>JAKOOJ010000008.1:59570000-64707500 GCA_022577455.1 Arizona elegans
TCTGACCTTCTTGTCAGTTCACAAAAGAAAATTATAAGATCCAGCACAGCTTCTTTTTTTTCCATGTTTCTTTTTGCAGAGAAAACTATAACTGAATAACATCCTTGTACAACCAAGATACATTCCCTGAATTTTAAAATGGAAGTTTTGGGGCTGCCAGTTTCAAAAATAGTAACTTTTCTGGGTGAAAAATAGGTTGGTGTATAACAAAAGAGTGGCAATAATATTTGGTATATCTCTCAGGTTCTGCATTGTATGATTAATTTGCAAAATCTAGAACTACCTTTATATATGAGCTGAGGTGGCGCAGTGGTTAGAGTGCAATACTGCAGCTACTTCAGCTGAGTGCTAGTTCAGCAGATCAGCAGATCAAATATCACCGGCTCAAGGTTGACTCAGCCTTCCATCTTTCTGAGGTGGGTAAAATGAGGACCCAGATTTTGGGGGGCAATATGCTAATGCAATATGTTAATATGCAATATGCTATATGCTAACTTTGTAAACTGCTTAGAGAGGGCTGTAAAGCACTTTGAAGCGGTATAGAAGTCTAACTAACAAACAAACAAACAAACAAATAAATAAATAAATAAATAAATAAATAAATATGCAGAATGTTTTATATTCAGCCTTATGAGATGTGAACTTCATGGTATATTGCCTCGCACCACTAGGTCAGGCATTCTAGCTTGCATAGCATTGTTTGAATATTACTTTAGTAAAATGGGAGACCCACTTGTAGTATATTGTTTCAAATGTGCTAAAACCAAACACTATTATCCTTGCCATTAGTGAATACTGTATGTGGTATATTTGTTTACTATGCCTCTGAAGAGCACATCTATGCCTGATGACCAGAAGGATGCCATATTTTTTTTCCTGTTATAAAAGTAAAGGTGCTAATAATAGTAAATAGTAAATTAAACAAATTTCAGAAGGATTCATTTTTGAACATGCTTTGGGAGGTGCTGGTGGAAGTTTGACTGAAACCGCAGAAGATGGCAATAGAATTTGGGAACTATAATATGGCTTTATGAGAGGTGAAAAGTGCACAGATTAATTTTTTGTTCTTTAGCACCTCAAATATTTATGAATGTGAGAAAGTGTATGTTTATTGACTTAGAAGAAATTTGTGATAGAAGAATTATTGCATTATTTACACCAGCATGGAGTTGAAGGCTGGTTGCTGTCTAACTCTATACCAGACCTGGCAATAAACTTTCTTTCTTCAGAAAGTAGCTAATTGCAGAAGCTTCAAGCACCCAGCTTGTCATCATAATTGCTTTTATTCTAAATACTAAAGAAGTAAGTTGCAAAAGATCAGTGTGCAGTAGCATACAGGAAATATATCCATTAGACCAGGATTTAAACTTAGAACTTTTTCTCCTGTCTATTCCTGCCAAATCCACAGTTTTTAGCCATTCCTTTGTTAGCCTTGAAGACTATGTCTTTTCTACATTAAACAGTGGCTCTAGTGTGCTTAGTTTTTGCTTTGCCATCTTCAGCCATTTTATCTCCTGAATGTAAAAAGAATAGCATATCACAAAAAACAAAAACAAAAACATGTATGAGAATAAATGAATACTTGATGAATGACTTAGTGTTAAGGAATCAATAAAACAAGGATGCCTGATAGCCCCTTGGTTGTTTAGTATATTTATAGAAAATTATAGAAAGAAGGTCTTTATATATTTTTTACAAGTGTGTTGATTGGGGGTACAAATGTATGTGTTGTATTGTATTGTAAAGAGATGATTTAATTTAATTTAATTTAATTTAATTTAATTTCCAATTTATATACCGCCCTTCTCCCTGAGGACTCAGGGCGGTGTACAGCCAAGATAAAAAACATAGAATACAAATATTAAAACATTTAAAAATATATATAGATTTGGGCCGAAAGTTAAGAATAACAAACTAATTAAAAAATTTAAAATTTAAAAATTTCTTCTAAGCCAACCCGGCTTGCTGGAAAAGATGGGTTTTCAGGGAACGACGGAAGGCATTGAGGTCATGGATTCTCCTTATCTCCGGGGGCAACTGATTCCAGAGAGTGGGAGCCCCCACAGAGAAGGCCCTCCCCCTGGGGGCCACCAGCCTACATTGTTTGGCTGATGGCACCCTGAGGAGGCCCTCTCTGTGGGAGCACACGGGTCGATGGGAGGTCGTTGGTAGCAGCAGGCGGTCTCGGAGATAGCTAGGCCCTATGCCATGGAGCGCTTTAAAGGTGATAACCAACACCTTGAAGCGCACCCGGAAGACCACCGGGAGCCAGTGCAGCTCGCGCAGGAGCGGTGTTACATGGGAGCGCCATGTTGCTCCCATCACTACCCGCGCTGCTGCATTCTGGACCAGCTGGAGCCTCCGGGTGCTCTTCAAGGGGAGCCCCATGTAGAGAGCGTTGCAGTAGTCAAGGCGAGAGGTGACGAGGGCGTGAGTGACTGTGCACAAGGAATCCCGATCAAGAAAGGGCCGCAACTGGCGAATCAGGCGAACCTGATAAAAGGTCCCCCTGGTAACAGCCGTCAGATGTTCCTCCAAGGACAGCTGCCTATCCAGGAGGACTCCCAGATTGCGCGCCCTCTCCGAGGGGGCCAGAGACTCGCCCCCAATAGTCAGCGATGGAGTCAACTGACTATATCGGGATGCCGGGAGCCACAGCCACTCAGTCTTGGAAGGGTTGAGCTTGAGCCTGTTCCTCCCCATCCAGATCCGCACAGCCTCCAGGCACTGGGACATCACTTCAAGGGCATCGTTGGGGTGGCCTGGGGTGGAGATGTACAGCTGGGTGTCATCAGCGTACTGGTGGTATCTCACCCCAAAGCCACGGATGATCTCGCCCAGCGGCTTCACATAAATGTTGAACAGAAGGGGCGAGAGGACCGATCCCTGCGGCACTCCACAGATGAGAGGCCTCGAGGTCGACCTCTGCCCCCCTGCCAACACAAACTGCGACCGGTCGGAGAGAAAGGAGGAGAACCACCGCAACACAGTGCCTCCCACCCCCAACTCTTCCAGCCGGTGCAGCATGATACCATGGTCGATGGTATCAAAAGCCGCTGAGAGATCTAATAGGACCAGAACAGAGGAATAACCCCTGTCCCGAGCCCTCCAGAGATCATCCACCAACGCGACCAATGCCGTTTCCGTGCTGTGCCCAGACCTGAAACCCGACTGGAACGGATCTAGATAGGATGTTTCCTCCAGGAATTGCGGAAATGATGACATTTTGTTAGCTGAGAATTCAGATGGTTGGCAGCAAATGTGTGATCATATGGCACAATATGGAGCTGAATATTAATGTATCAAAGAAGAAGGTAGATAAGTTTTATAGGAAAAATTATATATAAATGCCAAAACCAAAATGAATCTCTGGACCTTTGTAGAATGTTTACTAAAGAATGAGAAAATTGAAAAAAGTTAACATGTGAAAATGGTGGTACAAAGTTAGTGAGAACTATGTAATCTGTTGCACCAAAAAATTGCTTATTGAAAGAAATAAAATGATAGTACACAAGAATATACTTCTGTTCAAATTATTTTATGGAAATGATAATTAGAAGATAATTGTTAGGAGAAACAACATTCAATGCAGTTGGAACTTGAAAAGTCTATGTGTGTGGACAAACAAAGAAGTTATGAGTCAAGAATCAATGGGTTCTCTATAAATGTGATGCAATTATAAAAGTGAGTAATTAGAACAAAATAAGTACATTGAGATGGTTTGCTCAGACAGCAGAATGTATGATAACTGAACCACAAAACAAATAGGAGGGAAGAAATTTTGAGAAGTAACTAATCATAACTAGACAGAATTAATGTGATCCTTAATAAAAGAGAGATAAAACATGTAAAAAATATATGTAAAAAGCAATGTTGCTTGCCACATTTCTGTAGATATTCTGTAATTCCTATAATTTTCCAATTTGGTAATGACCCAGGGGTGAAATCCAGCAAGTTCTGACAGGTTCTGGAGAACCAGTAGCAGAAATTTTGAGCAGTTCGGAGAACCAGCAAATATCACCTCTGGCTGAGTGGGGTGGGAATGGAGATTTTGCAATATCCTTCCCCCAGGAGTGGGGAGGGAATGGGGTTTTTGCAGTATCCTTCCCCTGCCACATCCACCAAGCCATGCCCACCGAACGGGTAGTAAAAAAAAATTGGATTTCAGTACTGTTCTGACCCAAGTGCTGATTTAACTTTACCTTCTATGGGTAATCTTTGAGTTACACCAATACATTGAGCGACCATTATGGTAGAGCTGGAAAAAAAACAAAACCCAATTTTTAACCAATTCTCAAAGTTCATGATATTGTGTTGACAATCAGTTGGGTGGACTAGTTACAACATTGCAAGGAGCTGCAGTCACATTTACTTTGTCATTTCTAACCTTTCCTGGCAGTCTCGAACAAGTCAACAAGGAAGAAGATCACAAATTACTATGGTAAATTACTCCCACTTTTTTTCCTGCTGGCAACACATAACCTGTCCACACACACCCTGCTCTGGCCTCTTTTACACCCCCCCCCCCATAACACTCTCTTCCCTCCACAGCACTTTGGTGCTCCTTGGCTGGGACTTTGGCCTTTTAACAATCTAAGCATCTTGGGGTTGTGATGGTACAACCAGAATGCCACCACTAAAATGCTTAACAACAATTCTGATCCTAATTGCCATTGTAACCTCAGAATTTAGTCATGCTAGTGATTCTTATAAATAGGGAATATCTTCTAAAGTATATTGGATTGTGAGTGGTACTGATATAAATTAGTATTAGCTATGCTTTCTTTTTCTTTTTTTTAAAAAAATAGCCCTTTATTATTATTTTTTTATATTCTATTCCTACTTGTCCTCTACTTGGCAAAATATTATTTATCTCAAAACGGAATAATGGGATGAAGTGGCACATGCCATATGGATTGCATTCCAGTGTTATGTTGTTCATGAAATTGCACATGTGACAGAGAGTCATTTGAGAAAAACATGTATTCTTGCACCTCTCTGGGCAATTCTAAAATCCCAGAAAACAAATCTGAGAGAAGAAAAGTTGGAATATGCATGCAAATGAAAGCAAAGGAAAATGAAGGATAATCCCATTGCAAAAATCTCTTATGTAATAGAGTATATAACCATATCTGATGCATTGTTATTAAAAAAAATCAATATATTGATTTTCATAATTATCTGCAACTGCTTTTAAAGATATAAATTGCCTAAAAATAGCCTTTCATGGACTTACTATTATCCTCATAAAACCAGTGAACATTAAGAAAGAAAAGTTAATTGAAAGAAGTATAGTTTTATGAAAGAATTGTAATATTATAATAATAAAACGGGCTTCTTCAAAAAATAAAGGATGAATGTAATAGAAAAGCTACACATGTATCTACAAAACAGTTGCATTTCAAACACCGGCACATTAAACACTAAGTTTATTTACTCAGACATTCATTTAACAACCTAAACTAGAATATTTTTAGAAAATGTAATGTGCTAGAAATAATTGTACATTGAACCAAATAATTACAGTTGTTAATTTCATTGATAATACTAAGAGAAACATCTTTATAAAGCCTGTATTACATTCATTAGGGAGCTACACAGTGAATGATACTTTTATTTATTTCTTAGGATTGAATCAATCTATCATGTTTACTTTCTCACTATCTTTTTTTTTTCTACATTAGTATTTATTCTGTCTTCTTTTTCATGTTCATAACTGGAAAGTAGAAGAAGAAATTCTTCTAATTGTTCTTCTGATTTTTTTTTATGTACGTACTCCTTACTATTCTTATTTTGGCTAACAATTGTCAATAATATAAAGCAGGACTGTATTTCCCGCCCCCCCAACAAATATAAATATTTATTTTTATTATTGTTTATTTATTTTATTGGTTCGATTTATATGCCGCCCTTCTCCAGAGACTCAGGGCGGCTTACAATGCGTTAAGCAATAGCCTTCATACTTTTGTATATACCTGTTTAGTAGGGCTTTCGCCCCGCCCCCCAAAGCGGTGTTCTTTTTTTTTTTTTTATACAAAGTCAGCTTATTGCCCCCACAATCCGGGTCCTCATTTTACCTACCTCGGAAAGATGGAAGGCTGAGTCAATCTTGAGCCTAGTAAGAATTGAACTTGCAGTAATTGCAGACAGCTGGCAGCTAAGTGCTACTTAACAGCACTTTAGTTCGCTGCACCAGCAAGGCTCCTATACCTTCACATACTATATAAACACTTGGCTTTTTAAAAGTAATCATATTGAAAAATTAAGAGAAGTGTAAAGAACAATATTGATAAAAACATGATTCTCAAAAAGAAAAAAAAATGATATATTCAAAATTAAAGCAAACCAACTTTCTTGGTCCCTATTTTGACCTAGATTTGGTAAAGGAGAAAAGAGTGTATAAGAAAGCTGAGCCATCACTAGCATGTTTATATGGTACCCTAAGGATAAAGATGTAAACTTGTTTATCCAATCCCATCAGAGTCTTGCCACTGGCTTTCCATCTGGCTGTCACTTGTCAAAGATCATGCCATAATAAATCAATAATCCTAACAAATGAAGCTTAGGTCATCATTCTATTACATTTCTTGCTGGCAGAAACAAAACTAAGATATCTTAAAGACAGCAACAATATTAAAATCATCTGACAAGAAGCTCTTCAATAATAATAATAAAAAAGTTACGGTGAACCTCCTAATGTGAGTTTCTGGGACAACCCTCCAAAGAAAAGAGATTTAACTACCTGGTGACTCAATCTGATATAGAGGATATACTGTTAAAAAAACATCAAGGGACTATTTTGCTCCATAATTTCTCTCACCTAAAATGTGTGTTCATTTATGCCTCTTAAACACTCTGAACAAGAATACTCCCCTATCACTTCCAACTCTATTATTCCAGATATTCTGCTTTTCATACAAACAGCATGCCACAGTCGCACTCAGGAGACATGAGTGAGGAGCATTATAATCAACTGGGAGAGTATTTTTCCTACATATGCATTATCCTGCTGAAATGAGCAGAGGAGAAGGAAGATAAAGAATTAAGTTTTTTTTAAAAGTCAAAATGAATTGGATAAAATGTTGGAAACAGCACTGGAGTCAGAAATTACTCTGAATACTCATATATACACTGGGTCAGATCAAATCATATTCTTTTTTTTTTTCTCAAATCTTCTTCCTAAACTGATATCAGTGGAAACACAGGTATGGGAAAAAAATATGTAGATAAAATCTCCTGATTGAGGGGCTGCCACAAAGAAGAGGGGGGTCAAGTTATTTTTCAAAGCACCAGAAGGCAAGACAAGAAACAATGGAAATTAATCAAGGAGAGAAGCAACCTGGAATTAAGGAGAAACTTCCTAATAGTGAGAACAATCAGTGGAACAGCTTGCCTTCAGAAGTTGTAGGTGCTTCGTCACTGGAGGTTTTAAAGAAAACACTGTCTGAAATAGTATTGGGCAGGGGTGTCAAATGGCAGGCCATGGGTCAGATGCGTCACACATAAGCCATGCCCACCCCAAATCTGCGAATGGGAAAACCATCCCAAAATGTCACTTGATGGCAACATGATGCAGTGAGTTTGCACCCATGGTGTAGAGTCCCCTCCTTAAATGGGGGGGGGGGGCTCGACTAGAAAACTTCTAAAGTCCCTTCCTGCTCTATTCTGATTGATTGATTGATTTCTGGCTCTTCCATGGATACATGTATATAGCTTCCTTGGCAACAATGGAGAAGTCATTTGCCATTGCTTTCTTCCAGGAAGCTTTTCCAATGTAGCTTACAGCACTAAATTTCTCAGAGAAATATTTCCACATACTAAGATGGTCTAACCCTAATTAATGTTCAACTCATAATATTTTATCATATATTACCACTTGCTAAGATTTATTGAAAATCTGGCTGTTTTTACTTTTACTACAATAATAAAATTAAATTAAATTAAAATATAAATAACCCTTCCTCCATTATTTTTCTTGTAGTTATATTGCATTGTGGATTTCTCAGGGTTAATGCCCGCATACACATCCATATGATTGACTTGTGATGTGGAAGCATATAACTATATGAATATATATGTATGTGATTCTTCCCAATGTCAATATTCTCTGATCAATTTGCAATCATGAATTACAAAATGCAATATTGAAATACAGCAGTTTTCCAATAACATTATACGTTTGTCAGCAAAATTTATGTATGCTATAACTATATTCATATTATCTCCTTTTGGGACAAGCAACATTAAATGAAATTCAGAAATACTCAAGTAGTTTTAACAGAGCTGGGCAGTCCTAATTCTATTTCAACCAGAACCTCTGTGTCTGCATTAATTAAATTTTTTGCAAGCTGCAAAAGTATTACCCAACTTTGGAAGTCAGAGACATTTGTGAAATGTTTGTGAAATGTTCTATGACCAGTGATATCAATTTAGAAGGTCTTATTTTCTACTTGACAGAGGACAATATTTTAATGAAGAGATTCTCAGTGTAAGAGTCATGAAACCATTTTTTTTTTTGACCAGGAGCCACATGAAAGCCACATTTTCTAGCCTACAAATAGGATACTTTGAGCTACTTCGTTTGAGCTGCACAGATGGAGAACTAATGTGTAAAATCAAGGAGTACTGAAAAGTTGAAAGGTGAAAGAATGAAACAGTGAAATAAAATTGTTACAGTATATTCTTTAATCTCATGTTTAATATGGCGACCTTGTGAAAAATACAAAGAGGAATGACAGTGAAAATAACCTATCAATGGCCAACAATGAGGCCCACCGTCTAAGAACAAAAAGTAATATTTTAATAGCAAACTTTTCATGTGATGGACTGGAATTGTTATCCTTTCCTATAGAGATGACTAAAAATCTGTCAGTTCATCTGAACTGTCAGTTCAGAAAGTCTATCACTTTCTTGTTTAAAATGATGATTTTAAGCTTTCTGAAGGTTTTGGGCACAGGAAGAACTAAAATATTAGGTATGGCTTTTTATTTGGGTACCAAGTCAACGTCCAGAGTATTAAACGATGAAAAGAATTTTATAGGATCTTTAATATGGGCTCAGACTCTTTAAAGACTGAAGGCCTATTTCTGAAGTTGTCAGCCTCTGGACTCGCAGATAATCATCAACCTTGGGCTGACTCAACAGAAAATCAGCAGGAACAGTTTTGTGAGGAGTCAGGAACATATCTTGGCAGAGCATTTAGTTCCAGGAATGGGTTGTTAGCTTTGGAAAGTCAAACAAAGGAGCTCTTATCAGTTTCTGGAGAAGCAAAGGCATTGAGTTTTTTTTTTAACTGAACCACACTTGCATCTGGCCTATTTAAGAGCAGCACCAGCATCTGCCACTTTATTGAGGGCAGCTCATCAACCTCAGTACTACATTCCTGTATCCTTGCTCCCTTACTTTGCTCCTTGCCTCTCAACACTTTGACTCAGATCAGCTAATTAACCTTTTTGGCATTCGATTCTTGGTCTTCTGGGGACTGCATTTGTTTCTCTGGACCCAATCAATGTTTGATTCTGCACTGAATTTTAAACCGCCTAGCTATCATGAAGGATCTTGCTTTCCTGTACCTTTCCCAGGGCTTGTATGTATCTGTTCAGTTGATTGTCTGCCTCCCATTATATCTGACTAGTGATCATTGCTTCTCACTAGTAAATCATTTGTAAATTCAGATGGCATGTGTGTATTTATTCTGAAACAGGGAAATACTTCTGCTTGGTCTCTTCTGTACTTTAGTTAAGGAGAAACTCCTTGCTTCAATGAGAAGCTCTGGAGTTAAAATCTCAAAAGAGATGCATGTAGTAATGCTGGCAAAATATAATCTCCAATAATAGCTTGATATACTGACTGTTATGAAAGAAATGGGGTTATATATAAGATATGAGTTTATGTGTTATTAAAGAGAACCGACATAGCTTTATTTCCTACAGAATAACACAAGTAGACTGGTCCTGTCACTCAGTCAAATAGAAATGAAGACTCTGTAAAATATGTTTAGATAAAGGGCAAAGATCAGAACTGTGTAGACCAGGGGTGGGTTCTAAATTTTTTTACTACCGGTTCTGTGGGCATGGTTTATTTTGTGGGCGTGGCTTGGTGGAGGTAATATGACTGGGTGGGCGTGGTCAACTTTTTTAAAAAAACTTTTAAAAGCATATTTTCTACAACTTTAAGAGGTTGCAGAAAAAAATCCTTTGAAAGCCTCTGATGATCAGGCAACTCAGCTGAGATCGTCAGAGGCTTTTCAAAGCATTTTTTTACCACCTCTTCGGCTGAAGAGGTTGTAGAAAAAATGCTTTGAAAAGCCTCTGACGATCTCAGCTGAGCCGCGGGATCATCAGAGGCTTTTTTTTTTACTTTTAAAAGCATTTTTTCCGCTGAAGAGGTTGTAGAAAAAATGTTTTTAAAAGTAAAAAAATAAAAGCCTCTGATGAGGTGGGCAGGGTAAGCAAGTGGCGACTGGACCAGGGACCAGTTCGGGGGCTTGGCCAGCCAATGTTATTACCGGTTCTCTGAACTACTGCCCACCACTGGTAGCAACCCACCACTGGTGTAAACAACAATTTTCTCAGTTGCACCATGCAGAAATGAAAGTTGAACTTTGAAGAAGCAGCCTAGAAAGAAAGGTGATGCTTTTGAACTTTAGTATTGAATAAGACCCCTGAGAATACAATGGACAGCCAAGAAAATAAACAAATCTATAATGACCAAAGTTATCACTCATGGCATGGCCAGGCTCAAATTACCCTACTCTAGACACATTATGTGGAGATCTAAGTCTCTAGGAAAGGCTCTAATATTGGGAAGGGTAGACAGATAGAGAATCATCAGCAAGGACTCAGTTACAGTGGCAATGGGTGCATTGTGGGGAGATCTGAAAGAACAAATTAAGAACTGATGGAAAAATGTATGTGGTCACCATGAATTCACAATGACCCGATGAGACATAATCCAGAAATCACTTTTTTTTCTTTTTTTTTTAGGCTTAATAAGAGTGGAGGCGGATCATCAAAGCAACAATGATGTTAAAATAGTAATTAAAATATAATAAAGTAAATTATGCATATTTATATTCTGCACCAATTTTCACACAATTTGGGGAACATTAAGAAAAGTTGGAAAAAGCATGGTTTCTATTAGTTTCTTGTATGATGTAATAGCATATATTAAGCAAAGCAATAATTAGCCCTCATTTTATCTGTAGTTCCTTTGAATTTACAAGTGCAGTCTTTTATTATGTGGTAAAAGGTATGTATTCACATACATTCTACATATTATCACCAGAAACCTTAATCCAATTATTATGAATAGGAATGGTTGAGATTTTCTTAATGATGAACTCGGTGATCTAAGTCAGTAATAATAAGTCATACAAAAACATATTTAGACACTGCTATTATGCTGAGGTCTAGAAAAGGGGTTATTTTTTTAATACCAACAGAAAATTATGCTGCAATATATTGCCAGGTATTTTTAAAATAAATATGGAAGTTTTAAAAATGAAACATTAATTTTCTTTCTTCATTTTCTGTTTTCTTTTTAACATGAGTTTCTTAATTACAGGATGATAAGCTTTACTTTCACTGCTGGAGTTCTATATATTCAAGAACTTAAATATAAGTTTAAGCTTAACCATTTTTGAGAGCTCGAGCAATTTGACTTAACATACGTGTATGTTAGTTGCAATTTAATCTTCATCTATGAAGAATCCCTGCCCTGCCACCAGGTTGCATCTAGTATTATCTTGTCCATATTTTACCATTTTATTGATAAGGTTATTATGATGCACTCTGCTCAGGTCCAGATATATTATGTGTGCAGTCTTCCCCAATAAACTAGGTTAGTAACTCTATCAAAGAAGGAGGTGAATTTAATCTGGAATGATTTATTTGTGACTAACCCATGCTGTTCTGCTAATTATAGCATGCCTATCCAACTGTTATTACTTTGCAGTATGTTCAAAGACATTGCCCAATATACATTTTTAAGCTGACAGGTCTGTAGCTTCCAGAGTACTCATTTTTTCCCCTTCTCTTTAATATGAGGGACAACATGTCTATTTTTCTGGGACATTATCAGTCTTCTAGGAATTTACAAAGATTTCAATTACCTCCATTACTACTTTTAGCAGTTTGGGATTTAATCTATCTGTCCCTGGAAATTTGAATTTGTTTCTATTATCCTCTTCTTGTCTATTTTAAACTGCAATCCCTCATTGAGCTGAGGTCTCTAAGGACTCCATTTCCCTTCAGAGAAAGATAGACACAAAATATCATCAGCAGCACAAAATGTTATCAGTATACCAAATTCTCTTTACACTCTCTGATGCTCCTTAGGTTTCTAGCCTTCCCAAAGAGCCTTTTAAAAATTAAGCCTTTTAACATTTCTTATGAACTCATTTCGAATTTTTTTCTTTTTTGTCAGGTCAGATTTTGGAAACAATTTTGTAGCAAAATTTGTTTGGTTATGTGTCTCTTCTTTCCTTTTCCTATACATGCCCGTTTTTCTCTTCATCATTTTTTTACAGTACTGCTTTCTTTATATTTTTCCCTTTTTTTTTTCTCGTGGGATTTATTTACGACCGTACCTTCCATATGTCATTTCATAGGGTTTCCCAATCTTCCTGGATGCTGTTTTCCTTCAGGACTTCAAACCATTGGATGTGACATTCTTTTATTCCAAAGCCAGATCCACTATTATGAAATCTGGTATTTGAGAACTAGAATTTCCATCACTAAATGATGTGATGGTAAAGTGAAGGTGTACAAGAGGTGCAGGTTAGCAAGAGAATTCCAAAGATCAGTTGTAACAACCATTCAGTGCAATTGTAACTTTGAACAGTTCACAAATGAATGGCTGTTAAGTCAGGGGTGCTCCGTGAAGGGAAAAAACATTGTGAAACATCACGTGACAGCAATGTGACACCCCAAGTTATAAGTCAAGGACTACCTGTATGCAGTTTGACCCTTCTCATCTCTACCTTCTCTTGTTGTCACACATTCTAGCATCACAAGGTAACTTTCCCCCAAGTTGCCAATCACTTTTAGCTTTTCAACCAATTTCTTCCTTTTAAAAAAGATTAGATCTAGGAAGCAGACCCCCTTGTTCTTTCTTCCATTTTCTCATATTATGCACCTGCCCTCTGTGAAATGGTTGAAACATGATTGAAACGTTATCTTAAACTCTGCAGACATTATCAAATAATCATTTCTGATATAGTAAAAATGAAAACTATTAAATATGTTCTGAGCTAGAGGTAAATGACTGGGAAAGGATTAAACTGAAGCCACCTATGAAACAGTTAAATTTCATGCTTGGGTTTATTAGAAAGAACTGAAAACGAAATGCATAATGTAATACCTTTGTGTAAATATATAGTGCAGTCACACCTGAAGTATTAGGTAGAAGTCTAAAGCAGCTTAAAAATTCTCTCACATGGCTGTGTAAGAAGGGAGAAGCAAAATGTTCAAATATCTTGAAGAATGCCTTTTAATATGCATTGTTCCATTGGTTTAAGCTTACCATGTCAATTGTTTAGGAATGTATAAAGTATCAAATTATAAAGTATAAAGGCTATGCAAACATTCCAATAAATAAATAAATTCATGGAGTTTTTTTAGCACAAGAAACATAGAAATAAGGTGCAGAAGTAAGGGGCATAATACAGTTTTATAAAACTATGTCTATATTATCTGGACAGCTACTTTTTTCCTTATCTAATGATCCAGAAAGATATCTACCCAAAGGTATCTACCCAGCAATCTTTTTTCCAAAAAATGGTTAATCATCTACTTGATCCAAGAAAGCAAGCTTATTTACAATGTATCTATTAGTCAGTGATGGCCAGAACAACAATATCTCTAGTCCTATATACAAAAGAGAATAGTTCTGAAAATCAGTTATGGGAGAACATCAATGAAAGCATATAGTTAATATCCTCCAAACTGCCCCTGGATTTCTCATTGTCATCTAGTTGGTCACTAGGACAGTGATGGCTAACTGTTTTGCCATCATGGGCCAAAAGCGGGGGGAGTGCGAAGGAGTTGCACACACCCATAATTCTATGAGCCCCACGCTGCCCACGCTTTTGGCATGTGATCTCCCCAGGCTTCTAGAGAGGCTCTGGAGCCTTGGAGGGGAGCAAAAAACGGGCCTCCCCCACTCCCCCAGGCCCTCTGGAGGCAGGAAACAGCCTGTTTCCCTACTTCCAGATGGCCCAGAAGGCCTGAAAATCAGCTGGCCAGCGCGCACATGTGCGCCGGAGCTGAGCTCGCATGCCCACCGATATGACTCTGCATGCCACCTGTGGCACGCATGCCATAGGTTTGTCATCACGGCACTAAGATAACAGAATGTTGCAATTCTGTTTCAGTTGGGTTCTTCTTCTGTTCTCTGATATGAAGTATTGCCATTTGAGAAAAGTTTGCTACAACTACTTGAAAAAGGTATCTGATTTGCCCTCCTTAAATAATCAATTGTATCCATTATCATTTTCAGCCTAACGCAACTGCAATCTTTTCCACTAACCGGGGCAACTAATCCCCTGATGATAGATTAAGAAGGCAGCAAGAGCACCTGATTTCCTTGCAGAGCCATCTGAGTAACTAATTCCAAAATAATTGAACTATAATGGTTTCTTTACTTATAATGTATTAAACTACTCAAAAATGTATGCCACAGTCACATCACAGTCAGTGCTTCTAAAATATTCATGTGTTTACAAATCCATTTCCTTGAATGTAATGCTATCCATTTGATATTGACAACACACATATTATTTGCAGTCAGCATTATTTATCAATCAGAATAGGGCTGTAAGGGACCTTGGAGGTGTTCTAGTCTAACCCCCTGTTCAGGCAGGAGACCCTACACCATTTCGGATATGTGGCTGTACAGTCTTTTCTTAAAAACCTCCAGTGATGAAGCCCCTACAATTTATCAGGAATCGTCATAGAGGAATTAAGACTGATTATTCTTGCAAGAAAAATCCTGATTACTTTTACAGGACATTATCTAAGATGCACTGCTGGTTTAAAATGTAAATACATTCCACAGTTTCAAAAAGCTTTTTTATTATTGCTTATCATATAAAAGTTTAAAAAATAACCTCTGACTTAATTTAAGCTAAATTTAAACTTACATTCAAGTAAAATATGATTGGTTGGAAAAGAAATATAAATAAAGATAGAGAGAGGAAGTGGATAGGGAAAAGACAAATAAGAAAAAAGAAAGACAATAAAAAGAATAGAAACTCAGATGACGCCTAGGTAAATGGAAAAGGGGGAAGGGCGAAAAGAGAAAAAGTGTTACTATAATGATACTATACTATAATGATAAAACAGATGTCATTACTAAACAAAAACAAATTTGAAATGAAGATATATGTAAATAGAAAATCAGGGTTGCATGATACCATTCTAGATTAAATTGAAAGTGGATACAACAAAGGAGTGGGAAAGGAGAGAGGAATAGAGATAGGGAAGGAGGGGAGAAGAGAGGAAAGGAGAGAGAGGGATAGAAGAAAGGGAAAAGGAGAGGAAGAAAAGGGAGGACAAAGAAGAGTAGGAGAGAGGGTTAGAAAGGGAGGAAGAAGAGAGGAGTGGGGGAGGGGAGGGGAAGTAGAAGGGGAGGAAGTAGAAAGGGACAGAAGAAGGAAGAGGAGGGAAGAAGAAGAGGAAAGGTTGTGGTAAAACAAAGAAGAGGAAATGGTAAAAGAGTAGCCCCGAACAAATAAAAATGAAAGTTAAAGGATAAGATGAATGATCAATGATTAATGATAGATGAGAGACTGTACACTTAAATATGTCTATGAGAAATAAAAAAAAAATTATGAAAAAAAAATGCTCTCCCTTCACTTCAATGAACTTTCTTAGAATAAAAGAGCAAGAAACCAGGACGTTCTGACAGGGGGGATAAAAATAGAGGAGTATTATATAAATAATATAAACATTTTGAAATTTTTTTTTAATATAACCTGAAAATTAATTGTACAGAAATGATTTTCTCAATGAGCAGAAATGTTCTGGACATTGTACAATTCAGCTGGCGTCGGTTGACAAATTATGTCTTTTTGCAATTTAAAACCCTACAATTTTATGAAATAGAGATTAATGCCTGTATGTGATGACAGGACTTTGTGGATAGAACAAGCACTACATTGAGACTAATTAGCAACCAATTTGATGCTCATGGGATGCAGATACAAAAACATGGTTGGCCCACCTCCCTACGAAAGACTGATGAGACATGTCTGACAGATTCTCTGCTAAAACTCTTCTCAGCTTTGGAAGATGACAGTGAAGATTTAGATTCCTTTGTGGCTTTGGATGAAAGAAATGACATTCAATTCACAGAAGAAAGTTTGAAATGCTCTTGAGACATTTGTATGCAAGAGGTGCTCACAGATATCTACAGCAAGGGCAGCGAAGGACCTGAGCAAAAGAGAGAAAGAAAATGAAAAAAAAAAAAAAAGTTGATACAATTGAATACAGATAGCCAAAATGTGCCCTAAATATATGAAGTACAGAATTCAGTCATTTTGAACAGAGAAAATTGGAATGCTCAGCGGTATTTTCTGGTATCAACTCAACAGTATTTATGGTGTAATGGGAGAGTGTTTGCCAATTTGCATTTGCCCAAGGACTCATTTTGAATAGGACTACATTTGTTAATAATTTTGTCTGCATATAAACACATAATGGAATATCATAAATATAATTTAGGTTCGCTCATAATTAATTTTATCTCTTTTTGGATATTGTTTCCATTGCTGAACATTAACTTTAATGTACTTCCTTCTGCTCCTTCTCCATATTTTCATGCTTCCTTACAGCAATTAATTATTTAACCCTCTGTCTCTTTCAGATTTTATATTTCATTTTAATAAATGTCTTATACCTGATATTAAAAAAACCCCACAAAATTTGGTAACTCACTATGTTTACCCGTAATATTATTTCCCATGTTTCTTCTTTTCCAGCTTGATTTGTAA
Source organism: Arizona elegans (assembly GCA_022577455.1). Classification (NCBI taxonomy): domain Eukaryota; kingdom Metazoa; phylum Chordata; class Lepidosauria; order Squamata; family Colubridae; genus Arizona; species Arizona elegans. The sequence continues at coordinate 59,586,994 of JAKOOJ010000008.1, forward strand.
TCTAATGTAAAAAAATACTCCTTATTTCAGGCTATTGATCTTCTATCTTTTCAAATATCTGATGTCCCAGAAATTACAACACATGTCCAAAACAGTTTACAAGAGGTTGGACTCAGAGACTTTGGGAGATACCATTTAAAGGAATTCTGTATGTCCTTCAAGTACTTCTGATAATACAACCCTTATTTAACATCAAGAACTGGCCTTTCTCACTGTTCTACAGTTGTAAGAATATTCATCAAAACATAAAGTGCTTGATTATATTACAGAATCCCTACAATTGGGCACAAGATGGGAACTCTCATGAGGTTGACAGAGATAATGAAATTCCATCATGCTCTCAGTATGATGGGCTGGATTTAGTCTTGATCTAAAAATAAATCCTAGCATTTTCATCAATATTATTGTCATCTCTATCAGCCTATGGAACTAAATTCCAAACTGTCTCAGGATGAATTAATCTATCATTAATTTTACATCCTGTATAATAGCAAAGGTCCCTTGAAAATACATCTGTCTTGAAGCACTTTCATTTCACTACCTGCTATCCATGAAAGAAATTAAACAAACAGTGGCCTTAAGGTGAATCTGACATGTAATATAGCTGAATGTGCATCGCAGGGAGATTGTATGTACAGGCTGCTGTTTGACATGATCAATTCTGAATCACCAAATTTTCTATCATTTTTCATGATAGAAAATCCATTTACCATATGATAGCCAGGCAGCTTGGTAAAATTTCCAAAACAAATGTATTACTTGTCATATCAATTTTGCTTATGTAAATTGTCCCAGACTTCATGGGAAAATGGGGCATTGCAACGAAATTGATATATTAAAGAAGTGTTCCAGTGAAAACTAATACTGTGCCAAGCAAGATCTAGCCCAGTTAAAGTGGGGCAATGGTGCAGCTGTTTAACTGGGAAAAAAACTTGCAGCCAAGAGCCTTGGTTATGTCCTGTACTGCCCAAATGATATGATATGTGATACCAGTACAACATCAGCATTAATATTAACAACATGAACAGCATGAACAACATAATGAGTGTTGGAAGAAATGTCCATCTGGGTTCAATTCCAAGTGGGGAGAAAGACACTGGAAACATGGAGACTGCTTGGAAAGATGGCTTTTAATGGTGGACAGGACCACATAGTTTGAGATCCTGGGGGAAAAAAGGGAAGAGATGCTGGGAGTTTATACCCTCTCTAAGCTTTTGAATTTGAGCTTGTATTCTGATTGGTTGTCAGACTCCCATGGGGCCATGCAGGGGCAACTCTGTAGTCTGTTCTGAGTTCCAGGCTTGGTTGAATCAGGCTGGGTGATGATGTAATGAAAAGGCTTTGGGATTCCTATTATGGCTCTGTCTGAAGGACGTAGATCTTTGTTATGTAGAATAGATTGGTCCAGGCCTTAATGGCTCATTGACAAAGGTGGTGGGGGGCTGAGTTTCTGCCTCCCTTTTAGGGAAATATTCTGCCCTTTTAATATTTCCTACAATAATTCATTTTCTTAGGAAAGGGGTGAGTGCTAACTTCCTACAGAATAAATAAAGTATCCTGCCCTTAATTACAGGGTCTGTCACCTGACCATGGCAGTTTCATACAACCTCTCATTGCTTATTCATAGGGAATTCTTATTGGGGGCCAATAGGAGTAGGGCCAATAGTGAGGGCCTGGATGGGAGTCAACAGGCTCAGACTTAACCCAGACAAGACCGAATGGCTGTGGGTATTGCCTCCTAAAGACTATGTTGATTGTCCATCCTTGGTCCCGGGGGGGGAGAAATTGTCCCCCTCAGAATGGGCTCGCAATCTGGGTGTCCTCCTAGACTCACAGCTAAGATTGGAACAACATCTGACAGCTGTGGCTAGGGGAACCTTTGCACAGGTTCGCCTGGTGAACCAATTGCGACCCTACTTGGATTAGGAGGCTCTCCTCACAGTCACTCATGCCCTTGTCACCTCACAGTTGGATTATTGCAACACGCTCTACATGGGGCTACCCTTGAAAAGTGTTCAGAGACTACAGTTGGTCCAGAATGCAGCCGCATGAGCGATTGTGGGTGCACCTAGATACACCCACATTACACCAATTCTCCGTGAGCTGCACTGGCTCCCTATCAGTCTCCACATGCAATTCAAGGTGTTGGTTATTACCTTTAAAGCCCTACATGGCTCAGGGCCAGGCTATCTTCGAGACCACCTTCTACCGCATAGCTCCTAGTGACCGGTAAGATCCCACAGAGTTGGTGTTCTCCAGGTCCCGTCAGCTAAACAATGTCAGTTGGCGGGCCTACGGGGGAGGGCCTTCTCTGTGGCTGCCCCGGCTCTCTGGAACCAATTACCTCCTGAGGTCTGGACTGCTCCCACCCTATTGGCTTTCCAGAAAGCGGTGAAGACCTGGCTTTTCCGGCAGGCCTGGGGCCATTGATCTTGCTACGGCGATCTTACAAGACCTGGCCATGGAATGGCGTATATGGGTTTTTAACGTTTTCTTTTAAAAAAATTTTACAGATATTGTTTGCATTGTTTTTTGTGTAAGCCGCCCAGAGTTACTCCCTACTAGGGAGTTGGGTGGCATAGAAATGTGACTAATAAATAAATAAATAAATAAATATTAGGAGTAAATTAATTGATTTAGATTTTTTAAAGCTCAAGCAACTGTCGCTCTTGGAGTGTCTATGAAATTTCTATGAAGTTTTTTTCCCTTCTCCATTAAGGCCACTCAAACTTTTAGCAGCACTTGTTTAATATACTTTTCCTTGTTTTCTTTTTTTTAGGGATATTATTGGGTCAGTATTAAAGTTTCTACACTGCTTCACTGCTGTTTTGTAGCTGGAAATAAAGTTGACAGTCTTTATGGATTCAGCCTAGATTCAGGAAACACTGAAAACTTTTTTTTTTTACTTGTAACCAAAGACCGTGGTGTAAAACAATAAAATGCTGGATTTGTATTCTAATGTGTTTCCTAGTAGATATGATAATCCACTTTGGCAAAGCAGAGTGGTTCAGAGCCAGGTAATTATTTTAAGTTTTTTGTTTGTTCACTGAAATCTGAAGAAACATTTGGCAGACCATGTGACACTCTTTAAAAATCTAGTATTTTCCCCTTGTTTGGCATTTCCAGATAGGTAAAGTTGATCTTCATATTCCTTAAAGAATCAGAGAAAGGGGGAAAAAAGATATTTCTCATAAAACAATCTGAGTGTCTATCAATGTTCTGGACTTCTTAAAATTAAAAAAAGAAACAATTATGAATGTTTTTAAAAAGTAAGGAATTCCAATAAGTCTATATGGGAGAAGATGGATGGCAAGAAGGATGAAGATGTAATGAGCTGTAACAGCAGTAGTGGGATTCTGCCAGTTCTAGGCAGTTCGGCCTGAACCGTTTGTTAAATTGCTGGCTCGCCCCGCCTCTTACCCCGCCCCTCCGCACCACAATTTATTGCCAATTTATTGTGGGTGAGGGGTGGGCGAGCCAGTAATTTAACAAACAGTTTGGTGTTTTTTTGTAATTTTATTGGCCCGCGGAGCTTCAGCATAGGCTAATTAGCCTGTTGATTAGATCTGCCTCCCGACTCTCAGCTGATTTGCTCTCAGCTGATTTGCTCAGGGCTCTGCTGCTTGCTTGCAAAGAGTGCTGGAGCAGATTTTTTTTTTCCTAGCTATGCTGAAAAACAAAACTGAAAGTAAAGCAGGCTGTTGGCTTTGCTGGCTGTTTGCTGCAACATTGGAAAATTAGGCAGGCAGATTTCTTTTCTTTTTCCTCACCAAAAAAGGTAGGTGCAAACAATGGAAAATTTAGGGAAAAAGAGGAGAGTTCAAGATTTTAAAATACAAAAGAAAAAAAGCTCTATTTAACTAGGGAATTGTAATAATTGAGATACTATTAATTGAGATACTATTATATTGTGTTGAAAGCAGAAATGGTTAAGTTGTGGTTTGGAGGAATATATGGGGAAAATTATTTGGTTTATTATTATTGGTAAATATAATTAATTGTTTTGTAAGAAATTGGATTGCATGGAAATAATTGGAATATTCATGTTCATATTGATTAATATACAAAAAAAGTAGTTATATAACTAATTGATTTATATTAAAATGTTGAATTTATATTAAACAACTGTAATATTATATAATTAACCAATGTGAGGATGGATATAAAAATAGATGACAATGGGAAGGGGTATAATATAGAATAGAAGGGAAAAATTGAATTTGATTAAGATTAGAGATGAGGATGTAGGGTAGTATTGGTTTTTTAAAAAAATAGATAAGGAATAAATATGGCAAAAAGGAAATATAGAAATTGTAAATTTAATTGAAATGACTAAACACTGTTTAAATTTGTGAACCGGCCAAATACTCTGTTCAAAGAAAATACATTGTATGTTTGTATGTGTGTTTCTAATTATTGCTATTTATTAATATTTGTTCTCTTTTATTTTTTAAAGTTTAACAATTCATTCTTTATCTTAATATCTTTATATTTGTTTGGGGTTGCCTTTCTTCCATTTCATCTTTTTTACTGTACAGCAATCTTTCTCCTCAAACCTACCACCTCTCTCTTTTCTTTCCTTCTTACTTTCTTTCCCCCACCTTTCTTCTCCTCCCTACTTCCTCTTCCTTTCTCCGTCTCCTCCTCTCTTCTTCCCTCTCTTACCCACACTCCTACTCTAATTTCCCTTCCTTCCTTCCTTCTCTTCCTTCCCTCTCTCTCCTTCTTTCTTCCCTCTCTCTTCTCCTTCTTTCATCCCTTTCTATTGCTGTATCTTTTTGTGCATATGGATTACTCAGAGGGCTGAAAAAGTTATCTTTGACTGGTCCTCACACTTTTGACCACTCCTCGAATTTACAACTGTCCTCACATTTTATGTTTTTGCCCTATCTTGTCACCATGGGAAGAGAAGCAGTTGTGAAATGAGTGACACAGTTGTTAAGAATGCTACAATGGGCATAAATGATGACCAGTCATAAGGGTGAGGACCGGTCAAAAGTGCGAAGACCTGTCAGAAATCCCTTTTTTCAGCCATCTGGGTAGTCCTTTTGTGCATGTGGACTACTCAGAGAGCTGAAAAAGTTATTTTTGACTGGTCCTCACACTTTTGACCAGTCCTCGAACTTACGACTGTCCTCACATTTTATGTTTTGCGCCCTATCGTGTCACTGTGGTGAAGACAAATAGTGGTGAAATGACTGACACAGTTGTTAAGAATGCCGCAACAGGCATAAACGTGAGGAAGGTCATAAGTGCGAGGACCGGTAAAAAATGTGAGGACCAGTCAGAAATGACTTTTTTCAGCCCTCTGAATAGTCCCTATGTACATATGGACTAGTCAGAAGGCTGAAAAAGTTATTTTTGACCGGTCCTCGCACTTTTGACCGATCCTTGAACTTACGACTGTCCTCACATTTTACATTTGGCGCCCTATCTTGTCACCGTGGTAAAGAGAAGTAATGGTGAAATGACTGACATGGTTGTTAAGAATGCCTCAACGGGCATAAATGTGAGGATGGTCATAAGTGCGAGGACCAGTCAGAAATGACTTTTTTCAGCCCTCTGAGTAGTCCCTATGCACATAGCCATGCCCACCTGGTCATATGACCAGCTAGCCATGCCCTCCCAGTCACATGACCACCAAGCCACACCCTCAACTAAGCCACACCCACAGAACCGGTTGTTAAAAAATTGAATCCCACCACTGTGTAACAGATTATAAAAATATAAGTGGACTTCATTATAGGGATACAACAAAGATGGACAAAAAGTGCCCATCCTTCTATCTGGCTTTTGTCAAACTGGGAGATGCCAATTATCAATAAATATGTGAATTTGCAGTTTATGGTTCTCAGGATTAGAGAAGGTCAAATATAAGAATATTTTATTTGTTTATTTGCTTGTATCCAGCCTTTTACAAATAACTCAAGGTGGCACATATTCCAATACATTCCTTCTTCCTCTTATTTTTCCCACAACAGCAACTCTGAGAGATGTGCTAGGCTGAAAGAGATGACTAGCCCAACTGACTTTCATAGCTAAGGCCAGACTAGAACTTACTGGCTCCTGCTTTCTATCCTGGTGCCTTCACCACTAGACCAAACTGGCTTTCATTTAAAGTGACAATGTGGAGACTCACAAATTCTGTTATCTCTCATACACATCTTAAATTGGTTTGTTCCTTAATCCCCAGAGTTTGAACAAATGGTTTAATATTCACCTGCAAGTTCAGTCATGCCTACAGCCCAATTCATTATCTTATCACTTGCTTAATCTTAGTCTTATTCCATTTTGCTTCTTTTTTTTCTGTGTTTAAGGATTCTCTGCTAATTTTATTTTTAATTGTATGATTCAAATGGTGGATTTAGTTCTGAGCTGATTTAGGTTGTTGGCCTTTTGCATTGTGGTTTTCTGAAATTTTCTTGGTTTGCCCTGGGTTTTTTAATCAGCCTAAAGGAAATGAAGAGGATCTATAACTTTCTTGACCTCTTTGGACAAAATATATCGACAATGAAATCTGTACTATTTTATTTATCAATAGAGAAACAAAGGAAAAAAAGGTGTCTTTAAAAAATGTGCTAAATTTTGTAGGATTGTTTCAGTTGTACATGTTCTTCAATCCCTATTAAATAAGGTTCTTTTCCCTAAAGCAATTATCTTTTTAAGCAAAAGATTCTTAAGCAGTAATGGTCCCTTGCCTCCTTTAAAATGTTGTTTGATGATGATGATGTTCTTACTTATCTCTCGTAAAAGATACAGTCCTTTTATACGTTTTCCTGTAAACTTGCATTATACTGCAGAGACCAGTTAAATCACAAAGTAAGCCAATTCAATGGTGAATGAACAACCAGAGTAGAAAAAAAAAACTGAACAGTATTAAAAAAAACTGAACAGTTTCACTTTACCAGCTAATTTACTTAGTTATAACCCTAAGGCATCAACACTGTTTATTGCTATTACTATCAGCAGAAGAAGATTGTAAAAAAATAAACTAACAATTAATTCCTAGCTGGGATTTTTAAAATATATATATACTCATTCAAATAATCAAAAATGTGTTTGCTTATGTTTTACTATGGATATTCACTAAATATTACTATTTAGAAGAAAAGATGTACAACAAAAATTTATTAGCAAGAAAACTGGAATAATACATTATCATATTAAAAACATTCAGAATGTCCCTCATGGAGATAAAAATCTGTCAAAATGCAGAGATCAGACATGAAAGTTATCATCTCCAACTGTTTCCTGTTAGTGTAGCTATGCTGCTTGAGTATCTTGTGAATTGTAGAATATGTGGGAGCAAAAAGTCAGAAAAGATTAATATAAGAATAATGTTTTTTCTGAAAAACTCCAGCATTCATTCTTCTTTATTTTCAATGTTTTCAAGGCTTTACAGGTATCATATCCATTTAAAAATACTGTACATATATTTAAACCGCACCACTGAATTCAAGTGGCAAAATGACCATTGAATTTGAGAGAGATGACAGTGGGATCTACAGATAACATATATAAAATATAGAGCTGCAGTCAACCAATACATCAATAGCTGCTCATCCCAACTTTATGGGGTTGCAAGCAGCTTTAGGAAAAGGTGCAAAAAAAAAAAAAAACTATTGGTAGACTGTAAGTATGTGGAATAGATTATAATGGCAATGTTTTCTGGGAATCAAAATCAAATAATCTGACCAAGCAGTGACAGAATGGTATTTTAAAAAATCCTCTAGAGTACGCACATAATAAAATATAATATGGAGCTTATTTTTGGCATTTACATGTATATGACATTTAAAACACATTCCCTTTTATTAAATTACATAAAACCTGGAAGTACAGGACTGGATCCTTTCTCTATACGATTGTTTTTAAAGACTGGTAATTGCAAGACAAAGGACAGAATTTGTGCAATAGAAATATTGAGATTACAGAATTCCTCAACTATCTCTCTACAGTTATAAAGTTGAAAGAGTAAAAAAGGGGAACTCCAAGAACTGTGGTTCATTCATTGAATTCTCATCATGGCCTAAGATCAGGACTCAGATTCTAATTCTGATCCAAAAATAGCTATTCCAGTTGAGTCTGTGGAACGTCAGCCTGTGGAAAGGCAAAGCCAGAAATCACTTCAGGCTGGTCAACAGGTGCAAACTGAGCAACTAGAAAAGTCAGGTCAGGATGACACAAAGCTTCTTAGTCCCTGCACTAGATGAATAGTGAAAAGAGCACACCAGTGAAGGTCTGTTTGGTTCCTCACCAAGCAATGGAATAAACCAGCTGGTTGCAGTCTTATTTAAGAAACAGCTATGAGTCAGGTGCTTTTTGCTGAACAATATCTCTGGCTCATATGTGATACTCATGTGTGGATTCTACTCTTGAACCTCTGACATTTAGACTAGGTGACAATCTTGACTTGTCTGTCTGATGGAGGGCGGTACTTCTTCTATGTACTCTACATCTATGCACTCCTACTTCAAATCAAACTTTGCTAGTAAGCTTTTGCTTCACTGTTAACTTTCAGTCTTGAAGTAAGACAGATAATCTCCTGAGAAACCATATGTGCATGTGTGGCTGAAATCTGAAACAGGACTCTGACTGTAATTTTAAAGAAAATTAATATTTTTCCTCCAGTTCTTATTCAGTTTAATTGCTTATTGTCATTAACTAATTAACTATAATTAATTTAAATTATATTTTTACTGTAGAATTCTTGCATCTAATTATGAAATGCCAAGGGTATGCATGCATGTTCTATCTTTTATCGTAAATCAATTTTCCAGCAATTATCTGTAAACTCTCTAATTTCCTACATTTCAATTAAATCCCAAGGAAAACATAATGAGGGAGCTCCTTATTTGGTTCCCCTGCCTCCCCCCACTGATGGTCTTGCAGTGGAGATGTTTTTGGACACATTCTTTTTCCTTTGGAGAAATTTTGTGAAATTATCCACTCAGCTTCAAGGTTCAAAGGACTATTTCTGTCCAGGTCTCCACTCAAGAAAGACCCCATTATTGTGTATGTGTGTGTGTACACGTATGTTTAGTTAGCTAGACACCTAGTTCTCAAATAGATGACTAGAGGGCACTTCTCAATAATATATGGTCAACAATTTGGGAAAATCACCCAATTTGAAAATGACTTACCATTCATTCTAGATGCATTTTTGTATTGGTAGTTTGCTGTTTTATCTGATGTAAATTAATGATTATAGATAAACTCTTCAGTCCTGCCTTTTCATTCTTAATTTAAGTGAAAATAGATAAAAGATAGTGATGAAGTTAATTCCAGTCTCATCATGAACAAATTTTAAAAAACCCTATTGTCATTCATTATATAACTACATGGATGAACTGAATATGTTTTTAAAAACAAGGTAGGATGACTTTGCTTTTAGTATTGTATAACTGATACTACAATAACAAGATATATTAATGAGCTTCCTTTCTAAAATGAGAACTGGCCATTGCCAGTTTTTAAAGATCAATTTTTCATTCAAAATCAAATTTCAGCTTTCTTAAAGAGTACTGCAGGATTGTCACAGTAAATATCTGGTGAAAATAATGGCTTTCTAGCCTATAGAGTGTTTCAAACTGATGAAAAGCTTATGTGGATTCATTACATTAAGGTTAAGATAATTGGATTCTTCTTGAGCTTTTGCATTATTGACACAGTTTTACTTAAACAAAACTAAAATGGCAAGTTCCTAATATTCCATATAAACAGAAAGCAATTCTTCTTGCTCTGGAAAGTTTACCTGACTAAATCATCTGAATCTTAATCAGATGTCTTGATTAACTGAGTTATATAAGAACTCTGTTCCGTGCTATGATTAACTGGATGACAAACAACCAGAATGAACACTGTGGGCAGACAGTGTCCAATTTTTATTTTATTTTAGTATTTTTAACCTGGACTTTGAAAGAGCATATTTTATTAGCAGTTTGGCTGCTACAATTTTATTTTGCATGAAAAAGCCCGAGGGGGTTAGCAGATCTAATTTAAAGGTTGTTTCTGTTTTTAGTCACTAATAATAAAGCTAATGGATTGTAGTTGGGGCAAAATAGATTGGTTTTATGTATCTGTTACTTGTTTCATGTAGCAATGAATAACTGATGTTTGTGTGTGTGTGTGTAGGGGAAAATTAGAAAACCAGAAAGCATATTAACAAATACTTTTGGTTTTTAAATTTATTTAATGTCAACAAGCCTCTCTAGATTTTTATGAAGAGGAAATATACAAATTGTAGTTTTATAGGATTATGGATTAAGAATGTAGCTCCATATCCTCTTTTGACTAAATCTGTTGTCCTACAAATCATCCTCTAATTCTAAAACTTTAAGTTTTTAAGACAGCCCAGCCTCTCCCTTCATAAGTCATTGTTAATTTGCTGGAATGATTAGTGGCCCTGTCAATACTCTGATTTCTCTATTAAACAATGTCATTTAAAACAAAGTACAAAGTATTTGTGAGTATGCATTCTATTTTTTTCCCCTACACACATGCATATACATGAAACACAAACATCAGTTATTCATTGCTACATGAAACAAGGAACAGACACATAAAATCCAATCTATTTCATTTTGCTCCAACTACAATCCATTAGCTTTATTGCTAAACATCCCAGGTGATTGACATGAATACTCCTAAGCATGTTATTCCTGGTCACAGAGCTTGAGCTGCACTTTGGAACATGATGGAGAAGGGTATGAAGCAAGAAAAATGTCATCTAAAATGCTAGTGGAGGAAAACTTCTGGCAAATGCAATTGAACACAGATTACAGCCTATTATTAGGCATACTCAGAGGTTGTGAGATGGAGAAGATTTTTTTTTTTTTTTGTCCATTGCATCTTCTCAGTGTTGTCCCGGCAAAGTTTTTACAGCTGGTATAAGGATTTACTGAAGGCATAATCTTTTCTGGAGAACTGGATAATTCCCTCTTTGGTTTTCTTTTTTTCTTTTAAATCAAGTTATGTTGCTTCTTTTCATCCTACTCTTCTCTGAGATACCCTTCTTCCTTTCTCCTTCTTCACCAAGGAGGACTTCATTAGCATGTCTAATTCATGTTAAAATGTATTATCCTGAATCCAATGTGTTTTATTAATAGATCAAATTGAAATTTCCATGTTCCAGTTAAACCTCACATTATTTCATTTATGATATATTCACTTTATGAATCCTCATAGTCTGTCTCTATTTTCCAGGTCAATTATTTTTAACCACTAATCCACTTAGTTCTTCCTGCATGGTAAACAGGACTAGTGGGCCATTCCTAAGAAAGTTTTGTTGTCTATATTCTTGTGAGGAAAGCTCCAGAGTTGTTTTTTTAAACCCTCTGGTGGATAGGAAATTATTACTACGCGTAGTACTAGTAAATCTATTTTTGCTTTTAATTTTTCCATGTCCCTCCTGGCTTGTTTCGGCAGCCCGGGAGGTGATGGGAGACTGGATCAATAGTCAACTCTTCTTTGAGGGAGGGGGTCTTTCCTGCCTCTCTTAAGGAGGCAGCAGTCTGACCCCTCCTCAAGAAGCCTGCCCCGGATCCAGACTCACTTAATAACTATTGGTCCATCTCCAACCTTCGCTTTATAGCACAACAGCTCCCACAGTTCCTGGAGGAAACAGAGTATCTGGACCCGTACCAATCGGGGTTCTGGTGTGGGCACAGCACAGAAATGGCATTGGTCGCTCTGGTGAATGATCTCTGGAGGTTGTTCCTCCATCCTGGTCCTACTTGACCTCTCAGCGGCTTTCGATACCATCGACCATGATATCTTACTGCAGCGACTTGGGGGGTTGGGGGTAGGAGGCACTGTTTTACAGTGGTTCTCCTCCTACCTCTCAGGTCGCTCGCAGTTTGTATGGGTGGGGGGGCAGAGGTCCACCCCGAGGCCCTTAACATGTGGGGTGCCTCAGGGGTCAGTTCTCTTCCCCCTACAATTTAACATCTATATGAAGCCACTGGGTGAGATCATTTGTTGTTTCGGGGTGAGGTATCATCAATATGCTGATGATACTCAGTTATACATCTCCACCCCGGACCACCCTGGGGATGCCCTTTTCGTGATGTCCCGATGCCTTGAGGTGGTACGGGCCTGGATGGATAGAAACAGGCTCAGACTCAACCCCTCCAAGACTGAGTGGCTGTGGATGCCGGCACCTTGTGTTCTAGAGGTCCCATCTCTTTTGATGGGGGGTGAGGTTCTTGCTCCCATTGAAAGGGCTCTCAACTTGGGTGCCCTCCTGGATTCCCAGCTGTCGCTGGAAGATCATTTGACGGCCGTGACCAGGAGGGCTTTTGCACAGGTTCACCTGGTGCGCCAGTTGCACCCTTTCCTGGACCGAGATGCCCTTCGCACAGTCACTCATGTCCTGGTTACTTCTCGTTTGGATTACTGAAACTCTTTCTACATGGGGCTGCCCTTGAAGTGCACCCGGAGGCTCCAGCTGGTCCAGAATGTGGCTGCGCGGGTTGTTATGGGAGCTCTCCATTACTCCCATGTAACACCTCTCCTGTGCGAGCTGCACTGGTTACTGGATCCACTTCAAAGTGCTGGTACTCACCTATAAAGCCCTACATGGCTTAGGTCCAGGGTACTTGCAGGACCATCTCCTGCCTGCCTCTCACTGTCCTGTCCGCTCACATAGGGCTGCCCTCCTCAGGGCACCGTCGGCCAGACAATGTCAACTGGCAACTTCCAGGGGTAGGGCATTCTCTGTGGGTGCTCCTACCCTCTGGAATGAGTTACCCACTGAGCTCTGGACAGCGCCTTATCTCCGCTCCTTCCGTCGGGGCCTAAAGACTTGGCTATGTCAACAAATGGGCTGAGTTCTGATTCTGGGGTTTTATTATTTATTATGTTGATTTTAATTGGTTTTAATTAGACTCTTCTTTTATCATTGTATGTTTCTAGCTTGTGTTCGCTGCTCTCAGTCCTTTGGGAGAAGGGTGGCATATAAATTTGTGTTAAATAAACAAACAAACAAACAAACAAATAATTTTGATTTCCTAAACAGACCAAGTTGTACAGTTTTTCTTGTGTTACTCTAATTGCTCCAACTCCAATAACAACTGCAAGGGTTAGGGTTAGGATTAGGGTTAGGGTTAGGGTTTAACCTAACTGGAGATTTTGAAGAAGAAATTAGACAGCCATTGTCTGGAATGGTATAAGGTCTCCTGCTTCATCAGGGGGTTAGAAGACTTCCAAGGCCTCTTCAAACTCTGTTAAGTCCAATTTTGAAGATCTCCTCTTTTCTCTTCTTCCATCACATCTTATGGCTCCTTCAATTCTTTTATTCCCATCGCTTTCTTCTGCATCTTTCTACTTTGTTTTTCACACACACAAAAGCCCTCCTTCCTATCTAAAATGACTTTCCTTTTTTCTTTTTTTAATAAATTTCCTTCGTTCTAGAAGTTCTCATAACACCCTCCAAAAATAAGTAACCTTCCCTCACTCCTCTGATTTAAAATAAATTTGATTCTACAAATATTTAAAAGCAAATGCCAGTCAGAGAAAAATGATGGAATTCATAATAGCTTATTGACCCCCCCTCCTTTGTTGCCCTATTTCCAGAATGAGACAGCAACCATTTTTAAAAGACAGAAATAGATGGTGTCAGCCTTTACTCACTTCCCCTCCATTATAGATTGGCCTCCAGTCATGCTTTCCTGCTGTGCTTTGAAATAGTCTTTTCTTCTCATGTCACCTCCAATGTTCTTGTCCATTTTGGCTTCGTTTCCTTATAGGCTAATGCTGGACACTTCTCACATGCAAGAACACACTTTAGCTTAGCCAACAGTTGCCCTCATGTAAGAGCTTCTAAGACCTTGTCTTTTCCATTTGTATTAAAATAAATCAATGGCTGGGTTTTATTTAATATCTAATACATTGCTTGTTGAAACCCAGCAGAAATTATTTTTTTTAAAAAAAAATATTAATTTCCTGAGTGCTTAAAGAAAGGCCAGATTCCATTTCCTCTTTTCTCCAGAAATACAAATTCAATTTTACTCTGTGTGGAGTATATATGCATGTGTCTGCGTAATAATAAGATCACCCACTGAAAAGAAAATAATTGACCACCGTTTTTCTGGAACTGAAAAATAGGAGGAAAAGAGCTGGTAGCCTGAAGGTGGTACCTTGGATTGAATACTCTGGAAGGTGTTGCAAAAAAAATCATATTTTGTAACTTGGTTTAAACTTAAGACATAATAAAAATAGGACACTTTGAATGATTAAGTACAATATGCCCCAAGGCATTGTTGAAAATAATATGAAAAAGGAATCATGATCATCATAATGTTAATGAGAACTAAAGGCACACAGGTGTTAAGGTTAGGGTTTATTATGCCAAATAGAATTCATGGAAAGGGGGAAACCCCCCCCAGGAATAAATACCAAAACAAACAAACAACTCATGTATAAATTTCATTTAAGGACAGATTAACTGCATTTGTGGATAAGGGATCCTTAGTGTTCTCTCAGCTTGGTTATTTTCTTGCAAATATTTCATTACCCAAACTAGGTAACATAATCAGTGCTTCTAAGGAGTGGCTTGCCCTGTCTGTGTAAGTGGGAGTGGTTTTGATGGAACTTTGACTGGGCTGTTTTTTTAGCTCGTTTGGCATTTCCTTGATTGGGATCAGTGGTGGATTTCTACTGGTTTACCTCAGTTCAGGCAAACCGGTAGTGGTGGTGGCGGGACACTCCACCCACCCACCTGGATGTCATCATGGACACTCTGCGCATGTGCAAGTTCTGTGCGTGCACGCTCACAGTTCTGAAACGGTAGTGAAGGTAAGTGGAACCCATTACTGATTGGGTTATTGTTTACTTCTTGATAGTTGGTCTGATGTTAAGCTTGGTGTTAATCTCTGCTCATTTAAGTTTTGACAGTTGGTGGGGAGGTGTTTTTGGTGTCTCTGTTTCCTTTTTGGCTTTGTGGATGAGTTTGTAATTAATTTTCCAATGGATTTTCAGACTTGTAAGGCTGAGCCATCTTTCAGGGCCAAAGGGAATGAAAGATATAAATGCAAAATGTCCAGGCTAACATGTGAAATGAAGCTGACCCCGTTTTACAAAATAGAGATCATAATTATGGAAAGAATGAAGTCTGCTTTTAACAGGAACTTTGAATTGGAAAAAGATGGTAATCTTGGGAGCATTTTGGCTTTGGCAAAGGTAGAACCCGATTCTTCGGGTACTTTTCACTATCTGGTCCTTTTTCTTCCTTGCCTGACAGAACCAAGAATGCTTTCTCCATCTTTTAAATTAAGATTTATAGCCACCTCCTCTCTTTCTCTCCACTAAATATAGCAGTTCCTGAAATGGCATTCTTCTGCAGAGTCTTTTCTATGACTCAGAAGAACCAGTCATTTGAAAGAAGAAGCTAGAAAGAAGTGGAAGAACAAAAAAAACACCATCCACCACCACCCCTACACACTCCTACACACACACACACACACACACACACGTCACTAAATACTTTGGCTTATTGGATCATCTGTAAAAGTTGCTTTGGAGATTTTGTTAACAGAAGTATCTGTATGATACTTCTAAGGTAAATAAGAGGACATTTGGGAACTGAGCAGCAGAAGACTAAATTTGATCTTTGTATAAATAATGAACATGTAATTGCTAAAATGTGTAAACTTTTATTGAAATTTGAAAAACAAGTGAAAATGTCTAGTAAAACGAGCTGAGTACTTTGGACACAATATACAGATAGAACTGCAGGAAAATAAGTAGCTAAAAGGATTGAAATTTTCATTATGATTATTTAATTATAACTTGTTTGTTTGTTTGTTTGTTTGTTTGTTTGTTTGTTTGTTTGCTTACTTGCTTGCTTGCTTGCTTGCTTGCTTGCTTGCTTGCTTGCTTTAATTTATATTCAGCCCTTCTCCGGAGACTCAGGGTAGTTAACAATGCGTTAAGCAAAAGCCTTCATACTTTTTGTATATACCTGCTTAGTAGGGCTTTCGGGGGGCCCTAAGCGGTGTTCTTCTTTATACAAAGTCAGTTTATTGCCCCCACAATCCGGGTCCTCATTTTACCTACCTCGGAAGGATGGAAGGCTGAGTCAACCTTGAGCCTGGTGAGATTTGAACTCGCAGTAATTGCAGGAAGCTGACAGCTAAGTGCCACTTAAGTGCCACCCTGAGTCTCCAGAGAAAGGCGGTGTTATGTATTGATACTTTTAAGCGGGAATTTCAAACCTGCCTTCGTTTCTGATTGGCTGACAGTCCCTCCTGGATTGTATATAAGGAGGGCTGCAGCCTCTGAGTTTTTGCTGAAGTCTCACTGTGTATTAAAGAGCTGTTGTCACTTGCTTGCTTGTGCCTCTCGTTATTCCCGAACCACTTCATTGGCGACGAAGGTGGGATAGAGGCTACAAGAAGCCAACCAGTGAGACCACGAGCTTCAGCTAGGCGACGAGGCGAACCCAGGAGGCATACCAACATGTCTGCCTACGTTCCGCCCAAGCCTTTTGATCCGACCCACGAAAAATGGGTCTCGTACCTAACAAGGTTCGAATGCTCGCTTGAAGCCAGCGAAATGCAGGGCCTCTCTGCTAATCGAAAGAGAGCCCTCTTCCTAAGCCACTGCGGACCGGACGTGTTCGAGATGGCCGAGTCACTCTGTGAGCCAACGCCGATTCAAACCGTCTCCTGGGACACCCTGATGGCAACCCTCCAGGCTCACTACGCTCCCGTCCCCTCCAAGTTCGTGCAACGTTACCAACTCAGACAGCACGTTCAACGTGAGGGAGAACCGGTCAGCGCGTACATGGCTAGCCTGAGAAAAGCCGCAACCATTGCGACTATAGAGACTTGGACGATGCGTTGCTTGAGCAACTTATCTGTGGTGTTCGGGACATTAGGCTGCAACGGCGCCTGCTCGCCAAGCCTGATTTGACGCTTGCTGGAGCCCTAGACGAAGCCAGGGCTCATGAAGCCTCCACAAAAGCCGCAGAAACGCTGCAGCGTCCGCTGACCAGCAAAGACAGCCCCAAGTCTGCCCCGGTGCACAGAGAAGATGCCGGATCCAGCTCGGAGTCTGAGTCGGATGAGGACGTCTTACGAACGGAGCACCAGAGAAAAGACACTGGCAGCCCCCGGCAGAGCTGTCCCAGCTGTGGCGGGCACCATGATAGACTCCTGCAAATACAGAGAGGCTATTTGCAGGCGTTGCGAGAAAAAAGGGCACTTGGCGCGAGTCTGTAGAGCCATTCTGCCCAGAAAACACCAACCACGTGAGTGCCGCAGCCAACCGGAGTCAGCGCGCCAGAAGCAGCCAACGAGAGAAGGCGGCACGAAAAAACGGCGCGAATTTGAACCGCGAGATGGCCGCAGCATACACATCGACCAGGCCAGCACGGTGATCGAGGACAAAGTCAGCACGGTGGTCGAGATCAACGGAAAGCCATGCTCGATGGAGATCGACACCGGATCAGCTCTCTCCATAATGTCGTGGGTGACCCTAAAGACCCTCCTGCCGTCGTTCCGGAAGGACCAGCTCTCCAAGCAGAGACTGCGCATCCTAGACTACCAGGGGAACCAAGTCCCCCTCGAAGGCGTGGGCACGTTCCAAGTCACCTACGGAGACTACGAAAGAGACCTGCCGCTGACCATCATCACAAAGCAGCTCCCTAGCCTTCTGGGCATGGGGTGGTTCCGAGCCCTTGGCATGGGCTTCACCGGCGTCCACCTGATGTCCAAATCAACTCTGAAAGACAGTCTCCTGTCCGAGTTCCAGGATGTCTTCGGGGACACATTGGGCAAGTATGTGGGGACCCCTATTTCACTAAACTTAGACCCCAACGTAGCCCAAGTAAGACTTAAGGCCAGACGAGTGCCGTTCGCATTGAAACTGAAGATCGATGCGGAACTGGACAAATTGATTAAGCAAGGGGTGTTGGTCCCCGTTGACCATGCCAAGTGGGAAACCCCTATAGTGACCCCAGTAAAGTCCGACGGCTCAATAAGAATTTGCGCCAACTACAAGTGCACGATCAACAAGGCTTTGCAGCCGAGCGCCTATCCGGTGCCGATCGTGCATCATCTACTACACGCCCTGGGGCCCGGAAAATTTTTTGCCAAATTAGACCTGGCCCAAGCCTATCAGCAGTTACCAGTTGACAACGCCACGGCAGAGGCGCAAACAATTGTAACTCATAGGGGTGCATTTAAATGCACCAGGCTCCAGTTTGGGGTGAGCGTCGCACCCGGCCTATTTCAAAGCACCATGGAGCACCTTTTGCAAGGACTCCCAGGAGTGGTGCCCTATTTTGATGACGTTCTAGTCAGCGCCCAGGACGAACGCCAGCTAGGGGACAGAGTAAGGAACGTCCTGTCCAGGTTCAGAGAAGCGGGACTGAAACTTAAGAAAAACAAGTGTATGATTGCTGTCCCCTCCGTTGAATTTCTGGGGTACAGGGTGGATGGCACAGGCATCCACCCTACCGAAAGCAAGGTGAGAGCTATTAAGAGCGCACCTGCCCCCAAGTCCAAAGCGGAGCTCCAAGCCTTCCTTGGACTGCTCAATTTTTACTCCATGTTCCTGAAGGACAAAGCCACGGTTGCAGATCCCCTACACAAGAATGTACCATGGGTCTGGGGGAAACCACAGGCAGCCGCTTTTGAGGCAGTGAAGAAACTCCTATCTGAGGACAGCTTCCTGATTCAGTACAATACAGCGCTGCCGCTTGTCTTAGTGTGTGACGCCTCCCCCGTAGGAGTTGGTACCGTCCTAGGCCATAGACTGCCAAACGGCCTAGAGGCGCCCATTGCGTTTTACTCTCGCACCCTGTCCAGTGCAGAGCGGAACTATAGTCAGTTGGACAGAGAGGCTCTGGCTGCAATTGCGGGGGTTAAAAAGTTCCACGAATACCTCTATGGCCGAAAATTCGAACTTGTGACCGATCATAGATCCTTGCTAGGACTTTTGGCGGGCGATAGGCCAACCCCCGCTGCCCTTTCCCCTCGTTTGACCAGATGGGCCATTTTTCTGTCGGCCTGTCAGCTCATCCATCGACCTGGCCGAACCCTGGGTCATGCGGATGCCCTTAGCCGCTGCCCCCTTCCCGACCTGCTTGACAACCCAACGCCGGAAGCCTCCGTTCTTTTGTTGGACACTTTGACTTTGGGCCCTATCTCCTCTTGCGAGGTGGCGAAAGCCTCGGCTAGAGACCCAATCATCCGTACTGTTATGGGTTGGGTACTGAAGGGATGGCCAGTCAAGGTGGACAGAGGGGAGTATCAAGGTTATGCCAACAAACGAAACGAACTGTTTATGCAAGGGGGTTGCTTGCTGTAGGGTGACAGGGTGGTAATTCCAACAAAGCTACGGAATAGAGTTTTAGAGTTGCTGCACGAAGGGCATCCGGGCATCGTTAGGATGAAATGCTTAGCCCGCAGTTATGTCTGGTGGTCCAACATGGACCAAGTCATTTCCGAGTGGGTGGGGAAGTGCAGACCCTGCCAGGAATCTCGTCCCGATCCCCCAGTAGCGCCCGTCCGAGAGTGGGAGAAACCAAAAGGCCCATGGGGGAGGATCCACATTGATTTTGCCGGCCCTTTCCACGGGCAAACGTTTTTAATAGTTGTTGATGCCTACTCAAAGTGGCTCGAAATCATCTTAATGCCATCAACAACGGCCGAGGCAGTTATCAAGGTCCTAAGGAAGTTGTTTGCCACCCACGGCCTGCCAGATACCCTGGTATCTGATAACGGCCCTCAATTTACAGCAACTCTTTTTGAAGGCTACTTGGCCGGACTGGGCATCCGCCATGCCCTATCAGCTCCATTTCACCCGGCTTCGAACGGATTGGCTGAACGCTTTGTTAGGACAGCCAAAGAAGCACTGTCCAGATTAGACAACGGGGACTGGCAGGCCAGAATAGACCAATTCCTAGCAGTCCAGCATGCCACATCATGCACAGCAACAGGGAGAAGCCCAGCAGAGCTCCTCATGGGCAGGAAGCTCAGGTGCGTGTTAGACAGGCTTCACCCTAACTACTCGCACGAAAACTTCAAGGGAGAAACCTGTGGCCTAAGACAGTTTCAGGTTGGGTCCCCGGTGTTCGTTCGCAATTATGCCAGCGGACCTCTATGGGTTGCAGGAACCATAGTGGGTATAACAGGCCCAAAATCGTATACGGTAGACGTAGGGGTGGACAGACTCTGGAAGCGCCACATAGACCAACTTAGAAAAAGGGTGGTTGGCGAGGCAAACATCAATTTAGACATCTCCGAACCTAACTATAACAACTTTCCCAAAACAGCTAACTCAAGCCCGGGGTCGCGAGAATACTTAGCTGACAAGCCCTGGTTCCAGCACTGCCCTAGCGAGTCGCCACTCCCAGCCGGGGATAACCACGCCCCGGACAAAATCCAGGAGGTTCCATTGGCAGAGCCGGGAGAGACGGAGAGTCCCTCCGACCAGCTCGACGCCCCACCAGACACTGAACTGCGTAGGTCAACTAGGGTGAGAACTCGTCCTAAGCACCTGCGAGATTTTGTGTGTACATATGTTAATTTCTGAGTATTAGTGCTTTCTGGGAAGGGAGGGGTGTTATGTATTGATACTTTTAAGCGGGAGTTTCAAACCTGCCTTCGTTTCTGATTGGCTGACAGTCCCTCCTGGATTGTATATAAGGAGGGCTGCAGCCTCTGAGTTTTTGCTGAAGTCTCACTGTATATTAAAGAGCTGTTGTCACTTGCTTGCTTGTGCCTCTCGTTATTCCCGAACAAGAATTATATTCAGGCGGCATATAAATTGAATTAATAAATAATAAAGTGCTACTTAACAGTGCTTTAGTCCGCTGCTCCACCAAGGCTCCTAATTTAAATAAGAATTTTTTTGAAATCATGACTGTTGGTACATGAGTCCAGAGAAATTTGTCAGAAAGGTAAACCTTACTTCAAATTTATGTTTGATATGTATACAACATGAAGAATCATTTTATTGTGTTTGGTGGCCTTGTAAAAAACCCAGAAATTTCTGAGTTCAACTACATACAAAGAATTAAGCTGAATTCTTTCCCTGCTGGGATTAATAATCAGTCAATTAGAAAAGTGACATGGAAGATTATTTTTATATATGATTACTGCTGCGAGATTATATGCACAAAAATAGATCCCGAGATGCCCACAGTGGAGGAATGATTGGTGAAGAGGACAGTACTAGCAGAGAGTGACAAAATTTACCAACAGAATAACTGATTCAGTTCTACAGAGGAATTATTGAGTCTGTTATCTGCACCTCCATAACTGTCTGGTTTGGCTTTGCAACCAAACAAGACAAACACAGACTTCAATGGATAATTAGAACTGCAGAAAAAACAATTGCTACCAATCTGCATTCCTTTTAGGATCTGTATACTGCAAGAGTCAAAAAGCTGTGAAATCTACAGACCCCTCACATCCTGGACATAAATTGTTTCAACTTCTACCCTCAAAAATCGGGCACTGCACACCAAAACAACTAGACACAAGGAGAGTTTTTTTCCCTAATGCCATCATTCTGCTTAACAACTAATTCCCACAACCCTGTCAAATAATTTACTAAGACTGTATTACTATTATTCTTCTCTTTCTTACTAGTATCTATCTCTTCCCACTTATTACTATAACCATGTTGTTTGTATCTTTCAATTATTTTGTTTTTATTTGTTCCTAGTACGATTTGATAGCTTATTAGTAAGCTTGACCATCACTAAGTGTTGTATCCTTTTATTCTCGCTGAATGTATTTTATTCTCCTTATGTACACTGAGAGCATATACACCTAAGACAAGTTCCTTGTGTGTCCAATCACACTTGGCCAATAAAGAATTCTATTCTATTCTATTCTATTATCAGTGACTGGATACTCTTTATGGACTTTTTTCCTGAAAAAAAAAAATGAACTTGTGATTTATGTGTTTGAAGGTTAGTTTATGGAAAGAAGGTAATTATGATGAAAACTTAGACAAAGGTGATAAAATATAAATGCATTTATAAGTGCTTTCAAAAAGATCAGAAGCTACTTTATACATTTTTGTTTCTTTTATTTTCTTCATTGATTCTTTTTTAATATTTGTATTGTTTTTATTTTTTTAATTTTCCAATAAAAATTATATTAAAAAAAGAACAAGTATTTGAAGAATCTGATGACTTTGTCAGAATGATGAAAGAAACATTGAAGTATCATGATGGAAACTCTGTTCCTTAGTTACATGCTTTACATGCCATTGTGTACAAAAGGACCAACATTTGAGGCACAGTACCTGTTTAATTATTTGTCCTCATTTATCCCCCTTGTGAATATGAAGGAAATCAAATTCAATTGCAAAACAAAAATATCTATTAAAACAAGTTTCATATTTTCATGAACATGTAAATTCTGATTTTGCTGACATACTGATTAATAGGATTCATCACAATACAGCTTGAAGCAAAAAGATATTCTGATTGGAATTAAAGAAAATATCTTATTCACTTTGAACATACCAAAATTTAAGAATCACTTTATAAAAAACTTCACATGTTTACAATGAAAATCACAAGCAAATGTGAAAAATAAGAGGCCCAGCAATTTTTGAATTATTCAGAAGTTAAGCCATTAGTAATAGTAACATAAACTTTGTCATTTAGCTGGAAGAAAATTCCAAGCTAAAAAGAGTAAACTATATCATCTTCGTTCAGGAAGGGAAAAAAAGAAAAGAAAAGGAAGTTCGTTAGTTAGTTAGTTTATTTATTTATTTATTTATTTATTTATTTATTTATTTATTTATTTATTCAATTTGTATGCTGCCCCTCTCTGAAGATTCAGGGCGGCTCACAATGCATTTAAAATCATTATAACAAACATTTTAAAATTAAAAACATTAAAACATTAAAACTCATTCATACCATTCATGGCCGGATCTCGCCAGATTGCAAGAACGAGATCAACAGCCCCAGGCCTGCTGGAAAAGCCAGGTCTTCACTGCTTTTCAGAAGGCCAATTTTGGGGATGGTCCGGACCTCAGGAGGTAACTGGTTCCAGAGAGCTGGGGCAGCCACAGAGAAGGCCCTCCCCCGTGGGCCCACCAGCCAGAATTGTTTAGTTAATGGGACCCGGAGGATCTTACTGGTCGTTGAGAGTTATGCGGTAGAAGGCGGTCTCGAAGATATCCTGGCCCTGAGCCATGTAGGGCTTTAAAGGTAATAACCAACACCTTGAATTGTGACCAGAGACCAATAGGGAGCCAGTGCAGCTCGTGGAGAATTGGTGTAATGTGGGTGTACCTAGGTGCACCCACTACAGCTTGCGCTGCTGCGTTCTGGACCAACTGTAGTCTCTGAACATTTTTCAAGAGTAGCCCCATGTAGAGTGTGTTGCAATAATCTAACCATGAGGTGACAAGGGCATGAGTAACTGTGAGGAGAGCCTCCTGATCCAAGTAGGGTCGCAAGTAGTTTAGCCTAAAGAAATTATATTACAACTAATTATGATACAGAAGCGCAATTATTGAAAGATTCAGATAGTTAATCACCAGACGTAGGAACCAGGGGTGAAATGCTTCTGGATCAGACCAGATCATTTGATCCAGTAGTGATTTTTCCCTGTGGTTTGGCAATCTGGTAGTGATTGCCGCCTGGGTGTCATTACTTCCTGGTTTTAACCAGGAAATAATGTAGGTTTTTTTACCTTCTGTGCATACGCAGAAGGCTTTGTGCATGCGCAGGTGTCCACATGAACGCAAAGTGGGGACACGTGTGTGGAGCATGTGCTTCTGAACCGGTAAGGAAGGTAAGTAGATTTCACCCCTGGTAGGAACATCATTTCAATGTAACCAGCAGGCAATTTCAATTATTATGTGTTCTTGAGTGATGTAGTCATAAATGCTTGATTATTTCTCATTATATTCCTGAACTGTGGTGCAAAAGTTCAAAGGCATGGGAGTCACTGGCTGAATTCCCTCAAACCATCTGTTTCAGTCATAGCATAGGAAATGAGGACATACAAAATAATAGAACTGAAGGTCTCCTGATTTAAAATAACTATATGATAGTGATGCCCTGAAATAAACTGAAACCTACTTCTACTCTTCAATTATAGCTTTATGAAATTGAAGACGATAGCTGTTTTGATTTTTATTGCAAGGAAATTGGGTTGGGGAGGGGACAGTTGATTTAAAGCAGACTGTCATTATATGACAAATTCAATCCTCCACATTTATCTATGTTTCTAAAGAAAATGTAAATATTGCTGTTTTATAAATGTAGGATGAGATCACATTTGGGCTATTATGTATAGTTCTGGTCTCAGTATCTGAACAAGAAAATTACAATACTGGAGAAAGGGGCAAAAAGGGACATTTTTCTTGTTAGGTAGCTGTGTAGTCCAGAAAGTGGATAAAGAAATAGGTTTATATTTCTCTCATAATGTTAGAATTCAAAGTTATCCAGATTTTGGATCAATAAAAGGAAATCTTTCTTTATCCAAGATATATTTTTTTAAAAAAATTAGACTACTTTAAAAAGAGACTGAACAAAACCATGTAGAATTACTAAAACGTGTGATTTTGTGAGGTTTCAGATTTTCTGAAGCTAGGCATGGAGAAACACAATTATTAAATCCCCATTTTACAAAAATCCCAGCATTCCAATATGAAGTTATGTTGTATTAGTTTTGTTTACTATAATAATTCTGTATTCACATTAAATAATTATGTGTGTGTGTGTGTGTGAGACAGATAGAGATCTGTATGTCTGTCTTTATCTATCTATCTATCTATCTATCTATCTATCTATCTATCTATCTATCATCATCTATCATCATCTATCATCCACCCCAGGCCACCCCAACGATGCCCTTGAAGGGATGTCCCAGTAGCTGGAGGCTGTACGGATCTGGATGGGGAGGAACAGGCTCAAGCTCAACCCTTCCAAGACTGAGTGGCTGTGGTTCCCGACATCCCGATATAGTCAGTTGACTCCATCACTGACTATTGGGGGCAAGTCTTTGGCCCCCACAGAGAGGGCTCGCAATCTGGGAGTCTTCCTGGATATGCAGCTGTCCTTGGAGGAACATCTGATGGCTGTAACCAGGGGGACCTTTTGTCAGGTTCGCCTGATTCACCAGTTGTGGCCCTTTCTTGATCGGGATTCCCTGTGCACAGTCACTCATGCCCTCGTAACCTCTCGCCTTGACTACTGCAACACTCTCTATATGGGGCTCCCCTTGAAGAACACCCGGAAGCTCCAACTGGTCCAGAACGCAGCAGCGCGGGTAATGACGGGAGCATCATGGCGCTCCCATGTAACACCGCTCCTGCGTGAGCTGCACTGGCTCCCGGTGGTCTTCCGGGTGCGCTTCAAGGTGTTGGTTATCACCTTTAAAGCACTCCATGGCATAGGGCCTAGCTATCTTCGAGACCGCCTGCTGTCACCGATGACCTCCCATCGCCCCTTGTGCTCCCACAGAGAGGGCCTCCTCGGGGTGCCATCAGCCAAACAATGCAGGCTGGTGATCCCCAGGGGGAGGGCCTTCTCTGTGGGGGCACCTACCTTCTGGAATCAGTTGCCCCCAGAGATAAGGAGAATCCATGACCTCAGGGCCTTCAGTCCTTAAAACCTTTTTTTTCCAACAAGCCGGGCTGGCCTAATTTTTTAAAGTGTTTTTAATTGTTTTGTTTATCATTTTTAATTAATGGGGCCAAATTTATATATATATATTTAACTGTATTTTAATATTTGTATTTGATGTTTTTACTTGGCTGTTCACCACCCTGAGTCCTCAGGGAGAAGGACGGTATACAAATTCAAAATAAATAAATAAATAAATAAATCATCATCTACTTATAAAGAGGAAGTTTTGTAAGAACACAGCGGTTGGTGTGTGGACAACTGGACCTCTCCTCCCTCACCAGACATGCCTTCTTCGGGGTGGCATAGCATAGCACAGCATCCTGCCACCCCCCACCCCCCTAAAGGGAGAGACCTGAGCTCCACCCCACCTTGCCATGCCTGCTGCCAGGGCAACCAGCTTACTCCTCCCTGCCAGGTGCAGGGATGGGTCATCGTGAGAGCAGTGGAGCCCAGCACTCCCCCCTCCACTTTTGGGGGATGGCAGGTCACTGTCCCACCCCCAGGAAGTTGGATTGCAATGTACCATTGTAGCCACAAAGATGCAAATGCCAACACAAACACACCCTCACCACTTTTCTCTTCCTTTCTCCAGTTCCAATTCAGCCAGAGGGCTGAATTGAGCCAAATCATCCCTCTGCAGCAGATCCACATCCCATTCTGTGTCCAGCAGTGAGTATGGTCTGTACAGGAAGCTTAGTGAATTTTGGTTTTTGGGTACTTTTGGATGTTTCAGGCAGTTTCCCTACTGTTGTCTGGGTGTTATTCTACAAGGGTCAAATTGTTTCTTAGAGGGAAGACAATAATTTGCAGTCCAACCGTGGTGTTGTTCAAACAATCAAACATTTACTGTAGGAGTGTGTGACTTCTTTCTTTTTTGTCTATTTGTTTCCTTGATTCCTATATTACCCCATTGCACAGATTGTTTGGGGATCATGGCTATTCATTGTTAGCTAGACTTTCTCTGGAAGTTCTTTTAATCCTCCTGATTCTATGAAAGGTTGCAATGTTAATTGATGCTTTTCTTGCAGTGGTATTAGTGGGATCCTCCAGTCATGGTATGCCATCATCTGGGACATGGAGAGGGGGTGAGGAGGGAATAAGGTGAAGCTGGAGGTGGAGGAGGAGAAAAAAAATAAATGAAATGAAATTTAGTTTATAAATATATAAATATACATCCATGTATATTAAAGATTTTTTTTCGACTATATGTTGGTGAATATTTATGATCTGCCAGGATGTAATCTCTTACTTGGAGAAAGATATTTATCTCAAGCCCCACATTCTCATTTATAAATGAAGATAGAGAAATTAATGAATTTGCTCCTTTGCTCAGAAACTCTTTGCTCCTAAAAAAACTAAATTAGTGGCCACAAAGACTTTTGTAAAGCACAGCAACTTCCTAAAATAGCTCTTATAAAGACAAGGTATTATAAAACCTCATGAAAATGTTATAAAAATTGGTTAAGGAAAATAATTGATTGTTCCTTAACAGTTGTACTATGAAGAAAAATAATTTCCTGGCAGACATTTTTAGATCCTTATCAAGTCCTGTTAAGATAGCAATGGACCTTGATTTCCTACTCTCTCCTCATACAAAATACACAAAAGCCTCACAGCATCTTTCTGATCATATGCCTTAACTTGTAGTTTTGTCTATGGAAAGATACTCCTCTTGGGGGGAGGGAATTAAAAGAAACAGGATCTGACAGTATGGCTGTTTAGAAACCAAATTCAAGGATACTTTTGTGAGCTGCTCATTATTTTGAAAATGAACACTATGAAAAAGAACATTTCCCATAGGAAAAAAATCCTAGTCCAATTACATTATTCTCACCATTGATTTTGAATATATATGATTCCACTTTGAGGAAATCACTGATTGTAATATATATTTTTCCATGTCTCTATTATCTTTACCTTTATTCTATTTTATTTACTTTTGATCTGGATCATTGAACTTAATAATAAAGAATACGATCCCTCTTTAATTCTACAAAAAATGATATTGCCTGCAAGGAATCCTCACTATATTTTGTTGATTTTTATCTTGGGAATATCCAGAAAATAACAATAATAAAAGATATTGATCTCTTATGTTTGATATATATAGCCATATGCACAGAATATATAAATCAGTTTGCCTACTAAAGATGAAATAGTAGAACAACTGAAGTACATATCCCTGAAGCCCAGCTCATCTCACAAGCAATTTAAAATAAGTACTTAATGGGCACTTTTACATTTTACAGTGTAAAGTGCCTTTTGCAGATCTATGAATTGCAGCTATATCATCATCATCATCTTCATTATTATCAGTTTTAAATTAGGCATTCAATTACAAAGCACATTTTTCAAAGCACAATACATTTTCATATAACTGATTATAGAAGCAAATATTTCTTCATTTTGTTATAAGCCAATAATAAAACATGTCTAATAACTTAAAACCTTTAATATATTTGTTCTACTATTTTTATTTCTTTCCTTAAATTAAAGGTACACTATATCTGGCCAAAAAATAGGATTACATCTCCAAACAATTGATTCAATATTGTCTTACAGAATTGGCTGCTAAAAGAAATTTGCTCATTTAGTATGAAACATCAATCAGGAGATTTATAACAATCTGATTCCTATTTCTATTGCTTATATTCCTTATAGCAGACATAATATTTGTAGATCATACTGGTATTTCTATATAAGAGAAGCAAGGCCATCATACTGATACTACTAACTCAATCGCTCTTCTGCCACAAGGGCAAAAGAATTGCTCTGAAAGAATTTTTTTTAAAAGTCACACTGTTACAATACCAACAAATAAGCAGCTGGTTTGAAGCTGTACTTTAGACCCCCTCAAAAGAGTACTTTGAAATGCTGAAAAAATGGAATTTTCCAATCATTGTGGAAGCTTTCTTCCAAAGTTGAACCTGCCAAGAATCTGTTTCAGCCAAAGTTTAGAGCAGTAAAATCATGCTCTGTATACCAATCTCTTAACACCCATTCCAAATATATCTGGGCATGGCCACAATCAATGGCAAATCTTTTACTGAACAATCTCTAATTAACCATAGCTATAAACATGTGGCAGATGGACAGCCTTGACTTTGACAACTCCAAGGGCTAATTTCCCTTAGTTTTCTTTCCCCCTTTCAGCCATTTCTCTTATTTTATTTTATTTTTTTAACCACAGAAGGCTCTTGTACAATATTGCTTCTTTTGGGAATGGAGAAGAGTTTTTTGCCCATTAGAAATTCTATAGGCCAGTATTTCCAAACCTTGGCAGCTTGAAGATAAAGTATGTGGACTTTGACTCCCAGTATTTTCCAGCCAACTTAATATCTGGGGAATTCTGGGAGTTGAAGTTCATACATCTTAAAGTTGCCAAGGTTGAGGAAACACTGCAGTAAGCTTTCTAGTCCCATTCATTTGCTACAACACAAATCTGGTCAAGCAAATGCATAGAGAACTTTGGAAGTCTTGATTTGCTCTTGATTTTTTTAAAAAAATGTATGAATCTAAAAGGTCTAAGAAGAATGTTTTACTTGAATGTCTATCTCATGCATTTGAGATTCCATTTTGCTCCACAAATATGGAGTACTCTGTGTTCTGGCCTCTGTCTGTCTCATTAATAAACATCTTGAGAAATAGATACATTTCAAGTGTTAACCCACTTACTTGGTAAGCTAAATGAGTAGAAAGTAAAATATTATAAATCACAGTGATTTGCTTCCCTGTCTCAGAAGAAAACTCCCCATCTCTGTTATCCTTGTAATGTTAAGTAAATTTAATCTGCTCACAAACCTGTGTGTGTGTGTCTGTGTGCATGTGTGTGAATTATATTACTTGCCCTAAGTGTTCATATAATATTGATATTAATCAACTATTCATTGGGTTGGATGGATTTAACATTTGAATATTTTGAATCCTCATCTTCTGGTCATTCATATCTCCAGTTAATATTGTAAAGTCTTCTAGTGACAGATTTACTGTTTTAACTATGTATTTTTCAAGCTGATTACGTATCTCACTTATGGCAGACCTTATTCTCTGTGAAAGCACAAATTAATTATAAAAGAGTATGTTATAAATTTGATTCCAAAAGGCAGGTCAATTCTAGTGCAAGGAGTTAACGGGGGTGGGGGGATGGGGGGGGTGGGAGATGAATTTACAATATGTAAAAGTGTCAACTTCTTGCCATCTGTACTTTTCATTCATGCCCACAACAAAATCATTAAAATGCTTCTTCAATTTCTGTCAAACCACATAAGAATAGATATTTCAACACAATATCTACCATCCCAAGCAACCACAGTTTGGCAGAAGAGTTGCAGAAATGGTTCTCCAATAAACACTTCTGGATAAAAGATAGACAGGAGTCCATGGGAAGAAAGTATTTTACTCAGTCTCTCTGAAAAGAAGAGGTGACTGTGACACTCTGAACACTATCAACAATAAAGCTGCTTGCAGCCTAATAAAAAGAGATATATATTTGGGACAAAGAGCCACCAAAGACATAGTAGAAACAAGAGCGAGGATGTTGAACTCACCTCCATAAAATTTTATCACATTCAGAAGCTCACAAAGTAGTTTAAAGAAGTGAAAAATGGTGTCGTATTGATAACTGAATCTGTTTCTTTTAAGTGCCAGTTACATAAAGCCCTTTCCCCCAAAGTATAAAATGATACCACCATGTTAACTCAATGTAACAGCACTTCACAATTTTTTAAAATGAAATTTAAGTTACCAGTTGCAGGCCCTTCCTAATGCCAGAAACCTTCCTATTGGGAATAATTACTGGACAATATGAAAAAGAAATAAAATATTTAATTATTCACAAATTGACAGGAGCATGAATAGTCTTCGCTCAAAATTGGAAAAATAAAGATAAAGGATAAAGTGATTAATAAAATTATGGATTGTGCGGAAATGGAGAAGCTTACAAAGGAGATACAAGAAAAGGATGAAATTTAGTATGGGAGAAATTGTATAATTGGTTGGAGGGGGAAAAAAGATATGGAAATAAATGAGAAGTAATAAATTACAGATAGGAAATTAAGTACCAATTTAAGTTAATAGCAAATCAAACATGTAGATGAAAAGAACACATAGAGACGATGTATTAGGAATATAGGTATAAGAGATATGTTAAAATAAGAAAGAGAAAATGTATAATTATGAATATAGATTACCGATGCGACAAGTTGAAAAGATGATGTAAAGATGGATTTTTGTTTATTTGTTTGTGTGTTTTGTTGTTTGTATGTATGTTTGTATTTTTTTAAAAAAAAAGTTTAATAATTTTTTTTTAAAAAAAAAAACGTTACCAGTTGCAAGCCCTTCCTGGAGCCTGGAATCCTGGCATTGGTTACTCATACCTTCATCCCTCTTTGGTTAACTACTGCAATGCACTCTATGTGGAACTGCTCTTGAACACAACCCAGAAGCAGCAACTGGTACACAATGCAACAGGCTGCATATTTGTTTGAATTGCTATTACTACATAATACTGCTTTGAGGATACTGTATTAATGTTAGAATGCACTTCCAAATAATTCTTGCTTTAATCTGTTATGACTTGGAACCTAAAAATTTGCATGATCACCTGATTTAGATAAAACGAACCTGTCCAGCGGTTTCAACCAGGGGTGAAATCAGCAAGTTCGAACAGGTAGTGGAGAACCGGTACCGGAAATTTTGAGCAGTTCCGAGAACAGGTAGCAGAAATTTTGAGTAGTTCGGAAAACTGGCAAATACCACCTCTGGCTGGTCCCAGAGTGGGGTGGGAATGGAAATTTTGCAATATCCTTCCCCCAGGAGTAGGGAGGGAAGGGGGATTTTGCAGTATCCTTCCCCCCCACACCCGCCACACCCATCAAGCCACACCACGCCCACCAAGCCACGCCCATCAAACCGGTAGTAAAAAAATTTGGATTTCACCACTGATTTCAACTCAAAAGAGTATGTTGGTAGTCTTTTACAAATGCAATTAGGGGAATATGGCATAGAGGACAGTGGCTTTTGAGAAGTGATCAATTTTGTAATATTTTATATAATATTTTCTTCTTGCAGATTTGGAGACCTTGTCATACAGTAATAAAGTTTCTCTTAATTTAAGAATTTGTTTTGATAGATAGCCATATTGCAGAGATATTATGAATTTAATATGAGTGCAAACGACTAGGGTCCAAATTATGTTGATGATACTTACTTGTGAATACATATATGTTATATTTAGTATATATATCTAAACTAGTATAGATCTATTTTAAGATATGTAGCTCTCATCAGCTAGCCATA
Source organism: Arizona elegans (assembly GCA_022577455.1). Lineage (NCBI taxonomy): Eukaryota > Metazoa > Chordata > Lepidosauria > Squamata > Colubridae > Arizona > Arizona elegans. Next base: position 59,618,906 of record JAKOOJ010000008.1, read on the forward strand.
CCCTTACTCGGATTCGAATTTGGGCTGCTTACATATTAGGCAGTTGGATTAACTTCTGAGCCACAAGTTCTCCTCCCTTTAGCAGCTTGAGCCTGGGAGAAATTAAGTGTTTTTCTATCGAAGCACCTGGTCTACCCCAATATGGGAGGGATATATATCACTATCAGTGCAAATCTAAATTTAGGATGCAAATCTGTATTTTGATTTGCCACAGAGAAAATCTATTGATGTGCTCACTAGGAGTCAAAAATGACTTAATGGAACATAAGCTTTCCAATCTATTTCCTTACCACCCACCTTTAATACAAAACATTTAGTTTCTTAAAAAGGACAGATTAATTTGCTTATATCCATCCTCTGATAAATTATTACGGCATTGTCATGGGTGGTGTTATTAAAACTGTTTATGCAGCTATCCCTATAAACAATCCTTCTTATAGAAAAATCTCTGGATATAGTCACTAGATATATATGATCCTGGACTGAATAGTGGAGCTTTGTGCTTGGTTTTAAATAAACTCAACTGAAAATATTGTATTTTAACTATCACATAATCATATTTTTTTTTAAAAGGAAAGGACACTGTTTTCTCAAATGCACACTGTTTACATATGCAGTTTCCTAATAGTGTTTATATTTATTTATAAGAAACTTTTCAACTAAGAATGATTGATGGACTATCCCAGTGCACCTGGTGAATCATAATTTTTCATTAATAAGACAAGGGTTTTGTTTCACACCTTAGGGCAGATGTTGACCCCAGAACCCATATCCATTTATTCTCAGCATACATTTCAAAGCTTCTTTGAAAAGTCAGAGATCCAGCAGAGACTTCCAGTTGAGGCAATTTTCATCACTGCCCACCTAGGGCTAATAATGCTATCTTTTACATGGTTCAAGAAATCCTCCTGAGCTGTTGAAAACATTTTAATAGATTACACTGTATTGCAATGGGAAGTTTGCAAAATCATGTTCTCCATTATTTATTAAACATGCAAATTATTATTATTATACAAATTTACATACCGTAGTTGTCTAGCTCACACACAGTAAATCCAGGCAATGACGAACATAAAAAAAATCACAATTTAACCCCACTCACCCATCACCCGCTCTATGGCAGTGAGTGCAGAATCAGACAAGCCACTTAATTGGCTTTGAATGGGGTCCCCAAGCCTGTTGATAAAACCATGTCATCAAGGGCTTGCAAAAAAAGTAACAAGTTGGGCGCCAAACTTATCTCTGGGAGAATGATGTTCCAAAGGGAGGGAGTGGGATTCAGCCAGTTCGCACCACTTTGGGAGAACTTTCTGAGCAGTTTGGCAAACTGGTTGTTGGAGAAAATCATTAGGGCAGAGAACTGCCCTAATGATTATTTGAATTCCACCACTGGAGGGAGCAATCAAAAGTCCTTTTTCTAGATTCCAATAAATGTACTTCCTTAATACTTGGAACTCACAACTTGCCCTGCCTTTTTGCTCTGGTGATCTGGGTAGATGTAATTGAGAGATGCAGCCCATCAAATAATCTGGCCCTAAACCATCCACAGTGATAACCAGGACCTTGAATTGTAAAACAGCAATCGGTGTAGTTCCTGCAAAAAAAAAAAAAAAAGATGACACATTTGAACTTGAACAAATCCATGTCATGGTTTTGGATTATCTTCAAGGGCAGTCCTGTGTAGAGAGCCTTACAATTGTCCAAACAGAAGGTGATCAGATATGGGTGACTGTGAAAAGGACTCATTGATCCAGAAATGGCAAACAATATCTAGTTGTGCAAAGGCTCTCCTGCCCACAACTGCCACCTGTTCCTCAAACAAGAGTTACAAATCCAGGAAAACTCCCAGATTATGCACCAGGTTTGCGTGAGATAGTGCAACCCCATTATGGCCATCATGGCCAAAGATAGAACTAAGAACTAAGAACCTGAGAACTAAGGACTTCCTGTCCTAAAGCCACTCCATTCTGCTGATATGTTAACATATTGCTCCCAATACAGAGCTCAAGAGTTTCCAAGCTCCAAGAAAGAGTGGTGTGGCATTGCGTAGCTCACTAATGGCAGAGATGTGCAACACAATATCATCAGTCTATTGATGATAAATAATCTCACCCAGTGGTTTAATGTAGATGTTAAACAGGAGCAGAGAAAACTCTGACACTGTGAGATCTCTTACTCCCAACCAATACTGAGTGGAAATGACTTCAAAGAAAAGAAACAAGCCAACACAACACTGAGCCCCAACTCCCAGTCCCTGAAGCCATTCCAGCAGGATACTGTGATCAATGATACCATCCCATGCGCCTCCCACTCTCTCTAGAGATCATCAAAAAGCACAAGCGATGTTATTTGTTTATCATTTGAGAAAATCCAATGGATGCTATTATATTCCTAATAAATTATATTGTAAACTGCCCAGGATTACCTAAAATAGCAAGATAGGTAGTATATAAATATAATAAGTAAATAAAATAAGGAGATAAAATAAGTAGTATGATCCAAGTAATTGTATATAAAGACTTGCAATATAATGTAGAAACTGTGCTAGTTATGATGCTTTTTAATTCATAACTAAAGTATAGTATAGGTAATATCTTTTTATACTGAATGTCCAATCGCATGCAGTAATAAGATCTAAAATCAAGCAAGTAAATGTATTCATATTAAGTTTATATAATCCTATAATCATGGAGTTTGAAAAAGGAGAGAAAAAACATATAAATTATTCACTGCTCTCCAAGGCTAAATTGTATTTTGATGTTTAACAGCTGTAGTTTGAAACCACATTTAACCATGGTTCCCAAACCTGTATTTATGCCACTTCTTATTTTATTCCTTTAAATTATTAACAAATAGTAAATGATCTGGTATTGATATGGGGGGATTCTATGCAGAATTACCTAGGAATAAATCCCATCCAACAGAATTTCTATGCAAAGCTGTGCTTCTATTAAAATATTATAACTCCTACACAAAATACTAGAAGAAACAGGATAGGCTGTAACTTTCCTAGGAAAGTGGTAAGTCTAATATTTCAGCAACTTTTTCTCAAAAAAAAATATATATATATAATTTAGGAAGTCAAGGATCTTATTACTTTACTTATTACTTATTACTTTATGTGTTTGGACATTCAGTAGAAAATATATTGCCTATACTATACCTTAGTTGTGAATTTAAAAGCATCATAATTAGCACAGTTTCTACATTATATTGCAAGACTTTATATACAATTACATGGATTGTACTACTTTTTTATCTCCTTATTTTATTTATTTGTTAAATTAAATAAGGAATGACCCAGTAGAATTGCTCTGTAATATAATGAAAATTCACTTTGATAAAGTGGGGTGGAGGAATCTTGTGTTATAGACAGTTTGTTGTTTTGGCTGCAATAAACTGATTCATCTACCTCTCCAGAGCCATAAAGAGAATATGGGTTTCAAAATAGATAGGAAATAAAAAAGGGAAGATATGTATGTGTAAAATGGACTCTGTTTAAATTTCATGCTTCATCTTCAGCTGTAATCATGCCTGTAGTAAGGAGTTGCCTTTGTCAGGTTTCATGACTTAGATGGATTATGTTTCCTGTTTAATTACTTCTATTTATGCATCTGATAGTATGCTTTTCTTTTAAAAAAGAAAGCAATTATTATTTCACTCTCAACTCTATTGTTCCAAGATTGTTCTATTGATCATTTTATTCTTTCTGAAGATTTAAATAAATATGCTATCACACATTGCATAATTTAATCATTTATTGTCATTTAATTGTGTTTTTCTTTTTTTTCTTTTTTTAAATTTTTTATTAAAGAAAAAACAATACATTAAAACAACATACAACACAAACAAACATCAATTCAGTCCAATGACTGACTCTTAGAAGTTACTACCACGGTGGGTTATTTTTGTCTTTCTATTTGTATCAATATCTACAGTCGCCTGTTTACATGGTTAAATATGTATGTATATATTTGACTCCATATCTACTTCTATGCCTTTCTATTAAATAGTCGAAAATTATCTTTATATTCCTATTTTTGCCTCTAGCCAGCTGTACCATCTTTGCCATACTAAATAGTAATCAGTATCGTCTTTCTCTTGTATTTCTTTTGTGAGCTTGTCTAATTCTGCACATTCTGTAATTTTAGCTATTATTTTATCTTCAGTAGGTAACTGTTCGGATTTCCAATGTTGGGCAAAGAGTATACGTGCTGCTGTGAGGATATGGATGATCAGATATTTTATTTCTTTGGTATATTTTGCTGTGATTATTCCCAATAAAAAGGTTTCCGGCCTCATTTCAATTTTTTGTTTCGTGATTTCTTCAATCATTGTTTTAATTTGCTGCCAGTATTGTTTTGCCTTACGGCATGACCACCAGAGATGATAATAAGTCCCTTTCTGTGATTTACATTTCCAGCACAACGGAGATGTATTTGGGAACATCTTGGCTAGGCGCGCCGGTGGAAGGTGCCATCGGTAGAACATCTTATAAAGGTTTTCCTTGTAGGGTATGGACAGTGTCATCTTATAATTTATCTTCCACAAATTCTCCCACTTATCCAATTCTATAGTGTATCCTATATTTTTGGCCCATGTTATCATATTCTCTTTGACAACTTCCTCTTCTAATTTGTATTTTAGTAGGTACTTATAAATTTTGGTAATCATTTTCTCATCTGTACTTTGTAGTATTTTATCCAGTTCATTTGGTTCATTTTGGAATCCAAATTGTGCCTGATCAGTTTTGTATCCTGATTCTATTTGCATGTATGGCCACCAATCAATGTCTATACCCTGATTTTGTAATTCTTGTCTTGTTTGTAATTCTCCTTCACTATTCAGTAGTTCTTTATAGGTCCTCATTTTCTCTATATCCATGGCATTAGGATATATTAGTGCTTCCATTGTCGATAGCCATCGTGGAATTTTGGTATAATGTTTTCGAATCTCTTGCCATGTTTTGTACAATGATTCTCTGATAATATGTTGCTGGAAATATCCGTGAAGCTTGTCCTTTCCCTCCCACAAAAAGGCGTGCCATCCGCGTTGTAATTCAAAGCCCTCTAGTGATAACATTCTTTTATTCTTAAGGTCTATCCAGTCCCTTATCCAGTTTAGTGATGCTGCTTTATAATATAACTCCCAGTCTGGTAGGCCTAAACCTCCTTTTTCCTGAATGTCTTGCATACACTTTATTTTAATTCTGGCCCTTTTCCCATTCCAAATAAATTTTGTTATTATTTTATTAAGGTCCTTAAAAAAGTTCTTTCCTGGCCAGATTGGGATTACTTGAAAGAGGTAGAGTAATCTAGGCAATATATTCATTTTTATAGATGCAATTTTCCCCAAAAATGACAGTTGTAATTTGTTCCACGTTTCCAGATCTTTTCTAATTTGTTTCATTAATTTGTTATAATTGTCTTCTCTAATTGTTATTGCTTTTGCAGTAAGCCAGATTCCTAGATACTTTACTCTCTTTACAATTTGTATTCCTAATTTGTCTTCGAGTTTTGTGTCCTGTGCCTTTGTCAAATTCTTTGTTAATACTTTAGTTTTTTGTTTGTTAATTTTAAACCCTGCGACTTTTCCGTATTCCTCTATCTTCGCTAAGAGTTTGGTTCCTGTTATTTCCGGTTGCTCCATTATAAACACCACATCGTCAGCGAAGGCTTGCAATTTGTACTCTTCTTTCCGTGTTCTCAAACCTTTTATTTCCGCATCTTTCCTAACTTCACTCAATAATATTTCCAATGAAATTATAAACAGTAGTGGGGATAAAGGGCAACCCTGTCTCACACCCTTTTGTATATCCACATTTTCAGTCATATCTCCATTAATCATAATTTTGGCCGTTTGAAGGGAGTATATTTTTCTAATCATATGTAAAAATTTGGCACCAAATTCCATAGTTTCTAGTTGCAATATGAGAAAGTTCCAATTTAGATTGTCAAAAGCCTTTTGGGCGTCTAGAAAGATTAAGGCTATTAGTTTATCAATTCTTTTCTCATAATATTCCAGGACGTTGATAATTGTTCTTATGTTATTTTTGATCTGCCTTCTTGGGACAAAACCGTTCTGATCTGTATGTATATATTTATAAATAATTGTTTTCAGTCTGTGTGATATAACCAACATGAAAAGTTTATAATCTGCATTGAGCAATGAAATCGGCCTGTAATTTTTGACTTGCGTGGGGTCTGTGTCTTCTTTGGGGATAAGTGTGATGATGGTTTCAGTCCAGGATTTGGGGATTTCTGCTTCTAATAATGCATCATTGAGGACTTGGAGTAACAGTTCATCCATTGCGTTTTGACAGTTTTTATAAAACTCCGTTGGTATTCCGTCCGGACCTGGAACCTTATTGTTTTTTTGCTTTTTCCTTGCTTCCACCAGCTCAGACATCGTAATTGGTCTATTTAGTGATTCTCTATGGGACTCCTCTAGTTTTGTGATATTTGTTTTACATAAATATTCCCTAATGTCTTCATCCCGAATCTCTTCTTTCTTATAGAGACTTTGAAAAAAATCTTTGACTATTCGTTTTTTGTCTATATTAGTATGGTATATTTGTCCTGTTTCGTCGTGTAATTGAAATATTGTTCTCCTTTCTTTTTCTTTTTTCAATTTATACGCTAACCAGCGCCCTGTTTTATTTGCATACTCAAAATGTTTCTGTTTTGCTAGTTTGATTTTCTGAGCAATTTCTGTCTGTGTAATCAGATTGATTCTATGTTTAGTAAGGTTTAATTTTTCTATTATTGTTTTGTTATGGGGCTCTTTCTGCAATTCTAATTCATATATTCTAATTTGTTCTAACAACTTATTCCTTAACTGTTGTTTCTCTTTATTTTTTTTAGCTATGTACGCAATTGTAAGACCTCTTATGTATGCTTTAATTGTGTCCCAAAGGTTTTGAAGCGATGTCTGTTCTTTAGTATTTATTTGTAGGAACATTTTAACCTCTTTCTCAATCATCTGTATGTATTCCTTATCTTTTATTATTCCCGTATCCATCATCCACCTCCTTTGCTTTTGATGTCCTTTCCATAGTATTTTAATGGGGTTATGGTCTGCCCAGGTGTTCACTGCTATTTCAATATTTTTTACCTCCTCTCTGAGGTCTGAAGTCATCCAGGCCATATCAATCCTAGACCATGACTGGTGTGGGTTCGAATAGTATGTGTACTGTTTTGTTTGCGTGCTTGCCTCTCTCCATACGTCATGTAGGTGTAATTCATTGATCATGTCTTTGAAAGGTTCCGGTAGAGTTTTCTTTCTGGTTTTACTTTGTTTGTTACTCCGATAGTCTTTTTCTATGTCCATGATTGCATTGAAATCTCCTACCATGCAGATAGTTTCATATTCCAGGTCTTTAATTATATTATGTAGCTTTTTAAAAAAATCATTTTGGTTTCCGTTGGGTGCATATATGGATATTAATAATATTGTTTTGGATCCTGTTTGTATTTCTATTATTAGGATACGTCCTTCTGTATCTGCATAAATTTGTTTTGCTTTTAGGTGTTTCTTTACATATATTACGACTCCTCTCTTTTTTTGGTCTCCTAGAGCTGCATATAGCCTTCCTAATCTTTGGTTGTCCAATAGTTTTTGATGCTGTTTTTTGATATGTACCTCTTGGAGTGTTATGATATCTATTTCTAGCTTTTGAAGTTTTGTGAATGTCTGCTTTCTTTTAGCTGGTGAGTTAAGTCCGTTTATATTGATTGAAATAAGTTTTAGCTCTCCTTCCATCTCTCTTTATTTATCTATTCGTTGTTTGCAGTCTTTTTGTGTTTCTAGTAATCATTTGCGTCTTTTCCCTCGCTCCCTCTCTCTCCATTCTTTCTCTTTCCACTCTTCTCCCCTCTTCCTGGTCTCTTTCTTCTTTCTCTGTCCGCTGTTCCTCCTGCCTCTTAAGTCTCTCTTCTTCTCTGCTCTCCTGCTCCTCCTCCAGCACGAAGTGTTGGTCAAAGAAATCCTGTGCTTTTTCTACATTATCAATTCTGTATTTTTTGTCTTCCCAGGAGATTAGTAGGCCCTCCGGTATTAGCCAGCGGAACTTTATTCTAAATTTATTCAACTGCGCCGTTAAAAAGTTGTAGTTCCTTCTTTGGTCCCTTGTCCTTTTTGGTATCTGTTTGAGGGTTAAAATTTCTTTTCCCTTATACATAGCTGTTTCCTCTCTCATTTTCCTATAGATCTCTTCTTTTAATGATTTTTTTGTGAATCTAATGTGTATTTCTTTTGGTAACTTATTTCTCCGGGCGTAATTCGTGTGAACCCTATAGATTTCATCTATTCCACTTCGAATCTCCTCCTTGTCCCTCTGGGTCACTCCTGAAAATATCTCAGTCATGATTTCTCCTAAATCCTCCTCCTTTTGCTCTTCTACATTCTGAAACCTCAAATAGAAGGATGCCTTCTCCATCTCAAGATATGACACGGTGTCCTCTAGGTCTTTATTTATGGCTGCTTGGTTGTATTCCATCTTCTCCATTCTCTTATTCGTATGTTCTATTCTCTCCTCCGCCTTATAAATCCTCTGTTCATTTTCCTCTATTTTGTGTTGTATCTTTCCTATCTTCTCATCCATGTTCCTAATATTATCCTTTATCTCTCCCACATCCGTCCTAAGTTCCTCGTGATTTTTCCTTGTCTCTTCATGGTTGTGGGCTATGGTCTCTTGCATTTTATTCATTCCTTCCTGGATCATCGTTAATACGGAATGGATGTTTTGCATACTAAGAGTGGGGGATGCTTTCTCTTTTTCCATAGATTCCGCTATTTTCTGTTGTGCTGGAGAGGCTGTGAGTATCATCTGGTTTGATGGTATTTTCTTACTCAGCTTAGTAATTGTTGTTGAAGTTGAAGTTGCCATTAGTATTTCTTTTGTTATCTTCTCCCAGATTTTCATATACTGATTACTATTTGGGCTATTATATTTCTTTTAGTATTTATGTTAGATTGGTGGCTTTCAGTAATCCCGATAGTCCCAGGGAGATAAACAACTAGGGTGAATTTCCTTATCACACTATCACTGTCTATATATGAATTTATAAATTTATCTATAAGTTCTTTCTTTCACTTTTCAATATTTTATAGAGTTCTTCAATTCTTGATGGCTATTTTGCCTATATTACTCTCTAAACATGGGGGTAAAATATAAAGGGAGGGAGTGAGGGAAAAGTCTAATACTTCAGCAATTCATCAATTAATTATCCTTATAATTAATTACTTACTGCCTTATTTAAACTTATTATTAATTACTATTTATCAAATCAATTACTCTTAATTACAGTCCTAGATTCAATTAATCTGTCTAATATAATTTTTCAAAATTAAACATACAAAAACAATGTGATATTTAACTACCAAGATAAAATATAGCACTGAAGTTAATATAAATATATAGATATAATATAAATATATGTTTAAAGTAAATATGTAACTAAATCAACAATTATATATATAGTATATAAGGTTATATATGAGATTTCAAAAACAGTAGATTAAATATTAATACTTTTTGTGCTTATTAATCACTAATTTGTTATCAGCTTTTAATACAATTGATTATACTTTACAGTTATTTCTTCTTCTTCCAGATCACTCTTTTTTTTTCAAATTTGTATCCTTCTTATTTATTGTCTATTTACTTCCAAAGTCTAATGTCCCAATACTTTTAAATTGAATGTCCAGTGTCCACCAAAACTCCAAAACTCCAGAATGTCCACCTTCAAAAAGAAAAGAGATAAAAAAGAAAAAATAGTCCAAGTCCCAATATCTAAGTACTGTCCAAATTTTCGTCCAAATCTCCAAATATCCAAAGTCCAAAAGTCCAAAAATCCAAAGAGAAATATTCCACTTAAGTTATTTTGATTTAACTCCAAAAGTTACTAGCTTCCACTTTAAACAAAGTTTTCTGCCACTCTCTCTTCCGGTATCAGCTGCTTGTTACTTGCCTCGTTATCACCTCCACAAAGGGCAAAGTCTATCAAATAAATCCTTTCTCTCCTTAAATTCCGCCTCTCCTCTCCTCTGTAGCAAAATCTCGAAAATCCAAGCTTCTCTGGGATCACTTTCTCCTCCTCAGTTTCCCCTGGATTTCCTCCGATTTTGCTGGTTGTAATTTGTGCGCTGTCACTGTCAAGATGGAATCCGTCTCCGCTTATTTCTCAGTCGCCGCTTATCTAGCGAAAATTCGCCTCTTAGTTGGAGTTTTATCTTCTCCGCTTTCAATTCTCATGTTGTGGATTGTAAAAATATACCTTTTGAGCTCTTTTTCTTCCCGATCTTTCCACCGAAGTCTTCTTTATTTGATTTTCGCTTCCCTCTTAGTCAGCTGTCAACGTTCCTGGCCAGCCGGAGCGGCTGGTTTTTCCCCGATCAGGATTAAGGGGGATTTCCTGAACCTTCGGGGGGATTGCTGTCCTCCCCGAGGTCCTCGGAGTTTCCCCTTTTTTCTATTGACCCCTCCGAGGTCAATAGTGCCTAAATCGGCTCCTAAATCGGAGATATTAGGGACTTGGAGAACGAAGAGCCGTTCCTTTCGTCCCTAACCCGCTGACGTCACCGCCGGAAGTCCCATCATTTAATTGTGTTTTTCAACCTTGCTGGATGGAGAATTCTGGGAGTTGGTTCACCCATTTTAAAGTTGACGAGATTAAGAAACTAGATTATCTCAGGTGTCTGAAAATAAAAGATACACCTTTCTATTGATTTCACCCTTTGCAATACACATAGTCCTTGAGTTAAAACAATTCATTTAGTGATTGTTCGAAGGTACAGCGGCACTGAAAAAAGTGACTTATGTCCATTTTTCACACTTAATAGTGTTGCAGCAGCGCCATGATCACCTGATCAAAATTTGGATGCTTGGCAACTGGATCATATTTACTATCATAAATATGGTTGCAATGTCCCGGGGTCATATGATCATTTTTTGCAACCTTCTGTTAAACAAAGTCAATGGGAAAGCCAGATTCACTTAACAACCGTATTACTAACTTAATGACTGCAGTGATACACTTAAGAACTGGCAAGAAAGGTCATAAAATGTGGCAAAACTCACTTAACAAATGTCTCACTTAGTAACAGAAATGTTATGACCATAAATCGAGGACCACCTGGCATTTAAAGAGAAAAGAATGTGATTGCTTAAATGACAAAGAGACAATGAGACTATTGGAATGCAGTACACACATAACTCTCTGTGCATAAAACAACAGTTCCTATATTTATCTGTATGCATTTGCTGTTGTAGGAGCTGAGTCTGTAGAATGAGCTATTCTTGGCCAGAAAAGGAGCGCCAGGATTCTAATTGTTGTTATGCTTTGCATCGGGGTGGGTTTCAAATTTCTTTTACTACTGGTTCTGTGGGCGTGGCTTGGTGGATGTGACTTGGTAGGCGTGGCAGGGAAAGGATACTGTAAAATCTCCATTCCCACCCCATTCCAGGGGAAGGATACTGTAAAATATCCATTCCCTCCCCAATCCAGGGGAAGGTTACTGCAAAATCCCAATTTCCTCCTGATCAGGTGGGACTTGGGAGGCAGAGAATAGATGGGAGCAGGGCTTGTCAGAATTTTTACTACTAGTTCTCCGAACTACTCAAAATTTCTGCTACTGGTTCTCCAGAACAAATTTTCTACTGAAACTCATCTCTGCTTTGCATGCTTTGCACACTTCTTTGCAACTTTGATTCATCTTGATTTTTATGCCAGGCTCATATCAAAAACCGATACGAATGAAAGAAACAAAATGTTAAAAAGTTATGATATTTATGTAGTTACTTACCAAGCCCATCTAAATTATATTAAAGTAACCAAAATATCTTTACAATCCCCAAGGCATGTCACAACTTTTGAGCACCCCTAATGTTTGGAAATTGAAAGTTGAAAAAATTGACCTACAGCCCTACAGCTATAAGGATTGTAGAAAGCATTTTAGCATATGCTTGTAGCAAATACGAAAGCAAGACTAGATATATCCATCTGTCCACCCTATGAACAATTGTCAACTGAACTATATGAAAATGATGGAAATGTAACATCACCAGCAGCTGCCAATCTAGAATCAACATAGAGAGACAGACAGCAAACAGGGATAAGAATCAGGGTAATCAGGCAAGCAAAAGACAAAGGGCTATATAGTAATAAAACACTGTGTTAAGTAATTCTGTATTTAAATAAAAGTGGAATAAGTGAGAATTTCTTCAGGAATTCATAGGAAATCTCATGAAATTTCAAGTGTAATATCTACATGAAAAATATGGAGGAAAATATTTTAAATGTTGGAAACATATAGTAAAATATACTTGCAATCAGCCATAAAATCCAGCGTGGCAATTTAATAATACTGGATTGGATTTTACTGCTAAAATTCAGAGTAATTGCTTCTTTAAATTCTAATATTCTGGCTAGTGGGCACTCAAACAACAAAGCACAGAACAGGAAGTTGGATCAACTAATCAGCACACAGGACACACACCTCTGTACAATGTGTAGTTGGGATCTGGGAGGTGTACACGTTGGCTTGTCTGTAGCCATCTTCAATCTAGGCTTACCCATCAAACCCCTTTGCAGCATAGGTATGTGGCAATGCACAACCTATGCAGTTGTGGACAACTCTAAATCAAGCTTTAACTACAATCCCTGCTAACATTCCAGAAGTCTGTCAAGTTCTGATTATGTAACCAATTGTGAGGTTCCCAGGAATCTGGAGATGTTCTTTGATGGCTCCACTTCGAGCTGAGGTGGCACAGCGATTAGAATGCAGTACTGCAGGCTACTTCAGCTGACTGCTAGCTGCAATTCAGCAGATTGAATCTCAGGAGGCTCAAGGTTGACTCAGCCTTCCAGCCTTCCAAGGGGGTAAAATGAGGGCCCAGATTGTTGGGGGCAATATGCTGACTCTGTAAACTGCTTAGAGAAGGCTGTAAACGCACTATGAAGTGGTATATAAGTCTATGTGCTCTTGCGCTTGCTATTATGGCTGATCTTTATACCCTCTCCATGTGATTTCTGTATTTTACATTTTATATTTTTTTTCATTTTAATTATAACTTTTTATACTTTTAAATTGTTTTGTTTCTTATTTATTGTTTACTGATTGTTCTATGCTACTCAGACTGCTTTTTGTGAGATGGGCAGCAATTTAAATGTGATAAATAAATAAATTTGACAAATATGTCTCTTTGGAAAACAATTCATCTGCCTTTTTCTCTTTGCACATCATCATAATCACCATTGTTGTTAATAACATTGATTGTGTGAGCCTACTGCATACCCACAATCTTCTTTCTGATATTTTTCCTAGGGATTGGAATTCGATTTTGTTAAGCTATGCTCTCTGTGGATACCAGTCATATCAATTTCTCTTTCCTTTTTTCTGGATCTAGTAAAATGTTTTTGTTTTTTTTTGCTTTTTTTTTGCAATTAACAAGAATACTTTCCTAATGCAATTGCAGTAGCTTCTTCCAACAGAATTTTTTTTTTATTTTATAAATATGTTTTCATGACATTAAAACAATATAGAACGATCAATATTGATCTGTATGCGTATGGGGATCACAGGATTGTACGGACAAAATGTAGCATTCAAGACTTTTTTCACAGCAAAATCAAAGATTAAAAAGAGGGTTAGTTATTCAGCCTGGCTTGACGGCTTTACAAGCGGCATGCAGCTAAGCAAATACACGCACAGATCTTTTCCTGCTATACTGTTAGGAGACTTTTACACCATCCCAGTAAACATGCTCATGTTTACAGGGAAATTGTGGTTTGGAGCCAGGTGATTGAAAACTGGACAAAGATTTATCTTGTCTCCTCAGTAATAATGAGGTGTATATAAATTAATATATGTGAGAATCAAGCCAAAGACCGATGTTGATAATTATGTACCAGATGGACCAATGACTGGTATAATGGAGACAGTTTCCATTATGTTCTGTATGGAAAAATACTGAAGATAAGGCAGTTTGAAAAACAACTTTGGAGAGGTCTTAAAGAATCCCAAAATTACTTGGATTGGCCCTCTAATTTTTATTCCACATTAGTGTTGCTTTGATCTTTTCACTTAACTTTGATTACTACATCCATGAAGATTAGGAGAAGGTAATTTTAAAAAGACTGAAATAAAAGATGATTTGCACTTTTGAATGAACTCAAACACAAATTAAATTGCATATGGCTATTTACAGTCCTCTGAATTTTAAGATTCAGTTTATTTATTAAAAATAAATATAAATAGGACAATGTGCAGACAATGACATGAACTAGGAAATACATTTATAAAACAAACATTCATGCATTCAGGGAAAATCTCAGATAAAATACATAGAAATGTTTTTGGGTTTTTTGGTTTTATTTTTTTTTAAACCTGCAAATTGATGCAGGAACTGGACAGTAAGACTGGATGATTGTGAAATTGAAAAAGAAAATGACCAATTTAGTTCTATTCTCACTTCTGAGCCACTATATGAAGAACAGACATATCTGAAAATAGGACTCTTACAAATAAGAACGTCTCAAAATCCTTTAGTGAAAAAAACAGAATTCTTGAGGAAGATGTGGAAAAGCAATGGCATGGTATCTAATTGAATTATGTGCTTTGGATATAGCTGCTACTTCCAGAAAATTCAAAAGTCTCTTCTCATTTGAAAATGTTGAAAGAAGCCACATGTGATAAGGCCAGAAGTATTAGGGTTTTATACCAGGTATGGAAATGAGATTCTCTCCCACTCTACATTCTCAAATAGGCTCAAAAAGTTAGATTAAGTTTACTGCAGATTATCATGAAGTCACACATATGGGAAATTCTCCATCTAACAACACCCACAAATTTTGTTTCTTATATATGTTGATCCCAAATTTTGAATTCTGGGTCTCTTCCTCCCACCTTTCCAAGTCAACAGCCATGGGTTCACCCCAGGGGTGGGTTCTACTTACCTTTACTACCGGTTCGCAATGGGCTTGCTCACTTTGCTCATGCGTGCCTTGCTTCTGCGCAGATCACCGATGATGACATCCGGGGCAGTGGGCAGGGCCTCCTGACGGTTTCACTACCAGTTCTTGCGAACTGGTCCAAACCAGGGGCAACCCACCGCTGGTTCACTCATTCACACTCATGAAGATTTCTCCCATATACCTTTTTTCATAAGATGTCTGCCTGTAATATAAGAAACAGACATTCCTACATCAACAACTTTAACTCTTACAAGCAGAATTGGGAAGAAAGATCTTGCATATTTTGCCATAAGTTGCTGCTTGATTTTATCCAAGAAGAAAATTTTAGTGAATTATCTGCTTTCCTGTAATTTACAGAAGACATTAGTCTATGCATTAGAAAAATTAGAAAAGGAAAGATGTCTTCTTCTAGACAAATCTTTTTTATATATTTAAACAAAACATCCTGCCCATCAATCTAGGACTTCATTTTGCATATAAGAGTATGCCTTAATTCTTGTAAAAGGTAAAGGATGACATAGGTACATATTTCAGTCCTAAAAATACACTAAGGCAGAAGCTCATCTTCTAAGCTCGTCCACCCCAAGTATAAAACACTGAGCAACGTAATATATGTAGTACAATGCAGTGAGCCATGTGCAGTTCTGTACATTGGAGAAACAAAACAACCACTTCATAAACACATGGCACAACATAGGAGAACAAACCCATCAGGACTAGATTCAGCAGACCATCTGCATTTAAAAAGAAAGACCACTCTTTTGAAGACAGCAAAGTCCACATTTTGGACAGAGAGGACCACAGGTTTGAAAGAGGGATCAAAGAGGCTATCTATGTCAAAATTGGACACCCCTCTCTCAACAGAGGGTGGGGGATACAACATCATCTATCTCCAGTTTACAACACAATCCTTTCAACAATTCCATGAAGGCTCCATTTGCACTACTGACCCTGATGGCACAGATAAACTTCCAGGGGGGCTCAATGACTCACTAAAAGAATGCAAATGACCAGTTATTTGCAAGGAGTATAAATCCTTCCTTTCTCCACCATACAGTCAGAGTGTCTGAACCCAACCGAGCGAGCACAGTCAAGATGATTCAATCTCTTTATGCAAAACTTTACTGGGTCCATCATTTCAGCACAGATTAGAGCAAAACCAGCTCTAACTAATTCCTGTGCATTTCCATATAATTAAAGTATAGAATTCTCCCTCCCCTTATTAGTGTAGGTCACATTGTCCAATTGAATTTCATTGAATTGTTATGAGAATATGTTTCTGAGGATCTTAGCCATCTGCTGAAGTATCCTTGGCTCTCACAGTTTTCTTTCTTAATGTCTGGAGTCTACATTCCATTTCCCCCTCCCCTCCCCCTTAGTTCATTGGCAAGCTGAGAAGCGATAATAGTTGCAACAGCATAAGCATGCTTGACACAAAAATGAAGAAACTTATTGGATGAGAAATGAAACATCTTCAAAGAAAAACTAGAAAGTCCAGTTGCCTTTTTTTTGGGGGGGGAAGTACTTTTGGGACAACCATGACCTGGATGACTGAGATTCTCCATAGACAATACATCAGATAACAACTGTCCAATATTTTAAAAAATATTTTCAGATTATAATGTTGGACAAGTGACAATGGGCTGGTATAATGCTACAGAAGCCTAAGCATTTTAAAAATGGGAAAATGGACTGTTTAAAATGTTATAATTCTTGCATAGCTCACAAAATAAAAAAATGCATTACTTATATTGGAAAAAAATGCAATTTTATTACATCATAACCTTACTTATGAGTTACAAATATTTTAACGGAGTATATCTCTTATCTTGATTTCAAGTTCTAACTCTTTTATTATAAATAATACATTTTAAGTATAAAAAATAGTCAGTATTTTAATATACTTTAAGCTTTTCTTCTAGGCAGAAATTTAAATCCTAGACAGAGGTAGAATTATATGATGGGATATAATGTTTTACTTTTGTAGAGAAAGATCACATTCATTACTAATACATTAGCCTGTTGAGATACAATTTGTATCAGATAGTGTTGAATGGATATTCATAAGTTTTTACTTCCAGGATATGAAGCAATACAGATTAGCTGCATTATGCTTTCAATGTCATATGAATTAACCAAACCAGCAGAAAGTTCCTAAAAGAAGGATTTTTCGAAAATATATCATACTGAAATTATAAAGAAATGAGAAATTAATTCAGTTACATATGCATAGCAAAATGAAACTGCTGTCTGCTAAAGTTTGCAACCAAATTTTCTACTGTAATCATTAAACCCCCAAAGAAACTAAGTATATTAAAGAAGAATATGGATATACTTACATGGTTATATGAAAATAATTTATAAAAATGTGATCTGTTAATACAAACAATTAATAAAAATTAGGCCTGCTAACCAAAATTGCAACAAAAAAAAATGTTTCGGGAAGTGTACATAACATATATTCAAATTATGATACCTTTTCTTAAAAACAGGACAAGAGAAAAAACCAAATCTCATGCTAATATAAGAATGGGAACCATCAAATGTATGAACAGAAAATAAGAAACTGGAAGAAAATTGTTGATTAATTTTCCCATTCTTCCATATTTGAATAATGTATTTTAATATACATATGTTTTCTGAAACTATTAAAAATTCCATCACTAATGTTTAAAAGTTGCCTGCGGTAAGGTGGGCCCAATCTTGGGGAAAGTTTATTATGACCTGCAGTGGCACAGTGGTTAGAATGCAGTACTTCAGGCTACTTCTGCTGATCACTGCCTGCCAGCAGTTTGGCAGTTCATGTCTCACCAGCTCAAGGTTGACTCAGTCTTCCATCCTTCCGAGGTGGGTAAAATGAGGACCCAGATTTTTGGGGGCAATATGGTCACTCTGTAAACCGCTTATAAAGGTCTGTAAAGCATTGTGAAGCAGTATATAAGTCTAAGTGCTATTGCTATTGTAAAGTTTAAGGATATTTTCCCTACTAGCCCTGTTACTGTTGAAGAAGGCAGATGCCATAGTCAAAATGTATGAGTGTCTCTCCCATTCTAATCATTGGCAGTTAAAATTATAATCCACACACACCCTTGCTCATCTGTTACATATAAAACTTTCCAACCATATCATACTAGTATCAATAAAAATACTTTAGCTCCATTCAAAGAATTGAATTGATGAGCTTCAGTTTGATTGAATATCATGAGAAATGGGGCCTATGGAGGGGAGCTGATGTGATGGACTATAAAGAAGGAAGGCGGGTGAGACAAGAGACAACAAAGCCCCTTTCTGGATACATAGAAGACAAAGGAAGAGAGTAAGGACAGCCATTCCCTAGAATCTACCAGAATATATTTGTTAGGGTAAGAATTGTAAGCATTTAGTCTGGCAAGATTCTGTCTATTGTGTGTCAGCAAATAAAGAGCTGAATTCTGACTGAATTGTTCTTCGTCCTAAGAAACAAATTGATAGAGATAGGCAGACATTACTTGTTATCCATTGATAAAGAACTTTATTTTATTTTATTATGCAATTTCCCTTTCAAATAAGCTACACAGCAAAGTGGCTATATACAGTAAAATGGCTGATCCCACAGCAGATCTTCAATCATTAATTTATTATAAAGTTGTTTTCTTTCCAGTGTTTAATAGAGTCAGTATATTCAAACAACAATTGTCTATGTGAACATTTTTCTGTAAAAAATTAGTAAAGAACAAAAGCATACTGCAATTAATATGATGATGTGCTTTCTAAAAACAAGTTTGCTGATTACTGCTTTTCCTGTGAATATTTGGACAAAATCCACTCTCAATGAACTGCAAGTCCAGAATGTCTATTCAAAGGAAGTGTTTGCTTATTAGTTTTAATGTGCTTTTTCAGGATTCTTCTAACAGCTCCAGTATGTTTTCTTTAAAGTGTTAGTCTGTAGCTAAAACTGCTTTATCTATGAGAAAGAAAGAATATTACATTTAAGTCCTTTTTAAAGCATATTATCTTTCATACAAGTAATAGTCTTAGCCTGACATTTTAATCAATACATGGATAATCCTTTTAGTGTAACAAATAGTTTGTAATGCAGAAGGAACAATGGATTGCACCACTGTATTAGATATCTGATATGGAGAGAGGGAGAGAAAGAGAGAGAGAGAGAGAGCTCACACAACTCACTAGTTATATTTCTTGCTTTATGAGATTAATTGCCCATGATTATCAATGTGAAGCCTTAAAGCATGATAATTTAAATTGGATCTATAACTCTACTCTTCCTGTTGTATATACAGTACTGCTACTGAAACCTATATCATTACAATACTGTTTATCTGGAATTAACATTCTGATTCTGTATGTAGTTTCACACTTTTTCAATTATTTGAAAAGGAGACAAGGAATATGCATAATATCCCCATTGTGAGGGTCAGCCTATTCTGCAAAGCAAATGAAAGCAGTTCAAGAAACAATAGATGGAAACCAATCAAAGAAAGAACCAACCTAGAACTAAGGAGAAATTTCCTGACAGTTAGAGCAATTAATCAGTGGAATGACTTGCCTCCAGAAGTTGTGGGTGCTCCAACACTGGAGGTTTTTAAGAAAAGATTTAACAATCATTTGTCTGAAATGGTATAGGGTTTCTACAAGGGGTTGGGCAGAAGACCTCCAGGGTCCCTTCCAATTCTGTTATTATTATTCTGTTATTCTGCCTTCTCACCAGGCAAGCCTTCCAGATGTTTGTTGGCCCAGACCAACATTGGGTTCGTTGTACAAGGCATTTGAGACAATAAACCAGCTGAAAACAAACTGGGGTGCTTCAGACTCAAATTCAAATTAAAAGTATCTATCGATAATCCACAAGATGTTTTTATATCATAAACCACATACACATCATAGTCCTGATATTTCTTTTTTTTTATTGAAAAAGTTTTCAAATACAAGTTTTTCCCCCTTTTCCCCCCCCCTTCCCTAACCCACCCTTTCCACCCAACCCCCCCTGTGACTTCTTCACAACAATAGGCTATTTCATAACTAGTTACATACATAATATCTTCCCTTTCCCTTAATCCCTTCTCGGAATACTGACCCTTAACTTGTTAATCTTATAACTCCCATTTTTACGGTAATCTGCCCTTTTTCTCCTCCCCTAAACTTATTGAGTATTATTACAAATTAACCTTTAATCTTTTATATATATTAATATAACATTTTAAATCGGCCTTCTCCCTGCAACCAAATTTATTCAATTCTGTCCACTTCCTCCACTCCTCTAAATATATGACTTGAAATCAGACAATACAATTCTAAATATAATCCACTACCCACTTTACTAAAATATACACATTATATACACATACAATATGCATCCCATTTTATAACAATCACTAAACTAACCTATTTCAACCCTTCAATTCCTACAAAATCATGCAGTACAATTCTAAATATAATCAACTGCCCACATTACTAAGATATACACATATCTATATATGCATTTCATTATGTAAAAAGAGAAAAGACAATAACTTTAAGTTTATGATCCATATAATATCTTCTTTGATGTCTTTCCACTAGATTGTTAAATCCATCACCCATAATAGGGTAAAATAACATGCTGGTGCAACAGTTTGTTCAAAATCTTCAGTCATCTTCTGCCCCCATCAGTAGTAGATATCCTCACACCTGTATAAAAGTAAAAACAACCACCCGAGTGACATTATAATTATGAATATATCCGTATGGTTATAGTTGTGGTATTCATCAGGATTGTTAATTCCCATATAGTCCTGATATTTCATCACTTGTTTATTGAACATGTGGACAGCTTAGGCTAATAACACATAATAAGCATGGACAGTGCACTTAATTATTAGCTAAGCTCTCCACCACTAGGTGTGTTTTTAACATACAAATGATAAATGTTTTACCTCCAGGCCTTTGCTTGGATAGTTTAAGCTAAATGCCACATTACTTTTCCTTGTCCAATAATGGGCCCACTTGCAAAATTCTTCAGCACAATTACAAAGTCACAATTGTCCAGCTAGACTAACACTTCCTATAACTGAAGCATTTGTGGTCAGCCTCTTTACTTTCTTCTGGTATATGTCAAAATAGGTGTTAGCTGCTGAGTTTATCAATGGCTATATCCTTGATGGCGAACCTATGGCATGTGTGCATGCTCATGCCGGCCAGCTGATTTTCAGGCCTTCTAAGCCCCCCGGAAGTCACCAAAGGGCCATTTCTGGCCTCCGGAGGGCCTCTGGGGGGGGAAGGCCGTTTTTGCCCTCCCCAGACTCCTAGAAAGGCTCTGGACCTGCAGAGAGCAAAAAACGGGCCTACCGGGCCCACCATGCTATCATGTGCCAAAAGCGGGGGGAGTGCGGGGGGGTTCGTGCATGCATGCTTAGGGGGGCGCATAGAATTATGGATGTGGACACCCATGTGCGCGCTCCCACCACGCTCCCCCCGCTTTTGGCACGTGATGGCAAAAGATTAGCCATCACTGGGCTATATCAAGCAAAATCATAGACGTAGTTTTTAAGATGGGCTAGCTTTGTTTATAGTTTACTTGCAAAAGCCCCTTAATAGTTTGCTAATAAGTTAATATACCAGTTTGTGCAGTATCCAGAAGATCACAAGTTTTCTATATCTGCATTAAAAGGTTTTTTTTTTAAAAAAAAAAAAGCTATATTGCTTAGTTTTGTATACAGAATCTTACAATATTATTTTGAACCCATATTTGCATATATTTCTCAATTACTCTCTTCACCTAGAACTTTGTTTGGCCTTTTTGTTCTCATCTTTACACATTATACAATTAATATTGTGATACAGTATATTGTTTCATCGTAGATCAATGCATTTTGATTTGAACTGATATTAGTTTCATTTTAACTATTGGACTTTAAGATTGATAGTCTGTATTTGATCTAACTGCCCTCCAGTTAGAATAGAAATCAAAAACTGAAATTAAGAGATTGCTGAAATAATTCTTTCAAATCAAAACATAATAAACTCCAGGGGACTGGAAGCTAAAACATATAAAGAATGGTTGCAGGAACTGGGTATGTCTAGTTTAATGAAAAGAAGGAGTAGGGAAGACATGATAGCAGTGTTCCAATATCTCAGGGGTTGCCAGAAAGAAGAGGGAGTTAAACTATTCTCCAAAGCATCTGAGGGTAGAACAAGAAACAATGGGTGGAATCTAATCAAGGAGAGAAGCAACTTAGAACTAAGGAGAAATTTCCTGACAGTTAGAACAATTAATCAGTGGAACAACTTGCCTCCAGAAGTTGTGAATACTCCAACACTGGAAATTTTTAAGAAGATGTTGGATAACCATTTGTCTGAAGTGGTGTAGGGTTTCCTGCCTAAACAGGGAGTTGGACTAGAAGACCTCCAAGATCCCTTCCAACTCTGTTATTCTATTCCGTTCTAAACAGAATAAAAATATGAGAAAAAAAGAGAAGTAATTTCTTTGAAATTTCTTTGCAATTTTATGAAGGTTTTTCAGTATTT
This sequence comes from Arizona elegans, assembly GCA_022577455.1. Taxonomy (NCBI): domain Eukaryota; kingdom Metazoa; phylum Chordata; class Lepidosauria; order Squamata; family Colubridae; genus Arizona; species Arizona elegans. Next base: position 59,641,384 of record JAKOOJ010000008.1, read on the forward strand.
TTCAAACTTGGCAAACTGGTAACTTTAAGATATATGGACTTCAAATCTCAGAATTCCCCAGTGTGTCAACTTTGGAAAACACTGTTTTATATAATAAATCATATGAAGCTGAGTAAGACAATTAGTATAGCAATCTCCTCTAACTTGCTATCACAGTATGTTTCGGAATTCTGCCACTGTAATTCAAATAGAGCTACAGAGTTTGAATCAGAAACTGCATATTCCCTACCTACAGTATGTTAACAAAATTGATCAGAAACATTTTCCTATTGTTTTACCAAAAAATGCAGCTATTGCCATATTACCATATTCTATTATAACAGCAATACATGCCAATGCTATCATGAAATAGTGTGATAACTATTACACCACTTTATGTAATTTATATTGTATGCATGGTAAAGAACTTAACATACTGTATAAAAGATTCTAATGGCTTTTTTTAAAGAAACAATATTTCAATAACTTGAAGAACCAGAAGTGATACTAATTAACTTCACTTGCTAAAATATATCTTCTTACATGGATTACTTAGTCACATTTAAAATATGACCTATTTTATAAAATCAAGTGTCACCTGTAAATATGGTAAACTACTAAATGTTTCTTTGTACACAGAATTAAATAGACATATATCAATATCACATTGATAACACTCTAGTATTCCATTGCAATGTTATTTAAAAAGGGAAATATCTTATTTAAAACAATTTTTATACCAAAGTGAAGTAGAAACTCCAAATATAATTAACAATAGAAATTCATTGTATAAGACATATGCAATGATGGAATTGTGCAGCATTATCTATCATGCTGCGCCAGTGTAAGTTGGTACATAATATTTTTAGACTGTGCAGTCCAGGACTGAAAAACAAATGAGTAACCCCTATTCACCCATTAATATTGGATAGAATGACAGCATATGGTCCACAATCTTCAATGACTCACAACTGTATACCACAGCCTTCATTCCTCGAAAACCAGATAATCACTTCTTATGGCAGTCTTCAAAGTCATCTTCCTATTGTCACAGGAAGTCATTAGAAGAGGGTGCTTAAATCACCCTTTGTACCTTAAGTGCAGAGAAATTCAATGTTAGATTTTATTTAATTGAATCAAAATGGGAAGAACCAATGTATAAACTGGAAGAAATCAAATGGAATATAATTTGATTATGTGATATTAAATACAAAGGGATTGACACCACGTTGGGCCACTTTACTTACTGCTAATAAATGATAGTAGAGAAAAATGTATTAGATTAATTATTAACTGCAACAACAAAACAAAGCATTGAATTCTACAGCCTTTCAACCATGTATTCTAACTGTTGAATTGTCTCAATACTATATCCTTGAACTGATACAAGTGTAGACTACCATAAGAAATCACAGTAATGAATAGAAGAATTCTAGAAATTAATTACACGTCTGTTGAGCCAGAAGAATCAGCATGTCAAAACTGTTTTGATATAAATGGAATTATGGGAGAAAAATAACTATAACAATTGGAAATTTTGGATTGGAAAAAATATATTTTTCATCATGAATTCATATTCAAAAATGGACTTGGAAAAACCCTAATGACAATACCAGAGAAATGGATTACACTTTGTTTAATAGCCTACTCATTTTTAATGGAATGTTCAGTTTTCAACTGATTCAATATTGGTAGCAATAATTGACTAGTACACACACCATTAAAATAGCACCAAACAAGAGGAGAAAATGTTTGCAAAATGGGGCAGCCTGCACAACCTATTGAATATGCAAGAGTCGGAAGGATAACAATTATGAAATTGTTTCAATGGACACAATGAATTGAACAATGAGAACTTAACTAAAACCAAATTTTGACCAACTGAAATTCTGTTATAAACAGCCAATCTAATTGATAGTGTCAAGAAACATAATCCAGAAACCAAATTATTAAAATGGACTAAACAAATGATACAAACATAACAAGAATGGAAATATGAACAATCAGCCAGAAACACTGTAGAAAACACAAAACAAGATCATTAAAAAGCTATTGAAATAAGATATTCAAAAATAGAAGTCAGCCACTGAAAAGAAGATAAGGCTGAAAAAGAGAAAATAAGAAATAGATAGATATTGGAAATGAATCTTCAAGATTAAGAAATCAGACAACTCAGTTACAAAAAAATCAGCAAGAAACCTCAGAATGGTTCAGACTTCTAATAACAGAATACAACTGGATACATCACATATTTGAATTACACAATTCTAGCAGAAGTAGAAGATACTATTCACAGTTTTAAACAAGTCGAAATGACTAGCCTGGAAGGAGTATTCTAAAACCTTGTGGTTGCAAAGTGCCCAAAACATTGACATTATTTACCTATGATTTACAACAAAGAAACATCCCACCCTCATGACAATGTGCCAAAGTCATTATCATACACAAGAAAGATGATAATATATATATATGTGTGTGTGTGTGTGTGTGTGTGTGTGTGTGTGTGTTGTCTCAGGTTTTCGCGGGTGTTTGTATGTAGGTCTTTGGTTATTCGGGTCTTCTCCCACGTAAAATTGGAAGTGTCTTGGCGACGTTTTGACGAAGTCTCATTCGTCATCTTCAGGCTGGTGTTCTCGGCTTCGTGCTTCCAGGAGCAATGTGAGATCGCAGCTGTCTCTTCCTTTTAACTGCTAGTGGGGGTGTGAGCTGATTGGGTGGGAACTTGGCTGTGTTCTGATTGGGTGGAGGTGTGTTCTGATTGGTTAGGGGCTTGGCTGTGCTCTGATTGGATGGGGGGTTTGTTGTGATCTGATTGGCTGGGGGTGTGTTCTGTTTGGGTGGGGGCTTGGTTGTGCTCAGCTTAGTCTGAGTTGCAGGGGGATTTGAGCTGGTGAGCTGCGTTGTTGTTGTTTGGCTTCGTGTTTGTGGCCGTGTGAGCCACAAGACATTCATTTCCAGAACAAAACGCTTAGCTGACGAACAACACCTAAAAAACGAACTACACACCCTCACTAACGTACTAACATTCAATGGATTCCAAAGAAATAAGATCACCAACCTAATCCAAAAAGAAACCGCCACTAAAATCCAAGACAGAGAACAAGAAAACGGCAAAGCCCTCCTCCCATACATAAAAGGCACCACAGACAGAATAAGCAAAATCCTCCACAAACATAACATCAAGACAGCATTCTGCACAAACCGAAAAATATCCACCATCCTAAGGAACCCCAAAGACAAAATTGAGTTAGAAAATCAAGGAGTATATGAAATCCCATGCACCGCCTGCCCTACCACATACATCGGACAAACCAACAGACGAATAAGTGCACGCATAGAAGAACACAAGAACTCAGTCAGAAAAGAAGAACCAATTTCTTCCCTGGTCCAACACCTTAAAGCCACAGGACATGATATTGACTTTAAAAAGACCAGAACTATCGCAAAAACTGAACACTTTAACAACAGAATAATCAGAGAAGCCATCGAGATAGAAAAACGCCCACACAGCATGAACAAACGAGACGCCTACCAGCCATTTGGAAACCTGCCCTTATTGACAAACGAGTCCCTAACACGACGAATGACACCAGACCCACACTCACGAGAGCCACACAGGATGTCACCACCACACATCCACGCAGAAAGCAGACTCAAACCCACACTGATAATGAGCCACGACCAAGGACCAGAAGCCAGACCGCAGCTGCATCATTAGCCACTTTAAACCCCTCCAATCCATACATGAAGCAGACTGACACCCACCATGAAGAGCTCACACGGCCACAAACATGAAGCCAAACAACAACAACGCAGCTCACCAGCTCAAATCCCCCTGCAACTCAGACTAAGCTGAGCACAACCAAGCCCCCACCCAAACAGAACGCACCCCCAGCCAATCAGAGCACAACAAACCCCCCATCCAATCAGAGCACAGCCAAGCCCCTAACCAATCAGAACACACCTCCACCCAATCAGAACACAGCCAAGTTCCCACCCAATCAGCTCACACCCCCACTAGCAGTTAAAAGGAAGAGACAGCTGCGATCTCACATTGCTCCTGGAAGCACAAAGCCGAGAACACCAGCCTGAAGATGACGAATGAGACTTCGTCGAAACGTCGCCAAGACACTTCCAATTTTACGTGGGAGAAGACCCGAATAACCAAAGACCTATATATATATATATATATATATATATATATATATATATATATATATATATATATATATATATATATATATATATATATATAAAATATCCTACAGATGGAAAATCTCTCAGTTCTATACAAATCATTTCCAAAGTAAAGTAAAGTAAAGAGTTTGCAACAGCACTGGACCCAACTAGGAGAACAAGCTGGATTCCAGAATGGATTTATCACTGTAGATCTAGGGTTGCCAGGTCTGCTTCCAAAAAATAGCGGACAAGTGGAGGGGGGGGGGTTAAGTAGTAAAAAAATAAAAAAAAATACAATTAAATTATATATTTTCTTACAAATATTTTAACACGTATTAAAATAATCACTTCAAAACTTTATTTAATATTCAAAACATCAAATATATTATAATAATATGTAAAATATTAAATTACATTTTACTTTGCTGTCGTGTGTATTTTTTATTTGACTGCGCAGCTTTGATCAATTCTTTGTGTTTAAGGAATAATTCTTTAATTTCAGTACAACTTTGAGAAATATTAAAAAAATATACAAAGTTCACTTCGAACTGATGGTAAAAGCAGTCGGTTACGTTCGTCAGTCCACAAATTTCTCATGACACTGAAAATTCGTTCAACGTTTGCATTTGATACCGGAATTGATGAACAATACTGGAACAGTTTCAGTAAACTCGGAGCTGGCTCTTTCTTGAAAAAGTACGTCCACTTATCAAGGGATGAATCGCCCTGCAGATGAACATAAACTTTGGTGTATTTGCACACTCCTCTCTTTCATTTTAAAGAATTCGAAATCTCGCCGCTGTCACTCTCATCACTTGACGCCATTTTAGGTCAGTCGACAGAAGCTACAATACATTTTAAAAATGTGAAGTGTACATACTTTTGTAATATATTTTTATTTTAATCTCATCATTAATTTTTTCGGAGAATTGAGTTTAATGGATATTCGATCTTTGTCTCATTCTAACGTGAAAAAAAAGACAAAACACGATTCTCCTATCCTTATTCTCTTAGACTGTACAGTTTAGATTATATACCATTTCATCATAAAGCTTTTAAATAAAAAAAATGTCCACTATTTTGTGAAAAAAAATAGTGAACATAATGTGAAAAAAGCGGACTGTCCGCTCAAATAGTGGACACCTGGCAAGCCTATGTAGATCATGTGCAAGTGATTCAGCAAATTATCAAATGTCAAATGAATACCAGCTACAACTTTGCCTCACCTTCACTGACTTTGAGAAAAGGTTTTATTTTGTTAAAAGTTATATTCAAAGCCCCACAGGGAGAAGGTGTGGGAGTATTCTACATCAGCCTCCTGAAATCAATATACAAAGGCCATAGCTACCATCCATATAAATGAAAAAATCTGCCACTATCAATAAGCAAAAAGGAATTTGACAAGGCGATCCAATTTCACTAAAACTATTCTTAGTAAGTCTAGAACAGATATTAAAACACAGGAGCTTCTCTGAAGTAGGAATAAATGTCAACATTTAATTCCTTAACCACCTTCAAAGATGAATAATGATTTAATAATGATAGTGGCAAAGAAGACACAGTCATATTCAGTAATTAACCCTAATCTTTGCCAATAAAACTTGAAAACATAAACTAGAGATACCAATAAAAAAATAAACCAGATTAAATTAGGTTTGAAAGCATATGGACAATTCAAAAGCAACATGCCAACTTGCTTAAGGAAGAAATTGTTTAACCACTGTATTTATTACCTAAGCTGAAATGAGGCTGAATAATAAAGGCAATTCTGTGTATATTTTTAAAATTAAAAACTGAATTGCAGCATCGAGAAAGTTCTGGTTTTGGCTTATATAAAATATCCTATGTGTTGAAGCTATACATATTTGATAATCTATCTACAGATTTATAGATCTTTTACAAATCATTTCAAAAATGTAAAGATCAACATTAACATGCTTTCCTTTGTGATAGTCAACCTAACTTATTTTAATATCAGATCAAGAAGCAGGATCTCTGAAGTTAATTGTGTAGGATAGAGAGGTTTACACAAGTGTAAGCCTAGGCATAATTATTTTTATTTGTTTATTGTCCAGTATAAATACGTACACGTGCTTTCTTTATGTGAAAATATCACTATATATTTCATCTTTAAAATTTATTTATTCCTCTCCATATAGTTCTACTATTTATATATAACATTCAATAAATTGTAAACATTTTCCACATCAGTTTAGTCATGTAATCCTGGTTTAGGCACAAAGCCAACAGGATGACCATAGACCAGTCATTCTCTTTGAGCTCTAGAAAGAAGGCAACTGTCTACTCGATATAAAAGCTGTATATGATACATCACAGGATTTTCAATATCTGCTTATGGAAAACAAAAGCAGAAGGATAAAACTAAACCATATAATTCTGTTTGTGAGCTTCTCATTTACTTCAGATTAGCCACATAAAATAGGCCTTTGATCTAGTCCAGTCTTTTAAATGCATACTTGTCTACTTTTTTCCTCTTCCTTCTTTCACAAACATAAATTATTTTATTAGCCTTTTTCTCCTCATGCATCAGAAAGTTAGCAGCAAAGAAAAAATATTTCTGGGAGAAAACATTTTGCTGTGCTGCATTTATTAAAATTGTAAATTGTAACTATAGATATGCTAGTTTTTTGAAATTTTCTTGGAACTTTTTTGGAGATAGCATGGGGAATTCTAGAAGTTGAAGTACACACATCTTAACCAGAGGTGGTTTTCAGCAGGTTCTGACCAGTTTTGGGGAACCAAAAAACTAGCAGAAATTTTGAATAGTTCGGAGAACCGGTAGTAAAAATTCTGACTGGCCCCATCCCCATCTATTCTCTGACTCCCAAGTCCCAGCTGATCGGGAGAAAATGGGAATTTTGTAGTATTCTTTCCCTGGAGTGGGGTGGGAATGGAGATTTTACAGTATCCTTTCCCAGCCATGCTCACCAAGCCATGCCCACCAAGCCAGGTCACACCCACCAAGCCACACCCACAGAACCAGTAGTAAAAAATTTGGAAACCCACCACTGATCTTAATGAATGCCTAGAGTCAGGTGTGGGTTTCACTTACCTTTGCTACCAGTTCACTCATGTATGTGCCACTTCTGTGCATGCATAGAAGCTTCTGCACATGCACAGAGCGTATTTGATGACTTCCAGGCAGGTGGGCAGTGCCTCCCATCACTGCTACTACCAGTTCATCTGAAGCAGGGTGAACCAGTAGAAACCCACTGCCTAGAGTGTTAGAGCATTAATCAGAAATGCATTTCATTGGAAAGGTAACAGATGGCAATCCTTACAGAAATGAAGAAGGAAAAGATTGAAAGAACTGAAAAAGAAAAAAGGACTTCCCATCTTGTATTTTTACTTCGTCTTTGTAATCCAGATTACCTGTGATAAACTAAAATAAAAATGCAACTACCTAAGTGATTCCAAGTATCTCTGCTGCTTGAATTGCATTAATAGGTTAATCCATATGAACAAATACATTTAGATTTGCCAATAGGATTGCCAGGTCTGCTTCCAAAAAATAGCGGACAAGCGTGTGTGTGTGTGTTAACTAGTAATTTTTTTTAAAAAAAAAAATTACAATTAAATTATATATTTTCTTACAAACAATTTACAGTAGGCCGTCATATTTGTTCTGTCGGTTTCGTTGTTGGTAATCCATGCAAAAGTAGTTTGCCAGTCTTTGGTGTATTTGCACACTCCTCTCTTTCGTTTTAAAGAATTCGAAATCTCGCCGCTGTCACTCTCATCACTCGACGCCATTTTAGGTCAGTCGACGCAAGCTACAATACATTTTAAAAATGTGAACTGTACATAATTTTATAATAAATTTTTATTTTAATCTCATCATTAATTTTTTCAGAGAATCGAGTTCAATGGATATTCGATCTTTGTCTCATTCTAACATGAAAAAAAGACAAAACGCGATTCTCCTATCCTTATTCTCTTAGACTGTACAGCTTTAGATTACGTACCATTTTATCATAAAGCTTTTGAATAAAAAAAATGTCCACTATTTTGTGAAAAAAAATAGTGAGCATAATGTGAAAAAAGCGGACTGTCTGCTCAAATAGTGGACACCTGGCAACTCTATTTGCCAATTTAAGAAATGTAAAATTCTAGAATTTTCCATTAGTGTTTCCAATTAAATAATAATTGAAGTTAGAATCTTTCTGGCCTGGTCTCCTATTTTTTTTTCTGAATGCCAGTCAAAAATTGGCTAAATAATTGTGTTTCTTCTATCTGTCTCCTGTCAGTGGAGTTTCATGAATTCATAGTCTCCTAGTAAATTTCTGTACTGCCTTTTCCCCAAAGTGGATATAGGACATATCTTTTTTTCCCCCCAAGTCTTTCCTATGGCTAACAGACAGTGTGGATGCCCTACTAAAACATTTTAAAGATGTCTTCATATAATGCAAGGATAATATCTTCCCCCCACAAAATGGGCAGAAAGGAGCAGGAAAAAAAAAATATCATGAGAACAGTTTTATCATTCCAACTCCACTGCCTTTAACACAGAATGGCAAAAATGTGCAATGAAATCGGGAGAGAAGCAGAGAGAGAAAAATCAATGAAAACTTGTTTCTCAATGATTTGTTCCTTAGACAATGTTACATTACTCATTTCTCTCTATATATCAGGACAAATCTGTTTTGGAAGGCTGACTCCTTCTTATTGGCTTAGTTTTTGTAGGCACCTAGTACCCAAATGTTTCATGACATGAGCATTTGCACTCCGAATTCTATCTGCAAAAAAGTGCCTGATAAACTCTCTCGAGATACTGTGCAAAGAGATAAAACTTTATTACCAGACATCTAAAGTTACTTAGGGAAGTCTGTCATGGGCAAATGAGTGGGTGTCTGAAGTTAATGAGCTGCTTTCAGCAAGATGGGCTTCTCTGAGAGAAGCTAAGCTTCTGCAGAACAGTCGCCTTGGAACAAAAGAATCAGTGACTCAGTGGGAGGCATCATAATTAATAAAGGGCAACAAACACATTTCTGTTTAATCTAATGTGACAGTGCTGCACTGTAGACACTAGCAGCATGGGATTTCATTTACAAGGACGGGCTATCATTTGGTTACTCCAGAAAATTAGAAAGTATCAATCTCATCAGCAGTCAAAATGGTACACCAGCTGCCCAAAACTGAACTACTTTAAAGTAACCCAGAAAGTTTTAAAAAGATATCCATGGCTATGTGAAGAAGGGAAAGGGACAAAAAAATAAGTGAAGCAATTTTTTTTTTCATTGTTCCCTGACATTATATTGGTCGCCATGATGTAAAAAAGATGTGGATACTCTAGAAAGAGTGCAGAGAAGAGCAACAAAGATGATTAGGGGACTGGAAGCTAAAACATATGAAGAACGGTTGCAGGAACTGGGCATGTCTAGTTTAATGAAAAGAAGGACTAGGGAAGACATGATAGCAGTGTTCCAATATCTCAAGGGCTGCTACAAAGGAGAGGGAGTCACACTATTCTCCAAAGCACCCAAGGGTAGAACAAGAAGCAATGGGTGGAAACTAATTAAGGAGAGAAGCAATTTAGAACTAAGGAGAAATTTCCTGACAGTTAGAACAATTAATCAGTGGAACAACTTGCTTCCAGAAGTTGTGAATGCTCCAACACTGGAAGTTTTTAAGAAGATGTTGAATAACCATTTGTCTGAACTGGTGTAGAGTTTCCTGCCTAAGCAGGGGGTTGGACTAGAAGACCTCCAAAGTCCCTTCCAACTCTGCTATTCTATTCTATTCTATTCTATTCTATTCTATTCTATTCTATTCTATTCTATTCTATTCTATTCTATTCTATTCTATTCTATTCTAATGACTTTTATATTCTCACCGTAGTTCTCATAGAATTTTCGTATTGCACATGTTTTGTATAGTGCTTTGGATCTAGGTTTGATGAAAGCAATCCCAGTTGTTTGCACATGAAGAAGATGGATGAAATACAAAAATGGCTGAAAGCAACTCCCTTTGTGCTCAAGCCATGCTGTAAATTTCAAACTTCTAATGCTGTATTTTACCATGCATAATGCTTCTGATTGAATCCAATCACTTCAAGGAATGGAGTAATTATTCAGAAATAATAACAGATAGCATTATGAAAGAAATCTCTTATTATTACAACTAAAAATATAAATTAAAAAATGAACCTTTAGCATTAGTAGACATTATGACTCCATTAATCATGAAAATCGCAATGCTACAACTTTCTAAAATCTTTAAACATTTTTACGGTATTGAAGAATTAAGATTACCTTAGCTTGGAAAATTCTTTCAATCCATTAATATCCTGAAAGCATATATTTAAAGGACTTTAATAATGCACATCTGAAGTTGCTATTACAGAATGGAATGGAATGGAATGGAATGGAATGGAATGGAATGGAATGGAATGGAATGGAATGGAATGGAATGGAATGGAATGGAATGGAATAGAATAGAATAGAATAGAATAGAATGGAATGGAATGGAATGGAATAGAATAGAATAGAATAGAATAGCTAGAATGGACCTTGGAGGTCTTGTAGCCCAACCCCTTGCTTAGGCAGGAAACCCTACACCACTTCAGACAAATGGTTATCCAACATCTTCTTAAAAACTTCCAGTGTTGGAGCATTCACAACTTTTGGAGGCAAGTTGCTCCACTGATTAATTGTTCTAACTGTCAGGAAATTTCTCCTTAGTTCCAGGTTGTTTCTCTCCTTAATTAGTTTCCACTCATTGCTTCTTGTCCTACCCTCAGGTGTTTTGGACAATATCAAGCTAATTTTTAAAAAAATCATACTGATTTTAAAGTAGATAATGTTGATTATTAACAGCAAGTAAGAAATGTTTAATTCTGTATTGAAACAATGGTCTTAGATAAGATAAGTAAGAGAAAAATAGAAACTATCACTTGAAGTGAACTTATCTAATGAAGATAACACGTTTTGATAAGAAGGTCACTTAAACATTAAGCGAGATAAAATATAATTATCAAAACATGACAGTGAAAGCAATTTGCTGTTAGAAAACAATTGAGTATAATTAAATAACTGCTGGTGTGCATATACCTTTATTTATTATACTAGCTTGATCAAGAAAAACTGATTCTATAGTTTTACGTTAATTATAAAATCATAAAAATTGAAAGTAGTATTATTAGTACTACTGGTTCAAAATACCACTATTTTTGAAATCAGGATATATTACTGCTGACCACAATAGTGAGGATTTGTGTGGCAAGTCAGCTTAGTAGTGTAGTGCTAATTGTTGATATGCAAAATCAATAACTCCCTTATTCTTTTTCCTACTTAAAACAGACTTTTAAGAGACAGACTTTTAAGAGGATGTTCCCTTTAAGACTATCCCTCTGAACAATCAGAAGCATTGTCATATTGGTAAAATTTCCTCCAGCTACACTGTCTTTACATGCCTCCATTTGTTTGTCCTTCTCTGCTTTATCTCTTTCTCATCTTCCAAACTCTGTGCTGAAATTCTCTCCACTGTTTCTAGAAAAATATATAATTAATGCTGTTTATATAAGCCAGCAAGTGAGAAGCTGCATTCATCTGTAGAATGTAAGAGAATCTACCTATTAGAACTATGCAAAAGCTTCCATACTTTTGATGTTCTGCAATGTGCGTTAGTACAACTGAAACATCTTTTTTTGAATGATAGAAGTATTTTCCAGAAGGCTTGGCGTAGTTTCTCCAAAGACTTCCTCAAATTGCTTCTTTCTATATCCTTTTGCAGCTGCTTCATTGCATGTCCAGCTCTAACTGAAGTGGTATATCTTTTAGATGTACAAGGAACAGACATTCTAGGGCTGTGATGGTGAACTTATGGCACACATGCCAGAAGTGGCATGCAGAGCCATGTCTCCGGGCACACGAGCCATCGCCTGTTACTCTTCTGGGTTCTGGTGCCTTGACCAGCTGGTCTTCACGTGCGTGGGAGCACAGGAAACACAACAATTTTCAATGCTTTGCACAGTCGTACTACAGGTACTGACTCTGCTTGCTGGAAGGTCACCAAAGGAGATTACATAAGTGCAAGACACGTGACTGTGAAGGATGGTACAACAGTTTAAGTGTGAAAAGCGGCCATAGGTAACTTTTTCAGCTCCATTACAACTTGGAACAGTCACTAAATAAACTGTTGCAAGTTGAAGATTACCTGTAGTTATGGAAAGTTATTTTTAAGTTTTACAAACATAATCCAAGCCCTGAGGTGTTATTGATATATATATATATAGAGAGAGAGAGAGACAGTTTATAGTTGTAGAAAAAAAACTGTAAAAAAAATCTACAAACTAAACCTTCTCAACTTAGTGGATAGCAAGGAATTCTGCTGTTATGGACCAACTCATCTGGTGAACATTGAAGAGGTAGCTGTACATTTTTTACACTATTTTAATATAGTTCCTTCCACTTCAAAATATTTTCTATAATTTGTCTATCTTTCCTGCTCCTGTTTTAGCCATATTTTCACATCTTCTCTTTTTAAAGTTAAAAAAAAAAAACCACATTTTTTAAAAGGATTTTTAGTCACATTTTCTCAGTTGTTTATATTGCAATGTAAGGCTTGGGTGACAACCCAGTTAGTCAATTTCTATTCCAACCAATGGATCAACACTCAATTGATCTGAAAAAAAACAACAACAACAACCCAGAACTTGCAGTTGAGGGGAAAGACTGAAAAAAAAAAGGGGGGGTCTCAGTTTTATTTATAACATGCTATCCATGCCCTATAAAACACATTGCTGCTATTTTCCATTATAGTGTAATATTTCTGTAATCATATAATCTCATTCCATTTGTCCACTTGGGAAAAAAGTTTTTGCAATTTGAACCTTCTGAAAAAATGTAATATCTTGGAGAATATATGCAGCAACTGTTAGAAAAACATGAGTTTAACCAAGTGAAACAAGAAAGCACGAGAAAGAAAATCATGATTGTCCAGCCTTGACTCTCTTTGGTTTAAGACAGAGGGAAGAGAAAATAGCGACAACCTTTTATTTGCTGATCTGTGACCCTTATAAAGATTTGATGGACTTTCAAAACTATGTTTACTCTATATAAGTAGAATTTTAGTATCTCTTGTGGAATCCATTTTCTAATCTGTCCTATCTCAAACAGCTGCCAGATCTTGAACAGACCTTCTTCAGATATATGGTCAGGATGGGCAATATCAGTTTAAAAAGTGATCCTTGATAGGCAGATCACGAATTTCAAATGTTTACCTGGTAGCAAGGGCATCAGTGTGTATCTGTGTGAAGGCCAGGGTGTTGGGTGTGAATGCAGGCTTGAAGCTCCCTATCTCTTTTCCATGCATTAACAACATATGCATACACACTCTAATCACTTGGTTATATTTTCAATGTTGTCTTTTTGCTCTCCATACTTGGATGCCTATGATGCCATAATTGACTGGCAATTGCTGTTTGAAAATTTTCAATTTATGTTTACCTTTTCCAGCACATATAATTCTGTTACTGTATATATTTTGAATTATTTTATCAGAATTCCAAGACAGAAATAATGTAACTACCAGAAAGCTGCACAATCTTGCAAAAATACTTTGAATCAGTGGTGAAATCTAAAATTTGTTACTATCGGTTCTGTGGGGCATGGCTTGGTGGTGGTGCGGGTAATGTGACTGGGTGGGCATGCCATTGTTTTTTACTTTTAAAACCATTTTTTCTACAACCTCTTCAGTGAAGAGGTTGTAAAAAAATGCTTTCAAAAGTCTCTGACGATCCCAGTTGAGTTGCCTGATCGGCAGAGGCTTTTTTTTTTTTTTTTTTGAAATGCCTCTGATGATCCCAGCTGAGTTGACGGATTGGCAGAAACTTTTTTAAAAAGCCTCTGCGGATCAGGCAACTCAGCTGGGAACTTTGACGATCCCAGCTGAGCCACGCGATCATCAGAGGCTTTTTTTTAAAAAAGCATTTTTTCGGCTGAAGAGGGTGTAGAAAAAATGTTTGTAAAAGTAAAAAAAAAAAAGCCTCTGATGATTGTGCGGCTCAGCTGGGCATGGGGCGGGGGCAGGGATTTTTGCTACTGGTTCTCCGAACCACCCGCCTCCATCGCTACCGGATCAGGTGATCCAGTCGGAACCGGGAGCATTTCACCCATGCTTTGAATGTTTTAAAGCAATTATGATATTGAAAATTTAGTTTAAATTAAAAGAGCCTTGGTAGTACAGTGGTCTAAAGCACCCTGTTATTAAGACCAGCTGCCTGCAATTACTGCAGGTTCGAATCTTGCCAGGCTCAAGGTTGACTTGGCCTTCCATCCTTTCTAAGGTAGGTAAATTGAGGACCCAGTTGTGGGGGCAATAAGCTGACTTTGTATAAATATACAAAAAGATGAAGGCTATTGCTTAGCACATTGTAAGCCGCCCTGAGTCTCCGGAGAAGGGCAGCATATAAATCAAATTAAAAAATAAATGAATAAACCATCATTTCTATACTAACCAGCATATATTTTAAAAAAGCCAGCAGAAATATAAATCAATAAAGTATCTTCTGAAATATCTCATATCCTGACTCCTTATGGTATGCGGTGAAATCCATTAGGCTGCTCAAGATTATATGATTAAATCTGACTATTTCTTGAGAAACAGACTACCTTCACATCTTAAGGCTTATCTTTAAGTTCCTAATTTCTTATTTTACTGTCACTGCACTGTTTGAATAATTTTCTTTGATGATTCATAATTTTATTATTATCATTTCATATAGTATATCTTGCATAAGTAAAATGAAGTCAATGGAAACAGAAAAAACTTGTTCTGTCCCTAGTATTGTGCTGTCTCCAGCACAAATTCTTAACTCATGTTAGCAGCTGTTTTGCAAATACTTGATTCTGCTATTTTAGCAAATATATAAGACCAAATCACCAAAATATCACAAAAATATAAGAAATATTTCCAAAAGCGGATAGCACTGAATGTTTAATTGCAGTCATGGGTCTGACTTATGTACAAGTAACCCATTTTCAGTGTAGCTGTGCATAGAATAAGAATAATTTATGGCTTGCATGTGTGAAACACCACAATAGATCAAACATTTCAGAGGGTCCAACAGTTCATAGCAACTTACTGATTCCCAAGAAGTCCATTCCAAGTAATATACTTGCATATATGAATCAGGCTCAAGAAAGAAACAATTATCATAAGCATTTCCGATCTGTTATTCAGGCTCTCAAGCCTACCTTACAGTCTACAGCGACCCTGTGATTTAAAGGCCCTTTCATGTGTAGGGCAGGTTGAATGCACAGTTATTTTTCAGACTAGCCTTTTAAATTCAGTAGCAATTGGAGAAGGCTAATCTCCCACTATAGCTATTTTGTAGCTGGGCTTTCAAATAGTAGATAGGTAATCTAGAATGATTCATACCCTGCTATAGTTGAACATCACTTTTGTGATGAATGTGCTTGATGCTTTGCCCTGATAATAAAGTTTTAGGACTGGTTTACAAATCTTTTATTTGAACTTAAGAAGTACACTACTGTTAGACTGCCAAATAGATCACAGTCAAATGAGATTTCCTGTCACAAGCAGCCAGTCTTTTCCAGTAAACTATGTACTAATGTAAGCATTTTAAAAGTAAAAAGAAGAGAATATGAAACTTTTCTAAATTGCTATGGAAATTTTTTTTAAAAAAACTCTTTAGTCTTTTTTTTTCCTTGTAAGACTTTAGATTTTATAAAGTCTTCAACACAAGATAAAAAACAGAGGAACAAAAAAAAATTAAGATGAGAAAACTTCGTGACGTAGAGAGTATTGATCTATGCCACAGGCTGGTAATTTTATGCTTAGGAAGAAGACAAAAATAATAAAGATAATAAAGATTTAGTTCTTAATTATAAAATAAGCCTTGCAGTACTAAAATTGCAAGAGGAAATAATATTTTAAAATAAACAACATTGTTATTTATATGTATTATGTCTATTATGTAAGGCAGTGTATTTCAATCTCAGCAATGTTAAGAGGTGTGGACTTCAACTCACAGAATTCCCCAGCCAACATGTTGAAGTCCATACATCTTAAAGTAGCTCAGGTTGAAAACATTATTCTAGGACATTCAAGAAGAAAAAGGATAACTTAAATTGTTATTGGGTTACAGTAGATTCGCCTATGAGAAAAGCCTGCAGCATCTAAACCTTTTTTAATATGTTACCAAGGAGATTATCAGAAATAATAGAGGTATATAAAACCATAACCACTATAGAAAATATAAATTGAGAGAAGTTAAAAGATGGGATCATTCATTAAAATTAAATATATAGAAGATCAGGTACATAAAATGATGCACTTCTGTATTGTTGTTGTTAGTTGCGAAGTCATGTCTGAACCATCGCGACCCCAAGGACAATTTTCCTCCAGGCCTTCCTGTCCTCTACCATCCTCTGGAGTCCAGTTAAGGTCATCCCTACTGCTTCAGTGACTCCATCAAGCCACTCATTCTCTGTCATCCCCTTCTTCTTTTGCCCTCAATCTTTCCTAGCATTAGGCTCTTCTCCAGTGAGTCCTTCCTTCTCATTAGGTACCCAAAATATTTGAGTTTCATCTTCAGGATCTGGTCTTCTAAAGAGCAGTCAGGATTGATCTCCTCTAGGACTGACCAGTTTCATCACCTTGCAGTCCAAGGGACTCGCAGGAGTCTTCTTCATCACCATATTCAAAGGCCTCAATTCTTTGGTGCTCAGCCTTTCTTATGGTCCAGCACTTCTGTATACAACTGTGTAATTCACTTACCTATGGGGGGATAACAACCACTAGTTTTAACATATCTAAAAATGGACAAAACAATGAGGCAGATTATCAACAGCTAGACATGTGTTTCTTGATCTAAGATGTGTGGACAAAATGCTGGCTTAGGAATTCTGGGAATTGAAGTCCATACTTCTTTAAAACACCAAGGATGACACTGAGCAACAGTCTGGTGGTTATTTTCCACCTCCAGAATCAAAGGTAGCATAGCTTAAGTATCAGCATATAGGAGCAACAGTAGAAAGAACCAGCAACTTTTAGGCTGTTTATCAGCTTCTTGAAAGTATCTGATTGACCACAATGTGAGACAGGATTCTGAGCTGGATTGTCATTGGCCTGACAATGGTCTTATTATGTTCATAGATAACAAACAATAAAAAAGCAATAATCAAAACCATTGTTAAAATTAACTGAAATTGAGTTAATGCCAACTGAAGCCATTCTTAGATATAAAAAGGAAAAGCAAACTATAAGTCTAAGATTTTTTTTTTACTTATATTGCATGCAAGTTATTGGCTAATTTTGCTCTTTGCATTTCATTCTTTGTCCTTTTCTACATATTGCTGCCCTATCTATTATGCCATGAATCTGTTGTTATTGTTCTGACCCAGTCTTAGCAGAAGCAAGAAACAGACTCCTTGTCATGAAAACCCCCTCTTTATTTACCTCTTGTGAATTAATTGTATTCCCCCATCAAAAAGTCCAGGCAATAGTCCAGGGGTGAAATCTACTTACCTTGCGTACCGGTTCAGAAGGGCGCATGTCACATGTGTGCGCGGACCCTCTGTGCATGCGCAAACCCTTCTGCGTATGCACAGAGGATAAAAAACAGGTTACTTCCTGGTTAAAACCAGGAAGTAACAATGATCGGGTGGGTGGGTGGAGCCTTGCGCTGCCATCGCTCCCGGTTCTCCAAACCACCTGCCACCATCGTTACCGGTTAGGCCAAACCAGTCTGAACCGGTAGCATTTCATTCCTGCAATAGTCTTTCAAGGAGTTAACTGAAGAAACAGACCTTATCAGTTCCTTGCGATAATTGCAAGGCTGTGAGCTCCCAGCTGAAAGGCTGCAAATTAAGTTCTGACAAACAGTCCTTGTGGCACGAAACACAATGAAGAAAATCTTCAGAAATATGAACTGTTGTCTCCTACGATAACCACTCCCCTTTCCTTCTATTTGTTCCCCAGCCAGGGAGGGGCCATTCGGCATTCACGTGTGCTTTGCTTCCTGAGTCGACTCCTTGTCCTCCGTTGTTCACCTCTCCTAACTGCTCTGAAAATATGTGTATTTGGAACAGGCCCCAGCTGTTCTTCCTCCTCACTTATCTCAGCCTCCAAAGGCAGCTGCCTCTCCGGTAGCTGGAAAATGTCAGACGGCCCTGGCTTTATCTCTGTGTCCAATGCAGAGTATCCATCAGAGCCTTCTCCAGACTGCAGAACTGACCCAAGTTCCTCCCCAACCTCCTCATCATTCGAGTCTCCTGGCAGCTCTGTTGGCAGCTGGCAGGTCACAACAGTTATGATTATAGCTGTCAAGCTTACAGTTCATAACTATAATGAGTATAAGGTTCCGTCACATTGCTCAGATATGAGATAATTCTGATTTAGGGAAGGAAACATTATCTTTTTTGATTCATTGGGAAGAAAATTACGAAATCAAACAATTAACAGTTCAATTCAAATCTTCTGGTGAGAGCAATGGAAATCATCATGATATATATTTTATGAGTCTGTTTGAGCATATGGTTGACTTTAATTGCCTACTCAGACAATATTTTCCATCCATGCTATTCTAATAGGAAATACAACTAACAAGTTTTTTCTAGACTTGTCTAAGATGCTCTTCCTTTTTCATCTGCTTTTTGTAGAAAAATGTTCTGATATTTGTTGCAATCTTCATCCTCTTCCTCATGGAGAGTGTGGTTGCGCGACAGCTCCCACAGTTCCTGGATGAAACCGTCTATCTAGATCCGTGCCAGTCCGGCTTCAGGCCTGGGTACAGCACGGAGACGGCATTGGTCGCATTGGTGGATGATCTCTGGAGGGCTCGGGACAGGGGTTGTTCCTCTGTTCTGGTCCTATTAGACCTCTCAGCGGCTTTTGATACCATCGACCATGGTATCATGCTGCGCCAGCTGGAGGGACTGGGGGTGGGAGGCACCCTGCTGCAGTGGTTCTCCTCCTATCTCTCTGACCGGTTGCAGTCT
Organism: Arizona elegans; assembly: GCA_022577455.1. Lineage (NCBI taxonomy): Eukaryota > Metazoa > Chordata > Lepidosauria > Squamata > Colubridae > Arizona > Arizona elegans. Next base: position 59,660,526 of record JAKOOJ010000008.1, read on the forward strand.
GTGTTGGCAGGGGGGCAGAGGTCGACCTCGAGGCGCCTTGCTTGCGGGGTGCCGCAAGGGTCGGTCCTCTCACCGCTCCTGTTCAACATTTATGTGAAGCCGCTGGGTGAGATCATCCGTGGTTTTGGGGTGCAATGCCATCTGTACGCTGATGACACTCAGCTGTACATTTCCACCCCAGACCACCCCAATGATGCCCTCAAAGTGATGTCCCAGTGTCTGGAGGCCATGCGGGTCTGGATGGGGAGGAACAGGCTTTGGCTCAACCCTTCCAAGACCGAGTGGCTGTGGATGCCGGCGTCCCGGTATAGCCAGCTGGTGCCATCGCTGGCTATTGGGGGCGAGTCACTGACCCCCACAGAGGGGGCTCGCAACTTGGGCGTCCTCCTGGACACACGGCTGTCTTTAGAAGAGCATATGACGGCCGTGGCCAGGGGGCTTTTTATCAGGTTCGCCTGATACGCCAGTTGCGCCCCTTTCTGGATCGGGACTCCTTGTGCACAGTCACTCATGCCTTGGTTACGTCACGCCTGGACTACTGTAATGCTCTCTACATGGGGCTCCCCCTGAGGAGCACCCGGAGGCTCCAGCTGGTGCAGAATGCGGCCGCGCGGGTGATTATGGGAGCGACGTGGCGCTCCCATGTAACATCTCTCCTGTGCGAGCTGCATTGGCTCCCGGTGGTCTTCCGGGTGCGCTTTAAGGTGTTGGTTCTCATCTTTAAAGCGCTCCATGGCTTAGGGCCAGGGTATTTGCGAGACCGCCTGCTGCTACCGATAACCTCCCACCGGCCAATACGCTCTCACAGAGAGGGCCTCCTCGGGGTGCCGTCGGTCAGGCAATGTCGGCTGGCGGCCCCCAGGGAGCGAGCCTTCTCTGTGGGGGCACCCGCCCTGTGGAATGAGCTGCCTCCTGGAATACGATTGATCCCGGACCTCCGGACCTTCCGTAAAGCCCTGAAGACGTTTTTATTTCATCAAGCCGGCCTAGCCTAAATGATTTTTAATTGGGATTTTAAATTTTATGGATTTGGGGTTTTAAATTGGGTAGCCAATGATTTAATTCTTTTAATTATCTTAACTTTTGTATTTGTATGTTTTTTAATTTTGGCTGTTCACCGCCCTGAGTCCCTTCTGGGAGAAGGGCGGTATACAAATTAAATAAATAAATAAATAAATAAAATGATCAACAGGGTATACATGGAAATGTTAAAAAAAAAAAGTTAATAAGGCATGGCAACTGTGTAATCAAAACCCCACATCTTTTTAAATGTATTGTGATGTCCCTAAAAGAGAGGTGGTCTTCAATTACATTTTGTAACCAGCATTGAAGATGCCCCATATGCATCACATATTTGTGCATGAAATGAAAACCAACAAGATGATTTGGTGAAAAATTATGTTTATTCATTTAATCATTCTTTAAAATTAGAGTTAAAGGGAGAGTTAGTAAGCACAAATAAAGGCTGATAAAATAATGTAGCTATATATCACATGTCTATATGTTAATACATGTACTTGTTTTACTGCCATCTCCTTTTTAGGAAAAAAAAATATTAATTTCAACACACTAACGGGGAAGGCACTTACATTAGCTTTCTTATTTATTGTTTACAGACGATTTTAAGTTGTGCTAAATTTGCAGAAGGTATATCAATTTATAGTAATTAAATAATGCATATATAACAAATTTAAAACATGCAGCAATAATGAAACATTCAAACTGTTTTTTTAAAAAATGATAACATTTGGCTCCCTTCCTAAAAAACAAAGTAAATTTTAAAAGAAAAAAATATATATAATAAATTCATTCATTAGATATTAATCTTTATTCGAAACTGTATTATTTCTGAACAAGAAGTACGTAATACTAGCCTGAGATGAAGGAAACACAAGGCTGTGAGCATAATTTTTTTTAAAAAAATGATTGGAAGAGAAGAATTCCTAAATAGAATAGAATAGAATAGAATAGAATAGAATAGAATAGAATAGAATAGACTAGAATAGAATAGAATAGAATAGAATAGAATAGAATAGAATAGAATAGAATAGAATAGAATAGAATAGAATTCTTTATTGGCCAAGTGTGATTGGACACACAAGGAATTTGTCTTGGTGCATATGTTCTCAGTGTACATAAAAGAAAAGATAAATGGTTATCTTTACATATATCTGTACATAAATGGATAGTTAAGGAATTACATGTTGGTGGGTTATAGGTGAAAATATTGATAGGAGTAGGATTAGATTGAAGCCATCTGGGAAATTTATCCAAAATCCTTCAAGCCGCCTATCATATCGCTAACTGTGGAAAAATTGTACCATAGTTATATATTGCCTTCTTTAATATATTCATTTCTATCACATACATGAGAAAGAACTGTTTATATTTGTTTTTTTAAGGCACAGTAAAATAAAAAAAAATGGAGAGTCAGCTTGGTGTGATAGTTAAGTACAGGTAGTCCTTGACTTACGACCACAATTGAGCCAAAATTTTCTGTGGTTAAGTGAGGCATTTGCCAAGTATCTGAATAATGATCACATGATCATGGAGATCCTGCAAAGTTCGTGACTGTGTAAAATGATCATAAGTCACTTTTTTCAGTGCCGTTACAACTTTGAACAGTCACTAAACGAACTATGGTAAGTCAAGGACTACCTACTCCTAGAAACTGGGGGCCTTTGAGTTCTAGTCCTGAATTAGGCACAAAGCTAGCTGGAATACGTTGAGCCTCAGCTCAAGGAAGGAAGCCATGGCCAACCATTTCTGAAAAACCTTGCCAAGAAAAGGGCAGGCACCATGTCCAAGCAGTTTCTTAGAGTTGGACAAGATTGAATGGAAGGTGGGGGAAAAGAATAGTAGACTGAAGTCTCTGACATCTGGAGTATATTGATTTGGATCCTGATTTAATCTTCTCATCCTAATAATCTCACTGAAATCAAAGCAACATGTTAATAATGATTAACTTCTCACTAATTTCAGTCAGTTTACTTTTAGATAATTTAATTTAATTTAATTAATTAAATTTATATGCTGCCCCTCTCCGAAGACTCAGGACGGCTCACAATACATTTTAAAAAATCATTATAAAAAAACATTGAAAAATTAAACATTAAAAACTTAAAAAATTCGTTCACACCATTCATGGCCAGATCTCGCCAGATCACAAGAGCGAGATCAACGGCCCCACACCTGCCAGAAAAGCCAGGTCTTCAATGCTTTTTGGAAGGCCAATAGGGTGGGGATGGTCCCGACCTCAGGAGGTAACTGGTTCCAGAAAGCTGGGGAAGCCACAGAGAAGGCCCTCCCCCGCGGGCCCACCAGCCAGCATTGTTTAGCTGATGGGACCCGGAGGAGCATAGCTCCCAGTCGCTGGGAGCTATGTCGCTGAAAGCAGTCTTGAAGATAACCTGGCCCTGAGCCATGTAGGGCTTTAAAGGTAAAAACCAACACCTTTGTTGGGGAGAAACAAAGGGAAAAACAGGCTCAGGCTCAACCAATCCAAGACCGAGTGGCTGTGGTTTCCGACATCCCGATATAGTCAGTTGGTGCCATCACTGACTACTGGGGGCAAATCGCTGGCCCCCACGGAGAGGGTTTGCAACTTGGGTGTCCTCCTGGATTCATGGCTGTCTTTAGAAGAGCACTTGACAGCCGTGACCGGGAGGAATTTTCATCAGGTTCGCCTGATTTGACAGTTTCGATCCCTTTCTGGATCGGGACTTCTTACACACGGTCACTCATGCCCTTGTCACTTCCCGCCTGGACTACTGCAATGCTCTCTACATGGGGCTCCCCTTGAGGAGCACCCGGAGGCTCCAACTGGTGCAGAATGCGGCCGCATGGGTGGTTATGGGAGTGACATGGTGTTCCCATGTAACACCTCTCCTGTGCAAGCTGCACTGGCTCCCGGTGGTCTTCCATGTGCACTTCAAGGTCTTGGTTAGACCTAAAGGTCTTGGTGCACCTTTAGAGCACTCCATGACTTAGGACCTGGTTACCTACGGGAGCGCCTGCTACCATCAGTAGCCTCCCACCAGCCGGTACGCTCTCATAGAGAGGGGCTCCTCCAGGTGCTGTTGGCCAAACAATGTCGACTGTGGGGACACCTACTATCTGGAATGAGCTCCTCCCGGAGATACGGAGGATCCTGCATCTACGCACCTTCTGCCACGCTCTCAAGACCTTTTTATTCCATCAGGCTGGCCTGACCTATTTTTTTCCCTTTTTTCCCCTTTTAAAATGCAAATTTTAATCTGTTCTTAATTTATTGGGGTGTTTTAAATCTGTCTTCGGCCAAATTGTTTAATTCGGTTTTATTCTGCTTTTAAATTTTGTATCTATGTGTTTTACCTTGTGGCTGTTCACCACCCTGAGTCCTTCGGGAGTAGGGCGGTATATAAATCAAATAAAACCTAAAACCTAAAACCACCTTGAATTATGACCAGAGACCAATAGGGAGCCAGTGCAGCTCATGGAGAATTGGTGTAATGTGGGTGTAACTAGGTGCACCCACGACAGCTCACAAGGCTGCGTTCTGGACTAACTGTAGTCTCCGAACACTTTTCAAGGGTAGCCCCATGTAGAGTGTGTTGCAATAATCTAACCGTGAGGTGACGAGGGCATGAGTGACTGTGAGGAGAGCCTCCCGATCCAAGTAGGTATTCAACTACAGCAAAATTTAGGTAACTTGCCAAAAACTTAATGGATCTTGGAATAGATAGAATCTAATGTTCCTATTCATTCTTCAATATGCATGTAAACTGCCATTAATTGTATTTAATCTATAGCTTTCAGCTTTTCAAAACACAGATACAGCTAGTGCTGTTCAATACCTTAAAAGTTTTGAAAACTAATTAAATTACATGTTATACTTTAAAAATTGATAGACACGTCTGAATTCATGCTAAGCTACAGTACTAATTTTAGCAATAAGGTGTTTTCATGCATATCAAATGTTTGTGTCATAACAGACTATAAAAATGATACAGATGTTAGGGAATGTGAACTGACATGTGCCGTGGCCCTGTGGAATTATAATTATAGCCATCCTGGAATGTCTGCAGTTGATTCTGTTTTGCCAGTGATTTTGTATCACTTAAAATGTATTATATATTTATATGGAATTTAGAAAAATGTAGTTAAATGTATAGTTATTGAAACAAAATAGATCCTTTAAATTCTAACACACTGATAAACCTGTAGTAAAAATTCTGACTGGCCCCACCCCCATCTATTCTCTGCCGCCAAAGTCCCAGATGATCGGGAGGAAATTGGGATTTTGCAGTAACCTTCCCCTGGATTGGGAAGGGAATGGAGATTTTATAGTATCCTTCTGCTGGAGTGGGGTGGGAATGGAGATTTTACAGTATCCTTCCCCTGTCACTCACCAAGCCACGCCCACAAGCCACACCACACTCACCAAGCCATGCCCACAGAACCAGTAGTAAAAAATTTTGAAACCTACCACTGGAGTGAATGAGTGAGTGAGTGAGTGAGTGAGTGAGTGAGTGAGTGACTGACTGACTGACTGACTGACTACAGCAAGACAATACATACAGGATAAATTGTAGCAAAGATAGAATAAGCATCTGTTCCTAAGACACTTCCCTTGGACTCTGCAAAAGTGACTTGCACTAAATTCAAATCTTCATTTGCATAATATGCCATGTTGAAACGCCTTAATCCTTTCCCAACTCAAAATAAAACAATATTATAGTATTTACCTTTACAAGGCAGAAAGAATTTGACTCAAGGTGGTGAGTTCCAGCCCACATAATTTCATAAGGCAGAGCTAATAAGGGAAAAAGTAACAATATAAGTAGGTCATACCTCAAATGTTCCATGCCAATCAAGAACAATGTATTATTGACTCACATAGAACATTTATAGTTCCTCCACTATTTCTGACATTGCTGCCATTTCAGAAAGCTGTGGGTTTTTTTCAACAATAAAACGGCTCCATTTATACAGACAAGTACCAATCCAGTAATAATCCAATTCTGATTGAAAGTTGGAATGATGATATTTGCCACTGAATCCTTGAAACTTTGTATAAAAGAGATCTCCTTTCTATTGTGTTTTGTTCCTCATTTCTGTAAGTTGGGACCAATAATGGTTACAGAATTTTTTAAAAAAAACTGCTCTATTTTTCACCACTCACAAGTGATATTGTAGATATATTTCAACAGATACAACAAAATATATTAGCAAATGAAATAAAAACACAGACTCAACTGATGTATAAAAGCAATTGAGCCGTCAGACAATTAAACCTTGCCCATAAAAAATCATATAGCAATAGGATTTAGCAATAGCACTTAGACTTATATACAGCTTCATAGTGCTTTACAGCCCTCTCTAAGCTGTTTACAATGTCAGCATATTGCCCCCAACAATCTGGGTCCTCATTTTACCAATCTTGGAAGGATGAGTCAACCTTGAGCCGGCGAGACCCAAACTGCCAAACTACTGGCAGCCTGTGATCAGCAGAATTAGCCTGCAGTACTGAATTCTAACCACTGCGCCACCATGGCTCAATATACCTCATTCCTAACTATCTGAGGAACTGTGTCCAATAAGATTGGCACAATCCCACTCACTCTGGTAGAAGAGGCATCTTGTGGACCCCGTTGGCCAAGGAAATTCAGATGGTAAGGTCCAGGAGAAGAGCCTTTTCTGCTGTGGTTCCAGTCCTTGGGAACATTATGCACCTCAAAATGAAATGTGCTCCCATTTCTTGGCTTTCTGAAAGGACACAAAAACCTGACTCTGCCAAATGGCTTAGGGCCTCCATCCTGGAGATCATTAGTAGATTAGGAGACAATCCCACCTCCTCCCTATTACATATTGATTCCTTTTCATCCTGTTTCTTGTTAATTTTGGGACTTAATGTTAATGCTCTAATTGTTTGACTTTGTGTTTTATGATATTGTAAGTCACCCAGACTCGCTCAGTAGTGAGATGGGCCGCATATCAATTTAAGAATAAATAAATATAAATGAATCTTTTCATTGTGCCAATGAGAGCAATTGGAAGGCTTTAATTTAATTTTCTAATTAAGGGCAGTAATATATATGTATGGCACATAAGTATTTTTATTTGTTTAGATTTTAAATTAATTACAGTGGTACAGTATTTCCATTTCTAAGCATTCTATAACATAATCCTATAAGGCTTCTTGTAACTCCGGACTTTATGGGTTGTCTACCTCACTTCAAACCCTGGTTTGGGATTTCATTTGCCTTGAGAGAAGAAGAAACAGCATTTCCCTGCCCCCGTCAAATGATGCATACTATACTGACTTTTGTTTGAAAACTCTGTGAGGTTAATTGAGTGGATATGAAATGTAAGCCAGGCTAAAATTGCCTGCCCTGTAAATTGTAAAGCACTAATCCTCTGGATTTAATTTAAGGCTCTCCTACTTCATGCATCAGAGTAAATCATGTCATAGACAGTTTAACGAAGGAAATACTAATAAAAAGACAAGTTCATTTTGGAAAGTTGAATGTAAATGTCTTTCAGTGCAGGCATAACCTGGGTTGGCCATCTACCAGCAAGTATAGAAGTTGTAAACCAAACAGATTGTGTTGGTGTGGAAAAGAAACAAGTGGATGGAGCTAATCTCTAATTGTTAAACTTGCCTAATGAAGTTGAAATTTTTAATGATTAATTCCCATTACTTATATAGAGAGGATAATATAATCAGAATATGTTTTTATATACAGCCTTTTCAGAGATGAATACATTTTGTGTTGCAAGTAATGTAACGCCCTGAACTATGTGGTCAATGTTTGTGTAGAAAATGCTATACTATAGAATAGGGGCAGGGGTAAAATCCAGCAGGTTCTGACAAGTTCTGGAGAACTGGTAGCAGAAATTTTGAGCAGTTCAGAGAATCGGTAGCGGAAATTTTGAGTAGTTTGGAGAACTGGCAAATACCACCTCTGGCTGGCCCCAGAGTGAGGTGGCAATTGAGATTTTGCAGTATCCTTCCCCTGCCATGCCCACCAAGCCCACAGAACTGGTAGTAAAAAAAAATTTGGATTTTGGATTTCACCACTGCACAGGGGTCTCCAACCTTGGCAACTTTAAGCCTGGAGGACTTCAACTCCCAGGATTCCCCAGCCAGCTTTGCTTTGTAGCTTTGCTGGGGACTCCTGGGAGTTGAAGTCCTCCAGACTTAAAGTTGCCAAGGTTGGAGACCCCTGTGCTATAGCATAACTTACAATGGCCTAGCATAGCAGAGTAGAGCAGAACATAATGTTTTTTAAAATATATTTAATGGTTACATGATCGGCCTGGGAAAAACTCCTTGAAAATATCTTAAGACTTATAATTAGTTGCTCAGGTAGAAAACGTAGCATGCCAATAATACTATATATGCATAAGTATGCATGACTGACTGGCTATAGGCAGAAATAGGGTGATCTGTAACTAGGGCATACTAAAGAGGACATAACTGTACTCTACTGATCGAGCTGAAGGTTCATAAAGCCAGTAAAGTTATGTTTTATTAAAATGATACTATTTATGTACCTGCTCTTTAACCCAACTACATAATGAATGGAGACAAAGTGCAGTCAAACTAAATTAGCTCCATTCCCTTTGTATGTGTGTCATTTACACTTGGATATACAAAAAGGATGGAGGTTGGATCACCATACCACATTTGGCTTCTTTCCTGTTTTGACCTCCCCATGCACAAATGCCACTTTAGGCGATAAATTGATTTAGGCTGATAGAACCCTGTCTTCTCTAATTATGTAGCTACATCAAACAGCAGTTGCATCCGTATTATTTAACTTCATCCTCTTATAAAAGCCAAATGGTTTTCTAGAATCTAATGGGATTTTTTTTTTAGAATCTAGTTGAATCTAATCCATACTTTGTAAGTATAAATAGAGACAGGGATTAGACTAGATTACATTAACTCTAGAAGTTGCAAGAATATTTCACAATAAGCAGCTCACATTGAAACCTAGCATGCATATTTTAGCAGCAATAGAACTGGGTGAACTTGGGCCAATCATTGTCTCACCAATCTCACAATCATTGGCTCACCAGACAGGGTTGTTGTAGTAGGGGAAATAAGAAAAGGAAGGTGTGTTGGATATGTTGGATACCTTGAGTTATTTGTAAAAATAATAAAGGTGGGATGCAAATAAATAAACTTTCCTTGGGTAGCATTTTTGAAAAGTTATGTGACTACTATATACAGCTTTCTTAGCAAGCCTCTAAGAATGTCTTTGTAGTATCCTTTGAAATTTAATGAATATTATTATTATAATGACCCTCTGCCTATTGCTAGAAGGAACAGAGCCCTAAACTTGACATTTTCTTGGAGAGAAATGTGAGAAAGATCATCCCATTGCTATGATAAAGCACATTTTGTTTCCTTTATATCATTTTGGATTGAACTATTTATGAAAGTCTAGACTGATTTGTAAATAGAATTAACAGGTCCCTGCACAATCCTAGTGTAGAACAGCGTATATTTTTCTCTTTGATGAAATAATAATGAAAATAATTCAGGGAGAGAAGCTATTTTGTGTTGAAAGGATTGTGGTGAAAAGATGAACTAATGGATATGAAATGGAAAGTGCAAACACAGTTAGAAACATGGAACTAACAATATTGCTCCTATGTCACAGTTCTCCTTATCCATTAAAAAAGCTCCCACTTCAATACTAGTGAAGGTGTCTGGATATTTTCAGGTTTTCTGAAAATTTAGTTTGCTCAGACAATAAAACTTCTTTAATAATTGGTTAAGCAGAGAGAAATGGTTTTTGGATTAATAATGTTCCTGATATTCCTTGAAGTCACTTATTCTTTGAATTAATGAGATGGAACGAAGTGCTAGAATCAGCAATAGGAGTAAATATGGTACATCAATCTGAAAGGAAGCTGAATGAGTCTTTGGAAAGAAAAAGAATAAGTGCAAAGATATAATTAGTCATTGTAATATGGTGTCTAAGTGATGTGCACTGAAATGGTATACCCTTGGGTGTGCTTGTTCTATTCTTCTGAGTAAATACATCTGTCTTATTCATATTTGATCAAGGTAGATCATTTTATGTGCCTAAAAAGTACTATATATAGTAGTAATATATAAAGTACTATATATAGTACTTCTTACGCTTTATTAAAGTTCATTTCTAAAGATCTTTGAAATACATTGTATTTTACTGTCATATATAATACTGTATTTTTGTTACACTCTTTCTTGCCTGTTCACCAAGGCTAGCATTGGTCCCATAGTAATTGTTCCATTGATATATGTTTAAATAGCATTCTTTCTTAAGCATTCCTTCTTAAGAAGTAAATATCTTTGTAACATAGTAGAACTTCTGAGTAAGCATGCTTATTATTGTATTACCAGTCTGTTTTTATAATATTTTTATCTATTTCATTTGCTCGTATTATTATATTGAGAGTCAATTTGATGCAATGGTCAACGTATCAGTCTAGAAAGTGAGAGAATAAGAGTTTTAGTCTTGCCACATGCATAAAGCCAATTGAATGATCTTGGGCCAGTCACTGTTTCTCAGTCTTGGGAAATGGGTAATGGTCAGTGGTGGTTGCTCCCAGTTCGGTCCGATTCTATAGAACTGGTAGTAAAACTGGTGGGAGGCTCCACCCAGCCACCACAACATCATCATGGGTGATCTGTGCATGTAAAGAAGCTTCTTCTGCACCCTCTGCGAAGCAGTAGTAAAGGTAAGTGGAACCCACCCCTGGTAATGGCAAACCATTTCTGAAAATCCTTGCCAAGATAACAGCAGGGACTAGTCTGCAAACTTGACTCAGAATTCAGAAGTAAGCCTGCATGCACACATATACAACATACATATACATATGCACATACATACCATGTTATAGGGGATATAGACATGGAACCCTTGTCATGGTCAGATCACTCGCTCCTCCGTCTGGACCTTCAAACCGCTACACCCTGACGCAGGGAGGTAGAGCCAATAAGATGGGTCCGCCCCAGGCGCCTGATGGATCCTGATAGGTTCCAGATGGAGCTTGGGCCATTTCCTGAGGATCTGGCACACGACTCAGCCGAGGACCTGGTGGCTGCCTGGGATCGGGCAGCTGGTGGGGGCCTTGGATCGAGTCGTGCCTTTGCGGCCTCTGACCCGGTGCCGATCCCTTGTGGCTCCTTGGTTTACCGAGGAGCTGAGGGAGATGAAGCGCCGGAAAAGACGCCTGGAGAGCGGTTGGAGGGCCAGTCTCGCTGAATCTGACCGAACACTGGTAAAGTCTCATAATAAGACCTACCTAGTGGCGATAAAAGCGGCAAAGTTTAATTACTTTTCCGCTCTTATTGTATCATCAGAGAATCGTCCGGCCACCCTGTTTAGGGTGACCCGCTCCCTGCTTCACCCGGGAGCACGGGAGGACCCCCTGGAAGGCAGGGCTGAGGATTTCGGACAATATCTTTATGACAAAATCGCTCAGATCCGGGGGAAGTTGGACTCTGACTGGGTAGATTCGGGCAGGGTGACGAGGAATAGTCTTGAGAATGTTATCTGGGAAGAGTTTGACTCTGTGACCCCTGATGACATGGATAGGATTCTGGGGAGACTTAGTGCAGCCACATGTTTACTGGACCCGTGTATCTCCTGGTTAGTACTGGCTTCCCGGGAGGTTACACAAGGTTGGCTCCAGGGAATTATTAATGCTTCGCTGAGTGAGAGTTACTTCCCCACAGGCTTGAAAGAGGCGGTGGTGAGGCCTCTCCTCAAGAAGCCTTCCCTGGATCCAGCAGTATTAGCCAACTATCGTCCTGTCTCCAACCTTCGCTTTGTGGCGAAGGTTATTGAGAGTGTGGTCGCATGACAGTTTCCGCAGTGCCTGGAGGAAACGTCTTATCTAGATCCATTCCAGTCGGGTTTCCAGGCACAGCATGGAAATGGTATTGGTCACATTGGTAGATGATCTCTGGAGGGCTCGGGACAGAGGTTGCTCCTCTGTTCTGGCCCTGTTAGACCTCTCAGAGGCTCTTGATACCATCAACCATGGTATCATGCTGCACCGGTTGGAAGAGTTGGGGATGGGGGGCACCGTGCTACCGTGGTTCTCCTCCTTTCTCTCCGACCGGTCGCAGTTTGTGTTGGCAGGGGGGCAGAGGTTGACCTCAAGGCCTCTCACATGTGGAGTGCCTCAGGGGTCAGTTCTCTCACCCCTTCTGTTCAACATTTATGTGAAGCCGCTGGGTGAGATCATCCGTGGTTTTGGGATGAAGTACCACCAGTATGCTGATGACATCCAGCTGTACATCTCCATCCCTGGCCACCCCAACGATGCCCTTGAAGTAATGTCCCAGTGCCTGAAGGCTGTGCGGATCTGGATGGGGAGAAACCAGCTCAAACTCAACCCTTCCAAGACTGAGTGGCTGTGGTTCCCAGCATCCCAATATAGTCAGATGACTCCATTTCTGACTATTGGGGGTGAGTCTTTGGCCCCTTCAGAGAGGGCCCGCAATCTGGGTGTCCTTCTGGATATGCAGCTGTCCTTGGAGGAACATCTGACGGCTGTGGCCAGGGGGACTTTTTGTCAGGTTCGCCTGATATGCCAGTTGCGGCCCTTTCTTGATCAGGATGCCCTGCGCATAGTCACTCATGCCCTTGTCACTTCTCGCCTGACTACTGCAACGCTCTCTACATGGGGCTCCCCTTGAGGGGCACCCGGAGGCTCCAACTGGTCCAGAATGCGGCCGCGCAGGTAGTTACGGGAGCTGCATGGCGCTCCCATACAACACCTCTCCTGCGTGACCTGCACTGGCTTCCAGTGGTCTTCCGGGTGCGCTTCAAGGTGCTGGTTATCACCTTTAAAGCGCTCCATGGCATAGGACCTAGATATCTTCGAGACTGCCTGCTGCTACCGACGGCCTCCCATCGACCTGTGCGCTCCCACAGAGAGGGCCTCCTCGGGGTGCCATCAGCCAAACAATGTAGGTTGGTGGCCCCCAGGAGCAGGGCCTTCTCTGTGGGGGCACCCACCCTCTGGAACCAACTGCCCCCAGAGATAAGGAGAATCCAAGACTTCAGTGCCTTCCACCGTGCCCTTAAAACCTTCTTTTTTCAGCAAGCCGGGCTGGCTTAACTCTTTTAAATATTTTAAATTGGTTTGTTATTGTTTTTAATTACGGGGCCAAATTTATATATATCCTTTTAATATTATTTTAATGTTTGTAATTTATGGTTTTATTTGGCTGTTCACCACCCTGAGTCCTCAGGGAGAAGGGCGGTATATAAATTGGATATAAAATAAAAAAAATAAATAAAAATGTACTTCCTGAATTAAATTATCAGCGTATGCAATAGTAATGTACAATAATATAAAAAGAAAGGGTGTAATGCAATTGTGCTTTCTAATTCTAAAATCAACAATTAACACATAGATTTATTCACAGTTCCACAAAATAGTGTGATCCTAGAATTATGTCATCTATTAGATTCAATTAGTAAGTCAGAACCGAAAATTCTTTTGAACAGATTTGTATTGTCCCAGAATGTATAGCAAATTCAGTCTGATTGCTTGGGATTATTACAGTAAAAAATATTTTAAATATAAAATGGGTGGAAAGGGGGAAAGGAAAGGAAAGGAAAGGAAAGGAAAGGAAAGGAAAGGAAAGGAAAGGAAAGGAAAGGAAAGGAAAGGAAAGGAAAGGAAAGGAAAGGAAAGGAAAGGAAAGGAAAGGAAAGGAAAGATGTGACATACTGAAAATTGATAGTTATAAACCGTTACACTAGGAAATTTTCTACTGCATAACCAGCTGACATTGTCCTCTTGTCCAGTATCATTTCTGATGCAGATAGACAACGGGAAAATGTAATTATTCCTTAGTCCATTGGCAAATTTTAGTCTATAATTTTATAAAAACTTTGGTTCTTTTATTTGCACTTGAACGTAAAGTTCTTTATGCAACGTAATATATTGACATGTACTATAAATATAAGTTGTATTGCAGGATCCAATTTGAGTCGCTCACCAGGACCAGAGGTTTAGTTTTCCAAGCTTTCAGACACATGCTGAAGTTCCCATCTTGAGGGAACTTCTAACCAAATAAGTTGTATTGGTCACGCTGTAGATCAAACTTTCTTTTTCTGCCAGTTCCCAAAATTATAACTGTGCATGATCATATCAATCAATCAGAATAGAGCTGAAAGGGACTAGAGGTCTTCTAGTCAAGCAGGAGACCCTAGTGATGAAGCACCTACAACTTCTGAAGGAAGCTGTTCTACTAGTTAATTGTTCTCACTATTAGGAAGTTTCTCCTTAATGCCAGATTGCTTCTCTTGATGATTAATTTCCATCCATTGTTTCTTGTCTTGCCTTCTGGTGCTTTGGAAAATAAGTTGACCCCCTCTCCTTTATGGCAGCTCCTCAAATACTGGAATATTGTTATCATGTCATCCCTAGTCCTTCTTTTCTCTAGACTAAACATACCCAATTCCTGCAATCATTCTTCATATGTTTTTGTCTCCAGGCCTTTAATCATCTTAGTTGGTCTTCTTTGCACTTTTTCCAAAGTCCCAACATCTTTTTTTGTAATGTGATGACCAAAACTTGACGCAGTATTCCAGGTATGGTCTTAATAAGAATTTATAAAGCAGTACTTATACTTCATGTGATTTTGATTCTATGCCTCTATTTATGCAACCAAGGATTGTATTAGCATTTTTGGCTGCTGTCATATACTGCTGGGTCATATTTAAGTGAATATCCAAGGACTCTCCCACAGTTACTGTTTTTAAGCCAGATTTCACCTAATCTATACTTTTACCTTTAGTTTTCCTGCCTAGGTATAAAACCACTCTATAAAGCCCTAGTAAGACCAATCTAGAGTACTGCATCCAGTTTTGGTCACCACACTATAAAAAATATGTTGAGACTCTAGAAAAAGTGCAGAGGAGAACAACAAGGATGATTAGGGGACTGGAGACTAAAACATATGACGAACGGTTACATGAACTGGGCATGGCTAGTCTAGTGAAGAGAAGGGCCGGGGAGACATTTTATTTTATTTATTTATTTTATTGAATTTGTATACCGCCCTACTTCCGAAGGACTCAGGGCGGTGAACAGCCATAGAATAAAACATATAGATACAAAATTTAAAATAAACTAAAACGAATTGAATAATTTGGCTGAACAAATTTAAAACCCCAATAATTTAAAACCAAATTTTAAAATTTCCATTTAAAAAGGGGAAAGACTTAGGTCAGGTCAACTTGATGAAACAAGAAAGTCTTGAGCATGTGACGGAAGGTACGCAGATCCGGGATCCTCCATATCTCCGGGGGGAGCTTGTTCCAGATAGTAGGTGCCCCCACAGATAAGGCTCTCCCCCTGGGGGCCGCCAGTCGACATTGTTTGGCCGACAGCACCCAGAGAAGCCCCTCTCTATGGGAGCGTACTGGTCGGTGGGAGGCTAATGGTGGTAGCAGGTGGTCCCATAAATAACCAGGTCCTAAGCCATGGAGACATGATAGCCATCTTCCAATACTTGAGGGGCTGCCACAGAGAGGAGGAGGTCAATCTGTTTTCCAAGGTACCTGAAAGCCAGACAAGGAATAATGGATGGAAACTGAACAAGGAGAGATTTAACCTGGAAATAAGGAAGAATTTTCTGACAGTGAGAGCAATCAACCAATGGAACAGAAGTTGTCTTCAGAAGTTGTGGGAGCTTCATCACTTTCAAGAAAAGATTGGATTGCCATTTGTCAGAAATGGTGTAGAGTATCCTGCTTGGACTAAATTACCTATAAAGTCCCTTCCAACTCTGTTAATCTGTTAAGCAATATCTGTTCTCTGCATTAAATTTCATGTTGTTGGATACGGCCCATTGTTCAAATCTGTCAAGATCTTTTTGGCTCTTGAGCTTGTCTTTTCAGTGTTGGCTATTCCTGCCAGCTTTAGTGTCATCTGAAAATTTGATGAGTTCCCCTTCTATTCCCTCATCTAAATCATTTATGAAGATATTGAGGAGTACTGAGCCTATGACAGAACCTTGTGGTTCCCCACTGCTTACTACCCTCCATGTAGATGTAGTACCATTAAGGACTACTCACTGAGTACAATTTGTCAGCCAGTTACAAAACCATCTGGTGGTGGTGCTGTCTATCCCATATTTTTCTAGCTTACCAAGAAGTAGATTGTGGTCTACTTTGTTGAATGTTTGACTGAAGTTTACTATGTCCACAGCATTTCACTGGTCTATTAATGTAGTCACTTTGTCAAAGAATGAAATGAAATTGGTTTGGCATGATCTGTTTTTAACAAACCCAAGCTGACTTCTAGTTATTACTTTATTTGTGTTTAGATATTCGCAGATCTGTTTTTTTTATTATCTTTTCCAGTATTCTATCCCAGGTATTGATGTTAAGCTGAATGGTCTGTAGTTTCCTGGGTCTTTTTTCCCCCCATGACATTGAGGCTTATGTTTAATTTCACATATCATATGCCTTAACAAGGAAAAAGATAGGAATAACCTGAAAAATTTACAGGTTATATGCCAAGCTGCTAGGTTAGAGAACTCAGTTCATTGATTGAACTGACCCTGGTTTTATTTTAAATAAAATATTTGTTCTTTAAAAGTTTATTTGCCACTTGGCTTTATTTAATTAATTTATTTTTTTTGTCCTAAAGAATGATCTGTCCAAAATATTAACATTTATCTAAAATTCCTAGCTTCCCCTGCCTTAATGTGCAGACTGATATTAATTGTTTTATATTTGAAATGTTTAATCAAACTACTTGAAAAATGCTGTGTTTATTTTGAAATGTAATTTCCACTGTTCCTCATATCTATCTGTCACTATATGGAAGATTAGTCAGTTACAATAGGTACCAGTGAGAATAGCATGAAAATAGCAAGATACTGAGACAAGGAGACAAAATAAACTGGATATTATTTAGGATGTACAATGGCCTTCGTTTTCTTTAATTTATTTATTTTGGTATAAAGAAGATTTTTACATTAGCTTGAGAATCTATAAGGATAGATGAAAGGTCTTTTTCTATTTCCAAATCTATTATCCCCTGTTGGAAAGCTATTGCTTTTTAAACAGTCTTTTAACACAGTAATTCACCGTTAATGCCCCAGGGCGAGGAAAGGAATATCAGTCCACAAAAGCTTCCCTCCCACCCCCACAGATATAATTTAAATTAGATAAGATAATATCAAGCTGATGTTGAATGCACATTTCCTTTCTTCATCCTATTTTCTTCCTTTGCACAGAATAATTGATTCCTTAACTCAGTTAATGATTTACTTCATGTAAACAATGCAACATAGGCAGGGGTGGGTTCTACTTACCTTTACTACCAGTTCACAATGGGAGCGCGCATGCAGAAGCTTCTGCGCATGTGCAGATTGTCAATTATGACATCTGGATGGGTGGGTGGAGCCTCCCGCCCCTTTTATTACCTGTTCTAAAGAACCACACAGAACCACTGAACATAGGTCATCTCGAGAGACCCAAAACAAGAAAAGAAAAAGAACCTCTATGGTGGGGAACAAAAATTTTAGTCAGTATAAATTCTCAAAATAAATATTATCGTCCAAACCAGGTATAATTATGGATTCTTGCAGTCTGTATATTGACTGCAAAAACCTATCTCTGTTGGATGATTACATTGACAGAAGGCAGTTGATTTTTGGTAGCCTTCCTCATTGGCTGATTAACACCACAAATATCTGGAGAAAATTGTCCAGACAAATATATGGTAATGGTGGAATAGAGAGAAAGAGAAATAGCTTAAAATATCAATTTTTGGAAAGGTTCAACTTGATTTCATTACTTCTGCTCAGTGAAGGAACTCTTTTGTATGCTGAGGATCAATTCCAAATTCAGTTCTAATATATTCATTAAATGTGATTATTTATTCTTCCAAATCCTTCACAGATTTTGTATCTACTACTTTGATTGAAACAAACTACTATTTTGTCCCAAATGCAATGTTTCATATTAAGAGTCTTCAAGGTATCTTATCTACTTAATAATGCCATGCTGGACTTTACTAGCTATTGATAGAATTAAATCATTAGCGAGAATTTAAAAGAATTTAGATTTTTATATAATTTTATATTTACAGTTTTAAAATGCATATTTTCATCAATTCTTTTAATTTATTATTTTAAGTGTATAAATGTTTAATAAACTTTTAGACTTTTTAAATGGTAAATTTACAAATCTTGTTTTTTAAATTTTAATATGATAAGCGAGTGAGCTATGTAGAGAAAATACATTTCTTCATCATCAATTTCTTTTCCTACTGATAGATTTGATTGTCACAACATTGTTTTGCTTCTCATATACACAATATAAGTCATGTAATTCCAAAATGTTATCACTGTGCGATATCAATTTCAGAGATAGGTATCAGCAGGTTCTGACTAGTTCTGGAGAATCGGTAGTGGAAATTTTGAGTAGTTCGGAAAACCGGTAGTAAAAATTCTGGCTGGCCCCGTCCCCATCTATTCTCTGCCTCCCAAGTCCCAGCTGTTTGGGAGAAAATGGGGATTTTTCATATCCTTCTCCTGCCACGCCCACCAAGCTATGCCCACCAAGCCATGCCATGCCACGCACACTAAGCCACGCCCACAGAACCGGTAGTAAAAAATTTTGAAACCCATCTCTGATCGATTTGTGTTTCAGCAATATGTAGCTAAGCATGCCTTTTCTTCCCCTTGCTCCCCCAACACACATGGCATATTTTGGGGGGAAATCTCATGAGAAAAGTGCCTGATAATGTGACTTGTGGCAATATATTACAGTTTTCTACCTCTAATTTAGAAAGTAGTACTATACATAAAGGTAGAAAGTGAATCTTTAAACAATTTGAGAATTTACTGCATCATCATAAATATACTGAAATACAACTTGACAAAAATCCTGCTGAGTTTTCAATAATAAACAGAAAATGCATGTTCCAAACAGATTACAATATAATCTTTGAAAGCTTCTTTGATATATAATTCAGATGACTTTTCCTGAACTATAAGCATACTAAGACAACCAAATATAAAATTACAAGCCTATATGCATGTCCTCCTTTGACCTAATATTTAATGGTGTTAATACAGTTCAGAATTAAGTTATTAGGAAACATATTTGCATTACCTATTACAAGATTTGATTAGCACCCAATTTAGGAAATTGATTTAAGTCAGATGCATTGGTGTTCACAGATTTGATATGGGAATCACTTTCGTCTTATTTAAAAATGAATGAGACCTCTCCATTGGTTCCATGAGAAATCACAAAGTATTGTACTCTTGTGTTTTTGATAGAAATGTGTGCTGTTTGCTGATGTAGTTTCCCATTCCAATAAGTGCTGACAGCTTCAAATTTTAGAACATGATTGTTCCATTTCTAGGAACTGACAAATTGCTTCTTTTATTTCTTGGCAAAGAAGGTAAAATTTAATGGCTCCTTTCCATTTCATAGAGGTCAATAAACATTGCCAAATTTTAAATGGATAGATGGACTCTGTGCAAAAAACATTATTTTATTTAAGGGATTTTCAGCAAGGCATCTACTTATTTTTTTTTATATCTTTTACAAGGTGATATGTATGAATTTGTGTTTATACTGGTGCCTCTACGGAAGAAATCTGATAATATTACATAAAGTTTGGTTGAAATGCATGTGCATGTATGTATATACAACACAACACAGCTGCTGAGGAGACTTTTTTTAATCCTTTGAGGAAATTTGCATGGATACAGTATAGAAATACACTTAAGGTTCATATAGGCTGGGGGAAAATCAAGTATACACTACATGAACAACAAGATATATAGTTTGTGAGTGAAAACAAGGAAGATTGAAAGCTTGCAGATCAAATTGTTTGTCCTTCTATGGTCCTCCCATGGTCATTTACTAAGGTTGCAGTAGCTTCCTTTATCTACAACTATTAAGCTAAGGTAGTTAAATGTGTTAGACATTTCTTTATTGTGGTTAGTAAGGAGAATGAGCGAAGAGAAACCTGAATTAGTTAATTAACTGAATTAGTGTTTTAAGCCAAAACGATCTTGTCCCTTTTCAGTAAAGTATCAATAGCCCCACTTATCAGAAAAAGTTCAATGTATCAGAAAGAACATTTTATTCATGGAAAATCCCCGTACATTGTAATGAAATATGGTTCTGTATTGATCTATTTATTGTTTTGTATTTTTATTATTTCTGTCATGCTCTCCTTTGGTTTTTATTTTTCTTTTTTGTTATTTTGATAATAATAAAAGTATAATATTGCAGAAATCAATACCTCCAACTCTAGCATTTGTTTATATTTTCAGGTGGGGTCCCCCCCTCAGTGCAACTATAACTTAAATTATAGTTTTATAGGAGTTAAGTGTCCACAGTAGCATGAAATAATTATTAAGCATTCCTGCGACTTTTTTTCTTCTGTCAACTATGTCCTTAATCCTTTTCACCTTAAATCATGCTGTTGCATTTACCTTGGGATTAATCCCCAAAAACCCACTAGAATACAACAGTAAATTAAAAACTGAGCAAAGAGTTTCAACAGTATTAGTGACAGGCACTAACACTGAATATACTCTTTGGGAAGACTGACTTTGACCTTCTCTCTGCTACAACAGTTAATATCAACTACTCAATACAAGGCTTTTATTGTCAGGCCTTGGAGATAATTCATTTAAATCTCTCAGCAGTCCATCTGCAGTAGAAATGTATAAATAGGGGGCATTTGAAATAGCCTTTGTCGATCAATCATAGCCCCAAAGGCAACACCTGAAACTGCAGGCCAGGGCCATTAGGGCATAATAGAGTGAGCTCTTCTTTGCTTCCTTCCTTCTTTAGGGACAGATCTGCAAGCTGTGATAGTCTATAGCCTGCAGATTTGGTAATTCAAGAAGCAGATGGAATCCTTAATTGCCAGAATGACTTATAAATAAATATTTCACTTACCTTTATATAAAAGTCTGGGTTTTCTCATGTGATGTTATCCTTGGAATTTTGTTACTTTCAGACTTGACCCGAGAAAAAGAATGGATTTTTTCACTATAACATTCATATCAGAGTTTCTCCCGGAGATTTCATTTAAGTAATATTTGTTGCAGGTACAAAACATGTTGAATACATGCCAATTCACTATCACCTTAGTTTCCACTGGAGATCAGTACATTAGAATTATAACGATCCTGCATAAAATGTGATGGGCATTTTGGAGTGGAGGCAAACGCCTTTCTGGAAATAAGGTTCTGCAACTGACCTATCCTGTAGGCCAAGTCAAAATGGTTATAAAGAGCACTCCCCAGTAACTGGATGGGACAGAGAATGCCCACAGCAATTTAAGAGCTGATACTAAGATTAATATAGTATACAGTAGGCGTTTCCAAAACAATCAAAAAATTCTATTCTATTCTATTCTATTCTATTCTATTCTATTCTATTCTATTCTATTCTATTCTATTCTAAATGTAAGCTGTCCTCATATAACAGAAATACAATCCTTTCCTTTATATGGAATAAAAGCAAGAAAGAGAAGCATAACTTCTTTATATGCCATACATATAGATTTTCCAGTTGAAAGTAGTGTACTTGCTGGAATTGTTTGGTTCTTGTTTTAACTTTCTTTTAATTAATTCTTACTAATCAGAACTCAATATGCTTGTTCTTGAATGTCTTGAATCTTCTTGTCCACACTACTAGCAGATGCTGCAAAAATAGCCTCAACTGGTTAACAGGAATTTGGCGATGCCCAGCCATGACCACTTCACCAAGAAAATTATCAGTGAGATATTGTACGTTATTCATCCACCAAGACATATTCCAGGATAAGATGCAAAACACTAGATAAGATGGAACAGCAAAAGACAAATTTTGGATATTGTGGATTTATTCATTGTAAGCAGCTTATAATGATAAATAATACATGATTTTGAAAAAGGACACGAGAAAACCACTTAAAAAGAAAACTCTCAAAGGGCTTCACAAACACTCTGTCTCCATTAGGGAGCTATGAGGGAGTAGAACCACATCTTAAAGAACATCTGGAACATTTGAAAGATGGGAACCATATCAGTGGTGGGTTGCTCCTGGTTCGGTCCGGTTCTTATGAACCGGTAGTAATAGCAGCGGGAGGCTCCACCCAGCCAAACGTCAGCATGGACAATCTGTGCATGCGCAGAAGCACGCTACATGCGCAGAAGTATGTGTACATGCATGCATGTGCTCCTGTGCGCTCCCGTTGCAAACCAGTAGCAGAGGTAAGTAGAACCCACCCCTGAACCATATACGGTGTATCTCTGAAGCAATGGAATGAAGGAAGCATCATGAGGTTGTATTTTCAAAATATAGAGAGGGCCCCATGTCCCACTTGTATCCCAATTAATGAGGATAAAGTGTGTTTGTGTGTGTATGTATGTATCCATGCATACATACATATATATGTACACGTGTGTGTGTGTGTGTATACATATATATATATATACCATGTTTTCCCGAAAATAAGACCCTGTCTTATTTTTTTTGAACCCTGAAATAAGCACTTGGCCTTATTGCCATGCACTCAAAAGCCCAATTGGGCTTATTATGAGGGGATGTCTTATTTTGGGGAAAACAGGGTATACACACACACACACACACACACACACACACACACTAATCACAACCTGTGTCTGAGATCTATAAGAGAATGGGGCCAGATAGGTGCTCAGTCACAATGATTACCCTGTATTTACTTCTTGTCTTTCCTATCCATTCAGGAAAGAAAAGCCTGTTTGGGACAATCGTATCAGTGTCGAGGACCAGATACATGATCTTAAGGGAAACAGGCAAGAACTTCTATATAAGCAAAGCGGGCTGAATATCAGTCCTTCCAGGAAAACCAGACAGGAAGCAACTATATGAGCTAGTTTATTATAAGGTTACATTAACAGAATTTTGCAAGTCTGCCACCACTTCCAATCACTTAATCAGTTTGGGCAGTGCCTTCCTAAGTTTCTTCCTGTTAGGTTTTTGGGGAAATCTCCCCTCTCTTGTTTAATTGTTGATCAGCAGCCTCTCTTCAACTCATCCCTCAAAGTTATTCTCTCTCACCACCATTACACTGAAAGTCTTAAATCTTAAACTGAAAGTCTTAAATCCTAGGAAACAAGAGTGTATTTGTAAAAGGCAAGCTCCTCCCAATTCAATGGGAGATTCTGTTTTCACACCTAATTTCAATAAAATATAATATAATTCTAGCCTTCATATGGACACTGTTTCCTGATCTGATCTACTCAGGACTGACATTCATTGACTACTGGTTCCTTTCAGCAACTGTCCCCTCCATAATCATCCTTGCACCTTTCCATCCTAATGAGGACTATAGATATGGCCTTGAAGAAGAATTCAGCAACTATAATGGAAGCATTAGCTTAGCCTAGATAGGCAAGAGAAAGGTGAAGAAAAAAGTCAAGGTTGTATAAGAGAAGGAAAAGAGAATCTCTGTCAAGTTTTCAAGTTTTGTTATACCTTGTAACAATGGAGTTCCCACAGGTCTTGTGGTGTCTTTTTTTTTTTTTTAATTTGATTTATATGCCGCCCTTCTCCGAAGACTCAGGGTGGCTTACAATGTGCTCAGCAATAGCCTTCATCCTTTTGTATATTTATACAAAGTCAGCTTATTGCCCCCACAAACTGGGTCCTCATTTCACCTACCTTAGAAAGGATGGAAGGCTGAGTCAACCTTGAGCCTTGGCGAGATTCGAACCCTGCAGTAATTGCAGGCAGCTGGTCTTAATAACCAGCTTAATAACAGGGTGCCTTAAACCCCTGTACTACCAAGGCTCTGTGTCTTCTTTTCTGACCTGATCTATCTCAAAAGGCTGACACGTTACTTTTCCAGTTGTTTGCACACATGAGTGCTTTCATCTTCCACATCATCTTCTTCGACAGTAATGCAGAGCCTTTCTTTTCTTTTATTTTCCCCTTAGGGCACCACTGTAGCTCTGATGCGATAATAATCAAAGCAATCGGAAACGCTTTGTCCTTTGTTTCTACACACCTATTAAATCCACGGAAACTTTGTAGCAAAGAAGTACTGATAGCTCATTTCAGACAAACAAAGAAACAAGGTAACAGTAACTTAAAAATGAAAAAAGGGAAGATCATAATATTTGGGACTGGAGATGAGAAAGCAAAGAAAAATGCTTCACCCAGCTCATGCTGTACCCAGTATGAGCAGAAACCAAAAGGCTTCCAATTTGAAGATGTAAGATTTGAGATTTACAATGTAAGATTTGAGCAGCAACCAGCTGCTGGAATGGAAGGGATGTGCAAGGCAATAGCCAATCAGAGCTGAGGTTGGTGGTGGAATAGAATGAAGTGTTGGAGACCATCAACTTTGAAGTGTTTACTGTGGTGGGTTCCACCCGGTTCCGCCCGGTTCCGCCGAGCCAGTAGCGGTGACGATATGACATCACCAAACTGGTTCTGCATATTGCTGCCCCTTAGAAGATCTTGTTAGGTAAGATGTTTTCTTCATACCTAAGTCTTTTCTAAACATATAAGCACAGCACAAGCATGGATTTTTTTAAAAAACATACAGTAACTCCATTATACTGCTTTCATTTTGTCCCAGGCCATGAGAAACAGACTTAATTTGTCCTTGCCTTGTAAGTTCTCCCATTCCTTAACATCATCCAAAGGCAGTCTCAAAATGCAGAAAGTCAATTAGGTAGTTCAACATTTAATTGTGTTGGTGTTAAGCAGTAATGAAATCCTGCCAGATTTATCCAGCTCACGCGAACCAATAGGGCCAGTGGCAGAAGGCTCTGCCCACCCACTGGACATCATTACATTCCATTTTTGACCCTCTGTGCAAGTGCAGAAGAGGCGTGCTCGCTCACATTCCTGAACCGGTAACAAGGTAAATGCATTTCACTGCTGGTGTTAAGCCATGGGGATGACACTGACTAAGAACAGAATATTAAAGGTAATATAGAAGTCAGCAATCTGGATAGCAAATTTTATGTTAACTCAAGAATGTTTAAATGACACCTATCAGCCATTCAGATTTCAATACTTCCACACTGGCCCCCATCTTATCAACTCTTCTTAGTTCTTTCAAATCCTCCATTAAACCTTTCCCTAATTATCTAAGAGAAACAAATCAGGATACATGAATGATGATATATTAATACAAATCATGAAGCTTACCTAATTACACAGGTTGTTATTTTGGAAGCCTAATGCATATGCAACTGTACCTTTTTTACATGTTCCTTTAAATTGGCTAGAATTTGTCCTTCCAGCAATCTCTTTTTCTTGTGTGCCCATTTCAAAGGAACAAGAGGGAGGAAGGGATGAGAACAACAGTTTATTGCAACTTAATTAGGCTCTAAGGATTCATTTCACTAATTCGAGACACAGGAAGGATAATAAAACACAGAGGGAAGGTAACAAGATATAAATAAGTGCAAAAAACTAAACACCATAAATATAACTGAAATACAAGCTGAATATATGCTTTTGAAACTTATATTCTTGTCAAGCACAAACTTGTGTTTACATTTGGTCAACTATATATGAGCCACCCAAATACTGTAAGGGGACAAAAATGTTTTTGAAGACTGAGAGATCAGAATGAACAAATGATAATTGTGGAACCCAGATAAATTTTCATTAGGCACTGTATCTTCCAGGTTCCATGCTTTTAAAACCATTATATATTTCAAAAGAGCATCTAAGAAATACTTAGATGCCTTCTATTAAAGTCTTATGGACAATGAAGAGAATATACAAAAAGAGACAATGCATTTATTTTTAAGTTTTCTCTTTACAGACAGGGAGAAAAGTGATGACAAATTTGAAATACCCACTGCAACCTCAACTGAAATGTCTGAAACTTGCTTAAGAAACAGACAGGAGCAATGTGTTGACAAATAACCTAGGGTGCAGTTTGGAATCCCTTCCACTATCAATATGTCAGTGCACAATGAATTGTACAAACAAGAGTGATTTATTGAAGAAAACCTAATTAATCCAACTAACGTTGGATGTTCAAATATAACTTTAAAAAATCCCTCTTTGTTTTCTGCTTTTTTTCTGCCCAGACTATTTGTCATACTATTATCACTAAGCCAATTTCTTACCTCACTTTTTCACCTATCCACAACTTTACTAGACACTCATAAGGGCAGTGTAGCAATAAAAACAGAGATTTATAGGGACCATGAAATCTATCTTGAGTTGTTGCTTTCAGAAGGCTAGTAGACCTGGCTGAACATTTGAAAGTTTCTAATCAGACTATGGCACCAGGTGCAACCTCTGCCTGACAACCCTAAGACTTAGAGATGGGCCCGCATTGGCTTCAGACCATGGCAACACTACAGATCACTTAGTTTACTGGTTTGCTTTTTTTAAAAAAAAAAATATGGCTGCCTAAGTTGGAAAAGGGCCTGATGGCTCAGCAGACTAAAAGCATTGTGATTAACACCAGCTGTCTGCAATTACTGTAAGTTTGAATCTCCCCAGGCTCAAGGTTGACTCAGCCTTCCATCCTTTCTAAGGTAGGTAAATTGAGGACCCAGTTTGTGGGGGCAATAAGCTGACTTTGTATAAGTATACAAAAGTATGAAGGCTATTGCTTAACGCATTGTAAGCCGCCCTGAGTCTCTGGAGAAGAGCAGCATATAAATCATTTTAAAAAAAAAAAAAAAATGATACTCTGGGAGTACAAGAAAGACAATCCAATATAAAATCAGTCATCAATAATCAATAATATGTTGAACATCAAGGTCACTATCTTTTCAAAGGGCAGGTGATACTATAGATTTTTTTTTTACTACCAGTTCTCTGGGCGTGGCTTGGTGGGTGTGATAGGGAAAGGATACTGCAAAATCTCCATTCCCACTCCAATCCTGGGGAAAGGATATTGCAAAATCTCAATTCACACCCCACTCTGGGGTCAAACAGAGGTGGTATTTGCCGGTTCTCTGAAGTACTCAAAATTTCCGCTACTGGTTCTCCGAACCTACTGGATTTCACCCCGTATAGGATATCAGATGACACTGTTCCAAAGAAGAAACCAGAACATGCCTACTCTGATAAAGCAAGTGACATGTGCGTATGATCTTCTAAAAGGTAGCCTACATAACCCAGTCTGATGCTATGTGAGACCTTTTGGATGATAACCAGCACATTGAATTGTACCCAGAAGCCATTCCTGGATGAGTTTAATGTTAGTCATCTCTAATAAGTTTAATCTTATTAGAGGTGACTGATATTAAGCAGCAGTAGCCACAAATCTAATCTAAGGATCAATGACTCAGCACTGGGGACAGAACACAGTACTAATATAAGACCAATAAAACCACACTGTTCTTGGTTTTAGAAAAACTGTTAGACCTGGATTTTCCTCCAGGTGTTTCAGATTCAGTTGACAGGAGCAACCTTTTGTTTGCCTAATTGTTCCATTTGGTCATTTACATAGTCATCGTTTTTTTTATTGTGTTTGTTTCTGTGGTACACCACCCAGAGTCATGTTGGTTGAATTGAGCAGCTCCATAACTCCGATCAATAATCAATCATTTAAACAATCAATCAATCAAAGAAACACCAGGACTACCTCTCCCATAAGCAAACTGCCCCATGACTGCTACCACTTTTGTATTGTCCATTATCACCACAACCTTCCGGCCTGCCTGCCACCTTAATATATTAGTTTCTCCCAACTCCTACAGACTCATTTCCCAAACTAAGGATCTCAATAAATCCACTGGAATACTCAGTGATCTAGTAGTCTGTCAAACACCCAGATGCTTCTGACCAGCAATCAGCATTCTTCTTCACAAACCACCAGACCCTCTAAATCTTTCATCCCTATTATGACTTCCTGTTCTTATCAGGGGAACTTAGGTAGTGTAACTTCATAAGCACCAAAGAGTTTCCCTTCCCCTTTCCCCTTTCCCCTAACCCTTTTCCTTCTGTCCAAGCAGTAGACTAAAATGTCTTACCTCAGGATTCAAATTAGCAAATATAAACAAGAGAGGTTCTATAACTGAGTTGTAAAGCAAATTGCAAACTGTACTAGTGCAAGTTTCTGTAATCAACCTAAGCAGAAGAGGCATTCATTTATGCAAATTATTGCATAAAGTAATAAGCACGGCTCAAAATTGCCTATATTATATGTCACATTCAGAGCTGCTGAAACCTTTCCCCTCAAAGATTCTAAAAAGTTATTATCAATCCTGAAAGGAAATGCTCATGTACAGTTAATTCAAATGTCTCTTAAAATTAAATTGGAATTCAGTCTAGTGACTTGATCAATCTTCACGTTGAAAACTAGAACTTGTACTTCATTATGTGTAGTTAATCACTACAGGGGGGGAAAGTGGTTTCTTTCCCTTGCAAGAACAGATGAAAAATTATTAAGCAAATAACAAGCACATTCATTTTTACCCTATCTGATGCAGTCCAGTGCATTCAATATCAAAAATTAGCATGGATCACATTTTAAATTATTAAAGGCATTTATCCAAATTATTGTCTTGACTAATTATTCACCTTTTCTTTTTAAATTGCTGAAAATTAGGAGAACTGAAAGCTAGCTATTCTTATTTTGTAAGAACACCTCCATAACCAAATACTCCTAATTATAAACATTTAAAAGAAGCAGATGGATGAGATTTTTCAAAATCTCCTGGGCAAGAGCTATAAGGTGCATATATAACAAGGACAGAATTTATATAAAGATTAAAGTAGGAGCCTCTATATTGCTGTAAGAAATTGCATTAACAAAGTTATTCCAAATCACCATGTAGGGCAGGACTACTCAAAGGTCAGTCATTTTATTTTAACAATCTAGATCAAGAGTGTCTGCAGGAAAGGGATGTTAAAAAGTCAGGAAGGTGGATGTAACCAGTGGTGGGATTCTGGGGGTTCTAGGGGGTTTGGCCGAACTCTTTGTTAAATTGCTGGCTTGCCCCGTCCCTTGCCCCGCCCCTCCGCACTACTATTTATTCCCAATAAATGGGGTGAGAGAGCCAGCAATTTAACAAATGGTTTGGTGTTTTTTTGTAATTTATTGGCCCCGCAGCACACCAAATTGTTAAATTGCTGGCTCGCCCGCCCCTCGCCCCACCCCACCTCCCACCCGTGCGGCGCCAGCCTACCGTAGCCAGGGATAGGCAATTGTGGCTCTTTTACAACGTTTGAACTTCAACTTCCAGAATTCCTGAGACAGCTTGGCTGTCTCAGGAATTCTGGGAGTTGAAGGCCACAGGTTGTAAAAGAGCCACAATTGCCCACCCCTTCCCTAGCCTGAGTTCTGCTGCCTGGGATCCACGTGGGCTGCCATGTGGTTCCCCACCGGCTCCGGACGCAAGAGAGCAGGATGGAGAAAGCAGCTTCCACACCTTCACTCACCCTCACTCTCTGCTCTGTTGGATCGCTGGCCGTTCGTTTACCCTGCCCACTCCCAATCTATTGCTGCCTCCAGAGTCAAAAAAACTTCAAATTCTTGCCGCGGGGCTTCAAAGGGACACCCTATAGCCAGTGGTGCAGCCGAACCCTTTGTTAAATTGCTGGCTTGCCCCGCCCCTCCGCACCACTATTTATTGCCAATAAATAGTGGTGGGCGAGGGGTGGGGGAGCCAGCAATTTAACAAACGGTTCGGTGTTTTTTTTTGTAATTTTATTGGCCCACGGAGTTTCAGCATAGGCTAATTGGCCTCCCGGCTCTCAGCTGATTTGTCTCAGCTGTTTTGTGCAGGGCTCTTCTGCTTCCTTGCAAAGAGTCCTGGAGCAGATTTTTTCCCCCTTAGCTCTGCTGAAACACGAAATTGAAACTGCTTTGCTGTTGCTGCAAGGTTGGAAAATTAGGCAGGCAGAATTCTTTTCTTTTTCCTCACCAAAAAAGGTAGGTGCAAACAATGGGAAATTTAGGGAAAAAGAGGAGAGTTCAGGATTTTAAAACACAAAAGAAAAAAAGCTCTATTTAACTAGGGAATTGTAATAATTGAGATACTATTAATTGTATATTTCTGAAAGCAGAAATGGTTAAGTTGTGGTTTGGAGGAATATATGGGGGAAATTATTTGGTTTATTATTATTGGTAAATATAATTAATTGATTTGTAAGAAATTGGATTGCATGGAAATAATTGGAATATTCATGTTCATATTGATTAATATACAAAAAAGGTAGTTATATAACTAATTGATTTATATTAAAATGTTGAATTTATATTAAACAACTGTAATATTACAATGTGAGGATGGATATAAAAATAGATGACAATGGGAAGGGGTATAATATAGAATAGAAGGGAAAAATTGAATTTGATTAGAGATGAGGATGAAGGGTAATATTGGTTTTTTACAAAAATAGATGAGGAATAAATATGGCAAAAAGGAAATATAGAAATTGTAAATTTAATTGAAATGACTAAACACTGTTTAAATTTGTGAACCGGCCAAATACTCTGTTCAAAGAAAATACATTGTATGTTTGTATCTGTGTTTCTAATTATTGTTATTTATTCATATTTGTTCTCTTTTATTCTTTAAATTTTAACAATTCATTCTTTATCTTAATATCTTTATATTTGTTTGGGGTTGGCTTTCTTCCCTTTCATCTTTTTTATTGTACAGCAATCTTTCTCCTCAAACCTACCACCTTTCTCTTTTCTTTCCTTCTTACTTTCTCTTCTTCCCCCTCTTCTTTTCCTCCCTACTTCCTCTTCCTTTCTCTTTCTCCTCCTCTCTTCCTCCCTCTCTTACCCTCCCTCCTACTCTAATTTCCCTTCCCTTCCTTCATCCCTCTCTATTGCTGTATCCTTTTATGCATATGGACTACTCAGAGGGCTGAAAAAGTTATTTTTGACTGGTCCTCGCACTTTTGACCAGTTCTCGAACTTACGACTGTCCTCACACTTTACGTTTTTGCCCTATCTTGTCACCATGGTGAAGAGAAGCAGTTGTGAAATGAGTGACATGGTTGTTAAGAAAGCTGCACGGGCATAAATGTGAAGATGGTCATAAGTGTGAGGACCGGTCAAAAGTGTGAGGCCCAGTCAGAAATGACTTTTTTCAGCCCTCTGAGTAGTCCCTATGCACATAGCCACGCCCACCCGGTCACATGATGAGCTAGCCACACCTACACAGTCATGTGACCAGCTAGCCATGCCTACCTGGTCACATGATTGCCAAGCCACACCCCCAACTAAGCCACGCCCACAGAACCTGTTGTTAAAAAATTGAATCCCGCCACTGGATGTAACTATGGAATTAAAGTCTCATCACTTGGACATACCATATTTTTCGGAATGTAAGACGTACCAGACTATAAGATGCACCTACCTTTTTTGGTAAGGAAAACAAGAAAAAGAAATCTGCCTCTGCCTCCCAGCAATTTTACCTCGTTGCAGCAAACAGACTGCTTTACTTTCATTTTCGTTTTCAGCTTGATTAGCACAAGGAAAAAAAAATCTGCTCCAGCAATTTACCTCCAGCAGAGGCCCATGCAAAACAGCTGAGAGCAAAACAGCTGAGAGTCAGGAGGCTGATCCAATCAACTTGTGTTAATTAGGCTGTGCTGAAGCTGAAAGGAGCTGTTTCTTTTTGTTGCTTGCTGCAAGGAGGTAAACTGCTGGGAGGCAGAGGCCAAAGGGTGGGGGGAAATGGGTGGGCGGGGCTTCATTGTATTTTTACAATTTAGGTGTGTATAAGACACACCTAAATTTTCACCCCCTTTTAGGGGGGAAAAAGGTCCATTTTATACTCCGAAAAATATGGTATGTAAAAAGAAGGAGTGCTTTGATCATGTAGTCATTGCCCTATTCCCGACTTTTTGAAAAGTCTGCTCCCAAGGACACCCATGTCTTATATGTATATTCTTGATAACCATGAAAATAAAGAAGGAAGCAATATTATATATTTTTTTTCAGACCCCAAGTAAGTTTCTGAAACAACACAGAGACAGAGTTTGTTTCTTCTGCACATTGTTTTACAATGCAGATACAAGCAGATTGATCAATAACTGGACAATAATTTCTGCCATTATTTTAAGTAAGTATTTCATAGCACCAAAGCAAGGGAAATATTACATTATAATCACTGCAGTTTTGAGAATATGTAGCTAAAAATAAAACCAATGTTTACATCAATGAGATCCTGGGGGATTTTTAAAATTTATTTTAATATTAAGCAGGATGACTGAAGCATGGTGCAATCTGTGGCAGAAGATATATTTCCTGTTGTTAAACATTTAAATCTTATTTGTGTTCTCCATAACTATGTAGCTCAGCATTTTTATTTCTTAATAAAAACTTATGCTGCTTTTTAAATTAATAGCTAACCCTACTTGATAAACATTTTTTTGTGCAAGAAATGACTATTTTATGAAATGGCTTATTATATAAATTGCACCCTATGGTCTACTAAATCTTCAGAGATATAGATAAGGGTTTCATGCAGGAAAAAAATAAAATAAAACATGAACTCATACACTTCTGGGCAAAATTGTAATTATGTGTTTTTAAAATATCTCTCAAAGATACTCTCCTAGTAAAATATATCTTCTCTATTTTAAGAACAGCCAACACTTTTGAAAACATCTCAAATTATCTCAGATTTAGTAAATGAAATATCATGCTTCATTCTCATATTTAGAAATTAATTTCAACAAAACCAAACCAAAAAATCATTTTCTGCATAAATGGCATATGTTTTGAAATGTTATTAATTTTTTTAAAAAAGGAAATAAAAATTAACAAGAACTAATGTGAAGAAAAGAATGTAAATAAAAAAGCAAAGAAAAGTGAAAATTTGCAGGGATTATAAATACAAAATTACCTCACACTCTCCGGTGACATTCTTGCCCTCTTTTTCTATAATTTATTTTTTTTTCTAATTATCAAAACCATCAATCATAAATCCATTTTTTCTGTTGCACCCAAGAAGTCTATTAAGGGTTTCAAGTCAGCAATAAATGTATATGTTGCCTTTTTTATAATCAACAAAATCAATTTAGTCATCTTGCAAGTCCATCATCTTTACCAACCATTTCTTCATTGTGGGTAGTGCTGAATCTTTCCACCTTTGTGGTATATATAATCTTGCTGCAATTATCATATCTAAAAACAAAGTTCCATGACTTTATTCCAGTTATTTGTCCATTAATCCCCCCAAAAAATTATCCAGTTTCAATGGTACATTAATTTTTATGCTCCTCTGAATTAGTAAATGTATTTGTTTCCATTTTTTTTCACGTGTCCACGTGTCCACATGTCCACCAATCAAGATAAAATGTCTTTTCATGTTGTTCACATTTCCAACATAGATCTGAAGTACTCTGGTGATATATACCAATAATGTACCATTTTACAAAAATTCTCTGTAAAGTTAGAATGTAAGGTAAATTTCAATTGTTTTCAGCCACATATTTTCCCATTGATCCATTTCTATATTGTGACCAAACTTTCTAGGCAATTCATCATAAATTCTTTTACTTGTTCTGTTTCAAATTTTAATAAAGGCTTAGTATAGGTTTTGACAATTATATGTTCATCACTTGTAGACAGTTCTGATTCAGAGTAAGTCTGACAATGTTCGAAACCATATATTGTTGTGTCTTTCTTTGTCGGTAAAATAAAAATTCAACACAAAAATAGTTTGTCATGAAAGCGACTGTTTGCGAAGGCTCCTGGATTGGGGCTGAAAGGCAAAAGTAGAAGCAGTATGCTCCGTCCCATAGTTGGGTAGACCAGGTTGCCCTAATAGACCAGTCTCACCGGAAAAAACACTTATCATGTCTACTTTAAACCTTTCTAATAGTTGCAAATTGAAAAACCAGTGACAAGTATGTTCTCATGCTACCAGATGTTCTCTTCATTTTATTTTACATTTCCCTTGACAAATTTCAGAACATTAGTATTTCTCATATAGAAAATGCTTTTTGTGGTGCGAGCCACAAGGGTATTTTAAGATACAGCCTGACTTTGCATCGAATCTATATATTTAATATGGTATTGATGCTGTCATAATTTAGAAAAACTATTAATCTTAGCTTTGTTGTACCACAAATATCCATACCATCAAAATACCAGATTATGTCCTTATAATAGAAACCCTGCTGTTTTTCAGCAACATCCATTTTGTCATCCAAACTAAACAACAAGCTGCAAAATACAATTTTAAATCAGATAAATCCAATCCTCCTGTTTCCTTGGCATCTTGTATCATTTTATAATTAACTCATACTTTTTCTCCCACTGCCATACACATTTAGCTATATCCTTTTGGGATTATTTAAGTGGTGCATTAGTTGTCAAAACAGGTTTTGTCTGAAACAAAAATTATATTCAATCACATAAATTTCTCCCCAGCAACAATAATTGCATTTTGTCTCATCTTAACATATCTTTTTTTTAATTTCATTCCATGTCTTAACATAATTATTTTGAAATAACATACAGTTTATGTTTGTCATGGTGATACCAAATATTTTATCTCCTTCTCAATCTTAAAATATCAATTCTACTTTATCTTGTATTTTCATATTTTTGTTAACATCTTTGTCTTCTTTTTATTACCGTATTTTTGGGAGAATAAGACTTCAACTACCAGAATTCCCCAGCCAAAAGTCCACAAGGTTTAAAGTTACCAAGGTTAGACACCCCTGCTCTAGAATTTCTTGTTAGGGTCCTGTACCTCTATATGTATTACTGCTACATTGGCCTCTTTCAATGTGTCTGTCATCACTGCCTGTAAGATAAAATTATTATGTCTGGTAGAGGTTGAATAGTTTGCGTTCAAAATATTTATAGTACAAAGCCAATAATCCATATGGTTAGGGAACTTTCCCTGGTTTAATCTTTTTTTTATATAGCTGCTGAAACTTTCCTTATTGTCATAGGTGTATAACAGTACACTTTGCCTTTCCTCTTTAATCTTGGTAGATTTTGTTTTCTAAGATATTCATCTATTTTCTATAAAGAAATGTTGTGTCCTTTATGAAATTTAGAATAATACTGATTAAATGCTTTTGCATAGCAACATTATCCCTTAATACAGTATTTTCCTCTTGAAATTCTGTTATCATTTTCTTTTCTCTTTCTTTTCATAGTTTATATATCAGCCGCTTCCCTGAATTATTCGCACATTCAAAGTCATTTTTGCTTTACATAGTTCATTTTTATTTCCATTTATCTTATGAACACAGATAGCTGTTGCTCTAAAAGCTTAATTTGTTGGGAGATACTTATCTTCCCTGGAGATTTTTTGAATTCTTTTTATCTCATCCAAAATATTTTGTGTTTTCTCTTGCCTCTTCAAGTTCAATATTTAGCATTAGATCCTCCCATCCTATATAGCACATCAGGCAGAAGTTCAATATTATGATGTTTAAAATAACCTCTGCTAAAAGCTTTCTTTGCACGCCAAACCATTTTTAACTCAGTGTTTTATTTAAATTAAGTTTTAAAAAATATTTTCTTTTAACAATTCTCCACTATGGCTTCTTTCTGTAACAATGTTTCATTTAATCTCTGTCTAAAAGAACTAGGTTTTCTTTTATAAACCAAAAAAAGTTATGATCTGAAAAGTTATCTGGTAATATCTCTGCTTTAGATATTTTAGTAGTGAAGTTCTTTGAAATCCTAATCAATCCTAATCTCAATCTATTATTGAGTAGGATCTATGTCTTTCTGAAAATAGATATACTTTCTTCAATTACCATTTTTTGTTGCCGTATATCAACCAGACCTATTTTTTTTAACCGTAACTAGTTTTAATATTTTTCTCAGAAGTTGTACCTAGTTGAGGAAATCACTCCATGCCAATCCCCATCAAATGCCAGTTTTTCATAAGGAAAAACCTATCAGCCTCTACATAGGTTCTTTGTAGACCTCCACTTTCTCCTCCCAACACCATAATCTTAGCTCTGTGAAAATTAATTTCCAGCCCAGCACATTTACTCTTGCTTATCAATCAATAGAAGTTCTGGTTTTAGTTGGGGATTAATATACCAAAACAACTCCATTTCTTCCTTTCGTTTTGGATACATGGTATGATAAATTCTTCTACCAAATTTTTATAAACCAAATATTTTATAACCTTTTTTGTAATGTGAGTTGCTTGTAGGCAAATAATATCTTGTTTTAATTTTTTTCAAATAATCAAATATTTTTCTCTTTTGAGGACCATTTGCTCTATTTATGTTCCACATTAAAATTTTGAAATCCATAACAAAGCCAACAATTTTAAAAAATTAATATCCATAGTACCCAATTCAGTGTCATCTTTTCAGAATTCTGTTGTGGATGTTGTGTAGTCTCTTCTGACAACTCCATTTAAAGTTCATCCAATTCTTCTTTAAATCTTTCTAGAAACACTCTCGAATAGAATTCATTCAAAATCTCTAAATCTTAACCTTACATTACAGCACATGGAAAGCAGATACTTTGGTGATGACTTATGTGTCTTATTTTTAGAATTCTGAGCTGCAACTGTTATGAAGTAGTATGACCTTTTGAGTTGAATGGCTGTGGTCTAGTTTTCTTTTGTTCTGATTGAAAGCCTAGGCTAGTATGTTGCATCTTATTATCCTATGGTCTATGGGGTCATGAAGAGTAGGATGTGACTTAGCAACTGAACAACATGTTTGGTCCAGAATAAACATGGTCTACCAAATGCTGGTAGAACTAAGATTACAAATGATCTTAAATTGACTAAATCATGGAATCTTCTGCTTTTCTTCCACAAAACCCTATTTCTTCTACCTGGACAACATGAAAATATGCATTATACAACTGGCTATTTGCAAAATGATCCCTTAAAAAAACCTTGGGAAATAAATGAATATAGTATGCATGCTTTTACAGATAATTCCTGTTCATAGAGAGTGGGGTGAGGAGCTAGCGCAACTTGGATATCTTCACAAACCAACTCTAATATAATATAGGAAAATATATTCCATTAAGTAACTTACCATATTAAATTTCAAGTTACCATTTAGATAATCTAATTTATTGCTACAGAAATACCATGTCCATCATAAAATTACTCATCTGAAATCTAAGCTGAATTAAGTTGTCTCAGAAGGATTTGAGATATTCAGATCAAGGGGGATTCTGCTGCAAAGCAGACCAAATTGAGTTAAGCTTGCCAAAGACCTGACATTCACTTACAAATGAATGAATTTCTTCACAAACTCTCTGTAGAAGTGCATGAGAAAAGGGACAGAGGGTATATTTGTGTAACTTGCCTCTAATCTGAGTTTAATTTTATGAGGGTGTATTAAATTGTGTAGGAAATATCTAAGGAGATTCTCAGTCATCCAAGTTGTTCCAAAGGTGCTTTTTCAAGAGGCAATTGGACCTTCTTGTTTTTCTTTGAAGACATATCGCTTCTCATCCAAGAAGCTTCTTCAGCTCTGACTGGACAGTGGGGAATGGAAGAATTTATATTCCTTGCAGACAGTTGGTCATTTGCATTCTTTTAGAGAGTCCTTGAGGAGGTTTATCTGTGTTGTCAGAGTCACCTAAGTAGTGCAAATGGGCATGCAGCCTTCTTGGAACTGTTAAAGGACTTGTATTGTAGACTGTGTGTAGGAAATACTATAAATCTGAGCCTTGCTGCTGCTTCCATGATTTGTTCCACATTAATCACATCACATTTGGGTACTGTCTTTCTTACCTCCAAGTGTAAAAACATTCTTAAAGTATTATCTGCACCTGGAATTAATAGTAAAGTCTTATATATGCCCACTTATAAATAAGAACCAATGAGTTCAACCATTTTTAATTTCAGAAAATTGGAATCTAGGTACTTTTATTTCACTGGATTCACTTGTGTTGTTATATTGTTGAAATCTTCTCAGTGTTTTAAAGAGACTACTAGCACTACTAGCACATAATATAGCACATATTAAAAGAAAGTTGAATTATTTGTGTCACAACTTATATATGAACCTTATCACTTGGGCAAATGGAGTGCTGTTATTAACAGGTATCTGTTAAAGCAAATATGTCACTCTAGCATGTTATATCATTTATTTAATTTTGTTAGGAATGGTATACTTTCTAAAACCAACAATTAAAAAAAAATGGTTACGCAAGTCAATCTAATGAATCATATGTCTAGACTATTGTTCATCATAAATCCAAGGACAGCTTTTTAACTTCTTTCAGTTAACCCAACTCTTTTTAAAATTAATATGTATAACAATATATAGTGAGGCAAGAAGAAACCGTCAATATTATTGGGCTAAATTGGTTAAATTGAGTTACATTTTGGTTTCTTTTTAATTTTCATTTTAACTTTATTCCCTCGATAAATAAAATATATTTTGTCAAAATTCTGCATTATTTCATCATTCCTGGAAATTATAATTGTTCATCTTTCCTGGAAACTATTTATAATATGTGTCACCCATCATGTTTCCAGGAAAAACTAAATCTAAAAGGAAGAAGAACATTAATCTATATGACTTACAGGTTGCTGAAAGGAAGGATGTTAATGGAAGGTAATGGAAACTACCGGAAATCTCAGACCTTCAGACTACACCATGCACACACTTCAGGTAGAAGGGCCATTTAAGAACAACAATGATTCAGTTATTTAATATTTAATATAGTACAACTGCTTTTTAACTCTGTGAAGGGAGTTAACTCATAAATTCTTTCAGAACTCAAGCAACACTCAAGTGACTCAAAGCAGCATACAACAATGCTAAAACAATGAAAAATACCCAAAACAATTATATTATTAAAACATTTTAAACTATGTCAAAGCTAAAACAACAACAAAGACAGGTGGAGGAATGTTAATAATAATTGAGCATTCCCTAATGCACAACCAAGACTTGAGGGACATTCAGAAGATCAGAAGTGAGAGAACTAGTCTCACCTCAGGGTGAAGACTATTCCGCAATATAAGTGTCAGAGCCAAAAAGTCCCACCACCTAGGACATAGCTCCCTACATGACAGAATCCCTAACATGCCCTCTCTGTTGGATCTGGTGGGGCAGGCTTATGAAATTGGAGAAAGGTGATCCCTCAAATAACCTGGTTCCATTCTATGCATGGTTTTAAAGGTCAACACCAAAACCTTAAACTGGACTGGAAGCAAACTGGCAACCAAAACAGCTTGTGAAGCAAAAGTATGACATGTGTTCAGCCAGAAATAAACATTACTGCCTCTGATGCTGGATTTTGCACAGGTTGAAATTTCCAAGGTTTCAGCTATCCCTTTATTCCAAGCATCAACCAGGACTTCAGATGGACTGCAATAGTTAATAGAAGAACCCCCAGCATCCCTTGAAACCTATCTGTCGCTAGGGGAAGACATATCTAATACTCTGTTATTCTGTTAATGGATGCTCCCTGAATTGCATAACAGTGCGATTACCAATGGTAATCAGATTGTGATCTGACATCTGACAGGACACTAGATTTGGTGTGTTGGACTCTGGATGACCTGCTATATAGGATAGGCCCATGGTTGTCAGGAACATCTGAGCCACCTCAGATCCCACTTCCATGAAAGGAAGGTTACAGTTCCCCGAGACCATAAGTCTGCTAAACCAGAAATTCAGTCAATGAACTTTGGCAGGTAGGTTGCTAGGGAACCAGAGACTGGTACAATAGCAATAGTCCTAAATGATCTCTAGAGCTCAACTGAATGAACAGGATTTCATATCCATATACAGTATTCTGTGGGGGGTCGTCTTGAAAGCCATAAGCAATTATCAAATGACATACAAATTGCCACACTATCACCTTTGCCCTGGGTGCTTGTTTACCATAAAGAGAGACTTTAGGCCTACAAAATTATATTAGCAAAATCTCTCTTTTTGCAGAAACTATATTTTTCTTGAACAACAGTAACTCCTACACAACAGAAAAGTATCACAAAATGAAGACAATGATGAATATACTATATCTTTGAAAGCCTTGATGTGATACCCCACCCGATTCCTGGCCTAAGATATATTTAAAAAGGATGAATATGTATCATTTATATAAACCGAATATGATCTTGAAACTGTTTTTACTACTTGAAAAAGTGAAAAGATATTTTGATGACATGAAATCATTGGGGAAAAAACCCTAATGTATGAATTATTTCTGACATAGGTAAAGGATAATTTACTTGTTTCCCATGTTATTTTTGCCAGAGTGGAATCATCTGGATTCTGGGCTCCCCTGCCTTTTCAATCAGCTATTAAATAGAAGTATGCAGGGGTGTCAAACTGGTGGCCCATAGGCCGGATGCATCACATGAAGACCACGCCCATCCCAGGTCCACAAATGGGAAAAAACATCATGAAATGTCACGTAACATCAACGTGACATGGCGAGTTGGACACCTGTGGAGTATATCATAAAGATTCATTTGTTTCAGTGATTTTTTTGCCAGAAAATTGAGAAGGAAGATATTGCATGATTCTATGCAACCTACAAGTTTGTGATTGAGCTATAAATGGTATTGTTTGCTTTTAGAATCTGTAGCAAGTCTATATGATGTC
The DNA here is from genome assembly GCA_022577455.1 of Arizona elegans. Taxonomy (NCBI): domain Eukaryota; kingdom Metazoa; phylum Chordata; class Lepidosauria; order Squamata; family Colubridae; genus Arizona; species Arizona elegans. The sequence goes on from JAKOOJ010000008.1 coordinate 59,701,025, forward strand.
AAATCAACACAAAATTATCAGCAATTTCTAACAGATGTTTCACAATCTAAGCTTTATCCATTTGCAGCCTGTATAAATTGCTTGGAATTATTTTGCAAAGAAAGAGGCTATAGGAATTAAACAATGTTTTGTTTTGTTTTGTTTTTCCTGACAGCAGGTTGGTTATTTTAGGAAATATTTTGGGAGGGGGAGTATTTTGGAATTGAATTTTTCTAGTGCTTCTATAGTTGCAGTCAAGTTTTTATGTTAATCAAAACGAAAGTTTCCATTTCAAGCAAACTTAATTTCCAGACAATAATTAGAAAGCTGGTGGTAAAATTAGGGATTGTGTTACGCATTGCTAAAATTAAAAGAATAATTCTTTTCCCAGGTTCTACAAGATAATTGTACTCTCAACATAGCACTGCCAGATGATAGATAGATAATAATTTTCGTGTTGTTATCAACTGAGCCAGTTGATAAATATAAATAAATTTCAAATAAATATCTACATGGCAATATATGCTTCAATCTATCAGTACCTGGCTGTGTAAACCCTGCATGCAAATGTGTAAGGTAAGGGGTAAGTAAAGTAAAAGACAAATACTGTACTTCTATATATATTAAGGAAGATTATGATTCAGCAATACACAAAAGAATCCCAATTATTTTTTGTCTGAAGATTGATGCTTATAATTTGCTGACTTAGTTCAGATTGGAAGATTGCAGGTAAAAATGAAGTCAAATGAAAACACATTGGCTTTTCAGTTCTGAAGGAATATAGCAACAGGAGGACTAATATCTCAGCATGGTATTCAGATTGGCCAAATACAGAATTTGATTTTTAAAGCAATAGAATATGCATTATTTATAGTGTCATCCCTAAAACTCAGAGAAGTCAGTTTTTAAATTCCTTCAAGGTGTTACATAATTTTTTAAATAACTGAATATTTGGTGCCTCATTCTCTTTCCTCCAAGATAATTTATTATTCAAATCTTTGATTTTTGGGAAGATTATAAAATAATTTTAAAACATTCAAAATAGTTGAAAGAATAAATCAATAAAACAATGACATAAATCAACAATTTCATGAGTATGAACAATCTAAATTATCCAGTGTTAGACATATGCCAGTTCTGGCAACTCCATGCTCAGATGTGTTATCCCAAATTCTACAGTTGGATCTTTGTTTTATTAGTTCTTTTAATCACTTTGGTTACTTACTGGAAAGAAATAGAAATCAGATAAATAATAATTTATTATCACAATTGGCAAAGAGAAATAATATGGCTGTGTCATTAAGGAATGCCTTGCTAAAAGCAGCTGTGTTCAAATCTTACAGGGACATTTAATTACATATTCATTTAGATTTCCAAGATATTTTCCTTCTATGGCTCTACAATGCTGTGTAGTAGAATTGTTGGTCTTCCTTTTATTTTCACTGCTACAGAGTTAGGAATTGATTTGTTACTTTGCCAAGAATTCCCTGTAAGTTGCCAGTTCTATGAAGTGTAGGCAGATGGGTAGTGATTGGACTTTCTCTGGGCCTGGCTAGAAGCCTTTGGCATCAATAGCACAACAAAGGGATTTTACTTCCATTTTAAAAGATTCATGAAGCATGGCAGATTTTCCTTGTTGTTTCATTATAACAAAGGATGCTCAATCACATTGAATTGGCGTGAATTAAGGTATTACAGCATTGCTATTTGACATTGAAACAATTTAGAACATACTTTTGGGGAGCTGAATCATAGAATCATAGAAGGGATAGTTGGAAGGTACATTGGAGACCATGTAGTGCAATGCCATTCCTATGGCAGGAATGTACTACTACATATTTTCCTACAGTAGTCTTGGATTATGCTGTTTCAGAAACAGAGCTGACCAGCTGTTGAGCAGTCTGTTCAATAGCTTAACACCTCCTAATGGTAGGGGATTTTTTTTATTAAAGCCTTTCATTCCATATAATTTATGATTCATTGGTACCTGTCCATTTCTTTGTAGAACAATAGCACTACTTGTGCTGGTAGATTGACTTCTTTCCAAAATGTATGGTGTTCTTTGTAACACATCATATTTGTTTTCTTGTTTTTGTTTCAGACAATGACTGAATATTTTCTATTAGCTGAGTTCCTTTGGCATAAGTGTTGTATCTAACACCACATACGTAAATGTGAACATTTATTAGTATATGTTATGATCCGATGTTCACCATATGCAATATAGGTGTCTTTTAGCCATTTTGAGCTCATTCCAAATTATGATATCATTGTGATGTAGCCTTAACTGAGAATTCTTCCTTGAATATTTGGCATAAAAAATAAATGCTATTTGCTATCCTTTTTCTAAATTGCTTAACTAGTTTAATTGGTATTAGTTCTTGTTTTGTTTTGCCTTGAAGCTGACTTAGTGTGCCTGAGTGGCGTAGGAAGCTAATGCCTCCTACTAAGGCAGCATTTACCATCCAGCTGCCTGCAATTACTGTGAGTTCAATTCTCACCAGGCTCAAGGTCGACTCAGCCTTCCATCCTTTCTAAGGTGGGTAAAATGAAGACCCGGTTTGTGGGAGCAATAAGCTGACTTTGTATAAAATATACAAAAGTATGAAGGCTATTGCTTAATGCACTCCAAGCCGCCCTGAGTCTCCGGAGAAGGGCGGCATATGAAAATAAATAAAAATAAAAAAAATAAAAAATAGTGTGCTTGGTAAGTATGCTATGAAAAGCCTATTTTGTAAATGTCTGCTGGATCATTCTGAAGACATGACTGCATGACTATTAAACTGTAAATCAAATGTGCAACAACAAGCAGGCAGGTCTTTTTATTAACAGTCATGGAAGTGTAAGTCACTGAATTGCATAAAACCTTTTATTAAGTCTGACAATCCTTCCTGTTCAATAACAAAAGAACACATTTCTGACTACATAATCTTGAATGCTGTAATTCAAAAACTGAACAGATATCTGAGAGTCAGTTACGTGTACATGAAGAACGCACTTGCTGTCTTAAATGCAAACTACACCATATACTTTTAAAGTCACTTTAAAAGTACTGAATTTCTTGTCCACATGATATATTATTAACAGCATTGTAATATTTTTCCATAAGCAGTTTTGGAAAATACATTTTACACCCACAGTGCTCCCATAACTTGGAAACAAAGACAAAAGCTGTTGTTTTGAAGATAGTTCCAAATGAGCTGAGCAGACTATAACACTGCAATTTTAATGAGATCAATACATCGGCAAAGAAATTGCAAGACAGAAATCCAGCATACAAAAATCTAATTTTTGCTGTTAGGAATACAAGGAAAAAATATTTTTAACGATATAAGCTTGCATTGTACTCCATGAAGATTTTATATAAATGTTAGTGGGCTTGAATTCTTTAACTTGCTAATATTTGCTAAGAAATGTTTACATTCTGTATTTATTTATTTATTGGTTCGATTTATATGCCGCCCTCCTCCAGAGACTCAGGGCGGCTTACAATGCGTTAAGCAATAGCCTTCATACTTTTGTATATATACCTGCTTAGTAGGGCTTTCGGCCCCCACAGAGGGTGTTCTTTTTTATACAAAGTCAGCTTTTTGCCCCCACAATCCAGGTCCTCATTTTACCTACCTCAGAAGGATGGAAGGCTGAGTCAACCTTGAGGGTGGTGAGATTTGAACTTGCAGTAATTGCAGGCAGCTGGCACCTAAGTGCTACTTAACAGCACTTTAGTTCGCTGTGCCACCAAGGCTCCTTACATGTATCACATGTAGAATAAGAATTATTGAGCATTTTTATTCCTTGCTTGTTTTTGGGTGTTATGAAGTTACATTTTCTAACTTTGAATGGTTTCCCACATTGTATGTGCATATCCCTGTACATGGTCTGAGTCTGAATTTAACACCCTTCTTAAAGTTAAAAATTAAAATATTATTTTGAAGCTGCTGAATATGGTAAGTGACAATATGGGTTCACACATATTCCTATATTCTGCATAAAAGAACTGATGTATGAAGTCTCCTTGTTAAAGGCAAGTTCTTTTTTAAGAACTATAACTCAAACATAGTAAATGAACATTAAGTAGCATTTCAAACAATAGCTTGCCAAGAACATTTGTTCAAATGGTATATATTCCGCTGGAATAATGGTGTGCAATTTTTATGAGTTAAACTGTTTCAAATTTGAAACACCCTGGAATGAAAAGCTGTTCTGAACTCAGTGCTAATTCTTTTGAACATCTCAGGACATCCAAGAAGTTTGAAACCGATGTTTTGAATTCAAAGTGGTTTGACTGAAAGGCTTTTTAACTCCCTACACTAGAATCACTGAAAAACTATATGGGAATCTGAGATCCATTTCAGCCCACTATTTCTGAATATAGATGAGTTGATTTTCAGATCACATTTAGTTAGAATTAGTATTTCTGATTATCTCCACGAGATCATTTAGGAGCTTTTCTAGGATCATCTCACATGGTCATATCATTTGTGAAAAGCAGTGTCTTTATATGAGAACTCAGTACATGATCATATAAACTCAATACATGATCAATGTCATGGAAATTCTCAATCATCCAGGTCATGGCTGTCCCAAAGATTCTTTTATCAAAGGCAACTGGACTTTCTTGGTTTTTTCCTTGAGAAATGAAGAAGCTTCCTGGATGAGAAGCTAAACATTTTCAAGAAAAAAAACCAAGAATGTCCTGTTGCCTTTTTTTTTTTTTTAATTTGATTTATATGCCGCCCTTCTCCGGAGACTCAGGGCGGCTTACAATGCGTTAAGCAATAGCCTTCATCCTTTTGTATATTTATACAAAGTCAGCTTATTGCCCCCACAAACTGGGTCCTCAATTTACCTACCTTAGAAAGGATGGAAGGCTGAGTCAACCTTGAGCCTTGGAGAGATTCGAACCAGCAGAAATTGCAGGCAGCTGTGTTAATAACAGGGTGCACTAAACCACTGTACTATTAAGGCTCTTTTAGAAAAGCACCTTTGGTACGTGATCACTGCTATTTTTTTTTTTAACCTGCTCTGTCTCTGGCTTAGTGATATGCCTTTTAAACTGTGGTGACCTGAAACCGATTGCACTTTAAACATATATAAAGTCATTGCACTACTGACAATTTTATTCAAAATTCCTCTTCTAATGTTCCCCAGCAAGGAAAATGTTATTTTCACAACAGTGAAATCAATCAGAATCTAACACTTCCACCAATTTTTTTTTACTGCATCTGTTAAATTTCCATTCATTAAATGCTCTCTTTGTTGCTGCATGTAGAGATATTTTTATTATAATGGGTAAGAGTAAAGGTCCATGATTCTTCTGATATGCCATGATCATAATAATTTATATTACAATGAAGCATGATTTAGGAAGATTGGTGTATTTTATCCTTAGCAAGGAAGAACTGCTGAAAAGACCAATTCTGATATTGCTTTAAATGTTCCCTTATCTTATATAGATATTAAATTAATTTACCCTTGCATTAAAGCTTAATTAATAAAATTCATCTGAAAGGAAGATGGCAGGAGCAAATAGTACAATGAACACATGATTTGGAGACCTTATTAATACATTTTCAGCCTTAGACTGTACCCTCTCAAAAGCAAATAGAGTTTAATTTGTACATTTATAATTAATAATTCACAATTAATCTGTTAAAACTCATATCTGCTTTTTATGAATGCCTTGGCTCTTTTAAAGAAGAAATAGGAAAGCTCTTTGAAGGCTGAATCTGGCTTACAAGACTTTTCTGTACGATATGGGTAGGCTTAGAATTATACAGTACCCACCCCTGAAGGCATTGTTCCTTCAGAGAATTGGGAAAAATGAGTTAAGCATCTGGAAGAGGCATCTTGCAAAACTACATTTGTAGTGTAGAGCTACAAATCCCAGGACACATTACATACAATATTAAAGTTAGGGTGAGGAACAGATAGAAAATGGAGGACTCTAGGAGTGTAATGTTGAAAACTGATACATATTCAAATGTTGGAAATTACATCCTTTTTGAAATATCCCTGAAGGGAGGAAAATAGTCAATCATTGGCAATAAGGATGGAAATTTGGAATGTTATTTAATCATGACTTATTCGGCTCTTGTGACCCCAGCTTCTGAATGTGAATGTAGATGACCTGTATACAGGCCAAAGTAGAAGCTATAGAAATTCCTATCAATCTGGACAAGGTAGTAAAGGATAGGATAGGATCAGTAGTGGGTTTCAAATCCTGGGGCTACGGGTTTGCTATTGGTAGTGCATGGGCACGCACACTTGCTTAGTGAGCTCAGGGTGCTTCTTGCATGCACAGAAGCTTCTGTGCATGTGCAGAGTGCTTTTGATGATATCTGGACGGGTGGGCAGAGCCTTCCCCCACTGCTGCTACCGGTTCGCTTGAACTGGGGCAAACCAGGAGCAACCCACCAAAGGATGGGACGAGACGGGACGAGACGGGACAGGACAGGACAAGACAGGACAGGACAGGACAGGACAGGACAGGACAGGACAGGACAGGACAGGATAGGATAGGATAGGATAGGATAGGATAGGATAGGATACCATACAATACAACACAACACAACACAACACAACACAACACAACACAAGACTGATATTTTGAATGTACAAAATATTATTGGCAGCAAACGTCATTATGCAATAATTGCAAGCAAGGAGTTACAATTGTTGCCATCTCTCTCTCTCTCTCTTTCCCATTCTACATTTATGAGCCCTATCAACTTCACAATGAAGTTTACTTGGAACATTAACTTGGTTTATCTTGTATATGTTATCAAAGGGTATCTGAAGCCAATACCTGACCAAGGAACTGTTTTTGACCTGCATAGAAAGGAAATTCTGTGAAACATATTACAAACGCTGCTGCCCTCATTCTCAACTAGATCCACTGTAGAATAGTACAATTTTTGTTTAAAGAAGCTGGACAAATTGCTGACTAGTCTATTGTGCTTCTTGCACAGAGTCTGATATGTTCTGCAGTATGTGTGAATGCCAAATTAAACAAAATATTGTCGAATTAACTATAGATGAAGCATATATAAGGATGTTTACTATGTTAGTGTCTGAGTCATCCTTTGAACTACTTAACACCAAAGGAGATAGTGTTTTGAACATAAATGTCAAACATCTGAGAAAGGATCCATCTCAACAACAATGCAGTGAGATAATAGTCTCTTCTATTTCCGAAGTTGTGACATTTCACAATACAGATATCACTGCTTAATAATTATACTTGGACCTGCAAGACTATTGCTAAATACAAAAGGTGAGGAATGTCGGGGCGGGGGGCGGGCAGAGATGTTCTAGATGTAAGATACAATGGCACAGAAAGCCCTTCTTCTGGATCCCACCAGACAGAAAAATTGGGCCAGTCTGCCAGCACAGGTGGATGAGCCAAATCCAGTGGGATGAGATGGTTCCTCAAATAATCCGGACCCATGCCACAATGGGCTTTAAAGGTGATTACCAACTCCTTGAATTGCACCCAGAGGAAGACTGGCAACCAGTTCAGCTCATGGACCAATCATATTACATGGACCATTCTCCATGCCCCAAGAACTGTCCATGCCACTGCACTCTGCACCGCACTCTGCACTCTGCTGTAGTTCTGTATGCTCTTCAAAGGTAGCCTCTAGATTTCATGATATAGTCAGTGGTGGGTTTCACTTACCTTTGCTACTGCGTCGCTCGCGTGCACGCCACTTCTGCACATGCGCAGAGCATATTTGATGATATCCAGGCGGGTCAGCGGAGCCTTTCACCACTGCTGCTATCAGTTCGCCCGAACTGGGGCGAACCGGTAGCAGCCCACCACTGGATATAGTTATGTAGTTTTGTAGTTATATTTATGAATCTGTTTCATCTGTGGAATATTGTTTAATGTTAGATAGTACCAAACAATGATCACCCTCTCATCTAACAAAGGAAGACAGCTAGCATCAGGGGTGAAATCCAGCAGGTTCTGACAGGTTCTGGAGAACCGGTAGCGGAAATTTTGAGTAGTTCAGAGAACTGGCAGATACCACCTCTGGCTGACCCCAAAGTGGGATGGAAATGGAGATTTTGCAATATCCTTCCCCAAGAGTAGGGTTGGAATGGAGATTTTACAGTAACTTTCCCCCAGGAGTGGAGAGGAAATGGAGATTTTTCAGTATCCTTCCCCTGGAATGGGGTGGGCATGGAGATTTTGCAGTATCCTTCCCCTGCCATGCCTACCAAGCCATGCCCACCAAGCCACACCCACAGAACCGGTAGTAAAAAAAATTGGATTTCACCACTGGCTAGCATGATATTACAAATCCTAGGAGACATGCAGTCAGACAGAAAAAGAGGGATTTAGGAATGGGAAACAAGCAAAATTGAGAATTGTAAAAGTATTGCTTTGAAATATGTTTCAAAACTGCTATGTCATAAAGTATTTTAAGTCAGGAATCAATTGGTAACCTTCTAAGAAAGAATATGTCACCTTCCTGTCAAAAAGGTTTCTAGTGCCTTGTGGCACTCACTTTCTAGGTTAAAGCCAGGGAAACCAATCAGCAAGCCCTGCCTCTGGAAAGCTGGATCTGATTTTTGTCTTCCCTTATGTAACAACCAAAAGGCAAGCTAAGCTGGATTCTAGTTTTGCTGCCTCTGCCTAGTTCTGTTTGCACCTGGCATAGCCCAACTGGCTTTGCACATATTTTGATTGTCTGAATGGAAAGGGAAGTAATAAATTAATCTAGAACAGTTATGAAGTTAGATTCAATTTTTCATATTGTAATATGTCTGCCTGCCTGCCTGCCTATATCTATTTATCTATCTATCTATCTATCTATCTATCTATCTATCTATCTATCTATCATATTGTGAATATATAGCATATTGTGAATGTATGTGTATTTGGGTTAACTTACCTATTCTCATCTATGATTGTTCCAAAGCAGCAGCTTGTCATTTAACCAGTAACTAAAATAAAAGAACCTATTAAAAATAATGACAATGATAAATCAGCCATGTCAATACGGGAATGGGAAAAAAAAAGTTTGCTAGGCTCTTTTCCTTTACTTTTCTCTGTGCGTGTTTTTTTTGAAAATAGGCATTCCTGTAAATATTTGAATATGCTCTTAATAATTAATATTAAAATGTCCTTCCAGAAAGAATCTATGTAACAGGGTGAGACTGTCTGTCTCCTTTGCAAAGCTTAAAGCACTACTTTCAATTACTGCAAAATAAAAGTTTGACCCCCCCCTTCCCCAAGGTCATGGGAGTATACTAAAGGCCAGATTTTACTGGTTTAATAGAGTCTGTGGCATGCCAGTATCCCTGCAGGATGTATATGAGAGGTGGTGCCCAGAGAGGTGTAGCTGGTGTGATGGACTACAGTGAACCAGCTGATTCCTAGGAAGAAGAATGCACACCCCAGCCAGGAGGGCCACACAAGAGGCAGCACACCAGTGGTGGGTTCCTCCCAGTTCGGTCCGGTTCGGCCAAGCCGGTAGCGGTGACGATATGACGTCACCGAACCGGTTCTCCCCCCCCCCCCGTCCTCCCACCCCCCACACCCACCGACGTTATTCTTACCTTTTATTTGGTCCCACTCCCAATCTATTGCTGCCTCCTGAGTCCCAGCTGTTGACTAGAGGGAAAAAAACTGTTTAAACTCTTGCCACGGGGCTTCAAAGGGCCGTCCTACAGCTGATCAGTGTTAAAAGCAAACAAATGAGTCGGGTCGTAAGTGCGAGGATTGGTGGTAAGTGCGAGGATCTTCCAGAAATGACTCTGACCAGATAGCCACGCCCACCTAGTCACATGACCTCCAAGCCACACCCACAAAATAAGCCATGCCCACAGAACCGGTAGTAAAAAAATTTAGAACCCACCCCTGCAGCATACCCCTGATATGGATAGATGGGTAGAGAAAGAGAGTAAGGATAGCCATTCCCTAGAATCTCCTAGACTGGAGTGTTAGGGTGAAAGTTTCATCTGATAAGATTCTGTCTATTGTCTATCAGCAAATAAAGAACTTAATTCTAGTTGATTTGCTCTTTGGGCTTATTCTAACAGCTTATTTGTAAATGATCTTTAATGGGAAACCAGCAACATAATGAATATCTTAGCATTGGTGATTTCCACGGCCCTAAAGACTTCCAAGAAGTCTGGCTTTCTCTCTGCCCTACCAGGCCTGAAAGGGCACAACCAGTTAGGCCCAACAGTACATAGAAACCTCCCCTAGGCAGAAGGCCTTAACGGTTAAGCCCAGCAGCACCCAGGCCTCCAACCTCTCCTCCATGGCTCTTGAAAAGTCTGGTCTTCTCGCCCACTGTCCCACTAGTCTTCCTTTTGCTCCACCATGCCCGGGTCCACTTACCTTTCCCTTTGACCGGCACACCCAGCTGATGCAAAGCTCAGCTAGAAAGCCAGCAAAGGCAATCTTTCTCAGGGCTAGGAAACAATCTTTCCCAAGGTTGGCCAACAACAGGAATTCAACCAGTGAAGTTCCTGTTAATTGAATCACTCTCTAGTTTTTGAAGAAAAGTGCCTTTTCTAGCCTTGAGGAAGATACCTACCACCTGAAGGTTTCTCAGCACTGTTCACCAAAGGTAGAGTTCTCCATGAATGTTTTTGTAGCATCATGTAGGCCAGAGGTCTTCAAACTTGGCAGCTTTAAGACTTGTGAACTTCAACTCCCAGAATTCTCCAGCCAGCATAGCTGTAGGCAATGATGATGTAGGCAAATTCCAAAACATCTAACCTAGAAGTTTGGTTATTCCTGGAGGAAAAGGATCTAGTGAAATCTTCTCCCATAGCACTTGCCTAAAACAATCTGAGACCACCAAAATGTATTTGTCAAGGTGAAGGGGATTACCTCTTCCATTTAGCAAAACAGATTGATGTCAAACCCTTTGTTGAAGCAAATTGAAGTTGTTTGATACAGATCTATTTTATACTGCTAACCCAGCAAAAAATCCTAAAATTGGTACTAAATTTAAATTGCAATCCTAATGGGCACAACATTTGACCTAGGGGTTTGTTGTTGTTTTTTTAATTCTTCTGCTCACACTGATCAATAAAACTCTCTGGCATTTTTCCCTGTTCACATGATAAATCAAATCAATATAAAAGCAATACTAGATCATCCACAGCACAATGAATCAATCAGTTTCTGCCAAATGTAATGAAAAATGTAGAAAAGGTATATGTACGAACTTCAGATCAATTTTATAATATGTAGATCCATAGGTTAATGAATATATTTATTACTGTTAATTATATCATACTTATGCAAACAATATACCTATTACAAATTATAAATGCTATAATTTCAAGACAGACTAAAAGCAGTATCAAGATTAACATCCATTTTGGAGTGCTTGATTTTCAGTTCCTGAGTATGCATGACTAATTAAGTCTTGTATCATACAATTTAATTTGATAGCTTTTTAAAACTAGGCACATTTGGCTCATAAGGAATGCATATCATTTTCACAGTTAAAAGAAATATGTTAATGGAAGTCAATTAATAATATTGAAACTGACAAATGATTGCAAAGGTATCGCCCCTTATTGGGCAATATTCCCAAATAAAGTATCTCCAGAAACTGGAGAATGTATGGCAAATGTGATTACCCGCCACTAATAAGTATATCCTTTTGGATATCACTTTTTAGACATTTATTATAAACACTGTTTCCTCCACCAAATCTTCAAATATAGCAAGCTTTCTTCAGAAGAGAGCTACACCAATTGTTTCATAATTTTTAAGTGCTTCATCTTTTTAAGCTTTTCAATATCCTTTGGGATGGCTCAGTGACTAAAATTATACAGAGTATTCTAAATCATTGTCAGATGATTATAAGCATTACATTTCTGACAATTCTGTTTTTGACTCCTTTCTTAATGATTCCTAATATAGATTTTGCTTCCCATCAATTTACTTGGAACCAACTTTAAGCTAATTAGCCTGCAATTTCCTGGATTTCTCTTCCACCCACCTCCATATCATGCTTATAAAATTGGCATGTTGCTAGTTGCTCTCCATTGAAACAGCTGATTATAAAGATCCATTCCTTTAAAAAACCAGTACTTTCATATTTAACTTTTTAAGAATCTAGTGTTAATATTTCCTGGTTCCAATGAATAGAATATTTCCAATTTCATATTTAACTTCTGAAATAAGATAGGCAATATTTTGTTGACTAGGGTTATTAAGGGGGACAGGGAAATGGCACAAGCCAGTTGAGGCTGCACTATGTATGCATATAGACAGGGCCAAAGCTTTCTACATGTTTGATGGATTTGGGGTGGGCTTTTCTTTTGTTTAACTTAACTGTTTCAACCCCATTTTACAATATGTGCTACCATTTGAGTAGAAAACTATAGCAATGCTTGAGGAAGGGACCATGACAGCTTGAATAAAATTGATTCAGGAGTTTCAGAGTGCCTATGCTTGATCTGGAATTTCACCACTCAAAAGTAATACTTGCTTTATTTTAGTATGTTTATCCTGTTATTTATTATCAGGAGACAACATAAATTTCAGATAGAGGATATGCTACAAGTTTAAGTTTCATCTCACATAATTTGCATTGGTGTTCTAGTTTGAAGAGAATTCTTTAAGCAAATCCTTAATGAAGTACGAAGACGGTATACATTAGTTTTAATAAATGCTCCAAGAATAGAGGACATTTTTATAATTTATCTTTGAATGTACTTTTGAACTAGGAAATGATGCTCTTGTGTGCATAGCATATTTGCAATGATGCATGGGATAAAAACATTGTGTTCGGGTCTTGCCTTTTGTTGCTATAATTAGAAATAGTAAAGTGGTAGCTCTCAAGTAGGTTGGAACAGAAGAATATTTTTAAAAAGTATTCAGAATCATATGAATAATGCTACTTTGCATACAGCCCTGCCCTTATTCCTTCAAAGTCACTGATTAACTTTTGTAGCAATCAAAGGAACAACTATGATGTCTTTGTGGCAATACAGTATAATTTCAGGTATACTTCAGCCCTACTAGAATATTGCTACGCTTTCTTACCAGTAAGGAATATGAATTCCAATATTCAAGTATAAATCAGGCTAGCTGTTCCTCTGCTATAACCACAGCATTCAAGAAGGTGCACAGCATGAATATAATAAAGTTGGATTGCGAGTTTATTGTAGTGGCTCCTTAGTTACTGAGCACTTAAGAGTGTAACTAATTAACACCTTGGGCTACTGTAGCTTATAAGAATAGGTGAGTTCTTAAAATAATGAGTGTGCTTGAGGAAAATTCCGGCATTTAAAGTTCATGAATTCAGCCTGAGTTTGCCAGTTCATTTTTTCCCCCAAAAAACTGCTTATTTTTTAAATAAAGGGAGCAAGACCAGCATTCTTGCATGGTATGGGAGCAGATCTGTAGAGGACAAAAAAGCTCTACACAGAATCATTAAAACTGCACAAAATATCATCGGACTCCAGCTACCAGCTCTGGACAACATTTTTGAATCTCGCTGTTTGAAGAAGTTGCATAACATTCTCAGAGACTCTTCTCATCCTGCTTACAATCTTTTTGGACTGTTGCCTTCTGGCAGAAGATGCAGAACAATTAAAACTCAGACCACACATTTTCTGAATAGTTTTTGTCCCAGAGCTATAATTGCACTCAACAATGAACTAAAGGGCCACCATTAGTGAGCTGTTGGACAGCATTACTTGGTCTGTTGTGTGGATGTTTGGGTGGTTTGGGGGGGGGGGATTTGTGGTGGATGGGAGCAGAACCGGGATTCTGCCGGGTCTATGCGGTTCGGTCAAACCGTTTGTTAAATTGCTGGCTCACCCCGCCCCTCGCCCTGCCCCTCCGCATCACTATTTATTGCCAATAAATAGTGGTGGGCAGGGTGGGGCGGGGTGAGGGGCGGGCAAGCCAGCAATTTAACAAATGGTTCAGTGTTTTTTTGTAATTTATTGGCCTCACAGAACACTGAACTGTTTGTTAAATTGCTGGCTCACCCGCCCCTCGCCCTGCCCTGCCTTCCATCCAGCCTATCCTAGCCAGGGGTGGGCAATTGTGGTTCTTTTACAACCTGTGGACTTCAAGTCCCAGAATTCCTGAGACAGCTTGACATTGTCTCAGAAGATTGCAGAAACAAAAAAAAAATTCTCATAAAATATTCATTTCTTTGATTCATTTATTCTTTGCTGCATTCTTGTAACAGATTCTGGTATCTAAAATATGAAAAAATTAAAACTAAATTCAGCAATTAAAGGTGAATTATAGATTAATAGTTTTGTGTTTGGATTGCTCAATATCTCTTTCTTGATCCTACAGATCTGATCTCATTGCTCCATTTAGAAGCAAATGAGACCCAAATTAAAATGGTACGCAACACCTACCATCTTGTAGTATTTTAACTTGCAAAGAGCAATGTTTCTCAATTTAGCAACCTTCTTAGCATCTTTAAAAATTTTCATGGTTGAGAAACACTGGTTTAGAGGATTACTTTGAGAACACTATTGTAGAATATTGAAATTGTCACGTACCTAGTTCGTTTACAACATATTTAAAGTTTACGTATTTCCCAAACAAATTATTAGTTTCCCTCTTCCAGTGGCTTTATATTTCAGAAGAAAAACACCCAGTTCATTAGCTACAGTGTGTAGTTTGGCCCTTCTCTGGGGGTTAGTCTTTGGTTGGTCTTTGTATTCTATGATAGCACATCAATAGGATATGCTTCTTACACTGACTCATTTATTTTCAAAATGGCTCCTTTAAGGCCTTCTTCTCATTTAGCTCTCTAGCTTGTGATGTAGACAAAATGATTCATAGCTCAATAGCAATGATTAATGTTGCAATGTCACACATGGTCTTGTAATGCTCTCATCTCTACTGACAGGAAGCATGGTGTGGTGAGTAAATAAGGTTGCGCTGCAAGCAGAGCATCAGGTGACTAAAAAATGTGCATGTATAAGTCTACTTTTGCAAAATGAAGTAGTCACTGGTTGAATGCTAAATCTGGAATTCGGCTCCCCAAAGGTGAGTTGCTGGCAGCTGTGCTGTTTTTAGCCAGCAGTAATTTATTAAAGCTACAGTCAGTGAAGAAGCCATAGAATAAGATGTTCTGCATATTTTCCTAAGGATTTTTTCAAGTGGGCTAATACTTACTACATTTAATACTTGTTTCTTCTATGATGGTAACAGAAGAGACTTCCAATAATTGCATCTCTGAGGAATATCCATTAGGGCTATCACTTATACTGTAGATACAGGAATAAAATGTCATTTTTATGGTCCCCATAGTTTACCTTTCTTGGTGGGCATGCAATAAAAAAAAATCCACATTTCAATAATTTTGTTAGATATTAACAAAGTAATGGCAGCGATGGAGGACTTGCCATTTTGCTAAATTACTGTAGCCAGAATCCCTCACTATCGCTTATGCTGGCTGGGATCGCTGGGAATTGTAATTCAGTAACATCTGGAAGGTAACACATTCTCAATTCCTGCTGGGTTAAATAAATGGTTTCAGAGAGAAGCAGGGCTGTTAGTCTGTTGCAGTAAAAAGAATTTTGCCGCATCTGAAAGGTCACAGAGGTTTCCATGGATCATAGTTTACCTTTCTTTGTGGGCATGCAATATATCCTGAGAGAGTAGTATTATGTATATACAGCCACTGTTGTGAGAGAAGGGAATTGTAAAAGAAAGGTCAGAGAATAGTGAAATGTAAGAGGTGCAGAAGTGAAAATGACCTACCGGTAGTTGTCATTATTACTGGATGTTTAATAATACCAGTAACTTAGAAGTCAGATGTTGCTATAGTACAGAAAACTCTGAAGCTCCCATCCTAATTGTTTTACAACTGTGGAGGTTTGAATGGGGGTATCCGCTCCATGAAACTTCAAATGAAGCATATCTTGAAAGTGCTTCAACAGAGCAAAGCATCTGCTTCCCCAGAATCAAAGCACAAAGCTTTGCAAATGTAACTTTTTCCCCCTGTATCTATTTTGCATGTGCAAAACCTTTGTTCCTTGATACAAAAGAGCTGATTATGACCTATCAGCTCTTCAGTAATGTTCAGGATAGTAAAATTCCTTACCAAAGAATAACACTGCTAACTCACACATTTCTAAAACCAGCTGTATGTTCTAATATAACTTGCCATCATTACTAAAACGTAAATTCCCTTGAACCTAATTAGCATTCACTGTGTGAACAAGCTTAAGATCAGAAAGATGTGTCAGTACACTTTCATGATTTAAAAAGCCCAATGCATATTTTATATGCCATAATAATGCTGGTGGTGGTCAGAATCAGAGGTGGACAACCTGCTGTTCCTGAGAAATTATTGTTCTTGTTTTGCAGTCCTTGGTTCCTAAAAATTTGGTAAACCTATTAAAACAGAACACACATGCTTGCAGGTTTAAAACAGATGCAAAATATAATATAAATTCTCAAACGAGCATATAACAATTTACAAAGATGTTCTCAAAAATTCAGCTCCACCCAATATTGGCACATTTCTGCTACTGTTAAGATGCAGTTACCAGATTATGTTATTCATATACATTATACACCTTGGTAGCTATGTTGTGAAGTTTGTTTAGTTACTGTTGATTTATTTACTACACTTAAAATTTGACCTAGACAATTATCTGACTATTTTTAATGGCTGAAATATGCCAGCATGCACAACTTCCTTAAATTAACCTAAATATTTGAAGAGTTACCAGAGACAACCTTCCAACTCTGCCATCTGTTCCCCTTTTGGCTTTCCCAACCTCAGGGTCTTTCCCAATGAGTCCACTCTTCTCATTTGGTGGCCAAAGTATGATAGATAGATAGATAGATAGATAGATAGATAGATAGATAGATAGATAGATAAAGACAGACAGACAGACAGAGGCATCATAAAACAAACCCAAATTTCAGACTAATTAAGCTAAATCAAGGCTATGAATTGAGGATCACCCAATAATAGTAGACAATAGTTTACTGTACTAAATGGCACAGGAGATTTTAATGGCTACCAAATCAGTGCAGTGTCATTGTGGAAATAAAAGGGGAAAGTTATTTTTTTTTCAAAGTTTTCTTCTCTCTTAATGCAAGTGGACTTACTTTCTGATTTAAGGTGTGCAACCACCTAGTGAAACTTGATTGTTTTATGTGCAAGATATCACATACAGCAGATGGTCTGTTTTTCCAGAGCAGTCTGTTGGGATCACTTTAGTTATGCCTCAATGGTTTGGAGCACATCTCATCTCCTGGTGTTTCTTTAGGGTAAGATTCTTAGCCTGGTTAAGGATAGGAAGTACTGTAAGTTCTATGAAAGAAAAACAAGACCTGGAGGCATAACAGTTATATCAATGTTCAAGGCGTATTGCTGCTAATAATAGCAATAGCAATAGCACTTAGACTTATATACCACTTCACAGTGCTTTACAGCTTTCTCTAAGCAGTTTACAGAGTCAGCATATTGCCCCCAACCATCTGGCTCCTCATTTTACCGACGTCAGAAGGATGAAGGCTGAGCTAACCTTGAGCCAGTGAGAATCAAACTGCTGAATTTATGTAGCTGGCAATCAGTAGAAGTAGGCTGCAGTACTACATTCTAACCACTGTGCCATCACGGCTCTTATAATACAAAACTTGTACAATTTCTGTAGATGTTAATGATAATAAATATGAAGACTAACCCAATGGAAAGTTGAGGCTTTGTCAATGTCATGACAATATAACACTAAGTTGTTGTTGTACTATAATATAAAATGCAGTGGTTGGACTTCTGAAAAGACAATGCTGACAGGATGGAATAAAACTTACTTTGAAATCGCTACATCAGTTGCCAATTCAAAGTGTTAGTTATAACTTTTTAAAGTCTTTGACAGTAGCACTATAACAACCAATGTTTTGCCAGAATTGAATCTGCCTGTCTGGGATGGTCATAAACAGAGTTCCACGGGCAGTCTCTCTCTCTCTCCCCTCTCCCCCTCCCCCTCCCCCTCTTCCCCTCCCCCCTCTCCCTCCCTCCCTCCCTCCCCCCCCCTCTCTCTCTCCTATAAGGTATATGTAGGTGCCAAGGTACACAGATGCCAAGACTTCTTATTGGCTGCCACCATTTTAAGAACACCATCCCTTCAGAGATATAAGTGGCTAGCATTTCATAAACAAGTTAAAGCAGTTTAATATCAATTTGTTTCAGTTATCTAGAAAAGATCCTCTATTTTCCTTTTTACTATTGGAATATTTTAGAATCCATTTCAGTGTATTTGAAAAAATAATCTTAAATCTCATATGAATTGGTTAAGGGCTCAGAATGAAAATTTTTCAAGTTTAAGCCTATAAATTGGTTCTGAATAAAATGGAACATAAAGCTTAAAGTGAATAAAGTTTTAAATGATTAAGATTAAGTACAAGCAAAACTTTCTGTGTAGGAAAGAACTTAAAAGTATATGATTGATTGCTCCAATCAGGTTACTGACATTCAAACCTTACTGTATATTCCAGAATATCCTGTATGGAAAATAATCAGCAACCAGTACAATCTTTGTCAACCCTAGTGTCAGGAACCCAGACGTGTTTGCATTACAGCTAGAATTTCAAGTAAGGATGCTAGTAGACTGCAGGCTATAAAACAGAGATAGTGCTTATCCAGTATGTATAATAAGGTCAGGTACAAGTTTAAAAGTTCCCTTCAGTATGCAAAGCAAACCATCCTAGATTTTTTTTATGGCTTAGTACGTCATGTGACTCCTCAGCCTATTTTATTAATTATTGTGCCAATATACAGTAAACCCAGAAAAGGACTTCATTCAATAACCAAGTTAAGTGATTTCCATGAATATGGCAAAGGAATTATAACCTCGATTGGTCTAGAATGGACTTGGGGAAGCAGGTTGATATCATACATATTTCATTTAGAAATTAGCTCCACAGAATACAGTAGTATCTATTTTCAGATGGAGTTTAAACTATCAGAAAGTGTTCTTTACTAATTCTCATGTTTTTTGACATTTCAAGTTTCTGAAACTTTGTTGTTTTTTGTTGTGACCTTTTCTAAATACCTTATTTTGCATTGTTTTTTATAACAATAGCACTTCAGAAAAAGAAAAAGGAAAAAAAGGACTTGAAAGAAAATTGCTTAGAGTTTCAGATAAAACAATTTGATTTAAATAAACACTTGTCACTATACTATTTTTTCAAAATAAAATTTAGCAAACTCTTCAAAATATAAACATATGCTTTTGTAAGCTGACATGCAAACATTATATCTGACATTTTTTTAACTTCATATTTTTAATTGGATTAAGACTTAGGACTTGCCGTTTGCATCTTTGTCTTTCTGCCTAAATAAATATGCGAGAATTGTTTGGCTCTATAGAATTTGTTCATTATTTAAAAATAACAGAAAAACAGCAATCAGAATACAATGCAAAATAAAAAACACTTGTTACAGTACTGCTGTTCATTCAAATTTTGCTTTCAGCTTGAACACAATGAAAATAATCAGACAGATGTCTTACTGAAGAAGAAGGAAAAAGAAGGGCAGTTCTGTTATTCATCTGAACCTCCTGGTGGCTATCATAGACCATGACTTCCTGCTGGATTACTGGGGCAAAATTATTCCTGGCTAAATATGTGCCCTATCTGTAGGAGTCCATTTGGCCAGGGTAATTACCGGTAGAATTTTCTCCATCATGCAGATGGTACATATGCTGTGATCTTTGTATTAACTTATTGACTTATTGACTATGCTAAAGCCTTTGATTGTGTGGATCACAATAAATTGTGGCAAGTTCTCAGAGATGGAAGTACCAGACCATCTTATTTGTCTCTTGAGAAACTTATATGAGGGTCAAGAAGCAACAGTGAGAACAGGACACGGAACCACTGATTGGTTCAAAATTGAGAAAGGAGTCCGACAAGGCTGTATACTGTCACCCTGCCTATTTAACTTATATGCAGAGTACATCATGAGAAAGGTGAGGCTAGATGAATCATAAGTTGGCATTAAGATTGCCGGGAGAAATGTCAACAATCTCAGATATGCAGATGATACCACTCTAATGGCAGAAAGTGAAGAGGAACTAAAGAGCCTTCTGATGCGGGTGAAAGAGGAGAGTGCAACCTCTCCTCCTTGAAACTCAACATTAAGAAAACTAAGATCATGGCTCCCAACCCACTCAATCATTGGCAAATAGATGAAGAAGAAATGGAATAGTGACAGATTTTATTTTCCTGGGTTCGAAGATCACCTCACATGAGAACGACAGCCAAGAAATTAAAAGATGCTTGCTCCTGGGGAGGAAAGCTATGGCAAAGTTAGACAGCATACTAAAAAGCAGAGACATCACCCTGCCAACAAAAGTGTGTATAGTCAAGGGTATGGTTTTTTCCAGTTGCAATGTATGGTTGTGAAAGTTGGACCATAAGGAAGGCTGAGTGTCAAAGAATTGAAGCTTTGAACTATGGTGCTGGAGAAAACTCCTGCGAGTCCCTTGGACTGCAAGGTGATCAAAACAGTCAATCCTAGAGGAAATCAATCCTGGCTGCTCTTTAGAAGGCCAGATCCTGAAGATGAAACTGAAATACTTTGACCACTTAAAGAGAAGGAAGGACTCACTAGAGAAGAGCCTAATGTGGGGAACAATTGAGGGCAAAAGAAGAAGGGGATGGCAGAGAATGAGGTGGCTGGATGGAGTTACTGAAGCAGTCGGCGTGAGCATAAATGGTTTCCGGGGGATTGTAGAAGACAGGAAGGCATGGAGGAAAGTTGTCCATGGGTCGCGATGGGTCAGACACAACTTCACAACTAACAACAACAAAGCTCTGGTTAAATCCAGATGAGTCTATTGCAATACACCAATATTTTTAATACATAGATTGCACCAGAAAGCCCTTGAATGTCCTTCGTAAAAGTGTTATTATGTTATTGTGATGGCAGATTGAACCTACCAGATTTACATCTACATGAAGGCTGCCAGGTATATGTCATTATTAATAGAAAAGCAGTTACGTTTTCAATGCAAATCACATGAGAAATTGATTCTGTGATGTAGCCATATTTGAAAATAGTAGTGAAGATGTTTTATGGAATGCTTGGACTAAACAAGAGATTAACACTTGATTTCTAATGTTGTTATAAAGACTTTAAGAGATTGCATATAGAATGTGATCAGTCTAGAATATTTGTTTTGCAATCTATACCATTTGGAGACCTTGAGTTCTAGTCTCTTCTTCGCCATGAAAGCCATGAATCTAAAGTTGGAAGGAAAACTTAGAGAAGTAGGGAAAGAAGTAAGAAAGAATTTCTCCAGTGTATAATTTGAGAAATTTTGTGATGAGCTATTTGATCACACCCATTTTGATATTGGGAACCTCTAAAATATTAGGATTAAAATATAAGGTGAATAGCTTTTTAACTGCTTATCATGAATCTTAAATGTTGAATTATATTGTTTAGTTTGTGTTTTGATTGTGATTGCCCCCATAGTCATATGCAAATGGCTATATAAAATATAGCAATAGCACTTAGACTTATATAACACTTCATAGTGATTTTATAGCCGTCTCTATGTGGTTTTACAGAGTCAACATATTGCCCCCAACAATATGGGTCCTCATTTTATCCACCTCAGAAAGATGGAAGCCCGAGTCAACCTTGAGCCTGGTGAGATTTGAACTGCTGAACTGCAGCTAGCAGTTAGCTGAAGTAGCCTGCAGTACTGTACTCTAACCACTGTGCCACCTCGGCTCATAGCTATATGAATGAAAATATATATAAAGCTGTAAATAAATAGATAAATAAAAATTATTTTAAAACATAATGCATTCTTCCAAATCGGTCAATCACTTTCAGCCCAACTCATCTTTTAGGGTTGTTGTGGGGAAAATAGAAGGAGCTAGGTATGTCTAGATATGTCTTGAGTTAGTTGTGTAAATAATAAATGCAAAATATAAATAAATAAAAATGTGGCTTGAATGTTCTAGCAGGAGGAATAAAGGGATAATTTTTTTAAAAAAAATAGTCTGTTTCTGCTACTGGAAATGAAATTATATGCTTTCTCAGTATGAATGTTCTAATTTATTTATCCTTCTATATATCAATAGTAAGATGTGTTAATGTGGGGGTTTGGCAGAAAAATACTGCTTTGATGGAAAATTGAATCTGACAGCTCTCACAATAATAAAGACAACAGATTTTGTGTATGCAGAGATGGATTTGTTGCAAAATAACTTATCTGCATATACATACAAATTTATTTTAACTTTATTTATGGAAGTAATTTTTACTCTGTTTTCTATAAAAAATGAAAAAGATCATAAATACTCTTTAAAGCAGAAAACAATTGTTTTATCAGAAAAAGAACCACACACTAGTTGTGTAGAGCTGTGCAGAACCTTAGAAGGAGATAATTTTCAAGTTATAGGAGTACATACAAAAACATCTATGTTGTAATTGATAAAATGCCTGTAACCATGCCCTGCATGGCTATTTTAGACACTAATCCCATCTGACTCTGCAGTAATTTGCATGCATGTTCATTTCACTTGGCTGGGAAAAAGTAAACTGAAGTATCTGTTTTAGGGGCTTCTGTGTCACTATCCCATCTGACTAGCCGCATCCAACCAGGATCTCAACTTTCATTTCTCCCCTCAACTAGGAGAAAGGCCCAAAGCATAAGGGTGTTCTAAGCCTTGCAATCAATGAACAGTTATTCAATGGTTAAGGTTATAATTCTTCTGAAATACCCAGCCTTAAAATGATGTCTTAATAAAGTAAATGGTATTTACTTTATTAAACACTCAGCAATGAGAGTAACATGGATGATGTTTGACTCAAAGAAAAGAGTTAGAACTAAAATAGAATAAACAAAGAAACAAGTATTAGGTGCATCCAAAATGGAGATTAAGCCTCTAGGAAAAAAGCTTTGTAAAGAATCTGACATGCCTTTAACACATTAAAATGGAAATAAACTTATGCAACTCCAGCCAGTTAATTATTGGATATAGATGTCTGTGGTATTGAGTGTTCTTTCCTGAATTCTGGAAGACTTACATGTTGTAATGTATTAAATTACTTGTAAAAAAAAATATAATGAGTAAATATATGGAGCAATACGTATTTGAGAATGTCTGTGATGACCTGGGGCATGGCACGAAGGCAACACAGCCAGAGAACCAGTATGAGTCCCTTTATTGGCACCAACTTTGCCCTCAATGTTCCGTTTACTCTCCGGCCTGGAGAAAAGCTCTCCCATAAACCTGCAGCAGATTCTGGCTGCAGATACTCCAGTCCAAATGTTGTAAGCAGAATGACTGCAAGCAATCACTCCAGCAGGGCAAGATAATGAGTCCCAGAAGCAAAGAATAACAACAATAATTTCAGCAAGGCAAGATAAGCACACAGAAGCATGGCACTAATTCAAACGGTCAGGAAGAATGCCAGAAATGCAGGCACAACTCTCACCTCTAGATGAATTCAGCATTTGTTCCTGACAAATGCCCCTCCCAACTGCCTCTCCTTTAAACTCCATCCCCAGGTGTACCTGGTGAAGCCTAACCCTAACCTTCAACCTACTTATAGAGCTTAGTTGTGTATTGGGTTTTTCCTTTTATGTTGTGATAGCACAACATTGTGTTAGAAGTCAACTAAAGATCTGAATGGTCCTACTGTAGTAATGTATCAATACAGCCTTCAAACAATTTAAGGTTGTTTAGAAATATGTTGGAAAATTGGGGAAAATGGAGACATAAGCCTGGTATGGTAAACAGAGACATTAAAAAGAACGTGGAATTGTAAGCAGCTTTGATTTGTCTAGCACACTGAGGGAATAGGCAACAGAAATGGTAATACATTCTAATTTTAAGAGGAATCTGAGAAACAGAAGGGATGATTTGGGATAGTTTGAGAAATGTGAAATGGTTATGGTGTATCACTAAAGAATATTGCATACGATAAGCATACCACTTTTACTAAGAGTCAAAGAGAAAGTGTTGTTATCTATGCCTAAATGCAAAAGGGTCTGGTGGCTAAGCAGACTAAAAGCATTGTGATTAACACCAGCTGTCTGCAATTACTGTAAGTTTGAATCTCACCAGGCTCAAGGTTGACTCAGCCTTCCATCCTTTCTAAGGTAGGTAAAATGAGGACCCAGTTTGTGGGGGCAATAAGCTGACTTTGTATAAATATACAAAAGTATGAAGGCTATTGCTTAACGCATTGTAAGCCGCCCTGAGTCTCCGGAGAAGGGCGGCATATAAATCAAATAAAAAAAAATCAATCAATCAGAATAGAGCTGGAAGGGACCTTGAAGATCTTTTAGTTCAATCCTCTGCTCAAGTAGGAGCCCCTCTACTATTTTAGACAAGTGGCTGTCCAGTATCTTCTTAAAAACCTCCAGTGATGAAGCACCCACAACTTCTGAAGGTAAGCAATTCTACTGGTTAATTGTCGTCACTGTTAGGAAGTTTGTCCTTAATTCCAGGGTGCTGCTCCCCTTCCTTAGTTTTCATCCGTTGTTTCTTGTCTTGCCTCCTAGTGCTTTGGAAAATAAGATGGCCTCTTCTTCTTTGTAGCAGCCCCTCAAATACTGGAATACTGATATCATGTCACCCCCTAGAAGGACTTGAGTTATAACCGATAACAGTTAAAACTTTTAGTGCACTCTTGTGACTTTAGACAATGATGTGACTTTTTAATTAAGGACTGTGTAATATGTGAAATAAGATCAGAAACAGTAAGACCAAGATAAATGATTTATCATTGAAATGCACTGTTGATGTTTGTGGAATTGAGGAGCTATTTGCAATTCCATTAAAAGACTTTGCAAATGCTGATAAGGAAATTGATATTTGTAGGAATGAAAAGGGAGCCTAAACTAAAGTGAACTCCCAGCCATCAGTTGTAATGCCAATGACCAGAAATTGGATGCAAGAGTTTCTCATATTAAAAGAACAAGTCCAACTGTTAAAAGAGAATGTATGGAATATGGAAGGCTAAATCATTTTTAAAATAGGGTAACAAAAAATTACAATTAAAGCATTCCATGCATTCAATGAGAGTCCTTCAGAATTTTTTTATTGGACTGATTAAAAAGGAAGATGTAGAAGTTGAGTGGATTTATTTATTTTGATAACCAGTAAACAAATGGGCAAATTGGAGAATTTCATTCTTATACTGATGTCAGGTTGTAATGTCAAATGATGACACAAAGATTGAAACCATTGTTAACACACCAAGCCCATAGAACAAAACTAAATTTCGACAGTTTTTAGATAAGTCTAATTATTTGTCACAATTTGTTACAGGAATGACTATTGTAACAAGTGCTTTAATTGCTGTTTCAGCAGATGGAATTTGCCTATACACAAAAATCCATTAAATTTGCCCATACACAAAAGTTCATTAAATAATTTCAAAGCATAAGACATGCATAAGATTAACAATTCACCACATACAAAACAAAAAGAAAAAAATATTTAAGTAAGTAAATATTTCAGTAACTATTTTTTTAAAGAAAGGACAAATAGTATATCCCAAGTTCACCAGATCCGGTAAGTCTTTAAAAGGGGAAAATAAAGTACAAAATCTGTCCTACATTTTTTTTTTCCAAAGGGACAAATAATGATGTGGACATCTGATTTGCATATATCAGCAAGAGAATTTAAAGTAATTAAAGATGCTTCATCGAATTATAAGATCTTACAATATTTAAAGAATACAAATGCAAATTTACTTTTAAAAATGAAAGAATGATATTATCCGAAAGATTAAGAGTTGACATCTTGAAATAATAAATGAGATCATCTCATTCTATTGAATTGAGATGAACTGAAGATGTTGTCTTTGGGCCAAGTATAAATACTCAGATAAAGATAATTTTGTAACTGTTAACAGACTTTTGGGAACTGTAACTATAATAAGCCAATATAAATTATGATAGCAGCTTTGCAAAAATTAGGTGTTGATGTAATTAAATTTCACTTAAAACATTTCACAGTGGTAGATTATTATTCTAAATTTATAGAAGTTTGTTATTTGGAAATTGTTTAGACAAACTATGGTTTTACATTTTAAGCCTCTCTTTACAAACACATGGAATCCCTGATGCTTGAATATTTGAAAGGTTGAGACTTTGTGCATACTAGTTTCAGTTCAGTGGTGGGTTGCTCCTGGTTCGTCATGGATGGGCGAACTGGTAGCGGCGGGAGGCTTCGCGCATCCACCTGGACCTCTCTGCGCATGCGCCGAGATGTCTCTGCGCATGCATGCCCACGAGCGAACCGGTAGCGACAGGATTTGAATTCCACTACTGGTTTCAGCTCACATTGTGCTCACACAAGTGTGTTTTTAGAAAAGACTATATGAAGGGAATTTTTGAAAAGTCAATGTGGATGGTTTATTTATTAGTTGGGTCTTTATAGAAATACTTCTACTTTGAACAATAAATTACCAACATTGTTACTGATAGGGTGGCACAGCGACTCAGCAGTTATGAAGCTGGGCTTGTCAGCTAGAAAGCTGACAGCCCAGATTCGTAACCAAAGTGCTGCATGATGGGCTGAGCTCCTGTCCTTGCCCCAGGGTGATGGGCTGAGCTCCTGTCCTTGTCCTGCCAAACTAGCAGTTTGAAAGCATGCAAATGTGAGTAGATAAATAGATACCACAGTGGGAAGATTACAATGCTCCATGACATCATGCTAGCCACATGACCATAGAAATGTCTTTGGTCAGTGCTGGCTCAATGGCCTTGAAATGGAGATGAGCACACACACACACCCAGTCTAGCAATGACTAGAGGAATAAAATCTGCAGGGATTCTTTTTATATGTATTAATAATACATTGATGTTTTATGAACTAGCTCACCAACATCAAGCGTTAAGTTTGCAAGATGATCAAAGAAGTGCTAATGAATAATTGAACCACAGAGAAGAAAAACAAAATAAGTTTAATAAGCAAAGGCTAAAACTTTACCACCTCTGTTTGTGGGTGATCATGTGTATCCCATACATAGTGGAATGTAGCGACAAGTCCAAATTTTAGACCTCCATCAGACTCCTTAATCCTACTCTCTATAAGCAGCTGAAAGAACAGTTTATTTATAGCAACCAAAGAATCTAGGGAGATATGACCAAGGAAATATAGATGGCATTTTAAATTTATCAGAAATTGAGAATAGTTCAGAACTGAACCATGCTTTCTACCAAGGTTTTAAGTTACCCTTGGCAAAGAAGATACTGAAGTGGTGGCTAAATTCTTATTTTTTTAGGATCAATCATCAACAGTAAACAAAGCAACAATCAAGAATTACACCACAGATCATCACTTGGAAGAGCAGCAATGAAAGCCTTGGAAAAGGCATATTCAGATGCCATGAAGGGTCTATACCAGCGTTTCCCAACCTTAGCAACTTTAGTAAATATAGACTATTGTTGGTATTTCCCATTTATTGGATGTCTATGGAGATTCTCAGTCATCCTGGTCACGAGTTCTTTCAAAAAGGCAACTGGACTTTTTTGTTCTGTTTGGAGATGTTTCATTTCTCATCCAAGAAATGAACTTTCTTCAGTTCTGTTTGAATGGTGGAGAATGGAAGGACTTATATTCCTTGAAGTCATGTGGTCATTACCCTGTTTCTGAGAGAGCTTTATTCTTTGAAAGAAAGCACCTTTAGGTCATTGACTGGATGGGTCACTAGTATGTGAAAAGAAAAAAAAGGAGATGAATGGTAATGAAAATCTGTATAATATGCACAGTAAAAATTGAAAATTATATTTTTCATGCAAAGTGAAGCATGCATCAATGAAACACAATGAACATCCACATGTGCTTGTTATTTTAATGTTATTCACACCCCAGTGTTTAAAGGTGATTTGACATTTTCATTATAGTTCCTTATTTTTATGTGGTTGCATCTAAGCTGTAGGAGACATATTGCAGCTGTATATATATTCCATCTTCTGAACACAAGGTTATTATTTTGCTACATTTTAAAGGAAAGCTATTGCCTAATACCGGAGGTGGAATTCAAAAAGTAGATTTGTTGTGGACAACAGATTTAAGAGGTTGCCGAATTAAGTGGCAAAGCCCCAAAAGACATTATAAGGATGAGTTGACAGAGATAAGGAAATAGAGAAATGATAAAAACTCTAGTAGAAAGAAAATGGCATAAATGCATGGATAGTAAGTAAGTAGTCTTTCAAACTACACAACCATACCCCTACTTTGGAAGGATGTGCAAAGAAGCACTGCTACATTTCATTATGGTGCTTTGATTTAAAGTTTGCTTTTTCATCACACAGCTTATCCTTTGATATATCAAGGTATTCAGTCTTGTTGAAGCATTGGGAATAGGGTGGGGGAGAAGTGCTGATCCATAATGACTGGTCACTGCAATTATAGGGCTTCTGTGTATTTTCAGTGCATGCACAGAAGTCTTGCTTGTTGCTAAAAACAATATTATGCAAACATTCATCTCTGACATTTGGAAATGGAAGGCTGCTTGTTTCACTGAAATGCTTTGAAAGGCTACTTGAATTGAAACCACTCTTACTGAGAACTGTGAGGTCTGTTATCCCAGCAATGATATTTACTGGATTATTTTTGTCTGTTGATATAGTTAATTATTGAGGTCAGAGTGCTCACTTTGTTCTACATAAATTATTGACCACTAAAATAATATCAGACTAGAAAATTAACCCTACAAGAATACTAAAACTAGACTTCGTTGAAACAGATTATAATACAAGATTGCAAGTCTAATTGCTATCCTCCTTCTTCTTCTTGTATACAATGAATAAGGGTGGTCTTAGCCTGAGCCACTTCTGAATATTATTGTTTTCCAGGACTTTTAAAAAAAAAAGATGTATCATCAGCCCCTCTGGGCCTAGGTAAAGATTCTTGCACCACTCTGACAAGGTCAATTCATTTACTCTCAGTAGTTGATTTATGAATGGCTCTTTTTAATGCCCTATAGTCATTAAAGGTGGCACACAGAACCC
Organism: Arizona elegans; assembly: GCA_022577455.1. Taxonomy (NCBI): domain Eukaryota; kingdom Metazoa; phylum Chordata; class Lepidosauria; order Squamata; family Colubridae; genus Arizona; species Arizona elegans. The sequence continues at coordinate 59,729,978 of JAKOOJ010000008.1, forward strand.
TCTCTGATTGCATGCCAGCCGTTGCCCCAGCCCAGCTCCACTGCGCATGTGTGCGCGCCTCCTGCCGGCCAGCTGGTCTTTGGGTCTGTGCCATGCATGCGCAGGGGTGCATGCAGGGGATGCATGTGTGCATGTGTGGGGGAGGGGTGCATGTGTGTGTAGCGGTAAAGGTTGGTGCAGGAAGCTTTCCAGACGCAAAATGGGGTGCAGGGGGATGCGGTGCCCTTGAGCCCTGTTTTGGCTTCCAGGTTGGTGTCAGGAGGCTTTCCAGGACCAAAATGCTCCTGCCCCAACCTAGAAGCCAAAATGCAGTGCGGGAGGGCGTGTGCGCAGAGGGGCATTCGCATTGCATTTTGGGAGTTCGGGCACACGCATGTGCATTCACGCACGCGTGTGCACTTTGGGCACTCGGCACCAAAAAAATTAACCATCACTGTCCTATAGCACCAGCCCCAACCTTTTGGCCACCAGGGACTGATTCTGTGGAAAAAAAATGTTCACAGACCAGGGAGGCATGGTTTTGCATGCTACCTAGATACCATGCATGCACAGATGAAGCTTTGCTTGCTTGCATGGTCCGGTTTTTAATGGACCCATGGATTAGTACCAGTCCATAGTCCAGGGTTGGGAACTCCTGCCCTAAAAAAAACAGACACCAACATTGTAATTATTGTCATGCATATAGGCCCCAGAAGTCCTGAAACTTTTGCAACATCTTTTGATGGTTTAGAACAGTATTTTTCAGTACCCAAAAGTGGCAAAATTTATCCAGCATTTCAATTCTTAGTCTTTCTAGCCATATCTAGAAATGCTTTCTGGAAACCCTTTGCTCTGTTCTGAGCTTATCCTCTTATAAATTTGTTCGGCTTCAACATGCAGTAAATTAAATTAGTAAGCGTCAGTAATATCTTGGTGCAATCGCTGTATTATCAGCTCAGAGCATCACTATTCTTCTTTCTTTTTGCTGTATAATATTCTGCTTCACTAGCTATGACTTTGCATTTCCCACTGAGGCAACCATGCCAGAATAGGAAAATATTTTTTTAAAAAGAAATCTTCCATGGTGAATTTGTGAGAAACAGGAAAACAGATTGAGCATGGCAAAAATGATAGCAATAAATAGAATCCATTAGTATCAGTTCTTTGAATTAGAAAAGAATTTATACAAACAAATCACCTGTAAGATTTTTTTGGGGGGGAGGAGGAAGGCATGTTTTTGAAAGTTGTATATTAAAGTGTACTTTGGTTTTTTTTAAAGGAGTTATCAAAGGAAATTTGCATGACCGAAGAATCCATAAACAAATAAACAAATCCTGACTTCAGGCATTAAATTTCATTACGAACAGTGTGATAAGAAAAAATTATATTTAACCAAGTTAGGGAAAACATGCAGAACAAATGACAAATGAATGAAAAAAAAATGTGTATAAAACTTTTTTCAAAAAAATAAATCAATTTAGCCCCAAAGACTTAAACGCTACTTTACATATGATGCAAAACAGATGAGATTTTTAGTGATGTACAATTATAATACTATTCTAGTCTTGCTCTTTTCTATTTGTCATTGTTTTGCCACTTCTATGAAATTCATCTGAAATTTTCTGTCCTCATCCATTTACTTAATCAGAAAGTCCAATATTTCCCAGCCTAGACTTAAATTTCTGTTTAAATTATTATAAATCACTGTTTGACTGATATTTTATTCAAACTACTTTTTATTTTTACTTTTTCTGTAAATATTAAAGTATTCAGTCATATTGTATAGGGTGTTAAATGCATCCTTAAATATTTTATTATTTAATACACCAGTACATTAATATTAAATTAAACAAAATACTTTTTTCACCTTGTACAATGTCTTTAATATATATATCCAATTTCATTATTTATACTTTTATATCTACCTTGATATTCACATCCTGTAAAGCCATAGTTCACTGTAGAAAATTTATACTACTGTGTTATGACAGTCTGAAGCAGTCAATTGTTTTTTTGTTTTTTTTAAAAAAGCTCTACCAGCTATCAATTAAAAGCAGTAAATTTGTGGAAAAAAGGTCAGACTGTTGAGAATATGTACTGATATGTAAGAGAGTGAGTTTGGTGTAGCAGTTAAGACTCTGGGCTAGAAACTAGGAAACTGAATTCTAGTCCCATTTTATGCACAAAGTCAACTGGGTGACCTTGTGTCAGCCCTAGAAAGAAGGCAATGGCAAGACTCTAGAAAGAGTGCAGAGGAGAGCAACCAAGATGATTAGGGGACTGGAGGCTAAAACATATGATGAATGGTTGCAGGAACTCGGCCTGGCTAGTCTAGTGAAGAGAAGGACCAGGGGAGACATGATAGCAGTCTTCCAATGTTTGAAGGCTGCCACAGAGAGGATGGGTTACATCTGTTTTCCAAGGTACCTGAAGGCCAGACAAGAAATAATGGATGGAAACTGATCAAGGAGAGATTTAACCTGGAAATAAGGAGGAATTTTCTGACAGTGAGAGCAATCAACCAATGGAACAGAAGTTGCCTTCAGAAGTTGTGGGAGCTTCATCACTGGAAGCATTCAAAACAAGACTGGACTGCCATCTGTCAAAAATGGTGTAGGGTCTGCTTGGGCAGGGAGTTGGACTAGATGACAAAGTCCCTACAAAGTCCCTTCTAATTCTGTTAAGATGTATCGGTATCTAAGCTACTTCTAAAAAACCTTGCCAAGAAATTGTGGAGACTTGTCCAGGAAGGCAAGGCTGACTTGAAGACAAAGTAAACAAACAAACAACTCTCTATCTCATCTGAAGGCTTGGGGGAATAACCAGGTCTTCAGGATCTTATGGAATGCCAACAGGATGGGAGCCAATGGATTGCAAGGGGAACCTCATTCTAGAGGGCAGGCACCATAAAAAGAGAAGGCACATTTCCTGGCTTCTAACAGATTGCACATTAAATCAAAGGAAGCCATAGTATGTCATCTCTGCCTGCGTATATTGGTTGGGCAGGAAGCATAGGACTTGAAGTCTCAGTTAACATGACCCTATCCATAGTTAATTGTCAGACAAATATATTATGGGGAGATATGGTTCTGAAAATGAAGAGCATTATAGCTTGTGGATCAGGGGTGTATTCACTTACCTTCGCTACCGGTTCGCAAATGTGAGCGTGCGTGCGCTAGCTTTGCTCACATGTGCCACCTCCGCCCATGCGCAGAGTGTCAAAAATGGGACACGATTACATCCGGGAGGGTGGGCAGAACCTCCTGCAGCCTCCACTACCGGTTCGCCCAATCTGGATAGAACCAGTTGAATACTACCACTATTGTGGACGAAATGGGCCTTGTTTTAATTTTCCTTCTGTTTTAACAGATTAGAATATCTGTAATTAAGAAAGGGATCTCTGCAATAGGAGGACCCAAATATTACTGGAATCTAGGACTGCCTAGGACAGAACCCTTGGCCAAAAAGAGTCTGCATTTGTCCTATTAAGTGATGCCTTATTCCCTGTAGCTCTGTCCCCTTCTCCTTTTCCATGCATGGTATTATTTGGCCTTGAAGGACAAGTTTCAGGAAGGGAACCAGTACCACAAATAAAATATTTCTCCCCCCTTTTCTGAACAATCATAAGAAAGAGTATTGGAAGAGAAAAAGAAGCATTCTGGGCCCAGTGTTGCAATTTAACTCTACACCTTTTTTTTATTAGTCATTCACAAACTAAAAGTCACTCACCGTAACTCTTTTTTACTCTGAGCAATGATAGAGAACTTTAATTAGATATTTGGAAAGGTAATTAGAAATTACATATATGGTTACACTTCAAACCTATTAGCAGTTAAGGCAGTATATATAGTTCAAAGCTTCCCTGTATAAGTATTAAGCAAATTAGAAGGCTTAATCACTATGATATTCTTTTCTGAGCTATGTACTACTTTATTTCAAAAAGGACTTGGGATTTATAACATTAATTTGCCAAACATTTTATGGGATCCTTCCTGAAGCCTAACTAATTTTTCATTCATTGCATTGAGTGCAACATTGATCTCACTGGGAGTAAGGGAAACTTTTCTCCAGTAAATGCAAAAAGATGCAGTTTGATTCCTGATATTTCAGATAGCTTTATTAATGGTTGCCCATGCACCTGGCATCCTGGTGGCAAAATGCTAATGTGATCAATTTGTAACTTCATGTACTGCACATGTTTATGGCTCTATTTTATCTGTCAAAATATTAACGTTTTGTTCACATAATTAGCTTATGCACTCAGTGAGTCCTCACAGTGACCTTAGTGAAAGGCAATTTGTGTATTCTAAATTGGAAATGCTAATAAGATATCAGAAGGTGAATTCATTTATTGATTTAATGAAGCCGTAGCATGTCATCATTTTTTTAAAGATTAAAAAAAAAGCATGTGTGATAGGGAAGTGTCCACTATAGTTAACAAACAAACATGAATTAATTTCTTATTCAACCATTGATTTTTATGCAGCACTGTTTATTTGTTTTTCTATATATAATAGTTATAATAGTTAGTGGAGCTGGGATACCAGAACATGTTCCAGGATCAATGTTCCTTCAGCGGCCTTTTAAAATCTCTTTTCCTTTTAAGGATAAAAACTTTGTGAAAAGATTATTAGGAAACTATATATCTTGTGATATTGTGAAAAGCAATAAATTGTTATTTATTTTTATGGTTATATTTTTATATTTTTTTTGTTCTCAGCACACTTGGAAGAATACTTCAAGTTTTTTTAAACAGTTCAGACATCACACTCATAAATTGTACTTAATCATGATTTATTGAATGAAGCCCATTTAGTGAGGTTCATAAAAGAAGCTAACCCATAGGCAAGAGTGCCATGAAGTGACACCTTTCAGCTTTTCTGTCTCATGTACCAAAACAGCTTTTAAACAGGTCCACCAGTTTTGCTAACCACAGGGCACAACATTTTGTGGAGTTGGTCGAGAGCTTCATTTCCATGGGGTTTTGATTGAAACATCCCTTTGAAGTACCTTTTACAGATCCTTGTTTTAAGGAGTGCATTAGCCATACTGTTGCTTTGTCTTAGTAAAATAACATTCGGGCTTCCGCAGAAGATGCAAAAAAATCCACATTTCCCAAAGTGAAGTGAGCAGAAGGGACAGATCAGCTCTGTATCTTTCTTCTAATTGAATAATGTGGTGAAAAGTTTTAGGCATATGCAAAGCAAGTTATTGCTTACAGCCTCACAGATTGAAAGACATTTGCAAAATGTGTTTTTCTTTACACTTTTATTAGACTTTAATACTTGAAAATCTCCATGAATGAAACTGCTCAATATGGTTCACACAATCTTCATTAATTAAGATATGCCTTGTTTCTGCATTCATTCATATCTTCTATTCAAAGAAATTTTTTGTGACCCAACACAGGTTTGTTATGCATCTTGGTGATAGTTTTTACAAGTCCAACTGTTATATAACTTGATTCCCTATTAGCGCTTGTCAAATAGAGTCTACAGTTTGCCATAGCTTAAGGTATCACTAAATCTAAAATTCAGCCCTAACAGTGTATCATTTATGCAGCCAGTAAACATTGAATAATGAACACAGAGCATAATCAAAGATAAAGCTACACTTTGTATACTTCAAGTAACATAAATTGGATGTTGTGCTCTCTCCAGAGTCATTTCTGGTGAAATGGGTTCATCTCATTCATAAATTCCACCGACCAGTTCGTTCTCATGGGGAGGAACTACTCAGGGTACCGTCAGTCAAATTATGTTGACTGGCGACTCCCAGGTGGAGGAACTTCTCTGTGGGGGCTCCAACCCTTTGGAATGAACTGCCCCCGGAGATACGGAATATCCCTGATCTCCGTGCTTTCCGCCGTGCCCTCAAGACCCTGATGTTCCAACAGGCGGGGCTAAACATACAAACATCTAAATGATTTTTTAAATGTTATCTAATTCTGGGTTTTATTTAATTGACCAAACTAAGTAATAATTTTAATTAGCAATTTTATGATGTTTGTGTGTCTATATTTTTCTTGACTGTACACCGCCTTGAGTCCTACGGGAGAAAAGCGGTATAGAAATATAATAAATAAATAAATAAATAAATAAATAAATAAATAAATAAATAAATAAATAAATAATATAAATAAATAAAATAAATATTTGTCTGCTCTATTATTATTTTAATAATAATAATAAATATATTATTTATTATAATATAAAATATTATTTTTATATTTGCTGCATTACAAGTAAACTATACCTCTGACTTTTTTTGGCTTTATCTTTCTTCATTTTATCATGGCAAATTATATCCATCCATTCATTAAAATGCATGATCATTAATGTGCCTACTTTTGTTGAACTCGTTTCATTAGCTACCATTTGTCATCTTTTAAGATAAACATGGTTGATAACTATAAAATGTTTAATAGAAATTTAAATACATTCAGTGCCAACATAATTATCTTGGGAATAATTCTGAAAAATGAAAGATAATAATAGTGAATATTAATTTTATTCTTAAAAGAGGGTTTTATAAAAAAATAGAAATATGATAATTACAAGTATTACAATAGATATTTAGAGAAAGAACTAGACTAAGAGAAGTGTTATAAAAAACCAAGTTACAAGCGTATAAATGCTGGGTTTCATGAAAAATGGTTATCAAACACTAAAGTGAATCAAGAATGGTTGCAGGGATTAAATATGGCTAGTCTAGAGAAAAGAAGGACTAGGAGGTGACATGATAGCAGTGTTTCAATATTTGAGGGGCTACCACAAAGAAGAAGGGATCAAAGCATCAGAAGGCAAGATAAGAAACAATGATGGAAATTAATCAAAGAGAAAAGCAACCTAGAATTAATGAGAAATTTTCTAACAGTGAGAACAATTAACCAGTGGAATGGCTTGCTTTCAGAAGTTATGAGTGTTTCATCACTGAAGGATTTTAAGACAGCCACTGTCTGAAATGGCAGTTTCCTATTTGAGCAGGAGATTGGACTAGAAGACCTCTAAGGCAGGGGTGGGATCTAATTTTTTTTTACTACCGATTCTGTGGGCATGGCTTATTTTGTGGGCATGGTTTGATGGTCGTGACAATTCTTTAGGATTTAGCAGAGGTACTGGTCTACCAGGCTTTTAACTGCTTGCAGAGCTGTACCAGTGTACACCTTTGTCTTGGAGCATCCTGGTCTACCTATTTGTTTTTCAAGCGTCCTGGTCTACCCATTTGTTTTTGGAGGCACTGGTCTACCCATTTGTTTTTGGAGAGCACTGGTCTACCACCACACTGCCTTTTAACAGTGATCAGCTGTAGGGCGGCCCTTTGGAGCCCCATGGCAAGAGTTTAAACAGTTTTTTTCCTTCTAGCCATCAGCTGGGACTTGAGAGGCAACGAATAGATTGGGGGTGGGGCCAAATAAAAGGTAAGAATAACACGGGCAGGGCGGGGTGGGAGGGCCCAGCTCCCGAACAAAGAGAACTAGTTCGGTGACGTCATATTGTCACCGCTACCGGCTCGGCCAAACTGGACCAAACCGGGAGAAATCCACTACTGCTCTAAGGTCTTTCTAGCTCTATTTTGTAACTAACTATACAGTAAACAGTCATTATTTAATATGAATTACACAAGGATTTCATTACCTTGATATTATTTTATTTGTTTATTAAATAAATGTATATAATACTTTTATACAGCCACCCAATTCACCTGCAGATAACTCCATGTGAGTGGAGTACATATGTATTTCAGTTATATATCATAAAATAAATTGTACCACACTAAAAAACTTTTGGAAAGCTAATTTGGAAAGGGGTCTTCAAATGTATTGATATGTTGAGAATTTAGGCTGAAATTATTTATGGCAACTGAAGCTGTACCATGCTATAAATAATTATATACCATTATCCTGGTCCAAAACTTTGACCACAAATGTATTACTTAAGATGTTACCTCTCTCAACCATGGAAGGTTACTTGGTGATTTGGCATCAGTCATTCTCTTTCAACACAACCTATCTCACAATTGTTGTAGGGAAATAGGAAAGGAGATTTACACTGCTTTAGGCTCCTAAATAAAAATCAAGATATAAATTTAATAAATTGAATAAGTGCTTGCCCATGATATTCATAAATGAATCTTTTGTGCATAGCCATTCATTTCAATGGCAAGAATCAATCTACGTATTCCGAGAATAAAACTAAAATAAATAAAGACTGGCTTCTCTGATGAAGTGAGCAGTGTTAATTACAGCATTCTAAACAGATGGTTGTAACACAGTGCTGATATGTAAATGCTCAAATATAAGAATTTATTTCCTAGTGAACATAGCTGAGAACATTATCTGAAAGGCAAAGAATAGCTGAATGGAACAGCATCTCTTTTTCTTGATTGTTTCACCTGTCAAAAAGTGGGAGGCATTTTGGAGGGTCTTCTTTAGTTCCAAATGGCAAATATAAATGACACTTATAAATAGGGTATTTTTTTTTAATTTGATTTATATGCCGCCCTTCTCTGGAGACTCAGGGCAGCTTACAGTGCGCTAAGCAATAGCCTTCATCCTTTTGTATATACAAAGTCAGCTTATTGCCCCCACAAACTGGGTCCTCAATTTACCTACCTTAGAAAGGATGGAAGGCTGAGTCAACCTATTATGATCCATTTGTCCCTTTTGTATGCCAGTGCTCAGAGCAAACAGGAATGGTATATCAGAATTACCCCATTCATCTGAATCAAAGTATCAATGTCTATGAAAAATGAAGATCTGCTTTAGTTCAACACTTTCTTAGTAACAGAAAAGAAGTGATTTGATAGAACCTTCTGCAGTATTTTGTCTTCCCAAGCTAGATAATAGCCTTAGGATTTCCTGTTTAGATTTTTCAAAACCAGGCAAATTCAACCAGAAAATAACCTATCCCTTAACACCTATTCTACTGAGAAGAACTGATTTAATTGCTTTACACAGAAACTCTATATGTAGATAGAACAGCTTGTAAAATTAGATCAAATTAGAATTAAAATTAGATTGTGAGATTTATAGATAATAGCTAAAGTAAGTGTTTAGATAATCAGTGGAAGCTTATTGAAATATGGATAAAACATTCAAAGCAGGACAATTTCTATTTTTAAGATGGGTGTAATCAGACCAAATGATTCTAATCACCTTGTGAACAAGGCGGTGGTGAAATCCAATTTTTTTTTACTACCAGTGCTGTGGACATGGCTTGGTGGGCGTGGTGTGGCTTGGTGGGCATGGCTTGGTGGGCATGGCAGGGGAAGGATACTGCAAAATCTCCATTCCCACCCCACTCTGGAGCCATCCGGAAGTGGTATTTTCTGGTTCTCTGAACTACTCAAAATTTCCACTATCAGTTCTCCAGAACTTGTCAGAACCTGCTGGATTTCACCTCTGGAACCAGGGTCAGGGCCTATGTTATACACATAATGTGCAATAAGTCTATATCAGTTCTTTTTAATCTTGGCCATTCTAAGATGTATGAACATCAGCTCCCAGGGATTCCCAGCCAGCCAAGAAATCCACACATCTTAAGTTGCCAAGGTTGAAAAACACTGGTCTAAATATTTGGCATGCACAATGTTTGATTCATCTTGAAAAGGTTATTCATGCCATAAAGGCGACATAATTCACTTTCTTATTTTAAAAAGTTTTTTATTATTTTTTTAAAACATAAAACACATTTTTTTTCAAAACAAAGCTTTTGATCCAGTCACAAATTAATACAAATCACTAACAAATTTTAATTTTCAATTAACACAACTTAATATTTTACTCAATTATTTCCCACAGTTTTATCTATTTAACTATGCCATTATCCCCAAAACCCATTACTTAAATCTTAAATCCTAACCAATTATAATTCCATTTTTCTCTTTCATTTGCTTAGATGGATATATTTTAACAATATAAATCATCACAATATCATTCACTTTCTTGTTGGTGTCACTAGGTAACAAAATATAACATTAACAACAAAGGTTGTCTGCCATAAAAAATAAAGTATAATGCATCTATACTTTCAGCATTAATGTTAAGCGTGTCCTATTCAACACCGATCTGGAAAGACTTTATATGATGGTAGTGATAATGCAATCTCTATGGGAGGTGGTTTTCAGAAGTCTTCCCATAAAATATAAAATAGATATATTGATGCTTAGGATCAAATTGTTCGTATGATCATCTTGCTTAGTAATAATACCATCAGCTTCCTTCGATAGAAGCATACTTCTCAAACTATCTAATAAATTAGAGCCATAATCTTTAGTGTCATCTGAAATCACTGCCTATTTCCCTGGGTGTTATTAGTTCAGTAGAAAACATAAAAAAGTTAAAATGTGACTACAGGGTTCTGACCAGAGGGTATCCACAGAGGGGATCAACAGTCAAAACAGTGATCATGATAACCCATGACAACTTATTTAAAGGAACAACAAGTCTTGATTTTTTTAAATATGTCCACTTGTGGATAACCCTGGAGTTGACCATTATCTTGGAGAAAATATCTTCAGCTGCAGTGCAGTCATCCAAGAAATCTACTTTGTAGAGCCAATCTGAATGTTCTATAAATTATACATTGCCTACCAATCAGAGACCTTGACCTTGCAGCCCCCTTTTCTACTTTTGAAAAATGACTGAGATCTTCGAAGAAGTGGTTCATTGCAGTTCACACAATGAATTCCCTGCTTAACATCTCACATCTTTGAAAGTGATTGCTTTTGAGGTTGTACTTGTCATTTATTATTCCTTTTACTTTTGATTTCATTGGTTGATTGCATGATCAAACTTGAAAATGCATATGATCTGAGTCCTTATCTATTGCTTCACTTGCAACTTTTTTTTTCCAAAGTCAGTCTGTATTCAGAGAAAAAAAGTTAAAGAACCTTGAGCTGAACTTTCTTCTAGACTTAAAATCTTCCCATTTAAATTGTATAAATCTTGGATGTAATTATGAAAGATTCAAAAGCTCCATTTTGATAAGGATTCCTGTGATTATGATTAATTGCATCCCAAACTTTCACACATGTACAAAATGAGCAATTAGATATAGTACACTTCTTTCCTTACCATAAGACTCATAAGTTAGCTTATAAATAGTGACAGGATCATTTGAGTGTAAGAAACTTCTATATTACTTCATATCAGTTACAAAAGATTTTTGAACATTTGCTCTCATCTAAGAAATTTTAGCATTTCCACAGACTTTCTTTTTATTATTTTAATGTGCAATCAGGCACAATATTACAAATTGATTTTGGAAGTTCCACTCTTTAGTTATCATTTCAGTCTTTGTACAGCTAGAATTATACTGGTGTTAAAACACAGTGTGATTGTCAAGCCTGAAATTTATTTGGGTGTGGGATTGTTTGTATCCTGGGGTGTTCTAACGTAAATTCAGTTTTGAGCTGGAAGAGGATGTAGCCTTCAGTCACCAAGGTATAACTAGCCGATGAGTCGTGCACAGTCCAATGGTTCACTGACCAGAAGAGGAGGAGAGAAGTCACCAAGCAATCACCACTCATCTTGGTTGGACAATGTGAAAGATTGTTTTGGAAACTTGAGAAACTGAAACTTATATTGGGGTGAAAAGCCCATGAACTTTAGTACTGGCTTTTCACCAGTAGCGCCAAGATGGTGTATATAAATAAATTTGTTCTTTGAGGAAAAGCAATGCCTCGGAGTTCGATTTGTAATGGGTGCATTACTTGGAGCCTGATAGTGAAGTGCACAAAACATTATTATACAATGCTCCTCTTTCATTCCATAGAACTTTTTCTTTTTTCTCCCCTCACTTGTTTAGGAAACAGAAAAGTGGCCTTTTCCTTCTTTATTTTTAAAAATACCTTTTATGTTCATATTTTTTGAAACATAGAAGATAATGGTAAGAATCTACCTGGACTATGTTGGATGTATAAATCTTTTCATCCCCTTGTCCTTTTATTCCAAATGGAACTGTTACAAGACCACTCTTCGCTCTACTGACCCAAACATCATATTAATTTTAAAAAATGCAAAATCTTTACTTATTATTCGTAATTTATTTGTGTTAAGATCATATATATGTGTATATATATATATATATATATATATATATATATATATATATGTATATATATGAAATTATGTGCAAAAGTAAACATAAATATAATAAATCCTGATATAATGGTATTAGAGTTGTTGTCTTATGTCATGTTTCACATGTACAGTTGTCAATTATCAAAACCAAACACTTACTTGTGTATCAAGTTATAAAATTTACTTATTTACAGTTCAAGGCCAAGTCACAAAATTTATTAATACATGTATAAATAACTATATACAGTACATAAATATATAAACAGTGGTACTTTGGTACTCAACTGCTTTGAAATTGTTCGAATTTTGTACTCAATGCATTTTGACATGAATATTTTGTTCCAGTACTCATTGTTTATTTGGTACTCAATGCATAAACTGGAAATTGTCAGTGTCAATTGCCTTGTGACTCATTACATTATTTCTTATGGGAAAAAATTGTTTGGTACTCATCATTTTTGATACTCATTGTGCCTCCCAGAACTAATTAATGAGTACCAGGATACCACTGTATTAGGAACAAAGCCGATAAAGTTAATCTTTCATAAAAGAAACAAGTTTCTATAAGCTAAAGGTATGAATATAAAACTTTTTAGTGCTTTTGAAATTTTGGGTAGTTGTCATTTAATAATAATATCTCAATCTTCTCATTATGAACGGGGGTGGGGGGGTGTTATCAAATTTAAGAGTAGGTCTACCAGCTCTGATTTCCAGTATGCATACAGTGGGCTCTTTAGAAGAATATTAAACCAGATCAACAGATCAACCCTAAAGTATATCAACCCTATATTCAAGCATATACATACTTTGTCTTCATATGGAAGATTGGAATATCAAGGTAGATTCCCTACCTTTTTTTGGTAGTTTAAGAATGATAATTATTTATTTAACACATTTGTATACTTCTTCCATTAGAAAAACAGTATAACTAAAAGCAATGTATGAATACTCTGGCTGGCTTTTACTCAGTTTATATTTCAATTCATGTCATTTAATATAGCTTATTTCAAATTGTGATGGTCTGATGATACTATATTTGCACCAAGCCTACTTTGTTGTGTTCTGTGTCTCACCAAGGGCAATCATAGAATCATAGAATGTTTTGTCACATTTTTGTTACCTTGCTTAGAATTCAGCAGTAACTAAACATGGTTATAATTAAGCTGTATGAGAGAATTAATTTTCTATAAGTTTTACAATTTTTACTGATATAGAAACCCGCAGTAGATAAATTGTTACATTTTCCTTCAGTATTTTACTATTGATTTCTTTCTCCTTCTAGTCGTTTGCTGAGAATATTTCTTCCTTTGAAATCCAGCAGAAGAACAAAGAAATAATTTCTCATTTTATACATCAGTCTTTTCAGTCCTTTAAGGATTGTTGAATGAGTTTACAAGTATTTTTCTTTTTCCCCCAAAGCAAATATGCAAGGGAATAGTTAACCACAACCCAAAAGATAGTAACTATGTATGCTGTTTTTGAAATGAGCTGCAAAGTAATCACCAGCTCCAATCTTCTAAAAGAACGGTTTAATAAGCAATTATTATTTGTGAGACAATCCTCCTGAGAAATAGTTGTGCTCTTTTGCTTTTATTGTTCAGTGGTAATGGAAATTGACATGAAAAGAAAATAATAGAGTGGTTTTTTTAAAAAAAAACCTATTTGTAAAGAACTGAAACATTAAAATGTTGCTCAAGTGGCCATTTCTATTCTGCGCAATCAGAACATTAGAGATCCAATAGACACCTTCCTCCTTAACACAACACTTGCATTGAAGAAAATACTCCCTATTGAAACTTTAAATGCTGATGGAAATGTATATTGATTTCCCTGAAAGGGGTGAAAAGATTATTAGGAGGAAAAGGAAAAGAAGAGGCTGATGACTTCACATCTTGTATTCAGAAACTGTTGGAATTCAGTCATTATTTATTGATCTGCTGAAAGCTGAACAAGCTAATGTGCTGAGGGCAAAATCCTACAGAGCAGACGAGCCACAATCAATGTGAATGCGATGTTACTTGTGTTTCTCTCATCTTTTGTAGAGGTGATAAAACAAAAGACCGTGACACATAAACTCATTGAAGTGGCAAAGGAATGAACTCTAGTAGCCTGAACCTCTTAGACACAGGTGCCTTGTGCAGAAATAACCCCTTACAAGTGTAGCAAATCAAACTAACTTTAGAAAAGTGAAATAATGTTCATTAGGTGAAACGGAAAAATATGACCATTTGAAGAATGTCTACAAATAATAGCAAATATATGAAACAGTGAAAGCCATATATGTATATGCTAATTTAAGGATATAAAAATGCAAAATGTATGTCTTCCTTCCTTCCTTCCTTCCTTCCTTCCTTCCTTCCTTCCTTCCTTCCTTCCTTCCTTCCTTCCTTCCTTCCTAAGGCCAAAAATGACAAGACATTTTTATGAGCATGAATAAACTATACTGTATTTGTTATATGACCAATCAGAACCCTAGGAGAAGCAAACCCTCATGAGTAAAATAGTAGTCTGTGCATAGCATATACACGTATATAAACAAATACAGAGATTGTTTAGTTCATTGGTTTAGTCTAATTCAGAGGTCTTCAAATTTGGCAGCTTTAAGACTTGCGGACTTCAACTCCCAGAATTCTCCATAGCTGGCTGGAGAATTCTGGGAGTTGAAGTCCACAAGTCTTAAAGCTGCCAAGTTTGAAGACCTCTGGTCTAATTGGTCTAGTTCAGCATGATTTGTGGGGAGCACACTAAGGATGAAATATCAGTTGTCAAAAACCAGTATTGAAAAATGCTGTTAAGAACTCAATTTATTTTGAAAGAATGTGGACTGTTTGTGGACAGAGTTTATAAGTTTTTATGTATGTCTTTGCATTTTGTTTTTTAGCATTATTATGAAAGAATAAAAAAATAATACACATTTTGAATTGATAGGGAAAAGCAATAAGAAAATGAAAAATAGAAATAAAAATAAATAATAATAATAAAGAAGTTACTTCACAGCATCTTAATACCAGTTGTAAGTGCATTTATATATTACCCTCTATCTCTCTAATCATCAAATCAATACATTAGCAGTTCGTTTTTTTTTCTTTTTCCAGCAAAGGTGCATAAAGGGGGGATATTTGTCTGTGATTTTATGTGTACATCACATATATAGGAGCCTTGGTGGTGCAGCGGACTAAAGTGCTGTTAAGTAGCACTTAGCTGCCAGCTGCCTGTAATTACTGCAAGTTCAAATCTCACCAGGCTCAAGGTTGACTCAGACTTCCATCCTTCCGAGGTAGGTAAAATGAGGACCCGGATTGTGGGGGAAATAAGATGACTTTGTATAAAAAGAACACCGCTTGGGGGGTGGGGGCAAAAGCCCTACTAAGCAGGTATATACAAAAGTATGAAGGCTATTGCTTAACACATTGTAAGCCGCCCTGAGTCTCCGGAGAGAGGCGGCATATAAATCGAACCAATAAATAAATAAATAAATAAATAAATAAATAAATAAATAAATGTGCTCTGGGGATGTTGTTATCTATGCATGAACAGCCTTTGGAAGTTGATCAGGTTAAGAAACAATCACAAGGAATACCAGAACCAGAATCTTCTCATGCTTTCCTATTTTCCTGATTTAAGATCATGTCTTACTAACAGTTGCTACACATTGGCCTTAAAGTATTTTCTGTATTTCTTTGCAGCAATATCTGCGATTTTAGATATTACAGAACCAAAACTCCCAATATTCATCCATACATTGATAATGCTTCCTTTCAATACAAGGACTTTTAGTATCAATTTCTGGATGATCATAGATTGTCTTCTTTGGGTATATCTCTTAATCACAATTTCTACCCAACATTCAGATCTGAGATAGAAACTTAGTGAACAATAGATGTTATTTTCCTATTCCTTCATGATTTCATGTTTATCCAGTCCTCTTCTGATATGAGATCATGAACACTGACTTTAGCCTAGATGAGACAGACATACAGGTTCTTGCTCTGGTTATTCTTGGATATTCTTGGATATATATACAATGTTCTTGTATATCTTGGGGAAATTCACTATTCTCCCCAATCTTCTGCATTTAAAATTGATGTCTCTGATTTCAAATCAGCATTCTAGGCATGTTCTAGGCAGAAAGATGGGCATCAATACCTATTACAAGGATCTTAGAATGGTAAGTGACATACTTCTAGAATCAGTGTGCAAGAATTTCACTGTGTTGAAGGTATCCAAACTTCATAAGATTTATACAGGGCAGCATTGGTCCAAAATCAGTCATGATTGTTTAATGAAACATTCATCACACAAATCATCCTAGATACCCCTTCAATTAGGGAGGGGAGTATTACTTTTTCACAATGGCATATTATCTTATATTGGGTGATTTTGATTATGAAATAACTAGTAGAGAGTGCAGAACTCATATAAAGCTGTGATAACATTCAGGAAAGATATTGCAAAACATTCCAAAACACTGATAAGAAGTAAATAAAATGTTGTATTATTTTACAATGGATCTAGTTGAGAATGAGGGGCAGCAGCATTTGTAATATGTTTCACAGAATTTTCTTTCTATGCAGGTCAAAAACAATTCCTTGGGGGCTTCCGGTTTCCTCGTCTTCGGCGACGACGGTGCCTTTTTAAGCACCGCCAGCCCAGCCGCTCGTAGAGCCGCTTCTCGATCGTGAAGCGGCTTGAAAGCTTCAAAATCCTCAGGATTCTTGAAGAAGAGGCAGCAGGGTACAGGTCGAGCCCCTGCAACCCCCCCAGGGAATTGTTTCTGGGGAGGAAACAGGCGCGGCTCCCTCCCAACCTGCTGAGACTCCGGGCGGCGTGGGATGTCTCTGCTTTCGCAGAACAAGCCGGCTGCAGGAAACTTCAAAAGAGAAAGGAAACAACCCAAACAAGCAGCCGAAATCTACTTGAACCCTGAAATTCTGAACTGCAAGTATTAGCACTTTGCTGATCTTTTATATTGAAGGGAAAACTTCTGAATGAGTGAAAGTGACTGGAAAAAATATGGCGCTCAGCATTAGAGTAAATGAATCAGCGAGTGTGGATTGGTGAAGTCATCTTGCTTTGTTACAAAGTTAATAAGTTGCTACAAAGTTGCTCCGGCTGTAACAGGAACAAGAGGAAAATCTCTCCCTTTTACTTGACTTTGCTTCATTACAGTTTTGCCCTGATTAAATCTGGGGGACCTTTTTAGAAGGCTTTGTGGAGGTGGCAGAAGAAGCGGAACCTCCCTCTTTAGAAAAGCTAGCCTACGTGGCAGGATGGCTTCAAAGAAGCAGGAAGGCAAAACAGGGGGGGATCCCCCACACGCAAACAGGACACGCAGTCACAAGCTCAGAAAAAAGATTTTGATATGGGAGATTTAAAAGAATTTATTTCAAAAATCCTGGATGACAAATTTCAAAAAGCTCAACAGGAAATAGATGATAAAATAAATAAAATAGATGATAAAATCCAAAAGTCTCAACAGGAAATTATGCAGGAAATGCAGCAGAACCAAAAGAAGGTGACCAAAAAAATAACAGATGTGGCGTCTGGCCTGGCAGGATTTATTATGAAAGTTGAGTCAAAAGTGGATGAATTTAAATCAGAAGTTAATGCCAAGATGAAAAATAATGATCACAAATTTTTGGATGCTGATGATAAGATGCAGAGAGTTGAGAACGAGATTGTCATGATGCAATTCCGGGCAATGGAATTCGCTATACGGCTTCGGGGAATTAGAGAAGAGGAGAGACAAGATTTGAGACAGGTCTGTGCTGAAGCCCTAGCTGTGATCTTAAAAATTAATCCTGATATGGTTTTCTGTAAAATAGACAAAATTTACAGAGTCAATTCTTGGGTGGCCAGACAAAGACAATTGCCTAGAGATGTGGTCATATATTTTACAGACAGAGCAATAAGAAATGATATCCTGCAAAAATCTTTTCTTACTTCTGTGCAAGTGGGCGGATCGAAGATCACAGTTTACAAGGAGCTTCCACTAAGATGTTGAAATCCAGAAAAGACTTTGGCTTTCTTGTTAAAGAATTGCAGAATAATCAGATCCCATTTCGTTGGGATGCTCCAACTGGCATAATTTTGAGATATAAGGGAGAGAAACACTGTTTGAATACTGTGGAGAAGGCGGAGCAATTTTATACTGATATCTTTAAAGAAAGAACACTATCCCCACGTACATCTACAGTTTTGGAGATTAAGGAGAGTGATAAGAAGCAACTTCAAGAACCGCAACAACAATCTAAGCAGGAATCAGAGGAGTTGAAGGGCGCTGAAGGAAGTTTCCTGGATGAGCCTTTGCTGGAACCTTCTCCAATCTTGGAGCCGGCTTGGATGGCTGAAGTCAAGGACCAGCGTATAACCCGAGCAAAATCCAAGCAACTTAAAGAAAAGTTACAGCAGGAAAGACAAGATGAAAAGACTGGGGCCGTGGGGAATGCAGGACAGAAGATTTCGGATGAAATCCGATTATTCTGTTCTCTGCTCCAGAAAGAGAATAATGATGATTAAATGTTTATCTTGGAATGTGAATGGGTTGAATGCAACACAGAAAAGGAAGAAAGTATTTGCATATTTAAAACAACATAATAATGATATAATCTGTCTACAAGAAACGCATATTACAGTTCAAGATCAAAACTATTTGAAAAATTCCAAATTAGGAACACATTTTATATCTTCAACTAACCAAAAAAAGAATGGTGTGGTTATTTATGTAAATAAAAAATTAACAGCCAAACTTATAGAAGCTGATCAAGATGGCAGGTTTGTAGCAATTGAATTACTTTCTGCTAATAGTCAAATTCTTTTGATAGGAATTTATGCTCCCAATCAACAACAGGACTATTTTTATAAAATGCTACATACTAAAATACTACAATGGGATTATAGATCTATTTTAATTATGGGAGATTGGAATGGAGTAATTGATTCTAAATTAGATAAAAAGACTTTGGCGAAGTCAAGGATTAGATTACCACAGACCTTTTTTGATATGAAAGAAGACTTGGAATTAAAAGATATTTGGAGAATACATAACCCAAAAGAACTGGATTATACTTTCTTTTCTGATAGACATAGATCCTTCTCTAGGATTGATTTCATTTTGTTGTCAGATGACTTACTTGTTAGGACAAAAAGAACAAAGATTCTGCCAAGAACTTTGACTGATCATAGCCCAGTGTGGATAGAAATTGAGACATGCAAGACTGAGAGACGCTCTTGGAGATTAAATGAAAACTTGTTCAGATATGAAAAAAATATAATAGAACTTAAAAAGTATTTGAAAGAGTTTTTTGAAATGAATTTGAATAAAGGCACCCCAATGGAAATTGTGTGGGACGCAAGCAAAGCTTACATGAGAGGGGTGCTTATTCATATGAACTCTAAACATAGATTGACCCGACAAAAGAAAAGACTTGAATTGGAAGGAGAAATAAAGAATAAAGAACAGTTACTTATCAAAAACCCAACAGATGAAAGAATACGTGGTGTCATAAAACTTTTGAAAGATCAATTCCAAATGCTTATAGCGGAACAAGTTACAACAAATCTACAATACGCGAAGCATAACACATTCTGCAACGCCAATAAACCAGGCAGGTGGTTGGCCTACACATTGAGGAAGAAACAGAGCATACAGACTATTGATAGTATTGATATCGGAGGGAAAGAAGTTTTTCAACAGAAATTAATAAAAGAAGCCTTTCTTGAATATTACACTAAACTATATGCCAGAGAGGAGGTGCAGAATGGACTTATAGAAAAATACTTAGACAACAAAAGAGTTACAAAAATTACTGAGCAACAAAAGGAAAGAATGAATTATCCTATAACAGAGGAGGAGATAATAGCAGCAATAAAACAATTAAAAACAGCCAAAGCTCCTGGAACGGATGGTCTGACTGCAGTGTACTATAAAACTTTGCAGGCAGAAATGGTGGAACAACTTAGAGACTTATTTTGTAATATACAACAAGGGGGAAAAGTACCCCCATCATGGACTACAGCTTATATTTCTTTGATACCAAAAGAACAAGCAGGTCCCAAAAAACCAGAGAATTAAAGACCAATATCTCTTTTGAATACGGATTATAAAATTTATGCAAAAGTATTAGCCAACAGATTGATGCCAGTAATTCAAAAGGTGATTCATGATGATCAAGCGGGATTTATTGAGGGTAGGCACATGAATGACAATGTAAGGCAAGTAATAGACTTATTGGAATATCTTGAGAAGAATAAACAGATCCCTGCAGTGCTGGTTTTTCTGGATGCAGAGAAGGCCTTTGATAAAGTGGACTGGAATTTTCTACTCAAGACTTTAAAAAGGATGGACTTTGGGGACCAATGTATACAGGCGGTCTCAGCAATTTATCAAGATCAAAAGGCACAGATTATTATTAATGGAAGTTTGACAACAGAGTTTAAAATTGAAAAAGGAACAAGACAGGGATGTCCGTTGTCCCCATTGTTGTTTATTTTAACACTAGAAGTCTTGTTAAACACAATAAGGGACTCTAATACCTTGAAAGGTATAATGATAAGGCAAGAGGATTACAGAATAAAGGCATTTGCAGATGATCTGGTTGTTACCCTAACACAGCCAATGGAATCAATAATCCAGATGAAGGACATTATACAAGACTATGGTAAAGTTTCAGGTTTTAGATTGAACCAGAAAAAAACTAAGATGGTAGTCAAAAATATGACACAAGATCGTAAACTTGAGCTTGAAAGGAGGGCAGGTTTTGAGATTGTACCAAAGGTAAAATATCTAGGAGTTCAGGTTGCAGAATCAAATATGAAATTGTTTCAAAATAATTATGAGGTGTTGTGGAGAGAGGTGCAAAAAGATATGGAGACTTGGAAAAAACTGCAGCTGTCTTTACTTGGAAGAATAGCAGCAGTTAAGATGAATATTTTGCCAAGATTTCTTTTTTTGTTTCAAATGATTCCGGTGCTCAAAAATGATAAACAACTAAAAGTATGGCAAACTGGAGTGAACAAGTTTGTCTGGAACGAGAAAAAACCAAGAGTAAAATTGAAAATTATGCAAGACGTTCCAGAAAGGGGAGGTCTCAAACTTCCAAACCTACAGTTATATTATGATGCAGCAGCTTTGACTTTAGCAAGTGATTGGTTTGGAGGAAAAAAGACTGAAATATTAAATGCAGAAAGTTTTGATTTGGAACTTGGATGGCACACCTACTTATTTTATGATAGTAAAGTGGATAAAGTATTCAAAAGCCATATACTTAGAGATTCTTTGTTGAGAGTTTGGAAGAAGCACCGAATCAATTGGGATTATAAAATACCGCTATGGCTGGATCTTGGTCATACTTTGTGGAATACAAATATAATGTCACTCGGGGGGGGGGGTTTATATAAAGAGGTTCTTTTTACAGATGCGGGCAGATGGCAGCTGAAGACCTTACAGACATTGTTGGCTGAAGGGATTAATCTAACTTGGTTACAATATAATCAATTGCAATTGAGACGGAAAGAGGACCAAAAAACTGGTATTATGGAGTATGAGGAAGAATTGGTCAGACATATAAAAGAGAAAGGTCCAATGCATATTAAAAGACTTTATAATGTTCTGTTAGAAAGGGACTCAGAAACTGAACTAGTTAAAGATTGTATGATTAAGTGGGCACAAAATTTTGAGGAACCAGTGATGTTGGAAACATGGGAAAAAATTTGGGTTCCGAATGTTAAATTTACACAGTCGCAGAATTTGAGGGAAAATTTTTATAAAATGTTTTACAGATGGCATTTAGACCCCAAAAAATTGTCGTGTATGTACCCTAATGTGCAGCCTAAATGTTGGAGATGTGATTGTCTAGATGCTACATATTATCACGTTTGGTGGACCTGTAAGAAAGTTAAGGCCTTTTGGATAAAAATTTGGTGGGTCATGCAGAATGTTTTGAAGAAAAAAATTCAATTTTCTCCACAATTGTTTTTATTGGGTATAGCTAAGGGTTTTACATTGGGTGAAACAAAACTGATATTGCATATGATAACAGCAGCAAGATTGTTGATAGGTAAATACTGGAAAAATAAAGCGCTGCCTACGATTGAGGAATGGACTTTGAAGATGGCCAGTTTCGCAGAGATGGCGAAGATTTCAGTATATCTAAAAGATTGTTCACAAGAGACTTATGAATGGGAATGGAAGAGGTGGATAGATTATGTTCAGAACAAATATCAAACTAGGAAGTATCAAATAGCTTTTATTTGAGAATGTTATATTAAGATAGAAATATTTTAAGGTAATGAGGATGAAAAATTTATTTTAAAATGTTATATTAAGATAGAAATATTTTAAGGTAATGAGGATGAAAATTTATTTGAAAATGTTATATTAAGAAAGAAATAGGTTAATGTAATGAAGATGAAATTTTTTAAGGGGGAGGGAGGGGTTCAAGTTTTATATACAAATGAGGGTTTTTCCTTCTACTTGATATGAGTATACTGTGTGGAAGTCTGGGGGAGAGGGGAGGGTTAGGGTGGGTTAGGGAGGTTGGGAAGTTTGGGGTGGGATGAGGGGGGAAAAAGGGGTGAAAATGTAATTGTAAAACTTTTGCAATAAAAAAAAAACAATTCCTTGGTCAGGTATTGGCTTCAGATATCCTTTGATAACATATACAAGATAAACCACATTAATTTTCCAAGTAAACTGCATTGTAAAGTTGATGGGCTCATAAATGCTGAATGGGGGGAAGAGAGAGAGAGAGAGAGAGAGAGAGAGAGAGAGAGAGAGAGAGAGAGAGAGAGAGAGAGAGAGAGAGATGGAGGGAGAGAGAATTATAGAGAGAGGGAGAAGGAAAGAAAAGGAAGAAGAAGAAGAACTCATATAAAGCTATAAAACATTAAGGGAAGATATTGCAAAACATTTCAAAACTGATAAGAAGTAAATACTTCCTTATATAATTAGATCTTGGAATAATCATATCAAGATTTCTAGTTTACAGTTTTTCATCCATGTGCACGTGTGCATTAATAATTTAAAAGGGAGAAAGAAAAGCCGATATCCAAGGAAATGCTTGTAGAATGCCAATTATTTACCTCAGCAACAAGACCAGACAATTTAGAACCCCAAAGAGAATGGAGGCTCCTGGGTGAGAAGAATTTTAGATGAAAGAGCTAGACGTACCTAAAATGCATATTTATTATGGATGTTTGAAGCAGCACTGTTCTGCTTTAGTGAGACATGTTGCCTAGATATACAGTAGACAGAAACCTGACTTAGAAACAGTTCTTCTCTTTGACACATTGAGGTGTTTCATTCTGAAGAATTGGCGCACTGTGCCTTGTTAGGGTTTTGAGTCAGGGCCAATCCTCAATCAGATGCTTCACTGAACAATACAAGAATTCATTTGTCAATTACAATGAAGTGACACAACTCTTCCGCTCCAGTGTTTGTAAGTGGAAGACCACAATTTTTCATTGAAGTGCTTCAGAGGAGCACATAGATTGAAGATTTATCAAGTCAATTCATTTCTTTAAAACTCCATTCTTCTGTAATACTCTATGATCCTTGCAAATAGTCCATCTGATGTTCCTTGTCCCAGGAGCAATTGACTTGGGTTTTATATTTAAATTCACAGAATTTGAATCTGAATGGTAAGATTGTCCCGTTCTGGGGTTTTGTCTCTTTCCATTTTAATATTTAGCTACAATAATATATTATACAATACATGTAGACTGTACTACAGTAAGTAACTACTATAGCTTGTGCATACTTCTGAATGAAATAGGCCATCATTGCAGGTCTATCTATACTCACTCTTCTCAAATGTAATTGCATCCTAGGAATTGAGAGCAAATTATACTTCAGAGACAAAAACCAAACTACCATAATATTGGAATATTTGAAATAACACCTTTGGGTCCCATAAAGAAAATAACTCTTTTTGTTTGAGTCAGAAGTGTTTGGGGACATCAGGAAAGTTGCTATGGATGATAGTTTTAACGAATGTGCTATGTTTATTTGTTTGTTCCTTCATTCCTACAGATTTCCAACTTTCAGAATATACCTATATCATAACAACAGGTGCATAGTTATTTTTAAACCTGTCTTAGCTAATATGATAGTGGGAAATTCAATATATTTGTAAGGCATCAGGCTTGGGAAAGTTATTATTAGTATTTCAGCATCAGCTACATATTTGCTGGTATTTACATTATTAATTAAAGTGACAATTGAACTTAAAGGAAATCTATTTCTAACTCTTGTACTTTTTTTCAGATATTCTCATTCTGACAGTGCTATTAATGTAAGCAGAGAAAGATTGTTCAAGAATGCCAAACCAGTTTGGCCTCTTTTTGTCAGAATGAAATATATTTTATCACTAATAGAATACATAACCTTATCTCTACATTTTGCACTTTTTTCTATTTCTCTGCCTACTTCTAACAGCAGTGAAAAAGTTGTGAAAAATTACTATAAATAATTAATAGAAAGATAATGGAGGAGAGAGGGATGGTGGGTGAATAGATGATAGATGATGGATGGATGGATGGATGGATAGATAGATAGATAGATAGATAGATAGATAGATAGATAGATAGATAGATACTGTGTTTCCCTGAAAATAAGATCCTATCTTTTTTTTTTTTTTTTTTTTTTTTTTTGAAATATAGCGCTTGACCTTATTGCCTTGTGATCAAAAGCCTGATTGGGCTTATTATCAGGAGATGTCTTATTTTGGGGAAAACAGGGTATATGGATGGATGGATGGATGGATGGATGGGTAGGTGGGTAAGTGGATAGGTGGATAGGTGGATGGATGGATGGATGGATGGATGGATGGATGGATGGATGGAGAGATACATGCAGTAGATACATAGATAAGAGAGAGAGAGAGACACAGACAGACAGAGACAGAGACAGAGACAGAGACAGAGACAGAGACAGAGACAGAGACAGAGACAGAGACAGAGACAGAGACAGACAGGCAGACAGAGCCAATTTGGGGTAGTGCTTAAGGCATCGAGTTAGAAACCAGGATACTGAGAGTTCTAATTCCTTCCTAAGATATGAAGCCAACTGGGTGGCTTTCTCTCAGCTTTAGGAAACTTGTAGGGACTTATCCAAGCAGTCGCTAGGAGACCAATTTGACTTGAAGTAAAAAAAATAGCCATCAACCCAGCTGGGTGTCCTTGAGCTAGTAGTCACGGTAGTCAGTCTCTCTGGAGACTCTCCTATTCGTCTCCTAGGAAGAGGCAATGGCAAACCACTTTCTGTAAGGAGTCAACACTGACTTGAAGAATATAGATATAAATGACACAAACAGAGACAATAGGGACATAGAAATAGAGATGATAGAGACAGAGACAATAGAGATAAATACAGAGACCGAAAATATATAGAAGTGATAGAGATGAGAAAGATAGAGATGATAGGAGTAAAGCTAGAGATAGAGCTAAAGATGATAGAGATACAGAGAAAGTAAATTTTATTGTCCTATCCTTCGTTTATATCCTTCGCTTAAAAATTTCTAAGACCATACTGCTGGTAACATTTTTGCAAACATTAGTCCTGTGTCATCCTCATAGGTAATCAGTGATCATTGTTTTTACTACACTAACCAAAGATTTCTCTCTGCTACATAATGTCTTTTACAACACTGTCTAGTCTAGCCTATACATCTAAGGCTAAGCTCTTTTATTTGAATCAGTCATGGTTAGATAGTAATACACCACAAACTATGTTATCAAACATTCACCTAATTCTTAGCTCAAAATCTAACTAAGGTCCTCATCTATTATGCATGGACTAGAAAAAATTAAATCATCCTCCTACATAGATAACCCAATCATAGGTGCAAAAATTCAGAAAACCACATGAAAATTTTTTACTGCCAATTGTTATTCAGAAAAGTAATCTTATTCTCTAGCCATCTTGATTCGGAATCTCTTTCTCACCCTCTCCAGTCACACAGAATATTGAGAAAGATAATTAATACAGATTCTTTCTTTCTTCCTTTCCTTCAACATGAATCACTGCATTGTGCTTTCAATTTAGATTGGTATCTCACATCTTTATACTAATTAAAATCATTAGAGTAAGCTATATGCTGCAAAAAACAAATAAACTACCTCTAAAGAGAAAATACAGGGATGTGGTGGCTCAGTGGCTAAGATACTAAGCTTATTGACCAAAAGTTCGGCAGTTCAGCGGTTCGAATCCCTAGTACCACGTAACAGGGTGAGCTCCCATTACTTGTCCCAGCTTCTGCCAGCCTAGCAGTTTGAAAGCACGTAAAAAATGCAAGTAGAAAATAGGGACCACCTTTGGTGGGAAGGTAACAGCATTCCGTGTGCCTTTGGCATTTAGTCATGCCAGCTATATGACCACGGAGACGTCTTCGGACAGTGCTGGTCCTTCGGCTTTGAAATGGAGATGACCACGGCCCCCTAGAGTCAGGAACGAGTAGCATATATGTGCAAGGGGAACCTTTACCTTTACCTTAAAGAGAAAATATTTGGGGTTTGAAGTAAAAATGGAGATGCCAAGGGATGAACTGCTATAAACAAAAAGAAGATGGCTTATTACTAAAAAAAAAGTGGCAAAAATGCATAACTTCAAGGACACTATGACCTTAACTTTAATCCTGCAAATCTGTTCTATGAGTGGCTTAAGTAGATTAAGTGATACTAAATGAACACAAATTTAGAAACTAAAGAACTATGCAAACCAGAATCCTTCCTAGAACAGTGGTCATCCCTCTTTTTCTGGTACCTGTATCTGAACAGATGTTCTATATGATGAATAAATTATTATGTCAAAGCTACTGCTGGTATAGCATCTTATTTCTTTCATTTCTTACTTAGTTTTCCCACTATTTCTTGGCTTCTGAAATGCACAGTGACAAGGAACTCCCTCCAGAATACCTGTGCATTGAATGAAATCTCATGCTGAATGAGGTCACAGGGCTGCACATTAAGATGAATGCCAAATAATCAGGCATATTGTGAAACACTGTTTAGCATCTGTTACTGCTGGGTATCCTCACCAGACTCAGCTGGGTAATATAGTGGTAATGAGGGCAGGATATGGGGATATTGCGGAGATGAATACAAATTATGAGTGCATAAATTTAACATTCTAATTGGCTTTTATGTGGCTTGTTGTCAAAGGTAAAATTACAGCAGCTTTTCATGATTATTCAAATGTTTGGTTCTCAACTTAATTTTCCTTGTGTGGCTGGAATATGCTGTTCAAGAGAGAAATGAAAAACATGCCCAATGCAGCACAAAAAGATTGCATGCTTACAAAGCTTCAATCAAACTTTCCCTTGGGGCTTCACCATTTCTGCCAATGAACAGTTAGGGGCAGAAATTTTGTCACTAGATGGTAGCCTTTTATGCCTCCTGGCCAGTCATCTTGGCAGGACTTTGCAGGACTCCAGGCATGCAAACCCATTAGATTTTGTTTTATTTATTAATAGAATCCTCTGATCAACAAAGCATTCATTCGCAAGAATATAGATATAGTACTAAACATTTATCATACTTTTTGGAGTATAAGACTCACTTTAGTTTTTGGGGAGGAAAATAAGAAAAAAGCTGATTGGTGGGTGGATCGGCCTCCCGGAATACCCCCAATCAGCTGTTCCCAGTGGTGAATTTTAGCAACAGGTTTGCTGGTTGTGAGCTCTGTGCCTTGCTCCATTTCAGAAAAAACTACTTTTTCTGCCTCTGAAAGCCTCCGAAACAGTTTCGGGCGGGGGGGGGGGGGGAGTCTTTTATACTGAAGCTCTGCTTGGAGGTTTTTTTTCTGAAGCTTCTTTCAGAGGCTTTTATTCTGAAGGATTATCTGTACTCTGTTCAATCTCCTTTCTTTGGTATCGGTATATAGATTAACCTCTCCCAATCTGTTGGTTATTGTGTCATTCTCCAGATTTGTTAGCATAGTTTGGTTAGAACCTTTACTGATTCTTCTTTTGTTGCTTGCCATATTATTTTAGATAAAAGCCTTTCAGAGGCTTTTTTTCTGATACTTCTTTCAGAGGCTTCTTTCAGCCTCTGAAATCTCCATTTGGGAGGCTGGGCAGGGCTACATTCAGAGTATAAAACGCACCCAGATTTTCACCCTCTTTTTTGGGGGGGGAAAGGTGCATCTTATACTCCAAAAAATACAGTAATTTATAGGAAATAAAAGTCATGATAGTTGCAATTCTTTATTTTGTTCGAAAATAAAAACCCAACTCTGGTGCAAAGAGAAAAAAATTATGATGGGCTTGAATACTTAACAAGGAATAACCAAAATTTTATTTGCTTTTACTGAAAAAAACCCCAAAGCTTATTACAAAAATTCAAAGAAGGCTGCCTTCTAAAAAAGGACACTTTGGGACATGCAACATTCTCTAGAGCAGGGGTCCTCATAATACGGCCCATGGATATGGCCTGCTGAAGCCATTAATCTGGCCCACACAGGACACACGGTCTGTGTCATGTTCCTCTCCGTGCCTCCATTTGCTGCTTGGATGACCAGTCCGGTGCTGGCAACAGGCTTTGGAGCCGCAGTGTGTGCCAGCTGAGGGGACATCAGGTTGTGTCTACAGCCGGAAACCATTCCACCACACACAAAGGGTGGCAAGTACATGGTGGCCAACAAGTTTCCAGCTGTAACTGTCCTGCTCCCTGCCTCGCCTCACATCATCCTGTGGGATGAGCCTCCTGCTCACCACCTCACCTCACCACCCAAACTCACAGGCACCACCCCCATGAGTGATGTCAAGTGGGCCACACCCCCTGGCCACACCGAATCAGTCATGACCACCCTGGCCACATCCCTTCCCTTGCCATGCCCCTCCTCCCGGCTCCCCAACAGTCTGAGGGCATGAGTTGGCCCCCTGTTTAAAAAGTTTGAGGACCCCTACTCTAGAGCAATCATTGTGTAAGAAGATACTTGAGTTCCCAAGTCCCAGATCTGTTCATTGACCCCAAAGTAGTCATTAATAGGCATCTAATCTAAACCACAATGACCTCATCTGTTGTGATATCATCACATAAATGATGTGAATTATATATTTTGCATCATTTATGTGATTAAGGTATGAGAGAACCCTAGTGGCACAGTGGTTAGAATGCAGTATCACAGTTGTGCCTACAGTTCAATCCTGATGGGGCTTGAGATTGAAGCCTTCCATCCTTCTGAGATTGGTAAAATAAGGACCCAAATTGATGGGGACAATAGGCAAATGATGCTTCCACATTATAACCCCCCGCCCCCGAGAGTGTTGCACTATTGGACAGTATATAAGCCTAAATGCTATTGCTGTTCCATTCCTCCTACAGATTTCAAAATGTCTCCCTTTTCTATTCTACCAACGTAAACTGTAATTCTGCAGCTCAATACAGCCACTGAGTTCTATCTTTTTTATATTAAAAAAAATGGTGTAATTTACCATTTGAAATTCTGAGAGCAGAGAGATTATGTGTCTGGCTTTTCTACTGATGTTTTTTCTACTGATTCCAACAAATGCAGGAATCATTACATGGGATGTTGTACTGACAAATTATCATTGCTGTAATGTTGACAAAGACATTTAGTAGATAATAGCTCTAGTCAGTTTTTTTCTGATTGCCTGAGGATTTCAAACTAGAATGGGATACATCAGGCTGTGTCTCTGTTCTCTATTTCTTCTGTATTTCACATGTCTTCAAGTGTCCTGGACTATACTGCTATTCATACAGATGTGGGAACAATTTTCCTTTAGGCTTCCTGCTGTATTTACTGGTTATAGAAAGAATTAGGTAGGATTATCTGCTGTTCCTTATTTCTTGGCCTTGAGTGAAGAAGGCTAATAATCATGGACCATTTATTTATGATTGAATGAGGACATATAATTATTAATCATTAGCCATTTTCTAATTATTTTTAATAATTAAAAAAATAAAACCAAAACAATGACATGTGCTACAAATGATCTGAACTATTCATTGGTGGAGGGAAGGACTGAAAGAAACAAACACTGAGGTCATGATTCCAATATAAATGGTTTGTTTCACAATTCTGTAAAATAAATTGTTTGGATACATTGTGCATCCCCTCTCAAAAATCATATAGAAAGCCACATGTGTAATTTTCCAGATGTGTAATACCTTTAGGGAGGGGAAGAACATTGTTGAACATCGCCAACTGCCTTGCTGTTAGAGAATTGTTGTGATAAATTCTGTATGTATGCACATACAATACACCAACTTTATCTCTTTTGATTTGTTTGACATACTACGCTGTGATTGAAGATTCCTACTGTTTTTACATCTGTTGTACTTACCGGGGATCATTAAAGTTTAGGTATTGTGCCACGATCTATAAGAAATTAATTTTTTCTTCCAGTAGCTGAATAGTGTGTAAGTCTGCAAAAAAGTCCCTACTGAGTAGATACTACAACTGTTTAATGATGTGTAAAATATATTCCACTGTGAAATATTAAAAATAAATTGAAATTAAGGAAAATCTCTCCCGTGATGAAATGGATTATCTGGAGACTTTTATACATCTTGCATACATACCAGTGGTGAGTTTCTACTGGTTCACCCCGGTATGGGCAAACTGGTTGTGGTGGTGGTGGAAGACTCTGCCCGGACATCATCACGGACGTTCTGCGCATGTGGAGAAGCGCTGCGCATGAGCGCTCTCCCAGTTCTGAACCAATAGCAAAAGTAAGAGGAACCCACTACTGATACATACACATACACGCATATTAGGTGTGTGTGTGTGTGTGTATGAGAGAGAGAGAGAGAGAGAGAGAGAGCGCTAGCTGTATTCTTCTGATAATATGTGTATAAACTTATATTATTTATTTTTATGTGTCCTATAAAAAACTACTGTGGTGATTGGGGAAATTGACATGTCTAAATAGCTAACGAATTGCTTGGAAGCTGATATGATTTTTGTTTTCTTTACCTGTCTTCTCTGTCCACTTCTTAGGACACTTACTGTATCTTTACCAGGTTCTTTTCATATGTGATAGATTTTAATTTCCTGAATTTCCAGGCGGCAGAGCCACATTCGAACCTTGATAGTACAGTGGTTTAATGCACCCTGTTATTAACACAGCTGCCTGCAATTTCTGCTGGTTCGAATCTCTCCAAGGCTCAAGGTTGACTCAGCCTTCCATCCTTTCTAAGGTAGGTGAAATGAGGACACAGTTTGTGGGGGCAATAAGCTGACTTTGTATAAATATACAAAAGAATGAAGGCTATTGCTTAACGCATTGTAAGCCGCCCTGAGTCTCCGGAGAAGGGCGGCATATAAATCAAATTTAAAAAAAAAATTCATTGGGAATCCTATGAATTATTGTTCAATTCATTTGAAGGACACTGATGTGGGGAAACGTGTTTGAGAGTTCTTTTTTTAAAAAAAATTTTTAAAATTTTTATTAATTTTAGAAACCACATAATACATTTATAAATGCAGATAAAACAATTTACAACAAACATCATCTTTATAACATTACCTATAATATCTAAATTGTTACAATATCAATATCCTATATTCTTCAATATACAATATTTCTCTCACCCTATATAATGATATTATTTGATGATATTATTTAATGATATTGATATCTCGTATCTCTTAAATTTCATTTGATGTAAAAATTTATTTTACTCTATTGATATCTTTTCTTTTATTTAATTTTTCTTTCTTTCTTCTTCTCTTTTTTTTTCCCACTTCCCTCTAACCATTTATACCATTTTTGCCAGACCAGATAATATTCAGATTCTTCCTTTCCTTGGATCTCCTTGGTAAGTTTACGTGTTTGAGAGTTCTGTTGGCTATTGGGTGTTCAGATGCTTAATTATTACACAAATGATTTAGTAATTAAAAGCAACAATATGTCTGATGAAAAGTGAATTATTAGGCAAATTGTTTTTGAAAAGATTTCTTAGTAGTGTCAATTAAATGTTGATGAAGGTTGGCTATGGCTTTAAAAAAATATAAATGCCACTGAGTTAAGGGTTTTTCCAATGAAACAAGGAGCTCTCAATCTGTATTAAAATTTGTCTTCAGTGAGCAGATCAACTTCAAAATTCAATGAGATGTGATCAGCCAGTATTCTACAAGTACTGGTAGTCTTCACTTAATGAACAGAAATCCTCAAAAGTCATTTAGAAACCAGTTCTGGAGTTCTGCCAGCTGCACACTTGACTGCATTTAGGATGCTTGGCAACTGGCCTACCTTTATGGCTGGCTGCAGCATTTCATGGTCAGGTGACTTCAATTTTCCAGTTCCTGGTCCAGTTCCAGTTTCTGGCAAAAAGTGCCCATAGAAATATATAGATCTGTGATAGTGGTGAATATCTGTACCTTGGGTATGGGATGAGGGTGGATATTCATTCTTTGAGCTTGTGGGTTGGTTTTCAAACATTTTGTTATCAGGGTAGGTAACATCTTCAGCAGAATTTAGGGGATGTCAGTGTTCTTCTGTTTATAAAGTTTCCTGTGGTCACTAGGTCCTGTGATGATGAGGGTCACATCAGGGTCACATCAGTTCAGAGTGTTATTATAGGTCTTGGGATGGGTCAGCTGTGGGTATGTTAAATGAGGGTTTTGTGATGGGTCTTGGATGGGTCTGGTGTGGGTCACCAGTGAGAGTCTTGTGATAGCTCTTGTGATGGGGATGTTATGTCAAGGTTAGGGTTAGGGTTTGCGTGGACTGATTGAGGGTTGGTGCTGTCTCTGGTTGGCTGTGAGATTGATTTGAATTTTGAGGGGTTCGTAGGCTGATTGTAGGTTGATATGTCTGTTGATGGAATTGCTTGTGGAGTTCCAGACTTCGATGAACTCACAAGCATGGCGGGTTGTAGCATGGCCAATGATTCTTGTATTGTTCCAATTCAACTGGTTCTGTTTAGTGTCAGTATGGATAGAGATTAGGGATTTGGGACCTCAACTGAGGTTCATGGATTCTGATTTTTAACTGATGTGACGTTTGTCCCACAAAAAATTGGTTGCAATTGTTACAATTGATTTTGTAAATTATATTGTTTCTTTCATCCTTCTGAATCTTGTCTTTGGTTCTGGATAATTCCTATGGGTTTGAGGGCTAGTGCTATTCTTAGAGTTTAGAGAATTATGGCTGTCATTTCTGACGCCCCTTTTGCGAATGATATCAAACCATCCCATCCCATACAGAAGAGGGGATCATAAATAACAGCCATAGTTCTCCAACCTCTAGAAATAGCAATAGCCCACAAACCCACAGACACACTCTGCCAGGAGTTATCCAGAACCAAGAAAAAATACAGAAGGATGAAAGAAATTAAGTAATTTGCAAAATCAACTATAACAATTACAACCAATTCTATGTGGGACAAACATCACATTAATTAAAAATTAATTGACCTACAAACAGCCTACAAACCACTTAGAATTCAAACCAACCACACAGCCAACCAGACATAGCACGAATCTTCAACCAGCCCATGCAAGCCCCTCACAACCAGCACTTCACTCCCAATGACCCTCACCTGATGTAACCTTCCCATCGTGAGACTCTCCCTGGTGACCTACACCTGACCCATCACAAGACCCTGACCTGATGTGACCCTGACCTGATATGACCTTACCATCACAAGACCTAGTGACCACTGGAAGCCCTTATAAACAGACAAACATTGACACTGCCATCCCCTAAATTCTGCTAAAGATGTTACCTAGCCTGGTAACAAGACCTTCAGAAACCATCCCACAAGCTTGGAGAATGAAAGTCCACCCATATATATAGATCTCCTTGATGACTGCAGCAAAAAGTTGTAAAATCAGGTGGATTCCTTGACATGACTGTCATGATTTACAATGCAATCCAGGCTCCCTTACATTTGTAAATCAAGGATTACTTATAGCAAGTCTAAAGTACAATATAATACATTTGCCACTTTTGTGCTTTCCTCACTCCCAGCACAGATTACCTAAGGATCTCCACTGCTGATCATACTGCTTTTTTTATGATGTAAGCAGAGAAGTGTATCCTAATCTGGGACAGGTGCTTTCTGTATCCTCCTGTCTAAGGAGATTGCATGCTTTGGTTAGTGTACATTAATCCTAGGGAGAGCAAGCACAAGCAGCTCATTCAAAGTGACAGATCCATTTAATATGATTCACCAAGTTTTATCCATTCATGGTTTCCCAGCACATCACATTCCTGCTCCTGTGCTGCTTGGGTAAATTGAATTTGTCACTGGGAGAGACAGGCTGCAAGACTGCAATGCCTTTGGATCATTACTCAAAGCCAGGGTCAACAAGCCACCATACACACCTTAGCAGAATTGTAATAATTATCTAAATGAAGCATAAAGCTCCCATCTGTTATCTAGCTCACCGATGTCAGCTGGGTTATTTTTGGTGTAAAGGTTTACCATTCTTCCTATCACTTAGGTCAGAAGAGACAACTGCAGAACTGCCTGGCTGCAGATATCGTAAATGAATACATCTTGCAAAAGAATGCTGGCACCCAGTGGCTGCAATATCTAGAGGAATCCCAGGGAGTGTGCAAAATGGCGCAGCCTCAATGCATTATTTTTCTGTAGGACAAGAGGTGAAAACTTCTCTATTATTCACCTGTAATGTAAGAGCCCTGATGGTGCAATGATTAGAATGTAGTACTGCAGGGCTAACTCACTTTTCATTCCAGGAGTTCGATTCTAAGAGGCTCAAGGTTGATTAAGCCTTCCATCTTTCTGAGGTCGGTAAAATGAGGATCCAAATTGTTGGGAGAAATATGCTGACTCTGTAAACCGCTTAGACAGGGCTGGAAAGCACTGTGAAGCAGTATATAAGTCTAAGTGCTACTGCTAAGTGCTATTGTATTGATTTCTTGAATTATTTCAACAAAACACCAGTGTTGCCTTACCTTTACAGATACCAAGTACCAATATCCAAAACACGAATGTTCTCAGATATACAAAAAGCCCATGTAAGACATGAGATGTACTTTGCAAACAACGCATCATCAGGCTTTAGACAGTAGGATTCCCTTCTGAACAGACACTGGCAAGATGAAATGGCTGTGGAGAAGAGCTACTTGTGACAAGAGAGAAGGGGTACGCCTGCAAAAGCAGATACTGTATTAGCTAATTGGAGTAGAGGCATTGTCTGCAAAAGAAGGAAGCATTGCAGACAAATTGAATAGCATCGGCTGCAGTTCAAAACCAGAACTTTTGACATACAGTAAGAAGAGAAGGTAAGGTCTTCATATTCACAGCTTCATATTCTCAGTTAGTGGGAAATTTCATGTCAGAACAAGCAGGACCTGCAGATGAGTACAAAGAAAGCTTGTATGACCTGAGTGGAAGAAATGACATGATACAGAGCAGCATTAAAAACATCTAAAACAGATGTCTGTTTCTGTTTCTCAGATGTAAGAGTATAAAGGTCTCTTTGAAATGTTATTGGCACACTTCTTCAAGGAATGCTTCATGATTTCAACAAGCAGCCTTGGAAAACCTCTTTGGAGATTTCACAGTACGAACACCATCTTTGAAAATGCTCTTCTCCAAAAGTCAGGTTGTTCATGAAGTTAATCATACAGTTTTTATTCTAAGTATAGGATTTTTCTTTCACAAACAGCCTATGCAAGAAGGAGAAATGATTTGATTCAGGACACTGCCATGGGTTAGAATCAAAGGGTTTTATACCCTCCATTCTATTGGCATTCTATTTAACATCAGGGTACCAGCAGTGGGGTTCACATATTCTTGCCACTGGTTTGCCATGTGTGCACGCGCTTTGGTCTCAGGTGCACCTTCTGCACATGCATTTTGGTCTCATGTGCGCCTTCCGCGCATGCGCCCAGCCTCAAAAATGTGGCTAAATAGGATGGCACTATGCCAGGGATGGGGGGCAGGGGCGGGCCTACCCGCAGTCATCACTACCGGTCCGAACCAGCTGAATACCACCTCTGCAGGGTACCCATCTGCTATTAGAAGTCATGGGGGGAAGGATTCCTTACTTCAGCTGGAATTATTTTATCCTGTGTATAATAGAGAAATGTGGCAGGAAAAATATTGCCATCTCATAATAATATCTTTGTATCTTCAGATACTCTTGACTTCTGGTGAGTATCTGAACCAGTCCCTAAAGTTTTATTGGCAACATTTTAAGAAGTGCTTTATCATGGCCTTCTCATTAAGATGAAGAGACTGATAGATTCGATGTCACCCAGTGGACTTTCTGCCTAAGGCAAAATGAGAACATAGTCTCCCAGTTTTTAGTTTGGTGCTTTTAACCTATAGAAAATTAGCACCTTTTAAACTGTAGAAAATTAGCACCTCCTCCTAAAAGAATGAAATATTTTGAGAAATATGAAAAAAAGTAAGATAAAATATTTCCCCTAAAAGAGAAACAAAGATCTTAAGAAACTCAGAGCCCCAGCAGATATTTTGTGCCCATTGAGGAAAATTGGCCAGCCTATCTACAAAACAAAAAACCTTCAGCTCCAGGGTGAAAGGATTAAGATATGACCCTTCAGGACATAATAGGATTAACCCACTACCATCTAGCAGCAGAGTTTACTACATTGCACAATCTCCTAAAGACATTGCATCACCCAGCAAACTTCCACCAAACTTAACTCAGATAAACATGACCCATACGTGGCCCCATGGGAGTCTGACGACAGCCAATAGAATATATGTTCTTACACAGGAACAGAAAGCTCAAATTCAAAGCCCAAGAGTAAAAACCCTTCACTCTCAATTCCATGTGGTCAGCTGCTAAGAATCCACGTGCTTGGTGGTTCTGTCCATCATTAAACCATCTTTCCAATCAGCCTCCATGTTTCCAGTGTCTTTCTCCTGACTTGGAACCAAACCAGATGGATATTTTTTCCAACAAACCTCTACACTAGACTGGCTGTCTCTTCCATAATCTACCACAGCTGCAATCTAGTTCTGACTCCACTTAAAAGGAAAGGCTGAGTTTTCCAAGTTTATAATAAATATATTTTGAATGGCAAAATAGAAGGTGGAGGAGGATAGTAAAAAAATAAGCAAGGGAATTGGGAGAATGGTTACCAATTGTTCTGTAAACATGTCTTTATTAGGGAGCTGGTATTTGGGGCTATCATCAACCACCTTTTTCAAGGAGAGAAGAGAAAGAGAAATGGATTTTTATCCTTATCAAGTAAAGATGAAACTGGTGCTGTTGAAATGGTAGGAGATTCCCAAGAATGGAAGAAAGTGATAAACCTAATTGTTTGCATATACAGCTTTCTTCTCTGGGGCACTTTTATTTGCAAATAGAAAGTTGTTCTTCTGACAGTATTGGGCTATCACATGTTAGTGGCTCCAGCTGCTTCATAGTGCTCCAGATTGTAGCCTGTGGTTTTGCAGGCTACAAACTAAAGAATCTTAAGGTGGATTTTTAATGTGCCATGAGCTTGTTTTTCTCTCTCTCACTGTCCTTGGAAGATTTATTTTCAAATGAAAGAACTTTCACATCTGATTGTTGTTTGCCTTCTAGCCTAAATGAATGAGGTCATAGATTTTGATTAGCACTGCTTAATTGGTCCAGTTTCCCTTTCTGGGTAATTTGCTTGTGACATAGATGTATTAACTTTATGCCTCTAAAAATGGAAACCTGCATAAAAATGTCAGCATTTCTTCATTTCTGATGGCTATTTACATTAAAAGTTGTTCTACTTTAAAGAGATACTTTAAGGTCTCTTTAATTGAGGATTGTGCAGACAACATGCAAGAAAAACTTGGAATTCTGTCTGATATTCAGCATACCATCTAATGGCCAATTTGATAGTTTGGTGGTGTCTGACCTAGCAATAAAATGCAGTTGCCAAGAAAAAAAGTAATAGCTTTTGCACTTTTTCCCAGATGTTATATGACAGCCTTTTTAAAACTGGCATTCTGCCGATAGGTTGGGCTACAGCATCCCAACCTAGTGCAACAATAGCATTGTTGATTAGAGGAATGGAATATGGTAACTTGATGTATTTACAAGGTCCCAGGTGGGAAAAGGATGATAAAAAGAGAAAGAACTGCACAGATTGCTTTACATACAGCCCTCAATATTCAAATAAATAGGTACAAAAGTTATATTTGTTTGTTTGTTTATTAAAATTTATTGGTTGCCCATCTTTCCACAAGATAACTCTTAGTTAGTTCCCTATTCTCTACAAATACTAATCTACTCCTGTTGGGAGCTATTCTAACCATTCATTCACTATTCAATAGTTCTCATCCTAAAAGCAGCATCACAGCAAAGAATGTATGCTTACTCATGAGTTTTTAAATGTATTTGTAAAAAATTTGTTAAGTTCTTTATATAATGTTTATTGTTGCCCTATGTTCCCCATTTATTTTTTCCACACTTTCTTAACAAAAACTTCTCCTCCTTTTTTGTTTTTGTTTTTTTGAATTTTTGTTTATTTTTAAACAAAACATAAAACATAAATCCATCATCCATTACAATTGCAAACAGTGTGTCGGTCGGTTACAAATCTTTTGTGCTTCATCTCTATATTCAGAATTTACTAATTATCTAATTTCTCATATTGTCAAACAAATAAACATCCTCATTTATCATTTATTCGTCTATGGCTATACTTCTTCAAAAAAATTATTTTCAAATATATTTATAACATTCA
This sequence comes from Arizona elegans, assembly GCA_022577455.1. Lineage (NCBI taxonomy): Eukaryota > Metazoa > Chordata > Lepidosauria > Squamata > Colubridae > Arizona > Arizona elegans. The sequence goes on from JAKOOJ010000008.1 coordinate 59,768,678, forward strand.
TTTCATGTTTCATATTTCATTTCCATAATTTCTTATCTAGCCATTGATAAAATAAATCCCATATCTTATAATATTGTTTATCTTCTTGTTCTCTAATTTCAAATGTCAATTTACTCATTTCAGCATATTCCATGATTTTCTTAATAACTTCATCTTCAGTAGGTATTTTCTCATTTTTCCAGTTTTTAGCAAACACAATTCTGGCCGCTGTTAAAACATTCACAATCAAATATCTCAATTCTCTATTGTATATTTCAGGCACAATCCCTAATAAAAAATCCCTTGCTTAAATATGTGTTTTTTTATCATTTTTTCCAACCATGTGTGGATTATAGTCCAGTATCTTTTAGCTTCTACCACATATGGTAATATGAGCCCAGTGTCTGATGACATTTCCAGCACTTTTCAGATTTGTTCTTGAACATTCTGGCTATTCTTGTCAGGGGTAGATGCCACCTGTAAAACATTTTATACAAATTTTCCTTATATGCTGAACAAAAACTTCTTAAAGAGATAGTGAGGTGCAAACATTTCTTCATTAAAGCTTAATCCTTCCTGCACGAAAGGTCCATCACATACGCTTACCAGTATGGTTAGTCATACTGGGAATCTGGATTAGTGCAATGTTTTGTCTCACAGGGACAATAGAAGTGGTGAGATTCAGCCGGTTTTGTTTGGATCGCTTGAACCGGTAGTGGCGACTGCAGGAAGCTCCACCCACCCACCCAGACATAATACACGACTACTGTGCATGCGCAGAAGGCCGTGCACATGTGCAGAAGTGACACACGTGAGCGAAGCGAGCACACATACACACTCACATTTGTGAACTGGTAGGGAACGTAAGTGAATCGCACCTCTGGACAATAGCTGCTAAGAACAGAGATCTCCTGTACTAACTTAAGGGGGAAATGTGGCAAATCTAGATAAGCCAAACCAGGACAAATAAGAAAGTTTAATAATCAAAATCACTTATTTTAAAAACAAAAATGGCAAAAAAGAGGGGGAGGATGGGGTTGGTATATCATTTGTAGTTCTGTCTTCAAGGGAGTTGCTGATTATCTACTGATGTTTGCTATCTATATAGCAGGGGTGGGTTCTACTTACCTTTACTACCAGTTCACAACGAGATTCTGAGCATGCACAGATCGCCAACAACGACATCCAGGGTGGTGGGCGGGGCCTCCCACTGTTTATACTACCGGTTCTTGCAAACCGGTCCGAACCAGAGCCAACCCACCACTGTTATATAGGTAGTATTATCATTTACTGTTGTGCCCTAAGAACCCTTTTATGGGTAATAAATATGCAGTTCAGCCAAGTTCCTTCCACTCAGCCAGTTCCATCCCAGTTTTGTAATATGTGAAGCAAATCTTTTGTTGATGTAGTTGTACCATCCCTGACTCACTCTTAGTAATTGAAGTTAGTTATTAATACAATTATAAAACATCATGGAGACGGGCTGCTATTTGGAAAACAGAAAATAATTTTAAAAATACTATAGTTTCAGAAATGCTTATAAAATGTAGTTACATCTATAATTTATGCTGACTTTAAAGATCACATTTTCCATTATAACACCTCCCCACCCCATCTAAGTTAAATGTCTAATTTTGTTTAATGGTGGCTCTTGTTTTGAATGTAGCCCGCTCCCAGCCCTTCCTGGCAGATAATCTCAGATACACAAATACTATTCAAGGCATCTTTGGGGAGGGCTGAGGTCAGAGAGTATGGGATGAAACATATGTCTGAAAACTATCCCTTCTGTACTTGTATGGTGACATTGTCTCCCAAAAAAGATTGGAGTCTGGAAATATCTAGGCAACCAAGTGTTTGCTGCCAAGGGAGCCATTTAGACAGGACTGAGCTAGAAATATTGAGTAAGATATTTCTCTACTGTGACAAGGCTGTAGCTATTTGCATTTTACGATCTCTGATCTCAAGCTGCTTCTGATGTGGATTTTCCCTATGTGACTTCAATAATTGTGTATTTTAGCTAACAGACCAATACCATCTAATTGTCTGCTCAGTGTCTCAATTTTACTTGTGTATTTTTGAGAGGCTGTCTGTGATTTATTTTTTTTATTTTTTTTGCAGGTCTCTATTTTTATCTCCAGCACCACGGATTGTTTTGCAAGTTAATTTTTAAATGTAAAAAAGGAACTTCTACCTCTTTCCGTTTTGTGACAACTGCTGGGTTGTCAGTGGTTACAGTGCTTTGATCAGAGTGTGTGTCGCCATCCTTCCTCACTAAATTGTCCTGGGTGCTGCATTGTGAAAAGACTTGCTGAGGTTTTGTGCAGGGCTGCAGTGGCCGTGAATATAGGTTTGAACACAGAACTCCCTGCATGGTCTGATCGATCGGGAAACAAGGCAGGGCTTGCCTAGCTGGAAAACACAGCTTTCTGGGGGAATGCCCAAAAAATTCCTCCTTGGCTGATCAGCCCAGCTGGAAAGAAAATAATATGGGGAAGAGGAAAAGGAGGGATGCCCGCCCGCCCCATTTCGCAGCAGCCACTCATAATTAAACCAATAGTAGGCTAGCCAGTTAGGTGGCAATTACTAACTGGCCCAAGTATCAGTGCCAAGGATGTTTTTCAAAACACAGGCTTATTTGTCAAAATCAAGTCATCTGGTCAAACAAGCTGAGGGATATCAGCATTTATAAGGAAACAGAATTATAAGAATAGGTTCTGGTAAGTATGGTGAGTGAAGAGCCTAATGGGTCGCTTTGGGGGCAAGGACTGGTTCATAGAGCAGTGGAGTAAGAGAATTTATAGCCAGCTTATGAAAATGCCAGCCAAGTATAATGCAAGGACAAGGGTAATTGTCTATGAAGATTCTTAGTCATCTAGGTCTTGGTTGTTCTAAAGTTGATTTTTCAAAAGGCAACTGGGCTTTGTTTTTTTTCTTGAACACGATTCACTTTTAATCCAAGAACAGAGGATGCTTCTTGGATGAGAAGTGAAACGTCTTCAAGAAAAAACAAAGGAAGTTGTCTTTCCAGATGTCTTTTGAAAAAGCAACTTTGGGACAAGGACAAGGATAGTGACAGGAAGAACATGCTGGGAAGGAGAAAATATCTAAGAAAGAAAAGAGGAACAACATTGGTTGATGGTGTTTTTTTCAATTTCCACCCTTCTTTCTCATCTCCTCTGAGGACTCTGCAAAAGTAGACTCTATTCTCTCTTGCATATATCTTCCCTCTCCTTTATTATTTACTTTATTTATTTATTTATTTATTTATTTATTTATTTATTTATTTGTTTATTTATTTATTCAACTTGTATGCCGCCTTTCTCTGAAGATTCAAGGCGGCTTACAATACATTTAAAAACCATATATAAAACATTAAAAGTTAAACCATTAAAAACAATTAAAACCCATTCACACCATTCATGGCCGGATCTCGCCAAATTGCAGCAGCGAGATCAATGGCCCCAGGCCTACTTTATTTGTTAAATATGAAACTCAGTCAACTGAACATTCAAAAATGCATCACAAATACCATTGACTGATGCTAATGGTTGATACGGGTTGCTGCCAGCATCCTAGGCATCAACCAAGTACCTTCTTAAGATGTACGATTTTCCAAGTAGTGCAGTTTTTTGCAGTTCCGCTGGTGTTATTGAAGGAAGCTGCATTTTGCTGATGTGTCTTATAAAATCCTTGGACATGGTACCAAGTGCCCCGATGACAATGGGTATCACTGTTACATGTTTCATCCATAGCCATGTAGTTTCGATGGCCAGGTTGCGATATTTCATGATTTTTTCTAGATCTTTTTCTTTGACTCTGGGATCTCCTGGTACTGCAATGTCAATAAATTGTACATTTCAGTTTTTGACAACTGTTGGTCTCTGTGGAAGAGTTTATTATTATTATTATTATTATTATTATTATTATTATTATTATTATTATTATTACTATTATTACTATTATTACTATTATTTTTATTATTAAGCTATTTTGCTAAACAGGAGGCCAGGTTCAAGCTATATATTCTCAGTAGATTCTCATTCAACAGAGTGTTGTCTCCCAGCCATTCTGCCACCCAGAAGATGCTTTGAAAGATGCTTTTATTGTTCAAATGAGCCTTCTGATTTTGCTCTAGGGACAGCAGGATGGAGATTTGCATGAGGACTTCTGCTTTGAACCTTTTACTCTCTCAAGCTGCAAGTTGGCAAAAGGAATTCTGATATTTTAAAGAAGAAACAGTTATGATCAAACATGCTATTTAAAAGTGTTGCCACCTCTCAGAAAGTGTGCCACATCCTATAACCAGAACCAGCCAGAATGATGATACTGCAATGTCTAAAATGTCTCAGAGACTCACACAGTATTAAATCAGATGGGCAAAAATGTGCATTTCCCTGTACAAGCATAAATCATTTGTTTGCTTCAGCTGTACTGCATCTATCTGTGATTGGAAAGCTTGGTCCCCATCTCTCCTGTCAATACTGCTTCAATCTGTGATATTCTCTGAGCCAGAAAATGCACTTCTCACTTCAAGAAACAAATCCACATATTTCAGCAGCAAAAGCCATATTTGTGGGCTCAGGCCTTCCACAGATACCCACAATCAATCCTCCTCACTTCTTGGAAGAGCCATGACTAATTCTACAGGGAGGAGGGTTTCATACCTTTGCCATAAGAGGAAACCAAATGGACATTAAGACAGTCTATTTTATCTGACTTTTATGACTTCTATAAAGCTGTACATGACATAGGGCCAGGTTACTTGGGAGACCATCTGTCTCCCATTGTGTCTGCCCTACCAGTTCAATCTGGCAGGACTCGCATGCTCCAAGTTCCATTAATTAAACAATGCCACATATCAAGGTCTCAAAAGTTCATCTTCTCTGTAGCAGTACCTGACCTCCAGAATGAGCTTCCCCCTGATATTTGAATCGCTCCTACCCTGGTATTTCAAAGGCCCTTAAAGATTAGGCTCTTCACCTAATATGATGAATATTACCTGTATTCAAACTCAAGGTTTTAATTTTACATATTGAAAATCTCAAGGCACAAAAGTTTCAAGGAATATGGTCCCATTCTACTTTACATACTAATAGCAAGGATGGAAATATCACTTTGGGAAGGAGTTGCTAGATCGTCTGAGATTCCCCTTTGCTTGATGTCATAGTAAGCAACTGATGAAATGTTAAGTTGAGTAGTTGGAAATGTAAAGCTTTGATGGAATTACCTTAAAGAATGTGTTGAAATCCTGTTACCTAATTGGTGAACTGTCCATATTTGTAATATTATTACTTTATTTAAGATCTTAGTTTGCTAATAAAATGTTATCCTTTTCTCAGGGGTGTCAAACTCAATTTCATTGAGGGCCGCATCAGAGTTGTGCTTTTCCTTGGGGGGCTGGGTGGGCATGTCTGGGGTGACCAGTGATCAATGTCACTCATGACAGGGGTGCCTGTGGCGGCCCGAGTGCTCTGCCAGTGAAAATGGGCTCTCAAGCTTTGTTTTTGGCTGCAACAGCCTCCTGCACCCTCTGCCAGCGAAAACAGAGCTCAGGAGCCTGTTTTCACTGGCAGAGGCACTGTGGACCAGTCCTTTGCTGTTTCCAGGGTGGCCCTGCAGGCCAGATCTAAGCACCGCATGGACTGGATCTGGCCTCCAGGCATTGAGCTGACATCCCTATTCCATCTATAAGTCACGAGTGCCTTCCTGTGAGAAGGGTGATATATATCTTCTTCTAAACTTTTTGCTAATATCTTGTTTTTCTAGCCTAATGATGTGTCAATGACAAGTAGACTATAATTAACTGATGTTAATGAAAAACATACAGCATCTTTGGAAAATACTAGATAAAAAACTCTCTTTATAAATTTCTTCTTCTCCTTCTCCTCTTCCTCTTTTCTGAAATAAAACAAGTTCATTGCAGAGTACTATTCAATATCCATGGGATGGAATGAACAAAAAAAAAGGGGGAATATGGTGGAAAGAATGAAATCCTTCCTTTGAGGATGCACATATTGCTGCAAATTTTTGTTTCAAGTTCTCATTTGTTATATCATCCTTCTGAATTGTATATCCATTATATGGAAAAGGCTGTTCCATCTATATGGTTAATTCTCATCTCAGCGCTGCCTTTGCCAAAGCATTCTGCTACTCTCTATATGTCTACTACCTACAATTGCTAACTAAAGGAAACTGTTAATTTATATGTATCTATGCAAATTTTATAATAAAATGCTTATTTAAATTCTATGCAAGCAAGATTAAATAACAGCCGATCAAAATGAAGCCAATTAAAAAATATTTGTACCTCATCCAGGTTTTCAGAAATCAGTGGTTTTCCTTCAATGAAATTACTCCTGTTCCAAAGTGTGCTTTCCTTTAGCTAATTACTATAATCTATCAACCATCATATAACCAATAATTATATTGGAAGTAAATACAGTGTATATTAACATTAAAAGATACTCAAGGCAGCAGGTAATCCTTAAAATTCTATATCTAATTACTATAAAACTCAAAACTATATTATTATGCTGAAAATATGAGGAAAATGGTTGAGGATTTCATTTCTTTAATATTAAAAAATATCCAGAAGATTCACATTTGATGCTTAACCAAGGAATCTAAATTTGTTTTTTAAAAGTCTGGGATTATTTCTACAAATTATACAACAATAAGGTTGAATTTTTCAGTCAACTAAAGTTAAGCCAACTGTTCTAATGAAAGTAAATGAAAGTAGATAAAGTAAGGTTTTACAGTTAGGCAAGAAAAAGCAAATGTACAAGTAGAGATTAGATGAAATTTAGCTCAATAGCAGTAACTGCGAGAGGGATGTTGGCATCCTAGTGCACACTTAAATATGAGCCAGCAGTGTGCTGCAGCCACCAAAAAAGCTAATAAAATGCTAGGCTGCATTAACAGAGGGATAGAAGCAAGATCATGAGAAATGTTATTACTGCTTTATAAAGACTTGATAAGACCACAGTTGGAATACTGCATCCAGTTTTGGTTACCACAATGTAAAAAAGATGTTGAGACTCTGGAAAGAATGCATAGAAGAGCAACAAAGATGATTGGGGCAGTGGTAGGTTTCAAAAATTTTTACTACCGGTTCTGTGGGTGTGGCTTAGTGGGCATGGCGTGGCTTGATGGGCATGGCTTGGTGGGCGTGACAGGGGAAGGATACTGTAAAGTTTCCATTCCCACCCCACTCCAGGGGAAGGATACTGTAAAATCTCCATTCCCACACCACTCCAGGGGAAGGATACTGCAAAATTCCCATTTCCTCCCAATCAGCTGGAATGCGGGAGGCAGAGAATAGATGGGAGAGGGGCCAGTCGGAATTTTTACTACTGGTTCTCCAAACTACTCAAAATTTCCACTACTGATTCTCCAGAACTGGTCAGAACCTGCTGAAACCCACCTCTGGATTGGGGGGATGGAGGCTAAATATATAAAGAGCAGTTGCAAAAATTGGATATGGCTAGTCTAATGAAAAAAAGAACTAGGGATGACATGATAGTAATGTTCTGATATTTATGGGGTTGCCACAAAAAAGAAGGAGTCAAGCTATTCTCCAAAGCATTTGAAGGCAGGACAAGAAGCAATGGTTGGAAATTAACCAAGGAGAGAAGCAACCTAAAAATAAGGAGAAAGTTTCTGACAGTTAGAACAATTAATCAGTGGAACAACTTGCCTCCAGAAGTTGTGGGTGCTCCATCACTAGAGGCTTTTAAAGAGATTGTTTGAAATGGTATAGGGTCTCCTTCCTGAACAGACTACTCCAAGGTCCCTTCCAACTCTGTTATTTTGTTAAAGTCCTCCCCAATTGTAAGACTACTGTGTATCATTATGACTATAATGTTAGCACTGATTCTGGGCAAGAATCATCAAAAAATATGAACATGTTAGGATGGAAGTGTTGATATTTGCCCTGCAAATAATCATTTTAGTTTTGCACTCTTCAGTGCTAAGGCTAACATTACGTGAAAAACATGTTATGCATGATCAACTAATCCAATTCTGATGCTAAATGGTAAACTAATTATCCATTATTGTCACATCACATATTTTGTTGATTACTATCCATTTTATCCAGTATCGCAGCCACTTTGAGAATGAATAGATAATCCACATCTGCTGATTTTTTCAGCTATTTTCCCATTCTTTCACGTCTATATCTCATACTCAGTAAGCCTAGAGGATGAAAAAGAGGCAGGAGCAATGAATACAATTTTGATTTGCTAGATCCTCCAATCTCTTGTCTATGATTAGAGTCCAAAAGGGAGACTTTAAATTCATATCCCATTTGGATTTAGAAGACACTCTAGACAGGGATGTAGATGAATAAACATAATAAATTCTAATTAAGTTCTTTAACTGCAATTGAACAGTCCAAATTTGAACATAATAAGCTTAATTAGAATCTACTTTAGAATGTAACTGTTTCTCTCTTTCATACGGCTAGAACAAACAGTAACATTTTTCTTAAATATTTTCATTGCTGGATGATGAATTTCAATTTCTTTTATACCAGGTAAAAATTGTTTGTTTGTTTTAGAGTGGGGTGTTGTTATATTAAACAAACAGTAATAAAAATGCTAATGCCATAGTAATGGAAACAAGTAGTGAATTCAACTGCGGCATCACTCAAATAATGATAGATGATTTAATATGAATTAACAAATGAACAGTCCATATACAATAACAAAACTAAAATTTAGGAAAAATAATATATAAACAAGTAAATAAATTTCTTAAAAATTACATGTCATTCTCGCTAATTACTCCTTGATTTGACTTAACAAAAATGAAAAAAAAATGCTTTGTTTTGTTTAAAGTGTATTTAAAGCGTATTAAAGGAGATTATCTTCATGTTTTTCAAACATTCTGCCACTAGATTTCAAAAACAGAACACTTGAGCTTGTTATTTCAAAGGTTGCATAAATAATTAATATCAACTTCCACCAGCTTCATATGAATTGATGTCAGAAGTGTAGGATCTGCAATTAATTTTCCCAAGACCTTTAAGAAATATGGATCTTCAGGAGCAGCAATTCCATCACAGCTCCCCCCCCCACCATGAAATTTATTAGAAAAGTGTAAATTGAATAAACATCTGATAACTTCAAACTCAGCTAGAAGTGACCTAAAACTTATTTCAATAGAGCTAAATTGATCCAAAATAACATTATGCTTCTTCCCTCTGCATGTTGCTTTCCCATTTAAAATTAATAGAACCAAGAACACTCCTGACCTTGCAGTACCAGCAAAATGAAAAGGCACCAACTGGATAGAATATTCATTCAGGAATATGCAAATGTTTTGTGGTCTTTAAAGAGGGACAGGAAGGAGGATCCAGGAAATAAGAACCTGATACTAAAAGTGAAATAATTACTCCCCAATATGTTTCCATTATACAGTAGGTACAATGTATATGTCTACTTATAGAGCAATTGTCTTTTTTACCTCCCCTGACATTGCTTAAACATTTTCATCCTGTAATCAACAACTATTCCAATATCATTTTCACTCCATTTTGTTACTTGTTTCTTTGATTTCTTGCTTTGTGGTTGCCACTGTTAAATTTCATTCTGTTATTTTCAGTCCCTCTCTTTAACACGATTGTTTCTAATCTTATTTCTGTCTTTTAAACTGTTGGCTATCCCACACAATTTGGTGTCATCTCCAACTTCATAAGTATTGCTCCTACCTCATTATCCAAGTGATTAATAAAAACATTGAAAAGTAGAGGTCTGAGGATCAGTTTTGGTTGGTGAGCAGCTGTTGAAGAAATTCTTTGCATACAATTTTTCAGCCAGCTATGAATCTACTTGATTGCCATGCAACCAAATTCACACTTGGTAATCAGAATATTGTTTTTGTGTCCAGTGCAATAAACAGTATGATTCTCTTACAGAAAGTGTCCAATTCTAGACCATTTCAATTCACTGATACATGTCAATGTCATTTAAAGTTTTATTATATTGAGTTTTCCCATAATTCTTACATTTGGTGGTCCAACTCTTACTATGTCTGCAACTTTAGACATCATTTTTCTACATGGAAATATAAGCAACTAATGAAGTCCTAAACACATTTTAATCTATCTGTAAGCAAAATACCATTAGTGTTTCCTTTTCATTGCTTAACCAGTAAGACATTAACATTCAGTAAGAAAGTAAAATAAGAGATTACAAATTTGCTTTTCTTCCAGGCCAGTTCCCAGGCCAGCCCCCACAACTATCTTAAATAAATCTTTTTAAAAATGTTATTTATTTAGCATTAAATAGCAGTAACCTCTTAAACAAGTCGTTTACTTATAACTAAGCAATAGAAAGCAATATTTTCAACCCTTTCTCAGGCATTTTAACAAAATTGTTATAAGGGAAATAAAAAATATACACTGCTCAAAAAAATAAAGGGAACACAAGCAGAAGACATCTGAGATCTGAATGAATGAAATAGCCTTATTAAATACTTTGTTACATACAGTAGTTTTGTGTTCCCTTTAGTTGTCTGAGCAGTGTATAAACTACTGTATGTAAAGAACAAAGTATTTAATAAGGCTATTTCATTCATTCAGATCTCAGATGTCTTCTGCTTGTGTTCCCTTTATTTTTTTGAGCAGTATATATTAAATTTGAGTGTAGTAATAAAAAAGTTAAGGGCATGATAGCAAAGGGGAAAAAGGGGAAAAAACTTTGTCCTTCTCATGATGCTCTAAGAACATGCTTATTTTGTTTAATGGATAATCCAGGACTGGAGCTTTGGATCAAGTACAATCCATGTTGTCTATTAGTCCAGCAGTCTAGTGTATAGAGGAGGCTCTATGAAGGTATATAAATATTTTAACTCAAGGCTATTCCAAGATATCAGCTGATTTTCCAATGCCTATTATCTAAAACTCAGTATAATATTTAAAATGTATCCATCAGCAGTTTCATTCATCAGCTTACCTCAGCAACTTTTGATAACCCCCATCCCAATCCTTTCATCTAACTTGTAGACATATGCTTTGTTAGTCATCCTTTGCTATCAAGTCAATAATTGGGTGATGCAAGACAAACATAATATTATAAAATTTCATCCTTGAACTTCAAAAGCTCCATTAGCAATAGTGGAAATATATCATCCTCTAAGTAAAGATTGTAGAATAGCTACTTAGAGTGATAGACATGCACAGAATTCCCACATTGACCTTTGAAAATAATTACAATGCTGATTGCCTTTTGTGCATTCTAGCATCAGAATCTTTATGAGCTTCTCTCATTTTTCAGGAAATGAAAGCCTTATAAAGTCATTTGCATAGAAAACAAATACATAAAGGAATTGCCATCATGAAAGATAAAATTAAAGGGTCTTCAGCACAAGAAGCATTCTGTAAAATACAAACACCATTAATATGGAGGAAAAGGCAACTATAATTTAAAAACAAACACACAGAAATTGAAATTGAATTATGTACCAACGATGAACATGTGATGGCAAAAAAAGTATAAAACTTGCTAATGTTTTGAAATAGAAGATGAACAGTGAAAGACTGCATGACAAAACGGGCTATTAATTGCAGAATCTAAAATACGGATATCCATATGGATATTTGGGAGAAAATATGGGTAGCCAGTATCTAATTTACAATGTGTCATAATTTAAGAGAAAACTTTTATTAAATGATGTATTGCTGGTATATGACACCAGAGAAATTATACAAAATGTACAAATCATTGTCAGAAATGTGAAAACAGGAGGGAACATTTTACCAGAGAGTGAGTGGAGGAGGTATAGTGACATTAGAGTTCTGAGAGCTGTATGCCTATGTGGCCTGGAGGAATCTCCCCTTACCTCTGGGTATATGTTGTTGGAGTTAGTATATGATAAGAGGGGAAGCCATTCTGTTTAAAATGATTAATAAACAAATTAAAAAACACACATAGACTAATTCCCCTGCAAAGCAAGTTTTTTTAAAAAAAAACAACACCTTCCCCTAGCATTTGCAAAAGTTTGATTGCCAAAACTGAAAGTGAACTATAAGAAACTGTTTCGAAGAGAGAAATGAGTCCAAAGCAGCTTGTCATCTGTGAAGGAAGATATGCCCTTCTACTTATGACAGTGGGACATTTCTAAAATCCAGTGTGAACTTATAATCTAATACTTTAAATGCTGCCAATAAGAGGGTAAATGTGCCAGGGCAAAAAAATTCTAGCAGACACATTTCAACATTTGAATGTCAGCATATTGTACCACCAGACAATTTAATCATCGCTAAAAAGCACAATAGCAACTTAGAGTGCCAGCTGAGAGGTATTTAAAGGGCAAGGACCAGACAGTTGGAATGACAAAATAAACAAAGGAAAGCAGTCAAAACAGAAGACTTAGCCTTCAGAATTCCTTGCCTGATGTATGCCCAAAGTTATGTATTTATTCAGAGAATAAGAATTTCATATACACAATATTCATATACGGTTTTGCTTGATTATGTAGTCTCCATTTTTAATCACCCAATCTAGGCAGGGTAGTTCATTAGGGTAGGAAAGGAAATTACAAAACATGGATTTGGTGCAAGCTTTACTTTGTTTGTACATTCATCTCAACATTGCACGTAAGTCACAATGCAAATATTTATTTATTTAAATTTATATAGCTTATTCATAATTCATTTCAACCTAGCTTAGTGTTACCTAGTGGTCTCTTATCTAAGTATCAGCCCAATTTGATATTTTTTAGACTTCTAGAAAGCTAACAAAGTTGGCCAGGTACTGCCTGTCTCTACTGAGACATACTGTTATCATAGATAATTTTAAAAGAAATCATAAATCTTTAAATATTTATTTATTATTCTTTATTACTAAATTTATTTGATTCTCATCTAGTTTCTAAATATACAGTAGAATAATACACAATAAATTAAACTGCAAGAAGTAGAAGGTGACCAGTGCAAGAAGTAGCAAGTGAAAAGAAGAACTGCAATCATTTCATAACTAGTCATGCCTTCCCAAATTGTTCTCTCACACCAACACATTTTCCCCAGTTTGGGAATCTATAAACCATACGGGTGCTGATGGAATCTGAACCATATGGGCTGCTGATTGTCCCTCTCCAGTCAAAGATGTTTGATTTGAGATAGGTTAGGAAATAGACTGAAGACCTGTCTCTTAAATGTGCATGTTTCCATACAGATATAGCTATAACAATCCACCGAAAGCCATTTTTAAAAAAAGTAGCATATCTATTTGAAATACTAATACAGAAATCATCCATAAGATCATATTTTGTAAGCCATTTCCATTAAATTCGAGATAATCCTGCTTTTAAGGGCAGTGGCAAAGCTAAAGCTGTCTGGCGAAGTTTTGAAAATTAAATGATAGTTCTAACACTCAAGTCTTACAAGGCAGAGTTGAAAAAGGTAAACAGGTTTAAGCCTTCCAAAGAGTTGATTAACATTTAAAGAGAGGCAAGAAACAGTTTGATGCATGCACATGCTGGGCTGGTTCTTGTTGTATATAAGTAGCATCTATGAAGGGCAATCCATGGCTTTTTGTTGATTTCCAAAAGTAGACATTTCTTTTTGCAGACTCTCAGTGCATATATATATAGTATTTGCTTCATTCCATGAAAGTTTAATAAGTAGGAGCAGAGAACTCCTCTGACAGATAATCCCTGTATAAAGACAGTAACAAAGTTAAGGATGTCTGGAGAAGCTTAACTACAGCTATCATGTTATGCTAGAGGCTTGCATGACCTTCTGGAATACATATTGGAAAGGCACTGCAGTGGGAAAGGTTAATGACAAAAATTGTGTCCCAGTCCCATAGGTTGGCAGAGAAAAGTTATTTTGTAAGTATGAATGAGTATGTAACCTGCAACTTTCACCTACCACTATTTTTCAACAAATTTGTTAGCATTAATCATAATGTAAATCATTTATAAGAGGAGGTTTGGTTAGGGGAAAAAAAGATATGCAATTGAATGAAAATGAGCTTCACTTTATAAAGTGTTCCTCTCAGACTACTCTCTTTTTTTATGCAGATATTTTAAAATAGAATGGAATGGAATGGAATGGAATGGAATGGAATGGAATGGAATGGAATGGAATGGAATAGAATAGAATAGAATAGAATAGAATAGAATAGAATAGAATAGAATAGAATAGAATAGAATAGAATAGAATAGAATAGAATAGAATTCTTTATTGGCCAAATGTGATTGGATACATAAGGAATTTGTCTTTGGTGCATATGCTATCAGTGTACATAAAAAGACAAGATACATTCGTCAAGAATCATAAGGTACAACACTTAATGATAGTCATAGGGAACAAATAAGCAATCAGGAAACAATCAATATCAATATAAATTGTAAGGATACAAGCAACAAAGTTACAGTCATGCAGTCGTAAGTGGGAGGAGATGGGTGATAGGAACGATGAGCAGACTTGTGGTGAGATTCAATATTTTTAACAACCGGTTCTGTGGGCGTGGCTTAGTTGGGGGTGTGGCTTGGTGGTCATGTGACCGGATGGGCGTGGCTAGCTGGTCATGTGACTGGGTGGGCGTGGCTATGTGCATAGGGACTACTCAGAGGGCTGAAAAAAGTCATTTCTGACTGGTCCTCGCACTTATGACCATCCTCACATTTATGCCCATTGCGACATTCTTAACAACCGTGTCAGTCATTTCACCACTACTTCTCTTCACCATGGTGACAAGATAGGGCATAAAACATAAAATGTGAGGACAGTCGTAAGTTCAAGGATTGGTCAAAAGTGCAAGGATCAGTCAAAAATAACTTTTTCAGCCTTCTGACTAGTCCATATACACATAGGGACTATTCAGAGGGCTGAAAAAAGTCATTTCTGACTGGTCCTCACATTTTTGACTGATCCTCGCACTTATGACCTTCCTCACATTTATGCCCATTGCGGCATTCTTAACAACTGTGTCAGTCATTTCACCATTACTTGTCTTCACCACAGTGACAAGATAGGGCGCAAAACATAAAATGTGAGTAGAGTTGTAAGTGCAAAGACTGGTCAAAAGTGCGAGGACCGGTCAAAAATAACTTTTTCAGCCCTCTGAGTAATCCATGTGCACAAAAGGATACAGCAATAGAGAGGGATGAAGGAAGGAGAAGAGAGATAGAAGGAAGAAGGAGAGATAGGGAGGGAAGAGAAGGGAGGAAGGGAAGGGAAATTAGAGTAAGAGTGAGGGTAAGAGAGGGAGGAAGAGAGGAGGAGAAGAAGAGGGGGGAAGAGAAAGTAAGAAGGAAAGAAAAGAGAGAGGTGGTAGGTTTGAGAAGAAAGATTGCCGTACAGTAAAAAAGATGAAATAGAAGAAAGGCAACCCCAAACAAATATAAAGGTATTAAGATAAAGAATGAATTGTTAAACTTTAAAGAATAAAAGAGAATAAATATGAATAAATAGCAGTAATTAAAAACACACATACAAACATACAATGTATTTTCTTTGAACAGAGTATTTGGCCAGTTCACAAATTTAAACAGTGTTTAGTCATTTCAATTAAATTTACAATTTCTATATTTCTTTTTTGCCATATTTATTCCTTATCTATTTTTTTAAAAAAACAATATTACCCTTCATCCTCATCTCTAATCTTAATCAAATTCAATTTTTCTCTTCTATTCTATATTATACTCCTTCTCATTTTCATCTATTTTTATATCCATCCTCACATTGGTTAATTATGTAATATTACAGTTGTTTAATATAAATTCAACATTTTAATATAAATCAATTAGTTATATAACTATCTTTTTTTTATATTAATCAATATGAACATGAATATTCCAATTATTTCCATGCAATCCAATTTCTTACAAATCAATTAATTATATTTACCAATAATAATAAACCAAATAATTTCCCCCATATATTCCTCCAAACCACAATTTAACCATTTCTGGTTTCAACACAATATACAATTAATAGTATCTCAATTATTACAATTCCCTATTTAAATAGAGCTTTTTTTCTTTTGTGTTTTAAAATCTTGAACTCTCATCTTTTTCCCTAAAGAGGAACTACCTCTTTAGGGAAAACTACCTTTCCACTAAAGGTAAGTGGAAAGGTAGTTTTCCCTAAAGAGGTAGTTCCTTTTTTGGTGAGGAAAAAGAAAAGAAATCTGCCTGCCTAATTTTCCAACGTTGCAGCAACAGTAAAGCAGGCTTTTACTTTCAGTTTCGTTTTTCAGCATAGATAGGGGAAAAAAAATCTGCACTCTTTGCAAGCAAGCAGCAGAGCCTTGAGCAAAACAGCTGAGAGCAAATCAGCTGAGAGTTGGGAGGCCGATAGAATCAAAGGCCTAATTAGCCTATGCTGAAGCTCCGCAGGCCAATAAAATTACAAAAAAACACTGAACCGTTTGTTAAATTGCTGGCTCGCCCGCCCCTCACCCACCACTATTTATTGGCAATAAATAGTGGTGCGGAGGGGCGGGGCAAGGGGCGGGGTGAGCCAGCAATTTAACAAAGGGTTTGTCCAGTTTGTGAGGGGGTCTGTAAATATTTTCACAGCCGTCTTTTTGACTCGTGCAGTATACAGGTCCTCAACAGAAGGCAGGTTGGTAGCAATTGTTTTTTCTGCAGTTCTAATATCCTCTGAAGTCTGTGTCTGTCTTGTTAGGTTGCAGAACCAAACCAGACAGTTGTAAAGGTGCAGATGACAGACTCAATAATTCCTCTGTAGAACTGTATCAGCAGCTCCTTGGGAAGTTTGAGCTTCCTGAGTTGGCACAGAAAGAACTTTCTTTGTTGTGCTTTTTTGATGATGTTTTTGATGTTAGGTGTCCATTTTAGGTCATGAGATATGATAGAACCTGGAAATTTGAAGGTCTCTACTGTTGATACTGTGTTGTCTGTGTTGTTTGTTCATATGAGGACCACATGTCCCACATGTCTGATTTCTGTCTGTCCATCTGAAAAAAGTGGTTATCTGTGCTGCATCTTTGTGTGTGTGTGTGTGTGTGTGTGTGTGTGTGTGTGTGTCTTATAGTC
Organism: Arizona elegans; assembly: GCA_022577455.1. Taxonomy (NCBI): domain Eukaryota; kingdom Metazoa; phylum Chordata; class Lepidosauria; order Squamata; family Colubridae; genus Arizona; species Arizona elegans. The sequence goes on from JAKOOJ010000008.1 coordinate 59,785,670, forward strand.
AGTGATGTAGTGTGTGTTTGGACAGGTCCCTGCAGTTTTCTTGGCAAAATTTCAGAAGTGATTTGCCATTGTTTGCTTCTTAGGATCTAGAGAAAATAACTGGCCTAAGGTCACCCAGCTGGCTCCCATGTACCTATTTACTATATTTATTTCATATAATAGAAGAGAATTTGTTCTTTTAAAACATCTGAATTAGAATATTTAGAATCTCAGCACTTTTTAAAATCCAAAACTTATGATCACCATTTTATTTTCTCTACCACTATCCCTTTATCTTACAATGAGAAAAGCTAAGCTTTTCTAGTACTTCATGTTAAATAATACATTCTAATGACAGGACTAAGTAAATCAGAATACAGCAAGGGAATTAATTTATAAATATAAAAATCTATTAAATAAGCATTTAATTTTCACAGTACAAATACTGTTTGTTTTCATATCTTTTATCCCTAGGAATCAAAGTACATATTTGCTTTTCTTTTTATAAAAATACAGTATAGCCAAATAAAAGTCACATCATCTAAATTTCTATTTGAGTCACATCATACCTTATTTACTGAACCTATTAATTCAGTCCAAGAAAGTAACACAACTGTGCATGTCTATCAAAAATAAACCCTGCAGACTTACATCAGTTGAATTGAGTGTCAAGGATAGGGATAGGAATGAGCTTCTGTAAGCTTTGTGAAGAAAAGTGATTTTCATAAGGTCTTGAACCGAAGAGAATTTTAGGGCATTTCTAAATGGATTGCTTCTGGTGGTACTGATATAAGGCTATTATGTCACTACTTAGTTCTTCTGAGGGAAATGGGTGGTTAAGAAATAGAATGAATATGAATGAATGAATGAATGAATGAATGAATGAATGAATGAATAGTCCATCTTTCCCACTTAGCCAGTTTTGTTTTTTGTTTTTTTGTGATACACCGAAAAGATTACCAAAGAAAGATAATACCTTTAGACTTTCCCTCCCATAAAATTATCGATCAGGTCAGCTTTATTTCAGTTTTTAGCAAGCAGAGCTATAGAATTATATTTTTAAAAAACCAAGTCCCACCCGGAGCATTTTAAAACTCTAAGAAATCCAAGCTCTCACCCCACCTCTTACTATGCTTTATGTCGATGCAATGCTTTTTTTCAATGTAATGTTTTTCTCATTGATTTTTGTCCATTAAAGTCCATTAAATCATAGAGCTGGAAGACACAATTCAGCTAGTGGTTAGAGAGATTTCCTGATAGCTACTCGCTATAAACTTTTTTCCTACATTATTATTTTATATTAACACAAAGCCATTGGGAAAGGATCTATTGGTCTGGAGTATGGTAGCGTCATTATTTATGGCCTACGCCCATAGAAGACTAGCCTGTCAGCTGCCAAAACATAAATCTAAGTAGGACAGAATGGTTTGTTAATTGAGATTCCTGGCTGGTTCCAGTTTTATCTATGACTTAGCACTCTCCTAGACATACACATAATGGTTGATGGACAGGTGCAGTTTCTGGCCAACAGTACATTTACCCAATTTTAGCTAGTCATTCATAGCTTTATACAAATGAACATTGCAATGGAAGTCATACCTTCCCCCAGTTGATCCAGACTACTGCAATGTGCGCTACTTAGGATGGCCTTTGAAAACCATTTGAAACTGAAATGATAGAAAATGCTGTGGCTAATTTGCTATCAGGTTTTAACTATCAGGAGCCTGTTTTGTCTATGCTTAAAGCTCTTCACTGGCTGTCAATAGGTTCCTTGGTGCAAACTGCTGCTTCTAAGCTATAAAATTCTATATTAGTTACCTCCTGCAGGCTTACTTTTTTCAATGCATTCAACGTAGAAGAAACTCTTGATTGTCCCGCATTTTCATGAAATGAAGATAGATAACGCCTGGAAAATGTTTCAATGCTATTGCACCATTATTTTAGAACAGCTTCCCTATAGATATTAATGTATCTTCTCTTTTGATGGCCTTTAGAAAATCAGTGAAATTCAGTCAATTCTAAAGGCTGATGGCCTTTAGATTACATTTGGTAATGTACATCATCACCTTACATTTGGTGATGTAATGTCATGTTCTGTGTAATTGGGGACTGTGATTGTGAACAATGGGGTTACTGTTATGTAGTTCTATTGTGGGATTATTTATAATGCATTACTGAGTATGATTTTTCTATATTGTTTACCATGGATATTTTAGTGTTTATAGTGTTTATCACTGATGTTTTATTGTTTTACATGTTATCTTGTATTGCACTCCATTTAATTGCTTTTTCTTCTAATCGGTAAAAAGCATGAGTGATTTCAGCAGCATACAAATTCAGTATCGAATAAATAAATTTAATCCTCTGCTTGGTGCATTTCCAAATAAAAATATCACCTATAGATAACAGTGCAGCCTTTCCTTAAAGTCGTGCACTAAAAGAAAACCCGTCACATTTCTGAGTAATTAGCTTCACCCTCAAACTGCAATTTGTTTTGGGATAGTAGCAAATGTCATTTACCAGACACAGATTTAAGTCCAGTTTCCGATATAGAAACTTATTGGGTGATTTATTTATTTCTTTAAGCATCTTTTGATTTTTGATCGGCTAAACATTGCTTGCTCCAAATATATATGTAGAAAACCACAGAGATGAATGTGGAGAAGGTATCAGAGATTACTAGCAAAACATGAGCTCAGCTCAGGAAACAGAATATAGTGAGAAAGAAACGCAAGATTGCCTCTCTTTAATATCAGAGAGAGGGAAGCTAAAGATTCTCAGGCTTTCAAACTTCTGTTATTACAGCCTATAATGACAAGGTGATGTTTCAGTATTTCTATGGAATTTCCTGCCACAGCCTATGTGAAAGAATTGACATCAATCTTGGAAATGTGATAGGTTAAACTCATGTTTTGCTAACCGTCTGCACACAGCTTCTCCAAGGTCATGTGGATCTGTATAATATGAAGATTATTTTTAAGAAAAAACACAACTGTGCTATAAGTACTTCAGAATCTTGCCCTTCCACCTTCTCAATAGAGGGGTTCTATTTTTTATTCTCTTTTAAAGTTTTCAAACACATCAATTGTTGTGACCTGTCAGCGGCCTGTGCAGTTAGCAACTGATTCTGACAGCAAGGAGGCTGGTGTGGTGCTGCGCCAGCAGCCTGTGCAGCTGGCGCTTAAATCAGACAATGAGGAGGCTGGAGAAGATGGGGTGCCAGAGATGGGGATTCAGCCAGGGCTTTCAGAACCTCCAGAAGCTCCCATAAGTGAAGAGGAAGAAGAAGAGGAGCCTCTTCTCGATGCACGAGTGCACAGAGCTGTTAAAAGGCAGGAGTGGTTCCTCAGGAGGAGATCTCCTCGTGAGTAAGGCTTGGGGCTAATTGGCCACTTCCCTAATCTATTTAAGGAAGGATGATGACTGATGCAATTTGCAGGAAACAACTTCATTCATATTCCTTCACGTTTTGATTCCAGAAACGTTTGATTCAGCTCTTGTTTCTCTCTTGTCAGTTTTCCTGCAAATTGTTTCTGGGCATTCTGCCAACCACAGTAAGATTATGGTTATCTGAAATACTGTGCCTCAGAATTGAGTTATTATTCTTTGGATTCTTGTCGGCTGTTAATGAAGTTAAATTAACAGCCCTTGTTCAGAAAAGACTGATTTAAATTGTACTTGTGTTCAAACAACTACTAAGAAAGCTCATTAGTAGTCCTTAATTAGTAAACTAAGGTTTGTACAGATTTTGTGTGTGCTGTGTTCTTTGGGGTCCGTAGCTGGGGCAGAACATCAGTCAAATGGAAAAAAATGGGTGGACTTCCTTATATATTCCCCACCAAACTCCACTGACAACCTGTTTGTTTTCCCAGTATATCTGATATTCCTTGCATAATCTCTGCTTACTGATCAGAAAGTAATTGATTAATTACCCACACTAGGAAATCAATAGTTAATGGGGAGGGTTATTTTTCCATTCCTCAAAGCTAATCACATAGTGCCTTATAACACAGAAGTTTTCTAATCACTCTTTTCTAGATCTTTCTCCTGTTAAATTTTGTTGGCAAACTCTTATTTCCTCTTCCTCTTTGCCTGTTCTGTAAAAAAATATTTGGAATTATATTTTAATTGAGTTGAACTATCTTAAATAAAATGTATTTAGTCATACATTTAATAAAATGTATAAAATTATGAAACACATTTGTGAGGCCTAATGGAATTGCTTTCTTTAAAATATTCTGTCACGATGTATAAAGAGCTCCAGTCTCTACTTATACATAGCATTTGATAAGTGAAATGTTAGCTTCAAAACAGAAAATCATTTTTTTTATTAATCAAACCAATAGCAGTTTTTTTCTGGTTCTTACTTGCCACATCCATGTAAACCAAATCTAAAACCTTGAAATTATTGATTTCTACCTTCTACTAAATTGGACTTCAAGGTAGACACCCGATCAGAAAATGAAAAAAGCAGCAGGAAAAATACATTTAATTGTACTAGGAAAGGAGGAGGAAATAACTATTCCATCTGTATTAGAAATGGAGAATCTAATCTGATTTATGATGCAGGATTTTCCTTTTTCCTTGTACAGAGATGAATTTTAGTAAAAGGCAATCTTCTAGTGGAAGGAATACCTTCAGATGTGCTAAATAGACAAAAATTGGGAAGCAATCCCAAAGCTGGCAATTATCCTGAAGTTCACTCTCTGCACTTTTAGAAAGGACTTTTCAAGTGGTTATTCTAGCTGCTGTCAGGGTTCCAAGTAACACCCCCAACGAAAGAAAACTCCAAGGCTTGGATTTCCTCAAAGTTACTTTTTATTAGAGATGTCATATTGGCACATCTGGGAAAACCTGAATCTGAAAGTTTCTAGGTTTTCGCCACCCAAGTGAAAGTTCAAGACCCTGCACAGCACCCTCATGTCCATCACATGGTCCAATCATCCACCATCCAAACTGGAGACACCTCCCAGTCATCCGACTCCAGGTGCCAGGGCAATGTATCCTTGACTCCCTGAGAAAGGAATGTTATTTTGACTACATATAACCTGTATTCTATGCAATCCCTCCTCCCATTTTCCCACAGAAGAATATGTGGCAGGCCTGAAGGCCCAAATATAAAAGATAGCTTCCGGGTCTGACGGCTGCATCATCCCTAGAATGTAATTGAAGTCCCCTGCCATGGAAATGTATGTCATCTGATTATCTCAGCCACAACACATTGAGGGTCATAATAGAATTTGATAGATATTTTGAACCAGGATTGTTATAGGATACCATACAACAAGGGTTAGGAGGAAAGTGAGCCCAGCCAATTTCAGAGGACAGCAATTCATAGCCACCATTCAGAACTGTTAAAACTAATACTATACCTCCATTTAATTCATTTTTAGGCAAAGACATTCTATAGTAGGGGAACCTGAACATACCATTACTTATTCCTACATTTATTCTCCCATTACAACCAGGAAATACACCATGGCTAAGTTAAGCAATATGAAAGAAACAAATTCTGAAGGTACTTCAAGTCTTGGAAGACTATAATCATAAAAGATTGGCTGAAAACTGGTTTCGGATGAATTTATTGTCCCATTGTCATATGGAAAGAATATGCACCCAGCTTGATAGCTGTGTAAATGATTTAAATATTCATTACCCAGAGCAAATATACTTTCAGATTATGTAAAATCGCCCATAAAGAGGTCAGAGACAGTAACGTACAACACTGAGAAAGTATGTGTGAGTGGTGGGCAGATCTTAGTAGCTGTTCCCTGTACCAAAATTAAGCGTTTCCTCATGAGTTTCAAAGAATGCCTAACGGAAGTTCCACACAATTGACATAGCATTGCAAAAGAACTTGGTAAATGATACTATCCCTTCTGTGGAACTGATATCCTTAAGCCATCATGATCCTGAAATTCTTCCCTGTAGTAATGACCGTCTATCCATACAAAGCATGTTTCAAAAGTAAGTGGGTGCTATTCTGTTGTAAAAACAGAATCATTGATCATTTTATATTTCAAAAAGGTTATGACACTGATCAGGATGTTTCTGCTCATAGGTTTGTCTGGCAACTTATCTTTCTCAGTGTTCCAAGTATGGAGTGCAGAGGATAATAGAAAGTCTATTATAGGAATGTTTTTAATTCTTGGTTCCAGAAGCCTGAAGCAGCCTAGATTCCTTCTCAGGGAATCCTTGGAAACTTGGGATGTTTCCAGATTCTTGCAATATTGTATATGTTTTCTACAATTCACAGGCAAGTAGATATGGAGCTCCGTGTCCTCTGTGCTATCTGACTTCCTGTGGGCAAGAGAACTTGCTTGGAAGGCGCTAGCCACCCAACCACATGATTATTTCTGATTTTAGCAGAACATATGGATGGGTAACTCATGCAACATATTCCATGCTAAAAGGGCCCTGAAATGCTATTAGGAAGTAAAAATGGCAAGCCCAGATGCTTAAGTTACTAAGAAGCCTTTAGGAGGCCACTGATCAGATCTGCAGGCTGCAAGTTGAGGCTTCTCTGTTCAAGATAATCTTTTTACTAAACTTTTGGGAGAACTCTGGGATTGGATAAATTTGTACAGCCAAAAGCAATGGTAAACTAGGTTAGACCATGCAATATTTCTGGGTAAAACACCTCTCAAGATAATGGTATGTGCTCTCTGCTACATTGTGGGATATTTCAAAGTCCCTTAAATATTGTACATTAATGACACCATTAAGAACACATTTGATAGTGAGCTGAGCTTCTTATGTGATCCACCTCTTGATGTAATTGAAATCCGAGGTGGCAAAGTCTTGCAGCCTGAATCAAGGGTACCTTGTAAGGGGTTAAGACAGTCAGTAAGCATTACAGCCCAGATTAAGGGAGTTGTGCAATTGATGTCTTACATGACACGATGACATGAAGAGGTGACATCTCTCTTAACTTAGGGACCATAAAGAGCTGAAATCTCTTGAGGCTCCCTGAGTTAACTGACTGGGGAGAAGTCATGCAGTTAGTACAGAAGCTCACAAAATGTATTACATTTGGGATTCTGCTCATAGGTTTGTCTGGCAACAAACCTATACCAAAATATCATTTTAGTAAAAACAAATAACATTATGCCCCAAATTTCTCAAAATATGAAGTGTCAAGTGTCTTATTGTTTCTTCTCTTCCTTATCTGCCTCTCATATGGCCTACGTTTAATGCATCTTGCACAGTATTCAGCATAATTTACAGTGCAGAGTTTTTGAACAAAATTGTATTCTAAAGAGCAAGCTAAATGAGATATCAATTGTATTTCCATAATTGTTGATATTCAAAAAGCTCTTGCACTGAGTTAATTCAGAGTTATTATACAGAAAGATGACTTTCTGTGAAACTACAAGGTTTCATGTGTAAATATTAACTGAAGTAGAATTCAATTAAAATGAATAGTATTGAATTATAATACTAAATTAAATTTGGCTTGCATTTATGCTCACTTCATGATTATTGGCTAACTAAGCAATATATCTTGCAGAGCTTTATTTTAATTTAGTCTGAATTTCATTATTTTTTATAAAAAAGTTTTTCTAATTAGAAATCCAATGCCGAATTACTCATGAAGGTTAGCTGTGAGTTTTTTGTTGACTCAAAGAAACCTAGCTGATTTTATTCCACGCTGGTGGCTTTCTATTGCTGAGACTTTTCTCCAAGGGAGATAAACTAGACCCTCCATTTCCATAGATGCCAGTATAGCCCCTTGGCAGCCTTGGCATCTTGGCAAGAGAACAATCCTTGAGCTTCTTTGGCACAGACAGGAGCTTGGTTCCTGCCAAAGAAGTCCAAGATCCAACATTTTCAATTAGAACTTAAAAGCCCTCAGCTTAAGTTGCCAGATGCTATTAAGTCCCACCTGCAGCACTAGTCGGTTAGCAAATTGCAGTATAAACAGAATTATAGACTTCCTGATGCTACACACTTATCCCAGAAAAGCACTAATGTCTTTAAGAGCAGTATAATAAGCAGAAATTCAGTAAGTATTTTTTAATCAGTAAGGATAAATGCTTTAAAATATCTCATTCTGTCTGACATGCAATTCTTGAGGGCACAAGAAATTTGACAGTAAAGAAGTATCATCATATTAAGTTGCAAGATGCTATTAGTCTTATTTTTGTCCTTGAACTTTGGACATACACATGAGAATAAACTTGTTACCATTTAATTAGATAAATTTTAAAAATGTAGAAAATGAGAAGGGTGCATGAATGCATGAATACACTCAGCTGTGATTTTGGGAGACTGCAGAACTATCAATATAAGACCAGAGGTTTTGCTCTGCAAGGACCTTACAAGAACCTGCTAAGATTTCTGATTTTAGGTCAATGAGCATTCCCACATTAGACCTCATCCTGTTCTGAATCAATTCTGGGTCTAATTTTACAATCTCAATTTAATAAGAGGGATGATTTGTTTCTTATTCAGATGTAGTGTAATTGAAAATGCAGGAAATATTTTATTTAAAATGCTGTAGCTTTATGGAACATGTAAATGGTCCATTTTCTCTGTTACCTTACCTTATCCTGTCTTCCAGCTCCTGGATTTCTTCTTAGCAGACTTTTCAAAGATGAGGGTTGCTTGATGGCTTTCCAAATCTCACACAGATGAATTACTTTTATATATTCTGTATATACAGAAACACACACAACATGGGAAGGATATGAATGGGAGCCACAAGTGACCAATGTGTTTTCAGTTGCATATAAGGGGGTAGGCAGGTTAATTTGTTTTTACAAGACAAATTCTAGATTTTGTGTTCCCAGCATTGTGCAGCTGGCAAAAGAGAAGAGGATTATGGTTGTCTTAAAGATGTTTTTGAGAGATTAAAGAATGGAAATAATGGGGGTACAAAATTGTTCTGCCCCAGCTACAGACCCCAAAGAACGCAGCACACACAAAGTCTGTTCAAACCTTAATTTACTGAATAAACTAGTCTTTTACAACAACGGCTGTTAATTAATTGCATTACATTAACAGCCGCCAAGAATTCAAAGAATAATAACTGAAAGCTTACTATGGTTGGCAGAATGCCCAGAAGCAATTTGCAGGAAGCTGATAAAATAACCAAGACAAGACACGAAGATATGTGAACTAAGTTGTTCCCTACAAATTGCTTCAGTCAGCATTCCTCCTTAAATAGGCTAAGGGAGTGGCCAATTATCCCCAAGCCTTACTCTCGAGGAGACCTCCTCCTGAGGAGACCTCCTCCTGAGGAGACCTCCTCCTGAGGAGCCACTCCTGCTTTTGGCAGCTCTGCGCACCTCTGCATCAAGAAGAGGTTCCTCCTCGTCTTCCTCTTCACCCATGGAAGCTTCTGGAGGTTTTGAAAGCCCTGGCTGAATCCCCACCTCTGGCACCACATCTTCTCCAGCCTCCTCATTGTCTGACTCAAGTGCCAGCTGCACAGGCTGCTGGCGCAGCACCACACCAGCCTCCTCGATGTCTGAATCAGCTACTAGCTGCACAGGTCGCATACGGGCCACAACAGAAATAGTCAACATCACCCCAGTTCTGAGGAATCATATTCTATCCCTATATATATATTAATACCCTCTGGTAGATTTATTAGACTTGTGATCTCTATTCAAAATGATTTGAAAAAAGATAGTAGTACATTTCTTAAGAAAAAAAGATTGCTTTGCTAGTATGTGCTCTGCAAGATCAGAACTACACAGATTTAAAAAGATTGGTTGCTAGTCACATTGAACCTTATTTCTAAATGATGCGTGTACTTTAAAAGGTTGGATGCATCAAGCATAAACAAATTATTTTAATCTTCCGAATAAGTACAACCTATAAATGTCTGAAACCAAATATATAACGTAATTACAGTCTTATCACATGTGTCCTGTCCCTGAAAATTATTTTCTTTCTTAAACAGACAACAAACATCATGCATCTAAAATGTGAAATGAAGTATAAAAACAAGTTCAGAAAATAAGCACTTGAATGGATTGTTTACCTTTTACTGAAATGGATGTCATGATTTCTTTATGAAAGAGAAAACTAAAACATTTGCCATGATTTAATATCTAAAAGGTTATGGTTATGAATATAGGTTTGATTATCGGGTTCAAATTCATCATATGTCTGAGAGCCACATTTTCAGGCAATTTAGACATAATACTCTCTAGTGGTGGGTTGAGATCTCTTGTACTGAGAGGCATCCATCTCTGTAGTGAAAAAGATTTTATTTGCACAGGCACAAGCATGTAGGCTTCCAAGCAATTCTGAATTCTGATAGATGTCCTGAGCATTTTTCACAGTTTCTTGACTACAGGTATTATCAACTACAAAAATGCTTAAACATTGAAGAGAGAAGCCTCTTTACTTTCCCATGCAAGCGTTAGAAGGATCTTCCTCTCAGCAGTTATACATACAATCCTAAACTAGAATCTCTAAGATTGTATCCTAGTGTCCCTTTTTTCTATAACCTTATCTTTCTAATTATCAAAACCATGAGTCACAAAATCAGTTTCCTTTTTGTACAAAAAGTCCATAGGGGTTTCCAGTCATTGATGAATGTTAATAATGACCTTTCTCTAATCAATGAAGTTAGTTTGGCCATCTCAGCAAGTTTGTTCAATTTCACCAACCATTCTTCCATGGTGGGTGATTTGGAAACCATTTTTTCAGTTTAGGTTGCTTTCCCCCCCCCCCCCTTTCTCTGTTGGCAGCCACATCATTCTGATGACTAATAATTAATTTATAACCTATTTACTGTGCCAAGTTTTTTTCACAGGCACTTTTACTAAGCTATATATATTCTCCCCCTCCCACCATATACTGTACCTGTACATTTCAGGACTGTTTCCTAAGTGAACACTTTTGATCTTGTCCCTCTGAATTCTTTTTGGTTATGATTCTTTATCAGCATGCTTGCCGTATTTCAGCATTTTACTGAGAGTGACTTATTTTTGATACAAACCTGCTTGCAGGTGATAGAGATTTTATTAGAAAAAGAATAAACTGTAACATTTAAATGCCTTCCACAAATCCAACCAGAGATCTATTATTCAAATTTGCCAAACAGAGTAATCACAATCATGGGGAAAAGGTCCATAATATATATAATCATCTGTTGACAAAATATAACAAACAAAGAAAGAAAGTATAATAATTTCATTCCAAAGGATCTCTAATGCATTATCCTGGAACCAGTGAAGTCAGTTTATTTCAGTTGGTGGGGGAATAATAAACCTATATACATTGGGATATAAAATTACATTTTTCTTAGCATCATTTAAGACATTATCAAAATTTTCTTTCAGACTTAGAGAAAGTTTAAAAAGAGTTATAGCATACAAAGATTTCCATGTCTTTGCTTTTTCTTGAGCAAAAACATATAAATGACAATTAACAGAATTCTAAGTATGCTAAAGGCATTGTTTGAAAGAGGAAAGCAACAAATACTTCAAAGACAGAAAGTCAGAAAAATAATTAGAGAGGCTTAAATTATTCTAACAAGACAAGACTGAGAAAACTGCCTACACTTTATATTATATATATATGGTTTTCTTAAATCTTTGGACGAGGAATTTTGCAGTTCCTTTGGAAGAAGGCAAAATATGGTTAATGTTGCTCCAATATTACCATTGTTTTCTGAATGGTATAGTAGATATAAGAATAATGGTCTAGGAAGCTTTGCACAAGGTGACTCATGCCATTCTTGCTTTAGTTTCTTCAAAAACTTGAAATATTGCTGTCTCTTGATGGCTTGCTGATTAGATGATCATAATTCAGTTTCAATTTTATTATTTCTGAAATAGATGATAGATAGATAGATAGATAGATAGATGATAGATAGATAGATAGATAGATAGACAGAGCCAGCCAGTTTGAGGTAGTGGTTAAGGCATTAGAATTAGAATTTTTTATTGGCCAAGTGTGATTGGATACACAAGGAATTTGTCTTGGTGCATATGCTCTCAGTGTACATAAAAGAAAAGATACACTCATCAAGAATCATAAGGTACAACAATATCAATATAAATTGTAGGGATACAAGCAACAAAATTATACAATCGTAAGTGGAAGGAGATGGGTGGTGGGAACGATGAGAAGATTAATAGTAGTGCAGACTTAATAAATAGTTTGACAGTGTTGAGGGAATTATTTGTTTAGCAGAGTGATGGCATTTGGGAAAAAACATCAGGTTAGAAACCAGGAGACTAAATAGATAGATGATACTTTTCTATTTTGATATTATTTGTCTTTCTGTCTATCATCTATCTCTGTCATCTGATTTTCCTCCTGCTTTTAACAAGCACATGAAGTGATTTTTCTTAATGTTAATAAAAAAATACAAAGAATGCTAAATGTATTAAAATATTTCTGAAAAGGTATACCTTTAAATTCCAAGAGTAGAAGCTAAATGAAACTCTAGGAATTTATATTATGTAAAGCCACAGGACAGAAAGATGCAGCAACACCTAGATATGATTAATAGTGTTATCTGTATATCCACAAAGACTTTAGGAGGGAACAAGTATCTACTGATGCTTGTTAATGACATGTCCAGTTATATATCACTTAGTTGACTGGATAGAAAAATCAATGCTAGAGAAATTTACAGCATATCTCAACTATCAAGAATAAGTTTGTAAGACCATCTTAAATTCTGTGTTCAGAACATCAAATCCATACTAAAAGATGCAGCAAAATACTTAAACATAGAGGATAATGAGCACCTTACAACAATATCATGTGTTCAGAATAGAGGAACAGAGAGGAATACTGTGGAGTTTTTTTAATGGAGAATGTGTTGTACCAAAGGTGCATTCTGATTTACTATCTATTATTAACTTAGTCAAATGCATTGCCATTGTTGTATGTTGTATAATTATCCCATATAGGGTGGAGTCCTACCAGTTACCTGGGAATGGATTGAACCTATTAGACCTGAGGAAGTGGACAGGGTCCTTAAAATTGTATGCTAAAAAGCATACTTTTTAGACCCTTGTGAAAGCAGCCATAGGAGGAGCTCTTGTGTTAGTAGGTCCTAGCAATGGTTAATTCTTTGAATTAGAGAGTTGTTCCTTTACTTCTTCAGGAGGCTTTGGTTTACCTCCCTCTTCAAAAAGCCATAATTGTACCCCAATACTGGACAACCTCTGCCCAGGATCCAACCTCCCTGTTAGGGAGGAAAGTGATCAATAAAGTAGTTGCACAACAATTGACCTTTCAGAAGTCCCTCAAGACTTGATTGTGCCAAGGACCCCAGGCGATGGAGTCTTAACTTGTGAGGTGGCTTCAATATCATTGATATCCCTCAATCTATTGTATTATTTTTCTTTTCTTGTTTAGTTTTTCTTTTCTTTTATAGTTTTTAATGTCTTTAAATAATAATGCCAGGGTTCCAAAAAAACACCCCCAACAAAATAAAACTCCAAGGCAATAAATTCCTCAAAATCCCACTTCATTAGAGATGTCATGTTGGCACATCTGGGAAAATCCGAATCTAAAAGCTTCCAGATTTTCCCCACCCAGTTGAAAGTTTGCAACCCTGCTTCACACCCACAAGTTCATCACATGGTCCAATCCATCCTTCGGGCTCAACTGGAAACAATCCCCAGTCACTCCCATCCAGGTGCAGGCAAGGAATGACTCTCAGAGCAAGGAATGGCTATTCTTCCACCACTCCAACAAAAAAAGCCCTCCCAGTTTCCCATTCTAAATATATGTGGCAGTTAGGAAGCTAAAAGAAAAAAATGGCTTCCAAAACTGACAAATTATATATAGGGGTTTTAGCTAACTATGTTTTATTGGATTGTTATATGACGTCCAGAGTCACTTTCTGTGAAATGGGCAGCCATATAAATTTGATAAATAAATAAATAAATTTTATCCCTACAGTATTTTTAAATATTTGGATAATTTTATGTCACCTTTGTCACTATTTTTAAAATTATATTATTTATACCACGTTTGATTATATAACATTGTCTTACAGTCTAAATAAAATTTAAGTAAATTTCTGTTCTTGGTACAAACTTAATTCAATATTATCCTCCATCAATTGGAACAATACAGAACATGAGGGTTGAAAGAAAACAGCTTTCACTGGTCTTGAAGTCAGAATCAGGTGGAAATGTTCAGAACTTAGGTTATGATGGTATCAGAAAAGAAAATTTTTATAGATTATACCCTATAAGGAAAATCTGTACAAAATGTTCTACAGATGGCACCTCCCACCCGCATGGCTGGCAAAAATGTTTCCAACTATGTCTCCAATGTGTTGGAAATGTAAATCGCAAAAGGGAATTTACTATAATCTTTGGTGGTCATGCCGAAAGCGAAACAATATTGGCAAGAAATAAAGAAAATGATTGAAGAAATTATAAAACAAAAATTGGAAATGAGGCCGGAAATTTTTCTATTAGGAATAATCACAGCACAATACACCAAAGAAATAAAATACTTAATTATAAATATTTTAACAGCTGCAAGCATACTCTTTGCCCAAAATTGGAAATCTGAGCAATTACCGACAGGAAATAAAATAATTGCAAAAATCACAGAATGCGCAGAAATGGATAGACTAACGAAGGAACTGCAAGAGAAGGATGATACAAAGTTTATTTTACTAAGAATAGACTATGAACAGGCAATATCTCTTAAATAATAGCAATAGCACTTAGACTTATATACCACTTCACAGGGCTTTACAGCCCTCTCTAAGCAGTTTATAGAATCAGCATATTGCCCCCAACAATCTGGGTCCTCATTTTACCGACTTTGGAAGGATGGAAGGCGGAGTCAACTTTGAGCCGGTGAGGATTGAACCCTTGGCAATCAGCAAAATTAGCCCCAATACACGTGCCACCTCTACACATGCGCAGAGCATCCGTGATGATGTCCGGGAGGATGGGCAGAGCCTCCTGCTCCTGCCGCTACTGGTTCACCCAAATTGGGTAGAACCGGTAGAATCCCACCACTGATTCTAACCACTGTGCCATCACAGTTCTATAGCATCTTGTAGATGTGGCACATTTATGCAGAGTCTCCAAACTCTCTCTGGAATAGTGGATAATAATCCCTGTCTAGTGCCTATAATCCCTGTCCCCCCTTATACAACTGGTTTATGTGGGGCATAGAAAAGCCTTTACCCTGGCATGAGTTGGTGCTAGAGATAGATATTAAAAAGTACCCTACTCAAAACAATTCTGCCTTTATGGGATGGGAAGATAGAAACAATTGAGCACGTACCACTGTTTTGCCAAGATTATAGCCAATGCCATATATGCAGCACTTATAATAATACATCCTTGCAAGTAGATTTTCCAGGTCGCCTCAGGCATTTCTATCATTGCTTCAATTGTCTGATAGGACTCTTACCTTAACATTCAATGTGACAAACTTTTGTGTGGCAACTTCAGATGCAGGTGCCTGCGGGTGCCTGCAACAAGCAAAATCGTTTCTCTCATCGGTTTTTGTCTCTTCATTTCCTGAACTGTTTTCTTCCTTGCAGTTTTGCCACCTTCTTATAGATTATTTGCTTTATGTATTTATATTTATACTGATTTTTTTAATGAATTATTTTTCAATTTATATAAGGA
Source organism: Arizona elegans (assembly GCA_022577455.1). Lineage (NCBI taxonomy): Eukaryota > Metazoa > Chordata > Lepidosauria > Squamata > Colubridae > Arizona > Arizona elegans. Next base: position 59,801,236 of record JAKOOJ010000008.1, read on the forward strand.
GTTTTCATAAAATACAAATTTTAATCACATTTTAATCATACTTTTAGTAAATCCAGGATTCTCTATGATGGCTATGTGTGCCTGTTTCTCCTACACTGTGTCATCCTTTATTTGGCAAATTATAGTTTTATATTTTGATATATTTCTTTATATTTCTATATAAAACTGTGTTGTATACTTTTATGCTGGTCTTTAGCTGTAATAGTTGGGTTTTGTTTTTTTTGGGGGGGAGGTATATTATGTTACATAAATAGCAAGCTCTTGGAGCATCTCACTGGTAAATAACAAAAGTCAATAATCAGATTTATTTTTGTTTACAGTAAGAAGCCAATATACATTTTTCTTTTTGTAACAATGTCTTGACCTTTGGGGAAAATGTAACTATCTGATAGACAAGTGTGGCAAAAAACAAGGCCAAATATTCTGCATTATATTCTGCAAGATGGTTTCTAGTTATAAGAAAAAGTGCCCCAGTATAAATATTGATATTGGAATCCTATTTGGAATTAACAGTATTAAATTCAACTTTGCTGACATCTGGTGGGAGTCATAATAGCTATTGGATTTAACATTTTTTAAAAAAACATGAGTGCAATTAAATTGCTAATATTAATCAGAACTGTGAATTCTTTGAAACTATTTCTGATATGCCTAAATTGACTACAGCAACAATAAGTCATGTTTTTTTCAATCTTTGTTCCCTGCTCCTTTTCTCTTTCCTTGAAATAGACCACAGAAATCTTTATTGCATATTAAGTCAAATTCATAATGACATTGCAGTTGGATAGGGGCTTGTTTGTCTGTTTAAGCCAAACTTGGCAATATGCTCATTAAAACAGCAAAGAGAAAGCATAATTTGATAATCATTTGGCCTTGGCAAAGGCTGTTCCTGGGGAGATTAAGTCTAAAGAGTCACAGATTTTTGAGAATGAAGGTGCTAATCCATGGAAGCCTCAGCTCTTCTACTGTTGAAAAGACAGATTAAATAGGATTTTCAAAGTCTGTCGCAGTTGACAGTAATTAAAGTCTAGTTGCAGGGAGGGACCTGTTGCTTCCTTTTGGCTTTTAAATCTGACTTTAGTGCAGTTATGGGGCAAATTGGAAATTACCAAGTAGGAATTGGGAGTAATGAAGAAAAATAATGGGATGCTGCTAAATAAGAAGTAGTGATTATAAAATTACAGTGTGTAATTCAAAATATTGTTTTTGGTAATATAAAGGAAAGATTAGGGGAAAGTCTTATGTGATGGAGGGAAACACAATAATATAGAATCCTGACTGTTATAAGGAGAAAATTAGATTCCAGATTTGGCAAAGGCTGTTAGATTCATAGCATTAGATGGTGGTTAATGAACAGAATTATAAAATGGAATAGAGGACAAGGAATACTATAAAAGAATTGAAAGAAGTTAATGAAAAGGGACAAAGGACAGGCAATGTCAGATAAGAAGTTTTTAAGAAATGTAATTTTAAAAAGAAGATGAATGGTAGAAATAAAGCACAGGTAGTACAAAAGGAAGGATGGGTGAAGGTATTATAACAGATAGGAACTTACATTTGAAAGATGATCAAATCAACTAAAAATGACTGGATTGCCATGAAAGATTGGCCATTACCTAATCGATACTGTGTACTTCATATTATTGTTTGGTTGATTGATTAATGGATCAAATTTATATGGCTTCTCACAGGAAGTAACTCTGGGCAGCGTACAAAATTAAATAAAACAAATATATAAAAATCATAACAATTTAACAATATTGTTAAAATTAAAATATATACAAACCATGATGCATGGAGAAGTAAATATAACAAGCACAGTAGTGGAGCTATCTTAAAACATATCTAATGTGGCAAGATTCTGTACATATGGTATGAACCAAAGGTGAGTTTCAGCAGGTTCTGACCAGTTCTGGAGAACTGGTAGTGGAAATTTTGAGTAGTTCGGAGAAATTCGAAATTTCAAAAATTCGAAATTCAGTAAAAATTCTGACTGCCCCTGCCCCCATCTATTCCCTGGAGATTTTACAGTAACCTCTTCCTGCCATGCCCACCAAGCCACGCCCACCAAGCCATGCCACACCCACCAAGCCACACCCACAAAACTGGTAGTAAAAATTTTTGAAACCACAAATAAAAACCTGAACATTGGCTTGATTGTTCAGTGTTGTTCTTGGGCTGCCCACTTCCTCAGGCCCAACAGATACAAACTATTTCGAGATAACTGTGCAAGATTCTTCCCCAAGCATCTCCTCTGAACTTGCAATAAAGCCAGCATATAACTGCAAGCAAATCAGATATTAGATTGTGTGGCAGACCTATGGGAACAAAGCCCCGGCAGAAGCATCAGCAGCAAAACACATCCAGCAACCGCATCCACCAGAATCTGCTTCCACCAAAAGCAGCCAACAGCAGCATCCCAAAGCATTCCCCAACAGCTTGCTTCTCAATTCACTAGCAGGGTCAATCTTAGCATCTAGCAGCAGCCCATTCCGATGAAAAAACAGAACAGAAGTCAGTATCAGGTCCAAAAAACAGTCCAAAAGCCAGTGGTCAGTCCAAAAAAACCTACTGCCAAATCCAAGGCTGGTGCAGCCAGCCAAAAATGGCTTGAAATGGGTGGCCAGTAAAGCATCAAAAAATGGTATGGTATGAAATGCCATAAAATGACAAGCAACCAAAATAGTAAAGGCAGCTGTATTTTGTCCTGACTAGGTGGCTCATTGGCTAAGACCTGAGCTTGTCAATCAGAAAGGTCGGCAATTCGGCGGTTCGAATCCCTAATACAGGTCTCCTGTGTGAACAGAGGGTTGGACTAGATGACCTCCAAGATCCTTTCCAACTCTGTTACTGTTAACCCCTCCTCTCTCCTCTGAAATAGTGCACTTGCATCCCGTTTGGCCATTCCTCTGGCCTCCAAACATTCATCTGCACAGTCCACACCATCCAAATAAATACCTAAAAAAAAAAAAAAAGAAAGAAAGAAAGAAATCCACAAACACAATATACAAACCACATAAACAATCATGAGGGTAGCCCAACTTCTCCCTCTATCTGCCTATGTAGAAGATAAAGAGAAGGAGGTTGTGAAGAAAGTCCAGCAGAAGAGATGGTGAAATGCAATTCGATCCAATTGCCACCAAGATTCATTGAGACATGATGGAAGTTGTAAATCAATGGACTCTTATGGATTGATCCACAAACTGATGAAATACAATGTTGAATATGAAGCACCAGAAACTGTCATTCTTTGTTTCTTTTATCTAGCAATCCTTAGAAATGGAAAGAGCAAACAAGGGATTATCTTTTAGCTCCTCTCTTAGTGTTTCAGCCAGGGAAAAAGAAATAGGAAAACACTCTCAGATTCTCAATATTCTCTGGTTTTTTTTTTTAATGAAATAATAAAATTCTTCTTTCTTCCTGAAAACAGAAAACTTCAGGGGTCTACAGAAATGTAGACTTTGTATCAGAAAATGTACCATTTTTAATAAGCTTATATTGTCTTTTTTAGAGTTTAAACATGTTGCTTTGGATACACATAATGTGGTATGTATCTATGCATTTATGTATACACAGTATGTACCTATGTATGTATTTCCCAAGATCCATGAAGTCTTGACCTTGCTGTTGTTCAAAAAACCAAAAACGTTCTTGCTTTCCAGCAGTGCTCGGCTATGGAGTTATCATTATTTTGATTTTTGATTTTCCTTGGATTGGATTGTTATTTGCTATTTAGTTATCCTTAATGCTATATTTTGGCTTTAAAGTATCATGTGTGAGTCATTTTTATTATGTGATATACAAATCTAATAACCAACCAACCAACCAACCAACCAAATAAATAAATAAATAAATAAATAAATAAATAAATAAAATAAAAAAAATAACAGTGTTAAATATGAACCTTAGTGAATGAAGTTTAGGATTCCAATATGGAGAATTTATGCAGATATGATAGGATATCCCCGCCTCCAACAAATTCAGAGCATCACTGGAATCTATTAAGCAGGTGGATCAGCTAATTAATTGGTCCACCATCCTTCTGAGGTTAGTACCAGCCATCTGCCACTCATTATATGTAGTAGAAAATGATCTGTTCATGGCAATAGAGTCACAAATGATTCTCCACTATCAGAAATACACCTTGTTGCTGTATACCTTGAGGCTATGTTAATAATAAACATAAGAATGTTATCAGCTTTGTATACTGCTCAACAAAATAAAGGGAAATCAAGCAGAAGACATCCGAGATCTGAATGAATGAAATAGCCTTATTAAATACTTTGTTCTTTACATACAGTAGTTTATACACTGCTCAAACAACTAAAGGAAACACAAAACTACTGTATGTAACAAACAAAGTATTTAATAAGGCTATTTCATTCATTCAAATCTCAGATGTCTTTTGCTTGTGTTTCCTTTATTTTTTTGAGCAGTTTATATTAAGATCTTACTATGCAAAATAGAGGTAAGGTCATACTGGTTGCTTTGGAAATAATGTTTATTTTTGTAAATATAAAAGTTTACATATGAATTAGATAGAGAGTTAATTAACCGTGCTAATACAGTCTTGGAAATTATAATGTTATTGGAATTTTGATCCTCATTACACTTGGAAATCTAAATGTAAAAATGATATTTAATCCAAATCATCTTTATTAATGCTGATTTTATACTCTGAATGCAAAAACCAATCAATAAATATAGATTTGTCTTCTTTATGTAGACTGCAGCAAAAAAGTTCATCTTAAACAGGCTTTAGGATTAGAAATTATGGTCATCTAGTAAAGTCACAGTGCATTGTTTTATGGATGGAAAGAAGAACATGTTGACATATAATAAAACATCAAGCTCAAATGAATAAGGTAGAAACTTTCGTGCCATCTTGGAATGAGCTATTTTATAGGAATTTGTAGGCTTTCTTGGAAAATGGTCTGTGAAACTTCAGTTTTCATCTCAGTTTTGAAAATCTTGCACAGTTGATGTATGATGCTTGCCTAGCCTGCTTACTCAAGCCTCAGAATGAGTTTATTTTCAATATCCCCTCCCATCAAGTTATCACTCATTATCCAAAATCATAACTGTAGCAAAAATGAAAGCCTACACAGCTAATGGGTTACCCTGACATTTAAAACAGTTGGGTCTTCATTCATTAGGCAAGTTCAATAGGGTGCTAAATTAGAAAGAATCAGAAAGTAGGGTAAAACAGCACTGATAATAACTGAAGCGCAGGGATGCTAAAGTGAATACTAATTTTCTTCTGCTCAGACTGAAGCATTAACATCTTTGATAGAACTGTCTCATCCATTCCCATGATGCCTCTACACTTGTTTCAGCTTGAGCTAGACTTTTGGTTTATAATTGCCTTCTTTGAAACTTCCTCACCAGACATTTTCAAAGTCAGATTTACTTATATTTAAACATAGCTTCACTTTGTCACATCACTATGTGACAAGATGTCATCAACTTTTCTTTAGTGCAGTTCCTGGAGCAAACCTACAATATGGGCATACCAAGATCCAGCTGTAATTTCTTGTGCCCCTGCATTCTGGACCAGCTTCTATTTCTAGATAATTTTCAAAGGCAGCCCCATCCAGAAGTCATTTTAGTAATCCACTTGGGAGATGACTAAGAGCAGTGTCTCCTGTCCAGGAAGGGGCCCAATTAGCATATAAAATGAAGTGGTGCAAAAGTTCTTCTGACCATGGCTGCCACCTGCTCTTCAAACAGGAATTATGAGTCCAGAAAGAGCCTTAAATTTTATACCAGTTCTGTTTAGGATAGTTCAACCCCATCCAGAATTAAAGATGGAAAAACCACAGAACCAAGAGACCCTAAAAACCACAACCAGGATTCAAGGTTTGGCTGAAACGTGTTCTTCTCCATTCTCTGAGAACCTTCACAGCATCATTTGGTTATCCCAGGAGAGAGATTACAACTGACTATTATCAACATACTCATGATGCTGCCCTCCATGTCATCAGATAAAGTCACCCAGATGCTTCATGTAGATATTAAATAGGAACTGCAAACTGCAAGGAACCTCGCAGAAAATGGGCCAAGGGCTAGATGTCCTCAACCCCCATTAACCTGGGATAACAGGGTCTGAATAAGAGAGGAGGACCAGTGCAGACCTGTACCTTCCACTTCTAATCCCCATAATGGTCCAGAAGGATAATGTGATCAATGGTATCAAATACTGATAAAAAAAAATTAAGAGCCAGGATGGATGCACTGCCCCTTTACTGCACTCATCAGAGTTCATTCACAAGTGCAATCAATACACCAGGATCCAACTACATATCATCTATCAATGTATCAAGCCTTTGCAAGCCAGAAGGGACAGGGGTTCAACACAGAGGTAACTGAGTTAACTGTTCCAACAACCTTGTCCACTTCTTCAGGATCCGCAAGATCAAGCTCATTCCAAATAACCAGGCCTGACTGCATCTATGCATTGCTGGGTACAAATGGCTTTTAAAACTCTCCATAAATTTTGTGAGCAGAGAAATTGGCAGATGATTCTTCTCAATTTTTCCAGGCTCTGGAGACTTCTTCTATAACTCCTCAGGCAAAGGCCTTTCTTTTGGCAGTGTTATTATGTCGTTCTGAAAACATTCGGTGGAAAGAATTTTCTTAAGATGTCTTCCTTTGGGAATTAAGTCTAGTGTGGGAAATGGTTATACAATGCCAGATGACAGTCTCAAATGTTCCTTAGCCACCTGACACATAAAAAGGTACAGAACTCACACATTCCATCCATGGTGATATCTCTGCAATCTTTTTTTCCTTTTAAAATAATTTCTAATGTAGACTCATTTTCATTGGATGAGAATGTCTCTGTCAGACCTAAAATTAAATTACTTCCCTTTAAAAATGTGAACTAAACTAAGTTTTCTGGCATCCCCATCTACCCAATTATCTTGTATTGATGTCCTTACTACCAAAAGAAAATTTACAGCAAGCATCAGGCAATACAACTATACTATATAACCAGCTTATGGTTCACATAAATTATATTCAGAGACATCTGTTTCTAAGGGAGCTTTGTGGATTCATTTCTCTTCTTCAATATAAGTAGCAGAAGCTAATACAAACTTTTGTTATTAGTTACCTGTCCTTACTCAGCTAATGGTTAAGAAGTCTGATCTAGATGAAAGTGCCTTTAAATTCCACTTTGCCTAGTAAAACATTTTCATGGATTAATCAACTATAGTTATAGATGATTGGTTTTTTTCGCTATTAGCTCTAATTAGTGTTAAAAAGGAAGCTTTGGAGTATTAGGACTCTATCAATGCCAAAGCTTTAACTAACACAACCTCTGTCCCACTGGGTCATCATTTCAGAGATATTTCTTTACCTAAAAGAGAAACAGAAATGACCACTGATGGACAAGAAAACAGTGGGACAAGAGTGATTTCTAACATTCTGCCAGCTTCCTTATTGAGATTCCCTGTGGGAAATTGGCAGGAAGTGTCAGAAATCCCTCCCTCCCTCCCTCCCTCTCTCCCTCCTTCCTTCCTTCCTTCCTTCCTTGTGGATGAAGGAGTGACGGATTACTAAACTGGCTGGAAAACTGTCACAGAATGTTGAAAATAAAGAACACATGACTGCAGCAGCAGCACAGCAGCAGCCAATAGCACCGAAGCAGCCACAACTTTTCCAAATTTCATTGTCTCAGGAGTCATGGGCTCTTCATTTGGACACATTTCATAAATTAGCCCATTGGTTCAAAAATGATTTCCATTTGATGCACTGTTAAAGGTCATGACAATGAATGTTTTGGTAATAGTAGACATATCGGGGAAAGGAGAGAAGCCTTAAGAGGCCCTCCTTGTTGCCAGTCATGGAATGCCCTGTATGAGCACTAAAAGTGCCAAAAGTACTGGCAACGTAACAGTGACATTTTGCATGTTTGCACAAGTCACATTATAGTAACAGCTGCTTAGACAGATTTCTGCATTTTTTTGCTCCACCACTTCCCAATGTATTTCTATCCTTGGCATTCCCTTTCAAAAATAGAAAATACCAGCTGTTCCTTCTGGCTGCCAAGGCTGAAAACAGCATATCTCCCTTCTCTCACCAAATAAATAACTTATTGACACATGCTACAAATGCTCAGCTTTGCAATGGATTCCCTTTCCAACGAAAAGATAACAACAATAAAAAAGACAGTAGACTATTGCCTCTCTCCAGCAGAAGGCTGTTGATCTCCTGCAGACACGAGAAAGCAAAGTTTAAAGGCTACAAATAGTGATATAACACTGCTCGGTGACTGCTGAACTCAGTGGTTTCAATAAGATGAAACAAAAAATGCTCACATAATAGTTTTTTTTAGCTTACTTTGTGCTCCAGGAATACCTCTGTCAAAATTCGAATCCATATATTGCTCATTTATTCTTCTTTCAAGGGTTTTCTGCTTTGGGGTAAGTTAGGAGTAATGAATCCTGTCTTGACAAAAAGGGATCCCTGATGTAGGTTGTGCTTTCTGGAGAAGGCATGTTAGCTCAATAAAAGTACCCTGGATAAATAAGGTTAAAAATCATTGGGATCTCTTTATTCTCACTGCTATCAAAGTAAACTACTTTCTTCCATATAGTGTTTCTTAGATCTACTATATTTTAATTATTGTAATTTCGAGCCAATATGGCATATTAGAGATATCGTTGCCTATGAGTTGAACAAGAGTGGTATAGACCAGATTAATTAGATTGATAGATGTTCCTTCATGGCAAACAGCAGTTTCCTCATCAGAATAGAGCTGGAAGGGAACTTGGAGATCTTCCAACATAGTCCAACTCTATGTTCAAGCAGGAGACCCTATACCATTTCAGATAGGAGGCTATCCAGTCTCTTCTTAAAATCACCTCCAGTGATGAAGCAACCACAACTTCTGAAGGCAAGCTGTACCACTGGTTAATTTTCCTCACTGTTAGGAAGTTTCTCCTTAATTCCAGGTTGCTTCTCTCCTTGATTAGTTTCCATCCATTGTTTCTTGTCTTGCCTTCTAGTGCTCTTCTTTGTGGCAGCCCCTTAAAGACTGGAAGCTTGTTGTCATGTCACCACTAGTCCTTCTTTTCTCTAGACTGGCCATACCCAATTCCTGCAACATTCTTCATACGTTTTAGTCTCCAGGTCTTTAATTATCTTAGTCAGTTTTCACTGCACTTCTTAACTTGAAGACAGAGACAAATTATTACAAATACTTTCAGGAATAATTCCTATCCTTTGTTTTTAAAAGTTTGTTAGGAACTTGTTCTTTTGCTCTTTCACTGACATGGATAGCGCTAAATTATTTTCTTTCAACAGTATGACCCAAGTCAAGTAGATATTTACAAATGTTATAGATCTCTTCCCATGTAATTTCATCTGATTTGATTATCTGAAAATATTGCTCTAGAAAAATAAAACTAATCATTTGTCCCTAGAATTCATCTTGTGGAAGGAGAGGAGGAAAAATCAGCATTAGTGAAGCAAACCATGGACTAATTTCATTTTACTAGGTAAGTACTATAGATTGGGCTTATTTGTAAATTATACCCAAGTAATTGTATCAATTTTGTTTCATTTTGTCACTTATTGTAACACCCGAGGAGTTTGAAATGTGTTTCCTGCCTTAAGGTGAATCATTCTGATAAAATTTAGAAACACACATTCAAATAGTTCCCTGCATAAACAGTGTACAGAAGATTATTACAAAATATTTTTTAAAAAATTATTAGTAATATTTACTTTCATTTTTTGTCACATCGTGTTTCCAGGCTACCAATTCAAGTTAATTCAGCACAGAACACATTTCACATGCCCAATTTCTGACAACGTTGTTCCTGTTTGTTACCTGATTATTTGCAATCAATAACATTCTAGGTACTGGAGTCATTGCAGTTACAATCAATAAGTGAATTAGAAAAAGAAATGCACTTGGTGTATTTTAACATTTTCACAATTGGAGAACATTATATATTCTTTATTTCTCTTCTCTCTGTTTCTATGTATGTACATATGTACAGTATATGCATATATTTTTATCTATATGTGTATATCTAATACATATAATTTTATATATATAATTATATATGTGTGTGTGTATATATATATATAATCTTAAATGTGCTAAATATTCCAGTCCTCATCAAAATCTATTTATCCATGCAGACTCAGTAACCTATTTACTCTAGTTTGTCTGCACTGCTGGGATTAGAAAATGGTTCTTAAACGAATGCATATCAAAACTGGAATTTCAGCTTCAGCTCTTCATGCTTGAATAAATAATTCTTGTCCTCTTGCTTGCATTCAATTATTAAGAGGTTCTGGAGTTCAAATCTCATTCTGACCTTTTTGCCTTTTCAAATTGTGACTTTCCTTTCCCTTGCCCTTGCCCTTGCCCTTGCCCTTGCCCTTCCCCTTCCCCTTCGTCTTTCTCTTTCTCTTTCCCTTCCCTTCTTCTTTCAATCCTCCTGCCCTCCTCCCTCTCCTGTCTTCTCTCCTCTCCTGTCTGCTCCTCTCTTTCTTCTCTTTCTTGTTTTCTCTTCTTTCTTTCTCTTCAACACTTAGTTGCCAAATTTTGTTTCCTTCTTTTGGTGGTTGAATAATGTATAAAGAACAATATTTACTATATTCTGTGTATTAGCAAGGCATTTTACAACATTTATTTGACATTATTACAACATTATATAAACACACAGATGCAAATGCAAACACACACACAAACAGCATTACGTATATGATAGTATTACCATATTCACTGTGAAATATCTATTGGCAATATCCAGCAAAAAGGACTTAGCAAAACAAAACCACTTTACATCATTTTAGAACTAGGAACCAGATAGCACTTGGATATCAATATATAAACATTGAGAATGTGTGGAATTGTGAACTCGCTTCACAGTGTTTTTTAAATTAATCTAAAGGGTATATACTGTATATTGTAGAAAAGTATGTAAAAATTATATTCATGTGGCAGGACACGTCTTAGTAGAAAGAGTGCATGTAGCTAATCAGTGCAATGTGCAGGAAGGCAACTGTGCAAATGTGTAGGAAGGCAGTCCACTGGAGTCAAGATAATAATGAATTTATTTCTATGGAGTCCTTTGAATTCTCAGGGTTTAGGCTTTCAGCCAAATGCATCCTCCCTTTTGTAGTTTCAGATTTCTAAACAATTAATCAAATTATAATTCCAATAAAAGAAGTAACTCAACATTAGCAGTACGATAGAGGATCCTTTGATCTCCCCCTTCCTGAATGATGTATTCAGCTGCAGAAATTTAGGCAGCCCTTTTATATTCCTAAAGGTGTGTTTTTATGGAACCACGCACTTCGGGGTTCCCTGAAATCCCACAACTCATCTGTGAGAATGATGACAGCTACAAATAATCCCTTCCCATTTTCCCCCATCCCATGGTACATGTCCCATCACCATGTACGTGACATGCATAAAAAAGGAGGCTAGTGGAAGGAAGCTGTCCTTGAATGGTTGAAACCATTTTGTACTTCTAAGCTAAAAATCCTAAACAAAACACCTAGTCACCATTTTGTTCATCATTTTCTTTCAGCTTCTATTCTTTTTACCTCATTTTACCGCATGACTAAATGCCAAAAGTGCACAGAACGCTTCCCACCAAAGGTGGTCCCTATTTTTCTACTTGCATTGTTTACATGCTTTCAAACTGCTAGGTTGGCAGAAACTGGACAAGTAACAGGAGCTCATCCTGTTATGCAGCACTAGGGATTCAAACCACTGAACTGCCGACCTTTTGATTGACAAGTCAGCGTCTTAGCCACTGTGCCACCCATCCCTTCTTAAGTGGAGGATATAAAGTTTGTAAATCAAACAGAAATTACAAATTCTAAAAACTCTTCCACACAAGGAAAAGAAATAACCAACCATATTGCTACTTTGCACTCTCATGATATATATCATCGAGTCATAGATTTGGTTTTGTTCTTGTCTTCTTCTGATGTGTAGTATGATTGTCTTATGCTTTCTTGGATCTCTATGGGAAATCTTCTGGTTTTAAATGCACTTATGATCAGCACTGATGATGTTACCTAGTTTGGTAATGAAACATCTGCAAGAAAACAACCAAGCTCGGAGTATACCAAGAACCCCACAATTATACTCTTTGTATAAGGCAGGAATGCAAATTAAACATTCCAAATGTACAGTTATTTATTTTTCCCTAAACACTTCCAGAAAAAGGAATCCAACTATCCAATTGATCTTATTGTTAAGAATTTCTGTTCTTCCTCATTTAACTAAAACCCATGAGCAATGTGGTACCATCAATATGCTGATAATCTTTAGCTTTATATGTCATGGAGATTTTGTTTCAGTATCTGGAGGCTGTGGGGCTTTGAATAGGGAACAACAGGCTTCAGCTCAAATCTAGAAAGACTGAGTAACTGTGTGTATTAGAGCATTTTGGTTCTGGAGACTTTCCATTTCTAATTCTGGACAGCATACAAAAGTAAATAAACAAATTTTCTCAACTTCTTCATTTAAGAAATAAAATAAAATTTTAGAGAGAAGTAGACCTAGGATTGATCAGTGTGGTAATTCTTCAATATCTATTTTCAGTTTGATGAGTGTCCCATTCACTGTCATTCTTGGTCACTCAAAAATTAAAAATAAAGGGAAAACACTTGTGATCACTCCAGTTACAAAAATTTGCCCTGCCTGATCTAATGTATTGGATCAGTTATCATTTTGATGAAAATTTATATTAAAATAATTATACTTGTCTTGGAAATTATATGGGACTTCAAAACATAATCCTTATTCCTTTATAATTACTTCCTAATTTTATGCATTTTATATATAGGTATATGCATGTACGAAACCTTCCATGCATGCTGTTTTCCTGCTTTTTTATCACTGTCTTGTTCAATCCACACAGGTTTTTAAAGTATCTTTTAATGGACAGACTATGGTCAATCAGCCAGCATTAGAAATGTTATTTTGCAATTGAAAACTATGGTTTGAAGTTGCTATGTAAAGTTTTAAATAACAGAACATGTTTAGAAGCACTGCTCTGCTTCAAAAGTATTATATTCAAAACTGGGAGTCAATTTTCTGCATAGTTGGACCCTTAAAATTATGTTTAGATTTTAAATAATTTTAGTATCGTTCATCATTTAATAATTTATTTTCAACATAGTGAAACTATAAGGTTATTTATATATATATTTATTTACTTAAGCACCAAAAGGCAAGACAAGAAACAATGGATGGAAACTAATTAAGATAAGAAGCAACCTGGAATTAAGGAAAAACTTCCTAACAATGAGAACAATTAACCAGTGGAACAGCTTGCCTTCAGAAGTTGTGGGTCCTTCATCACTGTAGGTTTTTAAAAAGAGACTGGACACTTGAGACACTTGTCTCAAATTGCAGAGTGTCAACTCCCGAAATGGTGACAACGACAAATGTGTCAGGGTTGCCATACCTGGGGGAGGGACCCCTAGCACAGAATGTGGGTGGGGGGGAAGAACGCAGTGTCACAAAGCTCTTCGGACCAGCAAACATCAGAGGCTGTAAGTGGTGGGTAAAGCAGAGCCAATGAACAGCTGATTCTGCCTGACTGCAAGCCAACCAACGATTAGCTGATCATGGTTGCCTGCAAGCAGGCCAACAAACAGCTGATTGTAGCTGCCGGCAGGCCAATGAACAGCTGATTGGGCCTGCTGGATGGCTGGCTGCTCCAGCCTTCAAAGGGAGCTGGTAGGTGAAGGGTCCCAGCACTAACTTTATTCCTTTCGCCACTGTGTGCCGAGACTTCGGTTCAATAAACCATTGGGAAAATGCTGCAACTGCTGTCCTGACTTTGATCTGGGTTCGGAGATTGGACCTTTTTCCTGCTTGAGCAGGAGTTGGACTAGAAGACCTCCAAGTTCTCTTCCAGCTCTATTCTGATTGGTTGAAATATTAAGAAAAGTGCATTCCTTGTCTTTGATGCAATTACAGTAAATAATCACTGGTCAAGAGCAATTTTATACCACAGTATCTGGAATGCAAGGTGGAAGCAAATGTATAGTAGAAAAGAATCCTTATAATTGCTTTAGCCATGTGTCTTCTTAGATAAAATTTTAGCAGGAGTTGGCTGACAATACTTCTTTTCTCAAGTAAAAATGTGAATAAATGTTGTCTACTACTGCATTGTGCCCTAGTGATCTGAAAATATTCAGGCATTATCCATTCCACTCAGAAAGTAAAGAGGCATTTTAGAAATAAGCGTCATCAGTTAAATGGTCTTTGCATTAGAGACATATTTCACTGGTGATTACTGAATCTGGGAAGAGTGAAATGTTCTAGAGTGACTTTAAATGTCAGACAAGAAACATTCCTTTCATAATAAGTCATAGGACAGCAGCTCTCTTGAGGATACAAAATTCTGGTTACCTGCTGCAGGTCTTATTGTTAATACAGCCATTTCAAATTTTGTACTTAAGGACAATACGTTTAGTGTGACTCTTTCTCTCAGTGGACATACTGTATCTGCATACAGAAATGGTGACATAAGAGATTGATGGAAACTTTAGCTTTTTTTAAAAAAAAATCAATTCTGTTGGCATAATAGCATTGCAAAGCAGTGGTTTCCTTTGAACATTCAAAATGACCCACTTTTTTTAAAAAAAATAACATATTTCAGGTGTAGAGAGCCAGTTTGCATAGTGGTTAAGGCATCAGGCTAAAAACCAGGAAATATTGAGTCTTAGTCCTGCCTTGGGTACAAAGCTACTGGGTGACCTTGGACCAGGCACTCTCTCTCAGCCCTAGGAAGTTGGCAATTTTCCTGCCAAGAAAACTGCAAGGACTTCTCCAGGCAGTTGCCAGGAGTCAATACTGACTCAAAGACACTAAAAAAAAAAAAAAAAAAATCAACTTTGCCAATATAAATTACTATGTCGGCTGACAAATTTATTTATTTAATTAATTGTATGTATTTGCTGCTCATCTCACCTTGAGAAAACTCTGGGTGGTTTACAAACCATGAAGCCAATAAAACATTGCCACCATAAATATTCATAATAACAGTAATAATTTACAATACAAAAGATGGAGTGGAAGGGAGAAGGATGCGCACGGGAGGGGAGGTAGGGTGGTGTTTTAATCCATCAGCCACCTGTTGGATTAACTTTAACGAATCCCTTTGAAATGTTGTGATGATGTCAGGGATGCCATAATAAAGTGACTGATACACTTTAGAATAGAATGTTGCCTATTAACCAAAAAAATGTTGCAAAGGCTAATGCTGAGATTGTCCCTACTGCCATCTATTCTGAACCCCTTCTTCAAGACATCAGACCTGGAATAGTTTAGAAGTGATAGAGGTTGATGGGCAGGGGTGGGTTCTAAATTTTTTTACTACCAGATCTGTGGGTGTGGCTTATTTTGCGGGTGTGGCTTAAGAGGTTGCAGAAAAAAAAATGCTTTTAAAAGCCTCTGATGATCAGGAAACTCAGCTGGGATTGCCAGAGACTTTTAAAGGCATTTTTTCTACAACCTCTTTGGCCAAAAAGGTTGCAGAAAAAAATGCTTTTAGAAGGCTCTGATGATCAGGGAACTCAGCTGGGATTGCCAGAGTCTTTTAAAGGCATATTTTTCCCTACAACCTCAAAGGAAAAATGCTTTTAGAAGCCTCTGAAAATCCCAGCTGAACTGCGCGATCATAAGAGGCTTTTTTTTTTTTAACTTTTAAAAGCATTTTTTTCGGCTGAAGAGGTTGTAGAAAAAATGCTTTTAAAAGTTAACAAAAAAGCCTCTGATGAGGTAGGTGGGGTAAGCAAGTGGCAACCAGGCCAGGGACTATTTCAGGGGCATGGCCAGCCAATGTTATTACCGGTTCTCTGAACTACTACAAATTTTTATCACCAGTTCTTGTGAACTGGTGCAAACCAGGAGCAACCCACCACTGTTGATGGGAGAATTTAATGGCCTGCCCCATTAGAGCTGTCAGAGAAGGCATGCTGTGGATAGCAATAGAACGGAACAGAACAGAACAGAACAGAACAGAATAGATTAGAATTTTTATGTTCTGTCCCCGTCACACACACGCACACCAGCAGTCGACCAAGAGTTAAAATAAACCAGCAGACAAGAATTTCCTTTGATAACAGAATTGGCAGCAACCCAGTGGCTGCTTGCCAAAAGTCTTCACTTACAAAGGGAGGTTTATCTCCTCCGACCGAAAACATCAAAGTCCACAAAAGCCAAAGAATAGTCAAGTCCAGTCCAAAAATCAATCCAAGCAGAGCATATAACAAATTTCCAGAAATGCAGAATGGCTTGCTAGCTTTCAGTTTTGTCTGTCCCAAAGCCTGAATGGCTACCACACCCCCTTTTATCCCCTGTGGGGTGTGGTCCAGTGACTCAGCTTAATCTCTGGCACGCCTCCTTCTTTGCTGTGCACTCTTGTCTTTCCGACGCTGTTGGGGATCCAGCCAAGACTTATTTCCGTCACTGTCTAACTGCGGCTGCTTGGAAGTGCCTGGCTCCTGGCCTATCTCTTCTCCTTCGGAAGATACCTGAGGCATTGCCAGAGAGGAGGGTCCTGGAGAGGGAGGCCTTGCCAACTCCTCTGCTTCACTTTCAGAGTCTTCTCCCTCCGATAAAACGGGCTCGAGGGTCAGAGTCACAACATTTTATTGGCCAAGTGTGACTGGACACACAAGGAATTTGTCTTAGTGCATATGCTCTCAGTGTACATAAAATAAAAGATACGTTCATCAAGAATCATAAGGTACAATACTTAATGATAGTCATAGGTTACAGATAAGCAATCAGGAAACAATATCAATATAAATCGCAAGGATACCAGCAACACATTTACAGTCATACAGTCATACAGTCATAAGTGGGAGGAGATGAATGATGGGAAATGAAAAGATTAATAGTAGTGCAGACTTAGTAAATAGTTTGACAGTGTTGAGGGAATTATTTGTTTAGCAGAGTGATGGCATTTGGGGAAAAAACTGTTCTTGTGTCTAGTTGTTCTGTGTGCAGTGCTCTATAGCATCGTTTTGAGGTTGAAACAGTTTATGTCCAGTATGCGAGGGGTCTGTAAATATTTTCAGAGCCCTCTTTTTGATGCATGCAGTATACAGGCCCTCAATGGAAGGCAGGTGGTAGCAATTGTTTTTTCTGCAGTTCTAATTATCCTCTGAAGTCTGTGTCTGTCTTGTTGGTTGCAGAACCAAACCAGACAGTTATAGAGGTGTAGATGACAGATTCCTGCCTTATGGAAAATTAGCTCCATCACTTTTGATATTCCTGAAATGTCTCAAAACCTGGTTATATTATCAGGCCTGAGGCTCCTAGGGAACCAGAGACATGCTTTGATGGCTCCATTATTGAGGTTGCCATTCTTATTATTTTTCTAGGATTTATATTTTTGCTTCATACTATTTATCATTTAGTGTTTATATTTTTACATCTGTTCTTTTTATCTTTGTTTTTAATTTACTTGTTGTACACTGGCTTTCTGTGGGATGGCCAGCTATAGAAATTGGATTAATAAATAAATAACTGGAAGTTATATGTTTGTTTGCAATTCTTCCATGATTCATATTGCTTCTTCTAGCTGCTCTAATTCCTTCAAATTTATTAAGGAATGAAAATCAAATAGCTTTTGATAAGTATCTTTTGACAGATTGTAGTAAGAACCATCTGTCTGAAAGTATCTGATTAAGAAAAGAATAATAAGGAAATATGTTTTTGATTGAAGGCAACACCCTAACATTCAATCCACATTTCAAATTTCAAATTATGCTTCAGGAACTAATTAAGTGTTTATAGATTAGTCAACAGATTTATCAACCAAGCACATATCATCAGAGCATAGGGCAATGCAAATGCAAACTAGAATAATAAACCAACATTTCTAATTTACGATTAGCTAACACTGTCCTATGTATGTCTCTCTTGTGCCAAATTGATTGCTTCTTTGATGGAAGCTGCATAGCTAGGGGTTCATTATATAGTTTTGCTCCAAATGTGGTTTTTTTTTGCAAGCTGACTATGTATCTAATGAAACAATAGAGATTGGAAAGCTCATTCCCTATATTACTTTTTCACATCAAAGTGGCCCTACTTTAATGGATAAGTTTTTCAATATAAGAAAGAAATATGATAAAACCACACACAATACATATATGAAAAATCAGCTTGAGGAAGGTGATTAGCTAAAAAGACCACCCCTCAACTTAGTTCAATGTGCTATTTCATAAGGTATCAGAGAGTTTTCCAGAAAAGCAATTACCTGTGCTTTACTCATGATCCATATATCATTATCTTTTAGTTGTAACTCTCATCTATTTTGCCACTGCTTCTTCTATCTTTGTTAATGAGGAATGTATTTAAATCATTACAAAGATTAACTGATTAATGGGAAGCAACGTAGCAGTAGCAATGGTTTTCTCATTTCTTCTGCTTGGACCCATTTATCTAAAAGCATTATCTCAAAGCTGCTTTGATTTTTTTTTTAAAAAAATGTATAGGTAATAATGACAGAACCTTATATAATGGTACTATCTATATAATACTTAGGAAGATACTTAGCATTATCCTGCTGGAAAAATAACACATTTTGTCATGTTTGTATGATTTCTTTTTGAATGATTAAAAATACAGGATAACAGATGTGGACTACTGTCTATGGTACATTATTGAACAATTTCAAAGTACTTATTTTTTACTTCCTGTTTTATTGACAATCTCTGAATGCACGAGAGAGAATGCAATAACTCTACAGCTAGGATGGCTCTTAAGAATTTGTAAAGGAACAGTTGTAGTTTTGGAAGAAAAAGTAAAATTGAGAGGTATCAAGAATCAGCTATATACCTATCTATATAATTTCTTCTTCTTTTTTTCAGACAAGAAACACAGAGGTAAAAACCTTAGCTTTCACTTGTAAGCCCCGCCCAGAGGTTGGGATGGGGAACAAGAGAGACAGAGAATCCTGGACCCACTCATGGGCAGTTTGCACCATAATCTCATCTATTGTGAAATAAAATGATAAATGTTCCCAGATTACCAAAAGTTGTCTGCACTAATGCATGAAGAAGCAAGTGGAAGAGATGGTATAGCAGATCAAAAAGAAAATACAGTAATACAGATTGGGAAACATAAAAGCTACCAGGAAATTACTCAGCACAAGTGATGTAACAGAATCCATCTGTTATCATGTTTTAGAATTGCTGTCTAATTATTAAATATATTTATTTTATTTTTTAAAAAATCTGAAATATTTTGTTCTGCTCTTATACTTTAAAAGCATTCAAATAGTTGCAAACACCATTTGAAACATTACCCTCTTTAATTGTTTATTCAAATTATGAATAATTTTGTGTATGTCAATCATGCCCCCTCTGGTTTTCCACCTCTACAGATTAAAAAGACCCAAATGTTACCACTTTCTTTGTGGTGAAGCTGCTCCAGCCCCTTGTTCATCTTAGTTACTTTCTCTAGTTCCACTATATCCTTTTTGCAGGACTGCATCCACAATATTCCAGATGTGGTTATGTCATGCTTTGTAACTGCTGCAAATGCTTATACACTCTGTAAGCATATATACATGATCATAAAACAATACCACCCTATTTCTGAAAAAATAGAACAATAGAACAATATGAAATCATCTCCAAGGATCTTTTGTACAAACTTTGTTTTATCTCTATTTAATCAAATATCTCAGGGTTTTTTTTATATAAAAAGTCCAGTTGCCCCATCTTATGGAGCAGAAATGGATATGGCATCCCTCTTTCATTTCATGAAATACCTAATACAACATAGCAATGGCTTCATTTGTATTCTGAAAGATAGCTCTATATATGGAGAAGTTAACAGATTCATGACAGAGATTTCAGAAGAATTTAAACTTCATCCTTAAGTTTGGATAGCCTATCCAGGCAGGATAATGCAATATTGGAAATGTCATTTTATTCTTTAAATTATGTGAACACAACTATACGCCTTTCATCATCAGGTGGACATCATGAGAAGTGATAGAATATCTCTATATTCCACTAGTAAGGCCACATTTAGAATACTGCAGCCAGTTATGGTTACCATAATACAAAAAATATGTTCAGAGAAGACCAACAAAGATGATAAGGGGGTCTGGATAAGGAAACTAGATATGTTTAACCTAACAAAAAGAAGTCTTAGTTGTGTCTTCCAATACTTGAAAGGCTATCACAGGGAAGAGGAGATCAATGTATCCTCCACAGCACCTCACGGCAAGAAAAGAAGCAATGGATAGAAGTTCATTGGAGGAAGATCCAACCTGGAACTAAGGAGAAACTTCCTGGCAATGAGAACAATTAGTCAATGGAATAGTTTGTCTCCTGAACTTGTGGGTGCTCCATTATTGGAAGGTTATATATATATAATAAAAGGAAGAGACAGCTGCGATCTCACATTGCTCCTGGAAGCACAAAGCCGAGAACACCAGCCTGAAGATGACGAATGAGACTTCGTCGAAACGTCGCCAAGACACTTCCAATTTTACGTGGGAGAAGACCCGAATAACCAAAGACCTACATACAAACACCCGTGAAAACCTGAGAAAACAATATATATATATATATATATATATATATATATATATATATATATATATATATATATATATATATATATATATACACACACACACATACACACACACACACACACACACACAGCGTTTTTTTATTTCCCAGCTGAGCTTCATTATTTTTGGACTAATAGACTTACTGTAGTTTGCCAAGTTCCTTATCAGTATTCTACTACGCATGTCCACATTCTTTCACATTCCTTCACACTCTCTTCCTTTGTTCTCATGCCACGGGAGTGCCGGTTGCTGAAAGGCAGCTGGCCCGATTTATTTTCAAAAATGTAGCAATTACTTTTCTTAGTTAGTGAGGTGTTTTATTTTCTTTATAACAAATAAATGAGTTTTATTAGAGAACTTTTCTTCGTGT
Source organism: Arizona elegans (assembly GCA_022577455.1). Lineage (NCBI taxonomy): Eukaryota > Metazoa > Chordata > Lepidosauria > Squamata > Colubridae > Arizona > Arizona elegans. The sequence goes on from JAKOOJ010000008.1 coordinate 59,822,200, forward strand.
TTCTTTTTCAGAATATTGCAAACAAGGAGGAGCCTTGATCCATCTTCTCTAATTAAACCAGGGTGATTTGTCCCAGAGCCAAACATGGGATTAATAAATGCCCTGACAATATATATATATATATATATATATATATATATATATATATATATATATATATATATATATATATATATATATAAAAGGGCAACTATTTGTCTGGGATGAAATAACATGACTCCTGCCCTAGGCAAGGGGTTGGATTAGAAGATGTCCACAGTACTTTCCAGCCCTATGATTCTATGAATAATCAGATTAGTGCTCACATGCTATCCAGGGCACCATTGTCACTCCTCCACTTTGAGATAGCCCTGTATAGAGTGGGAAAGGTCAGGCTGCAAAAATAAATATAGGCATCAACTAGTAATTGTACAATAGACTAGATTAAGATGTCCAGGGCAGGCCATGAGATACATAGATCTCCTTTATAGAAGTTTAGTTCATCTTTAATAATCTGCTGCCAGAAGTTGTTTCTTAATTCTGCTTAATGATAGGATATTGTTAAGTATTATCATGCTCAGCAAAATTTGAGAAAGAGGAAAGGAGAACTAAAAGTAAAACTTGCAAATCAAGGCTCTCGGTAAATTAATTTCTGCATGTTACTAGATGCTTGATCTTTGACCTATGTATTAATGCCTTTAATATGCTTATTCAACAAATAAAAATAAAGAAAACTGGAAATAAATTGCTGTTTAAAAGCCAGAAGCAGACCAACTTAAAAATGTTTTATTTCCATTATCCATGTTAAGAGATAAAGCACTACATTGATTAGACATACAATATGTACTTGTTTCATTGTTGTTTAAATGCACATAAAATCCAGATTATATTAGGTGAGTTACTGCCTGAAACTAGAGAACATTATAGCATTGATCTAAAAATTAAGTTAGAACAAAGTAAAGCATAGGACAGGTTTTATGAAGCTTAGCAAATTGTAGCACTGTAGAAAGAAAAATGAGATTTCCCCACACATGATACCATATAATACCAGGTAACCCTAAATGATCTGATATGATATAGGAGAGCTAGGTCAAAATAATATCATCAAAATAGCCAATTCACCAATAATTGAAAGAAGGAAAAATGTAGAAAGTTTATGAAAGTGCCTGTGGCAGCTTAATCTAAACAGGACATTTCTAAATATCCTCAGATTTCACTGGTGAATATAATTAAACACCTCTTTCTCAGTTATCTTTTTTTATTTCATTGCATTGATTTTGTGCACTGAAGAAAAACAGGATGCATTATCTATTCACACATTGTATCGAATCCTAACCCTAACTCTCTGCTGGAACAGGGACTAGAAAATAAAAAGCTATGATTTTCTTTCTGCCAATTTCCATGTTAATAACAAAAGTAGAAAAGCCAATGTCCTATTTTTGTGTTATTTACAAAAGCCAATTCTAATCATCTTTACTTTTTCTAAAGTAAACATGGCACTATGGTGAAGTCCTGTTCTTTTTATTTAGTCAAATTTAGTTTAAAGAAGCATCAATCCAGCATGTAATCAGGATTTCCTAGGAATGAAATCTATCTTGTGAATTAAATGATTGATAGCTCAAGGGCTGAGGCAACATATCCACAGTAGTCCATGACAGCTTTGTGTGTGAGAGAAAATACACTCTAAATCAGAAATAAAGATGCATTGCCTTTGTTTTTAAAAATCCCAACTCTTTAGTAAGAAAAATGAATGATCGGCAAAACCAGCTTTACATTTCATATATTTAAATAATGAGCATATCATATTCTAGAGTCCTAAAATGGCAAGATTTACAGCCTTGTTGTAAAGATACCAGCTAAAATTTGCATTTAGCTTTAAAAGTTATTACGTTTGATCTACAGATTTTTTGAAATCTGGTCTGAATCTCTGGTATCCTCTAGTGTTTTCAACCAAGCAGCGCTACTCTGTAGGACTATTTGGCAACAAAGGGTGCTGTAGCAGAGACTTTCCAGATATTCAGGTAGAACATACATTCTGGTGATATTTCTTTACCAGATCAGTGAGAGGTCCTGCAACCACAAGGGCTTCCCGATTCAGCTAACCTCCAAACTCCCTTCTTCTGTGCTCCTGTTCTCTCTCTCTTCCTTTTTGTCTATAATTTTGCAATTCACAATTGTATCTAAAAATAAACATACTGTCCCCACCTGCTGGCCACAGCTTTAAATGTTAAGGAGTGTTCTCCTGAGTCTCTCACCCTTGAAGCTTGTGACATAAATGTGCAGCCTTTCCAAACATCTGTGGAAGGTTATCATATAAGTGAACCTGTACTTGGCATGAGAAAAGTATAGAAATGCAAAGGAACTAGCCAATCCTAGCCACCTGTTGCTCTCGGACACAGGAGAGAAATAACATAAACCAAACTGGTCTTTTCTTTGGTAGGAAGGGAGGGACTATATGGGCACCATAAATCCCTTTGTTTGTGATATGTGGGTGTTTATATACCTATAATTATACCTAATTATAGAATAGCAGAAGAGAATGTAGGGGTTTGGGGATAGTCATAGTGAAGTCATTCCATAATATTAACAGATATAATATTTTTGCAGTAAAGGTCATAGCATGATTTGCATTGCTTTCTCTCAGCCCTTTGTAACATTTCTGTGAGGTTTATAAGCCAAATCTTGCTTAATTCAAGGCTCTTTTGCATTTATCTGTCCAAAAGCCCAGTGATCACTGTTGTAGCCTATGCCAATTAAAAAATCTTTGCTGCATCTCAAATGGCTTTTGTTCCTCATTGAAATATTCCCCCCACAATACTACAAAAATGTTCTGCTGGCAAGTCATATGACTCCTTTAGACTTGGGGGGAACCTCCAAATATTCCGCAGTAACTCAGTTTCCTTTCAGCCTTGCTTGTCCTTATTTCAGTTATTTTTTTTTATACTGTCACCCAGTATAAAGCCAACTAGTTCTAGTTGCTTGAGATAGAGCAGGTAAAAAATGAAACTCTCCAGAACATGTAGCAAAACAAAACAAAAATGTATTTGACATGCATGTGACCAGTACACCACACTGAATCTTTCCCCAGGGTGAGCAAGTAGCTGTCAGTAAAATATCAAGAGAATATACTCAGCCTGCAGATGCCCTCGAGGGGCCTTTCATGCTTAAAAATGTAAAGAATAAAGGTTAAAGGCTATGTTTATTTGTGGTACATTTGGCTTCATGTCATAAAAGTTTCATAGGACTCACTGTCAAATACTTGAGTTGAGCAGAACTGGACCTATAGCCTCCCACCGACCAGTCCGTTCCCACAGAGAGGGTCTCCGCAGGGTGCCATCAGCCAAGTTATGTCGGCTGTCGACACCCAGGGGGAGGGCCTTCTCTGTGGGAGCCCCAGCCCTATGGAATGAACTGCCCCCGGAAATTCGTAAGATCTCCGACCTCCAGGCGTTTCGCTGCGCATTGAAGACCCTGTTGTTCCGCCAAGCCGGACTATCAACACAATAGTTTTAAATTGGGTATTTAAATTTATTGGGGTTTTAAATTTGAGCCACCTATTTAATTATTTTAAATTTTATACTGTTGTTTTGTCTGTGTTTTTAAATAGGCTGTACACCGCCCTGAGTCCTTCGGGAGAAGGGCGGTATAGAAATAAAATTATTATTATTATTATTATTATTATTATTATTATTATTATTATTATTATTATTATTATTATTTTCAAGGCAACTTGACTGATAATCAACGAAATAATTTGTTCTGTGAAGAGAGACTGAGGAGCCAGAAAAGTTTAACCTTGAGAAATGAATATTGAAGGAGGATATGACACATTCTTCAAGTGTCTGAAAGTATGCAAAAGAAAGCCAACATGTTTCTCTATTTTATCTGGTTGCAGGATAAGGATAATGGATTTAAGTTGCAAGTTGCAAAATTTTAAAGAAAATGTTGCAATCAACTCACTTATAGAAAGAGCAGTGTGACAATGAAACTAATTCTCCAGAATGTCATGAGAACTAGTCATGAATCATGAGCTTCTTTTTATTGGATGTGTTCAGGAATCTATCAGGAATTTTGAATTTTGAATTTCTGTACTGAGCTGGTGGTTAGATTCTATGTTCTAAGTGGCTCTTCCAATTCTATGTTTCTATGGTTCTACATTTGTGTATCATTTCACACCAGTAACCTGGACTATTATTATTATAATTGCTATCAATTCCATTGGTAGAAATATATCACGTTATTCTTTTTCATGAGTAGAAAAGTGTCATAGTGATGACCAAGGGTCTTCCCAAGAAAGAATTGAAGTGCTTTATAATCCAACATATATTTATGCAATATATAAACCTATACATATACACATATTTACTACATACATATTATGCTAAAATTTTATTCCTCCATTACATGAAAATGCATTCTCCTAGAAATTCAAGAAAAGAATAAGTAAGATCTTTGATTATTTTGACCATCTTAGAATAGAGAAGGCAAAGTGGGCCCACAGAAATCAGAAAAGCTTGAATAGTGCAGGCAAGTAAAGAAAATAAACTTGGGACTGCTGCAAGATCATTATATGCTCAAAAAATGGGAAATGTCTGAAACATAGGAATGGATAGTGAAGATGACAGAATTAGCAGAGTTGACAAAATATGCATGTTTTATTAGAGAAAAGACAATAACTGAATTTATTGATGATTGGAAATCCTTTATGAACTTTTTGCAGAGGGGAAAAAAGAACTTGTAGAGTAATTTATGGGATTGATGATTAAAAGGGGTAGACTATGGGAAAAGGAAAATTATATTGTAAGAGAAAGAAAAAGACAGAAAACCCTTCCATTCCCCTCTCCTCTCTTCCCATTTTAATCCATCCCATCCCTCCTCATCCTTTCTCTACTCCTTTCTTCAACCTAGAAATGATGCAAAATGAAATACGGGATTTTCATGTTGCATAAAAGTTACACTGCATAAAGGACTTACATGCAAGAAAATAGAAGAACTCAAAGTATCAACAGAGAAGCTTGTACTATTTTGAATGTCTGGAGTGCATATCTCTAGTTCAACATTTTTTCAAGGCTTATAAAGGACTAGACAACCCGTGACCTCTTGGGTCTTCCTTTTAGAGATATTTCCTTACCAAATTCCTTAATGGCTTCTAACGTGCTTTCCTGGAAAATTTAGGGTACATTTAGAGATGTATTTGCCTTGAAAATAGCTCATGTTGAACTTTATAGCACAGTTAAACATTAGCACAAGAAAAGTTTTATGACATTTTATATTAGGTCATAAACTGTTTTATGGTAATTTTATGTCATAAAATGTTTTATAAAATTTGCCAAATTTTAATCCTATGGGAATCATGCATTCTGGATTTTTGACTTATTTTGTAAATTAGTCCATTTGAGGAACCTTGGTTCAAAATGTTTTGTCAATGAAACGGTACAGGAATCAGTTTTAGTAGTATACAGGATATAGATATAGATGCAGAGTAATACTCCAGTCTATGATCAAGATGAATATTTTATTTATACTACAGTCTGCTATGACACAATGTACCTAAACTCCATGCAAATTCCAGTAGTGTGAAAGGACCTGCATATTTTCAGTGGGTTCCTGACAATGTTTGACTGCTTTGCAATTGCTCATTTGCTTTTAACTAGCACCATTAGCCAATCATGCTTTTAGAAATTTGCTAAAAGCAAATTTGAATAGGCTTTTGCTGTGGAACAGTAATAGCAGAAATTGGGAAGGTCTATGAGGAAGAGTGGTTTTCATTAACCAGAGTGTAATTATTGTTGTTAATCCTAATTTAAAATTTTACATTTAAATAAATAAGGTGGAGGAGGTGATTTTGTGTTGCGACTATTAAAGGCAGTGCCTTGAATATAGAAACTGTAATTCTCTATAGAAAAACGTAGCAAAAAGGTTTATTAAAACCTGTAAGGTTACCTTTGAGTAAACATGTATTGAATAATGATAGAACAAGAATATACTGGAAGTATCATGTTATTTATACATTTATATTACAGAACTTGACCTTATTTAAAATATGAACAATGTAATATTTTTGGAACTTGGCTGAGTTATTCAAATGATTTTCCCCACGGCTGGTGTTATGAGTATTTTTTTTCCTTTGTATTTGCAAAATACATATAGAAGTGAGTTGCCTAGAGAATGGAAGCTTGTATATTCTAGTTTAAATATTTGTAATCTACAATAAAGTATGACCATCATAGAAAATATTCTGGTATAGGATAATAATATATGATTGCGTTATCCAATTAGACAGTACAATATTAGTACTGAACTATTGTTTGTGGCATGTATGCAGATTAAAAACCACTTCATGCAAGAATGTAGTGTTAAGTGCATTCCAGGTTATCGCTTGTGTCATAAATTGGATATTGGAATGCTTTGTCATTGGGGAAAATAATAGAAAAGACATAGATCAAGAATACACAAATAGCTTTATTTTGTTCCTCACATTGTGAATACTATCATTGTCATTATCACCAACATATAACATCAAAACTGGTATAATTATCCTGATGTCTGATTTGCAGCTGTACTCCTGGGAAAATCCTTCATGAACGTTAAGTGTTTAGACAAGCATCCTTATTAGAAGACAAATTCAAGATTTATATCTATGGAGGGAGAGAGCCAAGACAATAAATATTGGATTCCAAAAGTGGTTTCTAATAGCTTAATTTGTGTAGTCAGGCCAGCTTTAGTTGCAGTCTTTCTTATTTGATGTGAGGAACCCTGGCCTTAGTGTCCCAAAGAGCTAAAGTTTACAGATTGGAAAAATTGGGGTTGCTCCTATACATTTAATACTGGGTATTCAAACTTTAATGGTCTGTGGACACCTTTAACTTTGAAGACCTAGGCATGAAGAGCCATGAAGAAATTTGTTTGCTTGCTTGCTTGATATGGAAAAAAGATTTGGATTCATGTTTTTAGATTGGCACCACAACTTTCATTTATCTCCTGCTTTAGAGGGATAGAAAATTCCTAAAAATTTCAGCAACTACAAAGTGAAATTCAGGGATGTGGCCTAGTTGTTTTCTAGAAGCTCCAGAAGAATACTCAAGGTCCTGGAGCCATGGATTATGTAGTCCACATTTATTAACTTGGGACAATCTATAGAATTCACAGATGCCTTTTGGTTTTACCTTTGCTGAATGATATTCAGGAGCTGCTTCTTTCCCCTTCCAGTTATAATGTAAAGGGCTAAAACCCTGAGTTAACCCAGCATTTTTAATAGGATTTAAGTGGTAGTTTCTGTTTCAGCACTTTAGTTTGTCCTGTTTATAATTAAAGGAAACCCATTTTACAACATGATTACACTGAAAATAATCCAATGTCCCTATAGCACTGGGACTTTATACATGAACCTGTGAGCCTCTGGGTCAATGAAATGGCTCAATGGATCAAGTCATAAATTAGATCAGAGTATTTCTGTTTCAACTTAATTGGACTGGGAATTGGGGCTGCAATGTGGCCAACATTTTAAAAAGAAATCTTTTGTTATGTGAGAAATTTCAACTCATAAACAAATTAAAGGTTACTTAAAATGGCTCTGTTCAACCTTGGAAAAATCTATAGTTTGATTTACTGAAGTAACAAAACAACCATCACATGGATTACATTCATACTATTTCAATACAAATTGCATCTGCAAATGCTTAGATAATATTTTGCTGTGAAAGATGCCCTGCTTGCTCTGACTAGTGAAAATATATCATTGGTGACTATGCAACAGACTTGCTTATTAAAACTCTGAGCAGAAGGAAACACAGAGACATTTTGGAAATTAAAATTTTACTGTAGGCATAGGTGACTAATAGAATTGATTATGTGATCAAAATGACATTGTTCATGTCACAACATCATACAATTATGATTATATGATTGCATCATTTTATCACCTATGCCAATTTTGCAATGTCATAATGTACATAATATCACTTTCACTCTTTCCTCTGTCTTCTCCCTACCAAACACAGGCTTTATTGAAGCAATGTTTTAGATACTTGGTCTTCTGGAAAATGTATCTAATGTAAGCTTATCCTAGAATTAAATGCTTTCATTGCCAGAAGCCCAAGCAAAAGCTAGCTCCACTGTGCACACCAAGTTGGGGAAAATGTACAAGGAGCACTACGGGAGGGACAAAACATCCACTAAGACACTCAGATCATCAAATTAACCTGGTAACCAATGAGGTGACTGATGTCAGGTCACCCTTATGTCACATTTTGCTCTATAATCATAGATTTTAACACTAGATTAGATTAGATTAGATTAGATTAAATTAGATTAGATTAGATTAGAATTCTTTATTGGCCAAGTGTGATTGGACACACAAGGAATTTGTCTTTGGTGCATATCCTCTCAGTGTACATTAAAAAGAAAAGATACATTAGTTAAGAATCACAAGGTACAACACTTAATGATAGTCATAGGGTACAAATAAGCAATCAAATCATATTAGGAAACAATCAATATAATCATAAGGATACAGTAATAGTAATGCAGACTTAGTGAATAGTTTGACAGTGTTGAGGGAATTATTTGTTTAGCAGAGTGATAGTGTTTGGGGAAAAACTCTTCTTGTGTCTAGTTGTTCTGATGTGCAGTGCTCTATAGCGTTGTTTTGAGGGTAGGAGTTGAAACAATTTATGTCCAAGATGCAAGGGGCCTGTAAATATTTTCACAGCCCTCTTTTTGGCTTGTGAAATGAAACTAATGGTCACATGGGAAGCTTTTTTGGACTGTCTCATGGTAGAGACAGGTTTTTTTCACTTTCTTCATGCAAAATAGTTAATTTCTAGCTAAGTATCCAGTCAAAATATACAAGATATTATAGCAGGCCTGTGAAGTTCTGAGCTACCATACTGAGCATCCTGAAATACAGCAGAGCCTGGTGTTAGATCCAGTAGAGAGGAGCTGCTGCCTGATTTTAGGGACAGCTGGCAAGGAAAGATTAAATATGCAACTAGCAGAACTGAAATTATGGGCAATTGTAATTGGCCTTAGGAAAGCTGGTGAAAAGCACTTGATTTAGGAGAGCTGACATTTAGCCATTTGTCAATTTGCTACAGATCCTGATTTGCTAATGAAGTTGTGAATTTCAGTCCATAAATTCATATATTTTTCTTCCTTAAGGGAAAGAATATTTTAAGTGCTTTAATTCCTATGTCTGTGTGAAGAATGCTTATTTGTTTTTAAAACATCTGCTGCATATTGAGAGAATTGGATTGTACATAAGACAATTTTTAATGAAAAGCAAAACTTTTCCTTGAATATTTATTTTGAAAGAGGGGGAATGTGTGTGCAACTGTATGAGAGAGAATATATGAAATATCAAAGTTTGTCTACAAAAATGCAAAGAAGGGAAATTAAGGGTGAAGAATCTACAAGATAAAAAGCAAGTGCTTTTGAAAAATTGGAATGTTGTTCTACAGAAGTATTAGAAACAGCAATAATATATTGGACAGAAGGGAAGGTAATTTCTGTTGCAGTACTGCTAATAAAGTGGAATTCAGGTTTGGCTGCTAGCAATATTTATCAGCATCTTATAGATTAGGAATGCTGTGGCTCAGTGGCTAAGACACTGAGCTTGTCAATCAAAAGGTCAGCAGTTCAGCAGTTCAAATCCTTACTGCCAGGTAACGGGGTGAGCTCCCGTTACTTGTCCTAGCTTCTGCCAACCTAGCAGTTCCAAAGCATGTAAAAAATGCAAGTAGAAAAATAGGGACCACCTTTGGTGGGAAAGGTAACAACGTTCCATGCATCTTTGGTGTTTACTCATGCTGGCCACATGACCATGGAGACATTTTCGGACAGCTCTGGCTCTTCAGCTTTGAAACGGAGATAAGCACCTAGAGCCAGGAATGACTAGCACATATGTGCAAGGGGAATCTTTACCTTTACCTTATAGATTAGTTAGTGTTACTATTTTGTAACCCCGTATTAGAAATGCAAGAAATGAGATAAAGTGTGGCTGGCTGACCAATGTATAATGAGTAAATGCGAAGGAATGGAACCCAAACTAGAGATGTTGTCAGTAATAGCCATAATAACACACTTTGAAAACTGAAACTGAGAAATGAGCTACACATAAATGAGCTACTTATCTATACTTGTTTAGATAAGTAACTGTAATTGTAACATTACCTATTGAGATATTCAAAATGTGGATTTATAGAAGGAAGAAGCGGTAACAACATTAGTTGGCTACCCTCCTTGTAGAGTTGATGTGTGCACATTTATACAACAATCACATAAACCCCAATGAAAAGCAAAGGAAAACAATTACAGGTAGTGTGGGAATCAGGTGGCCATAGTATATGTGTAGATCGGCCTAGCTGGTTGGACACATGTACGGAGCTTGGCACCGAAATAATCTGAATAGGAAAAGCGGGTCCAGCTGGATGACCATTAGAGAGGCCCTATTTAGAATGGAGGCTGTGTTTGCTGCAAGGCATAGACATCTCCTTGTAGAACATTCCTGAGGACTGAGGTAACCTCTGATAATGGGGAGATGGGCCTCTCGGCTAGTAGAAGAATATGATGGGAACAAAGCCAAATATGATAACATAGCCAGAGTTAAGTTTTGTTTTTACCTTAGGTATCGCTTTCCTAGAATTCACATGATTTACTGTAATATTGTAGAATGTGAAACCTATATGGAGAATATATGGATGCTTTCCTTTTTTCATGCATGTAATATGAGATGTGTAGCCGTAATAACGCCTTTTGATGACGCTGTACTTTGATTACTAATAAAAGAAATTGCGGGGCTTTGTGCTTTGCTCTCTCATCCCGAGAAACACTTGTGCCTGTGTCTTCTCTAATCTGGACTACTCATGAGGAGCCCACCAGGATGATCGCAACAAGGTAGTCCTCAATTTATGACCACAATTGAGCCTAACATTTCCATTGCTAAGCAAGACAATTGTTAAATGAGTTTTAATGTACTTTAAATCGCCCCATTTTTTTAAAAAAAAACTTGTTCTTTGTTTGACATTCTTGCTTTTCATAAAACTGATTTTATATCTCTACATTTTTTCCCTCAAAAAACAGTGATTTTTATATTTCTCAATTCACATGCTGCATCTTATCCAGCTTGGAATATTACATCTGTAAACAGACACACTACACATTACTCAGTAATTATAGCCTGTTAAAATATTCTATGCACATTACTAGGAAATAGCTATGTGTCATCAAGATCTAAATGGTGTGAGAGATCTTAAATTAGAGAAATAAATAAGTACAGGTAATGCTGATGATTCTTACTTGTGCCATCAATACAAGCTGCACAAGTGCTTTCTGAGTACAAGAACAGATAACATCATCCCACTCCCAGCCAGTATTGCAAATACAGCCTATGTTTCCCAGTATTGATTGTGGGTTTTTAAATATTTTTATTTATTTTTTAATATCATTCATATTTTGTGGACCATGTATTGACCGGGTCAATGTCCTTTTTAAACAATGTTAACAATAATAATACAATTAAGTATACATAGTCCTAATCTTTCAACTTCACCAATACCCTTCTCTCTTTATAATCCTTTATCGTTTTTTCCCATTAATACATTTAAACCTAAATAACATTTCTTTGCACCATTTATTTGTTATCTCCTACTAAGTCACTAATATTTAATATTTAAAAATTAGTCATTATTCCACCATAATTTCGATATCCCAAATGTTCAGGACTACTAATAAAGCCAAATATTAACAAAATTTAATCAATCCCAGCATTATATCTTAAAATCCCCACAATTTTGAATTCTTAAAAGTTTGAATTCACAATATATTGTAACACACTGTTAATCTTATAAACTTCCATCTTTTAACCTTAACTTATTTTTAATTATAATAAATTCTATTATCTATTAGTATATATACTACTATTTTCCCTATTTGTATTTTCTACTTTTTTCATTTTATTAATATATTTTCTCAGTATGCCTCATCTCTTAACCTTTTTGGAATTCCGTCATTTATTGACTTTTTAATCACCTTTTATTCCTCTGTTTTGGAATCTTATAACTTTTTTGATATTTTTATAACCACTGACTGTTCCCTTCAGATTGCCCTTTATCTCATTCTGCTGTAACATTTGAGCATACATCCACAAATCTTTCTCTCTTTTTTGAAGAGATTTTTCTTTTTTTCTTTAAACCCCACTATTTTCCAGCTATTCTTGCCACGACGTCAGCTGGAAGTCTCTGTATTGATTGTGTTTTGAGAGATGAGCTAACTTACGGTAGCTCTTCATATCTTTTATATATAAATGTTATAAAAAGTTTTAAAGAGAACATAAAAACTAATACAAACTTATAACAAGTAACAGAGAATGTTGTAGTTCAGGGTTGAAATGAGGGGTTCTTGATGCTCTCTGATATTGGGGGGAGGGGTTGTTTGTTTGTTTGTTTTGTTTTGCAGATGTTTCATTACCCAAACCCATGCTAGCACTGATAATGTTACCTAGTTTTGGATAATGAAAAGTCTGCAAGTAACAACCAAGTTGAGAGAGCATTAAGGAACCCTCATAAACTAATAAAAAATGAAGAAAAGAAAGAGAGGAAAAATAAAGAAATATACAGAAAGAAGGGATAAAAAAATTGAAGCTTCCAATTTCCTTTGCAACAAATACAGGTATGATTGCAAAGTTATCTCCTACTCCATGATTACAGAAGAAAGCTCTCTTCTTTCTATTATCTATTTTTTTTTTCCTAAGCATGGAAACCACAAGTCATAAGTCACCTTGTGGTTGAGATAATCCACAAATGAAGTAAATAAGTAAGTAAGTAAGTAAGTAAGTAAGTAAGTAAGTAAGTAAGTGATTTTTTTTCTGTTCCATGCAAAAATGGGAGTTTTCAATCAGCCATAAATGTATATACAATCTTTTTATAATCAAGGAAGTCAATTTAACCACCTTTGTAAGATTTCTCATCTTCACCAACCATTCCTACATTGTGGGTGTTGTTGAACCTTTCCATTTTTGAACATATAATATATATGCAGGCATGAGATATAAAAACCAAATTCTATGTTCCAAATTATTTTCTAGTTTTTCTAGAAAAGCCTCTGGCTTTAATTATCTTTAAAATCTTCTAAATTAATGTAGGTATCTGTATTCAAATTCCTCAGCTTTTTCATACATCCACCAAACATGATAAAAAATGTTCACATTTCCAGCATAGATTCAATGTACGTTTATACATTCTAGATTGCTTACCTGGTGAGAAATACAAACAATACCAAAATAATTTTTATAAAAATTCTCTTTAAGATTAGAACATAATGTAAATTTTTATCCTTTCATCCACATATTGACTGACAGTCTATTTGTATATTGTAACCCAAAAAATTTAGTCCGTTATATCATACCATACAATTTTTTCACTTGTTCTCATATTTAGCAAAAGTTTATACATATTAGCAATAGCATAATTATTAGTAGTATATATGGTAGTTCCATGATGGCGAACCTAGGGCACACGTGCCACAGGTGGCACGCACAGCCATATCTGTGGGCACACGAACATTGCCCTAGCTCAGCTTCAGCGTGCATAGGCGCACCGGCCAGCTGAATTTCAGGCCTTCCAGGCCTACCAGAAGTTGGGAAATGGGCTACTTCTGGCCCCTGGAGAGTCTCTTGGGGGGTAGGGAAGGCCGTTTTCATCCTCCCCAGGCTCCTAGAAAGCCTCTGGAGCCTGGAGAGGGTGAAAAGCGGGCCTACCAGACCCACTGTGCTATCGCATGTCAAAACTGGGGAGAGTGCAGGGGGGGTCGTGTGTGCATGTGTGTCAGGGGGTGAGGCACATTGAATTATGGGTGTGGGCATGCATGCATGCAATCCCCCCACACTCACCCCCCTTTTGGCATGTGACGGCAAAAAGGTTAGCATCACTGCAGTAGTTGCTCAGTCTTACATTGTTCAAAGCCATAAAATGTTTTATCCACTTTAAATCTTTCAGATAATTGCTCAACATTCTATAGAATGTTTCTCACATTGAAAGCCACAAAGTGTTTTCAGGCATAACCTATGCAGACTCTAAGAATGACCCACATAACATAATGGTTTTTGAAATCTACATTAACCTTAGCTTTGTTATATCATAGATATCCATGCCACCCAAATTCCAAATCATGTCCTTCTAACTCTAATAACCTTCTATTTCTTCACAACATCCACTCTTTCATTCAAACTAAAGAGCAGGCAGCAAAATATAGTTTCAAATCGGGTAGACCTAGTCTCCTTTTCTTCACATCTTGCAATACCAGTTATTTAATTTATGCCTTTTTCCTACTATTTACTATGTAAATTCATCTATAACTTTCTGGAGTTATTTAAAAAGTACAGCAGTTTTCAAAACAGGCATTGTCTGAAATAAAAATATTCTAAGTAAAATATTTGTCTTAAGCAGAGAAATTTTACTCTATATCACAACGGAACTTTGTCTCAGCTATATCTTTTTAACTTCATTTCATGTCTTAAAATAATTATTTTGAAATAGCATATAATTTATATGTATCATAAATATAGCCAAGTGTTTTACTTTCTACTCATATTAAAACCTATTTTATTCATCAATTTTATATGATCTGATATTGTCACGTTCTGTAAATATTTTTGACTTTAATGATATTGAAACATGCTGCTGCCCCCAATTCTTTCAATTTATTATTACAAGTTTGTCAAAACAAAAAAAAAGTCACCTGCCAAAGCTTTTAACCTGTGTGACACTATTTGAATCTTAGGCCTACAATCCTCTCATCTTTTTCAAAACTAAATGAAAAATAGATGGGCATTAGGCAACTTTGCTTGTTCCTTTTCATATCTCATATATTTTGGTTAAACTTCCATTAATGATTGTATGTGCCATTTGTAAGAATAAACTCATTTTACTCATTTTATAAAATTCTCCCAAAATTGCTATCTTCCAAAACTTAAACAAGAATATCTAGTTCCATTGTCAAAAGCCGTCTCTGCATCTAAAACTGCAACTTGTTTTTATTATGTACTTCCAAAATTATTTTTCAACCATCTCTTAGATAAAAACCCACATTGATCCTCGTGTATCCATTCTTGTAAAATTATTTTCAGTCTTTCATCTAACATTGTTGTAAACAAATTGTAATAATTATTTAATAATAATCAAAGGCCCCACAGTTCAATCCTGGGCCACAAATATTCTCTTCTAGGTTGATTGATTGATTGATTGATTGATTGATTGATTGATTCACGTTGATTAATTATACTCAATTCAACAAACATATTCTCCATTCAGTTTGACATTTTCTAGCAGGTTTGACATATCCTTTCAATTTCTGCCAAGGCTGGGTAAAACATGTTTTCTTTGCCTTACCACCTGTCCACAATACTGCATGTTTCTCTTTTATTATAGTTTTAAATATTTTTAAGTTAACATATAGGGACCTCTTTTTTCTGCAAATCTCCATACATTAGTTATCCCTTGTTATACATTTCCATGGAATTCTATGGAACCTAGAAACCAAAGAAACAACCTGTTTCCTATTAGTTAGAGTTATGATGGTACAATAAGAAGTGAAAAAAAGGGGGGAGGAGAAATAGTCTACATTAGCATCCAAGTTTATAATCTCAGAAGAGGGGATGAAAGCAGCTGACAAAGTAATAGAGAAACATAGACACTAATAAGGAAAGGACAATCATTGGGGGAAAAAAAAGGCTAGCACTGATGGAATGGTTCATACAACAAACCAGAGAAGGACAAGAAGCAGGGAAATGACCAGTTCAATCTTGAAGTAAATGTAGGACATCTTGATCAATCCAGGCATACATTTCTGGAATTCCCTTAAGAACCACACAGAAGTATTATAAGAAGCAAGAAGCTTGGGCTGCTATTGGAGTTGCCCTGAAAAAAGATTCCTGGTGAAGGAGGCTGAATACTGGTATTAGTTCTCCTTTGGATATAAAACTCTGTCCTAAAAAGAGAAAGAGAAAGGTTGCAATAACATACAAACAACAGCAATAACAAGAAGGAACAAAAGTGACATTAAAAAAAATGAGGAATGCATCCAATTCATACTTTCATCTCAAGTTCCTCCAAAACAGAACAAAACCTGTGGGTAGTAGAACCACAATAAACCCTGACAAGCTTTTGCATAATTTCAGTAAACATGCCATTCACAGTAAGGTTTTATCCCAAAAGGCTTTTAGTGTCTTTACAATCTCACACAAAACCATTCAAATTTCACAATAATAATGACTTTTTTAAATGTGAATGTTTTGCACCATGTAGGGTAACCTCAAACTTTGATGGCTATTTTTTTGCAACTCTACTTTATTTATTGACAACATAATGGCTTATGATCATCTCCGGTACTGAGGTGATGATAGATTGTTTCTCATTTGACCTTCAAAAGTCTCTCAACCCTTTATTTGCCACAAAGGACATGTTATTATACATTTGTCACATTGTAGTTGCAAATATTTTATGGCTACAATCCAGTCAAAGTTATACATGCCAATGCATGTTGAATTAAGCCCAGATATCTTCAGGACAACATAAAAACTGAGTTCAGAGAGATATTAGTTCTTAGTTGATGTATAAGATGGAAACAGAAAATTTAATGAATAGTTGAAGCCAACTATTATGCAAATTGCCCTCAAATTGTTTGTCCCTTTATCATATCTAAAATCTATTTTTAATTCTTCAGAGCTATTTGGGTTTTTTGGGGGGTACTCCCTGGTTAAACCTGGAAACCTAACAGTGGTATTTTTGCTCCCGCGGGCCAGGGGTGGGTTTCAAAACTCATCACTACCTGTTTGCTCAGGGGCGCGTGGGCCTTTGTGGATGCTCGTGCTTTCAACGCTTCTGTGCATGCACAGAAATGTCTGGGCAGGTGGGCAGAGCCTCCTGCTACCGCTACTGGTTTGCCCGATCTGGGGCGAACTGGTAGCAACCCACCACTGCTCCGGACCAGAATGGATACTTATTTGTGCAACATCTTTGGTGCTCTTTGACCTTGGTTGTTTTTATGCAGACATCCCACTTTGTAAACAGAAAGCAAACCCCACTCCATTCTAGCACTGCAGATGTTGTCTAACCAGGTAATGAAACATCTGCATGAAAATAACCAAACTCAGAAAGCACCAAGGATTCAATTTTTCAATCCTGTGAATCATATATTCACTTTTATTGGTAACTCATATTTGAGGGGGGGTTATAATATTTAAATATGCTCTTTAAAAAAATATTTTTCATATTGTCAACCTGGGACATATATAACAAAAACAGTTTTACAGTTCCTTACTTTTAAGAAATAAGCAACTTCTCTTGTCTCTTACTCCTGAAGTATACTTCTCTTAAAAACAGAAAGAACTTAACTAGAAAGAACTTGACTATATGATTCAGTGGACATATCAAGAGGTAGACATAGAGTAGGTTTGGAAAATGTCAATGCTTTGGTACGCTATTAACCATGGGAGAAAGGACAGACATCCATACAGATTTTATGTTAACTGCTACAGGACTTCTGACCTTAATTTTTCATACGTTTGTCTGAAAGACTTTCAACAAGTAAACAAAATATATTTTGCAAATAGTAATTTTGCAGGTACATAATACTGCATACTTTCATCTGTGTTACACAAAGGAAATCAAAGCAAATAAAGAATATATATTAAAATATGAACTGCATTTTAACATGTCCCTGAGTTACCAGAATAACAAAGCTATCTTTGCAAAAATCATTTATTTTGCCCAATGATTTAAAATGTTGCTTACTGTTATTATTTTTTATCCAAGTGGCCTTAGAAAGTTCTTATTTCAAATCCACCTATTGAAGTGGACCCCACCAGCGGTATCTGTATATACTGTAGATCTTTTTTAATTTAGATGAAATATTAATATAGCTTGCAAGTCCATGCATGCTGTGCCATAAGCTAAGTGAATAAATAAAATAACTAATAAATAAATAAAATAGAGGACTTTTTAAAATAATTTTATTAAATCTTTTGAAAGTAAAAAAAATAACAAAAAGCTAAAGTCAAAAAAGAAAATAAAAACAGAATCAGAATATATAGAGAAACAACAGTTAGAAGTGGAAAAATGTAAGTCAAAATATGTAGGAAAATAATGACTCCTGACTTCTTTTACAGCAGTAATTGCAGGCAGCTGGTGTTAGTTAACAGTACTTTAATCTGCTGCACCACCAAGGGTCTTGGTGATTGACTGACCGAACAAGCAAGCAAGCAAGCAAGCAAGCAAACAAACAAACAAAGTAGTTGGGCACTGGTTCAAGACCTCACTGAACCGTGGCACTTGCTTTCCTATAACCAAAACTATCATAGAGCAAAATAAAAGAAAACCATCACGCTTACACAGTTGCCAAATACAAATACAAAGGAAGAGGAGAACGATTTATCTGCCTGGTTTTTATTATTTATTTATTTTATATATCACACCTCTCACAATTTGAAGTAACTCTGAGCAGGTCACAATATAATAAAACATACAAATATTTAAAAAATTATAAATATAAACAGATCATTGGAACAATTTGCCAATATCTTCAATGAAGGAGTGGTTGGTAAAACTGATAGAGCTGGCTCGGTTAGCAAAACTGACAACTCTGATTAGAAAAAAAGAGGTATTGATTAAATTTCATACCAATTGGAAACCTCTTTTTGACTCAAGTTTTATTTACAGTATATCTGCTGTAAAAGAAGTCAGGAGTCATTATTTTCCTACATATTTTGACTTACATTTAAGTTTAGCTGTGCTGACCATGTGTGCGCGCCTCCTGCTGGCCAGCTGGTTTTTGGGTCTCTGCCGCGGATGTGGGGGGCATGGCATGGTGTGGGGGAGCATATGTGCATTGCATTTTGGGGTTCGGGCGCATGCGTGCACATTCGCGCACCCACGCGCTTTGGGCACTCGGTGCAGAAAAGGTTAGCCATCACTGTTTTACACTATTGATTATAAAAACTTGATAGAAAGCTGATGTGCTGAAGAATCAACTTCACTTACAAGAGTGGCTTTGATCAAACATAGAATTATAGGTTTTTGTTTTTGTTTTTTTAGGATGAAAATGATGACGGTTGTAGCCCAAGAAATTAAATATGTGTTTACCTGTCCAGAAAAAGACAAAAGAAATGTTATAGCAGTAGGGATCCAGTGGGTTAATTTGCCACTTGGCCATAAATGATTTGTGGTGGGCCATTGTCCCAACCTGCCCCATTTTTGCAAAAAGGCAGGTTTTTCCCATGACAGTCATTTTGTGAAAGAGCCTGCAGCAGAGGTGGACAGCTGCTGGTTCAGATTGGTTCAGGCAAACCGGTAGTTCTGACCAGCAAGTGGGGACTGCCTACCTGCCCTGGCGCTATCCCGTCCTCCCGCTGTTTTTTCAATGCCACGCGTATGCTCACATTTTCGGTTCTGGGCAAATCAGTTGTTACAGTATGTGATGCTTACCTCTGGCCTGAAGTATGTTCATAAAATTTGAAATATTTCACTTTCATGCAAGTGGTTTGGCAACCTCACTTTCAACCAGCAAAAACCTGAGCAATGCATTGCACTTTAAATTGAAATTATGTATTTATGATTTATTTCATCAATCAATGTACTAGAAATGTATCTTTGCTTATATTTCAACCAGAAATGGTTGCTAAGGAAACATGACTGTCCAGATTTTTTTTTATTTTTAAAGTTTAAGCACTTCAGCATCTATAAAAGATTACTGCTGTCTACAAAAAATATGTGTCTTTCTTGTTTCTGTAATGGCTGATTCCTACAATTTAAAAACAAATGTTTCTTAGATTATTTTTGTTGTTATTGATTTTCTTTTCTTTTTCAAGTGGGGAAGAAGAGACTGTAAGAGTCAATTTCTTAAAAATACCCAAAATTCCAAGTCTTCCCAATGTATGCATTATTTATCAATAGATAATACTTTTCTGTTATTGCACCTAGTTGTTATAACAATTGCTGGTGACATATCTGATTAAAAGGTAAGTTAATATTGATATCAGAAATTTATCATAAGGTTCCAAGTAACTTTATGGACTTGGAACCTTATATTTGGAATATGAGGGTTCTAAGTAACACCCCCAACGAAAAGAGACTCTGAGGCTTGAAGTTCCTTAAAGTCCATTTTATTAGAAATTTATTTATTTATTTATTCAATTTATATTCCGTCCATCTCCGAAGACCCAGGATGTCATATTGGCACATCTGGAAACCTGAATCTGAAAGCTTCCAGGTTTTCCCCACCCAAAGGAAAGTCCAGGTCCCTGCCCAGCACCCACATGTCCATCACATGATCCAATCAAAGAACCGTTCCATCTGGAGATGCCTCTCAGTCACACCCCTTCAGTTGTAGGGCAAGATGTCCTTGACTCTCTGAGAAAGAAATGCTATTATGTCTATACATCTCCCCTGTTCCATACAATCCCCCACTCCTAGTTTCCCACAGGAATAAATGTGGCAGGCCTGAAGGCCCAAGGCGAAAGATGGCTTCCAGGCCTAACAAAGCCATTTAACTTTGCTTCTTTCATGGTCCATAGCACCTAAGTCTCCAGTATCTTGAGTAAAGTCCTCAAAGTTCCAGCCAAAAAATAATTAAAAATAATTTTTAATATGACAGAACTGGAAAAGTATTAACTATGTGAAGAATAATAGGAATTAATTTAATTAGCTGGTTTAATTTTTGAAAGTTTGATTTTACTGTTTGTATTATAATGCAGATCTCACCATAGAAAAAGCTACACACCTAGTCTATAGTGCTGAAGGAGATTTCATGTGTCAAAAAAGCATGTAGGGGCCTCTGCCAACAGTGTTTAATAACATGCAAAATCACTGACCTGAATCAAAGAACACAGAAGGATAGTATTAAGCTGTGTAATAAACATTGAACCAATTGAGTTTTCTGGGGAAGTAAAATATTGCTTTGTCATCATGGAAACAGAGATTGTAGTATAGAAATCCACATAGGTAATTCTCCTATACACAAACCACCAAAAAAAAAAAAAAAAAAAAAAGGAAGAAAAATGTGTGAAGATGAGTGGACTACTTCCATCCTGATGACTAAAGCATCCACCTTTTTTCCACCACTTTAAAATGTTCTATAAATGTATGAGTGAAAATCCTTCCACACAAATGAAGCACCTGTCAGTAGAGACTTAAGATAGCTTTCCCATGCCAACTTAATGCCTAAATTGCACATAGTAAACCTAAAAGAAGCTGAACCTTCAGTATATGGGGAGTGGTATGACATTCTTCCCTAATATTAAATTCTCCCAAAGTACCATAGCTTCTTTTAGAAATTCTACTTTTTACTTTTCTTATGAAAGTTGATGTTTGATGGGAAATTGGAAAGGAGTGGTTTTTCCTCAGCTGAACAGGACTTCTGAGAAAAATATTAAAAGTTCAAGAGAGTATGAACATTTTTTCAGAAAGAAACAGATCTTTTTTCCAGAATAAATATGATTTGGATTTCAAGACACTTAGTTACTAAATTTCAAAGGTAGAGATTTTACCAAAGACATTGGTAAGTTTGATTCATAAAAGGAAACCAAGTTCTTCCAGTTGGAGATGAAATGAAATTATTAAGGAGTGTAAAAAGAAATTAAAAGAATGTTTTGAAACTAATTTAAATAAAGATACTGATATGAGAATGGTTTGGGATGCAAGTAAAGCCTTTAATAATAGATACAGTATTTGATACAACATAATTTTGAACATATGTAGTATAGGCAAGAAATATTTTGATGAGATAAAAAGAAATCCCTAAGAACTACAATTCTGGCAAATAAATGGAGAAGAAATGCAGTTAGTGACAGATTTTATTTTCCTGGGCTCCAAGATCACCGCAGATGGGGACTGCAGCCAAGAAATTAAAAGACGTTTGCTCCTGGGGAGAAAGCTATGGCAAATCTAGACAGCATTCTAAAAAACAGAGACATCACCCTGCCAACAAAAGTATGTATAGTCAAGGCTATGGTTTTCCCAGTTGCAATGTATGGCTGTGAAAGTTGGACCACAAGAAAGGCTGAGCGCCAAAGAATTGAGGCCTTTGAACTATGGTGCTGGAGAAGATTCCTGCAAGTCCCTTGAACTGCAAGAGGATCAAACAGGTCAGTCATAGAGGAGATCAACTCTGACTGCTCTTTAGAAGGCCAGATCCTGAAGATGAAACTCAAATACTTTGGCCAGTTAATGAGAAGGAAGGACTCACTGGAGAAGAGCCTAATGCTGGGAAAGATTGAAGGCAAGAAAAGAAGGGGATGACAGAGAACAAGGTGGCTGGATGGAGTCACTGAAGCAATAGGCGTGACTTTAAATGGACTCCAGAGAATGGTAGAGGACAGGAAGGCCTGGAGGAATGTTGTCTATGGGGTCGTGATGGGTCAGACACAACTTTACAACTAACAACAACAACACAAAGAACTACAAATATCTTCCAACAAATTAAGATTTTACAGCAACAGTTATCTATATAATCAATAAGAGAAATGGAAATAAAATTGAATTATTCAAAGAAATTTAGAAGTGTGAATAAACCAGAAAAATGGCTGCTTTATAAAATGAAAGAAAAGAAAATGATATTGAATTTATAAGGGAAGTACTGTATTAATAATATGGTCATACAAAAATATTTAATCAAATATTATTCTAATTTGTATAAAGAAAGTGATATTCTTTGAGAGAAAGTAAATGAAAATCTTAGAAAACAAATTTACCTAGAATTACAGAAGAAGAAAGACAAAATATGTATGTGCCTGTAATAAGGAAAGAAAAGGAAAGGATAGTCCGTCTGCCTGAACCAGACGGACTATCAAGTTTGGTATAAAGGCTTTGAGAATAAACTTTCACAAACTTTTCACAAACCTTTACAAAAATACAATGAATTTTATTTTACATGGTAAAAGTATACCAGAGATATGGAAAGGTTCTAATGTAACATTAATACCTAAAGAGGGAGAAGATTTGACTTCAACAAGAAATTACACACCACTATCATTAGTGAATAATGATTAAAGCTGTTTTCAATTATTTTAGATGAAAAACTGATAACAATTTTGCAAACATTTATTTATGAGGATCAATGTGGGTTTTTTCCCCCTAAGAGACAGTTGAAAAGTAATTCTGGAACTGTTAGATCATTTGGAAGAACATAATGAAAAACAAACCAAATTTTAGAGAAGGCTTTTGACAATTAAACTGGATTTTCTTGTTTAAGATTCTGGAAGATATGAATTTTGACAAAATTTTATAAAATTCTCCAGTTTGGTCTAGTAGTTTATGCAAAGGCACCAAGCTAGGGACCAGGAGACTGTGAATTCTAATCCTGATTTAGCCATGAAATCTGACTGAGTGACTTTGGGCCAATCACTCTCTCTCAACCTCAGTTACCTCACATGGTGGTTGTTATGGAGAGAAGAGGAGGAGGAGGAAGGAGCATTATGTATATTCACTGTAATGAGTTACTTATATAACTAATAAATGTAGGATAAAAATAAACAAACAAAATAGTCAAAATGAATTTATACTTAACATGTGCACAAATAATCATTAATGGAGATTTAACCAGACCAATTAAGGGAAATCAAGCTTTTAATAAATAAATGGAAGGAATTTGGGCCATTAGTATGCTTCAATATCAATAAACTGAAGATAAAGAAGTTAACAAAGACAATGAAGATTCAAGATAATGTAAAATTGAGGAATAAGATGGATTTTAATATGGAACAGAAATACTTTGGTATAATTATGACAAATATTAATTATATCCTATTTCAAAATAACTATGTTAAAACATGAAATAAAGTGAAAAAGATATAGCCAAGATGAGACACAATTCCACTGTGATTGTAGATTAAGGCAAATATTTTACCTGGAATGTTATTTTTATTTCAGACAATGCCTATTTTGACAACCGATGTTTTATTTAAATAGCTACAGAAGGTTATATATTAATTTGTATGGCAAGGTAAAAACATGAGTTAAATATCTGGTACTGCAAGATGTGAAGAAAAGAGGACTAGGTCTACCCGATTTGAAACTATATTTGGCTGCCTGCTCTTTAGTTTGAATGAAAGAGTGGGTATTGACTCTTATAGAAATAGAAAGAAATAGAAGGTTATTGGAGTTAGAAGAACATGATTTGAAATTTGGGTGGCATGGATATGATATGACAAAGCTAAGGTTAATATAGATTTCAAAAACCATTATGTTATGTGGGTCATTCTTAGAGTCTGGAATGAATATAAATCTAGGTTGTACCTGAAAACACCTTCATGACTTTCAATGTGCGAAGCATTCTATAGAATGTTGTGCAATTATCTGAAAGATTTAAAGTGTATAAACATTTTATGGCTTCAAGCAATATAAAAAACTACCATATATTTTAATCATGTTATTGCTAAAATTATAAACTTTTGCTGAAATATGAGTCATAAGAAGAACAAGTGAACAAATGATCTGATCTGATATAATGGACTGAAATTTTTGGTTACAATATGCAAATGGATAATGATGGGTCATTATGTGGTTTAAAGAATAAAAATGTACATTATGTTCTAACCTTAAAGAATTTTTTTTATAAAATGATGCATTGCTGCTATTTCTCATATAAATAGTTTAGAACAGTGTAGAACACTGAGTGCCAAATCAGGAACACGCAGGGGAGCTGTGTAAGCTGGGAGAGCAGCTCCCCGGTTTGCATGTGTGGGAATGCCAGAAACCGGAAGAGCAGTTCCCCGGCGCACATGCATGTGCCGGGAAGCTAAACTTCTGGTTTACGGCATGCGCATGCACACCGGTCACCTGGTCTTCCAGTTTCTGGCATGCATGCACGTGCAAAGACCAGCTGGCCAGCCACAGCTCAGTTTCCTGGCATGAGCATGAGCACCAGGGAGCTGCTTTTCTGGTTTCTGGACTCCCGCATGCACGAAGACCAGCTGGCACGCCAGAACCTTGAAGAGCAACCGGCGATGGCTGGCATGCCCGGAGAGATGGCTCTGTGTGCCACTTCCAGCATGTATAACATAACATATAACATCATAGGCCTAGAATGTATAAAGGTACTTTGAATCTATGCCGAAGATGTTAACAACATGAAGGGTTATTTTTTATCATGTTTTTGGTGGATGTATGAAAAAGCTGAAAATTTTTAATGCAAATATCTACATTAATTTAGAAGATTTTAAAATGTACACTATAATTGGACCCAGAGGCTTTTCTTTGGGGACTATTGGCTAGGCAACTACAAAAAACATTAAAACATGGAACTTTGTTTTTATTTATCATGTCAGCAACAAGTATATTATATGTTCAGAAATGGAAAGGTTTAACACCACCCACAATGCAGGAATGGTTGGTGAAGATAAGGAACCTGGAAAGATGGCTAAATTGGCTTCTTTGGTGCTCTCTGAGCTGATTTGTTTTCTTGTAGACATTTCATTACCCAAACTAGGTAACATCATCAGTGCTGTTATGCTGTTTGATGTTTATATTCTGTTGGCTTGCTCTGTCACTGTTGGTGGAGTGGTCTTACACTCTAAGACCAACACTCGAAGATCAACACTGTAAGACCACACCATCAACACTGACAGGGCAAGCCAACAGAATATAAACTGACAGAAAACAGCTTAGTAGCACTGATGAGCCTTGGTGGAGCAGCGGACTAAAGTGCTGTTAAGTAGCACTTAGCTGCCAGCTGCCTGCGATTACTGCAAACTCAAATCTCACCAGGCTCAAGGTTGACTCAGCCTTCCATCCTTCTGAGGTAGGTAAAATGAGGACCCGGATTGTGGGGCCAATAAGATGACTTTGTATAAAAAAGAACACCGCTTGGGCGGGCTGAAAGCCCTACTAAGCAGGTATATACAAAAGTATGCTTAAAAGCTTAAAAGCGTTGAAAGCCGCCCTGAGTCTCCAGAGATGGGCGGCATATAAATCGAACCAATAAATAAATAAATAAAAGATGTTACCTAGTTTGGATATGAAACATCTGCAAGAAAACAAGCAAGCTCAGAGATCACCAAAGATCCCTTGTTTCCACCTCTTATAGACTTTTTACATGAAAAAGAATAAAAATATACTTATGACTTGTGGTTTCAATGAGTAGAAAAAGATTAGATAATGGAAAGAAGTGAGCTTTCTTTTGTAATCATAGAGTAAGAGATTTTGCTTGTATTTGTTGCAAAGGAGATTGAAAGCTTCTATTTCTTTTCAGGGTTTCCTCTCTCTCTCTCTCTCTCTCTCTCTCTCTCTCTCTCTCTCTCTCTCTCTCTCTCTCTCTCTCTCTCTCTCTCTCTCTCTCTCCTTTGTTTCCTTTATTCTGTATTAGCTTATATTAGTTTTTACATTCTCTTTAAAAAAATTAAATTTATTTTAAAAAAGGGAATAAATCATGCAAGAGTTTCACTGTATTAAAACAAATCTTATAAAGACTCAATGCTTAAACCTGATTTCTTCTTATTTTGTTCTGGGAGTTCCACACATTTTCCTTTTATACTATGCGATGGATCCATTGAAAGTCTACATAAAAATATCTTTGTAAATGAAAGTAGAACATGATACAAAATTTCCTTTGGGTCAAAGAGTCTAATTTCTTGTATTAATTAGCATTCAGTCCATTGAGGTCTACATGTATTTTACAGAAAGCTAAGCAAAAGGTTCTACTGTGATCTAGTATCTACTTTGTTCAGTTTGATTAAACACAACAAAAGTGCCACTGGACTTCTTGAAACTACATACTTTATGCACTTGAGGGCCTCAGTTTCACCTTCATTTGAATTTGCCAAGATTTTTAATGATGATATGACTACAGGTACTGCATAACAATACCATTTGTTGGTTAATTAAATTTCTACCTTCAAATGCCAACTAAGACTGGAAGTAAGTTTGAGAAGTAGGTTTGGACTGATGAAAGAATGTAAGATGAAATTCATATTTTTTAAAAAACAATGGCTATATTAATAATATAAACAGGTCAGAATTAGTTAGAAATGTATTTGGAGTTTGTAAATAAAATTATTTATATATATTATCACAATAGGTACAGCTTTAGAAGAGCTAATTTAAGGATTACACACAAAAGTCCACCATAGAGGAAATAGTTTGGTAGACTACTTTGGTAGACCATTCTTTGTATGGAAAGATGATATTTGAACCCACTAACCACAATACCTCCATGTTTTTTTTTCAATCTGTGCATGGAGTTAATCTGAATTCTAGAAACTGAAGGCAACAAAATTATTGGCAGACGATAGATGATGGATGGATGGATGGATGGATGGATGGATGGATAGATAGATAGATAGACAGACAAACAGACAGACAGACAGACAGACAGATAGATAGATAGATAGATAGATAGATAGATAGATAATCTCAATCTATATCCCATTAGCACTGAAATTAATCCATTTTAGAAACTAGATCAGCTAATGAACCAAATGAAATAAGAAATATGAAAAATGTGGTGTTTTGGAGATTGTTATGTGTGTTGGATCTGGTCTTTGGGTGTTAAGTGAATTTCGTTGTATGGGTATACTGTGTACATACGTACAATGACAATAAAGTTATTTATTATTTTATTATTTTTTAAATCATTTGAAAACTGTCCTGTGGAGCATGTGAATTGAAAGCATGGCATCTGTCTACAACCATATCAAGCACTACCAGCCTAGTGCACAATGTATAATGAAATAAACTTCTACACCACAAGAAAGAGGTCCCTTTTTTCTTCCTATTTAAGAGGAACCAAATCGATATTGATTTATAAAGGTTTTTAAAGAGATTATTAATTATTATTTAATTTAGATTTTTAACAACAACAATAACAACAATAACAATATAGATGAAACATGTAACAGTGATACCCATTGTCATCAGGGCACTTGGTACCATGTCCAAGAATTTTACAAAATACATCAAGAAATTGCAGCTTCCTGCAATAATACCAGCGGAACTGCAAAAAACTGCACTACTCGGAACATCATATATTTTAAGAAGATACTTGGTTGATACCTAGACGCTGGCAGTAACCGTATCAACCATTAGCACCAGTCAATCGTATTTGTGACACATTTTTAAAAGTTCAGTTGACTGAGTTTCATGTTTAATGACTAAAACATATAAATAAAAATATATATTGTTACTATTGTACCTTATTAAGATGCCTACCCTTGTCAAAGGTATAGGTGGGTTATATAAATGTAGCTGAACAAATAACTACTCAGTTTATATAATTAACTTGGCTAGCCATAGAAATGAATAAGAGAAGCTTGGATTTATAAAAGCCAGCTTTCATTTATCATAAGTCCATATTTAAATAAAGATGGTTAAAGATAATATACAGATACATTTTGGGAATAATTTAGAACTATTTTATTCCTTTTTCTTTTTGCTGGAACGTTATGGTCTGCAAACTGCAATATATTGCCATAGACTGCATGGATAAAGTGAAGCATGAAGGGAACTGAATATTTTCAGGTTCTTTTGAGTTGAAAAGTTCTGTATTTCTATCTGAACTTTGTTGCTTCCAGTATTAAATTTATTTTATTACTAGTAGATTTTTCAATTATTTAATCCAAATCTGCCTTGCTTTATTTTAAATTGCTTATTCTCTGAAAGAATTAAGAACAGGGTATGACATTTCTTCAAAACTTGAAATGTGCAGCCTATAGTCCTATTCTGAGAACTACTGCTTGTCAATCAGCCTGACATCTGGGTCATAGATATTTTATTCCTTAAATTGGATATCAACCTAGAAATCTAGCAGTATCCCATGATCTAAATTTTGCCCCTGAAAAGACAAAATACATCAACAGATGTTTCCAAAATTCCAAATTTTCTACATATTTTTAAAAATGCACTTCTTCAGATTTCACTCTGGATTCTTGAATTACTTGAATCCTGACCAGGAAATATATTCCCATGTATATTTGGGACACACAAAACACAATGAGACACGCACACTACACTCCAGGGTTTGCTGCTTACTATAGAGCCAGTCTCCATGGATGCAGTGTAATTGTCTGCAGTGTAGATTGTGGTAGGTTCCAGCAAACATGGAAACTTTTGTGACTATGGGAAGGCTTCCCACAGCAAATAATCATGCTGTGCCTTTGGGGATATGAATTGCTTTCCCACTTCTACTCTTATTTTAATTTAAATGTCTTGGTTTTGTAAGGACTATTGTGTACATAATATTATCTACATAGTAATGTGTATGTAATAATCACTTACCACTCCCCTCATTTCTTTTTTAATTCAAGCGGTAAAAAGATTGCACTTTTTCAGCCTGGATTGAAGAAAATTTCTCATATTAGCCTCATAGAACAGCAGTAGATGTTCTAGTTGTGTTTAATAAAGTATAACAACTGTTGCTCTACTCTGTATTGATTTGTTAGAAGACAAAGCAGTTTTTGCTGAAGGAAAAAGAAGCAGTATTATAAAGCAATATAATAAACCTCCTATACAGATGTTGATGTTTACTATAGGTACGATATTTATAGTTGTCTATATAAAAGTCATGATTTGGATTGAGTAGAAATATGGTTAAGATACAGTATAATCATTTTATGGAGAAATTGCCATTCCTGGAAGGATATCAAGGAGCAGGGCCAATGTGAGTTCTTAAAAAAGAAGCAAAATGTCTTACAGAGCAATATTATTTTGTTTCGGAGATCTGATATCAGAGCCTCTAATGATTCTCAGGCTCTTTTGGACCCAGTGGAAGAGGGAAGAAAGTATCTCCTGGCTATTTTGTTTTATTTTGTGCTTTCTTTGCAGCAATGGGAAAATTTAATCCATGTCAGCTCCAAGGTTGGTGTAACTCAGTAATTGCTTAGAGATATGTTTTGGGAGTAAGAAGGGCTCTAGATTGAGAGAGTTTCCAATGTATCCCAGGGATTTTTGCCTTTTCTCTTTTTCCAGTGCTGAAACGTTTGTACTGGGAAATAATTACAGTGAAAAATATCATGATTTTTTAGAAAGTACATCTGCCAGATACAGAATGTTCTTTGTCAGCTGCATCCTCAGTTAAATTATAAAGATAACCAGCAGAAAAGTTGAACTGCAGTAATGAACAATCTCAGCCGAAGAAAGCTGGACATTTCTTTCAATTCTACTTTATTAATCTTCTGTAAATCTATCTGTATCACTGGTGGGTTGCTACCAGTTCTGTCCGGTTTTATAGAACTGGCAGTAAAACCGGCGGGAGGCTCCGCCCACTTGGCATGACAAAATAATTGGTGATCTGTGCATGCGCAGAAGCTTCTGCTCATGCACAGAAGAGCGCATCGGCATGATCCCACTGAAAATCAGTAGTAAAGGTAAGTGGAACCCACCCCTATCTGTATCTATCTCTGTTCATCTTGATGCTGCTGTCCTTCAGAACTGGTACAATTAATTTCTGAGTTATAGCATCTGAAGATACAAAGAACCATTTAGATAAGCTCATGCAGGCACATAAAAGATATTGATCAAAATCCAGCCAAGTTAAATATTTTGGTGTTTGTGCCAATAATTAAATCACCCAGCAACATTCTCTAATTCAGTGCACTGGAAAATATCAGAAGGGTTTTCAACTTCCAAGTTAAGAATTGTCTTATAATATAGGAAAAAGAATGTGAAATAATTTGACTAAAAAAATACAAATAATAAAAGATAGTTTCTTTAGAGATTGTTTAATGCCTTTCATACTAGCAAAGCTGATTTAAAAATAGGAAAGAAGGGAGGGAGGGAGAAGAAGGAAGGAAGGCAGGAAGACAGGAGGGAGAGAGGGAGGGAGGGAGGGAGGGAGGGAGGGAGGAAGGAAATTATTTTTCATTATGTAATAAAGCAATCATGGCCATACAGTATACAAATATATAGGATAAACATCCTCATTTGTGCTTTTCTACATGCGAATATTTCTGCTCAAAAAGAATTATCAAAGACTTTTTAAAGTGAAGGGAGAAATTCTTTCACGTAATTGAAAGGTGTAGATCGCGTAAATTATTTAATAATATTGGACATGATCTACTGAAAACTAGGTAATTAATGAAATATTAATACTTAATTGTGATGAGACGGTATCTACACCAGTCTGATTATTTGTAATAGAATAGAACCTAAAAGCCATAATTTCTGAAATTTCAGCCAAATTTTCACAGTAATCTCATCTCATTAGCACTCACTAATGTTATGTTCTACCTTTCCTCCCTACCCCTCCTATCTTTTACAAGTTTTAGGATTCTTTTGCATAGTGCTACCAATGATTCAACCTCCAAATTAAATAGGTCTATTTTATCCACAGTTTCCATCCAATTTCTTTCTGTTAAAAAAAGGTTTTTGAATAAGTTCATAGAAGGTGAAATAAGTGCTGAATGAGTCATTTAGAAAAGATAAGAGCATATCAGTATGGGAAAATTCTACTGCTGAGAATCTCCTAATTAACTCTGTGGAATATATCCTAATGAGTACATGTATAGATATCCAACTGAACAGAACATTTCTGATCTTCAGTTTTTGTTATTTTTTAAGACAAGTTTTATTAAATTTTTCTTTTACATACATATTTTATGAACAGAATATTGACTGGGTCACAACTTTTACAATTTACAACATAATTATATATTGATTTTTATAATCTATTCCAATCTTCTTTTTTGTTTTTTCCAGAAACAATTTACATATTTCATTTTCTGCCATAATATTCTTTTTTCTCTATTTTTAAAATCTTATCTTACTCTCTTCTTAATAATTAATATATAAACAGTATCACCATCCACCCTTCAAATCCTAATTTCTTAGCATTGCTTCAATTAATTATCTTATTCTCCATTTATAAAATATATTTCTTATAACCCCATCACATTTTTTGGTTATAAACAATAAACTTCATCTTATTCAATTCTTACATTGAAACCCTTTAGCTTAATTGATCTTCCACATCTCATTTTATCTCTTCTTAATACATAATAAGCAATATCACTCTCCACCTTTAATTCCTGACTTCTATTATAGTATCCATTAACTATTTTATTTCCACATTTGCAACATATTATTTCAAAATCCCCATCACACTTTTTTTTACATTTCAATTTTGTATCTTAATTTCAATCATTTTCATAATTAAACCTAATTGCCACTTCATATTTCATCTGCTGTTCCATTTTACAATACACAATAAACATCAACATATTTACTTTTTACATCCACAATTACTATTATTAATACAGTTCCCTTAGGTCTACTAATATATATCTTAATTCCCTTCCTCCTTTCCACTATTCTTCCCCTTTCAGCCATTTTCTTCTGGTCTCACCTGAATTCCACTTCTTAATGATTTTCTCCTTTCATCCCATTTTCTTATCTTCTTTTTTTATTTTTATATTTATTATATCATTTCTCCTGAATCCTTTCTTTTGAGTCCATCACTCGCATAATTCGGATCCTGCTGTTAGGCAATCTTTTCCCATTTGCTTCTCTTCCCTTAGATTGCTTTTTTTTTGGGGGGGGGGGAATATTCTCCCTTGTCCATTCTTTTTTTGCCACTGTAAATCCCAGTGTAATCATCTAACATTTTGCCTTCAATTCTTTTTCCTTCAATATCATATTCTTGCTTCTCATTTATATTCTCTTTTTCCTGTTTTGTGTACTCTAACAAAGTTTCTGACTTTTTATTGCCCTTTATTGATTTACACACGTTTTTAAGCATCTCAATTAATTCCTCACACATCCAACCCTCCATATTATTAGTTTAAAAGATTATTAGTATTTCCATTTATATTTAATTAAAATTTTAGTCCATATAGTCTCTTTTTTATTTCTAGATAATATCCAGTACAAATGTTTGTCCAATCCAGTCCAACTCAAAGCTTTATTATTATCCACCTCCTTTACAAGTCAAGACCAAGCAGCTTAGAACAAAACAAATATTTATTAATTTATTTATTTTTATTAATTTTATTTCTATACCGCCCTTCTCCCGAAGGACTCAGGGTGGTGTACAATCTAATTAAAAACACAAAGACAGACAAAATTTAAAAATAATTAAAATATTAAATAATAGGCCCAATTTATAAAACCCCAAATTTAAAATCCCATTTAAAACCAATTAAAATCTTTACATTGATAGTCCAGCCTGGCGGAACAACATGGTTTTGAGGGCACAGTGAAATACACGGAGATCAGAGATTTTACAAATTTCTGGGGGCAGTTCATTCCAAAGGGCAAGGGCTCCCACAGAGAAGGCCCTCGCCCTGGTTGTTGCCAGCCAACATAATTTGGCCAATGGCACCCTGAGGAGACAATCTCTGTGGGAGCGAACTGGCCGGTGGGAGGCTACTGGTGGCAGAAGACGGTCTCGAAGGTATCCAGGTCCAATGCCATGGAGCGCTTTAAAGGTGGTAACCAACACCTTGAATCGCACCCAGAAGACCACTGGGAGCCAGTGCAGCTCGCGCAGGAGGGTTGTCACATGGGCACAATGAGTTGCGCCCATAACCACCCGCACGGCCGCATTCTGGACCAGTTGGAGCCTCTGGGTGTTTTTCAAGAGGAGCCCCATGTAGAGAGCATTGCAGTAATCCAGTTGGGAAGTGACAAGGGCGTGAGTGACTGTGCGCAAGGTGTCGTGGTCCAGAAATTGCCGCAACTGGCGGATCAGCGAACCTGATAAAAAGCCCCTGGCCATGGCCGTCATATGTTCTTCTAAAGAAAGCCGTGCACAGGAGGACACCCAGATTGCGGGCCCTCTCTGTGGGGGGTAAAGACTCACTCCCAATAGTCAGCGATGGCACCAGCTGACTATATCACGACGCCGGGAACCACAGCCACTCAGTCTTGGAGGGGTTGAGTCTGAGCCTATTTCTCCCCATCCAGATCCGCACGGCCTCCAGGCAGCGAGACATCACATCAAGGGCATCGTTGGGGTGATCTGGGGTGGAGATGTACAGCTGAGTATCATCAGCGTACAGATGGACTCTCACCCCAAAACCACGGATGATCTCACCCAGCGGCTTCACATAAATGTTGAACAGAAGGGGTGAGAGGACCGACCCCTGCAGCACTCCCCATGCAAGGCACCTCGAAGTCGACCTCTGCCCCCCCTGTCAACATGAACTGCGAGAGGTCGGAGAGGAAGGAGAACCACCGCAAAACGGTTCCCCCTATTCCTAACCCCCTCAACTGCTGCAGCATGATACCATGGTCAATGGTATCAAAAGCCGCTGAGAGATCTAACAGGACCAGGACAGAGGAGCAACCCCTGACCCAAGCCCTCCAGAGATCATCCACCAACGCGACCAATGCCGTTTCTGTACTGTACCCCTGCCTGAAGCCCGACTGGTACGGGTACAGATAGATAGCTTCATCCAGGTGCCCGGGCAGTTTTCGTGCCACCACACTCTCAACAACCTTCGCCACAAGACGAAGGTTGGAGACCAGATAGTAGTTGGCTAATTCAGCCGGGTCCAGGGAAGGCTTCTTGAGGAGGGGCCTCATCACCGCCTCTTTCAAGGCAGCGGGAAAGGCACCCTCACTCAGAGAAGCACTTATAATCCCCTGGAGCCAGCCTCGTGTAACCTCCCGGGAGGCCAGTATCAACCAGGAGGGATACGGGTCCAATAAACATGTGGCGGCACTAATCCTACCCAGAACCCTGTCCACATCCTCGGGAGCCACAGGATCAAACTCCTCCCAGATAATATTCTCAAGACCTACCCTCCTCTCCTCCCCTGGACTCACCCAGTCGGAGTCCAAGCCTTCCCGAATCCGAGCGACTTTATCATGCAGGAATTGCACAAAATCCTCAGCTCGACCCTGCAAGGGATCTTTCTGCACTCCCCCCCGAAGAAGGGAGTGGGTCACCCTAAACAAGGCGGCTGGGCGGTTCTCTGCAGATGCGATAAGAGCAGAAAAATAGTTAGATTTTGCCGCTTTTATCGCCACTAGGTAGGTCTTGATATAAGACCTCACCAGTGTCCGGTCGGAATCGGATTGACTAGTCCTCCAAATGCTCTCTAGGCATTCTCGGCTCCCCTAGGACCGTGTCCACGCCCAAAGAACACGCTCGAAGCCAAGTCGGTGTATCTCTGTTTTAATCGTGGCAAACAGCTCTTACAGGAACCGGAATGTAAAACATTGAAAAGACGCAGCTATCACATAGCAGCAGTTGATTGCTTATATAGCTTCGTTCCTAATTGTCCTCAGCTGGACAGGGTTCGTCTCTTCCTCATGTCCTCATTTCCTCATTTCTTCTGGGCCGTTCTGATGATGACTCCATCTGGAGCTTTCTCCGAGCATTAAGCTAAATCCCTGCGACCCCATAAAGCACCCGTGCTCATAAACGCCTAACCGGATATCTACCCCAACACCAGCACCTCTGTGAGTAAACCCATTCCCCTCTGCCGATCAGGTGTCCATATTCTGGTGTTGAATGGACAAGGTGTCGAGTGCTTCTTGACGCTCGACAGGCGTCTTTTCTGACGCTTCATCTCTCTCAGCTCCTTGGAGAACCAAGGAGCTAATTGAGGTCGGCATCGGGTCAGAGGCTGCAAAGACACGATGTGGTCCAAAGCCCCGGTGGCCGCCCTCACCCAGGCGGCCACCAGGTCTTCAGTCGAGTCGTGTGCCAGGGTCTCAGGAAATGGCCCAAGCTCCATCAGGAACCTTTCGGGATCCATCAGGCACCTGGGACAGGTGGGGGATAATCGGTTCTGTCTCCCTGCGGTGGGGGGAAACAGCAGGAAAGTCCAAGTGAAGAAGAGAATGAGCTGTCCATGACAAGGGTTTAATGTCTAAATCCCCTCTACCAAGATCATTCAACCACTGACCAGAGATGAAAATCAAGTCCAGAGTGTGTCCCCCTGTGTGAGTGGGTCCCTGAACTAATTGGGTCAGGTCCATGGCCGCCATGGAAGCCATGAACTCCCGAGCCACCTCTGACGTCTCACCTGCAGATGGCAGGTTGAAATCCCCCATGACAATAAGTCTGGGGGTACCAACCGCCACGCCGGCAATAACATTGAGCAGCTCAGGCAGGGTCGCCGCCACGTGGCAGGGAGCCAGGTACCTAGTCAGCAAACCCATCTGCCTCCCACGGCCCCACTTCACGAGGAGGGAGTCACATCCGGCTATCTGAGGAACAGTGGTCTCCCTCGGACTAAGACTTTCCCTAATAATCGCTGCCACTCCCCCACCCCTTCCCTGGGCCCTTGGCTGGTGAAATGCACAGAAACCTGGTGGGCACATTTCAAAACTGTCAAAATTCTTTCAAGTCTTCATTAAAAAATACTTCCTCTTGGTTTTCTTTTTCTTATATTGGTTTTAATTTCTCCAAATCCAATTTTAAATCCAAATCTGGTTGCCCCAGCTTCAAAGCGGTCATTTTTAATAGTTGCCACCCCTGCTGCCACATCGAAGAGCTGCCTCTGACCTTCCGAGGAACTTACCTGTTCCTCTTGGTCGTCCGAGGCTCCTTTCCTTCTTCACCATCCCTACAAGAAGGTTCCAGTCCGAAAACTCCCCGACAGTGGTTTGTCTGGCTGGATTTTCGCTGGACTCATTGGAGCCCACTAATTTCTAGCCAGTCTTGCCACGACGCTTCTGGTTTCTCCTAATCTTCAGTTTTTAACATAGTTAATATCATAAGTCTAATAGGAAATGTGTGTATGTGTGCATACACACACACACATTTGGAATTATGACAGATATCCCATAGTCTTGTGATCTCATTTTGCTGCCATTTGGAAACCAGTTCTCCTTTATTGTTATTTGCAGCATCGCAGAGCTATGTGAATGCAAGTTGTAATATTTGTGTCCAATGTTTCCTTCTGGTTTCTGACAAAAAATGTCCATTGGGGAAAATCAATTTCTTTAATGACCAGAGTGTTGTCTTAAATACCACCACATTAGCTTAATAACCATCATAAAAATGGTTGCATGAAGCCTTAATTCTGAAATCAATTATGCTCATATGTGGAGGATTATGTATATAAACACACACATTCTCCCTCTCTCTCCCTCCCACCCTCCCTCTCTTTCTTTCTCTCTCTGTTACTCATTTACTCACACACGCACACACACACACACAATCTTGTCAATCAGACATTTTAGTATCACCATATCGTCCTTATTCAAACATCATATTAAACCAAAAACTGACACCAGGAACCTTCCAAATACTTTGGATCAATCAACCTTAAATTATTGGAATTATAATTCATATGAGTGAAACTGTATATTATTACTGTAAAATACAATTGGGTCTGTGGGTCTGCTGATTGACGTTTAGCATTGTGTTTCAGGTTTAAACTATGGCTAAAATTAACTTTGTTTTGTGCAAAGAAGTCATCTTAATTAATCATGTCTAGTGGACATAAATAAGACTTGTTAACTTTCAATTATATGTCAAACTATGGTAAACCTGAAAAGATTCCAAACATTTTCTCCAGTGAAATTGTAGGCAGATTTTACTTACTCTCCAAGTTCTTATTTTTTCCTGAATGTGGTCATCTACATTTTTAAATTTACATCTACATTTTTTTAAAAAAATACTTTTATTGAACCTTGTAGATATTATGGGCTTTGTGGGTGATAAACATGAGAAAGCATTTCAATATGTTTACTCAGCTTAGATTCAATGAGTAATCAGCTGCAAAGTCTTTTGTCAAAAATAAATGTTCCAGTAATAATTTCAGCAATAGAATAACAATAAATAATTTTCATTATTTCTTAATTTTATGCTGTCATTTAGTGTTATAATGTATGATTACTGACTGATTCTGATTAAATAAGCCACACCAAAACTCAGGATAACAAAATTTCAACCATAACAAAATGTCTTCTTTCAATCATCTTATTCTGGTTTACTGAGAAATAATTCAAGCTATTCATCTGATCAATGTATTTTTCTTTTCTGATTTTGCTCATGATTACTCCTACTTTGCTGGGCTTGGAGATTTGTTATAATGTGCACTAGCTCCAAGCAACTAATTATTTAAGGTCACCCATCACTAAGATTCCATAGAACAAGCTGACATCTTGTAATTAATTGTAATGTTTGGCTGAAGAATGAAGCCAGAAATACTGTTAAATAAATCCAGGGACTTCATCCAGAACATTCCACAAATTTCCTTTTTTTATTCATGAACATATTCCACATTCTACATCAAAATAATTAATGGGAAACCATTTTCATTATACTTGAATTTTAATCGTACAAGAAGAAGCTTTACTGAAACTTAGAAGGACTGATTTTGAAATGATAGCTCTTTCCACAGATGATAAAGGAAATAGAAAGAAAAAAAAACAGCTCTTGTTCCACAGAACTAGTCAAGACAGTTAATAATAGCATAAAAGGACAGTATATGGTCAATAGAATTGGAAAATGAAATTGTAAAACCAATGAAGAGTGGGGCTTCATAATAAAAAACTAAATATGTTAAGGTTCTTTTGAAATGGGAATTGTTTAGCCTGAAGAACTCTGTAATGAAAACACTTGAACGATTGGATCGAAGTTTACAATTGGAATTCAATCCTGTGCTTATTTGTGGAGAAATGTTGAAGCTCTTCAAGTTCCATGCATACATATTCTTATCTGTGCCCAAACTGGCTATCTGAAAAGAGGAAGGGTACAGCAATAAAAATGTTAAATACAGAGAAGGATAATGAGGACAACTGTGGTGAGAAAGAAATTCTCATGGCAATTGTATAATTTCCAAAAAGGAAAAAGACAAAATAAATAAATAAATAAATAAGGGAAAAAAAGGGTGGGGGAGAAAGAGAGACATACTGAAAAAGGGAGAAAAAAAAAACAGCAAATGATTTCCAAAGCCATAGTGTTGATAATAAACAGGATGAACTCGAATTCAGAATAGTAGTGTATATTTATGTATTTTCACTTCAGTTTCTCTGAAATATTATATCCATATATTTTCTGGATGATTTTGTAAATCCACATGGCTAAATACAATATTTTAAAAGTAAATTTAATTAATATGTAATTGCTGAGCAATATTTTTTTCAAAACGTTTGCTTCCCAAAAATTTTGTGGTGATTATGATAAACCAGTTCAAACTGAACACAAATATGATTTTACAATGACTGTACCATGTCAGAATCTTGAGAAATATAAAATTAGCTTTTAATTATTATAATTATTTAATCACCTGATGTTTCCAAATGCTGCATGTGTTCAACAGGGCTAAAAGTCTTTTGCTACTGATTTTTGTTTGCATTCAGTATCCAATGCATCTTGCTGCAGTGTCCAACAACAACCAGTAACTTGATGGATTCCATTGCCCTGATACTGTTTTGACTGCACCTAGATTTTCAAGAAAGAAAGCCAAGTAAAAATGCAGAAAATGAATCTTCAGTAATATGTTGCACTGCACAATCTTGTATGTTGTACAACAATACGCAATCTTGTAAATTGTCCAACCAGCTGAATGTTGTTTGAGATGCAGACAACACAGATTCATCCCCAACAGCCTGCAATCTGTGTTCAACAATGAAAGTACCCAGGGCAGAAAACATCCTGCAGAAAGGACGGCTCCACAACACAGTTCTTTCACCAGTTGCCAGAAAGCTCCACATCCATTTGCACTACTCAAGTGACTCTGATGACACTGACAAACCTCCAAGCAGACTTTCTAAAACTAAGCTGTCAAACTCACAGGCCGCAGGCCAGATGCATCACATGCTGGCCATGCCCACACCCAGTTTAGCGAAGGGGAATAAAAAGTCACGATACGTCACATGACGATGCTGTGACAACACGAGTTTGAAACCTTGTTCTAAAAGAATGCAAATGACTAGCTGCCTGCAAGGAATTTAAATCTTTCCATTTCCCACCATCCAGTCAGAACTGAAGAAGTTTCTTGGATGAGAAGCTAAATATCTTCAAAGAAAAAACAAAGAAAAAGCACCTTTGAGACAACCACGACCTGGATGACTGAGAATCTCCACAAACATATATCTGAGCTGCATTCCAAGCTTTAGAGCCATTACCTTTAGATCTTCACTGGTGTACTGGATGTGCTTCAACAACAGTATCATATTTTGTGCTTACATAGCCATCAAGTACTGAAGGGTATGCATTGCTATTGTGTAAAAACAGAAGATTTCTATGAAAGGATATGTGATGGGTTAAATTACAGGTAATTTTTGTGATTAGCAGCCAAAAATCTATAAGATATACCCTCAAAGTGTTCAGGAAGCAAAATCTTTATTGTCCAGTGAATTGTTGTGCTTAAAGCATTCTTACATTTGTAGCAAATGTGTAGCTTTCCCAACAGAAGACAACAGAAATTCAAGAATTCTGCTATGGATAATACACCTTAAATAAGGCCTACATACTGCATCTTCAGATACCTTTTATTTAGTGTTACCCAGATAATCTATTTTGTCATTTCAAGAGCTGCAGAAGAAAAGAGTTGAAACATCTTCTAATATGAGTCTTCATCTTCTGTCATGGGGCTAGTTCTAGCTAAGCATGCTGCGCCACAATGTAAAAGATATAACTGGGATATCAAGAAATGCTTGCAATTCCTTTATTAATGCTTTTCCTATTTGCATTTATTTTTCTTTTTTTTAAAAAAAAAAAATATGGTTGCGAGTACTTCATGCTAACCAAAAGAATAAAATAGAAAACAACAAATATTATTCCAACTTTTGCTTTTTATATTCTTTTTTAATCATTCTTTTTTGTCCAAGGAACCATTCCTTTTAATTCAATATTCTTCATTAAATTGCTATTCTTATATATACTGTATGCATAAAAACGGAACAGAGTGGCATATCATTTGAAGAAACAAATTTAAAAAATATAATATGTATAGAGAAAGTATCAGCCATATTTTAAATTTAAGCTAAGCAATAGTTAAACTTAGATTTAAGGTAAACAATAGCTTAAACTCTATTGCCATGGTATGGACTCTCTCCTGCCCAGCTCCAATCATAGTTTGTTTTCTAGATCTAGTAGGAGACTAGATTAAGCAGCGGTGAAATCTGGCTGGATCTATCCTGATCGCATGAACTGGTAGGGCTCCACCCACTCACTGGGACCTCATTATGTCCCATTTTTGACCCTTTGCGCATGCACAGAAGGTTCTGCGAAGGTAATCTCACCACTGAGATTAAGCATTTATTTTGCCCAATGGCATTCAAGCACTAAGTACTCAGGGATGGGGCAAAAGATACTTAGCAGTTTATTTGAGAAATATTGGCTACAGCTTTATTGGTTATATGCAGTGGTGGGATTCAGCCAGTTCACACCACTTTGGGAGAACCAGTTGTTATCTTTCTGAGGAATTTGGAAAACTGGTTGTTGGAAGAAATGATTAGGGCAGAGAATCGGTTGTTAAATTACTTGAATCCCACCACTGGTTATATGTCACAAAGTTTTGGTGTAGCCTGATGCCCAGAACTCTGTATTTCTGACAATCCTTCTTGATACATAGGTTCTTCCATTCATCCAGTGTAACATAGGTTAGTGACTTGTTCAATTCACAGAAACATTGAGAGTTGGCTGGCATACAAATCTTATAAATAATAAAGCCATTGATAAGAGATGGAGAGTTCTGAAAACTCTGTTTTGAGCACACCTTTCCTACATTTTGATTCCTTGGTCCAGGTCCAGAGTCAAAGTCAAGAGATTTCCAATTAGTCAAGATACATTGAGTCTGGGTAATCAGATAGTTGTTGGCAATGGAAAAGCTTAAACTTGCTGCTTTTCTTAAACAGAAGTAACCTTAATGTTCCTCATTTGGAAAGGCAAGATTCCTTTCTTGCTAGCATTGCAGAATGCCTTTGCTCTGTTCTGCTCTCTTGCTCTCCACTCCTCTCAGAATGGTGAGCTCTTCTACTGACATCTTCTGATGGTAGCTTTGTCTGCTGGTTACTGAAGAGCTCCACCTCTTCTGCTGGCAGCTTCTCAGGCAGTAGTTCAACGAACAAATCTGGATCAGGCTGCTCATTGCCCGTCTCCTCATTTGAGTCTATGCTTAATATGACATAAGAGAATAATTAAAATCTTTAGTACTGTGATGGTGAATCTATGGCACGTGTGCCAGAGGTGACATGCAGAGCTTTCTCTGCTGCCATGTGCGTTGTCACCCCAGGTCAGATCTCTGTGGCATTTCTTTCATGAGCATCTATTTCCCTGCAAATGACGAAACAGAACCTCACGAAAGAAAAAGATTTTACCTCTTGCTGTGCTGCCGGTGTTAGAATGCCAGCTGGTCTTCAGGTCTCTGATGCGCATGTGCACGTTTGTGCATGTCCATGCATCCACACACACATGTCCACGCATCCACGCATGCATGTCTGCGCATGCACGCATTTGCACACATGTACCTTTTGGTTGGGCATGCGCACATGCAGTTTGGGCACTTGGTGTCTAAAATGTTCACCATTATTGCTTTAGTATAACTGTGTTTTATACTAAAAATAATGATGGGGCTTGGGTTTTCTTTGTCACACTTTCCCTTTTTCATGGCTCGCCTCCCTAGATCATTTGCTATTCTACTGCCAAATCCAAGGCTACATTCTTTTAAACCTCCAAAGAAGGCATTGGGCTATAAGAGCCTGTGTTTTATTTGCTAAGATATGATTTTTTTTTTTTTTAAAGGTGAGTGCCAAGACAACTGTCTGCAGATAAATAGCCTAGCAGCACCTTACATATATACATTATAAAAGTACTGGAAATAAGGGAGGTTACCATATTCTCTCCCCTTCATTCAGGGCAAATAACATATGTGCACTATGAATGGAAGCCTAATTGATTAAAGATGGACTGGAAGGAAAATTAATTTTAAATCAATTAATTATTAAAATTATATTGAATCCATTAATTTAATAGCAGGTAGACAATTTACTTAAAATGTGGACTCGATAAAACATTTATATAAAGATGAACTTGGGCAAGAGCGTTCATAAGATTACAAATATGTGTATTTGACTATATGCCGATAAAATGTCAAGAGGAGTCTAAGTGGAGATGGTCTCAGGAAGAATCAGATCATGTACACAGTAATGTCCTCTCGATGGGCCATTTGACAGCTGGTTGGAGCCATATCATGGATAATTGTATTCCTTTGATAGGTGGGGATGAGGAATATTACATAAATTCCTTTATTGTTTTAATAATAAAATCCCAGAACTTGAGATCCCCTGGGGTATTGTTTATTTGAAAATGATTAAGAAGCCTTCCTGACAGGCAAAAATTCCCTGAATCATTCTTCTGGCAAGTCCTGCATGACAGGATGTTTGCTACATATATTATGGTATCACACCTCTTTAACATATGGCAAGCACACTGCTTCTGAGATAGGTCTTGAGACCCTTGCTATTTTATGCCTCCTAAAGTTTTCCAGTTCCAAGATAACAAAATATCCTTCACCCTTTTGCACAGGAAGGAAGGAAGGAAGGAAGGAAGGAAGGAAGGAAGGAAGGAAGGAAGGAAGGAAGGAAGGAAGGAGAGAGTGAATGAGAGAGACAGAAAGAATGTTCAATCCAGTCAAATGTTAGATTTACATTGCAAAGTAAAATTGTGAAATAATGACATTGCTCAGTAAACATAGATTGTCTTGAAGAAGAAGAAAAAAAATCCTACAAACTTAAACTAACATAGACCCATTGGAAAAATTCCTTCTTCGGACTGTTAACCAGTAATTGACTGAAATCAAAAGCAATAATACAGCAGAGAAAGGCAGAGGGGGAAAGTCCAGATCAGAATCAATCCAGGACCATACATTCACCTTATTTATTATCCAAAGGATTGAACTTGTCTGCTCACAAAGCCTCAGCCCAAATCTTGATACTCAGGAACCCTTGTTTAATTAGCTCCTAACAGGCCCCAGCATCAGGATACACTTGTATCTCCTTTTGCTCCTTTTGCTCCTTTTGCTTATTTTATTTATTTTAATTAGATTTAATTATGGAGCCATTACAGAAATGACATGTTTGTTTAATGGAAGTCAAGTGGGAACTTGTGCAGAACTTGGATGTTCATAATGTATGACTTATTATTGTAACATTTAAATCAAAGTGGTTTTGATTTAAGTGATATTTTTCATAAAATACCATGCTGTATTTCTTGTTATTGTGTTTTCTCTTCCACTTGTTAATTTTATATTTGATGTTACCTTCAAAATTATTTGCAATTAATCTATGGAAGTTGTTTTGTGCCATTTCTAGAACACTGAGATTCAAAAACAGTTGGTTTCTTCCCCCCCCCGCCCCCATCAAGTTTTTTATTTTATAACACATACAAATTCCATTCTCAATTAAACAGTGTGTTGTCTGGGTACAAATAGTTTTAGGAGATAGTAATCAGAATATTTACAACAGTGCTCGTTACATTAATATTGATTCTATAATCATCATCATCATCATCAATTATCATCATCATCATCATCATCATCATCATCATGATATTTACTTATCCATTTTAACATACCTCCCTTATATCATTGATTCTTTCCTTATATTTCCCTGTTTCTAACTCCTGTTTTTATCAGCTAACCATTGATAAAATAAATCCCAGGTCAAAAAGTATTCAGTTTCTTCCTTTTCCTTAATTGTAAGTGTTAGCCTGTCCATTTCTGCCCATTCTAGTATTTTTTTAATCACGTTTTCATCTGTAGGAATCTCTTCACTTTTCCATTGTTGTATAAATACAATTCTAGCTGCAGTGAATACATGTAAAATCAGATATGCATTCCCCATATTGTACTTATCTGGTAAAATGCCCAGCAAAAATATTTCTGGTTTCAAATCAATATGTTGCTTTACCATTTTTTCCAATCATGTATGTATTTTTGTCCAGTACCTTTTTGCTTTTGGGCATATCCACCAAATATGAAAAAAGTTAGTTTCATCAAGAACTTACTGATTGCTTAATAATTA
The DNA here is from genome assembly GCA_022577455.1 of Arizona elegans. NCBI lineage: Eukaryota > Metazoa > Chordata > Lepidosauria > Squamata > Colubridae > Arizona > Arizona elegans. The sequence goes on from JAKOOJ010000008.1 coordinate 59,867,085, forward strand.
CAAATTTCTGCAACTGGCGAAGCAAATTGACAAGCAGGTTCTTGGTCCATTAGTAACTTTTTCTGTGACATTTCTGTGGTCATTATCTAAGCAGTTTTAGGAATACATTTTTAGTCCTGCTAGAGATTAAAATAGGCATAGGGTAATCTAAGTGACTCAAAACTATTTTTAAAAAGTGAATACTTCATCCCAAAGTAATGAAATTAATGCATATACAATAGAGCTAGATATAATTTCAACACAAAGATAACATTCTCAGTAGCAGTTATCTGTAGATAGTTCATTGGAGAAAATGAAACTAATATGCATTTTATACTTTATTATATATATATATATATATATATATATATATATATATATATATATATATATATATATATATATATTAATTTTCATTCATTAAAAGCTCCTAAAACAGCTAGATTAGAAAGAAATAATACAAAATCTTAGGTCAAATCACAAAGAAGTAGAAAGCAGTAATACTACAAAATACAATATGCTCCAAATTTGGGGATAAAAATGCTAAGTGGTTTAATATTACATTGGATTAGATTTTAAGAGCACTCTGCAAACATTGTGTGAGAAATTGACTTTCATATCTTCACTTCTCTTACAAGGTTTTACATTCTCTAAAAATATTCTTCTTAGGATCAGGGAATACTGATCAATGGAACGGCCTGTATTACTGAGTTTTGAAAAAAGAAATTTAATTAGGTGCATTTCACCTTCTTTCTTTAATGATGCTCAGTGGTGCATACTGCAGCTTTACCCCTACTTCTGAAATACTTAATGAATTGCCACTCAAAGTTCACTAGTAAGTTCAGAACATATAGGTAGTTGACAAGAAGTTCAAAACACGAAAAGTGGTGAAATAACGGATGCAAGAACTGTTACATAGCTGATACATTTTATTCCTTGTAACACTTTTCCCATTCATAATATGATCGTGCATATAGCATGAATGTTCTGCACAATTACCTAGTAAGAAATATGGATTCTTATTTCACATAATTCTTCAGAAATGAAGCTGGACAGGAGAGAGAGTATGCTGTAGTAAATAGATTAGGCCTGCGAGGCTACAGGCTTAAGACCACACCACATTGTGATTACTGTCATGGAGCATCCATTTCATAATTAATATTATCTGCAAAATGTTCATGTACACATACATATTCACATGTGTATATCTGATCCTTATAGTATAAAATAGGATTAGTATATAAACATAGCCACTATCTTCTTCATTTAAATTGATGTTTTTACCCCAACCAGATTTGGATGTTCTAACTCTTCCGGTCTTTTTTTTTTTTTTTAACAATTCCTAATTATGAAAAAAAAATCTTAACATGGCTTCACAGTAATGTGAGGGAGAAGGAAGGGAACAATCTCATTCTTTAGACTGCAGATACAAATACCGTATTTTTCGGAGTATAAAGACACACTTTTTCTCCCCAAAAAAAGAGAGTGAAAATCTGGGTGCATGTTATACTCCAAATGTAACCCCACCCAGCTTCTCAAACGGAGATTTCAGAGGCTGAAAAAAGCATTAGAAATGAAGCTTCAGAAAAGAAGCCCCCAAACAGAGCTTCAGAAAAAAAAGGCTTTTTTTCGAAGCTCTGTTTCAGAGGCTTTCAGAGGCAGGAAAAAAAAGCAAAAAAAAAAAAAAAAAAAAAGCAAAGCACAGAGCTCACAACCAAGGAACCTGTTGCTAAAATTCACCTCTGGGAACAGCTGATTGGGGATATTCTGGGAGGCCGATCCACCTGCCAATCAGCATTTTTCTTATTTTCCTCTCCAAAAACTAAGGTGCGTCTTATACTCTGATGCCTCTTATACTCCGAAAAATATGGTAATATGGCTTGAAATCAACATAAAATCAATCAACATCACTTTTTGGGGGGAGGGGTGTTGTTGATGGTGGAATAATTAAGGAGAAATTTTGATTTGTAATCATCTTAACATTGCAGGGTTTTAAAGGTACACATTTTATTTCTTAAGACTCCCATTCCCCACAAAACAGTGCCAGTTTTTGGTACATGGACCTTCATATGTTCATAAAGCCTGGTGTTGCTCTCAAGACAATGGAAAGTCCTCTTGGCCATGGGCAAGACAAGACTGTCTGGATTTCTTTTGGGGGCCTGTGGAAAGAAATCAGCTGGTTACAGAAGACTCTACTGAGTTGTTTTCTTTGCATTCTGTTATTTTTATGGGTTAGGGTATACGTTTCTCATGGACTGAAAAAAAAATGATTGATCTTTTTAAGAAATCTGTCTGTTTGAACAGGGACAGAAAGGCTCTCAGGACACAACGCTGTCCTGGTCTGAGATTCCATCTTGAGGTTATCAGTAGGTTATGTGAATGGCCACACCAGTTTAACAGAATTTCTCCTCTGTTTTCTGTTTGTTTTTAAGGAAATGTTGTTGGAAAGAAAACTTTTGTGTCACCCATCATATATGGAAAGTAAATTCTCCTCTCCTGTCAAACCCGTTGGTTTGACAGGAGGCAAGGTTTTCTAAGTTTCTTTAGTCAGATGCATTGCAAGGATAGTTGCATTACTGAATCATGGAAATGGGATGTAGACTTTAGCCCCTATTTATCAAAAAGTATATTAGAATGGGGTGACCTTTGTACCTTTAATCCTCTTCCTAAATGTCTTGTATTAGTTATAGCTATAATTATAAGTGTTATAGTTGCGTGATAAAGAGGAATAAGTCTATATCTGTTCTAATTCTACAATTTTTTGCAAGATAATATTTTTTTTACTCCAAGAAAGACCAAGCTGGATCAGACATGTGTTCTATTAATGAATCAGACCTACACACCGTCCATTAGTGTATCCCAGAAACAAGTTGGCACTCCTGATCAGTAGGATTACCTAGCCATGTCTCTCTCCTTTCATTAATAGGACACAGGCATATGAATCTATGTCTTACATTTCCTCTCCCAAAAAGAAAATACATGGTAGCTAGGATCTGAATACGGCAGGCACCCTCCAGAACAAATAAAGAGGAAGAAGCCTAATATACATGAGATCAGCAGTGCAACTGCTACTGGCAGCCAGTAATCTGCCTCTCATCATCATGGAAAGAAGTACAATATTTGATCTCATTGAACATATTCCATAAGATCGATATTACCTGTATTGGAGGGGAAATGGTTGGGTTAGTTGAGAATGCAGATGTCACCAAATCTTGTTGTTCTGCAAATATTTTAATTAGTGGGTTTTTTTAAAAAAAAAGTTTTGGTATCTCTTTAACATATTCACTGCAGATCATGGGATGTTAAACAAGCAGTTGGCAATGTGTACAGACCCCATATAGAAGTTAAGAATGTGTGAATATGGGAAACCAGAGATCCAACTAGAAAATCTTTAGCTTCAAAATTAATTCCTTGATAGTACTGCTCATGAAGTCAACATTAGAAAGTTATTCCCAGGATTGAAATTTTGAGGTCAACTAGGGGAAAGTGGAAAATTGCCACAGTAAAATTAAAGAAATATGATAATTTTTCTCATTCATCATCATAATGGTATTTTCCAGATAAAGTAGTTGCAATTTAGAACTGTCAATTATTACTGTTTCCAATGAAATCAAGTAAGCTAAAATGTTCAATTCAATATTTAAGGTAAATTTGGAAAATGGGTTGTCACTACCATTCATGTCAATAGAATTTAGTTGTTTGTTGTGATGGATGTTTAGGGTACATGCCTTGAAAATCAACAGGCATCAAACAGTAGGAATATAGATAAAAAACTTAACTGAACCTCTCAATTGTTATAACAGTTCCAAAATGAGAACACATGACCTTCAGTATCTCTCCTATGTTTTTATGCTATATAAATAAACAATTCAGAATATTGATATTTAACGACAAGTTGAGTTGGCAAGGAATTTTTTTGCAATTTCCAAGGAGGTCAATGAAAGAAAGTGGCACAAAAGCTAATATCCATCTAATCTTCCAAAATTGTTTAACACAGCAACATAGGATGAAAAAAGAGCTCAATTTGACAGTGCATATAATTTATATTGCAGATCAAGTTTTTACATTATACACTAGGCTTCACTGGAGCATGAACAATACATTTCAAGGTTATTCATTTATCCTTGTCAAGATATTTTGGAAGTTGCCACCCTGAATCTTATCTATTTGATTAGGGCATCCATGATCACATGCTGGCAATGCATGGGGCTATTTCTTCTTTGATCACAATTGCTATGAATTTGCTATGAAGTGTCAAATGAAAAACTAATATTTTTGTATATATATATGCAAATAATTTAAATTTCGGGTGTTTTCCCGCGTCATGTTAAATAAGTTAGTTAAAATGTTTAAAATTCTGGTTAAAATCCTATCTTAAAATCTTCTAAAAATCCTTACAGAACACTCTCCAAGGTCCTTTAAAACCTTAGCTAAAATCCTACCAGTACCTTAAAAGTTTTTCTTATAGCAATGTTTCAACAGGCTCACAACCCTGTCATCTTCAGGCTCTTATCTAGTTTAGAAGCTGTGGGTGTGTTGCGAGGTCGGAGCTGTCGCTTTTCTATGTTTGCTGCTGCTGACGTATGCTGGTTAGCCTGTAACTCTGTGTTGTGATTGGAGGACAGCAGTTTTTCTTCCTGCTTCCTCATCCTGGCTGTTTGGCTACGTGTTACAGGCCTAACTTTCTCAGGTTCTCTATTATTATTATTATTATTATTATTATTATTATTATTATTATTATTATTATTATTATTATTATTATTATTATTTTAATTTGATTTATATGCCGCCCTTCTCCGAAGACTCAGGGCAGCTTACAATGTGCTCAGCAATAGTCTTCATCCTTTTGTATATTTATACAAAGTCAGCTTATTGTCCCCACAAACTGGGTCCTCATTTCACCTACCTTAGAAAGGATGGAAGGCTGAGTCAACCTTGAGCCTTGGCGAGATTCGAACCCTGCAGTAATTGCAGGCAGCTGGTCTTAATAACCAGCTTAATAACAGGGTGCCTTAAACCCCTGTACTACCAAGGCTCTTATTATTATCTGTCAGCTGTAGAGGGGAAAGGATTCTGGTAGGCATCCCAGCACCCTTGATTGTTAGTTGAGATCTCAGCCTGTCTTCTGGCTCGATCCTCTCTCTCTCCCTATTGCTAGCCACCCTCTGCAAAGAGGGAAGAATTCTGGCAGGCCTTACAACACCACTGGTTGCTTGTTGGAATCTCTGCCTCTCTTCTGATGTTAACACTCGAGTTTCTCTCAGTGCAGGTCCCCAAATACTTGATAACCTAGAGGCGTCATCCCGTCTGTTCATATTCTGCGGCCTCTTTTCAATTTCAATGGCTTCCCTGATTATTCTTTTGTTGAGATATTCCTCTTTCACCACTGTTCTGGTTTTATTAAAATCAATATTGTGTCCCGTGGCCTTCATATGTTAGACCAAGAAGGAAAGAAGTTTGCTCTTCTTTCCTCACTGCATTTTTATGTTCTTCTAAACGCACACTTATTCATCTATTTGTCTGTCCAATATAAGTTGACTGACAGGAGGCACATGGCACTTCGTATATCCCCTGTTTTCACCATCATCGATATTTTTCTATCTGTATGGAACTGTACTGTATAGGTTTTGCACATGCGCAGAAGGTCTGCATGCATCTGTGATACATGCGTGCAAGTGAAGTAATTCCGAAGGTAAGTAGATTTCACCCCTGATATATATATAGATAGATAGATAAATAGATAGATAGATATAGATATAGATGATATAGATAAATAGATATAGATATAGATATAGATATAGAAATAGAAATAGAAATAGAAATAGATATAGATATAGATACGGTGGGGGGGGGGGAGAGAGAGATATATATATATTTTATATATATATATATATATATATATATATATATATATATATATATATATATATATATATATATATATATTTGTCTTCTTAAGTTTTCGCGGGCGTGTGTATGTAAAAAGTTAAAATCTTGGGTGTTTTCCTGCATCATTATAAATTTGTTAGTTAAAATGTTTAAAATCCTGGCTAAGATCACAGCTCAGAATCCTCTAAATTCCCAAACAAAAAACCTTTTTAAGGTCTTTCAAAAACTCTGGCTGAAATCCTAACCAACACTAAGGTTAGGCAACGTTTTGACAAGCTCTCTACCTTGTCATCTTCGGGCCTTTATTATCAGTTTAGAAACTGTGGGTCATGCTTCATTATACTAGCTGCAGCCTGAATGTTTGTTCACGGTCCCGTTTTCTCTGGCTCCCTATTACCAACTGGCAACTGCAAAGAGGTAAGAATTCTAGTAGGCATCACAGCACCACTGGTTGCCTGTTGAGATCTTAGCATATCTTCTGGCTTGGTTCTCTCTTTCTCCCTATTGCTAGCTATCAACTGCAAAGAGGAAAGGGTTCTTGTATTTTAAACATTTTAACTAACAAACTTATAATGATGCGGGAAAACACTCGAGATTTTAACTTTACATATACATATACATATACATATACATACACACACACACACACACACACACACACACACACACACACACATATATATATATATATATATATATATATATATATATATATATATATATATATATATATATATATATATATATTCTTTTAATTCATAGGTTCAAATGTATAATATTTTTGTAATCAGGGTTTTTTCCTATGTAGATCAAGTTGTTAAATGGCCATAGTGGGATGATATCTCAAATCATCACTTTCAGGCTTGTCAGACATTTTGTGTTGTTTGTTCTGAGACTTATGGGAGACTGGGATAGCACTATTTCTGTCTTTTTGGACTTCATCGGCCAGCCACACCCATATTTTATGACTCCTCCCTGTAAAAGTCAAATATTTCTTCTTTTAATTCATAGGTTCAAATGTATAATATTTTTGTAGTCAGGTTTTTTCCTATGTAGATCAAGTTGTTAAATGGCCATAGTGGGATGATCTCTCTCTCTCTCTCTCTCTCTCTCTCTCTCTCTCTCTCTCTCTATATATATATATATATATATATATATATATATATATATATATTTTCTCAAGTTTTCACGGGTGTTTGTATGTAGGTCTTTGGTTATTCGGGTCTTCTCCCACGTAAAATTGGAAGTGTCTTGGCAACGTTTCGACGAAGTCTCATTCGTCATCTTCAGGCTGGTGTTCTCGGCTTCGTGCTCCTGGAAGCACGAAGCCAAGAACACCAGCCTGAAGATGACGAATGAGACTTCGTCGAAACGTCGCCAAGACACTTCCAATTTTACGTGGGAGAAGACCCGAATAACCAAAGACCTACATATATATATATATATATATATATATATATATATATATATATATATATATATATGTATGTATGTAAGTTTTCACGCGTATATATGTGTGTATAGTTAATATTTCGGGTTTCTTCCCGTGTAATTGTGGATATATCCCTAAAAGGGTAGAAGCGACGTTTCGACAGAATCTCATCTGCCATCATCAGGTTTATGTGAGGAGTCTTTTGCAGTAGGATTTATGTGTGTTTTTTCCTCTAGCCAGGTTTTTCCTACGTAACCAAGGTTTTTCTGCAGCCCTAGCTCAGTAGAATCACATCCACTCGATTCTGGGCTTTTTTCTTTCTGGCAGCCAGCAAGTCTCTCACCTGGCAGCAAGAACTTGCTGGCTGCCAGAAAGAAAAAAGCCCAGAATCGAGTGGATGTGATTCTACTGAGCTAGGGCTGCAGAAAAACCTTGGTTACGTAGGAAAAACCTGGCTAGAGGAAAAAAAAAACATTCCTTTGATTATTTTGGCATTCTATTTCCCAAGTTTAAAAAATATGAAAGAAAGAGGAAAATTAATTTAAAAAAGGAACTATCCAAACTACAAGTCTTCTAATCCTACATTCCACATTATAAAAGAAAACAAGAAAATAGGAGGAGGGGGAGTTGCAAGTGGAATGAATGTTCAATGACATGCTGGCTGGGGAGTTCTGATTATTTCAGAAGGGAAGTTAAAAGTATGAATCAACTTTTGAAATTATCTGCCTCCATATTGCTTGTTATGGTACTTTTTCACAGCAAAAACGTACCATCTTCTCTTGGCATAAAGATCTGATAAGACTTAATGTGGCAAAACAAAAGCTGCATACTAATGTGATGAAAGCCAGGATTTATTGGAAGGGGTTCAGAAATTTTAGGGTTAAGGTATCCATTTTACCACTTTAAATTCCTTATTCTGAAAACTGAAATTCCTGTCTCTATAAATTCTTGGAAATGCAAAAAGGGATGCCTGCCTGTCCTCTCCTCTCCTCTCCCTTCCTCTCCTCTCCTCTCCCGTTCTTTCCATTTTGCTGCCTGCTCCTTCCCTTTCAGAATTTTTTACTTTCCTCCTACATTTCTTACTAATTAGCATGTGAGAAATTGAGTCAGTGTCCCTCAAACCAAAGTTCAATTCTCAGTCTCAGCTCTCTATGTGGAATAGAATCTGTTTCATATTTAATGCTGTTTGGTTTCTGCTTTGTCAACTTTAAACATAAATTAATATGCTAATACTATTGTCGCAGTCACATTAATTTGAAAGAACCAATCATCATGTAACTGAAAGAATTTGGCAGAGCATTCCTGCAAGTCACTCTACTTAGCACATAGATCTCTGAGGATGTCCAGTATGGAGAAGGCTAAAAGTCATGGGAGAGATAAGGAAGCAGTCCATAGAAAAATATGATAACTCTAAACAGAACTTCTGAACAATAATTATTATTCCTTGAGGCAGAGTCTGGCAAGGAGAATAAAATAAAAGATTCACAATCAGACATTGGGTGAACTTCTGAGTGGCAGGATGAGACAGTGGCAGGATGAGACACCTTTGACTAACACTGTAGATGATGCCAAGAAACTAGCTGGTAGTCAGGTATCAACCCAAGCAAGGTTAATACAAAACTTAATTATTCAGAAGTAAAATTGGTACTTCCAGATAAATATGCTGAGAATTTCAGGCTTAGACATATTGACAGGCAGATGTACATACTTTATGTCACTTTGGCTACCATATTTCAAAATCTTTTTATTCTTTTCAACTTAACAGAAGTTAGAAAGAATACTGTAAAGAGACTTTGCACCCTATCTGTCTTTCCATCCTCAGAATTGAAATTGATCAAATCTAATGTGGGAGAAGTTAAATAAAGCTTGAGTTCAATAATGATGAGATCCAGCTAGGGACTGGAGAATAGCAATAGCAGATAGACTTTTATACCACTCCCTTGTGCTTTTAGCACTCTCTGAGCAGTTGATAATGTCAGCATATTGCCCCCAATAATTTTACTAACTTTGAAAGGTTTGGAAGTTGAGACAACCTTGAGTCCATCAGAATTAAACTCTAGGCTATGGGCAGTTAGCTTGTAATACTGCATTCTAACCATTCCACCAGTAGTAAATCCAGGGGAAAAATTATTTAGTTCATCCAATAAGAAAGACAGGTGAATAAAGGCTCTGGATTTTTTTCTGTTATACCATTCTAAGCCTCTTCCTCTACATTCCCCAACAGGTGGCCCAGAATGGAGCTGCTCTGAAAGGAAAGGAAACAATCCCAAAAGTTGTAGTCTGCATGCTTTCTGTAATTTGTTTCACCTCTAAAATAATTTCAGAAGACAAAAATCACATTCTCTTATTTCTTCTTCCAACTTGATGATAGGATGGGAAGATAATTTATTTGCACCGTGGAATAGATGCGTTCTCAAAATTGTGGTTCTTTCTCCTTTTTTCTTGCTTGAGGATGGCAATGCAGGTCAGTGGAGAAATTTACCCGGCTCTATCTGGATCACGCGATCCGATAGCTCAGGCGGTCATCACGTCCCATTTTTGACCCTCTGTACATTCCCCGAGTCTTCTGTGCATGTGCATGTGTGGAGAAGGTGTGCACGCTCACATTTGTGAACCAGTAGTGAAGGTACGTGAATACCACCCCTGGTACAGGTAATCCTCAGCTTATGACCAAGATATTGAGCCAACATTTCTGTTGCTAAGTGAAATATTTGTTAAGTAAATTTTGCTCTATTTTACAAACTTTCTTGCCACAGTTCTTAAGCGAATCACTGCAGTTGTTAAGTTGTTAAGTGAATCTGGCTTCCCTATTGACATTGCTTGTCAGAAGGTCACAAAAGGTGATAATATCATCCCAGGATATGACAATGGTCATAAATATGAATCAGTTGCCAAGTGTCTGAATTTTGATCACATGATCATGGGGATGCTGCAATGGTTGTGCGTAAAATGGTCATAAGTCACTTTTTTCAGTGCTGTTGTAACTTTAAACAGTCACTAAATGAACTGTTGTAATTCGAGGACTACCTGTAATGATAATCATAATTACTACAAGGATAATGAGAGTAGTGAAAGGGACTGTTATTTTGACCCAAAAAGCTTAGACCTCATATATTGCCTGAATAGGCTGAAGATAGCTGTCTTTGGAGCTACAACATTATCTCATTCCAGTGGTGGGATTCAGCCAGTTCGCACCACTTCGGAAAAACAGGTTGTTAACTTTCTGAGCAGTTTGGCAAACTGGTTGTTGGAAGAAATCATTAGGACAGAGAACTGGTTGTTAAATTATTTGAATCCCATCACTGTCTCGTTCCCCAGATCCAACTTCTTCACCCTTTTTGGACAAAAAATTCCTCATTTTTTAAAATAAATATTTCTCACATAGCAAAAATTCTCAGGGTTTGTTTTCTAGACATCCTAAAGGCACTGTTGGTAGTATTGTAAAAATTGGCTAATCTGCCCCACATTCTAGATGTATATCAGAATTTTGTTCTCAGTTACCGAAAAAAATATCCTGGAATTCAGCTTGACTCCTGATGAGTAGATGAACCACATGTAGAACTTTCTTGGCAAAGAGTATGGACTAGAGGTGGATTTCAGCAGGCTCTGACTAGTTCTGGAGAACCGGTAGCGGAAATTTTGAGTAGTTCGGAGAACCGATAGTAAAAATTCTGACTGGCCCTGCCCCCATCTATTCTCTGCCTCCTGAGTCCCAACTGATCAGGAGGAAATGTGGATTTTGCAGTCACCTTTCCTGGATTGGAGAGGGAATGGAGATTTTACAGTATCCTTCCTCTGCCATGCCCACCAAGCCACACCCACCAAGCCATACCACGCCCACTAAGCCACACCCATAGAACCGGTAGTAAAAAAAAATTGAAACCCACCACTGGTATGGACATGATTCATTATTGCCTTTTTCCAGGTTTGCCTCTCCTCTTCCTTGCCAATTTTCCTATAGCCCTGGAATTCTTTGGTGAACATCCATCAAAATATCCTGTCAAATCCTTCCCTAAATCAGTCAGCTTCTTCCAATTGTTGAGGGGCAAACTAATCCAATCATTTTATAATAAACCATGACATTTTTTATTTTGTTTTATTTTGTAGGGCAGTCAAAACATACTGAGAAAAACGTGATCAAAAAATAATTTGTCAACTTTGGGTAGATTAATGACCTGTGCTGATTAAGTGAATTAAGGGTTTCATTTATACTTATTTTTAGCAAATTAAAACAAAGCAAGGAGGTTAATTGAAAGATCCAGGGTTAATGCAGAGTTAACTCTAAACTGAGCACAGACCAATGGGGATTTTGAATATGAGATTTGCAACATGCTGTTAATAAGGCCAGCTTTCCTACTTTTTAATGAACTGTATTTCTTATTCTGTTTTCTTCTTTTTTTTTTATAGCTTGCTCTTCAGTGGAGTATTATTACTATTAATAATCTTTACTACAAAATCTAGAAACAGATTGTTAATTCATTCCTGTTGGAACTGATTCAATGTTATTTCTTATATTGAATTAATAGATCATGCCAGGGACACTTCTAAGTGAAGCCTATTCTTATCTTCAGTGATATCCTGATGCTATATTTTGCCTGTGGTCTTATCAGTTCCAAGACTGGAAACTTAATTTGAATAATCAGTCATATGCATAAGAACAGCAGGAGAATGTATTCAATATAATGCTTGGGATTTATTACATTTATTTACTATACATCCCATATAGGTCAAGTAATTTAGTTTTATCCCAAGTGGTTTTGGTTGCATAAAAAGTAGCTTGGCCAGATTTATACAAAACCAGATCATTGCTAACCAGTTTTACATTGGAATTCTAGCTCAGCATTATCATCAAAGCACGACGACCCATGCTGTCAGAGTCCCACTTCTGCTCACATTCATAATTGATGCATCCACAGCCTTTCTGTCAATTTTGGATATAAACAGATCTATCTGTGTACAATTTATTTCTTCCTATCTGTTAGTAGAAGAACTTTTATCACTGCAGTTTAGAGAAATTTAAATTATATAAAATAGAGCCAGTTCGGTCTAGTGGTTAAGGCACCAGGCTAGAAAGCAGCAGACTGTAAGTTCAAGTCCTGCCTTCACCATGAAAGCCAGCTGGGTGACTCTGTGACAATCACTGTCTCCGCCCAACCCATCTCACAGGGTTGTTGTTGTGGTGTAAACAGGAGGAAGGATATGTTCACAATGCCTTGTGTTATTTGTAAAAATAATAAAGGCAAGATACAATAAAATAAATAATAAAATAAAATAATAAAATAAAATAATAATAAACAAGCACAGAAGCAAGCAAGCTATTACAGAATTCCTTCAGAGCATCCATCTGCTTTTTCAATATTCTAAAGTTTAGTTTTCTGGCTAGGGATATTTGCAGGATAACCTCCTACCGGCCTCCCACTGCCCAGTGCGCTCACATAGGCCTGCCGTCCTCCGGGTCCTGTCAGCTAGACAGTGTCGGCTGGCGGTGCCCAGGATGAGGGCGTTCTCTGTGTCCACACCGACCCTCTGGAATAGGTTGCCCACCGAGCTCTGGATGGCCCCCGACCTCCGCACCTTCCGCGCCAACCTAAAGACATGGCTCTTCCACCAACTTCCCTGATCTGCCGTGGATTTTAATTTGGGTATTTGGGTATTTTTAATTTGGTTTTAATACTATTTAATTTTTACTTATTGTCGGGTTTTCTATTGTTGTGAGCCACCCCAAGTCCTACGGGAGAAGGGCGGCATATAAATCTGACAAAATAAATAAATAAAATAAATACATACCATGTTTCCCCGAAAATAAGACCCAAAAATATTTTTTGAACCCTGAAATAAGCACTTGGCCTTATTGGCATACGCTCAAAAGTCCCATTGGGCTTATTATCAGGGGATGTCTTATTTTTGGGGAAACAGGGTATTACTTCTATCACATAAAAGTTTTTGTACAATAGACCATATCTATATCTAAGATAGAAACCTCTCAAAATAAATATATACCTTAACTGCTTCACTCAAACGCAACTCACCAAAACATCTTCTGGATGAACTGATCCAACTGATCATAAGATTGGCTTAGTTTATAATTATTTTTTGTACAGATCAGTCATTTATACTTATATAGAGCAAACAGTTTTGATTCTAAAATTATTGGATGGGAAAAGCATCAGGTAGCAAATTACATAAAGCAACAACATCTTTTTTTCCCTCAACTCCCCAGAAAAGCATCCACAAATATAATGTCTCATTTAATTTTAATATGAATGCATATATGACATTTCTTATCTAAACACATTAAGTCTTTTATGCCCCCCAAATTCTGACAGGAAAGGCTGCAGGATGTATTTGGAAACTCATGAGATTTAGAAATGAATAATTCAGAGCAAGGATAGGAAAAAGGCAGATAAACTTTCATGCTGCAGATAAAGATGGAAAATGAGAATTCATCTTTCACTTATCAATAGGTTCCAAGTGGCATTAATTAATTGCTATTAAAGTTTACCAAATCTTCTAATGTCTTTTGCAGAGTCCCTTTAGCAAAAAGAATTTTGACTCTTTGTCCTTTATGCAGCAATTTTGAGAAAGGAAATATAAAAATATAATAATGTATAATAGAAAAGTGAGCCACCTTTCAAGTTGATTTATTGTACCCAGGTGTTTGCTTTTGCATACAATTCCTCCTTAGTGTAAATCAACGATAGGCACATTTGTGTTAAAAATGGTCTCAACCTTAAATTAGTAAAATAATAGTCAAAATTCACTTAAAGCATCCTTTTTTGAAATTCACAAAGAAGCCCTATGGGAAGCAAATATATGGATAATGAAACTAAATGGGGTGAAACCTATTTCTGTACTAGAAGTCTGGTAATAGCACGTTCCAGTGCTTTAAATGGTCCACAGGAGCATTCAGAGCTTAAAGTCTGAAGAGCATGAGAAGACTTATGTAACTGCATTATTCATAAGCCAATGGGCCTGTTAATAAAAGTTCTATTACATACCTCACATTCATCCTCTGTTTAGAGTATGCTGGCTGCTGATCAGCCAAGTAGCTCTACATTCAGAAAGGAAGCAAGGAAACAGCTATTATAAGGCAGAAACATCCTTCTTTCATGCTCAGAATTCATTCAGTTCCCCTCAATTTTTCCAGAGTTAATTTTCAATATGTCCATACAGCAACTCTTACAACTTTGTAAAAAGATAACATTTCCTTTGACAAAATAGTGGTCTTCTTATATATTCTTCTTATATATTCTTCTATATTACCTATGCAACTATAGATCTTTTAGATCAAACATACAGGAGAATCTTCCATGTTCAAAGATAAAATCTTAATAGATTTTAGATTATGTGTTTAACTCATGTCACACCTAAAAACAAGTAAGGTTTATTTTAAAGTAGTAAAAAAATTTTTTTAAAAAAAACTTAATCCTCATTCACTCTCTCCATATGACTAAATAATAGGGGTATCTGTCCACGATGGGAGGGAAGTGGAAGTCAAAAATAGTGATCCTGATGGTGGCTGCAGATATATAATTGAGGTCCTATTTCTAATTATGTGGTCATAGCACTGGCTTGACTTTTTGATGTCCATGCAGATGCCATCTCAACATACTTTATTCATACTGTATTCAATATTTGTATATTCTTGACTTCTGTCTCTCTCTTTCTCTCTCTTTTCATTCCCACTGCTTTCAAATTACTGTTATGCTTGTCATACATTTGTAATTTTCCATAATAAAATTAGGCAAAGTTGAGCAACTATTTCATTCTTTCAGTAAAGCTGTGATACTAATCATTTACCAAGTTACATACATTTATCTACTTGTTTTAATTGCTTGTCATTTATGTATAATTTGCAGTTGTTCATTTTTCTTGTCAAACACAACAACCTTGTTTTGGGATACACTGATTTTCAAATTAATTTTCTTCATTGCATCATGCAAGCTAATATTTGCATATGTCTCTTTTTTTTTTCCTTTATAATCCCTGTAATCCCTTGCATGGAGTCAGGGCGACTGAATGGAACTGAGCGTTTACTGGCCAGATGCCCTTCCTGACACTTATGTGGAACTCACAGCAGGTATTTTCTCTTTGCACCCAAAGGAAAAAATATCCACCGCTACCTAGGATCGAATTCATAGCCTCCTGGTTATGAGGCAAGAGCTCTATCTCTAGGACACCATGCCATTCAATATTTGTATATGTCTATATACAGTAATAATTGTAAACAAAACATTAAAATTTTCAGCACTGGGAATACAAGTTTTTGTTCCTAGAGCACTTTCTGATTACCACATTTTGAAATGGAAAAAAACAACAGCATAGTAAAGCTGCAAAGTAGGCCTAATTTAATGTTAAAAACAAAGAAAAAAATCCAATCTACCAAAAAAGTGAAAATCAAAATTATGGCTGGCACTACACACTTCATTCTAAGTTCTAGTTTTCCAAGCTTTCCTGATATTCCAACTACTATAAGTTTTCCTTTCTCCAATTTATAGTACAGTGTTTGCTTTACATATCTCAAAGAGTCCATCTCTCATCACCCACTGGAAGAATTTGTTAGGTGGCATAATGAGGCAGGTGATTATATCAATTGCACCATGTGTATTACCTTAGAAGACAGACTGAGGCTTATACAAGTTAAATGAAAAATAATGCCTGTTATCACTAACAAATGGCAGTACTGTTGGATTAGAAATGACAAACAAACAAATAACATGCAACTTTGTCAATGTTACTTGGCATCTCTTCTTTCATTTTAGTGGACAAGAAATTGCTGTGAGGAAAAAGTTGGTTGCTGTTCATGAAATGGAAGCCTGCAGTGAATACTTGTCAGTGTGCTGATACACCATGATTGAAGTTTGCCAAAGGAGTCGATTGAAATTCACCACCAAGGATAAATTGTTTATGGTGATGATTGAATCCGGGCTCACCTAGAGGAAATTTGCTTTTAGATACAGTTCAAATCTTTAATGCCAATATCAAAATGAGGTTTGAACTAAATAAGTGTGCAACACCATCAATTAAAATGGAATACTTACTTCACATGGGATTGAACTTTACAATGGCACTAAAATCAAAGCA
This sequence comes from Arizona elegans, assembly GCA_022577455.1. NCBI lineage: Eukaryota > Metazoa > Chordata > Lepidosauria > Squamata > Colubridae > Arizona > Arizona elegans. The sequence goes on from JAKOOJ010000008.1 coordinate 59,883,469, forward strand.
TTGACATTGCCTTAGGGAGTTTGGGATGTTTTAGAAGCAATCAATATGTTGCAGGCCCAAATGAAGAAGGTAGTCAATAACAAATATATAAAAGGAGCTAGACACATTTTAAAATTGAAGATAAATGGTGATAAGAGCTGTGGCTCCGCAGTGGTTAGAATGCAGAATTGCAGGCTAATTCTGCTGACTGCCAGAAATTTGGCAGTTTGATTCTCACTGGCTCAAGGTTGACTCAGCCTTCCATCCTTCCAAAGTCATTAAAATGAGAACCCAGATTTTTCGGGGCAATAGGCTGACTCTGTATACCTGCTAGAGAGGGCTGTAAAGAACCGTGAAGTGGTATATAAGTGAAAGTACTATTGCTATAATACAATTAGAATAATTAATATTTGTATGTTTATGACACTATACAAAAATAGATATAGATTGCTTGTATTGATTTGTTGCAAGTGAAGAAGGTTTTTCCTTCTCTTAAGAAACATCCAGCATTGTAAACATGGCATCATCATTTTTTCTAAAATGCCATTTTGAATTTATGTAGCAATAAGGAATGTCATATAAAATGTCTTAGGAAGACCTTCTCTCCAGAGAATCTACATTTATGTAAAGGTAGTTCATTTTTATGGTTGACATTACCACTCTTTTAGTGTTTGCAGGGCCCTCTGTTGCAGAATTCAGTACAATATTCTTGTATTTTTATTCCTGTTGGAAGAAGGCCATAAAAACCAAAGAAACCTATGCTCTAAGCCATTTTTAACATAACTATATCTTTTGTCTTGTTGCAAAAAAAATCCCCTAAGAAAATCAAACATGCTGCAGCAATAGCAGAAGGATCACAGTTCTAAGATCCCTTGTGACTGAATCATTCCTAAAAAGTCTTCTGCCTGGCATTTTGATAAACGTAATGCATGGCATATATCAGAATTGGTTTTACCAACCTAATACAATATATCAATGCACAGCAAGAATCCTATAATGTGTTCCTGTAAAATACATCAAATAAGAATACCTATATTTCAAATATACTCCCAGAAATCTTTCAGATCAGTACTTGAGTATTATTATATATGCACATGCATACACACATATGCCATACAAACCCAGATACACACGCATACACATGCATATACAGAGAAGGGGGCGTGTAGTGATTAAGATCCTAGATTAGTAGTAGTGACATACAGTACAGGTTCAAGTCATGCCTCAGACACAGAAGCCAGCTGAGTGATTTTGGGACAGGGACATCCTTTCAGCCTAATCATTTTCAGATTCTGTGACAATTTGGCTGAGAACTAGGCAAGCACAGTGCAAAAACAAGCAGATCCTGCAACTATATAGTACAAATTCCAACAACAAACATGTATATATGTTTGAGCACCCACATATCTTTTTTTTTAATGTTTTATTTGTTTTTTTTAATTTGATTTATATGCCGCCCTTCTCCGGAGATTCAGGGCGGCTTACAATGCGTTAAGCAATAGCCTTCATACTTTTGTATATTTTTACAAAGTCAGCTTATTTCATTTGTATAACATTCAATTTTCATCAAACAGTGTGTGCACCCACATATATTTTGCAGGTCATAATCAGGGATGCACAGAGCTGAATGTTCTGGCTTATATATACATCACATCATGTGTAGCTGCTTAACATTTTCCAGAAAATGAATGTCTGTTGGGGAGGAAGAGTCAAAAGCTTGATGCCTTGATCACACAAAATCCTGCCCACTTTGTTACATGTCCTGGCTGCTCGGATTCTCCAGCACTTGCCAAGGCCTATATTCCAAAAGTGTTCTATTGACAGTCCTTGACCTTGAGACTGACTTCACCTATGCAACAGCTCTCTGAAAGCTGAATAGAACAGAGTCAATTTGGAAAGGCAAGGGAGAAATAAGCAAAAGACAGATTGAATTTGAAAATGGGTTGGACCAGGCTAGAGACTGTCAAGAAGAAGTACTCTCCCCCCCCACCCCGGCAATCCTTCCAATTTATGAATTCCTCTGCTAAAGAGGAAAACCTAACTGACTATTTGCCTACAGTTTAGGAGACAACAGGTCATCAGCCATTTGGGAGTGATTAGTCAGACTCAGAATGTGTAGCTGCTGTTTTAGGTAGCAAAAAAGTCAGAGTGTAAACTTATGAGAATGCAAGCCCTAAATCATGCCATCAGCTAAAGAAATTTGCACAACTTAATAAAATGAGGAACCATTTAACTTCTCTAGTCAGGGAAAGCTGGGACTCTGGCTATATAAAGGTATTTTCCAAACACTCTCTCTTGATTCAAAATAACTCTTCAATACTGGCCTGCATTCTTCTTTTACTTTTACCCAGCAACTTACCCTACAAAAATTGCCACACAATGTTGCAAATGTATTCAGCTATAAATGATCAGACTTCAACAAACTTACCCTTTACATTAAAGGTACGATATTCTTTTTGTCTGTTTCATAACACCTTAGTTCTAGCATTATCAGCTAAATGATATATAAACAAACTAATAAAGCAACTGGAAACATGCTAATTGCCTCCTGCTCAAGGCATCCTTACGGGAGAAGGAATTGGGTAGCGGCAATGAATGTTCATAATTGCTCCATTCTGAATTTTCCCCGTCCCTCCTACTCATACAACCCTGAAGAAGAAATGCGGAGCCTGTCAGTAGGCACATTTGGATAAGCAAGTGCATTGCAACAATACAATAGAAACACAGAGACATATATGCAAGATATTACTTCAAAATAAAGAAGAAAATAGAAACATTGGCTAGGACCAACACTGGCTAGGACCAATACTGATAAAATTTTGAAAGCATTCTAGAAGCCATGCTCTGCACTTTTTATTTTTATTTTTTTACAATAGTTTTAATCTCCAATGACACTGATCATATTCTTTTCAGATCAGAAAGATTTGTTTCACTCCCTTTCCTACATATTCAGCTCTTGGGGTTGCAAAATCAATTAGTAATTAAAAAGTTACATCTTGGGGAATGCTCAGTTTTTTCTGATTACAACAAAAAATAATCTGTAGGAAAGCAATCTCCTTCATATTTTTGTGTTCATTTTGTACATTCATTTTTTACTCCCTTCAGACCTTTTTAATCAAGTGCGCTTATTTTCAGTGGAACTCTAATAATTTATATACAAAAGACACACAAATAACATTTCTTCTGTAATCACACTCTAGATACACCTCCTCCCAACCAAGGCCTCCTTGACTTTTAGATTGTTTCTATTTTGTTATTTTCATTTTACAAAAGGAATCTTTAAAAGCCTCTTTGTAATATCCATGTACCATCTGATCATTTCAACTGTTCAGCTTTCCTTTCAGTTTACTTACAAATTTATGGCCGACTGTCTTGCTGATTTATAGTATAGTAGAAAAATTAATAATTCCATCTCAATGAAGCCAAGAAAAGGAATAATTACATCACATACACAAATAGTGATAATAAACAATTATTATTTTGTCATGTTTTATCAGATGACTGAAAACTATTGAAATTTTATTGAACAAGTTTAAGAGAAATAAGGCATGCTTTTGAGTCCCAGCTGAGTGTAATGCTAAATTGTGCTCTCAAATCCTGTTACAATAAAAGTTATTTACAACTGAAAAAACATATGAAAGGCCAGTCAGGGTATTCAATTTATGGGACACCAGTAGATATAGTTGCAATTTTAAAATGTACAAAGTTCTTTCTGTTGACAAATTTAATTGGAATTTTCAGGAGAAAGAATAACAGTTAATATGGCATTATGGTTAAGATGTTGGATGGGAGTAGGAAGACATAAGTACTACTCTACCCTCAGCCATAGAAGCTCACTCTAACTTTAGCTCAGTCAATCAATCTCAGCCCAATCTACCTCACAGAACTGGGGTTAAAAATACCCAACTCCAAGTTATCCTCAAGAAATCAAGAATGTTTTAAATGTATAGAAAAGTTTATACTATAAACTGTGAGGCATAATAAAGACCCATACTAGTGACCCATAATAGTGATCCATAGACACAGTAGTTAGAATAAAGTATTGCAGGCTAATTCTGCTGACTGCTGACTGCCAGCAATTCGGCAGTTCGAATCTCACCGGCTCAAGGTTGACTCAGCCTTCCATCCTTCTGAGGTTAGTAAAATGAGGAGCCAGACTGTTGGGGGCAAATATGCTGACTCTGTAAACCACTTAGAGAGAACTGTAAAGCACTGTGAAGTGGTATGTAAGTCTGGACTATTGTAACGCTCTCTACATGGGGCTCCCCTTGAGGAGCACCCAGAGGCTCCAACTGGTCCAGAATGCGGCCACACGAGTGGTTATGGGAGCGACTCATCGCTCCCGGGTAACACCTCTCTTGCGCGAGCTGCACTGCCTCCCAGTGGTTTTCTGGGTGCATTTCAAGGTGCTTGTCACCATCTTCAAAGCGCTCCATGGCTTAGGACCAAGATACCTACAGGACCGCCTTCTATCACCGAATGCCTCCCACCGTCCGATACGCTCTCACAGAGAGGGCCTCCTCAGGGTGCTGTCGGCCAAGCAATGTCGGTTGCGACCCCCGAGGGGGAGAGCCTTCTCTGTGGGGGCTCCTGCCCTATGGAATGAGCTTCCCCCAGATATAAGAAGGATCCCCAACCTCTGTGCCTTCCATCGTGCTCTGAAGACTCTATTGTTCAATCAAGCTGGCCTGACCAAATAAATTAATGTTAATGGGTTTAAATTGGTTTTAAAGGGGTTTTAGTTAAGGGTTTTAAAAAATGGCCAAATTGCTTTAATTATTTTAACAGTTTTTAATTTTTGTGATGGGTTTGTTTTAATATGGCTGTACACCGCCCTGAGTCCTTCGGGAGAAGGGCGGTATAGAAATGTAATTAAATAAATAAAATAAATAAGTCCAAGTGCTATTGCTATAGTAAGGGTATGTAAATTTTACTAATACTTATTTAATATAATTTACATTAATTAGTATAAGAGTCTCCTAAGATTAAATAGGGCATATTAAATGTCCAATAAAACCACTATATTGAACAATCATGTACAATTACATGTTTTTTTCCTGAGAAGTTCCATGCATAATAGAAAATAAAATACCTGAAAATGCAAACAAAATATAATAGCTGGAGCAAAGGTAACCTACAATAAAAACACTCCACTGACATACACATACAGGGGATTGTATCTAGCAGCGAAACTGCCTCAATACAAAAATGAATGTATCTGAGGCTTCAGATCCATTTTTCCCCTCCTTCCTGACAAGCTGTTTTGCAAGGTTGGGGGTTCCCTCTAGCAACAAAACTATAGTTAGAAGCGGGTGAAAAGGATCTGCAAAAAATATATGTATTTTAAAGCTGTTGGGAGCCACAATATTTCTACTAAGGTTCTAACTTGGTGAAAGATGGATTGGTTTCTTAGGCTAGCATATTACACATATCTTCCCACTGAAATTCAGAAGATTAACCAGCAAATAATTGTGTTTTGATTGGAATATCTTTCATGTGAGAACTGATCAGGATCATTCAAACATTTGGCATAATAAAATGTCTGTCTTTAATAGCAACATTTGTTTATGTGCACTCATGAATTTCAGGATAAACATCTCCACAAATCTAAACCAATTTTAATGAATTTTTTCTAGCAATTGTGCCTGTTTTAGGATGGATAGGTTTGATAAAAGAAAATGAATTATTTTGTCCACAACAGTCATTGTTTTCTGATTTATCTTCTTCTCAGTTATCATTCAACTAATGAATACGTATAACTATTAGGGTTGGCAGAATAGTGCACAAATTAATTTTTTTGTTTGTTTGCCTTTCCCAATCCCATGCTTTACCTATGCTATATATATATATATATATATATGTTAATGTTTTCATGTATGCTTATTTAATTTACTTTTTGCTTGCAAGTGTAGAATTCTGTGTAATTTTTTTCAGACATAAACTATATTGACCCTACATCTGTATTCTTCTTATCTCTCATGTACAATACAAAGTCAATTTCTTCTCAAGAAAGTATTAAAAATACAGTCTTTCCAGCAAAATTGGTCCTCAAGACATGAGTTTGAAAATCATTAATTAAAAAACCTTATTAATAACTCTGAAAATATCAACCATAAAGCCACATAATTACATATGTTATTTGTTTAGACTTGGTTGAGCCATTAAATATAGGCTTTCATTATAAAACCTTGAAATTCTGGAGATTATAAGTAAAACCATCACAAATATCCAAGTAATTATCTGAAAACAATTACCAAAAGAATAATATTGACTCATATAAAAAGCAGCTAAAAAATTCAGAACAAAAACTAAAACCTTTTTCCTCCCCAATCTGAAAAGAATATGATATATTTGCTAAGATCATGGACAAGCTGAGAATAATAAAGTGCTGTGACAAACATATTATAAAGTTTATATTAACAATGTCTTAAATCCAAATGTTCCAGAATAACAGGTCTATGAAATGATATGTACTTAATTGAGTCATAAGAGTAATTCTGAGAAATCACATGCTGAACATTTTTGGATGAAACTAAAAAAGTGCCAGGAAAGAAAAAGTAAATAATAATCTGTATTTAAAAACTGCAAAAAGGAGATTTTGCAGTGAATAAAAAAGAGAGATAACTGAAGATAGTGTTCAAAAAACAACATTGTTAAGTAGACAAGGAGAAAATATAACATTGAAAAATTCATAATTTGGTGTTGAAGCGCTCGAGAATTCAACTAGAATACCAGTGACAAAATATTGCATTCTCAAGCTATAAACTATCTCATTAGTGCCAAGTTGTATATGCCCTTTTTACTTTGTGAATAAAGCTTCTGCCTATCACAAAGCCCTGAAGTTTCTTCAGACACTTTTTGGTATCTCCCCAACAAGATTTCACCATAGTCTTGAATAATGCATAGTTACACCCTCAGACACTTCATAGTTAAACATGGCATCAACAATTGTATACATCACTCCGACACTCCAGTAGCCATAGCAAACTTTTCAAAATAGTCCAGGAAGTGGGTCAGGATTTAGACCTCATAATATTCTTTAAATTTTTACCTTTCCACAAGAGCTCTGAGAATATTGGAGCAGTTGGAAGTAAAAGGCCCTTGACTTATCAATTTCCCTCTTTTTAATAGATAATCATACTCTCTCTCTTCATCTCCAATCTTTCAAAATTTCATCTCCACTTCAAGGGTTTTTTCCTTGCTTTAATTCAGTTCTGTCTGGTGTCACAATTTATATGTTTTTTTATGATTGAAAGATAAAAAAATAAAGGAGATAATCTGAACCAAACTCACAGGATATAAACAAAATGAAACATTGTTTTTAAAATCTAAATATTGTTAACTTTAAAGATTAAAGCACAAACCTTCAGTGTTAAGATTCAAATGCAGTGCTGATGGCAAGTTCATGGGCAGCTACCTACAAATGAGTTAAATATTAAAGCACAAACTTTCAATATTTGAAAGATTCAGTTACAGTCCTGAAAAATTTCTGGTCAACTACTTACAGATTAATTAAATACAGAAAATAAATAAGAAAATACCAGATAGGACATGCTTGCTTGTCTATAAGTGGAAATTTTCACAATTCTGAGCCTCTCTATGGAGATACTGGAAATATTTTCATATTATTAATACAAGAACATTCTACAGAAGTATTATAAATTCATGAACAAATCTGTTAATCTGTTCATATGCATACTGTATAAATAAATCCAAATATAATTTGAATAAAAGGCTGAAAATATGTCCAATTCCTTAGTTTGTACAGAGAATTTAAAGCAAATTATATACCACATACAGTAAACAGAAATATAAAATTCTAATGCAATTTGCTAGCAAGACATTTATCTATTTCTTCAAAGATGGAAGGTTTGCTTCTGGTTTTCTTTTTCACAGACTTCTTTTTAATTTACACCTGCTATTCTAAGAGGAATGATGGAACCCTTCAGTTTCTTCTCAACCTCTCTTCCCAGATTTCTCCCATGCACAAAATTTAAATAAATGAAGAGCTGAGATCCATTTCTAGAACCTGCTGGAGGTATTGAACTCCTTCCATAGGGAGCAGAAACAGAGTTTAACATCATGATCCCAATCCCATCACATTCAGAAGGCCTCAGCCAGTTACATGGCCCAGCAGTGTGTGTAAGGAGGCTGCCAAATGATTATAAGAATGGTGCCCACTCGCAGAATGGCATGAGGCAGTCTGTGTCAGAAGGCCACATCTCACATTACCTAAGTGGGCCTGTCAGCAGCTGCAGAGCAACGTAAAAGTAAGTGGAGAAATTTATGTGAGCTTCTGGGCCCTGTGGTCGGCTGAGGCCTCTCAGCTTGTGCTAGATTTCCATGCACCTGTGGGTCCTGTAGCCAGCTGAGGATCCTGGGCCAGGGTGAAAATTGAGACCAGGGTCTCTTCCCACACTCATCTTAATAACCCACATAATTGTTTAACAATCACAACTGGGAGAACCAGGATTGCAGTCATTGAACAAAGGGGGCATCTCATTTAACAACTGCTTCACTCAATAACAAAAGATTTCAGTCCCAATTGTGGTTGTAATTTGAGGACTACATATATTTATTATTGTGATATTTTAAGTAGATAATGTGTGCATATTTGCAGTTGATAAACAGATCTTGGCTTAAGAACTGTACAGAAACAGTTCTATACAGATAGTTCCAAATTGAGGTTTTAGAGTTTCAGTTCCTCCTAAGAAACACAAGTGTTCTCATTCACTTCTGGAAAGAGAGAGAGAGAAAAAAACCTGTTTATTTTGTTCTTGGATTTCAGCATATTTGTCAAATTATTCTTGCTGGTCTACATTCTAAAATCTGCAGCCCTCTTCAATGGTCCTTCCACTCAGCAGTTCTTTCCCAGAGGTCCTATTTACTTCTTCTGAGTCTCCAGCTGCAGATTTCTCCTTCAGCTTCTCAGTACCTGTAGAAAAAGGTACTAAAGGTGTACAAAAGGTACCTGCCAAAAGAAAAAAAAGCCTCCAGAAGTGTCCAATAACCTCTCCACTATGCCTCTACCTTTTATACCTTTTATATTTTACTACCTTTTACCTTTTCAGCTCTATCCAGGTGTGCCTGCACCTAGGTATTTTAGTCACACAAAGGACCTTGGTGTCTATGTGTCTGTTAGCTTGGTTTTGGTACACACACAAAAAGTGAACTTTGCCACTCATCTCATGTTCAAGATGGCAAGTCACCTTGCCACAATAGTTAGAAACATATTATTCCTGCATAATGTAGAATATTATGGCTCAGACTAATTAAGTCTGCTCATTTTTTGTATAGATCATACTATTATTTTGTGAATTATTGCCTTGTTTTGTTATTTGCTGAACAAAATTGTAATTAATTGATGTGGCTTTAAAACATCATAAAATATACTAAAAGTATGGTGCTAAGTAAAAAAATAAATGGGACTCTGGAATTTGATATCGCCTCTCAAACCCAATTGTTTTCAACTAAAATATTTACTAAGTCAACATTGGAGTGATTCTGCATAGTATATCACTGAATGATATGATATAAAAGAAAGCATATTTATGAAATGAATCAGTCTACTATAATTTGCAAGTTGGAAGCTCGATTACTTCTTTGAAGCATTTTGACACAATTCTGAGATTAATGTTTATTATAGTTTCTGAAAAGTATGGTGCCCGTTCTCTGAACAATAACTTAAATAGCTTCCAGTGAGAAAATTCAAGCCTGACTGAAATTGAACCAAGTCATAAACTCTATTTGTTTAACTTCTGTTCTAGCAAAAAAACATTACACACAATTATTCTTTATTATGTTCTATTTTGTACCTATAGGAAATGTCTACACGGGGAGTGCTATTTTACCATTGTTAAAAGAAAGGAATGAGAAATGATAAACTTGATACTTCAAATAACTTAAACAAAAAAAAACAAAGTAAAAATGGTAAATATTTAATTTACTATTTATGAACAGCAGCAAAGTGTGTGTGTGTGTGTGTGTGTGTGTGTGTGTGTGTGAGAGAGAGAGAGAGAGAGAGAGAGAGAGAGATACTGTCATCTCTGCTTTGATATTGTTTACTTCATTATCAAGTGGAATTGAAGTAAAGGTTTTAATTCTTGTGAAATAACCCCTTCTAGAAATATTCCATAAACCTAAAGTCAATTCCCATATTGGTAGTGAATTATTTTAGATGGACATAGTCATTACAGAACATGGGTAGGACACTACACTACCTTGTAGTAGTGTAATTCTAAAGATGAAATTCTTGACTCATTTATAATTAATTAACTTCCATGAAAACCATTTTGTATTTAAGGCAAGATGAGGAAAGCTAAGTATCCAAACTGCCCAGCAGGTTTTTCCTTAGCTTCATTGTTCTATAGAAATGTATAATGGTCCTCACAAGGAAGGATTTAGCACTGGTAAGGTATGTTTTTGCAACATCATACAATGTTTTTAGTGTTATTCTCCTATGATTATCCAGAATTTTTTTTGCAAGATAATAAGAGAAAGTTCTTCCATTGCTGTTATTCCCCCATCCCCAAAAAGCTGGCATGTTCAAAAACTTGTATAATTGAGATGTTCTTTTTACTTAATTTCTAATCAGAATAGAAAAGTACTAGTTGCTGTTTCTTAGAATTTGCCTTGATTTAAACATTATTACTATGTATACAGATAACAGTGGAATATTTCAGAAGTAGCAGTGCAGTATGTGAAATGGGACTAATGAAATTGAGTATTAGTAGATATTCAAGTGTTTTTAAGATTTATTGAATTTTAGATTCAGCATTTTCTGGGAAATGTATAAAATATGTTTCATTTAGCCACGCCAAAGAATGTAATCTATGAATTGCTTCTCTCTGTTAACATGTAAATAGTTGGATGAATCAACAGAGTTGTGCAGATTAGCTCTGTTACTGAGTTTTACTGTTTCTGTCAGGTTAACCCTATGAAAATAGTTCAGAAGAAATGTTGGTCTTCAGGACTTTTCACTTTTTTTTAATGAATATAATAATGTCACTATAAACAGTTTTTACCTCCTTCTTAATTTTTGTGTTCATCATATTTTCCAAGATAAGCAATATTGGGTCTGAACTGTACTTGAAATAGACATTGTTATAAAGTTAACCTTGAGTTAAACTGATAAAACTAGCTATCAAAGATTCCCTGGAAGTGCCATCAAGAGTAACTGGTATATGTCAAAGCTAGTATGATCCTTTTACTGGAATTTAAAATGAGGAAAAAGGATCTGGTGACAGGAACAAACTATTCATAAAAGGTTTGGTTAATGAGAGTAGAGACTTTTCAAGTGAAAATGTGAGATCCTTTTGTATGCTATGATTTTATGATTCATTATACTGCTGAAACAGGCAGTTAGAGGTGATGCTAAAGGAGAAAGCAAAGCCCTATTTTTAAATGCTCATAAGAATTTCAACTGCTGAAATAATTTGCAATGCAAGCAGATAAGGAAGGAATACAGAAATCGTATTGCAAAGAATGAAGTGACAACAGTGACTACATATTAAGAGAATCCACAGGTAATCCTTAATTTATGACCACAAGTGAGCTCAAAATTTCTGTTGTTAAGTGTCACATTTGTTAAGTGAATTTTAATCCATTTTACAACCATTCTTGCCACAGTTGCTAAGTGAATCACTGCAGTTGTTAAGTTAGTAAGATGGTTGCTAAGTGAATCTGGTTTTCCCATTAACTTTGCTTGTCAGAAGTTTGCAAAAGATGATCACATTACTCCGGGACACTGTCACTATCATAAATATGAATCAGTTACCAAGGATCTGAATTTTAATCACATAACATGAGGATGCTGCAAAGGTCATAAGTGTGAAAAATGGTCATAAGTCACTTTTTCTGTGCTGTTGTAATTTTGAATGGTCACTAAATAAATGGTTGTAAGTTGAAGACTACTGAACTGTCTAAATTCCAAGGTTTTAACATGGATTGATAAATATGCACCATTCTTTAACCAAGCTATATTTAAAAAGTAAAATATTTTGCATATTTAGAAATGTTAATTTACTATAAATGTGCACTATGTTACACAGGGTTTAGTAGCAGAGATATTATATAATAATTATATAAAGATTCAATACATAATATAAAATATTATAGATATTAATATATATAGATATTAAATATAAATAATTATGTAACTAATAATAATGTAGTTCAGACGGTAGTGGGAAACCAGGCAGTGTCGGTAGTAAGGAACGCAGAATAGCTATTGAATCATTTCTGTTCTCACACCAGGCACCCTATTCTCCTCAGAAAGAAAAGAGACCTCTAACTAATGAACAAGAGGAACTGAAAAAAAGAACAAAATAAAAATAAAAACAACTGAATAATATTGCTTAAATTGTAGCTTGTTGCAAAGAAGTAGCGAGCACAAGTATTAAAAGATGCCAATGCTGTAATATCAAATATCTAAACATTTACTAAATTTGTATGCCACAGATCTCACTCTGAAAAGCAATTCTGGATGGTTTACAATTATAATTTAAAAGATTAAATACAGAGATAAGAAGGAAAAATGTAAGATCAGTTCTTAGTTAAACCACCAGCCACTTCAAACATTGAGCAACCCCATCGGGACCCCAGGCTGTCTAGTAAAGACAGGTTTTAATACTATTCCAGGAGGCCAAAAGGGTGAAGACAGGCATCAGGTGGCAAGACATTCCAAAAAATAGGGTTCATGGAGAAAAGGCTCTCCTTCTGATTCCCCCAGTCAAAACTCTTTGACAGAGTTCATCAATCCATCAATAGAGAGACTGCAATGAACCAGTCAACACTTGACAAAGAAAAATCAAGGCAGTTCTGTGTACAACCTCAAAAATATATAACAAAAATGCAGCTTGGATAAAGTAGGTGGATAAGAAAAAATGCTGGAGAAAAGGGCAAGGAGATCCAGAATTGTTCAGCATAGGTAACTGCATGTGGGGTTTGTGTGTGTGTGGGGGGGAGGGAATTTGACTAATCTACAACCACTCATTGCTAATCAGTTGAACAATATCCTGCAAGGAGGTGAAACTGAAGATAGGTTAGCCTCTGTCAAAAGCTACCTGATTAATGACAGATCCAACAGAAGGTAGCTGATGCAGACCAACAGCATCTAGTTGAAAACAAGCTCTTTCCACCTGAACAGAAAGGAAACTGCCAATATAGCCGAGAAACTGCCTTGCGCACAGTCACTCATGCCCTAGTCACCTCCCGTATGGACTACTGTAATGCTCTCTACATGGGGCTCCCCTTGAAGAGCACCCGGAGGCTCCAGCTGGTCCAGAATGTAGCCGCATGGGTGATTATGGGCGCAGCTCATTGTTCCCATGTAACACCTCTCCTGTGCGAGCTGCACTGGCTCCCGGTGGTTTCCGGGTGCGATTCAAGGTGTTACTCATCACCTTTAAAGCTTTCCATGGCTTAGGACTTGGGTACCTACGAGACCATCTTTTGCTACCAATAGCCTCCCACCGACCAGTTCGTTCTCACAGGGAGGTACTACTCAGGGTACCGTCAATCAAATTATGCTGACTGGCGACTCCCAGGGGGAGGGCCTTCTCTGTGAGGGCTCCAACCCTTTGGAATGAACTGCCCCTGGAGATACAGAATATCCCTGATCTCCGTGCTTTCCACCGTGCCCTCAAGACCCTGATGTTCCAACAGGCGGTGCTAAACATATGAACATGTGAATGATTTTTTAAAAAATGTTATCCAATTCTGGGTTTTATTTAATTGGCCAAACTAAGTAATAATTTTAATTAGCAATTTTATGATGTTTACGTGTCTATATTTTTCTTGACTGTACACCGCCTTGAGTCCTACGGGAGAAATGCGGTATATAAATAAAATAAAATAAAATAAAATAAAATAATAAAATAAAATAAAATAAAATAAAATAAAATAAAATAAAATAAAATAATAAAATAAAATAAAATAAAATAAAATAAAATAAAATAAAATAAAATAAAATAAAATAAAATAAAATAAAATAAAATAAAATAAAATAAAATAAAATAAAATAAAATAAAATAAAATAAAATAAAATAAAATAAAATAAAATAAAATAAAATAAACAAAAGATCAGCTTCTAATTGACAAGATGATTTTAGAAAACTGCAAAAGAAGGAAGACCTACTTGAGTGTAGTTTGGATTGATTACAAGAAGGCATTTGACTCCCTTCTACCTGATTGGATAATCATGTGACTAGAAATAACAGGAATCAGTCAAAACCTCAGAGGTTTTATGCAAAGATCAATGGCACAATGAAAGACACAGTTGCTGGTCAATGATGATAGACTTTCAAGGAGACTCACTCTCACCACTACTGCTTGTGATTGCATTGATTCTTCTGTCAACAATACTGAAGAAGTCAGGCCCCGGCTATCAAAAACATCTGCCAGGCTAAAGTAGTGAAAACTGAAGGAATCAAAATGTCCTATGGAAATAATATCAAGAGTTAACATTATTCCTTTCCCAGTTAGTCTTATATTTTATCAAAGCAGTAAAATTGAAATAGATTTAAAACAGTGTTACTTCCGTTTTTTGGTCAAAAATCTGTTAAAAGTGATTACAATGCAGAACCATGGTGGCACAGTGGTTAGAATGCAAGATTGCAAGCTAATTCTGCTGACTTCCAGGGGTTTGATCCTCACTGGTTCAAAGTGGACTCAACCTTCCATCCTTCTGAGGTCGGTAAAATGAGGACCCAGATCGATGGAGGCAATATGCTGACTCTGTAAACTGTTTAGTGATGGCTGTAAAGCACTGGGATACGGTATATAAGTCTAAGTCTATTGCTATCCTATATTAATCCTCCCTCAATTTATATTCTGAAGTGTTGCTCTTATCTGCAGTTTTGTCATACATTACTATTTCAAGAAGTCCACCAGAGAAGCAATTGTATTTTAGTGATGGATGGAGTGATTGCTGTCTATATAAAATGTAAGATCATCTGGGATTTGAAAGGTGAAGTGCACAGTATATCTGTAAGCTATTACTTGGGTAATTTCATCACTTTAGACCAGATAAAAAGGACATAGGCCACATTATAAATCTCTCCTTCAACCAGTTAATCTGAAAAAAAATAAAAAATAAAATAAAATGCCAGACAGAAAATATATATCAATATGATATAGAAATAGAGAAATATGATTTTTGAGTAAAATAGTCAAAGTATCTAGGGAAAAGAGGAAAGTAAAAAAAACCAAACTCAGTGGTCTTTGGAGCACTGAAAGATAGGATTATGAAAGATAGATACAATCACAAACTGCCAAACAAGAGAATGCTTGGTGTCTATCTCTATCAGTTTTATAATGATTTCAGCTCTTCAATAATTAAACATTGTTCTAGTACCAAAAGAAATGTTCACAACATAATCACTAAAATGTGGGTAGAAAAAATAATCCTCTTTAAAGTACTTCAACTTATCAATCATATCTGAATGTATTGTTCTATGTTCTCAGCAGCATTAGAAAATTGCCTTATAATACAATGTGATCTGAAAGCATTCAGCTTTAAGGAAAACATTCACACTGTCAGGTAAACTGTTTGATTTTGTGCTGTATGCATAAAGTGGCAAAGAAATAAATTAAGAACTTCTTCGTAAATGATGAATAGAAACAATTCTATGAAGTTTTCAATTTTGTGAAATTCCTGAAAACTATGTGTTTAATTTGTGCAATTATGTTTGTGCAACTTGTTTGTAGGTCATAGAGACAAAATATTAATCTAATGTTTGGTGATGCTTTTTATAGAAGTAGGGGATTATTCCCCTGGTTATGGCAGAAAACATTGAATTTATGATTCAAGATTTGTGTAACCGTTCTATCTCCATAATACATTTACTACACATACAAAAAAGAGCTGAAGAGTACTTTTGTTGTTGTTAAAATATATTTTTGGTACCTAGGATTGAAAAGGACTTGAAACTGTAAAAGCTGGATTTGGGTAAATGCTGCTTGGTATTTGTTATATCTTTCAACTTGTTCAACTTATATTATTTATTGCTTATTCAGAAACATATGAATCACTGAATTATTGTTTTTATTTTTCCTTTCAGAGTTAAGATATAAACATATGAGTAATAATACATACACAAATAGAACTTACAGTAAAATGATATAATATGCAGGTTTTTGTTCAGGATTCAAATGCTATGTTCTTCTTGAAGTTCCATCCCACAACATCTTTGCTTTTCTATTCTGTCACCTCTGCTGACCCCAAAGCCAAATGTGTCCCATTCGCTTTAGGTTGTGAATATTGTGGAATGGTAGGAAAGAGGTGATCTTTTGTTGTTTTCCACTTTTTTTTCCCACTGTCTGGCCTATTTCTCATCATTTCTTTCCTTGGTGGTCATTTCCAAAAGAATATATTTTCATCCTTCCTTGGCTTTTTCTTACTTCATAGTGATATCTCTACCTCATTTTTGCTCATAATGCCCTTTGCCAAAAATCTTTCTTGCTGGTTCCCTTTTCCACAAATCCAAGAACCCTTTCCTCAAAGGAATATAGGCACTGTTTCGTAAGAAGATACATGTTATAAACTTGAATGACATTTTCATGGGGAGATATGCAAAAAATACCACCAAATGTAATCAAACAATGAAGAATTGTATGGCTCTTTTAACTCAAGATTAGGACAATGAACAGAGATTGATAGTTCCTATGTCTATGTGAACTGGGGCCTGTTTTGCCTAGTGTCAGGGTGTCTAGCAGTTGGTTCTTTTTGGATCTAAAGACAAACACACACCAGAAAATAAAGGCATTTAAGTTTTATTATTAGCTAAAAGAGACAGATTGTAAAGCATAATATAAAAACCATGCATACCAAGAAAGATAACGCAGGACCTCCTTAATGACTGTAGAGATACTCCAAGAATAGCCAATTTCTACAGTATCTACACTAGGTTATGTTCAGAAATTCCTAACAAGCAACAACAACTGTGCAGTTTTTGTCAGAATCTATCATCATGGCTTCATAGCAGAGGTGAGTTTCAGCAGGTTCTGACCAGTTCTGGAGAACCGGTAGCAGAAATTTTGAGTAGTTCATAGAACCGGTAAATACCACCTCTGACTGGCCCCACCCCCATCTATTCTTTGCCTCCTGAGTCCCAGCTGATTGGGAGGAAATAGGGATTTTGCAGTAACCTTCCCCTGGAGTGGGGAGGGAATGGATATTTTATAGTATCCTTACCTGAAGTGGGATGAGAATGGAGATTTTACAGAATCCTTCCCCTGCCACGCCCACCAAGTCATGCCCACCAAGCCAAGCCACTCCCACCAAGCCAGGCCACCCCCACCAAGCCACCCCCACAGAACCAGTAGTAAAAAAATTTGAAACCCACTGCTTCATAGCCCTGCTATGGTCAGAAGACTACAAGACCTGACCTTGACTGGCACATGACTCTGGGATAGAATCAAAAGTCTGAGACTTTTACAGCTTTGAATCTTCAAAGTAAGCTAAAAATTGCTTCCCCTTTTCTTTTATTCAGTAAACAAGAGTAAAAACACCAAGCAGGCTAACTCATTATGAGCTCTAAACTTCTAGTTAATAGAAGAAATTAAAATATGTGTCTCCTTGGAATAACAATGGTTGCTGCAACAGGACCTAGTAGACAGCTGATACTCTCAGAACCTCTACAATAAAGATATTAAACAGGCCTATACATTCTGGATGTCCAAAAATGAAACTGTACTTAATAATCAATCAATATAATTTATGAACTATTTTTTAAACCAATGATGTAAATGAATTCAAAAAATAAACATATGACAGTTTATGGAAAGAAAGGAACATTTGACATTAATATACATAAATAAGCAGTAATAATCCATGAAAAATTAGCACATTATTCAATTCAGTGAGAGAAAAATGAATGTAGAGAGAGTACATTTATTTCAATGAGGGAAATGCAGGCAATTCAAAGAGAAACAAAATTAATTTAGTAAAATAAAGTGTAGAAAATCTCAGAGATTATTTTAGAGAAGCTATGTAGAGATAGTTATTTATTTATTTATTTATTTATTTATTTATTTACTTACTTACTTACTTACTTACTTACTTACTTACTTACTTATTTATTGGTTCAATTTATATGCCGCCCTTATCCGGAGACTCAGGGCGGCTTACAATGCGTTAAGCAATAGCCTTCATACTTTTGTATATACCTGCTTAGTAGGGCTTTTGCCCCCCACCCCCCCAGCGGTGTTCTTTTTTATACAAAGTCAGTTTATTGCCCCCACAAACTGGGTCCTCATTTTACCTACCTCAAAAGGATGGAACACTGAGTCAACCTTGAGCCTGGTGAGATTTGAACTTGCAGTAATTGCAGGCAGCTGGTGTTACTTAACAGTGCTTTAGTCTGCTGCGCCACCAAGGTTCTATAGAATTAGCAATAATCACGCCTCGGATAAACCTATTGGTTACAATACAGCCACTGCGCAAAGCTAACTGCAACAACATGTAAACAATATATTTTAAGCTCAGGAAACAAACAAAAATATTCTGCTCCTAGGATATTAGAGAGAGGAAAAGAAAATACAGTCAAGCTTCCAAAATCCTGTTATTATAACTTATATCAATAAGCTATAGTTCCAGTTAAACTCAGGGAGTCAATTTCTTAGTCTGGCCTACCTGAAAGGGCTGAAAAAATACCGACGTTCTATGTTGTAGATACTGTATTCTTCCTTGTGGCAAAGAAACAATGCACAATTTTGATTGCACAACTGAAAGTCAAGTTTGCTGATAATTCAAATGCAGATTGCAATTATGAATATATCCATTATTAAAAGATAACTTGAATGTACACATTTCTGTGAAATTGAGGGGCAAAGTTCTGGATTCAAATGTCTTAGGTATAAAATATGGAGCCATGCTTATTTATTTAATTATTATTTGTGGAAGTTGCCTGATATAAATATAATTATCCTATGCAACTTACAATAATAAATACAAATATTAAAACAAAATCACTTTTGTCACTAGCACCAGACCAAACAGCTTCCCAGGTCAATTCTTTTGTTATTGTAACTTGTGGTTCTGGTTCCATGCAATGCCCTGAATTGTTGTGGTGGAGAATAAACAAACTGGGACAATCAAGACAGAGGTAAATATCTTGGGAAATATTTATAAACTACATTTTAAAAAGAAGGACGATTTCCCTGCATATTTAAATTCTGTCTCCAAAGCTAACAAGTATAATAGCTCTAATATACTACTAATATTTTCATCTCTTGCCTGCACATCATAGTAGAACCAAGGAACCATACAAATAAGTAGATTAAAGATTGCTACTGGCATGTTACATTTGGCAAGTGGATATAAAGAGATAATTGAAGAAATGAGTTGATAAATAGTTCATCATTTTCCATATTAGATTTTGTGCACGCCTATAACCTCAGGAATTAAGATTCTTCTTCTGTGAAATGACTACCAAGCCTTGCAGAACTTATTTTCTGCTAATAACATTCTCTGACCAGTCACCTTGAACTTTTTTTTCTTCAAAAAGTTCTGTAATGGAACTGTAAGACTGAATGCTACACAACCCTTTTCTTCCAGTGTTATGAACAGTTGTGCTGAACACAGGGTTCAATGCCTTCTCTGTAATCACAGCTATTATGGTGAAGAAAAAAGGCTGGGAGTACAACGGGGTAGAGGCAATCATAGCTTGTTATTTCAATTGCCATTAATATCACTCCTGACAACTTTAGGCTATAGCTCCAAAGAGGAGCTGGCTGTCTTGACGACTTGTAAGAATCTGTGTCTTGGAGGCCAAGTTGGTATATGTACCCCATGAAAATACCCCTCCCCCTTGAACCTAGTACTTACGGCACAGCAAAATGTGCCTTGGTTCACCAGCTCGTGTGACCTATGTTACCCATTTTTTATATTGCACTCACCTTCTGGACTTACCTTCAGCAGCAGGACACCACTATCAGGAAAACTATAAGCTATTTCAGTTAAGGGATAACTAGCAATAACAGATTGTTGGTTGACCATCAGGGACTTAAACACAGAAATGGCTTAGCAGTGTTGCTTGGGAGGAAAGCAGTAGGCAGTATTTGTCTGGATATGAGAGCTTCTTGTTGAAAATTGTGGTTTACATTGGAGACTGCTACAATGTGAAAGAGCCACATTCCATTTTCCAGACACAGATATTAATATCAACCTTGCATGTTGCCCGTTGTGAAAAGATTGCTACCTCAGTCAGTCACATGCATGTCTGTGAGTTCATATTGGTAATCAAATTGGCTTTGAGCATTTTGATATGTCTAGCCTGTAATACATATTTTGCTTATAACAGTGGCCAGCATGGGGAATTACATCCATTACAAGGCTCTGGCTCACAAGTAATCCTTTGCAGCAGTGGGTGGGTGTGCATGCCTTATTATTCTCAAAATCATTGATCCATGGAATATGCTGCATTTCTTGGCAAACCAATGCAGGAATCCAAAATACAGAAATGTTTTACTTATCTAAAGTTGTGTGCAAATTATATTATACCCAAGATATATTTGGTAATTGAGAATGTGCCATGATTTCAGTCAGTTGCTTGAGGAAATAATACCATTACTGTACTAGGACTATTAATGCATCGTCACTTACTTTCATCCCATCTTACAAATCAATGTTGAGCCATACATATGCCCTTTTGACAACTGCCACATTTTGATCAAAGTGTCCTTCCCAATCTAACTGGAACACTGTTTAAGAGGACCAGAACATCCCTTATCTGGTGACAATTTATAATTATAGATATTTCATTATTTTGACAATAGCTAATTCTTGTTTGGCAAAAGATGTGTTGTGAGCATGTCCCAAGGTCCATATGGAGCTGCTAGCATAAAGATTAAAAATGCTGTACAAGCTTTAACCACAACTTTATAAAACAATGTTTTATGATAGATCTCATCCTGTGATGCATGACATTCATAAGAGACATAATTTATAGGCTTTCCACACTTTCACAACTCCCTCGCCTGTATATTGTGTTGCTCTATCATGCAGTTAAGAAAAGAAAAAGAAAAATCATGTGTCTAGATGTAAATCACTCATGTGCGTTTTAATTGATGGTTCCAATTTTAATGTGTAAATCAGAGTTAAGCACCCTGTTCTGTTTCATGGAGATAGTTGAGAAGTTTATGCAGTATCAGAGTATGGAGGAGAAGTTTTGCTGTTAAAAATGTCTACTATAATAAGTGTGAAAAGTCAGAAAATATGATTTGCTAAGAGTGATGTTGCTTCCCAATCACCATTCCTAGTTTCCTGAATCCCATTAGTTACTCAGGGTGTATGAGTGTGTATGTCTGGGTGTGTAGAGAAGCAGTCTGCAGTAACTCACTTTTTAAAAGAAGTCTATGGGACAGATGTATGTAGATCAGAAATGGTAAAGATGGTCATGTGATGCAATGGTCATGTGATTTACTTTAAAGCATTTTCTTATGATATGAAAAAGCAAATAAGTAGCCTGGCAGACATCAAGGCAAATATCTACAATTAATATTGTAGATATCAGCATGCATTGCTTAGTTGATTTTTATTTTATTTTATTTGTACCTTTGAGTCATTTTTTCATTCTTCGCCACTGACTGGTCCCTGCATGGTTTAATAGGATAATCTAAATAACACGTTGAGTCTCGTTAGATAATTCTGAGTAACCATTTCTGTTAGACTATTATCTAAGCTATCTTTGCTACCACTTGGAATACTGCATATAAGTTTGGTTGTCACGATGTCAAAAAGATGTCAAGACTTTCTAGAGTGCAGAGAATAGCAACAAAAATGATTAGGGGACTGGAGGCTAAAACTAAAGAATGGTTGCTGGAATTGGGTATGTCTAGTTTAATGAAAAGAAGGACTGAGGTGACATGAGAGCAGTGTTCCAATATCTCAGCGGTTGCCATAAAGAAGAAGGAGTCAAGCTAAACTCCAAAACATTTGAAGGCTGGACAAGAAGCAATGGATGGAAAATAATCAACCTAGAACTAAGGAGAAATTTCCTGAAAGTTAGAACAATTAATCAGTTTGCCTCCAGAAGTTGTGGTTGCTCCAACACTGTAAGTTTTTAAGAAGAGATTGAACAACCATTTGTCTGAAATAGGGTTTCTTGTCTGAGAAGAGGGTTGGACTAGATAGAAGATCTCCAATGTCCCTTTCAGCTCTGTTATTCTGTTCTGTACTGTTCTGCCTAACCTGATTCCCTACAGATGTATAGCCGTAGGTCTAGATTATATGCTTAACACAGCATGACCCTTAAAAGTATTATCCATAATGAGACATGTTCTGGGCTCAGACAACTACAAGGTGAAAATTAGTTTGTTCAAAGTCAAAGATTTTTTTGAAATTAGAGCAACTATCCAGGCAGAGTGACTCCTAAAGCATGCAAAAGAGCACTGCATGTTGTGATATCATCTAGAAAGAAATAGTCCACTGTATTGGAAATAGTTTGGAATTCTTCAGAGGGACATCTGCACATATGGATGATACCTGTCAGTAATGAACAGTCAATATTACCAAGTGGTGACTGAGCTTGGGCTTGTAACAGTTTAGAAGTCAGTGGCAAAGACTGGCCCACCTATGCTGTGTGACACAATTGGAAGGGGGAAAGTGGTTAAAAGTGCTTGGCATACCTTGTGATGGCAGGGAAAGCAGCAGCCAAGGTTGTCCCCTAGCATGGTATGAGGTATGGAAGTCCAGAGAGCACCCAGGGATGCAGATGAACCTGAAGTGCCCAAATGGTAGTCAAAATCAGGCACCTTCTGTTCCATTGGAGGCTAATTCCATTGGGATGCCAGTTGGGATGCAAGATTGTGTGGGTTTGGCTACCAGCACACACCAAGGGGTCTTAGACAACTTCAAGACCTCCAATTCCTTCCCTCTGCCCTCCCCGCAGAGAAAAAGATGAGCCAATCAGAAGGCGGGGTGTGTCCAGAGTCCTTTTCCGCTTCTCTCCATCAGAAGCAGCTGTCTGACTGAAAGGAGAAACGGAGAGGAGGAAGAAATCAGAACGGAGGAGAGAGGGGCTCTCATCTCCGACCAAGGCACGCCGCCTCTGTTTGTATACAGTACCTTTCCAGCCAGCGCAGCTTTTTCTTCCAGCCCTCCCTTGCTCTCTCTTCATTGTTCTCTTCCTGGCGGCGGCGGTGGCGGCGGCAGCGGGAGCAGCCAGTCAAGAGGCTGTCACGACAGACGGAAGGGAAAAGAGCGAGCCTCTCCTCCTTTCTCCCTCTCCCACCCGCACACACCTACCAGCACTTGACTCTGCGAGCGGCGAGTAGGCTCGTGGCACTTCCGAATTGCGCTCCCAGATCTCCTCTTTAATGTTAGGCGAGACGCAGAACCTGTCAGGAAAAGAGAAAAAAGAGTGATAGAAAGAGGGAAGGAGGAAAAGGAGAGTTTTCTCTTTCTTGAACCACAAGGCAGAAAGGTTTTTCATTCGACTAAAAATAATTTTAAGAAATAGGTTTTAATCGCCAAGTGGCTAGATAGAAGGGCTCTTCCAGCCTTCCGCCCTGCTCTGCCTGCGGTAAACTCACGCCTCTTTTTTTTTTCATCTACTTCGGATCGTCCCTTGGGGGATCCAAGGATCATGAGCCGCTGGGTAGCCGCCTGGTTCCTGTTGTGCTTGAGTCTCGAACCCCCTTCGTTCGCCAAAGGTGAGGAGGTGGGGGGCACTGGTGACTGTGATGGTGCGGATCATAAGGACTAGCGTGCTAGATGGTGGGAGAGGGAAGGCGGCGACCAGGGTCAGGAGAAAGCAGCAGCCAAGTGGATTTTCCCCCCCCAAAAAAAGTAATCACAAAGTCGACAGGAAAGTAAATTAATGCGGGGAATCTTGTGGGGAAGCGAAAGGAGGGTGGAGGGACGTGCTTTGCTACTGAACCCTGAATAATTCAGAGCTGCCTGAACGTGGGTGTTTTCTTGTATGTATTTATTTGCCTTAATCAGATTATGTGTCATCCATCCGCAGACATGTTCCATTTAGCAATGGGAGCTTCAGGAATGCAGGGAAGGGTTCTGTATAATCCAGATAAGCAGACTGACAATATTGATAATGAAGCAGAAATTGTGTGTGAGAGAGACAGGGAGAGAGAGGGAGAGGGAGAGGGAGACCAATCAGTCTTTTCTTCTAGTAACCCTCTTTAAAAAATAAATCAGACGGACAGTAAAGATCTGGCGATATACAAATCAGTTAGAGATACAGTTGTAAGCTTCAGTAATTAACACTTTTGCTAATCCACCTCCTGTCTTAAATAGGGCACCCTTAGGTTGTAAGGTGCAGAGAAGGAGGAGGGAAAAAACTTCGTAGCCCTCTGAATTTTATCAGTTGTACTCAGGAAGATTAAGACAGATTCGAGTATTAATTTTGTGTCTCCAACGGATCAGCAGATGGATGGATGGGTGGAGAATCAGATGAATACAGCAGATCCGCACAGATTAAATGTATTTGAATATATATGTATATTAGTATGTATCTATATCGATTTTTAGCTCCGATGCGGAAGGAGGACAGACATCTTTTACACGCCTATATTCTGTGCCTTACACGGATGCCCCCTTCCCCAAAGCGCTTTAAAAAGTTGGGAGCCGCGGCTTCTCGAGGTCGGGGAAACGCTAAAGCAAAAAAGGGCTTTTGTCTGCCTGGGTGCGCGCGAAGGATGACTAGCAAGGGGACAAGCAATCGCTGGAGGGAAAAAATAAAGAAAAGGGGGGAGAAAAAGCGAAGTACAGACTGGCATAAATTTGGTCAGCTTTGAAACAACTGCGTGTATCTAGAAGGGTAGGGGAGTGAAGAGAAAGGAGCTATTCCACCATCCACCCCCACCCCCACCCCCGCTCGAAAGACTGAAGAGGTGGTAAATGCCGTCTCATTGCTCGGCTTCTCCGAAAAGCTCTCTTGGTTGAGGCAATATATGTTTTTCCCTCCCTCCCTTTCTTTTCCCAAAGGAGACTCTCGTTTTCATAACATCAATTTATTTGGTCCTGCGAGTCTTCTTGGAAAATAGCCAGCATGGAGAAACGACTTTGTTCTGAGGCGGACTCTTAAATAGAGAAATCTCAAGTTCCGTTTCATGGGGCGGAGGACGAAATCAGGAACCTCGCTTAATCAAATTTCCTAGTCTTTCTTCTCTCTCCCCCCCCTCAATTCTTAACACCGTCCTGCCAAAATGAGGAATACTCTGGAAACGTAGAGGTGGGGGAGGGGGGCAGAGAAGAGATATAAGGAACGAACTACAGAGCGAGTCCGCGAGGAAAGGCAACCTTGCGGCTAAATTATCAGAAGCCTCCTTGCGCGGCCTTTTCACCTCTTGGGAGAGAGGGAAAGTGTTGCCCTTCGCTCACGTGCTCCGCTCCCTTATGGAGCCTTGCTTGCCTTCACTTTGATCCTCCCCGCGCGCCTAGGCGCTAGGCGGGAGGGGGACGGGAGAGGACACCTGAGCCCCTGAGATGGCGGAAAAGAAGCGCGTGCGCCGCTCCAACTAAGCCGGGCAAAGGCGCTCGGAAGAGCCTTGTCCCGACGTCGTGAGGCACAGCCGCAGCAAGCCACCGCCCGCCGGCGTTACGCTACTTGTAAAGAGCTCCGTGCTGCGGCCGCTCGCAAACATTCCCCGCCTTCGGCTGCTGTAGCGAGTGAAGGCGGCGGCTTTCCCTGAAGGCGGAATCTCGCGGGTATAGCCTGCCGCACGCGCGTTTGGGAGAGTTTGTTGGAAGTCCGGCTGAGGAGAACGTCTCCCCTGTGGTTTCTCGGGAGAAAAATGCTTATTGAAGGAGCAAAATCGTTATGACTGAGAGAACTGGTTTGAAACTGACACTGAATTAGGGAGGTGAACTTCCGTTAGTGTGTATTTTCAAAAGGAGAAGTTTGGGGGCAGAGAGACTTCACTTTGGATGCTCTAAAAATCAGGGGTCTCCAATCTTGGCAATTTTAAGCCTGGCGGACTTCAACTCCCAGAATTCCCCAGCCAGCAAACCAAAGCTGGCTGGGGAATTCTGGGAGTTGAAGTCCGCCAGGCTTAAAGTTGCCAAGGTTGGAGACCCCTGCTGTAAATGGTTTGCCTTCCCCGAGGGATTGACGGGCGCAATCTGCCTTTTCCCGCTAGAGAGTCAGCGCGTTTTCGAAAATTGGTTTGCTATTTGCATATAGTCACAATGGAGGAGGGATAACCTTGATTGCAAGGCTAAGTGTCTGTGAGGAGGCTAAATCATTTCAGCATCGTAGTGGGAACTGTGAAAAAGCTTGCCTCAAGACTTCCTCTGTTTTATCTTTTCATCAATCTATCACCTGTCCATCCAATATAACTCATGAGTAGGTTGCAAAATACAACATATAATAAGGAAGTTTCTTTAACCACTATGCTAGGATTCCTTTTAAAAAAAACCCACTGATAAATAAACCAAGCACATGAAGGTTTGAATTATAATAAATGTGTCTTTGTGTGCCACAAAACTTGTTTTCCTTTGTTTGGTAAGAGATTACCAGGATGTTTGGTTTCTTTGTTTGGTAAGAGATTATCAGGATTCTGGAAAACATTCAAAAATAGCTGCAAGTAAAATCCTTCAAAATTGAGGAAACACCTGGGTATTGCCAACTTTGTATCTTTAAAGACCATCTTATTCTATCTACTGCTAGAGATGATGCTAGTCTGGTCCAAACATATGTTAGAAGTAATGGTTTAATTAATGTCCTTAATTATACAATCCCTATTCCCCTCTTGAATATTTTGAAGAAAACTACCTTTCTTTTAAAATGTTAATCTTTGTATTGAAATTATATAAACAAGATGTGGATGTAGCTAACTCTGAATTCAGGAACTTTTAAGTATTATGCTTAACAACACTAGGCCATTTCAGCATTAATTATTTTACTACAAAATATCTATATATTTTTTCTGTTTAGTTTCCAAGTCCACATCTGCTTATCTGGATTTGGATCTACAGTTTTAATAATTTACCTTTAATTTCTTTGAAAATTAAATTAATATATAAATCCAACTTAATAAGTTACTACTTCCTTATTTAAGGTTTTTGTTTTATTAAACCTAGCTATTACTACACTTAAATGTAGCAAGTATCTGTTTTTGTGCCTGGACTCTGAACTCCGAAACAAAATGACCTGTGGTGTGAAAAGCAAAATCTGTAACCATATAAAAGGAATAGATGCTTTCTACAGCACCTGGTTATATCAGACTAGATATAGGCAGAAACTCAGATTTAGCTTTCAATGTTTATTTTGAGAAGAGTTTTCATAAACATTGAAGAAAAATCCAAATATTAGAGTTTTTTTGTGTGAGTGCTTGTGTATTTATACTTGTAAAAACAACAACAACAATGGGGGTTGTTGGCCAATACACTGTAAGACCTATTGCCAGCAATGTTTTAGTATTCATAATAATGTCATCTAGTATATAGATACTCAAAATTGTTATATTTGATAATTTAAATAATTTAATATTGAAATGAAAATAGTAATGTTGGACATTTATGTTATTAGTATACAAGGTAGAAGTCAAAAAGTGTATATAATACGTACTGTAGAACATTAAAGAACCTATTATTATTCCTATGCAAAAGGGTAGTAATGCAAGACAAAAAAAATCAATTATTTATAAAATTATAAAATCCTAGTAATGTAGTTACACCAAGTACCCAACAACAGAAAAAAAAATATAAGGTGTAAGTTATTGTTTTGGTTTATACTGTAACATATCAGTACAGTACAGTAGTAGTATTAAAAAAAAAGATAAATCAATTTTTAGTAGTAATATACTCATTGATACTATATCAATTACTATATCAGTAGTATCTCCTGGCTAATCCATAGTACAACTGTGCCTTCCCTTTCAGTGTCCACAAAATTCATTCATTCATTCATTCATTCATTCATTCATTCATTCATTTATTTATTGGTTCGATTTATATGCCGCCCTTCTCCGGAGACTCAGGGCGGCTTACAATGTATTAAGCAAGAGCCTTTATACTTTTGTATATACCTGCTTAGTAGGGCTTTCGGCCCACCCTAAGCGGTGTTCTTTTTTTATACAAAGTCAGCTTATTGCCCCCACAATCCGGGTCCTCATTTTACCTACCTTGGAAGGATGGAAGGCTGAGTCAACCTTGAGCCTGGTGAGATAAACTTTTTTTAAAAAATATCATGATAATATATTTCTATAACTCCTGCTATAATAGAGGAAATACAATGGTATTATATGACACAATTATTCATTAATAAAAATTGCTAAATGAAATCTGTTTCAAAAATTCATTTGCTGTCTGGTTAATGTATGTTTGCATAATTATCTGATAGTTTGTCTACAATAACTTTTTTCTTTCTTCAAAATATCACTTTGTTTTGGATTTAATTTGTTTGTAGTTTTTTCTAGTAAAAATTACATATCACGCAAATAGATTCAGTATGCATCTTGATTGATTTTTCTGACCCTTCAGTTGGTCTTGACTGCTGATGACAACCTGGACATCTTGTAGAGTAGACCATATAATTTTTTTACTTTTTCTCAGGCAGATCAGAGACAAGGTTCCAATCAAGAAGAAGGGCACAGAATTAGATTACCTTCTACATCTGGTGATGTCATTTTTCAATGTCTGAAAATCTCTACCTAAGAAATGCCAGAAGGGTATCTTCCAAATCTATCTTAGCTCTTCATCAGCTTACAAAATGCAGTAGATGAGTAAGAAAATATAAATTCTTCCAGTTTACGTGATACAGAAATATTAATAATTTGAAGAAAAAGAGTAAGCAAATCTAGATGGATGGTGATGCCAACATTTATTTTCATCTTAAAATCTGCTCTATACTATAACTAGCAGGGCACTAATTATGTCAGAGTATTTTATACTGAGAATGCTGAGACCTTAGTGCAGGATTTCTTTAGCATTATAGAATCACAAGATATTGTACATACATTTGATCTCATTAGGCTATATAATATACAAGGAAACAAAAAAAACCCTGTGATGTTAGCAGATTAACCAATGTTTAAACTATGAGACTGTATTTAACTGCAGGCTACGGAAGGTGCTGAGATTGTTTCTGGTACAGCTAAAACTTAAGAATTGTTAGAATGAACAAACAAATAGTATTTGATCTCTTATTTATGAAAATATAGAAATCATTTTTGAACCAGAATTATCCAGTTGTATAGGCAAAACATGCTGAGTCAGTGGAAAATTGGTACATGGAAATCAGTTTACTTTTAATCTGGAGATAATTTAATAATGGTATATGTTGTATAATGTATAGTTTAGTTTAATATATATACTGTATATTATATATAGTAACTAGAATTACTATATGTATCATACAACACAGTATATGGAAAAGGAGGAAAAATAAAATAAAAAAAACATTCTTTCAATCTATTGATATTATCTTTTTATCCTAAATCCAATTAGAAGTTAGGACCCAAGGAAACTCTCTGTATTTTGTCATAAATATTCATGTAAAATAAAAATATTAAAGTAAGAGTAGGATCAGACTAATCATTTCGTTAGTTTTGGTAGTTATATATTTCCAAAATTATCTGGAGCCTTCTCAGTCAGGATGCAGTCCAGCCTATAGCACTGAGCCGGTGTTGGTTGTGCTTGTGGATAACCTATTGGAAGCTTGAGATGGGTTGTGTGTGCATCCACTCTGATCCTCCTTGATCTCTTAGCAGTGTTTGATACCATAGACTCCGTAGTTAGTTTACCACAATATGCCCGATATGGGCTTGCTTTTGAAGACCATCAAATATTAGTACTGGTCCAGAATACAGTGGCATGCACAATTTTAGGAAACCTATGATTTGTCCATGTTACTTCACTGCTGTGGGAGATGCACTGGGTTCTAGTTTTTTCCCAGGTCCAATTCAAGGTGTTGATTATCACCTTTAAAGTCTTAAATGGCATAGGACCACGTTATTTGTGGCATTGCCTCTCCTTCAGAGTATCTGCCTGTTTTACCAATAGGATTGACACATTCCAGAACCCTTCTCTCAGATGTTGCCATCTAACAAGACCTAGAAAATGCTTCTTAATAGCTGTCCCTGATCTTTGGAACAACATTCCACCTCCCACCCACCCCTCCCAATCTTCCTGGTCTACTAAAAGGTAAAAACCTGGTATTCCCCAAAAGCTTTGGGGTAGTATGCGGTTGGAGCTCAGGAAGGTTTACAGTTTGTTTGGCCATGTGGGAATGTGTTGTACTTGGTGTACTAAGATGTTTTTTACTGGTTTTATGCTTTTTACTGATTTTATTGTATTACTATTGTTTGTGAGCCACCCAGGGTTATGCTACATAACACGGGCAGCTAAATAAATAAATGGTTAATTTGAAAGTATTTAAGGGCATTTAAATAAGATGTTCATTTTAATTCAAGGGAAGCTACTCATTGTACATGCACTCAGAAGTGAAATCTTCAAATTTTTCAAAAGCATTTAATTATAAACCATACGAAGGAAAAATAAGTCCTTGTCTTGTGAGAACATAACATACATTTTAAAAATTGTGTTCTTTTCCCATCCTAGTATAAAGAAGTTGTATAAGAAAAACATAAATTCATTCAAAATTAAAATATGTATTTTGAAATAAAAAGGATATAGAATATTGCTGTTACAAGGCATGATAAATAATTCATGTATCTGTTAAAACATATTGCAGACTGCTTTTCAAAAATGTAGCAAATCCAGTCCTTGCAGACATTAGTGAGCTTTGTATAATATGGAATGGAATGGAAAACAGCATTGACAAATATAAAATCCATTCCAAATTATTTTCACCCCAAAAAAGAACACATTCTCTCTCTCTCCCCCTCCCCCCTTTTTCCTCTAAATATGCTATCTAAAGCAATAGCTGTCTTTGGCTGAAACAATGCATTCAAATTCTTTGTTAATAGTATAAGAATTATACTATTATATATTATTATTTTGTTCAGTAGAATTGCACTATGGACTACATAGGGTTATACGTTTTAATTATTTGTTTAATCCTATTCGTCAATGTATGATACATTAAAAGATGGTACTGAATATTATATGAAGCACAATCTTTGGCTTGTTCAAAACAAATTTGATACTTGGCTGTATTAGTAATTATAGTGGTTCCACAAAATCCTATGAAGCCATCTATTGGTTCAGAAATATCAGAAATATTTGGTTCAGAAGGAACCAAATATTAAAGAATCAAAATATTTACATTAATTAAATATAGTAGTTTCTTTCTATCATAATTCAAATGGCATATGATCTGTCTGAATTATAGGAACCACATAGGAAAACATTATAAATACTCTACAATTATTATAAAACAGAGAAATACCAATATTTTATTGCAGGAACAGTTATTCTGAAAATAAAGATGATACAAGGAGTAAAAATATACTGAAAGTTCAAGAAAGAATTTCATTATAACTGTTTATATTAAATATAATCACCTAGTATGTCAAAACAACAACTAATATTTGCAAAACAACAACTAATCTATTACAAAACAATCAACACTGACAAATACTGTCAGCTATATTTCTTAATATCACCACAGACTGGATTGCTTAGAATGGCAATTATGACAAGAAAGACTCTACGTGTGTCATGATACAAAACCAAGGAATGGGTACATCTCTTTAATAGAACATAGAATTTATACCATATACATAAAAGAATCTCAAACTGATGTCAGATCTTAAAATGATAGACTTCAGATTTATGGAGAGTCTGTATAGTTATTAGAACTTTGAGATCCATCAATGACAACCTGATACAAAATATTATCTAAATCAATTATCAGTTTTACTGAGATAATTTTTATATCAGTAAAAACAAGTATGTTTGACATCCTCTTACAACTTTTCTTTGACATCAATTCAGTGGAAAAAAGGGTGCATTGTAACAAAAATAAGATTTATAAAATCATAGTTATCAGATAAAATCTGGGTGAATAATCATATAAATCATATACAATCATAAAATATTTCAGTGATTATTTTTGTATACATAACAGGTTGCATATATGTTTCTTATGTTGACTTCATGATATCTACAGGGAAATATGGCTTTCCATCATTCCTTAGATATAAGAAATTAAGAAAAGGAAAAATAAGTTATTGTACAACTGTGGAATAGGCTTGAAATTAAATTGAGTCAAGTAAAATTAGTTAAAGTTCATAAAATTATACAAAAGAACATTTCAACAATTGATTTTTTGTGAAAATGTAAATCATATGAGTGTAATACACACTAATCATTTGCCCTTCTTCCATTTCAATTTGTACTGCTTACATGGTATTGCTTCTTCTATAGGTCAATCATAGTGTAAATGTATTGGATGTAAATATTTAGTAAGGAGAATGTCCTTTAGCAAATCAAGAAAATAGCTAGGACCTTGCAGTATAGTTTATCAATTCAAATATTATATTAGGGTGTTGTATATAGTGCAATGGACATTATGTGGTAGCTTTCTCTATATAATATCCAAGACTTAAATACTGTATAATTCATTATGAATAATGTAACAGATGCGTGTTCACTTACATAGAGATTTAATGGTGTCTAGTTTCCATAATCATAACTAGAGGTTTACCCTACGTGGAGTAATATATCCATATAATAATAAGAATTTAAAAATAAGTACTTTTACTCTTCCATGTTGCCACCCTATGTATTTTGATAGTTCCTGCTGCTTCTCAGTCTGATTCAGCAACTATTCTCATTATTATTGCATTATGAAATATCTCTTATTATATATATAGTTATATTTTTAAGTATTTGATTAAAGATTTAATATATTCTTTATTATTTCTCTTCATATTTATGGAATGAATTCTATATCTCTTTTTTCTTTAATAAACTTTTAAAAGACCATAATTTAATAATTAGCATTTAAGTTTTGGAAAATCATGTTTATGTAAAGCTGTCCTCTATTGATGACCAAAAATGGGAAATAATCTACCACTTCTTTTCTCACTTAGGTTTGTGTAATTCTTTGTAGATGACAGGTTTTAGCTGTTATTTCTTAAGATGCCACTTTTGTGACTCATGTTTCAATCCAAATATTATTATATAGCATGATGTCCTGGTTATACAGTATGTGTTCCTTCAGGCTAAATTAATTATTGCTTTTCATAAAGCTTTGTGTTTCTTAGGTACATTCTCATCTAGCTGTTTGAAAGAATCAAGTATATGTTTCATTACTTAAAAAAACTCTTTTCAGTTTTACCTACTTACTGGATTGCTATTTTAGCAAAATGTACATAATCAATAGTAAATCTGACCTTCTGAACTAGTAGATCACTCTATTTTAAAAGTACATTCCAAATGCTTTATCTTATTGTAAATGGTGAATACAAGGGGAAAAATAAAGATTAATCTACAGTGATAGAATATTGTTTTACAGGAATTACAAAGACGAGACCCCAACATTTTGCAATCCATTGAATTCAAGGTCAGGAAACCAGCCATGGCCAAAGGAGACACAAAAAAACAACAAAAGCTTAATGCAGAAACAATCCAAGAGTTAAGTGTTAGAATTGCAAGATTAGAACTTAAATTTAGCCAGAAAAGCATGATCGCTTATGTCAATTTACAGATATTGCTCTTAGTCTGTCTATTAGAAACTGAATCTAGAATCTGAAGCATTGGTGAAAGCCATTTATTTATTGGCAAGCAGGACAATTTAGAGAGAATGAGAAATATTCCCATGTTGAATAAGTTATTACTCATGAAAACATTTTTTTCTCAGTTAAGCATTAATAAACCCTCACTCTTACTATCTGCTCTTCCTTGACTACATCACTCCCAGACATATGAAGTTTTAGGCAGTGGTGAAATCCAATTTTTTTTACTACCGGTTCTGTGGGCATGGCTTGGTGGGCGTGGCAGGGGAAGGATACTGCAAAATCTCCATTCCCACCCCACTCCAGGGGAAGGATATTGCAAAATCCCCATTCCCTCCCCACTCCTAGGGGAAAGATATTTCAAAATCTCAATCCCACCCCACTCTGCGGCCAGCCAGAGGTGGTATTTGCCGGTTCTCTGAACTACTCAAAATTTCTGCTACCAGTTCTCCGAACTGCTCAAAATTTCCATTACCTGTTCTTCAGAACCTGTCAGAACCTGTTGGATTTCACCCCTGGTTTTAGGTCAGGACACAGATCCTAGCTTAGAACTTCAAGAGTCTTCTAAGGGTTCCAGACATTAAAACTGGACATGCTTCAGATTCCATCAGCTGAAAGATATTGGCTGTCAGAGACTAGAAGACGCATTTTCTGCAATAGACCTTGCTCTGTAAAATGTGCTCTTCCTGGAGAGCCTTTCATAAGGCTTTAAAAACTTAAATGTGTTCCTGAGCCTGGACACTGAATGTGTTAAGGACCCCATTTCTTGGCTTTGCTGTTAACTGGCTAACTATCTTGGCTGCTGTGTATATTTATATTGGATGTTTTTATTCTTTTAAATGTTTCTATTGTTGCAATTGATTTTAGAGTTTGGGAATTGTAAGATACCCAGACCCATTGACTGAGATCGGTAGCTTTAGAAATTGAATTAAAAAATCAATAAATTCAACATTAGATTCAGGAAGTCATAGAACTAGCTGATCTCATTGGGTGAAGTGAAGATTTGAGTTCATTCTCTGATGAAGACTTTTCAGAAGAGGATAAAATAGAAACCAGACTTTGTAATAAAACATATGATGTGTGGTAGATAGGAGGAAGCAGTCAAGGCAGTCTTGCTACCAATTAGCAGTACATGGTAAACTGCCCCATCTTCTGTCTTTCACTATTATAATCATGTAGAGTGTTGACAGTTGACTCACCATGTTTAGAAAAAAAATAGGAACATGGTAAATAATTTAAACATTTTTCTTTAAAAAAAAAAAGCAGGATACTAAGGTTGCACAGATTTCTAAGGGCACGTCACTTCAAGAGTGTTTTAACCAAAACATCCCTTCAAAACTTTGTAAAGCTAGAGAAAGCCCCCCAAAGCAGGGGATAACTATCACTGGCTTGGGGTGGTCATTCTTGTGCAAAAGAATCATCAAGTCACACATTTCATCACTAAACATATGAATAGGACATCAATAAGAGGTTCAATGTTCTTTCCCAGAAATTTAGCATAGAACATAAGATTCTTGTATGTGTTAATCATAAATGCAGAATGCTTTTGCTCCATTAAATTAAAATGAGTACTTCCCTGGAGATGAAATGAGAAGTCATTGAAATTCATTTTATTATTCTGTATTGCCAACAACTACACAGAGAAACCCAGAAACACAAAATGTATTTTTGAGTCTTTATACACACCAGAACATAAATACTCAGCATGAATGTCTTGCCCATAGGCACTCACAGGAATTTTCTGGAGTTGGACCATAACTGCAGTGGTAGATATTACTGTCATTTGTACACATAATATATTCTGCTACAACAGACCGACCACTTTTTGGGATTTGTGATATATTCTTCTCCTTTCTTTAACCATTTTAACATTTACAGGAATTGTTACCAAAGATGTCATATTTTCTACGAAAGGAGTATGGGAAGCTGCCTTATATAAATTAAGAGACTTACATGTACTACCATATATTGATTGGTCTCCAGAATTTCAGCTGCAATCTTATTCAGCCTGACCTGGAGAAGCTAAAAGTTGTATTTGAAGCTCCATCACTGATTCTCTTTATCCTGGGAATGTTGATGATCATTACAGAATGTAGAGAATAGCCTCAGAGTCAGAAGGAGAGGTCATATTTGGTGTGGACGGGGAATAATGGATACAATTAATTAGAATGTAATGCCCACTTTAGGAGAAATCAAAGTCAGGATAGCAATTTATAAGCTGCAAGGAAAAGCAGCTAAGTTCTTCCTTGTAGAAGGGAGACCCCACCAAACAGGTACAAGAAAAGGAACTTACAACTTTGGTTAGTAGTATGTGTGTGTATTGCATACACACACATACAGTAAACCAGGCTTTAATATGCTATGTTGCTGCTACTGTAATCATTTTTGCTTTCTGCACAGTTATATTTCCCTAAACCAAAATCCAGTGCACCGATATTGGATAGCTGGACCACCTTACACTAATTTCTTCAACTCTATTTGGAGTAACATTAAACAAATATGTAAAATACAACCCCATCTCATTTGCATCATTTCCCAAATGCTAAGTGCAGCACTTACAAAAGAGCAAAATGGTTTTTAATTCACTGCAGAAATATTATAAATTATAATCTTCCAAACCTTCTCCTGATTTTTGCAGTATGTCTATAACAGTGAGGTTTCTTGAGCCTACATTTGGAAGATAACATTGTTAAATTATTACTACTCAGCAAATGTTACAAACTCCATTCTTTCTTTCTACTTTTTCTTTCTGAAAAATAATAGCACTATTGCAAGTGAAGATCATAACAGGCAAAATGGCGGTCAAGACAACCTGAACAAATCCTGTCCCTTTGAATGTGCGTGCAATGACAACACATACCTAAAAGGGTTGGAGTTTGGTTTGTACTGATAAGACCACCATTTTGCTTGTTTTGACCTCCTCGCCTTCCGTCCTTTCCATTCCTAGCAACACTTAATACCCGAATTTCTCAGTGTATTTTATTCGTTTTGGATGCAGCAAGAAATCTCTTCTCTCTGAGGACTATAAAAAAACTCAACAGTCTTCTTTAGAGAATGTGAATGTCAATTTTCATTCATTGCTTGAAATATAGGAATGGGCTTTTTATATAGAACAGACAAAGGAGTGACTTTTCTATATAACTCTACTGTAGAATAGCTAAATAATAGCTTCTTTTAAAAGTAAAAATTAGTAAAAATTAGGAATCAGAATTTTCTTAAATGATACTGGAATGCAGGGAATAGGCTGGGGGTGGGAAAATGACTTTTTCAGATTTTATATCCATTACATGTGTATGCTAATAGTTTCCAAAGAAATACTATCAATATATCAATCATAGAACACAACTGCTATCTCTACTCCTGCCGTTATAGAACAAATATTTATGGAGATACAATTTATTTTTATTTTATTTTACTTCGAATTTATATACTGCCCTTCTTCCTGGGAACTCAGGGCGGTGTACAGCCAGATAAAAACACATAATATAAACATTAAGAACCAATTAAAAGGAAATATCTCAATTTGGCCAAAAAATTTAAGAAACATACAAATTTAAAATCATTTAAAAGGCATTGTTAGGCCAACCCGGCTTGTTGGAAAAGGAAAGTTTTAAGGGAATGGCGGAAGGCACGGAGGGCAATGATGGATCCGCAGTTTTCTTCCTTACTCTCTTTGCTGTAAATTAAGATTATGCCTACCAATTTATCCTGAGATTTCTGTTTTGTTTTTCTTCATTGGTTTGGTATAGAATGTGAGGAACAGATCAAGAATTTATATTTGGTCAAGGATGCATGCATACCCTTCTTTTTCTAATTCAGAAAGTAAGATACATACAGAATATAAAACACCACTCTAGACATTGGAGATGGTGAGTTCAAGTCCCACCTTGGTCACAAAGCTGACCTTGAGCTAGTCATACTTTAGGAAGAAATCAGTGGTAAATTGCTGCTGAAATTTTGCCAAGAAAATGGCAGGGACTTGTCCAGAAAATCACCAGAAGTTAACAGGCTAAGTTTGCAAATTCTTTGTCCTGATTATTCCTGTATAAACATGAATGGAAATAAATTATTACAATACATTTCCCATAGAATCTTTTTTCTCCCCTAATACCTTTTAAAAGTTTTCAAACATTTATAGCTGTTCTATGGAATAGCATTTTTGAGGATTTTGCAGTAATCAGAGAAAAGGCAATGGCCATGCAAAGTAGTTATATTGGAAAAGGCAATAATGTCTTCAGGAA
Source organism: Arizona elegans (assembly GCA_022577455.1). Classification (NCBI taxonomy): domain Eukaryota; kingdom Metazoa; phylum Chordata; class Lepidosauria; order Squamata; family Colubridae; genus Arizona; species Arizona elegans. The sequence goes on from JAKOOJ010000008.1 coordinate 59,921,295, forward strand.
AGGAAACAATTACATCAAATCAAAGCTAATTCAAAATTCATATGAGAAATAATATAAATCTCACCTAGAAAGCACAGTCAGTGCAAAAGGTGACGAGCAGCCTTTTTCAGAAAGGTTGTTGCCAAAATTACAGTCAAGAATAGCATTCTTCACTTTTTACTTCGACCTTCTGCCCCTCTGCCATTAATGCAAATGCTTTTCTTACTTGGATTAGATTGCAGGAAAAGAAATATTATTTATGTCTTGCTTTCAAAAACCTCACATAGTTACACATGTGAAGTAAAAGCTTTCACATTGTTTTGAAAGTAATTAGCCTTGCCTAATGGAGAAACATTAAGATCACTGCAATCCTGGAATAGGGGCTAGGCTAAAAACACCCTTTACAACAACATTTTAAAAAAAAAACTGTTCCAAGAATGACATAATTTAAAACATAAGCAATGCCACTGCTGATTTCTTCTTCATCTTTTATTATATACCTGAAAAGATTCATTGACTTTAATTTGACAAGTTGCTCTAAAGATTAGCTAAAAGATTTTCCCTAAATTTCAACTAAGTGACATCTGTTTTTCAAAAGCTGCCATTATATCTGAAGTTGCTTTATACTGAATCTGAGCATCTAATCAGTATTCTCTATGCTCATCAGCAGCAATTTTCCAACATCCTCTGTTCGCGTCTTTTGTAGCCATATTATTGAGATTCTAGAAGTGCTAGTTACATAATCAGAGGTTTTCTATATGCAAGCCATATGTTCTGCCATTCAATTATAATCCTTCACCCCATATTTCTTCTACTCCCAGTAAAATTCTGAATATTACTGTTGCACATGGGCAACTTGAAATCCAGGCTAATTACTATCTTTTAACTTAGCTATCTTGAATAGAATTCAAAAAGTAATGCTAAAACTTCATTTTATTTTCATCCATCATTCAGTTCTCTACAACTTGCCAACAACTTTGAACTCTTTTCTTGTGTCACTAATTTAACACTTTCTCATCTACCAAATTTTCATTCCTCAAAATTTTACAGTTACCATTTGACCATGTGATTGTTATTCTATTTTCCTTGTATATATAATGTATATAAAAATAAAAGTGTCTTCCTTCTTTCATGCCCATTTATTTGGTCAATCTATTTGGATAAAATTTAAAAATGTTTTGATGTTTTAAATTTTACTTGCATTATATATGTATTCATTTGTATCTTTTGTTCCGTTTTATTTTTTATTATCTTTTCTAATTTTGCATTTTTATATTCCTGACTTGATATTAATATCCAAATCATTAAAGTAAAGGTTTATGGAATGATCATATTTAATTTTATCATTTTTCCTCTAAAGGACTTCACAGTGGAACACAGAACATAAAAAAACCCAACCATTAATCAAATAACTAATCAAATAATCAATATAGAAACGACTTGACTAAAAGAAAGTAGCAAAAGTACAATATTTAGCTGTAGAACAATTAAAGGAAACAATTCACAATAGCTATATTAATTACTGTTGTCATCTTCCTTGATGTGTCATTCCCTTCCTCAAGTAAAGAAAATTTCCAATGCTATCATGTTAAACATGTTGTAATCTAATCTTCATGAATCTCCTCAAGGGCTCTCTAAATATGTAACCTTTTTTATACTTTAAAATCATGTGTGTTTTTAACTGTACACGTAGAAATTAAAATCTTGTTATTTTTATCATATACTGTATTTTCTGGCGTATAAGACGACTGGGCGTATAAGATGACCCCCAAATTTTCCTGTTAAAATATAGGGTTTGGGCTATACTCGCCGTATAAGACTACCCCTCTTCCAACACACACCAAATAAAAATTTAAAAAACATCAACTGGCTCACCCACAATGTAAAAGCAGTTGTGCTAGACCCAAAATGGCCCCTGAAACAAGCAGGAACCTCACACAGCCACAAAAAGCCCAAAAACCCAACTTTCACACTTTACACACACAAAATTCCACATACAGCTTTGTGAGATTTTGTGTGTTTGTGTAGTTAGAGTGAAACACTACAGAAACACACTAAATCTCAGAAAGCTGCACAAATATTATTTTATTTTATTTTATTTTTATTTTTATATGAAAGCTAAATTTAAAACTTCCTAAACTTTAAATGGCTAGGTCTAAAAAAGAACAACTAAAAAAAAACCCAATTAACTATTTTTTTTTTTAAAGATCCCAAAGGGGAAAAAAACTTACCCAATAGAACAGGGGTCTCCAATCTTGGCAACTTTAAGACTTGTAGACTTCAACTCCCAGAATTCCTCAGCCAGCTTTGTTTTGCTGGCTGAGGAATTCTGGGAGTTGAAGTCCACAACTCCCTGCCTGCTTGATTGCAGGCAGGGAGTTGCTTGCTGATGGAATGGATTCAGGCAAGCGAAGCAAGGCAAGCAGCTAAGGCAGTGGTTCTCAACCTTCCTAATGCCGTGACCCTTTAATACAGTTCCTCATGTTGTGGTGACCCAATGATAAAGTTATTCCTAAAACCATCAAAAATATGTGTTTTCTGAGGGTCTTAGGCCAGGGGTCCCCAACCTTTTGGACCTCAGGGACCACCAACTTCATAATTTTAAATGTTGCTGACCACTAATACGAATCCAGTGCACCGCTTGCTGAAGCACCTGGACTCCCAGTACGGGATGGGGTCCTTCAGGTACTCTCCCTCCTGTCTGTCTCTCTCTCTCTGTCTCCGACTCTTTCTCTCTCATTCTCTTTCTCTCTCTCTCATTTTCGCTTTCTCTCTCTCTCTCTCCCTCTCTTTCTTTCTCTCCCACTCTTTCTCGTTCTCTCTTTCTCTCTCCACCTCTTTCTCTCTCCCCTCACTCTCTCTCATTCTCTTTCTCTGTCCCCCTTTCTCTCTCCCCCCACTCTTTCTCTCTTTCTCCCTCCCCCTTTCTCTTTCTCTCTCTTCCACTCTTTCTCTCTCATTCTCTTTCTCTCTCCCCCTTTCTCTCTCTCTCCCCACTCTCTCCCTCTCATTCTGATTCTCTCATTCTGATTCTCTTTCATTTTCTCTCTCTCATTCTCTCTCTGATTCTTTGATTCTCTTTCATTCTGTCTCTCTCTCTCTCATTCTCTCTCTCTCTCTCATTCTCTCTGTCTCTTTCTCTCATTCTCTTTCATTCTGTCTTTCTCTCTCTTTCTCTCTCTGTCTCACTCTGATTCTCTCTCATTCTCTCTCTGATTCTTTGATTCTCTTTCATTCTTTCTCTTTCTCTGTCTCTCATTCTCTCTCTGATTCTCTCTGTCTCTTTCTCTCATTCTCTTTCATTCTGTCTTTCTCTCTCTTTCTCTGTCTCACTCTGATTCTCTCTCTCTCATTCTCTCTCTGATTCTTTGATTCTCTTTCATTCTTTCTCTTTCTCTGTCTCTCATTCTCTCTCTCACTCTCTCTCTGATTCTCTGTCTCTTTCATTCTCTTTCATTCTGTCTTTCTCTCTCTTTCTCTCTCTGTCTCACTCTGATTCTCTCTCATTCTCTCTGATTCTTTGATTCTCTTTCATTCTGTCTCTCTGTCTCTCATTCTCTCTCTCTCTCTCTGATTCTCTCTGTCTCTTTCTCTCATTCTCTTTCATTCTGTCTTTCTCTCTCTTTCTCTGTCTCACTCTGATTCTCTCTCTCTCTCATTCTCTCTCTGATTCTTTGATTCTTTGATTCTTTCTCTTTCTCTCTCATTCTCTCTCTCTCTCTCTCTCTGATTCTCTCTGTCTCTTTCTCTCATTCTCTTTCATTCTGTCTTTCTCTCTCTTTCTCTCTCTGTCTCACTCTGATTCTCTCTCATTCTCTCTCTGATTCTTTGATTCTCTTTCATTCTTTCTCTTTCTCTTTCTCTGTCTCTCATTCTCTCTCTCTGATGGTCTCTGTCTCTTTCTCTCATTCTCTTTCATTCTGTCTTTCTCTCTCTTTCTCTGTCTCACTCTGATTCTCTCTCTCTCATTCTTTCTGATTCTTTGATTCTCTTTCATTCTGTCTCTTTCTCTGTCTCTCATTCTCTCTCTCACTCTCTCTCTCGGATTCTCTCTGTCTCTTTCTCTCATTTTCTTTCATTCTGTCTTTCTCTGTCTTTCTCTCTCTGTCTCACTCTGATTCTCTCTCTCTCATTCTCTCTTTCATTCTTTGTCTCTTTCTCTCTCTGTCTCATTCTGATTCTCTCTCTTTCTCTCTCATTCTCTCTCTCTCTCTCTCTCATCTCATGGGCCAGCCAGTGTCTTGGGGCTGAGAGGAAGTCAAGCATATCCCTGAGAGACTGAGGGCCGGAAGAAGTGTGGGAGCGAAGCACTACTTGAACTTGTGCGGCATGAGCATTCGCCTTGGTATATTTGCGCCAGCCGATGGCCAAGGCAGCCCTCATCTGTCTGCTGAAAGTGCAGCATCAGGATTCTGCCTTGCTATATTTGCGGCGCAAGGCAGCCTTTGTTTCCTGCTGCTTGGGATTCAGAGTGGTAAATGGCGTCTGATCCGGAGAGCAGCTGGATTTTGCTCTCTAATCTGGATGCCAGATCGGCCCCCTGCAAACTCTTGTCTCTCGAGGAGCGCTCCCTGAAGCGGGGCTGGAAACTTTGGTTGGATTGCTTGAGAGAGGAGAGCTTGCAGGGGGGTGATCTGGTGTCTGCAATGGAGAGCGGCATCCGGCTTTTTCTCTCCGCTGTAAGAGCGCTGTAAGAGCGGCAGCCCTCATCTGCTAATGCTTGGGACTCGGAGCGGTAAATGGTGACTGGTCCGGGGAGCAGCTGGATTTTGCAGTCCCAAGCATTAGGAGATGAGGGCTGCCACTCTTACAGCGCTCTTACAGCGGAGAGAAAAAGCCGGATGCCGCTCTCCATTGCAGACACCAGATCGCCCCCCTGCAAGCTCTCCTCTCTCAAGCAGTCCAACCAAAGTTTCCAGCCCCGCTTCAGGGAGCGCTCCTCGAGAGACGAGGTCTTGCAGGGGGCTAATCTGGCGTCCACAATGAGAGCAAAATCCAGCTGCTCCCCGGACCAGTCACCATTTACCACTCCGAGTCCCAAGCATTAGGAGATGAGGGCTGCCACTCTTACAGCGCTCTTACAGCGGAGAGAAAAAGCCGGATGCCGCTCTCCATTGCAGATACCAGATCGCCCCCCTGCAAGCTCTCCTCTCTCAAGCAGTCCAACCAAAGTTTCCAGCCCCGCTTCAGGGAGCGCTCCTCGAGAGACGAGATCTTGCAGGGGGCTAATCTGGCGTCCGCAATGAGAGCAAAATCCAGCTGCTCCCTGGACCAGTCACCATTTACCACTCTGAGTCCCAAGCATTAGGAGATGAGGGCTGCCACTCTTACAGCGCTCTTACAGCGGAGAGAAAAAGCCGGATGCCGCTCTCCATTGCAGACACCAGATCGCCCCCCTGCAAGCTCTCCTCTCTCAAGCAGTCCAACCAAAGTTTCCAGCCCCGCTTCAGGGAGCGCTCCTCGAGAGACGAGAGTTTGCAGGGGGCCGATCTGGCATCCGTATTAGAGAGCAAAATCCAGCTGCTCTCCGGATCAGACGCCATTTACCACTCTGAGTCCCAGGCAACAGGAGAGGAGGGCTTCCTTGCGCCACTCCTGACACAAATATACCAAGGCGGAATGCTGTTGCCGTACAAATGAAAGTAGTGCTTCACTCCCACAGCTTCCAGCCATCGCAAACACCGCTTCTTCCCACTTCTGCCGCCCCCTCCCCCACCGCCACAACAGCACCATTCATTCCGGATGGCGAGGGCTGCGCTCGTTTTTCTGTATTGCACCACCTGCAAAACCCCTGTGAAAGGGTTGTTTGGGCCCCAACCACTGAGCTAAGGTAAGCAAGCTGGAGGGGGAAAAGTTTTTCCCTTCTCCATGGCTCTGGCGATCCCAGCTGAATTGCCTGATTAGCAGGCAAAGCTGGGATCATCAGAGCTTGGATCGCCAGAGCCATTTAAGGCTCGTCAGAGCCTTTCGGGCTGGTCTGCCTGGTTACAGGAGAATGACACCCGGCGTATAAGACGACCCCCGACTTTTGAGAAGATTTTCATGTGTTAAAAAGTCGTCTTATACGCCGGAAAATACAGTATTTTGGTTTTTTTTTTAAAATTTAATTTATTATTAATTATTTGTATTCCTGCTTTTATTATCTTTACAAATAATCCAAGGTGGCAAAAATATCCAAACCCATCTTCATCCTCCTATTTTTTCCACAACCACCACCCTATGAGATGGGTTGGACTCAAAGAGACTGGTCACTCAGCCAGCTTTCATGCCTATACACAGTTTCTCACTTTCTAGCCTGATCCCCTAAAGTACAATGGTAGCTTAGAGAAAATATGGAAGAATGTGATGGTCATTACTGAGCAGCTAAAAAGATTTTTACTGGCAGATATCACACTGATATCTTTTATATGGCCATGTAATATTTTTTGACTATTCAGCAAGTATGAGTCCCTTCCATGGCTCCTGAGCTGCATAATTAAGAATAAATCTATTCTCCTTTTTAAAAAACTATTCAACAGCACTTGAAGCACACATTGTACTTCTTATTTATTCTAATTATAAAGTTCCTGCCCCCCAAAATTTGGAAGACGTTACAATATCCAGCTATCAAATATTTAATATATGATTAATTAATAAATCTGAATTATGTCAGAATTATTCAGAATTATTTTCACATCATTATCCTAGGAGAAACAATATTCCAAATTTTATTTAAGCAATGTGCTAAAGAACACTTGAATATCACATATTTAATAAATATATTCCAGTATTCAGGTCCTGAGCAATATTATTTATCAGACTATATCTGGGTCCACTTCACTTTTTCAATAACCAGCTCTACAAAGATGTCATTACATTTTTTCTTCGTCTCCAGATTGCATTGCATCCCTGGAAAGAGAACACATGAAGGAGATTAAATAAATTCATATATAGTATAGGTAAAGAAATGTGCTTATTTTTGGATGATTCCACTTTCAATTGTGGTATAGCAATTATTATCATTTGAAAAAGAGCTATGATTTAAAATATTCTATTTGTTTATTTGGTAAATAGATATAGCTGCCCATCTCATATATGAATCCGGGCAGCATATAAAAGTGTAGCAGCAAAATAGCCGAAAACATATAGCAACCACAAAAATCTTAAAAACAACTTAAAAAATTATTACAAACCATAAAACCCAAAACTTGTGGTAGAGCATACTCATTTTACTAGCAATATAACCACTTTGTAGCTTCTTACCACATTTATTGGATTTTCAGGAAGGCAAAACCATGTTTTCAGACCCTTCCAGAAGGCCCAAAGATTTGAGGCCAATATGACCTGAGGTGGATGATGTTTCAGAGGGTGGGTGAAATAGCAGAAAGTCACTCCTTGGTCCTGTCAGATGACACTTCTTTCTAACCTGATGGAACCAGTAAATGTGTTTGGAGAAAGGCTGTCCCTCAAATAAATAAGCCTCATGCCATGTAGGGCTTTAAAGATCACATAGATTCTATGCTGTTGTAAATCAAGACTACTCGTATGTATATAGTGTCAGGGTTCCAAGAAACACCCCCAACAAAAGAAGATTCTGAGACTAGAAATTCTCAAAGTTTCATTTTATTAAAGATGTCATATTGGCACATCTGGAAAAACTCAAATCTGAAAACTTCCAAGTTTTCTTCACCCAAAAGAAAGTCCCTTCTCCTGCACCCACATGTCCATCATATGGTCCAATTGTTGCACTGTTCCAACTGGAGACGCCTCCCAGTCACGCCACTCCAGGTGCAGGGCCGAATATCCTTGAGTCTCAGAGAAAGGAATGTTATTATGGCTAAATATTTCCACCACTCTATGCAATCCCCACTCCCAGTTTCCCACAGCACTAAGTGTGGAAGTCCTGAAGATCTAAGAAAAAAATGGCCTCCAGAGCTGACATATAATATGTTTGGTTACCTACACTTTTTATTTATTTATTTATATGCCGCCCTTCTCTGGAGACTCAGGGCGGCTTACAATGCGTTAAGCAATAGCCTTCATTCTTTTGTATATTTTATACAAAGTCAGCTTATTGCCCCCACAAACTGGGTCCTCATTTCACCTACCTTAGATAGGATGGAAGGCTGAGTCAACCTTGAGCCTTGGAGAGATTCGAACCAGCAGAAATTGCAGGCAGCTGTGTTAATAACAGGGTGCACTAAACCACTGTACTATCAAGGCTCTTTTTTTTTTTTAAGGCCATGAAAATGAAACTTGGTTAAAATATTTTGTTATGAAGTGAGAAATACTGAATCAAGACACTACAGAAGGGATGCTGAAAAGTGTCATTGCATTTCTGTTTTATATAGAAAGATTAAGATGATTTAATCATATTCAAGATAATGTGCTTGGTATTTTTTTTTAATAAATATCTTCATATGTATGTCTGTGTATAGGTATGTATACAAGTGCACATACAAGAACACAATACCATACATAATCATGCCTTTTGCAACACATTTCATTTCAGTTTACTATTTTGGTGCAAGCCTTTGCCAAGATAGGACTCTCTTAAATAATATAAAATACATGCTGGTCAGTATGTAAGCCATCAAATTCCATAATATATTCTTCTAGAAGAGTTCTATTTGATCACAAATTTAATATATTGAGAGCAAAGCTATTCGCTTTTGTCTTCACTAGATGAATTATATCCCCACCTTATATCTTGAAAAGGAGAGGCAGTGTTTTTATGCCTTCTTGTCACATTGGATGGAAGTATTAATTGTGTATGGAATAATCCATATTTTATAGCATGACATACTGTAGCAGAAATGATTGATGGAATAAAAACAACCCAGTATATTGGTATTGCATAGCTACATTAAGTGTTATGTTCTTAGCACGCTATGCAATGTGACCTTCTGTATCTCAGGCCTCTCCAGCCTTTGTTCCAGCAAATAGGCATCTATTTTTGACGCAGTGCAATAGGCTAAGACTACTACACCTGATCTATGCACACTCAGCAAGAGAGGCCTCCTCAAATAATTATAAAGAAAAAAATGAATATGAGCATCCTTCAGTTTAATAAATGTACTTTATCTATAAACCAATCATCACAGGGGATGCTTGCTTTCTGCAGATTTAAACTCTTTGTTTGCTTGTTGTTTATTTAAGATGTGCAGAGTGTGGTGATGAGGACGCTGTATAAATTAATACCAAGCTACTATATATACAGAATACAGAAATGTTGAATGTGGTCATAAAAATCACACTTGGCATCCATATGCCAAAATACTGCTTCTTTTGTGGTTTTATTTCATCAATATCCATAGTTATTGTTATATCAAAATATCACTTAAATTCTTGGTTTTGCACCATGGCCACATCTCTTTGTAACTACTTCTTGGTTTTATAGAGATGAGTTCGCTGATTTTTCAAGCAAGAACTTTTTTGTGAATGCTGATTCATCAGAAGCTTTCTAGTGTCAACTGAAAATGTTTTGCTACCTGGACCAGAGCTATCTATATCTTCCAGGGCCATATGTTAAATAGTCATGCTGCACTATTGAGACCCAATTTCTGTTATCATTTATGATGTTTCTTGAAATTGCTTTATTGTTCTAGTGCAGTGGTGAATCACCTGCATCCGTCATCTTTCTCCCTCATTAGCTATGTTGCTAGGTTTAATGGGAGTTCAGTTTAACAACATCTGGAGAGCCACATACCATCCATCTTTGCTCACCTCAGAACCTTCTCTGAGACCATCATTCAAAAATAGGAAGTGTACATATTTTCTTGATTTGGTATATAGTTTTGTTCTCATAAAAGTTTAGAAAAATACATCCCTCTAATAACAAGAGGGTGAAGGTTTATTCTGTAATTTCCCTACCAAAAGAAAGAAAGTAAGAAAATAAGGTAAAGAAATATGGACCAAAGAACGCGGTTTGACAAAGTGTCAGAAGTAGATTTCTGTAAAAACCATTCTTGCTGGGGCTAAAGTCATGATTGTGTTACAAGTGTCCTTCATATAGGTGATAGCAATTTTGAGTCTGCTGTTTGTTTACTTGAACACTAAAATGAGTAGCTTGCATTCTTTTTTATAAACAGAGGAAAAGGGGAAAGGAAGAGATCAGATTATTATTTTTTTCACTTGTTCTAGAGACATTAAAAACTGCTTTTTTTAACATAATGTCTGTTGTCACTCAAGATGCTGAAACAGTAATTATGATATAATGATCTGTATAGGTTGCAAAAATATTTAATCCATACATTTTTATATTACTACAGACTGAAGCTATGAACATAGTAAAATACTTGCACTGAGACACTAGGAATGAATGGGAATAATTGAACAAAAAGGATAACTTTAATGCATTTAAGGCAGATGTATCCGACTTGCAGCCACAGGCCACATAGATTTTTAACATTATTATTTGATTTATATACATTAACTATACTATATTATATACTTTATATGTGGCCCACAACAATTATTCTTTACTTTGGCAGCCCAGGCCAAAAAAGTGGATACCCATGATCGAAGGAAGGGGTGTCAAACTTGTGTTGTCACGGGGGCATCACGTGACATATCACAAGTTTTTCCCCCTTTGCTAAACCGGGCATGGACATGGCCACTGCATGACACATCCAACCCCCTGGCCACATGTTTGACAGCCCTGATCTAAGTAAGGTGTTAAGTCACAAGAGAAAAGCTTGGTGTTCTTAGTCATAAATTTAATTAGATAAAATACAAATAATTGTTTTAATCTCTTTTGTTTTGTTTCAATGTATTTTGCTTTTAATGAAAATCAACTGTTTTTTATGATCAACTGTTCGATCATAACTACTTAAATCAACAAGTAGAAACCTACTTGCTGATTTTACAGCTGGCCAAATGCAAAATTCTGCTGCTCTTCTTCCATATTGGTCCTACTGATGAAAGTGACTTTTTATAAGCAGTTAACAGACAGACTGATTAAACAACATTTTCACCATTACTCTATAGATTCTCCATCATGGACTTCCAATACTGTTTTTTATTTTTAATGTGTTGAACAAAAAAGACATATGAAAACAATATATGGTGAGAAGGGGCGTTGGTCCTACCTGATACGCCCCCTTCTCGTTGAGTGGAGACAGCAGTCAGACGTGGGTTGTGCTCATTGGTCAGAGGATGGATTGAGCCTGGAATTCTTTTAAAATCCGCCCCCTGTTGCTAGGGCTCCCAGCTTTTGTCGAAGGAAAATCCAGACTCAGTATGTGGAAAGAAAAACAGTAACAACAAATCAATAATACAAAGACATAGATGACCAGACTGAATGCAGGTGGGGCTGGCTGCTGTCTCCACTGAACGAGAAGGGGCGTATCAGATAGGACCAACGCCCCTTCTCCCTTGAGGGTGGAGACAGCAGCCAGACGTGGGACATACCAAAGATCACTGTCCCATATCACGGGCGGGTACAGTCTGGGCAGAACACCCCTCCCAGGCCTCAACACGGTGGACCACGTACCCTGCGCGATCTGAGTTCCACAGTGGGCTCCCCATCCGAATGTGCTGGCATTGGTGGTCACTGTTACCCACTGAGGGTCCAGGAACAGGCAGCCCTTGGAGAGTGTTGGAGAGCGCCACCAGCGAAGGGAGGAGAGCACCTCCCTTGGAACTGCCACCTTGGCGAGAGAGGATCCCCTGCCCGTTCTCTGAAAAGGCAAGAGAAACCATTGGAGGTCTCTAAGGTGTAACCTGGCCCAGGGAACAATCGAGATGGCCAAGACCATCTTGCCTAAGAGTTTGGAAAGAAATAAAGGGGAAGCCCTCTTATCCCTCAGGACCTTAGCTACCATGGATCTCAACGCGGCCTGCCGATCTGGGGAGAGAAAAACTCTCCCTTGCTCCGAATCAATAATAGCCCCCAAATGAAGTATCCTAGTCGAGGGATTTAGGTGGCTTTTCTCTACATTAACAGAGAAGCCGTGCGCTGCTAGTGTCTGAATTGTAAGGCGGAGATCAGACATGGCCTGCTGATAGGAAGATGACATAAGGAGGATGTCATCCAGGTAACACTGGAGACGAATGGCTTGAAGCTGGAGGTGAGCCGCCAAGGCCGCCAAAATCTTAGTGAAGCTATGGGGAGCACAAGAAAGGCCAAAAGGTAAGGCCGTGTACTGGTAGTGAACCCCAGCATAATAAAAATGGAGGAACTTCCTATGGGAAGGGCAAATGGGGATATGGAGGTAAGCCTCCGTGAGATCTATTGAGCAGAGGAGATCGCCCCTCCGAACACCGTCTAGGATTGAATGTAAGGATTGCATTTTGAACCTTCTATAGATTACAAACCAGTTCAAACGTTTAAGGTCCAGAATAGGTCTCCACCTACCCGATGACTTAGGGACTAAGAAGACCCGAGAGTAAAACCCCTGTCCCGCCTGATCACAAGGCACACATTGAATGGCCCTGATGGCCAGAAGATGGTTGATAGCACCCTCCATGAGGGATCTACGCTCGGCTATCTGGGACAGGGGGCAGCGAGTAAAAGACAAAGGGAGGGGGGGTGGAAACAAATTCAATGGCCAATCCCGATGAGATGGAGGCCAGGACCCAGCAATCCGAAGTAGTACTCTCCCAAATGTTGGCGAAGAGGCCAATGGGAGGATTGCAGGCACTACTAACGACAGCGAAAGGGCTGCCAGGAACCAAAAGCCCTCCCCCTGGGAGGTCTGTCCTGAAAATTCCTCTGTCTAGGGCCTAGATACTCCGTCTGGAAGTTACCCATGGAACGGGAGGAGCCCAAACCACCCTCCGAAGACCTCATTGGGGGACGAGGACCATATGGAGAGAAGCGGGGTTCCCCTCTCCGAAAAACAGCAGGCAAGATCTTTCGTTTGTCCTTGATTTCAATAAGAAAAGGCATCACTGAACAACTTCGTTCCCGAAAAGGGAACAGAGGCTAGGTGCCACTTGTGTCTGGCATCCGCCTGCCAGTGACGAAGCCAGACCAGGCGATGAGTGGCAACAGCGGAGGCCATGGATTTTGCCGCAAACTGGGTAGCGTTTAAAGTGGCATCCACGGAAAATTGCACCGCAGCAACAATCTTGTTGAGGTCTTGTTTCAGTCTCGAGTCCTGAGAGGCCATCTTTTCTTGCAGTTGGCGAAGCCAGAGGAGCATGGTGCGATTGAAGAAAGAGTCCGTGGCCGCTGATTTAATGGCCCATGCTGTTCCTAGGTGGGCCCTCTGCAGGACCTGTTCAGCTCTGCGTTCTTCCAGTCTTAGAACTTCCTCCGGATCCCCTGGCAGAGAAGACGCTGTAAGCAAAGCTGCCACAGGGGTGTCAATAGAAGGTATCTGCAGCAGGGAATCAAGGTCTGGGGATACAATGAAATTTTTCTTGTCTGTGGAGGATGGCACCGGAGTTGAAGATGGCGCAGACCATTGTTTATGTATGACCTCCAAAAAGAGAGGAGGCATAGGGATTGCTGTTATCGGTTTAGGTTGCTCAGCAAACAACGGGTTCAAGGAGCCTGCCGAAGAGGTAGGTTCTGGGGTGTTAGAGGGGCCCAATTGGGCCGCATTCACCACCTTGAACAATAGAGACTTAAATAAATTCTGAGGGAACAAGCCTGTAAAGGCGGGTTGATCTGGAGGTAAACCCTCATCCTCCGATAAGTCTGGTTCTAGGCCTGCCGCATCAACCTGAAGGGAGTCGTCGCTGACACAGGAAATAGCAGGGGAATCTGATCCCGCTAGTGAAATTTTATCCTCCATATTAAAATTGTCCTCAGGCTCCTCATCGGCCTCAAGGACGGACTGGGTGGGGGGAGGATTAGGAGTCGGAAACCCCCGCTCCGCCAAGGATTGCTGCACAGCCACAGAAATCATGAGCTGAATGTCCTCAGGATGCCAAGAAGCCTGGTTTGGTCGCCTGCCGGCCCGACCTCTGTAGAGGTTCGGACCGGAACAGAAATTGGAGGAGCCTGAAGCCCCAAAGGAGTGGGAGCGTAAGACTCCACAGGAGGAACCATGACTCTGGTTGAAGAAGAACCCCACATATCAGCGGATTCAGCAGACAATTGGTAATCCTGGAGAGACACCTGATCAGAAGTAGCAGAGGACACCCGTTTGGGTCCACTAGAAGTAGACCTGGGCCCCTTGGGGTGCGCCAGGTCTATTGCAGAAGCTTCCCTACGTTGGTTGGTAGGAGGCTTGTCCTGCCCAATCTCTTTAGTGGGAGTCTTGGCTGAACCCCTAGAGCCCATGGCCGAGGCAGCGCCTTGTGAGCCGGTGTGTGGCCCTCTTTAGTTGTGGCCACAGACTGCGCCCGCATGGCACCTACGGCCATGTTTAGATTTGGCCAAAGATTTGGGCAAAATGAGTCTGATTGGATTACAAGGTAATTATCTAAGGCAGGTAGCTCAGGGGTATCAGATATTTTGTTTTGGCTGGCAAAATGGCTGTAAGGGGAAGGAAGGGCACAGTTGGTCAGACTGGAGGCCCTGAGAAAGCGCAGGCAATTTTTGGCACCTCAATTGGCGCGGGCGCGAAGGGAGCGATAAGAGAAAAAACTCCTCTGTGCCTGGTTGTAGCTCTTCACTGGCGAAAATTAGCAGCGCCTGAGAGCCTCGTAAAACCCCCAGCTGGATAGAGGCAAACGGGGCGAGCAGCCGAAGCCCACGCGCCAGCGAAAAGCGCCGGAGGGAAGTGCCCAGCAGCTGAAACTAATTAACACTGGGCGCAGAGTACAGCAAGGAAGTGCGAGGCTCCACTGCCCTGTCAGTCCTAGTAGATAATTGCGAGGCTTGCTAGCGTGGCGAGGCTAGCGTGGCGAGGCTCTTGATAGTGTATAGGGGTGAAAAAGCCCTCTAAACCCTGCCCCGGTCTGATCGGGATAATCAGCAGCCGGAGAAGCCACGGAGCCGACAAGCGGGAGTGTTAAGCTCCACCAAATAAGGAAAAATAATTACTGACCGTATAAATGCTGGAGATGGAATGGAATTAAAGAAGCGAGGAAAGAAACCTCAGAATTGAGGAAAAAAACCTCTGAGAGGTCTGGAGTAACAAATCCGAATCAGAATGCTTAGAATAGTCAAATCAGTCCAATAGTCAAACCTGAGAATCAAATAGAAGGAATAACTCTAAAAAACCAAAGGTCACTAGAGCCACAATCCACACCACTGTCCAGTCTGATGACTGAGCAAAAAGCTGGGAGCCCTAGCAACAGGGGGCGGTTTTTAAAAGAATTCCAGGCTCAGTCCATCCTCTGACCAATGAGCACAACCCACATCTGGCTGCTGTCTCCACCCTCAAGGGAGAATAGCTAAATACCTTGTGCCATATATTTTTATGTATGTCTGCGTATCAGTATACAAATTGTCTGTATGTCTGCCTAATAATCACAGTGCATCACTGAATGGCATTACTGACTTTTTGTTCATACTGAACCAGCAATAAGAAAATAGAAACAGAAACTTGCAATGAATTAAAAAATATTCCTGCAAAACTTAATTTTATCTAATTGTAATTTATACAAATTCAAAAACAAACAAATCATGGTGCTTAACATCAACAAACAAACCAGTGCTACTCTGGGATATTTAATTTTATCTTTTCCTATACAATAGAAATCCTTACAATTCCAACTCTGTACTTAAATTGATTTCTACCTAATCACAGGCCCTGGAGCAACATAAGTTTCTAATCTTTCCTCCAGATTTTTTTATGGGGAGGGGTTGGTTTATTTATTTTTGCAATACTAATAGCTCTGATCATTTTGCTGACTCTTTGGCATGGTTTACTGCAATTTTGAGACAGAAACAACTAAAAGTTGTAGAATAATCCTTACATAATTTTAATACAAACTACCTGCTGAGCCACCAGGAGCTCTGGTGGCTCAGCAGACTAATTAACATCCAATTACATCTGCTGCCTGCAATTACTGCAAGTTCAAATCTCACCAGGCTCAAGGTTGACTCAGCCTTCCATCCTTTCTAAGGTAGGTAAAATGAGGACCCAGATTATAGGGGCAATAAACTGATTTTGTATAAATATACAAAAGTATGAAGGCTATTGCTTAACGCATTGTAAGCCGTCCTGAGTCTCCAGAGAAGGGCGGCATATAAATCAAATAAAAAAAAAAAATCCTAATTCCCCCAAATGCAGAAAACCTTTATACAGTCCCTGCCATTTTTCATTACTGTACACCTGTTTTTGATGCTTCTGGCCACCAGAATTGTGGTGCGTTCCAGTTTGAACCCTATTTAAGGAGTCTGTGGAGAAGCTCCATCTCCTCCAAAAGGAGGCCTTTTGTACAAGCAGGTTAGTAACTCTCATGATATTTCATGATGTGGAATGCATATAATGAAACCTGTTGACCTCTTTGATAATTCTCAAAGTAGAATTCAGGGGAATGAAATAAGAGTTCATACTGAAATCCAAACAATATATGTGTGGGGGAAATGCCCATATATTACTTGTGGGCCTGAAATAAAGGTTCATAATATTGTTTTCAATTTATGAGCTAACTTTGAAGATGCAATGTTGTTATAAAGACTCTGTTTCTTTATCCTTCCTACTGGAGATGGTGATCAGATTTTTTTTTCCTTTTTAAAGTTGGAGGCAAGGCATCCATGTGAAGCCAAGGTATCATCAAAATGATGAAACTTCCCACCATCCCAGCTCCCTACTATGTCTCCATCATTGCAGTAAAACTACAAAGATTGCAGAGTTGGCATCACACCATTATATGTTTTGTCATTTGCCCCTCTTGAATGGGCAATGAATTTAATCAATCTTTAAGATAGTAAAAAAGAAAGTGCAATAGTCAAATTAAATATTATCCTTTCCTAGGGGTCTAAGAAGAGTGAATCAGAATGTAGAAGAAGCACATTAGCATAAAACGATCACTGAAACTTATAAGAGTGAGACAAACTTGCCAGTATTCAGCAGCAAAACATTTTTTTATGAACAAAATCCTTATTTGGTTTGACTGAATTGCCACCATCCACCATTTGCAATTGAAATATATACTGCAGGCTCAATAGCTGATCACCAGTTTGCAATTTTTATTTTTATTGTTAAAGTACAGATTTATCATTGCTGATCTTTTTTTTATCAAAATAGAGGAAAAACAAGAGAAAAATTGATTAAAAAAACAAAAATGAAAGAATATTGCAATTAAAAGATAAATTGCATATAAAAGAGCTTATATAGATGGATGCGTATACACACATAAACATATGACTGAATTGTTCTAAGAAATATATGACTGAAATTGTTTATATAATAATTTCAATTAAACATAATAATATTTCATTGTAATTGTTCATGCATAATTTAAGTATATAGGCCATTCATTCATAGGCTGTAGGTAATGTCAGGTCTTTAATTCACTGGATAAATTGTGGCCATAAATTTACCTTTTTAATGTTGAAGAACTAATCTCTTAGCAATAAAAAGGGCAATGAGACTCCATTTCTATTGTCTAGCTATCAATTTCCTTGCAGTTGTTAAAGCCATGTATGCATCTAAATATATTTCATTAGTATATACTTATTGTAATTACTTCCTCCCAAACATGGTAATTTTAGGACATTGCAAAAACACATTTTAATAAAGTATTAATTTGACTATATCTATATGAAGATTTTTTCATTCTTTTTTTTTCCCTTTTTTCTTTTTTGTAAAAATGCAATGTATTTTTGCAATAGTCCAGTAAATTTGTAGTTATGGTAACTGCATAATCCGTGCTATAATCTGAGATATAGTGAGGCTTTTGGTATTGAAGTTAGAATGTTTTCCATTATTTAGGCAAAATGGGGATTTCCAAATCCTATTTCTATGCAGTCTTTGAAGTCTGTGCATTAAAGTTACACTGATTTATTTGTAATAGATGATTATAAAGACTGTCGACCAAATCCTAGTGATCTATTGGTCCACATAAAGTTCTCAATAAATATTTTAATTATAAATGTTACCGATGGGTCAAAATCTATTATATCTTGAATCCAAAACATTCCAGTTAGCTTCAGCTGTTATATTCGTGAACAGCTAGACTCTGACTGGATTGATCCAGAGGAGATGAAGGGGCAGGTCCTGAGAATATTATTTGGGAAGAGTTTGATCCTGTGACTCCCGAAAGCGTGGACAGGATACTGAATAGACTAAATGCGACCACATGTTTATTGGACCCGTGTCCATCCTGGTTGGTACTGACTTCCCGGGAGGTGACGCGAGGCTGGCTCCAGGAGATTATAAATGCTTCTTTGAGTGAGGATGTCTTTCCCACCGTCTTGAAAGAGGCGGCGGTGAGGCCCCTCCTCAAGAAGCCCTCCCTGGATCCAGCTGTATTAGCAAATTATCATCCTGTCTCCAACCTTCGCTTTGTTGCAAAGGTTGTTGAGAATGTGGTTGCACGACAACTGCCTCAGTACCTGGATGAATCGAATTATCTAGATCCGTTCCAGTCGGGATTCAGGCCCGGGTACAGCACAGAGACAGCATTGGTCGCATTGGTTGATGATCTCTGGAGGGCTCGGGACAGGGGTTGCTCCTCTGTCCTGGTCCTACTAGACCTCTCAGCGGCTTTTGATTACTTGTCACCACACGCATGGATTATTGTAATGCTCTCTACATGGGGCTCCCCTTGAGAAGCACCCGAAGGCTCCAACTGGTCCAGAATGCGGCCGCGTGGGTGGTAATGGGAGCAATGTGGCGCTCTCATGTAAACCCCCTCCTGCGCGAGCTGCACTGGCTCCCAGTGGTCTTCCGGGTGCGCTTCAAGGTTTTGGTTACTATCTTTAGAGCGCTCCATGGCTCAGGACCAGGGTACTTACGAGACCGCCTCCTGCCACCAATAGCCTCTCACCGACCAGTTCGCTCCCATAGAGAGGGACTCCTCAGGGTGCCATCGGCCAAACAATGTCGACTGACGGCCCCCAGGGGGAGAGCCTTTTCTGTGGGGGCACCTGCCATCTGGAACGGGCTTCCCCTGGAGTTACGAAACATCCAAGACTTACGCATATTCCGCCGTGCCCTGAAAACATTTCTATTCCAACAAGCTGGTCTGGCCTAACTCTCCCTTTTTAATTGGCTTTTAAACTGGCTTTTAAATTGGGTTTTAAACCTCTTTAGATAAATTTGGATGTTTTTAATCTTTGAGCCTAAATTACTTAAACTGTTTCTCAATAGTTTTTAATTTCTATATGTATTTGTATTTATTATGGCTGTTCACCGCCCTGAGTCCTTCGGGAGTAGGGCGGTATACAAATATGAAAAAATAAATAAATAATAATAAATAAATAAATATAGGAATACTTTGAAATGTCCCGTAATGGGGAATTTGCACTAAATGAAGATATCAAAAATTTGGTACAAATCAAAGATATGCATACTGATAGAATCCAAGACTCAGAAACTGGAAGTTTTCTTTCTTAACTGTCTATATAATTATTTTAATTTATCTTTATCAGTCTTCATTTTTATTATCTGCTAAAGGCATATTATTTTGAGATGCGTGCAAAATGAAGCATTTACAAGGGCATATGTTCCTCGTCAGTACTTTTTCTGCTAAAACTTTTTGGATAATATTTATGTATTTATTTGTTTATTTATTTATTTATCAAATTTGTATAGCTGCCCATCTCACATGAAAGTGGTTGTGGGTGGTATACACCATATAATTTTTAAAAAATTAAAAAATCACTACAAAAGGCAGATAATTGGTGCACATAGCAACAGCCACATTGTTTCATGAAATCCAGTACCATTTTCCCTTGAAGGATAATCATTGCCTGTCATTAAGCATAAGGTTTTTCATTTGTAAAATGTAACCAAAGTTTTTCTGAAAATATTCACTAGTATTATTAGCAGTTCAATGATATTATGGATTCATTTTCAGAATGCCGGAAATGGATGGTGGTGATAAATGAAAGAAATCTGTTTTATTTAGGTTTATTGCATATATTTTCAAAAGCACATTCTTGCAATCTGAAGCTTTTGTTTATCTGGTGCAGCCTTAGAATATTCAACTAACCATTTCCTGCATTACATAGTAGAGAGAAAATAAAGGTTCTTCAACAAAAAAATTAAACAAACAGCTTCCGCCCTCTTGCATAACCTAGTTTTCAAGATCTGCTTTTAATTCTACCACTTGTATTTTGTTGTTATATTAGTGCTAAATCATGAATCTAGCATCATCTACAATCCCAATGCAAAAAGCAACATACATTAGCATTCCCCTGATCTCTTGTTTCTTCTGTAAAGTCTGTAAATTGTATGCTATGATGCTGGATTATGATTAGTACATCTATAAGATTAGAAATAAAATCTTGTTTGCCCTGAACCAAAAATGTTTTGCATCTATTAAGAGTTCAATGATGCACTATTTATCATACTAAGATAATATATGACTTATGGTATACAGCATTCACACACCTACAGATACATTACATTCAGTCACACAGTCTGTCAGTTATTCTACTGGTGCCAGATAACAACTACAGAATTATGCTAAGAATATTTATCTCTCACACACATGCACGCTCTCTCTCTCTTAATTATTTAGATGTTTCTGCATCTTGTAATGAATTGTAGAATGGAAACTAATAAATAATGCTTTACACAGTTTATCATGTTTTCATAAAATAATGTTTATTCTATACATTACTTCATATCGAAGGACTTGTCTGTTTTCTTTTCTTTTCTTTTTTTAAACATGTCCAAGAATGGGTTTTCAAACTAAATTGCTTTTTAATAATAAATATTGTTTGGAACATTATGTTGTAGCTTAGTTACATTGGTCCAAACACTAATATTTTGTAATACTAGTAGTTCCAAAACATCCTTATTCCTAAGCAGTTTTAGGCTAGAAATTATATTTAGAAATCTGGATTCATGAAACATTTAGCAATATACATAATCTGGATAATTTGTTTATTCTCCACCTTTTTTAAAAACCAGCATTTATTGGGTACAAGAATATGAAAGTATAGAGGAGAGAAAACTTGCCGATCTATATGATCATTTGAAACCAATAACAGAGTTTTTTCTTTCTTTCTGCAAAATATACTGCTCAAAAAAACAAAGGGAAAACAAGCAGAAGACATCCGAGACCTAAACGAATGAAACAGCCCCACCAAACACTTTGTTCCTTACATACAGCAGTTTATACACTGCTCAAACAACTAAAGGGAACACAAAACTACTGTATGTAACGAACAAAGCATTCAATAAGGCCATCCCATCCATTCAGATCTCGGATGTCCTCCGCCTGCATTCCCTTCATTTTTTTTTTTTATTGAAAAAGTTTTCAAATACAAGTTTTTCCCCCTTTCCCCCCCCCTCTTCCCTAACCCCCCCTCACCACCCATCCCCCCCTGTGACTTCTTCACAACAATAGGCTATTTCATAACTAATTACATACATAATATCTTTCCTTTCCCTTACTCCCTCCTCAGAATACTGACCCTTAGCATATTATTCTTATAACTCCCATTTTTACGATAATCTGCCCTTTTTCTCCTCCCCTAAACTTATAATGTATTATTACAATTTAACATTTAATCTTTTATATATATTAATATAACATTTTAAAGCGGCCTTCTCCCTACATCCAAATTTAACATTTATTCAATTCTATCCAATTCCTCCACTCCCCTAAATATATGACTTAAAGATCCTTTTTCTTAGACTAATCAATCAGTAAACTAACCTATTTCAACCCTTCAATTCCTACAAAATCATGCAATACAATTCTAAATATAATCCACTGCCCACTTTACTAAGATATACACATATCTATATATGCATTCCATTTTGTAAAAAGAAAAAAGACAATAACTTTAAATTTATAATCCATATAATATCTTCTTTGGTGTCTTTCCACTGGATTGTTAAATCCATCACCCATAATAGGGTAAAATAACATGCTGGTGCAACAGTTTGTTCAAAATCTTCAATCATCTTCTGCCCCCATCAGTAGTAGATATCCTCGTATATATATAAAAGTAAAAACAACCACCCGAGTGACATTATAATTATATCCATATAGTTATAGTTATGGTATTCATCAGGATTGTTGATTCCCATCATCCTAATGGGTAACATCCAGATCTTCTGCATGCCCCAGCGTGACTCTCTTGCCTTGTAACTCAAAATAATTATAATATATTTACCAGTAAAGGAAATCCAGAGTAGATAATTCAAATCCAACAAGGTAAGGCTCTTTTCACATCCCAAAATCACGGCATTACAGAGATCTGCCACAATCCTCAGGATAGTATTAAACAATTGTTCGCCTCCACTATCTTTTCAGATATTCATTCATTTTTTAAAGTCCCTGGCTTCACTGTTGCTTGGTTTAGAAACTACTGTTTCTATGAGATCTATTTCTTTTCTTTTTCTTTTGCGGGTTGAATTTCCATCCTCGTTTCGTGCCTACCAATTGTGTGGCGGCTGATCGATTTTCATTCTGCTTTATGAGTTGATCTTGTTGGGTTAGTTTTGTCATCTCATCTTTCTTCTCCATCACTTGTATATCAACTGGTTGATTTGCGCACTTGTCTGTGACTTGATGGTTTATCACATTGGAGTTGGATGACACTGCTCTCTTATTTATAAACAGTCCAGCTGGGATATCCCGGGAGTCCAAAGACAGTTTATCCACCACAGCCTCTGTAATTTGATATTTTCCTTTTGTTTCCAACTCCTTTTGCTTATCCTGTATTATGCCTAAAGATGTTAAGTTCATTTTTAAAATTTTTTGATAAAATTCTTCCGCTTTTTCAACAGTGTTCAGTTGATATCTTACTCCTTGGTGTCTCAATATTAAACCAACTGGGGCATCCCACCTAAATAGGATATTTCTTTTTTTTAACTCAGTCACTAGAAAGCCAAATTTCTTCCTCTCCATTAGCATCTTAGTCGGGAGCTCCTTAAAAATCCAAATCTTTCTTCCATGAAATTGCAAAGTAGAATTAAAAGAATTCTGCACAATATTATTCCTAATTTCTTTATCTGTAAAATAGATCACCACATCTCTAGGCAATTGCCTTCGCTTTGCCAACCAGGAGTTTATTCTATAAATTCTATCAATCCTGCAAAACACTTCATCAGGTTGAACCTTTAAAATCCCAGCCAGAATTTCAGAAGATATTTTCCTTAAGTCATCTCTATTATTTTCCTGCAGACCTCTCAGTCTAATTGCATATTCTGTAAAATTATATTGAATCATTAAAACTTCTCTTTCAATCCTCTGTTGCACATTTTCTTCATTACCAGTCTTTTGGTCAACCTCCATTTTAGGTTTGTCTTCTGAGCTATTATCCTGAATGTTTACCAAATCCTTTTTAATTTTTTGAATCTTGTCATCCAAATTCTCCTCAGTTTCCTTCATTTTAGACTCTAATAATTTAGTCTTTGCATCCACCCAAATCAGAAAGTCTGATAAACCATTAGCTGTATTTAAAATCTTTCGATTCAAAAAGTCAAACTTTGATTTCACCAATTCACCAATTTCTTTAATTTCCTGCTTAAATTTTTCGAGTTGCTGGTTCACAATCTCATCCCTTCTTACAATCTCTTCAAGAAGAAATTCTATTATATTAAAATCAGGTTTCTGACACTGGAGAGTTACAACTTGTTGGTGTAATTTATTAATGGGGGAAATTCCGCCCCCCCCCGTTTGTCTAGCTGTGTGAGTCCCGATGCCATTTCCCACACAGACAAGATTTAGTGGAAAAAAGAGAGAAAAAAAAAGGCTTGTTTCCAACCAAGATCAATATCAGATCCCCAGGAAAAAAAAAAAAGAAAAAAAAAGCAAGAGTGAGAGTGAGGTTTTGCCTCAATTATGACCAGAAGTATTCATTCTGCTACTTTGTAATAGAAAACGGAAGGACTTTCCCTTTTCAGCCTCTCTTCAAGCCTCGGCAATCGCCATTTTAAAAATCTTTTTTCCTTTCACTTCTTAAACAACTTCAGTAACTTTTCTAAAATAAGAAAAAAAAAATACTTGCGCCTCAAGGTCAGCGGTCCAGCTCACGTCTTCTTTAATTAGTTTAACAAGTTTACAGGCTTGCTTTTGCCACCTAGCTCTGCGTGTAGCAGAGATCTCCCAGAGCCTGGAACATCGGCTGGGGATACGGGGAGTCTCTTCCGCTCCGTCCCAAAAGTAAACAAAAAACTTTTGGGATTAGGCAGAGGACTCAACCCACCCCAGCCTGCTCTATCTCCGTTTCCTCATGGAAATGGAGTTTTTTCGAGCCGCCATTCCGCTATAAAGGCGGCTCTTTACAGGCAGTGGGTGCGACGATCCCAAAGGAGCGTCCAGCGGGGACAAACAGCAAACCGGAAGTCACCAATAACAGAGTTTTGTTCCCTTTGAAGGAACCTAGGTTTGGCACTAAAGTTGATGCACAGATGACATTAGTTGCCAATATTAGTTTTTGTCAACTTCTGACCTGCAACTGTATTCTTTTAATTAATATTTGGATTACATCCTGACTACAGTCATCCAACCAGTTACTGATATATTTATTGGGTGTTACATTAAGCGAACACTTTTAAAGCTATAGGCTTTAAAGAGCTATGGGCTAATTTATTTAAAATTCCAGTATGCAAATCTTGTTTATGTGCCTGCTGCTCGGACATGTTAAGTTGGTTAGTACTTAGGCAAATTATTTTCTTTAAAAATCTACCTTTTTAAAATGCATTTTCTCTAATTATTTTTGAATGAGGATTACCTGAATGTTACCAAATATTTTAAAAGATTGGATAACTATTTGATTTACAATGTATCGATATCCAGTCCTACAAAAATGCCTGATTATATAGTATAGAAAGAAATGTAAAATATCTACATATCTACATATTTACCATGCTTATTCTCTGGAATTTGAATTGTTCGGCATCACAAAATTGTCTATACTCTCTCTATATCTCTCTCTACATACTGTATACCTGTACTTATACCTATACCTATAACTATACCTATACTTATACAAACATATACACATAGATATACCCAAACACATGTATACATATACAAGCATTCCTTGCTTAAGGAAGATGGGATGAGGTTGGCAGACAGGACACTAGTGCAAATAGGATATAATATTTTTTTAAGCTTTAGTTCTACCCCAAGGAGGCTGTATCTAGTTGACAAGGGCCAACCAAAGTATTGAATAAATCAATTACTGCTTACTTCAAACTCTCATGCTATCATTAGTACAAATAATTGTTTGGATTGGATATTTTCTTACAACTCTAAGAAATAAAAGTAATGAGAACCACTCCAAAGTTTGTGTCAGGCTTGATTTTCTCATCTGGATCTGATGGCAGTGAGGTATGTCCATCTCGGTATATACAGTATATATACCTCAAGTTCAATTAGATACATGTGTGAATTTTATATGACTTGCAAAGGAATTCAAGAAAGATCCCAACATGGCTTGCTTTAAGCAGAACCTTTTTGTACTGGTGTTATCCATGAACTATCAAGTTCTTTCAAGGGCTGTTTCTAGTCCAACACACTGTCTGGATTACATCAGGAAGATCTTTAATTCTCTGTGAATTATCAGAAAATCCAAAATGTACATACTGCAAGCTATGTCATAATCCAGACCTGCTTTTTCTAATATTTAAATTCTGTATGTGCAAGCTTTAAGAAGAAATACTCGGCTGTGGTATTCCAGAGCTAAAGATGTCTTCTATATTTTTTTGTGCAAAGAAAATAAAGTTTGTACTTCTGATCCACAGAATAAATAAGAGCATTGCTTTTTCTATAATTGGAAATTGTTCAGGCTGGCGCTTCCCTACATTTTTATTACTGCTGAAGGGGATGGCAAATAAGTTCATGTAATTAGCAGGAAAATAATTAAGAATACTTGAGATTAAGAATTTGTCTCAAGCTCCTGAGAATTCATAAGTGCAATCAATATTAATATGAGAAGAGAAGCCATTTTCAAGAATATCAGAACTATTTAGGCATTGCTATCTCTTACCTGTCTTCATTTGCTTTCCATAATAAGTTGGATTTCTTCTGTTTTTATGGTATTCTCAGTGATTATGTAGCTATTTTAAGGATATAAATCTTGAACTGGTGGGTTTCTTCTGTGTAATCCTTGACTTTTCTTCAGCAAGATGCAATCCACTGTATATTATTTTACATACACACAAACACGCCCCACTCGTCCTTACTCAACAAAGTCACTGAATATTTGTTCATAATTGCAAATTCTACAACAACAGAATAGCACCAAATGTTGTGTCAGTTTGTATGAATAAGAATTGATGGTTTGCAATTATTCTTTTCAGTGTAAATCTGTTCTTTCTCTATCCAAATACAGTAATTAATAGTTTTACCTATGAACAACATCTTTGATTCTGAAATATTAAAGAAATTCCAGATTTCCAGGAGGAAAGTATTTTATAATCTTCCAATGACTCGTTTCTCCCAAGGGTAGGGAATGGGGAAAAAACATACTTTTTTGGGTTTCATAATTTCCAAAAATATTATTCCATAGCAAGACATATTGTATGTAATGAATAGGGAATGAGGAATAGATTCAAAAGCCATAAATCCAGTTTTTAGATTAGATATGAGCCTAAATAGATCTATCTATACAGAACTGTGGGAAAGGGTAAGTCATACAAATGATTAAAAGAATTCAATTGTACCTTTTATAATAATTTCAGGTTTAATGGTAGTTTCTTTCTCATTTTTTCATAAACATAAACAAGAAAACTTTCTAACACTGATGAAGGTTGAACAACTCAAAATGTAGTTTCGCATGAAGATATTCATCCTGTGTAAATCTTTCAAATTACATAATTAGTTCTTATCTGTCTTTCCTATCTCCATAAAATGGCCAACCTCAGTTTTGAATCTAAAAAGGCAAATTATTTCATAGACACCCATAGAAAGCTTGCTTATGTAAGAGCCATGGTGGCACAGTATTGCAGGCTGACTCTGCCCACTGCCAGGAATTCAATCCTGACCGGCTCAAGGTTGACTCAGCCTTCTATCCTTCCGAGGTCAGTAAAATGAGGACCCAGATTGTTGGGGGCAATATGCTGACTCTTTAAATCACTTAGAGAGTGCTGTAAAGCACTATGAAGTGGCATATCAGTCTAAACGCTATTGCTATTGTATGTAACCTCAAATCCCAAAGGAAATAATACTACATTATAGGTTGTCATCTTACTGATCTTCTTGAAAATGGGTGCCAATTGTGAATGGAAAGGTTCAACAATACACATCAGATTGTGCTCCAAATGTTTATGCTCAAATTATGCAAATGGAATACTAAGAGGACTACTATACCAAAGGCTCAATTAATGCAGTCTCATAGATTGTGAGCCTATATATCAAATTTATTGTCAGTGTTCAGAGTACCTTATAATTTTATTTTCAAACTTCAAATAAACCAAACAAGTATCTTACATATTTGGATCTGAAAGTCTTGAGATAAAGCTTTCCACAAAGTCATACTAATTATTTATTAGTACTAAAATATGTATTGGCTGTTATTTATTTAAAGCAAGTCAGTGCTGACTGCTGTTGAAAATATTCCCTATGTATCTTTAAACACTGAATTATTTAAGTCAGACTATATTGCTTTGTTGGCAATAAATACAGAAATTTAATACTTTATCTACCAAGTGTCCTGTTGAAAACAATGCTTGATTTTAGCCTGAATAAATTACAATTTCTCCAAGTTTGTACTTTCTCTTACTTACTTTCTTTGTTTGGAGTCCTGGGAAAGAAATTAATCCACAATATCTTGTCTGATAGAATTGCCACCAATTGCAATTTGAAATGCTGAGGAGTTTAAAGAAGGAGAAGCTATGACCAGTTAAGTGTTTCGTTCAAGGTACTCAGTCCAAAGGAAAGGGTTTCAGATTTTCTATCTTCCCTGTTGGAAGATTTCAGAAGTTCATGCTAGTGAATTATAGCTCCAGCTGATCAGAAACTATCCTATCAGACATCCCCTGGTTGCAGGCTTCCATATTTTCACATACTGTATATATGAACATGAGCTTCTGTCCTCTGGATCAGAATCCCTCCTAAATTTTCATGGCATCAAAAGCTTGGACCAGGAGTGTTTTCTGAAATGGTTTAGCAAGGTGATATTTTAATGGGTTTTGTATGTTTTTGTGTTTTCTAACACAAGCTTTTAGTTTCATGGTTTCCCTTGTGGTTTGTTTATTTATTTATTTATTTATTTATTTATTTATTTATTTATTTATTGGTTTGATTTATATGCCGCCCTTCTCCGGAGACTCAGGGTGGCTTACAATGCTTTAAGCAATAGCCTTCATACTTTTGTATATACCTGCTTAGTAGGGCTTTCGGCCCCCCCAAGCGGTGTTCTTTTTACACAAAGTCAGCTTATTGCCCCCACAATCCGGGTCCTCATTTTACCTACCTCGGAAGGATGAAAGGCTGAGTCAACCTTGAGCTTGGTGAGATTTGAACTTGCAGTAATTGCAGGCAGCTGGCTTTACTTTACTTTAGGCTCCTTGGTTGTGCTATTATTTTAATGATTTATTTTGTGATGCATTATTAATTCTCTATAAGTCACTTTGAGTTGAGTCATCAGAATTGAACTACTGGCAGTGGGCAGAGTTAGCTTGCAATACTGCATTGTAACCACTGCGCAACCATGGCACTGAAAGAAGGGAGGGGAAGGAACAGTGTCCAGGAGCAGCAGGAGGGAGTCTTGACTGATCCCTTATTACTGGCCTCAGCAGAGCAAGATATACTAGCAAAACCTCCCACTTCTGGGAAGGAAAAATTGACTTACTTTCTCATAGCTTTGTTGTCTTTGTCATTATGCCCTCTAAGGTATCAAGAGGGCTAACACAGATGCTTGACAAGCTTGGTCTCTCTGGGAATTGAATCAGGGGTGAAAACCAAAATTTTTCTCTACCGGTTCTGTAGGCGTGGCTTGGTGGGCATGGCAAGGGAAGGATACTGCAAAATCTCAATTCCCATCCCACTCTGGGGCCAGCCAGAAGTGGTATTTGCCGGTTCTCCAAACTACTCAAAATTTCTGCTACTGGTTCTCCAGAACCTGTTAGAACCTGCTGGATTTCACCCCTGGATTGAATCCCTCATCACTGACTAGATTTGGTTATATCAAGGTTATGGTTTTCTGCCCATACTTTATGTTAGGAAAGGCAACAGAAGCTGGATATAATGTAATAGAGGCAAGCAAGCCACAAAAAGAGAGACTGGTGTAGAAATGTCGTTACCCCATTTTTAGAGCGTTAAATATTTATACTAATGCTTCCAGTCTTAGACCACTACCTATTATCTCATTATCAAGAGTTTAATTCTACTCCAATTATGATCAGACTTCAGCCTTAAATTTAAGTTGCTGAACTTTTGAACTTTTGGTTATATTGGCAGGACCATCACTGATGAATAACATTTCATTAGCATAATAGAAAGCAAAGTGAGGGCTTATGGCTAACTCTAATCAAGAAATTAAGAATTGAGAGATTAAATGATCCCCAAATTATTAGTTCTATTACCTTAAACAAAACTCTGATAAGCAGACAGTTTAATAAGACCACATGTCTCAGTGGCTGGTTCTTCCTCTTTACATTGGAAACATTGCCATATTATTCAACTCCACCATTTATTTTCCATAAAATCAAATAGAAATTGCAACATTATAAATTGTCAGGAAATAATCATTTCCATTATTTTAAGTCGCATTAGTGGTTTATTGAACATAGAAATATACACCCCTTATTTCATATTGTCAAGTCTTCATAGTATTCCTAAACTTTTAAAGAATTTTCAACTAATTTGGAAATAGTTTACTATATTTAAAATCGTGTCTGAAATACCATTATTTATAATTTTACAAGATTTGGAAGATGGAGGATTTATCTGATCCTATTATAAAATTTTCAGTATAGGATACATCTTAGACATAGAGCTCATTTAAAAACATTCTGATATACTTTTTAAAAATAATGAAATATATTTTACAGAATGAATAAAGAAGCTAGGATAATTAATCAAGATGACTATAGATTGGTTTTTGGGAAAACTTTACTGTAAAACTGAGCTGACTAATTTCAGTTTGAGTTGCTTTGCTTTTGCACATAAATAGAAGCTTCTGATTAGCCAGTAGGATATTACTGGCCTGAGGCTTTACCCTAGATAAACACAGAGTTAATTAGGCTCTATTCTCAAAACAGGAAAAAAGAATCAGAAATTCCATTTAGTTGAAAGTCAAGGGAACATTCTAAACATCCAAAAGGAGCAGAAAAGTTATAAATATTTTTCAGAAAACAACAGTCCCTTCCAATTTGCTGAACCATTTCTGATTAAAGTAACTTGTACTACACATTTTAGGACAGAAATATGCAATTGCATTGGCTTGATGGCTGGATTGAGCTTTGCATGTCACATCAAGACCAAATTTATATTGTGACTAACTTCATAATGTGTTTTTTTTTAAGTATTACAAATCCCAAATACTATATTAGATGCTTTTTAGCTAACAATTATATGCTTCAATGTTCTTTCAAAGTTCTCAGTATGAAATGACCTATGTGTAGACAGTTGCCTGGAAAAGTCTGCAGTAATTAACACATTATATGCATGACAAAAACAGTGTGGAAATGATTAATGTAAATGAATTTAAAAAGTAGAAAAATATGATTTAAAAGTGAAAGGGAATCTGAAAATTTCAAAGAATAGGAATCAGGATAACATTAATTTTACTAAATGATGAAAATAAGACAGAGATTCAACACATTTTACATTACTATTGAATTAAAGTCATTAATATAAAAAAATTTCAGTTTAAATATACAAATGAGAAAAGTTAATATAAATAAAAGTAACCTAGATTTCCTTAATCAAGTCAAATCCATATGTGTGGGATATATTTAACCAGACAACAATTGATAAGAGATGGTATTAAGAAACAAACATGGAAATTTGATACAGGACAAAATACTGTTAACTTTTGGGGCAATTTGGAATAGATAAGATGCCTTGGTAAATTTTTTTGTGAGTTGATTACAATAAATGCTTGCTAACAGAGGGTTTTGAAGCTTTAATCTTGCATCATCATCATCATCATTATTATTATCATCATCATCATCATCATATATTTTGTCATTAATATAATATATAGATGACAGATTAATAATCTTCAAATAGATTTAATAGCTTAAACATTTGGAGGGCCTGTTTCACAAGGGGTGGGAAATTAATATTGTTAGCAATGTATTGATTCTTAATCAACTGAGGAGATAATATGTGTGTATGTGTTAGGATTCGATTTTCCTGCTTCCTCAATTGGAGCATAAATTTTCATTATCAGACTCATGGTCCCATATACAGTAGCTTAAACTCCATATATCTACCATAAGGAAGCTTTTGCCCCCCGTTGCCTTTTTTATACCCTTAAGGCTCCAATCTATGTTTCCCTAGTTTTAATGACACTCTTGATCTCATGTTACATTTATCTCCTGTTTGCAGATTCTACCAATTGTATTTCCCTTTGATGTCAAATAACGATGACAAATAATAATAATTCCCATGAAGGTCTGGCTTATTTACTTAATTAATTCCAAGTAGCACCAAA
The DNA here is from genome assembly GCA_022577455.1 of Arizona elegans. Taxonomy (NCBI): domain Eukaryota; kingdom Metazoa; phylum Chordata; class Lepidosauria; order Squamata; family Colubridae; genus Arizona; species Arizona elegans. The sequence continues at coordinate 59,952,841 of JAKOOJ010000008.1, forward strand.
AGCATTTTTTCTAAAACATGAATCTTTAGAATTTGTACAGTTTCTTTATCTGTTTCTAACTGTCTAGTCAAAATCTTGTTAAGCTATTTGTTGTTTTAAAGTCTTAAAAAATATTATTTCCTCTTTGCTTTAGTTTCTGTAAATTGGAGGGAAGGCACCAAGAGGTATTTTTCTTTATCCCACTGTTTTCAAATACCTCTTTTCAACTGTATTGATTGTAACTGTAATCAAAAATAAAAATCAACGGGTTTAGTGTCCTTTATAAGGCTGCACTAGTCTGTGCAAGTATATTGTTTCTCCCTCAACCCCCAGCTTCTCTACTCAAGAGGAAACCACAGGACTTCCATTCCACTAGCTCTTCAAAAGGAACCACAGTCTGGGATAGGTGATCTCTTTCCTTATTCAGAGGGACTTCCTGGCCGCTGTTCAATGCCCCAGAACCATTTCTGCTCTTTCACATATGTCTAGTCCTCCATAGAACTTCATTTAGAAGCTGGGCTGCAAGACATTCCAACATGTAAAAAAGCAAATGTATTCTCTTAAGTAGCTGATCTTTTCATATTCAGTGTGAACATCAAGATTCAGGTCTTTAATTCTTTAGCCTTTCAAATTCTGAACTTGAACAAAGCTTATGCTGCATTTTGAATAAATCACTAGTTCTGGACATTAAGTGTAAAAGAGTCACTGGTGTCAGAATCATAATGGTACTTTTGTTAGCTTACTTATGCAAATAACCTCATTACAAGAAGGCTAGAAACCTGAGGACATGCGAGTATGAACTTCATCAGCTCCAGTACCACAGGGGACTGGCTAAAATGGATAGGGAGTAGGAGAGGGACAATGGCAAGTTAACCAAGTATGCCACTTAACATTTAAAAAATGACAAAACCTTTGTCTCCAGTGTTATTAAAAAGCAACTGGACAAAACAATGAAAAAGATCCTTTTCTTCTCTTAATTAGTCATTTGATTATCCCATCTGTCATTCTGATATCTGCTTACCTAGTATGTGAATGTGTTTTTGGTTTAGTCATTAGTTGCTTGTGATTTTTGTGCCCCATGAACATAATTTCTCCTCGACTATCTGTCACTAACTTAGTCTCTGAACTCAAAGAATATATACAACCATATAAAATCTTACACTGACAAATGTATCCCTAATTTGTTATATATACAATAGCTTTATGTCCTTGCTCAAGTTTTAGGGATGAATAATAATTAAACTGGCTCCCCCAACAACATATCTTAAAGCAACCCAAATATAGTCCAAAATAGTATAACAGTTTAATAGTACAGTACAATATGGATATGACATAGCTTTATAACAACAGTACAAAACTTAGAAATAGGTGATTTCAGTACACCTATCACTTAAGAAAACATCTCTGGATAACAACAAACAAGAGTCTGGCAGTTTTTCCATTTATGAAAAGTGCTGTTCCTCAGAGAATTTGGCCCCTAGAAAAACATGTTATTGGGTTTCAGATTTAACGGAAGCATAGCTTAAGTGAGACACACTTTCTTTTATATCCGCCATCCATAATCTAGAAAAAGGCCATTGGTAATGGGGAAAGGATAACTAATAGTGTGCAGGTTTGGTTGTCTGGATTCTCTGAAGAGATGGTTTAACTCTTGAGCTGCTGCTAAATTATGCTGATGTTCAATTTCTTCTTATCTTTGTTCAACAGATTTAGAAAGAAATCAAGGACATGCCAAGGTGAAGCAGTTTTTTAGTTAATGTATACCGTATACCATCTACAGCTAAATTATAAGATACTAACTGGGACAGAAATCCTATGGGAAATAGATTCTAAGCCAATAAAACACTTTTAACTGCCAAGCTGTTGTTTCTATGCTAATTAGCTCACCTAGCCTAAGTATAGCACTGGAAACATTTTGAGGTATAGAAAATATGGCTCTGAAAACTATGATTTTATTCTTCAATGTGGATGGAATTTTATGCTAGGAGGCAATTGCACACCATAAAAAAGTAGCACTACTGATAGAATAGAATAGAATAGAATAGAATAGAATAGAATAGAATAGAATAGAATAGAATAGAATAGAATAGAATAGAATTCTTTATTGGCCAAGTGTGATTGGACACACAGGAATTTGTCTTGGTACATATGCTCTCAGTGTACATAAAAGAAAAGATACATTCATCAAGAATCATAAGGTACAACACAATGATAGTCATAGGCAGTGGTGGGATTCAAGTAATTTAACAACCTCTGCCCTAATGATTTCTTCCAACAACCAGTTTGCCAAACTGCTCAGAAAGTTAACAACCGGTTCTCCCGAAGTGGTGCGAACTGGCTGAATCCCACCGCTGATCATAGGGTACAAATAAGCAATCATATTGGGAAACAGTCAATATAAATAGTAAAGATACCAGCAACAAGGTTACAGTCATACAGTCATAAGTGGGAGGAGATGGGTGATTGGAACTATGACAAGATTAATAGTAATGCAGACTTAGTAAACAGTTTGACAATCTTGAGGGAATTTTGAAACTAATCTAGAATTCAGGTATATAATAACCATTCTGGCTCCTAAAAATCTACAGTGGGCACCATATTTCTCTGAATATCTGTGGTGGCATTTTTGATATGTGCCATTTGATGTCTAGGGGCTTGAAAAACACACCCAGATATTTAAAGCAACTAGCCTGTTTTATCGGTTATGTATCTATGAAGCAGTTTTTCTTTTTCGAGAATATCATTATTTTATTTTGAGATTTTGTTTTTGGATAACTAATAACCAAACTGCTCTTTCATACAAAATTGGCTCCATTCTGAGGGCCTATCTAAGGCCAGCTTGAGTCATGAAAAGAATTATGACACCATCTGCATATAGGCAGGTGTTTGCCCACTAATCTGAAATATGGGACTTGCTAAATAATTCCTGTTAACATCACATGCCTGCTGCTTGTGCTGTTAAGTTTATGTACAGGTGATACAGACATGACTATTATATCTAAAATAATTTAGTCAGGGACAACGAAACTTGATTTCAATAAAACCAGTGGGACATTTCCAATTCTACTTGAAAGTCAGTATTTCCCAGCCTGGTGCTTTCAGGTGCATAGCATAGCAACCTGTCATCATTTACTGAGATCCACACAGAAATCTTGCCTCTTTTAGTTAACATCTTATAACATATATTTTAAAAGGCTCTTGGGGACAGAGAACAACTGCTGTAATGTAACCCATTGGGGGTGATTAAGCAAGGAAGTGTTAACAGCTAGAATTAATAGAACAAATGAGAAGGAAATAGGAGCCAAAAATGGTGGCAATGCAGACCATTGAGAGAAAGAACTGAAGCAATGGAAGAACTGTTTCTATATTCTTAATTATTCACCAGGTACATGTGAATTACTTTGAAATTAAGTTAATGTGATCATTTATGCTTTCTGTTCACCAAGGACTTTGAGGAAACATTAAATGCCGAGGACGATTAAAGTTTAACATTAGCACAGTCATCAGGAATATATTAGTGCTGAAAAAAATCCATGGAGTCTGATCACTTGAATAGATCCTATTCATTCTAGTATCAGAAATTGGTGCTAATTATTTCTGGCCAGTGAATCCATGATGAATGAAAAATATTGATTTCTGTATTCCCCAAGCAGAATATTTTGGAGTTTTGTTTTTGTGCTGATCACACAATCTGAAAGTTGAAGAGTTATCCTCAGTTTTCTCTAGCTTTGATTACAATCATATAGTTATAAATATGATTAAATTGTATATTAATATATTAGGATAAATATAGTATACAAATATAAGGGAAAGATATATACAGAATATAAATTTGGAAATGTTCAATTGATTTTCCCCCTATATTTTCATGTGAACCAACAATGTTTATCTTCGCCTTGTTCATGCTGTCTGAATTGAGGCAATCTACAATAGTGTAAAATAACATAACATAGCAAACATATATTTTCAATATTCAAATGTATGCATAAGGCATTCTCCATTGAGAGTGGAGACAGCAGCCAGCGTGGGTAGTGCCCATCCAATCAGCTTGAAGGACTGAGTCTTCAAGCTGAGTCTTCATTATTCTTAGTCCCGCCCTTGTTGCCGGGCAGACCCAGCTTTGGCTCAGTCCTTCAGCTCTGACAGGCGTGTGGGACTTAGTCTCTGGCTATTTTCTTGGATTTCTAACCTTTTCTGATAGATTTCTGGTTTCTGACTTGGACTGTTTTTTGGCTTCGGATTGCTTATTTCCCCTCTGGCATGGTACTGCGTTTTGGCTGACTTTGGACTGTTTTTTGGACTTCGCATTTGTAAGTTGATTGGGGCTCTGTTCCCTCTGCTTCCCTCCGTTGCAAAAGGGGATTTTTTTTTTCTCCTCTTCCCCCTCCCCCTAGCCTTTCCAGTCGGGGGTTTAAGGACTGTTTTTGCCCTAAAATTCAGCCTTCCTTCACTTCTCTTCACCTCCTGGCTGTGGCTTGCATCGGACTATCAGAGTTCGTCGAGGGCGGCTAGGGGCGCCCGCCATTTTGAATGAACTTTTTCCCGCCACTGGTAGCCGCCCCGTTTCTTTCTGCAAGGTTGGCTGCAAAAACAACTGAGGAGGCTTAATTGCTTCATTTCTCTGCTACCTCCCTCCTTTTGGAAGTGATTACTCCTGCTGAGTGACTGGTTGAGCTGGAGGTTGTCGGCTGCGTGATTGCCGTTGTGGAGCTTCGCGCCCCCCCGCCTCTCAACAGCCTTGCTGGTGCTGTTTATTCCAGTTGCGGAGCCTTGCGCCCCCTCTCTTTGGCTATTGGTGTCCCAGAACTCCGCTATTCATACCTGCCTGGTGGGGTCTTGCGCCCCTGTTTATTGTGTGGCAGCGACTCGGACTTATGACCTGTCTCACTTAACGACCGCCCCGATTTTGGTCTCCTTCATTTTCTCTGGGGCCTGGCACTGACACAGCCTCCTTTTCTGCAATTTCTGAGCGTTCAACCTACGTCTCATTTACTGACGGATGGTCATTGTGTGAGTTATTGACCTTTGGACTGCCTTTTGTGTGGAGTTTCTCACGCTCCCTTCTAATTTGTGGAGTCTAGCGCCCCCACCTCTGTTTGCCTGAATTGCTGTGACTGCCTGTTGCCAACCACTATGCCTAAGGCCCCTTGCAAGTCTAAACACGGCCGCAAGGCTGGTCGCTCAGAAGCTGGACAAGCAGACGCCTTGTCTGTTAACCAAGAATCATCTCATGAGGCCCCTAAGGTCTCTTCCTCGGCTTCTCATTCCTCCCGGTCTCACCATCACTCCAAACATAGCCTGTCGGCTTCCTCCAAGATGGAAAAACGGAGGGACAGGCTCTTATCCCAACTTTGTGACAGGGCGAGTTCCAAGTTGCCTCCCCCTCAAACGCAAGCTTCTTCTGCTTCGGTTGATCCAGCTCCTACATCGGGGCCTCGATCCCCTACACCGGACCAGCTATCTCTTCAAGACTGTCCAGTTACCATTTCTGAGGACAACTTATGGGGCTCGGATTCATCGAATCAACCGGCTGGTCAAGTTTCTACGGTCCCTCAGGACCCCTCTCCTTCCGATTCTGGCGCTGCTCCTTCTTCAGACATAATCTCTTACCAACTCAATCAATCTCAACTCCAGCAAATGATCGACGCGGCCTTCTCACTCCAGTCGGCAGGGGTCGGTTAGGTCAGCTTCTCCTGCCTCTCCGGAACGGGCACCTCAGGATTCTGCTGGTTCGCTCCATCCTGAATCCCCGACTTGTTCTCATTCCAGTCATCATTCGGCCTCGGCTGATGTAGATTTCGCTGACTCTGACCTGTCGGAGGATGAAAACCTCCCGCCTGATCAGCCTTCCTTCACCGGCCTCTTTCCGCAGGCCTTGTTTAAGTCCCTTTTGTTCAAGGCGGTTAATACGGCCCATTTGTCTTCACCGTCTGTTGATCCGGCCCCAGCTCAGGCTTCTTCAGGATCCTTGGATCCCATGTTTGCGGAACCTGCTCGGCCTATTACGTCGATACCCACTCCTCTTCTATTTTTGGACGTGCTAAAGCGCCAGTGGGAGTCTCCAGCCTCAGCTCCTCTACTCTCTTCCAATGACAGGAAGAACTTCCCGGTCTCTTCGGACCTCGACACTCTTCTTCAGATGCCTTCCATTGACGCCCCTGTTGCGGCTCTGCTTCCTAACATTAATATTCCTGGTGAACCTGTCGAGGGTCTCCGTCCTGAGGAGCGTCGTTCTGAACTTGTTCTCCAAAGAGTTTTCCAAAGCTCTGCCTGGGCAATTAGGGCGGCCACTACCGCCTCATTCTTCAATAGAACCACCTTGCTCTGGCTGCGGCAGTTGCAAGAAAAATTGCCCCCTGGCGACTCCCGGATTAGGCAGGACTTAAACAAGATTGTCGCGGCTGTACAATTTTCCGCCGACTCGACTCTGAACGCTGCCAGATTTGCTTCGAAATCATTGGCTTCTTCTGTCACGGCTCGTCGCTTGGTCTGGCTTCGACATTGGCAGGCTGATGCCAGGCACAAATGGCGCTTGGCGTCAGTTCCGTTTCATGGATCTAAGTTGTTTGGGGAGGCCCTAGACCCTTTCCTTACGGAAACTAGGGATAAAAAGAAGGTGTTGGCTGCTACCTACCGTAGAGGAGAGCCCCGTTTTTCTCCTTACCCGCCTCGTCCTCCAGCACGAGGTGCTGATGGGGGGGGTTCTTCCTCTGCATTCTCCTCCTTCTATAGGTGTGAGGGTTCCTTGGCTAGGCCCCGGGGCTCGCAGGATAGGTCGGTCAGGGGACGCCCTTTTGTCTCTAAACGGCCCTTTCGAGGGGGAGGAGGTCGTTTTGCCCATCGCTGTCGCTGAGTGTGTTCCAGACCCTCCCATTGGAGGTCGATTGGGCCTTTTTGCTGCCATTTGGGAGGAGTCCACCTCAGATCAGTGGGTCCTCGCCACCTTAAGGTCTGGTTTGGCCATCAAATTTGTTTCTCCCCCCCCAAACCTTTGTTTGCTGTCCAATTTCTCATAATCCCAGAAAGCGGTCCCTTATGGACTCATCGGTTCAGCATCTTTTGACTATCAAGGCTATTCAACCTGTTCCCCCTGGCCAGGAGGATTCAGGTTTTTATTCACGGGTGTTCTTAGTTCCCAAATCTTCGGGGGGGTGGCGTCCTATTCTGGACCTGAAACGTTTGAACCAGTACGTCGTATATCGAAAATTTAAAATGCAATCCTTGAGGACCATTCTGGACGGTGTTCGGAGGGGCGATCTCCTCTCCTCCATTGATCTTACCAAGGCCTATCTCCATATTCCTATCCTCCCTTCCCACAGACGATATTTGCGCTTTTGTTATGGCGGATTACATTTCCAGTACAGGGCTCTACCATTTGGCCTCTCGTCTGCCCCCCGCACCTTTACTAAGGTGCTGGCTGCCCTGGCGGCTTGTCTCCGTCTTCGATCAGTTCGTCTTTTGTGTTATTTGGATGATATTCTGATTTTGTCCCCCTCTCCTCAGCAGGCGGCCTTAGATGTACGTCTAACTGTGGAGACGTTGGCGGCCCATGGTTTTTCCATTAATCTGGAAAAGAGTCACCTCATTCCCTCCACTCGCATTGTTCATTTGGGTGCCCTGATTGATACTCTTCAGGGCCAGGTTTTCCTCTTCCCCGACAGGCAGAATAGCCTGAGGCGGTTGGTATCTCAAGTTGAGAGGTGTCAGGTTGTTTCTCCTTACCTTTTGTCCCAGTTGTTAGGTAAGATGATATCTGCAATAGCCATAGTTCCCTGGGCTCAATTACACGCCAGGGAGCTCCAATGGTTTCTCTTACCGTTGCAGAAGGCGGGAAGAGGCACTTCACCGAAGCCGATTCCGCTTCCTCCTGCGGCGCGCCGATCTCTCAAGTGGTGGCGTTCCCCTGCTCTCGCTGCGGGTTGCTTCTTCCTCGAGCCCCCATGGGTGGTGGTGACGACAGACGCCAGCCTTCTGGGCTGGGGAGCCCATTGTCAGGGTCAGCTGGCTCAAGGGACTTGGACGCCATCAGAATCTCGTCATCCCATCAATTGGCTGGAGCTACAGGCAGTCTTTCTTGCCCTGAAGTCATTTCACCATCTGATCTTCGGGACCCACGTTCTCGTCCTCACGGACAACGTCGCCGCCAAGGCGCATCTGAACAGATTGGGGGGCACCAGATCGAGGTCCCTCCTGGCAGTGGCAATGGCTTTGGGTCTCTGGTCGGAACGCCATCTTTGTTCTCTACGAGCGGAGCACATATCGGGGGTACACAACCTTCAGCCGGACTGGCTGAGTCGCCGACGGATCGACAATGCAGAGTGGCACCTACACCCGCGCATCTTCCAGGACCTCTGCCTTCGCTTCGGCCTTCCAGTAATCGATCTCTTCGCGACTCACGAGAACACCCAGCTTCCGCAATTCTTTTCTCGATATCCGCATCCTCGGGCAGCCGGCGTCGACGCTCTTCGGATTGCATGGCCGTCGGGCCTCCTGTACGCCTTTCCCCCAACGTCTCTCATCCCCAGGGTCGTCCGCAAAATTCTATCCGAGCGTGCGGAAGTGATCCTTGTGGCTCCGCATTGGCCTCGGAGACCCTGGTTTGCGGACCTCGTGTCCCTATCGGTGACCCCATCGTGGCAACTACCTCTCGAGGACACTCTTCTCTCGCAGGGCACTCTCATGCACCCAGATCCGGCCTGGCTCACCCTGACCGCTTGGAGGTTGAGCAGGGCAACTTGAGGGCGGTACACATTCCAGCGGACGTCATTCATACATTACAATCCTCCCGACGGCCTTCTACTGACTGCATTTATTCGGCCACCTGGCGAGCCTTCTGTTCCTGGTGTGATCAGGTCGACGTTACGCCGCTTCAACCTTCCATTGTGCATATCCTTATGTTTCTGCAAAAGGGCTTGGTTCAAGGTCTTTCTTCTAACACTCTTCGTCGGCAAGTTGCAGCGTTATCTTCGGTGCTTACCTGCGGCTCCTTGTCATCCCTGGCTCAACATCCCCTGATTCGACGCTTTCTCCGGGGTGCCAAGAACTTGTGTCCTCCCGTGTTGCATCGATATCCCACCTGGGACCTTCCCTTGGTCTTACAATCCCTTACGGGCCCTCCATACGAGCCGATCAGGACCACCAGTCTAAGACTTCTCACCTGCAAGGTGGCCTTCTTAGTGGCCATAACCTCGGCCCGTCGCATCTCGGAGATCGCTGCTTTGTCTACTCGCTTGGACCTTTGTGTCTTCCACTCGGATCGTGTGGTTCTCCGCTTGGACCCTACCTTTGTGCCGAAAATTAATTCTGTATTCCATCGTTCGCAAGAAATTATCCTACCTGATTTCTGTCCTCGTCCTTCTCATGCACGTGAACAGTGTTGGCATACCCTTGATGTCAGGCGGGCGTTGCGGATTTACTTAAAAAGGACGGCTTCCTTCTGCCGATCGGAGTCTCTTTTTGTCTCTTTCCTGCCTACCAACCAGGGTTGTAAAGTCTCGTCTTCTACCATCGGTCGTTGGATTAGGCAAACGATTGCTGCAGCCTACGATTTTCGTTCTCTTCCACGTCCATCGAGATTGACGGCTCACTCCACCCGCAGCGCGGCTACAACAGCTGCATGGGCAACGCAGGCCTCCCTGCTGGAGATTTGTAGGGCGGCTACGTGGTCTTCGCCTGGACCCTTTATTCGACACTACAAGGTCGACCAGTTCGCATCGGCGGAGGCGGCATTTGGACGCCGTGTTCTTCAAAGGGTTGTTGCCGGAGAAGTTGCTGCGGTCCAGCAGGTTCCCCCCCTGACTCCGGGACAGTGAACTTGGGTACGTCCCACGCTGGCTGCTGTCTCCACTCTCAATGGAGAAGGAGCGTTGGTCCTACCTGATACGTTCCTTCTCGTTGAGTGGAGACAGCAGCCAGACCCTCCCTTCTCAGGCTGGACCTTGCTTCTTTCCTATTCTCTCTCCTGAGATTTTCTCCTTCTCCCACACGCCGAGTCTGTCTTCAAGTCTTCGCCAAAGCTGGGTCTGCCCGGCAACAAGGGCGGGACTAAGAATAATTGGCAGACTCAGTCCTTCAAGCTGATTGGATGGGCACTACCCACGCTGGCTGCTGTCTCCACTCAACGAGAAGGAACGTATCAGGTAGGACCAACACTCCATCAATGACTATTACTTCTTTTTCTTTTTAACCTGAAATGTTTTAGGACTAGAATATAGGTATTTGATAATATATAGAGTCCCACAATGATACTTTCACAATTGACCAGAGTTTTTCCCTTCAGAAATCCTTATCATCTGGTAATTTTTTTAGGTGATTATAGTTTGGTATCAATGTAATAATTCCCATAATCATTTGAAATTTATATCTACATTATGATGCTTTCACAATTCACCATGGTTTTTCCCTTGAGAATTACAGAGAAAAGAAGTAGTTTATCAAAACTAATATCTGTGCTACTAGATTTAATTATGTTCCTTTTAACCAGATATCCTTTTTCACCAGTCACACTTTCTTATTTGTAATATTTATAAGTGTTATTTTGTTCTATGTGTGAATTTTGTTGAGAATTTCTCACTTTAGCAGTTTCAGACATAACATTTTATTTTTTGGCTTGCTTAGAAGAAAGCTCCCATACAAGAACCTGGAAGATTCAAACTCTTCTGTGTAAGTTTATACTGAAGGGTGGCTAAAAAAGAAACCTTGATCTCCCACCATCATGCTTACCACCCAGCCTGTTCTTAGTTAGAAGCAGTGGTGAAATCCAAATTCTTTTACTACTGGTTCTGTGGGCCTGGCTTGATGGGCGTGATGTGGCTTGGTGGCATGGCAAGGGAAGGATACTGCAAAATCTCCATTCCCATCCCACTCCAGCAGAAGGATACTGCAAAATCTCCATTCCCACCCCACTCTGGGGCCAGCCAGAGGTGGTATTTGCCGGTTCTCCGAACTACTCAAAATTTCCATTAGCGGTTCTCTTACTGCTCAAAATTTTCGCTACTGGTTCTCTAGAACCTGTCAGAACCTGCTGGATTTCACCCCTGGTTAGAAGCCTTCTGTAACAAGTTCCTTTCCTTTAGGTAGATTTTCAACTATTCAGACTAAGTAATACAAAAAATCTCTGGCAGAAACTGGGTTGTTGTTTTTTTTTTGGCTTTTTGGAACCAATATTGTTGCTTGAGCGAATCTGTGTGTATGTGTGCATGTGTGCATTTGAAGATTACAGTTTTACCAGAAGCAAGGAAGAAAAGAGACAGAATTATGGGAAAAAAGACATCTCAGAATACTGAAAAGCAGTAGCTGAGACATAATGAAATCAAGAAGTCAAGCAGAGAAAACCAACAACAGCCTGATAAAAAGGAAAAGCAGTCTTGCAACAACTACCTAAATGAAAGTCTGAAAAAGATAGGTGAAGAGAGGTGAGACAGAATTAGAGTAGTGATGAAGAATAGATAGGATAAATGTGTGAAAAGTGAAAGTGAAACAAGTGAGGGTAGCTGAACTTGTCTCAGCACCATATAAAGAAACAGTCCTGAATATTAGGAAGAAGTGCAAAATTGTGTGATTCAGTATGCAAAATTTAAGAAGCTTATTTGAGGACTTTGTAAATAAGTCAGTAGACCATTGTTTCTCAAGCTTGGAAACTTTAACATCTCTGAACTTCAGTTCCCAGGTTTTCCTAATCAGCAGAAACACTGCAGGAGACAAAAGAGATACTAGGAATGGAGTGTAGGTAGTGGAATTATTTATTTAAGAAATGGCTAAGTGTAAATAAAAGTCTACTTATGTATCTGCTAAGCAATAAATAAAAGCTTTATACAGTAATGCTAAAATATATTACTATTCGTCCTGTTTGTGTTTACATCATCCAAAATAAAACTGTGACATAAAATATCTAGCAATCAAAAATAGGTAACTTGGATCATATTCCAGATTTGTTTGTTTGCCAGTGTTGCTGATAATTTGTAAATAACATTATTTACAGAGAAAATTGTTATTATTAAAATCTCATCTCACATCTTTCTAAATAAAAGTTTGTTTAAAAAATAGTTTAATAATAAAGTGTAATAAAATAAGAAAAATAACACAGTATTTGGGAAATTACTTTTATATTATAACATGGAGGTTACTTTTGTTTGAATATAATAGTAATGTTTATACATTTTCCAGGTCCTAAAGGCATCTCTACTGATGTTGTATTTCTGAACTACAGAGCAAAACTAGATGGCACATAAGATCAATTTCTGTTATAACTTTTGTTTACTGTAAATACCCACTGACCTAATCCATGGGGCACAAAAAGAGAAAAAAAATCTTTTTGTCCTCTGCCCCTTGCTTGGAAAAAAATAATTCACCGTTCTAGACATGAGTGCAGTTTTTTTTTAAGAAATCAACATTTCTACATTTATGTCTTAACATAATAGCCATATAATGGATGCAAGTTAACAGCTGCATTTGAATATAAAGCTAAATCATTATTTCGCATTATGAGAATAAGTCTCAGTTAACTTCAGATTTATGTACTCAATGTTTCTGACTCTCCAAATGTAGCTAATAAAAACTTGTAAGCTTCTGAACAAAGCCAGTTACAAAGTATCCTAGGACAATCTTATTTCTTTTTTTAAAGATGATATTAATATCATTATAATATAGAATCAGCCATAATCATAATCACAATACTCTTCAGAAAATATATTGAATTTCCACTTTGATACAGTTTTCGTATGGTTGTCCCTATTCTGAGATAGGCTAAAGATAGCCTATGGTAACAAGATTTTAGTATAAGAATACAAATGTAGTATAGTATCAAGATTTTATATAGGAATACAAATCATTGCTTAGTCTGTAAGATTTCTATTCATTCCAGTACCTAAGGGTGAAAAATGATTCATGTCAGCCAAGGAAAGTTTCCATCAATGAATGATATAATGAATAGTATGTGGTGCCCTCTAACACCACTGGATGACATCTCCAGGTCTCGCTGCTTTAGCAGACTAAGAAAGATACTCAGAGATGATTCACACCCTGGTCATTGTCTCTTCGCACTTCTACCATCGGGCAGAAGACATTGAAGCATAGCCAGCCAAACAAATAGGTTTAAAAATAGTTTCTATCCTTGAGCTGTCAGACTCTTAAACACAACCACAGTCATTCCACGTACACGTGGAAACGTATGACTAGTTTTTCTTTTTCTTTTTTCCCCCTAATTAGTTGCATAGGGATTATTCTTGATACTATTTGTATTTTTTGTCATGGATTGCACCAGTGAGGCTAAAATCAATTTCATTGTATACATGATGTACAATGACAATAAAGGCTATACTATACTAATATGGTAAGGGTTATATACCTATATAAGTCTGAATATCTTAAAACACCTTTCCTCACATAGGTGCAATCCAAATGTGTAGACGTTGGCCCCCACAATTCCTTAGTCAGTGGGCATTATTCAGAATACTAGAATTTCTACAGATGTCTGAAGTTGGCCCAGTTTGGGAGAGCTACTCTTAAAATTGTTTATGGCTTTAAAGTGTAAGGTCTTAATAGATATCTTCCTATAAAAGCATTAAGATCAGTGTAATACTATTGGTCTAGAAAATCACTCTTATTTTTAAGTTAGATATGTATGTAAATGACCTTGAGAGATAGAAGGAAGAATCACAGCCTTGTCTGATAAATGAAATTTGAGTCTGAAGGAAGCGGACTAAAGTGTCTCAGAAAGGATCCTCCCTAGATTTCAGGAGAATAAATGTGACGTATTGGAGGGATACTTTCAGATTTATGTTTACTTAACAGATTATGTTAATATAACCCTACAATAAAGGCACAACTAGCATTTATTGTCATGCTTCCTCCCTAAATTACCTTGCAGATCTAACAGCTAATGACCTGGCAAGGTCTGAAATATGCATCAAACTCTTCAGATTCCTTTAATATAAACATGTTCTAGAGGAATTGCCATCTTGACTTTTGATTCCCAAACAGTTTTGTGGGATAATTAGTTTATTAGCTCATGTGCTTCTCTAGGCTACTGTCCACAGTGGGTTTTTTTGGGGGGAGTTTCCGGGGGGGGGGGGGGGGGTTGCCATTACTGTGAATCATCAAGGTCAATAAATCATACTAAACTTGAAAATGGCATTTTCCTATGATAATATTAAATCCATAGCATTTTTATTATTGGGATGACATGCTGGGATTACTTTAGCATCATCTGGATGGGAGCAAGGTGGAACGTATCTATAAATCTTTTGGCAGTCTTTGGATGGAGAGAAGGACCTTCCAGATAACTTCTTGTTAGCTATTAGCATTCTCAGAGATCAGATGATGATTCAGCAGAGCAACTAGCACTGAGTGCTACTATGAATCTTGAAATCACCTTTGAAAACTTTCATAGAATCCCAATGAAGAATCATTCTGAAGAATCTGGGAAATGTTGGTGAATTTTTGTCCACTGTTTCTACAATGCCAATCTTCAGTTAGGAAATCACCAACTAGAGAATTGTCTTTTAAACAATACTTTGGTAAGGGCCATTTCAAATCTAGTGTGGGTTATGGAACCTAGCAATGTCACAAACAAATATTTTCCTCAGAAAAGTATTCAAACTCAGCATGCAGAATGTTGCATACATTACAGGGGAATGAGAAATTGTAGTTTCAAATCAAATTATTCCAAAATGATAGAATGAATGTTTTGCTTATGCCTTTTTGAGAGCTCTACAAATGCCAGTCCTGTGTTGCTAATATATGAAATGAGATCACATTTTTTAATCTAGTGATTTCTAATAAATTCTTTTAGCAGTCTTATCTGAAAATGGTCCAGTGCAAGACAAACATCACTACCCTATTATTACTCCATTAAACCACTATATTTTTGTTTACTAATGTATTTCTATTAAAATCATGAAAGAGAAAAGAATTTAATACCAAGCAAGAATATTTCAAATGACTTCAATTTTAGATTAAGCATTACATTTTTGACATTTCAATCATAATCATTTACTATTTGTTAAAGCAGTATTATTTTTAGTAACACATTTACATGTGTGGTTGAAATATGAAATATAAATAAATCTCTTTCTAGTAGATTATTGAAATAATCCTTGTTCAAAACAATTCTACTTCTAACTTTAAATATGGAAGGAAAAGCTATGTTTAGTGACCCTATTCCTGCCTAGTCACTTACTGCTTAGGAACTCTATTCCTGCCCAGTCAGCGCAATATATGAAGGCTAGGGTGAGAAGAAAGTGTGAACTGTTTCCATCTCCCTATTGGCAGTGTTTGCACAACATGCTTAACCACCTCAACTACAATCCTAACTGCTGCAATAACATTGCCTGTTAACATTAACCTTATTAGCATTAACATTGGTTAGTTTTATATAGCATAGTGTTATATGTTACGTTGTTTGGTTAGTTGCTGGAATTGTGTATGTCTAGTTTAATGAAATATCTACTTCGACTTCATTGTCTATGCTAAAGCCTTTGATTGTGTGGATGACAACAAATTGTGGCAAGTTCTCAAAGAGATGCGAGTACCAGACCATCTTATTTGTCTCTTGAGAAACCTATTTGCAGATCAAGAAGCAACAGTGAAAACTGGACACAGAACCACTGATTGGTTCAAAATTAAGAAAGGAGTTTGGCAAGGCTGTATACTGTCACCCTGCCTATTTAACTTATATGCAGAGCACATCATGAGAAAGGCGGGACTAGATGAATCACAAATAGAAATTAAGATTGCTGGGAGAAATATCAACAACCTCAGATATGCAGATGATACCAATCTAATGGCACAAAGTGAAGAGGAACTAAAGAGCCGTCTGTTGCGGGTGAAGGAGGACAGTGCAAAAGTTGGCTTGAAACTCAACATTAAGAAAACTAAGATCATGGCTCTCAGCCCTCTCAATTCCTGGC
The DNA here is from genome assembly GCA_022577455.1 of Arizona elegans. Classification (NCBI taxonomy): domain Eukaryota; kingdom Metazoa; phylum Chordata; class Lepidosauria; order Squamata; family Colubridae; genus Arizona; species Arizona elegans. Next base: position 59,968,728 of record JAKOOJ010000008.1, read on the forward strand.
AAGTAGATGGGGAAGAAATGGAGGTGGTGACAGATTTTATTTTCCTGGGCTCCAAGATCACAGCACATGGGGACTACAACCAAGAAATTAAAAGACGCTTGCTCCTGGGGAGGAAAGGGGCATTGGTCCTACCTGATACGCCCCTTCTCGTTGAATGGAGACAGCAGCCAGACGTAGGTTGTGCTGATTGGTCAGAGGTTGGACTGAGCCTGAAATCTTCTTAAAATCCGCCCCCTGTTGCTAGGGCTCCCAGCTTTTGTCGAAGGAGAAGACAGACTCGGTGTGTGGAAATAAAAACAGTAAACAACAAATGAGATAATACAAAAACATTAATGGCCAGACTGAAGGATCAGGGTGGGGCTGGCTGCTGTGTCCACTCAACGAGAAGGGCCGTATCAGGTAGGACCAACGCCCCTTCTCTCTTGAGGGTGGAGACAGCAGCCAGACGTGGGACATACCAAAGATCACTGTCCCATTTCACGGGCGGGAACGGTCTGGGCAGAAGACGCCTCCTGAGCTACAACACCATGCAACACCCTCCTCCAAAGTCAGCCTCTGCAGAGGCGAATTTATCTAGCTTATAGTGCCTAATAAAGGGGGAAGGAGACATCCAAGTTGCCGCCCGGCAGATTTCGACCAAGGAAGCCTTCGAAGCCCAAGCTGCCGTGGTCGCAGCGCTCCTGGTAGAATGAGCTGTGACAGTAGAAGGAGGAGGCAACGATCGAAGTTCGTATGCAGTTGTAATCGTTGTTCGGATCCAACGCCCCACCATGGAAGAGGTCACCTTTTGTCCTAAGGAAGATGGCAGAAAGGAAACAAACAGTGATTCTGTACGTCCAATAGCAGCAGTTCTCTGGATGTAGAGTTTAAGTGCCCGGCGGACATCCAGCGTGTGTAAACGGCTCTCCAAAGGATTGGAAGGGCAGGGATAGAAATCTGGTAGGACCAGTTCCTGTAAACGTTGAAATGGAGAGTTAATTTTGGTCATGAACGTAAGGTCCAATCTGAGGACCACCCAATCTCCATGAAACACACATAAATCATCCCTAATAGATAATGCTGCTAGTTCAGAAATTCGACGCGCCAATGTAGTTGCAACCAAAAAGGCCACCTTGCCCGACAACAGGCGCAAGCTGACCGAATCGAGAGGCTCATATGGTGATCCCATAAGAGAGTCCAGCATGAGGGAAAGATCCCAAGAGGGATACCGATGCAGAACAGGCGGACAGAGATTAGTTGCACCACGGAGAAACCGCCGAATTAGAGGTTGCTGAGACAACAAATGTATAGAATTATACGTCAGGATTGAAGAAATTGCTGCAACTTGTCTCCTGAGGGTGTTAGGAGACAGTCCTTTGTCCAAACCAGACTGTAGGAACCTGAGGACTTGCAAGACTGAAGCTCAAAGGGGAGAGAACCCTTGGGATGAACACCACGAGGAAAAGGACCGCCAAGTAGCCGAATAAATTCATTCCATCGATGCTCGCCGGGAGGCCTGGATGGTATGGATCACGTCAGAAGGGATGTGGTCCCGCTGCAGAGCTTCCCACTCAACCACCAAGTGGTCAGCTGAAGCCACTGAGGCTCCGGATGTACCATTGTCCCTTGGCTGAGGCAATCCAGGGTACACGGAATCCTCCAAGGAGGAGACACTGACAGATGCATGAGGTCTGCAAACCATGACCTCCTCGGCCAATATGGTGCCACCAGAATAACCTCCGCCTGTTCCAGTAACCGTTTCCGAATCACCCTCAGAATGAGGGGAATTGGAGGAAAGGCATACAGCAGGCCTTGCAGCCAAGGGGAGTGCAGAGCATCCACAGCTTCTGCCTGATGGGAAGGGAAGCGGGAGAAGAAGCGAGGCAACTTGCTGTTCTGGGGAGAAGCAAACAGGTCTATTTTTGGAATTCCAAAATGAGCCATTATCCTCCGGAATAGGAGCGGGTGAAGGCTCCATTCTCCGTGATCTAATTGTTGGCGACTCAGCCAGTCTGCCATCACGTTCAAGACCCCCGATATATGGTCCGCCTTCAAGGAGGCCAGATGCCTCTCTGCCCAAAGGCCTAGTCTCTTTGCTTCCTGCATCAGCGAAGGGGACCTGTGCCGCCTTGGCAGAAGTGTTGTCGGTGAGAACCAACACATGCTCGTCGGTTATCAGTAGCTGAAACGCCCAAAGTGCCAGATAAATGGCTTGCAGCTCCAGCCAATTGATGCTGCGGGCAGCTTCCATGGTGGACCAAGTGCCCTGAGTCACTCGAGCCCTGCAGTGAGCTCCCCAGCCGAACTTGCTGGCGTCAGTGGTCACGGTTACCCACTGGGGTTCCAGGAACAGACAGCCCTTGGAGATCGCAGGAGATCGCCACCAGCGAAGGGATGAGAGTACCTCCCGTGGGACTGCTACCCTGGTCAGAGAGGATCCCTTGCCCGTTTTCTGTAAAGGCAAGAGAAACCATTGGTCTCTAAGGTGTAACCTGGCTCAGGGAACAATAGAGATGGCCGAGACCATCTTGCCTAGTAGTTTGGAAAGAAATAAGGGGGAAACCCTCTTGTCCTTCATGACCCTAGCTACCATGGATCTCAACCCCGCTTGTCGATCCAGGGAGAGGAAAACTCTACCTTGCGCCGAATCAATAATAGCCCCCAAATGAAGGATTCTAGTCGAGGGTACCAGGTGGCATTTCTCTACATTAACAGAGAAGCCGTGCGACGCTAGAGTCTGAATTGTAAGATGGAGATCAGACATGCCCTGCTGATGGGAAGATGACATAATGAGGATGTCATCCAGATAGCACTGGAGACGAACAGCCTGAAGCCAGAGGTGAGCTGCTAGGGCCACCAAAATCTTGGTGAAACTACGGGGAGCTGAGGAAAGGCCGAAGGGTAAGGCTCTATACTGGTAGTGAACCCCAGCAAAACAAAAATGAAGGAACTTTCTATGAGAAGGGCGAATGGGGGTGTGGAGATAAGCCTCTGTGAGATCTATTGAGCAGAGGAGATCGCCCCTCCGTATGCCGTCTAGGATCGAATGTAAGGATTGTATTTTGAACCTTCTATGGACTATAAATTGGTTCAATCTTTTAAGGTCCAGAATAGGTCTCCACCCACCCGATGACTTAGGGACTAAAAAGACCCGAGAATAGAAGCCCTGTCCTGCCTGGTCACGAGGCACATGTTGAATAGCCTTAATGACCAGCAGATGGTTGATAGCTGACTCCATGAGGAACCGACGTTCTGCTATTGGGGACAGAGGACAGCGGATAAAAGACAAAGGGAGGGTGGAAACAAATTCAATGGCCAGCCCAGATGAAATGGAGGCTCGGACCCAGCAATCTGAAGTAGTATCCTCCCAAACACTGGCGAAGAGGCCCAATCATCCGCCAATGGGAGATTCCCCGGTACCACTAACGACGGCGACGAATGGAACGACCCCTTCCCCCTTGAAAGGGCCATCAGGAACCGAAACTCCTACCCCTGGTTGGTCTCTCCTGAAAGTTCCTCTGCCTAGAATTGAAAGCCCCTGGATAGAAATTACCCGAGTGGCGGGGAGGACCCATCCCCCCTTCTGCAGGTCGAAGATGAGAGTGTGGCGGATAAGGGAAAACCCGAGGTTCTCCTCTGCGGAACACCACCAGCAGAATCTTCCTTTTATCTTTGGTTTCCACAAGAAACTTATCTAAGTGATCACCAAACAGTTTTGAGCCTGAGAAAGGCACTGACGCCAGATGCCACTTATGCCTGGCGTCGCCTGCCAATGTTGGAGCCACACTAAGCGGCGGGCTGTGATGGAAGAGGCCAGGGACTTAGCTGCGAACCGCGTAGCATGCAACGTGGCATCTGCAGAAAACTGTACCACTCCCACAATTTTATTCAAGTCCTGTTTCAACCTAGAGTCCTCAGAAGACATCTTTTCCTGTAATTGTTTAAGCCACAGGAGCGTTGTTCGATTAAAAAAGGATGTAGTGGTCGCAGATTTAATGGCCCATGCCACCGCTAGGTGTGCCCTCTAAAGGACTTGTTCAGACCTGCGCTCCTCAGGTCGAAGACCCTCATCAGGATCTCCGGGGATGGAAGATGAAGAGAGCAATGCCACCACAGGGGCGTCAACAGAGGGCACCTGAAGCAGGGACTCCAGATCCAAAGAAACAATGAAGTTTCTTTTGTCAGTGGAAGACGGCACTGGAACCGAAGAAGGAGCTGACCACTGTTTCTGGATGACCTCTAGGAAAAGTGGAGGAGTAGGAATGGCCGTCACTGCCTTAGGTTGCTCAGCAAATAAGGAATTCAAGGAGCCAGCAGTTGGTAATGGCTCAGGCAGAGCTGTGGGCCCAGTTGAGCAGCGTTAACTGCTTTAAAAAGCAGTGATTTAAAGAGGGCTTGGGGAAACAGGCCCGTGAAGGCTGGCTGGTCAGGGGGTAACCCCTCATCCTCTGAAAGCTCTGGTTTCTGGGGTTCCATGTCCACCTCCTTGGAGTGAACACTGACCCCGTAGACGGATGGGGAATCCGAACCCACCAGAGAAATGGCATCATCCATCTCGAACCTGGCTAGGGAGTCAGCAGGTTCTGAAATGACTGAACGAGTGGAGGACGGCCCATGGGCAGGATGGAAATGAGTAGACAATGACTGATGTACCGCAATGGCAATCATTCGTTGAATGTCCTCTGGTTGCCAATTGACCTGAGGTAGACCTGGAGCCGGGCCGGCCTCCGTAGAGGCTTGGACCGGAACAGAAGAAGTGGATGGAAGGACCACCACGAGTCTGGGAGCACTAGACTCCACAGCAGATTGCACCCCCGCCAAGGGAGCGGAGCCCCAAACATCTGTCGAGGACACTGACATTGGAAAGTCCTGCAAGGACCTTTGATCAGGACTCAGGGAACACTCTCACATAGGGTCGTCAGAGGGCACCCTGCCTGTCTTACCATGCAGTGGGTCATTGCCAATTAGCTTATTAGAAACCACATTTGAAGGTTTCCCCTGAAACTTAGGTGTCTTGGCACGGGACGAGGGGTGCTTGGTGGGCGGGACAGGGGGGCGCGCCCCTTTGCTTGCCACCTGGGCCTGGCCTTCCCGTACGGATGCCTCTGATTGTTCCCGAACCGTGGCCTTCCGGCCATGTTTGGTCTTAGCTTGTGCCTTAGGCATGATGGAGAGACAAGGTAGGCCAAATGAGGAAAGGCAAGTTCTGAAATATATAGGCGGCTACACCAGGCTAGGGGCTCAGGCAACGTTAGAGAAGAGGCCCAGCAGCAGTCAGCAATGTGTGGCAAATAAACCACCAGCTAATATGGCCTGAATCTCGGTGCCTCCAACTGCAGAGATGGGAAGAGGAAACCCACAGTATGCAGGCACAGCCGATATGGTTAGACGCCCGACCTAACTGTCAGACGGCGCAGAAGCTGTTCCCAAAATGGCACCTGAGGCCCTGAAAAGGAAAGCACGAAACTCTACTCAGGCCTATAGAGCCTCGGCGCCAAACAGCCAAGGAAAGGGCACTCCTCCAAGGCCAGTTAGGCAGAAGACCCCTGAGGATGACACCAATGGTCTAGGGGCAAACAAGTACCCTCCACAAAAGCTGACAAGCGGCTAAAGGCAGGGAGCGCGCCGCTCCGCTCTGAAGTCTAGCGCCAAACAGCTGAGACAGGGAGAAAGCGAGCGGCCACAGCTCCTCTTAAAATGCAAAGTGCCGAGCCGCTGAGGGAGGGTGAGCCGTCAATCAGCGCTAGACAGCTGAGACGGCACGCGCTGGCAAACAGGGTCTCCGAAAAACGCCCCACAGTCTCGGAACTGAAAAAGCTGACAAACGGCTGGCGCTGGGAAGCGCGAAGCTCTACTCAAGACCTGGGAGGCTGAATACACAAAATGGCCACTCGAGACGGTCGGGAGCGCAAGACTCCACCAGGGATTCAAATTCCAGGTAAACACTTCAATCTGATCAATAAGACAAACGGTAACCTCCCCCTCCCCAAAGGGAGCGAAAGGCTCCAAAGGGTGTGAAAGGCCAACAGTCCACACGAAGGTGACAGGGGCTGAAAGAGGGAGAAAGGGCACAGCAGCTCAATAGAGCTGCTGAGGAGAGAATTTACCTAATCCAAGTCCAGTAGGCAAGAGAGTAGTCAGTAGTGAATCTAAAGTCAAAAACCGAAAATTTTAGAAGGAGAAATATAACTCTAAAGCAGTAGCAATTAGAGCACACTTTCCATACAACTGTCCAGTCTGACGACTGAGCAAAAAGCTGGGAGCCCTAGCAACAGGGGGTAGATTTTAAGAAGATTTCAAGCTCAGTCCAACCTCTGACCAATGAGCACAACCCACGTCTGGCTGCTGTCTCCACCCTCAAGGGAGAAGCTATGGCAAAGTTAGACAGCATTCTAAAAAGCAGAGACATCACCCTGCCAACAAAAGTGTGTATAGTCAAGGCTATGGTTTTCCCAGTTGCAATGTATGGCTGTGAAAATTGGACAATAAGAAAGGCTGAGTGTTAAAGAATTGAGGTCTTTGAACTATGTGCTGGAGAAGACTCCTGCGAGCCCCTTGGACTGCAAGGCGATCAAAGCAGTCAGTTCTAGAGGAGATAAACACTGATTGCTCTTTAGAAGGCCAGATCCTGAAGATGAAACTAAAATACTGTGGCCACTTAATGAAAAGGAAGGACTCACTGGAGAAGAGCCTAATGCTGGGAACAATTGAGGGCAAAAGAAGAACGGGATGGCAGAGAATAAGGTAGCTGGATGAAGTCACTGTAGCAGTCGGTGTGAGCTTAAATGGTCTCTGGGGGATGGTAGAGGATAGGAAGGCCTGGAGGAAAGTTGTCCATGGGGTTGCAATGGGTCGGACATGACTTTGCAACTGACAACAACAAATTTAATGAAAAGAAGGACCAGGGGTGACATGATACAGTGTTCCAATAACTCACGGGTTGCCACAGAAAAGAGGAAGTCAAGCTATTCTCCAAAACACCTGAGGGCAGGACAAGAAGCAATGGATGGAAACTAAGCAACCTAGAACTAAGAAGAAATTTTCTGACAGTTAGAACAATTAATTAAAGAGGAACAACTTGCCTCCAGAAATTGTGAATGCTCCAACACTGGAAGTTTTTAAGAAGAGATTGGAGTACTATGGTTCGCCTGATCTTCCAGTTGTGTCTCTTTCTGGATTGGGATGCCCTGTGCACAGTCACTCACGCCCTCGTCACTTCCTGGCTGGACTATTGTAATGCTCTCCTCCCCTTGAGGAACACCTGGAGGTTCCAGCTGGTCCAGAATGCAGCCGCACAATAATAATGGGGGCGACTTGTCGCTCCCATGTAACACCCATCTTGCGCAAGCTGCACTGGCTCCCGGTGGTCTTCTGGGTGCACTTCAAGGTGTTGGTTACCACCTTTAAAGCGCTCCATGGCTTAGGACCTGGTTACCTACAGGACCGCATTCTGCCACCGATTGCCTCCCACCGACCAATACGCTCCCACAGAGAGGGCCTCCTCAGGGTGCTATCAGCCAAACAGTGTAGGCTGGCGACCCCCAGGGGGCGAGCCTTCTCTGTGGGGGCCCCGGCCCTATGGAATGAACTGCCCCTGGACATACGAAGGATCCCCAACCTCCGTGCCTTCCGTCGCGCTCTGAAGACTCTATTATTCCAGCAAGCTGGTCTGACAGGATAAAGGTTTTTAAATTGGGTTTTGATAGGGGTTTTAAAATGATTTTAGTTGGATGTTTTAAATTTGGCCGAATGGTTGAATTATTTTAATAAGCTTTTAATTTTTGTTGTACATTGTTTTTACCATGGCTCTTCACCACCCTGAGTCCCTTGGGAGAAGGGCGGTATATAAATATAATAAACTAAACTAAACTAAACTATTTGTCTGAAATGGTATAGGGTTTCCTGCCTGAGCAGGGGGTTGAATTAGAAGACCTAGAGTCCTTTCCAACTCTATTATTCTATTCTGTTCTGTTCTGTTCTGTTCTGTTCTGTTCTGTTCTGTTCTGTTCTGTTCTGTTCTATTCTGTTCAACTCAACTCAACTCAACTCAACTCTATTCTGTGATTCAACATGTGCAAACCAAAAACATGCCAATTTAATAATCATGTCAAGCATGTTGTATGGCATATGTTGTATGCATAACACGCATGTGCACTTGCAGCCACAAAATGCATGTATTCAGTGAAGTTGCCTTCACTGAGGTAAGATGTTCTTTTGTCATCAGATAAGTGTTTAGTAATTATTCAAGATAAGAAATGTTACCTTTCTGTGACCTTCACCATTCACTACTTCACTTAGCCCTGACTTGATTGATTCTGAAAATTAGTTTCCTTTGTTATACTTATCATTTGTTTTGTTTTCTTACGACTTAATTTGGGACGCTTTTGGAGTCTTTATTAGCAACTTGAAGCCCTAAAGCAGAAAATCACATAGCATAAATCTCACTGAGTAAAACAAAATGAAACAAATGTCCCACATTCTTTTAACTTTGCTTCTGATTTAATGTGGGTACATGTGGAATATGCTGAATCTCAAGAGGTTCTGGCTATTTATTTATTTATTTATGAGATTTAACTTTACAGGCTAATAATTTGCATAATGAAATCTGTAATACAACAGATCTACAATACTAAATGAATAAATCATCATGTAAAGTTAATTCATAGTATTGCATATTTATTCAGGATGTAATCCTCAAAGGTCTTTTGAAGTTGCTGGGATTTTAACCAGTCTTTGAAATATCATAAGGGAAAGGGTCCCTTCTGCCTCTAGGGACAAGGTATCCCATTGTCAGGAAGTCCCCCACCTTACCCCAGAATATCTGTGCTCTCTTACACCAGATATCCTGACAAATAGGGACCATTAGGCCCTCCTTGAATGTACTGGATGGGCATATACAAAAAAGGAATTGTTGATAATGTGAGCTATGCTGGAGGCGATTTTTTTACAAAGAGAGAATGCAGGGACATGGTATATAAATAGCACATACATGCTATTCTGTTGGAATTTTAAGTTCTCTGAATAGGCCTCTTTCACATATGATAGATATACAAGAGCGCATATCTGCTGTAAAAATAATGATGGGTCCTAGGGACATTGGCTGTTGTTCTATGCACCTGTATGGAACAAAAGCCAGCTCCATGGTAAAAGAGGAACAATTCCAGCAATGGGGATAATGGCACAAAGCAGAAAAGTGGTGCCAAGCACATTAGGGGGTATGCCAAGGAAGGTATGAAAGTTTTAATGCTCGCTAGTTAACAGAACAGATATAAGTTTAAAAGAAGGCACACTTTAAAGTATTCTGGTTATTCATAACATTAAAAAGAAAGTGCAGTTACAATATATCTACATGAAAATGGATGAAAAATAAATTGCATAACATTAAAATAAAAAGGTTACATTTTTGGCAGAAATGTTACTGATTATATGTGGTGCAGACATTCCATTGCAGTGCTGTTCAAAATATAATTGACATAATTTTCTACTTGAAAATGCCAGCTGTAGGAATATCTTGTACTTCTATAGTTACAGAATAATTTGGCAATCTCCTTTCTTTGCCTGAAAATGGAATAGTAAGATCATCTCTTCCATGATTATTATGCCCACTATGGTTTTAGATTTCTCAGCTTGTGGAATAAAAAGCATGTGTATAGGTCTAAACTAAAACTGGATGTTAGACAGCATACATTCTTCTCAAAGCCCTCTAGTCCTGTCCAAAGTTGTAACAAAACTCTAATGGGAGTTTTTACTTTGAGTAAAATTACCAGGGAGGATGTTGTATAGTGTAAATTCTAAACAAGATACTCTTGGAAATGAGATTTGAATACTATGCAAGTTTTATTTCAAATCAATAATTTGAGCAAAAAGCATTTGGAACTGCCCGGTTTATTCTCAGTAGCTATGGCCACAGTTGGCTAGCTCTATAAGTGAATGCTATGTTGGGTATTGACTGTTTAGATTGGAAAAGACTTCACAGTTTAACGTGGGTAGGCATTAGAGATGGATTCTTCTTACATGCATGAAAGAAAGATGGGGGCTACATATGGGGGCTCTTTAGGACCCCTGATATGCTATCTACTGGAATATTTCCGAAGGATCATCTTTCTTTCATGCATGTAATGCTAATACTATATTCACATATGTTCTCTCTCTCTCTCTTCTATTAAACTCTTTTGCAATCATTGTAAGAGGCCTCTGCTGGGAATCTGCTGAATTCTGGAAATCAGATACATCTAGAAATTTGGTGTTTTGTTGATTGGCTATTTATCAAAGTCACACACTTGTACAAACAAGCAATCTGTCTAGTTTCTGCTAGATTCTTCTCAATAGTTTTACGAAACTTATAGTTCTTATTTCTTGTCTTTCATTTTTCAAACCAGTCAAAACGGTTTCTGATACTTTGATCTTGTCTTTACTCTTGCAGACCTTAGCTTGCTATAAACAGTCAGGAAACATTATGAGCTTCAGAATGCTTTCTCCAGGCAATCAATGGAGAGATACAAAAGTAATAATTAATTTAATATTTTGCCTTTTAAGACTTTCAGAATAGCCTTCATGTGGTCTCCCTTCCCTTCACTGATTGGGCCTATCCACAGAAAAAGAAGAAGAATCACAGGAACACATGCTCCTAACATCTAATCCCTGTGGATAGCCCAAAAAGATACCATGCTTGAAGTTGCTTAGGATTGTTGAGAGACTAAGTAGAATAAGTATGTATTTTAAAAGGTTAAAGCATGGCAACTGGATCAAAATTTATTAAAACTAACCCATTTTGTTACTCAACCAAGTAACTTCTTCAGTCAAATGAAAATTTTGGATAGGCAGAGTCAGAGAGTCATTGGCAATATGACGATAGTATGACTATCCAAATTTTTCATGACTGAAGTTACTTGGATGAATAATGAAACATCTCACTTTTAATAAACTTTGGTCTAGTTGCCTTGATTTAACATTTTCAGATATTTTTGGCCTGGATGATTTGACTCTTAATTTACATATTGTAGGGTGTGTCAAATTTTTCAACTTTCAATTTCCAAACATTAGGGGTGCTCAAAAGTTTTGACATGCCTTGGGAATTGTAAAAATATTTTGATTACTTTAATCTAATTTAATTTAGATATGCTTGATAAGTAACTTATCATAACTTTTTAACATTTTGTTCCTGTCATTTAAGGATGGTTGTACTTTGCTTGTCTCAGTTATACCAAATGTCATCAGCAAACACAACTGATGCTATGTTGGTACCAGGAAGACTGGACAAAAATTGTACAAAACAGGAATTTAGAGCAACAATGTCAAGGCAGTACAGGTAGTCCTCAACTTCTGGCCACAATTCAGCCCCAAATTTCTGATGCTAAGAGAGACAGTTATTGAGTTTTGCCCCATTTTACAATCTTTCTTACCATAGTTGTTAAGTGAACAACTTAATTTTTTTTTAATTTTTTTAAAAAAAATTATTTGATTTATATGCCGCCCTTCTCCGGAGACTCAGGGCGGCTTACAATGCGTTAAGCAATAGCCTTCATACTTTTGTATATTTATACAAACTCACTTATTGCCCCCACAATCTGGGTCCTCATTTTACCTACCTTAGAAAGGATGGAAGGCTGAGTCAACCTTGAGCCTGGGGAGATTTGAACTTGCAGTAATTATAGGCAGCTGAATGTTAATAACAGTGCTTTAGTCTGCTGCGCCACCAGGGCTCTTAACTGCAATTCTTGAGTTAATAACATGGTTGTTAAATGAATCTGGCTTCCCTATTTTACTTTGCTTGTCAGAAGTTCGCAAAATGTGATCACATAACCCCCAGAAGACTGCAAATATCATAAATATGTGTCAATTGCAAACATATAAATTTTGATCACTTGACCATGGGATGTTGCAATGGTTGTAAGTTTGTAAAATGAATTACTTTTTTCAGTGCTGTTAAAATTTGAATGGTCACTAAATGAACAGTTGTAAGTTGAGGACTACCTGTAAAGCCTTTCCTTATATTTTTATCTGGTGTAATCCATTTTCCTTTATATAAATATTTATTTATTTATTAGTTTGATTTATATGCCGCCCTTCTCCAGAGACTCAGGGCAGTTTAAAATGCTTTTAAGCAATAGCCTTCATACTTTTGTATATACCTGCTTAGTAGGTCTTTTTGCCCCCCCTAAGCGGTGTTCTATTTTATACAAAGTCAGCTTATTGTCCCCACAATCCGGGTCCTCATTTTACCTACCTCGGAAGGATGGAAGACTTAGTCAACCTTGAGCCTGGTGAGAATTGAACTTGCAGTAATTGCAGGCAGCTGGCAGCTAAATACTACTTTAACAGTAGTTTAGTCCACTGCACCACCAGGCTCTCAAGTAACATCAAGTAACTGCTAATTAACATAGAATAAATTAAATAGTCCTATTGTTTCAGTTTGTCTGAAACAGAGCTGCCCAGAGAAACAAAAAATCCTTATTCAATTCCAATTGGTGAAGACCCTAATAGATTCCATGGTAAGGAAAATAATATGTATGTTATTCATGAAACTGAAAACTCAGTCAATCGTTGTTTTTTTGATGTTAAAATGACCCTGTTTATGAGGTTTACCCATTCCTGACAGCTAAAAAAGGTACTGCAATAAATACATTCTTATAGTGAAGTTATAATAATGGTCCTCAGGTGTGAACTTATAAGAACTTTTAAGGATATATGAACTCAGTGTGAAAGCCTCTGTTGTTATTCATTTCAGTACTTTTTTGAGGAATGTTTTTGCAAAACCTATATGTTTGAACTTTAATCTATATCATCTATAGGCATCTTCAGGAAAAGCTAAGGAGGGCAAACAATTGCAGGTGCATTATGACATCTCATATTATATGTATGATGACATCATGATGTACGCATTATTTTGAATTGAACAATAGCTTCTAAATGGACACTTATGATCCCATAAATATGGCTAACATGACAAATAGCATGGAGCTATAGAAGTTACTCTCTATAATTATATCAGAAGACATAACAGTTGTGCTATCATCTGTGTTTTGCAGTCATAAATTGAAATGTATTCAGACTAGTCTTGAATGACAAATATAATTATTTCACATTTCATGGCACACTTGGCCTGAGGGATATATCCTACCAGAAAGAGTGATCTGATAAAGTATTGTTGCAGGAAATAATAGGTCTGAGCTATCATTAGATCTAACACCACTATTTTCTATGCCAACAGCTAAAATAAAACTTTTTTTGGGGGGGGAAGGGGGAGTTCTACCTTGAAAACTGGACTTTGCCTTCCTGAAAATTGCTTCTCACTATCTGACTCAAAACTCTTTATCTTCAAATTTAGTAACTAAAACTAATTTTCCATCTGGACATATAGGGTAGGAGTTCTTCTCCAAACTTTTATTGCCCCATTTCTCTCTCTTCTCCTCTTTCCCATGTTTGTGCATGTACATATCTTTTTTCCCTACATCTTGAGGAACACTTCTGTACAAGTATGCACCAGGAGAAAAGAAATAATCAGAAGCAGCTTTGGCTATTTTGTGATTGACAGGACTACAATACAGAAAAGAAAAATAATCACATACACACAAACACACATTCAGTTAAGGACCAACTATAAAGCACAAACAAGTTGATTTTGATATGCCTTTACTTATTTAGATCACACCTGCAATGGAGGATCACATTATATCTTCCTTATCTATCTGCCTGCATATCTCCGCCCCCCCTCTCTCTCTGTTAGAATGTAGTATTGCAGGCTAATTTTGCTGACTGTTCAATTCTCATTGGCTCAAGGTTGACTCAGCCTTCCATCCTTCTGAGATCAGTAAAATGAGGGCCACATGGTTGGGGAAAATATGCTGACTCTATAAACTGCTTAGAGAAGCTGTAAAGCACTGTGAAGTGGTATATAATTCTATGTGCTATTGCTATTGTTATTATGAATTTTATTTGCAGCCATATTCATTTCCAACAACTGTGGGTGGATATTTTACTATTGCACTATTAATAAGTAATGTGGTAGTCTCAAATATTCTTATTTTAAAATGTATTCATAATAATAAATGTAGGTATATAAAAGTATTTACATCTACAACTTCCCAAATTCATAGGTAAATTGAGAGGTCATCATGTTATATATTGAGAGAGATAGTGTGCATCCAACAGCAAGATTTATTTGGAAAGACAGTATAGTTTGAAGAAAGCTTTCCTACAATATGTTTGGAAAATATGGCAGGGGAAGAGAGAAACAGAATGGTGTGTTGCCATAATGACTCTCTGGACTGTTATTAATAGCTCAATTTAATAAGAAATATGTTGGAAATCCTGGCTCTACTTTATCTCTTCTCCATATTCAGTGATTACTTTAGCCCTTTGTTTGTTAAACTGGCATGTGCTCCTCTATCAAGACTATGTTAATGTGTTTACATAGTTGCAATAACTCTTTTCTATTTCCAGACAGTGTATGATGAAAGTTCTCTAATCACCTGTTTGCTCTATAACTACTGTATTCTATTAGCCCCAACTGATTTTGCTAAATGACACCAATAAAGATCTAAACTTTAGCACGTTGAATAAAGAAAAAGTAAATAGGATCCCAAATGATGAAAAAAATTGAAGAAATAAACGAGAAAAACATTTTAATAGATTGTCCAAAGTGAAATATTTTAGGACAGGGGTTCTCAATATTTTTCACCATACCTCCCTTTAGTATAATCTTAACGTATACACCTCCTGAAAAACTGAAAACAGCAAAATGAACACAAATGAACAATTAAACTCTTGGCCCATGTTGCAAGAGCCCCTCTAGTTCCTCTATTGTAGTACCTTACAATAGGAAAGAAAAGGAACTAGAGATTTTTTGTGGATATATATTTAAATTCCTCCCTCTTTTGCTCATAATATCAACCCTACCATATCTGAGATTTCAAAAATCACTATTATTTAACTTCTGTAAATCCATTTAATTGTGGATTGTTTCATTCCTTTAGCTTTTTATACCACCATAATACTTACAACTCTTCTCCCGATGATCTCATTTGGGAGAAGGGGACTAATAATACTTTCTTTAGATTGGTCTTTGCTAATATATGTACTCCAGACTCCTTCAATAAATAGGAGTTTGTTTTATCTATGTATTGTTGGACTTTCCTTCTATTACAATGCTTATGATTATATAGTCTGCTTTGTCCCAGATTATTCAGTTAAATTCCAGATGTTATTTGAAATACAGAGTTTGCAATATAATCTTACTTGAATAAAATATTTTAAAAAGACAAATAAAGCCAAAAATACTTTTGCATAGGACCATTATTTTATGAAGAGCAGTTTCATAACATGAAATTATTAGAAATATATAAAATGCATAGGTTTCATAACATTTTAAAAAATATTTAGTTTGCCAACATTAACATATGCTTGCTACCTGAGGCATACAGAACAGCAAGGCACACATTAAAATAAAAAATATTTTTTACCCAAAGCTGTCTAAATGACTGGCACAGGAGTCATCAAATATTAAAATAAGCCATCATAAGTGGCTTAGATAAATTGACTTGCTATTCAAACACTTCCTTTGTCTGACCGTACTTTCCACCTACTGAAATGCTGAAACTGGCCTGGAGAGATAATTGATCTAAATAACTGATTGCGTTGATGCTTTTCAGTCAATTGGCTTTACATCTTATTTTAACAGAAAAGGATTTAAATATCAAAATTTTATAGGACGGGTTTAAAATAAAGGTAATGACTTGGAATGTTAAAGGTACTGGGAATCAGATTAAGAGAAGACGTTTAGAATTCAAGATTAAAAGAGATTTTCCTGACATACTTTTTATGCAAGAAACTCATCAGAAATCTGAAGATATAAACAGGATGTATTTAAAAGGGATGCAGGTTTATGAAAAAGCTTTTGGGTCCTCAAAATCTAGAGGTGTTGCAACATTAATATCAAATAGAGTCCAATTTGAAAAAAACAAAGTAATAGCAGATATTGATGGACGATATTTGATAATAACAGGATGTATTAACGAGGAAAAAATAACATTAGTTAATTTATACGCATCAAATGTGAATCAAAAAGATTTTTTGAATAAGATTACCGATTTGTTGCAAACTGAAAGGGTAGGGAAAGTAATTATTGCTGGTGATTTTAATTTAATTAGAAACCAGATGGATAGTACCAATCCTACCCGATATGGTGGAATAAGAAAAATGGGGATACTTGATAATTGGATGTTGCAAAATGGTGTAGTAGATGTTTGGACGGAAATTAAAGGTAACGAAAGAATGTATACTTTTCACTCAAAGGTATTTAATTCATATTCAAGAATTGACTATATTTTTGTATCCAAGAATCTGATAGATAACGTGGACAATATGGATGTTGGAATATTTAAAGACACTGACCACGCAGAATTGTTATTAGAATTAGATATGTTTTTGGAGAAAAAAGAAAATTGTTGGAGATATGATGAAAAATTATATAAAAACGAGGAAGATAAGAATCATATTCTTAAGAAATGGGAAGAAAATTGGGATTGGAATGATAATGGGGAAGTTAATTATGGAACAGTTTGGGACACAATGAAAGCAATTTTTAGAGGAGAAAGTATTAAATTATCAAGTAGGAAATATAAGAATTATAAAGTAAAAATAGAGGAAAAGAAGAAATTGATAAAAGAACTGGAAAATAGATTTCTAGAGACTAAGGATAGGAAATTATGGGAGGAACTTAAAAAATTGAAAAATAAACAAATAGCGGAAGATACAGAAATAGTTAAAAAAAATTTAAGCTATTTAAAAAGAGAATTTTTTGAATATGGTAATAAAAATTCAAAATTATTAGCAAGAATGGCGAAAGATAAAAAAGAAAAAAGAGAAATAGGTGTCCTAATAGATGAAAAAGGTAAGAGATGTTATAAAAAATTAGAGAAATGTGAAATTGTTAAAAAGTTTTTTCAAGAATTATATCTTAAAAAAGAAATTGATAATTGTAAATTAAAAAATTTCTTAGAAAAATATGGTCAGAAGAAAATTGATAATAAATATAAAGAAAAAATGGAAAAGGATATTACTTCTGAGGAAATTAAAGATGTGATTCAGAAGCTAAAACTTGGAAAATCTCCAGGTGAGGATGGGTTACCAGCAGAATTTTATAAAGAGTTTAAAGAAATTTTGATCCCAAAATTACAGATATTGTATAATAAGATATTACATGGAGATGATATTCCCATGTCCTGGAATAGAACAATTATATCCTTAATCCCGAAACCAGGTAAAGATCTAGAAAAAAATGAATCCTATCGGCCCATTTCTTTGATTAACCAAGATGCTAAGATATTTACTGCAATTGTAGCAAATAGATTGAATAATTTTATAGATAAATATATAAACCATAATCAAGTAGGTTTTGTTAAAGGGCGTTATATGTGTGATTTAGTTAGAAGAGTATTAAATGTTATTGATATTGCTGAGAATAATGGTGATAAGATAGGTATTCTTGCCTTGGATATTTTTAAAGCTTTTGATTCTATACAATGGGATACTATAAAAGAAATGATTTCTGCATTAGGATTTGGTAATAAATTTATTCATATTATTTCCAAATTGTACCAGAGGGGTACGGCAAGAGTGAAGGTAAATGGTATATTTGCACAAGATATAAATTTGGAAGCAGGGACAAGACAGGGTTGTCCTCTGTCTCCGACCCTATTTTTATTAGCAATGGAAATTTTAACAACTTTGATTGAAGAGAATTCAGAATTAATAGGTTATAAAGGCGTCAAAGTTAATTTATATGCAGATGACACTCTTGTCATTTTAAATAACATTACAAATGATATAAAAAGAGTTCAAATACATTTGGAAGAATTTGAAGATATGACTGGTTTGAAAGTAAATTGGGCAAAATCAGAATTATTAATGGAAATTGATAGGGAAAATAAATTAGAAAAATTACAAAATCAATTTGGAATTAGGATAAAGGATAATTTAAGATATTTAGGTATTATACTTTCACTTAAAATTAAAAATTTAAAGAAACTAAATTATGACATAGTAACAAAAGAAATTGAAGAGAAAATTGGGAAATATAAAAAACTCAAGTTATCTTGGTTTGGTAGAGTAGCTTTATGTAAAATGATGTTACTTCCTAAATTTAACTTTTTATTCGAGATGCTTCCAATTTTTTTAACCGAGAAGGACATTGAAGTATATCAAAAAAAATTAGATAAATTTTATAATGGGGATAAAAAACCAAGACTGATTAAGAAAATGTGGTATCAGAACCAAAAACAAGGTGGTTTAGGAATTCCAAAATTATTAAACTATTATAGAGCATTTAATATAAAAACAGTAGTAAAAATTTTAAAAGGAGATGTTAAACTTTGGGGTAATTTGGAAATGAAGGAAATAAAGAAGTTTGGTTATAAATGGTTTTTGGAAAATTTTAAACGTAAGGTTAAAATTTGCAATTATTGGTTAAATAGTTTGACTAAAAATTGGGACAGAGTAGCAAAAAAATTAATACCAGACGCATTGTATTTAGGTAAACTGAAAGAGAATTGCCCAATGAAATTAAATAGTAACAGAGAGAGGATTATAATAGAAGAGAAAGTGGAAACAATTAATGAATGGTTGAAATTTATAGAAAATGAAATGAAGAAAGAGGAAATTTATGGAAAATTAAACATTAATTGGTTTGAAAGAATTCAAATGAATAAATGGAATAGGAAATGCAAAGAAAGGAACGATGAGAGCAGAAAGGAAACGGAATTTGAAAATTTGACATCTCGAATAATAAAAGATGAAATTGGGCCAAAGGGATTAGTTAGTAAAATTTATAAAATTATTAACTCTGATAATAATTCACAAAGGGTAATGAAAGAGAATTGGGTAAAAGAACTGGGTATTGAAATTTCTGATCAAAATTGGAATATGAATTGGGTTAGAAGAATAATGAGGACATTATCAATAAGGATTAAAGAACATAATTATAAAGTTATTTGGAAGTGGTATTTGACCCCAATAAGACTTTTTCAAATGGATAATAAAGTGGATAAAATGTGTTGGAGATGTAAAGTGGAACTCGGGACATATGTTCATATGTGGTGTAAATGTAATGGGGTTGAACTTTTTTGGTCTAGGATAGAAAATGAAATATTTGAAATAATTAAGAAGAGGGTCAAATTGAAATTGGAAACCACATTATTATTAATATTGAATGAAACAACATTAACAACTGGAGAAAGAGAATTGGTGAGGATTTTGGTTATAATGGGGAGAATTATAATTGCTAGATATTGGAAATTAAATGTTGACTTAAAATTAGAAGAATGGTACAATGAAACATGGAAATTTGCATTAAATGATAAATTGACTTGTGATATTAAAATTAGAAGTGGTATATATAAAGAAAATGTTTTTTGGAACACTTGGCAACCATTTGTGGACTTTGCACTTGGGAGATTGGATGAATCGGCACCAGTACCTTATCAAAGAGATTTCTGGAAGAATTGAAGACTTTAAGTTCCTAAGACTTCCTTTCCGTTTGTATAGCACGTTGGGGGAATTTTTTTTTTTTCCTTTCCTTACTATTGATTTTTTGTATTGTTTTTTTTTCCTTTTTGTTATTATTTAACAATAAAAATATAATAAAAAATGTAAATAAAATAAAATAAAATAAAATAAAGTGCAGTGCATATATAATATATATTCTGTATGTATAATATAATATATGTGTAAATGTGTAATATATATATATTTAACTTTCCAATAGTAATATGTTTTCCAATAGGAATATGTATAAGTAAATGAAGAGGCTACCTAAATATTAGGGCTGTGCAATCTTTTGAAGCCCATAGGACTACATTAAAAATCTTCAATTTTTAAAATCAAATGTGCCATTTCCTACAATCACACTATATTTGTCTGATTGCAGGAAAAGGGCTCTTTTGCTTTAAGGAACTGCAAATTGCAGGTTCCTCTAAAAGAGGGGTTTCAAACTCACAGTGTCATGGCGTCATCACATGATGTATCTGGACTTTTTTCCCCTTCACTAAACTGAGCATGGGCATGGCCAGCGTGTGACGCATCTGGCCCACGGGCCATGAGTTTGACAGCCCTGATCTAAAATTAAAAGGAAGCATAGGTTCACTTTCAAATGCAAGCACAATTCAAATTGGATCATATACCTTGTGTTCTCCCACAGAAAGTCTAAGGACATATCGTAGTGGCATGAAATGGTTTTAATATATCAAAAATAATATAATAATAAGACTCTGCCTTGATGAGTAGGAAATGATATAAGGAGATATGATAATATCTTTTAAAGGAAAAAAATATTGAAAAAGAATGACAAAAGGTTTTGGGAAAATGCTAGCTTATCAGTGACACTAATATTGTGGCATTGTCACGGAATATAACTTGACATCTTCTGGATCTGCCAATGAAAGTCTACACCAAACAGAGATAAGTGTTAACAAAGACTAATAAACTCAAAAACAGGTGAAAAAGAGGTTGAAGTAGGATTTGATGAATGGGATTGAGATGCCAAGTGAAAGATTTCTGGACGAGCTACCTACACTAAATTTGAATCAGGAAGTTTTAGCATCTGGAAAATGTGTTCTCAACCTTGGTATAATGAAAAAGTTCAAAAGATAGACTTTGCCAATATGAATTTGGCGGTTTTACTTGGAAGGAGCTACTGTGTAATGTACAACCCATTTTAAATTGGAATGTTTGGTCTTTTTATGAGCTGGAACAAAGACTTTTCAGCATTTTGCTTTGCTGCAACATTTTAAGCCTTTAATCATAATTATCTAGGGTGCTGTCAATTTTTCCACTATCAGTGTGCTTTTGTTTGATTTGCATTTATCTTATATTTTAATATTGTAAATTACCTTTAATACTTATACTGGAAAGATATGTGATACAAATAATTGACATCTGCAAAAATCAAAGTCTTAGTTATTATTATATTATTATAGTACAGTTGGCATTAAATAGCAATGTAACAAAATTAATATAAATGCTAATATGTTCAGTTCAACAAACGAATTTGTTTTGAATGATTTCCTATAATGTAAAATTATGGAATTTTTTTTCTTAAGTATTTCTGTAGAAGAGCAAGCTTCTTACCAAATGCGGAAGAAACTAAAAGTCACAATAGGATTTATGAGAAGAGAATACCAAGATTTAGGAACTGCAAAGTAAAAAGGGCTGTGAACAGTATTTGTTATTTTGAGCCAGTTGAAAAGCATATTGATTTAAATGTTAAAAGTTCTTGGTGCAATGATGACAACAGAACATTAATTTAGAGATATAAAGAACATTTTTCTCTATAGCTAATCTTCAATCTTTTTTTCTTTTAGTGTTCAGATTCAGAACTGAAGAGATTGATTAGCACACACAGTTGGTTTCTATTCCATATACCTCTTCTTCAATTTCCCCAGCAAATTTTATTTCTACAGGCAACTGAGGCCCTTTTGCTAAGAGCAGATATTCTATAACCACTTAATCACAAGCTAATATTATATGCTTGTGTATAATAATTCAAATCTGAATCTACTTCAGATAACCAATACTTACAATTTTTAAAGTCACTAATTTAAAGTAAGGTCCAATTAATGTCAAACATGTAAAATTAGAATTTGTTGTTTTTAAAAAGCAGATATTGGAGTTCTATTTTTTAGTAGATTGAAGTAAATGGGTAAAATCCCTACCCTACCTTACCCTTTCTTAAATCTAATCCTAAATCTTAGTCCTTTTCTATAGCTCTAGCTATAGAAACATCGTTTTCAGTCATTGCTTGGAGAAACTGTCTGAGAGTTGGAGCCTGCAGCTCAACCTTCTGACTTTCTGGATAGCTTCAGGATGCCATTCACTGGTTCCTGAAAATAATGTTGTTGAAATTTTTTAAGCCATATTTTGGTCTTGTGTAGCAGGATTAGAGATGCAAATCTTAATTTAAACTATTACTTTCCCAAACAGAAAATCTCTGTGGTTCAACATTTAGTCAATTTGAGCAGCACAATCTCAGCATGTTCTGTAATGTGGATGTAGTCTGGGGGCATAGGTGGCCCATGGCCTGTGGATTACCCTACCCTTAGAACTGTGAAGCATTTTTATTTCAAAATAATGGGAAAATATTTTCTTAGGATTGTGACTGAGAAGGAAATGATGAAACTCCATTCATATTTCATTCATATCATACTTGGGTGTCCTCCTGGATTTTTGGCTGTCTTTAGATGACCATCTGACGGCCGTAACCAGGGGGGCCTTAGCACAGGTCCGTCTTGTGCGCCAGTTGCACCCGTTCCTAGACCGGGATGCCCTCGCCACGGTCACTCACGCCCTTGTTACCTCTAGGTTGGACTACTGTAACACCCTCTACATGGGGCTGCCCTTGGGATGTGTCCAGAGGCTTCAGCTAGTCCAAAATGCAGCCGCGCGGGTAGTTACGGGGGTGTCTAGATACTCCCGTGTAACACCTCTCTTGCGTGAGCTGCACTGGCTACCGGTGGCACTGCGGATACGTTTCAAGGTGCTGGTGCTCACCTATAAAGCCCTTCATGGCTTAGGCCCAGGGTACTTGCAGGACCATCTCCAGCCGTTCTCCCATCGTCCTGTGCGCTCTCACAGAGTCGGCCTCCTCAGGGTGCCGTCGGCCAAACAATGTCGGCTGATGACCCCCAGGGGGAGGGCGTTCTCTGTGGGAACCCCGACCCTCTGGAATGGATTGCCCACTGAGCTCAGGACAGCCCCTGACCTTCTTTCCTTCCGTCGTGAGCTGAAGATGTGGCTCTTCTGCCAATTAAACTGATCCGTTTGGGGGTACACTGGGATAATTTTAAATCATTTTTTAATTGGGTTACTGATTTTAATTTGGTATTATATTGTGATTTGTATTGAAGTTGTCATTTTGTAAGCCGCCTTGAGTCCCTAGGGAGAAAGGTGGCATATAAATCGCAATAAATAAATAAATAAATAAATAAATAAATAAATAAATAAATAAATAAATAAATATTTTGAAGAGAGCCCATCCTTACTATGAATTCAAAAGAATTTGACCAATTTCTTCATGTATGCTGTGTATCACATCTATTTAGACTTTTTAGGATATATTTTCTTAGATAATCTGCCAAATTTATATGAAGAAAACATTGAACCATAACTTTTCAGAGAATTCAGTTATTAAATAACTGAAATGACATATGGGAAATATTTACAAAAATTGAAGGATTAAATCCCAAACACCTGATAATTGTATCTAACATAACTTGAGGGTACCAGTTTTTAAAAAAATTCTCCTTATTAGAATAATAATTTATATCTGAAAAACTCAACTTGCATTAGAACTTTTCCAATACCTCAAAATGAACTAATTTATCATGATTGTATACTTGTATTTAAGAAAACTTCAAAATGTCTATGACAATCACTGCACTATTTGACCTAAAAATTCTGAGAAAACAATTAAAGCATGACCTGTGTAGTTGAAACAATGTTATATTATAAAGAAATGTTTAATATATGCATTTATACACAATAATATTTGCCCTACATTATTTAAACTGAAAATTGTACTTAGAATTGATTAATATACTAAAAAGATAGAGAATCTAAAGAACTGCGTATTGAGAAAGATACATCTATTTCACAATTTAACTCTGTTACACTGAATACAATTTCACTGTTATTATTAATTATTAATTAGAATATATGGTATTTTTCCCTTAGAATAAAGTTCACTAGAAAATTTTGCACCCTATATTGCTGACATACTAAACATTATGTGCTACTGTGCCTCTTCTTCCTCTGTTCATTTTGGTCCCTCAGAAGTATCCAAAGGAAACTAGAGTACTAATGAAAAGTAGACCGACATTTGAACTAGAACTGTCAGCCTTCCATCCTTTCTAGGTCACTAATATGAAGACCCAAATTGCTGGAGGCAATATGCTGACTCTGTAAACAGTTTAGAGAAGGCTATAGAGCACTACGAAGTGGTATATAAGTCTAAGTGCTATTGCTATTCTAAAATTAAATATGCCAATATAAAGTAGTTTAACAAAATGTTTCAAAACATATTCAATGAAAAGTTATTATTCAGATTCTGTTCCTCCAATCCTGTCTTTATCAACTTGGCAACTTTAAGATATGAAGACCTCAATTCCCAAAATTTCCCAGGCAGCATAGAGAAATTGTCAAGTTTCAGAAACACTGATCTAATCTAAAGATCTGTGTTTGTGTGAACCTCTCCGAAGCTGTCATCATCCAAGACTGTTGGGATACAGCTCTGAAATCCATACCAGGATAGGCTAAGAAGTTGTAGTGTTAGCACATCTGTGATCAAAAAGTTGATATACCTAACAATTGTTGGAAGAATAAAATTTGGCTTCAAAAAATAGAGGACTTCTAGAAAAAAATGATAGAATTTAAAATGTATACATAGGATATATGTATAAACTGTTATTCAAATATGATATAGAGACAAAACAGAAACAAACTATATGATAAAATTGATGTAAGATGTAAAAAAACCAGTCCTAATACAATAATGGGAAGAACTATGGAACAAATCTATCAAAGTTACAAAAGTTATAATTTAACATAAAACTGGTACAAAATAAATATTCTATGGATGACATACAATTCCATCAAAAATTGCCAAGATATGCAAATCATATAGTAATAGGTAAAAATTGAAAGAGACAGGGGGAACATTTTATCCTTTGTTGTGGATATGTAAAAAAAATGGAACAATACTGGAAAGGCATACACAGAACTATTTTTTTAAAAAAACTAGAAATCAAATGATATCATATTTTACTAAGATAAATGTTCAGGGTCACAAGGATAAACTTAGTACAATTCTGGAAAAGAATATCTTACCAGTGTTATAAGACTGGAAACTTATGCAGTCACAGCAAAATTAACAGCATATATATATATATTCATAACAGAAGTTTGACCAAATGTAAACATTCTGGATATTACTATTTACCCATGTCAAATGTGTCGAGTTTGAAGAACACTAATTTATGGCATAGTTTTTAAAGGGTAAAAAGAATTGGCCGAAAATCTCAATAAGAGATTTTTTGTATTTCTCAATAAGAAATACATGAATAATTATAAATATTATATATTAATCAGAGAACAACAAAGGGGAAGTAAATATTTACTTTTTTAAAAAAGTGGGAGAAGCATGTCTGCTACCGAGATACAATTATAAATCCAAAAATCAGTAGCATGTGGTGTCAAATAATTTGCAACTCTCTGATGAACTTGCAAGAGCCATTTGCACTTTGAAACCTATCAATCATTTGCCCACAGAACTGTTTATTTGTTCATTAGAAGAATAACAACGTACATTTGTTCTCCTGTTTATCAGTCAGTGCCTTGTACCTTAAACTAGATTTATAGTAATGTTTCTGCTTCATTTGTGGCATAATTTCAATTGTGGATAAACAGATCTGAACTTTGACAGTTTACAAATTGTTCTGTGCATAAAAACAGCCTATTAAATGGCTTTGAACAGAGTCACTGTTTGTTGTCAGCTGTTATTTTGTCTCAATATTATCCAAAGGAAGAAAAACAAAAGACTAACACTGAGTGGCCATAAAAATGATGCTGCCAGATACAAAATAATATTTATTGTTTCATTCTCCTTTCTATCTTTTAACCATCTATATGGAGGTGCATTCATTCTTAGAATGACAATCGTTGTATAATCACATAATAGCATATGAATACAGGTAGTCCTCACTAACTGCTTTGTTTAGTGATTGTTCAGAGTTACAATAGTGTTAAAACAGTAGTTTTGCAATCTATCCAGTAATTTATGAGATAATAGTGTGTTATGGCCACATGATCACCATTTCTCTTTTCCACAACTAGTTTGCAACAAGCAGAGTTAAATAAAGAAGACAGAAGTAAAATCATAAATCATGGTCATATGATACTTCATTTAACAACCATAGTACTTCACTACCAAATGGGAATAGATTATAAACTCACTGGAGTCAAGTGGTTTTCAGTTTAGTGCCCGCAATAGTTAAGGATAGCATTTTCAGTCCCAATTGCAGTTACTAAGCAAGCAAGTATTACCTGTAGTAGGTAGGAAAGGATCTCAAGATTTTTAGAAGAATGATAATCCCATTACAAAGAAATGTGGGAAGGACAGCTAAACCTTAAACAGCAAATTAAAACAGCAGAAATGGCCTGGATTATTTGCTGAGAAATTTTAACACAGCATAATCCTAATATAATTAGGCTGAGTAAAACAGCAGTATACATTTCAGTTCATTTATTTATCACTAGGAATTTTAGCAAAAAAATTTGGGAAAAAAGTTACAACAATCCAATTCTGCTCAGTCCATTTTCTCCTACAATTAACCGTATTATCTATCAGCATCTGCATACATATTTTCTTTGCAGCATGTTTTTGTTACATGTTTGCCTACATCAGTCAGCAGGATTTTTTTTCTTCTTCTTCTATGCTGGACTGATTCATCTTGTTTAACAAAGTCATAATAAATCTAACCGTAAAGTTCTGATATAATCTGCAATAAATAATGAGTCTGATCTTCTACAGTACCTGTCAATTATTACAAATGCACAAACAGTGTGGAATAGCTAATCTTTTATATCTTCTATCCAAATAGGCTGTTGGCATTGTCTGAAAGTAAGGTTTTCTAGGAAGATTGTCTCACAATTTGGGATATAAGAGAATATCAATAAAAAGACATTATTTATATTAATACCATCTTTCAGATATTGGCACCACTTCTCTAATTTAAGCTTCTATAAATGATCTTTACCTTGTCCAAATCTTTAAAAATATGTAGAGGCATGGATTTTCAGAAGTGATTTGCCGTTGCCTCTTTCCTAGGACCTTGAAAAAGTGACTTGCCAAGGTCTCCCAGCTGGCTTCATGCCCAAGGCAGGACTAGAACTCACAATCTCATTTTTTAAAAAATAGCCTTTAAGTTCAATATTTCCAAACTTGTGCCAATTCTAGCACTGAAATTTCCACAAATAATTAAACCTGCATGCGAAGAATAATATAACACATCATCTAATGTATGTTCCAGGTTATTCCAATATACCTGTTTTCTGAGAGGCACATTGATGTTAATGCATGTTAATATTTTCTCTTTAGAATTCAACCCTAGTCCTTGAATTTTGTCTACATCTTCCAAATTTAATTTCATGTCCAGATGTATTGCAATTAAGCTAATTGAGCCTCATTATTCACACACCCACTTTTATCCCTCTTGGCCAATTTATAGAAACACATATAACTAGTTAATGCTTTCTATCTTCTTTCTATCAACCATACTTCTTGAAAAAAAATCATATCATAATTTTTTAGAAAATGACAAAGTGCTCATCTTATTCATCTCCAGGATATAATTTAATTGTGGATATATTCCTGTTTGTTTTTTGTCATCTCTATTCATTAATTTCAACTTGAATCTGGGTTCTAATTACTTTTTTTTTTTTTTTTTTTGTCTTAAACGTTGTGTTGAAGTTTGATATATGTGCTGGGCTCCAGCCTTTTCTTCTTTTGAAGTATTTGAATCAACCTTTGGCCATTTCACTTCTTCTATTAAATTTAAAATTCCTTGAATGTCTTTGTAAACACAATGATTTTTAACTCCAGGGATATTTGGTGTAAACTTATATGTTGCATCCGGGGTGTCCTGGAGGGATCCAGAGTTTGATTTTTAGTCTATTTGCTTTGTTATGTGTAAATCTGCAGTAGTTTATGAACTCCTGGCTATTCATCTTTGTTGTCTTATCCATCTCAGCTAGAAATAGATCTTGAGGCACTGCATGAATCACTGTCTGTTCCAGATTATGTCCATTTATATAACTCCCTCCATGATTGTTAACAGTGTTTATTGAGTGTTGTTTTGTTGAGCTGTTTCTTTTGAGCTGCATATATTTTTGGAAGGTTTACTTCTGCGCTTGTTTGAATTTTCCCTAGTCCCCTTCTTTCTATTAATAAACTATATTTAGTCGGGCTGTTCTCTAAGTATACTTTACGGATATACCCTCCACTTGCAACATATATGGAATTTTAATCCTTCCATTTTAACTGGCTCACGTTGGCTTTATAAATTTATAGCATTTAGTTTTGGCTGAATTACATTACTCTTTAGAGAAGGAACTTAACAAACGCTCTACACCACCAAACTAATTGTGACTATAGATTAACAGATTAACCGAGTTGGAAGGGACCTTACAGGTCATCGAGTCCAACCTCCTGCTTCTACCTAGGATCAAACTCACAACCTCCTGATTGTGAGGCAAGATCTCTACACCACAGCAGCTGAAGCTGTTGGAATTCCTTTGTTGTTATAGATTCAAATGTCCCAATTGATTTGGAATTTATGTATCTATTTATAAAACAGACACTCACCTTTGTCTGAATCTTTCGCTGAGAAGTCAGATTAGGGACAGATCGTGATGTAGAAGATCTATGTGGTCACTAGGGTTTGAACCTGACTTGATGGCACAAATAATCAAAAGATCTTTGGCCTTCTTGCTACATTATTCAAAGACTTTCCTGATCATTTCCACTTTTTGCATTCAGTTCCCATAATATGAAGCAAATTGTTTGGCTTGAATTTCCTTTTTTATCTGAAAAAATCATTTTTAAAATTTGTTTTAATTTTTCCTATTTTGAATTCCTTTTCTGTTAACCATCTTTCTTAGTTTAATGCCTTTTTAAAGGTATTTTGTTTTCTGCTTTCCTGATATTAATTCTATTTCCTCTCCTGGGTATAGAATGCAACTTTTTTTGGCTGATGGGTGTTACACTGGAGCTTGTGTCTTGTGATTTATGTTCGTTCCTATTTAATGTTTTGTGCAACAGTTGCATCAATATTTGTAGTATTTTTTATTCTCTGCTAAGAAAGATTTCATCATGGAGATTTCCTGTGCCTAAGTGGAAACAATGTTATTTAAATCCTGTTGTGGTTTGCTAATTATATTCATTAACATTCGAAAATATAATCTAAATTATTCATTAGAACAGTAATTTCCCATTGTTAAGCATGAAATTGGAGGATCATTTATATTCTCAGTCTTCACACCTCCCAGAATAGTCTGATTTTCCTCTGTAACAGGGTCATTTGTTGCCAGGATATAAGATAGTTGATCCATAAAGGCAACCTCCTTAGCTAAATCTACTCCCTCAGTGACGGATCTGTTGTAAATTTACTGTTGGACCAGTCATGGGAAGTTAGAATCATAGAGTCCTCTATTGAGACAAATGAGTAACTGTCTAAAGGAGAGTTAGATAAGTGTCTTGTTTGAGGGAAAAAACCCTGTAATCTTGGCTTGGCTTCCTCCTTCTTTATCATTCTCTGTTATTCCAGGCTCTGGTTTTAATCCTTGTTAATGATAGCTGCCCCTTCTGAGGACCATTTGAGTCTTTAAATAGTAAGAACTCCTTTTCATTACTATATTGTTTTCAATCGTTCTTCCATCTATCTGCAGTAAATGCTCCAAGGTTTATTACCTTGCTGCCTGTATTATTGTTAGAAGAGCTAAAATAAGTTTTCATGAGATAAAACACTTTATTATTTAGCATATCATGACAAAGGGAAATGAACATATACACATAATCCATGTAATTATATACAGAATTTATATGGGGTGTGGCAGTGGCCTCATAACTGGTAAGACACTGGATGTTTTGGCAAGGACAATTGATGCCCTTTCTTTTTTGTTCCCCTTTGGGTTGTTTCTTCCGTTTCTTTGCAGAGACAAGATTTGCTTTCTGTTGTTGTCTTCTCAATCCTGGCTTTATATGCAGTTGTTTTTAAGGCTTTATATGGATGTTTTTATAACTCCTCAGTCTTTTCAAATTTCCTGCTGTTAACTATTGCCAGGTCTTGTTATCTGCTTTCCCTACTTTATTTATTTATTTTTTTAATGTACTGGCCATGTAAAATTTTGCCTCGCCATGTCTCTTTTCTATCATTTGGTCCTTCTTGTAGACCAGTTTGATCCCTTCAGTGTTCAGTCAGCCCTCATGTATTAGCTTCATCTTCTTTACTATCCTTCAGATATTCTTACAGT
The DNA here is from genome assembly GCA_022577455.1 of Arizona elegans. Classification (NCBI taxonomy): domain Eukaryota; kingdom Metazoa; phylum Chordata; class Lepidosauria; order Squamata; family Colubridae; genus Arizona; species Arizona elegans. The sequence goes on from JAKOOJ010000008.1 coordinate 59,998,785, forward strand.
GCCCATTTTTCTTCTTCAACTGTCTGGCATATTTGCAGCATTCCATGCCTACCTAGGCTCCTTGGTAAATATAGTCTGTCAATATTGCTCCATGGGTGAAGGACATGATTCATTTTCATAATTTTTATATTTTTTCTACGCACTGCAATTCTTAAAGATATGCTGTAGATGTAGACAATGGGTAAAAAAAGAAAAAAAATCTCCACTGAATTTTACAATTTAAATTTGAACAAAAGGTATTTTTGTATTTAAATTCATAATGAATCTAAATGTATTGAATTTTTCAGAAATGAAAAGATTTTTTTTCTTTTTTAAACATTTTAAGACAATGTCATACAATCACGCAGATTATGCATTTCAAATAGAAATATTATCCTTTTAAAAATGTGCATTGAAAAGCAAAATCATTTGCCAACGGAGCAGCAAATAATTCAAAAAATTTACACATGTGCAGAAATGAATAGACTAATGTTGAAATTAAAAGATAAGGAAGACTCACAGTATTTTAAGATATGGGACAATTGGTATGAGGGGATAAACCAATGGAAAAGAAGGTAAAGTCAAAATTTAGTAAGAAATTAAAAGTAATAATTATACACCGTCATTAAGGAAAAAGAAGGGAAAATAAGTTTTTGTATATATGTATACTTATATACATTATATATACTTTGTTGTTTGTTGATATTGTTGATTGTATTTTAAGGTTGTGAATGTTTTATACAATTTTATTTTTTTTAAATCTAATAAAGTTTGTTTTTAAAACGAAAGAAAAAAAAAGAAAAGCAAATTCCTAGCACCTAAGCTTTTAAATTTTGACAAAGATCGATATTTTCTTTTCTAAGACTCAGTTTTCTTTATATTATTCCATTATTAAGTAATTGTTACTTACGATTATGAATCACACCAATTTCAAGATTTGGAAGTAATTATGATTATGAAACTGCATAACAATAACAAGACAAAAGAAATGCAGTCTAAGTACTACAGTGAAAACATATGATCTTTTGGACTCTTGTGATTGAAACTAGAATCTTTCATTATATAATTCATTCTTAATTTTTACAATTGCACACTTACACATGAACACCATCACTTTTTTAAAGATGAGAGATGTTTATATGTGCACATTCAAATTAGTGAAAGAGTCTTAAAATGTGAATGACTGCTGGTGAAATTGCACAGAACAAAATAAACGGTTCTCTCAATTTATATGTGTCTCTCTGGAGGGTTAATTTATTTTGAGATTTTGAAGCCTAATTTGTTCTGCCTTTTACTTGGTTTAATGAATCAACTTTAATTTTTAAAGACTTCACTCTTAAAGGGTTTTCCTGTTTTTTACCAGGATGACTGATGATGGGATTTCTTAGTATAAAATAAAGGTAGTTCTTGACTTACAACCTTTTATTTAGTGACCCTTTGAAGTTACAATAGCACTGAAAAAGTCACAAGTGTTGCAGCATTCCCATGGTCATGTGATCAAAATTCAGATGCTTGGTAACTGTCAGGAATTTATGATAGTTGTAGTATGTGTCCTTGGGTCATCTGATCACCTTTTGCGACCTTCTGACAAGCAAAGTCAATGGAGAAACCAGATTCACTTAACAACCATGTTACTAACTGAACAAATGAAGTGACTTACTTAACGAATGGGGCAAGAAAGGTCATAAAATGGGATACAACTCATTTAACAATTGTCTTGCTTAGCAATCGAAATTTTGGACTCAGTTGTGATCGTAAGTTGAGGACTGACTACCTGTAATATAAAATGTTGCATTTCATTGGACATTTAATATGGAATAATGGTTTAAATATAGTTTCCTATTGAGATGAATTTAAAAATAATTATACTCTCTACAAGGAATGGTAGAGGAATTATAAAATATGTGGTGTATGTCTATCTGTGTGCCAATTTTGTGGACTCTTTAAGTGTGGACTTCCACATGACTCTTATTGTCAAGATACTTTTTTTCAGTGCAACATTAAGACTGGATAATATGTCTGATGTGGTCATGGTTTAAATCATTTTTTAAAAACAAAGATAGTATATCTTTTATACATATACAAATATTGTTCTATCTTATTTAGTCTGTTCTTGCTTGCTTGCTTGCTTGCTTGCTTGCTTCCCTCCCACCCACCACTAATTTTATGTTCTGAGTTGAGAGTGTTTGTATTAAAGCAATGAAATAATTAAAATGAGATTTTTGTCAACAATTTGATAGCAAATTGCATTAAGGGCTTTTCAGATTCAGTCAGACATGAATATTCAATTATTGAATAATCACAACAGTTTTTTTTTTTTTTAATCAGATAGTATGGAATAAATTATGAACAATGACCCAGCATCTTTAGGAATTCAGAGAGTTTCAGATCCAGATACTCAGATACACAAGACTGGTCAGCATTTTTCTGCCCAGTTAGCCCTTGATTATTTTAGCTGATTCTTAGTGGAAGAAAAGAAATATAAAATCATTCACTTGTGAGCAGACCAATACAGAATAATGTTTGTTTAACTGATTGTTGCTGATCTTGAATCGTTTGACTCACTTCTTCAACCACTTGTACTATCTGTATGATCTTTATGTTTATCCAATAGGTAAATCCAAAGCTATATTTTGTTTGTGAATATCTAACCTAGGAATAAATAATTAGTTTTATTTGAGTTAATTAAAAAAATTATGTCCAAATAGGCTGTTGCAATAAACAAGTCAACAACAAGCCCTTTTTAAAGATGGATTACTATCATGGATATAGTTTGGGAACAGAATGCAAAATTTTGCTGAAGCAAGTGCCAAGTTAAATATCAAGGTAACTTTGGTGAAGCATCTGCATACTATTCTGCTGGAATAGTACCAACCTATGTTGACAATTCTTGACTAACTGGGTTATTGTATGAATTAATATAAAATTAATATAAGACAATTTCTTGATTTCTTATGAAGCAGCTACTACATGGTTGTGCTGGCCCATGAAGGGGAAAACATGGTAGACTGTATTTTTGAGTTCTTCAGAACTGATAATTAAACAGGATGGCACAACTTTAAGAAAAAAGTCCAAGTGTTAGGCCACATATTTAAGACATTAGATCTGCACTCCTAAAAGTCAGTCCTAAAAGAGAGATTACCGATGCACCATTTGGTATTACTGATATTAGATTGGATCCAGACATCAACAACCAAAGAAAAAGAAAACAAACAAACAAACAAACGAAACATTGGTCCTCACTCAAATGGTTATTATTTATTTATTAAATTTATATTGGGTCCGTCTCACTATCCACCAAGATTATCTGAGCATAATATTTCTATTATTTAATTTATATGTTTCTAATATCTCAAAAAGAGGCAATAGCAAACCACTTATGAAAAATATTGCCAAGAAAACTGCAGGGATTTGTGCATGCAGTTTTCAAGATTCAGACATGGTTCAATGGAAGAAAAAAAATATATAATATCTCAAATCTGGTATTTCCAATTCACTACCATTAGGAATGTAATTATTGCCAGAACTCATCTGAGCCAAGTTAAATAATTTCATTTTATTTTTGTCCCTCTGATGAGAAACACTGACCAGATTCAGTCTGCGCAAGTTTCTAAACTAGCTCCATTTCCACATCTAACAGATCTGTAGAATGTTGGTTTTGAGCAATTATATTCCTGTAAATGTAAATGTGCTTGCAACTTTGTCATTTTTTGGATCAAAATAAATGATATTTTTGCACAGTATCCCAAGTATTTTAATTGGGATGTCTTCTGAAGTCTTTTTATGTTGATTTGTAAATGACATGTACTGAAAATTTGTCTTTATTTTGTCATTTTGTATAGAAATCAAACTTAATGTAATTCCAGTCTAGGTGCTATATGCTAATTTGACTATGAATTAAGATGACCAAATCTCAAAAGCCATTACTGTAGAATACTTTTTGTAAATTATCCCAATCACTATATTACCAATTACACTATTTTACTATAAGCCGAGATGGCGCAGTGGTTAGGGTGCAGTACTGCAGCTACTTCAGCTGACTGCTAGTTCAGCAGATCAGCATATCAAATCTCACGGGTTCAAGGTTGAGTCAGCCTTCCATCCTTCCGAGGTGGGTAAAATGAGGACCCAGATTGTTAGGGGGCAATATGCTATTTAGTATACTGTCTTTAATGTAAGCCGCCCAGAATCCTCGGAGAGTGGGCGACATAGAAATATGACCAATAAAAAATAATAATACCTTCCTTGCATTATAATGCTGTATTTTGCCTAAAAGCAAACAGTAACGTAAAAACAGCCGTTCAGCTATTCTCTATAAACAATGCAGCTCATCAAGTTAATAAAAGTCCATCAATCCATGACAGGAATATAAACTTGCTTTTATAGTATTGTGAGAAAACAGCAATGTGGAATGCATTGTTAAAATAGAAAAGTAGTAATAGAAGAAGGATATTTAATGATTATATTAACATGTTCTAATTGTAAAACTTAGATATTTTAAGACTCAAAGGCTCCATAGTTTAAACAAGGGATAAAGCCTATGGTCAGAAATTATATATCAAGTTAGTATTTGGAAAAAAATATTACCAGGAAATGCTAAGCTATAGGCTATTGAAAACTGAAAAGCATCCTAGAAGGTAAGAGTTGAAGTGTTGCCAAAAAAACCTAACAAACATGTCTTTAGGAAGTCAAAATGAATTTGACTTGAAGAAAAAAAATTGACTTTAGACTTCTGCCTTAAAATATTTAGGAACTTGTACTATAAATTGGTCAGCTTTTAAGACTAAATATAATAAATATTTTTTTAAAATCACAAATTACACTATGATTTAACTCTGAAAAAAAACCATTATGTTTGCACAGTACAGTGATTTGATTTTCTAAGTTTCTTATAACCTAGCACATAAACTGGTTTTGCTGAACTTGAGGCAAAAATAGGGCTGGCTTGTTTGTGGTTTAAAATATTAATGGCTAATTTGTGTATTAAGTCCATCCAAGCAGAATGTCTTAGATTGCTACAGCAACATTTCAAAAATATGGAATATTAAAACCTCAAGCTTAATGAGGAGTAAAATCCAAATAAGCATAATACATTCCAACTGTTGTTCCATTACTTTTTCCTTTCTCTCTAGCCGTCTACTGGGAGTTGTACTGAAATTAGTTAGCAAATAACAAAATTGAATATATGGATGTCAGACATCAAAGAAGTGCAAAGGGATGATGCATGTTCTTTCCTTTACACTCTGTATTTTTTTAATTGAAATACATTAATTTATATTCTGTTCAGTGAAAATCGTAACTCACATTAAAAGGAATAAAAACAATGAAACCCCAAATTATTTTAGCAAGGGTAGTTTCAACTTTTATCTTCACTTGTTTGTAATGCTGGATGCCCTTGATATCTAATGACTAAAACATGAAGGCCAATTTTGCAAGCATTAATAAAATTATTTGCAGTGTACACCGGTATAAACACAAGTTTATTCTTTTGTTTTCTTGTTCTCCTTTAAGCATTACTTTGCCTCAATCTATTGTTTCATAATGATAACAATGAATTTTACAATAGTAAACCTAAACTTAGGAAATATTTGGCAAGAAACACAGTAAACTAGGTAAAGGTAAGATCTTTATTCTTCAAAAATCCACTCCTTTGGCAAATTAGATGGAGTAGACAGAGATTGTTTGTTTATAAAAAAGTATATTTTAACTTTGCTCTTAATTCTTTTTTCAATCTATTTTCTCTCAATCTAGATATCTATTCAGTCTATCTATTTCAATCTTTTTTCAATCTATTCATGGGTTTATATTGTTTTATTAAGTTGTAAACTATTTAAGTGAAATAGATGGTGGTGTAGAAATTTAATAGGTAGGTAGCTGCATAGATAGATAGATAGATAGATAGATAGATAGATAGATAGATAGATAGATAGACAGACAGACAGACAGACAGACAGACAGACAGACAGACAGGACAGACTCTGTGAATACATATCTGTGGGTGTCTATGTGTGTGTTTCATTTAAATGTAAACAAAAACACACATGCAAATACTTATTCATATACATAAAAGAAGAATCTAAATGAACTTTTTTCTTTGGTTTAATTTTATACTTACCAGCAGGTTGAGGTTTTTTTTTTTTCCATTGCGCTGTCTTCCATTGTTAGGGCTTTCTGGCAAACTTTGTCATGGGATTATATGGTCCTCCCAGGATATATGGTTATTCCAGGAAACATTGAAAATGTACTAATTTGCAAAAATCCCGTACGGCTATAATAATGCTAAGCATTTAAAAGATCAGACCTTTAAGAGGACCACTGGCTAGCTTGTATATTTTTTTAAAAAAATAAGTGAGTTCCCCACAAATTGCTATGACTTTTTTTTCAAGCAGCATTCTTTTAAATCTCTATTGATAGCTATGGCTTTATATAGTTAAATATTCAAGCACAACAACTACAATACATTTGACATAATATGAGAATATTCCTATCTTAATGCCTCCTCTATTTAAAAGTTTTTATGAAGCTCCTTCCACGAGGAAAAGTCGACCATGCTTGCTCATTCATTTCTACTGTACTGCATATATTGGCAAAACTTGATATGCATATTGAGATGAGTTGATAGGATATTTCATACACTGACATTGTCATGTTTTCCTTAATTTTGCACATTTTAGTGCTGGAAAGCATAATAGGACAATGTCATATTAGCAATGGCAAGTAATAGATGCAGTCAATTTAAAAACAGCAACAAAAAATCCCTATCATATAGCAGTGGGGTCTGTCAGATTGAAGAATTAATTAAATGGTCTCTGTGTTAGTAGCCTAGCAACCAAGTGGCATTATGAAAGTTACTGGTAGGATTCTTTGTATTCTGCTTTCATTCTGAAAAAGCTCTTATCCTAATACTCCAGGCTTCTAGAAGACTTTTGTTTAACTTTTACACCATAAAAAGTTTATCATATTCTTGACTCAATGCACTAAGGTGGTCTATGTTAGTGTACAGATGAGGGGAATAGTGAGAGACTGTCTCCAGAAATTGTGAGTGCTCCAATACTGGAGAATTTTAAGAAGAAATTCAACCATTTGAAAAATGGGCAACCATTTTTCTGAATTAATATTGGTTTTTCCCCCTGAATAGGGGGTTGGACTAGGTCTCTTCAACTCTGTTATTCCGTTATGTCCCTTCCTCCCAGTTATGAAATCATATTTTGGCTACTTGGCAACAGGCTCCCCTTTCCTGCTATTTGCAGAGTTCTGAATTCACATGGTTGTGATTTTTGATTTTTTTTGCTAATTTACTTCCAGTTTCAAGCAAAAAACACTCATTTGATATAATGGATTTGCTTAACAACTGCTGCAAAAAAAGTCACAAAAATAGTAACATAGTGATCCACCTAATGACTGTAATGACTTAATAATGTAATTCCGGGCACACAATTACAGTCATAAACTACATGGAGCATTCTGGAACATAAGATTCACTTCACTGCACTTGCATATTTGTTTGCTTGTTGACTTTCTGGGTTGCTTAATTACCAAACAACTCTAAGCAGCTTCCCAAACTAAAAGCACAATAAAATACAAGGGGGAAAAACCACCAACATTCAGCAAACAGTGAAACACAACCAGCATATGGTGAGAAATCACAAAATACTCAACGTATCTGTATTTCATTAACACTAAAAGGGGAAATCACCCATATGTATGCTGCTTTCATTTGAAATCCGATCTCAGATTAGGTATGCAATTAGTATTAGGCTCTCTGTGTGAGCTTCCAGTGCATTTTTTTAAAAATAACCCTCACTAAAATATTCTAAAAACTGAATATAGTGCAAATCTGGCATAAAATGAGAACACACTTTTCAGAAATAAGAAATCTGATGTTTATGCACCTTCATATCCACCAAGATTACTTTGCTGCTGCCTAACACAGATCTATTGTATAAATGAGCAATATGAATTCAGTAGCATCCTCTAATGCCCAAGTTTCCTAATTTAATTTTAATGAAACTTTCCATATGGGTTTTCACAAGCAGTATCTTCTTTACAGATTAATTATTAACACTGCTAGGAACATAAGTGCCCAGCATCCTATATTGGTAATAACTGGTTCCCCAACATCTTTCCTCTCTCTAAAGGAGTACCAAATTGATCCTTAAAGACTGCCCTCTAGCCACCTTTATTCTCCAAAGGATGCTATGAACAACATGAATCCTGTCCAGAGCACATTAAAATACAACAAAAAGCAGATGCTTTCAAGTATGGAAAGATAGGTCATTGTTTCTCTGCTTGAACCAATACATAGCTTGATCAGATGCTTAATTGGCAAAATAGGATACACAACAAGCAAGAAGCAAAGCTACCCACGTCAGTTTTCAAAATGACCTATTTCCCTAACACCTGGCAAAGTGAATATGAATTTATTCTCCTTCCCACTCATTTGGGAAAGTGTTGGCTTCATCTCAAGCTGTCTTGAAGCTGAAATTGTTACAATAGAATTGTTTCTTTGTAAATAGAATCAGTAAAATTCTTTGTACTGATGCTTGGATAGCTGTGATTTGTTTCGGCTCCTTCAGATGAAATTTTTTATCAAAGCTCTCTGCAGAGCCAGCCAATTGTGATTGTTTGATTGATTTATTATGGCCATCACATCAATATTAACTGAAGATTCAGAATGGAGATCTGTCCCATATCCACTCTGAATCAAGTTCATCTACACTGTTGCTGATTGTCCTTCTCCATCATAATGAACGCAGCATCCAGGAATGAGTTGTCTCGTCTATCGGCCAATGCATCTCAGAAACTCCTAGTAAGAAATCATTTCCAGGAGAATGACTTATAACCTTGATATTTCTGGATTGCTAACTAGGTTCATACCTAATTAATGTTTTAAATTCAGCCAAGATCAGCTAGATGCACCCAGATAGACAATACACACACACACACACACACACACACACACACACACACACACACACACACACACACACATATATATATATATATATATATATATATATATATATATATATATATATATATATATATATATATATATATATGTCTTTTTTCCTTTTTCGTAGGCTTTTATGTGCATATTCTTTCTAGCCAGGTTTTACCTACGTAAACTTAGTTGTTCTACAGCCCTGGGCCTTTTTTCTGCTGACAAGCTGCAACTCTGTGTTGCTCCCTGGGAGACTCAGATAGCTATTTCTGCCTCTTAAGGCATCTTCAGTGAGCCACACCCACTTCTCAGATATCCTCCCTGTAAAGATACAATGTGTCTTTTTTCCTTTTTTGTAGGCTTTTATGTGCATATTCTTTCTAGCCAGGTTTTACCTACGTAAACTTAGTTGTTCTACAGCCCTAGTTCTGTGAAATGTCAGCAGAAAAAAGGCCCAGAAACTTGTGAATGAGATTTGGATGCTCCTGGAAGCATGAAGCCGAGAACACCAGCCTGAAGATGACGAATGAGACTTCGTCGAAACGTCGCCAAGACACTTCCAATTTTACGTGAGAGAAGACCCGAATGGCCAAAGACATATATATATATATATATATATATATATATATATATATATATATATATATATATATATATATATACACATACTTTTCTAGTCAGGGTTTTTTTCCTACGTAGCTCAAGATGTTTGTATAGCCATAGTGGGGTGATATCTCAAATCACCACTTTCAGGCTTTATCAGACATTTTGTGTTGTCTGTTGTGAGACTTAAGAGAGACTGGGATAGTACTATTTCTGTCTTATGAGACTTCATCAGCCAGCCACACCCTTATTTTATGACTCCTCCCTGTAAAAGTCAAATATTTATTTTTATTTTGTTCTTTTAATTCGTAGGTTCATATGTATAATACTTTTCTAGTCAGGGTTCTTTTCCTACGTAGCTCAAGATGTTTGTATAGCCATAGTGGGGTGATATCTCAAATCACCACTTTCAGGCTTTATCAGACATTTTGTGTTGTCTGCTGTGAGACTTAAGAGAGACTGGGATAGTACTCTTTCTGTCTTATGAGACTTCATCGGCCAGCCACACCCTTATTTTATGACTCCTCCCTGTAAAAGTCAAATATTTATTTTTATTTTGTTCTTTTAACTCGTAGGTTCATATGTATAATACTTTTCTAGTCAGGGTTTTTTCTATACATATATGTTTTTCTTTTATCCAGGTTTCTCCTACGTAACCAATATATATATACATATATATATATATATATATATATATATATATATATATATATATGTGTGTGTGTGTGTGTGTGTGTGTGTGTGTGTGTGTGTGTGTGTGTATATATATATATATATATATATATATATATATATGCAAGTTTTAGTGTATTCGCGTCTTTTCCCATGTAAGATTGAGTGTATCTTGGCGACGTTTCGATAAGGTCCCACTCATTTTCTTCAGGCGGGTGCTTTCGGCTTCATGTCTGTGTGAGCAAAGCATGATCGGAGCTGCCGTCTCTCTTTAAATACTGATGGGGAGGTGTGGGGTGTTGGCTTTGTTGCTGTGAGCAGGTTGGTTGCCTGTGTTATTACAACTTGATTGGTTGATGTAGTTGATGTTTGCAGATTAGTCGGTTGTTTCGTAACATCCTGTGTGGTCCTTGATGTGTGCCCATTAGTCTTTTGTGTTTGAATGTGACCACATGTTTGTTGGACCCGTGCCTCGCCTGGTTAGTGCTGGCTTCCCGGGAGGTGACGCGAGGCTGGCTCCAGGGGATTATAAATGCTTCATTGGGCGAGGGTGTCTTTCCCACCGGCTTGAAAGAGGCGGTGTGAGACCTCTCCTCAAGAAGCCTTCCCTGGACCCGGCAGTATTGGCTAACTATCATCCAGTCTCCAACTTTCGCTTTGTGCAAAGGTTGTTGAGAGTGTGGTTGCGCGACAGCTTCTCCAGTACCTGGATGAAACGACGTATCTAGATCCATTCCAGTCGGGCTTCAGGCCTGGGTACAGCACGGAAATGGCATTGGTCGCATTGGTGGATGATCTCTGGAGGGCTCGGGACAGGGGGTGCTCCTCGGTCCTGGTCCTGTTAAATCTCTCAGTGGCTTTTGATACCATCGACCATGGTATCATGCTGCACCAATTGAAAGAGTTGTGGGTGGGAGGCACCATACTAAGATGGTTCTCTTCTTTTCTCTCCGACTGGTGTGCAGTCTGTGTTGACAGGGGGGCAGAGGTCAACCCCGAGGTCCCTCATATGTGGGGTGCCACAAGAGTCGGTCCTTTTGTTCAACATTTATGTAAAGCCGCTGGGCGAGATCATCCTTGGTTTCAGGGTGAAGTACCACCAGTACGCTGATGACACCCAGCTGTATATCTCCACCCCGGACCATCCCAACGATGCCATGAAGTGATGTCCCGGTGTCTGGAGGCCGTGCGGATCTGGATGGGGAGGAACAGGCTCAGGCTCAACCCATCCAAGACCGAGTGGCTGTGGTTTCCGACATCCCGATATAGTCAGCTGGTGCCATCGCTAACTATTGGGGGCGAATCATTGACCCCCACAGAAAGGGCTCGCAACTTGGGTGTCCTCCTGGATTCACGGCTGTCTTTAGAAGAGCACTTGACGGCCGTGACTGGGAGGATTTTTCATCAGGTTCGCCTGATCCTCCAGTTGCGTCCCTTTCTAGATCGGGACTCCTTACGCATGATCACTCATGCCCTCGTCACCTCCCATTTGGACTATTGTAATGCTCTCTACATGGGGCTCCCCTTGAGGAGCACTCGGAGGCTCCAACTGGCGCAGAGTGTGGCCGCGCAGGTGGTGACGGAGCGACGTGGCGCTCCCATGTAACACCTCTCCTGCGCGAGCTGCACTGACTCCCGGTGGTCTTCCGAGTGCGCTTCAAGGTTTTGGTTATCACCTTTAGAGCGCTTCATGGCTTAGGACCTGGTTATTTATGGGACCGCCTGCTACTGCCAATAGCCTCCCACCAACCAGTACGCTCCCATAGAGAGGGGCTCTTCCAGGTGCTGTTGGCCAAACAATGTTGACTGGCGGCCCCCAGGGGGAGAGCCTTCTCTGTGGGGGCACCTACTATCTGGAACGAGATCCCCCCAGAGATACGGAGGATCCCGGATCTGCGTACCTTCCGTCGCGCACTGAAGACTTTCCTATTTCATCAAGCTGGCCTGACCTAAGTCTCTCCCCTTTTTAAATGGAAATTTAAAATTTGGTTTTAAATTATTGGGGTTTTAAATTTGTTCAGCCAAATTATTTAATTCATTTTATTCTATTTTAAATTTTGTATTTATATGTTTTTATTCTATGGCTGTTCACCGTCCTGAGTCCTTCGGGAGTAGGGCCGTATACAAATTCAATAAAATAAATAAATAAATAAATAAAACGACCTTGGTAATGGGCTGTGTGTTAACGTCCTGAGTTCTAGTGTTGTGAAATCCTGAGTTTTTTGACGTAATGTCCTGAGCAGATGGCTGTGGTGCCACAGCCATGGCTTTGGTTTGGCTCCAAGTTTGAGGTCTTGCCATGTGTTCATGGTGTGTGTCAGTTTGCTTTGTGTGGGCATCGGAGGGGGGTGCAGCAGCTGGTGATGCCGCCATAGTCTGGCTTCTGGATGATGGTTGTAGTTCGTCTATGGGATGGGTTTGGGTTTGAATCTGGTGAGGATGATTTGTTGTGGTGTCATGTGTTATCTTGGGTCCAGTGTTAATCTTTGTGGCAGGGACTCTTCTGTCGACTAGGGCTTTCCAGATGTCCGGTAGGCGGGAGGTATCATCACATCTGGAAACTAGCCCTAGTCAACAGAAGAGTCCCAGCCACAAAGATTAACACCAGACCCAAGATAACACATGACACCACCACAAATCATCCTCACCAGATATATATATATATATTTGTTTTCTTTTCGTAGGCTTTTATGTGTATTTCTCTTTAGCCAGGTTCTTCCTACATAAACCAAGATTTTTATGCAGCCCTAGTTCAGTGAAATCACAATCCACTAGTTTCTAGGCTTTTTTCAGGCAGCCAGCAAGCACCCTGTTGCCCATTGGGAGACCACAATCACTTAAGTATGAGCCAACAGTGTGCTGCAGCTACCAAAAAAGCCCAACACATTTCTAGGCTGCATTAACTGACGGATAGAATCAGGATTACGTGAAGTGTTAATATCACTTTATAATGCCTGAGAGGAGGTTGGACTAGAAGACCTCCAAGGTCCCTTCCAACTCTGTCTGTTATCATTTGATAAACAAATTGTTTGCTGTTAGAACTAGAATATATTTCCTAATTGGGGTGACATATTTTCCTGCATCAATATTTAACTACCTGCATATTTGAAATCATAGATATGTAGTCTGAGATAAAAGCAGTTTAGTGTCTGAATTTGAGAAAAAATGTGGGAAAAGCAAAGAGTTTGAATGTTTCTGGACCTGGTGCAAGTTGTGTTGGAAGCTAAGGAGATACATCATGTTATATTGAGATCCATATTGTTGCTTTGAAAATCCATTTCTTCTGTATTTTGAAGTTGTTTTTACTAGGGTCTGCTTATATATAGGCAGTTCAAATTTTCAGAGAAGCCATGTATTTCTAATGCACTTTCATCAAAGGAAACCAAATTCCTTATATCTCTATATTTCATACAGTCAGACAAATGAGGGACCAATGAGTAAGATACTTGTTTCTGTTCTAAATAAGAAGAAATTTTTAAATTGACAAAGATTAATAGCATATGATAGATGCATAAATAAAAAGAGAGATTTAGTTGACACACTGCATGAGCTGATTCCATTATTATTAGAAAATTATGAAATACAGTGTACAGGTATGACAGAAAGAGAACTATTAGTCAGATGGCTCTCTGACACCCAAGTGCTTAATCAAACCCCAGTGAAATCAAATGGATTATATTAAAATAGGTATTTTTTTAGATCATACTCTGCTTGACAGCTCTGCAGTTTGAAATGCTAAAATCCGTTGAGTATATGCTGAAGTTATATGTCATATTCTAGACAAATATATTACATTTTGTAACAAATCAATTTGTCATTATGTAGTCCAGCGGATGAAAGGTTACAAAATTTGACTTTTAGCTTACAATGCCTTCCATTCTTTATATTTAAATATCATATTTTTGGATAAATTTTTAAAAAATCCAATGTCCATAAAACGATAAACTTAGAAGGTGGGAATTTTGCAAATTGTTATTCAATATATATGGAGAACACCAGACAGGGGAAGGCTACAATAGGCCTATTTCCTAAATATACATATCTCTTCTGAATACTTATGAACATATATTAATAGTATTGTTTACTGTGCAATTGAGCAACTCTTTCTTTAATTTACAGGCGATGCATGTGACTCTAATCCTTGTGAAAATGGAGGCATCTGTATGTCTGGTTTGGATGGTTTCTATACTTGCGAATGTCCTGATGGCATCACAGATTCCAATTGTTCTAATGTTATGGAGGTTGGTAAGTGCAAATAAACAAAACAGAAAAAATGTTAATATGGATTGTTATTTTCTAAAATATGAAAGTGCAAAGTTTCCTAATCCTTCTTGCAATAATCAATCCATGGTCTTCACTCCAAATGGTTTAATTTTAATCTTTGTTTACTGACTTCGTATTTTCCTACACTGTCTTACTGGTTTGATCACAGTGTGCATCATTTTAACAAATCTGATAACAATTTGAAATAATCAAGATATGGGTCTTATTCAGTAATGGGTTTCAATTTTGTTTGCTACTAGTTTGCCCGTGGGTGCGCGTGCGCGCACACACAATGCTTCTGCATATGCATAGAGACGTCCGGGCGGGTGGGCAGAGCCTCCTGTTGCTGCTGCTACTGGTTTGCCTGATCCGGGGCGAACTGGTAGCAACCCACCACTGGTCTTATTAATATGACCTGAATAGGTAGCACATACATGAAATATGGTGATGCCTTCATCACCAGACTACAAAAAAGATTCATGCAGATTTTACAAGGAAGCCTAAAATACTGTTTTGAGAATGCTACCAATGACCTTTTAGGTGGAAGTTAGTTTTATTGCCTTCACCTGGATGGCATAATGTGCAGTGGGGCCTTTAGTGTATTTCAAAAAAACCCATACATGTTACTCAGATTACAAATAATCTGGAGCCTGCAGGCAGTACCACATTTAAAAATATATATTTTAACCTTTTTTCATATCTATGTCCAGTGGATGGAAATAAGCTTTCATGGGCCAAGAAAGTGAATATTGTATGGCTGGGAGGCAAGTGAAGCATTGCAACTAGCCACAGAGAAATAGAAGCCGAAAGAATTACTGCTTCAAAGTTTGACCAAAGAACTTCCTGGATGCTTGTTTTATTGCAGTGTATTTTAGATCCATTTTTCCAGTTAATAAGGGGGAAATGAGAAAGCCTTGCTATCTGCCAGTTCTATAAAATCAGCCTTTCCATCTCATGAATCGTTTGCAGTAAATAAGGTTTCAACAATCTAAAAGAAACAGTGACAACTTTTCCATTACGTTGTTAGTAGCAAGTGTTGCACATTGTGAATGTTATGTATTCACATAACATATGTGAATATACATGAATATACATGTATGTATATTCATTGTGAATATACAGACATCATTATGTCTGTATATTCTTTTCTCTCTCTCTCTCTCCCTCTCTCTCTCTCTCTCTCTCTCTCTCTCTCTCTCTCTCTCTCTCTCTCTCTCTCTCTCTCTCTCTCTCTCTCTCTCTTTTGTATATGTTTATCTTAGTTCGTGTGGGTGGCCCAACATTTTTGCATACAGTTAGACTTGTACCTATGTAAACTTAAAAGAGCAACAAAGATGATTAGGGGACTGGAGGCTGAAACATATGAAGAACAGTTGTGGGAACAGGGTATGTCTGGTTTAATGAAAAGAAGGACCAGGGGTGACATGATAGCAGTGTTCCAATATCTCAGGGGCTGCCACAAAGAAGAGGGAGTCAAGCTATTCTCCAAAGCACCTAAGGGCAGGATGAGAAGCAATGGGTGGAAACTAATCAAGGAGCTAAGCAACCTAGAACTAAGGAGAAATTTTCTGATAGAACAATTAATCAGTGGAACAACTTGCCTCCAGAAGTTGTGAATGCTCTGACACTGAAGTTTTTAAGAAGAGATTAGACAACCATTTGACTGAAGTGATGTAGGATTTCCTGCCTAAGCAGGGGGTTGGACTAGAAGGCCTCCAAGGTCCCTTCCAACTCCATTATTCTATTCTATTCTATTCTATTCTATTCTATTCTATTCTATTCTATTCTATTCTATTCTATTCTATTCTATTCTATTCTATTCTAATAAAAAAGATCAGTGGAGTTTACACTGAAGGTTTTCTGTCAGCAAAACTCTTTTCTATTAATGTTCTTGTTATCTGGCTATGAAGGGTTTTCAGAAGAGGCTCAACAGTGAACTCTCAAGGCTGATATAATTGGTTTTCTGATTGAAATTTCTGTCAAAATTACCATGACTTACACCCTACCAGTCATTTTAAATGCTGTTTGCTTCCTATGTAGCAAATTGTTATATTTATTTTATGCTGGGTAATGACAATTAAGATTTGGTTTATTTAGATTTGGTGTTTTTACACATAACAGAAGGTTGAACCAGAGGGTCTCTCTATTTTTTTTCCTATGCCAAATTTGACGGTTCTATGATTCTATTTCAACAAATCTAATTTTTTTTAAAAAAAATCATGGTTTTTATGCCACATTATTGGGGTTAGGGTTTCTCTCTATTTTACACTATTGGAAAAAGAAGTATATGAAGCTGTGATGTCCAAAATATGTTCCAGATTTGTCCTGGATTATCTATCTAAATTTATGTTTCTAGTCTATGGACACCCCTTATTCATTTGATACTCATTTTGTAGGCACATATTTACATAAACCCTTTTTGAAAGCAAATTTAAAATGCCTTTCATTTCAGGCTTCTCCCTCAAGTGCAGTTGGGTTTTTAACATTACATTTTTGTTTGTTTTTTAATCACAAATTCCACCATAATTTCTTAACAGTTTAGAATTTGCTGTCTTCTGGTATCAATTTGAGGAAGAGTGCAATTTGATCATATTTCTCTGAAGATTCAGATCAAAGGCATTTTTTTCTCCATGACCATACTACCCTTTCCAAAATATGGAAAAAAGACCAATTTGTGTGTTTCTGTGCTGAATCAGATTCTGTAATTTCAATATAAGCACAAGAACAATGAAGTCAATGTCAACCAGTGAACACTATCTCCATAGGCATGAGCACATAAACAAATAAAATCACTTGCCACATAATTCTAGACCTGAGAATCAGGTAATTATCAATATTTGTTAAAATGGGATTCTGATTACAAAGCTATCAACAGTTAACAAAACTAGGGCAGATGTGCTTTTTTGGAAGAGGGGAAGTAGTCTGATTAGGCATTGCTCATGTTTCTATTTTATTTTATTTTTTTGGATTTTTTTTTTTGTCATCTACTTAACATAAGCGCTCTAACTAGATAAACATTTGGCTGAACAAGATTGGTTTTGCAGATTTAAAAAAAGCAGATATCATCAGGCCCATTTGATTCATTCAAAAATGGCCAAATAGATTGCAATTTAACATGAGAGCCCAAATGCTTTCAAAACAAGGCATTTAATTTTAGCTCCTATTTTTGCTGGCACAAAAAAAAGAAATAAGTATCAGCAGCTGCAGTGACTCATTGACACACTGGTTTAGATCATAACAACTGAAAAGTATGGGATCTGTCTTGCTTTAACCAGTGACATCTTTTAGTCTAATATAAATTAATAATATGAGTAAATATAAATGAATTTTGGAAAATAATTGTGGATAATTTCCAGATAAATTTGTTGCCAGAACATTCAATTAATGCATATTTTCAGACCTGAATATGCCTACACACCACTTATTTCAGTCAGAGCTTGATATTTATTAGACATCACACACATTTTTTAAAAAGTTAGCTGGCAAAATAGAACAAGAGTTGGATGAAAGCAGAAAAAGAAATATATGAACCGGTAAAAGTGTATAGTATCTTAAATATCAAGTCACTGTGATTTCAGAGTCACTAAAAAAAATGCTGTTGAGTAATTAGTATGGACAGCCCCCCAAAACCATGATTGTTTTTACCTTCCCTGTGTTGAGGGTAAAACTGCCCTCTGCAAAGTGGTGCAACGGACCAGACAGTGAATAGATATGTTGCTTAGCAAAACACACAGATACTCATAGACTCTGAATGTTGTAAGAAAATAAACAGTCTTTACTTGTAGTAAAAAAAACAAACTTGGCTTCTCAAAACAAAGATAACACTTCTTCAAATAATCACGGTTCAACACAAAACCATAGTTTGCTTACAATTCCAGTTCTCTTCAGTAACACAGACACTTTCATTTTTTGAACTCTTTCATTTTTTTGACACTTTCATTTTTTGAACTCCTTTCAGCAGTTCAACCTTTTCATAGCAGGAGCAGAAGTGAATGAACTTCCTGCCTTCTTTTATGTCTGCTTAGCACAGCCAATTAGTCATCTTGTAGCAGTTAAAGTTACAGAACATAGTTTTCTATATATTATCTACCCAACCACAGGATAAGCATCCAACATTCTCCCCTTTGGGTAGACTAATATATTTACAATCTTAAACCATATTGTTCACATGTATCTATATGTTTCCTACTTCCCTGTGCTTTTGTGAAATGATCAGCCACATTGTCTTCTGATGCACAATATACAAGTTCTATCATCTTGTTCATTATACATTCTCTTACATTGAGATACCGAAGATCTGTATGTTTTGTTCTAGTGTTTACAGCTATATTTGTCGCCATTTTTATCGCTGCCTGATTATCTTCATATACTATTATAGGATCTTGTATATCTATTCCTAAATCTAGCATCAGCTGCTTAATACTAATCAAATCTGTACATAACAAAGATAAACAAGAAAACTCTGCTTCCATTGTAGACATACTTAAATGCTTCTGTCTTATAGAATGCCACCATATCAAAGATTTTCCCAGAAATACAGTGATCCCTGAGGTTGATTTTCTTGAATTCACATCTGTTGCGAAACTAGCATCTGCATAAGCGGTTACATGCAATTCTTCTGATGGTTGTAGTTATAATGTTATATAATGTAGTTATATATTTCAGATATCTAAGAATACATTTTGCTCCTTGCCAGTGTCTTTCTGTAGGTTCCGTGTTGAATCTAGCTAATTGGTTCACGCTATAAGAAATATCGGGTCTAGACCAATTGCTAATGTATGATAAACTGCCAATCAACGATTGTTATATCCCTTTATCAAACAACGGACTTTGCACATCAGTGTTGCAATAATCTTGAACCATAGGTGTCTTTGATGGTTTACACAATTCCATTCTGAACTGTTTTAATAGATTATTAATTTTATCAGTTTGGGATAATTTAAATTCTCCCCTAGTTTTTTCGATCCTTACACCTAGGTATTGTTGTATCTCCCCTAGATTTTTAATCCTGACATGAGCTTTTAATTCATCAACAATCCTGTTGGCTTCTTGCTCATTCTTTGTAATCAGAGCTATATCATCAGTAAAAAGAAGTAATAATGATACTATACCATCCCTTTCCATTTTAAATAAACATGGATCTGCTAATCCTGCTTTAAATCCGATATTCTTCAATGTTTTTACAATGCACTGGTTCCATTCATAACCTCACTGTTTTAACCCATACAGACTTTCCTTTAATAACCAACAGACAGCCTTCCCATTTTCCTCAAATCCTGAAGGTTTCTTTAAATAAATTTCATGCTGTAATGGTGCATGCAGATATGCGGTCTCTACATCTAAATGGTTAACTATATATTTATTTCTAGCTGCCCATACCAACACTGCTCTTAATGTACTGGCTTTTAAGCTTGGAGCAAATATTTCATCATGATCATTAGGAGACTGATTAAATCCTTGAGCTACTAGCCTAGCGTTATATATTGGTATATCCCATCTATCCCAGTCTTTAATTTATATATCCACTTACTACCAAGTATAGTTTTCCCTTTTGGAATTGTTACAGACTCATACACTTTCAAATTCTGCAAAGATTGTAGTTCTTTAGTCATTTCACCTCTCCACACTTTCTGGTCTTCAGGTGGAAACGTGGTCAACTCATTAAATGTAGTAGGGACTTTATTTACTTGATAGACTGTAATTGTCTGATGCCTATCAGGTGGTCTTGTTACTCTACTCAACCTTCTTGGGAGTTCAGGACTTACAGATTACATCTCCACCTTTACCTCTTCCTGTACTACGTCTTTCTCCACCTCTTCACTCTGGATCTCTGGCATTTCATTGGTAGCTTCAGTCTGAGTTTCAATGATAACCTCATTTTCAGTACCTAATTTATTCCACCCTACATGCTCCATAAACCTGGCATTTGCACTGTTAACTACCGTTGCTGTTCCTTTTACCCAAAATCTGTAGGACCTGTGGTTTGAATTATAACCAACAAATATTAATTGTTGTGCCCTACTCTGGCCCTTATGCCTTAACTACGCTGGAATATGTACCCATGCAGGTGATCCAAATGTGTGTATGTAGCTCAAATCCGGCTTCCTTCCATGCCATATGGTATATGGAATTTTGTTAGTGGTTGTATTTATGGTGTTGTTTAAGAGTGTATTTGCACACATAATTGCTTCTCCCCATAAATTAGCCGGTAAACCTGCATCAGCTAACATTGATCTCATCATTGCTTATAGGGTTTGTCCTCTCCTTTCAACATATGAGTTAAGTTGTGGTCTATATGGAGCTGAACATTTGTGCTTTATACCAGCATTATCTAACATTGATTTAAACCTTGTGTTTATAAACTCAGTACCATTGTCAGTTACAATGGTAACTATTTTTTTATTTGTTTTTCTCTCCACAAACTTAATCAATTGAACAAAATACCGAAAAGTATCTACCTTAGTCTTCAATAGGTAGCAAAAACCATACCTGGAATAATGGTCAACTATACTGAGAACATAGCAAGCACCCCCTAAACTAGCCTTCATTGGCCCTATTAAATCAGCAAATACCACTTCCAGTGGTCTCTTTGTTTTAAACCTGTCAAACCTATTAGCAGGGATTGTTCTACTTTTCTGCTGACTGCAAATATTGCAATTTAAATACTGGTTACATGGTTTCAGCTTCAAACCATCAACTAATTTTACAGTTTTCTCTAACATCTTAAAACTGATATGCTCCATACGTCTGTGAAGCAAGTGAACACATTCATCATGTGATTTGACATTTGAGTATACAACATGGTTACTAGATAATACATATAAACCATCTTTCAGTTTTCCAATAATCTTGGTTTCTAAACGTTACTATATATCCTAGCTTAACCAATACTCTAACCGAAATCAAATTAAAGTTTAGATTTGGAACATATAACATATGCATTTTTTCTTTTACATATGGACATATTGCCGTTCCCTCACCACATGCCTTTAGCTTCCACCCATTTGCTAAAGAAACCTTATTATTACTAGGCAATATTTTCACAAAATAGTTTTGTGTTCTGACAATGCATAGCAACGCCCCACTATCAATAACCCACGAATCGTGGTTAACCGGTTTCTTATCAGACATAGCTACATTACATTGTTTTTAATCTTTAACCATGGTTTTTTGTTTCAGCCTTCTGCAAAACCTGGCTATATGACCCTTCTTGCCACAACTAAAACAATGTTTTACAGCATATACATGGTTATTTGCCTTTACATTTACATTAATCAACTCAGGTTCTTCCCTTAGTTGTTTTCTTTCTTCTCTCCTTCTGGCCTCTTCTAATAGTCATGAGGTTACATTGGCCAAAGTTAGTTCCTGCTGTGTGAGAACTTCAAATGATGTTACTACATCGTAGCTCTCATCTAGCGATGATAACAGTATATAAACCTGTTGCTGCTCGGAAAAAAACACCTCCTTCTGATGTAGCTCTCTAAAAATGCTTTTTATGCAATTCAGGTGTGTTAACATGTCACCACTCTTAAGGAGTTGTGTGCGAAACAACCTTCGTGTAATGTTAATTTGCGCCCCCACAGTATCACGAACATAAAGACATTTCAAATTTCCACAGCATCTTGCAGCAGACTGTTCACTCTCGATGTGAACAAGCTGGGTATCGTCTAGAGACAAACCAATAATACACAGTGCACTCTCATTCTTCCTCTGGAACTTGGCTATCTTCCTGGCATCCTCGGCATCGTCAGCATTCCAGGAGGTCACATCTGGTGGATTATGCACTACATCCCATAGCCCTTCTTTGCGCAACAGGAGACTGCACTTGGTGGACCAGGATTTGTAGTTGGTGCCATCCAACCAGGTAACCAGCGATATTAAATACGTATCAGAACGTCTGGAGCAATAATGTGTGTCGCAACTCTCTTATTGCTGTAACTGTTACACACACTCTGGTACTGGGCCCATAACCAGTGTTGAGGGGTAAAACTGTCCTCTGCAAAGTGGTGCAACAGACTAGACAGCGAATAGGTACATTGCTTAGCAAAACACACAGATACTCACAGACTTGAACGTTGTAAGAAAAATAAACAGTCTTTACTTGTAGTAAAACAAACTTGGCTTCTCAAAACAAAGATAACAGTTCTTCAAATAAGCACGGTTCAACACAAAACCATAGTTTGCTTACAATTCCAGTTCTCTTCAATAACACAGACACAGTTCCTTTCAGCAGTTCAAACTTGTCATAGCAGGAGCAGAAGTGAATGAACTTCCTGCCTTCTTTTATGGCTGCTTAGCACAGACAATTAGTCATCTTGTAGCAGTTAAAGTTACAGAACTTTACAGAATATTATCTACCCAACCGTTGGATAAGCATCCAACACCTTGTGTTTCTAGGGAGGCTTTTATTAACTTTAACGAATCTATAGTTATAATGTCTACCATACCACTTATTACTAAGCCTGTACCACACCATCAAATACTTATACTAACATATATGTCTACGCCTGTATGCATATCTTATTCCTAAACAGTCAATAACAATTCTATTTCTGTTGCCTAAGTTTACTCCAAAGTCTTCAGCCACCATTTAGTCACCTCCAAGTTGGTTTCTATTGCTGTCAATTGCTTTTGAAGCATTGGTTTAGCAGTTTTGCAGTCTGTGCTGAGGTAACAAAAGGAATGTGATGGCTGACTGTAGCTTCTCAGCATATCTGATGGGTGCTGAATATGCCGGACTCATCTCCTTTCACCTTGCCTGGTGCTGCTTTGATGAAGTCAAAACCTACTCATCCTTTACTGTTAGTTGCCTGTTGAACTGATAGTTAAAGATGCCTCTTTTCTTCTCACCTACATAATACAAATCTTCCTCCTAAACACCCGCACTCTTATGCTAGCCATATTTTTCTTTTTATAATTGGGAATCAGGTATGGGGCAATGATCCTCAGGCTGCCTTAAAGTCCCCTAGGAGAAAACAAAAGAGAAAGAAGAGCTCCTGCTAGCCACTACGAGGCTTTTGTTCCACAAGGTGATATGAAATTGACCTGAAAGATTCTGACATTCAGAGACAATGTCCCCCAAAAAACCTCTTCTGGCTGGCTTCCTTGAGATTTATTTTAAAAGATTTGGTTGAAGTTGTAAGAATAAAAGACTTTATTAAACCAAGCTGCTTTCCCACACAGAGTGGGAAAGCTATGCCAGAATGACCTCTTCTTTCTTCTTCTCACATAGGTAGACATGGATTTCGCTTCGCAGACTGACATCTATTGCAGATCTGCAAGAATTATCATGGCATGAAAAGGCTAAAGATTATTACACAGTTCTAGGAAGCTTGGAAAGTAGGTTAGAGTTTCATTAAGCCTCTTGGAGCATAAGGTCTCCAGTTGTCAGGGCTAAATGTTAATACAATTTATATGATTGTTTAATGCTGGGAAGCCTCTGACCTATTTACACAGGAGTGAAATATCCAGAGTCCAGCATAGTAAGAGGAACCTCGATTTCCTATTGTTCATTTTAATGTCCTGTGACCACACCAGCCTTTTGACCTCTTTGGACATTTTTTTCCCCACTGACTGGGCAAAAACCTGTCACTGAGATTTAATGCATTAACAGAAAAGCTTATTAGACTAAGCAGTCTAAAAGAATGCCGTATTGATATATTGCAGATCATGATGCAATTATCACCTCTGTCAAATGTTTCCAGGCTTACAAGAAAAAAAAAAAGGAGTTTGATGAATTAATTAAAAACAACATTAATCAAGGCCAAACATATATTTTTCTTACTCCCTAAAACTTTTGTTGGCTGGAGAACACATTTCACTTTTTATAAGGAATAAAAGCTGCAATGGGTGGGATGGTGATTCAAACTAGCCAAAGCTAATTTCACACACAAGGAACTACCAGAGTTTTCCATTTGTTCCCATCAGTTTGGCAGAGGAACTAAAAGTTATTTGTTTGTTATTTTTTTAAAAAAAATGTGTAGTTATGTATGTGTGTGTGTGTTTTGCTCTTCTTTACAATGTTTTGTCTCAGGTATAAAAACTGAATTGGCAATTGCATTGTCAGTCCAGGTAATTTCCTAAAAAAAGTGATTGGGTTGGCCAACAATGGATGGATACTTAGATATTTTGACACTAAAATGCACAATAATTTTAAGGCGAAGGGCAAGTCTTATCTTTCAGTCTTATCCCAAATATTCAGTCCCAGGGACCCAGCAAGTAGAGGCAAGATCCCTGCTCCACAACATCTAACTCTTCCTCTCCGTAATTCTTGAAATGAATAGATTGCTTCAGATTATAGCTATTTAAATTTTTTGCCAAAGGCTTCTAAAGAATGTAGAGATGAAAATTAATGTGTCAGTCGTGGTTTTCAGTGTCTTCTGATGAATTGCATTGGAGTCTAATAGATAATCTTGTAATGCATTTTTACTGTACTTTAGACAACAATTTTGATCCCAGGATTGCATCTAAGTGCTAGCAGAAAGTTATTTCGCTCACCAACTGAATGAAGTACCAGCAAAACACCAACTTTTTCTATTGATTTTATTTTATTTTCATATCCTATCCTGTTCCAAAACATTCTTTTAATTCACAGAATTTATATTTGGACAAAGTTATAGGAGCTGCAGTTGATGTGTTTGACTGGAAAGATGGAAGTTTTTGTTTTAAGCTAGAGGAAACTGCTATTAGATACATTGTAATTTTCTATTCCTGAATTTTGTGGTTCAGCATTGAACTATCCATTATAAAAGTATAGTGATCCATAAATTAATTCATGAATATATATTCTGACACAGTACAATGTTCTCTTTCCCTCCCCATTGGTATGCAAAATATAACCACAACTCCTTACCAACTTAAAGTACTATTCTCGCTAACTACAGGGAACAAGAAAATGGGATGTGGTTATATAGTCATGCTTGTTTTGCTTTTTAAAAACATTTCTCTTTATTTAATGTTATGTTAGTAAGGAAGAAGCTCTATATATTTACAGATTCTAATGATGTGATAATGTAAGAAAAATATATCCATGGTGAATATGTGTGTACTATACATGCAAGTCATATTTTAATGGAAAGATACCTAACCCTTTCAGATTCAAAATAGACTATAAAATGAAATAATGAATCTTCCTGATGAAAATGTCATAATCCCACAATTTTATGTCTGCATCTTGGATATATTTCATGTTTAGTTATCAGAGTATTTTGATGTATTATTCTCTGAAAATACAAGTAATTAACATATTCCTGAAATGTAGAAGCTACAGTATATTACCATTTAATATTCAACAAAAACAATTAACTCAAATAATTTTCAAAGGTATATACACAAAATGCTTGCACAAGTATCCTTGAAATTAATATTATTATTGTAAAATATTTTTAGGGAAAGGCACTCATAATTATTAATTGATTCTTAAGCAGTAACCTTAACTTGGCATACTATCTGCTCTGTACAACATCTCCTGCAGTTGAAATTCCATCCTTTCTAAGGTAGGTGAAATGAAGACCCAGTTTGTGGGGGCAATAAGCTGACTTTGTATAAAATATACAAAAGAATGAATTGCTTAATGCATTGTAAGCCGCCCTGAGTCTCCGGAGAAGGGCGGCATATAAATCAAAGAAAAAAAGAAAAAAAAAAAGAAATAAGCTTCTTGTTTTCTTTTTTTTAAAAAAACCAATTTGCCATTTTTGGCACACCATAGTGTAATAACTTAGAATACTAAGCTTCTAAAGTTGTATTCTGAAAATAGTTAGAATCTGGCAGTGATCTTCCTTAGGTGACAAAGGATACTGCTAAGAAGAAGGTCATGATGAAGACTACAGCTGCTCATAGTTCTGACCTTCAGATGCCCGTAGTTTCAGGTCAGGTTGACTGAAGTCATGGTAGTTCTTACTTCAGGAATCCCTGGAATTTAGTTACTCATTGTTATCAAAGAGAGGGTAATTCAGGAAATGTCCACAGCATAGGGTGCAGATGGAGACATTGCTTTTTACTTAGCATTCCTCCCGGTTCGGCCCGGTTTGGCCGAGCCGGTAGCAGTAACGATATGACATCACCAAACTGGTTCTCTTTTTTCTGGAGCTGGACCCTCCTACCCCCCCCCACATTATTCTTACCTTTTATCTGGCCCTGCCCCCAATCTATTGCTGCCTCCCAAGTCCCAGCTGATCAGCTAGTAGGAAAAAAACTGTTTAAACTCTTGCCGTGGGGCTTCAAAGGGCTACCCTACAGCTGACCAGTTTAAAAAGCAGTGTGGTGGTAGACCAGTGCCTCCAAAAACAAATGGGTAGACCAGTGCCTCCAAAAACAAATGGGTAGACTGGTGCCTCCCAAAACAAATGAGTAGACCGGTACCTTCAAAAACAAATGAGTAGACTGGTACAGCTCTGCAAGCAGTTAAAAGCCTGGTAGACCAGTACCTCTGCTAAATCCTAAAGAATTGTCACATGACCATCAAGCTATGCCCACAAAATAAGCCACGCCCACAGAACCAGTAGTAAAAAAATTTAGAACCCACCCCTGCATTATATATATATATATATATATATATATATATATATATATATATATATATATATATATATATATATATGTAGGTCTTTGGTTATTCGGGTCTTCTCCCACGTAAAATTGGAAGTGTCTTGGCGACGTTTCGACGAAGTCTCATTCGTCATCTTCAGGCTGGTGTTCTCGGCTTCGTGCTTCCAGGAGCAATGTGAGATCGCAGCTGTCTCTTCCTTTTAACTGCTAGTGGGGGTGTGAGCTGATTGGGTGGGAACTTGGCTGTGTTCTGATTGGGTGGAGGTGTGTTCTGATTGGTTAGGGGCTCGGCTGTGCTCTGATTGGATGGGGGGTTGGTTGTGCTCTGATTGGCTGGGGGTGTGTTCTGTTTGGGTGGGGGCTTGGTTGTGCTCAGCTTAGTCTGAGTTGCAGGGGGATTTGAGCTGGTGAGCTGCGTTGTTGTTGTTTGGCTTCGTGTTTGTGGCCGTGCGAGCTCTTCATGGTGGGTGTCAGTCTGCTTCATGTATGGATTGGAGAGGTTTAAAGTGGCTAATGATGCAGCTGCAGTCTGGCTTCTGGTCCTTGGTCGTGGCTCATTATCAGTGTGGGTTTGAGTCTGCTTTCTGCGTGGATGTGTGGTGGTGACATCCTGTGTGGCTCTCGTGAGTGTGAGTCTGGTGTCATTCGTCGTGTTAGGGACCCGTTTGTCAATAAGGGCGGGTTTCCAAATGGCTGGTAGGCGGGAGGTATCGTCTCGTTTGTTCATGCTGTGTGGGCGTTTTTCTATCTCAATGGCTTCTCTGATTATTCTGTTGTTAAAGTGTTCAGTTTTGGCGATAGTTCTTGTCTTTTTAAAGTCAATATCATGTCCTGTGGCTTTAAGGTGTTGGACCAGGGAAGAAGTTGGTTCTTCTTTTCTGACTGAGTTCTTGTGTTCTTCTATGCGTGCACTTATTCGTCTGTTGGTTTGTCCGATGTATGTGGTGGGGCAGGCGGTGCATGGGATTTCATATACTCCTTGATTTTCTAACTCAATTTTGTCTTTGGGGTTCCTTAGGATGGTGGATATTTTTCGGTTTGTGCAGAATGATGTCTTGATGTTATGTTTGTGGAGGATTTTGCTTATTCTGTCTGTGGTGCCTTTTATGTATGGGAGGAGGGCTTTGCCGTTTTCTTGTTCTGTGTCTTGGATTTTAGTGGGGGTTTCTTTTTGGATTAGGTTGGTGATCTTATTTCTTTGGAATCCATTGGATGTTAGTACGTTAGTGAGGGTGTGTAGTTCGGTTTTTAGGTGTTGTTCGTCAGCTAAGCGTTTTGTTCTGGAAATGAGTGTCTTGGCTACAGAGTTGATCTGGGCAGGGTGGTGGTGTGAGAGTGCGTGCAGATAGCGGTTTGTGTGTGTTTTCTTCTGGTAGATAGTGTGTCCTAGGGAGCCATTGGATTTTCTGTAGACTAAGACATCCAGGAAGGGAAGTTGGTTGTTCGCTTCTGTTTCCATGGTGAACTGTATTTTGGGGTGTAGGCTGTTGAGGTGTGTGAGGAAGTTGTCCAGTTTTTCTTTCCCATGTGGCCAGATTATGAAGGTGTCGTCCACATATCTGAGCCAGAGTTTGGGTTTATGATCAGATTTTTCTAGAGCTTGGGTTTCAAAGTATTCCATATAGAGGTTGGCAATGACAGGTGAGAGGGGTGATCCCATGGGTGCTCCTTCTGTTTGTTTGTATTTCTGTCCATTATAGATGAAGTATGTGTTGGATAGGCAGTGGTTGGTCAGATCTAAGATGTGCTTGGGGGGGTTATATTTGTTTTGGATAACTGTCAAGGCTTCTTTGATTGGTACTTGGGTGAAGAGGGATATGACATCAAAGCTCACGAGTAGGTCACTGGGCTGTAAGTTTTGTTGCTTTATGATGTCTATGAACTGGAATGAGTTTTTTACGTATGAGGTGATGGATTCTGCATAGGGCTGTAGTTGTTTGGCGAGAAATTTGGCTAGGTTTTGTAGAGGTGAGCCTATGGAGCTGACTATGGGTCTAAGTGGGGTTCCTTCTTTGTGTATCTTGGGGAGACCATAAAGCTTAGGGCATCTGGATGATTTCTCTCTGGGTATGATTCTTTGCTGAATCTCTTCGCTGATGGGGGAGGCTTTTATTTTGGATCTGGTGGTTTTTTCCAGGTAGGTGGTGGGGTCTGTGTTTAGGGGTTTGTATATGGAGTCTTGGAGTAGGTTGTTTAATTTGGTTTGGTAGTCAGATGAGTTCATAACCACCGTGGCATTGCCCTTGTCTGCTGGTAGGATTATTATGCTGGTGTCTTCTTTCAGGTTAAGTAGTGCTGTCTGTTCCTCTTTGGGTAAGTTACTTTTGGGTGGCTTGCTGGTGCAGAGGATGTTGGTGATTTCGAGTCTGATTCTGTTTGCATCATCGGGGTTGATTTTGGTCAGGCTGGTTTCAACTCCGCATATAATGGTTTCAGTGGGGATGCTTTTGGGAGCGACTGCAAAGTTGAATCCTTTAGAAAGGACATTGGTTTCGGCTTTGGTGAGGATCCTATCTGAGATGTTATGCACTGTTTGTTTCATGTGTGGCTGTGAGGGTGGAGGGGATTGTTTCTGGCGTTCTTGTAGTCTTCGGAATTTATTGGTGTGTGTGTCTGTCTTGAGGGTGGTCTGTGTTTCGGCTCTCCAGACGGCAAGTTGTTTGGATTTGTCCCAAAGTGCGGGGTGGATCTTGTTGCTGAGTTTGAGGTGAAGTGTGAGGAGATCCTTGTTGACAGTGCATAACAAACAGTGCATAACATCTCAGATAGGATCCTCACCAAAGCCGAAACCAATGTCCTTTCCAAAGGATTCAACTTTGCAGTCGCTCCCAAAAGCATCCCCACTGAAACCATTATATGCGGAGTTGAAACCAGCCTGACCAAAATCAACCCCGACGATGCAAACAGAATCAGACTCGAAATCACCAACATCCTCTGCACCAGCAAGCCACCCAAAAGTAACTTACCCAAAGAGGAACAGACAGCACTACTTAACCTGAAAGAAGACACCAGCATAATAATCCTACCAGCAGACAAGGGCAATGCCACGGTGGTTATGAACTCATCTGACTACCAAACCAAATTAAACAACCTACTCCAAGACTCCATATACAAACACAGACCCCACCACCTACCTGGAAAAAACCACCAGATCCAAAATAAAAGCCTTCCCCATCAGCGAAGAGATTCAGCAAAGAATCATACCCAGAGAGAAATCATCCAGATGCCCTAAGCTTTATGGTATCCCCAAGATACACAAAGAAGGAACCCCACTTAGACCCATAGTCAGCTCCATAGGCTCACCTCTACAAAACCTAGCCAAATTTCTCGCCAAACAACTACAGCCCTATGCAGAATCCATCACCTCATACGTAAAAAACTCATTCCAGTTCATAGACATCATAAAGCAACAAAACTTACAGCCCAATGACCTACTCGTGAGCTTTGATGTCATATCCCTCTTCACCCAAGTACCAATCAAAGAAGCCTTGACAGTTATCCAAAACAAATATAACCCCCCCAAGCACATCTTAGATCTGACCAACCACTGCCTATCCAACACATACTTCATCTATAATGGACAGAAATACAAACAAACAGAAGGAGCACCCATGGGATCACCCCTCTCACCTGTCATTGCCAACCTCTATATGGAATACTTTGAAACCCAAGCTCTAGAAAAATCTGATCATAAACCCAAACTCTGGCTCAGATATGTGGACGACACCTTCATAATCTGGCCACATGGGAAAGAAAAACTGGACAACTTCCTCACACACCTCAACAGCCTACACCCCAAAATACAGTTCACCATGGAAACAGAAGCGAACAACCAACTTCCCTTCCTGGATGTCTTAGTCTACAGAAAATCCAATGGCTCCCTAGGACACACTATCTACCAGAAGAAAACACACACAAACCGCTATCTGCACGCACTCTCACACCACCACCCTGCCCAGATCAACTCTGTAGCCAAGACACTCATTTCCAGAACAAAACGCTTAGCTGACGAACAACACCTAAAAACCGAACTACATACCCTCACTAACGTACTAACATCCAATGGATTCCAAAGAAATAAGATCACCAACCTAATCCAAAAAGAAACCCCCACTAAAATCCAAGACACAGAACAAGAAAACGGCAAAGCCCTCCTCCCATACATAAAAGGCACCACAGACAGAATAAGCAAAATCCTCCACAAACATAACATCAAGACAGCATTCTGCACAAACCGAAAAATATCCACCATCCTAAGGAACCCCAAAGACAAAATTGAGTTAGAAAATCAAGGAGTATATGAAATCCCATGCACCGCCTGCCCCACCACATACATCGGACAAACCAACAGACGAATAAGTGCACGCATAGAAGAACACAAGAACTCAGTCAGAAAAGAAGAACCAACTTCTTCCCTGGTCCAACACCTTAAAGCCACAGGACATGATATTGACTTTAAAAAGACCAGAACTATCGCCAAAACTGAACACTTTAACAACAGAATAATCAGAGAAGCCATCGAGATAGAAAAACGCCCACACAGCATGAACAAACGAGACGATACCTCCCGCCTACCAGCCATTTGGAAACCCGCCCTTATTGACAAACGGGTCCCTAACACGACGAATGACACCAGACCCACACTCACGAGAGCCACACAGGATGTCACCACCACACATCCACGCAGAAAGCAGACTCAAACCCACACTGATAATGAGCCATGACCAAGGACCAGAAGCCAGACTGCAGCTGCATCATTAGCCACTTTAAACCTCTCCAATCCATACATGAAGCAGACTGACACCCACCATGAAGAGCTTGCACGGCCACAAACACGAAGCCAAACAACAACAACGCAGCTCACCAGCTCAAATCCCCCTGCAACTCAGACTAAGCTGAGCACAACCAAGCCCCCACCCAAACAGAACACACCCCCAGCCAATCAGAGCACAACCAACCCCCCATCCAATCAGAGCACAGCCGAGCCCCTAACCAATCAGAACACACCTCCACCCAATCAGAACACAGCCAAGTTCCCACCCAATCAGCTCACACCCCCACTAGCAGTTAAAAGGAAGAGACAGCTGCGATCTCACATTGCTCCTGGAAGCACGAAGCCGAGAACACCAGCCTGAAGATGACGAATGAGACTTCGTCGAAACGTCGCCAAGACACTTCCAATTTTACGTGGGAGAAGACCCGAATAACCAAAGACCTACATACAAACACCCGCGAAAACCTGAGAAAACAATATATATATATATATATATATATATATATATATATATATATATATATATATATATATATATATATATAATGTCAAGGATTTCACTGAGAAGTGAGACATCTATCTGGAAAGCTGATTAGCAGTTGCAAATAGTTTATGTAGTAATCTACTGTAAATTAACTGTTTTATTAAATATAAGTCAGAACATGTTGTAAAGAATAATCGTATGATTGGAATTGGACAACATAATTTTTGTAGTAAATCACCATAGCATTTGGGAAGCAGTTGCTTGGAAATAATCTCTAGTTAGGTGAAAGGATAATAAATAGAAACAAACCTTAGGCTGATAAATGTCTAGGATAATATAATAGATTTATGGATGAATGTTATAGATAACTCAGCTTCAAATACTTTCAGAAATTGATCTATTTTTCTGAAAAATTGAACCTATTTCTTTTCAAATATCCCATTTGATAATGATATGATTGTTGTAGTTGTTTTAAAAAGCATATCAAAAGAATCAAATTGCTTCAGTTTCAGTGAAGATTCCCTAGTCTGAAATGTTAGTAGAAGAAAATAGTTCCTCGGTATAAGAAGATATTTCGAGTGCTGAGAAAATTCACTTAAAAGATGTTGTGCATCAACTCATGAAGCTGCATAGGCATATAACACCCTGGGGTGTCTCCAAGGAGATCCAAAATGCCAAGATAGTAGCCATGACTATGTGATCAAAGCCCTGCCTCTTAATTACACATATTAATAGTGGGCAAGTCTTCTACTATACAGCTGTAACAGCCGTCTTGACTTTTGTGATTCCCCTGATCACAGCAGAGTTCTTTAATTAGGTTTTCTTCTTGTCTAACAATAGGTCATGATCTTTTTCACACAATAAATTATCCACAGAAACTAATACTGTCTTATTTGTTCCCTAACACTTTGCTTTAATGAAACTACATTACAGTACATAGTGAACATTAAGGAAAAGTGTTGGAACACATTCTAAACCTACATTTCTGGGGTTTTAAATTGAGCCGAATTATTTAATAATTTTAAATTATTTTAATTGATGTTTGTCTTGTGCTTTTAATAGGCTGTACACCGCCCTGAGTCCTTCAGGAGAAGGACGGTATAGAAATAAAATTATTCTTATTCTTATTCTTACATGTTAAATAAATTTGATTTTATGAAGTATGGTTAAAGAGGTGGACTTGCAAGCTTAACTGAGAGAGATTCCCTGACATTTAATAGAAAAAAGAAAGTTCAGTGCAGAATAGAATAGAATAGAATAGAATAGAATAGAATAGAATAGAATAGAATAGAATAGAATAGAATAGAATAGAATTTTTATTGGCCAAGTGTGATTAGACACACAAGGAATTTGTCTTTGGTGCATATGCTCTCAGTGTACATAAAAAGAGAAGATACAAGAGCTTCCATGTCCATGGTTTGAAATTAAGAGTCAAAATCTTAGCTTTCTTCCCTCCAGGTTTTCATGGGGAACATTATATTCTTCAACTGAGGACCAGTTTCAAAAGGGGAAACCATTTAGTAGTTAAATTAAAGTCAGAGTGGGCATCTTCTGTCCTTTAATATCCTTGCATGCCCTTGCAAAACTCACAATCTTTTCACATTCTCATACACTAAACATCTGCAAGATGGGAAAGGAAAGGCCAATTGTCTCTTTCAGATAAGCCACAAACTTTCTAGAAGCCATCAGGAAAGAAAATTATAGTTATATAGAAATTTTCTTTACTAAATCTTTCTGTTCTTTCTTGTCTGTCTTTTTAAACAGTGAATGAATAAAGCTGTCCGGAGAAGGAAGACTTTTCTTAGTTCTCCGGTAGGAAGTATCTGTGGTTTTTCACATAAATATGACTACAATCTTACTATTTTTTTCTAAATTTCTAAGTATTTTTTTAAAAAAGTGCCCTTGCATGAAGATAAAGGCTGATCTATACATGGGAAGACATCATAATACAGACACGTGGCTGAAAGACTATGAGTTATGCCTTTCTTGAAAAATAGATATTACATCCATGAATGGCAGGAACAAAGATGTATGACAATCGTACAAAGTACACCAATGTTATTATCCAGGCTCCCAGTGTGTTGGATATTTCTATGGGATTATCATGGGGGAAGTCAATTGTAAAGCCAATGCAATTTATTAAATTCTGGGAGGTTTGTGATCTCTACTGCACATTTTTCTTTCTCTTACCACAGGCCTTTGTCCTGAGCCAGTTTGGCATGTGGCTGCTTGGAAATTAACATTTTTCTCATATGCTGTAGTAATAAGCATAACATCTTCTATGAGTCACACTTGACTTTTGGACATGTTCATAAGGTTTGGCCAGCAAATGTAATGGTTTGACACGTTTGGTTTGGTTTGGTTTGGTTTGGTTTGGTTTGGTTTAGTTTGGTTTGGTTTGGTTTGGTCTGGTTTGGTTTTTTGGCTCCACAGTAGAAGCCCCAGTCATTCAAGGGCTAACCATATGCAGTCCTGATTAGCTTTTCATGATAAGCTGAGTGATAAATCTGGGTTTACTGTGTTTTATTACTACAAGTGTTCTATAGAGAAGATATCTGAGTCTTTTGGGGTGCTTTTAGAGAGACTAGACTACCACTTAAACATAAATGTCTAGTCTAGGGAAAAAAAGTACTAGGAGTGACATGATAGCAGTGTTCCAATATTTTAGGGCTGCCACAAAGAAGAAGGGATCATCCTATTTCCCAAAGCACCATAAAGGAAGTCAAAAAGTAATGGATGGAAACTAATCAAGGAGAGAATCAAGCTAGACTAGGGAGAAATTTCTTGACAGTAAAACAATTAACCAATGGAACTGCTTGCTTCAGAAGTTGTGGGTGCTCCATGACTAAAAGCTTTTAACAAGAGAGTGGCCAGCCATTTGTCTGAAATGACATGGGGTCTCCTGCATGAGCAGGGGGTTATCCCTTCTAACTCTGTTGTTGTTGTTGTTGTTGTTGTTGTTGTTGTTGTGATGATGATGATGATGATGATGATGATGAATGAATGAAGTGGTATACAATTAAAGGAAGTCAAAGAAAGGGTTTGTTCTTTCAGTGATATCCTACTTTACCCAATTGACTGACGCTCAAAATGACTAGCAATTCCTTGTTGTCTTTTGATTGATGACGAGCACTTCTTTGTTTAATGTGGGTGAAGGATCAGTTTGTTTCCCTTTATGCATGGTTGACAGTGAATGCTGTTTTATAACAGAACAGCTTTCTTCGATTTTAACTCTTGAGGATTTTAGCCATGGGCGGTAACATATTGTCTCAAATCCCAACTTCAACCATTGAAAATATTACACCACTTTTTCAAAGTCAGAGGCCAGACTGCTCAGTCATCAGAATTACCAGAAATGGTAGGCCTGTTTTGTGACATTTTCAAGCCCTTTTAAAATTAAATGTGCAGCCAGACATAAAATCTGCAGTTCCAGATGTTTTTACCTGTATGAAATTGAAAGTAAAGCAAATTCTTAACTCTGACCACATACATCCATATCTTCCCATCTCTCTTGCCAAGAATCACTTCACAGAATACGTGGCCATTTCCTGTAGAAATGTTCACCCATATTTCCAAGTTTGCTGAGAGTCTGTAGTTCAGTAGTAGAGCCTATGGTTTGTATATAATAAATTCCAGATTTAATTCATGCTATTACCTGGCTTGGTGCTCCCCAGTTTCTACCAGAATCATTCAATATTATGTATAGAGATCTTACTCTGTATAAGTTGCAATGGACCGCAGGAACTGTGAATAATTTTTAAATCGTGTGCATGCAGAGAGATTGACAGTTTTTCAATCTATTCCTGCAGAGTTTGGTCTCCCTTCATCTATCAAACACTCTGTGAGAAACCATGAGATCTTAAACCACTGGGATTTCTAGTTCTGACTTAGACACAGAGTCAGCTGAGTGACCTTGGGCCAGTCAGATTCTCTCAGCTCTAGAAAGAAGGCAGTCAAAAGACACACACACACACACACACACACACACACACACACAATACTGATAAATAGTAATTCTGCTCATGTGCTAATGACAATAATGATATTCAGTATGAATTCATTTAATTCAATGAAGTAAACACATCAGCCATTCAAAATAAAATAAAATCTGAACTTGGTATTTTCATATAAGCAGTCACTAAAATGTGTAACAGGTAGTCCTCGATTTACAACCATTCATTTAGTGACCATTCAAAATTACAACAAAATTACTTATAATTGCTTCTCACACTTATGACCGTTGCAGCATCACCATGATCACGAGATCATAATTTGGGATTTCATATCTATGATATGAAAGTTACACTTGGGTCCTGGGGTCATGTGATGACCATTTGTAAATTCTCACCTGGCTTCCAACAAGCAAAGTCAATGGAGGAAGCCAGATTCACTTAACAACCACATGATGCACTTAACATTCATTATTCTTTTAACAACTGATCATAAAATGGGGCCCAACTCACTTAACAATTGTCTTGCTTACAAATGGAAACTTTGGCCTCCGATGTGGTCATAAATTAAGGACTATCTGTATATAGATTGACTGTTTCTTTTTCCTTCTTTCTAATTTTTATTTATTTTTTCTTACTTGTGACTGTTCACATTTGCATATTTCAATCATAGAAGCTGATTGCAATGAAATATTACACATTTAAAACTAAGAGCTAAATCTGCTGAATGTGTAACTGTTAATACATCATAATCTTTATATAATCTGATCCCTTTTAAATGTTTTAGTAGACTATAGATTAATTTAGAATCTTAAACTACAATTTTAGGTTTAATTTTAAACATGTTATGGATATAATAGTATACTGTATAGTATGTAGATACCACCAAAAACTGGCAGAAAATGGTTTTTTTAGAACATCTGTTTCAAGGTCAAGTTTTTATTTAAAACATAAAAACAAACCTTGCTTGGCAAATTTGCTTAGGGAGGTCCATGAGAGGATGACTTCCAAGAAATGCAGAAAATAAAATGTTCCTCCTGAGAAAATGAACATGACTTTCAATGAGTCCATGGCACGTCCATGTCCATCATCTGCTAAATGGATATACGGGAAAGAACCCAACTCCTAATGCTGTTCTACTCCCCCATCCTCCTCCTCCTCCTCCTCCTCCTCCTCCTCCTCCTCCTCCTCCTCCTCCTCCTCCTCCTTCTCCTTCTTCCCACATTTGCAGGGTTATTCTCTCGTTCACTGTCCTTCACCATTTTATAATGATCTCTTTTTTAAAATATATTTTTATTGTTTACATATAAGTATATTGAATATAGTGTAATTGTCCTGGCATTCCACTTGCCATGAAACAAAGGTAAAAACAAAAGAACATATACTGTATACTATTTTAAACAGTGCTAGTGTTGTACAGTTATTTCTGACCATCATATTCTAGAATGTCACCTTATCTATCATTCTAATACCTACATGGCAGCATAGTGGTAGGCAGTATTGTAGGCTAACTCTGTTCACTGCCAGGAGTTAGATCCCAACCAGCTCAAGGTTGACTCAGCCTTCCATCATTCCAAAGTTGGTAAAATGCAGACCCAATGTCAGCAATAAGCAATATATAAGTCTAAGTGCTATTGCTGTTGCTATTCAAAGAGAAGACTGCAGATTTTTTTCAACCCTAACCCTAACTCATCCCTGATTCTTCTATTATTACCATTCAGTGGAGCATAACATCAATACCAGTCTTCTGTCCTGTGCATCTTCCACAACCTGGAAGACACAAATTCCAACTTTAACATTTATACATGTAGAAACATATATCTGTATATGTTTTCATCCTTTCATTCCTAATTAAATATTCACTAACATATCCTTGCACATAATCATTAGCTCCAGAAGATCAAATTTTCATTTAGATCTACTCCATGTTTTCTTTTTCTCTTAGGTTCATCTAAGAGACACACTTCACACATAATCTATTTTTCAACCTTTCATGCCATCTGTTAATTCATGTTTTTTACTATTTATTCATTTTATATTCCAATTTGAAATATTCCATATGTCATGGTTATAATTATATGGATTCCAATATCTGTGGATATTGAATTCTATCACTAATTGTGATTTTTGGTCAACCGAATCTTTCACATAAAGCTTTTTAGTAACATAGCAAAATAGTGCATTTCAGTTGTACCCATGCCACTTGCAACACTCCCTGCTAATGTTATGGTCATTAGTTGGACAGATTTTGGCCAATAAGGCACAGAGTCCATGTGTTTCCACAGGGTTCATTAAAAGTTAAGATGACAGCTATAACTATGTCATTAAAACTCCTCCTTCCTCTTTTACATCTTATTTTAAAAGTTATAAAGGTTTGATCAGGCAGTTGTAACTATCATTTTTGACTTTTTGACAACCCTCATGGTACATCTGCAAGATATGGTTGTCTTATTCTATGCAAGTTAATATCTTAATTTAGAAACTATCTTGCAAGACAGAATAGTGTTGTCCATATGTCATTGAATAAAATCATACAAACTCAGAATCCAACATTTTTCTTAGTAAGAGTTATGTTCAGTGTGGAATATTCAATAAATCTACAGCTTTAGAAATGTTTGACATGTCTGTAGCAACTATAAATAATTTGATACAATCTGGTGGGATAAATTTAGTCTCATCAATCTGATAGAAGATGAAAACCTGAAATAACAAGGGATAAATTCCCCAAAGAGTTTGTTTAGAACATAATAGTTGTAGTTACTCTCATTATGAGCTGACATTTGCCTTAGGCACATATATAAAAGGTAGTTTAAAATCCTAAGAAAGAAACAGTACATTTGAATTTTAAATAATCTTTAATTCTAAAAGGCATTCTAATAAAATAAAATATCTTATAAAATCAATAGGTCTGACTCCTTCAGTAATGAAATTGAAAGTTGGATAGAAGTGTAGGTAAACTGGCTGAGAGTTTTGTTTCAAGTGTTTTTGATGAAAAGTTGAGTCACAGGATACTAATCAACTTTTTGTTTCCTAGACAACTTTCATTACAATAAAAAAGGATCAATAAACATATTTTTACTCAACCTACTTATGAGTAATATGCCAAGCAATTTTCAAACCTTCATTTGAGGGCCCTACTAAAGTTAATAGTTTGATTCTAATCCCTAAAATATATTTTAGGAACCGACTTCTGTTTCAGTCACTGCTTGGAATTTACTTTAAAACATTTCTGGTCAGATTTTTAATTACCCATCATTTTCCTTTGCATTTCTATAATTTATTAAATTTGTATAACCACTCTTCTCAAATACATGACTGAGTGGTTAATATAATTTAATATTATATATAATAGTATTATATTATATATATATATAATATAGTATTAAAATAATTTTAAAATGTACACAAGAAACATAAATATCACTTATTCCAAATATGAGCATTTGTGCTTACAAATAAAGTTTTCTTTATTATACACTTATAGTTAGTTTTTGAGCAAAGAGCTGAATCAAAAATTCAGAATCATCTCCAATCAAAGAAATGAGCAATCTGAAAAGTGCAAACTAATATAAATCACTTCACTTAATAAGAAACATTCTCAGTTGTCTATCACCTCTGTTTTTAGCAGATATGTGTAGGATAACGGCTTATATCATTGGAAGCTTGAGTGACCACGGTGCAGAGGAACTGAGATTAAGTGGGAAAAATGAAATCTAACTGTCCTGCTGTCTTGAATCAGGTCCCAGCTGGTCTCTTTCAAATGGGGACAGGGCCAAGCCTGAGTAGAACCACCATTACATGCATTTGACCTTGTTTTCTTTTAATCCTGCATGGGTGCTTTTCTCCTTGTGGAAATAAACACTACTCATGCCTTTGCAAGAAAAGAAATAAGAACCTTATCAGGAGAAAGGTTGTTGTAGTTGGGGAAATGCCCCTATCCACTATCCAGTGCTTCCCATGCAAATGAAGATCTAGATCCAATTTCTCAGAGCTATTTTAGAGAAAGCATCCTATAAGTTAATCGCAATACAGAAAAAGTCTCCTCTTCAGCAGCTATCTTCTCTACTTTTACATATGATGAAAAGTCGTGAAAATTCTTGATTGGTGAGTAAATTCTTGTGATAGAAAGTTATACCACCAAGTTATTAGGGAACATATTGCATATAGCTCACTGGGAATGTTTGTTCCACTATGTTAGGATGTGTATTATAAATTTTATAATTTATCCTTTAAACATTTATCCTATACAATTTACTTGAAGGTAATTAAAAATGTCTGCAATAAATAACAATCAGAATAATCATAGAGATTTTTCCTACGTTACAGTTACATTTGTTTACTGAAAAGAGGGTTCTACTTGATCTTTTGTCATCATCTAAATATTTATATTTAGTAATCATCATCTAAATCTTTATAAATAAATAAGTATTACATTTATATGCTGCCTGTCTCACTATCCAAAACGATTCTGGGTTGCTTACACTGTAAAAGCATTAAAATTAACAACAATTAAATAAAAGACTAAAATCAACACCATGGTCAGTATGGCGTGGGATCCCACGCCCAATCCCAAGGCGTGGGATTTTGTCTCTTACTCGATCAACCACCTCCAGCATAGCATGTTCCATTGTGGCATCAAGCCAGCTGCCAAAATTAACACTCTTCCAGAAGGGTAGAGGCAGATTTTATATCTGGAGACAAGATTTTCTTCCAGCCTGTGGAGCTGGCAGCGGAGTGGGACAGTGAGGAGGCTGAGGAGGACAATGGGCCAGTCCTGCAGTCGGGGGAAGGGCCAGACGAGAGATGGAGGCAGAGATGGGGCCAGGGCCACCTGAGAACGATGTGCGGACTCCAGAGCCTCCAGAGACGGATAGCAGAGAGGCAGAGGAACAGGAGGAGCCTGTTCCTAGTTCATGCATGCGAATAGCTTCCAGAAGGCAAGAACAGCTAAAGCAAAAAGGACAACTCAGGAGTAAGGCTAGGAGATGAAGGCTTAAAAGAGCAGCAACGGCTCTTTGGATCTTTGTAGGAAAGCAACGTTGCTACATTTGTTTCTTGTTGGTGTCTCTTGCTTCTAAACTCCGTGGGGTTTTGCCAGAAAAGCCTTTGGCAGGGTGCCAAAGAAGACAAAGGTTTGTGATAAGGCCGAAGGACTCTTTATAAAGGATTTGTTTTGGATTTAATTTGGACTAAGCTGAGAATGAAGTAATTCTCAGCTGTTCTAATAAAATATGTTTGTTTAGGACTGATTGTGTCTGGTAATAACTACTTGGGCCTAGGTCACAACAGTTGCAGATTGTGGGAGCCATGACCAAGAAGACTCGTATTTATTTATTTATTTATTTATTTATTTATTTATTTATTTGATTTTTATACCGCCCCTTGCCCCGGACTCGGGGCGGTGAACAGCCAAAATTAAAAAACATACACTATAAACATTAAAATACATTTAAAACAGAATTAAATCCAAAATGGCTCCCCAATTTAAAACGCCTTACACATGACCCTATAAATAAGACGAATTTAAAATTTAAAATTTCCACATTTAAAAAAGGGGAAGATTTAGGCCAGGCCAGCTTGATAAAATAGAAAAGTCTTAAGCGCGCAGAGGAAGGTGTGCAGATCCGGGATCCTACATATCTCCGGGGGGAGCTTGTTCCAGATCGTAGATGCCCCCACAGAGAAGGCTCACCCCCTAGGGGCCGACAGCCGACATTGTTTGGCTGACGGCACCCGGAGGAGCCCCTCTCTATGGGAGCGTACTGGCCAGTGGGAGGCTATTGGTGGTAGCAGGCAGTCCTGTAAATAACCAGGTCCTAAGCCATGGAGCGCTTTAAAGGTGATAACCAGAACCTTGAAGCGCACTCGGAAGACCACCGGGAGCCAGTGCAGCTCGCGCAGGAGAGGTGTTACATGGGAACTCCATGTCGCTCCCACCACCACCCGCGCAGCCGCACTCTGCGCCAGTTGGAGCCTCTGAGTGCACCTCAAGGGGAGCCCCATGTAGAGAGCATTGCAATAGTCCAGATGAGACGTAACGAGGGCATGAGTGACTGTGTGTAGGGAGTCCCGATCTAGATAGGGATGCAATTGGCAGATCAGGCGAACCTGATGAAAAATCCTCCCGGTCACGGCCGTCACATGCTCTTCTAAAGACAGCCGTGAATCCAGGAGGACACCCAAGTTGTGAGCCCTATCCATGGGGGCCTTTGACCACATGAACTGAAATGCTTTGGTTGACCGGGTTTCAAGAAGGCATCTTCTTTGGTTTGAGCAGGGCGGGGCCAAGCCCATTGGAGTGAGACACTTTCTCAGATAACTTGGATTGGATTTTTAGTGACAGAATTCTCACAGAACTGTTCATCAGTGAATTTAACTCACCTTTCTGAATATTTTAGAGCAGAGGCATATTAACCTATGACAGCAAAATATCAGGAGGGATATTTGCACTTTTTCTAATACTTTTTACTAAAAATCATGTGTGGAGAGGCAAGGGAATCACAATTCATGGAAGAAATGAATGACATTGCTCTAGCCCCCCGCTTGAGATGAATATGAGAGTCAATCCATTCTGCAACAAAATTTAGAAATATTTTTTTCACCCAGTTGAATTATAAATATTATAAATATATAAAATATTATTGGATGGCATTAATAAAATATACTATTATGCAGACTTTTGGACTGGACAGTTTATGGGCTAATCATGCTACTGGTATTGTAAATATTGTAAAAAGAGCCTTGGTAGCACAGTGGACTAATGCACTGTTATTAACATATGCTGCTTGCAATTACTGCAAGTTCAAATCCCACCAGGCTCAAGGTTGACTCAGCCTTCCACCCTTTCAAAGGTAGGTGAAATGAGGACCCAGTTTGTGGGGGCAATAAGCTGACTTTGTATAAATATACAAAAGTATGAAGGCTATTGCTTAACGCATTGTAAGCCGCCCTGAGTCTCCGGAGAAGGGCGGCATATAAATTAAAGCAAAAACAAACAAAAAAAAATCCAATTGTCTTGATAGTTCTCTTCTTATGAAAACAATCTGTGAGTGCTGAGGCCACGTAGCATCACTTTTCAAGACAGCAGAAAACTGCCAAAATAATTTGTGATATGGCTTCACAAATTAGAAAACAAATATTTCATTTGAAATAACTCTTTACCTGCCAATGTATATTACTGATGAACATTGAAACTGGACTTAAAATATACACTTTCTGCAATAAGATTTTAAATCACACTTAATAAATGTATCCATTCACCTACACCCCACTCCTCACCCCCACACAAAAATCAAACTGTCTATAATAATATAAGCCTAGTGTGTACAGTAAGCAAAATGTTCCAAGTATATAGGATTTGTATTTTGTTTCTATTTCTATTTAATTTTAACAATATTTTGCCTTTTGTTTATGTCAGTGACTTAGAAATGCAATAGACAACTAAAATCACTTTTATCTCTTTATAATAGTAATTCTGAATGGGCTATTTTTTTCCTGTCCTTTCTACAACTGCTGTTTCGGTTACAACTGAAAGTGGTGACATCCATTTATCAATAACGTAAAGTACAAGACATCGAGAAATTTTCCTTCTTATCCATTATTGAATACAAAATTGAAGCAAAATGAGGACTCTTGCACTATCCCAATTAATGTCAATTGATTTTGCATTGGAGAGCTTCTTGCAATGATACTTCAATTGCTAGTATCTTGCCAATATCAGCACAGGCTCATTTTACACCTATTTCCCTTGCCTAGTTGCTAAATATTTTAACTATATTGAAGATCCAGGACAGAAATGTTTAGTTATTTATTTTTTGGAAAAAAAAAAACTTCTGAAATTTGATCTGCATCACAGAATTGAACCACTGAACTATGATCCTCTGGACATTGCAAGCCACTTCTTGATTGTTTTCATGGACTTAAATTATGCATTTTGAAAAGAAATGTTTCAATGTGCAATTTAGAAATCTATATTTAATTACTTACTCAAATGTATTTTTCTATGGAATATATTTTCTATAATAAATGAGTGAAGTGAAGGAAACAAGATGAAAACAAAGGGCTTAAGGGTAAATTGCATGCAAAGCAAGAGTGCATCATGTTCATTTTTAAGGAGAGACAAATGACTTTTCAAAATTCTCCACCATCAAGGCAACAGCTCATACTTAATCCATTACCAATTTCGTGGTTATTTTGCCTGAACCTCATAGGCAGGCCAATTTGGGGACAGAGAATTTCAGAATTCCCAAACAGGGCAGGAAATGGAAAAAACCCAAAGGGAAAAGCTCCTGTGATAGTATGTTCCATTGGGATTTAATTTAAGAGAAATGATTGTACATTTTATGCAAAGTGGAACATTCACACGCTCCTTGGTTGTCTTTCAATGAAATAAATCACCTCCAAAAATCC
The DNA here is from genome assembly GCA_022577455.1 of Arizona elegans. NCBI lineage: Eukaryota > Metazoa > Chordata > Lepidosauria > Squamata > Colubridae > Arizona > Arizona elegans. Next base: position 60,043,409 of record JAKOOJ010000008.1, read on the forward strand.
CACTTTAAAAGAACGTAGAGAGTAAATTCTCATTATCACCTTGAAGAAGAATTGGTGGGAAAACATGTGATTAAGTTTCTATTTATCACCAACAGTTTCCCACTCTTCTTCTCACCATTCACTTGCCCAAAGGGACCAAGCTACATTTTATGCATCTTAAACTCATCAGGAATTGACAGTGGAGCATACAATCACTGGAAAGAATGGGATGATCCATTTTACATTTGCTGCTCAAGCAGTGAAATATTTGGGGCTATCCATAAACCAGGCATGAACAGGAATGGACTCCCTAGTGTTCACTGGAGCAGGAGAAGCACACTTCCTCCTGTTAAAGACTAAGCGTGACTACTTCTAAAGCTTTTCCTGGAAATATATGTGCATGTACTTGCATACATAGAGCTCATTTTTCTACTGAAACTGCATACAAAGGGAAGCCGTTATACGTGCCCATATAGGCACAAATGGGTATCAAGGCAGCAGCTCATACTTAACCCAATATCAATTTCCCGGTTATTTTGCCTGAACCTCAAATGCAGGCTAATAGCCTGCATTAATCACATTATGCAGTGATGGATTCATGTTTGCAGACATTTATCTTGATGTCCTCTTGACTGTGTGGCCTGCTGGTTTTTTTTAAAGGCCAAAAGCCAGGTGAAGCAAGAAGGGAACAAGGGAAGATTTTTTATGTGTGTGAACAATGTGATACAACACACCATATGGAAGGAAAGGCATTTCTGGAACTGGCAACATGACATCAGGATGAACAGCTTTTATCCTTTTGCCAAAGGCAACAAGATCCTTTGGACACTGATACAGAAAACAGTCTCAGTTCTAGGTATATCTCAGATTATGTAGAACATAATTTATTTTGCCTTTTCTTAAATGTTATTATCTGTTCACAACAATGTGTTATCTTAGGTGCCAATTCTTTAACTGGTGTTGACCATCATATACATCAAGTTCTCCCCAAGAACCTAGGATATTGTAATGTATTAGCCTAGTATATATGCAGATCCAAATTGCTTTTGCAATTTACAGATAGAAATATCAATGTTTAAAGGTTTTCTAAGTGCCGTCCAAGATTTTTTGCCATGGCAACCACTGGAACCCCCATGACTGATTTATGCCGTAATCATTCAGTTTTAATTTTAAGCTGTAAGCCATTGCCTGTTTTTTTTAAAATCCAGTTTCCCCTCAATCTTTTGTAGAAATTGACCATGTAATGGTATTCCTTGTCAGCATTCTGTTTCTGTTTTTATTACATTGTTTCAATAGTCACTTGTACTTCCATTATATTTAGTAAGTTCCAATTTTTAACTTGCATCAGTGCTTGTTCTTGGCTATCTTTCACATCAGTCAATGCACATTTTTCTTCTTCAACGATTTGTTTGACCCGAAGTAAACCAATGTCTACATTTCTGCAGGGCAGGTATAATCTATCAATATCGCTATAGGGATGTAATACATAGTGAATAGCCATTATTTTTCTTGTTTTACCACCTATGTCCTGTTAATAATTCTAGAAGTGTAATGTATCAAAGGTATGTCCCAGAGATTGATGTCTTTGATGGTTTTTCTATCATTCAATTTTGTCTTTAAGAGTTTTCTCACTCTTTGGATATATTCTTCCCAGTTACATTTTTAACTTGTCCATGCTTCATGTTATCCAACTGTAAAACTTGCAAATACTGGTAGAAGCTTCATCCTGATCATCACTGATAATTTGGCCACTATTAATATTAATATTATTATGGTTGGTTGCATAGCCAGAAGTTCAGACCAGATTTGGTGTATTTGTCCAGTTATTGAATTCTTCCCATGAGCTCTGATAGGCAGATATTATTGCATCAGAAGATAACAGAATAATACAGTTGGAAGGGATCCTGGAAGTCTTCTAGTCCAACCCTGGCCAAGCAGGAGACCCTATACCATTTCAGACAAACGGCTGTCTAGTCTCTTTTTAAAAGCCTCCATTGATGGAGCACCCATAACTTCTGAAGGCAAGCTGTTCCTCTAATTAATTGTTCTCACTGTTGGGAAATTTCTCCTTAATTCTAGACTGCTTCACTCCTTGATTAGTTTCCATCCATTGCTTCTTGTCTTGCTTTCTGGTGATTTGGAAAACAGGTTGACCTCTGCTTCTTTCTGGCAGCCCCTCAAATATTGGAACACTACTATCATGTGTCATGTAGATGTAGAAGGAATATACTGGGGAAATTTCAAAATAGATTTTACACATCTATTTTGCTGCTATTTTTAAGCATTAAATCACACTTCATAATCAGGCAAGCAGATGTGAAATTTTGCTAATCTGATGTTTGGGAAATTCTGCAGATCAGGCAGTGAACCATATGCACTTTTCCTGACTAGTTCCTATTCTTAACATTGTCTATTATGCATGGACTTTGTGTTATGAATGAAAATGAATAATGTAACACAAAAATGTTCAGTTTCAACTTAGGAATTGGAAAGACTACAAAGATATATCAAAGCTTTTTTTTTTCTTTTAACTGGTTCATTTGATTTACCCTTTTCTTTTATGCTTCACTAACTTAAGTCGCTGTGTATTACTACTACTGAATATTAGTTGTCTTTTCTTTATTAATAACCTTTCTGACATATCAATGTTGGAATTACAGATTTCAAATTAGGTCAGATAGAGTCAATTGACATACAATCAGAGGTAGGTTTCAGCAGGTTCTGACCAGGTTTGGAGAACCGGTAGCAGAAATTTTGAGTAGTTCGGAGAACCGATTGTAAAAATTCTGACTGGCCCCGCCCCTATTTATTTATTTATTTATTTATTTATTATTGAATTTCTATACTGCCCTTCTCCCTGAGGACTCAGGGCGGTGTACAGCCAAAATTAAAAAACATGCAGGACAAATATTAAAAAACAATTAAAAGATATATAAATTTGGCCCAATTAAAACTCATTACCAATTAAAACGTTTAAAACATTTAAAAACAGTTAAAAATTTCATCTTAAGCCAGCCCGGCTTGTTTGAACAAATGGGTTTTAAGGGCACGACAGAAGGCACTGAGGTCCTGGATTCTCCTTATCTCTGGGGGGAGCTGATTCCAGAGGGTAGGTGCCCCCACAGAGAAGGCCCTCCCCCTGGGGGTCACCAGCCTACACTGTCTGGCTGATGGCACCCTGAGGAGGTCCTCTCTGTGGGAGCGCACGGGTCAATGGGAGGTCGTCGGTAGCAGCAGGCGGTCTTGAAGATAGCTAGGCCCTATGCCATGGAGCGCTTTGAAGGTGATAACCAGCACCTTGAAGCACACCCGGAAGACCACCGGGAGCCAGTGCAGCTCGCGCAGGAGCGGTATTATATGGGAGCGCCATGCTGCTCCCGTCACTACCTGCGCTGCTGCGTTCTGGACCAGCTGGAGCCTCCGGGTGCTCCTCAAGGGGAGCCCCATGTAGAAAGCATTGCAGTAGTCAAGGCGAGAGGTGACGAGGGCATGAGCGACTGTGCACAGGGAATCCCGATCAAGAAAGGGCCGCAACTGGCGAATCAGGCGAACCTGACAAAAAGTCCCCCTGGTTACAGCCGTCAGATGTTCCTCCAAGGACAGCTGCATATCCAGGAGGACTCCCAGATTGCGAGCCCTCTCTGTGGGGGCCAATGACTCGCCCCCAATAGTCAGTGATGGAGTCAACTGACTATATCGGGATGCCGGGAGCCACAGCCACTCAGTCTTGGAAGGATTGAGCTTGAGCCTGTTCCTCCCCATCTATTCTCTTCCTCCCAAGTCCCAGCTGATTGAGAGGAAATGGGGATTTTGCAGTAACCTTTCCCTGGATTGGGGAGGGCATGGAGATTTTACAGTATCCTTCCCCTGGAGTGGGGTGGGAATGGAGATTTTACAGTATTCTTCCCCTGCCAGGCCCACAAAGTCATGCCATGCCCACAAAGCCACGCCCACAGAACTGATAGTAAAAAAATGTGAAACCCACCACTGCATACAGTATAATGTTAAATTCCAAGTAACAAATTCATTTTCTTGCACATTTCTTCCTAAATTACTAAACACTTTAATGAAAAGAAAAGGAAATCATGATAGCAATCAGGACCATATTTATCAGCCTTTATGGTTTATTTGTGACATCTCAGGAAAGTATATATTCCAGACATGTAACCAGAAGTAACTTCAATGACCGATATAATTGTCATAAAGAACAATATCTAATACTCTCAGATGAGCTGCCAAGAATTTTTTATATATATACTGTACATGTAGCAAATAGAATTCATAATTCATAGGATTTTTTTAATCTTAGTAGTATTATATTTCAGAACTAATTCAATGATACCTGGCATACAATAGAACATGTATCTTCAAATAAACACGGTCTAGGTTTTAACTAATACGGTCCAATGTTTTTTCTCCCATTCATTTGTCATTCTCATTCAGCTTAATGGACATGAAGTGTCTTTCTTTTCTTTTTTCCAAAAGAGAATAAAATCTCAGGAGGGAAGTGCACATTTCTCCTATTCAGCTTAATTAGCTTAATTATTTCACTCTGACCAGCAATCTTCAGCTTTCTGCTTTTTTCACATTTCAATTAAATCCCATGAGAAAATATGAGTGAACTCATCCCTTGGGCCTTGTTCAATTTGGAAAGCAGGAGCTATAGAGAAATGGAGAGTTAATGCAACAGAAACAACAGAGCACAAGTAAAAGTTTCAACATTTACTGTTGCCTTAGTATTGAGTTCTAAAATATGATTAATAATATATATTAATAGTTAATAATACATATTATTGGCAAAACTTTCAAGAACTCACATTCAGTTAGGCCAGACTTGTAAATTGTAACTCTGACTCAGGAACAACAGAATAAAATAAGACAATGATACAACAATAAGAAACATAATTAATCTATTTTATTGATATCAAATGAATGAGTTTTTGCCTACTGAACACTGAAATAATATGATTTTTGACTTCAAAGTGAAAGGGGGAAATTATCTATCTATCTATCTATCTATCTATCTATCTATCTATCTATCTATCTATCTACCCATCCATCCATCCATCCATCCATCCATCCATCTATGTATCCATCTATTCTTTCATCCATCAAATTTGATTAATCAGATGCTTAATTAATAAAATTTATATTTATGGAAGTTTGTCGCAAACTTTGGAGAAGATAACAGAAAATATCCACTTGCCTGTACTTGTAACAGGTGGAGAGAATACTCAGCAGGCTCTGTCTACATGATCAATCCTGGTGGGCAGTTTCAATTCTGGCAAAGCATTGCCTGGTATAACCTATGATAACCAGCACTTTGAGATAGGCCCCAAAACAACTGGAACACATTGCAGGAGCCTGCAGAATGAAATTACCTGCCACCAATGTAGTCACTGTGTTCTGGAACAGTTTCAGCTTTTGAGTCATTTTCAAAGAAAGCTTTATATGAAGTCTGTTGTACAATACATCCCTCTTTCTTAAGCACAAATCATGTTTCTGACAAGAACTTCAAATTACAAAACATCCCTTTTAGAGTAAATACCAAGATCAATAGGTTGGAACAGTTTGTAGAACGACTGCTTTTTCTATTCGTATATATTCAGTTTAGATTACAGTTTTCTAGGGCATGAATAAGGAAAATGATGAAGACCTCGGTTTGTTTGTTCATACTTGTTTCTTTTGGTTGAAAATTGGCAAGGTTGGGACTGCCCTATAATTAAAATAGTGTTCAATACTTCTTTGTGTATGGGAAATTGATTAAAGGTGGCAAATATAACCTTTATTGAAAAAGTGCTTGGCAAGCACCAAGGAAATCAGGAAACCCAGGCAGTTCAAATGAATATAAAGATTTATTGCAAGTTTAAGCTCTCTACGAGAATCTGAACAATTAACAATCAAAGCAAACTGGCAGGAGATAATACTTAATGAAATTCAAGGTGGGCTGGACTTAAATCTCATATGGGCATGAAAGGATTTGAGACTGATAACATGTTTGACCCCCTCCGTCAGACTCAATCTGATCCGTTCCTACAGTACTCCACTGAAGTGGAAGCTCACTTCTTGACTTTTTAAGAAATGCCTAGTAAACTTCTCAATCTGAGAAACACTTCTATCATCAAGAGAATACCCGATAGTAATATTCTTTGCTGCAGCAGAATAATAGTATTCTCCACTGTTCTTTGTTTGATGATCCTGAATTGGAATTCCAAAAATTGTGATTCCATCTAGGAAGTAGGATTAGAACTTATTCAAATAAACTTTCAAAATATCTATTTTTCTGTATTATATTCTATCTTTCTCCCCATTATTGATGTCTCTGGCATATAGTCCTATACACACAATAGTGATACCCAAAAATACTGTAATCAGTTTGCACCTATATTTTATGCTGATGCTTTTCTTATCAACCTGCTCTGCCTTCTGTTTGAAAAAGACTTCTTCAATAATTAACACTGAAATTTCTTTTTCAGCATGTGAAAGTTAATTATCAATTTTTAATAGAATAAAGAAAGAAAAACGGGAAGCAAAATTGGCCCCAGCTGATAAACACAGGTGTTCTTTTTTTCACATTAAAGAAGAAATGAAGATAAATTGTCAGATTAAGAAGAATGTTGAAAACAAAAATGCTTTCTTCATCTATAGTTTTACTTTGGCAGATGTAAACACATTCATAAATGTAAACCTACACAACCAATTTCTCACCTGAGCACCTCCATTATACATCATAAGATTGTTTCCATGAACTATTGAGCATCCAACAAGAGTATCTGCAGTTGAGAGTATAAGAAAATGTTGCAACGTTTGCACAAATTACATGATGGGATGTCAAATCCATTAGAGTTACTCATATTTTCAACAAATATTATTATTAAATACTAGAACATTTGTGTTTATATATTAATTGTTTTTTTAGCTAACAAAAATCATGCATGTGATTTGAAGGCAGTCTTTTCTATATGTTCCAGTCTTAATTTACAAGAAAACTGTGCTATAACTGGGTGAACATGGTATATAATGTAATGTTCTACTCTGTAGTAGTGTTTTAATATAGCTATTTGCTATATGGAATGCTACAAATGTGTCTTTTTATATCGTGCTCGTGAGATCGAACTACCTGAATCACATTACCTGATATACGTACTGTATACACCTTATGGAATTTTGTCCTACCATACATACCTAAACTCCCCAGTCCTGTCAAAATACTAGTGTAATAATGATGCTTCAACTTTCATAATTTAGATTTACCTTCAAAAGTAATTTTATTTGACCATGAATGACCAGCACTAAAAATGGAAAAGAATGTTAATTATTTTCTTAGTCTTCCTGGATCTGGGTCTTTCCTATATAACATTTTTACAAATTGTTAAAATATCTGATTAAATATGACAAAAACAACCATAAATTCCATATGCATCTCTATATTTGCCTAGTATAATTGTTCTTAGAGTAAACACATGTTAGTCTGTGATTTACAGGTCCACCATCAACACTCAATATTTACATGACTGTTTGGTCCTTGGTCCCATATTTGGCTCATGGTCATTGGTGACCATCTTAAGTCCCTGCATTATATTTAATTTTCAATTCCCTGAAATGCCATTACAGGATAATCTGTAGCATGACATATGAGAGTTTCCCTTTTAAATTGTTAAAGATAATGCTACTTTGGATATTCTTGGATTTCATGGAAATTTTTAAGTGGAAGTTTGTGGCAAATCATGGTTGCTGTCAAATCAGTTTGCATCTAAATACAAGAAAGCAAACGTAAAAATTTGCATCCAGGGAAGGCAGTTGGCTCAGCAAAGCTTTTTTAAATCAAAATGTTAATTTATGTCATAGAATATTATTTGAATTGTTAGGAAATGTTTAGCTCTACTGCTTCTTTTTGCTCTGAGATACAACTAGATGTTATTATTTTGAAAGTAAAGGACTTTAATGTTCTTCTAAAGTAGTCTTTATATTTATTTGCCAGATTGTACTGACATTTAAACTCTTAGAGTTTTCATAGAATAGATAATCTGTACACCAGTTGTTTAATTGTTGAACAAAAGTACCAATTTTTTTAAATACAGTGACTGTAATGAATATTTAAAAAGCTGCTTTAATATCAGAGTTCTATGCCAAATCTTTTTATTGCTTTCTGAAAGTGCATGAATCAGAACTACTCTTATTGATATTAAACAATCCTGCAAATTTTAATTAGTATACTATTCTTCTCCAGCACGCTGCTTGGAGAATCCAAAGCGAGGGTTATTCAACAGTCTAGCAGTCAGAAACTGAGTGTATGTGTCTTTAATTTTTTTCAGGCACGCCCCCCGCCAGCTCGCCTGAGCGTCAGTTTTTATTCACTCAGTCAGCTATAGACACTTATTTTCCTTGTTCTGGTGACTAGACTATTGATTAATTTGCTTTGGATTCTCCTACTTCGGGATTTTCTCAGACTTAGTAAAGTAAATGCTTTATATAGCTATTTACTTACTAATTTGGAACAAACTTTCCTAAAGCTGTAGAAATACCTAATCCCATTTTGTGCCTTTTGTGGTCTTGCATAAATTTCCAAATTCAGTTTGAGTTTCTTTAATTCTGATGTGCTGCTAATGGCACTACCATGGCAGTCCAACCAAAGAGAGAGAAAAAATGGTTACATTTATTTCTAAAATTCAGCGAGATGAAAAGGAGAAAGAGTCCTTGTCAAGTCTGCTCCTGAATTAGTGACCTTTACAACCAGGTTGTCACTTCAGTCCAAATGTTCTTTTTGCTTTTTGTTTTGTTTTTTTGGAATTTTTTTAAAATTTTTAAACAAACATAAAAACATAAAATCATCTTCAATTACAAATACAAACAGTGTGTCGGTTGGTTACAAGTCTTTTGTGCATCTTCACCCTATTCATGACTTACAGTTTACCTAATTTCACGTATTATCAATCTAACACATATCTATGCATTATTATCCTGATTAATCATTTATTTGACTATGGCTATTTCTTCCCTCATTTCATACAAAATATTCTAAAATTTGAGTTAATTTGTATTATACTATTCATTTCATCATCCTAAATCAATCCAATACTAATACATCTTTATATTATATTTTATATAATTCTACAATTCTTGCATTATAAAGATCTCTACCATACTTCATTTCCATATCTTTTTATCTAACCATTGATAAAAATGTTCTCTTTGTTTTGTAGTAACAGAGTTATTACAAAAATAGCATTGTTATTATGCAGACTGTTCTTTGGAGCATTTTCTTAATTACATTAGCTTGCTTATCTAGTTCCACCAAATGCAGGAGCAGATATTATCACACCTTGAAAATACCTTCTGCTTTTGCACAATGCCTTCAATATGTGCCTGGAATCTAATAAGTAGAGAAGGGGATTGAGATATATATGACTGGCAGATCTGAAGAGGTTGAAGCTTACCACATGAAAATGAAATAAATGTTCCTGTATATTATATATTACATGTGCACTTAGCAAGGCTCAAACATCTTACCTGAAATTAAATTGCATCAAAGGGCAGGACAAGAAACAATGGATGGAAACTAATCAAGGAGAAAAACAACCTGGAATTGAGGAGAAACTTCCTAACAGTGAGGACAATTTACCAGTGGAGCAGCTTGGCTTCAGAAGTTCTAGGTGCTTCATCATTGGAGGCTTTTTTTAAAAAAATTTGATTTATATCCCACCCTTCTCCAGAGACTCAGGGCGGCTTACAATGCGCTAAGCAATAGCCTTCATTCTTTTGTATATTTATACAAAGTCAGCTTATTGTCCCCACAACTGGGTCCTCAATTTACCTACCTCAGAAAGGATGGAAGGCTGAGTCAACCTTGAGCCTTGGCGAGATTCGAACCTGCAGTAATTGCAGGCAGCTGTTCTTTAAGAAGTGACTGGGAAGTCACTGGTATAGAGCCTCCTGCTTGAGCAGGGGGCTGAACCACAAGACCTCCAAGGTCCCTCCCAGTCTATTCTATTTTGATTGAAATATATGAATAAGAAAATTGTATCTAGCAATTATGAAGAAGATATAATTAATACCTACTTTTAATTCATGCAGGAAAAGAAAAAAAATGACATTTTTAAAAATCTAAAGGTTCTTAACATTGGGAATCAATCAGAACCATGCACTTTTTAAACTGTTATCAGTTAAGCAATGATTTCTATGCAACACAAGTATAAGCTAACATGGCTTCGAGGCATTATTTTATGTTGTCAGTGACAAAAGAGAGATTAAAGCTAAATGGAAAAAACTATTTCAAGGTGGAAGAAGAAATATTAAAATAGAATCAAATGGATTCCACCCTTTCCTTGTGCTTCTGGTTATTAAGCTTAGTCTCTTTTGTCACTGACAATATTCCACTTCAATACAAATGAGTTTCCCCCTTTAATATAGTAACTCCTGTATATTCCTTTCTTACAGTTAGTGCTTTGTCTGAGGTACGGTGGGTAGTTGAGGTCCCAAACAATCAATTTTGGCTTCTGCCAGTAGGGGTTAGGGTTAGGGTTAGGGTTAGGGTTAGTTGAGAAATGTCAAAAGATATCAACATGGCTATGTATGAATATGCCTCTGCCCACTTTGTTACAGAGACATGAGAGTTAAGGAGCACACCAAAAAAGTAAGCTGAATGCTTTATTTAACATAGTTCTCACCTACTGACCACTTGTTCAGCGACTATTTAAAGTTACAACAGTACTGAAAAGGATATTTACAACTGCTCCTTGCAGCTACAGCCACTGCAGCATCCCCATGGTCACATGGTCACAATTTGGTCATTTAGAGCTCAATTCCCTCATGCAATTCCATGGGAATGGCAATTCCAGGGGTGAAATGCTCCCGGTTTGGACCAGATCACCCAATCCAGTAGCGAAGGCGGCGGGTGGTTCGGAAAACCGGTAGCAAAAATCCCTGTTCCCCCCTCCCCACATGCCCAGCTGAGCCGCGTTATCTTCAGAGGCTGTTTTTTTTATTTTTAAAGCATTTTTTCTACAACCTCTTTGGTGGAAAAAATGCCTTTAAAAGTAAAAAAAAAAAAAAGCCTCTGAACGCAGCTCTTCGGCCAAAGAGGTTGTAGAAAAAAAATGCTTTTAAAAGCCTCTGGCAATTCCAGCTGAGTTGCCTGATCATCAGAGGCTTTTAAGAGCATTTTTTTCTGCAACCTCTTTGCCGAAGAGTTTGCAGAAAAAAATGCTTTTAAAAGCCTCTGCTTTTAAAAGTAAAAAAAAAAAAAACTTGGCCACACCCACCCAGTCACATTACCACTACCACCACCAAGCCATGCCCACAGAACCGGTAGTAACAAATTTTACATTTCACCACTGGGCAAATCCTGGTCATTTGACATCAGACCTAATGTCTGTAAATGATTCACTTAAAGACCATGGCCAGAACTAATGTAAGTGCTGTCATATGATGTGTCAGTTTAGGAATGCATCTCTTAGAGAGAGAATTTCCATTCCATATTGTGATGAGTAAGTGAGGACTACTTGTATTGTAAAACAAGAAGAGAATGGTTAGGTTCAAGAATTAATAGGTAATAAATAAATATGGACTTATACCAAAAGCAAGTGACCTTTCAGAAAAAAAGTATGTTGAGGTGATTTTGTCCTTAGAATGAATTTAAGTTCACAATGATTGATGTTCAAAATACAAAACAAATATATAGAGCAAGAGTGAATATGTTGAAAGAAAGGAGAAGACTGAGAATGTCAATGGAGTTGATGAGATCCTCAAAATTGGTTTATAAGTAGCTAAAGATGGTCACTTCTAAACATTCAGAAACATATCTTTGAAATTAAGATAGGAAATCACTACTGATGATCAATTCATGTTAACTAAGAGTAGCAAAAGAAATCGGTGAACAGTTTAAAAATCAAAAGTACCTGATGGATTTTGTGAAGAGAAAAATAAATTCATAAATATTGATGATAAGGAGTTAGAAATATTATACAGGTTTTAGTGTCTATGCTCATCCTATTTGCTTCTGTATTTCTCTACTTTATGTGTTAGCACATGCAGTTAAAATAATGATCATTTTTTTTAAAAATCTCAGAAAATAAAACATTGCAAAGGGAAACATAAAAATAGAGGAATAGGAGCAAAACAAATACTCTGAATTTTTGTGGTAAGATTATGCATAAGATTTTACCAAATCAAAATTCAGATATGAATCAAGCTTATTTGAAAATGTTGGGAAAATGCTTGAATCAAAGTTTGACTTTGAAGGAAAATTTTCACATTCTGTAGACTTCTGGTCATCCAGAACAATTTCTGTCAAAGCTTTCCATATAAGAAACTCCAGAGGGAAAAGAAGGTAATACAGTTTTGTGACCAATAGATCTAGTTTCTATTCACCGTGATTTTTTTTATTATTATATCTACCTCATTCCAGGAAGAAATATTGAAGTAATATTTCTCAGTGCTCTTTTCTAACTCTTTCTCTCCCTAGAGTTTTAGTGAAGTCTTTGGAATCTTGGAGAATATAATAGTGGTTATATTCTTGCTTGGAAAATGATGGATGTTTAAGAGACTTTCTACTGCTGCCATAATATGTTGTATATCTCTCTGTATCCATATTGCCTTTTCTTTGGTTTGGTAGTAAATGAACTGAAAAGAAAGAGGTGAAAAGTCTGACATTGTCCTTTATTCAGCCTAACTTTTTCATTATTGCACTGATCATTTGAAAGCTTCAAATTTCTCATGTGGAGACTTTACCTGTGCTGAATACAATTTCTAAACAAATTACGCTATCACTATCCCATATTTCTCTCCTTGCTTCTAATAACGGAAAGATGCCTATTCCACCAAAAACATTGCAAATGTCCTAAAAGGTTCCTCACTTATTAGTCAATAACATATTTTATTATTTGAACTGTGCATTTTAATGTCTTTTGTTAAAACAACTATCCTTTTGTTTACTGATGGTGGGTTTTTTCATGTTTTACTATATATGTTATGGTACTCCTATTTGTTCATCTACCTAAAGAATATGCATTATTAAGAAAACAAAAAAAATAAATAAAAGGTATTCACAATTATTTATTTATTATTTAGCATATGATAAGAACATGATAGAAGAGAAGTAAATATATACACATAATCCATGTAATTATATTCAAAATTTATATGGGGCTATGACTGTCGCCTCATAACCAGATGGCCTCATAACCATACTCAAACCCCCAAATGCATCATGTGAATTTGTCAATTCTTTCTAGAAACAATTATGACCGAGTACTGGGATCTTTTGAAAGCATCTTGCATATTCCAAAATACCTTACCCCAATATTGTTTTCTGATACCATGATTAGTAAAGAAATAAACATTGGCATCAATCCTACCTAAATTTATTAAGTTTTTTAAAAAGCAAATTATTTTTTGTTTTGCTTCAGATAGTACAACCAGAAGTTGGCTACAACAGAGTAAAATTCTCAGGTGTTCAATATTTTATTTAATTCATTTTATTTTAAGCATAATATCCCATATTTCTACCAAAAGTGCTTTTTTCAAGAGGCAACTGGACTTTCCGGTTTTTCTTTGAAGACGTTTCACTTCTCACCCAAGAAGCTTCTTCAGTTCTGACTGGATGGTGAGGAATGGAAAGATTTATACTTCTTGCAGATGGGTGACCCTGATGATACAGATAAACCTCCAGGTGTCCTTAACGATTTGCTAAAAGAATGCAAATGACCAGCTGTCTGCAAGGAGTATAAATCCTTCAATTCCCCACTATCCAGTCAGAGCTGAAGAAGCTTCTTGGATGGGAAGTGAAACATCTTCAAAGAAAAAACAGAAAGTCCAGTTGCACCTTGAAAAAAAGCACCTTAGGTAAAACCATGACCTAGATGACTGATACAAGAATCTCCATAGACATCCCATATTTCTATTCTGGTGAGTCTTCAGCACAACATATTTGAGAATCTGAAAAGTATCAGGAAAAGAACCATTGACTATCACTGTGCAAAATTGTATGCAGCATCTCATTTTATATTCTAAGCTGAAGACCGTTTTACAGCACTATAGTTGATATGAAGTATACTATTACTAACATTGTAATCTGCAGATATTTTATTTATTCCAAATAAAATACTTAAATACATCAGTAGTCAGTAACCAGATAGGTACAGTATGTATTCAGAGTTTACATAAGACAAATAGTTGCTGGGAGTTGGGCAGCATATAAGCGTAATAATGAAACCGAAGCCACAAAGACAGCATTATAATATTTGGAAAAACAAGTATATTTATCCTTGAATGAGACCACTACTCCTTTAAGTCAGACCAATTATTTTATTAAAACGTCTGCCAACTCAGCAACCAGCTAAAATGCTGAGGGTGCAACCTACTTAGTGTTTAAACCTGCCTTTTATTCTATGGATAAATCTTTCCATTTTTTTCACAATAATGCATTTCATGGACAGAAATTCACGGCACTGTTCTCATTTTTCATTAAAATGAGTGTGATGAAAAATTGACAAATTTTGAAACATTCTTGGATAGCTAGTTGAAACAGCAGTCTGGAGGACAACTATGAGCCAATACCTTAATTTAACTCCCATGTGCATACATACACATGCATAACTGAGGTGCTTTGCTAGCTTCTTTAACCAGATATATATTCTATGCATTTATCACAGAAACCTGACATACCTATTTCCCTCAACTTGTGTAAGGCCAAATGGAGATGTGAGATGGTAGGCATATGCATTGTCGATAGCATTTCCTCAGCATTTGGGCCCTAGTAAAGCTTTTCATACACATACTATTAAGTCAGGATAGAAGCTTAGTTGTATTTGGAAACCCCATCAGGCTGTATTCCCAACTGCAGAAAATACAATTATTTCAGGTCTGCAACACCTTTGACAGAAATCATATTGACAAGTATGCTGACGGTCTGCTGACATGTCTATAAGAATAACATCTTTAAGCTCATGTGTTGCGGAAAAACTTCTGCAAAGGCTGAAAGCTGCGTGACACCTGAAATACTTCCTGCACAGAACTGATTTTTAGTGCAAAATACTATATTCATAGTCACAATTATCAGGTATATACACAGCGAAGGTATTGATCATTAAGATCATTGATATGTTTAATTGAAGAATCTTTCAAAGAGACAAAATGGATTGTAAAGAGACAAAAATACAGAGGAGACATGACAAATCAGGAAAAATGTACTATGAAAATGTGTGTGAGAGAGAGGGGGAAGGGAGAATGAGAGAGAGAGAGAGAAGCAGTTTAGAAAAATGTAGGGTTATGTAAACATGCAATTACTGAGCTTGCTACCTAAACGAATTCACAGTTGGAGATTCAATGAAGTAGTTGTCATTATTACATCCCAATGTTTTGTTTGATGCTAAACTTTCATGAGAGTGGTTTTGGAAATAAGGTACTGTATTATTAAGGAAGAGAGAAGATTTATTTGATATCAGGGAGGTAAGATAATTGCAAGCCTTAAGGGATTTTACAACCTGTTCGGAAGAAGAAATTGAAAAACCTAATGGGATAATCCATTGTATTTTGTGGTAAAAAGAGAAATAGAGAGACAAAAAAATAACAAAAGAAGATTATGCATTAATAAAGAAATGCTTAAAAAATATATGAGCACAATGTAATCATAACTCTTAACATCAGAAAGAGATGATAATGGAGATATTTAAATATTAAATATGCACGATATTAGGGAAATTTTTGTTCCAAGATGAACTCATTAAAATGCTTCATTACTCAACCTACATGCGACCATATTGACCAAATGTCATTGTATGCCTGGAAATCACTAAATAGGCAAGAAAGGGTTTCAAAGGAAAAGCCTACAAAAAATATTCTTAGATATTGTCTAGCTGGTGCATTCCTACAGCTAGGGTACAAAGGCTCATGTGAAGCTCTTTATCAATCTGAAATTCCAAGCAAATGTCCCAATCAAAAAGTGAATTCTATACATTTAAGGTTGACTGAAATTCCAATTCATCTTGGTATTACAGACTAGATGTAAGAACAAATTGCAAATGTCTGTGGGCAAAATAATCTCTTGGTGGGAAGGAACAGTCTAGCTACCCTATTTGTAATCTAAAGACAGCTATTCAAATGAAATAATAGATAAGAATGGCATAGTAAAACTGCTCTTTTTTTAGACATAGAGTTGTCAGAAATGGAAATCTGATCTTCCTATCTAATTTTCCAATTATGGGGAAATTACTGTACATAATTGCCAGTTTAGTTTACACCCATTTAGATTGACACTCCCATTCAATCCCTCTATGTAGATTAGAACAAACACATGCACCACTCAATTCAGCTAGCAAAAATATAGCTTGGCATTCATATATTAAACATCAGCAGACATTAAAAAACAGTTAAGCACTGGCAAACAAGATACAAGTCAGGCACAAGTAAGAGAAAAGTAGAGAACAAGCAAGAATTCACATTATCTGTATTTATCTATTAGAAATAACAGGATGGTCCCTCTATTCTGTGCCATGAAAAAAAAATGTTTAGGAATGATGTATCCAACACCAGTAAGATTATCTATAGCTCTGGATATAGAGTTATATCCAAAGAGTCACTGGTATTCGAAATGGGGAGAAAATGTTTGCAAGGCAAGAAGAAAACATTTTTTTGAATTTTCTTTAAATAATAAAGAATCAGAAATCGTGGTAATGTAACAACAGAGATGCTGCAATAGCCACAACTTTGCAAATAAAAGTATACCAAACATAATGTAAATTTCAATTCCACAGACATAAGGAACTCTGCATTTTTTTCATATTCTTTGACTTAGTGGGCCTTAGGTAGAATACATTGCAATATAAAGCACTGTTTTGGTTAAGGCAAAGGAGGAGGAGGAGACAAAGAGATAAACCCAATGACAGTTTTAGTAGTATACAAGAATATACTTGAAAATGCCCAAATTGAAATAGAGTACCAAGTCCTTATATATTTTTGCAAATATTTTGATGCTTATAATTCATGCAGTGTTGATGCTAAAGTCTATTATTTTTACCAGATGTCCTATCGGATCCACTTGAGATTTGAGAATTCAGCTTTATTAAAAGTTCTACAAAATTACTTGAAATGAGAAAGTGACATTGTGGTGGGTCTTTTCATATTTGGCAGCAAGGGATTTTTGTACAAATTTTATTGCCACAGTATCACACATGATAGAGCAAGCCATCAAAACTAGTCTATTAGAATACTGCCCTGATAGTATCTCTAAAAAGTAAGGTAAAGGAATCCATGTAGATTTAATCCACTAGCCATCAGCTGACTATAGGGACTCATTTCCATTTCAAGGCCATTGAGCCAGCATTGTCTGAGGACATTTCGTGGTCATGTGGCCAGCATGACATCATGGAATGCTGTTACTTTTCCACCAAAGTGGTACCTATTTATCTACTCACATTTGCATAATTTCAAATTGCTAGATTGGCTGGAGCTGGGGTGAGAATGGGGAGTCACCCTATCATGTGGAGCTTGGGTCTTGAATTTGGGCTACTGACTTCCTACCTGACAAGCTCAGAGTCTTAAATATTGAGCTACCATACCACCCCACCTCTAAAAAGGGAGATGTTAAATTGTTGTGTGGGATCTATTCCCACCATTTTGCTTTGTGTGTGTTTTCAAGTTAATTGCATGACAATGTATAGTCTGGGGTGAAACAATTATAGTATGTATCAAAGCCAAGACGAGTTCTGAACCATTTTGAAGAGTGGCAACATTCTTTATTTTGTCTTGGTCCTGCAAAACCTCCTCAGATAAAAATAGTCCCACCATACTCATCCAAGAAACAATGAATTCTGGTTTAACACTGAATTTCCTCTACCCAGTATTCAAATATGTCATCATTTAAAAAGAAAGAAGTGGAGATGGCACAAGAATGTGAATAAGTGTTCATATATATATATATATATATATATATATATATATATATATATATGTAGGTCTTTGGTTATTCGGGTCTTCTCCCACGTAAAATTGGAAGTGTCTTGGCGACGTTTCGACGAAGTCTCATTCGTCATCTTCAGGCTGGTGTTCTCGGCTTCGTGCTTCCAGGAGCACGAAGCCGAGAACACCAGCCTGAAGATGACGAATGAGACTTCGTCGAAACGTCGCCAAGACACTTCCAATTTTACGTGGGAGAAGACCCGAATAACCAAAGACCTACATACAAACACCCGCGAAAACCTGAGAATGAATATATATACATATACATATATATATATATATATATATATATATGTATATATGTTTTCTCAGGTTTTCGCGGGTGTTTGTATGTAGGTCTTTGGTTATTCGGGTCTTCTCCCACGTAAAATTGGAAGTGTCTTGGCGACGTTTCGACGAAGTCTCATTCGTCATCTTCAGGCTGGTGTTCTCGGCTTCGTGCTTCCAGGAGCAAATCAGTCAGAGCTTGCTAGGTGTTAGAAAGGAAAAAAGCCCAGAACCGAGTAGATGAGATTCTACTGAGCTGGAGCTACAAAAAAACCTTGGCTACGTAGGGAAAACCTGGCTAGAAGAAAAACATATATATATATATATATATATATATATATATATATATATATATATATATATATATATATATATATATATCTTTCTCACTTAAAAAGTTATAAAGGAATCAAAGTCCATTGAAAAGTTACATATTCCTGTAACAAGTACAGCAGGATCCATGTAAGATCAATCAGCAGATTTGTAGCAGCTGCACAGAAAGTGGGAAGCAATTTGATTCAAATGAAAGATTAAATATAGGGCCTCTGTTGGGTAGAAAACATTTGGCTATGAACCATATGTTCATAGAGACAGAAGGAACATAAAACTAAGTCAGAAAAAATATGGCAGAAAGGCAGCATTGTGATAGCACTATATGATAGCAATGGCCTACTTATCCTGTGTCAATCATTTTTCTAAAGTATAAAATAACATAGAAGAAATATTGAATTGAATCGAATACTTTATTTGAGCAAATGTAATTATACATATAAGGAATTTGTCTACGTTGCCTATACATTACACTTTCCTTGATTCAAATCCTGCTCAACTACATAACTAGGTTCATACTTTTCGCTCTATGATCCACGTTGCTTGATTCAGGATTAATGTGACATGATTCTTGGCAGTGTGGATTATAATCCAAGGTTATGGTTTGACATTTGTGAAACATTACATTGTGCAACAAACCATAATGGAAACAAGTCATATCATAGCAGTCTGTATTAATTAAGCAAATATTCAGCTACAGAAACTACTATAGAAACATTAAAGGAAAAACGAGGAGGAAAAAAAGCTGGTATAAAGGAACTAACAGGTTAGTGGGAAGCACAAATAATTAGATAGTGATTAAACCACATGACAAACTACATGCACTGCCAGATAACACTTTTTAACATCTAATACCTTTTGAAGTCAAACTACAGTACATAAAGTATCGGTTGCAAAATGTTGCAAAGAATATCAAGTTTAACTGTGAATTTAATCTGCCATTTTCAGTACAAGTGAGACTAAAAGGAAGTCTTTATCAATTTTGTTTCTTTTCAATTACAAAGTGACAATGCATGACCATGAGCCTTAAACAGCTTGTCATCAGCAAATACCTTCCCAGTTCTTTAGCTGAAATGCAAAATCATGGGTTGAACACTTCTATGCTGTTTTCCATTTCTCTGTAATCACAGTTCATTTAAATAAAAAAGGTACAGAACAATTGCAGCCTTTTATAAATATATCCTTTCTTTTGATGTAGCCATATAAGGACACTTTAATCATGGAAATCAACATACTTTATTGAATGCATAAAACATGATAACCATTTAACCAACACAAAGTCAAGTCTGGGTCAGTTATATTTCTTATAATGAATATAAAAACGCTGCAATCATACCTTGTCAATATACTACCTTTTAAAAATACCAATCTGTTAATAGTAGAGGACAGGATATCCACTGCTTTGGAAATTTAGTCATGATTGATACATATAAAATATGAAAAATTGGAAAACTCAAATCTACAAAATATTGAATTTTGTCTTTATTTATATTGTATGAATATTATAGCACAGCCCTTTTATTCTTTAAATATATGTCTCCCTTTCCTTGGGAACCATCTTGTTTTATGAATCCAATTAGTTCTTTGTTTGATGTGATTTTACCCACAACAGTATGACTTCACTGGCATCATCTGGTTGACTAATAAAGAAGTTTACCCCAGGGTGGCTGTAGTGTAGAACTACTGATTTGATAATTACTGTACTGACAATGTAGTTTAGGAATATTGCCCATTATAATTGTGTTGCTGAGATATGGAAACTAATCAAGGAGAGAACCAACCTAGAATTAAGAAGAAACTTATTGACATAACAATTAATCAGTGGAACAGCTTGACTCCAGAAGTTGAGGGTGCTTCATCACTTAAGGTTTTCAAGAGGAGATTGGACAGCTATTTGTCTGAAACAGTATAGGGTTTCCTGCTTGGGCAAGAGGTTGGACTAGAAGACCTCCAAGATCCCTTCCAATAAACTTTGTTATACTCTTAAAATTTGCCATTAGCACAGGCATAATTTGGAGTTGGTGATGGGAGAAAGAAGATCTTACAGCAACATCCTTCCAAGGAAATAACAAATACGCCCACTGTCAATAATAGCCTAGCAATGTAGTAGGTATCATCCTTCCTAAGCAGTATCATAATGTCAGATTGATAGCATTTTGAAGCTATGATCAAAGGATGAACCACATCGGTTTTTCTCCATGAGATCATTTCCTTTTCTAAATTGTACATTAGTAAATCAGTGTTTTTCAAACTTGGCAACTTTAAGATGAGTGGACTTTGACTCCCAGAATTCCCCAGCCAACATGGTTGGTTCACACATCTTAAAGTAAAGTATGAAAAACACTGTCGTAAACTGAGTACAAAAAGACATAAATGCATCTATAAATTTATATGTTTGAGAAATTGCATGTAAAAGGTATATTATTGTTTTTGTGAGGAAAATATGTCCATAGCAATAAAAATTTTATGATCTCGTGTGTACTTTAAATGTGGCAAGTTACAAGAAAACTGAGGGCTTAAAATATTAGTGTTATATTTTCATTCTTAATTATGATTTCATGAAGCATACTTTTTGTACAAATTTTCTCACTCTACGTGTTATATATGAAGAGGAGTGGTTCAACCTTTTACAACAAATAAAAGATCACAGATTTATTACCTATTACTGAAAATACCATCAATTTGAAGCTCTGCATAGACAACTTCATTAAGGAAAATTAATTGTGCCATAGTACTGTAATTCAGACTCATTATTGTGTCACTAAGCAGATAACATGGCTAAACAGGATTAATAGAGAGCCGATAGCAGAGTGGACAGCCTCTGTAGCAATTTGATACTGCATTTTATTTTAAGCAGAAAGCTGTTTCCTGAGAATTCACATTGCAAGATATATTCTGGAACAGAGATTTTTCACATTCTGAAATTCACTATCAATCCGGTTAAATGTTAACTAACCTGAAGAACTCTTTCTAAACAAAGCAAATCTCTCCTATGGATCTTTTTTTTTTTTTTAGAGGATTTTGTGTTATTGTGGGGAAGAGAGAAAGAGAGAAAATGAGGATACATCACAATCAGCTTCTGAAGAAAAAGTTTTGTCTATGATCTAACAAATCACAACAACTTGAATTATTAGTGCCTATTTTAACATGAATCTGTTTTCTTTTATTCAAAAGATAATGCCAATCAGATTTCCATTTCTAAGACTTACACACTAAGTCTGAAAGCACACTACAAGATTCAGTCTGCATTTTTCCAAGAAACTTTCCAAGATTTTTTTTTAATGCCATTAGAACCACACTGAAACCATATTGAAGTCAAAATCAGGACTTCAGTAACATAAAATCAACTGTCACTAAGTACAATGATAAATTTAAGTATGTTCAATTTATTTAATTAAGGCTCAGTGACTAGAAAACAGAAACCTTGGAAATTGTGTACTGGAGCTGTATCTGCTTCAAAAATGATTCAGAAGTGTTTTCTACTTTGCTTGCCTGAAAATACAATCTCTTTCTACTCATCATTAAAGGAGTTCAAGTTTTTAGGTTTCATGTGACTGAAAAATACTGCTGGTTGAAGTCTTTAGAGTGCAGAGAAGAGCAATAAAGATGATTATGATGAAGATAAAACATCTTGGTTGCAGGAATTGGGTATGTCTAGTTTAATGAAAAGAAGGACTAGGGATGATGTGATAGCAGTCTTTCAATATCTAAAGGGCTGCCAGAAAGAATAGAAGGTCAACTTATTCTCTAAAGCACCTGAAAGCAGAACAAGAAGCAATGGATGAAAACTAATCAAGGATTCTAGGGTTCTTAGTTTAATCATAGATGTGATACAGAACAACATATTGTAGGGTAATCTTATAGGTTTCACACTTTAATTTATCTACTAATACAGAAAGAAGGAAACATTTGGAAGCAAGAAATGATAAATGATAAATTCTACTTGTCTCCAATTTCTCCTAATCCAAACTTTCATAATAGAAATCATTTAATTTATTTATTTAATCAATTTATACAGCTGCCCACCTCAAAGAAATGACTCTGAGTGTCTAACAATATTAAAAGCAGATAAAAATCAAAACATAAGCAGAACTTAAAACACACAGCAATGATGAAATTGTCAAACAGCCATTAACCAAGAAATGGGCTCCTTCACCCCTTTGGAGGCCTAGGGTCTAGTACAGAATTGATTCATTACATCACATTTGTAAATGAACTTTGTATGAGCCATTTCCTGGAGCAACATACTAGTCCAAACTATGAAATAAGACATTTGGGGCTTTTTAGAGTTGAGTAAAGTAGAGTAGAGTTCCATTGAAACAGAATATGGGGGAGATCACAGTCTAATAATACATCTTCACATAACACATAGTTTATAGAATCACAGGAATGGAAGGGACCTTGGAGGTTTCTAGTCCAATGAAGGTTAAGCTAGATGATTCAGTACCATCGAGTGTGATGATTGCTCGCCATTTCGATAGAATTAGAGGGGCTTTCGTTCATAGAACTTTCTATTGTCTGCTAATCTTTATGGCCGCATTACATCTTGAGTTAAAAAACATTGCTAAATTTTATTTATTCTATTTATTTATATATGCCAAATTTAGAGACCATACATCTCATTCACAAAGCAACTCTACAAGTTACTGTAGCAACTTTGCAAGTTCAGTCTTATTTACTATAAGCTATTATCTACACTGATATTACTACTTACCATATTTTTTGGTCTATAAGACAGTCTGGACTATAAAATGCACCTAGCTTTTGGGGAGAAAAACAAGAAAAAAAATCTGCCTCTGCCTCCCAGCAATTTGCCTCCTTGCAGCAAACAGCAAATAGCCTAGTCAGCTTCAGCACAGCCTGATTTAACACGAGCAGCTGATTGGCGGTTGTATCTGCCCCCCGGAATACCACCTATCAGCTGTTCCAGGCTGAGGGGATCACCCCACCACCCATCATCACCATCGCAACCCATTTTTGGCCTCTGCGTGTCCCGTTTTCAGCCTCCGCCGCCCCATTTTCTGCTCGTTCCAGGTGGCAGGGATAGGCGACACCAGCAATCCCCACCACCTGGAACAAGGCCGAAAATGGGTGTGCAGACACCCAAAATGAGATGCATGGAGGCCAAAAATGGGGCACGTGGACAAATGGTAGTGGCGATGGGCGACAATGGTGGCAATGGGCGGTGGTGATCCCCACAGCCTGGAACTGCTGATAGGTGGTATTCCGGGAGGCAGATCCAACCACCAATAAGATGCTCGTGCTAAATCAGGCTGTGATGAAGCTGACCAGGATGTTTGCTGTTTGCTGCAAGGAGGCAAATTGCTGGGAGGCAGAGGCCAAAGAGTGGGGACCAGTGGGTGGGCAGGGCTTCATCAACATTCACTGTATAAGATGCACAGACATTTCCACCCACTTCTGGGTGGAAATACCAAAAAATATGGTAACTGATTTCAGGAAAAATGTAAATCCTCCTTGATTTGATCTAGGTCAAGATTAGCTTATGCAATTCCTACAGGTTTCCCTTCCTCTTCCCAATGTCTTGTGTGTTGAGAAGATAATGGTTAAGTCCAATGGAGTGACAGAGGATTTTGTCCTGTTGAGTTTTTGAAAAACTGTTATGTTGACAGTTGTCTATTACATTGCTAATTGTTGCCTTGTAAACATTCTTGAAACTTACATGCACCCTTTTCTTGTCAGAAAGGGCAAGAAAATTTGATTTAATTTGATCCTATTTGATCAAATGTTAGCTTGTGCTTAGTGGTATGCTAATAGAATTACTTTTTTCAGAGCAGATTTAAACCTTACGTTAAGAACATATAAGGAAGTGCCCATGGGTGTAATAATGTATAAGAAGTTATTCTGAATTTATATGCTAAAGTAGATAGAGAATTTTAAAAGAAAGAATAGTGTCATGGATAACTAAACTATAAGAGATGCCTGTGCATTTTTGTTGGTTTATTCACGGAGATTTATTTCATCAAATATCAAGCTACACCATGGAACTTCCTCTGTAGTGTTGCTGGTTGGTTCCTATTATTTATTTCCTTTGACAGTGTTTACATTTTACCTAAAGAAAAACTAGTTTTTTTGCACCATACCTGACAGTCTTTGTATTTTAAGTCCAAACTGTTTGACACATTTGGAAATATTTAAACTTCAATTCAGAGTTGCATATTCCCTGATGCCCACATATTTATGGAAACTGAGTTCATTGTGTTTGTCACCAAAGCTGAGAAGTAACAGTTCCTGCCTTGAAATCTTTTCTGTAGCCCACAGAGAAAAGAGGTATTTGATTCATTTGCCTAAAAACCATATATATTTCATTCAGAGGTTCCAAAAATTCAGACCGAGTTTTTTTTTTTTATTGTATTATTAGTATCTTTCAGTACAGAATGGAATTTCAATTGAATTTCAGCCTCATGCACATCTGAGGCCTCCTAGCACTTATTATTCTCTAGCTATTATCAGTGGAGCTGTACTGAGAGCAGGACTCAAAGGAGATGCAGACTGTATAGATCTATTACTTTTACAGTGCAATTAATCTTGTTGACATTACTTATATAAACGTGGATTAAAATGCCTGGAAAGCATACTGTTGATTTCTATTGCTCATTAATATTGATCAAAGGTTGTTGTTCCCTTTTGTGTTAGAAGCTACTTAAAGATTATGTACAAAAGTGCTACTAAATTATTGATTTTTTTAAAAGAAGAACCTGAAGCCCAATGTGATTTAAACTAAAACTATGAGAATACTTGCGAAACTTTCACAGTACTTAATTAATAGTATCAATTAAAATAAAATCATGGTGGCATGTTTCTATATTTTAACTAATATTTGTCATATTTATTATGCATAGTGTCTCCTACAATGGAAGATCACCACTGGTCAAACTCTACATGTTACATTTCTATAATCATACAGAAATTACTAATTCATGGTCAAAGCTGATATTATACATCAAAATAATTATACAGTAACTTATAAACAGATGGGTTTTTTTATTATATTAGGACAAGAAATTCAATGATGTGTATTAAAGTACTCATCCTAAAAACCCTAATCTACAGTATATGCAGCTCACTGCATATACTACTTTCCCAACAGTGTCTCCCAAAGTTACCACAAAAATTGTAATTTTTAATAGGACAGAAGATGAATATATACAGTACATAAGGTGCTACAGTACATAACAAAGCTCATAATTAATTTTAATCAACCTTACATTTTGTCCTTTTTAAGGTATGATCCTGATTTGCTATTTAAAGGCCAAGTGAGACCCACAATTGTGGTGCATTCCTGGTGTATATTCATTTATTTATTTGTCTATTTGTTTGTTTGTTAAATTTATTTGCCGCCTATCTCTAGCTACTCTAGGCAGCTTTAATTAGTTTAATTAATTATAGTTTTTTTAATTTGCATTTTTGCATTACTTTTGCATCTTCCTTATTAATCAAAAGGAAAAAAAATGAAAATGTTTCTAAACAGAAGTAAAATAATAAAACAATAAATAGGCAATGACAAAAGAACACAGTGAGAATAAATACAACAATGTTAAAATGATTTAAAAAGATAAAAGGGAGATAAAAGGAATGACTGACAGGCTCTCAAAAGCCTGTTAAGCATGTAAGAATCTATAGAGTATAGGAATATCTAATACAAAATATTTTCAGATTATCCTATTAAAACAAGAATTTAATGAAAAAGAAAAGCTGTTTCTCATAGGGTGAGATTATTGTTAATGCTAATTTATTTGCAAGCAAGCCTTGGGCCTTGAAAAAAGAAATCTGAAGAGGAGTTTCCCGATGGAATTTATCATTTGTTACATTCTAATAAAAAAGAGCCTTAAATCTAAGGAATAAACAAATAAACAAACCTGTAAGTTTGATTTCATTTGGTTTTTCATGGCAAGGCATAGTTTTAAAAACAGTTTGAATATTTTTATTGCCTCTCTCAACAAAATTTTCCATGATATACACATTTCTAAAGTAATTTGCCTTTCACAATTCCTAATTTCCCCTAAAATGCTCTCCCCCACCCCACCCCCACAAATCTGGAAGATTGACAAGCTATTCATGAGTTAGGAAAAAAATATCTACTATATTTGGGCAATGCCATCTATAGAAACATGCAGGTTAGAATTACAGAAGCATGATGCTAATAAAACAATTATTTATTAGCTCTATCTGGCTTGTAGATTTTGCCAATCAAAATAGACTCTGGTTCTATTGCAAAAATGAAAACTAATCAGATTCATTAAAATGTAGCATAATAATACGATCAGCACTAATACAGTTGGTGGGCAACAATCAAACTAAAAGCCCAGAAAGCATTTGGATAAAATGGTTGTCAGGCCCTTTCAGATTGCAAGAATGGTTGGATCCCAGTATATCTTCAGGGACCATATATTTAAGGTATGGGGGCTACTACTACTGAAAAGGCCTAGAATGGATGTCCCTTTTGAATTTAAATATAATATCCCAGGAGGATGGGGGGGGGGATTGTTCATAAAAATGATGGTAAATCCTATATCCTGAGCCGTGGTGGCTTAGTGGTTAGACTGCAATATTGCAGGCTGCCAGCATTTTGATTCTCACCGGCTCAGTTGACTCAGCCTTCCATCTTTCTGAGGTTAGTAAAATGAGGACCCAGATCGTTGGGGGCAATATGCTGACTCTGTAAACCTCTTAGAGAGAGCTGTAAATCTAAGTACTATTGCTATTGATATATTGGGAACTAGCATGTGGAAAACTATAAATGAATATTCACTTATAATATAAATGTAGATATATTGCTTTATATTTAAAGAGAGAGGTTCATTTGGAATTTAATATACAGGTAAGATAGCCTTTTGATTAATCTGTAGCAGCAGCTAATAGTCCTGTCCTTTCATGCTAACTCATTTTCTTCAGTGATCTATATCCAAGCATTATCTAGCAATGTGTACAGTGGAGAAGCAGTTCCTTTTAATTTTAACTTAATGATATAAAAATTGCAGATATAATGCAAATGCTACATCTTTTTCCTGTTTCTGCAATGCCATTTTTACCTTTTAATAATATTTAAATGTGACCTATTCCTGTTTAGATGATTTACAAACCTTCACGCAAGATTAGATGTATGATTTCTTTCCATATTTATATATACTGTATTTCCCTGAAAATATGACCTACTCCGAAAACAAGCCTTAGCCTGATTTTCAGGCCTGTGTCTAATATAAGCCCTACCCAAAAATAAGTCCTAGTTAAGCCCCGTCCACCATCTGGTTGTAGAAGGTGGGCTGAGGCGCAGGCCTAAAAATTAAGCTAGGGCAGGGGGCAGCTGCCCCATGCGCCCTGCACCTGCCTACCGTAGGACTGCTGCAGTCAGGCCTCCTAAGCCCTGACACTTGTCACACTACTGACCACTTCTTTTGCAGCTGCTTTCAGCCACTCACGACTGGACACCATGTGGCACATCACGACAATGTCACCACTCGCCGCAGAACACGGCAAGGCTCGTTGAATGGCAGCACTGGCACGACAAGCCTTGGAGTGTCATGCTGCGAGCAGCACCCTCGGTATGATGAGTCACATAGAGTCTGGCCACAAGTGGCTACGGAATAATTTGGGCAGCAACGCAGCAGGTATCGGGGCATGGGAGGCCTGGCTGCGGTGGTCCTAAGGAAAGCTGGTAAGACATCCCTCCAAAATAAGACCTGGTGCTTATTTTGGGGCTGAAAAATAAGGGAAACATGATATTTCTATACTTTATATGTTTCTTTGACAATGAATTTTAACAATGTTGAATTCTGAATCAATGCAGTTAAAGTGTCAATAGTCTTTTTAATAAAGAAAATTGCAAACCATTTTAGATTATGAAAAATACACAATTCTTGTTACTTAACAATAAACTGGTAAGAAATATTTATAACAATTAGAGATTTTAAATAAACTTTAAAAAAAACTTCTGATTTTTCAGAGAATAAGGCTTAATTTTCTAAACAGAGAACATAGTTATAAGCCACCCAGAGTCATTGACTGAGATCAGTAGCCATAGAAACTGAATGAATGAATGAATGAATAAATAAATAAATAAATAAATAAATAAATAAATAAATAATGGGTGTTATTGAGGGTTCCTTTCATATGTTTTCAAGCATGCAATCACTTTGTAAATATCTAAAACTATTGATTGCCAAAATATTCCAGCTAAAGTCATGATTTATCATTAAGAATAACTGGGGAAATGTGAAAATATTTAACACAAGTTTGGCATAGCAGTTAAGGCTAGAAACCCGAAGACTGTAAGTCACTGTCCTCCTTTAGGCATGAGGAAATTTTGATAAAGAAGAAGGTTGTAAAGAGAATAGGATTAAATATGGAATATTTTTCATGAACGGTTACTGAATATAGTAAGAGCAATAAGAGCAATAGATGATGAAAGAAATGCACAGATGAGAGTCATGCAATATTCCTTTGGTTACTCAATATATTTATAAATAAATATGCATCCAGTGCTCTAGTGACATTAGAAGTAAGGTGGTTATAGATATGAATGAAGACATACTTTTGTATGCAGAAAACATTGCCTTATTTGCTGACTATCTGAATAATTTATTGCAAGTGCTGACTAGAGGAATAGAGATCTGAAAATTAATGAAATATGAAGGCAATAGTGCTTGGAAAAAAATAGAGATAATTACAGATAGATAGATAGTTACTGTAGATAGATAGACAGACAGACAGACAGACAAATGGAAAGGCAGGCAGGCAGGCAGAAATAGAGCAAGTTGAAGAATTTGACCATATTTATAGAAGGTTTACTATAGATGATAAAACAGAATAAGTCATCCTTCTATAGAGCCATGTAGTCCTGATTCCATTATCAGAGTAAAAGTTTCTGAATCTCCTGGAGCTTTTTTTCTTTATACAGGGAACTAATGTTTGCTTATTTGGTTGCACATTAAGAAAGGGGATTCCTTAGAATTTAACTCAATAGCATGTAGATGCTTTTCAGAAAATAAAGAAATCACAGATGTCAAATTCTGTGCTGCCTCTAGCGATTTACACTTCATGTAATAGAGTGGGAAATACGCTTAGTTACACAATTGCCAGGTGGTACTGCTGCATCAATTACTTACTAATTCCACACTGGATTATGCAGCAGTTATTTAAAAAATATAGTGCAATTGTTCAGTATTCATCCCTTTGAAATTTATACTGATCATAACTTTGTTATAAATCTCATTTTTTAAAAACAAAAAGAAATTTAATTATGCATTTGCTTTGAACTTTGAAGAATATGGAGAATTAGATTAATGCATTATTGCTGTGTTTTGGTCGTGAAAAACCACAGTTAGATAAGCCTCAAATTAAGTGGCCAGCTCAATGTAGCTTTATGATACAGAGGAAACAACTATATTTTTTTATTTCTTCCTTTGTTTATCAATCCTTTCAGTGTGAATTTTCCCAATTCTTTTTTTCAAAACTTTAGCCTTGGAAGAGGTCATTTTTCTTTTTATTCAAGAGGAAACAAACCTGCCTAGAGAGAAATTCATCAATGAGGACAATTATGCTTGAAATGTAGTGATCCCTTCCCTTACATTATTTACTTACTTGAAAAGAGAAGGGGCTGTTTAGCTTTTCTTCAAATAATTCTTGAATAGGGCTAAGATCTATTTAATTCAATGTTTTTCAAACTAAGCAACATTAAGATGTGTTGAATTTAGCTCTCAGAATTCCTTAGCCAGCATGGAACATATCTTAAAGTTGCCAAGTTTGAAACATATTTATTTACTTACATTCTAAAATTCTAGAAAGAATCTAATACTGGGAAAAATTGAGGGCAAAAGAAGAACGGGACGAAAGAGAATGATATGTCTGGATGGAGTCACTGAAGCAGTAGGCGTGAGTTTAAATGGACTCCAGGGGATGGTAGAGGACAGAAAGGCCTGGAGGAACGTTGTCCATGGGGTCGCGATGGGTCGGACAGGATTTCGCAACTAACAACAATAACAACAAAAATCTAGATCAGTATCTCTTTCCTGCCTTAGCGTTCTGTTGATTACTAAGATATGTATATTGTAGCGTTCTAGATTTTTCAAATTATATCTCCCAGCATCTCCTACCATTGATGATACTCCAATGCATGTTGTGTATTATTATTAGGCAACATCTAAAGAGACATAGCTTACCTATCCCTATTAATTACTTTAATTATATTATGTTAACATATGTTAATACAGATCCTTCATCATCTGTTCCCAACCTTCATCAGACATTCCAAAATTTTCATTAGGTTTTTTTTTTTTACTTCTCACAGTAGAATGGATGTCTTTAACCTTCAGTTATGTCACAGGTAGAATAATTTGTTTTGGTAAACAGTGCTTAATATAAACCTATAACAGAAGCATACTTAGCTTAAAGTCCATGGATTTCCTATTCTGTTCTTTATCTAATTCAATTGGGTATGTTTATACTATATCCTTGGGGTTATAGCCAGAATTTTGGCTTCATCTAACTGCAAGATTAAGTAAGCCATCAAAATCTGGCTGTTTCAAACAGGCCTTCGTGAATGATATATTATGGGGTGAATCCTTTCAGCAGTAGCAATGTTATATGAAAAATTACATTTTGATAAAATAGGTTTCTATGAATTTCATCCCGGGCATTGGAGAATTTTCCAGCCTTGAAAGTGGCCACTCCCACTTCCTGATCTAAAAAAAGTGGAATTTCTCAAATGCCTTTCAGATAAAGTAAGTGCCAGAGGCCTGTTTTCTATCTGTGAAAATGTTCTTCTTTGGTTAAAAAAAAATCAAATATACTGGGATAGTTGAAAAATATATCAACAAAAATGTGACGCAGAACATTGATCAATTTATCTGAAAAGCTTATTAGTGTATGAGTGAATTAGATTTACAAGAGGGTTTTTCAGTATTTCATTTGTGTTTTTAAAACATTCTTTCAGGGCCATGTCTCCCTAATCCCTGCCATAATGGTGGAACATGTGAAATCAGTGAAGCCTACAGAGGAGACACATTCATAGGCTACATCTGCAAATGTCAAGCTGGATTTAATGGAATACACTGCCAGCACAGTAAGTTTTAAAATGGTATTTACCTTTCCTGCTTGATGAAGAAATATCTAGACCTGCTATTCCGCATAGTTATCTAATTACTGCATGTGTTTGACTCAGCAGATCTGTTTGGCTGTAACTGTGGATGTGTCTGAGCATCAGAATTTTTACTGGACAGTTCCACAAGATTATTTGCAATTTCTTTCTATTTTTATTGCAATTCCAGTAGGAATCTTCATGCTTGAGTCTTTTCCATAAAATAAAGATAAGATTCTTTCTTTCTCTTTTTCTTTCTCTTTTTTTTCTCTCTCTCTCTCTTTCTTTCTCTCTGTGTCTTTCTTTCTTTCTATCAGAAAATGGGATATTGCAATCTCCAATTTCAAGGCTTTATCTTGATGTTGTCAGCAGTTCATTCAGCTAATGATGGCTGAAGATAAAAGGGCTTGTTAAAAAGTAGATATTTATGCTAATAGGTTTCCTATATTCTCTATTTCTGCTCATTTTAAAACTAGCCCAAGACAGGTGCTGTTAACCATGTTATTTTATTTAATTCAATAGGAAGTCTTTCCCGAAGGCTTTTTTAATAGATGTTCTGAATTTTTCTACCATTAGTTAAATGCATAGCATCATTTCTACCTAAAATTTATTACAGCCAGTCAGGAAAAGTAAATTATAAGTTGAAGAATTTTATTTTACTTTTTCTCCTTACTCTGGAATCAAACAAAGGAATTCTTTGCATCTATCTTCACGCAAAAAGAAAAACAATTGTCCAACCTATCAAGAGCAGCACCCTAGGAGACAGAATCAGAATGCAAGTCAAAATTAGGCGAGAAAATTGTAAGAGAACACCTATCCATTCTAGAGGAATTCAAATCACCAGGATCAGATGGATTATATCCCAGGATTCTTAAGGAACTGACAGATGTGAACTTGAAATTATTGAACAAAATATTTTAAAGCTTCTGGAGCCTCAGGGAAATATCAGAGGAAAAAGGTTGATGTGTCTCCAATCTACAAAAAAAATGGGAGGGGGAGGAGGATCCAGGGAATTACAGACCAAGCAGCCTGACATCAATATCTAGGAAAAATTCTGAAAAAGATAATGAAACAGTGCATTTGTGAGGAAAATAATTACTAGAAGCCAGCGTGAATTTGTCAACAACAGATCATGTCATTTGATGAAAGTGACTTGCGTCTATTTCTTGATAAGATAGAATAATGTGGGATAGGGAATACCACCAACAGATGGATTTGCAACTGGCTAACCAACCATGCTCAGTGGTAGTCCTCAATGGAACTACATTTATCTAGAGGGAAATATGCAATGGTTCTGTTTGGCCCAATACTCTTCAACATTGTTCTGTTTTGGCCCAATACTCTTCAACATTTTCATAAATTATCTAGATCAGGGGTGTCAAACTCACGGTCCATGGGCCGGATGTGTCACATGCTGGCTCCGCCCCACCTGGTTTAGCAAAGGGGGGAAAAGTCCCAATACATCACATGACACCACCATGATGATGCGAGTTTGACACCCCTGATCTAGATGAAGCAATAGAAGGGAAACTTCATCAAAGTTACAGATAACACCAACCTGGGGGAGAATAATTAAAACTTTAGAAAACAAGACTCAAGATTCAAAAGTATCTTAACAGATTTGAATGTTGAGCCTTATTCAACAAAATGTAATTCAGTACTGAGAAATGTAATGTCCTACATTTAAGGGGAAAAAAACCAAATGCACAAATATAGAATACTGGCACAGCAGTAGTAATTGTGAGAGGAATCTAGAGATTCCAGTAGATCACCATTTAAGTATAATCCAGTAGGATGCTGCAACTGCAAAAAAAGCTAATGTCCTAAATTGCATCAATAAAAGGATAGTTTCAAGATAGTGTGAAGTGATTGTACTGCTTCACACTGCACTGGTAAATCTATAGTTTATCTACTGGGATCACTTTGGTTAGCACAATACAAAAAATATTTTGAGACTCTAGAAAGAGTGCAAATAACAGCAACAATAATAAATAAGGGATCTAAAAGCCAAAGCATATGATGAATGATTGAGTGAACTCAATGTGTCTAGCTAACAAACTGAAGGACTAGGAATGATATGATAGCAGTCTTCCAATACTTCCAGTACTTCATAATTTATTAAGCAATTTATTAGAATTGCTTAAACATTACAAATTTGTAATGTACTGTACTGTAATTACATATTTGTTTTCCCATTACAGTACTGATAAGGTAAGGCATGGATGTTGGGGAAGACTCCATAGATGGTATGTGCATAAATTGGGGAGTTTCCAACACAGACCTTGGACAGCTTATCCTTTTATTCTTTGTCATGGTGAAAATCATATGATATACTCTGTCAGGTCAGCCTTTTCTTGACCAGTACGTAACTATTACATGACCTGGCATGATGTTTCTTATCAGGTAGCTGTCATTCTCTGATTTTGATATACTGTTTCCCTATGACTTGCTGCATGGCAATTTTCATTTCTGGTGGCTGGTATCCACATCTGTTCTAATGGTTTTTTATTTTTCACCCTCATTTGTATGTCTGAATTTTTCCTCAGGTGCAAATTCCATTCATCTATTTCTCCCAAGATTTTATTTCTTATAAAATTTAAAAATGCAGTATATGATCTGGAGCAATTGTAGGCATGGATATAGCACTTGTCAGAAACACCTTCAGCCAAATGCATATTTTCCCAAGATTGAGTGGTTTTTGCCACATGAGCCTAGGGGAAAATATGCTTAAAATATACTACTTAATAATTTCAAACAGAAATCTGCAACAAAGTGTGAAAAAGAATACCAGAATGAACTTTACTACTTTAGCCAAAACTATGCAGCTGAACTTGTAGACTTTCTAGACATTTCTAGAACATACGTAATTCATGCATTTAACTTTACCATTTAACTTTTGTTTTACTATTGAATTTCTCTGTATCCATTTTTTCTTGGAAATATAGACATTTAGAAACAATACAAAAGCTAAGAAGCAAATAAAAAGACCAGAATACATTGTCTCCAGCAGTCAATACCCTGATCAGCAGGGATTAACACTGGGCAAACAATCAAGGAGAAACTAATATCCTAATCAAGAAAGTACCAAGGAGAAACCACTTTCC
Source organism: Arizona elegans (assembly GCA_022577455.1). NCBI lineage: Eukaryota > Metazoa > Chordata > Lepidosauria > Squamata > Colubridae > Arizona > Arizona elegans. The sequence goes on from JAKOOJ010000008.1 coordinate 60,078,137, forward strand.
AACAAAAAAAAATGGCAGGCCAAGTTACTGCATATAAATAGAGAGCAAACTCCAGTCACCTGCACTGATGATGTTATTTTGTGGGGGTAATGAAACATATGCAAGCAAACAACTAAGTTCAGAAGGCACCAAGGCTTCCATACTTCAATCCTGAGCTCAGATTTTCTCTTTTATTGGAATAGATTTTAGTGCTGTACAAAGGACAATGATGTTATCATTTATTTGACAGTTGTTCATAGGGCATTCCCAGATAAAGGGCTTCTAAGGCTGCCTATTCTATCTTAATTGATTTTTAAGAAATAAAGGTAAAGGATTAAGTGCTGGGAGAAAATGGGTCAATTACAAAAGTAGGCAAGGTAACAGTACAATTAAAGTTTTGTCAGATTTTTTAACAAACACTATCAAGGATAAGAACTATGTATACAATTTTCATTGTATGGATTATTACTTGTGAAAGTAAAATTTAGGTTTTATCAATTTTGTTTAAGTAGATTTGGTCTGATTATTAACTAAAATGATAAAGGGAACAAGTCAATGTCATGCGTTCAATTTCAAATAATAGTTGAGTTTCCATTATGAATTTTCCATTGTGAATTTTTGGGGTGACATATTAGTTTACACATTTTACACAGACATATTAGTGTCTTTTGACTATATAAAATGTATTTAATATCTCTTTAAAACTGAGGCGACTAAAACTTGTTTCTAGTTTGGCCTTGGTCTAATTCAGGGGTGTCAAACTCACATCATCATCGTGTCGTCATGTGACGTATCGGGACTTTTTTCTCCTTCACTAAACTGGGCAGGGGTGGGGCCAGCATGTGTCACATCCGGCCTATGGACCGCAAGTTTGACACCCCGGTCTAATTCATACAAAAAAAAATTTTCTCTTCCTAAATATGGCAGCAGTTCTAGCTTTTATGCAGTTGACATCCTGTCTATTCTCTGCATAAAATCTCTTCTCTCTCTCTCTCTCTCTCTCTCTCTCTCTCTCTCTCTCTCTCTCTCTCTCTCTCTCTCTCTCTCTCTCTCTCTCTCTCTCATATATATATATATATATATTTCTGAGGTTTTCGCGGGTGTTTGTATGTAGGTCTTTCAACGAAGTCTCATTCGTCATCTTCAGGCTAGTGTCTTCGGCTTCGTGCTTCTAGGAGCAATGTGTGTGATCGCAGCTGTTTCTTCCTTTTAACTGCCAGTGGAGTTTGAACTGATTGGGTGGGAGCTTAGCTGTGTTCTGATTGGGTGGAGGTCAGTTCTGATTGGTTGGGGGTTTGGTTGTGCTCTGATTGGATGGGGGTTGGCTGTGCTCTGATTTGATGGATGTGTGTTCTGTTTAGGTGGGGGCTTGGTTGTGCTCGGGTTAGTCTGAGTAGCAGGGGGATTTGAGCTGGTGAGCTTTGTTGCTGTTGTTTGGCTTCGTGTTCGTGGCCGTGCTACCTCTTCATGGTGGATGTCAGTCTGCTTCATGCATGGATTGGAGGAGTTTAAAGGGGCTAATGATGCAGCTGTGATCTGGCTTGTGGTCCGTGGTCGTGCCTCATCCTCAGTGTGGGTTTGAGTCTGCTTTCTGCGTGGATGTGTGGTGGTTACATCCTGTGTGGCTCTCGTGAGTGTGGGTCTGGTGTCATTCTTTGTGTTAGGGACTCGTTTGTCAATAAGGGCGGGTTTCCAAATGGCTGGTAGGCGGGAGGTATCATCTCGTTTATTCAAATTCAAATTAAATTAAATTAAAAAAAATACAATTTGACAAAAACTGCTAAATTAAACAAAAGCTTCAACTAAACCCAGAGATCAGCAAAACCCTTCTGAGATCAGCAAAAAAATAAATTAAATTAAAAAATGGAGAAAGTTTGCTTAAAAACAGACTGCCAGGAGCACTGTGCTCATATTGCTCCTTTTGTTAAATTGCTATCATTACAGAAAAGCGTTAAATTATTGTTGTGACATCATAAATCTGAAAGGAAGAGAGTAATAACTGCAGCTTTAAAAAAGATGTTTACCCAGCAAAATGATCATGTTTTTAATAGAATAATTTAAATGGGTAAACAAATCTACAACAATTATGTAAATTTAAGCTTCATTCATACTTTGTGTTTAGAAACTATCCATTCTTTAATATTTAGATATTTAAATATCTATTTAAATTTAAATATTTAATATTTAGTTGAAATAAAACCAAGTCCAAATATTAAATTGTAGTTACAAAGTTTAATCAACAATGAAATTAAAATGTAATTGATTTGTATAGTTATCGCAGGTGTTCAGAACCTGCAGTTTGTGCTTGTGTGTCATGTCTTTGTGTGAATGATTAAAATAGTGTATATCATTGGCACAGTGACATCATGATATATGTGACATCAAACCTCCCTTCCTAACCTTTCCTGTAGTTACCCATAGACAGAGTCATCACAGAATTTGTTACTTTTGTTAAAAACAAAACAAAACGTTGTGCTATGGTGATGAAGGTTCTGATGTTTTCTTATCACAATACACGATACACATAGTCCAGCAATGGCACAATGTTGATTCTATTACTTCACCATACAGTGTATTTGGGGCACAGATATAGGGAATCCTCATACTACATCATTTTGCACAACACTCCATCTTTGACGATTTCCATCTTTGACAATTATAGTGTTGAAAATATCACAGGTCATGTGGGGCAAGGAACCTTGGGGGAATCAAGGAACACACCTGTATGCAAACTGGTGCTGCAACATCACAGTAGTCTCTGTGGATGGATGTTTGTTGGATGGATGTTTATACCGTACACCGCTTGGTGCTTGATTGAATTTTAGAATTCAATCTAAAATTGTGGGTTAATGTGGTTTTTTTTTTTTTTTGCTTTAATTTATATGCCGCCCTTCTCCGGAGACTCAGGGAGGCTTACAACGTGTTAAGCAATAGCCTTCATACTTTTGTATATTTATAAAAGTTAGCTTATTGCCCCCACAATCTGGGTCCTCATTTCACCTACCTTTGAAAGGATGGAAGGCTGAGTCAACCTTGAGCCTGGTGAGATTTGAACTTGCAGTAATTGCAAGCAGCAGATGTTAATAACAGTACTTAGTCCACTGTACTACAGGCTCATTTTGCTATCCCTCATAAGTTAAGTAAGGGACAGAAATACTTTTTTCACTTTTTACAAGCAAATTTTGTAAAAGAGGATCTGTCTCTTTTAAAGCTCATTTGGCTGCTTGAGTAGCTGCTCCTGGCTATCTCCCCATGTCTGAGGAGTATCTTCCAAAGCAAAGATCCCAAAAGACATGGCTGCTTTCACAATTCAAAATCAGGAGTTTTCTAAAGTGCTTTTGTGCATTCTGAAACACTTTTTTCATGAATTTGCATAGAGAGGATTTCAGAAGTTGTATTATAAAGAAGGAACAAAAAAGAAAAAAATATGCTTTAATCAATGCCTCATACCATAAACCAAATGCTTATTCTCATTTTTATCATTTAGTACAATGTGTTTATCTGAAAATGTGTAACCTAATATGAATTTTGTTTCAGCCTCTGTATTGAAACAAGTGTTTCTTACATAAACCTTGAATATATTTAATTTTTCTACTATCCTTTTTTTCCCATTTCTTAGAAAGTATTGATTTATTTTGAATATAGATTTGGAAGTTTGTCCTTTTTTGTGGAAAAACTAAAAGAAAAGTCATTTTGAATCAGTTCAGCACCATCTCTCTGTTGTCTTCCAGAACTTTAAAGAGAGTATTTTTGTCTCTTTAGGTAATACTTCACCTTTAAACAAAACAAAACAAAAAAAAAACAAAAAACAAAAACTACTCATAACCTATTTAATTCATGAAAAATGGATGCCTGTAATTTGGACATTGTTCATCACTCAGTTAAAAGTAGGAAATACTATGTAAGCAAACAGAAATAATTTTAAGTAAAAAATGAACCTGAGCATAGTTTATTGGGAGAGAATGAAATTTAGTGAAGCAAAACTATATTTGAACAATGAATAAATATTTTAAATTTCACTGGTTGTGGTCCCTAATTAATACCTGGCTTAGTGTACAGGCTTAATGTGACAGTTTCCCAAGACACCTGCCCGGATGCCTCTCTAGACACCTATTCAGATGAGGAAGAGGCAGTTCCAGGCACCTCAGAGGGAGCCATGGAGGAATGTCCAAAGTTTGCCAGAGGCTCCAAGTCAGGAGCAGTGAGGCTAAGCACTGTGGAACAATTGCAGGAGAGAGTGACTGGACAAATGGCTGGCTGATATAGGGACAGAAGGTGCAACTGGAAACCCTCAGTCTTCAGGAGGACAGAGCACAAAGCTTCAGCTGGCCAGTAGAGACGAGGAAGAACTGCCTCCATCTGATCCAAGAGTGCTGAGGGCTGACAGGAGGCTGGCACAATGAAGGTGAGCCAGGCTACAGTACTTGTGAGGTGGTAGCCTCATCCCTCTTGATGGCCTGTACCGGGCAGCAGCTATTTAATTCAGTGAGTGAAGTGAAACAACACTGGGAATAATGTGGCCATTTCCTTGCCTAGCATTTGTCAGCCACTTGAATCTTGTTTCCTGACTGGACTGTGTACCTTGGACCCTGGGTTGTGCCTTGACAGATTTTGCCCTTGCTTCATGGACTTGGGCTTAGCCTTGCCTCTGCCTTCTGGATTTGTCTTGCCTTGTGGACTCGTGCTGGGTTCGTTCCTGAACTAAACTGTGAACTCTTGGAAGAGTGTGTGGTTGTTGGCATGGAAATTTCTGGAGAAGACTATTCAGGATTTGGAAAGCCTCAAATAAAACCTTTACCCCACCTGTGATGTGTCCGTATGTGAGCAGGATCAGGACACTTATCTTATTGGCTGGTCTTTCCATTTAAACTGTATCGAAGAGCCAAACTAGGAGCTGATTTCCATTTGGTTGGTCTATTTGGTTATAATGGTCATGTTGCTGCCGCCTGTCAGTATTTACAAGACTACTGGATCTGGACTGCAAAACACCAGAAAGATACAAAAAACTATTGTTACTAATTCCTACCTCATGATGGAATTTTTACAAGTCAGAACTTTAGTCCTTTTATATGAAAGCTGGATGTAGCAATAGCAATAGCACTTAGACTTATATATACTGCTTTACAGTGCTTTATAGCCCTCTCTAAGCAGTTTACAGAGTCAGCATATTGCCTCCAACAAACTGAGTCCTCATTTTACCGACCTTGGAAGGATGGAAGGCTGAGTCAACCTTGAGCCTGGTGAAATTCGAACTGCCAAACTGCTGGCAACTGGCAGTCAGCAGAAGTAGCCTGCTGTACTGCATTCTAACCACTGCACCACCACAGCTCTCAGATCTTCAAAATATTGTGGCACAAATAATGCCCTACGATTTCCACAGACTGCATTAACGCAACATGATAAATTATTAAACTTGATAATACATATATGTTCATTGACTCCTTCATTTGAGAAGAAGATTGAAATAATCATCTATAGTTAATTTACTGTTTAGGCATGTGAACAATTATCGTATTATAGAGATCTGAAATTATGAAATGATACAGACAACTAAAGACAACATGTAGAAAAGTTAAGGTATTTTTATAGGCAACAGTGGACTAGCAATGTCATTTGCTGGCAGTTTGCTTTCATACAAAATTTGTACTTTCTTGAAATGGTTTTTCTATTTGTAGATCAGAATTATTTTTAAAGGATTTTAATATTGTGATGACTGATAATGTTTTGACTCTCTTTAGCCATTTCCTCCTCAGTAACAAAAATAATAAAATAACCCATTTGTGTTATGGTCATATATATAAATTGTCAGTCATGCTAATAGAGCTCAAGGAAGATTGTGATGATTGTTGCCCTGAAGACATATTTTTAATAGGTGAAATTACAATGAAAATAATGAATTACTAAGATTGCTATCTCAGTGTATATTAAAAGCAATTAAGAAGAAGAAATAATATTGGCCCTCTCCCTCTCTCTCTCCCCCTCTCTCTCTCTCTCTCTCTCTCTCTCTCTCTCTCTCTCTCTCTCTCATTTAGAAAAGTTATAATTTTTCAATCAACAAAGAGAATCAGTCAAGTTGGGCAAAATCCAATACTAGCAAATTTCAGCCATTTGTTGATAGGAGTGTGTTTTAATTTTAGTCTAGGGGAATGTGTGTGTGTGTGAGAGAGAGACAGAGAGACAGAGAGACAGAGGCAGAGACAGAAAGAGAAAGAGAGAGAGACAGATAGTGAGAGAGAGGGGGGAGGGAGGGAAAGAGAGGGAGAGAGAGGGAAAAGAGAAAAAAGAAAAGAAAGAAAGAAAAAGAAAGAAAGAGGAAGGAAGGAAGGAAGACAACTACAACTTTTGCAGGACTCCATGGCATACTCTGCCTAGTGGGTAGAAAGAGCTATAGTGATCCACTTCTACAATTCTTTGTACAACTGTTAAAATTGCATAGAAGTACACATTTCCACAAGTAAATTCTAGAGTGCAACTGATCGTGTTTGGCTCTTTAAAGAGACAAAATTTATATTATTTTGGAACTCAATGCAGTCCAAAGAAGAAATCTTTGAGAATGCTAATTGGGTAACAGGAAACATAAAAAGCAGCCATTGAAAATAAAAGTGAATACCTGTTTTCAAGTTTTTCTTTTTAGAATTTCTATCTTTTTTATTTCCAGTTTCAAATTTGGTGTGAGGAAGACCCTATCTGATGTGGAGAGGAAGGGGAAGATGGGGGGAAAAGTTAGAAAATAGGCCTAGCCTATTTCCTAGCCAGGGATGGTAGAGAAAAAAACTTTCAGAAAAATATTGCTCAATCTATCTTTGTGACTCTATTGGGCACATCTTAGAATGTTGTTGATTGTTTCATGCTAGGTTCTTCTGTCTGCTCCCAGACAGAGGTCACCCTCCTTCTCAACACACAAAAACCCTCCCAGATATAGCATATCCAGGAACGTAGGGGAAAAGGGAAAGTAGAAACATATCCAGAGATGCAGTTTATTATTACTTTGTAACCCAAAAACAGGAAATTCCAGAACTTGTTAAACACCTAGTTCGGTGATACAGACTACAGTACCAACTGCAGCATTTTGATATTGTGCAATGTCTGAAAGTTTGGAGTAGTCAATGATACATTTCTTGTTCCAGTTAAAAGTTTATTTTGCAGTTTTGTTTTCATGGACTAAGTTCAATCAAAATTCAAAAGTGGGGGGAGGGGGGTTGGTTATTTGTCTTTGTTTTAATAAACAGGATTTGAGAATTAAACAATTCTTCCATGGAAACCAATGCAGATGTTAAGATGCTTCTTTTGATTATATTATGTTCCATGTTTTATTACTAACAGATGCCTGGATCTTAATTACATATCTGAAAAAGACAAAACTCTATAGTTTTTCATTAACTGAAAACATGTTTATACTTTATATAGGCAGTCTTTCCAAGTACTGGACTGGTTCTGATAATGGAAATTTTTTTTGACCAAGGATATAATTCCTTCTCTACAGATGTGAATGAGTGTGAAGCTGAACCCTGCAAGAATGACGGTATTTGTACAGATCTGGTAGCTAACTATTCCTGTGAGTGCCCAGGTGAATTCATGGGACGAAATTGCCAATATAGTAAGTATACCTTAAATACATGTATTTCACTCTGATTCTTCTAGTGCTAGTATGTAGGTAATAAAAGTGAATATGTTACATCTACGAAAGAGGATCAAAAAGCACAATATTTAAATGAAGATAAGATAAAGCTGGCTGAATTAATACTGTCTCTTCCAGCCAGAGTAGATTTATAACTACCTTTTTAGAATAACTCAGCAGCTTTCTTTCCATTCCACTGTTTTAGTAGAATAATTTTTATAATCAGTTTCAGACTTCACACAATTCTGTATTTTTTCCTCATCTCTTCCCTTTTTCCTCTGGTGAAGAGAAAGTAGAAGATAGATAGATAGATAGATAGATAGATAGATAGATAGATAGATAGACAGACAGACAGACAGACAGACAGACAGACAGACAGATTTTGTATAATCATGTTTGGGAAGTTTGTTTATAATATTTATGTATTCATCTTATAAGTCAAGAAAGAAACAATGCAATATTTCTTTTTCTTCATTATCATTCTTATTTGGAAATGTTAAAACGAAATATTGGATGGCCTAATGATGAAAATTTATCATTTGTTCTGGTCTTTGGGAACAAAACAGTTTTAAATCTAAAAGGACCAATAATCTACTTAGAATCATTTTTGCTGTATATATGTAGCAAAGAAACATTAACAAATAGTTAATCAATCCTGGACTGTAAAGAAGCTAATTGGTTACTACATGAATATAAAACTCAACAGTATTGCTTATAATTTACTCTTAAGTCTGTATATGAAAAATTGGTAGCTTAGCAGTAAGTGATCCAATTTTGTAAGTCTGAGTTTTATGTGTCATCCTTGATTACAACTGCCAAAGAAATAGGTTTGGTACACATTTTTATATTGTACTTCTGAGTTACAAAAGATATTGTTAAAGGGCAAATAGATACCCACACATGATATATTGAAATATTGGGATACAGTGTATATAAATTATTCTGATCTGTGTAGCAAAACATAAATTTATTGGAAAATTCTCTTATTCTTATACTTCCATTAACTACAGTTAATTGTAAGATGAATTTATAATTCATATATAATAAAATGGACAGATGATTTCAGGTCTGTACTATCCAGAGAAATGTTAAAAATCACCTTTTAGAAAAATCAACTACAGACCTTCTGAAACTTCAGTTCCTAAAGTTTTAATACTCATGAGCTATAAATATAAACTATGGCATATTAAAATGCTAGCTTGTAATCTTAGTACAAGATTGTTCTCAGAGACTATAACATTAATGTAGAAAAGTTCCCTGTTCTTTCACAAATGTTTATGGCATGTCAAATCCCTAATTATGTAGCAATATTGTAATTATAAAAACTATCATTGCGTATATTTATAGAAATTGTATAATTGAAAACTATCAGCTATTTATGTAAATCAATTATTTATATAATATATAACATAACACTATATAATAGATTGCCCCTGCTTGTAATTAAACTAAGCATTTTTTCACTATAAGCTTAACCTATTTAAACATTGGTAATTATAAGAATTTGTGCAATTACAGACAGCCAATGTAAGTTTATGTTATGAAACAGATTTTCAATTAAGATATCTGTTAACTTCATTTTGTTCTTGCTTTGAAATTAAATTGGAATATCTTCAACCTGGAACATTTTTGAAATTTTGTATAAAGTAGTTACTTGTAGGTCACTGTTAGGAAGTTTATATAAATATTTTTCAAACAAATAAATTTGAAAACTTTTTCAAATAAATATGTTATCATGTTATAGTTCCCAGAATGTCTAGCAAATATAACAAGAAACAATACAATGTATTGTATATACAATACATAAAAAGTAGAATTGTTTATGATTCATTGGTTATGATTATACTTTAGGAATAGAAGGAGTAATACAAGCTTTTACTATATTCTACATCATACATATGCCGGAGATAAATTCCTGGTACAATTTTTCAAATTGTAGTTGTTGAGAACTGGAGTTCTGGTGAGAATAAGTGTTATATTGTTGTGGATATTAAATTAGAGAGCACAGAAACTTTGAATTGAAATATCATTTCTGAAATTTGCAGACAGCAATTGTTAGTAGGTAAACAATGGTGCAGCCTCAAAAAACAAAAACAAAAAAATTGAGGCTGCACCATTATTTACCTACTAACAATTGCTGTCTGCAAATTTCAGAAATGATATTTCCATTCAAAGTTTCTGTGCTCTCTAATTTAATATTTAGCATTTTCTTGTTATAATCATTTTCTTGCTATAAATCAGGCTTCACCCAAGCTTCTTGGTGGTTTTCTGGAAACCAGTTGTTCTGGGGCTCTAAATGTATTAAACCATTTATCTGTATTAATGCTTCCCTGTCTTAAATAAATGAGCACATGGCAACTATAATTATCTTATGCATGAGCCCTTGAAATATTTTCACTCAAATCTCATTTGACTAAGCTATTGAGGATGTGTGAAAGATGATAGAAAAAAAATCAAACTAGAATTTCCCATCATTGCTGCATATTCTGGTATTAGTATGAAGAAATTCTACATAATCCTGTCCTTCTCCTTCCCCTCCCTCCCCCTTTTTCATATCATTAATGCAGCATTGGATACAACCAAAGAAAGTAATAATCATATAATCACATCTGCTGTAAAACTATGTGTGTGTGTTAGACAAAGGTTGTTTAGCAGAGAAGCTGCATCCAACACCAGCCTCATAGTGAGGCAGAGATATTGAACAGGAAGCTGTAGCAAGATAAACATTGTTTATAGTTGTGTCTTTAACTAAAGTTACCACTGATATCAGAAGCTGGAGAACTCAAGGCTGATAATATCACTGAAATCCCATCTCATTTGATAGATTACAATTGGCATTTGCTGGGCCCTTGGTTTCTTTCACAACAAACAGGGTGGAAGATGATAGCCAGACATCTGATGAGGAAAACTGAGAACTTTTCCTCAAGCTACAGAAGATGGAAAACTTACCATTTTTCATAATTTTAAAAGGGAGAATATAACATTCTAAGACTTTGAGATGTTTTAATAAACGTGGCTGGCAACTTTTCTAAAGTCACCTCATGCAGGGTAAGGTCTAGTATGTAAATTACTGACCCATTTCACTGTCCTATATTTATCTGAAAAAATGTTTCATCCTAACATATCTTTGAATATGAGTTCATTTCCCATAGGACACTTGGCAAAAATGTAGTAATTTTTCATGGCCCACAATGTTCTTTTCTTCAGATTGAATGTAAGGCTGCACATCACAAGTGCTGCATGATTGCTATCACCTGAATCAGACAGATAATGTTCATCTATTTAGATATTCTGCCCCTACAAGATTAGTAATTTCTTGCCTGCCATTACTTCTGAACTTTCTCCCATTTGACTGAGAATTATCTTTATATGAATGTCAAATGCAATTTCACTTCCATAATTTTACTTTGATCTCTGTAACTCCCTGCACAGTTCATCATTTTCATTTGACATAAAAATTCTGTAATGTTATTATATTTCTTTAAAAAAGATGTGTGTGTGTACATACATACATACATATGGTAGCTCTTTATTTAAATAAGAACAATTTGCCTGTATTTCTGCTAAGATTATTATTACACCTAATTTTTAGCACCATATTTGTAATTATTTCTAAAAGACATGTTCTGTGTTGTCAGCCTTTGCTGTAAACTTAATTTTGTCGATATGCTGCAAATAATAATATTATGCCCACAGAATTAATTAACCCCAAAAACTTCCCTATTTTTTTCCATAGTGGATGATGAAAGGATAACACAAAATAGCAATAGCACTTAGAGTTATATACCACTTCACAGTGCTTTACAGCCTTCTCTAAGTGGTTTTCAGAGTCAGCATATTGCGCCCAACAATCTGGATCATTTTACCGATCTCAGAAAGGCTTAGTCAACCTTGAATCGAATTGCCAAATTGCAGGTAGCCGGCAATCAGCAGAAGTAGCCTTCAGTACTGCACTCTAACCACCACAACTCAAAATAGCTGGGAAAATGGGGAAAAAGTCATCCTTACTTACATAGACATTTTATGTCTTTCCATGATGATTTTATATGGTTGCTATGAGGGATCTACATATGTCAGTGTATGATTAGTATGTCTTTCTTCCTTCCTTGTTTCTTTGTTTCTTTGTTTATCTGTTTTCAATTGCCAATTCCATCTTTTTTAGATTAGGCTTTCAGGATACTTGGTTTGCTTGCTTTTTGTTTTCTTGCAGTTATTGTTCTGGATTCTAATGGAAGAAAATATTTGTAACATCATGTTACCTAATTTGATAATGGAAGAAAACAACCACCAGGCTCAGAGAACTTCAAGGACCCCACTGTTTTAGGTGTATATCCGTGATGGGTTGCTACCGGTTCTCCCCAGTTCTTGCGAACTGGTAATGGAAATTTTGAGTAGTTCAGAGAACTGGTAAATATCACCTCTGTCTGGCCCCGCCCCCATCTGAAACCTATTTGCTGCCTCCCGAGTCCCAGCTGATCGGCTAGAAGGAATAAAAACTGTTTAAACTCTTGCCACGGCGCTTCAAAGGGCTGCCCTACAGCTGATCAGTGGTAAAAGGCAGTGTGGTGGTAGACCAGTGCACCAGATTTCTTAGAAGTTAGATTTGTACATATACTAATGAGGAACTTGAATTTATATCTGGGGCTGAGTTCCATAAATGAATGAAGGCCAGCAAATAGATTGTGGGTCAAACTGAAGATTTTGTTTTCTTTCCCATAAAAGAATCTCAGGGTAGCTCTCCTAGTTCTTTGGACAGCCAAGACCATCCAGCTCTATTATTATTTTTAACTTGTCATCAGAGCTGAAGAAACAAATTTAACTACTTAAAACACTTGGCCGATTCAATAGCATTACAATTGATTGGCCCTTAGTCTTGTAGCAACAACTATAATCTTGGTTTATAATAATTAATAACATTAATTACCTGATTAAGAATCTCTAAGGCTTTCCTGAAGCAACTGAAGACTATAATGGTATCTGGATATCATTTGCATAAAATAAAAAAAGCTGTTCCTCTCCACAAATTTACAAGCATATATTGAAAGTAAGCTGCTTCATCAGTAAATTAACATGGAAGTGAAAAAGAAGCAAGGATAAAACATAGTCTTGGAGAACTCCTTTGGGATTAGGACACACCTTGAAAGCTGACTTTCAGTATAATATCTAATTCTTAAGTTTGTAGTTAAGTATTACAACAAGTAACTTGTAAATTGCAAATGATTCATAGTAAATACCTTTGAATTGTAGAATTATTAAGTTCATCCCTAATTTTACTCTAGAAATAGAGTAAAATGCAAATCTAAAATCAGCAAAGGCTGCCTTTAGGATTATTTAGAATTTAGTGATGCATTTTTGAACTAAATATTATAGTACAAGTCCTTAGTTTACAGTAGAGTACTTCTACAGTAGAGGGCAAAGTTCAAATGTATGCAATTATCTTCTGTAAGTATATACCTTGAATATAGGCAGCATGCTTTCTGAACTTTCAATAAATGCATTAGTCATAGAAGAGGAAAATGTGCTATTTTGTGAAATTTAAAGGAGGATCTTCAGTCAATTATCTCTGAATGTGTGCAGAACTGAACTCAGACCAGTAATTCATGGTTGTCAACTGTTTTACAGGGCTGTCAGTACAACAGATAGTTCTCTAAGACGGTTCCCAGAGTCATAATCATAAAATTTTATGGTATGATAATGCAGAGCCAATGGAAACCTAATGGAAGGAATCTTCCAATATTTTTGAGCATTCCTGTTTATTCTAGTTGTCTGCAGAAAAGATTTTAAATTGTGAATAGAAAAAGGCCAATAATAGCCTACTGAGATTATGTTTCTTACATGGTTATAATTTGAAACAAACAAGCTTTTGCAATGCTCATTCCAGACCACCTATAATGATTTTTCATATGGTCAGTGCTTTATTTCTCCCTAATTCTAAACAGCATAATTGCAAATGAATCTGAATGACTCTGTATTTAATTGCACATTGACATGTTTATGCATGAATTCCTATTAAACATTTTAATACTGAGGGTCATCTGTAATCAATTGTCAGCTTTCAGTCCAAATATCATGCTATACTAAGCACAGCCAGAGTTACCTAATTTCACAAAATGAGTTATTGGAAGAAGGAAACCGCAGATGTCTGAAACAGATTTGCTTTTTACATGCCTGGCATATAAAAACTGCAGAACTGCTGATGATGTCTTACCAAGCACTATTAGCAGGATAGAAGAAAGTAATGCATTTAAACTGTGACACCACTGCAAACAACAAAACAACAACTCCTTTCGTACTATCAAGTAGTTCCCAGTTTCTAATGATCATATAGATAATTTTTTTCCATGAAGATCGTATCCTTAATTTGTTCTTTAAGGTCTCACAATGATGCATTCATCACCACTATAATTGAATCCATCGTCTTTGCTGCTGGTCTTTCTCTTCTCTTTCTTTCTACCTTTCTCAGCATCAGAGCCTTTTCCAGAGAGCTAAGTATTTGCATGAGATGTTCAAAGCAGATTTATTTATTCCTGGTCATTTGTGTCTCAAATGAGAATTCTGAGTTGATTTATTCAGTGATCCATTACTTTGTTTTCTTGACTCCCCATGGTTTTCTCAGGAATCTTCTCCAACACCAAATCAATCCTTTTCCTATATCTAATTTTTGAGTGTCATAGGGAATACCATAGTTTGCATTATTCTGATATTAGGTTGCACACCATAGCATTTGAATATCTTTTCTGAGGCCTTCATGGCTTCTCTACTAGTGCTAATCTGCAAGGTATTTTTCCTTTACTATTGATTGCTAAAAGACAGAAGCTATCCTTCAGTATACAATTGGCAATGAAGATACTTCAGCAGGTTATTGATGTGTCTTCCTCGAACTTTAAAAACACACTTATCTTCTTCCAATTCCAATTCTTTCCCTTAATATATATTTATCATATAAATTGAATAAATAAGGGAAGAATATATAACCTTATTGTACTCCTTTGCTACCATGGAATCAGTCTCTTTTGCCATGTTCTGTTCACACTGTGGCTTCCTGAATTGCGTATATATGTTTATCATTAGGACAATGAAATGTTTTGGGGTTCTCATTTTTTCTGAGCACACACAGAACCTCTTTTGGCACACCCTTATTTGCAATAAATTATATTTTGTTGTAGAATTAGAAAAATAGTCACTTGTCAGATTTCAATGAATTCATCTACATATTATAATTGGATCTACAATATCATACTGCCAAGTATTAGAAGACATCTTTTATCCTAAGAAGATGCCTTCTATTATTTGGCAGTATGATTTTGTAGATATAATTTACTAGTGAAAGGACGATGTACCTGGATTAATCTACAACTGATACAGTTTAAGCTATGTTTGTTAGACTGAAATCAGTTTTCTTAAGCAATTGAAATAGGTCTATAGATTATTTTTCTCTAAAGATTTCATTACAACTGGGTTTTGGATTTAATGACCATGTGCTGCCAACAGTCCATATAAACTGCTGCCCTCAAATATCTGTCTTTAATGTGATTGCCCTCAAATACCTGATTCTTAATGTAACTGTACATATTTGCTAATTAATTGATCACTGGTTTGGAAAAGCTGCATTTAACAGTTTTGATCAACCTTTGGGTGACTTTTAGCTTGAATTCTAGTGACCCATAAATTCAGCTAGAAATTATTTAATACTGAAAAAAGGTTTATATTTATATTATTAAAGGAAGTAAATAACTTTTCCACAAGATTGGTGACGTAACACTTAAAAATAATAAAAAGAAATCTGAACTTATATTCTCTGTAATATATGCAAACTTAAGAAAAAAATAAGAATAAAATAATTTGAAAAGGTTATTTCTAGAACCTGTGTCAGACAAAATTGCATAGCAAAGTTTTGCTTTTACAGTTATTTCCCAGTTACTGTACAAAGCAGGCTACACTGTGTTATTTGCTACATCGTTACTATAGCTTGTAATACAAAGTATTACAGTCTAAGCAGACTGTGTTCTGGTTTTGAATAATGAATAGCATTCAGAGGACCAGTGCAAAAATACAATAAAATAGAAGGAATCCACACACACACAAATACACACATTATATAATAAAATATATAACAAAATGATTTTATAAGAAAATTCAGTTTAGAATACAATTCTCTGTGTGCATGCTATGCATTTTCTGTAATGGAAGATAAGAGAAAACCTTTCTAACCATATTGTATAAACTCTAAGCAGAATTTTGAATTATTGGTAAATCAGAAAGCCTTATTATTATGCTTAGTCACAGAATCAGTCTGATGTTTAGATTAGAGTTGGCATTTTTGTCCTATTTATTTGTTAGCATTATGTTTGTTTTGCAATGAAAGTTCAAGATTACTCATATTCTGGAAAATAGCACACAAAACACTATCGCAATTTTTTTTTTCTTGTTGGATCTGTTTATTTCTTCCATCCTCAAAACTATAGTATCATGATTCTATGGCTTCAGTTTTGAAAGTTCTTATTTTGTTTTGTTTTTTCCTTTCTTTTCAATGCCCCCTCCCCAATTTCCTACACAGAATGCTCTGGACCATTGGGAATAGAAGGAGGAATTATTTCTAACCAACAGATTACTGCATCATCCACCCATCGGGCTCTTTTTGGGCTCCAGAAATGGTATCCCTACTATGCACGACTTAACAAGAAAGGTCTTATAAATGCTTGGACTGCAGCAGAAAATGACAGATGGCCATGGATTCAGGTAACAGAAGGAATTGAATGCGTGAAAAACTATTAGCCTCTATTGATAATATTGTTTAGTAACCAGTGCAACTTTCATAGAGGTGCAGACATGCATTGAGATGTTTTTGAAGTAGTTTATGTTACCCAAAGTCAAATTTCATTCGTTCTTTTCAAGATTTAACTATATATAGATTTTTTTTTTACTATGCATTATATTTCTTTTTCTTTCTACACTGTTGCTTATTTGGCAAAAGATTCAGTTTATGTGTAATATTTCTTTTGTAATAAGTATAGTTTCCTTTATAAACTTTCAGGTACATGATATACACCAAGTAAATATGTAATTTATTTTTCTGCCTTCTAATGAGATGGATATTGAAGCTACCATTCTAATGTGTATTGCCAGGATGTAATTAGTTGGAACTACAAGCTTGTAATTGGCTTGTGATTTAATGGGTCACTAGTCATGGCATTATAAGCAAATTAAAAGGAAGCTCACTCATATCTAAGTTTAAAGTAGTCTGTATAGATTTAGAAATAAATAAAATATTTTCCATGTTCAGCACTTACTGCTTCATTAGAAGCACTGAGACATGTTGCTTTAACACAGATGTGAAATAATTTTATATTATCTTATTTTAATATCCACTATTGAGATACGATCATATTTCTCATTCAGTTTTTGTATTAAATTTTGCTGTTTATCTCCTCAATAGTACTCTTACCTGCCCTTTTTTCATTACTCCTTATCTAATATGACCTTTAGCTTTTTACAACAACATTTACCAAAGATAAGGATGTAACAAATGGAATATCTCTGCAAACTATGTAATATCAATATGCTTAAGATTTTTGATTTATATTTTAAAACTTCCTAAGTTATTTTTCATAACCCAAACCTTGGAGGTAAAAGGACCACAAAGGGATGGAAACATTTACTGTTCTTGGACACGGATTACCCATTTCCTTTGTACAGTATATTGTTTCAACCATAATCTACTTAATATAAACCCAGTCAAGAAACTGATGATACCTATATACACAACAGCTCCAAGTGGGGGTGATGAAGAACAACTAGTTGACCCAGATTTCCAACTGGAAGACACTTTACTTTGTTCTTCCCTTATAAGCAGGAAAATGAGTCACTGGTAAAGTCAGAGGTGGATTTCAGCAGGTTTTGACCAGTTCTGGAGAACCAGCAGTGGAAATTTTGAGTAGTTTGGAAAACTGGTAGCAGAAATTTTGAGTAGTTCGAAGAACCGGTAAATACCACCTCTGACTGGCCCTGCCCCCATCTTTTCTCTGCTTCATGAGTCCCAGCTGATCGGGAGGAAAGGAGATTTTGGAGTATCCTTCCCCTGGAGTGGGAAGGAAATGGAGATTTTACAGTATCCTTCCCCTGCCACGCCCACCAAGCCATGCCCCGCCCACCAAGCCACACCCACAGAATCTGTAGTAAAAATTTTGAAACCCACCACTGGGTAGATTCTAACAATATAAGCAGGAATGCCAGTATTATCAAAGAAGAAAATGGTTTGGGCACAGCTTTGGAAGCAGAGGAATTAACTATTAAATTAATTCACAATTTTTTGTGAAATAACTCAATAGTTCTGAGAAACTTCCTTAGTTTCTAAATAATATATAGAATTTCTCACTGTTTTGGTATATTTTGACTTGTTCAAAAACTGAATAAAATTCTCTGGTAACTTTGAGCCAAAGCTTCTGACATTCTACACCTTCTGACAATTCTATACTTGTATACAAAAATAGTTTGCTTTATCATGTTAAAAAGTTGGGTTTTTATAATAAGTGAGCTTTATATTTGAAGTCTTAATGATTTAAAAAAGAAGAAAGTAAAACAGAACCTTAAAGTTATCTAATTAGTTAACATCTGGATCACAAATAAAATGGTCACACAGATCAACTAGTCATAATTTTCCACATTATGGTGAGATGAATCATTCTTTTATTACATAGTAGATTAACAATGCAGTTAATTTGAATTCTAGTGGTCTTTTCTAAATTCATATATATCTGATCACTTATTTACAATGTTTATATACCATTTTCCAGTACAATTATCAAGGATAACAGTTAAAAGCAGCGGTGACATTTTTAAAAAGTGTAGAAAATAGCATCTCCTATTGAAGTACCCAATATTATGGCAACAATCAAAACCCAAGAATTCTTTTAAGCAATGCTATTTTAACATATTTCTAAAGCAAATCAAGGTAGACACCACTCAGCCAGGAGATGACTATTCTAGATAACGGGGCACAATATCTTTGAAATTGTTTTTAAAAGTGTTGGAAGCCAATACATCTGTCAATATAATATTTTAGGGGCTCTTTCAATGGATGTCAATAGATTATTGCAGCTTTTTAGAAATATCTAAGGCAAAATTTATAAATTACTTTCATAATATAATGCCAATATATGAGTGAGGTGAGGGTGACTTCCCCGCCGCCTTGAAAGAGGCAGTGGTGAGGCCTCTCCTCAAGAAGCCTTCCCTGGACCCGGCAGTATTGGCTAATTATCATCTGGTCTCCAACCTTCGTTTTCTTGTGAAGGTTGTTGAGAGTGTGGTTGTGCGATAGCTCCCCCAGTACCTGGATGAAACGATGTATCTGGATCCGTTCCAGCCGGGCTTCAGGCCTGGGTACAGCACGGAAACAGCATTGGTCGCATTGGTTGATGATCTCTGGAGGGCTCAGGACAGGGGTTGCTCCTCTGTCCTGGTCCTATTAGACCTCTCAGTGGCTTTTCAACCATGGTATCATGCTGCACCAGTTGGAAGAGTTAGGGGTGGGGGGCACTGTATTACGGTGGTTCTCCTCCTTTCTCTCTGACTGGTTGCAGTCTGTGTTGGCAGTGAGGCAGAGGTTGACCCGAGGCCCCTCATACGTGGGGTGCCACAAGGGTCGGTCCTCTTGCCCCTTTTATTCAACATTTATGTAAAGCTGCTGGGCGAGATCATCCGTGGTTTCAGGGTGAAGTACCACCAGTACACTGATGACACCCAGCTGTACATCTCCGGTTCAGGCTCAACCCATCCAAGACTGAGTGACTGTGGTTTCCGACGTCCCAATATAGTCAGTTGACGCCATCGCTGACTATTGGGGGCGAATCTCTGGCCCCCACGGAGAGGGCTCGCAACTTGGGTGTCCTCCTGGATTCACGGCTGTCTTCAGAAGAGCACTTGACAGCCGTGACTGGGAGGATTTTTCATCAGGTTCGCCTGATTCGCCAGTTGTGTCCCTTTCTGGATTGGGACTCCCTACACAGTCACTCATGCCCTTGTCACTTCCCGCCTGGACTACTGCAATGCTCTCTACATGGGGCTCCCCTTGATGAGCATCCGGAGGCTCCAACTGGTGCAGAGTGCGGCCACGCGGGTGGTTATGGGAACAACATGGTGCTCCTGTGTGACACCTCTCCTGCACGAACTGCATTGGCTCCTGGTGGTCTTCCCGGTGCACTTCAAGGTTTTGGTCACCACCTTTAGAGTGCTCCATGGCTTAGGACCTGGTTATTTACGGGACTGCCTACTACCACAAACAGCCTCCCACCGGCCAGTACGCTCTCATAGAGAGGAGCTCCTCCGGGTGAGGTCAGCTAAACAATGTTGACTGGCGGCCCCCAGGGGCAGGGCCTTCTCTGTGGGGGCACTCACTATCTGGAACGAGCTCTCCCCAGACATACGGAGGATCCAGGATCTACGCACTTTCCGCCGTGCTCTTAAGATTCTCCTATTCCAGCAAGCCGGCCTGGCCTAATTTTCTCCCCCGTTTTAAAATTTTTTTAAATCAAAATTTTAATCTGTTTTAAATTATTGGGGTTTTTTAATTGTCTCGGGCTAAATTATTTAATCTGGTTTTAATTGTCTTTTAACTTTTGTATTTATGTATTTTATTTTGTGCCTGTTCACCGCCCTGAGTCCTTCGGGAGTAGGGCGGTATATAAATCTAATAAAACAAACAAACAAAACAAACAATATAATAATGGGCTGAATTACTAAGGTATCCCAATCAGGATGGGATAACAATCTGCACACTATCTAAAATTGGCCATGATTTTTACTATGATCTCTAAACATCTAGCAGCATACTCCAAGTTCCAAATTTGCTACTTCAGGAAGATTGCTGTTCTGTTTAGAGCCATATGTAACGATCAGTGAAAAAAAAATTCTCTTTTGGCAAATTTCAGTGAAGTACTTCACTGAGCACCACATTCACCAAAGTCAAGGCATGTCAAATATGGAAGAGACAAAATTAGAAGAAAGAACCAGCATATACAACCCCAAATGTTTGGAGACAAATGGAAGATTGAACTTTCTGATCTAAATTCAAATTTCATTATTTTAATAATTTTTATTAAGAGCTTTTTCTTAGATAAGATATAGGTATAAAAATTTAGAAAAAATAAAAACAGAAAAGAAAAAGTGAAGCAAATAATACAGTTAAAGACAAAAGGCAATTAAGCAATTTCTCTCCTTCTTTACAAAAGTTACAAATCAAATTTATTATCCCTTCTCCCTCTTTAATAGCACTTAAACTTTTATACCACTTCATGGTGCTTTGCAACACTCGTTCAGCAGTTTACAGAGTTAGCATATGGCCCCCAACAAAATTGTATATGTGCAGGAGTTTTCATATTTACATTGCGCAAAAATAAGCCACAGAACACATACAAAAACAAAAATCAAAATTAAAGACAGATCAGAGGAAATAAAATCACAATGAACTCTACTTGACATTTTACACAGAGTAGTATTATTTTTGTTCCTTTAACTAACATTTGTATTTAATTATTTGTTAACACATCACAATTCTTGTATTATGTATTTATTCAGTATGTGTTTAACACTGATCAGCTGTAGGGCAGCCCTTTGAAGCCCCACAGCAAGAGTTTAAACAGTTTTTTTCTTCTACCCATCAGCTGGGACTTGGGAGGCAGCGAATACATTGGGGCGGGGCCAAATAAAAGGTAAGAATAACACGGGCGTGGCGGCGGGGCTCACGAACAAAGAGAACCGGTTCGGTGATGTCATATCGTCACCGCTACTGGCTTGGCCAAACCGGGAGAAACCAACCACTGATATACTGCCCCACAGTGCTTTATAGCATTCTCTGGACAGTTTACAATGCCAGCATATTTGCCCCCAACAATCTGGTCCTTATTTTACTGACCTTGGAAGGATAGAAGGCTGAGTCAATCTTGAACCCATTAGAATCAAACTCCACATGGTGGGCAGAGTTAGCCTGAAGTACTGCATTCTAACCACTGCACCACCAGCACTTCCTCCTTGAAAGTTCGTTTATTAGGGTATTGTTTTCTTCCCTGGTTATTATCTAGTGCTGTTTTCTGATTATCTAGTGTTGGCTCTGAAGAGAATATGTTATTGATAATTTGTTTCTTTCCTGGGCTTTTGATTTTAAATGATATGTAAATGGTGTTTATCTTTACTTGCCATCAGTCATTTGTCCAACTGCCAGGCTTCCAGGAATTCACAGACACTTTTGGATTTGGCTTGATTTAAAACATTAACAGTTTTTCTGTTAAATCTGTGGTTTGGTTTGTCCAATTTTTTTGCAAAATTAAAGAGTTCTTATATTTTCTGATTGCACGTTGGGATTCATGAATGCAGTCCAATAATCTTCTACATGACTCCATTTCCTGTCCATTCCCTTTTCAATAGCCATTCCCAAAGGTTCCCCCCCCTCTTAAAAATGAAATATTTTCCTCAGCTAATCTGAAGATTCAGAATAATGTTCCCATTCATAGTCTGCAACCAAACTTTGTATTAGGTATCAGGTCTAATACATTCCTCTTACTGAACAAGTAACTGAGTAAGGTAAGATGAACAGTAGCATGTAATTGAAAATGATTTCTTTCTTCATCTCTCCAATTTCATCTTCCTAATATTTTGACTAGCAGTATAATGTAGCAGAAAGTCAAGTGGACAATGGGAAGTCTAGGTTTCCTTTTACAAAAATTATTGGAAGAATTGCTAGTTCTGTGGCTTTAGGTCTTGTGTCAAACTGGTAGGGGAAAAAGTAATTTTCCAATACAAGGATAAATTGCATTTGGGAGGATTTTATAAAGGCTTTACTGTGTGGAAGCAGGCAAGGAAGGATGTTGAACAAACTTGGTGTGAGCATTTATAACCCCCACCAAAAGATTAATATCCAAGATTGCTTTTGCATAATTTTGCATAATACCAGTATCTCATCTGAGTGTATTCTGATTTTGCTATACCATAAGATTTTTTTTCTACCTAGCCAGAATAGGAAAAGCTTCATTGAGAGAAAAAGCCAACAAAATAGCAAGATACAAAATAAGCTTCCCTCCTGAAACTACAGATATTGATCTAGAGGTCATAGGTATAAATCTATTGGTCCCTTAGGTTTCACTGTGGGAAAGTATACATTGATCTCATAATTTTGTCCTTCCTTTTTCTTCTGTAAGTTATTATATCTATTCCTTGCTGCTGGTTTGGTTTTGGTTTTGGTTTGTAATTTTTATTATTATTATTGTGTGTGCTTGTGTGTGGTTTTGTTTTGTTTGCTTAATTTAGGGACAGGGAATCAGACTGGCACTGTGATATCTATTACCTATCATATTGTTTTGGAGAAAGTGATTTTTGCATTTGCTAGAACTCAAGTCAATTGCTAATACTTCCTTACTTCTGATTAAAGCTTATATCCCCAAGGGTATATTGTGCTTAATATAGCAATTGACTGCTTAGCCTAATGATCCCATGTAAGTTATCTATTGGTTTTCAATGTTAATGGAAAATTACAAATTTAATTTAGAAAGAGGTTTTTAAATATAAGTAGTTCTCACTGTCCAAAGTTAAGACAGATCCCCCACACCAAAGATACTTATGAGGTGATTTTGAGGTTCTGACAGCCCCAACTGCTCCCTGATCGCATGATTGAGGTTGGGGTAGTTAGCAACTGGCACATATTTATGGCCGTTTCAATTTGTGATAGATAGATAGATAGATAGATAGATAGATAGATAGATAGATAGATAGATAGATATTTGCCAGTTTTTGGCATTTATTTTTGGTTTCGGACAAAAACTACATTAGGTATTTAACAACTGTCTTGCTTAACAACAGAAATTTTGGACCCAGTTCTGACTGTAAGTCAGTGACTACCTGTATATGGACTTCAACTGCCAAAATTCACCAGCTACCATTTCACACTTATCTAGACATTCCATAGATTTTAGACCTGTCATAAGAATTAGATGCACATTTTACCATTGATCCGCTAGTATTACATGCAAGATTACAGAAAATGTCAAGGGTAGAAATAACAAAAGTAGTTTCAGCTAAAATCTCAAATGCTACTGGTACATACATCTGCACTGTGATATTTTTTCCAAGTAAATGGTGAAGACCAAATTGAAAAGAAGAAGAAAGAAATCCTAATTGCAGTGCCAGATTTTCTCTTGAGACTCATTGAGTTTCATATTCCCTCTGCTTGACTCAGTAAAAGATGTTCCCAAACAAAGTGGTTTCAATTTTTAATGAGATGTATACATCTGCATTTTTACTAAGCAAAGGAAATATATATTTTTGTTTAACATCGATAATTCACTTTGGATAAGGCTCATATATTGCCAAGAGTTTGCTTATGAGATTAGGTTTTTTTTTCTTTTTTGTTTCTTCAGCTGAAGTCTTCAGCTTCTTAACATTTCTTTTGACAATACTGTCAGAGTTATAATAAAAAAATTGTATATGTGCAGGAGTTTTCATATTTACATTGCGCAAAAATAAGCCACAGAACACATACAAAAACAAAAATCAAAATTAAAGACAGATCAGAGGAAATAAAATCACAATGAACTCTACTTGACATTTTACACAGAGTAGTATTATTTTTGTCCCTTTAACTAACATTTGTATTTAATTATTTGTTAACACATCACAATTCTTGTATTATGTATTTATTCAGTATGTGTTTATGGTATGCTATATCTGGAAACTCTCAAGGTGCCTTCAAAGAGATTCTCACACAAGTCACATTGAGGACAGAACAAAAGTGTAGAAATGAAATACTGTTTATGCAAAACATGTTTTTCTATCAGCAAATTAATTCACTTCCCTTGTGTAGAAGGGCTTTTGTGGAGAAGATACACAGAAGCCATAAGCAAAACATGAGCTCAGTCCAGAAAACCACGAAAATGTGAAGGAAAAAAGAGCCCATCAAGATTGCCCTTTCTTGACTCTTGTTTAAGAGGAATATAAAATCATTTTATTATAGACTTTATAAATAATATTCTAGTATTTCTTATAACTTATTATGGGCTTCTATCAGAAAGCCTGATTTCATTTTGTTCAGACTCCCAACAATCCAATTGTTTGCGCCAACCATTTTTGAGCCACTGAGAATTCTCTGACTAGTGAGCATACTCAAAACATGATTAGGCTATTACTGTTTTCCCATAGACAAAATATGCAATTTCTAATCCATAGGAGACATGCAACCAAAATCTCTTTTGTTCTAGTCAAAATAGAAACCCCAGAGCTAGCAATCCTGCAGGTTAGCAACAAAGGCTTAACAACAAATTTCTTGCCAGTGGTATGTAAATTTAAAGTAGGCTTAAAGCTGCTTTCAAAAAAATTCAGTTCTGCAACATGCCATAATCCAAGCTACCTCCCACATGAAATGTCATTACATGTTATCACTCCACCTACTGCAGCCTTCCACAGCTATAAAAACATGTATAAAAGCAATACCTCTACACCAGTGTCAGGATTAAAACACTTTCTCTTGGTTCAATCTAAGCTGGAACTGAGGCACACCGGATAATCAGTAGAAAGTAAAAAATAAATAAATGTTTATTTCAGTTGCTTTGAGTGGATTGCTACACCCACACCACCTTTTATAAAGTTCTGCAGTTTAGAAATTTAGCCAGTTATTACCCTCATTGATTTTCAAAACTAGAAAATAACTGTTTTGCCCCAGCTCCGGATTCCCAAGGATATCCAATGGCCCTTATCAAATTTATTAAGTAGTAAGAATAAACCAAAGTCCAGCAAAGGTTGGCAACCAGTCCAGAAAGCAAGATAAGACTTTTCCAAAAATGCTCTGTTGATAATTACAAGTTGTATCTAGCAAGAAACTTACTAACGGTGTGTTACTTAAATAGGCTAAGGGAGTGGCCAATTATCCTCAAGCCTTACTCTCAAGGAGACCTCTTCCTCCTCAGTAGCCACTCCTGCCTTATGGCAGCCCTGCGTGCTCGAGAATTGAGAAGAGGCTCCTCCACTTCACTCTCTCCACTTGAAGGAGCTTCTGGAGGTTCTGAAGGCCCTGGCTGAGTCTCTGCCTCTAGCACCACATCCTCTTCAGCCTCCTCTCTGTCCTACGCGAGCGCCGGCTGAGCAGACTGCTGGCGCGACACCACACCACCCTCCTCGTCATCGGGATCAGACACGATCTGCACAGGCCACAACAATAACAGATAAGATTTAAGAAAGAAAAAAGATAAAGAAAGAAGACACAGGTGCAAAAAGAAAAAAAAAAACCTAAAGAAAGTAGAAAAAGAATTACTTCAGACTTTCTTTGTTACAGATATGAATAAAAAAAATACATCAAACTTTTACGAATGAAGGCAAATGTACATGTCCCAGGATAATGTTGCAGGATCCAATCTGGGCTGGTCATTGGGACCAGACAGTTTGTCTTCTGAGCTTTTGGACTCATGCTAGAGACCATTCTTTTTTTTTTTTTTTTTTATTGAAAAAGTTTTCAAATACAAGTTTTTCCCCCTTTTTCCCCCCCCTTCCCTAACCCACCCTTTCCACCCAACCCCCCCTGTGACTTCTTCACAACAATAGGCTATTTCATAACTAGTTACATACATAATATCTTTCCTTTCCCTTAATCCCTTCTCGAAATACTGACCCTTAACATGTTAAGCTTATTGAGTATTATTACAATTTAACCTTTAATCTTTTATATATATTAATATAACATTTTAAATCGACCTTCTCCCTGCATCCAAATTTAACATTTATTCAATTCTGTCCAATTCCTCCACTCCTCTAAATATATGACTTAAAATCATACAGTACAATTCTAGATATAATCCACTACCCACTTTACTAAAATATACACATATCTATATATGCATCCCATTTTATAAAAAGAAGAAAAAAAAAAGAAGAGAAAAAAATATATCTTCTTTAGTATCTTTCCACTGAATTATTAAGTCCTCCACTCCCCTAAATATATGACTTAAGAATCCTTTTTCTTAAACTAATCAATCAGTAAACTAACCTATTTCAACCCTTCAATTCCTACAAAATCATGCAGTACAATTCTAGATATAATCCACTGCCCACATTACTAAGATATACACATATCTATATATGCATTCCATTTTGTAAAAAAGGAAAAAAACAATAACTTTAAATTTATGATCCATATAGTATCTTCTTTGATGTCTTTCCTCTGGATTGTTAAATCCATCACCCATAATAGGGTAAAATAACATGCTGGTGCAACAGTTTGTTCAAAATCTCCAAATCTTCTGCCCCCATCAGTAGTAGATATCCTCGCATCTGTATAAAAGCAAAAACAACCACCCGAGTGACATTATAATTATAATTATATCCATATGGTTATAGTTGTGGTATTCATCAGGATTATTAATTCCCATCATCCTACTGAGTAACATCCAGATCTTCTGCATGCCCCGGCGAAACTCTCCTGCCTTATAACTCAAAATAATTATAATATATTTACCAAAAAAAAAAAAAAAAAATTAGATGATTCAAATCCAACAAAGTGAGGCTCTTTTCACATCCCAAAATCATGGCCTTGCAGAGATCTGCCACAATCCTCCCTGGCAGTCCCTGGAATCACTGTTGCATAGTTTAGAAATTGCTGTTTCTATGCGATCTATTTCTTTTCTTTTTCTTTTCCGGGTTGAATTTCCATCCTCGTTTCTTGCCTACCAATTGTGTGTCTGCTAGTTGATTTTCATTCTGCTTTATGTATTGTTCTTGTTGGGTTAGTTTTATCATCTCATCTTTCTTCTCCGTCACTTGTATATCAACTGATTGATTTGCGCACTTGTCTGTGACTTGATGGTTCATCACATTGGAGTCGGATGACACTGCTATCTTATTTATAGACAGTCCAGCTGGGGTATCCAGGAAATCCAAAGACAATTTATCCATCACAGCCTCTGTAATTTGATGTTTTCCTTTTGTTTCCAACTCCTTTTGCTTATCCTGTATTATGCCTAAAGGTGTTAAATTCATTTTTAAAATTTTTTGATAAAAATCTTCCGCTTTTTCAACAGTATGCAATTGATATCTTATTCCTTGATATCTCAATATTAGGCCAACTGGGGTGTCCCACCTGAATAGGATATTTCTTTTTTTTAATTCAGTCACTAGAAAGCCAAATTTCTTCCTCTCCATTAACATCTTGGGCGGGAGCTCCTTAAAAATCCAAATCTTTCTTCCATGAAATTGCAAGGTAGAATTAAAAGAGTTCTGCACAATATTATTCCTAATTTCTTTATCTGTAAAATAGATCACCACATCTCTAGGCAATTGCCTTTGCTTTGCCAACCAGGAGTTTATTCTGTAAATTCTATCAATCCTGCAATACACTTCATCAGGTTGAACCTTTAAGATCCCAGCCAGAATTTCAGAAGATATTTTCCTTAGATCATCTCTATTATTTTCCTGCAAACCTCTCAGTCTAATTGCATATTCTGTAAAATTATATTGAATCATTAAAACTTCTCTTTCAATCCTCTGTTGTACATTTTCTTCATTACCAATCTTTTGGTCAGTCTCCATTTTAGATTTGTCTTCCGAGCTATTATCCTGAGTGTTTATCAAATCCTTTTTAATTTTTTGAGTCATGTCATCCAAATTCTCCTCAATTTCCTTCATTTTAGACTCTAATAATTTAGTCTTTGCATCCACCCGAATCAGAAAGCCTGATAAACCATTAGTAGCTTTTAAAATCTTTTGATTCAAAAAATCAAACTTTGATTTCACCAATTCACCAATTTCTTTAATTTCCTGCTTAAATTTTTCAAGTTGCTGGTTCACAATCTCATCCCTTCTTACAATCTCTTCAAGGATAAATTCTAATATATTAAAATCGGGTTTCTGACACTGGAGAGTTGAAATTTGTTGGCGCAATTTCTTGAGAGGGGAAGTTCCCCCCCCCATTTGTCCAGCTGTGTAAGTCCCGATGCCATTTCCCACACAGACAAGATTTAGCAAAAAAGAGAGAAGAAATAGAAAACGAAAGGACTTTCCCTTAAAAAATGAAAAAAAAACTTCTTTTCAATCAACAGCACAGGAGCGAGGTTTTATCTACAAATGTAGCCAGTGATATTTATTCCGCTACATTGTAGTAAGAAGAAACGGAAGGACTTTCCCTTTTAGCCCTTCTCCAGCCACAGCAGACGCCATTTTAAAAGGTTCTTTTTCCCTCTTTTCCTCTCCTCTTTTCTCTTAAATAGATTTTGGAAGGGTGAAATACTTGCGGTTCAGTATTAAGGGTCCAGCTCGTCATTTCTTTAATTATTCTGTTGAATTCGCAGGCTTGCTCTTGACGCCTGGCTCTGCATAGGCAGAGGTCTCCCAAAGCCCGGAGCAACGGCAGGGGATATGGGGCTTCTCATCCGCTCCTTCCCAAAAGTTAAAAAAAAACTTTTGGGACTCTGCGGAGAGTTCTACCCACCCCTGCCGGCTCTATCTCCGTTTCCTCTTGGGAACGGAGTTTTTTCGAGCCGCCATCCGCTGTAACGGCGGCTCTGACAGGCAATGGAAGCTGACGATCCCAAAGGAACGTCTGGCGGCGGCCAGCAGCAAACCGGAAGTCCATGCTAGAGACCATTCTAATAGAGAGAAGTTTCAGCACAAATCCAAAAGCTCGGAAAATTAAACTATTGGTCCCAATGACTGATCCAGATTTGGCATCAAATTTTTACTCTAAGGTTAACATTTTCTACATTAGTTTCTCATAAAAAAATCCAAAAGTGGTTTCAAGTGGAAATAAATTGTTCAGTCTTAATCAAAACTGTCGATTTTGCCATTTCCATCAATTCTATCAGCTTTATCATTCATTCTTCCATTGCAGGTATTTGTAGATCCTTCTACCTTTGTACATATAAAAGTACATATAAAAGTCTCACTGCTGATATCATATATAAAAGCAAATTTCCATAAGATGTTTCTCTTTGTTTGACCATGAAACTCAAAAAAGAAAAATCTTTGGTTTTGATTTACATTCACTTTTGAAGTATTCTGGATCAAAATACATACTAGAGCCCAGTATTTTATACTTTTTTGCATGTACACTGGAGATGAAAAAAAGTGTACCTTCAGCTTGGTTATATTACCAACAAACATTTTTCACAGTTTATTCAAAAAAAAAATGCATCGTTTTATAAAAATTATCTTTTAATTTAACCAATCATTATCAATGGAATGGAATGCATTATTTATTACAAACAAAGGTTTACCTATTTTAGAATGAAGGCAGATACCTCTTTTTATATGGTATTTCTTTATCTAGAGCCAAAGCAGAATTTTTCAAAATGGGCATTTTATTTAAAATGGGTGTTTTTCTATGCATAAAATATATGTTGTCCTTTATATAGGCATGCATGCATTTTGGTACATGATACCTCTATCATTTCTAATGGAAAAGGCAGCTCTTTTACAGTGACACTACCGTTGTCTATTTATTAACTATACAATCTTTAAACGTATAAAAAAATTACAACACCAGCAACTTTGTTCATTTTCTTCTAAAGAATTGCTGTATTGTTAGAAATTTGGACTATGTCCACATTGGTTTGACTATTTCTTGCACATGAATATTGTAATTTTGCATATGTAAGAAATAATATTACATTAGGTTTTTTTAAAAAAAAATCTGCTGCAGATGTATTGTTTCAAAAAACCTGAAAGTAGATATACAATCATTATCCCATACAGTGAATATGTTTGGAATCATACTTTCTAACTGCAGGTAAATGTTGTCTTTTATTAACCATATGGATTAATATAAATTTGTAGTCAGAATAGCCCATACATTCTATGTTTCCCATTTGGGAAGAGGAGGCTGTCTATAATAGTTAAATCTTGTGATATTTCAGATAAAAAATAAAAGTAAACATTTTCTCTGTTCACCAGTTTTAGTCATGTTTTTCCTACCTTGTGCCTAGCATACAAATTAGGGAAAATTAAAATTGTAAATTATATAGCAAAATGATTATTTGAAATAAAATAATTAATGTTTCCTCTTTTGCTAACCATAGCTAGGCTGATCATCAATAATTTGTACATTAAGTGTATTTTAAATTATCGCAGAATTCCATAAAACATGCTACTGAGTGTGGGCTTTGCGCTGAGGCTGCTGTCTAAACATGCTAGTCGTTGAATAATTCATATCTCTCCATTAATAGAATTCTTAACAACTACCTTTGGGAGTAAAATAATAACTTAATAAGAAGAAACAAGACAAGCTAGTTTTCAGTTTGTCTAATTCTGTAATCTCTCAGAAGCAAAAAAAAGGGGGGGGTTTCCAATGAAAACAAAAAGAGTTGATTTCCTTGTCTAGAAGAATGTTGAGACTTTTGAAATATGTTCATTCTTACTTTAACCATCTATGTGATGATCCAATTCTACTTATTATTTCTTGCACTAAAGACAAAATAGGCTTTACACAAAGATGAACTCCATCTGTATTAGAGAAGTATCTAGCAAGTTCAGTGGGTACTAAAATAATATAAAATCATGGGCACAAAAAGTATATCTGGTATTTTCTTCTTTGTTTATCCCTTTCATTTTCTCTTTCTCTCTTTTTTTTCCAGGCAGGAAATTTATCTTTAATAAAATAGTGAAAATGTTGGCATTTAGTTCAGAGATTCAAAGAGATCTTTAAAATCCTTTCCCTTTTAGTTAAAAACACTGTTCTTTCTGGTTAAATTCTATCAATGATAGTTGATCTGGGCCTGGTGGCTCAGCAGACTGATAGCATTGTGATTAACACCAGCTGTCTGCAATTACTGTAAGTTCGAATTTCCCCAAGTTGACTCAGCCTTCCATCCTTTCTAAGGTAGGTAAATTGAGGACCCAGTTTGTGGGGGCAATAAGCTGACTTTGTATAAATATACAAAAGTATGAAGGCTATTGCTTAACGCATTGTAAGCCGCCCTGAGTTTCCGGAGAAGGGCGGCATATAAATCAATTTTTTTTTTAAAAAAAGATTAGTTTTATAATATTTTCAACTTTATCCTCCTCCTCCTCACCTTCATCATCACCACCATCATCATCAGAGTTGAAAAAGACCTTGAAGGTCTTCTAGTCCAACCCCCTGCTCAAGCAGGAGATCCTATACCATTCCAGACAAGTGGCTGTTCAGTCTCCACTTAAAAACCTCCAGTGATGAAGCACTCAAAACCCCTGAAAGTAAGCCATTCCACTGGTTGATTGTTCTCACTGTCAGGAAATTTCTCCTTAGTTCTAATTTGCTTCTCTCTTTCGTTAGTTTTCATTCATTATTTCTTGTTTTGCCTTCTGATGCTTTGGAAAATAAGTTGACCCCATCTTCTTTGTAACAGCCCCTCAAATATTGCAACACTGCTTCCCTGTCCACTCACTGATACTATATTTTGTATCAATTCCTTTTTTATTCTTCTTCTTGTTTGTTTGTTTGTTTGTTCTATCTTTAAAAATTGTCTAGCTGTACAATGTAGAATCATTTTCATATTTGATTTTGTAAGCCAGCCACAGTCACTGTGGATGCAGGAAATTACAGACCCATCAGACTGACATCAATACCTGGTAAGATCCTGGAAAAGATAATCAAGCAATAAATCTGCAAGTACCTAGAGATGTTATTTGTTTAATTTATTTTTTAAACAAATTTATATGGCCACCCAATTCGACCCAATTTCCTGACAGTGAGAACAATCAACCAGTGGAATGGCATCTATTGTACATGGAGAGAAGTATGCAGTAGGGTACCCCAAGGCTCTGTATTAGGCCCAGTACTTTTTAATGTTTTCATCTATGATTTAGATGAACGGATAGATGGGAAACTCATCAAATTTGCAGATGACACTAAGCTGGTAGGAATAGCCAACAATCCAGAAGATAGTCTTAAGATTCTGAAGGACCTTTACAGACTTGAACATTGGGCTCTATCTAACAAAATGAAATTCAGTGATGAAAAAAGTAACTTTGGCAACTGCAGCATTTAGCTGCAGTTGCCAAAAAAGCCAATGCAGTCCTAGGCTGCATTAACAGAGAGGTAGACTCAAGATCACATGAAGTTTAATACCGCTTTATAATACCTTGGTAAGACTACATTAGGAATACTGCATCCAGTTTTGGTCACCATAATGTAAAAAGTTGTTGAGACTCTAGAAAGAGTACAGAGAAGAGCAACATGATTAGGCTAAAAGATATGAAGAACAGTTGCAGGAATTGGGTATGTCTAGTTTAATGAAAAGAAAGACGAGGGGTAACATGATAGCAGTGTTCCAATATCTAAGGGGCTGCCACAAGGAAGAGGGGGTTAATCTATTCTCCAAACAACCTGAAGGTAGAACAAAAACCAATGGATGGAAATTAATCAAGGAAAGAAGCAACCTAGAATTAAGGTGACATTTTCTGACAATTAGAACAATTAATTAGTGGAACGACTTGCTTCCAGAAGTTGTGGTTGCTCCAGCACTGGAAGTTTTAAGAAGAGATTGGACGGAAGGGATTTGTCTGAAATGATATAGGACTTCTTGCCTGAGCAGGGGGTTGGACTGGTAGATCTCAAAGGTCCCTTTCAACTCTGTTGTTGTTGTTGATGATGATGATGTTATTCATAAATCAGCATCTATTTAGCCTTTTCTTTAATAGTGATAGAATATAACTATAGTAGTCATTGATGGGCTGTAATAGTTAGAAAGATATTTGTCTCCTGCACACACATGCAGCACATGTACAAGCATATGAACTCTTTAGAGATTCTAGGAAAAAGACATCCTCCGAAAGCAAAATGACTGGAATGGGACCAGAATTGAGGGCCAGATGGTGCTGATGCAACAGCATGGTTCTATATTTAATTGCTCCTGCTGTAGAAAAAGCTGAACAAGATAACTGAAATGAAGGGTAAAGAATCACAGCTACTAACTGCTCAGTTGCAGTTTTGTTTCATTTCTGAGATAAGATAGAAGGAAAGATGATCTACATTTTTCTCTACTTACAGTATATCACAGTCAAAACTCCATTAGTGTCCTGTATTTAGACAGAGTGGGTTTAATGTTTAAGGTTTTGTGTATATTTTGAACTTTTACATTTCAGGTATCTGCTGGTTGCCAAAAGAAATTGTTCACCAGACTAACAGGTTTCCTGTGATTCCCAAATCCCAGGGCCCAAATGACAAATCAGATTTGAATAATCTGGGTGGATGCCTCTAACGTTAAGCTCAGCATTTGTGGATAGAAAGACACATTTTCTTTCCTTTAAAGTTAAATGTTCCTTTTGAGGATACACATTTTAGAATTATCTTATATTATTGCCATGTATGATGGAAGGAGCTACAGTAAATACACTGCTCAAAAAAATAAAGGGAACACAAGCAGAAGACATCTGAGATCTGAATGAATGAAATAGCCTTATTAAATACTTTGTTCGTTACATACAGTAGTTTTGTGTTCCCTTTAGTTGTTTGAGCAGTGTATAAACTACTGTATGTAAAGAACGAAGTATTTAATAAGGCTATTTCATTCATTCAGATTTCGGATGTCTTCTGCTTGTGTTCCCTTTATTTTTTTGAGCAGTATATAAATATGGGTAGGTAGGTAGATAATAGATAGATAGATAGATAGATAGATAGATAGATAGATAGATAGATAGATAGATGATAGATAGATAGATAGATAGATAGATAGATAGATAGATAGATAGATAGATAGATGATTTTTCATGTACTGTCATGTCCAATTCTCAGAGGCTACCTGGACAAGTCCCTGCAGGTTTCTTGGCATCATTTTTCAGAAGTAGTTTGCCATTGCCTCTTTCTTAGGGCTCAGATAAAGGAACTGCCTCAAGGTCAATGTTTACAGAGAACCTGGGAAAATTTAAATTACTGAAAATGGTTGCTTTGACTTTATTGCTTCAATAGTTCTAGTAATACAAGTAAGGATTTGATTAATTAAATAAGAGGAAAGAACTTTTTGCATTTTTTAAAAACAGTTTAACAATTAAAACAATAACACATGTATTGTGTATTCAAAGGATTAATCCTATGAGGCACATTTCATCATTTGTCCCTCCTACAGAGTATCCGCATAGAGAAAGTAACTTATATAACTAAATTATAAAGAAGTTAATAAATAGGCTATCAAATACATAGTTAATTCAAACACCAGTAAATTAGTTCACTTGGAATTGTGCTCTGATACAAACCCCATTTATTTCAAAAAGACCAGAGATGTAAATATTGTAACTTTGTAGACTGTCTTGAGTCCCAGGCTTGGTTGAACCTTGCTGGGTGATGAAATCTTCCCAGGTGCCATGTGGTAAGATGAGTAAAGGGCTAATCCTATTATGTCCTGAAGGTGAAGGTCTTTTGTTTTGTAGATAAGCTGGCCTAGCCTTTTGTCTTATAGATAGGTTGGCACCAAAATATTTTCTGGGAGAGGGCAGGGAGCTGAGGCTCTGAGTTTATGTCTTAAGAAACATGTTTCTCCTTTAGGGAAAATATAACATTCTGCCTTTTTAATATTTCCTAGAATATTTCATTCTTCTAGGAGAAGGGTGGGTGACAACTTTCTACACTATATATGGACATTTCTTAGGGAATGAAATTCTAGTCTGCAATCTTGCACAGTTTTATCATAAAGATTGTCAAGAAAAAAAGAGGAAGGAAAACTTACACTGAATGAACTGAAATCTGTTTGCTTAGTGCCTCTCGGGCATTTATTCCATGAACAACTGCAAGCTACAACTGTAAGATGTAAGTCTTAGCCAAATTAGGGGACTGAAGACTAAAACATATGAAGAACAGCTGCAGGAACTGGGTTATGTCTAGCTTAATGAAAAGAAGGACTAGGGGAGACATGATAGCAGTATTCCAATATCTCAGGGCTGCCACAAAGAAGAGAGAATCAAGCTATTCTCCAAAGCACCTGAGGGTAGGACAAGAAGCAATGGATGGAAACTAATCAAGGAGAGAAGCAATTTAGAACTAAGGAGAAATTTCCTGACAGTTAGTGGATTAATCAGTGGAACAACTTGCCTCCAGAAGTTGTGAATGCTCCAACACTGGAAGTTTTTAAGAAGATGTTGGATAACCATTTATCTGAAGTGGTGTAGGGTTTCCTGCCTAAGCAGGGGGTTGGACTAGAAGACCTCCAAGGTCCCTTCCAACTCTGTTATTCTATTCTATTCCTCAAATCACATTTTCTTTAAAATAGCTTTACTGTAAGAATTAGTTATTTATTCTATTCAGAGAGATGCAAAAGTATCCTGTATGTTACACTTTATTAAAACTAACATGAAGAGACCAAAGTGGTCTTTTGTTTTCCCCATTTTTCCTATCTCTATTTTCTTTGATTTCCTGTTCTGATATTCAAAAAATATTAAAACAGATCCCCTTTCCCCCATTCAAATGCTTATTTTCTATGATGAACATTTTTGACATTTTTGAGAAATGAACTCGTAGATTCATTAAGCAGCTCTTTTAAGTTCCACCCCTGTATGATTTGTACAGTAATGTCATTCCATTATATATTGCAGTGAATTAATATGAAAGCTACTCAGAAATTATTGTTTATTGATTAGGGTATGTCAGTTGCCTACATTTTCTATTAACTTTATGTAAATCACTTGTAGGCAGAGAAGATTAAAACAATTACAATTGAATTATAAACCCTATTTGAAACCCTTATGAAATCCTCATTAAAAATATATGAGCAGAATTGTCTTTTTCATTAAGACAGGTGTAAAGGTTAGCTAATTTAATCCTGGCAGTAAATAAATTTCAATTTATATTTTAAAATGCTTTGTTTAACTAACAATCTAATATATTCTTTTTTTGGAATCATAAATCAAACGTACTATAAATATTGGTCAGTATGAAATATACATTACGAATGTTCTTTTCACTTCACCAGAGAAATATAACATCATTTATAACAGTATTTTTAATTAACCAATGTGTATGCATATTTATCTTTTTATTCTACAAAGCTATTACTGATAATTACTTTACTTCCACTGACTAGTTGTTCCAAAATACAATACCAAGCAGAATTATTGGTTTACTGAATTTCTGTCCATGATCAACCATAGTTATACTGGATCATTAAAAAAAAAAAACTCCAAAAGAATATAAATATATATTAAGAGGCTTTTTTTTGTTGTTGTTGTTGTTTTGTTTGTTTTTTTTACTTAAACAAGATTCTTTCAATATAGACTTTTTCACTGGTTTCAAGATTCTGTTATTAGTGACTGAAAAGTCATTGGATTTATAAAAAAAATATGTAAACACTGTCAAATGAAGTTTTCATACTGGAACATTTCACAACACAGTTGGTCTGCTAATCAAAGAGGTAGAAAAGTTAATGCAAAAGCTTGCAGGACTAAAACAGGCATTTATTACACAGAAAGAAAGATTTAACTCCTTGTATCTTAACCAAATTATATTTTTTTAAAAAAAGAGTTTACTTGTTTCTTAGACTGTAGTTAGAATGGAATCTGCTTAATATAGTTTTAGCAGTGGAAGTTATCACAAAAATCAGGCCTCAAGAAATGTTATGTATATTCTCCAATCTGTGAACTTGACTTTGTTCTATATTATCCTTGTGTCCATAGATGTATGCACAGGAGAATGGAAAACATGCTAGAATAAATTATTGTTCTTTAGCATGTGACATTCTCATAAATTAACTGAGTGTCACAAGTGGGTTGGTTGAACTTCAGTTTAAATGAAACCTTGGATACAGGAAAATTTGGTGTTAGACAAGCCATACATTTTATTTATGTGAGCAATAGCAACAGATAAACAAAATACAATGCTGATTATTTCATTGATGATGCCTGATTATAATTTCAGATAAACCTACAACGAAAAATGAGAATCACTGGAGTTATCACACAAGGTGCCAAGAGAATTGGAAGCCCAGAATACATTAAATCATACAAAATTGCATATAGCAATGACGGTAAATTATGGAGCACATACAAAGTGAAAGGCACCTTTGAAGATATGGTAAGTCAGCTTCATAAATATAAAAGTAATATTTTATATAATATAAATATATTATTTTAAATCTATGCCTTTCCATAGCATAATGTACATAAAAGTAAGCTTACAGAGTGTTTATGGAGATTCTCAGTCATCCAAGTCATGGTTGTCCCAAAGCGAAACGTCTTCAAAGAAAAACCAGAAAATCCAGTTGCATCTTGAAAAAGCACCTTTGGGATAAGGTTACAGAGACATTTCTGCCTTCAGATTTTATTCTGTGATAAACTGCAATTTAATGTTTTTTTTATATATATTTATTTGGACTTTCATTGAATTGTTATTCAATTTGAATATCACCTGACTCTGACTGTGGGCAGCTCACAATGTATTATTATAATTATCCAGTACAAACAACAACTAATGGGATCTAGTCAGTGTATCCAGAGAGAAACAAAAATAACAAAATCAGACCCAAACAGGAGCCTATCCATCTCAACCCAAGATCTGAGAGCACAATCAAGTCTCCAAGACTTTAGAGAATGCCCATAGGGCTGTTGGAGAAAAATCTGTAAGATTTTTGTTTCATCCCATGTGTAATTTACAAGATTTTTTCTTCCTTCTCAAGATGAGAAGGCAGGATATTAATTTATTAATAGTAATAATTAATAATTACTCTTTCTTATATTGTATATGTCCCTCAGTTTGCAAGGTCAGGTCAAGCACCCACAGACCAGAGGTGGGTTTCAGCAGGTTCTGACCAGTTCTGGAGAACCGGTAGCGGAAATTTTGAGTAGTTTGGAGTACCGGTAGTAAAAATTCCGACTGGTCCCATCACCATCTATTCTCTGCCTCCAAAGTCCCAGATGATCAGGAGGAAATTGGGATTTTGCAGTATCCTTCCCCTGGATTGGGGAGGGAATGGAGATTTTACAGCATCCTTCCCCTGCCACACCTACCAAGCCATATCCACCAAGCCATGTCACACCCACAGCCACACCCACACCACAAATAGTAAAAAAATTTGAAACCCACCACTCCACAGACATGTTCAGCCATATTCGATGGGCAATACCAGGAAACAGGGTATATTTATAAACAAGTAATAAGGAAATAAAAGTTAAAAGTGATTGGATACAAATTTATTTATTTATTTATTTGTTTGTTTGTTTGTTTGTTTGTTTGTTTGTTTGTTGCATTTCTTTGCCACCCAACTCCCTGGGGACTCTGGGCAGCTTACAACAAAAAATAATGCGAACAATATACCATAAAAGTTGTTTTAAAAAAACATTAAAAACCCATACACTCCATTCATGGCCGGGTCTCGCAAGATTGCAGCAGCAATATCAACGGCCCCAGGCCTGCCGGAAAAGCCAGGTCTTCACCACTTTCCAGAAGGCCAATAGGGTGGGGGCAGTCCAGACCTCAGGAGGTAATTGGTTCCAGAAAGCCGGGGCAGCCACCGAGAAGGCACTCCCCAGCGGGCCCGCCAGCCGACATTGTTTAGCTGACGGGACCTGGAGGAGGCCAACTCTGTAGGATCTTACCGGTCGTTGGGAGCTATGTGGTAGAAGGTGGTCTCGAAGATAGCCTGGCCCTAAGCCATATAGGGCTTTAAAGGTAATAACCAACACCTTGAATTGTGTCCGGAGACTGATTTGGAGCCAGTGCAGCTCGCCGTGAATTGGTGTAATGTGGGTGTATCTAGGTGCACCCACAATAGCTCGCACAGCTGCATTCTGGACCAACTGTAGTCTCTGAACACTTTTCAAGGGTAGCCCCATGTAGAATGCATTGCAATAATCCAACCGTGAGGTGACAAGGGCATGAGTGACTGTGAGGAGAGCCTCCTGATCTAAGTAGGGTCACAGTTGGTGCACCAGGCAAAACTGTGCAAAAGTCCCCCTAGCCACAGCTGTCAGATGTTGCTCTAATGTTAGCTATGAGTCTAGAAGGACACCCAGATTGCGAGCCCGTTCTGAGGGGGACAATTTCTCCACCCCCCAGGACCAGAGATGGACAATCAACATAGTCTTTAGGAGGCAATACCCACAGCCATTCAGTCTTGTCTGGGTTAAGTCTGAGCCTGTTGACTCCCATCCAGACCCTCACAGCTTCCAGACACCGGCACATCACATCCACTGCATCACTGAACTGACGTGGGGTGTAGATATACAGCTGGGTGTCATCAGCATATTGCTGATATCCCACCCCGTATCGTCGGATGATTTCACCCAGCGGTTTCATGTAGATGTTAAATAGGAGGGGAGAGAGGACCAAGCCCTGAAGCACCCCGCAAACAAGGGACCTAGGGGTCGACCTCTGTCCTCCTACCAACACCGACTGTGAGTGACCAGAGAGATAGGAGGAAAACCACCGTAACACGGTGCCTCCCACTCCCAACTCCCTTAGTCGTCCCAGAAGGATACCATGGTCAATGGTATCGAAAGCTACTGAGAGGTCAAGTAGCACCAAGATAGAGGAATAACCCCCATCTCGGGCTCACCAGAGATCATCCATCAATATGACCAAGGCAGTTTCCGTGCTGTAGCCAGGCCTGAAGCCAGACTGAAAAGGGTCTAGATAATCTGTTTCATCTAATAACCGCAGGAACTGAAATGCTACCACTTTCTCTACAACCTTTCCCACAAAGGGTAGGTTGGAGACTGGCCAAAAGTTCTTTAATTCTGCTGGATCCAGGGAAGGCTTCTTACAACCGCCTCCTTTAATGGTTGTGGGAAGGACCCCTCCCTCAAGGACATGTTAATTAAAGCCTGGTGCCAGCCTCATGTCACCTCCCTGCTGGCCGAAACCAGCCAGGAGGGGCATGGGTCCAACAAACAGGTGGAGGAACTCATCGCACCTACAGCCTTGTCCACTTCCTTAGGAGTCCTTTGATTCCTTCGGATGGCTCAAACTCATCCCACACAATAGGACTAAGACCCACCCCCGTCATCTCTGTCGGTATTGTCCAATCAGAGTCCAGGTCCATCCGAATCTGAGCGACTTTATCCGACAGAAACTGCACAAACTCCTCAGCTCTATCCTGCAAGGGCTCCTATGGTCCCCGTACATTAAGGAGGGAGCAAGTCACCCTAAATAGGGTGGCTGGGCGAGAATCTGCGGATGCAATAAGTGTGGAGAAATGCGAGCATTTTGCCGCCGGTATCGCCACTAAATAAGTCCTAATAAAGGCTCTCAAGAGTGTTCGGTTCAGTCAGATTCAGATTTACTGGTCCTCCAGCATGACTCTAGACCTCTCTTCTGGCACTTCATCTCCCGGTAAACCAGGGAGCTTTCTAGATCCACTGCCAATTATAAAAACATGATGTTTTAAAATAAATTCAAGTTGCTATTTTGTACCTGCTAGATGTTAAACCACAGCTCTAGCTACTTCTGGTTGCCTGATTAATTTCCTCTTGAAGTACATATTTATACTACATAAACTATTTTTATGTATATACCTGCTCCTAGTGCTTGCCAAACTCTTCTGTAAAACTTAGCGATGTTCAAATGGCTCAAATATTTCTACAGGAACTAATAGATATCAGGGCCATTCCCCTTATAAATTCATAGTGCTGTAGCAATTCTGTCTTAATTGTGTTGACAAATGGTTAATCCTTGAAAATAAAGAATATATTTAAACACACTGAATAAACTCATTGTAAAAGTAAGAATGCATTTTAAAATGTAATTTGACCTATATGAAGTATACTCAATTGTATTTCACTCTTAAGAGCAAGAGAGGAATACAGTGTCATCCATTCCTGTCCTGAAGCAAGTACAGAGAACAGTATATTAAAAAATATTATTAAATACAAGGGTATTTGAAGGTAGAAATTGCACCTATACACAGGGTCAAACTATATAGTTTGTTTTAAAACTATTGTCACAGAACAGATTCTATAATCCAGCAATTAATTAAAAAATTCAAACAGGTAGACTTTAAGTTCATTTGACTTGGTAAAAGGTAATTTAGACAGACACAACAACCTTCTTAGATAGCCAAGACTTGAAACATGCATAGAGACATACAAGTAGGGTAGGATACAGGAAGTAGAAAAACAGATATTCCAGCCCTTCCCTGAACTACCACATATATTTTTTATAGAACACTGACACCTACTGGCTGTTCTGTGACATGGCTTTTGCTGGCTGTTCTACCACATTTATTTATTTATTTATTTATTTATTTATTTATTTATTTATTTATTTATTTATTTATTTATTTATTTATTTATTTATTTATTAAATTTGTATACCGCTCTTCTCCCGAAGGACTCAGGGCGGTGAACAGCCAAGATTAAAATACATGCAATATAAAAATTAAAATAAGTTAAAACAGAATTAAATCAGTTTGGCTTCCCCAATTTTAAAACCCTTTACCCATAAAATAACCCATTAAAATTTTAAGCCAGCTCGGCTTGCTGAACTAAGAAGGTCTTCAATGGCTGTTGCTATGGGTTGTGGGTCCAAAACTCTTATCCAGTGATTGTGTAGAAGATAATAAGCATCCATTTGGCATCTAAATAATGTTTTTCTTAATAAAACATAATGTAGATAGGTATATCAAGCCTACTGAAGGCAAAGCTCAACATACATGCATGTACAAACATGGAGGAAAAGTATAGTTACAGTAAGAAATAGTGATCTATCTTTCCCCAAAAACTTCCTATATGTTTCTAGTATGGCAATGAGACTAGATGATATTAGTGGTTGATATTGCCTGCTCCAACACTTAACAAATATTATTGAGAGACATAGTCTGGTAAACTAGTATGAGAATAATGTAAAGAGCTCTTTGATGAGAGACAAGTGAAGGACAGTGTCAGCTTTGGAAGCCATATTAGGCCGGAAGCTTCAATGCTGCCACCTTCTCATGTGTGGGAAAGTAGGAGGGGGGATTTAGTAGAGGGGTTGTCTGTAGACGTAATAGCATTCTTCCTGTCGGTCAAGGTCAGGGCGATCCTGCATCTGGAGAAGGAGTGGTCGGACTGATGTCTCAAGATGGGATGGCGGTTGATTGGAGCATGTGATCAACTGAAGACTGAGGGGATGGTTTGGGTTTTTTTAATTTACTGAAGGAAAACCCGGACCTCTCAGATTTGGGTTTTCCCAGATGTGCCAGTTTACCTATTCTAGTAAATAGAACTTTGAAAATGCTTGCTTCAGAGTCTTTACTTGGAGCTGGGGGGTTTTCTGGAACACTGACAGACAGTGTTGAAAGCATTCTAATATTTATACTGTAATAGTAGTTAGTTTATAGTTCTAATCAAGAATATATGTCTTTTGGTTGCTAACCATTTTTAACATTTAGTTTATTATTAAACATTGTCAAATTAAGTAATGGTACTTTTACTGAATATAATTTTCATTGGTAGGTATTAATCAAAATAGTTGGATACAAGAATAATAGGGGGAGGTCTTGTTCAAAGAACTACATTCTAAATCAAACGCCTAGTATAACTTGGCAAATTCTTTGAAAGCGATATTTTAAAATATGTGGGAGGGAAAATGAACCATCATACTTGAAGCAACTACAAATTCTTCTGGCCTACATAGCAGCTTTAGATGTGACTTCTGTTGTGTTCCTGCATATATCCAAATGTAGTCTGAAAGAAAAATGGCTGTGGATGTGGATGAATACACATGTACATGTACACATCTGGGAGCAACATCTAAAGAAGCTGAGTTGGGAGGGGAACAGAACTGTAGAGAAAGCACTTCAAAAAGAGCTGCTTCATACATTACTAAACATTCCAAAGTATTTCTTCTGAAGAATTTGTAAAACCCTGATATATGTGATTGCCACTGAATTGTTCAGACTGAGTTGACAGAGTTGTCAATGCCTGGAATGCACTACCTAACTCTGTGATTTCTTCCCCAAACCCTCAAAACTTTAACCTTAGACTGACTACTGTAGACCTCACCCCTTTCCTAAGAGGTCTTTAAGGTGTGTGCATAAGTGCACCAGCGTGCCTACCGTCCCTGTCCTAATGTTTCCTTTTATTCGTATCAATTTTATGTATTCATAATTATGTTTACACTTGACTCTGTTATCAAATACATGCTTGACAAAATAAATAAAATAAATAAATAAAATAAATAAAATAAAATGAGAGATATTGAGTGGCCCAAAGTCAACCAGCTGACTTCATGCGTAAGGCTGGACTAGAACTCACTGTCTTCCTGTTTCTAACTACTATACCAAACTGTCTCTCCCTTGATGACATAGGGACAGAATATCTGTGAGATCACCTGTGTCCAGTTACCTTTATCCATTCTATATGATTTGACAAGTTTGACATGTTCTAATTCCCATCAATAAAACAATGTCTGACATCTCACTATGTCAATGTCCTCTTGTCTGTCATCAGGTCT
The DNA here is from genome assembly GCA_022577455.1 of Arizona elegans. Taxonomy (NCBI): domain Eukaryota; kingdom Metazoa; phylum Chordata; class Lepidosauria; order Squamata; family Colubridae; genus Arizona; species Arizona elegans. Next base: position 60,122,083 of record JAKOOJ010000008.1, read on the forward strand.
GGCCTTTGGATTTGCATTCTGCCTGAGAATTGTAGTCACGATCCTGTGGTTCTTTAGGAAGTCCCTAAAACCCTCACTCTTGCAGGAGGCACTGAAATGGGGCAAATTGCATTTTATTTTTTTTTATCTAACATAGTTGTAAATAATATAGATAATATAGATAAATAAAGAAAATAATATAGATAAATATGAATATTTGTGTGTTACATTTGTCATGTGTAACTAAAACCAATTATGTGCTGTTGCAGGTTTTCTATGGAAATGTGGATAATAATACACCTTATGCAAATTCTTTCACCCCGCCAATAAAATCTCAGTATATACGATTGTATCCTCAAGTCTGTAGAAGGCATTGTACTTTGCGAATGGAACTTCTTGGCTGTGAATTATCAGGTCAGTATTTGTAGATGTTTCTTTGTATTATTTTAAATACCCTTGTGTCTTATTATGAATTTATGTATGTCTATATAAATATGTCAAAAACCAATATATGTTTTCATCATTTATTTAACCTTTTTAAAAATATGTTTTTATAATTCTTCAATTTATCTGTTATTCTGCTACTGGAGCACATCGTTCCTAATTTTTTCCCCCATCCTTTATCCTCTTATTTCAGAGAACTAATTCTGAAGTGATCATATTTGTTTTAATACAAGAAATACAGTCAAATTCAAAATTAATCTTAAAGCAATAAAATAAGAAAGACTTAATATACCTCCAAAAGAGCCAGTTGTTAAATCATCAGACTAGAAACTGGGAGACCATGAGTGCTAGTTCCGCCTTAAGTACTAGGTGGAACTGGATGACCTTGGGCCAGTTCCTTTCTCTCAGCCATAGCAATTAGGTAATGACTTGTCCAGGAATTGGACACAGCTGAACAGAAGGGAAAATAAAATACAGCCAAATGAAATAAAAACAAATGATTTGGCATTTATATCATAGTTTTCTGCTAATATATATTGGTCTATGAAGCTAACGAAGAATTAAAAACTAGTTTATGGAGTTAATTAAAATGTAATTAAAAGAATCATTTTGTTTATAAAACAAAACAAAATGTTCAACAGTTGCTTTTAATGAGATTTGATTTGATTTTGTTTTCTTATTGAGACAGAGTCCTCAATAAAACTATGTACTTTTAATAAACATGTGCATTGACACAATGTCAAAATGTACAGGTTACTCACCTATACAAGATAGTATTTCAAGGATCTTCTTAATTTGTTTTAGGTTGTTCTGAACCTTTGGGGATGAAATCAGGACATATACAGGATTATCAGATCACTGCTTCTAGTATCTTCAGAACACTCAACATGGATATGTTCACATGGGAACCCAGGAAAGCTCGACTAGACAAACAAGGCAAAGTTAATGCCTGGACATCAGGACACAGTGACCAATCTCAGTGGCTACAGGTGATAATTTTAGTTTTTTGGCTTTCTATGAAAGAGCAACAGATTAGATTAGATTAGATTAGATTAGAATAGATTAGATTGATATTAAGGGGGCAGGTAAATTTATAGAGTTTACTATTTAAAAAAAAATGACCAATGTATACTGAATTAAAAGAATTCCAAATAGTAATAGATATGATGTAAGAGCCTATGATGATATGGACAGGCTACATTACAAAAAAGATGTTGAGACTTTGGAAAAAATGCAAAAAATAGCAACTAAAATGATTAAAGACTTGGAGACTAAAACACATGACAACCAGTTGCAAGATTTGGGTTTGCCTGATCTAGAAAAAAGGACTAGAGGGGACATGACAGCAGTATTCTAGTATTTGAGAGGCTGCCAGAAAGAGGAGGGGGTCAATTTATTTTCCAAAGCACCAGAAGGCAGGATAAAAAAAAATGGATGAAAACTAATCAAGGAGAGAAGCACCCTGGAATAAAGGAGAAACTTCCTAACAGTGAGGACAATTAACCAGTGGAACACCTTACTTTCAGGCATAGTGGGTGCTTCATCACTGGAAGTTTTTAAGAAGAGACTGGATAGTCACTTGTTTAAAATGATATAGGGCCGTGATGGCGAACCTATAGATGGCACATGGAGCCATATCAGTGGGCATGCAAGCATTGCCCTAGCTCAGCTCCGGTGCACATGTGCACACTGGCCAGCTGATTTTCGGGCATTCCAGGCCACCGGAATTCAGAAAACAGGCTGGTTTTGGCCTCCGGAGAGCCTCCAGGAGGGTGGGGATGGCTGTTTTCGCCCTCCCCAGGCTCCAAGAAAGCCTCTGGGGCCTGGGGAGGGTGAAAAACAGGCCTACCGGGCCCACTGTGCCATCATATGCCAAAAGTGGGGGAAGCGTGGGGGGGTCATGCATGCATGTGTGGGGAGGTGGGGGTGCATTGAATTATGGGTGTGGGCATGTGCATGCATGACCCTCCCCTGCATACCCCCTGCTTTTGGCACACAATGGCAAAAAGGTTAGCCTTCACTGATATAGGGTCTCCTGCTTGACCAGGGGGCTGGACTAGAAGACCTCAAAGGTCCCTTTCAGCTCTATTCTGATTGGTAGGCTGTACTAAGTTTTCTCTATTGAAGAGGAATAACATCAAGCCTAAAGAACTAGTTGGAATGCCAACAATATTACCAAATATTTCTCTTTTTTATCACTATATGTTCATTTGAACAAAAGACAATATAAACATTTCCAAGAATGGTATCATAAGGTTTTACTTATTTGCCTTTGAATAACAAACTCTGCTTAACATTTCCTTTGGAGGAAATTAAATGTTAACATCCATTAGATGCCAATCCAATAGAGACATTTTGTGAGACTGGTAAAAACAGATTTCATCAGCTTTATTTCTTCAAGACCCCCTTATTCTCTTAGAAATGCTGCAGAGCAGATCATGGAGCCATTCTGAAATTGGTAGACTCAAGTATCAGACAGAAACAATTTTCAGAAAAGAACTTTACTATTTTCTATTTTCTATTTTCCGGTCTTTCTCTGCACTTTATCTGTTGTAAAAGGGTTCCAGTCTTTAATGGAAATAAAGTTTTATTTATTATTTATTTAAATGTATTGACTGCCCAATTCCAATGGACTCTGAGTAGCATACAAAACTAGGGAAAATATAAAATATTTTTATATAAAAATATATAAAAACTAAAAGTTAAAAGCACTGGTTTATGCAGACAGTCAGATCTAAAATAATGTAATGTAGCAAAAACAACAACAACAAAACAATAGAAGAGCTATTTTTAAAGCTTACCTTAGGAGAGGTAAGCTGTCATTAACTCTGAAGGGATGTTCCAGATGGTGGGGCTGCAATAGAGAAGGTAGACTTGTTAGGTCCCACAAGACGGCACTGTTTCATGGAGAGGACCTGGAATGTTCCCAAGCTGCTGGAACATACTACATGGGCAGAAACAGTTGGAGAAGATAAGTGATCTTTCAAGTAGGCGGGCCCTGTGCCATACAGGGGTTATAGGTAATAACCAGCACCAGATGAGACACAATATCTACCACTTCTTCCAGTTGATTATAAGTGTCTAAATTGAAATCCAATTCTTTATTTGCATTTCCATAGATCTGTTATCCATATGGAGGCAGTTATGTGGATAAATCTCTGTAAATCTGGGTACTTAAATTTAATTTGAGTAAGTGTATAATCAAGTTGATTGTGCTGTTAGAAGTCTATCTGAAATGAGCTGAATAATAGATAACCACAGATGCCATCTGGAAAGTTTTTCTAGCTGATTGGCTGGCTATGTCATATCATGTCACAGCAATGGAAGCATAGATTCCAATTTTAATTAAATATTTTTTGAAACACATGTACCAGATCAGATTTACTGAAGCAAACTGAATTATTCAGATGAAAATTCACAAGAACCATAGAACCGTAATTTATTATTTGCCAGAGATTGACTACTTGGATTTGATTAACAGGTTTTCAAAAAAAAAAAAAAAAAAAAAAACACCCTTATTCCATCTCCATATTATTTACTTGTTTATTTTTGATAGCAAATTCTTTCATTAGACTGGGTGATAAGGCTCTAGATCTATATTTCTCTACCATGTTTGGTTCCGGTAAGATTGATGCAGCACTGTGAAACTATTAAGAAGCTGTTCACATTGCTTGTTTTCAGAGATAGGATGATTTACAGAAGTTCCTGTATAGGCTAATATTTAAAAGTGCAACAAATCACCATACAGAAGACTGTTTGACAGGTTACTGTTCAATTTGCATATTAGGAACATTGTACATGACAGTGATTTGAATCTGCTGTCGGGAGGGGAAAGGATGCTCAGCATGAAGTCTAACTGTACCAGAAATGTGCTACTAACCCCCTGCAATCATCTCACGTATAAATTATGACTTATTAACTTTTTTTTTTTTACCTGTGGTTGCTAAGCATTTCAACTTTATTACTGCCTTCGCTTTGAGTTTAGTACAGAGAGAAGGGGAAAAAGAAGAACTAGCAATGCCGGTGTGTTTATTATTACAGATGGTGTGTTTAGATTCACACAAGTCATTGCCCTACAGATAACCAGGATGCTCATGAACCAAATGAAAAGAGGCTGCTCATCTGCCTATAGGCTACCTTGTTTGGTCAACTGTGAAATGAAATCTGTAGAAGAAAGTGCATTGCACCTAGGCTAAAAACAAAGCATTTGTGAGAGAAATGAAAGAAACTGGTTCTGACTTGGAAAGCCATAAATAATTTGGGTGTAGTGAAGAAAAGTCTTTTGCTGCCACCATTCATTGGATTCACCTGAGAAAATTCAGCATTAGCTGTTCTGAGCTCATCTTTCAGCAAGTAGGGGTCAAACCTTCTGGTAGCTATTCCCTTTCTTTAAAATGCATTTCCTGTTAAGTTGAGAGACCTGATGGTCCTTGCTTAACAACCGGTTCCTTAAAGTCTGTAGAAATTCTCAGTCATCCGGTCATGGTCATCCCAAAGGTGCTTTTTTCAGGAGGCAATTTGACTTTTTTTTTCCTTTGAACATGTTTCACTTCTCATCTAAGAAGCTTCTTCAGCTCTATCAGTATAGTGGGAAATGGAAGAATTTATATTCCTTGCAGACAGATGGTAGTTTGCATCCTTTTATAGACTCATTGAAGCATTTGGAGGTTTATCTGTGTCTTCAGGATCACCTGAGTCGTGCTTCTGGTTCCTGTAGTCTGCAATCCCTGCCCCCCCCCCCACCAAATGGGATGAAGACCCTTTGAATGATGTGGGAGTAGGAATGGATTTCCAGGGTGTGGGGAAGAAAAAAATGCAGACTACAGGAACCAGGAGCACTACTCAGGTGACCCTGAGGACACCGATAAACCTCCAAGTGCTTCAACAACCCTCTAAAACATGGATGTCAAATTCAATCTCATCACGTGACATATCGCGATGCATTGTGACATTTTCTTTCTTTGCGGAGCCAGGGTAAGTGTGGCCTGTATATGACACATCCAAGGATGCAAATGACCAGCTGTACGCAAGGAATATACAGTAAATCCTTCCATTCCCCACTAAACTGTCAGAGCTGAAGAAGCTTCTTGGATGAGAAGTGAAACATCTTCAAAGAAAAAATGAGGAAGTCCAGTTGCCTCCTGAAAAAGCACCTTTAAATGTCCTCTAAATGTTACTTATGGAGCCATCCTAGAGTACATTTCAGGCACTTGGCAATTGGCTCATCTTTATGACTGATAGCAGCATTCTATAGTCATGTGACTGCAAATTATGATGTTCTTTTGCTGGTTTCCAGCCTTGTTGGTTAGTTTCTAGAAAAATACAGCCATATAAATTCATTGACTTGCTTAACAGCCACCTCAGTCACTTAATGACTGCAGCATCTGCCAGAAAAAGAAAGTCATAGAATTGGGTCCGCCCATGTCAATGCTTTGACTCATGACTGACATGACTCACAATGGAAATTCAATCATGCTTGTAAGTCAAGGACTACCTGTACTCTCCTCAACAATTTTTTTAAAAGGCTCCTAAAAATTACCTGTTAAACAGGCGTTGGCATATTGATTTCATTTGTTGATTTTAATTGTTTTAGTTTTGTCTGCTTGCATAGTTTGCCTAGTGGTTAAAGACAGTTTGCCTAGTTGTTAAAACACCAGGCAAGACACTCTCAGTTCTAATTCTGCTTTTACCACAAAGCCAACTGAGAAACTTTGGGTCAGTTGCTCTTTCTCAGTTCTAGTAAGCAACCATTGGCAGACCAGTTCTGAAATTTTGCCAAGAAAACTGCAAGGACCTGACTAGCCAGTTGCCAGGAGTCAACTCTGGCACAAAAAGCAAATAAATGGTCACCCAGATTTTAATTTAGATTTTTCTTTTTAATCTTTTTCTCCTTAGCTACAACTGGGGTGGGGGGCGGGAATGTATAGGCCAATTAATGTGCAAATGTTTTCCCTCATCGTGAGATTATACTGTAGAAAATGAGTAACAGAAATCTAAATTCAGCAGCATGATTTTCCAACTGCTTTGCTCTGGTAGGCTTAATATACTTAGATTTATGTTTAATTTATCCAATTTAAAAAGAGACAAACCACCTTTGCATCCCTATGGAAACTGAGCTTTGTTTTTACCTGTTATTGCCTTAATGTCTCCAGTTGAAATGTAAGGATAAATTGATTTTTTGTAATACATTTCCTCTTCCCCATAATAAACCAGAGGTGGGTTTCAGCAGGTTCTGACCAGTTCTGGAGAACGGTAGCAGGAATTTTGAGTAGTTCGGAGAACCAGTAGTAAAAATTCTGACTGGTCCCGCCCTCATCTATTCTCTGCCTCCTGAGTCCCAGCTGATTGGGAGGGAATGGGGATTTTGCAGTAACCTTCCCCTGGAATGGGGAGGGAATGGAAATTTTACAGTGCCACGCCCACCACGCCACACCCACAGAACCTGTAGTAAAAATTTCTGAAACCCACCACTGTAATGAACGCCAGAGGCTTTTGACTATGGATGCCAAGTGTTTCTCAGAAGAATCTTGACTCCCCTAGACAAAATAGTGCCTTCTATAGAAAGTGCTGAAACATATGCTTCATTTTTGTTGATTTTGCTAAATTCCGAAACAAAACTTGTGCAAGACAATATATACCAGTTTCATGTGAATTGTTCCATGATAGGTGATACTGTTGGTACAGATTGGCAGGGAGTTGCAATAATAGCTCTTATCAATTCACCTAGAAATATTGCTTGTGTTTCAAATGCTCTTCTGTTGGGAACCTGATTACGTATATAAATTGATTCCTTTTGCATTCAGAGTCTCCTGGTGGCCTAAGAAAAATTATGCCCATTTTTCTTCTGCTTCAAAGTGTATAAAATCTGTCTAGGGCAGGATATGCCTGTTGAAAATGAATGATCATTTGCAGTTCATAAAGTATTTTGATCTGGACTCAGAAATCTTTGACAATGTATTTTTATTGTTTATTTTTGAAGATGAAGTTAGCAACTGCTAGGCCTGTGCAAATCATGCTTGAAAAGTTCCACCATATAGAATTGTAGCAAGACACTGTTTCTATTCTATAGTTCCCTAAAATGTAGAAGTCAATCAAGATTAATGGGATTGTATACATGCACAGCCACCATTGTGCATGACATCTCTTCATTGAACATCAATGTCTGTACATACACAAAATACAAATCCATGCATACAGTGGGGAAGATCTTTAAAACTGCTTTGTCAAGACAGGACACAATTGCTTTAACACATCAAGGAAAGGATTATTGGTCATTCCAATGTCTAACATACTTCTTAATGTCCAGGAAAAGGGCCTTCTTTGCCTGCTCTCTGGAATCTCCCCCCCCCCCCCCCGTGAAGTTAGCCCCAACCCTCCTCTCCTTTCATAAGGGCTTCAAGACCTGGCTCTGCTAGTTAGCTTGGGACCCCAATGGGGGATCAGCACAGTGGAGGTGGTTGATCGAATAACAACAGATCCCACTTTCCCCCCCCCCTACCCCTGCCCTCCCCCACTTGCAATGAGTTTTTAAGGATTTTTATGGTTATAACCAGTGGTGAAATTCAAATTTTTTTACTACCGGTTCTGTGGGCTTGGCTTGGTGGGCGTGGTGTGGTGTGGCTTGGTGGATGTGGCAGGGGAAGGATGCTGCACAATCTCCATTCCCTCCCCACTCCAGGGCAAGGTTACTGCAAAATCCCCATTCCCTCCCCACTCCTGGGGGAACGATACTGCAAAATCTCCATTTTCACCCCACTCTGGGACCAGCCAGAGGTGGTATTTGCCAGTTCTCCAAACTAAAATTTCAACTACCAGTTCTCCAGAACCTGTCAGAACCTGCTGGATTTTACCCCTGGTTATAAAATTACATATGCACACACATATACACCCCACCTGCGGTAAGATAAGCAGCAAATAAAATAATAAAATAAAACAAATAAGCTTAAACTTGCTTTGAAGTAGAATAGCAAGCAAGGGTTGGTTCACCAGAATGAGAGCAGGATTATAACTGATTCTAAGTGAATCGTCCTGATTGAGTTTCTTATTCTCACAAGCTAGATATGCAAATCTTATCCCTGTCACATTGGTAGTATTATCAGGATGTGTGTTTGAATTAGAAGCTATTAGTAAGATTGTGTTGTCTGGCTCGGAAGATCCTCATTATGAGACTGCCTTCTTTCTCTTGACGATTCTTCATCCAAATCTTCTGCAGCGTGATTTAAAAGATCTGAAAGAACTTAATTTTCAAAGCATGTTGAAGAAAAAAAAATACCATCTCTCTAATTCTATCACCTCCTTTTTGTATTGATAATGGAATACTAACTGTATTAGGTGTCTTGATTGCATAAGCTTTCTAATTGTTGGGGCAATGTAATTGCATTCAGCTGCTGGTTCTTAGATTATATTTTCATTTCAGATTTTCCCTGTTAAATTGAAAAGGAAAAAATGACAGACCTGGATTATGTGCTCAACTCAGTTTCATAATTAGAATAGCTGAATGTCTGAAAACCACTCATACCGTAAGACTAATAAATAGGGAACGGAAAGAAAAAAGCTGTAATGTAAAAACAAGTTTACATGAGCTGTAAACTTGTGTTGAAAATATATTTTTTAAAATATATTTCAATGAAACTGAATGATACAAATCTACACTGTGTCAACCCCCAAAACGTGACACACTGATTGTGCAGCTCACCATTTAGCAAGAAGTAAAAACAATGTTAAAATTGTATCAAAAACAGGTTTTAAAAAGCAAAAATACTAAAGGATATTGAAAATTCTTATTAAATCAAGAAATACCAAAACAAAAATAAATTATACCTGGGCATATTTTTAAAAACTCTTTATTCAATTCTTAAACTAGGTCAGAATAATTACCAGATGAGCATTCTGACGAATTTAGCAAAATTTAAAAGATTTTCACTGCAGAAGTCCTGTCCTTCTACGTTGTTGTTGTTGTTAGTAGCGAAATCATGTCCGGCCCATTGTGACCCCATGGACAACATTTCTCCAAGCTTTCCTGTCCTCTACCATCCTTCAGAGTCCATTTAAGCTCGCACCAACTGCTTCAGTGACTCCATCCAGCCACCTCATTTTCTGTCATTCCCTTCTTCTTTTGCCCTCAATCGTTCCCAGCATTAGGCTCTTCTCCAGTGAGTCCTTCCTTCTCATTAGATGGCCAAAGTATTTGACTTTCATATTCAGGATCTGGCCTTCTAAAGAGCAATCAGGGTTGATCTCCTCTAGGATTGACCGGTTTGATCGCCTTGCAGTACAAGGGACTCGCAGGAGTCTTTTCCAGCACCATAGTTCAAAGACCTCAATTATTTGGCGCTCAGCCTTCCTTATGGTCCAACTTTCACAGCTATACATTGCAACTTGGAAAACCATAGCCTTGACTATACGCGCTTTTGTTGGCAGAGTGATGTCTCTGCTTGTTAGTATGCTATCTAAGTCCTTCTATACTATCTGTCAAATACTGTCAAAACAACTAGTGTCAAAACAACTTCCTGGAGAACAGCTTCAGACAAATTTAGCTGATATCAATAATTTTGTAAAGCTTTGATTTCTTTAAAGTAAATCAACCTAACATGTAGATATAAATAATGTTTATAACAGGTATGAATTGATGTTTTGATTCAGGTCACAGTGGAGGCATATATTTCAAGTGTGAAAGAAAGAAATGAAATTATTTCAGTTACCTCTTCTGTAATTTTAGAAAGCGTTATGGACTTGGTCAAAGTAAGGAGTTTTAAAAGCAGGAGGAACTAAATTGCAATATCTTTGTTTATTTGGTTGTTTATTAACAGTTATTCGTTTGACATAGCCTATATTCAATGACTTTGCCATGGCTCTCTATGTCATGTCTCAAAAATAATCAGCTTTGCTTATTTTACATAACATTTTCCCCATTAATTGCAGTAATTAGTGATGAAAGTCACTTGATAGCATCCAAGGGCAATATATCTCAGCAATGCATTTGGTAAAATTCTGTGTCATTGAGTTACCTTGTGGTCTGGCATATGATTCTGAGCAGGATCATTATACATATTGTTTTGATTAAGATCTATATTGGTGCTTGGGTTAAAATGCTACTGCATTTTGAAAACTGCTTTTATATTATCAGAGCTTCCATTCACTATTCATTTTATGAAAATGTTTATAGTTACAATAGAATTTAAGTGTTCCATTTCAATAAAAACAAAAAGACTTAATTTATTTTTAATGTAGCATTTAAGCTATAAAATGCAGAACCTTGGAACAAGCATTAGATTTATTCCAGATAGTCAGCTACAGTGATATAATTGCCTGGAGAGCTAAAGAAAAGTCTTCTAAAACTTTATTTTACAAGTAATATCTCCTGGATTTGATGAAATAGTAATTTGATTTGATTTGATTTGATTTGATTTGATTTGATTTATTCATTTTAGGTGCCACCTGATTCCAAACTTTTCTGGGTGGCTTACAATAAAATACAATATGAATAATGAAAGAAAAGAAAAAAAGAACAAGAAAAACAATGAACAAAAGTATGAACAAGATAATAGGCTGACCAATAAGGCATTAAAAAATATTATTTTTTATTGACTCCAATTTTCCTTGCTCTCTGTTTTCCTTTCATGACAATATGTTAAAAGGAGATGACGTATTACTGGTTATAAAAGGAAACTTAATTGTAAAATGTCTGGCATTTGAAATAGTAATTAAAATGTCTCTTTTATGTGATAAGCACTTAATAAAAATATTTGACACCTTTATTTTTATGTGCAGGTAGATCTAATATTAATTATAAACTTTGAAAGACCAATCCTGTATGAATACTTTGTAAAGCAACAGAAGTAATAGTCTCTATTGCACTGGAGTAATGTTTCTAAAACTCGACAACTTTAAGATATGTAACCTTCAACTCCTAGAATTCCTCTTGTAGATTTGTTGGTGTGAGAACAATAGAAAGTGGGAGCAGTGTGTACATTGCCTGGACTTATGCAAAATAAATGTGGGATATAACTTTAATAATAAATAAGAATTTCCTAACATGGTACTTAGTGCCTTGGAGTTCCAGAAGTTTGGTCTCAATGTTAGGCCCCTATGGAAATCTGTACCAGGTACTTTCTTATTTTGCTATTATTTGAGTTCGGCAAGAAACTTAAACAAATCTCTTTTTATTTTTCACTTTTTCTTAACTGTAGCTTATTTAGATATCTTTATTTGCATACAAAACAGGGGTGGGTTTCAAAACCCGTCGCTAACGGTTGTTCATGGGCGCGCATGCACGCAATGCTTCTGAGCATGCACAGAAGCATCCGGGTGGGTGGGCAGAGCCTCCTGTTGCCGCCGCTACTGGTTCACCCAATTCGGGGTGAACCGGTAGCAACCCACCACTGATACAAAAGCATTCATTTATGTGTCCATTTCTGATAATAACCTTCCTATTTGCACATACTGTTCACATTTTCTTTCTTTATGGTTACCCCTATTCTTTGAAACACTGTACATCCCCAGAACAAGTGGTTCTTTCCCTCCTTTTTTTCCTCAAAAACTGAAGATCATTTTATTACACTTTTTCTTTGGTTTTCATTGCTTCGGACTCTTTTAGATAGACTAATTTATTTATTTTGAACTTCCTGGCTGTGTTTCTTGTATTTATTTTCATTGTCCTTTGTTCTAAGACTTTACAGACTTTGGGTGGTCTATATAGTTGTCCGCGGCTAACAGGAAGGTCAGCTTTTCTCACAATATCTCCATACAAACTTGATGTCTTGTGTGACATCAAGCCTTAAAGTGAAAGGACAGAAGTTACAGTGTGACATGACCAGTCATAGGGACATCCTGGCTAGCTGCAGGTACCTATATTAGTTGACAAATAATATGAAATAAATCAATGCAATTTGCATGTTGTAATTTAGATAATTGTGTACTTGTGTATGCCTCTTTATGCACATCTTTCTATGTATTTTTTCATTATATCATGTTTACTGAAAAGTAAATATCTATCATATTGTTCCCCACCTAAAAAGGAATGTTTAGCTAGAGAAAATAATCAGGCTATATCTCCATTGCTATATTTGCAGTGAACATGAAACTGTTTTCCCATTAAAAAAATAATCAAATATTCCTGTTCCATTGAGTCCAATTTGGCCTTGTACATTAATCCTACATGAAAGTTTCTCAACCTTGTCAAGAATTTCTGAAGCCCCCTGGGAGATTCTGGGAACTGGTCCATACATCTTAAAGTTGCCAAGGTTGAGAAACACTGCCCTGTAAAATTTCCTGCTCTGTGGTGTCCTTGATACTGTCTGAGTTTGATTGTTTGCTTACAAATGTTTAATTACCCAACTAAGTAATGAACAGAGCACTGCTCCTAGAATGATCAGGAACTGATTTATTTCAGTTAGAACCAGTGCTAGACAAAATTTTCTAAATTGGAAGTTGGTAAGACTACGAAGGGCAACAGTTTTTAATTTAACAACAAATAGGATAGAATAACAGAGTTGAAAGGGACCTTGGAGGTCTTCTAGTTCAACCCCCTGCTTAGACAGGAAAGCCTACACCACTTCAGACAAATGGTTATCCAACATCTTCTTAAAAACTTTCAGTGTTGGACCACTTACAACTTCTGGAGGCAAGATGTTCCACTGATTAATTGTTCTGACTATCAGGAAATTTCTCCTTAGTTCTAAATTGCTTCTCTCCTTGATTAGTTTCCACCCATTGCTTCTTGTCTTACCCTCAGGTGCTTTGAAGCTTGACTCCCTCTTCTTTGTGGTGACCCCTGAGATATTGGAACACTGCTATCATGTCTCCCCTAGTCCTTTTTTTCATTAAACTAGACATACTCAGTTCCTGCAACCATTCTTCATAAGTTTTAGCCTCCAGTCCCCTAAGAGCACCTTTGCTGCTCTTCTCTGCACTCTTTCTAGAGTCTCAACATCTTTTTTACATCGTGGCAACCAAAACTGAATGCAATATTCCATACTATTTAAATAATATTTAAATAGTATTTAAACTACTTAAATACTATTTAAGAAATTCATAATCCGCAACAGTAGTCCTTGGTCTGGCTGTCTATTTATGTCTGTCTGTTTTCCATCCATCTGTCATCTAATCTGTGATGTACCTTATATTTATAATAAACTCAAAGGACAGACTTGATGGAACACTGGGTCTTTTTCTATCGTTTCTATCTTTCTATTTCATTGTGTGCATTATCCTTTTATCTATTCCAAAACTATTTTATAATTTAGAGATTTCTTTAATAAAGTATAGTCTGATTATGAGGGTGCAACAATTTTAAGTATTGTATCTACATTTGCAACTCTTCTATTATTTTCTGCTATTCAGAGATATATATGAGTGGGCAACTATATAAAATGAATAAACACATTTCTAAATGTTGCAATATTGTTACAATATATGCCAACTGCATGAGTACCTTTATCTGCATCTGTTATTAACCATAATGGGTTTGTTTTACATCCAAATACAATTTTATTGTATCATCATCAATCATTTCTATTCTACTCTATGATATAGAATTAGCAATAGAGAGACACAGTTTTGTAGATGTCTTCCCAGTCTTTTTTTTTAAAGTAGCAGCTATGCTTATAGCCTTTAATTTTGTTTCAGTTACAAAACTCAAAATATATTAAGTGATAATTTGGGATTTTTTTTGGCACAACTACACTTGTAAGGAAAGAAATTTACTTTTATTATGAGAATAAAGAAATTGTTAGCTGGAATTAAAAACAGCATGAATTAGGAATTATAGAAAGAGATAAAGAAGACGAGTTTCAAATAAGAAATTATATTATTGGATGACATTGCATCCTACAAGTGACCTGAGTCTTACTGAATTTAATAATAGTCTTTTTCAGTCTTTATTATAAGAATTTAATATGACACGTCACATTACAGATTTAGAATTATATCTCCATTTTGTAAATCAGTTTTATGCTTCTACTACGCTAGTTTGCATAAAGAGAATAAAAGAAGCAGATGAAGTGCTTTTCGTGAAGATGGGATGTGTATAAGAGTTGTCCATTTGTTGTATCATTATGCTATTAAGAGATTAACCAACATATACGAAATTATATAAAATCCTGGATGTTTTAAGACTATCTATCATCATAAGCATCAGTTTTGTGTTGTTTTATCTTAGTCTGCTTTCTGGCAAGATTAAGACAAAATAAAGGCAAATTCTGTGCCTACCTGGGAAATTATTAATGGAAGACATTTGTCATTTTCTTCTTGCATTACCAATAAAATCAGGGTAAGGGGTTGGGAAGGGGTTAGCAGTGACAAATCTCCCTTTAATTAAAAGACTACTATGTCAAAGATCCTTTTAGAAGCCAATAATCAAGGAATATTGTTATGAATAAAATATTATGAATTATAATATGGAAAATATTATGAATTATATAGATCCCATAATCTGTCAAGCATGAAATAATGCATCCACAATGTAGCATATAAAATGAAATAAAATCTTTTGTTCTAGCATTCCCCCTTCTTTCTCCTTCTCCTCCCCTCCTCCTCCTCACAGAAATTTAAAAAATAAAGATTTATATATTTCATTTCTTTCATCTCTAACAAATGGAATCTACCCTATCATTCTTTTGCTTTAGCAATTAGTCAAAATCTTACCAGATCTTTCACATTCTCCCAGTATGTATGTTAGAAATATGTTAGCATGAATTCTGTCTGCTGTGACATTACAATATTTAGCTCATTTTTTACTGTATTTCCCTGTACTGTTGATTATTTCTATGGTAATGCTTGATTACAGGTAGTCCATGTGTTCAGAAAATGTTCAAATTTACAAAGGCATTGAAAAAATGGATTTACAACCAGTCTTCAAAATTGTAGTCATTGCAGTATCCTCAAGTTACATAATCAAAGCTTGAATGCTTGGCAACCAGTCTGAATTCATGGCCATCACAATGTCCCATGCTCGGGTTCTCCTTGAACTGCTTCTGCTATCAGCCTATTTCACCCATTCCCTATATCTGCCTTTGCATGATATTGCATGGCCAAGATGAATAGGCCACTGTATTCTGCTCCTGCCGACCCATCACCACCATTGTTGGCTTTCATTGTCTCCTTTGCCTTATCTCTCCACTCTGTGCTCACTTACACATGTGTGATCCTTGGCTGTCAATGGGCTGAGACTGGTGAAGTAAAGTAGATCTGCCAGGAGCCTGATGGCGGTTGCTGGAGATGATCGCTCTGTTGATGAGTACCAACAGAGTGGAACATGCAACTGACAAACACTGGAAAACCCAGCACAGGGCAGGAGAAGTGAAGAGAACAATGGTCAGCTGGAGGCAGGAGAAGCATGAGGTTCCCAAATAACCATAACCACAACTGCCAGAACTGATATTGCCAAACAACACAGTCACATGATGTTTTACTTAATAACCACTTTGCTTATTGACAGAAGTTCCAGTTCCAGTTCTACAAGGACTGACTGTAGTACTAATCTATATTTGATAAATGATTAATCAGTTGGTAGAATAATGTCCATTTACTTCATCTTCCAAACTTTTTTCATGCATCAACCTCCTATTTTGTCTCCTATATAGATGAATATGACTGTATATTTACAGTACAAATGGTAACATCAGGCAGTGGGAAATTGAAGCATTGCCATACTATAAATGTATGCTATGTATACTAAGAAACAGCAGTTTGTTTGTGTTAATTTCTAGCTAAGATACTGCAGCAGCATTCCTTATATAGTACTTACAACAAATGACGAACAAGGTATAATTCCAGATTGTGAGAACATGTTTGTTTTGTGCTGCAAAATATATAGTTGTCCTCATACAAATTGTCCAAGTGAGATAATAAATTCAAAAATTATATTTTCTGGTAAATCACATAAAATATACTTTGGCTATAATAAATATTTTAGATGTGACCGTGGCATACTTTACCTTTCAGCAATAAATGTATGAGATTTAAGATGAAAGCAGTTCTCTTAACACTGGCTTGGTGTTTCTGTTTCCCAGTAAATGGCAGTATTTCCTTTGAAACATAATCCTTACGTTGTAAATGATATGAGTGGATTTGATGAGTTATAGCCCTGTTGGTTTATGCAACATGATGTATGTAGAAAATTTGTGAATGGGATAAGACTGAATCCATTAGTTCCTCTCCCATTCAACATGCAATTATTAAGTCCCTGAAAAGAACTGTTTCAGAAATCTACAGAGTTTATGCTTGTATATCTTGCTTTTTCAAAGAATCACAACTGCTTATGGATTATAAAGCATTGCTGGAACGTATAATTCAGGCCCAAAACAGGTTGAATTTTAATATGTGAGAATAAATTACATTGTCATATCTACTAGTAATTTTTATGTTCCATAATTTTAGATAAAAGAAAAGAATGGTGTGTTGGGAGAGGGTAAGAACCAGGATAAAAGCAGATACAAAACTATGCAAAGTATTCCTTGCTTCTTTGAAATACTGAAATTGTGTTTTTTAATAGCAGTTCTACATATCGTGCAACTCAGAAGTACATTGCTGTCCTTCGCTAATGCTGAAAAGTACAAATCAGACTGAAGCTAGTTAAAATTTGGACACCACTAGAAAATCATACAAGACTATTGACTGGATTCAATGAGGAGAATAAGGCAATAGCATACTATTTCTGTACTGTTGTCTTGGAAAATACACCATCTATTTAGTCAGCAAGAGTTGAGCTATTTGTACAAAGGACAGTTGGCTCACAAAGTTTATATGAAACAGTCGGTTTGGTTAAGGCACCAGGCTAGAAAACAGGAAAACAGGAGTTTTAGTCCTGCCTTAGGTATGAAAGCCAGTTGGTGAGTTTCAGCCAGTTGCTCTCTCTCTATCCAACACATCTCACAGCGTTGCACTTGTGGGAAAAACAGGAAGAGGAAAGAGTATTGTGTGTGTTTGCCACCTTGAGTTATTTATAAAAAATAATAAAGGTGGGACTAAGTAAACAAACAAACATGTGGGAAACTATTTTTGAAGGTTAAGTGTCATGTGCACAACCATAATAGATATGGAATGTATGCTGATAATGTCATAGATTGATCTGTGTCATGTACTTCTTTGGTTCCTGTCATAGATAGATTACCATCGTTATCCTTTGCTTTACTAGATAGATTTCGATTCCATTCATTTCACACATCAGTAACTTATGTGTGTCACCTTCAGGAGGTTATATAACAATACCAAGCCCAGTATTATATATTTAATTTACATTGCAAGTTCATCAGGCAGAATGCTGATCATGATTGCTGGCATCAGCCAGAATTAAAGCAAGGGAAAAAGTGAGTCAGCAACAGTGGCAGAGGACAAAAGAAGAGATCAGGTCATTTCATTTTATTACATAGCCAGAAAAGAAATGCAACATACAGGTGACAGCTACACATTTTCTCTATTTCCAAATGGTCTTCTGTAATCTCCTTCTGTCCTCTGGAACAGTGTTTCTCAACGTTAGCATATTAACCATGTGTGGACGTCATCAAAAGCATGTAATCCAGTTCTTGGTTTGACTTCCTACCTATAGTATTTAAATAGTTTCTATTATTCATCTGCAGCTAATGTTTTACGCTGTTTAGAAAAAGCAGATTGTCTTGTAAATAAATACATCTTGTGTGTTGTTTGTGCACTGATCCAAAGAGTCAGAGAGTGTTTAAATCATTTTTGCTAGCCTGTTTTCTGCTTATACTCTGATTCTTCCTGATGGTCCTCTTTTTTTGAAGGGAAAAAAAAATCCCTGAGCAGCTTTAAAATAGCCACTTTTCATTTTTACTGTGACTTGTCTTCCAGTCAGCTGTCATAACATAATACTAAGAACCCCCACCTCACTTTTTAATAAACTTTTCACACTTCAAGAGTATAGCACTTAAAACCTGGTAAGGAATAATAAAACCACTTAATCTAATGTAACTTCAGAATTGCTGTGCTGTTGAATAATCTCCAAACATTTCTTTTCTTTTCTTCTTTATTCAAATTTATATCCTGATGATCCTAAATTCCCATGGTTGGTTGTATTAATAGTTAAATAGTTCAATCTTTATCAAATCCAGTAATATCCATAGTATAAACTACATTCCATAGCAAAGTATAAAATATAATAAAATACAATGAAACTTTCTGACAGAAATATTTAATTCATCTCTTGACCGCTCAGAAAGCCAAAACCATTTTCCAATAGTTGTGATGTCAGATAAAACTTTCATACAATTCCATGGGAAAAACCAATACCATTTTTATTCTTTCATTTATCTTTGTATCCTATATATTGTGATATTTCTCACAATAAAAAAGTGGAATATAGTTTTCTTCTGCCTCCAATATTTATCTACACAATAACATACTAAATTCATCTATTAGATTTCACAGCTGAGTGAAATTTGAACCAAGTTCTTCCCATTCTTAACCAACTATAAATAACTTATAAATATTAGAAAGTTATACTGAGAACAAAAATATATACTAGAGCACACAGAAAACAAAACAAAAAACACTTTGTCCTTTTTTTTTGTATTCTGTAAGATTTAATTCATATCATGTCATGATTTCATCAGTATTTGTCCTCATTTCTAGATTTACTGACATATAAATAAAATCTTATGTCCTATTTGTATAAAACTTATCAGTCACTTTCAAATGCATATTGAGTAGGAATAAGACTGACCCATTGGAGACTATGCAATTAAATTTATTTAATGCAATTAAATAAATAAACAATTATTTATCATTCTATCCTGCAACCTTCCCCATGTATGTCCCTTTGTTCCTACAATTGTATTACCAGCTTTTTAAGCTCAAAGGCACCAAAGGCCCAAGAAAATTCCTTTACAATTAATAGGGTACAAGGACTCATGTAGTTAGGACACTGGATTTGACAATTTGCAAGCCCACATTCAAAGCCCGAGCATTGCTGTGTGATGGAGTTCCCATCATTCGTTCCAGTTCCTGCTGACCTAGCCATTCAAAAGCATGCAAAATGCAAGTAGATAAACAGGTATCAGTTTGGAGGGCTCATTAACGGGAACTTGAATGGAGCCCGCAACTGGGTAGCCCCCAGAGTAACGGTAATGTTAGCAGATAATCCTTTCACAACGGACACACTTCGGTGCATCCAACATGAAAATATAGTATAACAGAGTACAGTGCTCCTGTTTTCTAGCAAAAGTCAACAATAATACCCTCTTCCCCCAAAATAAGACATCCCCTGATAATAAGCCCAATCGGGCTTTTGAGCACATGGCAATAAGGCCAAGCGCTTATTTCAGGGTTCAAAAAAATATAAGACAGGGTTTTATTTTCAGGGAAACATGATATTAACATGAAGATTTATTACTAATCCTAATTCTGTAGTTCTTATCTGATGTTTCTTGAAGCTGAATATTTTATGTTTATTAGTACAGGCCAAATATGCTTAAATACAGATTTGGACAAAAAAAATACCTGTTAACATCAGCAGATCGTAAATTGTCTGTGATTTCATCAAAATCTTCCACTCTGAAAGAACCATATGGCAAGTAACAATAGATGTATTGGGCGTTGAATATAAGGAGAGTATGTCGTTTCTAATTTCTAAGGATCTTCTTCACTATTTTCCTTTAAATGAACTTTGTATTTTGAAAACTATGTTCTTTCTTCTGCACCAAAATATATAAGCAAATTAAAGTTTAATGTTGCAGGACATTATCCCAAACATTAAAATTAATTATTCAAATTCAATCTGTAAGCCAATTTTACAGACAGATGCCTAAGCCTTGCACTTTGACCATCAAAGCAGTGTGTGATTTTTTTTCTAAATGAAACTCTTGAAGTGAGTCTGCACTGAGTAATTTAATATGTATTTTATGTGCTGTATTCCATATTGTGCAACAAATTAAAGAAAGAAAACATGACAAATAAAGTATTGCCTAGACCTCACTGGGAAAATATGTTGTTTTAGTATAACAGCATACTGTATTATGTTAATCAGCATGAAGAAAGGGTAGAAAGTAGAAACTATTGCCTTGCATTTCTGCTATTTGTATATTAATTATTTTATAGCTTAAAATTTAATGCCACATAGCCTCAGAATTTGGTAAAGCACTTGTGAGATTTTACAATCCACATTAACTATTCCCATTAAACTAATTTAAATGTTTTTAACAGCATGGTTAGTATCATAAATAAAGAATAAGCACTTGAAACTATTCATATGATGTAAATAACATGAACAGGAGATGTAGCGAAAACTACTGATATATGCAGAATAAATGTAATTGTCGCCTTTGTTGGTTTTTTAAAACATAGAATGATTTAAAGAATAGCCTTTTTTTTCATCCTCAATATATCAACAAGATTCCACTAACAGAGTAAAGCAGCAGCCCATATGTGGGTATACACAGTGGTGGGATTCTGCCGGTTCTAGGGGGTTCGGCCGAACCGTTTGTTAAATTGCTGGGTCACCCCGCCCCTTGCCCCGCCCCCTCCACACCACTATTTATTGCCAATAAATAGTGGTGGGCGAGGGGCGGGCGAGCCAACAATTTAACAAACGTTTTGGTGGTTTTTTTGTAATTTTATTGGCCCACGAAGCTTCAGCATAGGCTAATTAGCCCTTGATTAGATCGGCTTCCGACTCTCAGCTGATTTGCTCTTAGCTGTTTTGCTCAGGGCTCTGCTGCTTGCTGGAGCAGATTTTTTTCCCCTAGCTATGCTGAAAAATGAAACTGAAAGTAAAGCAGGCTGTTGGCTTTGCTGTTGCTGCAATGTTGGAAAATTAGGCAGGCAGATTTCTTTTCTTTTTCCTCACCAAAACAGGTAGGTGCAAACAATGGGAAATTTAGGGAAAAAGAGGAGAGTTCAAGATTTTAAAACACAAAATCTGATGATACTCAGCTGTACATCTCCATGCCGGACCACCCCAATGATGCCCTTGAAGTGATGTCCCGGTGCCTGGAGGCCGTGTGGATCTGGATCGGGAGAAACAGACTCAGGCTCAACCCATCCAAGACCGAGTGGCTGTGGTTTCCGACATCCCGATATAGTCAGTTGGTGCCATCACTGATTATTGGGGGCAAGTCATTGGCCCCCACGGAGAGGGTTCGCAACTTGGGTGTCCTCCTGGACTCACAGCTGTCTTTAGAAGAGCACATGACGGCCGTGGCCAGGGGGACTTTTTATCAGGTCCACCTGATTCGCCAGTTGCATCCTTTCTGGATCGGGACTCGTTAAATACAGTCACTCATGCTCTCGTTACTTCCTGCTTGGACTACTGCAATACTCTCTACATGGGGCTCCCCTTGAGGAGCACCCAGAGGCTCCAGCTGGTCCAGAATGCGGCCGCGCGGGTGGTTATGGGAGCGACGTGGTGCTCCCATGTGTTCCCCCTCCTGCGCGAGCTGCACTGGCTCCCAGTGGTCTTCCGGGTGCACTTCAAAGTTTTGGTTACCACCTTTAGAGCCCTCCATGGCATCGGACCAGGGTATTTACGAGACCGCCTTCTGCTACCAATAGCCTCTCACTGACCAGTACGCTCCCATAGAGAGGGGCTCCTCGGGGTGCCGTCGGCCAAACAGTGTTGACTGGTGGCCCCCAGGGGGAGAGCCTTCTCTGTGGGGGCACCTACCATCTGGAACGAGCTCCCCCCAGAGATACGGAGGATCCCGGACCTATGCACGTTTCGCCGTGCTCTCAAAACTTTTCTATTTCAGCAGGCTGGCCTGGCCTAACTCTCCTCTTTTAAATTTTTAATTTGTGATTTTATAAATTGGGTGTTTTAATCTGTGCTTCAGCCAAAATATTTAATAATTTTAAGGGATTTTTTAATATTTGTATTATCTGTATTTTATCTTGGCTGTTCACCACCCTGAGTCCTTCGGGAGTAGGGCGGTATAGAAATTTGATTAATAAATAAATAAATAAATAATTGGTAAATATAATTAATTGATTTGTAAGAAATTGGATTGCATGGAAATAATTGGAATATTCATGTTCATATTGATTAATATACAAAAAAGGTAGTTATATAACTAATTGATTTATATTAAAATGTTGAATTTATATTAAACAACTGTAATATTACATAATTAGCCAATGTGAGGATAGATATAAAAATAGATGACAATGGGAAGGGGTATAATATAGAATAGAAGGGAAAAATTGAATTTCATTAAGATTAGAGATGAGGATGAAGGGTAATGTTGTTTTTTTACAATAATAGATGAGGAATAAATATGACAAAAAGGAAATATAGAAATTGTAAATTTAATTGAAATGACTAAACACTGTTTAAATTTATGAACCGGCCAAATACTCTGTTCAAAGAAAATACATTGTATGTTTGTATGTGTGTTTCTAATTATTGTTATTTATTCATATTTGTTCTCTTTTATTCTTTAAAGTTTAACAATTCATTCTTTATTTTAATATCTGTATATTTGTTTGGAGTTGGCTTTCTTTCCTTTCATCTTTTTTATTGTATAGCAATCTTTCTCCTCAAATCTATCACCTCTCTCTTTTCTTTCCTTCTTACTTTCTCTTCCTCTCCCTCTTCTTTTCCTCCCTACTTCCTCTTCCTTTCTCTTTCTCCTCCTCTCTTCCTCCCACTCTTACCCTCACTCCTACTCTAATTTCCCTTCCCTTCCTTCATCCCTCTCTATTGCTGTATCCTTTTATGCATATGGACTACTCAGAGGGCTGAAAAAGTTATTTCTGACTGGTCCTGCACTTTTGACCAGTCCTTGAACTTACGACTGTCCTCACATGTTATGTTTTTGCCCTATCTTGTCACCATGGTGAAGAGAAGCAGTTGTGAAATGAGTGACAAGGTTGTTAAGAATGCTACAATGGGCATAATCAAAGCATTTTGAATAAAGATTTGGTGGGTGCTGCAGAATATTTTTAAAAAAAGATTGAAATTTACTCCGCATTTGTTTCTACTGGGTATAACTATGGACTGTACACTTGTAGAGACTAAACTGATTTTGAACTTGATAACAGCAGCAAAATTGTTGATAGCACAACATTGGAAGAAGGACTTTTTGCCTACTATTGATGCCTGGATATTGAAAGTAACTAATTTAGCTGAAATGGCTAAAATTTCAGCATATTTGAAGGATCGGACACAAGAAAGGTACATACAGGACTGGAGAAGATGGATTGATTATATTCAAAATAAGTATCAGACTAAAAAATATCAAATAGCTTATGAATGATTCTTTAATTGTATAAGCGCTACATGAGTGATACTAGAAGTATTATGTCTAAGAAGTAGGATTTTATCTATGGGGAGTTAAGAATTATTTTTTAGAGGGTGTTAGTTTAATGGTTGGTTAAGCAATTTAGTTTATTGTTAAAAGTTAATAGAAATACCTTGTGTTTTGCTCTGGGAAGTCGGGGAGGGGGAGGGGGGTTGGGTGGGAGGGTTGTGGGAAAACTGTGTTTTTTTTTCACTAATCAAACTTTTTCAATAAAAAAAAAGAATGCTACAATGGGCATAAATGATGACCAGTCATAAGTGTGAAGACTGGTCAAAAGTGCGAGGACTAGTCAGAAATCACTTTTTTCAGCCCTCTGGGTAGTCGTTTTGTGCATATGGACTATTCAGAGGGCTGAAAAAGTTATTTTTGACTGGTACTCGCACTTTTGACCAGTCCTCAAACTTACGACTGTCCTCACATTTTACGTTTTTGCCCTATCTTGTCACCATGATGAAGAGAAGGAGTTGTGAAATGAGTGACACGGTTGTTAAGAATGCAGTAACAGGCATAAATGTGAGGATGGTCATAAGTGCGAGGACCGGTCGAAAGTGCGAGGACCAGTCAGAAATGACTTTTTTCAGCCCTCTGTAGTCCCTATGCAGATAGCCACGCCCACCCAGTCACATGACCAGCTAGCCATGCCCACCCAGTCACATGACCAGCTAGCCATGCCCACCCAGTCACATAACCAGCTAGCCACACCCTCAACTAAGCCACGCCCACAGAACCAGTTGTTTAAAAAATTGAATCCCACCACTGGGTATACATATATACAGTGAGCAGGGGTGGGTTCTACTTACCTTTACTACCAGTTCACAATGGAACACACACGCGCACATGCTCCTGCACATACACAGATCGTCAATTATGACGTCCTGACAGGTGGGTGGAGTCTCCTGCCGCTTTTACTACTGGTTCTATAGAACCGGATAGAACCGGGAGTAACCTACCATTGACAGTGAGGCTTTGCAACATTTTATTGCAGTTGTAAAAAAAAAACAAAAAAAAAAAACAGATGGATCATGCATGTTATCTCTTCAAGACTTGAGTAGAATGAGATAATATTGTACAACACTGAGTGTTGCCCATGAGTGAGATGGGCATCCTCTAAATTTGATAAATAAAATTAAATAAAATGAATAAATTATCTCAATATAAGCCATTGATTTTTCCAGACCAACCTACTTGCTTGGGCAAGAGATCAATTCTGACTACCTCTTTACTTCAGTCTTTCCCAGCAATAACAATAAATGTCTGTTGCATACCCTTCAATTTCCAACATTCTCAGAAATCTCTACACTAGCTGCATAATTCTAGAAGCTAAACATTCACATACCTGAAGAACATGCAAATTGGTGCAAGCTGTTTTAGTTTGCTTCTTTTCTATGTATTATGTATTTGCCTGTATATCCTGTTCCAGTCTAGGAGCCTGTGGTAATCTGTGATCAATTTGCCTTTGAATACATATTATAGAGATGGGTACAGACTTATTTGCATTTTCTCTGATTCTTATGAAATTGGTAGGTGGTCTTGAAATATTTGTAGATAAACAATCTCCAAGAAAAGGTATACATTTTCCTTTGCTACTTCCTTTCCTGTCTTCTATTTTCTATCATCAGTCACCTCTATCCTCTTTTTCCAAAAGAATAATATTTTTCCTTGTAAAAGCGGGGCTGACATGCACATTGGGGCAGCAGTAGACATTGCTTATGTATTCATGTTGAACTTTCCAAAGAATACCTTCAATTTTTTCAAGTATATCACTTGAGTACTCAAGCAGCTGAATTGATTTGGGGGGGGGGGGAAGCTGTTTGAATAACTGATCAAGCATTCCTGCTGTTGTGCCATATTATGCAGCTCTGCTTCTGAAGTTCAAAAACAAAGAGAAGAGATGTAAGGAATAGAAAGCAGTGAAGTGAATAAAACTCCAATAAAAAGTCAAGGACAATAAAAATTAAAAAGTGTCAGTGAAATATTAAAGAAACAGTTACGTTGGCAGCATTTTCAACTCTTCTGATATGGGTAAAGGTTATTTCTAGTGAGACAAATATTAAGTCAATGCTATTCCATGCACAAGGAGTGTTCTATTAGAAGTTCAAGAGCAAGTCCAAAACCAATAGAAGCAGTAGAAACCAGTTTGTAGAAGCTATGGGTTGATTGTCAGTCTAGAATAGGGGCAAAAATTCTGCTCTGTATTATAGTTTTTTTACAACTCAAGGTTATAAACGACAGAAGATAGGCAGCCAGAGATATACTTACTGAATTTAATACCTTCTGCACATTGATCATATACTCTATGTCTCAGCTACAGAACATTTGAAATAAATGAAATGACTTCTTACATTTAGGTCAAGTTTGTCTTGAATCCAAACGTGGGTTCATTTTCAACGAAAACCTGGAGTGCAGAATAGCAGTATATTTGCTTAAAGTATTTTTGGTGTCTAAGTACAGATAAGCAGTCGTAAGTGCTTTAAAATCCCCTCTAGCACTGGAGATTTAACAAGGTGACAGAAAAATATTAAGCCTTTAATAGCTAAGTATAAAAAGATGTTAGAATATACTACACATGATACTAAACAGCATAGGTAGAAATTGGAATGAGGAATTGGAATGTTCAGTATATAAACATCAATAGCAGATTATTTTGACATCTCATGACGTTTATATACTGTAGTTCTAAAATTATGCTCAATTCAACAAAATATTGCATTGGACAAGTTTTGATAACAATGGTCCTTTTTTAGATGGAAGAGGTGTCCATTCAATAGTTAAACAAAACAATGAATCATTTTTTAAGATATGTTGTCATAATAAAACATGTTTCAGAATATAAAGCTGGATGCATTATATTTATAACATTTGGCAAAAATAATAATGATACACAGAGTTTCACAGAGAAGCTTTGTCCTAATGAAGTTTTGATAAAAAGCATACCTTCAAGGCATGTACCATGCACTCTGTTAATCAAAACAAAGCAGTCAGACCATCACATAAGGAGTGTGGGTGTCAAAAACAGTCAAGATGACAGTCAAAAAGGCCAGCATGTGGCCATGACTGCCTCAACAGCCCCATGTGTTATTGCTTGAGTGTAATACAGCTTGGATATCTCAGCAATTGTATTTCTAGTCAGTTAACATTCTCGTCCTTCTGTGTTTGTACAGAATCAATTGCTTTATGTGCTCCAGATCTTTCATATTGTATCTGACTGAATTAACTAATAGCAATCTGTTTTACTTCTTGAAAAGGACTAACATAGAATCACTCCTTTTGTTAAAGCATTAAATGATCATATAAATGGAACCATGTGTTTGTGCTTCTTCTGGTGATGCTTATTAATTTAAAAGTCACTAAATACATTGAATGAAATGTTTCTTATTTGGGATATACGTATCTAGAGCAACTTACAGTTTGTGATGCCATTGAATTAATGTGAGTGCATGCCTTGTTTATTCTCACCATTGCTCTTTTTGTAGCCAGTTAATGATTTTATGTCATTGGTAAAGACCTTCCATTTGGACTTACAGCTAATTCATTAATTAATTAATTAATTAATTAATTAATATGCCATCTATTTTACTAGTGAAGTGATTCAGGGGGGTTAATTTTTTTTAAAAAGTTAAACATAAAAATAATAAAAAAAATGTTAAGTATTAAATAAAAACTAAAAACCAAGAGGACAGACTGCATAGAGATGGGGTCATCTCTTTAGCCATCTCCAGCATAGAGCACTCCCATTGGGGCACCAAAGCAGTCAGCAGAACCAGGTTCTAAGGCCCTTCTGGATGACCAAGAGGGTGGAGACTTCTGGAAACCGAATGTGCCAGCAGGCAGTAGCCATAGGAGAAAAGACTCTTCTCCTAGACTCAGCCAGCCAAAACTCCTTGACTGATGGGATCGGTAACAAACCCTTTCTGCTGGACAGCGTGGGGCTGGCCAATCCCCCATAACCTATAAATCTATACAGATGTAGTAGCAGAGTCAAAGAAAGTCTTGCAGTGAAGACTAGCTCTTCACTGTTATTGGCTCTGGAATTTGGCAATTCTATTGCTTGTTAAAGGCTATTGGTGTTTGTTTCCTCTCTATAAAGTATGGACTATATTTGCCTTCATGTCTATGAGTAATTTGCTGCTAATCACTATTTATCAAATATACAAAGCAAGCAATCTTCTATGTGTTGGCGACATAAGGTCCATTTAGAATTTATAGAGTATAGTCTGGCATTCTGATCCTAAAACACATTAGGATGAAATAAGATCCACTGATTTCAATGCAACATATATCAATTGGAGCATCAATTCATATGGCAATTTTCTAGCCTTTTTCCCCCCTCGTTGATAACTTATGCTTGTATAATAAATAATTGAAATGCTCTAGGTTTAGACAGAGATATAAATATTACTTAAGACCAAATTATATGTGATGAGACAACAACTCTCAGAATTTCCAGACAACATGGTCCCTGGATATTTTCAATTTCAGCTGTTCTTTTTAGTGCCAGCATTACAATCCAATCTACATCCCATTTCAAACTGATTGAGTACCATTTGATTCAATAATGCTTAAAGCTGTCTTTGTTTATTCAAAAGTTCTAATGATTTTCATGACCCCTCAGTCTCATCCAATTATATATTTCTGTTATAGCTTTAAGTTTACTTGTATCAATCTACTTTTCTCAGAAGCAAATAGAATATTCGAACTGAGTAAACATACCTACAATCATGCCACACAATAGTTCAAAATCCAATAATATCCAGGGTTAAATTTATTTTGAATCAGAATATAAAAGGGAAAAGCAGCTTTTTTCACAGGCTTGAAGAAAAAGTCCCAAAGTAAGGTGTGGCACACCCTAACATATAAATATGAGTTATGGAAATACCAAGCTCCAATTATTGGATTGTTTTTGAATAAGCTTTTTCATATTTTTCATTAAAAATTAAAATAGACTGAATTTCACCATAGATCTTATTAAACAAAGATTAGAAAACACTGTGTTTCAACATAATTAGTGGCAGTCCCTAGCTTACATTGCCTTTTCAATGAATGAAGAGATATGCCATAAATTTATTATTTATAATTATTCTATACCCATTGCCATTATTTCCTTAAGTTCTTGTTCTTGTAATTTTGTTGCTTGTGTCCTTACGATTTACACTGATATTGTTTCCTGATTGCTTATTTGTACCCTATGACTATCATTAAGTATTGTACTTTATGATTCTTGATAAATGTATCTTTTCATTTATGTACAGTGAGAGCATATGCACCAAGACAAATTCCTTGTGTGTCCAATCACACTTGGACAATAAAGAAGTCTATTCTATTCTATTTTATTCTATTCTATTCTATTCTATTCTATTCTATTCTATTCTATTCTATTCTTGTGTGGAATATAATTAAATTATATCTGTGAATTGCTAGCACAAATGAAATTGCTACACAACCATCTGGTTTACATATGATAAATAGAAGTTTTTAAAGATTATTCGTTTATTAAATTTATATGCTGCCCATCTCCCTGACAAAGCAACTCATATAAATAAAATATGTTTATTTTGGAAACAACATTTATATTAAAGTTGTTAAAACTTAAAAGACAAAACCTGTCTTTTAAGACAACTTTTTGAAAACTTGTGTTAGCCGAAATTGGTTGTTACCAAAACATGGTAAAATAAATCAATCTAGTTTGATTATGATTTAGACATAATGTTCTTGTTATCAGTTTCACCATGTACAATCTGATCAGTACTTCCATGATAAGGACAACCCACGGTGTACATTGTGCACCACACAAGGTTACTGCATGACGGAGGGCAGCATTAGCAGGTTTAAAAAAAGGTTTTAATAGCACACAAACATGCATGTGCATGGCTAGAATATATTAAGAGGTTTTTCTAATGGTGTGCAAGTACATATTCTCACATGTAGAATCTATTTTAAAAATATCTTTGTGCACAAGAGCACCATATATGCCAGCAGCATCCCTGCCCATGGTAATCCTACAGAAAACCTATGTTTCAAAGAATGCAAAGAAATAGGAAAAGGCTAACAACTGCCTCTTTTGAACAAGTTTTTTGAAATCTCAAGAATAATTGATAAACCACAGTCTCAGTAGATTTCTACATACAGTTACTAGAATATATTCAGTCCACTGCATTTTTCTCAGGAAGAGTAGAGAATGGGGAAATGATAATGAATCCCAATTTATCCTATTGGAGAAAAACAACGATTGCTGCTTATAAAGTGTGTCATTTTATGGGGCTTCTCTGGAGTGATGTGGTAGAATTTCCTGTAATAGCAATTACTGATTGTCTGTGACTCATGAATAGAATTAATTACTTTATGGTAAAGCCAACATATCCCTAAATGTGTTGATATTTGTTCATGGTGACAATTTCAAATCATAGTTAGTTCCAAATCTTCCAAGAATCTTGGAAAACACACAAATTCATGCTTTGCAGGTTAATATCCTAAATTTGAAAGTGACTGTCAAAATAATCTAGTGTTCTTCAACTTTGGCAGCTTTAAAATGTGTGAACTTCAAGTAATTCCCCAGCCACCATGCAGGGGTTTAAGTGCACCAATTTTAAAGTTACCAAGGCTGAGGAACACAGATCTAATTTAACCCATGCCAGTGTAAGTAACCAAAAGTGGAGACGGAAAGGAATATCTAGAGAGATGTCACTGCTGTCCTTATCCACCTCATGATAGATTGTTTCTGCCTCTGATAAAGAGCTCTGAAGCTGAGTTTCACAGTGCTTCTTTTTAATATTTAATTGACATATTCTTAGTCTTACCTGAAATCTAGAAAAAAACATATACAACTGTAAGTAAGGAGATGTTTTCCTAAGAACCACCATAGTTATTTGGCAGTTGTAATATATGTGCAGTTGCAAAGACTTAACATAAACAAATGATATTTTAATCCTTAAACAAGGCAGTGTTACTGTATAATATATTGCTCCCTAGTGCCTGAGGGATGAACTCTGCTACCAGATTGGCTATCAAAGAAGACACATCTAGCTTAGAGACAGTACTTCATTAAATATTGAATATAGTCCAGGTAAACAATAATATACTTCAAAATGAATCATAGGCTATGCAGTTACGAATAGAGTTGGAGTAGATTTATAATGAAATATATAAGTGCTGTAATTTATTAGTTTTCATTCCAGCACTTTTTATTCACACACACACACACACACACACACACACACGTAATTTTCTCTCCAAGGGACGTTATATAGAGTTTATTTTATTTTTTTATCAAAACTCATTGAAGTTAAACTCTTATTTCAACAACTTATTACTTAAATAAGATTCTTTCTAAATAATTTATGATAAAAAGATCTCTAAACTCTGCTGGTTCTGGCCAAGAATGTATCCAGCCCGCTGTTATATATTCACCAGTAACCTTCTCCTACTTCCCAAGTCTCTCCCCTGAGAAGAGTTTCATTACCTCCTTCACTTGTATATTTTAGTTTAATTTTCCAGTTTTCTACCAGGAGAGCAACATATAATGCAATTTCCAGTTAATGAATTTACCAGGAATAGCTAGATTGCCTTAATTCTGCTGTAAACTATATTTTATGACTTCCCTCCACATATATATATATATATTTTGTCCTAGAGCTCTTAAAAGTTTCCATGATGCCTTCCTTCCTTTCATCATTCCATCCCTCCTTTTCTTTAGACTTCTGAGTTGGCCTAATGAACTTATTTGCCTCATAAGGTATTGCTCTAATGTAGCAATGTTTTTCAACCTAATGGTGTAAGGAAAACTTTTGGCTAATAATTTTAATAGCAATATAAGTGACATTAATGAAGCTACGACATTCAAAGTGCTTCTTGTTTGAATTCAGAACAAGGAGCTCTTAATTAATATTTAAGGAATTTTAAAAATTAAAAAGCTTTCAACATTCTAATAGCAGCTGCTTTAGCTTTTTAAAAGAACAAATCCCATGTGTTAGCTAAAGTAGGTTGGGTAAATTTTCCCTGCTAAAGGCCATACCCTTCAAGGTTAATGAGATGAGCGTCACATGCCAATAGCAGAACACTTGAAGGAAATGGAAGATTGTGTGCCTCTCTTTTGAAAGCTCTTCCTTTTGCTTTCTCGTTCCTTTGTTCTTTTCGGATTTCTGTCTGTCTTAAGCAAAGGAGGATATATATGTTAAATATTTAACATATGTTAAATATGTTAAATTAGAATAGAATAGAATAGAATAGAATAGAATAGAATAGAATAGAATAGAATAGAATAGAATAGACAATGGAATGGAATGGAATGGAATGGAATGGAATAGAATAGAATAGAATAGAATAGAATAGAATAGAATAGAATAGAATAGAATAGAATAGAATAGAATAGAATAACAGAGTTGGAAGGGACCTTGGAGGTCTTCTAGTCCAACCCCTTGCCCAGGCAGAAAACCCTACACCACTTCAGACAATGGTTATCCAACATCTTCTTAAACATTTCCAGTGTTGGAGCATACACAACTTCTGTAGGCAAGTTGTTCCACTTATTAATTGTTCTAACTGAGGGCAAAGTGTTTAGGACTCTGATTCATACTTTATAAAAAGGAATATACATTTTATTCAAGTGTACACTAGAACTGAATAAGCTTGATTATTTGTTAATATCATTGATGTTACCATATATCATCAAATTCAACAGTGTAATATTGATCTTTGTTATATATCTGATCATAATTCAATTTCTTCAAATTATGCGTTTCAGAAACAGGTATTCTTGAGAAAACAGGTATTTTAATGTCTCCCTATTAAATGAAAAAAAAAATTGGTATAACAAATGCAGGCAGAGACCTCCCAATGTTTTGTTTTAATTCAGAAACATCAAATGGTGACATCTTTAAATAGCAATGATATAAAGCATATGTTCAATGTGAAATTAATGCTTATCATGTAAAATTAAGACTAAAAATAAAAGAGAAAATAACTTTCTCTATAGGTTTGTATAGAAAAACACAGAAAAATAAATAAATATGAATTAAGTACTATAAAATCTCAGCAGACAGATTTCAAGCTAACATAATTACAACAGAGATACTGAGAAAATGGCAAAAGTCCAGGTATGATCTTGGCTAATAATTTTAAAAGAAAGTATGATAGGAAAACGATTCCAATTTTTAAAGGTGAAAGAGTAAACTGTATAAAATGTTATGGACATAACTATCAACTTTTAAAATTTTATTCAGTAGTATTTAGTAAACCAGAGAATGTATCAAATGAAGATATAGAATCCTTTTTAAATAAAATTAATCTACCGCTTTTAGATAAAATACAAAAATAACTTTTATTTGCTTCACTACCTGAGGAAGAGATTAAACAAATAATTTTAAAAACAGCAAGTGGTAAAACATCCGGTTTAGTTGGGCTCCCTATTGAGTCGTATAAAAATTTTATAGATATTTTTGTGACAAAACTGCCACCTGTAAAAAGAGATATTTGATAAGGGAATTTTATCACCAGCATTTATTGAGACCTATATTACAGTTATATTAAAAGCAAGAAAAGATCACACCCAATATCATTTACTAACATTGATACAAAAATTTTAACAACAGTATTAGCAATAGATTATAGTAAATGGTATCATTTGTTATTAAGAATGATCTAGCAGGACTAATAAAAACTAGGCAAGCAGCAGATAATATCCAATTAGTTGTAAATCTAAAGGACTTGAATAAATATAAAGTTAAATTTGTAATTTTCTCATTAGATGTTGAAGCACCATTTGACAAAATACACAAACAATACATATTTGCTGCACTAAATAAATGTGGATTTCTTTTGGACACTACCACTATTGAGAAAGTTGCACTGGTTGTCAATTGCTTCCAGATGTAATTAAAAGTCTTTAAAGGTCTACTTGGTTTGTAGATTGTATAGTATTGGATTGTATGACTGGATTGTATGGAGCCACCTTTGCCCAGCAATTTCTGCTTATTCAGTAAGAACCCTTCAAATTCATCTCTGAGGAGGTTTTTATCACTGGGGACCACAAGAGTATACCTCCTCCATTGCTACCCCTCTCTTTTTTAGCATAGTCCTCTAATTGAGCTTGCCTCAGCATCAATATTCCTGGTATTCAGGAAAGCCGCTAAATTTAGCTTTTCAGAAAGACTTTGTAGTTAGTTTACTTTATTGATTAGCCCATGGGCCATATCAAAGTGCAGAGTTCAAAACACAAATTATTATTAAAATCCGATAAAAACAATTTAAGATGAAATTGGAATAAAATACAATAATTTAATATATGGATAAATAAAATATGATAACATTATATTTCAGTGTCACCCCTACAATCTACCCCAATCAGTCCCACATATGTCAATCTCAACAAAACTGTTTTGCTCAAGTTCTCTGCTGTATTAAATGTTGTTTTCTAATTCTGGCTTCACATCAGGTAAGTTGTTTTGATATGGGGTTCCCAATGGATCATTCATTTAGTATATAGACCGAGGTACCTGTCTCTCACCCTCTATACAGGCAACAATCAAATAGAATGTGAGTCAGGTCTTCTACCTCTGCCGCTCCACAAATGCAGAGATGTCCATTTTAGGGTATAGAATGGAATCTCCCATATCTGATCATTGTGTCAAGCTGTTCGACTGTCACTCGCGTAAATATCTCTCTAAGATGTTTTGGCTGTTGTAACTTTGAATAGCTGTCTATAGAAAGACTTTATAGTTTGATAAGAGAGCTTCACACCCTGAAGCAGGCATTGCTTATAACTAAGAATATTATTTCTCAGCAAACATTGTTTAGAGACATTTACAATTAAGTGAACTGTAAAACTAAGTAAGCAAACACACATATATTTACTTGCTTATTTATAATAATTAGAAACTGGGCACCTATATTACATAAAATGACTGTATTTAATTCTATAACAAGCAACAATTAATTTGAAAATTGAAAATAATTATACTGCAATTTGAATGAGAATATTTTATTTACAAAGGACTCAGACACGAAGAGATAAAACCAGATTGTTTTCCTATCATTTTAATGGGTTATAAACAGCAATAATTATTGTGAATTGCATATGTATGAAGTACAGTTATTTAAATTGAATCAACTTCTCATTAAAACTGTGGGGAATATTAAGAAACACATTAACTTTTTTTCTGATGTCCTGATAGAATTGGTAATGACCAGAATTGCTAGATTTGTACTCAATAATGGGAAAATATCCTGCAGTTTTGCTTAATAATCTCTTGGAAAACAATCTGTTAAGAATGTCAATCTGCTTTCAAACTGCAAGCTTTCCCAGTACAAATTTTATGAGACACAGTTCTTTGTCACATGGATGGAGGCAATATCTTAATTCCTTTCTCTATTTGGGAGGCAGCCCTTTTTTGTCTTTTTAAAATGAAGGTAGAAATGCTGGGTTGAAGCTGAGAAAAGGGGAAATAAGAGAGACTTGGAATAAAATTTGGAATTTCTATTTTTAAAAAGTCCAGGTAAAATAAACAGAAACTCCACATACTAATTCTGAAGAATTAAGTGGTGAGTTTAGAAATGAATTTACATTAAAAACCGAGAGAGATCTAAAAGTCCTCCTGGACAATTATTATGAGCCAGCAATGTGCTATAGCTGTCAGAAAAAGCTAATGCAATCCTAGGTTGCATCAACAAAGAGCATCAAGATCATGTGAAGTGATAGTCCCCCTTTATACTACATTAGTGAGATCATACTTGGAATATTGCACCCAGTTCTGTTTACCACAATAGAAAAAGGATGTTGAGACTCTAGAAAGAGTGCAGAGAAGCAACAGTTGAAGTTGATTAGGGGACTGGAGGCTAAAGCATACAATGAATCGTTGTGGCAACTGGGTATGTCTAACCTAGAATTAAGGAAAAATTTCCTATGACTGAGTGTAATTAATCAATGGAATGGCTTCTCTAGAAGTTGTGGATGCTCCATCACTGGAGGCTTTTAAGAAGAGTTTGGACAGCCATTTGTCCAGAATGATATAAGGTCTCCTGCTTGAGCAAGGGGTTAGACTAGAACACAGCTTCCTTCCAACTCTATTATTCTGTATTCTGATATTTATTTCTCTGTGGTGAACAAATCTTCTGTGGGGTCCTTGGTGCTTCTGAGCTTGGTTTTTTTCTTGTAGATGTTTCATTACCAAACTACTTAACATCATCAATGCTAGAAGAGATTGGGGTTTGCTCTCCCATCTTTTAGTTCTTCACATAAGCTAAGCAACTGGATGAATATTTCAGGCTATGCATAAATAAATACTTTTCTTTAGTAATTATGATTTTTAAATAATAAATGAAAATGCTATTGCAATCTATTTACAGCATGTTCTCTTTTATTTATAGCAGTTTTGTGTCATATTTTGTTCTGCTTGGAACAGTGTTATTAAAAATTTGTCAATAAAATTGATGTTTTTCTTTGATTTTGAAAATAGTGTTATTACAATTTTTATTTTCCTTTTTTAAAATTAAGTTTTGTTTTTTATATCTTGTGAGATTGATCTACAGTACCTCCAAAAGAAACACTGAAACTACTGATTGCATAGACAGGAAATACTGTTATAAGAATTATTTCACTCTTTCCATTTTAATCACTAGAAAAACTGCATATGGACAAGAGCCCCATATTTTAATATACCATTTTAATATATGTGTTAGCAGTAGGAACTACCAAGTTACTAATCAAAGCAGTAGGGTGGGTCAGAATGTGAAGACACCAAGGTCCTTGGAAAAATGCGGTTTTAGATCACTAGCCAAAATCTTGCAATAATGTTAATGTTTAAAATACTAATTCTTTTTGTAAGAATGAATTTTATAAAAATTGTAAAATTGTAAAATTATATAGAAAACAGGATGACAAAAATGCAAACAATTATTGAAGGAAAAGGATCAAAAATGCAATTTGAGGGATTTTTTCCCTCATTTTGTATCCAGGAAATAGAGGTAACTGAACAAGTGAAAATTGTTTTATATTAAAATTTTATCCATCTTGCATAATCAGAATTTTTGTAAATATTTTCTCTTCAGTATTTAAAGTAATATTTTGGGGGGAAATTGATTGGTGAAAGAAAATGTATTCATTCCATTAACCAAAAACATTAATATATTTCTTTTACTTCTATCAGTCAGATCTTTCATAATCTGATAAAGAAAGCAATACATTTTAAGGTGTTTGGTTTTTTTTTTTAAGTCTGGAAACTCAAGTTATTCTAACCTAGATTTTATTTTGCTTTGATTTATAGATTGATCTTCTTGTCCCTACAAAAGTCACTGGCATCATTACTCAAGGAGCTAAAGATTTTGGTCATGTTCAGTTTGTGGGTTCCTATAAAGTCGCCTATGGCAATGATGGGCAACACTGGACCATATATCAGGATGAAAAGCAAAAAAAAGATAAGGTAACAAGGTGGTTGATATTTGGAATATACAAGTAGGCATTGATGTAGCATTCTTCAACCCTGACATTTTCCAAGCTAGGAAGCTGCAGGTTAATGTATGCTGTGTGGTTTTATGAGATGTTCATGATGAGGTTTCATGGTTAAAGGTCAATGCAGAAATTAATATAAATATACTGACATTTACTCATACTTTACTAGTAATACGTGCAAAGTGTCAAATTTAAACAGCAAAATAATGTTTAAACGAATAATAAAAACTGCTAAATGAAAAACCTTTATTAAAATTTTCTTTTCAATGTGTTAAAATAGTGGTGGAACATAAAAATATATACTGAAGCAAATAATATATATTATGATTTGAAAAATATTTCTCAACTTATTCACACATCATCTGGAAGAATTCATATAAAATGAAATAATCTTTATTCTATTTTTTTTTTATTTACTTATTGAATTTATATAGCCAGCCATCTCATTTGCATGTGACTCTGGGTGGCATACCCAATGAAATCTCAGATTAAACAATCAATATAATTCAACCATTAAGATTAATTAAAAGCAGTTTTTAAAAAACTATTTATCTTCTACTTTAGGCTACTTTAGTCCCAATATCTTAGGTCAGAAGTCCCCAATATATTTTGAGCTAATGAATAGATCTCACAAAATGGGTGTGATTCAGAGGTGGGTTTCAGCAGGTTCTGACCAGTTTTGGAGAACCGGTAGTGGAAATTTTGAGTAGTTCAGAGAACCAGTAGTAAAAATTCTGACTGGCCCCAGCCCCATCTATTCTCTGCCTCCAGAGTTCCAGCTGATCGGGAGGAAATGGAGATTTTACAGTATCCTTCCCCTGCCATGCCCACCAAGCCACACCCAACAAACCATGCCACACCCACCAAGCCACACCCACAGAACCGATAATAAAAAATTTTGAAACCCACCACTGATATGATCCAAATGGTTGACAAAATTTGCCAGATGACAAACTGGAAAAATTCTTTCATTCCTCTTCCCCTCGTTTCTCTAAGTTTCCCCCCGAATCTTTGTTTTTTGTTTAATAGTTTAGAAGCTTTGAACTTTGTGATCCAGTGAACATCATTTCATCATAAGTGCTAGTAACTACTTGAGTTCTTTTAACTTTTGATGTTTATTTTCAGTTACCGGTATATACTTTGCGTCTTTCTTCATTGCTTTCCGTTTTTTCAAAGTATCAGTTTCTTCTTCAGAGATTTTTGCCACATTTTATTTTCAAAATATTACATTTTTAGTTCTTTGCAGTGAACATTCTTTTTTTATTTCATCTAATATTGAATTATTTGTTCTTCTTGTAGTCCAAGGTATTTTCAACTGTTTTCTTTTCCAGCAC
Organism: Arizona elegans; assembly: GCA_022577455.1. Classification (NCBI taxonomy): domain Eukaryota; kingdom Metazoa; phylum Chordata; class Lepidosauria; order Squamata; family Colubridae; genus Arizona; species Arizona elegans. Next base: position 60,160,527 of record JAKOOJ010000008.1, read on the forward strand.
ACTATTCACAGGCATCATTTTTTCTTTGTTTAGCTTTTCTGATGATCCAGCTTTCATAGCCATGTCTAATAAGTTAAAAAAACCCATGACATTGGCAATACCTACTTTTCTTGTTAGTGTGATATCTCTTCCTTTAATGTCCACAATCTCTTTGCCCTTCTTGTGAACGCCTGGTCACATTCTAAATGAGGTAATGAACTCTGATGACCTCTTCATTCTTCTGCTGAAAAATTGCTTACATGGTTGTGAGACCCAGAGGAATTTTTGCAAATAAAAGTAATGTAAGAAGCTGGTGCTTTGCTGTTCTCTATATCAGTATATCTCAAAGAACATAGCATTATTTTAAAAAATATAATTCAAAGAATCAAAGCATTGCTATAGTCCTACTCATTTAAAACTGCTCAAGGTCAAGAAACAAGCAAGCACAGCAGGGATATCAGGAATGCTGCTGATTACAGTAAATTAGAATAACAGAATTTTGAAAGCTTGGCCAGGTTTCTCTCTGTCTCTCCTTATGCTACGTAAGGAGTTTTTAACCTTTTTGTACCATGGACCTTCTTGGAGTCTAGTCATATCTATGCGCACTTTTTCGGGAAAAAATGTATTTAAATGCATATAATAAAATACATAGATACATAGTGAATTATAAAGAAAATCAGTTATTGTCCAATATGGTTATCACAATATTTAAAAATAAGAAATATAGTATATGTAGTACTTTATTAATAATCAGACAATACAGGTAATCCTTGATTTATGACCACAATTGAGCCCAAAATTGATGTTGTTAAGTGAGACATTTGTAAAGGGAATTTTACTCCATTTTATGACCTTCCTTGCCACAGTTGTTAAGTGAATCATTGCAGTTGTTAAGTTAGTAATCCGGTTGTTAAGTGAATCTGGCTTCCTCATTGACGTACTTGTCAGAAGTTTGCAAAAGGTGATCACATGACCCGGGGACACTGCAAACTCATAGATATGAGTCAGTTGACAAGTGTCTGAATTTTGATCACTAACTTTGAACAGTCACGAAATGAATGGTTGTAAGTCAACAGTTTTATTTTATGTATTTTAGGATGCAACAATTTTGGATATAATTACAATTCTATAAAAATTTTAGAGATTTGTTAAATCAAAAACAGCATTGGAGTTTAGAAGCTGTAATTTAGCTTGTCCATCTATGTAATTGAATTTTAAAAAGATAAATTTCATTTAGAGTTTTGTGAAAATAAAGTTGTGCTTTTTTTTCCCCCCCATCCAAGTTCACAGATCCCTGTGAGCACCCAAAGCTCAGTGTAGTAGCCTTTAGCTGAAGGAGCCATTCATTCTTCAAAGAGAGGAAGTGAAATATAGGGATTAAGGAGCCATAGAAATAAAACAGGGTACATGTGTGTGCCCTTGCACGTGTGCATGTATGGACAGCTATGTGTATATGTATATACATATGAGTATGTGTATGTGTATAGATGGTAGGTAGCTATACCTATAATTATAGCTATAGAGATAGATAGACAGATAGATAGATAGACAGATAGATAGATAGATAGATAGATAGATATAACTATATTCTTTTTTCTCCTCCATTTACTATTGCTCACAGTAGTTCCCTTACAGAAAGTGATATATATATATATATATATATATACATACATACATACATACATACATACATACATACATACATACACACACACACACACACACACATATTCTCTAGTGAAACTGTAAAAGGAATTATTGTGAATAATACTAAAGAGGGGAGAAAAAAACTCTACCAACTCGTTCTTTTCATTTCTGGAGTCTCTAAAAATCAGATTTCTGTATCATTTGTGATTGGAATGATTTCTTGTATAAATCGGGTTTGATATGAACTGGAACGATAGCTTAAATTAACAATTTTATCTGGGAAAAAGGTAGTACATATAATGTATTAGACTAAAGCATATTTATCCAAATTAAATAACAATAACAAATACTAAATCCATAATCAGCATCATCACAGCATCATAGAACCATAACGGTTATCAGAATTAACATCCTTAGCTATTCAACCAAAGCCATGGAAGAGATACTTGTCCAAAAACAAAATGAATGTGTATGTTTAGGAGTAATGAAAACCATCAAAGAACTGATACTATTTGGGCTCAACTCCAGTTGCACACTTTCCAATGGAACCAATGTAAAAATAAGAGTAGGTATTCCTGCTGTTTCAGACTGTTGGGAAATCATGTTTAAATTGTTACTCAGCTCCCTTGGGAATACACACCAGTGAAGCTTCTAAAAGATACCAATAGAATGTTGTTCTTCTTGTTCTAAATGAACAAGAAGAGGTTTGAATAGCAAATACTGAACATGAATGCTGTTTTTTATACATACACTGAGTGGAAATTGCTGAAATTGTTGAAACTATGTTGGAAAAAATATATTTTAGAAGAAAAAAAACTGAGTTAAATAGTGATCTTGCTTTTCTCAACTAGAGGTCAGTAGATCACTGCAGTTTCAGGGCCTGAAAATGGTATCATACATGGTAAACAAATATTTTTAAAAATCTACTGCAATCTGTGAGTTGAGAAGAAAGAAAACATATTACATCACATGAAATAAAGCTTTTATTATTGCAAATCTTTTCTCAGTGTTCTTGGGATGTAGCAAACAGAGAATGAACATGCTGGAGGAGAAGATATATATAAAGTACTTCTTATGCATGAGTACTTCTTTACACATGAGAAAGTTCGCTATCCACAAGATTTATTTTGTATCCCAGTTTGGCAGTTCTAAAATAACTTGATTTGACTTGAGACCTTTCAGATGCCACGTATCAAATTCAGAATCAAATTGAAACCAGAATTTGGAAATGTAAAGCGATCATAAGAAAGTCAGAAATGCCCACAATTTTATTAAATGTTAATATAACTGTATGCCTTTGGCAAGCACAGTAGCATTGCCCTGGCAGATTATCATGCAGAATTTCAGACAAATTTACAATTTTAGTGCCAAATATTTGGATTTTTTTTTAAAGTGCAGGATAATACATCTACTGTACATTTTGGGTTTTAAATAAGTGTTATGTTATTTAACTCTCTACTCCGACCCTAATATATAGCTATGGGAAATACAGTAAATGTTTGAACAAGATGCACATCTGGCACATGGCATCCTACTACATACTATAAATTACTTGTATTAAAGACTACCTGAAAATCCCATATAACTTGTTTTGAGATTTTTTTTAAAGGAAAAGTGACAGAAATACCAAGGGATTGCAAGAAACAAAGTTATACAAGAACAGATTGAAATATATTATGGTATTATGGTCATAAGAAAAGAAAACTAACTAAACTCTAGAAAAGAATTACAAGATGAAGGAGTAGAATTGGAATGGTGGGCACACCTACAGATTAAATCATGCTATATGAAGGATAAAAAGGAATGGGGTATTAAAAAAGAATAATGGTGTTAGATAAAAATCTTATTATGAATGGACGAAAAGACAATAAAGAAAATTCATCAATATCTATTGGAATATAAAATGGTGGAAGGACAAATGAAGGAAAGTAAGCTCAAAATTTTGGTTATAATATTAATATAGATAATTGGCAGGATCTATGGGAGAGAAACCGGAAACTAACATTGGCCACTGTGTACAAAGAAAATTTGTATAAAAGGTTTTACAGGTGGCACTTCCCACCCACAAGATTAGCTAAAATGAACAAGAACTTATCACCACAATGTTGGAAATGTAATTTAATGCCAGGATCTTTCTATCACATGTGGTGGTTATGTAAAAAAGCCAGGGAGTTCCGGCACCAAATTAAGGCATGGCTGGAGGAGATATTAGAACAAAACAGAGTAATTCTAAAACCAGAATTATTCCTACTAGGAATCATAAAAGGAAATTATAGCAAAGAATCAATATACTTAATGCTTCATGTGATAACAGCAGCAAGGTTGGTTTATGCACAATACTGGAAAAAGGAAGAAATCCCCCGGAAGAAGAAATAACAAGGAAGATTTTAACGTGCAGAAATGGACAGGCTGACACTAGAACTCATAAACAAGAATGAGACAGAATACTATAAAATCTGGAATACAGTGTATTATTGGTTGGAAAGGAGAAAAGGAGTTGGAACAAAAAAGATTTAGGATTTGTAGAATTAGTACTGGATAGTATTAATACATGTAAATAGTATACAAATAGTAAATAGATAGTAAATGAAGGCAAGGGATATGTATATGTACAAAGTAGCAATGTATATGGTTAATAGTAATTATATTTGTTGCTATGGAAAGAATATGTATGGATATGTTAAGACCAGGATGGTCACACTGTGTCCAATGTTTTTAATGTTTATTAAATAAAAAACTTAAAAAAGGAAAAAAGGAAAGAAAAGAAAACTAACATGATACATAAAAACACACTTGAAATACTCAGAAAAAAGACCAAAACCTTTTTCATCCCAGTCTGCAGGACATAAATAATGGATATGAGTCTCACAAAAGCAGATTTGGCAACAGTAAAACCAATTAAGAAGAGATGTCATGAGTCCCCATCATTGGATTGGTATCTGGGGTGGTCTAGTTTGAATTCTTCCACTGAGTATAAACTTGGACGTGATGGCCCAAACAATCTCATCCAATTGTAATAATAATCTCAGGCTTACAGCAGGAGTATACAGTATTTATTTTTATTTATTTATTTAGAACATTTATATTGCTGCCTACTCGCATATGGCGACTCAAAGTGGCTTATAAAACAGCATATAAAAGAAATAAAAAGAATTAAAAAATTTTTTAAATGTTTTAATTGGTTTGTATTTTTAATTTTGGGCCAAATTTATATATATTTTAATTGTTTTTAATATTTGTATTTCATGTTTTTTAATTCTGGCTGTACACCGCCCTGAGTCCTCAGGAGAAGGGCAGTATATAAATTTAAAATAAAATAAAAAAAGAAAAGAAAAGAAAAATAATAAAATAATAACCCCCCCTCACCCCAATAGTATAATAATATTGTACAAAAAATAAAAATCAATAAAGCTGTCTTAGTAAACTACTGCACCATTGTTCCTTAACTCCACTGTACTTAGATTAGATTAAGAATGGGTAAATCAAGGGTTCATTCTTATTTCATCCATTTTGCTACAATAAATTTCCTTTGCAGTATTTTCAGATTTTTCAAATATATTGCCCAGACGGGGGGAACAAGCTTTGCTCTGTTGGAGATCATTCTAACTACTACAAAGAAGACAGTTTAATTGCATCCCACAGCTATTATTGAAAGATAAAGGGTGCATTTCAAACAATCTTATGCTAGGCAATTAAACAGACTGAGTTTCCTAAAATTTCCTCATAATTTGAATGGAACCTGACTATTAAAGAAAATGTTATTTTTATTAAATTGTTTAAATACTTTTAAAATTCAAATTAAACCTTATTTTATTTTTAAACAATAAAGCCACAAAAATAAGCCCTAATGTATAGTTGCATTCTATAACATTCTTGCATTCCTGTAATATTACACTAAGTTTATGTTATATGGGTTTTAATAGTCTGTGTTAATACTTATTCTCATATGATAGTTTTGTGGCTTTGCAATGAAAATACCCAAAGAATGCAGCCCCATGCACAAGAAAAGAAATTAAAATAAGTGAAACTTCGAAATAGTTTTGGAAAAAAGATATCAGGTTGTAACTTGTTTCCTTTTGATACTATTATATTGATGTCACTAAGATAACAGAAAATAGTCTTGAGTCTCTGAAAAAGGCTGTTATCAAAACACCTTGAGCATCTCATTGTTTTACAAGGGCACCTTGTGATTTGATAAATTAGGATGGATGGCTGTGTCACTTTTGGTTTTGTTCTGTTTCTCATTTTCTTGATGGATAAGTTCATTTCAGCCTATTTCCATATCTGTCCCCCCACCCCCCAATGACATAAATAGTTCATAAATGAAATATATGTCTTTAAATATGCATATTTTGGTATATATTAATATGTATGTTTGTACTTTCTTCCCAAATATATCAATTTTGGCATTCATATTTTTAATACATAATTTTTACGCACTAGCAAATTGCACCGTAAAATTCTAAAAATTGCAAGTTTCCAAGCAAGAGTTCTGGTTTACATAAAATTTGAAATGTTACCCCTTCATAAAAAATTCAGACCAAATGTTTATTTTTTGGTTTGTTTTTCACATTTTTGACTGTCTCCCTCAAAGAGGGACTTTTCCTGACTAATTTTGAGAGCCAGTTTGGTTTAGTGCTTCAGGCATCAAGCTAGAAACCAAGAGATTGTAAATTCTCAAGCTGTTTGGCTGATTTCAAATCAAGTTACTCTCATTTAGCCCAGCTCATCTCACAGGGTTTTGTTGTGGAGAAATTAGGAGGAGGAAGTAGTATTAGGTATATAACTGCCTTGAGTTTTTTATTAAAATAATAAAGATGAAAAATAAATAAATAATAAATACATTTTGGTTCATTAATTTCCAGTATAATTGTAATGCTTTGATTTATTTTGTTGTTACTACATTGTCCTCAGCTAGCATGAACTATTCACTTTATATTATTCACATTGGGTTTTTATTAAACCAACCAGGAAAGATTGCTATGACAGATGCTAGGCCATGCTGTAATATTTAGCTATTTGAAAAATCAAGTCTTTAGTTAACGCTACCATATAGAATTTAAAAATATTACTTTCCAGGCCAAATTAGAATAATACCTTGCTATAAATATGTTTCTAAAGATTATTTCATGTCCTTGTCCAATTAATTTTAATATATATATATATTTCTAAAGGCTGGCACAACAGTGTGACAATATGTGAGAAACAAGGTCACCAGAGATTTTAAGCTGGGATTTTGATGTGTTGAGGCAGGACAAGGAGACAGAACAATTGACAGGTCACAAGAAATGAATGACAATTTCTAATTGAATTATTTAATTTGCTAGTTTGACTCACTGGGAATAACTTGTGCTATTTTTCCAAGGACATTCTCTATTCTTATCTCTCTTCTTTACAATTTTTTTGTTTTATTCTTTTTTATTTCCCGCAGCTTTGCCAGCATAAATTTTCTAATCCTTAAATCACTTGCATCCCATAATTTATCATTTATAGATGCATAATGGGGTAAATCAAAAAAGACTTAAGGCAGCATGCAAAATTTAAAGTAACAATTCACAACCAAATCCAAAAAATATCAATGCATTGGGAAAACACACAAACAACAACATTCTACCACCTATCATCAATCAAGCAGAATTGCAAATCTGTTTCTGGCCTGTTTGAAAAGCCAAGTTTAAAGCTTTACTGAAGGATGCTACAATAGAAGGATGCCAAATAGATCTTAAAGGAAGAATTAAACAGTGACACATAATGCACATGTCTAAAATATGTGAGCTTCTGCTTGCTAAACATCATTTCAAGAAAGCAGCCAGTCAGTATTTGAATAAGGAATAATTGGTTCTTCTTACAGGCCATACAGTACAATCCATAATGAGAAGGCATCTTCTTTCTCTTAGTCTTTCTCAACATCCAAGTCTCAAAACTGTACATTGCCTCCTGAAAGACCTTTAGCTATTACAATCTTTGTTGTCACTGGAATTTTTTTGTCCTTCAAGTTTTATTTATTTTTTTTTTATTTCGAATTTATATACCGCACCTTCTCCCGAGGGACTCAGGGCGGTGTACAGCTAGATAAAAACATTCAATACAAACATTAAAAAACAATTAAAAGGATATATATTAATTTGGCCCCAATTTAAGATAGTAAACCAATTAAAAATTAAAAATTTGTTAAAAAATATGTTAAGCAAGCCCGGCTTGCTGAAAAAAGGAAGTTTTAAGGGCGCGGCGGAAGGCACCGAGGTCTTGGATTCTCCTTATCTCTGGGAGCAGCTGATTCCAGAGGGTAAGTGCCCCCACAGAGAAGGCCCTCCCCCTGGGGGTCGCCGGCCTACATTGTTTGGCTGATGGCACCCTGAGGAGGCCCTCTCTGTGAGAGCGCACAGGTCGGTGGGAGGCCATTGGTAGCAGCAACCGGTCTCGAAGATAACTAGGTCCTATGCCGTGGAGTGCTTTAAAGGTGGTAACCAACACCTTGAAGCACACCTGGAAGACCACTGGGAGCCAGTGCAGCTCACGCAGGAGCGGTGTTATATGGGAGCACCAGGCGGCTCCCGTAATTACCCGCACGGCCGCATTCTGGACCAGTTGGAGCCTCCGGGTGCTCCTCAAGGGGAGCCCCATGTAGAGAGCATTGCAGTAGTCCAGGCGCGAGGTGACGAGTAGTCCTTGGCTGATGGAATGCTCTGAAGCCTGGTGAGCACATCTCAACCAGGGGGACCCCTCCCTCCGGGACCAACCAGGTCTCCTTAATATCCACCAGGTCTGCTCCCCACTCCTGTATAAGATCGTGAATGAGGGGGGCCTTATTTACCATGGCGTTGGCGTTGCACAGCATCAGCCGAAGGCCCAGATCCTGAGTATCTATGCCACCTAGCATCCGAGATGAGCCTTGGGGACCGGGGCACACAATTGCTCTCAAACAGCGGGTGCGCACCCCCGGCACATGATGTGGTCCCCTGCTCCCGCCATATCTGCCCCTCCCATCAACCGTACTGATGGTACATCCCTCATTGGAATAGCCCTCCATCCCCTCCCCAATCCCTCGTCCTGCACCCTCCAAACCGCCACCCCGTGCCGGGCTCAGCTCTGACCTTAGTGGATTACGCCCCCATCCCCTTTGGTTGTCCTCCCGGTTCCCCTTAAAAGATTATTTTAAAAAACCCTCCCAGAAACCTTTAAAATCTTTTTAAAAAACTTCCCCAGAAAACCTCACAGGCCGTTCCTCATGCCATGCCATCTCTCAGGATTCCAAAATCCATCATCAAGATAGGCCCTCGATAAAGTGGAGGGCCAAATCTGTGAGAAGGGGAAAGCTTGCAGGGCAAGGAGTTCAGACACTGAGTATATCAAATCATTAGGGGTGGCAATAGTCCATGGTCGGGAGAACACCATGATGTTATAGCACAGGGGAAAAGTTCCAGTCCATGGCTCAAGCAACTGGACTCCATTGCCCTCTCACAGCAGTGGTGGGGGAGGTACATGCCATTCGACACCCGGAAATTTCTTGGCCCAACTGTCCTCACATGAAGACCAACCAGTAGAATTTGATGGAGACCCAGTAGTGAAGGCAGCCATGCACCGACTCCTGCCGGCCTTGAGTCCACAGATCCAGTTTCCCATCTGGGTTAGGATAAGTCAAGAAGCCCAATCCTCCAGCTCATGGGCAGGATTTAGTTCGAAATTTAGTTCAGGAAGAATCTCACAAAGGCAGGACAATCAGAGATGGAATGATGGAAATGGGGGAAGTAGGAATGACTCAGCAGGCCAGGATAGGCAGGGTAACTATGACCATAATAAGGCCTAAAAGGGCCTAAACTCGGTCAAAAAAGGAAGGGGAGGGGAATACAGACAGCAAGGTGTCAGTAGACATTTTCCGGTCCCCTCGAATCCCTCAGAACTTCCAATTAATGGTAATAGTGCTCCCCAGTTTTGCCCCCTCCAGCTCACAATGGAGGTCTCCGGGTCCGTATGGGAGGGCCCTATCCCCAAGGGCCAAGCACCCATCCACCGCCCAGGAAAATCCAGTGTTAGAGACTGCTGCCAAGAGTCCCACGCCGGCTCAGGTAGGGTCTACAGGCCTGTGGGGAGCCGTCCTGGCACCAGCCGCCATCCCCACAACCGCCATCATGGTCGCCATCGCCGACACCGACACCATCGCCATTGGCCCTCCCGCAGTCGTCTCCAGCTACTCCTCACCTCCACGAATCTTTTTCAAGGCATCCAGGGGCACGGGAAAACTCTGCAGGGGGCCTCAACGCCACCATTGTCGGACGTTGCTACCGCCGTCCTGCCAACCGCCAGCCGCTGAACCAGCCACAGCTGTCCCGCAAGGCTGTGCCCACCGTTTTGCTGCTGTTTTGCTGTCTCCCGCTGTTTTCACTGAATGCCGTCCCCCTCAGAGCTGGGATAACCCGGAGAGCTGGCGAAGCTCTCAAAATTCTCCGTAGGCACTCCTTTACCCAGGCGGGGGGGCGTAGATGATCAAACTGCCCCCCCAAAGCCTCCTTGAACCAGGACATCACCCCGAAGATCAGAGCTCTAGCGTCGAGGGGCCATCTTGGACATGCACAGAAGAGAAAGGGCAAATTGAGTTTATCATCTTCCCCTAGCATTAATCTCTTCACTATTCCAGCACATTGTCCATCTTTATCTCTTTTTCAACCCAAGAAGAAAAACTCTACTACTTTCACTTCTGCACTCTCATCTTTAACTTTAGTAATCTTGCATCATGACGTTATTTCTCTCTTCTTAATATGTAATAATAATCCATAATGTTATTTTACTCTTTTGCCTATTACTATTGGCACAATCTTTGCTTTCTTTTGCCAGTCACGCTACTTCTATTTGCATATATTTGTATTTTGTGATTATTTTGTTCTTTCTCTTCTATTCTGCTGTCTCCAGGTACTAATCTTATTATTACTATTGGTTGGTCACACAATCACCGTCACACACAGTAGATCACAATTGAGTTAAACTGGATTCCACATTTTTATCCACCTATCAAGTCCTTCCCAAGGATGTTGTTAAGAGCCGAGGTGGCGCAGTGGTTAGAGTGCAGTACTGCAGGCTACTTCAGCTGACTGCTAGCTGCAGTTCAGCAGATCGAATCGCACCAGCTCAAGGTTGACTCAGCCTTCCATCCTTCCGAGGTGGATAAAATGAGGACCCAGATTGGAGGCAATATGCTGACTCTGTAATCCGCTTAGAAAGAGCTGTAAAAGCACTATGAAGCAGTATATAAATCTAAGTGCTATTGCTATTACTAGCAATAGATTGTACTTGTTTGATGTTAAAACTGCACACTGTAAACCAATCCAAGTAAAGTTGCTTTTTGCAATGGACTCATAGTGATTTTGTCAATATCAGTATTGTTCAGTAATGCTCCAGGTATTTTGGGATTACACCCAAGGTGTTTATGCACAAAAATGTGAAATCACGACCGCCAGTTCTTTAGCTGGTGTTCCACTTGATATGCGTTCTTTCCCAAAATCTAGGATGTTGTGATGTATCAGTTTAGTATATGTATGGATCTAAAAGCGGTGTAGCTTTTTGTAATATATAAATGAAAATATGCAGATTTTCTAAGTGGTATCGAAGATTTTTTGGTGTGGCACCCAGTGTGCCAATAACCACTGGGACCACCACAGTCAGTCAGTTTATCCCACAATCTTTCAATTTCAATTTTCATACTTTGATACTTTGTGATCTTCTTGAATTCTTTGTCTGCTCTTCTACTATATCCTGGCAACATTAATTATCTAGTCATTTCTTTTTAACCCCAGTTAAATCTGATATGTTATGAGCCAGACTTATCAGTTTGTATTCAGAATTCCTGCAATATTTTAAGCTGCTCATTTTTAACAACTTTTAAACTCAATTTTTTGTCACTAGTACATGACATTTTTTACAGATGTCCCAGTGAATAATTTTGGTGATTGTATTATGTCATTGTTTAAAAGATTGTGTAATCTTTTTGCATGAGCTAAGATCTACAGTTTCTTCAGCCTCTTTGCACAATCTGCAGTTTGAATCATCTGACAATTTTTTGCATTCAGGCCTTGATTGCATTACTTTGCATATCTTGTTCTTAAGCAGCCAAAATCAAGCCTTCCAATTTGTAGTGTTCCAGTATGTAAGCCATTGTCACAATTTATCTTTCTCCACTGTCCCTTCAGTCTTTCATTGAAACTGACCAAATAATCCTTTTCCTTGCCAGCATTCTGTTCTTATTTTCATTATATGCATGTTCATGTTTTGTTTACTGCACCTTCCATAAGTTCCAATTTTTAACTTGCATCAATGCTTGCTCTTGGCTTCTTTTATGTAAATCTGCCTATGGGTGCTTTTCTTCTTTGATAGTTTGACCTGAAGTAAGCCTCTTCCTCCATTTCTGAGGGGCACATGTAATCTATCAATATCACCGGGGAGATGTAATGCATTGTTTTTCAGGTCAGCTTGTGTCCAGTTAATAATTCCAGCACTGTATCATATCACAATATGGCCAAGGTATTGATAACTTTGATGGTTTTTCTACCCTTTATTTTTGTCTTTAGCACTTTGCTCACTTTTTGGATGGATTCTTCATTAATCAAATTTGAACTAGTCCATGCTTGATTTTACCCAACTGTATAATGCCCACGTACTTATAGGTTTCATCCTGATTGCTCTTGATGATTTGTTCATTCGGCATTTCAATTCTATTGCTGATTTTACTCCCAACTGGGGGTCAGTTCATAGGTTGTTTGAGTACTGATTCTGGACTGACTTTTGCTGTTGCTTCTTCTAACTTAACTTTTCCGTAGTTCATATCAGCTTTTTCCTTTATATTTGCAATTGTTGTTATCTGAGTTTCTTCTACTATTCTATCATTGTTTCTAGGCCTCTATTTTCACAATTTGTTTTCTGAATCTCATCCAGCTTTGCATCCCTTGTTGTTCAGTGACATTTGACTCTAGATAAATTCTTTTCTAATGGATAAATTATTCCTTCACTGGATAAATTCTGAATAAACCCTTTTTCGGTGTTCCAGTGTTCAAAAAAATATTTTCTGATGATGGTTATTATTATTATTAGTGGTATTATTCAATTACTGTATAATATTCTTCTTGTTCTAGGCTTTTATTCTACATCCTTTCATAGGTAGCATGACTGTTTATTTTGAAGATTAATTTGAAGGCAGGGAAGGTATGTTGTAGACTCTGTCAGTTAACAAATGCCAACTGGCAGGGTCTAGAAATAGAATCTTGTCTGCTATTGCCCCTGCCACTATGGAATACTCTTCCGCTGGAGGTGAGGCATGCCCCATTCTCCTGGCCTTCTGAAAAGGGGTTAAAACATGGCATTATAGTTCTGTGTAGGAAGCCCAGAGAATCACTGGGTTGATTCATTCCCTAAGGGTCCTCCCCTTCCTTTTTAACTAATTTTAATAGTATTGAATCAATCTTGCATCTTCCTATTTTTTTAACTTTTACAGTAACAGAGTTGGAAGGGACCTTGGAGGCCATTTAGTTCAACCGTCTGCTCACACAGGAGATCTGTACTAGGGATTCGAATCACCGAACTGCCGACCTTTCTGATCGACAAACTATTTTGTATAGTTAACCTTTTTCTGCATACCATCCATGATCCCTCTTAGAGGGAGATGGTCAGTTAAGAAATGTGACAAACAAACAAACAAACAAATAAAATTAATATTTGATATTTTTCTCTTTGGGGAAAAATTTGGGGATTCTTTTTCCATTTTCCATTTCCTCATTGTTCCTCATTGTTCCCAGGTAATCTTTTGCACATATTAAGTGTCCTACGTTTGTTCTGTACAAATTTCTGTAAAATATTCTGATAAATAAATAAAATATTTATATTTCAAAAAAACTTTGTGGTACACCTCAACTTTATAATTTTCTACATTTAACCCACATGTTTGACCCAGTAATTGCATGAAGTCATCACAATTATTTTAAATTTTTCAATCTGCATCCTCTTTCACCCTTCAGGATTTTTTTTTTAAAACAATTAATTTCCACTTGGGGGCTGATGCTTGTGTGATTACCCTTCTGCAATCAACTGGCAAGGAGGAAAAGGAATATACTTCTGCACGTTAGCTTATCCCACCTTAGCAAACGAAGCCTAAAATGTGACCTGTATATCATGTAGACATTTACATTTAATCAGTCTGTTTTGCTGTTTGAAACGATTACCTTGTTAGCATATATTTCTTTGGGATTGATGTCATTTCATTCATTAGCAGCCTTTTTAGAGAAATCTGTAAGCTTCATGCCAGTGATAAAATACCATCTCAGTTTTCCAAAAGTGCACATAAACAATATTTTTCCTTATTGTCTGCTTGCAAAATTATGCCCTTTACTGAAGTATCATTAAAAGGTAATTAAATTATAAAAGTTACAGACATTATATACATGTTCTATATTGCTGAAGGGATTACTTCCTATCAATATCTCTTTTTAAACCCATGCCATTTCATTGATGGAAGTGTAAAACTGTTTTCTTAGTTTTGAGTTTATCTTTGAAATTATCTCTGGGTAAGCTTCCATCATAGGGTCCCTATCAATCTCTCTTATCTTTTTAAAACCAAGCATGCTAACAATTCCCCAGCCTGCACAGAGCTGCAAGATGGGCTCCATCCTATCTTCATATTTCCAACAAGATTGAGGACACTTCCACTTATGAACAGATACACACCTTTATTGTATTAAATGCATCCAGAATCAAAGGGGCCTGGTGGCTCAGCAGACTGATAGCATTGTGATTAACACCAGCTGTCTGCAATTACTGTAAGTTCGAATCTCACCAGACTCAAGGTTGACTCAGCCTTCCATCCTTTCTAAGGTAGGTAAATTGAGGACCCAGTTTGTGGGGGCAATAAGCTGATTTTGTATAAATATACAAAAGGATGAAGGCTATTGCTTAACGCATTGTAAGCCGCCCTGAGTCTCCGGAGAAGGGCGGCATATAAATCAAATTTAAAAAAAAAATTGAACAGCATATGCAGCTGGCAATTTGCATTAAAGTACCAGCTATACACTCCAAAGAAAATATTGCAAAAATATATGTATACAAGAATTACTTGATACAAAAATCGCTATTGAATTCAATGGGAATGAATTCCTTCGCCATAACCCTCTAATGCAGGATTGTTTCTCACTCTGCCTCTCCCTCTCAACTTCTGTTACCTAGCAGCCACAAAGGCAGTTTTATAAAGCAATACTTTCCAGAAACCCAAACAAATTCACGATTCAAACACCATTAGTTGTCTTCCAAAGGTCTCATGGATGAGAGTGTCCACAGGGTGTGCTAAAAAAAGACTAAAGGATGACCACACTCCAACTTTTCTTTCTGGATAGCATTCATTTAGAATTTTTCTTTTTTAAAAAAACTTTATCTGTTGTTCTTTCATCCACACTATGCATATAAGCATAATATGTAACTATCACCAGCTACTGAATGTGTAGTGACATATGTACATAGCAATAACTCTTATGACCCAAGTTCCTACTTTCCCTATATGACCCTCATAATTTATGGTTTCGTATCTCTTCATGTACTCTTCATATTGACTTTACAAGAGTCATTAAGACCTCTTATATCCTTCTCCATTCCCTTATTTCCACAAACTTAACAGGTATGCATTTTTATTTCTTTCATTTCATTTTTTGTCTCATGTTTTTTAGCACTTATATTCCATATTGCAATCTTCTCTATGCCCTGCCTCCATTATGGTTTTGGTGAATTGCAGCTTTCAGTGATGTATTTAAATAAGACAGAAAGATTGTACTCTAATTTCCCACCTTTAGTTGCATTACCCTAACGGTAAGAACACTGGTCAGTTTTGATACATTTTCAAGAGTATTCTATAGTCCAAAACTCAATTTCAACCCCACATGCAATTCTTTGTGAGCTATTGTTTAATCCCTAATCTAAAGACTGTCTCACAAGCCAACATATTTGCTGTATCCAACCAAATAGAAAGTAATTACAGTATATTAATACATTTAGAACATCAATAATAGCATGCTATCAATCACGATATCATACACCAAAAACGCCACAGTTCAACCCCAAGCGACATTCATTTCCTTCCATTTGTACCACATATGGAAATCAAACACTCTAGAAAGCATGCAAATGGGAGAAAGGTGCATGTAAGCAAACCTCCAACGAGGATCAATTGATTGCCTATAATTGCCCACCAATATCAGAATGAAAATCCCACCTTCACCAGTATATTGCATGGAAAGCAATATATCACACTCACTAGAACTGATGGTAGATGGTATAGTTGGGTAATGAACCTCTGTAAGTAAACAACCAAGTTGAGAGACACCAAGGACCCACACATAAAATATATCTAATAGTTCATAACACAATAAATATAATGATAGACTGGATTTTAAACAGTCTATGAGTATTTAGTGATGCTTTGAGCAATAAATTGCTTTAAATAATAAAATATAATGAATGGTCTTTTATTTATTTGCACATAAGCTATTATAGATCTCAGAGAACAGTTGATCAGTTGATCCAAGTTGATGAGAGAAGAGTTTGTAAAACCACTCAGCATAAATCTTCCTTAATTTAGAAGGATTTGGTCCCTAATAGATTGGTATATTTATAAATCACGGTCTTTTTTTTTAGAGTACAGTATGTGAAGCTTCTCCCATTAAGCCAAACATCTATTTAAAAAATAGAATAATTCCTTTCTACGGTAATTTTCCTTTTATATGATAAAACATAACCTCCTTTATGAGGACAGAAGGTGTAACATCCTTGAAGTGAACATTTTTATTTGTTCTGTGCACTACGTATTTTTTTTATAACCATATCCTGCTGTTACCTTTCAGGTTTTCCAGGGAAACTTTGACAATGATACTCACAGAAAGAATGTTATTGATCCTCCAATCTATGCACGGCACATAAGGATCCTTCCCTGGTCATGGTACGGCAGAATCACTTTACGGTCAGAGCTTTTGGGCTGTACAGAAGAGGACTGATCCATAGATCTGCACTTAATAGCACAACTCTTGATATTTCTAAATATATATAAATATATATATAAACTCCATAGAAGAAACTGCAAAACCTGTAGGAAGTTGAATGGGCTTTTCATGAATAAGTGCTCACTTTCTGGTAGGCTGTTCTCTTTTGTAAGGAAGTCTAAGCCTGCCCTTAAAATGGTCCGATTCTGATGCATATTCTTACCTCTTTTTTTCTTCTTTTGTTCCCTTTTAAATCTGCTCCAATTATTTCTCTGTTTTACTGTGAAAGTTCAAGTTCTCTTCTGAGTTGTTCTCATTGGCTAAAATGTGATAAGAGATAAAACAAAAATGCCATCATTTTTGCAAGGGAAATGAACATGGTTTTACAGAGTTCATTAGTAATCTGAGAATTAGCTGATGGATGTCATTATTTCCAAACCCATGCAGTCATCTTACAAGTGATACTGTGGCTTTAGCAATAAGTTTTTTCTCGGGAATGACTTCATTTAATTCTTTCCCTTGTGCCTATCATATACTGTCATGACAAATGATACTATTTTTGAAAACAAAAATCTGTGGTCTGCGGTCCTTCCGATGTCACACACTACATATTGTAATTTCTTTTTAAAGAGCTTTTAACGCACTTTAGATTTCGTTTCCAGTTGTTTCGCTTTTCACTGAGCACAATGGGAACATTTCATTGTCTTTTACATTTAATCCCATTAACTGCTGCTATTTATTTTCGGTGAGCAAAGCTGAATTTTATAGGACAAAATCTGTCATTGTTACATTATGAAGTCTATGATTTTGTAAATGAATTCAGCTTACAGGTTTTTTTCCCCAAAAAACAATGCTGGGCTGACAATTATATGGACCAAATCTGAAGTTGATTCTCAGTTAAAAGAAAGTTGCATAAATAGCTTAATATGGCCTTCATGTGCTCCTGTCTTTTCTTCCTTCAGAGTTGGCTTGTTAATCTATGAAGGAGCTGCCCCCAACCCCTTGGGTCAATGGGCAAGGGAGTCAGTGTGATAAAAAAAATCTAGCATTCATTCCAAAATGAATGAATTGTATCTTAGTTCAGAAGTGCAACCTTGCTACAGCATTGTCCATAAGCTACACTTCAGAGGGACAGATACAAGTGATGGATTGGGTGCTGTTATGAGTTTTCAGGTATTGCAAAATTCAGCTTTATAAAGTTATTTTGGGCATGCAAGTTTGATAATAGAGCCAGGAACAGGCAAAGATAGAAGGAAAAGCAGGAGAAAGCGGAACAGTTTTACTGAATGCAAACATCAGACTTAATTTCAAACTGAGCATGTCTCTGGTTCTTACGACTGTAAAGATACTGGTAGACTCAGGTGTACATAGCACCTAATTACATCACAAAGTTAAGAGTGTAATTTCAATTCTTTTTAAAACAAGGAATATTTTTCCCTACTAAAAGATGCTATGTGTGTAGAAATTAGGCCACTAAAAGACAGCTAACCATACCAAGACCCCTGCTACTGGAATTCAGCTTTCACTTACATTGTAACCCAGGACAACTATTCTGCCAGAGCTTTCTAACAATATGGAAGAAATAAAGTTATTTGGATAGGGTTAAGGTTTTCAAAGTGATGGTCTAGATCACAGTAAAGGTTCTTATTGTTACTGTAGCTCCTATGTCTCTCTGGGATTTCTAACTTATCAGAGGTACTTATGTGACAAGAATTACCCATAATTCCAGGTCTCAGGCACCTTGATTAAGGAACATTGCTTTCTGTGCCTTGGATATCCTATCTGAAAATATACAGCTAGGATTCAATGCACACCAATCAATGCTAGAGCACCATGTATCCCTAGTTTGTGCTCATCTTTAGCCAAACAAGATATGAGATGCTGTTGCCATGGGAAGGAGGGTACCAAGACACTGCAAAAGGATGGCTAGAATGGCTTCTTGTTTCCACTTATGTCCATCCACAATGGCAATTATATATAGAAAGACAGTGAGAATTTGACAGATGACTTAATAAGTGGAATTTCTCTTGCAAATGAAACTCCAAGTTGTTCAGGGGTTTCTGCTAGATAGTGATCCTGGCCACTATTGCAAAGCACTTTCATTTAAACAAGGTATTTACTGAATGTACTTTTCTTACTTGAAACTCTAAATCAATCACCGTCTCCATTCTTATTTTCATAAAAGATATGTGGGATGGGATAGGTTGGTTTTTTTTAACCTCATTAAAATAGTTCGCACTAAACATTTTTTAAAAAATTGCATTATTTCTTTTTTTTCTCAAATCATGGCAATATACAATAAGCATGGGTTTTACAACATATATATATATATATATATATATATATATATATATATATATATATATATATATATATATATATATATATATGAGCTACCCTATAATTGTAGAGTATAATTAGAAAAAAGAAGATTATAGCCAGCACTGGCTTCCTCTAGTGGAATGAGTGGTGCGACAGATTATTCTTTTTGAAAACACAATCCCTTTACCCATGCAACCTGAAGTTTAGGGAATTGTCTAGAGCACATTTGGGAATACATGGGAGCAAGGGAGAAAACCAGCAAAGGGAGGAGATGGTAGAGCACAAGTAGATGTAATGTTATATGTATCCCAAGTTCTTCACTGATTCTCCTATAGATTTGCTTCATGTGGTTTGGACTACATAAGTTTTTAATTTTCAGATGTTATTTCTTAAAAATGTCATTCTAAAAAAAAGTGTACCCGTAAAAAAAGGAAGACTGCTGTCCAGACTTTTAAAAGATCAGAACTCACACATTTAATTTGTAAGGCTTAGACAAAGATACTCAGAGATCTTCAGTAGGGGAATCTAATCAAGGTAAGGCAAGTACTGGTATCTGTAAGGAATGCCAAGGTTCTGTGTATGTTTATGACTTCTGTGTAAGTGTGTGTGTTTTAGTTGGATTTGTGCTGCATTACAATTTCACTAAACTGTTACTGTCCTGTCCGTAACTGTGTTAACATTTCTTAACAATGTTATTTATGGAATTGTCTTTGATTGTAGTGAATAATTTTAAAGAGAAAGTCAACTCTGATTGTATTAATGTGCAAAAACCTGATGGAATAAAGGTAGTAACCATGATGGCATTGAACTATATACAGCCCCTATTCTGCATTTTAGGCTCTTATGAAAATGCTATATAAGTCACAGCTAAGCGAATCTGTTCAATTCTAAATTTCTATTCTAGAAGTTAAAGCAACAGCAATAATCTGTAGCTTGTTGTTAATCTTTCCTTTTATAGTGGATCTATACTTTAAAGCAGAGATTAGCTAAAGAGTGTGACTGAGATGCATTTCTTCAGCCTTTGAAAGCCACAGGGAAAGTAACAATTATATTGAAATGCCAATCAGGGGGAGACATTACATTTTAGATATCTTTAAAAATGGGATCTATGCCAGTGGGGGTAAATTAAACTCTATGGAAATGTTGTGACCCTATAATCTATGCTTGCTGAGGCAAAAAAAAAAAAAAGATTAAATCCACCAAAAAGTGGTTCAGCAAGTGGTTACGGAGACTGCAAGAATAGGGCTGGGAATTTGCTTGTCGCAGGCTGCCCATCCTGGTTAGCAACCACATTCCTTCTTTCAGTGTTATTGGACCAAAGGTTGCACTTGTAGCCATATGTTCATACAATGCAAAATAAATTAATTCAGGTCCTGGCACTGAGAACAAATTCAGAACCCATATGCAAAGCCTACATATGACTTGTCTTGAAATCAGGCAGAAAAAAACTGGATTAACATCTCAAGCAGGTAACCCGTGCCAACCAAATCACTCTGTGTGTGTGTGTGTGTGTGTGTGTGTGTGTGTGTGTGTGTGTGTCAGGCACATAGCTACTGATTTGTAAGAGAAATTGCAGAAATGACGCATTTTGGCATATGTGGATTCCAGAGCAACACCATATTAATACTAAGACTGCCTCTGATAGATCAGAGTAATAAACACATTTTTTACTCTGTAGTAGAGAGTCATATGGAGGAAATTGGCCTGGGTCTACAACACCCCTTCAATAAGGAATGTTTTCTATATTGAATTTCAACATGGCAAATTTCTGAAACTCCTAGCATCACTTCATTGCACTGATGAAATAGTTTGTGCTGCTAGTCATTATAGACATAAAATGTATTAGTGCTTTATTTTTTTAAATGAAAGGAAGTGAATATTTAATTGGTTCCCTATTAACATATGTATCATAATTTACAGTGCATAAAATGTTAAAATGTAGTAATTGACATTCATTGTTCTTTTTGAAATGATTGTGTTATTTACCTTTCTTTGTTTATTTCTGTAAACTATTTAATTATGATTCTGAAAGTGTCTGTTTTTAGCAAATATAGGCACAATTTGTTGAAAACTAATTCTTGCAAGACCTACTTAAATGAATAACAGGATTACCTTGCTGTAGCTGTATTTGTATCCTAGTACAGCTGTAGAGAAACCTGATCATCTTCAGAATTATGTTAAATAGAAAATGGAAGCTTTCACGGATGCCAATGGGAGATTCCTTTGAAGTAAAACTGTCTGCTTCTCATGACTAATTTTATCGGACCAAGGAAAGGAATGAATTATTTTTAAATTCCCTTATCCCCCCATAATCCTGTTAATGCTACCTTACAACTGTTATTTATGCAGAAAAAAAATGTGTATAAAACTGTTTTACTCATATAATGAATATATTTAATTTGTCAGTCAATTAGACTTGCAAAGGATAAATTTCTCAGTGAATTGTGTTCTTTGGATCTTAAATAAGTTGACAACTAAATTGCACTTCTTAATTCCATGTGTCATTGTTTGAAATTTTCTACTGCTTTAGGATGTATTCTGTAGTAAGAATGAATGTGTACATCTATTCATAATTGCTCAGTAAATGACACGGGTGAAACAGCCGTCACTGATCAAATACCTCCAAACAAGTCAATCCCATCAAATAAAAAGCTTTTTCATACAGAAATTTCACACATTCAATTCCAAATCATCAGATTTTTAATAACTGAGTACTTGAATAGTATGTGATGTACATATGTGTTTAAGTAAGCCCTAGGTCTATAAATTGCATCTTATTGAAGAAAAATAATTCCACCATGAAGTTTTACGTATATTACATTTGGCTGGCTGTGATTTACAATTTGTTTGTGCTAAGTGAGTTCAGTACCAGTGTTCCAGTCCAAGATAAGTAGCTGGTGAATGATAACTGGAGTTTTTGGCCTAAAATAAAGAAAGCAGATTCACAAAACTAGCCAAACTAGCCTAACATCTATGTGCCTCACACAAAATGGTGAATTTAGAATTAAGTCATGCAATTACACTATATGTAGTGTTTGTACAATCTTAGGCTTATGTGTATTTTTGAACATAAATTTGGTCTGTTCATGTGGCCTGTTTGCCCCTTCTAGTATGATCATTCAGTATGAAAATATCATTAAATGTCTCATCAGTTTTAAGACATTCTGTGATTTATGTAAGTGCTCATCAAAATATTAAAACATAACAAACGTAAAAGGACAAGTATAGACTCTTTACATGGAATGAGGAAACCTATCTTTTTCAGGATTCAGTAATCATGTCGCAGGATTTTGTATAGATAAAATTTATATGCATATTCAAACCTTGGATAAATGAAGCTTTATCTATAGCTATAAATGAAATGGGGGATGGCATCTGATCCTCCCTCTAGTTCTTCACTGAGTTTCAGAACAGGGATCTCCAACCTTGGCAACTTTAAGACTTGTGGACTTCAACTCCCAGAGTTCCTCAGCCAGCTGGTTCAGGAACTCTGGGAGTTGAAGTCCACAAGTCTCAAAGTTGGCAAGGTTGGAGACCAATGTTCCAGAAAACATTCTGTCTGTGTATGTGGAAGCTGAGACACTCTATTGTCCCACTTCACTTGTGATGCAGACAAGAGAGAGGCATGTGAACTTGCCCACTTTCAATTTATGTTATCTGAAGCCAATGGAAATTTTCCAGAAGTTGGTACAAATTCACAACTAAATTTGATTTAAAATCAACAAGTTGGTTACTTTAGAATAGCATCTCCCAAGTCATTTCCTTTTGAGTGACTTCTAAGTTAAAATCAAATGTTAAGAGGAGAGTAAACATTTGTTGGAATGATATAATAAAATTGTTTTTAACTTTTGTATTATCTTCAACAGTAAAACAGAATATGAGATTTAATTTCCCCTCTATTTACCCTAAAATGATTTAGTTATTTATTTCTAGGCAGATTTCACCTTTCTATAGCCTTCCTAATTTGCTACTTTTATAGCCTGGGAATTAAAACATAATGCACAAGGCTTAGGATAATCTACTTAATTGTATTAAGGGCTTGTCACAAAATCAACCACAATGAAAATATCCAGTTCAGATTTTTAGATTGACTTTCTCTTTTGGAATGAAGACATACAAATTCATGCAGTTTTGAAGACTAAGAATTCTAACAAGTGTACTTGTGCTATGCCACAAATTAAGAAATACAATTTTGAAAAACTGGCTTCTTATGTGTCAGTAAGTACAGAACTCGCTCAGATACCTTGACAACCTGTGTAAAGTTCCAATGTAGTTTGTATATACTTAAATTACGTAGAATGATGTTAAAGCAGTACAACCTTGTCTAGTCTTCAACCTTAACAATAAAACTTTTGAAAAATTAGCATGCTCTTGAAGTATTTTGAATGCACAAACTGTATGCCCTGAAAAGTATACTTATATGGAAAACTCAAGTGTGAAAATTAAAAATGTGCAGCCATCTGACTGGTCAGTAGGGATAAAATAATTAACAATTCCACAAAAGGCTTTCTCAAGCCCAATTCAAAAACCCATCCAAGTGTGTTATTTGAAACAAGGTTCAAGAAAAAGAGCTTAATTCTCCCACAGAATGAAGGAAAGTACAAAAACTTGTAAGTTTTTCTATTTCAGCAGATGATAAATTTTTGAGGTAGTCTAGAATATGAGAAAGTGAAACCTGCAAATTTCATGGATATTCTAATTAAACTCTTTTATATATTAAACTAAGGGACACGGTGGCTCAGTGGCTAAGACGTTTAGCTTGTTGATCGAAAGGCAGTTCAACGGTTCGAATCCCTAGTGCCGCATAATGTGGTGAGCTCCCATCACTTGTCCCAGCTTCTGCCAACCTAGCAGTTCGAAAGCATGTAAAAAATGCAAGTAGAAAAATAGGGACCACCTTTGGTGGCAAGGTGACAGCGTTCCGTGTGCCTTTGGCATGTAGTTAGGCCGGCCACATGACCACGGAGATGTCTTCTGACAGTGCTGGTTCTTTAGCTTTGAAATGGAGATGAACACCGCCCCCTAGAGTCAGGAACAAATAGCACATATGTGTGAAGGGAACCTTTACCTCTTCCTTGAGATGTGGGAATAATATATGACAATACATCCATTAATGATATTATTATGTTTGAACTATGTATGGAACTCTCTAAGATCTCAGATATTCCAATGCCTTGGAAACCTGGACTTGACCAAATTTGATGACCTTCTGATGAAAAACAGATTTTTGTTTTGCTATATGAACCATGGCATACTGCAGCATGCTATGATAGGTCTGTGGAGCACTCAAGATCAAAACTTACCTGAAAAAAAAAATGATTGTACAAACAGTTTGCACATACATTTTTTTTGTTTTATTCTTTCTTAAACTCTTACACCCATCTCCAGTCATGTGATTAGATTTCTGCTGATATAAATGAAACCTTTCCCTTCCATTTGTAGGAGCCATTTGAAGGGAATACTTCCAGAAGGCAGACCTGATGACAGGGAAGCCACATTTCCTGGGTCTCACAAGATGACACTTAGCTAAAATGCTGGCTTTCCTATCAAAAACAAAACACTGAAAATAACTTTTCAAGGTTGAGTCCTGTCATGTTTACCTTGCTATATTCTGCTTAGAACATTGATTCCACCTCCCTGTGTCTTTTCCCTGGGGTTTGTCATATGTTTATTGGATTGCTAGTCTCAACCAGTGCCAAGCCTGGGACAACATTTATTCTTGCTGCCTTAAGAGGGACACTTTTTAAAATTTTGCCTGAGTTTGCTAGCACCAGACTATGGGCAAGCATCCAGCTTCATATTTTTTTGGCTGGCAGCCAATAATGCTGACCCAGAAAATCCCAATCCAAGGAAGGATAAAACTGTTAAATTATCTGTACCTTTGCAAAGCCCTCTTGGCCATTACTATCACGTCTTTGACCAGGAGCTTCGAATCCAGGACTATCTTCAATTTGTTGGAGTCAGTGAATAGTTGATAATACAAAGACAACTGCAAAGGACAACCCTCTCTAATGCCATTGACCAAAATATTTCTGTCATCAAGAAACTTTGATTGGACTGTACATTGTGAAGTTAAATACATAGTTACAGAAGTTTATTTATGTATGTAACATACATAAATAATGAAGATTCCTGAAACCAAAACTATTGAGGTTGTTCCTGATTCTTACCAAGACAAAGAATAATAATCTCTTTCTCTTACACATCAGAAAATATTAGGTTTACTAGCTGAATACCCGTGCTCCGCTACGAAACTAGGAGTTTTTTCTTCAAAGATTTTGTTTGAAATGCATTTTATTCGAGACAACCACAAAACTTGACAGAGATCAAGCTTGATAAATCAACACTTACAGCTTGAAAATTAATGGGTAGTTATGATCGGCCTCTCCTCTCCCCTTCTCTCCCTCAGGCTTGCCCCACAGAGGCCTCTCCTATCCTATCCTCTTCTCTCCCTCAGCCTTGCCCCACAGAAAGGTCCCCTAGCCTACCCCCTTCTCTCCCTCAGCCTTGCCTCACAAAAGCCTCCCCTATCCCATCCCCTTCTCTCCCTCAGGCTTGCCCCACAGAAGCTTCTCCTATCCTATTCCCCTTCTCTCCAGAGTTATTTTCAGGTTGGGAGGGGGAGTAGAACGTCTAACTAATTAGCATCAAAACGTGTTAATAATAATATAAGAAATACTAATGATCTGACGGTCATTTTGAAAAATCCTTTCTTAGCGAGCACCTAGAAGCCAAGAGGAACATACGTGCCAAATTTCAAGTTTGTAGGCTTTACAGTTCTGGATATTTCATGATCACAGTGTGAGTGGTTATCACTTTTATATATATAGATTAGTTTATTCAAAAAATGAACTTATGAATACAGCACACTGGGAAACATCTCAAACAGGAAAGTATATTTGCCAAGAACTTAACCTCACAAGGCTAAGTAAGTACTGATAAAAGTATGAGAACATTAACATCTGAATTGTGATTCTTTTATTTATTATATGCAATGAGACAAAAAAGGTTCTCAATAAGGTAGAAGACAATATACTTAGTTGTTCTTTTTCCCCAAGAAAATTTATTTGAGTCACATGTTTTGTAAGATGGGCAGCTATATAAATTTAAAAACTAAATATGTTCCTAATAGTTTATTTTTGTATGTGTGTGTATTGAAACTTATTATTGTAGTTGTTTATTCCTTACTACTGCAAATCCTTATGCTTGTTCCTTACTGATGTCTGTAGGAGGATGCCAGAAAAGACAAGTCAGTGGTCCTGGCAGCACAGTCAAAGCCTTGTCCCTTTAGTATATGTGTTGACAGTGATTTCTGATTAAATTTAATGCCAATTTGTTCTGCACACTACAATTCTACAGTTGCCTAGAAATGCATCAGTGGGTTTAGTAAAAATCTATTGCCAAGTCAATAAATTAAGCATTTTAGCTTCAATTAAACCATTACAATAGTGAAGACTCCATAGGTTAAGTGAACGATAGGAAGAAAGGAAGTGAAGGATTGAGTGCTGCCACTAATTCCCCTCAATTTGCTTCTCAAAATGAAAGACCACATATTTTTATTTTTATCACTTTTATTATTTTTTATAAATACCCTGTTTCCACGAAAATAAGCCCCAACCAGATAAGCCCTAGCATGATTTTTCAGGATTCTGGTAATAAGCCCTACCCAAAAATAGGTTAAAATAATCAGCCAGATGGATGCATTTAGTACCATACTTCCCCAAAAATAAGATCTAACCAGAAAAGAAGCCCTAATGGATCTTTTGGAGCAAAAATTAATTATTTTCAGGAAAGCATGGTACCTCTAGGTGACAAACACACCTAATACTTTTCCTTATTTCTATTTTCAGCACAGCAACAACCCTATGAAGAGGGTTGGATGAGAGAGAATGTCTGGCCCAAAGTTGCTCAGCTGGTTTTCATGCCAAACGCAGGATTAAAACTCACAATCTTTTGCTCTCTAGCCTGGTGCCTTAGCCAGTAGACCAAACTGGCTCTCTGGCTCTTCATTCATTATAATAAATAGTTGGCTAGATTGACATTTTGAACATTTTCCCACACTGTTCAATAATATAATTCTGTTATCTTACAGCAAGCTTTTTATGCAACATTTATATAATGGATCTAATATTTCTCCTCTTCCACACTCACATTCCACTTATTTTTGGAATATTACAATATTTTTGTGAATAAGCTTTCTGTGCATCTGTTCTGTTTCAAATGCAATGCATTTATTATTTTCTAGCATTTAAGATTAAGTTTGTTCATGATACACAAGTATTGCAATGAAGTTATTTCCCAACAATATAAGTTAGTTAAAAACAGCTTACGGTGTAAGCAGAAGATGAAAATGTCTTGTTCTTTTGAAAACTGATAAATCATGTTTATCTGAATCTATACATCAGGAAATAGGACAATGGGTGCATTTTTTATATCTTCCATTGACTAGATAACCAAATCAGCATCCACTAGAAAAATACATAAACATGTTTTAAATAGATGAGACTGACTTCAGACTTTAAACATTTTCTCTCAACATTCAAGAATTGTTACAAGAATAAGATCTCCAAACTATACCAATTCATTAAACACTGTATTGTATATAATTTCCAGTGGTTGCCATAATTTAATAAACATATTCCAACATACAGTAGGAGGTAATTCTTATGGGCAGAATCATGTAGAAGAGTGGTGCAGTGGCCTAGAGGTGGAGCTCTCACCTCACAATCAGGAAGCTGTGAGTTTGATCCTAGGTAGCAGCAGATATTTCTCTCTCTGGGCACAATGAGTAATTATCTGCTGCAAACTCTGCATTAGTGACGGGAAGGACATCCGGCCAGTAAATACTCAGTTCCATTCAGTTGCCCTGACTCCACCCCAATGTAAGGGATTACGGGATCATTAAAAGAAAAAAAATGGACAGAATCATATAGAAAATATAATAAGGGACTGAAGAAACATTACCTGATCATGGATTATTATTGCCAAGGCATCTCTGACCAAACCTATTAACAAAAAAACAGAAGAAGGCATGCAGAGTATGACTTCCTGAATTCTTTGCAGACTCTTCACCGGCAATGGATGTATCTAAGCGAAGTGATATATTGTATATATATAAATGCACACACATACACAAACATTTATATATATATATATATATATATATATATATATATATATATATATATATGTGTGTGTGTGTGTGTGTGTGTGTGTGTGTGTGTGTGTGTGTGTGTGTTTGTGTGTGTGTGTGTGTGTATACATATATATATATACACACACACACAAAGATACATATATGTATATGTATATGTATTTCTCTTTAGCCTGGTTCTTCCTACGTAAATCAAGATTTTTATGCAGCCCTAGTTCAGTGAAATCACAATTATATATATGTGATTTATATATAATTATAAATATTATATTATATATATTATATAATCACATGACCATATGGATGCTGCAATCGTATGAAAAATAGTCATAACTCACTTTTTTCAACACTGTTGTAACTTTGAATGGTCACTAAATGAATTGTTGTAAATCAGGGACTGTACTCTGCTCTAAATCGCATGACTGAAAAGCGGGGCCTAGAGTGGAGTTGCTGCCCAATTATCACTTCTATGCAGTGAGAGAATTTTTCAGAATTTTATTTTTTCCACAGCCTCAAGCCAGATGCCATCCATTTTCAAACTCCATTTTTTGTTTGACAACTTCTCCTACTATTAAAATTGTAATCCAGTTCTGCACTTTATCGTCAGAGCGATGGATAGAGTCCCAAGCACGTTTACATATTTTCTTTCCAATATTCCATTGGTTTGGAAAGAACAAGAAGGCAGGGAATCCTTTCAAACCTATTTACCAGCAATGATCATAGAAGAGCATCTGTCTTTTATTCTGTGTAATAGAGTGGGGTGTGTGCCTGTGTATGTTCTCATAATCTTTCATGTGTCTCTGTGTTTTTGTGTATTACTGTATGTGTGCGCTGGAAAGTACAGGGAAAAGGAGTCACTTCTGAAGGCAGATATCCTAATTAATCTCTGTGGGCTTTTTCCACTTTCAGCCACAACACAAGCAAAATCATTTTTCTGCAATGTGCCCAAATCATTATCTTCATTTCATAACCAGTCCATGAATGCCACAGGCTAGAGTTGTCACTATTATGCTATTTCAATTCCTGACAACTAGCAGTATTTAGGTTTCATCCATACCGTTCCCGTACAGATACAATCGTCTCCTCTAGTAATCATTTTGCTGTTGTTTACTAAGAACTTGACATAATGCATGTGTAATGTAAATGAAATTAAAACAGCAAAACATTAAAATGATATAACAGTGAATTGGAATATCATAACAGGCAGAAATGATTAGACCAATACCTCCCCCATTAACTTCTAAATAGGGCATGGAGAAATCTAGCTGTTGACCTTTGTTGCCTAAATAAAGAAAAGAAAGGAACAGGGGATAAATCCAAAATAAAAACTATAAAAGCACTATCAAAAACTTTATGATAATGCTATAAAGTTCACATTGCAACATCCTTTTTAAAAAAAGCAGAACTTAACATTGTAAAGGAAGACTAAAGTGAGAGAAACATATTAAATCACTGTTTTTGGCTCATTCTTAAGATATTTAAGAAAAGAAGACAAACTATGATGAAGCAATTGATCGATATGGATGAATCATTCCATAAATCATAAGAAGCCACATTAAAAAAAGAGAATTCAACTTGCCCTTTACATCCCATTTACATAAGAATGATGTTGTGTTTTCTCATGCTTTTTCACTGTTCCAGCCCTATTATCATCGATAATAGTTTAAAGATAAGTTTGTTTCATGTCTGCTTCATATTAAAAATGCTGAAAAAAGTTCACATTAATATTCATAGAAATGGCACTTTTTGTAAATTAAGTGTCTGAAGAGTTTTATTTTTCATCAGTAGTGGTGACTGTAGTGTGTGATGCACGATACTATGCTCTTATTCAAGATCCAAGCCATGCCTCAATAAAGTCAACAGTGTAGCATCGTTTCAAGAAAATACAGATCCACGTCAGAAAGGAAAATAGGGCCAATGTGACATTTAAGATCCCTGCCAACAGATTTTTTCCTCTTTTCGTAAAACCCTCAGTTGATGTTCATATTTCATATACATACTCATAATTCCCTTTCCTTTCCTTTTCCATTTCTGGAAAATACTGTTTTGCCATGGGAGATATGCCATCTTCTCACAGATGGCTATTCATTGGAAATAAGCTCACACTGCTAATGATCACATTTTCCAAACGATTTTAAAAACCTAAAAACAGATTGAAAAACTAGGCAGTAGCCATAAAATGTTTCATGTGGGTTGAGGAAGTTTGTTCAGCATCAGTTCAATCTCTGAACTGACCAAAGGCATGCATAGATCACACCTGTAAGTAGAAAGTCAGCAATGGAGACTATGAAAGAGAGAAAAGTATAGTAATATTCGTTGTACCAAAACTGTGAAACATAAAACTCTAAACTTTTAAGCATCATTCAATTAATTTAATCTAATCAACATAAACCCTGACTGGGCCTCATTGATAAAGAGGTTATATGAATACAGAAACAAGCAGTTGAAACATGCCAATTTCGTTGTGGACATCTCCTGAAGTTACTCATGTAATATGTGGTGTGTCAGCTTATGTTTTCAAAGAATGACCCTCCATTTGTTCCACTCTACAATACAGTTTTCTACCTTAATAAGAACCATATGAGTTCCTTCTTCATATGAGGGTATCTACATAGTTATTTGTACACATGTAGGATTCTATCTCACAAAAAGCTGCCGAGTATATGTGATTTTTGTGAAAGAAACTACCCCTGACTCTTCCCCAAAATGGCTGCTAAAAGGTGAAGGCTTTTTTCTTCTTCTTTTACTCACCATCTGCTGTGTTCTTTGGTAGCCCTGCCCCCTGGATTTGAATGGGGGCACATCTTGACCCAAGACAACTTTTGGATGGCTGTGGACCCACCGGGGATGAGGAATCTTGAAGATTGCAGGTCCTTGGAGCAACCAGAAAGTCAATTGTCTTTTTTTCTTTAATTTCTTCTTCCCAACAGAACATTTTGTAACCATGTGCCTTTACTTTTTGAATTTTTTTTTTTGTCCTTTACCTTTAAATATTAATTGGCTGGCTGAATGCTGATTTATTTCAACCCCCAGCTGGACTCCACCTGCTTTTTCTGTTTTCTTTTTGATTTATTTATTGCTTACACCAGTTTCTGCTTTCTCATATGAAAGCATGGCATGCATCTTTGGATGGTGAAAATTATATATTGTTGAATATTCACTGCAGGGAATTTGCCCTAAATATTTTAGATCTACAAAAGGAATTTGTTAGACTCAAAACAATACAAACAACACAGTCTCAGTGCCAAGAGTTTGATTCTCTGGCAGTAAATTGGTCAGGAAGAAATTTAGATCCAGAAATACAAAGGGGACTTCAGACACCTTCCTAAACCATAATCCTGTGCTTTTATATAATAGTAGAGAACCCTCTGGGTAGATAAACAGTAAATGGGTCTTTTTTAAGGGATTTAAAGGAGAGTGGAGAATAAACTTATTACATTTAATTAGTGAACAATCTC
This sequence comes from Arizona elegans, assembly GCA_022577455.1. Lineage (NCBI taxonomy): Eukaryota > Metazoa > Chordata > Lepidosauria > Squamata > Colubridae > Arizona > Arizona elegans. The sequence continues at coordinate 60,192,086 of JAKOOJ010000008.1, forward strand.
ATTTGGCTTTTTGGGGATATAGATTGTTTTTAGAAATTGGTCTTATTGTATATAATCAATCAGCAACTGATAAGAGATGACATTAAGAATCAAACTTTGATAGTACAGTGGTTTAGTGAACCCTGTTATTAACACAGCTGCCTGCAATTTCTGCTGGTTTGAATCTCTCCAAGGCTCAAGGTTGACTCAGCCTTCCATCCTTTCTAAGGTAGGTGAAATGAGGACCCGGATTGTGGGGGCAATAAGCTGACTTTGTATAAAATATACAAAAGAATGAAGGCTATTGCTTAACGCATTGTAAGCCGCCCTGAGTCTCTGGAGAAGGGCGGCATATAAATCAAATTAAAACAAAAAATAAAAACAAAACCTGGACATATTATCCGAGATCATTAGGATTAATTTTTGGGATGATTTGGAATTGAAGTGGTAAATTTTGTACAAGTTGATTATAATAACAGTTTGTTAAAAGAGAGTTTTGAAATTTCAATCTTGTCTATCTTCTATTATTAATAATAATTTTACTACTTTTATTATTATAAAAACAATTATTGTTTTTACTGTTTACTGTTAACTATTTTGTTATTAATATAGTAGTAGATTTAGTAGTTTAGTGGTTTAAAACACTTTTGGCCTATTTTGCAAGGGATGGAAAACTAACGTATTATTATATGTTATACATTATATTATTATAATGTATTAATCAGCATTCAGCTAGGCAGAATTGTATGTGTATATGTCAGTCTTTTTTTTTTCTAAGACACTTTTTGTTTTGTTTCTTGTGTGTTTTTTTTCCTTTGTTTTTTATATTTTGTATTTTAACCTTCTTTGAATAAACTAAATATTATGAGAGAAACTACTGATGTGGAAGACATAAGAGTGTGTCATAAAAATGTTATTGGCAACAGTAGAGTTATTTACTTTAGTAGGGTTATTGGGTTCACTCAAGTCACAGTTGTCTTCCTAGCTTAGAATTCAGTATTTCTTTGAATAGACAGAACTATCATTATATCAAATTTGTTTATAAATCAAAATATATGAATTAGGTGAATTGGTTTCCTGCACTTGATACTCAAAATGAATAATCTAAATGTATTTCATAATACAGGATTCATTCATCAAAGCAAGTGAACTACCAATTCAGGTATTAACCCAACCTAATAATTTGTATTCCTTATAGGTCTGAATTTAACATTAAAGGTTCTAAGTCAAGAGGCAAACTAAACAAGAAGCCACCAACAAGAACAAAAATTGACTTATTTGTGAACTTGGGGGAATTAGTATAGAATAGCAGATCTTCTGTGTAGTCATAAAACATTAACTGAAAGTTATCCTTTAGGTAGGTAGGTAGGTAGGTAGGTAGGTAGATAGATAGATAGATAGATAGATAGATAGATAGATAGATAGATAGATAGATAGATAGATAGGCAGGCAGGCAGGCAGGCAGGCAGACAGACAGACAGACAGACAGACGGACAGATGCACAGACATGTTATCCCACTCAACATCCATTTGACCTCTGAATTACAATCAAAATTAACGCTAATAAAACAGCAGTTTTATTGGATAAGCTGGCATGCAAAATCATTGTTGGTTAGTGTTAATAAAGTCTTCTTTATCATATTTAATTTAAAGTTTTCAATATTTATTTGTTCAACTTGTATGTCACCTTTCTCCGAAGACTCATATTATACCTAAGAATAAAGAAGTTGAACCTTATGAAGCTTTACTTACTCCAATAATGATGTCTGGATTAGAGTCCCATAATCCATTGCCATTGCTTCTACTAACTTAGGCTGTGGAATTTAAATTCAGAATATCAGGATGCTTATCTTTGTACAAAAATACCATAGATTATAGGTTTTGCTACCATCATTTATGGGAAAACATAATTTTATATTAAAAGTGGAAAAATAAGAATTTAAAGTCTACACATATTTTTAAAAATCCACGTCAAGAAGATAAGCCTATTTCTTTAAGGATAATGGAATGGCAGAAGCCCAGGAATAGAAGAAAGAAATTAACTAAATAAAACAAGGTCAATGATCTAGTCAATGGCACTTTGCCATTGACTAGATCATTTATGATGGCCAATAGGCTAAGGCTAAACTGATTGTCCTACTGACTCCAAACTTTTGCTCTTCCATATTATATTAGCAGCTAGATTATAAACAGAGAGTTGCAGATTTGCGCTATAATCTCAGCTTTAATCCATAACCTTTTGTCATTCCCATCTTAATTAGTTCCTAGAATAGCAAAACAAGATAGGGTTAGTCAGCAGAGTGATATTAGTTATCATGCCAGCCCTTGGTTCATGATCTAAGAGCCAAAGGCACAAGCTATTTCTATAGTATAGCACCATGGCCTTTATATCATCATCTGTGACTCATGTTTTTAGTATAGACTATTTCATAACATATAGGAAGACTGTCAAATAGATTAGACTTTTACAGAGTAGCCCCATTTTTCAAAGTTTCTCAAATAGTGGCTTGTGATAAAATAACATTTTGACCATTAACTACATCAGCCATCTTCTGTGATCTAAAATATAAATTGAAATCAAATTCTAAAAATTAGAGTATACAGCATTAAAATGATTAACAAAAAATAATTTCAGAATTTTACTTTCAGAACTCCAAAGTCATTTGGTTTACACAATCTAATATTAATACCTGGATTAAGAAGTTAAATAACTATTATTCTTTTACATAGCCATGAACTTATTCATAATAATAATAATAATAATAATAATAATAATAATAATAATAATAATACCATTGTAAAATGGAACTTTGGACAATAACATTGATTTATATAATAAATCAGCATTTTTTTTATGAAAATATAATACAAAGAAATTTTCTATTCCACCCTCATACACTTTTTTGGAACACTTGACTGTTATTGTGTCTGGAGTATTCTAGATTTTCTAAAGTTTAGTTATTGTCTGAAATTATTATGAGCCATGAATTGATGTCATGGCAACATGAATAGACTTCATGTCTTGTATTGATGGTTAACCAATTGTCCTTCAAGAGAAATAGTTATGGCATAGAAGTCTAATCCTCATGGTTTAGGATAAGGCCAGACAAATAAAAATATGCTTTGTATCTCTTTGTTTGCAGCTGAAAACAGTAGTTATTATTTAAGGACTAAATTTATAAGAATACAGATGTTCCTATCAAAAATAGTCTCTCTTTGTTGTTTATGTCTCTTCTAACCAGAAAAAAAATAGTCAGAAAAACTATTTCATAATAAATGTATTTAAAGTTCACTAGAATCAATGTAGTACATGAACAAGGCTAAATAGAAATTTCCAGAGTTCCCCAAGTAGTCTTGTTAAAGTACTTTAAAATGCAATAGCAATAGCACGTAGACTTATACATCTCCCCATAGTGCTTTACAGCACTCTCTGGGTACTTTACAATATCAGCATAGTGTCGCCAACAATCTGGGTCCTCGTTTTACTGACCTCAGAAAGATGTAAGGCTGAGTTACCCTCGAGCCCCATCAGGATTGAACTTCAGGCTGTAAGCAGAGTTAGCCTGCAACACTGCATTCTAACCACTGTGCCAATGGCCTTTGAACTACATTTGAATGTAGAAGAATACACAAACAATTGGTATCTATGGAGATTCTCAGTCATCCAGGTCATGGGTGTCCCAAACCATGGCCCTTACTGTACTTAGGATCAGTTGGGCCTGACCCTAAACAGTAAGTTAAAAATTTAGAACAGCATTTTATGAGTTTATGAGTTTAAGGAGTAAAGTAATCTTGGCAGCTCACTCAAAACTATCCACCACCAGACGGAGAGAAAATAGAGTTTTTCACACATCACATACCTAATGTTAAAATGTGAAGAAAAAATAATCTCTTTTTACTTGGGTTCTGTTACACTTCCATATTCTGTCAATTACTGGCAGAGAAACATGCCTGTGTAACTGTCACAAGAAATGGTAGACTTTGGTGTTTTAGTTTCACTATGCATGCTTAGTCCAATATAGGCAACCTGATCATTAGCAAAATGTGAATTTTAAGGTGGACCAGGCAGAATCAAACAAGTGAAGATGAAGGCTACAATCATGTGCACAACTACATGGGGAAAAAAATCCGTACATTGTGTTGTTGGTGCTATCTTGTCTTTTTTGAAATACCCTCACAATTGAAGAGCTGAAGAAGCTTCTTGGATGAGAAGTGAAATGTCTTCAAAGAAAAAACCAGAAAGTTCAGTCACCTCTTGAAAAAGCACCTTTGAGATAAACAATTGGTACTTTCTATTTTTGTTCAGTTTTGTAACATATGAAGTTCATAAGAATTTTTTAGGACATATCGACTTTCAAGAGCTTGAGAAGTTATCTAGTATTTGTCCAGGTTCAAAGCTGTCTGGGTACAACTTGTTATATGCCCATGTGACATGTTTAGCTTTTAAACATAACCTGTTACAATCAGGAAGCCCATGCTATCATCTTGATTTTTCCCCACCATCACCACCACGATGGGTGCTCCTGCTTATAATGTTTGAGCCTATTCATGTACTATGGAGTAAGATAGATTTAAGCAACTACCAGTTGGACATATGAAGTAATGCCCCGTCTATTTCTGAAATGTCTTAAAAAGTGCCAGAAGATGTAGGATGGGAAAACATTTGTAAAATTTTTAAAAACATTTTAATAAAAAAAAAAGGTGCCAGAAGATATGTATTCTCCCTCAAACAGATAGGCTGCGAGACCTCCTCCCATTGAAAGTGTGAAGGGCATTTAAGATGTTAAACAGAAATGAAAAGAAAGATAAAATGATGTGTGGGGGAAGCAGGGAATAACCCTAAATCAGGTGCTAGAATAATTGAAGATGGGCTCCAGCGTGAGTTTGAAAGCTCAGAAGACAAAACCTCTGGTCCCAGTGACTGACCTAGATTGGATCCTGCAATATTATCTGGGACACGTTTGCCTTCATACGTAATAACACTAAACATTAGAATGTTTATTCTTTAAAACAGTGACAGCTTGGAGCTGCAAAAATGCAGCTTACAGCATGGGTAGCATATTCAGCACTATTAAGGCTGATGAATAAAGTTTTTAATCTTAAATAAAGGCAAATGTTGCTCTCGCCAAGATCATCCAAAATTGCTTCTAAGAAGATGCATGCCAAATTCTTTTTAAATCCCTCCTCTCCGTCCTGGATTTACTTTCTTTTCCCCATGGTAAGTTTAAAATGAGAGCGAGAAGAGGAGAAACCCCCTACCCCCAGCCATATACATACAAGGAAATGGAAATATCTTATTTTTTAAAAAAGATACCTCTCTAAAGCCTCATTTCATGAAGCCAAATATCTTTGCTGATTCAAATAGCCAGAAAACATAAGAGACCTCCTTGCATGGTCGTGATTAACTGCTCTCTGCTCACATAAGGGAGAAAGAGAGATTATCTTGCTCAGTATAGAGCTGGCAAGTTGCTTTCCCTGCCAGGCATCAGGGGAAAGACGTGGCGCAGGTGGCCTTTATTCCCTTCCATTATTTTATTTTAAAAATCCATAAGAGTGTGGTTTGCATTTGAACTGTTCCTTGACTCCACTAAGCTGTCTCTCCCTCTTTCTGTAGTTTTGTGTGTGTGTGTATGTCTGTCTTCGTGTGTGATATAAAGGGCTTCCATAAGTACCGTATTTTTCGGAGTATAAGATGTACCTTTTTCCCCCCCAAAAGAGGGTGTAAATCTGGGTGCGTCTTATACATCCAGATTCACAAACAGAGGTTTCAGAGGCTGAAAAAAGCATCAGAAACAAAGCTTCAGAAAAGAAGCCCCCAAACAGAGCTTCAGAAAAAAAGCCCCCAAACAAAGCTTCAGAAAAGAAGCCCTCAAACAGAGCTTCAGAGGCTTTTTTTCTGAAGCTATTTTGGAGGCTTTCAGAGGCAGGAAAAAGTTTTTTCTGAAATGGAGTTTCAGAAGTTTCAGAGGCAGGAAACAAAGCAAAAAAAAAAAAAAAAAAAAAGCAAGGCACAGAGCTCTCAACCAAAGAACCTGTTGCTAAAATTCAACTCTGGGAACAGCTGATTGGGCATATTCCAAGAGGCCAATCAGCTTTTTTCTTATTTTCCTCCCCAAAAGCTAAGGTGCGTCTTATACTCCAAAAAATACAGTAGGTCAAAACATTAATATGGCAGTGCTGACCAAATGATCACAGCCGATCTCTTTTTACATGTGTCAACAATTCTATGATGTAAATAAGGAGAAAAGTCTGCATTCTCCATGGCTATGTGAATCTAGATTTGTGGGGGGTGGGAGGAATGCTTTACTTGCATTTGTTAGTTTTCCCCAACCCCTCTTCTCAGAGATTCAAGCTTTTAATGATTTATCTGTACTATAATATTTTGTACTTCAATTATTGATGAACGGTAACAAAGGTGCCTTACTTTAGTTCCTTTTCATAGCTAAATTCACAGATTTCCCAGGTGACTGTCTGTTTAATGCCCTTGGTATATAAACCCAAAGTCTTGTTTTATTTTTTTTTCCAAATCACAGTGCACAGTCAGAACCTTTGAAGAGAAAAGGCAACTGCCATTATGTTTAACTCAAAGTGGTAGTAATTGGAGTGACCTAGAATTTCTCAGAACTACTTCATTTTCAGAAACATACACTTACCTTGGCTGACCTTTCTCTATAGCTGCCAATCTATGCAAATGCAAAAAGAATGGTGTACACCAGTTCCTTAGAAGCTCTTGAAAATGCACTGAGTCAGAAACTGCAGTGGTGAACTGTTGCTCCCTCTAATTGGAACCCAGTTTTTCAGTCCGGTTTACTCATTAAATAATCAGTGTGCCAGAATCAAAGAGCTAAAACAGATTTTATTTAACATCTTTTCAAGTCCTAGTTCAGTTCTGCAATACCATCATCGTCCACTGAGCAACTAGCACTTGCTTATAAACATTCATTAAAAAGAGTGTCCACCAACCTTCTTAAAGGCTATCTGTTTCATTGGCAAATAATATTTAGTGTTAAAAATATTTCTAAAGTCTAGCTTTAATATATTCTTTTATAACTTTCAGATATAGATTCTCCCGTTTGTTTGTTAGATTTAGCTCACCTTTCTAGGCGAGGTCAGAGCAGCTTCTCTGGAGTTCTCCATTTTAACTTGTGGTATCCTGTTTTCCCCAAAATAAGACATCCGCTGATAATAAAGCCAATCGGGCTTTTGAGCACATGGCAATAAGGCCAAACGCTTATTTCAGGGTTCAAAAAAATATAAGACAGGGTCTTATTTTTGGGGAAACATGGTGCATAAATATCAGTCTACTGAAAAGCCCAACCCTGGCTTTTCAAATGGCACAGCTTTAGTCTTTACTAAGCATATCACTTTGCTCAAACATATCAGATTTTCCCCAACAATTATACTACTGTCAAGAGTTTTGCTTTTTCAGTTTCCAGAATGCATGCCAATCGACTGATATTAATCTGTTTGTTCATGTTTGGGACTTCTATGGCCATGTGCCCTGAACAGTTTTACAAGTAACCATCACTCTAACTTGTACTCAGAAACCTATAGGAAATCAGGGCAGCTTACAAAATAATACTGCTACATGGGCATACTGTGATGCCTACATAATTACCTATGCTGTTTCATTTTGGACCAACTGTAGCTTCTGTATGGTCTTTAAGAGCAGCTTCATACAGAATACATTGTAATAGTTCAGGTGGGAAGTAATCAAGTGTATGAGCAGGGCCTCCCAATCCAGTAAAAGGTACAATTGGCATGTAAGATGCAAAGGCACTCTTGGCCAAGGCTGTCACCTACTCTTCAAGCCAGAACTTAGAATCCAGGAGTCCAAATTATACACTAGTTCTCTCTGGGAGATTGCAATCTTGCTAGTAAGTAAATGTGGAAAATCTACAGATTCAGAGAGCCTGAAATCCCTTTAGCTTTTCGTGAGTTAAGCTGAAGTTCCATTTTTAACCTTTCAGATCTCCACTGTCTCCAAACAATGGGAGAAAATATTGATCAGAAAGGTTGGTTGGCCAGATGTGTAACAGAGTACCATCCATTATAACACTCTCCAATTCTTTCCTCAGGACCTAAAAACTGCTGTAAACCAGTAATTGCTATTAGTTGATAGTTAATAATATTGATTGTTAATACTTATTAAGAATTTAGTAGCAAGAAAGTTTATATGAATCCTCCTTGCTTTCAGTTGTTTTATCAAGTTAGTTATTTCAGAAGCTGTAACCAGAGGCTAATCGGGCAGCCTATATAACCTAAACAGAGGCTGAGGTATACAGTATGAGCCTACCATGAAGTAGAAAGCAAAGGCATCTTCTGCTCTCAGATAAAAGTGAGGTTGACCCACTGGCGCCTCCCTCTATGTAAACAGCTGTTGCTGCTGTGTCAGAAAATTGCTAAATTCTTTGGCCTTCCCGTTGCAAATGAGTACTAAAATTTTCCTTTTCTTCCTTGTTCAAAGTTTATCTTGAGAACCTAAGAATTGCTTTCTCATATGCTTTTTATATGGCTATTAATGAGGTAAAAATCCAGAGTAATGAATAGTATGAAAGAAATCTAAAATGCTCTAAATTTTAGAGTCTAAAATTTTATTGCAATTTGGATATTATAGTCTCACAAATGCCTTAGTTATGAGGAAAGGTTTTTATCTCTTGCATTATTGATTAATTTGAGAACCAGCTTGGTGTAGGGGTGAAGGTGCTGTCCTAGAAACCAGGAAAGTATTGAGTTTGAAGCTTCCTTTAGGTATGAAATCTAGCTGGGTGACTTTGGGTCAGACAGTCTTTTAGCCCAGCCCTCCTTACAGGTTGTTATTATGGGGAAAATAGTTGGCAGGGATATTAAAATAGTTGGCCGCCATGAGTTGAATACACACACATTTGATTCAAACATTAGATTTATGATTAACTTCAATTTTTTTAGAATAGTATAGTGTAGCTCATGGTGAACAGTTCAGTGTAATTCATTAGTACTTATATTACCTTACTATTTTAAGTTAGGAAATCATGATAGTTTTGGACCAGATACAATTTCTCTCTACATAATTTTCATGGAAAGAAAACTTTATCATTATGAGCTATAGAATTCTTGTAATGAAAACTATTGAAGATACGTCAGTGGTTTTAGAGATTTATTTTTAAATCACCAAAATATGAGATCCTCTAATGCAAGATTGTTTCATCTCTGCAACAAGAGCACTGTACAATCTTTTATTCCGCAGCAATAAGAGAGAGTGGTGAAAATAATTTGCATCTGAAAGGACAGGTCTTGTTAATGTTGCTTTGATGACAATAGAATAGCAATTCTATCATTAATAGAATTTCAGTGAGTCATGAAGTGAAGAAATCAAAACAAAAAAATTACTCATCCAGATCCAAATATTAGGTTCTCAAAACTGAGGGGGGAAAACTTGGGGAACCTTCTGGCATCTTGACATTGAAATCACAAAGGTAGCATCCTAGTGCTGTGGTGCCCTTTTCTCTAAGTGTTGGGTTGGCTATTAATATCTGCTAAATCTGTCACTATAGATGCCATTTCCAAACATCGCATTCAGGTCTGCACATTTGATAGGTAGCCAAGTATAATTGTAAAGATTATGGATGTCCTTTGAAGGCATCACAGAAAATGTAGAGAACCTATAAAACTTGAGTTGGAATTGCCTTTTATTATGCTATGTCTTAACTTCTCTTATAGCATTTGTTACATGTGCCTAATTTGTTGAAATTTGTATGCATTAAAGACAAGTCGAATATTTCCCAGACACTACTACAACACTTTTTTATGTTGAATAAAAGACTTAGTAAAGAGATCAAAACCTGAAAAGCAAGTTGTTAATTACTTCAGTAGCTAATACAAATTCTCTAATCAGTCACAACTCTATATCCTTCCATTTTTTTTTCATCACATTCTTCCTGTTCTGATACTTTTCTTATGAGAAACTTGAGAAGATTTGTTGTTGCTATGTTTTCAGACTCTGAGTTCTGAAATTGAAATGATTCATACAAAGAGAGGCGTTTGAATTTGATTTTATTATATGGGTCAGCAAGGAATTTAAATGCTGAAGTACCTTTTTGGGGGTGCTAAGGAGCCAGTATGGACTATTATCAGGAGTGAAATGCTACAGGTTTGCTCCGGTTTGGGCAAATCGATAGTGATAAAAATTACCAGTTTGGGCAAACCGATAGTAAAAAAAAGCTACCAGTTCATCCGAACTGGTATTTCCGATGATCAGCTGTGCTGCGCAGTTAAGCTTCACTAGAAAGCAGGAAATCCTGCTTTCTAGCAAAGCTAAATTGCTCAGCACAGCTGTTCACCCCCCCCCACCCCCTGCTGTTCCACTTACCTAGGGAAGTCTTTTTCCATGCAAAGCGCAGGTTTGGTGCGCACCATGCATGCGTGGGCAGCAAACCAGTGGCGATCCAAGGAGGATTTCACCACTGACTATTATATTATGGTTCCACATATTTATCCTCATCTAATATCCCATTCTTATGTAAGAAATTGCCCTGATAGTGACAATTTTTGATTAATCTGTTGGCTGAATCCTAAAGTAAGTTCTAAATTTCCAATTGTAGATCATTGTCCTCTTAGGCCCACAATAAAAGCCTGCATTTGGAATAAATGGTTTCCAGACCATCAAAAAACTGACCTGCTCTGTTGAATCCTTCCTTCCTCACTCCCAGTTTTGTTTAGCTGAGTTCTCTAAACTTATCACTTTAAAAGTCCATCATCCACATTCTCCAGGCTCCACTATCTAGATTGTCATCAATTTGTTCAAGCCCCTTTCATAAGAGACCCAAAACTTGCTTTGATAAAGATTATTTTAAAGCAAAAGGTCCTTCTGGCGGCAGTGTATGCCTTTCATTGTGACAACTCGATAGGTTCCATTCTGTCACTCAGAGAGCCTAAGATCATCTATCAAGAACTTTTAAAATGTAGAAAACGGGAAGCGTCAGGAGATTATTGTGAGAGGTTAATAGCAACACCTAAATCGAAAGAGTTAACTGCGCTCTTATACCTAGGCATTTTGCTCCTTTCTGCCAAATACATGCAGATACTTGGTAGAATTACTTTCCAATATTTTCAACATATAATTATTAAATAAACTGTTGATAATTATCAACTGTCCTGTTTGGCCACCTAAGTCTATAGTCAAGGTTAAGTAACTCATCATACAATTAAAATCTTGGGGAAATCCAGGAAGCTATTTCATCCATCTAGAATTACTACAGGAAAATAAAGATTAGTGGCCCACAGTGCAGGCTGCTTTATTTATTTTTAGCAGCACACCATATTTTCCATCTGGAATCAAGTCTTTGTCATCCTTTTCCGATAGAAGAAAGGAAGCAGAGTTGACCTGCTGGTTACAGGCCTACCGGTTGTTTAATACAACAAGCAAGTTATAATGCAAATTACATTTATTTAAAAATATTGGACTGAGTCCCAAGTGAAAATATGCTTGCTAGGGAGCAATCAGCATTCAGAGGAGACTGTTCAATCTCAGACCATTGTTCAATCTTTCACTATTTTCTAACTACCCAAAGGCTCTCTTTTTGCAGCTTTCATGAGTTTCAATTCAGCATTTTATTTGACTTGAAGTGAACCTCTGCATCCATTTCTGCAGGGTATTATTGTTATTGTTACTTCTGGTTAACTTTTTTCCTGTGAATTTGGCCTCACTGGTCCTCAGAGACCTTTTTAGATCAATTCAGGTAAAAATAGCTAATAGCAAAGTTCACTTATTAGGTCTGTCTTTGGAGGCCCTTTACCAATTAGGGTCTGAAAAGGCCAGGAGTCATCCTAAGCAACATGTCTGGGATATTGATTTTCAAACCGATCTAAGCCCATGTCCCAGAATCTCTGGACTTTTTTTAAAAAATGGCTTTTTTCTCCGTTCTGGTTTTGAATTTTGGTGCACCTTCAACATACCCATTAGACACAATATCTTTTTCAGTCCTGTGGGGATATATAATAAAAACATTCTGAAAACAGTCAGAAAAACATTGGTTGCTGTCTGTACAGGAAATCCCAGATGGCATCCATCTATGCCATTCTGGAAAAATATCCTGGTAGGGAGTACAAAGCTTCTCTGTAAATTCTGTCTGATCAGGATTCTGAGATATTTGTCTGTGTTGTTTGATTCTGCAACCCCTCAATTCACTTTTTCCTTTCCATCAAACATTGCTACACTAATGTTTGGAAAATTAAACATGCCAAACCAGGAAAAATGAAGTAGTTTAGAGTATATTAGTCCATCCTTCCTGTCACATAAGCCTTTTTAAAGCTGACATTTTTCAGCAGTAGCAAATTATTCTTATATTGTTCATAAAAGAATATCAAACAGTGTTCATTCTCTTCTTGCAGTGTGTCCATGGAAATTTATATAAAAAACAATCAATTTGAAGCAAAGCTGTGTTTCTACTATCCCTGGCTTGTTTTTTGGAGGGGAAGAAAGGCTTACTATTTCAAACTGAAGGGGCGTTGGATAAGTTCTTCAGTATGAGGAATGAACAATTACTGTCCCAATCCAGAGTTTAAAAGATAGAAATAATTTCAACAAAAAGATCATCTAAAGCACCATCCTGGCAAAATGTTTGAAAGTAGATGATTTCTCTAAAGCTGGAATAGCTGAGGAAAAGATGATACTTGACAAGCTTCATATTTTATTCTCTTACTAAAATGATCCTAAGGTACAGAAAAAAGATTATTCAGTAGTATGCCATGATCTTGGGGATATTAGTCGTCATTGAGATAAATTTTTATTATTATTATTATTACAGTTGGGTATACAGTCAGCCAGATGTGTAGGCTGGATTTGACATTTTTATCTATCTGTTGATTCCTTTCCATGGACCTGGGATAGGCAGATGTTGTTTAATGGTGTTAAAGTATTGTCATAGGATATAAACTGTTCCAAGTAAAGCAGCCTTTTGCAATTGACTGATGCTGATTTTGTCAATGTCGATAGTGTTCAAGTGGTGCTCTAGATGTTGTGGGATTGCATTCAAGGTACTTTTTATTATATACACAAAAATATGAAATTATAGTTTCCAGGTTTTTTTGTTGGTATTGACTTTAATACACACTGAGTCCTTCTCAAAAACCTAGGATATCACAATTTGCAGGGGTAGTATATGTGCAGATCCAAGCATTGTAGCCTTTTGTAATTGGCAGATGAAAATTTTGTCAATATGCAGATTTTCTAAGTAGCATTCAATATTTTTTTTTGGTATGGCACACAGTCATATCACTGTATGTCACTCAGGCACTCAGGCACTCAGTGCGAATAATCACTGAGATCACCGTAGCCAGTTTATGCCATAATCTTTCAGTTTTGATTTTCAGATCTTGGTCCTTAATAATCTTCTCCAATTCTTTATCTTCTATTCTGCTATCTCATGATATTACCACATCAATTATCCACACTTTTCCATGTCAATTAAAATCTGGTGTGTTACGAGCCAAGATTTTATTTGCAATTAGTCATTTTTATTACTTTTTCAATGTTACAACAATTGTTCATTACTGGCACATGACAATTTTTGTGGAGGTTTCAATGAATCATTTTGGTGACTGTGTTATGTTGTTTATAATCAGTTTGTGCACTCTTGTATGATCTTTTTTTTTTTTTTTTGGTGTGCCTTTTTGCACGATCTGCACTTTGATGATTCTTTTTTTTCAATTCTGGCCTTTATTGCATTAATTGAAATAGCTTGTTCTTGAATAACCAAAATCAAGCCTTCTGTTTCCTTTTTTAATGTTCCAGTTGTAAGCCATTGCCAAATTGCATCTTTATCCACTTTTCTCTTGATCTTGTAGAAATTGACCATATAATGCCTTTTCTTGCCAGCATTCTGTTCTTGTTTTTATTATATTATTTCAATATTCATGTTTTGTTTCTTGCACATTAAGTAAGTTCCAATTTTCAAGATACATCAATGCTTATTCTTGGCTGTCTTTTATATAATCAGCTAATGCATGTTTTTCTTCTTTAATGATTTAATGCTTGTTTGATTTAAAGTAAACTTCTGCTTCAATTTCTGAGGGGCAAATATAATCTATCGTTGTTACTACATGGATGTAGTGCACACTGAAGAATCATTAGCTTTCTTGTTTCTCAGTCCAACCTTTCCAATTCAGCTTATGTCTAGTTAATGATTCCAGTAGTTAATCGCATCTCAGGTATAGTCCAGGTATCGATGGCTGTTTTCATCATTTAATTTTCTCTTTAGTGCTTCATTCACTCTTTGGATATATTCTTTTGTAATCACATTTTTTATTTGTGAGAGAAATTAAGCAACAACCAGGATTAGGTGCCAGAAAAACACCACTTGTAAGCCACATATTGGCAGCTACTTGGAAGTCCTCTTGGCTCACTAGCACTGAGATATCAAAGCTCCATTCACACCTGCTTTTCCCATCACGCAAAATCATCCAGTGTTTTACTTGATCACATACACAAGCCATATTCTATTAATTAGAAGCAGAACAAGTTGTATTGACTGCTCACCTCCACGTGTGTGTTTGTGTTTGTGTGTGTGCGTGTGTGTGTGTGTGTGTGTGTGTGTGTTTGTGTGGTGTATTTTTCTTTTTTCTAACTGTTGGTTAGTTGTTGTTCTGTTGGTTCTGTTAATTATTTTTCTAACCAACAGAAAGAAAACATGAGATCAGCATACAAAATGTTAATATTGCCATCATCATCTACTTTGAACTTGCCTATAAAATAGAAGAAAATAACCAGGATAATTTCACCACTTCACATAATCAACTTCTGCCCCAATCTTGCTACAATAATTGATGCCATCAATTAAGGTTCTAAACATAGTCTGTCTAATTTGCAGCTATATTTAATTTCTAAAGGATTATATTACATTTCCTTGTTTAACTATTCACAGCTATGACTGATGGGTGTTGGGGGCAATACGTTCTAAGCCTCTTCTGAACACAGCAGATGTGTTTTTATTTATGTTCCATTTTATAATTCCAAATAGGTCAACTCCGTACTATTTTATCTAACAAAGCTGCATAAAAGAAAGAATAAAGTGTGAACTGACATTTAGTGCTAAAAAGAACAGTAATTTAGTTTTTGCTGGACTAGCCTCTGTTTATAAGATAAAAAGTTTCTCTGAGTAAATGAAATAATAAACAATAAACTCTCTTCTCTAATTATCTTCAGAGAGGCCAGTGCTCATGTTCATTACTTTCATTATGTTGAGATCATATTGTTTCAAAAAATAATATGTTACTTCTTAAGTTTTCTAGGGCAAATGCTGCACAAAGTGGTTCCTTATGAGGTGGTTTTATGTGCCAAAGGATTACATGGGACATGTCGCTGTAAGTTATAATTCTGCAAGTATATATAGAAGCATATATAGAATCCAGAAAAACATCTACTTCTGCTTCGTTGACTATGCTAAAGCCTTTGATCATGTGGATCGCAAAAAATTGTGGTAAGTTCTTAAAGAGATGGGAGTACCAGACCATCTTATTTGTCTCTTGAGAAACCTATATGCGGATCAAGAAGCAACAGTGAGAACTGGACATGGAACCACTGATTGTTCAAAATTGGGAAACGAGTCCAGCAAGGTTGTATAGTGTCGCCCTGCCTATTTAACTTATATGCAGAGCACATCATGAGAAAGGTGGGGCTAGATCAGTGGTGAAATCTAAAATTTGTTACTACCGGTTCTGTGGGCGTGACTGTGGGGGTAATGTGACTGGGTGGGCGTGGCCAATTTTTTTTACTTTTAAAACCATTTTTTCTACAAAATTCTACAATTTTTGTACAATTTCTACAAAAATGCTTTCAAAAGGCTCTGATGATCCCAGCTGAGTTGCCTGATCAGCAGAGACTTTTTTTCTTTTAAATGCCTCTCACAATCAGGCAACTCAGCTTGGATCGTCAGAGGCATTTAAAAGAAAAAAAGGTTTTTTTTCTTTTAAATGCCTCTGATGATCCAAGCTGAGTTGCCTGATCGTTAGAGGCATTTAAAAGAAAAAAAGGGTTTTTTTCTTTTAAAAGCCTTTGATGATCCCAGCTGAGCCACGTGATCATCAGAGGCATTTTTTTTACTTTTAAAAGCATTTTTTCAGCTGAAGAAATGAAAAAATGCTTTTAAAAGTAAAAAAAAAGTCTCTGATGATTGTGTGGCTCAGCTGGGCATGGGTGGGGGGGGCAGGGTAGCCATGCTACCGGTTCTCCTAACCACCCGCCTCAATCGCTACCAGATTGGGTGATCCGGTCCAAACCGGGAGCATTTCACCCCTGGGCTAGATGTATCAAAAGTTGAAATTAAGATTGCCAGGAGAAATATAAACAACCTCAGATATGCAGATGATACCACTCTAATGGCAGAAAGCGAAGAGGAACTAAAGAGCCTCTTGATGCGGGTGAAGAAGGAGAGTGCAAAATTTGGCTTGAAACTCAACATTAAGAAAACTAAGATCATGCATCAATCAATTCCTGGCAAATAAATGGGGAAGAAATGGAGGTAGTGATAGATTTTATTTTCCTGGGCTCCAAGATCACCGCAGATGGGGACTGCAGCCAAGAAATTAAAAGATGCTTGCTCCTGGGGAGGAAAGCTATGGCAAATCTAGATAGCTTTCTAAAAAGCAGAGACATCACCCTGCCAACAAAAGTGTGTATAGTCAAGGCTTTGGTTTTCCCAGTTGCAATGTATGGCTGTGAAAGGTGGACCATAAGAAAGCTGAGCACCAAAGAATTGAGGCCTTTGAACTATGGTGCTGGAGAAGACTCCTGCGAGTCCCTTGGACTGCAAGGCGATCAAACCAGTCAGTCCTAGAGGAGATCAACCCTGACTGCTCTTTAGAAGGGCAGATCCTGTTTATAAATATAAACTGTATTCACCAAATATACTAGCAGATACATTTTGCAGTAATTTAAATAAAGTAACCTAATCATGCCCAAAGCATGTAACTTTTCACAGCAGGAATCCATTTACCTTACATTTCATTTTGTAATACTTTTCGTTATGCTGTGTTGTGTTTATTTGCCTTGTCTCCATTTGCTCTTTCTCTCTCAGAAATAAAAGTTTTGTTTCATCATAAGCATGTCAGTTAAATATATTTATATATATGCAATGTCTTTTCACTCTGAAAATGTCAGGCTATTCTTTGGTTATTGACTGAAATCTCATAACATTTGTGCCATGAGGCATGAAACTCATCCTATCTGAAGAACAGCTTCTTCAACATAAGACGCTAAATATTTATTTCAGTGGCAAAGTTCTGGAAAGGTTTGACTATTTAGATTGAGCGCTACATCCAGCTTTATCAGCTTTTCTTGATTAGATTAACAATTTTAACATTCCCTTCACAGAAGAAGGCAATAGCAATCATTTCCATATCGCTGCCAAGAAAACTATACAGATGTTTCAGGATGTCACCAGGAGCCAAGCTCTCCTCAAAGGAGACTGTACATTTTTTATCAGAATTAACAGATTGGTTATTACTCCCTGTATTGTTCATGCATCATGAGAGAATATACTTCCATATATCTCCATTTAATTAAGTCATTAGCCATCTGGAATAATCCAGCATTAAGAGACTATTTGCCAGTTCCTGCCCACTAAATGGGTCTAGCCAAAATTATTCCAGATTTCTATCTTTAGAAACAGCAAGTAAAACATGATATAAAATAATAGTGAAAATATTGATAGGAAAGTAGAGAGACAATATTAATCAAAGAGATTTTAAAGGGAAAAATAAACTGAAATATATATCTTTTGAAAAAAAAAATTAGGCAAGGGAAAATGGAAGGGAAAAGGAGAATCTATTCATTTTCTTTCATAAGGATAATTTGAACTAAAAAAATAGTTAAATGCCTAGGAAATAATTCCTTTTTTTTTTTTTTGAATTTAAAAACAAACTTTATTCGTATTTTAAAAAAACATTTAAAACAAATATAAGAGAAACAAACAAGTTTCTCTTAATCAAAGACACAGATTACATATTACATATACAGTACATATACAGTACTCAACTTCATCTATTGACTATTGACTACTTTCTGTTATTATATATACATATATACATACGCACAGTGACATATTTCCTTTTATATCTCTCTGACAGTGCAGTTGTTTATTTGTATTGATTTCTTCTGAATTTCATCTTTAATCATTCCCTCTCCTCTGATTTATCCACTGGTACCAGCTATTCCATATTTTGAAGTATTTTGAGTCTTCCTTATCTTGTAACTCTAACGTTAGTTTGTCCATCTCTGCGCATATATACATTTTTTGTATTAATTCCTGATCAGTTGGCAAACGATCTATTTTCCAAAGTTGTGCTAATGCTATTCTAGCTGCCGTTATAATGTGGAGTATTAAGTATTTTATATCCTATAACCAAGATGTTAATGATGGAAATAGAAGAGGTAGATATTCTATCAAATAACTGGGCTGATCACAACCCAATAATGATGATGTGGAAAGGGCAGCAGAGAAAGAAGAATAGATGGACTATGAATACACAGTTATTACAAGAAAAAGAATATAAGAAATACATGGAAAAGGAGCTAGAATGGTTTTATAAGGAAAATACAAAAGATCACACCTCCCTACAAAACTTATGGGATACAACCAAGGCATATGTAAAGGGCCTTACAATATCCTATAATGCAAAATGGATAAAAGAGAGAGAGAAAGAATATAACAAATTACAAGAAGAAATTCAAAATTGGGAATGTAAATTGCAAAGAAATCCAGGAGATGAAAAAATAAGTTTAAATTGGTTAACAGCAAAACATAATTTAAACATATTAGAGCAAGGGAAATATGCAATAACCTTGAAATATATAAGGCAAAATTATTTTGAACACGCAAACAAACCAGGAAGGTGGCTGGTGTATAGGCTGAGGAAGGAAAGAGAAAAAAGAATAATTCAGAAATTACGAGACGATGAGGGCAGGATTCAACAGGCCTTAGAGGAAAAAAAGGACATAATAGTTCAATATTACCAAAAACTGTATGAAAAGGATATAGTAACAGAGGAGGAAATTGAACATTATTTAAAAGGGGAAGGATTGCAAATACTAACAGAGGAAG
Source organism: Arizona elegans (assembly GCA_022577455.1). Classification (NCBI taxonomy): domain Eukaryota; kingdom Metazoa; phylum Chordata; class Lepidosauria; order Squamata; family Colubridae; genus Arizona; species Arizona elegans. The sequence goes on from JAKOOJ010000008.1 coordinate 60,211,141, forward strand.
AAAAAGAATTACTAGATAAGGAGATTACAATAGGGGAGCTAAAAGAAGCGTTGAAGAGTCAAAAAAATAATAAAACTCCGGGGACAGATGGTTTACCAACAGAGTTCTATAAAACATTTGGAGAATCATTAAATGGAATACTATTAGAAATATACAATGAAGCTTTAATGGAGGCAAAGCTACCAAATACATGGAAAGAAGCATATATTTCCCTAATACCCAAAGACGGGGCAGATACCACATTAATAAAAAACTATAGGCCGATTTCTTTATTGAATACCGATTATAAAGTTTTCATGTGTATAATTGCCAATAGGATGAAAATACTACTACAAAACAAAATACACCAGGATCAAAACGGTTTTTTGCCCACAAGGCAGATAAAAAATAACTTAAGAATGGCAATGGATGTTTAGAATATTACGAGGTGCATCCAGAGAGACAGGTTGTGCTGATCTTTCTGGATGCACAAAAAGCGTTTGACCAAGTAAACTGGCAATTTATAAAGCAGCAAATTAAAAGTATGAACTTTGGAGAGAGATTTACTAAAATGGTAATATCAATATATCAGAAACAAAAAGCATGTGTCTTGGTGAATGGGGATCCAACAAAATTCTTTGGAATAAATAAAGGAGTAAGGCAGGGATGTCCGCTGTCCCCGCTACTCTTTATTTTAACTTTGGAAAACTTGTTAATCAGAATTAGAGAGAGGATTACAAGGTCCAAGCTTTCGCGGACGACCTTGTTTTCTTCATAGAAGATCCAATAGAAATAACCCCGAAATTAATAAAAGAGATTGAAAAATTTGGAAAGGTAGCAGGTCTAAAAATCAATAAAGAAAAGACAAAAATGATAACAAAAAATATGACAACAAAACAAGTAGAGAGATTAGTAAAAGAATCTGGACTGCAGGTAGTTAAAAAAGTAAAATATTTAGGGATAAATTTGACGGCCAGAACAGCAACAATAAAAGAAGATAATTATGACCCCTTAGTCCAGAAAATAAAGGAAGATCTAGAAAAATGGGGGAAATTAAAATTGTCTCTACTGGGGAAAATAGCAGCGATAAAATAAAATACTGCCAAGACTCCTTTATTTATTCCAAACAATTCCAATAAAATTAGATAAGAAATTTTTTGATAATTTGGACAAAATAACTAAAAAATTTGTGTGGGAAGGGAAAAAACCAAGAATAAAATTAAATATATTACAAGACGACAAAATTAGAGGCGGATTTGGGCTCCCGGCATGGGAAAAATATTACAAGGCCGCAAGCTTATTATGGATTAAAGAATGGATAACCTTGGACAATCAAAGACTGTTAAACCTGGAAGGGCATAACCTAATGAAGGGATGGCATGCCTTTATATGGAGCTCAGGAAATAAAATATATAAACATTTTAATAACCACACCATTAGGAAGTCTTTAATTAACACATGGCAACAAATCAAACACAAACACTATATGAAAATTCCCGGCTGTCTATCAACCATAGAAGCAATAACTCACCCCAACATATTGACAAAACAAAAGATCTTAAGATATAGAGAAATAGTAGATGTTCAGGGGAAATTGAAAACTAGGGAAGAGCTCAAAGTATAAGGAATAGTAATAGACTGGTGGCCCTATTCGCAAATAAAGGTAAGATACAGAAAGGACCAAGAGGAGGGAGGAATAGACTTAAAACAAAATCGATTGGACAAACTATTAGAATCTAAAGAAGGGAAATTGATTTCAAAAATTTATAAATATTTACTTGAATATGATTTGGCAGAAGAATTGGCCAAAGGGCAGATGATAGCGTGAGCAAGGAACATTGGGCACAGCATACAATTGGAAGATTGGGAAAGAGCATGGGAAAACAATTATAGCATGACGAAATCAGTAGCCTATAAAGAAAATCACTATAAAATGTGGTACCGATGGTATCTGGCACCCACAAGGTTAGCAAAAATGTATCCGAATGTAAATCCGGTCTGTTGGAAATGTAAAAAAACACAGGGAACTTTTTACCATGCTTGGTGGCTTTGCCCAGAAATTAAGAGATATTGGAACAAAATAAAAACATGGATATTAGAAATAACAAATTACGAAATTGAATTAAAACCCGAAGTCTTTTTATTAGGCATGATCAACAAGAATATTAGGAAATAATTCCTAAATGAAATTTATATAAACGTATGAGTGAGTTTTGTACACTGGCATTTATTTTTAAAGTTTCAGAAGTTTATATAGGAATGACTTTTGCTGAATAATTATAAAATTCACCTTATTGCACAAATAGCTGTTCATAGACAAAAAAGAGGAAAGCAAGGCAAGCAGATTGTCATTTTTTGTTAATGGCAGCATTAATAATCTATTTAGCTGAGAGCCACTATGCTTGCTTTACAACTTTCGTTTTCCTTTTTCTTCTACATCAGTATTTTTCAAACTTGGCCATTTTAAGATGTGTGGACTTCAAGTCCTAGGATTACGCAGCTAGTTGCTCTTGGCTGGGTTATTCTGGGAATTGAAGTCCACAAGTCTTAAAAATGCCAAGTTTGAAAAGCACTATTCCACATGAACCTTTTCTCTAAAACCCATGATAGGTAACCTGTGCTTTTAAATCCTGTGTTGGTAGCACCTGGAGGTGCTCTGACGTTTCCCAACTTTTTTCATTTAAATATGAGCCAGCAATGTGCAGCAGCTGCCAAAAAAGCCAACACAGTTCTGGGCTGCGTAAACAGAGGGATAGAAGCAAGATCATGTGAACTGTTAATACCACTTTATAATGCCTTGGTAAGGCCACACTTGGAATACTGCATCCAGTTTTGGTCGCCACAATGTAAAAAAAGACGTTGAGACTCTAGAAAGAGTGCAGAGAAGAGCAACAAAGATGATTAGGGGACTGGAGGCTAAAACATACGATGAACGGTTACAGGAACTGGGTATGTCTAGCTTAATGAAAAGAAAGACCAGGGAAGACATGATAGTAGTGTTCCAATATCTCAGGGACTGACACAAAGAAGAGGGAGTCAAGCTATTTTCCAAAGCACTTAAGGGTAGGACAAAAGCAATGGATGGAAACTAATCAAGGAGAGAAGCAACTTAGAACTAAGGAGAAATTTCCTGAAGAACAATTAATCAGTGGAACAACTTGCCTCCAGAAGTTGTGAATGCTCCAACACTTGAAATTTTTAAGATGTTGGATAACCATTTGTCTGTAGTGGTTTAGTTTTTCCTGCCTAGGCAAGGAGTTGGACTAGAAGACCTCCAAGATCCCTTCCAAATCTGTTATTCTATTTCTATATGATGAACATTGAGATCAGCTTAGCATAGTTAGATAACTATTTCTTTTAAAAATTAGAAAGAGTGAGAGAAAGTGGGGGGGGGGAGATAAATCATCCCAGCTATGTCCACTTCTGTAACATAACTCAGTTTGCTGCATTCCTCAAGCCATCCAAAGACACCTAAGACAATTTTCACATTGACCTCTTCCATTGCTTATATCAGTTTCTCTGGGTCCTTTTTTGCACCAACGTCCTTCTGAGGTTGTGAGCTCTTTCAGCTGATCATTTTCCTTTCTTCTTCCTTGTAATTTGAACCAAGTCTTTCTTGTCCCATCTTCTGCATCACCCCTGACCACTTCTGTCCTTTTCTCACATGGCAGTCCTTCAGGTATTTAACCTTTAGGTACAAGACAATTTTTATGTCTCTGACATAAGGGAGGCTAAAAACATCCAATGGCATTTCCTCTTCCAGGCCCCTTATCAGTAGCATCTGTGAAAGAGAGGAAGTCAAAACAGGCAAGAATTGTGGCATTGTGATCCGATGTAACCTTGTGCCTTTTGTGAAGAGGCAGGATTTCTATCATGATCTTGTAAGTGTCGTATGTACACGGTGTATATTTCTTCCCTGTACCTTTCTCTGGGCAGACTCTGAGTAGAATCCAGGCAGGCTGTTGAGGTACACAAAATAAAGATAATTTTACTTCTTGACACTATAGTTTCCCCTGATGCACTTACATTTTTTTAAGTTTGAAATTGTGTAACACTCCCAGGCTCATGCTCAACTTGTAATCCATCAAGTTGCTCATATTGTTTATACTTGTGCCATGCTCAGTATGGTCTCACTGATTCCATGGTCGTCTCTTTTAATTCCTCCCTTTCGAATGAAGGGCTAGAGTTTATCTTTGTTGGGTTTGTTTTCTTTTCTTTTTTGTCAAGACCCCTTCTAAATTTTTATGCAGCCCTTGAGGTTTATGTCCACAAAGTTGATAATCATATTTTATATGATTTTATAGTTCAATTTAATTAATTAAATTTATATGCCGCCTTTCTCATAAGACTTTAATTATTTATAATTATACTGAATAGCGCAGGACTTAGAATGAAGTTTGGGGTATATTTTAACACTTTTTCCCAGCTTGCTATGTTACCATTAAAAGACCAGTGGTCTAATAGCTAAGGTATCATGCTAGAGAGTGGGGAGACTGTGAGTTCTAGTCCCACCTTAGTCATAAAACCCAACTGAGTCGCCTTGGATCAGTCTCTCTCTCTCCCCCCCTCTCTCTTTCCCCTTCCCTCCCTCCCTCCCTCCCTCTCTCTTTCTCTCTCTCTTTCTCTGCTCACAGGGTGGTTGTGGGGAAAATATGAAGAGGAAGCAGTATTAGATATGTTTGCTACCCTGAGTTATTTGTAAAAATAATAAAGGCAGGATATAAATGAGCCTCAGTGGTGCAGTGGTTAGAGTTCAGTACTGCAGCCTACTTCTGCTGATCACCAGCTGCCAGCAGTTTGACAGATTGAATCTAACAAGGCTCAAAGTTGACTCAGCCTTCCATCCTTCGAGATCAGTAAACTGAGGACCCAGATTGTTGGCAGCAATATGCTGACTCTGTAAACTTAGAGAGGGCTGTAAAGCACTGTGAAGTGGTATATAAATCTAAGTGCTAAATGCTATTGCTATAAATGAATAAATAACATATACTTATTGGTAATGATTATTGAAGTGGTTCGGGAATAACGAGAGGCACAAGCAAGCAAGTGACAACAGCTCTTTAATATACAGTGAGACTTCAGCAAAAACTCAGAGGCTGCAGTCCTCCTTATATACAATCCTGGAGAGACTGTCAGCCAATCAGAAACGTAAGCAGGTTTGAAACTCCCGCTTAAAAGTATCAATACATAACACCCCTCCCTTCCCAGAAGGCACTAACACTCAAAAATTAACATATGTACAAACAAAGTCTCGCAGGTGCTTGGGCTGAGTTCTCGCCCTAGTTGACCTGCGCAGTTCAGTGTTTGGTGAGGCGTCGAGCTGGTCGGAGGGACTCTTTGTCTCTCCCGGCTCCGCCAATGGAACCTCCTGGATTTTATCCGGGGCGTGGTTATCCCCGGCTGGGAGTGGCAACTCGCTGGGGCGGCGCTGGAACCAGGGCTTGTCAGCTAAGTATTCTCGTGGCCCCGGGCTTGAGTTAGCTGTTTTGGAGAAGTGGTCATAGTTAGGCTCGGACATGTCTGCGTTGATATTTGCCTCGCCAACCACCCGTTTCCTCAGTTGGTCTATGTGGCGCTTCCAGAGTCTATCTACCCCCACGTCCACCGTGTATGATTTTGGGCCTGTTATTCCCGCTATGGTTCCGGCAACCCACAGAGGACCGCTGGCATAATTGCGAGCGAACACCGGGGACCCGACCTGAAACTGCCTTAAGCCACAGGTCTCTCCCTTAAAGTTTTCGTGCGAATAGTTAGGGTGAAGCCTGTCCAACACGCACCGGAGCTTTCTCCCCATGAGGAGCTCTGCTGGGCTTCTCCCAGTTGCTGTGCATGGTGATGCATGCTGAACCGCAAGGAATTGATCTATCCTGGCCTGCCAGTCCCCATTGTCTAATCTGGACAGTGCTTCCTTGGCTGTCCTGACAAATCGTTCAGCCAATCCGTTGGAAGCCGGGTGAAATGGGGCTGATAGGGCATGGCGGATCCCCAGGCCGGCTAAGTAGCCTTCGAAAAGGGTCGCTGTAAATTGGGGCCCATTGTCCGATACCAAGGTATCCGGCAGGCCGTGGGTGGCAAACAACTTTCTTAGGGCCTTGATAACCGCTTCGGCCGTTGTGGATGGCATTAATACAATTTCGAGCCATTTTGAAAAGGCATCCACTACTATTAAAAACGTTTGGCCATGGAACGGGCCGGCAAAATCAATGTGGATCCTCCCCCATGGGCCTTTTGGTTTCTCCCACTCTCGGATGGGCGCTACTGGGGGATCGGGGCGAGACTCCTGGCAGGGTCTGCACTTCCCCACCCACTCGGAAATGACCTGGTCCATGTTGGGCCACCAGACATAGCTGCGGGCTAAGCACTTCATCCTAACGATGCCAGGATGCCCTTCGTGCAATAATTCTAAAACTCTATCTCGTAGTTTTGCTGGAATTACCACTCTGTCACCCCACAGTAAGCACCCCCCTTGCGTAAACAGTTCATTTCGTTTGTTGGCAAAACCTTGGTACTCCTCCCCGACCACCTTGTCCGGCCACCCTTTTAAAACCCAACCCATAACAGTCCGGATAACAGGGTCTCTATTTGATGCCTTCGCCACCTCGCCGGAGGAGATGGGCCCCAAGGTTAACGTGTCCAACAACAGGACGGAGGTTTCCGGTGTTGGGTTGTCCAGCAGGTCGGGAAGGGGGCAACGGCTAAGGGCATCCGCATGACCCAGGGTCCGCCCAGGCCGATGGACGAGCTGGTACGAGTAGGCCGATAAGAAAATCGCCCATCTAGTTAAACGGGGGGAGAGGGCAGCGGGGGTTGGCCTGTCGCCTGCTAGCAGTCCTAGCAACGGTCTATGGTCAGTCACAAGTTCGAATTTTCGGCCATAGAGGTATTCGTGGAACTTCTTAACCCCCGCAATCGCAGCCAGAGCCTCTCTGTCCAATTGGCTATAGTTTCGTTCTGTGCTGGACAGAGTTCGGGAGTAGAAGGCAATGGGTGCCTCTAGGCCGTTCGGCAGTCTATGGCCTAGGACGGCACCAACTCCTACGGGGGAGGCGTCGCAAACTAAAACGAGCGGCAGCTCTGCATTGTATTGGATCAGGAAACTGTCCTCAGATAGAAGTTTTTTTACTGCCTCAAAAGCGGCCGCTTGTGGTTTCCCCCAGACCCATGGTACATTCTTCCCTAAGAGTTTGTGAAGGGGATCAGCGACCGTGGCCTTATCTCTTAGGAACATTGAGTAGAAATTTAGCAGTCCAAGGAAGGCTTGGAGCTCAGCTTTGGATTTGGGGGCTGGTGCGCTTTTGATGGCCCTCACCTTGCTTTCGGTAGGGTGGATGCCTGTGCCGTCCACCCTGTACCCCAGAAATTCTACCGAGGGGACCGCTATCCTGCATTTGTTCTTTTTAAGTCTTAGTCCCGCTTCTCTGAATCTGGACAGGACGTTCCGTACCCTGTCCCCTAGCTGGTGTTCGTCTTGGGCACTGACTAAGACGTCATCGAAATAGGGGACTACTCCCGGAAGTCCTTGCAACAGGCGCTCCATGGTGCTTTGAAATAAGCCGGGTGCAACGCTCACCCCAAATTGGAGCCTGGTGCATTTAAATGCACCCCTGTGAGTCACGATCGTTTGCGCCTCTGCCGTGGCGTCGTCGACCGGTAACTGTTGATAGGCTTGGGCCAGGTCTAATTTAGCAAAAATTTTTCCGGGGCCCAGGGAGTGTAGTAGATGGTGCACGATCGGCACCGGATAGGCGCTCGGCTGCAAAGCCTTGTTGATCGTGCACTTGTAGTCGGCGCAAATTCTGATTGAGCCGTCGGACTTAACTGGGGTGACTATGGGGGTCTCCCACTTGGCATGGTCAACGGGAACCAACACCCCTTGCTTAATCAGTTTGTCCAGTTCTGCATCGATCTTTGGTTTCAATGCGAACGGCACTCTTCTGGCCTTTAGTCTTACTTGGGTTACGTTGGGGTCTAAGTTTAGTGAAATAGGGGTCCCCACATACTTGCCCAATGTGTCCCCGAAAACGTCCTGGAACTCGGACAGGAGGCTGTCTTTCAGGGTTGACTTGGACATCAGGTGGACGCCGGTGAAGCCCATGCCAAGGGCTCGGAACCACCCCATGCCCAGGAGGCTCGGCAGCTGCTTCGTGACGATGGTCAGCGGCAGGTCTCTTTCGTAGTCTCCGTAGGTGACCCGGAACGTGCCCACGCCTTCGAGGGGGACTCGGTTCCCCTGGTAGTCTAGGATGCGCAGTCTCTGTCTGGAGAGTTGATCCTTCCGGAACGACGGCAGGAGGGTCTTTAGGGTCACCCACGACATGATGGAGAGAGCTGATCCGGTGTCGATCTCCATCGAGCACGGTCTTCCGTTGATTTCGACCACCGTGCTGACTTTGTCCTCGACCGTTGTGCTGGCCTGGTCGATGTGTATGCTGCGGCCATCTCGCGGTTCAAATTCGCGCCGTTTTTTCACGCCGCCTTCTCTCGTTGGCTGCTTCTGGCGCGCTGATTCCGGTTGGTTGCGGCGCTCACGTGGTTTGAGACTTCTGGGCAGAATGGCTCTGCAGACTCGCGCCAAGTGCCCTTTCTTCTCGCAACGCCTGCAAATAGCCTCTCTGTATTTGCAGGACAGTCTATCATGGTGCCCACCACAGCTGGGACAGCTTCGCCGGGGGCTGCCAGTGTCTTTTCTCCGGTGCTCTGTTCGGAAGACGTCCTCATCCGACTCGGACTCCGAGCTGGATCCGGCGTCTTCTCTGTGCACCGGGGCAGACTTGGGGCTGTCTTTGCTGGTCGGCGGACGCTGTAGCGTTTCAGCGGCCTTTGTGGAGGCTTCGTGAGCCCTGGCCTCGTCAAGGGCTCCGGCGAGCGTCAAATCAGGCTTGGCGAGCAGCCGCCGTTGCAGCCTAATGTCCCGAACACCACAGATCAGTTGCTCAAGCAACGCGTCATCCAAGTCTCTGTAGTCGCAATGAGTTGCGGCTTTTCTCAGGCTGGCCATGTACGCGCTGACCAGCTCTCCTTCTCGTTGGACGCGCTGCCTCAGTTGGTATCGCTGTACGAACTTGGAGGGGACCGGAGCGTAGTGAGCCCGGAGAGTTGCCATCAGGGTGTCCCATGAGACTGTTTGAACCGGCGTTGGCTCACACAGTGACTCGGCCATCTCGAACACGTCCGGTCCGCAGTGGCTTAGGAATAGGGCTCTCTTTCGATTAGCCGAGAGGCCTTGCATGTCGCTGGCTTCTAACGAGCATTCAAACCTCGTTAGGTACGAGACCCATTTTTCGCGGGTCGGATCAAAAGGCTTGGGCGGAACGTAGGCAGACATGTCCGGTATGTCTCCTGTGGTTCGCCTCGTCGCCTAGCTGAAGCTCGTGGTCTCACTGGTTGGCTTCTTGTAGCCTCAATCCCACCTTCGTCGCCAATGAAGTGGTTCGGGAATAACGAGAGGCACAAGCAAGCAAGTGACAACAGCTCTTTAATATACAGTGAGACTTCAGCAAAAACTCAGAGGCTGCAGTCCTCCTTATATACAATCCTGGAGAGACTGTCAGCCAATCAGAAACGTAAGCAGGTTTGAAACTCCCGCTTAAAAGTATCAATACATAACAATTATCAAACTGTTGTTTGAGCCTAGTGATGCAGCGGACTAAACTACTGTTAAAGTAGTATTTAGCTGCCAGCTGCCTGCAATTACTGCAAGTTCAATTCTCACCAGGCTCAAGGTTGACTCAGCCTTCCATCCTTCCAAGGTAGGTAAAATGAGGACCCGGTTTGTGGGGGCAATAAGCTGACTTTGTATAAAATAAAACACCGCTTGGGGGGGGGGCAAAAGCCCTATTAAGCAGGTATATACAAAAGTATGAAGGCTATTGCTTAAAAGCATTGTAAGCCGCCCTGAGTCTCCGGAGAAGGGCGGTATATAAATCAAACTAATAAATAAATAAATAAATTTACCTAACATTAACATATTGCACTCCTGATTTTACCATTTTCTCTACCCATATCTAATAGAAGATTTTACTGAACAGGACATAGATTTGTGGTACAATTATGGATCAGCCACACTGTCACTAAACAGGCCAGGAAGTGACATCAGTGAATTTTTCAGAGAAACTTTTAGCTTTGCATGTGATTCTCCCACATCATCAAACTTAACTTTGTGGAATTGCAGTGTTGCTCCTTTAAAAACATTTTTTTTCAAGAAAGATTTGACAAACAAGATTTTATTCCAAGCCTCACAGAGCTTTTTAAATGAAAAGTAAAAAAAAAAAAATATTCAATTTATCTCTCCAGAGAGATATGCAAATTAATTAGATAATACTTCAAAATTGCTTTGAAGATGTAAAGTACAATAATAGTACTTAGCCAGCATGGCAGTTCAGTTTCTATCTTTCAATGGAGACAATCAGTACAGCTAAGCATTTCCATTTTTTTTTATTTAAATAATTTAAATAATAGGACCTCTTTGACCCTCAAAAACAAGTTGCCCAGGTAATGAGAAAATAGTTTCAGTCTGATCTTCCCTAATGCAGAATGATTCATATACCTCTATTTAACACGTGGCAATAAAAATGATTAATAGTTGTATGTGATTGGAATTCAGAATGAAGCTATCTGGGTCAATTTTATATGAGACATATTAGTTCAAACATATGTTGAAAACAAGGTTTTGTGGTATCCACTTAGAACATTTTGAATTAGCAACAAGAGAAAAAGATATATGCAAAGGACATGCCAGTTTACTTAACATTTCAAAATTCCTCACATTTTTGCAAGCAATCCTGTTATATAGAAAGCAGGAAATTAATGCAGGAATGGTATAAGTCAAGCTCTTAAATATGCCACTTGTGAGCAAAAGCCCATAAAAGAGTAAAATTATTTCATAGGGAAACCTAATCTATGGGAAAACGTTTGAAGCTACAAACAGATTTCGGAAGTTACTACCAACTCTGCTTGGATATATCCACAATTTGCTCATAATTTCCAAATTCAACAGTTAGGCACACAACTTTCCTAACTGCTTCCTCCAACTTCCTTTTTTATAAAAGAAGGGCCAACCACCACCTGGCAAATAGTCTAGTAACAAAGAAAGAAAGTAATAATCAATCTGGTGAATATCCTCAGGATAAAACTAATCCCCTGGGGAGAATAACAAATAATATCTATCTGATCTCCAGGTGAAGATCGGTGGCTGCCCTACAGGTCTTTTTCTAGCTATTACATTTTTATAACATCACATTATTAGCAATTGAGCAGAGCTGGATACAAAATATTGGTTATTGGATCTCAAGTCTAAATGAGAACATCTAAATTAAATCGGGGTAATTGTCATTTCTACCATATTAAATTCCAAATCTCTACCGCACAGAAAATGATATATAATTTTGAGCATATTCAATTGAATTATTTTTTAGGACCAAAACTGGTCTGATAGCTGCTTCCTTGGAAGAAAGATCTCTCCCTCACCATAAACTATTCTCCTCCCTGAAAATATAAATATGTTTTGTTCACCTGAAAGAATATTATCCAACCTCATTTTGTTTTTTCTTCATTTGGCTATTCAAAAAAACACATTTTCCTAAGGCATAATGAAAAACATACACTTCATTTTCTTTTGCTAGACAAGCTGATGTTTGTCCATCAACAGATAATACACGTTTACTCTAACAAGCCCACAGTGTGTCATATGGCATTTCATGATGTTGCTAATTGACGTGAATAACTAATATAGTTACTTCTAACCTGGTGTTCTTCATACCAAAAGTAAGGAGAATTTTGTACGGTAAAGTAATCAGATTTCACATTCTTCAAAATCAGTATATGAAATAAAATTTAGTTATTTGGAATGCTGTGTTCTCCAGTTTTATAATGCAGTCCGTTTTTCAAAAAAGAAAAAAAAAAGTAGGTAAGAGAAAATTATAGTGCTTATAATCATTGATGAATAAAATGTCCTTAATTTCACATTATGGTTTGCAAAAACTGTCCAGAGCAGACAAAAAAATTCATGTATGCACAGAGAGTTATACCAAAAACATACTTAAGATAAACCCCTAAAATTAAATTAATTTAATCTAATGATTTACAAACCTAATAAACTGAGATGAGCTTACTTATAATACAATGAATAACCAGCATACCCCACTGTATTCTCTTCCCAACACAATTTTAAGGGCCCAGGCTATAATATTTTGAAAAAGGAAACATTATTTGCCTTTGTTTTCTCCTGTTTGTTATATTTTAAGTCAGGTACTACCTCTCAGACTTTCAGATGTCCTAGACCAGATTTTGTAGAGATTCTCAGTCATCCAGGTCATGGTTGTTCCAAAGGTGCTTTTTCATGGGGCAACTGGACTTTCTTGTTTTTTCTTTTGAAGACGTTTCACTTCTCATCCAAGAAGCTCCTTCAGCTCTGATAGGATAGTGGGGAATGGAAGGATTTATATTCTTTGTAGACATCTGATAATCTGCAATGTTCAATGACCCACTAAAAGGATACAGATTACCAGCTGTCTGCAAGGAATATGAAACTTTCCATTCCCCACTATCCTGTTACAGTTGAAGAAGCTTCTTGAATAAGAAGCGAAATGTCTTCAAAAGAAAAAAGAAAGAAAGTCCAGTTGCTCCCTGAAAAATCACCTTTGGGCCTTCAGGCAAGACCAGATCTTGCGTGAATAAATTAGACAAGAACGCTTGATAAATCTTCTGGGGGAAAAGCCTAAATAAATATATTCACAAACAAATTTATGCAATTTGCTTGTTATCCGAACTCATAACTTCACAATGATTTACTGGAATTAGCCAATAATTTTAAATACATGATTGCCCAGGTAGTAGAATCTTCTCAATTTTTTCATACAAAAGTACACAATTCCCTCTAAAGGAAGAAAGAGAAACACAAATTCTTTTTATTATAACATAATAATATTTATTTGTACTGGAGTCTGTAATATTTTGTTTGAAGAATTCTTTTTATTCCTCTGGAATATGTTTTATACATTGTGGATTAACATTGTAATGCCTGGGGGGTGACAGTGACATTGTCCTTGCTATGGAGGGTTTAAGAAAAATGAATGGACATATCCCAAAAACCAATAATGAAACTTCTGTTATAGTGTCCAATATATGTCCATCAGCTAAAGCTTTTAAACTATAGTATTTATGTCAAAATATGAATGCAGATATTTTTCAATTTAGAAACTTTTACAGTGTTATACTAAATACAGCTTTCTTTGAAAAGAATAACTTTACAGATGACTTGACCTGAAGTATAATTGGAAGTGTAAATGGAAAATTAATTGTACACACCTTCAATTAAGAGATTGCTTCTTCCTATGAATAAAGGGCATTAATTTTGACTTGATTAAAGAAGTCTTAGTTGACTGATCATGTGCATTTCATTTGATTAATTGGTTAAGTAATTATTTATATTTTCAGAAAGTTACATAGGAATGGCGCAATAATACTGAAGCAAAGTAATCATATAATAATGCTCCTTCTAAGAAGATAAAGCTTTGCAAGAAGCTACAAATAAAATATGCCTTTCTTTTTTTAAAAAAAATAGAGAGCCCATTTATCACAGCACTTGCCAACTGATCAAAAGGATTTCTTTCAAATCTGTTAATATTATTAATTCTTAAATGTTAATTCCCAAACATTTGTAATATGCAATGTCCCTTGAATGAACTTGAAACTAACTACTATTCAGGCATTTACTCAGAGTAGCTTCGCATTGTGATTGAAGATATTTGGGGAATTTAAATGTGATGTGAACTTAAAAATAATAAAATTAAAATTAAAAAATCCCCAATAAAATATCAATTAGTCTTCATCCGGCTTTCACTATAGTGTCCTGTAAATAAAAAATCATCTCATCCAATAATGGTAGCACTGCATGTTTAGCTAGGCTACTCCCTCACTAAATTTCCTTTACCAAGGAAAGCATTTTCAGAGATTTTCTCATATCACATGTGGCACCTGCAAGGTGAAAGTATTTGTCACTGCAAGCAACATGTCAACCACTTCTTCACACTTCATGAAAAAGCTAAGAATGTTCACACATCCTGACTATGCCATGCTTTTATTACCATTATATGTTTACAGTTTACAAAAATTATCTTTATAGTGGTCCTTGGTCTCATGCATTCATTCCATCTTCTTTGATTATGGATAAGAAAAAATGAAATTTGCATTGCTACAGGCCATAATTTCCATTGCTTGTAAACACAGGGAACAGGTTTTTCATAAGTCATAGTTCATTAATGAACAGAGATCAAACTAAAATTTAATCCTATTTAATGTTGTCATATTTTGCACACTGGCACACTGTCATTTAATTGTGCAAAATATGACAACATTAAATAGGATTAAATTTTAGTTTGATCTCTACAGGGCCTAGAATTAATTGAGCTGAAATAAGAAGTGAAGGATATTGGAGAAAAGAAGAACATGCAAAAAACAAAACAAAACAAAATTATTCCATGGAAAAGGAAAATCAAGTGATATCCAGGTTATTTCTGTATGCTATCCATTTACTTTAAAAAAAAAATCTTTAGAAAAGATGACTATGCAATCTTTTGGGTCTTTTAGGGATTTGTTAGAGTGAGCGATACCAAAAAAAATAAGTTTGATTCAATTATATATAAACGTAAATTAATGTACTTAGTAGGACTGTGCACATCTTCAAATAAAGACAAAATATTTACAGGGTGTAGAAATATTATCATAGCAAGTGATGCATTTCTTAAATCAAATGCATCATTTTTCTAGAATTATATGACAACTTCTGGCCACTCGCCACTCCCCACCAAAAAGGGTGTGGACATTTGCAGACAAAGCTATATTTATGCCCACTTGTACTCTGAAGCATTGTGTTGTCTTTGATCCAAAGTGCTTGGTAGCCTTAACAGTTCACATGAGGGAAAGTTGGCATTTAACCTTGGCACCTTCCTTATTCCTACTGCAATGCAGATATATTGTATTATACACAAGGGATGGTCAATGTGGCTCTCTTTTCTTTTCTTTTTTCTTTTTACAAGGAATAGGTTTCTTTGTGGATTACAAGTTCAGTCAAGCCATCAAAGTGCAACCTTTCTCTCCGATATATACAATTGGGATATGATGGTAAAATACAGATTGGGAAAATTGTGATTCCTAACAAGAATTATGACTATAATTATTATAGGGTTCAATAGACAAAACTGCAAAATACATGAAAATTAAGGGGACCACAAAGCCAATGATAATCTCAAAGATTTTTTTTTTTTAACATGAAGGATGTTACTATGCCACAAGTACTATGCCAACATTAAGGATTAAATTGTTTAATGAAAAGACACATAACACAAGAGCAAGACATAAGTTATTTGGGCAAAGCCTCCTGAGATATGTATACAAATTAATTGAGTTTAGTTTGAGTAATTAAAAGAGTTTAGAAGAGAGAGGGGAAGAGGGAGAGGGCAAGAAAGAAGAAGAGAGAGAGGGAGAAGGAAATTCATATCTACAATTTGGTTACTAGATCCTTGGATTAGCTGGCACATTTGCTGTAGATGCCATGGGCATTGTTTTATCAGAATCAAGTCAAGCAAATTGAGGACCAAAAACTATATCAATGGGCAGAAATCCCTAGACTCTAAAAGTGTGGCTGTGTTATGTATGCACAGGTTATAGTGTGAAGGTCTTCTTTTATTTGGGCTCAGAGGTATCACTGTTTTGATTATTTTGAAATAAATACGATAAGTCTGAGACTTCAGGATTGTGTGATTACCTTTTTACATGTTGTAACTTGTAATTGGACAATTGCAAGTAAGTGAAAAATAACTTTGTGCTCTTCTTTCATCATGTTCTAATATATACTAATCTGAGCATGCAACGTCCAAGAAAAGGATTATAAAATACTTTCATAGTAATCCTTGCGCCTCCATATGGACAGTTTGTCCACAAAACGAAGTGTTTCAAAAAGAACAGCTGAACCGTAAGGTAAGATCATTATGTAATAGTTGTTGATCACATCTAATGGATCTCTGAGTTTGGTGTTGTCACTAGAGCTCTAAATTATATGCAGACTGAGAGCTGAGTGATCTAGTAGTGAGCATTTCTCCATGCCTTCACTTGGAGATGAATCTCATTTTGTAGCATCTATTTAGCACATTGTTTATTTATCTATGTGTTCAATTGTTTTTTGGGGTTTTGTGTCACATTAATCTAACAGGACTCTGAGCAGCCTACATTACTTTCTTACATTAATTAGTCTGAAATAATAAAACAATATGACATAGTGACAAAATAACAGAACCGCAACAAAGAAACAGTAGCAAAAATCATACACACAAAAATAATATTATCAGAGATACCATCCAACAGTACAGTTTACAGACCTCAGAATGTTCATTGTGATTTATAGTCACATTTATTTTATAAGTGACAGTGTTTTTTTCATTACAACTTTCAGCTTTTATTAGTAACTGGATATAGTTCTAATACTAAGAAAGAAGCAAATTCTTTCGTTTGTACTAATGCTAAGTTAAATTGGTGAATGGTTGCCATCTTCTAGTTGCTACTAGTTTGGGCGGACGGGGGGGAGAGGGAATCATCCAGTCATACATTTTCCTTTCTTTAAATAAAATGATAAGGAACTGATATGGCCACTGAGGTTTATATTAATGTCTCATTGAAGAATCTAAGCTCATTTTCCATGCTTCATAACAGTACTGTTCATAATTATCAGCTATCTCCTTCCTAATTGGTTTGCTTTGTAACCACAAAATGGAATTCCAAGTCATTAACCTTCAATGTCGTTCAAGAAGGATGTACTTTTTAAAAATATCTGTTTGAAGTGGCTGAATTACTCCAGTGAATTACCTGGACTCATTCCCAGGGATTGCAGAGGTGCCTTTTAACAGAAATGGCCCTTAATGTACTTAGCATCAGATGAGCCTGACCCTAAGCAGTAAGTGAAAAATTCAGAACAGCATTTTATGAGTTCAAGTAATCTTGGCAGCTCACTCAAAATCATCCACCACCAGAGGGACAGAAAATAGAGTTTCTCACACGTCACATACCTACTGTTAAAAGTGAGGAAAAATAATCTCTTTTTATTTGGATTCTGTTACCCTTATCTATTCTGTCAATTACTGGCAGAGACACATGTCTGCATCAGTCTCACAGGAAATGGTAGTCTTTGGTGTTTTAGTTTCACTATGCATGCTTAGTCCAATGTAGGCAATGTTGTGGCTCCGTTACTGGAGCCTGTGACATCGTCAGGAGAGGACTCCGAGAGTGAAGGGGAGGAGTTGGCAAGGCCTTCCTCTCCAGGACCCTCCTCTCTGGCAATGCCTTCGGTGTCCGCCGAAGGGCAAGAGATAGGGCCAGGGCCAAGCACGTCCACGCAGCCACAGATGGACAGTGATGAGGGTAATGAGTCTTGGCTGGACCCATGCCAGCGTCACAGAGATAAGTGCGTGAAACAGAAGAAAGAGCGTGCCCGAGATTATACTGAGTCACTGGACCACACCCCACAGGATATAAAAGGGAGTGTGGTGGCCAGTAAAACCTTGTGACGAACAAAGCTGAAAGCTTCCATGCCATTCTGCATTGCCGGACTTTTGCTTTAAGATTTTGCTGGAGTATCTCTGGACTTGATTTAATTCCGTAATTATTGAGCTGCTTTCCTTTGATGTATCAGAAGTGGGGAGAAGTTATCTGTCCTCTTTGTAAATAATAAACTCTTGGCAGGCAGCCACTAGGTTGTTGACAAGTTCCGTTATCAGAAGGAAAAGGATTTTGCCGGCTGGTTTGGTCTTTAACTCCTGAAAGTCTGTTGGTGTGTGTGCGTGGGGTTGGGGATAGAACAGGCAACATGATCATCAGCAAAATATTTCAGTTTCAGGAAGACTCAAACAAGTCAAGATGGAAACTACAATCATTATGCGGTCAACTACATTTCTGTTGTTGGTGCTATCTTGTCTTTTTTGAAATACCCACACTACTGAAGAGCTGAAGAAGCTTCTTGGATGAAGAAGCAAAATATATTCAAAGAAAAACCAGAAAGTCCAGTTGCCTCTTGAAAAAGCACCTTTGGGATAAAGAATTTTTACTTGAAACACCTTCTCAAAGTTTACTACTACAGTAGTTTTCCATTTAGAAGGGGGGAAATCTGTCTTAACTCCTGCAGGAAGAGAGGAGAATCAATTATTTAAAATTATTATTGAAAATTATTTATCTATTTATTATTTTTAAATGTGTTACTAGATTGTTTTAGTGACAGCAATGCTATGATAGTTGCAGCAGACATTTAAAATTTTACACAGATGTTTTTATATTGAATTCTGCACGTGTGGGAGGAAGATTGGCATGCAAAAATACTCCGTCATCATCATTATCATTACCATGACCTAACAGTTACTCCTTTTTTACCCAAATCAAAGCACACAATATAACAACAGTCTTGTTTTTAAAAGTTGCCACTCATGTTGCCATGACAATCTAAACTCTTCTGCACTTATTTGAAGTCTGTATATGTAAACTCTTGTGAGGGTCTCTCTCCCCCCTGCCATCAGTCCGGCATCATATAAATATTAAAGCATCTCAAAACTCTCTTTTTTTATGAAGAGTGCCCTTTCTATTATATTATAACCGAGGTGTTCATCTTCACTTATCATACTCTGCCCATTTTTGCTTCAGAATGCATTGAACTATTTGAACAGATTCTAATAAGATTTTGTTTGTTGTTCAGTACAAAAATAGATGGTTGGACAAGACTTGAAGAAGACCTTGGGGGAGGTTTTCCTATAGACCTCCTCCAAGAGAGGAGGTCACCAGATTGACCCATTCATTTTCCACAAAAGAGAATCGGGCATTGTGGGCAGACAGCTAAAACAATTGTTGATGTGCAATTTTCATGTGCAAAATAACCTACCTACTGAGGTGGAAGGAACATACTGTTATCAAAGCCAAAAGTATAGAATTTAAAGAATAATAAAGTTGGAAGGGGCCTTGGAGGTCTTCTGATCTAACCCCTTGCTCAAGGAGGAGACCCTGTGCCATTTCATACAAGTGGCTGCGCAATCTCTTCTGAAAGGCCTCCAGTGATGAAGCACCCACAATTTCTGAAGGCAAGCCATTTCATTGGTTACTTGTTCTGTTAAAAAAATTCTCTTTAATTCTAGGTTGCTTCTTTCTTTCTTTGATTCATTTCCATTCTTCCATTGTTTCTTGTCTTGCCTTCTGGTGCTTTGGAAAATAGGTTGACCCCTCTTCTTTATGACACCACTTCAAATATTGGAATAAAGCTGCATGTAAGACCCTAGACATAAATGAAAAAATATGGATATTAAAAAAAAAACCATCTTTAAAAAAAACCACCAAAATGCATAGTTTTGCAAGGCTTGTGTGACAGCACAATTTAATCAACCACTACTCTCTTTGAATATTTAATTCCTGATTTCTGGAGTTTCCAAATTGCTACTCATCCAGTTTTGCAAATCACTATTCATCTCACAGACACATACTGAAGTGTCTTATACTAAAGTTGTGCTCAGTGTAGAAAATATTAATATCATTTAATTATTGGTAAGGGTTATGTTGACTATCTAGTAATAGGAGTGTTCAACATAGATATTTCATTTGTAGGAAAAAAGTGATGATGGGGAAGGGAAGAAAACACACTTCAGGGATTACACTAAAAAAACCCCAAGGTATTACTAACATTCAAAAACTAAGAATAATTTAGCCTTAAGTTCTGTTTCTGTGATGTACAGTTTTATTTGAGGCGATTATTTGTGATGCATTAAGATCCAGTCCTTCAAATCCAATTATTTCAAAGTGTTCATTAACTAATGCAAAATTGTGCAATGTGTCATAAGAAGATACACATGACCGCCACATGAAGTGCAAATGAATTTATTCTGATCAGCAGCATTAATAAACTATTTAATGAATTCATCATGTTTGAATACTGCATTATAAAGCTCCCAGACTTTAAGAACATTGAATTTTGTGCCATACTTTTCTCCTCTTTGAAACATAATGAAGCATAAAGGACTAGAGAAGAGACTGTGTGAAGCATCATGCAAGCACACAACTACATTCATTTTTAAACTTTAGGGGAAAGTAATCACTTGGGAGAAGACCTGCTAGAATAATTCTACTGGTGAAGTCATCTAAATCTCTACATTATTTGACCCCGTTTCTTGAAAGTTACCTGATCGTAGTAGGAATGAGTCTTGTGTCAGCAGCTTTCAACTGGAGCAAAAATTGGAATGGGACAACCTGTGTGGCTAACTCAACACAGCCAACTCACCATGGCCAACTCTCCGCAGGACAACTCACTGAGGGACAATTCTACAATTCAGTTTAAATATTTAAAATAATTTTAAAATACTTTAATTTGTGTCATTTCCATTTCATTTTGACTCTCCTTTTGTATCCTTTCTTTAATAATTCTATTCTGCCATTACTTTCATATTAATGCAAGTCTTGTCCTTTGTTGAGTTTTCCTGCAGCAAGTTGTCCTAGACCCATAAATAATTATGAGATTCTTCCTGCATCAGATTAGGTCTAATTCCAATAGGGCAGGGCTGTCAAACTCCCACCCCATGGGCCGGATCTGTCATCCGCTGGCCACTCCCACACCTGGTTTAGCAAAAGGGGGAAAAGTCCCGATACATCACGTGACGCTGCTGTGATGACATGAGTTTGACATCCTGCTAAAGGGCATTGATCCTGGAGCAGTGCTAAAGTCAAGAAGTAGACAACTACTGAGTGGCATTCTAGCAATCACACTTCAACTTTACACAAAGAAAGACTGTAGGAGTGTAATTAAAATAATAGTTATTTTTCCCATTTTATTTCCCAAATAATTTCCCATGTTAGAAAGGGTGGCAGTACTTTATTCTTATACTTCAAGTAGATCTGCAGCATCACCAAATATTTTGTGAAATTGCAAGGGGAAATCATCTTTGTTATTTAATAAGAATTTCCCATTATTTCAAAATAGTTGAGTGTTTTCAAGAAAAGATGTTCAGCAGTGCACATATACATTCACACATACACAGATACATAATCTTTATTACAATCCAAGATGGCACAAACATAAATTAAAACAACCCAATATAATCCAAAACCATAATTGCATTATACTGCAACAGTTTATACATAGTATGCTTCGGTTGATAAATCTGGATATGATGTAACGTTGTGGCAAAGGCACTTGGCAATTAAAAAGGTGAATTCAGGACATGGGCTGGCACAGCAGCTGCAGTATTTTCGCTGAGGTACTGCCTTTTCCATGCATAAGATATTTCTTTTCTTTCCTTTCAGCCAGCCTGTCATTTAAAATTTCCTCCACAAAGATTCTCAGCTTCTTTTCCCTTTTCACATTACTCAATATTTTAAACCAAGACAAGTTTTGGAATTTTAAGTTAAGGGCATATACGAAGACTCTATTCACTGATCAAGGAATTAACCATGTTTGCCAGCATTTGGCAAGAGAATTACAAAGATTCTGCAGCTGCTCTGCTATGATTATGACACCAAAACCAAACTATAACTCCTTTACTGTATTGTTCTAATGAACTTACTGGAGGTGGTGGGCTGGATTTATTCAGACCAGCATAGCCACTCAAGTGTGGGTTTCCATCCATTGAAATTTAACCTCTAAAAGGGAGAAAGAGATTTGTAAAACTCTACTCTTTATCTAGTGCAAGTCTAGGACTTCTAAAAAATGACCGTAACCAATTATGCTAGTAAACAGTTTAGATTGTGTGAGAGAGGCGGGAAGGGGGTAAGGGGTCAGGGGGAGGGAGAGGGGAGGGGGAGGGAAGGAAGGAGAGAGGCAGAGGGGAGGAGGGAGAATCATTAATAACTATGATCTAAAATTCTAGCAGCAGCACCTACAATGCTACAGTGGCAAGTAAACCAACTGAACTGGACTTTCTTGCTCTTGTTGATGGCTGAAAGTTTGTCACATCTCTTTGAGAAATTGCCAGCAATATAAAAAGTGTATAGCTTGTGAAAATTTTCTTAGTTCTTCATGTATCCTACGGCGTTTTTTAATAAAAAGTTCAATTTTCTATATTTCATGATAAAAACTTTAACTTAATTCCAGAAAATATTAGGTATATCTCTCTCTGAATTTTAAACACTTTTCACTGTAAATAAATTAAACCAGTGGTACAGAAGCCGCATTCTGAAGCTTGGCCTTACTTTATTCTTAGTTTGCACTGAGCTCACAGAAAGAATCATTCATGTATAAAGAAATACAAGGCTCAAGTTTTATGATTAAACACCTATGTCAAAAATGCTTTGTAGAACCCTAGGACTTAAAACAGGGCAGCAGTATATTCCAATGTCAGCATTCCAGAAAACCCCCAACTCCCAGTAAAGATGTGGAAGCAGGCATTCTCCAAAGTTCTCTTTACTAGAATAGGTAAACTGGCACATCTGGGAAATCCTGAATCTGAAA
Organism: Arizona elegans; assembly: GCA_022577455.1. Lineage (NCBI taxonomy): Eukaryota > Metazoa > Chordata > Lepidosauria > Squamata > Colubridae > Arizona > Arizona elegans. The sequence continues at coordinate 60,233,579 of JAKOOJ010000008.1, forward strand.
AACCCGGGCTTTCCTTCAGTAAGTCAAAGCTCCCAAAACCATCCCCCTTCCCCACTTTCGATCACATGCTCCAATCAACATCCATTCCACCTTGATCCAGCCCCTGACCTTGACCGATAGGAAGAATGCTATTATGTTTACTAATTCCCCTCTCCTAAATCCCCCCTCCTACTTTCCCACACATGAGGAGGTGGCAGCATTGAAGCTTTCAGCCTAATATGGCTTCCAAGGCTGACATCCATCTCTTGAATGCTAGGTAAAAAGTTCAAATTCATCCCAAATTGAGAGATGGTTACAGTTTCCATTTTGGACAATCAGAAATGAGTTACAACTTAAAGTGAGCCTTTGTGCATATGTAGAATTAAACCAGAAGAAACACATTTTCCAATATTTGCAAATTCAAAGTTGCAATGAAATGTCACTTAGGAAGTTAACAAGCAACAAATATCTTGCCTGGCAATATTCTCCTTGGTGTGACTCAACTGTGCTCTTTCTCGGTTGACAGTCACAACTGTGTTCACAAAAGAAATTTGTCTAAATGTACACTGTTAAAGACACATTGTACATTAATCTATCATTCAGGAACAGAAATAAGAAATAAGAACATTGGGCATGTATCCTGGGTCTTTGAATTCATGTTCAAAGTATTTATGGGACCGCCTGCTACCACCAATAGCCTCCCACCGACCAGTACGCTCCCATAGAGAGGGGCTCCTCCGGGTGCCATCGGCCAAACAATGTCGACTGGCGGCCCCCAGAGGGAGAGCCTTCTCTGTGGGGGCACCTACTATCTGGAACGAGCTCCCCCCGGAGATACGGAGGATCCCGGATCTGCGTACCTTCTGTTGCACACTCAAGACTTTCCTATTTCATCAAGCCGATCTGACCTAAATCTTTCCTCTTTAAAATGGAAATTTTAAATCTGGTTTTAAATTATTGGGGTTTTAAATTTGTTCAGCCAAATTATTTAATTTGTTTTAATCTATTTTAAATTTTGTATTTATATGTTTTCTTCTATGGCTGTTCACCACCCTGAGTCCTTCGGGAGTAGGGCGGTATATAAATTCAATTCAATTAAATAAATAAATAAATAAATAAATAAATAAATAAATAAATAAATAAATGTTACAAAATATGAAAGACTTGACTCTGATGTTCTTTTGAACTCAATAAGAGGCACAAGCAATGTACCAATGGGACACTAAATTGCTAGACTAAATGACAAGATCAGCTACTCCATCCTTCTCATGCCAAGCATGACCTAAGCATAGCTCATAAAATCATCTGCTACAATGTCCTACCTGTCAGTGACTACTTCAGCTTCAACACAACAATGCACGAGCACACAATAGATACAAACTTAAAGTGAACCGCTCCGAACTCGATTGCAGAATATATGACTTCAGCAACATAGTGGTCAATGCCTGGAATGCACTACCTGACTCTGTGATTTCATCTCAAAACCCCAAAAATTTTAACCCTAGACTGGTTCCTGGCTACTGTTGAATGGATAACCCATTCCTAAGAGGTCTGTAAGGGGCGTGCATAAGAGCACCAGCGTGCCTACCATCCCTGTCCTACTGTTCCCTTTAATTGTATTCATTTTATGTATTCAATTCATGCTTATATTTATATATATTATCTAATATGTATTCGACAAATAAATAAAAAAATAAAAAAATATGCCAGTATTCCATTTTTCTTTTTCATTTTTAAGCATCAGTGTTATGTGAGGAGCCTCCTGTCATACCCTAGTGCTGTTTTCCTCAGTCATGTATTGGAGCTTTAACCAGCATATTTGCCTTCTAAAAAAGTGTGCTCGGGCAGAGAGACCAGGCAATTTTTGACAAATGTCTTTACTTCATAGCAAGGCATTTGTTCTCTAGAGATTTCTTTGTAATGCAGATAGGTCAGGCATGAAACAGTTAGACAGCCCAAGTGAAACTGTACAATGACTATAGTGCTAATCACAACTGCCTTCTTCACAAAAGGATGAAAAAAGGAGATTTGAGAATGGGAAACCTAAGAGATGCATTGCAAAAGTCAGCAATCAATTTTAGTTTCCATTTTTTTTTAAAAAAAAAAGCCCCAAAGATAAATTCTCAGGCTGTCCTTCAGGCATCCTTGTATAATCTAACAATTTGTTGTACTTCAATAACCCCATTCTGTCTCCACCCCACTCTGTTACCTTGATTTAGGATGAAAAAGTACTGCCAAAAAGCACATGGACATTCTGTTAGCTCTTTGGGTGTGCTTACTGAAGCCATTTGCAATTATTATATTCTCAGATGCAGCTGGTTGTGATTTGAAAATAGTAAATACACCATGCAAAGACAATGACGTCACTGGAAGGTATTTTTAACTTCAGACAGCTAGCATGTAGCACAATTGCTGTCATATTTATGTCCTTTGGTTTCTTACATGCCTAAAAGAGGCAACTCTCGGTAGATTAAAAAGCTGTTAAAAGAAAACAAAGTTTTGAAAAGAAATAAAATTAGAACACAAGAATATATTCAGACATGCCATAATGCCAAACATATGAACATTTATAATATAAACCTTACTAATAAATTCTAAAATTTAAGAAGAATTACAGCAATATAGGTGATGTATACAATATGCCTCCCTGGTGGTGCATTCCATCAATGGGGTCCAATCATTAAGAACTTCTCCTTTTGTAGCTACTAACATAGCTGTGTGGGCCAATTTGCCCAGAGGAAGGACTTTGATGCTGAGCCAAATAAGAGGCATTTCTTTCTTTTTAATTCTTTATCTCCAAGTCCCTAAGTTATTCAAAGGTCAGCAACACTTTGAACTGTATTGGCAGGCCCAACACTGTTCTACAAGAGTGCATTGATTAGTCTACTAGTAACTTTCAAGCTCTCTTTTGGACTAGCTGAAATTACCAGAAATTATTGTACGAAATGACCAATTACTTTATCTTTCTCCATTTGATATTAATTAAATTCATTAAATTCATTCACCAAGAAAAAAGGACACTAGGCACTACTGAAACTCATTTATGATTATTTACGAAAGCTAGGTTACTTTACTTGGCATTGACCGATGCTAACAATAAACAGATGAAGACTAAGAATTGACAACTACTCTCAAATACATATATAATTCACACATCACAACAGTGGTGATTGACATTGAGATTTTTCATCCCTGCAGACAGTCTCTTGCATAAATCACCTGCAAATTTATCTTGCTTAAGGATTCCCCTTTGTGGATTTCAATTCTTCCTTCTGTTTTGGTCATGAACTCCGGTTCTGTTAGAACATTTCAGGGGTAGGCAAATATAGCTCCTTTATAAACTATGGACTTTAACTCCCAGAATTCCTCAGCAAGCATGAGTGATTCAGAAATTCTGGGAGTTGGAGTCTATAAGTTATAAAGAGGCCATAATTGCCTACCCCGCCCTATTTTCTGAATCTACCAGCAAACCAATAAAAAGAAAACACTACCATTTTACCATTCTTTTTGTCACTTGGCCTAGAAAGAGAAGAAAGGTTCTTCTTTTTTAAAAGTCCATTTCATCAGCAAAGTGTAAAAAAAAAGTGAACAGTTCCATTGGTAGTAAACTTGTAAGAACATGAATTTAGGCATGAAAGCCAGCTGGGTGACTTTGGGTCAGTCAGTCTCAGCCCAACTCATCTCACAGGATTGTTGTTGGGAAGAAAATAGGAGGAGGGGAAGGGAGGTACTATACGTTCCTTATCTTGAGTTATTTATAAAAATAATAAAAGCTGGACAAAGACAATCTTTAAAAAGGACAAGCATTTCACTGATCCACCAGTAAATGAAGAAAAAAATAGAGTAGATGATAAAAACTGATCAAAATCATGGCCTGCAAAAATGACCCTGAACAGCAGTGTCTAATGGCTAAAGAGAGGTACATGTTTCTGCTACAGTGCATAGCAGCCATCTGGAGTGGAAATGTTTGTGAAATATGAATGAAGCAAAGTGGGTGAACCAAATAGCAGTGCTTGTGCTGGTATAAGACAGAAAACACTCTTGTTGACTTGAACAAGTAGAAAAACATGGCAGAGTTTGCCTTCACAGGTAGAGGATAACATTGGGCATTCCTGTCCTTGAGAATTGTGAATAGCCCATACTCACATTGTGGCAACCAAATTTTACAGATTGCTCCTAAATAACAGCCTGTTACAGCCTGCTCACTCTGCTTGTTGTTCTTGTTGTTTTGTTTGTTTTTTGTTTTTTTGATTGACATCTTTGAACTATTACTGTCCAGTTTTACAGAGAAACAAAGAGAAATGAGTTGCTATTCTGCTTTATAGATGACTCAAGTTGTGACACATGATTGACATTTGGCCTTCTTATCAAAACAGTTATTTTGCAAATGCACACTGAGTTGAAGTAATAATTATGGTGATTAAACTTCTGAAGGAAATATGAGTGAAAGTGTCTCTTTTTAATAAGAGGCCAAAAAAAAAAAAAAACCATTGCAGAAAACAATGTGTGGAATGATCTTTGACAAATTGTTACTATTTCCTTTCTTAGAAGAATAATGAAACAATATTGTAGTTACAAAAAGAATTGGCTTTGATCCATGGTAAACATATGGCTGTGCTCCAGCCATATTTTAAAATGAACAAATCTTTTCATTTTTCATTGAACTTGATTTTGTGGATACCATCATCAGCTACATTTTTTTCTCTTCATGTTTTTGATTAAAATAAAGTGTCACATATCATTTTTTCCAGCTATATTTGGTGTCAGATTTGTTGTTCATAGTTTTGGAGATATTTGCAGTGAATACATCTTTTCTTTCTGTCAACATGTACGAGAAAATTGAAAGGAAAAAAAAATCATTTTTCAGTATGTCTAAAGCAACTTTAAAATAAGCAATTATTGTGTATCAATCAGAATCAATCAAAACAGAGCTGGAGGTCTTCAGCCCCCTTGCTCAAGCAGGAGATCCTATACCATTTCAGACAGGTGGCTATCCAGTCTCTTCTTAAAAAACCTCCAGTGATGAAGTACCCACAACTTCTGAAGGCAAGCTCTTCCATTGGTTAATTGACCTCACTGTTAGGAAGATTCTCCTTAATTCCAGGTTGCTTTTCTCCTTGATTAGATTCCATCCATTGTTTCTTGTTCTGCCCTCTGGAGCTAAAGCTTCCAAAGAGAAGGAAAATCCCAATAATTGTTCCCATATTTTAAATTATAATAGCTCGGAATATATAACAACCACATTAATACCCTGATAATTTAAAGAGGAGGTTATGTAAATTAACTGTGAGGAAAATACTAGAAAAAAAATAAAATTCCCATAAAATTAAGCTTGCCCCAAACAAGCTGTAATGCTTTTAGAATAGTATTTTCCACATTCATTTTCTAGTGACAGCTAAATCATTGCAAATAAACATACAGATGTAAAAAGGGAATGGATCATAGTCTCTCAAACTAAAATTCCAAACCATAAAACCTCATTACTTGAATACATATTAGGCATGTGAATCATTACTCAAATAGAAATAAGGACTAAGAATATGTGTAAACACTTGTTTATAATCTCAAAGTGTACATGTCTTTTCCAAAGGTGTTTATAGAGAGTGATCTCAAATTAACCAAGGTTACATGGTGTTGATTCAGCCATAACATTCGGGGTTTTTTTCCTTGTTTTTCAAGGCTTTTTCATTTCACTTGAAAATAAAATGGAGTAATCCTGACATCAATAGAAACTTCCACTTCATGCCCATGGGAAAAATAAGTAGGGAAGAAAACAAGCTACTTATTTAGAGTGTGCTTGTTCTGAATTCTATAATAGTTTCAGTTCAGTTATTGAAAAGCTAGCTGTTAACAATAATCCCAGATGAGTTTGGAACCAGATATAAACAATCTGGTCAGTTTATCACATATACTTTCTTTTCTTTCTTCTCCAAAATATGCATCATCAGTGTCCTATGTTTCAGGGCAACATTGACTCTTGACCTGAGTCACTGAAAATTTATTTGATTGATTGATTGATTGATTGATTATATATGCTGCCTGGCTGACAATTACAATTATAATATTAACATTTAGAATATGCACTCCTTAAACTTACATTATAAACAAACAACTAATGACAAGACAAAGAATATTAAGAGAACTAAACCAGCATTACTAACACGATACAACCATAGCAGTTAAATGGAATGTTCACCTGGTATGTTGAAAAGGATGAAATGTGAATAAGATGTTACCAACAACAGCATACTAATCCTGGGAAGCATCCAATACCTTTATTAATAATCAGCCAACATCTCCATTAAATAATTAACAGAGCACAAGTTTTGTATTTTACTTAGTGACAAAGATTTATTGAAAGAGTAAACATTTTTGGTTTTTTGCTTTAATATCAATATAGATTAATAAGTCATTCATAAAATGATGTAATCAACAGCTCTTCTCTTTTAGCTTCTTTGTTGCCAGCTGAGTCTGATTAGCATATGTGGGTACCTCAAAGTGCTTCTAGGTGAGTTTCTACAAAATCTGCCTCAATAAAGTTTTTTTAAATCTATATTTGAAAAGGTGAAAGCATTTTGACTTCATATTTATTTCAGTTTCTTAAAGGATATTATTTCTTTTGCTGTGGAATATAGTCACAACTTATTTTTATCCACTTTTCTGTTCTCTTCCCCTCACCTCACCTCACCTCACGCATGTTATTTTCCTAGCTTTTTTTATGCCATGTCCTATTTCAGTGGGGCAATCCTGTGACAAAACTGAAAGAATTACTGGGATTATGATGAATCAGCTGTTGAACAGGAACTGCATTTTCAATTACATTTTCACCCCATTTCCCCCCCAACCCACCCCAAGCTCCCCAACCTAACCCTCCCCAACCCCCCTAACCCTCCCCTCCCCTCTGACTTCCACAGAATATAATCCCATCAAAATCCCCTTTTTATAAAACCTGAACCCCTCCATCCCCCATATAATTTTTCATCTTCACAAAATTCAAATAGTTCTATTTTTATATAATACTTTCAGTGAAAAGCTATTTGATACTTCCTAGTTTGATATTTGTTCTGCACATAATCTATCCACTTTTTCCATTCCCATTCATAAGTCTCTTGTGAGCGATCTTTTAGATATGCTGAGATCTTCGCCATCTCTGCAAAGCTAGCCATCTTCAAAGTCCATTCCTCGATAGTGGGCAAGGCTTCATTTTTCCAATATTTACCTATCAATAATCTCGCTGCTGTTATCATATACAATATCAACTTTGTTTCATCCTTTGTAAAACCCTTAACTATACCCAGTAAAAACAATTGTGGAGAAAATTGAATTTTTTTCCTCAAAACATTCTGCATAACCTACCAAATTTTTATCCAAAAAGCCTTAACTATCTTACAGGTCCACCAAACATGATAATATGTAGCATCTAAACAACCACATCTCCAACATTTTGGCTGAACATTAGGGTACATACACGACAATTTCTTAGGATCTAAATGCCATCTATAAAACATTTTATAAAAATTTTCCCTCAAATTCTGCGACTGTGTAAATTTAACATTCTGAACCCAAATTTTTTCCCATGTCTCTAACATCACTGGCTCTGCAAAATTTTGTGCCCACTAAATCATGCAATCTTTAACCAATTCAGTTTCTGAATCCCTTTCTAACAAAACATTGTAAAGCCTTTTAATATGCATTGGACCTTTCTCTTTTATATGTCTAACCAATTCTTCCTCATGCAACATAATACCAGTTTTTTGGTCCTCTTTCCATCTCAGTTGAAGTTGATTATACTGTAACCAAGTTAAATTAATCCCTTCATCCAACAGTGTCTCTAATGTCTTCAGTTGCCATCTGCCCGCATCTGTAAAAAGAACTTCTTTATATAACCCCCCCCCCAAGTGACATTATATTTGTATTCCACATGATATGACCAAGATCCAACCATAGCAGTATTTTATAATCCCATTTGAGTCGGTGCTTCTTCCAAACTCTGATCAAAGAGTCTCTAAGTATATGGCTTTTAAACACTTTATCCGCTCTGTTCTCATAAAATAAGTAAGCATGCCAACCAAATTCGAGATCAAAACTTTCTATATTCAATATTCCAGTCTTTTTCCTTCCAAACCAATCACTTGCTTGAGTCAAAGCTGCTGCTTCATAATATAACTGTAGCTTTGGAAGTTTAAGACCTCCCCTTTCTGGAGCATCTTGCATAATTTTCAGTTTCACTCTCAGTTTTTTCTCGTTCCAGACAAACTTATTCAATCCACTTTGCCATTCTTTCAGTTGTTTATCACTTTTAAGCACCGGAATCATTTGAAACAAAAAAAGAAATCTTGGCAAAATATTCATCTTAACTGCTGCTATTCTTCCAAGTAAGGACAGCTGCAGTTTTTTCCAAGTCTCTATATCTTTCTGTATATCTCGCCACAACACCTCATAATTATTTTGAAACAATTTCATGTTTGATTCTGCAACCTGAATTCCTAAATATTTAACCTTAGGTACAATCTCAAAACCTGCCCTGCTCTCAAGTTCATGTTTTCGATCTTGTGTCATATTTTTAACTATCATCTTAGTTTTTTTCTGGTTCAGTCTAAATCCTGATACTGTGCCATAGTCTTTTATAATGTCTTTCATCTGGATTATTGATTCCATCGGCTGTGTTAGGGTAACCACCAGATCATCTGCAAATGCCCTTATTCTGTAGTCCTCTTGCCTTATTACTATACCTTTCAAGATATTCAAATCACGTATTGTATTCAATAAGACTTCTAGTGTTAAAATAAATAACAATGGGGATAACGGACAACCTTGTCTTGTTCCTTTTTCAATATTAAAATCTGTTGTCAACTTCCATTGATAATAATCTGTGCCTTTTGCTCTTGGTAAATTGCTGAAACCGCCTGTATAAATTGATCCCCAAAATCCATCTTTTTTAAAGTCTTTAATAGAAAATTCCAGTCCACCCTATCAAAGGCCTTGACTTCCGGTTTGTCTGCCTCTGACGAAAGACGGTCCCTTTTTAGGACCGCCAGCCCCGCCGCCTGTAGAGCTACTTCGATCTCAAGAAGCGGCTTGAAAACTCCCAAATCTGAAGGATTGGTGGAGAAGAGCGAGCAAGGAGCAGGTTGAGCCCCTGTGAACCCCCAGAAAATCACTACTGTGGAGGAAACAGGCGCGGCTCCCTTTCAACTTGCGGAGACTCCGGACAGCGTGGGACGACTCTGCTTTGCGCAGAGCAAGTCGGCTGCAGCAACCTTTCAAACTAATGAAACTAACTTCAATAATTAGTGGAAACAACAACCTGAACCTTCAAATCTAGAAACTGCAAGTATTATTCTTCTTGTGACTTTTTGATTTAAGTAAAAGTCTGAGCGAGTGAAAGCAGCTTGAAAAAAAGGGGGCCCGGCTCCAGCGTTAACAAGCTGAGAGTGAGAGTGGTTTTGTAAAGTTATTTTAACAAGCTACAAAGTAGCGCCGCTTGTAACAAGCAGAAATAGGAGAAGAGGAAAAATTCTTTTAAAATAAGCCTGAGCTTGCTTCAGTCTAACTCTATCCCCAATTTGATTAAACCTGGGGGATTTTGTGGTGGTGGAAAAGGAAAAAGGATCTCCTTTTTCAGAAAAGCTAATCTACGTGGCAGAATGGCTTCTAAGAAACAGGAAGGAAAGGCAGCAGGTGGGGGGATCCCCCACACATAAACCTGAGCAGCAGCTTCCTCCTACTCAGCAGAGCCAGAAAAAAGATTTTGATTTTGAAAGTTTAAAAGATTTTATTACCCAGGCTCTGGATGATAAATTTCAAAAATCTCAACAGGAAATTAAGCAGGAAATTAATGAAATGAAAAAGCTGGTGCAAGAGAATTATGGCAAGGTGACTAATAAATTATCAAATGTGGTGTCTGGCCTGTCAGAAATTATTATTAAAGTGGATTCTAAATTGGAAGAATTTAAATCAGAAGTGAATGTTAAAATAAAGGATACTGACTTTAAAATTTCTGATGTGGATAATAAAATGCAGAGAGTTGAAAACAAAATTAAGATGATGCAATTCCGGGCCATGGAATTCGCCATAAGAATTAGAGGTATTAAGGAGAATGATCGACAAGACCTGAGACAGATTTGTGCTGATGCTTTGGCTGTGTTGTTAAAAATTAATTCTGAAGAGATTTTTTACAAAATAGACAAAATTTACAGAGTGAATTCATGGGTGGCCAGACAAAGACAACTGCCTAGAGATGTGGTGATATATTTTACAGATAGAAGAATGAGAAATGATATTTTGCAAAAATCTTTTCTTTCTTCTGTGCAAGTGGAGGGAGCTCAAATTGGAATTTATAAAGAATTACCGCCTAAGATGTTAAAAGATAGAAAAGATTTTGGTTTCTTAGTAAATGGATTAAAAAAATCACAAATTCCATTTTGGTGGGATGCTCCAACTGACATAATTTTGAAGTACAATGGAGAAAGATATCGATTGAATACTGTTGAAAAGGCGGAACACTTCTACTATACTGTTTTTAAAGAGAGATCACCATCCCCACGTACATCTACTGTGTTGGAGATAAAGGAGAGTGATAAGGAGAAGCAACCTCAGCAAGAGATGGAAGAGCAGCTTAAGCAGGTCGAATCAGAGCCAGTGGAAATGCAGGGTGCTACAGGAGGTTTTCTGGAGGAGCCTCTGTCAGAATCTTCTCCAATTTTGACTACAAGAGATGTGGCTTTGGACCTAGCTCGGATGGCTGAAGCCAAAGACCAGTATATAATTCGTGCAATTTCCGAGCAACTCAAAGAAAAGCAATTACAGGAAAGATCTAAGGCACAACAATACAAAAAGGGAGTCAAGAGTACTACACAAGAAAGTGAAGCCATGGGGGGAGCAAAGCCAAAGATTTCGGAAGATATCCGGCAATTCTGCTCGTCGCTTCAAAAAGGTATACATGACGATTAAGTTTCTATCTTGGAATGTGAATGGATTGAATTCACCACAGAAAAAGAAGAAGTTATTCACATATCTGAGACAATTTAATAATGATATAATTTGCTTACAAGAAACTCATGTTAGAACATAAGATCAAAAATATTTGATAAATTCAAAATTAGGAATACATTTCATAGCTTCAAATTTGGAAAAAAAGAATGGTGTGGTCATTTATATAAATAAAAGACTGTCAGCTAAGATTATAGAAGCAGATGAAGGCGGCAGGTTTATATCAATTGAACCGAATACTATAAATGGCCAAATTCTCGTGATTGGAATTTATGCTCCTAATCAACAACAGGATTATTTTTATAAAACTTTGCACACCAAAATACTGCAATGGGATTACAGATCTATTTTAATTATGGGAGATTGGAATGGAGTAATTGATTCCAAATTAGATAAAAAGAGCTTGGCGAAGTCAAGGATTAGATTACCACAGACTTTTTTCGACATGAAAGAAGATTTGGAATTAAAAGATATTTGGAGAATACATAATCCAAAAGAATTGGACTATACTTTTTTCTCTGATAGACGTCGATCTTTTTCTAGGATTGATTTTATTTTATTATCAAATGATTTACTTGTTAAGACAAAAAGAACAAAGATTTTTCCAAGAACTCTAACTGATCATAGTCCAGTATGGATAGAAATTGAGACTGGAAAGACTGAGAGAAGATCATGGAGATTAAATGAAAATTTGTTTAGATATGAAAAAAACATAATAGATTAAAGCAGATTAATCTATTTAAATCTATTTAATCTGCTTTAAAAGCAGATTAAAGAATTTTTTGAAATAAACTTGAATAAGGGTACCCCAATTGAAATGGTGTGGGATGCGAGTAAAGCGTATATGAGAGGGGTACTCATTCATATGAATTCTAAACATAAACTGAATTGACAAAAGAAAAGAGCTGAACTGGAAGTAGAAATAAAGAATAAAGAACAGTTACTTATTAAAAATCCAACAGACGAAAGAATACGTGGTGCTATAAAACTTTTGAAAGATCAATTCCAAATGCTTATGGCGGAACAAGCTGCAACAAATTTACAATATGCGAAGCATAATACATTTTGTAATGCCAATAAACCGGGCAGATGGTTGGCCTACACATTAAGGAAGAAGCAGAGTATACGGACTATTGATAGTATTGATATTGGAGGGAAAGAAATTTTTCAACAAAAATTAATTAAAGAAGTTTTTGTAGATTACTACGCTAAATTATATGCTAAAGATGATATGCAGAATGGACTTATAAAAAAATACTTAGAAAATAAAAGAGTCACAAAAATTACCAACCAACAAAAGGAAAGAATGAATTATCCTATAAAAGTTGAGGAGATAATTGCAGCAATTAAACAACTGAAAACAGCTAAAGCTCCTGGAACGGATGGCTTGACTGCAGTGTATTATAAAACTTTGCAAGCAGAAATGGTGGAACAACTCAGAGACTTATTTTGTAACATACAACAAGGGGGTAAAATACCCCCATCATGGAAAACAGCTTAAATTTCTTTGATACCAAAAGAGCAAGTAGGTCCTAAAAAACCGGAGAACTATAGACCAATATCTCTTCTGAATAATGACTATAAAATTTACACAAAAGTATTAGCCAACAGATTGATGCCAGTAATTCAAGAGGTGATTCATGATGATCAAGCGGGATTTATAGAGGGTAGATATATGAAGGACAAGGTAAGGCAAGTTATTGATTTATTGGAATATCTTGAGAAGAATAAACAGATCCCTGCAGTGCTGGTTTTCTTGGATGCGGAACTGCATTTTCAACTGTTGTAAATAAAGGCACACTTCAAAACACACATCGCACCCAATACCAGTCATTGAAAAAACATGAATCAGGATCCACCCATCCTTCAAATTATAACATTTTTATATGTATATTAGCAAATTTATTTATTTAATTCATTTTTATTCAATTTTAAATTTTTGTATTTATGTGTTTTATTCTGTGGCTGTTCACCGCCTTGAGTCCTTCGGGAGTAGGGCAGTATAGAAATCCAATAAAATAAAATAAATAAAATAATAAAATAAATTGGCAGCTATAAAGTTCAATGTTTTCCACAGATTCACTGGTTGTCCTTTTTACACATATTGTAGTATAAATAGTGAAGTACAGTAATTGAGTTTGAGTAGCCTTCCAAGGGTTCAAGATGAAAGTTAAAAGCTTTCTTAAGTGATAAAACACATCTTATCTCAAAAGATAATGCTGGATCATGATACCTTCAAAAGGATTGGTGGTCCTAGCTTTAATGTTTGTTCTGCTGGTAAAGATTGTGAACAGTGTCTATGGACATTCTCAGTCATCCAGGCCATGGTTGTCCCAAAGTTGTTTTTTCAAAAGGCAACTTGACTTTTTAGTTTTTCTTTGAAAAGGTTTCTTGGATAAGAAGTGAAACAACTTCAAAGAAAAAACAGAAAGTCCAGTTGCCTCTTGAAAAAGCAGCTTTGGGACATTGTGAACAATGTAGTCCAGGTGCAAAAGTGAATAAGGACTGTGCTATTTTATGTCATTTATGCTGCAACAGGGGAAAGAATCGTACAGTGTTGAATGAAGGTTTAGTCAAGTCATCTTTTGGAGTACTCAGAATATGGAAATACAGGACCAGAACCAAAAACAAATGACAATACAAAGATCAGCAAACTCAGGAATGAAACTAGGCAATGGTGTTAGGCTGAAACTAAAAGATTCAAGGGTTCATCATAAAGATATCTATAGTAAGAAGTTAAGAGCAGTGTGCAAGTTTTGGAAGTGGGCTATGACCAGTCTAACCTGCTTCCACCTATAGCCTTTATGCTCCCACCTTGAAACTTTTCCTGAGGGCTTAGCAGAATTTCTCTCTCTTGATCCAGATAAGATGCATCTGAAGATGGCAAGGATTAACCTCCCATAATGGATTTAGATCATATTGTTCCTGAAATCTTTTCTCATCCATCAAAACTCTTCAAAGTAGCTCCCCCATCTGTCTATGGCTTAGAATAATGAAAGCAACACAGAAGCGACTGCCAATAGTTACCATACCAAGTTTGGGCATCATTAAGTGTCCTTCCATGATCTGTTCGGATCTCTGGCTGCAGTGTGTAGCATGTATGTATCTTATGCTTGTAGAAATCTTTTTAAACCATGCACCTCTGTAGTGCAAGCTTTAAAATATGTTTCCCACTTAAAAGCTTTTTCTTTTCCTTTTAGCATTACTATTAGTAACTTTGCACACAACTTTCAAAAATAAACATCCTTCTTCTGGACAATTTTTCACATTTTTTTTTAAAGGCAATTGATACAATATGATGATAGTAGATGCTCCAAAGCCTTATAGTAGATTATAGTAGATCTATTATAGTAGATCTCATAAATCCGTTCCATTAACAATTCATGGAGGATACCTTTATAATTACTTAATGGCCAAAAGTCAAAACTACTATGTGTATAAGCTTATGGCAGCACTCCTGTAGATCTTATGTCAATACCCCACAGATTATATACTTTATATTTTCACCATTGAGAAAGCATAAGCATTTGAATCTCAGATATCTGAGCATTGAATCTCATATATTTTTATCCTCTTCATATTCTTACTTCTGTTGTAATAACCTTTCCAATCTTAGGTTTCTCTTCAAAATGATTATCATCATGACTGTCTTCCTGTGAGACTCTCTGATTTGACTATAGCTTCCAAAAATGAAGTTAGGCATAGAATTCTAATTTTCTATAATGAAACTTTGATATGTAAGAATATCTGCTTTATCAAGAAAGATGAAAGACCTGAATTTAGAATCACCAAAACAGAAGGGCAAAGTGGAGTTTGGAGTTCCAACACAATTCACAAATGGCATCTCTATTTTTGTTCTCTTAAGTCATTAACCACTTGAAAATTATAAGAGTGACTGTTAATAAATCCCAGCATATTCCTGTTGGGCCAATTATTCTTGAAAATGGTGACAACTAAACAATATAATTTGACCAGTGTCCAGTTGACTAAAAGTAGTATAAAATATATAATCTGTATTACAGAGGAGGAGTTGGTGCCAGCCACACACAATGCTGCCAAAGAAACATCTTTGGGGAAAGCTTCAATATTTAGAAGCTTTAAACCTCTTTAAATATTTTAAAACATATTCTTTAAAAAGGTAGCACTGAACCTAGCATTTAAAAATAAACAAACAAAACTATCTTGTATAGACAGCATAAACATTGTAGGAGGAGAACTGTGTCAGTCTACGGTGGCTAAAAATTGGGCAGCATTTTTTCTGAGTAACAAATTTAATTAAAATGCTTTCACGAACTGCAGCTCACTTCATCAGAGGCTAGGGTGGCTAGACTGATATAGGCTTTAAATTGGGGTGGGGAAGAAAGGAGAAATGGAAACTAGGTTCGTTATGCAAATGCACCTTAGATGCGTTATTGATTATAAGTCTCTAATCAATCAACAATTGTAATGCACTAAAAACTATTCTGTATTTGATACATTCAGAAGCTGCCTGAAACCTTTTGATGTATGTGAGTTCAACCATTTTTTATTTAATGACACTTGTAAAGCCCAACCCGGAGTATCCTGGGAGGCGCAAATGCTGTGATGATATTAAATGTGTGTCCATTACTTCTTTTGCACAAATGTTTGCTCCATTTCTTCTATGCAGAATTCAGAAGGGCATTGCTGGCAGACGAAGCATATATCTCATTGGATGACAAGCAGATGAAGGCATCGCTTATCATGTTGGGGCCTGTGATAGTGCTGTTGAAATGGATGCGGAGATGAAATGACATCTGAGTTTGTTGCATGGTCTGATTCCCATGTTGGAATCATAGTTCTTTTATTTTTTGGTTCAGGGGTTCATATGAAGAATGTGCCTGCCCAAGAAAATGCCCAGTGTCACTGATCAGTATTGGCTGTAGCTTATTAATAATGTCTTTGAGTGGCTTCAGATATGAGCTGTAGGTGACAACCAGTAGTGTTTATTTGTTCTGTTTCTGTGGATAATCTTTCAATAAATCCATTCTGGGTCCTCTCTCTTTACTAATTTGTTTATTGATCTCTTTGTATTGGTAGTTCAGTCTACTGAATGTCTGATTTAATTCTATCAACTGGGTGTCTCTATCAAGCTGCATCTCTGATTTGCAGGTACATATTGTCCAAGGTAAAGGAATAAAGAGTGAATACTTACCCAATTTGGTGGGAAAGTGTGCTGTTTTGCCATCAGTAATATGTACTTGATAGCTTGAAGTTCATGTTTGTGGAAAATGTTAAGGAGATTTCCTATGGAATGCAATTTTCTAATATTTATGTTGTGTTTTATATTGCAGGTAATGGCTGTGACATAAGGGCATGAAATGCATGAAACCTGCTATTTCTCTTGTAATAATTCCAGTGCTGGAGACAATAGGACAGTCCAGGTTTCCTTGTTTATTTTTGGAAGTAAACGTTGCCTGTTCTTGACTCATGGGGTATTTATTTCCATGTATGTCTTTAGGAAATTATTTCATCAGATTGCATAGTTCTGTTGATAAAGAAAAGTTTTATCACTTTTCTGAGGAAAGTTGATAAAACATGGTGTTGGAAAGTTGTTTCTCAGCTTTTATGATATAATCTACTTTATTCATAATAAAAACTGCTTCTCCTTTGCCAACTTGTTTGATTTTGCCCTTTTACAAAACTGAATAATTACAGTGCAGTCATTAAGCTATACTTCATTATACCACAGGTAATAAATATTGGCTCAGAATTGTGATAGAGTCTTAGGGATTTTTTTAAAAATAGTATAAAACTGGCAAAAAACAAAATTTGTTGAGGCAATGTTGAGGCAATGCTTTCACTTATTTTGCTATTGTTAGCCTTTATTCACCATTTTCTTATCCACTGAGATTTTACAAATGCAATATTTTGTTAATATTTGCAATCAGTTAATATCCAAAACACCCCATACATTTTTGCCTCTTAGGCTTAAGCCTTAAGGTAGAGGTCTTCAAACTTGGCAGTTTTAAGACTTGTGGACTTCAACTCCCAGAATTCTCCAGCTGAAGTCTTAAAGGTGCCAAGTTTGAAGACCTCTGCCTTAAGGAGTACTTTCAGGACAATAAGCGACACAGAAGACCAACCATTGTCAAAGTTTAATCTCCATCCCTAACTTCCTTTTCATTCACTTTCAAAACATTGTCTATATTAAATGTTAACTGATACTTTGAATAATGAAGCCTCAAAAGCTTTGGATAGTGATGGTAATAAAAAAAAAATTCTGATGTCAGATTTTACTCTCTCCTTTTAAAAATGAAGCCGTATTTTGAAGCTCAGATGTAAAACTGCAATAAATTTTACAGCTGCTTTCATGTAGCCTTAATATAATTTTGTAGATTATTTTTCCAACATTTCATTCATATTAATATTAAATGTTTTCATAGCTTAGTGATAATATTAGTTACTCTTTTTAAACCCCTGAGACTCTATCACAATTCTGATCCAACATTTATTACTTGTTTTACTGAAGTATAGTTTGGTGACTGAGCCATAATAGGATACTGAATATTCCATAACAGTAAAACACAACATAGGAGAAAATGTAAGCTCAAAGCTATTACCTTTTTACTGTGATGACATTTCTGCAGATACATGGAGTTGGTATATGATCAAAGCTGAAACATAACCAGGAAGACTAGGACAAGTAGAGCCATCTCATTTACAAGACTATTTATTTTCAATGGATATTAAAGGAAGCGGGAAGGCAGCTGTTTGAAAGAACAACCCGTTCTGACAAACAGTCCTTTTTTTACTAAAATAACAACAAAAACATATCCATTAAGAAATTCTTCTTTGCTATAGCTGAAGAGAAATTGTTCTCTGTTTCCCCTCTACATCCTTTTGCCACTCATTTCTTGCTTCATCTCTTTTAGATTTTTTTTAAGGGAATATGTTATCTATCTATTGTGGGAAGGAAATCAAATTCTTTTACCACATGTTCTTCCCACCATAATCAGAACAAAAGTTTCAAAGTGTCAAAATTATGAATTAGAATAGTTCCACGAGAAATGCCAATGTAATCAGATGGCACTTTCCCTGTCTCAGCTTAGCCTGAAATCTCCTTGATCAAATAACAAAAAAAAAATTCTTTCCCTAAAAAGATTGCCATTTTCAATTAACAAATGCTAAACAACAAAAAAACCTCAATTCAGCAGGGTGCCTATCTGACAAACAGGAACACTGGCTAAGTAGGCTTTGGTGGTATTCCTAAATGACATACTTTCACATGCTTTTGACCAGGGGTGTCAAAAGTGTGTTGTCACAGCATCGTCACGTGACATATTGTGACTTTTTCCCCCTTTGTTAAACCGGGCGTGGGCTTGGCTAGCGTGTGATGCATCCGGCTCGCGGGCCGCAAGTTTGAGACCCCTGCTTTTGAGGAACAAAGGCAAAGTCTTTCTATATTGGTGATGGCAAACCTATGACACCTATGACATTTTTGGTGACACATAAATTCTCCGGCCTGTCTGGCACTGAGGCTTGCTCTTGCCTGACCTCAAAAGCAGGCAAGAATGGGACATATTTTCCCATTCTTTTCAGAGGCTGCAAAGCCACACAAGTGCATTCTCCTAAGTTTCCAGGCTTTATGAGAGCCAGACCTGCCTAAGATAGACGTTTTGAAAAATATTTACAACTATGTTTTATTTACAGTAGTTAATTAAAAAATTAAATAACTTAATTTATTACTGTTTCTTATGAATTGTTTATCTTTTGTGTGGAGATGGGTGGGGCTGATATGCTTGCAGAGTCAAGTTATGCATTTTCTAAATTTTTGACACACTGAGACCAAAAGGTTCACCATCACTGTTCTATATAAAGATCCTCAGAAAGGACACATGTATGTCCACTTCCAATAGCTGATTCTGTATACTGCATTCTCAGAATAAACTTCACCTCAGATTGAAACAACTGCCTTATTTTTTTCATTCCATCTTTCTATGTCTAGCTATATCTATCTATCTATCTATCTATCTATCTATCTATCTATCTACCTACCTACCTACCTACCTACCTACCTACCTACCTACCTATCTATCATCTCTATCTATCTATCATCTGTGTCTGTCTGTTTATCTATCTATCATCTATCTATAATCTGTGTCTCTGTCTGTCTGTCTGTTTTTCTATCTATCTAATCACCTATCATCTGTGTCTGGTCTGTGTTTATCTATCTATCTATCTATCTATCTATCTATCTATCTATCTATCTATCTATCTCTAACTGTAATTTTAAGGATTTCTACTATTTCTATTGAAACACTATTTTATAATAAAACTGCATCACTGAAAGACAGTTTTCTGATTGCAAGGAAGCTGTGGAATACTTGTAGATCTCTCCTCTCCTCTCTTCTCCTTTCTTCACAGAGAAAAACAGCCAGCGAGAAAAACTGAGAAAAGAACAAAAACATGCTATAATGTGTTCCTGC
Source organism: Arizona elegans (assembly GCA_022577455.1). Lineage (NCBI taxonomy): Eukaryota > Metazoa > Chordata > Lepidosauria > Squamata > Colubridae > Arizona > Arizona elegans. The sequence continues at coordinate 60,252,997 of JAKOOJ010000008.1, forward strand.
TATCCGTGACATGGAAATAAATGTGCACTATAAGCTTAATTTATGCCTAATCATTTAAGGTGACAGGGTGTGAACAAAATAACTTGTGACTAACAGTGAAGAAGAAGTGTAGGGAAGAGTACAAGTGACAAGAATAGTGATCAAGCAAATAATTAATCCTTCCTAGATTTGGGCTGACATTTGGGAGAAGGAGAAATATACGGTGCATCTCTCAGATTCAACTCTTTTTTTGTTGTTGTTGTTCAAAAATAGATTAGCAACACTCTAATAGTAAACACACACACATATATATATGCATTAATGGCAAACAATAGAGAAACATAATGTATAATATCATATTTATCATAAACATTGTGTATATATAGAGACACTTTAGCTTGTTACTATAGCAGAAACATGAAAAAAATAGTTCTCTGGCTATAAATGGACTGATTTCTTCAGAAAAATTAAAAGCTTGCTTTGCCAAATAGTTCATAAATTGTATAGGCTGCAATTATTTGAGAAAAACAAGCAGGAAGAAGAGAAGACTAACTAAAATAATGACAGGGAATCAGACAGGAAAAGATCCAGCTGCATTTCATGAGAAGAAAATAATCTATCTGATAGTAAAGGCAAAGTGGCAGATGGCAAGTGTCTGAGTAAGCATGAAAATAAATACTGAGTAAAATTCAGGTGGCTATCTTTTCATCAACACAAATGGAAAATGTTATTTCTTGTATACTTCTCCAGATCTCAATAAGTTTGAATCAATAATTTATAGACTGACTAAAATATGAAATTAGTTGGTGCTGGCCCATATTAGACTTCTTCTGTTACATGATCTGTCTTCCTGTGGACTATAAATATTGGTTAAGTTCACAGATTTGTCAATAGTTGGAAGAAAATATATCCACACTGATAGTACGATATATTACAGCAAATAATGAAATAGCTCCTCTCCTCACAGTCTGCATGTAGAAGCTGACCAAAGAAACAAATTAACTTATGGATGAAACAGCACATCCAGGACTTGATATTTAGACAAGTTGCCTCACTTCATTTGTTGTGTTCTCTTTTCCCTGTTTGGAAGAATTATACTTTTTATTTTCTCCTTAGACACAGTATTTCTTGTTGCTGTTACTATTTTCCTTTTCTTGGCTATGAGGGCCGAATTCTCAGAGATGTGGGGTTACTATTTAAACATATCTTAATTATTATTTTTTTGTCCTTAAAAAATATGTGACTAGATATTCTTAAAGGAATAGGTTCTAGTCACTTGTAAGCTTTGGTAAATATGGATCTCAGTGAACAAACTAGAATTCCAGCCAAGGTTACCTCAACATTTTCTTTTACAAACTCCCAAGGCAAGATTGCCCCCAATTAACATTCATCCAGAGATTTCTTTGAAATAGGAGAATAAGAGATTGTTCATTATAGGTATATAAGATTGCCAGTTTAGTTTCATTCCTGAAGTATAGACTACCAATGAAACAGTATTTTTTACATATGCTTTTTCAACTTCATCTACCACAGAATTATCTAATGTAATATGATGCCAACCATCAACTTCATGAATCCTAAGGTGCATATTATAACATATACAGATGGTATAAAACTGGTCACATCCCCTCATTTTCACATTATGATTTTTAAACATTAGTGGAAGGGGGGGGGGAACCTAATTGCAAATAGCAAGGTAATTGAGTTAATAACCAAATGTAATGTTATTATTTAGAGAATGGAGGGATGTAATTGGAGCTGAAGACCCAGGGATTGGATGAAGTACAGACTATATATTATTGCAGCACCATAAACTATGTCTATGTTGCTGTGATCTAAAAACAGTGGGAAGGCTATTAAAAGCAGCCCTGATAATTGGAACAAAAAAAAATCATGATGATTGTACCTCTCAATATCCCCTGCTGTACTTCTATGTTCAAATGTAAAATGAAAGCAGGAACATTCTAATTTATCTTTCAAACAGGGTTATTTCTGGCAGCCATATTGATTGAATGCAATGCAGTTCTGTAGCATGCTGATCAACAATTAAATGAGCAAATGCTTTTTTCTCAGCTTGTTCTGCTGCATTTGAATTTCTCTGTTTTATGGTCAGAATAGTAAGAGTCTGTAAATAGGTTGTATTAGATAGTAGCCATGCAGCGAAAGGTTCTAGTTAACTGTGCTTTTCTGAAATACTGGGATAATTCAGAATAGTCAGCTGATAGAGTAAGTACAAAAGACAACAATTAAATTATGAAGAAAACACTTTAAAATAAAACTACTTTGATGAAACTACCTTAATCACCATTAAACACAATAATTACTCAAATTTAATTTCTGCCTGGTCAAGTGTAATTATGAACATTTTACTACATTGCTAAAAATATGATAGATTTCCTAAAAGATAAGGATTGACCTTTGCTGCTCAATCTGTATCAGGAAAATTCAGTAAGCTTGTTGACCGAGGGAATTTTATGCAGCTATAACCATGGTCACAGAAGGAAGAATTCTTAAAATGTATCATACAGTCTATACAGTATGAATACTAGTTTTGTAATCTTGTAACTGATAACATGAAATAAAATCAATCTTCCAAACACACATTATCACATTCTGACTCTAGACAACTAATTTCCTGTTGGCTTTAATTTAAAAATTAGAAAAAAAAAGCCTAAACATAAAACAAAGAATAATGTCTTCTTTTTCATTATTCTTTTATGCCACCAAGAAGGCATGCAAGATCAAAACATTTAATAACAGAGCCTGGAATTTTGAATGTACTGCCAATCTTGAATCTACTGCCAATGTCCTCTTTGACTATAGATGCCAATCAAGTATAGTTTAAATAGTTAGTGCACCTAGAAGAATGGAATTATTTGTAATCTTCACTACTTAGGATCAATGCAATTCTATTGTATTGTTCTGCCAATGGCTGATTACTAGCTCATTAAATATATTTTTATTACTGTTTATTAAGCTTCTTGACTGTTTTGCTAGGAGAGAAAAATGTAAATATTTTAATAACTTGAGTATTCCCATCTTCCTCTATGTAACTGAAGAAAATGAAGCTTCCCTTTGCTAAGAAATAGAATGTGATGTCAATAGAACGTGGAAATTTTTACCTAGATGGTGTAACAAAGGGTTGGTCCCAGTGTACTTTGTATAAAGAAATTAGATTTATTCATTTATTCATACATATATATAAGTTATGCACCATCTCAATCCTCATTGACTCTTGGTATTCTGAATGTGCGTGTCTATATTTTCTGAATTGGTACATTGTGGTCAACATTATATTGGCCTTTACATAATCTATAAATTAGAATGTCCAATTTGCATAGAATGGCCTGCATCTATTGGAATAAATAATTGGAATACAAGTGGCTTTTATTGCCCTTGTTTCATATTACTAAAAATATGCCAAAACTGACTGGGACTGTCTTTATTGTTATTAGAAAATGTTATGTGTGGCCTGGGTACAAATATTGCTAATTGCAAAATTTACAACTTCTTTATCTTTTCTTTCACATTGATAAAAAATAGGGGAAGATTGATATCTCTGACCTATGACCCTAGGAGAATGGTAAAGAACATAAATAAAATGGGAGGGAGGGAGGAAGAACAGACACCTGGATGAAGTTGGTCTGATCTTGCAATGTGGAACTGATGCATGCATACTGGAACTACAATTCCTATTACAAATGCAAGCCTTACAGTGCATATTATAAAGTATGAATTGGAATAATTTAGGTTGCTGTGAGTGTGTATGAGAATAGGGATCCATAAATTATGGATCATAATTTTTATGGATCATAAATTATGAAGGTTGTGGAGAGTGTGGTTGCGCGACAACTCCCACAGTTCCTGGATGAAACCGTCTATCTAGATCCATGCCAGTCCGGCTTCAGGCCTGGGTACAGCACGGAGACGGCATTGGTCGGATTGGTGGATGATCTCTGGAGGGCCTGGGACAGGGGTTGTTTCTCTGTTCTGGTCCTGTTAGACCTCTCAGTGGCTTTTGATACCATCGACCATGGTATCATGCTGCGCCGGCTGGAGGGATTGGGAGGGGAGGCACCGTGCTGCGGTGGTTCTCCTCCTATCTCTCTGACCAGTCGCAGTCTGTGTTGGCAGGGGGGCAGAGGTCGACCTCGAGGCGCCTTGCTTGTGGGGTGCCACAAGGGTCAGTCCTCTCGCCCCTTCTGTTCAACATTTATGTAAAGCCGCTGGGTGAGATCATCCGTGGTTTTGGGGTGCGATGCCATCTGTACACTGATGACACTCAGATGTATTTCCACCCCAGACCACCCCAATGATGCCCTCGAAGTGATGTCCCAGTGTCTGGAGGTGAGGAACAGGCTTCAGCTCAATCCTTTCAAGACCGAGTGGCTGTGGATGCCGGCGACCCGGTATAGCCAGCTGGTGCCATTGCTGGCTATTGGGGGTGAGTCACTGACCCCCACAGAGGGGGCTCACAACTTGGGTGTCCTCCTGGACACATGGCTGTCTTTAGAAGAGCATATGTATTTCAAACAATGTCTGATCAGGTCAGAATAGAGTTGATCAATTCCTTCTCATTTATGTTTTTTTTAGTGCATCCCAAGATAGCATCTGCTTTTTAGCAGCTGCATCAGTTTGCTGGCTCATGTTTAACTTATGGTGACAAAGGCATCCAGATCTTTTTCAATATACTATACTATTGCCAAGCCAGCTCTTTCCTATTCTATATTTGTGTCTTTGTTTCTTCCCAGATGCAGAAATTTACATTTCTCCCTATTTATTTCAGTCCATTGCTCAAGTCTGCTTAAAGCTTTTTGAATCTTTTCTCTTTTAATTTAAAGTGTTAATCATCTAGGTTTGGGTCATCTATAAACTTAGTATCACCTTTCTACATTGAGCAGCAAAAGACCCCGGAGAGAACTCTGCAGCATTCTACTTGATGCTTCCCTTCAGGCTGAAGTGGAATCAATAATAAGTGTTTGGATCCAGTCATTCAGCCAACTGTGAGTACATTTAACAGAATTCTCATCTAGTTCATATTTCTTGAAGAGCAATACCATGAGTCATTCTGTCTGAAAGCTCTTCTGAGATTTAAGAACACTATATGTATGACATTCCCTTGATCCACTATTCTACCAAGTTTAGCCAAAGAAGATGAGATGGCATGATTTCTTGAACTATGAACAGCTAAACTTTTTTCTTTCTGAAACAAGATAGACACAAGATAAGATTAGAGTTAAGATTTTTCTCTTCAGCATTTTTGAGATTGCTATAAAAACTCATACACTTTTTCCATGTTTCCTTCTTCAATATGCCATGTTGCACAAATTTGTCATTCCTCATAGATACTTGTCTCTTTCAGATTCCAAGCCACTAAATTGGATTTACCCATTAGCTCCCTGCTCTTGTTCAGATTCTGTTATTAAATTATCTTTTCCACTTACCCTGCAATTTAGGTATATGTTTATTGCTTAATATTATTATAATTATTAATGTGTTAGCTTACAAATGCTATAATAGCCTGTAAACTGGTATCTCTTAAAGATCTCTGTAGGACCCTATAGGCTGTTGACTGCAGTGATTAAATATTATATGTTTATTTGATTGCATTGTATCCATTAGCTTCAATATTAAGTAATAACTTGCATATATTAAATTCTATGCCTTTTCAGCGACCTATAGTGTCCAATGACAATAGAATTGATGTTACAAGAAGCCCCATTTGTTAGCAAAATAAGAGTGGGCATATAAAGAGAAACAGAAAAGTAATTTGTATGTAGTAGAAATGGGGAACTTATTGAAAAATATACTATGCAACAAGAAGAGAGAAGGTCAACAAGAAATGAGTAATAAATGAATGTGAACTGAATGCAAAAGTAAGCAATCAATATGAAATAATCATGTTGGTTTAGTTGTAACAGAGAATATGTAAGGATCAAATTGTAAAATAAATGTATGTTGAAACAGTGCATGGGTTGAAAAGAAAGGGAGAATACCAAGACAGATACGGATGGATAAAAGATTGTTAGAAAAAACAGAGTGAGAATTTTAAAGAATGGGAGGCATGTAAGAAACAACAGATTTACATATATACAAGTATAACAAATAGGTTTGGGGCTAATTAGTTTACTTTTTTCAATTTATTATATCAAGCTATTATTGTACTTTCTTTAGCTTTGTTAATATGTTTTACTTCTTTACTATGTGGTGCATCATTTTGCCCACCTTAAAAGAGAATAATACGATGGGTATGTATTTATGTTATTTATCATAAGACTTTTCCATAAACAAAATGCTAGTATAAAGCAGAACCTACTTTTTCTGGACATCTTGAAATTGCTTGCACCAATAAAGATATCAGAATAAATGATATATTGATTTTAAAAGGAGACTCAATTTTTGTCACATGGAAGAACGCTAAATTGCTTCCAGCGAATGCACTGAAAATTACTTTATTTTTTTGCTTAGTAGCAGCAAATTGCTTAGATCCTAATTTGCAAATGTTACAATATAGTTTTTTTCCCCCATAAGAATAATGACTATGAAATAGTCTTGGTAGAAATGGGATGAATAGGAAAGAAACTTTCTTATATTTCTGCAAGTTAGGAAAACAAAATCATGTACAGAAATTAGAAAAGCTTGCTTCTCATTTACTATGGAATGAAATAACCCCCCCCCCCCCCGCCCCAAATGATTTAGTTTGGATTTATATAAAGAATGTGTATAAAATATGGGAGGACACTGCATGAGTTGCTACTTATATAAAATCCTGAAATTCTATGTTATCATTTGAGGTCAGAAAATTATGCTGCTGGATGACTGTGGTTCAGCCAGAAATAATATTTGACTTCAAGTGCAGAATCTGCTAGAATTCTGTACTGCTTATTTGCTTTCATTAAACACACCCACAAAGATACATTTCTAGCTTTCACAGATGCAGAGAAAAGCTTGAAACTGGGAAGCTGTGTTTTCTTAATTATAAATTCAACAATGTTCTCAGTGTTTGGGTTTCTTGCCATTCAAAGCCTAGTATAAATCCCTTTTTTATTCCTGCTCTCATATTCTAACACACCTTTATTCAATGTGATGTCCTCTAGGTTTCTTAAAATAACAAACCTCAGAATTCTTAACTTGCATAGTTCAATGTATCTAAAAGGTGCCTGGGTAGGTGAGGCAGTTTGGGAGCCCTTTTCTTAACCAGCATTAATAGATGTGCTATTCTTGTTTTTTTTTTTTTTAATCATTTTCTTGATTTAGTTTAAAGTGCAACCTTGCTAGTAATTTAAAATATTTTTAAAAACCCTCTGTCTATGCAAGACATAACAATATGCTGGATTAGTTACACTCGAAATAAGAGAAGCTGGGATCTAGATAGTCTCCCTTGTTACTCTAATACCTGACAGTCATGGCTCAATAAACTTATGGACTTAATGTCATAATGTTTCAAATCTAATCAAAATTTGTATATATAAAAGGTTTGTTCAGGCTCTGTTTGCTATCTGGCCTGTTTTGAGGTTGGCCCTCCTCACCCCTGTGTGTTGTGGCCTGTTAGCAGCCTGTGCAGCTAGTAGCTGATTCCAACAGTGAGGAGGCTGGTGTGGGGCTGCGCCAGCAGCCTGTGCAGCTGGCACTCAAGTCAGACAATGAGGAGGCTGGAGAAGATGTGGTGCCAGAGGCGGGGATTCAGCCAGGGCCTTCAGAACCTCCAGAAGCTCCCATAAGTGAAGAGGAAGAAGAGGAGGAGCCTCTTCTCGATGCACGGCAGGAGTGGCTCCTCAGGAGGAGGTCTCCTCGAGAGTAAGGCTTGGGGCTAATTGGCCACTCCCTTAGCCTATTTAAGGAAGGACAACAGCTGAAGCAATTTGCAGGGAACAACTTCACTCTTCTTCGCGTCTGGATCTTAGTTCTCTTATCAGTTTCCTGCAAATTGCTTCTGGGCTTTCTGCCAACCATAGTAAGATTATGATTATTTATTCTTTGGATTCTTGTAGGCTGTTAAGAAAGTTAATTAACAGCCTTTGTTTGAAAAAGACTAATTTAATTTAGTAAACTAAGGTTTGTACAGACTTTGTGTGCGCTGCGTTCTTTGGGGTCCGTAGCTGGAGCAGAACACCATGTAAAATATCCATTCAGATGGATGGATGAATACTTTGATTGAAACAGATAGGTTAATGGCTATCATATCTATCCCATCTTTTCTTCTAAACTACTGTACCATGTGTCTTAATTAATGCCACAGAAGCATAGGAATTTCTCAAAAAGTAGCATGGTGAGTGAGTTGCATGAATGTTCCTCTGCTGGGAAAAGACTATACATATGACCAACCATTGCTATTTGACAAGACCATGGCAGTTCAAGGACAAAAGAACATTTTTGGTAGTATAGTATACACTAAGATAAACTTCCATATCTGGTAGCCTGGGAAGAGATCACAATATACATTTACATCATTGCATCCTTCTCTTTGCTATGTAATATATTAAGAAATTGCAAGGTTATTTCCACAATTTATTATTTTATTTTATTTTATTTTATTTTATTTTATTTTATTTATTTATTTTATTATTTTATTATTTTATTATTTTATTATTTTATTATTTTATTTTATTTTATTTTATTTTATTTTATTTTATTTTATTTTATTTTATTTTATTTTATTTTATTTATTTTATTTTATTTTATCATATTTATATACCGCCCTACTCCCAGGGGGACTCAGGGCGGTGAACAGCCAAGATAAAAATACAGTAACATATAAAAGTTAAAAACTATTAAAAATAGATTAAATAATTTGGGCTCAAGAACAAATCTAAAAACATCCAATTATATAAAACATTTAAAAACCAATTTAAAAGGGAGAGTTAGGCCAGGCCAGCCTGTTGGAATAAAAACATTTTTAGGGCACGGCAGAAAGTGGGTAAATCTTGGATCCTCCGTATCTCCAGGGGGAGCTCATTCCAGATGGCAGGTGCCCCCACAGAGAAGGCTCTCCCCCTGGGGGCTGCCAGTCAACACTGTTTGGCCAACGGCATCCTGAGGAGCCCCTCTCTATGGGAGCGAACTGGTCGGTGAGAGAAGGCGGTCTCGTAAGTACCCTGGTCCTGAGCCATGGAGCGCTCTAAAGGTGGTAACCAAAACCTTGAAGCGCACCCAGAAGACCACTGGGAGCCAGTGCAGCTCGCGCAGGAGGGGAGTCACATGGGAGCGCCACGTCGCTCCCATCATCACCCACGTGGCCGCATTCTGGACCAGTTGGAGCCTCCGGGTGCTCCTCAAGGGGAGCCCCATGTAGAGACCATTACAGTAGTCCAGGCGTGAGGTGACAAGGGCGTGAGTGACCGTGCGTAATGAGTTCCGATCCAGAAAGGGACGCAACTGGTGAATCAGGTGAACCTGATAAAAAGTCCTCCCGGCCACGGCCATCATATGCTCTTCTAAAGACAGCCGTGAGTCCAGGAGGACCCCCAAGTTGTGAACCCCATCTGTGGGGGCCAATGACTCGCCCCCAAGAGTCAGTGATGGCGCCAGCTGACTATATCGGGACGTCAGAAACCACAGCCACTTGGTCTTGGATGGGTTGAGCCTGAGTTTGTTCCTCCCCATCCAGATCTGTATGGCCTCCAGGCACTGGGACATCACTTCGAGGGCATCATTGGGATGGTCTGGGGTGGAGATGTACAGCTGGGTGTCATCAGCGTACTGGTGGTACTTCACCCCAAAACCACGGATGATCTCACCCAGTGGCTTCACATAAATGTTGAACAGAAGGGGCGAGAGGACCGATCCTTGCGGCACCCCACAGACAAGGGGCCTCGGGGTTGACCTCTGCCCCCCTGTCAACACAGACTGCGACTGGTCAGAGAGAAAGAAGGAGAACCATCGTAAAACAGTGCCCCCCACCCCCCACCCTTCCAACTGGTGCAGCATGATACCATGGTCGATGGTATCAAAAGCTGCTGAGAGGTCTGTCGTGCAACTGCACTCTCAACAACCTTCACAACAAAGCGAAGGTTGGAGACAGGACGATAATTTGCTAACACAGCCGGGTCCAGGGAAGGCTTCTTGAGGAGGGGCCTCACCACTGCTTCTTTCAGGAAAGACACCCTCACTCAGAGAAGCATTTATAATCCCCTGGAGCCACCCTCATGTAACCTCCCGGGAGGCCAGCACCAGGAGGGACACGGGTCCAATAAACATGTGGCCACACTCAGTCTGCTCAGTATCCTGTCCACGCTTTCAGGAGTCACAGGATCAAACTCTTCCCATGTAATATTCTCAGGACCTGCCCCTGTCATCTCCCCTGGATCTACCCAGTCAGAGTCCAGCTGTTCCCGAATCTGAACGATTTTGTGATACAGATATTGTACAAACTCCTCAGCTCTACCCTCCAAGGGGTCCTCCCGGGCCCCTGATGGAGCAGAGAGTGGGTCACCCTAAACAAGGTGGCTGGGTGATTATCTGATGATGCAATAAGAGCAGAAAAGTAGTTATTCTTCTCCGTTCTTATCGCCACTAGGTAATTCTTAATATAAGATCTTACCAGTGTCGGTCTAATTCAGAACGACTAGCCCTCCAACTGCTCTCTAGGTGTCTTTTCCGGCACTTCATCTCCCTCAGCAACTCAGTATACCAAGGAGCCAGGTGAGACTGGCGCCGGGTCAGAGGCTGCAAAGGCATGACTTGGTCCAAAGCCCCAGCAGCCGCCCTATTCCAGGCGGCTACTAAGTCCTCAGCCGAGTCATGTGCCAGAACCTCAGGAAATGGCCCAAGCTTCGTCTGGAACAGGATCCATCAGGTGCCTGGGGCAGAACCACCTCGTCGGTTCCACCTCCCTGCGGCGGGGTGCAGTGGTTCAAAGGTCCAAGTGAAGGAGGGAGTGATCTGACCATGACAAGGGTTCAATCACTATATCCCCTATCTCAAGATCACTCAACCACTGTCCAGAGACAAAAACCAGGTCCAGTGTGTGTCCCCCCATGTGAGTAGGGCCATAAATTAACTGGGTCAGGTCCATGGCCGTCATGAAAGCCATGAACTCCCGAGCTGCCTCAGACGTCTCGCCGACTGATGGCAGGTTAAAATCCCCCATGACCATAAGCCTGGGGGTGTCAACCGCCACTGCGGCTATAATGTCGAGCAGCTCAGTGTTATAGCTATATTTTGCAAAACATTTTTGCCTTCTGAAAAAAGGAAGTAAGGAAGTCTATGGGGCACATCTTTATTTCCTTCCTAAAGGCTTAAAGGCTGAAATTCTGCCACTAAATTTTAGCTACTGAATTTTGATAGTGCAAGGTTATATTCTTTTAAGGGTTTAAGAAAAGGGAGTGTCTCTCATTCCCACTCTCACACTGAAAACACATCCAAATGTAAAATCAGAAGACTGAAAATTTGATTCAGGATATTACCTAGAACCATGATGGTGAACCTATGGCATGCATGCTACTTTGGGCACATGGAGCCATGTCACCTGGCACATGTGGTGTCGCCCGTTCTCTTCCAGGTTTCTGGCGCACATGCGCACACAACAATCAGCTGGCCTTTGTCTGTGCAGGAGTGCCAGAAACCGGAAGAGCTGGTCTTCCATTTTCCGGTGTGAGCATGGATGCCAGCCAGCTGATCGGCATGTATGTATGTGTGGCAGTAACCAGAAGACTTTCTGGCCAGCGGACATATGCATGCTGGAAACCAGAAGTACCTTATCTGGTGCACACATGCCCCCTGGGCAACTCCTCTTCCTAGTTGCGGCCCTGACGAGCTCATGCATGCGAAAAAAAGTGCTCCCTTTTTGGCACTCGTGTCGAAAAGGTTCGCCATCACTGACCTAGAAGAACACTTGTAGTCTTCTGAAAAGTCATGAGGCTGAATCCTCCACTAAAAGATTTCACTTTGCTGTTCTTACAGTTTTGTTTTTTTTTTAATTTGATTTATATGCCGCCCTTCTCCGGAGACTCAGGGCGGCTTACAATACGTTAAGCAATAGTCTTCATTCTTTTGTATATTTTATACAAAGTCAGCTTATTGCCCCCACAAACTGGGTCCTCATTTCACCTACCTTAGAAAGGATGGAAGGCTGAGTCAACCTTGAGCCTTGGAGAGATTCGAACCAGCAGAAATTGCAGGCAGCTGTGTTAATAACAGGATGCACTAAACCATTGTACTATCAAGGCTCTTACATTCCCATTGCTGTCCCTCAGAATACACTTAAGGGGCCCAACCAAATGATCATATGTATGTTGTGTATATGATAGTCTTTATTGTTCGACATTCTTCCTTTTAAAACCATTTCTAAGCATTTGTTTTCTTTAAAATGCATATATCAAAGACCCCTGGGATAGCGGTGGAACTTTCATAGGTATTATATTCTACTGCTCTCAGTATTAACATTTTTATATTTTGCTTATAAAGCCTCTAATTCTGAAAGGCATAAATTATCCCATTTTATGCCTAAATTAAAAATAACATTTTTCCATTTATTTTTTTTTAATTAAAATGCACAATCCTGCATTTGAATAACATAGTTAAAATAGTTCTGGTCTGACCTCACTAAAGATATTTTCATATGAAAAGTTTAATCACTATTTTCTCTTTATACATTCAACAGTATACAAGAGACTTTTTGTTTGCATCAGAAAGGAAGAAAATGAAAAAATTGCTGTTCTTCTTAAATGTAGCCAGCTTGTTTTGTTTTGTTTTTTTAAAATAATATTTTCTTAACAATTTATGAAGAAAACACTTGTATAATTGTAAAAACATGCATATTTGAAAGTCTGAAAACTTAAGTACAATAGCAGTTTGTGTAATTTTATCAGACACCGGCGTATGCTAAAAAAAGGAGCTAGTGACTATAATTTACAAAGAAATACAATAAATCTCACTCCAGAGAGATAAACTCGGAGCAGAAGTTTGTGTGGTTGCTCTTTATTCCAGAGACTAATTCTGTTAATTCTAATTCTAATGTTGTTGTTTTTTAATCAAGATGACGGCTGACTTTATTGCAAGATAGATAGATAGATAGATAGATAGATATAGATATAGATATATTGAGGGGAAAAAGAATTCCTATTCCAAAATGGAAATTTATACACTTTGCAGCATCTTAAGCAGAAGCAGCACGGTAGTCTTCTATTTTCTTCATTATCACAGCTAAAACCAAGTTGGTAGCAATTATCCCGCATTAATAACTCAATACAGTAGTACAAATGTATGCAGTAGCAGACAAGTAACTAATTATTTCCTATTAGTGTTAAGAAGCTGGATTTTTTATTTAATGTTATATTAATGCATATAACAGTGAATTCTGGGTTGATCTATATTGATTTCAAAGCCCTATCCCATCTTTATGCCATATGATCATGTACCATCATGTGACTATATTTTCATTATATACCGTACACTATGTCTTGCATCGCTGCAAGTGCACAAGTTCAAGAATATAGATTCATGCTTTATAAAATAGCTAGTAACAGCACAGAAAAGATTTTTGCCCAGTGCTATTATCATCATGCTGATCTGCACTGCATAACCTTAAGTTATCCCTCTTCACACTCTACAAGATACTTTTCCTGCTAACAATGTGCTGAAAGACAAATCTGAAGGTGTGAGCAATTATTCTTATCTTTCATGCTAATAAATTATACTTACCTATAATAATAAATTATACTTGCCTATTATGCTAATAAATACTGCTATGCTGGCACTGTAATCAAAATGTTCATGTCTGTATAAAAATCTACTAATAATTAATTTAAATATCTGTATAATATTCCTCATGACTATCTGAAAACCATATAGCTTTAAAAACAAAGAAACTTTATGTTTTTGTAAAACAGCCTCAAGAAAGCTCCTGAGAAATAAAGATCTAATAGACACACAAAGGGTGAACCAAATATATTCTTCAGCACATCTATATAACACTTCAATAGTAACAAATAAATACAATAGCACTTCAAGACAATACTGTTACATGGAATTGCTTGTAGAGCACAGACTATCTCTAGTACGTTATTACTCCGGGAAGTGCTAGATCCACAAATTATCCCATGGCAATTCTGACTTCAAAAAAAATAGAAAACTTTGCTAGCATGAGAGATTAGCTATTTTACATGTTTAAATGAAAATTATTCTCTCAGTTCGCTATATCAAAAATATTATCATTATACAGTACTAGAATGTGAGAAGGTTTGAGATTATTATTTTATCATCTATCTAAATAATACAGTAGGATTTGCAAAGAAGCTTGTCCTGAATTTTAGCTTAATATTTTTTAAAAATAAAACTAGAAGTGATGGGACACATTCTTTTTGCTGGCCATATAGAGTATGTTAATGAAAAACATACACTATTTTCACTAATGTCTCCACCTGCCAATCAAACAAAATAGAAGAATAGTATAGATGATATGAGATATTTGGGTGACCTGTCATCAAACAGAATGGAAAAATAAAGATCTAAAAGAAAAACCACTGCTAGATTTCATATTTAATATCAGTGGCTATCAATCATGGCAGCTATGCAATAAATCATCATCTATATTCTTTTGAATGACATGTTCAAGAAAACAACAGTGGAGAAACAAGGCAGCCTGAGAACAAACTGTTATAATATTTTACATTCTATTCAGTAAATTCTTACACAGTGGTGGGCTTCAAATAATTTAACAGCCAGTTCTCTGCACTAATGACCAGCTGGCTGGGTGGGCGTGCCCAGGGTGGGCGTGCCCAGGGGCATTCCTGCAGCACTCTGTCAGCCAAAATGGGGTGCAGGGGTTAATTACAAAATGTGGGCTTTGCTTTGTGGCATCTAGAGGTGGATTAGCCGGTTCTCCGAACTGGTAAAAATTTAACAATAGGTTCACCTAAACTGTTGCGAACCGGCTGCAGCCCACCTCTGTTCTTACAACTATCAAGTCCATCATTCTATTATTGACAGTAATTATTCAGATATTCTAGGACTTATTCTATGGATTCCACAAACAACAGTTTGTTTTCCATTTTCTTTCCCAACAATTGGTACTCATTCCAAATTCAGATATTTTGTTTAAACTAGATTCAGGTCCAACTCCATTCAAATGTTTTGTATGGGATTCAATCTGCAATTATTATTTCACACAGGAAAATCATCAGCTCATGTTGCTGTTATCAAGTGATTTTCACATTCTATTATTACTATATTATGTTCAGTATGACTTAATGCTATAATATTATGTTAATGTATTAATTGGTTGGTTGCGTTGGCTCATAATAACACTCAATCCACCAAAATAGAAGTGACTACCTTAAAATGGAAACTTTTTTGGTTTTACACAGATCAATAGCCAAATGCTCATATTAAGGCATGGTTGGGCAACTTTTGTCTACCAAGGAGTGTATTCCTTCAGAGACAATCTATTGAGGGGAGTCATATTTCTTTATTAGAATACTGCATCCTGTTTCTTAGAATATTGCATTCAGTTTTGGTTACCATATTATAAAAAAGATGTTGAGACTCTAGAAAGAGTGCAAACCAAGAGCAACAAAGATGATTAGGGGGCTGAAGGCTAAAACATATGAAGAAAGATTGCAGGAATTGGGTATGTCTAGTTTAATGAAAAGAAGAACTAGGGGTGACATGATAACAATGGGGCTGACACAAGGAAGAGGGGATCAACTATTTTCCAGTGCACCAGGAAGCATGACAAGAAACAATGGATGGAAACTAATCAAGGGGAGAAGCAACCTAGAACTAAGGAGAAATTTGCTAACATTGAGAACAATTAACCAGTGGAACGGCTTGCATTCAGAAATTGTGGGTGTTCCATCACTGGAGGCTTTTAAGAAGAGACTAGATATCCATTTGTTTAAAATTATATAGAGTATCTTGCCTGAGCAGGGGATTGGATTAGAAGACCACCAAAGTCCCTTCTAGGTCTGTTATTCTGTTATTCTGTTATCTATCTATCTATCTATCTATCTATCTATCTATCTATCTATCTATATGTGTCAAATCCACTCGCTCATCATGAAATCTCCAGAACTGTAAAGTTTGGCTCGTATGTTCCTCTTGGCTTCTAGGTGCTCGCTAAGAAAGGATTTTTCGAAATGACTATCAGATCATTAGTGTTTCTTATACAGTAATTAATACGCTCTGATGCTATGGAGTTAGACATTCTACTCCTCCTTCCCACTGAAAAGAACTCTGTTCCAACTGCCAGTTGCCTCACATTCCATTACCTCAGTTCAAACTGGAAGATGTTCCACTCCTTCACTCAGGGGGTCCTTACAGTACTAAACGTCAGTACCTCACCAAAATGTACTTCACCTTCCATCTATGGAACTGCTTCCGGATTCAAGGTGACAGGAGAGATATTCCCTTATGTGTTTCAATCACCGACCACCACTGAGCCAATCAATTGTGAACTGAATTTCTCCTGCATAGTGTCCCAGCCCCAACTCACTTCTTACACTGACCCCTCTCAGTTCAGATGAATCTGTTCCTTCTATTGTAATACCAGTCAAAGGAAAAGACTGTCTTTCTGCTGCCCAGAAGTACAATGGATGCTTCAAAATGATGTCTTTTGGAGCCAGAGAGGTGAAGAAGGGAAATGTTATGCCAACATTCAAAGTGCAGGGGTAGGTCTACCACAGGATAGGGAGTATCATGGCGAGGCCTCAGCAGCAGCCTTCATTTCTCCAGATATACTTTGTTGGTGATGATGACGACAATGGGAGTCTGTCAAGACCATGAGGATGCTACAATGCTTGTGTGAAAAATGGTCATAAGTAGCGAAGCACAAGTATCCAGCTAGTTCTGTTATATGATGGAGAGGCTGAAGCAAACTATGAGTGGACCTAGAGGCACATATGAGAAGAGATACCTATTTTCTCTCAGATACCACTTCTACCACCACCACCCCACATTTCTCCTCTGTCTCCTAAGCAACAGGCTGCAGTTAAAGAACAAATAGCTCTTATCAGAGGTTGGAAGTAATTTCTTGCAGAGCAGTTTTGAAATTAAGCCAGGGGCCAAGTGAAGTCAGGCCAAAGAATGGAATGATAGGTCCACTTTTAGGATTGTTTTCTCAGATTAGTAGTAGAGTTCTGCCTGCTTCAATATACTGTAGTAATATTGAAAGTATTATGTGTGTGCGGGGTGGGGTAGGGTAAGTGCATACAGGTATATGCCTTCGTATATAGATATGTTTCCCTGTGTATGAGCATACTGATTCATATTATTGCCAAGAAGCTACAGTTTCTGTTGCGAATAGCTTCCTCTATAATCTTTATTGGGACTTGCATGAATATGGTAATTGAAAAAGGAACAGGAACCAAAGGATAAAATAAAACCCCACAAATATGTTCAGCTTTTCCAAATGCCACATTGAGTGAATGGAAATATGTTCTCAGCATTGCAAAAGAAATAGCTACTGTCGTCCAACCTTAGCTTGCAGTCACAGCTACAAATAGAACACAGACTTTCTCCTCTTGCTGTGTGGTTTCATGCAGAAGAAATTCAAGATTAGGCAAGTACAAAAATGCATGCCCACCAAATAAGGCCACATGTATGGAGATGTTTCCTTGCCCAAATGATCTACCAATAATTTATAGCTTTTCTTTCTTTCCTTCTTTCTTTCTTTCTTTTTCTTTCTTTCTTTTTCTTTCTTTTTCTTTCTTTTTCTTTCTTTCTCTTTCTTTCCTTCCTTCCTTCCTTTCCTTTCCTTTCCTTCCCTTTCTTTCTTCGGCTTGATTTAGTGCAGGAACATTGATACAGCCAGACCAATTGCACGGAACTGTTGCTGTCTTTCTCAGTGCCGACCTTTCTTTTTCATAGATAAAAAGGGTGTTAACGCTTCAAAATGCCATAGCAGATAAAGCTCACAAGCTCTTTTGTGATTTACACATTTTACTGGTGTTATGTTTACTATTTCAATAACTGTGTGAAGAAACATCAACTGGAAAGAACATAAGATGAGAAAGGAGGAAAAGAAATGTATGAAAACCGTGAGAAAGCTGTAGAGTTTAGGAGCTGACAGCCTTTTTATCTCCTAAATATAAGATAATTTTCCTATTTTGGATATTGGACCAACAAAGAAATTGCTGCTCAGCTATTCATTAGAAAATCCAAGTGTTTAGTTTTCTTGAATTTTATTAACATACTAAATTTAAGAAGGATGTTACTGAATTTAGTGGTTCAATTAGGTAATTTTCAGTCCTAGGCTTAAATGGCTTAAGACAATTGTTTGAGAGCCATGTATATAATTTGGAAATAAGCATCCACCTGGTTTGGAAAAAATAAAATAAAAAAGTAATAAGAATCTGAACCACAGGTTACATTATGACAGTAACAGTTTGTATTTGCTTCTGCCTCGAGCACTTGCCATTTTGTGAGTGATTGTTTTGGCTGCTCCCTGCTCTGCAGGCCTCCAAATTCAATGGTCTCATCCAACCTTAAAAGTCCACGCAGTTCACTATTTCTTATGCTGGATGCCACCAAGAAATTATATGCAGAATATGAATGTTTCTTCTTGGTTGCTCTCAAAATCTTGTATCAAAATTCAGATCAGAACTGAAGAAGCTCCTTAGATGAGAAGCGAAATGTTTTCAAGGAAAAACCCAAGGAAGTCCAGTTGCCTTTTCAAAAGCATCTTTGGGATTTCTGAACATGCTTCTACTTAGCTGTGTTTGACTTAAGAATGCATTTGTTTCATATTCTGATTAAAGTTTCACTCATGGGAAAATAATATTTACCACTTTTTCTTGTGCCCACTTCTCATAAAATCTACAAAGATTGGAAAGCAATTCTGGGCTAAGAAAGGGAATCTACTGCAGAAGGTACTTACTTGCAAAAGTTCGATATCTTGTTACACCGAGATTTTCCATTAGATCAATCTAGCTTTCAGGAAGACCCTTATGATCCACCTTCTGTCTATACTAAATCTTTCAGTTGTTCAGATCGTACTCAGAAGGATGGAAGACTGAGTCAAACTTTGTCCTGTTGAGATTTGATTTGCCAAATTGCAGGCAGCCAGCAGTCAGCAGAAGTAGCCTGCAGTACTGCATTCTAACCAATGCGCCACTGCAGCTCCTAAAATATTAAGAGGAGAACACAAAATGAATAAAGATGACAGAGATAACAAACCCAAATGGGCACAAAGAAAAAGAAAAGAGGGCTTCATTACAGTTACCAAAGCCCTGGGCAAAAAGCAACATCTTCAGGACCCTTCAAACAGCAGTCAGCTGGATGCTGTTCAAATGTCTAGGGAAAATCTCATTCCAGAGGGCAATATTTCTGGTTCAATGGATGAACTAAGGTCAAGGATTTCACTTTCCTCTCATGAAAAAAAATGTTCCAAAATGTTCAAGTATTTCAAGTATAGAAAGAAAATTATTCAATTTAAAAAAATTAAACAGTCTGGCACGATTTTTGATGAGGTAACAGAGCATCTCAAAAATCTTCCTAACATTACAGACAAAATGCTTCTGATGGGTTTTATTGGATCCTTTATTTCAATCACTTCACAATGTAAAAAAAGAATCTAATTCATAAGTATTAAAGTGGAGGATGAAGATCGAGAATTACAAAAGACAGAAATCATTGGGGAAGTAACAATAAGTAACAGTATAGTTATATTTACTGGACTGATGTGGGTAATGTTTTGGGGCATAGAATAATTTATCACATTCATTAATTAGGGAAAATGCTGTTTGGAAAAATAAATAATTGGGACAAAGGGCAAATGAATAACAAGTCAGAATAATATATCCCCAAGGGCTAGAAGTGAAATTAAGCAGATATTTCTGGCATGTTCTTCCAAAGGCTGAATTTCAGAGAAAATCAATTACTAAATAGAAGGGCATCCAGCAAAATGGATTCAAAATAAAATTGAAATGCCAAACAGAATGGCTTGCAATCAACTTTTCATGCTCACTATGTTTAGCTCCCTAAAATGTGATTGAAGTCAGACATAACAGAGTCCAAATTACAACTTTCTTTACTAGAGAAAGATTCTGGTCTTTTATGGATAGTCATAATACCCTAGCATACTAGCAATTTATGCTATCAGTTTTTACAGGATGATGGAATTCATATTTTGTGCATTAAAATTAGTTAATTATAAATGTATTAAAATGTACACATTTATTTACTGTGCAAAACAATCCCAGGTCAATTTTTTTAAAAATATTATGGATAAAACAAATATTGAGGTAATAGATAATGTCATTTTAGACTATTCAAAAAAGCTTTTCCGTGACATGAAGCTATCGGTTTGACTTTGCACAAACTAATTAAAGGTAGGCCAATCTGATCTGAAAGAGAAAAGTCCAGGATCACAGGCACTGAATTATATCTCCTACTAGTCTGGCCTGAGGATGCAACATGTAACAAAGTCAACGAAGGAATTTCAAGGGAGAGGCAAACTGTCAGATGTCTTTTCCCTGTAATGGTCTTAATCTTACTGACTGTTATTGTACCAGTAGTAACTTTACGCATTACTCAATTAATCTAGTCTTCTGGCTTACACAGCAATAGGATCCAAACCTAACCCTAAAGACTAAGTTCAGGCAACATGCTGGGCCAAAATGTGTTTGCTAGTTTATGGTTCGTTATTCCATGCGATACAGCCAGTCAGAATGAGCAGGGACAAAAAGTTGAAAGCCAGGGTAACTTATTTGAC
Source organism: Arizona elegans (assembly GCA_022577455.1). Classification (NCBI taxonomy): domain Eukaryota; kingdom Metazoa; phylum Chordata; class Lepidosauria; order Squamata; family Colubridae; genus Arizona; species Arizona elegans. Next base: position 60,273,626 of record JAKOOJ010000008.1, read on the forward strand.
AATGAATAAAATGTTACTATTTCAGCTTTTTTAAAAAAATAATAAACTTGCCAATTGCTAATGCTGGAGCTTTATCTTTTGTAGTGTATTGGATGATAGATAGATAAGGGACTGGAACTTTTTGGGCAGGGGCAGAAAAAGCCTGACATGCCACCAATGGAACTGGAGTAGGATAGTGGTAGATAGCAGTGTTCCAATATTTGAGGGACTGCTACAAAGAAGGGAGGGGTCAACTTATTTTCCAAAGCACCAGAAGGCAGGATAAGAAACAATGGATGGAAACTAATCAAGGAGAGAAGCAACCCCGAGCTAAGGAGAAATTTCCTGATAGTGAGGAATCAGACAGTGGAATGGCTTGCCTTCAGAAGTTGTAGGTGCTCCATCAAAGGAGGTTTTTAAGGAGAGACTGGACAGCCATTTGTTTGAAATCTTAAAAGGTCTCCTACTTGACTAGGGGATTGGAATAAAAGATCTCCAAGATCCCTTCCAACTCTGTTATTCTGTTATTGTCTTATTCTGGAGCAGATCAACCTAGGTTCAATGGCTCATTTGAGCATGGAGATTTACCACTTGGCCCTGGGCCAGTCACTGTCTCCAAGCCCATCCTCACAAGATTTTCATGTGAGGATAAAATGAGAGATAAACTCATAGGAACCAGCATTTCTCAACCTCAGCAACTTTTAAGATATGTGAACTTCAACTCCCCAAATTCCCCCAGCTAGCATGCTGGCTGAGAGAATTCTGGGAGTTGAAGTCCACCTATCTTAAAATTCCTAAAGCAGTGCAACACTGCTATACACCACCTCGAAAGCTTTGAAAGAAACAACACAATATTTTGAAAATAACAATATAGGAAATAGAACAGAGTTATGTAAACCTCACTTCAGTACCTGAGCATTTAATACAATTGTATGCATCATCATCATCATCATCATCATCATCATCATAATAATAATAATAATAATTTTATTTCTATACCGCCCTTCTCCCGAAGGACTCAGGGCGGTGTACAGCCTATTTAAAAACAGAATAAACATCAATTTAAAATAATTTAAAAGTATTAAATAAATTTGGCTTAATTTAAAACCCCAAAAATTTAAAACATCCAATTTAAAATTATGTTGCTAACCCAGCCTGGCGGAACAATAGGGTCTTGAGTGCGCAGCGAAATACCCGGAGGTCAGAAATCTTACGAATTTCCGGGGGAAGTTCATTCCACAGGGCTGGGGCTCCCACAGAGAAGGCCCTCCCCCTGGGTATAAAATAGCATGTTAATCTTATATAAATGAATTTTTAAAAATATTTAGGCTAATGTGAGATGTTTGCATTTTCCAGAAAGACATCTACTTAAGTTTTGCTTTCCGTGTGGAAGATTTAAAGTTGGACTTGGCTCTGGAAGGATGGAATTAAATTATTAATTGTGTCCTTTCTGGTGTCATGCCTGTGTCCTAATTTACTGGTGAAGAACTTTCAGCCCAAGGAAACCCTCCTGAGCTTCAAAACGTGTGAGAATGGTTCTAATGCTCCGCCTTGCTTCCCCTTGCGGCCCGCTTTTCTCTGTCTCTGTTTTCCAGCCCCCAAAGTCTCCTCTCTTCGGTTTGGAATAGGCTTACGGAATTTGCTTTGTAATTTAAAAAAATGGAAAAATAAAATCTGCTCTGCTTCTATCCCTTAGACTTGCGTCCGTTCCCTCCCCACTTTCCCTCCTCCTGCAGAAGGGTTGTCTTTCTCCTTGGATCAAAGCTGAGGAATTTGGGCACCACCAACCACGCGTTTGCCCAGAGCAGAAGCAGAGTCGCGCGCCGGCGCACTCTTTTCTTCTGCAGAAAACTAGTGAAGAAAACGCTTCGTTTATTTGGTCGAAGAGCTCCACCTAGGGGTCCTAGTAAGAATGACAGCCTTTCCCCCTGTTCCTTGAAGCCCAACAGAGCAACAGAAGAGCAGCAGACGTTGCGTTGCTGAGTCTTCAAGGTCGGGTCGCAAAGGAGTTTTCGGCAGCCGGTTTTCTCCGCGTCAGCAGTTACGACCAGACTTCAACAGTGAAGCTCCTGCCCTCCCCCGCTTCGACTTCTTTGCCCATCATTCATATCCAGCCGAGCGCGCTCTTCTCCGCGGCTGAGCTCTCCTCTCTCCACACCCCGTGTGAGCTGTCCTCGATTCTCCGAGCCCAGGTTTTTAGGTTCCTCCCTCCCTCCAAACGTCTTTTTTCCCCTCCACGAGCATCAAGGGCCGCTTTGTTACTGAAATAGGAAGACTTTCCTCACCAGCTAAAGCTACTGCCCCAGATCATGAATCAATGGGACTATCTATTCTCCCTGGGCTTCCAAATAGAGACTTCTGTTTGGTCTACCAGGAAGGGTGGTGCCCCACCGACGTGTTTCCTCGCCCAGGCATTCCCCCCCAAAAGCCAATGTCCCTTTCAAACCGCTAGTTTGGTTTACAGCTTAAGGAAGATTATCAGCTGGTCTGTTTTGCTGTTGCAAATTATCTTGACATTCAGGCAGCTGCTGTAGTAGGACCAACAGAATAAGTGGTTGGAGTTGAGATTCATGGAAGGGAAAGCTAAATAGGATAAACCTAGTTAAGTCTTCGATAAGACCTGAGTAGTAAATCCAGGTACAGAGAAGCAAGCTAATTTTGTATTGCTGGGAAGATTATCCAACTATGAACTCTCCATCCAAAAAGAATGCAGGTCTGGATAGACTCTTTTTCCTAAATTAGCTATTGTCAAATCTGTATACACGTGTTGCATATTACATATTATACAGTACATTAACAGAGTTGTAAAGGGCCTTGTAGGTCATCTTGTCCAACCCCGCGCCCAAGGAGGAGTCCCTACATCATTTCTGACAAACGGCAGTCCGATCTCTGCTTCAAAGTCTCAAGTGATTGGAGTAAATCCCATTGAATTCAGTGGTATTTATTTTGAGAAATTTTGCTCTGATTTTCCTATACCTGGTACTCTCCAGCGTGATAGTCTACAATTCCCATTGTTCCTAAGCACTTATACTGTACCAAGTATCATAGAGATTATGAGAATTGGAAACCATGACATTTGCAGAAAAACTGCATGACAAGAGCCTTTTCTCTTAATAAACAAAAATTTAATCAGGTAGCAAAGCATACACATATATTTTCATGAACTTATTCTGGCTCTGGCATTCTAATAGGAAGAGGCAAAAGACATAATCAGTTTTCTTTAGCAGTGACTGAGAAGGTTCTTTTTTTAAAATTTAATTTAATATTACCTTCTAGTTTCTTCATTATTGCCCAGATGGACAATATTAAAAGGTAAGCAATCTTGTTCAAGTCAAATTTAATAATAGGCAAAATATAAAATTGCTTTTGATCACATACAATTTCTAAAAATAATTCAAGATTATGTCATTATTTTAAGAACTTTCAGAATTTTGGGAAGTTCTTTCCAAAATATAAAGTACATCAAACCAAAGTCCCATCTAACCCTATTCAATAGCTTTCTGTAAACAGATTTAGCATGCCAGTAATCCTTGGCTGGAAAAAAATGGGCTCAAAACCAGATAGCAGGTCTATCTGAAGTAACTCACTCCAGAGAATCCTCCTTCAGCTTGGCAATGTCCAGATTGTTGGTCTTGACCTCCCATTTGGTTGGACCTTGGAAAAAGCTTCTTCTAAAATTCAGGGGGGAAATGAAGGTACCTTAAAAAATTAAAAGAGAGACAGAATAAGGATGAGAAAAGATGGCAAAGATGGAAATGCAAAGTAGTCTCACTCACATCAAAGCTGTAACAACTAAGTACCTGAGCTAGAGTTATAGCAACTAAGTATCTGAGCTATGAATTAAATCATTCCTGACTTAAATTCTATGGTCTTCTGTGAATTCCATAAATAGCTTCATGTAGGTCACTCTGGATCGAACTACATGTAGATGTAAAGATGTAACTAACATATGTATCTTCTCTTACCGTTTGTTGTGGTCCACCAGCAGCCTGCGGACCTGGCAGCAGAGTCAGACAGTAAGGAAGCTGGGGAGGACTGGAGTCAGGAGAAGGCCCGGATGAGGGCTCTGCATCGGAGGCAGAGATGGGGCCAGGGTTATCTGGGAGCGATGCGCAGACTCTGGAGCCTCCAGAGGCAAACAGCAGAGAGGCAGAGGAACAGGATGAGCCTGTTCCTAGTGCACGCATGCGAAGAGCTGCCAGAAGGCAAGAGCAGCTGAAGCAAAAAGGACGACTCAGGAGTAAGGCCAGAAGATGATTGGCCACTCCCATAAGGCTTAAAAAAGCAACAACAAGCCATTGGGTTCTTTGTAGAAAAGCAACATTGATTCCAGTGCTTCTTGTCAGCGTCTCTTGAACTTTGTGGAGTTTTTGCCAAGAAAAGCCTTTGACAGGTTGCCAAAGACATCAAAGGTTGGTGATAAGGCCATAGGACTGATTATGAAGAATTTGTTTTGGACTAAGCTGAGAATGAATTAATTCTCAGCTGTTTTAATAAAATAAGTTTGTTCAGGATTGAGTTGTGTTTGGTAATCACCATGTGGGCCTCGGTCATAACACCATTTTCATTCCAGAAATAATCCAGAGTAGGTACATAAATTTGATGTGTGTGTCAAACTCACATCCAGATCAGAAAGTATATTATTAAAAAGCTGTTTGTCTGTTTCATAGTTTTTCTTTAATCCCTTTGAAGCAACATAAATTGCAACATGCATAAAGTCTGGATTTTGTTTAGGATTTTCCATGGGAAGTTCTACAAAGCTCTAATATTCATAGCTTTTTCATGCAAAAGTCTCAGTACCGATTCCTCTGTGCTTACTTTCAAGAGAACTAAGGCAGACCTTCTATGTACGAATCAGCCTGACCCCAATTAACTTCTGAGCTCAGACAAGATCAGGACACTTGTTGAAGCCCTAATTCATCTTTAGATAAAATTTTCTTCACATCAGGCCTGACTTCTGAAAACACTATGATATAACTATTCATTTTTCTTAGCAGTAGGACAAAAGTGGTTTGCCACTACATTAAACTGGAATTATTTTTTCAGTTTCCCAATCTAGCCAACAGTCCTGATATTTCCTGGTGGTATTTTTTCCAAATAATATGCAGAACTAAGCCTTTGGGCCTTTGGAGCTAGACAAGGTTGGCAAGTGCTGCCATCTTTATAAATGATCAATTGCCTTTCCTATTGTAACTCAGCTGATACATCTCCTTATAGAGATAGAGTCAATTTGATTTCTGTGTACAACCATATGATTGTCCATGTTTAAAGGTGCTATTTTAGTGGTTTGGTGTTTGAGGCATGTGTTAGCCACTCTCATTGAAGAAACCACTAGATTGGCAGAAATTAATACACAATTTCATCTGCTTCTTTGTGCTTCTTACTTGCGTTTCTATCAATTACAGATTGAATTTGATCATAAAACTCATCAACCTCTTTTATAACAACAGTTGGTGCATAAATTTGATAATTGTCATAATTAAAGAATTGTCAATTAAAGAATTGTTCTTGAACTAATTGGTACTATTCAGTGATTGATTATATCGCATCCAAGTATTATCTTTGCTGTATCCTTCCTATGAAAATTTCCATTTCTCCATTTTTCTCATATCCTACATAGAAAACTGTGATTTTCTTACTGAAAGGGACCCATTCCACTTCATTTCAATCCACTTATACAGAATATGCTAATGTGTACTCAATTCATTTCATATTTTCTTATATTAGAGCTCTCTCGTATCCATATTTCCCAGGGTCCATCTTGTAGCTTTAGATGTTCTTTTCCTTCATGTCATTATGAAGGAACTAGACATCTAGAAGCATGGAAAATAGTTGTGTCATAAACACCACTATGTTACCTGTTGTGTATCATTCAGCCTGAGGGCCAACCATCACACAGCAATATATAATCAAACATTTTGTACTGTTTATCCATGTGATTTTCTTGGTAATATGCAGGACCAGTTTACTACTCCTTCCCCCATGCAATATGAAAGAATGACTTTGCCATTGTCGCCAAAGTGATCATCCGCTACCAGCCACACCCTATATTCTGCTGGTCTTTGTTTGTTTATTAAATTTGTTTGCCACCCATCTTTGGCTAGGCAGCTGGCATTCTTCACTCGTTATTGCCAGGAACACTCCTGCACCATTTTGAGGCAGCACAATAAGACTTGAGGAGAATACTTAAAACTTAGAAAATGAATATAAAATTAGCATAGGAAAGTTTATTGGGTTTTTTTAAATATCTCTGAAACATTAAGATTAGGGATTAGTGTGTTTGAAGAGGTTGAAGAAGCCATACTTATATTATATTTTCAATTTCTGTTAGTAGGCCTTATTTTCTGTAAGCTAATTGTAGGTTGCAGGCTACTAAAAAAAAGAGGAGAAAGGAAAAGATGAAAAATATGTCTGAAACCTTCGTATTAGTTAATAATTAAAATTGGAATGTCCCAAAGGTGCTTTTTTCAAGAGACAATTGGACTTTCCAGAAAGTCCAGTTACCTCTTGAAAAAAGCACCTTTGGGACAACCATGACCTGGATGACTGAGAATCTATATAGACATAAAATTGGAATGCTTCATTCCCGTGAACTATTTTCTAACTTTATATTGGGCTGTTTGAAAATTTCTTTAATTTGGAGGTGATGTAAGGTCCTAATACTGTTTTCTTTTACAAATGTTTCCATCTCTCTAAATCCTCCCTGACTTTTAACACTTCCCAAGAAGGTTTTGTTTCTTCTGTATTACCCATAGGAAAATATGAGAACAATCAGAACAATGAAATAGCAATAGCAATAGCACTTAGACTTATATACTGCTTCACAGTGCCTTATAAGCCTCTTTAAGAGGTTTACAGAGTCAGCATATTGCCCCCAACAATTTGGGTCTTCATTTTACCAAACTCAGAAGGATGGAAGGCTGAGTCAACCTTGAGCCCGTGAAAACTGAACTATTGAACTGTTGGCAGCCGGAAGTCAGCAGAAGTAGCTTGCAGTACTAACCATTAGTTGGGAGAAGTTGTTCATCAAATAGCATTGGTTTTTGAATCAACTCATTCTGTAAGTTAGCCTTTGTTCTATTCAGGAGAACAAGGGTGGCTAGAAACTGAGGCAAAGACAGCTCAAAAATAAATCCCTTTGTTAGGGTAACAGTTAACGTGCTAACAAGAACGCAGGAACTGGCAACAACAACTTTCAGTCAAGCTGCTATTTATATAGCAGCTGTCAAACAGGTAAACCAATAGTGTGCATCTATTTTTCCGCCGGCAGAGCTGTCACGTCTTAGACAATGGGAAAAGTTCCCATGTTGCTATGCAACAGCATGACTTGAGGACGCAACAGCCTTCAAATAGGCTATCTTACAAAACAAGCTCAAAATCCAGGGCCCAAGATTCCCATTAAATTGAAATTTGGGGAAGCTGTACCTATTTCAATTCCAATATGCCTTCTGATTTCACTTCTTAGAAACCTGAGAGTTTGAGTGTGGCAAGGCAAAATGGAAGGGGTTTATCTCCACCTTCTTTCTTTTGACTCACAAAAGCGAGTGAATGTTGCAGAGAGGCAAGGAATGTTGCAGGTCTTATCCCTTAGGAAGATACACGTGGACAGACCCAGAAGAAGGGCCTTCTCCATAGTGGCTCCCTCTCTCTCTAGAACATCAGTCCCCCAGAGATTAGAACAGGGCCCACTCTAACACTCTTTCAGAAAGCACTGAAGACCTGGTTCTGCCAGCAGGCCTGGGGAACCCAGAGCGGGATGGAGCCCATTAAATGCCTTGTATGATATCACCAGGGCGGGGGGGGGTTATTTTATTTTATTATATTATTATATTATATATGATTCTTTCTTTTATTAGTTTTATTGTTTTTTATATGATGTTTTTATATTCTTGTAAGCCACCTTGAGTCGCCATGTGAGAATAGGCAGCAACATAAATCATATAAAGAAAGAAAGAAAGAAAGAAACAAACAAACAAATAAATTCTTTCTCACCGACCCCTGGTTCTTGTATCCAATTGGTTGACAGCACCACCTATTAGCAACTTTGGAACCAAGGCTGAAATTTGAAATATCTTAATGATGGTGACCAGTGAAGGAAGAAAAAGAGAGCAATTTGGATGTCTGCTGGTAAGATAGGGCTTGTTGGTGGTGCAGTTTAGATAGATGGATGGATGGATGGATGGATGGATGGACGGACAGCAGTTGATGGGTGAAGTTCAGAAAATGGGAAAAGTCCCTTTGTTGATATACCAGAATGAGGAGCAGTTTTTTATATATATGTACGGACCACAGTTTTCCTTGTGGTCCGTAGTTACCTTTGTTCCTCCCCCCCACAACAAAGTGGTAGGGAGTTTCACAGGTTAGCTGAGGGAGGAGGAGGAGGCTTTACCCGAGGTCTCCTCGGGGTTGTGACAAAAGGGAAAATGTTAGCCTATATGTGGAAAGAATAATGACCCAACAAATCATGGGTTATCTAGTTATTCTTTATATCCCTTCTTGTTAATGTGCATTGCATGAATGTATATTTTTACCCTCCTCCCAGCTGTTTAACTGTTATATATAGAAACATAATTACATGTATGTGCTGACATACACAAACGCTATGAACACAAAGAAAAACTAGTGAAGAGAACGTATAACCTCCCTTGTCTTTTTTTTTTAATAAAAACCCTCTGTTTAACAATATTCTTTTGTTCTCCTGAAATAAATCAGCATTGAAAGAGTGCAACTACATCATTTAGGGTTTGTAAAAGGGTTTTGAATGAACAGTTTCATGCATTAAAAATAGACATGGGTGTGATTCACAACTCCACTGCTGGTGCATTTACTGGTGTCATTCCTACCGAATATAAAATCAACAAGCACAGAAGAAGGTTTTTACACCCATACCTGAAAGGATGAAGGATCTTTGCTCAAGAAGAAATCCATTCTTTCTCTAAGTTTTTTTTTTTTTTAATTTGATTTATATGCTGCCCTTCTCCGGAGACTCAGGGCGGCTTACAATGTGCTCAGCAATAGCCTTCATCCTTTTGTATATTTATACGAAGTCAGCTTATTGCCCCCACAAACTGGGTCCTCATTTAACCTACCTTAGAAAGGATGGAAGGCTGAGTCAACCTTGAGCCTGGTAAGAATCGAACCTGCAGAAATTGCAGGCAGCTGTGTTAATAACAGGGTGCATTAAACCTCTGTACTACCAAGGCTCCAAGTTAGTTTACATATAGGGATAATTTATGGACTTGTTAAAATATAACCAATTGGCTCATCAGGACTATTTACCCTACCTACCCCTATCATGTAGGAGGGAAGGAAAGGGTTATAAAGAGGTCCAGAGCTAATTCTGTCCTACATGATGCAGGTAGGGTAATTAGCTAAACTAATACTAATGGACCAGTTAGATGCTTTCTCCTCTCCTCTTTAATGTCTACCTGAAGCCACTGGGTTATACATTATATACAATTATATGACTCTGCCTCTAGAATATTAAACAGCTCAGTGAAGCTCTGGATGGGAAACAATAAGCTTCAGCTGAATCCTGGCAAGACTGAGTGGCTTTGGATTGGACCCATTGAGTCCAAGAGTATGTCATCAAGAGCCTTGGGGGCGCAGCAGACTAAAGTGCTGTTAAGTAACACCAGCTGCCTGCAATTACTGCAAGTTCATATCTCACCAGGCTCAAGGTTGCCTCAGCCTTCCATCCTTTCGAGGTAGGTAAAATGAGAACCCGGATTGTGGGGGCAATAAGCTGACTTTGTATAAAAAAAGAACACCGCTTAGGGAGGGCTGAAAGCCCTACTAAGCAGGTATATACAAAAGTATGAAGGCTATTGCTTAAAGCATTGTAAGCCGCCCTGAGTCTCCGGAGAAGGGCGGCATATAAATCGAACCAATAAATAAATAAATAAATAAATCTTTGCTGCTGTGACAGGGTTGTACTGACCCAGACAGATCCTGTCTGCAATCAGAGTATTCCTAGATTCACAACTTCTGCTTGATGAGCAGGTAGCAGCCTGGCTAGGAGGGCCTTTGTACAACTTTGTCTTATAAACCAGTTCCATCCATTCCTGGATTGCAAGCCTTGCTTACAGTCATGTCCTAGTTACCTCCAGATTGGACTACTGCAAAGCTCTCTACATGGGGCTGACCTTGAACAATATCTGGAAGCTTCAACTGGTACAGAAAGTAGTGGCACGGGCAGTTACGTGCATTCCTATAACTGAACACATTACACCTCTGTTCCACAAGCTTGCCAGTTCTCTTCCAGCTCTAATTCAAGGTGCTGGTTTTGACCTTTAAAACTCTTCATGGGACATGGAATCAGGCTGAGGGGCCACCTTTTCCCAATTATATCAGCCTGCCACATTAAATCTGGCACAGAAAGCATGCTGTGGGTACCATCATCTAAGAACCTGCATTTGGTGGGTTTTAGGAGACATGCCTTCTCTGCTGTGGTGCCCACCTTAGGTAACATTCTTTTTCCTGAAATTAAATTAGCTCCATCCTTTTGATTTTCCAGAGATATTTTCAATATCTGGTTATACAATCAGATCAGGGAACCAGAAATATTCTTAGATGACTGCATTGCTAGATACCCATTTTTATCCCTCCTTTGCCTAGAGCATATTTGTTTTTTATAATGTTTATTTTAGTCTGAATTTTATATTTGTTATATTGACTTCTACACTGTTGTTCAATTGTATGCCACCCAGAGTTGGATTTTGTGAAATGTATAGGTATATTGAATGAATGAATATGTCAGGGTTCCAAGTAACACCCCCAATGAAAGAAAACTCAGAGGCTTGAGTTTCTCAAAGTTACATTTTATTAGAGATATCATATTGGTACATCTGGGAAAACCTTAATCTGAAAGTTTCCAGGTTTTCTCCATCTAAAGAAAAGTCCATGTCCCTGCCCAACACCCACAAGTCCATTACATGGTCCAATCACATATCGTCCCAACTGGAGATGCCTCTCAAGTTCAGCCTTCCAGGTGCAGGGCAATTTGTACTTGACTTTCTGAGAAAGGAATGTTATTATGACTATATATCACCCCAGTTTCCAACAGTAGTAAATGTGGCAGGTCTGAAGGTCTAGTGCAAAAGGTGGCTTCCAGGCCTGACAGAATGAATGAAAGAATGAAAGAAAGAGAGAGAGGGGGGGGGAAAGAAAGAAAGAAGAAAAAAAGAAAGAGAGAGAGAGAGAGAGAGAAAGAAAGAAAGAAAGAAAGAAAGAAAGAAAGAAAGAAAGAAAGAAAGAAATAAATAAATAAATTATAATTATAATTATAATGTATCTTGAGAACACTGGACCAGGCAAAGCTACACAAATGTATAGGATCTTGCTTCTTTTTCTCCTTTAGTACAGATAATTAAAGTTCTAGCACTTAGCATTCTGTAATAATAACAACAGAAAAGCTATATTTCTAGGATGATGATATTGCATTTTCTCAGTGCTTGAAGCCCTGAGACAAAATGCAATATTTCTTTGTGGAGCTAATTCAGTTTAATTGCAGTGTGACACTGTCAATTATTAAAACCTTACAGAAATCCAGGTTTGATTCTCCAGATGTTTAGAAAACATCTTCTATATTTCCCAATGAACATGGCCTTTATATATCAGTCTAGGAAAGGCAGACTTAATAAATATGATTAGTATGTTTTACATTCCCCTCCTATCTCTGTTGGTACTTCAGGATGCTTCTAAGCATCCTTAGATGCTTCATAGCATTTTATTTATGTCAAATAGATAGTAAATTAAACTATCAGCACTTTTAAGAGAACTGTTATAACATCATCATCAACATTATCTGATGTATGCTTTCTATCATACTCCAGTGACAGAAAAAGGATGAGTAATGTAGAAATGAAGATAACAGGCCAACATTCCATTGTAAATAACATAATCAGCGAAATTAACAACATTGGTATACAAATTACTTAATTAGATTATTTTATGTAGATTGAACTATATTTACATAGCTAGTTGATACCCCGAGGCTTATGGTCATGGGGGATTTTAACCTGCCATCCATCGGTGAAGCGTCTGAGGCAGCGTGGGAGTTCATGGCTTCCATGACGGCTATGGACCTGACCCAGCTAGTGCATGGCCCTACTCACATGGGGGAAACACTCTGGACTTGGTTTTTGTCTCTGGCCAGTGGTTGAATGATCTCGATATTGGGGATATAGTGACTGAACCCTTGTCATGGTCGGATCATTCCCTCCTTTGCCTTGACCTTCAAACCGCTACACCCCGCCGCAGGGAGGCAGAACCAATGAGGTGGTTCTGCTCCAGGCACCTGATGGACCCGGATCGGTTCCAGACAGAGCTTGGACCATTTCCTGAGGCTCTGGCTCATGGCTCAACCGAAGACCTGGTGGCTGCCTGGGATAGGGCGGCCGCTGGAGTTTTGGATCGGGTCGTGCCTTTGCGGCCTCTGACTCAGCGCCGATCTCGCTTGGCTCCTTGGTTTACCAAGGAGCTGAGGGAGATGAAGTGCCAGAAAAGATGCCTGGAGAGTGGTTGGCGAGCCAGCCGGTCTGAATCTGACCAAACACTGGTAAGGTCTCATATTAAGACTTAACTTGTGGCGATAAAAGTGGCAAAATGTAACTATTTTTTCGCTCTTATTGCATCATCAGATAACTGCCCGGCCACCCTGTTTAGTGTGAACTGCTCCCTGCTCCTTCAGGAAGCGCGGGAGGACCCCTTGGAGCCGAGGACTTTGTACAGTATCTGTATGATAAAATCGCTCAGATTCGGAAACATCTGGACTCTGACGGGGTAGATTCAGGGGGGAAGATGGAGGCAGGTCTTGAGAATATTATCTGGGAAGAGTTTGATTCTGTGACCCCTGAAGACGTGGACAGGATACTGAGTAGACTGAATGCTGCCACATGTTTATTGGACCCATGTCCCTCCTGGTTGGTGCTGGCCTCTCGGGAGTTTACATGAGGCTGGCTCCAGGGGATTATAAATGCTTCTTTGAGTGAAGGTGTCTTTCCCGCTGCCTTGAAAGAGGCAGTGATGAGACCTCTCCTCAAGAATCCTTCCCTTGGCCTGGCAGTATTGGCTAATTATCATCCAGTCTCCAACCTTCGCTTTGTTGCGAAGGTTGTTGAGAGTGTGGTAGCACGACAGCTCCCTCAGTACCTGGATGAATCGGCTTATCTGGATCCATTCCAGTCGGGCTTCAGGCCTGGGTACAGCATGGAAACGGCATTGGTCGCATTGGTTGATGATCTCTGGAGGGCTCAGGACAGGGGTTGTTCTTCTGTCCTGGTCCTATTAGACATCTCAGTGGCTTTTGATACCATCGACCATGGTATCATGCTGCACCAGCTGGAAAAGTTAGGGGTGGGAGGCACCATGCTGCGGTGGTTCTCCTCCTTCCTCTCTGACTGGTCGCAGTCAATGTTGGCAGGGGGGCAGAGGTCGACCCCGAGGCCCCTTGTATGTGGGGTGCCACAAGAATCAGTCCTCTTGCCTCTTCTGTTCAACATTTATTTGAAGCCGCTGGATGAGATCATCCATGGTTTTGGGGTGAAGTACCACCAGTACACTGATGACACCCAGCTATACATCTCCACCCTGGACCACCCCAATGATGCACTTGAAGTGTCCCGGTGCCTGGAGACTGTATGGATCTGGATGGGGAGGAACAGACTCAGGCTCAACCCATCCAAGACCGAGTGACTGTGGTTTCCGACATCCCGATATAGTCAGTTAGTGCCATCACTGACTATTGGGGGCGAGTCATTGGCCCCCACGGAGAGGGCTCGCAACTTGGGGGTCCTCCTGGACTCACAGCTGTCTTTAGAAGAGCACCTGATGGCTGTGGCCAGGAGGGCATTTTATCAGGTTCACCTGATTCGCCAGTTGCATCCCTTTCTGGATCGGAACTCGTTAAATACGGTCACTCATGCCCTCGTCACTTCCCGCCTGGACTACTGTAATGCTCTCTACATGGGGCTCCCCTTGAGGAGCACCCGGAGGCTCCAGCTCGTCCAGAATGTGGCCGCGCAGGTGGTTATGGGAGCGACGTGGTGCTCCCATATGACCCCCCTCCTGCGCGAGCTGCACTGGCTCCCGGTGGTCTTCCGGGTACGCTTCAAGGTTCTGGTTACCACCTTTAGAGCGCTCCATGGCTTAGGACTGGGGTATTTATGAAACCGCCTTCTGCCACCAGTAGCCTCTCACCGACCAGTACGCTCCCATAGAGAGGGGCTCCTCAGGGTGCTGTCGGCCAAACAGTGTTGACTGGCGGCCCACAGGGGCAGAGCCTTCTCTGTGGGGGCACCCGTCATCTGGAATGAGCTCCCCCCAGAGATACGGAGGATCCCGGACCTACGCGCTTTCTGCCGTGCCATCAAAACATTTCTATTTCAGCAGGCAGGCCTGGCCTAACCTCTCTTTTAAATTGTTTTTAAAAAATTTTAAATTTTTAAATTTTAAACTTGTCTTATGAATTTGGGGTGTTTTAAATTTTGTTTTCCGGGCCAATTATTTAATTGTATTTTAATGGTTTTTTAACATTAATATTATATCTATTTTATTCGGCTGTTCACCGCCCTGAGTCTTTCGGGAGTAGGGCGGTATACAAATTCAATAAATAATAATAATAAATAATAATAATAATAGTGGTAGTGATACCAGTCGAAAATAATAATTTTACCAACATCAACTAACTTTTTCTCACACTGCTGTTCTGTCAGAAATTAGAATGTTGCACTATAACAATTATTTGAATAATCCTTTTATTCTGCTTTCCACCTTTATATTTGTTTGATATGCTCATAGACATGTAGGAAAAACTGAGTTTGGCACTTATTTTCACACAGACCTGGAGTCTATATTTATATGCTTTAGATATAATATAACTTTAATTAAAATACATTTACCTAATTTCTGTATTGATTTTTATATCTTGTTTTCCAAATTGAAAAAAAAGATTCAGATGTATTACTATCCATAAAAGCTTCAATGGAATTTCAACATTCAACATAGTTTAGTACTACTTAACATGTACTTTCCAAATTGTACAAAAGTCCAAAATAAATCTCTTTTAACAAAAATAAAAAAAATCATTTTATGTCACTTTAAACACCTTATGCCATAATAAAGTCATTCTTAAAATACTGTAAGTTTTTTTGTTGTTTTAGTTGATGCTCCTGAAAATATAACTATGTTTAGATGCCCATTTTATTTGAGCACAAAAAGATCTAAAGACTTTATGCATCCCTACTCCTAAGTATATAGGTATATTAGCATGTATAGGACTTTAAAGTAATAACTAGGGATGTTGAAAACTCCCTGGTCTGGGGATGGAACATTCTGTTCCCAAAATGGTAAGCTTTGCTCACAGCTAATAATAAATAGCATTTTGTAATTTGCTGAGAAACAAATTAGCAGCCAGTGCAATGCCTTTAGCACAAGTATGCTAAAAACAACCCATGTAGAACATTTTACATTGTGAGTTCCAAAAGTTACTAATACATGTTTATACCATAGTTTTAAGGACAAGCTTCTGGAAGGGATGCAGTTGATGAATCAGCCAAAAGAGATCAATGTACTTCTAGCTGTGATATTACCTGATGTAGTTCTAAATCTACATCAGAAAAAGAACTGAACTATGCAAATCACTACTTTTTATTCCAAAACCTGCCGGGCAACCAAAATCATATTTTAATTGTTCGTATAAAAAGCTTGCAGAGATTGAGAAGAACCAATAGAGTCACACTTCCTCTTTTGATCTCTACATATAGATCACCCATTAGACTGAGAAAATACTTTTAATTCCATAGCCACAGTTCTTATTTTAGAATGAACTCAATTTCCAATTGTTATGTTTCATTGGTTCAACTATATAATGCAGCTCCTACACTGTCAGCTAGAATATCATTATCAGCACTACCATTTTCAAAAGGTCTTACGTATTTCACCAACCTAAAGAATTTTTCTTTTTAACCAATTTAAAAGAAATTTTATTCAGAAAAAGACAAATCAGTGCCATGATTTGCCTCACTCTGAAGTTAAAATGAAACTTTTTGAAAGACACAAAGAGCATTCAGTCAGCACTGAGAAAAAACATTTATATGTATCCTTTAGTATGAGTACTGTGGGTCCCATTCTATTTCTTTAAGTGGAACTTAACAAACTTCTTTGGAATTTCCTGCTATATTTGACATTAGGGTGTGAGTCAGTAAATTTGCTACACCTATATCTATATATGGATACTTCAAGCTCGCTGTCAGGTTGCTAAATATTCTTGTTGCTCGGTCATTAGATGTTTGTTGCCATAATGTTGGTGCTGGATTTGGCAAGCTCATTCATGCTTTTGGTCAAGCAACAGTAGTAAATTCATATCAAGACAGAAGACTCCGTATTACATTTAATTACTTCTAACATGGTGCCATATCCTTCATATGTAGAGTTGAAATTTTGGAACAAATGTGTGGTATCAAATAATTGCTAACTGGATTTGAAAGGTGAAAGGGAGAATTCCAAAGGACAAATGTTTATAAGTGTATTAATAGAAAAGCTTCTTCAACCTAAAACTCTTTGGAAATTCAGATGTTTTGGACTTTAACATGCACATTTTCTAAATAGCTGAGGGAGGCTTACCCCAATCTTATTGATTAAATCACAGTTCTTGGGATTTCATGGCAAAAATACTATGTCAATACTATGTCCAAGAGACTTGGAGCTTAGACTTCACAAACAACTATCCTTATGAGAATGGCCAATCATAAAATATTTGCATCCAAGAACACAATCTGATATGATAGTTCCCTCCACCCAAGAATGTTTTCTACAATCATGTTTAAAATTGTTCTTTTCCTGAGTTGGTAACAATTATTTTTCTTAAAATGCATCTGAGCCTTATGTTGACCCCCAAAACATTATTTAAAATAAAGATAAAGCTGGAAGGGGGGAGTGTTGTGGTCCACCAATGGCCAGCAAAGCTGGCAGCAGATTCAGATAGTGAGGAGGTTGGGGAGGAACCTGGGCCAGTCCTGGAGTCTGGGGAAAGCTCTGATGAGGGTTCTGCGTCAGAGCCAGAGAGGAGGCCAGAGTCGTATGCCAATTATCAGCTGCCTTCAGTCAGACATCATTGAGGCAGCACGAACAGCTGGAGCCTGTTCCCAGTGTACGCATGTGCAAAGTTGCCAGATGAAGGGAACAGCTAAAGAACAAGGGTCGACTCAGGAGTAAGGCCACAGGTGGACGATGAATGGTCCCTCCCAGAGGGAATAAAAGAGGAGCAAAAGGGGAGTGGAGTTTGCAGGAGACAATTAGTTCACCTAATTGGTTTGTGACTCTCCAAGACTCTGCCAGGAAGGAATTCACTGTTTGTTTAATAAAAGGGGTTTTGTAGGGACCAGGATTCTGCTTCGTGCTTTTTGGGGAAGCCTAGGTCAGAACAGGGAGGCTAATCTTTGCTTTGCAGATTCCACATTCTTATTTTTAATTGTAGGGATATTTTATTTAATTAGAAGAACAAAATATACAACTAAAGTTCAGGGAGCTTGTCAGGTGACAAAAAATGGTGGACATGAACCTACTGAAGAGCCCTATTCCATCTTAGGCAGACCATCCATGACACGATGCCAAAGAGGCTGAGCAAATGAGTGGAGGCAGAAGTCCCTGTGCCTCCCCTTCCTTGCACATATCTCTGGCCACGCTAAAGCACAGAGGCCAGGCCATAGCTGTAGAATCTCTTTTCCCTGTTCTTTTCCAGTTTCTCTATGAAAAGGAGAGTTATTTTACTATTTAATTTTCTCTTCCTTTTCATTTTTTGTTTCAACAGGAAAGTGATAATCTTGCAGAGTGTCCTTTTCTGGATATGTACTTCATGTAGCAATTATTACGCTCTAGCAGGGACTTACATTGTGTCTTTGCCTATATACAACTCATTCATTATTAGTTAAACACATTTGATCAGCCTTCCCAATCCAGCAGCCTCCAAGTGCCCATTCACCCACAGTTAGTGATTTATACCTGGCTGGCTAATAATGGTGGAACTATAGTTAAATGCCCTGGAATCTATTGGACCAGATAAAACTGACTTTGTCAGAGAAGATAAAGAGTTTATTTTTTTCTTTTTTTGGATCTACTTTTCTCTCTCTCCAGTTTGATGATCCAATCCTCCTTTCCAATTTAATTCAGAGGCAAAGCCAAAACCATTTTGCAGAAGCTGAAAGCTAACAGCCTTTCATCATTACATAATTGATGAATCTTAGTGCCAGTCATACAGTCTGTGCCAAACAGCAGGACTAACTTGCTACCCATAGTGCATACTGCTGTCACACACCTGCACATACCTGGAGAACATTAGTGTGGCCTATACAGGTTTAGTATGCATTATTGTAAAGCCAATGATTGGCCTCTTCCAATCAGAATTTGAAATGTGAGCACTGCATATTTTTCTTTTTACCAGTTTTGTCATGCAATCAACTGAATGACAAGATGTCACTTTACTTTGTATCACTGTCTTTGGGTCATTTACTATTTCCCTCTCATGTTTGGGAAAATAGCTGGGGACCAGAATGGGTTGACTCAGTGTGTACTAAAGGAGTGGTATTTGTGTTATAATCACTACACATGGCATAAGTACATGCTGTATACCAATAGACAGCAATATCATCTACTGCACAGGATATTTGACTGCGATTTCATAGCAAGACTTGCAAGATTTTGGATTCATTCCACTACCTATCTGTCCCCATTGTGTGTCCACCATCAAAAGCAACTACAAAATTTTTTTCTTCAGGCTGAGGTTGAAGAAACAGGTACTTTTCTGCAAATGTATACATAGAAGGACCAAACATTACCAAAACTTAGGTGTCACAGGTTTCTGTTTTAGCAGGTCATGAGGATGTCATTCACCACAGATAATGTTTTTTCCAAATCAGTTCCACAAACATGAGGCTAAGCATCATGGGCACATTCATAGTGTATCCAAATCTCACTGGATATCCATCCTTGTAGGGTCAACAACACACAGGACAGCTATATATGCTCCTAAAGAGATCCACATGTAGCTGTTCTCCAGCATCCATCCAAACCATGGGTCCTACTCAGTGGTGAAATTCAATTTTTTTAACTACCAGTTCTGTGGGTGTCACGTGGTGTGGCTTGGTGGACATGGCAGGGGAAGGATACTGCAAAATCTCCATATCCATCCCACTCCAGGGGAAGGATACTACAAAATACCCATTCCTCCCCCACACACACACTCCTGGGGAAGGATATTGCAAAATCTCCATTCCCACCTCACTTTGGGGCCAGTTCAGAGGTGGTATTTGCCAGTTCTCCAAACTACTTAAAATTTCCGCTACCGGTTCTCCGAACTACTCAAAATTTCCACTACCGGTTTTCCAGAACCTGTCAGAACCTGCTGGATTTCATCCCTGGTCCTACTCCACCATAATAGGAATGAGGGAATGCTCAGTTTTACTGTCACAGCGTGGAAGGCACAAAACAACATTGCTCATGGGGCATAATCTTGGAATACTGGATAAAGGCCTGTGAGGTACAAGTAATGATCCCTTGAGGGACGTCAATAGTAGAGGTAGAAATCAAAGCCAGCCTGAATTATGATGAGGAAAAGAGAAAGAGAATGTCAACATTTTACATGAACACCCTTCAACTACTAATCTAGAATACACACCTATTTTTGTTATTGAAAAGTTTTATAAGAAATACAAACATTTTCTCCCCCCACCCTTTCCCACTCCCCTTCTTTCCCCCCACCCCCCTCCCTAGACTTCCCAGAACAAGCACAAGGTATAGCATTCACAAACATAAAGCTAAAATATGCTAACAAATTATTGCATTCATATTCTCCCTAATTCTTTAACTCCTTATAACTCAAAAACTATAAACATAGACTACTTAAAAATATTTCATTCATAAGCTATATGAATCTTCTTGTTCGGATACTTTTTTTGCATATAGTCAATCCATCTTCTCCATTCTGATATGTATCTTTCATTCAAATGATCTTTAAGATATGATGAAATTTTTGCCATCTCTGCCAGATGCACAACTTTTAAAGTCCATTCCTCAATGGTAGGTGGATCTTCCTTCTTCCAGTACTGTGCCACCAGTAATCTGGCAGCTGTTATTAAATTCAAAACCAACTTAGTCTCTATTACAGTACAATTCGTGACTATTCCCAACAAAAAAAAAAACTGTGGCGTAAATTTAATTTTTTTCCTTAAAATATTTTGAATAATCCACCATATTTTTATCCAAAAAGCCTTAATCTTTTTACATATCCACCATATATGAAAATATGTAGCATCTTCACATTCACATCACCAACACTTGGGTTGTAAATTTGGATACATACAAGCTAATTTTTTTGGATCTAGATGCCATCTATAAAACATTTTGTAAAAGTTCTCTCTTAAATTTTGAGCTTGTGTGAATCTTACATTTCTGACCCATATCTTTTCCCATGTATCCAACATTATTGGTTCACCTATATTTTGTGCACATTTTATCATACAATCCTTGACTAACTCTGTTTCCAAATCTATTGCCACTAATACATTATACAACCTTTTAATATGCATTTGACCTTTATCTCTTATTTGCTTTATCAAATTTTCATCCTGCTGCAAAATGCCAATTTTTTGATCCTCTCTCCATCTGGCCTGCAGCTGACCATATTGAAACCAAGTCTTAATAATTCCTTCTTCTCTTAATTGCTCCATAGATTTTAATTGTAATCTAACTCCTTCCTTATAAAGGAGTTCATTATATGTAAACTTATCTTGCTTTTGCTCCAAATTTATATTCTCTATCATGTGTCTGGGTACTGTCCATATTGGTAACTTATCCTTTAGTTTATATTTATACTTTTTCCAGACACGCAGTAGAGCATTTCTTAATATGTGACTTTTAAAAGTCTTATCTACTTTCTTGTCATACAATAGATAAGCATGCCAGCTGTAGACCAGACCATATCCTTCAATATTCAGTATCTTTTCCTCCGTTAAATTTATCCAATCTGTAATTGCTGTGAGGGTAGCAGCTTCGTAATATAGTCTTAAATTGGGCATTTTAAGACCACCTCTTTCTCGGGTGTCTTGCATTATCTTTTGATTAACTCGTGGTTTCTTCCCTGTCCACACAAACTTGTTTATGCCTTCTGCCATTCCTTCAAATTTTCATCTTTTTAAAGTATAGGTATCATTTGAAAAAGAAATAAAAATCTTGGTAAGATATTCATTTTTACAGCGGCTATCCTACCCAGCAAAGACAGTTGCAATTTCTTCCAATTTTCCATCTCTTTCTGTATTTTTTGCCATAACGGTTCATAATTATATTGATATAATTTTGTATTTGCAGTCATAATATAAACCCCTAAATATTTAACCTTCTTAACTATTTCAAATCCTGTTAACCTTTCTATCTCTTCTTTCTGGCTTCTGTCCATGTTTTTAGCTATTATCTTTGTTTTAGATGTATTTATTTTAAAACCAGATATTTGTCCATATGAGAGGATTATATCCATCAAGGCTGTAATCGATTGTACTGGTTGGGGTAAGGTAACCACCAGGTCATCCGCAAATGCTCATAACTTATATTCAAACTGTCTAATTCTAATTCCCTTTATTATATCAATCTCACATATTTTATTTAATAAAATTTCCAGCGTCAAAATAAACAATAACGGAGACAAGGGACAACCTTGCCTTGTTTCTTTTTCTATATTAAAATTATCTGTTAAACCACCATTAATTATTATTTGCGCTGTTTGTTTTTGATATATTGCCTTAATAGATTGTATAAAATGTTCTCCAAGTTGCATCCTTTCTATTAATTTTAATAAAAATTGCCAATTCAATCTATCAAAAGCTTTTTCAGCATCCAAAAAAACCAGCACTGCGGGGACCTGTTTGTTCCTTCCCAAATACTCTAATAAATTAACAATTTGCCTTACATTACTTTTCATTTGTCTTCCATTTATAAAACCAATTTGATCATGATGAATCATTTGCTGCATAACTGTCATTAATCTGTTTGCTAAAATTTTAGCAAAAATCTTATAGTCTGTATTTAAAAGTGAAATCGGTCTGTAATTTTTAGGATCTGTATAGTCTTGCGCTTCTTTTGGGATCAGTGAAATAAATGCTGTCTTCCAAGTTGGAGGTACCTCTCCTCCCTGTTGTATATTATTAAATAATTCCTTCAGTGGTTCCACCATTTCCTCCTATAAACTTTTATAATAGATAGCTGTCAAACCATCCGTTCCAGGAGCTTTACCCACTTTCAACTGCTTGATTGCAAACATAATTTCCTCGGAAGTTATCAGCTGATTTAAGCTATCTCTCTGCTCTTTAATACACACCTATTTTTTTCTGCATATAACAGCCCATGTTTCAAATGCAGGCATAAATTAAAAAAAATAGGGATCGTATCTATACCATACTGTGAAAATTCATACTTTGAAAATAACAAAGGTTTGGGTAAAAGACTCAACGGTCATGACCAGTGGCTGCCTGATTACTGATGCCCTTGGGATTCCAGCCACATATGGAAAACCAAAAGTTATCTATCTATGACCTATTAAAATTACATAAGTGAGTTTTGTATTTAATACAACTGCTAGGGTTTCTCCAGACAACCCTCCTTAAATTAAGGAAAAATAGGTCCTGAAAACAATTGTCTAGAGGATAGAATCAGTACTATGTACATATTATTAAAGTATTCTTTTAATTTAAGCAGAGTATCAAAATCCTACCCCTCAATACATATTCCAAAGCAAATAATTTTGCTAGGGATGGTTAAAAATGCATGCATTTTTTTTTCTTGCAAGCATTACATATTTCTGGTAGGAATTTAAACAGTGAAAAACAAGTGCCTATATAGTTAACTAGGTTATCATGAAAAGTATAGTAATATTGCCATTATTTCCTTGAATTCTGCAGAGAAATTGAAAATGGGGTACATGAAACACAGAGATAAAACATCCCTGGGGAATATAACACATTCAGCTTTCCAACAACGTAAGAAAAATCAAGACTGTGAAGGCAAAAAGAAAAGTGACGGTGGGATGGGATGCTGTTGAGAATTGCTGGGAAAGTGAGCCGCCGTTCCATGAAAGCGTCTTCTCTCCCTATTGACTTGCCTTCCCCTGCGCTCCTTCCAGCAAGACCATGCCAACCGAAGCAGGAAAGGGTGGCCATGGGATGGAGTGGGGTGGGGTGGGGGGCAAGGCCCAGCAACTCGTGCAGGAGAAGTTCACGTTCTTGAAGATGCTGGCCAGGCGCCCTGCTGAGCTCCCTTTGCCAACTTGTCCTCGGAGGCACAGCTGAGGCGGGCGGGCGGTGGCCTCAAAGGTTGGGCCAGGAGGACAGGGCACCTGGCAAGACCCTTAGGGACGCCGCCGTCCAGCAGCAGCCGGGGCGGCTGAAGGAACAAGAGGACGCTGTGCGAGAGAACGGGGAGGGTGGGGGGGAAGCCAGCAAAGCGAGCGAGGCGTTGGGCGTGTGCGAGCGCGGTGTTTGGCTTTCTAATTTTCCACCCCTTCATTCCTGGGGTTTGAAGCGGCGCTCGCATCGAGCAGCAACAGCATTCTTGGAAACGTCCTTCGCGTCTGACGTTGGTCCTCGGTCGACTGAAAGAAGTCTCTCTTTCGTTCTTCTCTCGGGATCGGGACTTTCGTCTCTGGCTGGTGCGGGGCACAAGAAGCGAGAGCGCAAAGAGTAGAGTTTTTGGAAGCGGCACCGCTTGCTTTGAAGCTGTGGAAAGGTAAAACAAAAAACAAAAATAAACTGGAAAAGTAGAAGTCCGGGATCGGGGTGAGATAGCATCCGGCTATTCTGGACTAACTCTAACCTTCAGGCTCTACTGTCTCTCCCACTTGTTCGCTGGTAACCTGTGGAACTCACGGGGAGCGGGGCTCCAAACTTTTCTGCTGACAACTCTTCTGCCTTTCCAAAGCTAGCTTTTTGTCTTTGCTATCATACCATCTCTCTGCAGAGAGGTTTCATCTTTCAATCCCCCTTCCCCCCCCCCCGCCCCCCGAATATGCATCCAAAGGAATGACTGGAGGTCAGGTTGGACTGGGATTCCCATCATCCAGAGCAAGGGTGATCCACTTATTGGCAAAATGAAATGATGGGAGTTGAATTTGGCTGGAGGAAAGCTTTCATTATTTATTTATCATAATTTATGTAGTATCTGCATCGAGAGCTCGCTGTTTTTTGCATTTGCTTACAGTTATAGTAATCCCAGTTGGTGTAATAATAGTAACCAAAATAATACTTCTTGGAAGTCTTCTAAAATAAAGGAAACGTAAGACATGTAAGACGTCCAATCTTTAGTGTTTCCCAACTTGACATCATCCAATTGTTGGATTACTCCCATCATCCCATCATCCCTAGCTGATTTAGACCATGTTTATTGAGCAGGGCAGGAATAACAGTTCCTTGAAGGTAGCCAATGGGAAATTAAAGATATCCCAAGTATGGTGGTTTTGGGAAAAGAACACAAAAGAGAGAGAAGGGAAGGAGCAGAGATCACACTTCAAGGAACTTCAGAATTTCACACAAGCATCTTGTGAATGATTAAAGTCCCCCCAAAAGTCATCTTTCTCTTGCTCTTCATAAATCAGCCCCTCTTTCACATACAGGTATGAACTGAATATCAGGGAATCTGTCTGTTCCTTTTCAGGTCTTGAACCATATTGCTCATAGAGAACAGCACTCTAGATAAAAGATGCAGCTGGTGACATGATCTTGAATGATGAACCTCTAAGGAAGGATAGAAATTGTGGAAATCCAGGAAATAATAATTTTGCATTCAAAAGGGTGGCTGGTTTTGCATTGTGGGTGGTGTTTCATAGAGCAAAAAACTGCAGGAGCAACTATTGCAACATTGGTCACCATTGCTGACTTTTGGCCACCATCACTGGACTGATGGGATTCTAGCAACATATGGAGAGAACGAGGTTGCCTGCTGAAGATTATGTTCTTGAATTCAAAATTTAAATTGGGAAAAAAGTACACAAAATATAGACATGGTTACTAAGAACTGTACATTTAACACGATTTTAAGAGAAACATGTACAAATCAAGGCAGTGAAGTTAGGGCAAAAGTTTTCCAGGTTGGCTGGAAAATCTGGGATTTACAAACCTAAGAGGGGTAGAGAGCACCAATTTTGAGATCCAAATCCTCCATTTAAATGATAACATTTTAAAAGTGCTTAGTTTGGGTTTAGCTATGTTCTAAATGCTTTCGGTTATTCATAGTGTATTTGGCATATAGGTCTAAAAATGAACAAAATGGTGTTATTATAGTCAGCCAGGGCAAATGTATGGAGCAAGAAGCAGACAGTGGCATTTGCACAATATCTGAAATATCATCTAGCATCCGAAGGGCTCTCTCTCCTTAGGTCAGTTTAGGCATGTGTTAATTTTCTAATTCTGATTCTAAAAAATAATAGCAATGAACAGAAAAGTTACTGTGAAGATGAAGAATTCAGAGAATGATGTTATGAATGATAGGTCATCTACATTTATACATATATAAGTATGTTAATAAATAACATATATCTGTTAATAAATAAGCAATCATGAATATGAATGGAGATAAACAAAGATAATTCCAAGAAATACAAAACTTCTAGAAAAAGAGCTTCCTTTCCAGTATTATTAAATTTGTCATGGTTGTGAATCATCTCTTAGTGTATTGTACTATTTTTCCCACTGCATTAATTTGGATAAATACTGAAAAGAAAACAGCAGTTAAATGTACTAGAGCAAACTGACATTAGTGGGCTATTTTTTTTTATATATATAGAAAGTGTGTGAAAGATATTTTAAAAAAAGTGGAGTGTATTCCCAAAATTCTTTTCCTATGGGAGGCTACTTTTTTTTGATGCAAAAGTCGTCGGATTGGCTGGACTTGGGACCAAGAAAGACTGTGATTGTACATTTAGTTGGTGAACCTGTGGAAAATCTGACCAACAGGGAATGTGACTTCTGCAGGGAAGGATAGGTTAACCTTTTTCACTGCAAAATAGCTGAGCAATTCTAAGGAAACCAGTTTGTTGTTGGTTCATAAAGTCATGAAGTAAAATATCTCCTGGGTAAGGAACCAAAGGTTTTAAAATATAAACGTTCTCTGATGAGAGTGAACAGTGGAGTTTTATCTTTAAAGAAGTCAAGGATGTTTGACAAATTCTTACGAAAGACTAAGAAAAAGCCATTCATTCCGCTGGAGGGAAAATTTGAATAAGTTTGAAATAAGGGAGGTTGGTTGAAATAATATCATAAGGAAATGTTGGGAAATCATCCTATAGGAATTTGCATTGTTGATCTACTATGAAAACAAAACAAAAGGTATTGTAAGCACATCTCATTTTGGGGGAAAAGGAGCTACTATATTTGCATACCTTTCTATATACCTCTCTATCTCTTTGAAATTTTTGTTATATGATTAACACAAATTAAAAATAATCAGTTCACATCAGTGGTGGGTTGCCCCCGGTTTGCACCGGTTCTATAGAACCGGTAGTAAAACCAGCAGGAGGCTCTGCCCACTGACCCCGATGTTATGAGAATCCTTCTGCGCATGTGCAGAAGAGCGCGCGCGCACGTGAGCTTTGCTCATGCACGCACGTGGCCCCATTGCGAACTGATAGTAAAGGTAAGTAGAACCCACCCCTGGTTCACATCTATTTTTCCTCTTACAGAAAGTAAATAGTAAAGAAACTTCCAGTGGGTAAAGTTATAAGTGGAAGGCATGACTCTTTGTATGGGTCAGTGATGGGAGCAGGAAGAGAACAGTTGTGAGAGAAATGCCTGATTCCAAAGAAAGGAAAAGATTGATCCCTAAGCTACCCCAGAGATCTTACGGTTCCCTAGCCATTGAACTGCATACCATATCACAACTCTGTTGGGGAATGGCATCCCCTTCCTATTCAAGTTAACCCATCATGACTTGGTGAAATACAATAAGAATTCGGGGGGAGGAGGGGGAATATTTATATATTATGTATAAATATAAATATTTATATTTAACTTACATATGAGTAAGTTATATATGTTTAACATAACCTTCTGTTTTATTAGAGAGAAAATTCTAAACATTGTTTATAATCAGATTACAACTCATGAGGAAAAATAATATGTCTGGTTATTACTATATTACTTGCTTTGTTACTAAAATGAAAAGCAAAATGCTCCAAAGCACTGGGAATGATTTTATTTTATAATATTTTAGACTTGGCAACTGAAAATCTTATCAACGTTATCAGTTTGCCAAGGTGTTTAATCCCATTATTCCCAATAGATTATCTTGTTATTTCTTAAGAATTATTAGACATTCTGGCTCCAGATTTAGAAGTTCAAGTGTTGCCTTGTACTTGAAAAGACAGCTTGTAATATGTAGGTAACAAAATGTTCTTTGGGGTAAAAAAAAAAATCTGAATATATTTGAGATTTTAATCAATGGTGTTTAAGCAGGATTAGAGGAAACAGCTGGCTAAACAAACATTGAGCTGAGTGGATGCAATGGTATAAATTAATAATGCTGGTCTTTATTTATGGCATGAATGGGAGGTTTTGTGGAAATAAAATATATTAACCATGGTCATCATGTGCCATCTAGTGGATATAAAAGTATTTTACTACCATCTAATATACAGTGTTTACTAATAGTAAGGCAAGGTTTCCCTCCCAAATATCTGTGATAACATCTTCCATTCTTATTGTTGATGGGAGTGAATAACCCAGAGAGGCAAATGGCTGCGTACATCATTGCTGAAAAACATGAATGCCTTTGAAGATTATCTGTAGTTTGCATAGATTACTTTGTAAAGGTTGTTCTCCTGGTGAATCAATTGCTTTGATAAAAGGAGTACAATTTTTTATATATAATTATGTTTAATCAGTAGATATTCATTTAGTCATTGGTTTTGTCTGGAGGCTTCTTATACATACTCACATACATGCATGCATGCATATACCGTATTTATAGGACTATAAGATGCTCCAGACTATAAGATACACATTAGCTTTAGAGGAGGAAAATAAGAAAAAAAAAAAAATCTGCCTCTGCCTCCGTGGCCCCTTTGCCGCTGCTGCAGCCCATTCACTGAGGCCCATTTGCCTCTGCCTGTTCACCGTGACCTGTTCACTGCCACCATGGCCCATTTGCCGCCGTCCATTTGCCACGGTCTGTTTTCTGCCACCAGTTCGCTGTGGCCCGTTTGCAGCTGGCATGGCCCGTTTGCCACTGGCGCAGCCCGTTCACTGCTGGCGCGACCCATTTGCCGCCACCATGGCCCATTCACTAGTGATCACTGGCAGCAGCAATCCCTGCCGCCTAGAACAGCTGATCAGCACTGCACCAATCCCCCCCACCGCAATATTTGCTGTATAAGATGCACAGATATTTCCACCCACTTTTTGGAGGGGGGAGTGTGTCCTATAGTCTGAAAAATATAGTACATATACAGATCTGTCTCAAGAACAGATCTATTGGTTAGGGTGAATTTTAATGATTGGTTTGAACTGGAAATGATAATCCAAGGAAATAACATGGAAATGTTGTATGTCTATGGAGATTTTCAGTCATCCAGGTCATGGTTGTCCCAAAGGTGCCTTTGGGACATGGAGATGCTAAATTTTGCACAATTTTCCTCTCTTTATTTTCTGTCTACTCTGTCAGAGTTGTAAGTGTTAGGTATTATGTTTATTTAAGGGTCATCTTCCCATTAGGTCAGTACTTTGTATTTTTCAGCTAGCTCTTTTTTCATTCTTTAGCTCCTCTTGTTTTTGATTCTTCTCCAAAGCAAATGCCACCCATCTCACTGTTATAGCAACTCTGAGTGGTTTACATATACAGTCATACCTTAAGTACTCATCATTAATTGGTTCTGGAAGGCACAATGACTACAAAAAATGATGCGTACCAAACCGATTTTTCTCATAAAAAATAATGTAGTGAGTCACAAGGCAGCCGACATTGAAAAGTTATAGCTTGTGCATTGAGTACCAAACAAACAATGAGTACCAGGACAAAAGTTTCACATCAAAATGCGATGAGTACCAAATTTGATGAGTTTCAAAACAGTTCTCTACCCCAATGCAGCATACCTGAAGCCAGGCAGCAGAGCCAAGTTTTCAGGTTCTTCCGGAAGGCCAGGAGTGTGGGAACAGACCTCACCTCCAACAGGAGAATATTCAAGAGTGCAGGAAGTACAGCAAAAAAGGCTCTTCTCCTGGATCCAACCAGCCAAAATTCTTTGGCAATGGGATCTGAAGTAGGACACTGAAATAAGTGATGTGGGCTAGTCCCATTGGACCAAGATTGCTCCTCAGATACCCTGGACCCTGTCATAAAGGGGTCTAAAGGTAATATCCAGCACCATGAAGCAAACTAGCAACCAGTGCAGGTGGCATAACAGTGGTCTTATATGGCCTTCAAAACTAACTGTGCCAACACACACACACACACACACACACACACACACACACACACACACTTTTCCCTCCCTTTTCTATCATTATAGGGGATAAGATTTTGGTTGAATATTAGGAGAAACATACAGAAACAAGTAAATCAATCGACAGAAGAAACTACTAGAAAGGGGAAACATATTTTCAAGCTCTGTAGATAATTTCTTGGAAGTGCTCTAGTTCTGGATTTTGTCAATCAAGTAATGATTTGAACTCAGTGACCTAAGACCCATTCTAGTTTTACAGTTCTTATTTCTAATACATGGTCCAGGACCAATGCAATGACCCATACTGTTGTTTCATTCTCAAGCTTCTGAATTCCCCTTAGCACATTGTCAACTTGTCCTCTAATAAACAATCTTTAGAAGAGCAGGCAATGAAGGAAAGAAAATTAAAGATGGGAAGATTTTCAACAGTTTAGAAAATATTCAGCAGATAAAATGTTGGAATACAGATAGTTGTCAACTTACAACCATAACTGAGCCCAGGATTACAACCATAAATTGTGTTGGCCATTAAGAGGGTCAGCTACAAACCGTGCCCAATTTTATGACCTTTTCTGTGATGTCATTAAATGAAGCACCATGGTTGTTAAGAGCCGAGGTGGCGCAGTGGTTAGAATGCAGTACTGCAGCTACTTCAGCTGACTGCTAGATCAGCAGATCAAATCTCACCAGCTCATGGTTGACTCAGCCTTCCATCCTTCCGAGGTGGGTAAAATGAGGACCCAGATTGTTGGGGGCAATATGCTATTTACTATACTGTCTTTGGTGTAAGCCGCCCAGAGTCCTCGGAGAGTGGGCAGCATAGAAATATTATTATTATTATTATTATTATTATTATTATTATTATTATTATTATTATTATTAATAATAATAATAATAATAATAATAATAATTTAAAAAATGCCATGGTTGTTAAGGAAATCCATTAGCTGTAATGGGCATTTTTGCCAGATACTGGAAGTAAATCATGGACATATAACTGTGGGATGCTGCAAACAACCATAAATACAGACTGGTTGCCCAAAATGGTCACGATTATATGACTGTGGAGGGTGTGAGGTAGCCATCAGAACTTCAACTCAGCTCAGCCCTGCGGAAGTCCATTTCTAACTTTGACCAGTCGCTAAGAAACCCGTCATAATTTGAGGACTATTTGTAACATTGGACTACCGTAGCTTTATATTTATTCTCATCTTTCTCAACCCTAATCCATTAGAAATAGATCTGTAATAGTCTTCATTGCTTCCTTCTTTGAAATAAAGGAAACAAGATAAGATATGTAAATAATAACTTCCTCATTTGATCATCAACAAAGAACAAACAGACTGTATAAAAGTATATGAAAGTATAAGCCATTTTGGTCTATTGGTTAGGACACCAGGCTAGAAAGCAGGAGATTGTGAATTCTGGACTTGCCTTTGCTATGAAAGCCAGTTGGGTAACCTTGGGCCAGTCACTTTCTTTCAGCCAATTCACTTCCCAAGGTTGTTGTGGGGAAAATAGGATGAATAAGGAAAGTAGATATGTTCACCACCTTGAGTTGTTTATAAAAAAATAATAATAACAGCAAGATAAAAATAAATAAATAAAACAATTCTCTGTTGGTAGATTTGTATACCATCTGCTTCCCTGAATACCTTCAACTGCATAATGCCATACAGGTAGTCTGTGACTGACAACTGTCATTTAGCAAATCTTTGAAATCATGAACTAGCTGCAAAACAAGAGTTATGACCTGATTTCAAAGTTCCAATGGTTGATTCCCCCATGGTCAGTTGACTGCATTTCAAGCTCTCTGCAACACGGCCGCATTTATGCTGTGTTTTATGATGATTTTGTCAAACACTGGAAGTTACTTCTGGTTTTTGACAAATCCACACAATAGCAAATAATGTATCTACTTAAGGAGTGTGGTGTTTGCTTAAACATCCTGGCGTTCATTTTAAGACCACCATGGTTTCTTAATGACTAACTCAAAAAAGGTTGTAAATCAGAATGGTCGCTTGGCCGGCCTAATTTATGACTCTTACAGTATATGACTTTAATGGGCAAACTCCATTATGTCAAGGACTACTTCTAAGTACTTACAGTATAATAGGCAAAAGGAACGTAAGTCCATAACATTTCAGGAACACTCTAGGACAGTGATGGCTAACCTTTTTGTCGTCACATGCCAAAAGTGGGGGGAGCATGGGTAGGTGCCTACACCCATAATTCAATGCGCCCTGCCCATGCACGCATGCCCCCCCCCACTTTTAATATGCGATGGTAGGCCTGTTTTTCACCCTCCCCAGGCTCCAGAGGCTTTCTAGGAGCCTGGGGAGGGCGAAAATGGCCTGAGCCCCCCCCCCCCCCCCCCCCCCCCCCCGGAGGCCCTCTGGAAGCTGGACACACCCCATTTTCCAACTTCCGGTGGTACTGGAAGGCCTAAAAATCAGCTGGCCAGCGCATTCATGCACTCTGGAGCTGAGCTACGGCAATGCTCGCTTGCCCAATGATACGGCTCCGTGTGTCACCTGTGGCACCAGTGCCATAGGTTCGCCATCACGGCTCTAGGAATTCCACTTTAAGAAACCTTGAAGTTTGATTGCTATTTTTGCAAATCCTAATATCTCTTTCTGTGCTTGTGTCTTTAAGTTTAGTCCAGTTATATGGACAACTTCATGAAGTTTTGTTGGCAACAATTCTCAAGTCCCTTCCTTCTTTGTGGGGCTGAAAAAGGACAATTTGGAATAGTCAGTTATCTGGTTTCCATGCCTAAATCAGGATAAAAATCAGCATCCTAACCCCTTTATAAAACTGGCTCTCATGCATACATCAGCTTAGATAGATTGAATAGAAATGAAATTGAAAACAGATTTGTCTGTTTCCACCTCTTCTTTGGCAGAGTGGTTTTGCTAGTGGCTGATTGGTTGGTTGATTAGTTTTTGTTTTCCACCCACTCAAATGAGGGAAATTGTAAGGCAGTCACATTAAGCAAAGAAGGAAAGTTTTGGAAAGGAAAAAGTCAGTAGTTTTGACCTGCAAGATCATGAATTACTACAAATTCCATCATAGCAATAGAAAATGTTAGCTTTTCGGCTTAGCCAAAACAATCAATACCTAATCTGATCTACCTAATCTGGAGAACTGGCATGAAGTTTCGTGTGAAAGTGCCCTTATAACAGAGAGGATACCTTGAAGATAATCCAATAAACAGACAAACATTTAAAAGAAACCAAACAAATTGTAAATCTAAAAGCCATTCAGAAGAATTGGAACATATGTTTCCTTTAGCAGAACAGGACCTTGTGAAATATTCTAACAGTGTAATGTTAATGGCTGAAACAAGCAAAAATTTCCTCTTAAAAGAAAAGAGGAATTTGCAAATTGATACTGTGTTGTATAAAATGTCTCTGCAGATGATAGAACCAACTGAGCAACTACAGGCTTTATGGGAGAGACTACAGATCAAATTTAACAAGCTGGCAGCTGTAGAAGTCTGTACATGAGTTCATACTTGAGTGTCTAACTTACCACAATAGAAATCTTCTGTAGAGATAGAAAATTATAAAAGCAGTGTTACATTGTTGTAATGTAAATCTTGTACCTACACTGTGATGTTAGTACATTATATGAAAGGGATAGAGTTTGTGTTATAATGGTGCAATATTGCTTTTGTCGATGAAATTAAAACATTGGATATTGTGGATTTCCCAGTGCAGAGTTAAAAGGCCTGAGAGTGTATGGGGTTGTATTCAGGGGTGGGTTCTAAAATTTTTTACTACCAGTTCTGTGGGCAGAACTTATTTTGTGGGCGTGGCTTGATGATCATGTGACAGTTCTTTAGGATTTAGCAGAGGTACTAGTCTACCAGGCTTTTAACTGCTTGCAGAGCTGTACCGGTCTATTCATTTGTTTTTGGAGGCACCGGTCTACCCATTTATTTTTGCAGGCACCAGTCTACTCATTTGTTTTTGGAGGCACCGGTCTACCACCACACTGCCTTTTAACACTGATCAGCTGTAGGGCGGCCTTTTGAAGCCCCGCGACAAGAGTTTAAACTTGTCTAAACCTTCTAGCCGATCAGCTGGGACTCAGCCGGCAGCAATAGATTGGGGGTGGGGCCAAATAAAAGGTAAGAATATTACGGGGGGCGGGGGGCGGGGGGCAGAACCAGTTTGGTGACATCATATTATCACCACTACCGGTTTGGCGGAACTGGGAGGAACCGGGAGGAACCAACCACTGGTTGTATTATTTTCTCTTGAATATAAAGGTAAAGTTAATCTTAAGCAAAATATTTTAAATGTGAGATGCCAAAATGAACTAAGCAAACTAAACATTTGTTCAATTTAGGCTGTTTTGAACTGATTTTTTTACAAAGTGTCATGCAATTCTTATCAAATACTTCCCAGTGCTTATATTTCCCAGTATTATTATGTAAATTACATTAGATTGATTGTCACATAGACAATACAGTACCTACATTTTAGGTGCTGCCTTTCTGAACATTTAGTAATATAATTTTAGTGTATATATTTCTAATGTGCTATTAATCTTTCTAGACTGAGGTATATATGAATAAGTGTATTTCTTTTCTTCGTCTGTGACTGAAATACAATCACAATTGTATTACAATCTATGTAATGATAGCCAGTGGCTCATTAAACACATAGCATTATGTAGCAGAATCAAAACTATTGAAGCAGAAGACTGTTACAAGATACTTGCCATGTACTTATAAAGTAAATGCCATCTTAATATTTTAACACACTGCAATAGTCTATTATCTTGCTACAGTATTCCATTAGCAATGTTGCTTGATTATTTTAAAAGTTTATGCAACACTATAATGGCAATATAGAAGACAGATAGTGGTATATGTTTAGCTAACCAATATAACAACTTTTTTAGTTGGGAGCATATAGCTAACATGGTGAAGGAAGAGAAATATTTAATAAATGTTTGAAAATATGGGATTAATTAATATTGCCCTACACAGTAAACCTGGATGTTACTAAAATGGTTCAAGTAATATCAACATAAACATGTTTAAATATATATCTCTAACATGGAAGTCTTTTGATTTTTTTTTCTTCTACGAATTAATTCAATAATGTTTGTTTGGTCTTTTAAAAAATCTGTTTAGTGGTTTTAGTCTTCCCAAATAGATTTATTGACATATAGTTTCCTCCATTCAAGGTTTTGGTTACCACCTTTAAAGTGCTCCATGGCTCAGGACCTGGGTACTTGCGGGACCGCCTACTACCACCAATAGCCTCCCACCGGCTGGTACGCTCCCATAGAGAGGGGCTCCTCC
This sequence comes from Arizona elegans, assembly GCA_022577455.1. Classification (NCBI taxonomy): domain Eukaryota; kingdom Metazoa; phylum Chordata; class Lepidosauria; order Squamata; family Colubridae; genus Arizona; species Arizona elegans. The sequence continues at coordinate 60,308,395 of JAKOOJ010000008.1, forward strand.
GGTGCCATCGGCCAAACAATGCCGACTGGCAGTCCCCAGGGGGAGAGCCTTCTCTGTGGGGGCACCTACTATCTGGAACAAGCTCCCCCCCCGGAGATATGGAGGATCCCGGATTTGCGCACCTTCCGCCACGCTCTAAAGACCTTATTATTTCACCAGGCGGGCCTGGCCTAATTTTCTCCCTCTTTTATAAAAGATTTTTAATTTTTAAATATCTTTTAGTATTTTATATATTCAAATTTTGAAATTGGTTTTAAATAGTTTGGGGTTTTAATTTGTCTGGGCCAAAACTATTTAATTTGATTTTAATTCTACTTTTAAATTTTATATGTATGTGTTTTATTGTTTTGCTGTGCACCGCCCTGAGTCCTTGGGGAGTAGGGCGGTATAGAAATCAAATAAAATAAATAAATAAATAAAATAAAATTCAGTATAAGATGAACTGGGAGATGGCTATTAGAAAGACTAGGACAGGGATGAGTTTTATTTACCTTTACTACCAGTTTGCAACGGGAGCGCACGCACGCATGCACAGATCACCCATGATGACATCGTGGTGAGTAGGCAGGGACTCCCATCGGTTTTACTACTGGTTCTATAGAACCGGACCGAACTGGGAGCAACCCACCACTGGACTAGGATAATATTTACTGTCCATGACAATGCAAATTAAATGAAGAATTTTATGGGGTTAAGAGGAATGTCTAACAGTAATGCCCAATCCATCTGGAAAGCTAGTCTGTGTAAAAAAATTTGTCTCTACTTATTAATTGTAGTAGATCAGAATTCTTACTTTGGAATAACAATAGTCTTCAAATAAGAGAGCAACTAATTATGAAGGCATAATTCAATAGAATTCCACTGAGTTTCATTTAAGTGCTTTTGTAATAGGAGAAGGTGAAGTGGGAAATTTTAAGGATTTAGATTAACCTGTAAGGATATAGAAAGCTATATTGAAAGAGATCTTATTCATTTATAAGCTGACTGTATAAAAAAAGAACACCGCTTAGGGGGGCCGAAAGCCCTACTAAGCAGTTATATAAAAAAGTATGAAGGCTATTGCTTAACGCATTGTAAGCCACCTTGAGTCTCCGGAAAAGGGTGGCATATAAATCAAACCAATAAACAATAATAATTTATGATAGCATTCTTTAGAGTTTGTGGGGAAGGTCTTTTCCAGGCTTAACTGGAGAGATCTGCAACCGTATGCAAGCTGTGAACTTGATATGAAGAAACATTCAATGCCAAATTCATGCTTTGCATTGCAATTCTGCTTTTCATCTTATAAAGTATATGTACATGTTTAACAAAGTAGGTTTATGTATGCGTATATACATAGTGTAATGCATCAACAGATTATTCTGAATGTAGAACTTGTTATTGCTTTTCTCCTAAAGCCTATTGTTTAAGGCTGCATTATCTTGCTGTCTTATGGTTCTTTGCACGCTAACCATAATTTCCCATTGATTCACAACTGGTACCTCATTGTTTGCATGGATAGAAGCTGGTACCGATTGTTACTGCTTTGAAGCTCATTTTCAAAAAAAACTCACATTACAATGCAAACTTATTTATTTAAACATGTCTACAACATGAATTACTATTCATGTTTTTGTATTATGTTTCTTGGGAATTAAACATAACTAGGTACAATGTTTTCCAACCTATATTACATTTAAAATTATATGAAAGGCAATAAGCTTTCATAAAATAGGCTATAAAGACAATTGAAGGTTGTAAACATAAGCACTTTTTTGCAGAAGAATACAGAATAGATTTTTAAAAGTTATTTTAAAAATGAAATCCTGTTAAATTTTTTCAGGATGTACAATTCACAGAAGAAAAAAGGCAACTATGGATCCCTACCAAATTTCTTGGGATCTTTAAACAAAGGTCTGCATTGTACTTTTCTTTCTGTTGAGAAGTGAAATGCCAACTGTACATTTTAATGTAACAGACGATGGGAATTAATCAAAGGCCAGGAAAAGCATCATCTTTATTGTATTAAATTAGCTGAATTGAACTTAAACTAGCTTTTTGTCCTGCTCCAACCATTCAGAGACTGAATGTGATCCTTAAAAGTCCTATAAAAGGCTGTGCAAAACTACTTCAATATATCTGATTACTTTTCTGATAAGCCAAATTAATATTTCATTTGTCTACTTACATACTTAGGTTTCTATTGTGCTCAATTCACAAGGTTGTAATTAATTTGCAGTAACTAACAGAACACAGGGTTAAAAGCAGAATAAAATTGTAAGTCCCAAAGAGCCATCAACCTGCTGTATCAATATTTGGGGCAGAATAATGCTAATTTATGATAACATGATCTTCTGCAGCACCTATCATTATAGTATCTCTGGATACAATTTTTCTCTCATCAGCCAAATCCAATCCCATCTGAAAGGCAGAGGGGAAAACTATTCCCTTTCCCAGCTTCTGATCCTTACAGCCAGCCCATGCTACCATGGTTCAGGGGTGAAATCCAGCAGGTTCTGACAGGTTCTAGAGAACCGGTAGCGGAAAGTTTGAGCAGTTTGGAGAACCTGTGGTGGAAATTTTGAGTAGTTCGGAGAACCAGCAAATACCACCTCTGGCTGGCCCCAGAGTGGGGTGGAAATGGAGATTTTGCAATATCTTTCCATAGGAGTCAGGAGGGAATGGAGATTTTGCAGTATCCTTTCCCTGCCATGACCACCAAGCCACACCACGACCACCAAGCCACACCCACAGAACCGGTAGTAAAATAAATTGGATTTCACCACTGCCATTGTTCATAGCATTTCAGAAAACTGAGTGAAACCCAACAGATCCAGGAATTCACATTCCCACTCTACTTGCCTAAGCAAATTATTTTGCTGCACTGTATTTAAAAGTGGAATATAACATCAATTCTTGGGCATATTACAATTATTTGTGGAGGGTTATTTAATTTCAAAAGTTAGGATGGTAAAAAGACTTTTGCTGCTAGGTTGGCCTTTTTTTTTTTTGGCTAAGGCTTTTTTTCTCACTCATGATTTATTGTCATCCATTTTCCAGATTTATTAGGAATCAAGCGGTTGAATGACACCAAAATAAGCATTTTTATATTCAGTATTATTTTTAAACTTGTATGCATGTAGCAGCACATTAAGCAAACAGATTATATTTCTCATCCACCCATTGTTATCATGCACATGACCTTGTGTGGATTATATAAACAATTGTATAATAATATAAGCAGTTATGTAAGCAATTAGCAACAATAAAACTAGTATTTTTTCATGAATAAATTTATCCACTTGAAATATTTAAACGAAAAACATCAAAAATAATAGCTGAATGGTAATGTAATACTCTGGCTCTATTCATAGCTGCATTATTTAAAAAAGTAATAAAGTGTTTATTGTACTGCCACCAAGTGGTATGCTCTTTCATTGCTGGATTCAAAAGGAAAAATCCATCCTAAATTATGGAGAGATGTGCTTTGTAGTGGGGAAAAACTTCCCAACAATTTAGATGATTATAATAACTGAGATTTTTATTATAGTTCTAATTCTTAAAATAATAAGATTCCTCCTTCTCTGTGAAATTACTATTTTATTAAAAATTACACTAGACTTAGACATACATTCAGTTTTGCAGCTACTAAGATTGTTGGATGAGCAGCAAACAAAAATACCCAGGGAAATTTAATTTAATTTAATTTAATTTAATTTAATTTAATTTAATTTAATTTTATTTTATTTTATTTTATTTTATTTTATTTTATTTTATTTTATTTTATTTTATTTTATTTTATTTTATTTTATTTTATTTTATTTTATTTTATTTTATTTTATTTTATTTTATTTTATTTTATTTTATTTTATTTTATTTTATTTTATTTTATTTTATTTTATTTTATTTTATTTTATTTTATTTTATTTTATTTTATTTTATTTTATTTTATTTTTAATTTGATTTATATGCAGCCCTTTTCCGGAGACTCAGGGCGGCTTACAATGCGTTAAGCAATAGCCTTCATATTTTTGTATATTATACAAAGTCAGTTTATTGCCCCCACAAACTGGGTCCTCAATTTACCTACCTTAGAAAGGATGGAAGGCTGAGTCAACCTTTTTTTTTTAATTTGATTTATTTGCCACCCTTCTCCGGAGACTCAGGGCGGCTTACAATACGTTAAGCAATAGCCTTCATCCTTTTGTATATTTATACAAAGTCAGCTTATTGCCCCCACAAACTGGGTCCTCATTTCACCTACCTTAGAAAGGATGGAAGGCTGAGTCAACCTTGAGCCTTGGAGAGATTCGAACCAGCAGTAAATTGCAGGCAGCTGTGTTAATAACAGGGTGCGTAGACCACTGTACTATCAAGGCTTTTTTTTTTTTTCACCTTGAGCCTGGTGAGATTCGAACTTACTGTAATTGCAGACAGCTGGTGTTAATCACAATACTATTAGTCTGCTGAGCCACCAGGCCCCATGGAAATGGTTAAAGCCTGACTAACAGGCCCCTTGTCAGTCCACAAGAGGGCTGATTTACCACCAGATTATCAGGTATTCAGGAGCCAAGGACTTGGCAGCACAAGGAACAACGGTCAATTATTTAATAGTCAGTCATCAACACCCCAAACAACTAAACAACTAAACAACACCCCAAACAACCAAACAACTAAAAAGCCATACACAACCAGGCATAGATTAGCCCAAAGCACACATTCATGTATGAGAGAAGTTCCCTGAAGATGGGCACCAGCACGAATTCAAAGTTTGGAAGACTAATTTTCTGGTCTCGGTGACTGACCCAGATCGGATCATGTAACATTATCCTGGGACCCATATATTTGCTGCCTCCTGATTTTAGTTTTCTATTATTGAGTTCTGGCTGGTCTAGCAGTATTGGTTTAGTGCTCTCAGTATTCCTTTAAGACCAATAGGTGTTCTTGATAGTATTGCTGCATGAGTTGAACAGAGATGTGTCTTCCAAAAAGTTTTGGGAAGGGAAAGTTAACGATATAGGGATGACCTGCCATGGAGTTTACAGAAATTGAATAAGAGTGGGGCCAATAGGCAGCCTTGCCTTTCTTAGTTTCAATGACATTGACAATGGGTGTGTGTGGTGGAAGTGGGGGTTACATCTTGCTTTCAGTAAAATTCCTTCATGTAGAATATAAATTAAATAAAGTAAACATCAGTCAAACAAGGAGGCTTCCAGCTCTTCCTATTACTTAGCTTGGAAAATAGAATCAAAAGCTACTTTGAAGGCTATGAAAATGGCATAAAGGGAAGTTGTGTTGTGAAACATGTATTTTTCAACATGCTGACTCTGTAAACTGCTTAGAGAGGACTGCAAAACACTGTGAAGTGGTATATAAGTCTATTATATACAGGGGTGAGCTTAAAAATTTTTAGCAAAGGATTGATAAATTTTAGCCTGGTTGCTGGGTGGACATGGCCATGGTGAGTGTGGCCTCCTGCACCACGGCGGTGGGGGGAGGGTGTTTTTGCCCTTCCTGGGCTCCTGAAGCTTTCCTCGAGCCTCCAGGAGGGGGGAAAATGGTCTCCCCAGGCTCTAGGGAAAAGGGCCCGTTTCCAGCCTTCCCGAACTTCCGGTAGGTCCATTTTTCACCCTCCCTGAACCTCTGCATGAGCCCTGCATTTACCTGCATCAAAAACGGGCCACGTGGGGACTCCTAGGAGGGGCGGGCGGGGTGGGCCAGCCAGGAGTGGGATTTGGGGGTTCTCTGAACTGCACCAAATCTTTTCCTGAACCCCTGCGAACTCCCAGCAGCCCACCCCTGATTATATACCATATTATGAAGTGGTATATATAAGTGCTATTGATATTGCTACTAGGCACTGATCATTGGTTTTCCATAAAGCCCACTTGCTCTTCCAAAAAATGATTTCTTGTTCCAACCAGTCCTGGAATTTCCGTTGTAAATATCTTGCCTAGCATTTAGAGATTGTGCTGAGGAACCTGATAAATCTATAATTGGCAGGTTCATCCTTTTTCTAATATATATATATATATATATATATATATATATATATATATATATATATATATATATATATATATATATATATAATATATAATATATATGGACAGTGGTCACAAGCCCCTACTCTTTGAGGACTCAGCCATAGGTGTTGATGCAGAAAAAAGAGACGCCAGAGACCAAGACCAAATTGTTTTCAATGGCCTCTGGAGCTGAGGTGGGTTGCTTCCGGTCCAGTTCTATAGAACCAGTAGTAAAACCAGCATGGGGCTCCGCCCATACTTCCTGACGTTATCATGAGTGATCCGCGCATGTGCAGAAGTGCGCGTGTGAGCAAAGTGAACACACACATGCTCTCCTGTTGCGAACCGGTAGTAAAGGTAAGTAGACCCCACCCTGCTCTGGAGTGATTATTTTCCTGAGGTTTTCTCTGGGCAACTTGATCTCTGTCACTGGTGTCCTTATTAGCATATTTTCTATAGTTTGGCTTTGGCGTCCCCTTTCAACAGAGATGTCCATGTAGAATTCCTGAAAGTATGGCTTCCAGGCCCCGTGTACTGTGGATGAACTATTGCTTTGTGAGCTTAATGTGATATGTCAGAATGAGTCTGAGTCATTGGATTTTACTGCCTGAATGAGTTATGCCCAGTTATCTTTTATGGCTTCCTTTTTCTTGCATGCTAGTGGTTGTTTGTAGTATTTCTTTTGGAGGAGGTCCAGTGCAATTGCCTGTATAATATTGGATACATATAAGCCTGGTAAGTAGAAGCAAGAGCTTTTTTGGCATTAACAGAATCCTTGACAAAATAACTTGCAATGATGCTGTTGTTGCCTGAGGGATGCACTGTTATTATCTATTATACTGTTATTACACTATTATATGCAGTGTAGCTCTTGAGTAAAGGTGTTATAATTCTCCAGAGTCTATCAGAAGATTCAGCTAATCACTCTCAACTAAAACTTAGAAATACTGTAAGTAGAACAAAATGTAATTTGAGTTCAGAGTTACCTATTGACACAAGATAACAGACAGACAGGTGCATTGTGAAGCCAGTGGGCCCAAGTTCAAGTTTCCCCTCCCTGGCCACAAAGCTTACATTACAACAGATGATTGTTGTGGGAAAAACAATGGAAGAGAAAACTCTCTATACCATTCCTTAAGCTCCAAAAGGGAAAACAGGAAATAACTGTGACATATAAGTAAATAATAGTCTAAAGGGTTAGGTATATTTTAATAATTTAAAGAAATATCATCTTTAAAGAAAAGCAAATGTATTTAAATACAGTAGCATAGTAAACCTTTTCTATGTTGAATAATATGGTATGTTGTTATTTTATCTGAAGAAATTTCAAGGATCAGAGCAAAAGCTTAAACAACTAATATAAGCATATTAATCATGAAACAGGTTGGATAAAATATAGAACCATTTTTATTACTAAAAATAATTGATGTTATTATTAGTTGCTAAAAATAATCAGTGGGTCCTACCAATGACAAATTAAGAAGAGTTACATTTTGGATCCAGTCAACAGATTAGGAATTCTGTAAATATGCCATTGGGATAGAGCAGTGGTAGGATTCAAATAATTTAACATCCGGTTCTCTGTCCTAATGACCGGCTGGGTGGGTGTGGTCATGGAAGAGGTGGCCAGGGGGTTTGACAGGCAGCACTTGTTCTCCTGCACCCCTGCTGGGAACAAAAACGGGACATGGGGGGTGCCGCCCACTGATCCCGTTTTGGGCCTAGTAGGCCTCCCTGCAATCTCCTGGGAGCAAAAACGGGCCACGGGGGGGCCATGCTACTCCCTCCATGCCCCATTTTGGACGTAGTAGGTCTCCCTGCAGCCTCCTGGGGGCAAAAACGGGCCACAGAGGGGCACACCGCACCCTCTGTGTCCCGTTTTGGGCCTAGTAGGCCTCCCTCCACTTACCTGGGAACCAAAACAGGGCACATGAGGACTCCTGGAAGGAGCAGGACAGGGCTAGCAAGCAATTTAACAAATGGTTCACCTGAACCAGCACAAACCGACTGAATCCCACCACTGGGACAGAGTGAGTTTCTGACATGATGAATTGCAAAGCACAGCAAATAGTAAAGTAAAATATTTATTACTCTTCTTTCTTCTACCTTTCCACCATCCAGTTTATCTCTGTCTTTGAACAAAGAAACTTATCCTTTGTTGACTAAGAATAAAACTTATTTCCAAATACAATGCATCAAAAATCTTGATGATGCAATTTAAAAAAGAATTTGGCATATAATATCATCATAAATCCAAGCACAAAATGACAAAAGACTCTGTAAAATAATGGGTCCCAATATTGAAAAGAAAAAAAAATATGGAAAATATGTAAACCACAGCTTCTGCATTTTTCCAATCCCTTAATAATGTAATAACTCTGTTCTGTGTCATGTGGCAAGGAGGAAAGAGAGGGAAGGATTTAATAACCAACATTCCAAACTTTACCAAAATGCCTTTCCTGGAGGAATTCTCCCATTCGGGATTTTTTTTCTGGATCTTTTGTCTCTGCAGCTCCTGACCTATCCAGCCCCATTTTTTGAACTTAATATTTCTCTTTTCTGTTTCATTTTCTTCCCTGTTTCAAAGTTAGTCTTTCTTTGTTCTGCTCCAGAGAGCTATCTTGCAGATGGATTAATGGGCAGATATATTAAAAGAATCCCAAGCTTATTTTATAGTTGTTTCCAAAATTTCAGTGGATTGGGAAAGAAAACAAATAAGGAAAAAGGGATAATAGCAAATATATGGAAATATTACACTCCAGAACAAGTGGTGGGATTCAGCCAGTTCACAGCACTTCGGGAGAACCGGTTGTTAACTTCCTGAGCAGTTTGGCAAACTGGTTGTTGGAAGAAATCATTAGGGCAGAAAACCGGTTGTTAAATTACTTGAATCCCACCACTCTCCAGAACTGAAGGTTTATGTATGAATCAAACATGAATGGCCATGAGAAAGTAAGATTTTTTGAAGTGAAAATTGATTCTTAATACCTAGAAAGCTGTTTTTGATTGTGGATTTTGGCTTCAACAAGGGCATTTAGTGATAAACAATAACTTTAACATGGTGATGCATATACTTGGATGACTTGGTGTAGCTTCTTAGCTCAAAATAATTATTTGAATAAATGGACAGTTGGAATGTTAAACCTCCTTTAATATTGATGAAATACAGACAACATTATCATAAATTGAAGGAGTAAAAGGTCAAGCTTTCCTGTAAATTAACTGCTAGCAGTATGGTGGTTGGATTTCTTATTGAGTAGTATTCAAAATACAGGATTTTTTTTTTCTGGCCCTGCTTGATGATTTAGTTTCTGCGATTAAAGGTTTTAAAGCAGAATTTGTTTTATCACCAAGTAATGAGAAAATACTTGCATTGCTAAGAGGTCTGTGATAACCAAATTAAAAAATGTAGGTATGAAATCAGCACAGTGGTGGGATTCAAATTTTTTTACTACCGGTTCTGTGGGCATGGCTTGGTGGGCGTGGCGTGGCTTGGTGGGCATGGCAGGGGAAGGATACTGTAAAATCTCCATTCCCTCCCCACTCCAGGGGAAGGTTACTGCAAAATCCCCATTGCCTCCTGGTCAGCTGGGACTCAGGAGGCAGAGAATAGATGGGGGCATGGCCAGTTGGTATTTACCGGTTCTCCAAACTACTCAAAATTTCCTCTACCGGTTCTCCAGAACTGGTTACAACCTGCTAAATACCACCTCTGATGTATATTGATCATAAAGCTACCTTCCCGACCTTTGCTTTCCATGGGCGAAGATTGTGCTTCAGATATCTGGAGAATGCCAAATGGGGAATGCTATTTTAGAGCAATAATATAACCGAATCATCTAGAACACGGGTGTCAAACTCGCAGCATCACATTGCCTTCATGTGACATTTCACAATGGTTTTTTTTGCCTTCGCGAAACTGGGGTGGGCATGGCCTGCGTATGTCACATCCAGCCCGCGGACTACTAGTTTGATACCCCTGATCTAGAACTAATCAATTTCTTTTATTTTATAATTTCTAACTAAAATTTGTTGCAGTAACCCAATGTGTTCTGCGGTGTGTGTTTTTTAAAAAGATCTGTTTCACTATTAGATGCATTTTAGTAATCACTATCCTTTTCATACGGGTTGTCTAAAAGAAACTCATCAGTGAACCAAGCAAGAATTGGTGGGTGGTTATTTTGGCATCAGGCTAGTGTTGTAATTAATTTTGTAATTCATAGTTCCTGGTACTTGCATTAAATAAATGTATCAGTGGTTTAATGAATGAAACCAGATTTTGAAAGAATTCAATGTGCCTACAATTTGTTTTTGAGTAACTGGACTAATAGGAGGCAGTTTGATATAGCAATTGAGGCACGGGTTAGATATTGTGCAATCAGATTACTAATCCCATTTTAGGCATACAGCCAACTAGGTAACCCTAGACCAGTCACTCTCTCTTAGCCATAAGAAGGAGGCAACAGAAAACCATTAAAAAAAACACATGCCAAGAAAACTGCAGGGACTTGAACAACAGTCACTAGGAGTCGACACTGACTCAAAGCCATGCATGGACTAGCAGTAAACTTGTGAGTGATCTTCTTCATGTATACTGCTAATCACTTTCATATTTAACATTCTCCAATTTTTGAAAATTTGTTTGTTTGTGTATTGGCTCTGGGCATAACATGGAACCATGTCTGCTTTTAAATCTTGATTCAAATCTGGCATAAACAAACAGCTACAATTTCAAGTTTGAAACCACAGTTTGGGTTCAATATTTTACAGAGCAATCCTAGCTAGCAAGATCATTTCATAACCTTTCCTAAATCAAGGTTTTGCTAGTTCAAAACTACTATTTTTTCTTAGGAAGGTTGAGGCTGGATACTTCACTATACCTTAAAATAATAGTTAAATTTCTGAAAAGTGTCTTTTTTCTGCCTGATTTAATTTTGGAAACAGTATATGATTTGTCATTTTGGATTTCTTCCAATACTAGGATTGTACTGTTGATGACTTATTGTCAATTACCTTTTCTGTATACATAATCAAAGAATTTCAAATATTGAAGTCAAAAAACATAACTAAGCATGACATTCTACATGCTTTCTGTATTAAAGTCTTTAAATAAGAATTAGTAGACTAAATAGCTCAAGGACTGATTCTCAAAGCTCCAATTAAAAGTTAATTAATGTAGATAACCTAAATGACAATGCTATGCAACAGGAACAAATCATTTCCCTGGTTTGATTTTCTTTAAACTGAAAACTCCACTTGATTATTCTAAGTATTCCTAGATGAATAGTAGAATATGAATATAATTTGCAATTTGTTTCTATTATTCTTGTTCTCCCTTAGGAATATTCTCTTAAGAGTACTTCTTTTTCAAACAAGCTAGGAGGTTCTTTAAAATAACTATTATTTTTGCATCAAGTTCTGCATTTTTGTCATTTTGTGTATAAAAATACATCCTATATATACACATATATGTATCATACCTGAAAATAGAAATATTTCTTTACCTAATTCTACTCATTATTTACAGTTGAAGTCTTTAAGACAATCTTCATTTTTATATTCTTATAGTAATAGCACTTAGACTTATATACCACTTTATAGAGTTTTACAGCCCTCTCTAAGTGGTTTTACAGAGTCAGCATATTGCCCCCAACAACCTGGGTCCTCATTTTACCTACCTTGGAAAGATGGAAGGCTGAGTCAACCCTGAGCCTGGTGGGATTTGAACTGCCAAATTGTTGGCAGCTGGTAGTCAGCAGAAGTGACCTGCAGTACTGCACTCTAACCTCTGTGCCACCGAGGTTCTTATGCAGGGGTGAACTCCAGCAAGTTCTGACAGGTTCTGGAGAACCAGTAGCGGAAATTTTGAGTAGTTTGGAGAATCGGCAAATACCACCTTTGGTTGGCCCCAGAGTGAGGTGGGAATGGAGATTTTGCAATATCCTTCCCCCAGGAGTGGAGAGGGAATGGGGATTTTTCAGTATCCTTCCCCTGGAGTGGGGTGGGAATGGAGATTTTGCAGTATCCTTCCCCTACCATGCCCACCAAGCCACGCCCACCAAGCCACACCATGCTCACCAAGTCACACCCACAGAACCGGTAGTAAAAAAATTGAATTTCATCACTCCTCTTATGTCCAGCACTTGATAAACTACTATTAATTTTTTTTTACTATATCTCACTTCAGCCACACTGTAATATTTTAAAAATGTGAAAGTTATTCAAGAGGGTTTTTTTTTTTTTTATGGATCACTGCCTACAAATGATTACAGTAACAAATTCCTGCAGTTTTCTTGGCAACATTTTCAGAAGTGGCTTGCCAGAACCTTCTTCCTATGGTTGAGGGAGTGATTGACCCAAAGTCACCTACCTGTCTTCCTTGGTTTCCAGCTTCTAGTCCAAGACATTAATAATTAAACTATTGGTTTCAGTTCAGTTATTTAGCATCATAATGTAGACAGCATCTTTGTGCACAGTGACGCAAGTAACAAAGAAAACCTAGAACGAGGACAAAGGAGAATTAAGGACATGAGCTAGGTTTGAAGAATTTCCTCATTAATATAATTTATCTAAAAATAAGTTTATAGATTTTTTTTTTAATTACAAGCTGCCCAGAGTCTCTAAGTTGAGGGGGATGGCATAGAAATGTGATGAATAAATAAATAAAGTATTATTAATTGCTGCTGAGCTAGCAATTAAATGGCAAACTTTTTTTAAAAAAAATGAGGAATTGGAAACAGTATTCTTTTGTTAGAATAATAAAAGAAAATCCTTTAATGGAATTTCTATAAACAGGATACGTAAGCTAAAAATGTGATACTGTGATGGCAAAAACTACTTAATTCTCTTTGTGTTAACTTCATTTCTCTCAATAAAATCTATTTTAGGAAAAATGAAAATAGCTTCATTGGCAAGACAAAGTCTTTTTCTTTTAAAACAAATTTATCATTTGCCATTTATCATCTATGGATTACTGTATGTGACAGAGGAGGAAAAAATATAAAAATGTTGACTGAAGGTCAAAAGTAAAAGGATTTTCCCATTTTGACATTATATGTGTAGCTGTTCTCTTCAACATCCTGGATAGCTATTTCTTCTACTTTGAATTCAGCATGTAAGCAGGCATATACATTGCAAATTGTATTCTTAGGTACGGCTAATTCATAAATATAGTGCAGAGCTGCACTGCAGTCTGCATTCTTTTTGTCAGCAATTTTGCTCAGGCTTAGGTAGCAATATGTAATCACTTTTGCTTAGTGCAAACTCTTCCCTGCCTCCTATATAACTAATTTCTTCTTTATATATGGAACTGACACCTTGCTAAATTGGTGTCATCGCATGTGCTAATTTTGAAAGGCTCTTGCTGCAGCTGAGACAAAACCAATGTTAAAGTAAACACAGAATGAAAATACATAAAAATATAGTAGCAACCTCCAAATTAATGGTGGCTAGTACATAGGAAGACAATCTGAAGTTTGAAAGCTATATGTCAGGGGTCTCCAACCCCCTGTTAGGAACCGGGCCGCAGAACTGGAGGTAGCAGCGGGCGAGCGAACAAAGCTTCATCTCTATTTGCAGCCACTCCCCAATGCTAGCATCACTGCCTCAGCTCCATCTCCGATCATCAGGCATTACATTCTCATAGGAGCGCAAACACTACTGTAAACTATGCATGTGAGGGATCTAGGTTGTATGCTCCTTCTCCCCCCCTCCCCAATTCATGGAAAAATTGTCTTCCACGAAACCCATCCTTGGTGCCAAAAAAGTTGGGGACCTCTATCCTAGCTTCAAATGTTGTTTGCAATAATCAGAGCAGACTTCTAAAAAACAATCACTGTTTTTTCCTTGGCAGCCTAAAAGAAAGATCACTCAGAAAGAGAAAAAAGAAAAATGATAGTGTGATGTTTGACGGTGATTATACCCACTGTTTGCTTTAGCCAAAACCTTCATTGACACTCATAATCTTTTACTGGCAGAGTACTCTTAAAATATTTTTTAAAGGTTTGAAAAATATTAAAGGCTTCTCTCAATGCTGAGGTAGGAGAAAATGGGTTGCATTTACTAGGATGTTATACACCTGCAGTAAAATATGGAATCTCGTCTTTTTTATCAGTGGGAAGATGACTAAACAGAACATTGATGAAATGTAGGATTGGGTGGGTCATAGGTAAACATTTGTGATGAACTACTAGTGAAAGTGCTTCTGCTAATCATCAGCAGGGTGTTGATATAATGATAAAAAGAAAAGGCAGTAATAATGTTTTCAGGGTATTTTTGATTTTTTTAAAAATGTATTGTTCTAATGTATTAAGTAAATTTGACTTCTGAATGATTCTGTATTTTTTTTTTAAAAAATGGCCTCTAGTCTTAAAGACTTCATATTATCTCCTGAATTGAAGGTAGTGTACCTAAAATAACAGCTGTTAGAAAGCAAAACATGGAAGAGGGCTATCACCTTGCTTATGCTTATGAGCCTCTGAAATTATACATGGTTAGTTTCTTGAGAATGTTGTGTTAGGTGGGCCTTCAGTGCACTGCAACAGAACTCTTCTTTTAGTTGTTAAAATAAATGTGTAATATCAGCAGTCTTTGCAGGGGGAAAGGGAGCGACAAAAACAGCACACCTGATCATGTATAATGCTAGACTATTCCATTATTTCATTGTTGAAAAAAATGATATGAAAATATCCATCTTATCAGAAAGAAGTTTTGTTTTGTTTTAAGTTAAATATACCATTACACTCAGAAATGGAGTTTAGTGACCTTACATGTATTCTTGTCCATCAATTTCAGTTGCTTTCTACTAGATCTCTGTACTTTGTATTAAGATAATAAACACTATGATCATGAAGAAATAGAACCAAAAGAAAAAAAAAAGGTTTTGTTAGTCCTCAGTTGATTTTCCCTTATGTGCATGAAGATAGAAAAGTGACAGCCTCCAGAAAAAGAAATGTAGCAATCAGTATGATCACTGTTTCACAAAAGGCACCTATTTTGTCTAGAAATGGTGGTGGGGGGAAAAACAAGTTAATAGTTAATGGTCACTTGACAATAAAATTCAATACTAAGAAGTGTTTGCTTCCATATGTCAGAATGGTTTCCATATTTAAAAATGCCAATATCATAACAAAAGGCTAATTCAATAAATGATAGTTATGGCCTGTGTATTCTGAATACATAAAGCTGTTTAGTCTAACTTAATAGCTGTGCATCTTTATATACTTCCTTAATTATTTAGGATTGTTATCAAAATACTTGTGGTTATGATTGTTGGCTCACCCTGCCTACTACTTTGTCTGGCCACCTCTACCTAAATTACCTGGAAATAGCACTCCTTCCCATTTCAATGAGTGAAATTCATTTTAACCAAAGAAGCTATGAAATAAACCCATGAACATTTCTGTTCAACAATGACTTCTACCAATGACTCTGGCTTCTCTCTTCTAGTACATATATAAAGGGTGAATATAAACTGAATTCTTCCTGGAAATGATGTAGATATTCACCAGATTGAGCTGAGTTAAATACACTGGTTTTACTGCTTTATGGAATGTAGCCATTAACATCCAAGTCATTTCAGTGGATTTTGGAAGTCATCCCTAAAACCCATCTGTTAGAAATCACTTGTTCCAAGCAGGAATTCCCACACCCCTACACCGTCTCTCTCTCTCTCTCTCTCACACACACACACACATTATACCTTCCTTTATGCTTGTTCTCATGGACCCTTTCTGCTTCTAGCGGTTAATTTCTATTCATCCAAGGTGAGACATCCAATTATTACAACATCTGCATTTTCCTATTGATGGATATACAATAAAAAAATAAGACTCGAATGCTTTGACTGGTTGAAGAAACATATTGACACCAGTTTCTAATTTTGTTCATTATATGTTGCATAACCAAAAATAAAATACACTTGAGAAGTAAGCAATATTGTTCTCATCTCAATTTCATTAAATCCTTGCTGCCTTCAAAATAATTTCAGAGCCTTAGAATATATACCTTATGCATACATAAATGCAAGGAAACAGCCTGAAAGCATATGCATATCCTCCTGTCATGTTTTGAGAAAGATAACAAAAGCATTCTTTTTTCTATCTACATATTGTTCTGTAGTGGATTAAATAATTAAGCAGAGAAAAGGGCTTGTGCTTTGTTTATATCTTGCAAAAATCTGAACATTTGAAGTAAATAAGACAGCATTTCCCTTCAAGTGTATTTTTAAATAGTATTCTATTAATGATTGATATAGATTTACATGAATTGGTGAAATAATTAAAACCTACATTTCTCAGTTATTGTGTTGGTCCATCAGTGATACACACTATCTCCAGGGAATGGATGGCGGAACGAATCCCACAAAGAACAGTTAATCAGTACCCTGTTTCCCCAAAAATAAGACATCCCCTGATAATAAGCCCAATTGGGCTTTTGAGCACATGTGCTAAAATAAGCCTTCCCCTCGAAAATAAGCCCTCCCTGAAAATATTTAAACACAGAGCTGGAAATCAGGTAAAATGGCAAGAGGAGCCCAATCTTGCTCCACGCAACCTCCCCGAAAATAAGGCCAAGCGCTTATTTCGGGGTTCAAAAAAATATAAGACAGGGTCTTATTTTCAGGGAAACACAGTATTTTAAAAACAAACAAATGAGACAAGTGTACATTTTGCTTGAAATAATTCATGTTTACCGAATTAAATAATGACATTTAAATATGAATTGATGTAGCATATATGCATAGGCATCTACTCATTGTACAGTGAACTAGTTATTGTGGAGGATTTAGACAGCAACTGCAATCTTATTGTATGATTCCAATAAGATCAGAACCCATGGAGAGAATCTCTGATTCCATCTTTGGTACATGTCAACCTGCATTTACTATATTACAGCGTCCTTGGTCATCTAAATGCCAAATAGCACATTGGTTGAAATGTATACCTTTATTTTAGGCTAACATGTAAACAAAAGGCAGATTAGCTCCCTGTCCAGGAGAATAATTTTTTTGGTATGTGTGGGAAAGAAAGAGTAGACGAGAGGGACTATAGACAAAATTCAGGAGGAAAATAAGCAAGAATTTGTATACTGAGATAGAAAAAAGGCCCCAGATTAAAATTTAGAACATCCTGAAAAAGGGAAAGAAAATTCCTATACATGAAATCATAAGGAATATCTGTTTCAAGGGTCTGTTTTTTTAGGTAGACATATATAAATGTGTAATTATAATTGTGCTAATTTATATTTGTGTGTGTGTGTATGCACACACGTGCATGCATACACACTTCAAGTATGTTTCTTCTTTGAATAATTTAATGTTATTTATTTTCTCGCTATTTAGTTACCATATTTATATAACCATCCATCTCACAAAATGTGACTCTGGAAAGCACAGAATTTTTAAAACATTAAAAACAATAATATAAAAAACAATAAACAGTTTTTTAAAAAAATAATGTTACAGTTTTTGAAAGGCAAAGAAAAAGCAACAGATATTAATCATAATTTGAACCAGACCTTCAGGGAATCACTTAAAAACCAGTTTTCCTTTATCGGTAGTAGATAAAAACCACTTTGGCTTCTGCCCGAATTAGTAAGTTTATTTATATATTTCAGATAGATGTTTTGTTCCATTCATTTGAGGTTACTGGCGACAAAGATTAGAACATGCTATAATTTATCTTTGCAGCTTTAGCAGAATATTAATATGTAAAGATAAAAGAATTTTTCAATAGTATTTAATAAAATTTAATTTCGTTTTTACTCTGAGAGATTAATTTACTTTCAAAGGGTAAGCTGACATCTTTAGGGTCAGCTGACATCTTTAGGGTCAGCTGACATCTTTAGGTACATAACTGGAAACTATATGGTCATGAGAGTTCACAATAGATGAACTAATGAGAGAGTTATATATTCACTCATGAAAGTTCACTATAGATTTCGTTTTGTAATTATCAGAAAATACCACAAGATATGGAAGCCTTACTTTTTTTACAGCTAGAGTTAGCACATATAACACCAGTCAGTACACTCTCTAGATCAGGGGTGTCAAACTCGCGGCCCACGGGCTGGATGCATCACGCTCTGGCCATGCCCACCTCCATTTTAGTGAAGGGGGAAAAGTTGCAATACATCACGTGACGACGTGTTGTCGCGAGTTTGACACCCCTGCTCTAGATGATAAGCAGTGTCATTTAGAACTAGGAAGTCATCTCCCCAGGGAGCAAATGGAAGAGCTGTGTGAAGACTTAGATGGCAACTGACAGAAGTGGCTCAGGATTTGTACCTTTCCACTTCCTATGTTCCACCATTCAAATGTGACTGACCAGTGCTATCTGGTGACTAACCTATCTAAAACCACTCCCCATAAGTGCTCTTTCTTAGGTCCAATGAATTTTAACTGTGTGATAGGAAAGGAGATTAGATTATTTTTATCCACTATTCTTATAACATCTTTCCATACATTCTATACAGTATATGCTTGAAGAAACGCAAATACATATACCAGTGATGGTTAACCTTTTTGTCGTCACATGCCAAAAGTGGGGGGAGCATGGGAAGGTCGCATGTGTGTGTGCCCACACCCATAATTCAATGTGCCCCACCCCCGTGCATGGGCCACCATACCATCATGTGCCAAAAGAAGGGGGAACACGGGAGGTCACGCGTGCATGTGCGTGCGACCCCCCGTGTTCCCCCTTCTTTTGGCACGTGATGGTACGGAGGCCTGGGAGGCCCATTTTTACCCTCCCCAGGC
The DNA here is from genome assembly GCA_022577455.1 of Arizona elegans. Lineage (NCBI taxonomy): Eukaryota > Metazoa > Chordata > Lepidosauria > Squamata > Colubridae > Arizona > Arizona elegans. The sequence continues at coordinate 60,327,157 of JAKOOJ010000008.1, forward strand.
TCCAGAAGCTTTCTGTATGTAAAAATGAGTTTTGAACCTTCAAATAGGCATGTGGATACCCAATTTTGGTCATCTTCTAATATTCTGCTTTGCTGTCTGTTATCCTTTACCCTTCGCTTCTAAACATCACAACTGTGCTATTATGTTTAATAAAATGACAACCAAAAGCTTTCTTAAACTAGGAAAACTTTTAATAATCTGGCAGCCCAAAGAAGATTATGGATTTTTTTTCAGAAGAAATAAACAGCAAACAAAAATTTTCTTTAAATGCGGTTTATTCAGCATGTTGTAATCCATAGTTAAATTAAATACATATGTACAACAATGAATAGTACTAATCCAAGCAAATACCACCAATTGATATATTTTAAAATCTCTCCTAGAATATTATTTATTAAGCCTAGCAACTGTAAATCAGTTGCTTAATATTCTAAGCATATGACAAACTTACACTTAAAACATTTATAGAAATTTATTGTTATAGTTTGATCATGTATCTCAATTTATAATGCTATCCCTAACAGTTTCAATAGCCATTCAGTTGCATGAGTCATTCAGACTACGTGGGTTAAGCATATATGCATGTTTTACTTAGAAATTCAGTTACATTGTCAGATTCATAAATAACACGGAGATAACAGCAATCTACATCAATAGTAATAATCAAATAGATATTGAATCACGTTTCTACTTTTATATTAATGCATTACTGAATTACAGTGAGTTTTGACACTTTTATCACAAATAACCAAAAATTTACACTATGTTCAAAAGAAATATTCAGAACATCATATAAACACAACAGATACATTTTTCCATTTAGCATCTCATTCTAAATTCTGTTTAGAATAAAACAATCTACCCAGGTCCCAGACAATCATTTATTTATTTATTCCTCAATGGCATTTTGTGTAGTTCATTTATTAATTTGATAGCTGTAGAAAATTTGGGATTTATGACTTTTCTTATGCTGTCCCCATTTGTTAAATGTTTGTTAAAAGTGTTTTTTCAGGCACTATGTAACCAAGCAGAAGATTCACACACTGCAGATAAAGTTACCTTGTTTCCAATGGACCTTTGGCACATGAATCATCCTGACAGGTTAACAGCTTTTATTTTGTTGTGCACAAAATTCTGCAAACCTTACTATTAATTTAAAACACCAATGAAATATCATTAAGCAATTCTGATAACAAACTTCATCTACAACCACTCATTCCAAACTGGCTGTAACTGGCAACATAAAATAGGAAGGCTATCATGTCTGCGGTAACCTTCTAAGGACATTGCATCTTGTAATAGTCTTTCCAAGCCTTGAACCTATGAGCATTACTTTAAAAGCCTGGAAGGAAACTTCAGCTTTACAGTGGTATATATATATATATATATATATATATATATATATATATATATATATATATATATATATATATATATATATATATATATATATATATATACCACTGTATATATATATATATATATATATATATATATATATATATATATATATATATATATATATATACCATATATATATAGCAGCACGGGCCTATCTGCACAAAGAGTATTACATTACTGTGTAGATGCCAGAATTTCTAAATTTCCAAACAATTCAGGGTGACGGCACCCCCAAAATGAATTATAGAAGGGACATGCTTTTTCCAGCTCTGTCAAACTTTTGAAGATTGGAAACATGCTGTCCTACTTTTGAAAAAAAGTTGATTAAAAGTCAGTTTCCTTTAGTTCCTCCATTGCAAAGCAATATACCAATTTCCAATTTCTAATACCAACTGGTGGAACATATCCATATCCCTAAGGAGATTACGTAGCCTTCTAAGGCTACATAAGCAGCAAGATACTCATAAGCAGATCAATGAAGGACTGATATCCATAAGAGTGTTCTCACCTTTTTCAAAGCAGAGGAGGTCATGTTCAACCAATGAAGTTTTAAATTAATGGCTTGAGTGTTAGGATAATGGCAATATTCTTAACTAGAACTTGAGTTCTAATTAAACCCAACACGTTCAGGAAGAACAGAAATGAAACCAACAGACAACGTAGTTTTCAAGGTAACATTAAATTGTGATTTTTTGTTCTTTTTTCTTGTAAAGTTTGTAAAGTTTACTTAACTGACACATTTTTTTTATTGTGCCTAGCTTCAATTTTTTACATTTGATATTTTTTTCAAGGCCAGAAATAGCTTTCTTTGAAGCCATCTGATAAGCAATTACATAGACAATAGGAGTGGAAAGTTCATTGTGGCCACACTTACTGGTAAATTGGCAATATCTAAATAAAATCCTTTCAAGCTTATAACAGAAAAATTAATAAATATTAAAATATTTTTATTCTGTTTATTTTTCTTAGGGCTACATAGCTAGTTCTGTTCATAATTTTGCAGCCAATAGGCTGCAAAAACTTTTCTGTTGCATATATTGCAAACATTTTTGTTTTAAAGTAACTGTTTCTCTCATTGTAGTGAATTTGAGTGGATCTGTATCAGTGGTGGGTTGCTACCAGTAGCAGCGGCAACAGGAGGCGAGCGCAAGCACACCCACGAGTGAACCGGTAGTGGCCGAAATTGAAACCCACTACTGATCTGTATATATTTAGGTAGCCAAACATAGTAAGGATAGAACCTAAAAATAATATTATATATTTGTATTCAAAAATATCACTTTGGTGCAGAAACATCTATGTCAATACATAGTTTTCTATCATGCGATATGTTTATGGCCATTAATTTGGATAGTTTTAAAAGGGGACTGGGAAAATACTTGAAGACAAGAACTATCAATAACTTCTCATCTTAATGATAGTTTGCTTAGATGCTACCCATCAGTGAACGTTAGATATTAACCATCATCCTCTTATTCTAGGTTTTCTAAAAATACAACATGCTAGATCAAGTGGATTATTGGACTGATACTTCAGGACTGTTATGATCTTATATTAATGTGGTTTTGATGTCTCAAAAAGAAGCACTACTGGATGTCAGATTTATTTTGATAAAGAACCAGAAATATATAAAGAAAAGCACCCTTGTACAAGAGGCTGTTAATCTCCTTAAACACATGTGTTGTTATTTGCTCTGGCATTGCATGGAGAAAGGTATTGAGAACATAGTTATCAAAAGTAGCAGCCAAGTTATATTATCATATTCCCAATATACTACTAATGTAGTTTTGAATTAAAATCAAAGGCCTTTTTATTTATTTTTTTCTGATTAATGAAGACTTCTAAAGTAATTGATTATTTCAGTAGTATAACATCCATGAATTTTTTGTTCTGAAGGTTGACAAAAACCAAAAGTCTTGCAATGTATCTTTGCCATGACATTTTTCAGTGTTTCCTCATTAACACCAAATAGTCTTCTGGCTTTTCCCTCGTTCCTGATGAAGCATTTCCAGAGGAGCTCTTTTATAATCTTCTACTGCTGCTTCCTTGGGAGCCTGCACAACACAAAAGACCACAGCTGAAAAAGTCCAGAGCTTCAGGCTGTACTGCCCCTCCTGTGAAATCGTTGTGGTCTTCTGAGATGGGGTGACTCTTTCACTGCATACTTCCTTCCCCATGTTTGCAGTTTTAGATTTATAAAAGGATTTCTGTGGGAGTTTGAAGAAATGAGAACGGTGGCACAGATGCAACAGATTCTTTCGTTCACTGCCTCCTTCAGCTTCATATAAAAGAGATGCGATCCAGTGACATAGATTCTTCTCCATGCACATGATTAATATTTATCAAGATTGACTGTTTATAGTGATTCCTTAAAATATCTTGATTTCCTTGAACTGTAGGTGTCTTCTTTTCCTAAAAACAAGAATTAAAGGAACTGTTTTAGTCTTATTTGAATAAAGTCAATTTACTTTAGTAGAGCCAATTTGATGTAGTGTTTCAGGCATCAGGCTAAAACCCAGGAGACTTTGAGTTCCAGTCCCACCTTAGGCACAAAGGCAGCTCGGTAACCTTGGTCCAATCTCTTTCTCGCAACCCTAGGACGAAGACAATGGCAAACCACTTCTGAAAAACCTTGCCAAGAAAATTGTGGGGGCTTCTCCAGGCAGTCTCTGAAAATCGGACAAAATTGAATTGAAGGAAAAAAAATTCACTTTACTCACTGAAAAGATTGTTTAAATTTTACAGACTGCTGGATAGGGTTATTTGTATTTAAAACATATGTGGGCTTTCTATGTGATAATGTTCACAACCAAAAATATGCTTACAATAATCTAAATGATTCTCTAATATGCAAGATTTTTAACAATATAGGAAAGGTAATCAATCCTATTCCAAAATGCATGCATGTGAACAAACCTAGCATTTTACAAATCTACTAGAAACTTATTATTTCTTTCTACATTTTATTTATTAATTGAACATGCATTTACGTTACCTTTCGAAGTTTTTTACATTTCATAAACATAGCTTGCGCGCCTGAAAAAAAATCCTCTCCTGTTTATTTCTGTTTTAATTCACTATGTATGGCAGCATGATTTTAAGAAGAAATAATATTGTTATTTAATCTTTGTAAACAAGGAATCCTTGCTGATAGTTGAAAAACATGGTTCTATTAGTAAATCCCAAATGATTGTCTGCCTATTTCTGATGTAACTCACTGGGCATAAAATCAATATTTAGCCCTAGATAATATTGTTTAGTTTATAAACAATTCTCTTATGGATTATTGTACACTATCCAACTGGAATTTCATAGGAAGAAAAGATTGGAAGTATCTTTCTATCTATCATTTTAAATATTCCCAGTAGTCAGACTACTTCACTGAATACAATTATAAACAAGATTGCAATCAAATAATCATTATAGCAATAGGTAAATTGATTGAAGTATTTTAAGCCTACATTCCTTATGAAATGTCTATGATATGCATTATATGACAAGATATGCATTATATGACAAGAAATCTAAACTGAAAAGAATAAACATTTTAAAGAAAATATATATTATTTGTAAGAAATATTTAAATAGGGCCAAAGCACTAACATTGCTATACAAAATAAACATTATAAACTCTACTAAGCATTTTTCTCCACACTTATTTGTATGTCTCACTGCCCACTGAACATCATGGGTTTTACATCTGTGTAAAGACTGCATTAGACTGTCTGAAAAAAACCTCAGCTACCTTTTTTACTTTTACTTCATTTAGATGCTGAATAAGGTAAAAATATTTTAAGGAAAAATATTAGTTTCTTGACATTACAGATCACATCTTCTATGAAGCTGTTTAAATTTAAAGAATTTAAATGAAAAGAAAAGGGCCAGATTTCAGTACAAAATTTTACATTCATGAAAACATTTCTGGAAAAATCAGTTTGGGCTTCATAATATTTACATGAACAAACTTCTGCTCATATTGCAAACGTCTTGTGCAAACACCCTTCTCTGGAATCATTCTATTAGCCACAACGATCTGTGAATTTAACCACAGTTCATGAGATTACCTTATTTTGCTTAGATTCATGCAAAATATTTTTAAATGAATACAGCTTTGAAAATTAACAGAATAACAGAAGTGGAATGGATCTTGGAGGTCTTCTAGTTCAACCCGCATTAAGCCTATACCATTTCAGATAAATGGCTATCCAAGCTCTTTTAAAAGTCTCCAGTGATGGAGCAAACTTCTGAAGGCAAGCTGTTCCACTGGTTAATTGTTCTCACTGTTAGGAAATTTCTCCTTAATTCTAAGTTGCTTCTCTCCTTGATTAGTTTCCATACATTTCTTCCTCTCTTGCCTTCTGGTGCTTTGGAAAATAAGTTGATCCCTTTTCTTCATGGCAGCCACTTTTTTTTCTGCTCCATAAGTTGTCTATTGTGGAATTTTAGGGTAACATAAAACCTATGCCACCATTAAATTTTCGTAGACATTGATCTTCTGTTGACTATCACCTTCAGTGTTATAATGAAATTTAATCATTTATAAGATTATGGTGTCAGCATTCCAAATTGTGGTCTCTTTCATCACTGACATAAAAGGCACAGGAAGACTTGCTTAGTGCTGGAATGAACTTTCACCTAGTTCCTGGCTCTTCAGCAGATAGAGTTACCTGGGCAACAGAGGGAGGCGGGAATTCTTGTGAAGAGAAAGGGAATGGGACGAAAAGATGGATTTGCATAGTGGCCAATGAGACATTGGGGTTGAAGAACGGAAAAGGAGGGGTGTGGAAGGAGGTGCCAATCTTGGCTGCAACTGAAGTCAGGCATGTCGTTCTTTCTATTCTTAAATAAAAAAGGGATTCATTAGAAACTTTGCGTTTGAAAATGAAGTTTATTTAAGATATTTAACCTGACATATGGAGCTATCAAATGAAAACAAAACTGCCGTATTATCTATATCTTCATCAAACACAGATAATCTTGGTTTTGATTTGCACATATATATGTATATAGGCAGATTCTTTACACAGTCTTGTTGTTGTAAAAGAAAAATGGATAAAACTCTTCAATGAACTACTGAATAGTGCAGTGTAAAACTTCCACTCTTTAATTAAAGCTAGTAACTATGAAATCTATTACACATGTGAACTCTGGGTAAAATCACAGTCCTTAGTTGCCTTGAAGATTCAAAATATATGAAAAAGAGAATGTTATCATTCTATCAAAGACAAGGAAGATGAACAATAGGTATAATAGAGATGTGATCAAGGTCAGACAAAAAAAAAAAAGAACCAGGGTCCCAAACTGGTGCTCAGAAAAATTGCAAACTTACTGTAGTGTTTAATAGTATAACTAATCCATTTTGACTTCTAGTACTTCCCAGGGTAACATAAATATTGCTTGATCTTGTTCCAGCAGCAGCATTTATTTGATAAAACACAGCCTGGTAAAGTTCCGAATGAACTGCTATAGCATTGGAATGAGAAAATATGAGTCCATAAATTGAAATTTTATTTGGTATACTATACCCTATAATAATCTTCCATTTTTAGAACACTAGCATGAAAACCTGTCTGTTTTCTTTATATGTATGCTCTTTTTAGTATTTTTTTTCCATTTCCCCCCAGTACAGCAATATCATATGGAATATTTTTTATAGAGATTGAGAGATGTAATGTACTTTTTTCATATCCCTTATTCTAACAGATGATTTCTCAATTCCATAATTTGTTGAATACTACATGAGTGGAATTTAATGTCCCACTCCACACCTACACATACTTATTCCCTTTTTTCACCTTACACTTCCACACTGTCACACTTCACACTGTCCTATCACAGTTGGGTATCCTAGGATACGTATATTTCTCTCCTTGAAATTCCAGATGAATCTGTTTCCCAATGATGCTGTTAGATGTTTCCCCACGTTTCCTAAATAGAGGAATGTCAGCAAAACTGTTGGAGAAGGGAAGGGATAAATGTCCTTTGTCCAACCTTATTCACTACATCTGCAGATTGGATCCTCAAGGAACATCAGACTGATAAAGTGAAAAAGGAGTGCTGAAAAAGATTCATTTGCTGAAGCCCATTCCATCTTACTCAGTGTTCAACTATTTCTTAAAAATGATGAAAGAAGGGTTTTTTTTGTCACTGTTGTTTGTTGTTGTTGATGATTTAATGCAGGTCTAGCAGGATCCATGTTTTCAGAGCACAGTGCTTCTTGTGCTGCAGCTGGGAGGAAAATGCTTAGTTCTTGCCCCTCATGTTTAAAAAAAGGCAGATCTAGCAAAAATTTGTTTTTTCAAAGCATTCATTATCCCTTTAGTTAGAGAATGCTATCTTTCTCTACTCATATGCAAAGAATGAAACACTATTAGGACAATGGGCTATGTGTCTATTTGTGCACTAATTATTAATATTTATTTGCAATTATTTTTAAATTTAAGGGAATAGACTTTTCTTTTTTAAAAAAATAACAATTACAAATAAATTAGTAAATCTATGCAATAGTGTTGCAATTAATGCTCAAAGGCCAAATGTTTCCTGTTGTTGTTTTGTCACTGAACTTATTTCAATGTTTGATCATACACTCAGAGTTTTGTTTGGACTGGAAAGATATATAAATAATAGTAAGTAAATAAATGAGAAAGGAACCAAACTACCAGTAGTTGTCAAGAAATCCTCTGTGTTCCCCCATCATATGAAATTATATGGAATGGGTATCATGATACTTAAAACAGGACAGTGTTTGTTTTTAATATCAGAATGAATTTAACATGTATAACTATAAACAATTATTGTTCTTAGTCTGCCTTCTATTGGACTATGATAACAAGGATTCTTTCAGCTTTTTATTTATTCCAAATTTCATAATTTAAAATTGTTCCATAAGTAAGTCTCCTTAAACTAGAGTTGAGCCTCAGTGACTTAATGGACATTGGACATGTAGTTTTCTTTGCAACATTATGGATTGTTGTTTGTCATTCCCTTCTTCAGGAATATTTGAGGCATGTCCTATTAGCTAAGAATCCTTTGTATTCTCCTGTCTAGCTATTAAAGTCCTTAAATTCTTCCTGCCCTGTGTTTCTCCCTCCTTGATCTTTAAACCATCTTAAAATAATTCTGTTTCAGTCTTTCTGTTAGAATGTTACTCTGTTTCTTAGCTATCTTAACTTTCTGTTCTAAGAAAGCAATTGCCAATCATTTTTCATCAAGTTAGCAGGGTTTATCAGATATATGTGTGTACTGAATATATACATTACCTATGCCACACAGACAATTTAATTCATTAAATTGAATTGTTATATACAGTATATATATATTCCCCTGAGCTAACTACTTTTTTGGTCTTTGGTCAGTCCAGTAGTATATTGTTTCATCATTTTCATCAATTATGTTTCATCATAATTTTGATTCGAATGAAATCCTTCCATTTCAAGTGACTGGGAAACTGATTAAGAGATGCATCACTGCAGTTAATAAAGAAAGAAGTATGCCTGGAAATGTGGGTAGTGAACAGAAAAGAGAAAAAATAATTAAAACTGTAGAAAACTAAGTTAATCCTTTAAGTATGGTGGCATTTCTCCTTTTGTGAAATACAGTATAAATTGTTGGGATTAACTGCAGCAAAGTAAAGTACGCCATCCAAAACAAATAGTCAATTTAAGTAGAAAGAACACTTTAAATTCACAGCAGAAAAACACACTTGGAGGTTACATTTCTGATGGGCAGTGGGAAGAACAGAGCAACAGTCATCTGTTCTTGCCTTCCAAAAACAGCAAAGGGGAAAAGGTGGATGGCTAAACCCTAAGCCTAACCATGCATAACCATTTCTGATTAGGGACAATGTTAGATAGTTGTTGCCACCTGTTGGGTGCTACATACGGTACAAATAAATCATACGGCATATAAATCAAATTTAAAAAAAAATATTAAAGTACAATTTTTTTAAAACAATGATAAAGTTCTTGCAATTGTGAAACATTTTATTTTTGTCTGACAAATTATTTATTATCTGAATAGTTTTACTGAATATTCCTTATGAATGAATTGTTCCATGAGATTTTAGTACATAAGGCAGTAGGAAAGGAGGTTGGTTATGCAAAGACTGAAGAGTAGGAGGTGAGAATGTTAATATGTATGGAAAACATCAGCTTCCATCCTGGAATAAGGGAGTACAAAAATGTCAAGATGGCAGTTAGTGAGTGATCTCAAAGCCCCAGCCCTTTGTTCATGTACAGAGGGGTTCAGCTTCACTCATATTGCCATGGTTACCACTTTGCCTTTTTGACAATTTCACCCATTTATGCCAGTGATCTTAACCTCAGTAAACTGTACACCCACATCTTTAGCTGAAATCCAGCAAGAGCCGAACCATGTCTTAGATGGAAAAACATCCCAGGTTAACTTTTTAAAAAAGAAAATATATTAACTTAAATCTATCAGAAAAACTTGTAGTAAGTACTTTCAAATATATGTTTCATAGTGTCCCCTTTGTTAACCATGCAGCCTGTGTTCTATGGACAAGCCCCCCAGGGGTGAAATGTAAAATTTGTTACTACTGGTTCTGTGGGCGTGGCTTGGTGTGTGTGTGGGGTAATGTGACTGGGTGGGCGTGGCCAACTTTTTTTTTTTTAACTTTTCAAAGCATTTTTTCTAATGCTTTGAAAAGCCTCTGCCGATCAGGAAACTCAGCTGGGATCGTCAGAGAGGCTTTTTAAAAAATACCTCTCTGCCGATCAGGCAACTCAGCTGGGACCATCAGAGACTTTTCAAAGCATTTTTTTTACCACCTCTTCGGCCAGGAAGTTGCAGAAAAAAATGCTTTGAAAAGCCTCTGACTATCCCAGCTGAGCCCTGCGATCATCAGAGGCTTTTTTTTTTTTACTTTTAAAAGCATTTTTCGTCAGAAGAGGTTGTAGAAAAAATGCTTTTACTTTTAAAAAGTAAAAAAAAAAGCCTCTGATGATCCTGCGGCTCAGCTGGGCATGGGAGGGGGGCGCGTAGGGATTTTTGCTACCGGTTCTCCGAACCACCCGCCGCCATCGCTACCGGATCAGGCGAACCAGTCTGAACCCGGAGCATTTCACCCCTGAAGCCCCCTACTCTTTTATTCTTCCAGAGACCATTCAAGAACTGGCTTTTCCCACATATCTGGGGAATGGGAATTGGAATGGGACAAAGACAAGTGATTCTCCAAAGCACCTGAGGCTAGGACAAGAAGCAATGGGTGGAAACTAATCAAGGAGAGAAGCAATTTAGAACTAAGGAGAAATTTCCTGACCGTTAGAACAATTAATCAGCAGAACAACTTGCCTCCAGAAATTGTGAATGCTCCAACATTGGAAATTTTTAAGAAGATGTTGGATAACCACTTGTCTGAAGTGGTGTAGGGTTTCCTGCCTAAGAAGGGGGTTGGACTAGAAGACCTCCAAGGTCCTTTCCAACTCTGCTATTCTATTCTATTCTATTCTATTCTATTCTATTCTATTCTATTCTATTCTATTCTATTCTATTCTATGATCCAGAAAGTGTGGTTGATAACACCAGTTTTTCTGTTTCTAATTTATTGTTGGTAGTTTTATATTGTTTTATTGCTTGTAAGCAATAAAACCGAGTTGATTTTAAAATGAGTAGCTATACAAGTTTTAAATAAATAAATTTGTAATTCACTAGCAATATCATGGTTGCATTTGTGCACATTAACTGATCATTGGAAATCACCAGCTAGCAATAAATCTACTTGTAGAACTGTTGTTTCATTTGAAAAACAAATTTTTACCTTATAGCAATTTAAAGTAGAGCCTCTGGTCATGACCATAATTTGTTCCATAACTTTGGTCGCAAATTGATTTGATCATGACCCAAACCTAATTTTGGAAATATGTCGTTTACAAAAAAAAAAATGGTGCGAAATCAGCCATGGGAAAAAAATTGTGAATTTTTTTGGTCATGGTCAGAAGCATTCGTGACCAGAGGTTCTACTGTATTTGGAAAGAGAAAACTTTGAGACATTCTTGCCCCTGATTTTAGAAAGCAAGCTATGCCATAGAGTAGATTTACCATTGATTTTAGAAAGCAAAGAATGGCAAATATAAAGAAATCAACGGTTTTGTACATCTCTACATTTTCTACCCATAATCTAGTAAACAAGGAGAAATCTATTCAAATCAGTAAGTTTTATTAGATTCACAAGATTTACTTTTTTATGATGTTCTAGAACTTCATGTATACTCTTGGCACAAAAACCTGCAACTGTAATGGAAACTGAGAAGTCTTTCAAATATTGTGTCAGTTGGCAAAGTGCAACCAATTACATTAATGTACAAATTCTGAAAACAAGCTTCTCTTGAAAGGGACAGTGGAACAGAACTCTAACAAAAGGGGACTTTGAAGTGTGCCACGACATGTTTTTCCAGTTTTGTTTCAATTCCCCAGGCTTACAATCAGTTGAAAATGGGGAATAATAAATATGAACTGTGCTATCTAAAACAAACTAGTATTAATCTTATCTTGGAACATCTCTTTTTTTAAAGGCAAGTGTCAGGGTTGTGTTGTTCTATGAATGGGTTTTTATATAACAAGAATATTATGATCCCTAAATGAAACCAAAAGAAAGCTTATGGGGGATTTTTTTCTACAATGATAAGAGCATACACCCATTTGGATGCTCTAACTTCAGAGTTCAAGCAAGACTTAACTCCTAAAGGCTTTTTTATTATTATTATTTGATTTATATGCCGCCCTTCTCTGGAGACTCAAGGTGGCTTACAGTGCGTTAAGCAATAGCCTTCATACTTTTGTATATTTTATACAAAGTCAGCTTATTGCCCCCACAAACTGGGTCCTCAATTTACCTACCTTAGAAAGGATGGAAGGCTGAGTCAACCTTGAGCCTGGCAAGATTCGAACTTACTTTAATTGCAGACAGCTGGTGTTAAATTACAGTGCCTTGTCTGCAGAGCTATCCAGGCTCCTGGATAAGCTCCAGGCTTATCCAGATTATCAGATTTCCTTGTCTCAGAAAGTTTTGGAAGGCAAGGGTGGAAAACATTGCCCTGTTTTAGCTCCCCGGGGACATGTTTTTATGCTTCACTTCTGAAGTAAACTTTTCCATATTCTGTTGCCTCAAGCACTGCTGGTGTTTGAAGAAAATATTTGACCTTGATGTAGGCTAATCTGAGCAGTTTTAATGGCTATTATGTAGAATCAGGAACATCTCTGCAAATGAATCAATGTTTCACATACTCTGTAATATCTTTCCTATGAATGCTGTAACAGCTCAATGTGTATAATACCTGTCTTGTATTCAGAATCTGGTTGGTTCAAAACCCAGCAGACTTTTTGGCACTCTTGTTTTTTTTTCCCTTGAGCTTTCTACTTTTCCCATTAGTGCAGTTTTCATCACTTTTTTCAGTCATCTAATACAGAAAGATACCTATGAACAACTATAGATTATTCAGGCTTTTAGGAAGCTAAGGATGAATGACTAAAATGTACAATGTGGAAATTATAAAAACAAAAAAATACATAATTTTTAAAAGAACAAATAAATGCTCTCTTCTGCTGTCCTCAATTTTAAATGTATTAAATATTTCCAGCTTCTGTACATTAGAAGGCAATTTCCATGGAAGGTCACAATGCGTTGTGAAAGCAAGGCTTATTTTACTATGGTTTGCATAGTAAACCACACATTTATGACTAAGGACCAACTACATTCATGAAACATGCTAAGCCACTAAACCATTATTACTCATTACACAATATGTTAAGCCACAAATAAGCAAACTAACTCTGTATGGATCAGATTAATATTGTTCAAAAAGAATCAGTAGTGCTGGATTATCTTTTCCCAAGTGATCATGGACTTCAACTTTCAGAATGCTTCAGTCAACACAGTGCCACTGAGGAAAATACTGGGAGTTGAGGAGACATTTGGAGAATGCCAGTTTGAGGAATACTGACATAGGGAATATGGTTATAAACTTCTCTGTACATGCCTCCATGTATGAGGATTCCCACATGCAGTTTATTCTGTGCCTGACTGATCAATACATAATAGCTTTGCTCAAGATAAATAGAAGGGAGCTTATGGAATAAGCTATTTGTTTTCCATTTTCTCTCAAGACATTGTAGATAAGTGTATTTAGTGATAGACATCTAATGTTTTAGTTCCACACTAGATGAATTTGATTTTGAACTGTCTCACCCTAATCTTGAGAGCCACTTTGATGTAGTGGTTAAGATGTCAGGCTAAAAATTGGGGGACCATGAGTCCAAGTCCCCCCTGGACATAACCAGCTGGGTTCCTTTCTCTTGGCGCTAAGAAGATGGCAATGGCAAACCACTTCCAAAATCTTGCCATGAAGACTGCAGGAATTTCTCCAGGCAGTTGCCAAAAGTCAACAGGATATGAAGGAGTGCATACGCTATACACACAGAGAAATACACAGAAACACAAAACTTGCGGACCTTAATCTATAATTTCATTCTGAGATGAGCAAAAACGTACTGTCAGAACAATGATATTCCTCACAATGGTAGCTCAGTCTCATTGTGAGATATCCCTCACGATGTTAACTCAGTGTCTTAGCTCAATGCCAGAGGTCATGATGTCCTCTTGCAACTACTTTTATACCACCACTCTGTGCAAAAAGCAAGTCATAGATTCAGCTGAAAAAAAATCTCTGGGTAGAATACACATCCAGAAAATAATAATAATAATAATAATAATAATAATAATAATAATAATAATAATAATAATAATAATTTTATTTCTATACCGCCCTTCTCCCGAAGGACTCAGGGCGGTGTACAGCCTATTTAAAAACACAAGACAAAACAGTGATTAAAATTTAAAATAATTAAATAAATTTGGCTCAAATTTAAAACCCCAGAAAATTTAAATATCCCAATTTAAAACTATTATGTTGATAGCCCGGCCTGGCGGAACAACAGGGTCTTCAGTGCGCAGCGAAACACCCGGAGGTTGGAGATCTTACGTATTTCCAGGGGCAGTTCGTTCCAGAGGGCTGGGGCTCCCACAGAGAAGGCCCTCCCCCTGGGTGTTGCCAGCCGACATAACTTGGCCGATGGCACCCGGAGGAGACCCTCTCTGTGGGAGAGAACTGGTCGGTGGGAGGCTATTGGTGGCAGAAGACGGTCTCGGAGGTACCCAGGTCCTATGCCATGGAGCACTTTAAAGGTGGTAACCAACACCTTGAATCGCACCCGGAAGACCACTGGGAGCCAGTGCAGCTCGCGCAGGAGGGCTGTCACATGGGCACAATGAGTTGTGCCCATAACCACCCGCGCGGCCGCATTCTGGACCAGTTGGAGCTTCCGAGTGCTCTTCAAGGGGAGCCCTATGTAGAGAGCATTACAATAGTTCAACCGGGAAGTAACAAGGGCATGAGTGACAGTGCGCAGGGCATCCCGGTCCAGAAAGGGCTGCAACTGGCAAATCAGGCAAACCTGATAAAAGGCCCCCCTGGCCACGGCCGTCATATGCTCTTCTAAAGACAGCCGCGCGTCCAGGAGGACACCCAGATTGTGAGCCTTCTCCGTGGGGGGCAAAATGTTTCTGATTAAAAAGAAAATGCCAAACAGAATCTTCTGCAGATGAAATCTTGAATTATATCCCTTCCTATGGATTCCAGGCTTTCATTTTCTTAACTGTTCCTCTGCAGAGTATTATCCTGCAGCTCTCAGCAGGTCTGCTGACTGCAGGGACCCTAACTGACACAATAATTTCATGCGTCAGCATTCTAAATAGAAATGAATACAAATCAGTCAGGGCAGCTGCAGTAGTGGAACCTGCAACTCTAACCTATTTTATGTAGGTTTTCAACATTTCTCTGCAGTCTAAGCTATAAAATGGTGAGTATGCCTCTGTAAGAAAGCATGCCTTTGCAGTCTGCCTCTCGGATCAGTTGAAGAACTTGCACTTGCATGCTAAATTAACTAAGGTGCAAAAACAGTCACGAGATGCAAAACAGTATTTATATTCTGTGTCTAAGTTACAGTATGTTTTTGTTTAATGGATACAAACAGAATAGTTCTGAATATTTAAACCGGAGTCCACAACCTTTTAAGTATCACAATCTTTACTTATGTTTTATGGTTTGCATATATCAATTACTCTCTTAATGGGCAGAGTTACCCAACAGTACATGTCATTGGCAGTCAATTAATTGTAGAGCTAACTTCCCGACAAAGAGGACATTCCTAATAAGATTTCTTAATTATGTGGCTCTGTCATTTTACAAGCACAAAACAATGAGCAATAATAAGAGAAGGATGGAACTCAGAGAAACTGTATAAAGCTTTACTATTAAGATTTCCAGATGCCAACAGCTTCTTTGCCATCTGATGTTTTTTGCAGTAAAGAAGATTCTTGACTATAAAAGATGAAGAGTCTACTTTTTCTGGTGCTGATTTTTTTCTGCTGGGCTGAGCATCATGCTGCTAACTTCACTCTGGAGCATGATAGAATAATTCACATCCATGGTGAGTAAAAGAAATTCAATGAACAATTGTGATGCTGTAATAAAAAGGTTAATGTTTGCTACATTTACAAAACTGATTAGCTAACTTTGCTGCAGGGTTACATTTTTTTTTATACTGCAGTGCTTTTTCTGCAGTTCAGCATACCACATTTCTATGACTTTTGCCGAAGAAGCAATGGTTACTAAAATCAAAATGCATGCATGCTAAACACAGCAAGTAAGCAATTAGGCTTTCTGATAGATATCTGCCTACTCTATAATAAATAAGATCTAAAGCCTATCATAAGTAAACCTCCATACCACAGAAATATGGTAATTATGGATTATTAAAACACAGTGATGCAAAAAAAGAGATCAGCAGCAACTTAGACAACATAAAAAGTAGCTTACCTCCCCAGATAGATGCCTCCCCATTGCTTTGATTTCTATGAAACACTACCTCTTAACATATTTATGTACATCCATTCAAATCCTAAAGCTTATGATTGGCTGTGCAAAGCTTTGAGGCTATAGCAGAATGCAGCTGTTTTTCTGTTCTGGGTTCAGCAGCCGAGGATCATCCTGTACGAAACAAGCCAATACATTTATTTATGCAAAAGTGACAGGCAGGATAAATGTCATGCAGTTTCTCTGCTTTATATAGCTTACATTTTGACAATTTAAGCTATACGGCCTATGGATATGCAGAATAAACTCTGGAGAATCAGTGCAAGATAGGGAATGCTGGCTTCATTATAAATGATGTTGCATGTTGATATCTAGAAAGAAATGATTGAGCATCACAACAACTTTGGGAGGATTATAAGGGAGCACTCATCTCCTGAAATCAGATCTAGTTTTCCAGGTCAAAATAGAAATAGAAAATAATAAGGTGTGAATTAAAAATGGGTCTCAATGAATAAGATTATTTCTGTTTTTAGAGTTATTATCAAGCTGCTAATAACTCTTTATTGTCTACTTTACATGGGAATGTAAAACTTTTTAAATAGCTCAATTTTGGAATTTTGCTCTAAAAATGTTTGAGTTGTTTCTCACTGTAAAAATGTAGAAATGTTATTTAGAATGTTCTGGAGGATCTTTGATTAAGGTTTGATTATGAATAAGCATTTAGAAGGATCTTGCATGGTAAGGGACACCAGCAATGTAAGGGGACAGGAAAAAAATGAGAAATGGCAAAGAATATACACTAAACTGAAAATGTGGCTAACCAAATACTTAATAAAATTGACATAGGTCAAAAAGTTGACATAGAATCAGTAAAATATGGCACCAAATACATTATAAGCCAAATACATGGCTTAGAAGTAACTGTTTTGAAGGAAAATAGATAGTGGTGGTAATGATGGATAGTCTTTAAAGAAAAAAGGAAAGGCTTCTCAAAATAATTGTAACAATTGATTCAATTATTGTAGAGAATTCTTTTTTCAAACTGACAGCTATGGTTGGGGATGCTTCAGTCTATATTTCCCACACTGAACAAAGATTACAAAATCTTCAAGATGCCAGCCAACACTTTAACAGTGATGAGAAAGCCTATGCAATTTGGGTACAATGGAAAATTCATCCATTTTAGGATCAAGTACAAGATTCCCAGTTCAAATAATGTCAATGAACAGGGATTTGTGTATACTCCCACCATGAATAATTATTACAACACTAAATTATTACAATCTAATAATTATTAGATTGAATTTATCTGTCATGGTGCATGGGAGATTATTTTATCACTATTTGTAGTTGTCACCCTTTTTTATCTTGAATTTGTTTTTAGCCTCTCCTATTTATAGTTGCAATTAGTGATAGAATTAATTTAATATGAATTAAGCTCATCTGAATTCTAGATCAATAAATAATTAGAAGGTATGGATCATCGATCATATGTGGCAATAATCTTTACAATAATAATCTATGAAAATTATTTAGGGGATTTGTTGCAGGATAAAGGCATCAAATTTTGGCAGTTTTGCCTCTCTTGTGACAGAATTGAACAACCCAACTGAAAGAGCCAAATCAAAATAAAATGACTCACTGGTTTCGCAGTTAATACCAAAGGATTTCTACTTAAAAAACAAAATTCAACACTTATAATCAAATCAATGAACCTTTCCAAAAAGGCATCATCACTTTTCATTCACTTTGAATCACAAAATATTTAAGATGACACAGTTCTGCAAAAGCCAAATAAGCAGGAATTCGAGGATTTATCATTAGCCAATATGTAGGTTCATCACACATGAAAAAAGGTGTATCAATACTATAAATTTGTACATTGTGTTTATAAAGTGATTTTTCCCAAGTTGTTAAATGCAAAATTTCCATGAGTTGTTTATAGCAAATTGATCAATTCTAAAAATCCTTTAGAAAAAAGAATAAAGTGCAGTTTTCTTCATACATATGAGCTAAGGATTATGGTACATTGAATATGATGAGACTCATTTCCTCGTGTCTTAATGAACCGCAGGCTGAACATGGACTAGCAGGATGATATAGCTGTAAAAAAGCAAAATGCAATCCTGGCTGTATTGACAGATACTGTATGTAGCATCAAAATCCAAAGAAATCATCATTTTTCTATTCTGTATTGGTGAAAACATAACTGGAATATGCTTTCCACATTTTAGATGAACACAAAGTGGTTTGTGAGATAATAAGGGGTATGAAAATAGAAATTAAAGAGGAGTAGTTGAAGATGTTAAATATGTTTTGCCTGGAGAAGAGAAGATCGCTAGGAGATGTGAAAGCTAACTTCAAGTACCTGAGAGCCGTAAAATAGATAATGGGCAGAATTATTAGAGTTGTTTCAGAAAATAGGTAACGAAAGATGTGTTAAAATAATAGAGTATCTATTGGTTGTTAATTCTCAAGTAATGTACAACAATGGAAGAGATTACCTCTTTCACTGAAAGTATTTAAATAAAGATTTACGGCCTTTTTTAAAAAAAAGTGCTTTAGTAGAATACTCCTGCATTGGGCATAAGGTTAGACAAAATGCTTCTTAAGGTATTTTTCAAGCCTTTCATTCTGTGATTCTATGAAATATGCACAAAATATATGTGCAGATATGCCCCAAACGTGCACATGTTTTTCCTTCCTTTCAGAACTGCATTTTTCACAAGATGGAACAGGCCTAAATGGTCCTAGGATATGAGAATCCTATTTGTCAAGATGCATAACAACTGCAAATAAGTGGAGCGTCTGTGCACCCATAAACTCATTTCTACTGTTGGAATATGCAGCAGTTATGGTGAAGTGCCCTGTGAGATAGTAAGAGCACTAGGTGGCACTGTTATTTTAGAAAATTATATAAAAATAGGGATATGAAATTATCTGTATCCAGAACAAGAAAGATGTTTCTGATCAGGCATGGACATGCTCATTCTTCCTGTCAGCAGCTGCACCTTTTCTGGGCTCACATGGTAGTTTTGTGGTCCCAGACAAAAAAAAAGTACTAACCCAGAAAAATGCATGCCTGCTTTAAGGAACTGTTAGCAGGTACAGTAAGATTCTGATTGTGCATCCAAAGCACTTTTCCCACATTGATCCGAACAGCTGTACTATTCCTAGAACAGAATAGGATGAAAACTCAGTTTTTCTGTTTACTATAACTACTCCCTTCCTGAATGCCAAGGAAGGAAGGAAGGAAGGAAGGAAGGAAGGAAGGAAGGAAGGGAGGGAGGGAGGGAGGAAGAAAATCATTAATGGAATATAAATAGGTCATTCACTGAAACTTTCACTAAATATGTTTATAGTTTTACTTCAGCTTTTCTTTGCTTTACAGACCTGCAAAGTTGGTCTCAAGTTACCTTTTTTATCACTTCCTGTATTATCACAGATTTTTTCATATCAGTTTGTCTCTTGTATATTTGCAGAGTAGCATAACTAACTAATGATTGGATTTTAGACCATTGTGGTAATCTTGAAAGCTTTAATTTGTCATAATGCACTATACAAGCTATAAAAAGTTCAGGCTTAAAGTTTCTTAAAATCACATGTGGTGAATTACTTTTACTACTTACTGTACTTCCCTGCAAAGCAAAAGTAATCAAGGACACGTACTACCAATTTCAGGATACACTTCTGAACTTTTCAAATTTATTGACAGATATGGATCAGATATGGTTTCCTATGTTATTCTCTGTTAAAGCTCTTTTTTGGACAAGTTTTATTGGTCTTTAGTATTGCAAAGCTCCAATAATTTTCTTAACTTAGATTCTACCTCCTTATCACTGTCCCATTGTAAATGAATAATTTCTTCAACCAAAATCAGTTGGAACTTCTTTCCAAATCAAAATTTCTATATGGAAAAAGGGGTTTAATAATGACGATTGAAATGAATCATTATTATTACTATTGTTGTTATTCACTCATATACAGAAGGCAGAAAATATAATAAATGACTGATAATTTCAGGATATAATAAATTCATTGTTTTTTATGCCTTCAACATTCTAATAATAAAGAGACGGTTGTATTTCAGGCCTAGTTCAGAATTCTTGTAAAATATTTGAGAAAATAGAATCAGGGTGATATTGCGGCTGACTGCCATATTCAGATTGGGAATTCCAGTTTTCCCCAAGGCAGAAATGTATTATATAATACTTATGACTCAGTGAGACTCTTTGGATTTTGTGATTGTTTAAAATATAATTTGCATGCAAGCTTTCAACACATATTGATGTGACTGAGAATCACTAAAACTTAATTAGTGGAAAAAATGAATCATATACTGATAAATGAAAAAAATGTTAAGAAATAAAAACAGTGTTTCAGAATATTAATTTAACAAACTTGTTCTTTCCTTTTTTTCCCAGTATATGGTAGTTTGGTGTAATGGTTAAGGTATCAGGCCTAGGAAACCATGAGTTGTAGTCCATCTTAAGCATGAAGCCATCTGGGTGACCTTGGGTCAGTCACTCTCTCTCAGCTCTAGGATGGAGGCAATAGCAAGCCAGTATTGAAAAACCTTGCCAAGAAAAATGCAGGCAATAGCCCAGGCATCTGCCATGAGTCAACACTGCCTTGAAGACACCACAGTCCCCCACCCAAAAAAAAAAAAAGGATTCCATTTCTTGGAATTGATTTCAGGTGTCATGAAAGGACAGCAAATTCTTACAAGATATTCTAATGGTCTCAAACCATCTTCCCTTGGAAGACTATGAAGTGCAAGAAGTTCTGATGAAAACAAATGTTTTGAGCCCAAGCAGGATTGAGACTGGTATAACAGTGTAGAAACCATATTGGTCACACTTATGGATGGAGACAGTAGAATCAGGAGAATGCCAATCCTTTTGGACAGTCTCTGAAGGAATCAAGAGAGGGCACTGCTCTACAGTCAATATCCATCTTCCTTAGGCATTAGTTCCAATCAGTGTTGACAGTGGAAGTGGGTATGCCCAGAGACCCCTACTTCTTGCAGTCCTCCAGGGATCTGACCTGTCTCCACTCCTTTCAGACATCTACATGAATCCGGGGAGGTTATATGTTGTTAAAGGATTTGGCATTATCAGTATGGTGCACTTATGCATCTTGACTCTCAGGAAATGCTAATCCGGTCCCTGGAGATTGTCAGAATCTGGACAGGAAAGAATATCTATGAGCTGCCATAACCAAAACTGACTTTCTGCAGCTCACATAACATTCAAAGTGAAACAAATCCCATATAAAAATTAAAAATACACCTTTGTATTGCAAATTTTGCAAAGTTACACCTTAAGTGCCAATTATAATTTTTCATGGCTATATTTATTGATCCATCCAACCACATCAAATTAGGTCATTTTTTTCCAGGTCCTTTCTCTATTCAGTTGTCTTGGAAGTAGGCAGTGTCAGAAACTAGTTCTACTTTTGGGGGTTCCTTCATTATAGTGATTCATCTGCCTTAGGCTTCAGGAAGTGTTATAGACCTACATGTTCTATCTTGCACAGGAGGGTATCCTATAATTTGAAGATGGTTTTCTGCATGTGTGACATTTCTATCTATTGATCCTTACTTTTTATTATCATCATCAACAACATCATCATCTTCTTAGCATTATTCCCTCAGGTACAAGATCTGCTTTTCAGATCAATGAATGCTATCTTGCACTGTCATGGCTATATTTATTGATCCATCCAACCACATCAAATTAGGTCATTTTTTTCCAGGTCCTTCCTCTATTCAGTTGTTTTGGAAGTAGGCAGTCTCAGAAACTAGTTCTATTTTTGGGGGTTCCTTCATTATAGTGATTCATCTGCCTTGGGCTTCAGGAAGTGTTATAGACCTACATGTTCTATCTTGCACAGGAGGGTATCCTATAATTTGAAGATGGTTTTCTGCATGTGTGACATTTCTATCTATTGATCCTTACTTTTTATTATCATCAACAACAACAACATCACCATCTTCCTAGCATTATTCCCTCAGGTACAAGATCTGCTTTTCAGATCAATGAATGCTATCTTGCATAATAAAATGTAGCATCTGGATCATGTCTGAATTTTGATGGAGATAGTTGGAGAAGTTATTTCATATATGTTCACATTGGTAGCCATTTATATTCTTCATGAATGAGAAGCATGAGGAAGAGAGAAAGAAGGAGATATTGAATCACGTACATATCCATAGATTTTTACATGCCTAGGAATGTGACTGTTTTCATCTCTGAAACAGTTTAGTATATTTAAGCCATTCTAATCACTGTTTTCTTTTTTTCAAACTTGTTTTAGAAAATGAACCTCACCTTCTTGTGAAAGCAGAACAAACTAAAATCTTCTCACACCGTGGTGGAAGTGTTACTTTGCCATGTAAATTTTACCGTGACAATGCATTACCTGTCTCAGGATTCCATAGAGTTCGTGTCAAGTGGACCAAACTCACTTCAGATTACCTCAAAGAAGTGGATGTCTATGTTGAAATGGGCTACCACAAAAAAAGTTATGGCAATTACCAAGGAAGGGTATTCTTGAAGAAAAGCACTGAAAATGATGCCTCTCTGGTAATCTCAAATTTAATGCTGGAGGATTATGGGAAATACAAATGTGAAGTCATTGAAGGTTTAGAAGATGATTCAGCTGTTATAACTCTAGACTTGGACGGTAAGCTTCCTAGCTAAGCATATATTGTTCATTAAAAATATTGCTATTACTATTGTTCAGACAATATAGCTTTCATTTCTCAATGTAACCATCTATCAGAATCCAGTCAGATTATATATCTTTTCTTTAATTAATAAGAAAGATTAGTGGATAAGTTTGTTAACCTACATTTTATTTCTGCACAAGTTTTTTTAAGGGAGCTTTGTTTATTGCTCTCTTCAAGTTTTATAAAATAATTTAATTGAATTTAAGGCATTAGGGTAACTAGCACTGACCCTAACTTCATACAGATGCTATGTATTCATAACATCGGGACAAACCTCATGAAGGAAGAAGGCCTTGTTTGTAAGTGAAAATCTTTATGGAATCCTGGTTTAGATTGCGTGAATATGCTCTCTGTACATGTTATTAAATCCAAAACATCTTTGCTTCAGGTCTGTATATATTGAATTCAGTTTCAAAGCAACCTGACATCTGAACAACTCTGGGCAGCTTACAAAAGAAAAAAACAACATATATAGAAATAATCGTAACAGATCAAAAGATGTACCACTAAGAAAATAAAATCATGAAAGCTCTGGAAGACTGAAGGGAACAACTTTTGGCCATTCTGACTTAAGGCATTTTTATACTGGATGGTTCTGTCTAAACAGCCTGAATTTGATAGGAAGGACAATATTTTGGCTGGAGAATGTACTTAGCCATAGAAGCTACCTATGTAGCTGTTTTAAACATTTATATTCTACATTTCTTCCATTACATTTCTTAAAACAAGCATCTTATTTCAGAGAAAAAAATCTATTTTAAGAAGGAAATGGAAGTTTTACTCACATAGTAGGCCAGTTCTCAACAATCCTGACTGGCTGGTTTGATCTGGTGTAGTTTCCAGTCTTACTATATTTGTAGGGCCTTCTCACTTACAACAAATATAGAAAGAAATTAAGTTTCAGTTAGAGCCAATAGCTACCACTGTATTTTGTTCAGGGAAATAGCATTAAAGATAAATCCGAATTTATAGCTTATTTGTAGGTTTCCCGTTCCAATACAAATCAAATGACATTTTTTTTTGGCCATTCATAAAGTTCATGTGCCAAAATCAAACAATCCGTTTTCTTACTTGCTCTTTAAAACAAGCATGCTAATAATGAAGCAATGAAGCCAAAATAATGTATCTGATACATTTGAGTATTGCATAAAGAATTGGTGGTATTCCATCAGGAAAGAGTGAGCTTCAATATATGGTCTTAAGAGAAGTAAGACGAAACTCTTAGACTAAATAGTTAGGCAACATTCCCAAATATAAATTAAACAGATTGTTGTTTTGGTGGTGGTAAGATCTCCATTCTTCTTCCATCTATTCTAACCTATATTGTCATTTCTGAAATGCCTTTCAGTTGGAGGAAAACACCATTTATGTTTTTCAGTTTTCATCTATAAGCCTCATTTTCAGTACTGCTGTAATATCAACATTTTGGGGCTGATTTTGTTTTTAGACAAAAAAAGAAAAAAAATGTGCCACTGAAAAATAAGTAAATGTCATGCTGAATTCTAATGTATGATCTGAACATAGTGCAAAATGAAGGCTTAAGACCTCAGGCATCCTGCTAGTGGTAAGTTGTCCTCCCTTGATTGATTGATTAATTAATTAATTAAGCAGCCATCTTTTCCTCTTCTCTTTTAGGCATTGTATTCCCTTACTTCCCACGACTGGGTCGCTATAATTTAAACTTCTATGAAGCTCAGCAAGCCTGCCTCGACCAGGATGCAGTTATAGCTTCATTTGACCAGTTATATGAAGCATGGAGGTCAGGACTGGACTGGTGCAATGCAGGCTGGCTCAATGATGGGTCAGCGCAATATCCAATTAGAAATCCCAGAGACCCTTGTGGTGGGAAGAACACAGTGCCTGGAATCCGGAATTATGGCTTCTCAAATAAAGAACAAAACAAATACGATGTCTTTTGTTTTACCTCTCATTTTACTGGTAAGTAATTTGACTCCTTGAAAATTCTCTGTAGTGAAGTGTGACATTCGGCATTAATTTTTATTTATTTCAGAAGGAATTGGAGCTCAGATATTCAATGTGTTTTACTTGCAAATAGTCCCAAATTCAATTTCAGTTCAAATTCAGTTCAATTCATCAGTTCTGCTATTTAAAAAGATCAAGCATCAGATCATGGAAACACGACAGAGCTTCTTATTATAACAGGAGAAGGCAACTGTTTTGATCTTATTTGGAATGTTAATGTGATAATAATTGTCTCACAAATGGCTGCTATTGTGGGGTAGCTGATCACAAAACAGACATTTATCAAAAGGCATCCCAATAAGGTTGCTCACAGCTATGACCTGCAGTTCTCCAACATGATGGCTATGTTCTCAACTTCTCATTGTCTCTTTTCCAAGGCAGGTGGGTACATTTCCATACAAAGAAATGGATGGAAGCATTTCACAATAGTTATTTTTTTAAAGGATCAGAGACAAAGATCTTTTTTGAAAGAAGGGTAAAGCTAGACACTGATTCTTTGCTTCTCCCTGGTTTAGACAGAAATATTTGCCTGAGCTCTAGCATCTGTGACAAATTCTTCAGGAGTCAGTACTATAACGTCTGAAGAAAAATGAGCACTAGAGCTCTTAAATACTGCAGAATTATTTTTTTGTCCCTGGTCAATTCTGTGAAGTTCACCTATTCCACAATTTTGGTGGAAAAGATCGCAGAATGCAGAAATTTTACTCCAATGTTATGTTTGCATAGTCCCTCATACTTGCTTGCTGGCTAACAAAATTTGCTTGCTATAACTCAGAGAAGTTCGGGGACTGATACTTGATTTGAAACTTCTTTATACTATACTTGAAAAATATTCCTCTATCTTTCCTAGTAAAAAATTCATAAGAAATAAGGTTGCTAAAAATTAATGCTAAATGAAAATTGTTGACTCAGAATTTAAATGTAGGTTAGAAATGGAAAAAGGTTACATTTTAAACAAAAAACAATGCTGACAATATTAAAACAATGTAAAAAAACAATGCCACTATTTCTCGGAAAATTAACAGAACTTATCTACACAAGAGAGAAAGTAAGCTAATATGACAGACCATTCCTTTCATCAGGAAGTTGGATAACTCAGAACCAGGCATCTCATGTGTGTCCTAACTTGTATGCCTCTTGAGTAACAGATGTTTGGCTTGTAGCCCACACACAAAGGGATGTTCCCTTGTTCTGCGTACAAATGCTCTGAGTATTCACAATAAAATTTATTTGCCTTAGAACATGAGAACAGTAAACATGACTATTCATTGGGCAATCCTGAAGAATGCATTTCCAAAACAAATAGGCTTTAAACATTGTACAAATGTTTACCTGATCCAGATCCAGCTATTTTAGTTCCATAAGTGGCTGACTGAATTGAGGCAATTAAATCTTGTGCCATTTAAGCATTATCTGAAATTTGTGGAAAATGAATAAATACACACAATGAGTTCCAAAGAAACTGACCACTATTTATAATGAAAATTCCGTTTCTCATAAGTCCTGATCTCATCCCATATAAATAACATAGCTTTCACATCATTTGGGCTTTGAGAAAAGGCTTCAAACAAGAGATAAGATTTTAATTTGCACGGCTATTGAATCTGCTTCCTAGGTGAAGGGAGACGTGATGATTTTCTCTTGTTTTCCCCTTTCCCCTATAATCCTGTGCTGTTTTAAGGAAGTGGGCCCTCTGATTCTTCAAAATAGCTTTGCAGATCAATGGAGAAATAATCAGGGATTATCGGATCAAGGAAATCACTTGAGACCTCAGTCTTGTAGAGATCCCACGTGGTCTGGGTTCAAATTTTATTTTTTAAAAATTGTACCGTGCATTTGTACTGAAAATAGTAGAGAGTACAGTATAAAATTAATTGCACTAAACATCAAGATCTAAACCAGAATCATTTAAACTAGAGACATAGGATTGTCCAATGTGAATGAAATATTCATATATTAATGACAGTGTGAAAAGCCACATAGAAGCACGTTTAGCAGTTATGTTGCCATACAGTATATATGAAGTGAAGTGCCATTTCTGCTGATTTAAGTCTGTTGCAGCCATTGTTCCTTCTTAGTATGCTGACAGTATTGAAATGGGATGATTTAGATAATTACAAGTGTTTATGTATAATTTTACATATATTTATGAAGCAAATTTCAGTTAGGTAAAGATTCAGTGATCTCTTTAATACAATAGTGTTAAAGGATGTATCACTTCTTACCCTTCCGTAAGTATACCATGTTTCCCCAAAAATAAGACCCTGTCTTATATTTTTTTGAACCCTGAAATAAGTGCTTGGCCTTGGTTCCTCTTGCCATCTTACTGATTTCCAGCTCTGTCTCCCTAACAAGAGGAAATGGCGGGGACCGGCTGCACATACATTTAAATATTTTGGGGAGGGCTTATTTTTGGGGAGGGCTTATTTTTGGGGGGCTTATTTTAGCGCATGTGCTGAAAAGCCCAATTGGGCTTATTATTTGGGGAGGTCTTATTTTCGGGGAAACAGGATATTAGAAAATGTAATCTTGTCAGTAGAAAAAGTCTGCACATTTATTGAAAGAATGCAATTTCCCCCCTATAATTTTAGGGGTAACTATAGTAACTATCATTTTGAACTGTTTTACACACAAACACACACACTTAATAAATACAATGGAATTTTTTAAAATGAATCTTTAAAATGTATTTTAATTGCATAACTTTATTTTTCATATGTATTATAACCTTTCCATATTCCATCAGGCCGTTTTTATTACCTAATACACCCGACCAAGCTGACCTATGATGAAGCCGTGCAAGCCTGCATCAATGATGGTGCACAGATTGCAAAAGTAGGCCAAATGTTTGCAGCCTGGAAACTCCTAGGATATGACCGCTGTGATGCTGGCTGGCTGGCTGATGGCAGTGTCCGATATCCCATCTCCAAGCCAAGAAAACGCTGTAGCCCTAATGAAGCAGCAGTACGCTTGGTGGGCTTTCCGGACAAAAAACACAAGCTTTATGGGGTCTACTGCTTCAGGTCATACCAGTGAAAGGACCAAGAGCACAACAGTGTCCATTCCATCAAGAACATGTGAAGATTGTTTCAATAAGAACTTATACAAATTGCCAAAACTGTGATAAATCTTTTTTTTTTTTTTTAGTTACTATAAGGAGTCATTTCGTAAAAGCAACCAATTCATTTGTTTGGTTATTTTTTTAAAAATCATTCAATAGATATTTTAAATTAATATAATTTAAAGAAAGCTCTAGGTGAAAAAGTTTTGGAAATGTAACTCTTTAAGCTACACAGTTCCAACAAACATATTTTTCTTGAATGGGGCATGCAATAGCTTGATGATTGCTAGGACTCAGTTAAGGAATGTAAGGCTTATCAAAGGATAAAGTTTACATATTTGCATCATATTAAAAGATACCAGAGAATAATGACTGAGATCTGATGTTATGAACTGTGTTCATCTTTTATTAACTGCCATTCCATGTGGTTTTTGTGAGCAGTTTAAAAAAAAGATGTGAATGCTGTTTAAAGCAACAGTATTTTATGAAGTCTTTGACATAAAAAAAAAGTTTCACTATTTCAAACCATGCATTTCAGCAATCTCTGGTAAAGAATTCTATAACATTCCATCAAGCACAGTTAAATCTTCTGAACATATTCCTGGTTTTCTTATGTATGCAGTAGGAATTGTATGTATGAATAAGTAAAGATTGGAGCCATTTTTCTTCTTAATACAAACTAAATATGCCTGAAATATATTGCATTACTTTGAATAGTTTTATGAACTTTTATATTACTGCAGCTGTTGTTTTAATTTCGAAATCTATTTTGCTAAGCAGCATTTAGCTTTTACTCAGGGCAGTTATCTATAAATGAACTGCTGGACAGAAACACACACGTATTAAATATAGCATCTTGATTTCATTGTAGCTTTTAAATATTATTGCCTTTATAAATGAAAATTTTAAATATTTAAAAATTTCCTGTCTTAGTTCCATATGTCCAAGGTAAACATTATTTGAATTTTGAAGCATATTCTCTGCTCTATAAATAAGAGGAAGATATTTTTTTATCCTGTTTAGGAAAAGGAGAAATATTTTAATACTGAGTACTCGTGATAAAATCAAAACCATTTGCTTATTTTAATGGAGACACCAACTCCCACATTTGCATCTTATTATGCCTTGCATGGCCCATTTGCTTGCAAGCAAAGAAGATTTTATGTATGTCAAAGCTCTTGGGTTTCCCAAGAGAATATGACTAACTATAGCTATATTTTAATTGGGATTATCTGTTCACTATTAGGATTTTCAGATTATTTTCTATATTACCAAAATATGCTGAGTTATGTATAGGACAAATGACTTATTAACCTTCTTCAGCCTAGAGTTCCCAAATATGTGGGAGTTTGTGTATTCATGATCCTTGGGAATGATGAGTGTTTAATTCTAAAACATCAGGAATGCTCATGATATTTCTGGTGGAAAATAAAGGTAGCAAAGTATAGTAAGCACTGGATGAAACTGCTTAGAATTAATGGCTTTGATAAAACAAACATTAAACTATGACTAAGTCATGTTTAATGAAAGTAATTACAGATAGTGTAGATCTTGCTATGATTTACTGTGTAACCTTAGGTTGTATTAGTGGGATTTATTCCAAGGATCATAAATGTCTTTATTTGGACTCAGATAATAGAATCATATTGTCAATAGTTACATGAGATTCGTTATGTATTTCTGGGCCACAATTCCAGCAAGAAAAAAGTCTTGTAACAATATATTTGTGGTTTGGTCTATGTACCACAATATTATAACTAACCAAGGGATTTTATCTTCACTGTTTTCAGAGGATTATGCTCCAGGGGACAGCTAAAATAGCATACAGTAGGATTAGAAAGTATTCACCTACATCAGCTAAACTTGTGTATTCTATGCAAAATGTTCCCATGTCAACGTTCCGGAACAATCAATTTATTGTATAAATGACATAGAAATAAAATATCTAATGCTCATGGATTGATTAAAATATGTTGCAAAAAAGAAACATTGATATGACTGTGCAAACATGTAAATGAGTATCTGTACCTTAGCAGAATGTTCATTAAAGATGGAAAATAGATGGAGAAATTTTAAGGTGTGAATTGTTCATAAAAGTATAGTGGAATGATAGCACACTGGTTTACTTCAAACAAGATTGGCTACAAAGCTCGAGTGAAATTTCATAATCATTTGCAAGCTTTATTGAATAAAAGAACACGGGATATATAAGACTTGATGTGTGATGCATATGTTTGCTCTTTAGAGCAGCCAATGGCCTGATTATGAACACACTTTGCAAATGTTCAAATCTTTTGTATTGCCTAATGCTTTTTCTTTTGCAGAACAAGTGCAAATTACTACAAATTATTTGCTCTTCCAAGCTTGAGAGCCCTCAGGTGGTATTTCTCAGTTGACTGGGAAGCATCTAAAATGGAGGTTGTGAACACTCATGCAGTTAAGGACAAAGGACAGATGCATTTTTCTTATGCTTGCTGACTTCAACTATCCTAAGAAGAAATAGAAATAATGTCTATTGTTGTTGTGTTAGTTGCGAAGTTGTGTCCGACCCATCACCACCCCATGGACAATGTCCCTCCAGGCCTTCCTGTCTTCTACCATCCTCTGGAGTCCATTTAAGCTCATGCCTACTGCTTCAGTGACTCCATCCAGCCATCTCATTCTCTGTCATCCCTTTCTTCTTTTGCCCTCAATCTTCCCCAACATTAGGCTCTTCTCCAGTGAGTCCTTCCTTCTCATTTGGTGGCCAAAGTAAAATAATGTCTATATTTTCTATTAATTTGTAATGTGATCAAGGGCCATTGGGGGCCATTCTGCTGGGGAAAGTCCGGTAAACCCGCATTAATGCTGGTAAACTCATCCAGCATGACCTCCACACAGGGACAGTCCCATCCGCCTCTCAGCTGATGAGCGGCAATGCGGTCGGTGGTGTGAGGAAATGGAAGCCCTGGGAACAGTGGGCAGAAGAGGGTTCCACCATCTGGATGAAGGAGGAGGCAAGCAGTGACAAGGCAAGATATCCGGGCAGGAACGTGGGGTTATATATTCAGTTTGTCTCCGTCCCTGCTGGAATGACAGCCCCGACAACGTGGGGCTAACAACAAGAAGAAAAAGAAGGACCACCTTTGGTGGGAAGGTAACAGTGCTTCCTGCACCTTTGACATTTAGTCATGCCGGCCACATGATAATGGAGGTTTCTTTGGACAGCGCTGGCTCTTCAGCTTTGAAATGGAGATGAGCACCGCCCCTAGAGTCAGGAACTACTAGCATATATGTGCGAGGGGACCTTTACTGTTACCTTTTAGATGAATGAAAAAAATATGACTAATCATGATAACATAGCAATTAATTCCTTTCATGTAAAAATATGAAGTTGTACCCACAGTTTGATAATCATAATTATAGTTTTAGTGCCGTGTATTAAGTCTAACTCTAACTGAAATTAAAGGATAAACATTAGATGCTTCAACAATGTTGCAAGACCGCCTTCTGCCACCGACCAGTATGCTCCCACAGAGAGGGACTCCTCAGGGTACCGTCAGCCAGGCAATGTCGGCTGGCGACCCCCAGGGGGAGGGCCTTCTCTGTGCCAGCACCTGCCCTCTGGAACAATTTGCCCCCAGAGATACGAAGGATACCAGATCTCCGGGCCTTTCACCATGCCTTAAAAACTTTTCTTTTCCATCAAGCAGGGCTGGCGTGAACCCCCCCCTTTTTTTTTTAGCTTTTTAGCTTTTTAAGTGTAAATTGGGTTTTAATTGGATTGTTTTAAATTGTGGGCCAAAGCTGTATAATTCTTTTAATTGATTTTAAATTTTGTATTGGTATGTTTTTTATCCTTGTCTGTGCACTGCCCTGAGTCCAATAGGAGAAGGGCGGTATGTAAATTGAATAAATAATAAATAATAATAATATATTCAAATGAAAAATCCTACTAGAGTTTTTGTTTTTTAATCTTGTTCACATAGAATACTTTGGAGATGAAGAGCCAGATTTTTGCTACTGCTGTTGGTCATGCACTCACATATTCAGCATTAGTTAATAAATTTAAACCTCTTAGATTATACCATTTAAAATATAGGAAATATTATATTTGTAAATGTTATACATACACAAATTAGCATTCTGTCATTGTTTTCTAGCTCTTTCTTAATTTTCTTATATTTTAATCTCCTTCCTTCTTCCTTCCTTCCTTCCTTCCTTCCTTCCTTCCTTCCTTCCTTCCTTTTTTTCTTTTTTCTTGTCATTCTTGTGATGTTCAGTTCCTGTCACAAAAGCTTACTTTATTCTATAGTGGGGGTCACCAACCTTTCGGACCTCAGGGACCACTAAATTAATAATTTTAAATCCTGTGAACCACTAATATGAATTTTTAAAAAAGATAAATAGTATTTAGTGCAATATAAAAAAGTGCAAATAATTTTTCTGTGGACCACCAAAATTTTCTCTTGGACCACCAGTGGTCCACAGACCACTGGTTGGTGACCACTGTTCTATAGCAAATGACTTACTGAACCAATTCTTCTAATGTTAAAATGCACAGTACATTGAAAAACATCTCTTGAAGATGGAGTTTGATCAGAGATTAAATATATAGGATTTGATCAGTCTTTGTAAACCATACACAGTTCTCAGAAAGTTTTACTTTCTGGTGGTGGATAGGATAGGATAGGATAGGATAGGATAGGATAGGATAGGATAGGATAGGATAGGATAGGATAACAGAGTTGGAAGGGACCTTGGAGGTCTTCTAGTCCAACCCCCTGCTTAGACAGGAAACCCTACACCATTTCAGACAAATGGTTATCCAATCTCTTCTTAAAAACTTCCAGTGTTGGAACATTTACAACTTCTGGAGGCAAGTTGTTCCACTAATTAATTGTTCTAACTGTCAGGAAATTTCTCCTAAATTACTTCTCTCCTTGATTAGTTTCCACCCATTGCTTCTTGTCCTACCCTATTATTATTATTTTTAGTCTTCATAATTTACACAGTACTATTCACCTACAGAAAAGAATGACTTTGCAAGTAATTCATCAGTCTACATTCATGACAAGTAAATAAAATTTATAATTTAAAGTAAAATTTTGGGATAATATAGTACTTGTCTTATGACCAATATGCAAGTCTTCCAATTTAGTACAATAAATTAAAAGTCAAACTACTTAAAAATAGCTAAGTAATGTTGTTAATTGGTTATAATGAAAATGGTACACCTAACCCAGTGTCTCTCAACCTTGGTAACTTTAAAATATGTGGACTTCAACTCCCAGAATTCCTCAGTCAATATGTCTTGCTGGTGAATTCTGGGAGTTGAAGACCACACATCTTAAAGTCACCAACATTGAGAAACATTGCCCTAACCAAAAAGCACAAAGACAAGAAAATACACACTTCTAATAATAGTATTACTGACAATTCTGTGCTAGAAAAATGCTACATGATCTAACAAGATATTTTCATTTTCTCATAAATATTCATCTAAATGGAAAGTATCCCCAAATCCTCAGGGATGCAATAGTATTGATTACAGAAAACATCATCATGTAGTGCAAGTAGAGAAGGACAAAGGAGCATCAAAGTGAATACAAGGTAGAGAGAAATGGAATGTATTTTATACATTTATTCATATCCATAGTAATAAATAGAGAGTATAATTCCCTTCTAAGGAAAAAGTGATTGAATCCTGAAGGGAATGCTAAATTGGTGGATATTACTATTCAAAGAAAAAAGAAATGCAGCAAACAGAAAGGAGAGTCTGTAAAAATTGAAGAATGCATTGTGTCATTTCTTATATTTTACAATGTACTTGAATTTAATGTCCCAATGCAACAATTAAATAATACTTACATTTTCCAAAAGAAACATGCTTTCTTTATAGGAATAATTAGTAAATATATGGTATTTTTTTCTTCATGAAGTCACAAGAGAAGGGGAATAAGTTAGTAATATATTCTCAATATA
The DNA here is from genome assembly GCA_022577455.1 of Arizona elegans. Taxonomy (NCBI): domain Eukaryota; kingdom Metazoa; phylum Chordata; class Lepidosauria; order Squamata; family Colubridae; genus Arizona; species Arizona elegans. The sequence continues at coordinate 60,361,190 of JAKOOJ010000008.1, forward strand.
ATTCTAAATTTTTATTATTATCCAGAAAATTGTTTTAAAAAATAACAAATGGGATAACAAAATAATGGAAGAATTAGTTTAATTCAATAGTTTTAGACCTACTGATTAAATACAAATACTTATCATCCAAACCAACATTGGATTGTTCGGTATAAGATGGGAACTTTTATAAATTCCATTTTAAGCAAAGCCTCCTGTACTTTATCTTCTCCTGCCTGTTGTGGCTCATAATGATAGATTCTTAATGAATCCTGGAACATTCATGGTGGAGTGTTTTGTTTTGAGTTTTTGGGGTTTTGTTTTGTTTTGTTTTTGCTAACTGGATAGTTAAAAAGAAACAAAGAAATATTGTAATATAAAATCAATTCATTCTGTTTTTCCCAGGATTAAGTAAAATGTGCATCTTACCTACACACAGTAGGTAAAACAGATGGAGAAAATAGGACAGATTATGAAAGTTTGCCTTGAACTTGTAAACCAGTCCAGTTCCTGCAATTTTACTTGATAGGTAGGTCTCAGAGAGGAAGGCACAAATAGTGTATTGTGGTTGGCTTGGATTATATATTTGAGTGCTCCCCCCCCCAAAAAAAAACAAGGAAAGACAAGGAGAGGTGAAGGGAGGAAAGAGGTGCTGTTTGATGCTTTTTCCCCTTTTGCCCAATCAGCAGCAAAAAACATTGTCCTGAATGCTCAAAGTTACTTGACAAATTGAGGAACATCCTTAAATGAGTGTTCAGTATTTGGTTCAATTTGCAGTTTATTGGCCAAAGATACCTCCAAGAAGATTGAGGAGTACATTGTACCAATCAGCAGCCTTTACTTCAGGCAGTCAGCACTTTTTCTTCTACTACTCATATCCATCATATCCGCTATCCTTTTTTTTTGCATTCTGAGTAGTGGTCCATCCAGATATGACATATCTAATCTTCTGCTAACAATTGTCTCTCATCCACCGACTACCTTGCAAAACTACCACCAAACTCAGTGAAGAAGCATATTTTTTTCGGTTGTGTATATCAGTAGTGGGTTTCAAATTTTTTTACTACAAATTTTTTTACTACCGGTTCTGTGGGGGTTGCTTGGTGGGTGTGGCAGGGGAAGGATACTGTAAAATCTCCATTCCCTCCCCAATCCAAGTAAAGGTTACTGCAAAATCCCCATTTCCTCCCAATCAGCTGGGACTTGGGAAGCAGAGAATAGATGGGGGTGGGACCAGTCAGAATTTTTACTACCAGTTCTCTGAACTACTCAAAATTTCTACTACCGGTTCTCCAGAACTGGTCAGAACCTGCTGAAATCCACTTCTGCTGTATATGTCAAAAACTGGCACCAAATTTCAGAAATTTCATGTTTTAAAATAACATGCAAATTACCCAGAATTGCTGGAAGTTAGGCAGCATATAAAATCAATGAAACTGTGGAGTTCTTGGTGCTCTCTTACTTTGGTTGTTTACTTGCAGATATTTCATTACTCATTCAATTAGATAATGCCATCAGTGTAAATATGTGTGTGTGTGGGGGGTGCTCCTTGTTTATATATAGGAGCATTCCCTGCCATTGTTGATGGAGATGTGATTTTTTTTTCCCTTGGTAGTTCCTTGATTAGGATATTTTTCTCTGCTTGGCTTTTATGTTGGTTATTAATCCCTGTTTATCCGGCTGCTGCTCCAAGCTGATGGAGAGAATGTCTTTTTTATTTCCTTCTTAGCTTTTTTGTTCTTAGATGTTTTAATGATTGATTTACCAAAAATTCCTTGGCATTTCTGGATTTAGCTTGGTGTATGATGCTCACAGTTTCCAAGTTGAAACTATGGTTGAGTCTGTCCATGTGTTGTGAGATTAAGGTGTTTTCATTGTGTCTTCTGATTGCTAGTTGGTATTCATGGGTGCACTCTGCTAGTTTTCTGCCTGTTTGTCCCACAAAGTGGTTCTTACACTTACACTTACATGTTACAGATGACTTCTGCTTTTACCTTTTGGCCTGGGTCTTTAGGTTTACTTAAGATGTTTTCTGATGCTTTGATGTTTTAGGTGCTATGGTGATATCTATGGTTGTAATAGTCTGCTGGTTGCTTCTGAGATATTTTTGATGTATGGTAGTGTTATCCTTTTTTTATAGCTTGTATTCGTTGTGTTGTAACAGATTGAGTGCTCAGGCGCTTTTGGATAAAGTTGTATTTTGCCAGAAGATATTGTATAGACAATCTGAATAGTCAAATATTGCTTTTTACATCCATCTCTTGTCCAATCCACAAGGATGCCCAAGACAGCCTTGTGTCAGATTCTAGCTTGGCACAAAAGTAAAACAAAAACCATTTTTTCCATATGGACCGAACTATAATTGGCTGATGATCTCATTTGATTTTGGAAATATTTGCAGAACTACAGTAAATGTAAGATTAGGAATAAAATGGACAAAGCATTGAGAGCATATAATTGGCACATTATGCCCATTGCTTTGGATACTACTCCATGTCTAAATTCATAGCTTAAAACCAAGTGTTTGAAAAACATTTGTTGCCATATGAATCTTCCCACAAAAGTCCTAGATGGAGACTGTATTACAGGAGTCACTGTCATCTTGCAGGGTCTAATTCTGAAACTCTTTTATGGAGACTTCTTGCCACTCATGATGGATCTCTTAGCCCCAGATAGGTTTAGTTTTAAGTAATCTGTTTATGCTTGATACATAATTCTGAATGGTTTACTACAGTACACTATCAGTTTTTATGAATATATAATTCAGTAATTTTATTCTCATAAACCACCTTGGAATATAACTGACAAACAGTTTAAAATACTTATAGAAATAAAAACATTCATCCTATTGCTGCTTGTATTAAAAGATGCACATGCAACATAGACTTGATATATATCACAGGTAGAACTACTGGTCTCCTATATTTTCTTCTCTGCATTTTTGCAACTTTCCTTTTGTGTTTCCATAGCATTTCTTATTTTTTGGTACTCTATTCATTGCAAAGTGAAATATGGCTTCATTAATTAACCAATTTCATGGCAGTAAGGGAGAGGTGTAAAATTTCTAAAAGGATCACCAATTATGTTTGCAAATTTGCAGAGATTTGCAAATTTGGAGGAAAGAAGTGTAGAAATGCCAGTTCTTGAAATAATAATAACAATAAAGCAGATTAGGTATAGAATCAGGATGTTTAGTCCAATAATTTTTGGCAGTCTGAGTAAATTCCCATGATAAAACCTGCCTATTTACCTAAACTCTCAAGTCTGAAATTGTTATGGGAATAAAAACAGTCGTATTTTTTTCTAAAAACTGGCTCAAAATTTAGGCTTACCCAACCTCACCCTTTCTAATGGCCCCAGGGAAAACAAAAACAATTCAAAAAATAATTTTTAATATCTTAGTCCACTATATTTACACACTTTTTTGCAGATTCTCCTGCTCCGTATAAACTATTTCAAATTAGGGAGCCTTCTGATCTCTGATCCAAATAGATTTTCAGTACAAACCTTATATCATGCCTGACCATTAATATAAAACTGATCAAGTCAGAATGAAAACTCCAGTATACTTTTCGTATATTTTAATAGAATAGAATTGCACCTTAAAAGAATCTCTCTGTACAGCAAGAATGCCCAAATTTATTTTATCCCATAAGGACTGTATATTTAATAGGGTGGAATAACTTTGAAATTATATTATAAATGTTATAAATGTTGAGCAAATGCTATCTCCATTCTATGTTAGTAAATGAAACCAAACCTGAAAGTGTCTTGCAAAAAACTGGAGAAAGGCCTAAAGATAATTTTCTGACAAATTTCTAAATAATCTTTGCAAAAAGAAAGGTTAATAGCTAGGTGTACTTACAAAAAACATCAGTGTGCAAATAAGAACAACTTGGACATGGGCCCAATATCCACTTGATTAAATGAGGCTGCATCTGACCCAGTCTCAATAGTCATTAATTGATGTGCTACATTATTAACGAATTACACATAGTTGTTTGACATCGAAGAAGCAAAGAAGGCAGAAGTAACAAATTTAGGTCATAATGCAGATGTGAATTTTCTGTCTTAAATGTAAAGACCTGGGATTAATGCATTGGCACTGTGACACATAAAATGGAAAGCTATAGAGCCTCCTTCCCCCAGCACAAGGGCAGTTTACTAACAATTTCCTGACTACAAGTCTACATCTCACCACTTATATCTCCATATCTTCCACAAATGAGGCAGCACAAAGAATACTTAAGGTGTTAGAGTTCATCAATGATTTATCTTCATCAATGATTTAGATGAAGGGATAGAAGGGAACTCATCAAATTTGCAGATGACACTAAGCTGGCAGGAAGATATGAAGGAAATTGACAGACTGGAACATCTAACAAAGTGAAATACAATGATGAGAACAGTAAGACCCTCAAGAAACCTTAGAAAAAGGTTTCTTGCGAAAAACCAAGATAAACCAAATGCACAGGTATAGAAGAGGTAGTGCCTGGTAGGATTATAGAATAGGTAGTACCTGGCTCAATAGTAGTAACTGTGAGAGGAATCTTGGAATCCTAGTGGACAATCATGTAAATATGAGCTGCAGGTGCAAAAAAAAGCCAACACAGTCCTACAGGGGTGGGTTCTACTTATCTTTACTACCAGTTCGCAACGGGATCACGTGCACAGATCGCTTCTGGTGACGTCAGGGTCAGTGGGTGGAGCCTTCCACTGGTTTTACTACCGGTTCTATAGAACCGGTCTAAACCAGGGGCAACCAACCACTGCAATCCTAGGCTGCATTAACTAGAAGGCTAGAATCAAGATGACGTGAAGTATTAGTGCTGCTTTACAAAGCCTTAGTATGGTCACACTTGGAATACTGCACCCAGTTTTGCTCACCACAATATTTTAAAAAATGCTGAGACTCTAGAAAGAGTGCAGAGAAGAACAACAAAGCTGATTAGGGAACTGAGGCTAAAACATGTGAAGAATGGTTGCAAAAATTGGGTATGTCTAGTTTAATGAAAAGAAGGACTAGACATGACATGATAGCAGTGTTACATCATCAAAGGGGCTTCCATAAAGAAGAGGGGGGGGGCAACCTATTGTCCAAAGCATCTGAAGGTAAGATAAGAAGCAATGGATAGAAACTAATCAAGGACAGAACCAACATAGAACTAAAGAGAAATTTTCTGACAGTTAGAACTTAATTAGTGGAATGACTTGTTTCCAGAAGTTGCTCCATGTCACTGCGTTTTTGTATTTACCAGATGAGCTTTATTTTTGAACTTTCAGACTTACCGTAGCTTGCCAAGTTCTTATCAGTAACTACTGTGCATGTCTACATTCTTTTCTTCCTCTCTAAAACTTTTCTTTGTTCTCCGGCCAAGAGAGGTAGCCAGGAAAGCTTTGCCAAGATGTAACTAATTTTTTTTTTTTAATTTGATTTATATGCCCCCCTTCTCCGGAGACTCAGGGCGGCTTACAATGTGCTCAGCAATTGGATTAATAAGATGTTTTATTTTCTTTATAACAAATAAATGAATTTTTCTTAGAAAATATATCTTCGGGTTTATTTTCTTGCAAAGTATACACAAGGAAAAATGCCACGATCCAATTCTAACTCAGGCAATTACCCCAGGAAGGTAACGGGGCTGATTGCCACTCTGATACTCCAACACTCAAGGTTTTTAATAAGAGATTGGGCAGCCATTTGTCTGAAAATGGTATAGGTTTTCCTGCTTGAGTAGGGGATTGGACTTCCAAGTTCCCTTCCAACTCTTTATTCTGTTATTCTGAGTTTGGAAGTTGTTTTTCCCCTTCTCCTGCCTCAAAATGCTATATGGAGACAGTAACAGGGATGTTGATGAGCACTGAGACATGGTATGAAATGGTATGCTTTGTGGTGACAATCTTGGGGGTCCAGTTGGTTCTACCTGAACACTCTGGAAAGAGTTTGATCCCTTTGTTTACCTGTCAGGCCTGTGTCACTTGATATTTCTTCTTCTCCTTTAGAAAAGGTAGGTAGTTCAGTCATTTCTAGTAGGAATAGTGACCTTATAGAAGCAATATTTGATATTACTACTAGTAAGCTCTACCAAGCACCATGTAACAAAAACTGACACTAGCTATGTGCTTGTGGACTAGCAACACTCATGCTGCCTTGTTGTCATCTGGGACGGCAATGGTGCTCAACAGCAAGCACAGAAGTAAATTCAGAGATTGTAGTGGTTGAAGGTGTCAAGAGACCCCCATTCCTGGCTGATGGGATAGAGAGGTGTACAGCAGAGAAAGGAACAATCTTCCTACTTCCTACACTCCCAACAGCAGCAGCATAAACCACAACCTGGCCCTTGTGGAAAGCATTGTGGTCCTTTCAATTAAGTCTGGGAAGAAAGCCATTACCTTGAAGTATGAGGAAGTCCCTGCTGTCTTCCATGTTATACTGCTGTTTCTCCCACCTTTTCTTTTCTTCCTTTGTCACTCTTTCTTTAATACATAAAAAAAAAGAAAAAAACTGTAAAAAAGTCAATCTTTGTCTTTTGATTGGTGGTGTAGAAGCTGTTTAGCTGGAAACATCTCAATTGTATTCACTTCCTGCTGCTCCTAAAATTAATTCCTATTTTCAAAAGGTCACAAGGAAGATCTGGGGTTTTTTCAACCCAATAGGCTATCGTTGAAAAGTGAACAGTTGCAGATGGGAAAAAAAATCAGCGACATCCATCCAGGTATATATGGAAAGTCTTTCTGCTGATCCACAGGAATAGTGATCTTAGCCAATACAAATAAGGGGCTGTGGTTATAACTGAAGTCCTTTTCATTATCCTTTTTTTAAAAAAAAAATTAGATGAGTTCAGTGGGTTGAAATTTGATGCAGCCTTCTGAAAATCTCCATACCAGTATGTAGTTGTCTTAAGTTTTATACAAGAACATAGAGTCTCCGTGTCTTTTCCCCAAGGTCTTCATTGTATTCACCACTCCTAGTTATCAGTGAATTGGAATTTTTATGGTAACAGAAGAGGAAAATTAAATCAGTTAAAGATGAGCAGGATAGATGGCAGGAATAGCACTGAGTTCTGCAAACTCATGGGAAAAATAAGTAAGAAACAATCAAATATTTTTGGGAAGAAATCCAATTGAATTGGATTTTAAAAATTCTATTCGATTCTGATTATTTAAAATAGGTGCATTTTTTTTCCAAGTCTCAGAACACACTAGAGTGGTATGATTTTGGGCTCGAAAATGAGTCTAGAGGAAGGAGCGAGAACAAAAATTTGTATTATACAGATACAATTTTTTGTCCTCAATTATACCACTCAAGTGTGTTCTGATATTTGAAAAAAAAATGTACCTATTTTAAATAATCAGAATTCAATAGAATTTTTAAATCAATAATAAAAAGATAAATCTAGAGATTATTTTAAATAAATATATAATAGAAAGAATCCAATAGAATGTTTAAATAAATCTATTTGTGTTAGATTTATATGCTGGAGATCCACTTCCAGTGCACTACCTCTTCTGTATCTCATGTTCATAAAGGGGCAGTAGGAGGTAGACAGACCCTTAAGGAATGAATTCTTGTCTGTTTTCTGACTGCCCTTTCCTAAGTGATTGCTAATCTGAGTTTATTTATTTCTGCCTTTCTTCCCAGGCAGAATAAATTATATACCGTAATTGCTTTCCTGGTAAGATATATTTAGCTAAGTGCTAAAGTGTACATGGGATGCAATGGCTCAGTGGCTAAGACACTGAGCTTGTCGATCGAAAGGTCAACAGCGGTTCAAATCCCTAGTGCAGCTTCTGCCAACCTAGCAGTTCAAAAACACGTAAAAAATGCAAGTAGAAAAATAGGGACCACCTTTGGTGCGAAGGTAACAGCGTTCCATGTACCTTTGGTGTTTAGTCATGCTGGCCACATGATCATGGAGATGTCTTTGGACAGTGGTTGCTCTTCGGCTTTAAAACAGAAATGAGCACTGCCCCCTAGAGGCAGGAACTACTAGCACATATGTGTGAGGGGAACCTTTAGCTTTTAAAGTGTACGTGGCCCAGTAATGTATTTATCATCAATAAGTTTATTTCCAGTTATACTTCACTAAACCTTGTTGAGACTAGATTCCCACTGTCATGAATGTTGACATGCAAACACAAAATATTGCAACCTCCAACATATATCCTACCTTTGCTTCATGGACAATGCTGTTGATATGGGGACTTGTTTTAATGCAATTGCAAAGCAATTCTGCAGTGTTATGAGATGAGAGTGGTGGCCCAAAATCCTTCTGTGAATTTGTCTGACTGGTGATAGTATTAAATTGGGCTTTCAGTTCTAGTTCAACACTTTGACCAGTATGACACTCTGGATCTCCTTTCTGTAGACTAATCCATTAGAATATACTTCCTTTTAAGTATATGCTAGTAAGTTGACTCTTAGGAAAATTTGAGAGTCCAAGAAAGAAGAGGATGCCAAAGCAAGTGATCCCAAACTTTTTCTAAAACTATTAAATTAGTGACTCAAATGGGTAGAAATCAAAGTTCCATTTATACTGTCTAATTTCCAAATTCTGTATTAACAAGCCATAGGTCCAATGAAACTCCATAAGGCTTTCTTCTGAATAAACATAATCTGCCAAATGATCCTTTAAATTAAGTTATAGTAGAAGTTTAGTTGTTCTGGATATTGTTCTGGATATTGTCAGATATTGCCTGCATATGATGCACCAGAGACTAGAAGGGGTAAAGTCTTTACAGACATCACATGTGACTATATCAGCCAATGAACTCTCTTATTGGACTGTTACCTAGAAGCCACTTGGATATCTTCCCCTTTTTTCCCTCTCTCTCATCTATCTCTCAGTGAGACAACATGTGAACTTCTCTCTCCTCTCAACATCTGAGTCATACAGTTAGGGTAAAAATGTACAGTTAGGGTAAAAAATGTTCATTATCGTATGCATGTATATATTTGTAAATAATAAAAACAACCTTTTGAACCTGAAGCTGTATTGACCAAATAACTTCCTCATAGAACCAAATGAGCATGACCATCAATATATATCTGATATATCTGATCAATATATATATCTGACCATCAATATATATCTGATCAATATATATCTGATTCCATTATCCCTATGGAATTCTATCTTAACTTTCTTTTTCAGGGAAATTAAGAAAATGCTTTGCATTTCTAACAAATTATGGTCAAGGTTGTCTTCCCATATATTTTACAAATACCCTTTAACTGAATAATATCATTTGGTATTCTAAAAATCATGCCAGCATTCAAGAATCATGTTACTAAAATATTCCATTATCTATCCATTTCACACTTTTTGGACAGAATTATCATCCTAGATTCATGGTTTTGGCAATGCCTTAAATTATTTAAGAGTTCCACTGGAACTGTTAGCTGTATCCTGATTTTAACTTGAATTGATACAAAGAAAACAAAAATTATAATACCACCCATATTACTTCATATACATGATACAATATTTCGTAAATGGCACAGACAGAATTTCTAGAACATTTCTCAATAAAATGTCTGCATGTGCTTTTTGTATTGATACTTTTTAAAATGGAAACTCTAATCAACAGCCTTAGGTTCTTTTAGCAGCATTCAATCCAATCCAAATACTACCCAGGTATAAGCCTGATTAGCTTTTTCAAGATCAGCTAAGGTCAACCACCTGAGCTGGGCTAGGAGTCAGGACTGTAGCATTAAAAATTCAGTTGAAGATCTTCAATGAATTATTTATTCTTTCTATAGCTCCGTTTATTCCAGACTGAAGATGTTTTTGTCTTAGATATTTTCCTTGAGGTTTTTCTCTTTTTCATTCTTGGGTAGATTGTTTAAATTCCAAAATCCTTTATGCATAGCCATTCTTCCCACAACTCTTGCTTTGCTGAGAACAAGGAAAGCATTAACTACTCAGTGTGTCAATTTCTGCTTCAGTTGAGCCAAATGTAAGCAAATGTTTCTTTTCTTTTTCCACTCCGAAATCTGAAAACCTTGGTTTTTTCCTTTACTTTTGTGCATGCCAGAAATAAACAGGTAAAGAGCTCAGCATTCCCCAAATTGGTGCCTTCCAGATGTGTCAGATTTTAACTCCAACATTCCTGGCCTGGAGATTATCAACTGGAGAAGGCTGGCATCTTATGATATATCAAAGCATTTAGGCAATTAAGACCAAGCAACGCAATATGTTAATAATAATAAGTGCAATTTCAAAATATTTGGAACACTACTTGAACATCATCAGCACTGACAAAATCAGTCAATTGCAAAAGTCAGTTTTACTTGGAATGGCTTAGATCCTCCAACAATACCATTAATATTATTACGCAACAACACCTGCCTATTTCAGATCCTTGGCAAGAATTCTACAGGTGTCTAAACATCTGACTGACTGTACAACTAACCGTAATAATAATAATAATAATAATAATAATAATAATAATAATAATAAACTCTGCTCTATTAGGAGCCGTGGTGGCACAGTGGTTAGAATGCAGTATTGAAGGCTAACTTTATTGTATTGTATTGTATTGTATTGTATTGTATGTAGTGAAGAGTTGAGGTGGCTCAGTGGTTAGAGTGCAGTACTGCAGCTACTTCAGCTGACTGCTAGTTCAGCAGATCAGCGGATCAAATCTCACCGGCTCAAGGTTGACTCAGCCTTCCATCCTTCCGAGGTGGGTAAAATGAGGACCCAGATTGTTAGGGGGCAATATGCTATTTAGTATACTGTCTTTGGTGTAAGCCACCCAGAGTCCTCGGAGAGTGGGTGGCATAGAAATATGACTAATAAAAATAAAATAAATAACTCTGACAACTGCCAGCAGTTCAATTCTGACCAGTTCAAGGTTTACTCAGCCTTCCATCCTTGCAAGGCCAGTCCAAGATTGTTGGGGCAATATAATTGCAATTAAAACATTCAGGTGTTTGGGGCAAATTTCTATAATATGTTTAGCACAACATATTTTTAAATGTGTTTAAATATATTTTTTTAAATTTCAAATATATCTACTTCTTGAAGCAGTAACTGAGAGTCTTACGCCACTAACATTGTCTAGAATTGTCATAAATGCAACCAATATCTATGCTACTTTTTATATACACCTTGAGAGGGACCAAGTTTCACATAGGCAATATTCATGCAGAGGAAAAGCACACAGCAGCATAATTATAATTTAAAATAATTATAATCAGAATAAAGTATCTTACAGATGTCTTTCTGGATGTTAAAACCCTGTTGTACTGCCTGATTTCAAAGGAATTATTAAACAAATTCCTTTTTTATACTCAACTATATATGTTTTCTTTCAAGCAATTTTGCCAAGAAGGAAAATAAAGCAACAGTGTCTCTTCCCTACCCCCACCCCCAAATTTTCAAGCAAACTTCCAAAATAACATACCACTTTTCCCCACATATTTCTCGGGTGTGTGAGAAAGGTGATTCCCTCTTCCACGCCCTTAACTAAAATATTTGCACAGATCATTTCTGCAATTTACTTCCAAGAGAACTTTTCTATGACTATTTCAGACTTGAAACAGTAGAGAAAAAAGAAGAGAGAGGGAGGGAGGGAGGGAGGAAGCACTGAAATGCTTTCCTTGACATTTTTGGCTGTGATCAACTTGGTTTGGTCTGGCATCTGCAGCTGGTTTTACATAACTCATACACAGTCCCACAGCAACTCCAATTATACTCAAAAATGACTTGGTTTTCACAATGTACTTCTCTGTTTTATGTCCAGAATATCTTGGTTAAAAAGGAGGTGAGAAGAGGGAGAGAGGAGACACAACCTGAACTCTGGAGATATTTCTTAAATGAATCTCATGCCTTCTTTGTCTCTTGAATGAAAAATGGCTGGGATAAAGGAGATTTTCCTGTTCTGGTGACTTCCAGATGCACTGAACTGACCACCCACAATTTTCAGCCAGGATACCAAGCTGAAGAAGAATGGAATAGAAAGAAAATGTTGAAAGTCAAGGAAAATGCAAATATGTTATAAATGGGAATAAGAAGAAGGAATATAATCATACACACGAAAGCACATATTTATATAACTATATTTTTATTTCATTATAAAACATTTATGACAACTGGCAGTTCAGTTCTGCCTGGTTTTATTTTTTTTGCTGTTGCAAAACACTGAAAGAAAACTCTATGGCCAAGTAAGTATGGCAAAATGCTTAACATATCTGTCACCTTACCTCTTATTGCTCATGTAGTCATTGGCTGTTTTACAATTTCAGAACATGGAAAATAAATCCAACAGAGAATTGCTTGTTCTGAGGCTGATTTTCAGTTTCATTCACTAGGACTGGACAGAAAGATATTAGGTTTTCTGAATATCACCAGCATTTTGATGATCAACATTTGTTCCTTTACCTTACATGGCAAAAGTCATCAAATGGAGATGTTCGGAACAAGACAAGAATATAAGAACCTTTTCCGTCTTAGTAAAATTTAAAATCCATACATGGTTGGAAAAAATGAAAAAAATGGGGAAAAAAACACATAGACTTTAAACCAAGAACCTTTTCTGTCAATATTTTAAACTAACACTATATATGAGATTGTAAAGACTATAATCCCATATATACTTCCTGGAGTTGTTTTGTAGACCTGGTATATCTCACAACATACACCAGTAAGATATTTCTTTCATTAGTTATAATCATAATAATTGAATTTAAAATACTGCATGCTCCTATCCCTGCCCTTCTTTTTAATTGTTAGTTAAAACAATATTGTTTACTTAAAAATTATAGCACCATATAAAACATGGTTTTCTGAAACCAAACTGTATGTAAATCATTGCTTTTTTATTTTATTTTTTCATTTATTAGAATAGAATAGAATAGAATAGAATAGAATAGAACAGAACAGAATAGAATTCTTTATTGGCCAAGTGTGATTGGACACATAAGAAATTTGTCTTGGTGAATACACTCTCAGAGTACATAAAAGAAAAGATACATTCATCAAGAATCATAAGGTACAACACTTAATGACAGTCATAGGGAAACAGTCAATATAAATCTTAAGGATACCAGCAACAAGGTTAAAGTCATATTTTATAATATAATAATATATAATAATACTTTATTACTTTATAATTAACTCAAGCAAATTTAATAATACTTCTTAAACTTAATACTTCTTCCTGCTTCTATTTTCTTATATTCATTATGCCTCTTTTTCTATTTTTTTTTTTTTTTCTATTTGCTATGCCTCTTAATTGGCTAAACACATGGAAAACCATAAGGACAGAGCTTTCTTACAAACTAAAAAAACAGAATGTTGTTTCATCGTTTGCCTTGTGCCTTGACTTGTAGAAACACTGGAGATAACTGAGGAATCTAGAGGAATCTACTGGAGAATCTACCAATACCATAAATGTGATAAAAGTAATGGATGGAATTAGTCCTAGGATTTTTTTAGGTGAGGTAGAAAAATAAAGAACTTCCTTGCAAATATATTTCATTAGCTAAATTGATGTCTGAAGTGCCAGCCATAATGCAGCTGTATTCCCTAACACTGTTATTATTCTTAGAACGGCCGAGTCTCAGTTCTTATTCATCCATTCTGAATTATTGATCAGAATAAAAAGCTATTTAATAAGTTTATTTGACAGAAATCGTTTGGTCATACCCACAGGCAAAGGACCATTAAATCTTCATTCTCTTCTTCTCAATCAGATGATAGATGCATAACCTTTTAATATACAGACATAAGGTTTCTGCCTAAAGGTTATACACAGTCAATAATGGAATCTTGTTTTGCATATTTATGTGAAGGCTATGCTCAACCACACACAATTAAATTTCTGGTCTCTATTTTATTAGCTTATGCTTATGCTAACTCAAGCAAGAGAATAAAATTGTATACCATTTTGAGCTGACCCTTTTAATTTGCCTCCCTATATATTATAATTTGAGTCCCAGAATTAGTTCTTACTCAGATGTTCTTCTAATGCATATTCCATTTTGGAAAATGCCATGCTGTCTTCACTATGAAGCTTCTTTAAAATGGTAGAAAGGAAAATAAATACCAGCATTCCCAGCAATGCCACAAAAATGGGACAGAACATTTAAGCCATCTATTTGTCATAAATCTGAATTCACACTTCAAGGAAAAAGTGTGGAAGATTCAGAACATCCCAACCACCAGTTTTCTGGACTAAGATCAGGCTCTGAGACAAGCAGCAGGAACAATTTTCAGTAGACTATTGAAATCTAGCCATGAAAAAATTAAGTCATGTGTACAAACTCCTCTGTCAGAACATCTAGATCATCTAAATGCCCATCACATAAAAATTAGACTCTAATTAATAATATCACTCTACGTATGTTAATACATTAATATATAATAATATTAATAACACTCTACATATGTTTTGGCCCATGGCATTCTTTTTCAATTGCAATTTGGCCTTGTTGCTTCAGTTTGTTTCACCACAACAGAGCATTTTGAGGCAGAAATGGGATTTTCTGAAGGTTGAAGACCAGCTGGAAGATGGTTTGGCATTCAAGTACTCTGAAAGAAATCTCTAGATGAAAATCTGAATAGATTATGCCTAGTATACATAAAACAAAAGTGCTATTCTTGAGCACATCAAAAACTTTGCTGTTTTTCAACCTGCTTTCTGGGAATTGTATGGAAAAAAGTGTTTCCTTTATCTTGAAGCAAACAAGGTAGTCAATCCAGTCCATAAATGAGCTATCCTCAAAAGCCCAGATAGTTGCTATAAAAAGCACTCTGTTTGGTCCTGCATTACTACCCTAACATCAAAAACATTTCATGAACTTCTGAAATTTCAAGTAATTACTGGGAGTTAATTTCTCATCTGCACCATCAGATGATGAAACATGTACATTTCACAGCAAGACTACTGTATGCGCAAAAATGGAAGGCCATTTCGATTCCCACCATGGACGAATGGCTATAGAAGCTGATGGAGTTGACAGAAATGGCTAAATTGACCATTTTGATTTAAAATTTAAATTTTGATTTAAAAAAAGAATATAAGTACCTTTGTTGCCACATGGAGACTGCTTCTGAACTTTGTGCTTGAGGTGGAAAAAAAATGAAACTTTGATTTTGAGTTTTACCGATTAGACTGATATGCATTTATAGAAATGGCTATATTACTATGGAAAAGCAAAAAAGTTGTGGTTTGATGTTAATGCTTTATTTTACTGCAATAGAGGGAGCCAGAAATCAGCACTTCTTTTCCTCCAGCCCTTCCTCACTTCTCTTCCCCCCACTTTCCCCTCACTGTCTTTCTATTTTCTTTTGTATTTTGTATCTTATTTTATAACCTAATAAAATTTTCTGAAGAAAAAAAAAAGAAACATGCACATTTCATAAATGAGTTCAACAGAATTTATCGGAAAGCCATTAGCTGTTTATACCACAAATCTCCATAATTTATCGCAACACTGAAATTTTGGAACATTTTAGAAACTAAGCCTTACATGTGCCAACTTTCATGAAAAGCCAGAGGCATTTTTTTTTTGCCTAGTATGAAAAAAAAGTATGAGAACTTGAAAATATTACATATGGAGTTACCAAGGAGATCCAATAGGCTATGCCCATTATACCAATGCAAAAACTAACAAAAAGGTGAGACTGTGTAAGTGTAGTTCAAATATGTTACTTAAACAGCAGGAGTCTCCAGTGCCTGCAGGCAATTAACAACATGTTCTGAGGGAAATGTTTTTTCACAACTAGATCTAGATCAAGGTATCAAGAACTATCTGATAGAGAAGATGTCCAAACTATTATGACTCATCTCAGAGCATTCTGAGTTAAGCAGCTCCAGTTTGGAATCCCTGTGGTTCTGGATTATTCCAACAATGCATGTAGATTCTGTCTTTTGGAATATCAGGTATATTAAGCCACATTTTGATTATTTTCTCATTATGGAATGAACAATGGAGAAACTTGCTACTAAAATTCAGGAAATTTTGCAATGTTTTGACAAATCTGGTATTCATTAAAGAGAGAGAAGAAGTAGAAAATTAGAACTGAAAGTGTCCCTTGACTTTGGCATTGACGCTGAAAATTTTCACCATCTGCATAAATTGAAATTGGATGGCATACAGATTTAATAAATTATTATGACTGTTAATCCAGGACAAAGTACAGGCAATACATGATGCACATAACCTAACATAACAAAGCGGGAGCTTCTGATTTTCCTAATCTCCTTCAATGTCTATTATGTCTTTCTTCTAAAAATGGTGACTTTGGCTGTGCCATTTCATTACTTACTGAGCAAAAGAGTTCCATGCTGCTAGATTCAACAGGATGGAGATGGTTTCCAGAAGTACCCAGGCACTACTGCATGGGTGTGAAACTCACCGCATCACATGATGTATCATGATGTTTTTTCCCCTCATGGAGTTGGGGTGTATATGGTCTGCATGTGATGCATCTGGCCGGCAGGCCATCAGTTTGACACCCCTGCAACTACTGAAATAATCTAAACATGAAGCAATGTACCAATGAACCTGCAGTTTCTTTTTCCTGAATCTTACAAATATTCATTAAATAAAAATTAGCAATCCTTGTGGAAATAATATTAAATGGACTCGCTGTCAGCTCGTTCTCAGTCAAGATCCAATGCCTCCAAATGAAGAAAACTGGGGCAACTGAGGAGTCCAGAAGACAAATACAGAATATTGAACTGTTAATCAGACCAAAACATGAGATTTGCCATCTTAAACACAAAAACAATCTTTTTAAAGTAATGGAAGAGCGTCCAAGAGGAAATGGTGAATATGACATTCCATCATGGCTGATCATGATACCGAAAGCCTTTATCATAAATACGGCATCCAAGGGAAGTATATAAAGAGTATACAAAATAGCATCCAGGACTGATCCTGAACTCACTGTCTGTCTGTCTGTCCGTCTGTCTGTCTGTCTATCATCCATCCATCCATCCATCCATCCATCCATCCATCCATCCATCCATCTCTATAATTAGATAGAGAGCATGATTTTCTTCCAGGAATTCAAAGTGGTATAATTCTTTCTGCCTTTTTGTTCCCAGAAAAGCAACTCTTTTGTAACATTTTGGTTAAATAGATATATTGCTTCTATGGTTTATGATGTTTTTCTCTCTTGCAGTTTAAGTGACATGGGAACAACTCTTTTGATGTTACACCATTCCTCTTCATGCAGCAGATTAAGGCTGATCTTCAACTACTGGATTGTTTAATTTCTTAAACAGAACCAATGCAACATAGGCCACCTGTGCCTGACATCTAGTGGTAGCTTGATCAAATTATCTGATGTGCTCAAAATCTCAAAGAATTACAGGCTGTTAGCAATAGCACTTATATACCACTTCACAGTGCTTTACAGCCTTCTCCATCTTTTCTTTGGTCGCTAAAATTTTATTCTTCTTATTCTTCTTTTTTTGACAAAGCTATATATCTGTGTGCAACTAGAAAACAGCTGGTTATACCAAAACCCATTTCTTGTCTTTTGAAAGAGCTGAATTCTTTTATTACTCATAGAAACATCTAAATGAGCCTAGCTATTATTAGAAAATAATTCAGCAGCGGACAGATTTTTAAATTACTGTATGATAAATCTTTTTTTTTTTTGTAAAATATTACTTTCTTTACACAATTTTGTAGCTTTACAAATCATACTTCCCAAGCAGAGATGAGTGGGACATTTACTCAGCTTCTATTTTAGTGCAAAAAGTCAAGACATGTATAACTTGTGTTTAATGCTTAGAAGGAGGAAACCATGCACCTTGCTTAGCAATGATAAGTAAGTAGTTTTCTATTGCTTTCTTCTTAAATGTTTTTAGATCTCCCAACTTGTCCCACATTTCTAATATTTAATTAAGATTTCAGTTCAAAGGTTTAGCAGGGCCAGCCCTCCTTAATTCTGAATCTAGTCAGTTAGTCAGATATTGCCAACTGCTGAGTCCTTTTTATTATTCATAAATTAAGCACACTCATAGATAAATATTTGCATTCTTGAGCACATTTTGTGTTTCTTTTAAAAAAGTTCATATATTTCAGAAAAATAGTGGTGTGGTGGCCTAGAGGTGGAGCTCTTGCATCACAATCAAGAGGCTGTGAGTTTGATCCTAGGTAGACCAGATATCTCTCTGTGCACACTGAGAATACAGTATATCTGCTGAGCAAAACCCTGTATTGGTGACAGGAAGGGCATCTGGACATTAAAACACGCTACCAGTTCGATTCAACTGCCCAGACTCTACCCTGCAAGGGATTATGGGGTTGTTAAAAGTGATGTTGATGATCTATTTCAGGAAAATGAGCATAAAATTGATTGTGGAGAATGCTCGTTAAAACAAAAGAAGCCTCAATGAAACAACATGCATAATAATAACCCTCCCCCAAAAGTACAGTGTGAATGTCTACCAAAATATGAATGATGTAAAAACAAAAACAAGCAAACCAATGAAGAAAAAAAGCTAGAATAAACTTAAGAGCAATGTTGTTTGCAGGGATGAGTAGTAAGAAAGTGTCAAAAATGTCAAAAAGGCAATTGTTGGAGGACAATCAAAGCTTCATTCCTTTGCAGGTGATGCTGACACATATTCAAATGGCTAGAACTTTTTATTGCACTTCCTTGACTACCATTCTTGACTTTTTTTACCCCAGTTGTGAAAATCACTGCTTGAGGTTTTAGAAAAAGTCAAGCCTGAAGTCAACCCTGTCGCTTTTGTCCATCTTTACTCCTGAGAATACTGTAAACCCACAGCAACGCCTCTGCAGAAATTAAAGATGTCTAATTTCTAGAAAATTTGCAGCCACCTTGGAGAAATGAAAGACCTCAGCTGAGGCAGAGGCACTGCTTTTATTTGGTTTCAAGGCCATATCCTAGCGGTAGATGGTCTTCGGACCACCATTCTTTTAAGAATGGTTCAACGGCTGATCCAGATTAGCTCCGAGGCATCATTTCAGCAGTGCACTTCTTCAAACACTTAATGACAACCATATGTTATGATGTTTCTTGGCTTTTACTCTTTTCCTTGGATACATCTTGAAAAGACTTTGGCTCCATAACTCGAGTCATTATCTCAAGCCATCAAGTTCTTTGAAAACTTCCTTATTAATTTTGGCTTTTTGCCTTCATTGCAACAGAGTTAACCTTTAAAAAATGATGCCATTTATTTTCCCAAATTTTATTTTTTGACCGAAAAATATCAGTTTTATTCAGCTATTATTAGCATATTTTACATATTCTGGTGACATAAGGAACAAAGTATACAGATAAAGGACATGCAGTAAATCCTTAGGTTTTTTTTTGAAATAGTGAAAGAACATTTAATGATTTAATGTGCAGGAGTATGATTCAGTAGTGGTATTGAAAAAGATGGCTTCCAGGCCTGATAGGTATCCATATTCCTTTTTCAGTTAAGATTAAGATTAAGGACATCTCTGTCAGAAGGAACGGTGTAGCTCCAAGTCTGTCTGGGTTCATTCGTATTAAACCATATTTAACAATGGCTAACTGAATAAGCCACAACTGGATAGACCTGCATGTATGCTGTTAACTAGCATACTGTAAACATAAGGGTTGATTAAAACCACATTAAACACATTTACTTAGTTCATTATGTAAATCCAACCTCTATAATTCTTTTGGGACTGAGGGAGAATTTGGAATCTTTAAAATACTCTGAAACACATTCATTTATCAGAAAACAAACAGTGAAATTGCCCTGTGGGATTTTTCTGGGCAGATTGACTCATTTGCAACCAAAGATTGCATTCATCCATGTTGGGGTTCTAAGAAAGCTTGAAAGAGGTTCTTTTACTTTAAATTGCCACCCTAATAAGTCTTCAGGCCATACTTTTCTATATAATGCTTAGTTCACTAGAAAGAACATAACTATGAAAAACATAGTTCTGCTGGATCAGGCCAGTAGCTAATTAGCCAGCTTAATACCTCTAGTAAGCTTATAAGCAGAATGAACAGTCTCTATTTCTTTTCAAAGCAGACTGATTCAGATGTTGGATGTAGCGTATAATCATTAGTAACCATTTATCCACATCAGAAGTTTGACTTGGCCCCAGGCTTTTGTTATTTTTGTTTTATGGTTTTAAATGATTGTTTTAATTTTTGATTAAAAAAATTAGCTGGTTGTAACATGACCACTACCCAAATGTTTTAAATAAACAAATAAAGAAATCCTCCAAGAACTGTACTAATCCTTTTTTTTTTCTACATCACCCAATCCAGAGAATATTAAGCTTCCAACTACTGTATTTTTGCTGATCTCCTATCAACATTCCTTAATATGGCTATGTTAATACATTGCATACCAAAATATGGTTTCTTGTTTTGGCACAGATATGGAATCCAAATTTCACAGCTTGTAAATTGCTTTACAAATGCATATCGGATGAACTCAACCAACTGGTTATTCAATACACCATATTTTACTAAAATCAAACCACAGTCAATTTCAATGTTAATTGGCTTATAATGAACTTTGGACTTTCTACATTTATGCCTGTACTTTAAAGCTGAGTTGTGAATTTTTGTAATACACAGTGATGAACCACTCCTACTAGGAAACAATAGTGCCTAAACAGTGCAGATAAATGACTAGTTACTGGCTTATGAGTCAGCTTTCCCACCCCCATAATAAATTACTCTGGCAAATGACCATCAGCAAGGTGGGGAAAAAATCAATCAAAAGAAAATACAAGTTTTTGATAGAATTCCCTAAAATTGTTGTGCATGAACAGGCTAAACAGGTTTGCCCCAGGATTACAAGATATAGCGTATCAGAATGAATAGGATCTCACAATGTAGGAACATGTGGGCTATGAAAGCTGCAAATTACCTGAATATACTTATTTTCCTCAGGTTGAAATAATTATTTTTAGGGCTATATGCAATGTTTTCCCTTCTGCCCCTTTTAAAATACTCTTGCATCCCATTTACTCAGTGCTGATTGATAATCTGAACGGGGGATTAAAACAGTAGACCATATTCTATTATACTCTGCTTTACAGTATTTACTATAATATGGATTTGGCTCCTTCTGATTCAATATCTACCTATATCCAAAATGGGCAAGTTGCTACTTTTTTACATAAAGTATTGTGATCTCTGTGATAACAAACATGTCTATTGCTAAAGTGAAAATGAAAGAAAATGCAAACATGACCAAGCATTATTTTACTTATGCATTTTTATAATGTTTCTGGTTATTGATCATAACCATACTTTTATATAAGTGTGTGTGAGAGAGAGACAGGGGGGAGGGAGGGAGGGAAGGAGAGAGAGAGAAAAGAATAAAGAATAAATCTGGTACATGGTACATTTGTCTACTATTTTCAGATATGTTTGTCTACTATTTTCAGATATATCATGGTTCATTTTTAACGGAAATAATTCTTCCTGGAACTTTAAATGAAAAGGTTTGTGTTTTCTCCTTCCTAAAAAGAATTATTCGTTCTTAGAACCTTGCCTATCAAACAGTTAAATGGTGATTTAATTGGACTGTGCTGCTTGAAGTTTATGCTGTCCATGTCGAGTAGCAAATCTCCTCGACACACCACACGTGATGAACCTGATGGCAAGAACCTTACCCATGCAGGGAAGGGGTGTTCAAGAATACATCCGGATTCAGCAACAAAGCACGGTGGAGTGGGGTGCGCGTCTAGGAAACACATTGATGGTGATAGGTGACGGATGGTAGGAAAGAGGAAACCAAGTGGGGGGGGGAGAGAAACCCAGGCAATCTGAAGCAAAAGCGGCGACGACAGCTGATGATATCATTCACCGGCATTCTCAGCCTTCGAATGGGAGGGGTGGGAGCTGGCGGTATATTCAAAGATGTTACAGCTGTAAACTCCTATAAAACCACAGCAATTAAGCAGCCAGCTAACTCCGTCTTTGAGCTGAAGTCACAGTGCCAACATTTTCTGTAGGACTGTCGTGTTAACCGAGATTAAACCCTGGGTTGTATTAGCCAATTCTGTGTTTGTCTTGTGCTTTACCTAGCTTCGGACAGATGGTTCCTGGAATGCTGAGAGTCACTATGAAGAGAGTTTATTAAGAACATTCACAAAATGCTAATTCCAAGTGTGCCAACTATGTAAAACACTCTTACTCTGGGACTACATTCCACATATTTTTTATATTCTGTACAAAACAAGCCTTAAATAGGTAACATGTATATGTAAGTATTGTGTTAAGATTGGATGGACACGGACTCCACGTGACTTGGTTGTCTGGAGTTCATCATCCTATTGAAAGACATTCCAAGCAAAAGCCAAAGGCCAGATTTAGTCAATCCAAAGGAATACTTGTAACAGAATAAAAGTTGGAAGGGACCTTGGAAGTTTTCTAACCCACTGCTCGAGCAGGAAACCCTATACCATTTCAGACAACTGGTTGCCCACTCTCTTCTTCAAAAACCTCCAGGATCAAAGCACTCACAATTTCTGGAGGCAAGTTGTTCCACTGGTTTATTTTTGTCAGGAAATTTCTCAATTCTAGGTTGGTTCTCTCCTTGATTAGTTTCCATCCATTGCTTTTATGGACTATTTGCCAAACATAGACGTACAGTAGCCTAATGTTTGAATACCACTTGGTTCTTCTGAAACCTGAGGACAATTTAAAGCTCCTGTTTATAGTTCAAAAAGACCTCTTCTTCCTGTGCTGATTTTTGAGTGTAGAGATTTGTTCCTTACTTGTATCATTTAAGAAAATATTTTATAATTGTTCAATTAACAAGGGGTGGTTGCATCCCTAGGCCTAGGGAATCTGGGAATATTGACCGAATAGTTAAAAATAAGCAGCATTCAATGTTACAGCACCAACACAGGATTCAACATCTAGTTGCACAGTGTTGTATTCTCACTGGGGAGCAGCAACCCTTGATATTTGGAATCCTTTTTCTATATTAGGTAGATTTAATGGGCCACTGAGGGAAAAGTGGATAACTTGAAGGCAGTTGTATGCACAATAAGCATTGATTTTTGCACTTCCTTACAATATACCTGGTCACTTGAGAGAAGTTTATGAATCCTGAATAATTTTCTTGAAGGCAGATGAGCAAAGCAAGGAGCAAATGAGGAAGAAATGCCTGTATACATGAAATTCCATCCTGGTTATGGTGCGGTTAAAATGCAGAGTTGTATAAAGAAGTCTGGGCATATATAGTCTTGTTCATTGCCTGACTCAATATGGCAAAGAAAGAAAATGTACTTCATTTAGCACAAGATTCTGTATGCTTCTTTTGAAATACAGCACAAATAGATCAGGTTTCTGCTGCATTTTCACATCATTTGAAGAAATTTTGCTATGATTGTGTTAAGGTCAAAATTTAGTAGCTTTTCATTTCCCTCATTTTCTTTGCTAAATTTCTGGCCTAAAAGTTTTGAATTGTTTGCTAATAACGAGAGCAAAACAAAGAGCAAAAGTACAAATACTGAAAAACAGCAACAAAACCTACATGGAAGTATTTTTGTATAAAATAGTACAAAACATACCATTAACTGAGAATAGTCTTAGTTTATACATTCACTATATATACATGGTATATTATAAAACAGCTTTAATGAATCATTATCTAATGATTGTGATCTACTCAATTTTGCATTAAAGGTTTATTGACGGGTTAAACAACTAAAAAGTTGTTATTAAATTGTAATAAAAACAGTATGAAAGTGCTTGTCTATCTAAGTATTTGTTGTTCTTAATTATCTGACTTCACTCTTCAGCACAAATAGACCTTACATTGACTTAAATTTCAAGGACATGCAATAAACTAGAGAAATCACAGTGGAGCAAATAAGATTTCTTTGGCGAGTCAGAATCATATATAAATTTGAAAGATGCACATTATACACACAAAGCAGAATATAAATAGCAAAAAAAGGACTTTAAAGAAAACCAGGAATATATAGATGTGATAACCTTTTATAAGAGATTATGACAGGTCAGAATAATCAGGTACAGCCTGATTTTTCTGAGTAATTTCACATTTCATAATATTGTCTGAAATAATTTCAATTTATGGATAATTTTAGCAAGAGCGAATACAGCAAAATCCAAAGATGAAAATTGTGATGTACTCATTTTAATCAAATATCAGAATACTACCATAAGACTACTCTGTTTCAGCAAATGATTGTTCAGATAGTTCAGTTTTCCTTCACAATTTAATCAATTTATTTTTGCTCATCATACAATAGGGAATTCATCCATTGTATTATTATATGGACTCGTTATAGCATTATGAATGCATTAATTCAGCTAAATAATATTATAAAATTATATAGGAATTATATCATATATGAAAGACACCAAACCAATATTTAACTCTTATAAATGTATACTACTTGACCTTGCATTAAAAGGAAATATTTCCTACATAAAACTAATGAATAAAGTTGATCCAAGTCCAGTTTCTTGAATACCTATGGAATCTACTCTTAACCTTTATGACCATTTTGGAAGCTGCAAAGGCAAACTAGATGAGTAAATGTGCAGTCTTATATTGAATAGATTTAACAATAAATATCATCACAGACTTTAAAATTATCTTCTATAGCTAATTTTTCTGGTAGATTGTGTGAAGTTGAGTACTGAAGAAAAGATAATTTCTGTCTTCCACATTTGAAGAAAAACATACAATATATTTATGGGCATATAACATATTTTTCAGAGGCAAATATTGTGATTGTCACACAACTATCATTCATATTACCATAAATAAATGATCTGATTTATTAGATTTTATTTTCCCTTTAAGCAGAAAAACATTTGAAACCAACTCTTGCTCTTCCTAATGCATCAGTTGAGTTTTGACAGATGTCAGGATAGAAAGAACATCCAATAAATTATATCTGTATGGCTTACTTCATTTATTTATGTACGCTTCACAGCTGCAGCATTCATACATAAACATTCATTACTTTATAAAAAGATTAAAAATGGTTATATATATTTTATATACAAAATTATTTACTTTTTTAAATTTTATTTTACAAAAAGTAGGTCTATATATCTCCATCTTAAAATGCAGAGAGCTGTAAAATAGACCCATGATTAGTGTTGGAAAAGTTGATATTTTTAAAAAATGGCCCTGGTTGAAAATTAAACTATTAGCCTTTATTACTATTATTATTATTGTTGTTATTGATCCTACAGGCCCTCCTTGTCAATTTTTTTAAAGAGTCCTCAAGTCCTTTGTGATCAGTGCCAAGGTTGGAAAGGACAAAAGTCAAGTTCCATATTGGAGTCACTTCTTCCAAGTTGCTCTTATTTTCATATTCCTTGTGAAAGCTTTTCATTCCATTAATTGTACAGCTCTTCATTAGAAAATAGCTGTTTCTTGACCGAGAAACTACTTTCACAGTTCATCTTCAGCTTGTAATAGCTGTGTCTCCCATGTTTACAAAATGATTGCTGATAACAGTTTAAAATTATTTCCAGCCTAGTAAAGTACCTCCAAGACAAGCAACATAAATGATTAAAGATCTCTGAGGCCAAATGGTCATAAATAAGCCTGAACTTAGTTTGACATCTTATTGTATATACAGGTTTTTTTTAAAATACAACACACTTAAACACTATTAAATCATCTTATTTACATTATCATTGGTGCTAAAATGGAAGAGTTTAATTACTACAGGTACTGGGGTAAAGAATCAAATAATCCCTCACCAATGACATATAGAAATTAACATACTAGATAGGCTGGAAATTGTTCCCTTTTCAATATTTTCATTTGTAGCCATCATTGATAAGTGTTGTAAGTACTCAGGTCCATATGTATTCCAAAATGCTGGGTAATCCTTTATTTTTTTAAGGCACCATAAGTTAGGGCATTCTGGCACGGCAAATGTCCCACTTTTACCAGAGTGGGTTCAACGCCTTGAATCTTGCCATGTCCTGATCCAACGATGAAAATGTTTTGATGAATTAAATGAGTTTACCTTTCCTGGTGAAGAATTTTTATAATAATATTTTTTAGAATAAGTCCTTTGGAATGAAGATGCTGAAAATAAAAGAAAAAAGAAGGAAAGATTTACAACTGTGCTAACAGAAATATAAGCAGGATGGATGAATGCAATGTGTAATATATAGAGTATAATCAGATTCAGACATTGGCTAGTGTGCTATAGTCTCTTCCACAAGTTATCATTTTTCCATTCTTCTGTAAACATCAAATCACTCCGTTGCCCTATTCACCCAATTCTTTCAATTCATAGAACAAAGAGATTGAATAAAGTAAATTCAGTGGTCAGATAGATATGTAGAGTAATGACTGAAGATACATTAAGTGAAAGAAAAGTTGTTTTTCTTTCATCTTGTAGAAGTTTTCACCAGGATGGCAAATGTCTGATTTAAGCATAAGCAATCATATTTTCCTCCACATAATCTACTCACGATTCATGCAGGTAATTTTAGGTAAATCCCATCGGCCATTTCCTTGGCATCTGATTATTGGAACATGCCGCTGGATGAAGCCATCTTTACAATGATATCTGATCAATGAGTTAATTTCATAACGGGGCTTCATCTTTCCAAAGGTATTTGCATTTTCTACCACCGGTGGCTGACCACAAGCAACTGAAAGTACAAATTAAAATTTTTATAAACTGTAATTTTTTATGTATCAGTCAATCTCAACCTTCACTACAACACCATCTACTCATCCATCCATGGATTTTCAGACCACAGATTCTAATGAGCCTAATCACACACACACACAAATCTATAAAACTTAAACCAGTCAAAATAAAAAATAGAAAACATGGGGAAATATATTATCAGATTTAAGAGCATTCTTTTGAACAATTCCTGTATATATTATTTGAAAAAGTTTTTGTCCATTTTTCCAGTAAAAAAACACAAGTTTATAAAAAGCTGTGTTGTGTTATTATACTGCATCATATTACCTACTTGGTTATAGCACTTCCTTGTGCTATAAAAATGGTTGTTTGCCACATTATACAAATGACTAATCAGTCATACAACTCTATACTCCACTATGAATGAAGGTTCCACTATTAGTCCAATGATACCATTAATTCATGAATAAAACAACATTTTACTTAATGGTGGTAATATTGCATCTAAGTGACCAGAATATATGAATATTGTATTGGTTTTGTTTTGTTGGGAGACTAAAATAATTTGCTCAATATGTATCGCATATCCTTATATCAAACTTCACATATCATTTCAATTAATATTCCTTCAAGTTATAAAAATAATATTAGAGTCTTTGATATTTCTTTATGTTGTAAGCTCACTAAATAATTTGGTGTCATCAGCAAATCCAGCTATCAGCTTGTCAGCTTTAAATGATTTATAAAGACATAGCATTCATTGATCAGACTTGAATTCCTCTTATATAACTCAGTTGCAAACATGGACCACTCCCTTTCTGTTTTCTGTTCTTTAAGCATAAGAGTCATAAAATATTCCCATGATTACTATGGCACAGATTGGTAAATAACTTTGTTTAAAATCTTTTGAAATTTCAATGTTCACAAAAACTTACATGTTCACATGCTTACTCAACTCTAAGAATTTGAAAAGGCTTAGTTTTATAGTACCCAGACTGATTCTTTAGATCTTCTAAAGATCTTTTTATCTTTAATCATGCTTTTCATTAATTTAATTAGAATGAAAATTTACCTAATTTCTTTGTTCCTTCTTAGCTACATTCTAATCTTCTGGTACAGAAACCAGCTACATTCCTTTCTTTAAGACAAGCAAGTAACTTCATATTTATATTATTTAAGAGCTCCTAAGTGTATAATTTCTTATATCCATTTTTTTTGCCCTAGCTCAACTTGTAATGAGTTGCTCACTTTTCAAAGCACCAAATCTTGCACGCACAAGTTTGTTGAAGTTTTAAAAGCGACAGTACAGTGTTTATTGCATAGGTCTAAATTGGACTTATTTACCCGTTCCTTTCTTGCATGTGTAAGTGAGGTGATAATTGCATGGAACATCATTCCATTGACCATTTTCATGCCAAATTATAACAACACAATCTTCTCCAGAAGAAAAGAAACTATCTGGTTGTTTTGGTCTCCAGTTTTCATATTGCTGCAGAAGACAAAACACAAATAATCAGAATGTGAAACCTGCCAAAGTTGTATTTGAATAAAATAAACTGAGCACAAAATGACAAATTGCAAATGTTGTCATCAGAAGAAAAAAAAATCAGAATAGAATATTTTGGTCCACTACAGATATAAAGTTTACCATTTAAAAATGTCCCTAATAGGAGAGGCTGAAAAATCACTTTTACCACAGCAGGAGAATGCAAATCTTTCTATTCCTATGAAATCAAAATTGTGGTAGCATCATCTAACCAAACACTGCTGCTACTGCAAAGGACATGCAAAGAAATTCAGCAGGTTCTGACAGGTTCTGGAGAGCTGGTAGCAGAAATTTTGAGTAATTCGGAGAACCGGCAAATACCACCTCTGGCTAGCACAAGAGTGGAATGGGAATAGAGATTTGGCAATATCCTTCCCCCAAGAGTGGGGAGGGAATAGGGGTTCTGCAGTATCCTTCCCCTGGAGTTGGATCGGAATGGAGATTTTGCAGTATCTTTCCTCTGCCATGCCCACCAAGCCATACCACGCCCACCAAGCCATGCCCACAGAACCGGTAGTAAAAGAATTTGAATTCCACCACTGGATTATTCCCATTTGCTATGAATCCATATAATGACACTTTTCCTAAAATAGGTAGTAGCTATCCACCTATTTTAAAAAGTTCTTAAAGTTAAATACAAATATTATGTCTTTAAGTTAAGGAAGTTTTCAAATCAGTACTTCTTAGATTTTATTTATTAGATTTCTAATTTTTAAGTGTTTGACTTTTTTGCCTTCACATTTTCAGGTCTTTTCTATAAAATAATACTATAATTCAGTTACTATGAAGTATATTTAGATGCTTTGGAGGTTCTTCTCAAGACAAATCTGCTATGGATGTCTACAACAATGTTATCTTGTTTATAATATTAAAATATTGAATCCAGTCCTACCCTACTCTGTCCACAAAAAAGAGTTTGCCTTTCAAAAATAATCCCGGTTGGGTGTGTATTTCCTGAAAATGTTCTTGACTTACTCTAAAGGTTATCAAGCATCTTTCTTAATGGCACAGTGAAAACTGCAGTACAGATAGTCGTTGACTTACAACCACAACAGAACTTAAAATTTCTGTTGTTAAGCAAGACATTTGTTAAGAAAATGTTGTCGCATTTACAACTTGCTATACTTGGTTAAGTAAAGTTAAGCCATTAAGTTAGTAACCTGGTTGTTAAGTGAATCTGACTTCCCCATTGACTTTCCTTGTCAGAAGATCGCAACAGATGATTATACCCTAGGACTTTGCAACCGTCATAAATATGAGTCAGTTGCCAAGTATCTGAATTTTGCTCGCAAGGGTCAAAAGTGTGAAAAATGGTCATATGTTACTTTTTTCAGTCCTTTGTAACTTTGAATGGTCACTAAATGAACCATTGTTAGTCAAGGACTATCTGTATATTATTTTTGCCTTGGTTGTTCTTTTAAGAAAAATAATAAGGAAAGGGAATAAAGAAAAGGAATGCTACAAGAAATCTACCTCGCTGTTCTTTAGGATGTTATTTCTTTTTCTTTACTGCTAGAAATTAATGGAGATAAAAAAAATAAATTTCACGGAAATAGCCATGTCTATAAATGCTATGCACTTAGCAACCAATCCATCCCATAAATGGGTAAAAGACAGGGATTTCAAGTGCTTTTTTTTTCTTGTTCATTTCAGCACTTGGAGTTGTTCCATATGCGCACTTGTAAAAGGTTCAAATTGTTTTGTTTTAATCTTTATAAAGTAATCCAAACACAGTATTTTAAGTACCTTTTTAATAACGTTAATGAACTAAATGTGTTGTTTACTTACTGGAACCATTAAGTATCTTTATAGATATATAATACATATTTTTACCTTTTTTCAAACACTAAATTTGCTTATCAATTACGACGTTTTAATTATTTAAGTAAGTTTATTGCAAGATTCTAATTTGGGACACGTTAAGCCTCTTGCCAGTACCAGGTAATAAAACATGTTTTTGTTATAAAAAGATGAAGTGGTTTTCTCCAAGACTTGATCAAACCACAGCACGCCTGGGCTTTGAAGTTGCAGCTGTCAATTGATTTGGAAAGGCTGGTTTACAGTTGTATCTGTTTCTTACTTATGAGGTTCTTTGAGTACATAGCATTTAATAACACATTATTTCATATTGCCAATTGTTCAAGATTTAGTTCTAGTTGTTTCTTTTAAATGAAAAGTACTCATTTAATTTTCAGATTCATTGTTTGACTTGCATTCTCTATAATTTAGAGCCTCACCCTCAGGTTTGGTTCAAGAGAGCTAAATAATTGTCTCCTGCACAGTATTTTAGAATAACAGAATTGGAAAGGACTTTGGAGGTCTTTTACTTCTGCTATGCTCGAGCAGGAGACCCTATACTATTCCAGACAAATAATTGCCCAATCTCTTTTTGAAAACTTCCAATGATGAAGCACCCACAACTTCTGGAGACAAGTCCTTCCACAGATTAATTGTTCTCACTGTTAGAAATTTCTTCTTAATTTTATTTGGATCTCTCTTTGATAATCATTCATCCAAGATTATCTGTTTGATAATCTTCCAAGGTTTTTTTTTCTTTTAGAGCCATAAAAACTATATCAGATGAATATCTCGCCAACATTATGTCTCTAAGAGTGGTCAGTCTTCTGCTTCATAGGAATTTTGATCTCAAGAAGAGCTTTGGATAATTATAAGAGCAGACTGTCACAAATCTTGACATTTTGTGTCAGTAAGTAGGGACATTTGCATCATTTTTTCATTTTCTTTCTGCTTTCCTAATATAATATCAATAACTATTTAGTGGATGAGCAATTATATGTATCAATATAATACAATTACTTCACAAGCTAACCTCACTTCCTACAGGCATCCAAGTTCAATTCACGGTGCTTATGATCACATATACAGGAAGGAAAATATCAACTTATTTATTTATTTGTCAACAAGTACAAGGAAACAACACATGAAAAAAAATTGGACAAATAAAAGGAAACAAATAAGCAAAACATAGCCATAAACACATAAAATGAGTACATATAAATGGGAACAGTAGGGCAGGGACGGTAGGCACGCTGGTGTGCTTATGCACGCCCCCTTAGGGACCTCTTAAAAAACATGAAGGGTCCAGGTAGACAGTTAAGGTAAAAGGTGTGGAGATTAGAGAGACTAACTTGGGTTTGGCTAGAGTAGACGAGAGGTCCAATTGCTCTTGTCTATTGTTTTGTCTGACTGCCAATTCCATATTTTCAGAATGCAGCATTTTGTAGTTTACTACCAATAGGAACAATACCAGCAGATGTTAGTGCACAAATTGCTTTCATTGTGAAGCTGTTGACTGTATTTATGAAGTGAGGTTGGTACAAAAGCCAGAAATGTAGCATTTAAGTTCTAGGCAAGTCTTGGAAATTTTGCAGTCTTGCTACAGAACAACAAGCATAATGAAACTGGCAATTTTTTGCAAAAAAAAAAAAAGTCTCATACTGGACACCATCACTATGCTTTGGCATTATAATTCTCACACTGCTTTTACCAATGCCAGACTCACTTAATACAGACCCTTTAACTGCTTTCTTAACTCTTCATACAAACCAATTTTTTATTACCTTATTTGGGCATATTAGCTTCAGGAACATTTATTTCAGCTTTAATTAGAGCATGGTGTAACACAAATTCATTCAACATTTTAACATAGGAGCCAAGTCTTTGTGAGACAACTAGATTTTGTTTTCTTTTTCTAAGTAAAAAATGAAAACCAAATTTGGTGGCAGATGCCGATTTGTTGAGGAAACTGAGCATACCAGGTGGGAAGATTGTAAGCAATAGTAACAATCCATATACAGCTCATGTGGAAACACAGCCTTTAAATTCTCCCACTGTCTAAGAAATAGATCACACAAATTAATGTGAAGACAATGAAGAAAGGTGAATGGTCTTCTTTCATGAGAAGATATCACCATTTAAACTCCAGAGCTGTAATCTTGCCCCATGACAAATCTGGGTTTGATTAAAGAAAAAAAAATACAAGTGCAATATAAAGCTTATGGAGCAGTCCTCAGTGTTAGAAGACAGCTTGCATTTAATTACGGTTGTTCCAAGCAACATAAGAAGCAAAAATCCTACAGTAAGGTCCAGAAATATTGGGACATCGACACAATTCTAACATCTTTGGCTCTATACACCTCCACAATGGAGTTGGAATGAAACAAACACAATGTGCGTTAACTGCAGACTGTCAGCTTTAATTTGAGGGTATGTACATCCAACTCAGATGAACGGTGTAAGACTTACAGCAGTTTGCGTATGTGCCTCCCACTTGTTAAGGGACCAAAAGTAATGGGACAGAATAATAATCATAAATCAAACTTTCCCTTCTTAATACTTGGTTGCAAATCCTTTGCAGTCAATCACAGCCTGAAGTCTGGGACGCATAGACATCACCAGACGCTGGGTTTCATCCCTGGTGAAGCTCTGCCAGGCCTCTACTGCAACTGTCTTCAGTTCCTGCTTGTTCTTGGGGCATTTTCCCTTCAGTTTTGTCTTCAGCAAGTGAAATGCATGCTCAATGGGATTCAGGTCAGGTGATTGACTTGGCCATTGCATAACATTTCACTTCTGTCCCTTCAAAAACTCTTTGGTTGCTTTTGCAGTATGCTTTGGGTCATTGTCCATCTGCACTGTGAAGTTCCATCCAATGAGTTCTGCAGCATTTGGCTGAATGTGAGCAGATAATATTGCCCAAAACACTTCAGAATTCATCCTGCTGCTTTTGTCAGCAGTCACATCATCAATAAATACAAGAGAACCAGTTCCATTGGCAGCCATACATGCCCACGCCATGACACTACCACCACCATGCTTCACTGATGAGGTGGTATGCTTAGGATCATGAGCAATTCCTTTCCTTCTCCATACTCTTCTCTTCCCATCACTCTGGTACAAGTTGATCTTGGTCTCATCTGTCCATAGGATCTTGTTCCAGAACTGTGAAGGCTTTGTTAGATGTTGTTTGGCAAACTCTAATCTGGCCTTCCTGTTTTTGAAGCTCACCAATGGTTTACATCTTGTGGTGAACCCTCTGTATTCACTCTGGTGAAGTCTTCTCTTGATTGTTGACTTTGACACACATACACCTACCTCCTGGAAAGTGTTCTTGATCTGGCCAACTGTTGTGAAGGGTGTTTTCTTCACCAGGGAAAGAATTCTTCGGTCATCCACCACACTTGTTTTCCATGGTCTCCCAGGTCTTTTGGTGTTGCTGAGCTCACCAGTGCATTCCTTCTTTTTGAGAATGTTTCAAACAGTTGTTTTGGCCATGCCTAATGTTCTTGCTATCTCTCTGATGGGTTTGTTTTGTTTCTTCAGCCTAATGATGGCTTGCTTCACTGATAGTGACAGCTCTTTGGATCTCATCTTGAGAGTTGACAGCAACATATTCCAAATGCAAATAGCACACTTGAAATGAACTCTGGGCCTTTTATCTGCACATTGTAATTGGGGTAATGAGGGAATATCACACATCTGGCCATGGAACAGCTGAGAAGCCAATTGTCCCATTACTTTTGGTCCCTTAACAAGTGGGAGGCACATATACAAACTGCTGTAAGTCCTACACCGTCCACCTGAGTTGGACACCTCAAATTAAAGCTGACAGTCTGTAGTTAATGCACATTGTGTTTGTTTCATTCCAACTCCATTGTGATGGCGTATAGAGCCAAAGATGTTAGAATTGTGTCGATGTCCCAATATTTCTGGACCTGACTGTATATTCATAACTCTGTTCTTTCTGCGCTTAAGTATTTCTGAAGTCATAGATATTATGACAAGAGTTGGCAAAGTAGAAACTGATTAAGAGTTTCCAGGAACTGTTCAAAACAAAGTAACAATGAATGCCCCACAATCTGTTAAGTAATTACTTCATTAAAATAGTCAGAATATCTATAGATACAGTAGTGGTCAAAATTGTGGAAACCTTTTGAGAAAAATGTATTTTTGAGGTTTCATGGCTAATAACACCACTTGGGGGGGGAGTTTCAAAATAATCACATTCCACTGCTGGAATGGCTTGGGAATAGCCCAAATTTTAACCCAATTGAAAATCTATGGAGCCGACTAAAGATACTTGTTAGTTGGAAGTGACCCAGCAATAAAACCCAGTTAATAGAAATAATCTTTCAATCTTGGTTTCACATTATAACAGCTGCAGAACTAAAGACTTGGTTCACTCCATGGGAAGACGTTGTAAGGCTGTAATTCATGCTAAAGGTTACCCAGCTAAGTATTAACTGACGTGATAATTTTTGTATATCTCATTTTTTCTATGGTGATAATTTTTGTATATCTCGTTTTTTCTACATGTTTCACTTTTCTTCTTTATACTGTAACTGCTATTCTAATAGTAAATCCTTCATAAAAGTTATTGCTTACATTCTCGATTAAATTTTCTTTCCATTGAGATATAATTTTATGGTACTACTCCAAAAAAAAGTGGTATTATTAGCTAGTTTTAGAAAATACATTTTTCCCAAAAGGTTTCCACAATTTTGGCCACTACTGTATGTGGAAGCTGAAATCAGCTACATTTGGATTCAGTGATTCTGAACCCTGACATTCTGATTCCTATCACTGATCTTTTTCTTTTCTCATGCATGGTAACAGCCCCAATTAAATGACAAAAGATATAGGCCAGGGAAGCCTAGAGGCTGGACAAGGGATGGGCATTCTTTCAGAAGAGAGTGTAAATAATTTCCTTTTCATGTT
The DNA here is from genome assembly GCA_022577455.1 of Arizona elegans. Taxonomy (NCBI): domain Eukaryota; kingdom Metazoa; phylum Chordata; class Lepidosauria; order Squamata; family Colubridae; genus Arizona; species Arizona elegans. The sequence continues at coordinate 60,396,055 of JAKOOJ010000008.1, forward strand.
TCAAATACAGGAAAATATGCCCCACAAAGAACAAATAATAAACGGAGATTGGAAATGTTTAGGGTTAATTATATTTTTCCAGATTACTCCTTTTCAATGGTGTGCATGTTTCTTTCCCCATTTCATCAATGATAAATTATGCTGAGAAACCTTGACTAGTTTAAGATACTCGATAAATTATATGCTTTAGTAGAGTTAATTATATGACTGCAGTCCTATTTTTATCCATTTGCATTCACTTAACACACATTTCATGCCAAAAGAGGTAAGCCTGCCTTCTTAACAGCTTAGTGATTTGATAATTAATAAGTAATCCTCATACTTCTTCAAACTTTGAATATTGCTCAAGTCACAATTGGTATCTAAACAATTATCTGCTGCGTAAATTAAAACTAAGCAATTGTTAAATAGAGTTTATTTGTAACAAGTTTAAAACATGGCACCGAAACCTTAATTATATGGTGCCACTAACTAGTGTTTCCTTTTCCATAATCCTCTCTATATCCTGAAAAACATTCTTCCATTGTAACAGAAAATTGTCTGGAACTGGTTATCTAAACAGTGTATTTCCTATGCTAATCAATGTGCTCTATAATTTAGTAACAATTTCTTTCCATGACCATATTCCATCTATTAGACAAGTGACCTGCTGGGATTATCACAAACAAATTCAACCTCAGATCTTTCTTAAGTTTGTTCTCTTGTTGAAATAATTCATTTGAATGTATACTTTTAAAAATGAATAGGTGTTTCAATATCAAACTGCATAGGTTACAGTGATGCTTGAATATTCAGCAGCTGAATTTGCTAATAAAACTGCAAAATTCAATACATCCAGTGGTGGGCTGCTGCCAATTTGGGCGAACCGGTAGTTCCGATGATCAGATGGCCCCGCCCACCCACTCCCACCCTATCTTGTCCTATATTTCTTTCTTTCTGGCTCAGCTGATTTGCACGGCAGAGCTGATTTCCACGCCTCCGCTGTTCTACTTACCAGGGCTGCCTTAGAAGATAAGCAGCTGAGCTTCAAATTGCTGTATTTTGAATGCTGCATGCAAGTGCATTAGGCACACACATGCGAAGTCCGCATGTGCACGTAAAGAACTGGTTGTTAAACCAGTTGCAGCCCACCACTGAATACATCCTGCTCTATTGCTGCATAATGCATTAAGTCATGATATTCCATTTTTTTTAAGTAATTGCTTTCAAAATTCTTCAAACTCAGGAATTGTGTAATAAAAACACTGCAAGGGTTCTAGTTAGATGTTTTATTAACTCAATATCAGATCCAGAAAAGCATGTCCATTTAAATCTAGTGTTTTACCTTTATTCCACTTTTAAATTTCCCATAATGCCCTGGATTTAGCTTCATGTACCTGCCGTAGTCAAGAAGATCACTAGAGCCACCTGAATATGGACATTTACAAAAATTGCCTGAATACCTTGGGGAACAAGTTTCTCTGAACCTAAATCTCTATTACCATTCATATTTTTCTCTTTCCACTCTACAGTCTTCCTTGCAGTGCCCTACTTGGTCTGTTATGTGGATGTTTGGGTGGTTTGGGAGTGGGGAATTGTGGTGGGTGGGAGTGAGTTTGTTATGTGTGTTGGACCTGGTCTTTGGGTGTTAAGTGAATTTCGTTGTATGGGTATACTGTGTATACACGTACAATGACAATAAAGTTATTATTATAGCATGGTGTCATTGAAGCATCCTAGGTTTCTTCTCTGATATACTCATTTTAGTCAATATTATTATTTTTTATTTATTAAATTTATTAAATTTTATTAAATATATGAAGCTGGTGCAGAGATACAGATTTGTAAAGCAGAACTGAGTCAAAGAGTATTCTGACTAAACACATAATGCTCGTTCAGAAAACTATGCAGTAGCTATGAAGCACAATCTCAGGAAAAAGAACATCTTTGTTTGATTAGTTGCTGATGGACAGCAGAATCTTTAAACATCCTCCAATACCTTTCTGAGAATTTTTATTGTTATACTGTATTGAAAATATAATATGTAGGGCGTGGTGTGGATACTTTGTTGATGGGGCACATAACCTATCCAGATATGGAAACCATTACTTACAAGACTTGAATACAATACAATTACTTAACAAGACTTGAATACAGAGACAATGTCTCTGTGCTATTCCTTAAAATAACAAGTCCTCTCTACTAAATTTCACTGGGTTGACAGATTCAATTTTGGAAATATAAAGGTCCTAGCCATTTAAGCATTCCCAACAGAAGCTATATGCATGCCCTTGTACCCCCAAATCCTATATTAGGCTTTCCAACTGTATCTTCGTATAACATACATCTTGGCCTTCTCTTCTCTTGGATCAATATGTCTTTCATTATCTTTAAATATTTTTGCACTACTTAGGCCTTCCATTTCTATTTTATTCTTTATTTTCTTCAATGACTGTCAATCCAAATATATATGCTATATATATTTTAAGGGCCACTTACACACTGCACAGTAGCCAATACAGGTTTACACCAAAAGTATTACAGCTTGCTTTAGTCACTAATGGAAAATCGTCTTCTCTGAAACTAGAGCCATTACTTTTAGGTAAGTGCATATTGTATACATCTTCAACCTTTTGAGAGCAGCTGTCTATAGAAACAGGAAGGGGCATTATGTAAAAAGGTTAAGCAGACTTAGTATTGTGCATCTGAAAATCAGTTTGAAAATTAAAGAATCCTCTTCAATGCAATGGATATTTAATCAGGACCACTAAAATTAGCCAGTAGATGGTGCTGTCTAATCATTACTCTTGTAGGCTAATCAATGTCCTTGATTAAATTGTTAAAAACTTCATTATACTGAAAATATACCATTCCTTTGCTGCTCAAAATAAAAGTCCATAGAAATTAACTCTATGATACTTTGTGCCTTAGGTGAATGTTTTCATCTTAATGGTAAATTTTGCTACATTTGCTGATAGTCAATAAGCAAACAAAGATTTGACTAGCAAATTGTACAAGTTTTAACAATTTTTCATTGTTGGACTAATGGTTCGACCAAAATATTTAGAACATAGTCTTAGAATTCTCATTTCCATTATTTCCCACTTTATAAGTGTGAAGAACAAATGGGGACTTCATTTTTCTGTATAATGTAATAATAAAGATGCTCATAAGTCAAGCTCGAATTCTGGAGACTACATGGGCACACTCATACAACTTTCTTGGCAACTATACAAAACGTGGTTGCCATTGCCTTCTGTATTTTTTCCCCACTTAGATTCTAAATCCAGATGTCAGCAAATTACAGAAGCAGTTCATGCTATTTGAGACTCCTAACAAGAATACCAGAATATTTTGCCACCTTTCCAAACAAGTTTTTCCAGTAGAAAAAAAAAAAGGCAGCCGGCTACATAATTGACGTAAAGGCTAGGTTCACACAACATGTTAACCTTATATCTGAGCTAGCAAAACCCAGTCACTATCCTCAACCACTGTTTCTAAAACAAAGAAACCCTGGAGATTTTCAAGAAGAGATTGGACGGCCATATGTCCGGAACGGTATAGGGGTCTCCTGCTTGAGCACAGGGGCTTGGACTAGAAGACCTCCAAGGTCCCTTCCAACTCTGTTACTCTGCCTAACCAAAAGCAATTTGCAAAGTAGAAGAAAGTATATTACTCCAAACATGAAAAACCAAGCCCATAAAATTAATTAAAAGGAACACCATTAAAACATTACGTAATATATATATATTTAAAGAGAATAGTAAATGGAATATTTTCATTGTCAAAATACAACCAAGGTAGTATTAAGCCAACAGGAATTTCATTGGTTATTTTTACTGAGAAAATCTGTGAGTCTCTGTCTGTTTTACATTTAGATTTTGCAAAAACCAAAAATGCTTATAGATTATATTTTTCTCCATGCAATCTTTAAACTTCTGTCTGTGGCATAATATGCCCTATGTGTAATATTAATAGTAATATGAATAAATAGTATTGATAAATAAATAGTATCAATAGTAATATGAATAAAAGCAATGGTAATTATTAATACAAGCACAATAAATCCCTTGATGTGATGTCTCGCTACCTGGAGGCCGTGCGGGTCTGGATGGGGAGGAACAGGCTCAGACTCAACCCCTCCAAGACCGAGTGGCTGTGGCTTCCGGCACCCCGATATAGTCAGCAGGTGCCATCGCTGACTATTGGGGGTGAATCTTTGCCCCCCACGGAGAAGGCTCGCAATCTGGGTGTCCTCCTGGACGCACGGCTGTCTTTAGAAGAGCATATGACGGCCGTGGCCAGGGGTCCTTTTATCAGGTTCGCCTGATCCGCCAGTTGCAGCCCTTTCTGGACCGGGACGCCCTCCGCACGGTCACTCATGCCCTTGTTACTTCCCGGTTGGACTATTGTAAGGCTCTCTACATAGGGCTCCCCTTGAAGAGCACTCGGAGGCTCCAACTGGTCCAGAATGCGGCCACGCGGGTGGTTATGGGCGCAACTCGTTGTGCCCATGTGACAGCCCTCCTGCGTGAGCTGCACTGGCTCCCAGTGGTCTTCTGGGTGCGATTCAAGGTGTTGGTTACCACCTTTAAAGCGCTCCATGGCATAGGACCCGGGTACCTCCGAGACTGTCTCCTGCCACCAATAGCCTCCCACTGACCAGTTTGCTCCCACAGAGAGGGTCTCCTCAGGGTGCCATCGGCCAAGTTATGCCGGCTGGCGACACCCAGGGGGAGGGCCTTCTCTGTGGGAGCCCCAGCCCTGTGGAACGAACTGCCCCCGGAAATACGTAAGATCTCCGACCTCCGGGTGTTTCGCTGCGCACTGAAGACCCTGTTGTTCCGCCAGACCGGACTATCAACATAATAGTTTTAAATTGGGGTATTTAAATTTTTGGGGGTTTTAAATCTGAGCCAATTTATTTAATTATTTTAAATTTAAAATTGCTGTTTGTCTGTGTTTTTAAATAGGCTGTATACCGCCCTGAGTCCTTTGGGAGAAGGGCGGTATAGAAATAAAATAATTATCATTATCATTATCATTATTATTATTATTATTATTATTATTATTATATAAAAATTCTAGTCCCAGCATAACTAATCAATTCAAATATAAAATACACAGGAAAAGAGAAATGAGATATACTTTTGCATAGCATGGCTTGATTTGGCAGTCAATTTAAAATAGGAACTCAGAAATAATGAAAAAATGTAATTGGTATGTATCAGGCAAAAGGTGTCTATGCTACCCATTGTTAATTAAGAGGCATACAGTACCACTTTCTATGATTTCTGAATTAAATTCAATCCAGTATGACATGGAATACAGTATAAAAATCAAGAAAAATGTATAAAAACATGGATCAAAATGGCACACTCAGAATCTTGATGGATTTGAAGTATTAATTTATTAATCTATTCTTTATTGTCCATGCAAACATCTGAAATACAGTTAATATATATTTTAGATCACTGTTAGGCAACAAAATATCCTAATTTAGGAATTATAGAACTATAGCTATATGATTTTAGATTTTGATTTCTAAAACTAAGCCCAAGCCATGTTCCATGCTAGGGAAAAATACTGATTTCCTTTATAGTATTATGGGGGATTACAACTGTATAATACTACAATCTACAAATATAATCCTTTGCATTAACATGCATTTTAGCCCTCACTATAAAACTACATTGTATGTTTAAAATCAATACTATATATGGAAGGCATATCAATATCTAGATATGCCTTCCAAAAGTCTCCAGCCAGCATAACAATTGTGGAGAATTCTGGGAGTTATTGTAAGAACACAGGTTGGGAAATATTGTTTTACACAAATTCTTGGATCCCACTCATTGCTTTCTCCTTGCATCTTCCTCATTTTTTGCACTGTTGCAGAAAACAAAGCTCAGGGAACCAGCAGACAAAATGCACCTTTCTTGATTCTCATTCCTAATTCTCATTATTCTATCCCACTTCTATTTTTTTCTCATTGGTGCAAGATAAAGATTTGGCACTGTTGGAATTCTTTTTATTTTTGCTGCCCTGCCTTGAGATTCCTTTGAGATTAAGATGAGAGCCTGAAAACATTGGATCATCTAAAAGACAGAAATCCTGGCCCCTCTTACCAAATCATTCTAAAGAGTAAATAAATATCAACATTACATCATTTCAAATTGTTAAGGTATTATATTACAATTTGATGAGTTGCATATTTGAAAAGTATTGGTCATACATAATAAAACTCATAAATGAATCTGTTTTCTGTAGAGGATAATATTGAGATGGTTGTCAAAACAACAGATGTAATATGAGAATTTCATTTAAAAGGTTGGTAAAAAGCCCCCTGCTGTTTAAAAATAATAAAGTGAAATTCCTGATACGGGTGATCCTTGCTTAATAGCCACACATTCAGAAACTCTTGTAAATTATGATGGTGCTGAATAAGGAGTCCTAATTATGGTTCCTTGTATTTGGAGCCACCAGAGAATCCCTGCACCCATATGATCACAACCCAGGTGCTTGGCAAGGAGCTCGCAGTCACAATATTGCAGCATCCCATAGGGATTTGCATTTGGGACTTTCACTGCCAGCATCCAAAAGCAAAGTCAATGGAGAAGACAGCAGGAGGTAACAAATGGCAACCATGTGACATCCTATTTAATGGCAGCGTAAGTTTTGTTTAACAATGACAACAGGAAGTGCTAGAACTGCTATTGCTAAGGGTTACAGTCACATGATATCACACTTTGCAACTGCATTGCTTAGCAATGGAAATTCTAGTCCCAACTACAACAGTTTGTTTAATGAGAGTTCTAAGTTACAACGGCACTGAAAAAAAGTAACTTATGACCATTTTTCACACTTTTGACTGTTGCAGTATCCCCACAGGGACATGATTTACATTTGGATGCTTGGAAACTAACTCATATTTATGACGGTTGCAGTATCCCAGGATCACATGGTCCCCTTTTGCAACTTTCTGACAAGTCCATGGGGAAGGCAGATTCACTTAACAACCGCGTTGGTGATTCAATTAACAACTGTGGCAAGAAAAGTTGTAAAATGGGATAAAACCTACTTAACAAATTTCTCACTGAACAACGTAAATTTTGGGCTCAACTGTGGTCGGAAGTTGAGGACTACTTGAACACACATAAATATATTTTTAAAATGCCTACCCTCAAAATTGCTCATTTTTTAAATTTCTTCTCATAGCTACTGCAGTTTTTTTAAAAAATAATGATCTCCAGGCCAAATCTACATTTAATGTATCTTGGAGATAAGAGCTTACTTTGTCTAACTAAGCAAAAATACAGACCAAAGCCTATCTGAAAGGTCTTTATACTAGTCTGAGGCGGGATATGATTTTTAATATTAAGTAATATATTTTAAGTAACTAGAGCAACAGTCTTTCTCCCTCTTTAGATGAAACCAAATGTGTTATTTTAAATACCTCTATATTTTGAAGACCAAACTTTCTGTTCAGTTTTCAAAATCCCTTTATTACAGGATTCCAAGAATCTCTGGCACAACAGGCCTTTTGTGTGCAATCTGTCCACAGTTCTCTCAAGCTCGTTTATTTGTTTTATTTAATTCTCATGGGCAACTTTCCTCTACAGCAAGCTTAAAGGATTTTCTCAACTCCTCCTTTATGCTCTCTCTAAAAGAAACCCAGGCACTGATTTGCAGAGAGGGAGGGAGGGAGGGAAGGAGGAAGGAAGGAAGGAAAGAAGGAAGGAAAGAAGGAAGGAAAGAAGGAAGGAAGGTTTTAAAAAAAAATTTTGGTTTCACATTGCCCTTTTCCCCTGACACACTGGAGTCCCATGCTACAAACATGTGAAATGTGTCTATATTGAAAAGGAACTCAAATGAGCAGAGGTCTCTGGGCAGCTTTAAGGTGGAACTCGCCTGTTTAGACGCTGCCAGCAAGCCAGAAGCGAGACACAATCTGGCTGCAGAAGTTAATAAAGCCCTAATCTTGTGTAATGGGAATGAGCTCACCACCATACAAAGTACTAATTATCAGCAGTATTTTCCAGAGGATGTGAATAACTCCCCCTTGTGAGAAAGAGGCCCAAGGCACCACTCTGGGTCACTCTGCTTAATCCGAAACACGAATGGCTCCATAAGACTGCCATGCTTTTTTGCAAAGGTCCTGAATAGTGAAACAAGTTCAGTAGGAAATGAGTCAAAAACAATACCTGTGGTTGGGGGGAAAGTTCCCCCTCTTTATACATAGTTAGGCTTTGATGGTATCAAAGTTGGCAATCAGGAATCCTATTGCATTATTTGAAATTCAGTTTCTCAACAAAGTGTTTGAATACATTCTAATGATGACTGAAGGACTGCATTGATTCATGGCATACATATATCATTTTGCTTTTTATGAGCCACTGGAAACCAACTGCAGAAAAACTATAGGATACTTTAGGCTGTCTTTAATCATCACTTACCTACCCCCACCCTCATCCTTGTATGCTCATGTATAGGTGGAATTCTCCTGGTTTTGGCATAAATCCAAGTTTCTCAACCTTTGAAGCATAGTTTTTTTCCTACACTTCTAATGAAGCAGTAAGAAACTCAGCAAAAAAAAAGGTAGCAGCTCATTAGGTTGCTCGTAAATCTGAAGAGATTTTATGTATTTAGATGTAATAGAAACTCATAACAGCATTTCTAATGGCCTGTTTTTGAATTAGAATTTAGGCTACATACATAATCTCAGATGAGCCATCTCAAATATTAATATTTTCTTCTCACTGTCTGGAATCCTAAGGTTTCTATTGAACTTAGTTTCAGTTTTCAGGAAAGTTTCTGTTGTTATCTTAAAATCAAATATAGTTGTCTAAATTAAACAGTAAACAAATGTACCAAAAAGGTAACTTCCCAATCTGAGAATTTAAATATAATAAACTGGCTTGGATTAAAATCAAAATCAGTTTGGATGTTTCTTTTATTCAGAAGCATGACTTGATTTTATTTCAAATCGTTTCTTCCGAATATTAGAGACTCCTCTTTACAAACCTCAAGAGGAACAGCCAAGTCGGTTCATGCGTGTTTTCTTTATCTGGATAAATTTAAATATTTGCCTGACCTGCCCTTTGGGCGGCTTACTCAATTAAAAAAAATATTGAGACATTATTGGACAGATAGATATAAATAATCTTGTTTCACTCACAAAAAATCAGTGTGATGGCTTGTGGTTAGCTCTGGAATAACCTAACTTTTTATTTTTTAACCTCCAAAACTTTGCTTGCCAAGTAGTCCTTACTGCACTTGCTGGGACTATTTTTGGTATGGTGCAGTATATTAACAATGCATTGCAAACCGCTATTTTTATTTTAATTCTGCTACCTTTACAGCAGCTGATTAATATCCCTGAGAAAATGCAACCAGTAAATTCTAAAAATGAAGAGTTACATTCTTAGATGTTATCTAACACATTGTTTTATGGGCCATTACTTTGAACATACTCTAGTCTTATATGTACAAAAGCATTTTAGATTGAACTTAATTGTGAGAGAAACGGATACTCTGTTAGTCAACCCTACTTTGGAACATTCCAATGTGTCAGAGCTGTAACCTCTAGAATTCTCTGAAGAGTCACCAGCAATTATCAACAGTTTATTTAAGTAAAAGAATTATAATGATTTGTTGTACAAATATATGTTGTTCAACATTTTACATTTTATTTAATTAGAATTTAATGACACTAGATATTATTTCCAGAAACAAATGATAAGATGAGGGGGTCTTCCAATCAGTTAGAGTTACTGTTAGGCTAGAATTTCCTAAGTGTAAATATTTTTGGTTTTCCCATTTTCCTTCCCTTTTTAAATAGGAATAAAAGCTTTAACCAAGGTTTAGAATAACTGACTTCTTAAGGTATTAATGAACTTACTAATACTGTAGTTTTTCCTTCTTTTTTAAAAAAGCCCTATGTAATAAAAAAGAAAAGGAAATGGTTTCTAATTACATCAGGAAAAAAATGATGCCCTGAGCCCCGAGTGCTTATTGTTTAACTTGCTATTGTAATTTTCCAAGATCAAATTAAGCTTTTCTGACTATCTGAAAAACAGATAGAACAAGATCCATAAAAATCAACCACTTTCACACTGTGAAACTGAAAAAAAAAAAGATTATTCTGGATATAAACCTAATATATCACTGTTTTTCAATAATTAATTAAGATCTAGTAATAGTAGTAATAGTTCATTTTGTCACATGCATATGGATACAAAGGATTGTCAAAAGACTGGAAAGAACTATTTACCATATGAAACTATTGAAAAATCATTACAAATGAAAATAGAAAGAAATTATTTAAAAAGCATGAAAAAGCAGGATTGAAATCAATCAGAAAAATGTTAGTTGGCAGATAGCCATATCCTTTTGACAAAATGTTTTTTCTTCTTCATCTCAAGCTTAAACTAAAATTTAACACCCGAGATTTGCTACAAGCTTGAACTAACATTTCATTTCCTGGGATCTGGAAGTTATTGTCATGTGGTTCTTGGCTGCCTAACACTGGGATTTATCACATGTTTAACACCGACTAGTCTAAAGCCTAAATGATCTTCTGAATAAAATACTGAAGTATGGCAAAGTACAGTATATTTGACCACGAAGGGGTGGGGAACAGCACGGATGGAAAACAAGGTTAATTGAGTCCACAAGGATAGCGATAGACTGATGGAAGGGTATACTGGTTAGTAACAAACCTCCCTCTGCCACACTTCAAAAAAAAACTGTGTCTGAGACATAATAAAGCATATTAGTTCCGGCCATAAAATATCCCAGCACATGCGAGAGTAAGCCAGACTTGCCTTTTTCATTTACACAGTCATCTACAACAAGTAGCAGCTCTTCAAAAAACATGAATATAAGAACTTCTCCCATGAAAAAAAAGCCAACACAAGTCAGCCCAAACTAAAATACATTACTCTTAGATTAATTCAGTGTTTCTTAAACTCGGTAATTTTAAGATGTGTGGATTTCAGCTGGCTGGGGATTCTGGGAGCTGAAATCTACACATCTTAAACCTGGAAATCAATCAAACCAGATTTTTTTATAGTAACTTCTTTCTAATGCTGCTATATATGATATGTGGAAGGGAGCCATTCTTATATGCCTGAAACACAAGAACCAGATGTTTCCTTCGATTCTTAATGAGAGAAGGGCAAATATCAAGCACAGTCTTGCAACAATACACATTCAGCTCCTATAAAGCATCTGTTTTATGTATGGAAGGGCGTATCCTAAATGGGATAAAAATGAGCCTATATATTAAAATAAAAAAGAACTGCTGAATGCATTGAAGTCTTGTTTTCTTTACTTTTATATTTTGTTTTATGTTCTGTAAAGCAAAGTAATATTTTATTTCAAAGTCTTTGCATTTAAAGTAGTGGTGCATTTATTCAGTTCAAACAATGTATGCCATATATCACCTGAGCTGAACTAGAATTTTCTAAAGGAGAATCTGTGCAATACAGCTGTGATTGGATTACACAATAAATTCCTGTCCCTAGAACTACAGGCAGACAATTTTTATACAATGCAGTTTAAGTAGAAGACACCATGGCTGGATTTGTTCAAGACTGTCTACTGCTTCATCAGTGATCTCTTGCCCTGGAAAGCAACTTTTATTAAAAGCCCAGAATGTTGCAAAATAGCGCCCATCTAGAACCTGATTTCATCAGCCTGCAAAAGAATGTGTCCAGGCTAGTTTTTGTGATAGAAAAATGTTGGATTAAAGTTTTTATTGAAATTGGAACGGATTGTGATATCTTAAATTCATTTACAGAAGACAAGACTGAAGTACATGACTGTTTTAAAAAGGTGTATGGAAGACATAAATGAAACCATTTTAAATATTTTTAAAGAGTTCAAAAAAGATCTATTGTAATTATTCTTATTTGACATTATCATGTAAGTCAAAATTGTCCCTCAGGGCTACAGCATCAAGTTTTGGTTGGTAGGACTAGAGACAAGCAAGGTAAAAGGATGTGAAAAAGAGATGGATTTACCTGGACAGTTTTACATGTTCTTGCCATTTCATTTAACACAGGAATTATATTCCTATTTTAGGAAAGGGGAGCAAACTCCATTTAAATCAACAGAACTTGCACAGTTTAAGAGAAATACGTTCAGCTAGAATTTAAAGAAGCAAAAATTTGAAATAACAGAATGAGGAAGGTTTTGCACAAACCCCTCAAACCCCAAATGATCTCTGTATTATTATTTGACATCATCAATTATAGTAAGAAGAAACAATAAAGTTATATCAGACTTCTACTAGTCAGCAGTATCACAATCATTACAATATTTGCCAGAAGTGGTCTCTTACCAGCACGCTGCCATCTGTCCAACGGAAGTCATTCTCATACATCTTATCATTTAGGCCAATCCACTGATAGTCATGTCCTATGCCTACAGTGAAAATATATATTTTAGTAACTTTTTACCATTAAAGTGAATTTTCTGAAAATGAAAGTGAAATGAAATCAGCCCTCTCATGATATCTGTAAAATCTATTTCTATTGTTTCTTGTATAAGAGTTCATTCTTTCTTCTAAGAGCTGTGAATATTTAGAAAAGATATTCTTACTAACAATACTTTAGCTGATCTTCTATTTTTTCTTGTTGACTGCTCTGAATGGCAAGATTGTTTCAAAGCACAATACACTCCCTTGAAATGGAAGGTGGTAGCAATTACTAGGAAAAAAAGCTTGCTTTGGAAATATGTTATATTTAAATCTGCATCTTCAGCTGATAAACAGATGCATTAATATTTGCAGTCTTGCTTTATATCTTTGCATATATGTATGATAAAAATTCCTTCTATCAATAAAGCATCCACTAGCACAAATAAAAACACATGGATATCTAGGTTGATTTGCATGTTCAGCAAAAACGCAGACTTCATAATGCTCCTAGTTTTACTGGTAGTTTTCCACTTACAGCAATTAATTTAGTGACCATTTGAAGTTGCAATGGCACTGACAAATAGTCACTTATGATTGGTCCTCATATTTATGACCAACAGAGCTACCCCATGGTCCAATGATCAGAATTCAGGTGCTTAGTAACCTGCATGTATTTATAATGATTGCAGAATCCTAAAGTCATGTGATTGCCAATTGTGATTTTTCCACCTGGCTTCTAACAAGTAAGTCACTAGGAGAAACTACATGATTTGCTTAACAGCCATAGGATTGACTTAAAAACTGCAGTGGTTTGCTTAACAAAAATGTCCTAAAATTGGGTATGACTCACTTAAGAACCACCTTGCTTAGCAGTAGAAATTCTTGTACCATGTGGTTGTAAGTCAAGGACTACCTATATTTCCTAATTAATTGCTGTTCTGCTATGGCGTGTACACTGCTCTTTTCAAGCATGTATTTTTCTTGCTAACATCAAGCACTTTCCAGGGATATGGATATGCCAAATGGCTTGGCAGAAAATCAGCAATTCATAGCTTCTCAAAAGAGAAGTCAAATTTGATATTGAGAACAAATACATTTTTTTCTTTTAAGAAATATTTAGACTGAATATCATACCCAAACATTAACCCAGCTAATGTATTTGCAAACAAAACTGATGTGCTTTAGGTTTTCAAGCAGGATTGCAACTGTCGTAAATGCCAGCTATTTGTAACAGGATATAAAGAGGTTATTTGGCCTCTGAGGGTCAGTATTTTTTAAGTGTCTGATGATGAAACAGTCTAAGTGGCAAGATCAAAATAAACGTTTCATAATGAATTGTGTCACTCTAATTGTATACTATTCTTTCCCCCCTGAACTAAATTATTCAGTATTCAGAGTATTATTCATAATAAAGAATATCTCTCCAATACCAGCAAATATTGCAACCTCAGCTATTATAGAGCTGGAAATGAAAAGAGCAGATTAGCAATGAAGGATAAAATGAATATCTCAAGAATGAAAATGATAATGAAAATGTTTAGTGTCCTATGAGTTACTTATTTTACAGTAATTTACTCCTAGTTGCACTCCAACAGAAAGCACCTACGGTTTACAAACAGCTGTTCTTCATGAGACAAGATGCTTGTTAGATGGGCGCCTTGCAAGCGGCACTCTCTCTCAGCTGCATCCCATGTCCTGCGATGGGCAAAGTATTTGTAGCATTGCCCTTGAAACTTATGCCATCCATAATCACAGGTCTCAGTGTCTGCAATGAACGAACATAAAAATGTACACTGAACATGCATAGTCAATGACCAGGATTGCCCACTAACCATGTAAAATTGAAATAAATCAAACAGAAATATCCAATGACAAGTTCCATTTCAAGAAATATGAAAACGAATTGTAGCACATACTAATTTTGTAAGGCATGTATGTCATTTATGTGTTTTATTTAACATCAGCGTGTACTATTTGATGCCTGGCTTTCAACAAGACATAACACGATGGAAAGAAGAGCATTCTGGAAAAGAAACTTTGATTCTGGCCTGGAAATTAAAAGGTACATTGTAGGAGATCATTGTGGTCTGGCAAATCATCTTACCATCTAGAACAGCCTTCTTCAACCTGATGCCCTCCAGATGTATTGGAATAATGGCAATTGAAATTCAGTATATATCTGCAGCTCACCAGGTTGAGGAAAACTGGCTTAGAAACTTCAAGTGATATATACAAAAGCATGTGGAGAACAAGATGTTTTTAGACAAGGAACTGCTATTTCCGGAGCCAAAACTATAAGCTCTCATTTTAGAAGCAGAAAGTTTTCCAGATGGAACAGGAAATGGATTGCCTTTTTAACAGAGGCTGGTGTTGCAATGAAACCTGTAAAAAAAAAGCAGAAATCATGTATAGCTTTTTTCCCTTTATATCTTCCAAGAGTGTATCCCTTAATCCCCTGTAATATAAATTTTTACACAGGTGCAATTTTATTTTGTGTATTATTGTTGGGTAGAGTAGAGGGGTACATAATCTAACCCAGCAAAATTTAAAAATAGGATCATGCAGGGATTTAAATTTTCATTGGTGGGCAAGAACAGAAATAAAACTGCAAACCTAAAAATATTCCACACTTAAATTGTAAGTGCTACTTTTAATTCCAATTGAACATATTTTTTCCATTAAGCATCATAAATTATTCTGTTTTAAGCCCAGAATATGGAATTAAACTCTCTGAATCAAATCTAGCAATAAGGCATCTATCATACTACCAGATTTAATGCCAGCAATGACCACAGAATGACATATTTTGTGAGAACGTTAAAAAAAAAAAACCCTGATAAAAGCAACTTGCATACAGATGGAAAAATATTACAATATACAATACATGTGGTTTGCTTAGGTGTGGTTTGTTTAATGAATGTTGCTGACTGCATCCTTACAGGACAATTGGAAGATTACTATTCTGCTGCCTTATTTTTTTTAAAAAAAGGAAAGTAGCAAGAATAACCCTAAACAACAGAATTAATTGCTAAGAAGAAATAGAATTAATTGCACACCAGAAAGGTGTGACAAGTGAAAAAGAAATGACCAAATATGTAGTCCAATTTTATGTTGAGTAAGGGACACCCAGACCAGCTTTTGTTCTTCAGCAAGTCCCGAGGATGCACAAATAAATGTGCAAAAGAAAATCTGTTATGCTATATGCCACTGTTCATTGATTTAGGATAAATATATGGAATAGAGAATAGGTTTTATGTAAATATGTAGGGAAGGTTAATTGTTAAA
This sequence comes from Arizona elegans, assembly GCA_022577455.1. Classification (NCBI taxonomy): domain Eukaryota; kingdom Metazoa; phylum Chordata; class Lepidosauria; order Squamata; family Colubridae; genus Arizona; species Arizona elegans. The sequence continues at coordinate 60,411,743 of JAKOOJ010000008.1, forward strand.
TTCAGTAATATTAGTATAATGTAGAAGTAATGCATGCATGAGAATGGAATATTTATGGAATGATTCAACACTACAAGAAATAGGACAATATTGTTAATATTGTTTCTTGTATTCATACGTATAAGATGCAAATATATAAGAAATGTTTAGAAGTGTTTCAGTCAAGGATGTGAATATGTATGTACTTTTGTATGCAGATCGTGCTGTGTTGCTTCCAAGAACCCAAATGATTCTAAGTGATTGCTACTAGATACTATGAATGAGGAACAAGCAGCATCACTGTGAAAATAAGGTCACCGTTGGGAAAACTGATTCAACTATTCCAAATTACAAACAAATCGAGAAAAATTAGACCAAGTAAATTTGTGTAACTTGACAGAACGTTTACTAAAGAGAAGAAGATAAATTAAGGCATGTTACAGAATTTAAACTAGGTCGGACATCAATATCAGAGGACTTTTTCCAAGCTTTTGGACTCATGCTGGAGCCCATCTTCAGGGAGCTTCTAATGGAATATGTGCTTTGGGCTGCTCTATGTGTTCATAGACAATATGCATAGAGCAGCCCAAAGCACACATTCTGGTAGAAAGAAGTTCCCTGAGGATGGGCTCCAATACAAGTCCAAAAGCTCAGAAGGCTAAACTTCTGGTGCCGGAGTCTGACCCAGATTATATCCTGCAACATTATCTTGGGACGTGTATATTTGCCTTCATTCATAAGATATTTTAATATATATAAATACTGATAGAAAGATACTGTATGGTACGAAGTCTGGTGAGTTTTGAGTACTATATTTTTCGGAGTATAAGATGCACCAGAGTAAAAGATGCAGCTTAGTTTTTGGGGAGGAAAATAGGGGAGGGGGGGAAATCTGCCTATCAGGTATTCATCTGGCTAATGCCCTTAGTCTTGTCAGCTTCAGCACATTAGTTTTGTGCTGGTTTTGAGTGTGCACGCACACTTTTTATCCCTGCTTGGAGATAAAAAACAGCTTCTAAAGCACAGCTGAGAAGGAGCAGCAATGAGAAAAGCAGGCAAAGCACGGAGATCATTTCACTTGCTAGCGCCTCATTAGGACTGAAAAAAAGCTTCTAAAACATATCTGAAAGTCGGAGGGAGCAGGCAAAGCTCAGAAGATGCTTCACTTGCTAGCACCTCATTAGGGCTGAAAAAAGTTTTAAAAAAGCTACATTCAGCGTATAAGATGCACCCAAATTTTCAGTCTCTTTTGGGGAGGGGGAAGTGCATTTTATACTCCCAAAAAAATCAAGAAAGTGTTTATCTCTCCTATCGATGTGCTAGAATCACAGAACTATTCAGATCAATTCATTGGTACATAATCAAAAAATGTTGCATTAAACACAGGAGGCGTCCAGCTAGAGGAGGGGGCAGCTGTGGTCCAGGAACAATTCAAGGTCAGAGTTTTATATGTGAAGATGCAAAGTGGGAAGAAAAGAGCATTGACTCATAAAACTATCTCAGTCTCTAATACTATGTTACAAGGTATACAATAGGCAATCCTCTCAGGCTTAGTTGGCACTTATTTTGATTCTATTTTAAGGAGTGCATAGAACACAGATTGAAAACCACTGCTCTAATACTTTATTATACAGATAGTCCTTAACTTACAACTGGACGTTTAACAATAGTTCACAGTCATGAAGTCATCATAATAGATGCTTTACAGTCCTTAGAAAATGTTACGCCAGCCCGCTTGGTCACATGATGCAGTTTAGTGACCTGTTTACATTTACAACCAGTTGCCAAGTGCACTGGAAACATTTTATTGCCATTTGAAACCTTCTCTGCTGGCTCCTAAGAAAGTCAATGGGAAGGTTGCTAGCAGAGGGGATGCTGGCTTTGAAGTTTAGCATGCCAAGGGATTTCTGCCCACCATTGTTCTCAAGATTATAATGACCCACACTATCGCTTAATAACTGCCACTAAGAGAACCAGGATTGTAATCATTGAGCAAAGAAATCATGTAGCAACTGACTTTTTTTTTTTTTTTTTTGCTTTAATTTATATGCCGCCCTTCTCCGGAGACTCAGGGCAGCTTACAATGCGTTAAGCAATAGCCTTCATTCTTTTGTATATTTATACAAAGTCAGCTTATTGCCCCCACAATCTGGGTCCTCATTTTACCTACCTTTGAAAGGATGGAAGGCTAAGTCAATCTTGAGCCTGGTGAGATTTGAACTTGCAGTAATTGCAAGCAGCAGATGTTAATAACAGTGCTTTAGTCCACTGTACTACAGGCTCCTGTAAATGACTTAATGGCCATTTCTCTCAACAACCAAGATTCTGGGCTCAATAATGGCCATAGATGGATGGCCATATATACTATGCTGGCTTAAAAATTATTCATTTGTTTTAAATAGTAAAGAAGTGTCATCCTAGTTTTTTTTCAATGGTGTGTATTCTGGAACTTTAAAAATTACTACACTCACTAGTGTATAGATATTTCAGGTGGGAGTACCTAGCTGACAATGAACAGTTAAATAGTATTGAATCTGGTTTGTACTTGGATAGGAGGCTACCAGGAATTTTAAAGATTTTACACACCAGCCTGAAAAGTTGAAAATCATCACAGGGAAAAACATTGGTAAAAGTTCTTCTTGACCTTTCCTCTCTGTTTGCCATAGGCAAACAAACAAACAAACAAACAAACAAACAAACAAACAAACAAAAAACAGGAATCTCTCCATGAAGTCACTGGGAGTTGACCTTGACTTTGTGGAGGTGGATTTCACTTTCAGGCATTTAGAATTAAGAGGTGCAGTATAAGAAGTCAAGTTCTTCTTTATATATTTATAATGTTTTAAAAATGTTTCACTAAACCTAGAAGTTATTCCAATGCAGAGGTTCGTTCTTATTTTTGGAAGTTTATTTATTTATTTATTAGTTCAATTTATATGCCGCCCTTCTCTGAAGACTCAGGGCGGCTTACAATGCACTTATAGCAATAGCCTTCATTCCTTTGTATATACCTGCTTATTGGGGCTTTTGCCCCCCCCCCAAGCGGTGTTTCTACAAAGTCAGTTTATTGCCCCCACAATCCGGGTCCTCAATTTACCTACCTCGGAAGGATGGAAGGCTGAGTCAACTTTGAACTCACACTAATTTCAGGCAGCTGGCAGCTAAGTGCTACATAACAGCACTTAGTCCGCTGCACCAAGGCTCTAAATAGTTGAGTACAGTATATAAGCATCTTTACACAGATAGCATATTTTATACCTGCAGCATGATTAAATGGCTTTGAGAACTGGACTGCAGTTGAATGGCAGACAGAATTGTTGTTCTAATGCAGCTATTAGAGAAATGAAGCAGCTGTAATCATTGCAGCATGTCTTCAATAAAACCTTATCGGCAGCCAAAAATCGTAGGAACATTTATTTCAATAACTATCAATATCAGAGTTTAGATGTAGAATAAGAAAATATAACTTATTAAGAGCAAGAATAATCTCAATTTTCCAAGCTGATGTCCCTGAGATAAAATACCTTAGCATATCTATGCTGCAAGTTCTTGTAGCTCCTTTAAGAATCAGCATGGCTATCGCCCAACTTTCAAAATTAAACCTACAGGCAGAGACAGTACTTGCAAATATTTCAAAAGGTAACTCCTTAGATAAAAAGTATTTTTAAATGAAGAACAGAAAAAGAAAAATTGAAATTAAATAGATTATGCTTAGCTACACTGTAAGATTTGTCTTCTTGCAATTTCATCTGTGTAGTTGAACATAGCAGCTTCAGCTCCATATCTGTATTCAATAAACACTATAAACTACGGTAAGCTCAGTTTTCTTAGACTGCCAGGAAAAAGTGACACATACAGAAAAATCAAACTATAGAAGCAAAGTGAAAAGAATGAAAAGAGAGAGAAAGAGACAGAGAGATTCTAAATTAAACTACATTTTCTGTTCTGGTTAAAAAATTCTTGAATAATTATACAGGGCATACTGCTTTTCTTCAGAGTATGAAGTTACTTTTCCCAAAAACTACTATCTAAAGTCGAGCCCATTCATTTAAACAGTAAAGAAGTAACAGTTGTAAACCAGATTATATGTTCCTTCATTTCTTATACTATTGGGGAAACTTAGTGACATTGTCATTCTTGCCCTGGAGTTCTTGCTAGTTTGCACGTTACAACAATTACACACAATGGAAGTATATGCGGAATAAAGATACTTATTAAAGTGGGAGAGGGAAGGGCAAAATTCTAAGAGGAATTTAATCCCTTGACAAGAACGCTCTTAAAATTTTCCTAACACAAGTAAGAATAATTTAATAAATAATAAAACCATTATTGGTGCTCCAATAACTCTACCACAATACATTGTAGCTGTCTTTCTCTGTGGAGCTTACTACACAAAAGGTCATAGTCATTCTAACACTTTTCAAGGGATTTAAGCAAAGCTATTATAGACACCACTCCCAATAGCTATAATTACTGTACTGCCAGGATTTGGGTAATTTCATTTTTAGAATTAGCTGCTGAAGAAAAAGAGGAAAATATTGGTGTGTATTATATTCTGCCTGAGAGTTTCTATGGTCCACAGGGATCGCAAGTGTGAGCAGCAACTCTGGACAGGCCTCTGATCTGATTGAATAATACAATACCCTCAGCATGTTTTTAAGAGAAAGACAGCTGTTATTTCAGTGAGGTAATTTAATATGTGTCAATAGCATCAGCTACAAATGTCATTCTGACACATTTACATTCTGCCATGTGGAACTATTAGAAGCATTTAATGCTAATGTCTTATACTGACTGGAGATAATGAAAATGAGGAAAATGTGACACAATCCACATTAAAAAGGCACATTTGGTAAAACTAATATAAGCATCAGCAAATATCTTAAAGATATCCATTGCGTAGCCACTGACACTGAGGAGTAACTAAAGACTTAAAAGATCAAATGGGATGGAATTGGACAAACAGCAAAAATTGCCATATAGCATTACAAATTGGAACACAAACAGGTTTAGGCACCACCAACTACTAATCATGAAGTTTACTTTCACGAATCTACTCTGCCAATACACTAATAATTCCTTTTACTAACTTAACTATGGATTTGGTCAGCTTCTATACCATGCTACCACCTACTTGTAAAATTTGATACTTTGCGTGTTTGTCAAATCTGGCAAATGTGTGGAATTCAATTTCCAGAATTCCTCAACTAGATGATGTCCACATATCTTAAAGGTACCAAGTTTGAGAAACATTGCTCTAAATGATAGGGACTAAGTACAGAATTCTATTTTTTTGCACTTAACAACTCACTTTGCTGTATGGAAAGTACAACACATCGGGGTCATGATCCAGAAGATATAGGCAGGACTGGGATTTTAATTTTTATAAAGTTGTGGTTGCAAAAGTTTTCTGGAGTGTATAAAACTAGTCTTAAGCCTATTTTTGAGATAACACTGTTTACTGTTTTTCATTTCAGAATTATAGAAAAATATTAAATTTGAAGGCATAGCAATAGAAGCTGGAGGCCTGATTGGCCAAGTGTGAATATAGAGAATCCAGTGATATTCATACTTAATATCCAATATTGCTCACTACAATCGATGGGAAAAGTAAGTTTTGAAAAATACAATAAATTGCAGAGTGTGAAATTACTTTGGGTCAGTTCTTTCCAACAGGGAAATGAGGATTAATTAAGGTGCTTTACATAGCATGAATTCTGGAAAACATAGCAGTTCAAGTTGCAAAAAAAATTCATAGCAAGCTTCACTGTGCCCTTTCTCTAACATGAGTTATATGTTCCGCCCTTTTTAATTTTAGATAATATGATACTAGGTTGAATGACATGACATTGGGACTGCTTGGTAAACAATGTATCCTTTAAATTCTTTTACGGAATGGAAAAGTTGAAAAATGTCCTCCAAAGCTTCCAGCCCACAGAGGAAAAACTAGATGAAGGAAAATATCCTAATATAGATCGCATAAATATACTTTCTAGATAACAAACAAGGAAATATGCTAAGTATCTCACTTGAATCCTTCAGTCGGTCATTATGAATGGAGTTCTTTGCCATCTAGTAGAACTCAGACATTCCTAAAATGCATCCTTTTAGACAAATATCTCAACACACATCTACACAAGGGTTCCATGCTCTGAATCATGACAAAGACAGATTACCCAATTCTTCTACTTCCGCTAATTAGGAAAAGTTATTTTTAGTAACATCTTGCCTCAGCCTCAGATTTAAGCAGGAATTTACAGGTAAGAAACTGTATTCCAGGAGTCATCTTGTTTCTAGAAAAACGGGAAAACTTTTATCTAAGATTTGTACTAAATTTGATTTCTAGGTTTGTTAGTCAATGCTTTATCATCTCCAGCATCTTTTATTTTATACAAGCTTAGCCATTGCATTGGGGGGGGGAGGGGTGCCAACTTTTTTTTTGTCCAAGTTGGAATCTCTTTGAATCAGAGCTGCTTGTGGTCTGTTCCATCTTTATCTTTCCCTGTATATTTTTCCATTGGCTGTTCTAAGATGCTTTCTATTATTTTTTTAATGGTCCATCCAGTTGAGCCTGATTATGGGTGATTCAAAAACAAGACTGTGTAGGTTGCTTGGCAGCATTTTTCAAAGTGACCTGCCAGCATCTTCTTCATAGGGCTGAAGACAGCAACTAGCTTTCATGTCTAAGGCAGTAATCAAACTCACAGATTCCTGGGCTCTAAATCAGCATGTTAACCACCATACCAAACTGGCTTTTGTCTATAATTTTAGAAGCTCTATATTTTTACTTCCTCACCGCAGAATGTCTTGCATGTGACTATTTAAATATATATTTTTACCTTCTTTCTTTTCAGTTTTTGTTCTAAAACAAAGCTTTATTCTATGTATATTTTATGACACTGACTTAATTCCTAAAGTAGAGAAGGATGATCTCCCTAATCATGCACCTAATATCCCCAGGCCAAACTTTCAACTGTATGACACTGTAGTCATAAAGTAGAATTTAAAGCTATAATGATTTGAAAACTTTTTGGAATTTATTAGGAGATGTATTTTCAAATTAACTGCTAAAAAAAACATTTTTCATCTTATGCTCTTATGTTAAAGAGCTGAATTCTGAATTGTTTCCATTATTAATGAGACTATTAAAATTTAATTGCAATGAATCTAACATTTTGCCTTAGGTTTAAAAAATAATGCATCACAAAAGTACTTTTAGCCTCATGGATTTTTTTTTTCTCCAAAAGCACTTTTAAATTCAGAGCCTTTCACCCAGTAGGCTTAGGATAAAAAGACAAGCCTAGAACCTGCCAGTATTTATGAAATTATATATTTTGTTCTAGTCAGAATAAATCTAGTCACAGTGAGATTCAAAACATTTTACTACATCTGCTGTTATGTCCAAATAAATACAATTTAAAGAAGAATAATTTTCACTCCCTTCTGTTCTTTTTGAACTTTCTTTATTACCTTTGGACAGGACTTCAACCTACGCTGAGAAACTTGTATTTATTCTTAATGCCCTTTTGCCAAAAGTAAATCAGAGATATTTCTTACAATTGAAGGAGTTCAGATTTAGAAAGAAAAGAAACATTGTATTAGCTCAGAAATGTTTTTTGCTTTGTTCAGGATTCAATTCAGTGATAAATTTGCAGAGTAGAATTATTATACCATATGTATAGCATAGAAACATCACATAGTGTAACACTATCAAAATTTCACGAAGACTTTTATCGACTTCTTCTGAAAATTTAACATGGCATTTGGGTCAAAAAGGCCCGATTATTTTGATCATGTTTTTTATGTTTAAGTTTACATCAGCATTCTGTAAAAATTCCCCAAAGATACAAAAAACTCTCCAAATTCTCATTAAGACTTATTACTGTTCTTAACAAAATACAGTATCTTACAGTATTTAGTTTAGTTTTTATAGCTGATTAAACTAAATGCTGTAACTAAATTACTCTCTTCCTCTCTAATTATCAGCAACAATAAAAGCTTGAAGACAAGAAGAAAAAATAAAGCCTATATAAAGCATGAGTTACTTTTATTTATCCTGTTTTATGTAGGTGTGAAATATGATTCAAGAAAGGCACTATTAAATATTTAGAATAAATAATATAATACACAAAGAAATAAAATGCATTCATCCCATCCCCGTGGCAGATGATTTTTTTGCCACCTTTCATAGATTATTTTAAAAGTAGGATTGAGTTAACTACACATTTCAAAACTGGTCTCTCACCTTTTTCACAAAGTGCTCCAACATAGCTTGGAAGACAAAGACAAGTAAATGTACTGACACCATCAATGCATGTGGCACCATTTCTGCAAGGACTGGATTGACATTCATCTATATCTATTCAAGAAAATTACAAACAAATAATAATGTTTTATAACAACTATTCTAATTTTTACATTGTGTGTGTGTGTGTGTGTTATATCAAGTAGAAGAACTTATTAATCAGGCATCCCAATGTATAAACTTAACATTTTTTTCAACATTTGAATAAACTTCCCACACAGAGAACTTTTCTAAATGCAGCATATCAACCTGCCCTTGTTAAAAATCATCCTAGATCTCTAACCTGGCACCTTCAGTTTACCTGTCATTACTTGAACTGCTGGGGGGGAATATATCGCAGCAATTCCTTTTTCAAAAGGAAAATCTGGGTAATTATTGCTGCCAAGTGTCCAACTTGTTCTAACCTGTAAACATGAAACACTGAACTTCTGTATCTCTTAATGGCTGTAGGCATTATCATTCATGCTGTTTATTTTATCTTTATCTTGCTGCCCATTCAAAATAAATAATGTATGAAGTAATACATTACAATTCTTCAAAAAGTAGAAATCCAGGTCGTATGGAATAATTAAATAACAGGATATGAGCTACATACCCCATCAGTATAAGGAAATCTATTATTACTAAAATTGCTTCATGCCTTTGGCTGAACGAATCCAGCAAACAAAAAGACCCTTTCTTTCATTAATTTAATAAGCATTTTCATATCTTCAAAAACTCTTGTGAGTTTTTAATAGATTTTATTAAATAAGGATGACATAGAATATTTCTAATTAGATATGGGAAGGTATGGGCATTTTTGAAATATCCTTCCTCCTTTGGTACTTTAAATATATTTGATTAAAAATTCAGACTATCTACCTAGTATATATTCCAATATATGTGCAGAGCACCAGCTGGAGAAGTTTATTTTTAAAAACATGTCTTCCTGTTTCCAAGGCCCTGCTAAACTGATGCTATGTCTGGAAGCAAATTGGATGCAGCTATTAATGGACATATACATTTGAAATAGGTCAGTATTTTTTCCTTATAGCACCCATTTATCAAAACCAGATATTAATATTATAGTTTGCTTCTCTATTATTATTTACACCTGGTATAGTCTTTTATTTATTGAAGGAAAAAGGAAAACAGCAACATATAGATAAAATGTCTTACTAGGCAACACTATTATGTAGAACATGAATAGAGAAGTATAGCAAATAATGCATGTTTTATAACCCTCATGATACCTATTTTTAGATATTCCATTTGTATGAACATGGATTGCATTTGCTGAATAGCTAGGTGAGTCTCCATCAAGTTGATGATATAAATTTCACTATTGCCTGAACTTTAATGTTCATTACTGAATTTCTTCTCCATATTTAAAAAAAAGTTAGACAGTCAAAAATTTGTTTCTTACCTACTTCACACCGATCACCACTGAAACCTGGCATACAAGTGCAGATATAGAAAGAGTCACGTGGGTAACAAGTGCCCCCATGCAAGCATGGATTACTTTTACATAGATCTTGGCCTGTAAAAATGAGTTCATTGAAAATAGCTGTATTTTTTAAAAAAACAACAACATTCGTTTGTTTCTATGCAGAAAACTTTTCTGAATTTATCTCAAGTGTTGCAATCTGCTACATTAACAGATTAAACACTATAAACATGCAAGCAAATAATTAAGAACACTATGTGGCAGTAACAATAAATCATGCTTTCATAATAGAAACGAAACTATACTACATCAGGAAAAAATATTTTTAACAATATTTTGTTTACTTCAATGATGCTTTGTTTTGATTTTGGCAGTCTTAATATTTTGTTGAGGATTTAGCTGATATGATATGATAATTAATTATAGCCAAAATAGTTAAAACATGTACACAGTGAATGAAACATGTATTATCTGAACGAAGTTAGTTTATGTGCAATGACTGGGTAGACAGAACAACAATTCTTACAGCATACATTTTGTTTGTTATCTTCTCAGTGTGACTTGTGAACTTGGATAAATACAACCTTTCAATTCACATTATATTTAATCAATTTATAAGACATTCTATTTAAAAAAATATCACTCAGAAGTCAAATCATTTTTTGAATCTATTGTCTTGTCAAATGAAAAACTTCTAAGGTTTAATTCAGGTTGCTTTTGTATTTTTAAGTGAAGGTTACATATATGTAAAACTATCACTTATTACTAGAATGACACCCACCTATTAAGTAATTATGTGAATCTGTTGTGTCCGAAAGAAGTACACCAGGCCCAAATTGCATGTTTTTAAATATAACTACTGAGCAGATATTCTATGCCTTGACTACTTATTTTGTGCAAAACCTTCAATAGAAAAACTATGAGAATCTTCTCAAATCCTTACCACTGGGAAAAATAATCTAAGCTAAATATGATGGATGTCCACAGATAAAAAGCTAAATAAATAAATAAATAAATAAATTTCACATAGTTTAAATGTCTTAGATAGATAGCTATCCAATTCATGAACCCCTTATCTATAGGAATACCTTATCCATAGTAAAACTGATTTCGCATATTGAATCACACTGCATGTGAAATAATAAAACTATTGCAAATTCCAGGGAAGAAAGCAGACAAGGGAGAAATGGTATTCAGTCTGCTGTCCGGTATGAATAGCTTTCATTTCAAGATCAGGATACAAAAGTGAATTCCACTTTTTTCCGCCAAAATGACTATTTCTCTTTCATATTTAGCCACATATGTATTGCTGCATCTCTCAATAACATTACAATTCAGTGAATTCAAAAAGTCTGCTAACATTATTGTATTAGTAATAATTTTTCTATTCCAAACTATTGACAAATATTTCACATTTAAATCATGCAATATCTTTTTTTCCCTTCATGCAACCAGTTTTCGGGGTACACATTTGAATGCACAAATGTACCAGGTGAACTAGTTCTAGCTATCATAATAGAAACTGCTGTCACTATTCCAATGATCGTCCAGTTCACATACTACAGTTGTCCATATAATGTGTGACATATGTTATATTCAGTTTATCTTCAGGCAAGCATTTTCTGATAAATGATAAAAATAAGTAATTGTGGCAGAGGAAAGGATGCACTTAAATAGCTTCTCCCTTACCTGGGATCTGAATTGCTGAGCCTTCAACTGAGCCTTCACCTTGACCAATCAGGAAATCTGATCCATTGGTAACATCCAGAAGTAAAAATGGTGGAGTTACAAGTTCATTTGCATTTACATCCTCTGTATTTATTGTTTGTTTGTTATAATCAGAAATGCTTTCAGGACCTGAATATTCATTTACAAGATTAGAAGAAATTGTTGTTGACTCTGGTTGGGCTGTTTGAAGTTTCACAATTGTATCTGCAGGTGGTGGCGGTGAGATTGGCCAAACACTGGCTTCCCCATCAGTACCAAAAACTCCACCTGTTTTACTTTCATGAGGAATTGAAGAAGGTATGCTATGTATCCATAACAAACTTCCATCAGCACTATTTCCATCTAACTGATTTAGCTCCTTTAGCTTCTCAGGAGTTTCTTCTTCTAACAGATCTTCAGTGTCAGAATGAAAAAAGCTTGATGGTACCACACCTTTTGAAAGAAATTCTTCAAAAACAGTTGTTTTTTCTGTAGCATCTTTTGGCATTTCTTTTGTTTCCTGTACATGCCCATCAGATGTAGTTATATTTTCAAGGAAACTGTTCTCCAGTTCCACATTAGGAAATGCTGTATTATTGGACAAATCTTTCAGAACAGGTTTGTAAGTTACTGCTGCGTCAGCACTAACTTCTCTAAAAGTTTCTGGTGCTGGCAAACCATGTTTGCTAGAATCAGTTGATGATGAAGAACTTCGCATGATTTCTTCTGGGTGTTCAGAAACACCACTGAGTAAATGCACGGTCACAGGCAGTTTGGGTATTTGCGTTGTGAGAACCAAGTTCTTCATAACTGTTTCTATTGAATTTGTGAGTTCAGTTTTCATTCCTTCATACACCTTGTAGCTCGTTTCTTTAGATTTTGTTACATTTTGTGAAACAAGCTGATTTGAAGCAGTACTTTCTTCGGGTTGATGTGTGGTCAAAGTTTGTCCTGTTTTTAGGGGCATGTATGCTAGAGTTGAAGGAAGAACCACAGGTTTCTGTTTATCCAACTGTACTTGTCCCTCTCCTGACATGGTAATAATTTCACTTTCATCAGCAACTACTTGATTGTCTGATGGTGTTGGTGGTTCAGATTTGGACTGTATTATTTCTTCAGATTCTTTATATTCAATGCCATATCCTACGTCAGTGGTATTTTCGTTAGAACTAATTGGAGATGATATGGTAGAACTGACAAGAAGAGGTAGTGTTGGAAGCAGAATGGATGTTTTAAGTGGATCCTGAGAAATTGCACTTTCTGTTGTGAAAAACGCAATATCTCCTGAACCCACCTCTAATGTTGGGGTATGAGCAGATAACATAGATTCACTGTGTATGAACTTATTACCTACAGAACTTCTTTGATTATCTGTAATTTTATCATCAATTAACATTTCAGGTGTTGTATTTTGAATTGTCATTGTTGATGTATAAATATTATATGTTGAGTGTCTTCCAGGCCTTTCAGTTGTATGATCTATAATGTCTTCAATATTTGCATTTGTTTTCAAATTATCAACATCAATAATTGTTGTTTCATCAAGTATTACTCCATGCCCTGTTCCAATAATATCAATGAAGCTAGAAATATCGTCAGAATAATTTCTTTTGAAACCAGCTACAGGGATAAGATCTTCATAGTCTTTTATGTTGTTTGTGGAACTCTCATATGAAAAACTCTCTGAGATGTCACTATCAGATGTTGCTGTCTTTTCATGCTTCTCTGTGTGAGTGTGTGGTCCTTTTTGGAATGCATCCATTGTGGCACCTGTGTTCTCAATGTCTGAATAATGAGGAGGATGAGTTAGAAGTGGTAGTTCCCAGTTTGGCAACTGGGTAAATGATTCAGGTTTTTTCTCTATTACGCCTTGCCAGCCAGATCCTTCCCCAGAACCATCACTCAACACTTTGGATAATAAAATGGTATCTGGTGTTTCTATTGTTCCAGTAGTAGGGGGTTCGATAAATAATTTTGAAGCAGAAGTTTCATTTTCATGCTTTACAAACATCCAGGCTTTCCCTTGAGAAGTTCCATCTGTTGCAGCTAGTACATTTTGTTCTCCCTGGTAAGATTTTTCTTTATTCTGATCACCTTCAGAAATGAACCAATTTATAGTAGATGCCTCAGTATATACAACAGGTAACACAGGAAAGGTTTCATCACTGGCTGAAGACAAATCGTCTTCTAGCATGGATTTGGAATCATCAGTATGCTTCTCAAATTCTTCATGTTGTTCCTCTGAAAAAAGTTCTTCTGAACTTTTAGGAAGAAGAGTGTCAAGTTTTAATGCATTAGAACTTTCTTTTAATGTAGCAGAATTCCCAGGTGCAGTAGTATGAACCATAAAGAATTCATTTTCTGAGCCTTGTTTTGACAAAAATGGAACATTAGTTGCTGTGGTTATTGGTCTATACATTGTAGATGGGGGTGGAAGTGTGTGACTGTCTTTGGCAGGATTAGTCTTTTCTTCCAACCATTCTTCTTTCTCTGCATTTATTAATAAAGTGCTTGCAGTTTTATCATATGAAGGGGGATATTTCTGTAATGATTCAGTAACCGAATTAATATCAAATTGTAGTTCTTTTGCATGTGGATTAAATTTAGAAGTACCAGAAATTCCTGACTGTTGTGTTACGGATTCTGTTTCTATAATTTTTCTGTTTTCTCCATAATACATTTCTGCTTCCAAATGGGGGGTTTTATCAGAAGCTCTCGTTTCCAATACATTTGGCATTTCCTGTTCCATTTTTGATTTATTAACAAACTCTCCTGTAATACTTTGGTTCACTAATGTTACTATAGTGGTACTACTTATGTTTAATGTTGTAACCAGTGGATGCTGAAATACCATGCTAGGTTCTTCATTTTTGTTTTTTATTTGATTTTTAGATCCTTGTTCCAAAACTTCAGATGAAACTGGTTTTTTTGTAGAAGAGTATGTAATAGAATCTACCTCTCCAGAACCTAGTTCAATCAATGGTAATTTACTATTAATTTCTTTTTCTGTGGGAGTATAATTTTCCTGCATCATACTACTTGTGTCACTAACTGATTCCTCTCCAGAGCCTTTATCCACAAGATCAATTGTTTTGGCAAAGGTAGTTGTAGAAATGTTTTTTCTATCTTCTAACTGAAGAGAGTCCATTCCTTCATTTACTATGAATTCAGAACTTTCTTTCTGCAGAGTTATGTTATTTGTCACTACTATAGAATCATCTGCGGTACTGCTGGAATGTTGTGCAGTCCTATCAGTTTCTCTTGATTCTGGTATTAACTTCATTCCTACACTGATGTCAGGAGAAATGTTTGTCATACTAGATGTTTCAAAGAAATTTGTTTGCTCTTGTATTGTTATAGTTGTTATCACTTCTTTATTTGTCTCCACAACAGACTTGTCACTAAATGGCAATAGCACACTTGTCTCTGATTTATCTGAAGCTCTCGTTTCATTTTCTGATACTTGACTTTCTATTCTAGTGTCTGTAGCCTCCCCATACAATTCAGCATCCAACACATCCATTTGATTACTGGTAGTATGAATTGCATGATTCAATGGTGGTTCACTTGAATTACTACCTATTTCTTTTCCTTTACTGCTTCCATATTCAGACCTCATTGGAAATGAAGTCTGTGTAGTGGCTTGAGTTATACTATCAATTCCTCCAAAACCTGCATCTAGAAATTGGGAGTCAATACTTACCACTTGGCTGGTAGGACCCCCCAAAAGTATTTCTCTATTAGGTTTCCTCCAAAATTCTCCATCACCAGATTCTTCATTAATGGACAATCTATTTTCTGTGATTTCTTTGGTTTTGAGAGGAGAGATTGTTTGAATGACAGCTATGGATCCTTCACTCACAACTCTGATATTATCACTTAAGTATTCATTGTTATTAAACAGGTTTTCTGTGTTGACAGCAGTTGAATTCTCCATATTTAAAGTCATAGAGCTTGTACTGTCTTCCTTATCCTCCTCCATATTAATTTGATTTTTAGTAGTGCTCAAAATTATTTTGGTAACAGAGTCAGTAGTAAAAGATTCTACAAGACTATGTTCAGCAATAAACATGGTCTCTTTATACAAAGAAGCAGAAGATTGTGAAGCAGAAGGCATAGGTTTAGGTGGAATAGGATTTCCATCACTTGAGAAAATATCCTGACTAGGATGTTTTTCTTGTCTTCCTGGTTTTATTAATACACTAGTTGATTTATAACCATCTTCTTGAACAGCTCCAGACCCTTCTGATATATTCAACAAATTAGTACTGGAAGTGGTTGTCAATAAATTTATATAAGAATTAAGTATATTATGTCCAACTTTTGTATTATAATTTCCTTGCAGAACAGAAGTGTCATGTTGAGCTATTATGTCATCTCCAGGATCTAAGGATACAGTGGTAGTATGAGGTAACCAATCTTGAGTAGAAGCTGTTAGAATTAACTGTTCAGAGTCTTCTTTTAGCTCCATGTTTGTTGTGTGGGGAGAAGCAGAACTTATTGATTCAGGCTGGGCCATTAAATCTTCTAAGTGTTCTGTTTCAGACTGTATCAATTTCTCATTATTGTCTGATAAGGACTGGCCATGGAGATATATTATCTCACGAACTTTATGTGTAGTTTCTGAGTCTCCACTAAAGACTTCTTCCATCATATCATATTCTACTCTTAGCTTTTGTGTAGCAGCAGTATCACCAGTTGATTCATTTGGCTGTATTGTGGCCAAGAACTCATTATCAGACACCATATTAGTTTCATTGATATGCAAAAAATTTACGTTTTTGGAATGTGCTAAAATTTGATCACTTCTTGCTTCTTCAGCTTTTATATCTTTAGGTGCAGTGGTCACTTGCTGCTTTCCATTAATAAACTGCAGTGGTGGAGGGGTTGTGATAGCAGTAGTATTCTCACAGTCAACTTCTTCGCTCTCATCTTCATCCAGATGATATATTTCAGGATAGAAAGGGTCAATAATGAGGATATCTTCACCAACATCTTCGGGACTTGCTGTACAGGGTTCCTCAGTGGTTGATTCATCTAGTGGGTGTTCATCTAGTTCATGAGGGATGTGGTAACCAAACAAATCCCAAAGTCCGGGCAATGAATCTGTAAAACAAAGAGCCTTTAATAATAATTTTAGCATTTCAATTTGTTATAAGGTAGTAATTAATATCATATAAACAACAATACTATGAAATGCATTAAAAGGAAAAATGCATCAAATATTCCACGTTCATTCAATAAAATGTTATTGGCATCAGGAAGGGTCAATTACTACCTCTTAAGTTTTCACAGACATTTCAGTTCTGAAAGACACACCACTGAACACCTCTAGGCCTTGCAAATACTGCCAGCTGCAATGCTGCCATTATACTCCTAACTGTTGAACATACCACAATTATTTTAAATTTGGTTCTCTATCAGTTTTGCAGACCTGGCCTAAACATTAATAAAGGATAATAAAAACTTTTGTTTTAGACATAGATGAAGAAAAAATTTCAGTAGGTATCAAAGAGCTATCTACATCAAGTTGGCATTCATTTTTCTTAATCTTTATAATACTGAATTGATATAAAGACAATTTGCAAAAATGAATTTTTCTGGGGTCACATTCCCTCTTTTTTACACAAACTTGCAACCATGGTTTTTTTTTTTTTTTTTTGTAATATTCAAACAATTCTTCTTCACAGCTCCCTTACAAAGAAACATTGGCATGATTATAGTAACACCCTGGGCACTTTTCACTCTGGATCTTGTACATAAAAAAAGCCCCATAAATCTTTAGAATTCTAGTTGACAATACTAATGACTATCTGCTTCACAGTGCATTAGGGATTCTCAAACTTTGAAATACCATGGTCCCTAAACTGATAAATATACTGGTATTTATGACCTTACTTGATAAAATATGATTTCTTACACTGCTGCTAACCAAAGAATTTTGTTGGTGAAGGGAAGGGACAAAACTGGTAATGAGATTTATATCCAGGCACTGTATGTAGATATAGTGTATTTTGACAATGGCTATAAAATAAGGAAGTCAGGGTTCAGCATATTTTATATGGCATTAAGTCTTGACCTAAAATGTTCAGCAGAATTTCCCAAATAGTATATTATAGCTAGTGAGTGAGATAAATATAGGACTGCATTTTCCATGGAAACAGTAGTGCTATATAACAATAACACTTTAAGGATCAGTGAATTCAATAGCAAATCTGAATCTTTCAAAGCATGTTTTACTAAAGTCTATGAAATCTTTTACATTTAGCAATTTTAGTAAAAGTTTTTAAATATTTTCCTCTCTTACTGTAATTAATCATCTATTGAAGATATTCATGGTTTAAATAAAAATGACATTTAGGAATGTCAAACATCTAAGAAAGAAAGCAATGAATCAGTGAACACCTAGAAGCAAACAAAGTAATAACCAAAAGCCAACATGGATTTGTCAAAAACAAATCATACCAGATTAATTTTATTGCATTCTTTGACAAAGTGACAAAATTAGTGGGCCAGAGGAATACTGTCGATATAATTTACTTGGACTTCAGTAAGGCATTTGATAAAGTAGACCATAACCTAGTACTAGATAAAGTAGAAAAATGTGGGTTAGACAGCATCACGACCAGATGGATTCATAACTGGCTGACCAATCGCACTCAACGTGTAAGTCTTCAATGGAATTGCATCTACATGGCGGGAAGTATGCAGTGGAGTACTGGCCCAGTACTCTTCAACATCTTCATCACTGACTTGGATGAGGGGATAGATGGGGAACTCATCAAATTTGCAGATGACACCAAGCTGGCAGGAATAGCCAACACTCCAGAAGATAGACTTAAGTTATAGAAGGATCTTGACAGACTCGAACATTGGGCGCTATCTAACAAAATGAAACTCAGTGATGAAAAAAGTAAGGTTCTATATTTAGGCAAGAAAAACAAAATGCACAGGTACAGTATATGTGGCGCCTCACTCAATAGGGGTAACTGTGAGAGGGATCTTGGGAGTCCTAGTGGACAACCATTTAAATATGAGCCAGCAATGTGCAGCAGCTGCCAAAAAAGCCAACACAGTTCTAGGCTGCATCAACAGAGGGATAGAATCAAGACCATGTAAAGTATTAGTACCACTTTATAATGCTTGGTAAGGCCACACTTAGAATACCGCATTCAGTTTTGGTCACCATGATTTTAAAAAGATGTTGAGACTCTAGAAAGAGTGCAGAGAAGAGCAACAAAGATGATTAGGAGACTGGAGGCTAAAAGATATGAAGAACGGTTGCAGGAACTGGGTATGTCTAGTTTAATGAAAAGAAGGACTAGGGGGAGACATGATAGCAGTATTCCAATATCTCAGGGGCTGCCACAAAGAGGAGGGAGTCAAGCTATTCTCCAAAGCACCTGAGGGCAGGACAAGAAGCAATGAGTGGAAACTAATCAAGGAGAGAAGCAACTTAGAACTAAGGAGAAATTTCCTGACAGTTAAAACAGTTAATCAGTGGAACAACTTGCCTCCAGAAGTTGCAAAAACTGGATGTTTTTAAGAAGATGTTGGATAACCATTTGTCTGAAGTGGTGTAGGGTTTCCTACCTAGGCAGGGGGTTGAACTAGAAGATTTCCAAGATCCCTTCAACTCTGTTATTCTAATATCTAAGCATTATATATTGCTTAGAATCACTAGTGGGGACAGTGTTCTTTCAATCTAAAGTAAAGTATATTTACTTTAGATTGAAAGTGGAAGGTCATTTAAAATTCTCAATGCTGGAAAATAAAAAACTTAATGAGCTGGTCAGGTTAATAAAGAATCCTGAGCAGCTGGTTATCAGTTAATGTCACAGGAAAAAAATCCAAAAGACATCTTTTCTTCAAAGAAGCTGATGTTCATGTATCACTGAAGTCAAGAATCTGGAAAATATTGATGAAAAAAAGTGTCTTCATCTCAAAAGCTGCAAATCTGGTTCTTGTTTGGAAGTAACTCACTGAAATCAGTGGGACTTCCGTCTAAGAACACATACACCGAATTAAGTGATAGCTAATCTGGTAGTTTAAAATGATATAAAATATTGATTTACATTCTAATCATATAATAGTTATAACTTATGGTGGTCCATGAGAATAGCACTGGGTCAAAATAAAGTATGAGGTGTTCTGCAGTGCTTCAGAACATAATGTAGCTCACCTCTGTAATTCTTTAAACTAAACTTTAAACTATTAATTATCCACAGATTAATATTTTATATGATTACAAGCGAGTCAGGTTTTTACCCAAATCTTGTAACATTTGAATAAAAATAATCATGACACTTAAAATTAAAAATAATTATGACACTTGGCAATCATATGAGAGTTTTGTCCTTAAAATAAAAATAAAAGTCAAATTTTGGACTTCTACTTTAGGGGGTCCACTGCTTTACCTTAAGTTCTTAAAACCTTTCAGTGACTGTGTATTGGTTTATATAAGGAAAAGTTTTGAAACTGTTGATAAGATGCAAAATTAAAAGTACAAAAACTAACCAGAACCATGAATATGGGAAATATATTTCTTATTTCAAACTATTGGCACAGTAATAACTTCAAAGAAAAACTAATGTTGGAAACGGTTCAGTGGCAAGTAAGATCATGTAACACATTCAATTAATAATAAATATGCACATTACTGAGTCTTATTTATTACTTAAGTTGAGTAAAAAATATTTGTTTACTGAGCATTACTTATTGTTTAGTCAGGCTCAGCTTTTGTCTCAATTTCATCAAGTTATTTCAAAGAAAATATTGAGAAACAAATTCCTTCTGAATGGGATTTAAGATTACTATATTATAATGAAATGATTCCTTCCACTATGAAAATTAGGAGGCATAGGCAACATTTCATACACTAAGACATTGCTGTAATTATCCTCATATTTTATCAGTAAAATAGCTTATCAATGTTAAACATCACATTGTAAAATTGTAAATTGAGAATACTAGTAAATTAAAAAGAAAAAATAAATACTGATGTTGTGCCATATATAGTTCCTCTGTTCATCAATGATTTTGATTGCTCGCTGTAAAGCCAGAAGTTTGCAAAGTTAATTATTTAATAAATGACTCTAAACTTTAAAATGAGCTCATTCAAATATGTTTGAAAAGTGTCATTGTTTAATAATCATTTAAATATTTCTATTGCATAAACCTATTTATATTTATAGTAGCACACAAAACATTTGCTCTGACTTTGGTTTAATGTGCAATGACCCATATCTGTGCTGCCTCAGGATATTTCTTCAGAAATAATGATTAGCTTGCATTGTCTATGTCAGACTTCTTTTGGCTCACAAGACAAAATGCTGCAAGAATGCAGTCCCAGGACACAAGAGTTCAGGTAGCAAGACTATGAACTCATCACAAAAGAATTCCAGGGACTGCTATTATTAAATGTTACGACTATTTATAATCATGTTCCTATTTCTTCTGCCTCCTTCTCTTTCAGATAAGGTTGAAAGATAGAGTTTGATAAATTCCTTGATTTGGTAACATCCTGTTCTAGTATCAGCTTGTTCACCTTTGACCATTGTGATCCAAATTTCACAATGTTTAAGAGCAACAAAACGTTTGAGTTTTAATAAAGTCTGAAAAGAGAAATGATTCGTTCCAGTTACATTTTTTTTCTAACAGTGGAAATCTGTATTAAGAGTTTCATCCATGTGAAAGGCATGATTCTAAAAGTTGGTATGAATTGTTTTTTTAAAAAATAGAAGTGTGTTATACCACTAATTATATGTTTATGGTTTTGTAAACTACCCACAATTATTTAGGTGGTGGTACATCAAGTTGTAAAATAATCATAATGACTTATTGGGTTTGTGATACCTTAAAAAGCTACAAGGAAACCACTGGTATTTCTATGTAATAACCATGTTTTCTTGGCAACATTGCAAAATACAACACACATACACACATCCCATTTTGGAGTAGGCTGTTGCTCTATGTCTGTTATGGCCATTAGGAAAAAAATCCAATCAGATTCTTTAATATAGCTTTTTAAATCTCCCAAATGGACTTCTAACACTCTTTCAGCCTCTAATTAGAACTGGGTTACCCAAAATTAAAGCAAACGTTTGGTTATTTTGACAGCTTGACTAAGACTTAGCCTGATATCAATTGGATAGCTTTTGTTAATATAATCTGACAAGTTTAGATTCTCATGGTGAAGACCATCACAAGCAAATTGCCTTTTGACAACTATCAGAAAAGCTTATGGAAAAGGTTATTGAACAGAAGATTTAACACATAGAATTCAAAAATGATTTAAATTCTTTAGGTGTTTTTGATTGGCACTCTAATGTACTGTGTGTGTATACAATCCTTTTCTTTTCTCAAGAACTGTAATAAATATTAACTTTAATTGTTTTAGAATTTTGTTCATGATACCTAACAAGTATTTGAAAAACTAACAGTATTTGAAAATCTTTCTGATTAAATATGAACGAAACAGAATACTCAACTGAATGTTAGATGAAATTCGATCTTTACAATAGTAATGAACTATCCAGGGATAGTTCTCAAAAGTAAATGAGGGCTTTTTCTTATTAAAAATGACTAAGACGGTCTCTACTGATAACTAATGAAATTCTCCATATGCTTCTCACTATCTTTTTTAAAGAATTAGATAGTTCTGTATATAAGATTCACTACTTTTGTCTCAGTGAATAACTATACAATTAATACTCTGACAAGAGAAAAAGGTTTAACAATAAGTCACTGATCCAAGTGTACTATCTTAAAATATATGCCCCAATCTTGCTACAAGACACCTTCCTACTTAAGTTATCCTTGATTTAGATGACTATTGTCCACATTTTCTAGCTTCTGGAGTCTTCAAGTGATCTTTGAACACCCGGTGGCTGGATTTTCAAAAACACAATATTGTGAAAATCTGTGACATACAACTGTAAGTTGTTCACCACCTAGTCCTTGAATCAAAGGGTTTAATTTATTCAAATCAACAAAATGTCCAGTTTTAACCCACATATGCAGGTAATATCTAAAGTACAATAACACTCCAAAAAATAGGAAACTCTTTTCATAAAATAGTTTGTTAGTTTAAGATTGTTTGAAAGCATATATTTTAAAATAAAAGTAAGACACAGCTGGTATGAAATCAATCATTTATGTAAAGATGCTGACTTGTAAATTACTTGTAATACAACAAAAGTCATAGTCTCAGTACCTTCTAAACTGCTGTTAAACGACAGCCTCACTTTAAAAGCAATAGCACTTAGACTTATATACCGATTCATAGTGCTTTTACAGCCCTCTCTAAGTAGTTTACAGAGTCAGCCTATTGCCCCCAACAATCTGGGTCCTCATTTTACCCACCTCGGAAGGATGGAAGGCTGAGTCAACCTTGAGCTGCTGAGATTTGAACTACTGAACTGCAGCTAGCATTCAGCTAAAGTAGCCTGCAGTGATGCACTCTAACCACTGTACCACCTCGGCTCTTCTAATCCATGAACCTGTCATTTAATAATTCTTAAATAGAAAATTTGCTAGGAAGGGCGGGGGGGAGTTGTTTCCTTGTGTATTCCCCAGATCTCCAATCCTTAACTTGAATTACTATTTCTTTTAAATCTAATGTTGTAGAGGTGCCGTGTCATTTACCATCTTCCAGGGTATTTTATTTATTTATTTATTTATTTGTTTTTCATATTTGTATACCGCCCTACTCCCGAAGGACTCAGGGCGGTGAACAGCCATAATAAATACAAATACATATAGAAGTTAAAAACTATTAAGAAACAGATTAAGTAATTTATTTAGGCTCAAAGATTAAGAACATCCAAATTTATCTAAAGAGGTTTAAAACCCAATTTAAAAGCCAGTTTAAAAGCCAAATTAAAAAGGGAGAGTTAGGCCAGACCAGCTTGTTGGAATAGAAATGTTTTCAGGGCATTTTAAGTTCCTAGTATAGTTTACAACTACTGATAAAATTAGTACAATGCTAACTAGTGTACAAACCACTATAATTATATCATCTGCAAACTGGATACATTTTATATCATTTTATATCATTGGGAAGAGATAAGAAAAGATTCATTTAACAATGGAAAGACATTTAAGGATTCCAGGGACAAGAAACTAATCCAATCAGTTGAGACTTTCATAAACAAACTTTCATGTTATACATCACCCAGTCACATTCTTGTGAGTAAGGCAGCTATGCAAATGTAGTAAATAAATAAATATCACTTAAAGTAATTCTTGGTTAAGCCAATCTATTCATGTTCATTATGAAGATCAACAGATACAGGCAACATATATTCTATTTATGGAATAATCAAAAAGGAATATTCAGTGAAGTTTACAAGGGTAATGGGCTGCTTGGGGGAGGAAACTGAAAAGGGGATAATATATTATAATTCTACAAACAACACTATTAAGATTTTTTTTCTAGTATGATATATTCACCTTTCAGAAGAAATCATCATAATAATTCAGAATCTGATGACATCTCTGTTCTGAATACCCAGATTAAAGCTGCACAAACAGTGCCTTCAGCTAAAACTGAATAAATAAAAGGCTTGATTATAACCTTCCAATTTACATATTATTTTCTTTCCCCAAATTTCATAATGATTTGGATGTAAACAAACAAAATGAGTGTATTTTGTTTAGCTGATAACACTGCAAATGCCATTGTTAATAGCTACATACTATGGAATGTTAATGCAATGCTACACTCAAGTAATAATGCATGGTGTGGAAGCCATGAAAAGTATGTCTTGTTCCGTAGGTAATGAATGTCAATCAAATGATATGGTAATATTAAGCAGTAAGCTCAATTAATATTGTATCAACGTCTAAATGGTAATAATTTCTATATCCACATAACCAGCAACTATTAGTAATACTCTATTACGAAGCATTTTCAATATCCAGATATAAAAGATGCATACAATAATTGAGGACTACTTTATATATATATATATAAAATTTGTCATATATCGCTGAGCCAAATATCCACATTAGTTTGAACATCCAGTCTCAGTATTAAAATCTTACCTGTATCATTTTCTGGAATAGCAACAACATATACATGTATGTTAGATTGGTTTTCTGTAGCAATCTCTGAAGTAGCTGGGGGCTCTTCTTGAGATTCTAAAACCTCTGTGGGTGGTCCTGTGGGCTGGGAAACTGCAGTGATAGTTGATGAGGTAAAATATTCAGTATCAATTTCTGGCTCTACCATTTTGCCTGTAAAATCATCATCAGTAGTAGTTTTAATGGGAGAAATAGATTCATCAATTATCAGCACATCTTTACTTGTATCCTCATCAGGCTCCCTATCAATCAGAGGTGGCTGTGTTTTGATAATTAAAGGTCTGGATGCTGAAGTTGTTGGGATTTTATCTATTGCAGTACCAACAGTGGTGGCAATGCCAGTTACCACCATTGGTTTACTTGTTGCACTAACTGAAAATGAAATGGGCTCCATTCCTATGTCCTCTTCTTTTATTCCTGATCCTTCTGGGCTATGAGTTGAAGTATCTACTTCCCTCATATCAAACTTTTTAGTGACAGGAGCAACTTCTTCTCTAGAAAGGGGAACTACCAATTTGTCCAAGGAAGACCTATGTTCACTTTTGGTAGTGGATTCTATGGGAGGAACACCTGTTGCTATCAGCTTGGGATCAATGATTCCAGGAGACAATTCAGACTGTGTGACTGTGTCGTAATCTCTTATTTTTATACCAGGACTTGTATCTGTAGTAGTATAATTTATTTCATATGCAGATCCTTCAGCAGCTACGTCATGTTCAGGTAATGAATATAATACTGGAACAGTGGGGGAAGCTGGGTCAGTGACCAATGTTTGCATAATTAGATCTCTGGTAACAGATTCCTGTTGAATCACTGGAATGACTTCTGTTATGGTTTCTGTGAGTGCTGAACGAGTAGTAACTATACCCGAATCTTTAGAAATCTCATTTTCTACGGTGTCTGAAATCAAAGAACTGCTATAGTCTTTCTCTGAAATTGCAACAGGAGTTGAAGTCTTTGTGGTATCTGTAAAAATAAAAGGTTGTTTTATTTCAATACCTTCAGTGACCATTGCTGGGTCATCTTCTCTTGAAATATCGAAGATTGGTTGCTGTTCAGTTGTATTCTCCTCATTAGTCCAATCATATTTTGCATCTGTTTCAATTGTTTCTTGTTGCAAATCTGGTGTTGGTGTTATTAGGTGATAACTTGACACTTCAGGTCCATAGCTGGTAAAGAACCCTTCTATTTCATTTACATTTGTGGCAATAGGCATGTGTCTTGTGGCAGACTCAGACCCAAACAGGTTTCCTTTACCTGTTGATACTTCTGATCCTGAAAATACATCTGAAGCTGTGGGTATTGGAATAAAAGTCACAGTATCTTTCATCTTCTCTGAAACCACAGGTGCTGCTGTGTGCTCTTCCTTCTCTATTGAATATGTTGAGTGTACCACTCTAATTTTGTCAGTTGTTGTAAGCACTGGTATTTCAAAGCTCGTTGAATAAGCCGGGGTAGATATTGTTTTGCTTTCAAATGAAGTTGCTACTGAATCTGGTGTATCTGTGGCATTTTCATCTAAGATCGCTGTAGAAGATGTAATTTTATCTATCTTAGAAATGGTACTAGATGTTATTAGCTTCTGATCTGGCAAAAGAACCTCTTTATCTTCTTTTTTTACAGATTCATAAATACTAGTGAGCAATTCTTTTGGAATGACAACAGTAGTGAGTTTATTATCACTTTTTGCTTCTACTGGTATTTTGGTGGATTGAGTGCCAATATGTGTTTCTTCCTTTGTTTCTAAAGGTACACTCAAGTTATTCCTTGCTACAACATCCACAGAAGTTCTTATTGGACTTACTTCTATTTGTTCAATTGGACTTTCAGAACTTGCCTCATGGAGATCAGAAATATCTTGGGTAGGTGTAATCTCCGCTAAGTCACTTAATACAGTTTCTGTTTGGGTCATTTTTGACAAATCAAAAATGTCTGTAACAGTTTGAGGTAGAAGGGTAGATAAATTAATGGTCTGAGGTGCCTTCTTTTCTTGTTTTACCATAACCATTTCTGAAGTGAGTGATGATACATAAGGATGAAGTGTAGTTTTTGGAGGAATTACATTTAGTTCATTTAATGATTTGGCAGATCCACTTTCCAAAGGAATATTCAGTTCAACCATTGAAGAATCTGTTACATTCTCTTTATCTAGCAAAACATAATGATAAACTAATTAGAAATATTTACACTACAGTTTTGTATTTTATCATTACAATAGCTTGAATCCAAAATGAACTTTAGATATACTGAATACACATTCTTTATCTCAGCCCATGACCATAAACATTATTTGTTGAGCATGCTTTGAAAAGGGTAATTATACTTAAATGAATCAATTTACCCCAGATATAAATCAATAAAGTGATCTGTATCCTATTTAGTTAAAAGTTATGGAACCCTCTTAGGATCACAAAATCAGACTTGTATTAGTAATACTTTGTATCATCATCATCATCTATCATCCCTTCTTGTGGAAATTCAATGAAGCTTTTTTTTTTATATTGCCTTAAATAGTATTTAATTGATATAAGTTTTTTTTAAAACTGGGTAAAAATGGGTCACAGGTTTCAGCAGAATTTACGAAACTTAAATTCAGTCATGTCAGCCATGAAACTCTTTGAAATGTTGATTTCATCTACACAACTGTTCTGAGAACAAAATTAAATTAATAATCATTGTCCTTTATTCTTTGGATGCAAATCTTATACAAAACTGATAAAATGGCTGCCCTTAAGTTCTCTGAACTGGTGATTACTTTTACTCATCTGAAGTCACGAATTCTGCATTAATGAATAATCTGTGTTTTATACACAGAACAGTAACACTGTTATTTATAGCTACCACATTAAGAACTTGAAGGAAGATTTGAAAGTTTCATGCTTTGCTGAATAAACAGTTTTGCTTCAAGGTTTTGGAAATTAATGTAATAAACCATTCTGCAATTGGTAGAAGCAGTATACGCAAGTTTATTATACTAGCAGTTCACTTTATTTCAAAGGAATGGCTCTCTTAACAATATATTCCGTTATAAGGATCCACATAAGCATCGACTTCATTGACTTTGGAGAATGTTCAGTTTCAGTGCAACAATAGGATATTGTAACCAGCAGTAATTCTAATGGACAGTGCACCTTGCGCTGTCTTAATCATGATTTACAGAATAATTTCATGCAACAGCTGTATAAAAACCATAAACTATAGCATGTTGTATATAGGCAGTGCCTTCAAACCAAAGAAAGGAGCAAAGGTTATAAAGAAATAGGGCCAAATAATTTTCTTCCCTGACTACTTTGCAATTGTCTAAAGAAGGATCTTTACACAATTTCTCTGTGAAAAGGTAACAGATATAGTGTTATAATCCAAGTCCCACTCCTTTGTACATGCACACCATATTAATTGAGCTTGGATTGCAACACTGAATCCACCATCTTGTCTATTTTGAACACTCTCCACATGGATGCTATAGGCAATAATAATATATAAAATGGATAATGCCCTATTCTTATTGCTTAACACATTGTAAGCCGCCCTGAGTCTCCGGAGAAGGGCGGCATATAAAAATAAATAAATAAATAAATATTCCAATATTTTTTCAATCTTGGTGGCTACAGAATTGTGGGATTTAAAATCCACATATATCTTAAAGTTGATAAGGTTGAGAAACACTGTCCTATTCTGTCAATAGCTTGTACTTTTTTCTTTATTTTTTTCCTGCTAAATTTCTCACTACAGTACACTTATGTACACACCCCACAGGGACTTCATATTTAGAACTTGTCTCATTATTCTTGTTTATACTTAATATTCATGAAAAGGTTTAACAAAATCCAAAATTTCACATTACATGTCCATTAAGAAAAAAAGTTATTTGGTAGATTTCAGCTGATTTTTGCCAATTTGCAAAAATCAGGTTTATTTGACTATCATTACTGAGTACCAAATGATCATTACTAGCATCATTCAGGAAGCCAAATTTTATTTGTAAACTAAAAAAAAGGGGATTTAGGTTGAAGCTGTTTCTTCTCAAAGTAGACATTCACTACAATTAATCTGCCTTTTGTCTAAAAAAATGATTTAGACAGAGGCTTTTCTTTTTTAAGGCTTTACACCGGCTTTAACTAACTTGCTGTTGTGCAGATGTTTTGCATTACTGAATTCCTTAATTCAAGTGTTCTGGGGGATATCTTTTTGTGCTTCTCCTGATGCAATACATGAGACACTTGTTCCTAATAAAAAAAATCCAGATTGTTTAGAGCAAGAAATCAGATTATCTTACTAACCATTTGTTACATCAAAGCCTGTCCTAATTTATGTACTTTTTTTAACAACCTGAAAAAAAGATGCTTTGCGATTCTTTAGAACTGGAAAAAGTGTCCTGCATTTCCTTTAGGAACTTAATGTAGTACACAAAACATGATATCTTCTCATTTTTCCCACAACAGAAACTTGGTGATGTGGAAAGAGGATAATTGACCGAAAGCCACCTAGTAAGCTTCGATGGCTAAAGTTGGCCCTGAATTTGAGTCCTGCTGATATAATCCGATATCCTAAACATTCTGTCACACATGCTCTCTTTTACATTATATATTTTATGGAACTGGAGACCAGAACTCTTGAATATTTCCTAAGTTGACATTCTAAAAAAACTTTAATCAAAAGAAAGCAAGACCTCTTGTAGCAAAATAAAACATTGGCTCGTTCCTAAATTTAACTTTATGAGCATCCTTACAAAACAAAAATAATGGATTGCTACAATCAGTGTCTGAAAAAGTGTTCCTTTCTCCACCAAAAACACAAAAATAAACTGGGATGGGTAGGAAGATTCCATGGGATATAAAGAGAACAGTCATGTAGTAATCTTATCAGTTTGTCCTTTCGTAAATATATATTTTGGGACTAGACAAGCCCACAATGGCAACCATTTTCTATACCAGCCAGTTCTACACCAAGATAATTATTTTGTGGGAACATCCACAACATATTCTTAAATGCTAAATGTGCTCCAGTCCCAAATGATTGCCTATTCTAATACCAACTAATCTGTTCTGGCACATATCCTATGCAGCAGCTTCCATATTTCATCATTCTTTTCCAACTGTCCTGTAAGTCATTGTGAAGTCAACCTGAGACCTTTCACATGTCAAACATGTATTTTGCCATTAGATCATGGCTTTTTCCTTGAATATTCTGAGTGAGAAGCTAGAACTGTTTGTTATAATACGAAAAAGATTCATCTAAGGTACACCTATTGTAGTCTGTTTTTAAAGGTTTTTATGATGTTTTATTATGTTTCCTCTAACGCAGACAGTAAATCTCATAGCTGGATGATTAAGATTTAAAACACACACACACACACTAAATAAGCCACATTTTAAAACTTTGTTTTAAATTTTGCAGGGAAATTTTGCAAACTCAATGAAAAGACTGGTTAATTTCACTGAATTACTCTTAAGAAAGAAAAAGGAAAATGTTTAAAGGAGGGCCCCTTAAGAATGTATTTTGTTCTAAAGTAGTATCTTGTTTTACAGTATTACAAATTAATGAGTAGCTCTGATAAGTTCTTATACAATTATTTCATTAATGCTTCCATATTCACACATACACACAAAAACTTTGGGGGATGCATATACATGTGAGATATTTTAAACTGCATAGGTTCAGCACAGCTTCAGAGCAGTTTGTTTTCAGTTAGGATGAGCTTAGCCTCATATATAACTTTTTTTCTGAAAATGAATATAGTTTTTATTGCAAGCCATAAATGGGTCAAGAGATGAACACAAGTGCATATAGTTACCAATGCAAGATATTCTAATTATAATATTTTTATATATTATAATATTTTATAATATATTTGTCAGTGTGTATATTTGTACATATGTGTACTCTTACTTCTTATTCCTATAACTCCAGCTAAGCTCATACCTTTCAAGAGGAAAGTAGGGCTATTGTTAACAGCCATTCTAATGTACTCTATAACTGATAGGGAGTCAAGCTATTCTCCAAAGCAGTTGAAGGTAGGACAAGAAGCAATGGATGGAAACTAATCAAGGAGAGAAGCAACCTAGAACTAAGGAGAAATTTCCTGACAGTTAGAACAATCAATTAGTGGAACAACTTGTCCCCAGAAATTGTAGATGCTCCAACACTGGAAATTTTTAAAGAAGAAATTGAACAACCATTTGTCTGAAATGAAATAGGGCAGTGGCCCGCAACCTTTTGGGCACCAGGGACCGGTTCCATGGAGAAGTTTTTCTGCAAACCAGATGAGGCATCGTTTCATATGCTGTTTGCATTCCTTGGATGGGGCTTTGCTTGTTTGGGTGGCCCGGTTGCTGGCATGCCACAGACTGCTGCTGATCCACAGACTGGGGGTTGGGGACCCTGATATAGGGTTTCTTGCCTGAGCAGGGGGTTGGACTAGAAGACTTCCAAGGTCCCTTCCAACTCTGTTCTTCTGTTACTCTGATCATAAACTCTCTCAGAGCAGAACTAATAGCCACAACTACTGAATATGGCATGTATGGGCATTTGTGAGACTGTAGTGACTGTGAAACATTTAATTGGTTGGATAGGGATAGACATGTGTAAAGGAAAACATAGACAGCAGAAAAGAGAAGAGATATGAACAAGCAAGTGGGAAAGGATAGAGATAGTGGGAAGGTGGTGATGGCAACATTGATGACTGGCAGCTAAATAATATCTTGCCAAAAAATTAATGGTGATTGCTCTGAAAATGACTAGTACCTATATATTTCATTGTACCATACAGTATTCAGAAATCCTTCCTCTGGAACCATGCTGTTGGCTGGCCACCAAAAACAAAAATTCCTCTAAACTTTAATAATCCAGTGAGTGAGATTTATGAAGTGAATCAATAACCAACAATGAACATGAAAAAAAAAATGATTAGCATTTTAGAAACTATGTCAGTGGTTCTCAATCTCTCCCCCCACCCTTTAAATACCTTTTGTGGCCACAGACAGTGGCCCCAAGACTTAATTCAAGATTTAAATCGTAACATTTCTTCAAGACTTTGTGGATATCTGTGACATCACAGTTCCCCAGGGGTCTGCAGACCACAGTTTGAGAACTGTTGAACTATGTTATTTCAGTAGGAATAAATTCATTATCAAAATGATTATGTCAGTGTTGTGGGCTTCTGTTTTAAAGACGTGGGGTATTAAATAGCCAGAAAACCAAGTAATACCAACACATGTACTTGGACTTAACTTGGTAAAGCAGATCTCAACTCACTATGTAAAATGTATTTGTTTATTTGTTGATTAGTCTGGTTGGATACTAAAAATTAGTTGAATAATTTGGCCTGTCCATGAATTGGGATATTATTTTTGTCTGTATGCTCTGTACCATCTAGTCTTGTACAATTAGAACAGTATGCAAACATTATAAAATAAACTGCTTTCTATCAAAAATGCTAAAGCAGATTTAGAACCCTAAATCTAGAGCCCTAAAATATAAATCGAGAACCTTTACAAGGAATGTCTGCAAGGAAAACAAATGAGAGAAATAATATCACATATGACATGATTATGTAAATTATGTGATTATGCAAATTTTGATTTTAAGAAATGGCATCATTTGCACAATTATGACACTGGCAACATCATTGTTGCTATCAGGCAATAAATAAAAGCATAATATAGGGGGGAAAGCTATCTGTTTATAAAAAAACTCATTGGGATCATTACTATGTTGAATTCCAGCCATCAATTAGGGAGAACATCGAAATTTTAGGATCTTTTACATGACAATTATTTTTATTGTCCAAAGCTTTCTTTTTCTATAAATAGAATCTATAGACTTCCTAAAAAGTTTCCTGACTTAACCGAAAAGTTGTATTCTTTGCTGACATTGTATGTGTATCTTTATTTTAAAAAGATACCTTTCTGCCAAAGATTTGTTGCATGTCTCAGAGAGAGAGCACGATAATCTAGATCAGGGGTGTTAAACTCAATTTCATTGAAGGCTGCATCAGGGTTGACCTCGGGGGTGTGGTGGGTGGCCAGGGGGCATGGTCAGCTCCACGTCATTCGTGGGGGGAGGGTGCCTGTGGTGGCCCAAGCGCTTTGCCAGCGAAAACGGGCTCCTGAGCTCTGTTTTCAGCTGCCACAGCCTCCTTCAACCCTCTGCCAGCGAAAATGTAGCTCAGAAGGGCCACACACCCTCCCAAGCTCCGTTTTCACTGGCAGAGGGTTGCAGGACGCCGTGGCAGGAGCTCAGGAGCCCATTTTCACTGGCAGAAGCACCGCAACCAGACCTTCACTGTTTCCAGAGTGGCCCCACCGGCCAGATCTAAGAACCCTGTGGGCCAGATCCAGCCCCCCCCCCCCCGGGCCCTGAGTTTGATACCCCTGATCTAGATAATTTCTTGGAGGTCTAATTCATTCCTGCTACATCACTCTTCATCATTTCCTAACTCTGCTGATAGTGACACACATTCTATGAATGAGTTGATTCCTGGTGTACTGAGTTAAAACTTGAGGTTTTCACATCATGCTACTTATGTAACACAAGTAGCTCAAGGGTTGAGTAAATAAAAATTTCTACTTCAAGATAACTGTTAAAGGGGGCCCAGTAAAAGTTTGATTTTTACTGTACAAACATGCACCCCTCATACTCCAGGCAGTGCTTCTAGCAAGTTTTCTTAGCTAGATTTTCCCTTTCCTGCTACTGGATGTATATCTCTGATCCCACCCTCACCCCACAATTAACCATTTCTAAATTACTATAATTATAAACTGTACTTTGTTTTGTACCCTAAATATATTCTTTACAACAGAAGAATCCAAATTTATTCTTTATAATAAGGCGTTTCTTTTTAAAAAATACTTGATGGGAACAAAGGTAACAGCAGCAACAAGAAAAGCTCTCTTAACCCATTTTCAAAGCCCCACTTCAAATGTCAAATACCATGCTGTCTTTAGATATTAGACCTTTGATCAAGCTGCTTCCTAACAATGTTTTATTCAGGTTCATGCACTCAAAATTATGACCCCACACCTCAAAAAGTCAAAAGATAGAACGGTTGAAGTTGAATTAAGAACCCAATTATACTATCCATATTTTAAATAGGTCAGACATTGATCGCAGGTGCCAGTCATGATGGTTTTGACTATTCGCCATATGGCAGATAAGAAAAGAAGCAACAGAATAGGAAAACAAGATAGCAAAATTTGGATTTAAATTCAAAATCACCATCAGTATAACTAGGTCTATTTCTGTGTAGACGAGAAAGTGATTAAGTTTGGACGATAAAATTGAATTTTTTGATTAAGATTAAAATGCATACCTTAATATTTCAGGTAGCTCTTAATAGAATCTTGCTGACTGGGATGAAATGATGTGTTTTTGTAATGTGACTATTGATAAGGGAAGAGGTATGGGAAGAAGAGCTCTTTTTAATTGAAGTACTAGGGAAGGTTCTAAATTAACCCTTTTTTTTTTCACTTGTCTGGAGGGAAAGGGAATCATATTTTATTTACCTTCTTTTTCATTTCTGATTTCTTTTCTTTTTTCCATTTCTTTTCACTTCTTTTTTTATTGGCTTTTTGTATCTTTGCTTGTATTAGTTCTTTTTTTTAATCTTTGTATTTATAAGCTCTAATAAAATTATTGAAAAAACAGGAACAATTTGTATCCTTCTAAATGAGCTCTCCCTCATCCATGGCCAAGTTCTGCTACGTTTCAGTGAGAATTGAGTGGTTGAAATACAACACATTTGGAGCATATTAGATTGGACAAGGCTACCCAGTCATTGGAAACAGTTAAGATTTTTCTTGGATATGCAAAGACACAAGGTTCAGCTAAGCTACTATTCCGTAGTCTAATCATAGAAAATTGTACACAATTTGTGGGGAAATTATGTTAAAAGTTTTTCCTAGAAATCAGGGAAGTAGAGATGAGCTTCCCCAAACACAGACAAAAAGTACAACAGTTCTTTTCCTTTGCATGCAACAATTCACGAGCTGCTTTTATTACAAGACAGAAAACTCAGTAAATTAGAATAAATATGACAATTAAAATGTGTTGTAGAAAGACATTCTTAAAATAAATATCAAATATGCTTACGTTTAAAACAATATGCATCAAATTTGCTATCTGGGTAAGGAAAACCAGTTTGATTCTCAAAGCGATAAAGTGTTCGCACGCCAAGTAAACCTCCACCGCACTGGATTCTTGCCACAGAAGCAGGATAGCGCACACTGCCATCTGCCAGCCAACCGTAATCACATTGGTCAAAACCATTTCTCCAGGCAGCATGCAGATCACCAACTGAAGCAAGAACTGCTCCTTGTTCCTCACACAAAGTTTGGGCTTCTTCAAAGGTAACCTTGTTGGGAGAAGTTACATGAAAGACATCACCTATAAAAATAAAAACAGATTACACTTTTCAAAGAGGAATGCAGTCCACAAATGATTTAAATGGGAAACTTATTTTTAACATTATTGCTATAATAAAATGAAGCTATTTTTCTACTACTGGTCTGATTTGTTGGGTTTGATGAAATTTACCTTGAACAAAATGTGGCATAGTGGTATATAAACAGAAATCAAGTTTAAAGGAACAAATGCAGTGTTAGAATGAGCTTCTGATTTGCTTCTGTATATAACAATTCTTGTTGAAATGGCACCAATAGACAAATCTAGATTTGGAACAGGCCCATTTAGATCACTGAGTCCAATGACTGTAGAAATCAATATGAAAACTTTCCTAAGAAATTTTTAATTGATCCTTCTCCCTGAAAACCACTTCATTCCTTTACTATTTATTTATAAAAATGTCTGTATGGTTGCTCATCTTGCACAACTCTGGGCAGCTCACAACAAAAATAAAACCAAGAAATAATAAACGCCATAAAACATAAAAGAAAATCTAAGAGACTTAGGCATCCTCTTTGGATGCCTCCAGAAAACCATCCACCCTTATCCCAGGATGTGGTTTCCCCCTCACTCTAACCCAGCCCCTGGGAGGAAAACTGAAGCTGAAGCTGAAGGTGAAAGAATGAGAGCCTGCCAGATTCCAAGGGCAAGGGTCCTCCACAGGAATTTAGATTCTTAGATGTAATCATATATAAAAGATATTGGAATATGAAGCGAAAAGATGCTGTCCAGAGATTGGTCAGATTTAAGACAATATAGATTGTAACTGAATACTGGTCAGGGCAAGAAGTCAGAAGAGACCTTCTCTGGGTTTTTGGGTTGTAAAGGAGACAGTGGGAAAACTGTACTTTCAGATATGTAAAATTCTGCTGATGTAGCTTCACAATAAAGTAGAAATAGCTTATTTGGCCATGTTTTCTGTCTGGTCTAGTTGATGAGGTTGACACTAGATCCCATTAGATGTCAAAGTTTAAGAGAAGGAACCTGAAGCATGCCATTCTATGTGACCTGGTAGGGTGGGCAGATGTCCTCACTCCTGCAATCATCTTGAGTCATGCCATGTAGGATAAAAGTGATAATGAACATCTTGAAATGTATCTGGAAAGAATTGAGAACCAGTGCAGGTTGCACAAAGAGCAGTGTGATGTGAATAAACACTGTGTACATTGCTGCGTTCTGAATGAGTTGAAACTTCTGGGTAATGTTCAAGAGCAGCCCAAAAAAGAGCACATTATAATACTCTAATTGAGACATAACCAAGGCATAAGTAACTATGAGCAAGACTTCCCTGTCCCACAGAATAAAAGGGCACAATTGGCTCAAAGGATCTAGGCAAATCTCCCTCTGGTCATGGTTGCCACTCTGCTCCTTGAGCAGGCATTGACAATCCTGGAATACTCCCAAATTATGCACTGTCTCTGTCTTGGGAAATGGGACACATTGAGGATCAAAGATAACATATTATGAGACCTTGGTGGGTCACAAAAATCTAAAGACACTCTGTCTTGCTTGGATTGAGTTGGAGCTGGTTCTTCCTATCTAGACCCTCATAGTTTCCAGGCTTGAGTCAGCACCTCAATAAGTATCATAAGTATGAGTTCTAATTCAGGCAACAGCATAAATCAGCAAAGGAACTCTATAAATACGATCATCATGTCCCTTGTTGTATTTAAAGGACAGGAAGAATTCCTAATAGTTCAGGATTATTAGGGATGAGTGTGCAAATTTAATGTTTAATGGTCCCTCATATAATATCTTCCATATAAACTAATTTCTATCATTTCCTGCTACAGGGGGGAAATAAAACAATCTAGTTGAGATTCACACTGAGATAAGTCTCAATCCTCAACACTGAGGTATTCAGTCTTCCCTAAAGACATCATTTCAAAGGAACACAATATTCCTCAGAGTCCTTGCAATTTAGAGTTTCTTCCTCTGAAAACTCTATTCATCGTGATGAATATTTTTTTATAATTGGAGATGAGTAAATGACTGGAGATATCTACTTCTTGTTAGAATGGCTGAATTTGGGGGATATACAATGCTTTCAAAAGGCATTGCATAGAACAGAGTTTATGTACTGTGAAGACAGAAGTGCTGGCTTTCCTCCCAGAACACCTGAGTATAAACTCAACATCTCTGATATCAGGATACTATTTATGCAGATCACTAAACCACAGCAGAACCTTTCAATAAAACAATAAAAATGCCATGAACTTCAACACTATATTTAGTGTCGAGTATTTTGTGCTCATAAAGATTCTCCTGGGCACCTAATATGACCCACTAGTTCTCTCTTTGTTGTACTTTGGGTTTTTTCAAAAAAAAAAGTTAAATGTGAAGCTAGCATTCTACAAAGCAAAATCATCACTGTCAAGCTTTCTATTTCCAGAAATAAGAATGATGACAACAGGTTCTTCAAAATTCCAAATACAACCTGATTTGGAAAAGTTGGGAACTTTTACATCTATTCCATTGAATTCATCAAATTATAACAAATGTTATCAAAATCAACCAAGGCATTCAGAGGATAAGCTTTCAGCTTAGATCTGTAAGTACTGCAATCCATAATGAGGTGGGGATTTGTTCCCTTTGTAGAATTGGAGATGCTGAATAATGTATCTGCAAGAGCCAAGGAAAGTTTCCCAAACAAAACAGATGTGTTTTTCCCACATGTTCCAGGAAAACACAGAGAAAATCCATCTGGCAAACTTGTGAATGACACAGCCACAAACATTAGAGCAATGAAAAGTAGATAGAAAGAAGGGAGTGGGATTTGAGAGTTAAGAGTGATTCTCCAATGTTTTGATAGCTGGGATCCATGCTGAGAGTAACTCAGCAAAATTTTCAAGGCAAACAACAGCCAGGAGCAAGACAGTTTAGCTTTCCCTATGCCTTGCAATAACAACACTGACATGGAAACCAAGATACTCTTTGGAATATACATAACAATGTGATTTCTGTTGGCTTGGCTCCTAATCAAGATTAACTGCCTGTTCCCCAAACTCAAAGCATTGTTAAGAACCTTCAAATTTTCTCGTTTGCATATTTGGACTATTCAACTTAAAAGGGCATCTGATTGTTTTTTTTAATCAATAGCAGCTGCATGCGCCATCACCAAAACCATTGCCACTATTATTGTTCCTGTTCCAAAAAAAGCAGCAGACTGGCTAACAGTTTGCTTAAAGAACAACAAAGCAAAAAATTATGTTCCCAGTCATGCCAAAAAACCTGAACTCTAAATAGATGATTCATTAATTATTCTTTTTGTGACACACAATTCAATTATTCTGGTGTATGCAGAAAAAATGTTTATTTTATTAATAATAAAATTATTTGTAAATCTCTACTCAGACTAAACATAGTCCCAAAGTTGATATTAAAAATTAAAATGCATAAATCATAAACAAATTAGCATAGTAAATGAAAAGAAGAGATTTAAGAACTAGACAACCTGTGATCCATTGTGTGATCATTTCAATTGTGCTATCATTTCATAGATATTTCCTTGCCTAAATAGATCGACAGAATGATCATAGGCAAGCAAAAAGCAATGGGCGTGGGAATGATTTCCAACTTCCTGATGACTTCCCTACTGATTTTTGTGGAAAGCTTGCAGGGAGAAAGTCAATGGGGAAGCCAGCAGGGAAGGTCACAAGTTGCTTGGGTAGGTCTTCCTCAAATCCTTTTGTGCTTGCACTACACTAGCCACTCATACACCCTGTGAACCCTCCCTGACCCCTGCAACATTCTCACACATCTTCCCTAATTTGCACTGCATCTTCAAGCATCTTCCATGACCACCACACCACTTGAGCACCCCTTCACACTCTTCTGCATCCTTCCTGACCCCCACCATGCTTGTCACCCTGTCAACCCTCATTGCACTTCTTGCACACCTCCTTGCTCCCTCCCCATCCTAGGACCAGTTTACCTGCCCACTGGCTTGGCCTTGCAATTTCATGCTGGCTTCCCCACTGACTGCTTGGGCAAATCAGCAGGAAACAGAGTTTCCTGCTGGTTTTCTCATCAACATGTGGGAAGCTGCCAATTGCATTGGAAATTACAGCATAGCACAGCAGTGAAATGGTTACAACTTTTCCAAATTTCAATCAGAAAGGAGCAATGGGTTCTGGATTTGGGATGCATTCTATGAGTTAATACATTTGAAGTACCTTTATTTAAAAATTGTTGCCCAATGATGTACTGTTTTGCTCAACTGAATGTTACAAAAGACATGAGATTTTTAAAAGTACATAGATAATTTAAGATTACTCATGTGTTAAGCCATGTCTAATTTTAAACAAGGAAAGACACAATCTAAACCTTGAGAAGGAAATAGCACAAATGAAGTGCTGTCACAGACAAGCCCCTGTCACATGTCTCTTCCATGATGATCTCTTTTCTGGGTGGGACAAATTATAGAAATTCCAAAGTACACCTTAAGCTTATATGGGAGGAGGCAGAGCTTCAATAGCTATACTCTTATCTCAAAAAAACTTTAATGTGCCTTTTGCCACAGTGACTGAACATGATTAAACTTGAACCATATGGAACAGTGGTGGGTTCCTCCCGGTTCCGCTGAGCTAGTAGCGGTGATGATATGATATCACTGAACCGGTTCTGCCCCCCTGCCCCCACCCACCCCCCGCATTATTCTTCCCTTTTATTTGGCCCTACCCCCAATCCATTGCTGCCTCCTGAGTCCCAGCTGATGGCTAGAGGGAAAAAAAACTGTTTAAACTCTTGCCGCGGAGCTTCAAAGGGCTGCCCTACAGCTTTCAGATGTGCACTTGGAAGCTGTTCCAAAGAACTGGTCCGGCCATCCAGCCATGCAGTGTCATAGAATTTTACCCCCACCCACATTTGTTAAAAGAAAACAAATGGGTAGATCGATGCCTGAAAAAATACATGAGTAGACCAGTGCCTGCAAAAATAAATGGGTAGACCAATGCCTGCAAAAAAAGATGAGTAGACCAGTGCCTGCAAAAATAAATGGGTATATTGGTACAGCTCTGCAAGCAGTTAAAAGCCTGGTAGACCAGTACCTCTGCTAACTCCTAAATAATTGTCACATGACCATCAAGCCACACCCACAAAATAAGCCATGCCCACAGAACCGGTAGTAAAAAAATTTAGAACCCACCCCTGATACAGAGGCATCAGTCAAAGGCATTCTGCTGCAGAGGCAGATCAGAATTATTTTAAACACGTACACTTGAAACTTAATAGTACCCAATGCTGCCCAATTTATTGGGATCTAAAGCAGAAAATCCCAATAGCAGCTGTCTGCTCCAAGGAAAAACACAGTAGATAAAATATAACAAGAGCCTAAATTGGTTCCTGGGGCATTGTTCTCACTTTACTCAATGGATATGAACATTTTTTTTCATTCCTGATTGATCATTTTTGCCAATATCAAGTATTCTATTTAATTTTAATACTCATGTAATAATACTCATCATCAACATGAGCATTGTTGTAATGTAATTATTTGCAATGTAACATTCATTATCACTAGAGGGATTTATTCAATCTTTCTTGAGTGGTTTTTGTTATGAAGCAGTCTTATGGGACACTCATGTTATATTTATGTGTAGAAAGATGGCACTTACCCCCTAATGCAGAGGTCTTCAAACTTGGCAGCTTTAAGACTTGTGGACTTCAACTCCCAGAATTCTCCAGCCAGCACAGCATAGCATAGCTGGCTGGAGAATTCTAGGAGTTGAAGTTCACAAGTCTTAAAGCTGCCAAGTTTGAAGACCTCTGCCCTAATGTTTGGAACAGTGTTTGGTATAATTCTTTTTATAAAGGGAAAGGTAACCAGAATTCATTCAAAAACTACCAAAGTTTATTAAGTATGCCTGGAAAGGTGGCTAGCACAAACCTGACTGAAATGCCCAATATGAAAGGTAACCACTAATAATATTTATGAAAGGCAGTGCAACTTTGTGTCAGGCAGGGGGCACCCAGGCCACAGGCTAGGATTCCTGCCATGCAATTTCCAACATTGGTCACTTCAACTAGTAGGCTGAAATCCTTACTTAAATATCCTTAAGGGGAAGTGCAGCCCCATTCAACACAAGTTGTACGCCATTTCCTGGTCTTGGGAATTATCAACAGACAGTACTATCAAGGTTAATTTCAATTTAATTGTCCTTTAATGTATTCAGATAGTAATTCAGCACTTCCACAACTTGTTAGCCACAATGCACAGTGCTAAAAAGGAAAAAGAGATCAATGTGTTGCTTACCATTTATGCTTCCAACATAGCAATAGACATCATAAGTTTCATTAGAAAGGCGATATCCATAGGATCTAACTCCTTCTTTTCCCATCATATCTCCATAACAGCCAACTCTAGGTTGCCTAATAGGATATCTGCAATACAGTAAATGAAATAAAGTGAAGTGAATGAAAGATACCATAAATGTAACCAAGCTATTAGATGCACCATCAAAAAGCCACTTGATCATCTCACCTAACAGACTGATCAGACAACCAGCCAGCATCACATTGCTCAAATCCATCTTCATACGCAGCTTTCAGTTGTTCAGGGTTTGCAATTACAGCACCATTCTTCAAACAGATCTCCTGCGCCTGTTTAAAATTCAGAGTATACCTACTGGTAGACGAACGATAGTGAAACACAACACCTGCAAAGATAATAAACTTATATCACATCAACTTTTAGTTAGCACTAAATTATTCTAGGCAGTAAGGTCAGAAAGAACATTTAAGGAAGGTTCTCAAATTGTATTCTATGCCCCTATTAACATTATAAATATTTATTTTATAGCTATCTTTTGCTCAGTTTACAAATCTGCAAGCTACAGAATCCATCATTGTTCATTTTTTGCACTGTACTTCTGTACTTTTCCAATAGCCTCTGGCCAATATGGAAATAAAACTGAACCAAATTAAAATATCTTCCTGAGATTTCATGAAAAATAAATTGTCAATCCTTTGCCTTCTATTCTATACTTGTAGATAAAAAGACTTCAAAAGAAATGTGTTAGTCATATAGAATTATAGAGATATATAAAAGTTTGACAACAACTATTTGGGTCATTCGCCTGAGGAACAAAGCAGTGAAGAGTAGACTGAATATCTTTCAGACCTATTTCTATTCTTGTTTTTTAAAAAAAAAATGCTACAAAAGGAACAGAAGTGGCTAAATTGCTTCATATAGAGATTGTGGTTTTATTCAGAATTTTAAAATACGATCAGGCGTCCTAGTCTTTTCTTCTGCGTTTTTCATTATTATTTTGTGTGTCTTTTTAATGTATGAAGCATCAAGAGTTCTAAATCAAACATTTTCAACATTATTATGGTTATAACCCAAATCATATTGAAATCAACAGAACAAAAATGTTAATGGGAAGTTTAGCTTATGACATTTCATTTGTAATGAAAGAGGGTATCAAAATGTTCGCAGAGGTGTATAATTAATCTACATTACTATTAAGTCACCTAAGATTTTTAACAGCTTTTGGAGGGAGTCTAAATTCTGCCATGTTCTTAATATTATGAGAAAAAGGCAAATATATTAGAAATGTATGTATTGCTATGAAATTTCCCACATATTATATAATGTAAACAGTTTTGTTGTTTATTTTGCTGTTAACACAGTAACTCCTACACTTGCAAGAACGGAAGGTCGCTATTGATTTTGTATTGAAATATATATATATATATATATATATATATATATATATATATATATATATATATATATATATACCTGCAACCATGTCATAACTCTTTCAAGGGACTTCTATGTAAGATTTCTTTGTAAGACACAAACTTTGTGTCACTAAAGTTTGAAGGTTTAAGATTCAGTGGGTCCCAGATTCAATTGACTACCTCCAGCAATAAAAGAGCTTGATCCATTCTCACCAAGCCTAGCGTCAGTTACTTGGGCACAACAGACCATAACATTCCCTGTCTCAGTTAATGAACTGGAAAATAGTTTCAGATGTGCTTTAGTCATAAATAGATGAAGCTATTGATCTGCCCAGCATACGTCTTTATTTTTGTTAAAATGTAATAGCCTGATTTAGTTTCATGACTTATTTCTTCTCACAGATTCACAGGTTATTGCAATCTAATTTCAGAGATCTTCACAGCTGTATGGACAGAGTAATTAGAACAAACAATGCTTTTTTAAAGTGTTTTTCCTTCCTCAGTCATCACAACACAAGGTCATTTCAAAGGACCTATCTAGCATCTTTTTAAAATCAAAAACAAAGTTTAAAGCATCGCAGCAGGAAAATACATCAGAATTAATTATAAAAAATGGGAACAGTTTATCATGATAAATCATAAACAAATTTATTTAAGTATACACTTTAGTCATTTTAGAAATCTGATGAGTTTACTTTTAAATAACTGAATAAATAACTGAATAAATAACTATTACTCTTGAAATAGTCTTCTATGACTAGGAGGAATAAATGTGATGCTTTAAGCTATTCATATATCCATACCATTTAACAGGTTTTTTTTTTTGATTAAGTAATAACAACATTCTGCAATAATTACTGAACTCATTCTATCACATTCAGTGGCTGAAGTGGTTAGAAAATTCTGCTTGAAGCTATAATGAGACTAAAGTCAAAGACTTCTATTATTTATAAGTGATGTGATTTAAAAAATAACATTTTCGTGTCCTCTTGTTTGTTGTTGTGATTTCAGAAGAGGTTATACTGATAAGAAAAACAAAAACAAACAAGCAGTATAAGAGTTTTGCTATATTTTGAGCAAATAAAATATTTGAGAAAACTAAAAACAATTTTAAGGCAAATAGGCCTCAGAGTGCTAAATGTTTCAATAACGTATGGGGTTGCTTTCTATTACATCAATGTGAAAATATAAAAAAACCTGAATCTTTGGGATATAACTGAAATTTGTATTATCTGATCTGAAAAAGGGCCCTCATTTTTTGATATGTGCCAGTGATAATTTATTTTGCTCTTTATGTAAGCTTCATAAACAAAGAAAGAGGCTCAGTAGAGAATTCACTGAACTGCTTTCCAACATCAAATAGTTATTTACAATAGCTTTTAAGTTGTGTACCGTGTTTTCCCGAAAATAAGACCATTTCTTATATTATGTTGAACCCTGAAATAAGCGCTTGGCCTTATTTTCGGGGAGGTCTTATTATTTTGGGGCACGTGGAGCAAGATGGGGCTCCTCTTGCTGTCTTACCTGATTTCCAACTCTGGGTTTAAACATTTTTGGGGAGGATTTATTTTCAGGGGGAGACTTATTTTAGCGCATGCGCTCAAAAGCCCGATTGGGCTTATTATTAGGAGATGTCTTATTTTCGGGAAAACAGGGTATGTACAAATGGCTGGAGATAACTAGATAATAATAAGCTGTTACTCTATTATTTTAAGTGGTACATATTCTTTCTTTAATCATTTTAACTTATTCATTAAACTTTTTTTTTTTTGGCCTTCACTCTTTTTTTCCACTTAAATGCCCCCTCCCAATAAACCACAATGAGAGATATTCAGCAACTTGATTTTGTGATAACAGAAGACAGTGATTTTAAAAAAGTCTTCAAGTTTGATTAAAACAACTGTCTTTATTCTATTGTTCAAGAATCACTTGTGAAGGTACTTCAAGTAAATGGTGTCACCAAATGTTTTTAAAAACATTTGTTGAAACTTTATGAGGCTACTGAATCTTACTTTTAAATCTTCTTGCTCAAACTCTTGAAAGGAAGGCTTCAGGAAAAAAATGCCTTCATATTTTTAGATTTGGCAATGTTGCCAAATATTAGAGTGCTACAGTCATCATTAACAGTGCCCAGTGCCACATCACCAGCATCTAGCTTATGTAGCAGTCCTCAAAACTTGCAATGATAATGTGGAGCAATCCAAAGTATGCTAATCACAT
Organism: Arizona elegans; assembly: GCA_022577455.1. Taxonomy (NCBI): domain Eukaryota; kingdom Metazoa; phylum Chordata; class Lepidosauria; order Squamata; family Colubridae; genus Arizona; species Arizona elegans. The sequence continues at coordinate 60,456,553 of JAKOOJ010000008.1, forward strand.
TTAAAAGTGATTCAGCCTATTCCTGTCTTAATCCTATTAGATTTAGAACAGCCAAGTACATTAAACTTATTTAGGTTAGATGTACAGTAGGTTAAATCCCATATGGATAAGGGAATAATTGTTGAAACAGTAACTAACTAGTCCTAGTTGTTATGGCCTAAAATTCCCTATTGGGTCAGGTGATTTAAAGACTTTATGATAGCCACTACCATGGGACAAGAGATTTAACATAAATATAAGAATGTGTGTCTTGGACTGTTTCCAGCTTTTGGAATTTCTGGACAAGTCATGCCAGCTTTTTCTTAGTTTCTCTTCATTATAAAGGGAGAAAAAATCCAGCAATCTTTTGATTGGTACACAAGTTAGTAACCTGAATTTGGTTTTAATTGGTTGGAGAAGGTCTCTTTTAATTATGCATTTTTAGCTTACAAATTTATAGCTCAGAGGATAGCAAATATAATTTTCTGGTATGCAGTAATAAGATATTTGATTTCTCACTCACTATGGACTCACCTTAATCTTTTGCACTTTATGCTGAAGGCATAAAGTCTTAAACTGAATGCAATGGAAATTTGAGAATGGAATCCCAAATACAAAGCATATTTACAGCAGCCCTAAAAGTTGGCAGATCTATAAAATCAAACAATTCTAATCTCTATATTGATGTCATTAAAGGACATAAATGTGAAAACATTCAAAAACTTTTCTGTATTTATCCTTTCATAAGACCTCGCTTCCCCAAAGTTCAAAGTCTCCACCAAAAGTTGGCTTCACATGAAGTACAAGTATATCAAATTGGCACCATGAGTGCATAGAGCTTTTTCAGCAGCTGTATTGCATTATTGGCTATTCATTTGATGTCTAAATGGCTTAGATCCTTTACACATCTTCCAAGCTCGATCTATAGTATATACACATCTTTAATTTATTAATGAAAAGATAAAAAGTAGCGAGAGATGGGATGGATGTTTCACAGCAGAGAAAGTAGAGAATGCAAAGAACTCTGTATGCTTGGGAAGCAATGAACTCTCTTCATTGTACAAAAATTCAATGTGTGAATCTTTTGCACTTATACAATAATGTGGTTCCAAAAGAAACATGATATGAATGCAGAAAAATCTAAGATAGTTCAAAGTGCAAAGAAAGCACTTAAAGAGAGATAAAATGAGACAGGAAAGCATGAAATAAATGGATGACTGCAACATATGCAAGAGATGGTCAGTACAGAGACGCATATCATGGAATAATGAGATTCAAGTTTAGCAGACTTGGAATAAGAAGGAAAAATGTAGTCTATTGAGAAAGGAAAGATAAAGTAAACATGGAATAAAGAAAAGAAGAGATTAATTAGCAACAATAATTTGAATACAGACTTCAGCACTATGCAGGTCTAAATTAAATTGTTCTCTGCATAAAAGTAGTTAAGAAATACACACTTCAAACTTTTGTCAGTAGCTTTAAAATGACACAGAATTTCTACATATTTGATCACATTTTAAAAATTCCCATGGGCTAATTGCCCCTATTTTTAGCAGCACATAAAGAAAATAAACAAACTGCAACAAAGGAACTTTTTCCAAATTGAAAAAATGGAAGATGTTTGCTTTTTATCTTCTGTCACCCTTTTCCAATATTCATTTTCTCTTTTTGCTACTTAATCCTTCCCATGTGCTGCTAATTCAAATACAAGAGGGAGGCAGATTTCCATGAAAACAGCCCATCTCCTTACATTTGTCAGGGAAACATGGAAAGGTTGATATATTGCTGACACTCTGACTTAATGAGGTTGTAAAAAAGAAAAGAAAAGCTACACATAAAGATGTCACCTGCCACCCCCTGGCAGTCTAGACCTGCACAAATCTTTTGAAGTTGTCCTGAAAGTCTTGAATTTCCAAAGGAGAGTTATTTTAATGTTGTATTCTACTTGGCTTGAAGGACAGATTAACTGTTGGAACTCATGGGAGGGCATGGTTGATCTAACAAAAGCAACTGAAATTGACTCGGAAGCTGCTCTGCCAACTGGTGGTGATGGGAAAGAAACTACCTTTGAGATTCAATGCATCTAAACAGGAAACATAACAAGGGACAGACCTCATTTCAGGGAGGGAAGGCAGGATTTAGTGAATTTCCTAGTTCCTAATATCTAAGTGAAACTACACCAATGTTTCTCAACTAGGAATACTGATATTTCTGGGGAGATGCTACATTCATCACAATTATTAAAGAATGTCTTTCTACAAGTCCCTCGTCAACCTATAAATGTGAAACCTGGAGAAGGTTCTTGGATGAGGAGGGAAAGGAAAACAAAGAAAGTCCAGTTGCCTTTTGAAAACCACCTTTGAGACAACCATGACATGGATGACTGAGAATTTTTCATAGACATCAACAATTTCTGGTTTCTCCATATGCTATACTTAAGATTCAGAAACTGAATGATGCAAGTATAAAATCTGTTATACATCACTAACAATTGAACGCTACCTGTCTGATATGGATATCCTATCCTGTGTAATAAAGCTACCCTACTTAGGAAAGTGTTCCTTGTCTCAGGAGATCTGACAGGTCTTTTGAATTCAGGGCAGGGTGGGGGGGGATTATCAAAGTGAATACAAAGAGATAGAAAGAAAAAGCAAGACTACAGAATCTGAAGAGTCTCTATGGCATCTACAATCAGTTGGAGATATTATAGTCATTCTTAATCCAATTATAAACTTCAGGTGCCTTCTCATTCGCTTGCCAGGCTAGAGAAATATCTTGTGAAGCCTTCTTCAGTCTGTTGCTTTCTACTTGCATTAGACTGATTTACATCCTGCAGGATGTCAGGTTGGGCAAGGCTGAACTACTGACTATGCCAGTTGAACTTAATGGGAGCCCTCAAAGACAACAGAGGAAAAGGTCTGATAAATCATATTCTTACTGACTCTAAGTAAAACCACAAGAAAGAAAGATGGCATAAAATATTGCTGCCAAATTAGTATTTGCCTACAAAGAATATTAAAAATATCAATTCATTTTTATTTAATAACTGTAATTTAAATTTCACAAAGAAATGTAAGAGCATGGTAAATGGAATTCTCACCATCAACCGCCAGAGAAACAATATCTTGGGTATCTTCAATGCCATACATTACATCACAGCGATAAATCCCAGCATCACTTGCACGTAACTTCACCATAGTCAACGATGCATCGCCAATGTCTTCTGGATGGCTTGGAACTGACACTCTTCCTTTGTAGCCTTGTCCAATCTTGATATTCCCATTCTGGGCCACCAACACTGTGGTTTCTTTGAGATCTTTTCCACCTATGTCCTGTTCAATCTTTGACCACTTAATCCGGAGAAACTCACTTACGTTGTGATAGCTTGGAGGCAAAGTTGGCAAAGTTGAAAAAAAGCATGGGAGAGTGGCTCTTCCAGAGAGTGAGCCCTTCACTGGTGGACTTTTCTCCACTTTCACTGAAAGAAACAACAGTGTATGAGTGAAGTAGTAAAAGTTGATCTACATTCAATCCATAAGGCAGGGATAGTAGGATTTTCCCTTCTCTTTGCAACTCAAGCAGCAGCCAAAGTGAGAGGAAAATGATAGACAAAGAGGCATATTGATTTTACCATTGTAAATTAAAAATCATAAACAAATGCAAGATGATGAACATTTAAAGAAAATACACATTTGACTCTAAGCACTGGCTCAAATCACATTTCCAAATTTCTAGGACCCGGTGAAATCAACATTCAACAAAAAAGATTCAAAATGATAATGGAGATGACAAACAGAATATGTGCAGGTAGTCCTTGACTTGTAATTATTTAACGATAGCCTTGGAAAAAGTGACTTATGACCTGTAAAACACCTACAATCATCACACCACCCCTATAGTCACCTGATCACAGTTCAAGCACTTGGTACCTGGCTTGCATGTAGGACTGGTTGCATATGCCTGCAGTCACATGACCATGATTTGCTACCCTTTTTTGCTGATTTCCAATTGAGAAAGTTGGCTGTGCTTAACAGCCGCTGTAAAAATTGTCATAAAATTGAATCTGACTTGGCTTACAACACAATAACTTATGACAGAAATTCTGGCCTAATTGTAGTTGAGAACCTTGTACACCATACCGTTTTCTCTTTAAAAGCTGTACTGTGAGAAGAACCAACATTTATTTTAATATACGGGCTTCTAATGGAAAGTTTAGGTGTACGCTTGGAACTAATCTGTGCAGGAGTAGTTCATACTTTAAACATGGCAAGATACTTTATCTGGATCCCCTTCAGGATTTCAACGGAAGAGAAGACCATTGAAATTCAATGATCCCAATAAAAATTTATGATCTGGCTTTTTCTCCACTCTGAACAGCTGGCTTGGTAAAAACAAATCCATTCCTTGCTTGTGTCCTGCTGATATCACATAAATCCAATATTTAAATGTAAGGCATGAAGGACATTTGCCAAAAGCAAGTGAAAAAAATTAGCCAGTAAGGTCTGTGGACCAAGGATATTATTGAGTTGGTTTACGTTACAGCAAAATAAATGATGGAGTAATTCTATGCAAGAGTTAATTCATATTTACCATATACCTTAAGAAAAAAGGAACATTTTCTTTCTTTTCAGAAAAATATTTCAGACAGCCAGTTGTTCCTGTTTAATTATTTCCTTTCCAACCTCAGGGCTTAACAGATCACTCAAATAAAATATTCCTCAGTAGTTTGGAGGGAGGGAGGGTGGGAGGGGAAAAATAAGAACTATGGGTGGTTCCTACATGATTAAAGAACTTTTACCATCATTTTATATCTCTCCAGCTGCAAACATTTTACAGCAGACTGTTTCCATCCAATATTAGTATATGGCTAAGGATAGCATTGGCTACTGTTCATACAACCTGCCTACTGTGCATCTGGAACAGGAACTACATATTTGTTACTTCTACCAGTCCTTAACTCCTCATGAATTTATTCAATGTGGTTTGACAGATTAAGATATAAAAGCAGGCTCTGCCCTTATTTTCTTTTAATTTATTGAGAGTAATTGAGAAACAGACGTATCTATAAATTAATAATGCCTATCTCTAGCACAAAATGAGCACTGCTTATTTGTAAACATAACTTCTTTTCTTTTAAAAAATCTGTATGCTTAGAAATGCAGGATACACAAGGAGGGTGTTAGATTAATTATATGTAGATGAGAATTTTTTTAAAAAAAAATAAATAAAAGTTGAGAGAAAGAATTAAAGAAAAGTTACCATGAATCCTCCACACAATGAAAAAGCAAAGATACTGCTAAGGTTGTGGACATCACATCTGTTGTTGGAGGGTGTCAAAAAAATAATAATCAGCGTGATGGCTATGATCATGCAGTAGTAGTCACCTTTTTTTACTTTTTTGATATCCTGTCCCCCTGTAAACATGCTAGCTTATGCTGTCCCAAAATACTTTGTTTAAGTGAAGGGTAACATACTGTCTTCTCCAAAAATAGGCAAAACATTAAAAACTGAGTCATACTTTAACACTGACAACAGAACAGTACTCTCCACTGCATTTAAAAGTTGCAGGGTCATGTATGAGTCATAACTTCTAATGATAACTGACATGATTAAACATAATGTGTCATAATAGTGAAATATTATTGCCTGTTGCATAACATGGAGCTCTGTCCCTTCTATTCTTCTTAGCAGCTGCCTCCTTCTGCAAAAACAGCCCAATCACTTAGCAGCCAATGGTTTGTTGCAATGGCTGTCCAGTTTTGTAGTCCAGATCTATTAACCCTAATATGACCAGTCTGTAATGTTAGTAATACGCAATATTCTAACATTGTAAGAGATGTTGGTCTGAGAAAAATGGAAGATCAATTCTGTAGAGCACAGGCAGAACAGGCATGGATGGATGGAAAGGGAGGGAGGGAGGGAGGGAGGGAGGAAGGAAGGAAGGAAGGAAGGAAGGAAGGAAGGAAGGAAGGAAGGAAATAAACAGGTTCTACTTCTCCCCAGCTTAGGTGACCATGATTATCCTGAGGTCTGATCTGTGCTACTTAAAAACACTGTTACTAAATGTAACTCTTTGGAACAAAGGGGAACAATAGGAGCATAGTGTACAGGCTATATGATTAAAAAAAGTATGTGGGAATCCAGAAGAGCTTCTCCTCATGATCATGGCCAAATTGTAATCTTAAATTATATCAGATTCTTAATTAAAGCCATTAAGCTCAAAATGAATCTGTATTAACTGTAAATGATATCTCTCCAAATGAAAGTGTCTTGAGGCAGCAAGGCAACATCAGAATAGTCCCTTTTTACCCAGAAAATGGTTGCATATCAGCATCACACCAAAACAGATGCCAAAGGAGATTCCCTGGCAGGCCATAGAGGAGAAAAGAGAAAACTAAAGCTTGCAAAGTTACATTATGGGGAATCTAGAGGATATTGGTACTACTAGAGCCTTGGTAGTACAGTGGTTTAAAGCACCCTGTTATTAACACAGCTGCCTACAATTACTGCAGTTTCGAATCTTACCAGGTTCAAGGTTGACTCAGCCTTCCATCCTTTCTAAGGTAGGTTAAATGAGGACCCAGTTTGTGGGGGCAATAAGCTGACTTTGTATAAATATACAAAAGTATGAAGGCTATTGCTTAATGCTTTGTAAGCCGCCCTGAGTCTCCGGAGAAGGGCGGCATATAAATCAAATTTATATATATATTTATATATATATATAACTTGTCCTCAAGTTTTGACCACAATTGGAACTGGAATTTCAGTCACTACATGATAGTGTTATTAAACAAGTCATCACCAGATGACTGCAGCCAATGTATATCACCACAGTCTTAAAGAATCATATGGCTGTTAAGTGAATCAAACAGTCTTTAAATGAATCCAATTGACTTTGCTTTTTTGAAAACCAGCTAGGAAGGTCACAGATCACAATTATGTCACCACAATATGCTGCAACCACATGAACCGGTTGTCAAGTACCGAAATCGCAATCACTTATTGTAGTGGCTAATGCATCTAAGAATGTCCCTTTTTCCTAAATCACTTTTTCTAAGACCGTTGCAAAATTGAACTGCCATTAAACAACTGGTTGTAAGTCGAGGACTACAAGAGTAGGAAGTAAGAATATATGGAACAGAGTTAACTGAACTGCTTCTGTTCAACAGGAGCTGCTGACAGGTTAAGTGAATTGCTTTCTGATAGCCAGATTAAATGCATGCAGGCTACTATTTCAGTTATTTGCAATCATGCTAAAACAATAGCCAAGGCAAGTGGGAATACTGATAACAATAGACTAAAAGCTGAAGAAGCAAAATCACCCTGACTGGTCTTAAAGGTAACCTTGGAAAGCCAAACCACTTCAGAAAGCTCATTTAGCAGCAGGTCTGTAAGGAAATTGGTTCACCGGAGTGTGAATTAATAATTGAGGCTACTGAAAATGCATGAGAGACAAGAGTTAGGTGCCTCAGTAAATTTTCCCTTGAATTATAAGGAGCATTTTTATAATATGTGAGTTTACTTATATCTGGACCACTGACATATAATCAATAGTTACAGGATCTGACTTTTTAACTTAGACAGAGAACAAGAGAAAATACCAAATGAAGAAGAAAAAGGAAGGGAGAACAGCCCAGAAATCATTAGTGATGAAGATAAAGAAAAAAAATATTCATTGATTGTTGCTCAATATGATTCAGAATTAAAGAACTATCTGTCATCAGCATAATTTGGGTTGCCTGATCTGATTAACAACAAGGTCAAACAATCTTTCTTATTCAGCTACTCTGAGCAACATGCATTGATCTGAATTTTAAATAATCTAGCATTTCTAGTTTCAAATAATCTATTTGTGAGATTATGGAGTTCTACATTTTGAGACAACTGATACTGGGGAAAGATGGTGTTTTTTAAAAAAAAAGTAAGCAGAAAAGCATTGATAGGGGTTTTACAAAATAAGCAATGAAGGAGCAGTTTAATAGAAAGGTTTTTCTCTGTACTAGGAGTAGATGCTAGGATCAACCACAGATCTGAAAGGTTGCAGGTTCTGTTCATATAAAATTAAGCAACTTCTTCCCATGTAGATAAACTATAGAAACCAATGCCATGAAAAGAGTCTTGGTGGTGCAGCAGACTAAAGTGCTGTTAAATAGCACCAGCTGCTTGCAATTACTGCAAGTTCAAATCTCACCAGGCTCAAGATTGACTCAGCCTTCCATCCTTTTGAGGTAGGTAAAATGAGGACCCCGATTGTGGAAGCAATAAGCTGACTTTGTATAAAAAAGAACACCGCTTGGGGGAGGACCCAAAGCCCTACTAAGCAGGTATATACAAAAGTATGAAGGCTATTGTTTAACACCTTGTAAGATGTCCTGAGTCGGCATATAAAGGAGAAGGGCGGCATATAAATCGAACCAATAAATAAATGGAACCAATAAAAGATGACAACCAGACTGAATGGGAATTAGTTAAATTAATCCTTTCAGGCCATGGTAGCTATGAACTAATGTCAAGTCTAGAATCAGTAATATTTGTAAACTATTAGTTATTGGATCTGAAAGAAGAAAAATGATACTTCTCTTAAACCCTTTTGTGATCTAATATAGGAACAAGATGCTGAACCAAACAGATTGCTAATCTAATACAGCACTGTCAGCAGCAAGAACATAACATAAACATGGGGACAAATCCCATAAATGGAACAATTACATAATGATGTCTAATGCAACTATCTAAATCACATAATCTGCAGGCTAATGACATAATGCAGGGACTCCATTTTCCCTGGTTGCCTTCTATGGCTGACTCTGAACAGCGTCCTTTGTTTTAGTGCTCCATAGATTTTACATATAAACAGAGAGAAAAAAATTGACATATATGTTTGTGTGTGTGTGTGTGTGTGTGTGTAATATAATGTTAGGAATTCCCCACAATATTTATGAATGAACCTTATGGGAATCGTGATTAATTTTTCATCATGAATGACAGTCACTAAATAATAGCTGCTAATAGTGTCTGATAGCTATCCACACTACTACTACAATTGTAATCTGTCAAACCACATTGAATAAATTCATCAGGAGTTAAAGATTTGTAGAACTAGCAAATACCCTATTTTTCAGAGTATAAGACGCACCTTTTCCTCCCTCTAAAAGGGAGTGAAAATTTAGGTGTGCCTTATACACAGAATGTAGCCTCAGTTACAGCAGAGCCTAATTAGCACAAGTTGATTGGATCGGCCTCCAGACTCTCAGCTGATTTGCTTTCAGCTGTTTTGCGCAGGGCTCTGCTGCTTGCTGCAAAGAGATATATTCCTGGAGCAGATTTTTTTTCCTTGTGCTAATCAAACTATGCTGAAAACAAAAATGAAAGTAAAGCAGGCTGTTTGCTGTAAGAGGCAAAATTGCTCAGAGGCAGAGGGAGATTTCTTTTTCTTCTTTTCCTCACCAAAAAAGGTAGATTCGTCTTATACTCCGGTGCGTCTTATACTCCGAAAAATACGGTATGTCCTGAAAATCAGGAACAGAATTTTTATCACCATATTCCTTCTGATGTTAATCAGAATTCCAGCTTCCCTTTATAGGCAGTCTCAATCTCTAGCCTTTATTATGCAAAATTTATCCTTTTAAGCATTGTATCTTCATTTCTAAAAACATGATATTTCTTTTTGAATTTTATACCAACACATTTTCTAAGGATTGAAAGGGGGAAAAGGAGCTTTCCCTAGAAAGTCTACCTTACGCTAAGTTGTGACCTTAGTGTAGAAACAATCTATTGAATTCAGATGGAACAGGTGTCAGGTATGACCAACAGAGTGTTTATCATTACTTTGGTTAATAAGCCCACTATAGCAACATTAGATCTGACCATTAATTACATCAAATTGTATTAGTATAGCAATGCATGTTGCACATAAGTCTATCTGTACTCAAAAATCAATTGTTTTAGAAAACAGTTTAGGCAACTATGGCCCCTTTACAACCTATGGAATGAAATGTATGACAATTGAGAGGCACTTGTATTGTACATCCTATGTAAGTACTATCTAAGCAGCCATACCATCAACACTATTATATAATTCTGGGAAAGATATACTAACACTATTCATATGATTTACACAATTACAAAACCTCAACTTGTAATCCAACAGCCCCACATCTAAGGAAAGATAGGTCTTTCCTTGAGTTTTCCTTTTATCTTCTTAAAGACAGTTTGCACATAACTATGAATCTTCTCTAACTAAAACAACTCCAATTCCCAAACCAAAGCTTTGCGAGTTGACAAAATGTGTTAAACATCCAGTAGAGGTGCATTAAAATAAAGGCCATTGACCTTAAAATAAACTGAAATGTTACTAACCAAAGTTAGCTACCTCAAATTATTAAGAATCTTATTTCAAGATTACTATGGAGGCACAGTAGTTAGAATGCAGTATTGCAGGCTAATTCTGCCGACTGCCAGCAGTTCAAATGTCACTGGCTCAAAGTTGACTCAATCTTCCATCCTTCCGAGGTCAGTAAAATGAGGACCCAGATTATTGAGGGCAATATGCTGACTCTGTAAACCGCTTAGAGTGTGAAGCGGTATATAAATCTACTGTATTTTTAGGAATATAAGATGTACCTTTTTCCCCCAAAAAAGAGAGTGAAAATCTGGGTGCATCTTATACTCCAAATGTAGCCCGGCCAAGCCTCTCAAATGGAGGTTTCAGAGGCTGAAAAAAGCCTAAGAAATGAAGCTTCAGAAAAAAAAGCCTCCAAACAGAGCTTCAGAAAAAAAAAAGCCTCTGAAAGGAAGCTTCAGAAAAAAAGTCTCCAAACAGAGCTTCAGAAAAAAAAAACTCTGTTTTGGAGGCTTTCAGAGGCAGAAAAAAAGTTTTTTCTGAAACAGAGTTTCAGAGATTTCAGAGGCTAGAAAAAAAGCAAGGCACAGAGCTCACAAAAAATGAATCTATTGCTAAAATTCACTTCTGGAAACAGCTGATTGCGCGTATTCTGGGAGACCTATCCACCCCCAATCAGCTTTTTTCTTATTTTCCTCCCCCAAAACTAAAGTGCGTCTTATACTCCGGTGCATCTTATACTCCGAAAAATACAGTAAGTGCTATTCCTATTGCTAATACACTTATAAAACAATTTTCTGGAATGATATAGCAAGCCTTGGACTTTGCTCTCTACCCGCCTCTCAAAGACAAAACTGTTTTTTCTCAAAGAGAGGCTTCAGAATGGAAGGAATAATTTCCAAGGTGGGATATTCAAACCAATCCATCAAAGTCTTAAATATCCTGTCAGGTAACTTCCAGATGATTCTTATGCTAATGTTGCTTGTTTAGTTTAAAGCTATGTCATTCTTTAAAAAAAAAAAAACCATCATGGAATGTGGATTCAGTCTGCCTGTGTTTAGGCATGTCCCTTAAATAAAGGAATAATCTACCAAATGGTAGAGGAGGCCAGATCTGTCGTTGATTGTCCAAAAAACTTTAAAATAAATCAATCAGCAGGTCTTGTACTACCTCTTTGAAGTGCTGAATTGTTATCAAAATTCTCAATCCAATCTCAAAATATCTGCTATAAAAAACCCAAACTTAAAGTAGAAAAATATAAGAAGCACAAGGCATAGATAAGGTTCAAAATCTTCAAAATCAGCAGACCTTTTGGTGTCTACACAAATAGTTCTTTCTTGGCAAATACTGAAATGATACATGACAACTTCTTCCCAGATTTTACCAAACTAGTCTACAGTTCTGGAATTTCATTGTGATCACCCATCTGAGTGTTCCCCTGCTTAATTTTTTAAGATCAGCAATGCTGCCAATTTATGGCATATAAAAAATACACAACCTTTCAGCCTCTTTCTTATTTTGACATTCTGCCCAGTAAGCAATGCCAAATTATAATGAATAGCTTTAAAAAAAAAAAAATTCTTGGATTTTAAGGACTTGCTGCATGAATCTTTGTGAGTTATTAATATCATATATATATATATATATATATATATATATATATATATATATATATATATATATATATATATATATGTTTTTCTTCTAGCCAGGTTTTCCCTACGTAACCAATTATATATATAACCAATTATATATATAATCAGCCAAATTTGACAATAGCAACCTAAGGTGTATTGCGTGAACTGAAAATACAAACAAACTTCAAAGTTCTATGCTACTTTATTTTATTTACAAGGATCTAATAAAGTTCCAGCAATAATATCGATTGTAAATACATTGTTCAGAAAGGGCAAAGGGCATTTATTCACCTCAGACCATTTATTGTTTATAAAATACCATTATTATTAAAAGCACCTACGTATATTATATTTCAACAGCCTGATAACACATGTTCCTAAAATAGTTGAGTTTTTAAAATGTCATCTCATATATATTCAAGTCCATTCAACTTTTTTGTGAATCATATTCTACCTTACACAGTGCAAAGAAATGCTCTCTACAAATGCACCCTGAAACATTGGTCACACCTCAAATGATACTATACTATCTAAATAGACTGTATGGAATTCCCTTTATATGAAGTTGTAAGAATATTCTATTTGAGATCAACCTGTTTCTGTACAAATTGATAAAGTAGATATTCCATGTACTTGCAAAAACTTGCTCAGAGCTTGTCAGAGAAGGCAATAAATTTAATCTTAACAAAAACCCCTTTGTTCTAACAGATGGCTTACAATCTGAGTTACTGTATAAGAAAGGAGGGGAGGGTAAATCAGGCATAGTGATGGATCAGTTACTCTTTAAATTCTCACTGTAAATCATGGAAAGCTAGCCAAATGTACATTCCATCTGCAGCGATAGCATTTACAATAGCATATACGTCTAAATGTAAATGCATGAAATTACCCATGCACACATATATATCACTTGGAAAGCATTTCATTGCATTCTTTGGTTATTCATTAAAACTCACCAATCTTCTACAAACACACTTCAAAGAGCTACACAGTCTACAATTAAGACTTCTAGGATTCATCTAAAACTACTTTCCTTAAGCTCTGTACATGCATATGTACAGAAAAGGAAATAAAATTTCACCTAGTAGTTCTATCAACTCGTCAATCAAACTAATTATGCACATAGATCTATTTACACAAAAGCTGATGTGTGTAGAATAAACATGGTATTTATATTGCTGAGTATCTCAATGTATTATTAAGAAACAATCAAACCCAATACTATTGAATGATTAGACTATATAAAGATATTATCCATCACAGCTTTGCCAATTCATAGGGCTGCTTAAATAATACAAATACTGTCATTTAAATATCAAGATGGGTACATCTCCCAAAAATTCCTTTCAGCCAATCCAAGGGCCTTTTCAGACTGCCTATGTATGCATGGCATAGAAGATGCTTCTGCAGTGAGTTGCCACAACACTTTGACAAGCAGCACTTGTGGTACTGAAAGAAATGACGAATCTAAAGAAAACGATGTGTACAGCCTTATTATCAATAGACTTCCCTTTGGTTTATTGTCTTACATAATTCATACCTTTCTGTAGTTAACTATGCTGACTCCATATAAGCAGCTATACTTTGCTGTTAAAGCTTGGGAGCCAACTAAAAACTGCTCATAAACCTTAATAGCAAAACTCAGATGCAATAAGAAATTTTAAAAAGTTTAACAACAGCAAGCCTCAGAAAAGGAATCATCCACAGGGAAGGTCAAAAAAGTCAAGATAGTGAGTATAATTGCATGACTGAAGCTCCACTCATTTGTACATGCATTTATAGATTTTACATGTATATGCAAAAGGAAAGGACTTTGATAATCAGTTGGTGATTACCATTATATCTTTCCTTTACCACATAGGCTCTGCTGTCTAGAGAGTTTTTCAACTCTATCCTAGATACAAGTTTCTCTTGTATTAAATGATATTGATGATATTAAATCACAACAAATTGTTCTTTGTTGAGAACAATTGAAAATTGTTCAAGTGGGATTAAATCACTTAACTTTATGCTTTTATACAAAATTAGATTAAAATAAGTAGCATGCCTTTTACCGATTTGGGCAAGTGGGCACATTTAGACTTTTGAGTGGGTCACATACAGCCAATGTTTGTCATGGTTGCAAAATACTTTTTTCCTAGAAGCAAAAAAGCACTGAACTTTGAGATCTGTTTTATTCTAAGGCACTGTTGGAAATAAAAGATTTTATTCTTGAAAGTAGTGCTTTAATGCGCACTAAGTTCCCAGTCATTTTTTACAAATTAAAAAATCTTAAACTTGGGAGATACCAAAAATACTCCATTAAGCATATTGTCTCTCTGGGATACTTTGTGACTCTGGCTTTATTTAACCATGGTATAGACAAAGTATTCAAAAGTATCTGGAGATCAGCAAATGAATTAAATGGAATTTGAATTATAACTAGACCTTCTCACAAGTAAAACCAACCATTACCATAAACCTTCTATCAATCAATTCAGAGGGGGGTAGCTCCAAACTATAATACATCCAGTAGAAATACTAGTAATAGAAAATGGTAATAATAGTCATACAAGTACTGAAAAATAATCACACATTCACATCACTAAAGTTGTAACAACAGGCCTTCTACGTGAGAAAACCTTCTGTAAAATAAGAATAAATTATGATTATAATTTTTTAAAAAAGTTTTATTTTTACATTTTAGTAATTAAAGCAGAGATCTTTAGTGGTTAAGGCAACAGGCTGGAAACCAGGAGACAATAAGTTCTAGTCTCACTTTCACCATAAAGTTGACTAGGTGATGGATGGCATATAAATTTAACTAATAAATAAAATATATTGTTATATCTCTCCAATTAATAACTGCAGAATAACTGATACATTTTCACTACCAAAAATTATCAATTCTTTTTCAGAAGTCAGTTTCAATATGACAGCAATCTCTCTCCCTCCCTCCCTCCCTCCTCCTCTCTTTCTCTCCTTCTTACCTTTGCGGAGAGCACATGTTATAGATAAGGTCCAATATATCCACAAGAAATGTTTAAACATTTTGACCTAAAAAATAGAACAGAAAATAATCACAATGTATATTTTCATAATCTTATAAAACAATCACAGTAAATATCTTGATAATGGTTAAAGAACCTGGCTAAAAATTAGGAGACTGAGAGTTCTAATTCTGCTTTACGCATGGAAGCCAGCTAGGTGATTTTGGGTCAGTCGTTTTCGGTCCTCCTAACACACTTCACAGATTTGTAAAATAAAATTTTAAAAAATCTAAAGATTAAAATAGAACTATTGTCTTCATTTTACACCAACTGTTACTGTCTAACAGATAATAAAGTTTGACTTTTTTTGGCAAAATGAATTCATTAGTCCCTTAATTATGACCCATGCTATGAAATATCTCAACATTTTAGAAGCTGGCAACATTTATACAAAAGCGAGAATAACAACATTAGCTTAAGGCCTCAATTGGTCTCTAGACATGGAAGGCTGGATGAACCATCCAGGAGACGAGTTCAAGAGATGGGACTATCCCAGCTCAGAAATGTCTTTCTCAGGCCATCTCTTTGCCTATCTCTCCCATGCTCTGTGCTAAGAAAAGCAGATCCTTCTTCAGGAAGAAGAAAGCAATGAGTATGAGTTGGAGAGAAATTGATAAACTAATTGCCAGGAATGTTATATTTCTTAGTCTTAGACATTGGATTCTCTGTGTGCAAAAAAAAAAAAAAAAAAAAAGATTTGAGAAAGAAGAGTTGTTGAGGCCTAGGAAGAGGGAAAAGAAGTTGACAGGCCAAAATGAAATCTGTGTGTCTTAAATGGTGAACTGAATATTCCTCAAAGTCCCTCAGTATAGCAGGGATTTTATTGACCAGATTATATATACGCATTCACAGATGTGTGTGCCTACACACGTATATGATTAGGCAACCTGAGACATGTTTTTTTTCCAAAACCACATTTTAACTTGCTTTTATCCATTATGATAGAAGTGCCATAGAAGTTTGCTGGAAATGTTTTGAGCATAAAGGGACTACATATAAGCATGTCTCAAAATCTACTCTATAACAAACAATCTGGACTTCATTCCCCTCTGGAAAAATGATTCACAAAGAAATGTAACAACCCAAATTAGGCCTTTTTGAGATGATTGGAAATTATAACTGTGCCACAAAACCTCCATTTAAAGAAGCCAGAAAATGACTTAATCTATTCAAGTCAATGGGATTTCATAATTGACTTCAACATGACATGGCAACTATATTTACTTTTTTTCCATCATTTGTAAAAAAAAAAAAAAAGGAATAAATTATAGAAATACTGAACAAGCTGCCAAACCATATTTGGATAAAATTGTGCTGACACATTTATATATGGCTAAGTTCCTTTCCCTTAAGAATCCTGAAGCTCAACATCAAAGCTTAGTTTCAAAATATTTTTCAGTGCAGTCATACGCCAGATATAATTGATATGGGCAATTACGCATGCTGACTAGTCAACTGCCATTGGGAATGATTGGAATGATCAACTAAAGATAACTTAATTATTAGTGAGTTTGAGTCAATTAATGAATTAATTTATAATTAAGGTTCCATACATTTCCATCAGGATAAAAATAATAGTAAGGAAGCATACTTATTTTTGCTCTAAGCTGTTTGCCAGCAAGTATAATTTTAAGAGAGACTCAAGGATGAAAGGATCTAAGCCTCTTTTAAGATGCTCTTTGCTATCTACCATTCTTACATTAACATTTTTAGGTTTTTAAAAATAAATAAGCTGTCCTGTTAATTAGTGGCATATATTTGGATGTTTAAAAGATTATAATCATCTAAATATGTAACCAGCAACCATACACTTGATTCTTCTGTGGGACCATCAACCCAACTTTGTGGATTGATGGTCCCACAAAGGATTTTTCAATAAAAATCCAAAGAAATTATAGTTGAATGGCTATTTCAGGTAATAGTAAGCATGTAGGACAAGTCAGTGTTTTCAATGAAAAGTCCATGTAAAGATCTTGTGAAAAAGACTAAATCCACACTAAGAACCGAAAGGAAATAAGAAATAGCATTGCTTATAGAAAGGACTCAAGAGTCTAGTGAATAATATTGTATAGCTGGGAAATGGCAAAAAAAGATTACAAAAATATTCAGTGGGTTCTCTAAGAAAAGATTACAATATGGATAGAAGCTGCCTTAGGGTGTGGGGAAGGCAAACAAAGGGAATTATAGGTAGTCCTCAACTTAAAACCATTTATTTAATAACCATTAGCAATTACATCAGCATTGAAAAGACCTGTCCTCACACTTATGACCATTGCTACATCCTTATGATCACTTGATCAAAATTTGGACAATTGGCAACCAACATATATTTACAATTGATACAGCATCCAGTGGTCATGTGATCACTGTTTAGGATGCTTCCTGACATCTTTCAATAAGCAAAGCTAATACAAGAAAACTTGTTTAACGACCATGCAATTCTTTTAACAACTGCAGTGATTTGCTTCATAGCCATGGAAAAAAGGTTATAAAATCATTTAACAGCCACCTTCCTTAGCAACAGAAATTCTGATTCCTATTATGATTGTAAGTTGAAGAGGTAATCAGCTACCTATATTTATAATCAAGTTTTTTTTTTTAACTGCTATTTCCTAATACTGTGACTTTAAAACTTAAATCAGTTGGCTATTTTTTCTGCTCATTTTACTCTCCTATAAATCAATCCTTGCTATTTCCAGAAAATGATAATGCTGGGAAAGGTGAAAGGGAACAAAAGAGGACAACAAGCATTAAGGTGGACAGAGACTCAATTACAGTAGTGATGGGTAAACTGCATTAAGACTTGAAGGGCCAGGTTGGGATCAGATCATTCTGGAGAAAATCTATCTATGTCAGGGGTGTCAAACTGACAGCCTCCCGCAGGCCAAATGCGTCATATGCAGGCCACGCCCACCCCAGCTCCGCGAAAAATGTTGTGAAACACCATGTGACAGCAATGTGATGGCGTGAGTTTGTGATCTATATGGTCACTAAGAACTGTCACCAACTTGATGGCACATAATTATGAATCAACCCAAATGTAATCCATTCTGGTAAATTGAGACTAGAATTATCCCTAAACTTTATATAGATAGTCCTCACCTTACAAACATTTGTTTAGTGACTGTTTGAAGTTACAGCCGCAGCAAAAAAAAGGGAGTTGTCCATTGTAGACCCGTGGTCATGTGATCAAAATTCAGGCACTTGGCAACTAGAATGTATTTACGGCAGCTGAGTTCATATAATCACCATTTATAACCTTCCTAACCAGCTTCAGACAAGCTAAGTCAATGGGGGAAAGCCAGATTTACTTAATAACCCCATGATTCACTAAATTGCAGTGATTCAATTAATAACAGTGGCAAAAAAAAGGTCGTAAAATGGGCCATAACTCACATAACCTCTGCCTTGCTTAGCAATGGAAATGTTGGGCTGAGTTGTGGCTGTAGGTCAAGAACTACCTGTATAGATTTCATAACTTCAGATACTTAATTCTGAATTTATGAAGTGCTATAACTTCTTGAAGACTGAATTATTTCTGTATTATGTTCAAAATACAAAGCAAACTTCTCTCTTGATTATCAATTTTTTGTATGAATATTTACCGTATATCACTGCTGCTGTAACTTCAAACAGTCACTAAACAAATGTTTGTAAGGTGAGGACTATCTATATAAAGTTTAGGGATAATTCTAGTCTCAATTTACCAGAATGGATTACATTTGGGTTGATTCATGAATATGTGCCATCAAGTTGGTGTCAGTTCATAGTGACCATATAGATCACAAAATTTCTGGATGTGAAATTTGAACCTAAAAGTAGGGAAATAAATGGTATGGACCTACCCTGGTTTGCCACTTTATAAGCATATAAAAACCTAACAGATTCTTTAGGCAGAGATAAGATCAGCTAAGAAAGCTAGAACTCTCCTTGAAGCTAATTTAGTCCAATTACTACATCTTGCCAAAAATATGTCAGATTTTCACCACTTCAGAATTGCCCAGTATTTTCTTATTCCACATCATTGATCTTGGCAAGAACAGGACAAAACACAAATAGTTAAATGTTCACAATGGGATTAGGGAAAGTACCCCACAACTGAAGTTTCTGTAATTAATTTCACATTAAGTATTCATCCTTAGAATTTTACTGCTTTAAAGTAAATATGAGAATCAATGAAGAAAATTATTATATACGGTATATTTTATGATGGAGTCATGGTATTTACAGTTTAAATGACACTGAATCCTACTAAAGTGGCTTTCAATGTACTGTAAATGCTGGAATAACCAATATTACTTTTAATTCAAAACAGGAAAGTGCTTTCTAAGACCATTCTTATATTTATCTTAAAGCAATGCATACTTTGCAAATCAGAAGGCTTCTAGTTAGCTACAGCTTTCTTCCTGTTCTCCATCATACTACTGGCTGGATCCAAACCCAAATGTCAGTTATCACATTTCCTAAAATATTCCTTATTTCAGGGAGCATTAAGGCAATACAATTGTATACTAATTTCAATATAAGAATAATTTTCACTTCCTGTAATAAGTGTAAAATATAACAGATGTTTCCAGACTTGATTTGTTTTGTTTCTTCTAGTTTAAACAAAGAAATATTAAATCTGGATTATGTCTAAGGGCCACAAAAGAGCATACAGTTTTCTAATTAACTAAACAGCAACATGTTAAGTCTCTAAGGCTGTGTTTGCTGAGCAAGCTGTGACCAAATACTTTCCAGATATATCATTTTCTAATATTTTATTTTATTATGCTAAACAAGTCAATGAAAGAAAATATGAGCATTAAAGAATCAACACAACCTCAAAATTGATAAGCGCAGAAATGAAAAAGGGAAAATAAAAAATGCCAGCACATTATTTTATAAAAAATCACCAAAAATCTACAGATTTTTTAAAAAATCAACCATTATCAAGCAGTATATATCAATGTTCAAATGATGCAAATCAAAAGTATATTTTTACTTCCATCATTGCAGAATAATTCTCTCTCTCTCTCTCTCTCTCTCTCTCTCTCTCTCTCTCTCTCTCTATATATATATATATATATATATATAATTTATAAATATAAACTAAACAGAACAATGAAACGTATAAAACATAAAAACATATAAACATCCATTTCAATACATGTCCAGTTTGTCGCAACTATAATATACATTTCTCTTTGTATTTTGACTCTTCCTTATTTGGTCATTCCCTTTTATCTATCTAATATTGATCTTTGTTAACCTATGTCTGTTCTGTTTCCATCATATTATATTTGGTCATTTTATTTACTTCCTATTGCTTCATCTCTTTCCTATCTTTCAACCAACTATACCACTTTGCAGAATAATTCTTTTATCCACCTTTATGCCTGAAGAATCCACAATTCTTCATAGCTGGATATATACAAATACTGATATACATTCAACAAAAATATATGGATTTTCAACATGCAATGATTGAGCCAGAATTACTAACCACCCTGCTGACATCAGCCCCAAATGCATTAATAGCTCAAAACCAAATCAATAATTAGTCCCTTAATTACATCTCCAGCAGCATGAAGATTGCAATCTAACTAACCTTGCTAAAATTTCCTGTAGCATTCAAATACAGAAAGCAACATTCTTGTTGCTTATTAAACCTATTTTAGTATCACAATTTCACATTGTTTACTGCAATTTTCCTTTTGTTCGCCAAGACAAGACATTCACATTTCTATTTCCCAAGGTTATATAATCAATACCATTAGCTAATAGCAGTTATATCTGGATGATGTCATTCTAGATAAAAAGTTCTAGACTGAGTGCCTTTGCTCAGTCTCCCCAGTTTGTTCCCTCTAGATCTGTTGTTCTTCAAACTGTTGAACTCTAAATCCCAGGGCCTCCAGCTGTTGGTTGTATTAACTGAGAAGTAATCCAATGCAGCTGGAAGACCTTAGGGTAATAAGAGTTTCTTAGATGATGACCGCCACTAGGCAAAAACAGAAAAAAACCTTTTTTTACTTGGATCTTAGGCTGCAATATATTTACTGTTCTTCTCACATGCATACATGAATGCAGCTGTTTCTGATTTACAACTTGGAGAAAACAGAATAAGGTTTGACAGAGCCACCAGTGCGTGAATGAGCAAGCAGTCTCTATTGTACTTCACTGAGGATCAAACAGGTTCATGAAAGCATATAAGTTTATGCTGTGAGTATCTCAGAAGAAAGTTTTCTCTGAGCCTTACTCCTTCTACTACTTTTTTTTAAAGACTTCTTGAGAAACATACACTTAATGGCTTCTTGCTTCCTGAACAAGTTGATCAGTCAACAGCTGGCCTCCTTGTTTTCAACTATCATGGCTGTCATAAGAAAAGTACTAAAGATCTCCTTTCAACTGGAAAAGTCTTGTTAGATACTTGCCAAAATATAACAAATGTATTTGCTAATGCCTAAATATTGTTTTACCCAAACTGAAGAGAAAAAAGAAGTAGAAAAGATAATTGGCAGTTGCTTTCATTATTGGTAGCAAAAGGAAACAATCATATAGCTTAGTGCATTAAGAAAAGGGGAAGATTGTAACATGCTTTGCCACCTTGGGCCCTCATATATTTTGATTCCTTGTTCCACACATATTTAATACCGTCAGGATTTATTTTGCAATGCTAATAACTGTTGTATCTTCTGAAGACTTAGCTCCCATAAATTTGGCATGGTGTAGTTCAAAGCATATTTAACCAATTCCATTAAACTTGGTCCCAAGTAAATACACTTAAAATTGCAATCCAAGTTGCTGAAATTGCTTCTCTGATTTCATGCTTTCAGAGAAGCTGAAGGAAAAAAACAATAGACTTTATTCTTCATGGGAACAGACACCAAGGCAGTACTTCCCAACTGTATTCAACTAATAAGCTCCTTGGAGTACTACACCATGTAATGTACTCATACACTCTATAATTCATCATCACATCATCTTCACTCCTTTTAGATTATTGATAGATCGTTAATTGCCTAACACTGATTAGGCACATTATAAATTATACTGCTTAAATATTCTGTCTTCCATTTAATTAACTTTGCCAGTTTCACCATATTACTGCCAGTTGATTAATTGTTCTGCTGTTCACAGTTGGTTAATTTGGGCTATATTCAATTAATCACTGTCTCTTGATTAACTCATTATCACTTGTAGTGATCCAAGTACTACATGGCAGTCTCCAAATGATTACACAGCCACTCCCCACAAAAGCATCATTTTGTTCCTCGCTTGGTTTTCCCCCCATCAAATTTACATTATTTATATTCTGTAGATTTAAAAAAAAATGTTGTCCCATATCAAAAAGCCCATGAGTGCTATACAGATGTAGTTTATTTATTGAATTTATATCGCCACCCATTCGCACATAGCGACTCAAGACGGCTTTAAACCTCATTTAAAACAATAAAACTAATAAAAAAGAATCAAATAAATTAATATAATAAAATCACACACCCCGCCCCAGATCACATGACCCAGGTATAAAGCAGATCACATTTTTTTAACTCAATAAGTCAAAAATAGCCCACCAGCCAGGTTGCTGTCCATTACAATAGTTTCGCTTATTTAAATCTGCAGAAATGAGATGTGTTTTTAATAAGCTGCTATTAGTGGTCCATGGTAGATCATATATTGGCATAAGCTGGGCTTATGTCCTGCACTAAAATCAAATCAAAGTATGATTCAATGCAAAATATAAAATCGCTCTTAGAATGTACTTTAGATATAATTATATGTAATTAATTAGATAATGTTTGTGGAAGAGAAACTTGGCTCGGAGTAAGAAAAAAATGTTAAAGTTGGTATTTTCAGAATGATGTAAATTTGATGTGGTTTTCACACTATACAGGGACCAGAACTTAATGTCATACTTCCTGTTAATACAGCAATGTTTGGGCAATCTCCAAGTAACATCAGAAAAATAAAATTGGTGACATAGCAGAACACAAGCACAATTCCCTTTCACTCCAGTTTCACACCTTTTTTTCAACTAGCAGTTCAGTCTCCATCAATTTTGGTTTTTAAAAAAATCATTTCAAGGAAAACCAGACACTTGGAAATACATTAGCAAAGAGAATTTAAGTGGGACATTGCATACAATCTTAATCTCAACAATTGCAAATTTAGAAAGAATTGCTGCAATTTAAGTAGAAAAAGGCCACATGGTTCATGATATTGGGAAAAAACATTGATCACATGAACTCTGTGAGTTGCTTTGATTGCTGGCTAAGAGGTAAACAGGTAATGTATCACTTCAAGGTTTTCTGGTCTCTTGATTCTTGAGTTTTACAGAGATTTGGACAGTATCATGAATACAAGACTGCTTTTTGTAAAATAGGACATCTATAAGACCTATTTGTAAGGAAGTTCTTTTCTTAATAGCAATGCCCATTGGTCCTGGATATGAAACTCAATACTTCTATGATCCTTTTCTTGTTTGATTTGGATGTACTGTAAGTACAGAGTAGTACTGGCGGTGTAGTACTGGCGGTGTCAAACTGGCGGCCCACAAGCCAGATGTATCACATGCAGGCCATGCCCACCACAGCTCCGCAAAGGAAAAAAATGTCACAATATGTCATGATATGTTGCGTGAAGCGATCGAGTTTGACACCCTTGGTGTAGTACCATACCTTTTGCTACCTTCTGACAAGCAAAATCAATGGGGAAGCCAGATTTACTTAACAGTTGTGTTGCTAATTTAACAACTTTAGTGATTCACAACTATGGCAAGAAAGTTGAGGTAAAATTGGGCAAAATGCACTTTAAAAATGTCTCAAAAAACAACAGAAATTTTAGGCTCTATTCTAAATACTATTTTAATAAGGCTAACATGAAGAAGCATGTTACAGAGACACTCAGTGTTGTAAAAGAATAATATGATGGCATCACTGTGTAAAACTACCCATTGAGAGAAACCCACAAAAATTAGAATCAGGGATGCTCTTGTGTCAAGGAAATGAAACAGGAAAAAGGAAGCTAGTGTCTATCAATCTCTGCAATGTCCATTAACATCAAACAATAAGCCATTGTTTCCATGCAATTCAAAATGGCTGAGTTATGAATTATGCAACATTAAAATCAAGCTGATCACAATATAGAAGCAAAGCCCTAGATAAGAGACAATATGGTGCAAAGTTAAAAGTGTTAGACAAGGATCAGAGGTTTCATCTTCTTCTGGTCGTGGAAGCTCCTTAGTTGACTTTGGTCTAGTCCACAGATGTCCAACTCATAGCATCATGTTGCCATCATGTGACGTGACGATTTTCCCTTTGCGGAGCTGGGGTGGGGATGCATCCAGCCCTTGGGCCGCCAATTTGACACCTCTGGACTAGTCAATCATGAACGAACATCCCCATATAATCTGCCTGAAGCTATTGGAGGAAAGGCTCCAATAGGTAGCCATCAAGTCTAAATCAGCTACTCACTAGCAGCAGACCATGTATCAAGAGAAACAAATACATCATACCTGTAGCAATAGCCCAAACCCTAATTCTGTCCCC
This sequence comes from Arizona elegans, assembly GCA_022577455.1. Lineage (NCBI taxonomy): Eukaryota > Metazoa > Chordata > Lepidosauria > Squamata > Colubridae > Arizona > Arizona elegans. Next base: position 60,481,070 of record JAKOOJ010000008.1, read on the forward strand.
ATATTCACTCAGACAACAAATATTGTATCAATAGAGGAAAATATTTGTAGCTCAGGACTGAAATGAAGGATCCTTGGTGCTCTCTGAGCCTGGTTGTTTTCTCGCAGATGTTTCATTAGCCAAATTAATTTAATTTAATTTAATTATTTCAATTTATATGCCGCCTTTCTCTGAAGACTCAGGGCGGCTGATTATGTTATCTAGTTTGGGTAATGAAATGTCTGCAAGAACAAAAAAGAAGCTCAGAGACCACCACCAACCCCTCAACAAATGTACCAACCCCTTAACAAATGTCTATATACGTGTTCATCTTCCATAACACCAGGAGTCATGTATTTTGTCTATCTTATGTGAAATAAGTTATTGTATTGTTCAAACTCTGACAACCATAGTACTTAAAAAAAAAAACCAGGGAAACTAGTGACATGTCCTCAACTGTGATGGAATGTACTCCTGCAGAAGCAGTGGTGAGAGTTTTGGCAACTCTGCAGCCCATAACTGGAGGAGGGAGGAGGACAAGGTTCAGGATAGCCACGCTCTAGAATTCCTTGGGATATGTCTAGGTAACAAAATTGTATGTTTATCTTGGCAAAAATCTGTCCATTAAGTATAAGCAAATAAGGACTGAACTTAATTGGATCTCGCTCTCTCATCTCTGGGCTCGGGCCTGACATCAGCATTTATGAATAAGGTGTTCTTGAATTAAACTTAAAAGGTCTGGTTATAATTTTTGTTGTTTCTATATTTCAACTGAACTCCACTCTTTACAGCTCCAGTCATGTGTCTGTCTTATCTATTACATAACACATTTTATAGATGTTAAAAATAGTAACAACATGAAAGTTATACAACAATGTACTAATCTTTAAGATGCTATAAATGAGCAAAGAACGTCTCTGTTTTCTGTTGGTCTACATACTAATCACTCATTGTGGAACAGCTATGAAAGTATACCAATACTTATATTCAACAGTGAAAAAATGGTCTCATAGAGCAGAGAAATATTTTGCCATACTTCACTTAATAGTCCAGAGAAAGGCAAATGAGGTCCAGGCAAAAGAACATCATGGCTTCAAAATCTAAGGGACTGGTTTGGACAAAATTCAACAGCACTTTTTCATGAAGCTGTTGATAAAAATAGGATCACCAAAATGATCACCAACATCCAATGACGGATATGGCACAAGAAGACGAAGAATAAGACATGAACATGTGATGCAACAAATTATTTACTGTTATCACCTTTTTCTGCTACAGCAGCTTCCCTAATCTGTTAGTACTGGTTGGAGATGAAGAAAATTCCAATGCAACTTGTTTGAAGGTCATGAAGTTGGATAAATATGACATTGCAAGATATAATCAAGGTAGAACCTAGTCGGAACTGCCAGGCATATACTGGAGGCATATACTTTTAAAAGGCAGGTAGTGTTGAAAGAATAGATATGATCTCCCAAATCCAATCCCAACTTGACCATGAGTTCAGTGAGTGACTTTGAAGCAAAATCAATCTTTCAACCCACTTTAGATAATTTAATAATGGGAAAGCTATCTTCCCCCTCCCCTCTTGGCTGATCTCTGTAACAGTTTGCCATGCCAGACAGATGCTTAATCTGTGCTGACTCAGCAGCATTTGGCTTGCCACTGTATTCAGTAATTTTGAATGCTGATGGTCTGAGGAGGTTGAGCTCTTATGAAACCATTGATGTCCCATGGTCTCTTTGAGACAGGCCAGTTCATTGTTGAAGGTCACTAAAGCCCAGAATATACCTTTTTATCTTAGAAATGTCTTGCCAGAGTTCCCTGCTAATCTTCATGCAGCATGATAGCAGTGTTCCAATATCTAAGGGGTTGCCATAAAGGGAGCCAGGCAGCCAACCTATTCTCCAAAGCACTTGAAAAGGCAATGGATGGAAAGTAATCAAGGAGGGAAGCAACCTACAACTAAGGAGAAATTTCCTGAAAGTTAGAACAATCGATTAGTGGAACAACTTGTCTCCAGAAATTGTAGATGCTCCAACACTGGAACTTTTAAAGATGAGATTGAACAACCAATCATTGGTTTCCTCCTTGAGGGAGTTGGACAGAGGATCTCCAAAAGTCCCTTCCAACTCTGTTATTCATCCTTTTCTTTCTTGGTTTACTGAAGAAGGTGCTGGCTAATAAAGCAGACACTAGAACACCCCTCCCTACACCGTCCCACCGCCTTCCATTCCCCGTGGCCACTGTTAGCACCATCTTAATGTATTCCTTATGTATTCCTTAAATTGTCGGGATGCCAAACCCAGAACTCCCCCCCCCCGCACACACTCCCCTCCCTTTCAAATCTCTCTCCCACCACCTCTTTTTCTCGCGCGCGCTCACACTTGGTCTCCGTCAAACAAAAGACGCCAGGCCAATGGCTCGGGACTTCCCAACTTCACACACCAGAACGAGAAGGAAGGACAAAGGATCCAGACTCCCTCCCAGATGAAATGATCCGTCCACGTGGCTGCCGGAGGACCAGACCTCCCAAGCTCCCTTTCTCAGCCCCGGGGATGCGCCTGTTGGGAGCGCCCTGCGCCCGGCTTTGGCTGCGAGCGCGCTGGGCAAAGTTGGGGGGGGGGGGAAGCGCGTTTCCGAAGAACTGGCGGGAATATGAGTTCCGAAAGCCAACACCTCCTAAAGCCGCGCTGGGGAGTCTTTTGGGGGGGGGCAGCAACTTTGGCAAATATATACTCCTGCTGTGTCGCCGAGGGCGGGAGCCTCGTTTCACCAGCCAAACGATATTTTCACACAGAGCAAGACGTGGAATGGGCACGCTCCTCCCTCCCGTTCCCGTCTCCCTCCCCCCCCCCCCCCCGCGACGGGCGAAAATGGGAACAGGCTTTTCTTTCTCCAGGAAAGAGGAAAACGTGGCTGTTGGAACACAATCTTCCCCATCACTCACTGCAGAGGCAGCTGAAGGAGCCATTCCGCCTAACCCTTTATTTGAGGAGAACCATGCATGACTTTCCCACTTTTATATATATATAAAGAAAGATCGAGGAGTTCGTTGAGGACACCGGCCCGTAACGTGGGAGGTCAGGGAACTTAAAATGCCAGCCAGTTGGGTGTTAAAATGGCAAGAAAACCAGGGCAGATAAAGGAGTCGGCGCGGAAGTTCTGCGTCTCCTTTAGATTAATAACCGCGGGGCTGCTGCTGCTACTACGGACCTGTGCTAGGTTTTCTGTGCAATTTGAAAATCCTGTGGACGGGCAAAGTGCCCAAAGTTTGCTAGAAAGAGAAGCCTGTCTTTAGGAACGGGCTGCTTCCGAGACTGAAGGGAAGGGAAGGGAAGCGAAGCAGAGGGCAAATTCCTAGCCCTGCTTGCACAGAATCGATTCCTTACATGCGTGTACCTCTTTTCCCGCCAACGCTGGCGCTGTAGCCCAAGGAGAGAACAGAGCACTTCAAAAACAGTTTCGTGGCCCTAGTAAATCCCAAACTGACGGCATATTAAGGCAAAACTGCAACGCATCTTTCATGTCCCTTTCACATAAATCAGAGTTTGAACCAGTGGGTTTCAGCAGGTTCTGACCAGTTCTGGAGAACCGGTAGGAGAAATTTTCAGTAGTTCAGAAAACCGGTAGTAAAAATTCTGACTGGCCCCCTCCCCATCTATTCTCTGCTTCCAGAGTCACAGCTGATCGGGAGGAAATGGGGATTTTGCAGTAACCCTCCCCTGGAGTGGGGTGGGAATGGAGATTTTACAGTATCCTTCCCCTGCCACGCCCACCAAGCCATGTCACGCCCACCAAGTCACACCCATAGAACCATTAGTAAAAAATTTGAAACCCACCATTGGTTTGAACTTAGTATATAGATCCTGGGAATCGGGGCTTGTTCTTTGCGTTCAAAATATACCTGCTCATAACGCGACTGAACGATGCTAATTGGATGAATTAATCCCTAACTGGGGTGAGGTAGTACCCGGAATCACAAGCCCATCAAAGATCTGTCCGCACAATAGGCTAAGAAAGGCTAAGGTTAAACTAACCCAAGCCTAATCTGTTGTGCGAATGCTACAGCTAAATTATTCACTGAAATTAAACGGGTTGTGTGAATACAGCCTTTTTTAAGTTTACCGCGAAACTCCCTTTTCTCAAAAAAGAAACAGCCGGGAAAGAGAAAGAAACAAATGTCGGGGAGGAAGCAGAAGAAATATCTGCAAGGGAATCGTTAGCCATTCGTGGCTGATACCATTGACATTCAGTAACTTAGAGTAGTAACAAAAACTTTGTGTCAACTAGAATAGCACAGACACAAACTTTTCCTCCTTGTGAGAAATTTCCCAAGATACTGTCTATGTCAGGGATCTCCAACCTTGGCAACTTTAAGCCTGGAGAACTTCAACTCCCAGAATCCCCCAAAGCCCCCAAAGCCGGCTGGGGAATTCTAGGAGTTGAAGTCCTCCAGGCTTAAAGTTGCCAAGGTTGGAGAGACCCCTGGTCTATGTGACTGAATCTCCTTCACGCCTTCGACCTTCAGAATTTCTCCAGCAGAGGGAGCAGCGGAACTGCGCAAAGACGCGCCCGTTCCTTCCAACTTCTCAAGACTCGGGAGTTTTAGGGGTTTTTTTTTTTTTTAAGACGCGCGAACGCCTCTCCTTCCCGGCTCCCCCGTTTTTGAAGCACCGGCGACGGGAAAGTGCCGGAGCTCCTTGACCTGGGAAGGCTTTTGCACACGCCGCCTGCCTCCGAGCGGCCAATTCATTCATTTGCTCAACAGAAAAGAAGGTTTCCCGCGGATCTCTTTTGGGGTGGCAGCGATTGCTGCCGCCTGTTTGCAAGGAAAGAGGGTGTGTCGCAGCCGCTGGGCGGGGCAGGATGGGGGGCTTATTCTCCAGCTTGCTTTAAAGCGAGGAGGAAGCAAAAAGAGAGCGAGAGAGAAAGAAAGAGAGAGAAAGAAACCCAACCCCAGGGTTTCTCAGCGTTTGGGGAAAGGGGGAAGAGTCTGCCTAGAAGAAAGCAGCTGGGATGGAAGAAGACGATTAGTTGATGATGACATAGACTTTTCCTGTAGAAAAACCCTGACACTCCCCCCTGCACCGCCCCCGTAACATTTGGAGCCCGCCAAAGAGATGGAGCCAGAACTCCTTGGCTGCCGCCACGCACAGGAAGACTGAGATAAACGCTCCGAAAGAAAAGGCGAGAACGGGAGATTTTCCTCACTTCCCACTCCCCCCCCCCCCGCCCGACTCGCCAGCAACATGCCGAGACAGACAAAACAATGCTCCCATCTCCCAACATATTTAGATTCACAAGAAACGCAGTCCTCTTTTTTTCCCCCGTTCCCACCCCGCCCGCCAAACACCACACCCACCCCCGATTTTTCCATGTTGCATCCATTGCTAGCTAGCCAAGTCTTACTCATTTTGGGGTGAAGCGTCTTGCTCTCTCCCGGGATGTTGCCTTTTGCAATCTGGATCAGTAGGTCAGTTAAACAACACTAGCTTTTGTAACCTAGGCAAATGATTAGATAGATAGATAGATAGATAGATAGATAGATAGATAGATAGATAGATAGATAGATAGATAGATAGATAGATAGATAGATAGATTTTCCCTTCTCGCAACTTATTTCAAAGAACAACTGATTTCGAACTTCTGCCTTGGAGCCTAAAATCACATGAAATTGGCGAGAGGGGAGATGGGTTACCCAAGCCTCGCAGAAAAGCCTTGCAGGGACCTCGCGTTAGAGCTAAAGTTTGTCACAACAGCGATTTACTTCCCAAACGCTTTTTCCCTCTTGATTTCATGGGTTGCTTTCCCGGCAAGTTTTTTAAAAAACACCCCCACTCTTAAAACAAAGCCCAAAAGTTATCGATGGAAGCGATCCCAGGAAGACCGGCAGGACTTCTCCGGAAGGCGAAGGAAGCAAGGGAGGGAATTGGGAAAGTTGAGCATCCGCGACGCCTTTTCTTCTCTGACCTTTGTGATCTTCCCCACCACCTCCGGTCCCCCTGGCCGCTATGGTCAGAGGATACCCGACCCCCCCCCTCCGTCCCAGGTTTTTCTGCCAGAAAATCTCCGCAGCCAAGGCTGGGAAAAGAGAACCAAGTGTTCTCCAGGAATTCCCCAAACCAACTCCACGGCTTCCACCGCCCGGCTCAGCCCCCGCAGCCGAACCTGCTCGCCAAGTCCGCCGCATCCCAGCACCTCCTTCCCTCCAGAGCCGCTTTGTGTCTTCCAGACCCTAAAAGACGCTTCCTCCCCAGCCATTAACCGTTTCCGAGCCGCCGGACTCCCCTACCTTGCCTCCCATTCAAAAACTCTTGTCTGGCCACACACACACATACACTCTCTCTCTCTCTCTTCCCCCATTCTTTCCACTTTTCTTTGTTCTCTTCCCCCCATCAATATTGTGCATTACACTCTGCCTCTCCGCGAAAAGCGTTGCCCTTCTCCAAAGGTATGAATGAAAGCAAGCATGAAAGAGCCGGCGCCTTCAAAATCACCCTCATCAGGTCTTTTTTCTTCTTCTCCCCCAACCCTTTAGCTTTTACCAAACTCTTTTGTCTTACAGGTAACCCTCCCCCCTTAGGTGTTCCTTCTCGCCCCCCTCACTTGACCCAACAAAAAATAGAAAGGGAATGTGGTATAGTTACCTTTCAGAGCAGTTTATTGCAGAGGCTACCAAAAAGAAAAAAAAAGGGGGGGCAAGGAAAGGGGAGGGAGACAGAGAGAGAGAGAGAAAAGAGGAGCCCCAATCAGAGATGGCTGGTAATCCAGAGGCTCCCTCGGGCGCGAAGTCCCCTATCTAGTAGCCACTTGGGAAACGGGTCCTTCGGGGGCTTCTCCTGGCGCCCTCTCTCCTGCGGCGGCGAGCACCTGATCCCACCCGGGCTCGAGAAGCGCTGCAGCTCCCGGCAGAACGAAGCACCCAGCGCGCTTTGCCTGCAAGTTCAAATGCGGACTTCACCACCCATCATGATTATATCGGGTCCCGTCAGCGTTTCGAGAGGAGGGGCCCTGCCTTGCCTCGCCGAGAGGAGGGCTCTTCTGGTTGCACACCCGCCGAGGTTCGCCAAGACCGAGCCCAGAGCCAACGAGGGGCAGCAGCAGGAGAGCGGCGGCGGCGGCGGCGGCGGCGGCTTCTTCCTCCTCTCCCACCCCTCCTCGCTCCCCTGAGCCCCAAAATCTCCCGAGAGGCTCTGCAGACCCCCGTCGCCGCCGCGGCACCACATGAGGTGGGGATGGGGGGTTAATAGGCGGCTCTCGACGCTCCCCTCCCCTTCCCTCCCCAGGGACAACAAGAGGCTTCAGACGGCAAAATTGGGACGGGAGGAAATCGGGGCACAGGCTGTGAATGGGGGGGGGGTTCTTCCTTGTGACTGTCGGCGAAAATAAAATTTTAAAAAATGTGTGAGGTGAGAAGGACCGCGAGGTGTGCCGAGGGTCCCGTTTGAGCCGCCCCACCAACTCTCCAAAGATGGTTGAAAGCCAGCCAACGTTCAGCTAAGGCCGGGCTAGTGGGGCTGAAACCAGTAGTCTGGCAAGCCGGTAGCCCACGGACAAATGGTGGTCGCCTACCCGGTTATTTTTGAAACAAATAATAACAATGTGGGAACCGCAGGCTGGGTGAAAGTGGAAGCAGCCAAAACAAAAGAGCATTTTGGCCAAAGACTTCCTCCAAGTCTGAAGTCTCTTGTTAGAAAACGTTGCCTGCCTTCCTCTCAGTATTGTAACTTGACTCCCAATATTTCTCTATCCCGTGTTGGAGCCTTTTGCTCTCTCTACAACATGGTCCTTCAGGAGCGATGCTTTCTTTCTTTCATTTCAGTTGTATGTGCTCCTGGAAGCAAGGAGCAGTGGTTCTACAAAGAAGAGGAAGGCATGGCCCTGAGGATCACATTTGAGGGTGGTTATCTTTTGTTCTAAAATTGAGTTAAAAGCAGGCGTGGGGCCAGCAAAGGAGGGCTCCCTGTCTTTGGGGTGGCTGCAAAACATGATTGAAGAAGCAAGACCATCCATATGGTTAGGCAGGGTGAGGCAGGAGATGCAAAGGAATAAGGGACAGAAGCAAGGCATAGAGGACAAGAGCTAGACTGCTTCACTGTGGTCTGGAAAAAGCTGCAATCTTTAATTGCCACCATAGATGAGTTGCAGTGCAAGCCAGCGATGGGGACCAAATTGACTTCTTAGAATAGGATACATCAGCACTACCCCATGAGGCAATATAATATCTTGAGCCATTTCATTTAGGAAGTGGAGAAGGTGAATTGGTTCCTCAGTTGCAAAATGGGTTTTACAGACTAAAATACTTCTCTGTCCCTTCCCCTCTGCATTTGTTTTATATTCTTCTTCTAAAGACCATAAGATTCTCCTCTGACCCTTACTTCAACTCTGTTTCATCATTTGGAGACAATTAAATTTCATAGAGATTTGAATTCAAGACAGCTCCAGTCCCAGCTGAGCTGTATAAAGTCAAACAAAGCACAATATTCAATTGTCCTTTAATTTTGACCCAAATTATAGTTCATTTACCATATATTTCAACTCTCTTCTTTTGAGCATAAAAGTCCCCCTTGAATATTTTTATATGAACACAGAATACCATTCCCTACTGTCTGTCGTCCAGGTAGATGGGATGGTTATTCCATCATCATCAGAACAGAATGATTGGCCCTCTAAAAGTGAATGGCGACTACCACAGATTGAAAGATACCTATCATCAACTCTTCATCCATCCATATAGCCATCTGCCTGCTTGCCTCACATAGTAATCCTGTTGGCACACACATTTCCTTTTTTTTCCCTTTATCGACACTGTACCAATTTTGCACAATTCCTTCATTAACTACATGACACAGGTAATGATTGGTAGCATGATTGAGTTATGGGAATAAAGTTACAAATTTAGTTACAGTCAGACGATTGAACTGACAAGGGCTCCAATTGTGGTAGAAGCTCATATTATATAGGTAGTCTTAGTTTAGTGACCGTCTCATTTAACAACCATTCACAATTATGTTAGTGATGAAAAAGTAACTTTGTTACCAAGCCTCACATTTATGGCTTTTGCAGATCTGTAAAGCAAAGGAAAGTATTATAAGCATAGTTGTGGTTTCACTTAGTAACGGCTTCCAAGTTCATCCAAGTTGCCAGTCTCAACTGCGGTCGCTAAACAAGGTCTCCCTATACACATAATCAATACAACAATGCAATAAAAAAATCAGTATAATACAAAATGCAAATGTTCATTGAACAATTTAAATAATTGCAAGTATAAACATTACCCAAATAATAAAAATAAAATTTCAAAGCCTGACCATGCATATTGTGAGGAAATGTGCAATGATTAATACACTCAATCTAGAATTCATAGTGCTTCCAGGATTTATTTATCTCTTTTGCCCACTGCCTCTCAAGAAAACAGTTAATAAGAAAAAAAAAATCAATTTTCCAGTATATGTTAAAAGTATCTACTGCCCATCCCAAGATATTGTTTAAGTTAAGCAGGTAGGAGCTTTATGTACTCCTTATTGGCCCCAGGATAGAAACTATGTATAAAGTGCTATATAAATGATCCAGTGTTTTCATAGTAAACTAAAATCTTTTATTATTATCTTTTTTATTCATTAAACATGAAACTCAGTCAACTGAACATTTAAAAATGTGTCATAAATACGATTGACTGGTGCTAATGGTTGATAGGGTTGCTGCCAGTGTCCTAGGTATCAACTAAGTATCTTCTTAAAATATATGATGTTCTGAGTAGTGCAGTTTTTTGCAGTTCCGCTGGTATTATTGCAGGAAGCTGCAATTTCTTGATGTATTTTGTAAAATTCTTGGACATGGTACCAAGTTCCCAGATGACAGTGGGTATCACTGTTACATGTTTCATCCATAGCCGTGTAGTTTCAATGGCCAGGTCATGATATTTCATTATTTTTTTCCAGTTCTTTTTCTTAGACTCTGGCATCTCCTGGTGCATCAATATCAATAAACTGTACACTTCAGCCCTCAACAACCATGATATCTGGCATGTTGTGTTCCAAATTACTACTACTACTACTATTAATTATTATTATTATTATCATCATCATCATCATCATCATCTTTTCATTATTGCCTTTTAGTCAGAGCTGACTCCTGGTAACTAATCTCTGTAGTTTTCATGGGAAGATTTTAGAAGTGGTTTGCCATTGCCCACTTCTTAGGGATGACTGGAAATGACTGGCCCAAGGTCACCCAACTGGCTTTATGCCTAAGGCAGGACTGGAAATCACAATCTCTCAGTTTCTATCCTGATGCCTTAACCACTATACTAAACTGGCTCTTGCAATGGGAATTCTAAAACTGCCCATTTTACAAATTAAACATTTAGAAATTAGTCTAATATCATTCAGTAAATTAGTCCCTTTAAAGAAGAGATTTTCCAGGCTAAAATCTGAAAGCTCCTTTTCAATCACAGGCATGTCTGCTGTATTTACAATACAAGGCTTTACTTGCACAATTTATATAAAAGGAAGGTGAACATTTTCCAGTCTTTGAGCACTGTCTGGTAAATCCACTGCTTTTGGCTGCAGTCCTCTGTTGCAAGTTTACCACATATTGGAAGTGTATTCTTCGTAATTGACGTCCACATATCTGGCAAAGGCAGTGCAATTGCGACAAACACATGTTTGATGTAAGTTTTTGTGCTTTGCAATATTTTTTGTTTGTCCTCCTTTTTCAGACTTATATTGCTGAAATGTGTATTTTTGGTTTTTTAAAAATATATATTTTCTATTCTGCCTTAATAAAAAGTATATGTAATAGTACAGAAATATTTAATAAAGCTATGTGTAAGAATTCAGCCATGCTAAGCTATTCATCTTTGTCATATGTACCCAAGCATCATACTTGAGATTTTTCTATGAGCAATGTTAAAGGTTTCTCTATGACACTGGAGAAGAAGAATTAAAATTTCAATATATTTGGCTTAATATAGAGATTTGTTTACTAGTAGTAAAATGTAATGTCACAAAGACGTTTTAAAAGTAGTGATTTGTTATGCCAACTGCTTTAAAATTTGTGAGAATATTAAATAATCATTTACCTAAAGACAAATTCTACCAATGTAGATAAGTATGCAAAATTGTAAACTAGTTAGGCCTATCTATATATTCACCTATCAAAATCAGTATGTCAAAATTCATCACATACCAATGGAGGATCATGGAAGAATGGGTAGTATCAGAAATATTTTTTTAATTCATTCCTTCTCAAACCTGGTGACCATGGGTGAGACTACTACCCAAATCAACATATGGATGATGAGAATTATAATAAAACATAAAGATAATAACTTGAAAAGGTGAATATATTTGCATGTGTGCAGTCAGTATTTCTAAATATAAAACTGCTTACTGAGGCCATAAGTGAATGCTTATTCATTTATAATAACATGCTTATATTATAAATGTGGAGATGGAGTACCCTAATCAGCTCCATTTCAATAGGTACTGTTCATTTGCTCTCAATAGTATACAATCAGCAGATCATCAGAATAAAAAGGGTAATTTGCTACTATTTGTAAGAAAAGACTTAATACAAGCAGGTACTAAAAAGTGGACTTTAGCCCTTCCAAGGAATACATTTACATCTATCTGTATATACAATACACAATAAAAATTTATGAAATAATACTAGCCACCGCAAATCCTTGCATATAAGGTTTAGACTCTTTTTATAAAGTAGCATTTAGTTGTTTCCAAATGGAATCTATTCTAATATTGTGGACACAGATAGGCTTGGGAGCTTATCATTTCTGAAAAGTCTGTTTTAGCCTGCTTAATGCACAAAACTTATGATTAACTGGTGGGTGAATAAATGACCTCCTGAGTTTCCATAGAATGTTTACCTGTCAGTAAACAGGACAAGGGGCAGAAGGTAGGAAAGAAACCTCACTAATCCGTCTCCTGCTTACAGAGGATTCTACAAAAGGATACATTTGTAATTGTTAACTTCCTTCCTTTCTTTGCCAGAGCTCATCTGTAGCTTTTCTAGCCAGGGGTGTTATCCCCTGAGATTTAGGAATTTTCAGCCCTAAACAGTAAGATACAGGAAGTGCAGTTATTAACTGAAATGCAAGCTTTTCCCAGCAAATTTCTATCACCTTTATGAACCTCTATGAAATCAAGCCATTGAACAGGGACTCAGCTCTCTCGAAATATCCTAATCTTCTATCTCATACCCCATAGTGATGTTTATTATCGGAGCTGGCAATCAATCTTTCTTTGCCAATATGCCATCCTACTCTTGTCTATCTCCAAGCACACCATGCTCCTTAATTTTTCCACTGGTTCATTTGGCCTTGTGTTTGGATTAGGTTTTGTTTGTTTTTGTTTAATTGTAGTTGGAAGGTCTCACTTGTTTCTTGGCTAGGGTGACTTTGTTTACAGCAAAGGTTGAAGACTTCTGTTTTAAATCATTCTGCTCTGCCCTTTTAGGTTTTGAGATAAATGCTAGTTCTTCTTGAAAAAAGAACCACCATGGTGGAATGTTGCCCTGTGCTTGCTATCTTTGTAACTACAGCAGAATTAGAATGGCAAATCTTTCCAGATGGGCTAATAAAGAGGAGATACCTCAGTGATGAAATCCATTTTTTTTTTACTACCGGTTCTGTGGGTGTGGCTTGGTGGGCATGGCAGGGGAAGGATACTGCAAAATCTCCATTCTCTCCCCACTCCAGGGGAAGGATACTGCAAAATCCCCATCCCCTTCCCACTCCTCGGGGAAGGATATTGCAAAATCTCCATTCCCACCCCACTCTGGGACCAGCCAGAGGTGGAATTCTCCAAACTACTCAAAATTTCCGCTACCGGTTCTCTGAACTACTCAAAATTTCCGCTACCGGTTCTCTGAACTGCTCAAAATTTCCGCTACCGGTTCTCCAGAACCTGTCAGAATCTGCTGGATTTCACCCCTGAGATAGCTCATGCAAAGAAGTCAGCTTTGTATGACTGAAGGGAGACTGATAAGGAATGACCATCCCCATAGTCTCAATAGGTTAATATTAGAATACATTGTAGGAAAAGAACCATATTAGTCTATGGTGGTTCATCTGTATCAGTGGTGGGTTCCTCCCGGTTCTGCCCGGTTCCGCCGAGCCGGTAGCGGTGACAATATGATGTCACTGAACCGGTTCTTCCCCCGCCCCCTCCTGCATTATTCTTACCTTTTATTTGGCCCCACCCCCAATCTATTGCTGCCTCTTGAGTCCCAGCTGATCAACTAGAGGGGATAAAACTGTTTAAACTCTTGCCGCGGGGCTTCAAAGGGCTGCCCTACAGCTGATTAGTGTTAAAAGAAAACAAATGAGTCGACCGGTGCCTGCAAAAATAAATGGGTAGACCAGTGCCTCCAAAAACAAATGAGTAGACCAGTACAACTCTGCAAGCAGTTAAAAGCCTGGTAGACCAGTACCTCTGCTAAATCCTAAAGAATTGTCACATGACCATCAAGCCACCCCCATAAAATAAGCCACGCCCACAGAACTGATAGTAAAAAAAATTAAAACCCACCCCTGATCTGTATGGTGTGAATGATTAGGTGTACTATATAGATTACTTTACATTGCCATTGTTCAAGATGGAATGTTATATTCCCTCTTTAAAGAAATAAACAGAGATTAGGCTGAAGAGATGGAATTGTCTTTTGTCTTTTCACTGCCCTCTAGTTGGTTCTGCAGGTAGACCAGTGAAAAATGGCAATCAATTAGTAGAAATTGCTACAGTATGGAAATGATTAAGGCATCTTGAGGGCATCTGGCCAAACATTGTCTCTATTAAATATCTGAAGCAATCTATGCTGTTCTTGAACTTTGGTATTCCAGCAAGAGTCCCAATAATGAAAAAGTAACATTTTAAAAAGTATAAACCAAAGGACAGATTCATATGAAAACATCTTGAATAGAAAGTACTGTATCTACTTTCAAGTACTATATCTACTAGTTTTCAAGCCATAATGGCAAGTTCTGTATAATGAGCTAAGCCAAAATCAAACGTTTTAACATATATGATGTGTGACCATGGTATCTACCCACTATTTCTTCCACCTATAGTACATCTGCCTTAGAAATATTTTTTTCTTAAAGCTATGCATCATAGAGTACAAAAATCTGGATAAACAATAAACAGCAGAAAAGTTATATGTATCATTTGGTACTACGTTATGGTCGCCTAGATTTTTGCAGATCCAGAAATAGCAATCTTACTCTTCCTAGTATTTTATCTCCTTTTGTCTAACCTATTGTCATGATTTCAAAGATTGCTGCAGGTAACCCATACTTGTCATTTGAAGAACCACTTTGGGGTAACATTTAATAGTCGCCAAGAGTAGGCAAATCAAATTCCTAACTGTCATCACATAAGACTGTTTAAAATTCCCACCTCTGACCTCAGGCAGATGAGATCCAGACCTTAGGAGTAAAACTGACAACATTCTATCTACCCATCTCCTTAATTTAATTTAGATGGCTTCTAAACTATTTTTCTTTTTCCTTTGTACTTTATCAAAAATACCATGGTTTAGGCATTACACCACAAAGTAGTCACTTAGGAAACCATATCAGCAATAACTCTCAGTTGTTAGAATATGTGGGTCACCAAGCCAACATCACAGAGACCCTTCTTGCAAATTAAGCCTAAAAGATTGTCCAGATGCTTATGATAATTGCAGAACAAAAGACGTCCAACAATTGTCACAAGAACAAGGATCCTGTAGTTTCTCCTTTTAACTTAAAGTTAACATGGGAGGGAAAGAGTAATTAAGTAGCTTCATTAAAATCAAGGCTTGAAGTGGCAAGTGGTATGGTAAGTCAAAGCTCTGCTTTTTCTATTCTGGTGTGAAATAATGATGATCAGCAAAAGACAAAACCAGACAGATTTACTATAGAAAATAGAAGTGTTTGCATGTAATCTTCTCTGAATTATTATTTACACTTCACTCAACTAAATTATGGATGGCTTTAAGACACTTTATGGAAATTTCTTAGAGAATTAAGCCCCACAAAAGGAACATGATGAGGGGAATATGATGCTATCCATCTTATCATCAGCAATAACCCTAATTGTTGGAATATATGTGCCATCATACCAACATCATAGAGACTGTTGCAAAATAAACCTAAAGGATGTTCCAGGTTGCTTATAATTGCAGAACGAAAGATGAGTAATGTATGTACTCTCTTCTTCATCTTTCTGTATCTCTGTATGTGTGTGTGTGTGTGTGTGAGAGAGAGAGAGAGAGAGAAAGAGAGAGAGAAAGAGAGAGGGGGGGAAATGTAAGTTTGGTGCCATGTTCAACACAATGGCATTTAAATTTAATTTATTCAGTTTGTAATTAGATTATACAAAGAATGCCTTTAATTTGAAGCCACAGACAGACAGATAATAGATAGATGAGAAAGAGAGAGAGAATATTGACAGGTATATGATGGAGAGAGGGAGGGAGAGACAGACAAGCAGACAGATATAAAAATTAGAAGATGGTGATATTGCCTTCATTGTCAAAATCTAAGAAATAGCTATATTTGCCTATTTAATTAAATAGAGTCTCAAATACACATGTAGAAGCTATGGCTATATATTTATGTACTGCATATAAAGAATGTTCAAATGTGTTGCCAAATTTGGTGGAAGAGTTAATAAATATGATTTTATAATCTATCCCCATGCATTCAGTGAATGTTGAAGGATTATATAAATAAGCATAACAAAAATAATGCATATTGATATGCAAATTTACCATAATAGATTAATTATCCCCAGCTCTAGTGTGAGATTTCACAAAATATTTTTTTCTCGGTAATGTGACATTTGGACTCCTTACTATGCCCTTGATCTTTTGACCAACAATTTACTACCTCTTCAGTATCTTGGCCTTCCTGTTCTCTTCCTAGGAAAATAGATAACTTCTCAATAGCTCCAAAGTTTCTCTCTCTCATCAAATCTTATCTTTTGCCTTTCTTCACATCAACTGCACTTGTGTGTCAGCATTGCATGACTGATCTTCTCCTTTAGCAATCGTATTGGCTATTACCATACCATGGTCTCATAGCAGCTCCATTAACATCCAGCATGGAGATGATAAGTAGGAAGCTCTCATTTCCTATAAATGACAGCTTTCCCTCTATAGAAGATGTTGTATAGAAAAAATCAGGTCCCTTAGAAAACTCTTATTTAAGGGATATTTGCCTCTGCATCCCTAATATAATTGAAAAAAGGATCTTTTTAGAAAAGCAAAATTTACTTCAAAAACTGTCATTTTATCAAACACAGGTCTGTTTTATTAAATGTAGTCTGAAAGTATAAATATAAAAGTCAGCATTGTGTGGTAGGTGCTTGCATGATATCTGATTGATGAACTTAAATTATTTCAATTTAATTCCTTTCACGAGATTGGATTGTCTCATGCAATTAATGGAGTTCTATAAATAGAGGGGATCCTCAATTTACAGCTAGTAACTCAGTAATTGTTCTAAATTATGATAGACCATAAGAGATATTTAAACTTGGAATTGAAGTTCTGATCACCACCTCCCTACCACAGTCACGTGCTCACATTTTGGGAGCTTGGCAAGTAGCCCACATTTATGGCCATTTGCAGTGTCCCGTGGTCATGTAACTGTGATTTATAATATTTTTGCCATAAACCAGTATTTACTTCTAGTTTCCAGGAAAACAAAACAAAACAAACAAACAAAAAAAACAGCCATTGTGGACAATGGATTCACTCAATGACCACCTCCAAAACTGTTATAAAATTGGGTCAATCGTGTGATGACTTACTTAGCAAGTGGCATGACTTATTTTTTTTATTTCAGTTCTAAGTCAAGGACTACCTCTATGAAAAATAAAATAGCAGGTGGAACCTGCAGAATACCATGGAAGATAATAATGGAGGCTTGCAAAAATTGCCACCTTTCTCTCACCTGGAGTGTTCCACCGAATCCCATTTCCTCTGCAGATGGAACAAGATTACTTGGATTCCACTCCTTCTATGTGGGCTATTGTAACCCGAGCATAAAGTAAGAAAGCTATACCATTCTATAAATCTGAGTAAAACAATTATTGTACAAAACATTAACCTAGTGATTAGAGTATATAAAAGGAAATTGAGGACAAGTGAAGAGAAAATATGAAGGTTTTCCTTCAGTATGGGAGTTGCACTGGAACTCAAGTTCTCAGGGTAGAAATGTCAATTATTTCAATAGTCAACTGCCACTTATCCACAAGCCTGAGAAATACAAGACAGAAGCAGTGGTGAAATCCATTTTTTTTACTACTGGTTCTGTGGGCGTGGCTTGGTAGGCATGGTGTGGCTTGGTGGGCAGGGGAAGGATACTGCAAAATCCCCATTCCCACCCTACTCTGGGGCCAGCCAGAGGTGGTATTTGCCAGTTCTCCAAACTACTCAAAATTTCCACTACCGGTTCTCCAAACTGCTCAAAATTTCTGCTACCAGTTCTCCAGAACCTGTCAGAACCTGCTGGATTTTACCCCTGGACAGGAGGTCTGTTAAGGCATGGTGAAGGTGTCAAAAGCAGGAGCTACATTTAAACACCAGTAGATATTTATTTACAGCACTTACAGACTTCTCAAATTAATGGACTCTAAGCAACACATAACTCTAATTGAAATGAATACTAAAAACGTACAATATAAACAAAATGGGTGTGAAACTAACTAACATTCTAAAAATCCAATTAAATGTCTATTTATCTAGGTTTTAGATAGCATTTAGATAGCATTCCATGTTGACTGAGGTGATCAAGCACTTTAAATTGCTTCATTTAGAGGATGCAATAAAGATTCTTATCTAGCCATGCCATGTGAAGTTTCTGGTAGCATCTGATGAAATCAAGCTTAGGAGCCTGACATGGAGAGCTCCATTTTGTCTCCAACAAGTTTTCAATAGTTTAATAAAACCATTCAGAGAAATCATCAGGAGATTTGGCGGCAGATGCTATTAGTATGGTGATAATGCCCAAACCATGTTTTCTGTGACATCTCCAGAAAAGTAATATGGCTCTGCGGAATTCCTAACCACAGTCAGTAATGCTCTGGGTGAGACATATTAAATTAAAACTGAATCCAAACAAAGGTAGATAGAACTAAAATCATATATTACAACTTTGCCTAAAACCCTGCATTCATTGGTACAATTTCTGGGTATTCATTTAAAACCCTGCTCACCTAAGTCTCTACTATTTGAGAAAACATATCTGTTTAAATAGATCTCTATTCTTACTGAGATCATCCAACAAAGCTTACCTATATTTACTGTGATTTCATTTGGTCACAATTTGGATTTGAGAATTTTTTGTACCTGTCCCAGCTCTTCAGAATGAATTATCTGCAGTTTTGAGAGACACTCACTTAAAATACATCTTTTTAAACAGCTTTTTAAGTGTTGATAGAGTCAATAAAACATTTGAAAAACATATATTAAAGGCAAAATAGAGAATCAAATAAAAGTACAACTAGCAGTTAATTAACGCTTAACAATTATAACAACTCTGACATGCACAAAACCTCTTTTTATCATAATTACATATACACATCCATTACAGATGATTTTACATAAATGGCCAAAACTTGCAGCAAGTAGATTAATTTATATATTGGTGGGCTATTTACTAAATATGGGGAAATAGATTTAAAACATGCAAACACTGAGAAAACTTGTGGCATTATATGGCCTCTGGTGAAGAATGTCAAGAGGAAGCAAAAATAGTTTTGCATATGTGCCTATTCTGAGTTTGGTATATCAGAAGAAACCTAAGAGTAAATTGAATGCCTAGTTAACTGAAATACTCATGTAACTGAAATAATGCTTATTTTGAGATAGATATGTTTGTGTGTGTGAGAGAGAGAGAGAGCGAGAGGGAGAGGGAGAGAGAAAGAGAGAGAGAATAGGTACTTTGATTGATTATAATTTTTGCAATATTCATTTATGTTTTAATTCACATAATAGCAGCATATCTAGGGAAAGGTAGGGTTAAGAATGAATAGGTGCTGAATAAATGTGGCTAAATGCAAATGTGAAAAGTATGTTGAGGCATGTTCATATTGAGAGAAAGAATGGGAATCAAGGGATCATATTTGTAAAATAAACATAAAGGAAGAGTGAATGGACTGAGAGGAATGTCTAGACTGGCTGGACTGAGTTGATGAAATAAGAAAGAACAAAAGATAACATATAAAGTTGTGTATAAAGTCCTCGACTTTCAACCACAATGGAGCCCAAAATTTCTGTTGCTAAGTGAGACATTTGTTAAGTGAATTTTGCCCCAGTTTATGACCTTTCTTGCCACAGTTGTTAAGTGAGTCCTTTCAATTGTTAAATTAATAACATAGATGTTGGGCTAATCTGACTTCCCCATTGATTTTGCTTGTCAGAAGGTCACAGAAGGTGATCACATGATCCCAGGACACTGCAACTGTCATAAATATGTGTCACTTGCCAAGCATCTTTAATTTTAATCATGTGACCGTGGGGATTCTGCAATGGTTTTAAGTGTGAAAAATGGTCATAAGTCATTGTAACTTTGAATAGTCACCAAACAAACTATTGTAAGTTGAGGACTATCTGGATGGGTATAGTGGAGACATATTGGTTTGTAATGTAGGATTGAAAGATATGGAGAGGCTGAGTGGAAGGTATTGGTGTAAATTAGTTTTAAGTTTTTGCTTTTTTAAAATACTCATCTGATGTCTTTGATTTCTTTGCCTTGCTATTTTTAAATCTGTGCTTTACAAAATATTGGTATTTCTCAAAAGGAAATAGCATGAAGTATGTGAAGTTTAAAATTTCAGCTTTTAAAAACTGATTACTTTTTCCAGTAAAATTGCTGCAAATGATTTCTATGTTCATTCATTGATACGAATATCACATTATTTCAAAATTAATCAATAATCCATAAGTGTTTTTCTTAAATGTAGTAAATTATTATTTAACTTGAGACAAAAGTGTGTATGTGTGTGGGGGCGGGTCGTATCACAACCATATAACTTAAATAACATTCATCTTATTACAGGGAAGTGGGGGGGGGGAGAAAATTCTATTGTGAAGAATATAATTCTTGTAATCTTCCTTTCAACCGTGGTTTTTACATACCGGCAGTATATCAGAAAATATTGACACAAAGCTACCAATTTATTAACAATTGAAAGTCAATGTGCAACAAATGGTATGTTAGGGTTATTTCTCTTAGACGACCTGAAAACGTTTCTAGTAATAAGTCTCACTGTCTCACTGATTGTTTATAGTAGGTTAAAAGCAAGACACAAGCTATCTCAAAATAAATGGTTGACAGCCTCCCCATCTGTAGAAATCGGAATAGTCAAGTCCCGTTAACATGTGCTTGTTTACTTTATTTTCCTCCCAAACCATTCCAGACATGAACTTTTTTGAAGGCTTCATCAACTACTGTGGCCAAGCACAGTGTAGCGATTAAAGGAGAAACTTTCAGCCTTCACTTTGAATTTCCTTGCAGATGTTGCCTTAAGCCAACCCTTTAACCTTTGTGCAACATAGTTTTTGTGTATGCATTTATGAAACCTCTCTCCCCGCTACCACCACCTCACTCTTCCCACTCCCCCACACTCTCCAATGTAGATCAAACAGTTCGTGACATATGGGTAAAATATTTGCCAGGACATGACTGTTCTCACCATGGGAAACTGCAGCTCAATTTCACCATTCTACAGCTTTTTCCCCCCTCTTCTTGTTTTCCTCTTTTCTTTTCTGTAGTTTCCTATTGCCACCAATAGTTTCCTATTGCCACCTTTCAGCATTTGTTTTTGCAAGGAGATAACTCTCAATTGCCTGCATAATAAGACAGTCATCTTTAACCTTAATTAAAGGGAAAAGAGAGGGAGAAGTCATGAAAAGGATATTCATTATCTTTACAGCTTTGTTAATAGCTAGTCCCTAGGGCCTGCTCCAAATATCATTAACAATGAGCTCAACAGAGGTATAAATGTCACAAGCTGACCTGTTCAGACTGCATTACTTTATAGACTTATGGCTTCCTTATCATTTTCGTGTGTCTTTTAAATCTGTCCTTTCTACTGTTGCTTTTTACGCATCAGCTCTGCCATTTGGCAATGTAAGCAGAGTGAAAAGAAAGCATATTTATTTGTAGCAAATGGGTAATGTAAATAAATCTAAGATAATAACATTAGCTTCAACCATTTCCTTTGTGAAGTAAAAAAGAGATGTAAATATTTATTAAACTATTCACAAATGCAGAGAAGTATGTGCCACACTCTATCAATATTTTATGAATGGGTACTATTACACAAGTAATTATAACTATCTTTACCTCCTGCATTTCATTTTATTCCTGATTTACTGTTTAAAGGTTTGCTTTTTTTATACCACTAAAATTTGAGTAAAATTTACTAGTTAATTTATTAGGTTTATTAGTTAACTTTTACACAAGCACACTGTTTATTTGTGTTTCTTGGTTGAAATATAATGCATCTTATTTAATGCACATTTGATCTCTTCAGTTATTACTTATTATTCTATTTATTTACTTTTATCAAATGTATATTGCTCATCTTTCCAAGGCAACTAGGCAGCTACAGATATTGAATAAAATACATTATACAACATTATACAACATTTTAAACAAGATTAAAACAATATACAAAGATATTACATTTAAAAATTCAATTAAAACAAAATGAAGTGGATGGAGAGGGAGAAAACGGTGAGAGGGGGGGAGGTGGGATCTTCTCTACTCCATCATCCACCTGCACCCTTTGGGGCCCCATCCTATTAGGCATAGTCATATCTTCAAGGCCATTCAGAAGGCCAAAATGATGGGAGTGGATATCACTTCAAGGCAGCAAGATGTTCCAGAGGGCAGGAACAGGGGTGAAATCCAGCAGGTTGTGATAGGTTCTAGAGAACCAGCAGCGGAAATTTTCAGCAGTTCGGAGAACTGGAAGCAGAAATTTTGAGTAATTTGGGAAACAGGTAATTTGGAGTAATTTGGAGAACACTCTGGGGCCACCTTGGGCTGGCCCCAGAGTGGGGTGGGAATGGAAAATTTGCAGTAACATGCCCCTGGAGTGGTTTGGGAATAGAGATTTTGCAGTATCCTTCCCCCTGGAGTGGGGTGGGAATGGAGATTTTACAGTATCCTTCCTCTGCCACGCCCACCAAGCCACACCATGCCCACCAAGTCATACTATGCCCACCAAGCCACGCCCACAGAACAGGTAGTAAAAAAAAAATGGATTTCATCACTGGGCATGAGCATAACCCAAGCATAAGCAGCTTTAGTCATGTTCTGAATAGCACTGTCCATAATGGACAGCCCTGATAAGTGTGAATTAGAATGCCTAAATTACAAGTTAATGATACGTTTTA
Organism: Arizona elegans; assembly: GCA_022577455.1. Lineage (NCBI taxonomy): Eukaryota > Metazoa > Chordata > Lepidosauria > Squamata > Colubridae > Arizona > Arizona elegans. The sequence goes on from JAKOOJ010000008.1 coordinate 60,503,465, forward strand.
ATTGTTGGAGATATTTTAATATTGGCATACTTCTTACCAGCTGGTTTATAACCTATTGTTTTTATTTATTTCATCACCACAGATTCATAGCAGTTTTAAAAACAAATACTTTTCTTTTATAGTTTTCTCACTATTTAAAAATGCAATGGAAGCTTTGTTAATATGCAGGAACATTAAATCAAGTAATTAAAAAGCAGAGTAACCGGCAGATAACAATTCTTTTAATCAGCTAAAAACATTAATTAGATCTATTCATTAAACTTGTAGGAAAAATAAGCATATTTGTTATAACAAATTGTGTTGACATAAACTTTATTGTTCAAAATGGAGAACATATCTAGGGAACCTGGAGTTCCAGTTGCAAATCATAGATACTAAGGATCTTCCAACTCCTAAAATTCCCAATATTAGCAAGTGTGGCATTGCAAAGCTTCTGAAAGTGGGTAGCATATCCAGACCTTAATGAGTGCTGAAACTCATTCCAGATAGACTCCTTCATCCTTCAATCAGCTGGACGGCAAGAAACCAATGGAATGCCTGGTAAACCCATTCATAGGAATAAAATCCACAAAGCATACTGGACAAGCATCAGAAATTTGTCCTGTAATAAATAAATACACCATGTGAACTGGCTGTCAATGATGTTGATGGGATCTAAAAAACAAAAAGAAACAAAATAAAAGCAGGATTACTCCTTGAGATGATAGAAAAAACTTGAGAAAGAACAAAGATCCAGCCTGGTATTTGACTGAAGGTCTGAACTGACTTTGAGTGCTAGGAATAATGGCACATGGGTATCATTTCTAAAATGTGCCATTGGCCATAGGAGGAGTGATACCTTTCATTACCCTTTCACATTAATCTAAGTAGTTCATTGTCCAGGTTACAGGATGCCCTTTAGGAGGCTTTCTTTTTTTCTTTTTCTTTTTTAATTGAAAATTTTTTCAAATACAAATTTTTCCCCCTTTGTTCTCCCCCTCCTCCCTAACCCTCCCTCCCCCTCCCCTCCCCCTGTGACTTCTTCATAATAAAACCCAAATTCATAACAGATTATATAATACTTTACCATCCCCTTACTCCATCCCCATATGCTGACCCTTTCTTTCTAATAAGATTATCATATCCCCCTTATACTATACATTTCAAAATGACTTTCTACTATAACATTATATAATAACTCCTAATTTAGCATAATAATAAATAAAATCTTTTATGTATATTGATCTATCATTTAAAAACAACCTTCCGCTATAAAACTATATAATAAATCCTAATTTAACATTTATTCAGTTCATAGTCTACCCATTTCCTTCACCCCCATCGTTATATCTCTTAACTCAAATCTTTTACATATATTCATATCTAAACATAATATCCCTTTTCTTAAACTAAACAATCAATAAACTAACCTGTTTCCACCCACTTTTCTACAAGACTACCATACTTAATAATTCTTAATATCTTTATTCTTCTGCCCACTCCACTAAAAATATTCTCTTATCTAAATAAAATCCTCTTAAAAAGACTTTAGATTTGTAATCCATATAATATCTTCTGTAATGTCTTTCAACTAGATTATAAACTCCATCACCATATTAGGGTAACATCACATCCTAATTCCAACAGTATGTTCGGTAGCTTCAATTACCATCTGCCCTCATCAATAGCAAATATCTTCATAATAAAAAACAACAACAACCACCCGAGTGACTTTGTATTTGTATTCCATATAGTGTCTGTAGAGGTGTCTTTTATCCAAATTATTAATTCCAACCACCGTAATAGGATAAAAACCAGATCTTCTGTGTGCCCCAATCCCATAACTCTCTTGCCTTGTAACTCAGCATAAATGTAATATATTTATCAAAGAATCCAAAAAAAGATAGTTCCAATCCATTCAGTTTAAGGCCCTTTTCACATCCCAAAAGTACAGCACTGCAGAAGTCTGTCACTCTCCTCAGGATAATATAAACCAATACTTTGCCTCAGCTATCTTTTCATATATTCAATCATCTCTTAAATAACTGGCATTACACTGTTGTTTAGTTTAAAAGTTTTTGTTTTTGTGAGACCTGCTTCTTCTTTTCTTAACTTTTTGTGGGTTGGATCTCCATCCTGAGTTCCTTTCTGTAGATTGTGTATCAACTTTTTGGTTTTCAAGCTGATCTATAACTTGATCTTGTTGGTTTCGCTTTTGTGGCTTAAATCTCCATTCTGGTTCCATAAATTGTATATCAACTGATTGATTTCCATGCTGGTTTGTGACTTGATAAGTCATTACATTAGAATCCAGAGCCGCCTCTCTTGTATTAAATAGTCCAGCTGAGACCTCTGAAAGAGAATCCAAAAGTGGCTCATCTGTAGAGACCTCTGTAACTTGTTGTTTCTTCATTACTTCCACCTCCTTCTGCTTTTCTTGAATTTCTATCTCTTGTTGATTTTGCTTTTTGAGGACCTTGTAGTAAAATTCTTCCGCTTTTTCAACAGTATTTAGCTGATATCTTTCTCCTTGATATCTCAATATTATACCAACTGGAACATCCCACCTGAATGAAATATTTTGTTTTTTTAGCTCAGTCACCAAAAGTCCAAATTTCTTTCTATCTTTTAACATCTTAGGTGGCAATTCTTTATATATCCAGATCTTTCTTCCATACAATTGTGGAGTAGAATTAAAGGATTTTTGCACAATATCATTTCTTATTTCTTTATCTGTGAAGTAAATCACCACATCTCTAGGCAGTTGCCTTTGCTTTGCAATCCAAGAATTTACTCTATAGGCCTTGTCAATCTTACAAGATACCTCCTCAGGATGAACCTTTAAAATCCCAGCCAGAACTTGAGCAGATATTTTTCTTAGATCATCTCTATTATTTAACTGTAATCCTCTCATTCTGACCGCAAATTCTGTGAGCCTGTATTGCATCATTACAACTTCTCTTTCAATCCCTTGCTTTATATCTTCTGCATTGTAAGTCTCGTGACCAGCTTCCTTTTTAGACTTTACTTCTAAACTGTTGTCTTGAATATTTGTCAAATCATTTTCAATTCTTTGTATTTTATTGTCCAAATTATAAATCTTATCATCAACTTCCTCCATTTTAGACTCTAATAATTTGATATTTGTATCCATCTTTATAACAACTTCTGAAAAAGCATTAGTCACTGTTACAATCTTTCGTTGCAGATTATCATACTTTAGTTGTATCATTTCTTTAATTTCCTGCCTTAATTTCTCAAATTTCTGGTTCATAATCTCATGATATTTTGCCATTTCCTCCTGAAGAAATTCTTTTAAATTAAAACCATTCTGCAGAGTCTGTAGGCTCAGAGCTTGTTCAGCTAATTGTGGATGGGGGAACACCCCCCCCGCCCCACTGCTTGTTTGTCAGCCATCCTGCTACACAAAAAAGCTCTTTTTTTTAAAGAAAACTTTTCCCCAAACAAGATCAAATACAGATCTCCAAAAAAAAAAAAAAAAGAAACTTAAAATGGATATTTTCCTTCTAGTCTAGCCAGTACTGTATATTTCGCTACTGTGTAGCTTATTACGGAAGGACTTTCACTTTCAGCTTTCTTCTCAAGCCTCAGCAGTTGCCATTTTAAACTTATTTTTTTCCGTTCAGTTAGAAACACTTGTAAAATCATTAAAAATACTTGCGGTTTAGGGTCCCAGGTACAAATCTCACTCTTTTTAACTGAGCCATCTGTTATTTTATTAGTTGGTCCGGTCCCGGCGCCTAGCTCTGCAAAAAGGCAGAGTCCTCCCGAAGCCTGGAGCAGCGGCAAGGGAAAATAGGGAGCCACAATCTGCTCGTCCCCAAGAGTAAAAAAAACAAACTCTGGGGACTTCGCAGAGGGCTCTACCTGCCCTCGCCTGCTCTGACTCACATTTCCATCAGGAAATGGAGTTTTTCGAGCCACCTTTCAGATGTAAAGGTGGCTCTTTACAGGCAACGGGGCTGGCGGTCACGGAGGACCGTCTGGTGGCGACGGAAGCCAGACCAGAAGTCTTTAGGAGGCTTTCTTAATGAAAGTTGGAGGTTCTTGACATTCTTGTAGTTTCAGTGTCTGACCAAAGGCTTGGCCTGAACTATGGAAATGCAGGTATCAAGAAGTGATGTTCTTGATATAGCCTTGAAATGAATCAGATACAATCCCCAGATGATAGTGACTCAAATATTTATTTATTTATTTATTTATTATTATTAAAATTTATATGCCGCCCTTCTCCCGAAGGACTTGGGGTGGCTCATATAAATAAAAAACAATAACAATAAAATCTAAAACCAATCCAAAATTAAAATCCCCAAATTTAAAACCTCATAGAATGATCAGGGAGTTTGCTGGAACAGCCATGTTTTCAGGCTAGCGCGGAAAGTGCGGAGATCGGGAGCCATTTGGAGCTCGATGGATAAACCATTCCAAAGGGTCGGTACAGCCACAGAGAACGCCCTCATCCTGGGAGTCGCCGGCTGACACTGTCTGGCCGATGGCACCCGGAAGAGGGCAGCTCTATGTGAACACACAGGGCGGTGGGAGGCCGGTAGGAGTTGGTCCTGCAAATATCCCGGGCCCATGTAGGAGTTTATAGGTCAATACCAGCACCTTGAAGCGGATCTGGAAGGCCACCGGCAGCCAATGCAGTTCACACAGGAGAGGTGTTGCAGGAGAGTAACAGGAAGCTCCTGTAACAACCCGCATGGCCGCATTCTGGACTAGCTGGAGCCTCCGGGTGCACCATAAGGGCAGCCCCATGTAGAGGGCATTGTAGTAATCCAACCGAGAAACAATGAAAGCTTGAGTGACTGTACGGAGGGCATCCCTGTCTAGGAAAGGCCGCAACTGGCGCACTAGGCGAACCTGTGCAAAGGCCCCCCCTTGTCACGGCTGAAAGATGGTCCACCAAGGACAGCCGTGAATCAAGGAGGACCCCAAGATTGCGAACCTTTTCAGAGAGAGTAAGTAGCTCCCCTCCCATCAAAAGTGATGGGGTAGCTAGATCAGGCGATGCCGGTATCCACAGCCACTCAGTCTTGGAGGGGTTGAGTCTGAGCCTGTTTCTACCCATCCAGACCCATACCACGTCCAGGCACTTAGACATCACCTGAGGCTTTTTTTTTTGTAGGCTAGAGATACCATGTTTTTCCAAAAATAAGAACCTGTCTTATATTTTTTTTGAGCCCCAAAATAAGCACTTGGACTTATTTTCAGGGAGGTCTTATTATTTTGGGGCACATGGAGCAAGATGAGGCTCTGCTTGCCATCTTACCTGATTTCCAGCTCTGTGTTTAAATATTTTCGGGGAGGGCTTATTTTGGGGGGGAGGCTTATTTTAGCGCATGCGCTCAAAAGCCTGATTGGGCTTATTATCAGGGGATGTCTTATTTTGGGAAAAACAGGGTACATACTTGGATTCCTGCTGGATCAGGATGAGTGTGACTATCGTTGATGTTTAGATGGAAATATAGTAGGGCTACTCAAGATTAATTTGAAATTTGATGAAATGGGAGCTTGTATCTAACAGTGTGAATGAACATAACTACTGTTTAAATCTAATAGCTTAATTATCACCTTACTTTCTAAAGACACCTAAAAGAAAATTACCAATATTTCCAAAAAGATTTATCAAACAAATTTTTCAGGGATATCTAAGTTTTACAAGAACCATGATCTAGTTTTCTAGAAACCTAGACTCATTTCTTCATTTGCCAAAAGTTTACACTATTGAGTCAAATGGCATATTTAATAATACTGTATACTGATTACCGTCATTCTTTAATTCAATTAAAAATCAAGTTCCCATCCCATGAAGAAAATCCTAGCTGGATTAAGCAACCACCATGCCCCAATTTATTCCAGTGTCAGGTATAAATAGCTTGTTTTACTCTTCTAGGATGTGGTCTGTATATTTGAAGAATAGACAAATAGTAGCTTACAGTGGCAGTTGGTGGAGAAGGATTGAGAAGGTCACAAGTTATTTGTCTCCTTCTGCATGTTGATCTGAAGGGAACAAAGCACAGTCCAATGAAGGCAGAGAAACTTATCACTTTCAAGGGGTTCCAATCACACTGAAATCCTGTGTTAATCCTTACTGTCTCAGACTTCCCCTGATAAATTTTACCCCTGGCTCATGTTATTTTCATTTTGATAATGCAGAGACTGAACTGCAAAGAACTGATGCAGAAGTAATACTTGGAGAATCAATTGAGGGTTTGTTCTTTTTTTCTTTTTACCTCACACCACCAGATGTTTGTAATTTATAATATGATATTATCCCAAACTGGTTCCACACAGATAGGGAAACTCTTGAAATCAGGGCAAAAAGAGACGCAGGCAGTAATCTTTGTCTTGTGTTTTTACCCATTTCTGGTAAATGTTACATCAAATGGAAACTTGATCCATGTTCAAGCAGTTACTGTGGGACTCAAATGAGCTGGAGGATTTTCCTGAGCAAATCTCTCTGAAATAAATGGAAGTAGCATAAGCCAAACATGCATACATATGTATATGTACATTTTGACTTTATTGAATTTCAGTTTATTCAATGTTATTTAATCCGTTAGTAACCCCAGTCAAATACCCAGCAGACAATTAAGGTCACAAAATTCAGCGGAAAGCAGAAATGAAACTGAATGTCATCTGCACTTCAGTTACGAATCAGTTTAATATGTATAGAAATATGCTAGTGTTGAAACCTGCTATTATAAATTAGGCAGGGGGATAGTTTAAAGCTTTTTTGGCATACCAATTTTTCCCAGGTTTTTCTGGTGAAAGGTCACTGTGATAAATTGCACTGTTCTCTTCTACCCAGGACTTATCCCTTCAACCCAGCTCCAGGAATAGGGAGAGGAAGGGGCTTTAGATCTTCCTGCCCAAAGTCCATAAATACAGAATATCACAAATCTTAACAAGTCCTGAAATATTGAGTTTCTATACAAGCATGAACTCTTGAATGATGGAGAAATTTTCATGAGTTTTAGTCCAGCCTTAAGCATGAAAGCCACCTGGTTGACTTTAGGCCAGTCAGTCTCTGTCAGCCTAAATTACCTCACAGCATAGTGATTGTGGGGAAAACAGGAGGATGAAAGTGTTGAATATGTTCGCTGCCTTGATTTATTCATAAAAATAATAAAGGTGGGATACAAATAAATAAAAATAAAAAGTTTATGGGAAAAGAGAAATCTATGTAGAGCAAGAATGTCATGCACACAAAATTCAAAGGGAAATTAATGTATCAGCCCAGCTAAGTAAGTTACTTATTACTTCCTTAAATAAACCCTTGGCTTTATAGCATGTGACCACAAAGACGGATGATTGGGGGCTGCTCATCTGGACTCATTACTGGATGTTCCTAGGCAAGTCCTCATTTCTTTTTCATTTCTGTCTCTCTTCCTCTCTGAAGTCATCTTCTCAGTTTTATCAGATGTGAAGGATCAGAGAGTCAGTTCCTCCTGGGAAATTAACTGCTGCTCTGCCAGCCACTAACAATGCTCCCACTATGATTCCTGCTTCTAGGCAACAAATCAGAAATGATCTAGAAATTAATCTTGAAGACCTTTTAAAAGCAGAGTCCAGTGTGCTTTAAAGAAATGGGATTACATTTTTTTAAAGAAACAAAAGCTGAATTCCAGTTGTATAAACTTTTCAGTATTGGGTAAATCTATCAAGACCAAAAGTTCTTCACATTTTTAATAGTGTCATGTAATTCTTCCACAATGTATCAATAATATTAAGATAATAAGTTTTATAATTAGAATTAATTGAATTTTTGTTTTTATTGTAATTTCTGTATTTGTTCTGAGTAGAGTAGTGGGAATCATTGGGAGTCAGATGGCATGCAAGTTTAATAAATATTATTGCTATTATGGGTATCAGAAACACAGAAAATGTTCAGATTGGAAATGGCATTATTATCCTTTTATAAAGTCCTTCCCAAAGACCTGGGATAAGTAGATGTTGTAGTAGTTATTGTTGTTTAACTTATTGTTACAGATATCAGCGCAGGATGTAAACTGTTCCAAGTAAAGCTACCTTTTGTAATTGACTGGTGATGATTTTGTCAATGCTGATGGTATTCAAGATGTGCTCCAGATCAGGGATGGTATTCACTTAACTTTGCTACCAGTTCGCAAGTGTGAGCGCACGTGCCACATCCATGCATGCGAGGGCCTTCTGCGTATGCGCAGACCATCAAAAATGGGACATGATGATATCTGAGCGGGTGGGTGGAACCTGCTGCAGCCGCCTCTACCAGTTAGCCCAAACCAGATAGAACCAGCTGAATACCATCACTGCTCCAGATATTTGGGACTTGCAACCAAGGCACCTATCTTTGTTTTCTTTTGCTACAGTCTTTTTAAAAATTATTAGTATTAATGTCCTATGAGGTAGGTTGGACTGAGAGCAAGTGATTATCCCAAAACGTCTATGACTAAAAGTAAACTTGAACCTGAGTTTCCCTAGTCTTAAACCAAAATCCTAATTATGATACCACACTACTTCTTCTAATACATGATCTGAAATATTGCTTATCAGTGCCTTGTTAGGGCAGTTTAAAAGAAGAATCCTATTCATACTTTGAAGGTTAACTACTACTAGTTTTTCAATAAGTGCTAATATGGTAGCAATACATCCAGTTCAAGCAAATCTGGATTTTAAGGAACAATGAGATTTTTAAATGAAGGGAGCGACAAGGATGAGAATTTTACCCACTAGGTGGTGCTTTATCTCTTACTTTACCTAGCATAATTATAGTGTAATTATTTAATGCTGATAAGGATTATCAGTAAGTCTTTTATGTGGGTAATAAAACAGCATTGTGTTGCTCTTAGAGCAATTTTGCAAAAGGCACAAAGATCACTAATTAGGGCCTTACAGAAGTCTGTGCTACTGCACAGAGAATCTTAGAATTGCTTGAAGGATGTTAACACTCATCAGTTCAAATTCTACACTTCACCAATCCAAGCAAAGAAAGAAAGCAAGAGCCACAGATCAGCTAATTTGCAAACTAGGTTAGTTGCATTCTTTATAAGTGGATTTATTAATAAGATTGAATTCTATTTGAAATTCTAGAAGTAATTTCTGAGTAGAAAAAGTACTTACAGAAACATCACACAAACAGTATGCAGGGCATGTCTTTCTGTTACTGATTGGTACAGCAAAAAAGAAAAAAAAGCGATCCATTCTAATTTTGAAGAACGTGACTTATTGCTTTCTTTCAGCATGGCGTCCATGCTTTTGGAATTCTTGCTCAAGATATTGGTATTTTTCTAGCAATTTTCATCTCACTTTTATCAGCGTCATATTTACTCAGGGATGGGGAGGATTTCCCTCTTTAAAAGCTAATTATTTTATTATGGCTGATCTGGACCTATTTTATTTTATTGAAAACAGAAAAAATAATCACATTGTGAAGAGTGAATCAACCAACTAACCCATAATAAACAAACAACTATAAGAAAAGTTCCTAGATAAATCCTTTAATCAGACTTTCCAAATCTGTAGTCTTCCTTGTCCTTACCTTCTATAATCTCCAATCAGTATCACTACAGAGAATTGGTCGAAGAGGAGGACAAGTTAGAAAAAACTGGGTTAAACAATGAACAATCTTTTAAGACTGGACTGGATTGAAAGGGACATTTCAATACTTCTGAAAGATGCTCAGGCTTTGGTGCATCTCCATAATTATATACAATAATAATGGACTATTGAAGTCATCACTGACCATAACAGTTCAGAAACATATTTGTTAATTATTGTAATTCATCCTACACAATGAAATCACAAGTATAAAATATCTTCACACTGAGCTTTAAAGTGTAGCTCACTTCAGCTTTTTGTATCAGAAATGCTTGAAACTTATTGCTTTCTTTCTAAAAATTCATTTTTGATTCAATCATTTCCTCTTCATTATTGTTCTCTCACATTCTTGGGTTTTTTTCATCTTTGTTCTCTTCCAAATAATTCTTTTACTGAACAGCGCCTGTCATTTGAAGCTCTTTCTCACACATCAATTACTTCTTTAATTGCTTAACTTCCTTCCTGATTTAATACAAAAAAGTCATGTCATGATCTGCACTATAACATATGAAATGCAGTATGAGAATAATTACAGATACCTTAGAAATACCTATCGGAACAATTAGTCTATTTATTTCAGATACATGTTTGAAGCATAAATCTGTTCAGATGTACAAACTGAAAAGGAATGAATCAAAAATTATGATTGATGCTATTGTTTATGATAAAAAAAATGAGGAAATTAGGGACGGATACAGGGGTCATGAGGGACTTTGAATGTGGGACAGACTTGTTTCTGGTAATGTCCAGAGTGGATCTTGAGAGGAATGGACTTTCGAAGAAAAGGAATGAAGTAAATTAAAAGGAAGTGAATGTGGAACAATAACAGATCCAGAAAGTATGAATCCTGTATGAAAAGTCTATTAAAAGGTAGATTAATCTTTGAACCAAAATTAAAGTCAATGTAACAAAAGCAGATTTTGCTTGGAACAGAATAAAAATATGTCATCCAAGTATGAAAAAAGATGCAAAGTGGAATGATGAAATGGAAAAGACAGTGGAAGGGAATGAATGAATGAATGAATGAATGAATGAATGAATGAATGTAGAGAGAAAGAAAATGAAGTGGTGGAATCTCTGAAGGAGTGGAAATAAAATCAATACTGAAAGGTTATTGTTGAATTAAAAAAAATTGATGAAAAGGAAATATAAATGTTGTAAAATACCAAGACTACAGGTGTAAACAGTGTAATTGGAGAAATATTGTGATATAGATACAGTTTGCTTATAGAGTGGCTGAATAACTTCTTTAAGTTGTGTGTTTTGATTGATGACTGCAATAAGGTTATTACTCTCTTAGAGAAAGGGAAAATAGCAGGAGTGAATACAAAAAGCACAGGGCATTCATTTGTTTAGTTTGCCTTGGAAAGATATTTGGTAGAAGATATGAGAATTAACAGTGAGTCCAATTTGAAAAGTGTGGTGCTGTGTACATTTCTATTGGGCAGAAGGTACAGCTCTTTGCTCTTCAGAGGTCTTTCAAAACACATACATCTAAAAAAGTTTATTTTTGCTTTGTTAATTAAAATACTATATGATAAAGTGAATAACTTTAAATTATGAAAGGTTTTGGGTGAAAAGGGAATTTAAGGTTGCTTAAGGAATGTGGTAAGGGTAATATATGATGGAAATAAAGCATGTGTGAACATGAAAGATTTCCTAGCTGATGGGTAACCATTGAGCAGGAAATAAGAAAAGTATGTTTCATGGCTTCTTGGACTGCTTAATATATATAAATAAATCAGCCATGGTGGCACAGTGGTTAGAGTGCAGTACTGCAGACTACTTCTGCTGATCACCGGTTGCTAGCAGTTTGGCAAATGGAATCTCACCAGGCTCAAGGTTGACTCAGCCTTCCATCCTTCCGAGGTCGGTAAAATGAGGACCAAGATTGTTGGAGGCAATATGATGACTCTGTAAACTGTTTAGAGAGGGCTGTAAAGCACTATGAAGCAGTATATAAGACTAAGTGCTATTGCTATTGCTAAATATATATTTGTGGTAATGGTAGATAATTGATTGGAGATGTGAATGTTGATATTAACTTTGTATGCAGTTAATATTGTATCACTGTCTGAAAATTTCATCCCCCCGCCCCATTGTAAAATAGTATGATACAGGCATTTGTATCAGCAAATTAATTCATTAAGGGTGAAAATTGACAGGAAAAAAATGGAACAAGTGAAACCAAGATATAATAAAGCATAGTAACATAGTAGATAGTACATGGCTTTTGCAAGGAAAAGAATGTTTTCCAACAAAATCAATCTAAGAGCTGGCTCACAGGATAATACATAAATTAAATTGAATGCATTGGAAATGAGTATCTTACGTGTTACTTAACTCAAAAAAATGTAGGTCAAGGATAAATGGTTGTTGAAGGAATGTAAACTGAATATAAAAGTTAATGACTACTATGAAGGAAGCACATTGAGGAAGTTTGATTATTCAATGACAACATCTGAGAATTGAATTGCGAAACAAATATAGTGTATGGTGAATGGGTCAAGAGAGAAGGGATGACTCAGAAAGGCATAGTTAAATAGAACTGATTTCTCAAAAAGAGTTAAAAAGTTCAGTGAACAAGGCAATGTATGAAGTGGGGATTGGCTTTCAAGGGTATAGAAAGATATGGAGAGAATGATCTTGATGTACAGTAATCTTAGTTATATTTTCATTTGTTTTTCTTATCCTGTGCCTTTAAATTTTCATTTTACTACTATTTCTTATTTCTTTTTTTGTATGGTACATAATGTTGCTTACACTTCAAGGATATGCTCTGATGGGTATGTATTGACTTTGGATAAAAACTGGGCTAGTCAAACAGAGAAGGAAGCCCAAATTCAAGATAATCCTAGAATGGGAGATCAGGGACTTAAATGTTGGCCATTTATTAGTCATTGTCTTTATTGATGAGATATGTTATAGTTGTATTTTTCTAATTGTTCAACACATGACCCATTTATGTCCTTTTTCATGGTTTTTTTAAAGTTCTTTTCTAAAACTGAAACATTATAAAGAAATACCATATTTTTCAGGATATAAGACGCTCCGGGCTATAAAACGTACCTACCTTTTTTGGTGACGAAAACAAGAAAAAGAAATCTGCCTCTGCCTCCCAGCAATTTTGCCTCATTGCAGCAAACAGCAAATATCCTGCTTTACTTTCATTTTCATTTTCAGCATAGCTTGATTAGCACAAGAAAAAAAAAATCTTCTCCCAGCAATTTACCTCCTTGTAGCAAGCAGCAGTGGCCCACACAAAACAGCTGAGAGTCGGGAGGCCGATCCAACAGACAATCAACTTGTGCTAATTAGGCTGTGCTGAAGCTGAAATGGGCTGTTTCTTCTTGCTGCTTGCTGCAAGGAGGTAAATTGCTGGGAGGCAGAGGCCAAAGGGTGGGGGCCAATGGGTGGGCGGGGCTACATTCGGTGTATAAGATGCACCTAAATTTTTACCCCCTTTTGGGGGGGGAAGGTGTGTCTTATACTCTGAAAAATACGGTAGGTTACATTTTTTTACAGGTAGTCCTCAGCTTATGACCACAATTGAGCCCAGAATTTATATTGCTAAGTGAGAAATTTGTTAAGCGAGTTTTCCCCCCATTTTACAATTGTTCTTGCCACTTTTGTTACGTGAATTACTGCAGTTGTTAAATTCAGAACATAGTTGTTAAGTGACTCTGGCTTCCTCATTGACTTTGCTTGTCAGAAGGTCGCAAAAAAGGATCACATGACCCCAGGACATTGGAACCTTCATAAATATGAACCACTTGTCAAACATCCAAATGCAAATTATGTGACTGTGGGAATGCTGCAATGATCGTGTGAAAAATGGTCAAAAGTCACTTTTTCAGTGCTGCTGTAACTTCGAACAGTCACTGAATGGACTGTTGTAAGTCGAGGACTACCTGTATTTGTAAAGAAAATCCTAAAGGACAGTCTGTGTCATTAAAGTAGATTTGTACGTCTTTTGGTAACTGAGACAATCAAAATTCGGGATTCACAATTCTCAATGGCTATGAGGTTTTTGTTCCATTTTGAGTTCAGCCAATAGCATAGCATTTCAACTGGCACCTTAGAGCATTTCAATTATGTTAAATGGGTGTGATTAAAATTTGCCATAACTTATTCCAGCCCAACTACACATGCTTAACTGCAGAATGATTCACACAGTTAGGCTATGATACAACTGACTCCCAAGCCACCACCTTTGAAAAGAAACAATCTATTTCTCAGTCCCCATAAAACACAAATTCTCATTTACTCATAATTATCTCCATAGTTGTTGAAGCCTATTAGTGGGATCTGCAAGATTCTGGGGTGTTTTGTTTTGTTTTTAACAAAAGTTTGTTTTTGCTTTATGTACTTCTATGCTGTTCTTGCATTGTCCTGATTATCCCTTTTCCTGTTTTCCCAAGTCCACATATTTTGTGGCTCTGAAAGAAAAAATGCTGTGTCTGTTGGAGCTCACATAGCTTTGCTTTGAGTATCACACAGACCTGCTGAATGAGAGAATCTTGTGCCATACTGATATGTCCGTTCACCTCTCTAGGTTCCCAGAAGTTCAAATATTATCAATAAAGTGTTTGCCAGATTCATTAATTTTATTTATTTCATGACTACATTTAGAGGCTGCTTGACTCTGAACAGTATTATACTTAAGATGATAGAAAACAAAAAGTTCTTGTACATCTTGGTAAATCTCACTCCACATACTATAAAACATAACAGACAGGTGCTGAGAACCACCGTACCCCAAGGAATGGGAGAGTAGCCAGAATTTAACAGCTTCCGGAACAATTGCAAGGTGAGACAAATCTTTGCACTTTACAACATTTGTCATCCAAGAGAATGTTGGAAGCAAATCTGAGAATCAGCAACATGTGATTAACTCACTCCAAGGGAATTTAATTAACTGCGATTCAATCAATTCAACAATGTAAAGAAAATGATGCAGTATCCACTGATGGTACTTTCTCTTAGATGATCTAATGGGTTTTGGCTGAGTGCTGTCATGAAGGCCTGGACCCACAAATTTCTCCTAGAGTCTTCTTATATTTAGCAAGAAATACTTAAGGCTTATACTTTAATATTAATTTCAGTGCTGAAACATCTAATAGTATTTTAACATTTGTTAATTTATTTAATTTAATAAAGGAAATCATTCTTCTAAAAATTGATATTAATCTTTATTATTTTCACCATAGGGCTTGAGGAACTGGTTTACTCTTGTGTGTTTGCTGCCTATATTATCTGAATGAGAAAGCTGGAGTTTCCCAATTTGGCATTTAAAACAACTTTTTGTTTATCTTAGCAACATGGTGATGAGTAATAGTGTTCTTACTTTTACTCTTTCTACTATAATATGAAAAGCATCCCTACCCCTCTCAGCTGAAATTTTGAAGAGAGGTTTTACTTTCTCAACTTCTCTGAAATGAAATGTATGAAAATAACTTCAACACATGTACAAATAAAAGGGCTTCGCCTTAATTAGAATCTCTTTGCCATCTTACTTAATCTTCTCTGTGTAGGTATGTTTAGGTCCTTCTTACTTTATTATGTAGGCCAGTGATGGCTAACCTTTTTGCCGTTGTGTGCCAAAAGTGAGGGGAGTGCGGGGAGGTCACAGACATGCGTGCTCACACCCATAATTCAATGTGCCCTGCCCCCTGAACATGTGCACGTGACCCCCCTGCACTCTTCCCACTTTTGGCATGCAATGGCACGGTAGGCCCGTTTTTCACCTTCCCCAGGCTCCAGAGGCTTTCTTGGAAGGCGAAAACAGCCTTCCCCACCCCCTGGAAGCCTTCCAGATTCTGGAAACGGCCTATTTCCTGACTTCTGGTAGGACCAGAAGGCCCATTTTTCACCCTCCCCAGGCTCCAGAGGCTTTCTAGGAGCCTGGGGAGGGCAAAAACAGCCTTCCCCGCCCCACAGAGGGCCAGTGAGCCCGGAAGGCCCGAAAATCAGATGGCCAGCGCGTGCATATGCACTGGTTACTTAATCTTTATTTCAGTCCACACTCCTTCTGCAACTATTTATCCTTGACACTTTCTCTTCCTATTTTATCACATACAGTTCTTAACTATATCTTTCCCACTGCATTCCATTTACATTTAAATTTCTCCTAATGTATACAGCTTTCAGTTTCATAATACAAAGTAGGCAGAAACATGCTTTTATGTACAGCTATTATGCTCAGGCTATGATACTTTTTTGTCTTGGCAAAATTTTAGTGTAGTTGTAACCGCCCTCCCACCCCATCAAAATCTCATGTTCAATCAGTATAGACTGAAAACGAAAGTGATCAGATTCAGATTCATGATCTTTTAATTACCAGCAGACTATAGGTTTATAAAATCATCCCAGACAAAGCAATAGAACAGGATTTTGCCATTTCTTTTTTATGACTTTGGAGCATGTTGAATCTTAATATGATTTTTGGAAAGACACATGCAGGTAATTCATCTCAGGCCAACTCCTTGGCATTGATTCAAGGAAATGTTTTGTCACTGTCACTGACTTTTGCAGACAGGTAAAACCATGGGATAAACATTACTCCCAGTCAGCTTCCTTTAGAGCAGGGGTGTCAAACTCAATTTCATTGACAGCCGCATCAGGGTGGTGTTTGACCTTGGGGGCGCGCAGGAGCAGTGGTGAAATATTACCAGTTTGCACCGGTATGGGTGAACTGGTAGTGATAAAAGCTACCAGTTCGGTGAACCAGTAGTAAAAAAAAGCTGCCGGTTGGTCTGAACCAGTATATCCGATGATCAGCTGTACCGCACAATTTATATTAGCTAGAAAGCTTTCTAGAGAATCTAAATAATGTGGCACAGCTGTTTTCCCCCTTGCTATTCTACTTACCTTGCTAAGTGTCCTTTTTTCTGCTCAAAGCACGCGTTTGGCACACATTGTGCATGGGCACGCGCAGCATGCATTTGTTGCACACTGTGCATGCGCAGGCAGTGAACCAGTGACAAACCGCGGAGGATTTCACCACTGGGCGGGGGCATGGTTGGGGTAGGCATGACCAGGGTGGGCATGGTCAGCCCAATGTCACTCCTGTTCAGGGGCAGGTGTGGTGGTCCTACTGCTCTGCCAGTGAAAACAGGCTCCTGAGCTCTGTTTTCACTGGCAGAGGATTGCAAGAGGCCTGTTGTGGCCCGTAGGTGGCCTGTGCAGCTAGTAGCTGATTCAGACAGCTGGTGTGGTGCTGTGCCAGCAGCCTGTGCAGCTGGCACTCGAGTCGGACAATGAGGAGGCTGGAGAAGATGTGGCACCAGAGGAAGGGAGTCAGCCAGGGCCTTCAGAACCTCCAGAAGTTCCCTTAAGGGAAGAGGACGAAGAGGAGGAGCCTTTTCTCGATGTACGGGCGCACAGAGCTGCCAAAAGGCAGGAGTGGTTCCTCAGGAGGAGGTCTCCTCAAGAGTAAGGCTTAGGGCTAATTGGCCACTCCCTTAGCCTATTTAAGGAGGAACACCGACTGAAGCAATTTGAAGGGAATAACTTAGTTCACATACCTTCGTGTCTTTTCTTCCTTATCTTATCAGCTTCCTGCAAATTGCTTCTGGGCATTCTGCAAACCATAGAAAGCTTTCAGTTATTATTCTTTGAATTCTTGGCAGCTCTTAATGTAATTAATTAACAGCCGTTGTTGTAAAAGACTGGTTTATTCAGTAAACTAAGGTTTGAACAGACTTTGTGTGTGCTGCGTTCTTTGGGGTCCGTAGCTGGGGCACAACAAGGCCATGGCAGCCAAATACAGAGCTCGGGGCCCATTTTCACTGGTAGAAGCACTGCAAGCTGCTCCTTCACTGTTTCCAGGGTGGCCCACGTGCCATATCTAAGTACCCCGCAAGCTGGATCCGGGCCCCGGGCCTTGAGTTTGACACTCCTGCTTTAGAGGTTCTGATGATGAAGGCATATGAGATCTCTAAAAATCGGAATGATAACAATATAATACTGTGATTTAACTTCTCAGTTTGAAAACAAATATTTCACTAAGTATCAGCTTCAGCTATATCTCTTGGTTTAATATTGTGCAAATATTGAACCAAAGTAAACAGAACTGGGTTATGTGACAGATGTCCTAGCCTGGAGCAAAGGATATGTATTTATATATTTGAATCTAATCTAGATGGCACCAGGATAGCTTCCTAATCAATTTTTACTACATCAGTTAAGCCTGATAAAGAATAAAACAGCAATCAGAATTCTGGCCCCAAGATAAAGACATACATTTTTCTATCTAGGAAACCATGGTTTCATATTGGCTAGCTTCCAAAGAGAAGGATGTCAACACCACTACTGAAAGATACCATCCATAAATAAGAATCTCTCATTAAACATTTATTGCTGTGCTGCACGCTATCATATTTTAATTCAGTCTGTATTCCCTTAAACACATGAGTTCTGACATTCTGATGGATATTTCTAACATATCCATCACCCTCATAATGGAATGGTTGAATGGGCAGAAATGAAAAATATCCATGAGAACATTTGGACATCAACCTCCTATCAGATATCAGAAATGGAGCAATTCAGATCTGTAGTGTATCCATTCTGCCCTTCAAAAAAAGATATGCATCATCAAAAAAGAGATTTACATTATTTTCTACTCAGGAAATGCATATCCAATGTTACGGACTTGATCTCTGTTTATTCTCACTTAATCATTTACACTTCATGCAACAGATTTGTCTTTCTCCCATGCTTTTAACTAACCACTAGGTTGATGTGATAGACTACAGTGAAGCAGCAGTTTCCCAGGAAGAAGAGAGCATATACCAAGGCAAAACAAGAGGCAACACTACCAGGAGTTGTATTGGAGACCAAAGAAGAAAGTTAGGATACCCACTCCTAGAATTCCCCCAAGATATATTCGTTAGGGTGAGAAGAGTAAAGGTATAGTCTTGCAAGATTCTGTACAATCTCACAAATACATTATGAAGTGGTTCGGGAATGACGAGAGGCACAAGCAAGCAAGTGACAACAGCTCTTTAATATACAGTGAGACTTCAGCAAAAACTCAGAGGCTGCAGTCCTCCTTATATACAATCCTGGAGAGACTGTCAGCCAATCAGAAACGTAGGCAGGTTTGAAACTCCCGCTTAAAAGTATCAATACATAACACCCCTCCCTTCCCAGAAGGCACTAACACTCAAAAATTAACATATGTACAAACAAAGTCTCGCAGGTGCTTAGGCTGAGTTCTCGCCCTAGTTGACCTGCGCAGTTCAGTGTTTGGTGAGGCGTCGAGCTGGTCGGAGGGACTCTTTGTCTCTCCCGGCTCCGCCAATGGAACCTCCTGGATTTTGTCCGGGGCGTGGTTATTCCCGGCTGGGAGTGGCGACTCGCTGGGGCGGCGCTGGAACCAGGGCTTGTCAGCTAAGTATTCTCGCGGCCCCGGGCTTGAGTTAGCTGTTTTGGAGAAGTGGTCATAGTTAGGCTCGGACATGTCTGCGTTGATGTTTGCCTCGCCAACCACCCGTTTCCTCAGTTGGTCTATGTGGCGCTTCCAGAGTCTATCTACCCCCACGTCCACCGTGTATGATTTTGGGCCTGTTATCCCCACTATGGTTCCTGCAACCCACAGAGGACCGCTGGCATAATTGCGAGCGAACACCGGGGACCCGACCTGAAACTGCCTTAAGCCACAGGTCTCTCCCTTAAAGTTTTCGTGCGAATAGTTAGGGTGAAGCCTGTCCAACACGCACCGGAGCTTTCTCCCCATGAGGAGCTCTGCTGGGCTTCTCCCAGTTGCTGTGCATGGTGATGCATGCTGAACCGCAAGGAATTGATCTATCCTGGCCTGCCAGTCCCCATTGTCTAATCTGGACAGTGCTTCCTTGGCTGTCCTGACAAATCGTTCAGCCAATCCGTTGGAAGCCGGGTGAAATGGGGCTGATAGGGCATGGCGGATCCCCAGGCCGGCCAAGTAGCCTTCGAAAAGGGTTGCTGTAAATTGGGGCCCATTGTCCGATACCAAGGTATCCGGCAGGCCGTGGGTGGCAAACAACTTTCTTAGGGCCTTGATAACCGCTTCGGCCGTTGTGGATGGCATTAATACAATTTCGAGCCATTTTGAAAAGGCATCCACTACTATTAAAAACGTTTGGCCATGGAACGGGCCGGCAAAATCAATGTGGATCCTCCCCCATGGGCCTTTTGGTTTCTCCCACTCTCGGATGGGCGCTACTGGGGGATCGGGGCGAGACTCCTGGCAGGGTCTGCACTTCCCCACCCACTCGGAAATGACCTGGTCCATGTTGGGCCACCAGACATAGCTGCGGGCTAAGCACTTCATCCTAACGATGCCAGGATGCCCTTCGTGCAATAATTCTAAAACTCTATCTCGTAGTTTTGCTGGAATTACCACTCTGTCACCCCACAGTAAGCACCCCCCTTGCGTAAACAGTTCATTTCATTTGTTGGCAAAACCTTGGTACTCCTCCCCGACCACCTTGTCCGGCCACCCTTTCAAAACCCAACCCATAACAGTCCGGATAACAGGGTCTCTATTTGATGCCTTCGCCACCTCGCCGGAGGAGATGGGCCCCAAGGTTAACGTGTCCAACAACAGGACGGAGGTTTCCGGTGTTGGGTTGTCCAGCAGGTCGGGAAGGGGGCAACGGCTAAGGGCATCCGCATGACCCAGGGTCCGCCCAGGCCGATGGACGAGCTGGTACGAGTAGGCCGATAAGAAAATCGCCCATCTAGTTAAACGGGGGGAGAGGGCAGCGGGGGTTGGCCTGTCGCCTGCTAGCAGTCCTAGCAACGGTCTATGGTCAGTCACAAGTTCGAATTTTCGGCCATAGAGGTATTCGTGGAACTTCTTAACCCCCGCAATCGCAGCCAGAGCCTCTCTGTCCAATTGGCTATAGTTTCGTTCTGTGCTGGACAGAGTTCGGGAGTAGAAGGCAATGGGTGCCTCTAGGCCGTTCGGCAGTCTATGGCCTAGGACGGCACCAACTCCTACGGGGGAGGCGTCGCAAACTAAGACGAGCGGCAGCTCTGCATTGTATTGGATCAGGAAACTGTCCTCAGATAGGAGTTTTTTTACTGCCTCAAAAGCGGCCGCTTGCGGTTTCCCCCAGACCCATGGTACATTCTTCCCTAAGAGTTTGTGAAGGGGATCAGCGACCGTGGCCTTATCTCTTAGGAACATTGAGTAGAAATTTAGCAGTCCAAGGAAGGCTTGGAGCTCAGCTTTGGATTTGGGGGCTGGTGCGCTTTTGATGGCCCTCACCTTGCTCTCGGTAGGGTGGATGCCTGTGCCGTCCACCCTGTACCCCAGAAATTCTACCGAGGGGACCGCTATCCTGCACTTGTTCTTTTTAAGTCTTAGTCCTGCTTCTCTGAATCTGGACAGGACGTTCTGTACCCTGTCCCCTAGCTGGTGTTCGTCTTGGGCGCTGACTAAGACGTCATCGAAATAGGGGACTACTCCCGGAAGTCCTTGCAACAGGCGCTCCATGGTGCTTTGAAATAAGCCGGGTGCGACGCTCACCCCAAATTAGAGCCTGGTGCATTTAAATGCACCCCTATGAGTCACGATCGTTTGCGCCTCTGCCGTGGCGTCGTCGACCGGTAACTGTTGATAGGCTTGGGCCAGGTCTAATTTGGCAAAAATTTTTCCGGGGCCCAGGGAGTGTAGTAGATGGTGCACGATCGGCACCGGATAGGCGCTCGGCTGCAAAGCCTTGTTGATCGTGCACTTGTAGTCGGCGCAAATTCTGATTGAGCCGTCGGACTTAACTGGGGTGACTATGGGGGTCTCCCACTTGGCATGGTCAACGGGAACCAACACCCCTTGCTTAATCAGTTTGTCCAGTTCTGCATCGATCTTTGGTTTCAATGCGAACGGCACTCTTCTGGCCTTTAGTCTTACTTGAGCTACGTTGGGGTCTAAGTTTAGTGAAATAGGGGTCCCCACATACTTGCCCAATGTGTCCCCAAAAACGTCCTGGAACTCGGACAGGAGGCTGTCTTTCAGGGTTGACTTGGACATCAGGTGGACGCCGGTGAAGCCCATGCCAAGGGCTCGGAACCACCCCATGCCCAGGAGGCTCGGCAGCTGCTTCGTGACGATGGTCAGCGGCAGGTCTCTTTCGTAGTCTCCGTAGGTGACCCGGAACGTGCCCACGCCTTCGAGGGGGACTCGGTTCCCCTGGTAGTCTAGGATGCGCAGTCTCTGTCTGGAGAGTTGATCCTTCCGGAACGACGGCAGGAGGGTCTTTAGGGTTGTCCACGACATGATGGAGAGAGCTGATCCGGTGTCGATCTCCATCGAGCACGGTCTTCCGTTGATCTCGACCACCGTGCTGACTTTGTCCTCGACCGTTGTGCTGGCCTGGTCGATGTGTATGCTGCGGCCATCTCGCGGTTCAAATTCGCGCCGTTTTTTCGCGCCGCCTTCTCTCGTTGGCTGCTTCTGGCGCGCTGATTCCGGTTGGCTGCGGCGCTCACGTGGTTTGAGTCTTCTGGGCAGAGTGGCTCTGCAGACTCGCGCCAAGTGCCCTTTCTTCTCGCAACGCCTGCAAATAGCCTCTCTGTATTTGCAGGACAGTCTATCATGGTGCCCGCCACAGCTGGGACAGCTTCGCCGGGGGCTGCCAGTGTCTTTTCTCCGGTGCTCTGTTCGGAAAACGTCCTCATCCGACTCGGACTCCGAGCTGGATCCGGCGTCTTCTCTGTGCACCGGGGCAGACTTGGGGCTGTCTTTGCTGGTCGGCGGACGCTGTAGCGTTTCAGCGGCCTTTGTGGAGGCTTCGTGAGCCCTGGCCTCGTCAAGGGCTTCGGCAAGCGTCAGATCAGGCTTGGCGAGCAGACGCCGTTGCAGCCTAATGTCCCGAACACCACAGATCAGTTGCTCAAGCAACGCATCATCCAAGTCTCTGTAGTCGCAATGAGTTGCGGCTTTTCTCAGGCTGGCCATGTACGCGCTGACCGGCTCTCCCTCTCGTTGGACGCGCTGCCTCAGTTGGTATCGCTGCACGAACTTGGAGGGGACGGGAGCGTAGTGAGCCCGGAGAGTTGCCATCAAGGTGTCCCATGAGACTGTTTGAACCGGCGTTGGCTCACACAGTGACTCGGCCATCTCGAACACGTCCGGTCCGCAGTGGCTTAGGAATAGGGCTCTCTTTCGATTAGCCGAGAGGCCCTGCATGTCGCTGGCTTCTAGCGAGCATTCAAACCTTGTTAGGTACGAGACCCATTTTTCGCGGGTCGGATCAAAAGGCTTGGGCGGAACGTAGGCAGACATGTCCGGTATGTCTCCTGTGGTTCGCCTCGTCGCCTAGCTGAAGCTCGTGGTCTCACTGGTTGGCTTCTTGTAGCCTCAATCCCACCTTCGTCGCCAATGAAGTGGTTCGGGAATGACGAGAGGCACAAGCAAGCAAGTGACAACAGCTCTTTAATATACAGTGAGACTTCAGCAAAAACTCAGAGGCTGCAGTCCTCCTTATATACAATCCTGGAGAGACTGTCAGCCAATCAGAAACGTAGGCAGGTTTGAAACTCCCGCTTAAAAGTATCAATACATAACACATTATTTACATTATAATTTAAATTTGGGGAACTCTAGCCAGACAAATACAATAGAAGGTAGCTTTATTAAAACCTGCAATCTTTCTTCTGAATGACTTAAGTGATTCTGCTTTTCAGTCAACGGGCATTTCTCTTCAAATACTACAGAGTTATAACCTTTAAGTGACGATACTAAACTAGGGTCTTTCATGAATTTAGAAACCAAAAGGCCTTGGACATCACTGTAGCTTCCTAAACAAGCAAATGCAAGTTTACTTTAGTGACAGATCCAGATAAACAGAAGAAAGCAGCTGCAAAAAAGAATTCCATTGAAAATGTGCAGTTTCCCACAAACCAAACGGATCTCCAGCAAAGAAAGCACGGAATATTTACAAGTTGTAATGAATCTTCTTAGAGTTGTGTGATTTTAAAAGGAACAGGCCCAGAAAAATGCATGAAACCTCACATTTTGTCAATAGGCCTAATACAGTATGTGTGGTCTTGTTCAAATACGGCAGAAATGGAAAAGATATTCGCTGACAGGTACAAGACAAGCATGGAAATCAGGTTCTCTTCACTCCGGTTCATTTCTAAATATTGTGAACTAAAGCTATTCTTTAACGATGTGTCCATAATAGGACTTGGCATGGAAATCCAAACATTGTCACTTTGGGTTAAGACATCTTGTGACAGACGGGCTGAGACCTCTTATGGTCCCAGGCTAAAGCATCAGCCAAACTGATTCACTGATGATCACACTCTCCCAACTATTTCTTCTTCCTACGTGGCAGAATAAGGATACACAGGTGATGGATAAGACTAGGACCTCGGCTTTGTTTCTAGCTCTCATCACCTTCCACTTGTGTGTGTATTTTGAAGCAGTATAACTGTTGCTCTTGAAATTAGGAGGAGAAATTTTTTTAAAACAATATAAATAAAATAATGCACTGCAAAGTGGGGCTGTGCATAGCCTTTAAAAGAGGTTATTCACAGTACAGGCAGCCCTCATATAATGATCAGTTTCTTAGTGACCATTCAAAGCTACAAGGTTCTGATGATCCTATTATCATGCTTTGGGAACTTGGCAACTGGCTCACCTGCAGTCATGTGATTTATTATTATTTTTTGCCGGTTTCCAACAACTACTATTGGTTTCTGGCAAAAAACACAGATTGGATTGCTTAACACTTAAAGACTGTGGCATTTGTTTAACAACCTCCACAAAAAAAGGTTGTAAAATCAGATATGATCACTCAGTGACCCATTTAATGACTGCAATAGGTTATGATGGTCACAACTTGAGGATTACCTGTTCAAATTTATTGAAGAAAAAGCAAAATAAAGTGACTACCGTGTTTCCAAAAAAATAAGACCCTGTCTTATATTTTTGGAACACTGAAATAAGCGCTTGGCCTTATTGCCATGCGCTCAAAAGCCCGATTGGGCTTATTATCAGGGGATGTCTTGTTTTGGGGGAAATGCATGCACATATGTTTGGAGTTGCCCATGAATAGCTTCCAAAAGCTTTATCCGAGGCGTGCAAATAACGTAGCTGCTTCAAAAGAAGTATTTTATAAGTGATCTTGAGCTGTGCAAAACATTCTTTCAAGGGCATTGCATAGACTTACTTAATATATCTCTGTCAACATTATAGGAGGAGAGCTGCGTCAATCTATGTTAACTAAAACCCATAGTCTGGTAGAGTCTCTATGGAGATAAACAAATTTTATTACAAAGGCATAAACTTTCATGAAAGGTGGCTTACTTCAGATGCATGGAGCATCTTAACTGATGTAGGTTTTAACTCTACTGGATGAGGCAGTGGGCAAACAAGAGAGAGAGAGACAGAGCAGTTGTGCAATGCTTCAATATGAATGGATTCTCAAAATGCCCTGAGGGAGTAGGACATAATCTAAGCACCATGCTAATCCACTGTTTAACTTGGAATTTATTTTATTTATATTACATTGCTATAGTTAAATATAGCAAGTCAATTTACCATATCAAGAAACAATGGGAATGAGCTGGAACCAAACAGGCTAGAATAAGTTAAGATAAAATGAACTAATATGAGATAAAATCACGTGATATAAAATGATGGAAGATAAAATAGAATACCAAAGTATAAAATAAGATGTATGCTAAAATAGAAAAGAGAATATCTTTAAATGAATGCGTCACCTTTACATGCTACCCCAATGTGTGCAATATGTTCTCAGTTGAACAGCTCCAACTATAAACTAAGCAGTTCTATTGATTAAAAAACTATAGTGTCTGTGCCCTGAAGGAAATAAGACAGTCTTACTCTGTGGTTCCAATGTGGTGTTCTGTCAATACAGCAATGACTAATAATACTGAGCTTTTGTTAGGGCGTACAGTTGGCAGTTAAAGAAGACATGGACACAATCTTCTGTGTCTCGTGCTGCACATGCACATGTTCTCCCAGGGCTGGGTGAAATCCAAGTGCTCAGAATTTGTTCTGGTAAAGCCTATTAAAACAATGGATTTACAACTTGAGCTGTTCTCAGATCTGCAGGAAAAGTAGCAGAGAGCTACACAGAGGTGGGAAATAAAAGTGAATCTAAAACAAGTAAAGATAAGCTTTGGAGAAACATTGGACAAACTGTCAGAACAGCTGACAACTGACAATTTGCTGACATCCAACGCCTCAGTAAGCACTTTAAAATTTGCTACAGTTGAACAATTGATATAAGGAATTAGCCTTATTAAAAGAACAAGCTGAATTTAGTTGCCGGGGAAGAAACAGTGCCAGCAAGAACCTCAAAAGAGATAAAGGAACTTCAGAGAAATTGTAAGTCAATATAAGCTAGCAACTGGTTTTATAACTCACCAATGCTTTTTAATTGTGCAAACTGTGCTTTCTATTTGCAAACAACTATATAAGAGTTACATGTATAAGAAAATGAGGAATTAAAACAATTTGTTATTGTTTATTCATACAGTAAAAAGGGACATAAAATGGGACATGGTGGCTCAGTGGCTAAGTTGCTGAGCTTGTCGATTGAAAGGTCGGCAGTTCAGCGGTTCGAATCCCTAGTGCCACGTAACGGGGTGCACTACCATTACTTGTCCCAGCTTCTGCCAACCTAGCAGTTTGAAAGCACGTAAAAAATGCAAGTAGAAAAATAGGGACACCTTTGGTGGGAAGATAACAGCGTTCCGTGTGCCTTTGGCATTTAGTCATGCCGGCCACATGACCATGGAGACATCTTTGGACAGCGCTGGCTCTTCAGCTTTGGAACGGAGATGAACACCACCCCCTAGGAACCTCCCCCCCCCAGGAGCGACTAGCACATATGTGCGAGGGGAACCTTTACCTTTTACCTTTACTATTCATACAGTACATATTCTGATAGGAAAGGAATAAAAGGCTAGAAATGTTAAATTAACTGAATTAACTCAGAAAAAGGCCATATAGAAAGTGAAAGAGAGGAAAGACATAATAAAAGAATACAACCAAGTCAACTTCAAAGGAAAATGAAGTCTCAGACAATCCCAAAATGTAGTTCCTTCTTTAAGTGAGAAGAACAACTCTTCTAACATATAGGCAGACTTTCAATTAAACAAAATGGGCCTACAAATTAAAAGTATCAACAGAAAAGCAGAGCCCATATAAAGCAGTTCTAAATTCCCTTAGACAGCTGATGCAATATCAAAGTTACCTGATGATCTGGGATTATAGAATGCTAATTATATTACTATGAAGGGAACAGAATTATTATTGAGTTTGAGAAGAACATGTTTCCCAGAGTGCTGTTTCTCACGAAAGCATTCTTGAGACCATTTCCAATAACACAAATTAGAATCTTTGGGGATACCCACTATAACCTTACCACTCTTTTTCACAAAAATAGAAGAAACAGTGGTTGGCTTATTGCAACAACGGTTAAATCAGAGGGAGGAATAGAAACCTGTTCAATGTCACGAGGCTCCTTTATCTCCCTCAAGGCCAATTTTAAGTGAATGCTCTCTGAGAAGGCAAGCAACTGAAAGACTCTTGTCAAGGATGACAAGCTTATTAGCCCTCATGTTGCCCTCCCACTAAAGAAGCAAGAAGAAATAATACCATAACTGGAAGGGTTTTTTATATATATATATAAATGGCTTTCATTACTGACAGTTTCCTCTATCAGCAATGCTGTCACATCATTTATCTCACTGAGATCAAGGCTAAAGACCCAGGTAGGCACAAACAAGAGCCCTATTCTATGCTCTGTTGATGGGCAAAAAAATATCTATTATCCCCAAACATGCTATAAAATCTGATTTAGACTCTCTAACCACAACTGCTGAGCAAGCATCATAGGAATGGTGATATTCACCCACAACTTTCCCTTGCATCATTTCTCAGCAAATTGCTTAATATCACTAGATTCAACTTTGGAGCTTCTGGGGAAGAATATCACATTCAAAGGAACACAGAATAAAAGAATAACAGAATTGGAAGGGACTTTGGAGTTCTTCTAGTCCAGGGGTGTCAAACTCGCATCATCACATTGTTGTCATGTGACATATCGTGATTTTCTTTCCTCCCCTCGCTAAAATGGGGATGGGCATGCCAGCACATGACACATCCGGCCCGCAGGCCGTGAGTTTGACACCCCGGTTCTAGTCCAACCCCCTGTTCAAGCAGTAAACCATATACTTTTTCAGACAAATGGTAGTCCAATTTCTTCTTAAAAACCTCCAGGGTTGGAGCACTGGAGGAAAGTCATTACATTAATTAATTGTTCTAACTGTCAGGAAATTTCTCCTTAGTTTGGTTCTCTCTTGGATTATTTCCCATCCATTTCTTCTTGACCTGCCTTCAGGTGCTTTGGAGACTACTGTGGCTGCCCCTTAGATATTGGAACACTGCTATCATGTCACCCCTAGTCCTTCTTTTCATTAAAATAGACATACCCAATTCCTGCAGCGTTTCTTGTATGCTTTAGCCTCCAAATCCACTAATCATCTTTGTTACTTTTTTCTGCATTCTTTTTTAGAGTCTCAACATCTTTTTTATATTGTGGTGACCAAAACTGGATGAAATATTCCAAGTGTGGTCTTACCAAGACATTACAAAGTGGTATTAACATTTCACATGATTTTGATTCTGTCCCTCTGTTAATGCAACCTAGGAGTGTGCTGGCTTATATTAAATATGATATAATTGTCCACTAGGACTCCAAGATTCCTCTCGCAGTTACTACTACCAGTATTGAGCCAGGTACCACCTATTCCATACCTGTGGATTTGGTTTTCTTGCCTAACAACACCCACTACAAGCATGGACTTCAAGCTTTTAGAAACTTTGTAAAGACAGCAAGCTTAATATCATTATTGTGATTCTAGCAGCAACATGTGTCTGCAAATCATTGACAGACCATAAGCACATATATGGCTCCACAATTTACTAACATCTTCTTGGTTTCCTTAAACAGTAGCCTGACAATGTCTTCAGAGCCTTCAGTTTAGGTTTTTTCTGGGTAAATAGACCCACCATCTGAGCATGACTAAGCCAGTTTCACACTGGATAAACTCAAATGATGTTTGTGTCCACTTCACAATGTGTCCAGATTATAGTGAGCTAATGTGATAGGCAAACAGAAAATTAGATACTACAGCTATATATCTTGCTAAATTGCTGTGGCTGATAAACAGAAGAGCAAAAGACACAATCTTAAAAAAAATAGGAAATGGAGAAGTAAATAGAGAATCTTTAACAATAACTATTTTTTGTGACTATTTCTTTATGATTTTAAGAGAAAAAAATTGGAATATATATATCATTTATGGCAACTTTCAGATTGAACAATCTCAATGCATTTCTGTGTATAGCATCAAAGTACTTACTTAGTATGCTTCTTCTGGAATTGAAAATAGCAACTGGTTAATTGTGCACATATTAATTCACAGCATTGACAAATTACATCAATATACTTCAAAACAATGCTTTAAAAACAATAGGAAACTGGACAAAAATGAAGTTAAAATTGGCAAAATTACCAGTATTTTAGCCATTGCACGATCATTTAAGAAACTATCCATTACATGAGCAGAGTTGAACTCAACCTGAAGGATACTTTACCTACTTGTTCAATAATTAAAAAATAATATTGTCTTTTTAAAATCTCCTAAAGTCTGTTACATCTTTGAGCAGTGTTCTATAAATTCATGTAATGACAATCAACGAAGGATTATTGATTTGTAATCAGGCCTTCTCAGGAATGATCTTTAGATTTTCTTTCTTTTTAATAGTAATATTTTTTATTATATTATCCTGAAAGTTACATAATACATTACAGTAGAAACCTTAATATTAAGTAATCAGCTTAATCAGAACACCAAAACCTTTATTATATAACAAATACTTTGACACAATCTGCAGCAGTTTTTTAAAATGTTATATTAAATTCTGAATTAATTAAGTTAGTAATCTTATATTTTAACATTTGTTATTGTTAGTTGCAAAGTCATGTCCGACCCATTGTGACCCCATGGACAACGTTCCTCCAGGCCTTCTCTACCATCCTCTGGAGTCCATTTAAGCTCATTTAACATTAACAATGTTAAAATCATAATTAAAACTGATATATATTTCTTTCTTTTTATATTTAACAGTCTGTTAAACTAAAATTTAGAATGTTAATAATCTTTCATCAATACCATACAAATACAACTGTATCAAAAATATAAGGAATTACCCTTAGATTTTCAAATACAGTCCCTAGAAAAATATAAAGAATAAAATGAACAGCTCCAAAGTTATTACAAATCTCAGCTCTAGTCCTTTTTTAAAAAAATGACTTCTGCTTTCATTTCCCTGTATCAGGGATCCCAGCAACAAGCATTCACAAATAATGATTCATATTTCCACTTTCCCTGCAAAATCTTAACTTCAGAATTATCAGATTTTTTTAAAATGGTACCTTTTATAAATGTTTAAATATTTAGTTCTTTACCAGTCCTGTTAATTAAATAAGAACTGAATACTTGGATACTTTTCTACCTTTTTAAAGAAAACGAGTTTCATGCAGGTCAATTTCTCAATAGATTGTATTTCTTAGGAATAAGATATATGCTAGGATTCAATTTTTGTTTATAATTTTTTTTTTATTTTTTAGACAAACAAACATTCAATACATCAATAATTTCTTCCTTGTGACATCTCGGTGTTATCTTCCAGTGTTTCTTTCTTCTTCTGTATATGCGTTATTTCTTCTATCTTGATCCTTGTCCAATCCATGATATCAATTCATCGCTAACATAATATTCTACTCATCACATATTTATGCATACTTATATAATTAATCATTTATATCTCTTCTCCAACCAGTGATAAAAATAATTCCATATTTTAAAATATTCTGAGATTCTCTATCCTTAATCATCAAAGTTAATCTATTCATTTCTGCACAATCTAAATTTTTTTTATTACTTCTTCTTCCAAAGGTATTTTCTCTGCTTTCCAATTTTGTGCATAGACAATCCTTGCAGCTGTTATTACCTGTACTATGTACCTGTACCTGTACTTTGTACTATTCTGCTCTCTACACACTCTCTACATGGGGCTCCCCTTGAGGAGCACCCGCAGGCTCCAATTGGCGCAGAGTGCGGCCGCGCGAGTGGTTATGGGAGCGACGTGGCACTCCCATGTAACACCTCTCCTGCGCGAGCTGCACTGGCTCCTGGTGGTCTTCCAGTTGTGCTTCAAGGTTTTGGTTACCACCTTTAGAGCACTCCATGGCTTAGGGCCTGGTTATTTACGGGACCACCTGCTGCCGCAAACGGCCTCCCACCGGCCAGTACGCTCTCACAGAGAGGGACACCTCCGGATGCCGTCAGCCAAACAATGTCGGCTGGCGGCCCCCAGAGGGAGAGCCTTCTCTGTGGGGGCACCTACTATCTGGAACAAGCTCCCCCTGGAGATACGGAGGATCCCGGATCTACGCACCTTCCGCCGCGCTCTCAAGACCTTTTTATTTTACCAGGCTGGTCTGGCCTAAGCTCTCCCATTCTCTTTTTAATGTAAATTTTAATGTAAACTTTAATTTCTTCTTAACCTGGGGTTTTAAATTTATCTTGGGCTAAATTGATTTCATCCGATTTTACTTCTGCTCTTAAATTTTTGTATTCTATGTGTTTTATCTTGTGCCTGTTCACCGCCCTGAGTCCTTCGGGGGTAGGGCGGTTTATAAATCAAATCAAATGAAATGAAATAAACATTTTCCTGCCAAGATTCAAATATGTTTGTAAATCAAGTCTTGTTCATAATTCCAGAAGAATAACAATTGACTGTGAAAAAATAAGAACATATTTTTATATACCACGCTGTTCCATTCCATTGTAAATTATTATTCTATTGCAAAGAGAAAACCTTTTTTTTTTTAAATGATTCATTAGTGATTATGAAACTATTTCCTTTTGGTATGCTCTTTCCACTATTTGGAAATGCGTTTTAGAATGCAATAATCTAACCGGAACATAATAGTGTGGTTCTTCCAGATTTATATGCAAAGTGGCATGTACGTGTGTGAGGCTGCAGTGTATCTGTGCGTATCATGCTGGGGATTACAATCAATTGTATGAAAATGGGATGAAGACAAAGGCAGCATAAAGCTTGATTTGATTTAATTTCATTTCAAGGTTAAATTCAATTCAATTAAGGCAGTTAATATGATCACCCCACCTCCCATATAGTTAATAATTTTCTAGTATGTCCAAAATTGCAGTTCAGCAAAAACTTTTGGAGAAACTCTGAGAACCACACCCCAAGCTTTGGGGAAGAGGGCACTAAGTGATATGTGGTATTTACCCCGAGCTTAGAAAGTGCTTATTTATCTTTTTGCCTTATTTGATATATATCTTTATCATGAGTAGCTGTCAGCTCCAATTAGCCAAGCTTCCTTGGCCTCATTATCCTTAGCACATGTGGAAACAGATGGAAGAGTGTATTTCCAGTATCATACATTGTGATCTTTCTATTGGTTGAATTTTACTTGCATTAAACCTTTCAACCTATCTTGCAGACATTGTTTTTATTTCATTAACATTTCAGGGGAAGAATGGCTACCAAAAAAAAAAAAAGTTAATTCAGCGGAAAGCACTGTATTGTGTTCTGCAATTCTCCAGGTGAACTATATGTCAAGATAAGTTCATACTTCACCTCACTGCTGAATAGCTGTCAAAAATCAGAATGACTCACCTTGCCTAACAACCTCCCAAAGTCAATTGTGAATAAGGAATACATTTAAGCTGATTGGAGGGCTGCCAATTTGCAAGTTTTCTACAGCCCATCAAGGACAGTGAAAGAAGCAGCTATTGTATATTACCGTACAGTTATTTCCATTAAAAGCCACTAAACAATTTATCAAAAAGTTACAATGCTTCAACATCACAATTGCATTTCTGGGACCACATTATGTTATCTGAAGAGCAGCTATTTCCACATCATGCAATCATGCACATCATGCAAATAAAACTAAGGATTTATTTTCTACTTCTTTTATTTCTAATAACAGTTTCTCATTACAAGAGAAAAGGGCTATAAATAAAAACAACAATGTCTTGTAAGCATGCTTTTGAAAAGCAATTTGCTGGTCATGGTGAATGAAAACTCTAGCACCTTTTTTGTCAGAACAGGAATTATACCCATTGTCTGTCTCCTCATGGCTTTAACTGTATTTATTGAGACAAATTCATGAGGTAGCAATAATGCTTTACATTTTATTATTATTTATGTCATGAAATGAGAATATAGTCATAAATACACACATACAAGGTCTACCAAAAGTCAGACCCCCTTAGGCCAATCACATGCATTTATTAAGTTTATTAATATATATTTTTCCAGAGAAAATGTTACTGTACTTAAGAATGTTCACAGATTGTGTGTAAGCACTTAAGGGTAAATGGCAATCATTCCAAACATTTAGAGTAATGTATATAATAAATCATCTTTGGGGCCTAACTTGATGCACTCTGCATATATATGTGTATGCCTATTCATACGTATGTGATTGTGTATATATAAGCAGGGGTAAAATCCAGCAGGTTCTGACAGGTTCTGGAGAACCCGTAGTGGAAATTTTGAGCAGTTCAGAGAACTGGCAGCAGAAATTTTGAGTAGTTGGAGAACTGGCAAATACCATCTCTGGCTGGACCCAAAGTGGGGTGGGAATGAAGATTTTGCAATATCCTTCCCCTGCCATGCCCACCAAGCCACACCACATCCACCAAGCCACGCCCACAGAACCAGTAGTAAAAAAAATTTGGATTTCACCACTGTATGTAAAAGAGACAAATATGTATGTATGGTGACAGCATAATGTTGTTAAGCCAATCAAAGATTTTGCTTGCTGAACACTTTTGATTATATGGTATAGATTTTTTGCTGCTAATCACAAAAGTATCCTGTTATTTAACCTTTCACATACCATTTTATAGAAATCTGTTTTTGCAATTTCTTCTTGTACATATTTTAAGTTCACTAATTTTCACTTGTTTGCTTATAAGATGCATCATATGTGTCTATGAGAGTGTAGCTCATGTAGATCCAGTTATGCACTGAGGACATATAGCATAACGTTTATGGAACTGGTACAGTTTGGTTATTCCTAGGCATGGTTAGGCTGGATGGATGCTACCTGGAAAGGCTATAAAAGTAGCAGGCATATACAGATGCTACTCAGTTTGTTGATGTCAATTTCCATGTATTTTGTTGTGATTGTTTCAAGGATAGCACTGTCTATGTACATGTAATTTACATAACAAGTAAGTCTGTTATAGAGTTGTTATTGGACAACTAGTGACAGCAGAAATGCCTCGTCAATATCAGAACAGCATAATACGTATGTCCTGCTACATTGGTAGCAAATACACACTTAAGCCTCAAAGTCATACTGGACTTGTTAAGAAAGCGTGTGAACTGTAACTTGGTTATATGATGGGTGATCAAGGCAAGGACAGGACCCCTCCCATTTCTTGTGCAAGAGTTGCTGTTGGCTCAGAGGAAATCAGAAGTCAATACTGTTTGCTGTCCTGATGATTTGGCAAGAACAGAACAATCATATGAGACAGACTGTTACTTCTGTCTGACTAGTGCCACTAGTTCCTCTGCTATAAATAAAAAAATCAATTAAATACCCCAATCTGTTTTCAGCCACAAGAACAATGTCACACAGTGACAATATGCCAATATCGAAGCTACCAAAGAAACAGAGCTTAGACAAAACAGATTAAAATGCTGTAATGCACCAGCCAGGCACGGGCAGTGATAATGATCTGCATTTTGAACTGCGTATATGAACTGGTGACCCTCATCTCATA
Source organism: Arizona elegans (assembly GCA_022577455.1). Taxonomy (NCBI): domain Eukaryota; kingdom Metazoa; phylum Chordata; class Lepidosauria; order Squamata; family Colubridae; genus Arizona; species Arizona elegans. Next base: position 60,537,914 of record JAKOOJ010000008.1, read on the forward strand.
AAACAGTCAGAATTAAACTACCTAGTCAGGGATTTAGGTTTGTCACAATCAAAAGCAGAACTACTGGGTTCAAGAGTGCAGGATAGTATTTGCTATCACCAGGTACCAAAATATCTGTCTTTTGAAGCCACCAAGGTGATTTAACAAATTTCTTTCCACAGGTTGACAACCTCATTTTCTGTACTGACATTTGCCATACGTTCACAGCTTTTGGTTGTGAGCATAACCCACTAGAATGGTGTTTCTTTATTGATTCATCGGTGTTAAGCCTCAAGGCTGTCTTGTTAAGACAATGGCAGTGTATGCCCTTAGCACCTGTTGGCTATTCTACACACATGAAAAGAAACACAGGAAAACATGTAACTCCAAGTACAACTGGAATATCTGTGGAGATTTAAAAGTAATGACTCTTCTGTTTGGAGAGTAACTCCATATACTAAGTGCTATTGTTACATATGCGAATGGGATAGAGAGTCACATTACATTAAAAAGAAATGGCTACCTTGAAAGAATTTGGTTCCAGGACCGGGGGAAAAAAGTGACACATGAACCACTTGTTCACTCAATAAAGATAATTTTGCCTCTGCTTCACATAAAACTTGCACTGATGAAAAATTGTGTGAAAGTGATGAAGGAAGGTGAAGGTTTTTGTCATTTGAGACAGATGTTTCTGAAGATTCATTTTCTGCATTCAACTTGGATTTGTTTCCCAAAAACTAGGTACAGTGACAAACACGGTGAAATATTTCATTAGGTCATTGCCAAAATGGAAAAACGGTATCAGTCAACTGGAATCCATTGATGCTGGCTGACTATTGTTGGACACTGCAACAAGAGGCATTGGGCACTAAATACAAACAAAAATTAACATTTATTTATTAGCCTGAAATTATATGGACAATTACTCCAAAGTAACCCACTCAATCTTTCATGCCCGAGACAAGACTACAACTCAGTCTCCCAGTTTTTAGCGTAGTGCCTTAATCACTACATCAAACCACCTTTCATGAACTTAATAGAATTCACTCCCAAGTAATACTATTTAGGTTGAGTACATAATTCTGAGAAGTAAATAAATTATGAATACAAATCTAACCTGTATTGTTAGAGGTCTCTCTCTCTCTCTCTCTCTCTCTCTCTCTCTCTCTCTCTCTCTCTCTCTCTCTCTCTGTGTGTGTGTGTGTGTGTGTGTGTGTATTATACTTATGGATTCTGCTAGGGGTTTAGCTATAGGATCTATCATATTCTTTCACTCTTAAAATTTACTAGTACAACCTTGGTAGGTCATGGAGAAAACTTACATTAGGAGCTAATGCTTGAGAAAAACTGGAAGATCTAGGTAGCTTTACCCAACCTGCTAACCCCCCAATCCAAAAGAGTACTTATGCTGTTTTTCAACAGGAAAAAGATTAATGGTCCCGTGACATCTAAGAAAAATATTATTGCAAAGAATCTGATTTATTGTAGCAAATACATTTGAAGGCAATAAACTTATTTCCTGCCATTTCTTCTTCCTGTTACAAGAGCTGTCCCAATGTGGTACAAGCCAGATACATTGAATTAGAATTCCACCAATGACTTTGCTGTCTGAAAATGATGGAAGCTGCATTCTCAAACAACTAAAGGTTAGAGGAAGGCTGATCTTCAACATTTACGATTCTTGCATGCACACTTGAGTATGTCTAGACACACAGCCTATGATTTCATAACTAGTAGCATCCTCTGTTTGTCAGTTAAGGAACTCCATAATACATCATCTGGCATACGGACTCTTCTTGCTGAATGTATCCAGATTCTGCAGTGTATCTTCTATGCTGTTTCCCATGCAGTGTTCATTTTTCTAGGATAGAGTGAAAGGGGAATCACTGCATTGCTGATGTTACTAGGCAACTCCATCAGTCATCACCAAACACCCAGTGCTTAATTACAGAAAGTTTAATGGCACCAGAACATAAAGTTTCCTGGAAACGTCTTTTTAATTCTAGAAACGAAACAACTATTTAAGGTCAAGAAAAACATTTGGACTTGTATCATTACAATGGGTTATTAGTTCATAGATTCAAGAGTTTTGTTCCAAAAACAGATTCTAGGTTTAAATTTCTTTCTTTTTGAACGAATTTGCGTTTGTGCTTGAGTTTACTCATAAGAATAATTTCCTTTCAATTTCCACAAAAGTGTTATGTATGGTAGTTGGTCAAATTCAGTGTTGTAGATCTAGGTTTCTCCTCAAGGAGAAATATTCACGATTGTTTATTCAGGATTGCAAGATTTCTGCAATGCATTTTAAAAAGTAGAGCTTGTAGTCCAATCATGCCGGGAAATTCTGAAATCAGCTGCTAGTACAACCTCTCTCAAAAAGTATCCCAGAAATGTTTTGGGACAACTCTCAGAATTCCTTGTCCTAGAACAGCTTTGTCACTACAACTCAAAGGAATCTGGAGGAGACCACATTGACAGAAAGGTTGATACAGCGATTATTTGTGGGATTTATTTATTTATTCAATTTCTATATTTACCTATCTCAAATTGAGTCTGGGTGGCAAAGTGTCACAATAATTAAACCATGAAAATACAAAAATAGTTACAAATGATACACATATGCAACTGAATATAATTTATATATTCATTCATTTTATATAGAATAATGGTTGAGGCAGGACTCAATCTAGATATGATGGAGGCATTATAAACAGGAAACAATGGGCAGTGGACAGTCTTAACTGTGGAATAGAATAATAGAATAGAATAATTTTATTTCTATACCGCCCTTCTCCCGAAGGACTCAGGGTGGTGTACAGCCTATTAAAAGCACAAGACAAACATCAATTAAAATAATTTAAAATTATTAAATAATTGGGCTCAATTTAAAACCCCAGAAATTTAAAACACCCAATTTAAAAAATTATGTTGATAGCCCGGCCTGGCGGAACAACAGGGTCTTGAGTGCACAGCGAAATACCCGGAGGTTGGAGATCTTACACACTTCCGGGGGCAGTTCATTCCACAGGGCTGGGGCTCCCACAGAGAAAGCCCTCCCCCTGGGTGTCGCCAGCCAACATAACTTGGCCGATGGCACCCTGAGGAGACTCTCTCTGTCGGAGCGAACTGGCCGGTGGGAGGCTATTGGTGGCAGAAGCCGGTCTGGACTGGAGTGCTGTCTCTATGAAAAACCATTTAATCAGTTTGAAGTTCTCATATTCTTTTATTTCAGGTAATTATGACAATCTAAAATGACTTTATTACACAAATATGCTGGCAGTACCCCTCTGAAAAAAATGAGAACATGCCCTAGATCATACATACATAAATGACATTATAAGTTCCACATATACTGCTCAAGTCAATTGCCCAAGCATTGGTTGAAGCAAGGCACTTAGATCAGTTTTGTATGAAACTAATTGCACTCATTTCTACTTGGTATAGTAACCCAATGTGTTTATGGCTCATGGATTTATCAATGGTTACTGTTTTACATTTAGTTTGGTTTGGTTCGGTATGAGATTTCATTATTGATAGCTATCTTGGGAAAACTTTGAAAACATTTCAAACACAGCATTCTCTGCAAACTTTCCTTAACACAGCTACTAAGAAGATACTACAAAAGGTGATTTATAGCTTCTCTAGTTCCTTTCTCCTGAAACGGGGCAGCACTTTAGAGTGACCTACTAGTTGGATCCAATTACCCCTGACCTGTAATCTACCAGATTAGAATTCTAGAAATGGGATAATGATCTCTTTACTACTAATTGGAGTTTACATTTCATAACAAAACAGTAATCTCACTGATTAAATAATGCTGTTTTTATAACTCAGCATTTTATGTTGTTAGAAGAACACCACATTTGTATGTAGTACAATAAAAAGCCGTATTTGCAGCTAAAATTCTTTAAATTGTGTCTGGTATCTGGGAAACATCATATGACCAAGTCAGTTCTCTTAAAAGAAAACTGGACATCTGCTCCATTTTCCTCATATTCATAGGATCATCTTTTCCCCTTGCTCCAGATAGACAATAATAATAGCCAAATGGCTGACTTCCTTGCTATTTGTCTACACTATTTTTTGTTCCAAGACACTTCTTTTGAGAAAAATTGTAGGAATTAGGGGTTATTTTTATACTATCCTTTTATAAAAAAACCCAATGCGATTGTTTGCAGACAATATTTTATTCTCGTGGATGGTTCTTTCAAAGTAACTTCTTTCAGCATTCCAGACATTTTTAAAAACTAGCTTGCTCCATTGAAGACTACTTGCAGGTTATGATTAAAACAAAGCTAATATTTAAAACTGTATTTTAATTGTCTTATTAAAAGAAAGAAAAAAAAATCTTAGTTGTGGGGAGAGGAGAATGAAAATTCAAGGCTTACAGAAATAAAATAGAACAACAACACAAAAGTTTTATCCAACAGAAGATACAGGTTAAGTACACATAACCAGAATTATATGCAGAATTGAGTATTCAGCTACTCTGTAATTAAGAAAGTATTGAAATGACCTAAAATTACTTCTTATAGGAGTATTTTGCATAAATGCTTAACACTAGGATAATTTCCATAGTAGAATACTTGAACAAACAAAGCACCAAGTGGCTGTGTTTATATGAAATGTGAAGGCAGTTTTTCAAAGGTCACATACTTTGTAAAAGTAGTGGGAAAAACAAGCAGAAAAATACCCTTCAGATTGAAAAAATAAATTTAAGGTCATAAAATAAAAGATAGGCTCAACTCAGTGGCAATCTGGCTTCTAATGGCTTTCTACATTTCTAATTTGGCCTGTGTTCCTAGTGATGTCTGTAACAAACTGTGTTGACATCAAATGGCATGGGTGTGATATCATCGTTCAAATGCTTCAATTACATATATGGGCTATGAGGTCTGAGACAAGTACAAATAATTCTCAATTAGCTAGTCGGGATTGGAAGCTCTGTCGCTAACCAACATGGTTGTAAAGTGTGATGTCACATGACTATACCATCTTAATAATAGCTGTTCCAGCAATTTCAGTTCTTGTAGGGCCCAATCTGGGTTAGTCACCGGAATCAGAGATTTAGTCTCTGAATTTTCAGACTCATGCTGAAGCCCATTCTCAGGGAACTTCTCTCTCACCAGAATGAGAGATCATGAGACATGTACATTTGCCTCCGTTCATAAATTTCAGTTGTAATCATCAGGTAAATCCCACATGGTCATTTGGTGTAGCATGATGTGATTGCCATGGACAATCTCCTGCCAGCTTTCCCATTGACTGTGAAAAGCTGACAATGAAGGTTGCAAATGGCCCAACATGACAGTGACAAGAGGCAACTCTCATTATTGTGAACTAATTGCTGCTGAGTGCTTAAATCAAAATCATGAAACTACAGAGATGTTGCAATACAATTTCAAGGACTAGCCAGAAGTCTCATTTAGTTTCATTGAAAAAGTTGCTGAACAAATGCCATAAACCAAGATGTAAATTGTATAATTTGCATGACGTCATTAAGTATATGTTGTCATGTGCCTCCCAGGGTCCCCACAGTATACATATGTGCCCATTTTCTTATTCATTAGTGTATAATCCTACTTTTGCTCTATATCAAGATAATACACATAGCAGACTTCCATCAGTTCTTTTTTTTAATCCATAACAATCCTGTGAAGTAAGTAAAGATGGTGGCTAGTCCAAAGTTGTTCTGTAGTGATATTTGACAGCTGAGAATAGAACGTGAATATTTTCAATCTTAATTCACCATTTTAATAATTAATCTATTATCATAAACTTTTTTCAAAGTTTTGTGCAGACTTTCCCCAATCTCCTAGATTTAAAATTGGAAGAATTCCCTCATTGGCTGAGAGTTCTGGGAGTTTTAATTCAATATACCCATATATAAGACTGGGGACAAACTGGCCTATTATGGCAATATTAGTTATGCATAAGAATTCTCCAACTCAAAATGTAAAACAATCTACAACAGATTGCCTTATCTCCAAAATGTCATAGAAACCCTTGCTTTTGATTTTCCAAGAGTGCTGGTCAAAGTTGTGGGTCACAGCTTTTGTTCTCAAAACAATGGTCGCTAGGGACCATTACTGAGAAGGAAACGGAGTAAAGGCCTGAAAATAACTTTGCAGCAAGAGACTTCATTTTGGACATTTAAAAGCGATGATCAAACAGAAAGAAAACATTTGTCTAATGGATGAAACACTGTATCTATTCTTAATTTAGGAAATATATTTTCGTTAATCATAAAACCACTATAGAGATGTTAAAACACCTTTCTGCCTGAAGTCATGGGTTGCAGCCTTTCATCTTTCTTCCTAGTTTTCACTGCTGCCATTTTGATGGTCTGCTAATTGTCCTTCCTAATCCTGAGGATAAATTAACTTTTCTCATTCACATCAACTGGAGGCAGATTAACCTCCTGAAGTTTGTGAGGCCTTGAATGGAAACTGTTGACTGTTAGCGATTCATGGGTACAACCTTTATTAGCAAAAGATAAAACACTAATTGAATATTATTTTAGAGTACAAGTAACTCCCTCCACTGCCACATGTAAAACAGTTTCTTTAGAAGAGATAATTGACTGCATTTTTAGCAGCTTGTAGTGAAATTGTAGCCTTCTTCCAGAAAAGTCAGATATCATCAAAGAGGTCTTCGGGGTCATCTGTGCTTTTCTCTTCTTCTGCCCTTTTCAAGGTCAGTTGCCTCTCTGTCAGTTTTGATGGAGCGGAATGTAGTCTAAAGTTGAAGACATATGAAATAAATTTATGATTTTACTTTAAATGAAATTAAATGCAGGCACAACATTGCAAAACATTATTTTTTAATATACTTTATGTAGTCTTTATTCAAATTTGGGAGAGAAAGAATATTTTTCAAAGATGCTTAGGGCTGTGTTATGGCAAAAACAGCATTTAAACTATAGAATTGGATAGTGTCATTTTTGCGCTTAGTATATTACTTAATTCCAAATATATATAAACTAACAATTCAACCAACAAAGTAAATGGTATTATGGATGGTTTTAAACATTCTCGTATGCAATTTATAATATTTTCAACTGTTTTGACAATACAGAGTAAATCACATTTCAAGTTCCTGGGCTTTACATTCTGTATATAGACTATACATTCTTAAGTGGTTCTTGTCTGTTTTTTTTTTAAAGGTATCCAGGCATTAAAAATTTTGTGTAACCTTCTTAGCAGGTGGCAGCACCTTGTCATTGTTAACTGATCTCAAAACAGCTAAACTAGGTCAGACCTGGTTAGGCCACCACAAAAGGGTTAGGGTTAGCCATTTTTTAAAACAACTGATATAGTTATTTATCAGGCATTACATCAGGAGCCAACATGAATTCTGAATTCAATCATATAATATACTGGAAAAGATATCTCAGGCATTGTACAAAAAATATTTGTAATCGTGCAAGGTTTCAATGAAATCTATTTAGTTCAAGGCACTAAATACTAAAGCCCCATTTTCTTAGATTAAAGCTAGGGGACAAGAGTAACCTAAGACATCCATTCCCAAAGGCAGCCTGACCCGTCTTCTGCAATATCATATCATTACATTAATGCAGTTCCTCTCCTGTCTACACCATTCTCTTGTATTCTATTCATCATCACTGTGAATGGCGCATGATTCTAGTACCCCAATTCCTTACTAGTCAGCCACATTACATTTATTCCTGTGGCTGCTCTGATGTCACTACACAGCCACCAGCCTAACGATCCATAAATCAGCCATCAAATTTAACCCTCTGAAACTCCTCTTCACAATCCCCCAACCTCAAGTCCCACTCAAGTCAAGTAAAGAGAGGGCTTCCGCTGGAACTCCTACTCCTGCTGGGGAGAGTGTCCCCCTGCCTGTCTCAAAAATGGCTGAAAACTGCAACACTTCTAAGGTCAAACACTCTGAAGTGCTTTCACAACTTCACTTTCTCCTCCCATATTGGGCTGAGGTTAAATTTACTGATTTAAAATTAATGGGGCCAAAATGAAACCATGTATGAATGTACCTGTCTTCCAATATAAGTATAATTCCAAATATGGAAACATGCATGACTATGAATTATGCCCAAAAGACAAAGAATGAAAACAAAAATTGCATTGTTTTTACAGAAAGTAAGCTTTTTTTAAGGTATTAAGGTTTTTTTAAAAACTGAAATGAGCTACACAAACTGAAAATGCAAATGTGAGTATCTCAATAGACAAATCACAGAATCAAATAACCACCATATGTGATATAGTGCCTATCCTAATACTGACAGGAATGAGGCTATGTGACAGAACAAAGTAAGTTAAATATTTCAAGTTTCTCCATTCTTAACTAAGGGTTAAACCAGGGCCCACTTAAACCAGGGAGTTGCTATACACTGACATCTCAGTCTGAAGCAGAAGTTATGTGTCAGTTTCAGATACAATAATAATTTTGCCTTTATTAAGATTAATTTAAACTAATAGGTTAAATTTGCCAAGATCTTACACAAGATCTACATATGTGTACAATACTTGGTTTTCCCCAATTTGACATATCCATCAATGACTGACACTTTTCAAAAAAAAGTTTTGTTGTTGAATTCCCAGTATGGAATTTCAAAGGATACATATTGTAGCATGGTTCAAGTATTATGAAATGTTTCCCTAGAAATTCGAAGAAATATCCTGGAAACCTTTTGGCATGGTTTTATTGGTTTCTCAATTTTAGTGCTTTATTAGTTAATGGTGCATTGCATAAAAATAATGGAAATTGACAAGTGTTCTACCAAGAAATGCTTTGTGTTATAAAATGAGTATTTGCAATCTATCTTGAGTTTTCAGATGCTATGGACTTTTGCTTCCCATCACTATGCAAAGCAACAATCTATATGCTTATTCATGGGGTGATACAAATTCTCACCAACAGTCCAAATGGTTGAAGTATTCTCCATAGTCTTGAATTTGATCATTATTCCTAACACATCTGGAGAGTAGTAAACTGAGGGGGGGTGGGAGAGACTGGACTAAAACATTATTTGCATATTTAGGTAGAAGTCCAGGAATGAAAATGCCAAGTCAATTTCGCACAGCAACCTGCTCCAACTGAAATTTTCAATCATTTTCATTCAGTTATTATACCTATTTTAATATATATTCATGCATTTGACAAAGGTGATTAGAACCACAGTTGACTGGAGTTATTACATTTGGTCCTAAATTTGGCTGCTGTTTTGTAAAAAAACTCAGAAATACAAGTCTGGGATAAATTATCTCCACCTCATTCTATTCAAGTTGGTCTCTGTGCTGCTAGTGATATATTGATGTTCATCCAATATGAAGCTCTGGGTTAGATTTTACTCATCTCAGGTTCAATATGACCCTAAAACACTCAGATTATCTAAACTAAGACTGCTTGGAAGCAACAAGTGAGGACTCTATTTGGAAACTTGAAGAAAGTGATATATATATGTGATATATATTAGTGAAAAAGAACACATCCTCTGTTATGATCTCAATTATCTTCTCTTCTAGTATTAGCCATTTTTAACAACCAATAAAAATAAAGAGACAGAAAATTGTACAAGATGACTAATTCCTTCTTCTCTCTTGTTGCCATTTGCTCTTAATGTGGCTTCCACAGAGGAAAGATTCCAAAGCAGTATTTATATTCTTGTTATGTACTGATTCAAGAAAGGCAAGCAAACTAATGAAATCTCATACCATATAGCTTGGCGGGGGGGGGGGGGGGAGGGGAATGGAAAGTTCTATATCAAATATTTCTAGGAGGGAACCATCCCTGGCTTTAGGAATAGCTCATATTTTGGGGAGGGTGGTGGTAGTAGAGTGGGAAAAATCTATCAACACTGTAAAGTACAATGCATTAATTGAAATTTCACCTAAAAATACCCAACCAACCAACCTAAATCTCATGTTTGGCACTACCCAAAAAGATAGATGTAAGGGATGGCTATCTGCTTCATGTGTCCATGACAGAATATCAGGTGTTTAAAAAGATACCTGGTGATGTTGAAAACAAAGAGCCAGAGGAGAAGAGTTGCTTATTCATACTATTTCTAAAGATTAGAGTAACTAAAGTATCATAGGTATCAACATCTGGCAGAAATGTTTGGTTAAAAAAAAAGAAGCACCTGCTTTACTCACAGCACCTTTATGCAGAAGGTGTCTTGAATTTCTAGATACTTTCTCTAGGTGCCAATTTAACAAAGCATATGTGCAAATTCCAGACTGAAATTTAATAATTTTCTATAGTCTGTGATTAAAATAATTTTAGGATTAGATGTAGAAACCTTCATACTTTTATGATATGTATAGATATGACTATTAAATAAACTAAACACTATCCAAATCAAACTTTTACTAATATGGTATCTGCTTTTTATGTTTGCTGAACATAGGTGGTTAACCACACAAGTCTATTATTTTTAATTACTCAGTGCCAATTAATTCAGCATTTACTTTATATAGCAACTGTTAATTTTCTTGGGAAAATCCCTGTTTCCTTTTAATTATCTTTTTTCTGTTGGTGCTTATCTACCAGTGCAATAGGGATTATTGACAAATAGACTTTTCTTTCCGTCATGTATGTATTGCAAAGCTCCTTTTGCATGAAGAGGATTCTCTGCAGTAGGGCAACTAAATATACAGGAGAGAGAAAAGTGGAAGTTTAAACATGCAGGTAATTATACTAAATTTAATCCATTATTATTTATGGTTCGTTGCACAGTCAGCCAGATGTTCAAGCTAGATTTGGCTTTTTTGTCCATCTAATGAGTATTATTTATTATCATGAAGCCTTTGACTCATTGTTAACTCCTGGGGACTGCAGTTTTCTTGGCAAGGTTTTTGGAAGTGGCTTGCCAAAAAGCGATTGCCTCCTTCCTAGGGCGAAAAGTGACTGGGTGAAGGTCACTCAAATGGCTTTGTGTCTAAGGCAGGACTAGAGCTCATGGTCACCCAGTTTCTAGTCTAGCGCCTTAACCATTACACCAAACCGTCTCTCTAAATTTAAACTATCATTTAAAATTATAGTAAAAATTTACATGGTCAGAATTAGAGACTTTAATTAAACTGATTAGCCTTCGTACCTTTGCACAATAGAAAAAGTGCTATGTATTAATATATCATTCTAAATGTAATTTAAAAAATGAGGTTATAAGATGTATATTTTCATGTTAGTTTCTTAAGGTAATAGTAATGAGAGTCAGTTTGGTGCAGTGGTTAAGACACTAGGCATTTTAAATGAGTTTAAATTTAAACACTAGATTTCAGCAACACTAAAACTATTGTTGCTCTATTATTTCTCAGCTGAGTCTGTTTGTTATGTAGGATCAGATTAAAAAAAACTGACCAAGGAAAGGAATATAGTACTTAAGACTTATATACCGCTCATAGTGCTTTTACAGCCCTAAATGGTTTAGAGAGTCAGCATATTGCCCCCAACAATCTGGGTCCTCAATGCATTATTGCCTTTTCATGCTTTCTTCCGATCAGTTAAATGTATTTTGCAATTTGGATGAAAGAATGGGTCTTGCTGAGAAATAAAAGAATGTAAGAATTGGAAGATCATAACCTGAAATTTGGTTGGCAGGCTTTTTTAAAAAAATTTTTTAAATTTTTATTAATTTTAGAAACCACATAATACATTTATAAATGCAAATAAAACAATTTACAACAAACATCATCTTTATAACATCTACCTATAATATCTAAATTGTTACAGGTTGGCAGGCTTTTATTGTACAAAAAATTAATGTGGATTTAAAAAAATCATTATGTATGTGGCATATTGAGAATATGGAAAAAAATACAAGCTCAAATTGTTATTGACTTCAGCAAATGAAGCATTTTAAAGAACAGAAACATCAGTGATAAAGAGTTAATATATTAAGATTTTATTAATACAGAAGCATGGAGAAATTAAGATGAATTCAAGAGAACAATTGACTACAAAAGGACATAGTTTTCAATGATTTTCATATGAGCAGCTAAAAGTAAGGTTTAATTGGATAAAAAGTTAACTAGAATTGAAAAACACAAAACAGAAATTGAATTATATACAAATGATGAATATGTAATAGAAAAAAACATACACTTTTGTTAAGATTTGTAACAGAACAAATAAAAGATTTCATGTGAAAATGGGTGATTAATTGTTGGGGTATAACATAGAGATGGACACTTGAGAGAGAATGTGGGTAATAGATATTAAATTTACAGTGTCATAATTTAAGAGAGAAAAAATTATAAAATGATGTATTATTGATACACAACACTAGAGAAATCATTAAAACAGTACTAAGGTATTTCAAACCAGTGTTGGAAATGTGAAAACCATGAAGGGACATTTTATCATGCATGATAGATTTGTAAGAAAGCTAGTAAATTTTGGCTATATAGTCATGCAATGATGAGAAGAATTTTAAAGACTAATATAAATAAGAGAATTTTTGTTATTAGTACTTATGGACAATGAATTAGAAAAAATGGTAAATTTATTTTGTGTATGATAATGCAGCAAAATTATTGTATGCACAAAAATGGAAGAATAATGAAATTCCTGCAGTGGAAATTTCGATTTCTCACTTTCTTTCCTTTTTTCCCTTTCAATTTATTTCCCTTTTACTCTATTAAAAGTTTTTAAATGAATGAATGAATGAATGTCCCTCCCCAATGGTTGCTGAGGCCAATGCATAAAAATCGCACAAACTTATACAACACTTCCCTATTAGTGTTTGGGAAAAAAAAGTCTTATGAAAGAATACTAGATGGATTCTTGATTTCATCATGCATAAACACATTTTATATCAAGAACCTCCCTAGCATAAGCTCTGCTTAGCTTTATTGGAAAGTTAAGAGGTAGCTCCACATCAAGTGCTTCTATGATATCAGTTCTTAATCATTTAAGAGTAAGACATGATTTCATGAAATACAAAAAACAAAGTTTGTACTTAGCCCTTAAATGGACATTTTCCTTTCCTCTGAAATGTGAAAAGGAAAAACCTGCTCTGGTTGCATTTCTCCCCTTCTAAAGCGTTCACCATTTTCCATTAGCTTCCGAAATAGTTGTTCAAGGTAAATGTTTAATGAGCATTAAACTAACATCTGCCAATAATTTATACACAAAGATTAACAAAGCTCCTTAAAATGTCAGGTGGGTTGTTTTTTTCCCATCTGTGGGAAAGAGTAATTCACTTTGGAAAGAGTGGCTATCCAATTCTTTAGTGGGTTAGTCTTGCAGACAGGAATGCTACCATCAATTCTTAATAAACTTGTAGGGAGTAAATTATTTAACTTGGAAGCTAATTTCCTGTCTGCAAACAGAGGCAGATCTCACAGAAGAATGCTTTGTGAAATGCAGGTAGATTAATAATTTGCCCTTGCTGTATTTTATCATCTTGAAATAACTCAATCATGTTCTTCTGTGACCTTCTCAAAGACTTTCTTGGTATAGAATTACTTCTTGGAAAAAATAATGATATTCTAACCCCAGATTTGTTGATACTTGAATGTTTTATTGAAGTGCCTGCAACTCAACTCAACAGAACTTGTGTGAACATAAGTGGAACTACAGACATACAGAAACCAGATAACACTACCAATGGAAGAGAATATTTGTAGCTCAGGGTTGAACTGTGGGGTCCTTGGTACTCTCTGAGCTTCGCTGTTTTCTTGCATGTGTTTCATTACTAAACTAGGTAACATCATCAGTGCATGATGACATTTGAAGGGGGAAAAAACCCTACACACTGCAAATACAAACAACCAAACATGCTGCAGGCATGAAAGGACATAGTCGGCCTCGATTCTTCTATCCCACTTCTGCATATATCAAAATGTGCTTTTATACTTTCAGTTTCTGGTATATATGAGCTGCCCTGACAATTGCACCTATCAATAAATCTATAGCTATTAGGAACTATATATTAACAGCTTATCTCCTCTCCCATTCCAAAATGTATAAAGCAGTTTTGTTTGAACGTTGTCATCGAAGGCTTGTCTAAATTCTGCATACTGCAAAATAGTGAAAAATGGTGGGTGGGTGGGTGGAGGTAGTTCTCAACCTACAACCACATTTGGGAACAGAATTTCTGCTGCTAAGCAAGAGTTATATCCAATTTTACAACAATTTTTTTTGGTCATGGTTATGTGAATCACTGCAGTTAACTGAATCATGAGGTTATTAAGCGACTCTTGCTTCCCCCATTGACTTTTTTTGTTTAAAGCTGGCTCGGAAGGTCAAGAATGATGAACATATAACCCTGGGATGCTGCCATCATAAAAACATGTCAGTTGCCAAGGGCCAAAATTTTGATCATATGACTATGAGGACGTTGTGACAGTCATAAGTGTGAAACTGATTGTACATCACATTTTTCAATGTCACTGTAAGTCCAAACTGTCATTAAACAAACGAGTTTTAAGACTATCTGTGCCACCAAATTTATAGCTGATACAGTAGGAATAAACTTGATATAGAAGTAAGTTACGATTCCAGTACAGAGTATATTGATGAGGAAGGCTTTTCCCATTTTCCTTTCTTTTTTCAAGGTTTAATTGATTCATTTAATTATTGTTTTATGAAATGAATTCCTCTACTGCCCTTCTAGGAAAAAAGGATGGATAATATTTGCCAAGCATAAACGTTTCACTTAAAGCTGAAGATGTGTGGTTTTCTCTTCTGAAAAATAAATAACAATAATATGCTTATAATTTGCTAACACTGGGAAAGCTCTCATCTGCAATCTTTCCTTAAGTAAAAGCACATTGTTGTTTATGCTGTAAAACCTGTTTTCATTATGCATGCTGAATAATCCCAGGGGCAAAACCAACCTTCATTTTATATTTTGGAGTAACCATTTATGTAGGTCCAGGGAGGACTTAATTAGTAGGAAATTGCTGAAATGAACAGAACTTATTTGTTCAGGATTTTAAAATAGCTGTACTATATTTTTATGTTATGAAATCAATGGCAGTTGGATAAATTGTGGAGACTTTTTTTTTACATAGAGATTCTTTTACTTGCAAGGTCCTGTTAATGTAGTTTTACAATAAAGTAGAGTTAGCTCATCTGGTGGTGTCTCATGTCTGGTTTATCAAGGAAGGCTGATATCAATTTGCAAATCTGAAAGTTCAAATCTTCCACCTTCTCCTAAACAGCACGAGAACCTAGGGAAGGTCCCTTCTGAGTTGTTTTCTCCACCCATTATGCAGCTGTAGGTTATGTCCTCTCTTATCTCATCATTCTCATTTCTTTGCACCATCTATCAAGGTCTTTCTCATATACCATGACATATACAGGTATTGCTTAATGACAACTTTCTGTAATAGATAGGAGTGCTAGCTTTCCCAGATCATTATGGTCATCTGAAAGGACTCTCAGTCTTTATAATTATGTCATTAAATCCACAAAAACAAGGCATATTTTAAGTTAATAGATCTGAGTGGTATATAAGAACAATTCTGCAGATTTCAGTAGTGTTTGTTTGTGTGACACATTAAAATATTAACACATGACAGACATCAACCTAAAGTTGACAGACATCAACTTTATCACCAGGAAGTGACATATTGATAAATAATTATAAAGATTACACACGGAGAGAGGGGGGGGGAGAGAGATTTATTTATATTCTGTCTTTATTATTTTTACAAATAACTGAGGCAGCAAATATCCAACACAGCTTCCTCCTCCTCCTTTCCCACAACAACCAACCTGTGAGGAAGCTTGGGCTGAGAATGATTGGCCTAAATTCCCCCAGCTTTCATGGAAAAGGCGGGACTAGGTAGGCAAATATTTATTTATTTATTTATTTATTTATTTATTTATTTATTTATTGTTTGTTTGTTTGTTTGTTTGATTGTTCGATTTATATGCCGCGCTTCTCCGGAGACTCAGGGCGGCTTACAATGTGTTAAGCAATAGCCTTCATACTTTTGTATATACCTGCTTAGTAGGGCTTTCGGCCCCCACAAGCAGTGTTCTTTTTTTTTTATACAAGTCAGCTTATTGCCCCCACAATCCGGGTCCTCATTTTACCTACCTCGAAAGGATGGAAGGCTGAGTCAACCTTCAATATATAAGGCTTTTTGCCTGCCTTGATTTGTGCTGTAAGGCATCTACAAATATAGTTGAGCCAAATTCCTGATTTGGGGATAGCTAGTCTTTTGGTAAAATCATCCTGGAAAAGCTAGTTCCATAGTATTTCTGAGAAAATAATGTCAGTGTGTTCACTTCTATTCAAAGGGGACTTTACCACTGTAATAACATGAAACCTGGAAAGATGTAGATACATCACTCAAATTTCTTTTGTTGCTGCTATTTCTAATAAAATGTTATTTTATTAAAATTAACATTATATAATATCTTTAATGGGTATGTTAATTTTGAATGATCACAACTGTAGCTTTTATGAAGTTATTCATTTTTAAAATTTTGTTATATGGAAAAGAAATTATTTGCAAGCTCATTATATAAAGTATTTTAATTTTATAGGCATGTTCATATCTTACTATTCGATCAACCAATTTATCACATTAAAGGAAGAGCAGAAATAATCAGAGATGTAAATAATTATATTTTGAAAGTGATTATACATGTACTGGAACTTGTTTTTCACTTCTGTCCAATGGAGCAAAGGAGAGATGTGTACAAAATATAATGAGTTAGTCCATTATTTGAAGCACAGGCGAACTTTCATAAAATTACCATCAATAGTATTGGCTGATGAAATTGGCTCTTCTCCTCTAAATAGCTAATGGTAGCCAAAAGAGTGACAAACAGAGTAATGTTTTGGATAGACAAGAGAATTAATGAACTCAATTGAGAAGAGGTTGCCAGCAGACAGCAAAGGCTAAATGTAGTCTTCTCTAGATAGACGGCTAGAGACAGCTGTATTCTTAAATCTTTAATGCCAACATTAGTTAGGATTTATAGCAAGGCAACTCTTCTAACAGAAGGATATGCATGTCCCACATTTACATTACTTTCATTCCATAGGTATAAAAACAAGCATATTTGTTTGTTTATTTGTTTAATTAGTTAGTTAGTTAGTTAGTACTGTATACTACTGAATCTGTTCATATTCTCAGTAACTTATAATACTACCATGCAACAGTTAGTAACATCCAAAGAATAAACTGAAATATCACAGGAAGAGGAGTAATACAATCAAAAGTAATGTGAACAAAACAGATGAAAAAACAAAAAAAGAACAAAAAAATGGTTCAGCAGCAATAAAACAGTCCTATACGCAGTTTTAGTAAAACAGAAACAATCAACAGAACTCTTTACCAATGTAATTAAATGACAAACATGAATCCTTTCAGTTGATTTGATGCAAACTGAGCAAATCAATACAAAAATCAGCGGGAAACACAACTGAATTGTATATTGTCATGCGATAGCATATGTAATCTTTTTAAAAATTAAATAAAAAAGAACAGAGGAAGCCAATGAATTTAAATACAATAATGTTTCACTGTATCGTATTACTTATTTGATTGGTGTGAAACAGTACACTAGTGGACTTATTTAAAAATAAAAAAAAAACTGACTGAAGAAATAGGTAGCTCAGGGAAAGAAAATCTGAATTCCATTGTAAACCAGAAGTATGTTGTGTTATAATTGCAAGGCCACTGAGAAAGGAGTTTAACAAAAATAATAGTAGAGTGAAAAGCAAGACAGAAATGTTTAGTTTAAAGATGGTTGTTGTCCCTAATTTATGAGCATTTGATGTTTAACTTTGTGTCTGTATACCATATACAGATAGATGATAAATAGAGATGATAGAGGGGGGGGAGGAGGGAGGGAGGGAGAGAGAGAGAGGGAGAGGGAGGGGGAACTCAGTTGGGATGGCAGAGCAAGACTATTGTATTATTGTAGCTGGTGTGGGTCTGGGTGTAGCCTGATATTAACTACATTCCATTAAGTTGCTTTTGACTCTAGCAATCATAGAGATAAATTTTCTCTATGACAATCTGTCCTTAATCTGGTCTTTCAAGTCTTCCAATAGTGACATCTCTATTTGCCTTCCTTCTTCTAATAATGCATTCATTGCCACTCTAAGTCACCAAGTGGTTGGTCATTCTTTGATTTTGTTTTCCTTTTTTCTACCTTTCCCAGCATTAGAGCCTTTTCCAGAAAGCTGGGTCTATGCATAATGTGTCCAAAGTAGAAGTGTGAGTCCTTAGTGTAAATATTTTGCAAGCAGCTGACAAAATATCTTGATCTGAACTGGTTTGCATTAAACTGGCTTAGGGTTAAGTTGGTATCAGTGCAACACGGGGCAGGCTACAATTTGAGGGTGGATATTGTACAGGCAAAAGAGTATAAATCATCCTAACAGATTGATTTAGTTTATTTTCAAAGGAATGGCACTTTCAAAGGAAGTGGTAATATAGGGAGCAATATTCTTACTATAATTGATCCCATTTTACCTCTGTTTAGCTTACATAAACACACAAAAAAATTTGTGTGCAAACTAGGTTGTCATACTGTTCATTTGAATTATCTAATTTCTCTTCAGTTTCCACTACCACCACTACCGTCAAGTTGTTCAAAAAAAGTTTTGCTTTTGGTGAAATACGCTATGGTCTAAAACTGAAGACAAAAAAATCATCAAAGCCAATAAAAAACATATTAAGAGAGAATTTCAATATGCCTTTGAACACAGAAGTGGCAGCAGGTGTCTCTAATAACATATGATGTAAAGATCAATTTGAATATCAAAGAATATATTGAAATACTTTCAAAATTGCTACCATTTGGTTGACATAAGGGGACACAGCATAGAAATGTAGTGAGCCCCTACATTCTTGCTTTCCTTCCTTCTCTGCAAGTAAAAACACTCACAAATTATCTTAAATGAGCAGGCTACTATGAGGCAGAAGTGAAAAAATGTCCCATTAATAAAACTGTATAGAACACTTACTTCATTGTTTCTGCATTGAAAACAATCTGTTTAAAAAATGACATCAGCATACTAGTAAATAACTGCTCTTATAAACCTTTTTAGTTTAGATATAAGGCAAGAAAGCATAAGGCAGGGCAATCTGTAAAATTGCCAGTTGCTTAGAAGGAGCTAGTCTTTAAAACCCAAGATCTCTTCTGCTCTAGTCTTAATAGAAATACAAGAAAGAAATATCCAGAATAGCCATTTCTACACTGCCTGCAGAAAAGAGAGGAATGTTTGCATAAAATTTTTATCCTGCATCATAATGACGATGGTGATGATATGATTGTATTTAAATAGAAATGCAATACCGCTCATGGGAGTATATGCTGAAACCAGATAAACTATGTGTAGATAATCCAACTAGGATTTTCTTCAAACATAAAGCTGTCCTTTGTGAAATAGGACTTTTGATAAAACTTTGAGATAAACCTGGACCAACAGACTTATCTATCTTTGATATTTCTATACCACCAAAGTTACTCATCAGTAGATGTTTCACAAATCAATAAAAATGGCAAAAATCCATAATCATCATAAAGCTCATAAAACCTCTATAAAATTAAAAATAGCGCACTTGCCAATCATATAATGGCATGCCCTACAAGATAGATCAAACCAAGAAGGAGATGCTCAGTTGCCTAAAGTTACTTTTATTAAGATTGCCTATTGTTACCAAATCATGAATATACTTCTCCTTTGTTTTTCGTGTGAATTTGGGTTATATTTGTCTTAGATGCTTTTGCAATGTTTATATGTTCATTGCCTTGGTAACAGGTCTTCCCTTTCTCTGTCAAGTGCATTTTCTTCACTTTTTACAGATGGGAAGCAAAGCCTCTGCATTAGTCACCAAATACCTCTCAGAAAAGCCATTCCAACCACTTTGGGAAATAGCCAGATATGGGGGACAGCATATTCCTAAAAGTGAGGGAAGCTTCTGGGACCCCCTTGCTTAACTTTCCGAACTGAGGAAAATCAGAATATTCATTCATTCATTTCAAACAGAATTCAACTTATAAATAAGTATTGTGAAAAAATGTCCTTCAGCCGCATAAAAAGGTATATCCTTGGAGACCACCAATCCAAGCTTTGACACATGGTTGCCATTATTGTGAGTGAATCTGATCCACAAATACAACAGGTGTCAATTGCACCTGTTCCTGGACTGGGAGCCCCAACTCCTCTCTGGCATTCAGCATGCAGTCTATGCTTCCTATCCTGGCCCTCTTCTGCTTCTCACTGTGGATAGCAAAGAGACTTCCACCTATTTCTGCCACTTGTCTTCTTTGCTGGAACAGATCCCTGGAAGAAGCCTTTTTAGCTTAGATATAAGGCAAGAAAGCATAAGGCAGGGAAATCTGTAAAACTGCCAGTTGTTTAGAAGGAACAAGTCTTTAAAACCCAAGATCTCTTCTGTTCTACTCTTAATAGAAATACAAGAAAGAAATATCCAGAATAACCATTTCTACACTGCCTGCAGAAAAAAGAGGAATTTTTGCATAAAATTTTGATTCTACATCATAATGACGATGGTGATGATATGACTGACCTGTCATACATGATAGGTTCTATAATATTCCACAAAAAAATTGTAGAAAATATCTTGCAGTCAAGACAGCAGCAGCAGCAAGAGCAACAATTGTTCCCAAGTGGCCTCACTAACAAGTCCAAACTCCCTTTTAGTGATGATTGCATCAGTTGTCTTTCCTTTTCTTCTCAGACCATCCTCTGTTTTCCCAACAATTGCAATTATGCAAGAAGTAACTACCCTGTTTCCCCGAAAATAAGACATGCACTGATAAGCCCAATCGGGCTTTTGAGTGCATGGCAATAAGGCCAAGCGCTTATTTCAGGGTTCAAAAAAATATAAGACAAGAGTCTTATTTTCAGGGAAACACGGTACTTCCCACCGTTCTCTTATCTCATCAAATTAATACTGTATTCACCACATACTTCAATCTTTTCTCCAGTTGAAATGTCCACTTTTAATTTTTATCTCTAAAATTTATTCCCATGCTCTCAAAGAGAAGAGATGGCCATAGAAATTAAATTAAATTAAAATAAATAAAGGCAAGTCTCTCTGCTTTAAAGAGCAAAAGAGTTAAAAACAGAACACAAGAAAAGGAAAAGATCCTTTTATACTTACAAAATATGTACTACTTTTATTGATTTTGTTTTCTACTCCTTGCTATTTTTTAAGCAGATAAGCAAACAAGCATATTTATTACCTTGCATATTCCAAGTTTAAAAGCTTTCAACATTAGGCTTGGAGAGAGGGTCTGCATGAGACTCTAGAGACCTGTTTGTAGTCAGAAGAAATAACTGTGCCAGCTGACAGACTTCAGGCTTTACTTGCAATTCATGTCAGTTCACATTTTAAAACATGAAAAATAGGCTGAAGTTTACTTGCTAAGTACTTGGCTGCTATGCTATTTTTGAAAAAGGCAAAGAGATAAGGAAGAATCCCAGATATCTGATGACTTTCAAAGAGGACTTTATAAAAGTTTGAAAATATTTATAAATGAGGTTGTCAACTGTCTCAGGCTGAGGCTAATATATTTAGTCATTACTAACAGGATTATTCATTTCCACAGTATAATGGTGACTAGCCAAGAAATGGCTCAACAATCCAACAGCAATCAAATAGTATAATTGCATCATACAGAAATGCAGGAAGACTGACTGGCAGCTGCGAATAGATGAAGATTTTGTTTTAGGCAATGCTTCCTTCAAAATATCTTACCTATATAAATGTGGTATGCATTGTTTGGATTTTATTTTATTTTGCATTCGTTAATTTTTCAAATTTTATATACAATTTTAAATGATTCAGATTGTTTTAATCTATTATTTGCACTTCAATTATCTGCAAATTACTTTAGTATATGTAACAGTAGGAAATAGTATACAGCTAATTAAATAAATGCAATATTACAGTATTAGCACTATCAATAGTGCTTAAGCGCCTTGGCTGTAATCCCAAAACAACTGGAGTACCACTTATTTATTTATTGTTTATTTATTGGTTCAATTTATATGGCAGACAAAATGCCATATTCAGTCTGAACAGCTGACTGTGTGACAAATCATAGTATTAACACCTACATTATTTTATGCATTGTTTTTTCCACTAACAGTGCCGTATTTTATTTTCTCTAACACAACTTTTGCGTAAAAAGGAAGATATTTCCTCATATTTTACACTTTACTAAGATAATATATTCTAGATGTTTAAATTTAAATTTATTTATTAAATTTATTATCCTTCTTATCTTTCCTACTACCTTCTCATATTGGTATCTTATGGTTATATCACATTTTTATTTGTATGAACACCAAGCGCTTATGCACTGGAGACAAATTCCTTGCACATCCAATCACACTTGGCCAATGAAGAATAATAAAGAAATAAAAATAATAACAAAATAATTATAATTCTGCAAAACTATATATTCTTATCTGAATGGGGGCATGCAGAGCATGTTTCTTCCCAGAGATTTTAAATATCTGAGTATGTGCAGCATCTGGAGGCATCTGTACCTGAAGAAATAAAGTTTAATTTAAGAGAATTTATGAAATCAATGAGATAAATGTAAAGGCAGTGGGAACATCAACAACAACAAAAAAAGTAAAAAACAGAGGAAATGGTCAATGAAAATTTGTGAAAGAGTGTTTTCCTCCTTTGGGATTTTTTTTGAATTCTTGTATGACTTTGCCCCTGAATATTATCAGTGAGTCCTATTGACTCAAAGTGTGCAAAATTAAAATCTGAAGAGGTAAAAATGTTTGGATTTGATATGAGTATGATTGCTGTACCTATCAGCAATTCCTTAAAGATATGTATCTTTTCTTGATTTTACCTGGTAAGGGTTCAAGCCCAGAAAAGCACACATTTAAGTCAGTAAGTTTCAGAAGGTACATTTGAGATAAGGAAGCAATGAGAGAATGTTACTGTCTCCTTAATGTACCTTAACCAAAAAATACATTTTCCTGGGCTCATGAAGGTATTGTAGGAGACAAGGGAAAGGCATCGTTTCCTTATAAAGCCATCAGCAGTTATAGCAAACATTACCATATCTAAGACAACTTTCTTGCTTAATATTTGAACACTACACAACTCTACATAGGGTGTGTGTGCGTGGAAGTGGGGTCTTAATCAAGTTCATTAATCACCTCCAGAATGACATGTCCCTATTGGGGCCACAGACCAGGAGGCAGAACCAGTTTTTGTTCCCTTTCGCAAGGCCAAGAGTGGGTGCAAAGGGCAAACTGAAGACAATTTAATCTGTCGCACGGGAGCTAACTACCATGCTATTCTTGTCAGAGTTCCAAGTAACATCCCCAAATTCTACTTTAACTTCTGAAAAATAAATTAAGAGTTTGGAATGGAAATCTTGAATTGGCTGAAAATATGCCGATAATTTCAATTTAATGATTGAATACCAGAATACAATATTCAAATATATCATAAATAAACTGTGGCATTTTCTCCAATACATGATTTTCATGTTTTAACCATACAAAACAAAATTTAACTGAATCAAAGAATTATCTGTTTTCATTTACAATATTAATACTTGTAACTAATGAATAATGAGTTCATTTTTCAACAGATTAATTTTTTCAGCACATTTCTAAATGCGCAAAAAAAGAAGTAGTTCAGAAATTAGATACAAGACACAATAAATTACTATGCTACTGTTTGTAAAAGTATTTGGTTGCAAATTTAAATATGGCATATATCTGCTTTAGGACTGAATGGAAACAATATAAATCAACAAAAAGATGTAGTAGATACACATGTAATAAGATAAAGCAATGGACTAGTGCAACCTTCCTTAGCTTCCTCACTTGTGAACTTACATGTAGTGAGAAAAACTGAGTAAAATTTTCATACTTGTCCATTTTCTTTATATGTCTTCCTCTCCCATTCAATATTTATAGGAAGAAGAGAAATTATAGAGAGAAAAATGGCAGATGTAGTAGCAACATAGTCTTAGCCAACACAGTGGGATTACAGCTGACTGCTAGTTATATCAGGAAACACGTTCATTCAAGCTGTCTACAATCTTCAAATCTGAAAGCCTAATTTATTCTTCTCCTAGATCCAAGAACTGGAACGACTCAATATCAACTTCATAGAACTCATCTCATAAAATGCAGTCCTTAACTAGGAATTAAAGAGTTGGATCCAATTTTACCTCTCTATGCCAGTTGTTCATTATAAGTTACTGTACATTCAGTTTGGCTACTATTAATTTTTGACAACAAAATTGCTTGGATGGCAAGTCATATTTATAAATGTGAAGAATCAATTTTAATGTTCTGGGATGTTTGAAAATAAGGAAGGAATATTAACGCACCTCCACCCAACTTTAGAATTTAAGAGACAAAACTCAGAAGAATTGCCAAATATTCATAAATGGTTTAGTATTTTGCTTTCAAATTTCCTACTTGTCATTTTTGCAAGCAGGGCAGACTATCAAAGTAGAACATGAGTAATATTATTACAGTTAGGGTTTGTGTTGCTTAACTAATTGTCAGTGAAAGGCTGAGGCTGGGATTAAATTATTATGGCAAAACTACATTTTCCTTCATTTAACAAACAGTTTCTAAAACTAAAAAAAATAATAATAATAATTCCAAAACCTGAGGGAAATTTAATTTGTGGCATGGCAGCAAACTGCCATGCTGTTCTGCTATTCTTCTATTTTAACATCTGCAAAAACATATTAAGAGTTTGAAATGGAAATCTTGAAGGGCTGAAAACATGCCAATAATTTCAATTTCACGATTGAACAACAGAATATAATATTCAAATATATGATAAGTAAAATGTGGCTTTCTCCCTGGCACATTGTTTTCATGTTTTAACTATACAAAACAAAACTTAACTGAATCAAAAAATTATCTGTTTTCATTTAAACATTAATACTTGTTACTAATCAATAGTGAGTTCATTTTGCAGCAGATTTTTTTCCAGGGCATTCAAAATATGCAAAAAGAATACAATTCGTTTTGACAATTCTAAAAATGTTGGAAAATATAGTAATTCAAAATGCTGGACTATAGGTTTAGCTACCATTAAAAAAACAAACAAACCTGAAATTATGAATTATCTGTCCAGACCAAAAGTGACTCCACAATTTAATGAGCCACAGAAAAAATACTCTTTTGCCTCATGCAGGAAAACTGTTCACCTGGAAAAGCAAGATCTACTCCAGATAAAACCCTTGTTTGACTTTCACTTTAAGTGTATGAATTACCAGTGGGATAATATTAAATTTTAAAAAGTAATTTGTTAACAAAGAACTATTGATTGTTTCCAAGTCATGTTCTTCTTCCTTTATTCAACTGTCTGAAGAACAATGCCTTATCTGTATTAAAAGAAGTTATTCATTTGCTTAATTTACCATTTTCATTTTCTTAAAACCTATCCAAAACTACATTTCTAATTGAGTTAACTGTGAAGAAAAGATTAGATAGCTACTTCATTTCTTCTGTTTCTTTAGATAATTGAAATTATGCTAAAAGAAATGTATTCTAGTTTACCCCATGGGCATAACTAAATCAGATACTTGTCATTCAGGAAGCCATGATCTCCACCTCTGATCAATAGCTCAGACTGGCAAAACACACATACACACACACCCTTACAGCAGCATTTATGACATCAACTGTGTTCTAATTCTTATAACCAAATATTTTTCTGTAATAAACTGGTTTACATGAAAATTAAAATTCTACAATTACAATAAAGCTTAAGTCTCATAAATCCGAATACCAATGAACACTGAAAGCATTCCAAACTCAGAGTTTTTATATACAAAATATTGCACAAGATTACTCTTGAGACCTTTTTATAGCTTTCTAGAATTTATACATTCTAGATTATATTTTATTTACATTTTCATCCACTGGCATTGCATAAGGCCTAGAGATTAATATTTTGAGTCGTTTCTAAGAAAGATATTGAAACTTGGCTTGCATTTATATGTTGGTCTGGCATCTGTTAGTGAGTGGCGCAGCTGAGAAGGGATTCTATAGTATTCCCCATGAAAATATTTTGTGGTCTAAATACTCATGGCCTATTTATAACACATTACTGTGGTGTTGATTGTCAATTAAGCTGAATAAACAGTGAAAAATAGTATGGTCCTGGATGAATTTGGGTTTGAAATGTATTACTAAAATCCTTATAAATGGATTCTCAAACTTTATTCAGATTTCAACACGGAACTAATATTTTTAGTTGTCTTAAATGCAACAGATCTTGAAAATGGAATCAAGACAACCCATCTCCTCCTCCCATCCCATCAAGAAAATTAGAAGAAATTCATTTGCTATGATTACTTTATATTTTCAGTAAATTTCGGAGGAACTCTCATTTAAAAAAGTAAAATATTTGGAGAAAACCTTATCTTTCAGATAAATACTGTGTTTCCTGTGTTATATTTTTTTGAACCCCGAAATAAGCACTTGGCCTTATTTTCGGGGAAGTCTTATTATTTTGCCTTCTTACCTGATTTCCAGCTCTGCGTTTAAATATTTTCGGGGAAGGGCTTATTTTCAGGAGAGGCTTACTTTAGAACATGCGTTCAAAAGCCCGATTGGGTTTATTATCAGGGGATGTCTTATTTTCGGGGTAGTATTTTTCAAAACAAAAATAAAATGACACCTTTTCCCTCAAAAGGAACATTTTTCCATTAGGTCACCAAAGCATTACAGCTCACATGTGATGATATGTAAATTTCAACATCTGAATTATCTCAGCTGTTGCAATTAACATTTCTTTCATACAAACTTCATTCACAGCTGTGATGTATTTCTAACTACATAAAAAGGTAATTTCACAGCACTTTACCCTACTCATTTAAGCTGGTGAACAGCCTTATTGTAACTTACATGAAACTACCAGTGTGAAAAACAGTGACAATAAAGATGACTTTCTCTAGAGAAAAATGTATCACCTGCTCTCAAGGTCTGCCTAGATGGTTAAAACACATCTGCTTTAATTGAAATAACAGTTATATTGCTTCCCAAGAGTTTAATCTATTGTTACATAAGCAGTTTTTCCTTTCATTCCTTCCTCTCTCTGAATCTAAGCACAAATATTTAGAGATGCAAAGGGATTTCAGGAAGATGAAGAATGAGAATACAATCTGATCATATAAGATAGCTTTTTTTAAAAAAATCCCAATACTATATTGAAAGCAATAAAGAAAAGGAATAAAGTCATATGCTTTTTTTCCTTGCACCACCCCAACCTCTTGAGGTAATTTTAACTATATGTAAGTGCTATTGGGGATGCTATACTATACCTGTGTCAAACTTGATCGCATCACGTAACATATTGTGACATATCACAATGTTTTTTGCCTTTGTGGAGCCGGCGTGGCATGGCATGCATGTGACGCATCTGGCCCATAGGCTGCCCATTTGACAGGCCTGCTATACCATGTTAATTTCCCCAGCTCAGATACAGCAGTTTCTTCTTCCATTTCCCCGGAGTTTTATCACTAGTATTTTTTTTAAATCAAGCTTTTTTTTCTATTCAGGAAAGGGAGCTGTTGAGGCATGGCTAAACCTGTGTGCCAAAGACATCTCACTCCTATATGACAAAGGACAACTTTCCCTCTTATACTGTAAGTTGACTGGCAGTCAGATGCTATCAGGCTGCCAGTAAATGAGGGGTGGGGGTTTGCAGCCTGCACATTCATGACAAACACTATATGTATACTATTTGATACAGACTAAATGCTACAAATAGGTAACCACTTGACAAAATTGTAATTTAAAAACTGCCAAGATAGGGAACAGGGCCATGTGAGACATGTCTGTGCAATCAAAAGAGATTCTTCATGCTAAACTAAGTTTACTAGCAAGTTGCAAATTACAATCTGAAAAAGTATAGAATCCATTGTATATCTGTACTACAATGAAGAAACTAAAGCTTTGTTGGGAACAATTTTTGACTGATCAAATAGTTTTAGAGTTTTGGCCTTAAAATTACTTCAGAGGTGGAACAGACACTTCAAAGTGGCATATATATATATATATATATATATATATATATATATATATATATATATATATATATATATATATATACATACATACATACATACATACATACATACATACATACATATATATATATATATATATATATATATATATATATATATATATATATATATATAAATATTTATATATATTACTAAGAAGAGATTTCTGAAAATATCCCATGTAATGAAAAGGTAGTTATGAAAGCATATAGTAACACTAGCTTCTAAAATATTTCAGCATGTGGTACGTTTTCTTATTTCCCATAGGCTCAATGTAATATGAAACATAATTTTACAATGTTTTCCAAGTATTTGACTAAGAGATTATATTACTCTACAAAACACACACATAAAATTAAAATAACGTCTTCTTATACTTATGTTATAGTATTGTCAGCACTATAGTAAATGCAGTTTGAAGTGCTGACAAAGTGCCTTCAAAGACTTTGTTTGAAATGCAATTTATTTAAGACGACCTCGAAGCCTGACAAGTATGTTCATACTAATCTTCCTCAGATAAGTTATTTAGAAGCTTAGTTTAAATAAGTTGTAAACCACTAAGCATTTATTTGTGAAAGTGGTTCACAAAACTCCTTGTTTAAATACTATAGGGATAAGTCAAGGGTCAAAATTAAAATATTATTATTGAAATCAGTGGGGTTTATATTAAAAGCCACGGTGGCGCAGTGGTTAGAATGCAATATGCCAGGCTACTTCTGCTGACGGCCAGTTGCCTACAATTTGGCAGTTTGAATTTCACCAGGCTCAAGGTTGACTCAGCCTTCCATCCTTCCGAGTTCAGTAAAATGAAGACCCAGATTGTTGGGGGCAATATGTTGACTCTGTAAACTGCTTAGAGAAGGCTGTCAAGCACTGTGAAGCTTATATAAGTCTAAGTGCTACTGCTATTGTTAATCATGGACCTTTACCTTCACTCTAATGAAACTATCTTGGCTAATATGCTAACAATAAGTTTGATAATAAAAGAACACGTAGAATATAGATAATTGGAACCATAACCAAAATCTGTCCAATACACACTGAGCTTCTTTGTGGAAAAATACTATATAAAAAACTTTCCTGTGATAGATCACACCATTCGTCCATCTTCCTATATGTAATTTGACCTGCAGTCTTATGCATCTTTTCTATAACTACTAATCTTGTTAACTCAATATTCCAGGAACTGAAACCAAAATTCTAACTCAGAAGGTGAAAAGAATATAAGAATGACATCATAGCAAAAAAGAACTACACTTTGGGGGATCAGTTGTCAGACCTTTAAGATAGTTCAGACAAGAAGCAGAAACCACAAGTACTAAAATTATTTTTATTGTAAGATTAGAGTAACAGAATCTTGCAAGTCTGAAAGTACTTCCCTCTTTTACTTTTATTATCCAAAAAACTAGGGAGTGTTCCTTCTTAAACACATCCCACTTCCCATCTGTTTTTATGGACTGACATACTTTTTGCATGATGCTGGGCTAGTCTCTGGCTTTTCCTCCTGCCTCCCAAGGTCATTCTCACATACTGTTAAACTAATACATTTAACACAAAATCGGCGAAATTCATTTAAAAGTATTCACGATTAAGGGGGAAGCCTTATAAGGAGATACATTGTAATTACTATAGCTTATAGATTTTTTTCAGTAATAATTATTATTTAGTCATTATTAAGTGGCTTCACGGATTTAGTAGTACTTGATCATGGTTGACTAGCCAGATACGTTATCATTACAATTTTTTTTCAGATTTGAAAGGAAACTTCACTCTAATTCTGGAAGAAATTGATCAATCTTTCTCAACTATATTATAAGGGCAAATTCTAAATTCATGCTTATGTCTTCTGTTTTTATATAGTGATTATAAAAGCAAATCTGTAATTTATATAACAAATTAGAGTAATAATTAGAGAGCCAGTCTGGTTTAGTGCTTAAGACACCATGTTAGAAACTAGGAGACTGTGAGTTCTAGTCCTACATTAAACATGAAAGCCAGCTAGGTGACTTTGGCCCAGTCACTCTCTCTCATCCCAACCCACCAGTTGTTGTTCTGGGGAAGGAAAGAGGAAAAAAGACTATTAAGTATTTGCCGCCTTAAGATACTTATAAAAATATAAAGGCACAAAACAGACAAACAAACAAGGATAGATCTGATGCAACCCCTTTTTAAGAGGGCTTGAACTTGTTAATTTGACATAAAGTTATCTAATTTCAAACTTTGACTTTGAATTACAAGACATTTGGCAATACAAAAAAAAAAAACACAACCAAATAAGCTCAAAGACTTTACTTTTCTATAGAGTGTAGATTCATAGAATTAGTCACAGTTGTCAAAACAAAATTCAGCTGAGGACCAAGTTCCAATACATATTAAAAACTTACACCTTTTAAAACTAAATTAAATTACATCAGAGCATACCTTCACAAAACACGCACACTAAGCCTTTTGTTATTATTGAATCATTTTCAACTTTCGGAACTTTGAATTATTATAGAGGAGACACAAGCAGTGCTTGCTATTATTCACTGACAATATTCAATACATTGTCTCTAGAACATATTTTGTTCTGTAAAAATTGTAGGGTTATCATATTAAGGCTGCAAATATCCAGATGATTGCTAGACAGCAATTTTTCTATATTCCCTTGTTACCACTTAGTTGTTGTCAAGATTTTTCTGCAGCCCAGTTCTGTTGAACATAAGAAAGCAGCAATACAGTTGCTAGAAACAATGCAAACTAATTACAGAAAATGTTCAATATCAATGCACTTCTACTTTACATATATGCATAAAAAGTTGTGTTTCCTTTATTTATTTAATTTATATGCATATATGCTTTATATGCTAATTTATATATGATTTGTTCCCAGAATACTGTCAAATTTCAACTACTTTATATACAAATTTGTTCATGGACACAATTGAAGATGATCAGGACTTTAAAGGTCTCAATTGGATCCAAATAACTAGACAAACCACTTAGTTTCATATCAATTTCTCAAACCCACAAGGTAGGAATTTTACAAGTCTGCAAAACCAAAGTCCCTTAAAATGGTAAATTAATTTATATAACTCCACTCCCAAATGAATAAAAACCTAATGGTTTTATTAGGGATAGGCTTGGAACCCAATAAGTCCAGTTAGCCATGACTAAATTGTTTCAATGATTGAGCAAAAGTGAGCATACCTAGATTTAGACCCAATTTAATATTTAAGATGAAGAGCTTTCTTTCATACAAATTGTTTCATTAGATATTCTTATTTAGAAATTTAAACTGTTTTCTAAACTGTAATTCTGTTTATATAATTGAAAATATGAAGCCTATGGCAATGCAATTTAAAGGGGGGGGGGGAAGTACCATCTATTGCAGTTTCAGCTTCCAAAGCTTATTCTATGAGAATTACTTAATTCCATTGACATGAAACATAATGAATATCAACATCACATCATTTTTTAATAAACATGACATGAAAGCTTTACCTACAACTCAAGTCTTCTAGCCGGCTACTATTAATTGGAATTATGCTATGTTTCATGTCAGGTGGAGACCTCCCATTTTTATGGTCAACATGAGAAAAAAATGTTTCATTAGCTTTGGGCAAACAGAAATGATAGTATAAGTCTAATGTTCTGGTTCATATTAAAGAGAGCATATAAATGATCTACCTACCATATCTCCTCTTCCATTTCCCCAGATTACACATGGTTTGCAAATAAAATTAATATCAATTTGAGAATTACTGCATTAATATCCACTCTCCATGCCACTCCTGTATCTCTTCCTCAAAGAAGCCAAATATTTTGGTACTTTACAGCAGCTAATATGATTAAATAATACCCCACTGATATCTCTTTCATTTCATTTGGGTTAGGGATGTATGTTATTAAGTAAAGATTTTAGTAACTCAGTCTGTCCTTCCAGTTTGGAAAAAGATACTTTGCTATCTAAAACAAAGAAGAAACTAGTGATCCCTTCCTGCAAAGTTCTACCTTTGGCATGAAAACTGGCTGCTGAGTGTGAGCTGGTCACTCTTAGCCCAACTCAACTCACAAATGTATTGTTGTGGAGAAAATAGGAAAAGGAAGGAATATTACGTATGTTTACCACCTTGTTTACTTATAAAGTAATACAGGTAAGATAAAAATTTTAAAAATTTCAAAATTGGTTTCAGGATTTTTTTAAAAAAATACTGAGGCAATAGATGGGGAAAGTTATAATTGAATAACTTTCTGGAATAAAGAGGTAAAGGATGAAGAAGCGAGTTTCTAACATATAACTGTTTGAACTTTTTTAATTATTTAATTTTGCATTGCTAAGGATTTTGTATGAAACAAACTTAAACAGAAACTAGAAGACAAAGAGTTTACAGTACTATTCTTCCCAAAAACAATTTATCTGTATGAAACTCTTGCAAAAGAACACTATAAAAGCACTAAACACCCAGTAAATTAGAATAAGTAAATGTTTCTAAAATGCAGTGCTTTGTTAGCATGTACTGTATGCTTGAAAGTAAATAATAATATTTTTTTAAATAAAGAAACTGCAGTATAAACTTCATACTCTCAGTGGGCTGTGGAAAAGGTTGATGCCTTTTTATATAGGCATCCAATTTCAGAGAGTTAAACCTTTTCAGTAAAATATTGCTTCATATGAGACAACAATACCAACCTCTGCAGGGTCCTCCGAGAAAGCTGAAATTCAAGATAAGCCAAGGGTTTTGCAATTTGAATCACTGGTAGTAGCAAACCACATTTTAAACAAAGCTTGAATTCAGGGTTTAAACAAGCGAGCCACAAGCAATAAATTAGGCAAAAGAAGAGATATAATCCTTCAGGAATTCATGATGTACCCCAGACTTGCTATGCTTTTAAGAAGACAGAGGGTTATCGAAAGAAAAGCTGTTTATGTCCTCTACAGTGTTTTGAAGAAAATCCTACGCAACTTTAGCAAGACATTTCCCAAGGAGATAATATAGATTACTAAACGAGGTGGTACAGCAGCCATGCACTTAAAATTCCCATGAGAGTGTCTTTGCACAGGTCAGTCTCACACCCACCAGAAGGAAAACTCATAATGTTAGTCTTTAGTTTTCTTTGATCCCTGTTTGCAACCCACTCCAATTCAAAGTATAATTGACAGAGTGGCAGCAGGAGAGAAGAGTTCTCAGCATCAAAATGCAAAGCCGTGGCTTTTCAGATCCGCCTGACAAAAATGTAGTAGTTACAACAGAAATCAACTAGCATTATTCAGCAAAGACTGTTTTTATGTTAGGGCTTTAACACAACTAGGACAATGAATTGATTTTTAAAAAAGGAGCAAACTTTAAATTTGCTCAATATCTGCTAAATATAAATACTCGTTAAATATCAAGTATCCTGGTTCAGTTATCTTGTATCATAACTTGTAATAAGACTTCCATAATAACTTTACCCATCCTCAAAAGTTGCACAATGGTGTTAGTCTTTAACATTCTCATTTACAGATGGAGGAATCAGCCCAGAGAGCATCTTACCCAGGGCCACCCAGTAAGACCCGGACTGAGCTGGGATATGAAATGAGATTTCTAAGATCCAAACCTAATAAACTATTCACTGGACCACACTGGTTTCGGATCCAGATGCAAGATGAGTCATGACCCTGAAAATAAGCTGTAGATTTTTGCCATAGCTACGATAAATGAACCATTCATATTTCCTGCAAATAATAAAACAGACTTCACTTTTTTACTCAGCATGCCAAGTTCAATCCTGCCCCACTTCAAGGCTCCTGTTTTTTAAGGAAAGGGGCACACGGTAACAAGCACCAATGTTACAGCTTCCAAACCAATTTTTAGAAGGTTTGTTCTTCTACACCCTTCTGAATAGAAGTAGCTCATACTTTTATGTCAAACAGGCAGACAGATAAAGAAAATGTTGTCATCCTATTGTTATTGTTATATTGTGTCCCTTTTGAGGGAGATGGGCAGTTAAAATACATACATACATACATACATACATACATACATACATACATACACGTCTTATAGTTTTGACTAAGAACCATCACTGCCCTTTGTAAGAAACAGGACCATTATTTAAGAGTTACCACAGCCTTGTGCATATTAAAATATAAAGCAGACATTTCCTTAGAACTTTATTGCTGTAACTTCTATAGCTTATTATTTGCAAAATGGAAAAATACATTGATCATAATTTAGCAAATACTCTGAAGATTCCATTTTGAAATTTATGTGAGTTGCCTTCCAAAATCCTGATGTACAGAGTGATTTTGTTCCCCCAAGATTTCTTGGAAATGCTTTTACAAAAAAGGAAAAGAACTCTATTCCAACCAGAATCCCAGGATAGTAATCTTAGTGTTCCACTAGGCTGCAAAAAGTTCAGTCAAGATTTCAGCCCAAAGACTTACTTTACTATGTACTTTACTGGTATAATGAAATCTCTTTACACAGAGCACCTTACTGCATTTGAACTATAAAGAAGCCTTTTTCTGTGATATAATGGCAGTTATTTCCATTTTGTATTTCTTGTTTGCTTGTTTCATGAAAGGGATAGTAAGAGCCAAAACATATAGTGATGCTTCATCTAATGGAACAATTTAGTAAATAAAAATGTAACATCAAAAATTTAAGTTATAAATTTGTAAAAAGGGGAGTTGGTCCTACCTGATACGCACCTTCTCGTTGGGTGGAGACAGCAGCCAGTATGGGTAGTACTCGCCCAATCAGCCTGAAGGACTGAGTCTGTCAATAATATTAAATCCCGCCTTTATTGCCGGGCAGACCAGCTTTTGGTGAAGAACTGAAAGAGACAGACTCGGCGTGTGGGAGAATAGAGAAAGGCAACGAACAGCAGGCAAGCAAGAGGCAGAAAGATAGAGAGAGAGACCAGATTGGCACAGGGAGGGTCTGGCTGCTGTCTCCACCCAACAAGAAGGTGCATATCAGGTAGGACCAACGCCCCTTCTCCAATGAGGGTGGAGACAGCAGCCAGTATGGGATATACCCAAGTTCACTGTCCCGAAACCTGGGTGGGATGTCCGAGACATCCTCCCCGGAAACAACCCGCTGCAACACCCGTCATCCAAAGGCAGCCTCTGATGGTGGAAATGTGTCCAGTTTATAGTGGCGGATAAACGGGGCTGGCAAAGTCCACGTAGCCGCTCGACAAATCTACAGTAAGGGCGCCTGAGTAGCCCAGGCCGCCGACGTGGCCGCACTGCAGGTGGAGTGCGCAGTCAGACGGGAAGGCCGTGGAATAGAACGGAAGTCGTAAGCCGAAGCGATAGTCTGCCGGATCCAGCAGCCAATGGTAGAAGACGAAACCTTGTGGCCCAAGGAGACGGGTAAGAAGGAGACAAAGAGCGCTTCTGAACATCGGATGGCAGCCGTCCTCTTAAGATAACTTCAGCACCCGCCTGATGTCCAAAGTGTGCCAACGGCGTTCACGAGGATGAGATGGGTGGGGGCAGAAATTCGGGAGTATCAGCTCTCGCGAGCGATGAAAAACAGAATTGATCTTCAGCACGAAGGTAGGGTTCAAGCGGAGAACAACGCGGTCTGCGTGGAACATGCAGAGATCGGCACTGGTGGACAGAGCAGCAATCTCCAAAATGCGGCGAGCAGATGTTATGGCCACCAAGAAGGAGACCTTACAAGACAGCAGGCGGAGACTCGTCGTCCACAGGGGCTCATACGGAGGACCCATAAGAGATTCGAGAACCAAGGGAAGATCCCAAGTAGGGTAACTGTGCAGAACCAGAGGAGAAAGGTTCGTTGCGCCATGGAGGAAACGGCGAATCAGGGGATGTTGTGACAAAGACGACAGAGAACCGCAGGTGAGCACAGACGAAATAGCCGCCACCTGGCAACGCAAGGTGTTAGGCGAAAGCCCTTCGGAGAGACCCTTCTGTAGAAAAACCAGAATGTTCACAATGGAGGCCTGGAGAGGTGATACGCCGTTTTGGTCACACCATGAACAAAAGGCCCGCCAGGTAGCAGAGTAAATACGGTCTGTGGACGGGCGCCGTGAAGCCTCGATAGTACGAATAACATCCCTGGGAATGTTTGCGCCTCTCAAAGAGAGCCGCTCAATCTCCAAGTGGTCAGACCGAGCCAAGGGAAGTCCGGATGGCTCAAGGCCCCCTGAGTCAGAGCGTCCACTTTGAGAGGAATGCGCCAGGAGGGAGTGACCGAGAGGGAGACTAAGTCCGCAAACCAAGCCCTCCGGGGCCAATGAGGAGCCAGGAGGACAACCTCTGCACGTTTGCATAGGATTTTCCGGATGACCCTGGGAAGAAGGGATGTCGGAGGAAAAGCAAACAGGAGACCTTCCAACCAAGGGGCCCGAAGGGCATCAACGGCCTCCGCCTGAGGCTCCGGGAAACGGGCAAAGAAGCGAGGCAGTTGGGCATTTGAGTGCATTGTAAAAAAGTCGAGAACCGGAGCACCGAACTGAATATTCGAGGATGGAGACGCCATTCTGCATTGTCCACCTGTTGTCTGCTCAACCAATCGGCTTGAGTATTGGTGACCCCAGATATGTACTCTGCTCGAAGAGAGCTGAAGTGGCATTCTGCCCACAGCCCCAGCGCCATTTCTACAGTCAACAGAGACTTCGACCTGGTGCCCCCAACCTGTTCAGGTGCGCTTTGGCGGCAACATTGTCCATGAGCACTAACACGTGGGCTCCGGAAACAAGGTGACGAAACGCTTTGAGTGCCAGAAAAACTGCCTGCAACTCCAACCAATTGATTGGACGATGAGCCTCCAACTCGGTCCATGTCCCCTGCACTAACTGACCTTCGCAATGGGCTCCCCAGCCTCGAAGACTGGCATCGGAGGTGACCACCACCTGCTGGGGTTTGAGAAAGAGACAGCCCGCCGACACCCCCTGAGAGACCTGCGAACTGAGGAGGGAACAGGAACCGGCCTGGCTGACGTACCTCTGCCCGCCTTCTGCAAAAGTAAGAGAAACCATTGAAGCTCCCGGGTGTGGAGCTGTGCCCAGGGAACAATGGCTATGGCCGATATCATCTTTCCCAAAAGTTGAGAAAGGACATACAGGGAAACCGCCCGACACCCTTCAATACTAGCCAGCAATTCCCGCAAGCTATCCTGCCGCTCTGGAGATAGGAAAACCCTACCCTGAACCGAATCAATCAGGGCCCCTAAATGGATCAGGGAGGTGGAAGGAACCAAGTGGCTCCTCCAGATTGATAGAAAAATCATGGGAGGCCAACGTCTCCAGAGTGAGCTGCACATCTAGGACAGCCTGTTGAGGGGAAGAGGATAAAACAAGAATATCGTCCAGGTAGTAGAGGAGTCTAACTGAACGAAGTCTGAGGGAGGCAGCCAAGGCTGCCAATACCTTTGTAAAGGTATGGGGGAGGCGGAAGAAAGGCCAAAAGGTAAGGCCCTGTATTGGTAATGGACTCCCCTGTAACAAAACCTCAAATACTGTCTATGGGAAGAGAGGATAGGGATATGCAAATAGGCCTCAGTAAGGTCTATAGAAGAGACCGCCCCTCCTAACACCGTCAAGAATAGATTTTAGTGATTGCATCTTAAATTTACGGTATACCACATACCGATTTAAGCGTTTTAGGTCAAGAATGGGTTTCCATCCCCCCGAGGACTTAGGCACGAGAAAAACACGGGAATAAAATCCCATCCCCTTTTGATCGGGAGGCACAAGTTGGATAGCCCTGATCGCAAGGAGATGCGGAACCGCAGAGTTGATAAGAGCTCTCTTTTCGGTATTACGAGAAAGCGGGCAGCAGACAAAGGTACTTGGAGGGGAGGAAAGAAATTCAATGGCCATCCCTGATTGTAAGGTGGCCAGGACCCATTTGTCAGAAGTGGACTTCTCCCAAATAGCGGTGAAAAGGGCCAGTCTACTGCCTATGGGAGGGCCAGAGATGCAACTAGCGCCAGTGCCGGTAGGAACGACCTCCTCCCCTTCAAAAGGGCCATTTGGACACAAAGGGTTTACCCCGGAGAGACCTATCTTGGGAACCTCGTTGCCTGGCAAAATTGGTGTATGGGCGGGGCGAAGGGAAGGAAGAAGACGCACCGCCATCCGCACCTCTGCCTTGGGGACGAGGGGTATAGGGTGAAAACCGTGATTCCCTGTGACGGTAAACCGCCGCCAACACCTTCTTCTTATCTCTTGTTTCAGTAAGGAAAGGCTCTAGCGCTTCCCCAAATAAACTGGAGCCCCCGAAAGGAACAGAATCCAGACACCACTTATGCCTGGCGTCTGCCTGCCAATGGCAGAGCCAGACCAGACAACGAGCAGCGAAAGCAGAGGCCAGGGACATGGCGGCAAAGCGTACAGTGTTAAGGGTGGAATCTGCTGAAAACTGGACCGATGCCACGATCTTATTTAAATCCTGCTTGGCCCGAAGGTCCTCAGTAGGTAATTTGTCCTGCAATTGACGCAGCCAGAGCAAGGTGGTATGATTGAAAAAGGATGCTGTCGTGGGTGCCCGAATCGCCCATGCTGAACCTTGATGTGCTCTCTGAAGGACCAAATCAGTACGCCGTTCGTCAAGCCGCAGTCCTTCATCAGGATCCCCCGGGACGTTGGCGTTGTGTAACAAAGCCGTAACCAGGGCATCCACTGATGGGAGTTGGAGGATAGAGTCCAGATCCGAGGCGACATTAAAATTCTTCCAGTTGTTAGACGAAGGAAGGGGAGCCGTATTCGGCGAAGACCACTGCCGCTTGACAACGTCCACAAAGAGAGCGGGGAAAGGGATGGTTGTGACCTGTCGAACTGGCTCTGCAAACATAGGGTCTAGGGCCCCCGGAGGAAGCGAAGCCGCTGGAGTCGCATCTGGAGACAATAGTTGAACCGTATTCACGGCTTTGAAAAGTAAAGACTTAAATAAAGATTGAGGAAAAAGTCCGGTAAAGGCCGGTTGATCCGGAGGCAGATTCTCATCCTCTGATAACCCGGAGTCACTATAGTCAGCCTCAGCCAAGCCAGACGGATGGCTCGTGTGGGAACACGAAGGGGAATCCGGAGCTCTGGTTGACATATCCTCTTCAGAACATGACCGCTCAGGAGAAACGGATCTCACGGAGGCAGAGCGACTCAAGGGGCGAACACCAGCAGCTAGTGATTTTTGCACTGCAGCTTCAATAAGTTGTTGCATCTGGTCAGGGTGCAGCTGATAAGAGATAGGCCCAGGAGGTGGAGTGGGCGCTGTCAGTTGAGCATAGACATCCTGCGGTACTTCAGGGACAACCAGAACCGAAGCTGAAGGAGCAGATGTACTGGATCCCCACAAGTCCGAAGTGGAGATGGCAATAGGGTAGTCCCGAAGGGAGAGTTGATCAGGGGTAGCAGGTCGTGGAGACCGAACAGGATCCAAGGGCTCGGTAGGCAAAGGGGCTTGCAAAACAGCGGCAGCAAGATGAGCACTCGCCTTGTTACAAAGCTTTGTCAGAACTTTGTCTCTGTGTTTCTCCACCTTTGAGGGAGTTCCGCCATGCTTGTGTGATTTGTGGTGGGAGTGAGAATGCTGAGAAACAGGAGCCGGCTCTATGGTGTGCTAGCTGGAGGATTGATGGGTAGCAGACAAATTGTCTGATTGGCCAAGGTCAGTAGCATCGGCCCTCCGACCGTGCTTAGATTTCAATGAAGCCTTAGGCATAATGGCAGAAAAGAGGCAATAGGGCTAGTCAAAAGACCAAATTTCTTGGCAGTTGGCAAAAAACAGGGAAAGCGCAGAAACTCCGTAAACGAGGCTAGTGGCATACTGCCACAGGCAAGTCAAATGTAATGGGAGCGCGAAAGCTCCACAAAATGGCCGCCGCGCCTCTGAAACAGTCCAACAAAATAGCGGCCGTCAATATAGTCGCTGAAGGAAGTGCCACTAAGATCACACTGCCAGTAATGGGGGGGGGGAACGCAAAGCTCCACCAGAGGAAAACAGCAGCCCAATGCCGAAAAGCCAAATCAGATCGCTCCCACTAAACAGCATAGGGAGCGCGAAGCTCCACCAATTCCGAGCCCAGCTGATCGGCAGTTGTCATCGAGAGCAATGGCGTGGCTCCGCACACAAGTAGCGGATGGAATAATCGCTCAGCAGCGGCGAACATAAACCGGAGGTTTACAGTTCCAATTAGCCCCCTCGTAGTATGCAAGACAGCCAGAGAGACAAGAGATAAAGAATTCAGCCAAAAGTCACTTTAAAACGGCACAAAGAGTTCAAAATGACCGCTGCCGCTCCTGCGGTGTGAAAAAACAGCCGTAGGGGAACAACTCGATCAAGGCAGCCCACAGATGGAATTGCGTTCCGCTCCTGCGGCGTGGAAGGGAGTCAGAAGAATCATGACCTTCACAAAGTCCTTTCGCGACCCCCCTCGATCTGCTGTACCCCCCAGGAGGCTCCCAGCAAAGGGGAAAAACACCACCCCACCCCCCAGAAAGAGCGAAGGCTAGCCCCTGGGGAAAGTCCAAAGTAAAACTCATGATAAGATTCAAGAGTCCAATACAACCAGAAGCCAAAGGGTGAAGAAGAAATCGTAGTCAGACAGTCCAAATTGAAAAATACCAAAAAGAGCAAGACACAGAGTCAATTGGAGAAAACGTTTAAGAGCTAGAGACCCAGATGCCTGTCCAAACTGAAGGACTGAGTCAAAAGCTGGTCTGTCCGGCAACAAAGGTGGGATTTAATATTATTGACAGACTCAGTCCTTCAGGCTGATTGGGCGAGTACTACCCATACTGGCTGCTGTCTCCACCCTCAATAGAGAACAGCATGAAGATTCTGATCTCTCCCATGAAAATATAGATTATTGTAAAAATATCTGAAGATCATTCATTTGTAAATACCCATGTTAATTACTAATATAGCAATGAAGCTCTAACATTACTTTTTGTCTTAATCTTAAAGAGTTATCGTAAATAGCATTTATTTAAGCAAATAGGTCTTGGAAGCTTAAAATAGTTTTAATGACTGCTTACATTTATAAAATTTATAAGTAGAACAT
This sequence comes from Arizona elegans, assembly GCA_022577455.1. Taxonomy (NCBI): domain Eukaryota; kingdom Metazoa; phylum Chordata; class Lepidosauria; order Squamata; family Colubridae; genus Arizona; species Arizona elegans. The sequence goes on from JAKOOJ010000008.1 coordinate 60,578,914, forward strand.
TAAAAATGCATGAAAACTGGCTGAGTGACTTTGGGCCAGTCATTCTATCAGTCCAACCCACCTCACAGGGTTGTTTTGGTGGGAAATATGGGAGGAGGAGGAAGTATCAGAGTTATTTATAAAAATAATAAAGGCGGGATAAAAGAATCTAAAAGAAGAAATGTGAATGAAAATAAATTATCTAAAAGATATTAATCACATATGTTGAATCCACCAATATGCTAATTTATTAAAGATATAGATTAGTGTCTTGAAAAGAACTGTCCCACAGAAAAAGCAAAAGTATGCTTATCCTTTTCTCCCCTGGAATTAATAGTGAGATGTAGTTAAATTTCAAAAGAAGAGAGAAAACAATTAGTTCTGAAGTTATAAAAGTAAAATTACACCAGAAAATCACACATACTACTTACCTAAGTGGCAACTGAAATATTAACATTAAATTAGCCACAATTAAAAATGTGTAATATATACAAGAAGTCTGGATTAGACAGATTATTTTATGACAGAAGTATGATTAGAAAAATTTAATTTTATTTCTTAATTACCCCTAGGGACCAACAACAAAGTTAAAATAACATTACCAATTCTAATTAAAGTACTAAAATTTTTAAGAGTTGCCCAAAATATTAAGGACAGTTCAAAATCATTACATATCTAATATATTAATGCATAAAAATCAAGGAAAGCCCTTGAGCAACAGTGATGTCCTTGCCTAATCCTTTCAACCCAGAAGTGCCTTAAACGTTGCCTCCAACATGAACAGGATGGGACACATTTATATTTCTCTCCTTGGAATGCTTATGTGATGGTAGACACTATATACCATTCTGGTACCCCATGTGGTATTTTTATAGGAATAATCAGCAGGAAAATCATAATTAAAAATCATTTAGATTAATATATGTAACCAAACATTTGAGAACTAAGAAGACTGTCACAAAACTAAAGAAACAGACTTTAGTAAGTACCGCTTCGGTAGATGCAAAATTTGATCAAATGTCTGAAACAGTAAAAGTCATTTTAAGAATTAACCTTTCTGTCTAGTTTAAGGATTTACAAATGACCACAGAACTTTATTTTTTCTATAGCCAAAAGGCATAACTAATTTTAGGCAGAGTATTAGGATGTAATTTTTTATCTGGAGAAGTTTATATATGTATTATTTTTATAATGTCATTTTGGTGAATAAAAAAGGAAATAAATAAGCTTATATGGTTTTATACCTCACTTGTAACACTCACAATAAAAAATGAAGTATTTATGTACATACCAAGATTTTTGTATTATAAATATATCCTTGTATATGTTTTAAAAAGCTTACTTTTCTTTTGAAGTAGTTTGGGCTTCTTGCAGTGTCACCTTTGGTTTAGTATTTCCATCTTTTGAAGTCCGTTGTCTTCTTTTTCTACTTGGAACTATATCAGTAATATCTGGACTACCAAGTAATGAATCTCTTCTGGGTTTGACTGTCAGAACAGAAAAGATAACATAATAAGACAGGGAATTAAATGATCAATTCTGGGAACATTATGAGAAGGCTGCTTATCCGGGGTAGTCTGAATGGTAATTAGAGTAGAAATAATTCAAGATAATTATTTTAGGCAATATGAATAGCAAATGTTACAATTGTTGATGCCTTAATAAATGCACATTTATATCTCTGGGCAAAATTTAGGCCATATTCCTCTGCTCCTCTTACATTTGTTTCTGCTCACCATGTTAAGTTTGCTCTTTCTCCACTTTACAGAAAAATACCAAGTGTGGTCTACTCCCAACAACTCTGGGCAACTTACAATAATCAAACAAAGGAAATTACAGTAAAATCAGGAAAAGGTAAAAGATGGGAAGTGCCACAGCGCAGATGGAATGGAGTAAGGGGTCCCACTTTTTGTTGTCACAGGTCTTCACTGGAGTTCTAAACAACAGCAGAATGAGGATCATCCAGATTCAGGGGGAAACTTATTCCAGAGGGCAGGTGCTTCTACAAAGAATGTGTGCTTCCAGAATCCCGATAAATAACATTGTTTATTCCAAGAAACCCAAGGCGTGCTGACTCTGCAGTGGTTGGGGAGATACTATACAAGACAGGCAGTCCCTCAAGTAATCAGGTCCTATGCCACAAAGGACTTTATAGGTAACAACCACCCCCTTGAATTAGACTCAGAAGCAAGATGGCAATTGGTGCACCTTGCAAAGCAAATGTATTACATGGGCATACCGAAGCACCCACATCACTGCTCATACTGTTGCATTCTGGATCAGTGGAAACTTCTGTATAGTCTTCTAGGGCAGCCCTACATTGTGTGTGTTGCAGTGAAATGCACATCGATCTAGTTATATACTACTTCCAAGAATAAACTTTCATTTTATTAATTTAAGATTTCTAAACTTAAAAAAATGTTTACATTCTCTCTAAAGGTAGCTCTACCATTTTTAAAACATCTTCAAACCTTTTATTGTTTTAAAAATGTTTCCAAATATCCAAGTGAAGAGATCAAAGTTTGCAAAAGAAAAAGATGGGAAATTCATTTTCCAGATTCCCCTTTTCTGATTTGCAAGGAACCAGCTTGATGGCATACAATCTCATTTTTATGTTTCCCACGATGCAAATGTTAGAGGAAATAAACTTTTTTTTCCATTTATGAATTGATCCCCAGGATTTAGGTTAATAGATAGAACACACATTAATTCAAGCTTTTAAACAGAGGATAATTCCATTACTAGAAGTATGCTGGTCTCAATAGGTCTCATTCCTAAACAAATAAAAGATATTAATGATAATAGTTTCACTTATTGAATTTAAGTTCTCACAGATGCTGTTTGATTTTTCTCCATAATATAAAGAAATGTTTTTTAGTCATATCAAGATTTAAAATTTCAGTTCACATGTAATATAAGTACTATAAATTATATATAGAAATTGTATCTTTACACATTTAAAAACAAGATACTTTACACAATACAGCCTCAGATTAACAATGACAAATCCTTGCTGTAATAATTTAAAGCAAATTTGTTTCCTGATGCATTCTATTCTGCTATACTAAAATGCCCAGAGGGAAACCCTTGTGTGATACCATTCAAGGAGTCGAGGCTATACATAATATTTGGTTCAGGCATCTCCAAAGGATAATAAAGAATAATCAAATATCTGCTTCTGCTCAGAGCATTACAAATATTCAATTGATTGAATAGAGATTCTAAATGTTATATTTCTTTCAGTTTGGTGTAGTGGTTAAGGCATCAGAATGGAAACCAGGAGATGGTCTGACCTTAGGCAAACTGGGTGTCTTTGGTCCAATCACTCTGCAGAGAAAATTGTAGGGACTTATCCAGTTGCCAGGAGTCAAAATAGACTTGAAGACTCCTCCCCCACAAACACACTTGTTTCAAATGTGACAATGATCCAAAGAGTCTATTCTCTTTTGTATTAAGGGTGAGATTCCATAATTTCTATCAAATTCTTTTTTTCCGTTTCATGGACAAGTAGGCATGGACATGTAATGACTATATGGTAAGGTGACCAATCGTTCTCCTTTAGGGAGGACAGTCCTTCTTTTGTAAGTTCTGTCCTCGCTCGAAAAGTGTCCTCCTACATGTCCTCCTTTTTGACATTTGAAGACTAATCTGTAAATCTCTGTATTCGATCGATGCAGATCCGATCCGTTGCGTGTGATGTGACGTATTTGTATTTGACATGACGATTCGTCAAGGCTCGGTACAGTGCAGTGAGACACGATTATGAAATGCATGCGCTCCGCACAGGAGAATTGTTTTGAGAGAGTGCTTTGTTTACTTCTTACTGAAACATGACACGGCACACAAGCATGCATTAGACTCCAAAATGTATTTGTGTCCTCCTTCTCATTGAAAAAAAGTTGATCACCTTATATATGGGAAGAGAAGAAGCAATTGATGTTTTGTCATGGTGCAGAATACTGCCTTCAATTCTTTGGATCAGAATCTACTGATCCTTTAAAAAAAGAAAAGCTTAAAAAGCCTTTTCTTTGCTTACATAATGTTCATAGAACTATAACGTTCCATATAATTTGTCAAAGAGGCAAACTATATTTGTCTAACTGTACTTGCACTCCTTAAGATTTTCAGGAATAACTGTTATTAATTTGCCACTTGAAAAATGCATTACATGTTATGTAATATCTCTTGAAATGAACAACACAACGTCAAGCAACTAAATGAAATTAAGATTACTGGTTTTGGTTAAAACTAGCACAAATATTTGAGGTATTAAAATACATTCCTTTCAAAGTAAAGATATAGCTTTTCTAAATATTTCTGTTTTGATAATTGCCATTACAAGCCAAAAAATGTTTTAAATTATATACATATTGTTCTATTTATAAGGAAGAATAAGGGAAAGAGATAAAATACCCACATTTATTTGCATTACACCCAAATTGAAAAAAAGAAAAAACAGATCAATTATAGCAACACATCCTAGCCCTGTATTCTAAGGCACTTATCGCAATAGCACTTATATCACTTCATAGTGCTTTACAGCCCTTTCTAAGCAGTTTAAAAATTCAGCATACTGCTTCCAAGAATCTGGGTCCTCATTTTACTGAACTCAGAAGGAAGGAAGGCTGAGTCAATCTTGAGCCGGTGAGAATCAAACTGCTGGCTCTTGGCATAATTAGCCTGCAGTACTCTCCCACCTTTAGGAGATATATCAATCAAACAGGGTTTAAATAAAATGAATATTTAGCTCAAAATGAGAAACAGAAAATTCTAAGCTGTTTCCTGTGAAATTTTCAGTGGTGGAAGAGACAAAAAACATAGAGCTTTTATAATAACAGGCAGCATCCTAAGAAAATGTGGGATAATTGTGTTGGATAATGCTCCAACACTGGAATTTTTTAAGAAGATGTTGGATAACCATTTGTCTGAAGTGGTGTAGGGTAGACTAGAAGACCTCCAAGGTCCCTTCCAACTCTGTTATTCTATTCTACAATGTCCCCCCCCCATGTGTTTGTTTGTGTGTGTGTATGTCTATATATATTTCAGGAAAAGTTCTAAACAACCATAATAAGATGCTAGTCTCTTCCTAATTTAGCAGCAATTCTAGTGGGAAATGGTTCTACTTTGCACAAAAAACACAAAATAGCTGAACCGGAGATAAAGAAACATAAACTAACAGACCCAGAAATTTATTTATTTGTTCATTTGTATATGGCCATCCATCTCACAAGAAAAGACTCTGAGTAATATAGGTAAAGGTAAAGGTTCCCATCGCACATATGTGCTAGTTGTTCCTGACTCTAGGGGGTGGTGCTTATCTCCATTTCAAAGCCGAAGAGCCAGCGCTGTCCGAAGACGTCTCTATGGTCATATGGCTGGCATGACTAAACACTATAGGCACACGGAATACTGTTACCTTCTCACCAAAGGTGGTCCCTATTTTTCTACTTGCATTTTTTATGTGCGTTTGAACTGCTAGATTGGCAGAAGCTTGGACAAGTAATGGGAGCTCACTCCATTACACGGCACTAGGGATTCGAACCACTGAACTCCGACCTTTCGATCGATAAACTCAGGTCTTAGCCACTGAGCCACCACATCCCTTGGACTGAGTAATATACACTACAGCAAAAAAAAGTATAAAAACAACAAACATGTCAAACAGTAATATTTTTTTGAAAAGCATGCTACACAAGAGATTTGATTAGCCATAAAAGTCATTTCAAGATCTCATTGATTTCCTGATACATCCCCCCTCCCCTCCAGGACTGACAACTTTCGGAAAATAAGGGATGGAGTTGATCTTGTTTCAAGGGGTAATGTTAATTAAATATACATTTAATGTTAATTAAACCTGGCAGTTGTTAACTAACTTTCTACACAACAGATTAATATTGAATAAAATTCACTCTTAGATTCAACTGCGACCTAGAAATTAAAAGGAAGTAGGAAGTACTTGTGGCTAGGATGATTTTTGCCAAATTTGATTTAGTGTAATGGCAACCATTCTTGGATGAAAACATTCTTATCACAGTACCTTATGCTCTCCTCATCTCTTGGTTACTAATGCAATGTTGAGCTGCTCTTGAAGACTGCCCAAAAGTTACAGCTGGTTCAGAATACAGCAGCTTCTCAGGTTACAGGTGCACATCATTAAATCCAAGTGACATCACTACTGCAAGAACTACATCTATGTCAATCCTTCAAGATAGACATGTCAGGAAACAAAGAGCGTAAGAAATATTGCAACTCTATTTCATTGCTATGGAATATAATAACAAAAGCTTGAAAGCCTGACAGACATTTGGTTATACACTAAAGAGGATCAAGGCAAAGCTATCTTCATTACCCTCTTCTGTCTAATTAGGCTAAACTGATGCTCACAAAATTTGCTTAATTTCTTTTTCAAAGTCATCATCACACTTCCCTACAAGCTGCATTATTGATTGAATTATGGGCACTATTTAAGGTGCTGGTTATTCCCTTTAAAGCCTTGCATGACTTAGGATCTTAGCATCTTAGCACTGCACCACGGTGCGCAGTGGTTAGAGTGCAGTACTGCAGGATACTTCTACTGATCAACGGCTGCCAGCAGTTTGGCAGATCGAATCTCACCAGCTCAAGGTTGACTCAGCCTTCCATCCTTCTGAGGTCAGTAAAATGAGGACCCAGATTGTTGGGGGCAATATGCTGACTCTGTAAACCGCTTAGAAAGGGCTGTAAAGCACCGTAAAGTGGTATATAAGTCTAAGTGCTATTGCTGTCTTCAAGTTTTCCTCTAATCAAACCCAATCAAATCTAGGAGAAGTCTCTCTGGATACCTATGTTAAGAGTCCCTCTGGGACTAGAGGATGGAGGGGCAGGCTTTCTCCATTGTGGCCTCTCTTCTTTGAAACAATATACTCTTGAGATTAAATTTGGATGAATCCTATTAGGGTTGAGAAAAAACTGTTTTTGTTGTTAGTTGGAAAGTCATGTCTGACTCATCACGACCCCCTGGACAACGTTCCTCTAGGCCTTCCTGTCCTCTACCATCTTCTTGCGTCCATTTAAGCTAAAAAAACTTGCTAGGACCTAGCTATCCAAGAGGCCTTGATACAATGATGTGACTTGACCCCTTCTTCTTGGAGTCGATTAGAATTTCTGTTTGTTGAAACTCATTTGAGATAGCAAAATTGTTATTTTGAATTTGTTTTAAGTTTTAACTGAACTTAAAAATTTAAGCTTATTAATCAGTTCATGGTTGGAGCAACTTATTAAGACTGACTAAATAAATAAACAAACAACATCCTTTCTCCTGGAAACTCCTATTTAATCAGAGGGGCATCTTAATTTTCTCTTCCCTCCTACATCATATACATTTTTGTTTGTGTACCCTCAAAATAAAATTTACTTTAATAATTCATAATAATTTCCAAAAGAATAAAAGCTATAGAAAGGGAAGGGAAAATGATGATTTCTATTTGTTATATTCTAAAAGTGCCTCTCTGTCAAAACCACATTGATGTATAGGTCTGAACTGGCAGTTTGCCATCTGGCATGAGGACTGACAGACAGGATAGAACAGTGGGGGTTTATTACCTACTTATACCATACAACAAGTCATCATTATTACTATTCCAATTCCACAGATAAGGAACATGGGAGGGGAATATCTAAGAGGAAGAGGTTACCAAAGACCGGTTCACAAGCTTGAAAACAGATTATATAAATATAATAAACCATCCTGAAGCTAAAATTCTGGTTTGGGTTTATTCCTAAATCCAGGTCTGTGCATGTAACAAAGCACAAGAACTATTTTTCTTGTACATATTTTGCAGATCTGCAGGCTTAAGACAGGATTGATATAATGGTATCTGGGAATGACATTGGGAGATAGAAGGAAGAGTCACAGATTAGACAATGGTCAGACACGCAGCAGCTGAATCAACAGAAGAAATGGGAGCACAGCAAAAATCTCAGAAAGAACTCTCTGTAATTTCTTAGACTGTAAAGTGGAGGAGATGTACCTTCAGATTTGCAGAATTCTGTTAGTATAAATTTATAATTACTTTTGGGTAAACTTCTTGTCTGGACTAACTCGCAAGGTTGACACTTCATCACTAGAAGTTTATATATAAAGATGAGCTAAAATTCACCTTGAAATGGGCAGTGGTACAGAGCAACATAGAGCAAAGGATCTTTCATTTGATTTCTTTCTTGCCCTCTGCATCCTTCTTTGATGTAATCAGTAAAGTTAAAGACTTAGCATGAAGTGAATCACTTAAAAGAACTACTGTACAGAGAAATCAGGAGTGTGGAGAAAGGAAAACACCAACTTCTTTTGAGTAAACCAAAACAGTATCTATAAACTCAACACCTGTTGAGCATAAGAGCTTTTCTGATAAAGGAGCAGGAAACAGTTTTGGAAAAGAAGAGTTTGGAAAAGAAGGTTGAGAGAGATGGTGGATGCTAGAAAACAACTAACAGAAGCCTGAAGACAAACTCCTCTGTCTCTTTATGTTGCCTGGCTGGTAGAACTCAGTTCATTGCCCAGGCAGAAAAGAGAACTAGTTTCTCCAGTAGGAAAATCTTAAAAGAAAATAAAGGGCCAGACATTCAAGTAAGGAGTTCCTTGTATGTCCACAGTAGAACTGGAAGGCTTACTGAAACTGCTGGAGTAAATGCAAGAGAACAAGCCTCAAACTGTCCCAAAGGTGCCTTTTCAAGAGGCAACTGGACTTTATGGTTTTTCTTTGAAGACATTTTGCTTCTCGTCCAAGAAGCTTCTATTTTTAACGTTACCTTGAGTTCTTGGTTTGGACTGCTGCAGTTCCAAAGAGTCTATTTTTGTTTTCAACCCTTGCCCCTGAACTGGATTTGAGGAAATAAAATAATCTTTGACATCTACATCTTTGGAGAGTCCAGTGTTTGCTTTCCATAACTCACTAGTCAGGCCCCCAACTGTCGGTCTACAAGGATCTCTGCCACAAGGATACCCTATCAGAAGGCAGCATCTTTGGCTTCAAACTTTTCCCCCCTAAACTAAAATACAAATTGTGAAATACTTTTAAACTTGGAGCATATACAGTAATTAGTGCCAAATTCTTTATATTTACATGTTAAATATTCATTTCATGCTCTTTAACCATAATATTAATAGCAGTGACATAAACTGTCAGCTTGTTAAAATGAAGCATTTAAGATATAAAATGAACCTCCAGCCCCAATTATAGGTTCACCAAGAAGGGAAAAAATGTAATGATGATAGTTTATAAAAAATGTTTTGACTGTGAAAGGAATTAAGGTTTCCTTCAAAGCATAACAATGAAAGCTCTATACTATGCTTTGAAATTGTAGGAACATGGCTCATAGGTAAAAGCTCCATTATTAAACTGGTGAAAGCTGAGGAATTATAATTTTATTATTTGAAGCTTGTACTCTTTAGTTTTTTCTGCCCCAAATGATCACTTTTAAATGCCTAGCAGGAACCAACTATATCAACAGGATAAATATTTTTTTACTTTGTGTACTTACAAGTGGGAAAGCATTGACAAACCAAAACTTATTGAAATATGTTCATATGTTCATGTTCATTACATAACAATTATTTTTGCCATATTTTCCTGGAACTTTGGATTTATTATCCAGAGTTTTATTTATCCTGCAACATCTCTGCTTACTTAATTTATGTTTCAAATAAAGATTAATATTTTTTTCCCAATTTTATTTTGCAGGCTTGCTTATAGACTGAAACATTTGGCATTTTGCTAATAGATTGTAATAGCCATAATGCCTTATTATTTGATTTTCAGCTCTTTAAGCTGATAATTAGAAATTTGAAAATATATTCTCATATTAAAAAGAAAGTGGCTAGTTAACAGTAACATTGTTTTAAATAATTTGGGGAATAAATACAATGCATTTTATTTATTTACACTGTTTGAATGTCATCCTAAACTAGAAGATTTCTTACATATTCTAAACTATTCTTAAAATTATTTATCTTGACTTTTAACTGGCCCAAACTATAGTGAACAAAGTTGAGTAACAGTAGAATAACAAAAATATACATTATTTTAAATCTATATTATTAGATCTGCTGCCTCTTGTTTTTATTTAATAAATTTATATCCCACTTTTCCTGTTTTACAATGGTTCTCAAATATTTTGGCCTTTGACCCCTTTTTATTCTTAAAAATTATTGAGGACCCCGAAGAGCTTTGTCTGTTGCATCTATAAATAGATACTGCATTACAAATTAAAACTAAGAAATTTTAACATATTTATTTATTTGAATTTGCAGACTCCCTGAAAATGTCTTGGGGCCCGAGACTACATTAACAAACACAGCTCTAAAATATTATTAAAATGAAAAAAAAAATGAATATATAACTGAAACCCTCAAGTAGTTTTAAAAATACACTTGTAAGGAATAACAAAACCCAAAACTTACATCAAAAGAAAACAATTTAGCTAAGACTGTGGCATGTAACAGTATATGGTGTTCTTACCATTAAGAATATAAAGCCACTTAGATTATATCTAGTGTGTGAATTATCAACCGAAGAGTTGTAGTGTTCAATTATGTCTCAATCTAGCTGTAATTTTGAATGTTTAGCATTCAATTTTACCTATTCCATATTGATCAAAGATCATATTTCACTAAATAGCTCTATCTAGCTATATTTGTTTTTGGCAATGAATTAGCTGCATTACATTTGGGTGACTGAGATAAGCTACATAGAAAGGGCTATCTTTGGAAAGCATCAGCAAGCAATCCTGCAAAATACCACACTGTCAAAATTCACTGAAATCTATGATCTATTATTTCGATAATTCAAATCTGGACTAAGTCTTTTTTTTCCAGACCACTTCAAGAGATCTAAATTCTTAGGACTTGGCTATTAGGGTTACTGACCATCATTTACATTCAGGAGAAGCTGTTCTGAAGGTACCTTAACTCATAAGACACTTGCCTGTTAATTATACAGATTAATTTCTGTCTTTATAGATTTGTTCTATAGATTTCTTCTGCCTTTATTCATGCCTTCCCTTTATTTATTTATTTATTTGTTCATTTATTTATTTGTATGCCGCCTTTCTCCAAAGACTCAAGGCGGCTCACAATACATTTAAAATATTCTTGAAAATATCCTTTAAAAACTTGCTGTATGATTCACAGTCAGTTTTTTATGTTCTAAGTATATATAGTTCATCAGTAGTGGTAAGACATATACAATATAATGTTAATAAATAATGTTTTAGGTTCTTGAGAGGATATCTTTGATTGGAAGATCCAGTAGATTTTTAAAACGAATTAGGTAACATGATATACCTATTCTCCAGTTATCTTATTTCTGAGTCTATGTATACCTATTTCTGAAGTTTATTTCAGTAGCATTATATATTGAGATTATATAAAATTATTTCATTTAGGGCTTGAATATGTTTTAATTTAAAGTTTTCTATGCCAATTATAAATACAATTCTAATATGATTTAGATCCTCAAGAGGAAATATAAAGAAAATAAGGAAACATAATAATCTGAGAAATGTTCAGTAGTCCTGTAGTCCAGTGATGTTTCCAGATGCAGCTACATTTTGCAGTTAATTAACCAAATTATTTTCCCCTGAAAGATCAGATTACTTGGCATGTACAGGCAGAGAAGAATCTATGATAAGTTTGAAACAATTAGAATGACAGAAGAAAGAAGATAGTATATTCTAAATATGGAGCTACATTTGTCCCTTTGACAAAAAGCATAAATACTTATTTTAAATAAAGGTAGGAGAAATTAACCAATTTGCTTAATTATAGAAAATGAAATAGCACTACAAGAACTATACATCTCTGTACTGTTTCCAATAAAATATTTAACTGAGTTTACATACATACTCAAGTTTTGAAGAAAGAAATGTTTTACCACTGCAACAACTCTTTGCTCTTTTCAGTTGTATCACAAAAAGGGTATCTGATTTTCTTTATACCGGTAGTCATAAATATGATCTCATTCATAGCCCCAAATACTGTTGCCCCAAATTCTATTGTGTTTACACAGCAACTTCAGACCAGTTTTTCTAGTTTCCGACATGATAAACAGCTTGTACGAATTCAACTCCTAGAATGTTTTGTTGAACAGCCTCCCGCTCAGCCAAGTGAGAAATGTTCTATGTACAGTCACACTAAATTTGTTCACCCAAGAGTTTCCATGCACTCTTTTATCTTTTGCCTATGCACTCAAAAGAAAGTAACTTGTTTATATAGTGCAGGTAATTCTATGCTTTGCCAGGCATCTTAAGTTAAATGGTCAATCTTTTTCAGGCCCGAGGGAAAGCTCAGCAGAACAGATTGAGTTGACAAGTCAAAGGTCAATCTTTAGGGGCCCATGTTCTGATTCAAGTATGGATTCTCATTTAAGAAAAAGTCTTTTGCTTTGCTGTTAGCCTCCAGTTGCCTATTTAGTCTCAGATTAAGTTTTTTAATCCACTTCTGCTGACAAAGAAAATTTAATCTATTTTAACTATTCCTTTGTTTCCTTGCTACAAAAGAATACCTGTTATTTTCTGCAACCTATTTTTATTCAAAACAGAAGTATATTGATTTTGCTAGCCAAGGATTCTAAAAGACAGTTACAAAGCCCCAAACTAATAGGAAGCATGTTTCGATTCTTTTAAGCCAATTTGCATTTATTGTTTCACTCTGAATTGATTTTGAAAAATGTTTCAAGGTCACATGAAAGTTAAAGAGGAAGAATGACAAATCCAAAGAATCAACATCTCTATCCAGTATATGCTACATATGTGTATTTAAGGTAGCCTCATTGCTGCAGTAATTCAGAATAAATGCAATGGGTACACTATGACAATACGATAATACTAAAAAGTATAGGAGTTTCTGGAAAGTTTTCCAAATTGAAAAACATGGACGTCCATTGAAAAGATTAGACCTCTGATGGAATAATTAAATGATGTATAATTAATAATATGGCTTCAAGTTTACTTCCAAAACCTGAATTGGAACATGCAGCCACATGACTGGGAAGAGATGGCAGCATTAAGGACAGCCACATGATCCAAGGAAAAGACATGGCTTTTTTCAAAAGTTGCAGATGCTTTAGCGTGCTTCATTCACACTTCCACATACTTCATATAACTTTTCCAAATTAATTCTGAGGTCCTGTGTAGCTCTAAGGATGTTTTTTTTTAGTTCAGCTCTTGCTGATTTGCTTTCCTTCAAGATATTTTGGAACTGCAGTCTATTTACTGTATTGCTGTTGATATCATGTCAGCTTGAAACTACCATCCCCAAACGCTTCAAGGGGCCTAGATCAACATAACCTGTGTAGTAATATTACAGTGCTTTTCTCTGTGCTAAATTGATATAGCTTTCTATTGCATAATAATGGAAATGATAAAAAAGCAGTATTTTTATTTTGGATTTCTTTTGCTTCATTTCCTTTCTTTACATACATAAATATACCAATTTCAAGAGCCTCTGTATTCTGTTCAAGATGTAGAGGTACAGTGGATGGTCCCATCATTCATTTCTCCTATTCTTTCAACCTTGTAGTAAAGCCATAAGGTCATAAGGTTAAAACACTTGCAGTACTACCACCTGAGCAGCCTAGTACTAGTGTGAGATTATCATTTATATTAATGGCTGCTGATTGTTTCTACCATTCCACACAGGTTTTTTAATGGTGGCGTCCACCTGCTAAATTGTGCTCTCTGAGTACACAAGGGTTGAACCATTTGAATGCAGCTATAACAGGGTTGCTAAAGGACAGAAAGGGAACCCTTGCACTAAAGAATAGAGCTCTACTGTCCTTATACAAATCTGACAGACTACTGCAATAGCACCGCTGTGTCAGTTCTGGCACAGCACAAACCATCAGGGATGGGGCACACCCATACCAGGCTGAAATGCCCAATTAGCACCTCTCTGATCCTATCCAGTACTGATGTAATGAGTGATGAAGTGTCAGGGATTTTATGAACCTTGAAATTGTCACTGATTTAAGGAGGGAAAGACTGTTTTATTACTGGGACAGTCAACGATGGCTTAGTCTGACTCATGAACTCTGAAGGCAATGTCATGGAAACATAGCAGAAAAATAATGTTTTGAATACATGTTGTGCTGCATTAGGTGCAAATGGGGAAATGATCTTGCGTTCTGAAATAAATGAAACCACTTTTTGAGATAAAATAATCAATTTTTAATTGCAATGCCTCCCTAACTAACTTTACCATGATACTTTTATTTTTTGACTATCAAAAAATAGATAAATTTAACCAACAAATAATACAGTATTTCATTGGAGTGGGAGATTTGCATTGTTAAGAACTACTTCTACATAACAAATTTAGATTGCAAAATGGAGAAAGAAAGAAACAAACCAAGCCTTTTAATTGCTGAAAATACAACCAAATCAATCTGTGAATAAGTACCAGACATGACCTAAAATAATGAATAGAGTGCTTTTATTACTAATGTATACCAAACAGAAAGACTTAAATGTTAAGGGAAAGAATGACAAAAAAGTAGGATAAAGTACTCTTTGCAAATCAAAGATCTGAGGATAATTTTGCCAAAGACATCTGTAACAGCCCCGTCTGAGCAACAATATATGTAAACAAAATAAACCAGCTTCCCAGAGGTACAATGCTTTGCCAAAGAAAGCAGAGTCAGGTAAAAGTTATAAACAGCTAAGAGACCTATAAACATTACACTCTAATTTGTTTTGAACACATGAGAGAGCACAATGATTTACAAAGAGTCTTGCAATTTAAGTTACCCACACATTGAGAGTCTGTTTCAAATCTACTTAGGACCAAATGTCAGAGCCCTGACATTGCTTCAACATTATTTATAGGCTTAAGAATTAATGTGAGAGCAATTTCCCTTGCAAGCTGCTAAGGAGAATTCATTTATGTTTTTCCCCCTAAAAAATAACTATGTTCTTGATAATTTCATTCATTGAAAGTCTTTGATTGTTATGAGAGACCTTGGGGTATCAATTCATGATTCAGAAAGGTTGTTCTTGACTTATGACCATTTGTTCAGTGACTATTCAAAGTTACAACGTGCTGAATGAAGAGACTTACAACCCATGCAGGAAGTAATGGCTGTTGCTGTAAACAAAACTCAGCACTTGGCAGCCTGCCTGTACTAATAACGGGGGGGAAGGGGGGCAAGTTGCTGTAACTCCCTCCACCTGCCAATTTCTCCATCATCTATGACCTTTTGGCCTCCTACCACCCTATGCTCCACCAGCCCAATTCATCTTTGCTTTCTTCTTGCTTCTGCTGAAAGCCAGCATCAGAGCATCCTGCAGCCAGATCAGGCAAGAAGATTGCAAAGGTGAGCTGGGATGGCAGAGTGCAGGGCAGCAGGGATCTTGGAGTGCAGGGTGGAAAGGGCAACTGGACTGGGCTGGGGTGACTGTGGCATCCCAGGATGTGGGAAGCAGCCCCAGAACCTTGCATGATAAACAAAGGGACAAAGATGGGGGTGGAGGGGTGAAAGAGGTGAGTGAGAGAAGTTGGAAGCAATCCCTTATCTTACTGAAGTTCAAGGTTTGAAGGCACTGGGTGGGTCCTTGGCTAACGACCAGTAAAATTTGCTTAATGTTGGCAACAGGAATTACCAGGGTTGCGATCACTAAATGATGCAGTCCTCTGTTATCTTGCTTTATAACTACTGTACATTGCTTAATAAGTAAAATTCCAGTCCCTTGTGGATGGAATACTTGTATTTGTATAAAAATAAAGTCAGGTCCCTCTTCCACGTATTTTATTTTTCAAAATTTGCTGATTTTGTTCACTTTATCAAAAACATACAACACTAGAAAAAGAAACAGCTGAGGTTTTTCATCAAATTTCTGAGCAGAGAAATGAGTGGATGATGTCTAAATTCCTCTGGAAGAAGAGAAATTGTCCAACGATTTCCAGTAGTCTACTACAACTTAGTGTGACAAAAGTTCTGTTACTGGAAAAGCCAAACTGAAGTTCTCTGGAGATTAAACTAAAAGGTAGAAGTTAGGGAAAGAGGATTTCACAATAAAAATGTCCTTTAACCATCTGTCTCAAAATCAATGAAAAAACAATTGCTTCCTCCTGATAATTAAAAAATTTAAAAAATTGTTTCACCAAATTTAATATAAAGCTAAAAGGGAAAAAAGTCAATGAGTTCTCTGCCTGTCAAGAAAGCTATTTTTTTCAAGTTCAGTTCTTTTTCACTACATGTCTATACTAACTGAGTTCCCTATTAATGATAATCAATTCAAGGGTGCCCTATCTCAATGCACAGCTTTCATTCCTGTGCTTACTATTAGAAAAATCTGAATCTTAATATTTTGATTTTTAAAGCACCGAATGGAATTACTGTACATGATTCTCTCCAAGATTAAAGATTTTAAAAATGGTATGCTTTCATATTAACTTATAATAAGGAACCTGACAGTTTGAATCAATTAAAATAGATGGTTGTAATGACATCAATGTAAACAACTTGGTCTTGGTCTTACTTGACTCTGAGGTTGTCAGCTGTATTAAATTTTCACTTTCTTCATCAGTGCTTCCTTCATAATTTTCTTTTTCAATGGTACTTTTTAAAGCAATTACTGTGTCCCTAGAAAAATACAAAACTTTATCAAAATACACCAGTACTGTAGAACATATGGAGTTCATAAATAGACAAGAAAGGGACAAAGTGCCTTAATAGAAAAAAGGAATGGTTTTAATTAATCTTACTTTATAATGTTGGGTAACATTTGTAATAGTAAATTATTTTAGAAACACATTTCTTGTTGTAATGATGTAATGACTAAAAATAGAGAAAAGAGATTTGTGTCATTCCCACCATTCTGACATTCAAGAAACTATTGAAGGTTATTTTCTCAGGCATTCCATACAAAATTATTGTAGAACCCTCCTTTTGTCCTTTCATTTGTTTTGATTCATTTTTGAATACTTCTTTTGAATACTGGCTCTTCAGTTCAGTTGTATCATCTTCCTTCCTTCCTTCCTTCCTTCCTTCCTTCCTTCCTTCCTTCCTTCCTTCCTTCCCTACCTACCCACCTACCTACCCAACTATCTACCTTAGTTGTAAGTTGCAGAGTTATTTTGAACTTGAGGGTAGGGGAAGGACCTATAAATTAAATGAATAAGTGGAAGGAATAGAGAACACATATTTTATTATATATTTTATTTGTTACTCTTGAACTTTTCACTCTTTTTCCTTTCAAATTCATTATATTCCCACATTCTATTTTCTTTTCCTAATCTCCGGTTTCAATTTTACAAAAATGTTTTAATAGCTGTTGTCCCAGTGCCAATTTGAGACATTCAAAGCTATGAAAGTCAATGTTAGTCCCATTTGTCTAAATGTTACCACTAATGTTGACAGATGCTGGTTCTCATTAAACTTTTAATATCTTATCTATGACACTATTGTATATTTTCTTCCCAATTTATGGCACAGCAAAACTTTGTATATAACATTTCTATAATATTAAATCAAACTTTGCAGTCATTCAGTGCCTTGGGGAAAAAGTAAGTATATTTTGGTGCATGCCAAATTTATTCTAACATGAAAGATTAACCAGTGAGATAAAGTATTTTCCAATAACTAAATTCTAAAGAGATGATGCTAGAGTATCTTATCAGGAATCCTATTATATAAATTCTCACATTATATATTCAAATAGAAATAAAACAAAAATGTCATATTAAAAAATACCCCAAGGTCACAAGCCTTGTAGGTTCTATAGAGCAAAAAAATACGTATTTTTAGCCTATAAGTATGCAACATACAAAAATGTTTTCAATTATATATATTAACATCACTGTATGTTGAAGTCAATGTAATAATAAAAACAAACATAAATATAAGAAATGATGTGGTCTCATGGTTAAATTTAATGTTTATTTAAATCCCATTTATATATTTAAATTCAAAAATTTCATTCCAAGGCAAGACTTAACCAAAGTTGATCCATGGACATAATTTTATTTAAGTAAAGACATTCTTATGTCAGTGGAGTTTAGGGTATTTATGTGAATATTTTATTGGCAACAACATGGAGGTTTTGGCCATTTATATTTTTCTAGCCTTTAAAAAAGGCAATTATTATAGACACAACTGTATAAAATCACAGCTGCCTTTTCTTGGTGTTGGCCTTCATATTCATCAAATTCTTCCTGAAAATCCAAGATGTCATAATGTACTGGCAAAGTATTTGTGTGGATCTAAGCAACATAAACTTTTGTAACTGACAGATAGAAATTTTGCCAATGTGCAGATTATCTAAGCACCTCCAAGAATTTTTAGTATAATGCCCAGTGTCATTTTTACAATTATGAATTGACATATTTTCAAGCAATCAGTCCTGTTCACTTTCTTTCAGAATTTTAGTTTCTAGAATTCAGGAAGGGAGAAAACTTCATTCTGAAACACAACATGAAAGAAAGGCCTAGCTCTGTGATGGCAAACCTATGGCACATGTGCCAGAGGTAGCACACAGCGCCCACTCTGTGGGCCCACAGCGCCCACTCTGTGGGCACGCGAGCTGTCACCCCAGTTCAGCTCTAATGTGCATGCGAGCACGCCTCCCGCCGGCCAACTGGTCTTTGGGTTTCTGCCATGCATGTGCAGGGCACATGTGGGGGGCTGCACGCACATGCATGGGGGCAGGGTCATGGGAGGGCTGCATGCGCATGCATAGGTGAAGGGGTGCATGCACAGGGGCCATGTGCACATTGCATTTTGTGGGTTTTGTGTGCACACTTTGGGCACTCGGTCCGGAAAAGGTTAGCCATCATTGGCCTAGCTGTACAGTACTGATAGAAAAGAAGGATCCTTCTAGCCAAGCCTTTCTTTCATACCAGAATAGATGGGGCCATCTTCCATATGCCCGCCTTCCAAAACGTTATAAGAAAGCCATACACAATTTAGACAAGGCCACGTGCATATTGGGCAAAAGGCAACTGCGGCCTCAGGAAGAAGGTATGCCTCATGAACAGTGGCAGGAGGAAGACAGCAAAGGTTAGTTGGAGGCAGCAAGGCCAGAAGGTCCAGGGTGACAATGAGGTTAGTGAGTTCAGGGCAACTATAAGCACAAAGATTGGCTGGGGGACATAGGTAGATGGGGGAGCTTGCAGTCATAAGTGCGGGCCAGCTGCTAAGCAACTACAATTTTAATCACATGACTGCAGGGGTGCTGCAATGGCTGAAACCTCAGGGACCACACATATCTACCACTTGTTCAGCACTGCCATAACTTCAAAAGGTCATTGAATGAATAGTTAAACCCATGAAACCTGTATTTATTTCATTTATAGATGTGTATTGACCTCTCGGTGACTCTTATCATATTCCTAAAAGATGGAGAGTACCAGTGGTGGGTTTCAATATTTTTTTACTACAGGTTCTGTGGGTGTGGCTTGGTGGGCATGGCTTGGTGGGCGAGGCAGAGGAAGGATACTGTAAAAACTCCATTACGTCCCCAATCCAGGGGAAGGTTACTGCAAAATCCCCATTTCTTCCCAATCAGCTGGGACTTGAGAGGCAGAGAATAGATGGGGGTGGGGCCAGTCAGAATTTTTACTACCGGTTCTCTGAACTACTCAAAATTTCCGCTACTGGTTCTCCAGAACTGGTCAGAACCTGCTGAAACCCACCTCTGGAGAGTACAGATGCAGCTCCTACAAGAAACATCTTAAATACTTTCAAAATGTTCTGATGAGTGTTACATATAAACTTTGAATCACAATTTGGGCTTGGAAAACAGATTACAGCATGGTCCTAATATATTACCATTATAATACTATTGTTACTGAAAGCTCTGCACATTTTGATATTTTTTAAATTATATATGAATACAGAGCGACTTTATCCAAAAGCCATCTGTTTTCTTTCAGCTGGAAACAAATCTTGAAATCTTATTAAGAAAAACGGCCACTTTTAGGCCCCATTGTTAGGTTCAATGGCATCAACACAAGCTGTAATATTTTTTTTAATGAATTTACAGGGAATAAACTTTATCTTTAATTAGTATCCCCTAGCAGTCACAGACCCATAAATAGATCCTTTGCAAGAGAAAATAGTTTGTAGATTTCATTTGTCATTAAATAATTATTTTATTTTAAAAAATATAAATGCAGTTTAATAAATAAATTAAACATATTAAATTATTAAACAGAATGCTTCAAATATACACTACAATTAATGCATCATTGCCATTCATGAGAATGCTGAATTGCTAAAGTTCTTCTATAGAACTAAGTAATATATTACTTCATTTCAAGGACACACAGTCCTTGAACTTTGAAGCCTGTATAAGATAGAGAACAGAACTACATCTATTTCATGCATGATGTTTATTTAGTGGAAGGAAAGTAATAAATTATACCCTGCTTGTGCAGTTTCCGGTACTGTTTCTTCAACTTCTTTTAAATGTTTCTGTAAACTTCTTATCTTTGCTTTCTTTTCATTAAGGACCAAGACAAATCGCTTATAAAGATCAGTTTCCAGTTCTTCTTTAGCTTCAACACATTTTTGTAATCTTAAAAATAAATGCCGCTGTTAATTATATAATAAAGAATACGAGAGGTTTTTTTAAAAAAGAACAAAAACAAAAAATACTGTGCTGACCTTCCTGAGAAGCTTAAATCAAAGTCATCGAGTATGGCAGAAATGATGAAAGTGAATAGAAGCACAACTATACCAGGAAAATTATTTGATTATGATTTCATTATAGACACAAATATTATACATATTTATTGATTTTACATTTGAGAGAGATAATTATTTTAATAGAATATCAAAGATACATGCTGAATTTTTAAAAGCCTATATAATGGTTTATGAAAAAATCTGAAAATATTCAGTTTCATACTGAATATTGTCAGTTTACTTGCACAATGGATATTGCTAGCATGCATACTGTTAGCATCTTGAAAGTAAAGCATCATCTTCTAGCATCTTATTTGCTGCAACAATACCTTTCGATCCCTCAGTGTCCCAGTGGATTGAGAGAAAGCATCCTGAGAGCTAGTTTGCCTGCCAGTAAATGAATTTGGGATTAAAGCCGCCAGTGATAGCAGCTATTTTATAAATAGGTCATTTTGTTAGAACTGCCACATGTGTATCAGGACCATATGAACTCTTGTTCTGCTGTAGTCTCGTTAACTAGAAAATCAAAGTATTGCCAAACTTTCCAGAAGTGCAATCATTTGTCATGCTACTAAACGAGCACTAAAACCTTGTATCTGCATATAGTAATAGCAAGTTGTTACTGCTGTTGAGGATTTAGCCATCAAAACATCTATCCACAACAGGAACTAAATATATCTGATATAATACTAGGGGTGTGTGTGTGTGTGTGTGTATTATATCACAATTCTACATGCATCATCCTACAAGTAAATGCAAAATGCAATGTGGAATTGGAATACTGCCATAGGATTTGGTACTAAAGTCTTCTAATTTAAAAGCACATTTCTTCTTGTACATTAAATGATTACATCGATTTAAAACTTTTATTTATATCAAGTAGATTTGAGTCCTCGCACAGTAGTCCATGTCAAAATGTTAGAAAACATAGCTTTTACAGCTTTATCTACTAAATGACTTCATAAATGACAAATAATCCTATGATGTGAATATTTAATAGCTAATAAATAATTCAACTAATTTAAATGCAAATGACTGGATATCATTACTGCGGAGATCAATTCAGTAAATCTTCCTAGAAACATTAGAGCTACTGATCAACTACCTGAAGAACTCCTGTACATAAATTAAGTTTTAATTACTTGGGGGAGTGGTAAGAAGGAACAGCCTAGAAATGATAAAAATGCAAGCAATTTATCAATAAATATCTTGGTGCAATATATCCTAGGAAGATTCAAAATTTTCAGTCTTTAAACAGTAGGAAAATTTACTTCTCTGTTTTCACTGGTGTATATAATCCAAAAAGGTCATATCCAACTGATTTAAATTAACTTTAAATCAGCTTTATTAATCCCTGGTTTAGTAAATAAGCATTCTATTCACATAATAAAAAGTATGAGGGAATCAGAAGAAAGTAATAAAAAAAAACACCTGTGAATATTATTTTTCAACTTACTGCTCTTGGATGTCATCCAGATTACTCAAAAGCCTTTCATTCTCTTTTTGTAGATGATCATTTTTGGCATGTAGTTCTTTTACACAATCTAGGCAATAGGTAATCAACTCTCTAATGACTTCAGATGAGTTTGTAACTTTCTGTAATATCAATGATCCAAGGCTAAACTAGAACAAAAGAAAGTAAACATTATTTGGATATAAAAGGCCCTGAAATTCATTTGTACATCCATCATACAAGACAAAAGGGGGCGGAAAACAATGAATATTTATCTGATTATTTCTCCTAATTACCTAATGCATCAGTACTGATTTTTCAACTTAGGTGAGGGGGAAAATTGTAAGTACACTTAGTCATTTTAAAAATATCTATAACTGACATTAAAAATTGAAAGCTTTGTTGATGTTGGATGGAAAAGATGGATTCTTAGAATACAAGAAAATATATTAGATTTATTTTCAATGGAAGATTAACTACACAAGTAATCAGTCAGTCAACAAAATAGAATTTCAATCTTTCTGCATGTTGTATTTTTGTGCTTCATTGCTAATAACATCAATGTGTGTTTACAGACAATGTTTAAATTTCATTCATTTCATGTTAATTGTCATACTTTCTTCCCAACTTTCCACAGTTCCATGGTTTAGGCATAATATTATCAAAACTAATTAGAAGACACATAAAAATACTTTAACAAAAAAGTGAAATCCAATAAAGAAAACTATGATATGCCATTATAACAATAAGCAGTTACAATTTTAGATATATATTTCACTAATGCAAACATTATTTAATTTATGTATTTCTAATACATTTACACAATGATCCTATTTTAGCTTATTGTACCCTGAATGAATAAGTTTTTATATTTCATTGTATTTGTCTATACAAAGCCTACATCTACAGGCAATCTTCTTATAAATAGCAAATGCAATAAGGTCTTTAGTGGTGCACAATTGAGAAACTTGAAAAAACAGGTTAGAGATAGATTCTCACGCATAAAATCGACGTGGTTGCTCACTAACCTAGCAAAATACAATGAATATGATGGAAGCTGCTGCATACTTCTCTCCCTCCCTCAGTCTCCAAATAAACCCTTCTTGAGGGCGTCATCAACCATGCTTAGGTATTGGCTTATTAACATGATAATACACATCTCATCTATAAAGTTCCTTATCATCATAGGTAACAGTTATCAAATTAGACGGTATTAAATGAGGATCGAACAAGTTCATGGAGAATTGAGCTGCATTGACTAAAGGCTTAATGGATATTTGCTATTTCTGGAATATAGGCAACTTGCTTTGAATAATAGCTAATAACCATTAACAGGAGAGGAAAGATATTTTTTCCTGTCTTTATGAATGAGCCTACTGGATACATCTGACTGGCCAATGTGTGGCATAAAATGCTACACCAGATTCACCTTGATTCAGCAGGTATCTTCCTATATTGTATACTATATTATGGCTATAGCAGTGGTGGGTTGCTACCGGTAGCAGCGGCGGGAAGCTCCGCCCACTCACCCAGATGACTCTGCGCATGCGCAGAAGCTTTTAAGCATGTGCAGAAGTGTTGTGCGTGCCCATGAGCAAACTGGTAGCAAACGAAATTGAAACCCACTACTGGGCTATAGGTAGTCTTCTTTAGTGTGTGCCTAATTTAGCAACCATTTGCAGTTACATCAATGATGAAAAAGCAACTTTATGATCAATCCTCACATTTATGATCTTCACAAGCAGGTAAAGGAGAGCTGAAGTAAGATCATAAGCAGAACTGCAGTTTCACTTAACAATAGCTTCGCTTTAATGACTAAGTCACAGGTCCCAACTGTGATTACTACATATAGAATACCAGTATCTTACAAAATGGCCCACTCTGCAACCAAGTTGTAAGTACCCCCAGGGAGGTCCGTCATAATTTCGAACAGTCGCTAAGCAATCAGTTTAAGTCAAGTACTATCTGTAATGTTTCAAGGAGAAATGCTTCACTCATGTTAATATGCCTTTTTAAATGCTTTCTGGGGCCTTAGCAAGTAAGTCTTCATTTGAAAGAAGGAAAACAAAAGAGCTTGACTCCATGCAGACTCTCTGTTTACATATTATGTGTTAATATACAGGGCAAACTGATCAAACAGTTACTTCTCTCTTTCCTATATTACTCCGTGTAAGAATTACCAAGTAATAAGCAATCAGTTACAAATCTGAGACTACAAATAGTTTGGATAACCATTTTAACTGATACTGCTACAACTTAATAGCTAAATATAAATTTAGCCTTGCTATCATGCTTTTGAAATAAGGACAAAGCATGGCGAAGTTGGCAGAACAATATGATGAATAGTTTTAGCACTTTAAAAAACTCAAGTAGCATAGCATATCACAATATGCACGGTGCACATAAATAGAAGCATGTTAATGTTACCTCTCAGATAATCCAATATTCATAAACAGATTGACATTTAAGAAAATTTATGAAACATATGAAGTGTCTAGAGCCATGATGGCAAACCTATGGCACGCGTGCCACAAGTAGCACACAGAACCCTCTCTGCAGGCATGCGAGCTGTTGCCCCAGCTCAGCTCCTCCACGCATGCCTACATGCCTCCTGCCGGTCAGCTGGTTTTCAGGTTTCTGCCATGCATGTGTGAGGTGTATATAGGAGACATGCATGCATGCATAAAGATGGGGTGCATGCACAGGGTGCATGCAGGTGTCATGCATGCATGCATGGGGTCACGTGCACATGCACAGGGCAGGGTGCATGCAGGGGGTTGCGCACATGTGTGGTGCATGGGGCGCATGCAGGGGGCAGGCGCGGGGGGCTTGCACATTTCATTATGGGTGTGCGCGCACACGCTTTCAGCACTCAGTGCCGAGATGATTAACCATCACTGGTCTAGAGTAACTGTTAAGTATTCAGACACCATGTCTTGAGAACTTCTTCCTCTTTGAGTTGTTGCCCTTTTATTTTCAAAAGTCATGGAAATTATATGTGTTTTTCAAATCTACATTTGGCATTGATGTGACAATATAAATACAGTGATTTTATTTACTTTATAGAAATTATTATCAACAAAGAGCACGGTTTTTTTTTTCAATGTCAGTAATTGAAATCATATCCTTCTAGAACTTGTCAGAATGTTAGAGGTTTCAGCTATTGAAGGCAGAGTTTTTCTACTCTGCTGTTTCACTCCAAGGTTGGAAATTCATAAGAATAAGCATGAGATAATGCCTAGACTAAAGCAAAATATGCAAGTTTCTAAACAAAGCACTAGAAATATTTTGCCCTCATGTGCAATTGCGCTATTCTCATTCTCAAATAATTACAGCTAGTTTTCTTAATATAGACTCATTTTTGGAAACTGAAGTCCAAAATCATCCCTAGCTAAATGTAACTAACAAATTACTTTTAAATCACATATAACAACAAAAATATATTGATATATTCAGGAATTTTACAATATGGCAAAGCTTAATTTGGATCGCAATTAGTGTATTTAACGGCTATGACACTGGCAACATCCTCTCATACCTCAATTTATTTTGTTACTGAGCTCCAGCCTCATTTGACTGCAATGACTAGGAGTTATTCTTCTACTTAAAAATGTTTTTCAGAATACTTTTGTCCTTAAATACAGTTATTGGCAGAAAATCTCTTTATCATCTACTGTTTTGTCATCTGTTTACATAATAAACTTGAGTTTTAACTAGCACATTTCTAATTAACCAGGAATAACATTACACACTGTCTATCGGTTTTGAAAAAACAAAGTGAAGTTAAACAGCAGAAGGAAAAGTTTCCCTCCTTCCTGTGATAAGAAAGAGATGGTGAGTTATAAGAAGGCAGAGTTCACCTCTGAGAACCCAAAATCTAATCATATTTGTCCTCAATATGGGTCAGCAACATATTGGAAAAACAAAACAAAACAGGTGATATTGAGAACACTTCCACCAAAACACAGATACAGCCATAGAAAGCGTACACTCCAAATTTATCATCCAGACTCTTTACTTTTTTCTAAGTAGTTTTAGTTGGCAACATACATTAGCCTTGGCTTCCAAGTGCTCCATCTACAGTATATCTTTTCCCCTGCCAAAAAAAATTCTTAGTCCCGATAAAGTTATTTATTCTATGCCATTAGACTTGAAGACCACAGTCTTTTTCTCTTTTACTGCTTGGTATCTGTTGGTTACCCTTCTCCATTTGGGCCTTCCATTTTGACTGCCATGGCTTTAACACATTTGATACATTAAAAAAAAACAAACCACTATTGCTTTTAAATCTGAACCATTAATAGTCACAATAACTTGCATCACAAAATTCTACAAATTGTATTACTTACATTAGCAGGCCAGACTTCCCCCGCCCCAAATCCTCCAGATATGGGAAAGCTGAAAATGGCAGTCCTAGCAAAACCAAAAGGAGCCCAGTAGGAAAAGAATTAAACACTGTCAATAAATCAAAGGAAGGCACTGATTTTTCACTCTTAAAGGAAAAACAAGCATGGGATACTTGGCTTAAATGCAAAACAAGCATGTGATACTTGAATCATTTAATTCAAAGACAAAGTTTCATCCAATTGGGACTAAATGCATTTCCCATATACATGTTTATGTTGGGTCAGAGCTAATAGTTTCCCAGTTCTAGACAGAGAAGATGCTTCCCCACTTTTCCATCATCACAGGATATACGAGAAATGCTGACAAAGCTTAGGTGAATCAAAGTCTAACATTGCAATAGTGAAAAATACCACATATTTTAATGCCATTCTGAGTATTACATTTTATCATGCCATTTTCCCATCCTTTATACCCATCATGCTATTTTACTTTTGATAAGCAATATTTATGCAAAGTGTAGAAAAAGAGAAAGAAGTAGAAAGCCAAAGAAAATAGGGGTAAGAAGGTAAATAAGATAAGAAAAAGATTTATAATTAAAATTAATTTGCAATAAAAACATTCTTATACCTCTCCACACTTTTCACTTGCAAACCATGCTTGCTTCTGTCATGTTTATACATCACTTCATGCATTGCCCTTTGTTCTTTAAATTTTTCACATTCTTTTTTTTAGGAATTCATTGAACATGCAACTTTCTTCGTCTTGCATTATCCCTTCCTTCCTTTATTCTTTTGCAATTCAAATTTCATTCTCTTCAGACGATCAAACCACTCCAACCTGTTTCTTTTGTGTTGGCCACTCATATAAGTAAAATATCAAAAGTTATATTACCCAAGGAATACTAATGCTCTCTAGTGATATCAGCTTTATCCCCTAAATGCTTTCACAAATTTACCTATTTCTGGAAGGTTATCAGATTTGGTGCTAACCTGGTCTCATTTTCTGGAAATGAGGGATGGAAAGTACTCTTGCAATATTCAAAATTTGGCATTTATTTTTAGACTAATGATCTTTGATCTTGCTCAACTATTTGGGTCTTGACAACAGTAGTGCATTTCCGTTTCTTTTTATACTACCAGACTGATTAAATGTTCTAGAGAACTTGAAAGCTTGCAGACTCTTTTGAACTATGTAGATTCTTGCTAAATCTAAATTAGATTTTAATCCTTTTTGCGTCATTTATTTACTGTTAAGATGTTGGCCTTTAAATGACCACCATCAGATGCCAAGAGTATTTTTTTAAAAATTAGAATGAATCCAAATAAATAAGAGGATTTTTGCCACAGAACTATAGTTTTTAGTAGCACTCTCCTAAATGTTATTTCTAAAAATGGAGTTATTGGGTGCCCTTTGGAATGGTATTTTATGCAGCATTGGGAGGAACTATATTGAACACTTTCTGTTCAGTGTTTTCTGGAAGAAAATCAATATATTGTGAAAAACATAATATTAACTATTTAGGTTTATGAAAATTCATATTCAAGCAAATATATAATGTTAATGTTATATAACTTGTAATTATATATGTGTTGATATAATATATTTATTAATAATAAATATTATAAAAACATACTGAAATTTTATTCAATAAAATTTTCTTCTGAATGGTAATGTTTGAGTTTGTAAGTAATAAAAATATTTTTAGAGTTGGAAAAAATTAAAAGGTAGGCATTTTAGAATTTGTTTGATTTATATACCTACTTATCTTTGTTTGTTTGATTATTTGTTTTATTTATATGCCTACTTATCTTATACCCCATAACTCTGGATGGCTGATAAACAGCCCACCCCCCAAATGCAGAAACTCCCAGTATCCCCCAAAAGAACATTCCTTATGTATCAGCTACTCTACTGGACTCTAGCCTTACTCTGCTCTGATGCTAGTGGAAAAAGCCAGCTCTTCTTTCTGGAAAGCTAGGAGGTTAGGGGCCTATCTTGTTTTAAGGGAAAGGGTGTTCCAGTTGCCAATATGATTAATTAGAAAATGTATATTCAATGGAGTTTATATGTTAGTGTACATGTATTCAAAATTTATGATACTGAAACTCCATAAAATAATAAATGAAGTTATGATTTCTCCATGGATAAAGGTAAACGATAAATAAATAATGCAATACTTAAATACTACTACTGCAATTTATGCAAAGTTTTTCACTTATGGCTAGGCCCACAGGCCTCCAAATTCCCTCTGGATTTGAATCTCAGCAGCAGGTTTCACCAGTTCACATGTGAATTTATGTATAGCACTCACACTTTTCCCATATATATATAGCTGCTTTGAAAATATTTCAACTCTCCATCCTAAATTACTTCTCAGTTTGACCTCCCAAATGCCAGTTGCTCACATTGAGTTAGCAGATTAAAACTATATTATAACTGATACTAAATCATATTCATATGATTTAATGCCTAAGTGCTCTGATTTCTCCCTATCTTTTTGATTTTTGTGGTTAAATTCTATGTGTCAAAGTGGGAATCTCTGTGAAAATATTGTCCAAAGCTGAATGAAAGATTAGGGGAAATGAAGGAGATTACTTCATTTACTTACTAAATTAATAAAGCAAGCACTGTCATGGTGTTGTTAATACAAAGCATTTTCTTCTACTCTGCAAGTAAACATTTACTCAGTAGAATATAGAAATGTTGTTGGTAAAACTCTCCAGAGGAAAAGAAAAAATACTTCACATTGAAAGGGGAGGAAATGCTGGCAATTACAAAAATATTTATCTTAAAAACAATTGGATTGTGCCAGCTGAGCAAAGAGTCAGAAATGGATTTTGTTATTGAAACAATTTTAGCTAAAGAAAACTCGGTTGTAGTTATAGACTGTTACAGAGTTTGTTCCCCATTTCTATTTCTTCATCATAAAACAATTTTTTTTTATTCCGATGATGAAAAAACAGACCTGAAGACAATAGCTTCATATTACTTTTAAATACAAAAGCCACTTTTCAAAATATTTTTTTCTAAACTACCAGATGTATAACCTTCTCAAAGCCTTCCTTAGCTTCCCCCCTACCCACATCATAAGCATCTTTACTGGAAGCCAAGAGCTGATTCATACATGCAAGTACACATACTTAATTTCTCACAGCCTCCTTTGAAAAATGTCATGCTTGAAATGAACCAGTATAAAAGTTCCTTCTAACTTTTGTTCAATTTGTGGCAGTAGTTTTCTAAACAGATGTTACCGAAGTACTTTTTGGAAGTATAAAATCCACAAGACTATTTAACATCACTGAATAGTAACACGGTCAAAATCCCTATCTTCCCTACAAGGACGTTGTACAGTACCTAGAACCGTCTCATTTTATATCACTACTGTGCACATCAGAAAAATGTCCTCTTATAATTCCTTTCTCATGCTAAATATTTCAGGAAAATAAGAAAAAAATGCATTACACTGTTTGTAGACAAAAGCGTAATCAGTACATCTAACCCTTCCTTAAGCTTTGGAAATGCTAGACAAAAAAACTAACAGCATTCAATGTAGTAAATTAATTTCTTTGAATACTCAGAAATTCTGACCCTATTAAAAATCAGAACATGAAGTCACAGTCTGGCAGGATACATGTCTGTAAGCCAACATTATCACTATTTCCATAAATGTCACTGTTCAATTTAAATGAAATACAGTGATATTTAGTAGTGAATAATATAAATAATAACTCTCCTGTCCAATATCTAGCTTTTAACAGTCATTGAAAACAAAAGACCAATTCAAGCATGGAATGGTATCACTCACCACTCAGACTGTGAACATGGACTTCAGCTATAAAAGACTTGAAAGCATTTTGAACTGGTAACATTTCAGAGGATGGATATGTTTATAATGTCTAACCATTAGGCAGCAGACACCAAAAAACTCTAATGTCAAAGACCCCTTAAATTTGTGTGTGTGCAAGTTGAATTACAACATCTGTGCCAAGATTAACAAATGTGACCCTCAAGAGGCCATTATTTCATTGATTTACTTACTGGGGGCTTAACCTAAAATGTCTTTTGTATATATTTGAGACAAATTGTTTCCAAACTCTGCTAGGTCTTTCAGGAAATGCACTTTTTTCCTTTTACATGCATACAGTGACAATTTTCAAAAGAGCGGTTTTAAATTAGTTTGCACGGTATTTTAGACCATGCAATATTTTTATTAGACTGATTGTATAGACAGCACAGATATACACAATATCAGTGTTCATTTCTTCAACTGCAAGTTTAAGTACAAAACAGCTTCAGAAACCATGCAATCAAAATCTTGTATTTTTTTCGTTGTAATAAAACTATTGATAAACGTGGTGCCTGTCCAAGACTACATCTTTTTTGTTCTATACTAAAGCCTTAGTGGCGCAGCAGACTAAAGTGCTGTTAAGTAACACCACCTGCCTGCAATTACTGCAAGCTCAAATCTCACCAGGCTCAAGGTTGACTTGACTTCCATCCTTTCAAAGTAGGTAAAATGAGGACCCGGTTTGTGGGGGCAATAAGCTGACTTTGTATAAAAAAGAACACCGCTTGGGGGGCCCGAAAGCCCCACTAAGCAGGTATATACAAAATATGAAGGCTATTGCTTAACGCATTGGAAGCTGCCCTGAGTCTCCGGAGAAGGGCGGCATATAAATTGAACCAATAAATAAATAAATAAATAAATAAATAAATAAATAAATAAAGGCTGAGATATGCAGGAATCAGTCCTATTTAGCTTAATGATATTCTGGATAAACATGAGATTTATATATTTATTAATTAGATTTATATTCTGTCTTTCTTGTATAAACTCAGGACAATGTAGGTAGTTCTCCTGTCTCCAGTTTTTCTCCAGAGTCACTTGCTAGTGAGATAGATGCACTGATAGCAACTTATCCAACGTCATCTACAGCATAGAGGTCAAAGTTACCACGTCATGTTGATGTCACATGATGTTTCATGACAGTTTTCCCATTCGAAGAGCTGGGGTGGGCGAAGCCTGCTTATCCAGCCCGCAAGCCGCCAGTTTGATACCCCTGAACTAGAGTGTTTCCATAACTGTAGATGGACCTGAATCTGGATCCTCATTTTAGAAACTAACTATATTGGCTCTGGATTGTTTGTGTTTATGGCTATTATGCTTGGACAGGGGAACTATTTTTATAAAATAGCCACAAAAATCCTAATTCTGATTAGAAGACTTCATTAGGTAAGTAAAACTGGAAAGTGAAAAATTTCTTCAATATGAACTTTCATACTCACTGAAATTATAACATTTTCTATTACAGCAGACACTAAAAGTGTTGATGTTATTAGTGATCACATCACTATCACAATCAAAGCACAAAGGTAATAAAACTATATGTACAAATGCATCCTCTAGGGAAAAAACATTTGAGACTGAAGTTGCAAATGTTTCAAATAAAGATTGGAACTATCAGGTAAAGGAGTATACATACTATACCATTTTAATTAACCTTTAATATTGAAAATGAGTATCGAGTTCAGAAACATATAGATATACAAAGTCAGTCAACAGGCATACTTTGCTAATTATATCTTTAAACAAAAGAAATAAACAAATATATTCACTGGAAGATCACCACATTAATGCAAAATACAAATGTATTGGTACAAATTTATCTATAAGTAATAAAATGCAGAACATTAATCTAAACACAACTTGTATTTTTTTCTTAAATATAGTAATTGTTCTGGAAGTTCAGTAGAACTTTGCCTTTTCTGTAACCTACCCTGTGAAACTTGATCTAGCAGCGCCCCACCATTCTTTAGCCTTCCAAAGGCCATAAGGATTGACTTTTCCCCCAGCTACTAGGCTAGGAAGGATCGGAAAGATTGGGGATTATATAAATTGATGGATTAGAATGAATAGAATCATGAATCCAGTCCATAAATGATGGGTTATAGGACCCAGTTTTCTTAATTTTGGTTTTATTATTGCTGTGAGCCTTCCAGAGCTGTGTGGATTGCCATATAAATATTGTAAATAAATAAATTGGGAAGCATCTTCAGCCATTTGCTTTCTGATTGATGGGTTTCTGTGGCTGCTTATATCATCTCATAGAAATAATTTTCTAAGAACACCCATGTTACCTTCTCCAAATTCTACTGGTCCAAAATTTTGGGAGTCCTGCTTTCAACTAATAATAAACACTACCACAAAAAATATTAGGAAAAAAAAGCAGCCGTACATCACAATGCTTGGTGTATCTATAGGTAGTCCTCAATTTACGACCATTTGTTATCAGCCCAGCGCCCCATTGATCTTCTGATTGCAATCTGGGTACTTGAAAACTAGTTCATATTTACAACTAGTTGCAGCACCCTATAATAGTTATTTTCAACCTTCACTGACAGGTTCCACATAAAATCAATGGGGAAGCCAGCAGCAAAGTGACTGGGCTAAATTAAATCCCTTAATACCTCCCCCACTTGTCAATAGCCACTTACCTACCTGTTGACTTGAAACTTGCAATTTCCTGTCAGTTTCCCCACTGACTTTGGTTGCAAGAAGTCAGCAGGAAGTTGCCTCGTCTAACGACCATGACAGGACTGCAGAGATTGCCATGATTTAGTGAAGCCACTGAGCTGTATGACCACATTGCTTAGTGACGGAAATTCCAGTTTCATTTACCATTGTAAACTGAGGACAACTTCTGCAATTTCTACATAGGGCTTATTCCCCAAGTAGAACATGCAGTACTGCAAACTTAACCTGCAATACAAAGCATTAAAACCAAGTCACCTCCACATTTTAAATTCCACCAAAACCACATGACCATTCTCAGATTCAAGGAGTTTTCCTAGTAACAAGACTTTCATAAGTCCAGAGAAGCCATTGAAAAATAGTTCCACATTAATCTTTTTCCCAATAAAAAATTCTTCTGAAATCACAGGATAAATTTATAATAAAAAAGATGAACACAGAATCTTTTTAAAAAGTCAACTGGCCTAATGTGATAAATAAATTGCTACATATTAGTCAAGGGAAAGTACTCAATATTGTGTTTCCTGGGATACTGCTTTGCAATATTAATTACTATCAAGAATACTCGACAGATTTGGCCCACAAATTAAGTGTTCTATCAACATATTCTATCACTTCCACAATAAAAGCTGGGATAAAATTCATAGTTGTCATCACATAAAGCTATATTTCTGAATAGAATCTTAAGAGCTTAAGAGCATGTGATTATAGTCGATGGCCACGGAAGCACCAAAATCTTTGTAGTTGTATGTCATCAACACTAGGTAGGAAAAAGTATAAAATGATCTACTTTGATGTCATACTGACAAGTGATAAAACAGAACCAGATTGTGATTTCTTGTTAATTTATTTTTCAGATCTGCAAAGTACAGAAGCCTTGCAAGTTCAGCAATATCCTTTGGAATTTGAGTGGGGAAGTAGACTCAACACATTTACTGAATTCAGCTCCAACTTGATCCAGTGGCCTGGGTGGATGTTTAACTGGTACTGTTTCTCAAGTGTCAAGCTTTTCCCAACTGATTATTGGCAGTCAGAAGCCTTCAGACAGTGATTCAACGATACAGCTTTAGTAAGTTATTGGTAACTCTTTGAAAAAGGGAGTTACAAAAGAAATCCAACGATAGTCAAATATTACCTGGAAGTTATAAGTCCTGATTTGGCCCATTTCTCCTAATCATAACAAGCTGGCAGCAATTTTCTTTTAGAGAACAGTTGATATCTGTGCAATGTAATTCTAACACAATTCAGACTGTTTGCTTTTAACCTTGTTATAATTACCCCTCCTACTGTATTCTGAATCTTAGAGAAATTTTGTGTGGTAAACTTCTTTCCCAAATGGGAATAGTTATGCATGGGTAAATTTGTTCAGTCAAGAGCCTATTACCACAATCCTTCGTTATAGTGTATGTTCTTCCAGATTTCACTCAGGAAGCACCTTTCTTGATGGAAAAGGACCATGCCTCTGGTTGGCTCAGAAAAGAGGTGTTGTCGACCCTGAAGCTGACATATGTGTAGCCATGTTTTATTGTCGTCATTTCCTATTATTTTTCTGTAAGGTGATCTATTCCGGGGACTTATTACTTGGAAGCTTGACAGGTGTCTGGTGTAATCCCTGTTTAGAATGCCTGTATGAGCATACTGTACTGATTAAATCAGAATAATTTAACCCTTTATTAAATTATCTATTCTCAATGTTCAACAAAGCACTCTCACTTTCATTTTGTGACCATGCCAGATGTTAAATTATTGTTTAATTTGAATTGATTGCTAATTTTTTTTTTTAAAAAATCCATTCCGGCATGTGCACTATTTCCCCATATGTTACAAAGGCTTAATATCAGGGAAATTAAAGGGTAGTATTACAATACTACTTTTCCTTTTTATTTCTAATACAATCTGATAATGATATCATAAATAAGTAATGAAATAAAAACAAATACTTTGAGACACATGCAGACAAACGTAAGTAAAAGCTATTCTCTGATATGTGCAACTTTCATATTTATAGACTTTACAATTTAATACGTAGGTTCTCTCAGTTTCCACAGCAATACACAGTCTGTTTACTAAACATTACAATCTAAGAACGTTTAGTCTTTTTTTTTCCTTCAGAGAGAAGCCAAAAGTTAACACAAAGGGCTAAATGCATGAAGAATTAGTGAGTTCCAAAATGAACTTTAGCCAATCCCACAGATTTTTAGGACCAAAAAGCTGAACTACAGCTGTTTTAACTTAATGTAGGTTACTGCTCAGCATACACCCATTACTATTTCCTACTTTAAAAAATGGAAGAAATGTTTATATGGATTTCCCTCAATGGGGAGAAAGTCAATTTAAATATATAAATATATATATAGCATACAGTAGATTTTTAAAATTCTGCTGCTTAGTTTAAAAATATTGGTTTGGGAAGAGCAACAGAAGCAGTTGTTCAATCAATTTGGAGGAGGAAATGAAAACAAAGATTTTTATGGGACTCAAGTCTGTTTGACAAATGTGTCACACATTTCAGCTCAAAGAACTGTCTTGGGGTTTGGCCTTGATTCTACTTTAACAGCAGCACAATGCTGTACTACAGGGCAAGGCACAGGGCCTGGACCTTTGTTATAATAAGGCACATGGTTCCTTCTGTTTGTGTTTAAAACTGTCACAATCCTTTACTATCTTTACCAATTATAGCTATTCAATGTCATGCTCTTTTTTCTTTTGGTCTTCTGTTTCCCACTGTTGATAAGGTGCACCTGGCTTGGATCTATGCAACCCAGTTGATGGCCACAAG
Organism: Arizona elegans; assembly: GCA_022577455.1. Classification (NCBI taxonomy): domain Eukaryota; kingdom Metazoa; phylum Chordata; class Lepidosauria; order Squamata; family Colubridae; genus Arizona; species Arizona elegans. The sequence goes on from JAKOOJ010000008.1 coordinate 60,614,661, forward strand.
TATTTCCGCCAAGGCTATATATGCCATTCTCCAAATCATGCACAACCTTCTTGCGATGCTTTGGATGGCACTGTGAGAAGGGCATACATGATCTGAAAAACAGAACACATGATTTGGAGAAAGGTGGGTGTGGCTTTCTAGTGAGGTATCAGAAGATCTGAAAACATTGTGAGAAGAGTAGCATCATGAAGAAGGCCTGGTGTAGCCAGCATCTGCCTCACAGGACCAAATTGAGCATGCCTTGTCAGCAGTGGGAGAAAGAAGACAGTGAAGGTCATCTGGGCCCTGTGGAGCACAAGGTGGTATGCACAATGCAAATTATTTATTTATTTATTTATTAAATTTATTGGCTACACATCTTACCATGGGGTAACAACTCTGGGTGACTTCTAATATTAAAAATATAAAACTATACAAATAAAATACTACAAAAATACAATATAGAACCCTAGATAAAGGATGGGGAAGGTGGGTGTAACATGAGAGGGGCAGAGGTGAGATTTGTTATTAATATTTCAATCACCTTTAATGTGACCTCCCACCCAGGGGTGAAATGCACCCGGTCTGGTAGTGATGGCGGCGGGTGGTTTGGAGAACCGGTGCAAAAATCTCTACGCCCCTCCCCCCACCATGCCCAGCTGAGCCGCACAATCATCAGAGGCTTTTTTTTTTAACTTTTAAAAACATTTTTTCTAAAACCTGTTCCAACGAAAAAATGCTTTTAAAAGTTTTTTTTAAAAAGCCTCTGATGATTGCGCGGCTCAGCTGGGATCGTCAGAGGCTTTTCAAAGCATTTTTTTCTTGGCCAAAGAGGTGGTAAAAAAAATGCTTTAAAAAGCCTCTCTGACAATCCCAGCTGAGTTGCCTGATCGGCAGAGAGGCATTTTTTTTAAAAGCCTCTCTGACGATCTCAGCTGAGTTGCTTGATCAGCAGAGGCTTTTCAAAGCATTAGAAAAAATGCTCTGAAAAGTTAAAAAAAAAAGTTGTCCACGCCCACCCAGTCACATTACCCCCCCACCAAGCCACGCCCACAGAACCGGTAGTAACAAATTTTACATTTCATCCTTGCCCCCACCCCTTTGGATCCCCAAGCCAACTGGAAGAGCTAGGTCTTTAAGATCTTCTGGGCAGCAACAGCATCACCTAGGTCACCAGCAGTGGAAATATAGACTATCATCCATGTATTGCAGATATCTCAATCCATGGTGACAAATGATCTCACTTACCAGCTTCAAAAACGTTTTCAAAAGGAGTAAAGAGAGTACGAGCCCTGTGGCACACCACAAAATAACTGTGGGGTGGATTTTTCCCTATTAATATCAATTGGGACCGGCCTTGGATAATATTGTATGATTCTGCATACAATATATACATAATTAATAACTGTTACATAATATAAGGGATCAATTATATTGAATGAAAAAACATGAATCTGAAATCTACCAAACTTAAATTCTCAAATTTTGACACATAAAAAATTAAAATTGAAACCTTATTCTACTGAGTTTTTCATACTTAACAAATGTATCATGCAGAAAATTTCCCTTCTCAGACTATAAATCTTGCATTATGATGGGAAAACCAAGAACAAAATATCTCATTTTCTAGAGAAAAATGTGAAATCCAATAAACGTTTTCATCATAAGAGTAATCTTAACTGTTCTTCTGCATTTAGTAAGCACATATGAACTCTTTCATGAAATTAAATGAATTATACATGAAGTACAATTTTAGACCATCTTATTTGTTTTCTGTTTTCTGTTTTTGCCATATCATCCCGAAGGTTATCTACTAGAAGAGAATATTATTGTGTGATATTATTGAGGGACTTCTTTTAAAAAATAAAGACCAGGGCAAAATGAAAAATAACCCCAAATGAAATGCAAAGGCAAAGAATATTAACATAATTTGAATTTAAAATTATATCCAGTTCTCATATGTAGCTACAACAGTGAAAGCCCCATCTTACTTTCCACAAATTGTTTCTTGTTACTGCTTTTAAATCTATAGTATACCCAGGAACAGCATGTCAGAGCTGTAAATATGTTTTGTATTGAAATGTTCCTGGTTTAGGAAGGTCAAACATAGTTCAAAAGACTTCTACTCTTATTAATAGTAAATATAAAAAGAAATGTGCTATAATAAAAATGTTTCCCATAGGAAGCTATCATGCATATCTGCACAATTATTAATGAAAGTTGCACATATTATATTCTATACTATCAGATATAAATCTAAATTTTATTGGAATATATGAAATAAAGCAACTGTGCATTATTTTCATTAACAATGAAATGATTGGCCAAGGACCTTTGTCAATTAATTATTTTTTTCACACTTGATATATCACAATTGATATAAAAAGTCTTATTTTAATAGTCATTTTCAACTTGGGAGGTATCCTTTGTGTGGTAGGAGAGATTTTAGCCAAGCACTTTTCTGTTCTCACTTGCACAGGAAAAGCATAATGAAAGTTTATACCAGAAGGATGTGAGAAATGAAGAGATGAACGAAGACCAGCATTAAATCTATATAGGCACTCAAGCAATTGCTTTTTTAAATTTTTCTTTAAGTGTTTTAATGCTTTAGCTATTTTCCAAGCTTTAAAAACTGACACAAGTTAAGTCCTTTTTGCTTTAAATGTCTTTAGCAGACTCACACTGTCCTCTATGAAGTGATTAGGTGAAGTCTGAACAAGCATATATTTTATTTTCATTTTGGTACTGTACTTACTACATACTTCTCCTCTTTGCTGTCCTAGGAGGTGGCCTTGATGAAAGTCCATTGTTCCCAAAACTAAACACATGTGTTTCCAGATAGCATAAATAGGCTGCAATTTGATGAACATATGCAGCATTGGAACAATGCCAAACACAAACCTTTGTGCTTAAAATGTTATAGAAATTCTGTCTGGCATGTCTGATTTTAATTACATGGCAGTTAAAATCCACAAGCTTTCAATATTCCTGTCATGGTTATCATCACTATTCTAAAAGCAGCACTATTCCTAAAGGTCAAAGTGCAAACTGTAGTACAAAAAAATATGATTCATGTAAAGCTGAAAAAAATACAGATCTTCCTCTGGTTGTAGATGACTATGATTTTTTTTTTTTTTGCCTAGTTATGATCAAGCATTTTAAAATGATTACTTAACAAGGAAAACAATGCCTTCATATTTTCTTTTTGTTTAGATTTTGGCTCTTTAATTCTACAGTAAATGCCTCAGCAGTCATAATATTATACCAAGGCTATGACTTAACTATGCCAGTGCTGTGTCATGAAAGTCTTAGCAAGAGTCAAACATGGGTGAAGGGGGGGGGGGGTGTATGAGTGAATGGGAGGATTGCTCAGATGTAGCAATGCAACGATAAAAACAGAGAACATCAATACTAAATGACAACATATTAACACCAGAGTTCATAAAAAGTTAATAATCTAAATCAATTCCACAGATGGGAGACCCACAGATGATTATACTGTCATGCACCAGCCATGAACAAATGCCATGTTGTGCATCAAACATGAAACAAGGCTACACATATTCCCTTTACCTTATTAATGCCTGCATGTACATCAAAGGTCGAGAACTATGGCCCCTTTATGACTTGTGGACTTCAACTTCCAGGCTGGCTCAGTAATTATGGGAGTTGAATTCCACAAGTCATAAAAGGGCCATAGTTCCCCATCCCTGATGTACACCAACAGAAGACTTTTCTGACATCTTCTGCTTCTCATAAGAAACCAGCTCAGGAAGGGGATGAGCTGATCCCAGAGATTAGAGCTCTCAGTGTCTTCATAAGGTTTTACCCTAAGGCTTTCTCAATAAACCATTTAAATGTTTACATTTAAATCTGAACATCATTTATCTCATTTTCCTGTTAGCTGCTATGAAACAAGTCAAAAATATTAATTCTTTCCATATTATTTTATACATTTTTATGAAGAGTATGAATCAGGTTTTCTAGTTTAGATTCCATGTATCCAGAGTGACAAATATTTAGTAAATGACTTGGCTGCAAATACTTTTACTATGCCAGGTAAGTCAGAATGCTTTTGGCTCTGACGAGCCTTAAATGGCTCTGGCGATCCAAGCTCTGACGATCCCAGCTACGTTGCCTGCTAATCAGGCAATGCAGCTGGGATCGCCAGAGCCATGTAAAAGAAAAAATTTTCCCCCCTCCAGCTTGCTTACCTTAGCTGCTAGTTGCAACGCTTGCCTTGCTTCGCTTGCCTGAATCCATTCCATCAGCAAGCCATTCCCTGCCTGCAATCAAGCAGACAGGGAGTTGTGGACTTCAACTCCCAGAATTCCTCAGCCAGCAAAACAAAGCTGGCTGAGGAATTCTGGGAGTTGAAGTCTACAAGTCTTAAAGTTGCCAAGGTTGGAGACCCCTGTTCTATTGGGTAAGTTTTTTTCCACTTTGGCAGTTTTAAAAAAAATAGTTAATTGGGGGTTTTTTTAGTTGTTCTTTTTTAGACCTAGCCATTTAAAGTTTAGGAAGTTTTAAATTTAGCTTTCATATAAAAATAAAAATAAAATAAAATAATATTTGTGCAGCTTTCTGAAATTTAGTGTGTTTCTCTCTAACTACACAAACACACAAAATCTCACAAAGCTGTATGTGGAATTTTGTGTGTGTAAAGTGTGAAAGTTGTTTTTTGGGGGGCTTTTTGTGGCTGTGTGAGGTTCCTGCTTGTTGCAGGGGCCATTTTGGGTCTAGCACAGCTGCTTTTACATTGTGGGTGAGCCAGTTGATGTTTTTTAATTTTTATTTGGTGTGTGTTGGAAGAGGGGTAGTCTTATATGGCGCATATAGCCCAAACCCTATATTTTAACAGGAAAAGTCGGGGGTCGTCTTATATGCCCAGTCGTCTTATACGCCGGAAAATACAGTAGTTTGCTTCCTGCCTCATTAACAGACATGAATCACAGCTTTCTATTTATTATTTTTTATAATTGTGCAAATGACTTTTCCATAGTAGAAGTAAAACAGATACCAGCATACACACAGTAGGCTGGAGATACTGGAACAATATATGCACTTTTCAACAATACTATCACTTTTCTGTTCAATCGTGGCCAATTCTCAGAGACTGCTTGCAAGTCCAAGAGAATGCATGACGTTGCAATTTTCTTGACAAGATGTTTCAGAAAAACCTTTGCCTCCTTTCTAAAGGTGAGCCTGATGCCTTAACTATGACAGTAAACTGGCTCCCCACACTTTGTCATCGTTTATATGCTTTTTATATCCTTTAAGCAATTGGGAGAGATGAGATAACTATATATTAATAAGTATTTATAAGATATACAGTAGGTCAAGATCAGGGGTAAAATGTAAAATTTGCTACTACTGGTTCTGTGGGCATGGCTGGGTGGGTGGGTAATGTGACTGGGTGGGCGTGGCCAACTTTTTTAAAAAAAAACTTTTGAAAGCATTTTTTCTGCAAATGCAAAAAAATGCTTTGAAAAGCCTCTGCCGATCAGTAACACAGCTGGGATCGTCAGAGCCTTTTCAAAGCATTTTTTTAACCACCTCTTTCGCTGAAGAGGTTGCAGAAAAAAATGCTTTAAAAGTCTCTCTGATGATCCCAGCTGAGTTGCCTGATCATTTTTAAAAATGCTTTGAAAAGTCTCTCTGACGATCAGGCAACTCAGCTGGGATCATCAGAGAGACTTTTAAAGCATTTTTTGTGGTTAAAAAAATGCTTTGAAAAGGCTCTGACGATCCCAGCTATGTTGCCTGATCGTCAGAGCCTTTTCAAAGTTTTTTTAAACCACTTCTTCCCTGGAAGAGGTGCAGAAAAAAATGCTTTGAAAAGCTTCTGAGATCCCAGCTGAGCCGCGCGATCATCAGAGGCTTTTTTTTTACTTTTAAAAGCATTTTTTCGGCAGAAGAAGTTGTAGAAAAAATGCTTTTAAAAGTAAAAAAAAAGCCTCTGATGATCGTGCAGCTCAGCTGGCCATGGTGTGTGTGTGGGGGGGGGGGGGGAGGCAGGGATTTTTGCTACTGGTTCTCCAAACCACTCGCCGCCATCGCTACCGGATCGGGCGATCTGTTCCAAACCGGGAGCATTTCACCCCTGGTCAAGATCAATGAAATTAATCTATAAACCTGTAAGACAATTTATTTTAAGCATATTTGTGATGCTTATTTCTTCACTTTAAGCATCAGTTTATGTATAATATTGTGAATAAACAGATAAAATTAAAAGGGTAATAGGTCTCAGTATCTAAAGAAGAACATTTGATAACTATCTTAAAGGTCTATTTCTGTTACTTTAATCAGACTGCAAAGGAATATGGTTTCATTTCTGATGCTGGAAAAATTTTGAAGAAATTGCTTTAACCTTAAGAAAATAACTGTATAATTAACACAACAAAATTTCAGGCACAAACAAACATAATAAAATCAAAACAGAGTAAGAACACTCTCAAACCCATTTTCTTGTCACTAATTTCACTGCTCAGTACCACAGTTTGTGCTAACTGCTGAAAAACAGAAGATGGCTATGAAATCACACAATCATCCTTCCATAATACTAACTATAATAAATTTCAAATGAATCTACTCAAGTAAAATGAGCACCAATGTTTCAAAAGATATGAGAAAACAATCTGATGGAAATTTTCGGCTTCAGAGATCTGGCAGTAGTAACTTTTAAATACAATTTAAAACTTAGTGGTGGTTGGTTTTTTTTGAACATCATGACAAAATTATCCTTAAATACAAATTAATTGAACTACTGGTAGTTCATCTCCTAATTACTTCAAAATACAAGTGCAGAATTCATATCTTAAAGAATTATTTATATTATATGTACCTTACAATCTAAAATCTGTATCTGCTAATAACTTTTAAATGAAAAATTATTACAGAATCTATGTAGTGAAAAAAATCATGATGAAAATGACTAAATTAAACCTTCTTCAAAAATGAATCAAATTAAATCAAATATATCTTGCAGCAAACAAAATATTCTTCTTCACACAATATACAACTAGCCAATATAAACGTAACAAAATCTTTTTACAACTAGACAGCAGTACAAAGTCAGAGATTCAAAGTAATATGACTAATTTCATGATTTCAGAACTCAGTCTTTGAGACAGATAAAGGGAAAGCAACAACAGAAAGACTGACAGATACATTTTGAAAAGTATCTCCCTGATTGCGTCAAGACCATGATATGAAATTTGAAGATTGTACTTTGCACTTCCATCTTCCATTTTCTGAAATTCTTTATGGCTTGCAAAAAAGTAAATGTAAAGATTAGATACATGCAAGGTTAACAGTATATGAGCAAAAATTGGGATTAAGTTCAAGGAATTGCATTGGAAAAATATTTAAGCCCCCTATGCTCCAGCTTCATTTCAATTATTGATCTTTATTCATGATGTCCTTTGTTATAATCAACAAAGACTCTATAATTACTCTTTTACTAAGGCCAAATGGTAGGCAGGGTATTTACATACATGAGATTTAAATTTAATTTCACTTAAATTCTATTAATATTAAAAAGAAAAGAAAGTTTGAGTCCACTAAATAATGTTGCCAAACTTATTTTTTTAAAGGGAAAAGTCTAGTCAATAATGTAGGATTTTAAAGTTTTCCTCACAATTATTTCTATTCAACTAAACAAGCAATTGTAAATACCAAAAACTGTAGCACAGAGCATATGTTCCAAAACATGAAGATGATACTCACAGAGTTTAAGCCCTTGAGTAATCATTTTGGAAACATTTAGAGGGAAGGGATCCTTGGTGCTCTCTGAGTTTGCTTGTTTTCTCGCAGATGTTTCATTACCCAAACTAGGTAACATCATCTGTGCTAGGTAACATTTAGATGTATATTTTTAAAAAATAGAAAATGTATATTGAATCGATAAATGACTTTCTTGCTTTAATCATTTTGAAAAATAAAATGCTGGTGTAGGAAATATGAAACAAATTACTCGGATTTCTTTTTGAGCCAAATTTTGCATATGCCAGAAATTTCTTTGGCTAAAAGTTTACTAGTGTTCATAAGAAACTACAATATCTGCCACCTGATTGTACCGAGAGATTTGCTAGTTCTCAAATATTGTTTATCAAGAGCTCTTTAATCAATTTAATTGCCACCTCCAATGAGAAAGTCTCGCAGGAGTCCCATTATTTGCAATGTGCAGAGAGCTCCTAGGTGAAGTACTCAGAAAGATTTACTTCCAAGTGGTCACCTACTTAGATCAAACAGTAAATCTCTGACTCTTGTTATGGTGTTTGTTTAGGTGGCAGCAGTTTAGCTGGCCAAGCCTCAATGGCCCCTTACTGAGCTCTCAGTGTGTGTGGCCCATATTGCCTCTGCAGCTGCTTTGACACACAAGCCCTACAGTGTACCAGGCCTATTGTTATTTTAAAATGATTCTCAGCCATTTAGTTTGCCCTTATCAGTCTAAAAACTTTATGGAAGATGTTAAAAGTTTAAAAATACGTGAAACAAAGCAACTTTTTAAAAACAATCTGCTAATGATTAAATGCAATTCATCCTTAATAGTTTTCATCCACAGATACCCCATGTTCTTTTATTTGCAAGTTTAACAAGATCCAAGCAAACATATTAATGAATGCAACATTATATATCTGTTTAGTTTCCTCATTATACAGATTCAAACCCAAGCAATGTTAACAGAAAATTAATTTAGTATGGAATCGTTGTACAGATGTAGCATTTTATTATTATAATCTCAGTAACAGTAAAACAGAATTGGAAAGGACTTTGGAGGTCTTCTAGTCCAATACCCCTGCTCAGGCAGAAGATCCAATTTGGGTAATGAAACTTCGACAAGAAAACAACCAAGCTCAGATAGCACCAAGGACACTTCATTTCAATCTGTGCTACAAATATTTTCCTTTATTGAGATCCTATACCATTCTGACAAATTGCTGTCCAATCTTTTCTTAAAAACCTCCAGTGATGGAGCACTCACAACTTCTGGAGGAAACTGTTCCATCAATTAATTGTTCTCACTGTCAGGAAATTTCTTCTTAATTCTAGACTGGATCTCTTTTTGATAAACTTCCAACTGTTACTTCTTGTCTGGCCCTCAGGTGCTTTGGAGAATAGCCCACTTCTCTCCTGTGGCAGCCCCTCAAATATTCTATCGTCTTCAATGGAAATATAACTATGTACAGCAACTTTAATTTTCTTTCAATAGATCTTTGAATTTACATTTATCTTCTGATAGCACTATCAAATATATTTTCATGGCATCCCATATAGTAACTGAAAAATATCTGCAGAAAAATACATGAGAAATCGACTAGAATTGTTGCAGGAATACAACTGGAGTCATACAGTATTTAAATCCAGCTTTCAGCAATTCTATTACCACCCATGAATCGGTAACATTCATTTTTTAATATATGTTGGAATGAATTTCAACATCCAGAATAATCAGGGGCTGTAAGTATCCAAAGCTAGGTTTGGTATTTAGAGGCTGCTCAGAGAGGGCTTGCAATCTGGGCGTCCTCCTGGATACGCAGCTGTCTTTGGAGGAACATCTGACGGCTGTAACCAGGGGGACCTTTTATCAGGTTCGCCTGATCCGCCAGTTGCGGCCCTTTCTTGATCGGGATTCCCTGTGCACAGTCACTCATGCCCTCGTGACCTCTCGCCTTGATTACTGTAACGCTCTCTACATGGGGCTCCCCTTGAAGAGCACCCGGAGGCTCCAACTGGTCCAGAACGCAGCAGCGCGGGTAGTGATGGGAGCAGCATGGCGCTCCCATGTAACACCGCTCCTGCGCGAGCTGCACTGGCTCCCGGTGGTCTTCCGGGTGCACTTCAAGGTGTTGGTTCTCACCTTTAAAGCGCTCCATGGCATAGGGCCTAGCTATCTTCGAGACCGCCTGCTGCCACCGACGACCTCCCATCGACCCGTGCGCTCCCACAGAGAGGGCCTTCTCGGGGTGCCATCAGCCAAACAATGCAGGCTGGTGACCCCCAGGGGGAGGGCCTTCTCTGTGGGGGCACCTACCCTCTGGAATCAGCTGCCCCCAGAGATAAGGAGAATCCATGACCTCAGTGCCTTCCGCCGTGCCCTTAAAACCTTCTTTTTCCAACAAGCCGGGCTGGCCTAACTCTTTTTAAGTGTTTTTAATTGTTTTTGTTTATTGTTTTAATTAATGGGGCCAAATTTATATATATTTTTAACTGTATTTTAATATTTGTATTTGATGTTTTTATTTGCCTGTTCACCGCCCTGAGTCCTCAGGGAGAAGGGCGGTATACAAGTTCAAAAATAAAATAAAATAAATAAAATAAACTCCATAAGACTCTGGGCAGCTTACATTGTTAAAAAAACAATTTAAGAAACAGAGACCATGTGAGTCAGGAAGAAAATATAATCAAGTATATATCCTACAAGGGCTTAGCACACCCTTAACCCAAGCTCAAAATGCCAACAGCCAGGTTTTCTCTGACTTTTTGAAAATTATCAATATAAGAACTTTACAGATGTCTGGAGTGATGCTGTTCCAAAGAACAGGCTCAGAAGGCATTATTCCTAGGTCCCAAAAGATGGCATTGTTTAGTTAAAAGAAACTAGAGCACACTAGAGTTTATCATAATTTGTTAAATTCTGCTGTTTCTTTATATTGCTTTTATTTTTCTCATGCAGATAAGAGCATCAAGTTACCGTTAAAGGTTGCATCCTTTTTGTAGAAGGTTATCACTTTACAGTAATGTGTTTCTGCAAAGTTTGTTCTTAACTGGAAGAGTTGCTGTTTCAAAAAGCCTAGGGCAAGTTGGTTTTGAACCTGCTATTTGATATGTCTTTTAGAATTCTGTTATTCACTTTGTTGTTTTCCCTATTGTTCTTTTAATTCTTAAAAGAAGAAATAACCCTCTTCTTAAAAGAGGGATGTGAAAATATCTACAGACCCCTCACATCCTGGACATAAATTGTTTCAACTTCTACCCTCAAAACGACACTATAGGGCACTGCACACCAGAACAACTAGACACAAGGACAGTTTTTTCCCAAATGCCATCACTCTGCTTAACAATTAATTCCCACAACACTGTCAAATAATTTACTAAGGCTGTATTACTTCTTCTTCTCTTCCTTACTAGTATCTATTTCTTCCCACTTATTACTATAACCATGTTGCTTGTATCTTTCAATTTATATTTTTATTTGTTTCCTAGTACGATTTGATAGCTTATTAGTAACCTTGATTATCACTAAGTGTTGTATCCTTTTATTCTCGATGAATGTATTTTATTCTCCTTATGTACACTGAGAGCATATACACCAAAGACAAATTCCTTGTGTGTCCAATCACACTTAGCCAATAAAGAATTCTATTCCATTCCATTCCATTCCATTCCATTCTATTCTGTGGTGGGATTCAAGTAATTTAACAACCGGTTCTCTGCCCTAATGATTTCTTCCAACAACCAGTTTTCCAAACTGCTCAGGAAGTTAACAACCGGTTCTCCCGAAGTGGTGCAAACTGGCTGAATCCCACCACTGATTCGATTCGATTCGATTATTCTATTCTATTCTATTCTATTCTATTCTATTCTATTCTATTCATACCATATGCACTAACTAAAGTTGGAAATACAACTGAAAGATACATTTCATTAAAAATAAATGCAATATTTCAGTTTTCCTACCAATTTCCTATCAGTTTGGCTCAAACTCCAGCTTATACAATAGGCTTAAGTACTATATAAACTTTTTATATAGTTTTATATAGTTAAATGCAGATTGCCCTCGACTTACAATTCATTTAGTGACTGTTCAAAGTTACAATGGCGCTGAAAAAGAGACATGTTTCTCCTACTTAAAACCGTCACAGCATTCCCCACGGACATGTGATCAAAATTCAGGTGTTTGGCAACAGACATATATTTAGAATGGTTGCAGCGTCCTGGGGTCCTGTGATCACCATTTGAAACCTTCCCAGACAGCTTCTGACAACCAAAGTCAAGGTTAAGCTAGATTACTCATGGTTCACTCAAAAACTGCAGTGATTTGCTTAACAACAATAGCAAAAAAGGTCATAAAATTAGGCATGACTCACTTAACAATTTAACAATTTCTTGCTTAGAAATGGAAATTCTGATCTCAATTGTGGTTGCAAATTGGAGAGCATCTTTATTTAACAAGAGACCTACATAAATACACACAATAGAGATTAATGATATTGATCATGTTCTATGTAAGAACAGTTTTTTCCCGAACGCCATCACTCTGCTAAACAAATAATTCTCTCAACATTGTCAAATTATTTACTATGTCTGCACTACTATTAATCTTCTCATCGTTCCCATCACCCATCTCCTTCCACTTATGACTGTATAACTGTATCTTTGTTGCTTGTATCCTTACGATTTATATTGATATTGTTTCCTAATTGCTTATTTGTACCCTATGACTATCATTAAGTGTTGTACCTTATGATTCTTGATGAACATATCTTTTCTTTTATGTACAGAGAGCATATGCACCAAGACAAATTCCTTGTGTGTCCAATCACACTTGGCCAATAAAGAATCCTATCCTATCCCATCCTATCCCATCCTATCCCATCCCATCCCATCCTATCCTAGTATGATCTTCATGGTTCCTGGATGGAAAAAGTAAGTAAAAGACATATCAACAATGTACACTGGTATGGATCCCCTCCCAAATTTTTCATATTGAGGAATTTCAAACTACATTGGGTCAAATTAGGCACTGGGTCAATTGGACTAGTATAGTAGTTCTTGCCCACTGTAAATTTGTCTAAAACACCTTAGAGATTTGGCAGTTTATAAATACAGGAAATAAATAAATAAATGATAAATATTTGTGTATATTAAAACAAATTTAGTAATGTTTCAAATCACAGTAGTGTGTGTTTGTGTTTATATATATATATGTAGGTCTTTGGTTATTCGGGTCTTCTCCCACGTAAAATTGGAAGTGTCTTGGCGACACCCCCAGCCAATCAGAGCACAACCAACCCCCCATCCAATCAGAGCACAGCCGAGCCCCTAACCAATCAGAACACACCTCCACCCAATCAGAACACAGCCAAGTTCCCACCCAATCAGCTCACACCCCCACTAGCAGTTAAAAGGAAGAGACAGCTGCGATCTCACATTGCTCCTGGAAGCACGAAGCCGAGAACACCAGCCTGAAGATGACGAATGAGACTTCGTCGAAACGTCGCCAAGACACTTCCAATTTTACGTGGGAGAAGACCCGAATAACCAAAGACCTACATACAAACACCCACGAAAACCTGAGAAAACATATATATATATATATATATAAACATGCATATATAAACATGCATATATAAACATACATATATATATATATGTACATGCATATGTTTATGTATCTCTGTTTGTATATATAGATTCATTTTTAACAAATGAATCCTGCTTTACAAAAGTTTGGAACTGAAAAGTCAACATAATTTTTATTCTGACTATAGAATTATTAAAAAGATTCTCATGACCACAATATTTCTTACTGATTTTTAAAAACAGAACATTATGCTAATAATTCAGTAGTATACTGGAATTTATAATTGCTGAGGTTTAAGACAAAGGTCTAAGTATCCATTGTTCCTGAAGATTTGACATCAAATGTTGATTTTATGACATAAAAATAGATAAATGTAACAAAGCAATACTTACAGTAACTTCTTTCAAATTCTTTTCATATGAAAAATGAATTGATTCTCCATTTATTTCTTTTTTAGAAATATCAAAACGGTATGTATCTGAGAACTCCTGGTCAAACAACAGTACTTTTTTAAGTTCTTCTACATACTTTTCTTGTTTCATTTCCATGTCAGCAGCCTCTCTGGAAATCTCTTCTTCAGACACTAAAAGACAGTAATTCAAAGAATTAAAGTAAATTTGAAAGAAAAGCCATGAAAGTTGTTGAGATATAAGTAGATACCACAGGTTTGAAACACATGTCAATTTATTTGAAATCACAATTTTCTAAAAGTATAACCAAAATATTACATGTTTTAGATTTTCTTTAAAATAGTGAAAATGCAAGAGGCCTTCCTAATAAGGAACCACTTATACCATATTTTTAAAATTAAGCAAACATTTTACAGATCACAGCACTGTGGTTATATTTAAAAAGACATTTAAAAATCAAGACAAAGTAGTCTGTTTTATAATACATAATTATATGTAGAAATGATTACCAACTTCAAAAGATCATTATGGAGGAAACACTACCATAGTTACCAGTAATGAAGGGTTCAAAGTATCTCCAGTACAATAGTCAGAAGATCTCTAAATACCAATCAGTAAAGAACATAAAGAGAAAGCTATCAATGTATTTAAGTTGTGACTGGAGTTTCTATCAGTACTTGGATAGAGACAGTAGGTACAGAATACTGGATCAATCTTTGATCTGTTCAAATATGGTTCAACTAGAAGTCCACTGAAGTTTTATAATATATAATATTGTAATATTTATAATTTAATATGAAATTAGAGATTTATACAACTCAACGGAAGAATATAATTTGGATGATAAATTATAATCTATAAAATATAGATTTTAGAATAATCTAATCTCTGCTGATTTCATACAGTCTTCGGAGCCCAATAAAGGAATTGGCTATGATTGTCAAGTTTCACTCTTCCCAACCAGGAGTCAAGAATAAGTACCTGCAATGAGGCAGAAAAGGGAAAGTTTGCTTCCATTGTTTCTGCCATATTCAGAATCAGCTCTAGAGATTCTTCAGGGAACGAAAGACAATTTTCCCAATTAAAAAATAATTGTGACGAGAGGGAAAACTTCAACTTATTTTGGGGGGAAATAGAGTGGGGAGCCCATTAATAAATCAATGGTGGTAAGTGATACAGTAATTTATCATATTATTATACTTTATTATAAATTTATTATACCTCTTCCAATCCAAGATGATTGGCCATCACTTAGTATAAGATGAAAACCCATACCCAGATCTTTGGACCAAGTTATTTGTAGAAAGTATGTAGTGTCTGGATCAGAAATAGGACACAGCTGCCTCACTTTCTTCTCCATATTTTTCTAGTCACTGTTTTTTTTAAAAAAACCAGAAGTTAAAAGTTACAAGGATAGCAGCACATATATTTCCAGTTCAGAGAAGATAAGCAAATTTCAAAATACAAAATTTACAAGCACTGCTGACCATATCTCTATAGATTAATACAAACATTTAGAGGAAATAAGTTCGTTTTCCTATAAACAGTAAAATTTATTTTTTTAAAGGTTATTATGAAGATATATTTAGGCTTTGGGTGTTTAAAGAATGTTTTTATATGCAAAACTCAATAAGTAACAATTCAGTATTGAAGAAACCTCAGTATTATTAAACATAAAATAGACACTTTTAGTATATAATTTAATGTATCTTAAAATTGCTTATGAATGCCACATTCAGTTTTTAGATGTAAAATCTATGTAAACTTATCCTTATTAACCTTAATAGGGGATGGGTGGCACAGTTATGCACCGGTTCAACTCCTTTCCCTGTGGCAGGTCCCAATCAGTATTGGTAGTGAGAGGTCCAGACCTCAGCCGCTATTCTGTGATGTGCCACTGGGCTCAGTACTTTCTCCACTCCTTTTCAACATCTATAAGAAACCCCTGGGTGAGATCATCCATCACCATGGGTTGACGTATATACTGTATGCTGATGATACCCAATTCTATATTTCTACGCTTGATGACCCAAGTGATGCTGTGGCTGCCCTTGCATGGTACCTGGAGGCTGCGGAGGCCTGGAGAGAGAACAACAGGCTTCAACTGAACCCTGATAAGACCAATGGCTTTGAGTACGCAGGATCTGGGACTTTGTCATCTTTGGCTCTGGATGGGATGACACTGTCCCAGAAAGACTTGGTATGCAACTTGGGGGTTCTCCTGGACTCGCAACTCTTATTTGAGAAGCAGGTGGCAGTTGCGACTAGGAGAACCTTGCACAACTTTGTATTGTGCACAAGTTGCGGCCTTTCTTGGATTCCCTGCACTCAGTCATTCAATTCCTAGTCATCTCACGACTGGATTATTGCAATGCGCTCTACATGGGGATACCTTTGAAGATCATTCAAAAGCTACAGCTGATGCTGAGTGTGGCAGCGTGGGTAGTTTTGGGAGCCCCAAGCATGGCTCCTGTAACACTACTGACCCGCGCTGCTTCCGAATGCTATTCAAGGTGTTGGTGATTATCTTTAAAGCTCTTTATGGCATAAATCCAGGTTACTAGAGGGACTGTCTCACCCCACTGAGACTGGCCCGTACCACTTGTGCCAGCAGAAGAGGCATGCTATGGGTCCCATCAGCCCGAGTATAGACTATATGATAGGAGCATTTAAAGATCAGATCTTCCCATAAATTTATAAATAATGTATGGCCGAAAGAAATTAGTTTACTCTGAAAAATGAAGCTCACACAAAGATTTTAAATGGCACACATATCTTCATAACTTCTGTCAATGTTTTTTCTCCATGCTCCTGCTTTTGCCCCTAGCCTAATAAGGTCACAAGGATAGTCTTATCCATATATGTAGCCTACACACAACACATTCTATGTAACTGAAGACACATCAGAAACACTAGCGCTGATAAAATAAAAGGCATATGTAAGATCCAACAAAGATCCATAAATATCTTCTATCTACTTAGGATTACAAACCTGCCATTACAATTCATGGATTGTAATTTCCTAGAATTTCCTAGAAATATAAGTATGTGTGTTTCTGAAATACACCAATTCGTTCATATCCACATTTCTCTTTTAAATTATTCTAAAAATATACAGAAAAAGTACACTATGTGCATTTTTTAAAAAAACAGCAATTGTTCATAAAATAGTCTAGAGTTTATTCAAATGCATGATTGTGATTTTCCCCTAAAAAGTATTTAAATAAATATTATATTTAGTTTGCTTATTTTTGACATTGAAAAATGACATTTAGAATTCCTCACTAGCTTTAAAAAAGTGTTTAAGAATATATGATATGGTGGCAATTGAATTATTGGTAGGATTTTTATTTTATAATACTATCACTGTTTAATTAAGATAACACTTACAAAACCAAGCATTTACTAACATTTGTTTTGAAGATAATGAGAATGTATGTTTACCCTGCATTCTAGTATCACACAAAATAATCATTGTCAAATGGATTTGAAATGACTTTCAAGGAATAAATAATGACACTTCTATAATCTTATTTGCAAGCTCTATAAAATTAAAACATTTGGTGCCTTTAATCATTATAAGCATTTTTAAAAAGCAGAATGATTATGGTAATAGAAAGGCTAGTGATTTCTCCTAATTGTACAAAAGAATCATATTTCATATCAATATCTCACCATAAGACAAGTAAGAAACAAAGATTGACTTTCAGGTGGGAATAGCAGAGTTCTCCCCAAATTTGTCCATCACTAGCTTTATTGAGAAAAACCAGACAGTTAGCGATTGAACTGCTCATCTTTAGTACTTTGTGTATTTAGTAGTTGGCATCTATGATCTTTATTAGGCAATGCTTCCTTCTGGGGAAGAATCAGCTGTTGGCTGGCATGTAATTAGTTGGAGTCTGCTCCCAAACAATGACTGTCCACAGTTCTGATGAATAAACAAGACAGTTTTTTTTAATTAGCTGACAAATCATTTTGTATGCTGCTTTGGGTAACTCTCAAGCACAATACAGAAGCCAACTCTTGGCTTCCTTCACTGCACTACAGAGTGTCATTGATATTTCAACTTCAGCTTTTCATTTCTGGCTTGCAGAACTGTCTTTTGACTAAGAAAAAGGTTTAGCAACAGGTGCCTCAAACCTCAGCCATTCTGCTTTGGGAACATGCAGATCTAAAAGAAAAATATATTTCAACTTTAGCAGTTATATTCATAGTCCAATCCTGCCCAGGCGGTACATGAGTACTAGGCGCTGAGGAAAGTGGCGAGTCATATAAGAAAAACCTGAACAATTAATCATGCAGCATCAACTCTATTTCTTGAGGAAATATGCAAAACATAAATTATGATGTAAGGAATTTATCTGTTTTATCCTCTAGTTTCTTGGTACCTCAGAACATGATAAAAGCATTATCTATGAGGGAGACATGATTAAGAATAAGCATCTATTTAATCAGTTTTAAAAGGCTACTTAGAAAGGATTATTACATCATCTGCATCTAGGTTAAAACAGTTATTTCATGGCTTGTTTTACAGTAATATTTTAGAATAAAGACCTCTTTAGATAAAAAAAAAAATTCACGTATCCTTTCATTTAGAACTTTAAAACCTTGAAAACAATAGCAGCCTAAAAATACTGGACTTACACACACTTTGTTAACTGTTAATTCTCAAAATCTTACATTAAATTTAGAGTTACAGATTTAATATTTTTATAACTGTTAGAATGTTCCCAACCTCTGCAATACATTTTCCATATCATGCTTCTTTGGCAACTCTGAGAGTTCTATTAGTAGATGCTATCCAAGTGGGGAAAATGGATGGAAGTTTTGGTGAAAAAGGAAAGAATACATCCTCTCAACACACGCGGTTACTATTTTAGACTTCTGATTTAAAAAAAAGGATTGCAGTAGAGATTTTATTTTACAATGAAATTAAATCTTCTCCCATTTTATAAAATTCCTATATTTTGTTCAAATCAGGCTTGACCCTATTGCCTTACAAATGGGTTTCACTGAAACTGCACTAACGTAAACAAGGATAAAGAAATTTCTCTAGTTTTTGCTGACCCCTATCTCTTAACTAATATTTCAAACCCTAATAATTTGCTTAAGCCTGATTATTATAATTTTGAATATTACACTACCACCACAATTTCAGGTAGAAAAATACACTTTGTTTGTTGGGGATTTTGGGGGTGGAGAAAGTTTGGAAATATTGGACATGAATAAGAACAAATGAAAAAGAAAGCGATATTTTCTCAGTTTAAGAAAGCTCTTTTTGAGATATCAAAAGCTTCTTTTTAATGAACTGTAGTATTAAAAAAAGTTGAAAGCAGTTTATTGGAATTCTTCTCTTGCCTATTATAATGGATGCAGACTGAAAACAGAAACTGCACTTCTCCTATAATTTATTATATAGTAAATCATATTGAACAAACAGCAGCTATCAGTATCAGAGATGAACACTTCCTACATTTAATACAGTGGAAGTTAAACTTCTCAACAAACAAAGCAGGGAGTGATGGAATTCTACACATCAGTTAATTACACACACAGTAGTAAGCAAGAGAATCAGTTTGGTATAATGGTAAAGTGGCCTAGAAATCAGGAAATTGTGAATTCTAAGCTTGCCTTAAGCATGAAAAAACAGCTGGATGACATTGGACTAGTCACTCTCTCAGCCCAATTCATCTCACAAGACAGAAAATGGGAGGCAGGGGTATTAGGTATGTTCACTACCTTGAGTACACACACACACACACACCAGTGGTGGGTTGCTCCCGGTTCTGTCCGGTTCTTTAGAACCGGTAGTAAAAGCGGGGGAAGGCTCCGCCCACCCGCCCAGACATAATTGATGATCTGTGCATGCGCATAAGCTTCTGTACATGCGCAGAAGTGTGCACACGTGTGTAAGTGAAGCAACAGCACATGTGCACTCCCATTGCGAACCAGTAATAAAGGTAAGTAGAACCCACCCGATACGTACACACACACACACAGCAGAATAAAAATCTGATCACCACCACCTCTCTTTTCTCCTGCATGTTCCTTGGTATTGATTCAGGCTTTGGTCTTGACTCTTAACCTATTTCAGCCTTTGGATGAATACTGTAAGAGAACAGTAGTAGTTGCTGATGACTCCTCCATTGTCTTCTTTAGTGTTGTTTTTTTTTTTAATTCATTTCTTCCAGGCTTTTGAAACTCAAATCAGCCATAGTAATCTTAAAATCTCTCATAAAACATTTTCAGAATTTCCTACGTACAGCTGTGCAAGCCTCAAAGTCTCCCAATTTATTTCATCCTGTAAGGTTGTATTCCATAATTAAAGGGAGAAGAATCACAGATGGAATCCATTAGATTTCCTCAGGAACATAAAAAGTCTTTGCAAATACTTGAGTATTGGCAGCATACAAGCTTCAAAATGAAACTGAGTATACACAATATAACTTTGCCAGCAATTGCTACATAGGTTTTAATGTGACAGGAAAATCTTAATAAGTCTGAATCATTGCTCAGAACTTCACCAAAGCAATGAAGGCTAAATAACTAGTACAATCAGTAATTTCCATCAAAATTTGACAGAAAGATATGTTTGTCCAAAACATGAAATAAAATGGTAAATATTCTTATTCAAAACATGGAATAAAAATAACAAATTTGTTTATTTTTCAATATTTGTCATATTAATTGCAATTTTAAATTTAGTCCATGAAGTAGACCATAAATACCAAATTCCAATTTATTAATTACACGTTTACGGTATATACAACAGAACTAAAGATTAAAAAGATGGAATACCTAAAAACCCAAGAAATCCATCAAAATGATATTTTTGCTGCTATTAACAACATGCCCTTTATATTTAAGGATCTGCTGAATTCTCTCCCCCTCTTCAAAAATACCTGTAATACTACAATGTGTTAAAATACCTACATTTCTGAATTATATTGTATTAACTCAATATCAGCATAGCACTTATTAAAATGTAACTGTAATATTGATTTTCTCAATGAAAATGTACAATGTGCATTAAATGAAAACTAAAGAAACAAAAATGTGTTTTTTAAAAAAAATCCTTTTGTCAAAACATCTGAAGAAGTCTAAATTTCAGGCTTTCTTTTTTCTTCAACAGAAAATTAAAATTTACTTTTAAAGTAGATGACAGACCCAAAGTAATAAAAATATATTATATTAATATATTAATACAAAGCTCGGTTCCTAGCAAATTATGTTATGAATTTTTTTGGATCTATTGAAGACAACCAAAGCCAACAGTTATAAAAAGCTTAAACTCAGCTATGATCCATTTCCTGCCACCTGTATTCCACTGTGTACTGAATGAATTTAATTTGCTCTTTATTCTCATAGTCACGTGACATTGCTGGATCATTTTAAAAGACTTTCTGTTAAAACATTCAAATCAGACTGTACCCATCCAATTTACAGTTTATTTTTTCATAAAAGAAAGCATAATTAATATTAAAAATAGAAATAATATTGGGTAAAGTCTAAATATAAAATCAACTTATCAAGTAAATAGATTCTTTTTCATTTGAAAAGGAAAGAAATAACATCATGACAGCAAGACAGAGAATGCTCTCTCTCTCTCTCGAGGGATTTTTTTCAAATATAGAATAAGACCTGGTATTTTTTCTTCTTACCATTTCGAAGTACCCAACAGAGAACATAGACACTAGGATACTATTGGTATTTTATGTATAATTTATTCCTGGAGATTATTATCCTTTTTATATTATGATTAAAAAGTTATCTGGATCAAAAATGAGATAAAAAAAGGGAATCAGCATTTTAGAATGATAATGTATTCCTTTCTTTCTTTTTCTACCTTTTTTCCCTTCCCTTCTTTTCCTTCCAGGATTAATAAAAGTATTTTAGGTTAAGAAAAGAGATTGCTGAGGTAGATTATTATTGGCTTCTTGGTTTATTTAGAAGAATTATTCTTGGAGAGTGATAATGCTGAAGAAGAGGGTTTTTGGTTGCAGAATAAGGCTGGACTAAAAGATGAAGAAAAGAAGAAACAGGAAGAAAAGAATGTGAATCTGGCAAGAGTTATAACATGTTGTGCTGGACAAGATTGAAAAAGGCAGGGACAGTCTACAGAATGATGTCATGTTAGGACAGTGTGTACAGTAAAGGATAAAGTCAACCACTGGATGTACTGACTGTAATCAAGGATAAACTCATCTGTGGATACTATCATTTGGAATCTGGTCAAAGATCAGTACAGTATGACTCAAGTGTAAATAATGGCACAGTGTCATATCAGTGATATTCAGTTAAAAGGCAAGAATTGAAGAAAGCAAGCATTAGAAGAGCTGAAATAGACTAATATGCATAACAAGACAAAAAGATCAGAAAGCTGTTCTGCGCCCCAGGAACAGGCTGGATTTGTATTGGTGCAGCTGGAACGTGAGAAAGATTGCTGAAAAGAACTAATTCTACAGTTTTTTAACAAATAATGTCTTTTTGCTAGTTTATATCTACATAAACATAACTAATTTTATAACAAATAAATATCTGGAGAATATCCACAGGGAAGTCAACCAAAAGAGAGGGTGCGAATGGGCAATCAAAGCCCTGTCTTTTTTATTATGGATGCAATGTGCATGGCCCCATATTAAAAAGAAGTGAGACTTTAATCTTCCAGTTATGCCCACCACTTTATTGCCACTGATCTCCCCAATGCAGACATGTTCTGGTTCTGTTGGTGGTTTTTGCAGAAATGGAAAAGGTCAGTTGAACAGAGATAGAGAATAAAAAAGGATTATTAAGGACAAAATGTTAAGGCAGAATCATCAGTCTTTACAGATATAAGTCCTATCTCATATACTGATGTTTAAACTTATTTGGAAGTGTTCAAAAGTATTTGGATGGGACAATATGGGAGACATTATATACTTGAAGATTTTTTAAAAAATATTTTGGCAAAATCTTTCGTCAAAGGCTTTTGAATTCAGTAGTTATGAGATAATAGAAAATAAATATATGGTTTTTAAAATGGGAAGCAGTATGATTAAATGACCAGTTTTTATAACCATATACCAAAAGCAAGTGGAGGGCATCCTCCAAAGATCCTTTTTAGACCCATGCTTCAGATTATAAATTATCTGAAGTTAAGACTAAAAAATAATATAGTCAAATCTGCAGTTGGCATCAAATTTAT
This sequence comes from Arizona elegans, assembly GCA_022577455.1. Lineage (NCBI taxonomy): Eukaryota > Metazoa > Chordata > Lepidosauria > Squamata > Colubridae > Arizona > Arizona elegans. Next base: position 60,637,543 of record JAKOOJ010000008.1, read on the forward strand.
ACAAGATTAAAACTTGTGTATGAACCTCTATGAATATCAGGCAATAAAATGGAAAATCTGGTTCAATAAGTTTATAATGATGCATAAGAACAAAATTTCCAACTCTGCATATATACTTATAATGACTAACCAGGAAAAAAAATCTAGGCCATGGCAGACAGCCTAAAGGAAGCAGTATAAAAGCTAAAGAAAATGATTAAAAGATGCATATTAATACCAGATTTGGTCATCATATCCATATTTATGATTTATTTCACTAATGTTTATTTCTGGGTAGTTTGATGTTGAAATACTGTGAAATACCGGAAAGTGTGTGGGGTGGGGGGAAATCAACTTTCAATGCTATGAGTAATGGAGCAAAAATTCAACTGAATGGCAAGGGAAAATATAAGGAAGTAGTCACTAACTTGAAAGTCTAACAATAAAAGTAATTTGACAATTAGTAAGTGGTTGATTGAGAAGTTATTTGACCACAAAAGCCAAATCAAGCATCAATAAAATATCTTCAAAAGATATCAATATACCACACTACAGAGCAGAATACATTCAGGGAAAAGCATCACTTTTGCATCAATCTGTTCTATAAAACAAGCCCTGACATGACTTACCAGCTCACCTATCAGAACTTTATAAGAAAACACAAGAGTTCCTATGACATAGAAAGTTTATTTCTGTCAACCAGCTCACAAATGGAGAAGTTTTCACTCTCCTTTTCCCCAATGTGCAAGGTTAAAAAGAGAAAAAATTAGGTATTGGGAAAAATAAAAATACTATTCCTCAGCCCACAGATTAAACCTTTTGAGTTCTCAAACGTCCTTGAGTCACAAGCTCACATGTAACTTTTGTCCACCAACTCTTCATACCCTATGCTATCTTCACAATCACATGCAAAGACACAAGAAGTAATGTAATGTAATGTAATGTAATGTAATGTAATGTAATGTAATGTAATGTGAAGGAAGCTTGGGGAAGAAGAAATGGGATCCTGTTGAACCAATACAGTTAGAAAAATGCCAAGAAATTGTTAATGAACCTCTGACCCAGGCAACAACAAAGAAGACGAACCGGGAGAGAGCAACACTGATACTTTTGGTATACGCACACCTTTTATACCAAATGCCACGAGTGTGGCCGGGGAGGGGGCTGGTGTCCTTGTGTCTCTGTGTTTCTCCATCTGTGCCGGTTCCTCCCTGCAAGAAACACCTGAGAGGAAGAATGACTCGGAAAAGTATGTTTTCCATATATATATATGGATATATATATATATATATATATATATATATATATTTGGAGCCGGGCAGGGGGGTTAAATATAATCAGTGTAATAATAAGAGCGCTGCAACAAATACGATCGCGCTTCCCTTCCTCTGCTCCCACCCTCCCTTTCCTACCTTGAACAGCACTGAAAATGTCACTTCAGTTTTTTGTATGCGTAAACTCCGCCTGTGTGTAGTGTGTGTTTATGCACATGGAAGCATACACACCCGAACACAAAAATGCCCTTGCTTTTTTTCTCTCTCTTTTTTTTTAAAAAAATGAACTATGGAGAACCTACCGCCGTTTATTCCCATCTCAGGCTCAGCGGCTCTCAACTTTGCCCTTCCTCCAATCGCAACCCCGACAGTTTCTCGTCGGCGTCTCTCTTCCGTCCAATCGGCAGGCGCCTGACACTCATCTTTCTTTCAGATCCCGCCCCCCTCTGGTTACCGGAAGTGTGATGTGGCTCGTGGCGGCGCGTAACTATGGTAAGAGCGGCGTTCGGGAAAGAGGCCTCCCGTTTGCGAGCCGGGGGCCGCCGGGCCTTGTGGCTCCTTTGGCGGGTGCGCCCTTGGGAACGGCCCGATAACGCGCGTGGAAGGCCTCTTGGGCCCCTTTCCCCAGTGTAGCCTCGCCGCCTTTGGCTTTGCCAAAGAGGCCTAGCTCAAGACGTCGTGAAAGGTGATGGCTCAGAAAAAGAGCATCACTTCTCACTCCTCCTCCCCGTCTTCTTCTTCTTTTTCTTTGTGTAAATTACTGGTGGCGGAATATTGGCTCGCCGAATAGCCTGGCTAGTTTGCGGCTCAAGAGTTTTGTGCGAATCTTGCTTTTTGTAATTCAGGTTGCAGTAACACTGCAATTTAAATTAATCCTGGACAAAAATGGGTTGTGTGGACACAGCCCTCTCTGTGTGTATGTAGTAAAAGCGTTTGTTTACCGCCTATCTTACCTCTGCAGCTTTTATATTATTCAAAGAAATGTAATACTTTGTTTTACGTTTTTTTTCTTTGAAAAATAGTATCGGTATGTAATCAGTATTAAAAGCACTTGTGGTCAATTGCACAGTTGTTGCAGTTTATTATCTCTTGTCCCTGGTGTCATAACAAATATTTACTACATAGAATTGTACACCAGTTCTAGAGATTCGAGGCAAAATATTTAGGTGCCTTGTTTGCAGATCACTGTTTCTAAAACACAAAGCAGAATCTACTATTTATCAAACCTGTACTGTGCTGCAATCTGATGATTTTCAGCACTTGGTGGAGTGTGCAGTATGACAACAAAAATGGCTAATGTGATTTTTTAAAAATGACAACAAAGACAGAACAACAGTTAGCAAAAGCAAGAAAAAAATGTGGTGCAGTACTTGTTAAGAAGCTCTCCAAAACAATGCATACAATATTAAAATCATACATATAATACATACAATATTAGAATCAATAACTTAGTAATACATATAAGACATATTTACATGGAAATAATTCTACTGCATTAAGTTGGGTGTCCTTCCATTTCTGTTTAAAATCAGCTTGTATTGTATATTTTGTGATGCCTCCTTTTATTACACTTGGGGCAAAAAAATAGGGGACAAAGTGAAAGAATGGTGACATTTAATTAGGACAGTTGTGTCAGCTATATTTAACTACAAACTTAATTGCAGTATGGCAGACAGAAACTTCATGGGAAATAATAGGTATTGAGTGCAGAGATCCCTAAAAGAAGAAGAAATACATGCAATCCTAAGCATGTCATGTAGCAAGAAAAATTGTCTTTTGAAAAGAGATCTTTGGGAGGATTGAGAATTGTTTAGCAACACTGATTGTAAGAACTACTTTTTTAGATCTGGTCTAGAAAAATTGCCCTTTTCATTTTTACACTATGGCTACTTTGTACATCATGGTAAATGAAGTGTTTCATTTAAATGAAGATGTATTGAAGCTTCCAGAAGACCTGGTTCTTCACCCAGGTCTTTGGTGAAGATGACTGAAGCTTTTCTTTCTTTCCACTGGGTTTGTTATTCTGCCATTTCTACTTCTTTTGTTTTTATCTTTTAAATAATTTTGTATGACATTCTATTATTTCTGTATGATTTCGCAGTCCAGAGTTGTTGGGAATCAGGCTGTATATAAATTTAATAAATCAAGCTGTCAAGTGGAGACTTCTCAGTTATTCCCACTTGATTTTGCCAAATGAGAGTAGCTAAAGAAACTTGAAATTTCCTCACTTAGTTCAATCATACACTGTGAATTGACAATTCTAACTTGCTTACTTCAAACTAGTGTCTGAAGTCACACGTTCAAATCTCTGCCTTTTGGGGACATAAAACAGGAATCTCAATTTCCACATTGTATGTTCACTATTCAAAATGATATACTGGTAATTCTCCTGCTTGAGCAGGGAGTTGGACTAGAAGACCTCCAAGGTGCCTTCCAGCTCTATTCTGATTGATTAATTGATCGATCGAAAAATTATAATCCATTATGAGAGCAGACAAACCTGCTACAACAAATGATACCACTAAGTATCAGTGTTATTAATTTGCATCATTTTCAAGGTTTAAATTTTCAAGGTTTAAAGCACAAATCAACTTGGCCTTTCTGAGCCCAAACTAGATGCCAAGGATTACAGCTGGGCCTTTCTGCACATAAAGCATATCCTGAGCTCTCCAGGTTTACATCTAAATTAAATGTGACTTAATTCACTCTGTATTGCACTTTGAAATACTTTTTGGTGAGAGTAAAATCTGCCCTTTTCTCATAATTTTATACAGTCATCTCATTGAGAGGACATATTAGAGTATTTACTTGTATCCCATCTTTATTATTTTTACAAATAATTCAAGGAGGCGAATATATCCAACATAACTTCCTCCTATTTGCCCAACAACAGCCATTCTGTGAGATAGGTTGTGTTGAGAAAGAGTGATTGGCCCAAGGTCGCACAGCTGAATTCATGCCTAAAGTGGAACTAGAACTCAAGATTTATAGCCTGGTATATTCCAAGTTTTGCTTAAAAGCCCAAGTTTGTAATATCAGAACATGATACCCAACAAACTATTTTGACTATTGAAATAGAATACAAACTAAGACTTTTAATTTGCAAAGCAAGTAATTTATGAATGATCTGAAATTCGCAATAATAGCTTTGAAAAAGAAATTATCTAGTATTTCATTGTTTCTTGCTTTAGATAGAATGGATATATTAGAATTATAATGAAAATAATAATAGGCTGTTAAATTTCTTATTTTTGTAATTATGGGAAGAAGTAAATGAATATAGTAAAGAGAACTTTTAAAAACTGGTGAGTAACTAATATATTACCTTTTCTTTCAGTCTGCGATCTTCAATTTTCAGAGTCTTCTGACAGTAATCTTACTGCTTATATGTACATGTGCATACTTAAGATCTTTGGCTCCCAGATTACTGGATAACAATAAAACGGGGTATGTGCATTTCTAAAAATTTGGGGAAAGAATATGCATGTAAGCTTGCTTATTTTTAATTTTACTATTTTTTCTTTTGAAATTGATTCATTGATGCAAATCATTGTTAATCTTCAAAAGCTTAATTACAGTATAAATCATAACCACAGAAGATTTTCATTTTCTTAAAATGGACCCTGCCTTTCTGAGAAGTATGAGATTTCACTATTTAGACCATTAGAGAAAAGAATTTTAATGTTAATGATATCCCCCTGTGTTCTATATTGGTTTTTTGTTATTATTTTATGGAGATTTTACAATTCTGTGGTTTTATTTACAGGCATTTTTATGACTGTAAATAGCTGAAACCTAGTTTGAAGCCGACAATATACAAATCACATAATAAATATATAAAATAACTTGCAGTTTAATACTTATTCAGTAAAACGCTAATTAAGCTAAAATGCCCAATCTAAAAACCCTCTTTCTAAATAAAACTTCCTTTCATATCATTTTAAAATAGGCAATAAAAGTAGCACATGCTTCCTAGAGCTCATTCTATATTTTTGACACCATGCCTTTTCTTTGAAACGCAGAAGGACTTTAGGAATGATTGCAGCTAAATTGAATTTACAAGCAACTTGATATGTAGAAAGCTATTAGGCTTTAAGGCCAAATTAAAAAATAGCCAAAAATGTAATTTGATGTCTATCTTTACAATTTAAATATATTTTAGTATACTGCAATTGTTAAATAATTTTCTCTAAAGCATTAATAATAAAAATTTGGCTACAGCTTTTGGAAACCTCTGGAATCCACATCTAAGTGATAAATTCCTCAGTGTATGAGGTGACATTCCTGGGATCTTTTCAGGAGGCCTTGGCTTGTCTTTTCCTTACAAAGCCAATACTTGACTCTACCTGCCTAAACAACTTTTGTCCAATCTCCCATCTTCCCTTTTTGGGAAGGTCGTGGAAAAGGTGGTTACTTGGCAGCTACAGGAGATCCTGGTTGAAACATATTTCTTTAACCTTTTCAGTCAGGAGTCAGGCCTGGCTATGAGGGCATAGAGAGCTTTATTGCATTCATGGACGATCTCTGATGGGAGCAAGAAGGGATAGTGCAACCATTCTTGCTCTTCTTGATCTCTCAATGGCCTTTGATACAATTGATCATGATATCATTTTGAGCCAACTACATGAGTTGGTGCTGGGTGGCACAGTTTTGCACTGGCTCAGCTTCTTTCTCCAAAGTCGATCCCAATCGGTGTTGATAGAGAGCCAGCCCCTGACCATTTCATTGTGGTATCCCACAGGGTTTGTTACTCTCTCTTGTTTAACATATACATGAAGCTGTTGGGTGAGATCATCTGTCATTATGGGTTGAGATATCATCAATATACTGATGATACTCCATTCTACATCTTGACCTGAGTAATGCTTGGAAGTTTTAGGGATCTGGATAAGGGGCAACAGACCCTGGCAAGAGTGAGTGGCTTTGGGTACATAGAGCCTCAGGATCTGGGTGTTTGTCTTCCTTAGTTGTGGACAAGTTTGTGTTATCCTGTTCAGACCCAGTTTGCCACCTAGAGGTTCTCCTGGACTTACATCTCCTGCTCAAAGAGCTGGGAGCAGGCGAGACCGGGAGAATTTTGGCACACTCTGACTTGTGCACTTTTGCAATTTTTCCTGGATCATTACTCCCTGTGCTCAGTTACTTAAGCCTTCGTCATCTCTCTTCTAGGCTATTCCAATGCATTGTACATGAGACTACCCCTGAAGTCCATTTGGCAGCTTCAGCTGGTACAAAGTGCAGCAGTGAGAGCAATCTTTGGGGCCCCTAGAATAGGCCATATAACACCTCTGCTCTGAGAACTTCATTGGCTACCAGTTTGCTTCTAAGTGCAGTTCAAGTTAATTATGATCTTTAAAATCCTTAATGGCGTAGGTCCAGGCTACCTGATGAACCTCCTCATTCCACAAGGACAAGCCCATCCTACTCATGCCAGCAAAGAGCACTAACTTCAGATCCAGTTGGTCAAACAACTCTATCAGGATTCAGAATAAGAGCCTTATCTGCTGGAGCACCCACCCTTTGAAACATATTACCCTCTAAGATAAGATCTGTCCTTATCCTAAATACTATCTTTCCACATGAGCCTGAAGATCTGGCTCTGACAGTTGGCCTGGAGACCAACGGTTGCATTGATGGCAGGCTCCATCCCACCCCTTGTTCTCTGCTCTCCACCCATCCATCTTGGTAATCTTATTGATGTATTCTCGCTGTGTTCCTTTTTCATTGTTTATTTCATGGTTGTATTGTTTTACACTCCTTTCATTTTCTTCCTTTTTATTGTAAACCACCTAAAATAATTCCATGGCAATAAGCAACAAATAAATATATAAAATAAATAAATAATGCTTTAATGAGCCTTAGGTTATTCTGTTGTATCATATGACTTGGCATTATTGTAACAACAGGCTATAATACCCATTTTTGAGTTAAATGAGCAAACTCAAGATTTACAGGGCAATACTTAAAATTGTGCAATGTGTCACTTGTTTTGGCATATGTAGCAATTCAAAGGCATTTTATGAGCATAAAAAAAATTAGCAGATTTACAATTCCTTAAAAATAAGTATTAGGATATTAGTCATTACTATTGTATCTGTAATATTGTAATTTGCATCTAATCATAGTGAAAATATAAAATTGTTTCTTACAATTAATGTTTTCAGATTATTGGGCATATTCTGGAAGTGTGCCAGAATTGGTAAGTAGTTTCTACTACCTAGTCATTTATACATATACATGCATGCATTCACTGTTGTCGAACAATACAATTCAGTATAACATTTAAGCATGTGTAAATTTGTTGAAAAATACAAATTGCTAGTAATTACTATTAGTTCCCACAATCTTATTTATTTATTTATCAAATTTATACAGCTACCAAGCTCATAAGAAATTATTCTGGCCAGCATACAGCAAAAAAATTTAAAATAATAAACATACCAAACACAGTCAAATTAAAAAAAGTCTCCCTCTAACACATACACATACACGATTCAATCAGCCACTGAGCCACCTGAAGATCTCCCTGGCCCCCTGAGACCACCCAGGCTTGATGACAAAGCCGGGTCTTGAGGAATCTCCAGAAAATAAGGAGGGATAGAGCTAATCTCACTTCGGGTGCATAAGGGGGAATATTTCATAAATAGATGCCATAGCAGAGAATGCTTGCCCTCCTTGGCCCGCCAAGTGTAGTTCCCTGATCCACAACATTCTTCTCTTACTAGATCTGATGGGATGAGCAAAGGTAATCAGGTGGTCCCTCAAATAACCTGGTCCCATAGTATGGAAGGCTTTAAACCACGTCTTAAATTGGATCTAGGCATAATGTGCTGATCTAGGAGCAGACATAACTGCCCATGCTGCTACGTTTTGCATTAGCTGAAGTTTCTGGATACTGCTCAAGGGCAGCCCCATATAGAGCATATAACAGTAGTCCAATGTGGGGGAGAGGTGACTAGGGTATGAGTAATTGTGAACAGAGCTTCCCCCCTCCTGATCCAGAAACAGGTATAATTAATGAACAACACAAAGCTGTAAAAAAAGCCCTCTTAATCATGACTACTCCCTGTTCTTCAAGCAGGAGTCTCTAGATACTGGAATAAGACATCCATTTTTTCCTTCCATTTAATTCTGTACAGTGCTCAGAGACTTTCTGGACAAGTCTCTGTAGTTTTCTTGACAAGGTTTCTCAGAAGTGCCTCCACCATAAACTTGAGACAAAGTTACTAGCCCAAGCACCCAGCTGGCTTTGTGTCTAAGGCAGGACTAGAATTCATACTCTCCCAGTTTCTAGTCTGATGCCTTAACCACTGCACCAAATTGTCTGTCTCAAGATATCCACAGTATCAGTTAGCTAGCATATTGATGACACTTCGAGATAAATGATCTTATCTTATGGCACCCCATATAGGGACCAGGGATGGAATCTCCCCTCCCCATTAACCACCATCTGGAACCAAACATGGAGAAAGGGGTGAACCAGCACAACCAGCTAAATCCTTGAGCCTCTCAAGAAAGATACCATGATTGATTATATTGAAAGCTGCAGAGAGGTCAAATACAGTAAGGATGGATGTTGCTTGGTTTGCCAAGATAACTTCATCCTTATTGTATGCCAAGATTATTTGTATATTTTCAAAAAAAATTACTTTAACCCACTGACATTAAGGTTGATTTTCTTTGATTTAGAGAATAACCATACATGATCTTGAATTTCTGTATTAACAAGAAAGATTTCTTGTCTATTTTAAAAACATCAAATATCAAACAATGCACAACATACTTGATTCTTGGACTAATTTTTACAGGTTGCTTGATGATTTTGCCTTAAAATCAGAGTTAAATATGATTAAAAGTTCCAGCACTATAATCTCTCACCATTTTTGTTTTGTACATCAGTAATCTTTAGGCATGTGCGCGCGCGCACACACACACACACACACATCTCTAGTCCGTGGATGAGGGAAAAGATTATGTCTTTATACCTTTGTCCTTATGCAGAAATGGGAAAGATCAGATTGCAGGAAAAGGTTAAACAAAGTGTCCTAAAAACAGTTTCCCAGTGTTTGAAGCAGCCTAGGGGACTTGCTGTTTTGCAAAATAAGTGCTTGTTATTTGTCAACAAACCATATATTACCGAGTTGGGCCTTTTGAAGTAATTGGCATTGTATGATCCTGTAAGTTACATATAAGTGTCTGTCTTAGAAATCCAGATGTCTTTAAGTATTTTGACTGGATTTTTTCCCTTTTGGATTATTTTAACACTTTATATAAATTTTCATTAATGCAAAATGTAACTCTGCTACTTTTATTTAAGTAGTCTTTTAAATGTTCACACCTTTCAGACAAGCTGTTCCCTATTTGTAAGTATTGTTAACAGACAAGCAATCCTAATGGATGATGGATACTTTCTTCAAGAAAATTAAGAACAGAAATCTTCAACATATTGTGAGATGGATTAGCTCAATATTAATTCTAAACAGATGTGAAATTGCATATGTTAATTCATATAGCTATTTGCAGTTTAATTTCATATCTGTCAACTAACAATGTCTCGTAATAGTAATTTTGATAATCTTGCTTTAAAGGAAGAAATGGTGAATTGTTTCTGACTGAGGAAAAATTACCTGTTGAAAAGAATTTAATTATATTTAGTTATTGCACCAATATTTTAAAAGCATATAAACCATTTTATTTATCAGGCATTTAGATCTTTCTTTAATTAAAGAAAAATACTTTAATTATTACCAGTGTGCTGTTTAATTTATCGAAAGAACATTTGAATTCTGTGTGTGTGTGTGTGCACGCAGAATAGAATGCCTTTTACTAGTTATGGAAAATGTGGGTTTCAGGAGAATTTGTGGATTAACTTTTACAACATTTACACCTGAATATGCCACCAGCTGTTATTTTATTGGATTCACTTGCAGACTTAGATAGTAGTATTTTATTTCATTCAAGTTGGGGTGGGGAAGCCTTGTTTGTATAAAAGGAGATAGTAATTCAGTATTGTTTCTTCTTCCAGGTGAACGGAAGAGCCCTTACGTAGCAGTATGCTGTATTGCAATGGCCTTCAGTATTCTGTTTGTACAATAAAAATGGGAAAATGTTAAGAACATACTGCTGTCAATTTGCAATCAAATAAAAGACTTGAAGAAATAGAAGACAAAAATACATTCTACACCTCACTTTATTTGTTTGGACAAGAAAAGCTTTTGTGTTTCAGTATTTTTGGTTAAAGACCAGTGATGTTGAAAGAAATACAGCTATTAATCCTTTTGATTGGATAACCTTTATTTATGTTAATTCTGTATTTCAGTAAAGGCTTTTTAAGACTACAACAGTGAGTTATGTCTGCCAATGTTGATTTGATGTTAATTCCAAAACCCTTTTAAATGCTTTTTATTTAAAAGTCTTTATTTTTATTTTTTTCATGTTATTATACGAAAAAATATTTAAATTACAGACAAAAATAAAGTAAAATTGTATCACAATTTTGTTTTAGAAAACAGATGCAGATAGTCTTCGACTTATAATTATTGATTTAGTGTTTGAAGTGTTTGAAGTTACAACATGGAAAAAAAGTGATGACTGGTCCTCACACATACAACCATTGCATCATCCCTGTGATCATATGATCAAAATTCAGGCATTTGGCAACTGGCATCTATTTACAACAGTTGTAGGGTCATGTGATTGCCATTTGTGACTTCCCAGGTGGTCTCCAATAAGCAAAGTCAATGGGGAACAATGGATTCATTTAATGATCATGTGATTTCCTTACCAACTGCTGTGATTCGCTTAACAACCATGGCAAAAAAGATTGTAAAATTAGGCACAATTCACTTAACAACCGCTTTGTTTAGCAATGGAAATTCTGGTCCCAATTGTGGTCATAAGTCAAGAACTATCTGTATATTAAACTGTAAGGGAAAGTTAAACTTAAGAAGACTATTTGGGACAGAAGATTTCAAATCCATTTCGTGAGCGCTTCTCTGTTATAGGTTTTATCCATTATAAAGTACATGCAATAGAAAATAATTTTTAAAAATTGGATTCTGTTCTATTATGACTCTATTAAACAAACATTTTTATGTAAAACAGTCAACTGTTAATATTTATGTTTCACCTTGAATCTGCTTTTTAGTAAACAATTATATACACTTACTTATGGTTGCAAACTATTAGGACTTAAATTTCATTCATGTATTTCTGTCATCTAGTGGGAAATGGAATACAATCTGGATTTTTTTTCAGAAACACTCAAATACTGTCTTTTAATCATTTCACCAGTATTATCAGTACTATATCATAGCACTTCAAAAACTGAAAGAACAATATTAGCTTAGTGTTAGCTGAAATTAATTATCTAATCTGATCTCTATTTGCCTATTACCTACTTAGTGTATCAGTATAATTGTACAAATACTCTTTTGACTTTTAACTTAGTTCTCACAAATCACGAGAAATGTTTTAAGAAATATTCCTTAAATATAAGTTTATACAAATTATGTTCAAACAGCTCTACCATGAGAATTACATTATGAAGTATTGATTTTTCAAATTATTACTATACAGCTGCTCCTCATTTAATAATCACTCATTTAGCAACCATTCTAACTTGTGATGGCACTGAGTAGTGCTTATGATCTGTCCTTGAAGTTCTGACCATTGCAGCACTCCCACGTTTCACAATCACAATTTGTGACCTTCCCAGCGGGAAGTCAGAAATTGCAATTACATTAGATTAATTATCTGCTCAGACCTCAATCATGGTAACCGGGACTACCAGAACTGTTGTCACTAACTAGCAAGGTCATGTGATACTATAGCCATATCATTTAGCAACAGAAATTCCACTGCCAATTACTGTTATTAAGCAAGGATTACTTGTAGATTAATTTGAAGAAGCATGAGAAGAATAAAGCAATATTATTAAGTAGATATTGTTAAACATTGAAAATGATACAGTATGGTATTAATTTGGATGTGTGAAGACATTTAGCATTTGGTAATTTTTACACTGCAGGTAATCTTTAACAACTATTTGTTTAGTAACCATTTGCTGTTATGATGAAAAAGTAACTTTACAACCAATCCTCTCACTTATGACCTTTGCACGTCTGTAAAGCAAGGGAAAGCTGAAAATCATTTTTTAGGGTTTTATTTATTTATGTAAATATCATATTGTTGGTTCCAATTGTGATAACTAAAAAGGATTATCAATATTGAGGTATAAATTTAATTGTGAAATTAGAGTGTTGGGAGGGGGAGGAGTCTGCTTTGCAAGCATTGTAAAACAATCATGCATGCAATATTTTCAAAGTAAAACATGTAAGGAGTGATGTATTGTGTAGTTTTGCAGTTATAATAATACTAAGGAATAATTGTGCTACATGATGCTCCTCAGAAGCTTACCATTTTGGAGGAATGATAAAGTCTGTTTTAATTCAAAGTCTGGTAAAGAAGATAATGATGCCAAGAACTACTTCCTTAAACTATGCCTAAATAGGATGTTCCATTCCAGGTATTATTAAGGATTTTAAAATATATTTTTTCTTGAATAATTAAGTCTGAAATTAGAAGAATATCTTACATTCCTTGAACAGAACTTCACTGAGGACTTCCGGTTTGCTGCTGGCCGCCGCCAGACGTTCCTCTGGGATCGTCAGCTCCCTCTGCCTGTATAGAGCCGCCGTTACAGCGGATGGCGGCTCGAAAAAACTCCGTTTCCAAGAGGAAACGGAGAGAGAGCCGGCAGGGGTGGGTAGAACTCCCCGCAGAGTCCCAAAAGTTTTTTTTTTAACTTTTGGGACGGAGCGGATGAGAAGCCCCATATCCCCTGCCGCTGCTCCGGGCTTTGGGAGACCTCTGCCTATGCAGAGCTAGGCGTCAAGAGCAAGCCTGTGAATCTAAAAGAATAATTAAAGAAATGAAGAACTGGACCCTTAATACTGAACCGCAAGTATCTCACCCTTTCAAAAACTATTTAAAAGAAAAGAGCAGAGGAAAAGAGGGAAAAAGAGCCTTCTAAAATGGCGTCTGCTGTGGCTGGAGAAGGGCTAAAAGGGAAAGTCCTTCCGTTTTTCATTATTACAATGTAGCGGAATAAATAACATTGGCTACATTTCTAGAGAAACCTCGCTCCTGTGCTGCTCAGAAGTTTTTTTTAATGAGGGAAAGTCTTTTTGTTTTCTATTTCTTCTCTTATTTTTGCTAAATCTTGTCTGTGTGGGAAATGGCATCAGGACTTATACAGCTGGACAAACAGGGGGGGGGAATTTCCCCCCTTAAGAAATTGCGCCAACAAATTTCAACTCTCCAGCGTCAGAAACCCGATTTTAATATATTAGAATTTATCCTTGAAGAGATTGTAAGAAGGGATGAGATTGTGAATCAGCAACTTGAAAAATTTAAGCAGGAAATTAAAGAAATTGGTGAATTGGTGAAATCAGAGTCTGACTTCTTGAATAAAAAGATTTCAAAAGTTGCTAATGGTTTATCAGGCTTTCTGATTCGGATGGAGGCAAAGACTGAATTATTAGAGACTAAAATGAAGGAAGTCGAGGAGAATTTGGATGACATGACTCAAAAAATTAAAAAGGATTTGATAAACATTCAGGATAATAGCTTGGAAGACAAATCTAAAATGGAGACTGACCAAAAGATTGGTAATGAGGAAAATGTACAACAGAGGATTGAAAGAGAAGTTTTAATGATTCAATATAATTTTACAGAATATGCAATTAGATTGAGAGGTCTGCAGGAAAATAATAGAGATGATTTAAGGAAAGTATCTTCTGAAATTCTGGCTGGGATCTTAAAGGTTCAACCTGATGAAGTGTATTGCAGGATTGATAGAATTTATAGAATAAACTCCTGGTGGGCAAAGCAAAGGCAACTGCCTAGAGATGTGGTGATCTATTTTACAGATAAAGAAATTAGGAATAATATTGTGCAGAACTCTTTTAATTCCAATTTGCAATTTCATGGAAGAAAGATTTGGATTTTCAAGGAGCTCCCGCCCAAGATGTTAATGGAGAGGAAGAAATTTGGCTTTTTAGTGACTGAATTAAAAAAAAGAAATATCCTATTCAGGTGGGACATCCCAGCTGGTTTAATATTGAGATATCAAGGCGTAAGATATCAATTGCACACTGTTGAAAAAGCGGAAGATTTTTATCAAAAAATTCTAAAAATGAATTTAACACCTTTAGGCATAATACAGGATAAGCAAAAGGAGTTGGAAATAAAAGGAAAACATCAAATTACAGAGGCTGTGATGGATAAATTGTCTTTGGACTCCTTGGAGATCCCAGCTGGACTGTTTATAAATAAGAGAGCAGTGTCATCCGAACCCAAGGTGATGAATCATCAAGTCACAGACAAGTGCGCAAATCAATCAGTTGATATACAAGTGATGGAGAAGAAAGATGAGATGATAAAATTAACCCAACAAGAACAATCCACAAAGCAGAATGAAAATCAACCAGCAGATATACAATTGGTAAGCAAGAAAAGAGGATGGAAATTCAACCCGAAAAAGAAAAAGAAAAGAAACAGATCTTATAGAAACAGCAATTTCCAAACTAAGCAACAGTGAAGCCAGGCGCTTTAAAAAATGAATGAATATTAGAAAAGACAGTGGTGGCGAACAATTGTCTGATACTATCCTGAGGATTGTGGCAGATCTCTGCAAGGCCATGATTTTGGGAAGTGGAAAGAGCCTCACTTTGTTGGATTTGAATCATCTAATTTTTTCTTATTTACTTTTTTTTTCTCTTGGAAATATATTATAACTACTTTGAGTTATAAGGCAGGAGAGTTTTGCTGGGGCATGCAGAAGATCTGGATGTTACTCAGTAGGATGACGGGAATTTACAATCCTGATGAATACCACAACTATAACCATACGGATATATTCATAATTATAATGTCACTCGGGTGGTTGTTTTTACTTTTATACAGGTGTGAGGATATCTACTACTGATGGGGGCAGAAGATGACTGAAGATTTTGAACAAACTGTTGCACCAGCATGTTATTTTACCCTATTATGGGTGATGGATTTAACAATCTAGTGGAAAGACATCAAAGAAGATATTATATGGATCATAAACTTAAAGTTATTGTCTTTTCTCTTTTTACATAATGAAATGCATATATAGATATGTGTATATCTTAGTAAAGTGGGCAGTTGATTATATTTAAAATCGTATTGCATGATTTTGTAGGAATTGAAGGGCTGAAATAGGTTAGTTTACTGATTGTTATAAAATGGGATGCATATATAGATATGGTATATTCTAGTAAAGTGGGTAGTGGATTATATTTAGAATTGTATTGTCTGATTTCAAGTCATATATTTAGAGGAGTGGAGGAAGTGGACAGAATTGAACAAATTTGGTTGCAGGGAGAAGGCCGATTTAAAATGTTATATTAATATATATAAAAGATTAAAGGTTAATTTGTAATAATACTCAATAAGTTTAGGGGAGGAGAAAAAGGGCAGATTACCGTAAAAATGGGAGTTATAAGATTAACAAGTTAAGGGTCAGTATTCCGAGAAGGATTAAGGGAAAGGGAAGATATTATGTATGTAACTAGTTATGAAATAGCCTATTGTTGTGAAGAAGTCACGGGGGGTTGGGTGGAAAGGGTGGGTTAGGGAAGAGGGGGGGGAAAAAAAGGGGGAAAAACTTGTATTTGAAAACTTTTTCAATAAAAAAAAAAAAAAAAAGAACTTCACTGAGAATGAGGACTCTAAAAATATGGGAAGTTCATACTTTTTTTTCCCCCTCCTGTATCTGTATTTTTACATCTTAATAATTGGAGCACAACAGCTTTATTTTTAGTTGTAAATTACTACAATAGTCTATTTTCACTAAATATTTTTTTTTAAAGTTCTTTTAAAAACTATTTTCAAGAGAACTCGTTTGCTTAAGTAATAGAAGGTTTGGAAGCTAAATGGGAAAAACACTTTCAGAACGTTCATAACTTGTTTTCATATTTTCAGATAACATGGTCGTCTATAGCTCATGCTATCAATTTTTGGGATTATAATCCAAACCAGCATATCTGGAAGATGTCTGGTTTGGATCTTACAACTTCTTAATGTAAAAACTATATCATGTACTAAATCTGTTTGAAGGAGATATATTCATGTAATTCCTTTACAACTTGAATAATTAGCATAAGAAGCCAGTGTTATAAATAGTGCTATAAATAGTGCTATAAAGCCAGTGTTATAGCCAGTGCTATAAATTAGCAGTGTTGCATGCTAATCTATATAGTATAATCCCAAAGAGTTGCAAAAAAAAAAAAAAACTTAAAAATTGTCAAAACTTCCTATTGAATATGTAGCAATTAAGATTATAAAGGATGGCAGTAATCAAAAGAAATGCTCTATTTTGCAAAAGACCAAAAATGCTTAAATTGTGATAATTTTTTATCTTTGTTTGATAGAAATACTCTACTATAATTAAAGTGAATATTCTTATTTTCCTAAATGTTTGTCTATTATTTAGTTTCACTTGTGGCAAACAATTATTTTTCAATTTTTACATATTTAAAAACTTTAAATTTAAAAACTTCTAAAAATGACATTAATCATAGAAAGGTAGAATGAAGGTTTAGATTTATCAAGTCTGCAATACTACCTTAATGTTTCAATGAATAAACATTGATAAAATGTTCAAACTTTCCTGTAAATGGATTTTATATTTACAAGGGAGGAAATAATTCTTTCTTTTCACTGCTTCCATCATTTTTTTCACTTTTTTAAAAAGTACCCATTTTACAGGTGAAACACCTCTATAAAATATTCATATTGAAATATAATAGTTAGAAAAGCAGCAGAAATTTATAAATGATTATGTGACTTCATGAAAATGTAATGAGGGACAATGTATCTTGCTTAAACTGCACATTTATGCTTTTAGTGTGTAAAAACTAGACAACTAGCAGGTCTTGTTTAATATTAAAAAGTAAAAAGAGAAAATGTTCAGTTTGTTAACAAACCACCTGGTCTGAAAGATAATCTGTGGATATTACATGTTTGGCAAAATATACTCTTTCCTGTAGCCAAGTTTATGAAAAGATATAACCATGTGGGAGTAACAACATTTGTAAAAGTTAACATGTTTGGTTCCATCATGATGATAGTCTGGAGAGGAGAAAGGAAATCAATTTTATGTGAAGAACTGAATGTTTGGTTTCGCCCTTCTGTCTGACCCCATATTCTCTTCCTCATTTATTTGGACCTAAATCTACCACACTTGAGCACCTGTTTCCTGTAGCAACCATTATGGGCTATTGAAATGTACTTTTGTACATTTTCTCTTACTGTTTTTCCTCTGAGATAGGAAAGAAAAGCTTTTTTAAAAAAAACACCCTCAAACTTGGAAAAAAATTAGTATCTGTTCATGGTATCTTAACTGGAGTCAAGATATTTCCTAATCTCAAATAATTTGGAAAATATATTTTTGAAGGAAGGCAAATTGCTGTATTCAAAACTAGACTGCATGATCTCTCTGTCATATTTAGTATATTTCACATGGTACTGCTCTGGTTAAGAATAGTCATATTTTGGGTCATCTTGAGGTATCGCATGCAAGTATTCTTTTACTCACAAACTTGCATGCTAGGATAGAAATGCGCTAAATATTGTTAGGATAATGGACCGGAAGTGGATCTGATTATGATAGGGAGTAAATACGTTTTGTATTTATCTCCTTTTCTAAGCTTCAAACAAAAAAAAAGACACAATCTGCCTCCAATGCTTATTATAGTTTCTCTCTTCAGGCTGGCATCCTCTCCATTAGTGACAGTTTAAACGTGTTTATTTAAAATAAAAGATTGCTTGTATAATGCATATATTTGAATATATTACAGAGGTGAATATATTACCAGAGGTGTAGTTCCTTTCTGATTATTTCAAACTGGATGCCAGCTTATTCCAATTAATTTCAGGATAACAGCTTCGGTCAAGTCCAGAGATGCTGAGAATTAGGCAGTATATAAATTAATAAATTAGTATGAATGCTCGCAGAGCCAGCCAGATGTTTAGACTGGATTTGCCATTTTTATCCACCTATGGGAGTCCTTGCCAAAGGATCTGGGATAGGCAAATTCTGCTTTTTCATGGTGTTAAAAGTATCACTACAGGATATAAGCTGTTCCAAGTAAACCTGCCTTTTACAATTGATTGTCTATGATTTATCATTGCCGATGGTGTTAAAGTGATCCTGTTCTCATTGGAGTTGATTTCTAATAACATTATTTCTTTGTTTTAATATTTGTATATTTTTGACAGCAAATGCCTTTTCTCTCAGTAATCTTGCAGTTACTGACCTTTGATTGCTTAGCCAACAATCTTGAGTCCTGAAGCTCCTTAAGATGTCCAGAAATTCCCAACACCTAACACAGTACTTGTTGACTCAAACAATGACCGATCCAATATGAGTTTCTGTAAACTAAGTCTCACCACTTTGTTTATGGGAGAGACACTCTTCAAATGGTTCCTCTGACGAGACCTGTCCAGTATGGTTCAATCTTTGACATAGCTCTCATCTTCCTCAGAACACGTAAGCTCCACATCAACCACATCACAGTTTATTCAAATACATGTAAGTGTATCACCAGTTCCTCTTCACGTTTTAAATGGAGAAGTAGACGTGTTTGTTTGTTAGGCAGTCCAGGATGACTGACTGGTTGCTCCAGTGCACACAAACTTTGGCTTAAATATGGTTTAAGTCAACAAGTATTTTGTTAGGCTTGAATCATATGAGATTCTGTAGGTAGGTACTATCATGTTCTATCAATAATATTTAGGATATATTATATTGTAATGTGCTTTTAACAAATGAAAAAACAAAATGTGTGTGTTTTGTGTGTGTTTTAATTGATTTAATTTAATTAATTTGATTTGGGGTAAAAACCAGAACATTTTTTTTTAAAAAAAGGGTTATTCTGGAGAGTAACATTTTGCACAAAGCAGAATTGTACAAAATGGATGCTCTAAGAATTAGAATTGAGTGGTGTTCTCTGGTTTCTCTTCCTGTAAGACTGCTTCAAAACACTCTTCTGAGTGAGTGATACTAAAATTGCAGATGGGATGGAGAATTGCCAAAAATCACTTCTTTCCAAACTATTCACTGGAGCATCCACTTGAAAGAACTGGAGCCTCCACTAAATCTCACTTTTCTGCTCATGGAACAGCAGCTTGATCCAATCCATTATATTTGGACTCATTCTAAATATTATTTTACACACATAAGACAGGAATTTGAACATGATTATCACTGCAGTTGTAACAATTATGTGAGATCTGGTATGAATACATAGTTCAGTGGTCTTAGTATATTTACTACTGTTGTAAAATGAGATCTGTGATAGTTCTTTCTGTTGTTTTACTTTCTCCCAGAACAACAAACGTTCTTTTGAAAATACCTCCCAGCAGGTCCCCTTGAGTAGGCAATGTTTATTGCAGTAGTTCTGGTTTCTCTTGTAAAATTTATGTCTAGAAATTGCTGTTCACAAAAATGGCACATATGAGAACATACTCATGGAAGTACAGTATTTAAAAAAAGCACCTAAACAACTGCTTTCCCTTCCCACACATGTTTTGGACAGTGAGACATAACTACTGTGATTTATAGCACTTTTAATGCTAGGTTTACAACAACACATTACTCTAGGTTCCTTTGTATCTGAATGTTACATGTTATTCTGAGATGAAATAGAGATAGATCCTAATTTTACAAAGTAGAGCTTTTCAAGCATTGATGAGATCAAACATTTGAAGAAATCTGTGGGAGGAGGCAGACATTCTTTTTTCCAGGCATTAAGGAGTCTTACTAGGATAGATTTGAAAAATGATGCACCTCAAAAGCAATTTCTCTTTTCTTTTTTGTTTCTGAAAAGAAATGAAATTTATGTAGAGGTCTTCCATTTCTACTTGCAGACTGATTTCATTTGCCTGCAATAACAGCCATATTTAAAACAATGGCATTGTTTATCAAACTCAGGATAGGGATAATAGTTTTGTTTATTATTTCTTTTATTTATATTCCACATTTATTTTTTTAACAAAAACTCAGGGCAGCAAAAATCTAATATCCTTCCTCCTCCTATGTCCCCCACAACAGCTCTTTGAGGTAAATTGGGCTGAGAGAAAAAAATGTCTGGCCGAAGGTACCCAGCTGGTTTTCATAGCTAAGGTGGGACCAGAACTCACAGTCTCCCAGTTTCTAACCTGGTGCCTTAACCACTAGACCAAACTGGCTCATATACTGAATAATAGTACAAGTGTTGTGGCTTGTCAACTGCCGGCCCTTCCAGCAGCCAAATCAGATGAGGCAGCATGGGAGTCAGGGCCAGCATCAAGGCAACCTGAGAGTTCCGAGGGGAAGAGGCAATGGAGCTGTCAGAGATAGAGACAAAGGCGGAGCCCAGGTCATCCATCAGCCTTCAGATGGAGAGTCAACAGCCCCCAGGTCTGGAGGTGGCTGATGAAGAAGAGGAGGAACAGCTGGGTCCAGTGCCTGATGCCTGGATGTGCAGAAGGCAGAGGAGAGAGCAGTGGAAATCTATGGGCCGATCCTTGGGATGGAAGAGCTAATGTTGCTAGCAAAGCCCCACCCTAGCTCTGGGGATAAAAGGCAGGGGTGGAGATGAATAGGTGTGGCAGACTTGTTAACCTGCTATGAGAGAGAGATTTTTTGCCAGAGCTCCTGGTGCTCCTAATAAAGGAAACATTTAACTACAGAGGGTTTGTTATGTTTGGCGCCAGGTCAGAACAACAGGAATATAATAAAACAACAATTTGTAATCATAATATAACATGATACTAAATAAGAACTCTAAACCAGAAGTTCTTGATCTTTTTGTGATTCCTTTGGAAGTCTGATGAAACCAACACATTCCAAACATATTTGAATGCATGAAATAAAATACATAGATACAAATTAATAAAGAAACCAATTCTGCTGAAATGCCACTATTAATTTTTTAGAAGTATGTAATACAGTAATATATATTCTTCCTTAGTAATTCACTAAATCAATGATGACAATATCCATTTTAGGGAATATTAATTTTACAGTGTGAGATTTATGGAAATTAATAAACATTTTTTAGAGTCTAGAGGCCCTAAATTAGTTTACCTACGTACATCATTGAATGAAAAGCTGGATTTTATTTAGAGAGAAACATAAATAAAGTTGTGAATTTTTCCCAACCAAGTTCATGGATCCCCCGAAATCTCTCCCAAGAGATTCCTGAAGCCCATGTTAAGAACACCTTGTACGATAATAAAAGATCTACAATTTAAAACAACATTAACCACCACCAGGCATAAACAACATACTGGCCCACCAAACAGCCTTGTGCAGCCCACCAGCATTTTTAAAAAAATTCAAATTCACTAATGCCAAACATTGTTGCTGTCCCACAAAATAATGCTATTAAATGTCTCCAACACCTCAAGGCCATACCCATTCCACCAGCTCCATCGCTTTTGCCATTCCATGCCATCTTGTTCCCAGCATAATTCTCATTGGAGTCTGTTCCAAAGAACCAGAGCCAGGTTGGATACACTAACATAAAATATTAATTTTTGATAGTATGAAAATAATGAAAAATGAACAACCATTTGTTAAAATTGATTTTCCGAAGCATTGGTTACTGCTTTCTTGGTATATTATGGATTTTTTCCAAGAACTTTTTCTTTTCTGTAGTCTAGCCAAAGTTCTGAGATTGCCAAATAGTCACTATTTGATAATATGACCAGCTGAAATAGATTAATTTCTGAAAGAAGAGACTCAGGAAAGGGCTCCCAGGCAGATTAAAGAAGGTGAAAATGATTTTGGGGTATAAAATAGAACTGTATCTTTTGAAGTATGGTTATTTTACCTTTACTTATTTCATAAGTCTGTAAAGAACAAAAGTTGTATTTCACTTTAACCTCTGTTCAATGCATTTTTAATCTCAACTTTATTTAAACACGACATTATGATTTCTTTCACATCTTTTCACATGCTTTCTTTTCACATGCTTTCTTTTGACCTCGAGTTTTCATGAAGTAATATGTCTTCATTGGATACTAATGTATTTTTCTAGCTCTAGATATTTTGATACTTTTCTGAAGCATCAACTTCAGAAAAGTTCTGAAGGCCTACCATGTATTTCTGTGTTTATGTGTGTGTATGTGTGTGTGTTTTGGACTTCAAGTCATTGTTGACTCCTGGTGACTGTCTGGATTAGTCTTTGCAAGTTTCTTGGCAAGATTTCAGAAGCGGTTTGCTGTTGCTTGCTTCCTAGGGCTGAGAGGGTATTACTAGCCCAAGATCAGCCAGCTGGGTTTTCATCTAAGTCAGGAGTTGAATTCATGATCTCCAAGTTTCTAGTCTGGTGCCTTAACCACCACACTATCCCAAACTGGCTCTCTATACATTTTTCGGACATTTGAAAGTATATAAAATAATGAACCTGTTACAAATAGAATACTTGTCTGCCTTCAATAGAAACACCCCTTTTTATGCTGCTTTCTCTACTATTCTATTGGAGGCTTAAATACTCAGCAGTAGAACTTGGAGACATGAGTTTGCAAAACAAAGGGGAAATTATCTTCTACTACATATTTTTCTATCAGCAGAAAACAAATATTGGATTACAGTCTAAATTTTGAAACATTTTTACAGCCATGCATTTTAAAAATCCTCTTGCTTTTAGAATTCTTTTTAAAAATATGTGTCATTCTTTAAAATAACCATTTGGAAATGCTGAAAGAACCTATTTGTCATCATAAGCTTTCAAAACCAGGGGATTAACTAGATGACACAAAAGGCTCTTGTTTAACTTTGTTGAGCTATCATATTGGACATTTCAGATAAAACAGACCTCCAGGTGATTTTAGATGGGATTTTTTAAAAACCCATCAGATAAAGAATATGTACATTAAAGTTTATGGAATGGCCCTAAAATTGACATGCCATAAATAAACTTTCTACTTCAAAGGAAAAAGAAGAAAGTATATAGGAGAGAAATTAAAATTAGTGTTAGCTTTAAAACAATCAGTAGCTTGTTATCTAATTTTTTCTCAACTATGTTCTTTTTAGAATCCTCAGATCTTCGTATTAGAAGACAAATGTTAAATTAGCTTGACTGAAACATTAAACATGAAAATAACATATGCAATTAACACTTTTTAACAAAACGAAGTGTGTATTCTAGCTTTAGTTTTGAACTGACTATAGGCTGTATTAGAATATTCTTCCAATTGCTGCAACTCATCAAATTTATTTATTTATTCATTTATTAGTTCAATTTATATGCCGCCCTTCTCCGGAGACTCAGGGCAGCTTACAATGCATTAAGCAATAGCCTTCATACTTTTGTATATACCTGCTTAGTAGGGCTTTCAGCCCCCCTAAGCGGTGTTCTTTTTTATACAAAGTCAGCTTATTGGCCCCACAAACCGGGTCCTCATTTTACCTACCTCAAAAGGATGGAAGGCTGAGTCAATCTTGAGCCTGGTGATATTTGAACTTGCAGTAATTGCAGGCAGCTGGTGTTACTTAACAGTGCTTTAGTCTGCTGCGCCACCAAGGCTCACAAAGCAAGAGACTTACATTGAAAATGATCAAGAAACATTTAATTAGAGAATTTTAATAAAAACTGTCCTCACTGGCAAAAAAAAAGCTTAATTTGTAAAGCAGAAGCCTAATTTCTTTTTAACTTGCATCTACAAATGGAAGGAATGTATACAGTTATGGAAAAGAAGATCCAAGTATGGTGTGTGTGTGTGTGTGTGTGTGTGTGTGTGTGTGTGTGTGTGTTATTGAAGATTAATTTGTAAATTGTAGCTCACAAAGCTAGTTTTGCAAGTCTTTTGTTCAAATCCAACTGATTAGGATAAAACAGTCATATGGATAGGAAGTAGAAGCCTTGAAATATCAAAAGGCAAGAAAGAAAATTTTATTAGTATTTGAAATGAAATAATGAACCATTCAAATGTCAGGAAACAGGGAATTCCTTTCACTTTTTTTTTCAGGGACATAAGACAAAGCAGTCCTATTAATGCTGCCATCTTCTGCTCCTTCGTGTACTATCCTTTGATCAACATTTCTGCTTTATTTCTTCATGACAGCATCTGAGATAAAGTATGCCACATCTGTTCCAGCAGCTGATGCAGAAAGTATTAAATTTATTTTAAAAATATGATTCTAAGGTAGTAGAATTCTAATAGGACTAAAATTTCTCACTATATAGCTACAATATGTTCATCTGTTGCAAAATAAAACCTATTTCATATTATATTTATACATATACACATAAACATACACATGCACGTATACATATACAGTACATATATACATATACATATGTATGTATGTATATACAGTCATTTTGTGGCTCAGTATATTTCTTTATTGTTTGCCAACAATAGAATTTTCCTGAATATATACAATTCAAGGTACATGCAAGCAAAAATCCATTCTGTTCTTCCCTGCTGCCATTTTGATGGCATTTATAAGAAATATATACTGCTCAAAAAAATAAAGGGAACACAAGCAGAAGACATCCGAGATCTGAATGAATGAAATAGCCTTATTAAATACTTTGTTCTTTACACACTTTATACACTGCTCAAACAACTAAAGGGAACACAAAACTACTGTATGTAACGAACAAAGTATTTAATAAGGCTATTTCATTCATTCAGATCTCGGATGTCTTCTGCTTGTATTCCCTTTATTTTTTTGAGCAGTGTATATTTCTTGTACTATTTCCTATATTCACTACATGGAGACTTCCAGTGATTTCATACTTGTCTAGGAAAATGTTTATGAATGAAATATTTCTTTCTGTATATCTGTTTACTAATGCAATTAATTACTGCAGAAAGCTGCAGAATGATATCAAAATTTGCAGATATTTGCTAAGCATTCAAACACTTTCTAGTTAAATTCCTGGGATGCAATTTGAACGCTAAACCTTATTGCTAGGAAACAATAGCTTGCCTCCCAGCTGGGCTGTGACATTTCTTTCCAGGACTCCAATTTACATGACAGGTTCAAATGTGCTGCCACTTAAAAGCCTGAAATGGAATAATTAGGTCTAACTCTAGAATATAAAGTTCTTTTCCTTATCTTCTGACACCCTTACAAATTTAATTCTCTCTGGCATCTGCTACGTTTTCAGCAATCCTCTTTTTTTTTTTTTTTCAGCCTAGGGACATCTGACAGCTAATACAGGAAGGAGCAGTGATCCAGGAATCAGAAAAAGGTGCCTCATCTGGACTAATAACAGAATAAAAAATGTGTGATCAAATATGATTAAGCCAAATCTTCCTTTCCTTCTGAAAGTGTCTGTCATTTTGGCACAGCTTTGGAATAGCTTGTCTTACGTATAGTATTTAAAAAATATCTTGCTTATTCGCAAAATATCTGTGGCCTCATTAGAAAAATTAGAAATGAAAACAACCTCATTACATAAATTTCCAAACATATCATAAAATTGGAAGGGAAAAAAAAGAGAGGAATCTGGATGTAATGGGTGGTGGGACTGTTTCCTCCAGTTAATTTATAAGAAGAGGCATCCCAGAACATTAGAATGTTGTATTAGATCCAAGGTAAACTTGACAGTCTGAGTTAACAAAAAAAGAGTTGAAGAAGTTTTAAGTCCTCCATCGACAAGAGGAAAAGTAGCTTGATGTTACTTATCATCCATCCATCCATCCATCCTTCCACCTGCCTACCTTATCTACCTTGAATATCATTCATGCTCAAAAGCTGACATGTATAAGCTATGTACAAGTCACATTATAACATTGGAAACTTATAATATGAACATCTAATATGAATTCTCACCCTCAGCAATTTTCAGGGATGTGAACTTCAACTCTCAGAATGGTGTTGATGTCAACACATCTTAAAGATGCCAAGAAACTCCTATCTAGAAATGTGGATAGTAGTCGAACAAAAATTTGCAACCTTCTAGAAGAAGTGAACTGACCAAGCATACACCTTTGGCCAATGTATTTCATAAAGATAAACCAAGGTCACTGATGAATTTCAGGGATGAGATGGCCAAAAAGTGTTTTTCTGCTTATGTGAGTAATGGAATTGCCAGTCAAAAGATAGCAACACATGAACCCTTTCCCAGATTATATTTCAGCAAAGGGAGAGAACAAGGAGTATAAGCAAATTGTATAAGTAATCAAGCTTGAGAATACTTCCCTATCATGGAGACAATTTCATGAATAATTTTAGGACAGGCATAGGCTACTATTAATAGGGTGTAGATAATTTGTAGGGGGAAATGTAGATATATTTTGAAGCCTTTTTAATTTTAATAGCAGACAATTGGTTTAGTTGTTTTGTGTTGACTAAATGCTATTCTATTCCTTCCTATATTCCATGTACAGTACCTACTTTGTGTAGTGGTTAAAGCATCAGGCTACACACTGCAAGACTGTGAGCCCTAGTTCTGCCTTGGGCATAAAACCAGCTGGGTGATCTTGGGCCAATCACTTCTTCTCAGCCTTAGGAAGGAAGCAGCAGCAAACCACTTCTGAAAAACCCTGCCAAGAAAACTGCAGGGATTTGTCCAGGCATTCTCCGAGAATCAGATATGATTGAAAAGAAAAAGAAAAAGAGACAGACTTCAAAAATATCTAAACCTTCAATAGGGTTTAGTGGTAGTAGCAAAACAAAGGATTATAAAGGAAAACAAAAGAGGTATGTGACAGCTCTCTAACTTGTAAAACAGAATGAAATGATGATATATTTTTTAAATACACTTAACACATTAAAATATCATATTTCCCCCCAAATAGTAGAAAATGGAAAATTCCACACAAGCACCACATCCTTCTTCAGAATACATCATTGCTTTGTTCTCTGCAGCTGTCAGCCAGTACCCTTCTTCCCTCCCACTCCCAACCCCAAATTAAATGCAGCCTCTGGTCATCAAAATTGCCGTAGGCCATCCACTGTAATTAATGATGGGGCTCAGTAGAACAAAATGCCATGGTTTAAGGTAACCCTTGAAACACTTCTGTGAAATGTTCTAAACATTTCTTAAGGGGAAAAAAAACCTCTAAGCCTTTCCATAATTATCAGAAATGATAACAGTATCATAAAAACCTACTTCTAAAAATGGATGAGTGACAGATCATGTGCAGCATCATTAGATGGGAAGCTGCTAGAAACAGCAGGACAAAAAGATAATGCTCAGGATTGTTAGCAAAATATTTTTAACATAATTGTTATAAATTATTAGTTGAAAAAAATGCCACAATCTTCTTGTTTGATATTCTTCCAGCCTAATTTGGTAAGTTACAGGTTTCTTTTTATTTTTGGACATATTTTACATTAAAAAAGCAATACTATATTGCATCTGTCTTATACAAATACTCAGGAGATATATACTTCCTTTCATGTCACATAAAACTGTCAATCAGGAAACAGAGGTAAGTTGCTAAGATACTATTTGAAAATACCTATATTCATTGCTAGATGTACACACATATGTTTGACATGTTAATCTTTTAAAAAAATTAAAGACTTTCACTTTAAAATATGCAAAACATAATCCCAAAACATGGCTTTCTTTGCTGCTGAGCAAATTAAGACACCAGACATAGAACTATGTATCACTGAAGAAGAACATGCTAAATCTCTTAGAAGCACAGGTATGCCAATGTGAAATTTCTCAACACATCAAGAAAAAAAATTGGGACAGAGGGAGGGAGGGAGGAAAGAGAGAACAAAGGAGGGGAAGAAGAAGGGAGGGAAGAAAGGAAGGAAAGAAGAAAACAAGTTCTCAGTTCTTATAAAAGAGATGATGGCCTTCATAGTTATATTACATAAAGTGCTTTATAAAAGAATTATATATAAAATACACTGAATTTTTTTGTCTATTATAATCAATACTTATTAAAATCTTCTCCCTCTACATTTCTACGGTTCTTTTTTTTATCTATTTAAGTTTTTTGTCAGACTTGCTGTATACTTAATGTTTTTCTGTGCCCAAATTCTAAATTATTTATTTCACCTCTCCTGTTTTTACGCTTCTTTGACTGTTAACCTTTTATTCACCCTTTTATTGTTTTACAACTTTTGATTAACAATGATTAATAGTAACAGAGTTGGAAGGACCTTGGAGGTCATCTAGTCCAACCCCCTGCTCATGCAACCCCCTGTACTATTCGAATCACCAAACTGCCAACCTTTCTGATCGACAAGCTCAGTGTCTTAGCCACTGAACTACCTAGTCAGGTTATAACACTTCATTACTTTTACTACTGGTATCTCTTTTCTTTTTCTCCCACATACCTTCTTTTCCAGAGTCATTTGATTTGCTTTTTCAAGCTCCTTTCTTCAAATATCTAGAACTGAGGCTAGCTGTTCACAACAAGACAGTAACTATTCCTTTTCTAATGACATAACATTGTTCCTTTTTCTCAGCCTTCTTCCAATTGGCTTGGGAATTACCATCTGGATGAATACAGGGAATATCTTTTACAGGGTCCCTTCTTCTGATTGTCCTGGCCATTTACGAATTCCAGAGAATTGTTCTCTGGGTCCCCTTTTTCTTCTTCACTATTTTTAATAGATGCTGCTTAATAAAGAGTTGAGAAACCAACAAGGTTGCCTTCCCAGTCTTCTTCTATTCCATCTCAGCTTTGTCTGGAACTCCAGTAGCTTTTGGTCTGCTGGATTGCTGATTACAACTACTTTACTCCCATCTTGCTTAGTTGTATTCTCATCTCCAACTCTAATCTTTCTTCTTCAGCTCACCACTTCATCCTCTTTCTTCTCTTTGGAATGTGTGAACACTGAAGTGTTAGTTTTTAGGGGGCTGTTTCTAAACAACCATCATTTCTAAAGATCTAAGTGCCTGAGCCCACTATAACAACATTGCCAAAAAGGCATTAAGAGTTGTTAACCTAATCTTGCGTAGTTTCTTCTCTGGTAATGTTGTACTACTAACTTGAGCATACAAAACATTTGCTAGACCAATTCTTGAATACAGCTTATCTGTCTGGAACCTGCACTGCATATAGGACATAAATACAATCAAGAAAGTCCAGAGATATTTTACGAGAAGAGTCCTCCATTCCTCTAACCGCAATAAAATACCTTATGCCACCAGACTCCAAATTTTGGGCTTAGACAATTTAGAACTAAGCCAACTTCAGTCTGACCTAAGCATAGTACATAAAATTATCTGCCACAATGTCCTTCCTGTCAATGACTACTTCAGCTTCAACCACAACAATACACGAGCAAATAATACATACAAACTCAATGTAAACCATTCCAAACTCGATTGCAGAAAATATGACTTCAGTAACAGAGTGGTCACTGCCTGGAATGCACTACCTGACTCTGTAGTTTCTTCCCCAAACCCCTAAAACTTTAACCTTAAACTGTCTACTGTTGACCTCACCCCATTCCTAAGAGGTCTGTAAGGGGGGTGCATAAGTGCACCAGTGTGCCTATCATCCCTGTCCTAATATTCCGTTTTACTTACTCATTTCATGTATTCAAATTATGTTTATACTTTTATCTGTTATTTTATATATGCTTGACAAATAAACTTATGATTATCATTATGATTTTTAGGGGGTTGTGAATTCTGGTTACCTTCTCCTTTTCTCCTTTTTTTATTCTATTCAGGCATTTCCAACATATCATTTTGGAATGATCAGTAGCTCCTTTTTTAACCGACAACCATCCTTTGATTTGCTTAAATCCTTAAATATCCCTATTTAATACTTCTCAGCTCCACCTTTCCACTTCCAGCAAGGTGTCTTCACACTATAGGACATGCAACCTTGTGAGAGATATTAATAGGTGATTAATGGCCTTTGTGAGTCAGGCAGAGACTATCCAATGCACAACAAACAAGGCCTGCTGGCTTTAAAGTACTTGCAAAAAATTAGGTGGCTCAATAGCATTGTGCTCATTTGTCATCCAAATTAATACAATTAATACAATACACAAAGAACAAACCTCTGTGATTTTATTAGAAAATTCTTCAGAGGCATTTATTTCTCTATGTCTGGGAGAGAGTTCATAAATTTCCAACAATATATTCTAGTTGTATTTTCCTTGAATATTTTGTTATTATTAACAATTACTAATATTATGTAAAACCTAGATAATATTCCCAAAGTCTAGGTAATTTTGATAAGAGAGGAAGGAAAATGATTACTTAGAGAATGATCTCTAAGTTAAGTAGACACTGAGTTGGTCCAATTTGTTGTATATTACTGTACATACAAGACTCTATGGTTGTTTCTAGGGAAAGAAAGCTAATATGGTATGAGGCTAACAATCTGAACTGTTTAAGGCAGGGGTGTCAAACTCGATTTCATTGAAGGCCCCATCAGGGTTGTGTCTGACCTCAGGGAGAGATGGGGGGGCTGGTCCTCTGCCCATGAAAACTGAGTTCGGGAGGGCTGCTCACGGCTGCCCCAGCTCCATTTTTGCTGGCAGAGGGCTGCACGAAGGCGCCCTGACCAAAAATGGAGCATGGGAGGGCTGCATGTGGCCCGAGCTCCATTTTCACTGGCAGAAGCATCACGGGCCTTCACTGTTTCCAGGGAGGCCCTATGGGCCAGATCTAAGCACTCCGTGGGCCTTGAGTTTGACTCCCCTGGTTTAAGGATTAAACAAACTGGATTTTGTTGAGTGGATCTTTTAGTAGTTGCACCAAACAGGAAGTTGAACTAGATGACTTTTGAAGTCCTTTCTATATCATTCCTTGATTTGTAATCACAAAACATATAAAGGCATTGCTTAATGCATTGTAAGCCGCTCTGAGTCTCCAGAAAAGGGCAGCATATAAATCGAACCAATAAATGAATAAACAATAAATAAATAAAGAACATAATTGGGCAGAGGTTCAGGCTAGGATATTGTAAAAAATGTCAGTTAGATGTTAGTGACTAAAAGAGAAGGGTTCAAAAAGGACTTCCATTCTAAGAAATATTATTAGAAGAAAGCACAAGAAGCAGAAATCTATATTATACCACTGTGGTTAGGCAGAGCATAGTACCAGAAGGTTTTAATAAGTCTGACCAGATGAATCTAATACTAACAGTCAGGAGTATTGAACATTACCGTTATATGGCACCTATTTCAGATTGTGCCAGATGGAGTGGAACTGAGTTTAGGGTTGTCTACCATAGAAGTTTATTAACTATGGAACATTCCCTAAGTATTAGGCATAATAATTAATATGCCTTATTTTCATTTAAGTTATCTTAACTTTATGTTAATACATGATCCTTTATAAATAATTTTCTTAACAATATTTGTCCATCTTAATAATTTCTGTTGCCGGTATCAATGCCAAAATAATATGATAGGACCCAGAATAAAATTTTAAAAGATCAAACGGTTCTTTTTGGTATCAGTAGAGAGGCATTTCCTATCAGCTTCATCTATTTAGGGACATAATTAAAACTGTGGCAGGGAGTTCTGTAGATCCTTGTTTTATAAGTGGCATAGCTAAATGGATCTACCTTCCCTTTGTTTTAAATTCAAATTGCAGAGAATTGATTTATAGTCTTGCATAATTACTTCCATGTAATTATGTAGAGAGAAAAAGTAACACATGCATTGAAACTGTATACATACATGTAATTACAGATGCTCAGATTGCTTTGGTGTATGATGTTTGTCCAGCACAATTGCAACTGCTCCTTGCACTTGAATTAGTACAAAGGCCCATCTGATTGGGAAAAATGTACAATAAGTATTTGGGCAAATTCTTATGAACGAGTATCTAAATTCAAAATTTCTTACCGAAACTGGGCCTACATTTAAAATGGAGACATCTGGTCAATTTTCAGCTCTGAGAGTACAAAGGTATTATTAGCATACAACACACTGGACTTCAAAGATGCAAGGAATAATATGGTTGGATGTTGAGGAAAACAATGAACTCTTAAAATAACATCTGGGCTCCAGGTTTCAGATATGCTTTTTCCTCTAATTAAAAAAAGTATTGGAACTCCACCCTGTTCAAAATAAAAGTGGCAACCAAGTAAAGCTGCTCCAGAAAGAGACTATAAACTCCTTCATTAATACAGTAGGATAAAAAGAAGAAAAATTAATTTCAAAAAAACTTGCTACAATAAAGAATCAAAACATTTTAGCACATCTAAAATATTTTTATAAAGAAATATCACATTGTTAGTGATGTTTGTGTTTTCAAAAAATACAAAAGGAACTTACATCCTGGTTTCAAAGTTACAATATTGCCCCTCCCCAAGTCACATAACCACATTTTTGGCACTTGCAACCGGCCTGCATTTATGGCCATTTGCAGCATCCTGTGGTCACATGACCACAAGTTATGACATTTTTGCTGGAAACTGCCATTTACTTCTGGCTTTTGCAAAAACTGTCCCACAGTGAACAATGGATTTCCTTAACGACTGTGATATTCATTTTATGATCACCACATTTGCTTAACAACCACTGCAAAAAGGTAATTAAAAACATGTCTGGTCACATAGCTTTACAACCATCATGACTTATAATGAAAACTGCCAGGGTTATAAATTGAGGACAACCTATATAGTCCAGCCTTTGCCACCTGAAACCCTGAGGATGTGTTGAATTATACTTCCTGTCACCTTTCGTACTTTCTTCATGTCAGAAGCACCTTCAAATTATAGACATACAACATTCAGCTCTGAGCAAGTAAAATTAGTCATAGAAATAGAGTGTGCATAAAAAGTATGTAAAATATGTAGGATTAGAACTAAGTGACCATCCGTCCTTTATTGGGACACATCAACAGCATTTCCTTTCACCAGCATGAGGTCTTTCTCCATATATGTTGAAGGACATCATATGCACTGTAGCATATGTGAGATGGAGTGTTCTTCTCCACATTCACACAGAGTATCTTCTATAGGGAAACCCCATTTTCTTAGATTGTCTTTTGATCTCCCTACTCCAGTGTACAGTGCAATTTCCATACAGGCCAAGTTATTCTTGATTAAGTGGCAGATAATCATGTAGTTGTCCCTGTTTGCTTGATAGCTGCTTACTTGCCTTCCATAGTTCCAGGGTGTCTGTAATGTCTGATTGTTAGGAGGGTGGAAATTTTGAGGAAGCTGTTCCTTAATCTCAGTCTTGATCTTGGAAGTTGATAGCTATATAGTCAGTGTGTTTCTATAGACATTGCTTTAACCCACTCTTTCTGTACAGCACTTTCCCAGCAGAAATTTAGAGGGGAGATACCAAGTAGATAATGCACCTTTTGTATTGGACACCTCCTGACCAGTCTTTCTGTTTTATTTAGGACCACGTCTGCCTATTGTACATCCTTTGATTTATACCAAACAGAGCTGGCATATTATCCAACAAAGTAACATAGGGCTAATGCGTAGAGTTGGGCGCCCACCTAATTCCTGTCACCTAATCTGGTATATCAACTTGCTGAATTATCTAGACTTAAATAATGAGCACTCCATAAACAAACACTCTCTCTCTCTCTCTCTCTCTCTCTCTCTCTGTGTGTGTGTGTGTGTGTGTGTGTGTATACAAGCTAAGTGTTACCAGCAACATGATGTATTAGAAAGGCTTTCAATTACCTCTCCACTATCGCCTGTATTTTATTTAAATACATTTTCTAACCTGAGATGGCTATCTCAAATACTTGGAGAGGCCTCCAAACATCAAGACACAGCTTCTCACCAGTTAACTCCTATCAGTCAATTTGCTGGGTTACTGGTACAATAACAACAAAAAGTAACAATAATTAAATAAAGGTAAACCAGAATCTACAATGCCATAAATAAAATAATTATGTGATGAAGATTTTTTTCATTCTTCATAATGCCAAGATTTCCATTAGACGTGATAGGAATTAGCAAGAGTTAATCCAAAATGACTGTGGTATTATAATGCAGTTTGAGTGGTTAAGTATAATCATATACAACAATACCTAGATTACCATGCTTGCAGAGGGAGAGCCCTGTTAATCAATTACATCAAAAACATGTTTGCATCTTAAAGACTCACAATTTATTACGATATAAGCTTTCATGGACCAAAACACACTAGATTTTAATCATGGAAGTTTTAATATAACAAATGTATGTGGGTCTTTGTGGTGGCAAAGTCTTTCTGCTTTATGGGAATTTAAGATGGTAGACTTAAAGAACAATTTTGATCAGTACTATTCAATCACACATGTTGCTGCCTATTTCTTTACACAGTGTATGGCTTGTAACAAGAAACAATGACAATTTAATTGAACAAATGGTTGGAACTCAAAGAGTTCTTCCATTCTGTTATAAAGCTATTTGACATCTGATTCTTGGCCCTTCATCGTTTGAGAAGATTGAGAAGATTAAACAATTCACTAGCTCCTCCTTTCTCATCCATGCCCAAAATATTTCCCATGGGATTTCATGGACTATCCAATCTTCCTAAGTCTTTTTTTTTTTTTTTTTGGCAGATAGTCCCTGAAGCTCTCTTTTCATCTATTATGCTTTCTTTTTTCTTTTCTTTTGAAAATTCCCTATCCTCTATATGAAATTGTTTCAGTTGTCTATGAATAGGTAACATGCATTCGTTAAACTTTCCTGGCCTCCATATCCTGTAGATAGATATTTAGATATTTAAAATAAGATTATGTTCGCTAAATACCAAATGGGTTAGTTTCTAATTCTAGTGGACATTCTTATTTGTCCAATAGACAAATAACTAAATATGAATGAGGGAAAACATTAAGAAGTGGCTATTTAAAGAAATTCTAGGCCTCATTGATTTTAAATTTATGCTTTTTCCTGATGTTTTTGGAAATACCAACATTTTCTGAACAATCCCAATTGATATTAATAAAAAGATAATTGACTTATTTAACTATCAAGCAACAGTGATGAACAAGTGGCCAGATAGTGCAATTTGAAATCCATTTTAATGGATAGCTTTAGATATAATAAGGAAGAATGAGGCAAGCAAATACCAATGCTAATAAAATAAATTAAGTATTTCTGTCACAAGTAAATGCCTTATTCTCCTTTATGTAAATAATATATGACCAGGGTATCAGGGGTTAACTTATTCTTCTCTATTTAATATATTCATATTTAACCACTCCTACATCTAGCTCCACCCCATGTATATATAAGGAGCTGTATGCTTTCCTTCTGTGCTTCTATCTG
This sequence comes from Arizona elegans, assembly GCA_022577455.1. Taxonomy (NCBI): domain Eukaryota; kingdom Metazoa; phylum Chordata; class Lepidosauria; order Squamata; family Colubridae; genus Arizona; species Arizona elegans. The sequence goes on from JAKOOJ010000008.1 coordinate 60,672,999, forward strand.
TGAATATTCAGTGAATATAGAATGCCTTCTGTAAATAAACAGTGCTTTATTTGAATATCTAATTCTTAATCTACTTATTGAGTCTGATCCTGAAAATATCGTAACAATTTGGTAGCAGAGGATGGTTAAATTGACTCAATAAAACTTTAAATATATCTGAGAGAGAAAACTCCAGAAATAAAAGAGAAAGACCCAACACCAGGGCATACAGCAAAGAAATGGAAGCAGATCAAGAAATAATTGATGAGTCCACGAATACAATATCAAGAGAATCTGAAGACTGCACTACTGACAATGAAGAAACAATGGATGAGACTGATGATCAAGAAGAAAACGAAATAGAAAACAACGAACTCAGGTCAGAGATACTAAAACTCTTAAAAAGCCAAAAGAACGATGAAAATCTCATCGCGAACCTCCAAGAAATATTAAAAAACAACGGAGCAGCGAAAGAGAAGCACATCGTTACGAATAAATCTAAAGACTCAAAAACGGTGAGCGATCTGCCTGAAAATAAAAATACAGCGAAAAAGAAAACTAACAGTCCCACGCAAAATTTCGAATGGCAGCCATCTTGGTTTCAACGGACCCCTAAGATGAGCGAAGCAGAGCCAATCAGAAAGCTAGATTCAAAATACCTGGCGCGAAAAGCCTTACTCGATGCAAGAAATGAAAATGAGAAAATTTACACCTCAGAAAAATCAGACACAGAGATTGAAGAGACTTCGATAGATATGCAAGTAAAATCAACAATGAAAACGCTCTTTGCTGCTTTTGGACCAAAATTGAAAATCACTAAAGAATCAACGAAAAGGCAAGCAAGCAAACAAACATCTCACAATCCACCCACTTCTATTCAAACGACGAAAGCGCCGATGCCTGAACCCAGAGAGCCCTGCAGATACCACCCCACGCCACAGACGATACCAGGGACCAGCGTTCTCAACCAAAGAAAGCGAGCGCCTGCTATCACCAGGACTCCCAAGATCGAGCCGGAGACCGATTCCTCAGAAGAAGAGCGATGTGAGGGAGCTGCGGCAGCGAGAACCTCTCACGATGGCTTCAGGAGCGAAATGAACAACGCGCATGTGCAAGACTACACAGACAACTTCGAAGGACATGAAGAACAGAGAGGACCATTCAGAATCGTCGCAAGCATACTCACGCCATTTTGTAACTTTCAACATTTGCAAGACCACGGACTACCTCCAGTTGTAAGTAATGGATCCAACAATATTGAGAATTTACCCAATGATTTCCCAAAACTGAGAATAGATGGCATTAATTTGCAAGAATGGTGTCAGCAGCTCCAGGTTGTCTTTCTAAAAGAAAACTTATTATTTTTTATCACTAATCCCCCCCAAAAGACCTTGGACTCTAAAATTAGACTGTCTGCACCATAGGGCATTTTTCTTATTGATTTCCAGTATATCTCCTGCCATGTACCACAGTATTAAGCAAAATCTAACTGTATCAGAAATTATTCAATGCATGTTTAAATTGTTTCACAGTGAAAGTGTAGCCACTACAACAAGAATGTCTAAAGATTTCTTCTCAGCTAGGATAAAACCAGGGGTTACCATAAGTGAACATTTAATATCTTTAAACAGAATTAGAGCAGAACTGCATTTAAGGGGGGAAATAATTTCAGATCAAACAATGAAGAGTGTTATCATTAACTCACTAGACCCATCGTAGGATAACTATATATCTCATTTAGACACAATCAATTTAGGATATTTATCCATAGAAAGTCTATCTAACAAGCTAATATCTGAAGATAATTCAAGGAGAAGTCATTGTAACAATCACATGGAACATAAACAATATAAGAGGGTAGTTTTTCAAGAAAGATATCATGAACCAATAGGATGCCACAACTGTGGATCCAAAGAACATAATAGGAGAGACTGTCCAAAACTCCTCAGAAATAGAAAAAATCCTGACTATAGAAATAGGTATCAAAACAGACAGTCATCAATTGATAGACATAGATATAGAAGTCCACCCATCTATAGGGAACATAGAGGGGGCAGGGATAACTCAAAAGATAGAAAGTCTGGTTCACTGAATGGGTTAAACAAACATGATAACACTAACATACAACAGACAGAGGACAATGATTGGCTTATCGATTCTGGAGCAACCAACCACACTACAAATAATAAAAATATACTATCTTCATTTGTAGAGGATAAATTCGTAATTAAGGTAGCTAATCAAGAGAAGGTTCAAGTCATAGGTAGAGGAAACATAACCTTACCTGGCCTAGGAAAAATAGAGGGGGTATTGTTAATACCTGAAATACCTCATAACATACTTAGTGCAATAAAACTAAGCAGAGATTCTGGCATAAATATTGTGTTCTCAAAAGGAAAAGCAACATTAGAGAAAAACAGAACAAACATAGGTACTGTGATTATTAAAGGAGGTCTACCTTATCTAATGACAAAAGAAAAATGGTTACACAACATTGATTCCAACATGGAAGATAACGATAACATAGACAATGAAAGCAGTAGTAATAGTAACAATGAGGAACATGAGATTATTCATAATCACAAAGACACACACAACAACAAAATACCTAATATTGGTAAACCAATTCATGATGAGTGTGCTCATGTCTTACATAGGAAATTAGGACATGCCAGTTTTCCTGTAGTTCAAAAGATGACTGAACATGCTGAAGGTGTTAAAATAAAAAATTGTAAAAACTATTTGGAATGCTCAGTATGTAAATCTACAAAACTCAAAACTAGCCCCAAACCCAAAAAATCAACAAGATCAACCAACAAAATTTTTGATTTGGTACACATGGACCTAGTTGGTCCATTAACGCCATCAATCACATATAGAAAACGTTATTTCCTAACCATTGTGGATGATTATAGTCGTTATGGCTTTGTCTATACACTAAAGCACAAAGATGAAACTTTTCAGAAATTTAAGGAGTTTTACAAACGTATAGAAACACAACATAATATTAGAATAAAACAAATTATGACAGATAGGGGATGTGAATTCATGTCAAAAGAATTCTCCCAATGGCTTAAAGACAAAGGGATGTTACATTACACGTCTAGCCCTTTCTCTGCATTCTAAAATGGAGTGGTAGAGAGAAAGAACTCGACATTACAAACCATGATTCGATGCACATTAGAAGATGCTGGCTTAGGAAAACAATTCTGGTCAGAAGCTTTACAATATTCCAATTATACACAAAATAGAACTTGGTCCAGCATTGTTAACAAGACACCATATGAAATGATGTATAATAGGAAACCCAAAATAGCTCATATGCACATATTTGGAGTCACTGCAGACGTATACATACCTAAGCAATTAAGACGTAAAGGTGAGAACCTATCTAGGAGACTCAGGTTCATGGGTTACGAAACAGGCACAAAAGGGTACAGATTCATCGATAATAACAACAGATTTATAGTTTCCAGAACGGCTGTATTCCATGAACAGGCCAACTGGTCTAAAATACATCTTAATGAAATTTTCCCAAACAACTATACAAACACTAAACACCAAGAAGAAAGAACTGGAGAAGAATACAATCACAACATACATAAAAACAAAAACAAAACATGGACAAACAGTCAATACAAAATAAAGACAGATTCATTAACAAAAAAAGAAGCTAGGTATTTACATGACAATGATAGTAAACCAAAAAGAACAATCAGGAATAACAGAAACCAAATACCAAATAAATACAAAGATTATATAATGTATATGGATGGAGAAACATCAACACCAAACACATACAAGGAAGTGCTAAAACTTCCCCCTGAAGAAAAGGAAAAGTGGGAATCAGCCATGACTAAAGAGATGGATAGTTTGCAGAAATTAAATGTATTCACACCTACACATGCACCTAAAGATAAAACTGTTATTGGTACTAGGTGGATGTATAAAATCAAAAACTTAGAAGGAGGCAACACCTTATACAAAGCTAGACTAGTTGCTCAAGGTTATGCACAAAAATATCCCGAGGATTACACGGATACATACTCTCCCACAGTAAGAACTGAGAGTGTTAAAACTGCACTGGTCATAGCATCAGCACTTAACCTTGATGTATTCCAATACGACATACAGACTGCATATCTACATGCAGAATTAGATAAAGAGATATATGTAAGAGCGCCTCACAGTCAATATACAAACAAAAATGAAACGTGGTTACTAAATAAAAGTTTATATGGGCTGAAACAATCTGGCAAAAGATGGTATGAATGTTTAGTCAAAGTGCTCAAAACTATGAATTTTAATGCCACTACTGCTGATAACTGTTTCTTTGTTAAAAAAGAGGATGACTCTTTAGAATTCGTGTTAATTTATGTGGATGATATTTTGTATATAGGTAAACACAAAGAGAAGAGAGAAACATTTGTAACGAAACTAAATGAACGTTTCTCTTTGAAATCATTAGGTAAGGTAAATAAGTATCTTGGAGTTCAAATTAGTAAAACAAAAAAGGGATTCAAACTTTCTCAAAGAGATAAGATTATAGAACTCCTGAACAAATGTAACTTAAACGATGCTAAACCTTGTGATACTCCCATGCAAACTGATTTCCTGAGGAACACAGATGAGTCATCCCCTGAATTTAAAGATAATACACTTTACAGATCAGTCATCGGTTCCCTTCTATATATCTCCAATTGGACCAGACCCGATATCGCTTTGCCTCTCAACTTGTTGTCTAGACACGTCAGCAAACCACTAGTATATCATTGGGAAGCTGTCAAAAGAATATTCAGATATTTGAAAGGTAGCTTAGATTTTTGTTTATTATTGGAACCCAATAGTGTCAAAGAGCCCATCCTCACATGTTACGCCGACGCAGATTGGGCTGGCGACACCACATGTAGAAAAAGCACATCTGGTTATATATTTTTTCTTAACAATTGTCCAGTTTACTGGTATACTGGTAAACAAGACTTAGTAGCCACATCAACAACTGAGGCAGAATATGTCTGTTTGTCTAAAGCCTCAAATAACCTCGTATGGTTTAATGACTGGTTGTCAGACACCTGGATGAAACCTTCATTACCATTTATCATACATGAAGATAATAAGGCTGCTATTGAAATATCTAGATCTGATGCCATTGGACAAAGATCCAGACATATAGATATAAAATTCAAACATGTGAGGCAGTTATCTCAAGATGGATTTATTAAAGCAGTCCATTGTGAAACCTCAGAGCAAATTGCTGACATACTAACAAAGCCTTTACCCTCTAAGCAGCACAAATATTTGACTTCTAAGTTACAAGTTTTATATTGTTCAGAATCTGAATGTAATTATTGTTATATATCGAATCGGCATTTAGAGGGGGATTTGTCACAAGTAAATGCCTTATTCTCCTTTATGTAAATAATATATGACCAGGGTATCAGGGGTTAACTTATTCTTCTCTATTTAATATATTCATATTTAACCACTCCTACATCTAGCTCCACCCCATGTATATATAAGGAGCTGTATGCTTTCCTTCTGTGCTTCTATCTGTGAATATTCAGTGAATATAGAATGCCTTCTGTAAATAAACAGTGCTTTATTTGAATATCTAATTCAAATTGAATATCTAATTGAGTCTGATCCTGAAAATATCGTAACAATTTCACTCTTACCTTCTAGAACAGTAAAGACATAAATAGCTTACTTAAATCATTTTGTGTTCATATTGTGAAAACATTTGCCTGGAAATTACTTGAAAACTCTAAGCAAACTAACCTCTTAACAAATCATGAACTTTAGAACTTTACACATGCTATATTGTTTGGGTATTATTTATATATAATCAGTGAAAAAGAGATCAATTAATAGCAATAGCACTTAGATTTATATACCACTTCATAGTGCTTTACATCACTCTCTAAATGGTTTACAGAGTCAACATATTGCTCACAACAATCTGGATTCTCATTTTACTGGCCTTGATGAGTTCCCCATCTATCCCCCCATTTAAATCATTGATGAAGATATTGAAGAAAACTGGGTCTAAGACAGAACCTTGGGGTGCCCCACTGCATACGTCCCTTCATGTAGATGTAGTTCCATTGAGGACTACATGCTGAGTGTGGTTGATCAGCCAGTTACAAATCCATCTGGTTGTGACACTGTCTAACCCACGTTTTTCTATCTTATCAAGGTTGTAGAGCCCTGGCACTAGGAGGCCTGGAACTTGATTTCAGCCCTAGCACCACCACTGCTGTTTAATAAGGCCACCTTGCACTATTCCCCAAGGCACATGAGCATAATTGTCACCTAGACACAGTATTCCACAGGATCTACCATGTACCACTTACCTTCCAGTGGTGTTTGTTTTCTGTTCACCGCCACCTGTGATCTACCTGAGGCTGTTCTGGGTCATATGAAGCCTTCTTTCTTGAAGTTGCTTTGGAGAATTCTCTACTGTGGTCTTTGCAGCCTCTGGAAATCATCCAAAAGCATGTTTCCTACTTGTGCAACTTCAACAGAATCCAAAGGTCACACTTCCCATTCTCTCATGGCTTCTGCAACCTCTGAAAAATCACACTGAACAGGGCATGCTTTTGAAAATAGTATTTGTCAGGGGTTGGTGAACACTGGCATGTCACCAAAAATATTATAGCATTTCACCTTTGACACAGACTGTATGTCATAGGTTTGCCATCATTGCTTAGGAATGTAAGTGGACTCCCAATGCAAACTAAATTCAGAACAAACTCTAGAGCAGTGGTTCTCAACCTTCCTAATGCCGCGACCCTTTAATACAGTTCCTCATGTTGTGGTGACCCCCAACCAGGGGTGGGTTCTAAATTTTTTTACTACCGGTTCTGTGGACGTGGCTTATTTTGTGGGCATGACTTGGAGGTCATGTGACTGGGTGGGTGTGGCTAGCTGGTCATATGACCGGGTGGCCATGGCTATGTGTATAGGAACTACTCAGAGGGCTGAAAAAAGTCATTTCTGACAGGTCCTCGCACTTTTGACTGGTCCTCACACTTATGACCATCCTCACATTTATGCCCGTGCAGCATTCTTAACAACCATGTCACTCATTTCACAACTGCTTCTCTTCACCATGGTGACAAGATAGGGCAAAATCGTAAAATGTGAGGACAGTCGTAAGTTCGAGGATTGGTCAAAAGCGTGAGGACCAGTCAAAAATAACTTTTTCAGCCCTCTGAGTAGTCCATATGCACAAAAGGACTACCCAGAGGGCTGAAAAAAGTGATTTCTGACAGGTCCTCGCACTTTTGACCGGTCTTCGCACTTATGATTGGTCATCATTTATGCCCATTGTAGCATTCTTAACAACCATGTCACTCATTTCACAACTGCTTCTCTTCACCATGGTGACAAGATAGGGCAAAAATGGAAAATTTGAGGACAGTTGTAAGTTCGAGGACTGGTCAAAAGTGGGAGGACCAGTCAGAAATAACTTTTTCAGCCCTCTGAGTAGTCCATATACATAAAAGGATACAGCAATAGAGAGGGATGAAGGAAGGGAAGGGAAATTAGAGTAGGAGTGAGGGTAAGAGAGGGAGGAAGAGAGCAGAAGAAGGAGAAAGGAAGAGGAAGTAGGGAGGAGAAGAAGAGGGTGAGGAAGAGAAAGTAAGAAGGAAAGAAAAGAGAGAAGTGGTAGGTTTGAGGAGAAAGATTGCTGTACAATAAAAAAGATGAAAGGGAAGAAAGCCAACCCCAAACAAATATAAAGATATTAAGATAAAGAATGAATTGTTAAACTTTAAAGAATAAAAGAGAACAAATATGAATAAATAACAATAATTAGAAACACACATACAAACATACAATGTATTTTCTTTGAACAGAGTATTTGGCCGGTTCATAAATTTAAACAGTGTTTAGTCATTTCAATTAAACAGTAAACTGTTTAGTCAATTCAACTAAACAGTGTTTAGTCATTTCAATTAAATTTACAATTTCTATATTTCTTTTTTGCCATATTTATTCCTCATCTATTTTTGTAAAAAACCAATATTACCCTTCATCCTCATCTCTAATCTTAATCAAATTCAATTTTTCCCTTCTATTCTATATTATACCCCTTCCCATTGTTATCTATTTTTATATCCATCCTCACATTGGTTAATTATGTAATATTACAGTTGTTTAATATAAATTCAATATTTTAATATAAATCAATTAGTTATATAACTACCTTTTTTGTTTAATAATCAATATGAACATGAATATTACAATTATTTCCATGCAACCCAATTTCTTACAAATCAATTAATTATATTTACCAATAATAATAAACCAAATAATTTCCCCCATATATTCCTCCAAACCACAACTTAACCATTTCTCCTTTCAACACAATATACAATTAATAGTATCTCAATTATTACAATTCCCTAGTTAAATAGAGCTTTTTTTCTTTTGTGTTTTAAAATCTCCTCTTTTTCCCTATATTTCCCGTTGTTTGCACCTACCTTTTTTGGTGAGGAAAAAGAAAAGAAATCTGCCTGCCTAATTTTCCAAGTTGCAGCAACAGCAAAGCAGTTTCAGTTTCGTTTTTCAGCATAGATAAGGAAAAAAAAAACTGCACTCTTTGCAAGCAAGCAGCAGAGCCCTGAGCAAAACAGCTGAGAGCAAATCAGCTGGGGGTCGGGAGCCGATCTAATCAAGGGCTAATTAGCCTATGCTGAAGCACCGCGGGCCAATAAAATTACAAAAAAACACCTAACCATTTGTTAAATTGCTGGCTCCCCCGCCCCTCACCCACCACTATTTATTGGCAATAAATAGTGGTGCGGAGGGGCGGGGCAAGCCAGCAATTTAACAAATGGTTCGGCTACACCACTGGCTATAGGGCGGTTCTTTGAAGCCCTGCAGCAAGAATTTAAATATTTTTTTTTCCTCTAGCCATCGGAGGCAGCAATAGATTGGTAGTGGGCGGGGTAAACAAACGGCCGGCGATCCCACAGAGCAGAGAGTGAGGGTGAGTGAAGGCATGGGGGGGCAAGAGTGGGCTTTGGCGACCCCTGTGAAATGGCCGTTCGACCCCCAAAGGGGTCGCGACCCCCAGGTTGAGAACCGCTGCTCTAGAGAGATCCTTCCACAACAAGTATAGAACTGTACTTTCTTGTTACAAATGTGTTTTTCTCCACTGCTCTTTGAATCCCCTCTAGAGGACATCAAAGTATGTCATGTAATCCTTTTCATCTTCCACAAACTTTTTACTGATGATATAAGAAAAGTTTTGATATTTACCAAAAATCATCTTAATCCCCCAAAGCATTCTGTTTGGTCAGAATTCACCAAGTTTCAAGAAAGCGATTTGTGAACTCTCTTCTCTTCCTCTCATTTGTTATATGTATTTATTACCACAACATACTTTCCTACATAACATCTGCATTCTAGAAGCTTTGCTGGGAATGAGGCAATTCAAAATATAGGTTTCTTGCTCTATCAATTATACTAAGCTTCATAAGAAAGGATTTGGAGTTGCCCCTCGCTCCATTCATTGAAGCTAATTAGACTGGAATGAAAGGCTTATTCTTACTCAGAAACCTTTGTCATGTCCTATCAATATTCTGTCTTCTGCATATTGTTGATGAATGGGCTTTACAAACCTGATATAATTATTTCCATTAGCTTTGTGAGATTGCTAACATAAAAGCCCATTCACATTTGTTCCTGTGGTCTCTAGTTAAAAGAAAATATTGTTCATAATATTCCACCAAGCTGCTGTCCTTTGAACCACGCAGGGTTGTAAGGACAATTCTATAGCTCCAAGGCAAACCTTTCAGACAAGTCTCCCATCAGAAAAATAAAACTAGTGGCTATATTTGAGGGAAGAGCTGCTCTGGTACCTCAAATGGAGTGGCACCGGCAGGATGTGTTAATACTGTAGTAGGATTACTACATCTGAAATACAACATCTGATGGCAGAGAAGAGAAAAGAGAAAAGAGAAGAAAAAGAAAGAAAAAAAATAAATCTTATACATATATTTGATTGTCCTCAGACACTATTTATTTAGCATATCCCATACAATGTCAGGGAAATCTACACATGCTAGACACACAATGCTGCCTTGACAGCCTAGAATGCTAGTTAATTCTGTTCAGTGCTTAGAAGTTTATCCTTGGTGCATGCGGGGGATGATTTACATCAGCTAACTAGTGGCTCTTCCTGTTCCTCCGCTGATCTCACCCCATGTTGCGATGCTTGCGTTCAACAAAATCCAGCACCAGCTTCCATTCTCTGCACATACAAATGCAGCTAGGATTTTCCCACCAAAGTGGTACCCATTTATCCACTTGCAATATTGCATGCTTTCAAACTGCTGGGTTAGGGCAGGAGTTAGGGGTCGAACGATGGCTCACTCCATTTCACAGAGCTGGGCTCGAACTGCCAGAGTGCAGACCATTTCTGGCCAGTAGTTCCAGAATGATGCCCTAATCCAGTGTTTTGCAACCTTGGCAACTTCAAAATGGGTAGACTTCAACTCACAGAATTTCTTAGCTAGCATTCTGGAACTTGGGGGTGGGAGTTGGAATGAAAGCCGAAGTCCAGCCATCATAAAATCATCAACTTTGAGGAACACTGCACTAACTCATACACACTTCAGTGCCTACCCATCATGCCAGCCTATGTAAATGTATGCAGCAGATCTACAGCACGCCATGACCAGTTTGAAATATTGAACACCTGACTAGTGACAAAGAAATGGGTCGTTTTTTTTTTTTTTTTAAATCATGTTCTATTCTTTCTGGAGCAAAATCAGGATTCATTTGTTCAAGGTCTTTTTAGTTCTTTTCGTTGCCTCTGTTTGCTGTGGAGTAATTTTATATGTGTATGTCATCTTGAGTTATCATTATATTATATAATCTACTTTAATTTCACACCATCCTAAATCAATCATGATGACTGGTAGCCAAATATTAAACAAAATAAATATAATCTAGTAGTCCCTTACAAATGATTTTTAGACTTACTCATGGAAGCATTTGCTTGTTTTAATACTTCCTATTGCACTCCATAATGAAGACTGCCATCCCAACAAAATGACCACTGAGCAGAAACTTTCTTGCATCCAAATTGTGGGGTGGGGACAGGGGAGACAAAAAAAGCAACAAATTCCATTCTAGGAAGTTCTGTTTGTCTGAATGGCAACCCCATTCCAGCACATAACAGGGACAAAGTATGAAACAAGGCAATGGAAAAAAAATGTCCAACATTTATGGGTTGGACTGTGACTTGAAGCCCTGTAGGGACATCATGACTCAAAACATTGCCTGTGCATCATGATTCACCACTTTATTTTGGAGCAAGAAAGAGATGAGATGTTTCCTTTTCTGTCTCATTTGTTCATAGGGAGTACCCCAACACTCCACCTATTTCTCATTTCCCTTTATTCTTCCCAGTAACATGCTCCAAAAATAGTTGTGAGTTTCCATTTCAGGTCATGAGTCATAGACTATACATTGGTTAATTCTTTCTGATTTTTACTTTATGTTTTACTTCCTAAGGTATAAAATGAGAGGTATTTCCCTAACCAAAATGTGCACCTACCTCTCCACACCACCAATTTTTCTAGTGCAACCTATAGACATTAATTTTTATCCTAACCTGAACTATTCTGAAGTGTGGCTTGCAGTCTGCAAGTGAAATTCCACATGTATCTCTTGCTTCAGATAAAAATGTACCATCCTGCTTCAAAACCACCATATCCTTCCTAACTTTCTTCTTCCGAGAAACACTAATAAGGCTACAGAGAGGCATTCAAGGTAATAAGATGGAATTATTTCCTAATAAATTGCAGTTTTAATTATTGTACCATAATTCTGTACTTAGATAAATGTATAAGCTTTAAGTACAAATTTAACACATAAAAGGCAATTTCACTATTTTGTTTTTAAAGCATGGCAGGCTCTTTTGCAGAGCAGAGGGGGAAAAAGGAAGCCCTTCAACGAAGCAATAATGATTTTTAATAGCATTTCCATGGAATCCTTCCCCTTCTAAAAGCCCACCCAAGAGGAAGAATTCTAGAGCCGTGATGGCAAACCTATGGCACGCGTGCCAGAGGTGGCATGCAGCATCCTCTCTGATGGCACGCAAGCCGTCACCTCAGTTTAGCTCTGCTGTGCATGGGTGCACGCCTCTCACCAGACAGCTGGTCTTTGGGTCTCTGCCACGCATGCATGGGGGCAGGGCACATGCAGGGAGTTGCGCATACGTGCGCAAGGGCAGGATGTGTGCAGGGGGGTCAGTGCGCATGTGCAGGGGTCAGCGCATGTGTATGGGGGTCATGCACAATGTAGTGGGTGGGATGCATGTGGGGGGCTGCATGCATATGGACGGGGCGCATGCGCAGGGGCCATTTGTGCATTGCATTTTGGGGGTTTGGGCGCGCTTTGGACACTCGGTCCGAAAAAAGTTAGCCATCACTGTTCTAGAGTATCTCATCAGCATCTGAATCTGCCAGACTTTTCCCCCTTTTCCAGAATGAACAGGTACCTGGCTTCTATTAACTCTTATCGTTTCAGAACCTCCTGAAATGGAATTTCCCCCATAGCCATGCAATGAATTCTCATAAGCTGTACTATGAACTTAACTAGTTCTTTCCCTTGAACACCACCCTCTATCACTCACCTTTAATAATGTCTTGCTCTTCTAGGCTTTTTCGGCCTTCTTTTACTTTCTTCTCAATAATTTTGGGAATGATATCCCCCTTCATTTAAGTCCTGCTTCTCAATTAGTATCTGCTTTTCTGCCCTAACAACCAATCTCTTTCGCCTTTATGTATGGAGTCCTTGAAACTGTCTTGTGTTTTTGAAGTTTTCAGCTGGGATATAAAAAAGTTAAAACTGATTTCTTACTTTTTAAAATGTCTGGATGCAGGGAACAAATAGAAGGTGTTTAAAAAGTTTAAACTTGCTGTTCGGGGTTGGAAAAAGAATGAGCAGCTGAATTTGCTTATCCCAGCTGCTGTTCCAACGGCCATTCCTATAGTCTTCCCCATGACTCAGTTAAAGGATTCCTATCTGTGAGCCAGCAGAAAGTTACATGTCAGTATTTATCCAGCTGGTATTAGAACTAGAAGTCTCTCAGGCAATGATTCAAGGACAGCTTGTTGATAAGTTCTGCTTATTGCAATGACATAGGCAAACTGTTTTAAAATAAATCTAGTCACTACCAAGAGTAAAAGATGAGCTTTATTTTTAAGGTAGAAGCATGGTTCGATTATCGCACATTCTTTAACAGTATAGCATATTTGCAAGGGGCTTTGGAGATCTTCTAGTCCAACCCTCTGATCAAGCAGGAAACCCTAAACCATTTCAGACAAATGGCTGTCCAGTCTCTTCTTAAAAGCCTCCAGTGACGGAACACCAGGGGTGAAATCCAGCAGGTTATGACAGGTTCTGGAGAACTGGTAGCAGAAATTTTGAGTAGTTTGGAGAACCGGCAAATACCACCTCTGGCTGGATGCAGAGTGGGGTGGGAATGGAGATTTTGCAATATCCTTCCCCTGGAGTGGGGTGGGAATGGAGCAATGGTGGGTTTCAAAAATTTTTACTACCTGTTCTGTGCGTGTGGCTTGGTGGGCATGGCAGGGGAAGGATTCTGTAAAATCTCCATTCCGTCCCCACTCCAGGGGAAGGATGCTGAAAAACCTCCATTCCCTCCCCAATCCAGGGGAACGTTACTGCAAAATTCCCATTTCTTCCCAATCAGCTGGGATTTGGGAGGCAGAGAATAGATGGGGGCAGGGCCAGTCAGAATTTTTACTACCGGTTCTCCGAACTACTCAAAATTTCCACTATCAGTTCTCCAGAACTGGTCAGAACCTGCTGAAACCCACCTCTGGAATGGAGATTTTGCAGTATCCTTCCCCTGCCATGCCCAGCAAGCCACGTCCACAGAACTGGTAGTAAAAAAAAATGAATTTCACCACTGTGTAGCACCCATAATTCCTGAAGGCAAGCCATTTCACTGGCTTATTGTTCTCACTGTCAGGAAATTACTGCAATCATTTCAATTGATAAGTTTGCAAACACTGAGGAAACTGATATCTACAACAAGGATTAAAAACAAACACCTATATCTTGTGAATTATAGGCAAGCACTTTTAACTGCATTTTATACGGAATAAGATGGGAGTAACAGATTTAAAAGTGCTATTTCTGTTTCAAATCTATGGAAATGTTTCTGTCAAAACCTTTCCTAAAGACACTTAGAAAGCTCAGATAAATGTTGCTGGAGCTTTGTAATTGTATAAGAAACAATATCGTTTTGAAAAGAGAACATCTATTTTTAACTCCAGCGGGTTTGCTTCAGATGGCAGTGAAGAAAAGTGTTGCTTTCTTGCTTTGAAGCTACAATTCATCGTTGCCTTCTTTGACATATATTCATTATACTTTTCACTGATGTTGATTCTTAGCTCCAGGAGCGATGCCTAAGTGAACATTTTCCTCTCAAATAAAAGCATGCTGAACTCAAACCTGTGGAATTGCAGTCGTCATGAGAATGTCACTCTGAACATGACTTGAGAAGGTCCTATTGGTTAATGAAGCTGAAATCAGGCAGCATAGTAATTATTTGTAATTTTGTGATCAAATTTATTATGTAAAACTTTTGACTTATTATTTATTTAGCATAGGGCATTTGTATATTGGGAGCCAGGAAATCTACAATGTTATTACAAAGTAGTTTGGTTGTCTAAGCTTGCTAGTTCATTTAGTTCAGGGGTGTCAAACTCAAGGCCTGCATGCTGGTCCAGCCTGTGGGGGGCTTAGATCTGGCCCGCAGGGCTGTCCTGGAAACAGTGAAGGACCATACTGCAGTGCTTCTGCCAGCGGAAACGTGCTCCCAATCTCCATTTTCAGCTGGGAAGGCCGCCTGCAACCCACTGCCAGCCAAAACGGAGCTCGGTAGGTCCACTCGGGCCACCACAGGAACCCCTGACACAAGTGACATCAAGCTGGCCATGCCCAACCCAGCTCTGCGAGGTCAAACACAACCCTGATGTGACCCTCAATGAAATCGAGTTTGACACCCCTGATTTACTTCATGTTCACACGTTATGTAGGATTCACAAGGGAAGAACTAGCTTCACACACAGAGTGGCTAACAACATTCTACGGAAGTTTCAGCATCATCCGGGATTTTTCTCTACCAATTTCACCTCACATTCAGGCAGGTATGGCACCAGTTGGTTTGTTGCTATTACCATTAGCATCCCACTAGAGTGGTAACTATTTACTTACTTGCGTTTTTGCAGGCTTTTCAAGCTGATGGGAGCTCACACGGTGCTAGGGCTCGAACTGCTGAAGTACAGGGAGCTGACCTTTTCTGGCGGGCAAATCCAGTGTCTTTAAGCCACTGAGCCACTGCGCCCCCATAAACTTTTGACTTAAGCACCCATCAAATGTATTAATTTACTATTTTGTCTGTTTGAATCAATCAAATATATTCTGCATCTACAGCAACCAACCTCTAATGAAAATATTAATCAATTAACCCAAACATTAAAAAATATTATTTTCTACAGTGTCAGTGTAATCATGCACAAGTTTATCAGGAAATAAATCCCATTCAGAGAATTTAGCCCCAACTACAAATATAGTTTAAGACTCAATTGTCCATTTTTTGTGTATATGTATGGGGTTTTTTTTCTTGCTTGAATAATACTTTGTTTAAAACTAGACACATTTACTTTGGAAAGAAATTGATATGACTTAAAGCTACACCAAACAAAACTTAGAACAATGTACAAAATGTTCCAAAAGTCATGAGTTTCCAAAATGGCATGAGAATGTTGGTAAAATTTCAGTTACATAAGCAAGATTTTCTGCAACTTTTGTATTTGAAATGTATAGGGAATGGACATTGGCACAATTCAAATTCTTCTTGAATAATTTTCCGTGGATTTACAGATGTTATACTTACACATTTATGATACAAATCCATTCTTCTGCCTACCATAATTCCAGCTAAAACTCTGAACTGGTGTTTTAATTCACCATGATAAGAAAGTTATCTTTGATAGTATTTTTGTCTCATTTAAAATCTTAATGCTTTTATCACTTCAGTGCTAACAGTCACATTCAATTATAAGCCTGGTGGCTCAGCAGACTGATAGCATTCTGATTAACACCAGCTGTCTGCAATTACTGTAAGTTCGAATCTCACCAGGCTCAAGGTTGACTCAGCCTTCCATCCTTTCTAAGATAGGTAATTTGAGGACCCAGTTTGTGGAGGCAATAAGCTGACTTTGTATAAATATACAAAAGTATGAAGGCTATTGCTTAACGCATTGTAAGCCACCCTGAGTCTCTGGAGAAGGGCGGCATATAAATCAAATAAAAAAAAAAGTCAGACAAGATTGCAAAAAACATCAGTTTGCAATTGGTCATACAAAATTAATATGACAATACAGTACTTCATAACAGTCTGGGACTAGAAAGACACAGTTATGATTGGGCCATCCATACTTTTCTTTTTTTCTATCACCCATATTATATTAGAATTCTTAATTTGGAACCTAATTTATGTTTTTCAGCATTTTTCCTTGACAAATTCCACCCTGGCTATTTTTATTTCATTCTCATTCTCTGTCCGTTTTTTTTTATTTCTGAGAGTAGGACTTGAGAAAAAGGGCATATCTGTCTACATGATAATTTATTTGTCCTTCCCTGTCCAGAGGTACAGCATAGGAAAATAAATTCAGAAAGAATAATTGTTAGAAATTAATTAGCTGAGAATAATCAATGTATATGGATAAAGTGAAGGGTTTTGTCCTTGAGTTTTAGAAGTTTGTCAGAGGTGACTGCTAATGCAATCTTAGAAAGCATCAGTAGAAGCAACAATATCTACATTACAGGAAGTAATAGTGCTGCCCTGTTTTATATTATGTTACATCCAGAGAATTATATCTGGTAAATTTTTTATATATCTAACATTTTAAGGTGCTAGAGCATATTCAAAAATTATCAACCAGAATGATAAAAGAGATAAAAACAAAGTCATATTAAGAATAGGAATGAGCAGAACAGAATAAAAATAACAGAGTAAATGATTGTCTAATTTTTTCTTTAAAACCTCCAATGCTGGAGCATCCACAAGTTCTGGAGGAAAGTCATTCCACTGATTAATTGTTCTGTCAGGTTGGCTCTCTCTTTGATTAGTTTTCATCCATTGCTTCTTGTCCTGCCTTCAGGTGCTTTGGATAATAGGTTGTGTTGTGACCCCGGCCCTGGAGGCTGATTTATCTTCGCATGCTGATATGGAGGATGATATGGAGGAGGTGGAAGCTGTCCCCAGCTATGTGCCGGACGGGCCGTCTTCACTGGTGAGTCAGCAATGTACCTATGGACCCCAGCCAAATTGAGGAGGAAACAGAGGCCGGTGATGACAAGGGGGAGCCCCTACTGGATGCAAGAGAGAGACGTGGGAGATGTCGTAGAGAACAGCTATTGCTATGTCCCAAGAGGTGTGGTCAGGAGACATAGGGCCACACCCTACAAAGTATAAAAGCGGTGTGACTGGGCTGGAAACGTGTGGTTAACAATTTGTTGGCGTTTTGGATGCAGTGGAGTTACAACTGTTAATTTGGAGTTTTTGACAAGAGTCTGCATTCCTGCATGGCCGTCTGCCAAGACCTTTGGAACATTGCCTGGTAACTATTGGACTGATATATGCTTTGGAAGAGAACTATTTATTAAAGGGCCCGCTTCAGTCTCTCTAGCCTGCGTTTGTTACTGACGGGCTATTTGAGCCTCTGCAAGGCCACTCATGGGAGGGGACAGAACAGGTTGATCCCCTTTTTCTCGGTGGCAGCCCCTCAAATATTGAAACACTGCTATCAGTCCTAGTCTAGTCCTTCTTTGCATTAAACTAGACAGACCCAATTCTTGCAACCATTCTTTGTATATGTCCCCTAATCATCTTTGTTGCTCTTCTGTGCACTCTGTCTAGAGCTTAACATCTTCTTTATATTGTAGCGATCAAAACTGGATACAATACTCCAAGTGTGGTCTTACCAAGGCATTATAAACTGCTATTAACCCTTCACATGATCTTGATTCTATCCCTCTGTTAACTAAGTCCATTTCATTCATCAGCCTCTTTAAAGAAACATTTCCAGCCTGATAAACCTTTCTAAATATTTCTCTATTTTAAAAAAACATCACTCCATACTCCAGGGTAGTAGGATTACTTTGTAAGCCTATAAGGTGACGGACGGCTTTTCCTGTTCTGTTTTTACATCTTATAAATATACTTCAAATGAACCGAGGGATGGGGCTTTTGGCAAAGAAGTTTTTTTCCCTAGGCTATCATTTTTACCATTTAAGAATAGGAGATGAAAGACTGGTGGCCACTTCATATATCTGAAAAGTAAATCCGAATTCTTCTTATCCCTCTCTCCTGTCTCTGTTCGTCCTTCACTGGGCATCACACCTCTGTGATTTTTCCTTGCACACAGCTGACTTTTAACACAAGACTGGATCTCTATAATTTAGCACACTTCATCCTTTGAAGTTCCAGATTCAATCTTGGAACTTGCACTTACTGCAAAGCTGGCCAAAAATATTCTTAGCTTCTGGCCTACATAATATATTTTATTTTTGTCTAAGTTTTTCTTTTGATGGTTTGTAATTATCAAAATGGCCTCGGCAAGGTTTGGGAATCATCAAGTAAGTTTTCAAAACATTTTACAACAGACCTAACCTTGATGCATATATCTGGTATAAAGTTCAGAGTTTGGCAATGAAGGTGGTGGATAGTTTATACTTTGTATGATTCATTATTGACCATAAAGGAACCAGCACTCAAGAAATAAATGGAAGCACTGGCATAATAGCCATGATGACGGCCTTGGAAAACATATTCAGATAGTATAATAGCAGCTATTCCTACAGCAATCAGAATTGTGCAGGCACAGTTTCCCCTGTGACACTCATGGAAGCAGGACAAAAGAAGCAGGATAGAAAGAATATTCATGCTTTTGAATGTTGGAGCTGGAGAAGATTCCTGAGAATATCATGAAAACAAATTGGATCATTGAGGAAATCAACCTAGAGTTCTCAAGGCACAAATGACAAGGTTTAAATTATCATACTTTAGATACATTATGCAAAACATAGTTCTCTTGAGATGTCAATAATGCTGAGAAAATGTAAGAAAGAGAAGTAAATGATTAGCAACAATGTGAGTCAATTATAGTAGCAAGGAGGGCATCATTGGGAGACCTAAAGGATCAGGTTAATGACAGATTGTCTTGGAGAAAATCTGTTTTCTCACTGAGTCAACAATGGCTAGATGGCGCATAATCAATCAAAGAACAGAGTACTACCCATGTGAATGAATTGTAATGTACAAGGTCTGGAATATTTTATTTTTCAATTAAATATGCTCAGATTTCTGTATAAACAGAGAACATTGATTTATTGTGGGAAGGGAAGAGAAAAACTAATACTCCTGCAAGTGATGCTAAATGATAATTTAAAAAGCAATAAAATTAGCATGAATCAAATCTAATGCATTTTAAAAACAAAAGAATTGATAAAATCTTGCCATATTAAGACTCTCTTAAAAAAGTAGAGTAATGTTAGATGTAGCATAACTCTCTTTAATAGTCATCTAGGTAATATTTACAGATTTTGGTTTGTAACATTTAAAATTTTCATAGGGGTTATCTTCCTTTTTCAATATTGTAATAAATCAACTACCTTAATTAAACATGCAGATTTTAAATAGATTTCAATTAAATAAAGCCTAATCAACTAAGTTGTACTGCAGTACAGTATAACAGAATCCCTAAATACAAACATGGAAGTATTTTTAAAGTAATTATATAAGGAAGGAGCTACTTATGGCAATACTTTTTCTCAGCATTAAGCCTTACCTCCCCTTATCTTCTCTTCCTGCATATGCACTAGAGAAGTGGAAGAGGATTAGACTCTATTTATAGCCTAAGGAGCAAGAGACTCTATCTTAATAACCGCTAATGGAAGAGATGCTATCAGGTGTCCTTTATATATTTCTACCAGAACAGTTCTCTTGGCTAGCTCAGCTTATAATAGCTATTTGCTATAAAAGTACCCACAGAATTAAAAAGGTCTCCACTGGCTCATATCTTTACAATGATAATTGCAAATAATGAATTTGTCACCCATACCTTTGCTAGAGCAAGTATTTCCAGGATACCTTTTTGAAACTTTGCTGGGTTCAGTTGTTCAAACATGCAACTATTTATTTCACTTGAAATAAATCAGATCACGTGAGTACCATACCATGTATACTTCAATATTTCTTATAGTCATTTTCAACAAACCTATGAGGTTTAAACTTATGAAATTGTCATAGCATGAGATTTGGGAGATCTCATTCCAGAGCTGTCATGCAACCTCATACAATAGCTACACTTTGTAAGAGACAGCATTCCTGCTAGACAGGTGATGGGATTCCATATAATAGTTCCTAAAACTCTTAAGATTGGCGGGGGGGCTCATAAGATTTGGGTCATCTTTAATTTATGATTGTCATTGTACTGCAACAACAATTTATAGAATGATTGTCTCCTATGTTTTCTTATGATGAACTATTTCTCCATCCCCAAAACCCAATCCATGTTTTACTCTTTTTTTTTTATTAACATTGGAGATGTTCCTGTGCTTGAGTTAAAATAACATGCTTGTTACCATCTCTGTGGATAGAGTTATTATAAATTTTCTGAATATTTCTGTATCACACATCTCCCTAGGGGCTAGGTTGGAAGGAAGCAATGGATTGCTTGAAATTTACAACATAACTGCCTCTCATGATGACTAACATAACCAAGTTGGGAATTTTGTGGCAAAGGCTACAAGGAAGTGGAAAGTTGTTGACAGCAAGAAAAAGGCTTGAAGTCTACATCACAAGATGAGATTTAAGGATGTGATTGACTGAGCATTCATAATCATGAAATTTGACATAGATTTTGCTGGATTTCAGGCAAGTGGAGGAATGCAATCTTGGGTGGTCAGTCTGAGGCCTATTTTTAATGTTAGCTGTAAGTGATTGCTCAAGTAGTATATCCTTCTTTCCTTTTATGGAGTGATATGTTTCTCTAGTGAAGCCAGTATGCTTTTTATTTTTATTTGTGTTAATGATTTCTTCTCAGAAGGTGATTGGACCTTTTTAAATGAGCAAAATGAATATGATTGGGAATTAAATGTACACTCTTAAGGCTGAAATCTTTTAAGAGTGACAATGGTGTGTAGAGTTGTGGGAAAAGTGATATAATCAACTATAATCAACTTTTAATGGTGAATTGCATGTCCTTGCAACATGACAGACTAATTCAAGACCAACTTTATAAATCTAGGAAATCATTGCACTGAGATATCTAAATCAGCTTCTTTAACACTATGATCCAATCTGAGTCGGTCACCAGCACCAGAAGTTTAGTCTTCTGAGATAACAGTATGTTATTTCAAAGTAGTTTAAATTTCTAATCCTGGAAATATATATCTTACTTTTCCATTGCTAACTTCCCTCAAAGTTTTATCTGGCAAGCAGAAAAAAGGTACTTTTTAATCCTTTCAAAAACCTGGTGCTTATGCCCAACATTTTTTTTTTTTTTTACAAAAGTTCTTATTCTGCTACTCCTCAAGGGAATTGTTGAAAGCTTGGTAAATCCAGATTGTTCTTCCTATTCCAATGAGGCCTGGTGCTAGGGTCTTTGTGCCCCCTGCTGACCAGAGAAAATACTGCTTCCTCTTTGGACTGTTCCTGTTTTGAACATGTGTGGAATCTAAGTCTAGATTACCTAGCATTCTATTGTGTTTCTAATTAATTGCCAAGTATGGTTTTTCATGCCAACATTTCTACA
This sequence comes from Arizona elegans, assembly GCA_022577455.1. Classification (NCBI taxonomy): domain Eukaryota; kingdom Metazoa; phylum Chordata; class Lepidosauria; order Squamata; family Colubridae; genus Arizona; species Arizona elegans. Next base: position 60,694,856 of record JAKOOJ010000008.1, read on the forward strand.
AAGCATCAGCATCGGCAGCTATTGGCAACATTACGTAGGACTGGTATAGCTGGTTTTAGCCAGAGAAATTTCATTTTGTTGGGAAAAAGAACCCTTCATTTTGCTCACTTCTGTTCTTATATGTTTTGTTTTTTGAGTATCTCATTCTGGAAGACCATGTGAAAGCTTCATCAAAGAACATGTGCCATCATGAATCAGGACAGCAATAGAAACAAGGTTGACTCCTCTTTCTGTTGTAAACAGATTGGTTGGAATGTGCTAACTGCCCTTTTCTTGTTGCAGACAAATTAACTACAAAGTTTTGCATACTTAATTACCAGCCTTATCAGATGGATGCAGAATCTTCATCATCATCATTATCATCCAAGATTTTGGGAGTCTCATCATCTACCAGGGGTATGAATACCTTATTGCTTGTTACCTATTGTTGTTTAAATCCATCCATTTCTCTCTTACTCATCAAGATATGCTTAAAAATTGTGCCTTACTGTATGATATGATCCAAGTTATTGTGGTTTAGAAACTTCAGTTTATGGCTAGTGTTGGAAGAATAAAAAATAAAAAATAATAAGCGTCTATGACACATACATACTCCTTAGTGAGGACACACATCAACTTCAACCACCTCTGATATACTTGTAACCTCAAAACAAAGCTTAAGCATTTATTTTTATTTTATTTTTATTTTATTTATTTATTTTGTCAAACATGTACAAGATAACAGGCATAAGTATAAACATAGACATGAACATAGGAAATGAGTACAAATAAATGGGGAAGTAGGACAGGGATGATAGGCATGCTGGTGCACTTATGCACGCCCTTATGCACACCCTTATGCATGCCTTTATGCACGCCCAAGTCATTATGCATGACTTGGGCATGCGGGTTGCAATTAAGCACATCTCTCCAGTAGATAAGTCAACACTGCCAAACAAATATAAAACAGAATTCTCCTCAAAATAAAGGAATTCTTTAATGATAATGCTGCATCCCCGATGCCAGATTCCTCATAAAATTCCACATGAAGGAAGAGATTTACACATCTAAGATCACCTACCCCACAGAACAAGGAATTGACCTTTTCTCTCAGGGACTTCACACATACTTAAGGCAGGAACACCTCAATTTACATATCTAACATACTTCAAATCAAAGTCCATTGTTACTGTAAGTACTATCATTCTCAATGTTCAAAATTTATAGTCAGCTGGATTGTGTGTTCATGTTTTTGTTGTTGAAATCCTACTTCCACTTCAAAGAGATGTCCTATGCTCATTTACCTGGCTGTAGATCAGACCAGAATTTTCTTTCAATACTGGCATGATGTGTGAAGTCAGCCACTTTGGCATTAATATTAGTTATAAGTACAACCTAAATATTACTTATTCTTAAAAAATACTCACAGCTGTGATTAATACTTCAACATTAGAGTTATCATTTCAATATAAATTTTCAATAACAACTTCACTTGGCAAGCAGCAACAAAAAGAAATGTGTCAATTTGAAATGGAAATACTAATTGCCAAGTTCTGTACTTGCACAAAAATACAAACAATTTTGAATCATCTTGGCATGAAAACAGAAGATAACAAAAAGAAGGAAAATTATATATTTTTATATGACATATATTTCCTCTCTTTGCTAAATACTTTTTGAACATATAAAGGCCCTTTTGTAGGGTAATTCTCATTTCTAACAATAATTAGTGATAGTTTATCTTCCATATAATCTTAAGGGTTATAGCTGTAAAATGCCTCCAAGACTTCAGTTTGTAATATATATGTACAATGAAATTTGTCTTATTCCATAGCAATAATTCAGCTGCCAAATAAAAGATTGCCTCTGTGATTTCCTCTGACTTTTTCCTTATAAAAGGAAAAAGTCAGATGAAATCACAGAGAGACCCAATCATGACAAAAGGGTAATGAAGAGATGCTGATGGAGATGAGATGAGAAGAGGAAAGGCAGCCTTTTTGGCTTGGGGATACATTCAAACGCCCTTCCTGAACGCTGCTGGATGTGGTGGTGGTGTCATCCAAGTAGGTGGGCTGTTTTGTTTTGTTTTTGTTTTTGTTTCTTTCTTTCTTTCTTTTCCCTGGGGTTTGGTGATGTTGGTAATTTAAGTTGTGCAGAGCTGCAAGGGCTTTTTGTTTTTGCCCTTCAAGCCTCCTCCAAATAGGGGGGAGGAGGGAAACCTACCAAGGTTTTAATATTTTTGGGGTGGTGGTGATCTGATTATTATGTGGTATAATGAATGACTTAAGTAACTGAAAGCGAAAGGACCATACAAAGCATGTTTTAGCCTCCAGTGGGGTGAGGCACATTCTGGGGTTGCAAATGGGATGCAGGGGACCACACACAAATGTCCAAACCCTACTTTAACTGGCTAATTTAAATGTTGTCCAGTGTGGTCTACTATAGAATTTATGTATAGCTATTGGATGCATTCACCCAGCACTTCAATTCACTCTATGCCTTTGTGATTCCTTCACTAGGACTGGCAGTTTCTCACTTCTATGAAGTGATGGTATATTCAGTCTGTGTGCTGGAAGTGCCCTGTATCTTTTGTTTACAATTGAGGAAGATGTCAAATAGTTCAGTAACAGCAGCTTAAAGATTGGGCTTCTGTCAAAGGACCACAGCATAGAACTGTGAAGGACCAAAACAGGACAAATTTAATCAAGAAGCTAAATTGTACGCTAAATAGTAATAATGATAAAATAAATTCTTCCTCTTTCATGGTTGCTAAATTGTTCTTGTCACATACATATATAGGCAGCTACTAGGAAAAAAAGTCAGTTTCATTATAGGTGTTAAATTTTGAATCCAGCATTCTGCCTAAGTCATTACAGCTATACTGTGGTTTTCACTCAATAGAGTTTCATGATAAAGCCTGTATAGCAACTCAAGATACACTCATTAAATATACTGTAGCTGTAATATTAATACTTTTTTTTAAAATAGATGCAGTCCCATTATTTGTCTGCCAGCCAGAACAAGGTCTATTACAGCTCATGGGACTGAGGCAAGAGCAGGAAATGTGATGTTCAGTTGCAACCGCACAAGGCAAAGTGCCAGCTGACAGTCTGGTTTCTCTTTCTCTCAAGTCTCATTCACTGAAAGGTGGACCTTCTTATCTTACAAGTGGCCCAGGAAGCTGCAGTGCTCTGCGAAATCCATGACGCTTAGTATGAGATTGGGCTGAATTCCAAATAACCAGATGAAGGCTGAGTATCTGGAACAGGCTTGGTTCATTTTTAAGGCTAGTTTTTAAAATGTTGCATCACTCTGAAGAAACCCTACAGCAGAACTGAAGTTTAAATGCTGTTTTTTTGCCAAAATGAAAGAACTACGCAGATGTGTAGCACAAAAAAAAAAAAAAAAAAGCCTGAACCAAAAGAAGGAAGAAAAGCTGTCAGAGTATTAAAGCCAGATGTGTTCTTTCTCCATTTCTTTTTCCATTTTATCCTTCAACTACTCTACCTGACAGATACCCTACACTTTTGCAGTTATTTATGTGTTGCTATCCTATATGGATTGAAGCATTCTCCATCTTTTTCTACAGGTGTATATTAAAATGTGTAATTGCAGAATACAATGCAATGGTTGCTAGATGTAGCATTTCCTTCTCCATATATTAGCAGTTTCCATTTGTCTTCCTTTTCTTAGGACATTTTCAGGGACCAGTTGAATTCCAACTGGAAGTATCATTAAAATCAAGCCACAATCTTTTTGATGAGGCAATTGTTTGTTTTGACCACAGTGGTGGTCCCCGTTTCTAAAAAACAGACTCGGGCCAAACTCAGGCAGATGTAAAATACTGCACTTCAAGGCAAATTTGGAAAACAGGAAACTGGTTTATATTACTGGATCTATGAACCTGTTTCAAGTGCAGAGTTAGATAATGAGGCTTGGTTCCCATATAATTGTCTTCATTTATCTTTAAGGGGGAAGTTTTTATGGGCCTCTGGCTTGCTTCCTTGAGGCTTCACAAAGGGTCTTTCAAGCAGATCCTTTTACTTCTCATGCATTCTCTTTCTGTCGTGAGGCCAACCTTCTTGCTAGTTCTGGAATCAGTCCAATTCTGGAAATCAGCCCATGTCCAAGAACCCACTGTTCTTCCATAATATTTTTAACATTTTATTTTATTTTATGTTAAAAAATACAATTTACATCATACTTCAAGGCTGCCTTTGCATACTTTCACCAGCTTTATATCACTCAAAACACTTAAATTTGAATATATTCAAACTAAATTTACAAAAAAACACAATATGAAGTGCAAAGGCATGGACTGGCCGGATAAGTTCAGGAGAGTTTCATCCTGTAACTCTGAGAAAGTGGATAAGATTCTTGGGACTGTTACCGCTTTTTACTAGATCCTTCTTTCTCCTGGCTTGTGGGGTCACTCGGGAGAGTACATGTGGCAAAGTCTATGGGATGGTGTCAACCTTTTTCACAGAACACGTAACTATTAGAGCAGTTTTCCCCACCAGAAGAAGCTTTAAGATTCTGGAAGCAGGAATGATCCCGAGGGGTGGGGGAGCACTCGTTGATTGTTTGTATTGTGTATATTGTTATATATTATATATTATGATTCATGTATGTTATGTATGTTAATTTCTTTTTTATATATATGTTAATAATAAAAAAATATGGGAAAAAAACTATTAGAGCAGTGGTGGGTTTCAAAAATTTTACTACCGGTTCTGTGGGTGTGGCTTGGTGGGCGTGGCATGGCTTGGTGGGCGTGGCAGGGAAGGATACTGCAAAATCTCCATTTCCTCCTGATCAGCTGGGATTTAGGAGGCAGAGAAAAGATGGGGGCGGGGCCAGTCAGAATTTTTACTACCAGTTCTCCGAACTACTCAAAATTTCCGCTACCGTTTCTCCAGAACTGGTCAGAACCTGCTGAAACCCACCTCTGTATTAGAGACAAATACAGTTTGCAACTATCACACTTATCAAAATAACAAATCAAAGGGCTGTTTATCAATATATTTGAGGTTATCAGCACTTGCCTGGTTGCCCCATCACCCAAACTGTCAGCAAACATTTCTAGAAGACAGAAATGAACATGTCTATAACTGGAGATTTTAATTTCTCTGTAGAAAAATGAAGGACTGATGGCATCTGAATGGCTTATGTGAAGGCTCGGTAACTTTCTTCTGCATAAGTGCCAGAAGCCATTATTATTATTATTATTATTATTATTATTATTATTATTATTATTATTATTATTATTATTATATTTCTATACCGCCCTTCTCCCGAAGGACTCAGGGCGGTGTACAGCCTATTTAAAAACACAGACAAAACAACAGTATAAAATTTAAAATAATTAAATAAGGTGGCTCAGATTTAAAACCCCAATAAATTTAAATACCCCAATTTAAAAACTATTGTGTTGATAGTCCGGCCTGGCGGAACAACAGGGTCTTCAATGCTCAGCGAAACACCCGGAGGTTGGACATCTTACGAATTTCCGGGGGCAGTTCATTCCACAGGGCTGGGGCTCCCACAGAGAAGGCCCTCCCCCTGGGTATCGCCAGCTGACATAACTTGGCTGATGGCACCCTGAGGAGACCCTCTCTGTGGGAACGGACTGGTCGGTGGGAGGCTATTGGTGGCAGAAGACGGTCTCGGAGGTACCCGGGTCCTATGCCATGGAGCGCTTTAAAGGTGGTAACTAACACCTTGAATCGCACCCGGAAGACCACTGGGAGCCAGTGCAGCTCGCGCAGGAGGGGTGTCACATGGGCATAACGGGTTGCACCCATAACCACCCGCGCGGCCGCATTCTGGACCAGTTGGAGCCTCCGAGTGCTCTTCAAGGGGAGCCCCATGTCTCTGTATAGGTGACAGGCCACTCTCTCTTCCTGTAACAGATGAATATATTTGTATTTGGGAGTGTGTTTGGGGATTGTTATGTGTGTTGGACCTGGTCTTTGGATGTTAAGTGAATTTCGCTGTATGGGTATACTGTGTATACACATACAATGACAATAAAGTTATTATTATTTAGGTCAAACCATAGAAACACATTTCTTTCTTATGGAAAAAAAAGGGGAGGCATGGCTAAAGGGAAAAATAAGGGTATGGCCAATGAGTCTGGATAGAAGAGGACAAAGGGACTTATTTATTTATTTTATTTATTTATTTAGTTTGTCAAACATGTACAAGGTAACAGGAATAAGTATAAATATGGATATGAACACAGAAAATGGGTACCAATAAATGGGGACAGTAGGACAGGCATGGTAGACATGCTGGTGTGCTTCTGCACACACCTTACAAACTTCTTGTGAAGTCAACAGTAGACAGTTTAAGACTTCAGTAACCAAGGGTCCCAGTGGGGAGCAATGGATAGAGGAAGTGAGAGAGAGATGAGACTATGGTAGGTCATATCCAGTTTGTGGAACATAGGTTGCTAACCCCTGGTAAGATTAACTATGTTGCTTTAGATAAAAGATGTTAATTCTTTCTTTGGGATGTTGCTGTCAGTCTTGTTAATGTCAGGTATAATAATTTCTTAAAGGAGTTACACATGAGACCCCTTTACTTCAATTAATAGAAAAATGATATAACACTGCAATTTTGTACTTTTCCTTCAGGGAAAGCAAAGTAGATACAGGAAATAGTAATTTTAAAAGTTTTGCTAGGGTTTGAATCAGAAACCTTTTACATCAAGGCAAATATTCTTAGCTAGTGTGCTCTTTTAATACTGAGTATAAAGAAGTCTTAGAAGTTTATATATTGACAACTATTGTTCAGTTAAGCTCGTGTTGTACCTTCTCTGAATACACCAATTGATTTCTGAAATTAGCCTACAGGAAATAAAATGCTCCATTCCAAATGGACAAGAGTTCTTGAGACAACATAGGAAGAAAAAACTACTTTCAAACAGGAAAACATTTCAAAATTACAACAAATGAAGGGTGAATAAAGTATGTTTCTACTCTTAAAAAATAGTTATTGGCTTGTTCTAGGAAAGAGGCAGTTAGGCAATGTGAATAAGTACTTTGAGAGAACTTGAAAATTTACCTGAACTTGAAAATATTCAAAACCAGTATAAATGTCCTGGTTGGTAACCACAAACACAAGTGATTTTGCTTAAATTAATTCAATGAACTTGCTGCAATAATTTCTGGAAAAGTATCCAGCCATGTTGACAAATATTTAACTTTTGTTGTATTTGTATTACTGTTATCTGCTTTACATGGAGTAAAAGTTCTGTGAAGTTTCAGTTGCTTCAGGATTTGATGACAAAACTGTTCACCCATGCCAATTATGAAGAGCATTTGTATCCTTTATTACAACAGTTTCTCTGGATGTCAGGTTAATTCAGCTATGACAGCCCAAATGCATGAAACTAATGTGAAATTGTCCCTGAAGAGAAAGGGGCTACTCATTCTCATTGGGAGGGGGAGAGGATGGAAAGTGGAATATAACAAATTCAGGCACCTAATTTATTTTCCATAAACTTGACAAAGATATATTTAAAGTGGACTACAGGATTAAATGATCATTTAACCTTCTACCCTGACCCTAGTCCAACATGTGTTTTATACACACATTGGCTATTTGTCTGTAACTTTTTCAATTTTTTTCTGCAGAGAATGTTGTATTGCTAATGCATAATAAACAAACAAACAAATATAAGCTAATTTTAGATGTAGGTTCTTTATTTTTTTTACTTTTGCATTAAAGAAGGAGCCTATATTAAAATGATCTTTAAGAGCAATGTTTAAAAGAAAAAGTACGTGATAGATATTTTAAACAAAACTGATACGATTACATATTTTGTATTTATGGACTTCAGTAACTCCAAATATGTAGATTTTATTTCTTTCTTCATTCTTTCTTCATTCTACTGTTCACATTCAGATTTATACATGTTTTATATACTGAATATGTTAGAAAGCATTTAGCATATAACTTATTCTAAGAAGAAATAAAATAAATGGTAATTTTTGAATGAAAATAAATAACTATTAAGTGGAGTAGACAGGTTGTTCAAAGAAGTTTGTATTTGCCAGGCCTGGAATAACAAACTTGTCAGATCCCGCACCTTGGCTTGTCTTAAAACAGCAATGTATAAGTAATTTCCAGTGTATATTTCCAGTGTATAAGTAATTGGGCATTCCAAGCTGAAAAAGTTCAACAAATGCCTTCAACACTAGCATTTGGTATTAGAAAACTTTGGGGCAAATGTCTGAATCACAGTATCAAACCAATGTTTGAATTACAGCAGTTTCTTCCTATATCAAAAAGTATGGAAGAAGATGCAATTGAAAACATAAAATGGCAGAGCCAAAATTGTAATGGGTGTAAGCACAAAACACCTTCAAAATCTTCAAGAAAAGCTTTCTTTAAAAAACTTCATAGCAAAATAGAAATAGCAAAAAGACTTTCTCGTTCCATTATTTTGGGTGGATCTTTCATTGCTTTTATCAATTTATCCAGTTTTTAGTTTAAAACTACCATTCTTCCTACTTATTGATTGAACTGCCACTTCTTTCTTAATCAAATCACACATAGTTAGAGCTGCTTAGGACCAATTTTCCAAACATGCCAAGCCAAAGGCATAACGATTAAATATTGCAAAAGAGCCATCATTTCAGTTCAAAATGACAATAATATATATAAAAGGGAGCAGAATTGATTCCTAGTAACAAATCAGAGTTTAGTCACTTCCATCCTGAAATAAGCTAGACTGCATAAATATGAGTGCAGAGTTCTGCTAAGTCAGTAAAACATAACACATACTTCATTATCTAGTTTTAGAAGTTATGGTCATGACTAGACTTTAGCTGCTATCATAGGGTCAGTTTTAATTTTTGCATCCTATAGAATAAAGAAGGATTTATTGTGTGTTCAGACAGCCTTCTTGTAAAAACATCATAAAAAGGCAGGCATCCATTAAGTTAAAAGACAATATGATTTTCAAAAGTCCAAAAAGTTCAGTGTTTATTTCTCATGTAAGGGAAAGGGTTTAATGATTATAACCTAAAAACTCTATTTTTAAAGTATTTTGATCTCATGTAGAGATTTCTGGGAAATTAAACAATCTTTCTCAATTTGAGTCCTTTGGCTTAAATATCAGGTTTTCAGAAGACAATACCACAATATTTCATAGTTTCTTCAATGTAGTTTTCTTTAATTGTGAAAACTGAACCATTAAAATGGAGGACAGAGTTCAAACAAATAGCAGTTGTGTTCCTAATGTGCTGCTGTGGGCAAAATGCATTGTTTATTGTATCTCTAAGGAATGTCTATGTGGTTGAGTAATATTCTATTTTCTTTGCAGTGTTTTATGATTTTATGTCATAATTCTTAGTTTCTCTGTCTTTTTCAGCTATTGTACATTCATTGTAGCTAAGTGTTAATGTCTGGTACTTTATCTGTCTTCAGTAGATGTTTCTGTAACTTATTTCTTATATGTTCTATATTGCCCCCCCCCCTCAAAATAGTATTTAAGCTTATATTTTAAAAATCAGCAGATTACATGAATGTAATCTTCCTCTTTTTCATCTCTTAGGAATAGTTTTTGATTTTGCTGTTCTGGACAAATGGAATATTTTGCTCATATTCAGTGAATTCTTGGGAAATCACAAGCATATCTGTGATAATAATCCATTAAAAATTAACTTAGAACAGAGTTTATGAACCTCTTTGCTGTGTATGTTACCTAGCAGTAGAAGAGATTGGTGAACTAAGTTGCACCGTGTACAATACAGATGATTTATAGGTGAAAAAGTGCAACTCATAATTTTCCAGGATTTTTCTTGTGGCCCCCAAATCTAGATTGGTGGGACTAAAATGAATACCCTTGTAGGGAGATAGGACACAAAAATGAAGTAAACTTGGCAAGAATCCTACAAAACTTGCAGATTGACTCTGATAAAGCTATTATCTAAAGTTCTATACAATGTCAAAACTGCTCCATTCTATGTCCCCACCTACCTGGTCACATGATCCAAAGCAATAAGCATGTAGTCTGCCTCCTGTTTCCCATTACACATTTAAATGTAGGCACCTTAAATGTACCACTCATCTATGATATTATCTAATTATCTAGTTTATATAGCTGCCTATCTCACAAAGAAGAGATTTTGGGCAATTTACAATAAAATAAATTAACTGACATTAAGCTGAGAGCAAAAGTCATTCTGATTCAAGAATAAACCTGTTGATTATTGAACTATTGAACTATTGAATTATTGAAATAAACCTGTTTGTTTATTTATTTATTAACAGGTTTATTCTTTTGCAAATAGTTGTAAAATAAACCTCAAAAATATATTTGTTTTTCTTCATTGTGCAACATTCTTTTAAATTCTTTTAAAAAGCTATAGGATATCTGTGAACTACATTTTATTTACATATATTGATGTAGCTTCTCTTCAAAAATTGAATTTATTATGTGAAATTTACTGTTGCTACAACTTTCCATTTTTGGCGAAAGGTATATAGAAATGCTCAAGAATTGCTCAAGTCTTAGCCAGACAAATAACAGTGAATTAAAAAAAGTCATCAACTTGACTTAGTTCTAATGTTAATGGTAGTAATTGTATTATTTTCCATTTTTGTTTTTAAATTTTTCATTTTGGGGGGTAACCTTCAAGTTCCTTCTTTGTATGGGAAAAGTGATGATAAAGCAAATGAATAAATAAATACGGTATTAGTATCATAAACTGCCTGAGTTGTATTGCTCCGATTATTATGATGTGATTTTTCTCTCTCAGACTCTTCATCCTGCTTACACAAAAGGAATTAATCCTCCAATGGATTGTTCTTGAGAGGAAATATCACAGAGTTAGCAATAGCAATAGCACAGGGCTGTCAAACTCCCGGCCCATGGGCTGGATGCGTCACAAACTGGCCATGCCCAAACCCCGTTTAGCGAAGGATAAAAAAGTCCCAATACATCACGTGACACTGCTGTGACAATGTGAGTTTGCCACACCTGCAATAGCACTTAGATATACTGCTTCCCAGTGCTTTGTAGCCCTCTCTAAGCATTTTGCAGAGTCAGCATATTGCCCCCAAAAATCTGGGTCCTCATTTTACTAACCTCAGAAGGATGGAAAGCTGAGTCAAAATTGAACTGGTGAGATTCGAACTGCTGGCAGTCGGCCGTCAGCAGAATTAACCTGCAATACTGCATTCTAACCACTGTGCCACCACGGCTCAACTTTATCTGATTCCTCAAGTCTAAATCCTGCTGGTTTAACTGTGCCGACACATTTCCGCTGTAGAAGAGAAGAGCCTAGGGCAGAAATTCATAGTTCAAAATGTCATTTGTTCTTCCCTACCTGAACAATAGTATACAGTTACAGAGAAATACATTTCAATACATATCTGCAAGTACGACCCGCATTAGTCTCTTTTTCTGAACTCTTCTTTTGTTGTGCATTGGGGTTGCACAACAGGGCCATCTCCCCTGTATGGGGTTACAATGCTCACAAAATATATCCCCCATCCGGGCATTGTGTCTAAATCACATCAGAATCAGCTCAAAGAGGAAAAGATAGATGTAACATGTTCTGTATATTTTCAGTATTATATCTCTAAAAAAATATTTCTGTTATATTACTCCAACTAAATGGGTTAGAAGAAAAATGATCTTTTTTCTCAACCTCATAATTCACTAGACATCTTTCAAGGCACAGGCAGAAATATAACTGAGTGCTATTCATTATTCTGACAAAGTGGAAGAGACCCAAATTTAAACCTTCCTTTTGGCATCCTGCCTGTGTAATCAGTAAACTCTGCCCCCCACCTCTTGCTCTTTTACCATGGAAACTCAAACAATGAACTGAACAGCTGTTTCTTTATTCATCGTATTATAGAAGAGCATTGTATATGTATTTTTAAAAGTGCTTTTTTTCCCTTTTTCATTTAAACCCCAGCTAAGACTTGAGAAACTGTTCCCTATTACAACTTGTAGAATCAATTAGAAATCAACATTTTAACAGACATTATTTGTCTTCTCTCATTTTGTTGAGTTTAGACAATAATGTCTTGGGAAATCGCCTCTCCTCAATTTTTCCCCCATTTGCTGCTCCAGTGCCTCTCAATAGGCGACTTATTTCTTCATTCATTTGACATACTGTCACTTATCTGCCTGCTTACATTCTCATGTGTGAGCACCTCTCTAATCAGAAATCACAGACCAGCCAATTCCTGGCATTAACAGCCTAGGAATCCAAGCAAGAGAATTCATAATAAAAGGTGTACAGCAAAGCAGGGGGACTTATCCTTTGATATATGTGGAAGCCTGGTTGAAGTTATATGTAAAAAGAGAACAAATAATCACAAATCATTTGAAACATATCTTTCTAAATCTACAAGGAATGACTAGGTCAGAAAATTAGAAACCCAAAGCTAGATTTATTTATTCAATCCGTCAACTTGGCCACCACCCAATTCCAATCAAGTCCGGTCAGCTTAAAAGCAAATATACAGAGCAATATACAAATAAACAATAAATTAGATGACAAATCAGGCCAGTGGCAACATACATATACCCTACAACAACAGCCTAGCCTAAAGCCCGTGAGAAAAGCTGAATCTTTAAGAGTAGCTTCACGGTGGGAGCCACCCAGATCTCAAGAGAATGTCATTTCAGAGAGCAGGCTCTGTCCAGAAAGGGCACTTTTCTGGGGTCCCGATAGGTGGCACTGTTTAAGAGTTTATCATCTTAAAATAACAATGATGATGCTAGTTTATCATTTTAAAATAACAAAAAGCAAATGTAGGTGACAAGAAAAGGATTTCATGCAACACTTTAAGCAGCTTACCATGTATAAGTCTGAAACCATAAAATTGTATACATGTGTATGAGTGTGCATAGGTAATCCTCATTTAGCTACCACAATTGCAATCATGACTGTGCTTCCAGCCTTACTTCAGCTTTCCATTGCTTTACAGATCTACAAAGATCATAAATTCAAGAATTGGTCATAAAGTTGTTTTTATCATCATCATAACTGCAAACGTGCAGTAAAGAGAAAGTCACTAAATAATGATTATCTGTTTGTATATGGTAAGGTGACCAGATTTTAAGATTGGTAAAGAGGGACACCATTGTGGGCGTGGCTTATTTTGTGGGCGTGGCTAGCTGGTCATGTGACTGGGTGGCCGTGGCTACCTGGTCATGTGACTGGGTGGCCATGGCTATGTGTATAGGGACTACTCAGAGGGCTGAAAAAAGTCATTTCTGACAGGTCCTCGCACTTTTGACTGGTCCTCACACTTATGACCATCCTCACATTTATGCCCATGCAGCATTCTTAACAACCATGTCACTCATTTCACAACTGCTTCTCTTCACCATGGTGATAAGACTGGGCAAAAAACGTAAAATGTGAGGACAGTCGTAAGTTTGAGGACTGGTCAAAAGTGCAAGGACCAGTCAAAAATAACTTTTTCAGCCCTCTGAGTAGTCCATATGCATAAAAGGATACAGCAATAGAGAGGGATGAAGGAAGGGAAGGGAAATTAGAGTAGGAATGAGGGTAAGAGGGGGAGGAAGAGAGGAGGAGAAGGAGAAAGGAAGAGGAAGTAGGGAGGAGAAGAAGAGGGGGGGAAGAGAAAGTAAGAAGAAAAGAAAAGAGAGAAGTGGTAGGTTTGAGGAGAAAGATTGCTGTACAATAAAAAAGATGAAAGGGAAGAAAGCCAATCCCAAACAAATATAAAGATATTAAGATAAAGAATGAATGGTTAAACTTTAAAGAATAAAAGAGAACAAATATGAATAAATAGCAGTAATTAGAAACACACATACAAACATACAATTTATTTTCTTTGAACAGAGTATTTGGCCGGTTCACAAATTTAAACAGTGTTTAGTCACTTCAATTAAATTTACAATTTTATATTTCCTTTTTGCCATATTTATTACTCATCTATTTTTTTAAAAAAAACAATATTACCCTTCATCCTCATCTCTAATCTTAATCAAATTCAATTTTTCCCTTCTATTCTATATTATACCCCTTCCCATTGTCATCTATTTTTATATCCATCCCCATATTGTTTAATTATGTAATTATGTAATACAGTTGTTTAATACAAATTCAACATTTTAATATAAATCAATTAGTTATATAACTATCTTTTTTGTATATTAATCAATATGAACATGAATATTCCAATTATTTCCATGCAATCCAATTTCTTACAAATCAATTAATTATATTTACCAATAATAATAAACCAAATAATTTCCCCCATATATTCCTCTGAACCACAACTTAACCATTTCTGCTTTCAACACAATATACAATTAATAGTATCTCAATTATTACAATTCCCTAGTTAAATACAGCTTTTTTTTCTTTTGTGTTTTAAAATCTTGAACTCTCCTCCTAAATTTCCCATTGTTTGCAGTTTTTCACCTACCTTTTTTGGGGAAGAAAAATAAAAATAAAAATAAATCTCTCTCTGCCTCATTTTGTCACATTGCACCAAAGATCCTGGTTTCGGTTTCGTTTCTGCAGCTTAGCTAGGGGGGAAAAAAACTGCTTCAGGAACTCTTTACACTGAGTGCCTGTAGGGCGGCCCTTTGAAGCCCCGGGCAAGAGTTTAAACAGTTTTTTTTTTCTTCTAGCCATCAGCTGGGGCTCAAGAGACATCGGGACTCAGGAGGCAGAATGAAAAATCGGGACTTTTTTGAAATGCCGCGGGACGCGGGACAAATTGCTAAAAATCGGGACTGTCCCGCCAAAAGCGGGACGTCTGGTCACCTTAGTATATGGGCACATAGTACCATTCTTTTTCTATGGAGTTTTTATATTGCATCAAACATACTGGGTGGATAACAGTAAAACAAAAAATCCAATAAAATTCAATTGAAAAACCAAATAGGAAGATGCAATTTTTTTTTTACAGAAAAAATGAGCTTATTATTTATGGTTTATGGGGGGCTTTTTATCAGGTTTGCCTGATTCGCCAGTTGCATCCCTTTCTGGATCGGGACTCCTTATGCACGGTCACTCAATGCCCTCGTCACTTCCCGCCTGGACTACTGCAATGCTCTCTACATGGGGCTCCCCTTGAAGAGCATCCGGAGGCTCCAACTGATCCAGAATGCAGCTGCGCGGGTGATTATGGGAGCGTCATGGTGCTCCCATGTAACACCTCTCCTGCATGAGCTGCACTGGCTCCCGGTGGTCCTCTGGGTGCGATTCAAGGTGTTGGTGACCACCTTTAGAGCACTCCATGGCTTAGGGCCTGGATATTTACGGGACCGACTTCTGCCACCGAGAGCCTCCCACTGGCCAGTACGCTCCCACAGAGAGGGGCTCCTCTGGGTGCCGTCAGCCAAACAATGCCGACAGGTGGTCCCCAGGGGAGAGCTTTCTCTATGGGAGCACCTGCCCTCTGAAACGAGCTCCCCCCGGAGATACGGACGATTCCGGACTTACGTACTTTCCATCGGGCCTTCAAAACCTTTTCATTTCATCAAGTCGGGCTGGCCTAATCTCTCCAATTGTGTATTTTAATTTGGATTTTTAATGGGGGATTTTAACTGTCGGGCCAAAATGTTTAATTTATTTTTAAATTGTTTTTAAATTTTGTATTTGATGTTTTTTACTTCTGGCTGTTCACCACCCTAAGTCCTTCAGGAGAAGAGCGGTATAAAAATTTAAATATTAAATTAAATTAAATTAAATTAAATTAAATTATACAGATTAGATAATAAAAGGATGAGAGTCATTTTGTAATCATAGAGTTAGAGGTAAATTTATAACTATACTTACTTCTAATTGTTGTAAAGAGGATCAGAAGCTACTTCTTTATATTTTTCTTTCTTTTCTATTTTTCTTTTACTTTTCCCCCCTTTTTTGCATTTTCAGCTTTCTCTTGGATTACTGGTTGTTTCTTTTCTTTTTCCTATTTTATATTTGTATTAGTTTTCATTTTCCTTTTAAAAAAATCTTTAATATATTTTTAATTTGTTTTAAAAAAAATAGAAGTTCAGGGAATGTTTTAGACACATATGCTTGTATGTTATTTAAGAATCTGTGCATGTGTGTTTGGGTAAAAGATTCCCTGAACTCTTATTTTTGTTTATTTGTTTGTTCTAATAGTTACTTTCAGCTATGAGTATTTCTTGAAAAGTTCAGGGGATTCTGCAGGTAGAGTGATTTCACATTCCTTCTTAATATTCCACCTTCACATTTTGGTTCTACTAATTTGGGCAGGACTTATTTTGGATCATGTTCTGAATCTTTCTTGGATTTTTTTTCTTACTATGCACATCAAAAACATTGTTGTGATGAATATTTATTTTGGCTCTGCACTGTGAGCTCTTTGTGATGTTTGAGTTTCTTAGTGGGCTAGAGTGCTGAAGTATTTTTATTGTTAAAACTATGTATTAGATACCATCTTGCTTAATATATGTATGAAAAAAAATTATTACAGTGGTGTTAAACACAAAGTGAATATTCCTGTCTCAGTTACTACACACTAGTCACAGTTTCTTCATAGGAATATATTTTCATAATAGCCAATGTGAATTACTCACCTCAAAGTTCAAGAGAATGTTGGTAGATCTTTGTATTTACAATGAATTGACCCTTAGTCAAATCCATCTGGCTGATATATTATGTCTGACAAAGTTTCCATCCTTTGAACAAGAAAGACTTCCTTTGAGATCACTGCAGCTTTCTTGTAGTCAGTCTTGTGATAAGGTTTTAGTACTTACCTAACCCCTACTGTTCAGATTTTGACCAGAGATCTTACTCATTTAGGTAGTGTGGTGAGACTTCAGTAGTTCCTCTCCTGCACCAGGATAAATGTTATGACTGTCTGCTACTGATTTCTGACTTAATTAAAAGGCAATTTGTTTCAAGAATTTAAGATAGCAAGAAATTGTTTTGTCTACTTACCATCACCACAACAAGCAAGCAGGAAGTGCTGACTGAGAGCAAGTCCCCTTATCATTTTGTAAATAAAATCTACCCTGCATTTCACATCGCTGCTTTAATTCTAGTTCCAGCATATCAAAATATTATCAATTATTCAAAACACTTTGATCATTTGAATTACTGGTCCCCAAACTCACATTAAAAAGCTTTTTTTTCCCCTATAAGAAATCATTATAAGAAAGTAAAAACTTTATTGCTTTATTTATTTTACAATTTTATAGTATTTAAAGCTCCTGGAGCAGACATACTAAACAAAGGAGACTGCTGCTTCCTGTTTTATAAAATACAGAAACAGTTTTGTATAACAGTCTAAATCCAATGCAGAGGGAGGCAAACTATTCTCCAAAGCACCTGAGGGTAGGACAAGAAGCAATGGGTGGAAACTAATCAAGGAGAGAAGCAACTTAGAACTAAGGAGAAATTTCCTGACAGTTAGAACAACTAATCAGTGGAACAATTTGCTCCAGAAGTTGTAAATGTTCCAACACTGGAAGTTTTTAAGAAGAGATTGGATAACAATTAATCTGAAATGGTGTAGGGTTTCCTGCCTAAGCAGGGGGTTGGACTAGTAGACCTCCAAGGTCTCTTCCAACTCTGTTATTCTATTCTAAGACCAAAGTCTTACTAATTTTAATAGAGACAATTTCAATATCTTTTCCCTCTCAAATCATGTTTTACAGTAACAAAGAAAATTATATACAGTAATTGGTTCAGTTTGGGGTATGCTATTTATGTGTTAATTTATGAAACACAGCAAGTCTTGATTTAAGTTTTGAGAACAGTGAAGGAAACACATAATCTCAAAAACACCCACAGGGCAATCTTACACTCCATGTGAGAAAGCTTATTATAGAATGACTACCTTTTTTATATGTATAACTGAAATGAAATACACAAACAGGAAATGTGAATAATAAAAATTAAGTGGTATATGCAAAAAGACCATAAAATACAGATAGTCCTCAACTTATGACCACAATTGAGATCAAAATTTTTGTTAAGTCAAAATTTGATAAGTGAATTTTAGCCCATTTTACGACTTCTCTTGCCACAGTTGTTAAGCAAATCACTGCTGTTGTTAAGTTAGCAACACAGTTGTTAAGTGAATCTGGCTTCCATGTTGACTTTGCTTGTCGGAAGATTGCAAAAGGGGATCACACTTGGGACAGGGCATCCATCATAAGCATGAACCAGTTGATCACATGACCATGGGGATGCTGTAATGGTCACAAGTGTGAAAACGGTCATAAGTCACTTTTTTGTCATTTTTTGAATGGTCACTAAATGAACTGTTGTAAGTCAAAGACTACCTGTAAGCACTTCTCATTTTCCAAGCAGTTTTTTTCACAAATGGAGAGTAGAATGAGTAGAATGAGGGACACTTTTCACTTTATGAGGAGAAGGAGGTTAGAACTATTTTGCACAAGGGAACTGTGAAAGATGATCTTCAAGTACCTTTCTAACCCTTAGATTTTACCATTTATTTTTAGAAATATTAAAAAGAACACTATATTCATTTATATACTGTAGGAAGAAATATCCGTCTGGGTTCAGTTCCAAGTGGGGAGAAAGACACTGGAAACATGGAGGCTGATTGGAAAGATGGTTTATTGATGGACAGGACCACATCAGTGGTGGTATTCAGCCAGTTCTATCTGATTCAAGTGAACCGGTAGCGGTGACGGTTGGCTCCGCCCACCCGCCCGGACGTAATCAAGTCCCATTTATTCATGTTTTTTATGCTCTGTGCATGTGTGGACTGCCCCTGTGCATGCACGGAGGTGGTGTGTGCGCTCATATTTGCGAACCAGTAGCGAAGGTACATGAATACCATCTCTGGACCATATGGACTTTAAGTCCTGGGTAGCTGTACACATGGAGTAGAGAGAGAGAGGGTTATTTGTACTCTCTCTTGGGCCTTGCCCTTGAGCTTCCTGTTCCTGTGCAAGAAATGTATTTTATTGGCTGCTGTCAGACTCCCATGGGGCGATGCAGGGGTCATAGCTAACTTTTAGGTTGTCTGAATTAAGTTTGGTTGAACCTTGATGTAATGTCCCCAGGTGATTTCACAATGCAGTGAGCCCTGCTGCTAGATGGGTAGAGGGCTAATCCTATTATGTCCTGAGGGTCATGTCTTAATCCCATCACCCTGGAGCTGAAGTTCTAATTGTCTTGTAGATAGGCTGGCCCAGTCTTAATGTGCACCAAATATCTGCTGGGGGCAGGGAGCTGCAGGGAGCTCCTCTTTGTCTTTAAAAACTTGTTTCTCCTTTTCTCATCCAGCGAAATATAATATTCTGCTTTTTTAATATTTCCTAGAATATTTCATTCTTCTAGGAGAAGGGTACAACTGTCTACAGTACTATAGCAAAGGCACAGGGAGATATTTTCTGATCTCCTATCTTGTCCCATAATTGCACTCTTCCTGTGTATTCCTGTGTGGGATACTTTATCCACGCTGATCCGCTTGTTCAAATAGAATAGAGCTGGCTATTGGGTAGCTGTGTTTATAAGTTATAGAAAATTAATATATTTACGTAACCATTCATTGCCTTAAAACAAACTGTTCAAGGTTTATTCATAGTTCTTATGTCTGCAAAATTGTCTCTCTTTATTTTCCATTCCCTACAATTTCCTCCATGAGAATTTTATGTAGACATGGAGGGGAATATTAGAAGTGTCTGGAGATATGCTTATAGGAGACTTGTGTTAAATTTAGAGGGGGTGGGTTGGTATCAAACCAGATTCTGAAAAAAGTTTGATAAAATGTAATGTTACAACAATGCAGATCATAAGAGGGTCCAGAAAGAATCACTCACTGCCACTTGGTTGTGACTGGAAGATCAAAGGAATCCAGTCCCTTCTAAGGGCTCCGACTTCATTCTGCATAAGAGGCACAGAGTGGGAGGGTACATGAGGAAGATCCTAGAGAGGCAGACTTATGTGCTATTACTTAGAGGCAATATGTCTTTCTTGACATACATGGTTCCAGGGGAAAAAACTGAGAGAAAGAGGACTTTTATGTTTTTCTGAACCAGCAAGTAATGACTGTTCTTGCCCTCACAAGATTGGA
The DNA here is from genome assembly GCA_022577455.1 of Arizona elegans. Taxonomy (NCBI): domain Eukaryota; kingdom Metazoa; phylum Chordata; class Lepidosauria; order Squamata; family Colubridae; genus Arizona; species Arizona elegans. Next base: position 60,714,872 of record JAKOOJ010000008.1, read on the forward strand.
AATCTCCTTGTTAACAAGTTGGCAGCTCATCCTTGTGAAGAAGTTAATCTAACTGGAGTCAAGTTTATGAACTGGTAATAATGTGCTGAGAACAGATGCCTTGAACTATATCCTGTTTTCTGTCATGGCAACCCAAGCAGATTGGCAGCCAGTACAGAGATGACTCTTGTTTCCTTTCCCATTTAATCCAAATCAGAGAGGAACTCTTCATGGCAGCCCCAAGGCTAGTTTTACGTATGTCTTTTTTGAAAGGGTGCTTTTGGTCTGACTGGGTATGGAGTATGTGATGGGTATGCTTATGTCCTGTGCCACCTTGCCCTACGCTTGTCCACGTCGTTTCATTTGAATTTTTATGGGACATCAGAAATGCACTACTGATAACTCTCATGGCAATAGTACATCATGTTTTATATTATACAGTCAGGTCCAGAAATATTGGGACATCGACACAATTCTAGCATCTTTGGCTCTATACACCACCACAATGGAGTTGGAATGAAACAAACACAATGTGCATTAACTGCAGACTGTCAGCTTTAATTTGAGGGTATGTACATCCAGCTCAGGTGAACGGTTTAGGACTTACAGCAGTTTGTATATGTGCCTCCTACTTGTTAAGGTATCAAAAGTAATGGGACAATTGGCTTCTCAGCTGTTCCATGGCCAGGTGTGTGATATTCCCTCATTACCCCAATTACAATGTGCAGATAAAAGGCCCAGAGTTCATTTCAAGTGTGCTATTTGCATTTGGAATCTGTTGCTGTCAACTCTCAAGATGAGATCCAAAGAGCTGTCACTATCAGTGAAGCAAGCCATCATTAAGCTGAACAAACAAAACAAACCCATCAGAGAGATAGCAAGAACATTAGGCATGGCCAAAACAACTGTTTGAAACATTCTCAAAAAGAAGGAATGCACCAGTGAGCTCAGCAACACCAAAAGACCTGGGAGACCATGGAAAACAAGTGTGGTGGATGACCGAAGAATTCTTTCCCTGGTGAAGAAAACACCCTTCACAACAGTTGGCCAGATCAAGAACATTCTCCAGGAGGTAGGTGTATGTGTGTCAAAGTCAACAATCAAGAGAAGACTTAACCAGAGTGAATACAGAGGGTTCACCACAAGATTTAAACCATTGGTGAGCTTCAAAAACAGGAAGGCCAGATTAGAGTTTGCCAAACAACATCTAACAAAGCCTTCACAGTTCTGGAACAAGATCCTATGGACAGATGAGACCAAGATCAACTTGTACCAGAGTGATGGGAAGAGAAGAGTATGGAGAAGGAAAGGAATTGCTCATTATCCTAAGCATACCACCTCATCAGTGAAGCATGGTGGTGGTAGTGTCATGGCGTGGGCATGTATGGCTGCCAATGGAACTGGTTCTCTTGTATTTATTGATGATGTGACTGCTGACAAAAGCAGCAGGATGAATTCTGAAGTGTTTTGGGCAATATTATCTGCTCACATTCAGCCAAATGCTGCAGAATTCATTGGACGGCACTTCACAGTGCAGATGGACAATGACCCAAAGCATACTGCAAAAGCAACCAAAGAGTTTTTGAAGGGACAGAAGTGGAATGTTATGCAATGGCCAAGTCAATTACCTGACCTGAATCCCATTGAGCATGCATTTCACTTTCTGAAGACAAAACTGAAGGGAAAATGCCCCAAGAACAAGCAGGAACTGAAGACAGTTGCAGTAGAGGCCTGGCAGAGCATCACCAGGGAGGAAACCCAGCGTCTGGTGATGTTTATGCGTTCTAGACTTCAGGCTGTGATTGACTGCAAAGGATTTGCAACCAAGTATTAAGAAGGGAAAGTTTGATTTATGATTATTATTCTGTCCCATTACTTTTGGTCCCTTAACAAGTGGGAGGCACATATGCAAACTGCTGTAAGTCCTACACCATTCACCTGAGTTGGATGTACATACCATCAAATTAAAGCTGACAGTCTGCAGTTAACGCACATTGTGTTTGTTTCATTCCAACTCCATTGTAGTGGTGTATAGAGCCAAAGATGCTAGAATTGTGTCGATGTCCCAATATTTCTGGACCTGACTGTATAACACTCTGTGTGTGTCTGTGTGTGTGTGTGTGTATGTGTGTGTGTGTGAATGTGTGTAAACACACACTTCATAGCAGAGGTGAAATCCAGCAGGTTCTGACAGGTTCTGGAGAACCAGTAGTGGAAATTTTGAGCAGTTCGGAGAACTGGCAAATACCACCTCTGGCTGGCCCCAGAGTGGGGTGGGAATGGAGATTTTGCAATATCCTTCCCCTGGAGTGGGGTGGGAATGGAGATTTTGCAGTATCCTTCCCCTGCCATGCCCACCAAGCCACACCCACAGAACTGGTAGTAAAAAAATTGGATTTCACCACTGCTTCATAGTCACTGTAAGGACTGTTTTTGCTAACACATAGAGATTTTATCATAACAAGATAAGTAGGAGAAACAGGAATCTAGAATTTAGAGAAAAAGAATTCTATGCATTCTACAAGTCAATGTGATCCTTTTGTTAGCAGACTAGAAACTACACTTTAGATTAATTAGAGTCTCTCAGCTTAAGTTATCCATTTACAAAGTCTTAACAGTTTCATCTAAATCTTTTAAGATAGATTTTGAAAAGCTCATCATGTAAGCTCTTCACGGCACTATTTCATTCCATATTTCCAGATTGGTAGGTATCTGAGTCTGTCGGCAATTCTTTATTCCTTTCAAGCAAAGAAGAGATAGGAGGTACCTGTAAATTTGGCCTCCTGTAGAAGACTTCAATCACTAGAGTTCCCCTATGTTTTGGAGATACCAACAGAATTATTAGGAAATAAGGACTGAGAAGTACTGCTTTGACTACCTAATGTGAAAGATTGTATTTGATTACAGAGGTGGCAGCACATCAACATCAAAACAACCACAAAATTGCTAAATTTTAATCCCACAGGAGTCAAGGAGGACTGAATTTGGATGCATTCTGTGAGTTGGCCCATTTGAGGTTGTTGCGAAGTCATGTCTGACCCATCACAACCCCTTGGACAACATTCCTCCAGGCCTTCCTGTCCTCTACCATCCTCTGGAGTCCATTTAAGCTCATGCCTACTGCTTCAGTGATTCCATTCAGGCATCTCATTCTCTGTCATCCCGTTCTTCTTTTTCCCTCAATCTTTCTCAGCATTAGGCTCTTCACCAGTGAGTCCTTCTTTATAAGGTGGTCAAAGTATTTGAGTTTCATCTTCAGGATCTGGCCTTCTAAAGAGCAGTCAGGGTTGATCTCCTCTAGGACTGATCAGTTTGATCACCTTGTAGTCCAAGGGACTCACAGGAATCTTCACCAGCACCATAGTTCAAAGGCCTCAATTCTTTGGTGCTTCCTTATGATCCACCTTTCATAGCCATACATTGCAACTGGGAAAACCATAGCCTTGACTATAGGCACTTTTGTTGGCAGGATGATGTCTCTGCTTTTTAGTATGCTGTCTAGATTTGCCATAGCTTTCCTCCTCAGGAGCAAGCATATTTTAATTTCTTGGCTGCAGTCCCCATCTGCAGTGATCTTGGAACCCAGGAAAATACTACCTCCATTTCTTCCCCATCTATTTGCCAGGAATTGAGAGGGCTGGATGCCATGATCTTAGTTTTCTTAATGTTGAGTTTCAAGCCAACTTTTGCACTCTTCTTCTTCACCCGCATCAAGAAGTTCTTTAGTTCCTCTTCACTTTCTGCCATCTGCATATCTGAGGTTGTTGATATTTCTCCTGGCAATCTTAATTCCAATTTTTGATTCATCTAGCCCCGCATTTGTCATGATGTGCTCTGCATATAAGTTAAATAGGCAGAGCAACAGTATACAGCCTTGCCAGACTCCTTTTCCAATTTTGAACCAATCAGTGGTTCCATGTCCAGTTCTCACTGTTGCTTCTTGACCCATATATAGGTTATTCAAGAGACAAATAAGATGGTCTGGTACTTCCATCTCTTTAAGAACTTGCCACAATTTGTTGTGATCCACACAATCAAAAGCTTTAGCATAGTCAATGAAGCAGAAGTAGATATATTTCTGGAACTCCCTAGCTTTCTCCATGATCCAGCGTATGTTGGCAATTTGATCTCTAGTTCGTCTGTCTCTTCAAAATTCTATCTGTACTTCTGGTAGTTCTCGATCCACATACTGCTGTAGCCTACCTTGTAGGATTTTAAGCATAATCTTACTAGCATGTGAAATGAGTGCAATGGTGCAATAGTTTGAACTTTCCATTTGAGGTAGCTTAGTTCAAAAAGTGTTGCCCTGTAATGCACTGTTTCACCCAGTTAAAGATTGCGGACATAAGCATTTTAGTAATATATAGATGTAGTCTCTGTCCTGCTTAAATAATAGCGATTGAAAGAATTATTAATAATAAAAATATTTTTGTAATAATTACATCAGTTTCAACATATTTTCAATGTATGCAATTTTATGTTCCGATTCCTATTAAAATCAGACTATAGTTGTTGAGAGCCTAAAATCACAACCTGCCACATTTAGTTTCAGTTTTGCAACACTGCCAGTCAATTCAGCAGTCTTAAATGTTTTCTTTAATTAACATGTTTTTATCTCAAGTGTTCCATGCTCATCTAATCACTATCTGCTTCCCATAGTTGTAGCAGCCTTAAATTTTCCATCTGCACGATTCCAATTACTGCTGGCTTATGATCCATCAACACCTCACCTTCATGAGGTGCTGATGGATCAGAGCAACACGTTAACACCTTTCTGGCATTCAACCAGGAAAACCAAAGATATAAAAATAGATGGTGCACTATTGCATTAATTCTAATTATAAGGTCAGCTGCTGATAAAATGAAAATGACATTAGCATGTGATTTTGTACTTTAAATGACTATGTTAACTTCGTGGTTGATTACGTGCCATTAAGTCTTTCAGCTCTTAGTGACCACATAGATATTCTCCATGATATCTATACCTAGCCCTTTTCAGGTCTATAATGATGAACGTATCACCATTAAATCCATTCACCTTAATTCCTCTCTTTCTTTTCATCTTCTTCTGGCATTACAGCATTTTTCCAGGGACCTGGGTCTTTGCATAATGTGCCTGAAATAGAATAATTTGAGCCTGGTTATTTGTTATTGTGCCTTGAATTAAAACTTTCAATTGATGTGTTTGATGATCAAATTGTTTGTTTTATTGGCTGCCAATGATATTCTCAGAAGTATTTTCCAAGATCAAAATAATCTCCATTGACAAGTACTACTTCTTTTCCCTAGCTTTTTTACCTTCATAAATGGAAAAATATACACCTGTAATTTTTAAAAAAATACTACTACTACTACTACTACTACTACTACTACTACTACTACTACTACTACTGGATCATAGTTTTAAAGATTTTTCCTTATCTAAACAATAAAGGAGAACATTTGTAGCTCAGGGTTGAAATGGGGGGGGGGTGGTTCTTGGTGCTCTCTGAGCTTGTTGTTTTCATGTAGATTAGCATTGATGATGTTACCAAGTTTGGGTAATGAAACATTTGCAAGAAACAACTTTAAAGGTTTAAATTTACAAATTTAAAATTATGATACTGAAATAATTTAAAATAACAATTAAAACCATTAAAACACATAACTTTAAAATTAACACTTAACATTGTACAAATTGTAAAATGTGTACAATGAATGTATTTTATGAGCCTTTAGAAAGCTACTTATGATAATTATACTCCCTCAGTTCTTCAAGGAGAGCATTTCAAAAAACTAGAATGGGCAACATAAAAAGCTCAATTTCAACTCACTTCTAGACAAGCATAGGGCCTAGCTATCTCCGAGACCGCCTGCTGCTACCGACGACCTCCCATCGACCCGTGCGCTCCCACAGAGAGGGCCTCCTCAGGGTGCCATCAGCCAGACAGTGTAGGCTGGTGACCCCCAGGGGGAGAGCCTTCTCTGTGGGGGCACCTACCCTCTGGAATCAGCTCCCCCCAGAGATAAGGAGAATCCAGGACCTCAGTGCCTTCCGTCGTGCCCTTAAAACCCATTTATTTAAACAAGCCGGGCTGGCTTAAGATGAAATTTTTAACTGTTTTAAATGTTTTAAACGTTTTAATTGGTAATGAGTTTTAATTGGGCCAAATTTATATATCTTTTAATTGTTTTTTAATATTTGTCTTACATGTCTTTTTAATTCTGGCTGTACACCGCCCTGAGTCCTCAGGGAGAAGGGCGGTATAGAAATTCAACAATAAATAAGTAAATAAATAAATAAATAAATAAATAAATAAATAAGCTTAATAAAATGTAGGTGAATTTCCTCATATGATCTAATAAGCATGATGGTTCACATAGACAGAGATACCCTTCTATATATTTTGAACTCAAGCAATATAAGACTTTAAACATAATAGCACTAATATTTTATCTGGAAACAAATTGTCAGCCAGTGCAGTGTTTTAATCAAAGATATAATATGATTTCTTTGCAGTCTTTTTGAGTCCATGCTGGCTGACAAGTTTTGAACCATATGAAGTTTCTGGACTAGGCAGAATGTCAGCCTCACATATTATGTAGCATATTACCATACCTGCACACAGGTAGTCCTTGTTTAGTAATTGCCTTAAACAGTGACTGTTTGCAGTTATGACAGAGAGAAGAAATAACTTTGTGACCAATACCCACATTTATAACCTTCACAGTCTCACTCACTCTGTCACATTCACTATTACACTACTTTATATTGTTCTGTGCTGACCCATTTGTTTACTCCCCCCTCCCCTCATTGAGTGGAGAGATTACCTAAATAAGTTCTTTCTTCCTGATCTGTTTTCCTCTACAGCAGGGGTGTCAAACTCATGTTGTCATGGTGGTGTCACGTGACATATCAGGACATTTTCTCCCTTCACTAAACCTGGCATGGGTGTCGCCAGCGTGTGACGCATCTGGCCCGCAAGCCAGGAGTTTCACAGCCCTGCTTTACAGTACCCCTTAAAAAGTACGTACTACAAGTTAACAAGCTCAACACTGTTACTTTAATTAACTGACTGGTAGCTGCTCCCTAAAACTGACAAGACACTAGTCAGTTTCACACTGAAAGCTTTTTTTTTTTTAATTTGATTTATATGCCGCCCTTCTCCAGAGACTCAGGGCGGCTTACAATGCGTTAAGCAATAGCCTTCATACTTTTGTATATTTTTACAAAGTCAGCTTATTGCCCCCACAAACTGAGTCTTCAATTTACCTACCTTAGAAAGGATAGAAGGCTGAGTCAACCTTTTGTTTGCTTCCTAAATAGGTTGTGACTAATAGTTACAAGCGCATTGGACACATAACTGCCATTAAATGCCTTTTGGTATGTATTCCCTACTGTATGCTTACATACTCTTTTATAATCCTTTTCTCTCCAATAAATGTAAATACAAACATTAATTCCCTTCTTGTTAATTATCCCATTACTCTTACCAAGCTTTCTCATGAGCTGAAAATATTTCAGCTGGGAAAGTGAAATAAAATGGCAAGTTGCAGTAACATGATTTTTCACTTAGCTTAATCACTGAGTCCAATTTGCAGTCCCTAAACAAGAACTACTTTCACAGTATTAAAGTTATTTTCATCCAGAAAGGGACATAAAGTAATTAGATTAAAATAGATAAAAGGTGATTCTGGCTGTTCTCAAAAACACCTCAGTATTGTATATCTGCTTCTTCTGCAAGAGTATAATCCCATAACAACATGTTTATTACCTTTCTGGAATGATTATCTCTATTTTGAGGGGATTCAATTTTACTTTATTATTTCTTATCCAGCCCAGTACTGACTGCAGACAGATATCAGAGCGGCCACACTAGTTTTTTGTAATAATATCTAGTTTACAATCTCCTGATCATCTTCCTTAGCTGTTGTGGCCCGTCAGCGACTTGTGCAGTTGGTAGCTGATTCCGACAGCAAGGAAGCTGGTGTGGTGCTGCACCAGGAGCCTCTGAAGCTGGCACTCGAGTGAGACAATGAGGAGGCTGGAGAAGATGTGGTGCCAGAGGCGGGGATTCAGCCAGGGCCTTCAGAACCTCCAGAAGCTCCCATAAGTGAAGAGGAAGACGAGGAGGAGCCTCTTCTCGATGCATGGGTGCGCAGAGCTGCCAAAAGGCAGGAGTGGCTCCTCAGGACGAGGCCTCCTCGAGAATAAGGCTTGGGGCTAATTGGCCAGTCCCTTAGCCTATTTAAGGAAGGACGACAACTGAGGCAATTTGCAGGGAACAACTTTGTTCACTCTCCTTCACGTCCTGATCTTAGTTCTCTTATCAGTTTTCTGCAAATTGCTTCTGAGCTTTCTGCCAACCATAGTAAGATTACAATTATTTATTCTTTGGATTCTTGTAGGCTGTTAAGAAAGTTAATTAACAGCCTTTGTTTGAAAAAGACTGATTTAATTTAGTAAAGTAAGGTTTGTACAGACTTTGTGTGTGCTGCGTTCTTTGGGGTCCGTAGCTAGGGCAGAACATTAGCAGTTTCATGTTGACATTGGGAAATTCTGCGGAATATGACACAATAGCTTCTTTTTCAAGCACAATTTCTTTTTTTCTTTTTGCAAATGACACTTTCATATTTATGTGAGATACAGAAACAAAGTCACTGCCATATTTCTAAATCTCTAAGGTAATCCAGAAGAATATGATGGTCACTGGTACTAAAAGCCAGTGAAACTTCAAGAAGAACCAACAGAGTTATAATCCTACATCAAACTCATTGGGTGAGCCCAAGCACTTTCAAATCCACAGTCTTCTCTGAATCCAGTTTAAAATAGATAAACAGAATTTGCTTCCTCCAGGATATCTCACAGGTGAAAAAGTGTTTTTTTTTTAATCAGCTCATGCCACCATGGGAGGTTAGAAGCTGGCCTATAATTGCCTAGTTGAGCGATCCAGCCCAGGTTTCTTAAGATGAATGTAATAATTATTTCTTTTAAAACAGGGGTGAAATTCACTTACCTTTCCCTATTGGCTCGCAAATGTGAGCACGTGCGCCTCCTCCACACATGTGTAGAGCCTCCTGCGCATGTGCAGAGGGTTAAAAATGGGACGTGATGATGTCTAGGTGGGTGGATAGAGCCTCCCGCCGCCAGCACCACCGGATCGCGCAATCTGGATAGATCCAGCTAAATTTCACCACTGCTTTAAAAGAGGTTTCCTGCCCTTTCTCAGAGTGCATTTATAATGTTGACTATGGCATCTTAATAATTTTAATTATAAGTCAAGGAGAAAGAGGGTCAAAATTCTCCAAAAGCAAATGAAGCCACTTTATATGTGCATTATTTGATGTCATCTCCAAAACAGACCATTTGTCAATTTTCATTCTGGGCATATAAAAGTAATAAGTAAATGTGCTAGAAACTTCAGTCAGGAATAGAATGACTAAAAAGCAAAAAATGTGAAATTTAACCCAGTTAAATTCTGTTTCTGTACTTTTCTCTGTACTTTTCTATTAACTTTAACATCTTATCTTTCTTACCTCTTAATTTATCTCAGTATGTCTAGCCAACTCCATAAAGTACCTTATAAACTGATGAAAAACTTTACTCCTTGATAAAATAACATTCTACAACAGCCATGGTTGTTTCCCTTGAACATGAATCCCATCTGATTGTCTAAGAACATTTGTTACCAATCTGCTGCATATTATATAAATTATCAACTACAACACCACATGGAACCAAAAGATCAAAAGAAGGAAATCAAGGAAAAGTGACACAGTAAAGAAAAGCAGCCATAGAACTGGAGGCTACATCACTACAAAGACTTAATTGTTTAAGGAAAACTTTCAGAGGAAGTTTGCTTTATTCTGGAGATCAGATTTAGTGCTTTAACTAAGTGCAAAAATATTGTACTATTTATTGCAGGAAGAAATTATGTGTATGCGAAAACCTACTGAGGTCAATATAACATAGTCTGAGAAATGTAGAAGTATTAATTACATATATAAAGCATCTTAGCACTGCTGGCTTCATTTCACATATGGTACTCTGGATGTTAATTCTAAATAAGTACAACTTCTAAAACAAGGATCTCAGAAAGACTTTAAACGAATGTGTTGTGTAAACATGGCTGATACCTTTGTAAATTTTTCAGTTTACAAACTTGACAAAATTTGATAATCTGTATGCAGGAGACAAATTGTATACATAAAATTCAAATTGTATTAGATGTTCATATACTAGCCCAGTATACAGAATATCTGCTTACTAAAATATTGGCCAGATATAATTTCAGGTAATTCTTACACAGATTCTTCTCTGGATCTACAATATATGTATTGGATCTCCATCTCCATGTTAAAAGCTGAAAGATTCTGTTTTGTGAGTGGAAACATTCTCATATTTTGATAATATTAAAGCAGATTCAAACAAGTAGAGAAATGCATGCATGAACTAATCTGTCAATTTTGCATTATTGCAAAATATACAATAATATTTCAAGTAAACCCCCCCTATCAATGAGAAGACCATATGAAGGTTATTTCAGTGTATTTCTCCTCAGTACTAAAATACAGCTAATGAAAGAGTCATTTAAAGAAACACTGAACAGCTGTGTTGCCAGGAAGCTTAATAGTCTAATTCAATGACTATATAATTGTTTTTCCCATGATATAACACAAACATTCAAATGTTTGGCTGCACTTTGGGATGTTATCCTAGTGAGCAGCTTGTCAAATGCATTGATTATAACTATCCCCTGTTTCTTTTCTCCATTTTTTTTCTGGCATAGAAAGGTATCTATTGTGGAGATTTCATCTGCTCCACTTGCTTATTCCCTCACCAGGTGACTCTGTTGTAATTCTGTTTGTAACATCATGGTTGGCTGCTACAACTACATTAGGACTTCAGAGAATTGAGAATCAAGAAGTCCACTCCTGCTGGGTGCAGGTGTGGAGTGCTTCATTAACTCAAGGTAGAGAGTGATGAAGTCATGGAAATGTGACTCTCCTTGATGAAAAGTCAGGGGGAGACAGCCAGAAAACACTTTCAAAATATGATGTCAAATGGGACTGACACAGGTTGGAGTAAGAAATCCCTCTAACAGTGTAATTTTATGATCCTTTGCCTATAATTTTGAGAAGGATTTTTCCTCAATATTTAAACTTGTGTACACTTTCAACATATGTCAGCAAAATTATTATACTGGTACAAAATAGACAATTACATTTCTATGTTAAAGAAATGATAGAATAACTGAAACAAGTTTCATTAGTAGATAGAGCTGTCTACTTCCTAGCCCAGGGGTGTCAAATTCACGTCATCACGGTGAGATCATGTGATGTATCAGGACGTTTTTCCCCTTCGCTAAATTGGGCCTGGGTATGGCCACTGCCTGACGCATCCAGGCCGTGGGCTGAGAGTTTGACAGCCCTGTTGTAGCCTATATCCCTTTTGCAATAATCAGGATGTCTTTGGAAAAGGCAAGAAACATCTGTAGCATATTCTGTTCTATGTACTTCTTTGTATTATCTAATCTTTAATCAAAAGTATTTCCTTTTATTCTTTATTGGTGAGGTGTTTTTTTTTTAAAAAAAATGATTTATATGCCGCCCTTCTCCGGAGACTCAGGGCGGCTTACAATGTGCTAAGCAATAGCCTTCATACTTTTGTATATTTATACAAAGTCAGCTTATTGCCCCCACAACTGGGTCCTCAATTTACCTACCTTAGAAAGGATGGAAGGCTTAGTCAACCTTGAGCCTGGTGAGATTTGAACCTGCAGTAATTGCAGGCAGCTGGTCTTAATAACAGGGTGCTTTAGATCACTGTAGTACCAAGGCTCCTAGTTCACATCTAGAGTACAGTTTAGAGCATCACATTTTCAGAATACTGACAGGTTAGACCAGATCCAGCCAGGTTCAGAAGAGTTGGCAAAGGTGATAGAAAGTTTGGAGAAATTTTCAAGGAAGCCATGAAGGAACTGGAGGTGTACAGTCTGAAGAAAAGAGACAAAGGAAATATTTGGTACCCATATCTGGGACATAAATGGAAACTATAGGAAAGATGCCACTTTCCTGTGGCACTTCCATGGCCACAGAAGCCAGAATAGAAATACCCATTAATATTCAATATGGTATTAAGTTACATCTAAATTGTAAGGAAAAGAAAAAACTTTTTGATGATAAATCTGCACAACAGTGGAATCAATCTTCCTACAGAGATTGCGAAATTTTTGCATCTCTGGAAGCTTTTAAGAAGAGGCTGGACAGCCACCTCTCAAGGATTTGGTTTGGTTTTCTTTTGCATTGCAGTAGCTGGGATTAGATGCTCCTGTGGCCCTTTCCAATTACACAGTTCTATCATTCTACTGTTGCATTATGATGGGATATATCTTTAGAAGAAGTCTACAGACACCGTATTTTGCAATAGATCTTGATGTTTTGATTTTGTGTATATTTGGATTGCGTCACTGCAGTTACCATTTTTGTTTGAGGTATTAAGGCAAAGAAAGGTTATGCAGGAAAGCCCAAAAATTCATTTTATGCTGTATTCTGTTTTCCACAGATTTGTCTTGAAAGCATGCCATGTTTCCTTTTGGGAACTGTTCAGGCCCAGAAATATGCTTTTAGTCTGACGCATGGTAGCATGTAGCTGTCCTTGGCTGAATTCAGAAGCTTAGCATGGTCAGTTCTGATTACTTAATTCAGATTGCTATTGGCTGGAACAGGATCTCAAAAACATTTTTGTTTTTAATGTTTAATTTTATTGATGATATTGTAACCGCCCTGAGCCCCTCTCCACAGGATATGGGCTCTTAAGAAATATGAAATATAAATAAATAAAATCCCTTTAGCTTTTTACACCAAGAAACTCAATGGAAAATCTTATTGGCATAATGCCTGAAATTTGATAACTATCTGTAAATAGATACCCAAGGCTATGGATAAGGAGGTAAAGATTAATTTGTATCTCTATTTCCTTTTGTCATGCTTAATTGAATTTCTTTCCTCTCCTGCCTTTTGGTTGTCCTATCTAAACATGGATATTTGGTTCCTTGCTTCTTCCACTACACTCTCCAATGGGAAAGGGGTGGAAGGGGTCTCTTTAGCTTCAATTGAGCAGCAAAGACTAGATAAAGTGGAAAACAGGCAGGGAAGATATATATTTTTGTCGTATTATGTTCATGAAGAATTACATGGAATTTTCGTGAAAATATAGCAATGTCCTTGGGAGACTTCTTTTGAGTAATTCAGTACAATTGACTCTTTGGGAAGGGAACATTAAAAGGAGTTCTGGTTGCATTGCACTGTGGGGATCCAACTATCTTTTCTTAATCAAAGCATAGGAAATATAAACACCTGGCAGAGCTCTGTTGTTGTTGTTTTGTTTCCTAATGGAGATTCAGAATCAGGAGCTACACCTTGAAAAGAATAGGAAAATGACTATACAAAAAGTAAAATGGCATTTTATTTATTAAATAATTTGACATATATAAATGTCATATACGTATTATATAAATAATATATTCCTACCCTGCCACAATTTTAAAAAGTGTCTTGATGCCTTACATAGACCTTTTCTACATTAACATAGAATGGTTGTTTTATATATTCAGTTTTTGTGTGCATGTTCTATATGGATATTTATGTTCCCCTTTCCTTGAGAAATGTGTTGAGGAACATGTTGAGCAGTAGTGGGTTTCACTTACCTTCGCTACCAGTTTGGAACTGTGAGTGCGCGCGTGGCGCTTCAGCACATGCGCAGAGCATCTGTGATGATGTCCGTGTGGGTGGGCAGAGCCTCCCACCACCGCCACTACCAGTTCGCCCAAACTGGGGCGAACCAGTAGATACCCACCACTGACAATGAGGAATAAGCCTTTGTCCCTTTTGGGTGGCCTATGAGATTTGTCATAGTCAACTGCTGCATTCCCAAACTTGCCCACACCATCCTTGCCTGAATTCAACGTTCTTTGCATTTGAGCTTTGTTTCCACTGGCAAAAGATCAGGATCCATGAACTGGCCCAGGCCAGGGAGTCCTTGCTATATTTTCCCTGGTTCAATTTTTTCTTTCCACAGATGTCCCTCACCTTGCAAAGTCCTCTTTTTTTCTACCTTTGATTTTCATGAGTAGCAACACAGGAAACAATAAGCAAACAGTGAAGACGTTTGGCCAGTTCCTGTGAAGTTCCTCAAGGAGCCAAGCAGAAAGCTGCAGCAGCTGGAAAACCACTCTGTTGCTCCAGGAGTTTCCGGTATGTTCTCATTAGCCATCGAATGGTAACTGGCAAACTCAGCTGGTAAATAATCTCCTCTCTTGTCTCTAGATATTTCCCCATTTTCTGATTTTCTCATATATATATATATATATATATATATATATATATATATATATATATATATATATATATATATATATATATATATATATATATCTGCGTCATTCTCAAGACCCTGGATTTTGCATGTCTTAATTAGAGAAGGGAGAAAATGACAAAACAGAATAAATGTCTGTTGAGAAAGTCTGGCAGCAGTCCTGGATTTATCAGCCTGTTTGTTTTAGAAAACCACAACAAGGATAAATGTGAATACTGGCACAGAGAAAACCGGTTTATAAGAATGGGAGATGATTGTTAAGAAAGGCCTAGCGCATCTTATATTAAAAGTAATACAAGCACATGCAACGGATTTCAAGGAATATTGTATGGCTGGGACCAGTGGTGGGATTCGGGGGTTCTAGGGGGTTTGGCCGAACCCTTCGTTAAATTGCTGGCTCACCCCGCCCTTGCCCCGCCCCTCCGCACTACTATTTATTCCCAATAAATGGGGTGAGCGAGCCAGCAATTTAACAAATGGTTCGGTGTTTTTTTTGTAATTTATTGGTCCCGCAGCACACCAAACCGTTTGTTAAATTGCTGGCTCGCCCGCCCCTCCTCCCACCCACGTGGCACCAGCCTACCGTAGCCAGGGGTAGGCAATTGTGGCTCTTTTACAACCTGTGGACTTCAACTTCCAGAATTCCTGAGACAGCTTGGCTGTCTCAGGAATTCTGGGAGTTGAAGGCCACAGGTTGTAAAAGAGCCACAATTGCCCACCCCTTCCCTAGCCTGAGTTCCGCTGCCTGGGATCCACGTGGGCTGCCACGTGGTTCCCCACCAGCTCCGGAAGCAAGAGAGCAGGATGGAGAAAGCAGCTTCCATGCCTTCACTCACCCTCACTCTCTGCTCTGTTGGATCGCCAGCCGTTCGCTTACCCCGCCCACTCCCAATCTATTGCTGCCTCCGGAGTCCCAGCTGATTGCTAGAGGAAAAAAACCTTCAAATTCTTGCCGCGGGGCTTCAAAGGGCCGCCCTATAGCCAGTGGTGCAGCTGAACCGTTTGTTAAATTGCTGGCTTGCCCCACCCCTCCGCACCACTATTTATTGCCAATAAATAGTGGTGGGCGAGGGGCGGGGGAGCCAGCAATTTAACAAACGGTTGGGTGTTTTTTTTTTGTAATTTTATTGTCCCACAGAGCTTCAGCATAGGCTAATTAGCCCTTGCTTAGATCGGCTCCCGACCCCCAGCTGATTTGCTCTCAGCTGTTTTGCTCAGGGCTCTGCTGCTTCCTTGCAAAGAGTGCTGGAACAATTTTTTCCCCCTAGCTATGCTTAAAAGCGAAATTGAAACTGCTTTGCTGTTGCTGCAAGGTTGGAAAATTAGGCAGGCAGAATTCTTTTCTTTTTCCTCACCAAAAAAGGTAGGTGCAAACAATGGGAAATTTAGGGGAAAAGAGGAGAGTTCAGGATTTTAAAACACAAAAGAAAAAAAGCTCTATTTAACTAGGGAATTGTAATAATTGAGATACTATTAATTGTATATTTCTGAAAGCAGAAATGGTTAAGTTGTGGTTTGGAGGAATATATGGGGGAAATTATTTGGTCTATTATTATTGATAAATATAATTGATTGATTTGTAAGAAATTGGATTGCATGGAAATAATTGGAAGATTCATGTTCATATTGATTAATATACAAAAAGGTAGTTATATAACTGATATATATTAAAATGTTGAATTTATATTAAACAACTAATATTACATAATTGACCAATGTGAGTATGGATATAAAAATAGATGACAATGGGAAGGGATATAATATAGAATAGAAGGGAAAAATTCAATTTGATTAAGATTAGAGATGAGAATGAAGGGTAATATTGGTTTTTTACAAAAATAGATGAGGAATAAATATGGCAAAAAGGAAATATAGAAATTGTAAATTTAATTGAAATGACTAAACACTATGTTGGAAGAAATAGTCCTTTTGTGCATATGGACTACTCAGAGGGCTGAAAAAGTTATTTTTGACTGGTCCTCGCACTTTTGACCAGTCATCGAACTTACGACTGTCCTCACATTTTACGTTTTTGCCCTCTCTTGTCACCATGGTGAAGAGAAGCAGTTATGAAATGAGTGACATGGTTGTTAAGAAAGCTGCATGGGCATAAATGTGAGGATGGTCATAAGTGTGAGAACTGGTCAAAAGTGCGAGGCCCAGTCAGAAATGACTTTTTTCAGCTCTCTGAGTAGTCCCTATGCACATAGCCATGCCCACCTGGTCACATGATTGCCAAGCCACGCCCCCAACTAAGCCACGCCCACAGAACCTGTTGTTAAAAAAATTGAATCCCACCACTGGCTGGGACCATATCACTAGTATAATTCTGAGTAACAATACCTGTGCTAATACTTTTAGTACCAGGTATGCTTTTACAATTACAATTTAGATCTATGTGAGTTGCTTCTCTATTTACATGGAGCAATTAGCAGAAGTTAAGAATTTTTTATTATTTATTGAAACAGCCAAAGTTTACTAAACACTCTAAAGATTTAAGGGAAATGATAAGAAAGGAAAAGGGGACAGAGAGTAAGCACAGAATTATTCACAATTTCTGTGTTTTGAATCTTCTAATAAGAGGGCAGAGGAGCCAGAAGAAGAAAAATATTTCTTTGTCCCAGTCTTGAATTGTCTGCAAATCCTAAGAGCAACAATTATAGAAGCAAATTTCCAGTTTGGGCTTGTGGCTTAAGGAGTTCTCCCTCAAACTCTTGGGAGAACTAAGACAGTAAGGTAAAGGTGATAGGAAAAATAAAGGTAGGAGTATCACAAGTGTTCTATTTCTTTTCATTGCTACTTTCTTCAGTTGTGGAGTTTTCCCTTTGCCAATTTTTCTGTCTTTCTCTGTTTTCAGAGTCACAATTTTCTGTATAAATGTGATATTCTAAAAGTTACTACAGCTATATTATTTCCCAACTTAATGTTATTACAACTATTAAAATGTCTTTGCTGATGGTTATAACCATGTTGAGTGTATTAGCATTACACAGTCCACTGGATGTTGGCCTAGTAGTAAATGGTTAAATGGGGAAACTGTTGTCCCAGTAGTTATCAGCACACAGCACCATACCAAATAATCTTGGGCAGCAGCTTTGTCATCCTCAAATTTTCTATCTGTCAATTACAAAATGTGACACTGCTTAGCTCCGCGCCTACGTTATGGCAATACATTATGACATCCTAGGTTCTTGGGGATGAACTAGATTCATGTTATGGACAACACCAGCTAAAGAATTAGCTAGTATGATTTAACATTGCTGTTTGAAATTTTAGAATAATATTAGTAAGATAATTTTGTGGCACCAGCCTTTTTAGTTTCTTTATTGTAATGCTTGAAATTCTCCAAGAGCTTTTGTCCATGGCCCATTTTTGCTCTTCAGTGCCCTGAATATTTTATATGTCTGGTATATTCTGGGGATAAATGTGTAGCCAACAGGATCTTTGTTACTAATGTAGCCACCACCATCAGAAACTTAGAAACAGAAGAGAGAGAAAAAATGACAGCTGCACTGATACTGCTGCCAATGAATTCATTTTTCAATGAATCAGTTGCCTGAAGTACACAGAGATTTTTAAACCAAAACACCTGAAAAATCTTTGGCTCACCCCTCTTTCTTTTTTTTAAAGAAAACATTTTATTTTGCAAGAAAAAAAGAAGAAAAACTAGAAGTCCTACCAATCAGCTAGCATGGTTAAACTGATCAGATGGAGAAATAAATTATAGTTGAATTAGATATGGGAGCTAATTCAGCAAATATATTGGTGGTTCCATAATTTAATAGCCAAAGTGAGCTTAGATATGAATCAGATGGTTGTCAACATCTTTCATTTATTTAGTTTCATATGGCTAGCAGGCTTTCTAGCTAAACTTCTAAGGCATTAAGAATTGAATCCAATTTATATTTGGTTGATGTACGTCTATATTTTTATCAACAGAATGTCATTTCCTACAATGTCTAAAAATTGAAAACACATATATAAAGAATGTAATCGCCTTAGTTGAAAACTTTTGTCTGGACCCCAGCTCATGGTGTGGGTGTGTGGTATTATATTAAATCATCATTAGGACACTTTCAAATATATCATCCTGGAATTCTGCATTGCTCCAATATCCTCTTTAATTCTTTTCTTTCTTGATTCCATTGTATGTAAAATAAATGTCATCTGCAGTACAAAATATTCCTGCTGAATGAAATGTAAATCTGTGTTACCCAAAACCACATCCCAAGCAGCCTTTCCTCTTTGGCTATCTCCTTTCAATTTAATCATGTTGAAGTCTTTCAGAGAAAAAAAAAATAAGGTGGTTTTATGACAACATATTTCATCTGTCTTGAAATGGGTCCAAATGAACACAACTGCTAGTTTTAAATGAAAGACTAAGTACTAAATAAGTTCTCCCAAACTGAAATCAGACTGCAGTTAAGGCTGACTAAGTAAAGAAGCCTTCTTTAATCCTGGGAATTGTTCATATACAGCAGGTGTGTATAACTCAATTTCACTGAGGGCTACATCAGGGTTGTGATTGAAGTTAAACCAGGGGTGAAATTCAGCAAGTTCTGACAGGTTCTGGAGAACCAGTAGTGGAAATTTTGAGTAGTTTTAGAGAACCAACAAATATCTCTGGCTGACCCCAGAGTGGGGAGGGAATGGGGATTTTGCAGTATTCTTCCCCTGGAGTGGGGAGGGAATGAAGATTTTGCAGTATCCTTCCCCTGCCATGCCTACCAAGCCACACCATGCCCACCAAGCCACTCCCACAGAACCAGTAGTAAAAAAATTTGAATCCCACCACTTCTGGGTATGTCTAGTTTAATGAAAAGAAAGACTAGGGGAAACTTGTTAGCAGTGTTCCAATATCTTAGGGGCTGCCACAAAGAAGAGGGAGTCAAGCTATTCTCCAAAAAACCAGAGGGCAGGACAAGAAGCAATGGATGGAACCAAATCAAGGAGAGAAGCAACTTAGAACTAAGGAGAAATTTCCTGACAGTTAGAACAATTAATCAGTGGAACAACTTGCCTCCAGAAGTTGTGAATGCTCCAACACTGGAAATTTTTAAGATGTTGGATAACCATTTGTCTGAAGTGGTGTAGGGTTTCCTGACTAAGTGGGGGGTTGGGCTAGAAGACCTCCAAGGTCCCTTCCAACTCTGTTATTCTATTCTATTCTATTCTATTCTATTCTATTCTATTCTATTCTATTCTATTCTATTCTATTCTATTCTGAATGAGAAGGAGGAGGGAAGGGCAAAATGTGTGTTTCCATGTTCTGACACAAGTCCACCCCTTTTGTAAACATGTGAGTAATTGATAGTATCTTCTCTTGCTATAGAAACCTAACAATCAATTAAACAATCCAATCTTCATTATAGTCAAAAACCACCATGTGGGGTGCAGTCATAGAAGATTCATGGGGCCTTAAAAATATTATGGAAAGCTAGAAGATATAAATATGAATTTAAAAGAAGAGGTAGGAACGTAACATGGATGTAGAGAAGCATCAAGGTTAGTAAGTGAAAGTATATATCAAATTGCAGAGTGTTCTAGTATGGCAAACTAGAGGCTCACTAAGTCAAGTTTGTGACACAGATCATCAACTGATGAATGTTGTGCTGCTGCACTGAACCTGGTGACTTTGTCTATTGTAGCAGGGTTCATATCTGAAAGCAGCAGGGAAATGTAGAACTGTTTTGTGTGCTGAATATTTATGCAATATTGGTGAGAGGACACTAGTATGAATGTCTCTGTAGTACAGACACTGGAGAAGCACAAGGTCTGTTGTTTTTGTGTGTCCAGAATCACAGAGGCATAGTCTCTCTAGATATTGGCCTTCAAAGATAGCTGACGGGACATCATGATATTGTACCAGAATAAAAGCCCCCAAATTTACTTGAAGTACTTCAAATTTAGTTAAGTATATCACAGAGGAGGTAGAATGGCTGTTGAATTCACTGGCAATAAAGGTTGAGCTCCTAGCTAGATTCACTTGGTGTTCTGTGTCTGCTATACACTATTTAATGAGTGCTTCGGCCTGTTCATATCCACTGCTGAATAGAAGACATGTAGAGAAGGATGAGGTTTTACTTATCACTGTCAACTTCCATGTGGGCTGAAAATCATCACTCAGAGTTAATGAGGCAAGATCATATGGAAAAAAGGATAGTCTAACCAATGGCACTCTCTAATCTCTACTTTCATGATGTTGTCTCTATTCTGAAACGTGGCATTAGAGGCAGGGGTGAAATCTACTTACCTTCCTTACTGGTTTGGAAGTGCACGTGCCATGTGCATGCTCACTTCACTCTAGTGCGTGTGCATCACGTGCGCACACAGACCGGCGCATGCGCGAAACCTTCTGCACATGCACAGAAGGTAAAAAACATATTACTTCTTAGTTAAAACCAGGAAGTAATGACACCTGGGTGGGTGGGCGGAGCTTTGCTCCACCATCGCTACCAGATTGCGGAACCACCAGCCAAAATTGCTACCAGACTGGGCAATCTGGCCTGATCCAGGAGCATTTCACCCCTGATTAGAGGCACTTTGAGATATGAAAGGCTAATCTTTGGATTGTGCAAGTTCTAATGGTGCAAAATTGGAGAAGAGGTCCAGCTGAGCATCATAATGAAGTTTTGCTATTGGCTTCACTTCAAATAATTTGAGTGCTGCAGATGTATAGTGGCCACCTCTTGTGAATAAGGAAATTAAGAAGGGTTGATAATCTCCTCTGGCTAGAGAAATGTAATTTTAAAATATTTCCTTATGTTCAGTACATTTGCAGTACCTTTAGAAAGAAACCATTTTGTCTGTCCATAGTACCAAAGACAAATCAGAGTGAGGAGAAGAAGATGGCAAAAGGTAAAATAGAGAAATATTTGAGAAAGTTGATTATGAAAATGAGGTCAAAGTAAAAGAATAAATTTAACAGAGAGAAATTTCTTCAGTTCAGAAAGAAAAATAAAATACATAAGTAATGATATGGTTACAAAAGAAGTGCTAATGCAATATTAGGCCACATTAATGGAAGCATAATTTTAAAATCATGGGAAATAGTCATTCCACTTTATTTTATCCAGGTCTGAGCCCCACACAGGAAATGGGATTCAGAAAAATTGAAATACTTCCAGAAAAAAATAGGGTACTAGCAATTAAGTTATATTAAGTGATACTTGATAGTTGATAAAAAATAACTGAGGAGGGAGACAATAGTATTTCTCTTAGAAATGCTTAAAAAGTATTACTAATAGTAAAAAGTAGGTCAACAGTACAACAAATTACCAAAGAGGTGGAAGAATTCCCTTCATCTGATGTATTCAAGTGAAGATTAGATTGCTACGTGTCTTCAAATCATTTAATTTGTGTTACGGTACTTTTCCATTTCTGTGAAAAAGTTAATTGCTCTTTGCCTATCTTGAACAGGATGGACTGACCGGGAAAATGATGGGGAAACTCATTATACCCCTTTTGAAAAATCCCATATCCATCTGAGCCCATGGATAACTGGACTATGTCTACATGCACCTTCTCCCATCCAACATGGTGGTCTGGAAGAAAGATACCCCAATCTTCCAGGAAGACCCACAAATGGTCATAGATATCCTTCAGTCAATCACAGAAAGCCATAACCCATCCTAAGGAGATATGATGCAACTGCTGAATATTTTTCTCAGAAAGGACAAGTTCTACAAACTATTTGGAAAAAATCCACTGAAATAGCATGGAAGCCTATAATCCAGACTCTTAGACAATGGTTTCAATGCTGTCCAATGCTCCACATCAAAGTCCATTATCACTATAAATACCATGACTCAGTTTTCTAATTTCTAAACCTTCAAATTGCAGATCCTCTGTTCTACTGTCTGGCTCTTCAAATAAAATTTAACAGAACAGAATAACAGAGTTGGAAGGGACCTTGGAGGTCTTCTAGTCCAATCCTCTGTGCAGACAGAAAACCATGTACTATTTCAGACAAATGATTATCCAATTCATCTCTGCATCTAGCAATTGCACTGTGTCTATTTGGCTCAGAACTGGATGAAAAAAAGTTCTAAAAGGCCTTTTGCAGCTGCCTCTTCCACAAATCAAAATGGTTAGCTGTGGGACAAGTTCAAATTGAACTTGAAGAAACAGCCATATAAAACATATTTGGTTATGCTCCCAAATAATTATGACATGGGGATGAGCTATTTCAATTAATATTCACTAATAACCAGTGGTGGGTTCCTCCCGGTTCGGTCCGGTTCAGCCGAGCTGGTAGTGGTGACGATATGACGTCACTGAACCGGTTCTCCCCCCCCGCTCCCCCACCCACATTATTCTTACCTTTTATTTGGTCCCACCCCCAATTTATTGCTGCCTGCTGAGTCCCAGCTGATGAATAGAGGGAAAAAAACTGTTTAAACTCTTGCCATGGGGCTTCAAACGGCCGTCCTACAGCTGATCAGTGTTAAAAGCAAACAAATGAGTCGGGTCGTAAGTGCGAGGACTGGTCGTAAGTGCGAGGACCTTTCAGAAATGACTCTGGCCAGCTAGCCACACCCACCTAGTCACATGACCTCCAAGCCACACCCACAAAATAAGCCATGCCCACAGAACCGGTAGTAAAAAAATTAATAACAACAGAAGGCTTTACTAGAAGGAAGGAAAAGGGATGTCATTTGTTATAGAGATTCTATGTGGGAGAATAATTTGCAGATGAGATACAATGGATAATATATTCAATTAGGAATCAATTTTATCAATGTACTTTATTTCACATGAAATTTATTTTAATTAAAAATTCTTAACTCAGTAGAGTCTCTCCTAACTGTCCATTTTTGGAATAAAAAAAGGAAAAGTAGATAAGAAAGTTGAAAACACACGCGTGCGCTTACCTACTCTTCCTTTTGTGGGAAAGATAATCTTAAATTCAAGGTTTTCTTCTTTCTAGGTAAATACAAAATATCCAGATCCCCGAGTCTCTTTTAGTCTGAAGAGCAGAAACAATGACATTTGACCCATATATCTTTTCCCATGGTTTAGTTTGGACAAATCTATCAAAGTGCTTTGTTTTCTCTCTCAGCTAACACTGCAGTCCAGTGCCTGTTTATTCACCTTCTGGTTCCCAAGGAAGTGAGCTTCAGCCAGTATAACAAATGGTTAGGGTTTATGGGAGTCATAAAATAAAACAAAACATCTGGAGGGCACCAGATTGCCTAGTCAAACTCCAGATGTATGTGATTGCAACCAGGCAGAACAATCCTTTCATTCACATAGAACATGCTAACATATCCAGCGGCCTACTGGGCAAGCCTTGTGTAGAAAAATGAAGAGAAATGTGGCTGCGTTTCTTCATCTTTTTTTTTTATCTTATGTTTTTCCCAAGCAAAAGGAAGAGATACATTTAGATCAGCCAAATCAATAGCTTGTGTTTCCTCCAGATTGGGAGAGTGACAGAGGGATGGAGGGGTGGGAGCAACTGGATATCGAGCCTTTCCAAACCACACTATTCTGGCATGCTTCTTTTCAGGATTTCCCAAGGTCAGAATTTCCTGACCTTGACAAAAGCCAAATATGTAAACCAGCAGAGATTGGGGCTTTATTTCTGGGGTCAGAGGGGGAAATAAATCAGTATTTTCCAATGGATTTGCAACATTGCCCTAGGGAGCATGATTAGTACTTCTAAATATTTATACTCTTAATATATCTTTTCACAACGTACTTTTCTCTAGGATGGTGACCAAATTATATTTAGTCTGATTAGCAGCTTTTAAACCCATCTGTCTCTGATTGGAGAATTCAGTTGCATCCATTTCTGATACATGAAAGAGCAGTGGAGAGGGATTTTTCCTTCTATTTCATGAAAAGCTCATTTGCTTTGAATACTTGCATCCCCATATCTAAATATAACGTTGTTCTCCCTAAATTAAACACAGCTTTTCTTTTATCAGACAAAATGGTATTATTATACTCTGCACTGTGCACAAAATCTTCCTCATCAGTTAGCTCTTTCTATTGAGTTTTCACTAAAGCTTTTCAAACTAACTCAGTTTAAAAAGCAGTAAAGTCTCCTTTAAATCGAGCATGGACATGTGTTGGTAGGGATTATGGGTTGTTTGTTTCTACAACAATATAAAACTGGCTTGCTTTTGTCTTCTGTCAATTTCCCAGTTAGGGTTATAGCATAAAATTCCAGAATGGTTGCCCAACCGAGTGGGTGCTTGAGGTTGACCAGGTGCTGTCACCCTCTGAAATACAGATAGTCCTTGATTTACGACCAAAATTGAGCCCAAAAGTGTTGTTAAGTGAACAATTTGTTAAGTGAGTTTTGCTCCATTTTACAACCTTTCTTACCACAGTTGTTAAGTGAATTACTGCAGTTGTTAAGTTGCAACCCGATTGTTAAGTGAATCTGACTTCTTCATTGACTTTGCTTGTCAGAAGATTGTAAAATCACACGACCCAGGGATGCTGCAATGGTCATAAGGGTGAACCAGTTGCCAAGCATCTGAATTTTGAACACATGACCAATGGGATGGCGGAAAAGGTTGTAACCGTGAAAAATGGTTGTAAATCACTTTTTTCAGTGCGGTTGTCATTTTTAACGGTCATTAAATGAACTGTTGTAAGTCAAGGACTACTTGTAGTACAGTACTTTTATTTTTTAGTTTTTTAAATTGCAAAATAACATTTTGGAATAAAAGTTGACAGTTTACAAATAGTTGTTTGCATATTCTAAAAAAAAAAAAAAGGTGGCGGGGCAGGAGTTTGACAAAATTATGAATAGTGTTTGTTTTTGCCAATTTCAGTCAACCAGGAAAAAACACACAAACAGGCAAAAGCCAGAACATATTGTACCAGGTTCTGACTGGATGATAGTTTTAGTCACTGGATTTTATTAGTTCTTCTGCTTAAAGGGTCATTATCTTCAATTAACATTTTTATTGAGTTATAAAGTAATATAAAATACAAAATACAAAGTAAATAGGAAAGCAATAGGGAGGGAAAGGGGAAGGAGAAGGAAGGAAGGAAGGAAGGAAGGAAGGAAGGAAGGAAGGAAGGAAGGAAGGAAGGAAAGAAAGAAAGAAGCATTGACTTCCGACTCTCTCTGTTACAGTAAAATAAGGCATTAATATCAAATCACAAATGTTTCCTTTTTTTTTTTTTTTTGATAGTATAAATAAGCCATTTCTATAAAGATCTATCAATCGGTAGAATCCCAAAATCAAAGTTTCATTCTTCTCCACATCAAGAATGAAGGGTCAGAAGGGTCATTCTCCAGTGCATTCGTTTTGAGAATTAAGAAGGATCTGAATCTGGTGATGATCAAGATGGGAAGACATTCCTTTGTGAAACTATTAAAGGATTTGCCTCTTTTTTCACAACTGAAAAAAATATTGCACTAACACAGCGATGGTGAACCTGCCGAAAAAGTCATGCAGAAACAGTATACCCGCGCTCGTCAGGACCACACCCCAAAAAAGCCAAACTTCTGGGTTCTAGAATGCACGCGGACTCGATGATCAGCTGGTTGGCACGCATGCACAGGCCTGTTTTCAGCACTGCTGCACACACGAAGGGATCGCACTCTGGAAAAGCCAAATTTCCAGGTTCAGGTGTGCATGCGCACCTGACAATCAGCTGGCTGGTGCGCATGCACACACTGGTTTTCGGCTTTGCGCACCAGAAACCCAGAAGACAAACAGGCAAGGTCGTGCATGCCAGATGACATGGCTTTGTGTACCAGTTGGGACATGCATGCCATAGGTTCAGCATCATGGCACTAACGGGTTTAAATTATTGTTTATTAAATATGTTACAATGTGTTTTAATGTAGAGTAGATTAACCACTGATTTAGGGCATCTTTGGATCCAACCCTGGGTCTCCTGCGTTTTCTTCCCATCATCACCACTGCAATGGTTTTTTATTATTATTATTTGATTTATATGCCACCCTTCTCCGGAGACTCAGGGCAGCTTACAATGCGTTAAGCAATAGCCTTCATTCTTTTGTATATATTTATACAAAGTCAGCTTATTGCCCCCACAATCTGGGTCCTCATTTTACCTACCTTTGAAAGGATGGAAGGCTAAGTCAACCTTGAGCCTGGTGAGATTTGAACTTGCAGTAATTGCAGGCAGCTGATGTTAATAACAGTGTTTTAGTCTGCTACGCCACCAGGGCCTATAAATTGTCCTAGAAATAAAAGACCCACTGATGCTGTTTTGTTTTGTTTTGTTTTGTTTTGTTTTGTTTTGTTTTGTTTTGTTTTGTTTTGTTTTGTTTTGTTTTGTTTTGTTTTGTTTGTTTTTTGCACACAACTTTAATTACTGCATAGGAAATTCGTTTTTAATTCATTATAATGGTGCAAAGAATGTAAAAAAGCACTTTTTATAAGGGGACAGATGGAGTATATTTTTGTGCAAGAGACAGAGACGTGGAAGATGAAGAAGAGCATGGGAAGAAGACTCATGCTATGTAGGATGAAAACAAGCAATATCAAGTGACAGAGGTGAATCTACTTCTGTGCAAGAGTGGGGAAAAAGGGGTGGGATGAAAATGATCTTGAAATTATCACCAAGGCTTTTTGGAGGCAGTACCATAAGTGATTAAGAGAAAAAAAGTTGGGTGATCATGAATCAGAAATAGCAGAGGAGTGTATGCGTGAGGGTGACTCTAGCTCTCATCACTCACATGAAGGTCTAAAATCATTTTCCATGGGGCATTGCGCTACCAAAAAAAAAAAAAAACCCTTACATTTCTGCACAAATAGATCTCTGAAAGTTTCTGAACATATGATGAATCTGGTATTTAGGTTTCCTAAAAAATTTAATATTATGGCAGGTTAAACTGATAATACTTTTACATTTAAATGTTTAGCTCATTCAATCTCAGAAGGTTCTAAGCTGTTTGAAAATAGCATCAGCAATATATATGAACCCAATTAATAACTACAATAAAAATTAAATGTAGTAATTAATAATTACTAAAGCCAGCAGCTCCACCACAATCAGATTATGAAGGCTTTCTGAAAGAGCAAAGAGTTTGGAAGCTTCTGAAGGCCATGAGAATAGGAAACACAACACGCTACCATCTCAGGGGGAGGCTTCTCCAAAGAAGGGGAATCCCCACAGAGAAATTAAATAAACAGATAACTGCCAAATTGAAAAGGGAGAGAGTGATATATGCGTCCCTGAATAAACAGACTTAGCTGATTTGTTGGAAACCATTGATTGCCCTGAACTCTAAGAGACAAAGCACTGAATATTTGAAATGTTTATTTAGCACTTAACACTAAATATATATATATTACAGTGATAGTTGTGGTGTTTGTGGCTGGCATGTATTTCGGAGAAGAAGTATATGAATATATTTCTATGTTTATTCTATTCCAATTTTAGAAGAGATTGCATGGAAATAGTCCAGGAAAAAAGTTGTGGTTGTGTAGGACAAGAAAATATTATGAGACAAAGGAACTAATGAGCAATAAGCAGAACAAAAAAGATTGGCATGTTGCAATCTTAACTACTTTGTCATCTCAGCTGTTAGGAATAAACATGAGATCTTGTAGTTTTCAGTATTAGAGATCAGTTAGGAAAAATTTGGAATATGATCAAGGTTTATGAATGAACATGGAAATGCACACAGTGTTATGGTGAAAGGCAGCAGGAGAGGAAAAGCTATAAGGATACTGGAGAGCTGCCATCACTCTGAACCAACCCAACACCCCGTGAGACTCCTAGTTCTTCCCCAGCTTCATTTCCAACATGTATTGATGCCTTAATTTACTTATTTCTTATTTCCCACCTTTCTAGGGAAAGAAAACAAATATTCTCTCCCCTCCTTCTGTAATTTTCATGCTAGATCGTAGACAATCTCAAGTGTTATTTGTAGTGATCATCTTCATCCAAACACTTGATGTTATTTCCAAAGGGTATCTTGATTCCTTAGATTCCCCCCGCCCCCCGATGATGGTGAAAATGGGACATTTGTCCAGTCCAAACTCATTGCAATGTCTCAGTTGTATATACAGACAGCATTGAGCAGCTATTATTATTATTATTATTATTATTATTATTATTATTATTAAGCACTTGATTGTCCAGTCACGTGGCAAAGAGTCAAATGTCTTCTTGTAATCAATCCAAGCTACATTCAAGTTGATCCTCCTTCTCTAAATCATGTTTCTTTTTACCATCAACTTTATTATCATTGACTATTTCATATCTTGTTTTGGTTGGTTATCAAATCTATCAGTTTAGTGTGAAATATTATCATTACATTAATGACACCAACTGTATACTGCCCCCAGCAAATGGAAAAGATTGAACTGGTATGAAGAAACTTTTAATGTTGAGGAGGTTTAGATTAAACTCTACAAAAGTGAGTGGCTATTCTTCAGTAAACATCTGGATACCACAGTAATTACTGTGGTGCAGTTGCCCACCTTGTGAAGCAGTTGTGGAGTCATCATGGAATCATAATTCTTGCACAAGTACCAAATAGAAATCATGGCCAGAGGGGCATTTACCAGCTTCAGCTGTTATACCAGTTATGATCTTACCTGGCAATGGTAATTGATGCCTTGATCACCATTCAACACGCATCCCATGGTCTGTGGCCTTTGAAGATGATTCAGAAGTGAAGTTGATATCAGGACCGGGGTTTGGGACAACCCTGCCATAGCAGAATAACACCAGTTTTAAAATTACTGCATTAGTAAGCTTTTGCACCGTTTGAAAATATAGATATTACCTGTAAAGCTTTATATGACATAAGATCCGGATATCTTAGGCATGACACATTCAAAATAAAATTACCTGTCCAGTCTGAACATCTAGGGAAAGTTTGCTGAGTATCTCCACTTTGCAAAATATATGCAGAAAGGAGGTAGGTGGCAAACCTTGTCTGTAGGTAGCCTGCATGACCTAAATATGTTCTGTTATGCTATACTTTGTTCTTTCCTGATAAAACTATAAGATTTAATCATGCCTTTGGCCCAAAGTGATTATGGGAATCTAACTTGGGTACACAAGCATATTTTGCTTATTTTTGTTCAAAATAATGGAAACCACCCAAAGTTCACTACTCAAAGCCTCAAATGGTTGGAGAAAAAAGCTCCCTATCTTCATTTTATGAAATGCCAAAAATAACTTTTCCACAGAAAAAAAAATCTTCAAATTTCAGAGATGCAGTGTTGGAAACCTCTAAAACCCATAAACATTGAACAAGTAGCCATATGTGCACTGATTTCAGAAATGGGTTACAGACTTTGTCCAATTTTTAGCAAAATATTTTATTCCTCCATTCCATCAGAAATCTGTTTAGTATTTGAGCGTCTTGTTAGAGGTTTCAAGCAATTGCTATCACATATGTCATGTCTTATTAAAGTATGGTAAGAAAAAAGGTAGAGGTTAGGAGCTTCTGCAATGAGTCCTGATGAGAACAAACACGATAGGCAGGATCAGAGAAAGTGCAAAAGTATGTCAGATAAACTATATAGAATCCCAGGAATAAGCAACTTCAGACCTATTGCTTGAGGTTGCCTTTTAAGCTCAACTCCTGGCAATAAAGGAATTTATTTCCTAATGTAATTTTATGCACTAGGGTTCTGTGCATGAATAACACAACTGTTGGAAAGGAAGTTATAGCTAGTCATCCTATTAGGCAGAATGAGATCGATGCCTTAACAAATGCCAGAAATAATGATGAGTGAAACCTGCTGATTTCCCGTGAATCAGTTTGATGTTCAATGTCTAGGCAGGTCTGTTGCCTCTAAATTCAGTGGAAGGTGCCATCCCAATATTAACAAGACGCTCAAATACTAATCAGATTTCTGATGGAATGGAGGAATAAAATATTTTGAAACAGCCCAAAAACAATAGCATGGATCTTTCCTAGTCAGTGGCATTCAGCATAAAGAAACAAACATGTTATAGGACAATATACCATATTTTTCGGAGTATAAGATGCACCTTTTTCCCCCCTAAAAGGGAGTGAAAATTTAGGTGCATCTTATACACCGAATGTAGCCCCGCCCACCCACTGGCCCCCACCCTTTGGCCTCTGCCTCATAGCAGTTACCTCCTTGCAAACAAACAGCAAGAAAAAACAGCTCCTTTCAGCTTCAGCACAGCCTAATTAGCACAAGTTGATTGGATCAGCCTCCCGACTCTCAGTTCATTTGCTCTCAGCTGTTTTGCAGAGGCTCTGCTGCTTGCTGCAAAAGGTAAATTGCTGGAGCAGATTTTTTTTTCCTTGTGCTAATCACGCTATGCTGAAAATGAAAATGAAAGTAAAGCAGGCTGTTTCCTGTTTGCTGTTTGTTGCAAGGCAAAATTGTGCAGAGGCAGAGGGAGATTTCAATTTCTTCTTTTCCTCACCAAAAAAGGTAGGTGCATCTTATACTCCAGTGCATCTTATATGCTGAAAAATACGGTATTTATATATATAGCAGCAGCAGAGTTTGAAGGACAATCAGGTATAATATTTGTTTTCTGAAGGACAAAGAAAGACCTACACTTTTAAATTTATGAAATGGAGCTCTTTTCTATCTTTTCTCTTATCTTTCTTTTCTATGAATACACGCTCCTATGAGAAGAAGGGGCTCAGAATAATACCTGTGCTAAATATTTGCAATTTTCAAAAATATAATACCGTGTTTCCCCCAAAATAAGACCCTGTCTTATATTTTTTTGACCCCTGAAATAAGTGCTTGGCCTTATTGCCATGCGCTCAAAAGCCCGACTGGGCTTATTATTAGGGGATGTCTTATTTTGGGGGAAACAGGGTATGTCTCAGTGTAGGGTTTCAAAAAATTTTATTACCGGTTCCGTGGATGTGGCTTGGTGGACATGGCATGGCTTGGTGGGTGTGGCTTGATGGGCATGGCAGGGGAAGGATACTGTAAAATCTCCATTCCCACTCCACTCCAGGGGAAGGTTACTGCAAAATCCCCATTTCCTTCTGATCAGCTGGGACTCGGGAGGCAGAGAATAGATGGGGGCGGGGCCAGTCAGAGGTAGTATTCCCACCCAGTTCAAATCCCACCCTGGTTCAGAAAACCAGGTTGCATTTTTAATTAGCTTTTGATCTTAAGGCAGAAGATTCTCTATTATACTAATTTCTGGTCTAGAAACCTATGACTCTTCTTCATTGGAAGTATTCAGTGGAAGCAGAAAAAGATCCACTACTAAAGGATGCAGCTAGGTCACCGTTCTTCTAATACAGAACAGACAACCTTTTTCTACTCTGTATTTATATCCACAGATATGCTATCCAAACTGCCATTTGGATGTCCAAATAATTTTATAAGTATCTCACTGGAATTTGCATGTCAAAATCTGGAAGCTATTACCAATTTTAAATAAACCCATTTGAACCTAGTGAGACAAGAGCAAATAATGCTAGTGTTCTTTAAACCAGTGTTTCTCAACCTTAGCAACTTCAAGATGTAAGGACATCAACCCTCAGAATTCCCCACCTAGCATTGTCATTCCCTTGCTGCACACACAAAGAGCTTAGACCAAGCCAAATTGATTTGCACGCTGACTTTCTTCTCACTGGCCTGCATAAACTGCTAAGAAATCAACATTTGATTTACCATCTTAAACCAAGAAAAGCATGCTGCAATGATTTCTTAACAGTGGAAATCATGTGTACAAACTTGAAGGACCCTGGTTTTAACCTTCCTGTTCGTCTTTAAAGATTGCTCTGCAACGGTTTCAAAGTACAGGAATACAAATAATAACAGTCTCTACCTATAAAAGGGGGAAAAAGAGTTAACAGTAAATTACCATCCTAAAGGATGATCAGCAATTTGCGAAAATGTTGGATTGACTGGATGCAAAAGTCAATCCAGTCAAAGAGGCATAGGTTAGCTTTTAGAGCCAGTCACTCTCCCCAGAACACATCGAGCAGCAAAGCACCTGACTAAAGCAGGATTGGTCTATCTATTATTTGAATTGATTTTAGGTTTGCTTTTCTTCTCAAATTTACCATTTGTGTAATAGATATATGGGTGGGGAGCAGTGGCTCAGTGATTAAAGATGCTGAGCTTGTTAGCTGAAAAGCCTGGGTTCAAGACCCAAAGGCTGCACAACAGGGTGAGCTCCCTTTACTTGCCCCAGCTCCTGTCCACCTAACAGTTCAAAAGCATGCAAATGTGAGTAGATAAATAGTACCGCTTTGGTGGGAAGGTAACAGTGTTCCATGAGCCTCAATGTATAATCATGCTAAGATGCTGAGCTTGTCGATCAGAAAGATCGGCAGTTTGGTGGTTCGAATCCTTAGTATAGGTCTCCTGCGTGAGCAGGGGGTTGGACTAGATGATCTCCAAGGTCCCTTCCAACTCTGTTATTGTACTTTAAATATCTTTGGACAACACTGTCTCCCTCAGCTAAGTAACAGATATGAGCACCACCACCCCCTAGAATCGGATACAACTGGACACGGGAAACCTTTACCTTTATGATAGATATATACACAGTATGTCTTCTACAGTTGCTGTAAGCTTCATGAAAAATCCTACTTAAAAGTCCGATTTACACACACACACACACACACACACACACACACACACAAGGTCACTTAATAAAAGCAATTATTTCACTTAGAGTAATTAGCTCTGTGTACTGGCACCACTACTATTTAACCTCTACATAAATTATTTAGTCAGTTATCAGAATAATCCTGATTTCTTTCCTTCAAGGTCAGCTCATAGATACATACATCTGCTTCTATATGCTGAGTAGTTCTCCTGTCTCAGCCCTTGATTGGATTGAAGCATATCTTAAGAGCATTTGTCAGTCAGAGCAAGAAGAAAAAATAACCAATTAACTATGAAAAGACAATACTTAGTAGTTCTAAAATGTCCTATCAATCACAAGCTGCAACCTAGATATGAAAGGGAATAAATCAAGTCCTTTAAATATCTTGGAATTGTGTTCCAGGACTAAGGTAAGAAAAGTGCTACTCTGGACTATATAAACTAAAATGCACTAAAATTAGCTCCAGCAATTAGAATTTTATCTCAATCAAGAGGTATCTTGTGTATCTTTTCTGCAGAGGGTAATCTGCTACACAACATTCAGTGCAAGGATTGTAACAGACACTATGTAGGGCAGATAGGAAGAAGATGTAGGACAGATAAGCAGAAGACTAGCAGAGTGCATCCATGAACACAAGGTAGCTGCCGGAAGACATGACAAAAACTCTTTAATCTCACAACGCATGGACAAACTCAATCACAGTTTCAACTGGAAAACTATTAGCATCTTAAAGTAAAAGTAAAGGTTCCCACACACATGCGTGCTAGTTGTTTCCGGCTCTAGAGGTGGTTCTCATCTCTGTTTCTAAGCCGAAGAGCCAGTGCATCTCCGTGATCATGTGGCTAAAAGGCCAAAGGTGCACTGAGCGCTGTTACCTTCCCACCAAAGTGGTCCCTATTTTTCTACTTGCATTTTTTACGTGCTTTCGAACTGCTAGGTTGGCAGAAGCTGGGACAAGTAACGGGAGCTCACTCCGTTACGTGGCACTAGGGATTCGAACCGCTGAACTGCCAACCTTTCTGATCAACAACGCCAAATCCAAAATTGCTAGAGAATTCTTGGAAGCTTTGCATTCAGACAAAACAGCATCAATAAACATATATAGATAAAATGCATTTACTCATCGTTCAAGAGACAATAAAAAACTAGGAAGGAAACAAAATACAATACATCCTTCATTCCCCAGCTGCTCACATTCAGTGATTCAGGGAATAGCTAGCACCAGATAAACAATTTGGCAGAAAAGCAATGCTCTAATAAAAAAAACCATCATAGCGGAAACTACATCCTCAGTGAAACTGGCAGCCAAACTACTGAATGTAAACAGGCAGCAAATCTTGTGCTCACTCAAACTGCTAATATTATCTACTTGGGTAATGAAACATCTATAAGTAAATAACCAAGCTCAGGAGCATAAAGAACTCTATAATTCAACCTTAAGAGAGAGAGATTATCTTCTACTGGGCTCTCCCTCTTTGTCTGAATCAGGGGTGGGTTCTAAATTTTTTTACTACCGGTTCTGTGGGCGTGGCTTATTTTATGGGCGTGGCTTGATGGCCATGTGACAATTATTTAGAATTTAGCAGAGGTACTGGTCTACCAGAGTTTTAACTGCTTGCAGAGCTGTACTGATTTACCCATTTATTTTTGCAGGCACTAGTCTACCCATTTATTTTTGCAGGCACCAGTCTACTCATTTGTTTTCTTTTTTTTTTTTTTAATTTGATTTATATGCCGCCCTTCTCCGGAGACTCAGGGCGGCTTACAATGCGTTAAGCAACAGCCTTCATCCTTTTGTATATTTTATACAAAGTCAGTTTATTGCCCCCACAAACTGGGTCCTCATTTCACCTACCTTAGAATGGATGGAAGGCTGAGTCAACCTTGAGCCTTGGAGAGATTCGAACCAGCAGAAATTGCAGGCAGCTGTGTTAATAACAGGGTGCGTATACCACTGTACTATCAAGGCTCTTTTAACACTGATCAGCTGAAGGGCGACCCTTTGAAGCCCCGCAGCAAGAGTTTTTTTTCCTCTAGCAATCAGCTGGGACTCAGGAGGCAGCAATAGATTGGGGGGTGAGGCCAAATAAAAGGTAAGAATAACGCGGGGGGTTGGGGGGGTGGGGGGGCAGAATTGGTTCGGTGATGTCATATCGTCACCGCTACCAGCTCGGCGGAACCGGGAGGAACCCACCACTGGTCTGAATCCTTAAAGAATGGTGAGTAGAATATAGACATAAGACTAATCAACAGTAGAACTATTATTTCCTATCATTTGAATGCTATCTTTCTGTTAATGCAGCCTAAAACTGTATTTGTCTTTATTTACTATAACTACTCAAAACCTTTTTATAAGAACTACTGTCAACTGCAGTAGCACTCACACCCAGATATGGTCATTTGATTTTTGCTTCCTTAGTGCATAACTTTACATTTATCTCTATTAAATTTCATTCTGCTAATTGGGCCTCATATTTCTACCTTGCCAATATGATGTTGAATTTTATTTCAACTTGTAGAATACTAGATTTTGTATCTTCTGAAAATCTGAGAAGACTTTGTTCCAGCTTCTCATCCATGTTATTAATGATGGGGATAACTGGATCTGTATTGCAATGATCAATTTTTCACTCCTGCCAATCACATGAAAGGAAGCTAGGAGATTGACCCTTCTGATCCTGTTTCCCTTTTGTCTCTTTCTTTTAAAACCAGGGCAAAAATAAATTCTAAAAATCAGGGGGAAAAACTATAATAGAACAATGAGTGCCAACATCACTGTCAACTAGTATAGGATGGGGATGGGGCAATGTTAGTCACTTCACAGCCATTTTGGTAATTTTTCAGCCCATCAACCAACTTGGGTAGCTATGAGGTGTGAAGACTGAAACAATCTTACAGGCAGATTCCTAAACAAGTTTCGTAGCGCTTCATCTCAATCTTGGAAAAAATAAGAATACAGTTAGATGCCAAGTCAGCAGTTCTCATGACATAGTTGACATAGGGGAATTAGTAAAAGCCTATGCAAGAAATTCTATTCCAAGCTGAAGCTAAATCTTTTGAGGTTAACTGTCACTGATTTCCTTTTGGAGTTCCCACAGTACATCCTCCCCTTTCACCTAGTTATAGCAGAGCCATTGATATGTGAGCATAAAAACATCAGAAAATTGAGTTAATTCTTAGCATCAAACTTATTGTTAAGTAAAAAAAATTGGTACAATATGCACATCTCATTTGTGCAGTTATGATGGGAGATAAAGTATACCCAAAAGAATTTTGCCAATTTTTCAAGGAAATCAGAATGCTGAGGTTAATAAAAGTGCATCTTAATGTAGAGAGAGACTAGTACTTTATGGCTGGAAAATCCTGAACTTAGAATTTAAGGGCACTTTGCTACAAATTTGGAAACAGTAGTTTCCTTTGAAAACCACAAACAGCATGTGTAATATTGGGAGATTAATGATGTCCAGACTAAATTCTAGACAAATCTTTCTCCAAGGATTTGAGCAGAGTTGAACAGATTATTTTCTCACAATATTTAACTGGTTAGCAAAGTAAGCATTAGTAGAGTGAGCAATAACCACCTCTTGCTATAGCAGACCTGGATTAAATGTAATTATTGTTCTGAAGAAAATAGCTGTTGCTTTCATATAAATGGATTTTTTTCAGTTTTGGCTTTGAAGCATGAAGTTTTGGCTTTGAAGATCTGATTTTTAAAAAATATCTGGAAAATATAGTAGTCCATCTTTTTATGTACCATGGTTATTTATGTACCATGGTTATTTTCATGCCAGTTCAGAGAACTGGTGCGAACAATAAAAGTGGCAGAAATGAACAGTCCAAAGCTTGGGAACTGCTGAGATCATGTGGGCTCACATTTGAAAGCAAAGGTGATTCACATGCAGGAAATCTGAACTACTTGGAAAGAAAATATTTTCTTTGCTAATCCCTACATTTGATGCTGTCACTGAAGTTCAAACCTGATAAGACCATATCAAGGGCCTGTAAGCCTCTGTAATTAAACACTTATATGATTAGTAATGGTGTTCTTGTCAAAGTTTCTTTAAAAAGCAAACTAAGCTTCCTAAACCAGTCTAGCCAGAAATAAATTGCTATGCCTATAATGGACAACTGATAGGACTAATGACAAGAACCTGTGTTTTAGTTTCAAGTTAAAATGACACATAAGAAAACATGAAAATTATTTAAGTTACATGCAGGCAAGCATAAAATGCCACATTGCTGTGTTTTCCAATTCTGTGCTGCAACAAAATTAGGTTGCTCTCAAATTTGCTCTTTTCCTATTGCAAATAAGAGATTTTGGAGAATTGCTTTTGCGATGCACATGCAATAAACAAAGCATTTGACAAGTTTATCATTCTTCATGCTTATTGTATATTTATTTATATATACCGTGTTTTCCCGAAAATAAGACATGTCCGGATAATAAGCCCAATCGGGCTTTTCAGCGCATGCAATAATATAAGCCACCCCTGCAAAATAAGCCCCCCACCAACTACTTACACCCATGTGCAGCCGGTCCTGCCATTTTCCCTGGTTGTTTGCCACTCAACTAAAATGAATTGAGGAGGCGAGGCCAGAGGGGGGGAAGGGGGGTACATGCCCTCCCTTCCCTGTTCTTCGCACTGGCCGAGTGGCCCAACACGTCCCACCCCATCTGAATGGCAACAGCAGCCTGTCTGTTTCCCTTTCTCGCCGTCTCTTTATCAAGAGGGTGGCAGCTGGGATGGGGGAGAAGCAAGATGCATGGAGCGAGACGTGGCTCCCCTTGCTATGTCTTTCCCCCCTTGCCGGGCATGGAAGGGCTCTGCCCCTTGCTTAGCCACCCACTCCCTTTAGGGATGCAATTTGGTGGTGGCAGATGGGGCGGGCAAGAAGTGGGATGCAGGTCTTACATTTCAAGCTCCGTCGCTTTCCTTGCCATTGTATCCAGGGAAACACACTGTAAAAGAAAAGCTTCTCGCGAGTTCAATGAAACGAACTCGCAAGAAGGTTTTCTTTTGCATCGTGTTTCCCTGGACACAACGGTGAGGAACATGATGGAACTGGAAAGGTAAGATGTGCATCCCGCTTCTCACCCACCCTACCTGTCACCCCCCAATTGCGTCCCTAAAGGGGGCAGGTA
This sequence comes from Arizona elegans, assembly GCA_022577455.1. Classification (NCBI taxonomy): domain Eukaryota; kingdom Metazoa; phylum Chordata; class Lepidosauria; order Squamata; family Colubridae; genus Arizona; species Arizona elegans. The sequence goes on from JAKOOJ010000008.1 coordinate 60,752,878, forward strand.
GCTAAGCGAGGGGCAGGAGCCCTGTCATGCCCAGCGAGGGGGGGGGGGAGAAGAGACTACAAGAGGAGCCGCATTTCGCTCCATGCATCTCATTTCTCTCCCACCCCACCTGCCACCCCTCTCGATGAAGAGACAATGGGGAAGGGAAGCAGCTGTTGTCATTGGGGTGGGGTGGGATGTGTTGGGCCACTCAGCCAGCATGAAGAACAGGGAGGGGAGGTGACGGCAGTGATGGGACATCCAGTCCCACTCTCGCCTTGACCCCCAAAATAATAATAGCCCCCGATAATAAGGGTCAAAAGAAAATAAGATCCTGTCTTATTTTTTGGGAAACACGGTGTGTGTGTGTGTGTGTGTGTGTGTGTGTGTGTGTCAAAGCTCATATGTTCTTATGATTCAATATTGCCCCCAAGAGAGCATTTTTCCCTTCCCAAATGCACAACACAGGATGTATACAGCATATTTCACACAGAATCTTATATATTGAAAATGTCTCAAGCCTATTCATTATGCAAGTGGGGCATTATTGAGAAATATGGGACAATTACTATACATTCTGGCTTGCAAGCTAAATCATAGAATTATAATCATAAAATTATAAGTGACCATAAAGGCCATGTAGTTTAAGATGCCATTCAATGTGTGGTTAATTACAGCATCTCGGACAGATGGCCACTTAGTTTCTCTTTGAAGAGTTCTCATGAATAAGAACTCATAGAATGAGGCAGCCTATTCCATTCACTGACAGCTCATTTGGTCAACAAATTCCTCCTGATATCTAGCTTGAACTTTTCAGTTTTAACCAACCAAATTTTATCCTTCCTGCATACAACAAAGTATAAGTCCACTTCCTTTTTTATGTTATACCCTATCAGATAGTTGAAGACTACTAACACATCTTTCTTTAGTCAATCTTAAATCCTTTAACTATTCCTTGCGCTTGGTGTCCTCCACCTAGTAGGCTTCTTCTGGATTTGTTCCATTTGATAATTCTTTTTGGAATTGTTGTGTGTAGAACTGGACACAGTAGTCCAAATGGCATTTGATCAGGACAGAGTGGAACAATTATGTCCCATGATATGGACTTTAGGCTTCTGTTAATGAAGGTAGCATTTGCCTTTTCAGCAACTGCTTCACACTGTATAATTTTGAGGTCAATAAAAATACCCAGGTGTCTTTTGCGTGTTGAACTGCCAAGCTACTATAATGAGGTTACTCTGACAAAAACAAATTGAACAAAGACTTTGACAGAATATGTTGTGATGTTCTCTTTCATAACATTATAAGTAGTCATAGTCTACCTGATTTATCCCTAACTAGGAAAGTCTTATAAGAATAGGTCTTGGTGTAGGGAAAAAAATTTCCCGTGCCAGCTCTGAAACAACCTCAAATTCTGCTGGGATTTGGGAGGGACACAGATACCAATGAACAGCCCATCTTTTTGTAGCAAGTCTACTACTCTTGATCTTCCTGTTCAGCAACCCTTGATGAATATCCATGGAAGCTTAAGATAAATAAATGGATAGCTGCCTTCCTGTCAAAGAGACAACAAGTGGTCAAAATAGGAAGCGCTCTATCAAATCTTGTACCTGTTAACTGTGGTGTTCCCCAAGGCAGCATTTTAGATCCAACACTCTTCATACTTTACATAAATAACCTTTGCGATCATATTAAAAGCAATTGTGTTCTCTTCACTGATGATGTAAAACTATTCAACACCACCGACAATGCAACTACCCTTCAAAATGACCTTGACTATGTGTCAGATTGGTCTAACAAGTGGCAACTTCAAATCTCAACCAACAAATGCTCTGTCTTGCACATTGGCAAAAAATAATCAGAACATAAAATACAAATTAGATGGACATGACCTTGTAAATGACCCTCACTCAGTCAAGGACCTTGGAGTACTCATTTCTAAAGATCTAAGTGCCAGAGCCTACTGTAACAACATTGCCAAAAAGGCATTAAGAGTTGTTAACCTAATCTTGCGTAACTTCTTCTCTGGTAATATTGTATTACTAACTAGAGCATACAAAACATTTGCTAGACCAATTCTCGAATACAGCTCATCTGTCTGGAACCTGCACTGCATTTTGGAAATTAATACAATTGAGAGAGTCCAAAGATACTTCACGAGAAGAGTCCTTCTACTGCAATAAAATACTTTATGCCACCAGACTTGAAATGTTGGGCTTAGACAACTTAGAACTATGCCAACTTTGGTCTGATCTAAGTATAGTACATAAAATTATCTACCACAATGTCCTACCTGTCAATGACTACTTCAGCTTCAACCACAACAATACACGAGCAAACAGTAGATACAAAGTCAAAGTAAACTGCTCCAAACTCGATTGCAGAAAATATGACTTCAGTGACAGAGTGGTCAATGCCTGGAATACACTGCTGACTCTGTGGTTTCTTCCCTAAACTTTAACTTTAGACCGTCTACTGTTGACCTCACCCCATTCCTAAGAGGTCTGTAAGAGGCTTGCATAAGCGCACCAGCGTGCTTTCTGTCCCTATCTTAATCTCCCTTTTTACTCGTATCCTTTTCATGCATTCAAATAATGTTTATACTTTTATTTTATCTGTTATCTTATATATGCTTGACAAATAAATAAATAAAATAAAATAAAAAGATTGTTTGAAACCAATCTAACCACTGACTGCATTCATTCATTCAGTTTGAGACCTGAAAGATGTACACCATTGTTTCATTGTTCCTATTAGCATTACTTTCCTGAAGAAATTATGTTAAGCTGTAGTTTGGTTTAATTCTGGGTCAAAAATTGTCAGAGGGAAGGAGGGGTTGTCAGATTTAAAAATAAAAATTTGAAGAAAAACTGATAAATTGAACTTTTGGCCTGCAAATCTCCCATTGTTAAATATCACCGACATGCTCTCTACTTATCATAATATCTGAATGAAGCTGCAAAAACAAAACAAGGTTTGCAGTAACTTCTAGTTCCCTGAACAAAATTCATCTTGAAACTGACAATTTCAACAGAATAGTAGTAACCTGATAGCAACTAGATTCCTGATAATAGTTCTTTGGTTCTTTCCAATTTAAGTAGTTTTTAATGAACAATTGCCATCAAGAAGACTCTTGAGTCTCGGGTCTAAGCTATCTTTAATACCACTGAGAATATTGACATCTTTTAGACAATCTATATTCAAGCATAATTTTATATGATGCAATCACACTCCATCAGATTAATATGTGATGTTCGCTACATCCAACTAGAGCCTGAAGTGCCCTAATCTCCTCCCATTAGCCATTAGTCAAAAGCCAGCATCCCTGTTAGTTATTAACTCAGGAAGTGATTTCATCCATATGCAACTAAAATCATATTGAAATGCAAGTTCGAAACATTCACTTAAGTTTTTTACTTAGAAATGGGCAATTGTCCAAGGTGACTTTGTGCCAAACAAAAACAAAAGAAAAAGCTCTCTACACAGATATAAATAGAGTTACCTTCATGAAAATTATCTACGCACTGAATAGTCTCTCTTTGGTGGCCTGCCCAAAGCAAGACACTAGATTGATCTCAAGCTACAAAGCTCAGTACAGCTTCTTATATAGAAATTATACAGAAGTTTAATGGGCCAAAGGCATTAGCAAGAATATACACACCAAAAAGTAAAAGATATCAGGAGAAAGAAGAAGCTGTTGCCAGAACAAAGTTCTGTGTGCTTTAATTTTAAAAATCTACCTGTTATACTTAGCACTACAGACAATTTCCAGCCACTTTTCAAGGATAGTATCACTTTAGAGTTCATTGCAGCAGACAAGACAGGATAAAGCATGAATACCTGTTGCTAATTGAACCAGTTGAGGAGGAGCTGACATCCTGGTACTTATACACAACACTATGTTTAAACATGGAATTCTTATGGACCTCATAAGGATGGTTGATCATCCTTTCTATCCTCCACCAGTGGTTGGTTGCTCCCGGTTCGGCCCGGTGCTGCCGAGCCGGTAACAGTGATGATATGATGTCACCGAACCGGTTCTGGGCCCCCTCTGGGCCCCGCCTCCCCCCACCTCCACCCCACGTTATTCTTACCTTTTATTTGGCCCCACCTCCAATCTATTGCTGCCTCCTGAGTCCCAGCTGATGGCTAGAGGGAAAAAAACTGTTTAAACTCTTGCCGCGGGGCTTCAAAGGGCCGCCCTACAGCTGATCAGTATTAAAAGAAAACAAATGAGTAGACCGGTGCATGCAAAAATACATGAGTAGATCAGTGCCTGCAAAAATACATGAGTAAATCAGTGCCTGCAAAAATACATGAGTAGATCAGTGCCTGCAAAAATAAATGGGTAGATTGGTACAGCTCTGCAAGCAGTTAAAAGCCTGGTAGACTAGTACCTCTGCTAAATCATAAATAATTGGCACATGACGATCAAGCCACGCTCATAAAATAAGCCACGCCCACAGAACCGGTAGTAAAAAAATTTAGAACCCACTGCCCTCCACCCTACCTGCTATATCATAAAGTATCCAGGCATTCAAAGGTGGGAGAAACTAACCCACCCTATGTCAGCCAGGTATTTATATGACAAGTCAGCACTTCCAAAATTAAATCCTGCATAATTATTTTACCAGCATCTGATCTAACACTGCATGTAAGATGAGTAGTTTGAAGACATCACCTTGACAGCTACTAGGATATTCTTTTTTTTTTTTTTTTTTGGCTAAGTCAGCACACACACACACACACAAATTGAGGCCATCCTATTATGCAGACCTGGATTAACCAGTAAGCAAAATACAGATACTTAGGATGCCACAGAGTTTTCTGCCCATAGCATCCATGCCTTTAATTCTTTTGCTGACATAGTCAACTTTAATTTTCAGCACTAAAGTCTTTAGTTCTTGTCAATAAAACAATGGAAGGCCAATTATTATTGAGCTGCATTTAGGGTGTCAAGTGGCCTTAATCCAGCCGTCCTACTATCATATCACCCCTGTTGCTTATTCCTTCAGTCTTCATCTACAGGCTTTTTCTACTGCACATCCTCCTAATTTTTCTGATATGTCTCTTAACACCAATTTTTAGAGAGCCACTAGAATCAATTTCTCTATCTCCAACAGATTTGGGCTGCAAAATCTCTGCTGCTCACTTAGTTGTCACCTTGATTTTTGCAATCCAGATTCAATATTGACATTACCACACACTAAATAAATGAAAATGGAATGCGTTTATTTTTATTCCAAATGAACTTGCATAGGACTGAAGTAAGAATAGCTTAAAATAAAATGATACCTCTGTTTTTTAGAGGAGGGGATATATGCAATCCAGATAGTCAGCTTCTAATCACTGCATTTAAGCTCAGTACATGATTAAACATTCACAGCTGTGTACCAAGTGGGGGTTAATTAAATGAGTTCAGTGGCTTCTTTCTGTATGAATGTAGCCCATCTGCTCCAATTCAGGGTTAACTTCTCTGCTGTACTGTGAAATTTAAATTATGGCCTTTTAACTCACAGGTGGGTTAGAATGAGCCATTGCTTTTTAGAGGAAAAGCATGACATGATATTATGAGTATTCATGTCTGAACTTTGCAGAAAAGGGCAGACATGTCCCTTTGGCTACACATACATCCAGCTGCAAAGAAAGCTGGAATTCTCTCTGTGCCATCATCAGGATAGAACAAAGAATAGAACACTTTGAAATGCTTAGAAATGCTCAAGAGCTATTTATAGTTTTTTTAAAAAAAAATCAGAAAGATGGTGAATCTATACTCAATGGTCATCTCTGCCTTAATTATGAATAAACCATCCATGACTATCAACTAAAAATAACCGCTCGATAAGAATATGGAACTACCAGGAAGACAGCCAAGAATGCAAGTGATCTGTGCCAGTGATGTTGTCTGTTCTTATCACAAAAGGCACCAGTATGCACAAATACAAGGCTTCTAGTCAGGAATTTCACAGCAGACAGTGCCAACATTAATCAATTTGATGGCATTCTGACACACCAAAGCCATTGATTTCTGATCAGTGAATACCAAACGCTGTACAACCTGATATCATTTTAGAAGTATGTCAGTCCATTTTAATTAATTCTGAAAACACTGTATATATCAGTATATATTTCAGTCAATTACTATTCAACCCCATGGTGGGGTTTTTTTTAACAGTAGGGAGAATCTGTTGCATGTGCTGTATCAGATAATTGGGTCACCTCACCATCTGTAACATGTTTAACTGCTGAGTTGAAAATTTAGATCTGTTTTATCCAACTGTTTTTGAAGTAATAATGCACATTTTTTGACTTTAGAATCTAACTTCATGATAGTCCAGAGTGAAAGGTGATTATTCCAACCAAATGTAATTTTTCATGCCAGTCTGAGAAATGATTTCTTAGATTTACCATGAAAATTGAGGTTGGCCACTCCTAATCAGCTTTGACTCAGCCAGTATTTGAATGATAAACTACCAGGATGTCCTAAGGATGTAGGCGAGATTGGAAAGTATATACTGTACAAATGTAAAAAACACTGCCAGAAGACAACAGTGGGAAATGATTTTGGTATTGTTTCCAAGAAAACATAGCAGTATCCATTTGGTCATTAAGAACTGAGCTTATCTTTAAGGAGTTTTTTTTTTTTTTTTTTAATTTTTAAGACACTGCTGAGAGACCAAGTAGCTAATTGTTGGTCCTGTATCATGCATGTGTTCCAGTTCTATTCAGGTCTGAAGATCTAATAGGCAGTGATGGGTGGTGGGAGAAGTGGAATTCCATGAGCATAAAAACAACTGGCCTGGTCACTTATCCTAAATATAAACTAAATATAAACATAGTTTATAGAATTAATACGATGCGGGGGATAATCAATTTTCTTTGTCCATTGGCTTCTGAACCACAATTTTTGGAGACCAGAGGTGAAGTGATAACATGTCATCACTTCTGTACATCAATGATCGGATTATCTATCAGCAACTAAGGATTTTAGTAGATCATTTACTGAGGTAAAGTAAGTATAAAAAATAGATTTAAGTTCAAAATTATAACTATTAATGGAAGGGAGAATGTCATAACCATTTAGGAAAGTATAGAGCCCATACTGAAATATTCTAATTTTTTTCTGAGACATTAAACACCTTTTAATAAAAGATTTAAGAGCCAGACATTCATTATGAATCCTATCTGTTTCAATGTTAGAATCAGCATTTTGAGGAACCCGACAACCTTTTTACATGTATAGGTTAATTCAGAATTTAAATTTATAAATTGTCTTTGATTGAGATTCTGTCATTTCAGCACTTATTAGCCCGGGTAAATCTAGTGAAACAGATGCTACAGTAACCTTGTGAACCCCCTGTGTGCTGGGAATTCATCCTGATAATTAGCACTACCAAAATGAATTTGGGTCAACTCTGTGATAATACAGAAGTGCATAAGTATTAAAGAAAATTTCTTATTTGCAGGCAAATGCTTCTTATTATGGATGCGAATAATGAAAGAAAGAAATTAAGATGGAAAAAAAGGAAATAAAAATCACATTTTCTATATTCAGTAAATATTCTTTTTAAAATAGATATTGCACATCCTTCTTTGTAAAAGGGACTGCATTCAGATTCCAGTAGATCTGTTGTGATTTCAGAAGCCATGAACCATGTCGGTAAAAACAAAATTCAATTCTAATTGTTTGTGTGCTCTGAAGCGCATCTTTTCTTGTCATCCCATATGGATGCCACATGTGGATTAGAAATACAACAAATCAAGCTAATCTCATAGTTGTTTGCCAGACCTAAATACAATGCTCCCACAAGTGATTTCATAATGAAAAGACTTATCAGACTAACTCTGTTATTCATAGACAAATGCAATTATGCCTTTCCCGTATGCATTTCTTGATTAGATTTATATCCCCTTTCATGTGTACAACTCAAGGTGGCATACATACTGCTTCCTCCATATTCCTGCAATAGCAGCCAGTGAGATGGGTCATGGGAAACTGTTCCATAATCGTACATGTAGCATCTGTGCCTAAAGGAGGACTAGAACTTATGGTCTCTCATTCCTGCACAGCAGTGGTGGGTTCCTCCCGGTTCGGCCCAGTTCAGCCGAGCCGGTAGCGGTGATGATATGATGTCACCGAACCAGTTCTCTTTGTTCGGGAGCTGCCCGCCCCCACGTTATTCTTACCTTTTATTTGGCCCCACCCCCAATCTATTCGCTGCCTCCTGAGTCCCAGCTGATCGGCTAGAAGGAAAAAAACTGTTTAAACTCTTGCCGCAGGGCTTCAAAGGGCCGCCCTACAGCTGATCAGTGTTAAAAGGCAGTGTGGTGGTAGACCAGTGCGCTCGAAAAACAAATGGGTAGACTGGTGCCTCCAAAAGCAAATGGGTAGACCGGTGCCTCCAAAAACAAATGGGTAGACTGGAACGCTCCAAGAACAAATGGATAGACCGGTACAGCTCTGCAAGCAGTTAAAAGTCTGGTAGACCAGTACCTCTGCTAAATCCTAAAGAATTGTCACATGACCATCAAACCACACCCACAAAATAAGTCACACCCAAAGAACCGGTAGTAAAAAAAAATTAGAACCCACTCCTGCTGCACAGGTATTTGTCTTCTCAAATTCTGAACAGGATAAAAATCTCCCTTTTTCCCTGATACTATTTATGCTCCTTTGAAGTGGAATTGCTTTGCTAAAATAAGAAATAATGACTAAATTTCATTACTTAGCTCTGATGTCAGTATAGCCTTGTTTATTATTGTTTTTGTTCTATAGCATCAGCCAAATTGGAAGCTTTGTTATAAGGACCCAGAATTTTGTTTGTTTGTTTGTTTGTTTGTTTGTTTGTCTATCTATCTATCTATCAAACGTATATGCCATCCCTCTTGCCAAAACAACTCTAAAGGTTACAATGATCAATTGTCATGTATTTAGAGATGTTCATGTGGAATGCACCCTACATGGAAACAAAAAACAGACTTCAATATTTTGTTACATATAATAAATATACCCTGTTTCCCTCAAAATAAGACATCCCCTGATAATAAGCCCAATCGGGCTTTTGAGTGCATGGCAATAAGACCAAGTGCTTATTTCAGGGTTCAAAAAAAATATAAGACAGGATCTTATTTTCGGGGAAACACAGTATAAATATATATATTTTATATATATTGATAGGCAGACAGACAGAAAGACAGACAGTCAGAAGAACCTCTGGTCACGAACGCTTCTGACCACGACCAAATCAGGTACCAACCAAAAAATTCACATTTTTTTTCCCCTGCAGCCAATTTTTTTTATTATTATTATTATTTTTCGTAAGTGCCAAATACCAAAATTAGGTTCGGGTCATGACCAAATCAGGTTGTGACCAAAGTTATGGAATGAATTATGGTTGTGACCAGAGGTTCTAATGTATAGATAGATAGATAGATAGATGATAGATAGACAGACAGACAGACAGACAGACAGACACACAGACACAGACACAGACACAGACACTAGATATAATCATTTTAGCCATTGTCTATCCTCTTCAGGATGAAGGCTTCTTCTGTGTGTTTCCAACCAATATGGTCATGAGGTTTCTTTTGTCAATTGGGCCCATACTATATATATAAAACAAGATACTTGGGCCTTCTGTTCACTATACTGATATTCCTTTATCCATCCCTCTGAAAGTCCTTCTGGAATATAAGATTGTATTAATTTGCATGAATATAAGATAAATTTTCCCATGATCAGTTCAATTAACTGTGAGAAACAGATATATGCTTGAACTTTGAGAGGGTCTCATTGCCACCTGTTATAAATAAGGACTCCTTTACCTTGATAGCCTCATTCTTGACAGGAAGGCAAAGCATTCCACAATCCTTCCTGTTCTTCATAGAATTCATTTAAAAGCAGATGTGCTTAATTATGATTCAGAGCTAGTTAAAACCACATTTAATGCTACTTTAATGCAGATCTAACTGGGAGAGTGCTGTATATTTACTGGTTTTCAAGGATTCTGCCCATCATCATCTCTTTGGGGTTCCTTGACTGGCAGAAGGATTATAAGGACTTTCTTTGTCTTACTGTACTCTTGAATTTTTTAAAATTCTGTCTTTTTATTGTACTATATGTTTCAGGATTCTTGTGTTACATTCCTTGATTGCTGTTTCCTATCATGTTATATCCTTATACTTACTTGGAATAACTTGTTAAATATTTGTACTAAATGGTCACTGCTTCCAATTTCAAAAGAACCTGTGACCCAATTCTGCTGAGTTGGGGACAAATAATATACCCAGAAAAATGAATGATTTAATTGGGTATACAGTTAAGCAATTTGAAATTTATGAGTTTAAGAACATATAGAACTAACTAAAATGATTACAATCATTTTAAATATCTAACAAACTTAAATTGGGGCTTTGTTCTTGAGAAAATGAAAATGTATTCCACAAAATTGTAACTGTATACAGAATTATTCTTTCTCCCAAGTGAGAAAGGGAGAAAGGGAAACTGTCACTGGTCCCAATGGAAGTTTACTTTGAAATATTGTAAACAGTATTTCAACAGAAAGTAAGAAAAAAAAAATTAAGGACTGAGTTTGAAACATATAAGGCTCCTACAGTGCTAACAATAACAGACTTCTATTTATTATTTCCATAACAAAAACTTTTTAATTCTAATTTGAAGCAGAGTGGTACTTCTACTCACACCAACATTGTGTTTTTTGAGTTTGTTAATTGTTCTTCTTCTTGCTACTAGTAGATCATAAGTTATTATTGCACTGCATATAGTCAAATAGTTTACAGTTTAAAAGAAGCTTGTGCATAGCATTGGGTAAAAATATTGATTTTTTTGTGATTTCAGACTTCAAAAGTAATAAACTAGTTTCCAAAACAAAACCGAAAAGGATTGGCATTTATTCATGAGAATATTTTTCTAGAAATAAAGATTTCCTTTACGTACTTGATACTGTATTTTAGCTTGCTTATCTTCACCACTACTGACTCTATATCTACATTAATAGTGGAAAATAAGCCTTCTTAATTCTAAATTACTTTTAAGGGGAAACAGTAATTCATCCTAGCACAATATTTTTATCTCTGCTATATCTTAGAGCTGCCAATAGAGAAATGCATATAATTGCCCAAACACACAATAGAATTTTTTAATTGTAATTTTGCAAGGTTAACAACAATGTTTTGAAAGTCATAAATATCATTTGTCACTGATATCAGTGTGTCACTCAAACCATAGTACAGAACATGACAAACTGTATTGGATTTTGATCTCATGTCCAAATGTGAACAAATGTAACATACAAGCATTTCTTTCATGAAAACACAAAAACTGTCTCATCCAGGAATGGGATTATTGTAACTTGTAATTTATTGTAAGTGGAACTATCTCCGCATTATTAAATTGTCCATTGTCAATTCCATGTTCTCTGTTGAATTTTTTAAAAATATTATAAAACCACAATTGAGGATTGTGAATTAGTATCTTATCATATATTTATATTCCTCTTTTTAGTTAATAGAAAACCAACTTTTCCCAGTCATCCACTGAATATAGAAGGAATGCAATAGAATAAACTAATGAGTTCTACCTTTTCATTCTGATGGGGACATTTGGAGATAGCTAGCATCACCAAATGACTGTAATGAGTTGAAGCCAATCATAAAATATTCATTTTCAGAAAGACAAACTGGTGATGTCAAAACCTGAATATAGAGTAGATCGGGGTGAAATCTACTTACCTTCCGAACCAGTTCGGAAATGCATGCGCCCCACACATGCATGTCATCTGCTCGCTTGGACCCCCTGTGCATGTGCAAACCTTTCTGCGCATGCGCAGAAGGTAAAAACAGGTTACTTCCTAGTTAAAACTAGGAAGTAATGACGACCGGGCGGGTGAGTGGAGCCTTGCGCAGCCATCATTACCAGTTTGGCCGAACCAGTCCGAACCAGAAGCATTTCACCCCTGGAGTAGATCCAGATAAATCACTCCCTCATCCATTCCAGTCCTGGTTCTTCTGCTTCATCCTTTATGTCATTCAGTTCTTGTCACCACAGGATCATTAAGCCTGCCCTTGAACAATTGTTGGAGAATCTCTTCCTCTCTTCGAGAGATTAAAAAAGATTGTACTGCCAAATTCTCTGCCAAAAGTTTGAGGAAGAATTTTGAAAGGCCATTTGTATCCAGATTTAATTCACACAGCATAACCATATGTGACAATGTGGCCATGATGATTCCAGATTAGATTCATATTCAGAATTCATAATCAAACAATTGCCACAAGTTTAATGTAAATATGAAAGAAATCCATGCATTCTGATCTTATACACATTATGTTTTATTATAGGATATATTCAAATGCTTCAATTAGGTAAAAAAAAGAAATTTTATATTATTTCTGCTTAGATTTTGATTAATGTTGTAAAGTTGACATTTGTCAATTTTCAAACTAAGCTTAGTTTAGTTTAGTTTAGGTCTAACACCCTATTTCTAGGATCTTAACTTGCGTTAACTTGCATTAACATGACACATATTAGAACTCCACTCTTATTATTTCTTTTAAAATATGATTTCCAACAACTACATAAATTCTTCTTTTAGATTTATATTTCATTATATGATCTGCAAATGGACAATAGCAAAGGTTTTTTTTCCTTCTTTTCTGAGATACAATTCTCTTAGATAGAGATCCCACCCAAGCTTGCATTAACATTCATTCATTCTGGTTCATATCTATATGGATCAAAGTGATTGATGATATAGAATTCAGCCATCTCATGGTACCATGTCCAATATTACAAATGTAACAGTAATTTGGAAATTCAATGGCACAATATTATCAAAGTCATCAGAAATTTATATATAAACAGTCCATCTCCTTATTGTATTATCAGGTTAGCCAAACTACAAGATGGATTTTTCAGGTAGCATGGGATGGAAACTGAAACTCTAAGAGAGGAGTCCTATTCTATTTCAGATGAAATAATATAAAACATAATGCTCAGATCCGTCTGGAAAAGGAATTTTGGTAGCAATTGTGGCTACCAGAGGTAGCATTAGGATTTATCTTCTGTTGTCCTCAATCTTCAAGCTCCTTCCTTTGCAGGCAATAGAAGATCGAGCTTGATTAAAAATGGAGGACTTTCTTTACCATAGCAACAATCCTCTGGTGCCCACAATATTTGCATTATTGGACATCATTCATTAAGTTCATTGGGGTTCATTGTAATTACTACAGCTGAATATATACACTGACTTCTAAAAAAATCCATTGCTTTCAAATATGTTTTGTAATAAGTGATGGAGGAGAAAGTCATATGGTAAACTTGTAAAAGAAGGGCAGAAACCATTTAGTGAAGTGACCTCACTAAAGTGCACGCTTATGCACTTTCAGTCTATCATTGTAATTATCCAAGCCAAAATGCCTTTAGTAACCTTGTGAGAGAAATAATCAGAATAGTTTCTCAATGATTATACTACAGCATATAACAAGGCATTTCATTATACTAAGTTGCAAGTGCTGACATGTACAAAATTAACCTGATGTCCGCCTAAGTGCATTGAGCATTCCTTTCCTTTAGTAATAATGAAAGACAGATATTTTGTGGACACAAACTGAGCATTAATTTAAAGTGGCCATGTGGTTGCTTGCTGTAATGTCTGCTAGAGTTTGAACACATATGCACAGATATAACTATACAGAAAGCAGGGCATAAAAGTGCCTTTGTTTTTCAATCCATGAAAATCTTATTCTTCCACTGCTAAACCCCTTTGAACATATCTTTATGATTCTTCTGGGGTTTTTTTTCCCCCTCCAAAGTAGCTAAGCAATAGAAACTCAGATCCTGATTCCAGGGGGAATAAGCTGTCAAGGCAAAAAGTCAAGGATTAAAGTATTCTAGCAGAAACCCCAAATCCACACCAGAGGAAAAGGTCTGTTTGCAAGGTCAGACAAATAGTAGCTGATTGAACAGCTCTTTTTCCAGGCTTGGTTGTTATTATAAATGAGAGGCATTTAAAATGAAATGGTATTGATCATAGTTCTCATTTGTTCTTACAGTTTATGCACAGTTCCCAAAGATACACAGTGGTAACAATCCTTTAATACTGGAGAATACAGATGAAAGGCCATGACTGAAGACACCAGTCTCTAATTTCTATAGATTTTATCTTTCTTTCTCAGAATCTTATTCCTGAGAAAGTCTTTATATTATTCCTGGATACTAAAATCAATGTATCTATCCTTGATTAATGAAATGAGGAAAAATGATTTTAATTGCATTGAAATTTGTTTTCTCAGGGGAACATGAGATTTGTAATCCTGTTCTGAAAGAATGATATTCCTGTGGCAAAGACTTCTAAACTATCTCATTCATTCAATCTCAGTACTTGCAGATGACAGCTCTCCAATCAACAAATGGGGTTTATTAACTTGATTGAATAATAGCTGTTGATTTAAATAGCACAGGAACTCCCTATTATGCCTGCTCATGTTGCACTGCTGTTAGAACTGTCTTTCCCAAGGGCAAAAATATCCTACTATTATAAACTGATATTCCAACTTCAATAAATACTGCACACTGATTAATGTAAACAATGAATATTTAGAGAAGATAAGGTCATACAAGCAAAATGTCAACAAGAAATTATATATTTGTACAGAATGGAACATTGAAGCAGGCTCATCTATATCTATGAAGCTGTACTCTAATATATTTAATAATTTTACATATAACAATTTATCTTGTTTAAAAAAATAAATGTCATAGTCTGCACTAAACTTATATTTGAAATGTTATTTTCTCACTAATTTATATTTGTGCTTCCTGAACAATGGAGTTTGTCTAGGAGTTCTAGCAAAGAAACAGACCTTTAACTTCAGTTTAGACAGGAAATGCAAAAAACCTGAGATGAAGCTTCTCATGCTTTCAAAGAGATTTCAAGATCAGGTTTCTATACCACTCTGGCACAAAAACTTTCCTCTGTTAGGCATTCATGTGGTAAAGATTTAGTGAAAAATTTTCATTAAGGCTTATGAGAGGAAATAAGCCTTTTTCTGGGTAGAAGTCCTGTTTAGATCAACTCAGGTGAAATTGCCTCTCCATAGCATGTTGGATGTTTTCTATGTGATTATCATTAGAAGTACAACATTAGTGTGAATTGTCTCTTTTGTGAGCTAGCTAACATTACTGGAAGAAGCCGGAATCTGGTTGCAGAATCTTATGGTAGCTCATTATGTGTAGTAATATATAAGAATGTAAGTCAAGCCATGTTTGGATTAAGCCAAATTCTCAATCAGCCCAACATTCTATTCCCATAGGAAAAGCTTCCCATGGCTTCTTACAATAACATGGGAGGTTATAATAGTATCAATTTGTTCTCACAGAAACCACAATGGAAATCCCACAAGAAGACCTTGAGTGCAATAGCAATTCCCTTTCATGTCTCCCAGATGGCATTGTTTAATGTTTCCACTACTGGAGGTAACAGAGATAATATATAACAATCATATCATGTCTATGTGAAAGAAGACAATAGCCTACATTAGCTTCTATATGGCCAAATAGCATATATTAAATTTTATATGATCAAGAAATAATTTTAACACACACACACACACACACACACACACACACACACACACACACATATATATATATATATATATATATATATATATATATATATATATATATGCCAAAGACAAGATTTGACAGCTGAAATAAAACAGTCCATGCATCAAACACAACTCTGAATCGTTGCAAAACTAAGCGATTCTTGCCCATGTTGCTTAGCAATTGCAAATTGTGTGTGTTGGAGAAACATCAGACAATCTGCTTTGAGGAATTAAAGTGAATCCTTCTTCTCAAAGTAAACCCTTGTCCTTAGGAGTTTAATCAGCTAAAGAAAGATACACTATCTTAATATGCAGCTTAAGGGCTACTTAGCAAGACTGTGCTTGCAAAGCAGAGGAATGCTGACATTCACTTCCCCAGGGAATGATATTCATGCCCTCACTGAAGACAGTGGGTTCTGCAAGATGAAAGTAAGTGACAGCTGAAGCAACAAGAACAACAGGGAACAGAGGAGAGAGTAGATGGAGATCAGAAATGGGCTCGCTAGGACAGATGCAACCTACCCATCAGCTCCCAAACACATTTTCTGGTATTCTCTCTTTCTAGGAAAAGTCCCTCAGGGACAGACACAAACAAGGAGAAAAAGGCTAAAAAGTTTGTGGTACAATGTTAGAAGAATCTGGGAGCTACAGAATGAATCTATGGGCTGCAAACTCTAATGCAGGTGTCACCAAACTGGCATCTTTAAGACTTTTGGACTTTAACTCCCACAGCTGGCTGAGAATTCTGGCAGTTGACATCCAGAAGTCTTAAAGTTACCAAATTTGGAGACCCTTGCTCAGCCTAATGTATTAAGTTGTTAACTCTGCATTATTAAAATTACATTAAGATATCCATTAATGGCTGCCTTTAACTTTATATTATTCTAAGAAGTATTAAATATCAGAATCCTACATCAGGTCCAGTTAAGCCTAAATTCTATAAGTAATGTTGTGTGTTTGTGTAAGCAAATGTGTATAATTTTTATTGAATATTTTAATTACATTAATAAAAGCTTATACAAATTAAACTCAGGAAAAGAAAAGAAAGAAAAAAGAAAGCATAAAAAGTACAAACAAACAAACCTAGTGATTTTTCACCCTCTGTAAAATTACAGATAGCTCTTGTTCCTACAATCCATTTTTTTCTATAAGCAACTTGATCATAAAAACATCAAGTTTTCAATCCTGGTATCAGCAAAAAGTCAATAAAGATTTGCCAGTATTTCATAAAAACATGTCTTATTTTAACTTTGATCAACGGAACCAACTTTTATATTCCTTCCTTTTATCTCTGAAATTCTTAATCTTTAGTTCATTCAAATATTGTTATAGGGTTTGAACTGTCTTCTTTGTCCCATTACATAGGCTTCTTTGAGACTTTAACAAGCCTCTTTTGTAAATACAATAAAAAGACATTTTTCCAGGTGATTCTCTTGGTTAATTATTTCTTAATTTTAAAACTTCAGCCATTTTCTTTCATATATGAAGGGTTCTTATCCTGGTCATTCTTGTGTCCTGTTGCTTGTATGTCCACTTGTGTTTCCACTATAAATACCTTCTCTATGTTGTAATCTGTACTATTTTATCCAATATTTCTGATTCCACTATTTTTGCATTAGGTAATACTTGTTTCATATAGATCATTTTTTTATTAACATCCTTTAAAAAGTCTATTCATAGAATCAGACATCATTTCTGATATTATGGCTACTGATTTCTGGCGTCATTCTTTAAAGATCTCTTTTAATATTTCAAACGTTATTGTGCTTGTGTCATTTTGTAAATTTTAATCAAAGCCAAAAGTGGGGGGGGGGGTTCTTCCTGCCTGGAATCTTTAGTTTCCCTCTAGTGTCCAATTTAAATCAGAAATTCTCTAATCTCTGTTATGGCTTAAAGTAGACAAAATAATTCTGAGCGCTTATTTTATATAGGTGGTTCCAAAATTTGTAGTAAAAATTTCAGTTGGAGCCTAAATTTGTTGTTCTTATCAAAAACTTATTGGTGCCATTTAATTGTCATTTGTGTCAAATTGTTTAAGTTCTTAAATTTAGGGTTTTTTTTATTTTGTTCAGAAATATAGACTCACAGGATGGCTTTACAAACATTGTTTCAAAGATTTCTGATATCTTTTTTTTTTTTTAATTGATTTATATGCCGCCCTTCTCCGGAGACTCAGGGCGGCTTACAATGCGTTAAGCAATAGCCTCCATTCTTTTGTATATATTATACAAAGTCAGCTTATTGCTCCACAATTGGGTCCTCATTTCACCTACCTTAGAAAGGATGGAAGGCTGAGTCAACCTTGAGCCTTGGAGAGATTCGAACCAGCAGAAATTGCAGGCAGCTGTGTTAATAACAGGGTGCACCAAACCACTGTACTATCAAGGCTCTTGAGATGGTTAGAGAAGCAATTTCCAAAAGTGATTAGAAGGTTAAAGAATTAGTGTTCACTCTGGTGGCGAACTTGATGATTAATCCCTTTGCTAATGATGTTCAAATGCAGGGAGACTGTTGTGCTGTTGTCTTCTCATGAAGTACATCCATCTGGCACACACATGGTTGTTTCCTATCTTCTTTTTATCTGAAGAGGTTCTGAAGAACCAGTTTATTGACCAGTCCTTCAGCCTTTGCCATGATTTCCATCACTGCTCTTCACAGACCCATGTTTAGTTTGCCTCCATCAAAAACCAATTCTATAGGTATTGTTGAAAAAGAAATTTGGAATTAATAAAGCAGCAAGATTGGCTTTTCATAACCAAAATCTTCCCATTTTTATTCATTGGTAAGAAAATGTGAAGACAAAGGGCATGTTGGTTTTTGTTTTGTTTTGTAGAAATACCCTTATAAGTAAATTCTTATAGCAAAACAGGGTCATTGTACAGATCAGGCTGTATCTAAAAGTCACTTCTAGATATTTTTGGTGCAGATTTAGAATCCATTTTAGAAAGAATGGATCATCTTTCGACCTTTGCAAATGAGCATTCCTAGGGAACATATTCCACTTTCAAAATCAAGAGAAGTATAAGGATAAAATCTAATTTAAAAATATACTATTTCCAGGGCTTTTGTTAAGTTTCTAACATTTCTTTTGGCTTTGCAAGAAGTTCAACATTTTCCTTCAAAACAGGAGTGAACAATGACTTCATCTTTTCCTAGAACTATACCAGTTCTACTTTCAATATTGGATCATTTTTTGTGAGTGTTTTATTGGGCAGTTCCCAGGGCTAACAATTCAAGCTCTGGAGCCCATTACATCATCTTTCTTTCTCTTCTACCTTTGCAATGTCCAATGTCTCACAACCTTTTGCATGAATTTTATTTTTCATTCTACTGAATCATTCTCAGCTTTTCTGAATTTCATGCTCTCCAGCTGTGTTGGACTAAAGCACTTATTATTCCCAGCTAGCATAGCCATAATGAGAGCTTTTCCATATAATTATGACTGGCATTGCCTGTTGGAGCTATAAGAAAAAATATCCTTGTGTGAAAATGTCTTATAGAATTTTAAAATATTTCATTTTATCCTTTTGATATTTTTTTTGAGAAACTACCACACTGTATACATTTCTCTACAGATCAACTCAATCTTTAAACATGTTTAAAAAGATTGAACAGTCAAATCTACAAGGTAGCAACCAATAGCAAATGTAAAAATAAATAACAATGTTATATATCTTTTAATATAAATAAAAGATGCCAATGAATATGAGAACCAATAAAATGAAAATAATTAGAATCACATACATTCGTAAATTTGAATAGGCACAACAATTGGCAATATCTGCCAGTCTAAAACTTGAACAAACTAAAGTGGATCAAACCCAGTTAACATTTGAGAGGGAACTTCCACAAAATCTCAGGGTTGTAGCAGTGGTGGGTTGCTACCGATTTGCCCCAGATTGGGAGAACTGGTAGCAGCGGTGGCAGGAGGCTCCGCCCACCCATCTGGACGTCTCTGGTCATGCACTAATCGGTAGCAGCCGAAATTAAAACCCACCACTGGGTTGTGGGCTAGGCTGGGAAGTTATAAAACGATCGAAGATGAGAACAGCAAGATGATTCCAAAGTACAAAGAAAATTACAGGGATATCTCCATGCAATCACCAGGAGTGACTGAAAGAGGAAAGTTATAAAAATAATCAGTATCTTCTATCTGCCACACATTTTTAGTGGTTCCCAATCTGCTTATTTTTAATCATTTTTACTTGTCAAACTTGAAAACAGGGATTCATCATATGACTCCAACACATCAAATATTACATAGCAGTTGTGGTATATATCTCATTGGTTTTAATTAAATGCTATTGCTCTAAAAAGTTCTTATTACCTTCATTCTGGAAAGATGTGAAAAAGGACATACTTTTCTTTTAGGATTTATGAGTAGCCAATTAGAAAAGATCATGGATAATTGATTTTATACTGCAGCAGAGAGGTAATTATATGCACAAAGATGGAAAAATAAAAGAATACCTACAATGGTGGAATGATTATAAGCCACTTAGTGTCACTTCTGCGTGAAATGGGTGGCATATAAATTTAATAAATAAATGGAAGAATGCATCATAAAGATGTCAGAACTTACAGATATGATTAAACTGATTAAGATTAATCAAATTAAACTGATTTGATTAAGGAGGGAACAATAATATTTTTTATGAAATTGGGAAACCCTTCATGGGCTTTTTGCTGAAAATGGATAAAAATGAACTGGTGATTTCTGGATTTACCAATTAATAATAATGGGCTATGGAGAGAAAGGAACTGTGTTTAACTTTGAAATGGAAACGTAATTTCAAATTTACATTTGAAACTGCTCTAAATAAGGTCAGAAGTTTCTTCTTTATGTATATTTTTTCTTTCCCTTCAGTCTTTATTGTTTTCAGCACTTTTTTCCTTTAACTTTGTTTATCTTTATGTTGTTTTGCGTTTATCTTTTAATCTTGTAAAAAAATCTTGTAAAAGAAATAAATATTTCTTCAGCAGCTTTAGCCTTACATTGTTATCAAGCAAATACAATCACAACTTCATATCAGGAATCAGCAATTCTTTATTTGATATTCTGCTTTCCCCTCTATTTTTTCATTATAATGAATCTGAAGATTACATTATTATTTTTATTATTTTCCCCAATTATTTATTCCAGCTCCACTTTGTCAAATTTCCATATATCTATAGTCAGTTTCTTTCTAATAAAATGTCAATAAACTCTTCCAAAAGTTAACCCATAGCCCAGCCTTGAAGAATTATAAACTCATAATTGATGTTTTTAGAAATGATGTAACAATATTATAGTGCAAGCAATAAACTTCTAGATTCCTAGAAGAAAATCTAGCTAACATATATTTAATACATTTTTAAAAAGTTAATTAAAGATAAACTTTCCTAATACGTTTTATAAAAAGGACCTGTGAAACCACATTTTTATTTAATTAAACAATGTGCAAAAATCTCATTTTTATTATCCACTCTAATTGTGATTTGAGGTAAGCAATGTTATACAAAGCACAAAAAAAAGTAAGAAATAGTAAGATACAAAAGGCATACATTCAAGAAATATTCCAACATTATTTATTATTCTTATCTATACTTTTGTAAATCATTTTGCTTCCAACATATCCATATGCCACTTTATACATTCCTCCCTTTTTCTAAGTCTTTTTTCCAGGTGCATTCCTCATGAACCATTTTCTCTTCATGCATTTGTTTTGTTTTGTGACTCCATCATTATCGCATATATCTCTGAACTGGAAGAATGTGAGCATTATTAACCTTAGTTATTTCGTTTCTACCCTCTGCCATCTAAATTGCAGCTTCATTTTCATTGGATATCCTATCAGATGTTGATCACAAATGCAGCACTTTGACTCAAACCAAATTTAAAACTGAATATGGCTTATTTTAATGTCACAGATACTTGAATGACAAAGTTTCTGGCAAAAAAAATTGACATAGAACATGAAAAGCAAAGTGAATTTAGAAAACAAAAATCAGAAATTTTTATTCCTTTAAACTGAGTTTTAAAGAAACAGCTGAGATTACAAATCCTTTCAGACTGCATATTCCTGAATGCCATTATGATAATATTGTGCCATTGTTTTAAACCCTAGCTACAGTGGCTTTTTAAAAGTGAACAAAAGTTTCAATTACTTCTCCATTTTCAATAGTTATTAGCCAGGGTCCTTCATTTATTGCAGATGGTGGTAGGAAACCAATGCTACAGAAGCAGACAATTACATTTATGAGGATCAAAGCAAATAATTAAAGTAATTATGCAGATTGTTTAAAACTATGGCAGTTATTTTTTTAAAAAAGCTGAAGCAGTCTCAAGTCAAAATTAATTTCTGATGTGATTTTCCACATGCAAAGCCAGAAATAATATTGCATAAAGTCAGTGCATTTTGCAAAGCAGAGTTAAGCTTTTTTCCTTTCTCTGGATTTTCTTAAATGCAATTATTTATGCACTGAAGGATAGTTATATCTATAGGTGAACAAAATTGATTCTAAGCTTTCCTTCTGCAACTGAATCACACTGCAAACTACAGGCTAATTTTGCTTTATTTTTTGTTTGCTAGTTGATCAATCCATTTGTATACCACACCAATTACTGAAGAAATTCTAGCCAATTTCCTTGACAAAATTAAAACAATAATGGAATAATAAAATAGAAAATAATGGTAATACATAGCCACCTGCTGGAGAAAACAATCAATATTCTTCATCACTACTTTCTATACAAATTTTATCACCTGGATTTCTGTTCTTCCCTCCTATATTTTCAATATGTTGACTTTTAAAATAATTATTCACCTATAATTTATATATTTATTGAATGAAATATATGTGGACAAAGTCAGTATTTGCATTTTTTAAAATGCAATTGAAGTTTGGTTTTTAGCTTATGCATCTGATGCAGGGGTGAAATGCTTTTGAACCGGTTCTGTAACTACTAGCGACGGCAGCACAAGGCTCCATCCACCCACTCAGTCGTCATTACTTCCTGATTTTAACCAGGAAGTAACCTGTTTTTTACCCTCTGCGCATCCACAGAAGGGTTTGCGCATGTGCAGAGGGTCCACTCGTGCACGTGACGCGCATGGGGCGCGTGCATTTCCAAACCGGTGCAAAAGGTAAGTAGATTTCACCACTGATCTGATAGTGTCCATTCTGTACATAGAATCCATGTTTCTGTTGCTTGAAGCAAGTCTTGGCAGTAAAGAAAGAACCTTTGCATATCTGTTAAGTTGTCTTCTGCATTATTGCATTTACTCAATTCAACTTTGCACCAATTCCAGAATCCTTTATTTGTTCACTTATTTCTACAACATATAATTCATTTGGTTTCATTTTCTAATTGACAGATTCAAGTTTTCTTTGGTTTATGTTTCTAATTTTCCATGTTTAAATTTTGTTTCTTTATTATATATGTAGCTTCTTTTTCAATATTGATACCATTAATAACCAGACTTCTTACAGTAATTTTGCTGCCAAGTTACCAACTCCAGATCTACTTGTGAAACTCTAAAGTCCTGTAATGATAGGAACACCTTCTAACCAGTGGTGAAATCCAAATTTTTTTACTACTGGTTCTGTGGATGTGGCTTGGTGGGCATGGGCATGGTTTGGTGGCTTCATGGCGTGGCTTGGTGGGCATGGCAGAGGAAGGATACTGCAAAATCTCCATTCCCACCCCACTCTGGGGCCAGCCAGAGGTGGCATTTGCCGGTTCTCCGAACTACTCAAAATTTTCACTACCGTTCTCCAGAACCTGTCAGAATCTGCTGGATTTCACCCCTTCTTCTAACTGAGAACCACCCTATCTAAATATTTAGGTTATGGCCATATGGATACTTTGTCTCAATTCTAATGGATAGGTTTGCCTTTTTCTGAATTTAATTTTGTTACTCCTTTTCCTTGGTGGGCTGGCTACCTTCACATTTACGGAGCCCTACCTTTTCTCAACCTCACTGTGTATTGCTCTTATCTTGAATCTTCTCTTTTGAGATTATCAGCAAGAATGACCAGTAATCTATGGTTTTTTTCATAGAAATCTCCTTTTTTGCAAATGGTGTTTTTATTTTATTCCAAGGCAACTAACAAAACTTGAAAATAAAAAACCAAGAGGCATTTTTTTGCTGAACATCTTATGCATTCCTATAGAGGAATTCCCATGCTTGTTAGGAATCATCCAAATCAGGGTGTAATTCTCTCAGACTATCATCTAATTTTTACTTATTTCTAATTTTTGTTGATCCTAAACTTTGTATTATTTCTACACATATATATACACATAATCGTAAGAATCAAGGATACAAAGTCAACACAATGAGATTTTCAACTAATAATACCGGTAGTAACAATAAAGATATGTCTCTATCAACAAAAGTATTGTGCACTGTGTATTGGTGCCCAGTATCTGGATATTGTAGCACATGGATTTGTTTTATGCACAACATATAAAGATAATATATAGTTGGATTGAAATATGTCTAGCTGAGTTTAATTTTTTTTAAAAAAATCAATGATACAAGATTATGAGGTATTTCAGATAACTATTTTAATCCACTTGGAACAATATTGTCAATTTTCAGGAAGCATATATTACTGCAGTAAACCAAATTTACTTTTATCTCATAGTTATAACCCTACGAATATTAGCATAGACGAGAAAAAAATGACAATTGAAATAATTCCAATCCCATTAAGGACATTTTGTGAAGGCATGAGAAATTGATCTTGTGATAATCTAAAACATCTTTATTCTTATGTTATGTTCATCTTATAGTGGACTAAACTTTGATCTGTAGAAAAATTAAACTAAAATCCATCTCTGAAAAGTATTTATTTTGAATACTTTAATGTTTTACTTTCCCACGGTACATTTAAGCTCATGAGAAACAAAATCAATTACACCATGCATTATGGCCACATCTGATTATAAAGTAAAGGAATGTTAGTAGAAAGCTGAAACTATGGGAGAGTGAAGTGTTCTTCATTAGAGTAGAGAGTCACTAAAACAGTATCTTAATGACACAGCAAAGTTGAAAAGATGACACAGTCCATTGGAACTGGGTAGGTAATATATTTAAATAAGTAAAACTAAAAACAAAATTTTGCATGGTGCATTCTTAAAGATTTCATCATATGACAAACATCAGTGGCCCAGTATTTTAGTTGCAAAGGAGCTTCCTTCCCAACTTGTCCCATTTGTCACACTACCAGAGAAATCTTCCTGAATATTTTATAGATACCATTACACTATGATAGTTCCTCAAATATTAGTTATGTAAAATAACATTTTTTGCATGCTTGAATGGGCATTGAAAATTAGTAACTAGAAACACTTTTGACTTTTTCTCAAAACAATTGGGTTTTTTTTAGAATAGAATAGAATTTTTTTATTGGCCAAGTGTGACACAAGGAATTTGTCTTTGTGCATATGCTGTCAGTGTACATAAAAGAAAAGATACATTCATCAAGAATCATAAGTTACAACACTTAATGATAGTCATAGGGTACAAATAAGCAATCAGGAAACAATATCAATATAAATCGTAAGGATACAAGCAACAAAGTTACAGTCATCCAGTCATAAGTGGAAGGAGATATGTGGTGGGAACGATGAGAAGATTAATAGCAGTGCAGACTTAGTAAATAGTTTGACAGTGTTGAGGGAATTATTTGTTTAGCAGAGTGATGGCGTTTGGGGAAAAACTGTTCTAGTGTCCTCCCGTCTGTATACAGATTCATCATTGTCTCGAATGAGACCGATCACTGTTGTTTAACTCAGGGATGTCAAGCTCAAGGCCCAGGGGGCGGATCTGGCCCGCTGGGTGCTTAGATCTGGCCCATGGGGCCGCTCTGAAAACAGTGAAGGAGTGGCCCAGGGTGGCTCTGCCAGCGAAAGTGGAGCTCAGGAGGGCAGCATGTGGTGAGCTGGCCATGCTCATCCTGGTCATACCCACTCTGCCTCCCCCCCAAGGTCAGACACAACCCTGATGCAGCCCTCAATGAAATTGAGTTTGACATCCCTGATTTAACTAATCATCATTTTTATTTTAAAATAGACGTTAAGTACAATAAACCATGGAAGTTATCATGTTTTATGAGCTGTTGTTGAGAACAGTAAAGATGGTGAAAAAGTACAATAGCTGAGGCTGAGGAATAAACAGACCTAATATTAAATATAGGATTCAGCGTACCATTTTTTTTTTAAAAAAAAGTTATCATAAATAGCAACTATTAGGGAAGCGAACTTAAGTTCTTGATACCTGTGGGTGGACATAAAACATTTATATTTATGTTCTAATAAAAATGCTTCTCAAAGCAGTCTCTTTGTAATGGGGAGAAAGATTCAATTGGTGATAGAATCTATCTTTGGAATGGTATATATAGTTCTCCTTCTTTCTTAAACTCTCAAAACAAATAGATTACAAGTGTTACATATAGCATGTATAAGATTTATGTCACTTCTACTCCCCAGCCAGAGGGAGAATTTATGTCATGACATCATGTTATATGTAACATCTATATTTCTCTGGTCTGAAAGCTTAAGAAAAGAAAGGTGGACTCCACATATTATTCTAAATGTAGTTATTATATATGCCTTCCTGTAACATTTTGCTGAGTATCAGAATTTGGATAGTTTCTAAGCCTAATAAATGTTACTATAGTCAACTGCAAGAACCAATGAGTCCAATGAGGGTTTGAACCTCATAGAAAAGATCTCTGGCTACTTATGTCTGAGGAATCCCAAATAAGATGAAACTTATCATGCACTTCCTTCTAGTGATCTATGTGGGAAAAAAATACCACAAATGAAATACATTATGTAAAAAAACATTGGTGCCAGACAAGCCTCATGTTCTTCATCAATCACAAGTCAAGATGTTAGTTGGGACCATGTCAATATGTTTCCAATCCAAGTGCCCTATCTTATGGGAGCTAGAAAGTGTGCCTTTTCCATGGAAGCTGACGCCCTATGGAACACTCTTCTCCCTGAAATTCAGCAGGCCTCTAACATTCTATAAAGCACTTGAGTAAATTTGAATTGTAACTTCATTATTTTATAAGCAATTTGGAATGCATCTCTTGCCTCCTTTTCCATTGGCTTTCTTAATTTGGTGAATGTGAATTTTATTTTTTCCAGTTTCATTGCTGGAAATTTGTGTATGAGTATTAACTTTCAACCAACAGCATATTTTTGTCAT
This sequence comes from Arizona elegans, assembly GCA_022577455.1. Taxonomy (NCBI): domain Eukaryota; kingdom Metazoa; phylum Chordata; class Lepidosauria; order Squamata; family Colubridae; genus Arizona; species Arizona elegans. The sequence continues at coordinate 60,779,694 of JAKOOJ010000008.1, forward strand.
GGAAAATTATCATGAAAAAAACTCTAAACTTGGCTTGGTAGGATCCTATAATAAAGTTTTTATAGGGCATAAATAATTAAGTGTTGCAAGTTTAGAATTCAACTAGCATTGCTGCTGCTACTGGAACTCTTAGATAGAAATAAAGTCATTCCAGATGCATTCAGAGTACTTGAGCTTCTTGCTTTATTCTTTCATTATAAATGCAATTAAATCCCGATCAAAGATTGTACTTCACCAGCAGAGACCTAAGGTAATAGTTCAATATTTCAACATGATTTGTTATACGTGATTTTCTAAAGCTAGACATGCAAAGAAAGCTTCTTTAATATTTTATTCCCTAATGTTAAGTTTTACTTTTGCTTTCAAAAGTAAACAGTGCTACTGTTTAGTCTCAACCCAGATCAAACAATTTATTTTGCAAAGCTGGAATGATCTTTGTGTTAGTGACAGTTTGAAAATGCATGCTAAATGATGCTGCATAATACCACATGCTTTGTATAATACAAACAAACTTTCTTTTCCAATTCTACATTTTAAAAAAGCAAGTTTGGTAGAATTAATAAAAGAAGCAGAACATTAAGCTTATGTTCAATCAAACGTTAACAGTATTTTCTGTGTATGTGCAATGAAGTATCAAGAGAATGGCTTTAAATCAGCACCAGAAAATCCTGTTAATGAGGAAGAGGAAAACAATTATTAACAAAATTCTTGTTAATAAGGAAGAGGGAAACAATAGCACTAAAACTGAATATAAAATAGGATGAATCTTCCTCCATGGACTCTGATCTCAAAATTGAAATGAATTAATTCTGTGGCTCCCAAAGTAAGGTTTCTAGTTTCCATTTAATCATTGATTCAGTTGTCCTCTGCATTTGTTTGGCTTATAAGAAAAGCCCAATTATAAAATGATCCTGGGACAAGTATTGATTTATGCTTTGTACTGGTTGGCTTCCATTGTTTTCTATTACCTATTAGAGAAGCAGGAATCAAGAACTAGAAAACTAGAAAGTAGGAATTGATCCCAATGTTTATTCTGACTTGTAAATGTTGGAATATGTGGCATATTCTTGTTGTAGTTGTGTATCAGAATGTATACAGCAGGGCATCTAAGGCATAATCAGCTACATTTCTCCATGCCGCATTTCCCTTTCAAGTTCTGAAGCCCATTCACTATATTTTAGGAAATAACATGCTTATACAAAAAGTGTCCACAACAGTGTCCCCAGGTGAGTTCATTCTTGCTCTTACCTCTTCCACAGCTGCTGTTACTTACAAAGCCCTTAACAACAGTGGTCTGTATAGAATTTACATTCTTGCACATATCATTTAATATTTGGCATCCTGAATCAAATTTCTTCCCTATTTAGTCTAATAGATGTAAAACATGATGTAGACATTTACTCATAAAAGGTGACTGAAACCAGCTGTGCATTCACAGACTATTGGATAAAGCCAAATATTTAAAATTCATTCTGCCTGTTATAATGGGAATTTCACACATGTTATGGTAACAAACACACACAAGCTTGCTCTTCGTGTAACTTATTGTGAGAAGCCAAAACCAAACCAGCCTCTCTAACAGGTCTAAAAGCACCTGTATACAACCAAAGTCAAAATATTAAATTGTTTGCACGTGTGAAAGATAAATAAACTATACAATTATCATAACTGTGTAGTCTGAAAGTAAATGCATTAAAAAAAAGAATAGGATAAAAATATTGTAAGCTACAGCCTTTGTTGAAAAAGTATTACAAAATACAAAAAAGACTGTTGTCTTATCGGTCAATATGTAGCACATTCTGGGAGAGTTCAAGAAAAAAAATCAATAATTCAACAAAAACGTTTCAGGGCAAGAATTATTTTTTTTTTTTTAGAAAAGGCCAGCACCTACAGTTCAGTAAAAGAGAAAATCATATTTTATAAACAGCTGCAATACAACCTTGCATATTATATCTGTTTGTAATAAATAATTTGATAAAATAAATCTGTTCGTTATACTTTAGGCCAAGCTGAAAGGAAATGTATTTCATCTATTTTTTTCATCAACATCAAAAAATATCCTATTTTGTTGACTTTTTAAAACTAAATTAAGGCACTGAATGCAAATGCCAAAACTTTCAAGTTCATTGAAAGATTAAGTGCCAAAATTGATAATGTAGAAACCAATGGTTCCCAGCCTATACAGAACCATTATATTGACATACCTCAGCTACCCAATGTCATTAGGCACAAGTTTCTTTTAACTCAGAAATATTCTGGAAGAGTCAAGTATTGAAATCCTGGAACCTAGTTATATAAAGGTCTACATTCTTTGTTTTTCGGTAAGCATTCAGCTGTTATAATTTGGATTTCATTGGCTGCAATAAAGATTGTAAAAATAATTAACTCATATCTGGGTAATAGAAATGTACATAAAGGAATAGCACATTTAGAAATATAATGTATATAATGTATCTAATGTATTGAATATTGATTCTAGTTGACCAAGGGAATTTCTGAATGCTGCTTTGCTTCAATCTGATTTGATCCATAGAATTAATCAGATTATGTTAACATTTAACTGGGATAAAAATGCATTTTCAGATTTTATTGTCTTGGCTGTGCTGAAATTAATCATGTTCAATGAATTATGTGTATATTATGTTTAAAAACAAATCTACAGAAACCATGTTAAAAGTTTTTTAACTTACATAGTGCCAATGTGCACATCTCTAAAGCCTTTAAAATGGAACAAAACAGAGACATAATTCAAGACAATTAATTTTTGTTGGCAGAGGTAGAATATTATAGCACTATAATCATATGAGTTCAGCAATCTGAGCAATGGGAAATATTTTCAAACTGCTGTAACACTGTAATAATGACTGTTTATTTACCATTGCAAGAGTCTGAATCTATATCGTTTTTATGGACAATCTGACCTAGAAATTAATGACTAAGACCTTCTGCCTAAATTTAAAAGTCATAATATAGAAACACTTATAATGGGAGCCTATCAGGTTTAATCACTGATATCATCAAAGTAATAAATTGAAGAATACACAGGAATGACAAAATTAATAAGATATATCCAGAATAGAATTTAACCAGAATGGCTTCTGTTCCATATACACAATGTATTACGCAGCAACCCAAATACAAATATAGTATGGTTTCCAACAGATGAGGGTTGTCCAGGTGTTTATAAGTAATACAAATCAGTGAGAGTATAAAGAAGGAAGTTATAAATAAAATACCTACTTTTCCAAGCAGTTCTTTTATTCTCTGTTTTCTTTTTTGTTTTTTGTTAATTCTCATATGAACTAACAAATAATAATCCTGTTGAAACTTCATAATTAAGCACTAAGCTAAAGATAGAAACCTTTTTTATATTTAATTATACAATTCAGGATAAAAAAGGCATCTTTATAGGGTTGATAGAATAGTCTTTTAATCTGTTTCTCATTCTCTAACCCCTTGTCCCCAGTTCCTTCATGATAAATATTTCACCCATGTAAGTTGCCAGATAGCCCTTTTCATATCTCCACTAATCTGGATCTGACATAGCATTAAGATTTTTATACTTCCTTTTGCCTTTTAAGATTTTGTACTTCAATCACATCCACACATCCCATTCATTAGAAAGCATATAAGACAATGCAGAGTCAAAGCCAAAGCAAAATGTGGTTTCTGCCCAGGCATGGCATCAGTGGTGGGATTCAAATTTTTTTTACTACCGGTTCTATGAGTGTGGCTTGGTGGGCATGGCAGCAGAAAGATACTATAAAATCTCCATTCCCTCCCCACTCCAGGGGAAGGTTACTGCCAAATCCCCATTTCCTCCTGATCAACTGGGAGTCTGGAAGCAGAGAATAGATGGGGGCAGGGCCAGTAAGAGGTGGTATTTACCGGATCTCCGAACTACTCAAAATTTCCGCTACCAGTTCTCCAGAACTGGTCAGAACCTGCCGAATACCACCTTTGGCCAGGATATGTAACTTTGCATTAGTTACAATCAGTGGTGGGTTGCTACTGGTTCACCCTGGATTGGGTGAACCTGTAGCAGTGGCGGCGGGAGGCTCCGCCCACCTGTCCGGATGCTTCAGCGCATGCGCAGAAGCATTGTACATGCGCATGAGCATGCATGCAGCAGCAAACCGGTAGCAAACTAAATGTTCTTCCCCAGCTCTGGATCCCAAGGAGTGTGACACACCAAGCTCCAAAAACTCAGTTTATTACAACAGACCCCTTTCAAAATGCAGGCTTTCAGTGCAAATGTCCTTATCAGCCTGCTATAAAGTACAAAGAATAAACAAAGTCCGACAAAGGTTGGCAACCAGCCCAGAAACCAAGATGTGATAAGAAACTCACTCTCCAAAATGCACTGCGTAATAATTAAATGTTGTTTCCAGCAACAATTGCTAACTGCATGCAGGCCTTCTCTGTGGGGGCACCTACCCTCTGGAATCAGTTGCCCCCAGAGATAAGGAGAATCCAAGACATAGTGCCTTCCGCCGTGCCCTTAAAACCCACTTTTTCCAGCAAGCCGGGCTGGCTTAAGAAGAAATTTTAAATGTTTTAATTGGTTTGTGCTTTTAATTTTGGGCCAAATTTATATATATATTAATTGTTTTTAATATTTGTATTTCATGTTTTTTAATTCTGGCTGTACACCGCCCTGAGTCCTCAGAGAGAAGGGCGGTATATAAATTTAAAATAAAAATAAAAATAAAACTTAAATAGGCTAAGGAAGTGGCCAATTAGCCCCAAGCCTTATTCTTGAGGAGACCTCCTCCTCCTCCTGAGTAGCCACTCCTGCCTTTTGGCAGCCCTGTGTGCTCAAGCATTGAGGAGAGGCTCCTCCACTTCATCCTCTGCACTTGAAGGAGCCTCTGGAGGTTCTGAAGGCCCTGTCTGAGTCTCTGCCTCTGGCATCACATCCTTGCTGTCCAACGCGAGTGCTGGCTGCACAGGCTGCTGGCCCGACACCACACCAGCCTCCTCATCGTTGGGATCAGCCACAAGCCGCGCAGTCCGCTGGCGGGCCACAACACTAAATTGAAACCCACTACTGGTTACAATGCAGCTTTGTATATTCCTAGAAATATGTCCAGACTTATAATTGACTTCACTTTGCAAGACATGCTTTGATCATTACACTGGGCATGTTCAAATAGAAGACTTTCTACTCCCACTGCCTTCTGTTACAATTTGTGCTGGGCAGAAATTGCTTTTATGGTTTTCAAGCAAAAAACAAACACTACTACAGAGAATCTTCAATGACACCATCACATGTAATGTTTCCATGGATTATGATATTAAAATATATTTTAATATTGCTACATATTTTTTTCCAGTTCATTTTTTCCAGTTCTCCTTTTTTTTCCTTGTTAATTTCCTCACCTCATCTAGGAGCACTCCTTTTAGAAGGGATTTATGGAGAGACTTGTTAACATAGCAATATCCACATCTTTCACTCTGCTACTGGCTGTCAACACCTGCCCTGAACTGGTGCTTGGTGATTCAAACTCAGCTGTCATTCAACACAGAATAACTTCTACAAAAACATAGGTGGGATTTTGCCATTTTCCAGGGAGGTAAAACCTTTTGGTCAGCAGTGGGTTGCCAATATTCTTACCACCAGTTTGCTTTGTACGCGCACACTTGCTTTGCACATGCGCGTGCCTTCCGCTCATGCAACCGGCCTTCCGTGCATGTGCATTGCTTGTTCGTATGCCTTCCACGTATGCACCCAGCCTCAAAAATGTCCCTAAATAGGACGGCATAGAGCCGGGGCGGCACCTGCTATCTCTGCAACTGGTTTGCCTGAACTGGTACAAACCGGCTGAATACCACCTCTGCTTTTGGTACTTTTCATTAGGGATGGGAGCCATAAAACCCAAGTCACTTTCTAATCACATTTAAAAATGTTAAATTTAACACCTTTGTGGATATTAGTGACTATCAAAATGGCAAGCTTGACTTTTCCTTTCTTCTTTGAATTTAAGAAATGTTAAATGGACACTTAAGAATTTAACAGTAACCGAGTTGGAAGGGACCTTGGACGTCATTTAGTCCAACCCCCCTGTTCATGCAGGAGACCTGTACTAGGGATTCAAACCGCTGAACTGCTGATCTTAATTTAAAACAATATCCAACTGGCAAAAAAGCAAAAAAATATTTAGAATAGAATAGAATAGAATAGAATAGAATAGAATAGAATAGAATAGAATAGAATAGAATAGAATAGAATAGAATAGAATAGAATAGAATAGAATAGGTGAAATGCTCTCTAAAAATATTTGCATTACAAGTTTATAAAACTTTTAAATGGATTAAGAGATTAAAGAAATTTGGAATATTGGTTATGTGAAATTTTTGATTTGATTTGATTTTAAAATGAAGTATATAATTAAGAAATATACCTGTGGAAAATGACTAAAAAAGAACTAAACCTAATTTAGGAAACAAGGCTTGATGAAAGTCATAAATGGACATTAGAGGCAGCAATTAAAATAGCTAAACCAGCTATAACTTTTATTTGTCTCAAAGAATTCTTCAAAAATGGAGCGAGATATTAAAAAGGAATACCTTAGAAGTGATACGTATTTCAATGGTTAACTTCTAGAAGATGATGAAGAAAAAAAATAACGCTAAATTGACACAAGCATTATAGAATTTAAAGATACAGAAGACCACAAATTACCAAAATGGGAATACAAAAGACAAATTAAGAAAAGGATCTAAAGATAGGAAACCTGTGACAACCCTTGAACATGCCTCCTGATGGGATTTACAATATTGGCTGATGAAAGCCAATATTTGACATCTTCTCTTGAATGCCAAAGATTGATGAAAAATCAAGTCCTGTGGTGACCTTGGAATAAGTTAAAGGTCAAGATTGTGAAGAACTGAAAGAAGGAATGTCAAATTGATCAGGGTTAAACTATTTTATCAGGGTTAAACTATCTGTTTGATATTTCTGGTAACTTCTAATGAATGTTTGGCTGTACCAGGACTGAAAATCCAATTTGTGCACTGCACATAACGAAATTTAGGAAGAAGGTTTTTTTAAAAAAATTGTAATTTTAAAAGTATTCAATATGATGAAGTTGGAAGCCACTTCTTTATTATTCTTTCTTTTCTTTTTTTCTTTGCTCTTCTAATTTTTTCTCTTTTTTCTTTTCTTTGCACTTTCTAAACTTTAACTTCTCCTTCTAATTTAATTTATATTAATTTTTACTCTATTTACTAAAAGCCTTAATAATTATTATTTCAAAAACAGAATGTACCAACCCCTGTTTCAGATGCCTTCTTCATGTAAAGGTCCTAGCAATCTTTTTGCAATCATCCCAATGAACCATCCCAATGAACCATCCCAATGAAATTCATTGGAAGCTTCCAATTAATGGCAGCATTTTGATGGGTTTAACAAACCCATTTTTCTTTTTCTAAAATATTTCAAGCCACGCTAAATAAAAGGGGCTCACAATTCTGCCTTTATCCATTCTAATCACTGCCTCTCTGCCATGTTCTCTGAGGCCTCCAGACCCTAAAACAGATTTTAAAACGTGGAATCTCAGTAAAAGTGACTGATACAGAGCATGGATGATAACCTGACTGCTCTTTGGCCAATTCATACCACCCACCCCTGTCCTAGCCTTGGAATTTGAATGGCCAGTCTTTTTTTGCAAATCTGAGTGCCATACCAGATTGCAGTAAAGATGACAGTGCCTATTGACGGTAGGCCTAAAAACCAGAGATTATGGTGTCATGCAACACCAGGCAATATATGAGTCATTCAGCCCCTTTGAAAGCCTCTCACATCTGGCTGGCAGTGAATGGGGCCACTGTGAAACCATTTTCTCTTGTCGTACCTGGTTCCTCGTGTTTCAATTACAAGTTTTCAATGAAGGAGTTAGGAGAGTCTGGGGAATTATGGCTACAGTTCACACAAGCTGTTAAACAAAGGCAGCCCTGTTCCTCATTAGGGTCCTGCACTTAATTAGGAAGTGAGCTTGTTGATGGCTAGCTGCTTTGAAAGAATCAGTCGTTTACAGCAGAACAGTTTAGCAGTGAGTCTGTAGACATTTATTTCAATGAAATCTTACCCAATGGCCAGCAGAGAGATGTCTTTGTATAACCTAATTCCTTATAGCCACTGGATTGACAGGAAAAAATGAGGAAGAGCTTAGACTGTTTTCTTTTACAGTCAGAACTGACAAGGGAGCGGGCATTAGAAAGGGAAATATATTGCTGCATCAGATGGTTAATTGTTTTAGGAACACTACATTGCAGCATAAATGCTTCCAGATATCACCATGGTGCCAATTTCATTACTTTTGGCTTAGAGTTCAAGGTCAAATCACTTATATGTCTGAGAGTTTATCACATTATGTTTGGAAAGTGTTGATTTTACTGGTTCTAAGATAAAGTAATGCTTTCAGTCCAGATAGGCTGAAAAATGTCTCTTTTGGAAGGGTGACTATCAACAAGACTGAGAGTCGGGCTGAATAGGATCAGTTTATGCTAAAAGATGTTTCACAACAGAGAAAATCCTTGAACTAGAAGACCTCCAAGGTCCCTTCCAACTCTGTTATTCTATTCTACTCATCAAATGCATCACTTTTGTTTACAATATTGATATGTAACCAATGGAATCACATGAGCAGCAGAAAGATATTCAATAACACAGGAGATTCTATTTCTATCTTCCAACCTGAATACCTCCAAATCTTCTCTAGACAGGGTTAAGTTATTCCTTGTAGCAAATGTGTGAAGTGTATGGGGGCTGGAAAGAGTGGAGGGCACAAAGGGAGCCTGATATGCAGTCTTAAGTGTGTCCAAATATCTTTTTCTTGCTGCACTAACATTAAGAATAAATTAACAATTGGTGGCAAGAGCCAGAAGTTTCAGACCTTTTGCTAATTCACTGCATCACTAACCATTTGGCCTGCCTGCAATAGAAACATGGGAAAAAACATCAACGTGAGAAGAGAGAAAGTTGATATAGCACAATGACAAGAAGAAAACAGTTCTTGAGTTTTCTTTGGTAGGCTGAACATGAAATGAAACATTTGTCTTTGGAAGCAAAATTGGCAGGCTTTAAATTTGAGAGTTCATGCTGTTATAAGTTAATAGTTTTGTGCCCCATCCAGTTTCTCAGCTATAAAATATATCTAATATCAAACTGTACATTAATTATTATAGTGGTATCGATTTACAATGATCAAATATTGAGAGAAATATATGCTGCTATATACTTTATTCTGTGATATTGTTTCAGGGCATAGTGGGGCTATAGTAAAATGATCAAGTATTAAAAGAGCAATGATAGTAATACAGAGTTCTGCATGTTTTCTATTTCTTCCCAAAATAATGTCCACAATTTACTCTGCATGTAATGATATTTTGAATATATGTACACAGAGGTCATGCTTCAGATGTATATAGCTTAAAACAATATGAAAGCGGACTTCCGGTTTGCTGCTTGTCCCCGCCGGACACTCCTTCGGGATCGTCGAACCCACTGCCTGTAAGAGCCGCCTTTATAGCGGAATGGCGGCTCGAAAAAACTCCGTTTCCATTAGGAAATGGAGATAGAGCTGGCTGGGGTGGGTAGAGTCCTCTGCCTAATCCCAAAAGTTTTTTATTTACTTTTGGGACGGAGCGGAAGAGACTCCCTGTATACCCAGCCAATGCTCCCGGCTCTGGGAGATCTCTGCTACATGCAAAAAGCAAGCCTAATTTAATAAATCTGTTAAATTAATTAAAGAAGACGTGAGCTGGACCTCTGATCCTGAAGCGCAAGTATTTTTCTTATTTTAGAAAAGTTACTGAAGTTGTTTAAGAAGTGAAAGGAAAAAAGATTTTTAAAATGGCGACTGCTGCGGCTTGAAGAGAGGCTGAAAGGGAAAGTCCTTCCGTTTTCTATTACAAAGTAGCAGAATGAATACTTCTGGCTGTAATTGAAGGCAAAACCAAACTCTCACTCTTGTTTTTTTTCTTTTTTTTTTTTCCTGGGGATCTGATATTGATCTTGGTTGGAAACAAGCTTTTTTTTCTCTTTTCCAGTAAATCTTGTCTGTGTGGAAAATGGCACTGAGACTTATACGGTTAGACAAACAGGCAGTGGGGGGGGGCTTCCCCCATTAACAAATTACATGAACAAGTTCTAACTCTTCAGTCTCAGAAACCTGACTTTAATATAATAGAATTTCTCCTTGAAGAGATTGTAAGAAGGGATGAGATTGTGAACCAGCAACTTGAAAAATTTAAGCAGGAAATTAAAGAAATTGGTGAATTGATGAAATCAAAGTTTGATTTTTTGGATCGAAAGATTTTAAAAACAGCTAACGGTTTATCAGACTTTCTGATTCAGTTGGATGCAAATACTAAACTATTCGAGTCTAAAATGAAAGAAACTGAGGAGAATTTGGATGACAAGATCCAAAAAATTAAAAAGGATTGGGTAAACACTCAGGATAATAGTTCAGAAGACAAACCTAAAATGGAGGTTGATCAAAAGACTGGTAATGAAGAAAATGTACAACAGAGGATTGAAAGAGAAGTTTTAATGATCCAATATAATTTTACAGAATATGCAATTAGACTGAGAGGTCTGCAGGAAAATAACAGAGATGATTTAAGGAAAATATCTTCTGAAATTCTGGCTGGGATTTTAAAGGTTCAACCTGATGAAGTGTTTTGCAGGATTGACAGAATTTATAGAATAAACTCCTGGTTGGCAAAGCAAAGGCAATTGCCTAGAGATGTGGTGATTTATTTTACAGATAAAGAAATTAGGAATAATATTGTGCAGAACTCTTTTAATTCTACCTTGCAATTTCATGGAAGACAGATTTGGATTTTTAAGGAGCTCCCGCCTAAGATGTTAATGGAGAGGAAGAAATTTGGTTTTCTAGTGACTGAGTTAAAAAAAAGAAATATCCTATTTAGGTGGGATGTCCCAGTTGGTTTAATATTGAGACACCAAGGAGTAAGATACCAACTGAACACTGTTGAAAAAGCAGAAGAATTTTATCAAAAAATTTTAAAAATGAATTTAACATCTTTAGGCACAATACAGGACAAGCAAAAGGAGTTGGAAACAAAGGGAAAATATCAAATTACAGAGGCTGTGGTAGATAAATTGTCTTCGGACTCCCTGGATACCCCAGCTGGACTGTCTATAAATATGAGAGCAGTGTCATCCCACCCCAATGTGATGAATCATCAAGTTACAGACAAGTGTGTAAACCAACCAGTTGATATACAAGTGATGGAAAAGAAATACGAGATAACAAAACAAAACCAACAAGATCAACTTATAAAGCAGAATGAAAATCGATCAGCTGATACACAATTTGTAGGAAGGAAACCAGGATGGAAATTCAACCCGCAAAAGAAAAGGAAAAGAAATAGATCTCATAGAAATAGTAGTTTCTAAACCAAGCAACAGTGAAGCCAGGGACTTTAAAAAATGAATGAATATGTGAAAAGATAGTGGAGGCGAACTATTGTTTAATATTATCTTGAGGATAGTGGCAGATCTCTGCAATGCCATGATTTTGGGATGTGAAAAGAGCCTTACATTGTTGGATTTGAATTATCTACTCTGGATTTCTTTTACTGGTAAATATATTATAACTATTTCGAGTTACAAGGCAAGAGAGTTACGCTGGGGCATGCAGAAGATCTGGATGTTACCCATTAGGATGATGGGAATTAATAATCCTGATGAAAACCACAATTACAACTATATGGATATAATTATAATGTCACTCGGGTGGTTGTTTTTACTTTTATATATATATGAGGATATCTACTACTGATGGGGGCAGAAGATGATTGAAGATCTTGAACAAACTGTTGCACCAGCATGTTATTTTACCCTATTATGGATGATGGATTTAACAATCCAGTGGAAAGACATCAAAGAAGATATTATATGGATTATAAATTTAAAGTTATTGTCTTTTTTATTTTTATAAAATGGAATGCATATATAGATATATGTATATTTTAGTAGAGTGGGCAGTGGATTATATTTAGAATTGTATTGTATGGTAATTTTGCAGGAAATTGGGTTGAAATAGGTTAGTTTACTGATTGATTAGTTTAAGAAAAAGGATTTTTAAGTCATATATTTAGGGGAGTGGAGGAATTGGATAGAACTGAATAAATGTTAAATTTGGATGTAGGGAGAAGGCTGCTTTGAAATGTTATATTAATATATATAAAAGATTAAATGTTATGTTGTTGTAATAATATACTATAAATTTGGGGGAGGAGAAAAAGGGCAGATTATTGCGAAAATGGGAGTTATAAGAATATTATGCTAAGGGTCAGTATTTTGAGGAGGGAGTAAGGGTATGACAAAATATTATGTAATTAGTTATGAATTAGCTAATTGTTGTGAAGAAGTCACAGGGGGAGATGGGTGGTGGTGGGGGTTAGGGAAGAGGGGGGAAAGGGGGAAAAAACTTGTATTTGAAAACTTTTTCAATAAAAAAAAACAATATGAAAGCACAAAAAATGTGGTTTTATAACATTAGGTGTAGTCTTTGAGTTTTTACAAACAGAAATATTACACACACACATTCACACACATAATTTTCCAAGCTCAGAATCTTACAAAAGCAAACCTATGTATTATCTTTCAATAAATCAATCAATTTATATAGCTGCCCATCTCATGTTTACACTAGATGGCTTATAATAAAACAAATAAAATACACAAAATGAGACCTATAAATAACAGTCAGATATTATCCAACCAATTATCCACGTAACAGTAGCCTCAGGCTTGTGAAGTTTAATCATATTGACAGCTTAATCATGCTATCTGATTTAAATGAATATGTACAAAACTGCAATTTAAAAGTACTTTATACACAGGGTGTATATGAATAATTTCATTTCTAATAGAGCAACAGCTCACAATTTTATCCTTTTCAGCATATGGCAGACTTCCTATCCCATCAGACTTATTGTTTTACAAAAATTATTTTGATTTCAGTAAATGGAAAGGAAATATGCTGAAAGCAAAGTGTCATCATCCAACATCATCTTTATTTACAAAAAAGTTTGTAGGCATCACACATCTGGCTATACACTGTGGTAATCATTTTCTGAATAGACAAATACCCTGGCTAGGGTGACAAGATATCTAGGAATATATCAAGTAACCTAGAATTTTTTAAAAAAGTTTGCCATCTGTCCAACCTAATGCTCTGGCAGACTTACATTTTATCCATCATTTTTGTCTGGTCTATTTCACATTTGTTTCCTATTTCCACTGCAAATGCCTGGATGACCTCTAGATGACAGCATGGAATTAGAGAGGTCTGCATTTCACTGCGATCATCTACCAATTATTTTTATTTTTGCTATAAAGTATTATTTATTTTGTCATACTAACATGGTGATCTATCTCACAGACAAATGACTCCAGGCAGCTTACAACAAAGCTAAAAACAATAAATACAAAAAAATTAATATTATAGTGAGACCCAGTTTGATCTAGTGGTTAAGGCACTGGCTAGAAACGAAAAGTCAGTGAGCTCAGTCCCACCTTAAGTATGAAAGACAATTGGGTGACTTTGGGCCACTCACTCTCTCTCAGCCCACAGTGTCAAGCTTGGGTGACAAGCTAGTCAGTCAATTCCTATTACAAACTATGCATCAATACTTAGTTGATCAAAAGAAAGCAAACCCTGTAATTGTGAGGGAAGAGCTATGAAGGTAAAATATTATTATTTAAAAAAAAATAAATTATAAAAAGCACAAAATGAAAAAATAATAAATATACATTGGGCAACATACAGGTGTTAATTATACCAGAGCTATCTTAACATTTCAGCAGTCCCCTGAGAGGCCCAGGCTTGGTGACCAACCAATTTTTCAGGGACTTCCACAAAGCTAAAAGGGATGAAGCCAACCTCACTTTGGGAAAAAATACCGTCCATAAAGCAGAGATCATAGCAGATCTCATTGCCTAGGATTTCCCAACTGAACCTCCCTAGCTGATGGGATCCATAACATGCCCTCTCATAACATGGCTTTAACCTTCCAACATCTAAATGGATCTCCAAAGGAATCTGGTAGGAAGCAAGTACCAAGGGAAGACAGCTAAACAAATTTCCAGTGATGTTGGCTAGGGTACTTTTTACAGTTGTCTATCAGGACAGCTGATTCTATATTGATCTCCCGTAAAAAAGAAAAAAAATTGTGTGATGTATTATTTATTTATTTATTTATTATTCAAATCATCACCCATGTCATATATATATGATCAGATTAAAAACAATTAATAAGTTGACCAATCATCCTTCTTTAGGGAGGACAGTCCTTCTTTTGTAAGTTCTGTCTTCTCTCAAAAAGTGTCCTCCTATATGTCCTCCTTTTCGATATTTGAAGACTAATCTGTAAATCTTTGTATTTGACGATGCCGATCCGATCCATTGCGTGTGATGTGACGTATTTGTATTTGACATGATGATTCATCGAGGCTCGGTACAGTGCGGTGAGATGCGATTATGAGATGCATGCGCTCCACACAGAAGAATTGTTTTGATAGAGTGCGCTCATGTGCAAGAGTGCGCCGCGCGCAAGTGGCTTTGTTTACTTCTTACCAAAACATGACACGGACACAATTTATTTGTGTTCTCCTTCTCATTGTAAAAAAGTTGGTCTCCTTACAATTAAGTATCAATCAAATATATGCATTTGCTTGAAAGGGGAAGGTGCAAGAAAACAAACAGAGAAAAGCCACATGAGACAGAGAAAAGTATGTCTCTATTTGTATGTGTGTGTGAATAAGTGAAAATAGTTTAACATTCTTTACTATTATGATAAGTTTTTAATGGGAGGTAACATTCAGGTGTTAAGAAAAGTCGCTCATTCCTGCAATGCTGTCTTCCATCCTTTCTTAGTTTATTTTAATGGTCATCCTATTCATGGCAACCATTTTCTGAGAACAAACCCTCAGGACTCCAAATTTGCCTACAGGCTGGTTCCTGCACTAGAGTTGCTGCATATAATGTAATAATTTGCAAAGTACTTAAAAAGCTGAAATCAAAGCAGATTAATTTGATTTGATTGAAAGAAGTTTTCCCTTATAAGTCCACAAGATACATTGACTGAATTAAGTTTTAACTGGAATTATTTAAGTTACTTAAATAGATTATATGGTACTGTTGTTGTTTTTTTTCTGTTCATTGCATCAATAAGAATAAAAAATCAAAATGTTAGCTATGGCAAATTTGGAACAGTTGGATTTTATGAATAGGGCTCAGGACAAATGCCAAGTACTGATCAAAAGGAATAAGGCAGCAGCATTGTTTAATGAAATGCTGATGGTTTCTTCCTTTTGAATTTACTATGGTTTACCAAAGAACTCTTTGGATAAATTGACTGTGATGAGTCTGAAAAGTTAATTTTCTGAGACTTCTAATATTGCCCCAATCAACATATAGAACTTGCCATATCATATTTATTTATTTATTTATATAAATGTTTGTAGTCCACCCATTAGTTTAAGGATCTCAGGAGTTATAATCCATAAAATACAAAAGATAAAACACTAAAGTTAATAAATTTATATAAATTTAATTAAAAAAAATAAACATAACAATAAATTACAACATTAACCATAATGCAATAATTGAAAGGCACAACATTTTAAAAGGGATGGTAAAGCACCACAGCCAAGCAATAGCTGTTAAATCCCAAACATAACCAAGAAAAACCTGTTGTTCACTTGAAAAGCAAATAATATTGGCAACAAAAGCAATGCAAGATGGAAAGATGTGGAGAGACCTGGCCCATAGAATCGCCAAGAATTGGACACAACTGAATGGATAATACCATCTTCATTATCACTGGCACCAAGCTTTGTTCCAAAAGAATAGTCCAAAACTGAGGGGTGGAACAAAGGAGGCACTAAGGAAGATTTTTCCTAAAGCCAGAAAGACACTCTGAATGATCAGCAAAACAGAAGGGTAAAGGCAGGTGGTTTATTTGGGATAGGTGTGATATAATCTCTAAAATGTCAGTCTAGTCAGTAGCCCTGCTGCCACATTCTAGTCAAGCTGCATCTTCAAGTCTTTCTCAAAAAACACATAAAGAAATAATCAATCAGGTTATTAGATCATGGGTGAATGAACATATTGTGGCTTTTAAGTATAAATTCCTTATGTTTATTTTGTATGGGAAAGAGAGAAAAATGGTTTTGGAAGAGAGTCTATAATCCTACTGAGGCAGTAGGTTCCCATGAACAGTTCAGTACAGAAGGAGTAGTCAGCCAAAAGAATAGCCTTAAATAGCCAAATGTTCTCCCCACCACCAAGACTATTTGGGCCTCAAGTGAAGAAAATAAATCTGGGTCTCTGTTTTGCAAAATTGTTTAAGAATTTGAGAGGAGTCCAAGAATAAGTCCTAGAGTGTAAACATCAGTTTCTGTCCAGCCAGCATAGTCCATAATCAGGACTGATGTAGTTATAGTTTGAAACATCTGAGACAAGGCTACCATATACCAATAACATACCCATCATTGAAATTTGAATGATTTCAAGGCCAAAATACCATCACCTTTGCAGCAGAGTAGAATATTTGTAAGGTTAGGAAAATGCCAAAATTCCCCAAATTTGAAAACCAAAGAAAACCAACTTCAGACAAAAAAAGCGAAGACCAAGCTAAACAACGTCATTGCCCAAAGAATACTGGTAGACTGTTGGAAGAGAAAACTGGGCAATAGAGGAACACGGCAAGATAATGGAGGATGTCTGAGCAACTTGAACAGGTAATCTCCATTTTGAACTATTTTAGTGCAATTCCCACTTGTTTTCGCATATTTCACAGGAGCAGAAACCTAAAACGGTCCACACCACAAGGGCACTTTTGACAGCTAGCCTCTGTCAGTTCCATCACTTTAATGAGTAAATCTGACTTTTTTCATTCACCTTTATGATTCTTTACTTTTCCTTGCATGCTTTACAGGTTATATGTGAGAAAGACCCTCTAACAGCAACAGAACAGGTAAAGATTGTAGCCTCAGTTGTTTATACTTTCAATAACTGGATTTACAAATGCAGCAGATGTGAATGAATATTTCAGAAGCAGTATCTTATTAAGCAATGGTGTAATTAGGTTCAGTTTATCCTTATTATGGCACTAACCATGGTCCAATGCCTTATCATTCATCAGGGTATTTGGCCAGTTGCATGATTTTTGGCACAGATCAATTTCATCATGTTGTGAAACACGAATGGGCTTGAATGGGAAATTTGATCTTCTTTCAATATGAGCTTCATCTTCCTCATCAGATTTGTTTAAGAGTTTTCAATCATGTGAGATGGAGACTTGGACTTTTGCCATTGGACCTCACATGGTGCTGCATAGATGAGAATGGCACATGCGTCACTCTCTGAGTAAGCTTCCAGAGATGCCAGTTTATCTACTGCAGTAAATCAATATGCCATACTCCAAAACAAGCCTCAGGCCCTTTTTTCCATGCTGAGATCTTAATAACTTTGGCTAAAATTCAAATAATCTCCTGAAAATGTATTCAGGTGTTATGGAGCAGAAAAATCCTAGCAATACAAGCTATGAAAAAGGACAGACTAGGTATTTAAAATAGCATACTAATATGATTATTGTGGTAATTATGATGTCATACATGGATAGACTATTGAGTTAGAACTGGGAAGAATCAGATTCAAATTCCTTGACCTTGAATCTGGAGTTAACTTTCATCTTAACTCCTAAAAGGTTATTTGTAAGTACAAAATTGGGTGCACAATTTTGAATGAACCACAATAGTTTCCTTTAATTTTTGACATACATGAATGATACAATATACTGAAGTCTGTTTCATCAAATCATTTAGTCTCTTTCATGAACAGTTTGTTATTCTAATTTAATATTCTTTTCTTTAAAAGTTACAATAGAAACTCATCTAAGAAACTTCTTTTTTTGCAAGATTTTCTATATTATTGAATAGATGGGAATTTAGTAAGACCAAAGGTGAGATGTCAATTGCATATGCTGTGTGTTTCATTGGGGATAATAAGGGCTTTCTCTAATATTGAGTTCCCCCCATTTGGAACTTATTCAGATCTGGCAACCGGAGATATTAGATACGTGATTAAAGCAATGGCATGAAAACAAGGGGGGGAAATTTACAAGGGGAGGGATGACACGAACTGATACGTTTCACAGTAAAATAATTTGGACCTAGTGTAAATTTTAGGCCAGTTAATAATATAGTCAATTGTATTTCTTTACAAATAATGTGGCATTTACAGGGAGGTCAATGGAGCATAGGATGGTACAATTTTTTCAAGGAATGAATATATTTAATTTTATTCTTTTAATCTAATTTAATTTCATTTTTAATTCATCCTTGCCCTGAAGTTTGCTAGCAGCACCAATATGTTAATGAGTCAACATAAGAGCAAGACCCAAATTTATTTCCTTAAAAAAAAAAAATATGTAACTCTACTCTCAAAGGCAGTTTCAGGGAGACAGAAAGAAATCTGGCTCTTTAACAAAAGCAATCATTGTGTTTCAGATTCTCCTTTGTTCTGGATTATAGTAAATAGTTTCAGATGGAAATATCTAGTTTCTAAAATTAATGGTTAGATCCATATTGATAAATCTGCGCAATTTTTTTTTATGCTGTTTCCTATTTCCATCTATACTGTAGCTTGCTTTAGGACAAACTTGCATGGCAAGATAGTAGTATATACCTAACAGTTTAAACAGCTGTTTTGTCTACTCTGAAACCATATCTAATGATGTCATTATTGAACATATACAACTGTACAGAAGTGAGTCTGATTTGCTTTTAGAATAATGCAATCCAGCAGTAGGCTAAAAGCAATTAAGGCAGGGCTGGTAGCCATCTTGGGCCCTATACATACAAAAATCCTCTAGCTCAATCTTTAGTGTTTAAAAACAAATCTAGTTAAGGACCAGCACAGAAGCATGGAATAATCCAGCATTGCCTGAAGTAGTTTAATGTGTGGAGATGTGTGGAGAGAAGCAAGGGCATAGGAGCCACTTCAATCAATACAGACTAGAGTGATTGCAGCAAAGAGATACTAAAATCTCCAAGCCTTTGCTGTCAGCTAGGAGATGTTCAGTGGATTTATTTTTTAGCTCAGATCTGGTAACTTTAATTTATGACACAAAATTGCTGGTGCCACGTTATACCACAAGAGAAAACCCAGAGCTGCCGCTGCTTCTGTTCTCTCCTAAAAGTAGCTGAGGACTGCAAACTTGAGGTTCCAAAACAGATTTGCTCCCTCAAATGAAATTATTAGCTCTTTAATAGATGACTGTGTTGGGATTGGGACAATAGAAAGGCCTCACTTGGTGTAATGGTATGTAGGAATGGCCTTGGGCGATAGGAAGAAGAGCCACCCTCTAGACATCCATCATGCAAAAGATATCTCAGATCCCAGAAAGGCAAGTGGTGTGGGAAGCATCTCTTTACCAGTAACAGAGTTGGAAGGGACCTTGGAGGTCATGTAGTCCAACCCCCTGCTCACGCAGGAGATGTGTATTAGGGATTTGAACCGCCGAACTGCCGACCTTTCTGATCGACAAGCTCAGTGTCTTAGCCACTGAGCCACTTAGTCAGTAGCTAATCTCAGAATTATCTCAGAATTATCTCACCTATCTCAGAAGAGACCCTCCCTAGTTTTTGGGAAAGTGAAAGTAAAGGAGGGGAGAAGTGCTTGCAGACTTGCAAGATTCTGTTACTGTAACCCTACAATAACAATAGTCTCACTATTCATAGTTTGTGCTTCTTGGTCTGGAGTATCTTGAAGAGCTAACACTTGGGCCTGAAATAGCTCTATTTCTGCCCACAAAATCCAGATAGAACATTGGAATCTGGAAGAAGTTAAAAAATGTTAGCCATTCCAAACTCCAAACAAGTATCAATAAAGTTGATCATAATGGGGTGGTATGGCTTCTTGCCATCCTGCTTCTAGATAAGAGATACAGAATTATCGTTTATCATTCAGATGCCAATCCTAAAATAACTATTATAAGAAATAAGAAAAATTCTTCTGTGTCCCTTTCTTTCATCCTTTTTGCTAAGTATTAATGTTATTGAACAATCCTGGTGTTCAAATCTTCTTAAATTTATCAAGCCACTAAGTTTCCTGATATGAGGTTTTTTTCCTTTCCCATCCCTCTACCATTAGGAATAAAACGAAAATTTTCCAACCTCACTGAAATGTGAGATAATTAATCTGTGAGTGAATCTGTGTTCTGAATGTTCTACCAAATTATATTATTTCTCTTGAGGTATTTAAGACAAAACTCAAGAGACGCTGCCCATTGCAGTAGATTGGACTAGATGATTCTTGCGATTCCTTCCAATTCTACAATTCTATGATTTCATGCTACATATTTTATGCCACTTTGATAGCACCAAGGTAATCTGGCTCAATTGGGAACTGTACAATTGTACAATTGTTTGGGATAACAGTCACAGAGTTACTGTTAAATGTTTCCCCGTGCAAAAAAGCCAAGGTTCAACTAGTTTATCACATTCACTTCACAGACACATACCTAACATGTTTTGTGATCTCTAACTTCTTATTAAGAGCCAGTGTGAACAAATGGCTAAGGTGCTGGACTAGAACCAATGAAACCTCAGTTCTAGTGCATCGTTAGGTATAGATCAGATAGATCAGATATTCTTAGAAAGACAGCAATAGCAAATTACTCCAGAAACTGTTGCCTACAAAAATACATGGGTTTGTTCATGAAGTCACCAGGACTCATGCCTTAGTCCAGGGGTCTGCAACCTTAAACAGTCAAAGAGCCATTTGGACCCATTTCCCACAGAAAAGAAAACACCGGGAGTCACAAAAACCTTCCCATGCCTGACTATTTCTTGAGCAGTCACAAATCTAGCATATGTAGTAGAATTAAACATTCTGTTTTCTTCTGAAACTTTTCTTTTTTTGGATTTATCCATGGTTGGTCTACCGGGAGTTGAAAAGCTCAATAAATTGTGTGCCAGCAGGTGTCGCACATTAGTGGTTGTGACACATATTTTGAGTGACAGGGAATGGCAGCAGAGGGGTTAAAGAGCCAAATGCGGCTCTAGAGCTGCAGGTTGCTGACCCCTGCCTCAGTCAAAAGCAAAACATAACCCTTGCTTATGAATATGAATCAAATGAACATCAAACATTGAAATAAGTAGAAAAAAGTTTGTGCAATTATCTGTTCACTTTATTCATACAAAATTGTTTTCCATTAATCAGACAGCATGGTTATTTGGCAATCATTACTGTTTAAGAAAAGCCAGACTTGTTTCATAAACTTCTTAATATCTCTTTTGTATCTTAAAAGCCTCTTTTTGATTATTATGCATGGTGTTAATTTAAACCACATAAAATGCACAATAAAAGAAAGACCAAAATTAACTTATCACTCAGAAGGAATTAATTTATTCTGCTTTCATGAAGTATTATATTACTGTACAATTGACAAGTACAGCATGTTCCTTTTTTACTCCTTTATGAAGAACTGTTTGGGATCATGAGCTCAAAATATGGAGTGAGTACTCGTTTTTAATTCACTTTAGTGTTCGGGACAATGTAAAATAAGAACATAAAGACATGCATAATTAAAAAAAGATTCACTGGGCCCAGTACCCAGATTTAACCATATTCGGTTACAAAAGGGGGATGGGATACAAATTAACAGCAAAGGAAATCACTGATTGGTCAGCATAATCAGTAAACATTTTGGCATTTTGCACCCATATGGTGAATACAACATAATATTATGAATATAAGAAATAACAGACTTCCAAACCATGAATCTGATTGCACTTAACCCTAAATTTATCACACTTAGATAATGGGATTAGTTTAATCCACTGAAAACATTCAAACTCCACAAATCTCAGTACTCTGCCTCCTCCTTTGGGAAGTCAATGCTATATGAGAATTCTCCTTCAAGAAGGAGAAATGCATTTGTTCACAAACTATTATGACTTTTGTTTAACTAAGATGACATATACAAAGAATTTTTTTAAAAAATTCAGGTATAGAATGTTCTGTAAAAATCTTTGTTTCCATCAGAATACAATTTTAAAATGTATTTGTTTAGTTTTACTTTAAATGTGTTTTTGTTTTAGGCATTTTAAAAAATACCTCTTTCATAATTACATTTCATAGGAAACATCCATAAGTAAAAACATCCTAGTCCAAGAAATCCTATACCCAACCTCAGTTCTTGCTCTTTAAAATCTGTTAAGGGGATCACTTTGTGTTCCCTTTGACTAGTTAATTGTATTTTAATTTAGTAATTGCAAACAGATCCTAGTGTCTTGCTTCCCTACAAACATAATAAATATTAATATAGTGGAACTAGGAGTATACTTGCAAACTCCAGATGCAGCGGTGGGAATTTGACTCACAGATAAATGCTTCACTCAGATGATCTGGATTAAATTTGGTCTTGCAGAAGATGCAATATGCTGGTTACTGTTTCTACAAGCAAAATGTACTCAGTGCACTTCTGTTTAAAAAATGCTGTTAATTCTTTTATTTCAAAACTTGAAATCAATGTGTCACCCAGCATCTGTTCTGCTTTTCTAAGAGGGATCTTGGAGTCATAGTGGACAGCCATTTAAATATGAGCCAGCAGTGTGCAGCAGCTGCCAAAAAAGCCAACATATTTCTAGGCTGCATAAACAGAGGGATAGAATCAAGATCACGTGAAGTGTTAATACCACTTTATAATGTCTTGGTAATGCCACACTTGGAATACTCAGTTTTGGTCACCATGATGTAAAAAAGATGTTGAGACTCTAGAAAGAGTGCAGACAAGAGCAACACAGATGATTAGGGGACTGGAGGCTAAAACATATGAAGAACGGTTGCAGGAACTGGGTATCAGAGGTGGTATTCAGCAGGTTCTGACCAGTTCTGGAGAACTGGTAGCGGAAATTTTGAGTAGTTCGGAGAACTGGTAAATACCACCTCTGACTGGCCCTGCCCCCATGTATTCTCTGCCTCCCGATTCCCAGCTGATTGGGAGGAAATGGGGATTTTGCAGTAACCTTCCCCTGGAGTGCGGTGGGAATGAAGGTTTTACAATATCCTTCCCCTGCCATGCCCACCAAGCCATGCCCACCAAGCCATGCCACACCCACCAAGCCATGCTCACAGAACCAGTAGTAAAAAAATTTGAATCCCACCACTGCTGGGTATGTGGTGGTTTAATGAAAAGAAGGACTAGGGGAGATTTGATAGCAGTGTTCCAATATTTCAAGGGCTACCACAAAGAAGAGGGAGTCAAGCTATTCTCCAAAGAACCAGAGGGCAGGACAAGAAGTAATGGATGGAAACTAATCAAGGAGAGAACCAACTTAGAACTAAGGAAAAATTTCCTGACAGTTAGAACAATTAATCAGTGGCACAACTTGCCTCCAGAAGATGTGAATGCTCCAACACTGGAAGTTTTTAAGATGCTGGATAACCATTTGTCTGAAGTGGTGTAGGGTTTCCTGCCTAAGCAGGGGGTTGGACTAGAAGACCTCCAAGGTCCCTTCCAACTCTGCTATTCTATTCTATTCTATTCTATTCTATTCTATTCTATTCTATTCTATTCTATTCTATTCTATTCTATTCTATTCTATTAATATTTCTAAATAACATATTTACTATATTTTTAAATGAAAAGAATATTGTAGATTCAGAGCAGATTTCAAATTTTACAAGATGTTTTGCAGGATTGCAATCAAAAATGCCTTTTAAGCAGTGGTGGGATTCAAGTAATTTAACAACCGGTTTTCTGCCCTAATGATTTCTTCCAACAATCAGTTTGCCAAACTGCTCAGAAAGTTAAGAACCGGTTCTCCCAAAGTGGTGCGAACTGGCTGAATCCCACTACTGCTTTTAAGTCTACACCTAGGCAGAGTTATGTATAGTGTCCTTGCCTACACCAAGGCAAATTTTAAAATAAAAAGAAATCCAGAATTTCTCCAGGAAATGTTCTAATTTTAATGGTACTATACTTGTACTTAACTGATAGAAGCACGGCTATTCTTTTGGAGTATAGAAAGCTCATCTGAAAATTTCCCTTACATCGTTATTTCTGATATATTACTTCTTAGAATTATCTCCTGCTGCTGTTTTTATTTGTTTGTTTGCTTATAGCCACCCATATTATAACCCCAATCCTTTATTAAGTTTTGTATCATCTTTGCAAGTTCTGTTAGCCAATGGCTATTTGTAATTTCTTTAATTTTTTTTGCTGCTATTATTCATACTATCTTCTAGTATGCAGTGATGCCACATTTATTTCTTAAGATCCAGATATCCATAGATTTTAAGAAAAAAGATGGACATTAATAGGCAAGCAAAAGTGTTAAAACATATCACTTCATATCTTATCATTTCTTTTGAAGCCTGATGTGAGGCTCATGATTTAATTAGGGCATCGCTTGAAACCCTGACATCAACAAGTCTTTGTTCTTCCGTACATTCATGATGGGATTCAAAAAAATTTACTATCAGTTCTGTGGGCGTGGCTTGGAGGGCATAGGCATAGCTTGGTGGGCATGGCAAAGAAAGGATACTGTAAAATCTCCATTCCCTTCCCATTCCCATTCCAGGGAGGGGAATGGACCCCACTAAGCGGTGTTTTTTTTATACAAGTCAGCTTATTGCCCCCACAATCCGGGTCCTCATTTTACCTACCTCGAAAGGATGGAAGGCTGAGTCAACCTTGAGCCTGGTGAGATTTGAACTTGCAGTAATTGCAGGCAGATGGTGTTACTTAACAGCACTTTAATCTGCTGTCCCACCAAGGCTCTATGTTTAATGTTTTAAATTGGGGAATATTTATGGCCATAGATCTTAGTTTCCTTTATGAACAATTAATTAATGCTGAGTCCTCTATGTTAATATAGTTCTACCGTAGGATCTCGGGAAACTACTGTATCACATACTGAGGTACTCTTAGACTTCTAGAATGCTTACTTCAGGAGTATCAAACTCACATCATCACGGCAGTGCCCTGTGGCGTATCAAGACTTTTTTCCTTTCGCCAAACCAGGTGTGGGCATGGTCAGCAAGTTTGACAGGCCTGGTTTACTTGGTCATGTAAGATTAATACTCATGAATTGATTTATTCTTCTAATTTAATTAGCTGTTGTCAGTGTGACTGAATTCAGAGACTTTAAAGGGAGGGTATTGAAAATTGATGGCTACAAATACTTTCTGGTTCAGTTGCTAATGAGTGCTGACATTTGTACTTAACTATTGACTGAACTGATGTTTGTTGTATACATTCTATCATATTTATTCTGTCACCATCCTCTTCCATTTCTCCTTTTTGATGGTAGGTGATACGTTGTGTTGCTGACATATCATTCCAAATAATTTGAAATAAAGCCTTTAGTATCATTATTCTAGGTTTCAGAGTCAACTAGCTGTCAAATGGCAACATCTATGAAACCTTACTCATTTTAGGTGAAAGTGGCATGCAATTTCACAGAATCTATTGTAAAAATAATCAAATAAAAAAATTAAGAAAATTCTGGCTGTATTGGTCTACAAACTTGTTAGAAAATAATTCTATAGGATTTTAAATTTCATCCCCAAAATGGTTTGGGATGCCTGCAAAGCATTTGTCTACAACATCTTAAAGCAGCCAGAAAATAAATGTTTCTGCATAGTCTTAAAGACTTTTTGGAGATCAGTCCATAAAACTTTGCAGCCTAATATTTAAAAAATTCATTTAGTAATATTATTGCCATTGTTTTCATAGCACCATCAGCAGGGGTGAAATGCTCCCGGTTTGGACCAGATTGCCCGATCCGGTAGTGATGGAGGCGGGTGGCTCAGAGAACTGGTATCAAAAATCCCTGCCCCCCCCCCCATGCCCAGCTGAACCGCATGATCACCAGAGGCTTTTTTTTTTTTACTTTTAAAAGCGTTTTTTCTACAACCTCTTCCAATGAAAAAAATGCTTTTAAAAGTAAAAAAAAAGCCTCTGATAATCACGCTGGGAACTCAGCTGGGATCCTCAGAAGCTTTTCAAAGCATTTTTTTCTGCAACCTCTTGGCCGAAGAGGTGGTAAAAAAAAATGCTTTGAAAAGTCTCTGACGATCTCAGCTGAGTTCCCTGATCAGCAGAGAGGCATTTTTTTAAAAAGCCTCTCTGATGATCCCAGCTGAGTTCCTGATTGGCAGAGAGGCTTTTCAAAGCATTAGAAAAAATGCTTTGAATAGGTTTTTTTAAAAAAAGTTGGCCACGCCCACCCAGTCAAATTACCCCACCACCACCAAGCCACGCCCATAGAACCGGTAGTAACAGATTTTACATTTCACTCCTGACCATCAGTAGATTGTGTTTATATCATGCAGAGAGAGAAAGAGAGAAGGAGGGAGGGAGAGAGATAAACAGAAAGACAGTGTTCTGCTTTCAAATTCCCTCTGAAGTGATATTAGTATGACATATAAATGAATAATCAATCAAAACAATGAATCTAAGAAAGATACAGATTCACATATAATCCCATTTGTAATTTGTAAACAATGATTTGTCAAACAAACAACTGTGTCTTAATTTATACATAAGTGTAATAAATGAGTTTATGTACATGAAATCTCAAAGTATGTGAATCAGTATTATATACAAACCAGGTCATCCATTTACAACTTCACTTTATTTTCACTGATAAATAAAATAAGATGCATAAGTATTACACTAATATTCACATATTTCAGCGAGTTTAACGATATCCATAAAATTCTTATGATACAATTGAACATTCAGTCAAGATTCTCCATGTAAGGCTGAAATGTGTCATGAATTTGACCTCAAAGAATGGTTTCTCAGCCCACATTATTCAGGCCTCCCTTTATCCCATATTAGCCTGCCAATTCTCTGGCTAATATAATCAGGATTATTTAACATATGGGGAAATGATGTCATCCCTACATGGTCCTTTTACCAAGGCATTATATGGCTTAAATAGGAATGGCTGATGTCTGTATGTTATTACTTAGAAAATGAATGGTTCTTCTTCAGGCACTAGGCAGACATTGAGACACCCACACAATAATATATAGAAGAAAAGAGAAAATTCTGACCCAATTTATTCCTCCTATATTTTCTTTGAAGAAAGCCAGAAATAAACCAGATCTATCACTGGCTTCCTTTATCAGCCCTATAGATAATCCCACTTTGGTAACATTGCATGCAGCCAATCGATGGAAATAGATTGGTAGCAGTCTGAAAACTTACTGTAACAAAGTTTTCTAGCTCAAAGATAATTAAGTTTGTAAACTAATTGCTGACAGATGAAAGATACAGTAAACATGCTATTATCATAACAGTGTTCTGTCACTTCTTAGAAAAAGAGATGGATAAAATCTTACACAGAGCTGACAAAAGACGGATCAATTAAATCCTTAAAACACATCAATCTAAGTTACCTCATACTATATAATTTAAAACTATTGTGTGAAAATCCAATGTATATTTAATGACATTTAAGAATAAAAAATTAGGGAATTTTAATGCAGAACTATTTTTCTATAATTTATTAATTGAGTTTATTATATTTTTACCAATTCCCTAATGATCATGTAGAATTAAATTAAAAACTTTTAAAATGTAGTAGTATTATAAAAATAATTTTAAAATTCAGTAAACTCCATGGTAAATGTAAAAACAGTTATGAATAATATAAAGCCCTGAATTATTATTTCAAAGTCAAAGAGAACAAAACAGATTATATTTGGTTCAGGGATGTCCACAGAACATTGTGAAAATAGTCAAGATCATGGTTATTACAGTATGATCAAAGCTCTGCTTATTTTAATGAGCAAAATACATAAAAATAGGTGGTACTTCTGGGACTTCCAGGGGAGATATGGAGAACTGAAGATGGCTCTGCCAAAAAGGAACTGAAAAACATGGCAAAGACCAAGGAATCATGAATAGATTGGTTCATTAGAACCTCTCAGGATAAGGATAGGACAGGAGATCACCCATATGTGCTATTGATGGCTGCTCCTTGTGACAATTTTATTTGGGTTTAAGTTCAAGTAGACAAAGAGATTAGTCATGATGCTCACGACCACAGTGGATCCTTTTAAAGTTTATAAAACTAAACACTTTTAGAAAATGCCTATTAACCATTTTAAAGCTATTAGAGACCTTCCAAATGACAAGTTTGAAAGGTGTTCAGTGGGTAAATTATTCCACTCTGAACAACAACAAAATATTTTAAGTTTAAGAGCTTAAACAAATCTGAAATAAATAGCAAATCTCTAAATAAGATGTGATGTTAGAAAGTTATAAACAAATGAATGGTTCAAATAAATGTTGAATACTGATAAGACTTTGTAATTAATTATAAACCCTATGATTCTATAAAGAGTAAACAGCTTCTCATCCTTCAAAATCTGGTTATGCATTTAGGCCTAGGTGCCCCAGGTGATCAACAAGGTACTAAGATGGCTCCATTGTTGTTAATAAATACGGTTCTCTCTTAGTCTTAGTGCTTTTTAAATTTTTTAATAATAGTTTGTATATGTTAATGATTTTATAGTCGTGTTGTTCACTGCCCAGAGTCATTTATTCATGAGATAAGTAGCCATATAAATATGATAAATAAATAAAGGCTGTTTCAGAAGAGACTTATGATTGAGCCATGGTGGCACAATTGTTAGAATGCAATATTGCAGGCTAACACTGCCTTCTGCCAGGAGTTCAATCCTGACCAACTAAAGGTTGACTTAGTGTTCCATCTTTCTGAGATTGGTGAAATGAGGACCCAGATTGTTGGAGGCAATATGCTGACTCTGTAAACCACTTAGAGAATGCTGTAAAACACTATGAAGTGGTATATAAGTCTAAGTGCTATTGCTATTAGCAATACAATAAAATATAGATTACTTAATTGAAAGCCTTCAAACCAATAAACTGAAAGAAATAGACTGAATAAACTTGCCAACAAGTTAATAATTATACTTTAAACAATTGTATTATGGCATAATAGTACCTATTTATTTGCTCCTAAAGGAGCAACTCCCCTTGGACTGCAGCTCCTGGCTCAAAGGCATAAGAAACAAACATTTGGCTTGATTTCACCATAAGGAGTCTTCTGAGCTCAGAAAATGAATTTGGATGTCTTTCTTGCCTATCATGGTTGATCAGGAATTCCAAAACTCCCAAAAGGAGGCTTGGTAAAAATTGACTAAGTGATGCTGAGCATCTTGTAGATTTTAAGACTATATCCTCAACCCATTTGCCTTGAAATCACATCTAAATGCATTTCTTTCCTTTGTATGTAATAGGGAGGAATTTTTAAAATTTAATTTAATTTAAAATAAAATTTTATTTTTTTAAAATTAAGAATTAATTTGAAATTAAGTATGAAGGAGAAACTTGAAGAGAGTAGAAGCATTTGAAATGTGAATTTACTTTTACGTATAAACTGGGTTGACAAAATCAGAAATGAGGAGGTGATAAGCCGCCTGGGAAAGCCAAGGGAAATCATCAAAATCACTAAAAAGTGAAAGTTAAAATATTTCGGACATGTGATGTGACACCCGGAAAAATACAGCAAGGGGAAGATTAAAGGCAAATGAGGTCCAGGCAAAAAAAGAACATCATGGCTTCAAAATTTAAGGGACTAGTTTGGACAAAACTCAGCAGCACTTTTTCATGCAGTTGTTGATAAAAATAGGATCGCCAACATGATCACCAACATCCGATGATGGATATGGCACAAGAAGAAGAAGAATGAAGGAGCAATCATACTGCTATTTCTCCTTCTTTCTTTTCATTTTATGCTTTAAAATTGATCAACCTGCTCCAAAACAAAGCACTGTTTAAGGTGTATTGAATTATTTTGTCTGTTTTACTCCAGCCATTTCAAAGTCTTTACTAAGATCTTGACACAATGCTAATTGTTGTTGGTTTTTTGTTTTTTGTTTTTAATTTTGTTCTTATACATCAAGCAAACATTAAATCTATAGTGGTCTACATCAAAGTGCGAGAAGGAAGTAAAATTGTCACATTACATATGTAGGATAGCCAAGAAAAATCTATTACATATACCAAATGATATGTTTATCATATACATCAATTTGCAGCTTGGTTTGACATCCAATTATACCATTGACTCCAAGATATATAATAGTCTGTGTCCCCTCGTCCTTTCAGTATCATAGTAAGCCGATCTGATTCCACACAGTTCATTATTTTCTGAATTACTACGTGTTCGGGTGGGCTAACATCCATCTTCCAATATTGGGCCCACGCCAATTTTGCAGCTATTGTTATATGTAACAACAGGTACCATGCCATTTTATTTACATTTTCCTTTTCGGATCTTATCCCTAATAAAAATACCTCAGGACGCAGTTATATACGCTGCCCCAACATTTCATTAAGCCATTTCTGGATATTCTTCCAAAATTTCATTGCCTCTCAACAAGTCCACCATTGGTGGAAGTATGTGCCCTCATTAACACCACATTTCCAACGGACTGAGAGTGTTCCAGGGAACATTTTGGTGAGTCTGGCCGGCATTAAGTGCCATCGATATGCCATTTTATATATGCTTTCTTTATATGCTATTGACCGGGTTAGTTTAATATTCTTAGTCCAGATTTTGTTCCAACTCTCAGGGTCTATTGAATGACCCAGATTTTTCTCCCAGGCATGAACTGAAGTTTTCGCACCTTCCTCAGCTACTCCATAGCCATAAAGAATTTATAGCACTTAGTTAACACCTTTCCATCCACCCCCAGTAAAATCCTATCCAAAGTCTGCACCTCTCGGCTAATCCCAAATCTCTGTCTATCTCTCGTATGCTTACTACTAATTTGCATGTATATCCACCAGTCTAAATTCACTCCTTGTTCTTGAAGTGACAATTTTGTTTTTAACTTCCCATTCGTGTCTAATATTTCTTTATAAGTCAATATTTTCTCTGGATTGTATAAGATCGGATATAACACAGCTGCCACAGGTGAGACCCAGAGTGGTACCTTATTATAATATGTTTTCCTAATTGTTGTTGTGAGTCTCCCAGAGTTGCTTAAAAGAGGTGGCCATATAAATATTTAAAATGAATAAAATAAGTTGTACAGATCTTGCTACATTATTAGGTTGTATCTATTTCTAATTCTATTTCAAAATAAACCAGAATCCCAGGGTGGAAAAGAAAGCTTTTTGTAACATAAAGTTTGTATTTCAAACAATTGCATGATTACAGAAAAATCCAGCAGATGGATAGACATTGCAAACATACACACATAAAAATAAATAAAATTATGACAGTGAATTGGAGTCATTGAATTTTAAGCTGTATTTGTTAAAACACTGTCTAATTTATTATAGAGTATAAGAGAGAGAGAGAGAGAGAGAAATCCAGACAGATTCATGTTCCATATGATGTTTTAGTCATACACAGATATTGGTGTAAAACCAAGTTATAAACAATATACCAAATTGAAATGCAATTCAAAGAGAATATGCACACAAGAATAAGTAAACAATAAGGTCCTTATTCGAAGCATGACTGAAACAGCTGTTCAGCTAGCAGTTTCAATTAAATCTTTATGGAGAAAATCATTTTAGATTAGAACCACATTTTCCCTGCCCTATATACTGTAGAAAGAAACTGTTTCATATTGCTGAAATTCAACTATAGAATTTTTTCTTTCTTTCTTTTTCTCTTTCTTTCTTTCTTTCTTTCTTTCTTTCTTTCTTTCTTTCTTTCTTTTTCTTAGATTACATTCAGCAAACAATTATGACATTATTATACCCTCTTTCTTATTTTGTTTTCCAACTTGATCTTCCATTTTGGTGATTATTTTGGTTTGATAAATTTGAGTATTATAAATCAATATTGAATTATAAGCCTCAGTTCTGTTATTTCTGATTCTGACTAGTTCTGGCTGTTCCAGAACTAATGCATTTGTTTCACATGTACTCTTCTTATAGGACTTGATCTGTAGTAATAGATCATGATTTCTTTGTTTTCAGTTTCAGTGTACAGTATTTGTGATGGGTGAACACCTTTTCTTCCAGTAGTTCTGCAGCTGCTTGCCCTGCTTGCTCAGCCAATAGTTCTGAGTCCTATAGTCCATTTGTTACCAGATGTATAGCAACTCAAGCACCTAGTATGGTCCTTGTTGATTGGGCAATGTCTGAGCCAATATGGACTTCTTTACAACACAGCATATTTTGTATGGGAGAGACATTCATCATCTGGATCTTCTGATAAGACCTATCCAGTATGATTGACTCTCTGGTATAGCTCTCATCTTTTTCAGAACATACAAGCCCTACAACCTAATCAAAGTAGTGCCTCACTGAGAAATTATTATTATTATGGTTCCTCACACAAAGTCCAATTGCCCAAATGTCCAGGAACTATAACATCTGATGTGGTCTTTGTTGATCCGGGTAATAACCGATCCACTATAGGATTCTTTTTTTGTTTTTTCACCATATAAGTCTGGCTGTTCCCCTAAGGCATGTCTGGCATGGGTGACCTTTCTGGTAAAACACACTATTACCAACATCCCCTCAACTCATCAGAGCATTGACCCATGGACAAGTCCCTGCAATTTTCTTCAGAAATGGTTTGCAATTGCTACCTTCCTAGAGCTAAGAGAGAGTGACTGGCCCAAGATCACCAGCTGGGCTTATGCCTAAAGGCAGGAATAAAATTTATAGTCTTCCAGTTTCTATTCTTGTGCATTAATCACTGCACTTAACTGTCTCTCTTCAAATATTACTGTGTCTCTTTATAGTCTTTATGTATGGATTATTACAGTGTGCTTTAATCCCAGTAACAGTTACATTTTATCTCATTTTCATTGATTCCTACATGTTTCTGTTGAGAAGCCCTTTAACAGAAAGGTCTTAGTCAATTAATTGAGAACATTTAAAAGCCCAGTTCTTTTAAATAATGGAAATTCTTGGCTTTATTTAAATCAGTTTTATTATTAAACCAATAGCCCAGGTTTTATTTCTGGCTTTTTAGTTTTAATAGAGTTTGTACATATTATGGTAAATACACAGAATAACAAATAATTCACCAGTGAATCCTCAATAATTTCTACCGCAGGATTAATACAAATACCTAAATGTAACACCAATAATTCATTGATGCCTTATTTCATGTGTGAACTCCTTGCTCTCCAGAGCAATAGTTGCCTACCCATTCCAGTGACAGGGCACATGGACAGTGTGGATAAGCTCTAAATTGTAGGCTGTGTTCATCATATACCAGGGGTGTCAAACATGCATTATCACAGTGGTGTCATGTGACGTATCGGGACCTTTTCCCACTTTGTTAAACCGGGCATAGGCGTGGCCAGCATATGATGCATCCGGTCTGTGGGCCATGAGTTTGACAACCCTGTCATATATTATAACTGTTAGATGTGAGTTGTAGCAAAGCAAGTGGCCCCACCATTTGCTTAAAAATAATCTTTAAAATGAACAACATTTCTCCTTTAGTCCTTGACACTGCCATTTAGTTTACTATGTGTTCATAGGTAGCACATTTATTTGGGCACATTCATCAAAATAATTTTTGAAAATACATTAAGGTTTATTTTCATGTAACATAAGGCTATGACTTTAGTAGACTATAAAATTAAACTCTCTTCAGAGACAAGTGCTTGTCTAGATAGATTCTTTCCCCCACACCTGTTTTTTTCCCCTAACTCCCTGCATTGTAGTCAAGGGCAATAAGGTTGAAGGTACTCCTGAAAGTAGTTTTTCCAACCAGCAGGAGAAAGCCTGCATTTTAGGATAGTATTTTATTTTCCTACTGTAACACTTGCTTTCCCAACCTACTTCACCTTCTGCCTGTCATTGTGTAAGAGTAAGTTAATGCCTGCATTCCACCATTTCTTTAATAGTCTTGATACAGCTCAGGTCTGACCAATGGCATTGTTAAAGCAAGGCTTTATGGAAGAATTTCATTAAAATGAGCAAGAGGACTCCCTAAGGGATCCATCTGCCTTTTTTGCTCTTTTTGGAGCAAATGTGTACATTTTCTACAAGACGTCAACACTGACACCATGATACTGGTCATTCAAGTTCTTTCCTCATAATAACCCCTCAATATGTTAATTTTAAATATATAATCAGCTTAGAATTACCTAGCAAGTTTTAGCAGGTATTAGGAACCTGAATTTCGGCCTCTCTGGTCAGAATTCAATACTTAAAACAGAACCTGGCTTCTGCTTCCAATATTTTTCTGTCATGCAAATTAACAACTTTCAGATAATTTTTAATTACAGAAATGCACATAAACATACACCTTGCTGACATCATTATATTTTTTTTTTAAAATGATGAGTGGCTTGTTGGAAATAACAACCATGTGTCCAGACAAAATGGCAAAGGCTGCCTAACACTGGAGCAGCTTGTTGTGGAAGTAGAGTGTAGGGGGAAGAAGCACTTTGATCTATTTGTCTTTTGGTAAAAAAGTGCTTTTTCGCTGGCTACAGCTCTGTCACTACAGCTGTTTTGCAAAATGGAAAATTACAATGTCTTGTTGTTAGTTGTAAAGTCATGTCCGATCCATCGCGACTCCATGGACAATGTTCCTCCAGGCCTTCCTGTCCTCTACCATCTTCTGGTGTCCATTTAAGCTCATACCTACTGCTTCGGTGAAACCATCCAGCCACCTCGTTCTCTGTCGTCCCATTCTTCTTTTGCCCTCGATCTTTCCCAGCATTAGGTTCTTCTCCAGTGAGTCCTTCCTTCTCATTAGGTGGCCAAAGTATTTCAGTTTCATCTTCAGGATCTGGCCTTCTAAGGAGCAGTCAGGGTTGATCTCCTCTAGGACTGACCGGTTTGATCACCCTGCAGCCCAAGGGACTCACAGGAGTCTTCTCCAGTACCATAGTTCAAAGGCCTCAATTCTTTGGCGCTCAGCCTTTCTTATGGTCCAACTTTCACAGCCATACATTGCAACTGGGAAAACCATAGCCTTGACTATATGCGCTTTTGTTGGCAGGGTCTCTGCTTTTTAGAATGCCTTCTAGTTTTGCCATAGCTTTCTTCCCCAGGAGCAAGCGTCTTTTAATTTCTTGGCCGCAGTCCCCATCTGCAGTGATCTTGGAGCCCAGGAAAATAAAATCTGTCACTACCTCCATTTCTTCCCCATCTATTTGCCAGGAATTGAGAGAGCCAGATGCCATGATCTTAGTTTTCTTAATGTTGAGTTTCAAGTTACAATGCCTAGCATTATTAAAAGCAGCCATGTTATACAATCCAATTTCCCATTAATTTCCCCAATCCAAAGGGTTTATCTATGTTGCTATAACCCTAAGCCTATCAAATGTAGAGTCTTGGAAATGGCTATACCAGTGATGGACACCAAGTGCCCAAACTGCACCTGTGTGCATGCCCAAACTGAAAGGTGTGTGTGCGCGTGTGAATGTGTGCATGTGAGGACATGCACGGACATGCACAAACGTGCACTTGCACAAATGTGTGCATGTGCGGACATGCATGTGCACATGTGTGGATGTGCGCTCATGTGCAGCAGAGACCAAAAGACCAGCTGGCTGGCGGGAGGCAGGGCATCCCAACACTGGCAACGTGGCAAGATATAAGATCTTTTTCTTTCATGAGCTTCTGTTTCATCGTTTGCAGGGAAACAGCAGCTCACGAAAGAAATGCCACAGAGATCTGACCTGGGACGATGGCACTTGTGCCAGCAGAGAGGGCTCTGCATGCCACCTCTGGCACGCATGCCATAGTTTTACCATCACGGGGCTATACTCTTCTTGTGAGTGTGGTGATCACACAGCCTCAAGATTCATAAGCAAGCATAACATTGACCTTAAATTCAAGAAATGGTAGAAAGCTATTGGGCTGTTCCATTTCTTTCTTTCAAGTCATTTGTACAAATGATATCAAATGCAGAGTGTGCTTGAGCTATGGAATCAAATGCAGGTGTTTTCATTTATAACTGGGCAGAATCTCTCCCTCTGGTTTTCCATATGCTCTTGGGGCCATGCTGAGCCTCACTAGCATCTCACATCTGGCAGCTTTATTCTGATGAAAGCTGCAATTAACTGTGCAACAATCCTATTTACAAGAAGGTGGTTGATCCGGTCTGCTCCCTCTGAAATGACTTTACTCTGAAAGGGAAGGCTAGAGAGGGGAGGATGACAGCTGGTAGTAAAAGAGGAGAGAATTAATAATCTAAACAGCCTTCCTTTTCTTTTTCTTTTTTCTTTTTTCAGAAGTTGAACTTTTATACCTCCATATCTCAAATAGCAACCATGAGATTGGAGAAAAGACGTTTGAGAAAATATAATAAGGTGTAGCAAGAGGCATCTACCAAAGCCTCAAGTCAGCAGTTTTACAAACACTCATGGGAGAGAGAGAAAACAGACTTGTAAACTCTCAGGGTTCTAAGCAGACAATTCTGTTGAACCTGAAAGATCAGAAATTGGTCTTCAAATGAAGGTTTTCTGCAAAATAGATTTTAAAAAGTAGAAGACAAATGCTGATTAAAATGAATTCTAAGTTTCCTTTAAAAGGATCCCTAAAATTTAATATACTTTTTAGAAGGAAGTATAGAAATTTATATACTTTTTAGTATTAGAATATCAATGTTTATTCAGCAAAATGAAAAAGAACAAAATGAAAAGGTACCAAATAAGCATGAAAGAAAGCAACGTCTTCCTTTGAAGACATGAGCAATTAAAAGAATCATATCTAACATATGTGGCATAGAGTATATAAGATCTGTCCCTCAGCTATTAGTTTGATCAGGAAGAGGACAAATGCTTTAATCAAATCCTATCATAGCAGAAGGAATTTAAAGACACAGCTTTGCTTACAGGTAAAATAGATAAGGGAAGTTTAAGCAGAAACAAAAACTTCAAACAACCTTTTTGGTTCTCAACTGACTGGAAATTAATAAATAGATTTTATTATAGTTGAATGTCTGCATGCATTGTTTAAATGCATGTAGGCATTCAGCTACAGCCAGAAAACATATTTTTAATGGAAACTGTATGTAGACCTTCCACACAATATATGAAAAAACCTCTGTCAGAGGCACAGAGAAATGGGAGAATAGCTGAGCCAGATGAACAAATGGTGTAATTATTTACAAGGAAAACTATATCATTAAGGTTGCAGAAATACTGTCATGATGCACCAGATCCTAGAAAAATAAGAGATATGGTTGAGTTGGTTGTGCATTTGATGATGCTCCCTAGTCATCCCAAATCTGTAATCTGTGTATTATGACAGTATAGACTCTTTCTCATTGTGGATATATTCAGACTTCTCCACAACAAGGAGCAGTTTACTGTACTGACTGTTACATGATGGAAAGAATTCTCACCATGTTGTAAGAAAATGTCTTACCCTAAAAGGTCTAGGACTCTAGGCAGAACATCTTATGACAATGTTCCCCACCCCCACCCCAATTTTACATCTGTGGTTTCTTTCTCAAATATGTAAAATGAATTAATTGGCAAGTTTCATATTCCAACAATTACTCAAGACAGGAAGAATGACATGTGTTTGATTTGTTGATACCCAAGGGAAAACTGTAAGCAAGCAGGAAAAAATGGTCTAGAAAGTCTAGAAAATTACTCTTACAAATTAAAATTACAAGCAATGTAATGGTTGCAATTACACAGTTTATTTAGATCGCATTTTAAACTGTATCTAGTGGCTCTATGCCATCTTCCTTCCTATTCTAGTTTGTACATCAAAGGAACTCTTCCTATATATCAAAGTAAAGTAGTTACTGGTATTTACCAAAATAAATGCAGTGAAATTTACTATTCACGTTGACATATATTATGCTGCTGCATTTTGCAATCTGTATGACCAATTAATATAGCTACAGTTAACATTTAAGTGATGAAAAATAACTTTACATTCTGTTTTGGGGAATAATTTATATACGGTTCTGTGTTTTCTCTATTAAATAATTTATAAATCATAGACATCTATCGAATGCACAATGGCATCACATGCATCATGGGTTCATTTGTGTCATTAACATGATGTTGTCACTATACATTACAAAAAAAATAAGAAATATTTCTAACCCACTTTTCTCTTCCGTACTGATCTAATAAAAGGTTAAAGTAGTCCAAATCATGCTTCTGTGAAATCAGACTTAGTCATTAATCTTCCACTTTGTCAGAAACAGCACCGCCTCTATTTAGTCAAATAGAAGGGTTGGATGCAAATGGAATAATGAACAAATTACCTTTAGACACAAAGGTCAGGCTTCCAAGCTCAAGTTCAGCAGAAGCTACTCTGATGCTGGATGAAATACAGATAAATAAGAATCCATACAATATACTAGGAAGAAGATTCTTTAAGCAGTTGATTGCCCTCCATGAAGTAGAGATCTTTTCATAGGCTGGCAGTTAAATTGCTATATTATTTTTTCCAGCCATTTACAAAGTTTAACAAATACTGTATGCGTTTGTCAGCTTGAAGCTAAATTATTATTTGCTGTTGACATATGTAATATTCCTTTCCTAGGAAAATTCGGTTCCCAATTTAACTTCCAAACCAACTTTCTTTTAAGCTGCAGTCCTAGATCTCTATTAATCTTTCTTCTAAGCACACCTACATATAGCTGTTACCTACTCTTTGTGATTGTCTGGCAGATTAACATGGTCAACCACTTTATAAGTTCCAACTGCAGCAGAAAGAAGGGGAAAAAATATCTATGAGTTCTTACAGAGAAAGAAAAACAAACCTTAGCAAATTCAAATAAGATTTTCAAAATTAAATTGTAAAGCAAACAAACCAGCAAACTTACAGCAAAATGAATCACAGTAAGCAAAGAAATGAGTAACCTTTGCATGTACATAAACCCATCAAAGTGTTTATAGAAATAGTTCTTCATGCTGGGAACTAGCATATTATTCAGAATTATAGGTGCTCATGAAACATAATCATGTGTGGTCTGAAATTCTGGTGAGACAGGACTCTTTCCTTCTCCTAAACAGTTGTAACTATTTGCAGGGTATATAACAGGGTTGCTATCAATCCTGCTAACATTTTTGAAGGAGAAATGTTTGAAAACACAGTTTGTTAAGTGTAGTGCATAGAGCAAATTTTTTTTATTACCAGCTTCACCAATCCTCATTCTGTCTTTCAGGCTCCAATAGATATATCCAATAGAACAAAACATTAGTAACAGATTGGAGAACAGTTGCCCCATAAGAGCAAATCAAGAAATACATCAAATAATGTGCAAGAGCTAATTAGAGCTCTCTATAGCTGCTCCTGTCTTCTGGAATAGCAGGTCCTGGAACAGAATTATTAATGACACCCCCTCCCTTTACAGTATTGTGATATTTGTTTTGGGGGGTTAATAACCCCATGGAAATTCACAAGGGTTTTGTTGTATTTTTTTCCTTGTTGCTGAATTAGGATTTATTTCTAATTTATTCCTACTATATCAGAGTTGTTTTGATGCCAATAAATCAAATAAATAAATAAATCTGGCTCCCTTTTTATTGACACTGTATTTTTTTTAAAAAAATGAAAAAGTAGTTGTCTATTCATTGCTAGGTCATTTGTGCTAGACCAACAGCTAATCAATGCACTGAAATTTTTAAGCCATTCCACTTTTTGTGTAATACTTATCACTATCTTAATCATCTTTTACATCATGAATTCCCACCATGACATACTGAAAAAAAATGGCAGGCATGTTGTACTAAAGATGTATTTCCTTTGCTTGTATTTTGAAAATAAAAAATTTGAGTATTGTACAAGACCAATAAACAGTTTTTACAACTTAAATACCAAATGCAGAAAAGCATTTGATCACTTCTCCATAATCATCATCCAACTGTACTCTAGACTGCATCATGCTTAAATTCTGACATCTCATAACCAGCACTTCTATCATACAATACCTCTCTCTAGTTTACTCCTCTCTGATATTCCTAATTTGCTCTAACCCTTGACTAAAGTGCACACAACCAGATGAATGCATTGGGGCAGAGATGGAGTGTGGTTGCTCTGATTTTCTTTGGGAAAGTGGGGATAACAATGGCCATGATATTAATACTTCTATCTGACAACTACTCAAAACCAAGAGCTGTCACAGGATTTTTTATGTTGCCTTTTTCAAACAGGATAACCGTTACAACCTATTGTAAAGTGTGAGCACACATATAGCAATGATATATAATGATTCAGTTAGATGTCTTTGCATTTCCTTATAGCCACGGTAAACTGAATGGCAGTAACAAAGTGAGAATTAATCCATGGTTATAAGTATAAATTGTTCCAGATGGAATGTCACTGAAGCATTATGTATTTATCCATCAGAATTCCAATAGCTGTTGTGTCTGGTTTTGTTTGATGATTGCATTCCTTCACATTTTGCCCAAGTCTCAATTATTTCCTTTTTGTATTGTCATAATAAGTTCTCATAGACATGCTGAACATGCCAGCTGATACCAAAGGCTTGTGCAGGTTCCTTTGTGGTGAACATTTAATAATGTTGTTAAATTGATCTTCAGCCAGTCCAATATTTTGGCTTCCAGTTTTCTTTTTCTTTTCACAAATTTAAAACACTAGTCCTGTTTTATATTTGACCACTACATAGGCAAGATTTAATGAACTGTGAATGGTGGTAGCAGTAGGGATGAGGTCTTCCTGCATTTGCTAAGAATAGAAAACCCTTTTGAAAACAAATAAATGGATGAGAAGTTTGAATGGCTGCAGATATTGTTGCCAAGGATGTTTTTGAATATTTACCTCCCAATAACCTTGAGAAAGTAGACTTCACTTTCACAGCTACTGAATTTTAACCCTTTTTAGGTTCTCTCTTTTTTTTCTTTGTACCTCATTCTGTTGTCTTCTCATTTCCTACTTTGTCCCCAATTTCCCTTGCATCCCAGTGAAGCTAGTTGTTTCCTTTCTAGGAATGTGGCATAGTATAGCTTTTATTGTCATTGTACATCATGTATACAACAAAATTGGTTATATATGGGCATTTATTGGGCATATATAACCAATAACCAATACGTACTTTCCGCCGGGCCCTCAAGACCTTTTTATTTCAACAAGCCGGGCTGGCCTAACTTCTCCAATTGCTTAATTTTAATTTGAATTTTAAAAGGGGTATTTTAATTGTGGGGCCAAAATTGTTTAATATGTTTTTTAAACTGTTCTTAATTTTTGTATTCTGTGTGTTTACCTTTGGCTGTTCACCGCCCTGAGTCCTTCGGGGGAAGGGCGGTATATAAATTTAAATATAAATAAAATAAAATAAAATATATGCATATATAAAAGATCATATGCAGACACACATATTGGAATAGGGAAATCTCCAGGGCTGGTTTCAACTACAGTTAGCTAATCGGGGAAGCTGAGCATGGTAGATTTACCATTTATTATTTAGCAATTTATAGCCTCATTTCAGTGCCTAACGTGGTTCCCAAGTTGGGGCCCATGCCCCACAGGGGGGCAATTTGATTTTTAATGGGGGCAATTTGAACCTTGTTCAACTAAGTTAATGGCCTTTTTAGGCTTCCTCGCGTGAGTAAAGTTCACTTTTTGAGTAAAGTAAGAATTATATGTCATGGGCGGGGGGGGGGCATCAGGATTTTAGAGATGCTTAGGTGGGGCATGGCCAAAAAAAGGTTGGGAACCACTGGCCTAGATAATCATTAGCGTCATACAAATTCTAGATATTTTTTTTATCTCTCTCTCTCTCCTTCAATGTTTCTACAATATTAAGCATTTTTTCCAACCCTAGGTAAGAATGGACTTCTTTTCTTAATCAAAAGAACTTGCTGGCAAAGGGGCCTATAAAAACTTTGGACTTGTACTAGTAATGTACACTGAGGGCCCAAAGAAAGCATTAGATCACAGAATTCTTCATGCAAAGAAGAGCTATGGAAATATATTCTGTCTCACATTTCTAAAAAACCATCCCATATTAACTATGCTAAAAGTTGGTCATGGCTGTTGTACAGATGTGACTAGTCACCCAATGGTGAGAGGAACCTGCTCCTCCATGTGTGTGTTCTCTGGCACATATTTTCCAATTTACCATGATATACTTAAAGAAATGGAATATAAACATTTTAGAAATTCCTTCATAGCCCTTAGCCTTAAAATTGTGAGCTGATCTATACCAAATATGCAGAGAGGCATGGAGGAGAGATTGAAAGGGAGAAGAAAAACAAACTGGCTATCAAATCTGTGCTGCAAAAGTTCCCAAGTGCATTAGATGGCAGCAAACAGACACAAGAAACAATGGTGGGGCTGCCATCTAATATTCATGGGAATTTGCATAGCCCAAAGCTGAAAACCTTAGCAAAAAAAGAGTGTTATGTGAGAGAAAAGGGACAAAAAAAGAAGAGGAAAATAGATAGCATAGAAACATACATACATTATCTATGTTACACAATGTAAAACAGAGAGGGTGTAGCCTCCTGAAATATTTTAAATTGAAGAAAAATGTGAGAAATAACAGTAAAATCAAAATGTGCACATCCTAATGTTAAATATATTGCATTGTAGACATCATTATCATATAAGGTTTGTCTTTCTTGTGACTTATTCTCTGCAACTTATTCTAGAAAATAAGTGCAGGAAATGCCTTTATAACCCTAAACCCTGGATTATTGCCAGAAGCAGGAGGCAAATAAGCTAACTGTGTCTAAAAGAGTCTGGTACCCTTTAAGGCAACAGAAAGACAATGGGAAGAGGTTTTTGCAAAAGAGAAAATAATAGAAGTGGGAAACAATGACAGAAAAAAGAGTGAAGGAAGAAAAGAGAGAGGAATAGGAAATTGAAAGAAAAAGTTGGGTAAAGAAAGAAAATAGGAGAATGTTCAGCTTCCTTGAAGAGAAGCAAAATCATTCACATCCTCTCACCCCTCAAAATGACTGAAAAGCAGATAAAAACCTTCTAAACCAAGGATCATTTTTCGCCCAGAATCCTTTATAGAAGATTAGCAATCAATGATCTATGAGACAACAGATCATGATTTGCTCTAGCAAAAAGAACTATGTTATCTGATATACTGGGAGCATAGCACCACTAAATTTATAGTGTTTCATTTATATCTTTCATGTTAAACCATTATACTCTTCTGTTCTGAAATCTTTTCTGTTTGCTATGATGTATTTTCTCAACAAGAGGCTTAAATTACACACTTGAGAGAAAGCAGAACAGCATGATTTCATTTGGTGGGTTGTTTTATTCTACAGGAGATCATCAAAGCGTTGAATGATACATTATGAAAATATCAATCAAGGCAGCCCCATTTCATGTAAACAGGAGGCAAAAATATATACATGTCACGAATTAAATTGAGTGTTTATTTGGATAACGTTTTCTATTTAATAAGCCTAACTGAGATTTGCTAATGTAATTTCCTAATATTTTACACTATTACTGAGATTATATTTTACCTTCAAATTAATTTCTTAATTAGATTACATTAATGTTGATTATAAATTACATGATTGCATGTCATTTTATTGTTTACACATAAATATTCAAAGTAAGAAAACTATGAAAATACAGAATTTAGAACACTATTTGAGTCAGTACTTTTGTGACTTGGGTAAGGTGACCAGATTTTAACATTGGTAAAGAGGGA
The DNA here is from genome assembly GCA_022577455.1 of Arizona elegans. Lineage (NCBI taxonomy): Eukaryota > Metazoa > Chordata > Lepidosauria > Squamata > Colubridae > Arizona > Arizona elegans. The sequence continues at coordinate 60,823,342 of JAKOOJ010000008.1, forward strand.
CATTGTGGGCGTGGCTTATTTTGTGGGCGTGGCTAGCTGGTCATGTGACTGGGTGGGCATGGCTAGCTGGTCATGTGACCGGGTGGCCATGGCTGTGTGTATAGGGACTACTCAGAGGGCTGAAAAGTCATTTCTGACAGGTGCTCACACTTTTGACTGGTCCTCACACTTATGACCATCCTCACATTTATGCCCGTGCAGCATTCTTAACAACCATGTCACTCATTTCACAACTGCTTCTCTCCACCATGGTGACAAGATAGGGCAAAAACATAAAATGTGAGGACAGTCGTTAGTTCGAGGACTGGTCAAAAGTGCAAGGACCAGTCAAAAATAACTTTTTCAGCCCTCTGAGTAGTCCATATGCATAGAAGGATACAGTAATAGAGAGGGATGAAGGAAGGGAAGGGAAGGGAAATTAGAGTAGGAGTGACGGTAAGAGAAGGAGGAAGAGAGGAGGAGAAGGAGAAAGGAAGAGGAAATAGGGAGGAGAAGAAGAGGGTGGGGGGAAGAGAAAGTAAGAAGGAAAGAAAAGAGAGAGGTGGTAGGTTTGAGGAGAAAGATTGCTGTACAATAAAAAAGATGAACGGGAAGAAAGCAACCCCAAACAAATATAAAGATATTAAGATAAAGAATGAATTGTTAAACTTTAAAGAATAAAAGAGAACAAATATGAATAAATAGCAATAATTAAAAACACACATACAAACATACAATGTATTTTCTTTGAACAGAATATTTGGCTGGTTCACAAATTTAAACAGTGTTTAGTCATTTCAATTAAATTTACAATTTCTATATTTCCTTTTTGCCATATTTATTCCTCATCTATTTTTTTAAAAAAACAATATTACCCTTCATCCTCATCTCTAATCTTAATCAAATTCAATTTTTCCCTTCTATTCTATATTATACCCCTTCCCATTGTCATCTATTTTTATATCCATCCTCACATTGGTTAATTGTGTAATTATGCAATACAGTTGTTTAATACAAATTCAACATTTTAATATAAATCAATTAGCTATATAACTATCTTTTTTGTATATTAATCAATATGAACATGAATATTCCAATTATTTCCATGCAATCCAATTTCTTACAAATCAATTAATTATATTTACCAATAATAATAAACCAAATAATTTCCCCCATATATTCCTCCAAACCACAACTTAACCATTTCTGCTTTCAACACAGTATACAATTAATAGTATCTCAATTATTACAATTCCCTAGTTAAAAAGAGCTTTTTTTTCTTTTGTGTTTTAAAATCTTGAACTCTCCTCTTTTGCCCTAAATAATTTCCGATTGTTTACACCTACCTTTTTTGGTGAGGAAAAGGAAAATAAATCTGCTGCCTAATTTTCCAACGTTGCAAGCAAACAGCAAAGCCAACAGCCTGTTTTACTTTCAGTTTCGTTTTGAGCTTGGTTTGCACAAAGAGAAAAAAAAACTGCTGGAGCAATTTATCAAGAGCAGAGCCTTGCGCAAATCAGCTGAGAGGCTGAGAGTGGGGAAGCCCAGCTAATCAACGTAGGGTGGCCCTTTGAAGCCCCGCGACAAGAGTTTAAACAGGTTTTTTCCCTCTAGCCATCAGCTGGGACTCAGGAGGCAGAATGAAAAAACGCCGCAGGACGCGGGACAAATTGCTCAAAAGCAGGACTGTCCCGCCAAAAGCGGGACGTCTGGTCACCTTAGACTTGGGTGTGGGGAGGAACAGAAATAACAACACTCTGCACATGCTCCAAGATGGCGACCCGTCTCTAGGCTCGCTGTGATAGAGATGGGGTGTCTTGGTTTGTGAGGGTCTCTGGGGGGGTTGTTTGACCATCTGGGACCCCCTGCCCGGCAGGCATGCTTTTGTCCGGTTGATTGAGAGCTTTCGGGCTCTCTAAGGTGCCGATAACAGCGCAGCACCGACGCTCCGACGAACAGCTGTTCGAGGCCGCCTTGAGAAGGGCGGCGTTTGGGATCCATGGGTGGCGGCGGCGGTGGCGGTGGAGGAGATAGAACGGCCGGCTTCAACTATGCCTGGATGGCTGGGGCGGCGGCTGCGGTGGGGACGCCGGCGTCGTCATGGACTACACCCCCCCCCCCGTGTCGGAGCAGTGGAGGTAGACGCCGGGGGGAAGGAAGCGGGCGTCAAAGGAGGCGAGGGCGAATGGAAGTTGTTGGTGGTGCCCGAAATGATGCCGGCGCCCCCACCGACGCCGTTGTAGCAGCCGTCGGGATGGTTGGAGTCGTGTAGCCGAGGAAGAACACGAGGGAGGAGACTCCATCTCTGAACTTTAAACCTCGGCAACTTCGGGCCGCCATGGGGCTCTGGGGTAATACCCAAATTTTAGCTCCCATGGTGAGGCCTCCTTATAACCATCTTGGGGGGCTAGGACTGGGCGTATAGGAGGGTTGGAAGACCTGGAAGACTCTGGGGGGGGTTAATGAGGGTGGAGGGGCTGTTGGAGTTACTGCGCAGCCCTGGTTAAGCCCCCCCCCGTCCTAGTTGGGCCATTATCAGGCCCTATGATTAACAAGCTTGCCCTGCCGGTTACTGAGCGATGGAGGTGGCTCCCATTTATTTTCCATCTACCCGCTGCCTGTACTATCCATCTATACGCTACCTGTATGAATATTGTGGACAGCTTACTTTCTTCTGGAGACTTTGGACCTGGCTCTGTTTGTTATCTAGCACGCTAGCTGTATGAAAAAAATGGCAGCTTACGGGAGGACGAACGGAGCCGGTTTCTATCATTGTTCACCATCGATGGGATATACCATCTTGCCCATGGCTAGTTGGCCAACCATCGTGAGAGGCTGGTTGGACGATTACCCTCGAATTGGTTGGAACATTGGACTTCCCCACTGCTGTGAGAGGACAGTGGAGACTCTCCCGTTTATGGTTAACCTGCCTTTTTTCAGGACAATTTGGACTATCTTGGAGCCCTGGGCCACACCTTATCACTACCTCAGAGCTTAGATGTACTTAAGGACACAGCTTCTTGCATTGCGAGACTCCCCCCTCTCGCAAGCCTGGCCCTCCACGTTATTGAGGTCCTACCTCAATGACTGGTCTTGGAACCCAGAGAGGTGGCATGCAGCGAAGAGGGGGTTGAGGGGTTTTTTATGTAAATTTTTGGATAAATTTTTAAGGGGACCCAGGGGGGGGAGGTAAAATTGGAGCTAGGGTAGTGGGTTCGGGGGATAACCCACCAAGGGGAAGGTCAGGCCTGGCCGCTATATGCGGCGGGGGTGGTGGGAGTTCCGGAGGAAATGGGGGGTGTCGAGCTTGTCCAGAGCGTGTTTTTACCATCGGTACTGTGAAGGGGAGGGGTAGATATGGCGGGAGCAGGGGGCCATATCATGTTAAGGGAGCACGCATCCGCTGTCTTCAAGCGGTAGCATGCTCCGGCCCCCAAGGCTCCACTCGTTTTCCAGGTTGCACAGATCCTCAGGGCCCGGGCCTGCGGCTGATGTTGTGCAACGCCAGGTCCGTGGTAAATAAAGCCCCCCTCATTAGTGATCTGGTTCAGGAGGGGGGAGCGGACCTGGCGGGTATTACGGAGACCTGGTTGGGCCTGGAGGGAGGGGTCCCTCTGGTAGAAATGTGCCCACCAGGCTTCCACGCATTCCATCAACCGAGGTCACAGGGGAGGGGCGGGGGAGTAGCGGTTATTATTAGAGAAGGTTTTAGGCCGAGGGAGGCCACTGTTCCTCAGACGGCCGGTTGTGAGACCCTCCTTGTGAAGTGGGGTCATGGGGTTCAGATGGGTTTGCTGATCACGTACCTGGCTCCCTGCCACGTGGCAGCAGCCCTGTCCGAGCTACTCAACGTTATCGCCGCGGTGGCGGTTGATACCCCCAGACTTATGGTCATGGGGGATTTCAACCTGCCATCCGTGGGTGAGACGTCTGAGGTGGCTCGGGAGTTCATGGCTTCCATGACGGCTATGGATCTGACCCAGCTAATTCATGGCCCTACGCACATGGGGGGAAACACACTGGACCTGATTTTTGTCTCTGGACAGTGGTTGAGTGATCTCGAGATAGGGGACATAGTCATCGAGCCCTTGTCATGGTCGGATCACTCTCTCCTTCGCCTTGACCTTCGAACCGCAGCACCCCGCCGCAGGGAGGTGGAACCGATAAGATGGTACCGCCCCAGGCGCCTGATGGAACCTGATAGGTTCCAGACGGAGCTTGGGCCAATCCCAGAGGGCCTGGCTCACGCCTCGACTGGAGACTTAGTGGCCGCCTGGGATAGAGCGGCCGCTGGAGCTCTGGATCGAGTCGTGCCTTTGCGGCCTCTGACCCGGCGCCGATCTCACCTGGCTCCTTGGTTTACTGAGGAGCTGAGGGAGATGAAGCGCCGGAAAAGACGCCTAGAGAGTAGTTGGAGGGCCAGTCGCACAGAATCTGACCGGACACTGGTAAGGTCTCACATTAAGAATTACCTAGTGGCGATAAAAGCAGCGAAATGTACTTATCTTGCTGCTCTTATCGCGTCATCAGATAACCGCCCGGCCGCCCTGTTTAGGGTGACCCGCTCCCTGCTCCATCAGGAAGCGAGGGAGGACCCCTTGGAGGGAAGAGCCGAGGATTTTGTTCAGTATCTGCATGACAAAATCACTCAGATTCGGGAAGATCTGGACTCCGACTGGGTAGATCCAGCGGGGATGACGGAGGCAGGTTATCTGGGATGAGTTTGATTCTGTGACCCCTGAGGACGTGGACAGGATGCTGGGTAGACTGAATACGACCACATGTTTGTTGGACCCGTGTCCCTCCTGGTTAGTGCTGGCTTCCCGGGAGGTGACGCGAGGCTGGCTCCAGGGGATTATAAATGCTTCATTGAGTGAGGGTGTCTTTCCCGCCGCCTTGAAAGAGGCGGTGGTGAGACCTCTCCTCAAGAAGCCTTCCCTGGACCCAGCAATATTGGCTAATTATCGTCCAGTCTCCAACCTTCGCTTTGTGGCGAAGGTTGTTGAGAGTGTGGTGGCACAACAGTTTCCCCAGTACCTGGATGAAACGACGTATCTAGATCCGTTCCAGTCGGGTTTCAGGCCTGGGTACAGCACAGAAACGGCATTGGTCGTGTTGGTGGATGATCTCTGGAGGGCTCGGGACAGAGGTTGTTCCTCTATCCTGGTCCTATTAGATCTCTCAGCAGCTTTTGATACTATCGACCATGGTATCATGCTGCACCGGCTGGAGGGGTTGGGGGTGGGAGGCACCGTATTACGGTGGTTCTCCTCCTTCCTCTCCGACAGGTCGCAGTCTGTGTTGACAGGGGGGCAGAGGTCGACCCCGAGGCCCCTTATATGTGGGGTGCCACAAGGATCGGTCCTCTCGCCCCTTTTGTTCAACATTTATGTGAAGCCGCTGGGCGAGATCATCCGTGGTTTCGGGGTGGAGTACCATCAGTACGCTGATGACACCCAGCTGTACATCTCCACCCCAGACCACCCCAACGATGCCCTTGAAGTGATGTCCCGGTGCCTGGAGGCCGTACGGATCTGGATGGGGAGAAACAGGCTCAGATTCAACCCATCCAAGACTGAGTGGCTGTGGTTTCCGACGTCCCGATATAGTCAGCTGATGCCATCGCTGACTATTGGGGGCGAAGCATTGGCCCCCACGGAGAGGGCTCGCAACTTGGGTGTCCTCCTGGATTCGCGGCTGTCTTTAGAAGAGCACTTGACGGCCGTGACCGGGAGGATTTTTCATCAGGTTCGCCTGATTCGCCAGTTGCGTCCCTTTCTGGATCGGGACTCGTTACGCACAGTCACTCATGCCCTCGTCACCTCCCGCCTGGACTATTGTAACGCTCTCTACATGGGGCTCCCCTTGAGGAGCACTCAGAGGCTCCAACTGGCGCAGAGTGCGGCCGCGCGGGTGGTGATGGGAGCGACGTGGCGCTCCCATGTAACGCCTCTCCTGCGTGAGCTGCACTGGCTCCCGGTGGTCTTCCGAGTGCGCTTCAAGGTTTTGGTTATCACCTTTAGAGCGCTCCATGGCTTAGGACCTGGCTATTTGCGAGACCGCCTGCTACCACCAATAGCCTCCCACCGACCAGTACGCTCCCATAGAGAGGGGCTCCTCCAGGTGCCGTCGGCCAAACAATGTCAACTGGTGGCCCCCAGGGGGAGAGCCTTCTCTGTGGGACCACCTACGATCTGGAACGAGCTCCCCCCCGAGATACGGAGGATTCCGGATCTACGTACCTTCCGTCGCATGCTTAAGACGTTCCTATTCCAACAAGCTGGCCTGACCTAAACTTTCTCCTCTTTTAAATGGGTATTTTAAATTCGGTTTTAAATTATTTGGGGTTTTAATATGGTCAGCCAAATCTATTTAATCTGTTTTATCTCTTTTAAATTTTGTACTTTATATGTTTTATTTTATGGCTGTTCACCGCCCTGAGTCCTTCGGGAGTAGGGCGGTATACAAATCTAATAAAATGAAAAATGAAATGAAAATGAAACAGCAGTGAAGTTCCTGGTGCTCTCTGAGCTTGGTTTTCCCTTGTAGAATTTCCTTACCTTACCCAACAAGGTAACATTTTCAATTCTTTGAGCTTGGTAAACAACCACGTTCAGAGAGCACCAAAAACTCCACAATTCAAAATTAAGCTACAGATATTCCCTTCTATTAGAAATAACAGCTTAAAAATGCTGTATTTCTTAAATCCAAGTAAGAATCTTTTCTATTGTTGCTTTTGGATTCTTCTAACTCATAAATTCTAAAGTCTCTTTGGACACATTACATTTCTAATGATCTCCCCACAGATTTTCAATAATATTAAAGGCTAAGGGCTATGAAGGTCTTTCCAAAATGTTTATCTTTCATTCATGTAAGTACTTCATGGTAAATTTGAAGGTATGTTCTGGATTGTTGTCATGCTGAAACATCAAACCTATTTTCAGCTTTGTTTTTGTAATAGCATAGGACCTTGGGACATTAGCTTCTTTGTTATGTGGATGTTTGGTTGAATTGTTTCTTCCTTTTAGCCACATAATATTTCCTGCGCCACTGGCTGCCATACAACCACAAAAATAATAAAACCCTCTAGATTTAATGGCCAACAAGAAATTCTTCAGCATAAATGTTTTACCTCTTTTTCTCCAAAAATATTTTGCGTTGTGGTAGCCAAACAGTTCAATTTTTGTTTCATCAGTTCAGGGCGCTTTGTTCCAGAACATTTACAATTCATCAGAACAATATTTTTTCTGATGAAGATGAAAAAAGTATCTACTTCTGATATTTGCCCTATGAGCATCACTACTGAAGAAGCAAAACTATATAGAATAGAATAGAATAGAATAGAATAGAATAGAATAGAATAGAATAGAATCGAATAGAATAGAACAGAACAGAACAGAACAGAACAGAACAGCACAGCACAGCACAGCACAGCACAGCACAGCACAGCACAGAACAGAACAGAACAGAATAGAATTCTTTATTGGCCAAGTGTGATTGGATAAACAAGGAATTTATCTTGGTGCATACACTCTTGGTGTACATAAAAGAAAAGATACATTCATCAAGAATCATAAGATACAACACTTAATTAGTCATAGGGAACAAATAAACAATCAAATCATATTAAGAAACAGTCAATATAAATCTTAAGGATACCAGCAACAAGGTTACAGTCATACAGTCATAAGTGGGAGGAGATGGGTGATAGGAACGATGAGAAGATTAATAGTAACGCAGACTTAGCAACTAGCTTGACAGTGTTGAGGGAATTACTTGTTCAGCAGAGTGATGGCATTCAAGAAAAAATGTTCTTGTGTCTAGATGTTCTGTTGTGCAGTGCTCTATAGTGTCGTTTTGAGGATAGGAGTTGAAACCATTTATGTCCAGGATGCGAGGGGTCTATAAATATTTTCACAGCCCTCTTTTTGACTCGTGCAGTATAAAGGTCAGCTCAATGGAAGGCAGGTTAGTAGTAATTGTTTTTTCTGCAGTTCTAATTATCCTCTGAAGTCTGAGACACAGACTTGTTGGGTTGCAGAACCAAACCAGACAGTTATAGAGGTGCAGATGACAGACTCAATAATTCCTCTTTAGAACTGTATCAGCAGCTCCTTGGGCAGTTTGAGCTTTCTGAGTTGGCGCAGAAAGAACATTCTTTGTTGTGCTTTTTTGATGACGTTTTTGATGTTAGGTGTTCATTTTAGAACTTGAGATATGATAGAACCTAGAAATTTGAAGGTCTCTACTGTTTTGTCTAGTATTGTAAGAGGTGCTAGTATGGGAGGGTTTCTCCTAAAGTCCACCAGCATTTCTACGGTTTTGAGTGTGTTCAGTTCCAAATTGTTCTGGTCGCACAACGACCAGCCCCATGGACAACTACTATTGTTAGTTCGATTTTTCAGCAGGTCAGTTTTCCTGCATAGTTTAGCTGGCATATCTTAGTATTTAAGCTAATATTGACCAACAAGTATTAACAAATTGATGTTGAAAAGGAGTTGTTGTAGCAATAGCTACAACATTCTGGCTAGTTAGCAATTAGGCTAGAATTGTATCAATCAGCTCTTAATTGGTTTTCCTTTTTCAGTTGTAAGGTCTAATTTTATACTAGAAATATTCAAATATTCAAATATATAACTGCCTAGTATGACTGATGCAGAATTAAAATAAGAGTGTTGTAATTAGTGCTGAATAAATGTAGAGGATTGTGTGGCATAATATGCAATTAAGCTACCTTAATTTGGTCTCTGCATACCAGACAAATATGACTCCTAATACCAGGAGTCTTAGGATAATGAATGGGAAGATACTACTGAATTTCAAAATCATACTATGAGTTTCCCCATAGGTATTGTGCCATTACCAAAAGAGAACATTGGATTAGATAGGGCTTTGGTCTCATACAATCTGAATGCTTTCATCCTTCTTTCTGGAGTTGTCTTTTTGTTTCTGTTATCTCATAGGAATGGCTTTAGTTTATTATTTCCATTCAGCCTTCCAGTATCAGTAAGGATACTTGGAAGAAGCAGGTCAGGTAAAGGTTGATGCTTTTGAACTTTGACATTGGAGTTACTCCTGGAAATAAAATGGACAGCCAAAAACTAACATAATAACACAGAATACAGAATAACAGAGTTGGAAGGGACCTTGTAGGTCATCTAGTCCAACTTCCTGCTCAAGCAGGATACTCTATACCATTTCTGACAAGTGGCTGTCTAATGTCTTCTCTAAAGTTTCCAGTGATAAAGCACCCACAAGTTCTGAAGCCAAGCTGCTCCATTGGTTGATTGTTGCTGCACACACTGCTGGCTCATATTTAATTGATTATCACTAGAACTCCAAGATCATTCTCACAGTTAACCGCTATTAAGCCAGGTTTCACCTACTCTGTACGTGTATTTTTGGTTTTTCTTGCCTAGGTATAAGGCTACTTTTCTCCACATTGAATTTCATTTTGTTAGACAGGACCCATCATATACATACACATACATACAACAAATCAACCCAGATTTTTCACTCTGGGCCTAATGATTAAGCTCAAATCATCCTACTTTAGACACATTATGTGAGGATCCAACTCTCTGGAAAAGACTCTAATGCTAAGAAAGATAGAAGGAAAAAGAAGAAGGTAGTCAGCAATAAAGTGTATAGATTCAGTGAACCATTAGAAGACCTGAAATACCAGAATAGGAACAATTGTCATGTAGAAAATCTGTCTATGATATCCCTGCATTATAATAATCAATTGTCAGACCAAGAGGATGTTATGTGTCAGTGATAATCACCAAATAAGTTAAACCACTAATCTGATTCTGCATGTTCATGTAATTATACGTTCATAATTTGTTTTTTCTGTAACAGTTTTATTCACAGCCAGACAATAAACAAAGGAGCAGCTCACAGTATGGGAAGGGAATTGAATGAGTCAACTGTACTTACTGCACAATGTCAGAAAACAGGAAAGTCTCTTTATGTTGCCTAAGCAATGGGTGACAACTCCAACCTTCCACTACCATGAGACGATGATTAGGAGTCTGTCTAGAAAATATGAAACTTTTTCCTTTCCTTCCAGCAAAGTAGATTACCCTATTTTTTAGTAATTTGTCTTTATAAGCTAAGATTAAAACTTCAATATAATAAAATTACTCAAGTTCAATCTATTTAAATAATAAACTTTAAGGTTTTGTAAAATACAAGCTTTAAAGTTTTAAGCTGTCATTAAACTAAATACAGATTTGGTGCCAGGCATACATCTCAAGGGAGGGATTTTCAAAATGACTTTTCCCCCTATTTGATAAAATTACTTCTCTTAAAGAAAGAACAAAGAGATTGTCTCTTCAAATCAGCCTCATGCATGAACAGGCTTATTATGCAAGAATAATAAGATATTGTGATCCAAAACCACTTCAAAATTCCAGCAGTGTACTTGAAATGGATTTGGATATGAGTAGGCAATTAACCGAACTTCTTCAGAACTCATATAAGACATTAAATACACCAATCAGGATTTTACCATCTAACTTCTGTTCTGAGAATTCCAACCATTTTCAAGGGCAGCCACACCTCTGAGACATTATTTTAATAAAATATAAAGGTTACTGATAAGCAGTTATCAGGAAAGGATAATCTGATAAAACTAGGCAAGACATTGAAACCACACGAGCCACCAAAAACAATGTGGATTTCAGTACTTCTATTCCTGAGCATAAAAAAGTCCTTTGGATAAGACTTCTGTGTTTAACCAAACACATCTAGGAAAACACTGGGACAATAACTCTATTTCATAATGGCTTCCTGAGAACTGGTTTTGAGATATGCTTCCTGGCAGTCAGGAAATAGAAAAATAACTAGACAAATGTATTTGTCCAGTTATTTTTAAAATAATAGAAACTGGCAATTATTCTCACCATACTTGATGGCAATAAATTCCATGGTTAAACTGGGTGCTTTAGGGAATTCTTTTTATTTAGAATCAGTGAATGGTTCCAGCTTCTACAGTATGTAATACCTGTAATATGTAAGAGAAATCACCTGTCCATTCACATTTCTATTCCATGCATGAGTTTTTATACCTCTTCCCTACCCATTAACCAAGCTAAAAAATAAAAGTATGAAGTCACATTTGCACAGGAGCTATTTCCTTTATCTAATAATTCTGGCTCTTGTTTCCTTAAGCATTTCCAGCTTTACAGTATTCTTTCTGAGGTGCAATGACTAGAAGGGTGCATAATATTTTAAAAGCAGTATGTCCCCAGCTTATTCCCTGTTTCCCCCCCAAAATAAGACTTCCCCTGATAATAAGCCCAATTGGGCTTTTGAGTGCATGGCAATAAGGCTAAGCTCTTATTTCAGGGTTCAAAAAAATATAAGACAGGGTCTTATTTTCAGGGAAATACGGTATTTATGTAAGGCATTATTAGAGAAGCAATTCTATTGTTATCATCTTTTTAAAAAAATAATCTAATAAAAAAATAATAGAGACTTCTTGGCCATTGTTTCTTTTGATACTCATGTGTTCACAAAGCAATAAATTCCACTAGGATCCAAGAGAAATCAAGTACTCAAATTTATTTCCATCAGGATTTCAAGGCTAATTCCTTTTCATCCCTAATCATCTTTGATCCTCATCCAGACCTATTCTACTTCAACAGTGTAAAACACTAATGTGTTTGTAGCATCTTCCAGTTTGAAGGATTAACTAAGCAAGGAGGACTGAATCAATCCTAATAACTTCTAATTAGGGTTTAAGAGATAATATTCTATGTAACTCCCCACAATCATATTTGTTATATTCAATTTATCAAAAAAAATATATTTAAAAGTCATCCTCATGCCCTAAACCAAGGATCAGCAAACGACTGTTCTGGATCTTATCTGAGGAATAAAACACATATGTGAGCTTAACAATGTCAGCTCAGCAGAAATTTAGACAGATAAAGCATAGGACTACATCAAGGGAATATAATTTTAAACTATGGGCCAAATTTAATTATTTTAAATCTATTTTTAATCGTACTTTATGTATAAATGTTTTATTTTGGCTGTTCACCGCCCTGAGTCTGAAAGGAGAAGGATGGTATAGAAATTTGAAAAATAAACAAACAAACAAACAAATAAATAAATAAATAAACAAATATCTAACACAATGCAAAAGGGAATGGAAAATAGAGGGATTGGATTTTTCCCTATATGGATTTGTTTCAGATTGGTTTGCTTAAGAATATTGTAGGCTTCTTTGGGTATTTTCTGAAGTTCATTTTTATATCCTAAGATTATAATCATTTAGTTAAAACTTTCTTTAAACAATCTCTCAAAATCTTAGGTTGAAGACCTATACACAGAAAAGGTTGTAAAATCAGATAAAGTCATGTGATCGCCAGTTTAATAACCAGCACGATTTATAGGGTCAATTACACTTGTAAGTTGAAATATATGTATGGTAAAGAATTGACTGCTTGCTATTCAGTTGTAGAAAGATATGTTGTACTTATAAAAACAGACCAGGCAGTAGTCTGGACTGGCAATGCTTATAGCATTATATAATTTAGGAAATAATGATGCATGAATATTTCTACATCTGTAAAATCATGCTATGTCATTTCATTTTTTAAAGTAGTTAAAATTAACAATAAGTATCTGCAATATATATGTATAAAATAGATATAGATTATATTATCCTTTTATATCATATCAGGAATAGAAGAGTTTAATATAGCATTCTGTCCAGGGGTGAAATCCAGCAGGTTCTGACAGGTTCTGGAGAACCTGCAGCGGAAATTTTGAGTAGTTCAGAGAACCGGCAAATACCACCTCTGGCCAGCCCCAGAGTGGGGTGAGAATGGAGATTTTGCAGTATCCTTCCTCTGCCACACCCACCAAGCCACGCCCACAGAACCAGTTGTAAAAAATTTTTGATTTAACCCCTGATTCTGTCACAAGAGTTGTAAGAGTTCTCTATGTTATTAATCTTAGGATCATTCCTGATTCTGCTGAAATGAGGGAAAACTGAAACTCCTTATCTAAGTTGCATTCCCCACTTCAGACTGTTAGATATTTATTTATTTATTTATTTATTTATTTATTTATTTATTTATTTATTTATTTATTTTATTATATTTCTATACCGCCCTTCTCCTGCAGGGACTCAGGGCGGTGTACAGCCAGGATAAAACATAGCATATAAAATTTAAAAACATTTTAAAAAACAATTAAATAATTTTGGCCCGAATTTAAAACAACCCAATTAAAACCGAAATTCGATTAAAAAACTAAGAGGATGAGGGGAGGGGGGATTTTGTTTTTATTTTTTTACATATTTTAACACTTCCCACCTGAGAAAGAGACAAAACCATACTGCTGATTTTCATAAATCTTGCTATTGAAATTTGGCATGGAAGTGGAAGTGAGAGGTATTCTGAGGAATAAAAAGAAAAAGAAATGGATATAGGGGTGACAGGACCATAGAATCTCAGATTGTCCCATTCTTCCTAAAACACAGGGAGACCCACAGTGAAGCTTTCAATTTTTTTCTAGATATTGCTTTCTATGGACTGAATTTCTAAAGACCTGAGTTTTTACATGGAGATGATATTCCCATGTCCTGGAATAGAACAATTATATCCTTAATCCCGAAACCAGGTAAAGATTTAGAAAAAATTGAATCCTATCGGCCCATTTCCTTGATTAACCAAGATGCTAAGATATTTACTGCAATTGTAGCAAATAGATTGAATAATTTTATAGATAAATATATAAACCATAATCAAGTAGGTTTTGTTAAAGGGCGTTATATGTGTGATTTAGTTAGAAGAGTATTAAATGTTACTGATATTGCAGAGAATAATGGTGATAAGATAGGTATTCTTGCCTTGGATATTTTTAAAGCTTTTGATTCTATACAATGGGATACTATAAAAGAAATGATTTCTGCATTAGGATTTGGTAATAAATTTATTCATATTATTTCCAAATTGTACCAGAGGGGTACGGCAAGAGTGAAGGTAAATGGTATATTTACACAAGATATAAATTTGGAAGCAGGGACAAGACAGGGTTGTTCTCTGTCTCCGACCCTATTTTTATTAGCAATGGAAATTTTAACAACTTTGATTGAAGAGGATTCAGAATTAATAGGTTATAAAAGCGTCAAAGTTAATTTATATGCAGATGACACTCTTGTCATTTTAAATAACATTACAAATGATATAAAAAGAGTTCAAATACATTTGGAAGAATTTGAAGATATGACTGGTTTGAAAGTAAATTGGGCAAAATCAGAATTATTAATGGAAATTGATAGGGAAAATAAATTAGAAAAATTACAAAATCAATTTGGAATTAGGATAAAGGATAATTTAAGATATTTAGGTATTATACTTTCACTTAAAATTAAAAATTTAAAGAAACTAAATTATGACATAGTAACAAAAGAAATTGAAGAGAAAATTGGGAAATATAAAAAACTCAAGTTATCTTGGTTTGGTAGAGTAGCTTTATGTAAAATGATGTTACTTCCTAAATTTAACTTTTTATTCAAGATGCTTCCAATTTTTTTAACCGAGAAGGACATTGAAGTATATCAAAAAAAATTAGATAAATTTTGTAATGGGGATAAAAAACCAAGACTGATTAAGAAAATGTGGTATCAGAACCAAAAACAAGGTGGTTTAGGAATTCCAAAATTATTAAACTATTATAGAGCATTTAATATAAAAACAGTAGTAAAAATTTTAAAAGGAGATGTTAAACTTTGGGGTAATTTGGAAATGAAGGAAATAAAGAAGTTTGGTTACAAATGGTTTTTGGAAAATTTTAAAGGTAAGGTTAAAATTTGCAATTATTGGTTAAATAGTTTGACTAAAAATTGGGACAGAGTAGCAAAAAAATTAATACCAGACGCATTGTATTTAGGTAAACCGAAAGAGAATTGCCCAATGAAATTAAATAGTAACAGAGAGAGGATTATAATAGAAGAGAAAGTGGAAACAATTAGTGAATGGTTGAAATTTATAGAAAATGAAATGAGGAAAGAGGAAATTTATGGAAAATTAAACATTAATTGGTTTGAAAGAATTCAAATGAATAAATGGAATAGGAAATGCAAAGAAAGGAACGATGAGAGCAGAAAGGAAACGGAATTTGAAAATTTGACATCTCGAATAATAAAAGATGAAATTGGGCCAAAGGGATTAGTTAGTAAAATTTATAAAATTATTAACTCTGATAATAATTCACAAAGAGTAATGAAAGAGAATTGGGTAAAAGAACTGGGTATTGAAATTTCTGATCAAAATTGGAATATGAATTGGGTTAGCAGAATAATGAGGACA
This sequence comes from Arizona elegans, assembly GCA_022577455.1. Classification (NCBI taxonomy): domain Eukaryota; kingdom Metazoa; phylum Chordata; class Lepidosauria; order Squamata; family Colubridae; genus Arizona; species Arizona elegans. The sequence continues at coordinate 60,838,650 of JAKOOJ010000008.1, forward strand.
TTATCAATAAGGATTAAAGAACATAATTATAAAGTTATTTGGAAGTGGTATTTGACCCCAATAAGACTTTTTCAAATAGATAATAAAGTGGATAAAATGTGTTGGAGATGTAAAGTGGAACTCGGGACATATGTTCATATGTGGTGTAAATGTAATGGGGTTGAACTTTTTTGGTCTAGGATAGAAAATGAAATATTTGAAATAATTAAGAAGAGGGTCAAATTGAAATTGGAAACCATATTATTATTAATATTGAATGAAACAACATTAACAACTGGAGAAAGAGAATTGGTGAGGATTTTGGTTATAATGGGGAGAATTATAATTGCTAGATATTGGAAATTAAATGTTGACTTAAAATTAGAAGAATGGTACAATGAAACATGGAAATTTGCATTAAATGATAAATTGACTTGTGATATTAAAATTAGAAGTGGTATATATAAAGAAAATGTTTTTTGGAACACCTGGCAACCATTTGTGGACTTTGCACTTGGGAGATTGGATGAATCGGCACCAGTACCTTATCAAAGAGATTTCTGGAAGAATTGAAGACTTCAAGTTCCTAAGACATCCTTTCCATTTGTATAGCACGTTGGGGGAATTTTTTTTTTTTTTCGTTTCCTTACTATTGATTTTTTGTATTGATTTTTTTTTCCTTTTTGTTATTCCTTAACAATAAAAATATAATAAAAAACGTAAAAAAAAAAGAGTTGTAAGAGTTCTCTATGTTATTAATCTTAGGATCATTCCTGATTCTGCTGAAATGAGGGAAAACTGAAACTCCTTATTATTTATTATTATTATTATTATTATCATTTATTAAATTTTTATACCGCCCCCTCTCCCGAAGGACTCGGGGCGGTGAACAGCCAGAATTAAAAACACACAATACAAATATTAAAATACATTAAAACAAAATTAAATTATCTTAGGCTTCTCCAATTTAAAACCCCGTTACCCATAAAATTCACCCAATTAAAAATTTTTAACCCAGCCCGGCTTGCTGAAATAAAAAAGTCTTCAGGGCCCAGCAGAAGGTACGGAGGTCCGGAATTAGTCGTATCCCTGGGGGTAGCTCATTCCAGAGGGCGGGTTGCATTATCTAAGTTGCATTCCCCACTTCAGACTGTTAGATATTTATTTATTTATTTATTTATTTATTTATTTATTTATTTATTTATTTTATTATATTATATTTCTATACCGCCCTTCTCCTGCAGGGACTCAGGGCGGTGTACAGCCAGGATAAAACATAGCATATAAAATTTAAAAACATTTTAAAAAACAATTAAATAATTTTGGCCCGAATTTAAAACAACCCAATTAAAACCGAAATTCGATTAAAAAACTAAGAGGATGAGGGGAGGGGGGATTTTGTTTTTATTTTTTTACATATTTTAACACTTCCCACCTGAGAAAGAGACAAAACCATACTGCTGATTTTCATAAATCTTGCTATTGAAATTTGGCACGGAAGTGGAAGTGAGAGGTATTCTGTTGAATAAAAAGAAAAAGAAATGGATATAGGGGTGACAGGACCATAGAATCTCAGATTGTCCCATTCTTCCTAAAACACAGGGAGACCCACAGTGAAGCTTTCAATTTTTTTCTAGATATTGCTTTCTAAGGACTGCATTTCTAAAGACCTGAATTTTTACTAATACAGTATCTTCAGCATATCTGAGTGTACTTACACTCAAGCTTAGCTTCATGTAAAAAAAACACCATAAAATATGAGCACATGAAAACACAGTCCTCCATTTATTATACAGATTCTACATGGAGTGCATATTCTACATGGAGATCAAGAATTTCCTAAACTAAACTACAATTCGCCTATTAACACATAAAATATTTATTCTGTTTCATATCTTATGTTGAGGCAACTGCATGCCCAGCTGTCTCTAATACATTATCCCTGTCAGTACTGTAGAACAAATGGTATAACTCAAAAGTTTTTCCATGCTTCTTTGCCATGTTTATATAACTGGGTGGGAGACTACATGCCTATTATCTTTTCAGAGCTATTCATTATATCCTATATCAGATCTGATCTGTGAGTTCCCAGCCATATCAATCATATTTATTCTACAGCAGATTTTTCAGAAAATTTGCATTTAACTTTAAACATTAGGGGATTCTTTTCTATGGTAGGAGAATGCTATATGCTTTTCTCCTAAGTAAATTGCAATATTTAAATCAGAAGAAATGAACAGAGCTACAAATATATTTTCAGCACAGTACTTTTGTCTCCTTTCTACACTAGATAAAATAAAATTGAAGAATATATTGACTGGGAATGACCACATTGTAATACAAAGACCTCTTATTTGAATAAAGAAAAATTGTCATTCTTATTTTCATGAAGCCTCCCCTCTTTCTAATTTCTTTTTTTCTTAATAAAATTGCTGGAACAATTTTTTCATATTTTTAAAAAGTTTTAAAAGTTTTAGAAGTTTACGTTATATTAATAGTTACAAAATTATTTATTTGACAATCAACTATTTTTTCTGAGAAATAAAACCACAAGTATGAAGGGAGAAGGGAGACCAAAATATTCAGTTTGGACCTAATCTGAAATGTTGGAAGTAACCCAATTGGTTTTGGACTGATTTGCTTGATTGTACTTGGAAGCTAATTTGAAGTGAAATTCAGAAATAAGTAGATCTATACCTCTTAGTGACCAAGAAGGAATTTTTACATTATTTATTTTTTTAATGGAAGCAGAACCTATAAAATTAAGGTCAAAATAATAGAAGCAGTAAATAGATTCTAACTTCAGGAATCTAGAGTCAAGTTCAATGGTAAAAAGACTAGGTAATTGAAATAGCAATTGGTAAGAAGACATGAGGGTAATTAAACAGAAAAATAACCATGCCACCAATAATTGTCCCCTCACTGACTCTTCCAAAACTCCATAAAAATTCCTACTTATATGCCTTAAAACAGGGAACAATAATAGGAAGGCTAAGTGCAAAATGTATAGGACATCCTAGCATTTTATAAAACCCCAGAGACCTATTTGGATTACATTCATCATCTATTTTTCATCTTACTACATATTTGGCAAGTCGTTTGACAACTGATAGCTTGAAATTATCCCCAAGCAGCATGTAACCAAAAGTGAATGTTGGCACCAAGGTCATAAAAGAATTATTTGAAACAGAAGTATCCAAAAGATCCAATACTCCATCATCTGAATCACTTGCTGAGATGGGTGGCTATAGAAATCAAATAAACAAATAAATAAAATTACAAAAGTAGTGATACAAGCTCTACAGTTTTTATACATCTATTTGATGGCAAGATAATAAGTAAAGAGATTGCAGAACGCTGGCACACTGCTGCTTTCATTACTTGCCTCCATATACTTTCTTCTGAAGACATTTCTGCTACCAAGGAGGTCTGATCAAAATGTAAGCAAGGCTGTATGGAACTGGATTTGTAACTGTTTTTAGTCTTATACTTGCATATATTCTTAAATGGTTGCTGTTTTATACCGTGGGATTCTGGTCCATTCCACATGGTGAGAATTCCCTCACGATATGCTAGAAGAGTTTCATCTGTCATCTAATGTGTTAGCATGTTATTGAATGCACTTTTTTGTTTGCCTCATCAGATTTCTGCTTGACTATAAAAGCAGCTTTGGATTCTTTGATTAGGCTTTGTATATCTTCATAATCCAGTATAAGGCTCCTGTTCAGTAAAAGTTCATTTGAAAGTTCATGTCATTGGTTCTTTGTTCCAGCTGGTGCAGGATGAGTTCCTGGAAGCTGTGCCTATTCCTTTTAAATGCCCCAAGACTTCAAATCTCAGCAGATGTCACAGGATATAACAGCTGTGTTTCCCAGCTCCAGTTCTGATTAGAAACCTCTCTTAGTATTATTTCTGTTTCTATTGTGGGATAAAACTTAACTCCACAATAGCCACAATAGGCAGGGAAGAAGCAAAAGTTAAACATCCTAAAGAACAAAAGGGACTAGGTTTAAAAATATTGGTCAAAACAAAAATCATAGCAATGTATCTAAATAAAGACTTTGCAATTCTAAGTGGGTCTTTTGGTTTACTTAGGATGCTTTGGAGGGCTTTAGTTGATTTGTGTGTGATGCCATGTGACTCTCCTTTATTCTTTTCACAGTCTGTGTTGGTTGTGCTATATTGGATTGAGACCAAAAAAACCTACGGGTTAGGATTAGGGTTAGGGTTAAATCTAGAAAAAAAAGAAAAGTTCTAGAAAAAAAACAGGAGTCATGTGCAATATTCAGTGTAAGGATTGTCACAGACACTCTGTAGGACAAACAGGCAGAAGACTAGTAGAACTTATCCATAAGCAACATCTTGCACTCAAAAGACATCTTTAATTTCATAACATGTGGACAGACTTAACCATAGTTTCATCCTATGTGACCATTCTAAACCAAGCTAAGTCCAAAAACCTTACAGAATTCCTGGAAGCCTCGTATTCAGCCATCAACAGGTAAATAGAGATAAAGAACAGCAACATACCATTCAAAAAGTCAATCAAAAAGCCAAAAAGGAAACAAAAGACCTAAACATCTCCTCACCCCAAATCAATATCCAGATGAGGAGAGATTAACACTAATATTAATACTAGACTGACCATCAGGAAGTAAACAATATCCCAATCAAGGAACTACCAATTTAGATAAACATGCTAACAGTAAACAACAGCCTAATCAAGAAACCACCAAGACCACTCCCACCAATGCTGATAAAGCAAGCCACTCATATATAATAAGAATAAACCTCACTCCTTCCTAGTGCTGATGATGTCACCTACTTTGGTAGTGAAATATCTACAAGAAAACAACCATCTCAGACAGCACCAAGGACCTCACATATTATTTAGATCTGGACTAAAAAGAATGATACGAAAACCAAATCAGCCATAGAAGTAACTACTTTCTCACATAATAGGTTAGGGAAGAAATTATAGAGATGTATAAAATCAAGTCTGGCATAAATTATTTGGAGACAGAAAGAGAATTCTTTCTCCTATTTAATTTAAGATTACTTATTGAAATTAAATACAGAACTGACAGAAAAATTGACAGAAAATTGGAGAATTTCACAAATTGGTTGGACAGGTTAATAGAGGATCAGGCTATTCATAGCTATTTATATTGACAAATATTCATATCTCCTGAATCATAAGCAACATGTCTTAAATATTGACTGCTGCAAATTGGCAATGGAAATGAACAGTCACCCTTCAACACAGGTTTCTAATCTTCCCAAATGCACACAGTTGGCCACTGTTTGACACAAAACACTTTATGGTATGATCCAGTTGGATTGCTCTTACATTCTTTAATCTGATTTAAATGTCATTTCTAAAATGAGTATATTAGCTTCTGCGAAGACTCAGCCCTTGGTGCTCTATATTATAATATTGAATCCTTTTCCTTTCCTCCTAAATTTATTATCAACAAAACTTTTTGGAATAATTAAATGCCATGATAAACATTTTTTCAGGGGGCATACAATATTAAGCTAAATTTTACATAATTTAAACTACAGTAATGCATGATTACTAGCTGCAGTACTGAAACAACTATCACACATATACTTTGTAACATGAAGATGACAATAAACTGGAGGTTTATCCATATCTCCAGATGGTGGTTCCAGCTGTAAATTCTCTTCATCTACTTTGGTTAATACAGCTTAATTGGCAGGATTAAAGTGAGTCAAATTGTGTAAATTATCTCACTGAGTTAACACTAAGCAATTTTGTTTTAAAAAACCCTTGGACTCCTAATTCTTCTAATTTGTATCTCTGTTCAGATACATTTTAAAATCTTTCTCATCACTAAATAATCCAGAATATTAAAAAATAACTTGACATAGGAAACTCTGACATTTCCTTTCTGCAATGAAAGCATGGCTAGTGAAATTAGTTGCTGTAAACATTCTGTGCTTCGAATAGGGTATCTTTTTGGAAGTGGAGTTATGCAGAGAAATTATTCTGTATTTATTTTTTTTCTCCCAGTTCATGAAGTTTGAGGAAATTTAATTTCCTTTAGAAATTATTTCAGAGAATTTAGGTAAATTCAATCCATGGGCCCCTTTGTTTTCCTTTGCTTTCCCCTAAAACATTTTCCTCTCTTTCTTGAGTGGGTTCAATAATTTATATGAATCAGGTTATTTCTCAAACATTCTAAACTTTTATGCACATCAAATGTATCCAATATAATAAATCATTACAATAAATTTAAATAAATTAAATTATCCAATAGAATAAAACTAAAGTTTTATGCACAACCACTATAATATTCCAAGGTTCTAATGTTAACTGACTTTACTGGAAGGGAGTATAATAATGTCTATTTGATTCCATCTTTTTTCCCCATATTGACCCATTTGCCTTGTCCTACGTCATGCTATGGGAAGCATTTCACAACCAAGCCACTACAATTGGCTACAATTTCTGGAAGTTATAATCCCAACACATCTGGAATGTTTTGCCACCAAGAGAGGTTTGTTTGGTTTTACCTTTGCCCCATTTCAGCAATCCAGCTGGTGACTACACTCCTACATTGTTTCTGAAAACTGAGCTCATGTAGAAAATAGAATGATTGAAGCTAACAAACAACATATGTAACAAGGAGTCATTAACTCTGTATTCTCAGAGGTTCTTTAAACTCCCTGTTATAAAGCAGTTATATTATCATTTTTCATACATAACAGAACTGCAAGGAGTACCTGAAAAAGAGGGAAATTTTAATTTTGTGTTTTTTGCCAGCTGAGAGATGAAGTATTTTTCACTCTGATCTCATATATATTCCATCTTCACAGATACAGATATTTCTCTTTTCAGACTGCATATAGCAAAGACAATTGTATCAATAGAACAATAGAATACAATAGGCTCTATGAAGGCATAACCAAATGATAAATTCAGATGTGGGGCTCAGATTCCACTCAAGATTCTTTTAGCCAGCTATTTATTTATTTATCAAATGTATATGGCTGCCTCTCTTGCACAAATGACTCTGGGCTACTACGATACAACCAACAACCAATGTACCACAGAGATTGCATAAAACAATTAAAATAATTGAACCTAAACTGAAACAAGATTGTAAGAAGGAATGCATCAGAATGCTACACATGATACAACCAGCATGCTGGCTCCCTATTGCCAGGGAACGCCCAAGCATATTGAAAAAAAAAATGTTTTAAGGAACATGTTTCAGGAAGTTCACAAGAAGTGGAACTAATCTCACTTTGGGGATCAAGGATCATGCCATGGCAGAAAATGCTTGCCTCCTTTTATATGAGTGTTCTAAAACTGTTCCAAAAAGTGCAAACTGCTAACCCCACTAATCTTGAGACACAAGTTTGAGTTAGGATCTTAAATGTAAATGTGAACATCAGCCAGAGTGATAGATTGTAATATTTATATTGATGGAATTACACCATACATCTGGAATCACACATTTTCACCTATAGAACAGACATCTACTCAACACAGGCTTTTCCTTCTCTCCCATATTTATCACTATAAAATGAGCTTCCAAGACTGAGAGATATTACCATCCCACAATACTATTTATTTTATTATTTTATTGTTCAAATTTATGTAGCCACCCATATCATTGGAAGTGACTCTGGGCAGTATATAACAATATTAAAGGTGGCTTCCAAAATTATAAATTTTATGCTTCACTATTAAAGCGTGGGGACAGAAAGGCTGAGAAAATGCAAATTGTGAATTGTGGAGCCAGATATTTTTAAATTCATCAGCCTCTCAGAATTGCTTTCACAAACCTGCCATTCCTAAAATGTGTGGGGGTCTCATTACCTTCAACCCACATGTTCAGAGCTGTCTGAAAATTATTCAGGTTTGTCCAATGTATCTGGTTGTTGGGGAAGGAGGTATCAGCGTTATTTACATAATCCAGGTACTTGTTATGATTTTGTGTGACAGCTAGTTGGTCATTATCTGTGTTTCATTGGATTCATTTATTGCTTTATCATCTTATATTAACATATACTTTATATGTTATAATAACATATAACTTATATTAACATATAAGTATATGTTGATACTTATTTTAAATGGTGTTATTTATTGTAGTTCACTGTTATTTCTTGCTGCATGTAAACTGCCATGGACTGGCCTGCCTGGAGCATGTGAGTATAAATTTGGTAATAAATAAATAAATCAGCCTGAGAAAGATACCCCTAGGTTAAACCTTTCAAAATGTTGCAGCAAGAAACAACTCAGTCATGGTGGGCTACACAAAAGAGTCAGAATTAGAAATATCCTAAGGGAACAAAGCTGCAACCCCACCACCACTGTTAGGTCAATAAAAAGTTCTTATCCCAGCTCTCCTGAATAATATGCAGGGCATTCACTACTGTTTATTTACAAGACATTTGCAGCTTCAGGGAGATCAGAAATACTACTCTTTTCAGCAACTCTTCTGTTTTCATAACTGAAAGACATCTGTCATGTGTTTCTCAGGATAGCAGGCAGTTGAACTTATTAGACAAAGCAGGACAAAAGAAGCTCTTTTTGGTCTGGGGGAAAAATAATCAAAGCAATAAACTTACCTTCAAATCTTTCTTCTCTAAAGAGTACACATTTCTATTTGATCTCATACGACATAAACTCTAGCAAGAGTGAACTATGTTCAAGCTAGCCACATAGCAAAACCTAGAGCATGGTTGTTAAGATTGGTTCATAACTTCAGCTCTGTTGATTTGTTGATGATACTGTCAAGGCAAACTGTCATTCTGTAGCCCAGTTGTACGCATGATGTATTGAAGTCTATGAAAGAAGCAGAATGGAATCCTGCCCCACATCCTTCATCAGGTTCTCATTTATTGGGGCTCCAACAACTGAAAACAGCTTGAGATTTTGGTTTCTGGATCAGGACAGCTCAGTTAATTTAAAGTGGAAATGCTACATAATCAAACCAAGGGGCTTACATACTACTAAGGGTGTGAAAAGAGGGGCAACATAATACATAGAAATACTACCTTGGTTTTTTTTAAGTACCATTTTAGAAAACAGCCAAATATTTGTAAGAGGTACCTATCAATAGTAACATTAGCAAATGAAAAATAAGAATATATAAATGACAGAACACTGTCAATGTAGGTCTTGCAAATTACATTGGAAATGAGAATTCCTAGTACAATGTATTCAGTTATATAATATTTGCATAAAACACATTCAGAGAAACTTTTCAGTCTAATCTTAACTTTGCATAAATATTTATTTATTTATTTATTTATTTATTTATTTATTTATTTATTTATTTATTTATGGGTTCGATTTATATGCTGCCCTTCTCCGGAGACTCAGGGCAGCTTACAATGCATTAAGCAATAGCCTTCATACTTTTGTATATACCTGCATAGTAGGGCTTTTGGCCCCCCCCAGTGGTGTTCTTTTCTATACAAAGTCAGCTTATTGCCCCCACAATCTGGGTCCTCATTTTACCTACCTCGGAAGGATGGAAGGCTGAGTCAACCTTGAGCCTGGTGAGATTTAATGAGCTCTACGTGAGGGGTTCTTGATGTTCTCTGAACTTGCTTGTTTTCTTGCAGACATGATATTACCCAAACTAGATAACATCATCAGTGCTAGTAAAGAATGTAGTTTACTGTCAGTTTATATTCTAGTGGCTTACCTGTCAGTGTTGGGGGGGAGGGCCTTAGAGATTCTTTGATTGGTCTATTTGCTGTTGGCTTCTTTGGCAGTTTCTTCATTGGGGTATCATTTACTTGATTGTTGATCTGATGTTAACCTAGGAGTTCATCTATGCGATTGCTGGTGGAAAGGTGCTTGATCTTCCTTTTGGGGCTGGATGATAGTGTCTTTTGCATAGTCTATAGATGTTGTTAATGTCTATGTGTCTATAGATGGCTGATTAGTCAGAATGCCAGTGGCAGCAGGGGAAGCATCTGGTGCTAATATGACTTTCAAAATCCTCTTAGAAATTTACCTGGAACACCGACATTCAAACTAGCAAAAATTCTACAGAGGAAACTCAGACACCTGGTCAATGACTCAACCCATTCAATAAAGTTCTCAGAAAATTTTTTCCAATGCATGAAACTCACCAAAATCAACAAGGAAGAAATTATAGTCTCCGTCAACATCACCGTTCTCTTCACCCTGATTGACATCAACCTGGCTAAGCAAACCATACACCACCTATTCACTAAACACTATACCCACAAAGATGATGCCACTACAGAACACTCCATGTCCACAGAAACCATAATGAAACTCCTGGATCTATGCCTCAACATATACTTCAAGATCAATAAGAAAATCTATAAGCAAGTACAAGGTACCCTTATGGGTTCACCCATATCAGGCCTAATAGCAGAAGCAGTCATGCAACAAGTCAAATCCATAGCTCTTCGTCATCATCAGACACTGCCAAGTTGAAGAAACATATTCCTTGGGAAGAGAAAACAGACAACAGACTCCCATTCTTCAACGTCAACATAAGGAAACTAGACAATGGAGAATTAGAAACCTGTGTCTACCACAAATCCACACACATCAACCAGATCCTCAGCTTTACAAGCAACCACCCCACCACACCCAAAAGAAGCTGTGGCCAGATCCTGTTCAGAAAGGCAAAGACACACTGCAGCACCACAACACTAAGAAAAGTGGAACAGAAAAGGCTGATTGAGGTCTTTCTCTGAAACAGATATCCAAAAAACTTCATATTCTGACACACACCACCCAAACCACAACACAACCAACCACCATGCAAAAACTAACCCTACCATACACAAAAGGGATGTCGGAAACAACAGCCAGAATCCTTCAACCCCTAGGAATAACAAAAGCCCACAAACCTACAGCCACACTCCACCAGGAATTATCCAGAATCAAAGACAAAATACAAAATCAACTCTAACCATTGTAACCAATTCTACCTGGAACAAACATCAGATAAATTGAAAACCAAGATCCATGAACAGCAGCTGGCAATCAAACATCACAATCCCAAATCTTTAATCTTTACCCACACTGACATGAAACAGCACCAGTTCAATTGGAGCAACACAAAAATCATTGACCACCCACCAAGCTTGTGAGTTCATGGAAGCCCGGCACTCCACAAGCAATTCCATCAACAGACACATTGACCTACAACCAACCTACAAACTTCTCAGAATCCAAATCAACTGCACAGCCAACCAGAAACAGCACTGACCCTCAACCAACTCACACAACCCCTCCCACTAGCAGGTCACTTCCCAATGACTCTGAACTGATGTAATCTTATCATAAGACCCATCACAAGACTCACTGATGACTCACAGCTGACCCATCACAAGAAACCCCCCTTGACACACCCACACCTGAAGCCCTTATAAACAGAAGAACAATAACATTGACATCCCCTAAACTCTGCTGAAATGTTCAGAAACCAACCCACAAGCTTGAAGAATGAACCTTCACCCTCATCCTACACCCGAGCTACAGATATTCGTCACTATTGCAAAACTTCTAGAAATTCCCTGGTGCTTTTGGACTTAGCTTGGTCTAGGATGGTCACATTTTCCCAATTGAAGCTGTAATAAAATCTGTCTATATGTTGTGAAATTAAAGATTTTCATCATGTCTTCTGACTGCTAGGTGGTTTGTGGATGCATTCTGCCAGTCTTCTGCCGGTTTATCCTACATAGTGGTTGTTGCAGTCATTACATTGTATGTTGTAGATAACTCCTGTTTTTTCTTCTGGGATTGCTGGGTCTTTTGGTTTGCTTAGGATGTTTTGAAGGGCTTTAGTTTGGCTTGTGTGCTATGCTGATTCCATGTGGTTGTAGTAGTCTCTGCTGGTTTCTGAGATATTCTGGATGCATGGCAGTGTAATATTCTCCTCTGTTAGGAAGGTCTACTTATTTGCAAGGGATCAAAGAACTGGGGCATCTGAGCACCTACAGATCAGTGAGAGATCATTTATATGCACAAGTTTTAAATGCTACAAACCTATGATTGTTCTGTTATTAAAGATCCGTTTCTAGCCTATTTAAAGTTACAGTAGAACTATTTTTGGAATTTTTTTCAGGTATTAGCAGAGATGAAGATATTTCAGTGGCTGAGAACATGCTTTGAATGTGGAAGGGCCCACATTCAATTCTCACTATTTTGGCCCTAAGCCATGAAGATCTTTTCAGACCGTTTGGATATGGATACACACTATGAAGCAGAAATCCAAATTTTTTTACTACCGCTTGGTGGGTGCGGTGTGGCTTGGTGGACGTGGCAGGGGAAGGATACTGCAAAATCTCCATTCTCACCCCACTCCAGGGGAAGGATACTGCAAAATCCCCATTCCCACTCCACTCCTGGAGGAAGGATATTACAATATCTCCATTCCCACCCCACTCTGGGGCCAGCCAGAGGTGGTATTTGCCGGTTCTCCGAACTGCTCAAAATTTCCGCTACAGGTTCTCCAGAACCTGTCAGAACCTGCTGGATTTCACCCCTGCTATGAAGCCTCAGACCCATAAGGATGTCTCTGGACTTGCAGGCAGCCTCAAAAGTGACAGAAAGGAAAAATTTGAAACACATTAAGAAATAATTTTAGTGATCATTAATTTTAATTAAGTTTAAACGCAATCATTTTAATTTTGTTTTAGCCACCCACTGTTTTGGAGTGTAGCAATCTCTATCAACTGCTATCAACTGGATATCTGGGTTTTTGTAGTTCAGTTAAAGTAGCTTGAATGAAAGCAGCCAAACTTCTTTCAACATTTTGAATGAACCTAAAAATAAATTTATGGTTGTTTTAAGGACAGTGATATAAATACAATAAAGGTATGATAAAGGTAGGGTTAGATTCAAATCTATGTCCAGAAGGCCTGCCAGGCCTCTATTCTTTAAACTTAGAGATGTGTTGCAGGGTGGAGCAGCAAACAGATGGAATCTGTGGAACATGATACCATCTCTGTGTCTACTGGCTAGGGCAACCAGTAGAGGGCAGCAAAGAGTTTTTTTATCTCCTGCTTCCTACCTAGTGGCCATCCAAAGTTTTGCAATCCAAAATCTGATGTCCCTACTCTGAATAGACTTGAAACATCTGAACTTCCCTTCCCTACTTTTGGAAAACTGTTTTTTCTTTAAAGCATCCAACAGTAAGAGATTTTTGCCCTATCTCACCTTAACTAGTATGTTACATTTGTACAAACCATTGTTTTAATTAAGATTAATTTTGTTAAGATTAATTGATATTTTATCTTACTTTACACGGAATGGTATAGAAGGAGACCCATATTATTCTATTATAGTAGTCTCTGACTTACAACCACAATTTAGACTTCCCAGGCATGGTTGGGGGAGGAAGGAGGCCCACATCCCCTTGTGCCTAGCTGGCCAAGGCCTTCCAGCCTATAGCAGATTTCCACACACCAGTGGGTCTAGCCAGCCAAACTTCCCAGTTCACAGTTGAGTGGGGGAAGTTGCAATGCTTTCATGGTCATAAGGGCAGGCATGCTGCCAAGCACCCAAATTTTTATCATGTCATTGTAGGAGTGCTACAGCAGTTGGAACATGAGGCAGAAGTTGTAACTCCCTTCATTCAGCACTGTCATAATTTCAAATAGTTGGTCAACAAAACAGTCATAAATCGAAGACTATCTGTAAAAAATTAGAAGTCTGACAGTATCTAATGAAGTGAGCTACAGGTTATGAAAGCCTGTGCCTTTAAACTGACTTGTTACTCAGAAAATTAAATATCTTACTGCTAGCTGACTATAGAAAAACATTATTCAAGTGTACCATGAAAAGGTCATGTAGTGCTACATAAAAATATAACTTAAATCATCCTTGATAAATCAAGGTCAAAATGCTATCTTCTCCAACATTCTGAACATATTATGGCTTACTCAGAACCTTTTGTGCAAGATTTGCTTGAAAAATGGATTATCAAGGATCCAAGCTGACATACTTCTTGTCTTAGCATCCTTTTTAAAAAGTTTAAAAATTTCATCATTTACTATATTAAGGCAACTGTGTTCCATTAATTTTACCCTCCTGACTTAAGAGATTTTGCATGATGATTTGTTGTGGCTAGAAGAGATATTGCCTAGCTGACTACATGAATTAATCTCAGAGAAAACATGTCCCAGTTTATTTCCAAACTAAACAAATACCGGTATGTTGTATGTATACCTCAATTGTGTATCTTATTCTGATTAAGTTATCTTAAGTATGCTTGTTGTCTGAATTCACCATGCCAAGACCAGAATCAAAAGAATATCATGGTTCTTCCTGTTCCTTTCCAGGAAGCTTTTATTGTCCAAGAGCAGGGAAACTTTAAGAGGTGGGCTGAAATCTTGAAGAAAGCCAACCAGAGGATTCAGATATTCAAACTCATCCCAGATAAATATCCAGGTCCAAGACATTTTAACTAGGGCTGCATTGTAAGGAAATATTAAGAGCAGAGAAATCACTGGCAACTTTTTCAGGCTGAAAATAGGCAAATTGTAAAATGCAAATTGAAGTGAAGTATGTGTGTGTGTAGTACAATTATGCATACAATAGCTTCTCTTTTCTCAAATTAAAGTTACATTTTGGCAACTTTGGGAAAGGTCTGGAACTCACATGATAAGCTTTGGAAGCAAATGTTCTTCTGCCAATTTAACTCTCAGGAGATTATTTGAAACGTTTGTTTCAATTCACGTTGAACCTGGACAAAGCGTGATTAGCGCTAACAATGACCTTTTTAACAAACCAGATTTAGTTATGCAAAATGGATTGTTTCATTAAGCAGTAGTTAAATTTAATCATAGGTTACATAATTTAACTGCAAGCTTAAATTGGAAATGAAATCATCTTATGACATTCCACAAATGAGCACAGAGAAAGTTGACTATGACTTAATAAAGTGAATCGTTTTGAGAAGCACACTTTTTTTTTTACAATATTAGGTAAAGTAATCTGTCAACAGCAAGAAATTACTTTCAAAACCTGGCAAAGAAATTCTTAATTAATTCTATTTTATCAGTTTGACAGGAGGCATCTGGTATGAGGCCAACCTGGTCTACTAGGGAGGTCCGTAGAACAAAGAATCTACAAGCAAGAAGTGTTGTCGATGCCTCCAACCCATCTTTTCAGATTCTCACACTGAATTTATCTCCATTTTGCAAAGGGATGCAAAATATGCTGTCAGGATGTATTCATCTTACCCTGCATGTATAAAATACTCAGTCACTGAAAAACCCTTGAAGGTATATATTATTCAAAGGGTTTTCTTTTCTTCCTTTTGTTGGGAAAAAGGTGTTGGTGTAGCACTAACACATAGGATATTCAAATTGAGTTTTAATTTTAAGTGGCTAATTGGGGAGAACTTCATAGAAGATTTGTTCTTGCCTCTAAATATAACCCTGGCTCCTCAAAACATTTTTTCTTTTGTATCTAACTTTCTAAAATTAAAATCTTAATGGAAGCATTGGAAATAATAGGTTTGTTCGTTTGAAGAAATCTGAAGAAACTATTTATCTAGGAATTCATACTTTGAGGAATATGCACTTGATCCCATCCTCTTAGTTTTTTAATCGAATTTCGGTTTTAATTGGGTTGTTTTAAATTTGGGCCAAAATTATTTAATTGTTTTTTAAAATGTTTTTAAATTTTATATGTTATGTTTTATTCTGGCTGTACACTGCCCTGAGTCCCGCAGGAGAAGGGCGGTATAGAAATATAATAAAATAAAATAAAATAAAATAAAATAAAATAAAATAAAATAAAATAAAATAAAATAAAATAAAATAAAATAAAATAAAATAAAATAAAATAAAATAAAATAAAATAAATAATAAATAAATAAATGTTCTAATTAAAGCACCATTTTATTCATAAACTGGGGAAAATAGATCCACAAATGAAATTTCAGAAAGGGATACAGATGGGACACAAAGTGGTCCATTTGTCCCTAGATTCTGGTGTGCCATTTTCAATGGGTATGACTATTTCTGCATTATGGCACTTCGAATCTGCCAAACACATTGAAAACATACTGATAACTTTTGTGTATAGTGCCTCATGTTCCATTTGTAATAGACAATCTCCTCATTATGGTGAAAATTTAACAACACTCAGCCAAGTCTAGCTTCAGCAATCCTCATTCATTTGGAGAAAAGTTGGGAAGATAACTACTGCTTTGTCAACCCCAGAGGGAGTTGTTCTTCTGACAACCTGTTAGAACCTCACCTGCTTGTCCTTATGTATGAGTACAGGGAGAGAGTAGGGACTCTAATGGGGGAAAACATTGCTTTAATTTACTGGTTTTGTCAATTATGGCTTGATCTTATGAATTGTGTCAGAGAAATGGGGGGAAATGAAGAAAGGACCACAGGTTTAGACTGATATAATAACTGGCATGGAAAGATATGGCATGAGGCCGCTTTGAATCCCTTCAGCATTGAAGGGAAATCATGCAGATTGTCAGTAAGTTTCTAACATAAAGATCTTGCTTTTTAATACCAAGCCAGTTGCTATTAAAATGTCTATTATCCAGGATGTAATCTAAGATGAAAGTGCTGCCCTGGCATGTGTTATGAACACCTGGTTGAGAGAGGAGGGGGAAGTTAATCTTTCTTACTTCTCTTTACCCAGTTACTATCTGATGCAGCAAGCTAGTGCTGAAAAGCAGGAAGGAGCTACAGCAATATTTCTCAGCCTCAGCAATTTGAAGATGTGTGGACCTCAACTCCCAGAATTCCACAGCAGGTCAACATGACTTAAAGTTGCTGAGGTTGAAAAATGTATCAAAATGTCAATTCATTGATCAGAAACTCTGTCCGCTGTTTGCCAGAACTGATGCCGTTGTTGTAACCAAAATATTATCAGCATACTGTAGAGATACTGCACTGTTCTTTCTAAATTGGCCGGGATAATTTCTGTTGGGGCAGTAGCATATCTTTGTCCTGAGAGACTGACCATGCTGAGATTATCCAGTCATAAATGGCTCAAGATTTCATTGTTTATCGTGATGACTAATTGGTGTCTGTACATACAGTAAGCAACAGGCTATACACTGGATTTGGTAATCCGTTTAGCTGGATCCAATGATCTGAAAGTATCAGAGCTCTCTGTAACTCATTTGTCCCAAATGGAGGGTTATTTCCTTAGTCTTATTGATAGCTGTTATAAAATTCCACAGAACTGGATGATTCAGCTTCAATAGAGCTAGGCATTTTTCTAAATGTACTTGGAGAATTTATGGTGCACAAATGGATGAACTCTTAGGATAGATCAATGTTCAAATATAGAATGGAGCCTTCATTAAAGTCCCTTTGAAATATTATTCAATGATAGCATATTCAGGAAGGAGGGCTTACTTCTCTGTCTCCACTACATCCAAACAGAAAAGTTAGCCATGCTTTGTCTTTTCTGCATATTATCTCCTCAAGATATTGTGGGAGACCAGCTGGGACATCAGAGATCCTCTCCAAACAACTTTTATCATTTGGTGGAAGCAAAGTTAATTACATTTGCCTCAACTTGACCTCCAGCATTGAAACAGGTCATAGGGAGGTAGCCTTCATAACCATTTGTCAGCTTCATGTGAATTCTCTTCAACTATAGATATCAAAGACATGGACAAAGTGTGTGAAAAGATGAGGTATACCACCTGCTTGCTCCATCCATGGCTTTCCTGGCTGCTTAATTTAACTAAGTTAGAACAATTAAGGAAGATAATCTGCTTGAGTGCAGCATGTATTCCTGCCTGCTTAAAGAAAATAGTTACAATATTTTTTAATTGAAATAATTTCCTGAAAGTTCTTTCTGATTTTAGACTGATTTAAAATACTCTTCTTTGGGCTTAGATGAGAAAGTGAAAGGGATGGCATTATAAATTTATATATGAAATTAATTATTTGGATGTCTATCAAATGGGATTTCATTAAAAAAATACAACTTTTCAGAAGTTTTGTTTAGTTATCTTAGTGGGTGACCTTCTTTGGATAATAGATGGAGGAAGTGTAATTCTGGTACTTCCCTGGTTTTTTGGCAGATTATGATATTGTGGTATCCTTCTGGCCCATCTGGCAAGCTTGGGTCTTATAGACATTATTTTACAGTGGTTCCACATTTCTTTTGCAGATCTATATAGAAGGTGTTATTCTATTATATACCTACAGTTCAGTGATGGAATTCAATTTTTTCTATTACCGGTTCTGTGGGCATGGCTTGGTGGGCGTGGCAGGGGAAGGATACTGCAAAATCTCCATTCCCATCCCACTCCAGGGGAAGGATACTTCAAAATTCCCATTCCCTCCCCACTCCTGGGGGAAGGATACTGCAAAATCTCCATTCCCACCCCACTCTGGGGCCAGCTAGAGGTGGTATTTGCTGGTTCTCCAAACTACTCAAAATTTCCACTCCTGGTTCTCCAGAACCTGTCAGAACCTGCTGGATTTCACCCCTGCTTTACAGACCACCTAACTCCAAGGAAGCAATTCATATCCTTGACTGTTACCTAATTTTGAATTATGAGCTTAATGAGTCAGAACTAGCAAAAATTAAATTCAGACAAGATACAGGTTTTGTTAGTAATGAGAAAATTGTTTCTTGGGATTTATTTATTTATTTATTTATTTATTTATTTATTTATTTATTTATTCAAATTTCTATACCGCCCTTCTCCTTTCAGACTCAGGGCAGTGAACATCCAAATAAAAAACATCTATACAAACATCACAGTTAAAAAATAAAGTTAAAATAATTTATAAATTTGGCCCATAATTTAAAACTTGTCAATTAAAATCAATATTAAAATTTTAAAACTAACCCTAAAATCAAGACAGACCGGCTAACTGAAAAAAATAAGTTTTTAGGGCCCGACGAAAAATCCGGAGGTCGGAGATCACTCGTATCTCTGAGGGTAGATTGTTCCATAGGGTAGGTGCCACCACAGAGAAGGCTCTCCTCCTGGGGGTCGTCAGCCGGCATTGTCTGGCCGACGGCACCCTGAAGAGGCCCTCTCTGTGGGAGCGAACCGGCCGGTAGGAGGCTATTGGTAGCAGAAGGCGGTCCCATAAGTACCCTGGCCCTAAGCCATGGAGCGCTTTAAAGGTGATCACCAACACCTTGAAGCGCACCCGGAAGTCCACTGGAAGCCAATGCAGCTCGCGCAGGAGAGGAGTCACATGGGAGCGCCCCATCGCTCCCATAATCCCCCACGCAGCCGCATTCTGCACCAGTTGGAGCCTCCAGGTATACCCCAAGGGGAGCCCCATGTAGAGAGCGTTACAATAGTCCAGACGAGAAGTGACGAGTGCTTGAGTGACCGTGCGTAGGGAGTCCCGGTCCAGAAAGGGGCGCAACTGGCGTATCAGGCGAACCTGACAAAAAGCCCCCCTGGCTACGGCTGTCATATGCCCTTCTAAAGACAGCCGTGCATCCAGGAGGACACCCAAGTTGCGGTCCCTCTCCGTGGGGGCCAATGATTCGCCCCCAATAACCAGCGATGGCGTCAGCTGGCTATACCGGGACGCCGGCAGCCACAGCCACTCGGTCTTGGAAGGGTTGAGTCGAAGCCTGTTTTTCATTAAGTGAAGTCTATTAATTGGGTCACATTCCATCATAAAAAAAGCAAATTTGCTATCTGGGATGGATCATTCTGCCTCCCCAGTTGTAACTGGATTTGCAAGGGTAGTTATGTACTAGTGCAACCACAACTAGTTCAATAACTGGAACTTTTTCTGAACCAGTCAGACTTGTCAATGACAATCCATACCTTGATACAATTCACCTTATACTACAATACACTGTATGTGGATTATCCACAAAAAAAGATCTTGAAATTGTTAGAGAAAAATGTGTTGTCTCTGCTGCTAGTGTAGGCACACAGATCACATAACGACATATTAAAAGATCTGCATTTTCTGACAATACCAATAGCAACCTTCAAATCCTTCACTGTCTTAAGGGCCTCACACACTGAAGGAATACCTCATGCTGCATAGTTACTTGGATCAGCAGAAAATACTTTCGAACTTTGATATTGGAGAAGACTCCTGGAAATACTGTGAACAGCCAAAAAAACAAACAAATAGATCATCAAATGAACTCAGAGTTTTCACTCCAGGAGTAAATGATCAAATTATCCTGCTTTATACTTCATATGAAGTGTAGACCTAGCGAATGGAGAAAGCTGTAATTCTGGGAAAGAAAAGAAATGGATGACCAGCAGAATAGTAGATGGACTCAGTTACAGTGGGGATAAGTACACATTGAAAGACCTAAAATATCTAATGAGGGATAGATTGCCCTAGAGAAAATTTATCTATGTGGTTACTAAGAATCAACAACAACTTGATGACATATAATCAGTTTTCTGCTGGAAGCCCAGCTGTCTGTCACTTTTTCCTATGAAGCTTCTGGGCTGCAGAATGCTCACCCTTGCTCTTGTAATTCAGGAAAACTCTCCTGAATTGAAAACTGTTAAAATTGATTTTAACGTTATTTCTTTTACATTTTTTTTTTAGTTTTTTTTTTTTTAAGACAAACAAACATTTAATATGTCAATCCTCCCTTCCCTGTGTCACCTCGGTGTTATCTTCTAGGCTTCTTCTCCATCTTCCATAAGTTTCTTCTATCTTCATATTCATCCAAACCATTCTAACATTTCATTTCTAAATCAATATTATAAACCTCATTTGTACACAATTATAGCTGCCCTGAGTCTTCGGAGAAAGGCAGCATATAAATTGAACTAATAAAATAAAAATAAATAAATATAATATCAGTCATTTATATCTCTTTTCCTCTTTTAAAAATAATTCCATGTTTTAAAATATTCTGATTCCTCCTTATCTTTAATCATCAAAGTTAATCTATTCATTTCTTCACAGTCTAAAAAATTTTTATTACTTCTTCTTCCAAAGGTATTTTTTCTGATTTCCAATTTTTCTTTTACATTTTTATTGTATTACTTTTTCATCCTTGTTTATTTTTATTGTTGTAAGTTTATTTTTATTGTTATAAGCTTTCTTGAGGCTTACTACGCCTCTGCTACCTCCAACACAAATGTGGCAAAATCATTTAACCATATAGTATACTATATTACTAAATAATATAGTAAATAAATTTTGATACCTCAAAGAAATGGTTCAAAATGGTAACCATTCAAAGTTATGTTGTATAGTAGAAACCAAAATCAGCTAGGGGTTTGACACCAAAGTATGAAATTGCAAGCCTCTCTTCCCCTCTTTAGTGGCAAAAATTAAACAGTCATAAATCAAATAACTAAGCATTTGCTGCCCTTTCGTGACACTGACTTTCAATTGCTTTAAGTCACTGGCTCACTCTATCAGCTGAATTTACAAACTCAGGGTGGGTTTGGAATTAAACAAACTAAAAGTAACTTTTTTTAAAAAAAATGAAAAACCTGAAAGCTGTATCTTCTTGTGTATTTAAGTTTTACAACTGATGGCAACTGTTAAAGTAAGCTTTTAAGTGGATGTTGATGCATAATGGAAGAGATTTTACTCACATATATCCAATATCCTGGAAAATGCTATAACCAACATTAATAATTATAAATAAAAAATCTACTTTGACACCAATTGGGAAGCCTTGTTTTAAGTAGGTTTACCTGAGTCTAATGCATTTATTATTTGAAAAGTTGAACATAAATCTGCAAAAGTAAGACTCAATGTAAAAGAGGTTTCAGTAGGTATCTTCAGCTACTGGGGGAAAAAAAGACTTTAATACTGTACAATGAAAATCAAATGAATAAACTGCCATAGCAATGATAAAAACTAAAAATGGCAGAGACTGAATATGCTGCCACTAAAACTACTCCAGCATCTTTTTTATGCAGTGTCAAGAAAAATGCACACTTTGCACTAAACCATAGTGTTTGGCTTTCAACAGTACTTGTATAAAATAAGCCATTGTTGGCTTATTGTTTCTAAGCTATGGTTTATGGCTTCATGTTGTTGCTTATTTCATACATCCTGGCTTACTTCAAAATTATATTTAAACAATGTGCGAACACAATATGTGGTATCACATTACACATTAGTTTTTTTCCATTTTATGGATTGTCACATTCAGGAACAAAATAACTCAGTGCAATGGTATTAAATTCTACTTCTTTGTACGGGAAACAGAAGGAAAGATATAGACTAGATTCTGCATTTAGTTTAAGATTAATAGGCTAAAAATAAACACTTCCTTTGGAGTCATCTACATCCCTGTAGTCTTCTTAGCAAGATTTCAGAAGTGGCTTGGCATCACCTGCTCTGAGGCAATGAGTAGCCCAAAGTCATCCAGCTGACGTAGTGCCTATGGTGCATGTAGAATGCACAATCTCCTGGTTTCTAGCCTGAAGCCTTGATCGCTGCACTAAACTGGGTCTCATTCACTGAATGTTTACTATACTGCAGGAATGCCACTTCCTGCAACTTGAAAATTCACCAGGCATTGTAGAATATGTCATAAACCATACTCCAAAAAGGGAGGAAGGCCATTTAGAGATGTATAATTAATAGTAAATTGAGAGTGAATGAAAAGATCATGGAGGGCTGTACCATCTATCTTTCTATCCATCTATCTATCTTTCTATCTATCTATCTATTATCTATTTATCTATCTATTATCTATTTATTATCTATCTATGTAATATATATGTCTCTCATCTCACTGTCCAAAGCAAGTCTGGACAGCTTACAATATAGCAAAAACAGAGATATAAAAACAATTATAACTATAAGAACAAATTAAGCCTGTAAAAGATTAAATATAGATTTAAAAGGCCAAAATTGATGGTACCTTCTCTATCACCAACCATTTCCAACCTACAGCTTTTCCATCAAGATCTCATGTCAACCAGCAGAGCCACATTTTAAGACCCTTCCTGAAGGCTAGAAGGGTGGAGTAGACCTCCCTCTGGCAGCAAGATATTTCAAAGGGTAGGAAAACATTCTTTTCCTAGACGCCATCAACTGAAATACTTTGGCTGGTGGGGTCTGCCAGAACAAGTGGGGCAGGGCAGTTTCATTGAGGCATGATGGTTCCTTTGTTGTTGTTAGTTGCGAAGTCATGTCCGACCCATCGCGACCCCATATACAACGTTCCGCCAGGCCTTCCTGTCCTCTACCATCCTCTGGAGTCCATTTAAGCTCATGCCTACTGTTTCAGTGACTCCATCCAGCCACCTCATTCTCTGCCGTCCCATTCTTCTTTTGCCCTCAATCTTTCCTAGCATTAGGCTCTTTTCCAGTGAGTCCTTCCTTCTCATTAGGTGGCCAAAGTATTTGAGCTTCATCTTCAGGATCTGGCCTTCTAAAGAGCAGTCAGGGTTGATCTCCTCTAGGACTTACCGGCTTGATCACCAAGGGACTTGCAGGAGTCTTCTCCAGCACCATAGTTCAAAGCCTCAATTCTTTGGTGCTCAGCCTTTCTTATGCTCCAACTTTCACAGCTATGCATTGCAACTGGGAAAACCATAGCCTTGACTTGCACTTTTGTTGGCAGGGTGATGTCTCTGCTTTTTAGTATGCTGTCTAGATTTGCCATAGCTTTCCTCCCCAGGAGCAAGCGTTTTTTAATTTCTTGGCTGCAGTCCCCGTCTGCGGTGATCTTGATGCCCAGGAAAATAAAATCTGTCACTGCCTCCATTTCTTCCCCATCTATTTGCCAGGAATTGAGAGGGCCGGATGCCATGATCTTAGTTTTCTTAATGTTGAGTTTCAAGCCAACTTTTGTACTCTCCTTCTTCACCCACAACAAGACGCTCTTTAGTTCCTCTTTGCTTTCTGCCATTAGAGTAGTATCATCTGCATATCTGAGGTTGTTGATATTTCTCCCAGCAATCTTAATTCCAACTTTTGATTCATCTAACCCCGTCTTTCTCATGATGTGCTCTGCATATAAGTTAAATAGGCAGGGCGACACTATACAACTTTGCCAGACTCATTTCCCAATTTTGAACCAATCAGTGGTTCCGTGTCCAGTTCTCACTGTTGCTTCTTGATCTGCATATAGGTTTCTCAAGAGACAAATAAGATGGTCTGGTACTCCCATCTCTTTAAGAACTTGCCACAATTTGTTGGTGATCCACACAATCAAAGGCTTTAGCATAGCCATGATGGTTCTACCTCCAGGATTAATCATAAGTCTCATGTTTTCCTGTGATGTTCCTAGAGACTTTTGGTTGGAATATGTGGGAACCAGGATCTTGGATTGATAGATCATGTCCTATATGATCCCCATATTCCAACAAGCACTCCCATCATTTAATACTAATTATGGTAGTACAGTACTTATCCTATCATTTAGAAATGGCATGAAAAAAATAATCATTTTTTAAGAAATGGGAAAACTGCTATCAACATTCATCATTCAAAACCACAGTGATGTGGTAGACAGTGATGTCAAAATCTTAGCAGGTGCAACACAATGTCATCATGAAATTTGTACCAGTTGCATCATTATGCCAGGAAATCTAACATAAGTATATTTGCTGTGTCATTTGCACAATGATATCATAACATATATATTTTGTCATTTGCCCTTATCGCTTCATAAATATCCATACAAACTGCATTGCCTAATTCAAACACTCCTTCCACCTCAACAAATTTCTGAAAATCTAATCTTCCCATAAGAGATCTTCTCAAGTGTCAGCCTTCCTTCCATGCAAAAAGATGAACCTTGAATGAGCTCAGGATATCCAACAGGACACAAACTGTTGGGATTGTGTCCTATAATCTTATGTACTGATTTTTAGGCCAAAGGAAAACAAAGATATGTCCCTGACAGCAATTGGTTGGTACACAGAAAGGCTCCAGCAGCCTTCCCCAGATCCTTTAGGCCAGAAGTAGACACTGAATAAGGCTGCTCTATGAGAGTTTTCCTTCTATTGGAATAGTGCCTGGTCATCTCCACATTGATTTTAGCAAAAACCAAAATTTGCATTAAAAATAACAAATCCTGATGGAATCTGAAAAACTAATAAACCTTCTGTGCTCACCATTAGCTTTTGGTTTGCAGTGTACATTTAAACACCCCAAAAAAAAGTTGGGGGAGGAGAAGAGAAAAGCTTGGGACTTTCTTTAGATGTGCTAACTTGCCAGCATATAATTTAAAGCATCCTGACCAAAATTACCTACTTCTGTGATAAATCCCTCAGCCTCTACAGATTTGTAATTATTTATTACTGGCTCTAATTATTTAGTTTGCTCTGTGCATGACTTATGCCATTACTAAATGGAATGGTTCAAGGAAAATATGTGCTCTTAAAATATTGCCAATAAAAACTACTTATACACCAATGGCTGGGAAAGGAGGTTCAGAGAGCTCCAAAGTTTGACTTCTGACCATTGGCTTCCCAAATTCTGATTGCAGTTTTTTTTTAAGATAGAGAGACACTTAAGAATACAAAGAAATGTGTTTCCTGTGGTGTTCAACTAAAAGACCAGGAAAACTTTCTGTGACACTATCTAAATATCCGGCTTCTTCTGCATTTGGCTATATTACAACTGGTATACTACAAAAGAAAAAAAGAAAGAAAATCTCAGGATTCTAGTAGCGTCTTTTCCGATTACCAAGTCTAAAGACTTAAGCTTTTGTGAGCGGCAGTTCACTCTATCAGATGCATGAAATGGTTAGAGTCATGTAAGATTGAAATTGGAAAAAGGCAAGGGAGGAAAGTTGGTAGAAAAAGAAGGAAATAGGTTGCTTATGCAGATGTGGGTTACACATAAAACAGATTACAAATACCTTAACCTGGTTAACCCATGTCAAACATCATGACTGGCTGTAAACTGAAGGCATATAACGGTCTAGTACCTGATTTTTTAAATATAACCTATGCTGCACGTCAATAGATAGATGGTCTAGATAGGGGTATTAAACTCAAGGCCCAGGGGCCAGATCCAGCCCGCAGGGTGCTTAAATCTGGCCCAAGGGGCTGCCCGGAAACAGCAAAGGATTGGCCTGTGGGTCCTCTGCCAGCAAAAACGGAGCTCAAGAGACCTGCCTGCGGCCCTCCCGAGCTCCATTATTACAAAAGTTTTACAGTTACATTTTCACCCCTTTCCCCCCCCCACAACCCCCCCAATCTTCCCAACCTCCCTAACCCACCCTAACCCTCCCCTCCCCCCAGACTTCCTAGTATACTCATATCAGATAAAAGGAAAAAACCCTCCTTTGTATATAAAACTTGAACCCTTCCCTCCCCCTTACAAATTTTCATCTTCCTTACATTAACATTAATATTTCTATCTTAGTATAACATTTTCAAATAAATTTTCATCCTGATTACCTTAAAGATATTTCTATCTTGATATAACATCTTCTAACAAATTTTCACCCTCGACCTTAAAATATTTCTATCTTGATATAACATTTTCAAATAAAAGCTATTTGGTACTTCCTAGTTTGGTATTTATGCTGAACATAATCTATCCACTTCTTCCATTCCCATTCATAAGTCTCTTGAGAACAATCTTTTAAATATGCTGAAATCTTCGCCATCTCTGCAAAACTGGCCATCCTCAAAGTCCATTCCTCAATCGTAGGCAGCGCTTCATTTTTCCAGTATTTGCCTATCAACAATCTTGCTGCAGTTATCATATACAATATCAATTTTGTTTCACCCGATGTAAAACCCTTAACTATACCCAATAAGAACAGTTGTGGAGAAAACTGAATTTTTTTCTTCAAAACATTCTGCATGACCCACCAAATTTTTATCCAAAAAGCCTTAACTTTCTTACAGGTCCACCAAACATGATAATATGTAGCGTCTAGGCAATCACATGTCCAACATTTAGGCTGCACATTAGGATACATACACGACAATTTTTTGGGGTCTAAATGCCATCTATAAAACATTTTATAGAAATTTTCCCTCAGGTTCTGCGACTGTGTAAATTTAACATTCTGAACCCAAATTTTTTCCCATGTTTCCAACATCACTGGTTCCTCAAAATTTTGTGCCCACTTAATCATGCAGTCTTTAACTAGCTCAGATTCTGAATCCCTTTCTAACAAAACATTATAAAGTCTTTTAATATGCATTGGTCCTTTCTCTTTTATGTGTCTAACTAATTCTTCCTCATACATCATAATACCAGTTTTTTGGGCCTCTTTCCATCTCCATTGCAATTGATTATATTGTAACCAGGTTAAATTGATCCCTTCAGCCAACAATGTCTGTAATGTCTTCAGCTGCCATCTGCCCGCATCTGTAAAAAGAACCTCTTTATATAAAAACCCCCCGAGTGACATTATATTTGTATTCCACAAGGTATGACCAAGATCCAGCCATAGCGGTATTTTATAATTCCATTTGTTTCGGTGCTTCTTCCAAACTCTCAACAAAGAATCTCTAAGTATATGGCTTTTAAAAACTTTATCCACTTTACTGTCATAAAATAAGTAAGCGTGCCATCCAAATTCCAAATCGAAACTTTCTGCGTTTAATATTCCAGTCTTTTTTCCTCCAAACCAATCACTTACTAAAGTCAAAGCTGTTGCATCATAATATAATTGTAGGTTTGGAAGTTTGAGACCTCCCCTTTCTGGAACGTCTTGCATAATTTTCATTTTTACTCTTGGCTTTTTCTCGTTCCAGACAAACTTGTTCACACCAATTTGCCATACTTTTAATTGCTTATCATTTCTGAGCACCGGGATCATTTGAAACAAAAAAAGAAATCTTGGCAAAATATTCATCTTAACTGCTGCTATTCTTCCAAGTAAAGACAGCTGCAGTTTTTTCCAAGTCTCCATATCTTTTTGCACCTCTCGCCACAACACCTCATAGTTATTTTGAAACAATTTCATATTTGATTCTGCAACCTGGACTCCTAGATATTTTACCTTTGGTACAATCTCAAAACCTACCCTCCTTTCTAACTCCAGTTTACGATCTTGTGTCATATTTTTGACTACCATCTTAGTTTTTTTCTGATTCAATCTGAAACCTGAAACTTTACCATAGTCTTGTATAATGTCCTTCATCTGGATTATCGATTCCATTGGCTGTGCTAGGGTAACAACCAGATCGTCTGCAAATGCCTTTATTCTGTAATCCTCTTGCCTTATCATTATACCTTTCAAAGTGTTAGAGTCCCTTATTGTATTTAACAAGACTTCTAGTGTTAGAATAAACAGCAATGGGGACAGTGGACATCCCTGTCTTGTTCCTTTTTCAATTTTAAACTCTGTTGTCAAGCTTCCATTGATAATGATCTGTGCCTTTTGCTCTTGATAAATTGCTGAAACCGCCTGTATAAATTGGTCCCCAAAGTCCATCTTTTTTAAAGTCTTTAATAGAAAATTCCAATCCACTCTATCAAAGGCCTTCTCCGCATCCAGAAAAACCAGCACTGCAGGAATCTGTTTATTCTTCTCAAGATATTCCAATAAGTCTATTACTTGCCT
Organism: Arizona elegans; assembly: GCA_022577455.1. Taxonomy (NCBI): domain Eukaryota; kingdom Metazoa; phylum Chordata; class Lepidosauria; order Squamata; family Colubridae; genus Arizona; species Arizona elegans. The sequence continues at coordinate 60,867,070 of JAKOOJ010000008.1, forward strand.
TACATTGTCCTTCATGTACCTACCCTCAATAAATCCCGCTTGGTCATCATGAATCACCTTTTGAATTCCTGGCATCAGTCTCTTGGCTAATACTTTTGCATAAATTTTATAATCCGTATTCAAAAGAGATATTGGTCTGTAATTCTCCGGTTTTTTGGGACCTGCTTGCTCTTTTGGTATCAAAGAAATATAAGCTGTAGTCCATGATGGGGGTACTTTTCCCCCTTGTTGTATATTACAAAATAAGTCTCTAAGTTGTTCCACCATTTCTGCCTGCAAAGTTTTATAATACACTGCTGTCAGACCATCCGTTCCAGGAGCTTTGGCTGTTTTTAATTGTTTTATTGCTGCAATTATCTCCTCCTCTGTTATAGGATAATCCATTCTTTCCTTTTGTTGCTCAGTAATTTTTGTAACTCTTTTGTTGTCTAAGTATTTTTCTATAAGTCCATTCTGCACCTCCTCTCTGGCATATAGTTTAGTGTAATATTGAAGAAAAGCTTCTTTTATTAAATTCTGTTGAAAAACTTCTTTCCCCCCAATATCAACACTATCAATAATCCGTGCGCTCTGTTTCTTCCTTAATGTGTAAGCCAACCACCTGCCTGGTTTATTAGCGTTGCAGAATGTATTATGCTTCGCATATTGTAAATTTGTTGCAACTTGTTCCGCTATAAGCATTTGGAATTGGTCTTTCAAAAGTTTTATAACACTAAGTATTCTTTCATCTGTTGGATTTTAACCTGCCAGCATTTTTGACTGCAGTATACACTTCAGCTCTCCCTACATGCATATCTACCTCCCATCTCTGGCCTTTTGGCCATCTGAGCTGCAGCACCACCTACCCTGCTGCTCCCAGATGGACTTTTTTGCCTTTTTCCTTCCACTACTAGGCAAGGATCGAGGCACTTGGGGGAGGGTGAAGTGCTGGGACATGCATGGTGAGTGAGACAGGAAGCAGAATTGGCCAAGGAGGCAGGTCTGCAGTGCAACCAATGGTTCCTTGGACCTTGAGGTCTTACACAATTATAATAGCCACCACTTTCACCCAGGGACATGCTATCCACTCTAATACCCTGCCTCAGTTTTCAAACACAGGTGCCAGGTTGTACTGTATCTTTTCAGATGTTATTCTAGTAGTATAATTCAACAGTATGTGAAACTGATAGTCCTCATTCCTCTACGATTCATACAAATATACCAAGTACACTATTCCTTTTTAGGGAGGAGAAGGAGGAAGAAGAGGAGGAAGGCAAAGAATAACAGGATGAGATAAGAAAAGGGAATGTAGCTATAAGGAGTTTACACTAATACCATGTATTACTCCTCTCCATATCTATCTTGCAAGCCATCCTTGTTCCCACTATGTTGGTACATTATGTCATGTTCATATTATTTACCCTTCATATAAACTTCAAAACCAACTTTCTTGGTTTCCATTTTTCTAGACTAGGGGTGTCAAGCACATGTGGTCAGATCCGGCCCATGGGGCCGTCCTGGAAAATGTAAGGGGCTGGCCCGCATCACTTCGGCCCGGCCTACCCAGTGCGAAGAGGAAACATACCAACAGTTTGGAGAGTGGCATCAAGCTGGCCATGCCCATCCAGTTGCCCACACCCACCCAGTCAACCACACCCAGTAAGTGGCATCAAGCTGGTCAAGCCCACCTAATTGTCCACACCCTCTCAGTTGGCTACACACACACACCGAAGTCAGCCACAGTCTTGATGTGGCCCTCAATGAAATTGAGTTTGACACCCCTGCTCTTGACTCATTTGTTGTTCCTTCATGTATTTGTTTTGCAATTGATTCCACATATATTTCTTCTTAGTATGCTCAAACCACATTCATTTCTTCTTTCATATTGGTCAGTCAGTTTTATATTCAGCAATGTTTTGTCTTGACTTTCTCAGTTTTCTGCAATTAAAAACTCATTCCTATTTCATTCAATTACATTACTTGCTGAAAATTACATATCTGGTCATATACTCACTGTCTGCATTAACCCACATTGCACTTCCCAAATTTTGCTCATTGACAAGTCTTGTTTTCTTTCCATCAGAATTCCATCAAACAATTGTCTATGAACAATTAATAAAGTTGTTCCCCTGTAATTTTTATATTCTTTCTTGCTTCTTTCCATTTGTATATGGAATCAATTACAGGATTTTTCCAATTGTCGGGCTCAGATGCTGTCTGCAAGCATACATTAAACAAATCACACATGTGCTCCACAAGCAAACCACAGATTTCTGCTTAAAACAACCAGTCCTGTTTCTAAACAGTTACTCCCATTCTCATTTATTCTTGAGACTCTAAATGGTCAAATCAAATGTCCTATATTGTTTGCATTCATTTCAAGCCTTGCAACATTATTATAATCATTCCGGGGATTGCACAATTTCCACAAAATTCATCCCTGATTTTTCCATTCACAGGACAGTAATGTCCAACCATCACAAACCTATTAATTTTATACACCACAACAACTTAGGTGTCAGTAGTTCATATTTTTTGATGTGTATTGTATATTTTAGACCTTTCATTCCTAATTAAATTTAATTCCCTGCATTTTTTCATGAACTCCATTCCAAGTCAAAATGTTCCATATGACATGTCATCACTACATGTAGTCATAAATGTTGATCTCCACTTCCTACCATAGTCAATTTAAAGTTTTCACATAGAGCTTTCTACTAAGAAAAAGAAACATAGACTATGTTATCAACATTAGCTGTAGTCTCTGCTTGTGTACTGGACAGTATCTGTCAGTTTGTAAAAGCACCAGTCAATTTTGAAAGTATGACAATCCCATCCATAGCCCAGTTTTAACCTAAGCATATTCATATCATTTGGGGCAAGCCAGGACTCACACTTCTGTACTAATAGGCTTAGGGATGTTCAAAATTTGGCAATCAATGAATGGACAGTTCTGGCAAACTTGGAACACTTATTTTCTCTCCAGAGTCCAGACCACCCCAATTTCAGGGACTATGCTGTTCTGGGAGCAGTGCAGCAGTTTCTGGAAATAACCCAGAAAATGCTGCAATGGTTTGAGGTGTTCCAAATAAAATTTGTGGGTAATTCTATCTCTAGAACTTCTCAAAGCAGTCCTGTAAGCATTCAGAGGGTGGGGGGGGGGGGGAGAATCTGCACTTGCAGGCAGAACAACACCCAGGAAATTAAAAATATCAATTTACATATCATGTTTGTGAAGAATGGAATGTATTAAATTTATTCACAGAAATAACAATACATATTGGGTTTCTGAGAACCCAATAGCAGTTAGAGATAGGTAGTTTTGTTGAAGTATGAAAAAGAAAATTTGTCACATTTACTTAATATATTGTCCTATTCAATTTATTAACCTATTATATTCATTGCTTTAATTTTAGTTTTTCCAAGGAACCCCATATATTTTGTTGTCTCTCCCTCAATTCTTTCCCTCTACTGTGAAGTAGGTTAACACCAAAGAGAGTTATTGACCCACAGTCAACTAGTAAAGGTTGTTAATCCCAAAGAGAGTTACTGACCCAAAGTCAACTAGTAAAGGTTGTAGTATACATTTGAGGTCTAATTTCTCTGCTGCTTATTCAACCACTGCATGGAACTTTTTAATTTATTTTGTTGTTCAGAATTAACAATAATTCTTTTTATACAATATATATGAATCTAAATGTCATATAATATTATATTTTATGAGGAAATGAATTAAAAACAAATATAATAGGAAGGAAACATAAATAAAAATGCTTCCATGTATGTGTCATATAAACAGCAAAATGTTTATATTAATTTATTGTGAATCTATTCCCAAATAAGAGAGGAAAATGAGATTCCCATATTAGTTTTAAACTATACCATTTTAAAAGAAAGAATCCCAAGGGTGTAATATATAAAAGTCAGGAGACTAAAGCCAAGATAAACTTCTCAGCATTGAAAACTTTTATGTTGTTTGAAACACCATTTCAAATACTTTCCAAGTGTGTCAGGAGAAAGTACTAGAGATGTCTTTTGTACCAGCTGTGCACTTTGTTAGTCTGTCTAGCTCTTTTCATATTTCAAAAATATATTTACTTCCATACATGAAAAGGGCAAGGGCCATACCAAGAATGACACTCATGTAATACTACCCTTACCCTGACTGCCATCTGTAGAATGCAAAAATGTATAGAGAAAGGGTCTTTGTAAGTTACTGGACTGAACAAGGCTATTATAAATAAATAATGAAGAATTCTTCCCTACAAACATCTGTCTTGTAGACATAGTGATTTCACACATTCAATACTGATGGGGCCAAGCTGTTTCCATTCTGAAAATCTCCAAATTTCTGATGAATTTCCCTTCCGTGGCAGAGAAACAAGTATGACACATCTATTCCCATGTTGGGCTACCTCCTAGTTTATTTCTATATAATTTAAAAATTGAGATGAATATATAAAGATAAGTAATGAGTAATGAACTGAAGCAGGTAGAACTCAGAGCCCAAGTGGTACAAGTGGGCGGGGGGGGGGGGCTAAATTGTGGGAAAAGGGGCAAAGGCTGGGCAAGCACTGCCACAGTAAGGAAAATCACTGGTGGTAGGGAAGCTATGTGGGATGAAAAGCTCAGATGAAATGGTTTTAAGAGCTGCCTCATCCCTCTGGTCTACCTGCTTCCTTCCTTCCTGTCCCAGAGTTTCTGGGAGTAGTGTGTGATGTGTACCTGATCCTAGACCAAGGCTGGACTGGGGCCTCTGAACATTTGGCCCTTTAAGGGTTGGGGGCATGCTGCTTCCACCTGGCTTTTGGAGCTTCCCAGACATAAATGGGGGAGGGCGAATATAGGAAGGTTGGGGGATTGCGGTACCCCCCACAATTAGTCATAAATTAGGTAGATTACCAAATGCTCAAATTTTCACCATGTGATCACAGAGGTGCTGCAACAGCCATAACATCAGGTATGGGTCATAAGTCCCTTCATTCAGCACCATTGTAATTTTGAACAGTCACTGAGTGAACAGTTGTAAGTTAAGGACTAACTGTATGTATCTTGCTATATATTTTTCCTTCCCCCTTCCCCCTCCATTTTTTTTCATTCTTCTTTTAGAAAATTTACCTCTTTCTCATTCTTTTGTGCTAAAAATCAGTTAAAAATCATAGATGCCAAACTTGTAACATCATTATTAATCTCCGGAATAGAGAATATTAAATGTATTTTATGTCAGTGCAGAAATGATCCCAAAAATGAGATTAAAGTTATATACTGCATATTACTATGTAGTATAGTACATAGGTACTGTATTTTTTGGAGTATAAGACGCACTGGATTATAAAACGCACCTTAGGTTTTGGGGAGGAAAATAGGGGGAGGGATTCTGCCTACCAGGTATTCATCTGGCTAGCATCCTTAGACTGGTCAGCTTCAGCACATTAGTTTGCTGGTTTTGAGTGCTGGTTTTTTATCTCCTGGTTGGAGATTAAAAACAGCTTCTAAACCACAGCTGATTCTCGGACAGAGAAGCAATGAGAAAAGCAGGCGAAGCACAGAAGATCGCTTTACTCGCTAGTACCTCGTTAGGGCTGAAAAACAGCTTCTAAAGCACAGCTGATTGTCAGACGGAGCAGCAATGGGAAAAGCAGACGAAGCGTGGAAGATTGCTGAAAAAAAGCTTCAAAAAAGCTACATTTGGAGTATAAGACGCACCCAAATTTTCAGCCTCCTTTAGGGCAGGGGGGAATTGTGTCTTATACTCCGAAAAAATATGGTATATGAAGTATATCTGTGATGTAGTTTATTGTCACACACACACACACACCCCGGTGTTCAGAAAACATCTGTCTCTAAATACCTGCTTGTGGTATTTTTCCATCCTCAGCATATAGAGATATCCTGAACAAATGCCTGGGGCTGACTCCTTTTTGTCTTGCAGCCAAAAAAACTCTTGTAAGCTTCCCAGGGTTATACTGGAGTCAGCCAGTCTACAAATTAATTCAGTTCAGTTCAATTCAAATGAAATCAATGGCATTTTCAGGTCACTTCACTTATTAAACAAATATTAAACAAATCAATCAGTTGGGTAGCTATAATTCTGATCATTTTGACTCTCTTAATTCCCTTTTTCTTTTTCCATCTTTTTCAACACTAACTGTTAGGTTTCTTTCTCAAGGCTGTCTGACAGAGTGGTCTGTGTTTCATGATAGTTAGACAATAAAGATTTTATTATTAATCCTTAAGATGCCCCAAATAAAAAACTAAATAAACTCAAAGGGCAGACTCAGTGAGCCACTTGATCTTTTTCTGATGTCAGTTTTCGATATTTTTATGTTTCTATTTCCTCTTACTACAAGAAACTGAGCATTTCCTTCTTATATTAGTGACAGACGATGGATGCTACTTATATTTTTCTATACTTATTTACCCTTCCATCCTTGCTACCCTATTGGTTTATAGCCATGTATATACCAAAATATTTTGTATTCTGTGCTCCCTTTATCAAAATACTTGCTTTCCTGTATTTTCCAACCATGAAAAACGTAATAATTTGTACTGAACTTTTAACTATAGCAATTAACCACAAATTAAGATTTATGAAATTGCCTATAATGAGAAATATTTGGATCATTACTCACCAGAAGGCTGGTGATTCCTCTTGCATTTCTTTCCCTGTTCAAAATGTTTACTGTCAAATACGAGGGAAAAAGAATTTCATTTTCAGGTAGATAGTCCAGCTCTTTGGATAATACGTGGAAATATTCATTAGAAAATCTTTCCTGTTCTACTCTAAATACAAAAAGTAGGTACCATCGCAGCATGGTCAGGCATTTATATTTTGAATATATTGTGTATATCTATTTTAAAAAAAATATAGCAGGATTGGGGTGAATTATAAATTTTGTTAAATAAAACCAATAAGTCAAACTCTGGACTTCACGTTTTCTTTTACTTAGCTCAGTGCAGGAAACATGAAAGACTGTGTGAGTGTGCATGTGTGAACATGAGTGCATTTTCATATTCACAGGTCCTTTGCTCACTACTTATCTTATTGTCTCCTGCAACAACCTCAAGAAAGTAAGAATATGAACATACGCATCTATCCCAAAAGCTAGTCCACTCTTGCCGTACTGGATCTTAATTTATATTTGAGAATGCACAGAATTGACCATAATTTATTAATCAACTATAATTACATTTTTACCTTGCACAAAATTTTGTTATCAGTAATTGATAGTTTGTTATCAGCAATTGGAGTCTGTAAACAAAAAGAGTGAGCCATTCCACTATCTGTAAACACAGTCTCTTTCAAATAAATATGCACCAAACATTGATGAAAAGGGCATGGGTTCAGGACCTTCTCAGCTCAAAGGCTGGCATGCAATGAATAGCACATTTTATTGTAAATTAACCAATGAATGGCAAACCTAGGAAAAGACATTTTCAGAAGAGGAAATATGATGTAAAGACAGCTAATTCCTTTATAAGCAATAGAGCAGCTGCCCATTGGATTACTGCTGGGGTTTTTTGCCTGGAGAAACAGATTTGAGGGAAATGAGAAAATGGGAATATTCATACAAAAGTCAGCACTCATAATTCAGAATTGTTCTTTGAAAGAACTTTTTAAGAAGTCAAATTTGGGTCATTTGTTGCTAATTCAAGATGTTAAGGAAATTCTACTATCTCATATTTTCACTTGCGAAGTATTGATACTCCCAGTGAAATTTATACATCCTAATAGACTAGAATATAGGTAGGTAGAAATTTCTAAGGGCATATCCAGTGAAGCACAATTAGATTACAAGGTTAGTTTTATCTTTCACACGTACTCAGTGTCTTGCTACCTCACACACACACACACACACATATGATTTTTAAATTAAATTGTCCTCGCTTATATAAACACATAGGCCCATGATGGCAAACCTATGGCACACATGGCAGAGGTGGCACGCAGCGTCCTCTCTGATGGCACGCAAACCGTCATCCCAGTTTAGCTCTGCTGTGCATGTGCGCACGCCTCCCACTGGCCAGCTGGTCTTCCGGTCTCTGCTGCACATGCGCAGGGGCAGGGCATGTGCAGGGGTGCATGCATGCATGCACACGGGGTGGGGCACATGTGGGAGGCACACGCATGAATGCACGGGAGCAGGGCACATGCGCAAGGGCTGCATGCCCACCGAGCATCAGGACAGCCCCCGACCTCCTTTCCTTCCGTCGCGAGCTGAAGACATGGCTCTTTCGTCAACTCAACTGATCCGTTTTGGGTGTACATTGTTATAATTTTAAATTGTTTTAATTGGGCTCTTGATTTTAATTTTATTGTGATTTGTATTGGAAATTGTCATTTTTGTAAGCTGCCCTGAGTCCCTCGGGAGAAAGGCGGCATATAAATTGCAAAAATAAATAAAATAAATAAATAAATGCGCATTGCATTTTGGTGGTTTAGGCATGTGCGCGCACTTTGGGCACTTGGTCCAGAAAAGATTAGCCATCATTGACATAGGTTGTCTGGATTATGCTAGGGGTTTTTTTAATTACTTACTTTAAAGAGAATATGCAACTTTTCATCTTGGATAGTTGTTTATGCTAATTCAGTAGAGCATCTCGTCAATAATAGGATCTTACTTTCCTTCCTGGAGTGGAACAGATTTAATCAATTATGGGCTTTTTCTGTCACTCCCTTCCATTTGTAGCCTTAATACACTCTAGGTTGAAGGCTGTAAATCCTAAGAATGGAGTAATAATTAGAGCTTGTTGTGCATCTAGAATGTTTAGCAACCTACAACCATTCTGTGGAGTCTTTGAGGCTATTTTGCTCAAATGTGGAGGTGGTGACTGGCTGCCTACTAGTGTTGGGGGAGCAGCTTGCCCATCTATGGTTATCCCTTGGAAGAGGGTGACTCCAAGCCTATATCAATACACTGTGGTGACTGGTTACGCCAGTTCTCTTCCTGGTATTGTGCCTTCTCCTTGATGCTACCCTTCCCAGTTGGCTCTAACCCAGGCCAGGAGTGGACGATCATGAGCAGGCAAAGCCAGAAGTTGGCTACACTCTTGGTCCTGATTCGGGGACTGTTGTAATGCCAGAGGCAGGAATAAATCACTTATAGTATACTAGCAAATAGGAATTTGAAGATGTACTGAACCAAATAGGAAGACATAACATAAGTATTTCTGAAATTGCTATGATCAAGAATTAGTTCTTTACAAAGTAACAGCATTCAAGCCCTCTTGATCAGTCTTCCTCCCTCAGTTAATGGACTTATTGGTCTTCTCTACTGACTGGGCTAACCTATCTTCATCAGTTCTTTGTTTTCGCACCCATTGTATTTATTATCATGCTGCTTATCTCCGTCTGTATGAGAACTATGTTTCAGCTATTGGTGTTGTAACCCTTGGACTGGTCAACTGGATTTCCTGTAGTACTTGTGCTGATTTGATTCCAATACCCCTGAAAAACAGTAACAAACTACAAATGTAAGACAGAATTGCTACCATCTTTCTATCAGCCTCCACCTGCCACCTGGTGGAGAAAAACTGATCATACACCCAAAGCCAAGCCAATAGACACAGACTGGGACCCCCAACCAATCACAACGAAGAGGTGGGGCCATCCCAGCAGACTACCTGCACCAGATTTGAAATAGTAACAGCAGTTGCTGCAGAAGACCCCTTGCATAGCCTGATGATGGCAGATGAAATTCTGCCAAAACGTTGCCTAAGTGCTCTCAATCTTACACGAGCGAAGACCCGAATACACCAAGACTTGCATACCTGCACCAGTGAAAATCTACGAATATATATATATATATATGTTTTCTCAGGTTTTCGCGGGTGTTTGTATGTAGGTCTTTGGTTATTCGGGTCTTCTCCCACGTAAAATTGGAAGTGTCTTGGCGACGTTTCGACGAAGTCTCATTCGTCATCTTCAGGCTGGTGTTCTCGGCTTCGTGCTTCCAGGAGCAATGTGAGATCGCAGCTGTCTCTTCCTTTTAACTGCTAGTGGGGGTGTGAGCTGATTGGGTGGGAACTTGGCTGTGTTCTGATTGGGTGGAGGTGTGTTCTGATTGTTTAGGGGCTCGTCTGTGCTCTGATTGGATGGGGGATTGGTTGTGCTCTGTTTGGCTGGGGGTGTGTTCTGTTTGGGTGGGGGCTTGGTTGTGCTCAGTTTAGTCTGAGTTGCAGGGGGATTTGAGCTGGTGAGCTGCGTTGTTGTTGTTTGGCTTCGTGTTTGTGGCCGTGCGAGCTCTTCATGGTGGGTGTCAGTCTGCTTCATGTATGGATTGGAGAGGTTTAAAGTGGCTAATGATGCAGCTGCAGTCTGGCTTCTGGTCCTTGGTCGTGGCTCATTATCAGTGTGGGTTTGAGTCTGCTTTCTGCGTGGATGTGTGGTGGTGACATCCTGTGTGGCTCTCGTGAGTGTGGGGCTGGTGTCATTCGTCGTGTTAGGGACTCGTTTGTCAATAAGGGCGGGTTTCCAAATGGCTGGTAGGCGGGAGGTATCATCTCGTTTGTTCATGCTGTGTGGGCATTTTTCTATCTCGATGGCTTCTCTGATTATTCTGTTGTTAAAGTGTTCAGTTTTGGCGATAGTTCTGGTCTTTTTAAAGTCAATATCATGTCCTGTGGCTTTAAAGTGTTGGACCAGGGAAGAAGTTGGTTCTTCTTTTCTGACTGAGTTCTTGTGTTCTTCTATGCGTGCACTTATTCGTCTGTTGGTTTGTCCGATGTATGTGGTGGGGCAGGCGGTGCATGGGATTTCATATACTCCTTGATTTTCTAACTCAATTTTGTCTTTGGGGTTCCTTAGGATGGTGGATATTTTTCGGTTTGTGCAGAATGCTGTCTTGATGTTATGTTTGTGGAGGATTTTGCTTATTCTGTCTGTGGTGCCTTTTATGTATGGGAGGAGGGCTTTGCCGTTTTCTTGTTCTGTGTCTTGGATTTTAGTGGGGGTTTCTTTTTGGATTAGGTTGGTGATCTTATTTCTTTGGAATCCATTGGATGTTAGTACGTTAGTGAGGGTGTGTAGTTCGGTTTTTAGGTGTTGTTCGTCAGCTAAGCGTTTTGTTCTGGAAATGAGTGTCTTGGCTACAGAGTTGATCTGGGCAGGGTGGTGGTGTGAGAGTGCGTGCAGATAGCGGTTTGTGTGTGTTTTCTTCTGGTAGATAGTGTGTCCTAGGGAGCCATTGGATTTTCTGTAGACTAAGACATCCAGGAAGGGAAGTTGGTTGTTCGCTTCTGTTTCCATGGTGAACTGTATTTTGGGGTGTAGGCTGTTGAGGTGTGTGAGGAAGTTGTCCAGTTTTTCTTTCCCATGTGGCCAGATGATGAAGGTGTCGTCCACATATCTGAGCCAGAGTTTGGGTTTATGATCAGATTTTTCTAGAGCTTGGGTTTCAAAGTATTCCATATAGAGGTTGGCAATGACAGGTGAGAGGGGTGATCCCATGGGTGCTCCTTCTGTTTGTTTGTATTTCTGTCCATTATAGATGAAGTATGTGTTGGATAGGCAGTGGTTGGTCAGATCTAAGATGTGCTTGGGGGGGTTATATTTGTTTTGGATAACTGTCAAGGCTTCTTTGATTGGTACTTGGGTGAAGAGGGATATGACATCAAAGCTCACGAGTAGGTCACTGGGCTGTAAGTTTTGTTGCTTTATGATGTCTATGAACTGGAATGAGTTTTTTACGTATGAGGTGATGGATTCTGCATAGGGCTGTAGTTGTTTGGCGAGAAATTTGGCTAGGTTTTGTAGGGGTGAGCCTATGGAGCTGACTATGGGTCTAAGTGGGGTTCCTTCTTTGTGTATCTTGGGGAGACCATAAAGCTTAGGGCATCTGGATGATTTCTCTCTGGGTATGATTCTTTGCTGAATCTCTTCGCTGATGGGGGAGGCTTTTATTTTGGATCTGGTGGTTTTTTCCAGGTAGGTGGTGGGGTCTGTGTTTAGGGGTTTGTATATGGAGTCTTGGAGTAGGTTGGTTAATTTGGTTTGGTAGTCAGATGTGTTCATAACCACCGTGGCATTGCCCTTGTCTGCTGGTAGGATTATTATGCTGGTGTCTTCTTTCAGGTTAAGTAGTGCTGTCTGTTCCTCTTTGGGTAAGTTACTTTTGGGTGGCTTGCTGGTGCAGAGGATGTTGGTGATTTCGAGTCTGATTCTGTTTGCATCGTCGGGGTTGATTTTGGTCAGGCTGGTTTGAAGTTGAAACTCAACTTCAAACCAGCAAAGCTCATCTTCAGAAGAGGAAATGGGTCATTCATTACATCACTTTTTCCATCCAAGCCCATAATGTATACAAAATCCTAAACAATGGGGAAATTGGGACACTCTTGATCACCATGAGACATAAAATATATCACAACCACCTGCCTTGAGCTGAAGTTTACAACGAAAGCCAGAGAAATGAAGTGGATGGAGCACACTAAAAGATCTCATGAAAATTTTAAGAGTGTAATCAGCATAATTTATTACTGTTTTCTGCATGAACTAGAATCCTCTGTATGGTAGGAAAGGCCTTGCCTGTAAAAAAAGGTCTCTTCAAAAAAATAGAATTTAATTTTAGCTATGCAAAACCTGGTTTAATGTGAAATCTCTGTTTCAAGCATCCCCTTTCTTGTCAGCATCACTTATTTAGAAATTAAAGAACGTTTTGTTGCTGGAACTATTCTAACGCTGAGCCATCAGATATGTTTGATTTCCAGCTCAGCACCTCTCTCTGACTTCTACTGTAAGCTCATTATACAAAACTCAGCACAAAAGTTAAGAAATAAATGTTTTTTTAAAAAAACCAACCTGGACAAAAGCAACTTAAACCACTTTTTAAAAGACTCACTTTCAGACAACTTCCTCTACAACTCACTCTGTAACATTGGAATGGAGCTGAACAATGGAGTAGGACACAATAAAAATTCTATCCTGAGGCATAATTCCACTGCACAATCGTATAATAGAAATAAAACCTCTTCTAGCAATTTAACTAAAAATGCCATCAGCGAACTTCCTAGGAGGCCTTCCCTAGGCAAACACCAAAGTTGATTCTAGTCAGCAGGTATGGATGAGCTGCAATTTAATCAACATAATGCAAGAGATAATTAGCGGGGGGTAAAAAGCCATGAACATGTAATACAAAGTGCAGTCAGAGGAGATCAAGGGGGCAACAGCCAAGAAAAAAATTGTTAAAGTGTAAGGAGAAAAGAATTCAAGACTATGTCTTCAGCACTTACCCAGATCTAATTGGGTCTTTCAATAGAGCATTTTGACCTGCTGTGACACTTAATACGAACACCAAACCTGAATATCTGTACAGTAAGCACTACCCAAGGTATGTTTGAGTCTGAAGATAGAAAGAATGCTGGGGAAACAGTGAATAATTTTCACTGACAAATCCAGAATTTAAAATCAGGGATACCTTTTTAAAGCAAAATGCACATATGTTTCTATTCCTTTTATTCTCTACTGTTAATAAAGGGTGCAAAGCAGTAGTGAAATCCAAATTTTTTTACTACCTGTTCTGTGGGCATGTCTTGGTGGGCGTGGCAGGGGAAGGATACTGCAAAATCCCCATTCCGTTCCCACTCCTGGGGGAAGGATATTGCAACATCTCCATTCCCACCCCACTCTGGGGCCAGCCAGAAGTGGTATTTGCTGGTTCTCTGAACTACTCAAAATTTCCACTACCGATTCTCCGAACTGCTCAAAATTTCCGCTACCGGTTCTCCAAACTACTCAAAATTTCCGCTAGCGGTTCTCCAGAACCAGTCAGAACCTGCTGGATTTCACCCCTGGTGCAAAGGATAGGAAAGGAAACCTGGCCTCAGGGGGATTTGGTGTTTCAGTTAAGTTAGGGAGCTGGTCAAAGGAGGTATCTTTTTGGAGCTATCCAAGGCTGTGCCATTCCAACCTCACACTAACCAAGGTCTCCTGAAATATATGAAATGCTAAGCGAATCTCTAGTCATGTTCAAGATGGGACACAACATGTTAAAGAGCTGTTGTAAAGATCACAAAAAAACACTGAGTGTAAAATGTTTTGGAAATGCAATTTACAACTAATGCAATAAAGTTGACGTATTCTGGGTCAGCTTTTCCCATCCTGGTGCCGTCCAGCTACATTAGATTGTAGGATATCCCCAACCAACATTACCAAATAAATGATACACATAATCCCAGACATCTGTAAGGTTTCACACTGAGGCACACTTGAACTGAAGAGAAATAGAAGTGTGGGGGTTTTTTTAATTGGATAATAGGTTTTTTTAAGCTCTTGGCAACATTTAATAAATGAAGTTGTTTTCAAAACTGTAGACAATTATTAACAAGTGCAGATAATTACAGTTCATTTAATTATTGATATTTCTAATCATTGTTACAACAGTATGAAGGAAAATGAGGGGGAAGTGCAATTCTATTGAGAATGGATGAAGGAAGCCTTTATTGGGGGGGGAAGCAATTTGAAGAATAAGACTCAACAGCTTCCTGTCTGTTGCCTACAAATTGTTATCCTTGGCAGCAAGCAAATGATTTAGTCCAAATTGGACTCCTCCCAAGTAAAAGAACAAGCAGCCTTTCTGTTAAGCCAATGCATATTATTAATGCTTTTTAAAAATCTGAAAATGTATATAAATATAATTTTACAGATAAATAATAACCATTTTAAAAGAAAAAAACCCTCTTCTGTAAAAGGAAAATAATTATTTTCTGAAATGCAATTTTTGACAGCAGAAGTAAGTTATTTAAAAAATACCGTCAATAAAATATAGCCATGGGACATTAGCTAACCCCTCCAGAATTGATTCTCTAGGAACAATCCAGCTGGGAAGACAATGCTGGCTGAAGGTATATCTCTCTCTCTCTCATTTTCTTTCTCACTCTCTCACATACATACATACCCACATACACAAGATATTGAATGAAACTATTGCAATAATCAACTGGAGAAAGGATCTTGCGATAATCCAATAAGAAAACAAGGAAAGGCTAAGAAGAAGGTTTGAAAACAATTGGAGTCAAGCTAAAATAATCTTGATCTGTGAATTACATAGTGTAACCACATTGATGAACCAAGAGTATATACTTGTACATCAGTGGTGGGTTGCCCCCGATTCGCACCTGTTCTATAGAACCGGTAGTAAAACTGGCGGGAGGCTCCATCCACTGAACCTGACGTCATCAAAACCCTTCTGCGCATGTACAGAAGAAGAGCGCGCACACACACGAGCGAAGCGATTGTGCGGCCCCACTGCAAACCGGTAGTAAAGGTAATTAGAGCCCACCCCTGTTGTACATCCATGCATTTTCTGTATATTAGTGATGGAAAGTAGCCATTTGAGGTTATGATACACAACTGGAATTGAGGTGCTCTCTCAAAATGGATGCTATAGTGATGAACTTTTTTTTTTTTTGTTCAGAGAAGGTGGACATACGTCTAAGATAAGCACTGGACCAAAGTCATCCATGATATTTATTTTCTAATAATTCCTATGGTATAGAGCAGTGGTGGGTTGCCCCAGGTTCGCACCAGTTCTATAGAACCAGTAGTAAAACCGGTGGGAGGCTCCAGCCTCTGATATCATCAAAATGCTTCTGCGCATGCGTGAGTGAAGCGAGTGCCTGCGTGAGGCCCCATTGTGAACCGGTAGTAAAGGTAAGTAGAACCCACCCCTGGTATAGAGAGATATTCTTCAAATAAAAATAAATAGATCTGATTATTTTACTAAAAGAAATGAAAAGAAGAATAACTTCAGGTGGAGTGGGAAATTTAGCAGGCTCCATGAATACCACAATAACTAGTTTGTACAAGTGTTTGAAATGAAATTGGAATGAGGGTTTCAAAATCCCCAATTTGCCCCAGCCTTAATAACAGCTGGCAATGTTATTGCTGGTGACAACAGAGACACTGGATGCATCATCCTTAAATTTTGGATATACTTGACTGTACAGAAATACTGATTTCTGATTATTGTCAAGCCATATGTTATGGGTTCTATTTTGATCATAACTTGCCAAGCCCAATAAAAATGTAAGCAGATCATCAGATAATAAATATTAGCTGAATAATTTTTATAGGAAATAGCACCAAAGGATGTGTCAATGGCTTAATTTCACAGTGAGTGAATATTCAACTGTAAACTGTAAGTGTAAATTCCAACAGTTCACGTTCTATAATAAAAAGATATTTCATGATTACTACAGAATACAGAGGAAATCATAGATAATAATTGACCATTAAACCAGAGAAAACCCAGATGGAAAGATAGAATAGCCAGTCTAAAACTGCGCTCATGGGAATTAAATCATGAGGAACAATATTTCACTCTGGTTTTAAAAAAAAAAGGTAATCAGATATTTTGACAAGAGCCTATAGATCAGAGGAGTGGCTTCAGGCCAGATCAGATAACACTGGGAGAGCTGCCAAGGCAAACTGCAGATAATCAGAAACTATGATGACTGTTTTTGTCTATTGAAGAAATGAATTAGTGAATATAATAATATGTGTAACTAATTACTACCGGTAATTGCAAATTTATCAATATAGTTTAGATTTTTAAATAAATATTCTTTAAAAGAAACACGTAATATTTTTATCCGTTATGCAAATCTGTGAAGATTTTCCTTACATCTGTAGACAAGGTATTAGATTGTATTTACAATCAAATGAATATTTCCAGCAGCTCTTTACATGGTGCTATGGTTACTGTAGTTCAATATATTCTTGCATAATTACTACTTATGCTGATCAAAAAAAGGGGAAGCCAATTAACAAATAACTTATAATTAATAGCAACATTTGCCTATATAATTCTGACTGCAGCACTTTTTAAGTAGTTCAGTTGTACTGTATGCTTCAGAGCTTCCAAAACAATTTGGAAAGGTTGCTTAGGGCATGTAGAAGCACAGATGTAGCATCTTTATGCTTAAATCAGCCATGTTTCTCTGGAACCACATGGCTGCCCTTTGCAGTTCCCATATGGTTCCAGAACATCCAATCTACCCTTTCAAATTCAGATATGGATATTGTGCTAAGTAGTGGACTTGTCTTTGGAAGATTGAACCATGCCAAATGTTGCATGAGAGCAAAATAGATTTCTTAAATTCCCACTCACACACACAGCTTTCTCTCCCAAACTCTTTGCCTTCATTCCTCTGTTAAGAAGGCCATACCAAATAAGAAAGACGATTAACAGAAATTGTTAGGACAAGTTACACTGAACATGGTCCTTCACAGTTGCTGTAAAAATATTGTATCATGCATGGATCAAACTTCCAAAGACAAGTCCACTACCTAGCACAAAACGACTAGCTCCTGGACTTGTCTTAAATTAGTTCGTGTTCTGCCCCAGCTACGGACCCCAAAGAACGCAGCACACACAAACTCTATACAAAGCTTGTTTTACTCAAATAACTTAGTCTTTATCAACCAAAGGCTGTTAATAAACTGTCTTAATAGCCTACCAGAATTCTAAGATAAGGTAATCACAGTCTTACTAGAGTTGGCAGAAAGCCCAGAAGCAATTCTGCAGAGAATCCAGACTCGAAGGAGAGTGAACTAAAGTTGTTCCCTACAGCTTGCTGCAAGCGGCGCCTCCTTAAATAAATAGGCTCAGGGAGTGGCCAATTAGCCCCAAGCCTTACTCTCGAGGAGACCTCCTCCTGAGGAGTCACTTCTGTCTTTTGGCAGCTCTGTGCGCCCGTGCATTGAGAAGAAGCTTCTCCTCTTCGTCCTCTTCACTTAAAGGAGCTTCTGGAGGTTCTGAAGGCCCTGGCTGAATCCCTGCCTCTGGCACCACATCTTCTCCAGCCTCCTCACTGTCCGACTCGAGTGCCAGCTGCACAGGCTGCTGGCACAGCACCACACCAGCCTCCTCGTTGTCGGAATCAGCTATAATCTGCACAGGCCGCTGACGGGCCACAACAGTTTGTAATCCTTAAACATTAAATACTATATAGCTAGTCCTCAGTTTACAACCACAACTGAGCCCAAAATTTCCATTGCTTAGCATGGCAGCTGCTAAGTGAGTTTTCTCCTATTTTATGACCTTTTCCCCAGTTGTTAAGCAAATCACGGCAGTTATTAAGTGAATCATGCAGTCATTCAGCAAATCTGGCTTCCCCCATTGACTTTGCTTGTCAGAGGCCAGTTGAGAAGGTTACAAATGGTGATCACATGACCCTGGGACAGTGCAACAATCATGAATACATGCCAGTCACCAAGCGCCAGAATTTTGATCATGTGACCATTTTGATCACGTGACTTTTAAGTTGTGTAAACCAGTCATAAGTCACTTTTTTCAGTGCCTTTGTAATTTCAGTCTCTAAACGAACGGTTGTAAGTCAAGGAGTACCTATATATGCTTTGTTATAAATTTCTATTCATAAACATTGAAACAATCAGTTAACTAATAACTTTAATGTTGTTTAACAAATTTTGTTTCCCTTTCAATTTTCACTGCTATTTAATTTCAAATTTTCTATCTCTTGTCTTTGCCCACATAGTTAGATTGTTGTAAGAGTTATTTCAGTACATAGCCATTCATTTTCTTTCTCATACTTTTTAATCTTCTTTTCAAGTTTAGCAATATAGCTGTACCCAACATCACTTCATGGATTTAATTTGGTTTTTGAATGACATTTGTAAAGGCAAGAAGATAAAAAGATCAGATTAGGCCAAAGTTAGAGGCAATGAGCCTTTTAAAATCCCTTCTTCTGATATCTCAGTTACTACATTTTTCTGCAGTAAAAGAAGTTTATCGTACTTGACAGCATATGGAAGATAAATCTTAAAAATGGATCTGGGCAACCTAATGACTGATAATGAAAGCAACTTTGAAGTTGTGATTCCTAGATCAGTAGTGCTAATTGAATAAGCAATGGACTTTCTGAAGAGTTTTTTTATTATGCCAAATTAATTAAAACAAATAAGAAAAATGTTTAATCATTATATTTAACTTATGCTTATTTCAAAAATTTCCACTAAATCAGAAATTATAGAAGAGCAATCTACATAGCCAAAAATCAAGAGTCATCTGGTAGGACCTTTTTAGGCTAACAAATTTTATTAAAATACTACTAGCCATCATTCTAATTTGAGTAAAAAATAACCATTAGGTTAGTTGAATAGATTCTTCTTTATCAGAATCTTTAGATTCAACATTATCAATTTTTTGATGATCTTCTACCAATCTGAATATAACATACCTGCAACAGATAATCAGACCAAAATGAAAATAGAGAGAAATCAGGGGATTAAAAAGTGTGCATCTTTGTTCCATTTCTTGATACAAATGTTTATATCCAGACTTTCTGCTTCAGAACTCAAAACATCAACCTAATTAAGAAGATTCCTATCTAGACAGACTAAAGCAAAAAAAGAAAGATAGGGAATTGGTTATGAGGATGAAATTTATGCCAATTTGATTATAATTGTGCTTCCGTGGAAATGGATGCCATGCGTCAAAGGGGTCTACGACAACTTGGCATGGCAACTGTGCCATAGGCAACTTGCTGCAGGCAACTCACCGCAGGACAAGAGTTACACTAATATTGAAGAAATAGTGAAATAGAGTCATTAAAGAAAGATGGAATAAATTACAGTTGTCCCTGTTGAGAAGAATTGCAGCGGTGAAAATGAATATCCTTCCAAAATTTTTATTCTTGTTTCAAATGATACCAATACTTAAGAAAGATGTGAACTTGAACGAATGGCAGAACGGTATTAATAAATTTATTTGGGCAGGGAAAAGACCAAGAGTAAAGCTCAAGATAATGCAAGATGTATGTGAAAGAGGAGGTCTTAAAATGCCTAATTTGAGATTATATTATGATGCAGCTGTTTTATCAACAATTAGTGACTGGTTTAATTTAACGGAAGATAGAATATTGAATATTGAGGGATATGATTTATTATATGGATGGCATGCGTATCTGTTGTACGATAAAAAGGCGGATAATGTTTTTAAGACTCACATATTAAGGAATGCTCTGTTACGTGTCTGGAGAAAATATCAATATAAATTAAATTACAAGATACCTATATGGGCAATACTCAGACATGCGATAGAAAATATAAGTGTGGAACAGAAACAAGATAGGACTACATATAAGGAACTTCTTATAATGGAAGGGAATATATTGCAACTAAAGTCTTTAATGTATTACGAGAAGAAAAGATAGCCCAGACTTGGTTTCAGTTCGGACAGTTACACGCGAGATGGAAAGAGGATCAGAAAATAGGTATCATAAAAACTGATGAAAATTTGGTAAAACAAATTAGAGATCAAGGTCAATCACATATAAAAAGGTTATATAATGCATTGATAGAAATAGATTCAGAAACTGAATTAGTTAAAGATTGTATGATAAAATGGGCACAGAATATCCAGGAACCAATAATGATGGAAACCTGGGAAAAAATTTCGGTTAGAAATGTGAAATTTACACAAGCACAAAACTTGAGAGAAAATTTTTATAAAATACTTTATAGATGGCATCTAGATCCTAAAAAATTAGCATGTATGTATCCGAACCAACAACCTAAGTGTTGGAGATGTGATTGTGATGATGCAACTTATTATCATATATGGTGGACGTGTAAAAAAGTTAAAGCTTTCTGGATAAAAATATGGTGGATTCTTCAGAAGATTTTTAAGAAAAAGATAAGTTTCACTCCACAGTTATTTTTGTTGGGTATTATCTCAGACTGTACTGTTATTGAAACTAACTTGATGTTAAATTTAATAACGGCAGCAAGACTGCTAGTGGCGCAATATTGGAAGAAAGAAGATTTACCTACTATAGAAGAATGGACATTAAAAGTATCGAACTTAGCAGAAATGGCGAAAATCTCAGCATATTTGAAAGACCAATCACAAGAAAGATATATTGTGGACTGGAGAAGTTGGATTGATTATATTCAAAACAAATATGGAACTAAAACGTTTCAAATAGTATATGAATGAATATTTGGATTGAAGAAGATATGTTATTACTTAGCTACGTAAATAGGGAGTTAAAGTGAAAAAGGGATGAAAAGAGTTTATAGATAGTTATCGTATGTTAAATTAAGACTGCTAAATGAAATACCCTGTATTTCGCTCTGGGAAGTCGGGGGGGAGAAGGGGGAGAGTAGGGAGGGGTAATGGGGAGGGAGGTGGGGCTCAAAACTTGGTTAAAATGTTTGTAAAAACTTTTCAATAAAAAAAAAAGAAGGGATGTCAAATGAGGGACAAAATGATATGTGAATGACAAAAATTAAAATATTTTTTAATTATTTTAAATAATTAAATTGAATTGTTGAATTGTCCCACAGAGAATTGTCTCACAGCAAGTTGGCTATGTTGAGTTGTTCCATTCCAGAGTCAAAGAGGTAAAATTACCCATCAAAATGTGATAGGATCACATCGTGACCACTGGCTATATTCACATTCACTATGTTTTGGAGCTGTTTATCCAGTTGCCACCATTTTACTAAGACATACTGCAAAAGTTAAACCTCCTTTACACCAGGTGCTATCCTTTGGGGCAGACGTTTTACATAAAATTACTGAATCATTGACTTGAGAAATATATTCCAAAATATCTCCCACATCAAAGAGATGATATAATTTGTATTTATTAAGAAAAACTTAACTTATGGAAGAGCTCTCCAAGATGAAAATAGATTGTCTTAAAAATAAAATGTAAAATACAGTCCATTATATCTTCAATTTTGAAGGTCCAGATTTTACTGCATACAATATTTGACCAGTCATACCTGCCTCAAGCCATATCACACAATCAGCAAATGCTGTGTGTTATAAATAACTTCCTACATCAAAGACTAACAAATTACTCTGAGGCTTTCTAAAAGTTACTTGTTTCTGCTGTCTACTTTTTTGCCTTGATCATATGATAGAAAGTCATTTTACAGTAGAGAACACCTTGTTTCCATTTCCATTTGTTATTTATATGAGAAGACATTAACCTCTGACTTTCCATATATCTGTATCACTAGCCTTCAGATCAAGAAGGTTCCAGTCCAGTTTGGGATGTTAGAAAGAAGAAGCTGGCTCAACTTTGCTCTCTTTATAGTTTATTCAATTGTATTTTTCACAGAGACAAGACTATCAATGAATTCTGTTTCCCTGGCAATAAACAAAACATGAAGTGTCAAAAAGAAACCAATGGGCTATTAATCACACCTCCTTGAT
This sequence comes from Arizona elegans, assembly GCA_022577455.1. Taxonomy (NCBI): domain Eukaryota; kingdom Metazoa; phylum Chordata; class Lepidosauria; order Squamata; family Colubridae; genus Arizona; species Arizona elegans. The sequence goes on from JAKOOJ010000008.1 coordinate 60,889,236, forward strand.
AACCCTGACCCTACTAAAGCATAACATCTGTCTTGTGTTTTATGTGGCTGAAAGCCAAAATCGGGAGAAGGGAAGCAGCAGTTTCACTGGTCAAATATTAACATTGCACAGCATGTTGATTTTGTAAGAACCCTGCAAACTCAGAAACTTTAATGGAATTGTCTTTGATTTGGCTCCTATCCCATCCATTAATATTCCAAGAGTGAGTCACCCATGTGAACAGACAAATACTAACAAAGTCATGTCCAGACAGCCAGAATGAGCCACTCCCTTTTGAAGGGAAAAGAAAGAACTGAGATCAACAAACGTGTGTGTGAGAAAAGGGGGGGAGGGAGGGAGAGGGAGGGAGAATACATGTATTGATGGTATTATATAATAACTAAAACAAATTAATTTCTATCATAATCAGCCCAGAGCATAATCAGTTTCCTCAGGAATCATATTGCTAAGATATTTCTCATTCTGTATTTGACCCAAGTCAAGACTAAGAATATATCCCCCTGATCATGATATTATCAAGATATTTATCCATGGTTGTGTACTTTTATAGATCATCACTATTTAAAATGAGCTTCTTGGGGGCTTTTATAGAGAGCTTCATAGCCAAATATACCTATTGCCTAATACAAAGTGGTAATAATTAACCAAGCCATCTAGCTGGACAAAAAAAAAGAGATTGTTTTATGACAATAAACATATTTATCGATAGAATGCAGTTACATTTCAGAAAAAGGGCTTTCTGAATTTGGTTTTGTCCAGTTGCAGACTGATTCCTGCCATTCTAAAACGTTCTTCATCTGGAAAGGATTTCCAACACATGAGAATCGATGAAGAAAGAGACAAGAAATCAATGCCAAACATTAATTACTATGATCCAGGAAATGCATGATCCTTAGGCATGCATTAGTGTTCGCTTTGTGTTTCATAGTCTAATTTAAGTTCTGAAAAGTTCCTCTACAATTCCACCTTAAGAAAAATAAAGCAAACATAACCAAGAAAAATAAAAAGAATTGCGTTTTATGAATATATTACAAGTTTTGATGAAATGAAATGTTCAGACTTTTTTAGAAAAAGTTAATCATTTTTATGGTCAGTAAAACTGTTGTATGATGAAACTGCTTGTTTTTGCTCAGTCTAGGACTTAGCTAGCCAGAAACTCCCACCAATTAAATAAATAAACCTTACCAACCACTGCAGTAACACATACACTTCAGACCTATGTGATGTCAACCAAACATATTTGTCATACTATGATCAGGTACCTGACAAAATTATGGGCAAAATAATAGGACTTCTGATGGGATTCAGAAGAAACCCTAGGCAACAAAGTATAAATAAGGTAGACATGTTTGGCATAGATTAAATAAGAATAGATAGACATTGTGCAATATATCACTGCTTGACAAGCCAGGAATCTACAATGAAGTTATGGTATAATGAAATTCTAATAAAAAATCAGGAGAAGTAAAGGAACATTAAAAGTATTCTCAACATCTAGCAAGTCATTTTAGTCAATGGATTTATTAAGAAATAAATTAGCACTTGATATAATTTTAATTATATTTGTTATGACTTTATTATCATAAAACTGCAGGTAAAACCTGGACAGCAAAAATTATTCAAATGATTTATCAATTTAATTAATTTAAATATTGATTAATTTTTAAGTAATGTTTTACTTAAAAGTAAGTAAGGTTCATTTATTTTCAATGTAGCCCTGGATAACAAATTCAAGTGGTGAACATCCCTTTAGAAGAGACAGCCCTTGTTTATTATCAATAAAATGCATCTTATACCTGAAAACAAAATGTAAAATCATAGTAACCGTGTTGGAAAGGCCCATTTAAGCTCATTTAGGTTCAACCCAAAGTCCAAATTGAAACATCCCAGATAAATGAATGTCTGAGCTCCATTGAAGGAGCCCCACCACTCTCTAAGTAATTGGTCAATCAAGATAAAAAGTTAATCTGGCAAGCAAGTTAAGCACCTAAGTAAAGATCTAATGAATGCAACATATTAATCATCAGCTGAAGTGAGAAAGAAAATCCAAGATTGGATTGTGTTCTATTTTATTTACACTGGTACACACCCTTCAGGAAAATCAGTCAGCAGCCATTTCAAACAAGATGTTACAACATAGCTATTAAATCAACATTATATATTAAGTAATGTGAGTAAGGCATATATGTTCAATTATATCTTTTCAGCCCCACCTACAAACACAAATATTTGGAAGTTTGCCAAGGTTATTAGGATACAACACATAACCTATTTAAACATAGACACAAGTGCACCAAATCAGGAAAAGATTTGGATCAAATTATTTTAAATATTTTACTGGCTCTAATGTCAGATTACAATGTATGAAAGAAAAAAAATGTGGTCAAAAATAATTAATTTAAATCTTGCTTAAATGGTCAAACTGTACTAATGTTACTGTACTACTTACTTTCATTGTGAATTAAAAATGGATTTGTTATAAAGATTACTCAGACTAATAAAGGAATGCTATTATCAAGATGCACATACCTAGAATTCTTCATAGGCAACCTTATCAAATGAAGATTTAATTCTTAGGAGATGGAAAGCAGTAATGATGGATGTATTCAGAAAACAAATTCCAACTAATGGATTTCAGGTTGTTGACAAGCCTATAAAAATTATCAACTCCAAACAACAGCAGAATTTAAAAGAAAGGATGAAACCAAATAATTTTGGATTGTAAAATCTAAACCATATTGTGAAATATCTATCCAAATAAATTAAAGAATAGCAAAATAGCATATTAGTTATATGACTAAAGATAATTAAACCTTGGAGGAGGTCTTTTCTCCTGGCACATCCATTCAATTTTCTTCACAGTGGTATCAAAGTGATTTGCCATGCCTCCTTCTGGAATATTTTTCAACCTCCAGGCTCACCTACAGTTCTGGGATTTCCTGATCATCATTTCCCATCTAAATGCTAATTGTGGAAGATCCTGTGGTGCTGCAATGAAGGTTTTTTTTAGGTCAACACTTTGCTGGAGGAACGTCCTTTAGGAAATTCATAAACTAACTTTAAATTATTACAATATTTCTACTTCAGATAGTGGTTTTCCATACAGCTTCTGATCATCCATATAAAGGAGATGAGATAGCCTGGCAGATTTTTGTTTCATGTTTGATAGCGAGGGCCTGATTTGTTCAGTATTGTTGATGGAAGAATCAATACAATGACAAACAGTAGTGCTGAGAGTGAGTGTCAGGCCTGTCCCAGTCTGATTCCTTAAGAAAGAAAAACCTTCAACTCCATTTGATTGAAGTGAAAGGTATTTTTTATTAAAAGATGCTGGTTGCGGTAAAGTCAGGTGGAATCTAAGTTTCCCACACAGCAACCCAAAACTATTTCCTTCATTCCCCATCCCTTTCCCCATGACCAGTCTAAATTCAAACAATGTGATGCCACTTACATGTTTTGGGAACGCTGAGGTGTTTGGGCTGTTAACTTTCCACATTCAGGGTAAATGAACATGAAGATGCCTGGGATGAACTGGTTACAGTACATGTAGATCTGCTCTTCTTCAGCTGTCATACCCTCCTCCCTAATTCCCACAATAAATGCATTTGGGTGTATTGCTCATCTATTCCCCATCCCCACCACTAGTGCTTTAATAGCAGGATGCCAGCAAACTGCCAAGGCCAAGATGGTGGATCTGACTGAGTTTCCTTGAAATAATCTTCTCTTTATATGAATCTCTCCCAGTCTATCACCATTGACCAGCAACTATGTCTTCTACATTGTGCCTTTCATCTTTGCATAAAACTTCTTATATTTTGATTTACTTCTGTTGTTTCTAGTCACTTGATTATTCATTGGCGGCTCTCTAGGTGGCTCAGTGGCTAAGACGCTGAGCTTGTCGATCAGAAAGGTCGGTGGTTCAAATCCCTAGTATAGGTTTCTTGTGTGAGTAGGGGGTTGGACTAGATGACCTCCAAGGTCCCTTCCAGCTCTGTTACTGTTACTGTTACAAATCATGTGGCAAGGAGTTGAATGTCTTCTTGTAATCAACGCAAACTACATTCAAGTTGATCTTCCTTCTCTTGCAATTTTCCTTAATCATTTTGTCAATTAGAAATTCCTTTCTTGTTTGGCAGTTTCCTTTCTGCTCAGGTGGAAGGAGCTTGTTTTCAACTAGATGCTATTGGACTTCATCAGTTTGGAATTTTAAAATTGTAGTTTGGCCTTTAGTTGCTTGGATCTTATCTTAACCATTGGGACCACAGAGCCAGTTTGTTCCATAATCTTTCAATTTTAAATTTCAAATCTTGATGTTTAATATCATTATGGTTTGTTGCACAGTCTAAACAATCCAGATGTTTAGACTGGATTTGGCATTTTTACCCATCTATCAAGTCCTTCCCAAGGACCTGGGATAGGCGGATGTTGTTGTTTGATATAGTTAAAAGTATTTTTGAAGGATGTAAACTGTTCCAAGTAAAGTTGCCTTTTGCAATTAAGTGATGATGCTTTTGTCGAAGCTGATGGTATACAAGTGATCTTCCAGATGCTTTGTGATTTCATCCAAGATGCCTGTTATTATTGGTACAGGCTTTGCTTTCTTTTGCTACAGTCAATCTACTTCTATTTGCAGGATTTTATATATTTATTTACTCCAGTTCTTTCTTTTATTCTGCTTCTCTGGGTACTGCCACATCAACTATTGAGACTGTTTTGTCTTTCTTATTGGCAATTGTTAAGTCTGGGTGTTATTAGAGGAACAATAAAAAGGCAAAGAGCAAAAGATGCATTTCCAAAGAACAATTTAACAAAACAAAATTGTTAATCTAATAAGTATATTGAAATGAGGGTATAGTGTAAGGAATGTTAAATATTTCTCTGGCTCCGCCTCTCTCAACAATTGATGCATGAATAACAAAAGGTAAAAGTGGGTGTCTCTTAGTTTCACAAGCCTGAAACCCATCCAAATGTAGCCCGATTATTCCCTCTGTCCCTTCCAAAAACCAACAGCTATTCCAAAAATAAGAGACCCATGACCTCTTAAGTCAGGGCTGTCAAACTCGTGGCCCATAGGCCAGATGCGTCATACTCTGGCTTCACCCACACCCAGATTAGTGAAGGGGGGGGAGTCCTGATATGTCACGTGATGACACTGTGATGATAAGAGTTTGATACTCTTGCCTTAAGTCATCCCACAGCGAGGCAGGTTCAGAAGTGCTTTGGACACAAGAACAAAAAAAAACAAGAGGAGAGGCCAATAAAAATAGTAGTTCTGTGAGTATCCTTAAATGCAGATAAGTGGCAAATTGCTCTCATTGCTATCTTTAAAATGTTCAACTCTCTGAAAAATGGCCTAAATGTTTTTGGATTTATTTAGGTTTTATTTTCAGGGGGAGAAATAATAGTAGCAATAGAAGCAGTTTATGTAATATAAGGAAAATAACTCCCATCATTAATTTTATAAAATTGAAAAATTCCACCACTGTTATTTTGCCACCAAGTCTTCTTAGTGTGATTATGAAGTACTCCCTTTTTCGCACTTGGTGCATGCAAGCGCATTCCCTTTTCAGCACTCGGTGTTGAAAAGCAGTGGTGGGTTGCTACCGGTTCACCCCAGATAGGGCGAACCGGTAGCGGTGGCAACAGGAGGCTCCGCCCACCTGCACAGATGTGCATGCTCAGAAGCGTTGCACACGTGCGTGAGCACACACATGCCCATGAGTGAACAGGTAGCGACGGGTTTTTATACCCACCCCTGCCAAAAAGGTTCACCATACTGATCTAGCTCATTCAAATGAATATACATAAAACTTGTACTTTGTGTTTAAGGTCCACAGTTGTTTCAGTGCGATATAAATTTTTCCAATTTTGACTAGGCAGTTTTATTTATGGAGAACAAGCTTATATATTCAGCAATAATATATGAATCTGTAGAATTTTTCACATACTTGCAAATAATATAATTTCCATGTCACTAGTATGTTTCAAATACTCTTCTTTCTTCAATAATTTTTTAAAAATATTTTCTTAGCTCTAAGATTGCAATTAAGGAAAGTGGAAGTAATATAACTTGCAGAATACATTCAGCCTAAACAATTAACTCTCAGAAGTCACCTGATTTGTGACTTCTGCCTGTGAGATCTGCCTGTTACCATAGTTATGGTATTTGGAGCTGTAATTCTGCTTGTCTTCATAATAGCATGGATCATTAACAATTTACATGTTCTTAAAAAGCATTTTGTTCTTGCACTTTCTATAGAAGCTTTATTTCTGAGTTTCTCCTTTTGTAACAAATTTTAATTTTTTAAAAAACCTAGTGAAAACTCCAAATATACATATATCATTTTGACTACACTTGGAGAAACATGGTACCTACTATCTTTATGGTTTTAACAATCTGCAGTTACAAATGTATATATAAATAAGAAGCACTTTGTTCCAGATCCAGAAGAGAAATAAGTATGCCAAAAAAAATTTCCCATGAAACTTGGAGCAGAAAATTATTTGGGGAAAAGAACCTCAGACTAAAGCTTTTATGATTCTTCATCCCTCATCCATGCTTTTCCTGATTTCAATAATCAGTTTTCTATGTAATATTTCATGTCCAGCCCTTACCATTCAAATCCTTCCTGAATCCAAGAATAGCCCTAAAATAAGCATCAGTTATTTCAGCAGTGATCTGATATACAAAAATTACACATATTTTAATCCACAAAAAGTAGAGACATTCATACATCTCCGTCTTCCTGCAGAATGACAGACCAATTGATCTTGTTCATTTGTCAGCTCTTGGGTTCTCTTACATAAATTACAAATCACTTCATGCCTCTTTGTAGCTTTATGATTATGGCTCCCTAAACTCAACCTTACATGCTCATGATAAAAACAAAACAAAAAAAGGAAAATTAAGTTTATCTGATTTACTCAACAGTTAAAGCAGAGTCAGATTCATTCTTCCCACACAAGAAAAGCTATGATTATTTTCTATGGGGAATGGTTAGACCTGGCTGCTTTTTCCAGTTGTGTGTTTAGTTTCCATATAATAAAAATATACTATAAGAAAGCACTTAGTTTGCTTGCTAGCCACTTTTTTATATTGAAGATTTCATCCAAGAACCTCACTTTGGTGCCTTCCTTCCTTCTTTCCTTCCTTCCTTCCTTCCTTCCTTCCTTCCTTCCTTCCTTCCTCTTCTTTCCTTCCTTCCTTTATTTTTCTTTTTCTCTTTATTGGTATGCCTTTACCTTCTTCCCATGTTTTTCCACTTCCCAGTTTAGGGCAGAGCAAGAGTAACTGGTCCAAACTCATTCAGTTTTTACAACTAAGGGAGGGCAAGTTGTCGACAACAAAGTATCTAAAATCAGCTGACAAATATTGCAATATTGAATAGTAGAGCTATTGTCATACAATCTATTTTCAGCAACAAATGAATCCTCTGCCACTTTGTAATATAGCAAATGTATCTATGACATACAGTCACTTATAGCTTATCCATAAAATCTTATGTAGCATTCTATAATACAGTAGCTCTAGACATGTATGATTCTTAAAGTTCTCCCTGGCTACATAGACTGGAAACTCTCAATGCTGTAATCCCAAAACATCTGAACGCATCAAACTGGGGAAAGCTGCCAGAGCAAACATGTGCTCAGACTCAGAAAAAGACAAAAGCATTTGGAACTGTTTAGCTTAAAGAGGAAATGTGTAAATGGGAATATGGTAGAAAAGGCTGGTGTGGGGGAGCATGTGATTTTACTTGACATGGAAAAGAATTTTTTTCTCTCACATAAAGCCTAGAGTAAAATAAAGAAAGATTCAGGATTTAGCAAGATGCATAATAAAAATAAAATTCATTGCCATTAGATGGCCAACAATTTAAATAGTTTGTGAAGGGAGATTAGATAAGTAGATTACAGCAGAAGTTTCATCAAGTCACCTGATTCAAGCTATATAGAATTGTAAAGGTAATAAACAATATTTCATATTTTATCCTAGAGCTTGGGGACCAAATATTCCCTGCAGAATCACAAGTAGCAGTGCTTTTTTGCATGTTTAGCTGCAAACAGTGCATCTAACATTGTTTAAAGAAGGCTAGTTCCCTTAAGTCTTGTCTATGAGGTTTGCAGGTACATCTGATTGATCACTGGAATTTAGAATACTGGATTAGAAACACCTTGGTGTGAGTCAGCAAGATTCTTTTTATGCTGTATGTCCCACTGTATGTCCCACTCAGAAAGGAAGATGTCAGGGTACTGATGATTTAATAGCCTACCAGCTAGTGTAATGTGGTAATACTGTAATGTTGTAATACTGAAATGGTGATGCAATGAGAATGAGAAAGCAGGGTTATTTGACTGCTACCGCTTTAAGAGGCTGTAATATAAGAGAGGCCCTTTGAGGGCATACCTCTCTCTCCGTGTGTGCTTCCGTGCTGTACTTGATGGTTGATTGCCTGACTTTACCTAGTACATGTATGTATATATTCCTTGTAGATAAACTACTATTTGAAAGACAAACCTCTGTTTACTGTATTTTGCTCTTGGGTTGTCTCAAAATAGTCACACTGTGTGCACTCTGACAGAAGAGTAAGGGATCTGCAACCACATCTGCTTTAGTGAACATGCAATTCTATATGAAAGCTAAATTCTCCAGGCTTGGAAGAAGCATATTCTTAAGCATTTATCCAGTCAATATAGACATAGGCCCATCCTAAATGGAGGCACATTGTAACTGCTAATCAGAAGGTGATTCAAGAAAAATAAATCTGATCTCCAACAATGAACTAGCTCTACAAAATATATATACACATACACACTCTGGAATTCAAAATCATTTGCAAAGCATGCAAAGGCACAATGCACACACTCCAACACTGGAAGTTTTTAAGAAGAGATTGGACAACCATTTGTCTGAAATGGTATAAGGTTTCCTAACTAAGCAGGGGGGTTGACTAGAAGACTTCCAAGGCAGGGGTGGGTTCTAAATTTTTTTACTACCGGTTCTGTGGGCATGGCTTATTTTGTGGGCGTGGCTTGATGGTCATGTGACAATTCTTTAGGATTTAGCAGAGGTACTGGTCTACCAGGCTTTTAACTGCTTGCAGAGCTGTACCAGTCTACCCATTTATTTTTGCAGGCACTGGTCTACCCATTTATTTTTTGAGGCACTGGTCTACCACCAACAGGGCCGGATTTTCCTATAGGCTAGCTAGGCTTCAGCCTAGGGCCTCAAGATCAAGAGGGGCCTACACAGTGGTGGGCTTCTGGGGGTTCTAGGGGGTTCGGCAGAGCCCTTTGTTAAATTGCTGGCTCGCCCACCCCTCGCCTCCCACCCGCGCGGCGCCAGCCTACCGTAGCCAGGGGTGGGCAATTGTGGCTCTTTTACAACCTGTGGACTTCAACTTCCAGAATTCCTGATGCAGCTTGGCTGTCTGAGGAATTCTGGGAGTTGAAGGCCACAGGTTGTAAAAGAGCCACAACTGCCCACCTCTTCCCTAGCCTGAGTTCCGCTGCCTGGGATCCACGTGGGCTCCGGATGCAAGAGAGCAGGATGGAGAAAGCAGCTTCCCCACCTTCACTCACCCTCCCTCTCTGCCGTTCGCTTACCCCGCCCACTCCCCATCTATTGCTGCCTCCGATGGCTAAAGGAAAAAAAAACTTCAAATTCTTGCCGTGGGGCTTCAAAGGGCCGCCCTAGAGCCAGTGCTGCAGCCGAACCCTTTGTTAAATTGCTGGCTTGCCCCGCCCCTCCGCACCACTATTTATTGCCAATAAATAGTGGTGGGCGAGGGGCGGGGGAGCCAGCAATTTAACAAAGGGTTCGGTGTTTTTTTTGTAATTTTATTGGCCCCCGGAGCTTCAGCATAGGCTAATTAGCCCTTGCTTAGATTTGCTCTCAGCTGTTTTGCTCACGGATCTGCTCCTTGCTTGCAAAGAGTGCTGATTTTTCCCCCCTAGCTATACTGAAAAACGAAAGAGAAAGTAAAGCAGGCTGTTGGCTTTGCACGTTGGAAAATTAGGCAGGCAGATTTCTTTTTCCTCACCAAAAAAGGTAGGTGCAAACAACAGGAAATTTAGGGAAAAAGAGGAGATTTTAAAACACAAAAGAAAAAAAGCTCTATTTAACTAGGGAATTGTAATAATTGAGATACTATTAGTTGCATATTGTGTTGAAAGCAGAAATGGTTAAGTTGTGGTTTGGAGGAATATATGGGGGAAATTATTTGGTTTATTATTATTGGTAAATATAATTAATTGATTTGTAAGAAATTGGATTGCATGGAAATAATTGGAATATTCATGTTCATATTGATTAATATACAAAAAAGGTAGTTATATAACTAATTGATTTATATTAAAATGTTGAATTCATATTAAACAACTGTAATATTACATAATTAACCAATGTGAGGATGGATATAAAAATAGATGACAATGGAAAGGGGTATAATATAGAATAGAAGGGAAAAATTGAATTTGATTAAGATTAGAGATGAGGATGAGGGTAATATTGGTTTTTTACAAAAATAGATGAGGAATAAATATGGCAAAAAGGAAATATAGAAATTGTAAATTTAATTGAAATGACTAAACACTGTTTAAATTTGTGAACCGGCCAAATACTCTGTTCAAAGAAAATACATTGTATGTTTGTATGTGTGTTTCTAATTATTGTTATTTATTCATATTTGTTCTCTTTTATTCTTTAAAGTTTAACAATTCATTCTTTATCTTAATATCTTTATATTTTTGGGGGGTTGGCTTTCTTCCCTTTCATCTTTTTTATTGTACAGCAATCTTTCTCCTCAAACCTACCACCTCTCTTTTCTTTCCTTCTTACTTTCTCTTCCTCCCCCTCTTCTTCTCCTCCCTACTTCCTCTTCCTTTCTCCTTCTCCTCCTTTCTTCCTCCCTCTCTCTCCTACTCTAATTTCCCTTCCCTTCCTTCATCCCTCTCTATTGCTGTATCCTTTTATGCATATGGACTACTCAGAGGGCTGAAAAAGTTATTTCTGACTGGTCCTCGCACTTTTGACCAGTCCTCGAACTTACGACTGTCCTCACATTTTACATTTTTGCCCTATCTTGTCACCATGGTGAAGAGAAGCAGTTGTGAAATGAGTGACATGGTTGTTAAGAAAGCTGCACGGGCATAAATGTGAGGATGGTCATAAGTGTGAGGACCGGTCAAAAGTGTGAGGCCCAGTCAGAAATGACTTTTTTCAGCCCTCTGAAAAAAGTCTATGCGCACAGCCACGCCCACCCGGTCAGATGACAAGCTACCCATGCCTACACAGTCACGTGACCAGCTAGCCATGCCCACCCAGTCACATGATTGCCAAGCCACACCCCCAACTAAGCCACGCCCACAGAACCTGTTGTTAAAAAATTGAATCCCACCACTGTTGAAAGGGCCTCATAAGTGGAATAGCCTAGGGCCTCTTCCAATCTAAATCCGGCCCTGACCACCAAACTGCCTTTTACCACTTATCAGCTGCCCTTTGAAGCCCCGCGGCAAGAGTTTAAACAGTTATTTTCCTTATAGTCATCAGCTTGGACTCAGGAGGCAGCAATAGATTATGGGTGGGGCCAAATAAAATGTAAGAATAACGGGGGTGTAGGGGCAGGGGGGGAAGAACCATTCGGTGACATCATATCGTCACCGCTACTGGCTCGGCGGAACCAGGAGGAACTGGGAGGAACCCACTACTGCTCCAAGGTCCCTTCCAAGTCTGTTATTCTGTTCTGTTCTGTTCTATACATTATATTGTGTTTCTCGCTCCATAATTCTGCTTCTTTTTCCTTCCCTTTCCCCAGAAAGTTGTCTAAATATTTGTTAGCTACCACTAGATTGTGTGAGCAAAATTTACACCAGCAACAATCCAGCTAAAACTATGCTTGTATTATTATTGCCCCACAATTGCTTCCCAAATGCCCAAATGTGAACTTTGTGACATTATACCACTTGCCTTTTCTCTTCTGGATGGGGGGAGCATCCAGAAGATGGGGAGCAAAAAGAAATTTGAAAATTTGAACACATAATAATGTTATCTCCCTAATCCATTCTCAATTACATGGATTGGTCTGGCCATCAGCAAGCTTGATTACTTCCTCCCTTTGTTCTTCTCATAAATAGTAATAGCTCCTCCAACCCTTTTATTCGGCTGTCAATCCTAATTTTAAGTGTGCCAAATGAAGAGGGCAACACATTCCTCTTTGCTAAACATGTATTTTCCTGTACATTTATCTTGTTATTCTATCAAAATAATTTATTTTTAATGCATTTTTAATGTATACCGTCATACCCAAGGCAGCCCACTTCAGCACCCAGAATAGGAGGCTTTTAAAATACAGCTATCTTCACAACATAATATCAGTTTAATAAAAGAAAAAGATTAACCAGCCAATATCAGCATGTTGTTGGCAGAGATGTGCTATTTTTATATCTCTTTGGTTTACCTCGGCAGTAATTCTGAACTTCTCTTAAGAAAAGATAGCCATCCTCCGTCCTTTAAAAATACTTCTTGCTTCGGCTTAAAGGCAACCCCAAAAGTAAATATACTGAAGCCTGTTATTCAAGGAAATATACTTTTCCAATGACACAGTAAGTACATTCCAATCTTGCTATAAAAAATATTATATTCTTTTGTCATTAATATGGGACCAACAGCAACAACAAATATCCTTGGCATATTTGATGTCCATTGATGAATGATTAAGCAAATTAACTGGCTATTCTTTTTAGATATATGGAATCCTGTTCTATAGAAATGGTCACAGATTAACATATGGCCTAATTCTACCTTTTAAATGATCATAGCAATACATACTGCAATCACATTAATTCATAACGGATGAGCACTTAGCCTATGCTTTGTGTATCTGGAGAAGAGAATAAGAAGAGGGAAAAAGTGGGTTTTATGAATACCTCTACATAAATAGGCTAAGACTGAAGCTTAGCATGGTTTGTATTAAATAACTTATGCTTAATTAGATTTTTTTTAAAAAAAAATAGCAAGCAAGAGGATTTTAAAATAAAAAAGTTGAAGGCAGGAAAGCTAAGCAATATGGTTGGGTTAAGTTTTTAAGTACAAAGAAATGCCATATTTGGTATTTGACTCCCAGCATCGCTGTGAATTGGGTGCCATATAAATTTAATAAATTACTATTATTATATACACAACAATGTGAAATCACATCTGCCAGATCTTTAGCTGGTATAACATTTTTACCCAGAACCTAGAATACCATATATTAAAAGATGATTAGGGGAACTGAGGCTAAAACATATAAAGAAGGGTTGCTGGAATTGGGTATGTCTAGTTTTACGAAAAGCAGGACAAGGGGTGACATGATAGCAGTATTCCAATATCTCAGGGGCTGCCACAAAGAAGAGAGAGTCAAAATATTTTTGAAAGCACTTGAGGGCAGGACAAGAAGCAATGGGTGGAAACTAATCAAGGAGAAAAGCAATTTAGAACTAAGAAGAAATTTCCTGACAGTTAGAATAATTAATCAGTGGAACAACTTGCCTCCAGAAATTGTGAATGCTCCAACACTGAAAGTGTAATCTTTTTAAGAAAAGATTAGATAACCATTTGTCTGAAATGCTATAAGGTTTCCTGCCTAAGCAGGGGGTTGGACTAGAAGATTTCCAAGGTCCCTTCCAACTCTGTTATTCTAGAATAATATATATATGTGAATACAGGCTGTGTGGCCATTTCTAACTGATAGAGGAATATTTTGTCAAAGTTCAAATTTTCTAAAAGCAATTCAATTTTTATGCTATGGCAGTGTGCCAATAACCATTGTGCATTTTTCTTTTTTAGGCAAGCATTATGCACATATCACATGAGACATATAGAAGTATCTCAGATTTATGACAATCACAGCATTCCATGATCATGACAAGCAAAGTCAGTGCAGAAGATGGCAAGAAATTGCAAGCTGTGGTGTGACTTAACAACTGCTTCACTAACCAAAGGAGTTGCTGGCCCCAAGTAGAATTGTTAAGCTAGGACTATCTGTAAATGGTTCTTATCTACTCCATAATAATCCATACAAGGCTCCGGTGAAATAATATAAGCATAACTAAGTGTGGTACCGGATTTTAGATATTTAAGTTACTGTGGGATTTCACATTCTTGATCCATCTTTCTCAATACTAGTTGAATTTTATAGAAATAGTCACATATATTGTTTCCAAGCATTCGTGAGAATATTAAGAACATTGATTTTAAAAAGTATTTCTCAGCTTGTCTTTCGTCTCGAGCCACGAACGTAGCAAATCACCACAAGCACGGATGAGATTTCAAGTTTTACTAAGGGCATTGTAGATTCACAGCCAAAAGCAAAGCACAAGTCGGATGGTTGGTTCAAAGTCAGCGCTGTGCACAACTGCCGCACAGCGCTATTTATCCCAAACTTAATTCCGAAACCAGCATCCAGCACTTAGTATCCCAACCACTCCCCCTGATCAGCTGTTTAGCGGTCGCATTAGTTCCGACATCATCGAACGTTGCCGACCAGGAACCGAGTGGGAGGTTGATGGGTTCAGGGATCGCTGTGTGTGCCATGCCGTCTCGCGCTTCAAGCATCTGCTGCTCGGCTCCCCATTCCATATGGGTGACGTCTTTGTGGCCTCCCAGACCCCCCCTAGGAATGGCGAGCTCCGGCAGGGCTCAACAGTACTATTTTGACCCTAATATTAGACTTGACAAGAACTTCATTCTGGGTCTTAAAATTTTGCCCGTTCTGCTCAGGGCAGCTAGTAGCAGCAGCTGTATAAAGCAGTTTACAAGAGCAAATCCTTTCAATTTATACAATTTAGACTCCCAGCTAATCAAGAGTCTCTGTGCTGCATTATTGTCATGGTGTGCACACAGGGAAGTCCACGACATGCGGCTAGATGATTGCTTCAGTGCTTCTATTTCAGGAAAAAGACCATACTGTCTCACAGTTCTCACCATTATTCACATAATCTACAAATTGATTCCATTCAAATTCCCAGACATTGTTTAAAAACCAGAGAGGTCTCACACTGACCCTCTAAACTTTGATCCATGTGCTAGTTAGAAGTATTCCTGCTTCGTGTTATTAATTAAAACGGAAGGCAGGCAATGCCCTCTACTGATTCCCTGTGTTCTCTGCAGCAGTAAAATTCAGACAGATTGGCACAAGAATAATTTTTGCTTCTAATAAGCATATGTGCCTTGTCAACAAACTACTGTAAATAGCCCAGAAGAAGGGATGTGTCATAAACTTGTAAGGAACAGGGGAAATTGCTCCTTAGTGATAATCTTTCCCAACTTAAATGACAGTCTCTTTGTCTTTTTATGGATGTTTTCACTGCCCCACGCTCTGCAGGTTTACATAACATTACATCCTAAGAAGACAGCAGGAAATTGCAATAAAAGTGATATATAGATACATGATCCCTTAACCCCATCACAGTTTACATAAACTTTATACATGTATACTATGTATACATAGGCAGGATAGTTTGTGTAAATAAACATCCATTTGACAGAATAAATTATTGAAAACTGACAGCTGTTAATATCTAGCTCTCAATTCAGCTCAGGTTTCCATTTTAATTAAATCAATGGGAATTATTATCATAGAACAACCAATTTGTCCCATTGAGTGGAATGGTCTTACACTCATTTCACTGGAAGACAGACATAATCTATCTAACAATTACCACATGTCACAGAGAGCTGTGTTCTTTTTTTGGTTTGCTTGTTTGCTTGTTTAGTTTGTTTACATATTGTGGCGATGGTATTTTTGTTGTTGTTACTTCACTCAGACGTTGTGACAAGATAAATCTTTGTAGCCTACAGCATAAATTCTGCAAACAATTGCAGAATTCATCTTTGGGTGGTCCATCAACATAGTATCTACAATTAAGAACAAGCAGTATTATGCTCTTTTAGTTAGATGTATTCAGGCTAGATAAACAGTGAAAGATTAATTAGAATATATTATACATTGGCAATAGAACCCAAAATATATAATTACCTTGGCAGTGGAAATTGCATACATTGGCTGCTTGATTAATTTCATGGCCATATTATGCTTGCATTATTCAGAATTATTAGGGGAACTTATATTTCATTTAATTATGCTACATGGCCACTTCATCTACAAAAATCTGAGCTGTAAACAGAATCATGGAATCAATTGAAATACATAGTAAATTCTTATCCTGATTCATAAATTCAATTTGTGGTACAATTTACAATTCAAGTATATTAAAAACTGTGGCTTAGTAAACCCTAAAAAACATTTTATTTAAGCATGTGAGCTACAGAAGAAGGGAGTGTAATATTCACTCTCAGCCTAATATACTACAATTATTACATCTGAATGACACCCTATAATCTGCCTCATATATTAAATGCTTCTTTGAGTGCAACCAATTTTATAAAAGAATTGTATTTTTATAATAAATAGCAAAACAGATTTTTTTTTGTCCTAACTTATTTGCCTTTACCTTATTCTAGGTACAGATGGAAAAGTTTATGAGCAACTTATGAGCCAATTCTAATGCTGTTATGTATGTAAGGATTTATACTGATAAAAAGCATATGATTGAAATGCCAATATTACATTGCTAAAATCAGTCTATCAGCCTCAAATTATTTATTGATAGCTCAGCTAAAGTCAATAGGAGCAATTCAGCATCAGAATCATTATATGGGAACGTACTTATGTTTATAGACAAAAAAGGTAATAGAGTCTTTTAAGTGGATTTTCCCATCATAGTTGAGCTATAAAAGGGTTGATGTATACAGCTTATCAAAGGTGAAAATAGCTCTGACAATATAAATGAAAGAAAGGAGTTTTACCATTGCATGACAAGGACTAAAATGTGTAGAGTATACCCTTACTCTAAGTGGCAAACACTTGAGAAGGGGACAAACAGGCTTCCCTCAAGATTAAATGTCATGAAAGAAGGAAGCCAGGAGCTATAGACTTACCATTTTAGAAAAAGGGTACGATAAGCAAAAGGAAATATTATCAATGTAAATAAAACCTTTCAATCTGGAGAACTCCAACATGGGTCAGCTGAGGAAAAACGTGTAGATTTTGGGGAGGAGGGAAACATGAAGAAGAACCTATCCCTCAAGCTCCCATCCTTTCAGGTTCCCTATTCCTCTCATGTATGTTGCTAATGACCATTCATTTATTTCTCCTTCTGTGTGTCATCTGCATCACTTCCCAGAAATAAGGATGTAAAAATGTGTCCAGTTCTCCCCGTTGCATCTCACATCGGAAAGGCAGAAATACAACCAGCTAGGGGAAGAAAGAAGGAAAGTATAGCTATGGATGCCAGAGAAGGAATCTTATCCCTGTGCTGAATTTGAATTGTGGTAGAGAGCTACTCCTCTCTACCTCTCTATTAATCCTAATAACCAAGCCTGCACATATTAGAGGTTCTTAGATAGAGCTGCCTCCAAGCCATTTGCTTGCAATCTGTGTTATGAGCTGTGCATCTAATGTAATATCGTGTAAGTATATATGGCACCTACTTTGGATTATGTATCCATTCAAATATTTAAGCCCAGAATTTACTGTATATATTGTTCATCTCACCTTAGAATACCAGTTAACGCAAAGAGCTGTGAAATCTTGACACAATATATTTAACACAAAGAGTTCTCCGATGATATACCACAGACTCCCATCTTCTAACAGCAGATACCAAAATCACCATAGCTCAGTGGTTCTCAACCTTCCAAATGCCGCGAACCTTTAATACAGTTCCTCATGTTGTGGTGACCCCCAACCAGGGGTGGGTTCTAAATTTTTTTTTACTACCGGTTCTGTGGGCATGGCTTATTTTGTGGTCGTGGCTTTGCGGTCATGTGACTGGGTGGGCAAGGCTAGCTGGTCATGTGACAGGTGGCCATGGCTATGTGTATAGGGACTACTCAGAGGGCTGAAAAAAGTCATTTCTGACAGGTCCTCGCACTTTTGACTGGTCCTCACACTTATGACCATCCTCACATTTATGCCTGTGCAGCATTCTTAACAACCATGTCACTCATTTCACAACTGCTTCTCTTGAACATGGTATAATATAGGGCAAAAAACGTAAAATGTGAGGACAGTCATAAATTTGAGGACTGGTCAAAAGTGCGAGGACCAGTCAAAAATAACTTTTTCAGCCCTCTGAGTAGTCCCTGTGCACAAAAGGACTACCCAGAGGGCTGAAAAATGTGATTTCTGACAGGTCCTCGCACTTTTGACCGGTCTTCGCAGTTATGACTGGTCATCATTTATGCCCATTGTACCATTCTTAAAAACCGTGTCACTCATTTCACAACTGCTTCTCTTCAACATGGTATAAGATAGGGCAAAAATGTAAAATGTGAGGACAGTCGTAAGTTCGAGGACTGGTCAAAAGTGCAAGGACCAGTCAAAAATAACTTTTTCAGCCCTCTGAGTAGTCCATATGCATAAAAGGATACAGCAATAGAGAGGGATGAAGGAAGGGAAGGGAAATTAGAGTAGGAGTGAGGGTAAGAGAGGGAGGAAGAGAGGAGGGGAAGGAGAAAGGAAGAGGAAGTAGGAAGAAGAAGAAGGGGGGAAGAGAAAATAAGGAAAGAAAAGACAGAGGTGGTAGGTTTGAGGAGAAAGATTGCTGTACAATAAAAAAGATGAAAGGGAAGAAAGCCAACCCCAAACAAATATAAAGATATTAAGATAATGAATTGTTAAACTTTAAAGAATAAAAGAGAACAAATAGGAATAAATAGCAATAATTAGAAACACACATACAAACATACAACGTATTTTCTTTGAACAGAGTATTTGGCCGGTCCACAAATTTAAACAGTTGTAGGAGGTTAGCACCCACCCCTTTCCTAGAAGAATGAAATATTTTGGGAAATATTAAAAAGGCAGAATATTATATTTCCCTGGATGAGAAATGGAGAAGCATATTTTACAGACAAATCAGCTCCCACCTTCCTGCCCCCCACCCTTTGTTAATGGCCCATAGGCAGAAATTCAATCCTTTGTCAAAGGACATTTGCAACACAATAGCAACAGAAACTAACACAGTGGGCCCCATCAAGCCATGTGATCCTGTCCACCATTAAAACATCTTTCCAAATAGTCTCCATGTTTCCAGTGTCTTTTTCCCCACTTGGAGCAGAACCCAGAAGGATATTTCTTCCAACACAGTATTTAGTCATTTCAATTAAATTTACAATTTCCATATTTCCTTTTTACCATATTTATTCCTCATCTGTTTTTTAAAAAAACCAATATTACCCTTCATCCTAATCTCTAATCTTAATCAAATTCAATTTTTCCCTTCTATTCTATATTACACCCCTTCGCATTGTCATCTATTTTTATATCCGTCCTCACATTGGTTAATTATGTAATTATGTAATACAATTGTTTAATACAAATTCAACATTTTAATATAAATCAATTAGTTATATAACTATCTTTTTTTGTATATTAATCAATATGAACATGAATATTCCAATTATTTCCATGCAATCCAATTTCTTACAAATCAATTAATTATATTTACCAATAATAATAAACCAAATAATTTCCCCCATATATTCCTCCAAACCACAACTTAACCATTTCTGCTTTCAACACAATATGCAATTAATAGTACCTCAATTATTACAATTCCCTAGTTAAATAGAGCTTTTTTTCTTTTGTGTTTTAAAATCTTGAACCTCCTCTTGCCCTAAATTTCCCATTGTTTGCAGTTTTGTACCTACCTTTTTTGGTGAGGAAAAAGAAAAAGAAATCTCTCTGCCTCATTTTGTCACGTTGCAGCTAAGACCCTCCTTTCGCTTTCTCGTTTCAGCATAGGTAGGGGGAAAAAAACTTGCTCCAGGAATTTACCTCTTTGCAGCTAACTCTTTGAAGCCTCGCGGCAAGAATTTAAAGTTTTTTTCCCCTCTAGCCATCAGCTGGGACTACGGAGGCAGCAATAGATTGGGAGTGGGCGGGGTAAGCGAACGGCGACCGGGCGATCCAACAGAGGCAGAGGGGAGGGTGAGTGAAGGCGTGGGGGGAGGGGGACGAGAGAGGGCTTTGGCGACCCCTGTGAAATGGCCGTTCGACCCCCAAAGGGGTCGCGACCCCCAGGTTGAGAACCGCTGCCATAGCTACAAACATATTAGCACATTTTTAAGAATGCTTATTACTGATGTGTAACTCATTCCCCGTCCCCACAGGGAAATAAATGCATAAAATAGCAACAAATGCAAATTGCTGTCAATAAAATAAGCTTTTCAAGCAAAGGCTTCCAGATTCATTATCCTTGATTCCAGATTCATTATCCTTGATTCAAGCTTCTTTCAAGTTGTCTTGCCTTATAATTGCATCAGTGACTTGACCACAGAGTTAGCAAAAAAAAATTCCCATATACTTTTCTTTCTTAATATGATGTTTACTTTCTTTCACTTTCTCAGTTAAAATGTTGCACAGCATAGAAATATCTGTTTAAGGCATCCCTGATTCCCACTACAGGTAGTCCTCGACTTACAACCATTCATTTAGTGATCATTCAAAATTCCAACAGCACTGAAAAAAATCATTTATGATCATTTTTCACACTTGCAACCATTGCAGTATCCCCATAGTCATGTGATCAAAATTCAGATACTTGGCAACTGACTCATTTATTATATTTATGATGTTTGGAAGTCATGTGATCCCCTTTTGTGACCCTCTAACAAGGAAAGTCAATGGAGAAACCAGATTCACTTAACAACCTTGTTACTAACTTAACAACAGCAGTGATTCACTTAACAACTGTGGTGCATAAAGTCATAAAGTGGGGAAAAATTCACTTAAGAAATGTTTCACTTAGCAAAAAAAGTTTTTGGCTCAATTGTGATCGTAAGCCTAGGACTACCTGTACATTCTTTTTTTGCTATTTTTTCTCATTGAAGAACTCCAATTAACAGTTATTAGGCATAACCACAATACAAATTCTGTCTAATTGTACTCCATGTAATGAAGTCTGTTTGATCTATATGTATGTATTTATGTATGTATGTATGTATGTTTTTTCCTTTAATGCCCTATATTGCTCAAACATTCACATATTTGTGTATTTTCCCTCTGGTTAGATTAAAAACCTAATCCAACAAGTTGTGACTAGTCCTTCTTCTGTCTTAGTCATGCTGATGAGGCCATTGATGAGCTGGTCTGTCCAAAGAAATTCCCATTGTTTTCAGCAGATTTCCTCTGAGCCTGAATTCACAAAATTCAAGGGCAGCTGATTCCTCACCACAGAGAGAATCACCACAGAGAGAATCATGCTGTAGTTTGTTTGTTTGTTTGTTTGTTTGTTTGTTTGTTTGTTTGTTTAGTTGTCAAGCATATATAAAATAACAGGTAAAAGTATAAACATAATTTGAATACATGAAAAGAGTAAGTAAAAAGGAATATTAGGTCAGGGACGGTAGGCACGCTGGTGCACTTATGCATGCCCCTTACATACCTCTTAGGAATGGAGTGAGGTCAACAGTAGACAGTTTAAGGTTAAAGTTTTGGGGGTTTGGGGAAGAAACTACAGAGTCAGGTAGTGCATTCCAGACATTGACCACTCTGTTAGTGAAGTCATATTTTCTGCAATCAAGTTTGGAACGGTTTACCTTTTGTTTGTATCTATTATTTGCTCGTGTATTGTTGTGGTTGAAGTTGAAATAGTCATTAACAGGAAGAACATTGTGGCAGATAATTTTATGTACTATGCTTAGGTCAGACTGAAATCAGCGTAATTCTAAACTGTCTAAACCCAAAATTTGAAGTCTGGTGGCATAAGGTATTTTATTGTGGTTAGAGGAATGGAGGAGTCTTCTCGTAAAATATCTCTGGACTCTCTCAATTGTATTTATGTCCAATATGCAGTGCGGATTCCAGACAGATGAGCTGTATTCAAGAATTGGTCT
Organism: Arizona elegans; assembly: GCA_022577455.1. NCBI lineage: Eukaryota > Metazoa > Chordata > Lepidosauria > Squamata > Colubridae > Arizona > Arizona elegans. The sequence continues at coordinate 60,911,176 of JAKOOJ010000008.1, forward strand.
AGCAAATGTTTTGTATGCTCTAGTTAGTAGTACAACATTACCAGAGAAGAAGCTACACAAGATTAGGTTAACAACTCTTAATGCCTTTTTGCCAATGTTGTTACAGTGGGCATGGGCACTTAGATCATTAGAAATGAGTACTCCAAGGTCCTTGACAGAGTGAGGGTCATCTACAAGGTCATGTCCTTGTATTTTATGTTTTGATTTTTTTTGCCAATGTGCAAGACAGAGCATTTGTTGGTTGATATTTGAAGTTGCCACTTGTTAGACCAATCTGACACATAGTCAAGGTCTTTTTGAAGGGTAGTTGCATTGTCGGTGGTGTTGAATAATTTAACATCATCAGCGAAGAGAACACAGTTGCTTTTAATATGATCACAAAGGTCATTTATGTAAAATATGAAGAGTGTTGGACCTAAGACACTGCCTTGGGGAACACCGCTATTAATATGTACAAGATTTCATAGAGCGCTTCCTATTTTGACCACTTGTTGTCTGTTTGATAGGAAGGCAGCTATCAATTTATGTAGGAGTCCAGAAATGCCATAGGATTTTAGTTTTAGAAGTAATTTGTTGTGTACCACTGAATCAAAAGCTTTACACAAGTCTATGTAAACTGCGTCTATTGCTTTGCCCTGATCGAGATGTGTAGTCCATATGTTTCTGCAATGTAGTAGTTGTAGATTACAGGATAATTTTTTTCTGAAACCAAATTGTTTATTAGAAAGTAGGTTGTTTGTCTGTAGGTGTAGGGTTATAGATTGGTTAAGATTGATTCCATGACTTTGCAGGTGACACAACATAAAGAGATTGGTTTGTAATTTTCAACTAGGCTAGGGTCTCCCTTTTTACATATTGCTATACATAGCAATACTTAGAATAGTTTAACTAGTATTTCTTAGACAAATAAAGCATGCATTAAATAGTCAGCGGTTGAAATAAAAATGTAGATTTGGAGGCAGGGGGACTGGGCGGATTCCAAATTCTTCAGCCAAGACAGTTAAAATATTCCATTTTAAGCGGAAGCATGCCTGTGAAAGGAAACAGGTTCAGGCAAAAGATGATGCCTCAGGTATTGGATTTGACATAGATTTCCTGAAAAGCAAGCCTGGACCTTCTCTGTGCCTTTTATTCTTTTGATAGTGAATACATGGAATGATATAGATTTCAAGGAGTGCAAGGTTTTCTGATGAGGCTTTGGATATAATCAAATTATCTTCTTCTCATAGAACTATTCTTTTTTTTTTTTTTTTTTTTTTTTTTTTTTGGCATCATAAATCAACATTTTCCAGTTGGGTCTTGAGTTATGTTCCTTTGGTTTTCTTATTCTACTAAAAGCAAAAACAAAATCTATGTTCATAATATTAGATCTGTGACATAAACGAGTCCAGCTTCATGCTGTTCACATTCCCACTAATTTTTTTAACTACTAAAAAGTGTAAAACTAGGCACTGGGATTAAAATTTAGCTCTTTGAATTAAAATGTTTCTTGTTACATCCCTTTCTTTAAAAACATTTTAAAAACATTTTTTTTTTTTGGTATGGGATAGGACAGAAATGGCTAACCTTTTCCGGACCAAGTGCCAAAGCGCGGGCCTGAACCCTCAAAATGCGAATGCGTGGCCCCCTGCACATGCCCCCTGTGCATGCGCACGCACCCTCCGCATATGCTCCCTCCCCCGTGCATGCGTGGCATAGCTGAACTGGGACAACGGCTCACGTACCATCAGAGAGGGTGCTGCATTCCACCTCTGGCACGCGTGCCATAGGTTCACCATCACGGTGATAGGAGATGCAGGGGGGGGGCTGAAACAAATGAGAAGTGCAACTAGAATCAAAAGCGGGTAAGGGGATATATTTTTTTTTCTTTTTCTGATAGCCTCTATTTGCTCTCTCTCTAATAACAGGGTTCACTGAAAGGATACTCAGTAGAGGACAGTAATGAGATTTTGAGAGGCTGACTGTGAATCAGAGTTTGTGTTACAAAATCAAAAAGCATGAGTCATCATTTGTTTCCTCTTATTTCTCCCCAGATTGCTCATGAATTAAAGTAGCTTGGTGAGTCTCCCCAGTCTGGGAAAGGGTTAATTTGGTCATAGTGACTCCCTCAACATTAACCTCAAAGTTAGATTATTGCAATTCATTCTTCATAAGATTGCCTTTGAGGCAAGTGGACATTTGAAGGGATAACCCACTACCCCTATTTTGAATGTATGGCCCTGGCTACCAGGTCAAATTCAAGGTGTTTATAACATTATATAAAGTTCTGAATTAGTTCACTGTCGGATAGATCACTTTACCCCTCATGTACCTGCTCAGCAATTAATATCAAGCAAGTTGCCCTGTTGGATTTAATCCACTTGCCAGACATTCACTATGGAACAACCCAAAACAAGGCATTCTCAATACAAGCACCTGTATAAACGCCTTCCCTGTTCAATTTTAGTCTTATTAACTTTTAATATCAATTAAAGACTTTAGTTACTTAAGATGCTGTCATTTAATTTGTTGTTTTTATATCCTGTTTTATGGTTTCAATCAGGGGTGGGTTCTGCTTACCTTTGATACAAGTTCGCAATGGGATTGCATGCATGGGCATGTGCAGAAACTTCTGTGCATGCCCAGATCACCGATGACGACATCCGGGGCAGTGGGCGGGGCCTCCCGCCGGTTTTACTGCCAGTTCTTGTGAAGCGGTCCAAACCAGGGGCAACCCACCACTGGTTTTCAATAGTTGTTAAATGAACATGGTTTTAATGAATCACATAATATCCATGTGAACTGGACAAGATAGCTCCATTTTACATTATTCTATTTCATTACTGGCTTACTTTTTTTAAATTCAGAAGCCCAGAAGAATTCCACAGATATTTGTCTTGTCAGAATTTTACAGGGTTTGTCTTGTTATTTGGCCCTTCTTCTTGCTGAGTTCAGTTTAACATGCAGCATTTTCTCTAATGCACTTACAGCAGAAACAGAAACTAAAACCCTAATTTTAGTTAGGATTCAGCATTTGACTCATTTCCACCTCCTGATGTCCCACAAAAATACAGCAAGAATCTAAGTGCAGCTGAATTGCTTAGTGGAGTACGTTTTTGTTCATTCTGTCTGCCTTAAATGATTATAGTAATACTTCGGTTACAAAAAACAGATGCATTATGTGCTTGGAAAAATGTAACATGGCCTTCAGCCAAGGAAACTATTATTTTTACCTGAAGTGGTACACTGTCTTTGTGTTTGTAGATTTCAGTGAGGAGTCACATCCTCCTGACCTCAAAAGCGTGTGTGTGGGCAAATCATTTAAGCACCTGCAGGAACAGAAAATAGCTATCTATTGTTAGCTGGCTTTATCTCCAGGCTGATCAGTTATTCCTTGAAAGTCTTGTCTGTGGTGAACAGGAATGCACAAGTTTTTAGAGGCCTATGCTACAGAAATAAAGGCATACTGCTTTCAGATCGTATCTGTTTTTCATGGATCTGCGTATTTTCTTCATCCATGCAGGTGGCAGTGCATCTTAACATGTATTGGCATGACATTACCCACTGTTCTGCAAAGTTTCACAGGATTCTGGATTGAAGGAAATGAATCCAAACAGTTTATAAAGATCAATGAACTAAAAAATTTAAATACAAAACAATTTAGATGAGAGTTAAAATTATAAACTGAAAATGCATGAAAGAAGCCCTCAAAATATCTTTAAATAATAAATAAGGCAATGCCAAACTCTACCTTCTGCTTTTTCTTCTTTTACACACACACCCAAAATAAATTTGTTCTCAAAATCCTTGAAGATATCTTTCTAATTTCTCTTAACATGTCTGAGCTTCGTTTCTACTGAAGGTAGCATCACAGATTGGATTTGATCATTCTCCAAAGAGTCTTTGACAATTTTAAGATGTGTGGACTTCAACTCCAAGAATTCTGGTATCTGGACTGCCTACATCAGGGCTGTCAAACTCGCGGCCCACGAGCCAGATGCATCACACGCTGGCCACCCCATGCCCAGTTCAGTTAAGGGGGGGGGGAGTTGCAATACGTCACGTAACGCCACCATGACAATGCAAGTTTGACACTCCTGACCTACATGCTCCAATCTTGAAGAGCCCAATGGGAGAGATTCCTTGGAGATTTAATGAAAGAAATGGAACCTTGAGAGACTACAAACTGCTAAAGAGATGATTCTACAGTGAAAGGACAACATTCATATCAATTCCTTTTTCATCTTACATGTAAATAAATGCAAGAACACCATTTATGAAATTTTGCTGACTTCCTTTGAAATAACTTTTAAAGCCATTTTCCTTCATATTTCAAATGAGAACTGCTTGAGAATGTTCTGCTTGTAATTAATAAATAATAATCAGAGAGGACAAGAAATTTCTCTGTGAAGAATATTTTGTAGTGAAGAATTACAGGGCAGTCCTCGACTTACAATAGTTCATTTAGTGACCATTCAAAGTTACAATGGCACTGAAAAAAGTGACTTATGACCATTTTTCACACTTACAAGATTGTGAGCTCTTAGGCATGAACAGTGGCTGGTTGACTTTTCACTCATGAATTCTCTCTCAGTGCAACCCCACCTCACAAGTTTATTGTTGTGATCTAATTAGGAGGCAGGAGTTTAGACCTGCTGCTGCCTTGAATTATATATTTAAAAATCAGGAATGATGATGATGATGATGATGATGATGATGATGATGCTAAAAACTCACAGAAAATCTCTCACCTGCTGTACATGGATGACCTGAAGCTATATGGAAAATTGGAAATTGAGATCCAATCACTGACCAATACAGTTCGAATTTTCAGCACTGAGATCAGCATGGAGTTCGGCCTGAACAAATGCACCACAGTGGCAATGAAGAAAGGGAAGATCGTAGACAGTGATGGAATTGAAATGCCCAATGGACAAACCATCAAGTGCCAGCAACCCGAAGCCTACAAATATCTGGGCATACTGCAGCTGGACAACATCAAGCACGGGCAAGTGAAAAATGTGGTCAGCAAAGAATACACACAAAGGGTCAGGAAACTTCTAAAAAGCAAACTGAATGGCGGTAACATCATCAAGGCTATAAATACTTGGGCCATATCCGTCATCAGATATACTGCTGAGATCATGAACTGGACACAGGCAGAGCTGGACAGCCTGGATAGGAAAACAAGAAATGACCATACACTATGCGTTGTACCCACGTAATGATGTTGACAGGCTATAATTGCCCAGAAAAGCAGGAAGCAGAGGACTTTTGCAAGTGAAGCAGACAGTCGAAGAAGAGAAGCATGCTCTGGCAGATTATGTGAAAGACAGTGTTGAACCAGCTTTAATGGAGGTCAACAAGAGGAAGCTGCTCAAAATGCAGCAAACCAAGAATCAATATAGGAAAATAGCGATGCAAACTCGGGCTGACAGCTGGTGTAATAAAGCACTGCATGTACAGTTCCTTGAAAAGATCCAAGGAAAAGTAGATAAGGAAAAGACCTGGTTATGGCTGACCAACGGAACATTGAAGAAAGAGACAGAAGGCCTGATTCTTGCAGCCCAAGAACAAGCCATCAGAACAAATGTAATCAAAGCCAGAATAGAAAGATCTGCTGATGACCCCAAATGCAGAATATGAAAAGAAGTGGATGAAACCATTGACCATATACTGAGCTGTTGCAAGACAATAGCTCAGACTGACTACAAACAATGTCACAACACAGTCGCTCAGATGGTCCACTGGAACTTGTGTCACAACTACCATCTGCCTGTAGCAAACAAGTGGGATCATAAGCCTGAAAAAGTGATTGAAAATGAGCATGCAAAACTGCTGTGGGACTTCTGAATACAGACTGACAAAGTTTTAGAACACAATCCCCTGGATATCACAATTGTGGAGAAGAAAAAAGTGTGGATCGTCGACATTGCCATACCTGGTGACAGCAGAATCAATGAGAAACAACTTGAAAAAGTCACCAGATATCAGGACTTGAGAATCAAACTGCAGAGACTCTGGCCTAAACCAGTGCAGGTGGTTCCAGTGGTACTCGGCACACTGGGTGCTGTGCCTAAAGATCTAGGCAAGCACTTAAAAACAATTGGCGCTGACAAGATCACCATTGGTCAGCTGCAGAAAGCCACCTCACTGGGATCTGCTCGCATAATCTGCCGATACATCACGCAGTCCTAAACGCTTGGGAAGTGTTCGACTAGTGATTTGGGATACGAAATCCAGCATGGTTATCTTGTTTGCTGTGTATACTGTCAAGTTTGTGTATAATAATAATATCATCCAAGAATTTTACAAAATACATCAAGAAATTGCAACTTCCTGCAATAACACCAGCGGAATATATGATCTTCTGAGTAGTGCAAAAAACTGTGCTACTCGGAAGATCATACATTTTAAGAAGATACTTGAATGCTGGCAGCAACCCATATCAACCATCAGCACCAGTCAATGGTATATGTGATACATTTTTAAATGTTCAGTTGACTGAGTTTCATGTTTAATGAATAAAAGAGATAATATTAATAATAATACAAAGGCCTGCAAATAAAAATAAAGTAACTGTGGCAATGGTAAGCAAGACAAACAAGAAAGTTCTGTTGCCTCTTGAAAAAGCACCTTTGGGATAACTATGACCTGGATGACTGAAAATCTCCATAGACAGTAAGCAAAGATAGAACCAATAGGGATAGATGCGTTGGGTGCAATCATAAGACAGTACCAGGTGAATATCATCAGCATTGACAAAATCATCATCAGTTAATCGCAAAAGGCAGAATTACTTGGAACAGCTTACATCCTGCAACAATACCTTTAACACCATCAAGCAACATCTCCCTATCCCAGGTTCCTGGAAGGACTGGATAGGTGGATAAAAATGCCAAATCCAGTGTAAATATTTGGCTGACTGTGCAACAAACTATAATAATACTCCATTCTTATATGCATATAGTGTACAGTGTCCATACAGCCTTTATTTTAAAGGATAGCCCTTTATTTCAGAAAGCTGTCCTTTAGATTTATTTAATTCACTTACTTATTTTCTTGGTTTTGCTCTTGACTTTTCCTTCCTACAGTAAAGTTATAAACATAACCAAAAAAAATTTATATCCTAATGAACTTCTTTCATTCTTTCATTCTTTTTCACATTTGTCCTTTATTTTTTTTCCCAAGACAATATCTTATGTAATGGCACAGATAACATTGGACCTCAGGACTGAAATCAAGGACCCCAGAGTCATCATCATCAAATGACCATCAGAATCATGCTGGGCATCATTTCATTTTCTAACAGCTCTCATTCGGTCTGAAGAAATAGATCCTTTAAAAATATTTAAAAGCAGAATTTTGCAGAGAGTCTCATGAATGAAGTGTTGAATCTTATGCATTATTGCACCTATTTACCCTATTTACAAAATACCTTTTATTGTGCAATAAAATAATTTTTGCTGCTCTGTAGTGGTTAAAAAAACCCTGCTTTTTGTCTAATCCTTCTTCTGGTTTCTCCATTCTAGTTATCTGGTTGAATTCTTTGCAGACTATACAGAAGAAAATTTTAGTTTGTTTCTTGGGCAAATAATACCAGACTTACCTAATTAGAAAATATATTTTGTTTATGAAGCATTTGCATCAATGTGCTACTTTTAGATGAAATTAAGGTACTTTGAGGCATTCATGACCTGACTTCCTTATGAAGAAGGATGCCTGAGGCTTGTGATAGCTGTTCTGCCTTATTTGGTTATATCTTCCTGAAAGAATAGGAAGCAGTGCAGAAAGAAAAGGAGAAAAGTTGACTTAGTGAAAAGAAGCTATAAGAAAAGAATTATCAGCAGTGTTCATACTTCTTAATATAAGCTCCTTTTGTTTAAAAGAAGGGAGAAAATGAACCTTACAAACACAACTGCCCTGTTTCAATAGATCAAAGGCTGAAGCAAGTCTTTCATGTTGCTCAAAGATCATTGCCAAAGGGCATGAAATGGCACCTTAGAATTCCATGGGAGACATCAATACATGGAAAATTCTCACGTTGGAGTATCACAGAGAGAGAGAGAGAGACAAAGAAACAGTAGAGAGAAACAAGCTATGAATCTACAAGGAGCTAATTAAAGAGGTTGTGCTAGACAGGAGCAGCAGATAAATTATCTTTTTCTAAACCAGAGGCACAGCAAGACCAGTAAAGTTTTGGCTGGTAAACAAAGGCTAGAGAGAAGGAATGAATGATGAATCTAACAAATCAAGCTGCTATAGAAATTATGGGTCCTTCCCTTCTGGATTGTTCACTGGATTTGTCCCAGATATAACTACTGCCAGCTTGCTTTTCTACCCCCTTTCTTTCAATTCCCATCTTCTGTATCTGGCCTTTGCTGAAGAAATGTGTATCCAGCTTGGCTACACTTCTACTTCTAATGTATGCTTACAATCTTAATCTTAATTGATTTGAACAAAATTATCTGTTTTCGCCTACAGAGCTTGACTAAGTCAGTGGAAGGCAGTGTTGCCTGAAGTATTTAAACTGTGATACAGTAATACAGGACCTTCTCCGTGGTGGCTCCCTCCTTCTGGAACATTATCCCTCCCAAAATTAGACTGACCCCCAGTCTAACACTCTTTCAGAAAGCCCTAAAGCAGTGGTGGTTTGCTACCGGTTTGCCCCAGTTCGGGAGAGCCGGTAGTGGAAATCTTCATAGGAGAGAGAACCGGATCGCTCTGAATGTCATTTGGGCCCCACCCCCACCCCCGTGTTATACCTACCTTTATTTCGTTTATTTTTTGGTCAGCTGTAAGGCACAGCAGAAGGGATTGCCATGCCTCAGCTGGGATTTTTCTCAATGCATTTGCGCAAAGCGCAAGTTCGTGTGCACGATGCGAACCGGTGGTAAAACTGATTAGAATCCACCACTGCCCTGAAGGCGTGGTTCTGACAGCAAACCTGGGGAGCCCAGAGCGGGACAGAGTCCATTAAATGGCTGGTATGAATGTGTGTTGTAACCTGGAGTGTGTGTATGTGTGTGTGTTGTTATTTTATTATTTTCATCTTTTATTATTTTTATTTCTTTTATTTTGTGTTTTTAAGTGCTGTGAGCTGTCTTGAGTCGCCATATGTGGTAGGCAGCAATATAAATTTTCTAAATAAATAACTAAATACAATTTATGATCCAATGAACAGATTTCAAAAATATATAGTTATTTTTAACAATAAACTCCATCATATAGGAAATGCGGGTCACCAAGTCTTTTTTAGCCTTATTTAAAACATTTAAAGTCAGTCTTTTTTCCATAATGAAACTCATGTAACATTCCCCATAGGATATTCCAGTCAGGCACTACGGTACCTACAATAATTTCATGTTTATTTAGCTAAGCAAGCTAGGAATACCAATCTTCTCTTGTAATATAACAAAGAGCCAAATTGTTCCATATTTGGAACCATATTTTAGAATACATAACAAGATAAAATTATATCATGCTTTAGTCAGTACAGAAATACAGCAGCAAAAAAAATATTATTATACAGGTCATTGCTTGCCTATATCAAGCCCTATCTTTATGATCAAGGTTTGATTGTTTGTAAGGTCCATAGATCTGCAATAGAATCCTCCTGGTCTCTGCTGCTGCTGTTCTTTTGCCCAACTTTCTTCTATCTTGGAGAAAGCCAACCAAGCAATGAGGACAATTTATTTTTTTATCAGGTGAACACATCACTAGAAGAAGGAGCAAAACCTGGTTGACTGAGAAAAACTATCAGTATTAAATACAGAGTGTGAAATTTTCCTTGAAGGCTCCTCCTCAAAATAATAGCTAACTTGTCAATCTATCAGCAAAGATGGCTTCTCAGTATAACCAGAGCAACTATCAAGGAGCCTTGATAGTACAGTGGTTTAGTGCACCCTGTTATTAACACAGCTGCCTGCAATTTCTGCTGGTTCGAATCTCTCCAAGGCTCAAGGTTGACTCAGCCTTCCATCCTTTCTAAGGTAGGTGAAATGAGGACCCAGTTGTGGAGCAATAAGATGACTTTGTATAATATATACAAAAGAATGAAGGCTATTGCTTAATGCATTGTAAGCCGCCCTGAGTCTCCGGAGAAGGGCGGCATATAAATCAAATTTAAAAAAAAAAAACTATCACTCATGTCACTAGACAAGGAATGGCAGCAGATTGAGTGAAGTGCATTCAGAGCCACTAGGTATAATCTAAACAAAATTGCTTCTTTTTTCTTTCTGTAAATCCTTTGGTTTTAACTACACACATAATTGAATACACACATAATTTTTCCTTCAAAGGGGAAAATAGTGTGTGTTGTGTAGGTAGGTAGGTAGGTAGACATATATACATGTACACACATGCACAACTTTGGTTAGATTGTGACCAGCTACTTTTATTTTCAACATTTTTTTCCCAAATTCAAATTTAAATAAATTCAAACAATGTCATATGCACCTGTTTTCATGTAATAATGTTTACATAGTGATTAGTCTTAAGTATTGCAATAATTGGCAAGGGGATTATTGCATTGTCACACTTGATTAATCCAGAGAACACTGCTGACACACCTTAAGTAGGCTAAAGCAATGCACATTAGGTACATTGTACAAAACATTTGAAAGGACACTCTGAAAAATATGGAGGAATGAACAAAGACCCTCCTCCTCAAAGCAGGGGGCAACATGCTTTGTCCAGAAGACTCAATGCAGCTGCTGTGAAAATTTGCCCAGGTGCCAACCCAGGTGTGTTGTTCCACAGGTGTTTTCCTTTATCAGCTGTCCTAGCAGAAGTAGTTGTAGTTCTGTAGTTGTTTGTGCATGTACATGCAGAGCCAACGTAGCAGAAAAAGAGAGAGAGATTAGACAGAGAGACACTCGGTCTCTAAGATTTTCTAGTGATCTCCTAAGCTAGTATTAACCAGGCCCAACCTTGCTGGCTATTTTTTCTGTGTTGATTTATGAAATCAACATAGGCAACCTAAGTGCCTTAGTATAGGAATATGCTGCATTTTAATGAACTTTATGAAAACTCTAATTAAGAGACTAAAACTAATGCACTATTACTGCAAGAATGTAAAGAATCAGAGCCATGATTCATACGTATGCCTGTTTGCATATTTCCCACGGAAATACTCTTATCAAATTGGGTTAACAATATTCCTACCTTGATTCCATTTCTGCTATCATTATAAAATGTTAATTTCTAAGGCAGTATGGTTTTATTCTCATACAAAAAACACAACTAAATTAAAGGATAAAGAGAAGTTATCTTTATAACAGCAAATATTAACAAACAGGCACTAGGGGGCTCCCTTGCATTGTGAAAATAGCATTTTGTGCCAAAGTCCAAGGAGCAAGATTTTTGTTATTGTCTGCCTGCCTGTATTTGGGTTTATGCTTTCAGGAAGAATGGCCAGATTTTTGCCTTGAACTTGTCCCCCCAGAAGCCCACCAACAATGCAAAAAAAAAATCCATCTGCTGTACCATATAAATAATTCAAACATGGCACTCTAATTATTTCGACACAAAATCCTATATAAGCATTGTGTTATATAATGCCCTGTGTAGATTTAAAGCTTGAAATATTTGCTTCTCAAGCACCCAGTTTTATGACAGATGAAAATCCCTTCAATGATGTTTTACCATTTCCATGAGTGAGATACCAAATTAGGTGTCCAGTGCCAAACTGATCTTACTTTTTAATTTTTAGTTGCTAAGCTGCAGAAAATTTGTGGAGGTTGACCAGATGGTGGAAAGTCTGGCTGGTTTCAGTACTCTTTGCACATCAAGAAACGGAAGGCATTTTCTCCTCTCTGAACATGTAGCATTCAGATAAACCAATTTTTACACCACTTATTTGGTTTTAATATCTCAGACTGAATTATAGTTTATTTTAACCATGGTTTATTGAAGAAATTGCAATTTACCCTAAATTAAAAGCCATGGGATGCATTTGAAAACAATTTATTGTTATTATTTGGTTATAAAATACAATCATTTATTTGAAAAGCCCAGATCATTGACAATTGTACATTTTTATTTTATTTTTCTTCATGCACATAGTCAGCTAAGCATTGTTTGTCATTTGTTGGCTTACATCTATTGGATACTTAGAACTTGATGAAGATTACTGGATCCCTATAAGGTGAGTTATGTCTCATGTGGAATTAGAGTTTATTTTAACCATGGTTTACTGAAGAAAATGTGATTTATAAATTAAACGAAAAGCCATGATTTACATGCCATAACAATTGGGTCCACCCAATAAGGTAACCAAAATCTTAAGGTATTATCGTTATGCTAACCATCATACAGCCAAAAGGCTGTATTATGGTTAGCATGGATGCTTGACCCTGTGACTCGATTCATAGAGTTCATTTCAAGCTTTTCTGAGGCTTAACATGTTCTGTGAATGCAGCCATTTGACTTTTTATAAGGACGGTTAATGTTAGGCAATAATTAAGGTGATGGAACTGAGTTTGACGAGGATATAGAGTGCAGAGAAAGAACAATTCTTACCCTAATAATACTCCCTTCCAGTAATTAAATGAGACCTTTTGGTAAACTGTCCCTATGTTGCAGATACTCTGTTGCAGATCTACTGATTCCTTATATGGAAAGTAAATCATGGGCCAGCTGGAATCTCTGGAATGTCTTATTGTTCAGTCATGGGATGCATTCGGAGAACAATTTATTGATATAAATAAAGGTCTCTTCCAACTCTGTTAATATATTGATAAAGGCCCTGCATTAGAAACTGGTCTTATTGGCATCTATTAAATTGAGATCAACTTCCAGAGCCCTTATCTCATCCAGCAATTTCTGTTGCTGCTGTTCACTTCTTCTGTTCAAGGGAAGGAGCAGGCCACAATAGGAACCCTATTCTACCACTTTACATAGGGGCAAACTCTTGAATGCATTGGGAATAATTTCCTGCTAGTTTCTTTCAGGTAACTCAAGAAAAAAAAGGGTGTGTGTGCAAAACCTAATAAAATATGTACTGTCAACTTGGCTGGTCCTTTCCCTAGGAAAGATTGAGAAGTAATTGAGAGGAACAGAAGTAGTAAAAGAATAACTGCATATATGGAGCAGAGAGGCTGCATTGCTACTATCTGATCCTGGTATTTCCCAAACCTATCAAATATATTTATAATAGCATATTGTGTGGTGGCCATTTTATTACTTTGAGTATACTGTGGTTTTAATTATTTTTTTATCTCTGGCTTTCTTTCTATTTTTGTTTCATTTACTCTATTTATATGAAAAGTGAACTTTAGGATACTGTTATGTAATTTTACATCTCCTCTCTATGAGATGAATACTATTTATTTTTTAAATATAAAACAACATGAGATTAGAATTGTGCAATATTCTTTCTTTCTCCCTTTAAATACAAAAGAGAACTATTAATAGTTAGGACCTGAAACTTGGTAAGAATGTTCATTGCTATGTAGATGACAACAAAATGCTGGGAAACAGAATGCAGTCTAATGGCTGAATACTTTCCACAGTCCCCTTCCCAAGACATGGTGATAACAAAAATGTTAGACAAAATCCAGCTCTGCCTTCTACGATAGTATCCAAATTCTGGACACAAAATACAAGGCAATTAAGAGCACTTCATTGCTTCCTGTTGGCTTGTTTAAGTTCTTGGCTTACTGATTCCAGATAATGTTTCTTAAAATTTAACATTTATGGGATTTCAAAATTTGTATCTACACTGGAATACAACTTTCAGTTTTGTAAGAGTATTGACCACCTATGCAGTGGTTACTATGGTATGGCTTCAAAACAACTTCATCCATGGGCTAAAACATTCTAACTGCTGTCCTAGATATTATGTTGGAAATGTATTTATAGAATAGAAGGTACATCTGGGGTAGAATTCAAAAGATATTACAACAATAGATTCTTTTGATACAGTTACAAGAGACCAGGGGCTTTCTGCCTTTGAACAATTGTTTGGTTTTCTTCAAAAACATCATTATTAAATGTGACTCTCAAGGCTTTGGAAATTAAAACTGAAGACAACACTCATATTTTTGCAGTATCAGAGGCAATGTTTGCTACACTAAATTTTTCCTTCCCACTGAGATTCATTTTCTTTTATCTTATTCTGAATGACATGTTTGAAAATTAATGCCAACAGTCTGGTATTCTTTGATCATTTATCAGAGAAACCATGTCATAAAAAATTAGCTCAATATTAGAAGAATGGAACATCAAAAACTGTTTATAATTTCAGTGAAATACAACAAAAGTGAACAATGTTCAGTGCCAAGGACACCTCTTGGCACAAAAGCATCACAAGATAAGCTACCCACAGCAAATTTGTATAGCACTGAGATGTAACTGACAAAATTCATATATTTTTACAAGCCATACATGGTTGCTGTTTGGCTGGCATTTGCATTTCACACTGCAACCAGACGCAATGATTTGGATGCACATAGTCACTTTTCAGCTCATTAGCAGTTAAATTGTTATTTGCTACACCAAGATAGAAGTCATTTGTATATTGCAGAAAGCTTGTTTAAGAATCTTGAGGGTCATGGCAGAAAAAAACATGATGTTGCTAGACCATATCTGAAGAACTGACCTTTATTTTTGTTATGCATCTTTGGCTGTGATATTTTACTTTCATTGGGAAGAAAAATTTGGCAGCTTTAGAACAGCAGCAAATTCCACCTTGTTAGATAAATTCCAGGCAATTAATTAATCAAACAGTCAATATTATAATTCTAAAAACATTCCTGACCATGAAATATCTCCTTACATCTCCAAGTTGCTTTTAGTATTGACAAACGTAACAAAGTCATCCATGTGATCTGTTTTTGGATTTTATGAATAATGAAGCCCTCCACTGCAGCACTTCTACTTTTATCTCCACAAAATCACGAGAACTTGAAATTGTTTGATTGAAATTAAAGTTGTGGCATTCTGTTTCAGGAGTGTTGTGAGGTCATAGCTGCAAAAGTTTCTTGAAGCACTTTGCTGTCTAACCATGGGATGAGAGCAACCACCCAGGATAATGGTTAGATATAGATTTTAGAATATTGTTGGCTTCTAAGTTCATAGGTTTCATGCCCATTGATTCTCAGGGGCTCTTTTTCATCTGCTGTATCAATATCTTTCATCTGTGGATAATAAGCAGAAGATGCTTTGCATTCATAATGTCTGTCAATGGATTTTAAGTGCATCAACATGTGAAGAGCATAAGCTAAAACAAGAAGCAGTATCAGAGACATCACTAGACCCATTAGAATGGCTGGTGGGAAGAGGGAAGCACAATCTTTTGCATAAGCAAACTGTCCGTCTTCAATGTTAAATCCTTGAATCTGTGAAGAAAATCAAATAGTCTAAATTAAGACAACCTCCCCTTGCAATCCAAGGGCATGCTATTCTTTGATCACTATTGGTGGTCAAAATTATTTTCCCCAGTATCAGTTGCTGAAATAGAAATCAGAATCTGTTTCTCTGGAGCTTCTTGTGTCATCGAAGAATTCTAAAATAAACTAGGATAGAAATCTGGTATATAGATATATGTGTGAGATTGCAGATGTTAAGCCTTGACTCACTTCCCAAATGACTTGGGATACAGTACTACTAACACATCTGAAAGAAATTTGGCTAAATAAGGCTAGTCAAGACACTACCAAAAATTGTAATTCCGGGGTCAAGAAGATAAACCCAATAGCTTATTAAAACAGAGACAACCATTCTGTGCAATGCACATAAAAACTGTCTGAGCTTCAATCACACTGTCATGGCTGCCAAACTGACCCTTTCAATCACAGCCTGCAGACATCCCTGCTGTGAAAACAGTTAAGCTATTTTTCTCCTTGACTGGCTTGTTTACTTATCTTTGCAAATTTCAGCAACATCCTCAAGTGTCACCTTGACACAAATTGAACCATCCCCAAACTACATAAACCAAATCAGTGAGATGAAAGCTCAAACTATATACCCTGGTAAGTGCCTTTGCTATTTTATGTTATCATAACATCTAGTTGGGAAAACAATAAACAACCAGTAATGTTCACAACATGTAATTCATTAATATAGTCTATCATTTTATTACAATAACAAAAATATAACTTCAAAATGGTGATATCAGAATTTTCAGGAAGAAGTAGATTAATAAACCCAGTTGCTGCTGCCGATATTGACCGGTTCAGCCAAACCGGTAGTTCTGACCAGACGCTGGGCCTGCCCACCGCCCTGGCGCTATCATGTCATATATAATCACCGGTTTCTTGATGTTGCCTGCACGCTCACATTTTCGGTTCTGGGCAAACCGATTGTTACAGTATGTGATGCACACCTCTGAATAAACCTGTATATTCTAAGACTAATATGCATTTCTAAGAATATTTAGCCCAGAGTAAGTAGTTACTTTTAATGAAATGCTTTTATATTATAATTCAAACTTCATTATCTCCTAGATCCATGATGGCGAACCTATGGCCCTCTCTGCAGAGTCCTCTCTACTGGCATGCGCACCTTCGCCCCAGGTCAGATCTCTGTGGCGTTTCTTTCATGAGCTTCTGTTTCCCTGCAAACGACGAAACAGAAGCTCATGAAAGAAAAAGATCTTACATCTTGCCGCACTGCTGGTGTTGGGATTCTCCGCCTCACACCAGCCAGCTGGTCTTCGGGTCTCTGTTGTGCATGTGCGCATCTCTGCACATGTGCATGTTCGTGCACATGCGCGCATATCTGCACATGAACATGCAGACATGTGACCATGTCCATGCATGTGCATGTCCATGCATGTCCATGCATGTCCACATTCGCATACGCGCACACACCTTTCAGTTTGGGTATCACGTGTGTGCAGTTTGGGCACTCGGTGTCTAAAAGGTTCACCATCACTGTCCTAGGTCAGTGATGGCGAAACTATGGCATGCATTCCAGAGATGGCACACAGAGCCCTCTCTGTGGGCATGTGAGCCGTCACCCCAGCTCAGCTCCGCCATGCGTGCACCGCCTCCCACCAGTCAGCTGGTCTTCGGATCTCTGCGCGGGGGTGGGGCACATGCACAGGGGCATGCATGCGTGGGATGGGGCACATGTGGGGATGCATGCATGGGAGCATATGTGGAGGCATGCATGTATGGGGGCAAGTGCATGCTGGGGGAATGTGCACATGCATGGGGGTGGGGTGCATGTGGGGGGACGGGACACATGTGGTGGTGCGGCACATGCAGTGGCACATGCATGCAGGGGGGCACATGCAGGGGGTGTGCACATGCAGGGGGCCGGGGTGCATGCGCAGGGGTGTGCGTGCATTGCATTTTGGGTCTTTGTGCGCGCTTTGGGCACTCAGTCTGGAAAAGGTTAGGCATCACTGTCCCAAATCATCTTATGTTCTTTCTTCTCAATTTACATTTAGGATACAGGCTATGATTCTTTTGGGAAGTTTATTGATATTTTTATCAATCATCTCATATATAAAATCTCAAAAGTTCACACGTGCAAGTCTTGAAAGAGGACAATAGTTAGGCCCCAACAGTGTGGCAGCTAATACCTAATAACTGGAGACATTTATTGCACACAGTGAGAGAGAGACTTCTGAATAATTCTTAAACTTCCATTGCAAGTCTGTAAGAACAAGGTGACTGCCTTTTTCCCCCTTCGCTAAACTGGGCATGGGCGTGGCCAGTGCATGACGCATCCAGCAGCTGTGATCTATATTGAAAGGTTCTTTAAGCTTCCTTACTGCACAGATCTAGCCTTATAAGTATTTGCTTAAAGGCCTCAGTTGGCTTTCTCACACATTACCTGAAAATCAATAAAAGTAACTTCCCAGTGCTTGGCTGCATCGTTTGCAGAGCTGGGTGTTAATAGTGCATCATATCTCTGCAAGTTGCTGACATGTTCACAGTGATAAGAATAGATTGCTGGTGCATGTATTCGTGTTGCGTTGAATGTTGCTTGTACAGATTGATTGTAAATAAGCTGGATTCTGTGTAAGGTAAACCAATTTTGAATGGAGAGCTTGTAGTAACTGTTTGTCAGAATGAATCTGCCAGGGGAAATCAGAAAAATAATTACAGTAAATCTTGCCAGTTTTTGTTTATATATGTAAATAAATCTCATAAAGATATACCAACTTCATATTATTATTATTTCATGGGATTTCCTAGTTGATCCAGAATGTATGCCTTTCAATTCTTTGTTTTCACTGTTAAACACTAAAAATACTCTAAACTGTCAGAAAATCAAGATAATGGAAAAGAAAGCAGGAGCAGGTTGTTGCTGTTTGCAAATATTCCTTTTAAAACTTATCATAAATACATTTCTAGATAAATAATACAACAGCCTTGACATTTTGTGTGTCTAATACTTTAAAAGCACTGTCTAAATTAAAAGCTAGAAAAATAAGAGGCTAAATCGTACTGGATGTTCATGTAGTGCACTAATTTACATATATTAATATGTAAAACACACATATCACCTTTGTAAGCAAAATTTCATAGAGCAATTTGGAATTTTGAAAACTCGTATGTACATATTTTAAACTGAAAGCTCAGCATAGCATACATAATATTGCAAAATAAAGAAACAGAACTACCAAACATCAGAAAAATACATTTTCATTAAAACATTAAGGAAACAGAAATCAGATTAAATAAAAGCATAGTGCAGTATTTGCTCCTAACAAGTGATCTCTACAATGCACAAAAGTGAGATACGCTAACTATATTTGCAATTATTCTCTTAAATTTTGATAACATGCAACTGTGCCTATGGATATTGTCTTCCAAAGTTAAGCACTGTTAAGTCCTGATAATTTCAACTGAGGAATATATATATATATTTACTGAAACGAATGGGTCTTTAATTCTGAAAGATTCTTGCCTCTGTTGTATTGTAAAGGAAATTGTATTTATTGCAAAATGTTTTCAGATTTTAACATTATCATAATGGAGATAGGCTAACAGTATAGTTTTAATGTAATAGTGCTGTGGAGATTAATATTCGAAAACATACCTGATAACAAATCCTTTCAAACTGTCAATGTCACCAAAATTAAGTGAAAGCCTAGATGGAAAAGGACAATTAAATCAAGAGCTATTCAGAGGTGGAAGAGGAAGGAGAGATTGTAGTTAAATTTAAATTCATCAAAGTTATTTAAGATGGTTGCATGGTATCATCGTAACACACAAAAGGGGCAGAGCTTGGTAATGGCACAACATGAACTCTTGATATCTCTTGCAGACATTGCTTGTCCAAATCATAACCTGGTGCAAAAAATGTGGCCCTATAATGTATCAGAATGGCACTTTGCTTGTGCCAAGCTCCTATAATACAATAAATACTTGAATAAAAGCCAGCAACTGTATCCAACGGTGCTTATTTAGGGAGTCACAGGACTTCAGGATAACATTAGTGAGGTACTTAGTAACACCTATATTCCATTCATAGTAAAATTGAATTACAGCTATATTTCATGGTTACAGGTCATGAACAAACAACAATTAGGCTTAAAGTAAACTGCATTTGTCACAGACACAGGATATTATGATACCTTGAAGATTATCAAATTAATTTTAGCATAAATTTCTATAAATATATCTTGCTACATAGTCTAGTATTTAGTTTCTATACATCACAGAACCTTTTCTTCTCAATCTATCTCATAATCTATTTCTTTCTTTCTTGGGTTATATGAAAGTTAAAACACAGACAACCTTGTTGACAAACATCTCTGACAAACATAGAACGGTAAGCATGCATCAATATTATGGCTCCAGCAAGTAGAATATTTGGGAACATTCAAAGTCATTACATTAGTTCAGTGCTCAACATTTCACTGCCACAAGGACACTGCATTGTTGATTTAAAAAAAAAACATTTTATTTTATTTCAGACCTAGAAAAACTCCACAGTAGGGTACAATTTTACATTGCACCAAAGGTTTTTGTTTTTTCAAAATGCAACTGGACTTTCTTGATTTTTTTGTCTGAAAACATTTTGCTTCTCATCCAAGAAGCTACTTCAGTCTTCGGTTAGAGCTGAAGAAGCTTCTTGGATGTGAAATGAAACATTTTTAAAGAAAAAAATCAAGAAAGTCCAGTCATCTTTTGGAAAAAACAGCTTTGGGACAAGCACAGCCTGGATGATTGAGAATCTCCATAAATCTTACACTGCATTTTCTTCACTGCAATTTGAATCAGCAACATCCACCGATGCGTGAACACCAAATGTTTTGTCTGTTAGATCCAGCTGAGTGTGGTTCTGAAGCTTAATCATGATCCTTCTGGCCCAGAATAGAATACAGGGGCTTCCATTAATGGTGACATTCAGTGGACTGTAATGGCTGTGAATCATAGATTCTTTCTCCAAATTCTCTTTAGTGCTTACATTGTAATTGCCAATCTGCATGTAACCAAGTAAGAAATAACAATTAGTGTTCTTCCTTTAACATACTACTAACACTTAATTTTGAATTACTAGATACCAGAGCAACATAAATTCAATTCCATAAATGACTTGCCGTCAAGGCTAGTCCAAAATGCTTTGCTTTAAGATGGAGCCCATCCAAAATCTGAACTAGAACATTACACTAAAATCTCAATTCTGACTATTTATTTATTTATTTATTTATTTATTTATTTGATTTTTATACCGCCCTTCTCCAGCAGGACTCAGGGCAGTGAACAGCCAAGGTAAAAACATAGCATACAAAATTTAAAACAATTTAAAAAGATATTAAATAGTTTCGGCCCACAATTTAAAAACACCCCAATAAAATCAATTACAAATTAAAACTGAAAGATGGGATCAAGCCAGCCCAGCTAGATGAAATAAGTGAGTTTTAAGGGCCCGATGAAAAGTCCAGAGATCCGGGATCGTACGTATCTCTGGGAGTAGGTTGTTCCAAAGGGCCTTCTCCACAGAGAAGGCTCTCCCCCGGGGGTCGCCAGCCGACATTGTCTGGCCGACGGCACCTTGAGGAGGCCCTCTCTGTGCGAGCATATTGGCCGGTGGGACGCTATTGGCGGCAGAAGGCGGTCTCGTAGATACACAGGCCCTAAGCCATGGAGCGCTTTAAAGGTAGTCACCAACACCTTGAAGCACACCTGGAAGACCACCGGGAGCCAGTGCAGCTCGTGCAGGAGGAGTGTCACATGGGAGCACCCCGTCGCTCCCATAATCCCCTGCGCAGCCACATTCTGCACCAGTTGGAGCCTCCGGGTGCACCTCAGGGGGAGCCCCATGTAGAGACCATTGCAGTTGTCCAGGCATGAAGTGACGAGTGCTTGAGTGACTGTGCGTAAGGAGTCCCAATCCAGAAAGGGACACAACTGGCGTATCAGGCGAACCTGATAAAAAGCCCCCCTGGCCATGGCCGTCATATGCTCTTCTAAAGACAGCCGTGCATCCAGGAGGATGCCCAAGTTGCGAGCCCCCTCAGTGTGGGTCAATGACTCGCCCCCAATAACCAATGATGGCACCAGCTGGCTATATCGGGACGCCAGAAGCCACAGCCACTCGGTCTTGGAAGGGTTGAGTCGGAGCCTATTTCTCCCCACCATAAGAAATTATTGTTCATCCCCAATACATAAGTAAAAAGCAGAGTTTCTAAAAATATGTATAGTTTTTGTAATAAATGTCTAATCATTAGTGGAGACAAAGCTCATTGAACAGTTTTTTTTTAAATATATCATTTAAATTACTGTTGTTAGAGTGAAATGGCATGTGCTATTAGTGATACACTGCCTTAGTGAAACACTATACAATTATTGTGCTAAAATATAAATATCTGCATATGAACTGCTTGAGATATGAACTCTTATTTTTATCCTTCTAGACACAAGAAGATATATTGATTTATGTTAATAATAGTGGAAAGATTTATATAGCTGCTTATCAGCAAGAATTTTATTACGTGTCAGCTAATTCAGACATTGAATTTGTGGATATTTTTCATAAAAATATAAACAAAATTACATCTTTGTGACATTACATAGGGTACCAATTTTAAAAATGAGATTCTGGAAATCTCAGGAGATAGCAGAAATGTAAAAGAGAAATCCCATCTCAAGAGGCTCAGACATGAAAGAGATGAAGGAAAACACAAATGTGGTCTGTCAATGAAACCTAAATTCTGTTAATCTAGAAAATTGGCAGAGACCATCAAAGTCCTGTAAAATCAAACTTGAAGTACCAATCAGGAACCAAGAAATTCAACTCTTTCAAGTTGGCTTTTAAAAAACATTAGACTCTTTTTTGTTACACCTTCCTTTCTCATAGGAAAAGCAGAAGAAATTATCCGAGCTATTAGAAATTTGTTTGCTTTTGTTATTTTCTTATACTATGTTCTATTTTTCTAGTTGCTTTTGTTCTATATATATTTTCCTGAGTGGAGGAACTGAAGGAATTAACTGTTCAATTCTCCTTTCTCCCTTTGTCTTTCAACCCCACTAATTCCATACTACCTATATCTATATCTATATCTATATCTATATCTATATCTATATCTATATCTATATCTATATCTATATCTATATCTATCTATCTATCTATCTATTTATCTATCTATCTATCTATCTATCTATCTATCTGTTTGAATTTCTTTCTGAGTCAGTCCACTTATTCTAAGAGGGCTTAAATTTTAGCCCAGTATATTTGGCTAAGTAATTGAGAAAAATCAGAGGATGTGCCACATTATTGTTGTTGAGTTCACACAATTTTGTGTAAGAATTTCTCTCGAATAAATTGGATTGTGGTAGCACACTGAGCAAGAAGGAAGGTTTTAGAAGGAGAATTGATAAATGGAGGATCTAGAACCACTCTGCTGGCACAACTGTACCAAAGAGTCCTGTGCACACTTGTGCCAGCAGACAACAGATCAGGGATGGGTTGTACTTATCTTTACTACTGGTTCACAACGGGGCCGTGCGTGCGCGCTTACTTCGCTTGCGCGCATGCGCAGAAGCATTTGATGACATTGGGGTTGGTGGGGGGAGCCTCCTGCTGGTTTTACTACCAGTTCTATAGAACCGTTGCGAACCGGGGGTTGTATTGACATCTGCAACAGATGTCATTACAACATAGCAAAAAATAACACAGCGACGGGGGGGGCGGGGGTGTGGTAAGCAATTATTTGATAAGTACAGGCATTCCTCAACTTACAACAGCTTGTTTATTGATCATTTGAAGTTACAACAGCACTGAAAAAAATGACTATTGACCATTTTTCACCCTTACAACTAGTGCAGCATCCCCATAGCCATGTGATCAACATTAAGAAACTTGGCAATTGTCTCATATTTATGACAGTTGCAGTGCACTGGGGTTATGTGATCCTATTTTGCAATCTTCTGACAAGTGAAGTCAGTGGAGAATCCAGATTCATTTAACAACACTGTTACTAATTTAACAACTGCAGTGATTCACTTAACAACTATAGCAAGAAAGGTAATAAAACAGGGCAAAATCCACTTAATAAATGTCTCGCTTAGCAACAGAAATGTTGAACTCAGTTTTGGCCCTAAGACAAAGACAACCTGTAGCTACTAAGAGAAACAAAAAAAAAATTGTAATAGAATTCTAGAATACTTTCTGGAAAAAATTGAGAACTGCTGATGTTCAGAATAGAACAACATTTACAAATATATAAAATATATACCAGATATTCCTAAGTACCAATAAATGTGTCATCCAGAGTTTCTTGCAGAAAACCTTCAAGTGAGTATTTCTCAGTTATACTATCAACATGGAGAGTTGAGTCTCTTTTTCTTTTCTTTTTCCTTTTCCTTTTCTTTTCCTTTTTATTTTAATGTTTGATATGTGCCACTACTTCTGCAATCAATCGAGTTTGTACCAGGATAATAATTGTCCTGGATGGACAAATCTTGTGAGACCAACTCATGAATTTATCTGGTGTCATCAATATATTTTTTTTAAAAAGATATATGTAGTAAATCATACAGATTTACAACCCAGGTGCAATATATGCTGTATAACACTGAAAATAATTTGGTCAAGGAACATAAATATGCTACATGACTTGGAAAGAAAATATTGTCATCTAAGAACTTATTATCCAGTTTTCTGGTGTCTCCATACCTGTGTTATTGCTACTTGTTGTAAATTAATTTTGGGCTTCACACTGCCATCATACCGTCGACCTACAAAAGAAACAACATGCAATACATTCCAATTAAAACTAATCCTAGTAATAAACAATTTTAATAACTATTTTTAGGTTTGAGGGGTTTTTTTTTATCAAAGAGGAGACTGATATAAAAATATTTTTAAAAAGTGTGTGTGTGTGTGTGTGTATGTATTGGGGCAGACAGCTTATCAATCAGATATAGTTTAACACAGCAGCCAACATGGTGGATAATTTGAGCCAATCTTTTTAAAAAGATTATATATTTAAAAGTTCTTCGGTATGTCATTGATATTGTAGAACACAAAGAGGTATAGTCTTCGACTGCCTTTCATTAGTATGAACAATTCTTAATGCTCAGAGATTTTGTTTAGGAAGCTGGTGAATCAACTGTATTATGGACTGTTATAAACAGAAAGTATCTTCTCTCCTCATCTATTTGTCTACTACAGGTAGTCCTTAATTTACAACCACAATCGGTACCAGAATGTCTATTGCTAATGAGTCGGTTGTTAAATAAGTCATGGTTAAGTTTATGACCTTTTTGCCACAATTGTTAAGCAA
Source organism: Arizona elegans (assembly GCA_022577455.1). Taxonomy (NCBI): domain Eukaryota; kingdom Metazoa; phylum Chordata; class Lepidosauria; order Squamata; family Colubridae; genus Arizona; species Arizona elegans. The sequence continues at coordinate 60,935,849 of JAKOOJ010000008.1, forward strand.
ATCACTGTAATTGTTAAGCAAATTATACTGTCATTAAGCAAATCTAGCTTTCCCTAATGATTTTGATGTCAGATGCCAACAAAAGAGGGGATGAAATGGCGATCACATGACCAGAAGGATATTGTACCCATCATAAATACATACCAGGTTACCAAGTGCTTGAATTTTGATCACATGACTGTGGGGCTGCTTCAATGGTTATCAATACAAGGACCTGTTGTTACTTTTTAATGTGCTGTTGGTTGTCAAATGGTTGATAAATGAATGGTTGCAAGTCAAGGACTACCTGCATTTCAAGGCAATAGCATTTCATGCCCTTTAGTTATGCATTTTCCGTTTCAGCATCCCAGCCACGGAAAAGAGAAAGGGAATAAGTATCCTGAATTAGGGGAAAGCAGGAGGAAAGTTCTCTGATGTCACAGTGGTGACACCTCCTATTTTTCATTCATAACTCCAGAGGTGGGTTTCTCATAATTTTACCACCAGTTCGTCGCACATCAAAAATGTGTGTGTGCGCCTTCCACGCATGTGTGCAGCCTTCCATGCATGCATGTGGCCATGCATGTGCTTTGCTCATGTATGTGGCTTGCACACAGGCTTAGAAAACGTGGCTAAATAGCACGGCATAGCCCGAACTGGTCTGAACTGGCTGCATACCACTACATAACTCCTTTACATACAACCACTGCAGAAGAAAAGTAAAAAGCAGACTCATTCCATTAAATCTACTGAAATATAAGATCTAATGGGATCAGTTCTTTGAACTGTTTTCAGTTGATGACTCTAAGAACTATGCTTGGTTTTTTTATGGCTTCCCTGCTCATCCATATTTTCCTTTGGTGTTATATTTAGCTTGTATCCCTGAACACAGACATCTTTGTTATTTATCGCACCTAAGCTACTGTAGGAATATTTCTGGCGGAACAGAAAGGTTAAAAATGTTTGAATTACTTAAACTATCTGCTGGTGACCTATAGTGACCTGAAACTCCTCTGTAAATTTTTTTGGACCTGTATTTTTCCAGGAAGTGACAATTTGCAGGAGACAATTAAAGCCTTACCATTTCTCTGGAGTAGATCTTGATCAGAGAATACAAACAAACTGCAAAGAAGCAGACAGAAAAGTAGCATTTGAGCAACATTTTTTAAAAAAGTATGTACCTTACTTAAACTGCAGAAAGGCAATATTTACTACTTTCAAACTGCAATATAATCTGTGAAATAGTGTATCTATTTAAAAGTTTAAACATCCTTTTAGGAAAAAAGTTCTCCATATTGAATTTAGAATGAAGCTTCATGTTATACAACTATTGGTAAATCAACAGGTTTGTTAAGTGGGTTCATTTTATGTATTTGATATTTATCCACTCTGGTAAGCATCCAGGTAAGTATGGATAAATTTTTAAAATCAAAACCAGGAAACAAAACATTAAATCCATGAATAAAAATCAAGATTAAAATATTCATTGAAGAGATGCTGCAGAAGATTTCCTAAACACCAAGCAAGTGGCGGCCAAATGCAGCTCATGAACAAATGCATTTCATGGTCTCAGGCTAAAAAGGTGGGACTCTGAAAGTGGAGAAACATGCAGGTCACTGGCAGTAGATTAAACTAGACTTTTGCTAGAGTCTGATAGATACCTGAGAGACTAGTTACTGCATTTAAATAAAACTGTTGCAAAACTCTTCCCAGTTCAGTACACTTGGGTACAAGGGAAGCCAAATGGAAAGAGAAAATTTCACTATATTTCATGTTTCAAAGTCAGGTAGCAAAAATGCATGCAATGGTTTGGGAACAGCTCAGCCTGCTGCAGCACAATAGGTACTGTTCGAATTTTGGAGTTCTGCCAACTAGGCAGAAGTCTGAGTGATGCAGTATGAAGCTCCCTGTTCTCTACTCCTTTCTTGTCAATGGAAAATGAAAAAATTGACTTATGATAGATGTTTATTCAAACCGCCCACCTAGCAGTTTAAAAGAATGCAAATGCAAGTAAATTAATAGGTATCACTTTGTGGGAGGTAATAACATTCCGTGCTATATATTTGACATATATAGCTATGCTAGTCACATAACCATGGAAAATTTCTTCGGACAATGCTGGCTCCCTTGGCCAAGAAATGGAGATGAGCACCACACCCTAGAGTTGGACACAACTGGATAGGGAAACCTTTACCCTTATCTTACATTTTTATGATACAGGTAGTCCTCGACTTATGACCACAACTGAGCCCCAAATTTCTGTTGCTAAGTGAAACATTTGTTAAGTGAACATTTTTCTTGCCCAGAATTGTTAAGTGAATCACAGCAATTGTTAAGTTAGTAACATGGTTGCTAAGTGAATCTGGTTTCCCCATTGATTTTGCCTGTCAGAAGATTGCGGAAGCTGATCACATGTCCCCAAGGCACCGCAAACATCACAAATATAAGTCATTTGCGAAGCATCTGAAGTTTTGTCACGTGGCCACGGGGATGCTGCAACAGTCGTAAGTATGTAAAATGGTCATAAGTCACTTTTTCCAACGTCCGTTGTAACTTTGAATGGTCACTAAATGAACGGTTGTAAATTGAGGATTACCTATATATTGCATCACAAGCCATCTGATTACCTTCTAGGGGAATTTTTTGTGTGAGCCCAGTCTGAATGGGGTTCATTTTACCACATAAACCCAGAAAATTGAATTAAGCAAACTGGTAGGTCTCTTATGCAAGCCTCACATAGCTAACCAGAGCAAAAGCTGTTTATTGGACAGCTGGCAGATGCTATATTCCCAGCTATAAAAGCACCCTGGGTCAAAGGAGGCAGCTAGTTTGGGCTGATGACCGTCTGTCATTTTGACTGTTGTGCCAGTCACTGCACTCAACATTAAATCTGCTGTATGCTAATCTTTTTAGTCAGTATTTAGTATTTAATCGGCTTATCAATTAAAGGTCACATTAGAGATCTGAAGAAAAGCCACACAGAAGCTTTCTAGGAAATACATATTACACCACCCAAAGTCCACTGGAGTTGGATGGCCAATAAATTTAAGTGAACAAAATGTCTGCATTTTACTAGAGTATCCAAAACATACCCATAGTTATCACTGTGGGTTTGAAAATTTATTAAAATATCTCAAAGCAAACTCATAGATACCACTGAGGATTTTGAAATTCAGAAGAGCATTGTGCCTCTCTTGTCCACACATTGTTTTTGCTAGGCAACAAGTAACTATTTATTAGTGCAAACCCCAACTTACATATAAATCTTGGAGTAGTTGGGTAAATATACCGACCATCCTGAAATTCCTGTTGCTACTTTTCAATTCAATTCCTTATATGTAGTAGTGATTCTGGTCATATAGGGCTATAGGTCCTTCATGAAACTTAGAGCCTATAAAGTTGTTTTTAGTAAGTATACATTCATACTTTAGATCTGTAATTCTATACAGAACAAGACAACTGAAAATCCACAATGTGCAGCAGAGTTGAAACTAATATTATTAACTAAGTTGGCTCGAGTTGTCAAAGAAGACATGTCCATAGCATCTGACTGAGCATAATGGTCTATTCCCAATGTTATACTGGGAGATTTGGGACATTGGGAAAAGAGTCTCTGTCAAGGCAATGTTCAGATAAGAGACAGCATAGCCCGCAACTGGATAGTAGACAGGGTAAGAGACTGAGAAGACAACCGAATTTCTCAGGCTGTAAAGAAGATGGCAGAGATTTCTTGCAAAATTCTGTCAATGTAGCTTTACAATAAAGTAGAATTTAGCTCATCTGGTTTGATTCCTATCTGGCTTAGCCCACAAGGCCAATATTGAGCACACTACTGGAGAAGTTGCAGCTTAATTGAGGTTAATATTAAAGTCCTTCATGAACTCTCTGGAACTATGCAGAGTTTTATACCACATCTTAAAACCTTATCTCAGATGACACCAAGTTGGTGTTGTTAGAAGAAAATTCTTGAAGCAGAGGTAGAATTTATTTGATAATGAAACAGACAGCCTACCAATCAAAGGTGACTACATATTGAAAGGCAGGCTTGAAAATATTTATAGGAAAGTTTGGTCTTTGTATTGGAAAGCATGCGAATATGGTTTTCCTCTGGGGATCATGCTCCAGTCCAGTAAGGAGGAAAGGCAGTTTTCTCATCCTGCAGGGTGAAATAATTTTCACCTTTTTGTGTGCCAGATGTTGGTCTTGGATGATGGATCTAGATTTGGAGAATTTTATTCTGTATGTAAATGATTTACATATATTGAGATTTCTTATAATTTTGATATTTGCTAATTTCTTAAGCAAGAGACATGCTTAGTCAGCTTCAACTTCAGCCCAAGTATCAATATGAGTTGAAGCTTAAGCAGTCTTTTGTTTTATTGCTTGGGGCTCACTGACTGGTTAGGGTTGGCAAGTGATCTGAGTGACCTGAGGATCTTGCCTTTTTACATTGTGAAATTACTAAACACTCACAAATTATGTGAACATGTTCGTTTATACAGTATTGTCCCAACAAAGTATTGTGCACTCCTAAATAACTTAAAATTTGTTTAAAAATTGCTGATTTCAATTTTGATACTTTCTAGAAAACCACCAGAAAATGAAACCAAGTTTCATGCCAAACTAACAATATTCTTCTCTCCGTAGGAAAACGGATCCAGCACTAAATATGCTTCCAAGTGAAATATTCATAATTGTGCTAGGAACCTAATGGCAAGAGTAATTTCCATGCCTTTTCCACACAGAAATAATTAGCAGTCTTTCTACTTGGAAAGCCGGTAATAAATGGATCACAAAGAAACTTTAATTTGCTCATTGAAGCATTCAAACCTTATGGAAGTAAGATTACCACATTCACTATTGAAGCAGAGACTATAGTCGCATTGAAAAGCTCCTCCTAATATTGGACGTGCAAAATAACACCTTTTCCATCCTTCCACAGCATCTACAGATATAGCATCAATGACTATCAGAATTTCATGTGTCCAGATGTACACATGAAAGCCCTTATCCACATCACAGACTGACAGAATACAATGGATGGAGCACTTCAGTGTGGCTTTGCTCCCTATTCATACATAAACAGCCAAATAATTTGATCTAGGGACATCTAATGTACTTACATGCTTGTGTGGTTTTTAGCAGAGATTGTATTCCGTATCTAAATATATTTGCCAGAAATATTTAATCAAGCAACAAATCACTGTAATTCAAAACATTTGCAGGATCATTATAGACTGCAGAAAGATCCAGACATAATATTTCCCTGAATTCTTTCTCTCTTATATTTTGGTTCACAGAGCAAAGGATCAAAATATACAGAACATATCCAGAGTTTCATAGAACTTTCTCAAAAAATGAAAAACAGATCCATGAGCCTTCAGGAGCAACAGCCATGGGAAAAATTTACCTCATCCTTTCTCTAGCAGCTTGGGGGAGGGGAGGGGAATTTCAGATCTTCCAAACAGTTTTGTCACCTGAGTAAAAAAGGTGTAACTCCCCAGATATTTTTTCCTTCATACAGGAAAAACAGGAAAGAGGCGATTTGGAAGAAAAACCATTGGTAAAATAAAAGTTAAGTATTTCTTGCCCACCAGTGGATGATTCCAGTCTCCAAAAGCAATATCCTGAAATATGGAAACATCCTAACACTGAGTACTCAAGGTGTACTGAAGTGGCCATTCAGTCATTCAGTTAAAGATCCTATAATGGCATCCATCTATCCACAATGGCACGTTGTTGCCAGGAATGATGAATGGATACAGAGAATTGAAAGACCTTTGAGCAATGGCATGGCACTGACTTTGGCATGATAAGGGCATGTTCTTTTACTATAAATAAGCAACATATATGCATCCATTTAATTAATAGAATTGCCTCTTCTTCCCGAATAGGTCCAGGATTCTGGCAGGAACCCTAATCAGAGGTGGTATTCAGCCGGTTCAGACCAGTTTGGCAAACAGGTAGTGACGACTGCAAGTGGGCCTGCTTCCCCCCTCCCCCGCCCCGGCGTAATGCCAACCTATTTAGCCACATTTTCAAGGCCGGGCACACGCACAGAAGACCAGACACATGCATGGAAGGTGCACACACACGCAAAGCGAGCGTGCATACACGGGGCAAACCAGTGGTAAGAATATATGAAACCCACTGCTGACCACAATGATATTTTTAAATTGAAGTGTCAAAGTCTAATTGTGTTTATCTACACATATCTGATCTCTTTCCACTTTTTTTATAATACAGAAAAAGCATTTGAAGCCCCAAATCCCATAAATCCATCTAATACAATGAAGAATCTGATGGTCCAAACACATAAGCCCCCAGCTGCCTGTTGTGACAAAGAATGATATGTTTTCTAAAATCACATTTACCAACTCAGATGTCAGTAAATGAAGAGGGATGAAAGAGTGCTACTGAAACTTCATAGGAAGTAAATGTTAAGGTAAAAAACTGGGAAAGCTTTCTGGCTTACAGACATTCGTGGTTTTTTTAAAGTGGGCTCTCTCTAATATTTCTTGATTTAAAATATTGTGTACCACTTAGCCCATGCAAAATGGTTCACAATAATAAGAATTTTAAGTTGAACCACCAAAAAATATAGTACATGAAATAGTACATGAAAAAGCAGCAAGAAAATGGATGAGAAATTGAAGGCCTCTGATTTTTCAGAAAGTTGTTAGTGAGGAAGTGAAGTTCTAGAATTGCAGTACAGAATTGTCAAATATTCTCCAGTCCTATGTTCTCACATAGCCATTTTTAACAAAAAGAACAATTTCATGTTGTGAAATTGATCAGCCTTCCCTAGAAATCTATATTATCCCCAAGGCTTTTTTAAAAAAATTATTTTAAATTTTAAAGTTGTGAAATAAAAAAAAAACTGCATCACTAACAGAAAAAGATAAGTAGTGTGAAGTGTTAAGAAAGAAAACCTAGATATATTGTAGTGATTAAAATAAACTTAGCATGACAAGAAAAAAAACAAAAAATATGTATTAATAATTAGAGATAACAATTTTCATTTAATTTTATCCTTAAGCTCATTAAATCTAAATCATATAGCAATGTAGTACATCATCTTCTCATTTTTAGAACACAACAGCTTTTCCAAAAAAGAAAGAGAGTAACAAATTAATATCCTGCATCCATTTCTTAAAACCAGGAGAGTATATTTTTTTTCAATTATGAAAAATCATTTTCTTTCCTGTGCCCCAGATTCAGTAAAGACAAAGATCTTGATAGAATAACAAATTCCATGTTTATGTGGAAGCCTTTTATATGGTCCACCTTCACATTAAATTCCTTATGTATAATATCTGTTCCCAAAATTATACTGACAATTGTACTGATATATTTGAAACTAATCAAGGCTTTAGCACAAATCATAGGAGTAGCTGTCCAAACACATCTAAGTACCACCAGGTTAGAGAAGGCTGGGTTAAGCTGAAATCTTTTGTCAGCCTTATTTTTATTTTTATCACCAGAATCATAGGTGCAGTGGACTAGCTCTGTTATCCTCTTTGATTTCTGCTGTCTACCGGAAATGAATGTTCATGTCTTTCTTTCTTCATGCAGTGTCCTTTATATGTGTGTTTTATGTGTACAATATTTACATGTATGAAAAAGGTGAGAACAGAGTCATGTTAAGTCTTAATTCATTTTAAGCTCACAAATCAATTGAGGTAAGAAGATCCCTTTATTTTTATATCTATGTGCAAAAGAGAAAGAGAAATGTAATTTTTAAATAATGTTAAACATCACAATATTATTATTTTTGTCTCCACCTAGTTTATAGGTGCTTTCCGCCGTGCCCTAAAGACCTTTCTTTTTCAGCAAGCCGGGCTGGCTTAACACTTTTTAAAATGTTTTTAATAGGTTTGTTATTGTTCTTTTAATTATGGGGCCAAACGTGTATGTATGTGTGTGTGTGTGTGTACATATCTTTTTAACTGTATTTTAATGTTTGTTTCTATGTTTTTTACTTTGGCTGTACACTGCCCTGAGTCCTTCGGGAGAAGGGCGGTATATAAATTTGATAATAAATAAATAAATAAATAAATAAATAAATAAATAAATAAATAAATAAATTTATTTATTGATTTATTGATTTATTGATTGATTGATTGATTGATTGATTTATTGATTTATTTCCATTTCTCCAAATAGGACTCAGGGCAGTGAACAGCCAAAGTAAAAAACAGAACATACAAAATTTAAAAACAGTTTAAAATAATTAAATATTTTGGCCATAAATTAAAACAACCCAATTTAAAATCAATTTAAAATTTAACTCAAGCCAGCCCAGCTAGTTGAAATAAATAGGTTTTCAGGGCCTGACGAAAAATCCGGAGGTCTGTTATTGTACATATCTCTGGGGGGAGGTTGTTCCAGAGGGTGGGCGCCGCCACAGAGAAGGCTCTCCCCCTGGGGGTCGCCAGCCGACATTGTCTGGTGGACGGCACCCTGAGGAGGCCCACTCTGTGCGAGCATACTGGCCGGTGTGAGGCTATTGGTGGCAGAAGGCGGTCTCGTAAGTACCCCGGCCCTAAGCCATGGAGCGCTTTAAAGGTGGTCACCAACACCTTGAAGCGCACCCAGAAGACCACCAGGAGCCAGTACAGCTCGTGCAGGAGAGGTGTCACATAGGAGCGCCTCGTCGCCCCCATAATCTCCCGCGCAGCCGCGTTCTGGACCAGCTGGAGCCTCCGGGTGCACCTCAGGGGGAGCCCAATGTAGAGAGTATTGCAGTAATCCAGGCGGGAAGTGACGAGTGCCTGAGTGACTGTGCGTAGGGAGTCCCGATCTAGAAAGGGGTGCAACTGGCGTATCAGGCGAACCTGATAAAAAAAAACCCTGGCCACGGCCATCAAATGATCTTCTAAAGACAGTCGTGCGTCCAGGAGGATGCCCAAGTTACGAGCCCTCTCCATGGGGGTGAGTGATTCGCCCCCAATAGCCAGCGATGGCATCAGCTGGCTATATCGGGACACTGGAAGCCACAGCCACTCAGTCTTGGAGGGGTTGAGTCGGAGCCTGTTTCTCCCCATCCAGGTCTGCACGGCCTCCAGGCACTGGGATATCACTTCAAGGGCATCGTTGGGATGGCCTGGGGTGGAGATGTACAGATGGGTGTCATCAGCGTACTGATGGAACTCCACCCCGAAGCCACGGATGATCTCACCCAGCGGCTTTACATAAATGTTGAACAGAAGGGGCGAGAGGACCGACCCTTGTGGCACCCCACAAGCAAGGTGTCTCGGGGTCGACCGCTGCCCCCCTGTCAACACAGATTGCGACCGGTCATAGAGGTAGGAGGAGAACCACTGCAGAACGGTGCCCTCCTCCAACCCCGCCAACCGGTGCAACATGATACCATGGTCGATGGTATCGAAAGCCGCTGAGAGGTCTAACAGGACCAGAATAGAGGAGCAACCCCTATCCCGAGCCCTCCAGAGATCATCCACCAATGCGACCAATGCCGTTTCCGTGCTGTGCCCAGGCCGGAAGCCAGACTGGAGCGGGTCTAGATAGACAGCTTCATCCAGGTACCGGGGAAGCTGTTGCGCTACCACACTCTCAACAACCTTCGCAACGAAGTGAAGGTTGGAGACTGGACGATAGTTAGCCAAAACAGCCGGATCCAGAGAGGGCTTCTTGAGGAGGGGCCTCACAACCGCTTCTTTCAAAGCAGCCAGCAGGACCCCCTCACTCAAAGAAGCGTTAACAATCTTCTGGAGCCAGCCTCGTGTCACCTCCAGGGAAGCCAGTACCAACCAGGAGAGACACGGGTCCAATAAACATGTGGTCGCGTTCAACTGTCCCAGGACCCTGTCCATGTCCTCGGGAGCCACAGGATCGAACTCCCCCTAGATAACACTCTCAAGACCTGCCTCAGTCATCCCGTCCGGACATACCCAGTCAGAGGCCAGCCCTTCCCGAATCTGAGCGATTTTGTCATACAGATACTGCACAAAGTCCTCAGCTCGGCCCTGCAAGGGGTCATCCCGCACTTCCAGGTGGAGGAGGGAGCGGGTCACCCTAAACAGGGCGGCCGGGCGATTATCTGATGACGTGATAAGAGCGGCAAAATAGGTAGATGTCGCCGCTTTTATCACCACTAGGTAGGTCTTAATATGAGACCTCATCAGTGTTCGGTCGGATTCGGAGCGGCTGGTCCTCCAACTACTCTCCAGGCGTCTTTTCCGATGCTTCATCTCCCTAAGATCCTCGGAGAACCAAGGAGCTAGGTGAGTTCGGTGCCGGGTCAGAGGCCGCAAAGGCACGACACGGTCCAAGGCCCCGGCAGCCGCACTATCCCAGGCGGCCACCAGGTCCTCAGCTGCGTCATGGGCCAGAGTCTCAGGAAATGGCCCAAGTTCCATCTGGAACCTATCAGGGTCCATCAGGCGCCTGAGGCGGAACCACCTGGTCGGTCCCGTCTCCCTGCGGCGGGGTGCAGCGGTTAGAAAGTCCAGTCGAAGGAGCGAGTGGTCAGACCATGACAAGGGTTGGATGACTATATCCCCTGTATGAAGGCCACTCAACCACTGACCAGAGACAAAAACTAAGTCCAGAGTGTGTCCACCCGTGTGAGTAGGGTCATGAATTAACTGAGTAAGGTCCATGGTCATCATGGAAGCCATGAACTTTCTAGCCACCTCAGATGTTTCGCCGACAGATGGCAGGTTGAAATCCCCCATGACTAGAAGTCTGGGGGTACCAACCGCCACCTCAGCTATGACGTTGAGCAGCTCAAGCAGGGCCGTTGCCACGTGGCAGGGAGCTAGGTATGTGATCAACAAGCCCATCTGTACTCCACGACCCCACTTCACAAAAAGGGACTCACATCCGGCTATCTGTGGAACAGTGGTCTCCCTCGGATTAAGACTTTCCTTTATAATAACTGCCACCCACCCACCCCGCCCCTGCCCTGAGCTCTCGGCTGATGGAATGCTCAGAAACCTGATAGGCACATATTCACAAGGGGAACCTCCCCCCTCATGGCCCAACCAGGTCTCCGTAATACCTGCCAGGTCCGCTCCCCCCTCCTGAATAAGATCGCAAATGAGGGGGGCTTTATTTACCACGGACCTGGCATTGCACAACAGCAGCCGAAGGCTCGGGCCCTGAGAGTCTGAACAGCCTAGGGTGCGAGAAGGGCTATGGGGACCGGGGCATGCCACCGCTCAAAGATAGCGAGTGTGCGCCCCCACCACATGATTTGGCCCCCTGCTCCTGCCATATCTGTTCCTCCCACTCAACACATTGATAGAGAAGCTCTCAACAGAATGGACTCTGATGTCCCCCTTACCCCCGGAATCCGCACCCTCTGTGGCCCCACTGACAGCTGGGCTGGACCCCTCCCCCATGGGTTAACCCCCAAACCCACACAACCCTCCCGCCCCTTAAAATCCCTTAAAAATCTATCAAAAAGTTTCCCTAAAAAACCCTCAATCCCCTTTTTGCGGCATGCCACCTCTCGGGGTGCCAAAGCCCGTCATAAAGATAGGCCCTTGATAAAGTGGAGGGCCACACCTGCAAGAGGGGGGAGTCTCGCAGAATAAGAAGTTCTGTTGGTGCATACATCTAATCAATCAATTAATTAATTAATCAGGGGGAAGTCCACGGCCTGGGGGTAATCAAGATAGTCCAAAGTCTGGGGAGGGATATTCAATCAATTCCAAGTCAATAAATTCAATAAATTCCACTGCTCTCTCACAGCAGTGGATGGAGTCTTAAGCTGCTTCGAGGCCAGGTGTTGACACCAGCTGCCCTCTCACGAAAGCTAGGAAGGGCCAGAAAACGCAGTCATCGTCCGGCTCCATGCAAGGCTTGAAATCTGGAATATCTCGCTCTACAATTGGGGGGCATTAATAACAGCCACCAATCTACAGGTCCGCGGGCCAAGAGAAGCCTCCGATGGTTCTGGCGGCTGCACCTTAGGCAAATCAGGAGGCGAATCAGGAGGCTATAGATGTCCATGGGAGGCAAATATCATCATATTGTTCAGATGAACCTCCAGATGATAAGTGGCCTCACAGAGGCTAACAGACCACATGGGGCATAAGAGCTTGGCCCGAGGTCTTTTCCAACTGTCAGAACCAGCAATGTTTCTAGCTCACCCCCATCCACATAAGGGAGGGGGGGAACCTCTGGAAGGACCAGGAAGAGGCCCCCTCCAGGTAAGCCTCCCATCTAAGTTGTAATAATAGTTAAATAAAATAAATAAATAATTTATTTATAATATTATTATAAATAATAATATTATGAAATATTATAAAATAATATTATTTTATTAATAAAATAAATAAATAAATAAATGTTTATTTATAAATAAATAAATATATTTTTAAATATTCTCCCACCCCCACATATACAATTCAAAAGCTACTGTATTTTTCGGAGTATAAGACACACCTTTTTCCCCAAAAAATGAGGGTGAAAATCTGGGTGCGTCTTATACTCCGAATGTAGCCCCGCCCGGTTTTTCAAACTGAGGTTTCAGAGGCTGAAAAAAGCATCAGAAACGCCCCCAAACAAAACTTCAGAAAAAAAAGCCCCCTAACAGAGCTTCAGAGGTTTTTTTTCTGAAGCTCTGTTTCAGAGGCTTTCAGAAGCAGAAAAAAAGGTTTTTCTGAAACAGAGTTTCAGAAGTTTCAGAGGCAGAAAAAAAAGCAAAAAAAAGCAAGGCACAGAGCTCACAACCAAGGAACCTGTTGCTAAAATTCACCTCTGGGAACAGTTGATTGGGGGTATACTGGGAGGCGATCCTCCTGCCAATCAGCGTTTTTCTTATTTTTCTCCCCAAAAACTAAGGTGTGTATTATACTCTGGTGCATCTTATATTCCAAAAAATACGGTAGTGCAGTGCTCAGACAAATGAAATTTATGCATCTGTGTTACACAGAATGTCCTTGAGTTATGATAGTAGTTGGTATCAGGATTTCCATTGTTAAGCAATGCAGTCACAAAGACAAACTCATGTGACCACAATGCTTAGCAATGGCAATCCCTGAAATACTTGTTGTCATTAAGTGAGAACCTGGAGTCACTAAGCGAGCACCACCTTATAACTTCCTGCTGGCTTCCAATAATCAAAGTCAGTGGGGAAGCTGGCAGGAAATTGCAAGACCCAAGCATCTTGCAAGCAGGTAAGTGGCTGCTGCTGGGGAAAGGAGAGAGTGTGCAGATGGCCAAGGAGGCCCTGTATGCACATGGCATGGCTTGGGGTGGCTGCTATTGGGTGGGGGAGGCATAGTGCAGGCACAGTAAGGTTTGGAGATGGTGCACAAGGGTGTGTGGGTGGCAAGGGAGGTTTCTGCGAGTGTGGTGGGAATTGAAGTGCCTGGTAGGTGAGAAAGGGTGTGCATCAGAGGTGGGTTTCAGCAAGTTCTGACCAGTTCTGGAAAACCGGTAGTGGAAATTTTGAGTAGTTTGGAGAATTGGTAGTAAAAATTCTGTCTGGCCCCACCCCCATCTATTATCTGCCTCCCAAGTCCCAGCTGATTGGGAGGAAATGGAAATTTTGCAGCAACCTTTCCCTGGATTGGGGAAGGAATGGAGATTTTACAGTATCCTTCCCCTGCCACACCCACCAAGCCATGCCATGCCCACCAAGTAAACATTTTTGAAACCCACCACTGGTGTGCATGGATATACAAGTGACCAGGAAGGGTGTCTAAGTAGCCAGGAAACCTTGGCACAAGTGTAGTAAAACACTGGAAGGTTGCATAAGAATACATTGATGGTGGAGAGGCGTGCCATAAGGATGGCTGCTGCTGGATGCGGTAGTATACATGAGGATGTGCACATGGCCAGGGAGAGTACCCAAGTGCTGGGAAGGCACAGCATGAGCACAGCCAGGCTCAGAGAGGCTGCACAAGAGTGTGCAGGTGACCAGCAAGGCACAGCACAAGTCCCGGAGAACTGGGGAGAGTGCACAGGTTACATGAGCAACTTGTGCAGCTTACCTATTGACTTTGCTTGTGGAAAGCCAGGAGGGAAAGTCATGTGAATCATATGACTACAGGGCACTGCACATCAGAAGTATGAGCTGGTTGCCAAATGCCCAGATTGTGATCATGTGAACTCAGGGGTGCTGGGATGGCCAGAATTTCAAGGACAATCCAAAGCCTTCCAAACTTTGAATGGTCACTGAATGAATGCTCATTAAAGGAATGCTCATTAATCAAGGACTACCTGTGCAGAGTTTCTATCCCTCCCTCCCTTGTCCCTTTCATTGCAAATTCTGAATAATGCTCAATTTTGCCATAATAAGAAAAATCAATTAAATGTGTAAATAGCCATGACTCATATAATATGAACTTCAAGAAAAATGTAACCCTAACCCTAACTCTAAATATAAATATGATTTACTATATTTCATAATCTTGGTTTAAGATATGTATCAATCCTATTCTAATTTTGTCAACAGCCGAACTAAAATTGGCTTAGCTCTATGAACATCTATGGAATCAGTGGTGAAATGCTACCAGTTCACACCAGTTCAGGCGAACCGGTAGTGATAAAAACCTATCGATTCCTCCGAACCAGTATTTCCTATGATCAGCTGTGCCACGCGATTTAAAATCACTAGAATGCAATAAATCCTGCTTTCTAGTGAATCTAAATCATGTGGCACAGCTGATACTCCCTCGCTGTTCTACTTACCCTCACTGCGCATGCACAGGTGTGTTTAGTGCACACTGCACATGCGCACACAGCACATGTTTGGCACATAGCGTGCATGTGCAGCCAGCGAACCAGTAGCAAACCAGTTCAGATTTCACCACTGTATGGAATATATTTATTTAAAACATTTATATAGCTGCCCATTTGATAACTAACTCTGGGAGGCTTCCCAATGTTTACATTTTGGGCAATGTACAAAATATTGTAAATGCTTAGTTACTAGATGAGTATCTGTTAATAAGATAAGAATATCTAGGTTGGTTGTTTGGATATTTCCAGATTTTTCTATTCTTGCTTCCAAAATGCTCATTCACTTGTTTCTACTTAGCCTTTTCTTGTTTAAACTTCTGGCCATTCACATTTTGAGAATTTCATCAAATCCTACCAGCAATTACTTCCTTGGACTTTTTCTTTCTTTCAAGCTATGTCATTCTTCTATAAAATATTAATTTTGTAATTCAGTTGTTGTTCATTCTGTATATTTTATTTAACCATCTAAACTTATTTCGTACTGATTGCTCATTTTTGCACATACTACATTCATCACCCATTCATTCTTATTTCTGTCTCTTTTTCTTTTATCACATTCATTTCCTTACACCATTTCCATTGAATTCAACTTAATTTTCTGTTTCTCACAACATGCCCAACTCTTTTCCACATAACAAAATGAGCAGAAGCACCTGTATAATCACTCTTATTTTTTTCAACAAATATTCATTCCTTGTTAAGAGACCAAATCCTATCCACTATCTTTCTACATACATTTACATGTCTTGAATTTTTTTGATCCATTACTCCATCTTTAGTAAACATTCTATCACCTAGAATTCATTTTCTTATTGTACTTTTCTGCTACTTTTTGTATAACTCATAATTTGTCACTTCATTTTCTCTGTCAACTACAATTACCTGCTCTGTGATACATTAATTTTCAGATCCACACTCCACATGCATCATACAGTCTATCTAATATTCACTGCAAATCATTCATATTCTCAGCCAACAACAGAGAATCATCTGCATATAATAGTATAGATGTATTAATGTCTAACACCTTATGGTCTTATGTCACTACATGCATTTCTTTCACATTCTTACACATTTATGCATAAACGCAATAAACATCTAAGGAAGGAACACAGACTTTCCTCTTATTCCCTTCTCAGTTCATTAAGGAATTCCATTTATTTTAATACATATTTTACTTGCATCATGACTTCTTTTATCTAATTCATCAATGAATTTTCAACTTTGTATATGTGCAAAGTATTACACAGTAGAAACCCAGTCAATTTACGATATTCTCTCTCTAAATGCTTATGCAGCAATTTTTTTCACATTCATGTTTCATAATTACCTGCTGGGGTGGGGAGGAGGAGTAAATTCTATCTGCACATGCTTTACCTGGAGTAAAGCCACACCATCCTTCACAATTTTTGATCCTTGTTAATTTTCATACTTTGTGAATCCAAATTTGGAAAGCCACCTTCATAATCCCATTTAACAAACTAGCTTTTGTTTATATCAGAGATGCCAAACTCGCAACCACGGACCAGATTTGTCACATGTTGACCACGCCCTCCCCCAGTTTAGCAAAGGGGGGGGAGTTGCAATACGATAGAGTTTGACACGTCTGGTTTATATTCTTGCTATCTTTCCCTTTATTTATAAAAGCAACATTCTTCTAATCATCAAAGAGATCCACTGCCACATTGATAGCCACTCTATAAACAAGCCACATTTAATTTTTAGTTTCCAATTATATCATCTACACCTGCAGCTTTAGCATTTTCAACTTTTTCACACTATTTATGACTTCATTTTCATGTTTTTATTCTTGAACATTTATATTTATATCATTTGTTTCAAATCTTTAAGCCATTACTATAATTCTCATGCAAATTGATAAAGTACTATTTCCAGAATTACACCATTTCATTCTAAATAATTTCAGTACTTTATTTTTTAATTCCATTTACTCTATAGAAGATTCCTGGTTCAGCTCTAACCAAAACAGTATATGACTTCCATTTAAAATTGATTGATTGATTATATGCCATTAAGTCATTATCAGCTTTTAGCAACCACACAGAAAATTTTTCTCCATGATTCTATTAAAATTACGTTATATTTTCTCTGCCTCTATTCCTATTAACCGTGCCTTGAACTATTTGACTATATTATTTGCATCTATTTTTTTCTTTCTTTATGTATTAAATACATAATATAAGACTTATTTTTATTCACCTGAAGACACCTTGTGATTTTAATGGGGCTTACTATTCTAACTAAATTACTTAGTACTTCATTAAAAGTTAAATTAATCAGGGCTGGGAGTCCATATGAAACCATACCTAGGAAATCAAGCCTGGGTATCTTTTGGCCTCTTTCTTGTTCAATGTGTTAATGAGATTTTGTGCACTTTTTAAAATCTATATTGATGACATAGTTTTAATCTATGTTGAAATAATATAATTCTTCTATAGTATATTTTTTCTATACTATATGCAAAAGCTTTTCAAAATTTTGAGCATTCACT
The DNA here is from genome assembly GCA_022577455.1 of Arizona elegans. NCBI lineage: Eukaryota > Metazoa > Chordata > Lepidosauria > Squamata > Colubridae > Arizona > Arizona elegans. The sequence continues at coordinate 60,953,061 of JAKOOJ010000008.1, forward strand.
GGAGACCGAAAGTATTATTTTATGATAAGTCAGTCACAAGAACTGTTGGAGGATGGAACTAAGGTGCCAAATTGCACAAAATCCATTGAATAGGATAAGCTGTCAGTACCTGGGAATATTGTATTCTGGCTAAGGCTCAGGATGATGCTATATAAGGCACAAAATTAAAGGTTAAGCAGGTTAATGGAATGGATATACATCTGGTGGAAAGCAAGCGGCCCTATGATCAAGTGCATAAACTAAATGTCTATACAAAATATTGAACACATCACAGACACAGGGGTTCAGCATCACTACTATCTTTTATAGTATTGACAATGTTCACTTCTTGAGCCTGGAAATCAGGACCTATTTGGAGACCTTTACCAACTAGCATCTTTCAATTCTGCTTAAAATAAAAAACATCTGAACTTTGCTTTCCTGAAATGTGGCTACAAGTGTAGCTACCTATATTTTCTGTAAAGGTCATTCATGGCATTAACATTTAATGCTGCTGCTGCAGAAAATTAAGTTTTGTGATACTTGGGTTTGGCCAAATATGTTACAACTTAGGTCCATGATATTTTAATGTAAACTGACTTCATGTAGCTTACGACAACAAAAACACTATTAATTACAAAGTATTTTCCCCAAATAAAATCATTCAGATTTGTTCAGATATTGGAGACCACAACAGCAGTAGATACCAAAGTATAGAAAGGACACCTCCAGTATCCACTTATGATTTGGAGACTGTGCATAGGGAAAACATAGTCAGAAGAATTAAGTATCAACAGATTTTTTTCATTTTTCTGAGAAAAAATAATAGACTGAATCTGTCTGCTTGCCATTCAAATTCTACAGGATAGGGCTGTTAATCTTTATGTCAATGGTGCTTTATTACACACAGGCAGAATTATCAACTAACAAGATCCACACAGGGGAGCACAAAAACTACCAACTCCCTTCCACAGACAAGATAATTTCTTCCCAAAAATATCACTTTCTCAACCACTTTTGCAACAAATCAGTTATCACCTTTAAGACTGCCCATGCCATGCCGTAAGGATTATTAAATGACAAGAAAGAGGAAAAGCTATCTTACATCTCATTCTGATCCTAATTACATCATGAGCCCAGAACTGGAGAAATTCTGCATTCCAGAGACTTAAATATATGTCTGGAAATACTTTCCTAAAAGTGGACAAATTTAATGCAATAAGTTATTGCAAATCACTCATGTGGCTTTTCCCCCACTTGCATTTATGAGCCAATAATATAATTAAACTAAATATCTAGTACACTTTAATTCATCTCTTAGCCAGACTACAGATCTATACAATTAGACACAGATTAATACAAACACCTGTCTATTACCCCCACTCCCCAAGGCACAGCTATGAGCCTCCCCATTATAATGTGACCTGCATTTTAATGGTGAAACAAAGCACATTTCTCTGTGTAACTATTTTTCCTTCTATAATTGTAACTTTCCTCAACTCAAGCCCCTGGGGAAATATTTGAGGCTGCTTTATGTTGCACAAATAAAATTGTGTACAGGGAACAAGAATGAGATTGCATATTTTCTGGTAAACCTGAATTTGCATCAAAATTCGCTATTATAAGCTCCATTTCATCTTTTAAAAAATTCTTTTTTCAGTGTCATCAGTACCGTTTCTGGCTGTCTGTTTTACACCTACACTATTTTATTTATATCTCTGTTATTAACAGTGCGGAAGGAAAGAAAACCAAACCATCATGGCAAGAGAGAGATGCAACAGAGACTAATCTCTCTCATCGCTTTTGGGTTTTAAGTATAAGATTGTACACAACAGAACTGTTTATTTTCCCATATATGATACAATTTCATGAAGAGAACTTCCATTGATGTTGACAGCTCTGTTTTTAAGTAAATAAGCTCAGCATCTTGAATGTTGAAACTATTTGCCTCTCTGTGATTAGTACGTCAAAAAAAAAAACCTTCCCTAATCATGAACACCTGAATGAACAATATGGTTACTACCCTCTCCAAAGCACAAACATAAACCTTTCATTCAGCTGCCCCCACACTTTTTGCATATACTCATAAAATCACTGACCTCCTTTCCATTCTTCCAGGGATTTGGTCCATAGATGATGAAAATCTTACGCAGAAAAGGAGAAATAAAAATCTAAAAATTGCACTGCTTTCCATTGAGAAATAAATCAGACCCTCCAGACTCAGCACATCTGTTCATGTGTAGCAAAGAAACAAGAGCCAGTATTTTCAGCAGCCAGAGATAGACAGCCGAGCCAACCAATAGGAAGCAGTGCTCTGTACCATCTGAGCTTTCATGTAGTCTCTATGCAAAATAAGAGGCTGTCTTGGACATTTTCTACTGAACGTAGTCACCTTCCTTTTGTGCTTTAAAATTCACATCAGAGAAGGATTAGATGCAGTTGAATACTTGAAGAACAACCACTAAGACAAAAGATAGCTTTGAACAGAAATCTATTTTAATACTGAAATAGCTGTCTAAATTAAGGCTACATGACAGCAGCATTACGCTCATTCTTCTGTATGCACGGAATTAAAATACAAGTTGTGGGATCACCGTTTCTTTAGCTACATTTTTTTTCCTACTTTGGATATTATTGGGAGGAAAATTTTCGTAAAAGTGGGTTTTTAAAATGAATACAAACTATTGGATATATCTCCTGCACACAACTGAATAGCAAGGTGTTCAGAAAGTGCCAATGCAAAGGTTATTTCTATATTCTGTTCATAGAGTAGGGCAGCTGGCACTTGAATAGCTTCACTTTCACTTTCCGTGATCCCTCTGCATCCCTGTCTAGCAAACAAAAGCTTTTTATGCCCTCCTGTTAAAATCTGTCCATTCACCTCACCTATGAGCAAAATGAAATAGGACAATATATCTGAGCTTGCCAAGATGATAAAATCAACAAGTCTCTCTTTCTTTCTCTCTCTCACCCTCCCTCCCTCCCTCTTTCTCGGATAGGGCCGTATAACACTTTATATTATTAATCAATAAATATTTGGATGAGATTCAGAAAATACCATACGAAAAATGGTACTTATTCATTTCAAAGTTAATGTTTCTGCCTGCCAGTGTGAATGGCTATGGAAACCAATCAAATTTAACGTGAAAAAAACAATTATTTGGTAAATCTTAGAATAAAATCCCAGGTGACAAAAACAGATGGTATATTAGCACCTGATGACAAACCACCTTAAAAAGAAAATATACTTTTTAAAAAAGAAAATATATTAGAAATGTTATTACTCTTGTGTTTCCAGACATTTCTGGGAATAAACCTGCCTTGTTCACGGAAATTTGAGGAGGCTGTGCCAGATGTTGGCTTTCATTTGTTGTTTTCTGGTGCATCTGCATTATGAAGCACTCAAGACATATTTTGCCTTTGTAACACAATAAAACATTGTTTTAAACATTTGTGAAATCTTAATTTTATCTGCCATAGCTCCAATGAGTTCCATAACAGTCATCACCCCTCTTCTGATTTATACTGCTTTCATAGAACACCAATCAACACTAACATATTTAAAAGGCTGCCTTTATTACTAATATTTTGACACAATGATGATTGGATGATTCTAGAATACTTCTCAATGACTATTAGGGAAATAATTGATGTCATCAGACATCAAATTCAATTACAGATTTTATATTTTTAAAAATTGACAAATTTTGGGAAGGCTTTGTAAGTTGTACTCAACTTTGGAAGGCACATGACACCAGGACAATTGGTTGTGGTTTAATAATTTAATCTGAGTTGAGATAGGCAATTACCATGCTAAATAAATAAATAACCGTTCAGGTAAACAGATCCTAAACCATTTAGGCAGCCAAAGACAATAGTTTGAACAAATGCCAGAAAATGTCTGGCAAGTTGTTTCAAAAACAGGAATGCTTGTGACCAAAAATGCAGACATTTAAAGTTTTACTCTTCAGAGCACCTGTTATATTTTTCCTTTTAAACTTTTACTGCCAACTGAATATAAAGAAAATGCCATGATGTTCTGAGTCATAGCAAATATGGAGAGGAGAGGGGAGGGGGAGGGAGGAGGAGAGGAGAGAGATTGGCTCAATTTCTCCTGCTTAAAACACTATAGATTTGAGAAATAAAGTAGACCATATTCCGTTGTAATAGGAAGAGATGGTCTGGTGACCAGAGCAGATCATAAACGGTTCATATGCAAATTCCAAATTAAGTTAAAATGGAAATAAAAAGCCAAATACTTTCCATGAGATACTTATGAGCATACAAGATGAATGTGAAAACAGATTGTGAAAGACAAAGAAATAAAAGAAAGCACTTTGGATGTCAGACACAGATGGTGAAAATTGTATAAAAGGGAAGAGAAGCCAAAGCCAAAAAAAGTAAAGTAACATGACAAAAAAATTCAGATTGTTAGAATAAACAAACAACATATATCACTGAGGATAGAAACAGACTTGGAAAAAACAGGAAATCTTCCAAAAGGGTTAGATCAGCAGCGTTGTCATTCCCAAATTAGAAAACTACAGGAAGTAATGGAATATCTACAAAAATGTGGCAAGAAGCAAAAAGAATTAGCAAAGCTTCTACTGGCTCTTTTGATCTATTGGGCACTGTGTCATTCTCCATTCTGTTGCCAAGTCTAGCTAGAAAAGGTTCTTTCACACAGTGACTGATAGATCGAAAAAGGTCAAAAGGAAGGAGAAGGAAAGGAAGGAAGGAATTACCTGTGGTGAAATGTACTCTGAATTCCCATAACCTGCACTCCAGAAAACCAAGAAACACCTACGTTTATATAGTTTCTTTGGGAAAGTCAAGGTAGTTCCTCCATAGAAGTTCTCAGAGTATATATTTCATTATGGAGTTACTTTAGTTTGGCAAGATTTCTGTCTATAGGTGAGGAATAAAGGAAACTACTTAGATGTATTTCTGCATGCCTTTCTTGGTTCTTGGAGTCTGACACTATCATACAATACCTTAATTTCACATACTAGCAAAATAATACTTAGGATCCTCCAACATAGACTGGACCCTACATGAGAAGAGATACCAGATATTCAAGTGCTTTTAGAAAAGGCCAAGGAACAAGACACATTTTTGCTAATGCAAGTTGGATAAATGAGAAAACGAAAAAATATTAAAAGAAAGTCAATATATGCTTTACTGATTGTAGAAAGGCCTTTAATTGTGTTGAGTCAAGCTGTGGAATGTCCTTAGGAAAATAGGAACCCCAAAACATCTTGTACAAAACCCGTCTACAAGACAGGAAGCCACAGTATAGATAAATGACAAAGTATCCTGGCTACAGAATTGGACAGTCACTCTCTCTTACCTCAACGCATCACAGGGTTGTTGGATGGAGAAAATAGGAGGATCAGATATATTTACCACCTTGCAATATGCAAATAATAGACATGGGATAAAAAAAAATCTAAGATAACAAAAAAATTGAGACAAGGCAGTCTTCGAGTTATGACCATTTTTAGTGATTTTTTGAAGTTAAAATGGCACTTATGGGGTCAAAGGCAACAATTTAAATTCTAATTTTGAACAATTAATTCAAATTAATCTAATAGATATTAAACTAAAGATTACTCTTTTGCCTAATATCTTATTTTTATTTTTATTTTTTGCTTACATGCAAACAGGGCCCACAAGCACCTGGAATCTGCTACAGAAAGTTTAAAATAGAGATTTTATTTACTTAAATAAATGGTTTATTCTCTTTACCCTTGCTTGTCCCTTATTACATTACTATATCAAAGAAAATATGGTTTGCTTAGCAATCAGTAGGATTATAAAATCAACTTTAAAATTTTCATTTTTTTTATTTAAAATGGACCAGTTTATAAAAGAAGGTATACTCAGATTGATGCAAACTAATGAAAATCTTCTAAACTCCAGGATCTTCTTACAAGCAAAGCAACTCTGGGTTATTATGTAAGAATCAAGTCAAAAGCATCGTGAAAAATTTAGAGACACACATTCTGTAATTTTATGAAAGATTCAACAGGGAAACCTTATTAAAGTAAAAATGTTTATTAGATCCATTCACAGCATCACAGGAATTATGATCTGGGTCTCTCTTTCTTGCCTTTGTACAAGGCTAGTAGAGAAACATTGGCTACTTTAACAACTTTGAAGCGAACTCCAGGAATGTCACCAACAGCATGACCCTTCCGACCAAAGCCAGCAACCAGGACTTCATCATTCTCCTAGTTTAAAACAAGACAACAATTAATGTTTGATGACAAAAGCACGATCATACTTTTACAATTTTTGGTTCCAAGAAAAAAATGATTGTTTTATTAATAATTTTTCCCTTCAATTAGGTGCCATATTATATCCATCAATGTATTTACCTCAATAAAATTCAAACAGCCATCATTGGGAACAAAAGCTGTAATCTTCTTGCCGTTCTTGATAAGCTGAACTCGAACACACTTCCTGATGGCAGAATTCGGCTGTTTAGCCTCTACACCACTGAAACATGAATTAAACAATAAAGATGCTGTTATAATAAATTTCTAAAGTACAATAATAATGCTTAGCAACTAATTACACAATCTTCATGGTCTGAACTCATAATCTTAAAATCATAAAGCCATGATATTGTCTTTCCATGTGCAATGACAATCAAAACTAAAGCACAATTTACAGCTTGTTCTGTTTAAATCAGATCACAGCAAAATCCAGGGATCACTCTACCTCTTTACTATTTTCCATGGATCTTACTCCAAATAAGTGTGCATAAAGTTGAAATGTTAATTTCATCTATTGTAAGAAAAAATTACTTACAATTATGTAAGTAATACCACAGATAAGGCCATAGTTCTATGTCATTTATTTGAAAACAAAATCCATTGAACTCAACAAGACAAACTGAAGTCTCTCTGACTTCCATGGGGCTTGTTTCTATCCTTAGGCAAATAACTGGCTGTCATTTGCTTTAGAAAGAAAAACAAAAGAAACCTAACACTTAAAAATATGAAAAAGACAGATTAAGGTTGGTTCTAAGTAGACCAGTGGTTCTCAAAGAGTGGCCTGGGAACCCTAAGAGGTCTCTGAGACCCTTTCAGAAGGTCAACAAAGTAAAATATGTTTAAATTATTCCATCTTAATCTCTAATTAAAATGTAGAAACAGTAGATGTAGAAATAACTCACATAAACCAAAATTTTTGGAGTCCTTAATCATTCTTAAAAATGTAAAGGTCCTGAGATCAAAATGTAAATTACCTATACCAAGAGCAATTTCTAATTTTAATAACTGGAACAGAGAAGTAAATCATTTAGAAGAACTGTGTTAAAACAGCAACCTTGGAGATCTTATTCTAAAAAAACATGTAAGTTTTATTACGGACTTTTTTGAAGATATAGGTACAAAAAACATTCGCTTCCAAAAACCAATACAAATAATCTCTCTAAGGCTGCAATTCATATGGAGAATCGGAGGGGGGCGGGGTACGCAAGCGCTTCTAACATCAACAATCCAACTGTAAATAATTCCAAACTGCTTTTAGGTGGCCACTACATCCCATACTTTCTCTACTTAATAATGGTGAGATCTCACTTACACTTTTTCCAGGACAATTCCTTTAGCATGGGAAGCTCCCCCAAAAGGGTTGGCTTTCAGAGCAGTACCCAGATGGGCCTTCTTATATTGCTTGTCATGCCACTTCTGTTCTCGGCGGTGACTGCGCAGCTTCCTGGCTGTACGAAGTCCACGGCACTTGCCTAGAAAAGAAAATTTAGAGATCAAAAGAGAGATTTTCCCTGGATTTCATCCGAACGAACTCATTTCCTTCCATCCTTCCGAGGTGGGTAAAATGAGGATCCAGATTGTTGGGGGCAATATGCTATTTAGTATACTGTCTTTGGTGTAAGCCGCCCAGAGTCCTCGGAGAGTGGGCGGCATAGAAATATGAATTAATTAATTAAATAAATAAAGGAGCCTTGGTAGTACAGTGGTTTAATGCACCCTGTTATTAACACAGCTACCTGCAATTACTGCAGGTTCGAATCTTACCAGGCTCAAGGTTGACTCAGCCTTCCATCCTTTCTAAGGTAGGTTAAATGAGGACCCAGTTTGTGGGGGCAATAAGCTGACTTTGTATAAAATATACAAAAGTATGAAGGCTATTGCTTAACGCACATTGTAAGCTGCCCTGAGTCTCCAGAGAAGGGCGGCATATAAATCAAATTATTTATTTATTTGTTTATTTGTTTTGTTTATTTATTTATTTATTTATAAATAAATAAATAAATTTTAATAGGTTTGAATGATTTTTTTGGAGGGGGGGGTGTTTCACGGTTTTTATTCTGAGGTCCATCGATGACCTCTTAAGTCTTTTGGTGACACTTACTGTGGTGACAAACCAAACCTCCTTGCAGTCCAACTTAGTTAATAGATAGGATTCCTTGAGAGAAAACCGAGATGGCAAACTAAATTTTAAAAGTTTTTTTAAAAAGTGGCCAAAAGCCACAGAAAACTCTTCGAGCCCCGCCAGAAAACTGAAAAGGCGCGTGCAGGGAAATCGAGCTGGGCTCGAAGGAAACCTCAGCAAACTATTGACGCTTTTTAAAAAAACTCTAACCGAAGAGAGCAGCATCGAGGCAGACAATAAAGCTGAGAGTTTCGATGGTATGTATGTATGTACGTACGTATTGTATGTATGTATGCATGCATGTATGTGTTATGTATGTATGTGTATTCGGATTATATATGTATACGTATGCTTGGGACACCAACCAAATGGGATATTAATTTTTCCCTAAAGCGTCCCGGCTCTCCCCCATTCCGGCCACTCGGACATAGAAGGGCCGCTTATACCGGGCGCCACATAAATTACGGTTCCGCTCACCCATCGCGCTGCCGCCGCCGGAGCCGAAAGACGACAAAAAAGACCCACCATCCTTTGCGGCAAATCTACGTAACGGTAGAAAGACCTCACGTAAATGTGGTGCCCCGCGCCTGACTCGCCGGAGTTTATATTATTGTCTATTAAGGGAAAAGAAAAGGCGAACGACACCGTGGAAGCGGGAGGCCGAGCGGAGGAAAAAAAATTACCACGTCGCTGACATGTGATCCTAATAAATTAGAAACGCCTCAAAGATACACACACACACACACACACACACACACACAAAAGGACATTCCCACAGAACTGGATTTCTACCTTCGCAAAGAAAGCCGGCCTAAACGGCTATAATCTTGCCAAGGTTGGACGTCTTAACTGTTTCTAACTCTTGAGACCCTCGTCAGAAAAAGGAACCAACTGAATTTCCCACAATGCACCGCGCCTCGCCGACCATCTTTCTTTGCAGCTTTGGAACAGGCGCTTGGTTAGACAGACTTTCCCCCCCCCCCGTGACGGAGAGGGTCCTCGAAGCCGGTGCATTCTGGGTCTTTCTTTTCCCTCCTCCGGATCCGAGGACGACACGATGGGTGAGGTGCTCCGGGTCTGGACCTCGCGTTGTGGCTGAACAGGGGAGATGAGAAGGGCCGCAGGGTTTCTGAGGGCTTTTGGCGGGCGGGGGAAAAAAGCCCTTCCGCCCTCCATGTTCGCTCAGAGTGATCGTCGCTCAATCTTTTTTAAGGACCACGAGGCCGTCGTTGTGGGTTCCTCACATTAGTCCAGAGGTCTTCAAACTTGGCCGCTTGAAGACTTGTGGACTTCAACTCCCAGAATTCTCCAGCCAGCAGAGCTGGCTGGAGAATTCTAGGAGTTGAAGTCCACAAGTCTTCAAGCGGCCAAGTTTGGAAACCTGTCCATTAGTCCCTCCTCGTGTTGTTAATCCTCAAAACTCCCTGATAGGAGATGACAGCGATGGTATATTTTAAAAAATAGGCCAGCAGGAATTGCCTACTCTAGGAATCTTTTGGGAGTACATTTCCTAACCTGAGTTTCTTTTTATTTTATTTTTTTTTTGAATTTTTATTTTATTTTTGAACATAACAAAACATAAAACAATCATCATCCATTGCAATCACAGAAAGTGTGTCAATCAGTTAAAATTCTTTTGTGCTTAATCCCATATCCAAAATTTACAGGTTATTTAATTTCTCTTCTTTGACAATTTTTTATATCCCTTTATGCTATTATTCTCATTAACAGTGGCTTGTCTCCCATAAAAAAATCGCTTCATATTTTTTATCATTACATTTATTTCATGTTTCATACGTCATTTCCATGCTTTATTATCTAGCCATTGATAAAATAAACCCCATATCATATAATATTGTTTGTCTTCCTGTTCTCTAATTTCAAATGTCAATTTACTCATTTCAGCACATGCCATAATTTTCTTAACTTCATCAGTAGGTATTTTCTCCTTTTTCCAATTTTTAGCAAATACAATTCTAGCCGCTGTTAAAAGGTTCACAATTAAATATTTCAATTCTCTATTGTACACTTCCTAACCTGAGTTTCTAAGGATGAGTTGAAGTCCAAATCCCAATTTCCCCAACAAGCCTAGCTAGAGTTGTTTCTCGTTGGGGAATATGGGAATTCAAACTTAACAGGCTTGAAGAGCCTGACATTGAAAATACATTTGAGAGCAGTGTTTCCTATCTGTGGTAACTTCGGGATGTTGATAATGAGCCTGTGATCAGCATGACCACTCCTGAGAAGTCTATGCGTATACACTTTTGGAAAAAAAATAAATAGCGTAAATATCTAGAAATTGATTACATATCTATGAACTGGTTACGTAAGGATCTGGCTTTGGATGATGGATTTTGGAATCCCATGTTTTGCTTTGGAAGGGTGGTCAAAATAAAGAATTGAATGATTGTTACGTCATACTTGGTTTACGTAGTGAGATTTGCTTACACAACTCAGGCTTCTCTAATTTTGATATTTAAATTCCCATTTATTCTGCAATGAACAATGATATAAATTCCCACTTGTTAACTACTGGTAGATGTGTTATAAATAAAAGAAAAAATAAATTGAGTATGTGTTACAAAGAAAGGAAACCAGATTGGAACTTCAAAAGTCCTAAGATACATTATGTGCATTTGTGTGCATACACACACAGAGGGGGACATGAGACATTGAAGCACAGGATCTTCCAAATTTTGTTTATAAGGCTTTAGCATAAAGTACTTCATTTTTGGTATAACAGGTTGCTTAAATTTGAAAAAAAAAAAATCCTGGATGTAGTATTGGAAAATACTGTGCAAAATTTTAGCGCAGTTTTGAGAAGATGAATCTTATAAATCATACTTAAATATGGAAAGTTGATGAAGGTCCAGTTCTACAAACCTCTGTCATTCCTAATAACTTTTATCACACCATTTTCTAGGCAAGTGCCGTGGACTTCGTACAGCCAGGAAGCTGCGCAGTCACCGTCGTGAACAGAAGTGGCATGACAAGCAATATAAGAAGGCCCATTTGGGTACTGCTTTGAAAGCCAATCCTTTTGGTGGAGCTTCTCATGCCAAGGGAATTGTTCTGGAAAAAGTGTGAGTTTCACTATGAATTCATTGAATCTTGATTTTGACTGAAGAGATTTACGTTGTTTCTTTTAATTTAATTTAATTTAATTTAATTTCCAATTTATATACCGCCCTTCTCCCTGAGGACTCAGTACAGCCAAGATAAAAAAACATAGAATACAAATATTAAAACATTTAAATATATATATAAATTTTGGCCCGAAAGTTAAGAATCACAGACTAATTAAAAGAATTTAAAAATTTCTTCTTAAGCCAACCCGGCTTGCTGAAAAAGATGGGTTTTCAGGGAACAATGGAAGGCATTGAGGTCATGGATTCTTCTTATCTCCGGGGGCAACTGATTCCAGAGGGTGGAGCCCCCACAGAGAAGGCCCTCCCTTCACCCTTAGCATAAAGTACCCTTAAGGTGTATTGTACTATTTAGCAGAACTGATAAATGGATTAAATGCAGTTGTGTGGCTGAATAACATTTCTAATACATTCCTGTTACTAGCACTTAGTATTGGGAATATTTACTCCTTTAATTTTGTAATCAAAGCAGAATTTTAGGAAATATATTTTGGAAAATATTAATATATTTTGTTAAGAATACAAATAGCATCAAATACTGGGAATTTATTCTTTAATATCAGATTTTCTGACTAAAGTGAAATTTGATATTAGTTTTTCTGTTGAAGACTTAAATTACATTAGGCATTAACTTGTTCTGTGGACATGCGTCCTGTGTCTGGTTTGTAATTCACTGTTTGTGTCATAAGTGAGACTCTGGTTTTTCATTATTATTATTTGAAAATATGGAATTGGCATTTGGTTACTTAGTGAATTTCAGTTTTTTCTTGTATGCAGCCCATCAATAGGAGGGATTGAACTAACTAAGCTCAGTTTTAAAAAGACAGAAATCTTCATTCAATTAGGGAATACTTTTGATCTGTCAGAAAATCTCATGGAAGGAATGGAAAATATAACAGTTTCTGCTGAAGTTTTGTGTGCTCTCCTTTAAAAATTTGTTCCAGAAATTTGAAGAACTGTCTGAAACATTAGAAGATACAAAGAAAAGAAATCTGTAAAGATCTTCTCCCCTTTATGCTAGCTGGAATGTTCTGAACTCCTTAAGAAATGTTCCTACCAATGGAAGAGAAGCTGAATCTGACCCATGTCTAAAATGGTTTGGCTTAGTGTAAAATGGTGGGGATTGCAAAATATGCCTTTATTAAATAAAATGTTTTTCTATCCTAGCCAAGAATATGTGTAGCTTGTGATGGTAAAAAAAATTAAACATACACTCATTATTTTCATTTTAGTGGTGTAGAGGCTAAGCAGCCAAATTCTGCTATTAGAAAGTGTGTCCGAGTCCAGCTCATCAAGAATGGGAAGAAGATTACAGCTTTTGTTCCCAATGATGGTTGTTTGAACTTCATTGAGGTGAATAATTAATAATTAATCTCTATATAACAGGAATTAGCAATGTGTTTTCACAATAATTGGGACTCAAATTCTTTATAACATTTGTACAGAAAATTTTAAAAAGTTCCAGGGATACACTTAACTAAAAAACGTCCTACCTAGAAAGGTACATGGATCAACTAATCTCTTTTTTTATACATACACAAACCTACAATACAACCTGAATATATACCTATAAAAAGGATAAAATCAAACAGAAGAAAAATCACTAGCTGACTGTATATGAAGGGGAATGATGGACCCTGGAATAAAACATTTTCCTGGGGCTTAGTATTGTGGACAATTATTGGGAGATATATTTGGACCATGAACTAGGTTTCTTGGATTCTTCAGATTTTTCTCAAGAAAAGAAACTGCAGGAAATTAAAGTTTTATTTTTTCCTGTTTCATTTCTCAACTTTTAAAAATAAGTAATGGATTTTGTTTATGTGGCAAAATGAGCCTTCATAAGATTCAAGCTTGTGTAGATGTTTAGTAAATTTTAATTGAATGACATTAACTCTTATTTGTTCATTGAATTCCAGGAGAACGATGAGGTTCTAGTTGCTGGCTTTGGTCGAAAAGGACATGCTGTTGGTGACATTCCTGGAGTTCGTTTCAAGGTTGTCAAAGTGGCAAACGTTTCCTTGTTAGCCTTGTACAAAGGCAAAAAGGAGAGACCCAGATCATAAATTTTATTTTGCTGTTAAAATAATAAACAAACATTGCTCCTAAGAAATGGCCATCACTTTTATTATGCCAGATTTTATAGTTTGGACATTATACCTTTTATATAAATGACAGGCTCAATATTTGTAATAAATAGTTGATCTGGAAAATCCCAGTCACATCAGGTTTTGTAGTACAATACCAGAGTTGTATATTAGTCATTGATCAGAACCTAGGAGGCCCAGTTCAAATTCATCTCCATCATGGAAGTTTACCGGGATGACTTTTTGCCAGTCACAATTTTACAATTAACCTTTATCAAAGAGTTGTCATGGTGATTGGAGCTTGAAATGCTTTCGTTCCTGAAGGAGAAATAAGATAGAAGTCTAACAATCGTTTTAGGTTGATGAGATATGTTTGAAATATATTTTATTCTAGTTTTCTAAGTTGGATCTTTTTTATTAGTCTCAGGGTTACATTGCTGTGGCTGTGGTGGTTGGTTTTGGTTTTTTACAGTCATTCAGTGATGGTAAGATATTTAAGCTCCAGCATAAAGATGTACATGGATTTAGGGGTCCATGAAGAACCAATGAAGCTATAAGCAGAGAAACCATTCGTTTTGTGGGTGGGAGGTATGTGTGAAATGGAAAATATTTTTTCTTTCAGAAATTGAAGAAAATACTGTATACTGGAATTCTGTCAAATCATAGAAAATCAATTATTTATTTATTTATTTATTTATTTATTTATTTATTTATTTATAAAATATAGACACACAAACATCATAAAATTGCTAATTAAAATTATTACTTAGTTTGGTCAATTAAATAAAACCCAAAATTAGATAACATTAAAAAAAAAAATCATTCACATGTTCATATGTTTAGCCCCGCCTGTTGAAACATCAGGGTCTTGAGGGCACGGCGGAAAGCACGGAGATCAGGGATATTCCGTATCTCCGGGGGCAGTTCATTCCAAAGGGTTGGAGCCCTCACAGAGAAGGCCCTCCCCCTGGGAGTCGCCAGTCGGCATAATTTGACTGATGGCACCCTGAGTAGTCCCTCCCTGTGAGAACGAACTGGTCGGTGGGAGGCTATTGGTGGCAAAAGACGGTCTCGTAGGTACCCAGGTCCTAAGCCATGGAGCGATTTAAAGGTGATAACTAACACCTTGAATCGCACCCGGAAGACCACTGGGAGCCAGTGCAGCTCGCGTAGGAGAGGTGTTACATGGGCGTAACGAGCTGCGCCCAAAATCACCCGTGCGGCTACATTCTGGACCAGTTGGAGCCTCCGGGTGCTTTTCAAGGGGAGCCCCATGTAGAGAGCATTACAGTAGTACATACGGGAGGTAACTAGGGCATGAGTGATCGTGCGCAAGGCGTCCCGATCCAGAAAGGGACGCAACTGGCGGATCAGGCGAACTTGATAAAAGGCACCCCTGGCCACGGCCGTCAAATGATCTTCTAAAGATAGCCGTGAATCCAGGAGGACACCCAAGTTGCGGGCCCTCTCTGTGGGGAGCAAGATCTCATCCCCTATTGTCAGTGATGGTACCAGCTGACTATACCGGGACGCCGGAAGCCACAGCCACTCGGTCTTGGAGGGGATGAGTCTGAGCTTGTTTCTCCCCATCCAGATCCGCACGGCCTCCAGGCAACGGGACATCACAGCAAGGGCATCATTGGGGTGGTCTGGGGTGGAGATGTATAGCTGTGTGTCATCAGCATACTGATGAACACTCACCCCAAAACCACGGATGATCTCGCCTAGCGGTTTTACATAAATGTTGAACAGAAGGGGTGAGAGGACTGACCCTTGCGGCACCCCACAAATAAGGTGCCTTGAGGTCGACCTCTGCCCCCCTGCCAACACAAACTGCAAACGGTCAGAGAGGAAGGAGGAAAACCACCGAAGCACGGTGCCCCCTATTCCTAACCCCTCCAGCCGGCACAGTAAGATACCATGGTCGATGGTATCAAAAGCCGCTGAGAGATCTAATAGGACCAGGATAGAGGAGCAACCCCTGTCCCGAGCCCTCCAGAGATCATCCAACAACGCGACCAATGCCGTTTCCGTGCTGTATCGTGACCTGAAGCCCGACTGGAACGGATCCAGATAGACAACTTCATCCAGGTATCGGGGTAGTTGTCGCGCCACCACACTCTCAACAACCTTTGCAACAAAGCGAAGATTGGAGATTGGACGATAATTTGATAATATAGCCGGGTCCAGGGAAGGCTTCTTGAGGAGGGGCTTCACAACTGCCTCTTTCAAGGCAGCGGGAAAGACACCCTCACTCAGATAAGCATTTATAATCCCCTGGAGCCAGCCTCGTGTAACCTCCCGGGCGGCCAGTACCAACCAGGAGGGACACGGGTCCAATAAACGTGGCAGCGTTAAGCTTGCCCAGAATCCTGTCCACGTCCTCAGGAGTCACAGAGTCAAACTCTTCCCAGATAACGCTCTCAAGACCTGCCCCTGTCTCCTCCCCTGGATCTACCCAATCGGAGTCCAGGCCTTCCCGAATCTGAGCGACTTTATCATGCAGGAATTGTACAAAATCCTCAGCTCGACTTTTTAAGGGATCCTCCCGTACCCCCACCTCAAGTAGGGAGTGAGTCACCCTAAACAGCGCAGCTGGGCGGTTCTCTGTAGATGCAATAAGAGCGGAGAAGTAGCTAGACTTCGCCGCTCTTATCGCCACTAGGTAGGTCTTAATATAAGATCTCACCTGTGTTCGGTCAGATGCAGATCGGCTTGTCCTCCAATCGCTCTCCAGGTGTCTTTTCCGACACTTCATCTCTCTCAGCTCCTCGGAAAACCAAGGAGCTAGACGAGATCGGCATCGGGTCAGAGGCCGCAAAGGCACGACGCGGTCCAAGGCCGCAGTAGCCGCCCTGTCCCAGGCGACCACCAGGTCCTCAGTCTAGTCGTGAGCCAGAGTCTCAGGAAATGGCCCAAGCTCCATCAGGAACCTTTCGGGGTCCATCAGGCGCCTGGGACGGAACCATTTGGTTGGTTCAGTCTCCCTGCGGTGGGTGGAAGTGACTTGAAAGTCTATGTGAAGGAGAGAATGATCAGACCATGACAAGGGCTTGATGTCTATATCCCCTATTCTTAGATCATTCAGCCACTGATCAGAGACAAAAATCAAGTCCAGAGTGTGATTCCCCAAGTGGGTGGGGCCTTGAACTACCTGGGTCAGGTCCATGGCCGTCATGGAAGCCATGAACTCCCGAGCTGTCTCCGACATCTCACCAGCGGATGGCAGGTTAAAATTCCCCATAACAATAAGTCTGGGGGTTTCCACCGCCACCCCGGCTATAATGTCGAGCAGCTCAGGCAGGACTGCTGTTACGTGGCAGGGAGCCAGGTACACAATCAGTAGGCCCATCTGAATCCCCTGACCCCACTTCACAAGGAGGGACTCACATCTCAATTACATTTTGAGAGAAGCAAACAAAATAAATTTTCATGTCCTTTGTTTCACCAGGAGCAAAAGCCACAAGAGTTTTAGATAGCAGGAGAAATAGTTAAAATATCTTCTTTGACTGAAAAAAATCTGAACAACCACAAGATGGCACAAAGACAAACTTTTCCTATTCCTCTGTGGTTAGCTCACAGTGGAAGAAATGAGTAAATGTAACAATAATTAAAAACAGGAAATAGAGAAAGAAGTCTAGTTTGCACCAAGTAACTAAGTTTACACCTTCTTTTCATTTCTGGAACAATGAAACCATGTCCAATGAGTTGACGAGACCAACAGAAAGAAATAAGACTTTATTCAATAATAACCACTGGATTTTCATATAGGAGTAGATAATGGTGTGGTTACAATACTTAGAAATAGCGTAATATGTCAATTTCTTAACAGTTTGTTTTTACTTAAACAAAACTACATAGTCTGCACATGCAGATGCACTTCGTGCCCTTACAGTCTTAAAATACAGACTGCTTCCCTATTGTAGAATATGCTGACATGCATACTAATTAATTACTTTGGTTTCCTTAAATGCGACGTCCATTTAGAGATAATGGAGAAGGGCCTGTATTTGTCTCTCCATTACCACCACTTCTACTGCCTTAAAGCTCGACACAGGGAATATCATCATCTTAGCCTATTTGAAAAGGAGGTAGTGATTATTCTGGTCATGTTTGCAATAGACGTTTTTAAAAATGTATGCAAGTGGGTCTAATTGATCCAGGAATCTAGGGTGGCAATTTATAGTTTAAGGAACTTGTTTTTGATTGTAAATTTGGGCAAGGTCACATGGTGACACTGTTTAATGACCACAATGTCTTACAACCATAATTCCAGCTCAATTAGTAACAAATCAAAGATTACCTGGCTTATTTCATTTTAAAGAAAGACGGTCATAATACTTATATAACATAGTGAGAGCTCATGTCCTTTTCTCACTGAGCAACTGCTACATATGGCATAAATATGCCATACATAAATATGTCTTGCTATGCCTTTTTTCTAGCCAAAGAACAGTCAGAAAATGGACATAAAAGAATGGGAAGGGACCCTGGAGGTCTTCTGATTCAACCCCTGCTTAAGCAGGAAACACTATAACATTTCAGACATGGTTGTCCAAACTCTTAAAAGGCCTCTAGTGAAATCAGGAGTAAATTAAGCAAAAGCTATGAACAATCTGATTGTCAGCCAAGGTAAATTCCCTATCTCCTGGCTTGCTCCCTCCTCTTGACTCTTAGATTGGAGGCCATAATAGTTCAGCTACCTGTCGGGTGCTTAAATGGGCCTTCAGTGGCTACAAGATAGATGCTGCAAATTGATCTGGTGGTCTAGTTGATTCTGTCTAACTGCTGCAAAACCAGGCTTACCAAACACAACCTACCATAATATTTTTTTGCTAAATCATTTTTGTGTTCTATTGGAGACATTTTAATCTCAACTAAAGCAAACACCAGTTTAAGGCCTTCTAATCACCTTCAGAAATCAGAATGGATGGATCCCAAATGTGTACAACAGACAATGTTCTATTTTAGTTTTCTGGAATGATATTTCCATCGCTACTATATATTCAGTGTCTGCTATCAATGGCTCAGATTACTAACTTTTTTCTTCCAGTTCCTCTGAATTCAATTATCACTCTTTCTCAGTTTTTTCCATGATAGTTGCATACAGTGCTTCACAATTCTTCCCTAAATGAACGTTATTTTTCTTCAACCCTAGATGAGATGTATGTGTGGACTAACCTAAATCAATCAGTCGTGGCAAACTAAAAATCAAAACATATTGTAAATGGTAGGAAGAGCATACGTGGTTCTATGAAGGGTTTATGCTCATAACCCTTCAGTCAAGTGAAAATGGTCCATGTTTGTAGCAATGTGGTTAGGGATATGAGGGCATCCTACCACTAGATGCCACTCTTAGGGTGCTGAGAAATATTAAGAAGCATAAGCTGTTGACTAAAAAGTTAATATCCTGGAGAAAATCTGAAACTGATGCAAGATTTCAATAGTTCAACTTTGATCCACCAAAGGACTAAACATCTTTCATTTACTGCTGGGTGGTGTCATATTTCCATCTCTGAAAAGAAAAGAAAAAAATATCAGCTGTACCTTGAAGAATATATAAGAATTCCCATTCAATCCATATTTTAAACAGAAAGAGGAAACAATTGGATAGACACTTGTCCATACTCATTTAGAGAGTGGGCTTTTCCTAGTATTGTTGAAGGTAGCAAATTAGATGATTTGAGGGAAACTTCATAAAAGTAAGAAAGTAATCCAAAAGGTTAATAGTTGATTTTCTGGAAAAGGTTTAGCACACCAACAAATGTATTGTTTAATCAAAGCGTAATAATGACCCTAAAATTACGCATTTAATAAATACAATAATATACTAATACTGTAATAACATATTAAAATGGAGACATGAGGATTAATTTATGTTAGGGCTACCAAATATAGATTGCCAACAATCCAGAAGATTATTGTATGAGAGCAAAGTGATACCGATAACCCCTTCTGTTGCCATCTAATGGTTAATCCAGATTTCTGTAGCTCTGTTCTTTTGCTCGAGCAAATCTAACTACTATGGAATTATTTATTCATCTAAATTACATTTATACAAATTCAGCTTAACTAACAGAATAAGAAATACTA
Source organism: Arizona elegans (assembly GCA_022577455.1). Classification (NCBI taxonomy): domain Eukaryota; kingdom Metazoa; phylum Chordata; class Lepidosauria; order Squamata; family Colubridae; genus Arizona; species Arizona elegans. Next base: position 60,972,769 of record JAKOOJ010000008.1, read on the forward strand.
TTTTGTACTACAGCTCAGAAAGTCCAAAACTCCTTTGACATCCAATTTTGAACTTTACAGAGTTGTAGATGTACTTGTCAGGAAAATGCAGAAAAATATAACTGCAATTCTATTACAGTAATTGTTACTGAGAATTTCTAATATATTGTATTGAACTAGGGTTTACTTCCACTCAGGTAAGCAAACTTAATATTGCATTGATCCTAGAGTTTTGTCTCTTTGGGCTTCAATAAAAGAAAACTAGATACTGAAGTAATATCTGTGTAATAACCGAATAAATAAAAGGATGGTTTTATTCACAATCTGCAAAAGAGGAAGGAAAGATTTGCCTTCCCAATTTTCTTTTAACTAGCACCACCAATCTTGTCATAAAAATGTGCAGAGCTGTGCAGAGCTTTTATTTGACTAAACAGGTATCCATGTCACAAATGCTGGTCCCTTCATCTTAGATTATAGAATGTAGAACAACGTGGTTGGAAGGGACCTTTGAGGTCTTCTATTCTAACCCCCTGATCTAAAGTTAAGAGGTTTATCCCCAGGTTTGTATCATGCCTCTGTAACACAGGACCATTTATATATCATTTCCTATCTTTTTGCTAAATATTTGTTAAACCAAAGCAGATTAACTCTACACTGATAGCAAACTTTGATTAACCAATACATATTGCATCCATTAATGAGCACTTTTATTTACATTTCCTGCAAATTCACAGTTTTTATTTGATAGAAAATAAACATTACCTAAAGAGGCTAAGTGGAGACTTATGAAGCCAAAATAAATTAATAAAATGATCTGGCTGTTCGACCTTCTAATAGTTTTGTAACTTCTTATAGATCTTTATTTTATAGGAACCGCTCATACTTACATATGTAATTCTAAAACAAAAAGATTCAAAAGCATAACATTAAAGTTACAAAACGATGATTTCATTATTCAGTTCTAACCTACCAACATTCTTGATTGTAAATCAGGAGAGTAAAAATAAACTGAGGCTGACCCTGAGATTCTGCCTGTCAAGTTTCCAAGCTTCTAGGATCAGTTCAATTTAAAAAAAAAACCAGCATCAAGCCATGGTTACATCCTATACAGAAATATCTACTGTAATTCAGTCCCAGTACTACTATGATCTGAACTGCATGATTTGTAGTCAATTATGTGCTGAGCTTTTAATAAAAAAATCAGAAAACAAAACTAGCTAGGAAACAGGAAATACAGCGACTTGTTTTGTATTGATTGCAAGCCACATCAGAGAAAACACTGGGCAGGTATTGGTTATCCTTCCTTTGGTAAACTCATCCCAGGATTCAGCACAAATGCTATGGTGAATGTGATGCTCAGAAATTCTTCTGAGTTCCCCTTCGGTTTATCAATTTAGACTGAGCCACCCACAAGAAGGTGCTGCCATTTGACAATATTGCAGCAATGAGAGACGGTCTCTGTACTTCTTTTGTAGTCTCTGGCAGTAGGATTATCTTTTTCAGATGGTTTATTTTTAGAGGGTTAAGGTGGGGTGGGGGAGAATGTTAAAATGTACCCCATACCTGAAATATGCTTTAACTGGCCCATAGTTTTCTTTCATATTTAAATTTGGCAGCAAGAAAAGCAAGGAATTCTTGTCATCTACAATACTTCAGTGGATGTCTATAACCATTTCACTATAATTCCAGTCAAGATGGAATTCATTCACAACTAGTGTAACCACACAGGATTTGGTCATGGAAATTTGAATGGTGTCATTTTGGATACTTCTTCCTTGAAGCAAAATTTTGCATTCATCTGCATTGTGTTGGTGATTCTCTTTTCATTCTAATCAGTAGAAGGAGCATTGTCTCAAAGTATTCCAAGACCATCTCCTAACAGCAATGTTAGTTATGTAACATTTTCATCAGTACATCTGAGAGTGTTTACAGATAATTAAAAATTACCCCTTGTCTCCTTTTATTTCTTACTTCCTTTAGACCTCTGAATACAAATATTGCTTCTAAACAGGAGCTGCAGTGAACAGGTTTCCTATGGCCCAGCTAATTTACTATACCCACATAGTACTATACTCATATACCCACATCTCATTTTGTTTCCCTTCAGTATTTTAACTTGCTCCCTTACCTTCCCATTTATTTAACTACATACAGAAGTTGGATTTTTCAAAATTACAAAAGTTTCTAGATAATTTTTTTCAGATTACTTCTACACCAACTTCAGTAGGCTGTTTATAGTTTTATAATCCTATCTTGTATCAGTAGTTACAATAACCATGTAAAAATAATTTTATTGGCAAGTTTTCCAGTACAGGAATGCTTTAAATTTCACATTATTTTGTTATATAGCAGAAGACAGAATTGGCCTTCTCTGTGGACTGCAGGTAAAGCAGGGATTCCTGAATATTTTGCTCTCACACCTCCCTTGAAAAGCACAGTGCTTTTCAAACTTTTAGATGTGTGGACTTCAATCCCTAGGATTTTCCAGCCAGTATGAAAATTTGAAAACACTTCTTTGGTATAATCTCAATGTATACACTTCCCTAAAAATCCAAACCCCAAAAGGAACACAAAGGAATACTTGATATTCAATCATTCTTCACTCCTTTCCTAGACTCCTTCTGTATCTCTGCAAGTTAGATAGAAGATAGCATTTTGTATTGCTGCTTGCAGGAAATAGTTAACAACCCTTACATATGTTGGGCCAAGCTACTCATACGGATCAGCCATACACTGGCTAAACTGGCTATAAAATTGGTGCATGCTTGAAAATCTATAAATCTGTGGATTGTGGAAAAATTTGCATGTATCTTTTTTATTATAGCTTTTACTGAAAGTTTTACAAAGAGCATAAAAACTAACAAACTAATAACAAAAACAAAAGAAAAAAGACCATTGTGCAGAAAGAAAAAAATAGTTTCCAATTTCCTTTGCTGCAAATATAACTAAATTACAAAGTTACTCTTATTTTATAACTACAAAAGTCATTTTTTAAATTATCTGTTTTTTTCTGATCATCAAAACCACAAATCATGTTTTTTTTATTTTATGTAAAAAGTCTGTAAGACATTTCCAGTCAACCATAAATGTAAATAATGTGTTTCCTCTAATCAAAGAAGTCAGTTTAGCCATCTCTGCAAGTTCTATCATCTTCACCAACCATTCCTCCTTTGTGGGTATTGTCAATTTTTTCCATTTCGAGCGTATAGTAGTTTCATGGCAACTGTCATATATAAAAACAATGTTCCGTGACTTATTCCTAGTTGCTTGTCTATTAGTTCCAAAAGAAATAATACTTTTGGTCTCAATAATACTTTAATCTTATGTTTAGAATTAAGTTTTGAAAGGGAGTTATAAACATCTTTAGCTGAATACACTTTCAGACCCATATTTGTCCAATTAGTTTCCAATTATGATCACCATTGTAAGCACATTTTACCAGAGCCTGTTTCAGTTCCATTTCACTTCTTTGCAAAATGTACAAAATTTTCTATAAAAATTGAATAAGCAACAATGTTGAAGCTTGATTTAAATATGTACTGTACTCATGTCCCTGTTCCCTTTTGAACAGCTATAGTCAAACCCTGATTTTAAAAAACACTGTCATTTCAGTCTGTAATACATCTGATTTCCTTTGAACATTAACAGACAAGTCTTTTGCATCCAAAGTATTCCAGACAACACAGCTAAATTTATTTCAATATTGAAGTATTTGTGACAATTTATATCATTTGTGTAACAATATAATTACTCAAAATATATAATTATTATGAATGATGTATAATCTGCAAATAATTTATTTTGTGTCTGAACATGAGTATTGTGTCTCCCCTATATCTTTTCTTCATACCGAATATCCCAAAGTCTTTCAGCCTATTCTCACAGACTATGTTCTCAACATTTTGTATCATTTTTGTTGCTGTCCACTGATTCAGTGTAAATACTTTTTTGGCGGGTGGGTGGAAACTGAGTGCTAAGAATCGTACACAGTACTCTATATGTTCTCACCCTTGTTATGTAAAGAGTAATGATTTCATGTATCATTGGTAGCGTTTTGTTTCTAAAGCAGCTCAGAACTGTATGAGATCTTCTAACAGTTGCCTCACACTCCTGATTTGTTTTTAACTTGTTGTCAATGGCTCCATTCAAGTTGGTTTCTTGTTCCTCTTAAACCAGATTAAATTGCAAGTTTGTGTCATTCTAGGTGTTAGCCAGACTAACCAGTTTTATGTAAACTGCTAATTTGATAAAAAGTCAGGCCAATAATAAAAATGTTGAATGAGACTGATTTCCCATGGAATCCCGTTAGTTTCCACTTTCCCACTTGATACAGAGCATTAATGCTGATTGTCTGCAGGTAGCTAGACAGGATTGTCTATCCTGAATGGCCTCCAACACATATAAATGCTTGTCAATGCAAATTCCTATAGAACCTTATCAAAAGCTTTACTGAAATCACAGATTATATTCACAGCATTTCTCTTGTTCATTTAGAATAGTTACCTTGGCAAAGGAGTCAAAATTAGTCTCACATTATTTATTCTGATCTCCATGTTGGCTGTTATCAAACATGACATTACCTTAAAGATGCTTACCAATGATCAGTTTTATTATTCGTCTTAACATCTTTCCAGGGATTCATGTATCATAATTGATTATCTCCATATTATTATTTATTACAATTACTTGTATACTGACAACTTTGATACAACTCAAAAAGGACTGTAACACAAAATATTCCAATCATAAACATTAAATATTACATAAACGTCACAAATATATCCTCTCTCACACACAGCAGATTCAGCTGGTAGAATCAAATTTGGAGTAGACAATATATAGTATAAGACACTTATAGGTTAAACCAGCACTTTGGACTCAGAGATTTATTGGCAACTAAAACACCACAGCACTGTATATTACGTTGCTAAAATGACTCATGTTCACTTGTAGGAGAGCGTCTGCATTTTAAACTACCATAACTGTAGTTTCAGAGTCATCTTCAAGTCATTTCAAGTACAACACATTACAGTAGTTTAATCATATGATGTGTGTGTGTTACTGACACTGACAGCTCCTAGTTCAAAAGGGGCCACCATACCTATCCATCCAAAGCAGAGCAAAGGTTCCTTTAACCATGGCCTCCCACTGCTGTATGAACAATAGCCATGGATTTAGGGAAACTCTTAGGCTATTGTTTTCTGCTTGTCTGTCTTGTGTTAATCCCTGCTTATCTCGTATTGGCTGATGAAGAGGATGTATTCTGGTCTTGTTTCCTTTTCATTGTCTCTTGAGTGATTTATTGCTATATGTCTATTGATGGCTGATGTATCTGAATGCCAAGATTTCAGGAATTCCTTGCAGTTTTGGATTTAGCTTGGTCTAGGATGCTCACAGTCTCCCAGTTGAAACTATAGTTGAATCTATCCATGTGTTGTTAGGTTAAGAAATGTTCATGTCTTCTACCTGCTAACTGATGTTCATGGATGTGCTGCGTTAGTCTCCACCCTGTCTGTCCTTTACAGTAGCTGTTACAGTCCTTATATTGTATGTTGTAAATGACTCCTGTTTTTTCTTCTTGGATTACTAAAATGTTTGGTTTCTTTTGAAAAAGCAACTCCTTAAAACAGAAATTTAATGTTTTTTTCTTTTTATTGTTTTAAATATTTTTATTATATTTTCTAAATTGTAAGGTGTCCAGAGTAATTGACTGAGATGGACAGCCATAAAAATTGAACAAACAAATTACTCACTATCTGCCCACCAGCAATTTCATATATTCAAATTTGCCCATCCATTTTCCCCAGATACCCAAATTTATCTGCTTCTGCTAGTTCTTCCTAATTTGTATAGTTTACAATCATTTGTTACACTTTCTCTTTCAAACTATCTTGATCTTTTGATACAGTAATTAAAAAATAACATATTTTTCTCTGTATCTTATAGAGATACAAACATTATCTTCAAATTATTCTGGCTGTCATCCAACAACATTGCAGCACCACTTACCTTCAAAAGCACACATATGCTCATGTCCCCATATTTCTAATGTTTCTTAGACATGTATCCATAATTACATTAAACAATTAAAGGGGTATTACAAATCCTTTTTTTTTTGGGTGTTCAACCATTTCCTAACTGTCCTCATGCCTTCTTTCTTTATTAGTTCAGATGTTTATCCTTGTTTACATATTGAGAAACATTTTCATTTTGCCATCTCATCTTTAAATAAAAGATCTAATGCTCTTGCCTGACTCCCCATCCCCAAGTACTCACAGAATAGAAGTTTTGTTCTCACCCTTTGTTTTCTTTCTCTTTGCTATGCTGCAGCTATCTGGCCTTGGGAGATACAGACACCTTGCTTAAGCTCTGAAAACTAATGTTTAAAGTAGTCTCTCTTCTGATCGCCCAACAGCAAAATGTAATGATTTCAGTGGACTTTATGATCAGGTATCAATGGTTGCATCAGCAAATCTGCATTGGCTTCAAATATACAAAGGTATGAAGGCTATTGCTTAACACATTGTAAGCTGCCCTGAGTCTCTGGAGAAGACTATATAAATAAATTAAAATAAAATATAAATAAATATAAATAAATTTTAAAAAAAGAATTAGCACCTTAATTTTTAAGGATTCTAGCTCACATGGATCAATGCTTACAGAACCATATATACTAATAGTGTATGAATCCTTTGAGGCAGACATGCATGCTTAGTATACAAGTGCCTGCAGCAGCTGGCATGATTAAAACATTAGCAGGGAGGATTATGCAAAGCCCTTACATTACATGTTGAACATTCCATATAACCAGGGCCTTAATGGGACTCTGCAGTTTTACAATTTTATTTTGAATCATGAAGTTGGAAAGACACATAGAGCTTCAAATCTTATCTACTGCTAAATGTAAGAATTTGAATTAAAGCATTCTTAACAGGTGGCTTTCTTACTTTAGCTTGACCATAACCCACAAGGAAGAGTTCACCATCTGAGTAATTAGTTTTACTGGCCAATAAGTCTTAATGTTACATTTTCCTAATATTCTAGTTTTAGGTTAAGTTATATATATATATATATAAAAAGTGGAATACAATGATGATTCAAACAGAATCCATCTTTTTGTAACTTCAATCTGTACCAGAGAATATTTGTAGCTCAGGGATGAATTGTGGGATTCTTGGTGTTCTCTGAGCTTCATTGTTTTCTTACATGTATTTCATTATCCAACTAGATAACACCATCAATGCCTGCTAGCACAGGGGTGTCAAACTCGCGGCCCGTAGCCCAGATGCGTCACGTGCTGGCCATGCCCGGTTTAGCGAAGGGGGGAAAGTTGCAATACATCACATGACGTGTCATCGCGAATTTGACCCTCCTGTGCTAGCATAAAATGCCTGCAAAACAACCAAGCTCAGAGAGCACCAAGGACCCCACACTTGAAATTGTGTTTACTTAGAAACAATGGATAGTCAGCCTCCTGTATAACATTTTTACAACAATCAAAGAGTTTATCTGTCCTGACCTCAAAGTCAGTCTCCAACATAAGGATAGATCAAGTCCCACCAGGTGTTGCATCCTCAGCCTTCTATCCTTTCGAGGTAGGTGGACCCGGATTGTAGGGGCAATAAGCTGACTTTGTATAAAAAAGAACACCGCTTAAGGGGGGCCCTGAAAGTCCTACTAAGCAGGTATATACAAAAGTATGAAGGCTATTACTTAACGCATTGTAAGCCGCCCTGAGTCTCCGGAGAAGGGCGGCATATAAATTGAACCAATAAATAAACAATAAATAAATAAACACGGACACTCTCTCAGGTTCTTCCTCAGCTAGTACTGATCCCTCTTGAGCCAAGGTGCCAAGAAGGGCATATACCCCCTCAGCCAAGGTAATCCTGCAGTTCATCAAAATAAGTGCTTTGTGAGAAAGTGGCAAGACACTGGCTCTGCAAGCAAGCTTATTAGCAATAGCTGAGCAAGGAAATGCTCGCCTGTTCATACAGTACTTGGTGGAGAGAGGATTTAAACTATGTACAGATTGCCTTCTCTTGCTGAAAAAAATTTCAGCATATGGCTTTGGGCACCCTTGCTCTTGATTCTGGCTATGTTTTTGACTGTAGCACATTCCTGATCAGGTTCCTGGCTCTTTTTTTGGTACTTTGCAAGATATTGTGAGTTTCTGATTATGGACTGACTTGGATTATCTTCTCCTCAACCTCTAGAAGCTGCCATGCAGTCACATGCTTCCCAATCCTTACTTCCCAACACTTGTTGCTCCTGTCTGTATGATGCCATCTCTTCTTGATGTCTTCACAAGCCTTGTTGCAAATGCTGTGCTCCAATCACTTATATCTCAGCTCTCCTCATACCCCCCATTGCTTCCTCCTCTTGGTTGCATTTTGATCATGCTCTCTCCAAAATGTGTTCTCACATCTAGTACCTCTGCAAGCACCACCACCCCAAATACCTGCATGTGCTTGCATTTTGCCTGCTAGTTGTTAAAAGTGCTTTCTTCCTTTGCTGAAATGAAACTATCATGCCCCTGCCCCCACTTTTCTACTGATGGCTAAATAATGTCAATTCCTTCTATCTTTCTTCCTAGGATTTAGATTTTGGTTCCCTATTCATCCTCATTGACCTTTTCTAAAGTGATTGTGTTTGTATTAGGTAAATAGTGTGTTAATTCTGCAAAGCAGATGCAATAGTGAGATACCCTTACAACTTTTGAACTCTCATTGGTTCAAGAAGATTATTAAAAAAAGGCACAGGGAAATGAGATGAATATGATGACACTTCTTGTGACTGGAGCCAACAGCTAGAAACGTTCTCTCTATTCCTATAGTGATGACCATGCATTCCTGGAAACAAATGCAACTGCTTTAATAAGTTCAACATTTGCGCCTTTCATTTATTCTGAAGCTCTTCTATGTACTGAATCAAGTCCAAAGCACTGCATATATGCACTGAAGCTGTTGGGCAACTCAGATTTTCGGCAGTTTGCTTGATGAACATTTTCTACTCTTTGGAATCAGTCATGTGGATCCCATAGCCACCAGTGCAGTCTTCTTCTTTATGTTGCAACTCTTTACCTCAAGATTAAACTGGTCTCTGGTTCTTCCCTCTTGTTATGCTCCCTGGCCCATCAGTTGAACAATGCTTCGGTTACAGCCACTGGCCAATAATGCATAATAACTTTGCCGTGTTCTCCCAAAACTCTTTACTCAAAGATCAATATATTAGTTTCACTTACCACCCAGCTTAGTTTTCTCTAGTAGCCCTACAATCAACATATACAAACCAATAATTTTCATTTTTATTGCTGCAAATTGCCAAAGGTCTTGCTTTCCTTAGCAACTGTAACCATAATCTTTGTTAGCAGTAAAGCCCCTTTATATCGTAGTCTCTGGGTTTAATTAGATACACTTTTGCATCACATTTTATTCAGTGATAATTCTTGTGCAAAATGTAAAGCCAATCATAATTCTAAACATCTCCCATTTCACATTTTTATGTCACCCAAGAGGATAATACATGTTTTCAAACTTTCACCTTTTCTTTTAATGCCAGCTCTTAATTCTTTATTTCTGTTATTATCTACTACAGTTACAGATAACAGCAAATTTTAATGTAGATCAGTATTTCAAAATCAGAGAGAGGCTCTTAATGGTTGAACTACAAGTAGAAAGCTATTTGGCTGAAGGCATGCAGAATGGAAGCTGAAGCATAATCTAGCGTAACCACAAACTAATGTCCAGATTTTTGAATTGGAGTTGTCAGAAATATAACTGAAATTTAACTCACATGAGTTGGTTTTGTTGAACCTTGTTTTGGTTTCAAATGAATGCATTTGTTAACACCATTTTGGGAAGAAATATTATAGTTAAGAAACCTTAATGTTATGTTGAACTATATTCCTAAAACAGAGAGTCTGTCATGTCATTAAGAGCTTTGGGCTGTGCTAAGCCTGGAGCATGGGAGAGAAGATGATTTTATATCATCAGAAAGAAACCTACCTTCCTGATTTTAAGAAATGGATCCAGGATCTGAGTCTATTAAAATAATATTTGAAAAGTAAATCAACATTTTCTATGTTCTACATTTAAAAATAAGCTTACAGACTAAATTAATTTATATTACTATTGATAGTTATTATAAAGGTATTTTCTCTTTCCCCTGTTAATTGCTTTTATTTTTTGTCATGTTTATTTTAAGCACCGTAATAATATACTTAGGTTCATTTTGTTCACTGTATAACCATCATTTATCTATTTCTCCCCTGCTGGTGCTGTAGTTTTATTGTATTTCACTATTAATTTTTTAAAGTTAAAAAATAGACATCAAACTCACTTTTGATAATTAGTTCCTGGGGCCTGAGGCTACTAATAATATTTTATTTATAATACTGTGAATATGTTTTAGCTGGCATTTAATATGCATTTTCTCTTCAGCCATCAATATAGTATGGAACACATACACAAATGTTTAGATGTTATTATCATCTTATTTTGTTTTTTCTCTTTTCTGAGCAAACTTGTCCTTTTTGCTTCCTCTCTGTGAAGAAGATGGGCAGTTTCAAAATTGGTTAAATAAATAAAATATAAAATTTGGGTGGTTTGACAATCCAATATATATAGCACAGTGGTAAGATGTCTTTGATAATTGGTTATATATTTTTGTACTTCACCTAGAAATGAATTAATATTTCTTCCTGTGCACACTGAACCATTGTACAGAAAAAGTTAACCCACTGTTTACAGGAAGACAGTTAATTACATTTATTGGCAGCTTAATTGTTGACAATTAACTTTTGCATTGTAAGCTGCCTTTTATATAATTGCTGCACAATATGTCTAGCAGAATTAGACCAAAAGCCTCACTAGTCTATCATTTTGTGTCCCATAATGAGCAACCATAGGAATTCAGAAAGCTCATAAACAAGGGCCAGCAGTAACAATCTTCCACACCAATTGGGGTTTAAGACCATAATTTCAGAGATGGCAAACAGGCATTGAGATGTTTAGCCACTGATTTGTCTGACCCAACATTAATTTGTCCAATCTCCTTTTTTACAAAAACGAAAATGCTTCCTTTTTTCATGCATTTACTTTTAATGAGAGTGGGAATATATTTTCTATTCCTCAAGGCCCGGGGGCCGGATCCGGCCCGCAGGGTGCTTAGATCTGGCTCACGGGGCCACTCTAGAAACAGCAAAGGACCAGCCCTTGGTGTCTCTGCCAGCAAAAATGGAGCTTGGGAGGGCTGCGCGCAGCCCTCCAGAGCTGTTTTTGATGGCAGAGGGTTGCAGGAGCCTGTCCCAGCCAAAAATGGAGCTCGGGAGCCCGTTTTCACTGGCAGAGAACTCAGGCCACCAGATGCTCCCGACATGAGTGATGTCAAGCTGGCCACGTCCACCCCATCCGAGGTCAAACGCAATCCTGATGCGGCCCTCAATGAAATAGAGTTTGACACCCCTGCTATACAATATATCAAGAGTGACCTCATATGTTTGAGTAAAGGCATTACTATAATTATCTTATTCTCAATTGCCTTACATTCATTAAATGAACATTTCATATTATTGTTTTACCTTGAAGTATTGGCAGTTTTTTTTTTAAAAAACTAACCTTTAAAATTAAAGAATCTGAAAGAATACAGTGAATTTTGTTAATAAAGATTATTAACTGCAAATAGAAATGCATATTATTTCCACAGCAAGGAAGATAAAGCAGAAATGGTTAAATTGATTGTTTTATTCAAAGAGGAGAATATATTTAATTATGTTTTTTTATTTGGATATCTTCTGGATTTTGTGCTTGGAGTGAAAAAAAATGAAACTTTGACTTTGGTTTTGTTCATTAGATAAATTTGTTGTTATAGAAATGGCTAATTATATACTAATTATATACTGTACATACTGTAAAAGTAAAAAGTTGAGGCTATAATATTGTTATCTTGTACTGTGCTAAAAAGAATTGGAAGTCCACGCTTTTTTCTTTCTTGTATCTCATATTTTCTTTCCCTCTCTCTTTTTCTTTCCCTTAATTTCCTATTTTTAATTTTTTTTGTATTTTATACATTGATGAAGCAATAAAAGTCATGAGATAAAAAACATTTATAAATATTACCATATATGTGTATTTTGTATTTATATATTAAAAAATATAGTGGAATAGATCAACAAATTAATAGTTGGTTAGATACTGTACAGCTATATATCATATTGTATATATTGATCTCTATGATTAGAATCTGTATTTTCCTGAATGATGGCTAATAACTAAAACAATATTTCTACTAAAATGCCCTAATAGATCTTTAACAGAAACCGGCAAAATTAAGTAGCATATTTCTAGAGGATGGCTCTTAGTCTTGTACTAGTATTAAAATAGAAATATTCTGGATACTTTCCTTGCTTTTACTGAAATATGCATTCTTTTTCTCAGCACTCTGTCTTGAAATTCTAGCACTGTACAGTGAAACTTTAACTCTATTAAGCAGCCAGGAATGGAATTTTTGCAATCTGGTGGCAATTCACGGATAGACCCAACTTAAAGTACTAAGCTTGTCAGGTATCATGACATAAATTCTGCCATTAAACATAGTTAAACAGGCTCAAGTACATTAAATAATTATAGGTTAAATAATTACATAATTAAATATTATAATTATTTTATACAATAAAATGTAAAATTAAGATACCAGGTGACATTCAGACAACATGCCTCCTGAATATATAAGAATCCAAATAAGAGTAATGTCACCAACATGAGAAATTTTATTTCATTTTTCTTATACTGCATATATTTAGAACAAAGGAATGAAAATATGGCTTTTAAGACTAAGTTGGTATCACAACTCCTAGTTGCCTTCTATGTGTTTTAATGTGGCAGTGCACATATGCAGTCACAGACAGCCAACACAAGACTCAGTTTAAAAACGCAGTTACATTATCAAACAAAATTATTAAACTGTACTGTAGCTATTTTAAAGGATGCAAAGTAATATATATTTAATAATTAGGAGATACTTTAAAATATTTTAAATAGTAAGATTTACATGTATTTGTTTTCTATAACAAAATATAAAAATAAAAATTGAAGAAAAATGAAAAAGTTGGCATGGAAATTATATGGATATTATATTACAGTGTAATATTTCTCATACTGATATTATAGTAACTTTATTTATATGAAATCTACTTAATCTCTGTGGAGATTTGCTTACTGTAGATGAGGAAAAGACAAAGCTAAGAACAAGCCCCAAGTCTTAACTGTACCCTATAAATTACCTCAATACATCCTAATATTATGAAAGAAGCTAAAGTAATGAATTGTCTTTTTAATTATCAAAACACATTGAGCTTTTGAAAATTAACTTGTAATCGGAATAGTACAATATTGGAACATCGACACCATTTACTATAGTAAGAAATAGGCAGATTTTGTTGACAACTGATACTGTTCTAATGGAAATGAAAACCAAGTGGAAGGCACATACTATGCTAGGGTGCATCTCAGAGAAATAATTGACATTAATCAGGCAGTGACTAATTAAATAAGATAATTGAAATAAAAACCTGGCCATTTTCTGCTAATTGGTTTCATACATTGACTGCTAATTAACCTCTTGAAAGAGTAAGCCACAACCATATATAAAGCATGTGTGTGCCTGTCTAGATTGTTGTAGGCATGAAACAGACTTGTAAATAAAACCGTGGAACTCGTAATGTAAACTTTTCAGCACAGTTTATCTTTATGCAACTCTGTTGAAAAGAAAACCAGCTGGGAAAAAAATCAGAAAACAAAGATACATGTTATTTAGAGGATTTAAATTTCAGATGGTTTGGATTGGTTTATTACATATACTACTTTTTTCTAAGTCCAACATTTTTTTTTAAAGAAATAGCATACAGAAAGACAAGTAGGTGTGAAAGCAGCTGCCATTTTATTTATGAGAATGACATCCAGACACAGTAACAGATTCTTTTTAAAGCCAATTTTGACCCCTTAGGCACTTTCCTCCAGGTCTGGGTTATTTCTGGTATGGAACCCAGGCTAAGACATTTGATTGATGGACCATAAATTATAAGTTGGTGAAAGCTGCCTCCCTTACTGCATTTTTATACCAAAGTTCTTCATTTCTACAGGAATAGGAAAGCCACTTGAAAAAATAAAATTGCCACCGTGATATAAAATTAGTCATAAATCATATAAATATTAGCCTTTCTCAATATATTATAATGCTTATAAATAGAAGCTGTAGCCAATAATAGTTTTCCTTATGTATGGACTGGCTTATTAACATTCTGTATGATTACATTTCATATTAAATCTTCAAAAGAAGAATGTTAAGTTATATTATCAGCTTTGCTCATGAGTCGTGCAGCAAGGCAACTGTTCACACAAATTATTCCTTTTCATTAATTTGCATAAGCTCCAACAGCAGTCAAGATAGAGAAATGGTTATAACTGTTCCTGGTTTCAGATATTTTTGGCAATTGCTTATGTTCTTTCTATGATTTGAATCACTTGTCCAGATGTTGTTCCAATATAGCCCTCTTACTTGTTTTGGGACAGGAATACAGTCAGGTCCAGAAATATTGGGACATCGACACAATTCTAACATCTTTGGCTCTATACACCACCACAATGGAGTTGGAATGAAACAAACACAATGTGCGTTAACTGCAGACTGTCAGCTTTAATTTGAGGGTATGTACATCCAGCTCAGGTGAACGGTTTAGGACTTACAGCAGTTTGTATATGTGCCTCCTACTTGTTAAGGTATCAAAAGTAATGGGACAATTGGCTTCTCAGCTGTTCCATGGCCAGGTGTGTGATATTCCCTCATTACCCCAATTACAATGTGCAGATAAAAGGCCCAGAGTTCATTTCAAGTGTGCTATTTGCATTTGGAATCTGTTGCTGTCAACTCTCAAGATGAGATCCAAAGAGCTGTCACTATCAGTGAAGCAAGCCATCATTAGGCTGAAGAAACAAAACAAACCCATCAAAGAGATAGCAAGAACATTAGGCATGGCCAAAACAACTGTTTGAAACATTCTCAAAAAGAAGGAATGCACCGGTGAGCTCAGCAACACCAAAAGACCTGGGAGACCATGGAAAACAAGTGTGGTGGATGACCGAAGAATTCTTTCCCTGGTGAAGAAAACACCCTTCACAACAGTTGGCCAGATCAAGAACACTCTCCAGGAGGTAGGTGTATGTGTGTCAAAGTCAACAATCAAGAGAAGACTTCACCAGAGTGAATACAGAGGGTTCACCACAAGATGTAAACCATTGGTGAGCTTCAAAAACAGGAAGGCCAGATTAGAGTTTGCCAAACAACATCTAACAAAGCCTTCACAGTTCTGGAACAAGATCCTATGGACAGATGAGACCAAGATCAACTTGTACCAGAGTGATGGGAAGAGAAGAGTATGGAGAAGGAAAGGAATTGCTCATGATCCTAAGCATACCACCTCATCAGTGAAGCATGGTGGTGGTAGTGTCATGGCGTGGGCATGTATGGCTGCCAATGGAACTGGTTCTCTTGTATTTATTGATGATGTGACTGCTGACAAAAGCAGCAGGATGAATTCTGAAGTGTTTTGGGCAATATTATCTGCTCACATTCAGCCAAATGCTGCAGAATTCATTGGACGGAACTTCACAGTGCAGATGGACAATGACCCAAAGCATACTGCAAAAGCAACCAAAGAGTTTTTGAAGGAACAGAAGTGGAATGTTATGCAATGGCCAAGTCAATCACCTGACCTGAATCCCATTGAGCATGCATTTCACTTGCTGAAGAAAAAACTGAAGGGAAAATGCCCCAAGAACAAGCAGGAACTGAAGACAGTTGCAGTAGAGGCCTGGCACAGCATCACCAGGGATGAAACCCAGCGTGTGGTGATGTCTATGCGTTCCAGACTTCAGGCTATGATTGACTGCAAAGGATTTGCAACCAAGTATTAAGAAGGGAAAGTTTGATTTATGATTATTATTCTGTCCCATTACTTTTGGTCCCTTAACAAGTTGGACGCACATATGCAAACTGCTGTAAGTCCTACACTGTTCACCTGAGTTGGATGTACATACCCTCAAATTAAAGCTGACAGTCTGCAGTTAACACACATTGTGTTTGTTTCATTCCAACTCCATTGTGGTGGTGTATAGAGCCAAAGATGTTAGAATTGTGTCGATGTCCCAATATTTCTGGACCTGACTATCTTTTCCCCCATTTATCACAGTCAAATAAATTATCATATGAAGCAATATTTGTATCCTGATGGCATCATGTATCCTGATTGAAATGAAAACTTATTTGTAAACTGGATGTTCATTAGACTATATCAATGCAACATGGTCTCCATTGTTGTATTATTCTTAGCTCCAAGCATAATTTAAATTACAAGGCTTGTGTTACTTTATATTTCACCAAAATCCATATTTTTGTCCATAATCTGAAATAACAATGAAAAAGAAATCAGAAACTATGGTTTGAATGAGATCAAAATATAAACATGAAGAAAATGATGAATCTAAACTGCTTTTCATAAATTTTACTTTTATTTTTTCTTGGATTATTAGAATAATTACCCTTAGCATTTGGAGCATTTCTCACTGCATAAATATTTAAGACAAATAACTATCACTGAAAACACACTCTGAAAAAAAATAAGAAATTTTACATTCACTAGATGCAGTTATCACTTCAACATGTATTTGTTTTTTCCTAGACAAAAATATAGCATGTGAAGGATCCTTCCATATTCATTTATTTTATTACAGTTCACATCCTAGATTTTATTCTTAAGTGAGACCAATCTTATTAGTCATAGTCATAAGTACTGTGTCATAAGTAACAATCATATATAACATGGGAAAGAAATTTTCTCTGTAGAGAAACAGGGAAAATATATCATTCCAGTTTCTCAACCATAGTGAAAACTATCTCTAATTTAATCTTCACCAGCCAGAGAATTTGAGTGTTCACACAAAGACGATCAGTGTATAGTATTCTAAAGAACAGTGTAAAATCAATGGAAAGATACAGAATATAATATATAAGCCATATAATAAAAATAAACGCAACAAACTCAGGAGATCGTCTTTTAGAAAATCCATACTCCCATTTTAGATATAGATGATGTTGTATGTTTCGTCCTCTGTTGAGAGAGAGCTATTCAATTTTGACATTGATGGCCTATTTAACCCCTCACTGACCCGTTTGGTTTGAAAGAGGGGTCAAAGAGCCCATCTATGACAAAACTGAACAGCCCTCTCTCAACAAAAGGGGAGGGATATGACATTATCTATCTCCAGTCTACAACCCAGTCCTTTCAACAATTCCAAGAAGGCTCCACACCCATTTGCACTATTCAGGTGACCCTGACAACACAGATAAACCTCCAGGGGGCCTCAACAGCTCTCTAAAAGAATGCAAATGACTAGCTGTCTGCAAGGAGTATAAATCCTTCCATTTCCCCATCATCCAGAGCTGAAGAATCAGAGTCAGAGATAAAGAAGCTTCTTGGATAAGAAGTGAAACATCTTCCAAAAAAAAAAAAAAAAAAAGTCCAGTTGTCTCTTGAAAAAGCACCTTTGGGACATTTAAGGCCTTCTGAAAAAGTTTGAGTAGCTGGCTTTTCCAATTGGCCTGGGGACCCAATGAGGGTTTTTTGTATCATACTGGAGGTGGCTGATAGACTGAGATAAGACTCCACCTCCATCTCATGTATATCTTGCTCTGTTCCTTCCAATCTTTGATGATTTTTAATCATTTTTAATGTTAATATTTATTTTAATATGTTATCTTATTGTTTTTACTTAGTAGTAAGCCATCTAGGGGATGTGGTGGCTCAGTGGCTAAGATGCTGAGCTTGTCGATCAGAAAGGTCGGCAGTTCAGTGGTTTGAATCCCTACTGCTGCGTAACAGAGTGAGCTCCCGTTACTTGTTCCAGCTTCTGCCAACCTAGCTGTTCGAAAGCATGTAAAAAATGCAAGTAGAAAAATAGGGACCACTTTTGGTGAGAAGATAACAGTGTTTAGTCATGCCGGCCACATGATCATGGAGACGTCTTTGGCAGTGCTGGCTATTCGGTTTTGAAACGGAGATGAGCACAGTCGCCTAGAGTCAGGAACGACTAGCACATACTGTATGTGCAAGGGGAACCTTTACCTTTACCTTTAAGCCGTCTAGAGTTGCCCCATGGAGATGAATGGCATAAAAATTTAATAAATAAATAAATAATGACATCCTTATATTTTACCTCTTTAATCAGCACCTGTAGTCTCGTCCAAATTGGCTTCTGCATAACTCAAAGGCAGATGGAGACCCACAACTGGGCCAACAACACTCAACCATGAAATAATGTAGTTTGTATGCCTACAAAGAAAAAAGAAAATGCACATTTCTATTTAGGGGAACAGTAATGAAATATTCCAAGTATCTTTGAAAGTTGGGCACTATTTTTATACAGCTTATAAAAAAGAGCATTTTGTAAAACAATTTACATTATTGGCAATTCTAGTGTATTTTTAGACAGACACAGTTGCTGGACAACTCTGCAGAGGATGAATTAATTGCAAGAGGTACACCATATACTCTTTTAGTTGGTGATTGTGAAATTGTTTAACTACAATTGTTTACAGTTTAAATTAAGTATAAGAAGACAATTCAACTCAGGGGTGAGGAGGGTGTTTCTAAAAAAAAATCCCATTTTAAATAAGAAAAGCTACAAAAATCGTAAATGAAATTCAACAGATCTGAAACATACCAGGAACCTGTAATGTAATAAAAGCACAAAGTTACATATTACTGAAAACTCTTTTAGAAAGGAATGTTGGAAAGATTGTTTAAAATACATAGAACTGGACTTTGATGAATTTTAAAAAGCATCAAGTTATTTGTAAAGTAACCCAAGTAAATGGATGACCCAACACTGATCTGAGAGTATAGCTTATTTTCTTCTCACATTTCTCTATTTCAGGCATTCAATTGAATTTTTTAGCGTTTGAGAAATAAGAGAAAGCTCAAATTCTCAACCTTGAACCGCAGTAGGACTGAACTGCTATCTGCAAAAATAAGAAAGAGGGGAATTGTAGTTGGTGGCTCCCTACTATCAGAACCAGATTATAGTCAAACACATCTCTTGAACCTAAGAAAACAGACTTTAATCAATACAAAGCAATAATAGGTGGCAGACAAAGAAAATGGGAAGATGTTCAAAACACAGTTGTAACTAAATTTAACAAAGAAAAAGAAAAACAGCAGAAGCCAATGTAGCTGCATAAAACTGTTAGTGACAATCTGGAAAAAGAAGACAAATATAACAGGTAAGGACATTAAGTGAGGTCACTAAGATAGAATGTGTTCTAGTATTCTAGATTTATAGAAATAATACCAAGGAAAGAAAGATCAGAATGCGTTAAACCAGCAAAGAACAGAAAGCAAAAATCAAGCTGCTCAAAGTAAAGCACAAAAAAAAGAAACATTATCCAGTTAGTCCTTGACTTACAACCATTCATTCAGAAACTGTTTGAAGTTATGACAGTGGAACTATATGAACTATGGTACTATAAGAATTATATACTCATCATGACAATAAGTTTAGGAATTAGCACCTTATTTTGTAACCCCTACCCCACCAGCTATAGAAAACATGTATGGTTCTTTGTTCATCACCAAAAATACATTATTGATTTTTTTAATGAAATATTTAAGGTTGGGTTTGAGAATGTACATTGGTATTACTCACTTTTTTTGTTTATGTAAATTAGATAATATTGAAGACATAAATTCATTTGTCCGGCAGGGATGAAGTACAAAGAAAGGCTGACCAAGTAATGGATGTTCCTGAAAAGAGATGATCTGGTTAATTGTGTAAATGCATTTTTAGTATACAAAATCATTTATAGCTCACAAGTTGTTTTATAATTTTATAAAATATACTTTTTTCAATGAATGGAAATGAATCATCTAATAACAGGAGTCTCCAACCCCTAGGCTCAGGCCCACTAGTGGGCTGCAGCCCATTCAGAACTGGCCTGCGTAAGTGGTGAGCGAGAGCGTGTGCGCAGCTCTACTTGCAGGAATGGCAGGCGCTTGTGTGAGTGGCAGGCACATGTGCAAGATGTGGGCACTTGCGCTCATGTGCGAAGCTCCACTTGTGCGAGTGTACTTACCACTCACATGTAACCATCCCCTCTCCCCCATCTGCGAGGCTGCCAAGTCAGAAAGGTTTGGGATTGTTGATCTAATAAGCCTGAGGCATGAATCCTAGACTTCTGAACCTATTCAGTATTATTTTGAAAAAACTATCTTCATTTATTTAACTACAAAAATATCAACATGATTAAATAACAAAATTTAAATAACTATAACTGTACACAAGTTGGAAATATAATGATAACATTCATACAATACTGTTTTACCTTAAAAATGTACCAGTGGTGGGTTGTTCACCCCAGCTCGGACAAACCGGTAATGGCGGCAGGCTCTGCCCGCCGCCCGGATGCTTCTGCGCATGTGTAGAAGCAATGTGCGCGCACGAGCGAACCAGTAGCAAACTAAATTGAAACCAACTACTGAAATGTACCATCTAAATATTATTCTTAAAACATTAGTCATACAGGTGAAATTAGAATATCGTGCAAAAGTTCATTTATTTCAGTAATGCAACTTAAAAGGTGAAACTAATATATGAGGTAGACTCATTACATGCAAAGCGAGATAGTTCAAGCCTTGATTTGTCATAATTTTGATGATTATGGCTTACAGCTCATAAAAAAAACCCAAATTCACAATCTCAGAAAATTAGAATATTGTGAAAAGGTTCAATATTCTAGGCTCAAAGTATCCCACTCTAATCAGCTAATTAAGCCATAACACCTGCAAAGGGTTCCTGAGCCTTTAAATGGTCTCTCAGTCTGGTTCAGTAGCAATCACAATCATGGGAAAGACTGCTGACCTGACAGATGTGCAGAAAACCATCATTGACACCCTCCATAAGGAGGGAAATCCTCAAAAGGTAATTGCAAAAGAAGTTGGATGTTCCCAAAGTGCTGTATCAAAGCACATTAATAGAAAGTTATGTGGAAGAAAAAGGTGCACAAGCAGCAGGGATGACCACAGCCTGGAGAGGATTGTCAGGAAAAGGCCATTCAAAAATGTTGGGGACTTTCACAAGGAGTGGACTGAGGCTGGAGTCAGTGCATCAAGTGCCACCACACACAGACGGATCCTGGACATGGGCTTCAAATGTCGTTTTCCTCTTGTCAAGCCGCTCATGAACAACAAGCAACTTCAGAAGTGTCTTACCTGGGAAAAAGAAAAAAAGAACTGGTCTGTTGCTCAGTGGTCCAAAGTCCTCTTTTCTGATGAGAGCAACTTTTGCATCTCATTTGGAAACCAAGGACCCAGAGTCTGGAGGAAGAATGGAGAGGCACACACTGCAAGATGCTTGAAGTTCAGTGTGAAGTTTTCACAGTCTGTGTTGATTTGGGGAGCCATGTCATCTGCTGGTGTTGGTCCACTGTGCTTCATTAAGTCCAGGGTCAACACAGCCGTCTACCAGGAAATTTTGGAGCACTTCATGCTTCCTTCCCCAGACGAGCTTTATGGGGATGCTGACTTCATTTTCCAGCAGGACTTGGCACCTGCCCACCCTGCCAAAAGTACCAAAACCTGGTTCAATGACCATGGGATTACTGTGCTTGATTGGCCAGCAAACTCGCCTGACCTGAACCCCATAGAAAATCTATGGGGCATTGCCAAGAGAAAGATAAGAGACATGAGACCGAACAATGCAGAAGAGCTGAAGGCTGCTATTGAAGCATCCTGGTCTTCCATAACACCTCAGCAGTGCCACAGGCTGATAGCATCCATGCCACGCCGCATTGAGGCAGTAATTGATGCAAAAGGGGCCCAAACCAAGTACTGAGTACGTATGTATGCTTATACTTTTCAGAGGTCCGATATTGTTCTATGTACAATCCTTGTTTTATTGATTTCATGTAATATTCTAATTTTCTGAGATTGTGAATTTGGGGTTTTCATGAGCTGTAAGCCATAATCAAAATTATGACAAATCAAGGCTTGAACTATCTCGCTTTGCATGTAATGAGTCTATCTCATATATTAGTTTCACCTTTTAAGTTGCATTACTGAAATAAATGAACTTTAGCACGATATTCTAATTTTTCGAGTTTCACCTGTATGAAAAAATTATTTAGCATTTGAACATTAAAGATGTTTAACAAGATAAGCTCATAGTAAATTCCAAATGGCTGTGAAAGTTGGACCATAAGGAAGGCTGAGTGCCAAAGAATTGAGGCCTCTGAACTATGGTGTTGGAGAAGTCAACTTGCAAGTCCCTTGGACTGCAAGGCGATCAAACTGGTCAGTCCTAGAGGAGATCAACCCTGATTGCTTTTTAGAAGGCCAGATCCTGAAGATGAAAGTCAAATACTTTGGCCACCTAATGAGAAGAAAGGACTCACTGGAGAAGAGCCTAATGCTGGGAACGATTGATGGCAAAAGAAGAAGGGGACAACAGAGAATGAGGTGGCTGGATGGAGTCACTGAAGTAATTGGCGTGATCTTGGACTATGGGGGATTGTCAAGGACAGGAAGGCCTGGAGAAATGTTGTCCATGGGGTCACGATAGGTTGGACACGACTTCGCGACTAACAACAACAATAAATTCCAAATACACAACATTCTAAATCATTTTCTAAAAATATCACCCAAGAAAGTAATGCCAGGACAGTGGTTGGGCAGGATATGCATAACATGTTAAAATAATAATTACAAAAATAATTTCCAAGCTACGTTTTTTCCTTCTCTTTGTATTAGAAAAAGGATTTGCAGAGATGAATAAATTTAACTCTGAATATAAATGATTTACTGTTCTTTTTCAGGCCAGACCTACTGCTAAGTGCTAAACCAATATTGGTGTTATTGAAATTGTATTAGTCATAATTGGGCTTGGCAATCAGAATTTACATTTGGCTCATAAACATTTTGATTATGTTCCTGTAGTTTGGTATCACTAACAAAATAAACTTTGCTACTTTGTCACAATCCTTTTTCACATATTTTTTTTAAATTGGACCCCCGAAAAGCATAGCAGTGAGAAATATAATTTAACTGAGTGATGAGAATAAAAAAAAAATTAACTATGATCATATATTTAAGACAGGGTGGGGTCTACTTACCTTTACTACCGGTTCGCAACGCATGCACAGAAGCATTCTGATGACATCAGGGTCGGTGGGCAGAGCCTCTCTCCAGTTTTACTAATGGTTCTATAGAACTGGTCAGAACCAGGGGCAACCCACCACTGATTTAAGATGAATTTAATGTATTTAAGGTAATTTTAGCTATATGTAGGATTATTATTTTTACATTTACCAGCTTACATCAGCATCAGACTATTGCATGTTCTTTTTCTACAAATCAAACGCTCTTTTATTTCTGAAGATATAAACACATTCATTTTCATATCTATCTTATGCTATCCGGAAATGGCCAGCATATAATTTTCTAGATGTTCATGAATTTCAACTCTCATCAAACATAGTTAACTTGACTAGAAATTAAAATTTTCTTAACCTATAGCTCTATATTTAAACTCTGAAACACTGAAAGATTTGAAAAAAAACAAGTCAGTCAGTGAGACAAATTTATCATCTTTCATTTTATGCAAATTATGGTGTAAAAATGAATTTATAAGGATATACAATATAGTGCAAAAATATATACTGAAACTATAACATTTATCAAACTGAAGAAGATAGAATATTAAATATGTTTTCCTTTTACTTTAATCCTGTAGATCCCAACTATAAATTCAGGCAAAGATATTACCATCTGTTACTCATAAAAATGAACTGATGTCATTTTTCATTATGAAATAAGTGCCAAACTGGGGGAAAAAAAATCTTTACTATTGCATCAGAAAAACTTAAAAAAACTTGTTGCAAAGACAGATTTCTGGAAAAGAACCAAGTCTGGAAACTGGCAATAAAATTTTGATTATCAAAATTACATCCATTATCTATTATGAATTATGTATTATCAAATGAATATCAACTCAGTGAAAAAATAGAGAGAATTTTTCTAGGTTCAGATATCCCCAACCTGACCCTTCAGGTCTTCTAAAGATATACATACTGCTATGGTAATTAAGTCCATCCATCTTGATACTGGTTGTTTTCCCTTTCTTTTCACATTTCCTATAATGGTAGTTTTTTTCTAGAGAGATAAGTCTTTTTATAATATATCTAAAATATGATAATTTGTCCCTGGTCATTTGTGCCTTGAGTGACAAGTCTGGATTGATTTTTGTTTCTTGGATATATTCTCAGAATCTCCTTCAACACAAAAGTTCGAACGCATCAAAAGACTTTCTATCAAACGTCTTCAAAGACCCACTTTGCTTCTACAGTCTTGTAGGCAAAACCATTGCTTGTGCAAGACTGATCTTTGTAAGTATAGACAGATGACAGCATCTGAATATCGTTTTATGTTCTCATACCAAGTATTAGTGTGTATTGTTTGGTGCCACTTCTTTTACTCTTAACAGTCCGTCCAAAAGAACAGAAACTACCTACCATTTCAGTATCTTTATTGTCAAATATATGACTGGCTGCTGTACCTGTTATGTTTGCTTTTCTTAAGATTAAATATAATCTTATCCCCATGTTTACTTTGCGCTCAACTCCTATTATAAGAGACTGAAATCAGAGGAGAATCATTAGCAATACCACAGGTTATTGATGTTTTCTCCTCCAATTTTAAAGTCATATTCATCTTCTTGCAATCAGAGAATATAGGCTGAATGAATGAGTGAATGAAATGTTAAACAAGGAGGAGAGAATATATAGCATTTTTTCACTCCTTTGCCAATCTAGAGCAAAGACATATTGCCATGTTCTGCCTGGACTCTCACTTTTGCCTATATATTTCAGGTGAGTGACATATATATTTAATAAATAAATATATAAAATATAGGTTTTGCATGAATACATTGAGAAGTTCTGGGACTCTGATTTTCTAAGGACATTTCACAGACTGTCATGATAAACACAATCAAAAGCCTTTCTATAATCAACAAAGTCCATATTGTCAGGCACAAATGACCAAATCCAGATATACAGAGTTCAAGGTAACTAAATGAATAATAGAATTGGAAGGGATCTTGAGGTCTTCTAGCCCAACTCCCTGCTGAAGCAGGAAACCCTACACCATTTCAGACAAATGGTTGTCCAATCTCTTCTTAAAAACTTCCAGTGATGGAGCATTCACAACTTCTGGAGACAAGTTGTTCCACTGATTAATTGTTCTGTCAGGAAATTTCTCCTTAATTCTAGTTGCTTCTCTCCTTGATTAGTTTCCATCTTCTTCTTCTTCCGTCTGCTTCTTGACTTGCCTTCCGATGCTTTGGAGAAGGAAGGACTCACTGGAGAAGAACCTAATGCTGGGAAAGATTGAGGACAAAAGAAGAAAGGGATGACAGATAATAAGGTGGCTGGATGAATCACTGAAGCAGTAGGCCTGAGCTTAAATGGACTCCAGAGGATGGTAGAGGACAGGAAGGCCTGGAGGAATGTTGTCTATGGGGTCACGATGGGTCGGACACGACTTCACAACTTACGACAACAACTAAATTCCAGCAACCATTCTTTATATGTTTTTGCCTCCAATCCCATAATCATCTTTGTTTATCTTCTCTGCACTCTTTCTAGAGTCTCAACATCTTTGTTTACATTGTGGCAACCAAAGCTGAATGCAATATTTCAAGGGTGGTCTTACAAAGGCAATATAAAGTGGTATTAACATGTCAAGTAATCTTGATTCTATCCCTCTGTTGATGCAGCCTAGGATTGTGTTGGCTTTTTTTAAAAAAAAATTTGATTTATATGCTGCCCTTCTCCAGAGACTCAGGGCGGCTTACAATGCGTTAAGCATTGTAAGCTTAACGGCATTGGAAGCTTACAGCATTGGAAGCTGTAGCACACTGTTGACGCATATTTAAGTGATTGTCTAGTAGGACTCCAAGAACCCTCTCACAGTTACTATTATTGAACCAGATACCAACTATACTATACCTGTGCATTTGTTTTTCTTGACTAATTGTAGAACCTTACTTTTTTCACCATTGAATTTCATTCTGTTACAGAATGCCCAATGTTCAAGTCTTTCAACATTCTTCTGAATCTTAAGTTTATCTTCTGCCATCTTGGTGTCATCTGCAAATTTGATGAGTTCCCCATCTATCCCCTGATCCATGAACTGCTTATAATACAGGTATCTTCCCAGAATAGCAATAGCAATAGCACTTAGACTTATATACCACTTCACAGTGCTTTACAGCCCTCTCTAAAAGGTTTATAGAGTCAGAATATTGCCCCCAACAATCTAGGTCCTCATTTTACCAACCTCAGAAGGATGGAAGGCTGAGTCAACCTTGAGCCTGGTGAGATCCGTGAGAGAGAATGGTGAAAATGCTTGCTTTCCGTGGGAACAGATAGATAAGGTTTTATGGGGCTAGGGGGAGTGGAGTGGTGGTGGTCAATCTTGGATTTCTTGTGGTTGCACAATGGGTCAAGGCTAATTTCCTGCTTGATCCTCTTCCCTCTCTGGGTGGACATTTCCCAACACATATGACTATTTGGAATTCTTTCACTTCTCCAAAAGAATTTTTTACTGATTCAGCATGCATCAATAGCAACATTTCTTATTCCTTGGCCAAGCTTCATCATCTGGCATTTCCCTTTATATAAAGAGCTTTAATCTGTGTTAGATGATTCTGTGTATTGCTTAGTATGTGAAATAAAGGGGTATTATTTGATAGTTTGCACAGTCTGTTAAATGTCCTTTCTTTTGTACTGTTATGTAGACCAAACTCTTCCAATCTATATTGGCTATATTGTTGTCCAAATTTGCTGGTTAGAACTTTAACATATTCTTCTTCAGTTGCTTGTCGTATCTGTAGATATTCTATCAATTCCTGTAGCCTTCCAGTTTGGGAAAGACAGATATGCTGATCTAACTCTAGAAGATTTTGTAAATAGGAAATATTTTTCAAGATAACTTGGATGTTAACACTGCTATCTTCCAGAATTTAAATATACTCATTCCATCTTTGTTTGATCTCCTTTAAAATAAGTTACCATCTGTACATTGGCAACCATTAGTATATCAATTTGAATATTTATATTATTATTTATTAGAACTTGTGAGAATTTACTAGAATATAGTATATAGAAATATACTATATACCCATATATATCTAGTATATATTAGAATGTATTACTGTTTATTAGAAGTAGCCCCTTATTATTATTTGAGAAGAGGAACATTGGAATAAATGAGAAAAATGAATTAAGGAAATGATCAGATAGATCAAGTTAAACAAAAGTTAAATTAATAATCGTCTATAATTTTAAAAAAATTAAAAACATTTCCATTAATTCTAAGCAAGATGAAATTTCCCTGCAGAATAAGCTTCCAGAACAAATGGTTGCATAACATTAACAGCAGCAACAATACCATCTTTCAAAATTAATAAAAAAATATTTTGTTCTTGGGGAAAACAGATGATCTTACTGAAAGAAAGGTTCGAACAAACAGGACATGTCCTTTCTCTAATACCATGATACAGCTAAACAGCCAGTGTGATGTAGTATTAAATTAGCAATCAGCTTGTTTCAATCTGGCACCATTCAAATGTGTTGAAGCAGAGTTCCCTTGTCCCTAACTAGCCTGTGTTGACTGGAGATAAAGTTATTGTCTAACATGCTTAGATGGTGCCAGGTTGGAAAAGAATGGTCCCTTTTGCGGGAATCAAAACATATAGAGTGTGATGGCCCGAGCTATCAACCAGATTCCCATGTTTAGAGAAGTATTATGTGGTAGAAAATTGGGTTGTCCTAAATATTTGATGCTGTTTCCCCTTAAATGGCGCATCCCCTAACAATTCTTCAATATCCTTCTGTCCCTCCATACACCAATAGCTCTTGAAATAG
The DNA here is from genome assembly GCA_022577455.1 of Arizona elegans. Taxonomy (NCBI): domain Eukaryota; kingdom Metazoa; phylum Chordata; class Lepidosauria; order Squamata; family Colubridae; genus Arizona; species Arizona elegans. Next base: position 61,000,780 of record JAKOOJ010000008.1, read on the forward strand.
CTCTGGAAGCGACTCTTTATACTTTATTTTTGCCTAAACTATCTCTGAGGCTGAGAATCAAAGAAACAAACAACAGCACAGGAAATGGGAAAGAAGAGTATATAACTGATTTTAAAGTTCCGAAGTACAGAACTGAAAAACAACTATATTAATTTTTTATTATTGTGCGTGTCAGGCAAGTTAAAGAATTCTCCCCACACACAAATGGTAAAATTTGGTTTCCATATGTCAGATTTGCGTGTACGTTACAGAAAGGAAACATGACTCACACTGATCTATATACAGTAAGCACAAACCCATTTAAATGAAAAAAAAAGTTATAATTTAATTTTTTTTTGTGAGTTAAATTGCTATTTCAGTGAATTAATTCCTGATTAATATCTATCTGAAATTTGGCAATTTCAGATATCTTGAAAAACAAAAATATTTTGTGGACAGGAATAAATATATCAAATATTATGTTTTCTTCTAGAATGTAACCTATTTTGTTTCTACAAAGTGGATGTCATGTAAATCAAAAAGACTTTCTTATAATGCCTGTTCACTATGTGTTTGTAAACTTGTTTCTCTCAATATTTTGATTCTCCCATTCATATTGCCCCTTCCAATTTCCATGGCTTTTTAAACAAAAGTTTTCACTTAATTTTATTGTTCAAAATCTTTTACTATGATTTGATATGATAATTTCATTTTCTACAATGCAGCAATCCAAACTGACAACAGATCTAGTATTTAAAAAAACAGAATTTGTACTGATGCATGATTTGGTATCTAAAAACATGTACTTTGAACATGTGATGGTGTAAGTTTCTTTTGGCAATGTATTAAAAAGTAATATCTAAAGAAGAGTTTATTTTTTCTGGTTTCATATTCTTTATTCTGTATTTTATCTGACTAAATACAATCTCTCCACTAAATCATTTCCATTAGACATCAATGCAAATGTATATGAATTATTCTTTTTTTCACCTCTTAAGAAAGCAATCTTCATTTCCCCCATAACCGGACCTTTCCAATGATATTATATAACTTTAAAGAGTAAACTTACAGTGAGATATTGCCTAAAATAATATGTGAAATATAATCCATGTCAAATTTCAATTAACAACAAATGTCACTTTTGGGTAATGGATACAGCAAGGTAATTAGTTCTGGATAGCTGGTATTGTATGTTTTACTTCTCTTCCCCCAAACAGCAGGTATTTTGTTATCGGTACATTTCCTGTAACAGCACCATTTATTTTCCCTGTCATAACTGGAAGTTCTCCAGTGGTAATGGCTTCTATTTTCTCCAGTGCTACATTAAACTGCCTTGGAGCATTCATCACAGCATTTATGGCCACTCCATTTTTCCTGCAATGGAAAAGGACTGTTGTCCAAAACATCCTGTCTCATCCAGTTTGCATGATGTAGCTTTGATGAAAATCATTCACAGAGTATGCCAAGCTTTTATCAAGGGCAGCAGAAAATGGTTGTACTTGAACTTGCTTTTAGTACCCCAAGTATCTGATCTGTTCTTCAGGCTAAGGAGTTGGGCGGGAAGAGTACTTAATTAGAATCACTGAAAACGTTAAATTATAATTTAGTTAAATCAAAAGGGTCACACCTTTCATTTACTTAAATCAATAAAATGATCACACTGACAAATGTCCAAATAGTATATTGTAGTTCCATTAATAAAGGATAGAGCAGAACAATAAATTCCTATGATTTGGATATTGTGTTTAATATATATTTAAATGCATTAGAATTTTTAGAAAATGCATAATACTGCTGATTCATTTTCAGTTTTTGATCCACTAAGACATCTAGAAATTTTCTGCCTCTATTCCTCTTATTATTAGGTAAAGGTAAAGATTCCCCTACACATATGTGCTAGTCATTCATGACTCTAGGGGTGGTGCTCATCTCCGTTTCAAAGCCAAAGAGCCAGTGCTGTCTGAAGACATCTCCATGGTCATGACTAAACATCAAAGGTGCATGGAACGCTGTTACCTTCCCACCAAAGGTGGTCCCTATTTTTCTACTTGCATTTTTTACTCCCTACTTGCATTTTTTACGTGCTTTCGAACTGCTAGGTTGGCAGAAGCCGGGACAAGTAACAGGAGCTCACCGTTACGTGGCACTAGGGATTTGAATCGCTGAACTGCTGACCTTTAGATCGACAATCTCAGCATCTTAGCCACTGAACCACAAGTTCTCTTCCCTTCATCAGCTTGAGCCAGGGGAAAGATTAAGTGTTTTGCGAGACACCTGGTCTACCCCAACATGTTGGAGGGGGCATTCTGCTCCCTTTGTTGGGGTAGACTACATGTTGGGATAGACCAGGTGTCTCGGTAAACACTTAATCTTTCCCCTGGCTCAAGCTGATGAAGGGAGGAGAACTTGTGGCTCAGTGGTTAACACAACTGCCTAACATGCAGGCAGCCCAAGTTCGAATCCAAGTAAGGGTATGGCTGGCTGATGAGAGCTAAAAAGCTTGAACTAGATCTATACTAGTCTCCCTTTATTTCTTTATCAGCAAAATATAAATTTGGTATAAAATGGTTTGTCGTGAATGCTAGCTCCAATCCAGGAGCTGAAAGGCGAAAGGGAGCAGAATGCCCCCTCCCACATGTTGGGGTAGACCAGGTGTCTCGGTAAACATATATGTATGGAACATGACTCTGGAACAAGAGGCAAGAGGTCCTGCTCTTTTTTCTAGGTAATGTTTTTTTTACTTGTGCATTTGGTTTTGTTTTCTATGTATATAATTTTGCACTCATATCAATTCAATTTCATTCCATTTCTTTTAGCCCATTTTTCCCCAATCTATAAAGACTGTTTTGAACTTCTGTCTTCCACAGTATTAGCTAATCTACCCAAGTTTGCATCATCTGCCTATCTGACAAGCATTCACTTCGCTACTTTATCCAAATTAATAAAAATAACAAACCAAGGTTGATCCTTGAGACATCCCACTTGATACCCCTCTCCAATTATGAGAATCAATTAATATGCATTCTTTCAGTGGGAGTATTGAGCCATAATTAATGAATCCACTTAATTATTATGCCATCTAGCCCACACTTATAATCAGCATGGCAAGATATTTTATCAAATGTTTTGCTAAAATCAAAATATACAGTATATGTCTACAGCATTCTCACAAACTGCTAAGGAAGTTATTCCATTGAAACATGAAATAAAATTTGCCTGGCAGATTTACTGTGGACAAAGACATTGTGGTAACTTTTGGTAACCAATGTTTCTCCATTCACTTGCCCTTCTTGTCCAGATTTCTCATAAAGCTTCAACAAGACTATCCAGTAAGTTCTTCCCTACTTCGGAATGCAATTCAATTGGTTCTAGAGATTCAGTCAGAGGAAATAAATATTTACTCTCAATCTTTAATTTTGTTTGTTCTTCTTAATTCCTTTAGACCAGTGTTTTCCTATCTAAGCAATTTTAAGCGTACTTTAATTCTCAGAACTCCCCAGCTAGCATGGGAGTTGAAGTCCTCACATCTTAAAAGTTGCTGAGATTGAGAAATATTGCTCTTGACTGTCTATGGAGATTCTTAGTCATCCAGCGTTGTCCCAAATGTGTTTTTTCAAAAGGCAACTGGACTTTGTTTTTCCTGAACTGAACGGAAGAAGCTTCTTGGATGAGAAGTGAAATATCTTCAAAAGAAAACTAAGTCCAGTTACCTTTTGAAAAAGGACCTTTGAGACTGCTCTAGACTGATGAAAAAATTAAGTACAGGTGCTCTTCAACTTACAACCATAATTGAGCTTGTGGGTCATTGACATGATTGTTAAGTGAACCCATTGTTCACTATAGGGATTTTTTTTTGTCAGAAACTGGAAGTAAAGTCTGATTTCTGGGTGGGAAAAGTCATAAATCATGGTCACACAATTTTGAGTTGCTATAAATAGCTGTAAATGTGGGCCAGTTGCTGAGCACCAAAAATGTGATCATGTACTGGGAGGGCAGACATCAAAACTTTATATCCATATCTTAAGTCCCTTTTTCAAGTCCATCAGAACTTTGAACGGCTGCTAAACAACCTATCATGGTCAAAGACTACCTGTAGTATTCAGATAATGCCAGGGGTTGGACAAGAGGTGCTTTATGGATTGAAAAAGGTGCATGGAAGGCTGATGCAGGTCAGGGAGGATGTGGAGGGAAGTACAAAGTTCCTCCCTGCTCCTCCCTTTCTTCCTTCCCCTTTCCATTCCAGCAGACAGGTAAGTGGCTGCTGCTGAGTAGGAGAGGAAGTAAGGAATTGTAAAACTGACTGGGAAACTGTCACAGAACAATTGAAAATGAAGATCATGTGAACACAACAGCAGCCAGTAGCACTAAAACATCCACAACTTTCCCAAATGTCATGGGTCCTGTATTTTGGATGTATTCTATACATTAGTCCATTTGAGGTATCTTGGTTTTAAAATTGTTGCCCTATGATGCATCATTTCTCCAAGTTAAAAGGTCACATGTTAGTAATATATACTGTAGATATTTCTAAATATTATATTGACATAATCTGGATTGATAATATTTTTGCCAATAATACATCTAAAGAATATTTTTGTTTTTCACATTCTTCTCAAGATTCAGTCATTTTGTGACTTAGCGGTATACACAGCGGTATTCCTTAGCAGTGTAAGGAACACTATTGAACTCCTTTTTGGTTTTAAATTCCTTCTTCCATGGACATACTTCCATGCAATGGCATGTTATACCATAGGATACCAAAGGCATAATAGAAATTTGCCTAGTATTCCCAATCACACTTTCAGAAAATTGATTCTGTCATTCCCGCATTTCCACCCAGCCAAACACTTGCCTCTGTCAGGTGAATCCAGATTTTCCTAATCAACGGGGATTTCTGAAAGCAACTTCGGGGGGGGGGGCTCAGTTTAGCACAGCCTTTGTGTACATGAGCAACTCTGACCTGTGTTCCACAGTTATTATTTGAATTTCTAATGAACCAACAGCTAGTAGAAGATTCATCTGTACTTGTGATCTCACCATAACATTTTCTGCATTCAAAAAGGGGAGCCTAAATGCAAAATCATGGTGTATATGTACATACAAATATTAAATATGTGATACAATTATATTTCTCTGAGATTTATTGTGATTATCTTCTTTAATCATGTAAGAACATATTGAGGACTATCTGTATACTAGTATCCTTTACAACCCAATATACTAGGGAGATTTCTTTGGTGCTTCTTGCTGTGGGTTCAGCTACTATATCTCTTTGCCCTGTCTCCCAATGTGATTCCCACATAAGACTGATTATATGTAGGATCAGTTTACTCCTTGGTCCTTCAGTTGTCTCTGCTTATTCAAGACATGCTAGCTCATCATTGATCCAGAATTCCAAAAATATACATTCAATATTTCTGAAGCTGTATTTTAATTAATATTATGGAGCAACATCATTATAACATCATTTTAAAAACTAAACTTCATAGTCTTTCTGTTACCACTACTTTAGCAAAGTAATCTTTCTTAGTTTAATGACTCTTCTAATTCAGAATGAACATACTCTGTCATTACAATCCATGAGCGGTCAAAAAACAATGATGACTAAATTACTAAATGTTTAACAATAGTTAAATAATTGAACTGTTTGAAAGATTGGTTTTTGTTCATAATTAACTGGAGCTATAGAGAACAATTGTGTCTAGCACATTGTTGTAGCAAACTAAATCTTACAAAGCAGATGAAGAAGGTAAATTATAAATCTGTATCTTATAACAGAACAAGAACAATTAATAGTGCTAGGAACTACTTTTCTGGAAACAGCATAAAGTATTATCAATATATGCTAATAACATGATACAACTTTATATGACTGTTACAGATACATTTTTACATCATTATTAAACCTGCGGTCTGATCTAAGCATAGTACACAAAATTGTCTGCTACAACATCTTACCTGTCAATCACTTCTTCAGCTTCAACCGCAATAATACATGAGCAAACAATAGATACAAACTCAATGTAAACCGCTCCAAATTCAACTGCAGAAAATATGACTTCAGTGGTCAATGCCTGGAATGATCTACCTGACTCCATTGTTACATCCTCAAACCCTCACAGCGTCAACTTTAAACTGTCTACCGTGCACCTCACCCCATTCCTAAGAGTAAGGGGGGCATTCATAAGCGCACCAGCATGCCTACCGTCTCTTTCTTAATGTCCCCATTTATCTGTATTTACTTCCTTTTTTTTTCATGCTTTTGTTCTTACTTATACTTGCTACCTTGTACATGTTTGACAAACAAATAAAAAATAAATAAATTATGCTGTGCTAACTTTACTAAGTAATCCTATTGTTTTATTTTATGCATCGTTACAAAGTTATGACAACTTTAGAACATATTTTATTTTAACTTATTAAAATAATATGCAACTGTAGTAAAAAGTTGGTAACTGATTAATTTTATTTTGGCAAGCGCTGAAAAATATATCGTCTGTTTATTTTTCAAAAATAATGAGTGCCAATTCTAATGACAAATATTGGTCTGCCAATTTTTCAGTTTAAACTCTGGAACTCCAGTTTTCTCTAAAAAGTGGAAGCAATTACACATTTGAGTCATAATTAATAGGCACACTTCATCATACATTTTTTTTCTTAATGTTGTTGAATCTATGCAGCACTTTTTATGTGCTTGGCAAATTTTGCTTCTTAAGAGAAGTTCATGTAATATCTCCTATAGAAAAAACAGCACAAATAAAGAAAAGTGTAAAAGAAGAGATAAGGAATTATTATATTTACCTAATTATTCCATGATCTTTTTAATGTGACCACTGATAATTTTTAAAACTGTACTTATTTTACTAAAGGAAGTATGGTTCATCTTAACAAAATATTCCTGACAGCAAAGAACTAGACTGTATGTGAAATATTCACAATAATTGTATTGGTAGTATAGGACAGAACAAGGTTTTTCAAACTTTTTCAGACTATGGAATCTGCTCATTTTAAAAACATTCTCAGACTGCCCAATCTAAAGGAAAATCTCTAGTGACACAAAATTGGCTATATTCAAGTGAGCTTCTTTTTTAATCCCATAATCTGTCATGTTGCAAGAAGGGGTTTGAGGGGCTTTTTGATTAAGGTTTTAGTCAGTATTTTGAGGTGTTCTGGCCAGGAGGGATAACCCATGGGGGTAGGGACTAGCCCGGCAAGGGGCAACATTACTGGGGGCGTGGGGTCCGGGGCTAAGGACGGGGCTAGTTTTCATACTGTGGAGGGTTGTTCCATCGGTACTGTGGGTGGGAGGGGCAGATATGGCGGGAGCAGGGGGCCACATCATGTTAGGGAGTGCGCACGCGCTGTCTCCAAGCGATTGCACGTTCTGGCCCCCAAGGCTCTTCTTGTTCCCTGGGTAGCTCAGACCCTCAGGGCCTGGGTTTTCGGCTGATGTTGTGGAACGCCAGGTCTGTGGTAAATAAAGCCCCCCTCATTTGTGATCTTATACAGGAGGGGGTGCAGACCTGGTTGGGGAGAACTGGTTGGGGCAGGAGGGGAGGTCCCCCTCACTGAACTGTGCCCACCAGGTTTCTGCGCATTCCATCAGCTGAGGGCTCGGGGAAGGGGCAGTGGGGTGGCGGTTATCATTAAAGAAGATCTTGGTCTGAGGGAGGCCACTGTTCCTCAGATAGCTGGATGTGAGTCCCTCCTTGTGAAGTGGGGCCGTGGGGTTCAGATGGGCCTGCTGACTGCATATCTGGCTTCCTGCCACGTAGCGGCGGCCCTGCCCAAGCTGCTCGGCATGATAGCTGGGGTGGCGGTGGATACCCCCAGACTTATGGTCATGGGGGATTTTAACCTGCCATCTGTCGGTGAGACGTCGGAAGCGGCTCGGGAGTTCATGGCTTCCATGACAGCTATGGACCTGACCCAGGTAGTTCATGGCCCTACTCACACGGGGGGGGGGACACACTCTGGACTTGATTTTTGTCTCAGGTCAGTGGCTGAATGATCTAGATATAGGGGATTTAGTCATCGAACCCTTGTCATGGTCTGTTCATTCGCTCCCCCGACTGGACTTCTGTACCGCTGCCCCCTGCCGCAGGGAGGCGGAACCGATTAGGTGGTTCCGCCCCATGTGCCTGATGGATCCAGATGGATTCCAGAGGGATCTTGTGCCATTCCCTGAGGTTCTGGCTCACGACTCAACTGAAGACCTGGTGCCGCCTGGGATAGTGTCATGCCTTTGCAGCCTCTGACCCGGTGCCGATCCCATGTAGCTCCCTGGTTCTCCGAGGAGCTGAGGGAAATGAAGCACTGGAAAAGAAGCCTAGAGAGCGGTTGGAGGGCCAGCCGATCCGAATCCGACCGGACACTGGTGAGGTCTCACATTAAGACCTACCTAGTGGCGATAAAAGTGGCAAAATACATGGGGCTCCCCTTGAAGAGCATCCGGAGGCTCAAACTGGTCCAGAATGCGGCTGTGTGGGTGGTTATGGGGGCGACTCGGCGTTCCCATGTAACACCTCTCCTGCGCGAGCTGCACTGGCTCCCGGTGGTCTTCCGGGTGCGTTTCAAGGTATTGTTACCACCTTTAGAGCGCTCCATGGTTTAGGACCTGGGTATTTACGAGACTGCCTTCTGCCACCGATAGCCTCCCACCGACCAGTACACTCCCACAGAGAGGGGCTCCTCAGGGTGCCGTCAGTCAATTGGCAGATCTTGATACACATGACTTCACCAGGAACAGTGTATGTAATGTCTTGTTAGCAACACTCTTCCAAGTAGAAAACTCTGCTGGAAAATAATCTTTGTTGAATCTATTTGACTTTTCATGCACAAATCCCAATAGGTCATGTGCATTCCTTTTCAAGGTTAGAATTTAGAAATTAAGATTTACTGGACTAGAACTTTTTCAGGAAAGAAACTATATGGGTAATAATCTGCCCTGCTGGCCCTCCAGCAACTGGCATTCAGTGGTATAGTGTACCTACATATAGATACCCTGTTTTCTATTATATCTAATAGCTATTTAAAAAGATAAACACTCCCTTAGGTTGACTCTAACCTTACAGAGGACATGGCTGCCTCAGCATTTTGAAGAAGGGCATTTCATTCACATCAACACACTGCAAAGCATCTCTTCAAGTTCCTTTAATATTAGCTATTGATTAGTGTATCTTTCATGAACTACCAATGCCATATTTATATAATCTACAATGAAAGTACAATCTGTCAGCTTTCTTGTTCAGTAATTTATTAAAGCTGCTTCCTAAAGATTTTTTAAAAATTATCTAGAACAAAACCTAGCAAAAGTGTTGACATAAAATTATAAATCGGTTATGTTTTAGTTTCACCTGACAGCTCATCATGCTCTTAGTGAATCAGCCATTAAATACATTAAATGTTTCGTTTTCCTTTAATAATATTATATTCAGTGAATTATCTGTATCTTCTATCCTGATCTGCTAGAAAGATGAACAGGTTATTTAAAGCAGGCCATGCAAGTCATAGCCATGCTTTCCATGTTCATAACTAATTCACACAATAAGCAATGTGTTGGTATGGTTTAAAATTATCAAGCAACATCAGAATTTTCATGGTATGTCAAGGATTGCAATAGCACATCTGAAACTCACCTGCAGTATAAGGAATGCATTTGCCAAGGCAGAGCCAGAAATTCCCTTGCTAGACAGAACTATTATGCCAACACTGAGCAGCTGCCTCTCAATCAGAAGGCCACAAAGACAACAGATTCATTTTCTTTGATTCAGAAAAACATGAGAAAAAGACCTAGAATTTAAACGTAGAGCTCTAATGTATACAATAGGTATTGATCTTTATGTGTTGTAGGTGGCACGTGTGGGTATTTGGTTTTATTCTTGTCTGCAATGAAACAACTAACCTAGCTTGTTACCCATATGAGTTTCCATTATAAACAGTACCTGAATATGGGTTAAGTGTCTGGAGAGTCAAGATTTATTGCCACTTTTGACATGAAGTTCAACATATAAGGCTTAAGGCTCTCAATTTGGCCTTTAATCTCCCAAATAACAAACAAAAGGAAAACGTTTAGCACTAATTGGTCGTTTTAAAGCCTTAATTGGGATGTTGGCAAACCCCATGCTGAAATGAACCTTGAAATTTTGTTGTTGTCATCATCATATTTCTACAGAATTTTAAAATGGAAATAGTAGCAGAAATATATATATGAAAATGACTCTGAGTCAAATTACATTTATACAACTGCTTCATAAATGTTTGAAATATATATTTGAAAATCTGTGGCCTCAAGAATTTTAAAAATCCACTCCTTGATTTCCAGGTGTGATACTATAGTAGAACGCTTCAATCAGAACAGAACAGACTAATTTTGGATATATTGGTATCTATGGCCTCTTCAGACTTAAGTTTCAGATTTGTTCATGGAAATATAAAGGATAAATTAAAACTAGTTCAGCACATTCGTATTTTTGTGACACCACGAATGATTTTCCAGAAGTTCTAGCCAGTGCACTATAGCAACTGTTGATAACAATTGATCAGGCATTTAATGAGAAATCTTAGCAACCACCTCCTAGGGTACACTATACACAAATCTTTCTATTGACATCCTGCAGCATATCCAGAAAAATGTCTATGAATAATTGTCGACACAGATTACTCTATGTATAGTCATTTCACAAATAATACACATTGCATTCAGATGCAAGTGTAAGATTTAAAACTCTTTCTATCATGAATCCACTTTGTATGGATTCATGATTAGTAACAGCCTTGCAAGTAACAGCCTTAGCACTGTTACTTCAGAAACAGTTTTGAGTCTGCTTCTTTAAAAAAGAGTATTATGAACATCCTTGGCATTTTAGAAATAATTTATTGATTTTTTGCTCAACACTGCCATAAATTAAATGATGTAATGGATAGCACTGTTATACTACTAGAAAAACATGCCTTTCGGATTCTTAACCACAAACTGACGAAGAGTATCGGCTGGATTAATGTTAAAAATAGTCCAGTCTGATGCTAATTTTTACACATGATCAAAATGAGGTAGTGCTGAAATAGCTTCCAGAATCATTAGGGATATAAGCCTACAGTAAGATGCTTTTCAGGAGCCTTACCAAAAAGGATTTTTAAAATTTGCCAAAAATGAAAACCTGAAACTTTCTACATGAAAAGTATTTGCCTTCCTACAAGGTCACTCCTTGTCCTTGTTCAATATTTGTTTCAGACTAAGCAATTATGAAACTGGTAGTCAACCCATCTGGTGGATGCTACATTTGAAAAGTCTATTTTGCAGTGTATATAATCTTCATGTGAATATATATATGCCTTTCTGTATATGTTGTGGCTCGTCAGTGGCCTGTGCAGCTAGTAGCTGATTCCGACAGCGAGGAAGCTGGTGTGGTGCTGCGCCAGCAGCCTGTGCAGCTGGCACTCGAGTCGGACAATGAGGAGGCTGGAGAAGATTTGAGGCGGGGATTCAGCTAGAGCCTTCAGAAGCTCCAAAAGCTCCCGTAAATGAAGAGGAAGAAGAGTAGGAGCCTCTTCTCGATGCACAGGAGCGCAGAGCTGCCAAAAGGCAGGAGTGACTCCTCAGGAGGAGGTCTCCTCGAGAGTAAGGCTTGGGGCTAATTGGCCACTCCCAATTACGGACGATGACAGGCAATTTGCAGGGAACATCTTAGTTCATTCCCCTTCGCATCTGGATCTTAGTTCTTTTATCAGTGTCCTGCAAATTGCTTCTTGGCTTTCTGCCAATCCTAGTAAGATTACGATTATTTATTCTTTGGATTCTTGTAGGCTGTTAAGAAAGTTAATTAACAGCCTTTGTTTGAAAAAGACTGATTTAATTTAGTAAACTAAGGTTTGTACAGACTTTGTGTGTGCTTTGGATCCGTAGCTGGGGCAGAACAGTATATCAAACATAACCATTATAACCAAAAACTCTAGTCAAAGATGAATTATTGGGTACTGAGTTATCCTTTGGGATGTTTGCAGAAATACTACAATATTTAGGCCACTGTTCTCAGAGTGAAAAATAAGAACTGAAAACAGGAGATGGTTTTATTGGCAGCTACTCCTCAAGAGGCTCCTGGTTGAAAGTCTTAATATTTTGCCTTGGTTCTAGATTTAGAACTTCGACTACCAAACTCACTAGGGTTTTCGGTGGTTTACTCAAGCACTGGAGTCTTGAAAACAGTGAACAGAATGTCCTAGAAATATTTTTGACAGAATTATCTGACAGAAATTTAATATTTCATTTATATAAGTACAATTAGACTGCTTATATGTACTTTCTTCTTTTCCCTTACGATGCTTCAGTTATTAGTTCAATGCAGAATGCAAAATACTTTCAGTCAAAGTAATTGGGTGTATGCCAGCTGAATCCCACATATCAGTATAACTGAATCACCTTGAACCATCTTGTACTTCAGCCTAACTGCATCTGGCATATAAAATGTGGAAAGAAATAAATGAGGGATGTGCACGGCTTTGGATCTGAAGCCAAAAAATGTTTTGTAGGGTGAGCAGGGGGTATGTGCCATACCTTCTGGCATTTTTCTTCAGAATTGGCATCTTTTTCTAGACTTGCACAATACTGCACAACCTCAGGAAAGTATTTGTTTTGCATTAAGGAACTGCTGGCAGCATGCCCATGCCCACTCCAAAGCATCCTGTCAGCATTTCCTTAATTCAAACTTTATTTCAGAGGTGGGCGTCACATAATGTAACAACCGGTTCGCCCAGAACTGAAAATGTGAGTATACTTGCTTCGCTCGCGCATGCGCTTCCCGCACATGCGCATGGCATCAAACACATGGTGATTATGTAGGACAGGATAGCGCCAGGGCGGGTGGGTGGGCCCAGCTCTTTGGAACTATCAGTTCGCCCGAACCAGTCCGAACCGGCGACAGCCCACCTCTGCTTTATTTTCATGGGATCCTGCACTAGAAGAAGATGCAGCCTCCTAAGGTGGTACATGAGACATTTGGGAATTAATGATTATCACTTTTTTCTCCAAATGGTCTGTTAAAATTAGGTTAAGTCTTTAACTGTTTATTTCTAATGATTCTTATATTGACTACATTACTAATAGTTTGTTATTTGGACTAGTAACAATATCTTTTTCTCTAAAATTCATTCTTTAAATAAATAATTCTATACAAGTGACAGAAATAGATAACCTGTTGTGTAATCGTATCCCATGGTCCTTGCCAGAGGCGATCCCTATAGCATTCATGCACACTTTTCCATATTTCATCTAATGTTAAAGGTTTTCCATCTGTAAAAAGAAATCCACATAATTTATTGTGAGAAGTTGTTTATAACACCTCTGTATAATTTTTACATTTAAACTGTACATGATTGAAAACAAACAAAATTAACAGCGATGATGACATTAATTCTTCTTAATCTAAAAGAACCACAATAATAATGTCATGATGTTTGCTTGTTTACAGACAAAAAAATTAGGATGTCCAACCTTATTAATCATTGTTTGGTAACTTATGTAACTCTAAATGGTACGATAGCTGCCCTCAACAAAAGTCTCTGTGCAATATTGATTATGCCCTCACTTTTAGATCAGCTTTGTTTAATAAAATAAAGTTCCTGTATTGAAACAAACGTATGATCTGTTTTTGACAAATGAGAGAATATTGTGATTTTTCCCCCAATAGCTGTCATTATCATGGCATTTATCAGGTGTCAGAAGGACATTATACTGTGATAAATAGTCTTATTCCATTGACATTTTCATCTTCATGAAATAAACAAGATTTATTTCTCCAATTAACATTTGAATGTCATATTTAGATAGAACTCGAAATCATGTTGCCATCAGATTCAGTTTTTTTAACATACTGAAAATGGAGGGCAACATTCTGTTTACTATTTAGCAGCACTAATGTTAAGTCCAAAACCAATATAAGGGAAGCAAAGGGAATATTGGAAACTAATATCTGCATAGGAAAATTGGAATGTGTCACAAACAGAAAATAAGCTCAAAAGACTGGTAGATTAGTTATCAAGTTATTAATACAAAGAAAACAACCAGAGCATTTTGGTGATACTCTTTATTTGTCTTTTAATTACTACTGTTCAGAAACCTGGTCTTCCAAGTTCCCAAAAACTACCTTCCATCTAGAATTTTCCATTTTCCTATTCCATTCTTGGGGTGCTTATGTATTTCCTTTCATTTTATTTTAGAATTTACTTAATAAGTCTGAGATGATCAAGAGTTCTTTTATGGATATTTTTTCACCTTGCAGTCTTTCTTGCTATTCACATTTCCTGTTTTGAAAAAAAGTCCATTGTGGGAGTTTCCTCAAAATGTCTCCTTTGGGATTTAATTGAATAATAGGAAACTAAGGCAGTTGAAGACTGCTGGAAAGATGATTATACATTGAAAGAAAGATTGTCAACATATTCTCTTTGACCACTTCATAAAACCAAGTAAATACAAGAAATTCATGAGAATTTTTCTGCAACTTTCTTTTTGTAAGAAATTTAGAAAGCAATTTCTTTTTGATTGAATTAAAGGCAAGTGGTTAAAGCAAATGCAAAAGAATTTTTGTTGCCCAGCACTAGTTTTAATAGGAAATGCTAAACATAAAAAGAGATCTGATTCCTGCTGCGAAACTTCCATTTTACATCTGCCATGACTGGCTTCCTTCCAGACATTAAGTAAAACAAATTTGCTTAGATAAATATGAGTATCTGTTATTGATATGGTAATGCACAATTTCATGTTTTAATTGCTATTCTATTTCAAGTATTCTTTGTCTGATTGAATTGGCCCTGTTCTAGAATGAAGTCTTTATAAATATAGAAAAGCAGCTACACAAATTGGTATTATTGCATTTATTGCTGAACAGTATGTTTGGGTAAAGGCTCAATTCCCTGTCTTCAAAAGGCTAAAAACTTGCAAAGTCTGTCCATCTAATTCTGAAACTCTTCAATGAAGCAGAAGACAGGGCCTGTTTCAAAGTTGCTGCCTGTTTCAATGCAAACTGCTGCAGTACTTAATGAATTACTATCACACAAATAAATGGGAAAAGAGCACTTTTATAACATACAGATATAATTTTTACTTCCAATTTTTAATTAAATAATAGTTTTAAAATTAATTCCAATTAGTTGGGATTTTTATTTGGAAAGAGCAAATTTGGAATGAAATGGTAGAGTTCAAAATAATCTTTAGATTTATATTTAACATTTCAAGAACTGTTAGATGTGGTTAAATAATAATGTTCTTATTGATTTTAATGTCTTTCAAAGCTGGAAAACATTTCAGCAACACGTTTATGAACCTTTTAATGATAAAACTGCTGCCACAGAAGTCATTTCTACATAGAAAATTAAGACAAAAACATTTGCAATTTCATTTTCTTGCAAGAACATGTATTCATCAGTTCTGATAACTATTCATTTCCATTGCAAAGAAGAATATGAAACTGCCCTAAAAAGAAACGCTATCCATGTGTTATACAAAACATAGAACGATTTCTGAAATCCAGTTCTGGTGTCCTAGCTGTAATTTACTTTACTATAAAGTACACAAAGCGCTGCCAGAATCCCACAGATATGTAGATAATGCTATATGAATCATGCAGTAGGAATAATGTTTATAAATGGAAGAAAAAGCAATTAGTAATATAAAAATAATTTATCCTAATATTTTTAATAGACAAAATGTTAGTACAGGTAGTCCTTGACTTACAACTACAATTGAGCCCAAAATGTATGTTGTTAAGCGATACAGTGGTTAAGTGAGCTTTCCCCCATTTTGTAACCTTTCTTGCCTCAGTTGTTGAGTGAATCATCACAGTTGTTAAATTAGTGACACGATTGTTAAGTGAATCTGGCTTCCCCATTGACTTTGCTGGTTAGAAGGTTGCAAAAGGGGATCACATGACCCCAGGACATTGCAATCATCATAAATATGAATCAGTTGCCAAGCCCTTGAGTTTTGCTCATGTGACCATGGGGATGCTGCACAGGTCGTTAAGTGTGAAAAATTGTTGTAAGTCGCTTTTTTCAGTGCCACTGTAACTTTGAATGGTCACTAAATGAACTGTTGTAAATTAAGGACTACCTGTACTAAAGATAAATTAAGACTTCAATTTTTTTGAAAATGAAATAAAATTAATAATATTCACATTAGATAAACTTTATATTGGATGAATATTCACAATGCAAGATATAATGTACCAATCACAGTGTTAATATATCACAAACTCTAACTTAATATCAGTGACTGGAATGAGATATATTTCTGTGCAAGATTCTAAATAATCACAACTAGAAAACATTAACATTAGAAAGAAATGTGGTATTAAATGCTTTTTTATTAGCACTATATAAGCTTTATTTTCTGTCTACACATTCCATGTACTGATAAAACAAGTTTAAGATTATATCAACAAATCCAATTAAATAAGTTATTTTCAAATTATTGTTAACAAACTCAACTAAATAATGAAAGAGTTAGTCTTCACAGCTAACTCTGCCCATTGAAGACATTACCCATTTTTTTATTTGAATCATTCTACTATGTTAGATTTATTTTTGTCTTTTTTTCAAAAGAAACACATTGTGCGAATTACAATGCAACATCTGAAAGGCATTTAAACAAAACAGTTTGGGGAAATGGTCCATTTTAGCTCTGGATTGGTCCTACTCTTCAGTGAAGAAATGTAAGATAGAAGGAAGTCAGAGTTAATTGTGAAAATCCTTCAAAAGCTATTGTTTTCTACTGTGGAAAAATTCCCAACAAACATGTTATGACACATAATTATACTTTCAGGAACAATTAAAATTCTGTACTGCAAGGGGAGCTGTTGGCATGCAATATAATGATGGTGCATTAAATCATCCATCAGCTTCTGCAATATCCACTCCAGCTTTAAGGAGTCATGTTTCAACACATCTGATTCCCTGATGCTGACAAGCTAAACAACTTGTTTTGTCTCTGGGAGCTCTTCTCTGGTGATTAACTGCTTATAGTGAATACTAATTATATGAAAATAGCACACTTTTAAAAAATGGGGGTAGGGATGAAACTCGCCTTATACGGTACCTGCAGCCACAGCAGCATTTCCTTCCTACCCTCCACTTTCACCCAAAGAGAATGCTGTTGTTCCAATGAATACAAATATGACATATTTTCACATGCTAAATTAATCAGCCTCTTACTTTATATTTTTAAATCACCAAGTAAGCAGCAAGCATTTCATAATTTGCTTACCTGCAAATAGATTTCAACAGTGTGTTGCTACTTTGTCAAAAGTTTATAATAATTACAAGAATATAATCTCATGGTAAATTAGCAAACTATTACAAGCAATACAGCTTGAGATATGCATCTCATTTCCTAAATCCTAAATTGCAAATATACCCTAAATTATCATGTGCAAAAATATGAACCTGAGATTAAAAACCTTTTTACCAGATTTGTTTGAAAATATCCTCTTCCAATTTTGCATCCAGAAAGCTAGTTAAATCGCTAACATAGCAAAATTAAAAGCCATTAAACAATATAAGGCAGCAAGTGATTAAATCTCCCAAGCACATTCAGAGCATCTTAAGCTACTTTTTAATTAAAAAGAAAAAGATATCACTAGTAACATTCAGATGTGTTAATCTAGATAAAACAATATAATTCCACACACAAAAGCTAATGATGCTGCTGTATGAGAAACTAAAGTTAGAAATGACTTCAGGATTTCAACTCCTTAATCCCAGGAACAACTCTTTGAATGGAAAAATGTAGCACATAGACAGGAGAATACTACAATCATTTAAGTCCTAGATTGGACTTCCCACAGATATTCAACTCCTGATATTCCTTATTATTATTATAATATGGCATTTGTGTCCATCTATACCAGGGGTGTCAAACTCGATTTCATTGAGGGCCGCATCAAGGTTGTGTTTGACCTCGGGAGGCCAGATGAGCATAGCCAGGATGAGTGTAGCCAGAGTGGGGTGGCCTGTGGTAACCTGGGCGGGGCTGTGGGATCCTTCTGCATCCTTCTGCCAGCATGCAACCCTCCCTAGCTCCATTTTCACTGGTAGAGGCACTGCGGGATGGTCCTTAGCTATTTCCAGGGTGGCCCCACAGGCCAGTCTAAGCACTCCACCAGCCGGATACAGCCGGTGGGCCTTGAGTTTGACAGCCCTGATCTATACTCTCACCCAATAACTTGGGATAGGCAGATATTGTTGTTTAATTATATTAAAAATATTGTAGCAGTATTTAAGATGTTCCAAGTAAAGATTCCTTTTGCAATTGACTGTTGGTGATTTTATCAAAGCTGATAGTGTTCAAGTGATGTTCCCTTTATTTTAAGATTGCACACAAGCAGCCTATTACTATTGCTACTATCTTTGCTTTCTTTTGCCACAGTTATTTTACTTCTATTTGTAGGTGTTTATATTTTATACATTTCTCCAGATGTTGTAATTCCACTACACAGACTTTTTTCTGTCTTACCAACAATTGTTAAGTCTTGGGTGCTATGTGACAGATGCTTCTCTATTTCAATTCTAAAGTCCCACAGCACTTTAGCTTCTTGATAAAAAATGAACTGATGGGACCACAAAATAGAGTAATTACAGTATTTTTTGGAGTATAAGACACACTTTTTTCCATCCTGAAAATTTGGGTGCATCTTATACTCCGAATGTAACTCCGCGCGGTGCTCAAAATGGCTACCTGGAACAGCTGCTGCCTTCTCTTACCCCTTCTGTGCTTTGTCTGCTTTAGTCACTGGTGCTCCCTACAAGGTTCAGCTGTGCTTTTGAAGCTGTTTTTTAGCCCCAACGTGAGGGAAGCGATCTTCTGTGCTTTGCCTGTTTTTCTAATTGCTGCTCCCTCTGACAATCAGCTGTGCTTTAGAAGCACAGCCCCAACCAGCCCCAAACTCAAAACCAGTGAGCGAACTAATGTGCTGGGACTAGCCAGATGAATACCTGGTAGGCAAAATCCCCCCCCCTATTTTCCTCCCCAAAAACTAAGGTGTGTCTTATACTCTAGTGTGTCTTATACTCTGTAAAAAGTTTGATAAAACTTTCTCTATTTTGTGGTTCCATCAGTTCTTGCTTGCAGGTAAATGGTATTTCCTCCAGGTATACCAATGCAGCATTGTTGCTAGTTTCTCATTACATTGTTTGTAATCAGTCTGTGTGATCTTCTTGCAGCAGTAACCAGGTGGTCCACTGTTTTTTCTGCTTCTTTGCAGAGATGAGCCTTGCTGTCTGTTGCTGTCTTCTCAATTCTGGGTTTGTATGCGTTTGTTCTTAAGGCTTGCTCTTGTGCATCCAGAATTAGCCTTTCTGTCTCTTCCTTCAACTTTCCTGCTTTTAGCCATGTCTTGTTCTTATCTGCTTTAATGTACTGGCCATGTAATACTTTATCTTCTCATGCCTCTTTTCTATTCTTCATTTGGCCTTTCTTGTAGGCCAGTTTGGTCTCTCCAGTATTCAGTAAGCCTACTTGGTACACTAGCTTCAGTGCATCTTTTCCACTGTTCTTCAGATATTCTTCCAACACCCATTTTTCTTCTTCAACCATCTGATGTAACATTTCATTCCCACGTATTTTCCTTGGTATGTAGAGTATGTCAACATCACTTCATAGATGAAGGGCATAATTCATTATCATTATTTTTCTGGGTTTCCTGTCCAGGACTTTTAGTACTGCTTCAGTCCAGTCCACTATTCCAACTTTGTATCTAATTACTGGAATTCCCCAAGTGTTGATTTCCTTCATTCAGTTTGGACTTTAACATCTTCTTCACTTTCATGATGTATTAATTTTTAACCTTCTTGATTTGAGTGTGTTTAATGTTGTAAGCTTGAAGGATGTGCGCCAATTTGTAGTTATCATCTTCATCCAGACTCTTGATGTTATTTCCATAGGGCATCTTGATTCCTTCAGTTTCCCCTGTTTTTTTGCCCTATTGTTTGTGAGTGTGGCTTCTTTGTCAAGTCCAAATTTCATTGCAATATCTTGGCTGTATATACAGATAGTATTGAACAACAATTGTATTTCAGATGGTATATTTCCATGCAGCTTCAGATCTTCCATGTAAAGGAAGATATTTTTATTGTTTGATAGCCATGGGCCAACTTGTTCAATATTGTTGACAAAGGAATCAGTGCCATGACAAACAGTAGTGAGACTGAGTCTTCTTGAAAGTTTATCGCTGTGGACAGCATCTGCATTATTATTTATTATTATTATTTTATTATTCATATTTCTATGCCGCCCACTCTCCAAGGACTCTGGGCGGCTTACACCAAAGACAGTATATTAAATAGCATATTGCCCCCAACAATCTGGGTCCTCATTTTACCCACCTTGGAAGGATGGAAGGCTGAGTCAACCTTGAGCCGGTGAGATTTGATCTGCTGATCTGCTGAACTAGCAGTCAGCTGAAGTAGCTGCAGTACTGCACTCTAACCACTGCGCCACCACTGCGCTCAGTGTAGCAAAAACTTTTTTTATCTTGTTTACCTCATTGAAATCTTGGTGCGTCTTATACTCTGATGCGTCTTATAGTCCGAAAAATACAGTAGATGTTGTTGGAGTGCATTAGCTACCACACCAGTTAGTAAACTGACAGCTGTTGGTAAACAGCTAATTAGCTTGTTGTTGCCTGGTTCTCTTTTGTTGGATCTTTCATTATCATGTTTAACTGAATTTGGCTTTTTTATCTATCTATATTATTATTGTTCATCACGCAATCAGTTAGATAATTGGCATTTTTATTCACTTATCAAGCCATTCCCAAAGACCTGGGGCAGATGTTAATGTATGATGGTATTAGAGGTATCATTACATACTGTTTGACATAAATCTGCCTGTTACAATTGACTGATGATGAATTTGTCAATGCTGATGATGTTCAAGTGGTGCTCCAATTTATATTATTATTATCATCTCTTTTATTCATTAAACATGAAACTCAGTCAATTGAACTTTTAAATATGTGTCACAAATATGATTGACTGGTGCTAATGGTTGATAGGGTTGCTGCCAGCATCCTAGGTATCAACCAAGTATCTTCTTAAAATATATGATGTTCCGAGTAGTGCAGTTTTTTGTAGTTCCGCTGGTATTATTGCAGTAAGCTGCAATTTTTTGATGTGTTTTGTAAAATTCTTGGACATGGTACCAAGTGCCCCGATGACAATGGATCTCACTGTCACATGTTTCATTCATAGCTGTGTAGTTTCGATGGCCAGATCGCGATATTTCATGATTTTTTCCAATTTTTTTTCTTCGACTCTGGTGTCTCCTGGTACAGCAATATCAATAAACTGTATGCTTCGGCCCTCAACAACCATGATATCTGGCAAGTTATGTTCCAAATGACGATCCATTTATATTTGGAAGTCCCACAAGATCTTCACTGTCTCATTTTCGATAATTTTTTCCACTTTGTGCTCCCATGATTTTTCGGATACAGGTATGTCGTATTTTTTACATAATGACCAGTAGACTGATTTAGCAACTCGATCATGTCTAGCTTTGTAATCAGTTCACACAATTTTGCTGCACTCACATATTAAGTGTGAAACAGTTTCAACTTTGTCATTGCAAAGTTGGCAGCTTGGATTTCAGTGGATTTTTGTATCTTTGCTTTCATGGCATTAGTTTGTAGTGCTTGTTCTTGAGCAGCAAATATCAAACCTTCCATTTCTTTCTTGATGGTTCCTCTCTTAAGCCATGCCCATGTCAAGTTGTTATCAAACTTTCCTTCAATGTTTTTCAAGTGCTGTCCATGAGCTTTGGTTTTCCATCCATTTAATCTGTCATCCAGCTGTTTTTCGTTATATTCTGCCTTTGTTTCTGTTGTTTTTATAATGTTCTCCGTTTTCACAGCCTGCAGCAATCTTTCTGTGCTTTCGGTTACATAATCATTCAAACTTTGTTTTCCTTCTTCTAGTTTGATGGATTTGCATTAGTCCTCTGCCCCCTATTCTTCTTGGGAGGTACAACCTGTCGGTGTCACGTGGATGTAAAGCGTGGTACATATTCAAAAGTTCCGGGTTTTCCAGTTCAGCCATAGTCCAGTTGATGATTCCATCTTGGTAGTGTATCACTGGAACTGCCCATGTATTAATGGCTTTAATTATGTTTCCAGCATTCAGTTTTGATTTTAATATTTGATGTATTCCTTTTGCGTTGACACTTTGACTTTTCTATTCAAGATGTTATCTGCTTCCAATATGCCTAGGTATTTGTAACCATCATCCTTTGCTAATGCTTTCATGATGCTTCCATTTCTCAGTTCTATTCCTTCTGTTTTTTCCATTTTTCCTCACTGCATGGATAGTATAGCACATTTTTCAAGTCCAAAGTTCATTCTGATGCTGCTGCTGTACAGTTGAACTGTATTGAGTATTGATTCAAGTTCAGTGGGGCTTTTCGCAGTTTTAAGTCATCCATGTATAGTAGATGGTTTATCCTGCCATGTTGGCTTGAGATTTGGTAGCCCAGTTTTATGTTTCATAGGATTATTGTCAGTGGAATTAATGCGATGTTGAACAGTAGTGAGTCCCCTTGGAAAATTTCTTATCTGATGTTGACTTCGCCAATGTTCTCCCCATTTGCTGTTGAACTGTTTTCCATTTTTGCATATTTGCTTTCATCATCATCATCATCATCACCATCATCACCTCAAGGCAGAGAACATGCCTAATATTTTGTCTCCTATTTTCCCTACAACAACAACTCTGAGTTGTTGGGCTGAGAGTCAATACCTTAAGCAATATTTCAAACTATTCTTCGTCTGGCAAATTTTGAGAATTGAAGTCTATACATCTGGACAGCACTATAGTTGGGAAAAACTATTCTAATCTGCTGATTAAAGATAATTAACAATGGTCTTCAAGATTGAGAAATTTTCTACCTTCCTAAGCAATGTAAAAAAACTAAGAAATGATATACATAAAAGCTACATATATAACCAACCCTTGGCACTCTTTTTAAAAACTATGCACAAAACAGCTGAAATATGATTAATTTGTTTTCATCATTAAAACTTCCTGACTTAGATATTTTTTCTAAAAGCTCCTAACAGTGACCTTAATAACTCTCAAGGTTGAATATTCCATTTATGAGGATGGTCCAATATTTTTAACATAAAAAAAAAATAAGTAAAGAAAATGATCATCACAGTTAGGCTTGCTGCCAGAATTCTAAAGATCAAGTTTCTTCAGGCAGAGATGATATCATCTACCCTTAAGATATTGATACTTGCAGATACTGAAATATGTATCTGAAATAAATCATAAACCACTTATTCATTTTTTTTTATTTTCTTGTCTGTTGAGTTCAAAATTTATGTCATTATGCAAGTTTTAAATATTTGCTTGATATAGAAGGCACTTACCTAAAAAACCTGCCCTAAAATAGAGAACAGGAGCTTGATAACTGCAGGAATATAGAACATGATATTCATAGCGAATCACCTCTGATACTTCAGAGACTCCAGCCTCTTGAGAATCTTCCAGACCTTCCTGAAACATAATTTATACTAGTAAACACAAGGCTGTGACAAGAAAACAATAGCTTATTGTATCAAATCAGTAAATATATTAAATAATCAAAATTGCTATATCATTTATTATGCATACATTGTATTACATCATGATATGTCTACCTGAAAGTTGGTTATAAAAATCCTGCACATACGAATACAAACACAAACACACACACGTGTGTGAGAGAGAGAAAAAGAGGGAGGGAGTGTTTAATACACTTGTAACAAAATAGTTTTTTAACAAATAAGTTCACTCACTTGTTCTAATAATAATTAGATCCCTGGGGGTATCATCTTATATGATTTGGGCAATTTAACTACAAGTTTCATTTTTTTAAAAAAGTTCTCTAGGTTTATCCATATATTTATTGTCTTACTATTTAAAATGTCAAGAGTTAGTGATATCACACTAAGTATCACCATTTGTGATTATACTTAAAGTTGTGTCTCTTTCATGAGCACTTAGACTTCTTTGGAATAGCTTGTCCTTAAAATTCAGAGAGGAACAACCTATTAGCTTTTGGGAGAGATATGAAGACCTGGATCTTCACTCAGGCATTTGGCTAAGGTAGAAGTTAGCCCAGCAAATGCAAATGTAAACATGGAATTAATTGGATGCTATGATGGGATCTGTGATGCTGTTGTGGGGTTTTGTGGATTGTTGTGGTTTTATGAATGTTGTTGTGAGCTGCCTAGGATTATCATGTATAAAATAGAAGGATATGTAACTTTTCTAAATAAATAAACACATTTGGCCAATCAGTGTCATGCAGTCACTATCACACAGAGAGAGAATCTACAACACATTTGAAAAAAAGGTCTTTTCTCTTTCAGAACTCAGCTATGGACAGAACAGGCCCATTTGAGTTGAAAGCCATATGCTTGGTTTCTCTTCAACTCAATGCACTATAATTGTATACTCAAAATACTTCACAAATGCCACATAAAAAACTGGGGTAACCCATCATGCTAAATTATTGCTTACTTACCACCATTCACTATATAATGCATAGTTGTCTGCTTTAATACATCATGGTTTATAAACTACAATGTCTAATTTCTCAAAATATTTAATACTGTAAGCTGTTCAAGGTTATTCTGGAATATTGTAAGCTGTCCAAGGTTATTGGCAGCCAATAAATTTAATAAATAAATAAATAAATACAAAGCCAAAACCATAAAAACTACAGTAAAATGCTTACATTTATAAACTCCTGATTATTGTCGCAGAAAGGGGTCAGACAGAAAAAAAGCAGTATTGCCTTGTGGCATCACAAGCCTAGTTCTTTTTCTACATTTATCACAATCTAAACCATGTGCTTGTGGTCATTACTGTCCAGCTTACAAATATTTATTTTTTTATTTGTTTATATCCCACCTTTATTATTTTACAAATAAATCAAGGCAGCAAAAACATCTAATCCTCCTTCCTTCTCCTTCTCCTGTATTTCCCACAACAACAACAACTCTATGTCGTGAGTTGAACTGAGAGTGAGTGATTGGCCCAAAGTCACCCAGCTGGCTTTCATGGCTAAGCAGGACTTGAATTTACAGTCTCTTGCTTTCTAGCCTGGTGCTTTAACCACTAGACCAAAGTGGCTCTGGACTGAGATAGATTGAGTCTAAAATGGTGTGGCTTATCTACGGCTATTTAATGAATCAAAGCTAAGAATCAGAGGCTTCCTTTTAGCCAATATAATATTCCTAATCTATAACATCTATAGGGTTTCTTCCAACCAAGGAAAGATTTATGGATATACGAAGGGGGAAAAACATTACACTAGAGTCACAGACAATTCACAGAGCCAAACTCATACAGAATTCAAAATGTGATTAAACCTATGTACAATGTTCTTAAGAATGAAATTGTATATTGAGCTATGTTTATTAATTCATTATTACTAACAAGTTAGGCTAGATAAATATAATTGTAATATCTACTTTACTCATTACACTAAATTGATTGTCTATCACTGATAATCTTTTGATCACTTTGCATAGTAAAGCATCCTTCTGTATAATTCAATTGATAGAGAATAAATGTCAAAACCTAAATTTATATTGGTGGTAGGTTTATAATACTATTTTTAAAAATAAAATTAAAACTATTTACTTTTATACCAGCCTTGATCTTGTTGTTCACCTGCACAAACTATATATATAATAATTCATATGATAACAGCAACTTAAATTACTGAAATAAGAACAACAGTAAGCATACCACAACTAGATTAGTTTTAAATATAATGAAAAATCTACACTCTCACAGAAGTGAAATAAATAAGGCATTCATTAAATCCTTCCCAAAGACCACAATAACTCTTAACTGTTCAAAATATTCGCTCAATTTATGACACTTTTGATCAGTTACTGACCACTTGCAAATTGAAGTAATTTCCTTTGCAAACATAAGTGGTCATTTGGAAATGAAGCCATTTTACTTTTTGAAAACATTTATTATGGACTGAGAGAAAGGCAAATATTAGAATATAAATTACTATAATACAAGCAATATATTCCCAGAATGTAAGCAGATATTCCTGTCAGAAAAAAATATATGTGTTCAAACACTGTATACTTCCAAACTTGTATCCTATATGGTTTGAAAATTTGAGATACCCTTAGTATCTCCTGAGATACTCCTGTAAGGGAGATCACTGTGCAGTTGTTGTTGTTTTTATGCATGAAAACCTAAAGAGCTTAAAGAAGCAATTAAAAACCAAATAACTTAAGAATCTGTTTCAACTACAGCTGGTGCTACCTTTTCTCATATTCTTATAAAATCTTATTTCTTCCTGCATTACAGAAACCTTTCATACTATGCTGAATTTAGTACTTTATTAGAAAACCAACTGAGATAAGAAATGTATAGTTGGTACTCGACTTATAACCATTCATTGAGCAACCATTCAAAGTGACAATGGCAGTGAAAAAAGTGACTTATGACCAGTCCTGACACTTACAACTGTTGCAGCATTTGCACATCACATGATTAAAATTCAACACCTGAACTTTGCAAATATGGGATTCGATCATCCCAGGATCATGTGATCATTATTTGTCAGTGAGTCTGACAGGAAAAGTCAACAGGGAAGCTGGATTCACTTAACGACCACATGAATCATTTAACAACTGCAGTGATTCAACTGGCAAAAAGTCATAAAATTGGGTGCAACTCACTTAACAACTACTTTCCTTAGTTAACGGAAATTCTGGTCCCAATTGTGGTTGTAAGATGAGAACTATCTGTACCTATTTAAAGAAAAAGATCAAATTCCTGAAGATCACAGACAAAAAGCACAATGTTTTTTACAAAGTCAGAATCAGAATCAGAATCGAACTGGAAGAGACCTTGGAGGTCTTCCAGTCCAGGCTCCTGCTCAAGCAGGAGATCTTATTCCATTTCATACAAGTGACTGTCCAGTCTCTTCTTAAAAACCTCCAGTGATGAAGCAGCCACAACAGCTTGTCTGAAGGCAAGCTGTTCCACTGGTTAATTGTCCTCACTGTTAGGAAGTTTCTCCTCAATTTCACACTGTTTCTCTCCTTGATTAGTTTCCATCCATTGTTTCTTGTCCTGCCCTCTGGTGCTTTGGAAAATAAATTTATCCCTCTTTGTGGCAGCTTTTCAAATACTGGAATACTACTATTATGTCTCCCCTAGTCCTGGTCTACCCAATGCGAAAAGATCAGGTCAGCGTGGCTTCAGCCCAGTCTACCCAATGAAAAGAGGAAAGATCAGGCCAGTGTAGCTTTGGCCCAGTCTACCCAATCTGAAGACGAAACATGCCAGCAGTTTGGGGAGTGGTGTCAAGCTGGCTCCGCCGACTTAGTTGGCTACACCCACCCAGTCGGCCATGCCCGCCCGGGCCCCCGAGGTCAACCACAGCCCTGATACAGCCCTCAATGAAATTGAGTTTGACACCCCTGTTTCAGTTGCTCTTCTTTGCACTTTTTCCAAAATCTTAACATCTTTTTTATAATGTGGTGACCAAAACTGGATGCAGTATTTCAGGTGTGATCTTATTAAGACTTTATAAAGTGATACTAACACTTCACATAATTTTGAGTCTTTGCCTCTGTTTATATAACCAAGGATCCTATTAGGTTTTTTGGCTGGTGCCAAAACACTGCTGACTTATGTTTAAGTCATCATCCTCTTAAGACTCCAAGGTCTCTCTCACAGTTATTGTTTTTAACACAGGTTTCACTTAATCTGTACTTGCACCTTTGGTTTTTCCTGCTCAGGTAAAACTTTGCTTTTCCCCACATTAAATTTCATTTTGTTGGATACTGAAACAAATAATTTAAGCACAGCAAACTGAATAAGTATATAGTTTCATGTAGGAATAATATCCAGTTTTGCTATAGATTTTAACTACATATTCAGAGCACAGGCTCATTAGCTTATCTTATTTCTACTTCCATAGCTATTGCTTCATCCTAAAAACATACAAGAACTTCTGAATCCTCCTTAAGGCCAGTACTAATCCCTTTTTATTTGGTAAACAGTACTAACAGGAGGCATGACATGACATCTAGAGTACTGATGTGTAATCCTTTGCTCTTCACTAGGGTGAATACAAAGAAGGAAGTAAACCTTGGTGTCTGCAAATTTTGATAGCATTATTTTAATCATTTTCTGACAGAAAATGACAGAAGAAATAACTGTTAATAATATTAATAAGTGAAAAGAATTATCAGAATTTTTAATTACCCCAATGTTTTGTGAAGTGAATGGTAAAGTAGCCATTTATATACTGGCAAGTAAATCCCTCCTGTGCTCAAACATTCAGGTGTCCACTGATTAGATGTTCCAAAATTATGGGGGGGGGGGAACCCTAAGTAACCCCTCTAATTTCCTCCCCCAAAGATGTGATAGTATTTTGATTTTTAAATGCACAACTATCACTGCTTCAGAGGACAGCCAGTTTAGATTTGATTTCAGTTTACCCTTTGATGCTTCCACCTCTTAGTAGTAAAATGCTTACTAGAGACTAAACATTTTTGTTTCTGATTTTGAATTAAGCAACTTCCCATTACAATGAAGCACAGTTTAAATTATATATTCAAGCAAGTCAGGATTAAGTCATGGCTTAGAATTTTAGTTCTATAATTTTAGTTTATTCATGAATATTCAAGCTTCCATTTAATAAGTAAGCATAGTTCAAAATCAGAAATGGATGCTTTGTATTTCCTCTGTAAAGCAGAACTTAATGAGTTTAATGTCACATTTTACTTTGGTCTAGAAGCATACACAGTGTATACAGTTCACTGTTCTTTCCAAGAATAGCAGTGTTATGCAAGCAAAAATCATATTCACAAGATGAATATGGGATTTTTGGTTAACCTTTTTACTTTTTTCAGTCTCCTACACCATAATTCATATTATTCCAAGTTAACAAACATCAGCAGCAACTTCTGCTGGGTAAAAGATATTGAACAAGTAGATGAGCTCAGCACATCTGGTTCTCTAGAAATTGCTAGCTGAAACATCATTCTTTTTTCACTTTTGGCTGTTAGTTAGGTCTAATGGGAACTCGAATTCAACAACATCTAGAAAGCCAAATGTTAATAATTCTGTAATAGCAGAAAGAAATTCATACGAACCTGTTATAAACATTTGTGTCCAATTATATAACACAAATAAACTGAGTTTACCTATTAACATGCATTATATACTGCATTACTAGTACTATTAATCTTCTCACCGTTCCTATCACCCATCTCCTCCCACTTATGACTGCAGGACTGTAACTTTGTTGACTGTATCCTTACGATTTATATTATTGTTTCCTGATTGCTTATTTGTACCCTATGACTATCATTAAGTGT
Source organism: Arizona elegans (assembly GCA_022577455.1). Lineage (NCBI taxonomy): Eukaryota > Metazoa > Chordata > Lepidosauria > Squamata > Colubridae > Arizona > Arizona elegans. The sequence continues at coordinate 61,030,155 of JAKOOJ010000008.1, forward strand.
TGTACCTTATGATTCTTGACGAATGTATCTTGTCTTTTTATGTACACTGAGAGCATATGCACCAAAGACAAATTCCTTGTGTGTTCAATCACACTTGGCCAATAAAAGAATTCTATTCTATTCTATTCTATTCTATTCTATTCTATTCTATTCTATTCTATTCTATTCTACTCTATATGACCAATTTTTTAATATCTTCATAAATAGAGTTCTGTTTCTAGTGTTTCATAGATAAGTTAATATTGTGTTATCATACTTATAAACCCGAGAGATTATCACTGATTTCAACTAGGTTTTGAATTGTGAAAGACTGAACTTGTAAGTATACAAGATTTGATCAAAAGATTTGTAACTGTTATTCAGGGTTTAAAAAAAAATGAAGCAGTTGATAACTATATTTTAGAATTGCTCCAAACCAGTTGATTTTTTAGTTGTTGCTTCTTCATAGCAATATTACTTGCCGTACAGCATGGAGAAACCAATTTGGAACTGCCTGTTTTCTAAACAAATTGGGAAGTTGTCATCAGGAAGCATCTGTTTTATTACATTCAATAAAAGCATTCTTGTACTATCATATTGGAATACTAAGTACAGTAGATACCAGGCTCACTGCCTCTATCTCATCTCATCTAATCTATTATGTAAAAAACCAGCACTACCTAATTAGTATGCAAGGCTTTCACAAATCTCAATAACTCTTCAGTATTTTAATCCTATGTTTGCTCTCAAATGTGGAAGGATCTGCTCTTTTTAAAGCTACTTGTTAAAAATTACCTTAAAAATTAATCCAAAATACAGATTTCTGCTTTTGTAAACATGGTAATTGTACATTTTCTCAGAAAGCTGTTCAGCAAGATCCTTCAAGCAAAGTTCAATATAGTGGGAGCTGTTAATTTGGCAGCATTTCAAAAGGATCTGGAACCCAGCCAACATCAACTGGCCTAGGTTATGGAAAAACACTGAGAGGGAGAAGGCTCTTTAGAAGAAGAGGAAAGTTGCATCTTTTTCGACTCTCAGATATTGACAACATATGATCCAAAAAGCATTTCTGAAGCAAATTTTTCTAGAAATGCAGAACCAGCTTATTTATTTATATAAACACACACACACACACACATATTATTATTTATTTATTAGTTCGATTTATATGCCGCCCTCCTCCGGAGACTCAGGGCGGTTTACAATGCATAGCCTTCATACTTTTGTATATACCTGCTTAGTAGGGCTTTTTGCCCCCACCCCAGCGGCGTTCTATTTTATACAAAGTCAGCTTATTGCCCCCACAAACTGGATCCTCATTTTACCTAACTCGCAAGGATGGAAGGCTGAGTCAACCTTGAGCCTGGTGAGAATTGAACTCACAGTAATTGCAGGCAGCTGGCAGCTAAGTGTTACTTTAACAACAGTTTACTCCACTGAGCCACCAAGGCTCTTCATATATAATGTTTTTCTGTCGAAATATATGGTCTACCGTAATATGGGAGGGAGCATACTGCTTCCCTTTCGCCTTTCAGCTCCAATCCAGGAGCCCTCAAGTAGTCACATTCATGACAAACCATTTAATACCAAATTTATATTTGCTGATAAAGAAATAAAGGGAGACTAGTATAGATCTATTTCAAGCTATTTAGCGCTTATCAGCTAGCCATACCCTTACTCGAATCCGAGTAAGGGTATGGTTAGCTGATGAGAGCTAAATAGCTTGAAATAGATCTATACTAGTCTCCCTTTATTTATCAGCAAATATAATTTACACACACACACACACACACACACACACACCACACACACACACAGTGTTTCCCCAAAAGGTCTTATTTTTGGGGAAATACGGTATTAAATGCATCCATCTGACTGACAATCTTAACTGGGTCTTATTTGGTGGGTAGGGCTTATATTACGAGCATCCTGAAAAATCATGCTAGGACTTATTTTCCACTTGGGTCTTATTTTCGGGAAAAAAGGGTATGTGTACATGTATACTTATAGATATATATATATACATATATGTTCCAGCATATGTTCCTGTTCCAGCAGGAATGCATTACCACCACCACCCTCTCATTGTTCTTACATTCTCCCACTCTTGTATTGCTAATCAAAGACCTTTTCAGAATTCATACTAGTCATAAAGAATCATCCCCATTCAACAAAAAGAGAAACAAGAGACAGACATATTATTACATCATCATTTGTTTAATTATGATTTATTAAATAAATGACAATGACTGGGTTTAGTTAATATAATAAACCAAAGCCCAACAAATCACGTTATGTCTTATTTTGTTGCTTGAATTAGTCCACAGAGTTTCAAACATAATCAGCTAAAATGTCATTCGGTAGGCTATGGGTATGTTACTTACTCTTCCTGTTGTTTATGAGTCTGTAATTTTATTTATTTGTATAGCTGCCCATCTCACCAAAAGCAACTCTGGGTGACATGCAACAACCAGATAAAAACACAAATATAAAAACAACAGATATAAAAAAATATAGAAATCTGCATTAAGAAATAAATAGCATAAAAACACATATACAAATCTCTAGGCAATGAGAGGATAAAAATGACCATCCCACCAATAGAGCCATCTAAGAAAATCTCCTTTATCCAAGGAGCTCCAGGCCTGAAAGTATAAACTGTCCACTAAAAGGACAGAGTTAATCTAATTTTGGGGAGGAGAATGTTCCATAAAATGGGCTCTATAGAAGAGAATGCACATCTCCTGGGGCCTACCAAATATGGGTCCCTAACTGATGGTACCTCAGCATGCCCTCTCTGCCAGATCTAATAAGGCAGACTGAAATAAATGGGGAGAGGCGATCCCTCAGATAGCCCATTCTCATGCCATGATGGCATAAAACCTGCACTTTATATTTAGAGCAATCGGGCAACCCAGGCAGCTTGCGATGCAGAGGGGCAACATACACACAAGGACCAGTGCTGCTGCATTTTATATCAGCTGAAGCTTCTACATAATCTTCAAGGGTTCTCCCATGTGGAGCGCACTGCAGCAGTCTAATATGAAAGACAGTAGGGCATGAGTGACTGTAAACCTGCCAATCCAGGAACGGGTGGACAAGAAGGAACTGTAAAATGGTCCTTCCAGTCACAATTGCCACCCGCTCATCGAGCAGTTATGTTATAGTTATGAATCTAGGAGGACTCCCAGATTGTAATATTGTTGCAGTATGTTGCATACAAAGTATGGTGCAGAAGAAGTAAAACGGACATTGCTTACCTGAAGGTCCCTTCTGGGCGCGCTGCTGGAGAATCCAAAGTGTGGGATTATTCTTAGTCTCACTCAGTCTCTGGCTAATAGACTAAGAATAATCCCACGCTTTGGATTCTCCAAGCAGCGCGCTGGAGAAGAAAGAAGTTTAGAAGGAGAAAGAGAAAGAAGACTAGGGGTAAAAATCAGAAATAGTCTTTTTACTTAAGAAAAAAAAAAGGAAAGAGTTGGAGATCCAAATGACTGCAGCTGATGAACCATGATACCATAACTCAGGGAGAGGTAGCACTGTTCAGTAAACGACTTCTGTGCCTGAGATTAAAGCAGATCATGTGAATTACCAGAGTAACTGCCTGAACTTTATCTGATCAGTCCACTGAAAAGTAGAGGACAAGATGATATGAGACCAGATGCAGTTGCATCTGAAACACAAAATGAAGAATAAAAAAAGGACAAAAAGACAAATGAACAGGGAAAATAAGAATGAGCTGAAAAGGGGGGAAATTAATGACAAAAGAAAGAAAAAGTTAGCAAATGTAAGGTGGATCAGGGAAAAGGAGGTGAAAATTACATTAAATGGCAGGTCTCTGCCAGTTAGGACAGCTGCAAAAGAGATCTGCTGGAACTTTGATGAAATTAACCTGAGTTCAAGTTGAGATGACAGAATAATAAACATAGGAAATAAAAGATAAAGGAGAAAGAAAAGATAGTACATTCTTTCTCTGAGTGAAAGTTGTAGCATTCAGATATGAGACAACCTAGAAAGGTGTTCTGTGCCTTTGACCACAATTGGTAAGAACCAAGTAGTTAAGGGATAGTTGCTAGAGAAGGAAGAGGGCTGACTATTTACTCTTGGGAATAATGAATTTGGAAAGTAGATGTGTGTATTCAAGTCTAGTTGCCGGGTACAATTATTAATATTTCAGTTGGAGCTAAATTGGAAGGAAAATCATTATCCTGTATGCTATTTGATTGGACGAGGCTAAAGGAAAAAAAGAAGTGACAGGCAGAGATAAGATGGAAAATGGGTACAAGCTGTTCTGTGGAAAGACAGTTTGTAAATGTGGTGCCATTATCAATTTCCATTCCCCCATTCTGAACTCTTGATTCAGGAACTTCATACTTAGGCTGATGCCATTGAATGTCAGGTTGTCTGTAACAAACTTGTCCATAATGAAATTGTGAATGAGAGGGTAGACCTGGTGTCCATCTGGCTGGAGAGTGAGGTGGGGGCAGTCCTCCTCCTCAGTGAGATCTATCCAGCAGAGTACTAAGTAATACATTAGCCTCAACCATACTGTTCCAAGCATGGGTATAATGCCACATTTGTAAGCTGACCAGAGGTACAAACTGGGGTTGCTGGTATTTTATAATCTCCCAGCATATAGCAGCCAACCTTCACCAAAGTAGACACTGATACTGTATTGAACATTATTGGATTGCATTATGGCCACACAGGATGTTTTTAAGTAGCACTTGTCTGATAATATCTAGCAAAAAAACCTACTGGTGCTACAATAAATTGACACCTAATGTGTCAAAACAATTTTTTATTTTGTGTTTCTCTGTGTCTGTCTGTCTGTCTGTCTGTCTGTCTCTCTCTCTCTCTCTCTCTCTCTCTCTCTCACATACACACACACACACACACATTCCAAAAATAAGTATTCATTGCTCACCAACCAAGTAAGATAGTTATTTAGAAAATCTGGAAAAGAATACTCCTCCCAATAAATGCAGGTTTTGCATTTATTCAGGAAATACATTCTAGACTACCTATATATAAATGAGGTGCCAATAAAAGAAACCTTTCTGACTAGAATACATATTTTTCATTACCTCAACACCTCTAGTTACATCCCAAATTCTACATTTCCTAAGGCTCACTTTACCTTGAGGCAAGATAAAGCAGTACAAAAAATGAACATGAGTATATTTACAATACCATACAAATACTAGATTAAAATTTCTTCAATGTAAGGGATGCTGTCAGGACTTGTCTACTTGGTTTGATGTTATCTGTATACTTTATTCTACCTCCCAAGTGTTCCTTATTACTGCTAAACTCCCCTTACTGCTTGCACTCACCAACCCCCATCTCCACTTGCCTAATACAATCAGCTTACTTTGGCAGTTTGGCAGAGTTTACTGAACTGAATCCAATTCTTTGCTTACCCAATAATCTGGAAACAACCAGGGAAACATATGTGCTCAATTACATACAATGTTGTAGAATCAGAACACCTCACAATACTATTGCTTTCCAATAACTGTTATTTCAAAACCATTGGGAATAATTCTTGGCATGTGAACAGAACTTCCTTGAGTCTGAATATAGACCAAATAGATCAAGAAGTGAAGAGGATCATAGGTGGGTGTTTCATCTTAGTGTCATGATGAATCCATGATGAAATACCATGAAATCATGGTACTAAGAAAAAAAATCCAAAGATACAAATAATGCCTTAAACTTAAAGCATCTTTCATCACCTTGCATTCCTTTCAAAGTTAATTTTTCTTCTGAAAAATCCTAACAATCAGTAAAGATTATATTAATAATGAGAAAAAAGGCTTTTGAAGAACTCACTAACAGACCATTACCATGATATTATAAATACCTTACTCTTACAATCATTGTTTTTATAAGAAGTCCTAATTCACGATAAAATCATGCTGGGAACTCTGCCTCATATCTATTTTTTCAACTTTTATACCACTGTTTCATTTATGTTTTAAAAAGAAATATTTTGTACATACTATGAGGTTGAACCTATTTGCACACTCTATTTTAGTAACAAAAGTTTTATTTAATTAATTTTATTTAACTTTTAGAAGATATTTATCACAAAGGCTAGGACTTTTACCTGTTTAAATTTCGGGTGGATGGATCAGAAGAAAGTATATTAACCACTGAAAGCCTGAGTAGGTTTGCAATTTCTTTGAGATTCATCTGAATGGTACAAAGAAGACAAAGTTTTGTGTGCCTTAAGGGGAATAATACAAAGATTTTTTTTCTTTGTAAGGAAGTGACTTTCTCCTAATGCTAGAGTTATCCTGCCTTTTGATCCTACTGCAATAAACATCATGGGGAAATTGTTTGCTTCCTTTCTCACACAAAAGGCACGTTCATGAATAACAATAAACCATAATTAAGTTCCAAGCACAGGCAGGAATTCCCTCTCCCTTTCCCTCCCTTGTTATTTGTAGAAGAATAAACCTGACCTCAGGTTTGTTTCAGAAGATTCAAGGTTTGTTATGTAAAATCCAGAAATAGTGGTTTAAAATTATTTTCTAAACTAAATCTTGGATGGTAGAAAGCAATCTAAGAAAACCTGAGAATTTGAAAATGGTTCATTTACTAACTTCACATGACAAATTTCCAAATTACTAAAGTATTTACTTCCCTTCTTTCCATACAGAAAAAAAAGAGACTAAGCAATGTATTCTCATCACATGCAAATTCACTCTCTATTGCAAAAAAAAACATGCTTAGATATTATATCTTTGGGATCAGGAAAAAACCCTACTTCTTTCTTTAAAGTAAAAACTGGTAGCATACAGAAATAAGAACTCCATCATCATCATCATTGCTATTATTATTGCAAACAGAGGATATATATGACTACTGAAACATTCAGTGCTGCCATTCAATAACTTCTTAAAACTTTATAGTCATCTTTAACAAATTGCATCTTTATCAATTGCTGCTTTCCTACATAGTTCTAGTAATTTTTTCAAAATAAAAGCAAAGGAATTTCCCACTGCTTACCTTTTCGTTTTGTTTTATTTTTGTTTACCTTAATAGGGAAAAGAGTAGATGTCCAAACTAATCTCAGACAACTAATGTCAGAGAACACAAATCAGAATGCATATTAATAAGATGATTATATTCAATCTGACATTATGTAGTGAAACCACATTTGAGGAAAAGGGTAATTTTTCAAAAACATACAGATTTTTCTTACACAACCGCCTTTTTTTTTAGTTCTCCTTAAAAATCTGAGGTAATCAAGTGATAATGATAGAAAGTATTTTTAGAAAGTTATAATTTAACATCTATAATGAAAGCTATTATTAGATTTAAAAAGAAATATGAAACAATAGTTATATTTTATTTTTATTTTATTTTATTTTATTTTATTTTGAATTTGTATACCGCCCTTCTCCCTGAGGACTCAGGGCAGTGAACAGCTAAGTAAAAACATCAAGTACAAATATTAAAATACAGTTAAAAATATACATATATAAATTTGGCCCCGTTAATTAAAAACAATAAACAAAACACTTAAAAAACACTTTAAAAAAATTATATGTATATTTTTGTAGTTTGCCAGTGTATACATGATACTGTAGGAAGTTAGCACCCACCCCTTTCCTGGAAGAGTGAAATATTTTAGGAAATATGAAAAAGGCAGAATATTATATTTCTCTGGATCAGAAATATGAGAAGCATATTTTATAGACAAAGCAGCTCCCACCTTCCTGCCCCCCACCCTTTGTTAGTGGGCCATTAAGGCCTGGGCCAGTCTATTCTACATAACAAAGATCTGCCTCCTTCAGGCAGAGCCATAGTAGGAATTGCCAAAGATAGGATTAGCCTACACAATAGCAGCAGAAACTCACCACATGTGACCTGGGAAGCACATGTGACCATCAGCCAGCAAGGCCCCCACCCCCTGGGAGTCTGACAACCAATCAAGATACTCTTTCGGGGCCCCAAGAAATGCAAAGCCAGAAAGAGCATAAAAACCCGTGGACTCGCTGTATTCTGCCCTTTTCTGTTCAGGAATTCAAGCCATGTGATCCTGTCCACCATTAAACCATCTTTCCAAGCAGTCTCCATGTTTCCAGTGTCTGTTTCCCCACTTGGAGCAGAACCTAGAAGGATGTTTCTTCCAACAATACAAAGATAAAATGGCATGGCGAAATGTAGTGACTATGTTGGTATAAACTAGCTTCACCTTTCTTTTTTCTTTAATATCTTGGCTTACTATATCTTACTCCTGTTCTGAGCTCTGCATAAAATTGTGTATAGTGGATATTTATTTACAGCATATAGTTGCCCATTTCACCCAGGTGACTCTGTATAATATACATGGATTTAAAAAACAAACATCCATAGCAAAAACCCTGGGATTTCTTGTATGTATGCAATAAAAATCCATTTTAAAATGCTTTTTGTTTTCTTGTATACAGAAAGTCCTTTTTTACCAACTGCTTTGTTAGTAAACCTTCAAAGTTAAATGGTGGAGGAAAAAAGGCTTTGCAACCAATCCTCACATTTACAACAGCAGATCCCACAGTCATATGATCACCATTCAGGTGTTTTGAAACCAGTGTGCATTTACAACTGTTGAAGCATCCTGTACTCATGTGAACACCATTTGCATGCTTCCCAATTGTCTTGCAACAATTAATAGAAAACATGAAGTAAAATTGCAAGTCACAGCCACACAATGTCTTGTTTGGTGACTGAATTGGAAGTGACATTGGAAATCTGTCACAGTCACATTTCTCCTTAATGATGGTACTGATGGAGTTGCCAGTCCCAACTGTGATTGCTAAATGAGGACTACTTGTACAGTATTTCAAGCATACATTCTTTGTATGCCTTATATATACATATACACATTCTTTGATGTATAAAATGCACAAGTTAGTTATTTTTCTCTGATTCTTTTTAAAAATGATCTTAGGACCCTCAGCACCCCAAAAATGTAGAAATAATGCCCTTTATTTTAACACAAAAAACCACCAGCAACAAGAAAAATGTGGAAGGAACACCATGTTTTTACATAGGACTTCAATATAAGAGTACATGAGAAACCATCCCAATTCTTATCTAATATCACTAAAAAATTTGCACATTGCAAAGCAGTTTTGCCAACTTCCTTGTAAAATATGAAAATTTCACATACAAACTTCAATAATAGGCTAGGAATTGATCTTCAAATGAATAAATATTTATTCATTCTGTCATACTTACAGTCATAGATTGTATATCTTTTGCTTCAATCTCCTGCTTAGTTCAGGAATCACTAAACAATCTTTGGAAGTGCCCATCCTGCTTCCATTAAAAACTTCCAACTGAGAGGAGTCCTTTACTGTTCTAAACCTACTCTCCTAATGCTTAACAGTTCTTATCAGAGAAAAAAATCTCAATATTTATCCCAAATCTCCTTTTAATTTCAGCTCTTATTCCTCTCAATATCTACAAAGAAAATCTCTACACTCCTCTTGCATGCAACATTTTTTTAGATATTTGTAGATCATTGTCATATCCTTCCTCAATTTTCTTTTGAGATATAAACCATGCCCAATTCTCTTAATCATTCATTATAGGGCTTGTCTCCAAACGCCTTATCTTCCTGGTAGTTCTGTTCCAGTTTTTCCATTTTCCAGATTATAATCTACAGCAGGGGTCCCCAACCCCCAATCTGTGGTCTGGCACCGGTCCGCAGCATGCCAGAAACCAGGCCATGCAAACAAGTGAAGCCCCATCCACGGGATACAGGCAACATGTGAAACCATGCTCCCTCTGGTCCATGGACACATCTCTCTCCACGGAACCAGTCCCTGGTGACCAAACGGTTGAGGGCCATTGACCTACAAAATGATGTGAAGCCTCTGGAGTGCAATTATTCAACCAGTTGCAAATCCACTAGATTCCAATACTCTCTAGCCCATTTTTTTACAGTCTATAAAGATATATGTAGTCTTTGCTTACTGATGATAACTAGGACTCTAGAAACACTACCTTAGAAACTCTACACCATTTCAGACAAATGGTTGTCCAAATCTCTTCTTAAAGTATTGAAGCACCCATAACTTCTGGAAGCAAATAATTCCACTGATTAATTGTTCCAGATTCAGGAAATTTCTCTTTAGTTCTAGGTTGGTTCTCTCCTTGATCACTGCTTCTTATCCTGCCTTCAGGTGCTTTGAAGACTAGGTTGACCCCCTCTTCTTTGTGGCAACCTCTGAGATATTGGAAAACTGCTATCATGTCACCCCTAATCCTTCATTAAACTAGACATAACCAATTCCAGCCACTGTTCATTATATGTTTTAGCCTTCAATCCCATAATCATCTTTGTTGCTCTTCTCTGCATTCTTTCTAGAGTCTCAACTTCTTTTTTTTATATCATGGTAAGCAAAACTGGATGCAATATTCATGTGGTCTTACAAGAGCATTAGAAAGTGGTATTAACACTTCACATGACTTTGATTCTATCTCTGTATTAATGCAGCCTAGGATTGTGTTGGCTTTTTTTTTTGGCAACTGCAGCACACCACTGGCTGAGACCACCCCAATGATACCCTTGACGTGATGTCCCAGTGCCTGGAGGCCGTGCAGATCTGGATGGGGAGAAACAGGCTCAGACTCAACCCCTCCAAGCATCCATTGCCGACTGGTGACCCCCAGGGGAAGAGCCTTCTCTGTGGCGGCACCTGCCATCTGGAATGAATTGCCCCCGGAGATACGTATGATCCCTGACCTACACACCTTTCGCCGGGCCCTCAAGACACTATTATTTCATCAAGCTGGGCTGGCCTAAATACTAAATTTTAACGGGTTGTTTCTGTTTTTAACATGTGGCGGCCAGATTATTTAATATGTTTTTGAAACTGTTTTTTAACTTTTATATATTTGTTGGCTTTATTTTTTGGCTGTGCACTGCCCTGAGTTCTTCGGGAGAAGGGCGGTATAAAAATTTAATAAATAATAATAATAAAAAAAGTGATTGTCCACTAAGACTCCAAGATCCCTCTTACAGTTACTACTATTGAGCCAGGTACCACCTATTCTATACATGTGCATTTGGTTTTTATTGCCTAATGTAGCACCTTTCTTTTCTTTACATTGAATTTCATTTTGTTAAATAAGTTGTTTGTTAAATGTATATGGAACATATATCTATCTAAGAAAACACAGAGATTTGCAAAATCACCACAAAAAGGTCTTTAAAATAAAAACTACAAAACACACAACCTGTAAAGTAAAATGAGTAGTGATCAAGAGTAGTGATGCTTCACACTGCCCACAAACCCTTAAAAATTGTCTATATGGCTTTAGAGATTACATCATTTTTTTAAAAAAATGCCCAGTTGCATATTCTTCAAATGTTTATATTGTAATTCTCATTCCTCCCCCCCACAGCAAAATTGTGCATATACTGTAGCAGCTGCCTTGAACATTTTATACATGCTACAATTCCCAAAGAACTGCAGAAATAACATCCCATCCCTGAAAAAGCAATATATTGAAAGAAAAGAGCAAACTATTCAAGCCCTGCTTATGAACTGGAGGAGAAATAGCACATCCCATTTACATGGTAAGCTACAATATAAAGCAAATCTCCTAAACTAATTAAGTCTCTAATCAAAGTACTTATACTGAGAATGAAGACCAAAATCATTACATATCTAATGTCTTTCGCCCTAAATGTGTATGCTTCCTACAGCAAACCCAAGAACAGTTTCTAGCTTTTCAACTTTTAAGTAGCTTTTGGAAACACTGCTGGAAGCTGTCTTAGAGAACACTAAATGTTGAGTTCGTTGCTGAGTGAGTTAAGTTTACACAATATCATTATAGATCCGTGATGGCGAACCTATGGCATGCATGCCAGAGGTGGCACACAAAACCCTCTCTGTGGGCACACATGCCATCACGTGCAGACCAGGGGTGAAATGCTCTCGGTTCGGACTGGCTCGGGTGAGTAGGTAGCGGAGATTGAGGCTAGTTCGCCGAACCGGGAGCAATGGCTGGCTGGCCACGTCCCCGAACTGGTCCATGGCCTGCAGTCCTGCCATGCTTGCCTGCCTTCCATGCTGCCTTCCTGGCATCCCAGTGGCCAGCTTGCAAAGACAGGCAAGCAGAAGCCCACGTGGAAGGCAGGCAAGCATGGCAGGGCTGCGGGGAAGGAGCTAGCAGCTTACTCGCCCCCCCCAAGCAGCGGCTTCCCTGCTCAGCCCCGACAAGCTATGCATCCATAGCAATGGAGTTGTTTTGTTCACCGCGTTGGTGCTTCGGGAGGGCAGGTGGACATATTCATTATTGTTGCCAGCTGCAGACGTCCACCTGCCCTCCCGAAGTACCACGGCAGCGAACAAAACCACCCCATTGCGCTGCACCTCCTTCTGCAGCCAAACACGCCCAGCCGTGCGTGCCCTTTCCTCAAAAGGGCTGTGCATGGGTAGCTTGGAGAGAGAGAGCAAGCAAGAGAGCTCTCCAACATTTGTTTTTTGTGTGTTTGTGTGAGGGAGGGAGGGAGGGAGGGAGGGAGCGATCTGAAGCCGAGGCACCCAAACTTCTGGCAGCGGCGGGGGCGGCTTCTGAGCAGCCCTGAGTCAGCCAGCTCCACCTGACCTACTCCCTGAGTCTGGCTGTTCTCCTCGTCCCCATACTCACCCCACTCAAGCAGCGGCAGGCTTTGCGGGACAACAGACCTCTCATTTTTCCCACAGCACAGGATACGCTTGCTACCTCTGCTTGTCTGCTTGCAGGCAATGATCTTCTCTGCTTCTTTCAGGATGCTGGTGCGGGCACCATGGATGCATAGCTTGTTGGGGCTGACCAGGGAAGCCGCTGCTCCCTCCCCTCTTTGGATCACCCTGCAAGGGGGAGGCTGTGCCTTTGAAGAAACGGGGTAGACGGTTTGTACGGAGGATTGGTGGGGGGGATGTGCGGCCCACCAGGATGAAGAGCAGGGCAAGAGAAGGCTCCGACGTTCACCTGGGCAATCAAGCCAGAGGGAAACTTAAAGCGTTGGGGGCTTCAGAAAGGCAGAATGTGCTTTTGTGCAGCTCCTGGCTTCGGTGACATTCTGTGAAAGACAGAATGTGCTGCTGTTGTGTGTCAGAATGTGGAGCTCCTGGTTCTAATGGTGAGTGATGTGAATGACGTCAAACTGGCCACTCCCACCCAGTCACATGACCACCAAGCCACGCCATACCAAGCCACACCCACAGAACTGGTAGCAAAAAAAAAATAGATTTCACCCCTGGTGCAGACCAGTTGGCTAGTGCGCATGTGAGTGCTGGAAACCAGAAGACCAGGTGGCCGGCATGCGCATGAGCCCCAGCCAGCTGGTCTCCAAGTTTCCGGGGCTCCGGCGCGCGCACGCATGAGCCCATTCCAGTTTGGGCACTCGATGCCGAAAAGGTTCACCATCACAGCTATAAATGATTGGCAGTCTTATCCTAAACTTAGCAATGATTTACTATGTAATGATACAGATAATAGTTTGGAAAGCTTTTGGAAAATTAATTAACTCCATACAAAATTATTATGATAATCAACATAATCAATAATAAATAAATTGGTAAATACACATTTTCCTTGAAATGTCAAATACACTTTCTTTGATTTTCTTGAGGGAATAAACTTTTGCTGGACAGTCTTGTATTAATTATATTTATTAAAAATGTAAACAAAAAATCCAAACTAAAGAATCTTCTATAGTGCAGTATACTATTGCAGTTAAAAGTAACAAGTATTATTTCAAAAAGTACTATCTCAGAAACACAAAATAATACTCTCCCTCTCAGTGCTGTTTGTTCTTTTGATGTTATTATTTCACACAAGAACATGCCAAACCATGTTCACAGATTTTTTTTAATCAATATATGTATTAGCTATTAGCATGGGTTGAATCTCTTCTTGAAAAGTTAACTGATATTTGTTTTATATCATTTATCATCAATATTTCAATTTATTCTTAATTTATCTTTGCCCATTCCTTTTCATTTAGTACACATTCAATTCACAATATCTTAAGTAATCTTCTGTAAACCCATATTTTATATTTCTATTTTTTTTTGCTTATTTATTATAATTAACTCTTGTTTTCTATTTAGGAGCTTAAGGATGAGTAGTCTTTTATTCAGGATTCTCTTCTGTGAAAAAGAACTGGCAAGACATAGAAACTACCAGCAAAAACTTCAATTTTCGGTGTTTACAGCAAGTTGGGTTACATATTTTTCAAAAAACTACTCTTGTCTATTCAAACTTGTTCCTTATTGCAATGCTATTATTCTATCTTTTATTCAAAACACAGCCTAGGTATCAATACTGTCATAGCCTCTGCAATTATTTTCCTATAAGATTAATATTTAGTTCCAGAAGTTTATTTTTATTGATAAACATTTTTTTTTTCTGATTTATGTTTACCCCATAAAGTTTATTTGGATAAAATTTACTTGCTATTTCCTAGCAGAACAATATAATCTATACAATATGTTTATTATTATGCCATTAATTTTTAGACTTTTTTCTGTGTTTATTCCATACTTTTAATACTGTGCTCATGATTAAAAATCTTTTATATCTTGTGGGTTTCAATATCAAGCCAAAGATACTTAAATAAACCATCTGGGTATCTTGCTCTTTTACAATAGAAGCAGCCCAGCTCTAAAGTAATATAATCCAGACTTCGATACACATGAGACATCTGGCTTGATAAAACAATTTGAAATTTGATACTACCAATCCACATCAATCTTTTAGGTCTTGGAAAATCTTAACTTTCACCCTATCCCATGCAATCCCAAGCTACTGATATCCAAAAGAAACTGCCTTGGAAATGTAACAAAGCTGAACCAAGCAATACAAAACCCTATGGATTAGGGAAGAACCAGGGGCAAAGCATGGAAGAGTGAAAGGCAGAGATGCTACATGCCATATCAAGGCTCATCTATTAACTCAAGGCATTTGCCATGGCAGTGCTTACCTGATTCCACCTCCATGTCCTCTGAATAATATAAATAGTCCTCAACATACGACCACAATTGCGACCAGAATTTCTGTTGCTCAGTGAGGTGGTCATTAAGTGAGTCATACACAAATTTACAATCTTTTTTTGCCATATACATTAAGGGAATCACTGTGTGGTTATTAAGAAAAAAACCCCAGATGATAACCTTGCAGACTGAAGTGAAAACATATGTAGCTGAGCTTGTAATGATGAATCCAAATAAATTTGTTCTTTTCAGAGGGGAACTCAATGCTAGATTAGACCCCAGTGACTATACCTTTAGACCACCTTTAGAGCGCTCCATTGCTCAGGACCTGGATACCTACGAGACCGCCTTCTGCCACAGGTAATCTCTAACCGGCCAGTACGCTCCCACAGAGAGGGGCTCCTCAGGATGCCGTTGGCCAGTGTCAACTGGCGGCCCCAGGGGGAGAGCCTTCTCTGTGGGGGCACCTGCCCTTTGGAACAAACTCCCCCTGGAGGTACGGAGGATCCCGGATTTACACACTTCCGCCACGCCCTCAAGACGTTTTTATTTCAACAAGCTGGGCTGGCTTAACTCTTTTAATTGTTTAATTTTAATTTGTTTTTAAAAACAGGGGTAATTTAATTAGTATGGGCCAAATTTATTTAATACGTTTTAAATTGTTTTTTAAAATTTTATATTGCATGTGTTTTATCTTGGCTGTTCACCGCCCTGAGTCCTTCGGGAGTAGGGCGGTATATAAATCTAAATAAACTGAAACACCTCTTTACAAACCAAAATACCTCCCCTCCCATTTCTAAAGATGACAGATTCCTCCTTACCTATTGTTCAAAAGACCAAAAATCAAGCTTTGCAGGTCTCTGGCTCAAACTCATTTTAAATAGTGCACTTGAAAGTGACCATCCAGCCAAATTCACTTACCTATGTGGCTCCAGAATGAGTGCTATTGATTATATAATTGTCTCCAGGGAGCTTCTGCTTTATGCAAAGGCCCCAGAAGTTATGCCTAAATTTCCCAATCCTGCTTCAGTTAAATGCTTTCAATCAAGAAACACATATTGAGGATTGCTACCAAGCCTTACTAATGCCAGCAAGAAAAACTTACTGCTAAGCAAGTGAAACCCCCCTCCCCATCTGAATCAAATAATAACAAAGCTACTGGTCTTAGATCACCTACTGAGCCCCCAGTCTGCCCTGACATCAGATGAATCTCCTGATGTATTCTTGAATAACTATAACACCCTTACCCAAGAGCTCCACCAGCATCTAACTCATATTAACAGTGCATCCTCAAAGCAACAAGACCACCATTCCAAGCCATGGTGTCAAGCATGGAAATCAGGAAACTCTGGCAGTTCAAATGTATATAAGAGTTTATTGCAAGCTTAAGCTCGCTATAAGAATCTGAACTCTACTAACCGTTAAAGCAAATGAGCAGTAGATAAGAGCCAGTGGAATTCAAGGTGGGCTGGACTTGGATCTCTGACAGGCCCCTGAAACTGATGATGCATTTGACCCTTCCCTGGGCTCAGCCTGGTCATCTCCTAGACATGGTTTGACAAGGATTGTGTTGTGTTAATGACAGGTCAATGATCTCAGCTCACAGTCTCCCAATTTAGTATCATTAGAACTTGTTCAGCCCAAATTTCTAAGATCAGCCATTCAAGTTCCAAAATGTGTCTCTAATACCACCCCACAACTAGAGATAGGAGCCTAGAGTACGGGTGACTATTGACTCAGACTATCTTTTTTTCCACTTGCCCCACTAACTATGAGGGATGGCTTTCAGTCCACATGGAAAAAGACAGTGGAAAGTAAAATCTCATCCTTGGGCTTCTTTTCAGGTCTTCCATAGGATATGATCAGGCAGAAGCATTCAGAGAGCCTTGGGGGCGCAGCAGACTAAAGTGCTGTTAAGTAGCACCAGCTGCCTGCAATTACTGCAAGTTCAAATCTCACCAGGCTCAAGGTTGACTCAGCCTTCCATCCTTTTGAGGTAGGTAAAATGAGGACCCGGATTGTGGGGGCAATAAGCTGACTTTGTATAAAAAAGAACACCACTTAGGTGGGGGCCGAAAGCCCTACTAAGCAGGTATATACAAAAGTATGAAGGCTATTGCTTAATGCATTGTTAAGACGCTCTGAGTCTCCGGAGAAGGGCGGCATATAAATCGAACCAACAAATAAATAAATAAATAAATAAATTAAACAGCATATACACCAAAGGAACCTAGCCAGGTCTCCAATCTTTATTGCCAGTGAGACCAATAGCTATTCCCATATGGCATACTTAACTAATCTTGAAGTACCTAACCACCAGAACCTGTTTATTCTGGCACAATGTCATGCCTTTCCTTCCGCTGTCTTTGAAGGCAAATACAAGATGATCCCCTATCTGGATTGACAATGCCCCTGTGACTCTGAACACCTGGAAACTAGAGTTTGTGCACTTCACCAGTGTCTGTATTACAGAGACATTTGTACTAGCCCCAGTTCACCATTACTGCATAAACCAGAGTGGACAGGATAATTTCACAGCTCCCTGCTGCTTTCAGCTACCAATATTATATAATGTTGCAGGGTTCTGTGCAGCAGCACTTAAAATCCATCAGAAGATGGCCTGTGCCATAATGAACGTCTAGTTCACATTTCTAAAGTACTCTGTATTATGATAGATCTAGTTTGCCATATTCTCTTATAGTATACCCACATCCTACTCCTATTCCTCCTTTTTTAGCCTCTTATATGTACAGTATTTTTTATTATAATGTATCATTTACACTTTTTAATTCTTTGTAAGAATTAAACCCTCCTTACGCTGGTCTTTGAGCATAATAAAGACTTGATTTGACTTACTGTATTTTTCGGAGTATAAAACGCACCGGAGTATAAGATGCACCTTAGTTTTTGGGGAGGAAAATAAGAAAAAAGCTGATTGGTGGGTGTATCAGCCTCCCGGAATACCCCCAATCAGCTGTTTCCAGAGGTGAATTTTAGCAAAAGGTTCCTTGGTTGTGAGCTCTGTGCCTTGCTTTTTTTTTTTTTTTTGCCTCTGGAACTTATGAAACTCTGTTTCAGAAAAAACTTTTTTTTTCTCCCTCTGAAAGCCTCCGAAACAGAGCTTCAGAAAAAAAAAGGCTTTTTTTCTGAAGCTCTGTTTGGAGGCTTTTTTTCTGAAGCTTCTTTCAGAGGCTTTTATTCTAAAGGACTATCTGTACTCTATTCAATCTCCTTTCTTTGGTATTAACGGAAGATTAACCTCTTCCGATCTGTTGGTTATTGTGTCATTCTCCAGATTTGTTAGCATAGTTTGGTTAGAACTATCAGAACCTTTACTGATTCTTCTTTTGTTGCTTGCCATATTATTTTAGATAAAAGCCTTTCAGAGGCTTTTTTTCTGAAGCTTCATTTCTGAGGTTTTCTTTCTGAAGCTTCTTTCAGAGGCTTCTTTCAGCCTCTGAAATTTCCCTTTGTGAGGCTGGGCGGGGCTACATTCGGAGTAGAAGACGCACCCAGATTTCCACTCTCTTTTTTGGGGGGAAAAGATAGGTCTTACACTCCAAAAAATATGGTAACTTTAATCCTCAGCATTTTATTTGATCATATAAAATTAATTAATTGTCTCTGTCAATCATTTAATATCTTAATATCAATTCTTAGTGGAATTGTTAGAAATAGAAGTTGAGCTTCAGTAAAACATTCATTTTTACTGTTGCAATTTTTCTAGCCAAGCCAAGTTTAGCTTTCTCCATTTAAAATATCATTGTCATTATATTTTTCCAAGTCTATTAATAGTCTGAAAGAAGTCTTTATTATGGTTTGTTCAATAAGTTCCCAGGTACCTAATCTTTTGACAGTAATATAAAACTGTGTCATTTGCTGCAGGGGTTCCTTTGCTTTTTTAGGTAAATTCTCAAATGTAAACATGTACATCTTGTTCTTGTTAACCTACTATCCTGATACCAAGCCATATTCTTGATACCAAGTGATAAGTGACATTTTTGATTCCAAGAATACCTTGGATGAGTAACTGAAAGTACAACATAATGTGCCTATAATATTAATTTACGTTCTTAATTTTATTTCTTTGTGACTTCCTTGCCAATAATTCTAATGCCAAAAAAAATAATAAGGAGAAAGGGAATCATTTTGGGGATAAAGATCAGTTTACCATTATTTTGGCATTTTTAAAAATATAAATATTCTTTATCCATGTAAGAAAATTCAAACTGCAGTTCATCTTTTTTCAGGAATATAAAAGGCCATTACAAATTATCAAAGACTTTATCTGAATTTAGAAAAATAATGCTTGATTTCTTGATTTTTGAAAGCATATTATTAATAAAATTGAAAGTATATGTTGCTTTTTTCATGTATCTCTTCAGGACAAATCCACCCTGGTCAGGACTTATGAGATAAGTTTAAAAAGCTGTTTAATATCTTTGCAAGTATTGCCATAAACAGCTTTTAATATACATTCATTAAACACATAAGTCTAAATGACTTTGGGCATGCTGAGGTGTCCTTCTGACACCTATGTACAATAAAAAGGACCAACTAGAGCAGGGTCTCCAACCTTGGCAACTTTAAGACTTGTGGACTTCAACTCCCAGCAAAGCTGGCTGAGGAATTCTGGGAGTTGAAGTCCACAAGTCTTAAAGTTGCCAAGGTTGGAGACCCCTGAACTAGAAAACACACATGAAACTATCAACTACATCTTCAAAGCAGAAAAATTCACAAAGGAAAAAGAAAACACTACCCTCATGAGCAGAGTCAACAATGGCAAACTATAAACATGGGTTTATTTTTTAAAAAAAGACCCACACCAACCAAGTGCTCAATTACCAAAGTAACAACCCAACCTCTCACCAGAGAAGCTGCGTAAGAACACTATTTAGACGAGGACAAACACATTTCAGTAACCCTGAATATCCCCAAAAGGAAACATGTATACATCTTCCAACAAAATGGATATCCAATTATCCATGCAACTTCATCCAAAAGTGCCTGACCAACATAATAATAATAATAATAATAATAATAATTTTATTTCTATACCGCCCTTCTCCCGAAGGACTCAGGGCGGTGTACAGCCTATTTAAAAACACAGACAAAACAACAGTATAAAATTTAAAATAATTAAATAAGTGGCTCAAATTTAAAACCCCAATAAATTTAAATACCCAATTTAAAACTATTGTGTTGATAGTCCGGCTTGGCGGAACAACAGGGTCTTCAATGCGCAGCGAAACGCCCGGAGGTCGGAGATCTTACGAATTTCCGGGGGCAGTTCATTCCATAGGGCTGGGGCTCCCACAGAGAAGGCCCTCCCCCTGGGTGTCGCCAGCCGACATAACTTGGCTGATGGCACCCTGAGGAGACCCTCTCTGTGGGAACGGACTGGTCGGTGGGAGGCTGTTGGTGGCAGAAGACGGTCTCGGAGGTATAGCACACTATCTACACAATCTGTGAAAAGAATAAAACTGCCATGCTTCAAAAACATCTCAGAAACCACCAACAGACTATTACAACCACATGGTATAAGCATAGCACACAAACCAACTAAAGCTCTCCAAAACATCCCAAGTAAACCAAAGGAACGAACAAGCAGCCCAGAAAAACATCATCTACAATATACAGTGTAAAGATTACAACAGCCACTACATAGGACAAACAGGCAGAAGATTGGACCCATCCATAAACAGCAACTAACTGTCAGAAGACATAGTAAACACTCCTTAATTTCAAACACATAGACAAACTTAACCATAGTTTCAACTGGAAAACTGTGACCATCCTAGACCAAGCCAAGTCCAAAAATGCTAGAGAAGCCATGACACTCTGACAAATCAGCCATCAACCAGCACATAAACATAAACAACATCTACAAACCATTCAAGAAACAATCAACAAGCCAAAAGGGAATCAAACAGCAAACAATACCTCAATGAAGGCATTGCTAAACAAGGTAACAGCAAAGAGCCCAACCAAAGAACCACCAAGGCCACTCTCACCAACACTGAAAGGACAAGCCACTAGAAATGTAAAATGACAGCAAACCCCACTCCTGACTAGCACTGATGATTTTAACCTAGTTTGGGGAATGAAACGTCTGCAAATAAACAACAAAGCTCAAGAGCACAAGGACCCCTCATTTCCCCCTTTGTAAACCATAGATATAAAAGCTCTTATCACAAGAAAGGAACTATTTGTTTTTATTGTATGTCAGTAATTACTTGAATTAATGGCTTAATCAAGTTCCTGAAAGGTCTTACAATATACTACAGAAAAAAATAATCTGGTCCTAGAGATTTGTTCAATTTTAGTTTCTGTATTGCTTCGTTTGTTTTATCTCCTGTGATTGATTTATTAAGAGCTTCCTTTTGTTGATCTATACATTTTGTAAAGTGTGTTGTATTTAAGTACTTTTTGATCTTTTCTAGGTTGGATGTCTGTTTACTGTATAATCAAACCTAATATTTAAGTAATTAATTAATCATATCTTCTGTTGTTGAAACATACCTTTTCCCATCCCAAATAAAAGTAATAATTCTTTTTTTTTTCTTGTTCTTTGGGCCAACAGTTTCTCAGGTTTATTATTTTTAAAAAATATGTATGCATGAGTTGTACAAACTAAAAGCAGGATGGTGATAGTGGGGTGGTAGTGGTGATTCCCTTTCAGGGTAAGGAACATATGCAAAACATGGAAAAAAGTTTAAAATAATAATATAAAGAAAGAGACATAAAACATAGAAAAATATACCTAAATCTAGCTTGCACCAACACTATTCCAAATACTCCTGCATACCTTTATTCTTGCAAATCATCCTTGCTTCATATCCATAAACTGCTTTTCATTTTTTAATTTCTCACCTCTCATTATGAAAATATATTCTGTTTCATGTTACCGGTACCACTATTTTCTCAATGCTCGCTTTCCTTTTGACTCATTCACTCTTTCTTCATAAATTTGTTTTGTGATTCAATCATTCTTTCTACATGACTAAACAATCTCCATATTTCTTTCATACATTTGATTTTCACATTCATTTATTCAGCACCCATTCATTTTTGTTTCTATCACTTCCTTTAGCATGCAAGCTTCTTAAATACCCATTCCTGATACATTCAACTTGGGTTTTTATTGCTCTCGATATATCCAGCTCCCACCTAACAAAGTAGGGAGAAATATGGTTTTACGCATATTCTATTCATACTTCTTTTGACAAATATTTATTTCTCTAAAGAGTCTACATTGTACTTATTGCATTTCTTTCATATTTTGCATGTCCTAACATTTCTTTATCTTTAGTAAACATTCTATTAATATATCAAATTTATTTATATGTTCTAATGCATTGCCATTTAGTTAGAACTTATTATTTCCATGTTTATGGCCACCCATCTCAAATACATGATGCTACGGGTTTTTCAACAATACACATACACCCACATACTCTCTTTCTCTCTCTCACAGACCCACACAAACATAAAAGTCATTAAAACATATAACAGCAGGCAAAGTTCAAAATCAACATAATCACTATATAGCTCAACCACATATCTAGATACCTAAGCTCAATGGTAAAACAATATCTTTATGGCTTTATGAACAGCCAGTTGGATTGTGGCCAATCTAATCTACAGGGGTTGATATTCCAAAAAGCTAGTACCATGACAAAAAAGGCTCCACATAGGACCTGCCACACAACTTCCCTAACAGTTGGAATCCAGTGTATCCGCCTCCTTAATTTTTCCCTTCAAACAGGAAACTTGATACATTAAGTCCATTCTCTTTGCAAAAATCAAATCACAAAAATCAAATATTTCCTCCAAATCATTCAGGTTTTCAGACAGCAGCTTGTCAACATCTTCACACAAAAATACATATATACTTACGCCCCCAAACACACATCTCTAACATCAACACAGGCATTGCTTATCTATACGGAACAAGCCATCACAGGTCTTTATCTTCATCCTTGATTAGTATTGAACTATTTGCTAAGCATTCCATTTATTCTCATGAATAATTTATCTCTATCATATATTGCATTTACTAAATTCAGCAATCAATTATCCATATTCCCATAATTCTACCTTATTCCTTTTATCATAGACTTTCTCTATATCAAACGTACAATAAGCTTTCCTCCTCATTTTTATATATTTGTCAATGATCTGTTGAAGAGCAAAAATCTTATCTACAGAATCCCATCCTTACTGGCAAAGCCTAAAATCTGATCATTCTCATCTTATGTACCCTTTGGATCAGGATTCTACAATCATTTCCGAAGCATACAATTTAATCTCTAGGTAGTTTTTATATTTACTCTTGCTGCTTTTTCCTTTGTACAATAAAAGATAGCAGCAATATTTCCATTATGAACCACAGATGCAGTCTTCACATGCATGCTCAACAATATATAGATTTGGATCATTTTCCTCAATACATAAATGAACAAGCATACTATTTTTGATTCACTTGTTGAACTGGGTACAGAAAGCAGGCCACATTTCAGGCCATATTTATGTACAAGTCAGAGGTGAACTGCTACCGGTTTGCCCTGGTTCAAGCGAACCAGTAGTGATAAAAACTACAGGTTCAGGCGAACCGGTAGTAAAAAAAAAAAGCTAATAGTTCGGTCGAACTGGTAGTTTAAAAAAGCTACCGGTTCATCCGAACTGGTATTTCCGACGATCAGCTGTGTCGCACAGTTTATATTCGCTAGAAAGGAGGAAATCCTGCTTTCTAGTGAAGCTAAATAGCGCGGCACAGCTGTTTCCCCCCCCTCACTGTTCTATTTACCTAGTGAAGTCTTCTTTTTCTGCACGAAGGGTGTGTTTGGCACACACTGCATGTGCGCACGCAGCATGCTTTTGGTGTGTACTCTGCATGTTCAAGCACAGTGCACGTTGGCACGCAGCACGCATGCATGGCAAGCAAACCGGTGGCAAACCGGTTCAGATTTCACTACTTGTACAAATATTGAAAATTTAAAAGGGTTTAAAAAGTTTTAAGCACCACTGCATAGCTAATGGATTGTATTTTCAAGGAACAAGGAGAGGAAATGTGTTTGCCATAAATTCCACTCACCACCAAGACCCAGTGAGAGAAAATCAGGTTAAAATCAAAGTCTGCCTTTAAAATTATTTTTTCACAATACTCTTTGTTATATACTAGAGATCATCTTCAAATCCCTGTAAAAATCCTCAGAATGGTATGTGTAAGGCAGTATACATTGTTCAAATAGTTGTTTCCAAGATTAAATACTCTACTTTTAAATTGTGGCAGTATTTTAAAATATGCTAATGGTGAAATCGAAGTAAAATTGTCATTTAATATGTTATATATACAAACAGTGGATAGAAGAAGTCTACACACCTGTTAAAATGACAGGTTTTTGAAATTTAAATCATTTCAGCTTTTTTTTTTAACCTTTAATATAGCATATGCTTTGTACAACTAAATTGAAAAACAAACTGAAATCTTTTAGGGGGGAAATAACAATTAAAAACATACAATAACATTGTTGCCTAAGTGTGCGCTCCTTAAAACAAATACTTGGTTGAAGCACCTTTGATTTTATGACAGCATTCAGTTTTTTGAGACAGGAGACTATCAGCATGGCACACCTTGTCTTAAGAATCTTTGCCCACTCTTCCTGCAAAAGTGCTCCAAATTTGTCAAATCTCCTGTGCACAGCCGCTCTTCAGGTCACCCCACAGGTTTTCAATTGGATTCAGGACCAAGCCTGAATTGGATTCAGGCTGGGCCATTCCAAACTTGGATCTTCTTTTGGTAAATCCAAAAGTTGGAGGTATGATTTGGGTCATTGCTGTGTTGAAAAGTGACAATCCTCTTCATTTTAAGCATTCAGCAGTTGCAAAACTGACTGATATTTGGAATTGTTCATAATTCCTTCATCTGGACTAAACCCCAGTTCCAGCTGAAGAAAAACATCCCCATAGCATAATTCTGTCACCACCATCATATCATCCACCATCATATCATCATCATATCATCCCAGTGCCGAAGAAACTCTCCATCAAAGAAATAAACTACCTCAGACCAGTTGCTCTAACATCTGTAGTTATGAAAACCTTTGAAAGGCTAGTACAGGCCCACCTGAAAACCATCACAGATCCACTGTTAGACCCCTTGCAATTTGCCTACCAAGCAAATAGATCGACATGATGCTGTTAATATGACTCTGCATTACATACTACAACATCTTGAATCTCCAAAGACCTATGCAAGGGTCCTCTTTATAGACTTCAGCTCAGCATTCAATACCATCATTCCAGATATTCTTCTAACTAAATTAAATCAGCTAGCTCTACCTGACCACACTTGTAAATGGATCATAAGCTTCCTAACATACAGGAAGCAACAGCTGAAGCTAGGCAAAATCACATCAGATACCTGTACAATTACACAGAAGCTCTCCAGGGCTGTGTGCTTTCTCCACTTCTCTTTTCTCTATACACCAATGACTGCATCTCAAACGATCCATCTGTTAAACTACTGAAGTTTGCAGATGATACAACAGTGATTGGTCTCATTCAAGACAATGACGAATCTGCATACAGACAGGAGGTTGAACAACTAATTTTGTGATGCAACTGGAACTAAACATACTCAAAACCGTAGAAATTGTGGTAGATTTTAGGAGAAACCCTGCTATACTACCACCTCTTACAATACTAGACAACACAGTATCAACAGTAGAGACCTTCAAGTTTCTAGGTTCTATCATATCTCAACTCTTAAAATGTTGAGTCAAAAACATCATCAAAAAAGCACAACAAATAATGTTCTTTCTGCGCCAACTCAGAAAGCTCAAACTGCCCAAAGAGTTGCTGATTCAGTTCTACAAAGGAATTATTGACTCTGTCATCTGCACTTCTATAACTGTCTGTTTTGGCTCTGCAACCAAACAAGACAGACACAAACTTCAATGGATAATTAGAACTGCTGAAAAAATAATTGCTACCAACCCTGCCTTCCATTGAGGACCTGTATACTGCACGAGTCAAAAAGAGGGCTGAGAAAATATCTACAGATCTCTCACATCCTGGACATAAATTGTTTCAACTTCTATCCTCAAAACAATAGGGCACAACACACCAAAACAACTAGACACAAGGGCAATTTTTTCCCGAATGCCATCACTCTCCTGAACAACTAATTCCCACAACACTGTCAAACTATTTATTAAGACTGTATTACCATTCTTCTTCTCACCCTTCCCATTACCTATCTCCTCCCACTTATGACTATAACCATGTTGCTTGTATTTTTATTATTTATATTGTTCTGTTTGTTTCCTAATATAATTTGATTGCTTATTAGTAACCTATGACTATCACTAAGTGTTGTATGCTATGATTCTTGATGAATATATTTTTTTTCTTTTTTCTTTTTTTTCTTTTATGTACACTGAGAGCATATGCACTAAAGGCAAATTCCTCTTTTGGCCAATCACATTTGGCCAATAAAGAATTCAATTCAATTCAATTCTACCATGCTTCACTATGAGTACTGTGTACTTTGGTGATGCACCACGTTGCTTTTGCACCATACTTTTTAGAATTATGGCCAAAAAATTCATCCTTGGTCTCATCAGACTATAACATATTCACCCACATGCTTGCATATGATCTTAGCATGCTGATCTTATTTTCCAACCTGATACAATATTTCAGTGGTGCAAGAATTTAGCAGGAATTTTCAAAAATGGTTTCCCAATTGTCTCCTTCCTAGGACTGAGTTAGAATGACTGGGCTATGGTTACCTAGATGGCTTTGTTCCTAAAATGGGACTTGAACTCTTGGTCTTCCAGTTTTTAGGCTGATGCCTTAACCACTACACCAAATTGGCTCTCAGTAATATTAATTACTTCAGCAGACCCATTCCAAAAGGTTGTCGTATCCAAAAAACATTTGATATTATCTAAAAACATATTCACAAAGCTAGTTTAACAAGTTGTTGATCAAATAGCTTATAAAACAGAAAAACATAAATTATAAAATGACGTAATAATAAATAAAATGATTTAACCTTTCCTAACTACAGTCATGCACTAACCTTAACCCTAACCCTAACCCTAACCCTAATCTTTATTCAATCTAAAACAATCTATTCCTCTTAACAGGTTCTATAATAATATAATTGTAAATTGCTCTTGAAAGGTAATTTTTGTGCATGTGCCTTCAAGTCAGTATTGACTTCTGGGGCAAGTGCCTCAACAAGTCATAGCTGCTTTGATTTGGAAAGTAGTTTGCCATTGCCTACTTCCAGGACTGAGAGAGTGTGACTGGTCCAAGGACATCCTGCAAGCTTCCTGTCCATGGCCAGAGTAGAAATTAGTCTCCCAGTTTCTAGCCTGGTGCTTTAAGCACTGCACTAAATGGCTTTCAACTCCTGAAATAGAACTAATATTAAATATAATTAATTCAGAGTAAGCAACGTTCAGTGACATTTCTTTCATAAAAATATACATACGATTGCACTGGAAGTAGTTATTAAGTAAAATATTTTGTGCATATTTCTGTAGTCTAAAAATAATGCAGGAGAGATAGACATGTAAAATGGAGCAACAGATTTCTGGATTATTTTGTTAAAGAATGCAAGGGACTGTTGATATCTTTTTACATTATTTCTACATCTGATGAATGCATGCCCTCATTATAAATAGGCCAGTCAATATTTATTCTACACATCTCCTGAATAAATGTTTAGATTGGAGAAAAGGGTGGGGGAGGGAAAAATTAGACAAGAAAAATCTAGTTAAAAATAATGGACCTCAATGATTAACACAGTTTCTAAATATTGTTTAGAATAGTGTTTTTGGAGAAGGAAAACTGGAGTATATAATCATTTCCCAGATAAATGCTGTAACTCAACAGTAAACTCTAAAAAGAAAAAAAAAAGATCCAACATTCTTTGAAATTCATAACAGAACCTAATGTTACAATTTTTTTTATTGAAAAGGTTTTACAAATACATTTTCACCCCAATTCCCCTCCCAACCCTCCCTAACCCTCCCCTCCCCCCAGGACTTCCACAAGATATAATCCAAATCAAAGTCACATTTTATAAAACTTGAACCCCTCCACCCCCAGTATATTATTCAACTCTTCACAAGATTCAGTTATTCTATCCCTGTCTAATGCATTCAGTAAAAAGCTATCTGATATTTCCTAGTTTGATATTTATTCTGCACATAATCTATCCACTTTTTCCACTCCCATACATAAGTCTCTTGTGTCCAATCTTTTAAATATGCTGAAATCTTCGCCATCTCTGCAAAATTAGCCATCTTCAAAGTCCATTCTTCAATAGTGGGCATAGCTTCATTTTTCCAATATTGACCTATCAACAATCTCGCTGCTGTTACCATATACAATATCAATTTTGTTTCACCCACTAAAAAACCCTTAACTATACCCAGTAAAAACAATTGAGGAGAAAATTGAATTTTTTTCTTTAAAACATTTTGCATAACCCACCAAATTTTTATCCAAAAAGCCTTTGCTTTCTTGCATGTCCATCATATATGATAATATGTAGCATCTAAACAATCACATCTCCAACATTTCGGTTGGACATTGGGATACATGCATGACAATTTCTTAGGATCTAAATGCCACCTATAAAACATTTTATAAAAGTTTTCCCTCAGATTCTGCGACTGTGTAAATTTAACATTCTGAACCCATATTTTTTCCCATGTTTCCAACATCACTGGTTCTGCAAAATTTTGTGCCCACTTTATCATACAATCTTTAACCAGTTCAGTTTCTGAGTCCCTTTCTAGCAAAACATTATAAACCCTTTTAATATGCATTGGACCTTTCTCTTTTATATGTCTAACCAATTCTTCTTCATGCATCATTATACCAGTTTTTTGGTCCTCTTTCCATCTCAATTGAAGTTGATTATACTGTAGCCAAGTTAAATTAATTCCTTCTTCCAACAGTGTTTCCAATGTCTTCAGTTGCCATCTGCCCGCATCTGTAAAAAGAACTTCTTTATATAAAAACCCCCCGAGTGACATTATATTTGTATTCCACAAGATATGACCAAGATCCAGCCATAGCGGTATTTTATAATCCCATTTGAATCGGTGCTTCTTCCAAACTCTCATCAAGGAATTTCTAAGTATGTGGCTTTTAAATACTTTATCCACTTTATTCTCATAAAATAAGTATGCATGCCAACCAAGTTCAAGATCATAACTTTCTATATTCAATATTCCAGTCTTTTTCCTTCCAAACCAATCACTTGCTTGCGTCAAAGCTGCTGCTTCATAGTATAATTGTAGGTTTGGAAGTTTAAGGCCTCCCCTTTCTGGGACATCTTGCATAATTTTCAGTTTCACTCTCGGTTTTTTCTCATTCCATGCAAACTTCTTCACTCCACTTTGCCATTCTCTCAGTTGTTTATCACTTTTAAGCACCGTAATCATTTGAAACAAAAAAAGAAATCTTGGCAAAACGTTCATCTTAACTGCTGCTATTCTTCCAAGTAAAGACAGCTGCAGTTTTTTCCAAGTCTCCATGTCTTTTTGTACCTCTCGCCACAACACCTCATAATTATTTTGAAACAGTTTTATGTTTGATTCGGCAACCTGAACTCCTAGATATTTAACCTTTGGTACTATCTCAAAACCTGCCTTGCTTTCAAGTTCCTGTTTTTGATCTTGTGTCATATTTTTGACTATCATCTTAGTTTTTTTCTGGTTCAATCTAAATCCTGATACCATACCATATTGTTCTATAATGTCTTTCATCTGGATTATTGATTCCATCGGCTCTGTTAGGGTAACAACCAGATCATCTGCAAATGCCCTTATTCTGTAATCCTCTTGCCTTATCACTATTCCCTTCAAGGTACTCGACTCCCGTATTGTGTTCAACAAGACTTCTAATGTTAAAATAAATAACAATGGGGATAACGGACAACCTTGTCTTGTTCCTTTTTCAATACTAAAATTTGTTGTCAAGCTTCCATTAATAATAATTTGTGCCATTTGCTCTTGATAAATTGTTGAAACTGCCTGTATAAATTGATCCCCAAAGTCCATCTTTCTTAAAGTCTTTAATAGAAAGTTCCAATCCACTCTATCAAAGACCTTCTCCACATCCAGGAAAACCAGCCCTGCAGGGATCTGTTTATTCTTCTCAAGATATTCCAATAAATCTATAATTTGCCTTACATTATCCTTCATATATCTGCCTTCTATGAATCCCGCTTGATCATAATGAATCACCTCTTGAATAACTGGCATCAACCTGTTGGCTAATACTTTTGCAAATATTTTATAATCATTATTCAGAAGAGATATTGGTCTAAAATTCTCAGGTTTTTTAGGACCTACTTGCTCTTTCGGTATCAATGAGATATAAGCTGTTTTCCATGATGGGGGTATTTTACCCCCTTGTTGTATACTACAAAATAGATCTTTAAGATGTTCAATCATCTCTGCTTGTAAAGTTTTGTAATACACCGCAGTTAAACCATCCGTCCCTAGTGCTTTAGCTGTTTTCAATTGTTTAATTGCGGCAATAATCTCCTCAGCAGTTATAGGATAGTTCATTCTCTCCTTTTGTTGACTAGAAATTTTTGTAACTCTTCTTTTTTCTAAATATTTCTCTATAAATCCATTCTGTATATCATCTTTAGCATATAATTTGATATAATAGTCTAAAAAAACTTCTTTGTTTAATTTTTGTTGAAAAATTTCCTTCCCTCCACTATCAATACTATCAATGACCCGTGTGCTCTGCCTCTTCCTTAGTGTATAAGCCAACCATCTGCCCAGTTTGTTAGCGTTACAAAATGTGTTGTGTTTCGCAAATTGTAAATTTGTTGTTTGTTCCACCATAAGCATTTGAAATTGATCTTTCAGAAGTTTTATAGCTCCTCGTATTCTTTCATCTGTTGGGTTTTGTATAAGTAACTGTTCTTTATTCTTTATTTCTGCTTCTATTTCAGATCTTTTCTTTTGTTGATTTAATTTGCGTTTAGAATTCATATGGATGAGTACCCCTCTCATATGTGCCTTACTCGCATCCCACACAATTTCAATAGGGGTACCTATTCATTCAAATTCATTTCAAAAAATTTATTGGTCAAGACAAATTATCATTAATAAGTTAACAATGTAAATCTTTTCTCTTTTAATTTTTATTCATGCAGTTCAGTATACTATTCAGAAATATCCACTTCAGTTGATTTATAGAACTACAAATTAAATTATGAAACAGAATAAATCAATATTGCACTCAAATCAGTATAATCTGTTTTTCTCTTTTATATAATTTTATTAAAAGTTCTAAAAAATTAAAAACCAATACAAACTAATATAAAGTAAGAAGAAAAGAAAGAGAAAAAAGTCAGAAAGAAAGCTAAAAGTTCATGAAAATAAAAAATAACATAAAACTAGAAAATAAAAAAGTAACTTCCAATCTTCTTTACAGCAGTTAAGTACAATTATAAATTTACCTAGCACCAAGGTAGAAAGCAGGAGACTATCTGAATTCTAATCCTGCCTGGTGACTTGAGCTGGTCTCTCTTTCTCAGCCCAACCCATCTCACAGTTTGAGGAAGGAGTATTAGGTATGTTCACCACCTTGAGTTTCTTATAAAATATATTTTAAAATGTGGGATTTTTTAAAAAAACATTTTAAAAGGATCAGAACAGAATAACAGAGTTGGAAGGGACTTTGAAGCAGGGGTGAAATGCTCCCGGTTTGGACTGGTTCGGGCGAGTAGGTAGCGATGATGGCCGGTGGTTCAGAGAACTGGTAGCAATGGCAGCTGGAGGCTCTGCCCACCCACACCATTCCTCGGACTCGGGGAATGCACCATTCCCGGACTCCTACTGCTCACCTTTCTCCTGCGGCTGCCTGTCAGGGAAGGCAAGCGCCCGAAAGGTACCGGAGTCGCTCACTCTCCTTCTTGAATGAGCCGCTCTGGTCCATGGGCCGGCTGTGCAAGCGCACATCGTTTATTTAATTCAGGTTGGGTGTGCGCTTGCGCAGCCGGCACGTGGACCACAGCAGCTCATTCAAGAAGGAGAGTGAGCAACTCCGGTACCTTTCGGGCGCTTGCCTTCCCTGACAGCCAGCCGCGGGAGAAAGGTGAGCAGTAGGAGTCGGAGAATGCACCATTCCTCAACTCCGGCCTTGCCGCAGAGCCGCTGCCTGCTCGCCCTTCGCCACGCAGCTCCGCCCACCTGCCCTATTCCCCGGAGTCAGGGAATGCACCATTCCCGGACTCCTACTGCTCACCTTTCTCCCGTGGCCGGCTGTCAGGGAAGGCAAGCGCCCGAAAGGTAGCGGAGTCACTCACTCTCCTTCTTGAATGAGCCGCTGTGGTCCACGCGCTGGCTGCACAAGCGCACACCCAACCTGCCACTGAATTAAATAAATGATGTGCGCTTGAGCAGCCGGCATGTGGATCAGAGCGGCTCATTCAAGAAGGGGAGTGAGCGACTCTGGTACCTTTCGGGCGCTTGCCTTCCCTGACAGCCAGCTGCGGGAGAAAGGTGAGCAGTAGGAGTCCAGGAATGGTGCATTCCCCGACTCCGGGGAATGGGGTGGGTGGGCAAAGCCGTTGGAGAAAGAAATTTAAAAAGTTTTCCTATCGGGTTCTGTGGGCGTGGCTTGGTGGAAGGGGGTCTTGTGACTGAGTGGGCGTGCTGTCAGTAACATCGAGTTGGCCACACTCACTCAGTCACAGGACACCCCCCCCACCAAGCCACGCCCACAGAACCGGTAAGGAAAAATTTAGATTTCACCCCTGCTTTGAAGGTCTTCTAGTCCAACCCCCTGCTCAGGTATTTTTAATTCAATTGTATAGAATGTGAAGGATGTGTGCTTTTATTTTTTATGTATAATGTACACTGAAGATGGCATTCAATTTCGTTGTACGAGGTGCAATGACAATAAAGTAAATTAAACTAAACTCAGGCAGGAAACCCTATACCATTTCAGACAAATGGTTGTCCACTTTCTTCTTTAAAACTTCCAGTGTTGGAGCATTCACAACTTCTGGAGGCAAGTTGTTCCACTGATTAATTGTTCTAACTGCCAGGAAATTTGTCCTTACTTCTAGGTTGGTTCTTTCTTTGATTAGTTTCCATCCATTGCTTCTTGTCCTGCTTTCAGGTGTTTTGGAGAATAGCTCAACTTCCTCCTCTCTGTGACAACCCGAGATATTGGAACACTGCTATCATGTCACCCCTAGTCTTTCTTTTCATTAAAGTAGACATATCCAATTCCAGCAACCATTCTTTATATGTTTTAGCCTCCTGTCCTATAATCATCTTTGTTGCTCTTCTCTGCACTCTTTCTTGAGTCTCAACTACTTTTAAACATCATGGCAACCAAAACTGGATGCACTATTCCAAGTGTGGTCTTACCAAGGCATTATAAAGTGGTATTAACACTTCATGTGATCTTGATTCTAAACCTCTGTTAAAAGCCAACTGTATTGGCTTTTTTTGATAGTTGCAGCACTCTGCTGACTCATATTTCAGTGATTGTCCATTAGGACTCCAAGTTTCCTCTCACAGTTACTACTATTGAGCCAGGTACCAACTATACATATATAAGGAAATATAAGGAAATATATTATTAGCCAATAACATGATTCAGTTCATATGTTTTGAAAATAGTTTCATCTTTTCTTTTTCTAGAATAATTGAAATTAAATATATATGAAAGACTTAAGTACTGAAAAGGTTAAGCTGGCTTGGTTTTCTTTTTCTCCTCTTTTCTTTCTCAACTAAGATATTCTGAGAACCCTTAGGCATTTAATTCCAAAACAGGAAGCCAGAAAGGAACACTCAGTTATTCTAATCTCTTGCAGATCTTTTGGAAACTATTTTTCTAAACAATTGCTGAGAGAACCTTTTTTTAAATCTACATGCTATTACATGCAAACAAAATGCAGTGCTGTAAAAAATATGCTAAATTATTTCTGATAGATTAAGGAATGCCCAGTTTAAAAATTTAGTGGTAACAATGATGGTGGTAGGTAAATAGAAGGGAAATTGTTTACCAGTTAATGATGCAGTAGGAATAAAGTGTTTTAAATTTACGATCTTTTAAAACAGTTTAGACTAAACCTAAGCATGAGAGCAAAGGAAAGGCTAGGATACTTGAAAAATATATGCAGTACTACTTTTTGTTCTAAGCAATTGGTATCTTCCAAGTATAAACATAATTCCTGAAGCTGAAACTAAGAACATTCTATAAAAATCTTTGCAATTCTTAACTATTTCATCTGTAAATCTATACTTACACAAATATCCAAGTCCAGAGGAATTTATTAGGACTCATTTGTGAATAGACATATACAGGTAGTCCTTGATTTACAACCAGAATTCAGCTCAAAATTTCTATTGCTAGGTGAGACATTCGTTTAGTGAGTTTTGCCCCATTTTACAACCTTTCATGCCACATGAAAGTTGTTCAGTGAATCACTGAAGTTGTTAGTAACATGGCTGTTAAGTGAATCTGTCTTCCCCATTGATTTTGCTTTTCACGCTGCAAAAGGTGATCACATGACCCTGGGACACTGCAACCATCATAAATATGAGTCAGTTGCCAAGCATCTGAATTTTGACAAAGTGACCATGGGGATGCTGCAACAGTCATAAGTCACTTTTCTCAGTGTTGTTGTAACTTCAAATGGTCACTAAATAAACTGTTGTAAGCTGAGGACTACCTGCAATAGCAATAGCACTTAGACTTATATACAGCTTTACAGCCCTCTCTAAGCAGTTTACAGAGTCATCATATTGCCCCCAACAATCTGGGTCCTCTTTTTAGCCACCTCGGAAGGATGGAAAGCTAAGTCAAATTCTATCTGCCAAACTGCTGGCAGCCAGTGATCAGCAGAAGTAGCCTGCAGTACTGCACTCTAAGCACTGCGCCACTGTGGCTCTGTAATGGATTATATTGTTAGTGACAGAAAAACAAAGAGCTTCTTAGATAACTCTGTTGTAACTAAACAACCTGTCCTTCCTATAGGGCAGGGTGAAATGCTTCCAGTTTGGACTGTATCACCCGGTAGCGATGGCGGTAGCGATGGCGGCGGGTGGTTCAGAGAACCGGTAGCAAAAACCCTTTCCACCACCACCTCCACCACCACCACCATGCCCAGCTGAGCCGCACGATCATCAGAGGCTTTTTTTTTTATTTTTAAAAGCATTTTTTCTACAACCTCTTCCAATGAAAAAATGCTTTTAAAAGTAAAAAAAAAAAAGCCTCTGAGGATCGTGCGGCTCAGCTGGGATCGTCAGAGGCTTTTCAAAGCATTTTTTTCTGCAACCTCTTCGGCCAAAGAGGTGGTAAAAAAATGCTTTGAAAAGTCTCTGACGATCCCAGCTGAGTTGCCTGATCGGCAGAGGTTTTTCAAAACATTAGAAAAAATGCTTTGAAAAGTTTTTTTTTTTTAAAAGTTGGCCACGCCCACCCGGTCACATTACCCCCACCCCCACCAAGCCACGCCCACAGAACCAATAGTAACAAATTTTACATTTCACCCCTGATATAGGGGTGATATAGGGTTATATATATTACATGTGGTTGATCAAGCTAATTCATCAGGGACAGAGCAATTAAGTAAAGGTGGCAGAAACCAGTCAACGATATATAGCATTAAGTTTTGAGAATCTCAATGATAGTGCCAAATGAAGATAAATGGTGGAAACCAAGTTGCAACACAACAAATGTGTGGCAATGTTATACCTTCTAAGATTGCTGTTGAATTGACAACACTTTTGTTGAATGGGCCTATACAGCTATAGGCAAATGAAACTTTGATAATACATAGGCAGGAATGACAGACTCTGTTAGGCAACTACAATTCTCTGCAGAGAAGCTAGCAAACTCCTCCTTTGATGTCCATGACAAACACAGAGCTACACTGTCCGTAATAAAAACTGAATTCCATCTAGAAATGAAATCAGGGATTTTTTAACATCCAAAGAATGGCATGCTGGTTCCAACTCTGTAGCTGGAGAGGAAAAAAGGAAATCATTGAAAATCTGAGTGTAATAAGATTTCATGTTCATGAAAAAAAAAATAGGAACAGCAGATCTATTCTATGAGTGTTAATTCAACTGCACATCTTGCCATAGTACTAGGTAATAAGAATACCACTTTTATGGTTGTCAGTCTGTCATAGCACGCAGCTCAAAGGGCTTATACTTTAATGCATATAAAATACTAAATATTCCATGAAAGAGAATTAGAGAATAAAGATTAGTGAATTCTATGACAAATTGCTTTGTAAGAATATGTATATATACTGAAGGATGTTCAAGTGGAAAATGAAACACCGTAATTTTTTCATTTATTCAAAAAAATTATCTGGCTGCCTATTTCAAGCAAAAAAATTTGGGTGGCTCACAATACTAAACAATAAAAACAACATACAGAAAACATAATAAATTCTAGATAAAAATGCCAAAGCTGAGACATCTCATATATAAACTCCATTCACTATCATAAATATACAGAATGATCTAGGGCAGCTAGATTACTCAAAAAAAAAATTGTAATGCAACTGTACCCCAAGTGATACTTGCTATAAGATTCAATGGTGGATAGTTCTAGATTTATCACATTAAGAGACAGTTCTGATGGACTATAATTATTCTTTCAAGCTCAGCCATGGAAAGTGTAAAGCTGTAGCTTTACACTAACACAATCAAAATGCTTGATCTATCCCAACAAAACGTATTATTAGTGAAACTAGCAAGAATGTATGCAGTCACTAATTCAAGAAATCCAGTGTTTAGAAGAAGGATTAAGACACTTGCTGTTTTGGGCTGTCATCTGGAACTGAACAGTGATCAATGTGGGTTTGAATGACCAAACTTTTCTAGACACTCTCTGCCATGGTTCTAAAACAACGGGAATAAAAATGTGTAAATTGTAACTGTGAAGAAAGTTTCTCAATGGCAATATTGGTGAAAAGGGACTGAACTTTGGTCCACTACTTCTCAAATGATAAAGTAAAATAAAAGCATGGTAGATGGTTACATTCCGTTATTAATCCCAAACTGGGAAAAATATCTTCAAGGTTATCCATAAAATATATTTGTCAACCCCAACAAATTACTGCTGTCTGCAGTTCAATAATAATTCAAGTAAAATGCTCTTGATATCTCTGGTACCTATCCTGTTGTTGCCAGAATAAAATACTGTTATATGTTCTTCGAAAAACATATTATGAAAAGAATGCACCTGTTTCATTTTATCACCTATCACTGCATGGAACAAGTCATCACCATTCTCCCATGACTTCTTAATATATCTGGCTTCATTTAATCCCAAAGAGTACAATTGTCAGACTTCAAATCAAGCATGGCTAGGAATCCAACCCCACATCCAGGAAATAACTGAATAACAGATAACAGAATAATAAATATAACAGAAGGTTTAAAATTTGACACAGTTAAATAAATAGTTTAATTGAAGACAAGAAAAAATGGTCAGTATTTAAATCCTAAGCCTTTTCCTCACACCTACTGTATACAAGTCGGTATATTTTGATCTTATTTTTCCAGCCTTGATATTAGAAAGCCCAGGCTTACTGCTTATGCAAAAGTTCTGTCTGGTATGAATAGCAATGCATCCTATCTCCCCAGCTTCAGCCTTTAGATGAATCATGCATGGCAGCACAGCAGGGTTTAGCCATGTTATTTTACTGGTGTACTACGCAGGCTTCCTCTTTATGAACTAATTTTGTCATGCCCATTTCTTTATAATTAAGCAAATGGTGAATTACTGGAGCACACTTGTCCTGCAAAATGATTTGATATCCCATATAGGTGTGGTGGTGTTTGACCTGAAGGAATAAGATATTGGTAGAATGACATTTATTCCACATTTCATCTAATATCCTGATTTCTGATTCACTGGATAATAGTGATAATTATTATTCAGCGACATATATAAGGAGATAGAAATTAGTGTGTGCTGAAACAGAAAAATAAAATCATCTTGGACTCTCTAGAGCAGGGGTGTCAAACTCGATTTCATTGAGGGCCACATTAGGATTTTGTTTGACCTGTGGGGGCCAGGGTAGGTGTGACCAGCTCGATTCACTCGTGTCAGGGCACCTGTGGTGGCCCGAGCACTCTGCCTGTGAAAACGGGCTCCTGAGCTCTGTTTTCGGCTGCAAGCCTCTGCTAGCAAAAATGGAGCTCCTCAGGTCTGTTTTCACTGGCAGAGGCATCGTGGACCAGTCCTTTGCTGTTTCCAGGGCAGCCCCGCGGACCAGATTTAAGGACCTCATGGGGCAGATCTGGTCCGCGGGCCTTGAGTTTGACATCCTTGCTCTAGAGCAATATATCCCAAACCTGCATAAGTGATCCAAAATTGGATAAAAGTGGTTCTTTGGAGGTGGGAGTAATGATACACAAACTCATTTTCCAATCACAACAGGAACTTTTAAACCAACTTAAGTTTTTTACCTACATTGAGTAAAAAGAATTTTCTGCTAAGCAGTTGTGGGTAATGAAGGAAAAAGTTTGGGAAGCACTGCTCTAGAGGTTTTTAACTTTCTCAGTATCAATGATAGAAATTGGGTTCTGCCAGAAATCTTGTTGTTCACAGAAATGCTATAAATATAGGAACAGAAATTGTAGTTAATGCATGATTGCACAGTCTGCAATATCAGATCATCACCTACATGGGCTGGCATGTAGCCCCTAATCCCATGGTTTCACCGGGGGGGGGGGAGATGAAAAGCTGGTCATAAAATTGTTTCCACAATAGTCCTTACTTCTGGCACTGTCCCAGGAACCAGTTTTTCTCAGGCTCAGCTGACACTCAATATTGGTTTGACTCTAGATTTTATTTATTTATTGCACCCTGAAACTAGTAGTTTTCTGCTGTTCAACATGCTATTGCCCTACTCAGAATTAAGAGAAACACTTTAGGCTCAGAGGCTGTAGCTCAACAGATTACAGTGGCAGAGCCTGAAGTTGTGTCTGGCACCAGTCCTGCTTTAGTATCTGCACCCTGGATACAATAAACACTTCTAAGTCTTCATTCTTGTTCCCAAAAGGTGATTCCAATCTCAACTCATAAAGAGCAATCAACTTTACCACAATTCAACTGACCAGTACAAACATCATACAAAATTAAAAAAATGGTATTTTGACTGGGGATATGCCAAACCATTCCAATTCAGACTGAACTTCATGAATGTGGGACAGAGACATGGTCAAATGCCTTCTTCCGGCTTTTGGAGAAAGCTCATTTATCTGATATTTTGGATTGACAGACATATCTTCCTCCGCAGAACGACATTTGTGGAAACATATCACAGCCTTAGCAAGGTGTAACAAGCTTAGCAATAAATCCACATTGATTCCTGTTCATACAACAAAACAAGAGAATCTGGCACTAGGTAATGCATGAGACTTTAAATGCCAGAAGGTGCTTGACATGGCTATATTTGGTAGAAGGTGTTTTGATAACTCCCTAAGAATCCTTGCCAGATTCTTTTGGGCATTTCATGAAAGGCAATTGTCTGTCTGTTAGCAAACAAGAACTGCAGGATTTTAAAGAGATGCTGGGGTCCACTGTCCTTCAGATACTCTGAGAACAACAACACTTCTCGAGACACTGTTATCAATGCTAATGGCTACCTAGCTTTAGACATGGATATAGTTTGAATTACAGTCAGTACTGATTTAGCTCTTGTAACTGCTAGTGAAACCTCCTGCTAGAAAAGAGCTCAAAATCAGGAAGAATGATTATCCTGTGCTTGCCTTGAAAAGCCTTGACAGTGATGGCATGCATCAATTAAATGCCCATCATCCAAGCACAACAGACACACTTCATGTCCATCAGAAGCATGCCTTTACGACCATAACAGACACTCCAAATCAAAAAACTTCAAAATAGAAGACTTTGTTTGTTTACAGCTGAACAACAAAAAGAATCTTTATGACATAGAACCTAAAGACTTTCTGGCAGTAAACCAAGAGCGTCTCCATTCCTGTGAAGGCTTCCTACAATAACAACACTACTTGAGCCCCCCCCCGCCCCCCCCGCCCCCAATATTATAGGATGACAGAAAAATAATCTCCACCAATCATCACTAGTGAATCGTCCTTTCTTGGGATGCTGAAACCTAGTAATAGGCATCCACTACCCTTTCAACAAGTCTTAACGATACTATGGAGCATCTAACCTGAAAGCTCAAAAAATATATAAAAGTTTTAATGTTGTAGGAACACTCTGATCACTCACCACAATATGAAGTATGTGAATAAAATTTGTAAATCCATATTTTAATATAAAAACACGCTATGCTGAATACAATATAAGTAGAAACACAATATATTCCCTTGCAATTTTAATATATGCATGAAGTCTAATTATCATTCTTACACTCTGCACAGAAGTTATGACAATGAGTAAAAATGAACTCCTTTAATGGATTACTCTGAGCATAATGATGCCCAAATATAATTGTTTCGTTTACTTTTGCCCAATTTTGGAGATCACAATATGAATTTTCCCTAAAAGTTTATTAGTTCAATAATTATCCTAATTCTCTAACAAGGAAACATACTAAACCAGACTCTTCAAGCATATTCTTGCATACAAACAGCACTTCACAAATGCAATACTTTCATGGCAACATGGATTACAACTGGTTTCACAGTTAGTGAACAGTTATCCTGTGAGATTAAGAGGCACTGAGTTACTTAATATAACTGCACATATCTCCTAGTGAAAGGAATCAGTTTCTTGCCCCTGAAAAAACAATTAAATTTCTTCCCAAATGGGGAGGGGGGATTGAGAGAGAAAATAGAAAACTCTGTTTCCTAGCAGGAAAATTACTGTTCAGCAGAATATGGAGAATGCAGAATAGACTACTGTAATTCAGAGCACTAAGTCAAAATAAGTGGGAATTTTATAGCAATCTTGTTTTAAGAAAAACTGACTTGCCTTAACTAGTGTCTAGTTTATGGGTTATTTAAAATGGTGCCAATACATCAGTATTTATGAGTTAAATCATCAATATGTCAGTATTTATGAGTTAAATCATTTCATAGCATTAATCTTTAATCCATAATCTTATTTAATAAAAAGGAATTCTTATTAGAAGGAACAGAGTACTATGCAGAAAAAAACTGAATTCTTTTTTTTGTATATTAATTCTTAATTGTATCATTACAATTGTCACAATAACAAAGCATATCAAAACCATCAACAAATTTTGTTTAACAGTAAACACAAAACCTTGGAAGTACAGTGGTCTAAAGCACCCTGTTATTAACAACTGCTGCTTGCAATTACTGCAGTTCGAATCTCACCAGGCTCAAGGTTGACTCAGCCTTCCATCCTGTCTAAGGTAGGTAAATTGAGGACCCAGTTTGTGGGGGCAATAAGTTGACTTTGTATAAATATACAAAAGAATGAAGGCTATTGCTTAGCGCATTGTAAGCCGCCCTGAGTCTCCGGAGAAGGGCGGCATATAAATCAAATTAAAAAAAAAATATATAGCTGAAAGTTTGTATCAAGTCAGTAATTTTTTAAGAGACATACAATTGGTTAAAGCAATCAAGAATAGCCTTTTAAACAGACCATTTTAAATTAGTGTGTTTTATCTTTAATATTGATACTTCTGTAAACTTTTGCTATAGTCTTTTGAAACATATTATGTGAACAATAAATGTTGATGTTACAAAAGAATACATAATGGTCTGTTGCTTTTATGTCAAATTAATGCTTTGCTCCAACAGCAAAACTTTATCCATAAATCCACACTAAAACAAAATAGAGATATTTAATTAATAGTATTAGAGCTTAAACTTCATGTAGCTTTGATCTTTCAAATGCAAAAGTATTTATATTTTAGTAGAGATCATTTAACACAATGATCTGTAATACCATGATTCAAGAAATGATGATTTAAAACTTTAACATAAAAATGTAACATATATTTAGCTAACAAAACATTAAATGTTTGCTAAAACTAATCAAAGGCCACAGAAAATAACTTTTCAATTTCCTGCTTCACAGAAATCAACCCAGCATTATGGGTTGACACAGTAAATAGTTCAATTGTAGCTAAATACAACTTAAGGCATTTTGAATTTGGATTCAATCACTTTTGAGATTTAGCAGAACTTGTAGTACCTTGGTATATGTAAGAATTTTATTCAATAATAGAAATATACAGGCTCAGTTTTACACTGTATTTTATTTGGTAATATTTCAAAATAAAGCAAATATTTCAGAGACACCAAAATCATCAATCCTTCATCATTTTAAAAGTTAACTTTAATATTTTGATCTGGTATTGATATCAATATTCCATATTTTAGCCAGTTCTTCAAGTTTTGAGGTAATGGTCTCCCCTGTCTCTCCTAATATTCTGGGATAAGTGATTTTTTTAACTTTGAGATGGTCTCATTCTTGCCAGAATTAAGTGAAGCATTTCAAGATGATAAGATGAAAACATATCCTCCTTATCTTTGACAAATTCAAGTGAGGACACTATTGAAAACAGATGTGATTAATTGTGGTTTAGAGCCATGTAAGTTGGCTAGAAATGTTCATGAGATGTAACTTTAATGCAGGGGAAGGCGCTGCTGCTTATTGGCCAGTTTTGAAAGACTCACTCATCTTTTGGGTTCTCTTGAGTAGCAGAAGAAACAGAAGGTCTTCTATTTCTTCTTTCTTTCATTTTTTAAAAAGTATTTTTATTGTTTCTGAATATTATTCTCATACTGCCTTGTAATAAATACAAATATGGTATGGTCATTCTTAATACTAAAATACCGTGTTTGCCCAAAAATAAGACCCTGTCTTATATTTTTTTTGAACCCCGAAATAAGTGCTTGGCCTTATTTTCGGGGAGGTCTTATTATTTTGGGATGCGTGGAGCAAGATGGGACTCCTCTTGCTGTCTTACCTGATTTCCAGCTCTGTATTTAAATATTTTCGGGGAGGGCTTATTTTCGGGGG
Organism: Arizona elegans; assembly: GCA_022577455.1. NCBI lineage: Eukaryota > Metazoa > Chordata > Lepidosauria > Squamata > Colubridae > Arizona > Arizona elegans. The sequence goes on from JAKOOJ010000008.1 coordinate 61,073,147, forward strand.
GGAGGCTTATTTTAGCACATGTGGTCAAAAGCCCGATTGGACTTATTATCAGGGGATGTATTATTTTGGGGGAAACAGGGTATTTATAATCCTGCTGGGTTGGAGGACAAAGCAATACACACCACATCATGCTCCATCCACCTAGTTGGATTCTTAGGAGATCTGATCTTCACGAGTCACCAATGCTGCTGCTACTGCTGCTGCCATTACTTCTCTTGTCACATTGGATTTCGGTCCAAAATAAATCTGGAGGAAAATTTCCCCAACTCCAATGAAACCTCCATAACATTCATAAACCATCTTTAAAAACAACTCCTAGCATCACAGAACATAACTCTATGCCACCAACCTCAGCATCATGCTTCAAAAAATATTTTTTTACAGCATCCTCACATTCCCATTGTTTTCCACCAATAATTACCATTCCTTTATCATAAACTCATGATTTATCTGGGAATAAACGTGGTAAAATAAAACAAATCCTTCTAGTATTATTCTTAAATCTTTCACATTAAGAAACCTAGTTTTAAAGATTAAAAAACCTAGTCTTAAAATGTCTTCCTTCCTTTCTTTTCTCATTTTCCATCTGTTTTCTTTCAAAGACTTCATTTCATCCTATTTTTTCTCCAAGAATTCATTAATATAATTTCACTTTACGTATTCTCTGTTCCAATAAACAAAGGAACACAAGGATACCCGTTGCCAAGCTAGCTGTATTCATTAAGCATATTTATCCAGGGATTTTCCCATTCGCCCATTTACAGTACCATGCTGGGATACTTAAATCAGAGTCATAGAAAGAAATACCTCTACCTCATATGCTCCACTGTCAGCATCTCCAGAAAGAGAAATCTTAACCCTAGTCCTTCAGATGTTCCTTCCTCACACAACTGGAATATCACTGAAGTCCTAAGGGGGTCTTGAATGTCTCTGAGCTTGGTGGTTTTCTTGCAGACATTTCATTATTCAACTACCTAGTTAGGTAATTAATCATCTGCAAGAAAACACCCACGCTCAGAGAGCACCAAGGACCTCACAATTCAACACTGAGTTATACTCTCTTCTATTGATATTGATGTTCTATTTTGACATTCTTGCTTGTAGCAGCACAAGGAATATTCTCTTCCTATGCATTGCATGTCTGCAACTCATGCTTGGTAGCTTTGCCTTTATATCTCTAACTACCTCAGCAATAAAGTCAGAACGTCTTTTGAAATATTTCCTGAACAGTTTCAGAGGCATGGGTAGTGCTCCACAAAAGGAAGAACAGATATCCACCCCCCTTTACCAAAAGATCCATAAACTGCCCATGAACTGCTTGGCATTTGGCCACCAAGAAGCCTTGGTTTAAATGCCAGAATGAGTTGGTTCTATTCATAGCAGCCATTATCCCCTCTTCTCCTCCTCTTCTTCTTCCATTTGTCACACTATGTCCTTCCCAATTCATGGATCAAGATAATGTACCCTAGCTGCTACAACATTCAAAACAAACAGGAAAGATATGTTCACATCCACTCCCCAAAGTCACAAGCAACTTCAGGGGTACTATCACATTACTCATGAACAAAATTATTTGTGATTGGATCAGTGCCACAAACCTCCTTAAGCGCTAATGTATTTGTCAGATAATTCAGTTATGTTAAATCTCTAACAGTCTCTGTACCGTTAACAAAACCCATACTTTTATTCTGGATTCAGGAGCACCCATCTGTACTCTGGAAGTTCCACGTTTCAAGTAAGAAACAGCAACTATTCCAACTGGATAGATATCAGCCAAGGATAGTAAAAGCCTTCACATAAACAGTTCTAAGTGGGTTACCAGTCCTTTTCAGTATATTTTTCAGCTTTTTTTAAACCACTGTATAGCAGTGCAAAGCATCCTACATCCACAGGATCAATCATGATTCTGGATAGCAATCTTGGTTCCTTTGACTACAGTTAATTTATGCTACAGATTCTTCACATTTCACAGAGCATGGCTTAGTAATCAGACAAGACGGCTGCATAAAATATGCTAGAAGGGCTTAATTGCAAAATACTTCAGAAATATGTAAGTAGTTTTTAAGGAAAACGAGCTTTCCCAAGGAAGCAGTTTGACAGTGAGATGGGAAGCATATAAATTCGGTAAATAAATAAAATACAAAAGATATTAACTTTGCCATCTTGATTGGTAAAGATTTGTTTGCCATATCCCAAACTACTGAACAGACTCTGGAAGAGTCTGGAAACTGCACTGCCTCATTGCTCTTGCAAATCTAAACTTTCTCATCATATAATTTGTTTCAATACTTTGTCTGAGATTTTACAACTATGCCAGCTGTGTCACATGAAAGTTAAATGTGTCTTGTGTGATTTGCTGATTTATTTATCAAGAGACAAAGAACATGTAGAAATAAAAGCAGATTTTCAACATTCACTTTGTGAACTAAAACTTTCACTCACTCATCAATTCACTGAACCATCTATTTGTCCAACTCAAAGTTTACTTGGCCAGGATAGGTTTGAGTTCCAGAAGAAGCCCACTGTGCATAGCACCTTGTGATTACTTAAACTACTCCCACTCCCATTCATTTCAACAGTGCCTAATGCCCTATAACCCCATTTACCAGTCTTGTAGCCATCTCATCTGCTGATATTTTTCCACTTGAGTGCCCACTGCCTCATCCATTTTACATGGGAATCATCTTGCTTTGAGAACACTTCATATTTTTAAAACTACACATTTTGAACTTTCTGGCACATTTGCAAATGATGTCTAAGCTGAAGTATCCTAGGAAAAAGTTTTCAGTTTCTATGGACTATCATGTCCATTCATATCTTCATACAGGAACCAAAGAATTCTTACAAATCACTATATAATAAAATGTAGTAACAATATGACAATATGCAAATAATTTTAACACTAATAACACAAGACTCTTTGTCATTTAGAGAAATATGATAAACTAAAGAATTTTTTTGTATTTAGTTTAAATGTGGCTCTAAATATTGCAAAGGGAGGATAACAAGTTAAACATCTCAATTCAGAATTTTCAAATAGAACAGAAACTCATAGAATCACCTGGCTAATTTCCTTTCAGTTATAAAACACAAACATCATTGACAAAAACTATTGGAATTCCTTAATGGCTGTTAAGAGATCCTTTGACTCTAGGGATCAAGCTATGAGTTTAGACTTCCGGTACGTGCAATATTTAAAAAGTGTTTTGAAATCTAGGCATCAAAACATTTTATTAATTAACTTCTCCCTTATGAACTGGAATTGAAATTAAATCGTACAAAGTCACAATGTCCATCTAGCACAATCTCTACTTCTACTAAAAAGTTACCATAGAAATGCTTTAGCGAGTTTGTAATACTGTAAACTAGAAACCATTTTAAATTACAACACTGTATATATTTATGCACATGTGTGCATGCCTTAGAGTTGGCACAATTTTAACATTTAAACATTGCTTTTAGGGGGAAAATTACAAACACTGCTACAAATTTCTAATAGTAAGAGCAGCTCAACAGTTAACCCAAAGAGGTTACCACAGAAAGATCAGAATCTCTTGACTTGATGGATTAATGCTGAAGCTGGACACCATCTGTTTTGACTATTTTGATTTGATTCCTGCCCATATTCAACTTGATGGCCAAAGTGGCCCCTCTAGCTGTATTGTGATAATGTCCCTTCCCTGAGGATGGTTAAAAAAATCTGTCTAACCAATCAAGCATTTTACAAAGCAAACATTTCTGGGTTATGAAAGAACACTATCTATGCAGAAGAATTAGCACGTGGACTCATGGACCAGGAGGGGCTGGGATTTCAAAATTCTATATTATTGTTTCAGAATTCCAGGGGAGTAATAATGCCAAGGAAATAAAACAGATTGGCAGATTTTGAGGCAGAAAAAAAAATGATCAACATTGGAGAGAAACGGAAAATGGTGTAACTCCCATCTCAACAATGAGATTTGTAATATTTTCAGAAAAGGAAAAGAGGAGAAAGAATGGAAACTCCTTTATGTGTCTTTGAGCTATTCTGCACTAGAGAAAAGATTCACTTTCAAAAGATTTTCTAGCAGTCTAATTTAACTGCAGTAATGCAAATGGACAAATAATCTCAAATACAGTTTGTCGACTCCATTCAACAGTTCTTCGCAATGCACCATTCGTAAGACTGTTAGATGTAATTTCACAAAAGGAAATGACTGGCCCTAAGAGACATCTCTGAAATGAACAGTGTGTTCAGAAATGTGCTCTATTATCCTTGCAGAATACAAAAACAAACAGATCAATAAATGACAATCAATAAACTAGCCTGATCTTCCAATTGTGTTGGGACTTGTGAAGTTCTGATGTTTTCTTACATTCTTGAGCACACCAAATTGGCTGTTTGCAAGCAATATCATCTCTCCCTCCCTCCCTCTCTCTTTCTCTCTCTCTCTCTCTCTCTTTCTCAGATAAAATTAGGAGGTAAGATGGAAACACTTGTTAACAATAAGAAATTATTTTCATCTCTTGCATTTAACTCCCTGCTCCTGCCATAAAAAAATTTATATATCTAAATGTATATCAAACCTATCAGAAAATTTGAAATAGTTATGACAAGTTTAATTAGCAGAAGAAACCATTACTTTTTTTAGTTATCCTACCTGTTGTTATAAATAAATCAAGGTAGCGAACATTCATAATTCTCCTTCCTGCTCCTATTTAGCCCATAACAAGAACACCATGAGGTGAGTTGGGGTGACAGTTATGTGACTTGCTCAAAGTGGTCCATCTGGCTTTTATGTCTAACACTGGATTAGAACTCACAATCTTCTACACCAGCACTGTAATTATTACATCAAATGGGCTCTATATTATGTAAATAATTTATATGATATATATCCTGTAACTTTTACTTAGAATGGGGTGTGTGTGTGTGTGTGTGTGTTTATTATCCAACTTGATTTATTATTTTAATCTAATTTTTCCAAGAGGTTGGGTCACCTAATCAAGTCTATTATGGTTAAAACAAGTCAGTAATTTAAAAAACCTAAAGTTACACTAAGATTTACAAGTTAAAGAATCCCCAAATCCCAACAACAGTAGTCAAGATATTAGTGCTTCACAGTACTGGCACAAAGTGTAATTTTAAAAGAAGATTTTGAAGGTACGGTATTTCCTTAGAAATAGGAAATAGGAAAGACTATATACTATATCTGCAACTCTAAAGCTCCTGCAGCATTTCCAGTCCATCAGGTACAGAACTACGGAATTTTAAACCTTCCTAATTATCCATAAGACTAAATTGGGTCCCAGATAATTTAATCTTCACTTTCCACAAACCATTTATTTTTAAATGGAAGGAGGGGGCAAGAGACTAGAAGTGTAGAGCAAAATGAGGAAAAAAGAGATGATAAGAGGACTGATAAGAGCAAATAGAGAAACAAGGAAGCATTTAGTATTCCTTATCCCAGAACTCATTTGTTGTTCATTTTGTGATTCATGTTAATTGTTATGGTAGGAAGAAATAAAATTTAATTTATATAAAAATACACAACCTAAAATCACAAAATGAGTAATGGGGTGCACAAACAGCAACCATATCCTTATCCCTCCTTGCTCTGCTTTCAAAAAATATTCAGATTTCAGGATATTTTAGCTTATTGAGATATGTTAGTTGCTTGAGAGTAATATGACTATCTTTGGTAAGTGCTGAGCAGAAATAAAAACCTCCCTGCATCACTTTTCTCAAAAGTCACCAATAAATTTGCAAAGTCAGTTCAGGAAATTCTTTTCATCTCTTTTCATCTCATTGCAGAGGCAAATTCTGCCCTACCTGAGGCCTCTGGACAGCAGTAAGTCAAGATAAAAATGGCTTCAGGTGTTATTATGCAACATCCGAGCAGTTCAGCATTGAGCACAGAGGCCTGAAGGAAAGTATCAGAGTGCTGGATCATCAGGTATCATCAAAGTATTTCACAGTACACTTTTCACAAGCTTCCACTGGTTAATACAGATATACCTAAACTTTATCAATCTAATTTATTTAATATTAATGGATATTATTTTCTATTTAATATTAATGAATATATTATTTAACACAATCACATATTGAATTTAAAAAGATAAACACCCTATATAAACCACAACTCTGGTAGAATCTAACAGATGCACTGGAATATTTAGATAAAAGGCAAAGCAAACCTGGGTTTGTTTGTTTGTTTGTTTTTTAATTTGATTTATATGCCGCCCTTCTCCGGAGACTCAGGGCGGCTTACAATGCGTTAAGCAATAGCCTTCATACTTTTGTATATTTATACAAAGTCAGCTTATTGCCCCCAAAACTGGGTTCTCAATTTACCTACCTTAGAAAGGATGGAAGGCTGACTCAACCTTGATGGGTTGATGGAATCAAATATCTATTTAACAATAGATAACTTGTTCTCCACAAATAGTTTCATGAAAAAGAATTATCTATCCTAAATAATATTCAGTTTCCCACTGAATAGTTTTCTAAGAAAATGTTCATCCACACATGAACACACAAGCAAACAATTTGTTTGGAATAAAGAATGCAGCATGCTTGAAGGCAGCAGATGGAAGGAGAACATTACTGCAACAGCCAAGAGAGCTGTTAAAGCTTTCTGGCTATTTCTAAGCGATTTAATGTGCTTCTTTAGAAGTTTGCACTCCCCTGTCACTTTATCTGATAGGTTTGAATGTCTGGAAAACAAATTTCATTGGCAAAATATAACAGAATGGAAATAAATAGTTAGATATGTATTACGAAGTATCACTAGATAGTTATAAAGCTTGTATATAAAAAAATATTACTTTCACTGTGGTAAGACATTTTTGAATGATTGCAGTTTCCTTCAAATAAAGGGCCTGGTGGCTCTGCAGACTAAAAGCATTGTGTTTAACACCAGCTGTCTGCAATTACTATAAGTTCGAATCTCACCAGGCTCAAGCTTGACTCAGCCTTCCATCCTTTCTAAATGAGGACCCAGTTTGTGGGGGCAATAAGCTGACTTTGTATAAAAAAAATATACAAAAGTATGAAGGCTATTGCTTAACCCATTGTAAGCCGCCCTGAGTCTCCGGAGAAGGGCAGCATATAAATCAAATTAAAAATAAATAAATATATTTTTAAAAAAAATTAAAAAATTAATTACTCTGAAATTAAAGTTGCTATTTTCCCCTTATAAGTTTTCTTTCAATCATAATAAAGGCCTCTTGCTTCTCTTCCTAGATATAAATTAAGTGAGTATATGGCTTTGAGCAAACGCCAACAGATTCATGAACCTAAAATATTCATCTTTGTTGTTCTTTTCTTATTTGGCTGCTATGGAAAGCTTTCATCGGGATGCTCCTCAAATTTCACATGATTTTATTTTTAGATTTCAAAATTCCAAATACCTGGTATTGCTTTTAAATCTGCTGCCTTTCCAATCCCAGCTGTGCTCTTGTAACAGTGCATAAAGGCCAGACCAGCAGATGTTCAAGGAAACCATGTGACTAATCATGCCTATACATATACTGTAAATTCTTCGTCAAAAGTCCCACGGTTCCTCTGGGGTATTAGGAAAGCATTTTAATGTACAAAGAAAGCTGATTATAATATACTGTTTTTTAATCAAGATGAACATAAATTGCCAAGGGGTAAAACAAGAAGCTGAAGACAAAACTTCTGAAATGAAAATCCAACATCCTGCTCATTATAGCACATGACTCCTAAGTGAAACTTACAAGTAGCCGATATTGTTTCAGTATCAATTTGCTGATCCTTTCTTTCATTATCTTCTATACACGGGTTTTTCTGCTGTGCAGTCAGTGACATAGAAAAAGGGCTATCGGGCTAAAGTAAAAGAAGCAATATTATTAGCATGCAGTACACTTTTATTTAAGTTCACTTTCAGGCTGAAGTTAGCATGCAGTTGTTCATTTAGAAGTTCATTTGCAAAACCAGTTTAAGGGTTAACTGGTGAAAAAAGATAATTAAGTTAAACTTATTACTAAAGGATAGTTATGGCACTGTATGAAAGATATTTGATCCATAAAGTTATTCTGTACCCATGAAAAGTTATTTTGTATTTATGATATAATAATCCTGTGAGACTATTCATTTTCTCATTATAATTTTATTATTATAATGCTGTTTCCCCAAGCACTAGGGTCAGGTGGTTGAGGGAGCTCTCCTGGTGACATGGTGCTTCTGATATTTTAACTTGGACATGAATTACATGCAGATGCTGAAGTTATTATTTTTAATTCTTACATGTTGCCCAGACAGAATGAATTATTTAAATAAATAAATAAATAAACAAGAGAACAAGTGGGAGTTCATCAGGAGGTAATTCTGTAACAATTTTACCTTGAATAGAAATACAACTTGCTCAGATTAATGGACAAGAATGGTCTCTGGAATTTATATATATATATATATATATATATATATAACCAAAGACCTACATATATATATATATATATATATATATATATATATATATATATATATATATATATATATATTTAATTAATAACATTTATTAAACAAATCACACACAAAATTGAGAAAGTTCAAAAAATTATTTTATTATAAAAAGACTAAGAGAACATTAGAGTACAAACAATGGAACCACCTCGTCAGGCCACCCTTGAGATTCCATGTCTGTTTTTAAAGGATTTACAAACAGAAGGTCAGTAGAGACAGGACCAATCTCATTTCATGGGAGTTATTGTTCTACTGGGTGAGTACCATGGCAGAAAAGACCATCTCCTGGGTTCTGACAGATGTAATTCCTTAGCTGATGGGACCCAGAACATTTGCTGATTCAATAAGAATTAATCTGGTCCTATTGATTTGTTAGTCTTCAACACTCTGAAGTCCTTCCATTAGACAGTTTATGAAAGGAAGAAAATTGGGGAACCTATTATAAGCTGCTGTCTTGGCTACACAGCAGGTTTAACCTAATTTATAGACTTTTCCATACTTAATTAAGAATATGTGCGATCTTTTCTTTTGATTTGAAACAAAATGTTAGATGATCCCAAATCACTGTAGTTTGTCTACCATAATTAATGGTTTAAAGTGACGCATAAACCAAGCCAGTAATAGTTTCATCAACAAGCCATAGTTAAGTCAAGTATTATTTTGCCCATGTATTTTCTACAACAGAAAACTGCTGTCAATATACTATAACCAATAGTTATTCTATGCTTAGGCTATTTGAAACTATCATATCCATTTTATTGTGTGCATTTAAAAATGAATCTCATTTTGTATTTCAAATCTCATAATGCATCACTATCAAAACTTTAGATATTAATATCAACATATTTTTAAACACTGTTCTCCTGAATTCAGAAGAATATTCAATGTGAAGGAAACTAAGAAACAGTACTTTTACATAAAAGAAAAATCATAACTCATTAAAAGTTAAAACAGAATTATGAAAATAGGTATTTCATAAAAACCATAGATTAAGCAGACTATTCAAGTCCTGGCTTACTTATAAAGGTTTTTCAGTTTTTTCTTAGCTTCTAAATAATACACAAAAAATCATATACTCCAAGATTATTGTATACAAATACAGATCAGAACCAAATATTATGCACTTGTATTGCTGGATAATAACTAATTAACGCTACAGTGATTAAAAAATAATAATTTAATATACTTTTTAACCAACTATTTCACATGGTGCTTCATAAAATTAATCAGTTAATAAAATTCTGACTTGTTTTATTGTCTTGAATTGTATTTTATTTCATTTAAATTTAAATGCTGGATATCCCTTAGAAACATTTTTGAAGAATTCATTTTATATATTAAAGCTAACTTTATATCTGCTCATAAAAATTATTACTGATGTCATAATATTCATTAGGAAATATACTACATTGTTATTCATCAACATAAATTGCTACATTAGAACAATACACAATAGACTTTTGTACTACCAGCACATATATAATGGAGAAGCTCAAAAGTCAGAAACTTAAAAAAAGGATCAGAATAATGATCCTATTAATTTTATTAAGGTTTAAAGCTAAAGCTAATGACAAAAGTACGTATGTATGTATGTATGTATGTATGTATGTATGTATGTATTTTGCTTTAATTTATATGCCGCCCTTCTCCGGAGACTCAGGGCGGCTTACAATGCGTTAAGCAATAGACTTCATACTTTTGTATATTTATACAAAGTCAGCTTATTGCCCCCACAATCTGGGTCCTTATTTTACCTACCTTTGAAAGGATGGAAGTCTGAGTCAACCTTGAGCCTGGTGGGATTTGAACTTGCAGTAATTGCAAGCAGCAGATGTTAATAACAGTGCATTAGTCCACTGTGCTACCAAGGCTCTTTTTTATAGTTTTATATTTTATAGTTCACACAATAAGCATTTTGCATGCTACAAGAAAACACTGAACATTAAGTTACAACTGCTTAATTTCTCTATTAATATATTTAATACAGATAGTCCAGGTAAAACCCAAAAGATCAGAACTCCTTTAGTGTTAACAAGAAATTAATGAACTTTCAAAACACAAACATTTTGGAAATTCCATTTATTTACAACCTGAATAATGCTTGTTCCGTAAACAGAATAAAATGTTTAGAATGATCAAGAAAAGTGTATTGTAGGGATTTCACCAGGATATTTATTAATGCTTTTCAAATTGAGAAAAAAATATGAATTAGAGATAATCTGAATATGTTCACTATTGGCATTATTTAATAAACAAGTAACTAACAATAAGTAACTAACAATTTGACATGCTGAAACAATAATTTCAGGATAAACATGAATAACCATTTCTATGTAAACTCCAGGAGGTATGTTCAATTACTTATTATATTACATTCTAAAGAAATGAATGTGTTTTTCTTCACAATTTATTCCAATTTATTGTACTTTAAAAATCTGAGAATTGTACAATCTAAAAAAACAAACAACCCTGCAATTCAATATGCATCTTAATCCAAAAACGACAAAAGGTCACTTTGCTTACTTCAGTTAATGGATTTTTTTTTACATTAATGTGATGTCTTATTCTTCTTGGCATATCAGAAGCCAAAGAAAATCTGAGAAATGTATATAATTCAATTGTAAAGCACATACAGTATATGCAAAACATCCCAAATACAATCCTGCCAAATACCAATAGGCCTGACTATCTCCAAAGAACCATTTGAGTAAGGAACGTCATATTTTTTTCATAGAAGAAACAGTATCAAGGGATCAGAGGTGCAGAGATGACTCTATCATTACCAGTTTTTAAGTGAGTTTATAAAACTTGGTTCTGTTGGCATGCCAGTAGAAAGAGAATTATGGTCTGTTCCCTACTTGAGTTAAAAGGAAAGAAAATGAAGATGCTTAGGCTGATTGTTCTGATGACTGCAATGTCCACGTTAAAGTTCACTTATTGGGATCAGCTGAGAATTTCATGACTACCATGGCTCTGTCACAAATCAACTCCAGTTTCATAGGATACTTTCAGTACGACTATAAGACATAATGTATTATGAGCAATAAATCTAATAGAGCTTCTTAGAAAAACGCATATTCTTATATCTTTCCTTTCCCTTTTTTAATTTATTAGATTTTTAAGGCTGCCTGACTCCAAAAAGAATCTGGGAGGCTTAAAATATTTCAAATACATAATTTAAAACACAATTACAAACATAACCATCCAGACAAAAGAATAACATTAAAATTCAAAACCCATTCAGAATCCTACTCGAAAGTATGAGAGCAGTGCCAAGTCTTAAAGGACTTGGGAGAGTAGGAGCTGTACCTATTTCTGGAACTGCTGTTTCAGAGGACAGAGGCTGTAATATATACATTGCTTTATCTTTGCCCATTTCAACATTTTCACCTTAAATGGTTTCTGAAATATCCCTATATTCTCTTTTTTTCAACTAACTTGGCCATTGCAGGAAACACATCAAAGCCCAATGTTGAATGGCAGAAAGTGCAATGTATGTTTTCTGCATACATTATATAAAACTGAATCAACTCAGGTACAAACTATACATTCAAAACTATTAAATGCAATTGAAAGTATACATTTTTTAGATTATTCCTGTTATAGTTCCATACCTTGTAGTTTTAGCAAAAGTAACAGCTGGCAGTTTATGATCTAGCTTTAAAATACAATACTTAGATTTGGAATTTTTTTCCCTCTGAGACCAGTTTCACATTCCTGTTGAATGCTGGATTTCATTAAACTTGTTTACATTTTTTCTAAGTAATGTTTATTAAATTTTAAGTTCAGATTTTTACTTCATAACAAATAGTGTAGTTCTGCAAATATTTACATTTTTGTTCAAGCTATTTGCTTCTATACAAAAATAAGAATGGTTTTATTTTTTAAAATTTGAACCCATTTGTTTGTTTGGGGAAATTATTAATAAACACACAAGTTTTTTGTATGATTAATATGTGCACATATGATGCCCTTAATGAAAATGAATTCTAATAGACATACTAATTTTTAAACTAACTTTAAAATTATATGATTATGTTTAGCATTAACAATTTGGCAGCTGATTTTTCCAATGGAAAAATTTCCATCTTTAATCCAGAGTGACTCTTTCCATCTGTTGTAGTCTCACAATAAAAGCAAATCACACAAAACATACATGTGTATAGGCTCTATTGACACTAAATTTGACATTTATAGAAATTTATCTGATTACATTCTATCCCAGGGACACAATTCAAAGAAATCAACCCACCTATTTATGTTTTTCACAGTACAGAATGTATTATTTATGTATTCCAATCTCTAATCAATCTATCAGTGCATTTAATCAATTAAAAACATTAAGAAAAAGTAATACACCTTTGAGTTGAATCTGACTCTTGGTGAGCACATAGACATAATTAATTCTCATACCAATTAATTGCAGATCAAAATCTTTAGACAGAGTTTGTATTCAACTATAACAAATCTACAGTGCAGATTTCACAAACTACAGGAATTGCAGAGAGGAAAGCAATTCCCTATCATGCAAGCAACAATACATTCCAATTCCATGCAAGCAATAATCCACTTCCACATTACACTGGATATGGCCCATGAAAAGAAAGATAAGCGACTGGCCAATTCCATATTATGTATTTCTATAAAGTTTAGATAGATTTTCTGAAAAATGCTTCCAAAATCCACCAAGTCAATATCTTTATTAAGCCAACTGAAGTGTTACTAAACTGTTACAAGCAATCAAGTTTCAACAACTCTTCATCTGGGTTACAGAAAGATGGAGGGGAAAAATGGTCAGGGAAAAGCAGCTGATGTTAGATGGCTCTATTGTTAACGTATTTTCCAGCGTATAAGACGACTTTTTAACACATGAAAATCTTCTCAAAAGTTGGGGGTCGTCTTATACGCTGGCTGTCGTTCTCCTGTAATCAGGCAGACCAGCCCGAAAGGCTCTGATGAGCCTTAAATGGCTCTGGCGATCCAAGCTCTGACGATCCCAGCTTTGCCTGCTAATCAGGCAACGCAGCTGGGATCGCCAGAGCCATGTAAAAGAAAAAAATTTTTTTCCTTATACATGGGTCTGGCGATCCAAGCTCTGACGATCCCAGCTGAGTTGCCTGCTAATCAGGCAACGCAGCTGGGATCGCCAGAGCCATGTAAAAGAAAAAAAGTTTTCCCCCTCCAGCTTGCTTACCTTAGCTGCTAGTCGCAACGCTTGCCTTGCTTTGCTTGCCTGAATCCATTCCATCAGCAAGCCACTCCGTGCCTGCAATCAAGCAGGCAGAGAGTTTGTGGACTTCAACTCCCAGAATTCCTCAGCCAGTAAAACAAAGCTGGCTGAGGAATTCTGGAAGTTGAAGTCTACAAGTCTTAAACTTGCAAAGGTTGGAGACCCCTGTTCTATTGGGTAAGTTTTTTCGTCCTTTGGGAGCTTTAAAAAAAATAGTTCATTGGGGGTTTTTTTAGTTGTTCTTTTTTAGACCTAGCCATTTAAAGTTTAGGAAGTTTTAAATTTAGTTTTCATATAAAAATAAAAATAAAATAAAATAATATTTGTGCAGCTTTCTGAGATTTAGTGTGTTTCTGTAGTGTTTCACTCTAACTACACAAACACAAAAAAATCTCACAAAGCTGTATGTGGAATTTTGTGTGTGTAAAGTGTGAAAGTTGTTGGTGTTTTTTTGGGCTTTTTGTGGCTGTGTGAGGTTCCTGCTTGTTGCAGGGGCCATTTTGGGTCTAGCACAGCTGCTTTTACATTGTGGGTGAGCCAGTTGTGTTGTGTTGTGTGTGTGTAAAGTGTGAAAGTTGGTTTTTTTGGGCTTTTTGTGGCTGTGTGAGGTTCCTGCTTGTATAGGGGCCATTTTGGGTCTAGCACAGCTGCTTTTACATTGTGGGTGAGCCAGTTGATGTTTTTTAATTTTTATTTGGTGTGCGTTGGAAGAGGGGTAGTCTTATACGGCGAGTATAGCCCAAACCCTATATTTTAACAGGAAAAGTCGGGGGTCGTCTTATACCCCCAGTTGTCTTATACGCGGGAAAATACGGTAGGTGGAGTTGTAAGGAGTTTCTGATGTGCAATTGTGTACTATCAATACAAAATAAGATGCAAAAACAATTTTATCTAATGCATGCTTTAGTTTGACCACATAATCTGGGCAACATTACTTTTAATATAAATATACAAATTTATATTACAAATGTCATGCTGCAGATTTGACAAATATTGCTTGCTTTTACTAAAAATATTCTAAATCACACGAAGAAATGTGTATTAAAAATATAATTATTCTAGTAATTTCTGTATTAATATACCATATATATTTACAATGATTATGAAGTTTTAAGTAGAAATTAACATTAAATATTTTAAATAGATTAATATTAATTTAACTGACAGGAATATTTTAGTTGTCAATGTGAAATAACTATATCAAATTAAAGGCATCCTTAATATTTGTGAAATTTAATTTAAATGTCTTATATTAAATTTGATTACTAAATATATTACCTCATAGTTAAGTCCCACAGCTGGTAAATGTTGTGCAAGGCAATTTATTTTCCATAACACTATTAAAAAAAATTTTTTGCGTTATAATTTTTTTTAATTCAGTTCTACCCCTTGACCTTTGAAAGGCTAGTGCTGTCTCACTTGAAAACCATCACAGATCAGCTGTTAGACCCCTGCAATTTGCATACCGAGCAAATAGATCAACAGATGATGCTGTTAATATGGCTCTACACTACATCCTACAACATTTGAATCTCCAAAGACTTACGCAAGGGTCCTTTTTGTAGACTTTAGTTCAGCATTCAACACCATCATTCCAGATATTCTTCTAACTAAGCTAAACCAGCTAGCGGTACCTGAACACTCTTGTAAATGGATCATAAGCTTCCTAACAGACAGGAAGCAGCAGGTGAAGCTAAGCAGAATCACATCAGATATCTGTACAATTAGCACAGGGGCCCCACAAGGCTGTGTGCTCTCTCCACTTCTCTTCTCTCTATATACCAATGACTGCATCTCAAATGATCCATCTGTTAAAGTACTGAAGTTCGCAAATGACACAACAGTGATCGGTCTCATTCAAGACAATGATAAATCCACATACAGATGGGAGGTTGAACAACTAGGCTCGTGGTGCGACCAGAACAATCTGGAACTGAACACACTCAGAGGAGAGTGTGGAGAAACTTTAGGAGAAACCCTCTCATACTACCACCTCTTACAATACTAGACAACACAGTATCAACAGTAGAGACCTTCAAATTTCTAGTTTCTACCATATCTCACGACCTAAAATGAACACCCAACATCAAAAACTTCATCAAAAAAGCACAACAAAGAATGTTCTTTCTGTGCCAACTCAGAAAGCTCAAATCAGCCCAAGAAGCTGCTGATACAGTTCTACAGAGGAATTATTAAGTCTGTCATCTGCACCTCTATAACTGTCTGGTTTGTTTCTGCAACGCAACAAGACAGACACAGACTTCAGAGGATAATTAGAACCGCAGAAAAAACTATTACTATCAACCTGCCTTCCATTGAGGACCTGTATACTACACGAGTATACAGTGTGAAAATATTTACAGACCCTTTACATCCTGGACATAAACTGTTTCAACTCCTACCCTCAAAGCGACACTATAAAGCAGTGCACACCAGAACAACTAGACACAAGAACAGTTTTTTCCTGAACGCCATCACTCTGCTAAACAAATAATTCCCTCAACACTGTCAGACTAGTTACTAAGTCTGCATTACTATTAATCTTCTCATTGTTCCTATCACCCATCTCCTCCCATTTATGACTGTATGACTGTAACCTTGTTGCTGATATCCTTAAGATTTATATTGACTGTTTCCCTATGACTATCATTAAATATTGTACCTTATGATTCTTGACGAATGTATCTTTTATGTACACTTTGGTATGCACCAAGACAAATTCCTTGTGTCCAATCACACATGACCAATAAAGAATTCTATTCTATTCTATTCTTTGAATCAAAATTCAAGTATCATAAAATATAAACCAGATTATTTTTTAAAAAAAGAGAGAGAAATTACCAGAAACGAAAGTAAAGAACGTAAGTCAAGACAAATTTCCAAGTACGATTTTTTAACTTACATTGTTATCCTTTATCAACCATTTTTTAAAAAAACAAATGAGGCTCATAGATGAGGAGTAATTTGATAAACTGAATAAAAGGCAGGAGCAAGTCTAACTCACAAATATCAATTCATATATCACCTATACAGATATCATAATACCCATTGCACAGAAAGAAAATTAGTGGTGCTCAGAAAAATATACAGAGAAAATGGGAACTAAAACACTAACTCCAGCCATACAGATCCATTAGATGAAAAAAATCCAGATGCATACACAGGGGAGGTGAAAAGAGAGACTAAAGCAAATACACTACAGAAGAATCAGAAATAACAAACACCTCACATATCAAACAAAATCCACAGCAAATCAAAACAATCCAGTTAAAAGACATATACTCAAATGTTATCACTTTTTTAAAAAAGCAAGTAAAGTACTCCTGCCAAAGAGGCTTTATAAGCATAATACCAACACAAGATAGCTATTGCCTTCCAGGAGGCTTCCTCTATTATGCCTTTTTCTAGGTGAGTGATTGATATGCTTTAAAGCAGTCAGAACAGCCACCTGCCATTTTATCTTGTACAAATGTCTGTGGTCTCCAGGCACGCTAGGAAATACAGATTATGGATAAACACTGCAACTTCACTACCAGTTTTGTTTTCAGATTTTTATTTTTTATTTGTTTAACTACGAAAACCTGGAGCCAAAGGTTATGTTAAAACAAGAAAATAAAACCAATATAAATATAGCTGGTTGCAACATGACAAGTAACTTTAAAGTAAAAAATGGGTTTTGCGGCATGACTTACAAAATGATAAAGGTGGATTAAATATCTAATAAAAAAGTAATAATATACTGTATATACACTGCTCAAAAAAATAAAGGGAACACAAGCAGAAGACATCTGAGATCTGAATGAATGAAATAGCCTTATTAAATACTTTGTTCGTTACATACAGTAGTTTTGTGTTCCCTTTAGTTGTTTGAGCAGTGTATAAACTACTGTATGTAAAGAACAAAGTATTTAATAAGGCTATTTCATTCATTCAGATCTCGGATGTCTTCTGCTTGTGTTCCCTTTATTTTTTTGAGCAGAAGACCCCTTCCATAAGCCTGATGATGGCAGATGAGATTCTGTTGAAACGTTGCCAAAGTGCTCTCAATCTTACACGGGAGAAGACCCGAATACACCAAGACTTGCATATGCATATGCATATGCATATGCATATATATATATATATATATATATATATATATATATATATATATATATATATACACATTAGAAATATACACACACACACACACACACACACACACACTATATACTGAACTAGGGCTGCATAAAAATCTTGGTTTACGTAGGAAGAACCTGGCTAAAGATAGATAGATAGATAGATAGATAGATAGATAGATAGATAGATAGATAAGTCTTGGTGTATTCGGGTCTTCTTCCGTGTAAGATTGAGACCGCTTTGGCAACATTTCGGCAGAATCTCATCTGCCATCGTCAGGCTTATGCAAGGGGTCTTCTGCAGCAACTGCCGTTACTATTTCAAATCTGGTGCTGGTAGTCTGCTTTGCTGGGATGGCCCCACCTCTTCGTTCTGATTGGTTGGGAGTCCCAGTCTGTGTCTATTGCCTTGGCTTCGGGTGTATGGTCAGTTTTTCTCCACCAGGTGGCAGGGCTTCATCTTTGTGGCTGGCTGGAATGTGATTTGGTTGGAGGTCTCGGGCTGTGTGTGTCTGGCTTCTGGGGTATAGATTTTTCTGTCTGTGGGTGCTGGGACTCGTTTTTTGACAAGGGCTAGTTTCCAGATGTCTGGTAGGCGGGAGATATCGTCATGTTTATTCATGTATTATATAAATTTATATTATTAATAATATATTTATTATATAATAAAAATTATATAAATTTATATTATATCTTATAAAATATTTGACCGTTACAGGGAGGAGTCATAAAATGAGGGTGTGGCTAACTGATGAAGGCAGGGTGGATTTGATTTAAATCAAACTGATTTAAATCATGATTTAAATCACGATTTAAATCACTAGTCAGTAAGGCTTGATTTAAATCATAGTTTTCTACATAAAGACTAATTCTTGCTGGTATAACTTTAATATGCAAGTAGATGAAGATTTTTAGAATAACAACTTTTCATATTAGTTTTTTTATCCCGAGTTTAATCGGTTAATCATTCATATTTGGACAACTTTTCTGTTGTACTTAGGAAGGAGAAAAATAATCATTACCTTAATAATAACAGATTTATTCAACTGAAACAATAACATTACAGCATATGTTATTTGCTTAAACAAACATCCATGTTTGTTAACTAATTTGGCTAAACAAAATATATATATTTTAAGAAATTTAGACTGTCAACCCAGCCTACACATGAAAAACTTAAATACTGTCCTCTAGCTCACTCGTCATCTTCATCTTCTTCTTTGTTCATAATCTGGAAAAGAAAAACAAGCTTTCCTGCTTTATCGGGTCCCAAACAATTTCTCAATTTATAATGAATGAGTCCAAAGGAAGAGAATATTCTTTCAATGCCTGCAGAAGAAGCTACTGCTGTTAAAAGTGAAATCATTACTTGAACAGTCTCTAAATCCAAGTGCTTAAGTGACTTCCACCAGTTCACTGGTGTGACTTTCTTTAAAATATCTTCAGCAAACATACATTTCTTGAATGGTTCCCCCTTAGCTTTGAAGTTTATTATAGTTGGCATTACAGATGGATGATTGCTGGATACCCATGTCATAGCTAACTCCTCTTCCTCAACACTTAAGTTTTGACCCTGATACTGGATATTGACAATATTTGCCAAAAAATGAGCTGGAGACAGTACTTGTCCCATTCGTTTTTTTAATGCTTGTAATTTAATTCTGTCTATATGTAGTTCTGTTTTTAAGTGTTCACTCAGTTCCTTCCAAATTTCAACAGCATCAGCAATAAAACAGCTATTTTTCTGTATTTTGTTTAAAGCTTCAGAGATGGGTTTCAGGATGCTCAGCATATGTTCAACATTTCTCTTAAGCCCAATGTTGAGGATTTTGGCCATGACAGTGCCATCTATTTTATCTCGATTTTCTTCACAAACTGTCATCAGAACAGGCCAGTTCTTGATATACTGCTCAAAACAGTCCACCACAGAGTTCCATCTAACATCTTGTAGGAGCGTTAGCTTGGTTCCACCCATCCTTTTCAGAGCTGCTGCAGCAAAATGATTGTCACGGAAGTATTTAGCAATTTCAACAACATTAGTCTTTATTTCTGGAACACTTAAGTCTTTGGCTAAGAGGTGCAGCAAATGAGCACTGCAACCATATGTTATTAGCTTTGTATTCCCTTCCTGCTCTTCTAAATTTCTTCTCATCTTGGATACATTTGCAGCATTGTCTGTGACCAAACTGCGTACTAGACATTTGAATTTTTGTTCACATGTTATTATAGCTTTTACTGCCACTTCTTGTGTGTGCATTTCCTGACGTATCAATTGTTTGTGCAAGGAAGACTTTCCCTTCTTCTGTTGTTATACAAGCACATACAATAGGATCATTGTGGATATTACTCCACTCATCAATACTTAGATTAACAATTCTACCTTCCAGAGCTGTTGCACATTGCTCCATTTCTCTGTCATACACTTTATTCAGCAGTTTCCCTGCAACATCTGCTTTGCTGGGTGGACTGTATCCTGGTCTCAGTGACTGAACCATTTTAATGAAATGTGGGTTCTCAGTCAGACGGAAAGAAGAGTTTGTTGCATAAACAAACTGGGCAATTTTTTCATCAATTAACTCTTTTTCTAATCTGCTAGTTTTTATCACAAACTTATCTTATCACAAACTCCTTTGTTCCAGGAGGGAAGGATTTTTTCTTTCTTTTAGGTGATAGTGATATGTGGCTGTGGGTGTCTGATGATGATGATGCTAATGAAGCACTATCCTGGATGGATAACTCTGAAACTGTAGAACAGGAGGATGGTGATCTTGAAGGTGGATAGTTTCCAGAATCCATGAATTCCCCTAAACAAAAAAGTCAATGCTGTTATTTTATTTATTACAATTTCTGTTTATTGTACACAGCACTGCCCCAAAAGGAATATTTGCTTTTCTTCATAATTGTACCAAATGACAGTAACATGCACTAATAATAAGAAATATAATTTTGCTCAAACATGACAGTTCAAGGCAGTCTTTAGAAATATGATTCAATAAAAATGTTTACCAACCTGAAGATCCTGCCTGTTCAAATGTGTTTCTTTGGTCATCTTCATCACAGCACTTCTCATGATGTTGCCTCATTTGGGCCACCAGGCCTTGCATTTCTTTGTTGCAGTGTTTGCAGTTTCCACGCATGCCTGCCTTACCGATAGGTAAAGAAACTTCATTAAAATATTGCCAAACTGGGTCTCTTTTACGGCCTGCTGCCATTATAGGTTTTTTCCTCCAAGGAAAGAATGTGATAAACCTCAGGTCATACACACAAAAAGATCCAAAGACTTGTCTGTCTGTGGCTGTGCAGTATTGTGCTCAGAAAGTTTCACTTTCATTTTGTATTGCTTATCTGCTTGCCCCTTCTTCCTCACACTTAGTTTCACTTTCTTCTTGTGCAAATCTATTCCACTCCAAACAATCAGAAAAATATTGTTTCTATTCTATTCACTGAACTTCTTGAAACTTAGCATTGAAGGGGTTGATTCTGTATTCATAGGTTTGTAGAACAATAGGATTAAGGTCTTTTTCTCAACTCTGTTCATGTTATAACATTTTTGCTGTGAAGAAGAGGCATGTGATCTCTGCTGAGTCAAATTCAGTTTTGAGAACTGCAAAAGTAAACCAAGCATCTGTGGGCAGAGAAACTGCCCAATAATCTTACAAAAACCTCTGGAAGAGCATGACATTGTGAATGGATTAATGGAATTTATTTACCAAAAAAATTAAACATATACAGCCTTATTCTACATAATTAAAAAACTAATCTTTATTTCATGATGGAATAACGTTTGGATGGTAATATATTTTCCTCAAAAAGCATTTTATTTAAAAAAAATCTGATTTAAATAAAAAAAATCCAATTTAAATCAAAAAAATCCAATTTAAATCAAAAAAATCTGATTTTTTTTATTTTTTAAAAAAAATCATTGATTTTTATCCACCCTGGATGAAGGCAAATAAGCCAGAAATAGATCTATTTTAGTCTCCCTTAAGTCTTGCAACAGACAGCATAATGCTGCTTAAATGTCTGATAAAGCCTAGAAAATAGTGATTTGGGATGTCACTTAACTATGGCTATATGTACACACACACATATTATTGCTTATGAGTAGGTATTATGGTTTTCTCCTAGTTGCTTTGACTATGTAAGTTCCAGACTCTTATGATCCATAAATCCTGCATTGATATAATTGGAGACACAAGTAAGTAAAACAATATACACTTAGTATAAAAACAATTAAACCTTTTCTAATGTTCCGTTTTATGCGGTCCCTACATTAAAGTCACTATGACCTTTATGAGTTTCTATAAGTTCAAAATATTGCTGGGTTTTTTCCTTACCATTATTCTATGGCAATTATACAAGTAGTCCTTGACTTACAATTTCGGTCATAAGTTGTTGCAGTCACAAACCACATGATTGGACTGAATGTGAAAATAGAAGCAACTTAATGCCTATAGAACAGTAACCACATTTTTAAATTTGCTGATGAATTTTTTTTTAATAGATTTATAGAATAACTTTATTGTCACTTTGAATGCACACTAATTGGCATACATTAAAAATGAAATTTCCTTGCATACAGCTCTTAAAGCAGTGGTTCTCAACCTTCCTAATGCCGCGACCCTTTAATACAGTTCCTCATGTTGTGGTGACCCCCAACCAGGGGTGGGTTCTAAATTTTTTTTACTACCGGTTCTGTGGGCGTGGGTTATTTTGTGGGCGTGGCTTGGAGGTCATGTGACTGGGTGGGCATGGCTATGTGTATAGGGGCTACTCAGAGGGCTGAAAAAAGTCATTTCTGACAGGTCCTCACACTTTTGACTGGTCCTCACACTTATGACCATCCTCACATTTATGCCTGTGCAGCATTCTTAACAACCATGTCACTCATTTCACAACTGTTTTTCTTCACCATGGTGATAAGATAGGGCAAAAACATAAATTGTGAGGACAGTCGTAAGTTCGAGGACTGGTCAAAATTGCGAGGACCAGTCAAAAATAACTTTTTCAGCCCTCTGAGTAGTCCATATGCATAAAAGGATACAGCAATAGAGAGGGATGAAGGAAGGGAAGGGAAATTAGAGTAGGAGTGAGGGTAAGAGAGGGAGGAGGAGGGGAAGGAGAAAGGAAGAGGAAGTAGGAAGAAGAAGAAGGGGGGGAAGAGAAAGTAAGAAGGAAAGAAAAGACAGAGGTGGTAGGTTTGAGGAGAAAGATTGCTGTACAATAAAAAAGATGAAAGGGAAGAAAGCCAATCCCAAACAAATATAAAGATATTAAGATAAAGAATGAATTCTTAAACTTTAAAGAATAAAAGAGAACAAATAGCAATAATTAGAAAAACACATACAAACATACAACGTATTTTCTTTGAACAGAGTATTTGGCCGGTCCACAAATTTAAACAGGAGGTTAGCACCCACAATACAACACAATAGCAACAGAAACTAACACAATGGGCCCCATCAAGCCATGTGATCCTGTCCACCATTAAAACATCTTTCCAAGCAGTCTCCATGTTTCCAGTGTCTTTTTCCCCACTTGGAGCAGAAGCCAGAAAGATATTTCTTCCAACACAGTATTTAGTCATTTCAATTAAATTTACAATTTCTATATTTCCTTTTTACCATATTCATTCCTCATCTATTTTTTTAAAAAACCAATATTACCCTTCATCCTCATCTCTAATCTTAATCAAATTCAATTTTTCCCTTCTATTCTATATTATACCCCTTCGCATTGTCATCTATTTTCATATCCATCCTCACATTGGTTAATTATGTAATACAGTTGTTTAATACAAATTCAACATTTTAATATAAATCAATTAGTTATATAACTATCTTTTTTTGTATATTAATCAATATGAACATGAATATTCCAATTATTTCCATGCAATCCAATTTCTTACAAATCAATTAATTATATTTACTAATAATAATAAACCAAATAATTTCCCCCATATATTCCTCCAAACCACAACTTAACCGTTTCTGCTTTCAACACAATATACAATGAATAGTATCTCAATTATTACAATTCCCTAGTTAAATAGAGCTTTTTTTCTTTTGTGTTTTAAAATCTTGAACCTCCTCTTGCCCTAAATTTCCCATTGTTTGCAGTTTTGTACCTACCTTTTTTGGTGAGGAAAAAGAAAAAGAAATCTCTCTGCCTCATTTTGTCACGTTGCAGCTAAGACCCTGCTTCCGCTTTCTCTTTTCAGCATAGCTAGGGGGAAAAAAACTTGCTCCAGGAATTTACCTCTTTGAAGCCCCGCGGCAAGAATTTAAAGTTTTTTTTTCCCTCTAGCCATCAGCTGGGACTCCGGAGGCAGCAATAGATTGGGAGTGGGCGGGGTAAGCGAACGGCGACCTGGTGATCCAACAGAGCAGAGGCAGAGGGTGAGGGTGAGTGAAAGCATGGAGGGGGGCGAGAGAGGGCTTTGGTGACCCCTGTGAAATGGCCGTTCGACCCCCAAAGGGGTCGCGACCCCCAGGTTGAGAACCGCTGTCTTAAAGGGTCGCCACTTCCAATTTTATACTACAAACATGACAAGATAAATAAATACATACATACAAAATTATGTATATACCCACATATATACAGAGAAACAACAGTCAAGTTCGGATGTACACATGTACATGGTGAGAAAAACAAATCTTGTGAGTTTACCAGACGGGTGGCATAGGGAACAAAGCTGTTACAGAATCTGGTAGTCCTGCTAGAAATACTTCAAAACCTCCTCCCAGAGGGGAGCAACAGTAACAGACCGTAAAGTGGGTGTGTGGGGTCTCTAACAATGCTTCGAGCTTGTTCTGTCCCCCTTCACCACACAGGAAAACACACAACCAGGCATGCCTGCCAAGTTTTTATTAAGCAATCAGACTAGAAACCCTTGCAGATAAGCGTTTTGGCAGTAAACTGTGTAATGCCTGCCAAGTCAGTTTTCATTCATAGTAAGCAAGAGAGTTTCTCCTCAGTCCGGTTCAATAGCAAAAAGTAATCCACGAAGCAAGAGTTAGCCAAGGTCCAATCCAAATATGTACAAGCCAGATTCCAGGTAACGCGATGTGACTCTCAGGTTTCTAACTTTGACTGTCACAAAGCCTGAAGAGCAATCACACCGACTTTTATTCCTTGTGGGGTATGGCTCAGTGACTCAGCTCAATCTCTGGCCCTCCCATGCCTCTTTCGTTGCTGCGCACGCTTCTCCCTCCGACACTGCCTGGGATCAAGTCAGGATTCATCATTCTCGCTCCCTATCTGTTGTTGTTCCGATATGCTTTCCTCCTGGCATATCCCAGGCTGTTCCTCTTGGCCTTCAGATGAAACCTGAGGCATTGTCAGAGAGGAGGGTCCTGGAGAGGGAGGCATTGTCAGTTCCTTCCCATCACCTTCTGAGTCCTCTTCCTCTGTTAGGACAGGCTCGGGAGTCGGGGTCACAACAGAGCTCTAAGCACATAGTGCTTATGAATCCTGAATAATGAGAAACGAGCTTCCTATAATCTTATCGGTTGTCTTCACTACTGTCTGTATGGACTTTCTATCTGAGGTGCTGCCGCCACCAAACCAAACAGTGATGCAGTTTGCTAAAACGCTCTCAATCGTGCCACTGTAAAAAGTGGCCAGGATAGGAGAAAGATGTGCTCTCCTCATCCAATGCAGGAAATATAGACGCTGGTTTGCACACCTCACTAAGGATGACCTCTAGAGAGACCAGATTGTTAGTTATCTGCACCCCCACATACTTAATACTGTCGACCACCTCTACAGCTGCATCCTTGATACTGAGTGGGGTATGACTATGCCGGCTCTTTCTAAAATCTACAACGATCTCTTTTGTTTTATTAACATTTAGAACCAGGTTACTTTTATTGCACCATTCCACCAGAGCCTTTACCTCTTCCCTATAAGCATCTTCGTTGTCACCCTGGATAAGATCCACCACTGCCATGTCATCCGCATACTTCACAATATGATCCGTAGCAGATTTGGCGCAGCAGTTGTGGGTCATCAAGGTGAACAGTAGTGTACTCAAAACACAGCCCTGTGGGGAACTCGTACTCATGGAGATGGAGTTGCAAACATTTTCCCAACTCACACAAACTGGGGCCTATCAATAAGGAAATCCAGTATACACATAAAGCAGTATTAAAATCCAGTAGGCTCAAATGCTGTTCATCTAATGCTGTTAAGCAAATGCTGAGGAATGATTGTGCTGAAATTGTTTCTTTTAAAAATGTTAAAAGTTATATTACTGAAATCCCTCTATTGTCCTGACATAATCAGTCAAAAACTGATTATGTCTACAAATCAGTTGTAAGGAGCTCTGGTGGCTCAGCAGACTAATTAACATCCACTTACATCTGCTGCCTGTAATTACTGCAAGTTCAAATCTCACCAGGCTCAAGTTGACTCAGCCTTCCATCCTTTCTAAGGTAGGTAAAATGAGGACCCAGATTATGGGGGCAATAAACTGACTTTGTATAAATATACAAAAGTATGAAGGCTATTGCTTAATGTATTGTAAGCCGCCCTGAGTCTCCGGAGAAGGGCGGCATATAAATCAAATTTTTAAAAAAATTATCCAAGGTTGTCAGTTACTCCATTGACACACTGGTTTGAGCCATAGTTTATTTATCTAGACTACTTAATAAACCACATTTGGCTGGGTATAAGCAGTTAAACTTTGATTTTTCCACAAAATTTGTTTTTTTTTTAACTAATATATTATGTAAATCTCATTTAGTTAATAAAGGGACTATCCCAACAACTATTTATTTTTAACTTTTGACTTGCAGGTATCTTCAGCTGTCACTTAATATTTACTGCTTATATTTTATAGAATGTATATATTTAAAGAATTACATGCAAACAATTGTTCTTTTGAAACAATGAGCTGATTTATATATCACATTAAGGCATTATTTAACTAGTTTCTTAAACAAACCATAATTAATGTTTAAAATTATAACTCATAATGGCTGATTCAAGCCAGCTGAATCACAACTAAATGTATGACATTATAGCTCAGAGGTCTTCAAACTTGGCAGCTTTAAGACTTGTGGGCTTCAACTCCCAGAATTCTCCAGCCAGCAGAGTTGAAGTCCACAAGTCTTAAAGCTACCAGGTTTGAGGCCCCCTGCATAGCTGAATACAATTAGTGAATCCAACCAATACATGGTTGCTATCTATTGTAAAAAAATAAAATAAAACACTAAAATAGTTTAGCTCTCTACAATATTTTAAAATTATTACCAGTTTGTCAGCAAAAATGAAAGTATTAGAAATAGAAAAAAATATTAAAGATGAAGATCAAGCATCTTTTGCTGCCTCTGTGCTTTTTTGATCATGTCAAACATTAACTTAAATCCCATTTATGCAATTCAAAAAAGCACCAGAAGGCTTTACTGGGGCTCAATGTCATATTTTAAAGGATCTGTATTCATGTATTAGATGTCACTCAGAGTGCCTTCAGGCCTCAATTATCCGATTACGTAAATATAAATAGCACTATTAATAAAGTTCCCCATCTCATAAACTATTATTAACTAAGGAAGGTGAAAAAACCATACAGTTGAGGTCCAGATGCGTCCATATGCTTTAGGATGAATATTTTAAAATACAATACCCAAATAATAATTGTTATATAAATAAATACAAAGGGCTAAAACCCGAGGTAATTAGAATAAACTCACTATGCTTCCACACCCAATTGCCCTACTCAGGTCACCCTGAGGTTACAGATAACCCTCCAAGTGCTTCAACAACTCTCTAAAACAGGGGTATCAAACTCAAGGCCTGGGGGGTGCTTAGATCTGGCCTGCGTGGCTACCCTGGAAACAGCAAAGGATCGGCCCATGGTGCCTCTGCAGGTGGCCCTCCTGAGCTCTGTTTTCGCTGGCAGAGGGTTGCAGGAGGCCATCGCAGCCAAAATGAAACTCGGGAGCCCATTTTCGCTGACAGACTGCTTGGGCCACAACAGGCTCCCCCCAACATGAGTGACGTTAAACTGGCCACGGCCTCCCTGGCCCCCCAAGGTCAAACACAACCCTGATGCGGCCCTCAATGAACACCCCTGCTCTAAAAGGATGCAAATGACCAGCTGTCTGCAAGGAATATAAATCCTTCCATTCCCCATCATCCAGTCAGAGCTTAAGAAGCTTCTTGGATGACAAGTGAAATGTCGCCAAAGAAAAACAAGAAAGTCCAATTGCTCTTGAAAATGCACCTTTGGGAAAACCATAACCTGGATGAGTGAGAATCTCTATAGACATACAGCTTCTTAATTATTCAAGTAGGAACAACACTACAGAGTCTTCAACTTACAATAATTTGTTCAGTCCCTGTTCAAAGTTACAATGGCATTGAACAAACAGTCTTGTCAGTAGTGAGAGCAGGAAGCAAAGATCAGTTGGGATGGTGGAGCACAAGGCACTGGGGTCCCAGCATGCAAGATGGAGAGGTGAACACAACTATGACTGGGGCAGATGCAGTTCCCAGGCAGTTGCCACTTTGCAAGGAAGGGTAGAAGGCACCCAAAGGGCAGAGATGGTGGGGAAATAGATGGGTGGAAGGAAATGGAAGCAGTCCCTTACCTTATTGAGGCTCAGGAAGTTGAGAATGGCTTGTGTTGGGGTAGACACTTGTTTAATAATGCACAATTCTCAGTTAACAATGGGAATTGGGACTGCCAGGATTGCAGTCACTAAGTGATGTGGTCACATGATGTCTCAGTTTGTCTCACCTAGCGATGAACAATTTCAGTCCTAATTGTGATTGTATGTCAAAGACTACGTGAAACATCTAATTGTAATAAACACAAGAAAATCAGCTCATTTATTGCAATTAGTCTTAAATCTGATTTTAGTTAGCTATTTTCCTTTATTTCACCTTTAAACTGGTTCCGATACAAAACAGCACTTTTAAAAAAATGACATTGGCATTGATTGTTTCTGGCTTATGCCAGATCATATCCATTCAAATATAAGTTCAAATATTTGAACATATCCATTCAAATAAGGGCATTATAACGACAAACCTTGATTCACAGCTAAACTCAAGCAGCTACATCATGCCAAAGAGGAAGCCTTTCCCCAAAGAGGAAAGGAGATAGAATGCTGTACAAAGAGGCCAGGAATGTATTAACAAGGGAGATCAGAGCAACAAAAAGAAGCTGCTCTGAAAAGCTGAAGAATCAGCTCTCAACAAACGAACCAGCAAATGTGTGGAAATGCTGGTTACAGCAAACCTCCTTCCCATGGTTTAAGGAATCGACAACTGGCAGATGACCTGAATCTGTTTTACTGCAGATTTGAAAGGAAAACACTGTCAACTATTGCCAGCCTCTCCATCTCAGATAAAACAACAAGAGCCAAGTCTCCTACAACTGATTCCATCTTTCTGAGACCCCCATCACTACTGAACACAGAAAAAAAATGTCCAAGGTCTATTTCACAGACAAAAGCCTGAAAAAGCATCAGGCCCATTCAAGGTAACTCCTTCTTGATTGAAAGTTTGTGCTGACCAATTGGCCCCCATCTTCACCTGCATTTTTAATAAATCACTAGAGATGTGTTATGTACCTTCTTGCTTCAAACATTCTACTATCACCCCAGTGCCTAAGAAACCCTCCATCAAGGAGCTGAACAACTACAGATCAGTAATTATGAAAACCTTTGAAAGGCTAGTGCTGACCCACCTGAAAACCAATCCAGATCTGCTGTTAAACCCCTTGCAATTTGCCTACCAAGCAAATAGATTGGCAGATGATGCTGTTAATATAGCACTGCACTACATCTTACAACATCTTGAATCGCCAAGGACCTATGCAAGGGTCCTTTTTGCAGACTTCAGCTCAGCATTTAATACCAACATTCCAGATATCTTTCTCACCAAAGCTAGCTGTGCCTGACACACTTGTAAGTGGATCATAACAGATAGGAAGCAGCAGGTGAAGATAGGCAAAATCACATCAGATACCTGTACAATTAGCACAGGGGCCCCTCAGGGCTATGTGCTCTGTCCATTACTCTTCTCTATATATACCAACAACTGCATCGCAAAGGATCCCTTTGTTAAAGTACTGAAGTTTGCAGATGATACAAACATGATTGGTCTCATTCGAGACCATGACGAAATTCCATATAGAAGGGAAGTTGAACAACTGGTCCTGTGGTGCAGCCGGACAATTTTGAATTGAACACATTCAAAGCTATAGAGATGATAGTAGATTTTAGGAGAAGCCCTCCTATTCTACCACTTCTTATAATAATAGACAACACAGTACCAACAGTAGAAACCTTCAAGTTTCTAGATTCTATAATATCTCAGAACTTAAAAAGGGACATCTAACATCAAAAACATTATCAAAAAGCACAACAAAGAATGTTCTTTCTGCACCAACTCAGAAAGCTCAGACTGCCCAAGGAGCTATTGATACAGTTCTACAAAGGAATTATTGCATAGCAACCAAACAAGATAGAGATAGACTTCAACAGATAGTTAGGATTGGAGAAAAAATAACTGCAACCACCCTGCCTTCCAGAGAGGACCTGTATGAGGGTACTGCATGAGTCAGAAAGAGGGCTGTGAAAATATCTATAGACCCCCTCACTTCCTGGACACAAACTGTTTCAACTTCTTCCCTCAAGATAATGCTACAGGGCATTGCATGCCAAAACAACCAGACACAAAGACAGTTTTTCCCCATGCTATCACTTTGCTAAACAATTAATTCCCACAACACTGTCTATTCCCTAGGATGTCAAACCACCTAGTAGGGCTGTATTACCTATTATCCTTCTCATCATTACATTTTTCCTATTACCTATTTCCTTAGCTTATGACTATAACTTTGTTGTTTATATCTCATGATTTATGTTGATTGCTTTTATTTAGTATTCTATTATGATTTAGGTTGATTGATTATTTATTTATTCATTCATTCATTCATTCATTCATTCATTCATTCATTCAATTTATATACCACCCTTCTCCTATTGGACTCGGGGCAGTGCACAGCCAAGGATAAAAAACATACCAATACAAAATTTAAAATCAATTAAAAGAATTATACAGCTTTGGCCCACAATTTAAAACAATCCAATTAAAACCCAATTTACTCTTAAAAAGCTAAAAAGAGCTAAAAAGGGGGGGGGAGGTTCACGCCAGCCCTGCTTGATGGAAAAGAAAAGTTTTTAGGGCACAGCAAAAGGCCCGGAGATCTGGTATCCTTCGTATCTCCGGGGGCAAATCGTTCCAGAAGGCAGGTACTGCCACAGAGAAGGCCCTCCCCCTGGGGGTCGCCAGCCGACATTGCCTGGCTGACGGCACCCTGAGGAGTCCCTCTCTGTGGGAGTGTACTGGTCGGTGGGAGGCTATCGGCGGCACAAGGCGGTCTCGCAAATACCCAGGTCCGATGCCATGGAGCGCTTTAAAGTTGGTGACCAACACCTTGAAGCGCACCCGGAAGACCACTGGAAGGCAATGCAGCTTGCGCAGGAGAGGCATCACATGGGAGCGCCCTCTTGCTCCCATAATCCCCCGCGCGGCCGCATTCTGCACCAGTTGGAGCCTCCGGGTGCTCCTCAAGGGGAGCCCCATGTAGAGAGCATTGCAGTAGTCCAGGCGGGAAGTGACGAGCACCTGAGTGACTGTGCGTAAGGAGTCCCGATCCAGAAAGGATCCTAGATTATCACTGAGTCATAGGAGTTAGTATCCTATGACTATCACTGAGTGCTGTATCTTATGAGTTATGATGATTGTATTTTATGATCATGATCAAGATTTATCACTTGTTGCTTATACAGTATGTACACTGAGAACTTATGCACCGGAGACAAATTCCTTGTCTGTCCAATCACATTGGCCAATAAAGAATTCTATTCCATTCCATTCCATTCCATTCTATATATGTTTGATACATAATGAAACATTTGATCTTATAATCAAAAACATGGTTAACAAGCAAGCTTGACACTATATATGAACAACAGCCTAAACTATTCTGTAATTATTCCAATTAAGTTTATAATCTACCTAGTAACCCATTCAATGAATTCTCACATTTCTAAATTTATTGATTTAAATGATAGTATTAAAATATCTTAGTCTGATCAAAAGCATAAATGTTACATACCTCAACAGACAGAAATGTTGGTTCATCATTTACTATGTCCACTCTGCCTGAAGAGCTACTTTTGTTTTTCAGCTGAAAATGTGTTTTAATCATGTAGCCATCAGTAGAGTCCTATGTTTAGAGTTGAAAGAAAAGCAACATTTGAATGTTTTTGTTTTGGAGAAGGAATTCTACAACTTAAAATCACTTTAAAGGATTTTAAATAAATTATGTAATAAGCAAACTGATACAAAAGCATCCCATAATTAGATACTGAAGTCCTTTTGTAATCAAAATTCTGTGAAGTTGAGCTTGTCTCCCAGATATTACATGGATACATATATGTCATTTTCTTGGATAAGTGGTTTGTCATTGGCTTTTTCCAGGGTGATTTGTCAAGTATTATTGCTCAATATCCTTAACACAGTATATAAAAATTTAGAATTACTATACCTACTCCTACCCACATTTTCTATTCAAATTTATTCAGATATAAGGCCCCTTTAATTTAATGACATTCAGTTTCATGTATGCATAGAATTGCTACCTCTGTTCTATTGATTCTATCCACTTACTTTCACAATACTAGAAAAATCAATCCATTATTCTAATCTCACTTTGCCTTTTTTTTTTTTCATGTACTACTTCAGTTAATTGATAATCTTAAAACTGATTTTTTTTTTTTTCAATTTTCTTATTGGAGGAATCTCTTCACTTTTTTCCTAAGCAATCTTAGTAATATCGTATTACTATCAAATATTAATTCATTGTCATTTTAAAACCAGTTCATCAAATACAACCAACCATTATAAATTTAGTGTTATATTTTACCTACTCATTTTAAAATACATTTTAAAATGAATAGGTAATATATGAGGATTGAATCTAAGAAAAATTCAGTGTTCTGCATACAGATATTTTCATAATATGCAGTAGAATCTGATCTTTCAATAGACGAATAAAAATACTACATTTCACTAGTTAAAACAATTATTAGTTAGCTAACTAGAAACAAAATTTTCAAATGAAACATTTTCAAAAAGAATTGGAATTTTCTAAGAACATATTTTGAGTTTGACTCTCCAGGAGGAGGGCATAATTATTTGTAAAATATTACAATTTAAAGCATTATGTAAAGAGGATTTGTTCTTTTTACAAAGCAATATTTGCCTTACAAAGTGTATCATGATATGATTTTGCCTTACAAAATGTATCATATTCTATGTGGCACAGAGAAAATAAAACACAAGGGTAAATATTCATAAATAAAAATATCTACTTAATACCATATTGAATAAGAATTTCAAAACAGTCAAAACAAAACAAGGTAGTATTTTTATTAAATCATACATGCTGACCCATTTTTCAGTTAAGTGCAGATGGTAAACATGTAAATTGTGACAAAAAAGGCACAAGGATTCAACAGACATTCAGTAAAAGCACTTGACAAGAAGCATGAAGGATTCTTCCCATATGCCACTGAAAATGGGACAAAAAAATTACCATCTGTAAAACAGGAGAATGTGAAATAGCACTTTCTAAAATTAAACATTAAAGTACATAGACCCAGAAATGTACTAAAGAGCTCTATAAGAATGAAAAAGTATAATTAAAACTGCTAACTTAATTTTCCAAATGTGAAGGTTTTTTGGACTTTAAGCATTATAAATGTCTCAATATGGTGTTTTAGCAGCTTCAAATGCTCTTATCAGCTAGAATTTATCTAGATACATCTCAGTTTAGGAGACTCGTCCAGTTACGGGATCAAACCTGTTATAAGACCAAATCACCTTTGGTTTGGTCAATCACTGATGGTTAATCTTTACAAAAAAGAAGAGAGATTACAGCTTTTTTATTCTCTTTGATTCGTTGGCAGCTTTTGATACTGTTGATCATAATATCCCTGTGAATTGAATCTGTATATTGGAAGTTAGAGACACCGTACTACCCCACTTGTATTTATGGGGTCATATTCAGGAACAAAACTGGATAATTCCAAGCCAGTTAAGCTGAAAGATTCCATAACAATCTATTTTATCCCGAATGCTGGTTAACTTTTACATGTTTGTTGAAGGGGAGTGCCACTAACATGTTTTTAATCTATTTTAAAAGTGTTAGTGTTTATGTGTTAGTGTTAGTGCTTATTTCCAATTTGCTATCAAGCCAAATTCACAGTAGCCTTATAGGATATGAACCTAGATATCTATAGGTGTGTCTGTCCTTATATAACTGTCTGTCAACTGCCTACTGGGAATATCATATTTTCCAGCAATTTGCTACTGTGTGTTGTGACCCCAGAAAGGGGTCTTTATTCTTGATTCAAGTACCCTAGTAGTGGAATTTCCCCAGGGTCATAATGTTCACCTGGGTATAGTTTATCTTTGTGCTATTGTGCCTTCTGGTCTTGTTTTTAAGCTGGTTTTAAATATTTTATTTTTAGAAGTTTCAACTGCTTAAAAGATACTGTAAATGGTTTTTAATTATCCTCACTTTGGAATTCGTTATTTACTACTGAAAAATGGATTGAAATTTTATAAATCAAATAAATTCACAGCATAAAACCTGAATATGTCATATTACATAAGTAATCCCAAGAACATTGGCACATTACAGCTCAAGGAAGGGATATTTCATGCCTTTCCCCACCCCCACCCCTTTTCTCAGAACAAAACTACCCCAATGGAATGCTGAGGCCCCTTTAAGCTCCATCTGCTTTTTTTTTTTATTTATTTATTTATTTATTTTTTTACTGCACAATGTCAGCCCCGTATCATTAGCAGCCAGGCCAGGCATGCCTCATCAGCAGCTGAAACAAGAAGACAATGAAGGTCAGCTGAGGCAGCAGAGTGCTAGATAGTGAGGTTGACTGGGATTCAGCTCGGGCTTGCAGAGCACGGCAAGCAGCCCCAGATCTGCTTGGTTCTGAGGCTGCTTGCTGCAGGGCAGGGTCTAGACCAGGGGTCTTCAACCTTGGTAACTTTAAAGCTTTGCTGGCTGAGGAATTCTGGGAGTTGAAGTCCACAAGTCTTAAAGTTATCAAGGTTGAAGACCCCTGGTCTAGGATAACTAACAGGGCAAAGATGAGGGGAGATAGGCAGGTAGGGGGAGTTGAAGCTTGGACCTAGAAGGGTCCAAAACCAAAATGGTTTAGACTAGGTTGGGTATTTGGCTAACAACTGGCAAATTTCACTTAATAACAGTAACCTGGATTGCCAAGATTGCAGTCGCTAAATGATGTAATCCCATGATTTCTCATTTTACAACCGTATGGCAGCAATTGAAATTCTAGCCTCAACTGTGGGCGTAAGTTGAAAACTATCAATGTAGCCACTATTTTCAAGGAGCATATCAGGATCCACTTGAACTTCTGTTTCTCATTAATAGAAAACTGGAGGAATTATGTAATGAATTTAAAAGAAGTTGTTAAGGAAGAACATGAAAAAAGACTGCCAAAAATGAAGAAAGTGAGGAAAGCAAACTGGATGGCAGAACAAACAGTGGAAATGGCAAAGTAAAGAAGAAAGCCAAAGTCAAAAAAGACAAACATATCAGAAGGGAACTTAACAAGGAGTTTCAGAGAGCTGTTAGAAGTGACAGTAGAAGTAAGCAGTATTATAACAATATCTGTAAAGACACTGAAGATGGAAACAGAAATGGAAAGCAAGGTATGTCTTACAAGCCATCTTTTAAGTCAGAAGAATGTTCTAATCTCAAATTGATATGCTAAAGGATGCCAATGGACAGATAGTAGCCAATTCAGTGGAGAACAAAGGAAAATAAAAGGAGTATACTGAAACACTATACAGTAGAAATGCCTAAGTATTCAATATACCTTAGAAGATATTCTCTACTTCTAAGTAGAGATGAGGTTAGGTAAACTTCAAGCCTTACCAAGTTAGAAGGCTATAGGAAGTTAGTATCCTTAATACCAGTGGTGAAATCCAATTTTTTTTACTACCAGTTCTGTGGCTGTGGCTTGGTGGGTGTGATGTGGGTTGGTGGGCGTGGCAGGGGAAGGATACTGCAAAATCTCCATTCCCACCCCACTCTGGGGCCAGCCAGAGGTGGTATTTTCCGGTTATTCAAACTACTCAAAATTTTCACTACCGGTTCTCCAGAACATGTCAGAACCTGCTCTATTTCACCCCTGCTTAATACCTTTAATTTCACATGCTAGCAAAATAAGGATCATCCGACGCAGATTATAGCCCTGTATAGGAAAAGAGATGCCAGATGTTCAGGTTAGCTTTAGAAAAGCAGGGAACATGAGATATGGGATGCCCTTCGTACAGTCACTCACACTCTCATTATTTTTCGGCTTGATTACTGCAATGCCCTATACATGGGGCTGCCCTTGGGGTGCACCGGAGGCTTCAACTGGTCCAGAAGGTGGCTGTGCGGGTTGTTATGGAAGCCTTTCATTACTCCCGTGTAACACCTCTCCTGCGTGAACTGCACTGGTTACCGGTGGCTCTTCAGATCCGCTTCAAGGTACTGGACTTGACCTATAAAGCCCCACATGGCATGGGCCCGGGGTACTTGCAGGACCACCTCCTACCGGCCTTTCACCGCCCAGTGCGGTCACATTGGACTGCCCTCCTCCAGGTGCCATCGGCCAGACAATGTTGGCTGGTGGCCCCCATGATGAAGGCGTTCTTGGTGGCCGCACCGACCCTCTGGAATGAATTACCCACCGGGCTTCGGACGGCCCCCGACCTCCGCACTTTCCGTACCGAACTGAAGACATGGCTTTTTCAGCAAATTCCCTGATCTGTTATGAGATTTTAGTTGTTGGGGTTTTTACATCTGGATGTTTTTAGTTCTATTTATTGTTATATGTTTTTTATCCCCGAGTCCTACGGGAGAAGGGCGGCATAGAAATCTAAGAAAATAAATAAATAAATAAATAAATGAATGAATGAATAAATAAATAAATAAATATCATAGCTGATGCTGGATATTTGAAAGAGCTAAAGAATAACAAAAAGAAGTAAGTATGTGCTTCATTGAAAAGCCTTCAATTGTGTTGATCACATGAAGCTGTGGAAAATGCTAAGAAAAATGGGGAAAAATATAAATAATCTGCACTGTGCTGATGAGCCTACCAACAGTCAAAATCGCAAAGGATCCAAGAGCCTTGGTAGTACAAGTCAAAGAGCATAGTGAATAAATAGGACTAAAATTAAATATAAAGATAACCAACCTAATGATAGCAATTGCAACAACCAGTCCTAGATTTGACAATGAAGGTATCAAAATGGTGGATAGCTTCTGCCTTTTAGGATCAACTATCAACCGTAAAGAAACAAGCAGCCAAGAAAACTAGCACTTGATAGAGCATCCATGAAAGCCTTGAAAAAAATATTCAAATGATGTGATATGTCTATACCTAGCTACCTATCAAAATATTCTACTTCAAACATATTATGCAACAAATCAGGTCTTTGAAAAAGGCTCTAATGCTGAGAAAGATGGAAGGAAATAAATGGACGCTGAAAGCAGGAAGGTAGATGGACTCAATTACACTGATAAGTACACTGTTGGACAATTTCACAAAACAGATTAGGGATAGATCATGGTAGAGAAGATTGGTAGGAATTGAAAATCTGAAGCACATAGTCTACTTATCTACTGCTGTTTATATTACTGCTGTGTAGCTTTGTATAAAGGTAGAGAGGGTTGTTTCCAACAATAAGAAACCACATTATATTTTGTTTGTTCTCCAAGGACCACAAGAAATATGTCGAGATTCCATTTTGGGGAATGAAAACATACCACGGCTGAAAACATATTACTGAGAATTAAACAACAGAAGGTTGTAGAATTTAATTCAACACAATAATCTGGGGATATTCTGGGTTGTCCATTTCTGCTTTGTATCAGAGATACACACTATTGTTCTTCACTCGGGTTTTGTGTTGCTATTAATTTTGATATTAAAAAATTGGATTTTAATACTGGCTAAAATGGAAAAACTTCTCTTGTAACAAAGGATAAAGATTGATGAGACTCAAGAATTTCTGCTCTAGATACATTTATTTACTATTTTAATCACTTTCCTATATAATGTTTCCCAATATGTTCCTGATACATTTCTCAAAATCCATATGCAATCGTCAATTCCAAAGACTCTACAGTAATGTTATTAGTGAGCATTCAAGGATGAACAATCCCCAGATGTTAGTGAATTATAAATCCCAGCATTCTTCAGCACTGTCCATACTGATAGGAGATTCTGGATATTGGGATCCAATAATTCCTGCATTATACCAATTCAACTGTAGTGCGAAATGGGGGGGGGGGTATCTGCTTACTGCAGTTTTTCAGATAATAGTTAACTCCCAAGAATCACATTTCTCCTATTAAATCTCTTCTAGCTATCAACATGCAATATGGGTTATAGTTCCAAAGAACCGCTTCTATGCCTGGTTTATGCTTGCACAAAACCTTCAGAAAATGTGATTTATCATCTACCACTATACCACAAAATGAAAAAAAAAATTATCCTGCAAAAATCCTGCAAAAAACAACTGCTCTGGATACCATTAACCAAACCTAGTTATAAATTTCTTACACGTTAGCTCATTTAAGAACGTTAAACATGTTCTTGACATGGGTATTTTTTTAAAAGACGTTATGGGATTAAAATGTGTAACACAGCATGGATTCCTGGTAACAATATCTACTGAAAGACAACTAAAATGCATGCTTGGTAATAAACAGTAGCTGCATATTAACAGCTCATTTCTCAAAGAAAGCACAAACAAATTGGGGGTTTTATTAGCTGTTTCATTAAGTTTTATTTTAGAGAAACACACACAAAAAGCATATGTGCAACAGCTGATCTAAAAGGATTCTATTCAAAACAATCTCTGTTCAAACCCCATTAATGTACCATTAAATTACTTGATAAGTCTGCAAATGTAACTATAAATTTAACTCTTTGGATAATATATCATTTTTGACAAGAGTTTATTTCATTTGTCTTAATTTTAAATCAATATATGTCTCTTTTCAGCATATTAATTATTTTCTCTAAGCCACATTATCCATGTCTGTCTGTCCGTCCATCCATCCATCCATCCATCCATCTATCTATCACAGTGTCATAGACTATTTTAACATTTCTTTCATCAAGATTTCACCTAAAATAAATATATGTACTTCTGTCAGTATACATTTGAACACAAAACCAATTCTTTTCAAGAAAATTACCTTTTCCTTAGTTGCTTTTACTGGCATCTTATATTTATATTCCCACTAAAACCTAATGAGCCAAATTCAGAATGTACTTTTGCTGGAACGAACTATGACTGTACATGCCATAAAGACTATAGTTGCAAACGAAATCTAAGTAGTACAAGAACATAGGCTTATTGGGTAGGAAAAACAAACTTCATATTCAGTATCTTGCTATAATGTTCCCTACTAAACATTGCATTCAGTCTCACAAATTGGCAATTCTTAGATTTATATATTTAAAGTTAGAAGCAAAATCACGCTGTATGAAATAAATCTCATTTGAACTTTGTGCTAAGCATAAATACATGTAAATTTACTTTAATATACATTTGTGGCAGGATGAGATGCCCTGATGGACATGGCATAATATAAAATGGTCTAGGTGCAAAGATTTTATTTTTCTTGTCAGTACCAACTCAACTGTTAGATTAGACATCTAGCAGCTTCATATCCAATTAAAATACCGGAGAGCAGGCCCATCAGATGTTTGTAAAAAAATATATAACAGGCAGAAGTGTTAGACAATGGTAGAATCCTCAAAATTGAGGATTGCTGGACACTTCTGTACTGAATGGATGGATTTGACATTGTGGGAATCCAGACACATGTGCAAGATGAATCTGTAGCTGAAAAGCCAATAGAAGCAAGTACAATCTGAACAAAATATCTGTGGAAAGGGGTGGCTGGTGGGGAAAAATACAGCATTTGGATAAAGGGCTGTCCTTAGTGATTTGTAAACACAAAATATTCTTCTCTACGTAAGCCGCCCTGAGTCTCTGGAGAAAGGCGGCATATAAATTGAACTAATTAATTAGTTTCTACATCTATACTTAAATACTTTTAAATTCTTTTTTTTTTCTTTTATTTAGATTTTTAGGTGTCCTATGATAATTTAATTGATGGTTCATCCCTGTAGATTTTTGTTTGTTTTTCTAAAAAAAATTACTTCTCCAGGTAAAAAGGAAAGAAAGCTTTTGTTAATTGGAAGAGAATCTAAGGGATAAAATTGTTTCCAGTTAATTGCTATAATAAAAA
Organism: Arizona elegans; assembly: GCA_022577455.1. Taxonomy (NCBI): domain Eukaryota; kingdom Metazoa; phylum Chordata; class Lepidosauria; order Squamata; family Colubridae; genus Arizona; species Arizona elegans. The sequence continues at coordinate 61,113,358 of JAKOOJ010000008.1, forward strand.
ATGCCATTGTAAAAAACCTAAGACGAAAATGTTTACATTGGTTATTTTTGTAATTTTCAGCTTCTTTTCAAAAGCAAGTTAAAAATACTTATAAAAGAAAAGAATGTTGTGACCCCGATTCCTGAGCCTGTCCTAACAGAGGAAGAGGACTCAGAAGGTGATGGGGAGGAACTGATAAGGCCTCCCTCTCCAGGACTCTCCTCTCTGGCAATGCCTCAGGTTTCATCCGAAGGCCAAGAGGAACAGCCTGGGATATGCCAGGAGGAAAGCATATCGGAACAACAACAGGATGATGAATCCTGGCTTGATCCCAGGCAGCGTCGAAGGGAGAAGCGTGAGCAGCAACGAAAGAGGCCTGGGAGGGCCAGAGATTGAGCTGAGTCACTGAGCCACACCCCACAAGGAATAAAAGTGGGTGTGATTGCTCTTCAGGCTTTGTGACAGTCAAAGTTAAAAACCTGAGAGTCACATCGCGTTACCTGAAATCTGTCTTGTACATATTTGGATTGGACCTTGGCTAACTCTTGCTTCGTGGATTACTTTTGGCTACTGGACCGGACTGAGGATAAACTCTCTCTTGCTTACTGTGAGTGAAAACTGACTTGGCAGGCATTTTGCAGTTTACTGCCAAAACTCTTATCTGCAAGGGTTTCTAGTCTGATTGCTTACTAAAATCTTGGCAGGCATGCCTGGTTGTGTGTTTGCCTGTGTGGGAAAGGGGGACAGAACAAAAAATATCCAATTCTCAATGTCTATTTTATTTTGTTTTGTTATATTTTGTTGAAAGTATCCTAATACTTGTATTTAATAATTAAAATTAAATACCACATTAAAGTTTTAAGGAAAAAACAGTGCTTTAAAAAAGAACCAAAGGCCAAGTAAGAACTAAACTTAGATAGACATCTTATTGTTTATAATTCTTGGAAGAAAAGCTTTCAGAAATCAAATTACATAAATTTGGATCTTTTATCTTAGCATAAATATCAAAGTACAGTAGAACCTCTGGTCATGACCAATTCTGACCACGACCAAATCGGGTTCCGACCAAAAAATTCACATTTTTTTCTGCAGCCGATTTCCCCTTCTGCGCCATTTTTTTGTAAGCAACAAATTTCCAAACTTAGGTTTGAGTCACAACCATTTGAATCGGTTTGCGACCAAAGTTATAGAATGAATTATGGTCATGACCAGAGGTTCTATTATACAATAAATAATAACTTGGTAACAACTACTCTTAGGAAGTCTTCGTTATAAATGGCTTAAGACCTGAAGTTTGCCCATACCTTTATGCTTCTCCATTGCCAATCATCCCCAATTCTTTGTGAATATTGGAGAAATTCTGTACAATATTGCTTGAATGTATTCTCTTCCAAAAAGAAATCTGCATCAACCAAGTTAAGTGACATCTGTCAAGAAAACGAAGTGTTAGCATTGGCAGAAACTGTGAACTCTGAACATATTACCTATCTCCCAAAGGAAAGGAAAGAGAGAAAAATGGAAAATTCAACATACAGTAGGGATTGGACTCATGCCTAATCACTTTGCTACAGAAGGGCATCTGAAGGGTACCAATTTAGGAAGCACTTTTGAAGTAACACATTTCTGTGCACAAGTCTGGAAAACTATTAAAAAAGAAGAAACTTTTTCATTTTTAGCTTTTGTGCTAGTTAAACATAAGGTACTATTTTCTTACCAATCAGAAAAATGTATTTCAGTGTTCTTTACTTTGCAATAAAATATGTATTTTTCCTAGAACTCCAACCTGGAAAGCATTTAGCTTAACCATTTGCCTTACCAAGATGAAAACAGATTGAATAAGCAAGGAACCTTAAGGACTAGGATGCCGATTTGAGTGAACTTGGCAGGAAAAGCCCAACGATCTTATTTTTAAAGAGAATTATTGATTAACATATATTGTCATTATCCCAGATTATTGTGAGCTGGGAATTCCATATTCCAGATTTTGGACTTTATCAATAATTACTAGGTCTCTCACTACTATGACATATACAAAGCATTAGTTAACATTGCTGGAATACAGGTGATATAATTCTCAGACACCTAAAAGGAAGATTGTTTTTAGCAAATAAACATATGCAACAGTTACAACAGATCAACCTATAAACCTGGAAACCTATAAACCTTGAACCTATAAACAACTCCATTTCCATGTGCTGAAATCTTTGAAAAAATTAAGAATTTTATTAGTTAATTCTTATTTATTTATTTTAATAAATAAAACTATAGATGAACGACACTGAGTTTTGAAGTTGTATTTATTCATTTATAAATTAATCAATCAAGGAAACTAGGTTCAACTTGGGCAACTAGCATCATGCTAAAAACAATACAAAATATTCACATCAAAAATAACAATTAAATTTTAGTCTGTAGTTTATGTTATGTTATAACTTTTCAAAACCGGTTGCATTCTGCAGTCTGCTGAACTTGGATTTCACCATAGGGTTATTTATGAACGTTTATAATCAGTCTTTTTGTTGCCTGCATCAGATTGAAAACTGTGGCAAAAGACAGCTAAATGCCTAATAGAGTATATATTACATGTGGGTAATCTAAAGCTAGATTCAGAGTCTAAGACTACTGAAAACCTAACCAAGGAACTAAGAATTATTAAGTAGCATCTAAGAATATAGGCAGTCCAAAACACGGTGGTTTTTTTCCCCATATTATGATGTTCCGGGCTGATGAATTTGGAATTTCCAAATATCGAAGAAATCTTTTAGGAATTGCCCCACTGGTGCTAAGCATGGTGTAACAATGAATTTCTTTTTCCGTAAGTGTCAATTTCAATCCACAAGTCCCAATATTTTGTAAATTTTTCCAACTGTTTTTTTCCTCTCAATCTTAGCATTACCAGAATAGAAACATCAATAAATCAGATTCATTTCTTTTCAAGTCTGTTATATCAGACATGTTATGAACTAAGTGCCTCTCTGTTTGGATCTTAAAGTCCCATTAGATGTTAACCAGCTTATTTTCAAAAACTTTCTTAACTTGTTCTCAGTAATTTTTACTACATCCAATTCCAAACCTCTGGCCAAGTTTTCAATGAATAATTCTGGCAACTTAATCATAACACTGCTTGCAATCAGGCTGTGCAATTTTGCTGCAGCCACCGATCAGTCAATTGTTTCATCCTTTTTACTACAAAGACGACATTTGCTGTTGTTTGTTACATGTTGAATTTTGACCTTCATACAACTAATTGGCAAAGCTTGTTGTTGAGATGCCAAAATAAAGCCTTCAGTTTCTTTATTTAATATTCAATTTTAACCAACTCCATGTGGATTTTACATCAGCTTTTCCTCCTCAACCTTCAAATATTGACCATACATTGGCTTGTTCTTCCAATTAACAAATTGGTTTTCATTTCTTTTCTATATTTAACCTTCACCTTTGCTGATTTCAAGAGCTTTCCTTGACTGACTTCTTCAGCAAGGGTTCTTGGTTTTTCATGTCAGGTATGCTTATATCAGTATTATGGTTTGTTGTAGTCAGCCAGATGTTTAGACTGCATTTGGCATTTTTATCCACCTATTGAATCCTTCTCAAGGACCTGGGATAGGGAGGTATTGTTTGATGTTATGAAAGATATCACAGGAGGTGAGCTGTTCCAAGTAAAGCTCTTTTGCAATTAACTAATGGTGATTTTGTTAATGCTGATGTTCAAGTCTGCTCCAGATGTTTTGGGATTGCACCCAAGCACCTATTATTGTTGATACTATCTTTGCTTTGTTTTGCCACAGTCCTACTTCTATTTGCAGTACCTTCTCCAAGTACTGCCATGTGCACTATCCAGACTTCTTCGTCTTTACTATCATAGTCAATTTATTTTCAGAACATTCAATTGTTCCATTATATTGATTCAATTAATTAAAATATTTAACATTGCCTTTTAGGATAAAGTCCTCATTATATAAATAAGTCCTCTTATATGAATACAGATCAACAATAAAATATTAGAAACATTAAAAAAAGGCAGTGGAAACAATAAATGCAGCATTCAATCAATAAAGCAGCACAAAATAAACTTACACAAAAACAAAGTTTATAATAAATTTTTAATCCCGTTACACATTTGCAGCAATGGGAATAGGTAAACCATCACTGGATTACAAATCCAGAAACATGAGACCAGCATTAAAAGACTCTCTTAATCCTTTATTGGAACCAAGAGGCAGGGGAGATGTCCTTGAATAATTAAAGTATATGAAACTTATTTAAGCAAAATGCCATGTTTATGGGCATAAGGGTAATAATAAATATTTAGGTTTCTGCAATTAGTACAGCATTATAGATTCTAGCGAGCCTATTTCCGCTCATCAAAGGGTATACAGGGTATACCAGATGTTGATTTTTACTATCTCCATAGTAATCTTTCTCAATCTGTCTTCCAGATTTGTTGGACTTCAGTTTCCGTAATAGCTAGTACTCACCAGCTTTTGGGAATGTAAGAGCTGAAATCAAAATATACAAGTTGCTGTGGGATGAGCTGAAGCGGGATCGACTCGCCCGGTTCCAGCGGATCGGCGCTGGCTGTGAAACTCAGCTGGAGCTCCACCGGCTTCCGCAGTCGCCGGCAGCAACACACGGGCCTTGGGAGGAGTCAGCTGGAGTTGGGGCGCGGCCGGAGCTCCGCTTAACGCCCCGGGTTCTGCTCACTCGGCTCCAGCTGATCGGCGCTGCCGGCGAAGTTGCGGGTGGTTAGACTTAGGGCAGCGACCGACGCTGGAGCTCTGCCAGAGCCCCAGAAGGCGGCGCGCCCGGAAGAAAAGAGGAAGAGGCGGAGAGAAGAGGAGAAGGGGTTTGAAAAGAGAGAGGCTTTGGCGGGAAAGAAAAAGGAAAGCGGGGGTAGAGAGGCTAGAGATAGAAAAGGCAATGGGAATAAGGGAGGCTTCTGTGGGGCAAACCTGAAGGAAAGATAAAGAAAGGACTGACAGGGAAGGGAGAGAGAGGAGGGAGAGGAGGAAGGGAAAATAGAGAGACTGAGAGAAAGGGAGGCAAGCAGAGAATCAATGAAGGAGCAAAAGCAGAGGAAAAAGAGACCAGCAAAGGGGGGGGGAGAAGGGAGAGGGAGGGGGAGACCAGTACCACCCCACAGCGTGATCCACCCGCTGGGAGGGGACTGATCACCACCCCATCCCCATTGTGTGACCCACCTGCTGACTGGAAAGTGCACAAGGAACTGGCTGGAAGACAAGACAGCAGAGTCCAGATGACCTAGAGAACTTAGTGAAGATAAAATAGCTTTCATGGGATGCTTTGTTCTCAGACCCAGTCTGGAATCAGCTAAAGGGGAACTCCTGGGTTATCATGAGTTCATAAGGAGTATATCATGAATTCATAAGGAGTGTTACAGACCCCTTGCATCCTGGACATAAATTGTTTCAACTCCTACCCTCAAAACAACGCTATAGAACACTGCATACCAAGACAACTAGACACAAGAACAGTTTTTTCCCCCCCGAAGACGGTCACTCTGCTTAACAAATAATACCCTCAACACTGTCAAACTATTCACTAAGGCTGCATTACTATTACTTCTAACCTTTCCTATCACCCATCTTCTCCCACTTATGACAGCATGATTGTATCCTTACAATTTATATTGATATTGTTTCCTGATTGCTTATTTGTACCCTATGACTATCATTAAGTGTTGTACCTTATGATTCTTGACAAATGTATCTTGTCTTTTTTTGTACACTGAGAGCATATGCACCAAAGAAAAAAAAATTTATTGGCCAGTCACACTTGGCCAATAAATTATTCTATTCTATTCTATTCTATTCTATTCTATTCTATTCTATTCTATTCTATTCTATTCTATTCTATGGGCAACAGAAGTGGTGGAAGAAGCTAAAGAGGCCACGGCCAATTTGCCACCAGAATGGCTTCCAGGTGGAAATGAGAAAACCTGGATGCAACAATGCATGGCTCACCTATATGGAAGCCAAAATATCTCACCTAACAGAGATGATGGTCTCATAGACAGCAATGGGTGGTTTGCCCTTAAACGGAGGCCCAGATGGACTGATCAGTGGGGGGATAGGGTCTTCAACTTCAGTTGAGAAACCAGTGAGGCTGGTGATCGGTTAAAACTCTGGAGGTGCAGGGCACTACAGGCGTACTTTTACAAGCTGCATCAACCACAAAATCCAGCCCAGTCAGGAAACTACAAAGGGCTTGCAGTGACAGGAGTGATGAGAGCTTCTCCCTTAGCAAGGGCTCACATATGCAAGGGCCTGCTGAGGACAAAGAGACAAGGCCCTGCAACAATCTTCAGAGACTCGCAAGAGCACTCAAACACAAACTGTCAGACAAGATCCTGAGTCCTTCACGACTGAGCTCCCTGAAGGGTTGATGGATCCTTCGCCAATGGTGCCGGTACAACACCAATTTAGTCAGACACCTACTCACCTTGATTGTCCCAGCAGGAAATGACTCAGTGATGGGGGACAGTCACCTGCACTGCAGACAGTATACCAGCACTTGGACTGTAGACAGTATACCTGCACCTGGTGCAAGAGCAATAAGCTCCCATGGAAAGTATGGGATGGCTGTGGAAAATGGACCGAACGAGCAGAGTACTACAACCAGGGGAGGTGATGTGTCTGCAGGCTTCCATCAGATTGGACTGGGCCCTACGTTGTCTTTGAATCTAACCCAGAAGACAGAATATTGTAGAAGTAATCCCAGAGGTAGTCTCTATAAAGGCCTTGCAGCAGGCTAGAGGGCAGATCTCAGTTAAAATCTGAAATGTTACCAACTTCCCTGTAAGTTTGAAGGACCGAATGTTGTTAGGACAAGTGAGATCAGCCACCCCTGACATACTGCCCGATACAGGGCAAAAGACAGGGCGAGGTTTCAATAGATTGATTCTACCCAAGGAACACACAGCTGGCCCAAGAGTGGCAGGAGAGGGCTAGAGACCAACTCTGGAGGTGGCAACACCTGTTCTCAAAAGACAAATTTGATGTGCAGTGCACTAGAAGCACTCAACATTTAGTCTGTCTACAGGAAGATAAGCCTTTCTGAGGGAGGTCTCAGCAGATTTCTTTAAGTGACTTGGACAACCTCAAAGAGCATCAAACAAAATTGAAAAGGACTGGGATCATCCGAGAATCTCGGAGCACCTACACCTCTCCCATAGGAGAAATCCGGAAAAAGAATGGGTCCCTGAGAATGTGCATAGATTACCATACCCACAATCGGAGGATCCATTCCAGATCAGTACATTATCCCCCCAAATCAAAGACACCCTACATTGCTTATTGGGGCAAAGTGGTTTAGTGTGCTGAATCTAGAAGTGGCTACCACCAGATTCCCATGGATCCAAATGATAAAGAGAAAACTGCTTTCATCTGCCCCTTGGGGTTCAATGAATTCAACCGGATGCCTCAAGTGTTATCAGGGGCCCCCCGCGACCTTTCAGCAACTTTTGTAGCAGACGGTGGGAGACATGAATTTGATAGAAGTGTTAGTGTTCCTTGACAATATCATTGCCTTTGGTAAGACACTTAAAAAACATGAGTCCCTGGAGAAGGTTCTGACGAGGCTCCACGAAGAAGGGTTGAAGCTGTCCCTAGAGAAATGCCAATTTTAGCAATAATCTGTCCCATACCTTGGTCATGTTGTCTTCACAGAAGGGATATCAACCAATCCCATGAAGCTTGAGGCCGTCACTTCCTGGCCCAGACCCCAAAATGTGGCTGAACTGCGATCATTTATAAAGTTTTTGTTTAAACTCACACCTTTGTATTTTAAGATGTATCAAATTTGTTTGGGGGGGAGGTTGGGGAAAGGGGCGGAAAAAGTAAGGCTCAGAGGAGAGGCAAGACATCAAGCTGACTGGGGATACGCGAATTGACATATCAGTGCAATCACAGAGCAACCTTTAATGCAGGCAGACTGCCAAGGTGGGAAATTTGCAAACAGTTCCAACAACTTTCTGACATAGTTGCTGCCTGGAAGTACAAGAGAGGGCCTTGGGCGAAAGCAAAGACCAGTTTCCTTGCCTGCCTGTTTGTTTACCTGCCCGCTTGCCTTTCCAATCTTGAGAGCATTGCGCCTTTTTTCTTCCCTAGATTCTTTTCCTCTCCCCGTCACCTTCTTAGTGTCACACCAATTTCAAAGCAAGATGCAGCGCAATTTCTTCTTTTCCCCTATGGGAGGAGCTCAGCTGGGGAGGTAGAGGAAGAAAGTGGAGCAAACGCTGAAGCCTCTTTGGGCTTTCCCATCTATCTTTCCCATTTTGAAAGCTAAGCGTGCACATAAGTGTGCAGCCAGATACCTACTGGGTTGAGTGGAGATACGGTGCATAATTTGCTTATTGTAGCATTCAATTTTCTCAGTCCCAGTTCCACCTTTAGAAAGACAAATTTTGGCTATGTATGTTGTTAGAGCCTTGGTGGCGTAGTGGTTAGAGTGCAGTACTACAGGCTACTTCTGCTGCCTGCTGGGTGCCTACAATTTGGCAGTTCAAATCCCACCAGGCTCAAAGTTGACTTAGCCTTCTATCCTTCTGAGGTGGGTAAAATGTAAAACCGCTTAGAGAGGGCTGTAAAGCACTGTAAAGCGGTATATAAGTATAAGTGCTATTACTATTGCTATTGGAAGAGCTGTTGCTATTGTCCCTTCTGATTTCTGCAATATACCATGTTTCCCCGAAACTAAGACCCTGTCTTATATTTTTTTGAACCCTGAAATAAGTGCTTGGCCTTATTGACATGTGCTCAAAAGCCCGATTGGGCTTATTATCAGGGGATGTCTTATTTTGGGGGAAACAGTAATAATATGCACTGATTGTCAGATCACCATTTAGGTAGGAGTCCCTGGTCTAAAATTTGATTGCTTACCGAGTATGCCTTGTGAGCAAATCTAGTGAACTACAAAATAACCCAGCATATATACTCCAGGGTGGATCAAAGCAGTCTGGTCAATTTAGGGTTCAATGTGTTGGGCAAAGCAAGGCTATTGGGTTAATCCTGTTATCCTTTAAATAATGTTGAACAAAGGCTGCCACCATGTATTCAAAAATGTTGTATTTAAAGCACTGTGGCAACATGGCTGAGTTAATCTGTGAATTTTCTGCAGCATTTTCTAACTGCTGTTGTGATGAGAGGAAATAAAACTCTGATGGTTGGAACACTGCCAGATCTTTGTAGTTCATTGGTCTGACTCATCTCATCCAAAATTAGATGTGTTTAGGTAAAGGTACAGTATCTAGTAGAATTAAAACACTTTAAAATGTGCATCAATTTTAGACAAGAATCTACAATCAGATCATATGTCCCCACAGCTGAAGCAAAGATCTACTGTCAATCATTACTCTCATTACATAAAAACTTCCTGTTATGATGAATCCATAACAGCAGTTTTTTCTATATTCTCATATTTTTATTTTATTATTTAAAGTTTGAAGCCACCTAATTTTATAACAACTCTGGGCATCCTACAGATAAAAATTAAAAGAAAACAAGTCTATCAAGAAGAAAAAGAATACACCTGAAAAAAAGTGTGTGTGTGTATGACTACTTAATATAAGGGACCTGGAATGTGCCCACTCCAGTTGACATGACCAGACAGAGTATATGGAGACAGGCAGTTCTTCAAGTAACTAGGCTCTGTGCCATGCAGGAACTTTATAGCTGATAATGAGTGCTTTTAATTGCACCTGGAAGCCAATTGGCAACAGTGCAACTCACAAAGCAGCAGGGGCATGTGTCCATACTACAATGTATTGCCCATGCTGATGCATTTTGTAGCTTCCAAGTGGTCTTCAAAGGCAGTCCCTTGTAGAATGTATTAAAGTAATCCAATGAAGAGGTGATCAAAGTCTGAATGACTGCTGAAGACCTTCCAGAATGGGAATGTGCAGAAGAGGTACACAAGCTGAACCTGAGCAAATGCCACTTGGCCACAGCTCCCCCTTGCTCTTTGAGCAGGAACTAAGAATCCAAGAAGACCGCCAGAGTGTACAACCGTCTTACATATGATACTGAAACTCCATTAAGGACTACTACAGATGAAAGCTTCCTGGAACGAGAAAGGCCAAACTATAACAAAGCCTCTCAGTCTTGCCTAGATTGAGCCTCAATCTGGTCCTCCCCATCCAGACACACCCAACCTCCAACATTGGATACAGACTTTGCATCAGCTTGGGGTCCAATATTTGCATTGTGTGCCTTCTTCTGCCTATCAGGTGCTGGAGGCTAGATTGAAAGGCTCAGAAATGAATTCCCTGTATAAAACAGTGATAAAATAGTACTAGTAATGGAAGAAAACTGCATTGACATGTCATCAAGAAATGCTTAATTCAAAGGGGATTTTGCTGTGGGTAAATTACAAAGCATTCAGTGTCTTTTTGCATGCTTGGAATGTTCTTTATTTGTAAGCAATTGCCTTTCTGTTCTGCATTTTCCATGTTCTACAAAATCTCAAATTAACAGTGGCGATTTAGGAGGATGATCATTTCAGACAGCAGTATTATACGGACTACTGCCTGTGTGGTTATGCACAGTTTTAGTCCATAGTCGAGTTTCACATATCACATAAACCTGTATTACAGTTTATTTAGGTTTTGCTTATGTTGATTTAAGCAAATTGTAGATTATTGAGAAAACATTTTTACTACAAACCTTAATATAACATAATATGAACTCAATACGAAACCAGTAATAATGTAGTTGATTTAGTTTGGGCTTAGAATAAAGGGCAAACTTTCTGATTCTGATTTGTAAACCATATTTCTTGCATAACATTATATGTAATCCTGGCTATTGTGTCATTGACATATCATGCAAGTACAAAATACAATTCCTTTCTTGACTATAATTATTTTCTCTTCAGAATTTAACAGAACTACTGATATAATATACCATAGGATGAGACAAAAGATGCAACATGTACAAAGTATTTTGTAGTATTTTCATGTACCTATCCATGAAAATGAATTAGTGCATTGTTATGCATAAACCAGTTAGTCAGAAATGACATTTTTACTTTGAAATATACAAGCCATAACACACATAACATATAAAACCATTTTATACTGATTCAGTGAACCAGGACTACTTACTCAGACAAGTAGCAGATGTCTTTGGTCTCTAGAGATTTTTCTTTGTTTTTATCTGTGATTTTTTTTTTTTACCTAGACAGGCAAGGAGTTAATTCTGAAACCTTTTGAATACAAGATGTGCACTCTAGCACTGAGCTATCGTCCCTCCCAAATACATTATAGACTCTGTTCATGAATAGGAATGCAGCGAAGCACAAATGTTCATGCAACATAAACCCGTTAGTGACTAGAAATGCCAGAGTAGTTTTTATATAGTTGCTGCTACAGATTGAAATGGCTACTCATCTGGAATTATATGGTAGGTTTAGCTAAATAATCAATTTGCTACAACATTCTGAAGTGTCTTTCATCCAATATACATATGTCAGTATGTTGTTGTTTTTAACATTCTATAGCTGCATTTGCTAATGATGTTGTGCTATCATGTGTGAAGTTTTCCAAGTGTGCTATTTCTAATTTTGGTGAGTGTGACAGCAGTTAGCACAACTAAACTACATCATTGCTCTTGTAATTCCACTTTACGAGATGCTAAGCCCTTGACTGTTTGTTTTATAAAGTATCTATTGTCATAGATGAATGTAATAGTTCATTTCTTTATATTCCGAAATCTTTCACTCTAGCCAGAGGAGGTTTTTATTATTTTTCCTTAAAATGATGTTCTTAAGGGACAGATTATTATGTTCTATAAATCAAGAAATAACCATGTTTTTATTACAAATTCTTTTATTTTTTAATCTTTGGTTAAGATTAAACATTAGTATTAGTGATAATGTATAAATAAATATAGTTCTATGAATATGTCTTCATGTGCAAATGTTACTGTGTTTAATGGAGTTTAATTTCTAATAGCTGTGTTTACAGCAAATAAGAAGATACAGAACTATTTGAACTGCAGAATGGCTGAGAAATGAAACATTTTTTCGCCTGGTGTGTTGTTTATAATTTGTTTCTATTATTTTTAGAAACATTCAATTATGTATTCATCATATATTGAGATAACAATAGCAAAAGGATGGAAAAGGATAAGTAAATGGGTAACAGAAAATGTAATTCATGTATTAATATTTAAACAGATGAATAAGGTTTAACAAAAACAACAACAAAAGAATTGAAACTTTGACTGACAAAGTATTTTATAACCTTTTCTTGGTTATTGTCCCAACAGCTTTAATTTTTTCTTAATATTAAAATCTATGATAAGAAGCAGAAGTTAAGTATCTTCTGCCACTTCACATCTTCATGTACAAATCAAAAAACAGCTTCATCCAAATTGTTCAGAACATCCACTATCACAACAATTTTAATAAGGTTTTAATTAAAAAGTATAAAATTCTAAGCATTATTTTAAAATGTCATCATCTTTCTCAAAAAGTACCCAATTTAAGAAAAAACCGTTTAACAAACCAAGTTACAGTAAATAAAGTTGTTCTATCATAGTTATCATCGTTGATCTTATTACAGAATTTTGTATAGCTAGGATTGAAAAGAGGGATTGTTCTTGAGTTAAACTGTGTGACTGACATCTGATGTCAGAGAATAAGAAGACTTCACTAAATAAAGAATTCTATTTTGCAAGTAACTAGATCTAAAGCCCTTACTTGTAATGTTGGGGCAAAAGCTGGAGATGCTATATCATCCAGCTGCATGGCAGCATCCCTTACTGAGCTGTGTGATCTGAGAATACAGAATAGAGAATAACAGAATTGGAAGGAACATTGAAGCTCTTCTAGTCCAACCCCTTTCCCAAGCAGGGGACCCTATATCATTATAGCAATTCATTGGCTATCCAATTTCTTCTTAAGAGCCTCCATTGATGGAGCATCCACACCTTTTGAAGACAAGCAATTCCACTGACTAATTGAACATTTTAATAGCACATCTGAATGTGGAACTACTGCCTATCACAATGCTTACTTATTTCAAGTATTAAATATTGGAAGTCAACAATTAGTATTAATTTCTGAATTTTGGCAATTTTGGAATATATATATACAATACAACATCTTTGATTGGATAGACAGTATTAGGATCTAAATCTATTAACATTCTAGCATCTCAAGGAACAATTACATCAGAAAGTTATGGCATGTGATGTCCAATAAAAAATATTTAACCCTTTTTTCCATGCTAAATTGACTTTATTAGAAAACCCAACTTTAAAAATTGGACTCCAATACTAGAAAAGGTCTTTTAAAACAACATTTTGTTGGATATTTAATAAACATAATGTTTTCTAAAAACATGTTTTACAATATCCTACAGTTACTAAATTTTAGGAGAAAGTAGTGGATTATTTAAATATAATTGTGTGACTTATGGTAACATTTTCAGAGGATATTATTCTCTTGAGGTACATAACTAAGAACATGGACTCTGACAACCAAACAACATAAATTGATTTTCCCTAACCTTACTATGGCCGAAAGACTGTTATTGCATCATTAGAAAAATCAATGTATGGCTGCTTTCACTCAGTGGTTGAAGACCAGATTGCACTTGCCACATTTGAATGGATTGTCCGTAGATGTAGACTTTGTATGGAGGCTTTGTATTAGAAAAGCATGATCGTTATCTAAGTGTATTACAAGTATATACATATTTGAATAAAATTTGTTTAAATAAATGAATATAGCAAGTGTCTCCAAAGTGTCTCTGACAACTTTAAGATTTGTGGACTTTAACTCCCAGAATTCTGCAGTTGGCATAGAATACTGTCTTTATTTCCCTTTGACAATGTATAATTTCTATCACAATTATCTTTGTGTTTCTTTTCCTTTTTTGACATTATTTTAAAAGCAATAAAATAACTAAAAATAGCACAAGTGAGACAGATTCTACCTCCAAGTCTGAACAGAAATCAGTCTGGCTTCAAATGGGGCACTTACATATCTGCCAGTTGTTGACCTGATAGGTAGCACTCAAATTCAGGACAAAGTAAATAGTCTTCTATATGGAATGCATAAGATGTTATAGAAATATATTTAGACAGACCTCTTGTATAAGGGAGATTTTAGTAGAAGTCCAAAAAGCATCCTTTGTAATCACTAAATCTGCTGATTAATTTGGCATCAATTATCTTCCTGTAGCTAGTAAGCTATTCAAAGCCTAAGTTTTGGGTTTGATGCTATATGATGCTCACTTGAATATTTATAAGGAGTCTTCTAATTTAGAAACAATTCAATTAAAATTTTTGAAAAATTTACTATGGGACTTAGATATTTACATTAGCTATTTGCCTGTTCAATGGGTTTGCCATTAATTGTCCATCAAGGTGGGGCCTTAAAGCATTTCTAGAGAATATCAATATTTTTGCTTTGGATAATTAAGTTTGAGGTGTCCTCTAGGGCAATGGTCCCCTTTCCACTCTGCAGACCAGCGACAGTGGCAAAAAAGGGATGGTTTTGTGCACTGCTTGCACAAATGCACCTTCACATGCTTGCGCAATCACCTGCCACTTACGCGGCCCAGTTCCCATCAGTACTGGAACGTGGCCTAGGGGTCGGGGACCCCTAATCTAGGGCAGTAAACTAATAGGCCTTTAAAGCATTTTCAGAAGCCTACTTGAGTTATAGACATGTCTGCATCATCAGCATAAAAGATAATAGAGGACAGTAGAGAAGGAAGAAAAGGAAGGAAGGAAGGAAAGAAGGAAGGAAGGAAGGAAGGAAGGAAGGAAGGAAGGAAGGAAGGAACGAAGGAATTCTGGTTAGTGAGTACTTCACTAATATTATTAATTTAAAAATTGTATAGTTGTGGGCAAGGATACAGCCTTGTAGTACACTTTTGCTAGTAAAAATAGATTCATTTTTATGTGAAAAATTACAGTAAAATACCTATTTTTATATGACATTTTCCAGTATACCCAAGCATTAAACCATTATAGATAGCCCTTGACTTACAAGAGTTCATTTAGTGACTACTCAAAGTCACAATGGCACTGAAAAAAGTGACTTATGACCATTTTTCACACTTAAGACCATTGCAGCATCCTTAACAACTGAGGCAAGAAAGATTGTAAAATGGGGCAAAACTCAACATCTGTCTCACTGAGCAACAGAAATTTCAGGCTCAATTATAAGTTGAGAACTACCTGTATTTTTATAATGATTTCACCAGTGGCCAGGAAGAGCATCTGGTTCTATAATTCAGACCTAAAATACTACTCTACAAATGTAGCACAGCTCTAAACACCAAATAGATTTTAAAAAATTAAATTCTGATGTGCATAATGTATGGTAAGGGCAAGGCACTGTTACATGTCCACATGTTGCTAAACTACAACTCTCAGCATTCATCAGTATTGTTCAGGCCACCTGAGATTTCAGCAGCAGGTGGAGAGTCTCATGCTTTGTATTCCTGGCTTCTTTGTAATAAAATTCCACTTATGAACCAAATTATTGCCATACACTTTAGTAATTTAGTATATGTGAACTCCAAATGGGTTGTAGATGAAGATGAATTGTACAAAAGAAGCCTGTGTGTGGTTTTTAAGTGCAGCAGCCATTGCATAGAGACAGTCCCACTTCTGGAACAAGGTATCTTAATTCAGGGGCATGGACAACCCCTTATACTTCCACAACAGCAGCCAGAACTGCGTTCTTGACCATTGGGACATTGATTGGTCTACTCCACTGATCCATAGTAAAGTACATGACAAAAACTCATTGCTAATGAAAATGAAATTAGGGTTACGGTTATGTCTATTTGGAATCATGGCTGAAAACTAATGCTAACACTAAATTCTTAGAGGTATTGTAAAGCTGTCAATGTTGCTTCTATTACAGTACCTATAACAGTGATGGCTAACCTTTTTACCATTGCATGCCGGGGGGGGCGGGGGAGGGTCACATGCATGCATGCCCACACCAATAATTCTATGCACCCTGCCCTGCGCATATGCGCACAACATCCCCCCCCGCTCCTGGCATGCGATAGCCTGGTAGGCCCATTTTTCTTTCTTACCTGGTTCCAGATCCTCTCTATTTATCTGGGAAGGGCGAAAACAGCCTTTCGCACTCCCTCAGAGGCCCTCCAAAGGCCTAAAACGGCCCATTTCCCAACTCCCGGCGGGACAGGAAGTGACTTTTTTGCTGTCCCCAGCCTCCAGAGCCTCTCTAGGAGTCTCTGGGGACTGGGAAAAGCAAAAAATGTCACTTCCTGTCCCACCGGGAGTTGGGAACTGGGCCATTTCAGGCCTTTGGAGGGCCTCAGAGGGAGTGTTGTGGCCCCGCCCTCTGAGCCTGTCCCATCGGAGGAAGAAAGCTCCGAGCATGAGGAAGAGGAGTCAGCCAGGCATCCCTCTCCAGGCCCCTCCCCTCTGGCATTGTCTCAGGTGCCGGCCGAGGGAGAGGAGATTAGCAGGGAGACAGCCGGTTCGTCTCAGAGTGATGAAGAAACATCATTCCTGGACGCACGCCTCCGAAGGCGTGATAAACGATTGCAGCATCTTAGGAGGCGTGCTAGGGATTAGAACTGAGTCACTGGACCACACCCCAGAGACTATATAATAGAGGGTAGTGGTCAGGGATCCTTGTGATGAACAAAAGCAAACCTTGGATAGTCACTAAAGCCTCGTCCGGAACTGCTGAGAGAAAGATTTATAGTGTCGGACATTTGGACTCTTGAGTATTTATCTTTCTGTTTTACTGAGAAAATAAAGTCACTTGGCAGACGGTGTGTCTATCGCTGCCAAGTGGGAGATAAGACCTGGGTGCGTTCCAAAGTGTTTCCTTAACCCTCGGCTGGCTGTGTTTGTGTGTGTGTGTGGACGGGGACAGATCAGGGAGTGGGAAAGGCTGTTTTCGCCCTCCGCAGATGCATAGTGTTAGATCGGCGCAGGAATGGAAGACGTGACCAGCTCGTTACATAAGTAACTTTTATTGAGAACAAGAAACAGTAGCAAGACTGGCTGTGCGCTGCCGGAGCTCTCCTTATATTCGCTCCGGCAGTCGCACCGCCCCCTGACAGAGATTCAAACTTTCCCCCCCGATGGCTGGCAGCCAATCCGGGCGGATGTCCTTATATGGACATAACACTCCTCCCCCCTAGTCAAAAAAAATTCAACGTTCATCAATAAACGTGACGTAGTCCCGCAGGTACGTAGGATGCCTCGGCACCCTAGTTGACCTGCGCAGTCTCATTTCTTCCGCGTCCCCGACCCGGATGGACGGGGCTCCTGTGTCTCCTGGTTCCCTCCCCGGAACCGGGCTCGGTTCGACTGGCGAGTATGCGGGGTCACCCTCAGCGCCTCCGGCCGGACCGCAGACCTTGGATGGCTGGTTCTGGTGGTCTTCCTGGCCTGTGGATCTTTCGCCTCGGTGGTGCTGCTCGGTTCCGACCCGGGAAGAGCGTCTGAGTCTCGGTAAGACCCCGGCTGTCACTTGCTCTTCCTCGGTCTCCCGGGTGCTGCGGTTCTGTTGCGTTTCGGCTTGCTGCTGTCTGGTGGGTGGTTCGGATCAGTGCCCTCGGGTCCGGTCTGCCAGTTGTGGGTGGTGTTGGCTCTGGTTGCTGTGTCCGACCTCGCAGGGGTGGTGCAGGTCTCCTTGGCCGGGCTGGCGTTGGCCTTCCCCGTCAGGTCGGTGGTGGTCGCCCTGGTCGGGGTGTCGTTGTGGGGATACCTCCTCGGGTCGGTGGAGGTCTCCCCTGCCGGGATGGCGCAGGCCTCCCTGGCCGGGTTGTTGTCGGCTTTCCCTTCACCCTAGTCCCTGGTCTACCGCAGGTTGGTGGCTGGGGTCATCTGGGCTGGGTCGTTGTTGCCGGGTTGTCTTTTGCGTTGGGCGGGGGTCCCTCTCGCCGGGGAGACGTGTGCCACCCTCGCCCATGTGTTGTGGTGTGCCCATCTCCGATGGTCCCCGGTCTACTCGCCTGGCTTTGAGGCCTCCCTGGTCGGGCTGCCGTGGGTTTCCTTCGCTGGCGGGGCGCGGTGCTTCCCTTCTGGGCAGGTCCTGATCTACCGCTCTGGGCTGCCGATGTGTCAGTGCCTGGTAGTGGGCTGGGCCGGCCTCGTCGGGGTGGCGGTGGTCTGCCTCGCCGGGGTGTGGTGGGCCTACCTCGTCGGGGTGTGGTAGGCCCACCTCGCAGGGGTGATGTAGGCCTGCCTCGCCGGGGTGTCGCAGGCCTACCTCGTCGGGGTGTTGCAGGCCTACCTCGTCGGGGTGTTGCAGGCCTCCCTCGTCCAGCTGGTTTTCTTGCGCTCCCCCCCCACCTTTTCCGAAGCTGGTCGATGTGACGTCGGCAGACCTGTCCATCTTCCAGCTCCACGGTGTAGGATTTAGGGCCGGTTGTGCTGTCAATCTTACCCTTCAGCCACTGGGGAGAGCCGCTGGAATTTAGCGCGAAAACTGAATCTCCCTTGCTGAAAGCACGAAGTGGGCGGCTGGCGGTTGCGGTCACTTCTGGGCTGTATTGGGGGTGCAGCCGGTCCAAGGGTGACCTCAACCTTCTGCCCATCAGAAGTTCGGCCGGGCTCTTGTGGGTGGTGGCATGCGGTGTGATGTGCTGGGTGAGGAGGAAATTGTCTATCCGTTCCTGCCAATCTCCCGGGCCCATCTTGGTGAGTGCCTCTTTAGTGAGCCTCACCATACGTTCCGCTTGTCCGTTTCCGGCCGGCCTGTACGGGGCGGACAGGGCATGGCGGATGCCCAGTCCTGCCAGGAAGGACTCCATGGCTAGGGATGTGAGCTGGGGGCCGTTGTCGGAGACCAGCACGTCCAGTAGTCCATGTGTGGCGAACAGGCAGCGCAGGGCGCGGATCGTCGCTTCTGTTGTGGTAGATGCCATGGACACCACCTCAAGCCACTTGGAGAAGGCATCTACCACGATGAGGAGGTGTCGCCCTTGCATCGGACCCGTGAAGTCGATGTGTATCCTCAACCAGGGGTTGCTGGGGGTCTCCCACTTCGTGACTTCGGATTGTGGCGGCGCTGGCCGAACTTCTTGGCACAGGTCACATCTGGAGACCCATTGTTCAATGTCTCTGTCCAGTGAGGGCCACCAAACGTAACTCCGTGCCAGGGCCATCATGCGGACGATGCCCGGATGCCCTTTGTGCAAGGTCTCTAACGTCCGCCGTTGCAGAGTGCTTGGGATCAGCACCCTGTCTCCCCATAGCAGACAGCCCTTTATTGTGGACAGCTCCTTCTGCTTCCTGGTGAACGGGCTGAACCTCTCTTCCGTCTGTTCCGATGGCCACCCCCTGAGAATCCAGGACCTCACTTGGCAGAGTGTGGGATCCTTTTGGGTGTGGACGGCCACATCTGCGGAGGAGACTGGACAGCTGGCGTCATCATCTATGTGGAATAGGTGGAGCATGGGGGCTGGGTCTTCCACCGGGTTCTTCGATGGGCATCTGCTGAGTGCGTCGGCGTTTCCTATGGCTGTGCCTGGCTGGTGCACGAGCCTGTAAGAGTAGCCGGCTAGGAAGATGGCCCATCTCGTCATCCACGGGGACATGAAGGTCGGGGTGGGTTGGTCGCCTGCGAGGAGTCCCAGGAGTGGCTTGTGATCGGTGACTATGGTGAAACGTCTTCCGTAGAGATATTCATGGAAATGCTTCACTCCTGCCACGATGGCCAGGGCTTCTTTGTCCAGCTGGCTGTAGTTCCGTTCTGCGCCGGACATGGTCTTCGAGAAATATGTGATCGGGGCTTCCGTGCCGTTGGGCAGCTCGTGGCTGAGAACTGCCCCCACCCCGTATGGCGACGCATCACAGGTCAGCTTGATGGGGAGCGTCTCGCTGTATTGGATGAGGACGCTTTTGGACGTCAGTAGTCCTTTTATGGCTCGGAATGCTGCTTCCTCTTCCTGGCCCCACTTCCAGGATGCCGATTTCCCCAGCAGGCGGTGAAGTGGCTCAGCAACTGTGGCTTTCTGTTTTAGAAAAATTGCGTAGAAGTTGAGCAACCCAAGGAATGCCTGAAGCTCCGTTTTGTTTTTTGGGCTTGGAGCTTCATGGATTGCTTCCACTTTTGATTTGGTGGGGTGGATGCCAGTGCTATCAATGAGATAGCCCAGGAACTCGACTTCCTGTACTCCTATGATGCACTTGTCCCGCCTGACCCTCAAGCCCTTGGCCTTGAACCGCTGCAGGACAAGCCTGAGCCTTTCAAAGAGTTGAGCTCGTGAGTCCCCGGAGATCAGCACATCGTCGAAGTAAGGCACCACCCCTGGAACGCCTTGGAGAAGGCGTTCCATCATGGATTGGAAAATGCCGGGGGCAGCGCTGACTCCAAATTGGAGGCGGTTACATTTGAATGCCCCCCTGTGCGTGACAATTGTTTGTGCCTCCGCCGTTTTTTCGTCCACTGGCAGTTGCTGGTAAGCCTGGGCCAGGTCCAGTTTCGCGAAAATTGAGCCATATCCCAGGGAATGCAGCAGGTGTTGCACTACTGGGACTGGGTATGCGCTCTGTGCCAACGCCTTGTTGATGGTACAACGGTAGTCGGCGCAGATGCGCACAGACCCATCATGCTTCAGTGGGGTCACAATGGGGGTTTCCCATGAGGCATGATCGATCGGTTCCAGGACGCCCTGGGCGATCAGCTTATCCAGCTGTTTGTCTACTTTTGGCCGCAGGGCGAACGGAACTCGGCGGGGCTTAAGCCTAATTGGGGTGATTCCCTTGTCCAGATTGAAGGAAATTGGCCTCCCCACAAATTTCCCCAGCTTACCATCGAAGACTTCCTTGAACTCTTCGATGATGGTGTCGAGCTCGTCCCTGCGGATTTCATGGATGCCCTCGATGGAAAGCCCCAGCGGCTTGAACCACTCCACTCCCAACAGGTTCGGTCGGCTGTCCTTCACGACGGTGATGGGGAGCCTGCCTTCGAACTCCTTGTATGCGACTCGGATGTTGGCTCTTCCTAACACTCCGATGGGGTTTCCCCCAAAGTCGACGAGCTTGGAGTGTAGTGGCTTCAGCTCTCGCTTGGTGATGCTGGGTTTCAGGCGCTTCAGCTGCTGCCAGTCCATGATGGAGTAGACCGAGCCAGAGTCTACCTCCATTTTGCAGGGTGCTCCCTCCATGTGTATGGTCACGTGGAACTTGGTGGCATTTTCTGAAGTCGTGTGAGCGATGGTCGTCTGGTGGACCGCTCCGCTTCGGGGAAACTCCTCGTCTCTGTGTCTGGAAGGGCCAGAGGACCGTTTGGATGGTCTCTGGTAATCTCTGCGGTGTTCGCGGGGACGGTGGCTGGAGGGTTCTGGGGCTGGTTCCTCGGCTCTGCAAGCTTCGGCGATGTGCCCCCTTCTGTTGCAGCGTCGGCAGGTCGCATCCCTCCACTTGCAGGTTGCCCTGGCATGGTCCCCTCTGCAGCTGGCACAGCGTTCCCCCTTGAAGCTCCGTTGGGCGGTTTCCCGCCTTGGGGGTCTGGATACCTTGTGGACGGTGGACTCCTCCTCCAACTCGGACCCTGTCGTGGAACCCTCAGTTGATGATTGCGCTGTGGAGCGAATCTTGTGGATTCCCTTGGCTCTGCTTACTGCGGCGGCTGCTTTCTCCGAGATTTCGGATGCGGTGGCTTCCTCCACCACATCCTTGAGCACGAGTTTTTTCCTGCTCAAGAATTTCTTTTGCAGGCCTCTGTCCCTCATGCCAAAAACCACGCAGTCAGCGATGGCATTGTCCATGTGGTCGAACTCACAGCTGGCTGCGATCTGGCGTAGGGCGGCCACGAATTCCTTGATGGTCTCACCTTCCTTCTGGTCCCTCTGATGGAAGGTGAAACGGCTCGCCACCGGTGTTCCTGTTGGGGCATAGTGGTCTTCCAGGATCTGCAGCAGGTCTGCCCATGGCACTTCTTCGATGTCTCGTGGTGCTACGAGATCGATTGCCATGTCGAGGACCTCGGAGCCGCAGTTGGCCAGGAAAATGCCCTTTTTCCGGTCATCATCGGCATCCCTGATGTTGTTGCCTCTCAGATATTGCCGGAATTTTACTACGTAGGATTTCCACTTGTCCTTCCCTGGGCAGAAAGGAGCAAGGGCTGGCAAAGTGACTTCAGCGGATGCCATGCCTTTGGAAATGCCTACTGTAGTTCCAGGTGCCGGAGTCTTGGTCTTGTTGGCTTGGTGCCGCGAGGTTCGTCTCTTCTCTCTAGTCCTTCGTCGCCAGTGTTAGATCGGCGCAGGAATGGAAGACGTGACCAGCTCGTTACATAAGTAACTTTTATTGAGAACAAGAAACAGTAGCAAGACTGGCTGTGCGCTGCCGGAGCTCTCCTTATATTCGCTCTGGCAGTCGCACTGCCCCCTGACAGAGATTCAAACTTTCCCGCCTGATGGCTGGCAGCCAATCCGGGCGGATGTCCTTATATGGACATAACACATAGAGAGGATCTGGAGCCAGGTAAGAAAGAAAAAGGGGCCTTTCCCCCCCACCCCCATCCGGAGTCAGGAAACAGCCTCTTTCCCTACTTCTGGTGGGCCCAGAAGGCCCGAAAATCAGCTGGCCGGCATGCGCATGCACGCCAGAGCTGAGCTGGCGTGCCCACTGATATGGCTACGTGTGCCACCTGTGGCATGCGTGCCATAGGTTCGCCATCACGGACCTATAAGAATGTATTATTGACATCAGTTTTTGTCCATGACTCCAAATAGACCTTACCCTAACCCTATTTTAATTTTATGGGTAATGGGATTTTCCTACTGTGGTCCTCAAAAAAATACAAAAGAAAAGGTGCTTTGCTCCCTTTACAGTACCTTTCAGCCAAAACTCCAAATAGACCTAATCTTAATCCTAACTGTAAACCTAGTTTCATTTTCATTGGCAATGGGATTTTCCCATTTATTACAGCTACTTGGAGCCACAGGTGAGAGCTGAGGGCTAGGTTTTTAAAAAGTTAAACTATATTAACCAAAAGAAAGAAATAGAACACGAACAAAAAGGAATATAAAATTGAATTAATTTAATTTCAAGTATTGCATTTATTTTAATAGAATTAGATGCCAAACCAGACAATCAAAACTCTTCTTTAGTTGTGTTATTTTGTTTTGAAATAATTAAAATTAGGCAGACTACTTAGGGAAATTTAATGCATGCATTAATTTGTATTATAGCCTTTGGGTAGTCAGTATAAAGCCACTACATCACATATGTCTATAGATAATTTTGGATTGTTTCAACAATAAAAGGCCATATTGGGAACCACTCCTTGAACAGCTGAAAGTTAGCAACAGGGCCCAGATTTTCAAAAAGAATCAGCTTCTTCTTTGTCACAAATTACCTTTTAATTCCAATATGGATCTTGGAGTGTTGTGTGTTAGTTACCTGCTCTTATGAAAACACCTCTGCCTCCTGGCTCTCTAGAAGGCTTTGGAGCACAATGCAAGGAGTCCAATCCATCAATTTATTATCCAAAGATTTTCTTTAACAAAAACTGCCCAACTCAGCCAAATGAAGTGACAAATCCAAACATGGGCATTTACTAAGTGTACTAAACAGTTAATCATCAGGCCTTCTAACGTTTATTGTAAGTATTCCTGGTGACCTATCTCATATCAGCATGCATTACAGTGAATGTCAGAAGTTGCTGACTATATCATTATACTCAACATGTTTTATCTATTTGGTGCCTTAATGTGCCGCAGTGATTCTTCATCCAAAGCACAAACTAAAGAAACAATCTGTCTTCAGCTTTTAAAGCCAGCCTTGCCATTGCTTGCCATGTGGCTCTGTCAAATAAATGATGTAGAGTTGGCTAAATTCCTTTGCAACACTGGTCTTTTCAGATATAAGATTTATTCCTAAATAATAACTGTTTCAGTTTTTAAATTCTTGCCAAGTCTATGACAGTCTGAAGTGACTTTTTGCACCAACTTTAATTATATCCCCAGATTAAAAAAAACAAAACAAAACTGGTATTTAACAACAAATTTCTTAAGTCAAAATCCAGCTGTTTTTAAAATTAATCTAAAATTAAAGAAATATTATTACAGTTCATATAAATCTATATGGAATTTTGCTTTTGAGCAGCAAAGCAACATTTCCTGCTTTTTCCTAATCAGAGAACATAAAGGTACTTTCATATTTGTACATAAAGATACTCAACATATTTTATGTTGATCACCTTAGGTTCTTAAAAAGCCCATTATTAATATTGTATTACTAGTACCAATAGTCTTTTTTCTGGCCTACAAGCCATGTAATCTTATTGAAATCTGCAATAATTCTTCTTAGGCTACTGGTAAATAATATTTTGTCTTGTCAAAAGAACTCCATTGCTCTTGTAGCAAGGTATATCTCAAGTTCCATTTATACCTTTACAGTTCTTTGTTTCCCATTCCTTCTATGAAAACTAAACAGTTTAGTTTAGCTTAATGTTCATCCTGTGATGCCATCTACATTTGTACCTATTGCTGTCGTAGCATTCTGCAAGAAGATTCAAAACATCTGGCACAAAACTGATCATTTCATAAAGCATCTTTATCAGCCATTTCAGGTGCTACTGTTAAATGACTATTTGCTCTGCCAATGTATCTGACTATTTCCCCAATATTGATTAATATACACTTAGTCTTTAATATAGAAGGTAAAGTCATTTGCTCCCAACTTTCTTGAGGCAGTTGTGGGAATTATGTTATGTCATCAAACCAGTTGTTTCCTTCTCTCATATGTTACTCCTATAATCCACAATAAAATTCAGCTACACGAATGTATTCTAGACAGATGTACCCATTACCATTTTGGCAGTAGTGGGTTTCAATTTAGTTTGCTACCAGTTTGCTCATGCGTGCACATGCACAGAAGCGTCCGGGCAGGTGGGCGGAGCTTCCTGCCACTGCTACCGGTTCGCCCAATCTGGGGTGAACCGGTAGCAACCCACTTCTGCATTTTGGAAATGGAGAGCTATTGGCAAGTATATGCCCCCATATAATCCAAATTTTTGTTGTCCTTTTGGTTACCAAACCCATAGAAACCTACATCTCCAGCAATACATTTCTAGCAGAACAAATCACTTTCTAAAAGTCTGTTTGTTTCTGTAGTTTTGAACTCAGGTTTTGTGGACTGATACATGAGTTCTGGCAGTTTCATAAGCACCTATAAAGCTTGGGGAAAGTGGAGAAACAACAGATGTTCAATAATGTCTGCATATTGATCAATATGTTCTACTATTTTATGCTTACATGCATGTGAAAAGCTTTTTAGGTATTTCTGCATTGCGGATTTGAGAACCAATGAAATCTTTCTGAATAAGTTAGGGTATTTTATCATCCAGCATTTGAACGTACCGCGCTTGCAGAAAGTTTTCTTTACTTTCTTGGGTTATATTGAAGGAAAGCATCACTCTCGGTAAAACAGCTTTTTCTGCTCTGGACACGGAAACTCTCTCCTGTAGTTAAGCCTGCCCAGAGCTAGAATCTGGGGTCTTTTTGGAGGAGAAGTAAAATCTCCTGGCAGAATTCAGAAACCCAATGATTCTGAATAATATGAAGCAGCAATCTTTTAGAACCTTGCAATTCCTGTCAATGACTACTTCAGCTTCAACCAAAACAATACAAGAGCACACAATAGATACAAACCAGAGGTGGGTTTCAGCAGGTTCTGACCAGTTCTGGAGAACCAGTAGCGGAAATTTTGAGTAGTTCGGAGAATCAGTGCTAAAAATTCTGACTGGCCTTGCCCCCATCTATTCTCTGCCTCCCAAGTCCCAGCTGATCAGGAGGAAATGGAGATTTTGCAGTAACCTTCCCCTGGATTGGGGAGGGAATGGAGATTTTACAGTATTCTTCACCTGCAATGCCCACCAAGCCATGCCCACCAAGCCATGCCACATCCACCAAGCCACGCCCACCAAGCCACAGAACCGGTAGTAAAAAAATTTTGAAACCCACCACTGATACAAACGTATGGTAAACCGCTCCAAACTTGATTGCAGAAAATACAACTTCAGTAACAGAGTTGTAAATATCAGGAATGCACTACCTGACTCTGTGGTTTCTTCCCCAAACCCCCAAAACTTTAACCTTAGACTGTCGACGTCACCCCATTCCTAAGACGTCTTTAAGGGACATGCATAAGCGCACCAGTGTGCCTACCATCCCTGTCCTAATGTTCCCTTTTATTCGTATCCATTACATCTATAACTTTATTTTGCCTATTCCCCTCCCCACTCCAAAAAAAGCAAAAACAGTGAGGTGTATTAAATTTTGCAAAATCATAAATCTTGTGACATTTTAATGTTTTGCATTATATAGTGTGAGATTCTAACATTTCCACTTGAGATCCTGATGGATCTTACAAAATTGCAAAAGATTACAAGAAGTACAGTGGCAGAACCTGAACAAATTTTTGATTATCTTTTAGAAGAAATGCACTGTGGATCACTATGAAATTTAATTACAGGATTTTCTTACCTTTTTTTAGTGCTTTGTCTGAGAAGTCTGACCCCCAATCTAAAAACTTTGGTACAAGCAAGAAATATAATCAAATGCAAACATCACTCAGCAAAAGTCTCAAGAAAGAAAGGGGTTAAATTGATTAGGCTTGTAGGACTTTAATTACAATAATTATCAAGCTACACCTACACTGGTCAGAAACCATTACAAAAAATATTAATGTAGTTGACTGAGGAACTCAACTATAATATATTACCTATTGCATATATTTGCAACATGTTATATACATGTTTTTCTACTCCTTTTTTGGTTTTATTAAGTGTTTTGCTATTTAAGTCAATGATGAAAAAGCCAACCAACCATTCATTTCACTCCTTATCTTTAAAATTCTATCACTAAAATTGTACTGCTTAACAAAGTAATAGCCTGAGATAGAGTTTCTAATCATCTACGTGCTAAAGTGCTCTAAGGCAGTCAGAATTTCTCTAGGGTTTTGGAGGAGAATGGAGTGCATGCTAAGGAGAATAGGAGTGAATTTTGAAGAAAACTACCTTTGTCCTGTCAAAATATTCTAGTGGTCATTAAAACACTATCT
The DNA here is from genome assembly GCA_022577455.1 of Arizona elegans. Lineage (NCBI taxonomy): Eukaryota > Metazoa > Chordata > Lepidosauria > Squamata > Colubridae > Arizona > Arizona elegans. The sequence continues at coordinate 61,140,387 of JAKOOJ010000008.1, forward strand.
TCCAAACTAAAGGGGAATAGGACAAAGATAGAAAAGAAAAGAAGGTTAGGTACCAAACCTGTCAGCTTTATTTATCTAATTCATTCAGTTGCACTGAATGAAATGATCAGTATGCCTCCTTTAAAAATCACATGCACGACATCAAAAGCAATTTTGTGTGTGTCTGGCAGAAATCACTAGGAAAAAATTGTTTTTATAGCTGTTTTGAAATAAATATTAAAAAACATTATATGGCTTGCTAAAGCATATAATGTACTGAGAGCTATTCAGGCATTAAACTGGCATGGCTGCAACATGGTTGAGCTGATGGATGCAGACTGTCAATGGCTCAACACATATAACACATATTAAATCTTCATGTATTCAAAGTTCCCCAATATATCAGGATTTCCAATAGCAAGGGTCCTGTAAATGCAGTCAGTTGATCCCAGTCACAAAGCCTTAGAAGAGAAGTAGCTTAGTAGCTTACAAGCTCTGGATTCAAATGTAGAGTCCTTTTCTCAGAGGTTGGTTGTTTTGCAGAAATTTCATTACCCAACCAGGTAAACATAGCACTGAGGTTGTTACCTAGTTGGATAATGAAATATCTGCAAGAAAACAGTCAAACTCAGAGAAAACTTAGGACTTCACATAGTCTTTTCTAAATTTTCAGGCTGAACATAGGAGGGCAAGAACTCCTTGTGTGGCCCATTTTTTTGTCTGATCCCATTAATATTATAGCATAAATTTACAGATGTCATGTAAATAGATGTCTGTGTTCAGAGAAGTGCCTTTATTTGCTTGATAAATAAAAGAAAAAACCGTAACTGTAGTGCCACATCTCTAATAATAGAAAACCTATTTCCCAACTACTTGCTGAACAATAATTACCATATTCATCGTTACTGCCCATTCTGATTGAGAGTTGTAGTTCAGAAACATCTGGAGAAGCAAATTTAATTTAATTTAATTTAATTTAATTTAATTATTTAATTTAATTTAATTTAATTATTTAATTTAATTTAATTTATATGCCGCCCCTCTTCGAAGACTCAGGGCGGCTCACAATACATTTAAAAAATCATTATAAAAAGACATTGAAAAATTAAAAAACATTAAAAACATTAAAAACTCATTCACACCATTCATGGCCAGATCTCGCCAGATCGCAAGAGCGAGATCAACAGCCCCAAGCCTGCCGGAAAAGCCAGGTCTTCACCGCTTTTTGGAAGGCCAATAGGGTGGGGATGGTCCGGACCTCAGGAGGTAACTGGTTCCAGAGAGCTGGGGCACCCACAGAGAAGGCCCTCCCCCGCGGGCCCGCCAGCCAACATTGTTTAGCTTACGGGACCCGGAGGAGACCAACTCTGTGGGATCTTACCAGTCGCTGGGAGCTCTGCGGCAGAAGGCGGTCTCGAAGATAACCTGGCCCTGAGCCATGTAGGGCTTTAAAGATAATAACCAACACCTTGAATTGTGACCGGAGACCAATAGGGAGCCAGTGAAGCTCGCAGAGAATTGGTGTAATGTGGGTGTACCTAGGTGCAGCCACGACAGCTCGCGCGGCTGTGTTCTGTGTATTTCTCCATCTTTGACATATAATAAAATAAATATATTATTCACAAGCCAATGGATGGGAAATTTGAAGCATTAGGATGTGACATCAAAGGTTTAATTGTGGATCAGGGAGAAAGATAAGATCATTGCTTTCAGTTAGTGCATTCTATATTGTCTTATTCTTTCAAAGCATATTGTTTAAAAACTTATACAATGTTACATGACATCTGTAATTTTATGCTATAATATTAACGGGATCTGAGCTAACAGAACCATACAGTTATGCTATAAATAATTTCAGTATATGATCAAAGACTATACTAAAGGACCAATTTTCAAACTGCAAAAAAGTAAGATGGAAAACGCAAACTGATCAGTTCCCTTCCTCAAGAGCTACAGCTGTAGATCAGACAAAATGTTACCTTTACATCATTAACAGCAATTGACAATTCAAAGCCAGGAGTACCACATTCTGCCAAAAAGTGTCATTTAAAATTCATATCAATGAGCTCCAAAATCTCATTCCTTTCATAAAACAATGCTATTGTGCAGAAGACGATATTCCGACGTAGACATAGATCAGAATAATTTTAGCTGAGTCCTTTTATGTTAGAACTAGGTAAAGTCACAACTCTAACCATAGGGTGGAAGGTTTTATATGTTGTTCTATGTATGTTCATCATAATTTCATGAACAGGTACTGTGCTTCTTATTCCTCACAATCCCACCAGCCTTGTACTCACAAACATTTGTAACAGGTTAAGTGTATCTCACTTTACACCCTTTGTCCATTTAACGAGAATGTTTATAATAGTGGGTGGCATGGCTACTTATGCTATAACAAAGTTAAGGTTAATATGGATTTTCAAAATCATTTTGTTAAGCATGCCATTTGAAATGAAACGTCACTGGAACACCTTTAAAGCAAGACAGAGTCCCAAATATAAATATATAGAGGACAATTATATCAACACATCAAGAATAATGGCATATAAATGAAATGAGTTCAAACTTAAGCTTTGCTGGGATTCTCTGCAGGAAGGAGGGAATTCAAAAATGTCAAGATGGAAACTGCAACAACTACAACTACCCACAACTAAAAGGCACTCAAAAGGGTAAGGATTTGATGATATGATCACTATTATCATCTTGTCATTTTTGATCCACCTTTCAAACCTCCCTGGATCTTGCCTAGGTTTTGGGGTGTTATCACCAAGCTGCCACTCAAAGACTCAAAGATTTTGGCAGTTTTATTTAAAGATTTCATCCCTAATTAAACAGGACCCTTTTACACAAAACATTGCTAAATAAGAAAACATGTGACTTTTAATATAACTGATTTTCTAGTACCAATCCTTTTAGCTATGTAATGACAGCTAGCCAAACCTCAGAGATAAAATGCCAAAGATTCAGAGTATTTATTTGTTAATAGAAGTAGTCTCTGTTGTGAAAACTTTTGCAATGTCTGGATAGTCCTTCCACATCTGTATTTGTGTTTCCCTACAAACATAACATAAATTTCACTTTAAAATCACAGTAGTATAAACATTTATATAATTTATTGGGTCTGTTGATGAGAGTCTAATTATGTTAATACAATTTAAGGATTATTTAATGGGGGCACCTCATTTTTTGTTGTATTTAGCTTCTTAAAGGAATGCATTTATTTTGTCTAAATGTAATAATTAATCAGTAAGCTATCTCAATCAATGTCAAAAAAAATTTCTGAAGCAGTTTGTTGTCCTGTATCCTGACAAAAACAATTAAATAACAGTATGATTGGAAAGAGAGCTGCAAATATTTACATTTAACAACACTACTAAAAAGCTTAAAAAGCAACCAAATTATCTGCTTTTATCCCATTTTATCATACCTACTGTACTGCTGGTCTTAAACCTGATGGTTTAATATACAACCAATTGATATTTTGCATGTACAGTATGCTGAGCTGAGAATGGCTGCAAGGATAAGTGATATGCCTGGACTACTGCAATGCTCTCTACATGGGGCTCCCCTTGAGGAGCACCTGGAGGCTCCAGCTGGTGCAGAATGCGGCCACACGGGTGATTATGGGAGCGACATGGCGCTCCCATGTAACACCTCTCCTGCGTGAGCTGCATTGGCTCCCGGTGGTCTTCCGGGTGCGCTTTAAGGTATTGATTCTCATCTTTAAAGCGCTCCATGTCTTAGGGCCAGGATATTTGTGAGACCGCCTGCTGCTACCGATAACCTCCCACCAGCCAATATGCTCTCACAGAGAGGGCCTCCTCAGGGTGCCGTCGGTCAGGCAATGTCGGCTGGCGGCCCCCAGGGGGAGAGCCTTCTCTGTGGGGGCACCCGCCCTGTGGAACGAGCTGCCTCCTGGAATACGACTGATCCTGGACCTCTGTACCTTCCGTAAGGCCCTGAAGACTTATTATTCCACCAAGCCTGCCTAGCCTAAATAGTTCTTAATTGGGATTTTAAATTTTATAGACTTGGGGGTTTTAAATTGGGAAGCCAATAATTTAATTCTTTTTAATTATCTTAACTTTTGTATTGTATGTATTTTTAATTTTGGCTGTTCACCGTCCTGTAAATTTCCCCACTTCAATGAGAGGAATAACATTCCTTAATGTTATAATAACACAAGGAGCCTTGGTGGCACAGCAGACTAAAATGATGTTAAGTAGCACTTAGCTGCCAGTTGCCTGCAATTACTGCAAGTTCAAATCTCACCAGGCTCAAGATTGACTCAGCCTTCCATCCTTCCGAGGTAGGTAAAATGAGGACCCGGACTGTGGGGGCAATAAGCTGACTTTGTATAAAAAGAACACCACTTGGGGGGGGGGTGAAAGTCCTACTAAGCAGGTATATACAAAAGTATGAAGGTTATTGCTTAATGCATTGTAAGTCGCCCTGAGTCTCTAGAGAAGGGTGGCATATAAATCGAACCAATAAATAAATAAATAAATAAATTCCCCACAACATTCTTTCAACATTGATTTTTATATGCAGCTTTCAAATAAATATTTTCAACCACAAAAAAAAAAAAAATAGTTTCAACTCCTGCCAGACTTTGATGAAACTTGTAACTCTGTGACGAAAACTAACCCATTGCTATATCTGAAATTTAGAATCCAGGTCAAATGAAAATAAATGTAAAGTTGCCACACTAGTTAGACAACCCCATAGGATAAACTTACATACAGTAGGCACTGGTTCATTCCTAAAGCATCTTCCTACAAAACAGATTAACTAGTTAAGACATGTCCTTGTGGGATCCTTTGCATTCTGTATATTTATTTATTTATTATTCAAATTTCTATACCGCCCTTCTCCTTTCGGACTCAGGGTGGTGAACAGCCAAGATAAAAACATCTATACAAACATCAGTTAAAAAATAAAGTTAACATAATTTATAAATTTGGCCCATAATTTAAAACTTGTCAATTAAAATCAATATTAAAATATTAAAACTAACCCTAAAATCAAGACAGACCGGCTAACTGAAAAAAATAAGTTTTTAGGGCCCGACGAAAAATCCGAAGGTCGGAGATCACTCATATCTCTGGGGGTAGATTGTTCCATAGTATATCACCATCTATCTGTCAATAGCATGGCTTTTGCAATGCTTAACCGCTTTAATTCAGCCTTGTAGCTGGCAATCAAATACAAAAGATAGAAATGATTTCTAGTTTTTTTTTTCACTTCTAAAAAATTTTAGTTGACTCTGCAGCCCCTTGCAAAATTATCTACTTAGGATTATGCAGAATCATGTTAACAAAATGCACAATCTACCTTACATTTGGCATTAATGAGCATGGAAGTGGAAATCAGTTATTTCCCGGTGATATGTGAAATATATTGCACATGATTTGAAGCTCACCCCATTAAAAAAATAAAAATAAAACTGCTCTGGAAAAGTAAGAGTGCGTAATCTCATAAAATCAGAGGGAACCAGCCAGAGCACACTGTACATAGTCAGTTTGACATGGAAACTGGAAGGATGGGTTTCCCCGGTTCAATTTAAAAGAATTTCATCCATTTAACCAAATCATGATCACTATTTCAGAACTGACTCACTATTTAAAATATGAACATCTGGACAGACTTTTAAATAAATTACATACATCTGGATACATTTTTAAAGAGTTAACAATATTTTGTGCAACGTCAATACTAGATCTTTTTATAACATATACATTCCCTGCTATATGAATACACATGTTAAGCAAATTGCAATTTTTCTTTTTAAGAATGCAAACAGAATAACTATCATAGAATAAAACTATATGGAGGTATATGCTGTTTGTGGCTTGCTTTCAGCAATCCTACTGATTATGCACTCAGTTGTCCTAATTTGTATCAATGAAAGTTACTTGGCCTAAATCCAGCTGTTTGGACTTAACTGAATTGCTGCCCAATGACCCTTCCAAAGAATAAATTATGTAGGTTGCTCAATCAAGATAAAGTATGCTCATTTAAGCAACACAGAGTCTTGTAACATTTTAAAGACTTACAGATTTATTATGGCATAAACTTTCATGGCTTGGCTTAGTCTCCATCAAATGGACAGAATGTTAAGTTGACTGACAAGTATGTCTAACATAGAAAGGGTTGTGCATTTGTATGACTATAAATAGTAAATAAATGAGGTCAAAGAAGTAAAATGTAGATTATCAGCTACACTTAAATATTTTCATCAGCACTAAGGTAGTCATTTTAATTTCCATTTTATGTTTAGCTGCAAAGTGAGGAGGGAAAGTTTGCTTCCCAAAAAACTATTGAATTTCTTGTTTGCCTACATATAAATTGCAGTTTGTATCTCAAAGACAGTACAACAGTTTGCTCTTCTGGATTGCTGGAAGGTGTATTGTGGAGCTTCTCCATAGTTCAACGTTACTCTGCCAGGTAGATATAACAGCAATTTAGGAAGCAAAATTTTGCAGCTTCTTATTTCATTCTGGAGCTAAGTGGGTTTTCAGACCACCCATTTTTTCTGCCCTGCCAGCATCAATTTTCTTTTTAAATACAACCTATAGACCAGGGAGTCATTGCAAATACATGATACAAGGAAATCTTATTACTTTTATCTGGCTTGATTCCAAGAAGCAAGCATACTGGTTTTACTGCATACCACTTTTCTGCTGAAATAGCATGACAGCGTGGTTACAATCACTGAATACATTATTAGACTGAGTAATATAGTGCTTATTGAAATAGGGTGAGGAAAATCTGCACATTTTTGCAACTTTGGTAATAATAAACCTACATTGTTAACAGGCGGAAATCTGTGGAAATCTGGTCACTTTTTAGAGAAAGGTAGATAGCATATAAATTTAATATGTAAATAACTGGACAGAGACCAAAACTTTATTGGAATCACCTGATTGCAGTTTTGAATGTACACCTTTTCTGTTTAACAATATTGAGTCCTTTCAAATAATATCCTAGCATATGATTTCTTTTTCATTTTTATCTCTGCTCACAAAATTTGAATACTTAAACTTGTTTTTAAAACTTCTTTGCTCAGGATGGAGAAAATTCACCAGGTGCTGTAAAACTTATCTATCCCAAACAACTAAAAAGCAATTGTCAAGCAATTTCCAAAAGTGATTAAAAAGGGAAGTATACGAACCCAGTGTCCTTTTAAAGGTGCTGACCATAGCTTGAGCAAGAATTCTAAAGCCATCAGAGACCAAGGAGCAAATTTTTTTGAGCACTTGTGAGCAATCTCAAATTTTTCCTTCTCTGGATTATGAAGAGCCACTGCAGCCATTGGCTCTGCTTTTTGCAGTGCCGTCTTCACTTCACCATTTCTTCCCTGGAAATCCACAATGGTCAGAACTTCAAGGATCAGTCATAAGTATTGTTGCAACTTTAAACAGTTGGTAAGTAAGGACTACCCATAGAGAGGAAACATGCTTGAGGTCTATAGTAGTGCTTAAAAGCTTGAGAAAAGCTTGAGAAGTGTGCCTTCTTGGGCAGCAATAATTGCAACTAAATGTTTCGATAACCATTGATCGGTCCTTCAGATTGTTCAAGTGAATTTTAGCCCATTCTTCCTTACAATATACCTTCATCTCAGGGATGTTAGTGGGCTTCCTTGCATGAACTGCTTGTTTTTTGCACAATATTTTTATAAGATTAAGGTCAGGATCTGGCCATTCCAGAACATTATTTTTTGTTTGAACTATTCATCATATGACTTGTACATTTTGAATTATCTTTTGCATGACCTGTTTTTTCTTGACCTTCAGTTCATGGACAGATGCCTTGATATTTTCCTTTAAAATCAGTTGGTGCAATTCAGAATTTGGAGTTCCATCAATGATGGTAAACCATCCCAGCCAAGAAATCCCCCTCATTCGAAGCTGTTACATATTTCCACATACCTGTATTACGAAGCTCAGGCTTTGGTAGTGAATACCAAGAAATCTGGTTTTTAAATACATTCCTCCCTGATTACCATCTCATTGACTGAAACATCTGAATAATTTTCCCTTCAAACTAACTGATAATCCTAGAAATTCATTTGCCACACACAGATATACAGCTTTGGATAGTTTTCTTCAATAAGTAAACAATTCTAATGTGTTTGACTCATTTGTTTAATTGGATTCTGGATATCTAGTTTTAGGATTTGTATAGAGAATAGATCACATTTAATGTCATATCTCTGCAGAAATATTAAAAAGGATTAAATATTAAATATTAATATTACAACATTAAAGGATCACATATTTTTAAAATTGTGCTGTGTAAAACCTTGCAAGACTCAAAGAAAGTAGACAGGGAAAGCTCTTTCTCCCTCTTTCAAACATGAGGACCAGATGACATGTAGGGCCATTTATTGAAAGAACATTTGGAATACACAAAAAATAAAAACCACTTCTTCCCACAGCATATAATTAAAATGTGGAATTCAGACCTACCAACATCCATAGTAACTATCATTAAAATCAAAATTGGAGACCGTTTAGAACAATAATACAAAAAAATGATGGAAAAAATGAATAACACAACCAAAATACAAGATAAAGATGTAGCATGACAGTTAAACTGAAATTTTAAAAACAGTGACAATTAACTACTTATCCAATAGTCTACAGAAGAGGTACATTGTAAACTGCTTCCAAAAGGTTAAGAGGGATGATATGAGCCTTACTTCCAAATGAACATTATTTCATAATGCCAGAACAGTGACTGAAAAACAGCACCTCCTGGCTTCCTTTCTCTTTATTTTATAAATTTATGAATAAGGGGCATTTTAATCCAGTATTTTGTTTATCAAAGCAGGCAGCCTTTGATTGATTTTTTTATTTATTTTTAAACTAGTATTGCAGACATGTTGCATCCAATTCAGATATAACATTGAATTTCAAAACTAATGGCCATTGATATATCTCCACTTCTTCTCCACTTTTTTATGCAATAACCCTTTAAAACTATCTTCTTTATATACCAAGCCTACAAATCTGTTTTCTCTATTATCTTCACTTGCTTTCTGAAATATTTAGCTGAGAATATTTTCCAGATGCAGTGTAATTTTGGAACTGGATTCTAATATGCTCAGACAATTTGACCTTATGGTTTTAGACTACATATCCCATTTAAGCATGAAAGACTGGTCCACTTGATCAGCCACAATATTTCCATGAGAAGATATCCAACAACACTTTTCTTCTACATATATTAAATATGATGAAGTGTGTATGTTTAAGATGAACAGTTTAAGAGGAAAGCTAAGATCCATTACGAAATGACTATTCAATTCCAGCTGATTTTTAACTTCAAAGAACATAGACATTTGACTTGAAAGATTTGTTTTTATTACCTTAATCAAGATACAATTGTTTATTAAATGATAAGCAATTAATCTAGATTATATTTTAAAAATTATATTTATTTTCCTTCAGCTATTACTTCATATAAATGCATTTCCCTATTCTTTTCTTTCCACAGATAATTTTCTAGGCAATAATTTAGCACCAGCCTGCTCTGTTCTTGGGTTCTTGTCTTCATCATTTCCTCACCTTCATGCTTTCTCTACAATTGCTATTTTGAAGGATCAAATAAATACACAATTACATCAGCTTCCATAATCCATGCTCCACAATCCTTATCCCATAACATCTAAATAAAATAAACTCTTCTTTCCAATATAAGAATACTCTTAATTTCATTTCTTATATTTACAAATAATAATCAAGGAACAATATATAATTTATTAATTAACTGTCCGAGATGTATTAGGCTGAAAAATAGTAACTAAATTCATCTGTCATTTCAGCTACAGTGCAGTTTGTTTTCTATTGTTAGTATATTGTGAGAACTCAGCTATTATGGTTTGTACACCACAGTAGTTATGAAAGGGAAGGCACTTGGTATGGCCTGGAGGATGAAGTAGAAAAAAGGCATAGGATCTGGATAACTACAAACTGGCCATTTTAATATTGATGTTAGGCCAAACTCTAGAACAGATTACTTAGTAGTCAATATGTAAGTATTTAGAAAAAATGCATTACTTCACATAAGTCAGCATGTGTTTATAAGGAATAAATCATGCCAAATGAATCGTATTGAAAGAGTGACCAGTTTATATGATAATAGGAATGCAATGAATGTAATGTACTTAGATTTCAGGAAAGCTGGATTGTTCCACCATGAGATGATACAAAGCTGGTTGAGCAACCATACCAGTAGTGGGTTTCAAATCCCGTCGCTACCAGTTCGCTCGTGGTTGTGGGTGTGCTTGCGCACACATGTGCGATGCTTCTGCGCATGCGCAGAAGCGTCCAGGCAGATGGGCAGCACCTCCTGCCACCGCCGCTACAGGTTCGCCCAATCCAGGGCGAACCGGTAGCAACCCATCACTGAACCATACCCAATTAATGTATCCCAGTAGCTCCACATCAATCTTGAGGATGTTGAGTGGCGTATTATAAGATTCTGTTTCAGACTCTGTTTTGTTATGAATTATTTGGATGAGGAATTAAAATACAGGATCTTCAAATGTGCAAATAACTTAAATACCATGCACACAATACTTTATAGAATAATAAAAATCAGTGAGAATCTTGATAAACTGGAACAATGGGCAGTAATCAACACAATGAATTTAACCTGGAACATATACAAAGTCCTTGATTTTGGAAGAAACATGAAAGGCATGGATATAAGTTGTGAGATACTATACTTATTAGCAATCCATGCAAAAAGAAGTTGGTGCCTTGGTGGAATAAAAGCTAAATATAAGCCAACAGGGTATTGTAACTTTAAAAAAGGCAAATGCAAATGTATAGTGTTAAGATCAAGAAAAAGCATTGTTCTGATCACATCTCGATTATGGGACAATGACACATTGAAGAATCTCCAGAGGTTGGGGAGGACGGGTGTAATCTGTGAAGCATTGTTAAAATTATTGGATAAACTGGTACTTCATCTAAAAAAGAGAAGTCTGTGAGGCAATATGATAGGTATGTGAACTACTATCATATGGAGGGGATACATTGGGTTCAAGTTACAAGAAAGTGGATTTCAATGGACATAGATGGAATTCACATGAAGGAAAGAATCATACCTCACATATCTTTCTGTTATCACAGAACCACTAGTGCTTAATTGAGGATGTCTTAAATTAATTAAAGGGTCTGATCCTGAACTGCTTACCTGCAAGAGTACAAGGCTACCCTGTAGAAAAAGATTTACAAATATAGTAATTTTAGATTTTTGGTTTCTGGTAATCCTTTGCTTTGCTACCCATGAGCCATTCTTGGATGTCTCAGGTAGCTTAAGTTTGAAAACTATGTATTACACAATGAAAACTATGAGCATTGTACAGTCAGTGTATCTATAAAAAATAAAAGAATGCCTACCTTTTTCCAGGAATATTCTGACATAGTCTACATGTCTCAAGCCACAACAGATTTCTGGAAGCTTTGCAAACATAATTTGAAATGGTCTATATGCTTAATGAAATTGAAAGATATTTGAAAGGTATTTAGAATCGTACAGGATTTTTTTTGGGAAAAAACAATTATATTTCATTGCATGAAAAGTCCTTTAATGAATAATGTTGAACAGTAGTCAATTTATCACTAATGAAATAGTTATTGTTGATAGCAATGACTGGTCATTTTTTCCTTTTATTTGAATTATAGAAAGATTTAAGACTCATATCATACACATCTGGTTCTGTCACATTCTAAAGACAAGATATATTCTCATAAGTAAGTCTACAAACATGTGAAAACATGTTCTAAGTTACAACACAACACAGACTTCAACTTCAAGAAAGGCCGTTCTCAAATTAGACCTGGTATAATCATTACATTAACTGTTGTTCTTACATGAGAAATAGCAATAGCAAAAGAAAAAATATAGCACAAATATGTTAGCATCTCTTTTCTTTAATATATTACAGCAACCAGTAATAAAATAACATTCTTGCCATCATAATTTTAATGTGGAGGTATAGTTTCAAAGAAATTCCTCTTTGTATGAAACAGTAGGCACTGTAGTATACAGCTGTAGCCCCCAGCCTTTTGGGCACCAGGTACCAGTTCCATTGAAAGAGGTTTTTCCTATGGACCGGAGGGAGCATGGTTTCGTGTGCTGCCTGCATCCCGCAGATGTGGCTTTGCTTGTTTGCATGGCCCGGTACCTGGCATGCCGCAGACCAGTGCTGGTCCATGGATAGGGGGTTGGGGACCCCTAGTATACAGTTTAGTAAGACACATCAGAATCAGCTCAAAGAAACCTCACTGAGCTCATCTAAGAACCAATGTCAGTAGACACCTGGATGGATTCCTGAAAATTAAAGGCAAATAAATTTAAAACAAAATCAGGGAATTGTATAAGTCAGACAATAATGGAGTCTTCTTTCCGAATGGAGTCTTTTCATATACAAATTAATTGTGAAGGTCAGACACCAGTTTTCACTTAAGAAGACTATACCTATGAGTTTCCAAACTAAAGTTCTCTTACACTGACCTTCATATGTATTGTGATATTATAATATAAATACCCTGATTAAATTTATAGTTCCCAACTGGACATTTAGAAGGTAAGTCAAACTATAGAGGTAGATAAAGCAGACTATTTCTGAACTGATGCCAAGAAAATTATGTGGATATCGTCATTAAGTCACCAAAATTTCTGTTTGACTAAAGGGAGATATTATCTTAATGCCTCTTCCATGAATGAAGAATTTCATACTTTGGGTCTAGCAATATCTCCAGAACCAAGGCAATCAACATTGAAGTGGTTCGGGAATAACGAGAGGCACAACCAAGCAAGTGACAACAGCTCTTTAATATACAGTGAGACTTCAGCAAAAACTCAGAGGCTGCAGCCCTCCTTATATACAATCCTGGAGGGACTGTCAGCCAATCAGAAACTTAGGCAGGTTTGAAACTCCCACTGAAATGTATCAATACATAACACCCCTCCCCTCCCAGAAGGCACTAACACTCAAATATTTACATAAGTAAACACAAAATCTCGCAGGTGCCCTGGACGAGTTCTCGTTCTTGTTGACCTGCGCAGTTCAGTGTTTGGTGGGGCGTCGAGCTGGTCAGAGGGACTTTCTGTCTCTCCGGCTCCGCCAATGGAACCTCCTGGATTTTGTCCGGGGTGTGGTTATCCCTGGTTGGGAGTGGCAACTCGCTGGGGCAGCGCTGGAACCAGGGCTTGTCAGCTAAGTATTCTCGCGAACCCGGGCTTGAGTTAGCTGTTTTGGGAAAGTTGTAGTTAGGTTCGGAGATGTCTAAATTGATGTTTGCTTCGCCGACTATCCTTTTTCTAAGTTGGTCTATGTGGCACTTCCAGAGTGTGTCTACTCCTATGTCTACCGTGTAAGACTTTGGGCCTGTTATGCCCACTATGGTTCCTGCAACCCATAGAGGTCTGCTAGCATAATTGCGAGCGAACACCGGGGACCCAACCTGGAACTGTCTTAGTCCGGTGGCCTCTCCCTTGAAATTTTCGTCTGAGTAGTTAGGGTGAAGCCTGTCTAACACGCACCGAAGCTTCCTGCCCATGAGGAGCTCAGCTGGGCTTCTCCCTGTGGCAGTGCATGGTGTGGCATGCTGGACAGCTAAGAATTGGTCTATCCTGGCCTGCCAGTCCCCGTTATCTAGCCTGGACAATGCTTCTTTGGCCGTTCTTATGAAACGTTCGGCCAATCCGTTAGAAGCCGGATGGAAAGGGGCGATAGGCCATGGCGGATGCCCAGTCCGGCCAAGTAGCCCTCAAATAGGGTTGCTGTGAATTGAGGGCCGTTGTCAGATATCAGGGTATCCGGTAGGCCATGGGTGGCAAATAGCTTGCTCAGGACTTTGATGACTGCTTCGGCTGTGGTTGAAGGCATTAGAATTATTTCGAGCCATTTTGAAAAGGCATCGACTACAATTAAAAATGTTTGCCCGTGGAAGGGGCCGGCAAAATCAATGTGGATCCTCCCCCATGGCCCTTTTGGTTTCTCCCACTCTTGGATGGGCGCTACCGGGGGATCGGGGCGAGACTCCTGGCAGGGTCTGCACTTCCCCACCCACTCGGAGATGACTTGATCCATGTTGGGCCACCACACATAAGTGCGGGCTAAACTTTTCATTCTGACAATGCCTGGGTGCCCTTCGTGCAGTAATTCTAAGACCCTTGTTCTTAGTTTCATTGGTACTACCACCCTGTCACCCCACAACAAGCAACCCCCTTGCATAAACAGTTTGTTATGTTTGTTAACATAACCTTGGTACTCCCCACCGTCCACTTTGACCGGCCACCCCTTGAGGACCCAACCCATCACAGTACGAATAACAGGGTCTCTAGCAGAGGCTTTTGCCACCTCGCAAGAGGAGATAGGACCCAAAGCCATAGCGTCCAGCAGAAGGACGGGGGTTTCTGGCGTGGGGTTGGCAAGTAGGTCGGGTAGGGGGCAGCAGCTGAGGGCGTCCGCATGGCCCAAAGTCCGTCCGGGTCGATGGACAAGTTGGTACGAGTAGGCCGACAGGAAAATGGCCCACCTGGTCAAAGGTGGGGACAGAGCCGCGGGGGTGGGCCTATCAAAAGTCCTAGCAAGGGCCAGTGGTCAGTCACAAGTTCGAATTGACGGCCATAGAGGTATTTGTGGAACTTTTTAACCCCCGCAATTGCAGCCAGAGCCTCTCTGTCCAACTGACTATAGTTCTGCTCTGCGCTTGACAGGGTGCGAGAGTAAAACACAATGGGCGCCTCTAGGCCGTTTGGCAGTCTATGGCCTAGGATGGCACCAACTCCTACGGGGGAGGCGTCACAAACCAATACAAGTGGTAGCGCTGAGTTGTATTGGATTAGGAAACTGTCTTCAGATAGAAGTCTTTTTACCGCCTCAAAAGCGGCTGTTTGTGGTTTCCCCCATACCCATGGTACATTTTTCCCCAATAGTTTGTGTAGGGGATCTGCGACGGTAGCCTTGTCCTTCAGAAACATCGAGTAAAAATTGAGCAGTCCAAGGAAGGCTTGGAGCTCTGCTTTAGTTTTGGGGGCTGGTGCACTCTTAATAGCTCTCACCTTGCTTTCGGTAGGGTGGATGCCTGTGCCCTAGAAACTCCACAGAGGGGACAACGATCATGCACTTATTTTTCTTTAATTTAAG
This sequence comes from Arizona elegans, assembly GCA_022577455.1. Taxonomy (NCBI): domain Eukaryota; kingdom Metazoa; phylum Chordata; class Lepidosauria; order Squamata; family Colubridae; genus Arizona; species Arizona elegans. The sequence goes on from JAKOOJ010000008.1 coordinate 61,155,541, forward strand.
TCCCGTTTCTCTAAATCGGGAAAGGACGTTCCTTACTTGGTCCCCTAGCTGACGTTCGTCCTGAGCGCTGACTAGAACGTTGTCAAAATAAGGCACTACCCCGGGGAGCCCTTGCAAAAGGCGCTCCATGGTGCTTTGAAATAGGCCGGGTGTGACGCTCACCCCAAACTGGAGCCTGGTGCATTTGAATGCACCCCTATGAGTTACAATTGTTTGAGCCTCTGCCGTGGCGTCGTCGACTGGTAATTGTTGATAGGCCTGAGCTAGGTCTAATTTGGCAAAAAATTTTCCGGGCCCCAGGGAATGTAGTAGATGATGCACGATCAGCACCGGATAGGCGCTCGGCTTCAAAGCCTTGTTGATCGTGCACTTGTAGTTGGCGCAAATCCTGATTGAGCTGTCAGACTTTACTGGGGTCACTATGGGGGTCTCCCATTTTGCATGGTCGACGGGGACTAACACCCCTTGTTTAATTAATTTGTCCAGTTCCGCATCGATCTTTGGTTTCAATGCGAAAGGCACCCGTCTGGCTTTAAGTCTTATTTGGGCTACGTTGGGGTCTAAGTTTAGGGAAATAGAGGTCCCCACCTACTTGCACAACGTGTCCCCGAAGACGTCCTGGAACTCGCTCAGGAGGCTGTCCTTCAGTGACGGCTCGGACATTCGGTGGACGCCGGTGAAACCCATGCCGAGGGCTCGGAACCACCCCATGCCTAGAAGGCTTGGCAGCTGCTTTGTGACGATGGTCAGCGGCAGGTCTTTTTCGTAGTCTCTGTAGGTGACTCGGAACGTGCCTACGCCTTCGAGTGGGACACGGTTCCCCTGGTAGTCTAGGATGCGCAGTCTTTGCTTGGATAGCTGGTCCTTCTGGAACGACGGCAGGATGGTCTTTAGGGTTGCTCACGACATTATGGAGAGAGCTGATCCGGTGTCGATCTCCATCGAGCATGGCTTGCCGTTGATTTCGACCACCGTGCTGACTTTGTCCTCGATCACCGTGCTGGCCTGGTCTATGTGTATGCTGCGGCCATCTCGTGGTTCAAATTCGCGCCGCTTCTTCGCGCCTCCTTCTCTCATTGGATGCTTCTGGCGCGTCGATTCTGGTTGGCTGCAGCGCTCACGTGGTTGGTGTTTCCTGGGCAGAATAGCTCTACAGACTCGCGCCAAGTGCCCTTTTTTCTCGCAACGCCTGCAAATAGCCTCTCTGTATTTGCAGGACAGTCTATCATGGTGCCCGCCACAGCTGGGGCAGTTTTGCTGGGGGCTGCCGCCTTTTCTCTGGTGCTCTGTTCGGAAGACGTCCTCATCTGACTCGGACTCCAAGCTGGATCCGGCATCTTCCCTGTGCACTGGTGCAGACTTGGGACTGTCTTTGCTGGTCAGCGGATGCTGCAGCGTTTCTGCGGCTTTTGTGGAAGCTTCATGAGCCCTGGCCTCGTCTAGGGCTCCAGCAAGCGTTAAATCAGGCTTGGTGAGCAGGCGCCGTTGTAGCCTAATGTCCCGAACACCACAGATTAGTTGCTCAAGCAACGCATCGTCCAAGTCCCTATAGTCGCAATGAGTTGCAGCTTTACACAGGCTCGCCATGTAAGCACTGACTGGTTCTCCCTCTCGCTGTACGCGCTGTCTGAGTTGGTATCGTTGCACGAACTTGGAGGGTGATACATGTTTGGTATGCCTTCTGTAGTTCGCTTCATCGCCTAGCTGAAGCTCGTGGTCTCACTGGTTCGCTTCTTGTGGCCTCTATCCCACCTTCGTCACCAATGAAGTGGTTCAGGAATAACAAGAGGCACAACCAAGCAAGTGACAACAGCTCTTTAATATACAGTGAGACTTCAGCAAAAACTCAGAGGCTGCAGCCCTCCTTATATACAATTCTGGAGGGATTGTCAGCCAATCAGAAACTTAGGCAGGTTTGAAACTCCCGCTGAAATGTATCAATACATAACAAACATGAACCATTAAAAATATAGGATTATAGTCCAAAACATTTGGCGGGTTTATTACTGTTTTACTTAATGACCATGAGAGCTTGCATGTAAAATGTTTCAGGTAAAACACAGGAATTGTTTTTACACATAATGCTAACCTAGGATTTTTTAAAATCAGAGTTTGCAAAGACATTCTGGGTAGCTTCCAGCACAGCTGCCTCATTCTCACAAATGCTATATCCGCTTTAAGAGTTTAAAAGGAATGCTTTTGTACATATTCACACTTATTGCAAATTTTGAATGCTTTAAACAGTCCTACAGAATGGTACACATTAACTCTATAATTTGAAATAAAAGTAATTAATATAACTAATCAAATTACTTAAATATATTTCCCTGATGAAAACACATCACTTCAGATAAAACTCTGGTAGATCCAGACAAGTCCATGGAACTTTTGGCAGCAGCATGAAAGATTCTTATTACTGCTTTCTTCCAGGATACATTTTTGGGTCCAATTTCTCAGTATTACCTACAATGCTGGGATTTCCTGTGTTTTGCTACCTATTACCCATATCTGATCTAGTTTAGATTTCTTAGGAATAACCAAGGTCAATCTCCATGTTTTTGTTTCTTTGTTTTTGGTATGGTAATGAAAGTACCTAATGAAAGGTGTTCTCATTTCTTTATTGTTTTTCAAATGTACCATATCTAGAGGAGCTTTTATAGATTATAAAAGTTCTAAAATAAAACATTGGTACTGTTGCTATGAAGAATTATTATCTCCATGCTCCTACAGTGAAAGTACAGTACATGGGGAGGTATCATTGAGGTTTCTCGCCCACAGAAATTGTGGTGGAGTAAAAGAAGAACGCAAACTTCATACTACAAAATTATATTATCATAAATCCACTGAGGATTTATATATTGCATCATGTAGGCCACGGTGTCAAACCCGCAGCATCACATTGCTATCATGTGAGATATGATGATGTTTTTTCCCTTCACTGACCTGGTGAATGGCGTGACCTGCGCATGATACATCTGGCCCACGGGCCACCGGTTTGACACCCCTGATCTAGGCCAGGGGTGGGTTCTAAAATTTTTTATTACCGGTTCTGTAGGCATGGCTTATTTTGTGGGCGTAGTTTGATGGTCATGTGACAAACAATCCTTTAGGATTTAGCAGAAGTACTAGTCTACCAGGCTTTTAACTGCTTGTAGAGCCATACCGGTCTACCCATTTGTTTTTGGAGCATTCCGGTGTACCTATTTGTTTTTGGAGCACACTGGTCTACCACCACACTGCCTTTTACCGCTGATCAGCTCTAGGGCAGCCCTTTGAAATGCCACAGCAAGAGTTTAAACAGTTTTTTGCCGCTCTGCCACCACCGAGAGCATTGGAAACCGCTTTCAGGCAGCTTGGCCTCAATTGCCAATCTACCACCACTGAGAGGTTTACAAGGAAGATCAGTTCTAGCCGATCAGTTGGGAGGCTTCTTGGTTTCTCAATTTAAAGCTAAGGTGTCTTGTTTTTTTTCTCTTCTTTGTCAAGTGAGCCTGATTTTTTCCTTCTAGCCGATCAGCTGGGACTCGGGAGGTAGCAAATAGATTGGAGGTGGGGCCAGTCAGAGGTGGTATTTACCAATTCTCCAAACTACTCAAAATTTCCACTACCGGTTCGCAAGAACCGGGAAGAACCGGTAGCAACCCACCACTGATCTAGGTTATATACAGTATAATGAACTACCTATAATCCTTTAAATTGGAATAGAGATGACTGGATGGAACTGAGTGTTTACTGGCCGGATGCCCATCCTGATACTATGCGGAATTCACAGCAGATATTTTTGAGCAGTGTAGTGGTCTAGTAGTGAAAATGCTCACCTCCCACACAAAAGGTTGAGAGTTCAAACCTACGGCATAAAGAAAAAGATTATTTACAATACTGGTATATATCAGCAGGTAATTTGGATAATTCAGATAATACCTCTAGAGCAGGGGTATCAAACTGGTGGGCCATGGGCTGGATGCATCACGTGCAGGCCATGCCTACTCCAGCTCTGCAAATGGGAAAACATCATGAAACATCATGTGACAGCAATGTGACGCAGCAAGTTTGACATCTGTGCTCTGGAGAGTATTCCTCCTTGAAGGAGGAAGGCAAGAATCATGTCAAATTAGCCTGAGAAGAAAGAGAGTATGAGAAAGAAACTCAAGATAATACTAGCCTTGTTTCTGCTTGGTAAAGGAATGGCCAGGGGAACCATTTTGGAAAAAGCTGGGGCAGTAAAAATAATGGCCAGGTCTATTGCCCAGTTGTGGTTGATATGCCAGTTGCAGATCTACCTTGATTGAGAGGATCTTGTAACAATGATTCATACCCTTATTATCTTGTATTTAGACTACTGCAATGAGTTCTCTAGATAGCTGCCTCTGAAGATCATGCAGAAAGTAAGCATGGCACAAAATGCATGTGCCCATTTACTGGCAGGTACTGACCACCTTGAAACATGTAACATCAGTGTTGTGGACCTTGCATTGGTTACCAACAAAGTTTGAGATTCAATTCAAAATGCTGGTTTTGGCCTAAATATTTTGGCCTGAAAGTCCCTGCAGATCTTCTATCTGAATCAGCCCATCCTATAGAAACATCCTACGAAAGGGTACTGATTGCTCTCCACTATTGCAATATAAGGTAGGCCAAAGCCAGATGCTCATGACCACGTCCCAATTTTAAGGAATAGGCTTCCCTTACAGAGAAGATTGGCTCCTTTTCTAATGTCTTTCCTGAACATGGTAAACGCTGAATGAATTTAGGGATTGACTTTTCCACTCTTGTCATTTTATTGTTATACTTTTTGGTTAGTTAATGTTTTATCGTTGAATGTAATTAAGTTTGTTTTATTGCTTTAATTAACTTATTTACTGTTGACATTTTAATTATTTTTATTCCAAATGCTTTAATAGATTGTTATAAACTGCAATGAGTCTTTGTAAATTTAACAGTATAGGAATATACTGCAATCGATATGCATTTTTCTTTCAACACATTTTGTATCAAAACGTTCCCTTTTTCGAGTTTCATACAGTTTTCAGTTTTATAACAAATTTACTGCAATTAATGTAAATTAATGCTAGTATATATCCTAGGTTTTCCATGTAATTCAATAAATTCACATACTGTATATATTATATGGAAAATGTACAATTTGTAAAGGATAAATGTGCATCATTGTAAGCTGTGAATTTATTCATATAGAATACATGTCTTTGAAACATTGCATTATCTATGTATGTAGAGTTCTTAAATATAATAAGTGGATAGCTTGTTGTAGTAACTGGAACTGGACCTTTTATAGAGGTGTACCATGCACAATAGAGCTTTATGTGTTGATGTTTCACTACCTTCAAATTTTAAAAATGATTACTTCAAATAGTGAAAATCATTAGCTCTAACAAACAATCACATTCCTAAGTACCGGGAAATTATTCTAATCTCATTAAAATTCAGAATATAAATAAATGCACACATATGTGGATATAAAATTGTGGAAAAGCATCTATTTACACAGAAGAGTAAATCAGTGAATTTATTCCCATAGTATGGAGACGTACATGCTAAATTAAATATATTCACTTGGAGATATAAGTAGTTACCAAATATGATTGTTTTAGAAGTATACTACAAAGATATTGAATAAAAACAAAATAAAGCAGAAGAGTAAAAGCTTGTTGCTGATGAAATAAGGGGCCAAGGCGTGTTTTAAATTAGGACATTAATTTAACAAAATGTTATACAAATAAATCAATTTCATAGCTTTACCTTCCACATCGAAACATAAACAAAGCACATGCTTTGCACAACATACAACACTAAAGTACAATTGACTTCTTGTAGTTCAGTGTACTGGGTGAACGGAGAGAGGAAGGAGCCCATCTTTTATCATTTTATCATGATTATATAATGATTATTTTGAAAATGGGAAAGGTTCCTACACATTGTATGATTTATCACCTGATGTCCTTGATAGCTATAGATGGCAACTACTCTGGCATGAAGATTACAGATGATACCAGTATTACCATCGATAATTCACCCATTGCTATCTGGATATTTGAAAGTGTGTCATTGATATCATATGATATAATAATGATAGATTAAATTGTATTTAATTACTGGCAAATATTTAAGCATCAAGTTCTGCTAATAAAGAATCAACTGTAATGGCTTTGTTATATAAAGATGTAACCTTTTGCAACTATCACCAAACTATGATAAAAATAGATATCCAATAAACTGCATAAATTCTTCTGCTTAAATAATTGAGCCACAGTGGCGCAGTGATTAGAGTGCAGCACTGTAGGCTACTTCTGCTGACTGCTAGCTGACTGCAGTTTGGCAGTTCAAATCTCACCTGGCACAAGGTTGACTCAACCTTCCATCCTTCCTAGGTGGATAAAATGAGGAGCCAAATTGTTGGGAGCAACATGCTGACTCTGTATACCGCTTAGAGAGGCTGTAAAGCACTGTATAGCAGTATATAAATCTAAATGCTATTGCTATTACCAGTAGGATTATTTCTTAAAATGAAATGTGTATCTCAAGAAAGATGCTCCCTCTCTTTTAATATTTAACTTGGAATATCTGGTGATATTCAAGAAGTTCAGATAGTAAAACAACTTGTTTTATATGCATTTGGTAGACTTGAGGTCAAAGATATCAAGATGATCACGTAATCAAAGCCCTGTCCCTTTTTCCGATACATGTCCAAAAGTGATAAAGTTTTAAACCTGAAGTGCTAACTGCAATCTTGACTTTTTTTAATCCTTTCCCTATGGATTCCCATATGTGTCTCATATGCATGAGCCTTTTAAATCTTACTACAATTTGCAAAAATGATATTCAATTTGGTCAATACTCTGGTATACAATAAAGTGGAGTAATTCAAATATTTTGCCAATTGGTAATAAGGTTTCTATGGTGGTGTATAAAAATAAGAATTTTTTTAGTCTGGAAAAATTGTTATTATGATAGCCTGTTTATTAGAAATGAACAACTGGTTGCATAGTTTATGAACATCTCAACAGGAGTTTTAAAAATATTGGCAATCATCCTATGTTGGAGATAAAATATATTTTAAGGTACATGATTTTGTCTTGTCCTTTAGCAGTTCTTTTTGTTAGACACTAATTCTATGTTAGACCAGCATTAAACTGTATCACTAAAACATAGAACATGTATATTGATCAGAACTTTGGATATGATGGGCTTGGATTGTAGCAAAAAACAGTGATTATGTATTCCTGAAATTTGTTAACTTTGAAGTGGTTCTGCATCAATAAAAATGGACTAAATAATTCTGCACAGTCCAGATTCAACTCATAGTTTAAAAATTAACTCTGGTATTCTTGCAGGAAAATTTAACTAGTGTTTACTCTAGAAAAGTAAACATTACATTATTACTGTACAGTATTGTTTTTTTCTTTTTTATTCAATTTTTTTGTATCTATGTTAGTTGTTAATTTGAATTACTTTTTGTTTTTTAATATATAATTTAGATTTCATTGTTTGAATAATGCAAGTTTATAAGTTGTGGTTTCTGTTTTTAATGCATTCTTATTTGCACTCTTTCAGAAAATTAGTAAAATGCTACTTTTTTAAAAAAAAAAAAAATCCCTAGTACTGCCAAACATATTTTGTAGAACTTGGAATTTCATCATTTTTCAGAATACCTATATAAAGTTACCTCGGAGAACGATGGATCTTACTAGTAGTAACTATGAACATCTAGTCTACTCTTCCCCCCCAGAAAAACAATTAACTTAGAAACTTAACATTTACACAAACTTCTAGAACAAAATATATGTTTGGCCAAAATAAAGGCCAATATCTTTCAGTTTGCATTTCTGAGTTGATTTCTTGATATTAATTCAGTCAAATAGTTTAAAAAGTGCACGTTTTATTCAATTTTGAGTCCATAGAAGACTAAAGGTATGTTTTGTTGCGAATAGGTTTAGGTTCATATAAGCTGTTCATGTTGTTAGTTGCAAAGGTGTGTCTGGCCCATCACGACCCCATGGACAACATTCCTGCAGAATTCCTTCCTGTCTTCTACCATCCTCTGTTGTCCATTTAAGGTCATGCTTGCTGCTTCAGTGACTCCATCCAGCCACTTCGTTCTCTGTTATCCCCTTCTTCTTTTGCCCTCAATCTTTCCCAGTATTAGGCTCTTCTCCAGTGAGTCCTTCCTTCTCATTGAGTGTACTCATATTTCAACTCTGTAAAAGAAATTGAAATACATTCTTAAAGGTTTTTTAAATATAGCCGATTCTTCAAACTTCAGAATTCCTTTATACATTCCAGGATTTCAAAGATGAAAATATGGCAGTGTAGACCAACAGAGACAGAAGAAAACTTGCCAATTAAACATTGAGTTTCAAGAAAAGCACAAAGATATGAGGAGTTTAAACTAAATAAGAGACACGTTTTAAGTTCCCTCTGCAGTGGGAAGGTAGGAATTTATCCTTGTCTGTTTTTCTGCCTTGTTAGATTTATGGGTCCCAGTAAAGTTGGTGGGGCTGGTTCGGATTCTTTTCTTGCCCTTGGGTGGCATTTGGGGGCCGTTGGGTTAAGCCAAAAGTGGTAAGGCCTGTTGCAAGCTGGGAGTTCATTTCAGAAGCTGCTAGAGTATCATCATCTTGGCTCCTCAAGGGACAAATAAATCTCTTGTTCTTTCCACGTTATTAAGAAAGGTACAAATAGTGAGGGAACATTTTAAGCAAAGTTCAACATACTAAAAGACAAAGAAGGCAAATATCTACCAGTAAAAGAACAAGTATACATTTATGGAATAACTATCTCAATCCTTAAATCAATTATACATACATTTCTGACTGAAAATGAAAAATGAAAATGAAAAAAGACTCCAAAACCCAATCTGGTGCTCATTGTTAAAAAAAGCAGTTTATGTCAAAAGCAGTACTAATAGTATAAATAGATGAAAAAAATGTAATGCCAGTTTATCTTTCTAGGCTCAAAAATTCATAGGAATGGTGACCATGAAATAAAGACCATAATGTTGAATATTCCACAAAGAAATAATATAAACAATATACAATAACAGAGCTGAAAGGAACCTTGAAGGTCTTCTAATCTTCCCAAACAAGCAATGTCTTCTAAATTCCTGCATCAATCCCAGAGCCTAAGGAAGAACCATTGAGTGAAGAGGTTAAACCTATCAAAGACGGTCCCTCTAACGGGCAGATGAGTCTTAGCCTTCAACTTCTGGGCATCCCTCCCCAAGGGAAAAGGGCCAAATATTCTAATTGTCTAAAAGTTTTGCAGAAGAAACTATCTGGCTGGGAGAATTCATTGGAGTTGGAGGAGGACAGCTCTTCTGACATGCCTATTTCCATTGCCTAGTTCCCATTAGCTGTTTGGAGCTTTTCCCAGCAGTGCTCCAGCTTCATTGTTGTCACATAAAGCTGACTGAAAAATCTTGGCTTTCTAGATATTTAACATTTTATTCAGAAATTGATTTTATTTGGCAAAAGGCTTTGAGACATAGCTTGGGTTGAGTAGTACCTTTATTGAGTATAAAATGAAGCCGTTATACATATAAGAATGCAGTATGAAGAAATCAAGGTCTTATATAGATATGTGCTCCAGGGTTTATTTCTAGGTATTTCCTCCTCCCTTTCTGATTCAGTGCTTATATTTGGCCATTCTCTGTATGGCACTGAAAAGCAGACATAACAGTTCACTGGGAACTACAAGTTCTTGTCTCACCAGCTTCATTCCTTACACAACCTACACATACAAAAAAAAAAATGTTAAGACTCTAGAAAGAGTGCGGAGAAGACCAACCAAGATGATTAGGGTCTGGAGGTTAAAACATATCATGAACGGTTGCACTAACTGGGCCTGGCTAGTCTAGTGAAGAGAAGGACCAGAGAGACATGATAGCAGTGTTCCAATATTTGAGGGGCTGCCACAGAGAGGAGGGGGGTCAAGCTATTTTCCAAAGCACCTGAATGCCAGGCAAGGACTAATGAAACTGAACAAGGACAGATTCAAGCAGGAAATAATGAGAAATTTTCTGACTGTGAGAGCAATCAATGAATGGAACCGCTTGCCTTGTGGGAGCTTCATCACTGGAAGCTTTCAAGAAGAGACTGGACTGCCATCTGTCAGAAATGGTGTAGGTCTCCTACTTGGGTGGGGGGTTTGGATTAGATGACCTCCAAAGTCTCTTCCAACTCTGTTAATTTGTTAAATCTCTTCCTTCCCTATTTCTTCCTTCCTTTTCTGCTCTGCATCTGGAAACATCATGTGGTTCTCCCGCGTTGTCCTTCTAACAGTGGATAACATTATGTTCTTCCTTTCAATTCTATTTCTTTCTCAGCTGGAGTTTCCTCCACTTTTAGGCTTCTCCTTCACTTTTTTTCTCCTGATTGATGATGGGCCAAAGGGAAATATGCATTTATTTTTTTGGTTAAAGTTGATGTTATCTACTTCCTTTTGAACCTTTCTACCACTCCGTCCTCCTAACATCAGACATTAGGGAAGTAGAATTATTTATTTTTAGTTCAAAATTCCATCATTCCAGAACTCTTTTCTTCATCGTTGGATGGTACAGATCCTGTTAATTATTCATTTATCACATTTATATGGCCACCCATCTCACAGAAGTGACTCTAGGTGGCGTACAACAATCAATAAAACACAAATATATAAAAAGTCATTATAAAAATATAAAATCATTTTTAAAAATGAAAAGACACTACAAACATTTTAAAATCTACAAACCATACAGAATAAACGATCACCTACGATGAAGCTATCTAAAAATGTTCCAGGCTCCCTAAGACCCCCAGGTTTGGTGCCATAAAAATGTAATTGTACTGTAAATTTCAATTGTTTTAAAAATGACCTTCTCTCAGTGTTGGGTTCTGCTGAAGCCTGATTACACAACCAACTAGGCAATTGGTCTTACATTGCAAATATAACTGTCAAAAGAGACTAGTTCATGAACATTATCTGCTATATCCTACAAATAGACATCTATTCACCCCCATTCATCTAATAAATTAAATGTTCCAGTTTGTTTCTACTACACCAGGAGTCCAAAATACATTTTATTTTTTTATTCTTTTCAGTGACAAAGAAGTTCTTGATGAAAGGGCAAAGGGGTTTGCAGGACCATGAGAAAACGATGGAAAATTCTTTTCAGTTTTTCTGTAAGTTTTAGGTAAAAGACAGAGGTGGGTTTCAGCAGGTTCTGACCAGTTTTGGAGAACCGGTAGCGGAAATTTTGAATAGTTCGGAAAACTGATAGTAAAAATTCTGACTGGCCCTGCCCCCATCTATTCTCTGCCTCCCGAGTCCCAGCTGATGGGGAAGAAATGGGAATTTTGCAGTAATCTTTCCCTGGATTGGGGACGGAATAGAAATTTTACAATATCCTTCCCCTGGAGTGGGGTGGGAATAGAGATTTTACAGTATCCTTTCCCTGCTACGCCCACCAAACCATGCCCACCAAGCCATGCCCACAGAACCGGTAGTAAAAAATTTTGAAACCCACCACTGGTGAAAGATCAGGAAACTAATTTGTGTATAACAGAGTAGTCCAGTTTCTTGCACATTTGTGTGGAGAGAAATCTGGTAAAAAGCGATGTGTGATCTTCAGCAGCAATAAGATCTGCAGAGCACTTGAACTGGCATGATCCAGTTAATCCTTAAGGAAGTCCTTAGCAGCTTGAAATTCATAGGAAAAACAAGCATCTGGAATGTGGGAAAGATTAGGAAGCAGCAGGACTAGGTAATAGAAATAAGTAATCTGAAATGATAACATCTGAATAGAACTATGAACAGAGTCACTTGAAGCAAACCCAATCATAAATATAATATCAGGCCAATTGTGGTATTGTTCTAAGGTGGCATTTCATTTCTCCATATGACTGTGGATAAGGGAACAGGTGTTTAGGTAAGGTAAGTTTCAAGAAAACCTGTTGAAATAATGTCAGATTGAAGGCCTTGATCAGAAATGAATTTGGCCATTTTAAAAAATAAATAAAGTATTATTAGAAGGGCAGTCAGGCTTTTGACATGTGGGTCAATTAGAAGTCCCAGGAAACTACATTACAAGAGCCAGGTGAGGAAGGAAGAAGATGCAATAATATAGATTGCTTTCTGGTCAGATATTTAGTATGGTGACATAGTATAAGAAGAAACAGAAGGTTTGATATCTACTGTAACACAAGAACCAGAAGTCATGGAGAAGAAGATGAATAGCTTTAAATACTCCGATATAACTAAATGACATCGTATAGCTGCAACACTGTTCTCAAGGAAGGAAGGATATATTGCTGGTGATTATAGGGTTATTGTCCCCATCACTAAGAAAAAAGACCAAAAAAAGGCTCTCTGAAAGTCATCTCTTCAGTCCCATGTAAATGAGTGTGGTTTGATAAACTGGAGAAGACTCACCACTAAAATCCAGAGACTCTCAGGACAGGACAGATGTTAGTGGGACGCCCAAAAGGAAGTTGGAGGAGATTCAAAGACAGAAAATACTCTGGCTTACTTGCTAAAGTATCGCCCTTTTGTTCTGCAAAGCTAGGAGTATAAGAGATGTAAAAGATAAAATTGGGGCTGGAGGGGGGGGGAATCACCTGACCTGTCCTTCAGTCCACCTATGAGAAATTAGTAGATGTTCCAACTCTTGTTATCATTTTGGAACACTATTCTGCATTTTCAAGAAGATGGTGCCGCTGCTGATAAATTTCTTTAATGGCAAAAACCCTTTATTAAAAACATAATAGCTTCTTTTGGCTGGGAGGAACTGCCTGAAAACATGCATAGAAGACAAGGTTGCTCTCAAACTCTGGACTGGATTGTAAAGGTACAGCTCCCAAGGTGAAACTGGAACTATCAGCTGGTACAAACAGGGACAAGTGGGACTCAAGGGATAGCAAATGGATTGAGAAGTGAATGCTTGTTTGAGCTGCATTCCTCTATTTTACAATAGAGGTTATGCTCATGAAGGCACTTAAAACCTGCTCAAGCCTGATCAGTCTGGGCAGAATTCTCGGCAAGCAAATCATATGGATAAACAATAAAAATTGCCTAACAACTCTAGAAAATATCATTCAGAATCTAGAATGCTTTATCGGCCGAGTGTGATTGGACACACAAGGAATTTGTCTCCAGTGTATAAGCTCTCAGTGTACATATAAACAACAAAGTAATACAATCATAATAATGATAATAATAATAATAATAAAAGAAGGTAGAAAAGATGAAGATAATAATAACATAGCCATGCTACAATATACTTAGACATAAAACATAAGACCATGGGAATTAGGTATTCAGTGTTCTGACCCAGCTTTAGCAGAACCAAGAAACAGACTCCTTGTTCCAAAAAAAACCCTGTTTATTTAGCTCCTGTGAATTACTGGCATTCACACATTGAAAAGTTTAGGCAATAATCCTTCAAAGAGTTAATTGCAGTAACAGATCGTATCAGTTTTTTGGAATACTTGCCAGGCCGGGAGCTTCCAGTCACAAAGCTGTAAATTAAGTTCTGGCAAGCAATTGCTGAGGCACGAACCACAATAAGCAAATCTTCCAAAAGAAATCCAAACGGTTGTGTCCTGCAACCACTCCACCCCTTTCCTCCTATTTATTCCCCAGCCAGGGAAGGGCCATTCAGCATTCATGTGTGCCTTTCTTTCCGAGTCAGCTCCTTGTACTCAGCTGTTCTCTTCTCCTAACAGCTCTGCGCATATGCGCATCTGGAACAGGCCACAGCTGTTTGTCCTCCCCACTTATCTCCAACTCTGAAGGCAGCTGGGAAATGTCAGATGGCCCTGGCTCTATCTCTGCTTTTGATGCAGAGCATTCATCAAAGCGTTCCCCAGATTCCAGGACTGGCCCAAGTTCCTCCCCAACCTCCTCATCATCCGAGTCTGCCACCAGCTCTGCTGGCAGCTGGTGGGCTACAACATTCAACACAGTGATGGCACGAGGCAAAAAACTGTCTCTGTGTCTAGTTGTTTTGGTATGCAATGCCCAGCAGCAGAGTCTCGAGGAGAGGAATTGAAACAGTTTATGTCCAGGATGTGAGGGGTCTATAGATATTTTCTCAGCCTTCTTTCTGACCCGTGCAATATACAGGTACTCAATGGAAGGTAGGCTGTTTTTTCTGCAATCCTAATCATCCACTGAAGTCTGTACCTTTCCTCTTTGGTTGCTGTACCAAACCAGAAGTACAAATGACAGACTTAATAATTCCTCCGTAAAACTGTATCAACAGCTCCTGGGGCAGTCTGAATTGTTCTAGTTCTACTTTACTCTCATTCACAGGATAGCAGAAATGACTTCATGTTGATGCATAACTTTACATGTCTGGTATCTACTTAATTTCTGATTGGTCCAGTCTCTGAGTCTTTGTGGTTGGGACTTTCCTGTTTCTGGATGAACTAAATCTGAAGCATTTGAGTTATTTGATTACAAAATGCCTTCTTTCCTCAGAAGTATGATACTCTTTGGATGTTTAGAAGAGTTTTGGAGCATTCTAAGAATACACTCAAGCACAAATAACCAGCTTGTTCACAATGTTCCTTATATGGATCAGCGCTGAAATCCCCCGGGTTCTGTCCGGCTCGCTGAACCGGTAGCACCGGCGGCAGGAGGCTCTGCCTACCTGCCAGGACATCATTACGTCCCATTTTTTAACCATCTGCACATGTGCAGAAGGTTCTGTGCATGCGCAGAAGAGGCGTGCATGCATAGCACGCACATGCTCCTGTTCCTGAATCGGTAGCGAAGGTAAGTGAATTTCACCGCTGATGTGGATATGCACAACTTTTCTTGGATAGATAGCAGTAGTCTCATAAATGCATGGGTTCACTTTCCAAGTCTAATATGTAAGTGTTGCAGGGAATAGAAATAAATAAAAAAAAAAGTGACAACTGTCTTTGCAATCCATACGTGTCACAATTTATCAAATCTTCCATATTCCCAAGCAGACCTAGATTAACACTGACATACAAGTTCATCCCAAAATTGATCTGAAAGCCCTCTTTGAATTACAGATAGTGCTTGACTTACAACTGGACCCCCCCAAAGCTACTTAAAACCCACATCTGAAGTTCTGCCCAGTGGCTGTTCCATTTTCCAATGCTACAGAATCTGGCATTTTCATCCTAGCTCTTTAATATCCATATATCTGGATGTTTTGGGGAGGTGATGTGCAAATATATTGGTTGCTCAGATGATTTTTGTTTTTATCTACATACTGATATTTCTTTAAACTTAATGAAGCTATCTAGAGAAATTTTGGAATCGGGTGGTCTAGAAATCTGACAAACAAATAAATAGGATTAAATAAAGTGAAACTGAACCCTTAGTGATACAGTTTCTGTGAAACCATTTACCTTTTTTGTCATCTCCTATTTTGTTTCTAGAAAATATGGTGCTCTCTCTAGAGGAGATGATGTGGAGTTCTAGACTCACAGCTATTACTATATTTGTACATAAAGACCAGAGATCATGCCCTGGAGAGCTTTTACCCAAATTCAGTTTGGAATTAGTTGTAGCATTATTTAGAATAGGAGGACCCGATGATAATAACCACAGTCTTATTGGCATGAAGCTGGATGACTGCAGTGTACTTTATATGGCAGCTGAAGACAACTTAAAAGCTGTATTTGATACAGAATGTAGTTATTGGTCTCTAGAGACTATGAAAGTCTCTAAAGTCATGTAACACTGGTTTTGCAAGCAATGTGCTATCTTCAAAAGGCTTTAAAGCCTAATTCAAAGAACCTATGAAACCATACATGGCTTGGCTCCATTTATCTCTAGGATTGCTTTGTACAAGTAGAACTGCGCTGTCCAGCATGCTCATCAAACAAAGAGATGCTCAAGGTCCCGCTATTCATGAATTTTGTGGTAGGGAAGATGAAAGCAGTTGAGAACATAAAAGCAGTATTTCTCTGAGGTGCTTCTCTCTGAAATTTCCCTCATAAGTTCAGCAAATACCCATTTGTGTTTGTTCAACAAAGCTATGAAAATTATACTATTTGAGAATATATTGGTGATTTGATAAGTACAACAGAGCAGGGTGCTGGGCTGAGAGGTATTGCTATTAATTTGACATTTTATTCTAATTACTGAGTTTTATTATTTTACTGTTGTTGTGAATCACAAGCATCATTATGGAATGCAGTTGAGAAACTTCATTTTTTTATATTCCTGTCTTATCAGAAGAGCATACTGCATCACCTGACATATATTCTCTATTCTTAAAAAATCATGTAGGATACACAATTTCCAAACAGTACATTGTTTTACTATGTTTACATCCATGTTTTATGGTCTCATAAAGCCACTCTAAGGACTAATTACAGCCACTCATGGTTCTTTTTTGACTTTTTGGACCAAAAGACAAGCTAACAGGTGACAGCTTCAACTTTTCATTTGTTGAACATGTACCTTCCTAGTAGATTTTGCTTCTGCATGGCACATTAGTTAGTAGGCACCATGAGGCTATGATATATGCAATTAATTTTGCCTAGCCCAATCAAATTTCCTTATTTATGAGTAGCAGACCTGTTTTCAGGTTAGAAGATTCTTGAGAAAGGATTTAGTCTGGAATTTATGTGTGTTATACGTCCCTCTAGATTCAGCAAATGGTCATTCATCACACATAGCCTATTGAGGCACACGGATCTTGTAAGCTCCTCTTGCTTTCTATCTGGTTTCTGGGTAGGATAGGCTAGAGAAAACAAGACACATAAACTGGTCATAAACTAGGAAATAATTAGGAACACAGAAAACTATTTTCAACCAGCACTGAGACCTGTCAGGTTCTTTTGGAATACACAGAAACCCAATTAATTTAAAATAGCAGCAAAATTTTCAATACCATCATGATTATAGTACAACCATAGAAAATTATTTCAATGTATGATTACTGTGGCAAGATTATTAGAGCCCTAGAGATGGAAATATTTGATACCGTAGTATCCATTATTGAGGAATGGATGATGAAATTGACAGATCTTGCTGAGATGGATAAACTAATTTCTTTGATTCAAGAAAAGACACTACCTACATTTATTGGTGACTGGAAACCTCTTATGAACTTTTTGCATAAAATGAAAAAAATAATTTGTTTTAATGATTAGACAAGACAAATTATGGAAAGAACAGTATCATGGAACTTTAGACAGATCTTAAAATGCAATTGTACTTAGACAGTAACTGCTGTGGACAACATTAGAAACCACTTTTTGTATTATTTTTTCTTTTCTATTTTTTCTTTAACTTTTTTAATGTGCTTGTTTCCTTGCTTTCTCTTTTTCCTCACTTTGTATTACTTTGTATTAGTTTTTATCTTATCTTTTAAAAGTTATAATAAAATTATATTTATAAACTCTTATATATGACTACAATGCAAAAAAGATCCCGCTATTTCTGTAATAATAAAATTGAAAATTTAAGTCATATTATATTTATTAATTTAATATGACCTGTGTAGTGATACAAAATAAATATTGTAGAGATTTTTTCTAGGCTTTCCAAGTTTCCATCTATAAAAAATGCATTTCAAATATTATTTATTTCCATTCCATGCCTGATTCCAAATAAATTTGGGCAATTCACAGTATAATAAACAATACAAATAGAATGCAGAACAAAGGAAGATGGAATCTGTTCTTTCAGTACAAACCATAGACTCAAAAAACTCCCTTGTACACCTCAACCCATAGTCAAGGTAGGAGAATCATGAGATCTTCAGAACCTGATGGAATCCAACAGGGTGGTAATGTACAGATTTCAGCGCGGAATCTCATTCAGAGGCTTTGGATTGCAATAGCAAAGGCATGCTTCACAGGTTCAGGATAGTTTAATTGAAGGAACCTAAACGTGCTAACTCAGTTACACTTTTAGGCTGGGCAGATCCATGGGTGTAGGCAGCCCCTCAAATATCTTGGGTCTTTTGGTGTGCATTGTTTTATAAGTAGGACCAGCATCTTGAACCATACCCATGAACACAAAGCAGAGGAATTTTCTGGGCATGGCTTGGTATATACCCAATCTGGACCACTTAAACTTCTGAGTGGTTTTCAAGATCCGTGTAGCACTTGTTACAGTAACTAAGCTCCTGACTAGGACAGGTGTGATTGTCTGAAGCAGCTCCTGATCCAGGAAGAGGCACAACTATGAACAAAGGATGCTCCAGAGATGCTCATCTTGGCAGTGTTGGCTGACTTGATCATTAGGACAGAGTTACTAAGTCATTTGTGCTTAGTACTTGGTTTATGAATTCTGGCACTATCTGAAGTTGACTAGAGTTAAAAAAAATTTAATTGTTTCTTAAGAACTAATCAAAATGTATAAATGTATTCATAAATGAGATGGGGAAAACTTTTTAAATGAATGCAGAAGGAAACAAAATTGACCAATTTTCCCATCCCAACTAAAAACTGAGATATTCTAAGGACAATTTCCATTTACTTCCTTTCCACCACAGTCTATTTTTTTAGGTTTTAATTATAAAAAATCCACTTCTATCCAAATTTATCTCCTTAACTGTTGCAGAGGTTTTTTTTTTACTATTCCACAAAGTTAAGAAATAATTAATTCTGAAAAATGCTAAACTCATTGAACTACAACATAGCAGCTCACCATCTTAATAGATATATCTCTGTATGTTTTCTTTGAACTCACATTCATTTTTAAATGCATTTTCAGTGGTGCCCAACAAGCTTCCCTTCTATTTCCTGTATTTCTATTTATTTCCTGTATTTTATACTACATTTTTAAAAAGACTCATGCCAATTGAATCACGAATGTACTGGCAAACAAAACTGAATATGCTTAATTGAAATCATTACTATTTATATAATTCTGTTTAAATGAATAATGTAAAGAGATGGATAGAACTGTGCTGGCTGGTCTTTTCTGCAGAAATCCAGCTCATTGTCTGAAACAGCTCAGATATATATGACAGAATTAGCGCAATCAGTGGACTTTGACGGTGGGGTCTCCAAACACGTAAACAGGTTTAAATACATGTCATTTCTTTCAAACATTATATTGAACTTGAATAAAGCATAGGAGCAAAAGAAACAATAATAATCAATCTCCTCTCTGTGTGTATTCTGAGAAGCATATGACTTGATAGTTGGTACATCTGTATTACGGGCCATATAAATTAGGTCCCAAGGAGAAGTCAAAGTTGCTGTGGGCTAAGGTTTTGGCTGATTGTAGGTATGTGCCTCTTGTTCCCATCAAAAAGACTATCTATTACATAGTCTTACACAGAACTCTTGAGGTTGGTTGTAAAAGATGACAGTACTTTTTCTACACAATTACATAATACTTCCCAATTCCTTATGGAACACAATGGGTTAACTTTTCATTAAGCTTCAAAAGCCTTAGAGAAACTTCAAGTGTGTTAAATCTTTGTTTCAAAAAAAAAAGTCTATGGAGGAAATATTTAGCTGCAATATGAAGACCTGTTTGAATTTTAAAAAATGAATTGCTAACCTAATTTTCTCTAACAATAACAAATCAAATTGCAAAGTTTTTTCCCCCCTTCTCATTTATTCCATAAGCAACACACTTTATTTTTTGGGCTACACATAACGTTCAACTGGGTGTTACTTTTACTGTTATGAGGGAAACAAATGCTTGATTTTTAGATTTTGCAATATAGTTAGTTATTATGAATCGCTATTAACTTTTATCATAGAACTTTCCTTTTGGCCTTCTTTCCTAGATGAGTTCAGAAGTTGACCCAGTATAACGTACTGCCCCATCGCTCTCCTGTGCGTGACGAGGCCGTGAAGAGCACCGCGGTGCTGATCAGCTAAAAGATCAGGAAGCATGTGCCTGTTCACACAATTCGGCAGACCATCTTCTGCATGGATCGTGTGTGTGTGTGTGCACGTGTTTGAATTTATGTGAACGTATGTCGGAGGTTGGGGGGGTTTCTGGCGACCAGAGCTGCTGCGCCCCCTCGCCACAAAAGTGAGGCGGAAAGAGAACGCTCTTCGCGCGCGGGAGAAGTTTGATGTTGACAAACTTCTTGTGGCAGTGAGACTGTGTCAGCACAACTTCCAGGAGAATGAGAGAGCTGCTCTTGTAAGGGCGGCGGGAGGCGGCCGCGGGGACGGAACAGCAAATGCTATTCAGCCTGAGCAGTTTCAAGCCGCCCATGCTAGGGAATTACTGTAGTCTAGCTACGGCTCTTAGCACTGGCGCTGGCTCTCTCTGTGTGTGCGTGTGTATGTGAGGGAGCGAGCGCGTGCGTCGGGAGAGGAAAGAGGGGGAGGCGGCAGGCGAGGGAGCCGAACGGGGAGCTTTCAAGTTACTTCACTTTAGCCCTTCGCGTAGCAAAAGCGGATCAGGCAGCCTTTGGGGTAAGACAGAGGCTGCCCAGGCTGCTAAAGGCAACCCAGAGCCCGGAGCCTAACCCATCTTCCGCGGCTCTCTCTTCTCTCGCATCCCTCCACCCACCCCAAAAACTCCTTCCTTTGTTTCCCCAAATAGGACTCTCTAAAAATGTGTGCTCGGGCAGACTGACAGCCGGGGTCAAGAAACAGCTGTTGGAGTTAATGTTCCTTCCTCCCACTCCGGAGAATGGCTGCGCCCTGCCAAGAGAAAGTGAGGGGGAAAGAGCGGGCACACGCGATGCCCTTGCCCGCCAGTTTCGGGCAGGCGGGTCGTCTGGAGCGGATGGACGGGCTTCCTTGCACAAGCAAGCGGGCGCCTGGAATCGCAAGGCACACCAGACCCACGTGCCTTTGCACTCAGACTTGCGCGCCTCACGGAGGCCCCGGTTTTTTCCTATACCTACCCTCGCTGCGCTGTCTAAAAGCAGCAGCAACAGTTTGTGTTTCGACGTAATCGGTTAAGCTTACGTCGAAACACAAAACAAGAAAGAAAACCAAAAACTTCGGCCCTCGCTTTCAGTTTAGGCAACCGCCCAAGAGTCAGGCAGTCGCTGTCTCCCCGCAGGTTACATGAATTCTGCTATGCTAAATGGGTCTTGTAAGCAACAAAATTGCCCCCATAAGAGTGTGTGTGTGTGTGGGAAATCCATATCGTTTTCAAGAACTGATTTGCCTGCAGGTTTGCAGAAACATTGGTAGGTTGTAATAGGATTACAATCATCTTTGAGGATACTTTAGATGCTTAGTTGAGTTGCAGTCATTTTTGGAGCCCAAAGGCTAATGTGTTTCAATATTATTGACAAGCAACTGGGAACTGCCTATGCATAACATCTCTGGCTGCCCTATCTACCTCTGGTCCTGCATTCCAGCACTATACTATTTCTATAGTACAGTAACATGTCCCCCCCCCCAAAAAAAATCCTTGCATTCTTAAAACACAAAAGCAGCAGAAGAAAAACTGAAGGACTAAATGATAAGGAAGTACCCACCTGTAATTCCTCAAAATTCTTCTGATTGGAATTAGGAATGAAGGGAAAATACGTTTCTGGTAGTCCTGATTCTCCTGTGGAGTTTGGAAAATGTTCTAAATGGAAATGAAATTATTAAATGACATAATTAAATTTAACTAATTGTTCCATAGGTAGCATAAAAAAAAGAAAGAAACTGGGCAGCACAGCTGGTTTCCCTTGGAAAATATGACCAAAACTGGAGTTACTTCTTGGTTTTTGCTTATCAAGAAACTGGCAAAGCAAGAAGCAATAGTGCAGAAAAGCTATTCTTTATACCAGCAAAACTGAAAACATTTTTTATAAAATTTATGAAATGGTTGAAATGTGGGAGTTGTTTGAACAGAACATCAGGCAGAAATCTAAGAGCCAACTCAGAATGATCAGGACAACCTCAAAAGGCAGCAAGACTAGATTACCACATAATTAATGCATATTAGTCACATTCTCATATTTTGCTATGCCAAAAAGGCCTGTTAGCAAATGGATGTATATTACGATTCTTCCCCCGACTGAATGCAAATCTTTAAGATCAAAATTGTAGGCTTATTATACAGACCAAACCCCAATCGCCCATCATACTGGATTGTGAAAATTGGAACCTGAAGCAAAGGCTTATTTTTTTTGGCTTAGCATGCCTTGAGAACATAACAATTGGCATTTAAAGAGATTTAACCATTGCCATTTAAAGAGACTTACATGATACCATTAAATCCACAGCAATTAACCTGTGGGTTGCAAGATACATGGATTCTCCATAAGCAATTATGTGGTCAAAGTTTGGTTTCTTTCGGTTCTGGGATTCCCTTTTTGGAATTCCATATTCTCAAATTATATAAAATCACTATCCCCTACTGCTCTGTAAGAAAACATCTAATACTGGAATAGCATCAAGCTACTGTTCTGCTATTTGGAATTATTTCTTCCAGTGCTTTCTTCCATTTCTAGCAAGTTTATGTATTTTTCACACTTCTCCAATTAAAAAAGAATATTGAAATGGATCAATGATTCATAGGGGACTTTTATTAGGAAAGCTGGGAAAGTATTTGGAGGAAAAGGCTTAGAGTGGTGACATGCCAGTTACATGAGGGAAAAGATCAAGTGAAATACTCAAAAAATGTCCACACTGTAATTTTATTGCTTTCAGGATTTGTGGGGGTGGGGCGGCGGAATAAGGTGGATAGATAGTAAGAATCAAGGAAGAGCTATGCTGGGCTAAAACCAAAGCCCTTTTTCTCTAGCATTCTTTTCCATAGTGACTCACAGAATGCTTATGAGAAGCTTCAGAAAGATGTAGGTGCAATACTGTGATTTCCTTTCTTCCATATCATTTCTGATAGAATGAATGTCTATAATCCCTCCAGATACTTTGTAAATCTGTTAGGTCCTCTTTAAAAGTTGACAATCTTAACAATGCCTTGAGATTACTACATAAAGAAAATCCTTTTTCCCAAAACAGGACTCAAAATGTTGATATATGGTATACCCTATGGAAAGAGAAACACAAATGCAACTGTTTTTATCTGTTTATCTTTGGCTAGTAGATCATGATTCTTTTAAATTGCTGAATCCAAACCTTTTACATTTCAATTATATTAAATTATGTCATATATATTTTAATTTGAATATAGTATCTTGGGACACAAATGAAATTACCAATTGAAAATCCAGGTGACAGAGAAGCAAGCAGATGCTTAACTCCCACTGAGAACTTGGGGATTTAAAGAGTGGGGGGAGGGCTCTGTTCCCACAATTCATGTAAGCCACTAATACAGCCAAATCTCTTAATTAGAAGTTCTGAAATACAGGATCACACTATCTTGCTCCAAAAAAAAAATCAGCATTATGATAATATAGTATCCTTGCTTGGCTGATTTTTCAAGGAAATACTAGAATTCTTTGAAAGAAGAAAGTACTGGCAAGGCTTCATTACATTACCAGCCTGCTCAGTGTTGGCCAGAGAGGCAATGTCAAGTATGGCTCAGCATTTCAAGGAATCACTGTGTTTACATACTATGCTTATCCTTGTTACTGAATTTTCTGGATCTGTATAATCTATTGAACCATAATGTATTGAACCCAATGTGCTGGGTTCACACAACAAAGTAAGCCACATGGAATGTGTCACCCAGAGTGTAAACCACCTAGAGTCACTGTGAATGAACTGAGCAGCCATATAAATTTTATTTAATTTAATAAAACATAATAAGTAAGTCACAAAAAGCCTCCCAATTAATTAAATTCAGTATATTGTTTAGAAATATAGATTTTTAGCTAACTAGGTTAAACATGTCTGAACACAATATCTGTTCCAAAGGGCCTCAAACACTTGACTGAGTGGAGTTAGATGTTTTATCTTTATAACAACTAGAGAGGAGCTTGTCTAGGACATTAACTCACATTTCATTCCTCCTCTAGACTCAGATCTCTTTTATTTGATTGTGGTCTGGGAAGCAGCCATCTTTCTTTTCTCTACACATACAGTGTAATAGTTAA
The DNA here is from genome assembly GCA_022577455.1 of Arizona elegans. Taxonomy (NCBI): domain Eukaryota; kingdom Metazoa; phylum Chordata; class Lepidosauria; order Squamata; family Colubridae; genus Arizona; species Arizona elegans. The sequence continues at coordinate 61,179,452 of JAKOOJ010000008.1, forward strand.
GAACAATGTACTTGTTCAGCCCATGTCACCTCTGTATGTTTTTAATGCTCGGTAGATGATTCTGTGATGAACTGTTATAAACAATATGCAATAGTGGTTCCCCATCCCCCCAAAAAAGTTGGTCAAGAAGCAGATTCATTTTGAGAGACAAGGTCAAGATTTGTTCTCCTGTTAGATATATTGAAAAACAGTAATAGTATATTGTGCATTTATGGTCCCATCTTAACATATTTCCTTTTAAGTTAAGATTTATTGGCTTTGATGGAACCTACTTTTTAAATTGCAACCGTAAATAAGATAAAAAAAAGCTTTTAGTTTTGGCTGACAGAGATTCAGAGACTTCCCTGGGTTTTGAATCAGGTATTGTGCAATGTCTTCACCTGAAGCCTTTGCAAAAATTTCTAAACTAGAAAGAAATTGTTGCTGAATGGTTGATGTGTAGTATAGGAACTATTGATTCCAAAATAAGTCTGATTAAAATTAGCTTCAAAATACTGCAGTCAAATGAACCATAAATCTGTTTTATGCCATCAAGTCCAACCCTTTGCTCATTACAGAAATCAAAATTAAGTCTTAGACAAATGGCTGTGTAACATCCTTTCAGTTATTGAGATATGCTGTCACATATCTCCAGATATGCTGTGGCCATCTTCTCACAGTTCCTGGAGGCTGTGGGGGCCTGGATGGGCAACAGGTTTCAACTGAACCCTGGGAAGACCAAATGGCTTTGGATACACAGGGTTCTGGGATCTGGGACTTTTTCATCTTTGACTCTGGATGGGGTGGCACTGCCCCAGAAAGATCCGGTCACTTTGGGGTTCTCCTGGATTTGCAACTCCTACTTGAGAAGCAGGTGGCAGTTGTGATTAGGAGAACCTTGCACAACTTCATGTTGTGCACCAGTTGTGGCATTTCCTGGATCAGGATTCTCTGCTCAGTTGTTCAGTCCCTGGTCAGCTCATGGTTGGACTATTATAAAACACTATACATGGGGCCAGGGGTGAAATGCTACCGGAGATTGGGGCTGGTTCGCCATACCAGTAGCAACTGCTAGCTGGCCACGCCCCTGAACCGGACCATGGCCTGCAGCCCTGCCATGCTTTCCTGCCTTCCATGTGGCCTTTCTGTGGCCAGCTTGCAAAGGCAGGCAAGTGGAAGGCCACATGGAAGGCAGACAAGCATGGTAGGGCTGCGGGAAAGGGAGCTAGCAGCTTACCCCCCCCCCCGCAGCCCTGCCATGCTTGCCTGCCTTTCACGCTGCCAAACTCATTGTTCAGAACATCAGCGATCTAAGGAAATGTCTTCCAACTCTTCAAGATCGACTTTAAGAGTGCCGAGAAGCTGACAGCAAAAGTAGCGGCAGCGGGGGCGACAGGGGCAGGTGTGTGTGTGTGTGTGTCCCTCTGCGGTCCTCCTCTCCCAGGTGACAGCCAGGGCTTCACTGCCTCCTCTTTTCCTCAGAGGGGCAGTGTCTGCCTCCAAGTTCTTGGGGAAGGAGGGTCACATACATGCCCCTGTCACCCGCCACCGCCACCACTACTTTTGCTGTTGGCTTAAAGTCAATCTGGAAGAGCTGGAAGACATTTCTTTAGGTCACCGCAAACTCATTGTTGGGAGCATCAGTGATCTAAGGAAACATCTTACACCTTCTCCTCCCCATTCCCCCTCCCATTTTTCCATTTCTGTGCCTGGATTCTGATTCTTACACCTTGTCCTCTCCATTCCTCCCTCCCCTTTTCCATTTCTGTACCTGGATTCTGCTAAGTACACCTTCTCCTCCCCATTCCCTTCCCCCTTGTTCTTCCATTTCTGTGCCTGGATTCTGCTTCTGAAAGAGAAGGCTCCGATGTTCGCTTGGGTGGCGGAGGGAAACTCAAAGCATTGGGGGCTGCAGAAGGGCAGAACATGCTTCAAAATGTGCAGCTCCTGGCTCTAACAGTGAGTGATGTCATATTGGCCATGCCCACCCAGTCACATGCCCAACAAGCCACGCCCATCAAGCCACACCCACAGAACTGGTAGCAAACATTTTTTACATTTCACCCCTGCATGGGGCTACCCTTGAACAGCATTCAAAAGCTACAGAGTGCAGCAGAGCGGACAGTTTTGGGCATCCATAGAAATGCCCCAGTAACACCACTGTTCCACAAGCTGCATTGGTTACCAGTCTGAGCCCTGGCAGGATTATGCTCCAGACATCTAGACATCCAGCTTGCCAGGCAGAACAGGAAAAGTTGGGCTTGGTTTACCTGTAATTGTGAAAATAATGGGTTTTAAACATCTAATGAAACTTTCAGTTTCTATTGATTCCATTTTAACTAAGTCTGATCTGCATAATTATGGATGAGTTTCCTCCCAAATTACCATGTGTACAAATATCTTTTTATGGTTTTTAAAAATGTAATACCTAATCTTAACCAAAAATTGCACAGAAATAAAACATAGTTAGAAGATAAAGAAACAAAAAATAAACACAAAGAATAAACATACTAAAGCACATGAAAGATATTTTCCGAGACTATTCTTCCTTTTCCTTCCAATTCTCCACAACTGCTAATCTCTTCTTAAATAGCGGTTTGCATTGAACATTAAAAATTGGAGATTATTGCTTATAACAGTTTAAGTCATTTCATTTGCTATTTTAAATTAGTCTTTCCTAGAAACCATATTCCAATGTCTAAATTTGCCTATCATGTATAAGGAGCTATTGCTGCTTAAATTTAGTTGCACTTTCATTATGAATATAAACTGTCAGTTTTGCCATTGTTGCATATTCTCCAATTTTTGTCTCCCAATTTCGTATCATCAGCATGTTGTGCAAATTTATTCTTAGTATGTCACCATATATTTTAGTAGATTATTATGCTACTTGTTTACAAATATGGATGTTTATGGATTTCAGTTCAAATTTTATTTTTAATTTTTTTTAAAGTTTTGATAATATGTGTTTATAAACTGTTTTGATGTATTTCTTTCCTTCCTTATGAGATTTTTTTGCACAACCATCATGTGTTAAAAAGTTGCTTCTTTATTATGGCATTTCTAACAAGTATTTCCACAAGTTCTGTGCGATATTTCAATAGCAAGTTATAAATATGTTCCAATAAGTGATCATAATTCTGTATATGTATTTTTGAATTCTGTTCATTTTTAATCAGAGCCCTCTTTTCTTGAGGTCTCCTTATTCTTCCAGCAATGTATAATACATACATAATAAATTCCTACTTTTATTATGTGATTTTTATTTTGTTGTTAATCTGTTTTCTGAGCCTGAATATACCATATTAGCACATTCTTGCTGTGGGTATCCTTGAAATAAAAAGAATTTGACGGTGAGCCTAACAATAAAATTACCAGATTTATTCTAAAATTCCATGTTTTTAACAAACTTTGTTTTATAATATGTCCCTTCAAATTCTCTTCTTTTGTTTCTTTGTACCATAAATACAATGAAGTTGGCTATGTCAACTCCTTCCAAATTGATGTTTTGTTATTTAGAGATTTCTTTATTCTATTATCCATGATAAACAGCTTGCTTGATAATGTAATTTAAGATTAGGAAAGGCAAGTTCACTTCTATTGAGTCTTGAAAATTTTGAAACTTGTTTTTTTCCTCACCCCACATGAAAGTTTTTGTCTTGACACTAGAATTAGTAAAATAAGTACATCATTTTTATTGTTACAATAAGTTGTAGCCAAAAAAGTTTTTAAGTTTTTCTATCCATTGAGATCTTGTATTCTTTCTTTACATAATTTATTGTAATTGTTTTCAAATATGTCTTTTTTATATCCTGTCAAATAAAGTTCTAAATATTTCACTGGATTGTATATATACTTATTTAGTGCACTATGAGTCTGAAAACAAAATGGTGTTACCTCAGCTCTCTTCTAAACAAAAGTGAGGCCAGCAGGATTTTAGGATTGTAGCTAATGTCTCTTAATGATTAATGACTCTGAAATTGTTAACTATCAAATAATGTATCATATCAGCAATATTAAAGGAATGACAGTTTAGTAAGAAGAAAATGTCTAAACTTTCATATGTTTAACATACATACACAAGGGAGATATCAAACTATTTATTTTTTATTTAAATGTATAAGTCTGTCCAAATTAAGGAGATTCTTTGTGGAATATTCAACATTAAGAACCGTGGTGGCACAGCGGTTAGAATGCAGTACTGCAGGCTACTTCTGCTGACTGCCAGCAGTATGGCAGTTCGATTCCCACTAGCTCAAGGTTGACTCAGCCTTCCTCCTTCTGAGGTCAGTAAAATGAGGACCCAGATTGTTGGAGGCAATATGCTGACTCTGTAAACCGCTTAGAGTGAGCTGTAAAGTACTGTGAAGTGATATATAAGTCTAGGTGCTATTGCTAATCTTATTTTTCTCATTAAATCAATTCTATGAATAAAGCAACCAGAATTAAACTTTCTAATTTTTTATTACCAAGAATGCCTTCCAGCTCGGAAGGAATTTTTTGTATGGAGAATATTTTTTATCAATCTTAGCCTCCAAAACCAATGTGTTTCTCAAGGGTTTCAATTTAACCTTAAATGAAATTGTATTATGTAAAGCAGATTTCTGAATTTATTATAAGAAGGGAATGAGAAAAGTTAATCCATCTCTAAATTTTAGAGCAATGTAACACTGCAACTTTGAGATACTTTTATTAACATTTTTGTAACTTGCATTATTTATATCTTTATTTAAACAATACCAGATTTTAAAAGATGATTGGTTACATCCTCTTTGTTACCTGCTTTAATATTTTTCATTTTGAAGGACTAGCATTATAAATTGCAGTAATTGTCAGAATGGACTGCCTAATTTAAATAATACCCCAATACAGCTCTTTCCATTTCTACTTGCAGGACTTAATTTCTCATTCCCCAATCATTTTAACTGTTCTTCTCGGAATCTCTTCCAATATCTATGGTTACTTTTATTTCTGAAGAAAAAGAAGTTCTCAATCAAGTCAACAGAGAATTAGGTAAAATGCAATAAGACTAAACAAAAAATATTTTGTCACTGTATAATTACTCCCAGTATTACATTCTTATCAGCAGTATAAAGTTATAATTATTGGCTTTATACCACACCTTTACACCTGAAATATAAAACCAAAGGTATTTTAAAAATTGACAATCCAGTTAAATAAATACATAACGTGTAACATAGGACTATAAATAAATAAAGGTATTTTGAAAAGTTACGTTTTATCAAAAGAAATGTCTAATACAGCCTTTCTCAACTGCAGCTAGGAGTTCTGTGAGTGATTGTGATTTTAAAAAGAGGAATTTTAAAAAAAAATTGTGCATTGCACATATTTGTTTATTTATATTTCATATTATAAACTGCCCATTTCCCTCAAAGAAGGGTTCTGGGCAGTGCATAATAAAACATTAAAATATTTAAAATGTATATAAAAATTAAAATGTTAGACTTAAAATTTTGGAATTAAAAATGTAAAAGTTATAAAAAAAATTTAAGGAGACAAGAATAATTAAACCCCATTAAAAATTTGTTGACAAAGGCAGAGGGAGGGTTCTCATGGCCCCAATCAATTCCATAACTGTGTGCTCCTTTGGGCTCCTCATGCAAGGCTGCATAGCCCTATTTTAACCTCTTTTCAGAAGGCCAAGAAAGTGGGGCCCTGTCTCATCTCTGGAGCAAGAATGTTCCATAGTGTGTGGGCAACGGCAGAGAAGATGCCCTTTCTAGATCCCGCCAGATTTCTTTAACTGACGGGGTCTGCAACATACCTTCCCTGCCTGACAGGGTAAAACAGGCTGATGGGATGGGATGAACCCGGTTCCTTAGCTAATCCGGTCTTTTGCAGGCTTTTAAGCACCGTGATTGAATTGTTAGCTATTGTAAACATTGCAACTTGTGGACTGTGTAGACTAAAAGTGAATTCTAGTATGAAGTTTTTGTATTTTTTGTGATTTTTCACAGGAGTTCCCTAAGATCTGAAAATTATTTCAAGGATTCTTCCAGACTAAAATGGTTGAAAAAGACTGATATAAAGATAGGAGACATCATGAGGGTACTCATTTGTAAGTATTTTTAAATTAATGGTTTGTTTTTAATTTATTCAAAATATAAGTAACTACATCAGTGCTTATTTCCAAACTAATCTTCAGAACAAGCATAGCTCTGTTCATCCAAAATTAGGCTTTGCATTCTTGACTAGTAGAGCTCAAGTTGCAATCTTTAAATTGATCCACATCATTCTATGATCTGAAATATTTTCTAAATTCATTACTCATTTCTTATTGTGATCCTAAGAACTGGTTATATAGACACATAATCAGAATTAATGTTGGACTTTTAAAATAATATGGATTTATAGGATATTTATCAGCTTTTTTATTTCTGATCATGTCCTTTTCACTTAATTCATCTTTGCCTTCATATTTACTAAGTTTTCACTGCTATTAAGAGCTATACTACATCTGCAGATATTTGCTTTGCTGATCTTAACCAGTAAGAATTTTATTTTCAAAATTAGTGACATTTTTATAATATCAACCTAAAATATGCTCATCAATTTAACACTCCGGTGTATAAAATTCAGTGAGCATGTCTATTAAGACTCTTCCAACTTGCAATTTCATACAATTCTATTAAAATTTTGAGAAGCAACTTTTATTGAGTTCAGTAGTTTGTAGCCTTATACTCATTTGTGTATCCTGTATAAAGAATGAGGAGATGGTGCCTTAAAGTGATGTTCATTCAAAGACCTCTGGTTTCAGACTTGGAGCACAATTCTACCAAAGTTAAACACTGTACTAGATGAATTAGTTTGGGCTGATTTATTATTGTTCTTGTGTTCGGTTTTTTGGTTCCCACTGATTTTGTTGGAAAATAAATTTTAGAATGCACTCCCTGCTGAATTGATATTATTTCATGCCATAAAGAAGCCAGTAATCAGTGGCATCAAAAGTTCTAATAAATAAATAGAAGGGATTATTTAATTTTGGGTGGATGTACTACTTGATTTCCTATGGTATTATTAAGTAGCTTCGGACACTTTGCCAGATTTAGTCTTCATTTTACAATGGTGTGATGGACTACAATGATGTGATAGTTTCCCAGGAAGGATGGAGCACATTCTAAGGACAGGTAAGATAAGAGACAATATTTCCTGGACCTGGATAGGAGCAGAGGAAGGCAGTTAGGATTACCACTCCCTAGAATTTCCCAGATATATTCATTAGGGTGAGAGTAGTAAAATCTTAGTCTAGAAAACTTTATCCATTGGTTTGAACAAATAAAGAAATGAATTTTGGATGGATCATTCAGTGTTGCCTTTGGGCTGGGCACAAAACGTTCCCTCTATGGGATTATATGAATAAGAACACAGGAAGAGCCCTGCCACCTCAAACAGTATTCCTACAGTCAAATACCTAAAAGAAGTCCAGAATTAAAGTAATGAATTCTTTTCCCTTTTGTTCCTTTCCTAGACAATGGTAAGTAGAGTGAAAATGCTTCTGAATCTACAAAAGTGCTTTTAGCTATTATGATATAGGTTGTTTTCCATGAATTGCATAATCTTTTTTAAAAGTATCTTTTGCACTATTGGCCATCTGGACAGGTTTTGTATTCCTTTCTTCTGCTTGAATCTCCCATCAGTTTTACAAGATGACAAGATGTTCACAAGATGTTATTATCACACAGGCACAGACACAAACTACCTTCTATCTGCTTTCTTCAGAGAAAATGATACTACAGTACTGGTAACACATATTTTTGCTGGCATCTAGATCTGCATAATAAAATGTTTATTTTGTCCCATACCTTTAAACTGACTTTATGGAAGCAGAAACAGAAAAGCAGAAACAAAAAAATATTTAATTTTGTAGTAAAGTACAAAAATGGTTTCTAGTTCAAATATTGGTAACATTTTGTTTATAAACATTCCCATCAGATAAAACAAAACATTTTACAAAGCAAATGTTACTTTACTATAAAGTGTGGCTTAGTTCTGTAGCCAACTCATAATTGTTCTTATTCTGATATTTCACTCTGGAACTAATGAAATTATTATTTAACTTTTATGTTAAGGTTTTAAATTAAATTCTGCTTCTATTTCATTTCTTATCCATTTACATTCATTCATTCATTCATTCATTCATTCATTTTAGTTATAGTCTATTCCACAACTAAAATTGGCTCTCAAAGCAATTTGTAAAACAAAGCTTACAAATAAATTCACATGCATATATTTCATATGTGAAAAAAACCTACCCTCTAGCTATTCATGATTCATTCCTGATTCCAGATTCAATCATCCAGAAGAAGGGGGGAAAGGATATAGTAGATAGATGCAATGTTTGCTTTATGGGAAAAATACCTAACTGTAGAAGCAAAATTTTCCTTAATGTGAAATTTATTAGCTAACAGTTACTTGTTTAGTCATTTTCATTCTTAGTTGTTCTGAACTAGATAGTTTTCCTACATTTTGAAATAAAATGAAAGTTTTGTCTCTAGCTCCAATAATTTTATCAAGTGTTTTGACCATTTCCATTAGGTGTGCTATTAGTTTCTTTTAACCAGAATTTGGCACTGATTTCTATTTTAAAATATTTGTTCTGCTGCTTTGTTCTCTGTTAAGAATAATTTGATCAAGTTATGCTCCATCGTTATCATGTCTGAACATGATACATTTAACAACTTGTGATGACTATAAAACTAGTAGGGCAAAAGAACATAGATAAACTGAGAAAAAATATTTAAGGTTATACTTAACCCCTTTCTAGTGGCACTGTTTCCTGATGAAGTTGCACATGCTTTATCTTCATTCAAAGCCATTACACCCTGCACTCTTACCTGCCCTTAGTTTTAGAAAGACTCTATGTTGCTAAATGTCAGTGGTATTTGTTGTTCCACTTGTAGTGTTAAAAATGTCCAGTTCCATCCTCTTCTTTCAGAGGTTTATTTTTAGCTGACTCAGTCTTTCCATCCATTACTGCTTGGGGACTTGAAATATAGTACTTTTTAAACTCTATCTCTGGAGAAAAGCAATCCAAATCTGACAGCACAGTGTGTTAAAGAAGCAGCAAATGCGATCTTAAACAAGAACTAGAGAACACTTCACAAGCTAGAGGTCCTTTCTTTTATTAGTTTCTCCCAACAACTATTGTGAAGCACAAAAGACAAGAAGTTCATGCCACATTACTTTTTGGCACACACTGTCCAACTTCCTGTTTTACCAAAACAGCTGATAGTTACCTATATTGTACTGCAAGATTATTTGTGCTTTAAAATGCTTTCACCAACAAAATATTTGTCATTTCTGACAAATACTTTATAGCTGACATCACTTTTCTAGACATAATAGTGATTGTAACCATTGGATGTTGTCAGGGACTCTTTTTCCCCACTGGAGTATTATGTGCATTATGAACCAAATACATTTTGTTATGAAGTGTATTTTATAGCAAAACAAAATTAAACAATACTATAAGAAGTGGGCACATTACAACTTTTTGGTACTTATCTTACAGACAGCAGTCCTAGTAGTGCAGATAAACTTGTATCACAAATTAGCAGTTTGTTAAACTGAAGTGAGTGTTAAATATAGATTAAGTTATACCTTCTCTCCCTTCGATTTCTATTGGGTCTTATATTTGATCTTTCCATATTCAATATGCACCAAATACTTGTATCTTTTCATAGTATTACCAGAATTTTTCAGGAATATATCTAAACCTGGATACATTTGATCTGCCTTTTTTACTACAACATGTTTCTGATGTCATGCACAATGTACGTTTCACTTTGATAGTTTTAATAGTTAAGCAGAAAGATTATTTTAACGTTCTCTTAAATAATACCTATTAACGTTCTCTTAAACTACCAGGGGATTGGAAAAGAGCTGATGTGGTTCCCATCTTCAAAAAAAAAAAAAAGGAGGGGGGAGGCTTTCCCCAGAAATTATAAACCAATCAGTATAACATCAATACCTGGGAACATGTTGATAAAAATAATCAAAAACCGGAATTGTGAACATCTAGAATCAAATAAAGTTATAACTAGTAGCCAGCATGGGTTTGTTAAAAACAGATCATGCCAAACCAATTCATTCTTTCATTCTTTGACATAGTAGACCAGTGAAATGCAGTGGACATAGTATATTTAGACATAGTATATTTAGACTTCAGCATTTGACAAAGTAGACCACAACCTATTTCTTGGTAAGCTAGAAAAATGTGGGATAGACAGCATCATCACCTGATGGGTTTATAACTGGCTGACAAACTGTACTCAACGAGTAGTCCTTACGTCTATATGGAGATAAGCAGTGAGGTACCACAAGGTTCTATCTTAGGCTCTTCAATATCTTTATAAATGAGATATATGAGGGAATAGAAGGGGAACTCATCAGATTTGCAGATGACACTAAGCTGGCAGGAATAGCAAACATCCCAGAAGACAAGCTCAGGATCCAAAAAAATCTTGACAGACTTGAACAATGGGCCGTATCCAGCAACATGAAATGTAATGCAAAGAAAAGCAAGGATTTAAACTTGGGCAGGAAAAAGCAAAAGTACAAGTACAGATTAGGCGAAACCTGGCTCAAAAACAGTAACTCTGAGAGGGACCTTGGAGTCCTAGTGGACGATCACTTAAGTATGAGCCAGCAGTGTGCAGCAGCAGTCAAAAAAGCTAATACAATCTCTGTATAAACAGAGGCATAGAATCAAAATCACATGAAATAATAGTACCACTTATAAAGCCTTAGTAAGGCCACACCTGGAATTCTGTATCCAGTTTTGGTCACCACATTACAAAAATGATGTTGAGACTTTGGAAAAAGTGCAAAGAAGAGCAACTAAGATGATTAAAGGCCTGGAGACTAAAATATATGAAGAACAGTTGCAGGATATGGTTTGGGAGTCTAGAGAAAAAAGGACTGGGGGGGACATGATAGCAATATTCCAATATTTCAAAGGTTGTCACAAAGAGGAGCGGGTAAATTTATTTTCCAAAGCACCAATGGGCAGGACAAGAAACAATGGGTGGAAACTAATCAAGGAGAGAAGCAACCTGGAATTAAGGAGAAACTTCCTAATAGTGAGGACCAGTGGAATAGTTTGCCTTCAGAAGTTGTGGGTGCTTCATCACTGGAGGTTTTTTAAGAAGAAAAGAGACTGCTTGAGCAGGGGATTGGACTAGAAGACCTCCAAGGTCCCTTCCAGCTCGACGATAGTGATGATATGATGATGATGATGATTAATCTGTAATTGTTTTTTTAATCCTTATTTTATATAGCAATTGTACAAAATCATTTGACCATTTGGTGAAAGACTTGATGAATAGGCAATAGAAAACCTCAAAAGAGTATAAAGAGTATAAAACAAAACAAATAAATTTACCCATCTTGGATGCAGAGAATGCGTGAGTAAATTTAAGATGATGAATTCAGAGGGAAAAAAGTTTAATATCCCTTTAAAAACTTTTCATTAGTTTGATGTAATTCTCCTTAATAAATATCTATTAAAGCAGAAAGTAACTGCAAATGCAAAAATAGAATGAAAAAAAATAGCATGATCAAAGAGAAATGCATTTATTAATCTAATAATATATTAATTTAATACAAATTAATAATTAAGATGTTTCTTTAATTGTGTATAGGGTTATATCAATTTGGTATTGGCAGTAAAAGTGCATCGTGCATTTTTTTCTAATATTTGAGACAAGACAGAAGATTAGAGATATTTTTGGGAGTATTGAAACAAAAGGACCTGTTCCCCTTGACTCAAAAACAATATAAACATGCTCTGGCAACACAATTTGTCCCTCTTGCCCCATGTGGTTGCCCTTCTGTTGTTCTCAGCTCAGAAGAGAGACAATTTTAAGTCATAAGCTATACAGGTTCCTGGCCACCTTTTAGTGCAGCCATTTCTCTCCCACAGTTTGCCCTACCCATTAGCACTTGGCTTCGGAGTTCTTTTCATGCCATTATCTCCCCTTGCCCCATCTCTCTTTTTGACACCAATTTCTTTCCAGGTTTCCAACAAAATAAAGGAGAGAGGAGAGCAGCCAGCCACTATTTCATTTGGGGAAGGCAAGGAAGAATGTTTGTGTTAATGCACTTTAACAGTATTGTAGAATGTATCTTTACCTTCAAATGCAGCAGCTGCAACTTTTCCATCACTGTAGTGTCTAGAAAAATAACAATGGATGCTAAACTGGGCTTTTGTGGCTTATTTATAGTTTCCCTGTGTGAAGTTTTCCCCTCCCACTGAACTAAGAGTAATTTCAGTTAGGTACCTCTCTAGTTACATAATCATGGCAAAATCTGCTTCTCTCCTTCTGGAACTCTTTTTTGTTTTTCCATTTTCGTTTCCGAACTCTTGTTTTTTCATTTTTCTTTCTGTCAGATTATTTTAATATGGGAAATAATCAAGTGAGATGGTGAAGAAGTTAAAAAAAATCAGCCTAGTGAAACCTACACAGAATCCTACAGTCCATCATACTGCAGTGCCTTCAGTAGTGGTTATTTTCTCTGCTGGCTGGTGTTATCTTGAAAGGACATGATAGACAGCTTAACTACCTTGTCTGTAATGACTGGCATACTCACAACTCAGGGTGGTAAGTGCAACTTGGCAGTGTCTCAGAACAGGCAAGTTAGGCTTGGTATAGACTTGCAAAGGGTCAGCAAATGTTATGCTGGCATTGTTTTATGCTAAAGGGTAATTCTTTATTTACTCTATCAACTGCAGAATGAGAAAGAGGTTATCATTCAGAAATTGCTGTACTACAGTCTCCATCTTTATCTTTAGCAACAGGTTAATGTGAACTGAACACCAGTTGGTTTAGAGAGGCACACAATTTTCATCACTGACCTATTAATTAATTCTGATTGACAGATCAGAAGTTTGCCATGTTGGGTCATTGAGTGAGATAAGATTTTCAAGCAGACTATATTCAAATCTATGCAACAAACATGTAAGTTTAAATGATATAAGTTTAGTGCTGGAAGAGAAAAAAAACTTGTTCCTTACCATTCAAGAATGCAGGATATGGAATACTGAAATTAAATTTTATGAAGGCAAATTTTAATGGAATATTGAGGGGGGGACCCCTCAGCAAAAGCACTGGATAATGTACTAGTTATCCAAAGAGATAGTGGGCTCTTCTTTGCCGAAGGTATTCAAGCAGAAGCTTGATTAGATCTATTAGGAATATTTAATTTGGATTTCTGCACTGAATGGCGGTTGAGTTTTTAAATAGCTGCTTCCAGGTCTGTGGTTCTATGATTCTAAGGCAAAATGTGATAGATTAAAGCTTTATTGATACATCACAGAAAGACATTTGTTGAAGACGCTACAACAGCAAGTTCATTCAATACCTTAAGCTCATGATGGTGAATCTATGGCACGCATGCCACAGGTGGCATGCAGTGCTCTCTGTGGGCCCACAAGCGGTCGCCCCAGTTCAGCTCCATCACGCATATGTGCGTGCCTCCCACTGGCCACCTGGTCGTTGGGTCTCTGCTGCTCATGTGTGGAATGCGGGGCGCATGTGGGGGACCACACGTGCATGCGCGAGGGCAGGGCATGCACAATGACATGCGTGCATGCATGGGGGTGAGGTGCATGCAGGGTGCAGGGAGTATGCAGGGGGCATGCGTGCATGTGGGGGTGCATGCAGAGCATGCGTGGGGGCGAAGTGCATGCAGGGTGCGGGGGGCATGCAGGGGGCATGTGTGCATGTGGGGATGCATGCAGGGGGCACACATGTATGCATGGGGCATGCAGATGCCTGTGCGTGCATGCGTGGGGGCGGAGCGCATGCCCGGGGGTGAGCCCATATTGCATTTTGGGGGTTTGGGCACGCACACGCACTTTGGACACTCGGTCTGGAAAAGGTCAGCTATCACTGTGCTAAGCTAAAAACAAAAATTCCATGGTAGAAAGTGTGAATTAGGCTTATGGAATAATGCAGAATCAAACTCTGGCAATTCTACATGAGGATAGTCCTTATGGCTATGCTGAAAATATGGGGATCTTAAACAGTCATAAAATATATTAAGTCAAATGCACTCAGATCTAAGGGACAGAGTAACACTGATATTTCCTTGTGTCTGATAAAAAAGCAGCAAGGCATTCATCAGTGATTGTATTTGGAAGAATTACATTGTAGTTCACAATTTGTGTTGTTATTTTTGCCTTCTGGAAAATGCTTGAGTACTGAATTTTGTTCTATTCTTGTGTTATTTATTGCTGCGTTTAAAGTTTCCTTCAACCCACTAAAATCACTATGTGCTGTAGAAGATTGTTAGTTTAGATCCATACTACTTTGATGGATTTCTGAAGTTTAAAGATGATGCTGAAATAAATCTGCTCCTTCTGCTCAGTGGTTTTATATATATTACAGGGTCATTTGGGAGTCAATTGCTTGGGTTTTTAAAATACATGTTTTTGATCATTTTAAAAATATTTTGATTGTGTACTGAGCCTACCTTTACCTTTATGAAAATAATTCTCATAACCTGAATTAGAATAATTGATTGATCCTCTAAAATTAGTCTAATCAATCCAAATCAGAAAGTCATGAGAAAAGAACAGGGCATTGCAAAAAGGAACAAAAATATTCCATATATTTTCATTGTTAATAGTTATAGTGATTTTTAGGTATTTATTCATTGTTTTAACCTGTTGTAAGCCACCAAGAATTGCTTGTTCTGTGAAATGCGCATAGATAAAATAAATAAATAAATAAGGCTTGAGGCCCTTTTCTCAACTTCAGTTGGAGTGCCAGTAGCAGGCATACCTAGTGAGGGAAGACTCATGTCTTCATGACCACCCAGCTGGATAGCTGCAGTAGACATTAGATGCAGCTGCTCTTAATGATTACTCTTAAATTATAACAAATCCAGATGTGGTGGCCTGCATATTTATCAGATTTCTGGCACTGGGAATGTATAGGACCATGAAGGCAAACCTAAGGTATGCATGCCAGAGGTGGCACATAGAGCTCTCTCTGTGGGCACGAGTGCCATTGCCAGCTGCTCTTCTGATTTTTGTAGTGCTGGAAAACGGCCAAAACCCAGGCCGTTTTCCAGACTGTTTTCTGGGCCTTTTATAGGCCATTTTTCGGGCTGTTTTTGGCCTGAAAAACAGGCATGCATGCGCCAGTCGAGTTTCTGGTGCTCCGGCACATGCACATGAACGCACAATCCGGTTTAGGCACTTGGTGCTGAAAAGGTTCGCCATCACTGGTATAGGATCAATTCTGCAAGCCTGCATGGGCTACTGATTAGTTTCTGGGCACAATTTTAAGTGTTGGTATTGACCAACAGAGCTTTTTATGGCTTGATGCCAGGTTCCTAGCAGGGTCACTTTCTCCAACCAGAAGAAGCCCAACTCACTAGAGTTTGTAATTGTTTTTAATCCCACCATTCTGAAAAAGAGTCAGAGGGCTAGGAGACATAGCTTTTATACATCAGTGCTTTGGAGTAGTGGTCACCAACCGGTGGTCCATAGACCACTGGTGGTCCATGAGAAAATTTTGGTGGTCCATGGTGCACTTGGGTGTAGAAACTGCTCTGGGATGAGCAATGGCCAGTCCTGTGACTAGAGCTCTGGAATATGGGACTGGTCAGGCAGCTAATGGTGGGGCTGTAAATCTCCACTGTATAGGGAGGTTCATGCAACTTGCAACTTTGCAGCGCAGCCCTCACCAGCCGGAATGAGGTAATGGTGCAAGGGGGGAGTGGCGGTGCAGGTGGGCCAAAGCAACGGGTGGCGGCAACCCCAGGCTGTTTCTTCTCCCTGCTGTAGCTTCCTGTTGGCTGAACCCACCAGTGGCTGTCCCTGCCCTGCCCCTCCCTTCCCAGTCACTCTTTGCCTGGCAAGGGAAAGGCGGAGGATGGAGATTCGCTCCATATTGCAGAGCAGGAGCAAAGCTTCATCTCTTGCTGGATCTCGCGGCTGTTTCTCACACCTTGGTCTCTCGGGGAGATGCTTGACTTCCTCTAAGCCCCAAGACACTGGCTGGCCCATTAGATGAGAGAGAGAATGAGAGAGAGAATGAAAGAGAATGAGAGAGAGAGAGAGAGAGAGAGAGAGAGAGAGAGAGAGAGAGAGAGAGAGAGAATGAAAGAGAGAGAGAGAATGAGAAAGAGGGGGAGAGAGAGAAAGAAAGAGAGGGAGAGAGAGAGGATGAGAGAAAGTGGGAGAGAGATGAGAAAGAGGGGGAGAGAGACAAAGAGAGAGAGACAGAATGAAAGCAAGAGAGAATGAGAGACAGAGAGAGGGAGAAAGAGACAGAGACAGAGAGAATCAGAGAGAATGAGAGAGAGAATCAGAATGAGAGAGAATGAGAGATGAGAGAAAGAGAATGAAGGAGAAAATCAGAGAGAGAATGAGAGAGAATGAGTGGGAGAGAGAAAGAGAGAGATGAGAGATAGAGAATGATAGAGAATGATAGAGAATGAGTGGGAGAAAGAGATAAAGAGAGAGGGGAGAGAGAAAGAGAGAGGAGGGAGAGTGCCTGAAGGACCCCATCCTGTCACTGGGAATCCAGGCACTTCAGCAAGCGGCGCACTGGATTCGTATTAGTGGTCCACGGGATTTAAAATTATGAACTTGGTGGACCCTGAAGTCCAAAAGGTTGGAGGCCCCTGCTTTGGAGTACACTCCTTATGGGTATCAGGGTCATCTCTTTGTGCTGGTATTCAGGAAAGTTGAAATTTTTTCAGAATTCTCTTAGCCATTGTTTTTAACCTCTTCTTATTTTTGTTTCTGATGTTTTTCTGTCTTCACTGGAGGCTTTAATTGTACTGTGGATGTTTTAACTATAGTTGTAGTGTATATTCTGTAAGACACCAAAAGTTAAATTGCATCAAGTATAAGTAATAAATAAAAAAGCAAAATAATAATTAATAAAATGGGCAGATGAGGCACATCAAAGAACAACTCATTAGAAAGACCAGCGAATTTGACTCAAAGAAAATTTATTTATTGAATTTCTATAGTGAATCATTTCACTTGCAGTAACTCTAATCTAGTCTTTTAAAAAAAGTGTTCGACAGTTATTACATTTCATAACTCTAGACATGTCATGTTTCCTTTAAGTTTTTGTATAAAACTTCCTGACCCCAAACTACATTCTAGCTAGCCTCTCAATGTGTATATTTGCAGCATATTTTAATTATACTCCAAAAGCTTCCAATGACTGACTAATACTATCAGTTTGTTTGTTTGTTTGTTTATTATTTGGCACCATCTCACCATACTGCACTTGGAACACCAATTATGGTTTGATTCTGCTTAAACTGAGCAAGATGTCTATTATGAAACATGTAAGACATTTTTGGCATTAACAGGATTTGAATGTGAAGTCATACAGGATAAAAACCAATTTATTAGAACCTTTATAACTAGAAATTTGCAAACAGAGTGAAAGATATGGTTTGTGTAATCATAGTTTATTGAATAAATATCAACAACTGTTTATACCATAAACACCAAAACATACATAAATCATGGAAATCACAATAAGTGGACAAGATCTACCTCACTTTGGGATTTTTAATAATAATCTATATTTTTCTTAATGAAATGGTTAGACAAATCATATTTTTGTTACTGCAATATGCAAATGTAACCAAAAATCTAATCATAGGCAGGGCTAAAAAAAAAAGACTGTTATTAATGTATTTTTCTAATTGATTGGTGCTATAGCTAAACAGGTCTGTAGAAGACACAACCAGATCCTAACAGTTTCATGGAGATTTATCTGACAGGGCATATTTTATTAGAGCTGAGAACTGAGAAGGCCAAAAATGGTAATAGTCCAAATATTCTGGTAAGAATACACATAACTGTCGGTCTACACACACACACACACGGTAGCCAAACAATATTTCTGTTATGGACTGCTTTGTTTATGCAGTTTAGCCAAGATTGAGATTTTAGAGGAAGACAGTCATGTTTTCCTGTACAGGTAATCTTCAAGTTATACCAGTTCATTTAGTGACCATGAAGTTACAAGAGCACTGAAAAAAGTGACTTATGACCATTTTTCACACTCATTGTGCAGCAGCCCCATGTTCACATGGTTAAAATTCAGCTGTTTGTTGATTATATAGTTGCAGGACAAATTAGCTTTGTCGACAGAGTTCATAACCAGAAGTACAGAAAAACAGAACTATAAAATACAGTGGTGCATTTATGCAACAGTTATGGCAACTCTTGATTTATTAGAATTGAAAAAACAAACAAATCCCATCAGAAGATAATAGTCTTTTTTAGAAACAACCCTATAGTCAGTATAATATGCAATCCTAGATTCTTCAGGCTGAATTTTTGTTTGTTTTCATAAGGCAGAAATGTGGTGAGAAGTATTTTATAGCATGATAGAAAAATCCTCTGTTGAAATGTAGCATATAAAAATGGGCTCCATCGAATTAAAAGAATTAAAATTCAATAACTCAATATTTCCTAAGTCAAGAAACTTAAGTATAAAATAGGTCTCTGATGGAATGGGACAGTATGTGTTTATGATATGGAGTATTCTATTCCCATATAATACTCAAATTTTTAAATGTCTATGGCAGAGGTGAAATCCAGCAGGTTCTGACAGGTTCTGGAGAACTGGTAGTGGAAATTTTGAGTAGTTCAGAGAACCGGTAGTGGAAATTTTGAGTAGTTCGGAGAACTGGCAAATGCCACCTCTAGCTGGCCCCATAGTGGGATGGGAATGAAGATTTTGCAGTATCCTTCCATTGCCACGCCCACCAAGCCACGCCCACCAAGCCATGCCCACAGAACTGGTAGTAAAAAAAAATGGATTTCACCACTGGTCTATGGAGATTATCAGTCATCCAGGTCATAGGTGTCCCAAATGTGCTTTTTCAAAAGGCAGCTGGACTTTCTTTATTTTTGTTTGAAGACATTTCGCTTCTCATCCAAGAAGCTTCTTCAATTCTGAATGAATGGTGGAGAATGGAAGACTTGTATTCCTTGCAGTCATTAAAGTTGTTGAGGCCATTTGGAGATTTATCTGTGCCCTCAGAGTCATCTGAAAAGTGCAAATGGTATGGAACCTTCTTGGAATCGCTGGACGGGCTCTGTTGTAAACAGGAGATAGGTGGTATCATATCTCCCCCCACCCCCCGTTGAGAGAGGGCTGTTCAATCTTAATATCCACTTAAAGTTCACATTATGGACAGACAGCTCACATTCTGATTTGAAAGAGGGGTCAAAGAGGTCATCCACATTAAGATTGGGGTGAAGGGGGAGTGTGGGGTTCTGCCTTTCAGTCATCTTGAGTCATGGCAACTGCCTGTGATTTTTAGGATTGGTTTGTCTTTGCCTTCCCTAGGGCTAAGAGAGTGACTGGCCTAAAATCACTCAGCTGGTTTTCATACCTACGGCAAGCCCAGAACTCAAGTTTCCAGTTCCTAGTCTAATACCTTAACCACTAGACAAAACTGTCTTTCTGTTACCTCATTAGATTTCTTTCAACATGAAAGACAGGATGGTATGCTCTGAGTTGACGCTGAGTTTTAGTGCTATATCCAATGTTCTATCTTGGAGGAATACAATAGGGGAATAATTATTTGTGCCAGTTCTGGGGCTGCTATGAAGGCAATATGGAAGGCAATGTACATGTGCTTCTCCCAGGAATCATTGACTTAGGATATTTCACAACTTCTGTTATCTTCAATGAAAGAGAATATTTGGAGCTCAAGGTTGAAATGAGGGGTCCTTGGTGCTCCCTGAGCTTGCTTGTTTTCTTGCAGATATTTCATTATCTCAACTAGGTAACATCAGCTAGTAACTAGTGGGTGGGTTTTCTGTAGACTACCCATACTAACCAGGTGTAAAACTACTCATAGTAACCAGATGCTCCATTACCAAAGCAACAACCCAACCTTCCACAAGAGAAGCTGTGTAAGGACTTTACTTAAATGAGAACAAACCCATTGCAGCAACCCAGAACAGCAGAAAAAGGACATGGAGTATCTATACAACATATTCCAATAAAATGGATACCTACACAACTTTATCAAAAAGTCCCTGACCACTCAACCCAATACAGCACAACCAACACAAACCCTAAAAAGAATTATTCTGCCATTCATCAAAAATATCTCAGGAACCACTATAGCCAAATGGAATCCACATAGCACACAAGCCAACTAAATCCCCTCAAAACATCCTAAGCAAACCAAAAGACCCAGCAACTCCAGGAAAAAAAAACCAGAAGTCATCTATAGCATACAATGTAAGAATTGCAACAATTACTATGTAGGGCAAACAGGCAGAAGAGTGGCAGAACGCATCCATGAACTGGCAGTCCAAAGGCAATTATGAAACTTCTTTAATTTCACAACATATAGACAGATTTAACCATAGCTTCAATTGAGAAAATGTGTCAATCCTAGTCCATGCCAAATCCAAAAATGCCAGGGAATTTCTAGAAGCCTGGCAATCTGACAAATCAGCCATCAATAGACACATAGACATTAACAACATCTATAGACTATGCAAAAGAGACAATCAACCATCCCAAAAGAGAAAAAGACTCCAGCATCTCTCCACCAGTAATCAGCACTCAGATCAACATAAATTAACTCCAAGGTCAACTTCAGACCAACAATCAGGTAAGCATCAGGTGCCCCAATCAAGAAACTGCCAAAGAGCCATTTGTAAACAGCCCAACCAAAGAATCAGAAGGGAAGGGAAGGGAAGGGAAGAGTTGGAAGGGACCTTGGAGGTCTCTTAGTCCAACCCCCTGCTTAGGCAGGAGACCCTATACCATTTCAGAAAAATGTTTATCCAATCTCTTCTTAAAAACTTCCTTGTTGGACAACTAGGAAGCTCCACAACTAGGAGGCTAGTTGTCCCACTGATTAATTGTTCTAACTGTCAGGAAATTTCTCCTTAGTTCTAGGTTGCTTCTCGCCTTGATTAGTTTCCACCCATTGCTTCATGTCCTGCCATCAGATGCTTTGGAGAATAGCTTGACTCCCTCTTCTTTGTGGCAGCCCTGAGATATTGGAACACTGCTATCATGTCACCTCTGGCCCTTCTTTTCATTAAACTAGACAAACCCAATTCCAACAACCGTTCTTTATGTGTTTTAGCCTTGCCTAACTGTAGAACCTTATTTTTTTCACCACTGGATTTCATTTTGTTAGATAGCGCCCAATATTCAAGTCTAAGAATCCCTAAGACCATCCCCACCCACACAAACAGGCAAGTCACCAGAATATAAACTCAGAACAAACAGCACTGCTCACTAACACGATGATATTACCTAGTTAGGGTAATGAAACGTCTGCAAGAAAACAAGCAAGCTCAGAGAGCACTAAGGACCCCTCTGTTATCTTCAATGTAGGATTTTACCTTGGTGAAATAAGAATCTTCATCCCCCAGCATACTAGTAAGAAAAAAACATTGTAATTTTTCAAGAAGTTCAAAAATTTGAAAGTAACATAAAAAGCTGCTTCATTGGATCTGGCAGGAGACGCATGTTATGAGTCCTGTCAATTAAAGAATGTCGTCTGGCGGGACTTGGTAAGAGAACCTTGTCTGTCATGGCACCTGCCCTGTGGAACATCTGCCTCCTGAGAGGTCAGATTAGCCACGGTCCTCTTGGCCTTTTGCAAGGCCCAGAAGACACAGCTGTGTTCCCAGGTTTTGGTGTTGGATTATCAAAGTATTGTTTGGCTGGGTTTTTTAAAGTAATGTATGCATTTTGTTGTTATTGTTGTTTACTTTTGTCAAGTGCCCTTAGTCACCCTGCTAAATTTGGTGATCATATAATTTAATACAAAGTTAGCAGAATTAAATAGCATGTAAATAGTATGTAAAATTAATGCTACGAATGGAAGGAAAAGAGTCACAATTAAATCATTACAGATTTGCTGCTACAAGGTTCCAAGCTTCCTTTTTTAAACAATAGTTTTATATGTCATATTCTAGACACTGTGTTTCTACATCTTCCTCCTGAAAAACATACTGCAGTTAATACATGTAATTATTATTTTTAATATTTTCATCTTCAAAAATTACCTTTTTACAAGGAAGCATTCTATAACTGTTTAAGGTAGCAGAAGTAAGTGGGCTTTAACTCAGGAGATTCTGTTCAGGCAAATCTATAGCTAAATTAATGGCTTTCATAAATAACTAAAGCAAAGCATTTTTGTTTATTTGCTGTATCCATTTTAAGACAGTTCTAGTGTCTGTCTGAATTAACTGCGTTTTTCTTTAAAAGAAGGAAAGACAAAAATAGTGTGAGAAAGAGAGTAGTATGTGTTTCCTTGGTAACAATGTATTAGTGTACCTTACAAAATGGCAGCCAATGTTTTTAACAGCAGAGTTTTAGGGCATTTTCAGATATTTTCAGAAGACTTGGATCATTTGGGCCAGAGTTCCTGGATATTTAATAGATGCTTTATCACTTCAGCAAGAAGAGAAATTTCTTGCTGGGTAAACACTTTTATGTTTGTGCCAGAAAATACCTGCAAACTTGCAGCATTTTTGTACTATTGAGTCAGATATTTTTATGAAACCCGAAAACCTAAAATAATCCCATGAGTTTTGCAAGAAATTTGTAAAAATGTTCTCATCTGATTTTTCTAACATTAGATTTGTGCACTTTTCATTGTCTTCTAGCCATTTGTGCACATGTGCCTTTAAAAACAAAGAAAGGAATATCGTGATGGTCCGGAGTTGCTCAGGTTTCACCTTCACACAGCTGGTTGATATACTAGATTCTAGAGGCTGGAAAAATGCCATTTTAAACCTGCATTTAGTTGACATCATTATGGATGTATTAAATTGGACCTTTAAACATTTAAAGTTAATCTTTTTGCTGGGCTATTTTAAATAACATATACATTATAAGAAAAGCAAAAGATTTATTATTCAGATACAATAATTACAAACCTTAGATATATTTATTTAGAAGTAAGTCTTTGTTAACTTAAAAGCACGTACTCCCTGATAAGAATTGATAGAGGTGATTTTGCATTATAGCATATACCTGTTTACAATTATATAACATTTAAATAAAGATAAGGTATGCTACAGTCATATCCCAACGACCGGTAAGATCCCACAGAGTTGGTCTCCTCTGGGTCCTGTCAGCTAAACAATGCCGGCTGGCGGACCCACGGGGGAGGGCTTTCTCTGTGGCTGCCCCAGCTCTCTGGAACCAGTTACCTCCTGAGATCCGGACCATCCCCACCCTATTGGCCTTCCGAAAAGCGGTGAAGATCTGGCTTTTCTGGCAGGCCTGGGGCCGTTGATCTCGCACTTGCGATCCGGCGAGATCCGGCCATGAATGGTGTGAATGAGTTTTAATGTTTTTAATTTTTAAATGTTTTTTATAATTATTTTAAATGCATTGTGAGCCGCCCTGAGTCTTTGGAGAGGGGCAGCATACAGAGTGAATACATTAATTAATTAATTAATACAGTGTTATCATCAGTAATCCAGCAAATTATTTTAATATAGTTTGTCAATTTTAAAAATATGATTTACAATAGCTATATTTTTACTTGTTGGCAGTAAAGATTCATCATCAATATTTGCTATTTTTGTTTTCAATAGTTATTTCACATCTCTAAATCCAAAAGATGGATGAAAGATAAGGATATTTTATTTAACTTGTTTTGCACATTATGTAAATAACATACCAAGCCCTGCCGAACATTGGTAGTATACTTTCTTAATAAAAACAAAAACAAAACAGAATCCATGTTTTGTGATTAAAGTGAATTTAACATAGTGCAGCAGTTTGATGTATACTATAGCTTCTTCTCAAGGATAACTTTTCAAGGCTTCTGTGTTTCACATGTCTATAATCTATCACTCTGCTGCAACATAGGTTGCCATACAAATAAAAGAATTTCTTGCAACAACTCTTCTTCTGGCCAGACAAGTGAGCCAAGCACTATCAAAGAAGTCTAGCTCTACTCTGTGACATTAATCTTTGGAAACAGATTGGGAAGGAGGAGTACCTATCTTCTCAGACTCCGCTAGCTGGAAAAGGACCTGTTGCTGATTCTTGACATCTGATCATGTTCTCTGGCCAAGCTGTGAAGTATTGCTACCATGCAGATCAAGACTTTGCTATCATGTGCTTGACCTATATTTTTCTCTGAAGTGAAATGCAGCAGCCATCTTCCTTCAAAGAGAGGATGAAAGAAGCAAACAGCAGTGACAGCAGGTCCTCCATGTACCTCAGTTTCTAGCTAGACTAGAAGTTAGAAGAATGGTTTGGGTAATAGTTATCTGCAGATTGAGGCTGAACCTGTCACTTCAGCAAGATAGATATCACTTGTGCTGAGTCACGAGTTTTACCTATAAATTTGTTGTAGTAGCTTGGTTCATAATTTACCACTAATACTAACCCTAAATAAGAGTTTATAAGCCATAGTAATTGGATTCACCCATCATGATAAGACAAAATCAAACAAATACATTTTTTGTGATGCCAACAAGCTGTACCTTATTCAGCAAGCCTGGCTTAGTGTAATACTGTATGAGAACTAATCGAAATCTTCCAATATACTATGAAATATAAAATGCATCTTTCTTCAACGCAAGAACTTTTAGTGAGTATGAGCTGAAAGGTGCAATGGGAGTGGCTATTCCTGTCTAAGGCAGTAAAATAGTTTGGGCTGTTTCTGGTTCCACTTTTCTTAGCATCTGAAACTCCCTTTTACATATTTTTACTGGTGGAATTTGGAATGAATGCAAACCAGATGCTGTTAGCTTTGTGATTTATTTTGGCAGACTTGCACTGTTCCCTGCATTCTGTTCCTACACAACAGAAAATACTAGAATCTATGTTGTATCATGATCAAAGTGGTCGGCCTTTGCTCAGGCTTGCTGCCAGAGTCCAAGTATCTTTGATAATCATCTTTCTTGATTATCTGTGATAATGTCTTCAGAAATTGTGGGTGCTCCATCACAGGAAGTTTTTAAGAAGAGATTGGACAGCCATTTTTCTGAAATGATACAGGGCCGTGATGGCAAACCTATGGCACAGGTGGCACACAGAGCCAAATCAGTGGGCACACGAGTGCTGCCATAGCTCAGCTCCAGCATGCATGTGTGCGCCAGCCAGCCTTCCAGAGGGCCTCTGGGGGAAGGCCGTTTTCACCCTCCCCAGGCTCCTGGAGGATGAAAAACGGGCCTACCGGGCCCACCGAGCCATCACGTGCTAAAAGCAGGGGGCCCGGGGGGGCACATGCATGCGCAGGGGCAGGGTGCATTGAATTATGGGTGTGGGCACACACGTGGGCGACCTCCCCATGCTCCCCCCGCTTTTGGCATGCAACGGCAAAAAAGTTAGCCATCACTGATATAGGGTATCCTGCTTAGGCAGGGGCCTAAAACTAGAAGGCCTCTAAGGTCCCTCCAACTCAGTTATTTTGTATTCTTTCTCTCAGCCACTGTGAACATTACTTCTGTCCTTCCTTCCTTTTTTGAAAACAGTTTCACAGTGGCCTGTTGGAGTTTAAGCCATCATGAATGGCATTTGGGAGGTTTACCCAACCGTCTATCTTTCTTACCATATTTTACCTACCCTATAGATGATTGAAAAATGACAATAAATGGTGTTCCTAGAGGAAACCTATTTTTGAAGAATAACCAATGCCAGTAAGGACTCAGTGCTGCTATTCAGTCGGTTATATCTGGTTTGGGCGAACTGGTAGTGGCAGTTGTGGGAAGTCCAAACATCATCACGTCCCATTTTTAGTGCTCTGCACATGCACAGAAGGTCCTGCGCATGTGTGGAGGTGGCACAAGCGCTCCCATTTGCAAACCAGTAGCGAAGGTAAATGAATACCACCCCTGCAAGAACTAATAGTTAACTACTCATTACAGTAATTCTCTTGTTCCTGTTTGCATAGCATAACTGACTAGTGCTGGAACTGTTTAAAGCTAAATGTACCTCTTCTAATTTTGGTGTGCTTAGCTCTTCATATGATATAAACAGCTAAGGTTATCTAGGTAAGCATGTCATATGACAGAGCTTTAATCAAGGTAAGCATGTTATATGATAGCACAATTACCCTAAATTATAATTGTACGAAGCTCCCTTTCCCCAGAATAAACTTTTCTTTATTCTTAATATTAAAAGGAGGCAGAATAGAATATTTCCCCTAAAGGAGAAGAGGAGAAAAATCTTAACAAAGGCAGAAAGCATCCTCTGTCTTCCTGTCATAGGAAAACAGCCTCAAGCAGAAGCTTGAAGAGGCTGGTCTTTAGGAATGGAGATTGTGTATCCATTCAGAAAGACTTGGCCAATCTATTCATAAGCAAAGAAATCCCAAGTAAGCAACACAATACTTATTTATGTGCCATGACCCCTGCATGATTGCATAGGAATCTGGCAACAGCCATTAAAATATTAAAAGACATAGTCTTACACAGAACAGGTATCTCAATCACAAAGCCCCAAAGAATGTATTAAAAAACCACCTATTCTCAACCCCATTTTGTCAGCCACCCCAGAAAGATGCTGCTGTCACTAATTTCTGGCTACCAAATAAACAGAGACGTCTTTTCCTGCAAACTGCCTCCGTTTTATTTCCAGGGTCTTTCTCCCAGCTAGGAACTGGACTGGATTTTTCTTCCCACATAATGCAAATTGTAAATGTATATATGATTGGAATATTCTTTGTGGTTTGTAAAACACACTCTATGTGGCATTTAAATTATGATTAGAGTTAGGACTAGCTTTAGTTTAGAAATGGCTAAGTATGTGTGAATTATGTAACTGATAATTTTTGACCCAAACATTATCTGTTAAATTAATCCACCCAGAAAGTTGTTGTGAGGATAATTGGGACAAAGGAGTAGGATATTTCTTTTAATATGGTTTCATTTTAGAATCATTTGCACAGCTTCAGTATGGTTTATTGAATAAATATTATATTACAAATGAAGGCAAAATTATATTCTTGTCCTACACATTTTATTTCAGCAAAGGGGAAATCTTATTCTCTCTTCCATTCTTTTCTGAAGTATATTTAAATGCTATCCTATCCTAATACTTATGGTATTATTGAAGATGAGATTTGACAAACATAAATGAAATAAATCACAAACGAAATGTTACATATTGAACCAAGAGATACATAGATATTTCTCTTAGTTCACTTTTCCCTTTCAGAAAACAGGCGCCATGTTCCCCAAGCATCTCATAAAAATCAATTGTACATATACATGTGCAAAGGCCAGACAGTTTTATAGGATGTATAGAAATTCTTAGAAAGCCAGTTTGGTGTAGTGGTTAAGTCATCAAACTAGAAACCAGAAAATGGAATTCTAGACCTGCCTTAGGCATGAAGCAAATTGAGTGGCCTTGGGCTAGTCACTTTGTCTGAGCCCTAGGAAGGAAGCAATGGCAAAAAAAAAAGGGTTTGCCAAGAAAACTTCAGAGACTACTTCAGTCAGTTGCCAGGAGTCTTGACATGATGTCAACCTGACAGGAAGGGAGGGAGGGAGGGAGGAAGGAAGGAAGGAAGGAAGGAAGGAAGGAAGGAAGGAAGGAAGGAAGGAAGGAAGGAGATTTTAAACTATTTGTGTATCTTTCAGGTGACAGAATCAAAGCATCACTTCATATCTATCAGTTATTTGTTTTATGAACTGCAAGAAAATAGCTGGAATTTTTGACCAGATTTAGATTATAATATTGTCATGTGAAAGGGAAAGTATACCCTCTTTGTGTTCTATTGTTTCACGTATCAAGACATAGTAAAAATAATCTAATCCTTAGCAGTTCTTAAAAATAACAGAATAATGGAGTTGGAAGGGACCTTGGAGGTCCATTGTTCAAGCAGGAAACCTTATACCATTTCAGACATATGGTTGCCCAATCTCTTCTTTAAAACCTCCAACATTGGAGTATCTACAACTTCTGGCGGGAAGTCATCCTATTGATTAATTGCTCTAACTGTGAGGAAAATTCTCTTTAGTTCTAGCTTGGTTCTGCCCTTGATTAGATTTCATCCATTGTAGCTGGGCAAAGATCATGTTGGTTATAGCTTTCATGCGTTGGCCCAACAGAAGCTTCAAGGGTGGTACAACCCTATTTATAGTCAATATATGGGGCATGGGGGAAATCCCAATGAATAAACATAGCTCTAACTCACATTCAATTTAAACTTGCTGTCTCCTCTTTGGGCTCTAATAGGTTCTAAGCACTGAGACAAGATGGAGTTTGGGCTTTCCATTGGAGCTTGGGACTCTGATGTACAGCTGGTTATCATCAGTATGCTGGTGATTCTGGACTCCAAATCACAAGATTGCTTTCCCCAGCAGTTTCATATAGATGTTAAATAATGGGCGGAAACCAATTCCTGTGACGCTTCACAAAGGAGCAACCAAAGTCCAGTCTCTCTTCTCAAATTACCATTGACTGAAACCAGTTACTGAGAAATAAAAACTTATAAAACAATTACTCCAATCACCAACCACAACCAGCAATGTATTGTGGTTGATGTTTTCAAAAGCATGAGAAGTCTAAAATATCCAGGACAGGTGCACCACTTCCATCCAAGTCCCAATAATGTTCATCAACCAGAACGACTGATGCCATCTCAGTCTCTACCCAGACTGAGACTGTACTCTGACTAATAATTAATTCCTCTAGCGTGTCTTATAGTTAGACTTGAACAACTGTCTTCACAAAAAAAAGAAAGGATTGAGACTGGATTGTAGTTGTTCAAACCTCTGAACTGAGGGAGGACCTCTTCAAGAGGGGATGAACCAGCCTCTCTTTCAGAGGTGAAAGCAATGAGCACCCAGAGGTTTTCACAACTTTCTGGATCCAGATTACAACACCCCCATCTATCTATCTGAGAAAGCAAAGAGGACAAAAATCCATGGGTGAAAAAGATATCCTAGAGAGCACCCTATCCACTACTTAACATTAGTAACATTAGTAACATTAACAAAAGCCAGGAGAGAGCAAAAGAGCAAGACAGTAACCTCAGAAGAATATACCAAAGTAGAATCAAGACTACAGCAAATTGAAGTTTACAAGCAAAATGTCATGCAAATCGGTCATAGTGGCCCAATAGTAATTCGGCCAGGTGGCTCCTACTCAAAAGGGCATTGGTCACCCAGAAAAGATCTGCTGGCCAGCACCCTGCCAAGGCAATAAGGGAGAAGAAGCAAGAACATTTCATTTCTCTTATTGCTACAGAATTATCTTGAAAATGAGCTCCTACCTACAGTTGGTCAAATTCAATCATCTTTGTCCTTCCCCTATACTCCAAGCATCACTTTAGTTGCTTCATTTCCTGTATGGCCTCGGAAAACCAAGACGTCAGCCAGAATTTTATACTGATTTCCTGAGAAGTCTCTTTGTGTTCTGTGCAGCTTCCTTCCAGTTTGTGGTATAGAGCAACCTCAATTTAGTAAATGTATAATGAATAGAAGCCAACTGTATTTACATTAAGAATGTTTACATTAGAATACAATTGCTTGTAGTCCAGAAATTTGGATTTGAAGTGATTATTGAAATAGTAATATTTCAAGAGCCACATTCTTAACTGTAAGCAAAAAATAAATCTCTTAATAGCTGATATAATTCAATGCTGATATAAAGCAACAATACTGAACAGAAACTAATTGGATTGGTAAAGAATAAACCAATTCAATGTGTTGTATATTCAAGGTGAGGGACAATTCTTTATATTTTGTGCATTTATACATTAATATGCCAGAATGTATGCCAGTGCCTTGGAGGATTTTTCTCAACATTGTGATTTTTCTGATGCAAAAGGAAGAAAATTATGGTTAACATAAATAGACTGCTAATAAAGAACTTCCTACTTCACAGTGATTGGTCACATCTCCTCCTCTGAGGGTTGCAGAAGTACTGAAAAAATTATTGCACAGTTTAAAACACCACAGTTAGAGTAACATTTTATTTCTGAGATGCATTAGTAATTTCATGTTGTGTTTTGCAGACAATCATGTTTTACCTGATTAGGCTGTAGTTAAAATTCAGAAGCAGGTCAGTGCAGAAAGAATAAAACATACTAGACTGATCAGATCTTGCATGGAGGCAAATTGGCACAAAATTATGCACAAGTGGAATGTGCTATCCAATCTGTTAATAACTTTAACTTTCCTATGTGATCGCTAAATTTTACAGAAGGTATAGTGTATGAATATTTTAATGAAGTATGTGATGTATGTAAATGTATCTTATTCATAAATTCATAAATACTCTAAGCAGGAAATATTAAATTTTTTGGTGTCTATCAATAAAGATTCTGTAGAAAAATTCCTGTAGAATAAGATCTTATTATTTATATTTAATATTCACATTAGTGCTTAGATTCCAGTTTGAGACTGATTAAAGAAAAGAGAGAAATAGAACTGCTTTTTAATGTCCTGTGTATTACAGCTGAACAGTTACAATTAAGATTGTAAGAGATTTTTGAAATCCATGCAGAATTTCCATCAGGTCACTAAAGGAATAATTATGCTTGTGTGCAGTTAATGTTCCCTGACTATTTCTTCTGACCCTTTGTGTCTGTTTCCTTTCTGTGCAGTCCTGTTGTGTTCATACAGTCTAAATCCAACCTTCTGTAAATTGCTCAGAATGAAAAACCCCAATGAATTATTTGATTTGCCTATGGAACAGAAAGCTTACTATCCCTACACAGAATAAAGGATAGTATATGAGAAATGTTGCCTACTTGAATATAAGCATTCTTCAATGTCTGAAACAGCTTTAGCTATATTTCTGTTGTTGCCCAGATATGCTTTGCTGTTATATCAGGCAATATATTTACATGGGTTGTTTTAAAGGTTGAGGTAGGTGGGGAATGAAATGAAAATCCTCAGTCATTTATAAAAATGAGATAAGAATGTCATTTTCTAATTGTTCTTCCTCTTTCTACTTTTAAAGCTAGATGACAATACTTGTAGTGCATAAGGAAATTGGATTCAAAATATTTTTTTTAAAAAAAGCCATATATTATTGTACTGGTTTTATTCTTGTACTGTAAAATGAATTTGGCTATTAATGAAAATTAAAAAACAGATTGGGAGCTTGTGGAAGAACGCTGAACACAATCTTAAAATGCAACTCACATTCTTGTCTCTTGAAAACCTAAATGGTTATGCAAGAATGCAACTCACATTTTTGTCTCTGTAAACCCAAATAGTTAAAAAAAAAAATTCTCTGGCTTTCCTCTTGCTGTAATTTTGATGGTATTTGATTTCTGTTTGAAAACCTATAGTTCTATTTCCTACTGCATTGCAGAAAATATTCACATCCTATAAAATCTTGGGCTGCAATAAATCCAAATCAATGGAGGTTTCAGGAGAGACAGACCAAAACCTAGCACTGATTATTTTGCCAGGCATAAAAGATTCAGAAATAGATTTTTTTAAATGTATGTACAACCTATATTCTATTGAAATACATAACATTTTCACAGATTCATTAAGATGGTCCAAATACATAACAATTCATGATTCTAACTTACATGCTCAATTTAAAAACAAACATTTTTTTCTTGTATTTATGTGTTTAACTTATAAAATTGGGCTGAAATTCTATTTTTAGTAATTTCTTGATGATAGCTCACCAAAACATTCCACATACACATCCCAAATTGTGAAAAAACATAAAGCTCCACCATTTTATCTTAAAAGCCCTACCCTTTCTTTATAGGCAACCTTAACTCATACAACTGGAAATTGATTTCTGGATACAATTATTCTCAGACATTTCAAAAGCTTGCAGTCTAAGTTCATCTCAAACTGTTCACAATACCAACATGATTTTTTAAAATCTTCAAATGAGGAAAAACTGCATTGAGAATTAGTTGTCGAAATTTATCTTGAGGTTTAGCATTGCTGCAAATTTTTTCCTAGGGCAACCCCATTTATTGCAATAAAATTTGCATAAAAACAGTAATAGTGAATGGAATTATTATTGTTATCATCATTAACATCTAAACATGTATTAAAGTTTAATTTAATTTTAATTTAATTTAAATAAATTTTATAAATAAATAAATAATTTAAATAAATTTATATGCTGCCCGTCTCCAAAGACTCAGGGCGGCTCACAATACATTTTAAAAAATAATTATAAAAAAACATTGAAAAATTAAAAACAGTTGAACAACAATCAGTAGGCCGTGAAAGAACCACTAGGCTAAGCTGGCTGAATGGATGGGGAAAAGAAATAAAGAAGGAAATAGAGATTAAATATTAATTAATTAACAAAATCCATATGAATAGTATTACATTTAGTCTTAGAGATTTGAGCACTATTATCTTTAAGTGTTTTGAAATTAAATCTAGCTTTAAGAAACAATATCAAATAAAAGACAAGTAATAATACATGTAGATGTATATATGTATATAATTGCACCAATGAACCAAAAATGTACTGAATGTATCACTATATGTTATAATAAAAATCAAATTAAAAAAAAAAAGAAAAAAAAGAAAAATTAAAAACATTAAAAACTCATTCACGCCATTCATGGCTGGATCTCGCCAGATCACAAGAGTGAAATCAACGGTCCCAGGCCTGCCAGAAAAGCCAGGTCTTCACTGCTTTTCGGAAGGCCAATAGGGTGGGGATGGTCCTGACCTCAGGAGGTAACTGGTTCCAGAGAGCTGGGGCAGCAACAGAGAAGGCCCTCCCCCGCGGACCCACCAGCCGGCATTGTTTAGCTGACGGGACCCGGAGGAGACCAACTCTGTAGAATCTTACCGGTCACTGGGAGCTATGCTGCAGAAGGCAGTCTCAAAGATAACGTGGCCCTGAGCCATGTAGGGCTTTAAAGGTAATAACCAACACCTTGAATTGTGACCGGAGACCAATAGGAGCCAGTGCACTGGCTGTACTGTACTGTACTGTATTTCTCCATGTATAATATCTCAGTCACAATATACTGAGAGCCAGTTTGGTGTAGTGGTGAAGGTGCTGGCCTAAAAACCAGAAGACTGAGTAGTTCTATTTTCTCCTGAGGCATGAAAGGTGATTGGGTGACTTTGGGCCTGTCACTCTCTTTCAGCCCAACTCACCTAATAGCCTGGTTGTTAGGAGGAAAATAGGAGGAAAAAGGAGTATTAGGTATTTCACTGCTGTGAGTTATTTATAAAAGTAATAAAAGCAGGATAAATATCTAATAAATATTGCATTGTGTGGATCATTAATAGGGTTGTTCTGCAAATTTTCCAAAACACAAACCAATTTGTTTTGTTTCAGCGGCCATCATAGTGGAAATATGTTCTATGTAATCACACTCTGGCTCAGTTAACATGGAGATGCTCTTGATGAACTACCTCAAATTTTTAAGGACCGCCTGATTTGAGCAGCTGATTTGGTGTTTATTTTTCTCATGAAATATTTTCACAGTACCAATATTCATTTACTTATCTATGAATGGTTTACTAAATCTACATATTATCAAATCAAAATAGAGCTACATTGACTTAAAATCAAAATAAAGCCACAGTAGCAACAAGATATATAAGAGATCTCTTATATCAGGGGCCTCCAACCTTGGCAACTTTAAGACTTGTGGACTTGTGGACTTGAAGTCCACAAGTCTTAAAGTTGCCAAGGTTGGAGACCCCTGTCTTAGATCAAACTTTAATCATGAGACATATAGGCATAAATCCTACATAAAGACCTGTCAAAATGTGCATGTGAAAACATTTTATTCACATGCAATTTAATTACTACCCATAGAAGTCCTCCGTCTAATCATGTACATACAGTAAATGACATGGTGGAAATCTCATTTTTTTGTTTCTGCGCTGATGTTACCTAGCAAAATAATGAAACATTTATATGGCAAAACCTAGCTTGAAGAATTCTATCAACATAAGACCCCAACCTGGAGATACAATATTCTCTACACTTGCATCTACATATGAACATGGAATTCCAAAAGTTTAAACACCCAATAAAATAATCCATAATATCTCAAAAACAATAAATTCTTTTAAACATGCAAAGAATATATCTATCAAAATGACCATCAATCATTATTGAACAGTTCTGACTTTGCTGATTTCTGGAAGGCCTATACTACAGGAGACATATAATATTTAATAAAAGACTTTATGAAGTTGGTGTTATTAGAAAAAAGCCCCACTTTCTCATCTCAACATCTTTGATTTTTTCAAAATATTGGATAAAAAGAAGTCTTTCTCTACTTATTGCATTGTTCAAGTCAGATCTGTTGAAGAAAGTAGTCCTAGACATATTTTGAAGTTAAACTATATAGGATGTTATCAGTCAAAAATGTACTTTGAATTGCACTCAGAAGCCCATCACATAATGTTCTGTGGGCAATTGACTAGCAAATAGACTGCTGCATGCTATACTAAATGCAAATTTCAAGTGGTCTTCAAAGGGAACCCCATATTGCAGAGTTCCCCAATCTTTCTCGCTTTGCAGACTGGCTGGGGGTGGAGTTGTGGGTACATGCACCTACCACTCACGCAAAGCAAAGAATGTGCCTGCGTGCTTGCCCACCACTTCTGTGGCCCAATTCCAAATGGCTCAAGGTCCAGTAGTGGGCCATGACCTGGGGATTGGAGATCCCTGCCATATTTAACACAGTAGTTCAGGTATGTAGGTGAAAAGGTCATTGTTGTAAGATCTTTTTATCCCAGAAAGAACTGCAACAATTGGGGAAAAATAGCCCTGTGGCCAGAGTTGCTAGGACCTCTGTTCTCTCACAAAAAGCTGACTCTACCTTCTTGGTTTCAGTTTCAACAGTTTCATCTTATTCAGATCTAAAAACTATTATGCAGATCACTGCACAAGACTGCACAAGTAGCCCTTGATTTACAAGCACAATTGGGGCCAGAAAATTCATTGTTAAGGGGTGTAGTCATTAAATGTGGCTCACATGAACGCACCTGATTTTATAAACTTTTTTACCTTGGTCGTTAAGCAAAACATTACATGCCCATGACCTTCTCTGAGCTTCCTCATTGACTTTGCTTGTTGAAAGACATCTGGGAAGTTTGCAAATGGAAATCACATAATCATGGGGATGCTGCAAAGATCATAATTGCAAGGATTAGTTGTAAATTTGTTCAGCACCATTATAACTTTGAACAGTTGCTAAACAAATCAGTGGTGGGTTGCCCCTGGCTCGGACCGGTTCATATGAACCGGCAGTAAAATCGGTGGGACGCCCTGCCCACTGCCCCGGATAACATCATCAGCGATCTGTGCATGCGCAGAAGCAAGACGCGCACGATCCCATTGCCCATTAACCAGTAGTAAAGGTAAGTAGAACCCGCTCCTGAAACAAATGGTCATAAATCAAGTACTTACTTACTATTCAAGCAATATAGAAATGAGGATTAAAAAAGCCTTTTGTGAGTTACATATAATATATCCAGGAAACAGAATGCTGAACACTACACAAAATATTGTGATTCCATGAACTACTATGATCTTCTACTGTAGATGGAAAAACATTGCTGAAACATTTCTAGAGCTTTTTTGATTAAGTTTTAGCTGTATCTAAATTATCATTTCCATTGCTTTAGTAATAAATACACAGATAAATAAAAGAAAATGCACATTGCAAAGTTTATTCATTTATTTATGCATCTGATTAACTAAATTATTATTATTATGTAATGTATGATGAGAACATGATAGAACAGAAGTAAACATTTATATAGCACATATATAAATGTACTATGTATGTATATACTATACATATATAGTACATAATCCATGTAATTATATATGAAACTGGTTAAATGATAGCCTAGTTCCTATGCCACGCGTGCCCAAAGTGGCACGTGAAACCATGTTACCTGGCACATGCTGCCTTGCCTGTTGTCTTCCAGGTTTTTGGCAGGCATGTGCGTGCAACAATCAGCTGTCCTTCATGCATGCGGCAGTGCAGAAAACCGGTGTGCACATGCACGCCAGCCAGCTGATTGTCGGGTGCACATGCGTGCCAGAACCCGAAAGTTCAGCTTTTCTGGAGCGCAATTCCTTCATGTGCATGGCAGTGCTAAAAACCACCCTGCGCATGTGTGCCAGCCAGCTGATCGTTGGGCGCACATGCACGCTAGAACCTGGAAGTTTGGCTTTTCCAGAGCGCAGCCCCAACGAGTGCACGTGTACACACACGACATTTCCACGCAACCTTTTCGGCACTCGGTACCAAAAAGGTTCGCCATTACTGGCCTAATTAGTCACTGAGCTCATTTTTCCATTTGATTAATGAAATTGATTTGGCTTTGATTTGTTATGTGAACTAAGCACTGTGGCTCATATAATAAAATAGTAGTGGTCCATTATTACAGCATCTTTGTTTTGATTTTTTTAAAACTATCCCTTGTACCTTTACTGTGCATGAAATTGTTGTAGGTTACAGAACATACTGCCTTCATTTATGGTGATAACTTTTGCCAACCTTCTTTTCCCAAAGCATACCTATATCTTAGTGCATCTTTAAAAACAGGAGCACATTCTTTAAAAGTAGTCTGTGGAAGAGCATGAGTAAAGGATAAATCATGTCATGGAGATCTCAAGAGATTTACATGTGAAAAGAGTAGGCATATTCAGCAGAGCAGCTCAATCTAAGTGACTTCCAGGTATGCATTTAGTTCAGCAATGGTCCAACCGCCTGGAAATTTCTAGAGCTCTTCACACTTCCCACTTCTACGACAAAAATTTCCATTTTGATTTAGCCATTCTGCCTGCATTCCATGATTTATATAGCCTGCATATTTTTAAAACTACTTCTGAAATACTATAGATATTTGCACCTGTCAATCTTTTTTTAAAAAAACCTATTATTTTGGTAAGTACAATTTTAAATCAGCAGTGTAAGGAATGTGGTATTTAATACCAGAGGTTTGCACTAATCACTTCACTCCATTTTGGTTTAAGGTAATTTTAAAAGAATCTGTTCACAAAAAAACAATAACCCATATCTAGTAATGATCTGGGACTTCTGTTGGGAGATGGGAGGCAAAATTCTTCCAAGCATAATTCTTCCAGAAATATCCTGATGTGTCTTGATGATAACTTTCTCCTTCAAAGAGGAAGGCACAAGAGATTCTGATGCTAATCAAGATTTAGCTGAGGGACAGAAGTAGGGATATGCGTGAAGTGATTATACGAGTCATTATACTTTGGTTATGGATTTAAGGAAGAGCAAAACTGAGTGTATAGCCAAATGTTTTAGACTTCCAGAAAGCAGTTCTAAATACACCAAGAAAAATTATAAATAAAATTCCATGTTAGGAGAAAAGTGTGAAAAATTGTTCAAGATCAGTGGAAGTTCCTTAAAAGAGATACACAAGTGTAAACAATTCCTAGAATGAAAAAAAATGGATAATAGCAGATGAAGCAAATAGTTTACTGACTGTCCAAAAACAAAAGTGACTGTATATACTGTAGGAGGTAAAAATGAAGTATACAGGCTGGAATCCTGGAACCCTAGAGATGGAGGCAAGAGCACTTAACACCTCATGGTTGGCAAAGTGTAGAAATAACAATGAAAATCACTTTTTCAGATATATCTTGTCCTAATTGAAGCTTGTTGTTTATTATTCTCATTTCAAGGTTGTCCAGCTATGTATTATGAATGCTGTTGTGAACCCCTGACAACTGTGATCATCTCCCTTGCAATTTAATTATATGCAGACTATACTTGTTGCAGATTTGATTCACAGACTGTCTCAGCCACAGCTACTCCTTGCAATCCAGATGAAAGGCTAAGCCTGATTTACAGCTTTATCAGCAAGTACAACTGTAACTGGTTTCATGATTTACAACCAGACTGTTTACTTTCTGCTGGAGCTAGTTAGACTATGAAAGGAAGATAGAAATAAAATAAAAACTAGTTAGACGCTTCAGCTAAAAATAACAAAATGAAACTTAATAAAGACAAATCCAAACTTAGGAGACAGAAATTAAAATAGAGCTTTAGAATGGGAGATAACTGGCTTGTCATTGTACTGGTGCAAAATTCCATAGAATAATAGCTGATTACAAGCTGAATATGAAGTAGCAGTGTAATGTAACTGGAAAAATAAAAATAAAAAAAGAAAGATTCAATTGTATTCCTCATGAATACAAGAACAATTTTCAAATCACAAGAATTAATAGTTCCATCTTAGTCTGCATTGGTCAATCCCATTTGAAATATTATGTGGGATTCTGGGAACCATATTTGTAGAAGAAATCATACACATTAGAATCAGTTCCCTGATCACCCTTGTTTCATGCTAGGATGATCAGGGGACTAGAAACTAGATCCTATTCAGAGAAATTGAAGAAACGGGAATGTTTAACTATGGGCAGATAAAACCTGAGAAGCTGTACAAAAAGCACTTTTTCCAATGCCTGAAAGTATGCACCATTCAAAGTTTGTTCTCTATTGCTTCAAAGAGAAGAACATAGATTAATATATTTAAATTACAGTAAAACAGATTTCATGGATCCAGCCTTGTCTTGGTTAAGGTTCTGGTCTAGAAGTAGGGAGACTTGAATACTAGTGCTGTCTTCAGCAAAGGAGCCCACTTTGAACCAGTCACTTTCTGTCAGCCCCAGGAAGAAGATAAGCCACTTTTGAAAATATTGCCTAAAAAGTTTGTGGATTTGTTCATGTAGTCAGCAATATCAGATACCGATTTGAAGGCAAAAACAAAATAAATCAAAACAAATTTCAACTGATATAAAAATTACAGTAAGAGCAATTTGATATTAGCATCAAAAGTTTGATCCTGCTTCAAGAAGCTCTTCAAGAAATGGCTAGGCATCTGTTTCAGATACTTTAATCTGAATTTCCAACAGAGCAGGCTTGGACTCAATAATCTAAATGGTCCCTTTCAATTCAGGGACACTGTGTTTTTACAAATATACTAAGCTGTGTCTGGAGTTCGCCATGAGCAAGCTGCTTCTCAAATGGTTCAGTGTCAGACAACACAGGGACCTGACCAACCACAGTTTGAGTATCCTCCCTTGTGAGAATAAACAGCAACTATGTTCATTTTTTCCTCTCTCCCTCTGTAATGGAATGGGACAGGAAGAAATGGTTTGCATTCTGTATTTTAGCATTTCTACGCTGGGCCTCACTGAAAAAAAAAAGGACATGCATAAGATTCTTTAGCTATTCATTAAAAGTGAAGCCAAGTTCTTTGGTCCCCACAAATGTCTGGATTTGGTTAAAGTTTGGGGAAGCAAAGAAGGGCTTACAGCAAGTTGTCTTAAAGTTCTGCTGTATTTAAATGATAATAATAGAAAATATACTGCCAGGACCAGAATTTAACTATCTTCCCATGATATTGTCTGAAATCTTCTTTAGTTGTTTCTTTAAAAAAACTTGTCTGGTCAAGCCTTGGATATGGCTGCTTTATTCAACAATTTAATAACTGCCATATAGAAATATGAAGACAAAGTAACTTGAAATAGGACAGTGGGTTCATACAGCGTATAAGTCATAATGTAGTTTGGTGACTCAAAGCGTTGTGATCTGTAATATTAGATTATGTCCCAGTATACTACGTAAAGCTAACCAATTGTGATTTATTTAACAAATCCCAATTAAATAAACTATGGTTAGTGCATGGTGTGAACCAGTCAGTATTTGAAGGCCAGTTCACATGAGCACTCAGCTTATTTTGCTGTGACAAAGGTATGATTTATTGACTTCAATCTTTGATGAATTTATCATATTTCTACCAGAGTTAGAACTCAATACTTGGATCAGTTTTGTCATGTAATTTTAACCTTAGTTCTTCAATGGTTTGGAATTAATCCTTTTTATTTGTATATATTTCTCCCTGAACTATGTTGCTCCATGAAGTGCTGCCAAACTCTCCCATCCCTAATCATTCCAGTCAGCTGGTCAGGAAAAGAGAAATAAAAATCTCTTTATTCTAAGAGCTAAATATAAATGAGATTAGTGATGCTGGGTCAGTATCCTGACATAATTATCTTGCTGGAAATAGGGGAGCTGGTAATCCCAGTTATTGAGGCACTGGAAGCAAAATCTGCTACCTTTTCCACCAACATTGGTCACCTATTAGGCCTCTAAGCAAGCCGGAGAGATAGTGGCAGGGACTATGGCAATGTCAGGCACTCCAGAAATTCCTTTCAGAGATTTATGATCATTCACAAAAGCTCATTCTCTGACTCAAACTTTGGCTTGTTCATGTATCTTTCATTTTAATTTGTTATGTAAGGGTTGCTTTAATTGTACTAATTAAAGCAACCTTTACTTATTAATTCTGCAAACACTTCCAATCATTGGTCAGAAGACAATGATTTAGTTGATCTATTTATTGCCAAAGATCAGTTCAGAGAATACTGAAACTCTCTAAAACAGTTTTTCTACCACACTGTGGCATATAAAAGTAATATAAAAGATCAGAAATAAAACCTGAGGTTGAAAGAAATCTATTGAATATTATAGGATGAATTGAGAATCACCTTAAAGAAAATCACAGCAAACTTCTGCGTTTCAATTAGATCAATTCTTTTACCTACCATGAAGCTATAATATAATTGCTGTCTGAATTCTGGATTCCCTAATCCTCGCCATTATACTTTAGTGTTTGTATTTTTTTAAAACTGGATTTGGTTATAGATTAAAATCTCTCCTTCTCTGAGGTTCAATTACACATACATCATGAAGACAAGCTTCAAAATATGATGATTAATAATACATTCAACATGGCCTGCTGTGAATCTGGGGGTATCATGCAATCATTGAGATTGGTAGATACTAATAGTCTTCTCCAATAATCTATGAATTTGTCTAATTACTTTAGATAATTTTTAAAGGAATTAGACAAATTCTTAGAGGATTGGATCAGACTCTTAGTGGCTACCAATTTCAATGATTGCCTGTTGCTCCCAGATTCACAGCAGGCCATGTTGAATGCATTATGGAATGCCCATCACCATACCTGATGAAAATAAGTTCTATAACTTAAGTACATATTATGAAAAATAGTATTCCTTTTTATCAGTTTTGAAACTCTCCACTTTCAGCTTCATTGGATGACCTCAGGTATAAATGTCAAGGTTTTGCAAATATTTGAAAGAGGTGCTTCACAAAGCATGTTAGTGCTGGTGAATCACCTCTACCTGAAGCCTTTGGAAGATTTACATGGGTGCTTCCCAAAACAGTTTCTAATTACCTTTATGTCTGGGAACACAACAGTTCCACTGGGTCTGTCAGCAAAACAAATTCACAGTGCATGACATACTTGCACAAAGAGACATGAAGTGTTTCACCCTTTCAAATGCTTTGCACAGCTCTATGATTATCTATTAGTTTCTAACCAGTAGACTTTTATTGGCCTCCATTATCTCTCCTTACTTGCTTTTTTCTAAGCTAAAAAGCCACTATACTTTGTTCTCATAAATGAGATACCTTCTTTGGCAATGGATGTTGGTACTCAAACAAATTGATTAAAATGACTAGAAATCAGATTTAAACCAGGAAGACCTTTCTGTTGGCTCAAGCTATTTTATAGTTGAACCAATTGCTTGAAAAGATTCACTTACATTCTAACCTACATTCTAGGTTTTAAAGCTAGAATGTTGATTTTATGTATCAGTAATGCTTAAATAGCCATTATGATTCTTTCCAGCTCTATTTCTAATTTGTGATTTGAAGTTCTTGTTCATCAACTGGCAACATATGTATCCATAAAATCACATTATTTTAGCTAATATTTATTGTGAAACGAGTGCAAGAAATTGCTTTTATTGCCATGAATTGATATTATTTTAACTTCCTGGACACTGCAGAGATATAAATATTAATTAATTAATTTGTATTTAGAAATAGAAATAGAATAACAGAGATGCAAGGGACCTTAGAGGTCTTCTAGTCCAATGCCCTGCCTAGGCAGGAAATCCTACACCATTTCAGACAAATGGTTATCCAACATCTTCTTAAAAACCTCCAGGGCTGGAGCATTTACAGCTTCTGGAGAGAAGTTGTTCCACTGATTAATTGTTCTAATTGTCAGGAAATTTCTCCTTAGTTCTAAGTTGCTTCTCTCCTTGATTAGTTTCCACCCATTGCTACTTGTCCTACCCTTAGGTGCTTTGGAGAATAGTTTGACTCCCTCTTCTTTGTGGCAGCCCCTGAGATATTGGACCATTGCTATCAAGTCTCCCCTAGTCCTTCTTTTCATTAGACATACCCAATTCCTGCAACCGTTCTTTATAAGTTTTAGCCTCCAGTCCCCTAATCCAGTGGTGAAATGTAAAAATGTTTGCTACCTGTTCTGTGGGTGTGGCTTGATGGGCGTGGCTTGGTAGTCATGTGACTGGGTGGGCATGGCCAACTTGAAGTCACTCACTGTTAGAGCCAGGAGCTGCACATTTTGAAGCACATTCTGCCCTTCTGAAGCCCCCAACGCTTTGAGTTTCCCTCCACCACCCAAACGAGCATTGAGGCTTCTCTTGCAGAAGCAGAATCCAGGCACAGAAATGGAACAATGGGGAGTGGGGAGTGGGGAGGAGAAGGTGTAAGAATACATTTCCTTAGATCGCTGACGTTCCCAACAATGAGTTTGGCAATGATCTAAGGAAACGTCTTCCAGCTCTTCAAGATCGACTTTAAGCAGACAGCAAAAGTAGTGGCGGCGGAGGGGGGGGCAACAGGTGTGTGTGTGTGTGTGTGTGTGTGTGTCTCCCTCCGCAAGGACTTGGAGGCAGACATTGCCTCTCTGAGGAAAAGAGGAGGCGGAGAAGTCCTGGCTGTCACCTGGGAGAAGAGAACCGCGGAGGGATACACACACACACACACACACACACACACACACATGCCCCGTCGCCCCTGCTGCCGCTATTTTTGCTGTCAGCTTCTTGGCATTCTTAAAGTTGATCTTGAAAAGTCGGAAGATGTTTCCTTACATTGCTGACACTCTGAACAATGAGTTTGGCAGTGTGGAAGGCAGGCAATCATGGCAGGGCTGCTGCAAAGGATGTAAGCTGCTAGTTCCTTTCCCCACAGCTCTGCGATGGTTGCCTGTCTTCCACTTGGCCTTCCGCTTGCCTGCCTTTGCAAGCTGGCCACAGGAAGGCTGCATGGAAGGCAGGGAAGCATGGCAGGGATGTGGGCTGTGGTCTGGTTCGGGGACGTGGCCAGCCAGCAATTGCTACTGGTATGGTGAACCACCCCCAATCTCCGCTACCGGTTCTCCCAAGACGGTCCAAAC
Organism: Arizona elegans; assembly: GCA_022577455.1. Lineage (NCBI taxonomy): Eukaryota > Metazoa > Chordata > Lepidosauria > Squamata > Colubridae > Arizona > Arizona elegans. The sequence continues at coordinate 61,222,665 of JAKOOJ010000008.1, forward strand.
CAGTAGCATTTCACCCCTCCCTAATCATCTTTGTTGGTCTTCTCTGCACTCTTTCTAGAGTCTCCACATCATGGCGACAAAAACTGAATGCAGTATTCCAAGTGTGGCCTTATCAGGCATTATAAAGTGGTATTAACACTTCATGTGATCTTGATTCTATCCCTCTGTTTATGTAGCCTAGAACTGTGCTGGCTTTTTGGCAGCTGCTGCAGTTGCTGGCTCATATTTAAATGATTGTCCACTAGGACTCCAAGATCCCTTTCACAGTTACTACTGTTGAACGAGGTACCATATACACTGTACCTGTGCATTTTGTCTTTCTTGCCTAAATGTAGAACCTTACTTTTTTCACCATTGAATTTCATTTTGTTAGATAGCGCCCAATGTTCTAGTCTGTCAAGATCCTTCTGTATCTTAAGCCTATCTTCTGGAGTGTTGGCTGTTCTTGCCAGCTTGATGTTATCTGCAAATTTGATGAGTTCCCCATCTATCCCCTCGTCCAAGTCATTAATGAAGATGTTGAAGAGTACTGGGCTTAAAACAGATTTACAGATATTTCCAGATGTTCCTCTTTTGCCTTTCAACAATGTGAACAAATGTTTCATTTGTTCCTGTGGCTGTTTCTCATTTTTTACGAAGTATTATTATATGAATGAAGACAAATATATGTGTCCCAGGATAATGTTGCAGGATCCAATCTGGGTCAGTCACTGGGATCAGAGGTCCTCTCTCACATATTCTGATGTCCCTACGGATGGGCTCCAGCACAAGTCTGAAAGCTTGGAAGACTAAATCTCTGGTCTGCTGACCAACTCAGATTGGATCCTGTATGTTTAGGACACGTTTCCTCGGGAATCAATACATGAGTTTCTCACTGCAGTTCTGCATCCTTTGTTATACATTGGTTGCATGTTCTTTGTAATTAGGCTAATTGGGTATTATGTTTCCTATTCAAAGAGCCTAGACATCTCAGTAAGCAGATTTTAACAATTGTTGAACATCATAGACAAATTAGGCCAATTGTACCAACTTTCAGCATTTATGCGCTTTTATCTTTCTGTGTGGATTAAGCTATGTTCATGTTGAGGACATTGACTCATAATAACTCATAATAATATCTGATTTTTCATAAGGAGGTCACAATCATATTTATTCATGGCACAGTTAGAATTTGCTAGTGACAATTTATCAACAGTAGTTGCTTGTGCACTACACCCTTATTAATGCTTTTTTCAGTGTGGTGCTCTCCAGATTTTTGAGACTGCAACTCCCTGAAAATCATAGCCAACATGACTCATGCAAATTGAGAATTCTGGAAGCTGAAGCCTCAATCCATTTGGAAAACATTAAGCTGGGAAGGGCCAGCTTATTGTAAGGCATATTGGTTTATGCTATATATTTGGCCAATCTCGTTCGCTATATAATCACTTCTCCATTTAAGAGATTTTCTAAAAATACTGCAAATTAGTTAAAGAGAAAATCACTTTAAATCATATGCTATATGAAGAAAAATATATAATAATGTAAAATTGTTTATGAAAAATAGTATCTTAGGTTGCAATTATTATTGGTTAATTGAGCATGCCTGTGATATTTTATTGTTCCTCAATTCCCTGGGCCTGCCTATATATGCTGTAGGAATTCTTACAGATCCCCTAGAATTACTACTTCCACAAGTTTCAGTAAAGCAAGCAGCAGGAAACCTTATTCTTGACTCTAGTGTCTTTTGTTCGAATAGTACAAAATACACAACAGAAGTTCCTTAAAAGCATTTCTCAAGCAAGACAGATTTTCTATAACATTTTGCTCAAATCTCTTCACAGGAAGCAGTTTACTCAGTCTAAAAATTAATTTCAAGAAACATGACTGACCACTGAGTAATTTTTACAGTAGTTTTTGCACAGCCTTTTGTGGTAAATAGTGTTGCTAGCTGAACAGAAGAGTGACTAGACTTCACAATGAATAGGCCTACAGGCAAGTTCTAAAATACCTCATTGCCCAACACTACGCTAGGATTCTTTTATTATGAACACAGCACATAAAATTCCTAGGCAGTCACAGCACTAGAAACATAAAGAAGCCCAGTTCTATTTAAAATCTTCAGCATTCCTGAAAACCAGAAACCTTCTTCTGAAAATACAGCTGTTTATGTCAATAGAAAATTATGTATATGTATTACTAAGACAACCTAGGCTTTAAATATGCATGAAATATAGCACTCTTCTTCCTTCCATTTTAATAACGGCAAATAGAAAAAAATATTTCCTAAAGCTTCATTGGTAGCTCTGTTGTTTACAAAAATGGAAGCCAGGAGATTACTGTGTTTATCCATTTCTAGGCTCAGATGAGCAGCATTGACTCCATTACTATAATATTAATATTTTCTCTTTGTATAAAGTATAAGAGAACATCAGATGCAGTCTAAGAATATGCATATGTTTCAGGTTTTAGATATTTGTCATCTGCTATACTACTTATAATGTTCTGAAGCTTCTCTTGTATCTCTGACACATCCATAAAAGGATGTGGTAAATCTTTTTCTTTAACATGTTACTTCTTCCCAGAATAATGCCAAAAGGCTAAAAACTACCCCCTCTCCCGAAATTCACTATATTTTTACCTCCTTTCTTCAACAGCATGGTGGTGTATGTTGTGTGATGTTGTACTTTGAAATGAGTGTGTAATTCTTGTCCACTTAACATGAGAATCATCTGCAACTAGAACGCATGGTTTTTTTTAAAAAAATGCAGGGGGTGGATAACCTTATTTATTTTATTTATTTTATTTTATCTTGAATTTATATACCACATCTTCTCCCGAGGGACTCATGGCGGTGTACAGCCAGATAAAAACATACAATACAAACATTAAAAACAATTAAAAGGATATATATTAATTTGGCCCCAATTTAAGATAACAAACCAATTAAAAATTAAAAAATATTAAAAAAATATGTTAAGCCAGCCCGGCTTGCTGAAAAAAGAAAGTTTTAAGGGCACGGCGGAAGGCACCGAGGTCTTGGATCCTCCTTATCTAAGGGGGCAGCTGATTCCAGAGGGTAGGTGCCCCCACAGAGAAGGCCCTCCCCCTGGGGGTCACCAACCTATACTGTTTGGCTGATGGCACACTGAGGAGGCCCTCTCTGTGGGAGCGCACAGGTCGGTGGGAGGTCGTCGGTTATGATGAATAAGTACATATATTATTTGGGATTTTAGGGGGAAAGATTGAGAATAGAAGGTAAAAAAATTGCTTTTGCATGTATATTTATGACAATTTCGTAAAAATAAGAAGGCAATTTAATAAATCTTTTCACCTCAAAAGAGGTAAGAGACCTAACAAAAATGAACCAAAAGGATAGGTCTTCTTACTCCCAGGCATCTCCAAAGGACTTGCACCTCACTCAGTGGTGGGTTGCCTCCGTTCGTACTGGTTCTATTCTATAGAACCGGTAGTAAAACCGGCAGGAGGCTCTGCCCATTGACCCCGACATCACCAAAACGCTTCTGCGCATGCGTAGAAGAGTGTGTGCGACCCCGCTGCGAACCGGTAGTAAAGGTAAGTAGAACCCATCCCTGACCTCACTTGAGTTCCAACTGAGAAAGAAACCAAGTGATTTTATCTGCCAGGTATGCTGAAAATTCCTCAGTGCAGCCCTTCTTTAAAAAAAGCGGGGGGAGCAATCAAACCTGACTAGATTGCCCCATCAATAGTAATGGCTGTAAGTTTAAATAGTTATATGATAACTGGATGGATTTGTCCTTAGTTCCTAGCCAAATCTAGCCAAGTCTGGATGCAATCAGAGGGCTCTGATTGTTCCAGATATTATGGAATACTCTATGACTGAGATGTCAGTTGCTACTTGTACCACCTAAGCAAAAATACTTTTTAATCTTGTCCTTTACATTACTTGAAATATGTTCATTTCTTTGATTGAGAAGAGGAATCAACCAGCATACATTTCAGATTTATAAAATCTTAATCTGCATTTCCGTGAGATCAGAATAGGCATTGTACAGTGAAAATTATTAGTAAGCAGCAACTGGATAGTGTTACTGTTTTCACATTCTGTTTGTGGCCCCTAAAGAATGCTGAATTGGAAGACTCTAATCGAAATCAATAGGAATCTTCTAACATTCTTATATCAGATTAGAGACTAAACCCATTCACTGGGCAGTACAAATTGCAGTTATCTTTGGGCACTTCCTGATTATTTGTATTCTTTTACTCAATCTGTTTTTCTTACATAGTCAATAAAACAAGTTAATATAAATTAAATTGCACAAAAAATATTGTATCATACTGTTTGTGGGAAGAGCTGAAAACATGTACAAACCTTGAGTTACAATCAAGGTTTACCTACCATTAGAAGTTATAATGGCATTGAAAAAAGTTACTTACAATTGGTCTTCACCCTTATGACCATTGCAGTATCCCATGGTCGCTTGATCAAAATTCAGGCACTTGGTATGTATTTTTTAGAGCTGCAGCATCTCAGGGTCATGAGATCACAATTTGCGACCTTTCTAGCTGGATTCTGACAAGCAAAGTCAATAGTCAAGGCTGGATTCACTTAATAGCAATAGCACTTAGACTTATATACAGCTTCACAGTGCTTTACCGCCCTCTCTAAGCGGCTTACCGAGTCAGCATATTGCCCCCAACAATCTGGGTCCTCATTTTACCAACCTCAGAAGGATGGAAGGCTGAGTCAACCTTGAGCCAGTGAGACTCAAACTGCTGTCAGCCGGCTGTCAGCAGAAGTAGCCTACAGTATTGTATTCTAACCGCTGTGCCACCCCGGCTTAATCACTCAGTAACTGTGTGATTCACTTAACAACTGAATTGATTCATTTAACAGCCATGGCAAAAATGGTTGTAAAACAGGTTGCAACTCACTTAACAACTGTGTTGCTTATCAAGGGATATTCTGGTCCCAATTGTGATCATATGTCAAGGTCTTACCTGTACTGTTATTCTAGCATTAGAGAACCTTCTCTGTTTTATCACACTCTAGACTTGTCATTTTCCTCCCAGGTTATGATTCTTCTTTCATTCTTTTTCCTTTTGTACAGGGCCTATTGGGTCATGAGTTGATAGGTAATTATTATTTTTAATATGCTTAGAATAGATGTTTGATAAGCTCTCTAAATTGTTAATAATAATGAATGATAATTTATGGGAACATTTCAGTTACTATGATTGTGACTAGATAATTTGGAATGTTAGAAAATGGACTTTCCTCTCCTGCAGATTCTGCCCTGATAACAATATTTTGACAGTCTAGTCATGGGAATAATAAGATCAGACATTCCATTAAGTTGGCTTCCTGTTGGTTCCCTGCTCTTTTCCCCAAAACCAGCTTCTCTAACCTTCAGAAGGGCATAGATGAACAAAAACATGTTTCTCCTCAGTCCTGCACACAGCAACTCTGCTTTCAAAATTCAGAATTCCCACTGGCATTCAGAAACATCAGTATCGGTGAAAGAAAGAAAAAAAAATGCGGTAGCAGATATGTATCCTCAAAGTATGTCTGAAAAGGAAAAATGAGGAAAACCTTAAAATTGATTAACTTAATTTGTCTTTTGTTATAAAACAGTTAATATTGTCATTCATATTATCACAGTCTAGTATGAAAAGCCTTATCTGCATTCAGTGTGCTTAACCATAGAACACAGGTATATATTATGGGCTGGAGGTTGGGAACTGCATTTGGATAATGAAGCTAAGGGCTGAAAATGTATCCTGTAATAAGAATACCAGATTTTATCTTGTTCTATGATTTTTTTTTTCATTTTTAAATAGAAGGTGGAATATGTTCAATACATCAATACATTGGTACAACTTTGGGATCTGCTTGGGTGGCAAATTCTTTCTGACCATTCTATGCTATCTGGAGGGAAGAAGCAAGATATAAATATAAGGACTAATTAACGGCATGGCAGCAACCTGGCTGTGCAAAGCTGAAGCCCCATCCAAGCAGTACAGAAATCATGCCCCCTCTGGTCCATGGAAAAACCTCTCTCCATGGAACCCAATCATTGGTGGCCAAAATGTTGGGGATCGCTGATTTATGGCACCTGAAGACTGGGCTTTTTTTCTATTATACTTTGGTGTAGTTACATACTGGGACTGGATTTTGAGAGAGAAGTGTTGTTTCTCCATAAAAGTTGTTTTTTCACGTCTAAGACAATAATAAAATTACCCACTGTTTTTCAGGAAGCTAACGCTGAAATTCATGCTGGCATTTCTGGAACTGCAAGAGGTAAAAACATGGTGAGGGCTGCATGAGGTCTATAAGTCATGGATTGCTCACCCCTTTTCTAAGTCAAAATGTAAATGCATTGCTAGCTGAGAACCATAAAATTAAAGGCTAGCTATTTAATAGCATAATAAACCTTTTCCCCATCTAGTAGCAGGCATTCACAGTTACAGTTCATTACAGTGTGCTTCTTAGCTCTAATTGTCCCTCTTCACACATTTAAAATTCAGTAACCATCATCCAACATTTAATATCCACAAAGTTAAACTGGTAGAGTGACTCATCGTTAAAGACCAAAGTCATTATATCTGATGTTTCTAGGACCACCGCAAAATGTCTTGAATAGTGGATCAGCTGCTACAAAGCAAAAAGTAGTTGCAGCTATTCGATTCTGAGTACCGTAGTATTAATTACATGGGTTAGAAAACAAAGAGTGATTCAACAATGCCGTAGGTAGCATTGCATTTATATTTGAAGTCCAAATCTTGTGTCTGTGGTTATGCTCTACATCTGTGATGTTCACAAGATTTCATTGTTACCATCCACTCTTAAGATCTGATGGCTCAACTATGCCTAAAAGGTAGCTAAAGATGAATGATATTCTTTTCCCTTTCTGAAATATTTTAAACCAGATGATACAACTTGCAGAACTTTAGATAATACTGAGCCACGTTATCTAAATCACCATTAGCCAAGGGACTTTGCAGGGTAATAAAAAAAAAGGGAGATTGATAGCTGTGATTGTGCAAAGCTCTGTCCTTTTTTTTACATACGTTGCATGTGCTATGTATTTAAGAAGGGACAGGGTTTCAATACCACACTTGCAAGCACCATCTTGATTTTTATTTATTTGTTGTTTCTCTTCCTGGGAAGGCCTCTTTTGTTGCCATGCTTTCTGTAGCGATTGGACATTTTATTCAGCAATATTAGGAAAGAAAGAGGTTTGTCTATTCCTGCGTTTCACTAAAGCCAAACGGGAAGAACTAACTTAGTTATTTTAGCAAACTGCTCTGAAAGCCTTTATCAATAGAACAACAATTAAAAATTATCAAATGAATAAACGTTAAATAAAATTGCCTCTTTAATCTGTCTTTCTTAATGAGGAAAAAAGATAACATGGTTTCCTTAAAGTTGAAAAGGGTGAAGTAAAGAAAAAAAATTTAAGCAGAAAATTAGCAAGGTAAGAAAGGTTTAAAAACTTGTTTTTCCCTTTCCTCACCCCATCTTCACTTTTTTTAAAAATTAAAAACACAAACTAATGATAGGAAAATCACAGAACTTCCTTGCATGCATATCTTAAATCAAAAAATGAAAACAGGATATAGAAGAATGAAAGTAAAATAGTAAACATTAAATATAGGTTTGCATAACATTTTCTTCCTGAACAAATAATTATAATAAAATATAGCACACATGTATAAAGGTTCTGTTTAGGGAATAGTTTAATTATAAAAATGAAATGCATTTAAGGGTTAATACACTAATTTAATTTATATAATTCTAGTGTTGGCTTCATGATATAAATGATGCAAAAACAATATTAGTTCAATAATGCATTTGGGCATAGTGTTATGCCAATGAAAGTTGTTTCATACTTGTTTGTTTGAGGGTAAACTCCCAAAATGTCTCCCAAAAGTTATTCTGCTATCCCATTATCACCATTAAATTCTACTGTATGGGCAGAAAGATTTAACAGTACTAAATTGCCATTATACCACTATTTTGTCAATTCTGTGTATCACAGCAGGCTTTGTGATTGGTGGACAACAATGAAATTGCTTGGGAATGACTGTTGATTGTTGATATGATATCTCTGGTTTTGGGGATGATATTAGTTTTCTTATTGTTTTGCTGGTGTAACTTGCAGCTATGTAGAATAGTCAATACTGTTCTGATGTACCAGCCATCAACATAAAAGCTTGTGTCACCATATTTCAGTTTAAAATGTTTTAGTCTAATAGTTTATTTTTGCTTTTATTATGTCATGCAGGATAAGTCAGGATTAATTACAGTTAAATAACTGTAAGGATAATTATAACTACTTTGTTCCTCTATAATATTTGATGTGGACATGGTAGAATGCTACTTGGAAAACCTAAACATCATCTAACATTTGTTTTAGAAAATGGAATCAGGTTTTTTTCAAAGCTACCTCAGAATTGTTGCTTTGATCATGTATTTTTCCACTTTAGATGCTGCTGCTTGTTTCAAAATCTTTTAAGTAAATATAAATTAATAGATGTTTAAAATTGTATGCACAATGAAGGGATTAGTAACCCTAGTCATAATATTCCCTGGGTGCAGGCCAGATGTTACATTCTGATACACTTGGACAACCCCAGTTATATCCACTTTATTTGGGAACCCTGCAACATTTGGATTTTTACCAAATACAAAACTAACTAAATGCTTCATCTCTTCCATTAGTGGATTGAGGTTAGCAAAGCTCATCCTATGTCAGACATATATTTCTTTAATTCTGTCTTTCTCTTTTTCCTTTTATTCTTTCATTCCTGCAAAACGTGGAAAAAGCCAGTTTGATGTAGTAGTTAAGACATCAGGCTGGAAACCAGGAGACTGTAAGTTCTAGTCCCATTTTAGGCATGAAAGCTAGCTGGGTGACTCTGGGCCAATCACACCCTCTCACTTCTCAGCCCAACCCTCCTCACAGAGTGGTTGATGCCGGGAGAATAAGAATAGGAAAGTGTATCAGATATGAATTGAATAAATTAAAGAAAAATAAAAAGTAATATACAAAGCCAACTAAGCCAAAGCTACAGTATGGCAGGGGTCCCCAACTTGTGGGCCTTGGCCTACTAGTGGGCTGTGAGGGGATTGCAGCCAGGCCGCAGAAATGGCCGGCGAGTATATGCACATGTGCATCCTCACTTGCGTGAGCAGCATGCACCAGGGGTGGGTTCTACTTACCTTTACTATTGGTTCGCAACAGGATCGCATCAGAATGTTTGTACTGTTATAATCTCCTTTGATAGCTATAATAATGATCAATGACTACTTATATGGCATGGTTTCTATGATACTAAGTTAATGCTAAGAAACAAACGAAAGTGAAAAAATAAACAAAAGTTACACTGTTCCAAGAAAGCCCCTGCAATTTGCAGATGTAAATATTGCCAATTACTTTTCCAATCTTTGTACAAAATTATAGCTCAGGAGAAAGAGAAATGAAGGGCCTACCCTAAAATCTTTGTAGGCATTATACATTTTTCTGATTCTCATTATTAAGCTAAATAACTAACTGACATAAACTGGTATACAAATTTAAAAGTTATAAAGGCTTCACAATGTTTATATCATTGTTTAGATTAATTGAAAATAAATGGTATACTAACACATGGTTGCCTAATTTATAAGATTCCTTCCTTCCTTCCATCCATCCATCCATCCATAATCCTTGTAATGAGAAAATGAAACATGTCACTTAAAGAAATATAACCCTAATCTCATCCTCTTATCTGTATTCCTGAGGAAGGGGTTATAGAACAGAAATGACTGAGGATCCAGTGGTCTCCAACTTTCAGCTAAGAGGGAGACAATTGGGAACCAAGGAGAAAAGGAAAAATCAGACTGAAGCTCTGTGTCTTTATATAAATACTAGTTGTACCCGGCCACGCATTGCTGTGGCCCAGTCTGGTACTTCTGCTGGACTAAAAGAGCGAGGCTGAAGTTCCAAACTCTCCACGAACATTTGGCGGGCGTGGCCAACTTGACATCACTCACTTTCATCAGTCACATGACAGCCCCCAAGCCACGCCTACCCAGCTGGTGATTAGGGCAGAGAACTGGTTGCTAAAAAACAATGGGAACCACAAAATCCTCCTTCTCTGTTTCCCCCTCTCTCTTTGTATCTCTCTATCTCTCTCTCTCTCCCCCGTCCATATCTCTCTATGTCTCTCTCTCTCCCCCTCTCTCTGTATCTCTATGTCTCTCTCTCTCCTCCCTCTCTCTGTATCTCTCGCTGTCTCTCTCTCTCCCCCCTCTTTATCTCTCTATGACTCTCTCCCCCCCTGTATATCTCTATGTGTCTCTCTCTCCCCCTCTCTCTTTATCTATATCTCTCTCCCCCTCTCTATGTCTGTCTCTCCCCCCTCTGTATCTCTCTATGTGTCTCTCTCTCCCCCTCTCTCTGTATCTCTATGTCTCTCTCTCCCCCCTCTCTCTGTATCTTTCTCTATCTCTCTCTCTCCCACCCTCTCTCTCTGTATCTCTGTGTCTCTCCCCCCCCGTCTCTCTGTATTTCTCTATGTCTTTCTCTCTCTCTCTCTCTCTCTCTATCTATCTATCTCTGTCTCTGGCCCGGCCTCTTCTGCATCCCCTGCCAGACCAGGCCTTCGCAGCTCTCCGCACCACAGCAGAAACTCAGGTGCCCCCTCCGTCCTCCCTACACAGATGTTCTCTGGGGGCTCGACAGGGAGACGCATAGCAGGGAAGGGAAGGGAGGAAGGGAGGGGGTGCAGCAGGGGTTCGAGGCTGGTTTGGGGCTTTCCACCCAAAGGAAGAAAGCGGCAAAGCCAGGAGCCACGCACACCCCACTGGATCCCTGTTGCGCAGTTCTCCTCCCCTGCCTGCCAAGGGCAAGTGAACGATTAAATTCCCTGCTCTTCCAGGCGAAACGAAGGAGGGCCGGCCATCCTCCCTCCTGCCTGTTTCCGTCCCCCGAAGCCACCCCGGAGCCCCTTTTCTTCCAGAGGCTGAAATTTTCATGTAGGCTCCATGAACTGCCAGAGCGCCCACCTGAGAATCAAAGGCGGCGCTGGTCAAAGGCGACCCTGAGGCTCCAGTTGCCTCCATTTCCTGCTCACCGACCAGATTCGCATAGCGCCGGTTAGCGGCTGGTCTTTCTGACCTTGGGGCCCGTGGTAGTGCTGGGCCAAGCGCGATTTGGGCCAGGCGAAGGACGGAGGGTTCCCGCTCGGCGGACCCAGGCAGCCTCGTTGCCAGGTGTTCTTTGGAGGGAGCCCCGAGAGCGGCTGGTGAGGGGGATGGGCAGCAGCGGCGGGCGAGGCTACTTTGTGAGGCGGACAGGGGAGGGGGAGGTCAGAGCCAGGCTTGGGCGGGCCCCGCCCAGCCCTAGAAGTGCCGGCTGCGAGGGCTTCCCGGCGGGGAGCCGGCTGCCTACCTGCCAAGCTGGTGGCAGGATATGGCCCTCAGGCATCTGTGCCTTCCAAATGTGCAGTTTCTTGGAAGCAATATGGAGAGTCTAAATATAAGCAGCAGAACAGAAATCTGTTGAGCGTAATCAGGGCTGGGAGGCTGCTATGTTGGTTTTACGTCCAGCAGATGGCGCTGTTTTTCAATGTTTGTCAATGTCTTTCAATGTTTTCCAATGTTTTTCATGTTTTTACCTGTTACAGATATGACATGTATATAATATAGGTATATAAAAACACGCCCGTAGTCAACTGCAACGTTGTGTCAAAATTTGAAAGCAATCGGTGAAGAACTTTCAGAGATGTGCGGTTATGAACAAACGGATATTTACAATTTTATTCATATAGATATTTTGCTCTCACATTCCACAGAGGAGAGAGCTAATAAAACTTTCTGGAGAAACATAGTTCCTATTGCAGATTCAAGAATACTCAGGCAACCTGCCTGTTCTTAATACAGTATCTTATTTTCTCTACTTTGTTTTGTCATATGCTGCATATTCTTTCATGGTACATACTGAAAGAAAAAAAAATTCTATATATGTTTATTATGTTTATCATATTTCTATAGGTGCATACCAGTAGTTGTAATTTGTCAGCATCTAACTTTCACCTTTGATATTCTCATTTTGAGGCTAAAGATTTTATTGGTCATGTAGAGGTTTGGACCATCATTCCTTTAACACTGCATTTTTATACTTGTTTTTCAAATATATTTTCTCCCTGTATGTCAGTCCTCTATGAATCAAAGATTGGGGTGTTTCCTTTCTCCTGTTTGGGAAACTACTAGTAGTAGAGTTTTCCAGATCAAATTGTCAGCTGACCAGTTTATTAATCACTTCTAGTTAGTTTTGTAATGCATGCAGGTAATCCTTGACTTATGACCACAATTGAGCCCAAAATATGTGTTGCTAATTTGTTAAGTGAGTTTTGCTCCATTTTACAAACTTTCTTGCCACAGTTGTTAAGTGAATCACTATAGTTAAGTTAGTAATACGGTTGTTAAGTGAATCCGGATTCCCCTTTGATGTTGCTTGTCAGAAGGTTGCAAAAGGTGATCGATAACACCGGGACACTGCAACCATCATAAATATGAATCAATTGCCAAGAGTCTGAATTTTGACCATGTGACCATGGAGATGCAGCAACAGTTGTAATTGTGAAAAATGGTCATAAGTCACTTTTTTCAGTGCCATTGTAACTTTGAACAGTAACTAAACAAACTGTTGTTAAGTCGAGGACTACTTGTAGTGAAAGTTCTTAACTTGAATTTTCTCTCCTTAAATACAGTAACTATCATCAATCGTCCCAAAGCTTTGTTCCACTGGTAGAATTGAGAGTACCAAGAAACATCTACAATTCCTTAAAAACAGTACTAAGCACCAACTGAAAATCCTTGCCATGATGTTTGAAAGAAAGTAATAACTGCAAGACAGGTCAGGACATGTTTTTGTGTTCCATGTATCAAGCAGCTGTCACAAGCAGGTTATAACTTCAGTTTCGGCCCAATTGATCTATTGTTCTCTCTGTCAACATGTGAGAATTGCCTATTGTCAGTATTGCATCTAGATATTTTATCCAAGGGATCTTGGCCAGTGGTGGGTTGCCCCCGGTTCGGACCAGTTTGCAAGAACCGGTACTAAAACCGGTGGGAGGCTCCGCCCACTGACCCAGATATCATCATAGGTGATCTGCACATGCGCAGAAGCTTCTGCATATGTGCAGAAGTGCGTGCGCATGTGATGCGAACCAGTAGTAAAGGCAGTGGTGGGATTCTGTCGGTTCTAGGCAGTTCGGCCAAACTGTTTGTTAAATTGCTGGCTCGCTCCGCCTCTTGCCCCGCCCCTCCGCAGCACTATTTATTGGCCTCGGCCCTTGCAGCACACGAACCATTTGTTAAATTGCTGGCTCGCCTGCCCCTCCCCACCACTATTTATTGCCAATAAATAGTGGTGGGAGCGGCGGGTGAGCCAACAATTTAACAAATGGTTCAATGTTTTTTTGTAATTATTGGCCTCGCAGCACACTGAACCATTTGTTAAATTGCTGGCTTGCCCCCCCCTCCTTGTCCCGCCCACCACTATTTATTGGCCTCGCTCGCAGTGTTGCACAGCTTGCCTGCAGTTATTCTTTGGCTCTTTGACCACGTGACCCAGCCTGCTTTCCTAACTTTGCCTGGGGCAGCCTCCCACTCTGTACCCCAATGCCCACCTTGGACTGCCCCCAACCGCTCCAGCAGCAGAACGGGCAAGTACAGCCAAGTGCTGCCCTCGGGGAAGCGGAGCTGGGAAAGAGTGGTGGGTTGCTTCCGGTTCGTAGTAGTTCAGAGAAACGGTAATAACATTGTCTGGCCATGCCCCCAAACTGGTTCCCGGCCCAGTCACCACTCGCTTACCCCGCCCACCTCATCAGAGGCTTTTTTTTTCTTTTAAAAGCATTTTTTCTATAACCTCTTCGGCCGAAAAAATGCTTTTAAAAGTAAAAAAAAAGCCTCTGATTATCGCGGGGCTCAGCTGGGACCATCAGAGGCTTTAAAAGCATTTTTTTCTGCAACCTCTTCGGCCGAAGAGGCTGTAGGAAAAAAAGATGCCTTTCCTGATCATCAGAGGCTTTTTAAAAAAGAGTGGGGGGGGAAATAGAGAGATGGAGAGAAAGAGAGATGAAGGAGAGAAAGAGAGGGGGAGAAAGAGAGACGAAGGAGAGAAAGAGAGGGGGGAGAAAGAAAGAGATGAGAGAGATGAAAGAGACACACAGAGATACTGTACCTGTTTAAAAGAAAATACTGGGAGTCACAAAACCTGGGTGGGAGTAAGTGATATGGAGTTGGCAATGCCCACCCAGGTTTAAGGTTGTATTTAAGTGTTTACATGTGTTTAAGGTTGAGTGTTTAAAGTTGCAGACCCCTGACTTACCCCATCCGATCGCTTCACCCATTGCAACAGCAGTTTACCTACCCTGGTTGTATCACCTTGCCCTGCAGCCGGCCCAAACGCCCGCCACAGATTGCCTCTGACTGCTCCAGCAGGTTGTTTTTATTTAATTAATTTAATTAAGTGCTGCAATGGGCATAAATGATGACCGGTCAAAAGTGCGAGGATCTGTCAGAAATCACTTTTTTCAGCCCTCTGGGTAGTCCCTATGTGCATATGGACTACTCAGAGGGCTGAAAAAGTTATTTTTGACCAGTCCTCGCACTTTTGACCAGTCCTTGCACTTACGACTGTCCTCACATTTTACGTTTGTGCCCTATCTTGTCACCGTGGTGAAGAGAAGTAGTTGTGAAATGAGTGACACGGTTGTTAAGAATGCTGCAACGGGCATAAATGTGAGGATTGTCATAAGTGTGAGGACCGGTCAAAGTGCGAGGACCAGTCAGAAATGACTTTTTTCAGTCCTCTGAGTAGTCCCTATGCACATAGCCACGCCCACCCGGCCACATGACCAGCTAGCCATGCCCACCCGGTCACATGACCACCAAGCCACACCCCCAATTAAGCCACGCCCACAGAACCAGTTGTTAAAAAAATTGAATCCCCCCACTGAGTAAAGGTAAGTAGAACCCACCCCTGATCTTAGTCTGTGAAACTATTGTCAAGTCTAACTGAGCCAAGTTTGTCCCTTTACCATTATTAATTGAAAGCAGGAAGAATAGAGGTTAGTTTTCTATTTGAGATCAATGACTAAATGTTTTTCTTTCTCTGGTGCTTCATTCCTGCTTTGTTTCCCATCTGTAGTTTTCTTTTCTGCCTGAAAAGACCATGTTCGACTGCACTTTCTCATTCCAGCTGTACTCCTATCAGGGGTGGATTCTACTTACCTTTACTACCGGTTCACAATGGGAGCCCACGTGCAGATCATTAATTGTGACGTTTGGCTGGGTGGGCGGAGCCTCTTGCCGGGTTCACAAGAACCAGAAGAACCGGAAGCAACCCACCACTGACTCCTACCCATATTCTGCCATTATCCTTCTTTTTCAGACTTCTCCCATATTAGTTTTTCTTTATATTTGTTAGATTGGTTAAAAATCGTACAATGATGGTGAATATATTACCTAATTGCTTGGGTTTTTGTCACCAAATTATAAAGTTAAATGGCGAGTTGTAGGAATTGTTCTCCATGTTAAACAATCATGAACAATACATGGATCTGTGTAAATTTGCTAATGTTCTGGAAAATGGATCTGTGTTTCAAGGAACCAAGTAAAATTGTCCTTGAAGATGCTAATTAGTTATATACCATAGTCAGGGGTGAAATGTAAAATTTGTTACTACCGGTTCCATGGGCGTGGCTTGGTGGTGGTGGGGTAATGTGACTGAGTGGCGTGGCCATTTTTTTTTATTTTTTTTATTTTTTTTACTTTTCAAAGCATTTTTTTCTACAACCTCTTCAGCTGAAGAGGTTGCAAAAAACTGCTTTGAAAAGCCTCTGCCGATCAGGCAACTCAGCTGGGATCGTCAGAGACTTTTCAAAGCATTTTTTTTATGACCTCTTCGCCAGAAGAGGTTGCAGAAAAAAATGCTTTGAAAAGCCTCTGGCGATCCCAGCTGAGCCGCACGATCATCAGAGGCTTTTTAAAAAACTTTTAAAAGCATTTTTTCGTCGGAAGAGGTTGTAGAAAAAGTGCTTTTAAAAGTAATTTTAAAAAAGCGTCTGATGATCGTGCGTCTCAGCTGGGCATGGTGAGGGGGGTGCAGGGATTTTTGCTACCAGTTCTCCAAACCACCCACCACCATCGCTACCGGATCAGGCGATCTGGTCCGAACCGGGAGCATTTCACCCCTGACCATAGTTCTAAATCTTGATTGTAAGTATTAGAATACATTCAAAATAAGCAAGATAATAAGAGAATGCATTGGCATTATAAGGTCATGCATTCCTTTACATACACTCAGGTATGGGTTTTTTTGTATATTATTTTTAATGTAAACTAGTAGTTTTTGCTGACCAAAACTAAGTCATCTTTTGATGCTCATTCAAAATTGTTTCCTTATAAAGGGAATATATGGTTTATTCCATCTCAAAATCCAAGCAAAGAGGCTTTGTTCTCACCAGTGAAGATAAAAAAAAATTCTGAGTATTTTTAGTAAATACAAAACTATAAAAGTGCATTACACGTAGTTCTAGATTTACAAATGTAATTGAGCCCACAATATGACCAAAGACAGTCATAAAACTGGTCACCATGTGACTGGACATGATTTTATGACCTTTTTTTGCCACAGTCGTTAAGTGAACCCATTGTTTATTATGGGCAGTTTTTGCCAGAAACCAGAAGTAAATCATAGTCATGTGACCATCAGGAGTCAGGTGTCAACACTTTACTAATATAGATACAGTTATAGATGCAATTATATACATTAGCACCACTTGCATCAATATTGTATATTTATATCAAGCACTACTTAAACTACTAATACTTGTATCAAGCATACTTACAGTACATCTATAGTTCCCTCATTTCCTCCCTGGCCACCATATGTGCTTCTTTCTAGCTGACCTATCCACAGTACAGTAGTTATGATCAGGGGTGGGCTTCAAAAATTTTAACAAGGGGTCTCTGCCCAGTTGTTGGGTGGGTGTGGCCATGTTGGACGTGGCCTAGTCGACCTCCTGCACCATGGCAGGGGGGTGATTTTGTGCTCCCTGGGCTCCAGAGGTTTTGTTCAAGCCTCCGGGAGGGCGAAAATAGTCTTCCTAGGCTCTGGAATGCCCTGGAGCCCAGAAATGCGCCAACCTTTCTGAACTTCCGGTAGGCCTATTTTTCACCCTCCCCGAGCCTCCACACAAGACCTGCATTTACCTGCATCCAAAACGGGCTGCATGGGGAGTCCTGGGAAGGATGGGATGGGTGGGGCAAGGTGGGGCCAGCCAGGAGTGGGATTTGGGATTCTCTGAAGTGCACAGAATCTTAGGTTCTTAGGTAGAGGTTCTCCCGAACCCCTGCGAACCCCCAGCACCCCACCCCTGGTTATGATATATTTGATTCAACACCTGACCTCTTAATATGGGTTGCTCCTCACAGCTTGGTAGTTTTTCAAGGGCAAAAAATCTTGTTCTTTCCAGCTGGTTCCAAATATCTCTTCTTCAACTGACTTCTTACTTTCTTGTCCCTGCCAGTCAATCCAATGCCATTTACTAATTGCAACGCCTTTTAAGTATTATTTGCTGATTCTTTTCTTTCACTGTTGTGTGAAATTCTGACTTTGTCTGCCTAATTTATTCCTTTTCTTTATTTCCTTCCACGCATTTTTCCCTTTAAAGTTATGAGAAAAGATATTTTATATATCTGAATGCACATTTTTATTAAATAACAACATCAAAGAAAAAAGATTCTGATATATCTTATACAGCATCACAACACAGTGTGCATTTTCTGTTTCAAATATTATATGTACAGTATGTCTGACCAGTTTTCCAAACCAAAGCACACTGAGAAACCCAGAAAGTGTAATTGCAGTTGTAGAACCATGAACTAGTTCAAGCTCAATGAAGCAGAATGGTATGTTAACCTTAGCAAGTTTTCTTCTGAATCTTTTGTACTATTCTACATCTTTCCCCGTGAGGGAAAAAATATCACCACTGAGGCCTCAAATAACTAATGGAATCAATAGAAGAAAATATATGCATCTTAGAGTTGAACTGTGGAGTCTTTGGTGCTCTCTGTGCTTGGCTCTTTGCCTGCAGACATATCATTACCTGACTAGGTAACATCATTAGTACAAGTGAGCGTGGGGTTTACCCGTTTATATACAGTAGCTTGCCCTGCCAGTGTTGGTGAAGTGTGCAGGCTGTTGGAGAGGATGTGTTTTGGTCTTATTGTTTCCTTTTTAGATATTTTTATTCCCCCTGTAAAATGGTGTCTAAATGTGTTCTATCTCTCTGTGTTGATTAATGGCTGATTTGTCTGAATGCCAGACATCCAGGAATTCCCTAGCATTTTTTGATTTAGCTTGGTCTAGGATGCTTACAATCTCCCACTTGAAACTGTGGTTGAGTTCTTCCATGTATCGTGAGGTTAAGGAGTTTTCATCATCTCTTCTGACTGCTAGTTGGTGTTCATGGATGTGCTCTGCTAGTCTTTTGCCTGTCAGTCCTGTATAAGGCTGTTACAGTCTTTACACTCTATATTATAGAAGACACCTGTTTTTTCTTCTTGGGCTGCTGGGTCTTTTGATTTACTTAATGTGTTTTGGGATCAGGGGTAAAATTCAGCTGGTTCTATCCAGCTTGGGTGAACCGGTAGTGGCAGCTGTGGGAGGCTCCGCCTACCCATGCAGACGTCATGACGTCGCTTTTTTGCGACCATTTTAAGCTTCTACGCATGCACAGAAGGCTTTGTGCATGCGTGGCGTGCACACATTTGTGAACCGGTAGGGAAGGTAAGTGAATTTCACCCGTTTGGGATGCTTTTGTTGGTTGGTATGCTACTGCAGTGCCATGTGGTTGTAATAGTCAGTTAATTTTTTCTGAGATGTTTTTAATGTATGGCAGTGTTATTCTTTTCAGAGCTTGTATTGGTTGCACTGTAGTGGGCTAAATGGTCAGGCACTGTTCAATAAAATATGGGTATCCATTTTGTTGGAAGAACATATATAGGCATCTGTTTCCTTCTGTTGTTCTGAGTTGCAGTGGTATGTTTGCACTTGTCTGAATAATGTTCTTACACAATTTCTCTTGTGGGAGGTTGGGTTGTTACTTTGGTAATGGAGCACTTTGGTAGTGTGAGTTGTTTTTTGATAGATTGTCTTGATATATTCATTTCTTGATGTTTTCAGCTTGAGGGATATCCAGATATTTATAGTGATTCATCCAGACTATGTTATTTCCATAGCAATCTTGATTCCTTCAGTTTTCTTCTTCTTCCTCTTCTTCTCCTTCTTCTGCTTTTTCTTCTTCTTCTTTTGCTTCTTCTGCTGCTGCTTCTGTGTGCACATCAAACTTTAGATTGCCAAAATGAAGCCACCTTCTTGACTTTGTCATTTTTACTATTTTTCCCCATTTAATGGTGAGCAATTCTATTTCAGTTGCTGTTTTTACATGTTCAATGCATCAAATCATCCATGTAAAGGAGGTGGAATAGCCTGGCAGATGTTTTTTTTTTATGTTTGATAGTCATGGTCTGAGTTATTCAATATTGTTGACAGAGGAATCAATGCAATGACAAACAGTAGTGGTGATAGTGAGTCTCCTTGGAAGATTCCTCTCTTGATATTAATCTATCCCAATTTATCACCATTGAACAGCAACCGTGTCTTCCATTGTACCACTGATCTTTGTACAAAGCTTCTGATGTTTCTACCGACTCCTGTTATTTCTAAGTACTTGATTATCCAATCATTTGGCAGGAAGTTGAATGCCTTCTTATAATCAATCCAAGCTACAGTACATTCAAGTTGATCTTCCTTTTCTTGAAGTTTTCCAAAATTATCTTGTCAATTAGGAGTTGATCTTTTGTTCCTTTGCCCGTGATGGCGGATCTATGACATGCGTGCCAGAAGTGGCACACAGAGCCATCTCTCCGGTTACGCCAGCTGTCACCCATTTTTCTTCCAGGTTCCGGGCAGCTGGTTTTCGCGCACACGGGAGCATTGGAAACCAGAAGAGCAGCTCCCTGGCGCGCATGCACGCACCAGGAAGGTGAGCTTCTGGTTTCTGGCATGCACATGCGCGCCAGCCAGTTGGTCTTCGCGAGCACATAAGCGCCAGAAACTGGAACACCAGGTGACCGGCATGTATGCGCATGCACACACTGGAAACTGGAAGCTCAGCAAGCTCCACATGCATGCCGGGGAACTGCTCTTCCGGTTTCTGGCACTCCATGTGTGCGTGGCGGGGAGCTGCTCTTCCAGTTTCTGGTGCTACCCCATGCATGCATGTGCAGTCCCATTTTGGCACTCAGTGCCGAAAAGGTTCGCCAACGCTGTCCTATGCTGTTTGGGCGGTTTCCTTTTTTCTCATGTAGAAAAAGCTTATTTTCAACTAGATGCTATAAGACTGCATCAGCAATCTTATACACTAGTTAGTAATTTGAAAGTTGTTGGTAAGCAAGTAATTGGCCTGTAGTTGCCTGGTGCTGCCTTTTGCTGGCTCATTAATTATCAGGTAGGTTTTGTCAGATGTCAGCCACTCTTCTATTTGACCTCCTTGCAGTATTTTGTTAAACTGCTTGGCAATGAGTGGTTGTATATCAGTCAGATATTTCCACCAAAAACCATGCAGTTCATCTTCACCTGGTGCTGACCAATTCTTGATCTTCCTTGCCTTGTTCGCCACCATTTCTGCTGTTATTACAAGTTCTTTCATTTCAGCTTCTTTTTTATTCTTATCCATCTCTTTTAAACAAGCTGCGTCCTTGTGCATTTCTTTGGGTTAACCTAGAACTACATTGTTTCTTTCTTGTAAGGTGTTGACTGATTCATTGCATACTTTGTTGTTGTTTTGTTGTTGTTTGTATCCCACCTTTATTATTTTGAGCTCTGGTGGTGCAGTGGTTAGAATGCAGTATTACAGTCTAGCTCTTCCCACAATCAGCAATTCAATCCTGAGGGGACTGAGTTTTCTATCCTTCCAAGGTTGATGAGGATCCATATTCTTGGAGGCAATATGTGACATTGTAAATCACTCAGAGTGCTATAAAGCACTATGGAGCAGTATATAAACCTAAGGGCTATTGCTATTTTACAAATAACTCAAGGCAGCAAACATATTCATACCTTCCTCCTCTTATTTTCTCCACAACCATCCTGTCAGGTGAGTTGTGTTGACAGAGTGGCCCAAAGTCACCTAATTCAGTTTCATAATTAAGATGGGACTTGAACTCATGGTCTCCCACTTTCCAGTCTGGTGCCTAGACCAAATTGGCTCTCCCTAATGTATTTATGATAGGTTGGCTTTGGAGATGGGTTGATTGCTTCAACTGATCCAGAATCATGGTTGCATGATTCTTGTCCCAAATCCGATTTGTAGCAATTCTCATTTTGTACAAGATTCATTACAAAATGTTGGTTGTCACCTTTAAACCTAAGTGCATCAAAGTTCAGGTACCTAATGGACTGCCTGTTACCAGAAGAGCCATCATTTAGTCAGCTGACATCTTTGTTCTTAATAATGCTAAGCAGTTCAGTCCAATGTCGGTTGAAAATCTGTCAATTAGATTTCCAAAAAAGAAATCTTATTGCAAATAAAATTTGTGAGTACGATCATCATCATGATTAAGAACTATCTAAGAGGACAGTTTGGTTCTTTATGTTTTTCAGGAACCAGTTCTTGGACTATTGTCTCTGCTCTGCCTTTGATTTCTCACTTGCAATTCAATCTCAAGTAGCAAACTACTCCACAGAGATAGGATACAAATGCAACAAAAAAGTAATTGCTATTGTTAGGGTTGATGTATGTCTTTACTTACGGTTGTAACTTTGTGGGGGTTGTCTTTATGTTTTCTGGTTTCAATTTTTAGGAGGAGCTTCCCATAGAGCAGAACTACTGCTATAACTAATTATATGCAATCTACACAGATGTAGAATTGCTTTTGCTGCAGTGCTTGAAACTTAGGCTGGTTAGAACACAACACACTTAGCAAAAGAAATCACATTATGGTTTATGGTAGAGTGTGTGAATCCAGCCTTGATTCAAGAGGGAATGGGAATATAATTTCCAACTTGTGATATTTTTACACATTCATTTCCCTACTTTTTACTCTGGAAAAAATGCTTTTACATGTTTTTCTCACTAACTTTTCTTCCACAAATGCAGAGACCACCCACCCACCCACCTTTTATATATATATATAAACTGAAAGTTGATCAATTGGCTGTGACAGGAATTGAACAATCAGCTTCTTGCCCAACATTGTTGGCTGAGAGTGAGGCACAGAGCTGGCTTTCATGCAGTAAGGCAAGATTAAAATTCAGTCTCCTGGTTTCTAGTTTGCATCCTTAACTAGTTTTCTCCTTTTTCCATATTATTTTTAAGAGACGGTATAGATCCACACAAACCTTAGATTTTGATATGTTCACCATATAGCCATACTTGTTTACATAGCAAACATTGCTCTAGTGAATTTCCTACGTTTAATTATTTTCACAACTTTATTTAGCATCCTGTTCCCAAAATCAGAAATTAGCATTAGTTTTCCATGGATTACTCTTTTTACTAGCATCTCCATGGCCTAGTTGCATTTTAAATGTATAAACTAGGGTGCATAGTTGAAGTCTTTCGAATTAAAGCAAGTAATCATAAGGATATATGAAACATGCCTTTACTTCATTAAAGTTTATCAAAAACCTAGATAACGGATCCTGGCCTGAAAATGATCTAAAATGCTCTACTATTCTGCCCTACTTCCCTGAGGGCTTCACCATAAATCTGTGAACCAGTTTGGTCTTACAAACATTGGGGCTGGCCAAAGGGGAATTTAATAAATTAGATTACTTTATTCATTTATTTATTTATTCATTTTTTTTATAGTGGCCCAACTCAACCAAGTGACTCTGGTTTATTTATTTGAAATGTGCCCTCTTGATTTAAGAAGGAAGCTGTTGTAGGGAGTGGAACTAGCATGATGCAAATTCAGACGGTGACCTGGTGTACAAAAAATAGAAAACCATTTTCTTTGAATTGAGCTTGGTGATATGGCCTGACCTGATTGGACTTTTAAGCAGGCAAAAACTGAAATTCCCAAATATTATGGATATTTGTATTGCAATCAGCAGTGGCCATGGAGCTTTAAGATGCATCTATGATGACATAATAGACCACTGCTGCACAATTCAAATCAAGTGCATCAAGAAAGATTCTGGTGGCTCCAGACTGATAGCTCCTAGAACTTCCAATCACTGTGCTGGTAGTCTGTCTTTTCCTTCTTAGTTGATTTCTGCAGTAAGAAAGGGAAAAGAATCAGCAGGAAAACATGGAAGAATGATACACGGACAGTGATGTCAATTGGGCCTCCATGAAAATATATGAAGGACATGGGACAACTTGTTTGTCTGTCATCCTGAAATAGCCTCCATGGTTCTGGATCTCTAGATTTCAGGGAGATCCACAATCTGCAAAATGCAGAAACCCTTATTAGCGTCTTCAGAGACTTAATTGCTATAATCTGTTTTTTTTTTAAAAAAACAAACAAACAAACATCTCTCTACAGTAGATCCACTTGGGAACCAACTCTGCAATTTAAGGCGGCCTGAGAATGTTATGCCGACGGTTGCTCAGGGTTGGAGACTTGAGGGGCACAGAGAGTCTTGCAGATATTTGTAGGACGTGTCATTCATTGCCTGTGTGGAAGTTGGCTTGAAAAACCCCTCTCGGGGTAGGGACTGGGTCAGAAAGGCACCACCGGGACGGGGCAGGAGGCTGGTGCCGCCTGACGGACGGACGGGTGGGGGACTCGTCAGGCCCTGGGAACGCTGGGCTCGCGGCGGCCGGCCGGGCGGGCGTGTCTCCGGCGTGGCAGGAGAGACTCCAAGGGCTGTGAATAATCGGGCTCTGACTTGTTTGGGGGGAATCAGCAGCTGCTGGTAATCATTCTGCTCGGAAAAGACGGAGGGAGCGACGTCTGTCGAAAGGAGCATCTTGCTAGCTAAGCGGGTTGCGGGGTTGCAGGGCGAAGAGGGTGACGAAGGCGCGCGAAGCGGACGAAAAATCCTCAGCCGTCCTGGGTGGTGCGGGCGACGGAGTCCAGTCCGCAGTTTCCGTCTCTCCTCAGTAGTCTTCGTCTCTGGCAGCGGCGGAGGGCGGAGAGACCAGCGCACGGAACAGCCAGTTGTTTAAAATCCTTCTAGAACCGTTTCTAATTCCCCCTTGCGCCGGGGAAGGGAGAGCGGGAGGGGGAGGAGGAGCCGGAGGCTGGTGGGGGGAGGCAGCCAGCGGAGAGGAGGAGAGAGAGCAGCCTGTCCTGGTCTCTGCGTGTCAATCACAGGGCGGAGGTGTGTCCGAGCTCGCAGCGGGCCAATGGCGTGTGTGTGTGGCAGCGTCTCCATGGTGACTGGGCTGTTCCTGGGGAGGCTGTGATGGGTTGACAGGTGCGTGACAGTCGGAGCTCTCTGCAGGCATGTACGGCAAAGGCAAGAGCAACAGCAGCGTCCCGTCCGACAGCCAGGCCAGAGAGAAGTGAGTACAGCCCGCTGGACCGCACAGCCTGACTGGGCGGGGAGGTGGGCGCGCATACGCCCCGCACAAAGTAACTTTACCGCTTATGAGAGAGGGGGCCTCGCTCGAGACCGGGGAGCTTCACCCCGACGCGGGAAAGAAGAGGAGACGAAGAGGCGGACGGGGGGAAAAGCTACAAGTCGGGGTGTAGAGTGGAGGGTATGCGCGACGCTGCCGACCCCGGGGAGAGGAGTGCGCCGGACCCGGTTCGGGAGGCGGGGGAGCGGGTCTCGGGCGCTCTTTCCCGCGTGGGCTGGGAGCAGGACAAGATGGGACGTGTCTCCTGCGCTTTTCTTGTGCTGCAGATGGCGAGGAAAGACTAGCTGGCTGGGTCTGAGCGGGGAAAGTGGTTCCGACAGACGGCGTGGTGCCTGGCTCCGCGGGAGGGCAGAGTCGGATTAGCGCGGAGGCTCTCCCCGTGTTTTGGTTTTGTTTCTCCCTGCCTTCACCTCCGTGGTTTATGGTGTCGCTTTGGGGGAGGGGGGAGGGGAGAAAATGGTGTTGGAGTAACTTTGGTAACAAAAGAGTCCTTGCCGTGGGCTCGTGTGAAGCTTCCGCTGGAGGGAAAGAAACAAAACCCTCAACTCCGCGACACTCAACTCTCTTCTTCTCCCGCTCTCCCCACCCCCACCCCCAAGAGCCAGGGTCTTTTTCACCCCCTTCACCTTTTTTGCTACAGATCCGTAGCTCTTGGCTTTGGGTCTTATAGGGATAAGGGGCTGCGTGCATTTCAAAAATACGACGAAGTAGTTGGTAGTTTCTTGTCTTTCAAGGGCCTCGCAGGAAGAAGGGCTGTTGGTGGAATTGCGATTGTGGAGGGGAAAATGTGAAATCGAACTGTAAAGCGAAAGAAGAGATTTATTAATAAGCAGTTGGGTCTGAGCTTGGAGAGGATTTGGAGATAATCCTGGGTGGTAGACGTGTTAATAGCGGCGGTGAATGGGAAGCCCTTTAGAATATTGATAAACATACATTCTCCATTTACAGAAAAGTACTTAATTTCAATGCAATAATAATTTCCTCAATTACAAAAAAAAACCATCAAAACTTTTAAACTAAGCATAAAGTATGGGAAAACATGAAAAAAATATTTAGATAATATTTGTTAACAATAATTTGCTATTTGCTGTAATGTTTGACTGGTAATATAATAAAGAATCCAACCAAATGATTAGATTAGAAACTAATATGATAACATATTATTTAGTAAGCAAATGTAGAATACCGTTTTTGTATATTAAGTTTGTTTGTGAATTAAAGTTCTGTTAAAAGTTTCAATTTTCACAGTGTTGTCAGTTGTAGTTACAACTTTCATTTTCCTCTCTGAAAATAGAGGAACACACAAGAGAGTTGCTTATGAAGGTTTTTTCTTTCTTTTTCTCTTTTTCTTTTTTGGTTAGGTTGTGCCCAGAAGAATCAGAAATTATTTACTGCATATTTTCTGAACAGACTTCAGTAAAGTAGTGTATTAGATGCAGGATGAAGTGATTGAGTTACAGATATCTCTTCAGAAACGATTTGATATATGTGGCCTTTTAAAATGTCATTGTCTGTAACTTTGGAACTTTTATACAACATGAAAATTAATGTGCAAAGCAAGATTGAGAGTTTCTCTTGAGGCACTTTGAATCTTCACCTAAAGATTGTGTCCTCTATAACATTCTGAAAAGTATAGTTACTTCCTGATTCCAAAGACAAAGAAGTATGCCAAGTGATTTGCCCAATATTTTATATTGGCACAGAAAGCATACAAAGATAGGGACTGAAAACTAAATTTTGAAACAGAAATTAATGAATATTTAAAATTTAAAATAGTGAATCACATAAAGCTAAATAACTATACAATACTGTATATGTAACAAAAACTTGTATATCTTGGGATAAAACTCACCATACTCCTGATCGTTATGTGTTCTTTGACAATTCATACATTTGCATTAACTCTAATTAATGAAAGCCTGATTGGAAACAAATATAAAATTACCATTTTGGGTGAATCTTTGTATAGAATTTTTATTTTATTGGCATTCTTTAAAAAATCTACATTGTCTGAAATACTGGTCAGTATATAAGGTAAACTGAGCTGCTATCAAGTAAGGAATACCCTTTCGTGTGAAGTTAGGGGAACGGCTAGATGGTGCTGTTTGATCTAAATACATCCATCGCCCCATTATTTACAGTTTGCTATAGTGGTCTTGTAGGGCTTTTTCTCCTGAACTTATACAATATTTTAAAATAATAAATCAGAAATGCTTATGTAAGCAACTTAGAATTGGAGGGGATGCTTGAGTCTGTCAAATTGAATAATATAAACAATAAAATACGTTGCTGTTAAATCATTTATGTAAAGCTGTTCTTTTATTGTCTTATTTTTTCAATATGTCTGTAGCATAAAGTCCCTCCCCCCTCCCCTTTTAGGGCTAAAGTTGTTTCTTCAGAATTTGTAGAGTTCAGGGGAAGGAAAATAATACAATTCTAATCTTTTTATAAATACATGACCTGAGCCTCTTCAGATATAATTAAGGATTTGAAAATGGTACATTCTGGTTTAACTTTTTTTTTAATTGCTGGAAAAAAATACTGTGTCTACATGTTTCTGAATTTTTTTTAAATGTAAGTAGGCTCAGGCTCTGTATAATGGTGGCAACTAGTCTGTTTAAGGATTAACTTCCATTTGTCTACAGAGGTTATATTTATTTAAGCGAATCCATTATTAAAAGGGGTGATTATACAATTTTAAGCATGTTTATGCAGAAATAAATCTCAGTTTTAATAGATCTTGTGCATACATTATTTTTTGGATTCTAGCATGGCTGTTTGGATGGTAAAGAATTTATGTTAAAAAGTAATAGATATTTCCTTTTACCAGTGAGAATACATTTTGGCTAATCCAGCTTTGGTAAACTAATATATACTGTAACAATTATATAGATAAGAACAGTTCTGCAGTGTGAAATTGACCTAAAACTAAATGTTCATGTTGTAAACTTGATGATGAAGACTTAGCTGCTTATAGTTAACATTGTATGCTTAAAGATTGAATTAAAGATGCAGTCAATTTAACTTCATACATTTAATTATTCACTCTCAGACATTTCTTGTGTTTGTGTATCTGTGATACTTATTCCAGGAAGTATTCAAACCCACATTAATTAGATTTTTACTCTGAAAAATGTGTTATATATATTTGGCCACTGTTGCAAATTTTCTTGAAGTACAGAATAGGAAGCTCTTATCTACAAATTATAGTAGCACTTGTAATATTCCATGTTAAACTGTAACATTTATATAATTTATATAACATTTGTATAATGTTACATTGTAACATTTCTTGCTAAAATTCATACTTGCATTGTTCTGGCAATCTAATTGATTCAATGGAGGAATTTAGTGTGTTGGAGAACACCAAGGCGAGGGGTCATCTAACCTCGAAAATTAAATTTAACCAAAAATGATCCAGAGAGTTAAAGTAACCCCTCTCCTCCTGGGATCACCTGTAGAAGTTGTAAAATTAAGATAAAATTTTCATAAATGTCTAGACTTCATTACAATAGTTACAATGAACTTGTCCATTATTTCAGACAGCAGTCAGCAGAAACTTGATCTGCTGTATCCAAAGTTGACTAAATGGGGATCTATTAAATTGAGGGTTTGCTGTAATTTGTGCCTTCACAGAAACCCTAAGATTGCTGCCAAATTTCTATAAAAATGCTTTAAAAGATCTGTTTCATTTTAATAAATACTTAGATTAGATTTTGTGTAGGAGGCCTGTGGAAAAGGCTCTGAGTGCTAATCAAATAAATGAAAATCTGGCCACAGGGAACATAGTTTAAGAAATGCAGAAGTGTTGTGTCTGCATGCTCTATGCTCATGCAGCTGTTTTTGTCTTTCTATTTCACCACATTCAGATTAAGTAAATACATGTTCAATTAATCCTTGGTCTTTATTCAAAGCCAGACATTTTCATTACTAGGACTAAAACAAGCAAATTCTGTATTTAATGTAAAATACTTTCTTGTTTAGATTGTCATAACTATAATTCCCTGTTTTACAGAAACAGTAGTTATGTCAAGGTTTATGAGGTAATTGTGGTCTTTCTAAGGGACATTGACAGAGGAAGGACTTACTTATTAGATATATTTCCCATCTTTCATTCAGGAGCTCAACATGACATACCTACACTGTGTTCCTCTTTTTGTGCCATATCCGTCATTGAACGTTGGTGATCATGTTGGCAATCCTATTTTTATCAACAGCAGTACAAAAAAGTGCTGTTCAGTTTTGTCCAAACCAGCCCCATAGATTTTGAAGCCATGATATTCTTTTGCCTGGACCTTGTTTGCCTTCAATCTTTCCTTGGAGGATTAAGTGAAGTATGCTGTATTTTTCTGGGTGTCGCATCACATGACCCAAATATTGTATTTTTCCCTTTTTTATGGTTTTGATGATTTCCCTTAGCTTTCCTAGGCTTTCCCGGGTGGCTTATCACCTCATTTCTGATTGGTCAACCCAATTTATACGTAACAGATATACTGTATGCACAATTTTATTAGGCAAGCTGTATTTTGGAGGATTAATTTTAGTATTGAATAACTACAGTGCTCTCGGTCAATCCAAAATGTTAATAAACATCAAACCTGAATATGTAAGAAAGTACACGTAAGGTTTTGGGTTTCTTAGGAGAATATCTATGTGTGCACAATTATTGGAAAACTATTAGTGTACAGAATTATTATGCAACTAAATGAAAAATGAAAATTTGCCCATCTCACTTATGAATTTACATCTGTTAAATGAGAATAATAAACAACCAAAATGTACAAATAAACATTTCTGACATTAAAAAAAATATATCAGTGACCAATATAGCCACCCTTCTTTTCAATAACAGTTATAAGCCTTCCATTCATGGAGTTTGTCAGTTTCTTGATCTGTTGATAACCAACATTTTGTGCAGCAGCAACCACAGCCAGACACTGTTCAGGTGTGCTGCTTTCCTTCACCGTAAATCTCCCATTTAAGAAGGGCCCACAAGTTCTTCCTAGGGGAGGAAAGGGGCCATGTCATTATTCTTTCATCTTTAAGGCCTTTACTGGGTAGCCATGCAGTGGACTACTTCAATGCATGCAATGGAGCATTGTCCTGCATAAAAATCATGGTCTTCTTGAAAGATGCAGACTTTTTCCTGTACCACTGCTTGAAGAAAGTGAATTCTAAAAACTGGTAGTAGGTTTGAGAATTGATTTTGAGTCCATCTTCAACCCAAAAAGGTCCAACTAGCTTATTTTTAATAATAGGTGTGCATAAAAATGCCACAGAGAATGGCTTAATATTCAAGTGTCAGTTTTAACACTTTGGGATTTTGGAAACTTTATTTAGTTTAATTATGGTTCTAGCAGCTTTAATTTTGACAATTCTAAACAAAATATGTCAACTCTGAAAATGCAAAAAAAAAAGTAGATATATTTTTAAAATATAAAATTAAGTCAGAGAAAAGTGCAAATACTATTTTTCTTTAAATTGTTAAGTGAAGTGCCATGAAATGAAGACAATGTCTTGTGGAAATACACCATTATGGGATTTAACTTTCATTTCCAAAATTCCATTGACTTGGAAACGCCTTTTCTTCCAAAACAGAGGAAAATGCTTTTCTAGCTGCTTAAAATAAGAAACAAAAATTATTACTCATGTGGGGGGAACTTACTTATTCGTATCACTAAACATTCATTTTGGTATGGTGGAGCCTCTGTTCAGAAAATTTAAAATGGGCAGCCTATGACCTTGACTGGGCAGGGAAGTTAAGCAGGAACAGGTCTAGTTAGTATTTGGATAGGAGACCATTAACAAATGCAGGCTGAAAGCCACACTTAGTAGTAAAAAATTCCAGAAACAGGAACAGCAAACAGCTTCTGAATTGCTGCCAAGAAAAGTGCACTGACATGTCAGGAAGTCTCTAGAACTTGAAAGCAATGTTGCTTGCTGTTGATAAGGATGAAGAACCATTATTTGTATTTAGCTTTGGTGACTTTTCTCTCTCTTCTAATGATTGTAGTGTTAAGGATTTGATGCATTCTAAATGCTTTCTTTTGAAAACACAGCAAAGCTTGATGGTTGTATGAGAAAGAACAAGATTCAGAATGAAACAGGAAAGTAAACTCACGTCCTTAGGTTATTTAAATTGTAACAGAAATGCAGGTAACTTCTAAATACCAAATCAAATGTTCAGTATTCTTAGTGAGATGAGGAATAAGCATTTGTGAATGAAAGCCAGTTAAGACCATTTTGTCCTCTGTATATTTCTGAAAACATATTTTACAGTTAATTCAACACAATGTTGCTATATCTCTATTAGATACAAATGCATTTAAAGAACAAGTTTGGGAAGGTTAATAGTTGGGAATGTGGTGCATTCATATGAAGAACTCCAAAATTCATTCTCAGAAATGTTCTCTTTTTTCTTCTATAACTTTCTGATCTGTTTGTTCTGAAGGTTCATTTTTTAAAGAAGTGATTCTTCTAGAACAGGAGGTGATTCATTGTATTGCAAACATGGCCAGATGCCAAGAAAGGTCCAATTTAGCCTGGGCACATCTTAAATATTGCAAAACATGTCCTGTTCCAAAACAGTTGTGAAAAAGGACAAGCTCTTTCCATAATGACGAGATTAATGTATTTGGGGAGATAATCAGAATATGTTTTCCCCAGAAATATTCTGTAACGGACCTCAAACTTTTGAACATAAGATGCTTAAAATGTGTAATTGAGTCATGTAGTCATGTGTGTAAGGGCTCCTTTTTGGACAATTTTTTTTCCTGAAAAACTCACTAGCATTTGAAGGTTTTTGTTCTGTAAACAATATGCCAGTTGTTTATAAATAAACAAGACAACAGATATGATTGATATTGTGCACTTTTCTAATGACAAATATGATACAGAAAGGTTAAAACACACTTTTTCCAACATAAAATAATAGAGTTGGAAGATGTCTCCCCCCCCCTGCAGAAACAGGAAAGACATCTAGTTCACTCCTGCTAAATGCAGGATCTGCTAGAGCAGGGGTGTCAAACTCAAGGCCCGGGGGGAGGATCCGGCCTGCGGGGTGCTTAGATCTGACTCTGGAAACAGCGAAGGACCCCCGCAGCTCATGGTGCCTCTACCAAAAAAAACAGAGCTTGGGAGGGCCCTGTGATGTGGCCCTCAATGAAATAGAGTTTGACACCCCTGTGCTAGAGCATCTCAGAAGGTGATCATGTAGCTACTGTTTGAAGATCTCCAGCAGTAGAGAACTCATTCCTTCATGGCTGAATGCATATTCTCTTGGCTGAAGCTCATGCAGTCATGAAGTTTCTTATGACACTATCCTGAACCCATTTACTTGAAGTTTTCACTAACTGATTCTGTCAATTATATAACTATAAAGACTACATCACTTTGTGTATTTGAACAAGCATTTAATTCTAGAAGTTTTATTTGAAGATTATTCAGAAATTTAAGTTTTAACCCTACTTCCAAGTGCTTACTCATTTTTAAATTAACTATAAATATTGTATGACATAACATGTGTCTTGAATAGTTAAAGCCTTGGTTTCATTCTTACTTATTGAGCATTTGTCCTGTTTTTGTAGTTTAACACAAAAGGAATTAGAGAAGATGTATACTAGTTCACTAACAAACAAGGTAGTAACATGCATCATTCTAACTCAGGAGTTGGCAACCTTTCCTTAACACGGATATAACTTACTCAGCTGAACAGTTGGGAAGTGCAGGATGCATTCTGATAACAGGATAGTTTTTGTTTTTTCCTCAGAATTTCTTTTTTGGCCCATTAAGGATGGAAATAGGAGCAGAACTTTTCTGGGAAGCAAATTGCTTGTCTGTTTCTAGGAACTAAACTTTTCATAATAGAAAAAGAAAGTTTGGCATGGTCCAGCAGGAAACAGAATTTCAGGAGTTCTCCAAACAATTCCATGTGAATTTTGCACATCCTTATAAAACCACAAAATAAATTGAATTTGTTCATATGGGAAATTTATGTATAAAATCTTGGAATACTGTATTGTATTAACTCCTTTACATTTATTGTTAGTTTTCTCACAGATCAGTACCTGGAGTTGAAGGCTTGCAGTGCAGTAGGACACTGTTCTGATCAAATTCCATTATTCCAGACTCGTAAACACCTTTAATACTAAAAAAATTGGTGACTGCCTCTTCTAGGATTTAGCCCTATATATCAGGTTCAAAACTTGTATTCCTTCCCTCTTATGTCTTAATGGATTGAGAGTTGCTTGTTTCTCATGATGGAAACTAGTTGACATCTGTGCATCGTTGTAACTAATTTGCTGTGAAGCCCTTGACTTCTGACTATGTCAGCTGCAGCCTCACATATTATGAAACTGTACACAAAATTGGGAATTAAAAGGCTGTTGGGATTAGAATTGTAAGATTATGTTAATAGGAAATGCTTTTCTTTGAAATGGTATTATTTAATTATGTTATTGTTATTTAATTAGAATCAAATATGTGTACTTAGAAAGGCTGGCACAGGCTAATGCGTGAGTTGGGGAGAGGAACAGTAGGGGTGAAAAAATATTGGGGGATGGATGGCACAGCTGGTCTTGAGCACAGGAAGGCTAGGGGGATTTAACAGAGCAACTTACCCATTGATTTTACTTGTAGGAAACCAGGAGGGAAAATTACAAATGGCAATAATGTGACTGTGAGATGCTGCAATACATACGAGCTGTTTGCCAAATGCCCAAATTATGATCATGTGACCATGGGGGGGGAGAGCTGCAGTGACAGAAACTTTAAGGAACAGTCATAAGTACTAGTCATTCAGCACTATCACAACTTCAGTTACTGAAAAAGTGGTCACTAGGCGAGAACTACCATATTTTTCGGAATATAAGACGCACCGGAGTATAAGACGCACCTACCTTTTTTTGGTTGTTTTTTTTTTAAGTTTTTTTTTTTATTTTTTGGACAAGCACACATACAAACATACAATGTATTTTCTTTGAACAGAGTATTTGGCTGGTTCACAAATTTAAACAGTGTTTAGTCATTTCAATTAAATTTACAATTTCTATATTTCCTTTTTGCCATATTTATTCTTCATCTATTTTTTTAAAAAAAACAGTATTACCCTTCATTCTCATCTCTAATCTTAATCAAATTCAATTTTTCCCTTCTATTCTATATTATACCCCTTCCCATTGTCATCTATTTTTATATCCAACCTCACATTGGTTAATTATGTAATATTACAATTATTTAATACAAATTCAACATTTTTATATAAATCAATTAGTTATAACTATCTTTTTTATATATTAATCAATATGAACATGAATATTCCAATTATTTCCATGCAATCCAATTTCTTACAAATCAATTAATTATATTTACCAATAATAATAAACCAAATAATTTTCCCCATATATTCCTCCGAACCATAACTTAACCATTTCTGCTTTCAATACAATATACAATTAATAGCATCCCAATTATTACAATTCCCTAGTTAAATAGACCTTTTTTTCTTTTGTGTTTTAAAATTTTGAACTCTCCTCTTTTGCCCTAAATTTCCCATTGTTTGCACCTACCTTTTTTGGTGAGCAAAAAGAAAAAGAAATCTCTCTCCCTGCCTCATTTTGTCATGTTGCAGCAGAGCCTGCTTTACTTTCAGTTTCGTTTTAGGTAGGGAAAAAAAATCTGCTCCAGCACTCTCTGCAGCAAGCAAAGAGCTTGCAAAACAAGAGCTTGCAAAAGAGCCTGCGCAAAACAGCTGAGAGCAAATCAGCTGAGAGTGGGGAGGCCGATCTAATCAACTTGTGCTAATTAGCTATGCTGAAGCTGAATGGGGCTGTTTTTTCTTGCTGTTTGCTTGCAAGGAGGTAACTGCTGGGAGGCAGAGGCCAAAGGGTGGGGGCCAGTGGGTGGGCAGGGCTACATTCGGTGTATAAGATGCACCTAAATTTTCACCCCCTTTTGGGGGGTAAAAAGGTGCGTCTTATACTCCGAAAAATACGGTACTTGTATAACTTACAGGTAGTCCTGGACTTATTACCAATCTCCGAACAACTGTTCAAAGTTATGAAAAAGATAATAAAACCAGGTGCAGTTATGTGGTGACCTGATTAATGACCTGCACAACTGACAACTAATTCTGAGCTCAGTCTTGGTGCTAAATTGAGGATTACCTGTAATGAATTCCAGCCTTACAATTAGTGATGTAGCTTCTGTGTTCCTGTAATTAACTATAAATACTAGAATCATTAAAAAATGGAATATATTAGTTTTCCAGAGTCAGATATATGCATGTCTTAGAAATACTGTATTTTAAAAGTATATTTAAACTAAATATTTGATGCCACTCATATTTTTATAACAATTAAAACAAAGCACAATTTTCCTATTTTGCACATATTTTTAAACATTCTGTCTTATCTGTAGTTTGAGTGACAATTTAAGTATTTATTCAAAATAGCATACTTATTCAGATTTAGTTTGCAATCCATATGTCATTTTGACTAGTTCAAGAAAATTCATACCACTATGAATTGCAAGTTCTCTATTCTCTGGTTGTCCCAAAGTTGCTTTTTCATGAGGCAACTGGAGTTGTTTTTCTTTGAAGACATTTCGTTTCTTATCCAAGGAGCTTCTTGATCTCTGACTGGATGGTGGAGAATGAAAGGATTTATATTCCTTGCAGACAACTGGTCATTTGCATTCTTTTAGACAATCCTTGAAGCCATTTGGAGGTTTGTCTGTGTCCTTAGGGTCACCTAGGTAGTGTAAATGGGTGTAGAGCTTTCTTGGAACTGCTGCAAGGACTGTGTTGTAGAGCTGTGCTTTCTGTAAGATGTTTCCTGGCCTGTGTCCCTTCATTGTTGAACACAGGTGCAGACTGTTGGGGATAAATCTGTGTGGTCTACATCTCAAACTGAAGCGCAAATGGCTCCTGTAGACTACAATTTTTCTGGAAATCCGTTTATACTTGTGTACCATTCGAAGGGTGTTCATCCCAAAGCTCATAGTTAAATGTCAATGGAGATTCTCAGTCATCCAGGTCATGGTTGTCCCAAAGGTGCTTTTTCCAAGTGCAACGTGCAATTCCAAGACGGCTCCACACCCATTTGTACTTCTCAGGTGATCTGAGGACACAGACAAACTCCAAGTGGCTTCAACAACTTGCTAAAAAGAATGCAAGTGACCAAGTTGTCTGCAAGGAATATAAATCCTTCCATTCCCCAACATCCAGTCAGAGCTGAAGAAGTTTCTTGGATAAGAAGTGAAAACCTCTTCAAAGAAGAACAACGAAGCCCAGTTACCTTTTGAAAAAGCATCTTTGGCACAACCAAGACCTGGATAACTGAGAATCTCCACTGAATATTCTTTGCTTGCTATGCTCAATCATTATACTTTATTCAGCATGTCAGTAATTTTCCCTTTACAAAGGGAAAGACAAAGAGAACACCATTAAATGAAATTTTCTGAGTTTTGCAACTTAAGTTACAAACTAACCACAACTCAGGTTCACAGGGGAAGGTGTACATAATTACTAAAGGCTTCTTTAAATTTTAGTAAAATAATCTTAGTAGTAGTCATTTTTTATAAAACCGTTTGAGTAAAAGGATTTGCATTTACAAGAATATGGAATACTAAAATGGAGTTATATGGAATGGAACAAAAAATAAAAACAAATTGATCTTAAATATACCCTACATGTGTTTGTGTGTCAGTTTTTGAAAAGTATTTAAAACCCATTGCTAACAATTACATTCTGCTTCTTCCAAGTCCAACTTTCATTTCCATACACTATCACACAGTTATGTGCACAATTTTGATCTTTGTATTATGTTACACATCATAACATTTGAATATCTTTTACAAGATTTTTCTTTATGGCTGCTCTACTAAATGCTTTTCTGTGGCATATTTTTTGACTAATTTTTCCTTTACAGTTGATGACTGATCTTAAAAGGGAGAAGCTATCCATCACTTTGATATCTTCATTGCCAATTCTGTAGCTGGTTGTTCTACCTATTGTCATTAGTTTGGTCGTCCCTATATTTAATTTTAATCTCATTTTTTCACTGTATTCTTTGTTTTAGGGATAATGTTTTACAATTTCAGCTATCAGGATGGTATCTTCAGTACAGGTTATTGAAGTTTCTTTCTCCAGTTTTGTGGCAATTGTTAAACAAACTCCTGAATCATTAAGGAAATGCCACAGTTGTTAAGCAAACCCATGGTTTGCTGTTAGCTGGTTTTCGGCCAAACCGTTATAAAATGCAATCTTGTAACCCAGGCCCACTTTAAATGGCCATAAATGTTGCCAAGCACCTGAAGTACAGCCATGGGACCATGGTTGAGGTCTGATAATCAGAACTTTGAATCCAGGTCATAAGTACCCTCCAGGTGGTACTTATGTTCGTCTATTGGAACTTCAGTCGATAAGTAAACAGTCATAAGTCTGGGACTACCTGTAATAAAATTAAATCACACAGTTAAAAAGTGGTACAATTTTCTTTCCATTTTAAAATATTTTCAAGGCAAGTTGATATTTTTATAATTCCTTTCACTTGGATTTCTCTCCATTTCTACTAGAAAATGTATATGTATATTAAAACATAATTTATAAACAACACACATTGTTTGCTGTTCCTATAGAATGCATTTTGTTTAGATGTTTTTTTCCCCATTTAGATGAGATATGTCCATGACTGGTGCTCCATATTAATGTACTAGGATATTAATATGGTGCTCCATATTAATGTACTAGGATATTTGTAAACATGACTATATTTTGGAAGAAAAATATTTTTAAAAATCCTATCACTGTTTCTCAGCTTCAGTGGAATTGTCTTGGATTGTTTGTGAATCCACAAACAATGTGATTATAATGAAAAATAGCATTTTTATTTAAAGCCATAGATTTTACATACAAGAAAATGATTAAGGGAGATATAATTAAGCATTGAACCATATTTTAACGCAAAAGGGAGAAACTGCTTCTCAAGTACTGAAGTAGATATAACACAAGGTTCTTTAATGCCATGCTACAATTATATAGTCAGTGTTAAATAAAATAATTATTATACAAAATGATTAAGTTATTGTAGTTAACATAGTCAGTTTTAAGCTATTTCTCCATCACCTTGTTCCAAACTGAAATTTAAGTTATCAACCCTAAATATCAGCAGTATCAAAATCAACCTCCAGAAATATTAGGCCTGAATAACCAATGGTTCATTGGGGGAAGCAGACTATTTTGAAGGCTGGAGCAACAGGAAGCTTCTAAGTCTGGAGGGAAAAATACAAAGTTTAGCATATACAGAGTAGGTTGAAAAAAGAGAAAACGATTATTAAAAGTTATGGATGGGTGATTATGGACAGTGGTGAAGATTAGAGGAAAAGCCCAAGAGCTGGTGGTGACTAGAAGGATAAGGGGCAAGGCAGGCATGGTTGCTTAGACTAGAAGTGGCAACTTAATATTGTCAAAATTTCCTACATAATCTGGGAGTGAAATCCTATGCCACAGGTATATTAAAAGAAGAGGATTTCCCATTAGATTCCTTGTTCTAATCCTATCCTGATATCCTAGGTTAGCCTTAATAATGTATTCTGTGAATCTTCTTTTATTGAATGTTATTACCAATATAGGAAGAATTTAATAGAGAACTAAATGACCGCTAGCAATCCAGCTATTATTATTTAGAGATCCAGATCCAATAAAATCATTCATCTCTTTCCCTATCATCTCTGAAGCATTTTTTTTTCTAAAGAAAACATATATTTGTATGGGTGGGTATATATATGCACAGAGGTAGAAAATAAACAAGTTGGAACTTTCTTTTAGAAATGTTAGGATCTGCCAAAAAGACTTCAGTCTGGCTTTAGAAGTTCCAAATTCCTAGGTATCATTTAATGTGGAAAAAACAAACTTTTAGAATATAAACAGGAAGGGTAGTGAAATGCTAATAGTAATGTTTCTCCATAACCAGCAGTGGAATATCTTATTTAGCAGTCATCAAACGTACTTACATTGTTTTCTGGTTTTACTTGATTCCTGGATGCCTTTTTTTCAATAATTATTTTAAAACAAAATCAAAATCAAATAAAACAAAACTATTTAATTGTTTTTTTCTTATGGATTGGAATTTTTGCAGTTTTTGAACTTAAAAAGAAAAGAATGAAAGTAGCTTATATTTCATCCTTATATACATGAATTGTACAAACTACATAGTATCTTCCAAAGCAAAACACACATGTTTGTATATCTCTAACATCATAGTTTAAAAAAATATACTACATGAGACTTATTTTGGAAACAGTTGCCTTGGATTCTATATAATTGGTGTGAAACTTTATTGACAAAGTTGAAAAATGATGGCATTTCTGATCCAACCTAAGACTCTGTTGATTTTTATTAGTTGTGGATGAAATAATAGGGAAGTAAGAAAGGAATTGAGGAAAATGGCTTCATAACTGTCATATATTGAGAAAATACAAAGCCCTCTTACATTATGCTAATTGGAGGAGTTACTCTGGCATACTACATTTGGACTCAGTTAAGATGCAAAGAAGAAAGGGTCAAAGGTGAACTTCTCTCCCATAGCTAATTGCATCCCATTAGGGAGTTCTGCCTCATGGCTGAAAAAAACTAGTTCTTGATATACTTAGTTTAATATAGTATATTATGAAGCTGGTTTTCTGTGTCTTTAGAATATTAACCATAACATGGAAGACTCAAAATCCATACTGTTAATTATTTCTATAAATTGAGATTTTATAATGGGATGTGCATTCTGGTGGTTACTCTTGAAATCTTAAATATATATCTATAGATGTGTAGATGTGATTCTACTGAGCTGGAGCTACAAAAAACCTTGGTTACGTAGGGAAAACCTGGCTAGAAGAAAAACACACACACACACACACACACACACACACACATATATATATATATATATATATATATATATATTCTTGAGCTATCAGTTAATGTCCCTTTTCTAATTTTATTTCTTCCACATAGTGTCTGTCTCTCCCATCTTTCAATCCTGAAAAACTGATATAAATGAATTAATTTCAATATAGTAACATAAATTAATCAGAATAGGAAAAGAATTCTAATATACAATAGTCCAGGGTTTATACCCTCTTGTAAAATATTCACTATCTGTGTCCCTTTAGGGAATAATTGGTCCTGCTTACTCAAGTCTCATTAAATTCCTAGTAACCGGTCAGAAGAATAAATATATTACAGGCTCTGCTGAAGGATATCAGCTCTGTACCTGCTTAGATTTTGGCAATAAATTTCTACCAACATAGGTGTTCTTGGAGTTACGGTATATGAATCCCAAATTGAGAAAGTATGCTAAAATAAGCATAATTCCCATAAATGAAGCTTATTTGTGGGCAGTTATACATAATAGGTTCTTAAATGATGGAATGCAATTCCTTAGATGAGGGTGTACTTTTGAATTAAATTAATTTGAAATTTAAAAATATTTAATAGTGAATTTTTAAAATATTGGCATAACTTTATGAGAAAAAAGTTAATAACTTTTTGTGATTTGCTTTGATGAAAGCATAAAGTATTTTCTGGATTGGGGTTTTAGTGGGATTTAAATGGATGGATACATTGATTTATATAGAATACAACTTGCACCTGATGATCATATGATAAACTATTACTACAAATTTTGGGAAATTATTGACCTCCGAGATAAAATGTGTTGATTTTACATATTTTGATGAGATGAATTAGAAAAGAGGTGATAAAGGTGCTGGTTGGCTA
Source organism: Arizona elegans (assembly GCA_022577455.1). Classification (NCBI taxonomy): domain Eukaryota; kingdom Metazoa; phylum Chordata; class Lepidosauria; order Squamata; family Colubridae; genus Arizona; species Arizona elegans. The sequence continues at coordinate 61,263,052 of JAKOOJ010000008.1, forward strand.
AAGTTTTAAAGATATTTTACAATAAAGAGTTATACACAGGCAAGTATATTTGCCTCCAAGGAAGGGAGGTGTCTAATGATCATGATCAGTGGTGGTATTCAAAAATTTTTACTACCAGTTCTGTTGGTGTGGTTTATTTGGTGGGTGTGGCTTGGTAGTCATGTGACTGTATGGGCATGGCTTGGTCATGTGACTGGGTGGCTGTGGCTAGGTGATTATGATCCTAGTTCCCCCTATGAGGATTCCTGCATCCGGACCTTTTGCAATCCCCCAAAGGATCATAGGAAACCAGATTCCATACAGGTCTGAACCCTTAAGGCAAACCAAATACAAGTGGTCCTCGCTTAATGGCCGGTTGCTTAGCAAGTGTCCAAATTTACGACTGTCCTCCCCAGAGCTACCTGACCTGTTTTTGGAGTTTTGACACCATGTGCACACACACACACACACACACACACATTTATGACCAGTTACAACATCCCACACAGTCATGTGACTGTCGGGGGTGGGTAAAGAATGTCTGAACTGGTGCTGGGTGGTGGGAATCTGACGTCCAGAGGCTGACAAGCCAGGTACTGAAGACCAGATGGGGGCAATTCCGTAGTCTCCCCCAAAATAACAGATGTCTTGTCGCTTGCGAGTACTTCTGGTAAGGAGGAAGAGAAGCGCAGTTGGAGGAGGCTTGGCGGGTGTCAGATGGGCAGCGAGCATTTCGCGGCTCCTAATGGGGGCCGAGCCTCCCCGCTCACAACATCTTCACCTGAGGGCATTGCTGGCAGCCACTTCCTGCATCAGGAGATCCATGCTCTTCCAGCAGCGCTTGGCCTCCTTGATATGCGGAGGCAGGAGGCAGCGGTTTCTTTCGCTACCTGTGAAGTGCGGGAGGTGAGCAGCAGAGCGAGAAAGCCAGCGATCTGCCGGCTGCCTCTAATCTGCAGTTTACTCCTGAGCACCATGCTCACAAGTAAATATGCTCATGAGTAAACTGCAGATTAGAGGCAGGGATGGTGAGGGGCATGTGTGTGTCCCTCTGCAAGGACTTGGGGGCAGACACAACGCCTCTGAGGAAAAGAGGCGGCGAAGCCCTGGCTGTCACCCGAGGGGACTGCGGAGGGACACATCACACACCTGTTGCCCTCGTCGCCGCTACTTTTGCTCTTGGCTTCTCGGCGCTTTTAAAGTCGATTGGCAGCACTTCTTTTCCTCAGAGGCATGGTGTCTGCCTCCTTTCACACTCCTTGCTGAGGGACTCGCTCTGCTGCTGGCCACCCGCATCTCGCAGGCAGCGAAAGAAACTGCCTTCTCCTGCCTCCGCGCATTGAGGAGGCCTAGCGCTTCTGGAAGAGCACGGACCTCCTGACGCAGGAAGTGGGTGCCAGAGATGCCCTCAGGTAAAGATGTGAGTGGGGAGGCTCGACCCCCCCCTTAGGAGCCTCAGTTTATTCGTGAGCACCATTGGCCTTTCTCTTGCCTCTCCTGGTCAAGGTTGCTCATGAGTAAACTGCAGCTAGGGTCTCCCGCGTGCTTCCCTTGCAGGCCAGGGGAAAACACATGGGAAGAGCTCTGGTGCCGTGATCTCCCACGCGCTCCCTCCCTCCCCGCGCGTATATGTCCACCTGCCTCTCGTATCACCCCTCCGCCAGCTCTTCCTCCCCTGCCCACCCGCAGCCCGTGCCCTTTGGCCTTACCTTTGCCAGCAGTGGTGAGCAGAAGTACGCTGCTAGATTCTGCAAGTAGGGGCAGGGCCAGTGAGCATCGGGCAGGCAGGATGAGGGACGTGGCCAGACAGAGATTCAGTGAACCATGCCAAATTTCCGCTAATGGTTTGCCCGAACTGGTGCGAACCAGCTGAATACCACCTCTGATCATGATGCCTCGTAATTTCTTGACAAAGTACGGTCTTCATTTTGAGAACAGCAAGGCAGATGACTATGAAAAACACGTGGAAAATTTGCTTAGGTCCTATAAAGCACTTGGTGCAAACATGTCACTAAAAATTCACTTCTTACACTTGTATTTAGACTGTTTCTCTTTCAACTGTGGGTCAGTGAGTGATGAGGATGGGTAGAGATTCCATCAGGATATTGCAGGCCTTGAGAAAAGATACCAAGGGAAATGGAGTCTGTCCATGCTTGCCAATTACTGCTAAAATCTCCCCAGGGATGATCCTACTGCAGTTTACAAGAGAAAACCAAAAAGGATAGTTTAGATACCGAATAATAAAGATGGAACTTTATCGTTTAATCTAATGTTAGATCTTGTCAGTTTTTCATGCAACTATAAAAAGATAAATTTATAATATTTGGCGTGGCAATGCTACATCACATTTTGCAGAAAGGTTATGGAGCATAATCGCACATCCCCCTCATAATTTTGAATTATTTTGTTGCAAATTTGGCCTGAAGCTGTATCTTGTAAACTGGAGCCAATTAATACTGAAGACTTAATTTTCCTTTATAAGTGACCCAATTCTGGTAAAATTAAGCTACTTTCATTTCTGAGGCTTTCTCTTTGTAGATCAGTACGATTGGATTTTAGCAGTGCAAGAGCAAGACCATAACTGCATTTGCTGCTTGTATAGCATAGATCAGGGGTGTCAAACTCATGGCCCGTGGGCCAGATGCGTCACACGCTGGCCAAGCCCATGCCCTGTTTAGCGAAGGCAGAAAAAGTCACAATATGTCATGTGACAACACTGACGACGTGAGTTTGACACCCCTGGCATAGATGATTCTGTATGTGTTTGCTTTATTTGAGATATATACACACACAACTTTTGACTTATTTCTTTATACATATTTTATATACTTCCAGATAGTTCTTGACTTACCACCATTCTTTTATCAATCAGTTGAAGTTACAACAGCGCTGAAAAAGCCAATCTTCATACATTCCATTTAATCCAATAATTGAACCATTATTTTATTTCATATATAGATTATATAGATTATTAATACTGTAAATTTATAACATGTTTGTACCTAACACAAATGGTAGGTCACATTAATTTTGATTTATTACTTTAGATTGTCTTGGTATTGAAAAGTTTGAGAATTCCTGATGCAGTATTACACTAATTTAACTGTGAGAGTTTAGTAGTGCCTTGCTTGCTAGTGTTGATATACCTGAAATGAAATTGACAAGTACAGAGGCTGTCATTTTAAGCTCCTGCACTTGATCCCTAAATTGCTGTTTATAATTTGATTAATTAGATCTTCCAAGAGAGTACAGTATTATGTTAGAAGATTTGTTATTATGAAAATTTCTTTTCCTGTATATTTCAATTTGGGACGAACCAAAAAAAAACTCCATGTATTAACTATTACATGCATGTAACAGTTGGTTTGGCTGTTTTTTTATGTCTTTGCATAGAACAAAATGGGATTATTTTTTAGGCCGAAGTGGACGTTGGTGGAGGCAGAGAAAAAAGAGGAAAAATTGGGGCAAGGGAGTCAGTATAATAGTCGAGGCTAAAACAGTAGAGGTGACTGACTAAGTGGGGTGGGGTAGGGCATGTACCAGGCTGAAATATTGATGACATTAATAATAGCCAAATGGAATGAAAGGTGCTGAGGAATTGGGGTTGGACAAACACTGTGAAACAGGGAAAAGGGACAAGGTGAAGTAGTCCTGCCATATCTTGATTTTATTTCACCCCAAACCTGGAACAAATAAACTGGCTCAGTTTTTAGTTCACTTTGGCAGAAATCTAAGAATATAATGGTTTGTTTTGATTCAAAGTAAAAAAAAAATTCCAACTTTGTTCTCAACTCTATTTCTGAAACTGAAAATAAAATATTTTACAAAAAGAATATGACTTTATAAACCTAACATCAGAGATTTTATTTGGAGGCTTTTAAATAGTCTAATAAAATATGAAAAGAAATACAGGAAAAAACATTATGTACAATATATTTTCTTTCTAAAATACATTCTAATATTTGTTATAATTCTGCAGATTATTTGCTAAAATGCTATATATTGCTATTTTACTTTTATTTGGATAATTGCGTACTTTAGATTAGACAAGATAATACATGATCAAAATTATCTGAGTAAAATGCTAATCCATGATAGGAATTGATACAGAATTAGTGTTGCTATTGGTTGACAAGTAAAAAAAAATAGTTCTACAAACATGTCTTTTCTGTTTTAGAGGGTGTGTGTACTTTTCTAACAAGTTCATGTGAGATCTAGCAACCACATTTTGAAAAGTCTGACGTGTAAAACAGGCTTTGACTCAATAGGGCTGTTACACAAGGTAATTTTGAAGAATTAACTATGTAAAACATTATAATCAAAATAGTCTAATAACAACAGTGAGCAAGATAGGATGGTAGAGAGAGAATGTCATTAAAAATTCAAAAGGTTTTTTTTTTTTTTGAAGTGGTGTTAGGTTGTAAATTAACACATGAGAATAGATATGTTAGAATATAATGTGGTCTTTAGTTTCAGTATCATCTAAACTTTAATTGCAAGTGCTCTTGATTACTTCAAAAACAAGATTTTTTTCTGTAGGAAACTAATTGTCATATTTTAAGCTTTAAAAAGTGATAACACCGAGAAAATGGTAAGATGTAATATTAGTAAATTTAGCAGGAAAAAGGCATAACTGGAAAACATCCTGGCATTTTAAATGGATTGCTGAAATGATTAAAACAGAGTAGAAGGTAACGTGTATCTTCACTCACTCACTGGTTGTAATAACAGAGCTTACTTTTTAGGCCTTTCAAAATATTCCCCAAAGGCACTCATAAGACAGTTAATTATTTAAAGGTTTTAAAAAATACATTTTGAGCTTTCAGGCTTTAGCCTTGATTTCTCCACACATTCCTGTTTTATAGAAAACAAACAGTTTGGGTTCAATCCTCAAATTGGTGTAAAGTGTAGCATTGTATGATGTTACTGGATAATCACTAGCCTACTTTACTTACTTTGGGCCCTGCAAATCCTTGATGTTCATGTGGTTTGAAATAATGTGGGCTATGTGAGCTTCACACAAATAGCAGCATATCCCTGATAAGAAGTTAATATGAAAGTCCACTGACAGTTTTGAAATAGTCTTCCTCCACCCCCGTTATTCATTTCCTATTTAAAATATATATCTGAAAATGGTATTTTCTGAATTACAGTACTTTCACACTATTGCAAATCACTTAGATCCATGTAATGTCAGTGTTGTATTCTATTTAGATTATTACTATTTATCTTTTTTTTAAAAGGCATTTCAATTTATTGAATATGTTTCATGAAAAAACACTGAAGAAATAAGAATGATTTATTTATAACTTTTCAAAATTAGCGAACAACAGGTTTTTTAAAAAAAAATTAAAAAACAAACTTTATTGAATTTAAAAATATTGACAAGAAAAAAAAAGAGAAAATATACAAATTTTCTCACTTCTAAAATTTACATTTTCAATCCACAATTACACTAACAAACTAAATACATGTGATTATATAAACACATATACAGATATACAAACAGTGACTTATTTACCTATTCTATCTATCTGACGGTGCATTTTTTATTACTTGCATTTCCCCTAATTCTTATCTTTACCCTTTTTTCGTTTGGTTTATCCACTCAATTATTACAATTCCCTAGTTAAAAAGAGCTTTTTTTTCTTTTGTGTTTTAAAATCTTGAACTCTCTTCTTTTGCCCTAAATAATTTTCCATTGTTTGCACTTACCTTTTTTGGTGAGGAAAAGGAAAATAAATCTGCTGCCTAATTTTCCAACGTTGCAAGCAAACCGCAAAGCCAACAGCCTGTTTTACTTTCAGTTTCGTTTTGAGCTTGGTTTGCACAAAGAGGAAAAAAAAACTGAGCAATTTAGCAAGAGCAGAGCCCTGTGCAAATCAGCTGAGAGGGGGAAGCCGAGCTAATTAACGTAGGGCGGCCCTTTGAAGCCCCGCGGCAAGAGTTTAAACAGGTTTTTTCCCTCTAGCCATCAGCGGGGATTCAGGAGGCAGCCGGGAACCAGGAGGCAGAATGAAAAATCGGGACTTTTTTAAAAGGCCACGGGACGCGGGACAAATTGCTCAAAAGCGGGACTGTCCCGCCAAAAGCGGGACGTCTGGTCACCTTACACTTATACCATCTATTCCATACTATAAAATATTTTGAGTCTTCCTTGTCTTTTAATTCTAGAGTTAATTTATCCATTTCTGCGCATGTATAAATTTTTTGAATTACTTCCTGATCTGTTGGCATACGATCTGTTTTCCACAATTGTGCTATTGCCAGTCTGGCTGCCATAATTATGTGTAGTGTTAAATATTTTATGTCTTTTCTAATATTCCTTTTTATCATGCCTAATAAGAAAACTTCTGGTTCTAATTCAATTTCTTGTTCTATTATTTCTACTATTCATGTTTTTATTTTTTTCCAATATTTCTTTATTTCTGGGCAAAGCCACCAAACATGGAAAAAAGTACCCTGAGCTTGTTTACATTTCCAACAAACAGGATTTACATTCGGGTACTTTTTCGCTAGCCTCGAGGGAGCTAGATACCATCTGTACCTCATCTTATAATGCTTCTCCTTGTATGCTGCCGATTTTGTCATACTATAATTATTTTCCCATACCCGCTCCCAATCTTCTAACTATATATTATGCCCGATGTTCTTTGCCCAAGCTGTCATCTATCCTTTAACCAGTTCTTCTGCCAAGTTAAATTCTAATAAGTATTTGTAAGTTTTTGAAACTAGTTTTCCTTCCTTGGATTCTAATAATTTATCTAATCTGTTTGGTTTTGGATCTATCCTCCCTCCTCCTGGTCTTTTCTGTATCTTATTTTTATTTGTGAATAGGGCCACCAGTCTATTAATATTCCTTGTTCATTAAGTTCTTTCCTTGTTTTCAATACTCCTTGTGAATCTAATATTTCTCTGTATCTTGTTTTACTAATAAATTGGGATGAGTTGTTGCTTCTATTGTTGATAACCCGCCGGGAACTTTCATATAATGTTTGCTTTTTATATCTCAATTAATGATTTCCTAATAATATGGTTATTAAAATGCTTAAATATTTTATTTCTGGGACTCCATAAAAAGGCATGCCATCCCTTCATTAAATCGTGGCCCTCTAAATTTAATAATCTTTGATTTTCCAGGGTTACCCATTCTTTAATCCGTGTTAAACTGGAGGCTTTATAATATTTTTTCCCATGCTGGGAGTCCAAATCCGCCTCTAGTTTTGTCATCTTGTAATATACTTAATTCTTGATTTTTTCCCTTCCCACACAAATTTTGTAGTTATTTTGTCCAAATTGCTAAAAAACTTCTTGTCTAATTTTATTGGGATTGTTTGGAATAAATAAAGGAGCCTTGGCAGTATAGTTGATTTTATTGCTGCAATTCTCCCCAACAATGACAATTTTAATTTTCCCCATTTTTCCAAATCTTCTTTTATTTTTTGGACCAAAGGTCCATAATTATTCTCTTTTATTGTTCTGGCTGTCATATTTATCCCTAAGTATTTCACTTTTTTAACTACCTGCAGTCCTGAATCTTTTGCTAATTTCTCTACCTGATTTGCTGTTATATTTTTTGTTATCATTTTAGTCTTCTCCTTGTTAATTTTTAGACCGGCTACATTTCCAAATTCCTCAATTTCTTTTATTAATTTGGGTGTTGTTTTTATTGGATCTTCTATGAAGTAGACAAGGTTGTCCGCAAAGGCTTGGACCTTGTATTCTTCTTCTTTTACTTTTAATCCTTTTATTTCTTTGTTTGACCTAATTCTATTTAGCAAGTTTTCCAGAGTCATGATGAAAAGTAAGGGCGACAATAGGCAGCCCTCCCTTACTCCTTTACCTATTCCAAAAAATTTTGTTGGGTCCCCATTTACTAATACACTAGCCTTTTGGTTCTTATATATTGACGATATCATTCTTGTAAATTTCTCTCCGAATTTCATATTTTTAATTTGGTGTGTCATAATCTGCCAATTAACTTGGTCAAATGCTTTTGTGCATCCAGAAATATCAGTGCTACCTGTCTTTCTGGATGCATCTCATAATATTCTAAAACATTTATTACCATTCTTATATTATTTTTTATTTGTCTTGTAGGCAAAAACCGTTTTGATCCTGATGTATTCTATTATTTAGTATTTTTTTCATCATATTTGCAATTATGCCCATGAAAATCTTGTAATCGGTATTTAATAAGGAGATCGGTCTATAATTTTTTATTAACGTGGTATCTGCTCCCTCTTTCGGTATCAGGGAAATATATGCTTCCCTCCATGTATTTGGTAACTTTGCCTCCGTCAATGCCTCATTATATATTTCTAATAGTGTCTCATTTAATGAGTCCCCTAAACTTTTATAAAACTCCATTGGTAGACCGTCGGTCCCCGGTGTTTTGTTATTTTTTTTGTCTCTTCAATGCTTCTTTTAACTTCCCCATAGTAATTTCCTTGTCTAGTAATTCTTTTTCTTCCTCTGTTAATATTGGCATCCCTTCACCACTTAGGTATTTTTCTATTTCCTCTGTTGTTACTTCATCTTTCTCATAAAGCTCTTGATAGTATTGAATTATTATCTCCTTTTTCTTCTCTAAACTCTGTTGGATTATACCCTTTTTGTCCTGTAATTTCTGAATTGTTCTTTTTTCCCTCTCTTTCCTCAACCTAAATGCTAGCCACCTCCCTGGCTTGTTTGCTTGCTCAAAATAATTCTGTCTCATGTATTTCAATGTCATTGCATATTTCCCCTGTTCTAATATGTTCAAATTGTGTTTCGCTGCCATCCAATTAACCCTAATTTGCTCATCTTCCGGATTCTCTTGTAATTTTCTTTCCCATTTTTGAATTTCTTCTAATGCTTTATTGTAATCTTTTTCCTTCTCTTTTTTCCGTTTTGCATTATAGGCTATCGTCAAGCCTCTTACGTACGCCTTAGTTGTGTCCCATAAATTTTGTAGGGAGGTGTGTTGTTTTGTGTTTTCCTTATAGAACAATTCTAATTCCTTCTCCATGTACTCCTTATATTCCTTTTCTTTCAAAATCTGTGTATTCATTGTCCATCTACTTTTTTTTTCTCCACCATCCCTTCCATGTTAACATTATTGGGTTATGATCTGCCCATTTATTAGACAATATTTCTATGGATTCTATTTCTGGCATTAACGTATTAGTAACTCATGCCATGTCTAACCTGGACCAGGACCTATGTGGGTTCGAATAGTATGTAAAATTTTTAACTTCCGGGTTATAAAATCTCCAGCTGTCTAACATATTTAACTCTTCTACTAAGTCTTTAAATGTTCTAGGCAGTACATTTTTCTTACTTTTATTTCTCTGACCACTTTTGTAATCTTTTCTTACGTCCATAATCGCATTAAAATCATCGATCAAACACATTTTCTATTTTTTGTTCTATTATATTCTCATGTACATTTTTATAAAATTCTAATTGTCGGCTGTTTGGAGCATATATAACCACCAATAAAATGTTTTTACTGTTGATCTTCAACTCTATCATCACTGTTCTCCCTATCGTGTCAACATATTTTAAATTGCTATCTATTCCTTCTTTCACATATACTACAACCCCTCTTTTTTTCTCCTCCGCCAATGCTACATATGCTTTGCCTAGTTTCTTATATTGTACATATTTTTCATCTTGTTTTCTTATATGTACCTCCTGGAGGCACACAATATCTGTTTTTTGTTCCACAATTTTTCTTAAGATTTGGTGTCTTTTGGATGGTAAATTGAGACCGTTTACATTCAAAGATAGGATTTTTAAATCTTGTTCCATTTCTTAGTGGTTTTCCTGTTGTTTCTTTTTTGTTTCTTCCTGTTCCTCCCCCCCCTTGTTTGTACTCCTTCTTCCTCTTGAATCTCTCCTTTCTCCTCCTTTTCTCCTTCCTTTAACACTCTTGCACACTCTCGTCTCTGTTTTCCTCTGGCGTTCCATCCCAATTCCTCTTTACTATTACTTATTTCATTACCCATCACTTAATCATGTAGTTCTCTTGCTTTGCTTTGTGTGTCCACCCTTATTTTCTTTTTCCTGCCACGTTACCAGCATCCCTTCTGGTATTATCCATCTAAAAGGTATGTATCTCTTGTTTAGTAATGTGGCTAAGAACCAATAATCTTTCCGCATCTCTCTTATTCTTTTAGGGATTTGTTTCAGGGTAATTATTTCTTTGTTCATGTAAAACATGGGATCGTCCTTTGTTATTTTATATACAATGTCTCTGACTTTTTTTCTCACAAATCGTATATGTACTTCCTGGGGTAATTTGTTTTGTCGAGCATAATTTGTATGGACTCTGTATACTTCGTCCAATTCGTTTATTATTTCGTCCTTCTCTCTTTGGAGGGCGTCTGCTATCATCCCCGCCATTACTAACGTTAGATCCTCCTCTCTGTCTTCAGCCACATTTTGGAAACATAAATAAAATTCGGCTCTTTCCATCTCTAATTGCGCCTCAGTATTTTCTAATTCTTTATTTAGCCCCTTCATTTTTAAATCTAAAGATTCCAGTTTTTCTTCAGTCAGTTCTGTTTTCTTTTCTATGGCTATTATCCTTTGGTCGTTTTTTGTTATAATTTCCTGTATCGAATCCATCTTTTCATCTGTCTTCTGGATATCACTCTTTACCTCTCTCTTAACCTCATCCATGTCCTTCCTGGTTTCTTCGTGATTCCTAGTCATACACTCCTGCATCTTAACCATAGTCTCTTGTATTGTCATGAGTGTGGCCTGCATTGTTGGCATACTTAATACAGTTGACTGCTTCTCTGATGAAAACATTCCCTCTAAGGTCTTCTGTGTCACTGGGGAGGCCGATGGTCCAGCTAGTATTGATGCAGTTTTCTTCCCTGCTTTCAGTGTCGTTGTAGTGGTACTAGTCATCTCCTTAAGTATTCTGTATTGTTCCACCAATATCTTATCTACCCTCTTCTAAATCACCATCCAAATTCTATATAACTTCTTTCTTTCTCTACTTTCCTTCCTTTTTTTTTTCAACCTCCAATTATCTTGGACTACTTCACTCCTAATTTATTTTCATATATTCAGTTCCTTAATACTTATACAATTTCTCCAAAGTCAGCACTCCTACCTATTATTCAGTCAATTAATCAGTCAATCTATATCAATTGTTCAGTCAATCAATTAAATAGTAAATACTTAATTAATACTATATAAATACTTAATTACTACTATTATAAATACTAAACTTGAAATGGCATTATAAGCACTTAAATAAAATCTAATACTTCAATAATTAATAATTAATAATCTAAATTATAAAACAATTAATAACAATTGCTATAAATTATTATATATATGAAATTTTGCAGTTATAAATAATTCTAAAAGATATTCTAAAAAATATTTATAGTTTGTTTATAAGTTCAATGTAGAATATGTACTGTTTATATTTCTATAACGTTTCAATTAATTTACTACAAAGTCAATAAGAATAAATATGAAAAGACTAACAAGTTACTGTAAGTGTATGATTATAACCAGAGGAAGAGGGAAAAAATGAGTAATGATATGTTATCACGAGTTCTTTATATCCAAATTGTTGTACATTTTTTGAAAAGTTTCCAGTATCTCTTCCTTATAGCCTTTTCTTCCGTTTCTGATTTCTTTTCCAGCTTAGAATGTTTCAATATGGCGATCTACAATCTGCACAGTTACATGTAAGCGTTTCTTACTTTGTCAAACAACCTTTTTCTTTCCGTTGGGGCAGCTAAAAAACGGGTAAATGTAGTGTCCAATTCCTTTCTTAATCCAGCTATTTAAACAAGCTTCTCTCCACGTTCTATTTTCTCATATATTAGCATTCAGTCTTTTAATTTTTGTGTCTGGTTAAAGTTCACCGTCTTCCTTTTCACTCTCCTCGTCGTTTGCTGCCTGTTTAAGCTTCTGAGTTTTCTCTTGCCGGCTGCCCCTCCGAAAGTCGGCTTCTCCTCTTCGGTTTCCTGCAGAATGAAAGTATTTAAATTATTTTCAGTTCGCTCACACCGCCAGTCTTTGCACCATACTCACTATTTTGCTTCCCATTGGTCTCTCTCGGGGCATCGGGCCTCTGTGTCAGCCGCACCGGCCAGCTTTTTCTAAGTTCAGAATGAGGGTCCTTCTTGGAGTGGCGGGAGATCGCATCTCTCCTCGCCTCCTCCGAAGATTCCCCTCCTTACTGCCGATCCCTCCAGGACTGATCTTCGCCCAAAAGGGCTCCAAAAACTTAGAAATTCGGCACTGGGAACAGAGCGCTTCTTTTCCCGTGCCGCCACGACCCTATGTCACCGCTAGAAGTCCATTACTATTTACATTTCTAATGCAACCAATAACTGAAGTTCTCTGGGAGGTTTACTAAACAAATATCACTTTCTTAGGACTCAGTGCCTCATTTGCACATCACAGAGTATCAGAACTGCTCAGAGTATTGTCTTGGGGCGAATAATCCAGTGTGTTGATGTGTGCTATTCAGTAACTCCCATTTGGCTCTACCTGACACTGGGAATGGATCTTTTCGAAATCATGATGCAGCTGAAAGCTCTATTTTATTCTTTTTCTGATGAAGAGAGTTTATTTTTATTATTATATACACAAAAAGAAGAGTACAGACGCTGCATGTTAGAGCATATGATTTGTATGTCCTTCCATTTAAATAGCTAAGGCATAGTTTGAACCAGAGGGGATGTGTTGTAATACTATTGACTTTGTATGGCTGGGGCAAGAATAAAATCTTGAAGTTTATTATGCTTTTTGCTCCTAATTCTTTTCTATTTTGGGATTACTTTCAGTGGTGGATATGTGAACTAAAGATAATGCAATACGATGCTGCTTTTCCCCCCTGACTTTTCTCCTTCATCTTTTTAAGCAATACTCTGAGGATTGAAGATACAGTTTAACTTTGATAGAGTTAAATTACCATGTGGGACAATTGAGAAACTATTTTCAATTCACAAGAATTCTCAATTTTTATGAAGTCAAGAATACTAAAATTAAATATATGGCATTGGTCAGGAAAAAATTTTTTGGATACCATTGAGAGTAAAAATTAGTTTACTGAAAAATAGGGCATAATTACGGTAAAATTAGGTTTAATATGATCTATGAAAGTAGATATATTGTTACTTGAGTAAACAAGGAACTGCATATATTTAATGGTACATATCCTTCAGTGCAATAATATGCTGCTTGAAATTTAATGGGCCCATTTGATTTTTTTAAAATTTCAGTTCTATTATTGTATTAACCCATTCTATAATATGTTTCTAAAGTATAACCCAGTAGCCAGGATTGCTACTATAATTCTATAATTAGATGAAGAAAACTTCTATACTTATTTCATAAATTTGTTAAATTCTACTTTAATTCCAATGATAGGTGACATCCATTTTTCGGCAAAAATATTTTACATTTCAAATATACAAATTGCACATGCAGAGTTCAATTCAGTATTATCTACTAATCAAGAATATGCTTGCTGTGTGTGTGTAAGAGAGAGAGAGAGTTACGAGTTTTAATCAATTATTTAAATTTTCAGGGCATCAACCTTTTGGAAATAATTTTCACAACCTATATGAAAATGTACAAATTTCTGGATTGATGCTCGAATGAAGAACCCTTTCTGGAGACATGATATTTGCATAGCAGAATTGAACATAATTTAGATAGCTTTTTTTTAATTAAAGTGTGGAACAATTAGCTGAATTTGTGAAAGTGAAAACATTTTGGATCATATCCCCATCTACTATAGAGTGGAGAGGTGTATTGTTTCCGTTAGGCCCAACCTAGCAATAGTCAGAAATGAAATTAGGGCTAGTCAGCTGAATAAAGTAAAAAAAGGTAAAGGTAAGGTACTATTTAAATTGCAGAGTACTGTGTAGATTTCTGCATATCAGAAATGGAAAATGATTGTGGGAAGATAGCACAGGAGTCTTAAGATTTCTCCAGTGTGCTGATGAGAAAATCTAGGAATGGGTCTCATAGCTAATTGGACCGAGTCTGTCAGAGCTGTGAGGAATTTCTCTCCACACCCCCGTGGTTTTTCATTCATTGCCCATCTCAAGGGACAACTCAGAGGGTCCTCATGGAAACTGCAATACAACATTTGTTGGACATTCAGGCAATCCAACCGGTTCCAGAGGACCAACGGCGGCTGGGATTCTATTCTCTTTGTAATCCCAAAGACCTCGGGGGTGGGGTGGGGGGTGGCGGGCAATTCTGGATTTGAAATGGCTAAACAAACACCTTGTCTACAAGTGTTTCAAGATGCAGTCACTCCAGTCCATACTGGAGAGCGTCTGGGAGGGTGACTTCCTCATGTTGATAGACCTGACGGAGGCATATCTGCATGTTCTCATCTTGCCCTCACATCAACAATATCTCTGCTTCCATTGTGTGGGCCAACATTTCCAATACAGAGCCATGCCCTTCGGCCTATTGTCAGTGACCAGGAAGTTTACGAAGCTGCTAGCTACATTGGCGGCTCATCTCTGGGCTCTTCCCGGGCGAGACCAGTGCTATCTGGACAATACCCTGATCCAGTCCTCTGGCCCCCAGGCAAGGGAGCATCTGCAGATCGCAACCGCCAAGGGGGTACCCATTCCAGGCCCCACATGCAAGAGGCTGAATAGTTAGGCCTCTGGGTGGAGAGACACCTTCTGTCCCTCAGGGCAGAACATATTTCCAGAGTAACGAATGTGCAGGGCCACAGTCGACCACTCGGAGTGGCATCTACACCTCACATTATTTGAGGAACTGACAGGTCACTTCTGCCTCCTGGTCATAGACCTGTTCACTACTCTGGACAGCAGCCAGCTGCCCAGGTTCTTCGCCAGGTTTGTGGCATTGTGGGAGGAGGTGTTCAATGCTCTCCGCAGTACTTTGCTTCAATGACTTCTATATGCCTTTCTTCCTCTTCCCCTCATCCCAAGAGTGATCCGGAAGATGTTGACCGAGAGGGCGGAGATCCTTCTTCTTGCCCCCCACTGGCCCAGAAAACCATGGTTTGCTGACCTGGTCAACCTGTCAGTGGCCAGACCATGGAAGATACCACTGGACAGAATCTCCCTCAGCCAGGGGATCTTGGTCCACCCGGACCCTCAATGGCTGTGACTGACAATCTGGAATTTGAGTGGAGAGTTCTGAGCAGGGACAATTACTCCTCCAGAGTGATTCGAACTATTCAGGCCTCCAGGAGGTCTGGAGTACCCTACCTGGGACCTGACCAAGGTATTGCACTCGCTTACCAAGGCCCCCTTTTGAGCCACTGAAATCGGTCACACTGCGCTTCCTCACCTGCAAGATGGCCTTCCTGGTGGCCGTCACATCAGCCAGATGGATTTCCAAACTGGTGGCCCTCTCTGTCAGAAAGGACCTCTGTATATTTCACCCAACAGGGTGGTCTTGTGGCTGGACCGCTCCTTTGTTCCCAAGTTGATGTTAGCACGTCAAGATGCATTTATCCTAGTGCTGACACTTGTACTGCCAGACTTCTGCCCAGGCCCAGTACACCTGGAGAAGAAGTGGCACACCTTGGACGTAAGGAGGGCCCTCCGCATATACATTAAGAGGACTTCCCCTTTCAGGAAGAGAGAGTCCCTATTTGTGTCCTTCCAGCCCTCTACACTGGGCAGCAGGGTCACACCATCAACAGTGGGCCAGTGGATACGGGCTTGCATCGCCAAGGCTTACGAACTGCAGGCTCTTCCAGTACCTTGGTGGGTTACGAACCATTCCACAGGGAGCACAGCCACGACAGCAGCGTAGGCGACGCAGGCCTCTATTGAGGAGATTTGTCAAGCAGCTACATGGTCCTCTCCATCCCCTTTCATTAGGCATTACAAGCTGGACACCTTCGTTTTGGCTGAAGCGGTCTTTGGCAGGTGAATCCTCCAGAGGATTCACACTGATCAGAAGACCCCAGACCAGACTGCGGCCCACCCGTAGGACAAGCCAGCTTTGGTATTTCCCATTCCTGGATTCTCTCGTCAGCACACTGGAGAAGGGGTATTGGACTTACCTGATATGCTCCTTCTTGGTGTGCTGAGAGAGAATCCAGCCCCACCCTGGGGACCATCTGGTCTTGAGTCCAAAGGTGGGCACCATTAGAACAGAGGCACGTCAGTCTGTCACTACGCCTTCGCCAAAAGTTGGGGACCATTGGTAATGGACGCGTGTCCGCACAGCTCTGACAGACTCAGTCCAATTAGCTACGAGACGAAGTCAACCCATTCCTGGAGTCTCTCTCAGAACACTGAGAAGGAGCGTATCAGGTAAAACCAACGCCCCTTTTCTTAACTTTTCTTATGTTTGAAATGGTGAAGTTGAGATGCTTTCTAATTATTCACATTAGTTACTACATTAATTGAAAGATTTAGAAAACATTTATCTGTCATGCTACTTTCCACCCTTTTCTTGACCAGGTTTTGTAAGGCAGTTAGGCTTGTGATTTAAATTCTCTGTGTGTGTGTGTGTGTGTGGTTGCAAGATGTCTGCATTTCAGTCATCAATGTAGCAGGGTTGGTTGCTGGACAGAGCAGAACATTTTCTGATATCCAATTTTTTTTTCTCCTTCCCAACCACCATTCAAAGTTTTCTGAAAGTAGTCTTAGGCTGTTATGATTAAGGATTTGATATTAGCTAAAATGTTATAAACATAGAACACATGGTGATTTTATTAAAATGTGAACAACGATGACAATCAGTACAAAAACTCAAAATAAAACTATCCTTTATTGTATGTCATATTCACTAAAATTATCGTTTTAAATGTTTTCATGAAGCTGGAGGTTTTGAAATTACATCTGTCTTTTATCTTTGCAAAATACAAATATTTTTAGGAAAACACTCCATTAATTATGCCAATTGGAAAGCCATTGCAGATTTTGTAACATGATGAGCTTTCAATTTAACCTTTAAAATTAAATTAAGGAAATGTATCTGCAAATGCCTGAAATATGCAATAATTGCTATTGCTACATGGCTTACATTAAAATTGTAAATACCAAAAAGGCTTCAATTGCTATAGCTCTCGGGTCTAAAAGAATAAGACTAATATATAGAATTCTCTCAGAGGTACTTCATTTGACATAGTTTTGTGCCCTGCTTTTTCTCTAAAAGGTTACTCTGAAGAGACTCCCTGGTTACTTGATGAGTTTTGTAACTCACTATGGTTTTTTATTAGGTAATCCACATCCAACTTCAAGATATCTCAGCTTCCATGATATATATTTCCTTTTTCCTAAATGACCTTATTGCTAAAGAGGGATGACAAATCGCACCGTCAGTTCTATATTTGTATATTGAGTTAGGTATTTAGGATTGACAGTAATTGAAATAAAATAAAAACAATTATGCTGAATCATTTATGATGGATGCAATCTATTGGGTGATATTTTCACATGTGCTTCTTTAAGAATGAGAAGGGCAAAGCTATATATGATTGTAGCCTATGGTAATACAACAATGCATATTTTAATGTATGCTTTATAATTTATTTCATATTCCATGATACAAATAGTACAATAATCTTAAGAGTGTTTTTGACAACACAATCATTTCATTATTTTAACACATTCACATCATCAGCAGGTAAGGAAGCTGGCTTACGCTAAAAGAGACCACTGATCTTTCAAAATCAATTTGCTTGCCCCCTTACTGATTGGCAAAACTCTTAAACATTTTATACTGGAGTTAGAGAGACAGGGATTTACTTTCTGCAGTGTTTGTTGTCTTCTTAGAAACAGTGTGAAAAGCAGCAAAGGAGTTTAGAGAATATCTTTTGCAGTAACACTGGGAAAAGATGCGTATATTTGGTCACAGTTTAGAACTCTTTTTATTTTCCTATTCCAAAATCTATTTTATTTATATATATACATATACATATATACATATATACATATATACATATATACATATACATATACATACATACATACATACATACATACATATATATATATACACACACACACACACACATACATATACATACATACATACATATATCATTATTAGTTTTTGCATTTTTTATCATAGACATACTTTTGAACTTTCATGCTTATTCTCAGAACTACAGATGTTGTGCCTTGTTGATGTAAGAGAAGGACTGGCTAGGGAAAAGGATGAAAAGAGGGATAAGTATAAAATCACTATGTAGCCACATACAAACTTGTCCAGCCCCCTTTGTCTGCCATTGACCCTTATCTAACTAACCAAGTGCTGACCGTTAGTTGAGAAGATTTGCCCGACAGTTGCAAATTAAATGATAACTACAATAACAACAATAATAAAACCCTGCTTATGTCAGTGACCATTAGGCCTGACCTTGAGCAATTGGTAAATTTTCCTTCCTTCCCTCCCCCAGGATTAAAAAAATATACTTGAACCTGTGACTATAATTCTCAAGGCTAAACAGTTTCTGATATTAAGGACAAGATGAATAAAATAGAACAAATTTTAATATAAATGAGAAGAAATGTTGCTAAATTGTCAAAGGACAAATCAGGGAGTTATTAAAAGCCGCTCTTAACAAAGGGAAGATATAAGTTCAGTAAATTAACAAATATTTCCCTCAACGCCTTTGCTTTGATTAGAAAGCTTTATAACAGATATACAAAAATAGATTAGAATTCACAATAGAATAATTTATAGTACATAAAAATACTACTAATTAACACAAAAGGTCACACAAGCACTAGAATATCCTTATGTTTCACATAAAGGACTAGTCTAAGAGAGAGAGAGATACCTAACCATGAAGAAATATCCTTGCAACCATTATAAATCACCACAGAACCTTTCAGGCCTTAATAATTGTAGTGAGACTACTACATTTTCCAGGCAGGGTACTCAAAACTCCAGGCATGGGTTGACTCTTGTCTCCTATAGCTCTGTATACTGAGTTTAAACTGAAGAGACGCCCTCTGCTGATGCTCCCAGTTTCGACTCAGTCTTGAGCTCAAACAGACTTGTGGAGGAAAAGCTCTCTGGGCTTCTCTTCTATAAGTAGATAGAGTCAGGTTAAATTTGGAAGGTTTTTTGGTTATCTGGTGAGGCTGGGATTACAGACTACAGTGCAGCTAGTTCAGAGAGCCTCGGCTCTAGCTGCTGTTTGCTCAAGTGAAAGTTTTTTCGGTGCTGAGGATTTGGCTGTCAGGAGGCTGAATACACAAGCCTCCCTGATAGCGGGCACCATTTTGAAAGAGCGGGAACGGACGTTGGTCCGGGAATGCTCAGGAAACTTGTTCTGCTTGCTCGGAGGCTGGGAGCCAGGCTGAAGAGCAGGGGGCCCATGCACGGCGATAGGAGACATCGGAAGTAGCATGGACGTGCAGGGAAGATGCACCGCGGCCAGCCTGACTCCCAGGTGGGACAGTGCTTGCCGGAGCTTCAATTTGGGCACGAAAGAGCCGAGGATGACAGCAGCGGCTTAGTCCACGCTTACGGAAAGCTCTCAAGGCTGCCTGCTCAGAAGGGAGTGCAGACCTTGAGCATCAAGGGCCAGTACCAGAGGATTTCCCCCTCCTTGGCTGCCTGCCTTGTAAGGAGAGCAGCCTCAGGGGGGTGGCCGGTTTCCTGGCATTTGGACTGTCACATGACCACTGCACCTTTTGAAAGAGTCTGCTAACATCAGAGTGGTGATATATATTGCAGTCTCTTAAAGCCAGTTTTATTACAGTATTGTGGAAAGTGGCTATTTGAGGAGTTTTTGGGTGCAGTGCAGGACTTTCATTCCTGTCAGTGCCCACACTGAACCTTTTTCTGAATTTCTAACTCTGAACACTCAAAATGGTGTCTACTGCTCCTGTTCAGGACCAGAGGGAGGTGGCTGAGGAGTATCACTCTCAAGTGGCTCCTGCTCGTGTATCCAGGCGTGGATATAAAAGGTCCAAAAGTGGAAGCAGGGGGGCTGCAAAGGGGCTGCAAATTTTAGCCAAAATAAAGGCTAAAGCGCTTTCCATTACAAGACCCTCAAAGCTCAGGAGAGGGCTGAGAAAAGATTGCAGAAGGCTTTAGAAAAACAGATTGGAAAAGGGGCCATGGAGGCGGAGAAAAGGCAACATCTCAGTCCCATAGTGGATAGAGAAGTCATTGCTAATCCCTTTCCTGACCAGGCAGCACTGGCTGCTGAGCTAGATGTAGGTCAGCTATCTGAATCAGGCCCTTCTGCAGGCTTTACAGCCCCTTTCACCACTACCTCAGGGTAGGGAGGTGAGTAGGAGTAGCAGACCCCACCTGAAGTGTCTTTCACTCCGACTGCAGTGGGGATCCGCCTGGTGAAGGATTCTGTGGGGGATATATCCCAGATGATACAAAGATGGATCTCGGAAGCGGTGCAAAGAGGATTTGAGGCAGGCATAGCCCATACCTGCCAGACAGGCTTTGTGATCCTGGAGGTATCACACCAAGGGAGGTTCCAACAAGGTCAGCAACGGGAGGCCCCTGAATCTTATCACTACTCCGACTCCACCTCCCTCTTCTGAGGGCAGTGAAGGCTCGGTCTCTATGGAAGAGGGACAGATTGATCAAGAGCTGTCGGAGGAGGAGGGCTTGACACCTGACCAACTGGTCTTTAAGGGTCTGTTCAGGTCACATTTATTTAAGGCCTTGCTTTTCAAGGCCAAGACTTCTACCCATTTGGGCTGAACAGTTCCAGAGAGGACAATGTTATAGGGGAACATGACCCCGCTGGCCTGCTTTTTCTGAACCATTGATGGAAGCAGAGGCTATCCCAGTGCCCCCACTATTTATGGACATCATTCAATGGCAGTGGGCGTTGCCGGGAGTTTTTCCCAGCCCCACATCATTCGACAAGAATTTCTATAATATGGCACTGGACCTCACCAAGTTTCTTCAGACCCCTGAGGTCGATGAACTGGTGGTGGCATTGACATCTTCATCTGCTACCCTCACCTTAAGACCGGAAGAAAGAAAACTGGCACTGGCACTGCATAAGGCACATCAGGCAGCTGCCTGGGCCATTAAGACAGCCATGGCGGCCTCTCTCTTTACCAGAGTGTTGCTGCTATGGTTGAAACAAATGCAGGACAGGATACTGGTCAGTAACCGTAGAACGCAGCAGGATTTCAGTAAGGTGATTGCTGCTGCAATCAACTCCACCAAGTTTGGAGCCAGGGCCATTGCTGGAGCCAGACACCAAGTGGAAGTGGAGGTTGGGGTCTGCCCCAATTAGGGGGACAAAATTATTTGGGGAGTCCTTAGATCCAGTGTTAGTGGAATCTAGGGACAAGAGGCGGGTGTTCCCATCTCTTGCCAGGCGGTTTGACCGCCGTCCCTCACCACCTTTTCGGAGGCCTTATTTTCGTCCCTATACAGCACAGAATTTCCAGAGGGGATTCGCCCATAGGCAATATTATCAGTCGGGACAGGGATGAAAATCAATCACAGCCCCAGAATAGGCGATCCTTCCAGGGGGGTGGCAATTGCCCCTTTCGGAGATCGCGATGACTCCACAACCAGGGTTCCCATTGGTGGCTAGGCCTTTTTGTAGACCAATGGGAGGAGACTTCTATGGACATGTGGTTAAGGGAGACCATAAGATTCGGTTTCTCCATAGAATTTCTTGCAACACCTCCGAGGTTTTTTATCCGTTGTCCCATATCATACGACGCCTCAAAACGACGGAACATGGAAGCCATCATTCACCATCTAGTGGAGATCAGGGCGGTAGAGACAGTCCCAGGCGAACAGAAGGGACAAGGATAATACTCCATCCTGTTCGTCATTCAGAAAGCATCGGGGTGGGGTGAGGAGTTGCGACCAATTCTAAATCTCAAGGGCCTAAACCGGTATCTGTGGTATTGGAGGTTCAAGATGCATTCTCTCCTCTCGATATTGGAGAATGTCAGAGAGGGAGACTTCTTGACCTCAATCGACCTTACAGAGGCCTACCTACACATGCCGATATCAACATCTCACAGACAGTACCTAAGATTTTGCTACACTGGCAGGCATCTACAGTACCGGGCCAGAGTGTTTACCAAACTCTTGGCAGTGATAGGAGCATATCTCAGATCCAGACCAGCCCAAATACAATCCTATCTGGATGATATTTTGGTGCAATCGGCCTCCCACAGGCAAGCAGAGGAAGGCCTGTGGGTGGCAGTGCAATGCCTATAAACTCATGGCTTCTCCATCAGTGTGGAGAAGTCACTTTACTTGAGTAGAGGAAATTTGTCGAGCAGCAACCTGGTCGTTGCCGTCGCCTTTTATCAGGCACTACCGGCTGGACTCTTTGGCCTTGGCCGAGGCTGCTTTTGGCAGAAGGGTCCTTCAGCGAGTTCTGGGGATGACTGGTGAGCAGGACCAGACAGATACCCACCCGTGAGGACAGCCAGCTTTGGTATGTCCCATGCCTGGAGTCTTGAGTCCGCTGCCTGGAAAAGGGATGTTGGTC
The DNA here is from genome assembly GCA_022577455.1 of Arizona elegans. Taxonomy (NCBI): domain Eukaryota; kingdom Metazoa; phylum Chordata; class Lepidosauria; order Squamata; family Colubridae; genus Arizona; species Arizona elegans. Next base: position 61,285,463 of record JAKOOJ010000008.1, read on the forward strand.
CTATGTGATACACCCATTTTCAGGAGGGGACGAAAGACACCACCCCCACCCTAGGAGGAGTCTGGTCCGGGGTATCCTTGGAGTGTCATTGCAAGTACTACGTCCAGAGCCTCGCTGTGACATCGTCAAAACTGAGAGTGTCAGCAGAGGACATCTCTTCAGTTTAAAATCAGTCTCTAGAACTATAGGAGACAAGAGTCAACCCATGCCTGGAGTCTTTTGTCCCCTCCTGAAAATGGGTGTATCAGGTAGGACCAACACCCTTTCTGCACCCCAACTATATCTCCTTTAAAAAAACCCACTTGATTCAGTAACACAGCTTGATTGCTTTGCATACAGCTGTCTTCTATGGGTAAAACAAGTACAAGGTCACTTTAGGTGCAATGTAACTCAAAGTCTCTTAGTCACAGTTTTGCTGGGGAGAGGGAGGGAGAGTTATATATTGACACTATAAAACAAAAATTATTTAGAATGTTACAAATGCCTGCCTTCCCATCTTTTGTTTTTGGAAACACATATTACTGCATAACTATATGAAACTGTCTCTGAGTTTCTGAAAAACTTTCTACTAAGGCAGAATTTTTTTTAAATAAAGTATACTTTCATTGATTATAACCATTTGCAAAAATGCAAATATTCTTACACAACCCCACCTTCCTTGCTCTGATGTTAAACTGCTGGGTTTATGCTAATCTTGATCTGCAGCGGCAACAGAGAATGTGTTGTGGAATACACTTAGAATATATGGAGGATTAGAAGTGCCAGCATGGAAACTTCATGTCAGAAATAGAGAGTGTGACAGAAAAGTAAACATTTAGTGTACACTAAATACCTTTTGTCCCATTAATAATATGATTATCCCATTAACCATTTGACATTATGTTTTGAGACTTTAAATTCCATCTGTTTCTGAAAGAGAGTTTCCTCTGAGGCAGGAATTCAAGCCATGTTACACTGACATTACTTTCTGTGAAATTACAACCCAAGTTACTTTTTAGTCTCTTTATTTTTCTTTTATAACTGCAGTAAAAGAATTTGATTAAAAGCTTGAAAAAAAGTATTTCTAAACATAGCATCTAGTTTTTAGACTTTGGGAGAATTTATCTTGTTTGCATTAGCCTCTAAATATTGAAAGCAAGTTAAGATCCAAACATTTAATGCCATTTGGATCTAATAGCTAAAGTTTTCGAATTATTTCTATTCACTTTTACTTGGTAAGAGAGATTAGAAGGATGGTCATTTTCGGGTTTTGAGTGTGGGACTAGCTGCAATCCCAGGGCAGGGGTCATAGAATATCTACAGTCATCTTGTGGCTTTAAAGAGGCACTAATATGCAGATAACAGGATATGAGATCCTGTTTCTGAAGTTTGGAATACCAGGAATCAAATAGGGATCAGATAGAATAGCAGCTAGTTTACCAGTTTCCAGTAGCAGCTTCCCTACATTACTTGACTCAGTGGTTTGACTTACTGCACCGGAAGTCATCAACTTCAGAGCATAAGTCTGAATCAGTGATCATACTTATTGCACTGAGAGACTTCAACTTGGCTTTTCTGGGTATCCAGCAGTTTGGCAGTATGTATTAAGAATAATAATATTCTTTCCTTGAGATTCTCCTGCATAGTATATCAAGGCTGAAGCCCTAGTTACCATCTGGAATGAAAAAGTTGGATTTCAATTGTGCATATGTAATCTCTCACTGCTTGTAGATCCTGGAAAGTCCTCTTCTTTACACAGGAATTCCAGGAAATTAAGAACCAGAAGGATATCTTTAGAGAAAAAGAGAGAAAATCCAATTAAAAATGGGTAAGAGCCCATTACTAAGGATTCTCTTGTGAACATACAAAAAAAAGCTAGTATTTTTCTTATTGCATCTACAGATTGTTGGCTGACAGCTTGATCCAGTTCCTCAATGAATGAAGGGCCATAATGTGGTTGGTCTGACAGATAATCATGCAAATCTACTCTGAGCTGGAATCTGATCATGAAGGGTCTGTGGAGTTGATTGAAGCATTGTTTGGAAGGAGTTTGAATCAGTTGGTCAAGACAAATAAGTGAATGGAATCCTTGGGGCTGTTAGTGCAGGTACTTGTATTTTAGATCCATGGCGCTGTGGTTGATCAAAACTTTCCAAAAGATATGTGATTGAGTTCAGGTAGTGTAAATTCATCATAGAGTAGGAAACTTTTTATCCTGTCTTCAACCTTCCCTTCCTATTTCTAAACTAGCATTGATCATACTTCCATATTACCGTTGACAGAATTGTGATAATAGTGCTGCATCCCTTCTAGTTCTCCTTGATCTCTCGGTGGCCTTTGAAATCATTAATCATGTATCCTTCCAGACTTCTAGCCCTAACAAGATCTGGCTGTGATTTTGTGCCCTGTGCCCCTGCCCTGAATTTCTGGTTCTAGACAGGAGCAATACTTATCCAGCTTGACTGTCCTACCAAATAGCAGGTGGCAACCATTGTTAGGAGGGACTTTGCAAATATCCATCTTGTGTGCCAATTGTATGCATTTCTGGAGAAGTCCTTGCTCAGGATCACCCCTAATCTCGGTTGCGGCAATGCGTTTTCAAGCTGCCCTTGAAAACCACTCAGAAGCTACAGTTCATCTGAAATGCAGAGATGTTTGTAACTATGGGTGCAGTTCAAGAAAATCTTCAATTTTTAAGAGTCCACAAAAAGGTTTTTAAAAAGAAAGATATTGATAGTACATCAGATTCAGAAAATTAAGAAATTATTATGCCCATTGCTCACTGTAGAAATTAGTTTAGAAAGAAGAAACTTATTTATTAGCCCCTTGCTATTTTGTGGCCAAGTTACTTGCCCAATCCTTACTTAATTTTAATGTATCCTACATTTAAATATATCTAGGATGATAAATGTATAATAGAAATTTGTTTATTGCCTAGTAATTTATATGTCTCTTCTTCCTAGGACTACATGTAATATATTTTCCTTTCCCAAAGTAACTCAGTTATGCTTTGATTATTTTATTTTGTTTCATTACCATTTTTTCAGCATGTTTGTAAACTATCCTGGGAAAATAATCAAAAGACAGTATTAAAAAGAATCTTAAACTAAACAGCAGGGTGAATTAGCAGCCGACAAACAGTAGTCTTTATGTCATCATCTTCTTAATTTATTAGGACATAATGACAAGAAGTTCTTATTCTAGTGTCTTCTGGAATATCCCTATTTCTACATGGCAAAGCTCCTGGGAAATAAAAGCTTCTCAAGGCATCCCAATGCTTTGTATGGTTTATGGGTACCATGGAAACAGTATTCCTCAGAGCTGTTGTGGATGCTGCATAGCAGTGTGCCAAGAATCTCGAGGGAAGAGAAAAATTTCTGCTGAGACCTCCTGATTTTTCTTGTTGTGAATGTGAGCCAAGGTGAGCATAATCAGAACTGAAGCGGAAATCTGAGCAAGAGAAGATCTAGTGGGATTGCAATACAGCACTAATTCCAAATAAAGGTAAATATGGTTAGCTATCAACGTTTGGTAATTATCAACTTAACTAGATCTTAGTGTGGCAAATATAAATTCAGCTCTTTTTTTTCTTATTAACTGGGTATGGCTAACAATTTGGGATAATTAGTTCTGACCAAGGATTATTATTATTATTTTTTTTGGTAAGAAGAAGTTTCCAAAGTGAAAATCTACAAAGAAAAAAAAAGAAAGGAAGTGGTATTATTATTTTCATGTAACTTTATACGTGAACACAATTGCTCAGAGAGTTCTGTTATTAGGAATGCTATTGTCCCATTGTTTAATTTTAATGTATTCTTGTTATAGAGTAAAATTAGTATGGATTGATTTGTTATAAGTAATATGGCAGTGGAGTTTGTCATTAGAATCTAGAATTGAATGCCTATAAAGATAAAATATACATACACATATACTCATATACATGAGCCTTGGTGGCGCAGCAGACTAAAGCACTGTTAACTAACACCAGCTGCCTGCAATTACTGCAAGTTCAAATCTCATCAGGCTCAAGGTTGACTCAGCCTTCCATTCTTTCGAGACAGGTAAAATGAGGACCCGGTTGGCTGACTTTGTATAAAAAAGAACACCGCTGGGGGGGGTGGCGAAAGCCCTACTACGCAGGTATATACAAAAGTATGAAGGCTATTGCTTAACGCATTGTAAGCTGCCCTGAGTCTCCGGAAAAGGGCCAGATTATAAATCAAACCATTAAATAAATAAATAAATACATACATACATACATACATACATACATACATACATACAAACATACATAAATACACATCTACAAATACTGAAAAATAAACACTTCTTTTCTACAGTAATTGTCATCTCTGTCCATTATTGTCTAGGGATATCTTAAAGAGTGTTGTATCTACCGTATTTTTCGGAGTATAAGACGCACCGGAGTATAAAACGCACGTACCTTTTTTGTTTTGTTTTTATTTTTTAGACAAACATACATACAAACATACAATGTATTTTCTTTGAACAGAGTATTTGGCCGGTTCACAAATTTAAACAGTGTTTAATCATTTCAATTAAATTTATAATTTCTATATTTCCTTTTTGCCATATTTATTCATCTGTTTTTTTTTAAAAAAAAACAGTATTACCCTCATCCTCATCTCTAATCTTAATCAAATTCAATTTTTCCCTTCTATTCTATATTATACCCCTTCCCATTGTCATCTATTTTTATATCCATCCTCATATTGGTTAATTATGTAATATTACAATTGTTTAATACAAATTCAACATTTTAATATAAATCAATTAGTTATATAACTATCTTTTTATATATATTAATCAATATGAACATGAATATTCCAATTATTTCCATGCAACCCAATTTCTTAAAAATCAATTAATTATATTTACAATAATAATAAACCAAATAATTTTCCCCATATATTCCTCCAAACCACAACTTAACCATTTCTGCTTTCACACAATATACAATTAATAGTATCTCAATTATTACAATTCCCTAGTTAAATAGAGCTTTCCCCTTATGTTACTCATTTTCACATCTTAAAGTCTCCCAATAACTCAAATAGTTTTGCCCATATAATCCTCCAAATCACAACTTAATCATTTCTACTTTCATCACAATATATAATTAAAAATATTTCAATCGTTACAATTTCCCTAATTAAATTTAAAAATGTTCTAGCTGTTATCCAAGCTACAACTTAATCCTTTTTACTTTCACCACCATATACCATTAAAGGTATTTCAATTGTTACAGTTTATACTTATTCATATTTCTAAAAAAAATAAAAAGATAAAAACTTATTGTCTGGATTTCAAAAATACAAAGACAAATATTCCAATTATTATTCATTTCATTTTTACAATCATGATTTTCCATTTATTTCTTACTACTATTCATATTTCAATTCTAAATATGTATAACATCTTTCTCTTTCGTTTCTTTTTCTTTTTCTCCCTTCCCTTTTTTTCTTTTGTGTTTTAAAATCTTGAACTCCTCTTTTGCCCTGAATTTCCCATTGTTTGAACCTACCTTTTTTGGTGAGGAAAAAGAAGAAAAAGAAATCTCCCTCTGCCTCTGCCTAATTTTGCTACGTTACAGCAAACAGCCTGCTTTACTTTCATTTTCATAGCTTGATTAGCCCAAAGAAAAAAAAAATCTGCTCCAGCAATTTACCTCTTTGCAGCAAGCAGCACAGCCCTGCGCAAAACAGCTGAGAGCAAATCAGCTGAGAGTCGGGAGGCCGATCCTATCAACTTGTGCTAATTAGGATGTGCTGAAGCTGAAAGGAGCTGTTTTTTCTTGCTGTTTGCTTGCAAGGAGATAACTGCTGGGAGGCACAGGCCAAAGGGTAGGGGCCAATGGGTGGACGAGGCTACATTTGGTGTATAAGACACACCTAAATTTTCACCCCCTTTTTGGGGGGGGGAAGGTGCGCCTTATACTCCGAAAAATACAGTATATATGTATATGTGTATATGTATGTATGCATGTATGCATGCATGCATTTATTTTCCACCACACTTTCCTCCCCCTATTTTCCTCATATCAACCCTGTGAGGTGGGTTGAGCTATGAGAGAATGACTGGCCCAAAGCCACCCAGCTGGCTTTCGTGGCTAAAGAGGGATTTGAACTCATGATCTCCTGCTTTTTAGCCTGGTGCCTTAACCACTAAATCAAACCAGCATTGCATATATTTACATTAACAAAAAATATTTGTTAGCTTGTTTGTAAAATATAAGTTTTTTAAATTAAATTATCTGAAATTTACAGACAATTACAAATCTGTGTACATTTAAACTGAAATGCTACTAACCACTTCCTGTTTCAAGATTATTTCTTTATAGTACTTAAAATTCCTTGCGCTGGGCTACATCATTTATGTCATTTCCGGTTGTTTATGATAAATTTTGATTATATTATACAGGAGGAAAATTAGATTTTTTTTATTACTCTAGTAACTTTCTTCTTGTGGTTCCAAGAATGCTGAGAATACAATTATAAAATTTCATTTTGTCTAAGAAAAGAAAATACAGGAAGTCATCAACTTACAACTACAATTGAGCCCAGAATTTCTGTTGCTAAATGAGACATTTGTTAAGTGAATTTTGCCCCATTTTATGACCTTTCTTGCCACAGTTGTTAAGTGAAACACTGTAGTTGTTAAGTTAGTGGCACAGTTGTTAAGTGAATCTGGCTTCCCCATTAACTTTGCTTGTCAGAAGATGATTACAAGACCCCAGGACACTGCAACTGTCATAAATATGTACCAATTGTCAGGTGCCCAAAGTTTGATCACATGAATTCAGGACCGCTACAACGGTCTTAAGTGTGAAAAACAGTCATAAATCATTTTTTTCAATGCCTTTGTAACTTCGATTGGTCACTGAATTAACTGTTGTAAGTTGAGGACTACCTGTATTGAATAACAATTAGCTTGTTCCATAGTGTGAAATATTTCTAATGAAAAATTTATAAAAATTTATAAGGTTATTCAATATATTAAAGAGAGTATCTTATATCCAAAACAGTTCCTCCTCCATCTATCTTGTTGCCATCTTCAAAACCCAGCAAAAGCAACATAGAGAAAGAAAATCATGATATAATTGGTGGCTTACTAGAACCTAGATTGTAATTGTACTTTTATTCCATATCCATTTTATTTTATTTTTCCAATACCCATTCCATATAAAGCCAGCTTCATAGATACATACATACATACATACTGTATTTTTTGGACTATAAGACACACTTTTTTGTCTCCCAAAAGGGGGTGAAAATGTCTATGCGTCTTATAGACTGAATATTGCCTAAATCCCGCCCACCCACTGGCTGTTTTTTTGCCTCTGCATGCCCCATTTTTGGGCCTTTTGTTTTTGGCTTTTTTTGGACTGTTTTTGAGGCCTTTTTTGGCCAGTTTTTGAGGCTTTTTTCAGCCTGTTTTCAAGGCTTTTTTCCGCCTATTTTTGAGGCTTTTTTGGCCAATTTTTTCAGAAAAAAAACAGCCTGAAAAAACAACCCAAAAACAGGCCTTGGGGGGGGCATTTTCAGGCCTAAAATCGGGCTGAAAAATGGCCTGAAAATGGCCCAAAAAACAAAGGGCCCAAAATGCTCCCCAAACAGGCAGTTTTTCTGGCTCTGTTTTGGGCCAAAATCGGCCCCAACCCCCCCCCATGGGCCATTTTTTTGAGCCGTTTTGAGGCTGTTTTCCCAGCCAAAATTGGCCCCAAAATGGCCTGAAAACGGCCCAAAAATGCTGGCTGCGAGAGGAAGCGAAGCCGGGTGAGCCAGACCCAGACGTGTCCCAGGTCCCCTTGTCCCAGAAGGAGCAACCTCGCACTCTTCCCTTCTCTGCTACCCCTCTTCTTCGCACGTGATCGCCCAGCAACAGAGAGGGAGAGGGAGAAGGGGATGGCGTTTCTGTGTAGCACTCTCCCCTCAATGCTAGCGGCCACCGCTGTCCCTTTCTCCATCTCCACTGCTGGGTAATCCCATGCGAAGAAGGCTAGCAGAGAAGGGAAGTCCAGTTTACCCAGCTTCTCTTCCTCTCGCAGCCAGCTTTTCCTATCTAACTTGACACAGTCTCTCTCATACACACACGCACACACACACACACACACACACACACACACACAAATAGGTTGGATCTTTTTTTCCTCCTGCCTCCCCACTGGAGACCCTTGATTCCCTCCCCAATCCTGCCTGTACCATACACATACACCCACACAAGTGACATAGAGTTGGCCATGCCCACTCAGTCACATAAATCACACACCCCCCCAGCCAGGCCCACCCAGCTACGCCCACCCAGCCAGTCATTAGGGCAGACCCTAATGGAGCCCACCATGGAAAATATGCTTTGGAATGCACAGAGAATGTTAATGTTGAACTTGTTGGCAATTCTTTAAAGGTATAGACTTTCCTAGGATTTGCACAGCTGACATAACAAGAATATATATATTTGTTTTGAGGAAGTCCTGTCAGGTATAATGTGCCCATTCCTCTACAATCTGATACATTCTTTTTCTTTTGAATATGAAGTACTGCACAACTCTAAAATGTAGATAATTGGGCACTGAGCTTTTTAAAAAAAATAGATTGTATGTAGATTGCTTGTTTCTGACACAGCATTTAATCGCTGAATTTACACCTTTATTACTTTCACAAATAACTGCAGGCAGGGAACATATCCAACACATCCTCCACCTCCTATCTTCCCCATGACATCTCTGTGAAATGAGTTGGGCTGAGAAAGAGTGAGTGGCCCAAAGTCACCCAAGCTTGCTTTCATGGCTAAGGTGGGACTTATACTCTCTTCGTAATCTGGTATCTTGAAGCATTTTTAAACTTATTCTTGCTTTTTTGGCTTGCCATATAAATTTCCTTGTTATCATATTTAGATATTGAAAATAAGTCTTTTCAATTTTTATCGGTATTGTCTGAAATAGAAATAATAATCTTGATAATATATTCATCTTTATAATTGCTATCCTTCCCATAAGTGACAATTGAAGATTTTTCCATTTATCCAAGTCTTTCTCAATTTGTTCTTTAAGTCTATAATAATTGTATTCTTTGATCGTTGCACACCTTGAAGTCAAATATATTCCTAAGTATTTAATTTTTTTCACTACTTGTATGTCTAATGTCTCTTCTATCTTTTGTTGTTGTTGTTGTTTTTCTGTAATATTTTTCACCGATTTTTGGTTTTTTTTTTTTTTTTGTTTGTTTATTTTCAGTCCAGACACTTTTCCATAATTCTCTATTTGGGCTAATAATTTTGGTCCTGTAACTTGTGGTTTCTCTAAGATAAATACTAAATCATCCGCAAATGCTTACAGTTTATATTCCTCTTTTTTAATTTTCATTTCCTTTATCTCTTTATCTCGCCTAATGTTTCTATTCAATACTTCTAGAGTCAGAATAAACAATAATGGTGATAGGGGACATCCTTGTCTAGTACCCTTCATAATTCCAACGTTCTCTGTCATTTCTCCATTCATCATTATCTTTACAGATTGGATGTCATAAATTGTTTTTACTGTATTTATAAATCTGTCCCCAAAGTCCATTCCCTGCAATTGTCCTATCATAAATTGCCAATTCACATTATCAAAAGCTTTTTGAGCATCTAAAAACATCATCGCCATTCATCTTTCTGAATGCGTCTTGTAATACTCCAAGGTATCCAAAATTACCTTCATATTGTCTCTAATTTACCTTTTAGGTAGGAATCCATTTTGATCTGTATGAATAAATTCATTTAACCGTTTTTTAAATCTGTTTGCCATTATTGAGGCAAAAATCTTGTAGTCCGCATTTAATAATGAAATGGTTCTATAGTTTTTTATTAGTTATAGAGTGTACTGCGTCTAAGGCGCGCTTTGCGCACATACACAGTACTCAAAAAACGCTCTTCTTTTTTCAATTTATACACCAACCACCTTCCTGGTTTATTTGCATTTTAAACCCATTTTAAACGGAGCGGAGCCCTGATGAGCCATGTGCTGGGACTGCAATAACGTGCCGAAGTTGACCAGGCAGTTTGCTGCAAGGGTGGCAGAGGCAGAATTTTTCCCCCTTGTTTTCCTCCTCTAAACCTAAGATGGTCAGGAGTATCTTATGGACCGAAAAATACAGTACCTTTGTGCATTTCCTTCTCTATTTGGCTGAGAAATGGAATGAGCAGAATGTGGAATTAATAAGCAGAATGTGCCCAGTACTAAACAAGTGCCTCACAGTAGCAGTGATGCTTACTGAAACAAAGGATAAGAATGTCCATTGGAAACAAATGGGAACAATATGTGAAACCACAAAGTGTGTCAACTGACGTGACTGAGCTCCATTGAAATAAGTAAAATAAGCTATAAATAAAAAAAAAAAGGGATGAGCCATTAAAGAGAGCGAAATTGGTAAAAGCAGCAGCCTTATTTTCTACTGAGATGATAATGGCAATTATTTTCTGATAGTCCTACTGTTTATCTTTTTCAGGTAGCAGAAGTAAAGGGAAACCTTAATTAAAAACAATCTCTAACTTGATCCTGAGAAAACCATTGACATATGGTTCTTCTCCATAGTGTAGAAATGGGAGGTGCCAGGCTGGGATATTCTATGCTCTAGCTCTATGTCCTGAATTGAAAACTTCTGAAGATCCGCCTCCCTGGTGACATCTCTTCAGTTTTTTTCAACTCAGCCTAGCTCATGGTGGCAATTCTTTCAGCTCCTAAGCTGTGAGTTGAGCCATAGTAATATTTCCCTGGATTTTATTTGATTTTATTTTAGAATTTATTTGAGTTTGTTGTTTCCTTTTCTGCTGCTTTTTCCCTGTGTGTTGGAATCTGTATTGCAGGTATTTAACCGGGGAGGGCTCTCCGATCGCGGATTGAGTGTGTGTGGGGGGTTGCTTGCAGGCTTCCCCCAGCCTCCCTTTTTTCCTTTTAGCGGCGGTGGGGAGATAGCTGGCTGGCTTTTGCCCCGGTTCCCCTCTGAGGCAGGCAGAAGCGATGGGAAACTGTTTTATAGCCGCGGGAGCCGCGCAGGTCTTTCTAGCCTTGCCGCGGCATCCCTTTGATCCCCGCCAGTCAGCTGTGCGGCGGAGCGGCTTTTTTGCTTATTTTCGCTGTCGTTGAAACCACTGCAGCCGCACCAGCCTTGGACAGCCTGGGCGTGGGCTGCTTTCCCTTGAGACCTTCGGAAGCACCTTTGGCTGTGAAAGGGGACAGTGCCAGCCACCAGGCTTTGATCTCCCGGCATTATCTGCGGCACGGGCTGGTAGGCTCTCCACTGGAGCGGATGGGAGCCTGGACTACTGACCAGCCTTGTTAATGTCTGCAGGCTTGCTTGGCAGCCTGACCTGACTTGGCGTGAGCCCTCAGTTTGCTGTGGTTGATTCGAATTTTGGCAATTACGAGCGGCCATTTTGAGAAGCACAGCAGCCATTTTATCTGCAATTCAGGCCAGTATACCTGCCTTGTTATTTTCCAGATTTCTCTTGAGACTTTTCCGCCCCTTTAAGGGAAATTGTTCCCTTCTTGGTCTGGGTGGTTAATTGGAAGGCATGGGGGATGCTGACAGGCAAGCACCCTTTTCGGCTGAGGGCTCTTGGTTCCCTCAACATGACAGAGGCAAGGACAGAGGCAAGGCTCCTTCCAGGCCACAAACTGCCAGCGTGGCTGTAGTAAATAAGATCAAGGCCTGGGCTAAGGCTAGATCTGGGCTTTCCAAGGCCGAGGAGAAGACAGCTCAAATCAGACAACGGGCCTTGGACAGAGAATTTGCAAAGGCCTCTGCCACTAATCTGGCCCAAGAAACCCCTCCGGCTCCTGTATCTGTCCACCACCTAGTGCGGATGTAGCAGTGCCACAGCTTTTTCCTACTCCTGCTGTGGCAGGGCCTTCTAGGCCGTGGACTCCAGAAGCTCGTACAGATACTCAGCCTCTCCAAGGGCATGCGGTGGCACCGAGATTACCTGAGGCCACCTTTACCTCCACAGTGGCGGGCCTCCGCCAGGATGGGGGGGGAGCAAGATGTCCCCAACTTTATGAAGTCCTGGGTGGAGCAGGCTATTCGAAGGGGCATTGCAGAGGGGATGCAGTTACAGTCACAAGCTTTCGCCCAGATGTATGCATTCCGACCAGAGGTTGAGCCTCAGAGGTTTATGATGGCTCCTGAGGAGGACCAGGACCAGTATTCCCCTTCTCCATCCGAATTGGTGAATTATCAAGGGGAGGGAGAATTTTCTGACCAGGATCAGGACCAGCTCCCTAAGCCTGCCTTTAAAGGGTTGTTTAATCCGGCCCTTTTGAAACCTCTGCTGACCAAGGCTAGGGCTACGGCGCGTTTGGGTCCAGACCCATTGCTCTCAGGTGCCAACATGGGTAGTGGAGAGCAGGATGATTACTTTTTCACAGAACAGGCAGTAGAGGCAGACACCATTCCCATCCCGGGAATGTTTTTGGACATGATACGTAGACAGTGGGCTGCCCCAGCTGTAGCTCCTTGGGCCTCGGGTCTGGATAATCAATTGTTCACTGTTGATTCGGATATGCTTAACCTGTTGGACGCTCCAGTAGCGGCACTCACCTCTTCTTCTGTGTTGCCACCTGATGCTGAGGATGCCTTGAAGGCGTTTCCTCCGTTGCCCAGTTTCCGGAGACCCGTTCAGGCGGGGGCTCATGGAATCGACTATCCAGCATTTGCTGGATATTCGGGCCATTCAGCCAGTTCCACTGGGGCAAAGGGGGTGCGGATTCTACTCCATCCTATTTGTCATCCCAAAGGCCTCAGGGGGATGGAGGGCAATTCTAAATTTGAAGGGACTCAACGATTATATCGTTTACAGGAGGTTCAAAATGCACTCCCTGCATTCCATCTTAGCGGGGATCAGGGAGGGAGACTTCTTAGCCTCCATAGATCTGACTGAAGCATACCTCCACATCCCTATTCGGCCGGAGCATTGTCAATACCTGAGGTTTTGTTATTCAGGCCGCCACTACCAATATCTCGCCCTGCCGTTCGGGCTGGCTTCCGCCCCCCCCCGGATGTTTACCAAGATTCTTTCGGTCTTGGCGACGTACCTCAGGTCGATCCCCATCAGGATCCAGTGCTATCTCGACGATCTGCTCCTACAGACGTCCTCTCTACAGCGAGTGGAACAGGACTTGGCCACGATAATAGGTGCACTGAGGGACCATGGTTTCTCTGTGCCAACTTGTGCCTTCCACGAGGCTAGTCCACTTAGGGGCCCTGATAGACACGCAAGCGGGGCAGGTTTTCTTGTCCCAAGACAGGCAGGAGAGTATAAAGGCGTTGATTTTGTTGCTTCAAGGGAGCCAGGCGGTACCAGTCGATCAGCTGTCCCAGCTGTTAGGGAAAATGATTTCTTGTTTGAATATAGTTCCCTGGGCCAGGTACCATGTGAGGCCACTACAGTGGTTCTTGCTCCCGTTTCAGAGGGCGGGCACGAGCTCGTCCAAGATCAGGGTGCGGGTACCGCCACGGGTGCTACGATCCCTGGCTTGGTGGACATCAGAGGCCATCCAGAGAGGGTGTCATTTCAGGGATCCCCGCAGGGTGGTAGTAACATCGGATGCCAATCTGTTGGGCTGGGGGCCCATTGCGGGTCTCAAGTGGCCCAGGGATGCTGGTCCCACCTAGAATACTCCCAGCAGATCAATTGGTTGGAGCTCCGAGCAGCTCGTCTGTCTCTGCAGGCATTTCTTCCACAGGTGAGAGGCCAGCATGTGCTCCTTCTCACAGACAACACGACAAAGGCCCATATAAACAGGCAAGGGGGGACTCGTTCCCAGCCTCTAATGCGAGAGGCGGAGACCCTTTGCCACTGGGCAGAGACTCACCTTTTATCTCTGACAGCGGACCACATCGCCGGGATGGACAACGTTGAAGCCGACTGGCTGAGTCGGGCCACTGTGGACCCATCGGAGTGGAGACTCCATCCCAGCCTGTTTGCGGACATAGTCGACCGGTTCAGTCGACTGGTGATGGACCTCTTTGCCTCTCCAACGAACACACAACTTCCCCATTTCTTCTCCCGTTTCCCTGTCCTGGGAGCGGCGGGGGTGGATGCTCTGTGGACCCCTCCTATACGCCTTCCCTCCCCTACCTCTCATCCCAGCTGTCATTTGGAAGGTGTTGTTGGAGGGGGCGGAGATAGTGTTAGTGGCCCCTCACTAGCCCAGACAGCCGTGGTTCGCCGACCTTGTCGACCTGTCTGCTCTGGCGGATTCTCCCGGACAGAGTCTCCCTCAGTCAGGGCCCGGTGCAGCACCTGGACCCGCAGAGACTGCAGTTGGCTGTTTGGAAGTTGAGCGGAGGCTCTTGAGGAGGGAGAACTTTCCTGCCAGGGTCATCAGGACTATGCAGGCGGCCAGGCGGCCCTCCACCATGCGCATTTACGAGGCCACGTGGAACAGGTTTGCAGTGTGGTGTGCCTCCAGACATTTGAGTCCAACTTCAGTATCAGTGATGGAGGTGCTGGAATTTTTACAGGAAGAGTTGGACATGGGACTTTCCACTAACACTTTACGATGACAGGTGGCTGCGCTGGGCTCTGTCTTGACATTTGGGGAGTGGGGTTCTCTCACTAACCATCCGAGGGTGAAGATCTTTCTGCGTGGAGCGGCTAATTTAAAACCCCCTCCACTTCACCATTATCCCACGTGGGACCTTTCTAAGTTTCTACAGGCATTGACTAAGGCATCTTTTGAACCATTGAGGGAGGCTAGTCTTCGTCTCCTCTCGTGTAAAGTAGCTTTCCTTGTGGCTGTCACGTCTGCCCAACGGATCTTGGAGTTGGCAGCATCGGTGCAGAAAGACCTATGTATTTTTCACTCCAACAGGGTGGTTCTACGACTGGACCCTACCTTCCTTCCTAAGGTCAACTCCTTGTTCCACCGAGCGCAGGAGTTGGTCCTGCCAGACTTTCGGCCTCGGCACGCCTTGGAGCAGACCTGGCACACTTTGGATGTGAGGAGGGCCCTCCATATTTATATTTTCAGTCCTCTTCTTTCCGGAAGACGGAGGAACTCTTTGTCTCCTTCCAACCATCGACTCTTGGCCACAGGGTGACCTCTTCCATGGTGGGGCGGTGGCTTCGGACGTGCATTTCATCTGCATATGAGCTTCAGGCTCTCCCGGTGCCCCAAGCGATAACGGCTCACTCCACCCGCAGTGCTGCCACAACGGCGGCCTGGGCTACTCAAGCGTCAGTCAAGGACATCTGTAGGGCAGCCACGTGGACTTCTTCCACTCCCTTCATCCGCAACTATAGACTTATTCCTACGCATTGGCGGAGGCGGCGTTTGGGAGACGAGTACTGCAGAGGGTTCATGAAGATCCAGGGTTGTCAGCCCAGGACAGTTCCAACCCTTAGGTCTGGCCAGTCTTTGGTATATCCCAGCCTGGCACCTCCCATTTCTACACTATGGAGAAGGGACGTTGGTCTTACCGTGATATGTTCCTTCTCATAGTGTAAAATGAGAGGTGCCAGCCCCACCCTGTCTGTGTCTGCCTGGACCGGCTCCTGTTGGTGGGGCGTATCTGTTTTCTGTCTTTCAGACTGTTTATCATTTGCTTTGGCTTCGTTGGCAAAACTGAAGAGACGTCACTAGGGATGCAGGTCTTCAGAAGTTTTCAACTCAGGACATAGAGGTAGAGCATAGAATATCCCAGCCTGGCACCTCCCATTTTACACTACGAGAAGCAACGTATCACGGTAAGACCAACGTCCCTTTTAGTTATAATATTTAAGCATTAGCTGTAGTATATATAAAATGCACAGCATTTATCTCCAGCTCTATAACATAATTTGAAGTCTGAAAAACGTAATTGTTATGTATTGTGATTTGTGTTTACATAGAATGCCAAATGGGGGTACCACCTTTGAGAAAAAAAATTCCAGCAGAACTTAATGAGTTCTGACAAGTAGAATTCTTACCTGGTTGTGAAGGGGACTTACATATGGATTGCACCAATAATTATTTTCACTAATAAAAATAAGTTGGATACATATTTATTTGTTTTTAATTATTTATATTATCCTTCCTTTGAAGACATCCCAAATGGTACAAGTGAAATATTTGTACTGAATAGCTGAATATTTTCTTTAATTGTATATGAAGAACATTCAGGTATATTAAATTATATTGATCATGATCTAAAAGATAAAGTGTGTACACTAGAGTACGGGTAGAGTGCAAAAATTTACAAAATAATTTTATGTATTTCCTGTAATGAAGATTTCTTTTTATTCCAGTATGCTACTTTGCTGAACTTTTCAGAAGAACATATGTGCTATAAAGATCTGTACAGAAAGAAGGGAAATAGTGAAATCTTTACTGAATTTTAATGTGCTGCCAAAGAAATAAACAGTTCATCTGCATCTAACTGTTTGGCACATGGATCTGTATTAACTTATGTTTGTCTTTCCTTATTTGAGAATTTATTTATTTATTTCTGTAGCCATGTCTCTTTAAATTTTAAAATTGATATCGTAAGCCTCTTTTAATCAGGAATATTTAAAATGTATATTACTGTTACAAACATTATGATATATAATTTCTTATAGTATATTAATATTTACAAGTTATAAACAGGAAGTAATGATAAGGAAAAGCAGCATTTGTCTTTGGCTAGCAAAAATCTAATGTAGGAATGATTCTTCTTCATGTGTTCAATCGTAGCACTGTATTCTCAATACTTTTCAAATTATTATCAGTTGCAATCCAATGATTAATTCACATTGACATAGTGTGAATTTGTAGTTGAGTTTAATTTGTTGTTTAAAACTTTTATGTTATCCTGAATTACCAATTCATAATTATTTGATACATTTGGCATCATGGTAAGAGGATGTAGTTCTTAAAAGAACCAATTTTTGCCAAATGCAGTAGAGGTAGTCCTCAACTTGTAACCACAATGAGGACTGGAATCTTGATAACTGTTTTGTGGCTGTGGCAGCTGGCCACAGGCAGCTGAAAAGTACCGGAGGTCACGGAAAAAGCTGCTGCCGTCACTGCCATGTTCTTCATGCATGCACATCCCATTGGACTTGCAAAGCAATGGGATGCTCATGCGTGAAGAACATGGTGCCGACGAACATGGTGGGCGGGGCAAGCGAGCATCAACTGGGGGACCGGTTCGGGGGCATGGCTAACTGGCCATTGCTACCAGTTCATTGACCTTGGCCAAATTTCCACCAACGGTTAGGTGCGAACAGCTGAATACCACCTCTGATCCATATGTAGGAGAAGCATCCTGCATCACAAAAACGTTAGGTGCAACTTGGAGACCCATTTGGAGAGTGGCAGGTGTGCCTAGTGCTCACCATGCCTTAGTAGAAGATGTCAGAATCTTTTCAAAGACTTTCTGAAGCAGTTCAAGGACAGGGCACTCTACAGAATGGCAGGTGCACATTGTTTCCACAATGCCTTGGAAAACTTCATAATCTTTCCAAAGGCTTTCTGAAAGTGTGGAAATAGGGTGTATTACTTAGATAATAGCAGGTGAGATTTGGAGGAACACATAAACAACATTGAAAAGAAGAGCTTGCTTGCTTGCAGCTGCTTCACGTAAGTCGGACCAGGTGTGCCTCATCATTAGCAAGAGGAACATGGTGAAAGTCAGCTAGATGTGGTAGAGCCTGAGGTGTGCAGGAGAGTTTGGGCTTTGCATCTAGTAGTGGTGCCGGTTGAAGTAGAAGCCTGAAGATAGTGACACAGGATTGAGACTATTGAAGGCCCTGGGCGACTAATTTCTCAGAGCTGCCGCCACCATTGAGGAATACCACTGTGCAATGTGGCCAAGAGCAAAAATGGGGAGAGGGGAATAGACAGGTGAAGAGAGTTGGAAGCAATCCCTTATTGAGGTTCAGGACTGGGAAAGTGGTGCAAGTCCAGAATGGCTTGGATGGGATAGGTCCTCAGCTAATGACTGGTAAAATTTGCTTAACAGCAGCAAAGGACATTTCAGTTCGCTAAATAGTGCAGTCAATGACATCGAGCTTTATGACATTATTTAGCATTGGAAATTCTGCTCCCAATTGTGGTTGTAAGTAGAGAACTATGGATCTAGTAAATGCATACAGCCAGACAACAAGATAACAACACATATTCTAGGGGTGAGACTGCATTAGGTACTTGTATGTAAATTCAAGGAGCCTCTAAGCCAAGATGGGAGAGTTAATAGGCTTCTCAATGTTAAAACAAAATATCCAATATTACAACAGTATGGTAGTAGGGTTAGGGTTAGGTGGAATTGTCCTGTAGTAAGTGAGGGTACCGGGCTCCATAAAACAGAAATCACAAGTGGAGCAAACTCTCCCACTACATTGTTGTGAATATCAGTATGTCCCCACAAGTAAATAAGTATTAGAAGCATACTTTTATTTCCTTGACCAAAAAGCTCAAGTATATCTTTTTGGAACCAGTTCTCTCACCCCACCATCAATTTGGTCTTTCACACAGCATTTGCATGGCCTCAGTATACTAGGTACTAAGTGTAAGCTGAAGGCTGTTGTCCTTGCTTCTGGAGGCCTGTAGCTGCTATCAGGGTTTATCTTGATGGCTAAGACTTTCTCACAACTCCTTCCTGTCCAGTTTTTCACCTACCAATGATTGGCCTCTGCAGTCAGGCTTCTAGAACATTCTTTTTTCTGATGAAGTGGACACTGCCATAATATGGCTTTAGCTGTCAGCTGGTTTTTCCCCCTTTTTTATTTTGGTTTAATGTTGCTCGCCAATCCTCCAGGGCTGAGGGAAACTATTGTTCAGCTCTAATTCCTATTTCCTTTTTCTCTCTCTGGATTTGTCTTTTTTGTGGTACTTCTTTTCATTGGTCTGCTTGCTTGCTTTCCCTCAGGTGAACGTAGGTTCCAACTGCTGTTTCTTCTTCCTCTAGCACTTGGTACATACTGACTTCCTGACACTAGGCGAAGCAAACAAGAAGAAGAGGAAAGAGGAAGATGGGCTTGCTATCAATCCAGTGTTTTTTTCTCCCTTCTACTGTCAAAGACATTCAAGTCAGATAGCAAAAAATATTCAGCTATATTTAGCATAGGAAACCAACTGGGTTTTTAAATGACAGGTAAAGGAGAACAGGGAAATACAAGAGAAACTGAACTGTTTGCTATATCTTTATTGTGGAAGTCATAAGACTGAGACCTTTGCCTGAACTTTTTAGGAAGAAAAACTGAACAAAGTACCTGTTCTGAACCAAATTGCAGCACAGTTTAATATTATCACCCCTTATCAATCTATATATATAAAAGTGAGATACCACTCGCAAAACCACATCACAAAATCTCTAGAACCATAAAGCCTACAAACTTGCCACGTATGTTCCTCTTGGCTTCTAGATGCTCACTAACAAAGGATTTTTCAAAATGACCATCAGAGCATTAGTATTTCCTATATTATTATCACGCTCTGATGTTAAGAAGTTCTACCCCCCCTCCCCACCTGAAAAAAAAATCTCTTCCAAATGCAAAACACAAGCAGAGGAGAGGAGTTTCAGTTTCAGTTTTACTTTCACTGCAGCAAGCAGGGGATAGGATAGGGGAGGCTTCTATGGGGCAAGGCTGGGGGAGAGAAGGGGATAGGATAGAAGGGGATGGGATAGGGGAGGCTTCTGTGGGGCAAGGCTAAGGGAGAGAAGGGGATAGGGTAGGTGACGCTTCTGCGGCAAGCTGAGGGAGAGAAGGGAATAGGATAGAAGGGGATAGGATAGGGAAGGCTTCTGTGTGGCAAGCCTGAGGGAGAGAAAGGGAGAGAGGAGGCTAATTGTAATTACTCATTAATTTTCAAGCTGTAACTGTTGATTTATCAAGCCCAATCACCTAGTTTCGTAGTGGAGCATGGGTATTCAGCTAGTTAATTATACTCCTAAAATTCTTACTGGTTTTTGATGTTACTAAAAGCAAAGATATAATACTTGAGCTAGTTTTTTAAACTTTATTCCAAAATAAGAACTATGTTGAGATAAATTAATTTGTTATTAAGGAAATAAGCTGTCATACTTAAATGATTTTTTATGATTGCATTGTTATATATTTAAATATGTATATAATTCATAACCTAAAATCAGTATAGCGTAATTTATACATTTCTTAATGCTGATTGCATTGTTATGTATTTAAATACAGTATGTATAATCCATAAATATTAAGTACATTTATATACATAAAATCAGTATAATTTATATTTAAATAATATTATTTTAAATAATACATTCATTTAGGCATCATCCTATGTATAACTTTGATTACTAAAATAGACCATATCATCAGGTCTAACGAGGGGCACGTAGCAATCCCATTTACTAAGAAATATCTGACAAGCCCAGGAAGTGAGCCTCCTCTACCATGGCACCTACCCTTTGGAACATCATCTCACCTCCCTCAGGTGAGATTAGCCCTGACTCTACTGACTTTTTGGAAATCCCTTAAAATGCTGTTTTTGTCAGCAGGCTTGGGGATCCCATAGAAATAGAAAGCCTACAAAATGTCTAGCAAATGACTACACTGTAGGTGAATCTTGAACATACTGTACTTTCCTGGGTTTTTCTTATACATTATTTATGTTTTAATGGTTTTTAATACTTTATTTTTAATGGTTTTGTTTCAGTTGTATACCACTCAGAGTCACATTTGTGAGATCAGCAACTAAGATAGGTATATAGGTTTGTGTGTAGTTGGTAGGTACATACATACATACATATATACCAATGGTAGGTTTTACATTTTTTTACTACTGGTTCTGTGGGTGTGACTTGGTGGACATGGCATGGCTTGGTGGGCGTGGCTTGGTGGGCATGGCACCGGAAGGATACTGTAAAATCTCCATTCCCATCGCACTCCAGGGAAAGGATATTGTAAAATTTCCATTCCCTCCCCAATCCAGGGGAAGGTTACTGCAAAATCCCCATTTCCTCCCGGTCAACTGGGACTTGGGAGGCAGAGAATAGATTGGGGCGGGGCCAGTCAGAATTTTTACTACCAATTCTCCGAACTACTCAAAATTTCTACTACCGGTTCTCTCCAGAACTGGTCACAACCTGCTGAAACCCACCTCTGATATATACATAAATGATTGGGAAACTAAAAATAATTTTCTGGGTCCCAGTGTAATCCACCCAAGAGTTCTTAAAATACTTAAAAATGAAAGTGCTGATATTTTCACAGAGTGCAATGTCTGTTGAACATTGACATCAATTTAACATAGGACATTAGCTTGTATGAATCTAAGTTTAAGAAATGGGCAGTAAAGGAAATTAGGACCAGATAGTTTTAGTAACAGACTGATCTGGTAAGTCTTTGGTAAGTCTTTAACCAACGGTTTCTAAACAGATGTAGCTGCAGAGGTGGTATTCAGCACCTGTGGTAAATACCACCTCTGACTGGCCCAGCCCCCAGCTATTCCCTGCCTCCTGAATCCCAGTTGATCGGGAAGAAATGGGGATTTTGCAGTAATCTTCCCCTGGAGTGGGGAGGGAATGGAGATTTTACAGTATCCTTCCCTGCCACGCCCACCAAGCATGCCCACAGAACCGGTAGTAAAAGGTTCTGAATCCCACCACTGTGTAGCTGCCATAAGATATGAACACAAATAGTTTAATCTGTGATATTGGCAAGTGATTTTAAAAGCAAAGAAAAATAGAGTTAGGAATATATGGATAATTTTCACATTGGCAAGTATATAAAGTGACATTTACAGAGATCTTAGTTTGGGATAAATATTTTTAACTAGTATGTGAATATACTGGAGTTGTAGCTGAGCAATGTCCATTAGCCAATGGCCTGTCATACTTAAAGTAATCATCCTTAAAGTAATCATCAATCTATTAATAAAGTTATCCAGTCAAAAAATAAAATAGGATTAGTCTGTCAAGAATTTTTCTTTGTTATTTTCTAGTAAATACTATACTAGTTCCAAAGTGCTAATGGGACAATCACATTATGATCTGCTCTATACTTTTTTTAGATATAGATATTGCACTGGTTAAATCTGTAGCTCCCTGGATCTTACTCTTCTTTTTGAAGAAGGGAACAATATTTGCATTCCTCCACTTACCTGACATCTTACCTGGTCTCCAGGATGTGTCAATGTTCCAACCAGATCACCAGTCAATTCTTTTGAATAGTATAACCCACACTTCATCTGACCTTGGAGATTTACATTTTCACTGGCCATGTTTCTATTCGTTGTTGTAAACTGAATAAACTTAGGAAACTTTACCTTTTTTGTTACAGTTAGTTGTTTGACACATTAATTAAAATGCTGATATAATGGTTCTTTTCTTTTTAAGTAAACATATTTAAGTATTTTTCTTATTCCTAGCAATCTTTTTTAACTCATCAAACATTTTCTGTAGAATTCCGATTTACTTGTCATTCTTTTCTTCCGTAAAATGGCCTTTTTATCTCCTGTATGTATTCTTATTGTTTTCAAAGAAGTGCAGATCTTCTTTGTCTGCAAAACTCTACCTAGATTGTTTCATATGTAAAGCAAAATAAGCACGTCTCCCCTTTTCTAATCCAACTGCTGTTGATAGTTCTAGTAACAGTTAATTTATAACATACCAATAAAGCTACCTCAAATTGTCAATCTCTTGTCTGGAAAAAAAATGCATATGGTACTGAGGAATCACTTGTAAATTTAACAAAAGATTAAAATACTATATTTTAATTTAATTTTATACTCAATACTATGAAATATATTTAATAGCTGATGGATGATATGTGGTAATGATCAGTAGTTTATATTATGTATTTGAACTTCTGTGAAGTACTCACATATTACCAGAAGTAAATTGAAAAACCTCTAAATATTTATATCAACTTTGAAAATCAGATTACTTGGTTCAGAGTCTTGAAGTCTAAAAATTATTAAATTATTAATATCTTTCATGGCATGACTTACCTGTTCAGTAATGAATGCTGCAGCTTCAAACTGTCACATCAAATTTGAATTGCGCATTTGTCAGCTAAATAGAAAGATAGTGAGTAGCATGTGGTCTGTTGCAAGGAATGTCAAAAGAATGCTATGTATAACAGCATGTATCACCCACTTTGTTATATAGAAGTAATCTCAAAACAGGCCATTGTATATCAAACTGTACTTGAGTCTGTTCACAACCTAAAATTAATATAGAATATGATGGGACTTTACTTATTTAGAGTTGTAAACTACATCAACTTAATTCTAAAGAAAGTTAAAAACAATAAATGCTAATGAGGAAGTCCTTGGTGCTCTCTAAGCTTGGTTGTTGCAGACATTTCATTATCCAAATATCAACTATAAAAATGTATTAAACTTGAATGCTAGCTGTCTCTTAATGACTCAAGTAAGTTGTAGATTTGTTTCTAGAGTAACCTCTAAACTCAAGCAGAGTAGAGCAGTAATATCACAAATACTTATGTAATTGAGGTGTGTAATACCTGAAATTATTATATTATTAATACCTGAAATCTGGAGCATCTTTATAGACTCATATATTTTATTAATACAGTATTACCGTAATATAGGTAGTCCTTGACTTATAGGCACAATTGGACCAGAATTTCTGTTGTAAGTCAAGTAAGTCATTGTAATTCTAACTAAAGTCATAATATGACCAGGCCGATTTTATCATGGTTTTCACAATAGTTGGAAGTCAAGTCACCATGGTCATAAGTTGAGCCACATAGTTGTAAATCGAGTCCATGATCGTAAGTAAAAATCCATCTTAACTAATGATATTTGTTGCCTGAAACCATAATACCGTAACACTTTTTGAAGTTAGTTTTTTCTTAAGTTTTTTAGTTTATGTATTTATTTATATGGTCTTTTTATTTAAGTTTAATTTAAATTTTATATTCTGCTCTTAGGATGCTATAGGTTCTTTCGAAAACTTCCCTGAAGTCTAGCTATTGATTAAGTAATTCATTAATTACAGCAATCAAAAGGTATTCTATACTCAAACATTATTACTACTATATTCTCTGTCACTCTCATCATCTTTTTTTATACTGTAAAATCCTTCATATTTGGAGATGTAAATTTTAACTCTAGAGCAGGGTGTCAAACTCGCATCGCCTTGGTGAGAAAATCCTTCATACTTGGAGATGTAAATTTTAACTCTAGAGCAGGGGTTTCAAACTTGCATCGTCATGGCGGCGTCACAAGACACATTGGGACTTTTTTCCCCTTAGCTAAACCAGGCGGGAGTGGGGCCAGCATCTGACGCATCCAGCCCATGTGCCTCGAAACAAAAAGCCTTAGCAATTCAGATGCTAGGGTTTGCTAGGATGATGGCTTGTTCTGTTTTCTTCTTTATGACATCCTATGGAAAAGCCTTAATTGTCCTGTAGACAGATAGCTTCTAAATAAATCATAATTTGCTGCTACCGACGACCTCCCATCGACCTGTGCGCTCCCACAGAGAGGGCCTCCTCAGGGTGCCATCAGCCAAACAATGTAGGCTGGTGGCCCCCAGGGGGAGGGCCTTCTCTGTGGGGGCTCCCACCCTCTGGAATCAGTTGCCCCTGGAGATAAGGAGAATCCATTACCTCAATGCCTTCCGTCGTTCCCTGAAAACCCATCTTTTCCAGCAAGCCGGGTTGGCTTAAGAATAAATTTTTAAATTCTTTTAATTAGTCTGTGATTTTTTTAACTTTCGGGCCAAAATTTATATATATTTTTAAATGTTTTAATATTTGTATACTATGTTTTTTATCTTGGCTGTACACCGCCCTGAGTCCTCAGGGAGAAGGGCGGTATATAAATTGGAAATTAAATTAAATTAAATTAAATTAAATTAAATTAAATTAAATTAAATAATTAAATTAATAATAATTAGGGCTCCTACTTATTAGTCTATCTATTTATCATCTTTGTAAAGGATTTTTATAGCCTAATGTAAGATTCAGTTTTTCAAAATATATTCTGAGAATGACTGAGGAGCCAAGATCTTGTTTTCTTTGAGTCCATTTTAGTATGGAGACAAAAATAAATATTTCAATCCTTCTATTAATTGTGGAGCTTCTTATTTTTTGACTGTGCTTATGTGTTGGGTTTTTCACTAGCATCATGTAGTTGGCCAGTTTGTTTGTTTTTTACTTGAATTGTTTTTCTAATTTCCCACACAGTTGCTTTCCTCTTATAATAAATTATATTAGAAATTTAAAATTATTGAATGCATTGGTTATTCTTAAGTGTATAATTTCTCCTTTGGATAAGGAAGTTTATTTCTGTGAAGGTGATCACTATTCCTTTCTTAATCATTTTCTCACAGACATATGATCCTCCAGTGAAATTCTTCAACTTATGACTAAAAATGGACAATGATAGTGTGAAAATAAAACTTGCCTTTTTCTAATATTTATTTTACTATCATATTTATTTTTTCCTCATGTTGACATTGGGATATTAAGAGGAAACTGTTTAAGCAGCCAAAATCACAACTTTTCCTAAATAATGAGTCTATTGTTTCACAACATTTATAGCAAAATTGATTGCATGACCTTATATTCTTATCTACTTTAATCCTTTATCATTTCTCCCATGTTTTAAAGTGCTTATTTAACATAATTATTAACACTGCATACCTTTTTTATAACTACTGTTAATTTTGCTTATATCAGTTAGAAACTTTTAACATCAGCCAGCCAGAACTTTTTCTGGGGTCTTGCCATTCATTCTACTTGACTTCTGAAATATTGGGGTGTTGTATTTCTCAGACAAGAGTTCTATCTAGGTACTTTACTTTTAAGATGTCATTTCAGAAGATGCACACCTCCCTCCTCCCCACAAAAAATCTTGTATAGCTAAAGGGTCAGAAAACGGGAATCTAAGCAGCACCAACAAAGAATAAAACATTCTGATACTTCCACCTATACTTTTCTTGCCAATTTATCTTAATTATTTCAATTCTCCCAGGGCTGTTGGGCAGAGAGCCTGAATTCCAGGCAGATCAAGGAAATCCTTTCTACAATTCTTTGTAGCTTTCAGGACCTGTTCTTTTCTTCTCTGGGCCCCGTTATTTTATCCAATTGGAAAAGTGAAGTGGCTATTTTGAGAGGAGTGATAGGTTACTAAAATTGTTTATATGTGATGAAGGCAGGAAGTCATATATATTTCTTTTCTTTATTCTATTTATTTATTTATTTATTGGTTCGATTTATATGCCGCCCTTTTTCGGAGACTCAGGGCAGCTTACAATGCGTTAAGCAATAGCCTTCATACTTTTGTATATACCTGCTTAGTAGGGCATTTTGGCCCCCCCAAGCGGTGTTCTATTTTATACAGTCGGCTTATTGCCCCCACAAACCGGGTCCTCATTTTACCTATCTCGAAAAGATGGAAGGCTGAGTCAACCTTGAGCCTGGTGAGATTTGAACTTGCAGTAATTGCAGGCAGCTGGTGTTACTTAACAGTGCTTTAGTCTGCTGAGTCACCAAGGCTCTTCAAGGCTATTCTTTTCTAGTCTCCTATTTTTTTTCTGCTTTATACTTTGTATATCTTTAGAGTTTAAAATGTGTATTAGTTTTTATTGTTGTAATTATAATCTTTAATAAAATTACTATTTAAGGATGGTAAGTGGAGCAACTTTTAGAAATATTTGGCTTTTATTTAGAATTAAACTGCAGTGCATAAACCATTATACTCCTGAAAATATTTTTTGAGCACTTGTATAACAGCTTGGGTATGAACTCAAGCATGTATGTGCATTGTTGTGTAATGTTGAGGTGTTTGTTTATGGAAATAAAGAATATATATATTCTAAGTTAAAGAATATATATATTTCAGCAGCATTTTAAAAATTATTTTTATTTATCTATGTTAGGTTAGATGCCAACATGATTCCATGCTGCTAACAGCCGCGTAGATGTACATCAGGATACAATAATAACATTTTCAAGCCTTAAAATGACCTACTTTTTGTTACTGCTTTTGTTGGCTTGCTCACTTGGAATAAGTCATAAATTGGCATGGTTGATTCAGGAACTACAGTATAACTCTTCAAGTTGGGTAGAATATAAAGAAACTTAAGTCCATGCTACCAAGCAAAGCCCTATACAGTACATAATACCAAGCTTAACTATACAATCCTAATGGATTAGTTTGACAAGTTGTAGTAAAAAATTGCAGGTTGTAGAATGATGATTTGCACTGCATTACCCAATAAAGTTCATGGGTGAGTGAGAATTTCAAACCATATCTAATTATTTTTCTGTGTGTATTTGAATACAAATGATTTTTTTTTGTTATTCCTAATTAATAATATCGAATTAGAGAACATGTCCAACTGAATCAGTGAACCTTGACAAAATATGCAATTGCAATCCAGAAAGAACCTCAACATAAAGATCAGCTTTAATGGAAAACAAAGGTTCTTATACCTGGGCTTTAAACTTAAACACTGTGCTTTTACTCTTCAGTACAATTTGGGCAGGGATCACAATAACTTTACAGCCGCAAGGGTACAAAAGGGGAGAGGGCTTCCATAATTATTCCTGCTGTTCTAATAAAATATTATATTGTTCCATAGGGTTGTATTTTGCCCCAGAACACTTTCTGCATACCAGCTAAGCCATCCAGTGGATAAAGGCAACTTACCCCAATTCCCTCATTTAGTTCCATATCAGTTTTAATCTATTCAATTGAATGAACTGTTGGAAAGAAATTGTGCAAAAAGGCTCAAGACAGTGAGGTTTTTTTATCCTGGAAAGCTGAGGAGATGGATACAAATAAGAACTGTGTGTATGGGAAAGCCATTTCCACAAATTATAATTAAGTCCATGCAAAGAAAAATACCCATATTGTTACAATGCTACTATTCCTAACAAGAAGTTGTGACAATAGTTTTAAAGGGGCATAATGCCTTCTTAAATCTGTTTAACCATTACATGGGAGACATCTGTTAAGAGATATTTGAACTGGTAAATGCTCAAGAACTGATGGATACTTCTTAAACTACTTTGGCCAGTGTGACTGATCCCAACCTTTCAAGATGAAGGGTTATTAGTAAATTTGTAGCAGAATTATTGCAGCTCTGTTTATAGAATATCTTTACTTATCCAGAAGGAAAAAAATTTAACTCTAAATTACATTTACAATAAAATATTGTAAATTTTATGGTGAATATTGTAAAGTGTCTTTTCTTATTGTAAATCATTACAAATACCACAAAACGGCATAAAATTCCATTAAGCTTTCTTTTCAAAGAAAGTCAAATTTTGCTAAGGGCTTCTGCTTTGTTCTTTCTACTGCTAGTTTATTTTACTATTTTAAAAAATTTTTAAATTTTAAACGATTACTTCTATTTATTTAGTGCTGATAACAGCTTTTTATCATTCATCATGGTTCTCTTTGGAAAAGACTTCTGTGTATATTTTTTTTCCTGATTTCCATTGTCAAGGGGAAATCTTTAAAGACAGAAGTAATCTCTCATGTAGTACAGCTATAAATTACATTTGCTTAACTGCTTTTAATTACTGTCTGATTTTTAAAAAGGCAATAGATTATTTTGGATCCTTATAAAAAGATTCATGCAATTACTTTAGTTATACAACTGTCATCCAGATTATTCTAATTTCTGTAAATAGTGAGAAAAATATAGTAGCTTTGTAGAGAATAGTTTGTTATTCATTTTTGAAAAAAAAAGATGTGGGTGTCTCTTATTTGATTATTACTTCTCTTTATTCTCTATATAGAACTTTATTTATTGTGTGTAACATAAGAAATCTTGGTTTATGTTTTGACAAGTTGCATTCCAAAAAAGCTACAATTTACCAATAGTATCTGTCTTTTGGCAGTTGCTAATGGCCAAATATCCCATGTCCCAATACTAAATGTGTGAAAGCCTTTAGTTCTTCCTTAAGTTATAATGAGGCATGTGAACATACCTACAAAACACCTTCTAGTTCAGAGGACTGTTGTTGTGCTAGATAGGAGTTGTCATTTTAAAGAAATAGGCAATCTTTGATAATTATGAAGAAGCCATGGAATGAAATTGCTACTAATGAAGTTTCAATTATATTTTATACATTGTCATGAATTAGCAGGAAAGATTGGATATATAGAATAGCATCCAACTTCTAAATCTGAAGATTTCTTCTGTTCTTCCCAAGATATAGACAGCTGAAGCATATTATCTTTTATAAATTCCATTTATACAATGCTGATGCATATTCTCTCTTTATAACATTGATCAGTTTACCTGCAATATTTATCCCACAAATTGAAGCCAATTTAAGTTTATAGTGTTCCTATATTTACATTGTCTAAATTCTAAATGCCTGACTCAGTATAACATTTCATTTCACCCTATGTAGTTAAACATTTTGTCAATTTTTATAAAATTGGAATAGCCATTAAGTTTCCAGTTTGCTTTCATTGCAGGGTACTTTTATTATTAACAATTCCATGATAAGCCAACAGATATATCTTTCTTTTATCAGCCTACTGGGAATGCTTCAGTTACTGATTTTCTTCTGTAAAACAGCTATTTAAGGAAAATGAATCATGCACTGTCCTTCATATATGTGGAGGTATTAATAAGCTTCCATTTTTGGTTTGTTGTAAGCTGCAATTCTCCACTGTTCTTAGAATTTAACAGAGATGTAACATCTAGAAGTCAAATATATATCGTATCAAATAGTTATAGTATCACACTAATTTTTTTGTTTGATAATTATTTATTAATGAATATGACATTTCCCTGATTTCTATTGATAAAGTAAACTGCAGTTTAGAACAAAGTAGACATTCCTTCAAAAGTGTATATTTATATTTGTATGTGTATGTGTGTGCATGTGCGCGCGCAGGCACACACGTGCACGCACGCGCGCCTACGTACACATGTATGTATGTTATTGTAATTTAATTTTTTATTAAAGATTTAATGCAATAGTAAAGAAATACAGATTAAACTCAAAAAAAGAAAATAAAATGTGCAAAAAACTAATAAAAAATAGAAAAAGAAGAAACGTAAAGAAAAAGTAAAGAAGTGACTTCTAGTTTTCAACAGAACAAGCAAAAAATTACAAACAAATATTTCTTTTTCCTGTAACCCACCTCTTCTATATGTAAAACCATACTGACCGACCACTATTGATTTTTCAATCCTAGAATTGACAAAAAGTATGTAAAGAGTTACCAGAGCTTTATAAAAACATATTTTATTTTAACCTTGATCAAGGAAGCCAACTTTATATTCCTTTCTTTTACTTCTATCAAATTTGATCTTTAACTCATTCACATATTACCTTTCTTTCATGAATATTTCTTCACGGCTTTAACAGACCTCTTTTGTAAATCCAGCTAAAAGTCATTATCTAAGTCTTACCTTGATTTATCTTTTGTATTTCTTCCTTTGTTTACACAGCCTCAACTTCTTTGTGTCTCCAGTAAAAAGTCCCTATCAGGATCATTCTACTGGTTTGATTCAAATGTAGTAAAAACTACTGGAACCTCTAAATTGAGAATTAAAAAATGAGCAGGCTGATACCTTATGGGCCTTTAAGATCCAAACAGGCAGGCATCTTGTTCATAACATTCTTGATAAAACAGATACTGCTTTTGACTAAGCAACTAGGGCTAGTAGTTCCAGCAGGACTACTGGTAAAGTTATTTACTCATTGCAAACATGCAAAAAGTGAAATCATTCTATGATATCTTTAACACCATCAAACAACAAAACCTGCCTATCCCGGATCCTTGGGAAGGACTTGATAGATGGATAAAAATACCACATCCAGACTAAATTTCTGGCTGCCTATGCGACCAACTGTAATAATAATGTGGTAAGAATTGAAAAGGCATCATGGTTAAAAATTTATTTATCAATGTTCTGTGCTGGTGTAATTACAGATACGGTAAATTGTTTACTGTAAGCATAGCTTGTGTAGATAAATATAGATTAATAGTACCTGAACATTTCTCCAATTGGGATTTGTCCAAGATAATAAAATATTGACAGACTCTGCTTTTTGTATAAAAGCTTTTTAAGCTGTGCTAGGATTTTTGTCCATATATAATATTTTGGATGTAAAATAACATCTTTACTGCATTTTTCTCTATTTAATATATATTATAATCTATTCATTTTGGAATTATTAAATAATTAGAATTTTAATAAGTTTTCTTCTGTTTCCAGGTTAGCACTATATGTATATGAATATCTTCTCCATGTAGGAGCACAGAAGTCTGCACAGACATTTTTATCAGAGGTATGTTTTCTACTCTTTTCTTATTTTTGGGTTAATAGTCAACTTTTTATATTATAAATTATCAGTGATTCTATAGAGAATCATGGTAGTCTGACATATAGTATATAAATGTTTAGAAATGAAATTATTTCTTGTGATAATTTTTAAAGCCATAAAAATTGTAGATATATTATTGATCTTGTTACATATCAAATAACAAGCACTGGGCTTGACTATTGTGGCCTGTCAGCCGCCGGCCCCTCCAGCAGCCAAATCAGATGTGGAGGCATGGGAATCAGGGTCAGCATCAAGGCAACCTGAGAGCTCCAAGGTGGAAGAGGGAATGGAACTGTCAGAGAGAGAGAGAGACAGAGGCAGAGCTTGGGCCATCCATCATCCCTCAGATGGAGAGTCAACAGCCCCCAGGTCTGGAGGTGGCTGATGAAGAAGAGGAGCAACAGCTGGATCCAGTGCCTGTGCGGATGCGCAGAAGGCAGAGAAGAGGAGAGCAGTAGATATCTGTGGGCCGAGCCTTGGGATGGAAGAGCCACTGCTGCTAGCGAAGTCCCACCCTAGCTCTGGGGATAAAAGGCAGGGGGTGGAGATGAATAGATGTGGCAGACAACTATTCATCTTCTTACTGGACAGACTTGTTAGCCTGTGGTGAGAGGGAAACTTTTTGCTGGGGCTGCTGGCGCTCCTAATAAAGGAATCATTAATTTAACTACAGAGGGTTTGTTATGTTCGGGGAGCTGGGTCAGAACACTGAAACATTACTTATCACTGTCGTTATAATCTTATTTTAAGCCCAAACTAAACAGAAAAAATAAGCAGAGAGAGAGAGAGAGAAATAGCTAATTAATGTAAATCATTATTTTGACTCCCAAGCCCCAGATTTTTTCCAGGCTACTCCAATCTAAGATTGGAAATCTTGTGCTTTTTTCCAGCCTATTGCTATGTGTGGCACCTATACTAATAGTTGAAAAACACTATAATAGTCAATTTCATATAAAATGAAAATATTAGACCGCTGTTGCAAATTATTATCCAGAGTATCATATACTAGCCTTAATTTTACTTGCATAAACTCACTATATCACCATTTATAATTGTTTAATTTTATTACTGATGTGGGTAAGAATTATACATATGTAGAAGCCACAATGTTTTTTCCCTTCCACATACGAAAGAAATGCTGTCATTACTAACACAGTCATTGCATCTTTGAAATGAATGGTTATCTCCAAAGTGAGAAGTATGTGTGGCTTAATAATATATAAATTTATATCATTTTAAAGTATACGGGATGAATAACACAGATAGTATTAATTTCTATGTGCATTCTAATGCAAATAGACTTCTGCTCATGCAACAGCTTTTCGTACTCTCCACGGCGATAGCTTGAATGTCACTATTATAAACAATAATATATTTGAGAAAAATAAAGTAGGTGAAATGTTTCTTACACTGCAAAAGTTATCCCATATGTGATATTTTCTTCTTTAGAAGTGTGGTTGTCTGGGATAAAAACAGTATAACACATGAGGGCAAACATAAAATGAGCCTGTCCAAATTTCTACAAAAAAACACAGATTAATCTGGCTGTACTTTCAGGCAGTGTAGAACAGTTGCCATAATTAGCAGATAAGTTAAAGCATAAGAATCAATAGGAAGCTATTGGTGGATGGAGCCGAGTGTGTATTTTGCTCTGCACACTCATACTTAGTCTGTTTTTTTGTCTCACTCTGACAGACAGAGCTATGCCTGTACACTCAAACTAATCTACTCCCTCAAACACAGAAGACAGCACATATTCTGATATCAGCTTTTTAAACAGCTTTTTAAAATTGATCTGTGTTGATTTTAAAAGAGCCATCTTTGAATTCATTTTAGCTAAATGCTATCTTTGTTTTCATGTGAATCTATCTTGCCTAAAGAAATAATCGTCATTTGCATTGATTTTAGATAAGATGGGAAAAAAACATCACATTGGGCGAACCCCCAGGATTCTTGCACTCTTGGTGGTGGTAAGTGTTTCAATTTACAAAGATTGTATTAGTTGTTAAAAGTATTATACTTGTACAAAATCTGATTTTTATCAAAGGTAATAAGAAATTTTGCTAACTAATTGGAAGACTAGTGTCAACCGCATTTAATATTGAACTGTCATTTCATTGCCTCAAAAAGATAAAATTAATTATGCAATTATTTCAGTTTAACCTTGCTCATTTTTCTTTCAGACGGATTGATACTCAAATTTTCCAAATCTTATGCTTTTCCCCTTTAGATGTTCCCATAGAACTACAAACATACACCTAAACTAGTTTGATGTGACAACTGCTTGTTAAGATTCTGCAGAAATGCCAACACATATATTATTATTGTCAGAAACAAAGTAGGTTTCTGACTTCAGAGCTCTTTTATATTTGGGAGCATCTGGAGTGCCAATCACTGGCTTCAAAATGATCAATGTGAACAGGTGATTAAAGCCCCACCTAATTTATATGCACACGTTGTGCATAACTCTTGTTAAAAAAAAGGACAGGGGCTTTGATTGCCCAGTTATTTCCACCATTTTGAAGCCAGTGAATGTTGCTGTCAATACCCCTGTATGTGTACAAAGAAGAATTCTGTATATAGGAGCAACAGTATTAATTTTAGGGGAGGGGGAAATTATTCATGCACATCCTTCTATGTGACATCTGCCACTGACACAAATGAGAAAATCCTTTGTGGAAGAAAAGAATAGGTCTGTGCATGTATCAGAAATGATTTAGAGGATATTATTCAGTTATCATGTAAGTGTAAGTACAGTCCTTGTATGATATTCATTAAAACAATTTCTTTAATTTTTCAGGCTTCCATCCCAGTATAAAAAATGATGTGGCTGCTTTAAGAATAATTTTAACTTTAACGATTGCCCTCTTTCAAGCAGTTGCATTTTTTTCAGATTCATGAAAAAAGAGAGAATGCTTTAATGTGTAGCATAGTAATAGATTGCTCATACTTGTACATCCTTTAGAGTTGCTGCTAATCATTTGTGAAACATGTACGGAAGAGACTTTGTTTTGGAAATATTCCTTGCCCAACCCTAATAAGATTAGCCAGTTTTTAGATGCTAGATTTCAGAGCAAAACCTGATTTACCAGTGTCCAGATTTCAACCTCAGACTCAGAAAAATAAATATTATATATATGTTTAATTTCTATACTATTCATTATTTTCAAAAGCATATAATATTTATTACATAAGGAAAGGATTTAAGTTAGTTTTATTATTTTTTTTTTATTAGATGGAAGGAGTCCCTAAATTAAGTGATCATCAGAGGATACCAGTGTTGTAGTCTAACTAGAAAGTTGGGAAAAAATCTTAGAAGAAAGCAATGCTATATTGTTGTTAATAAATCTGCAGAGAAAATGTCTGACATTTCCAGAAGCAAATTTCAAGTCAAAAATAACAGGATATTTTACCAATTAATGCAAAAGAAACTAAAGCTAGAAATACGAGCTTAAGATAGATACTCATTTTTAAATAGACATAATAGTATTTATAATTAATAAATATTTTTAATTGAAGAGACTTTTAGCTGTCATCTATCTCCGTGATGGCTAACCTTTTTGCCATCGCGTGCCAAAAGGGGGGGGACCACAGGGGGTCGTGCATGTGTGTGCCCACATCCATAATTCAATGGGCCCCATTCCCCGAACTCCCCCCACTTTTGGCACACGATGGCCCGGTGGGCCCGGTTGGCCCATTTTTTCGCCCTCCCCAGGCTCCAGAGCCTTTCTAAGAGCCTGGGGAGGGCGAAAACGGCCTTCCTCACCCCCCTGGAGGCCCTCCGGAGGCCAGAAACAGCCTGTTTCCCGACTTCCAGTGGGCCCGGAAGGCCTGAAAATCAGCTGGCCAGTGCGCACATGTGCGGCAGACCTGAGCTAGGGCAACATTCATGTGCCCACCAATATGGCTCTGCGTGCACCTGTGGCACGCATGCCAGAGGTTCGCCATCACGGTCAATGCTGTCTTCTCCCTTTCAGTCCCTTATATAAAAACAATCTCTCCTGGATCTTCAGAATGTAAAATTGTTTATGATTTTGTATGATGTTCTAATGATATAATGATAACAAAAATCAGTAAATTTCTAATGTTTTTAGACACGAATTGTTCATCTCAACTGTTAAACAGTTCTGGATTAAATATTGGTGGGGTTATTTTAAGTTTTTTTTAAAAAAAACAGATTTATTTGGTATTTAGATGCTTATCAGTTGCATGATCCTTGAATGTTTTCATTTTAACACAAATTAAATTATAGTATTAGGATATTTATCTGTATAACAGTCAATTAGGCTATCACTGTAATTATTCTTAAGTATGTGTAGTTTCAACAGAATGGGAATGCTACATACATTTTGCTTTCAGAGTATGAAGAGGGTAATAAATAGTAATTACTATAATGTATGTGTATAGATGGGATATACCTGAAAAAATATAAGTTGCAAATTGGGCATTCTTTTTTATTTTTAGTGTGTTTTGGGATCTCTATTGTGCAGCTCCAGAAAGACGTGAAACATGTGAACACTCAAGTGAAGCTAAAGCCTTTCATGATTATGTAAGTTTTATGTTCATTGGTTACGTTTTGTCTCAGCTTTATTTGGAAATGATAACAGCTATGAATTTAGTAATTTTCAATGTGCTGGAAAAGCTATTGCTTCCAATTTTTTGTATTCCCTTGATAGGTAATGGAAATGAAACTAATATTAACCCTGTATGCAATACAAGAGTCTGTTTTATGTAGGTTAGCAAAGGTTCAACCTTAAGAGACATCAAGATAACAACCCTGTGGTTAAAGTCAAAGAAGTCAAATTTTCAGTTAAATATGGGTAGTGTTGGTAAGAAAGAATGGAAAAGAGGATGTATAAGTAAGATAATATTAACTGCAACATATTGAAGACTAAAAAGTATTATCCAATTGTACTGTTTACCACATAATTAATGGGGGAAATTGTTTAAGGAAAAATCAAGCTGAAGAAACAAAATTGTCTAGTAATCAGATGGTTTGGTTTGGTTTTGTAAATGTTTAGAAGTGGACTGGAAGTGGACAACTGGTAGATATTTTAACACAAATTTATATGAAATCAGTGGAAACTCCTTGCATCTATTCCTTATAATAAATAGATCGTCAGTATGAGAAATTTCTAATGAATAATATTGTTTTTGGGTTTAACATGAGATTATTGAAATACAACTTTTTGCTTTTCTTGGTAGTATTCTAAAGTAGATTGCTGAAAGCAAAAATACCAGGGCCTGTGTATTAGGTGTGATTGTAAGCAAGTATGTTTTAAGTTAACATTTATACCTGTAAATAGCTCTGTGCTATTGTAACTGTGTTACAATGTCAGTTTAGTGATAATCGTGTGTAAAAATTCTAAATATGACTAAACTTACATTTAGATGTTTAATTATATCAGAAGTCAGTAATGTTTTGAGCCAATTGCATTCTTATAAATTTGAAATCATATTAGGAAGTTTTAACTATTTAACAGTTATCATGATAATTACCTTATTTTTCGGAGTATAAGACGCACCTTTTCCCCCCTAAAAGAGGCTGAAAATTTGGGTGCGTCTTATACTCCAAATGTAGCTTTTTCAAAGCTTTTTTTTCAGCCCTAACGTGGCACTAACGAGGTACTAGCGAGCGATCTTCCCAGCTTTGCCTGCTCCCTCGACTCTGTGTTTTAATGAGGCGCTAGCAAGTAAAGCAATCTCCATGCTTTGCTCCAACTCTCAGCTTTTCTTTAAAAGATTTTTTTCAGGCCCAGCTAGGTGCTAGCCAAGGGAACCAATCTCCCCCCGTGCTTTGCTTGCTTTTCTCATTGCTGCTTCCTCTCAGATGTGCCTTAGAAGCTGTTTTTTATCCCCAAGCAGGGGATAAAAAACCAGCAAACTAATGTGCTGAAGTTGACCAGACTAAGGACAC
Organism: Arizona elegans; assembly: GCA_022577455.1. Lineage (NCBI taxonomy): Eukaryota > Metazoa > Chordata > Lepidosauria > Squamata > Colubridae > Arizona > Arizona elegans. The sequence goes on from JAKOOJ010000008.1 coordinate 61,322,634, forward strand.
TAGCCAGATGAATACCTAGTAGGCAGATCCCCCCCCCCCTATTTTTCTCCCCAAAAACTAAGCTGCGTCTTATACTCCGGTGCGTCTTATACTCCGAAAAACATGGTATGACAAGTCACAACAAAAGCAAACTGATGATTCTGTTCCCTGTCACCCCACCCCACTGCTGGATTTTTCGTTCTTTCCCTTCCAAAGTCAGGGCTATTAGCATCCATTATTTTTATTTTCTAATGACTGAAGGTCAAATATGGTACAGAGAGGCATTCCTAGAAATAAAGATAGTGTGAAAATAAATTTGGCCATCATATTGCCTGTTTTTGAGTTATAGATTCCTAAATGGAAAGTGCTGTCTTCTAGTTACAGATTCATAATCAGATGATTTGTTTAGTAAAAGAATTGGTTAAATGTATAACAGCAGAAATAGCTCACATAAATAATGTTGTCAAGTCTTACATTCCCTGTGATTCTTTTCCTGATTTCCATCCCAGCTTTAGCTATATATTGTTATTATGAAAGAGTATATTGTGCAGCTGGACCTCTATGTTTAAGAAAGCAAGGGTGTTCAATATCAGTTTACTGAAGAAACAATCCTTTTCTAAGACCTGGTAGCACGTTGAGTAGCTTAATATTTTGATCGAATAACTCTTCTGAAACATAGTAATAATAGCTTTCAAAAAGGTCATTGTAACAGCAGGACATCACAAGAAAAAGGTACATAGTAAAGGCCCTAATACATTTAGATATCGGCTAAAAGATCTTGGAATACATTCTAATTATAAATAATTAGGGCTCTACAGTGCTTCAGATTCAAATACAGGAGTACAAATATAGGAACTGGCTGCAGCTACTTAAAGCAGACATTTCTGGGATTGTTTTGAAATGCATCCAGAGTGCTGCATCCCATAAATCTTTATGAGCACCCCCAATCAGTATATAGAAATGTTCTCTTAACAATTTTGATCCAGCTTTTGGAAAGTTTCCCTATATGCGTAAATGTCTTTGTCACATCTTTTATAGTAGTGAATGTTCGAAGAAACATTTACAGAACAGGTTTCTTAAAGAAGATTTTTGGAGTGTTCTGTGGTGTTTTACTTCAATATTTATTTATATATTACAGCCTGAGACAGAATTGTGAGCTATAGAAATATGCACACAGGCAATTGGAATCTTTTTTTTTCTTCTGTTTAATCATGTCTGATTTTGAGGAACTGTGGACTTGCAGTTTTCCTGGTCAGATTTTTCAGAAGTGTTTTGCAATTGCCTCCTTCCTAGGACTGAAAGAAAGTGACTGAGCCAAAGTTACCCAGCTGGCTACATGCCCAAGATGGGACTAGAACTCATAGTCTCCCAGTTTCTAGCCTGATACCTTAACTACCACACAAAACTGACTCCCAGCAATTGAATAGTTATAGCAAGTAAATCTTTTTTTAAAAAGCGGTAAAATCTAAATTGCTTCAGGTTAAAGTACTCAGTGTTTCCGTCTTAGTCTAAACTGGGCGAATAATTTCATATAGGATGCAGATGGATGTGATTCCTTTGTAATTTTTCACATTCCAATTATGTGTTAAAACTGTTTTATCTTGACTGATGATCTGATTACATATATGCCAAAAGAGAAATATATGTTACAGAAATAATACTATAGATATAGCCATGTCAGGTATTCTTACAAGCCAACAACTACATAATTTTAGGTGATCCTTTGACTATTGAGCATATTGTTAAAATTGAGCCTATGTATTTTAAAAGAAGCCATCATATTGCCTATGGAACAGGTTAATTCTGCCATAGTTTGACTCCTTAATGATATAAATCCAAAAAGAGTTCAGCAAAATCTTATTTCATTAATGGATAGGATTGTTAGCAAGATGAATAAAATTTTCCTTTATGACTATTGCTTGATTAGTTTCCAGATTTTGAATTATACATTTATGTAGAATTTGTTTGAATTAGTTGTTAAATCAGTTAAGCCAATCTCGACTACTGATGAATTGGTTAAATTAGTCTTAATTATTACCTAGTGCTAGAAGTTTACAACTTAAACAAACCAAAACTCCCCTGCAAACAATAAATGTCCTTGGAATTGTTATACCAAGAGACATAGATTTTAAAGTCTATAGAAGTTCAAGGTCACTGACCAACCACTGCATCCAACAATATGTGAAATCAGATTGTTAGTTTCTGAACTTGTGGCCAGGATATAGGAATACTGTTAGATTGGCAGTTATAAAATCTCTGTAGGGATAGAAAGTTAAAATGCTCTGACCCAGCGGCCTGATGAATCCAATGACTTCTAGAATGCACACAAGGAATTTCTCACTTCATTTCTTCATAATAATGTTGAAATCCTGGCTAATCAAAGAACATGGAGACTGCCTACGTGGCTGACATTATCCATTCTAAGTCTTGTTCCCTCTAACAGAGCTAAATTGTCACTTTGGCTTATTAGAGAGTTGAGAGCAATGAAGCAAATACACAGAAGATTGAAGTAGAAATGAGGAATTCTTGTGATGAGTCAGACCAAGTACAGAATGGTGTGTATTTTAAAGCCCATCTAAAATCTTACTCTGTGGTAGTAGACGCAGTAAAGAGAGATTACTTCAAGGGATGCCTCCATTGCATCTGCACAGAACAAACCAGCAATGCTTCTCCGTACTGTATGGCATCTCCTCCATCTAGATGTTAGGTCGGGGAGCCTGAACAGTCGGAGGCTCGCTGTGAGCAGTTTTCATTGTTCTTTGCAGACAAAAGTCGATCGGAGTTGCCTTGACTTGGACTCCAGTGTTTGGACAGGTCATAGGAGGTAAGCTTGGTAATGGTTCATATGGATTATTTTCATCTTGTAAGATCTTGGGGATATGAACAGGATATATGGAGAGATAAGAGCCAATACCTGCTTACTCAGTCCTTAAACTTTCCTCCTAGCTGATAGATTAACCAAGTTGGATTGGCCCTTTGGTTTCCACCTTGAGTCTTCGGAGAAAGGCGGCATACAAATTGAACAAACAAACAAACAAACAAATAAATAAATAAGGGAGGTGAGCATTGATCTTTGGGGCACAGGATGTATTTCCACCTGCTTAAAGAAGGCAGTAATAAAATCTTAACTTAAATAAGCCCTCTATTATGTTGACTATTATGTAACTATAGTCTAATCTCAAATATTTTATGTTGAGCCAAAGTTATTGATAATATGGTGGCCTCACAGCTCCCACTGTTTTTATTTATAATTTGAATCCCTTTCAGTAGGTACTTCATCTGGGATATGATACTTAAATTACTTTGATTGCTATAGTGATGTCCTGGGCCAGAAAACAATTGTCAAGCCTTTTGATTCAGCTGTTGTCTTTGAAACAAATCACATGAAATACTTAAGAATCAAGTTCTATTTCAAACAGATTAGTGCCAAATAAAACAATTTGGCAGCTTTGACAGGAACTCACAATATATATGTAGCTCTAGCTTTCATACTACATCTCTTGTTTTTTCTTCTAACCAATTCAAATTTAGCTTAATATTTTTCACCTCATAGCCTTAAAGGCTATAGAATCTGTTTTTACCACCATAAAAGTAGACAAACCATGGTATCTTTCAATGCAGTCTGGCAGAATTTGGCCTTGATAGCACTGATTTATGCAGTCCAGTAGTGGGTTCCACTTACCTTCGCTACCAGTTTGGAACTGTGAGCGCGTGCATGCATGTGCTTGCTTTGCTTGCGCACAGCGCTTCTATGCAAGCGCAGAGCATCCGTGATGACATCCAGGTGGGTGGGCAGAGCCTCCCACCGCCGCCACTACCAGTTTGCCTGAACCAGGGCGAACTGGTAGAAACCCACCACTGATGCAGTCCTTTATATTGTAATGTTGTAATACTAGGTAGCTTCTGTTTAACATGTACATTATTATCTACACTAAATGCTGACTAGAGCCTGCTGCTTCTCTCATTATCAACTTATCCAGTTAGTCTGATCAGCGGGGGAGGGGGGAGTTGTTCCCCTTTTCCAGAAGTTCATGTATTTAGTATATGGGAGAAGTTCTTCTGGTTGGCTCCCAGGCTATAGAAAGTTGTTCCCCGGGTTGTGTATTTACTAGGATTTAGAAAATGACAAAAGTCATATTTATTTTGTAAAACTTTTGGCACTATAAATTTGTTTTAATTGTATCAGTTTGACTTTGTGTTCTATTTTGTATTTTACTTTATAATTGTAAGCCTCCATAAGTGCTTATTATTATGGCCAAATTGTCGGTACCCCTGAACTTTACCATGAAATAAGTTAAAACTGACATAAGTAAATGGCATCCACCATTTTTAATTCCAAAGTCCATAGCATGAACACTTTGCTTTTATTATATGATTTCTAGTAAATAAGAAAGCAAATAAAGATAGCATGGACATAATTATTGGTATCTTAATTTAATATTTAATAACATACCCTTTTGTGGCAATCAAGTGCTTCTTGTAGCTTGAATGAAACTTCTGTTCTTCTCAACTGGCAATTTGTCCCACTTTACTTGAAAAAACTACTCCAGTTGGGTTCCTTCTTCCAACTGTGAGATTCAACTCTTTCCATAGATTTCTGTTAGGTTTAGATCAGGACTCATAGCAATCCACTTGAGAATAGTCCAGCGTTAGTTTTTGAACTTCTTGGGTGTGTTTGGAATAGTTGGAGGACCTATGACCTGCAACTGAGACAGAGTTTTCTAACACCAAACATTATTGCTTCATCTCACAATGCCTTGATAATCTTGTGATTTCATGGTGCTCGGCATAGATTCAGGTACTTGCAAAATCCCGTTAATATATCTTTACATTTTAGAATTAATTCATCTGGTCATATTTCCTGTCTAATCTTCCTTGTAAGGCTGACATCAATCTTGCAAGTTTGAAAGTACACATCTGCCACCATTTCACTTAGAATCTAAAAAACTAGCTTCTTGCTCCTTCTCACTCATTATCCAACTACAGGATATGCCTTCTCTTATCTGACCATTCCATAGCCAAAATCTCTTTCCCCGTCTCCCAAGGTTCTTCCCCCATACCATTGTAGACCTAGGCATTATGGCCCATTCTCCAATGTTTCACAGTAATGATGGTATTCTTTTCTTGAAAAGCACTGTTTTTATTCTATGGACATAGAGCTACTATGACTTACCAAAAACCTCAAATTTTGTTTCATCAGTTCAGAGGCACTCCAGATTGGAGTGGCATTCCAGATTGACTTGAATGAGGATAAGTTTTTTCAATATAATTTGTCCTGAGCACTAACCTCAATTTTATAAAATATGATGGATAAATAAAAGCTAAACTTATCAGAAGGACAGTCTGCTTTGACCAATCAAAAAGATGCTAAATCTCAAGTCAGTCAATTAGAAAATGAGTAGCTAAATTCATATACCTTAACCTTGTGTTTGAATTGACAAAAGGTGCAGACTAATTTTCATCAGTTGTGCTAACGTATTAAAAAAAATTATATAAGAGAGGCTTTGGACTTCAGTTTCAGACTTAGGTGTGTAGACTTCAGTTTCTGGAATGCCATGTTACCCAAGTTAGGGAAAGAAGACGATATGTAACTTGGGTTAGATACCATGTTTCCCCGAAAATAAGACTCTGTCTTATATTTTTTTGAACTCCAAAATAAGTGCTTGGCCTTATTTTTAGGGAGGTCTTATTATTTTGGAGCGCGTGGAGCAAGATGGGGCTCCTCTAAGTATAGGACTGGCTGCACATGCAGTTAAATATTTTCGGGGAGGTCTTATTTTCCAGGGGGGCTTATTTTGGGGGGGCTTATTTTAGCGCATGCACTCAAAAGCCAAATTGGGCTTATTATCAGGGGATGTCTTATTTTCGGGGAAACATGGTATCATGGCGTTGTTTATTTTTGATACATAACTTGATGCTTTGGATATAAGTATCAAGCCAGTTGAAATAATAATTGCAGTGATAATTTACACGCAACTGGACAAATGCCCAAGTCCCAGTGCATTATTGGTAAAAGCATTGTTAGCAAAAAAAAGATTGTAAGGGAAATTCAGAATTTAATTTATTTTATTTTATTTAATTTTAATTTAATTTAATTTCCAATTTATATACCGCCCTTCTCCATGAGGACTCAGGGCAGTGTACAGCCAAGATAGGAACATAGAATACAAATATTAAAAACAGTTAAAAATATATATAAATTTGGCCCGAAAGTTAAGAAATCACAAACTGATTAAAAGAATTTAAAAATTTCTTCTTAAACCAGCCCGGCTTGCTGGAAAAGATGGGTTTTAAGGACACGACAGAAGGCATTGAGGTCATGGATTCTCCTTATCTCAGGGGGCAACTGATTCCAGAGGGTAGAAGCCCCCACAGAGAAGGCCCTCCCCCTGGGGGTCACCAGCCTACATTGTTTGGCTGATGACACCCTGAGGAGGCCCTCTCTGTGGGAGCGCATGGGTCGATGGGAGGTCGTCGGTAGCAGCAGGCGGTCTTGCAGATAGCTAGGCCCTATGCCATGGAGTGCTTTAAAGGTGATAACCAACACCAACACCTTTGTTACATGGGAGCGCCATATTGCTCCCATCACTACCCACGCTGCTGCGTTCTGGACCAGTTGGAGCCTCCGGGTGCTCTTCAAGGGGAGCCCCATGTAGAGAGCATTGCAGTAGTCAAGGCGAGAGGTGACAAGGGCGTGAGTGACTGTGCACAAGGAATCCCGATCGAGAAAGGGCCGCAACAGCGAATCAGGCGAACCTGACAAAAGGTCCCTCTGGTAACAGCCGTCAGATGTTCCTCCAAAGACAGCTGCCTATCCAGGAGGACTCCCAGATTGCGAGCCCTTTCAGTGGGGGCCAAAGACTCACCCCCAATAGTCAGTGATGGAGTCAATTGACTATATCGCAATGCCGGGAGCCACAGCCACTCAGTCTTGGAAGGGTTGAGCTTGAGCCTGTTCCTCCCCATCCAGACCCGCACAGCCTCCAGGCACTGGGACATCACTTCAAGGGGATCGTTGGGGTGGCCTGGGGTGGAGATGTACAGCTGGGTGTCATCAGCGTATTGATGGTATCTCACCCCGAAGCCACGGATGATCTCACCCAGCGGCTTCACATAAATGTTGAACAGAAGGGGCGAGAGGACCGATCCCTGCGGCACTCCACAGATGAGAGGCCTCGAGGTCGACCTCTGCCCCCCTGCCAACACAAACTGCGACCGGTCAGAGAGAAAGGAGGAGAACCACCGCAACACAGTGCCTCCCACCCCCAACTCTTCCAGCCAGTGCAGCATGATACCATGGTCGATGGTATCAAAAGCCGCTGAGAGATCTAACAGGACCAGAACAGAGGAACAACTCCTCTCCCGAGCCCTCCAGAGATCATCAACCAACGCGACCAATGCCGTTTCCGTGCTGTGCCCAGACCTGAAACCCGACTGGAACGGATCTAGATAAGATGTTTCCAAAATTTCTTGGGTTGTTTTAAATGAAAATTATAGCAGCTCAGCTGGAAGTACATGACAAACAGTATCATATCCATGTATTCTCAGAATGCTAATGAGCTATGTTAATTTGTCTCAGAAATTTCAGTGTTGACCATCTAAAGAAAAGAACTAAAAATAAAAGTCCAAAGCTAAATTTTAAATATATGAAAAGTAGAAAACAACTTGGGAGATGGCTAGGTTATTGTGAGAAAATTAAAGATTTTTTTTTAAAAAAATGATAAAATCAATTAATGAGAGTGACATAATACAGGAAGTCAGAACTAAATAAACATATTATGGATTAATGTTATGGCAAGCATTGCTAGATGTTGGCTGAGCTAATGCAATATGGTAAGCCAAGATGTATCTTAAAATTTTCTGGGTTCAGTCCATTGATTTTGCCCAATTATTGTATGCTGTTATTTACAGTTTAGTATAGTGTGTCAACCCAGTCATTTGATGATGTTCTTTCACAAGATAAATCCATTTTTCATTACTAGAACAGTCATTTTTAATGTTTCATGAATCAAATAGAAGGTAGTGTTCTGCAAAGTTAATTAGTTAACAGCTGGCTAACATTGCCTGGACCTGGAAGCTTAAGCAGGTTTGTTCCGGATTATGTAATGGATGGCGAACATAGAAATGCTGGGTCTATAGTTTTCATAGGGAAATTGAAAGAAAAAATCAAATAGGAAATGATTTCCATGCTTGTTTGCTTGTTTTCAAGCAAACTACATGGATCTTTCTTAACTCACTAACAGTTGAGTTTGACTTAAAAGAGACTTCATTTTTATATGCATTTTATTTATATTAGTCTCTGATCAACAGAATTCTAATGATCTCATTTGATTTCACCAGGGGAGTTTTCTAGTATCAAATACAGTGAGTTATGAACAAGCCTTAGAAAAATAACAGCCTTTGTATTTTGCAATCTATAACTAAAATCTGTATTATTTTTATTGAAGATATTGAATAGTTTGTGCCTTAGAAAATAGCTTCTTTTTCTGACAATAAAGAATTAGTATTTTTATAAGTTGCCAAGTTCAGAGCCATTACCTGTAAATGTACTAGAATCAACATATTATTGCATATATTTGATGAACCATGGAATCACTTCAGCATTCATTTTTACTTATTTGGTTTCTAAGTGTATACCATTGGGATTTAAACTCGTGGTCAGTATTCTTTGTTCTAGTTGCTCAACAGTTTCTATTTAATATTATTCAGAGGTTTTTTGATTTGTACCAGCTGCTTTCATTATGGGAGTCAGAAAGAGATCCCATATTAGAAAGATCGTTTTCTTCTCTTATTTGAGCAGAATAAATTGTTATGATATTTTTGGGTGCTTTGACTTGTTCTTTTGAATATCACTATTCAAGGTAAGTTTATTTTCAGTGGTGTTCAAGAAATTATCCTACTTCTGGAAATCATTTAAATGTTTTTGTATAACAAATAGGGTTGTGCAGTGCTTCAAATTGAAAATGAAACTCAGAGTGCATGAGAATGAACCTATTAGCAGTTTAGAAGTCAGAGTAAATTTAACCAAGCTGTGGATAATGTCTGAATAACTGAACCATTTGGGCTTTTAGTGACAAACTGGAATTGCTATCTATATATTACTATTATATAAGTTACATCTTGTATGATAGTTTATAATTGTCTCTTGTTAACTAAAGGCTACCAGATTATAGGATGGGATTGAATTAGCAAGCAAACTTGTAATTAGAGTTGACAGGTAGTTTTGCTAATGGTTCTGAAACCATTACTCAGGATTCAGTTACTGTATTTGTATTCTGCAGTACTTACCCTAAATAAAAGCTTTGTTCTTACAAATACACAGAGATGGATAGATAGGGTGCTGAAGAATTGCATTGGGGGGGGGATAAGAAATGGGTTAGGATTAGGGTTCATTCTGCACATGCTTTCTGCTTGTGTTTATTAAATAATTCAGTTAGATAAATGGAATTGTTTTACTGTTGATCAGGTGAGAAAACTGAGTGATAATCTGAAGACTTTCATAGGAGATAGAAGGGTGCTATAAGAACAAAGGCAAGATTTTGCTCAGGAACATATGCATTGAAAATCTTCAGCAAAGAAGCATATCTGAGTCAGTATTTTTATTTAAGATGCATTTTACAGTCATGTTTATGCTTCTGCTATAGTTATGTTCTTTGTTATAGAACAATTAGTACCAAAATATTATAATTCATAAAACAAATGATAATTCTTGCAGAAGTATCATTTCATTTTCCAGCATGATGCTCCGAGACTCCAGGCATGGGTCTCGGAGCTCTTGTCCTATAGCTCTATACATTGGGTCTAAACCAGAGGTGAAATGCTCCCGGTTTGAACCAGATAGCCTGATCCGGTAGCAATGGCGGCGGATGGTTTGGAGAACCGGTAGCAAAAATCCCTGCACTGCCCCCACCCCCACCATGCCCAGCTGAGCCACACAATCATCAGAGGCTTTTTTTTTTTACTTTTAAAAGCATTTTTCTACAACCTCTTCCGACAAAAAAATGCTTTTAAAAGTTTTTTTTAAAAAAGCCTCTGATGATCAAGCGGCTCAGCTGGGATCGTCAGAGGCTTTCAAAGCCTGTGCCTCAAGCCTGCTACCCCACAACGAGGGAAGATTGGAAGGCATCGTTGGAAGGAAAGGTTGGCTCCAGTGTGTTTTGAGTTCCTCGTGGCTGCCAGCACCATTTGGAGTGTTCTCCAGGCTCTGGCGGCTTATATCTGGCTTGGCACAAAAGGGCGAAGAGGCCAGGCACCATTTTGATTGTGGAGTATTGTGGGGGCCATAAGCTAGAACAGGCTACTTCAAAAGGCCATTAGTGAGTGTTACCAGCTGGTAGCACTCAGGAGACGGCTCTCTCGGCTGCCTGACTAGTAGCGAGTACAGTCTTGGAGTTATTGCCAGCCCCAGACCATGTGGAGGTTCCTAGGCTGCCTACCCAATTGGGAGGTAGACCGGGACCTCCAGCGTTGGCTAGACTCAGAACTTCATAGGTTCTTCCGCTGCCTGTCCAATAGGGAGGTAAACCGGGACCTACAACTGTTGCAATAGAGACAGACTTGAGGCTTTTTGGCTGCCTGCTCGGTTGGGAGGTAGACCAGGACCTCCAAAGTATAGCAGCCTCCTGGGACTTGTTGAGAGTGACGGTGATCTGGAGTGGTGAGATAACTGAGGCCATTGGAGCCATTTTGTTTTTGGAGCTTTTCCTGGCAGGAAACTTTTAAAAATAGAAAAGAAAAGAAAAGAAAAAAGCAAGCTAGTAGACCAAGTAGTTCATCAGGGTCTGCAGTTTTTCACGTGCGCACGGAAAGATGGCTGACAGAGCTCAGGCAAGCAGAGCTACCAGTCGCGGCTCCAAGCATGGATCCTCTAAATCTAGGAGTAGGGCCAGGGGAGCAGCAGCCATGACAAAATCCAAGGCTATTCCCAACAAGAAGCCTTCTAAGGCCCAGGAGGTGGCGGAGCAAAGGTTTCAAAGGGCCTTGGAGAACCAGGTGGAAAAGGGCAAAAGCAGCAGAGAAATGTTATGGATGTTATGGTTTATTTATTTATTTATTTATTTATTTATTTATTTATTGCGATTTATATGCCGCCTTTCTCCCTAGGGACTCAAGGCGGCTTACAAAATGACAACTTCAATACAAATCACAATACAATACCAAATTAAAATCAGTAACCCAATTAAAAAACAATTTAAAATTATCCCAGTGTACCCCAAACGGATCAGTTTAGTTGGCGGAAGAGCCACGTCTTCAGCTCACGACGGAAGGAAAGAAGGTCGGGGGCTGTCCTGAGCTCAGTGGGCAATCCATTCCAGAGGGTCGGGGCTCCCACAGAGAATGCCCTCCCCCTGGGGGTCGTCAGCCGACATTGTTTGGCCGACGGCACCCTGAGGAGGCCGACTCTGTGAGAGCGCACAGGACGATGGGAGAACGGCTGGAGATGGTCCTGCAAGTACCCTGGGCCTAAGCCATGAAGGGCTTTATAGGTGAGCACCAGCACCTTGAAACGTATCCGCAGTGCCACCGGTAGCCAATGCAGCTCACGCAGGAGAGGTGTTACACGGGAGTATCTAGACGCCCCCGTAACTACCCGCGCGGCTGCATTTTGGACTAGCTGAAGCCTCCGGACACATCCCAAGGGCAGGCCCATGTAGAGGGTGTTACAGTAGTCCAACCTAGAGGTAACAAGGGCGTGAGTGACCGTGGCGAGGGCATCCCGGTCTAGGAACGGGCGCAACTGGCGCAAAAGACGGACCTGTGCGAAGGCCCCCCTGGTTACGGCTGTCAGATGGTCATCTAAAGACAGCCGAGAATCCAGGAGGACACCCAAGTTGCGGACCCTATCGGAGGGAGCAAGGGTTTCATCTCCGATCATTAAGGATGGAACCTCCAGATCCCGGGATGCCGGCATCCACAGCCACTCAGTCTTGGAAGGGTTGAGTCTAAGCCTGTTCCTCCCCATCCAAACCCGCACCGCTTCCAGGCAGTGGGACATCACGGAAAGGGCATCCCTAGGGTGGTCAGGGGTGGAGATGTAGAGCTGGGTATCATCAGCATATTGATGATACCTCACCCCAAAACCACGGATGATCTCACCCAGCGGTTTCATATAGATGTTAAAGAGCAGAGGAGAGAGAACCGAGCCCTGAGGCACCCCACAAGTGAGAGGCCTCCGGGAGGATCCCCGACCCCCTGCCCAAACAGACTGCAGATGGCCCGAGAGATAGGAGGAGAACCACCGTAAAACGGTGCCTCCTAACCCCATCCCCCTGAGCCGCTGCAGCAGGATACCATGGTCGATGGTATCGAACGCCGCTGAGAGGTCAAGAAGGACCATGATGGAGGAGCAACCCCCATCCCTGGCCCGCCAGAGATCATTTACTAGGGCGACCAATGCCGTTTCCGTGCTGTGGCCACGCCTGAAACCAGATTGGTAAGGATCCAGGTAGTCAGTTTCCTCCAGGAATTGAGGGAATTGCTGTGCCACCACGGACTCAACAACCTTCGCTAAAAAGCGAAGGTTGGAGACTGGACGGTAGTTGTTAAGTACGTCAGGATCCAGGTTAGGCTTCTTAAGGAGGGGTCGAACCACCGCCTCTTTAAGCGCAGCAGGAAAGACCCCTTCCTTTAATGAAGCGTTGACAATAGCCTGGATCCAGTCTCCAGTCACCTCCCTGGCTGCCAAAACAAGCCAGGAGGGACAAGGGTCCAGTAAACATGTGGAAGACCCCAGCCTACCCATATCCTGTCCACGTCATCCAATGAAACAGGCTCAAACTCAACCCAGATGTCTCCACCGAGACTAGGCCCTGTCACCTCAACGGACTCTGTCCAGTCGGAGTCCAACCCGGTCCGAATCTGAGTGATTTTATCTTGCAGAAACTGTGCAAAGTCCTCAGCACGGCCCTGTAAGGGGTCCTCCCTCGCTCCCTGATTAAGGAAGGAGCGGGTCACTCTAAACAGGGCTGCTGGGCGATTTTCCGCAGATGCAATGAGAGTGGCGAAATAGTTACGTTTCGCCACTTCCATCGCCACAAGATAAGACCTAATATGGGTTCTTAGTTGTGTTCGGTCGGACTCGGATCGGGAGGATCTCCAACCACCCTCCAGGCGTCTTTTCCGACGCTTCATTTCCCTGAGCTCCACGGTAAACCAAGGAGCCGCCCGGGATCTGCGTCGGATCAGAGGCCGCAAAGGCGCGATTCGATCCAAGGCCCCCACCGCAGCCTGTTCCCAGGCCGTGACAAGGGTCTCAGATGAATCGTGGGCTAAGGAGGCGGGAAATGACCCAAGCTCCATCAGGAAACTTTCGGGTTCCATCAGGCGCCTGGGGCGGAACCATCTTACTGGTTCCGCACCCCTGCGACGGGGGATGGCGGAGGAAAAGTCGAGTCTAAGGAGGGAATGGTCAGTCCATGACAGAGGGTCAATAGATAGAGTCCTCTCCCCACGATCATTTATCCACTGTCCAGAGAGAAAAATAAGGTCGAGTGTGTGTCCTCCAATATGAGTTGGGCCCTGTACAATCTGAGTCAGGTCCATGGCCGTCATGGAGGTCATGAACTCCCACACCAACTCAGATGACTCACCGGCCGATGGCAAATTGAAATCTCCCACCACCAAAAGGTTGGGGAGTTCCACTGTCAATTCGGCTAAGACATCTAGTAGTGCGGGCAGGGCTGAGGCCACGCAGCTGGGGGAGAGGTACGTGATCAACAGCCCAGACTGAACTCCAGGGTCCCATTTCAAAAGGAGGGATTCACACCCGCTGAAAGCAGGTTGGCCCTGCTTTCAGCCAGATATTGGAGTCTGATAATCTCAGCACAGCAGGAGGCTTAATTATACAAGAAGAGTCGGCTTCAGTCTCTATACCAGATCCTGGGCCCATTTCCAGAATCTGGTGGCCCAAGGAAGGTGGTCACATACACCAAAAGATCAATTGGCTAGAGCTGAAGGCAGCTTGCTGGCCCTGAGAGAATTCAAGGAGCAGATTGCCGGATGGCATATCCTCTTCCTCACTGACAAAGTGGCGGCCAAGGCACACATCAATAGGCAAGGGGGCACACACGCCAAGGAATATCTCATCAGTTTGGTTCTCCAGTCTTAGATCTTTATGCTTCCCTGGCAAACAGCCAACTGCTCCGCTTCTTCTCGAGGTTTCCTGCGCAGGGGGTGAAGGGAATCTATTCCCTTTGTTGTCCGTGGCCTCAAGGGCTCCTTTACATCTTTCCACCCCTGGCCTTGATTCTGCAGGTACTCAGGAGGATGTTAGCCGAGAGGGTGGAGATGATACTGATAGCACCTTACTGGCCTAGACATCCGTGATTCGCGGATCTGGCCAGCCTGTTGAGTGCCAGCCTGTGGAGGATTCTTCTGGATAGAGTCTCCCTCAGCCAGGGTCCCATATGCCATCCAGACCCACAGTGGCTCCACTTGACCATGTGGCCCTTGAGTGGAGACTTCTGACAGCAAAATTTCTCCTCCAGCGTCATACACACCATCCAGGCTGCCAGACGACTATCCACCATTCAGATTTACAACGCTACGTGGGGGATTTTTTGTAGATGGTGTACCAGACGTAACTTGCCCACCAGAGTTCCTCAATTGCTTGACTTCCTTCAGGAAGGCCTGGATAAGGGGTTAGTTCCGACTATGCTTTGGAGGCAGTAGCGGCCTTGGCATCAATTTTATCATGTGGGACTCTAGAGTCCATAGTGCACCACCCAGAAGTGCGGAGATTCCTCAAGGGAGCTGTTCTGACCTAGGCTTCCTGAGTCATTAAAACACATGAGTAGTCCCAAAAACCTCTTTTATTGCAGTAGCTGTGAATTCTGTTCATTTACAGATGAGTCGCAATTAGTTGTAAAGAGTCCTTTGGGAGAAGTCCTTTGGGATAATCACCCACCTTTATCTCCCTTGACATGCTGTCAAAGACCTAATTGGCAAAGCCACACAGAGTCCAGAATCAAACAGGGCTTCAGGCTTTAAGCTGAACAGAATGAACAAACATTGCTTCCTGCAAAGGCCCACGTGCCTTTGCTCCTCTTTTAAGTCTTATGGGAGGGGGCCAATCATCTCCAAGCATGTGCACACTGGGAACAGGCTTCCCCTTGTTCCTCTGCCTCTCTGATGTCTGATTCTGGAGGCTCCGGAGTCTGCACATAACTCTCAGATGGCCCTGAATGAAGTGAAAATTCATAAAATACAATTTTCACTTATTAAGTAACTAAAAATATTTCTTTACTTATATTGTAAGTAACAAAAGTTATTTATGGTTACATAATGGTTTACAAAAGTTATGTGTCAATTATATATGTCTGTATGTATCAACATTTTTAAAAAAATGTTTATGTATAAAAGAGTAAAAGGATCAAAATGGACAAGAACCAGGGGTGAAATGCTCCCAGTTTGGACTGGATCGCTGATCTGGTAGTGAGGGTGGCGGGTGGTTCAGAGAACCAGTAGCAAAAATCCCTGCCCCCACCCCATGCCCAGCTGAGCAGCGCGATTATCAGAGGCCTTTTTTTTAATTTTTAAAAGCATTTTTTCTACAACCTCTTCGGCGAAAAAATGCTTTTAAAAGTTAAAAAAAAGCTTCTGATGATCACGCAGCTCAGCTAGGAATATCAGAGGCTTTTAAAAGCAAAAAAGCCTCTGCCGATCAGGCAAATCAGCTGGGATCAGCAGAGGCTTTTAAAAGCATTTCTTTACAACCTCTTGGGCTGAAGAGGTTATAGAAAAAATGGTTTTAAAAGTAAAAAAAAAAGTTGGCCATGCCCACTCAGTCACATTAACCCCCCACCACCAAGTCACGTCCATAGAACCGGTTGACCTGGGCCAGTGCCTTGCACTGGCTCTGCGTCTCCATTATGAGAAGCTCCATGCGACTTCGCATGTCTCCGCCCCAGTCGCGCAGCTCTCGCAATCCGCTCACCGGAGGAGCCATGAAGTGCTCGCACCGCCTTGCCAGATCTTCCTCATCCTCCTTTCCCCATGGCTTTTCCGGTTGTAATTGCTGCTGCTGCCGCCGCCGAGGCTCCTCCTTCATCTCCACCCACCGCACCAGACCCAGCCCGGCCAGCACCGCCGTGGCTCCCACAGTCCAAGCGGATCGGCACCCGGGCTCGCAGGCGAAGGGTGGGAGTGCGCAGCGCACTTTCCTGGGTTGGCGCCGATCCGGATGGCTGCAGAAGGAACTGGGCACCGGCTGTCATGTCTTTTCTGCTGTGCGGGATTCGGCACCTGGGCTCCCGGGGTTTAAGCCTCCGGGTCGGCCCGCGCTGCTCCAGGATGTTCGCTTGGGGCTCCTTGGAATCGCTGCCGGGCGGTTCTTCCCGTTGGGGCAATGGTGGGTGGCAGCGATCAGCGTTGCTTGGACTGCGGGAGCCACGGCGACTCCTTCCCCACGAGGTATTGCTCTGCATTTCACCACCTCTTCCAGGCTCGCAGCCACCCACCATCGCCCCAACGGGAAGAACCGCCCGGCAGCGATTCCAAGGAGCCTGAAGCGAACATCCTGGAGCAGCGCTAAGTTACCTTCTGGGGTGGAGGGGTGTGTGTGGAAGAATAGGTGAAGCTAAAACGGCTTTCTTGTTCATCCCGGTGTCGGGAGAAGCGGCTTGAGGGGCGCCCGAGCTTTTAAGATTTTAACCTGGGCTAATCGGGCAGGGGAAAGAAGTGCTCTAGTCTGCTTGTTCCAATGCCTTCGCGATAAGCCGGCAGAATCAAAACTCTTTTTTTTCGTTCTTCCCCCCCCTCTCTCTCTCAGCGGCTTTGAACCCGTGGAATTGGGTGGGGGAGAGGGGGAATGTTATCAGCAACAAACAACAACAAAAAGTGTGTGTTTGTGGAGAGGGGAGGTAGTGGTAAAGGCGGCAGACCGGTTTTTTTTTCCCCCAAGCCGATCTCTTTCGCGGCGTATCCAGCCCAACCCCATTCAGAAGAAAGGCTGCAGCCGCAAAGAAACGGGGGGGGGGAGACATCTGCACCTTTTGTTACACACACACACACACGAAACCCACAGTTTTCTGGCCTCTCGCGCAGATCTGTTGTGGGGTGGGGTGGGTGGGAGCCACATAATTCCGGGAGGCGAAAAGGGGCGCAGGGATATTTCCAGAAATGACCAAAATAATGCAATCCACGCAGCGACGCCCATATTCTCCCGTTCAGATTCTACCTCTGGCTGAGAGAAAACTGCCTTGAAAGTTTCTCTGCCCGTCCCACCCTTTAAACCCAAGACCCTGCCTCGTTTGCAGACTAGAGCACTTCTTTCCCCCGCCCGATTAGCCCAGGTTAAAATCTTAAAAGCTCGGGCGCCCCTCAAGCCGCTTCTCCCGACACCGGGATGAACGAGAAAGCCGTTTTAGCTTCACCTATTCTTCCACACACACCCCTCCACCCCGGAAGGTAACTTAGCGCTGCTCCAGGATGTTCGCTTCGGGCTCCTTGGAATCGCTGCCGGGTGGTTCTTCCCGTTGGGGCGATGGTGGGTGGCTGCGAGCCTGGAAGAGGTGGTGAAATGCAGAGCAATACCTCGTGGGGAAGGAGTTCACCGTGGCTCCCGCAGTCCAAGCGACGCCGATCGCTGCCACCCACCATCGCCCCAACGGGAAGAACCGCCCGGCAGCAATTCTAAGGAGCCCGAAGTGAACATCCTGGAGCAGCGCGGGCCGGCCCGGAGGCTTAAACCCCGGGAGCCCAGGTGCCGAATCCCGCACAGCAGAAAAGACATGACAGCCGGTGCCCAGTTCCTTCTGCAGCCATCCGGATCGGCGCCAAGCCAGGAAAGTGCGCTGCGCACTCCCACCCTTCGCCTGCGAGCCCGGGTGCCGATCCGCTTGGACTGTGGGAGCCACGGCGGCGCTGGCCGGGCTGGGTCTGGTGCGGCGGGCGGAGATGAAGGAGCTGCCTCGGCGGCGGCGGCAGCAGCAATTACAACCGGAAAAGCCATGGGGAAAGGAGGATGAGGAAGATCTGGCAAGGCGGTGCGAGCACTTCATGGCTCCTCCGGTGAGCGGATTGCGAGAGCTGCGCGTCTGGGGCGGAGACATGCGAAGTCGCATGGAGCTTCTCATAATGGAGACGCAGAGCCAGGTGTGCAAGGTGCTGGCCCAGGTCGACTGCGGCGCCGCTTTCACCGTGGACCTCCTTGGAATCGCCTTGGAATGCTGGAACCAGCTGGTTGCTGCGCGGAGCTTCCCCCAGGCATCCAGGGAGAGATTACCAACGCTCTGACTTCCCCAGACCGGTGGAGCTCGCCATCAGTGGGGGTCAGCTGGGGAAGTCGGAGCGTCGGTAATACCCCCCTAGATGCCTGGGAGAAGCTCTGCTCAGCAGCCAGCTGGTTCCAGCATTCAGCAGCATGCAGCCTTGACTAGATCGGCACAGCTTTCTGTCAATGTTGTCGGCGCTCCCCTAGCGTCATCAGTCAGTGCCAGCAACTCAGATTCATGAAGCTGTGCGGATCTCGACAAGGCTGCATGGGTGAAGGAAAAAAACCTGGTACAAAATAGCCCTCTTGCCACTACACGTAGCGTAGCCCATTACCTTTCTCTACAGTACAGCAACAGTACATACAGTATAGTATACAAATATAACAGTCAAGACCCCATCATGACTCCACCAGCAAGAAGAAAGAAATATGAAGCCAGTTTTAAACTTAAAGTTGTAAACTTTGCCATGGAACATAATAACTGTGCTGCTGCAAGACAATATGGAGTAACAGAAAAGATGGTTCGGGACTGGAAAGCAAATGTAAAAGCGTTAAAGAGTAAGCCAAGGGGTAAGTGTGCATTAAGAAGAGGCACCCCACATTGGCCAGAACTCGAAAAACATGTAGCAGACATGGTGAATGAGCATCGCCAAAACGGTTATGTAGTGACACGAAATAAAATACGTTTGTTTGCACTTCAGTGGGCCCAATGTAACCCAGATCACAGCAACAGATTTAAGGCCACTGTATCCTGGTGTACTAGATTCTTGGAAAGGCATAAGCATTTGAATTAAAATTACCATATTGAAATCAAATCTGATGTTTTTTAATTTTTATTTGGTGTGCGTTGGAAGAGGGGTAGTCTTATACGGCGAGTATAGCCCAAACCCTACATTTTACCAGGAAAAGTAGGGGGTCGTCTTATACCCCCAGTCGTCTTATACGCCGGAAAATACGGTAATAGAAAAGAACAATAAGAGTGTTCCCTAATAATGATCTCAGAATAGCAATAGCAAAAGATCTCCCAAAATAAAATTTAAAAACTCCTTGGATTTAAGAGAAAATCTATTTAAATTATATCTCAATAAGGGATGTCTTTGGTTATCTTTATTTCCCATATGTAAATATTATTGTTCTGCAATCTGGTTTTGATATAATATTTCTCAACATGGGGTCTGTATTATAAAATATGCCTCAAACAAATAGTTGATGATGTGGTATTTTTTAAATTCTTGTATGAGTTTTTCAGTCCTCTTCTGTTTTCTTTCTTTGAGAAATAACTATTTGGTATTACCCCTTAGAGAATATATACTGAAAAAATATTAAACATACGTTGTAAATTCAGAAATATTTTCTTCAAAATTATTGAAACTGGAAGTAATAAGAATATATATATTAAGCAGCAATAACTGAGCCAGTTATGTTATACTTTCAGGAGAGATATACTATCTCTCTCCTCCAGAAACTTTGTAACATTTAGGTCAATGCACATACTATTGGGTTTGTCTCATTGTGTGAAATAATTGTTAAGCAATCATATTTGTAAGAACTTAAAATTCATAGAGATGGCAAATATTCTACAAATATACATTTGGAATATTTCCGTCTTACAAACTTTATGTATAAACCAGCAATTTCATTTCTATAAAAGCTGTGCTAATGATGTTACATAAAACAAATTTAAACTTGTTTAAATTCATTCTTCAGTTGTTGTGGATTTAATAAGACAAACACAACTTTTGGATTAATCAGAGACAATTTGTATATTGCGCAATAGGTTCAAGGCTCTGTACATGAAGCGTTGAACAAAGACAGAAATTAGGTACAATGGTTTTATACCCTTCTAGACAAAGGATTCTGTTAACTCAGCAATTCATGTGGTCATATACATTTGTCATTTTTAATTGACATTTCCTAATTACTGAGTTTCTTTGCAAAACAGTTATAATTCTTTTTGTAGATTACTGAAGCATAGACTCAAATCATCTTCTGACGATAGACAACTTTTAACTCATGTGGATCCCCTTGACCTAACCAACCCTTAAGCTGTATGTCATTAGAATGTTCCTTTCTTCTGACAACTTAGAGGCTTCCTAGAGGAACCAAAAGGATTTTGGCTGAGTTTGTACTTTTTCCAACCGGATGCATTGCTTTTTAGAATAGAGTGAATAGAAAGTTATCCAGTGGTCATCTATCAGAGCCCGCTTCATTTACATTACAGTTATATTCTTTGTTCAGTTGTTCCTTCTTTGTAATTTATAGTAGTAACATTAAACATACTGCTTTTATTTACTTGAAAAACTTCAACTAATTCCAGATCTTATATTTTTTGAGTAGTAAATTATACTAAACTCAGGTCTATTAGAATCCAAGCAAAATAAGGTTAATTATTTGTTCATATATTCATGCCCAAGATCTGCCAGTTATGTGTTTTTAAAAAACAAAAGATTTCAAAGTATGCCAGTACTCAAAGCCTGCTGCTACAAAGATTATATAGCTAACCCCAGATTTGTTTGTTTGTTTGTTTTTATTTATTAAATTTATATGCCACCCATCTCCCCAATAAGGCAGCTTACAGGTCATAAAAAGATAAATAGGAAAGTAATTAACATTTTAAACATTTTATTTTGTTGATTGTATATTCACAAGATAGCTAATTTTTGGTTGGCTGGATGGCTGGATCATATTGCCGATATGTCTTGATGTCTTGATGGCTGAGTTCAAACAACATGTAAATCATGCATTTGTTAAATTTGTGCAGACCTGACCATTCTTTTTTGCAAACTGATTATAAATCATGGTTTCCAATTTATGATTAAGCGTGAGTCCAATAATTGTGATGAAAATATGGCTTAGTCTGATATATGAACCACGCCACAAATAGTACTATTTGCTGTGTTTTAAATTGTACGACCTCATATTATGACAGCTGATTCTAAAAGGAAGCCTCTCACTTAACATGGGAAACATAATATGTTTCTGATAAAGATGGGATGCTATTTTAAATTTAGGGCAATAGTTTTCATGTGTATTTTACATTACATTACAGTACATTATTAAACATTGTATTAAAAAAGCAATGAGCAGCATTATGCTGCACCGGTTGGAAGGGTTAGGGGTGGGGGGCACTGTTCTACAGTGGTTCTCCTCCTTTCTCTCTGACCGGTCGCAGTCTGTGTTGACGGGGGCAGAGGTCGACCCCGAGGCCCCTTATATGTGGGGTGCCACAAGGATCGGTCCTCTCGCCCCTTCTATTCAACATTTATGTGAAGCCGCTGGGTGAGATCATCCGTGGTTTTGGAGTGAAGTACCATCAGTACGCTGATGACACCCAGCTGTACATCTCCACCCCAGACCACCCCAATGATGCTCTCGAGGTGATGTCCCGGTGCCTGGAGGCCGTACGGATCTGGATGGAGAGGAACAAACTCAGACTCAACCCATCCAAGACCGAGTGGCTGTGGTTTCCGTCGTCCTGATATAGTCAGTTGGCCCCATCTCTGACTATTGGGGGCGAGTCGTTGGCCCCCACAGATGGGGTTCGCAACTTGGGCATCCTCCTGGACTCACAGCTGTCTTTTGAAAAGCATATGATGGCCATAGCCAGGAGGACTTTTTATCAGGTTCGCCTGATTCGCCAGTTGCATCCCTTTCTGGATCGGGACTCGTTACGCACGGTCACTCACGCCTTTGTCACCTCACGCCTGGATTATTGTAATGCTCTCTACATGGGGCTCCCCTTGAGAAGCACCCGAAGGCTCCAATTGGTACAGAATGAGGCTGCGCGAGTGGTAATGGGAGCAATGTGGCGCTCTCATGTAACCCCCCTCCTGCGCGAGCTGCACTGGCTCCCAGTGGTCTTCCGGGTGCGCTTCAAGGTTTTGGTTATTATCTTTAGAGCGCTCCATGGCTTAGGACCAGGGTACTTACGAGACCGCCTCCTGCCACCAATAGCCTCTCACCGACCAGTTCGCTCCCATAGAGAGGGACTCCTCAGGGTGCCGTCGGCCAAACAATGTCGACTGACGGCCCCCAGGGGGAGAGCCTTTTCTGTGGGGGCACCTACCATCTGGAACGGGCTTCCCCCGGAGTTACGAAACATCCAAGACTTACGCATATTCCGCCGTGCCCTGAAAACATTTCTATTCCAACAAGCTGGTCTGGCCTAACTCTCCCTTTTTAATTTGGCTTTTAAACTGGGTTTTAAATTGGGTTTTAAACCTCTTTAGATAAATTTGGATGTTCTTAATCTTTGAGCCTAAATTACTTAATCTGTTTCTTAATAGTTTTTAACCTCTATATGTATTTGTATTTATTATGGCTGTTCACTGCCCTGAGTCCTTCGGGAGTAGGGCGGTATACAAATATGAAAAATAAATAAATAAATAAATAAATTATGAAGCCAGTGTACTGGACAATTGAAAGCACAGTATGTAACACTTTGAGACATTATTGCAGTTTAGGTAGTCCTCAACTTACAAGTATTAGTTTAGTGGCCATTCAAAGTTACAACAGCACTAAAAAGAAAGTGACTTATGATCAACTTTCACACTTAGGACCATTGCAGCATCCCCATGGTCACATGATCAGAATTCAGGCACTTGGCAACTGGCAGGTATTTATGACAGCTGCACTGTCCTGAAGTTATGTGACCATCATTTGTAACCTTCCTAGCTTGGCTTCAAACAAGAAAAATCAATAGGAGAAGCCAAATTCACTTAACAACTGCAGGGATTCCCTTAACAACTGTGGCAAAATGGTCATAAAATGGAACAAAACTCACTTAACAACTGCCTTGCTTAGCAGTGGAATTTTGGGCTCAATTATGGTTGTAAGTCAAGGACCTCCTGTACTCTACTTGGTTAATTTGTTGAACCAGTGTAATATAGTATAATGTGGGACAGTTAATTAAGTTGCTGTTTAATAGCAAAGCTATTTTTATTTCTTTTGTTCTGCCTCTTAGCTTGTACAGTACAAGAAAACAATTTAAGGAATTTTTTTTATTATTTGTGAACTCCACAGAAAAAAAATCAGGTAGGTTCTTTTTGGAGCAAGTTCCAGAGACACTGGTTTTAACTGAAGACATCTTAGATTGTTGAATTCTACATGACTGAAGAACTGTATCTTCCTAAATGGATTACACTGAACCTGAATTTCTATGGAAACTTGTAATTCTGATTTGGTATAATACAGGTATTATAGGACTTGGGATAGGTAGATGTTGTTTGATGGTGTTAAAAATATGGTTAGAGAGTGTAATCTGTTCTAAGTAAAGCTTATTTTGCGATTGATTGATTGATTGATCGATTGATTGATTATTAAGTGATTTTTCAATGCTGATGCCAGCAGTGTTCAAGTGGTGCTCCAGATGTTTTGGGATTGCACCCAAAGTGCCTATCACTGTTGGTACTATTCTTGCCTCTTTCTTATTATTTTATCCCACCTTTACATTTGGTCAGTGAAAGGTGGTGAGCATACTTAACAGTCATGCCTCCTAAAATCACCTGGGTGGCTTTCATGCCTAAGGGAGGCCTGGAACCAGTGGTGGGATTCTGCTGGTTCTAGGTGGTTCGGCCGAACCGTTTGTTAAATTGCTGGCTCGGCTTGCCCCGCCCCTTCGCACCACTATTTATTGCCAATAAATAGTGGTGAGCGAGGGGCAGGCGAGCCAGCAATTTAACAAATGGTTTGGTGTTTTTTTGTAATTTTATTGGCCCGGGGAGCTTCAGCATAGGTTAATTAGCCCGTTGATTAGATCAGCCTCCCGACTCTCAGCTGATTTGCTCTCAGCTGTTTTACGGAGGGCTCTGCTGCTTGCTTGCAAAGAGTGCTGAGCAGATTTTTTCCCCCTAGCTATGCTGAAAAATGAAACTGAAAGTAAAGCAGGCTGTTGGCTTTGCTGTTGCTGCAAGTTAGAAAATTAGGCAGGCAGATTTGTTTTCTTTTTCCTCATCAAAAAGGTGGGAAATTTAATCAAAACAATGGGAAATTTAGGGAAAAAGAGGAGAGTTCAAGAATTTAAAACACAAAAGAAAAAAAGCTCTATTTAACTAGGGAATTGTAATAATTGAGATACTATTCATTGTATATTGTGTTGAAAGCAGAAACGGTTAAGTTGTGGTTTGGAGGAATATATGGGGAAATTATTTGGTTTATTATTATTGGTAAATATAATTAATTGATTTGTAAGAAATTGGATTGCATGGAAATAATTGGAATATTCATGTTCATATTGATTAATATACAAAAAAGATAGTTGTATAACAAATTGATTTATATTAAAATGTTGAATTTATATTAAACAACTATATTACATAATTAAGCAATGTGAGGATGGATATAAAAATAGATGACAATGGGAAGGGGTATAATATAGAATAGAAGGGAAAATTGAATTTGATTAAGATTAGAGATGAGAATGAAGGGTAATAGTGGTTTTTTAAAAAAATAGATAAGGAATAAATATGGCAAAAAGACAATATAGAAATTGAAAATTTAATTGAAATGACTAAACACTGTTTAAATTTGTGAACCGGCCAAATTGCTGAGCACATTGTAAGCCGCCCTGAGTCTTCGGAGAAGGGCGGCATATAAATCAAATAAAAAAATAAATAAAAAAAAAAAAATACTCTGTTCAAAGAAAATAAATTGTATGTTTGTATGTGTGTTTCTAATTATTACTATTTATTCATGTTTGTTCTCTTTTATTCTTTAAAGTTTAACAATTCATTCTTTATCTTAATATCTTTATTTATTTATTTTATTTATTTATTTATTTTATTGAATTTGTATACCGCCCTACTCCCGAAGGACTCAGGGCGGTGAACAGCCATGGAATAAAACATATAAATACAAAATTATATTTGTTTGGGGATGCCTTTCTTCCATTTCATCTTTTTTACTGTACAGCAGTCTTTCTCCTCAAACCTACCACCTCTCTCTTTTCTTTCCTTCTTACTTTCTTCCCCCCCAGCTTCTTCTCCTCCCTACTTCCTCTTCCTTTCTCCTTCTCTCCTCTCTTCCTTCCTCTCTTACCCTCACTCCTACTCTAATTTCCCTTCCCTTCTTCCTCTCTTCTCTTCCTTCCCTCTCGCTCCTTCTTTCTTCCATCTCTCTTCTCCTTCCTTCATCCCTCTCTATTGCTGTATCCTTTTGTGCATATAGATTACTCAGAGGGCTGAAAAAGTTATTTTTGACTGGTCCTCGCACTTTTGACCACTCCTCAAACTTATGACTGTCCTCACATTTTACGTTTTTCGCCCTATCTTGTCACCATGGTGAAGAGAAGCAGTTATGAAATAAGTGACACGGTTGTTAAGAATGCTACAATGGGCATAAATGATGACCAGTCATAAGGGTGAGGACCGATCAAAAGTGCAAAGACCTGTCAGAAATCACTTTTTCAGCCCTCTGGGTGGTCCTTTTGTGCGTATGGACTACTCAGAGAGCTGAAAAAGTTATTTTTGACTGGTTCTCGCACTTTTGACCAGTCCTCGAACTTATGACTGTCCTCACATTTTACGTTTTACACCCTATCTTGTCACCGTGGTGAAGAGAAATAGTGGTGAAATGACTGACACGGTTGTTAAGAATGCCGCAATGGGCATAAATGTGAGGATGGTCATAAGTGCAAGGACCAGTCAGAAATGACTTTTTTCAGCCCTCTGAGTAGTCCCTATGAACATAGCCATGCCCACCCAGTCACATGACCAGCTAGCCATGCCCACCCAGTCACATGACCACCAAGCCACACCCCCAGAACCAGTTGTTAAAAAAATTGAATCCCACCACTGCCTGGAACCCATAGTCTCCTTCTTTCCAAGTTAGCACTTTCACCACCACACCAAACTGGTCTCATTTAAGAACGCATTTTTAAGAACAATATTCTTATAATAAATTTTAAGGCCATCCATAATTATATTGCACATATGCATATAGTTTTGTAATAGTTTATTTCTCTGCCTTTTCTGGAAAAAAATACTTCAGTATATATTCCAAATTATATGGAAACTTAAGTTTTCAGAAGAATGTAGCTGTCATAAATAACATTTAAACTTCTTTAAACAGTGACTTTGAGTTGCTGTGATGTTGTTTTCCTTATTTTTTTAATTTTTCCTGTACTGTAGTCTAACAAGAACATATTGTGTTTCCCCAAAAATAAAACCCTGTCTTATATTTTTTGAACCCCAAAATAAGCGCTTGGCCTTATTTTTTGGGAGGTCTTATTATTTTGGGGCGCGTGTAGGAAACCAGAGGAAATGGCGGGGACCAGCTGTGCATGTGTTTAAATATTTTCAGGGGGGGCTTATTTTAGTGCATGCGCTCAAAAACCCAATTGGGCTTATTATCAGGGGATATCTTATTTTAGGGGGAACAGGGTACTTAGAGGAATTATTGTTCATTCCTTCAGATTTTTAAAAGAAAAAACAATTTTTTTAAATATATTTTGTAAATATTCAACAAATGTCTGAGCAATTACTCAAATAGGGTGTATTCCTTTTTTTCTCTGAAGAAATGATTTGTGCTTGGTAATAAATATATTGTTCCTTGTCAGCATTTATTTTTTTGCAGCACCAGTTTTTCACTTCATGCCATTAAATAACGTGCTGCTGCTTGTTGAAATTTAATAAGATCTCTTCTTCAATGAAGTTTTCTTTCAAAACACTTTGTTGTTGAACTAATAATACCTGGCTTTTAAAATCATCATTTTATCTGATAATTGGTATGACACTTAAGAGATAAAAGTTATTATCTTAGTTTCTTGCCTGATGGGAATATAAATATGGTGAGACAGTATTTCTGTCCCAAATCAATTTACTTTTTCTAAGAGCAAAAGAACTCAGAACCATAAGAACATCTTGTTGTCTAATAGCTGAACACCATTTCCTGCTGCTCAAAATTACAATATGCTAAAATGGTATTCTAGTATATTTTGCATGTTCAAGAGGAAGTAATGAATTGCTATGAGGCTGCTTTGTTTACTGTTCAATATAACTCTCATTATTGGACTGTTCACCCTCTCTTAAGGATTCACTGTTATTGTGTGTTGATCAATATGCTAACATATTAAAATCAATTTGAGATATATTAATAATCATTTAACTATATCAGATCTCCAGAGTCATAATATTTTTGTGTGCCTGAAGCAGGTCTCAGCAGAGGTCTTTCCCAACAACTTTTAGTGAATCCTTTACTTGAGGACTTGTAACTTTTGTTTTCAAAATATATTCTCTGAATTATTGTTTAGTATATATATTTTTAATGACTGTACATAATCCTTAGTTCACACTCTCATAAATATATCTGTTGATACTATATGTTAGAATAATTCATACCCATTTCTGAATTTAGTTTCTTTTCATTGTAATAGTTTTATCAACAACTGCAGTTCCTAATAATAAAGGATCTCTTGATTATCCATAGAACATCCTTCTATGTTCATACTCTGTGCCTCATATTCATGACTTCTCAAGGCAATTCCTGATGGTTTAGGATGGCCTGTAGTGAAGTAAACAAACACAAAATCCTACTCTGTTATAAGTGGAGTCAATTGGCTTGTTATTCTACCACTATGTTTAATGAATAATTTCAAGTTTCTAATTTCAAGTTTTATTTAATTCCACTTCTAGGGACAAAATCTTGATTTTGAAGTTTTGTGGTGATCCAAGGGTTAAACATTATTTCTTGAGAACATTAGAATATGTACTATAGTAGTGATTTAGTGCTAATAAATGTTCTGTTTATGTTTTATGAAGGAACTAAAGTGCACTAAAGGAGGTGCCCTTGAAAATTGTGATCTGTCTTCTCTTAATCATTCTCTCTGAAAACCTGTTAAATTATCAAAACATTTATGTATGTCAAATGAAGAAAATTATTAAAACTTCCTTAGTGGTGCTTATTTTTGAGTAGATATAAAATTATTTAAAAATTAAATAATTTTTAATTATAAAAATTACTTTCATGACCAGAATTTTTGTTTCTAAGTGAGGCAGTTGTTAAGTGAGTCATACCTGATTTTATGAGCTTTTTTGACACATGTAGTGAACAAATCATTGCAGCTTTTAAATAAATAACATAATTGTTAAGTGATTCTGGCTTCCTCCATTTGCTTGTCAGAAGCTGGCTGAAAAGGTTGCAAATTACAATCACATGATCTGGGACAGTGCAACCATTGTAAATATATACCAGTTACTAAGCGCTCTAATTTTGATCATGTGACGGCCATAAATATGAAGACTGATTATAAGCGACTTTTCAATATTGTTGCAACTTCAAACAATTGCTAAATGAGTGGTTATAAAAATGAAAGTTTTTTGTGTCTATAGTAAAATATATTGTAACAAGTCAACCTCACCAGAAAGAGTTGAAGGCCTAGAAGGATAGCATGATCGATGACATTTAAAGCTTCCTATAGGTTGTGGAGAATTAGTAGGATCATATTTTGTTTCTGTTGTAAGTCATCCACAAGAATGATCAAAATAGTATAATACCTTGAGTAAAGTTGAATAAAATAGTTCTAGATATTAGCTTCATCCAAATGCTTTTGGAGACGAATGATCACTGCCTTTCATCCTGCAGGAATGGAAGATGAGAGACAATTATATCATTACAAAGACCTCCAGGGTTGAAGTCTTTTAATATAAAATGTTTAGCAGCCTCCTTTAAGCAAATGGAAAAATATCACATATCTAAAGAGGCATTAATTAGTTCTTCTGTATAATGAAATACAGGTAGTCCTCGACTTACAAGTGTAATCAAGCCTGGCAATTATAGTTGTAAATCATGATGGTTATCATGCTAAGTCAAGGACTACCTGTATTGAGTTCTTGAAAGTAGCATATGTTGCCATGTTGCTGAATCTGTATATTTCTATTTGAATTTATGAGATTTGAGATTTGAGTTTATACCAGCAAAACCATGGTAATTTATCACTTATTTGTTGCTCAATCTAATTTGTGTCGAAGGTTTCTCTATTACTATAAAATTTGTTTAGTTTATAAAAGTTAAATTCTTTCAGAGATTTCATTTTTGCCAAACCATAATAATCATCCTAATCAATTTAATTTCTTCCAAGTTGGCAAATAATTATTTGTAAAGATTTTATTAATGTTTAGGCATTATTGTAATTATTGTAATATTTTAAAGATTTATACACACTTGGAATTCCTGAAACTGGACATGTGAGTGTATAGTCTGATAATCCTGACAGCAAATTCTTCTAGCTCCTTCTTAATATAGCTAGCCAAATAAAGAAGCATTTGAGAGAGTCAATATCATATTATCTGCAAATAGATTTAAAAGATATGTCTTATCTCACATTTTTATCCCACTAATCTTATTATTAGATCTAAATACTATTGCCAGCACTTCTATAGTTAGGTTGAATAGTAAAGGTGATAAAGGAAAATCCTGCTTAGTACTTCTTAAAATCATAATGGGATCTGAATCATAACTATTAAGACTGACCTGGGCTTTAGATGGCCACAGATAGGTTCAATCATTTTGCAAAAGCCTGTTCCAAATTTAAATTTAATTAATATTTGTTTAAAGAATTGTATTTTAAGAGAGTCAAAGACTTTAAATATCTAAAGAACCTATGGTTAATGAAGATGTATTACTTTTACTAATTTAAATTTCCATAGTTCTTGCATGTTTTTGTCTTGGTCAGCCAGAGTCTATTTGAGTTGTTTGCATACATTTTCACTGGTAAATAAATTGTAGCAAATAGCAGCCTGATCAATTAATGTAAATAAATGACTTTTAAAGTCATCTTATGTTGATATCTATTAACATTTGATGGCATTGATTTTTACATTTTAATTCCTTTCACTCTTGCAAAAATTAAGATGTCTTCATCTCAAATGAAATGTTTTTGGATTTACTAAAGATGATTCTTGATTTTAAATAGATTATCAAATTATATTAAATAATTCTTTAATGTACAGTTTTTCTTATAACTCAGAGAGCACCAAGAATCCCTCTACTTTTATCTGCTTTAAGCCTGGTTCATATCAATTACATAAGCTGCATAAGCTACTACAGCTTGATTTCATGTCCTTTTAAAAATCCAATCTCATAATTTATAGCTTTTGATATACTAAAAGTGTCCCTCCCTTTTCAATTTGTGAATGCGTTTTTCTGTTGTACTGTGTTAGTGCTGTACAGAGTTTACCAATTCCATGCACTTCAATAAGAAGAGCAATAGCGATATACATTTCTCTTGTGCAGAGTGCTAAAATATGCATTTTATAGAACCATAGGACTACATTAAAGTGGTAAACAATGTGATTAAGATTAGCAATTAGAATGGATCCTAAAGTGTTTTATATGTACATTATTGTTCAACCACTCTGATAAGAAAAATTGCTAATTTCTCCTGGAGCGTGGGGCCAGCAGTCAGGAATGGGTTAACTCCGTCCGATATCCAGTTGGACTGAGTCTGCAAGCTGTTAAGCTCCTTCTCTTCCTGTTGCCTCCCAGCTTTCAGACTCAGTCCGATCTGGATGGACACATTTCGCTGAGCTGCTGCCTTTTTTTCCTTCTGACAGTTACTTGTCACTGGCTCCCATCTCCTGGTTGAGTGATTCCAGCATGAAGGGCTTTTATGTCCAAGCCCGCTGAGGGCCGCTTGGCAACGTAACGGACCGGAGGCTCCCAGCATCATCAGGCTTGTCTCAACTGCATGAAGGGCGGCTACCCGATCTCGCTGTTGGCTCCATAGCTGTTGTGGCTGATTCCTCCCATCTTATTGGTCGAGGAATCTCCATCCAGCGTGAATGGTGCTTCAGCTGGAGCCCACTGAAGGCTGTGCTCCACGCGGCAGATCTGTTGGCTGACAGATCACCACAGCGGCGTTCCTGGGCGTTGCCCACATGCCTGGCTGGTTAGACGGGGATTCGGAGGCTTCCATTCCCCTGCCCTTCTACGGACATCAGAACGGCGAGCCGCTCAGGGAATTTTCCTGTGGCATTTGTCCAGGGCCAGTGCAAACAGACAGAGAACCTGTAAGCTCCATCTGCTGTCCCCAGGATCTGGATCGGCGCTTCTGTGCCACGTGGCGAGGCCTGCCCTCCATATTGGCAGCTTCCCAGTTTTCCCCTATTTGATAAGGGTGGAATAGGCCTTCGATAAGGAGGGAATAGGCCTTTGAGGCCTGCAGGGCATTTGTTGGCCCATTTTGTCACCTTCCGCCACTTGTGGATTAGAGGCCCAGAGCACAGACTTTACCACTTTACAAGATGGTGGCCTCCTTCCCAGATCGGCCTTCCAAAAGAGGCCTTATGGCTCCTAGGCAGCCAGAGGACAACGAAGCAGAGCCTTCACAACCTGCTCCTTCTAAATGGAGTAGAACCACTCAACCCTCTGTCCCGAAGGGGCATAAGAAAGCCTCTAAGGCCTCTGAAAGGGAGGCCAGCAAGAGGCATAAGGTGATAGAGAGGGCTATCGAGAAGGCAATCAAGGAAGCCACTTGGAAGAGCAGGGCCTCCCCTGCAAGGCATCCGGCACCTTGTCTGCCTGCGCCTCTACCCCAAAGGACTCCAACCTCTTCAGCTGCTCAGATTGCTTTATCCCCAGATGTGGAGGTCACCTCAACCTCCCGACTTGTAGGGGACACTGATAGGCTGTTTGCCACTCTCCAGGAGTCTCCCAGGTTGCTCAGCCTAGGCTGTACAGTCTGAGGCTTCCTTTACACCCACTGCTACAGGACTGAGGGACCTGGGCACAAGGCTGCTAAGAACCACAGATCCCCTCAAATCTAGTGGCTTTTATTCAGGAGGCAATTCAAAGAGGCATTGCCTTGGAGATGCAGAAGAGAACCAGCTCTTGAGTGTCTGACCTCTCCAGAGCCCAGGAGTCACACCCTCAGTCTCACTTGTCAACTGATCTGGCTCAGACCCAAGG
This sequence comes from Arizona elegans, assembly GCA_022577455.1. NCBI lineage: Eukaryota > Metazoa > Chordata > Lepidosauria > Squamata > Colubridae > Arizona > Arizona elegans. Next base: position 61,354,726 of record JAKOOJ010000008.1, read on the forward strand.
TCAGGATGATCCCAGCGTCTCCACCAGTCAAGCTTCATTCGAAGGGGAAGAAATGAGAAAACAGGATCTTTCTGAGGATGAGGATCTGTCTCCAGATCAACCATCATTTGTGGGATTATTTAAGCCTCAGGTTTTCCATTCCCTTCTCCATAAGGCTAAGAGCACCACCTGGCTAGGTATTCCATGGCCCCTTTTGGACCCCACAGTGGGGGAAGTGGATCACTCCCTCCCCTTGTTCCAGGAACCTACCTTCGAGACAGAGGAGGTCCCGGCTCCCAAGTTGTTTAGGAATGTTGTTCAGAGGCAGTGGACAGCTCCAGTTTCAGGTCCAAACCCCAATGGCCTCGATAAGCGTCTATATAACCTGGCTTCAGACTTGTCTACACTACTTCAAGTGCCAGAAGTAGACGCACTGGTGGTCGCTCTCTCTTCCCCTTCTGTCCTAACAGGGCCCCTAGAGGAGAGCTTATGTCCAGAAGACAGATGGTCAGAACACTCCCTGATTAAGGCTCACATGGCGGCATCTTGGGCCATTAAGCCTAAGACGCCGCATCCTTTTTTAACAGGGCATCACTACTTTGGCTGAGGCAGCTTCAAGAACGCTTGCCTATTTCTGACTCTAGGTCTCATCAAAATCTAAACGAAATAGTTACTGCCCTAGAATACTCAGCGGATGCCACTTTAAATGCCTCTTGCTTCACGGCCAAATCTATAGGCGCCTCCATCACATCATGCCGCCTTCTTTGGCTCCGCCAGTGGATGCCAAGAATAAATGGCAGCTGGCTTCTGCTCCATATATGGGAGACAAGTGACTCCCCTTGAGCCACTTTTGATTGAATCCAGAGATAAGTGCAGGGTTCTCCCGAGCATGTCTCGCAGAGCCTCGCCCATCATCCTCCTTTCGTCCCTTTCGGGGTTCGGAAGGCAACTACTTCACCCAAAGGACTCAGAGGTATTTCCCTTGTAGGTCAGGGAGGCCACAGGACAGACAGGGCGGTCCCAGACAGAGAGGTTCCCCCAAGCGGCCCTTTCGTGGTGGTAGGGGCCGCCCCTTCCGCTCCCGCTGACTGCACGTCCAACCCTCCCATTGGGCGCTGGCTGGCTCTGTTTGTCAGCCAATGGGAGGCGACCACATTGGACGCTTGGATCAGGGAGACGGTAAGGTCAGGCCTCTCCCTGGAATTCTTCACACACACACACCCGAGTTGATTTCTCTGATGCCCCCTATCACGGGATTGGACAAAACAGCTCCTTGTGGAATCGGCCATAAAACACGTTCCAGACATTCAGGCCATACAGCCAGTTCCACTGGAGCAGCACGGGCAGGGTTTTTACTCTAGCCTGTTTGTGATTCAAAAACCCTCGGGGGGATGGAGAGCAATTCTCTATCTCAAGTCTCTGAACCGTCAAATAGTCTAGCGACGGTTCAAGATGCAGTCTTTCCAGACCATCTTGGAGAGTGTCAGGGAAGGGGATTTCCTCATGTCAGTGGACCTGATGGAGGCTTCTCTCCACGTTCCCATTCATCCGGCCCACAGAAAATTCCTTTGGTCTTGCCATGCGAGTTGTCATTATCAGTACTGTGCCCTACCTTTCAGTCTCTCCTTGGCATCCCGAGTGTTCACCAAATTGATGGCCACGCTGGCGGGCCACCTCCAGACCCTGCCGATAAGGGTTCAGTTTTACTTAGACGATCTCTTTATCCAGCCAGGTTTGGAATTGCTGGCACAACAAGATCTGGAAACCACTCTTCAGGTCTTGCGGGCTCACAGTTTTTCCATCAATGTGGCCAAGAGTCATCTGATTCCGACAACTCGCATTCAACACCTCAGCACACTCATAGATACGGTCGAGAGCAGGGTGTATCTTTCTCCAGAACACCTATCCAGCCTGCAGTCTCTGGTCAGGATGGTCTCATCAGGGAGACCAGTCTCCCTGATGCTGCTGTCGCAACTCCTGGAAATGATGGTCTCTTGCATAGGCATCATGCCTTGAGCAAGGCTTCACTGCCGATCCCTGCAATGATTTCTTCTCCCGTATCAATGAGCTTGCAAGGGCACCTCCTCTCTCCAGGTTCAGATCCCTCCCAAGGTCCAACTCTTCCTCCGCTGGTGGTCTTCTGCCGCGGTATCCAGGGGGCGAGAATTCAGGGATGCTCATTCCTCATCTTGACCACAGATGCCAGCCTTCACGATTGCGGGGGCCATCTAAACTTAGATATAGCCCAGGGACGGTAATCTCCAGCCGACCTAACCCACAACATCAATTGGTTGGAGCTTCGTGCAATCCATCTAGCCCTCCAAGTATTTCAAGACAGAGTGCAGAATCGACACATTCTTATTTGAATGGACAACATGGCTGCCAAGGCCCACACAAACCGCCTTGGAGGGACCCACTCGCCCTTATGCAGGAGGCCGACAGGTTGGGCATCTGGGTGGAGACTCATTTGAGGCCCATCCGGGCCTCTCACATCTCAGGGGTCGCAAACGTACAGGTGGACTGACTCAGCAGAGCCACAGTGGACCACGGAGAGTGGCATCTGTTCCAGCAGATCTCTGCCCACTTTGACAGTCCATCGGTCGATCTCTTTGCTACCCAGACCAACTGCCAGATGAGATTCTTCACCGGGTTTCTGATACCAGGGGTAGAGGGCATGGACACTCTACACTGCCAGTGGCTTCTGGGGCTGCTCTACACATTTTCCCCGCTACCCTTGATTGCCAAGGTCACCAGGAAACTGTTGGAGGAGAGGTCAGAACTTGTCTTGATCGCTCCGCATTGGCCCAGGAGGCCCTGATTCGTGGACCATGGCGGCTTCCTCTGGACAGGATGTCCCTCAGCCAGGGGTCGTTGGTCCACCCAAATCCTCAGTGGTTCCAACTGACCGCCTGGAACTTGAGCGGCGCCTGCTGAGAGGGAGCAACCTCTCTGCGAGGGTCATCTCCACTATTCAGGCTTCACACCGTGCCTCCACCAATTGTATATATGATTCCACCTGGGCAGCCTTCGGCCGGTGGTGCAACAAGCAGGACCTGACTCCCACAATGGCTTCCACGGCACTCATCCTGGAATTCCTGCGAGTCTCGAGGCGGGATTGTCACCAAACACACTTCGAAGATAGGTAGCAGCCATTTCCTCTATCTTGTCATCTGGGTCCAAGGGTTCCCTTTCCTGCCTCCTCCTGATTAGACAATTCCTCAGGGGTGTCATGAACCTCCGGCCTCCCACCATTCCCCGTTACCCTATGTGGGATCACACGAAAGTTCTCAATGCCCTTACCAGGGGCCCCTTTGAACCCTTGCGGGAGGTCAGTCTGTGGTTCCTATTATGGAAAGTAGCCTTCCTGGTGGCCATTACTTCGGCCCTCCCTATCTCAGAGCTGGTGGCCCTTTCCACCAGGAGCGACCTCTATATTTTCCATTCAGACAGGGTCATCCTCCATTTAGACTCTACCTTCATCCCTAAGGTCAACACACAGTTCCCAGGAACCCATAGGTCCCAGGAATTGATTCTGCCCAATTTCTGCCCCAACCCTTCCCATCATTTGGAACAGTTGTGGCACACCTTAGACATCAGATGGACACTTCGTATCTATCTTTAGGGAGCTTCCTCTATTAGGAGTACCGAATCTCTTTTCATGTCCTTCCAACCGGCAACCATGGGTCACCGAGTGACTTTGGCCACTTTGGGGCACTAGTTTCAGGCAACTATTGCCAAGGCCAATGAGGCTCAGGCCTTGCCCATCCCTCGCCGTATTACAGCCCATTCGACTCATAACACCGCTACTTCAGCGGCATGGGCTACCCAGGCTTCCTTAGAGGACATCTGCAGAGCCGCCACCACCTGGTCTTCCCCTTCCCCGTTTATCCACCATTATAAGTTAGATCTTTATGCCTCGGCGGTTGCATTTAGCCGCCAGGTTCTCCAACGGTTTCATATGGGGTTGGCAATTCCGGACTGGTAGGTTCCCTCCCAATAGGACTTCTGCTTTGGCATGTCCCATTCTTGACTGCTGGCCCCATGCTCCAGGAGAAAGGGCGTTGTCTTACCTGAACACCCGTTGTGTGGGGCATGAGGACAACAGTCAGCCCCATCCTTGTCTTTCCTGGTCCGGGCCCTGAGGTGGGCACTAATTATGTCATTTCAGCTCAGCGCATCAGTCTGCCACATCTCCCTCATCAAAAAGCTGTGAGGCAACAGGAAGAGGAGGGGCTTAACAGCTTGCAGACTCAGTCCAACTGGATATCGGACAGAGTTAACCCATTCCTGACTGCTGTCCCCACGCCCCACAGAACGGGTATTCAGGTAAGACAACACCCTGTATGTTCAGCCAGGAAACAATTTGAATGGGAAATGATATTGACTAATATATAGGAAAAGAAGCAGATACTAAAAATATTGTGATTGAAAATAATTTATCAAAAATTATGGAGTCAGCTAATTAGGTGTTTATGTTTATATTATTAATGATAATGATATCCAAATTCAACTTATAACTTTATCCTTATAAATTAAGGATAGTAATTTTAAAAGATTTCAGAAAATTTAACAAGACATAGTTGTGCAGTATTAACAATAAAACATTGTTAGATTAAACAGCTTCAGTTACTGAACTTTTGAGAATTCAGTTGGAAAATGTGGAATGGCAGACGGGATTATTGCTGAAGTGGTTCGGGAATGACGAGAGGCACAAGCAAGCAAGTGACAACAGCTCTTTAATATATGGTGAGACTTCAGCAAAAACTCAGAGGCTGCAGTCCTCCTTATATACAATCCTGGAGAGACTGTCAGCCAATCAGAAACGTAGGCAGGTTTGAAACTCCCGCTTAAAAGTATCAATACATAACACCCCTCCCTTCCCAGAAGGCACTAACACTCAAAAATTAACATATGTACAAACAAAGTCTCGCAGGTGCTTAGGCTGAGTTCTCGCCCTAGTTGACCTGCGCAGTTCAGTGTTTGGTGAGGCGTCGAGCTGGTCGGAGGGACTCTTTGTCTCTCCCGGCTCCGCCAATGGAACCTCCTGGATTTTGTCCGGGGCGTGGTTATTCCCGGCTGGGAGTGGCGACTCGCTGGGGCGGCGCTGGAACCAGGGCTTGTCAGCTAAGTATTCTCGCGGCCCCGGGCTTGAGTTAGCTGTTTTGGAGAAGTGGTCATAGTTAGGCTCGGACATGTCTGCGTTGATGTTTGCCTCGCCAACCACCCGTTTCCTCAGTTGGTCTATGTGGCGCTTCCAGAGTCTATCTACCCCCACATCCACCGTGTATGATTTTGGGCCTGTTATCCCCACTATGGTTCCTGCAACCCACAGAGGACCGCTGGCATAATTGCGAGCGAACACCGGGGACCCGACCTGAAACTGCCTTAAGCCACAGGTCTCTCCCTTAAAGTTTTCGTGCGAATAGTTAGGGTGAAGCCTGTCCAACACGCACCGGAGCTTTCTCCCCATGAGGAGCTCTGCTGGGCTTCTCCCAGTTGCTGTGCATGGTGATGCATGCTGAACCGCAAGGAATTGATCTATCCTGGCCTGCCAGTCCCCATTGTCTAATCTGGACAGTGCTTCCTTGGCTGTCCTGACAAATCGTTCAGCCAATCCGTTGGAAGCCGGGTGAAATGGGGCTGATAGGGCATGGCGGATCCCCAGGCCGGCCAAGTAGCCTTCGAAAAGGGTTGCTGTAAATTGGGGACCATTGTCCGATACCAAGGTATCCGGCAGGCCGTGGGTGGCAAACAACTTTCTTAGGGCCTTGATAACCGCTTCGGCCGTTGTGGATGGCATTAATACAATTTCGAGCCATTTTGAAAAGGCATCCACTACTATTAAAAACGTTTGGCCATGGAACGGGCCGGCAAAATCAATGTGGATCCTCCCCCATGGGCCTTTTGGTTTCTCCCACTCTCGGATGGGCGCTACTGGGGGATCGGGGCGAGACTCCTGGCAGGGTCTGCACTTCCCCACCCACTCGGAAATGACCTGGTCCATGTTGGGCCACCAGACATAGCTGCGGGCTAAGCACTTCATCCTAACGATGCCAGGATGCCCTTCGTGCAATAATTCTAAAACTCTATCTCGTAGTTTTGCTGGAATTACCACTCTGTCACCCCACAGTAAGCACCCCCCTTGCGTAAACAGTTCATTTCGTTTGTTGGCAAAACCTTGGTACTCCTCCCCGACCACCTTGTCCGGCCACCCTTTCAAAACCCAACCCATAACAGTCCGGATAACAGGGTCTCTATTTGATGCCTTCGCCACCTCGCCGGAGGAGATGGGCCCCAAGGTTAACGTGTCCAACAACAGGACGGAGGTTTCCGGTGTTGGGTTGTCCAGCAGGTCGGGAAGGGGGCAACGGCTAAGGGCATCCGCATGACCCAGGGTCCGCCCAGGCCGATGGACGAGCTGGTACGAGTAGGCCGATAAGAAAATCGCCCATCTAGTTAAACGGGGGGAGAGGGCAGCGGGGGTTGGCCTGTCGCCTGCTAGCAGTCCTAGCAACGGTCTATGGTCAGTCACAAGTTCGAATTTTCGGCCATAGAGGTATTCGTGGAACTTTTTAACCCCCGCAATCGCAGCCAGAGCCTCTCTGTCCAATTGGCTATAGTTTCGTTCTGTGCTGGACAGAGTTCGGGAGTAGAAGGCAATGGGTGCCTCTAGGCCGTTCGGCAGTCTATGGCCTAGGACGGCACCAACTCCTACGGGGGAGGCGTCGCAAACCAAGACGAGCGGCAGCTCTGCATTGTATTGGATCAGGAAACTGTCCTCAGATAGGAGTTTTTTTACTGCCTCAAACGCGGCCGCTTGCGGTTTCCCCCAGACCCATGGTACATTCTTCCCTAAGAGTTTGTGAAGGGGATCAGCGACCGTGGCCTTATCTCTTAGGAACATTGAGTAGAAATTTAGTAGTCCAAGGAAGGCTTGGAGCTCAGCTTTGGATTTGGGGGCTGGTGCGCTTTTGATGGCCCTCACCTTGCTTTCGGTAGGGTGGATGCCTGTGCCGTCCACCCTGTACCCCAGAAATTCTACCGAGGGGACCGCTATCCTGCACTTGTTCTTTTTAAGTCTTAGTCCCGCTTCTCTGAATCTGGACAGGACGTTCCGTACCCTGTCCCCTAGCTGGTGTTCGTCTTGGGCGCTGACTAAGACGTCATCGAAATAGGGGACTACTCCCGGAAGTCCTTGCAACAGGCGCTCCATGGTGCTTTGAAATAAGCCGGGTGCGACGCTCACCCCAAATTGGAGCCTGGTGCATTTAAATGCACCCCTATGAGTCACGATCGTTTGCGCCTCTGCCGTGGCGTCGTCGACCGGTAACTGTTGATAGGCTTGGGCCAGGTCTAATTTGGCAAAAATTTTTCCGGGGCCCAGGGAGTGTAGTAGATGGTGCACGATCGGCACCGGATAGGCGCTCGGCTGCAAGGCCTTGTTGATCGTGCACTTGTAGTCGGCGCAAATTCTGATTGAGCCGTCGGACTTAACTGGGGTGACTATGGGGGTCTCCCACTTGGCATGGTCAACGGGAACCAACACCCCTTGCTTAATCAGTTTGTCCAGTTCTGCATCGATCTTTGGTTTCAATGCGAACGGCACTCTTCTGGCCTTTAGTCTTACTTGGGCTACGTTGGGGTCTAAGTTTAGTGAAATAGGGGTCCCCACATACTTGCCCAATGTGTCCCCGAAAACGTCCTGGAACTCGGACAGGAGGCTGTCTTTCAGGGTTGACTTGGACATCAGGTGGACGCCGGTGAAGCCCATGCCAAGGGCTCGGAACCACCCCATGCCCAGGAGGCTCGGCAGCTGCTTCGTGACGATGGTCAGCGGCAGGTCTCTTTCGTAGTCTCCGTAGGTGACCCGGAACGTGCCCACGCCTTCGAGGGGGACTCGGTTCCCCTGGTAGTCTAGGATGCGCAGTCTCTGTCTGGAGAGTTGATCCTTCCGGAACGACGGCAGGAGGGTCTTTAGGGTTGTCCACGACATGATGGAGAGAGCTGATCCGGTGTCGATCTCCATCGAACACGGTCTTCCGTTGATCTCGACCACCGTGCTGACTTTGTCCTCGACCGTTGTGCTGGCCTGGTCGATGTGTATGCTGCGGCCATCTCGCGGTTCAAATTCGCGCCGTTTTTTCGCGCCGCCTTCTCTCGTTGGCTGCTTCTGGCGCGCTGATTCCGGTTGGCTGCGGCGCTCACGTGGTTTGAGTCTTCTGGGCAGAGTGGCTCTGCAGACTCGCGCCAAGTGCCCTTTCTTCTCGCAACGCCTGCAAATAGCCTCTCTGTATTTGCAGGACAGTCTATCATGGTGCCCGCCACAGCTGGGACAGCTTCGCCGGGGGCTGCCAGTGTCTTTTCTCCGGTGCTCTGTTCGGAAGACGTCCTCATCCGACTCGGACTCCGAGCTGGATCCGGCGTCTTCTCTGTGCACCGGGGCAGACTTGGGGCTGTCTTTGCTGGTCGGCGGACGCTGTAGCGTTTCAGCGGCCTTTGTGGAGGCTTCGTGAGCCCTGGCCTCATCAAGGGCTCCGGCAAGCGTCAGATCAGGCTTGGCGAGCAGACGCCGTTGCAGCCTAATGTCCCGAACACCACAGATCAGTTGCTCAAGCAACGCATCATCCAAGTCTCTGTAGTCGCAATGAGTTGCGGCTTTTCTCAGGCTGGCCATGTACGCGCTGACCGGCTCTCCCTCTCGTTGGACGCGCTGCCTTAGTTGGTATCGCTGCACGAACTTGGAGGGGACGGGAGCGTAGTGAGCCCGGAGAGTTGCCATCAAGGTGTCCCATGAGACTGTTTGAACCGGCGTTGGCTCACACAGTGACTCGGCCATCTCGAACACGTCCGGTCCGCAGTGGCTTAGGAATAGGGCTCTCTTTCGATTAGCCGAGAGGCCCTGCATGTCGCTGGCTTCTAGCGAGCATTCAAACCTTGTTAGGTACGAGACCCATTTTTCGCGGGTCGGATCAAAAGGCTTGGGCGGAACGTAGGCAGACATGTCCGGTATGTCTCCTGTGGTTCGCCTCGTCGCCTAGCTGAAGCTCGTGGTCTCACTGGTTGGCTTCTTGTAGCCTCAATCCCACCCTCGTCGCCAATGAAGTGGTTCGGGAATGACGAGAGGCACAAGCAAGCAAGTGACAACAGCTCTTTAATATATGGTGAGACTTCAGCAAAAACTCAGAGGCTGCAGTCCTCCTTATATACAATCCTGGAGAGACTGTCAGCCAATCAGAAACGTAGGCAGGTTTGAAACTCCCGCTTAAAAGTATCAATACATAACACCTGCTATTGCTTTTTTATAATTTTAATCAAATAACAGTTTTTTCATTCCTTATGTCCCATCATTATACTAATGTACTTCCCCATTCTTCAGGAAGTATCTAATGGCATTTAAGGGAGGGAAAACTCATTAGCTTCCTTCCTGACTAATGTAATTTTTATTTCCTGTTGTAACTGTGGCCTCAGCCAAAATCCACAGTATAAATAGAAAGACTACCGTATGCAAAAACAACAGCTGAAAAATACAGTACATAAAATATTATGTGGACAGTCCACTGGTTTTAATACATTTCTGCACATCCATTTCGTTCTGTGTTCTTTTTATTCAATTAAATATCTTATTATGTAGGGGGTATTGTGATAATAATACAAGGACGGCTTTTTACATTTTCTTTGGTTGATCTCAGTATCTAGCTTGTTTGCTGTGTTAGGCTGTCAGCCAAGGTTAAAGGAGAAAGGAGGGGGGAATATTTCCAGCCTGCAGGAAGATATTTTACCTTCCATGATTGACAAAATTATAGTTTCAGTTAGTACCTGTACCTTCTGTGGTGAATGCAAAAGCAAAGGCAGCTTGGTACATATATTTTTTTTTTAAAAAAATGTTTTAAGCATCAATCATATTTCCTGATGTTTGGACAAATAAGCTGTTTTAACAGTGTACATATTTAAAGGAAAAAGTGATTCTAATTTTAATAAACTGTATTTATTATTGTAGCATAACAAAGATTTCTGAAAATGGGTGTCCAGTAGTAAAGAATATTATAACAAGAATTCAGAACCATAAAGAATAAGACTAGCATTTTTGTTGTGAAGAAGTCACAGGGGGGGATGGGTGGTGAGGGGGGGTTAGGGAGGAGGTGGGGAGAAAAAAAGGGGGGAAAATTTGTATTTGAAAACTTTTTCAATAAAAAAAAAAGAATAAGACTAGCATTTTAGAATTGTATTAGATGTAGAAAATGCATCAAAATATAGGGATTATTTCTCTGCTAGCAGTCATACTGTGTCAGGAGTTCATATTTATATTAAGATTTGTTGCTTATATCATCTGCAAACTATTGGGTAATTTGGATGCAAATACTGTGATTAAAATATAAGGTAAATGAAATGTGGATTTAACTTTTTGTTTTCAGAATTTTGAATTTCATTTTGTTAAATAGGGCCCAGTGTAACAAAATGCAATTCAATGGTGAGAAAAGTAAAGTTGTACATTTAGGCAGGAAAAACCAAATGCATAGGTATAGAATAAGTGGTACCTAGCTCAATAGCAGAAACTGCAAGAGGGATCTTCAGACCCTAGTTCATAATTTCTATTGCAATCTTTAACTGAATGTCATCCACATGTTGATGATTTGAACTGCTGAATGACTTCCCCTAGTGGTTTCATATATATCCGTGATGGCGAACCTATGGCACGTGTGCCGAATGTGGCACACAGAACCATCTCTCCGGGCATGCCAGCCATCACCCGTTGTTCTTCTGGATTCCGGTGTGCCGGTTAGCTGGTCTTCACGTGTGCATGTGTGCCAGAAACCATGTGACCAGCATGCATGCGCATGCCAGGGAACTGCTCTTCTGGTTTCCAGCACTCCTGCCTGTGCGCACCAGGGAGCTGCTCTTCCGGTTTCCCCATGCTCCCCTGTGCACGTGCTTATCCATTTCGGCACTTGGTGCTGAAAAGTTTCACCAACACTGATATATATGTTAAATTACACAGGATAAAGTATTAACTCTTAAGGCAGCCTATATTGGAATTCCCAGTTCTCATTCGATGCACAAATGACCAGGCTCAAATTATCCCATTTCAGACACATTTATGTAAAGTCCTAAGGCTCCAATGCTGGGAAGATTAAAGTAAAGAATGGACAAGGAGAATAGACTCAATTACAATCATAATAGAAATGCTTATTAGAAGATCTGAAAGAGAAGACTTGGTACAAATTATCACAGAGGAAATCTAACCATGTGGTTGCTAGTTGATAATGAGTTGAGGGCACATAATCCTGTACCACCAGCCCCTGACCTCCAGCAAGAAAATGGCAGTCTAGTTCTTGACAAAGAACACAGACCAGAGCACCAATGCTGTTTCTAACATGAATCCAGTGGAGGGGAATTCTTTTTAAAACTTTCCCCCTATTTTCTCTTCAACAGATTAATCACCAAAATTTATACTAGCATCATAAATTTGTTGTTTACATTACAGAAATATAACTGATTTAGGTTTGGCTTACCCTTTACTTTTAGTTGAAAGCAGTGACCATCTCCAGAACAATCAGAACAGAGGCTAGTGTCTATCCAGTCTTAACTTTTCATTCCTTTGCCTTAGATAATTATAGTCCCCCAGTTTAGGTAGTAGTGTAATTCATCTTTAAGACCTTGACCGTGCTTGGTTATTGGTTCTCATATCATCGAATTGCTTTCTTACAGAAGGGCATTACATATCTGCTGGCATAGATAAAATGGGATTTGGAATTTCTGTTTGTGTGTCCTTGCATCTTTCTGGTCTTGCATGGTTGAACAATATAAGTGCAGTGTTTCCATTAGTTGGAAATGGTTCTCCGCACCTATGAAACGCTGATTCAATACATTACATGTAATAAGCAGCTTTCATCCACTTTTAGCCTTATACAGTAGATCATACATCAAAATAATAAACCCACTTTCAAATTATTGTCATAGTAAATTAAGTAGAATTGCATTATTTACAGGATTACAATATTCAGTGCTTTCATAAATTAAAATTAGGGAGATAAAATGAGAGCTATTTTATTTTATTCTTTCATGTTTTTAAAAAATCTGACAATATTAGATCTGTCAGGTGGCTGAAATATAAGTTTATGTGTTTTTAACTAATATAAGATGGTACTAGACAAAACCAGTGATTCACAAGGTTACTTTACTCAGCTTCATTTTTTTTTTTAGGTTTCAATTCAGATCTCAATTCTTTTCCAACTATTGTATCATTCTTGATCACATTAATTACTTCTGTGTTATAATTAACCTTTAACCTTTCAATGTAGTTTAAAAATTGAAAGTAGTAAAAAATATACCTAAAATGTATGACAATAAGTTATTCATATCATATTACATTTATTCTACTGTAATATATACAGAGCAGATTCAGGATGCTGTTTCTGAGCTTTTAAGATATTAAGAGTTTAAGATCACATTAGCTAACGGACCTACTAACATATGCATGAGTATATTTATGGAAGCATTAAGAATGGCATCAGAATTCCTTTTCTTTGGCCCTTCTCAGAACTGTTAGGTGCTGGGAATAGTTTTTTCATCTATGGCCCAAACTTTAGAACTTCTTCTAATTTGAGATGTGCTTGGTTTCTTCAATGTTGTTTTTTCTTTTTTAAAAATATGCATTTGTTAAAATTAATGATTTTAACAATGATTTTTTACTTGTTTGATTTTGCCATTTTAGTTATATTTTCTTCATTATTCAGGTTCTTCTCACTGTAGACCTTCAAAGATAAATTAAGAACACCTTATATAAATTATCTCTGGTGTAAAAAATTTTTTTACCTAAAATGAAAAAGACCAATCTAATTTAAACTTGTTTCAGAATACTATTAAATTGAGTTGTTTGTTCTTCATCTTCATTTATAAATGGTTATCTGAAATAAAAAATAAAACTGCCACATAATGTAGAAATATTAAATATTGAAAGCTTTTATGACATTAACAATATAAAAATAGGAAATTCTAATTACAGCTTCAACAAGTTTAATGTTACCAAACTTTTACAGCAATTAATTCCCCAAAGAGCACTAGCCTCTATGGATAACTACTCTAAGGTTATGGAATAAGAAGGAATGTTTGTTTGGAAGTTAAATGAGGAAATTCAGACTTCTCTAATGATTGCCTTTATGTGAATAGAAAATTTTCATCTTGTAGGGGTCATATTGATGATTTTTGATGATTTAGTATTGATTAAATTTCTCCTGAAAAGCATTTGGTGGATCACTGATAATATGGCACCACAGTTTTGTTGATATGGAGTTGTTTCACAGCTGTTATTATTTGTGGTTGCTTTGTGTTGCGACGCCTATCATTTGGCTTTAAAATAATGCTCTGTTGTAGAGAAAAATACCTTCACTTTCCTGTGTCTTTCAGTAATGAAGCTGAAAATATTTTTACTGCAATGATCATCTTATGTCTTAATTATGTCTTATTATTTTCTATATTATAATATAGCACAATACTATAATTTGTGATTGAAAACTGCCTTGCTGATTATTCTCTTTGTTTTAATTATCTTTGAGAGTGCGACATGATGGTTTGACTTCAGAAATATATATCAAGGTATAGAACAGCAATAGTTTTTGTGCCAAGTGCTGAATGTGATATGTTGATCTTCCTAGCCCAATTTGTATTCCTTTGTGGATAGACCTTACCAGAGGATTAATGCAGATATTTTTCTACAGAAATCTACCATGCCTTCTGAGGTTGCTTGCAATTTTACTACAACCTCTGTGGTGAACAAAAGTGCTAAAATGTTGGACAGACCTTTCCAGGCTTCCTTTAGTTCTGTTGTGCATTTTGACAAAGATACTGCATATGCTCACACATATAGATCTCCATTCCTTCACCACAAAAGATTCCCAACTAGACAACTTGATTGGATGCCCTCAAACGTATCCTCATAGGAAGAATTGTTACAAATGGGTTTATTTGTAATCCATAGAGAGGGGAACAAGTACTGTGACAGAAATGGTATACAGAAGAGTTCCTGACTGCTGAAACAGTTCCAACCAGTTGATAGTCCACTGCATACTTGGATCGGTAGTTTCCATGAACAGGTTTAATAGGTAAATAATTTATTATTACTTATTTGAATTTGTAAGCAACCTGACTCAATGGTCTGTGGTAAATATAAATAAATATAATTGATAACTAGTTGGTAAACTAGTTGGCTCCAGGGGATTATTAATGCTTCATTGAGTGAGGGTGACTTTCCTGCCACCTTGAAAGAGGCGGTGGTGAGGCCTCTCCTCAAGAAGCCTTCCCTGGACCCAGCAGTGTTAGTGTTATCATCCAGTCTCCAACCTTCGCTTTGTGGCGAGTGTGGTGGTGCGGCAGCTTCCCCGGTACCTGGATGAAATGATTTATCTAGACCCGTTCCAGTCGGGTTTCAGCCTGGGTACAGCACAAAAACAGCATTGGTCGCGTTGATTGATGATCTCTGGAGGGCTCGGGACAGGGGCTGTTCCTCTGTTCTGGTCCTATTAGACCTCTCAGCGGCTTTCGATACCATCAACCATGGTATCATGCTGCGCCAGATTGAAGAACTGGAGGTGGGGGGCAAAGTTTTGCGGTGGTTCTCCTCCTTTCTCTCTGACCGGTCGCAGTCTGTGTTGGCAGGGGGGCAGAGGTTGACCCCGAAGCGCCTTGTGTGTGGGGTGCCACAAGGGTCGGTCCTCTCGCCCCTTCTGTTCAACATTTATCTCACCGCTGGGTGAGATCATCCGTGGTTTCAGGGTGAAGTACCATCAGTACACTGATGATACTCAGCTGTACATCTCCACCCCGGGCCACCCTAATGATGCCCTTGAAGTGATGTCCTGGTGCCTGGAGGCCGTGCGGATCTGGATGGAGAGAAACAGACTCAGGCTCAACCCGTCCAAGACCGAGTGGCTGTGGTTTCCGGCGTCCCGATATAGCCAGTTGACGCCATCGCTGGCTATTGGGCTTGCAACTTGGGCATCCTCCTGGATACACGGCTGTCCTTAGAACATCTGATGGCTGTGGCCAGGGGGACTTTTTATCAGGTCGCCTGATTCGCCGGTTGCGTCCCTTTCTGGATCGGTCACTTATGTACGGTCACTCACGCCCTCGTCACTTCTCGCCTGGACTACTGTAATGCTCTCTACATGGGGCTCCCCTTGAGGAGTACCCGGAGGCTCCAGCTGGTCCAGAATGCGGCCGCGCAGGTGCTTATGGGAGCGACATGGTGCTTCCATGTAACACCTCTCCTGCGCGAGCTGCACTGGTTCCCGGTGTCTTCCAGGTGCGCTTCAAGGTATTGGTTACCACCTTTTGAGCGCTCCCTGGTTCAGGACCTGGTTATTTACGAGACCGCCTTCTGCCACCAGTAGCATTTCACCAGCCAGTACGCTCCCACAGAGAGGGGCTTCTCAGGGTGCCGTCGGCCAAGCAGTGTCGGGGTGTTTTAATTAGTGGGCCAAATCTATTTAATATGCTTTTTAACTGTTTTTAAATTTTATATTATATTTGTTTTATTTATGGCTATTCACCGCCCTGAGTCCTTCGGGAGTAGGACAATATATAAATCTAATAAAAGATAACGATAAATATAAATAAAAGAGTGGCTGAGGGACTTGGAGCATCCAGCTTCCGTAAAACTAAATTGAAAGTGAAAGTATATGGACTTGGTCATCAGATGGAAGGGCATGGTCCTAGAATGGACTAGCCTAACGAATTACAATTGGAAGGTTTCTAATTTTGAGCATGTCATCCTCAGCCACTTCTTCCACATGGTTTTGATTCTCTGCATGGAACTTCCATGTTAAAAGGTAAAAAATCTGGACTATTATAGGCTATCTCCAGCCTGCAACTACAGGAAGCTGCTATGAGATAGTTGGAAAAAAAGTAGTGAATTTATATTACAACAGAGTCTTGAAATTAAACTCAGTGTATCTCGATCAAGGTATAGCTACTTCATTTACAGCAACTTATCACACTGTATATGCTCTTTAACTAAGTTCTGACTCTTCCAATATTATCACTGTTCAAGATACTAAATGAAGAAAGTATGTATAATTGCACCCTTTTTACTGTTGGTGAGTAATGTCTGAACTTTGGATTATAATTGTATTGGGAACGCTGACAGAATTCCAGGTTGTTGGTATTGGTTATGTGTGTACGCATGAAAACTTTGCCTGCTTTATCCCATAGTACTTCAAAAGAACCCCGTAGTTTGCTAATTTGTTTGAGCTCAATGTATTTAGAGTACTTTTTAAAAATGTGATTAATTAGAACACATCTAATTTTTTTTTTGAGTACTAAAATGTATCTTTAAACTCATCATTTCTGTGTATTCTTAGGTGACCGTCATAACTCATAATGATGTCAAAATGACATATGTCAATGATGCAGTTACATAATTTATGTCTATTACATAATGTCTGATACTAGTGTATAAGTCACATCATTTACATGATGAGGTCTTGATTCATATATCATTTGCCCCTGCCTTGACCCGTCCACAGGTGTCTACATACTTAGTCCTAAAACTTGAAGAATTAATTTCAGCTTGAATTTGATGTTTTCCAGCGCGCTGCTTGGAGAATCCAAGAGCGTGGGTAGTTTCCAGTCAGTTAGGCAGATACTGAGTGAATATGTCTTTAAATGATTTGCTGACTCCGCCTCCAGGGACTGGCTGAGGCTCACTTCCTTTCACTTAGTCAGGCTAGATAAACTGCATTTTGGTTCTTCTGCTAGTTTTCCTTCAAAACGATAGATTCTTCATATTTCACCTTTGGGTTTCTTCAAACCTCCGGTTTTTTCTGTTTTTTTTTTTTTTGTTTTTTTTTTTTTTCTGTTGGAGTTGTATACTTCGTGTGATTAGCCTTTAAGCGCCATTCATAATTCATTCACCAAGAGCCTTGGTGGCGCAGCAGACTAAAGTGCTGTTAAGTAACACCAGCTGCCTGCAATTACTGGAGTTCAAATCTCACCAGGCTCAAGGTTGACTCAGCCTTCCATCCTTTCAAGGTAGGTAAAATGAGGACCCGGATTGTGGGGGCAATAAGTGACTTTGTATAAAAAAGAACACCGCTTGGGGGGGCCGAAAGCCCTACTAAGCATGTATATACAAAAGTAGGAGGCTATTGCTTAACGCATTGTAAGCCACTCTGAGTCTCCGGAGAAGGGCGGCATATTATTCGAACCAATAAATAAATAAATTCACTCATAAACAGAAAGTTAAAATTAATTCTCTATAATTCTGCACATATTTGCCCATCTGCAGTTTTCTTTTCATGAAGCTTGAAATAAAAATCTTCATAAGTGACAATAACAACTATTTATCAATAAAATGAATCTAAGTTGAAAGTGAATATACGTGTCCTTGGATAATGTTCCAGGATGCATCCTGGGTTGGTCACTGGGACCAGACATTTAGACTTCCTAGTTTTTGGACTTGTGCTGAGCCCATCTTCAGGAAACTAGTAGAGTATGTGCTTGTGAGGTATTTATAAGGTATTTATAAGGTGCTCAGGTGTGTGTGGATTTTTAGTTGTTGATTGGGGTGTTGATGGGTGGCTATTATGTTGTTGGCTGTTGTTTCTTTGTGCTGCCAAGCTCTCACCTCCTAAGTATTTGATAAGCTGGTGGTAAATCAATACTCCTGTTGACTAACGAGGGGACCATTTCCCTGGCTGTTTTTATATCTGTTCGTCCAACAATCTTAGTAGCTGCAAAATTGAATGTATGTCCTTGTTCATTGCAATGTGAGGCTAACAATGATTTCAGGTCTCCACTTCTGGCTGCTCACTTGTATTCTTGCAATCTAATTGTTAGCTTCCTCCCAGTCTGTCCTACATAGTCACAGGGCAGTCCATGGAGGGGATCTGGTAGATTACACTGTAAATACCTTTACAATGCATAATTTGTTCTTCTATGGTAGTCTCTGGGGAGTATACAATGCCCACTTGCAGATCTGGGAAGCTGTGTTCTACTGCTTCAAAATGTTGTATGGCAGGGTATGCCATGTAGTTGGTTTTGTACCTTATTTCTTCCTTTCTGTCCCCATCATATTGCACAGACATCTTGTAACAAATGCTTGTGGGCATCCATTCTGCCTGAATTGTTCACGTAGATATCAGCTCTCCAGTTGTTTAACTTGCTGTGTTACAGTGGGTTCTTACCCTGTCATATAGCGTTCTGATGCAATTATTTTTATGTTCCTTTATATTATAAGATGTTACATACTGCATATCTCCTTAGCAGAAACAACATTTTCAAAGTGTAATACTGAGCAGTACCCACATAATCTATAGACTTCTGACATTATCTGTGATTCTCTCAGGTATCTTGGCAGAGGAAATCTTTAAATTTTTATATTGTGGCAAAAATGGTAGGCAGCTTAGCCTCCATTGTGAACAATATAGCTGATCCAGGAGCATAAAAATATTCAATTTCTAGAACGTCTTTCTATTATGTATTTTATTTCAGAACAATGATCTAATGCAAGGTTTCTCAATCTTAGCAACTTTAATATGTGTAGGACTTCAATTCCCAGAATTTTCCAGCCAGCATATTCTGGGAGTTGAAGTCCAGACGTAATCAAGTTGTCAAGGTTGAGAAACACTGGAAAAATTTATATTAGAATAATGGATATTCATATACTGTGTTTAATTAAAATCTGTAGAAACTTCTCAGTTGACTAATATAATGCTATGTATTGCTAATATAAGATATATCCTGATATGATGATTTACCTGTATGGAAACTATGAATTTATATTTAAGCAAAATTTCTGATATATAGTAGTTTATTGCTGTTCCATGTAATGTATGTATGTTAATAAAACCTTATTAATAATTTAGCCAAACAACTATTAGATGCAAAGCTTTCTAATAGCACTCTCAGGTATGAACTCCCGCCTCCTTGCTAAAGGCTCCAAAAGATAAAACCAATCAGTCTTTTTTCACAAATGGAGATCTAATGACGTCAATAAAAAGTTGCTTGTTTAATCAGCACTTATAAAATAGAGTTAACATCTTGGATAAAGATACTGGAGTATATATTACTGTTTCTGCTAGATTTGTCTCAAATGAGCCAGATAGTGTTGAGTTTAAGCTTTATTTTAGGACAGTAGATGATTTTTTAAGTATAATGGTAGCTCATTTGTAAATTCTAATACTAATGTATTCTGCACTTGCCCATTCAGAAATAATTCCTACAGTGAAATTTATAGCCCAGGTAAGTAAGTATAAGACTGTAGCAATATTCACCAATTCACATATTCCCTATTATGAAAATAACTAAAATGGATTTTTCTATGTTAATTAGAGCTATTTATTACAGCTATTAAAATGGAATACTTTACTTCTGTTCATTACTTGACTTCATAATTTAGATTTAGCTATCACCAGCAGAAAGTTTGGTAAGCACTATGTTAGCAGAAAAAAAATTACTATTTAGGTATGACAGAAATATGGTCTGATCCTGGGATGATTAAGTACTTAAACTTATGCCAGAGCATGGAATCTACCAGCATAGTGTTATTAGCTGTGCCAAAAATATCTTACGCTAGAAGTTACCAGCATGTAAACTTATTTCACTGCTGCAGCATTTTCCTCTCTTGCTGGAGAATACAATTACTATGTATGCTTGCTATTTATGATTGTTTACACAGATGTTGCATAATAAAACAGTATTTTCTGAAAATAATTTTAAATAAAATTATGCCTGCACAAACCTTGGATACAGATGCTATTTATACTGATGTTTTGGAGTCTGAGAAATACAATTAATTTCAATCAGGTTCACGCTGTAATATGGATATGGAAAATTGCTTTGAATTTTAGTCATGCAGTTTTTTGGGATTTTTTTAGGATTGTAATATTTTGTTTATTGTTATTTATTTTTTAATAAGGAGTAACATGTTTGACTTCATTTATAAAGTTAGGTTATCTAAACTGGATAAGCATTATTAAACTTTTACTATTAACTAAATTTAAAACTTCCAGTCTTTCAGAGCACAAAATGAAACTAACATTCCAAGATTTTGGAGAGAGGGGAAAAAAATACCTGACAGCATGCTAAGGTGTAAATAAAATATAATTGTAATTGTAAAATTCAAAATGAAATTTTAATTATCTGTGCTTTATAAGGGAAACATTTTAAATGTATCATTCAAAATTCAGAAGTACTTTAGATGTGACGATTAAAACAATTCATTAATGTGAGGATTGAAAATACGTCATTGCTGAGTTTTTTAAAATCAGTACTCCTACTAAATTCTAACACAACCAGCTTGCAATTCTTTTATCACCAATTCTCTAGATTTTTACTAGGCTTAAGCTTTCTTTCCCCCAAAAATGAACCAAAATATCCATTTGGACTTTAAGCTGCTGAATCAGTTGAATAATACTTTGGCACATGTCTCCTATACTTAAGTTGATGTGGTCATAGTAGCATAAAACTAAATCCCCTAAGGTTGAAAAGTTCTAATCCATTGTAAGTCATATAGATTAAAATCAACACTTCTTGGTCCATAATCAAATCATGCATTATAGTAACTTTAATAACACAAATTAACTTAATTACATTAGTTAATTAAAATAATTAAGTTTGCATTAAACTGCATGAAGCAAATAATTGATTCTCTGCTAGCTGATAGGGCAAGTTCATAAAGCCATTAGATCTGAACCTATATATGCTTTGGCTTATTTTTATTACAAGCTTCGTATTAGTTTTGTTAATCTGTTTAATTATTTTCATGATATCTCAATTACCTCTCTATCCCATCATCATGCATAGAAAAAGAATTTAATGTGATTTCCTTCTTTCTCTACATTGCTAACCTACAGTAGAATTGTTGATCAGTTTTGTTTATCTTGATGGTGAAACCTTGATTATAAGGACATTAGAGCTACAGTGGAAAAATATATTTTATGGATTCAAATGCATTTGTTTCTTTTTTCAGGTATCAATCTGCAATACTACACAGTAGATAGCATAACATTCTACATTGGACTGATTGTTCCAACTATAAAATACTTTGCCTTTGCCAACATACTAACTAATCCATCAAAACAATTACCATTTTATTATCTTTGTTGAAAAAATCCTGTTACAGGGAGCAATTCAGATATCTAGTCTACATATTTTTTCCAAAAATTGTACTATTGGAAGAATCCATTATGTTCAAAATTGGCAGCTCTTTCTATAAAATATGATAGTAAACAATAATTTATAAACCTTAAAATGTCTGTATGAGGGCTAGAGAATAGTTAAAATTCCTTTTCTCTTAATGCAAAATTGATAAAATCCACCCTAGCAAGATAACCTTTTTATTTAAACATTTTCATTTCAACAGTAGTGTTTAGAAACGATTCCACTGGGGACAGAACAGAGATTTTAAAATTAAAAACAAGCCACATTCAAGCTCTGAACTCCTGTTTCCCCCAAGTCTCACTCAAATCAATGTCCTCTTCCAGTTCATTTGGATTTAAGAGTTAGGTGACATTAAACAGCAAAACTATAAGAAGCAAATCAAGATGCATATCATTTTTGTGGTGAAGTAGCTCATTATGGAGTGAGATGGTAATTAGAATGAAAAATAAACTGAAGCTATGTCTATTTTGCTCTCTGCTTCTCTTAAAACTACATTTTAAAGCCAGTTCTCTGAAAATTAGGTTCTAAAAGGTAGAGATACAGTCAGTTAGATATAAATCCTATATAGAGAACGCTTGTTGTCCAACTGACTTTGCATTGTAGTCAAGACTTCAGTTGTTTAGAAATGCTAACTGGCAAGCATATGATTGCCCTAAAACCTTAGGATTATAAATATTCATTAAGTAGTCATGCTTTTTAACAAGTTTCACTAACAGTCATATCAAAGTTGTTAGAAGTAACTACCAAATATAAACAGACCAATACTGAAGTATTCTGTTACTTTTCCAATTAAGACTTTGCCTCTTCATCTTTTATGATTGATTGATTTATTAATGTTATGGCTTGTTTTGTTTTTGTATAGATCTCTCCATTAGATCTCTAATATGTAAAGTTCTTTACTCATTATAAAAAAATGATTATGAGATTTTGCCAGAGTCGTCTTTTGTGACCCTTGCCAAGGAGTGACAGTAATTTTTCAGAACAATATGTTTCTTTATATCAGAAGGAACAGCCAAGATTAAACAATGCCATTGCTTGATTTATCTTTTATATTATTTAAAAAGAATAGTGGCCGTGTGGATAAAATTAATTATGTTCTTGAAGGTTACATATTCTATATGGTTATAGATCACTCTGCTCAAATAGCTATATGATCCATTGCCTTGTTGCTGTCTCATGCACTATAATGAAGTCTATATTTTTAATATGTCACATTAGCTGACATAGGAAACAGACTACAAAAAATCAATTTTTTTAAACAATGCAAATTGCTGAGTAGTATTTCTCGGATTATAAAATTAAGAACTGTTGCAATACTGTAGGTTGAGAAGTAGGAAACTACTAAGTATAGTCATCAGTTTTGGGATGTATAATATGTAACTATAACTCATAGTATGCAACTTTTCTAGAATTGTAATTGAATTGTAAATTGTCTAGAGGGTTAAATAAACCTCTAGATCATGGGTGTCATACTCGATCACATCACGTGACGTATTCCAATAGTTTTTGCCTTTGTGAAGCTAGGGTGGGCATGGTCTGCGCGTGATGCATCCAGCCTGTGGGCCGCCAGTTTTTCACCCCTGCTCTAGATTACAGATAAACAGAAAATTTTACTTTTGCATCATAATTAATGGATGATGTATGCAATTAGCAGTAAACTATGATGCTTCAACTTCATAAACTGTGACAGGAAGACATGTTTAATCGGCAATAGAAGTAAGAAGCCTTACAGGAAACGACGGCACTGAGAAATGATTTTTAAAACGAAATTATGTTTAGTGCACTACATAAAGGGTATTAAATTCAAGGGCCGCGGGCTGGATCCGGCCGCGGGGTGCTTAGAGCTGGCCTGTGGGGCCACTCTGGAAACAGCAAAGGACCGGCTCGCAGTGCCTCTGGCAGCCAAATTTGAGCTTGGGAGGACCACATGCGGCCCTCGCGAGCTTCTCCATTGCAGGAGCCCATCGCAGCCCTAAGTGGAGCTCAGGAGCCGTTATTGCTGGCAGAGCACTCCAGCCACCACAGGCGCCCCAGACACAAGTGACATTGAGCTGGCTATGCCCACTCCAGCCCCCTGAGGTCAAGCACAACCCTGATGTGGCCTGCAAAGAAATCAAGTTTGACACCCCTGCACTACATGGTAGTCCACATATAATTACTTTAAATATTATTTTTATAACTAATTTGGATCTTTAAAGAAAAATTTATTTTGGGAATTTCACCAATATTTTATAATTTATTTGAGGCACATTGAAAGAAGTTTCTAGTTAACATCTTTTCATTTTATGTATAATTGTATTTATTTTATATAATCACATAGATACTATTAAAATGGATAGAATGTTAGTTTGTTACCTACTATTGTGTGCTTGTCTGTACAGACATACACGCAGATTCATATCACTTTAGCTCTAGTTCTAATTTTTAATGTAGCAGTTAAATATGTGACTGAACTGTATTCATCAGCAAAAACAGAAATGTTTGCAATCTAAACTTCTTGTTTTCACCCCTATTTTTGTAAGTCTATAGTAAAACAGCATCACCTTGTGTCACTATAGTGAAATTTAGTTTTACATGCTCAAATTTATGTAGTAAGATTCCTTAAGTGGTTATTATGCTTAAAACTCAATTAATTCAAAATGAACTTTATATATTGGGTACAAAAGTGACACCCAGTGGCCAATTCTATTCCATGGGAAGTTATAATTCACTTATAATAAGAAAATCCTCTGACCTCATAAGAGTATGATGTTAGAAATCTTTTCAGACTAAATACAGCACCAAAATATAGTGATGTTAGAAAGACTTGTATAAATCTAGATGTAATGGTAATATGAATATCTGGAAGAAATAGCAATTTATTTATTGCAATAGAGTAGCTATATTTCCTGCCTACTTAGTTTGAAAGGTGTCAACAATTAGTGTATTTCATCTCTGGTTCACTTAAAAAATGGAATATATTTTCTTTCAAAAATTAACGTTTTTTATATACAAATCCATAATATCAATTTGTTTTTGAGCAATTTTATTTCAAAGCTTTTTGTAACTTTTAATATAAGTAGCTGTACATTTGCCAAAAGAAAGAATCCACATTGTATAGGAAACAAAAATAAAAGTAGTGTTCTGCATGCTTTCAATTTTAATGCACATTCAAAGTTCCATACTTTGGAAGAAAATTATGATAAAGGCTTCATCTTAGCCTGTTATCTAATCAACGATCAGCATGTTAATTTATTTCCTCCTGCAGCTGCTGTTTTGCATTAATTCAGGATAATCTAAATTTAGTTGTATTATAACATATGTTAACTTCCTATAAAAGAGAATGCCTTAGGATGAGAATTTTCAAACTATAGCCTATGACTCCCTTGGAGGCTACAAGCTAATTTGAGAGGGCTCATACATTTTGGGGGGCCAGAATATTTTTTAAAATGCCAGAAGGAAACTTGAGCATAGAGGTCTAACTCCTGGAGATGGCGGATAGAAAGAATCTGTGCTGCACCTAACACAGAGCTAACAGGAGAGAGAGGTACAAGCCAGTGGTGAAATGTAAAAATTTTTCTACCGGTCCTGTGGGCATGGCTTGCTGAGGGGAGGGGTAATGTGAGTGGGTGGGCAACTTTTTTTTTTTTTACTTTTAAAAGCATTTTTTTCTACAACCTCTTCCGCTGAAGAGGTTGTAGAAAAAATGCTTTTAAAAGAAAAAAAAAGCCTCTGATGATCATGCGGCTCAGCTGGGCATGGGGCGGGGGGGAGGGCCCAGGGATTTTTGGTACCGGTTCTCCGAACCACCCACCACCATCGCTACCAGATCAGGCGATCCGGTCCGAACTGGGAGCATTTCACCCCTGGTACAAGCCCAGATGAAGGTGATTCCCCCTCTCAGAATTGAGAACAGAGAATGTCACTAAGCACACTATTGAATAACTGCTGGTACTAACAGGACACTCTCACTTGGCTTCTTCTGCCATCATTGGCTGACAACTGGCAAGAGCAGCAAACAGATTCTGATCAAGTTATCACATCAGAAGATAGCTATATATATATTTAGCAAATTGGAAGAAGTCTCATTCTCCACTCCTGGTTTAGCAACTCAATTCCATCCTCTTCCTCCAATATTTCTTCAGCAACCACACAGGCTGCTGAAGCCTGTGTGTCACAATCCGATAGATTCCAAGAGGGTTATCACAGCTGGCGGGTCATCATGTTTTGAATCTACTAAAGGACTGACTAGAAAATCCAAATTGTGGGCACCATAGAAAACAAGTAGATAATTTCCACAAGTGCTTCACTATCCTTAGGTTATTGCTGTTACTTTCTTTTCCTCCTGCCTTTGTTTCTTTCCCTTTAAAATGATTTCCCATCCCCTTCACTTT
The DNA here is from genome assembly GCA_022577455.1 of Arizona elegans. Classification (NCBI taxonomy): domain Eukaryota; kingdom Metazoa; phylum Chordata; class Lepidosauria; order Squamata; family Colubridae; genus Arizona; species Arizona elegans. The sequence goes on from JAKOOJ010000008.1 coordinate 61,380,234, forward strand.
TACCATCTTGTCTGCAAAGCTTTTGTTAAGGGAGCCCAAATTTCCAAAGCAGGTACTTAGTAGGGAAGTACTTCTCCCAGAAATATAAAAATTCCAGCTACTTGCTCATCAGGGGTAATTATGCAGAGTGGAGAAGAACATTCAATGTAAGCTCCCACACAGGGCTGACCTTCCCAAGTGAAAAGCCATCAGAGATGAGCCAGCCTCCCCAAAAGCCAGGCTTCAGCAGCAACAGTTCCCATCATCCCCAACCAGCTTCTTGGGATGATTCTAGATTGTAATGCAAAGAGGAAGGGGATTAGAAAAGGTTTTTAGTCTTCCATCTGATCTTGAATTACCATCAGCATCAGCATCATCCCAACTTTTGTTGGATTCACAGTGCAAACAAATTTGAGAATCCCAGTTTTAGGACTGAAAGCTGTTATGTGGAAGACTAAGATTGGATCTTCCACCTTTTACTTGAAAAGTAGTGTAGGATAAATATAGTCCTTTTTCATCAGATATGTACTCTTTTCTTGATTTAATTCCTGTCTCCCAGGTTGTTATTAGCACAGAGTGAAATAAGAAAAATAACTAAATATGGCTCCCAATTTCATACTGCAACTGTTTGCATCATTTATCATATTTAATTTGGTCACTTAAAGCATCATTCTACCTATATAAAATTCATTATCATTTTAAGGAGACTGTTTCTTAATAGATTATAAAATTGCACCGATATTATGCATTTAGTTATAGAATTGTGTTAGTGTATTTATGACTGAATTCTTTCATAATGTTTTGTTTTGAATATTAGCTAATTAGCTGACATGCTACTTTTCTGATCGGAAGTTGCCTATTGGACTGAGGTGTAATAGAACCTTTTGTAAATGCACAATTTACAAGTCTTTGTTTAAACTAAATGAAGTTCCTGATCCCAGAGTTTCCCTTTCAATTGTGAGTGTAAGGCAGTCATTTATTAAAGAAATCTACGTTTGTATTTAAGTGTTTCACTTCTGCACTTTGAAAATGAGCACTAATTATTTTAAATGGAAGAAAAAATTAAATCTGTCATGCAGAGAGTGTTCCTTTCTGCCTTGCCACACTATGGTCAAAGTAATATTTTGGTTTTATGCCTATTGTGTGCAATGACAAAGGTTTATTTTTCCTTTGTTCTTTTCAGAGCGCTGCAGCAGCTCCCAGTCCAGTGCTAGGAAACATTCCCCCAGGAGATGGCATGCCAGTAGGTCCTGTTCCACCGGGGTTTTTTCAGGTATTCAGAAAAATTTGATTATAGGGCTTTCAGAACTTAGAAAAGAGAAAGTAGCAGTTTTTGGCACTGCCATGAAAGAATACCATTTCTTCCATGAATAAAATGCACCGTATTTAAACGTTTGGGATAGAATAGGGTGTTATTATGGATTTTATCAGTAGAAAATAAGTTTATGCTATTTATATCAGCAGTGCAGACTTAAAATCTACGATAAAATGTTAAATGCGCAATGATAACTTAATTTAAATGGGCCACAGGTAAAGTTGTATAATAGAAGAAATTGGTTGCTTGCTTTGCTACTTTGTCTAGTAGAGTCTTAAGTTAAATTGTATTAGTTTAATTCTTTATTAAAGATATATGCTATAGCAAATAGTAGCTTAATGCTGCTAGGCAAGTTCAAACTAGCAATTTGTAATCACAAATCGTGACCATATAAACGTGAGCTGGTTGCCAAGCACCTGAATTGAAATCATGTGCCCGTGAGATTGTTGGAAGGCCATAAAGCACCATTTCCAAGGCTGTTGTCACCTCAGGTCATCATTAAAAGATGAGCAAATCGAGGGCTACTTGTATGTCAAATTATGTTAAGTGATGAAAGCATTAATTTGGAAACCAAATTATATTATGTTTCACTAAGTGGTAAAACAAAGCCAAATGAATGGGATTATATTAGCTTTTGTGGATAAAAACTGTTACTCACGATAGTGAAAATATAGATATACAGTACATATAGATTTTGTGTGTGTATGTGTGTGTTATGTGTGATGTGTGTGTGTGTGTGTGTGTGTGTGAGAGAGAGAGAGAGAGAGAGAGAGAGACTGTGCTCATTCACAGCTTAATTCACAACATTCACAACCGACATACGTAGTGTGTATTACTGAGATCTGCTAGGCAATCCAAGCATTTTAGAGATTGCCCACCCAGGTTGCAGGGTTGGGATGACACTCATTTTACAGGACAACATATTTGAATTTGAAAGTAGAGTCAGAATGGCTGAAGGATAAGCACATACACATTAATTTGGGCTACAGGCAGAAGCTGGCACACCGACAATCCTGCTACATAGCTGGCTCCTTGATTTTTATCCAAATACAGGTTTGTTCGTCATCTCCTTGCTTTTGGTATTGGATGATTTCAGTTTTCTTCTCTTGAATTAAAAAAAGTCTCAGTATTTAAAACCACAGGTTTATCTCAAATAATTCATGGTCATATATTTGACCTTGTACTTGCCTCAAAGCAGTTATGTGATGATTTAAATATGCAGAACCATTTAACTTGGTGCTGTGGTCACATTACTTCCTAGTCAACCTAGGATGAGATGCTATCTGGGAGCTATACAGGGTTCATCTTGTCCACGTACTAAATGGAAACGGATGGATTCAGTTTCTGGACAATAAGTTTTCCAGTGGTTTGAGAGGCACTTCTGTTGGTGACCTAATTAATTTTGGGTACAGGAGTTAATCTGGGCTCTTGATAACCTGTTCCCAAGTTCATTTCTATTCTTAATTTTAATCTTACTTTACTGAAGAGCTTTGGGAGATGGAATACCAGAAACAATATGTGGAGTACTGTTTAAAGACCAAAAGTTAATTTCATCAAGCATGAATTTGAGTTCATTTTGACTCTACATTATAATGATAATGGAGACAAAGTGTTACTATTTTTCCTGCCCTATTGTGCCAATCAGATGCCTTGTTTAGAGTAGTAAATTTCATTTTAGGGAAAGATGAGTCAGGAGACCTTTTTAAGTGATTGCTTTGCTCAGTGTTTTGCTGATAAAGATTTGCCTCTATCTTGACATAGAGAATCAGAAGTGGTGCCATTTATGTGTATTTAACCCTATCCCAATTCATAAAACTACTCCATTTTATTGCATACAACTCCAGGGTTCCACTTTTTCTTAAATTCAAAAATTCCTGATGAAATTCATAATCATTTTACCCAGAATATAAAAAAATATTTTAGCCTTATGCAAAATTTTATTTTAAAAAATACATAGCTAACACAGAGAGATATGTGTCCTAGTTGATAAAAATGTATTTATATTTACCATTAATTTTATTTTTATTGATTCAATTCATTTTGGATGTATGATAATACATAGCAGTAACATTGCACTGAGTTCTTGAATTTCTCTATCAAGTATGGTAAAATTATTTTTACTTGTGTTGAATATACATATCCATTTGTTGGATTCTTGGAAAAAAATCTATAATCATTTTTCTCTTGAAAAAAAAACTCATTTACATTTTTCAGTGCATTTTGAATATATTATTCTGTATTCTTTTTATTTTATGTTCTTTTCTAATTTTCTTCTTTATAACCTAAAAGTAAAAATAATTAATAAAAATTCCAAAATTAGCTAAAGAATTACTAATCAATTTTAAGAAGTACTCAGATCTAAGTGCCAGATTGTGTTAAAGGCTGAGTAAAAAAAGTATGAGTGGAATATATTGATGTTATTATAAGCTTCTTAGTGAACCTAAGATATAGAAATCATAAAGGTACTAGAGGTGTCCTTGTGTAGGTAGGTGTCAGTCTGATGCATATATCTTTTAGGTGGTGGGACATGTGCAAAATACTTGCAAAGTAGTGAATAGAAATCCTAGCTAGCATAGATTAGTATAAATATGTGTGGAGTAAATCTGAGCTGAGGCTATATTTTTGGCATACTTTTATTCTCCATGCCACCCAGAAAAAAGAATTCTGTTTCAGTTGGGTAGCCTTATAAATCTCAAGAATAAAATAAATACTAACTACAATGTGCCAAAAAGTTATAATTATCTGGGAATGCTGCATATGACACGTGTATTTACTAGGCTTGACAACATAGTTTATATCTTTATCTTACTAAAAGTCATGAATAATGGAAGACAATATCACTGGTCCATTTAGTAATGGCCATGGAATTGGGAAGAATGCAAATTGAGTGTAAAAGTGTAAAAGGTTTAAAAAAATAATAGGAAAAGAAAGTAGTGGGAAAGGCTAAATATCTGCCAACCTAACAAAAGGGGGAAGTATATAATTGATCTGAGTGAAGGTGGTCTGATTCTGTGAGATAGGATTGGCATATAGCTGCAAGGAAATGAAGAAGTAGGTTTAATTATAAATGGAATAGCTGAAATGTAGGGGATAAAATTATGAATTGGTGTCTTCTTTATTGTTCTAGGTTCTTATGGTAGTAGAAGATTACAGATGATGATAGTTGTATGTTACATTTTAGAAAGATTGACAGTGGAAACATTCTGCAATGTACTGAATGAAGTAAAAAAATATTAGAAAATATTCTAATATTTTCAGTAGAAAATATTATTCTTTTAGACACTTAAAAAGGGTGGGTGAGAATGATATTACAGTATGTGGAAAAAGCAATTGGGCCATTAGTAGAACAAAAAGTGAATGGGAATAATGTCTATTTGATGAATATCTGCTTTGGAAAATATTCAGTTTTAAAGAAATAGGTGGATTGTCGCAGTTAGGACACGATCTGAGATTTGGATGGCATGGATAACTATGGTATAATAAGGTTAGTGTAGATGTCAGAATTAATTACATCAGGCAGGCCATTCTTAAAACATGGAATAAATATAAATCTAGGTTGTGCCCAAAAATACCTTTGTGGATTTCAGCACAAAAAGCATTTTATAGACAAGAAATCATAAGTAAACATAAATGGTATTATGTAATAATACAATGTGCTATATTTTTTCATGGGGATTATAAAATGATGTTCTTGTATACAATTATCAGAAAGGTTTAAAGTGGATAAAATGTTTTAGGCTTTTCAACAATGCAAGACTAAGTTTGAAATAGAACTATGTACAAAGAATGAACGTGTTATTGCTAAAATATATAAACTTGTTGAAATATGAAACAGAAAAAGAACAAGTGAAAGAATGTTATGTATTTAAAGAGAGCTTTAATTAGCTACAATATTCCATTGATCAATGGAAAAAGATAGATTTGAAAGGATTGAAATTTACATTATGTTCTAGCCTTAAAGAGAAGCTATATAAAATGATGTACTGTTGGTATTTGTCACCAGAGAAATTGTCTAAAAAGTACTTTGAATCTTTGTTGGAAATGTGAACAAGATGAAGGAAAACTTTATCATGTATGGTAGACATGTGAAAAACCAAAAAAATGTTGGATACAAATAAATACATTAATTGAGAAAATGTTAAAGACTAATGTACAGTTGAGACCAGATTAATAGACCGACAGCTAAAAAATGCTATGGGACTTTGTTTTTTTATATATGACAACTGAAGCAAGATTACTGTATTCTCAAAAGTTGAAAAGTTTGACACCATAATAGAGGAAGATGATAGAATCTGCAAAGATGATTAACTTGACTTTCTTAATAGGAAAAATATCTACATTTATGGCTGATTGGAAACACCTTACAGATTTTTTAGCATGAAACAGAAAAAATGCACTTAAGGCTTATGATTTTGATGATGAGTTTTGTTGTGAATTTTGTTGTAATTATAGAGTAGAAGGTAATTTTGTAAGCCTACATATTTGCTGCAAAGGAACTCAAAAACTTCTTCCTATTTATTTTTATCCTTTCTTTCTTTTTTTCTTTTTCTCCTCTTTCAATTTCTTTATTCAATATCTTCGTGTTAGTGTTTATGTTCTCTTTTAAACTTTTAATAACTTTTATCTTTAAAAAAAAGATTCTGTTTCAAATACTTGGATCTGTCCACTCATACATACAAATGTGAACTTGGGTCAGAGCACTTTTGTTAGGTTCGAGAATAGATCTTGGGGTGGGAAGGGGGGAGAAGTAACAGTAATTAGTGTGAAAGTAGAACAGTTGCAGTGGAAACAAAAGTATGAATCCCGTTTTAAAAAGTAATAGATTATTGCTTATCAGAACAAATAGGATGGGAACATGCAGAAAGAGAATAAGGAAGCTGCTTAAAATAGAGTAACAAGAGTTATGTTACAGAATAAACACAGGTTGTGGCTCAGAGTTAGAGGTGGGTTTCAGCAGGTTCTGACCAGTTCTGGAGAACCAGTAGTGGAAATTTTGAGTAGTTCGGAGAACCAGTAGTAAAAATTCTGACTGACCTCGCCCCCATCTATTCTCTGCATCCCAAGTCCCAGCTGATTGGGAGGAAATGGGGATTTTGCAGTAACCTTCCCCTGGAGTGGGGAGGGAAATGGAGATTTTACAGTATCCTTCCCCTGCCACACCCACCAAGGCATGCCACACCCACCAAGCCACACCCACAGAACCGGTAGTAAAAAATTTTGAAACCCACCACTGCTCAGAGAGCTTAATAGGAAGTATGAGAAAGGCTTCTTGTTCACAGATGAAATAAAAAAAGTTAAGGGATAAGATTTTAAAATGTAGAATATAGATCAAAATAAGTTCAAAATGAATTTTAGCTGCTTCTAATTGCTAAACAGTTACATGCACTCCAGGCTTTTGAGCTTTCTGTAAATAATTATCATTACTCAGTTGCAATTAATTTGTATTTGTTACAGTTAGGAAATAAATGTACATTTATGTACATTTAAATAAATGTACGTTATGCATATTCTACATGCATAAATTACGTTTTGCAAGATTTGAATATTTTATTTATTTGTTAGATGATCTTGGTGCCATATAAGATTTTCTAAAATGAATGTAGCAGAGGATTTTACTAAGGGAAAATTAAAATATATGAGTTGAGCACTGGTGCATTGAATCAGTCCTTAGATGTATGTAAAAAGATAAGTGGCAAGTCATCCAGAAAATAAAAAACACCTCCCTGATATGAAATACACTAAAAAAGATGATCTTGTAAAAAAAATCTACAAAATAAAATATTGATAAATTACTTATATTAGTAACTAGTAGTGACTGAAAGGTATATCAGGATAAGAAAATATGAAATGATAACCTTCAGTTTGCTAGATGTTAGTTGCAAGAGATAAAATCTATTTTCCTATTTCATAGGCATAAATGCCATTTTATTCATATGTAAACTCCATTAACCATTTTACCCAAATACAATATATTTTCCGCATGCTTCAAATCCCATTCAAATTTAATGGACATTCGGGTCTAACAGACTTTTCTACTTCCCATGAGTCCAGTAAATCAAGGATTTGCTTAATGTGAATAATATTTTTGTTCCATTTTGTTATATAGTTACAAATTGGCAAAGTTATCACTTATAGTTACAAATCAAAATGTAAAAATAGGTGTTGAATTTAAAAGTCATATTTTATAAGTGTTTTTTGTGAAAGTCTATAAAAATGTATAATGATTATAAGAGCACAATGCCATCTTGTGGCCACTGCATTTTCTGCATTTTTAACCACAGAACAGATTTTATAGTACTGTACATATTATGCTGTGCATTCCAGAGAAAGAATAAACTTGCTAATTAATAAATAGAGCTGAGGAATTAGAAAATGGGGTGAGGTGTGAAATGAAGATGCATTTGGTTTTATTTTAAGAGACAGTGATAAAATGTTAACATTGAATATACTTGGTGGAGATGAAGGGGGAAGTTTCTTGTTCCTATTTTCCTAATTTTTTCCCTATTTTTTTAATGGGGCTCTACACTTTCTCTATATTTTACTGTGTTTAGGGGTTGTATATATTTTTCTGTTTAATATAATTCTTAATAAAATTATTGGATAAAAAACAAAGAAAGAGCAAAGATATTACATTGGTAATATAAATTCCTAGTGTAGTACCGCTATTGTTATTGTACTATTCAATTTTTAAAAAGTTGAATATTAATGAATGGTTATAAAATTAATATTTTTTTCTCCAAGCTTTAGCCTATAAGGCCATTTGAATTTTGGATTACCTTAATTTACTTTGTGCTATTGATAGTATCTCTTTCTATAGTGTAATACTAGTATAGAAAAGCTGGCTGTTTAACTGAAATACTTTCCTTTCAGGCCTTCAAAACTGTGCTTAAAAGATTCAATTTTCTTCCAAATAAATAACTTTCATACATGTATAGTGACTAGAGCTTTCCATTTATATTTACATTTCTGTAATTCGGGGTGGAAATGAAAATGCAAAACAGCAAGCCATGTGATTCTAAACTTATTTTTATACAAAAAAAGTAACTTTGCTATGTTACTCAACAACACAAAGTCTGAAGCTTATTAAATAACTAATAAGTATTTGAATTGCATTGTGGCAGAATATCATTTGTTCAATTCTGGCTATGCAAGGTATTTTTTAAGTAAAGTCTTCAACCTCCAACCGTAATGGAGTCTGCTCATGATAGTCATAGACTGTAATGGTTGTAAACCGAGTCATCCATGTCAGGGGTCTCCAACCTTGAAAACTTTAAGCCTGGCGGACTTCAACTCCCAGAATTCCCCAGCCAGCAAAGCTGGGTGTTGAAGTCCACCAGGCTTAAAGTTGCCAAGGTTGGAGACCTCTGATCCATGTGACAAAAATTTTACCTTTTTGCTGTGGTTGTTAAGCAAATGCTGAGATCACAAAACAATTGCCTTGTCATTAAGTGAACCAATGTTTCACTATGTACCAATTTTGCTGAAAGTCAGAAGTTAAATTCTGATTTTAGATCAAACACAGTCACATGATTATGGGATGCTGCAAATGGCCACAAATGCAGCATAGTTGTCGAGCGCCAGACTTGAGTTCATGTGATGGGGGAAAGGGAGGGGCTGCTATCAGAGCTTCAGTACTGGGTCATAAATACCATCAGGGAGCTCCGTCATAACTTTGAACGGTTGCTAAGCAACCAGTCTAAGTTGAGGACTACCTGTATTTTTAAAATGTCTAATAATGGACCATGATTTTCTTCAGTGAATTAGTTTTATGAACAATATGTACATGTTTGAGTTGAACAACAAAGCAGCCATTTGATGAAAGAGCTCTGAAAATTGAATGACTTTAATCCTGGTTTTGGTCACTTATCATGGTTCAACCAGAATGAATGTTTCCAGAGGCTAGTTTTCAGGCTCTTAGAATTGCCCAATTTCTGAATATCCTCTGGACAATTCCTGGATTAGAAGAGAAAGTGATATATAATAACAGCTAGTATATATGGACTTGTTTAGGAAAATTTCTGTCTTTGGCAAAAATATGCAGACGGTTACGTACAGAGTGTTGATATTTCTATAAATAGAAGGCTTTCGAGGCCTTCAGAAGTTTCCAGATCAAGATCACCATTAGCAAAAAATGTATTTTGATCACAGATAAAGATGATCATGTAGCTAAAGCAGTAAGTGGTTTACTTTTGGATTAGGTTTGTATCTCTATTTTTATTGCATTTTTTCCTGTTTTGTAGCCTTTCATGTCTCCTCGATATCCAGGAGGCCCAAGGCCACCTTTAAGGATACCCAATCAGGTAACAGTTTTTTAATCAGTAAATTGCAGGATGCAAAGAAACATTTACCTGGGAAAGGCAAACTTTTACCCATTTTTTAAAACAGCAGGTCTTAAAAACTGCATTTATGATGTAGATATTTGACATAATGTTTATTGTATGAGGATATCATATCTCAAGATATTACAGCAGGTAAACAAATTCTGTATATAAATTACTGTCTTTATAATACCATACATTTGAATTTGATTTATGGTAAAATAATATACAAAATAAATTGGGATTAGTTGTAAAAGAAGGTAATTTTAGATTCCCATTCTTTTAGGGTGAAATTATAGGGTTTTTTAAAAAATGATAATAGATTGTGTGTCTTTTAAAAAGTTGTTTAAGTATGATATTCAAGTAGAAAATTTCTCTGAAAACTTTTTAATAGGCACTAGGAGGTGTCCCAGGAAGTCAGCCATTATTGCCTAGTGGGATGGATCCAACACGGCAGCAAGGTAAAATTATTAATAGAAATATTATCAATAGAAATATTATAATAGAAATAACTGAATAAATGACAGTTTTATCATCAACCTTCCGTTTGTTAATACATTGAAACAGCTTCCAGAATTTTGTAAGAAATGCATTCATGCTATTATTCTCATGATCTAAATATAAAAGGGAACAATTATTTCTGTTTAAGTAATTCGTGTTTTATTTATTTAGCTAACTTGTATAGCCATCTATCTCAATGGACATGACTCTGGGTGGTGTACAACTAACAATTAAAACAATGTGCAACCATTAAAAACTTAAAACAATAAATGATAATAAATAAAAAGCAGGCTTGCAGACAACAACAACAACCATGTCAGCAAAATACAACCATCTTGGAGACTCCCATGGGATCTACAAAGTGGCAGGTCCTTCCAAAAGGCTAACAAGGATGGGATTGACTTCACCTCAGGGGGGAATGATGTTTCAAAGAGCAGGAGCCACAACAGAAAAGACACATCATCTAGTTCCCATTAGATTGAACTCTTTAGCAGATGGGACCCACAAAGTTTGTTTTCCTGTCTTCATCGAATCATGCAAGATCATAGATTTTCATGTTTGTAAAATGTTATTGATTGTGGGGCAGTAGGATTATCTTAAAGATCCTTTTAACCTAATGAGATTTATTAGCCTTTTTCTTATTAAAGGTTTTAAATAATTTAAAATATATCCTGCTGCTGCACATTATTTGGCCTCTTGTACAAGATGATATATTTAGTTGACAAAATTCATATTGAACAACTCTTCAATTTATGTTCTGCAGCACTACTATATCTAAATGTGCTTTACTTAAACAAAAAGAAATGTCATCTGTCTGTCTATCACCAATACGAGTTGCAGGGATAAATGCTTTCCCTAATATGCTGTTCTGCTAAATTTATTAAATTAATTAAATTAATTAAGTTTAATTAAAATAAAGTTGGGGGGAGGAAGTCCTATGTTTTTAGGCAAACCCAAATGAGAGGAATGGGAGACATCAACTTTGAAGAGGAATTCTCTTTGAATCTAAATGGAAGAAAAATAACTTGATTGAGTTCGTATCTGATACGAACTCAATATTTTTACAAAATATTTTAACCATAGGAAAGACAAATTTTCATTCTGATTAAAATGCATTTATAATCTGAATCAATCTGATTAAACAATTAAAATTGTATTTCTATTTTTTTTTTCATGAATCTTTTAGGTCATCCAAATATGGGAGGACCAATGCAGAGGATGACTCCACCTAGGGGAATGGTCCCACTAGGCCCGCAGGTATATTGGTCTAATTGTCTTACATATGATCACATTTATCATAATTTCCTATGAGAGAAAGAAACAAAGAGATGTATTTTTACAGTACACATATTCCGCTACTGAAGTTATTGTACATAATTTCTCTGAAAGATGTGAACAAGGATGAGAACATGCACACAGCTTCTTTTAGTTAGAAATCAAAGAAAAATTGCTGTTAAAATACAGAGCCTTAAAAACTGGCAGAACTTTATACAGTGTTGGTGTTTAAAGCCTGAACATTTAATTTTAATATTGCTTTAGAATGTTACATGATTTTAGAATTATCTGTTATATTTGTTCATGTACACTTGTAAGCTATCCAGAGCTTATAAATTTATAAATAAATAAACTTCTTTACATAACCCATTTATATATTAAATTTATGATTTATAAATTGATAAGAACATACAGAAGCATTGTGTGTTTGATATTGGGAGCAAATTTGGCAATACACTTGTAATAGATTTCTGTCAATAACTTACTACATTACATCCATTTGTTCTTTGTAAAATATTTTTTAAATGTTTTAATCACATTTAATTGAAATAAATATGGTTAAAATATACAAATTAATTTACCTCACCTTAATTAAGGTTGCCTAACATTAAATAAAGCATCAGGCTTCCAATATTTCTTTGGTTAATATTACATCACACTGCAATATTATATTACAGATATTCCTCCAATAAATGCAAAATACTTTCTAGTATTTTGAGATACTAGAAAGAGAGAAGAGAGAAAACATGAAAGACGTCAAATGGATAATTTTACAGATTTTCCTTTGTAGATCCCTTTGAGGTAGGCCAGGTCAGGAAATAAATGCTACAAAAGATTACCGGAACTCTTATTATTTCCTCCTCATTCCCTTTCCATGCTAGGCAGGTGTTTACGTAACAGCTGTTGAATACCTTCTTAAGGCTCTATACTGGCCAAAATCTTTCTCAGATTTTCATTTTCATTTTTAAAAATATTTTTCCCATTTCACCTTGCTCTTAATTTGTGAAGAGGATCAAAATCCAGCCAACAGAATTTAGAACAGCAATTTAAAAATAAAAATAATAAAGCTGCAGCATTTTTTGAAAACTTATATTTATAACCTTTTTCCTCAGATTTGTTTTAATCAGATAAAATTGTGATGACTAAAATTTCTAATAGTGGAACTATCAAAATTGTTTTCTTCCAGAAACTGAAATAAGAACTATTTTAATGGTTTTAGACAATCTAGTCTAATTATAGTTCCCAAAATTAAAATTTATGTATAACAGTCACTAAATTAAGCTGATATATTTATTTTAGGGTGACTAAGTTATAATTATGGACAGATCTGTGAAGAGTATAGTTTTTCAAATAATTAGTAGAAAATCTAGTTTGTGTTGCTGATGTGATAGTTAATTTGAAAGTGCATCTTTGTATATAAATACAAAGATTATATATAGATTAACATTTGTGTGTTTTCCCTGTTCAATAAACATTTGTGTGTTTATTGAACAGTCCATTGCTGTAAAATGCTTTTAAGTAAAAATATAAGTCTTCTTACATAGTATAAGTACATATGTCTATTGCTAAAGTTAATAAATCTATTATTGATTACAACAGCTTATTCTTAAGAGCTTAGTTTTTAAAATTATCCAGTCCCTTAATATTAGAATATTGAGTCAGCATTCATGAATGGCAAAACCTGCCATTCACTGATAATTGTGCTAGCTATTATAAATGGTATAATCTTCATTAATCAATTAAATGTGTTTACTTCCTTTGATAAGATAATAACATCAGAAGAAAACGCTAAATAGGTTTTTTTTTAAATCAGAGGGAATATAGAAATAATAATTGTTTATAAATTGAGCAGTTAAAAACCTAACAATGAATGACACTGGCCGATCCAATTAGCAGATGTGTAGGGAAGTCATTAACCTGCTGTCCTTTTTTTTTCCCCCTCCTCTTTGGTTTTGTTTTTTTGTTTTGTGGTAGTCTGACCCTTGGTTATCATTGCAGAACTATGGAGGTGCAATGAGACCCCCACTGAATGCTTTAGGTGGCCCTGGAATGCCAGGAATGAACATGTAAGTAATGTAAATTGCATTAACACACAATAAGGAAGTTGTCTTCAGTTAAAAGTAATGGCAGGGATGTAGGCACATTTAAAATAAAGACACACAAACATGAATTGATTAACTGGCAAACAATAATGACAACATATCAAAATGCCAACAGGAATTTGTTCTTTAACTGGTGGAGTGGGCAGGATATTCTGAGCCTAAAGATTTCTTGAAATGATCTGGTAGCTTCATGATTTTGGCAACTCAACAAGCTTTCAGAAAATACTTGAAATAGCTCAGATGTAGGATGTTTTGCAACATGTCATATTCAAAACATTTTGAAATAAAACATGTTTGCATATCCATTTTATCTGGCGTTATATGAAACCTCCTTTTAATGCTCAATATATAAGAAGCTAACAGGTTCATAGGGTTTTATTTCATCAGCAGCAAGATTTCAAATATGCTTAAAATGTCAGACTGTATTATTGCTTGGCTTGTTAGGGTCCACCATATGTATTGTGAAATACATTTTTCAGTCCCTTTGAGCTTTTAGACACTTATAAACTGAGAACATACTAATCTCTCAAGGTAGATTTAATCCTTCCTTTCTATAATACTAAGAAATAAAAGATGGTTTTACGGCCAAGATTAATATTTAGGCTAGTGTTAAAATTGAAGAAACATTTTTCAGAGACTTTCTTAAAATACATTAACTTTTGATGGAGGTTGACTGATATAAAGTCAAATAATGTGAGAAGTATTTCAACCTCATAGTGTTCACAACTTTTCTCTTTTTTGGTCCTTTTGAGTCAGTGTTTACTCCTGGTAACTGCCTGGACTAATCGCTGCAGGGTTTTTTGGCAAGATTTAGGAAGTGGCTTGCCATGCCTGCTTCCTAAGGCTCAGAGAGAATGATGGGTCACCCAGCTTGTTTCGTGCCTAAAGCAGAACGGGAACTTTCCCAGGTTCTAGCCTTGTTCCTTAGCTACCAGAAGTGATTATTTCGTAACAATGTAATGGGAACTAATTTTCATTCAGGTACAAGGACTGCAAATGTTAGCAAAGTTTTCTTTTCGTTTTGCAAATAAAGGATTTTATTAATAGTATGATGCATCCAGCAAGAAAATGAAATTTACATGGTATAAGTGAGAGAATATATATTTTTAGAGGTTTTGTATATGGTTATATAAAGCTCTAATTGATTTTTAAAAATATTTTTATTTTTTGTTTTGTTTGTTAAATTATTTTGAATTTTTACACTGCTTCAGTCATATGACTCTAAGTGGTATAGACTAGTACCTTTGAAACAGTATTGTTATACATTCAGTGTAATAAAATAGTGTCATAGTAATCCATTGCTTATACTGATGACATAATTTAGCAGTTGTGTGACAACACACTTTACGATCTCAAATATCTTATGAACAACTAGGTTTTCAGAAGTTGAGTGAGAGTGCAGATATTAAATCTCAAAGTGGTGTTCCACAGTAGGGTTTTGCAGAGATGTTTAACTTCATGAGAAGTGTGCCTTCTCAACAAGCATTCTTGGCAGTCACATATTTGGTGTGCAATATTTGAAGTAAGTAATTTTGTAGATAATGAGGGTCCAAGCCATGTAGAGCTTCAACTTTGATAACTAGTAACTGGAGATATATTTTGAAAGCAAGTACCAGCAGTTCAGCTCTACAGTATTGGTTTTACGAACCATACCATATATTTTCAGTTAGTATGTGGGCAACTACAATTCTGCATTAACTGCAGTTTCTTGATGGTTTTTAAGGACAGTCCCATGTAAAATGCATTACAGTAGTCCAAACATGTGACAAGGGCACGTGACCTTGCATGTGTCTTATATTCCAGGAATACCTGAATGAAATTAGCTTTCATCTGCTGTTTCAGCAGAAGATAAAAATCCAAGAAAACCCCAGAATTACATACCAGCTGTTTCTGGAAAGTACAGACTACAAAGAGCTAAAGATGATGGCCTCCAAACCAGCAGTCATTCAGTCTTGTCAGAATTAAGCCTGAATCTGTTTTTTTTTTTACCATCTAAATCCTTATAGCGTCAAGTTCTCCACCAAGCTGTATGTCAACAGTGTATTGATGATATTTTACCCCAAATGGTCAAGTGGGGAAGAGTCAGACCCTGTAGACACCGTTTAACAGACTGTCGTAGGTTTGGCAACTTCCCCTATGTATGACTGGAACTATCAGTTCTGGAGGGAGTGGAATCACTGTTGAATGGTATCCCCGATTCTGAATGTTTGCTAGTAGTCCAAAAATATGGCATGATTGATGATACTGAAGGTCCTCAGCAAATCCATTAAGACTAATACTATCATGCTCTTCCCATCCATATCTTGACGTAAGAATTACCAGTGTAATTCTTGTCCATTGCCCAGGCCTGAATCCTTACTGGAAAGGGTAAGGTAGTACTTTCTCTAAGTTCCTTTGCAATTGCCATCCTACCACTTATTCACAAGGCTGGAAATAGGTTGAGGGTTATGCAATATAGTTGGAGCTAAAGCAATAAAGCAATGAACAAGTGCAATATTTTTGGTCCATTAGTTTAATTTGGTTCTCTATATCTAGTTTTAGGAGGTATGGAGAACAGATTGTGTTTTAGTCGATATTTATGTAGAAATATTGAACATTTAAAAGGGTTCACAAATTTGTAAGCACAGCTCTAATTCAAAGGTAAAACAATAAGATATGAACACTGTAACTAAAATAATACGTAGTGTACATTTACTGAATTTATAAAGAACATACAACAACTCAGATTTGGTCAAGACAGATATGGTAGAGAGTGATGCTACCTAAAATACTGGATGGATTGATTATTTTAGAAATACCTTAGACGATATTTACTTCTTCTTGTCAGAATATTATATAAAATATCTCCATACAATATTTCTAGGCATATCTGTTGACTGTAGTTACTATACTAATCTGTATAAAGTTCTTATTTTAAATTATACATTTAAACTATAATTTAAATTTAAATTATAAATATAAACAGAATCAATATCAATTGTACTTTTTTGGTTTCTTCAGTAATTGCTTTTTTAAAAGAATATCAGCAACAACTTAATGAACTTTGTTTATGCTTATTAAATAGTTTATAGTTAAATAAGCTTTATTGCTTATTTATACTGAAATTTGATCTTTATTTTAGGGGTCCAGGAGGTGGTAGACCTTGGCCAAACCCTACAAATGCCAATTCTGTGAGTAAACATTTATATGAAGCATTGTTCTGTTAAAAAGAAGTGAAAGTAAATTAATCAAAACGTGCTTGTTTTATCAGTTTTTGCACATAGTAACTGTCTGGTTAATGGTAATGTTAGTATATATAATCCCAAAAGATCTTTTTAGAGATTGTACTTGGCATTAGTAAAGATTACTCTTATTTCAGAGATCTTTAGATAATATGGTAATTTAATTATTTGTGTATCTGATTGTGTACCTAAAATATTAATAATTGCACAATCAGATCAAATTTATTGTTTTGTTTATAATTGACTTTTTAAAATTTTATTTTTCTATGAAATTCTATATGTAAAGCTAAGGTAAAACTAATTGTAAAAAATGTTCTTTCTACAGGTAGTCCTTGGTTAACGACGCTAATGGGGACCAGAATTTCTGTTGCAAAGCAATGCATCTGTAAAGTACAACATTATGTGATTGCATCGCTTAGTGACAGCAGTCCCCATTGCCATCGTTAACTGAATCCCACAAGTAATTAGGCGAGGACCCCACCCGATCCAAGCCATTCCCAGCTTGAACCCTCCCAGCCCCAAGCCACAGTAAGGTAAGGGACTGCCTCCTCTTGAATTCCCCCCACCTGCCTATCTCTACCCCATCTGTACCCTTTTGGCCATCTGCTTAACTGCCACCACCAGCTGCACCCACCATCCAGTCATGTGTACCAGTACTAGTTGAGTCCTTCTTTTGCACTTCTTTCATGCTGGTGCAGCCAGAGCTTCTCTTACACTCTGTTCAGGACTTCCATTCACACTGTTTGTGCCTCACTCAGGAGTTTTCACTGGCACACAAAAGATGGCCCCAGCTGTAGCAGTGCAAAAGAAGGACCTAGCTTGAAGACCCTGGTTAGTGCATGAATAGAGACCCTGAGCAGGCATGAGAGAGGTCCCAAATGCAGCAAATAGGCAGGATAAAATGGCCAATTCAGTAGTGACGCCCAGCAGGTAGGCAAGTGGCCTAAAGTCACTGACCATAGGGGTGTTTAGGGGACTGGTCATAGGTCCCTTTGTTCAATGATGTCATAATTTTATCAGTTAGCTGAACAAATGGACTTTAAGTGAGGACTACCTGTAATTCTATATGACTGATTTTGATTTGATATTACCATTCCCTTTCTTAATAGAATTAATTAATTGAAAAACTGAGCATATTCTTTCTTTTCTGTAAAACTAACTGTAAAATAATAAAATAATATTTATAAAAACCTTGTTAGTCTATATGAACTGAAAAGAATAGTCTATTTTTGATGTCTTACTGTCTTTTAGATACCGTACTCTTCTGCTTCACCTGGGAATTATGTAGTGAGTATGTGTGTGTGTACATTTATGTGTGCAGTGCTCATCAGTGTGCTTATATCATTCTGTTCAGTTTAAAATATACAGTTCAATTGCTGAGAAAAAAGCACAAAAACATCAGTTATGTCTGTCATGTATTTCTAGTACAGTGGAATCTCGGTACTCAAATGCCTGGAACTCATTGAATTTGGTACTCAATGCATTTTGATGCAAATATTTTGTCTCGATACTCATTGTTTGTTTGGTAGTCAGTGCACAAGCTAGAACTTGCTGATGTCAGTTACCTCATGACTAATACATTATTCCTTATGGGAAAATTTTGTTTGGTGTTAGAACCAATTAACAATAAGTACTGAATCACCAGTATACATTGATTATATACTAATTTTTTAATACTTGCTTTGGTTATAAAAACCAAAATTGCTATGTGCTGAACAGGAAAAAATAGAAGTTCAAAAATGTAGGCTCAATTAAATAAAAGTTGGAAAAAACACATAAATAGAAAATTAGAGCAGGCTTCAAGGTAAAGGGTTAATAGGAAAGGTATATATTTAAAATTGGAGCCGGATGATAAAGAGAAATGCTGGCAAAGTTCTTTTGAAAGAATATTGTTAGATTTTATGGAAGATCAGAGCTAACTAGAGAGAAAAGTACCCGTGGGCTGAAGCCTCAACTCTTTCAAATCAGAATGTGCTTTATTTATCTCTCTATCCAGTCTTCCATCCAACCCCTGCTTATCCAAGCCAGTTTTGCAACTTTCATTGATTGTGTAAGTTGACAAGTTTTCGCATGAGGAAAATACTACCCAGGTCAAGCCACCTGAATCAGATTAAGGAACAACTATGAATTTGAGATGATCTGGTGGTAAAATATATATTAGCTGAATAATTGTATTTTTCTGGGCTATTTAGGTTTTCTTGCTGAGAAAAAGCAAATCTTTGAGTGACATTATATCTAACCATTTGGAAAATGAAATGATAAATGATAGATATATAGAAAAGTTATTGTTTAATCAAATCTTTTAATGATGTTGCTTATACAATATTGGTGTGTGTGCAGGTGTGTGCATGTTACTGATTTGCCTTTCATTTTTTTAAGGGTCCACCGGGAGGTGGAGGGCCACCTGGAACACCCATCATGCCTAGTCCGGCAGGTAGATAACTTTAATGGGGGAATGAAATGGCAATGTTTGACACAGCAATAGTTTAACATTTGCTTAACATTTCAATAGCCATTGTCAGAATTCTGAACCACTGTATATCCTTACAGAACTTAGATTCTAGATATCCTTAGTTTGCATGAATAGAACATACAATATTACTTATAGGAAACTGCCAAAGTTATATCAACCATTCTCTCAATCTGGAAGAGAATTCCTTAATTTTCCCCATTATGAACACAAATTGTTATGGCTTACTGTATCACAGGAAATAGCAACATTTTACTGCATAAATCTTCAAAAATATTTTCAAATATAATGTGAGATTAACCTACATTATTGTTTTTGTTAATTACCATGTTTGCCTAAAAATGGCATCAATGCAAAGCTATGAAATAATGGGTAATTTCCTTGACCTCGTCTACTTTTCAGAATGCCTTATTTCCTCACTCTGGGACTATTTCTCTCATACATAATTATAAAACAAAAATGCTGGCAACATTTTGCTACTGTATTTATCTGCGGGGAAAATGATGACTCTGAGTTTAAAATAATTCCCTGAAAAGAAAAGTGTACTTATAAAAGCTGATCTGGCTTCAAGTAGTGCTGACTTCTGGCAACTACGTGAACTAGTTCTTGCAGTTTTCTTGGCAAGATTTCAGAAGTGCCATTGCCTCTTTCCTAGGGCTCAGAGAGCATGACTGCCCAAAGTTACCCATTTGGCTTTCCACCTAAGGTGGTATTAGAACACATGGTCTCCTGGTTCTTAGCATGGTGCCTTAGCCATTATCCCAAACTGGCTCCCTTCATAGTCTTATCTAACCTAAAATTACAACTTATAAAAGTTACATTATTTGGATAAAATAAATAAATAATCTATGGGCTGTTTTTGTTTTTTGTTTTTTTGGATAAACATAGTATTTGTCTCATTTTTGGTTTTTGGTTTTGGCACAAAAAATATAGATGAATTTCTTTTTTAATAGTTAAAGTATATGTTTAAAATCTTAAATATAAGTTAATACACTGAGACTTTACCAAACAAAACTTTAAAAACTCATCCTATATTCTTATTGTTCGTCTGCACCTTTTTGTATTTCATAAATAAAATGCATACACATATTATTTACAATCCAACAAGGACCTCTGTGCCATTAATCCAACTAATTCTGTTACTTAACGGAATACAGGTAGTCCTCAACGTACAACCACAATTGAGCGCAAAATTTCTGTTGTTAGGTGAGACATTTGTTAAGTGAGTTTTGCCCCATTTTACAACTTTTCTTGCCACAGTTGTTAAGTGGATCACTGCAGTTGATAAATTAGTAACACAGTTGTTAAGTGAATCTGCTTCCCCATTGACTTTGCTTGTCAGAAGGTCACAAAAGGTGATCACATGACCTTGGGACATAGTATGGTCATAAATATGAACCAGTTGCCAATCATTTGAATTTTGATCATGTGATCATGGGAGTGCTGCAGAAGTCGTAACTGGAAAATAGTCATAAGTCATTTTTCAGTGCCATTGTAACTTTAAAAGGTCATTAAATGAACTGTTGTAAGTCGAAGACTATCTGTACTTCATGATCATTTTGAAAGTTCAAATCTTACCTCACAATGTCATTGCTCTTTCCTAATCAAAATAAAGTACTTATTCATGACTCATTAGGAAAACCTTTGTGCCCTTTCACTTAGTGATCTGGATTCTAATCTATAGTTATTATTGTGTAATAAATGTCTATTATCGGTGGCTGTAGATCTTGTGAAGTATCTTATACTTGATTCATAGAATGTTAATAATCAGTTGGAAAGCAGTACTGGAATGTCTTTCTTTAAAAATAATAGTTAATTGTTTTCATTGATTTCATTGAAAGTACTTGGCATTTTTGTTTTCAGATTCAACCAATTCTGGAGATAACATGTACACTTTAATGAATGCAGTACCTCCTGGAGCCAACAGACCTAATGTAAATAACCGTAATAAATACATACATTTGAATTTATGCCTGACTCCCTAAATCCAAAATTTTAATAATTGTATGTTCTAATCTTCTATCTATCTATCTATCTATCTATCATGGACATTTTCTTAATCTATTTATTTATTATGTCCTGTGAATTGTATTTCTATTTGTTACAAATTATTTATTAACATTTTTGGAGTATGACGTATTTGCCCTTTTTGCAGTTTCCAATGGGACCAGGGTCAGATGGTCCAATGGGTGGATTAAGTGGAATGGATTCACATCATATGAATGGATCACTAGGTAAGAATATAATTTGCCTTTTTAAGTCCTGTGCTAGGTAATGTATCCAGTTTTAAAAATATATCATATTGAACTGTTATATTGATTTCTCAAATTTTTTCTGTAGTTAGAAATTACAAATAAAGATGAGCTCCTTAAATTAGAAAAAAAAAGTCAGATGATGGTGAAAGGGACATAATAGATTTTATTCTCTCTGCTTTATATGCTATGTTTTGCACATATTGAGAAGGGAGGAAAATGATGTGTTTTTCCTCATCCTGTTGGCTTCAACAGCCATCAACTATGGTAACCTTGTGAGGGCTGGATATTTGGGATGCTGTAGGTGATGGTTCTGCAGACAATTCCAATCAATGTTTTTGAAGAAGAGGTTCAGCCTGGACCAGTCAAATGTGTGATGCTCTAGGGCTTGGGCCTCTTTTCATTCTTATTTAACATCAACATGAAATTGCCGAGAAAAATCTGTTGGTTTGGAGTGCAGTGTATTTAATATGCTGATGATACTCAGCTTTATATCTCAAACTCAGATCATACAGGAGATGCTGTGTAAATCCTGACCAGTGCTTGGAGGCTATGAGAGATTGAATGGGACAAAATAACTGAGGTTGAGTTACTACTCGTACATAAACTCATTGGTTCTATGGAAATTTCATTTATTGCACTCTAGCAGAAAGAGCTATTGTGTCATGTGTGGGTTCTTTTGGATTCTTGGTTTCTGCTAGGTAGAAATTATAAAGCAGGATGTCAAACTGAAAGCCCGTGGGCTGGATCTGGCCCACGGGATTTTAGATCTGGCCTGCAGGGCTGCCCTGGAATCAGCGAAGGACCCATGGTGCCCCTGCCAATGAAAATGGAGCTTGGGCCTGGCTTTATTTTCGAAGGCAGAAGGATACAGGAGGCCATCGCTACCGAAAATGGAGCGAGTGATGTCGAACTGGCCATGTCCACCCTGGTCATGCCCCCCCCACCCCACCTGAGGTCAAACACAATCCTGATGCAGCCCTCAATGAAATCGAGTTTGATGGCCCTTCTATAAAGCATCTATTTCATGAGAGCTGCTTTGGTTGGCAATAGATTTCAGTTCAAGAAGTTGATCCTTAGTTTACCACCTTCTTTGGAAAGAATCTAAATAGGATGGCCAGGACAGAAAGCTGCAGCTGCCCATCCTGAAAATGATCAGGGGATTGGAAAATCAGAAAATGGCTTTCTCAGCAGGAGCCATCTCACTTTGGAATAGTTCATTGTGTTAAGTCAGGCTAACCTCCATCCTTTTATCCATCAGCCATCCTCTTCCACAGAGCTTTTAGGAATTGAGTTTAAGTGGAAGCATGCAGCAGCCTTTTAAAAAATACTTAATGATTTAGCATTTATAATTTTTATGGATATGTTTAATGGAACTATTATAAGACCTGATTTCTTTGAGTAGGCAGCATATAAATAATTGTAATAGCAGGCATGCTAACATCAATGGAAAAGGCATATAAACATTTGAGCAATACTATTTGAGATAGCACCATCAGTGCAAGCGCAAAATGAAATAAAATTACACAACGCTTATTCTTTATGTAGCTTTGGGATTAAATAGAGCATTATTCCTTATTCTTGCAACCTCTTAGGATTTCTAAAAATGTATTTATTTAAACTCTTCAGAAAGCAGTCTGAAAAAGAACTAGGATCTCAGATATGAGAGCATGTGAGACCTCTAAATCTAAAATCATCAGTGTGACAAAGTGAAAGATGTTTTAAGATTTAACTGAATGCATTGTTTAAATTGAATTAATTAAACTGAAGTTTCTTTTTTAATTTAAGGCTCAGGAGATATGGACAGTATCTCCAAAGTAAGTATACATTTTATTTTTAACATTGCTTTTCCTCTAAACAAAAGGACTGTTAAAATATTTGTTTTAAAATGAAAATGGTTATGCTGATTTTGAAGATATCCCAGTTTTCCTAACAACAGAAATCTGAATATGTACATTGTTTCTATCTGTGGCTCATGAACTAAAACCTAATTTTCATTAAAGTGGCTGAGTTTTATTGCTACATTCGTGTCTCAAACCATAGAAATGTAGATATCAGACTTCTTTCTAAAAACAAGTATATATTAAAATACTCCCATTTTTCCAAGTGGTTTTCCTTGACTTATAAGGGTTTCCTCCTTAAACTATGTGTGACTCTGGCTATAGTTTGCTCTTTTCTTCTTCTTAAAGTTCATAGTTGATCTTGTCAAAGACAATTCCTGCATACATATTCATCACCCTTCCAGGAAAACAGCACAATGCAGAACAGAAGTAAGAGATAGTCAAAAGAAATTAAAAGCATAATATAAAAAGAAGAAAACTGTTAAAACTACAGTAGTTTTAGGCCTAAACTCTTCACTGTACTTCTTGGACATGTCATCCTTACTTCCTGCACATCCATATACAGTTCCATTATCACATTTGTGTATTCAGTCAATTATACTACATGCCTGCATGCAAAAGTATATATTCCTGTACCCAGCCAAACATCTTTGCTATCACCACAAGCATTCCTTGCACATTTATCTACAATTAAACAAACAAGGGGACACTCTCACTCCCTGCTCAGTGTTGAACTATGTATTAAGCATTCAATTTATTTTCACAAATGCCTTACTTCCTTTATATATTGCTCTTATTATTTTCAGCAATCAACATCCAATCAATATTTATGAAAAACATTTCATAATTTAAGCATATTTACTTTATAGCATTCTTTAAATCAACAAACATACAGTAAAATTTCTTTCTCACATTCATACATTCTCAGTGACTTGCTGAAAAGCAAAAATCTGGTCTGTAAACCACTTTTCCCATAATAAAACCACAGAGTTCTTAACAGATTTGCTCATTATCACCTCTTTAAATCCAAATTCTGCCATATGCTTCTCCAGGCACACTTAAACAAATCCCCCATAGTTTTTGTATCAGTTCCTGCTATCTTTTCTTTTGTGTAATGAAATAATAATGACGTGCTATTCAACAAGTCACACAGCCACTCCATGAGGAAGCCATGTCCATGTTTTAACACTTCTCCAGTTAACCATCTATACCTGCAGCTGTAGCATTTTTCAGCATCCTTATGGCATGTATAAATTCATTTTAATACATTTTGTCTTCGATATCACTGTTATTTTAATCCCATTCATTGTTACATGTATCTTGCTTAGTCGTCTTTACAGAATTCCAAAACAATGTTAACATCTGTTAACATTTTATCTTCCACTATTTATCTCAAACCACTCTTGGTCTCTTTGACTGTGTACTTAAAACTTCCCTTTTTTCCATTTCCCTTTCTCATTCTCATTTCCAGACATCCTCTTTTCAAGCATAATTCCACATATATCTGTGACATGCTGTAATATAATTATTCTTACCCTGGTTTCCATATTCTCTTTGATTCCATCTTCTTTCCATCATTCTCTTGGAAAATTAATCTGTCTTTACTGTTTTTTTACATACAAGCTCCTGCTTTCCGTTCTTGTATTCATTTTTACTTTTACTTTCTTTTTTTTTAATAAAAGTTTTTTTTATTATTTTTTAAAACAAACCAAGTAGTACATCAATCCTTCCGTGTGTCTTCTTGGTATTTCTTCCGTGACTACTACTTCTTTTTATTACTCCTCCTATCTTCAATTCTCCTTGATAATTTCCATTTCTCTGTTGCGATATTTCTCCCAAATTACATAACATTTAATATAACATTCTCCTTATTTGATTATCACAATCTTTATCCATATCTCTTTTTTAACCAATCATAAAATTTCCCCCATGTCTTATAATAGTCCATTTCTTCTCTCTCTTTAATAATCAAAGTTAATCTGTTCATTTTTGCACAATCTAAGATTTTTTTAATTACTTCCCTTCCAAAGGGATTTTCTCTGCTTTCCATCTTTGTGCAAATACTATCCTCGTTGCAGTTATTATATGTATAATCAAGTATATATTTTCCTTACTAATTTTATCTGGTAGTATACCCAATAGAAAAAGCTCAGGTTTTAAATCAATATGTTGTTGGATCATTTCTTCTAACCATGTCTTAATTCTGCTCCAATCTCTAGCTTCTGGGAATGTCCACCACATATGATAATAAGATCCTGGTATTTGATGGCATTATCAACATTTAGCTGATTTGTCTTTAAATGTTTTTCCCAATTTTTCCAGAGGCATATGTCATCTATAAAACATTTTATATTGATTCTCTTTATATGCACTGGACATTGTTAGTTTATAGTTCCTTTCCCATAACTGTTGCCATCTATCGACCTCAATTGAATATCCACATTTTTTTGTCCAAGCAATCATTGTTTCCTTTACTGGTTTTTCCACTAATTCCATACTAATAATAATATCTATCTAGACCTGTACCAGTCGGGCTTCAGGCAGGGGTACAGCACAGAAACGGCATTGGTCGTGTTGGTGGATGATCTCTGGAGGGCTCGGGACAGGGGTTGCTCCTCTGTCCTAGTCCTATTAGATCTCTCAGCGGCTTTTGATACCATCGACCATGGTATCAAGCTGCAGCGGTTGAGGGGGTTAGGAATAGGGGGCACCGTTCTGCGGTGGTTCTCCTCCTTCCTCTCCGACTGCTCGCAGTTCGTGTTGGCAGGGGGACAGAGGTCGACCTTGAGGCATCTCGCATGGGGAGTGCTGCAAGGGTCGGTCCTCTCACCCCTCCTGTTCAACATTTATGTGAAGCCGCTGGGTGAGATCATCCGTGGTTTTGGGGTGAAGTGCCATCTGTACCCTGATGATACTCAGCTGTACATCTCCACCCCAGACCACCCCAACGATGCCCTTGATGTGATGTCTCGCTGCCTGGAGGCCGTGCGGGTCTGGATGGGGAGGAACAGGCTCAGACTCAACCCCTCCAAGACCAAGTGGCTGTGGCTTCCGGCGCCCCGATTTAGTCAGCAGGTGCCATCGCTGACTATTGGGGGTGAATCTTTGCCCCCCACGGAGAGGGCTCGCAATCTGGGTGTCCTCCTGGACGCGCAGCTGTCTTTAGAAGAGCATATGACGGCCGTGGCTAGGGGGGCCTTTATCAGGTTCGCCTGATTTGCCAGTTGCAGCCCTTTCTGGATCGGGACGCCCTGCGCACGGTCACTCATGCCCTTGTTACTTCCCGGTTGGACTATTGTAATGCTCTCTACATGGGGCTCCCCTTGAAGAGCACTCGGAAGCTCCAACTGGTCCAGAATGCGGCCGCGTGGGTGGTTATGGGCGCAACCCGTTGTGCCCATGTGACACCCCTCCTGCGCGAGCTGCACTGGCTCCCAGTGGTCTTCCGGGTGCGATTCAAGGTGTTAGTTACCACCTTTAAAGCGCTCCATGGCATAGGACCCGGGTACCTCCGAGACCATCTTCTGCCACCAATAGCCTCCCACCGACCAGTCCGTTCCCACAGAGAGGGTCTCCTCAGGGTGCCATCAGCCAAGTTATGTCGGCTGGCGACGCCCAGGGGGAGGGCCTTCTCTGTGGGAGCCCCAGCCCTGTGGAATGAACTGGCCCCGGAAATTCGTAAGATCTCCGACCTCTGGGTGTTTCGCTGCGCATTGAAGACCCTGTTGTTCCGCCAGGCCGGACTATCAACACAATAGTTTTAAATTGGGGTATTTAAATTTATTGGGGTTTTAAATCTGAGCCACTTTATTTAATTATTTTAAATTTTATACTGTTGTTTTGTCTGTGTTTTTAAATAGGCTGTACACCGCCCTGAGTCCTTCGGGAGAAGGGCGGTATAGAAATAAAATTATTATTATTATTATTATTATTATTAATAATAATAATAATAATAATAATAATAATAATAATAATAATAATAATAATTTTATTTATATACCGCCCTTCTCCCGAAGGATTCGGGGCGGTGTACAGCCAAGATTAAAAACATAAATATACAATATCATAGTTAAAATGAATTAAAATCATTAAATAGTTTTGGCCGAATTTTAAAACCCAATATTAAAACCCAATTTAAAATCATTCAGTTAGACAGCCCGCCTGTCGGAACAGTAGGGTCTTGAGGGCACAGCAAAAGACCCGGAGGTCAGAGATGTTACGAATATCCAGGAGCAATTCATTCCAGAGGGCAGGAGCTCCGACAGAGAAGGCTCTCCTCCTGGGTATCGCCAGCCAACATAACTTGGCCAATGGTACCCTGAGGAGTCCCTCTCTGTGGGAGCGAACTGGTCGGTGGGAGGCTATTGGTGGCAGAAGGCGGTCCCGTAAATATCCTGGTTCTATGCCATGGATTGCACCCGGAAGACCACTGGGAGCCAGAGCAGCTCGCGCAGAAGAGGTGTTACATGGGCGTAATGAGGTGCACCCATAACCACCTGCGTGGCCGCATTCTGGACCAGTTGGAGCCTCCGAGTGCTCTTCAAGGGGAGCCCCATGTAGAGAGCATTACAGTAGTCCAGACGGGAGATGACAAGGGCGTGAGTGACCGTGCGCAAGGCGTCCCGGTCCAGAAAGGGACGCAACTGGTGGATCAGGCGAACCTGATAAAAAGCCCCCCTGGCTACGGCCGTCATATGCTCTTCTAAAGACAGCCGTGAGTCCAGGAGGACACCCAGATTGCGAGCCCTCTCTGTGGGGGGCAAAGATTCACCCCCAATAGTCAGCGATGGCACCAGCTGACTATATGGGATGCCGGAAGCCACAGCAATTCAGTCTTGGAAGGGTTGAGCTTGAGCCTATTTCTCCCCATCCAGACCCGCATGGCCTCCAAGCAGCGGGACATCACATCAAGGGCATTATTGGGGTGTTTTGGGGTGGAGATGTACAGCTGGGTGTCATCAGTGTATTGATGGACTCTCACCCCAAAACCACGGATGATCTCACCCAGCGGCTTCACATAAATGTTGAACAGAAGGGGCGAGAGGACCGACCTCTACCCCCTGCCAACACAAACTGCGAGCGGT
Organism: Arizona elegans; assembly: GCA_022577455.1. Classification (NCBI taxonomy): domain Eukaryota; kingdom Metazoa; phylum Chordata; class Lepidosauria; order Squamata; family Colubridae; genus Arizona; species Arizona elegans. Next base: position 61,408,592 of record JAKOOJ010000008.1, read on the forward strand.
CGGAGAGGTAGGAGGAGAACCACCATAACACGGTGCCTCCATTTCCTAACCCCCTCAACCGCTGCAGCATAATACCATGGTCGATGGTATCAAAAGCCGCTGAGAGATCTAATAGGACCAGGACAGAGGAGCAACCCCTGTCCCGAGCCCTCCAGAGATCAACCAACGCGACCAATGCCGTTTCTGTGCTGTACCCCCGCCTGAAGCCCGACTGGTATGGGTCCAGATAGACAGCTTCCTCCAGGTACCGGGGTAGCTGTCGTGCCACCACACTCTCGACAGCCTTCGCCACAAAAGGAAGGTTGGAGACCAGACGGTAATTTGCTAATACAGCCAGGTCCAGGGATGGCTTCTTGAGGAGGGGCCTCACCACCGCCTCTTTCAAGGCAGCGGGAAAGGCACCGTCACTCAAAGAAGCATTTATAATCCCTGGAGCCAGCCTCGTGTAACCTCCCGGGAGGCCAGTACCAACCAAGAGGGACACGGGTCCAATAAACATGTGGCAGCACTAAGCTCACCCAGAATCCTGTCCACGTCCTCGGGAGCCACAGGGTCAAACTCTTCCCAGATAATATTCTCAAGACTCACCCCCATCTCCCTCCCCAGACTCACCCAGTCGGAGTCCAAGCCTTCCCGAATCTGAGCGATTTTATCATGCAGGAATTGCACAAAATCCTCAGCTCAACCCTGCAAGGGATCTTCCCGCACTTCCACCCGAAGGAGAGAGTGGGTCACCCTAAACAGAGCGGCTGGGCGGTTCTCTGCAGATGTGATAAGAGTGGAAAAATAGTTAGATTTTGCCGCTTTTATCGCCACTAGGTAGGTCTTGATATAAGACCTCACCTGTGTCTGGTCAGATTCGGATTGACTAGTCCTCCAAACACTCTCTAGGCGTCTTTTCTGACGCTTCATCTCTCTCAGCTCCTCAGAGAATCAAGGAGCTAATTGAGATTGGCATCGGGTCAGAGGCCGCAAAGGCACGACGTGGTTCAAAGCCCCTGCGGCTGCACTATCCCAGGCGGCCACCAGGTCTTCAGTCGAGTCGTGTGCCAGAGTCTCAGGAAACGGCCCAAGCTCCATCTGGAACCTTTCGGGAGCCATCAGGCGCCTGGGACAGAACCATCTAGTCGGTTCCGTCTCCCTGCGGCGGGGGAAGTGGCTTGAAAGTCTAAGCGAAGGAGCGAATGATCTGTCCATGACAAGGGTTTAATGTCTAGGTCCCCTCTACCAAGATCATTCAGCCACTGACCATACTAAACAGAAAGCTATAGATTTTTAAAATTATTTTATCCTCTGTTCCCACAAGTATCTTATCCAAATCTGTCATTTCTAAATAAAAACCATATAATTTTGCATATGCATGTACCAGTCTATCACAATCCCTTGTTCTTCCATTTCTTGTTTCCCTTTCAATTCCCCCTTGTCTATAAGTAAGTCTTTATATCTAAAAATATTTATAAAATTAACCATATTTGGGTGTATCAATGTTTCCATTGTTGATAACCATATTGGAATTTTCACATAATATTTATCTCTAACCTTCTCCCACACTAATAACAATACATTTCTTACATAGTGTCTATGATAATACATATATGTATCTTACTTCTACCATACCATAAAAATGCATGCCATCCCAATTGCAAATCATGTCCTTCCAAAGTTAGTAATCTTATATTTCTTAATTCGATCCATTCTTTCATCCATGTCAATGTTGCTGCCTGGTAATACAATTCCCAATTCGGCAGTTCAAATCCTCCCCTTATTCTTGCATCTTGTAGCATCTTTATATTAATTCTTGCCTTTTTTCCCTGCCATAAAACTTCCTCATTATCTTGTTTAGGTGTTGAAAATAAGTCTTTTCAATTTTTATAGGAATTGTCTGGAATAAAAACAATAACCTCAGTAATATATTCATCTTGATTATTGCTATTTTTCCCATAAATGATATTTGCAAAGTTTTCCATTTTTCCAAGTCTTTCTCAATTTGTCTTTTTAATTTATAATAATTATCCTCTTTTATTGTTACACATCTTGAAATTAATTGTATTCCTAAGTATCTCACTTTTTTCACAATTTGTATATCCAATTTCTCCCTTAATTCTCTTTTTTTTTTCTGTAATAGTGTTTACCAATATTTTTGTTTTTTCTTTATTTATTTGTAAACCTGCTACTTCTTCATATTCCTCTATTCTAATAATTTGGGTCCTGTTTTTGGGGGTTCCTCCAAGATAAATACTAAATCATCCACAAAGGCTTGTAGTTTACATTCCTCTTTTTTAATTTTCATCCCTTTTATTTCTTCATTTCATATTTCTATTTAGCACTTCGAGAGTCAATACAAATAACAATGGGGATAATGGCCATCCTTGCCTTGTTCCTTTTGTTATCTTAACTTTTTCTGTCATTTCTCCATTCATCATTATCTTAACTGATTGTTTATCATATATTGTTTTTATAGTATTCATAAATCTCTCCCCAAAGTCCATTATCTGTAGTTGCTTTATCATAAACTGCCAATTCACATTATCAAAAGCTTTCTGTGCATCTAGAAATATCATCGCCATTTGTTTTTCTGGATGTGTCTCATAATACTCCAACGTATTCAAAATTATCCTCATATTGTCTCTAATTTGCCTTTTAGGTAGAAATCCATTTTGGTCCATGCAAATGAATTCATTTAATAGTCTCTTTAGTCCATTCACCATTATTGAAGCAAAAATCTTATAATACTCATTTAACAATGAAATCAATCTATAGTTTTTTATAAATTGCAGATCTGAATCTTCTTTAGGTATAAGTGTTACATAGGCCTCTATCCAGGAATCTGGCATTTTTGCTTTTAATAAAAGTTCATTAAATAATTCCAATATTACATTGTTTAACACCTCTTGAAATGTCTTATATAGTTCCGCTGGTAGTCCATCCGGACCTGGTGTTTTCCCATTTTTTTGTTTTTTAATCGTTTCTGTTAGCTCCATCACTGTTATTCTCTCTTCTAACATCCCTTTGTATTGTTTGGGTATTTTAGGTAGGACTGTTTTTTTAAAAAATCGTATTATCTTCTCTTCAGATATCTTCTCTTGATAATAGAGCTTTTCATAATAATTTTGAATTATTCTCTTCTTTTCTTCACTTCTATAATGAATTTTCCCCTTTTCATCTTGTAAATATTTTATTACTTTCTTCTCTTTTTCTTTTGTATGCTAACCTTCTTCCCGGTTTATTTGCATTTTCAAAAAAAAATTGTTTAGATGCTCTTAATTTATTTGCCAAAAATTCTTGCTCATTCAAGTTTATTTTATGTTTTTTTATTTCCATTTGTTTCTTAATTTTGTTGTTTTGTGTATCCTTTTGTAAATCTTCCTCTAGTTTCTTATTTTTTTACTTTTACTTTCATTCCTTTCACATTTTTTATTCTTACCATCATTTTCTTCCAAAATCTATTCTTAATACAATGAATAATTTGTCCCACATTTAAAACTTTTCACCATCCTTGAATTCTTCACTAATCATAAACAGTCCAATCAATTAATCTCTAAGATTCATTGATTTCCCTATTGTACATATTAGAAGACTTGTTTAAATTATGGATTTGAAAGAAACATGGTTTTTTTTTCAAAGCAGCTATTCACCAAATAGTCACTATTCTCATTCTCTTTTTCATAATGACCCAACCACTTTTACTGAATTGTCTGACCTTGTTCCCACCCAACTTTTCAAAATAAGTACTTATCTCTGTCCCCCCCCCCATTCTTATTATTCACTCTTAATTTAAGAAAGTTAAAGTTAAGAAAGAAAAATGTTGAGGCATTTCATGTAAGGTGCTACAGGGAGGAGGGGCCATAATTTCATTATGAAACCCAAGGTACAATCCTGCTTGATAATCCTGCTAAATCATCACCTGAGCAATGAGTGTGCTTAGTTGAAGTCTTCAGGGGGACTCACCCAAAGTAATGTATGTCTAACTTAAATACAAATGTGCATCTAGAACAGTGGTGGGTTTCAATTTTTTTTACTACCAGTTCTGTGGGTGTGGCTTGGTAGGCATGGCATGGCTTGGTGGGCGTGGCATGGTGGGCATGGCAGGGGAGGATATTGTAAAATCTACATTCCCTCCCCAATCCAGGGGAAGGTTACTGCAAAATCTCCATTTCCTCCCGATCAGCTGGGACTTGAGAGGCAGAGAATAGATGTGGGCGGGGCCAGTCAGAATTTTTACTACTGGTTCTCCGAACTACTCAAAATTTCCATTACTGGTTCTCCAGAACTGGTCAGAAACTGATGAAACCCACCTCTTTAACACAGCCTTAAAAATGTAAATAAAATCCTGTTTCCCATTCTGTCCCAACACAATCTTCAAAAAAAGAAAGATAAATTGAAAACAGCTATACAGGATTGAAAAACCTTTTCAGAGCTATTGAATACAACTTTTGCAATCTCTTGACTGATCAGTTAAGAGATGATGGATTGGTTTCATGTAATCTCTGCACATCTGTCAGCATTTCAATGCTAAGAGGAATGAAAATGTCATGGTTGGCTTCAGAACAGTTCTTAGGTTTGACTTTTCTTGTGCTGTGTAGTGGGGCCCTAAATCATCAGCCCTGCCCCTGATTTTGTGATTTTTGCCAAGGTTATAATATGGACATAAAACTAGGCTTACATAATATATACAGGTGTACAAGAGGTACCCTTCCTCACTCAGTATATTTATACAGACTGGCAAATATAAAAAAATCCCTATTGGATATGTGTTTCTCTCACCCTTGAGAATGAGGGCATTATACTTGTGGGTGAAAGAAAAGTTATCTCTCATGGGATGCTTTTAGAAAGTTTCATATGATTTATGCTTTTGATTTTCTTGCTTTGATTTCCAAATAGAATTCTCCAAGTAATATGAGTATGAGCAATCAGCCTGGGACCCCTCGAGATGATGGTGAAATGGGGGGTAACTTTCTAAATCCTTTTCAGAGTGAAAGTGTAAGTACTTATTTTTTTATTCTGGTTGTTCTGCTGAATGTACAGCTCTGTCTCATCATTTTAGGTGTTGCCATGTATAATAATATTTATGAATTCCTGTTCCCGTAATAGATTAAGGGCTGTGTGTTTAATGTGGAAAGAAATCAAGTTATGAACACTTATGTTAAGCTTGTTTTGCAGTTTCCATTGCTATTGCCTATAGTATTACTAGGAATGATACATACACGATACATTTGCTTCATATGCTGAATCATAGCAAGACAACCCTGAACATATTTATTAACATCACAGAATGATGGCAATAGAAGGATTCACAAAGATCATTTGGTCTATAGTGGTTAAGAAAACCAATTAAATGATCTTTTGGAGGAACCTGACCTGTCTCTTTTTTAAAAACTTCCACAACCTTCTTAAATCACTTTTGTACAGTATTTATGGTCAGTGAGTTTTTCCTTATTTTTAAATAAAAAACTAGGTATACAGTACTGTAAAACTTGTGAATGAGTGCTACAAGATTTACTTCTCAGTAAATGGACATAAAGTTGTTATAAATTGTTATTTGAATTATCTAATTATTATGGTTTTATTGCCTTTTATGTTGAAAACCCCCACTCAACTGTGGCGAGATGGGCAGCAAATAAATTTAATGAATAAATAAAATATAAATTTAGTTTCCATTTAATGTAAAGAATAATAATAATTTCAAGGGAAATGTTCAAGGGATTGTATAACATCTATATTTAAGCTTAAGGCCAATTAGGTGTTAATTGAAAAACTATAATTCAACATTAAAAAAAAATAGAAGAATGATGGGACAATTGCGTATAATTTTTGAAAAATTTAACATTACTTAATATGTCTATTGTAGTAGACATTGTAATGTTTAATATTATATCTCACACTTTTTTTGTTCATATATGTAAGGGTCTATATTTGTGTGTATGGTGTGAAAGACGGAATCAAAAGTGTGTTTTCATTCAGCATGAAGATATGTTGCATATATTTCTGCATTCAAAGCCAATTTCAACAAATTTGAACCTATAGCAAAGAAGATACTGCCCAAGAAGTATGTAATAGTGATAAATTTAAATTTCTTTCCCCATTTCTTCTATTATCAATAAACAAAAATAAAAACTATAACAGTGACAATGTAAGGAAAAATATATTTGTTTTTTGCCTATGTTGTCACTTATATTATTATTTTGTTAACAAAAATTAAAAGTATGATACACAATGTTACAATAAGCACTAATTTCAATTTTGCTAAATAGAAATTGATATAATTTCACAGAACAATAATTGTAGTAACAATTTTACATTCAGTTACCTACTTTACTCATATCAAATGTATTCTGTTAATTTACATTTCATGTAAATTCTTAAGATCTTACTGAATCAGGAGGACCAGTATGAAAGATGTTTTGTTTGAAATGTAGCTCCTTAAAGAGATTTTTTTTCTCAATATATTGAAATAATTGATAGTCCCACTTCTTCCACAAAACATTTAGTCAACATTGGACTAAATATTCTGCACAACATTTCCTGAATTGATCCTTAGGATACATTTAAAAGAACAACTGGGATATATATTTCCATGTTTTAGATTAGAACAAATTTACCTGATTTGAGGTTATAAAGACAGAAAAAGAATCAGAAATGTATAATAAATAATATATTTCATGTTAAATTATGTCTTGCCTGTGAATCCAGTTAGTGTATGGAAAGGATAATGGTGATCAGGTAGTTTCCAAAAAATAAATTGGAAATAATATTCTGAGCAATAGTTGTTAGAATTAACTTGTTTAAGCCAACTAGTGTCTATTAAGATACATTTTTACCAATGCTTAAGACTCTTTAAAATATCCTCTTTTTTTGAAGAGTTATTTGATTCATATTTAATTCTAAATAAAATAACGTTTGTCCATCAGTCTATCAACAATTTTGTTCTAAATGAAATTAAATGTTGTTAGAACTAACAACTTGCTGCAGATAGATCTGACTTTCTTATTACTGTTTGCATTAGAACGTTCAAAAATTTATTGAATTAAAACCAAAGAGTAATATTCTAGAATAATGGTATATAAATCAATTTATAATTTATAAACATTCTTATTCTTAATGTTTTCATGTATATACAAATAATTTTATGCTTATTTCATTTCCAGTAAATATATTTTTGATATAAATTAACAGTGAGAAAAACACTAATATCAAAGTTATATACAATGGTAATAACTTGGATTTAAGGTTTATCATTCCAGATTAGATAAAACTGGCTTTATAATAAAAATATCAGATTTTCATCCTGTGTGATTAATAAATATTTCTTCCTTACCATGAAATTATTATTCACTTTTAGCAGAACTTTTTCAATTCAAGAAAATGCATACAGTTTAATGGAATCATATTTGTAATCCCTTTGTATAAATTATTACTGTTTTTGCTGGTCTGTGACTGTAATAAAATTGATTGAAATTATTGCTGTTATTGTTTTGGTACAGTATGATTTTCATATTAAAATTGCCAGTTAAACAAGAAGTAGGAAAGGAAGAAAGCTCTTTACATTTTAACTTTGCTGCAGTTTTTCTATGCCTAGCTTTTCAGTTAGATCTTGATATTAATCTAACTGAAGAATCTCCCTCTGAAACAGTATCACAAGTTTTTTTTTAACATAGTGATATAACCATAAAAATATTGTAATAGTTCATCAGTTGCTGAAGTGAAATGATGAAATTAAAGTATTAAAATCAGCAAATTCTGTGTACGGTATACACTGGATGAGGCATTTCAGTAACTTAGCCAAGAAATTATCAGTAACTCTTAAACCATTTCAGTTGTCCAGTCATAGGGAAGGGACCTGGTTGTCCCATTCCCCCTGCCCACCATTGTTATGTGATCCCAATAGTTTATTAGACTGAAATCTTTTGCAATTTGATGATCTTAGGAAATGTTACAATTTTTAATATTATAGTGGAGGCAAGGAAAGGGTAACAAGCCATGGTGACTGATTGCTACTCCTGCTATAATAGTACAAAAACATGTTCTGCTTTAAATTTCACATACTAATTTAGACAGACAGACAGACAGACAGACATACATACATACATATATATATATTTGTTTTCTCAGGTTTTCGCGGGTGTTTGTATGTAGGTCTTTGGTTATTCGGGTCTTCTCCCACGTAAAATTGGAAGTGTCTTGGCGACGTTTCGACGAAGTCTCATTCGTCATCTTCAGGCTGGTGTTCTCGGCTTTGTGCTTCCAGGAGCATTGCTCCTGGAAGCACAAAGCCGAGAACACCAGCCTGAAGATGACGAATGAGACTTCGTCGAAACGTCGCCAAGACACTTCCAATTTTACGTGGGAGAAGACCCGAATAACCAAAGACCTACATACATATATATATATATATATATTTGCACACAATTTTCACAAAGGAAATTGTGAAACAATTTGTTTCCACAAGGAAACAAAGAAAGCAGGAGAAAACAAAACTCTTAATGCGTATCATAAATCATGAGAAACTTAAGGCAGTTTTGCTTAATCAAATATTACATGGCATGCAAAATTATAGACAATAAGGTACAACACTTATCTTCATTGCCAAGCCAGATAGATATCACATTATGTTAAATTGTTATGTTAAATTAGGAGTAGTAGTCATATGTTAAGTTGTTATTATTAATCAAGATACTTGCATTTCATGTTCACTATTAGTATCTTGGTAAATGAGTTGTAGCTAAAATGTGGATTCCTATTTTTCAGTATTCTCCCAGCATGACAATGAGTGTGTGATCCAATACCAAGTTTCTTCGTGAAGGCTGCACTGAGTTGGCCCTCTTCAGAGAGCTACTAAAGAAGAAAAAATATTCATCCCTGTGTACAGTTTAACAGAAAAGATTTCTGCCACATTTGGACCCACCGTTATTTTCCAACCATCTTCCCTGTTTTGTGAAGAAAGTGGGTCTTGATCTGGTTTCAGCTATAATATGTGGCGTATCAGAGCTGCCCAAGACTGAACTGCAAACAATTATCTGTGTATGTATATGTAGGGATAGGTGTATGTATGTGTGTGTTACAGAGACATAAATATGAGCACATACATATATAGACCTGCAGGACGTTGTAAAATATTATCACATGACATCTTAAGTAGAAATAAGAAATAGGGACTTTTATTCCATCTTTTTTACGTTTACATTTTATCTTTCAAAAGAACTGCTTCCTTCTTCCCATCCGACCTGTTTTGTGCTGTGTATATCACTGCTTTGTAAGTTATTTTTTTAAAACTGATCTCAGATACATTCTGTTTTTGTCATTGTCAGCCATCATGGTTAGGAATAAAATTGCTTATAAGAGGGCTCTCATAAAGTTTTATTTAATACAGTAATCATGTGAATTGAAAACTACACTTACTCAAGAAAAAAAATTAAGTGTGTTAAACTTGTTCTTTGCCTTTGAAAAGAAATTAGAACAGTTTTATGCCCTACTTCTTAATAAATGTCTAATACTGCTATACTAAACATATTTGCATGGTGGTAAACATCGAAACAAGTTTACTCCCAAGTTATATTTTGAGGACTAGGATGCATATCCTTTAATATTTGCTTTCAAGGTATGACTGAGTTTAGCTCAACTTTTTGATCTATGCAGAGAAATACAAAATATTTGTTGGGCTTCGATTAAAGTGCAGGAGCATCCAGGAATAAAAATTGGCAGGATTCCTGTGTTAGGGAAATACTCAGTATGATCTTCCACAGGTGTTCTAATTATAATAAAAACAGCTATACAGTATATTGCTTAGGCACAATATTTTCCTCTAATATTCATCATAGTCTCCCAAGATTACTTATGCATATTCAAATTATTTCATATGCCAGAGTGAAAGAGACACAAGTTACTTTCCTTTGCTATACTTACTGGCTTTATCTCCATCACACTATCTATATTTTATCAATATAATTAAACCACTTTGGATGTTTCTAAAATCAATATAAACTTAAAAGTCCCGTATTATCTTAATGATCGGTAAATTTATTACATTTATTACAACTTTTAATGTTGGTTTAAGTTATTTCATCTGTTGCATCAAAAACAAATGCAGCTATTAATCTGAAAATAATTTTAATTGGCTTTATGTTAAAAGACCATGGTAAATTTCATCCAATATCATTTTTTCTTGAGTTCTAAATAACTGAGAAATTTAAGGTGCTTTATATGAGGAAAGCATGATAATTTCCCCATCCTTTTTTTGGCAAGTAAATGATGTGTGAAAAGTTAACTATTTTATATTTATTCCTATTTTCAATTTTACTATAATGTTTGATAATTCCGATATAGTAGCAGCTTCCATTATCTGCATATCTTGTAACTTTCTCGTGTTGCCTACAAGAATTTATTTCCACCTATAAAAAGTAACTGAGAATTTTACAATAGTTGCAATCTATAGTTCCTGCTGAAATTGCAATGAAAGAATATTTGAATACGAAGCAATTTTACACTTTAATCTGGATTGTTTAAAAAAAATAAGAGGGGGGAGATCATTCTTTAAATTTTATGCTGGTGTTAAGGAAAACTTAGGGCCATGTCCCATCATGTCACTCCAAGCAGAATAGAATCCAACAGTGGAACATATGTTTCCTCTCACCTACCAACCATCAAATCTGCTTTGGAGGGTTAGGAAATCATATAGAGCAAATTTAGATTGTACCAGGAAAGTTGAAAAAGGGAAATGAAGTCCCATCATGGAAACAAAACATGATACCTAACAAAACTTTGGGCATGGCTCTTAAGTATCACCATTACTTCTAAATTAACCTTGAAGAGCTGAGTAAAGTTGCAATGTGTAACCTAACACATGTTTATATTTTTACAAAATTTAATCTATGACTCCAAAATGTTTTATTTTCATTTTATTGAACACTCGGAACAAGACAATAATTCTAGATAGTATCCAGTGAAGTTATTTTCTTCAGAAAAGCTTTTTGATTCAACCAAACCTTCCATGAATGCAATGAGGGAAGAGATTGCCTATTCTTTCTCTTTCAAAAATGTATTCCAGGGAATTGAAAACAAAATGGGAACCAGGTCCTTTCTCTCCCTTTTGTTAATGGGAACTTCTGCTGGAATAAAGTGTCTTCTCTGAATTGAAGGGCAGTTTTGGATATGATTCCTTATCCCCAATCCTTAGTTTTTCAGATACTTATTTTATGCATGTAAAAATCTCTGTGCCTAATTTTTCCAGTAACTCATTTCCAGTACACCACATAAAATGATAACTATGAATGCTGTGCACATAATATCTAATGACGATGCTAGTTATACATTGTATTTTTGTTTAGATTCTTCTGTATGTTCTAGTAAATTATTTATAGAATTTGGCAATATGAAGTACAAAATTAAAATAGATCATTGATTTTTCAGTCATTGATTTATTTCTCGCATGTTAAAGTTCCACATGTACTTTATGTGATGTAGTCCTATATGAACCTTAATGCCGTGATTCTAATTCCCACCTTGGGAATTTTTTAATGCAATTTCTCCAAAAGCCAAGTGAAAACAGTTCACAAAACATTATATGTATGTATGTATGTATGTATGTATGTATGTATGTATATATATATATATATATATATATATATATATATATATATATATATATATATATACACACATACACACACACACACACACACACACACATACACTTCTTAAAAGGATTATATGTGATCAAAATATCAGCTTCCTTTTGTATCCTACTTAAAAATATTCCTGAAAAAAATCAAATTTATTCCTACCTGTGTCTCTTTAGAAATATTCTGAAACCTTTGGTAGAAGTTACTGAAAAAAATAATAAGTAAATTAAAATTGATTTCATAGCCTAGAGCTGTGTGTGTGTGTGTACATACACAGATACACATTCACACAAACACACAAAAATTTAAAATCCCAGAAATAGATTCGGTATCAAGTAATAAACATACAGGATATAATCCATTTTAGTGGTTCCTACATAAAATGTTTTAACATGAATTTAAATGTTTGCTTTAAAATCAAATCTAGGATGATTGAATTTGGTGTGGTTTTCTTTATTCTCACAACTTGTTGCACACATAGGTTCAGAAAAGGTGGTATAATTTCCTTTACCTCACTTTCACCAAGTCCTGATTCAGCCACAATGACAGACTATCACAGAAAAGGAAATAGTCCTTCAAGCTTCTAGGTCACAGTAACCAATTTCTAGTTGGAAGATTTTCATTTTTGCCTGATTCATCAGATTATCATCAGCTGAACCTTTGGTTGCCACTATCCTGGCCTAATTGGTGCACCCCAAATACTTTCTCATCTCTATACTAGATCCAATGAAAAAAATAAACCTGGAACAGCTGACATCCAAAAGCACCTGATTTAGTTATCAGGTACTTTTAGTTAAAGCTTTTTCCAACTGACATTTTTGTTTTTAATAAAAATGATGTAATGCTTATTTAATATGCATATTTCAATCCAGTTACAGGGCTGGCTCACATGTAATGCCAAGCAATCAAATCCTAATTCCTTAAAATCCTGGTTTATAGGGCAAGCACAAATCATATTCTTAATATAACAGCCATAAATGATTTTCCAAAACTCAGAATTAACCCATTAAGTAGAAGATGCCATGAAAAGAAGAGAGGAAGGAATAAGCACATGGCTTGCATATGTAGCACCAAACAATTAATGATATACCAAATCCTTTTGAAAACAGAGGAATGTAAATTAATCGTAGCTATAATGAGAGTGGCTATTTGGTTAATAAGAGTAGCTGTTTTGTATCTCTATGGATTACAACCTAGCATCAAAACTCAGTTGACTAAAGTCATTACTATGTTTATCATAATTGTGATTATATGTCAATATGCTGGATGTTAACAAAGCTATAAAATTAGATGGTGAATTCCTTGAAGAGGATTAAGTTGTACATTTTTATTCTTTTACATTGGTGTCACACATTTTTGCCAATAAATATTGCACTGATTTTTTATGAGTCCTAATGTATTATATATTTATTCCCTGATTTCCCTTTTGAAGAAACTCATTTTATTGTGGGCAGACCTGGCATATAGTTTTTAACAACAGTGTATCCATGATATAGGGTGATTTGGAAAAAGTAAAAAAAAAGGTATTTTTTCATGCAATTCATCAGAAATTATTGCACAACTTAAGCCTTTATTCCAGTTGACAGTACACTGGAATTTTAAGCGTGACTAGTGAATAGAAATGTGTATGTTAACTCTTTTGGTATATTAAATATTTTTTAAAAAACAACATGAAGCTTAAGTATTTCAAGTTATAATTTAGTATCAAAATACAAAAATTTATATTTTCAGTTTTAATAAGATGTACAATTATTAATGTAATTATATAATACACACTTCTCTAAAGGTTCTGATGTGCATATGGAGATCTATGCAAACACAGGTTCTCTAATTCTTTCAATGCCAAGGAATACCATTAATGCATTTGCACATGGAACCTTTCCTGACTGTTGAACAGATTGGTCAAGTCTTGCTCCTGTAGAAAATTCCTTATACTAAGTGAAGCCAGTCTTTATTCATTGGAATTGTCAACTAGGACTTTTTTGAGTTCAAGGCTATTTCAATTATGTTATCCACTATTTGTGGCATTAAGATTTTATGCCCTTCCAAACAATGGCATTCTAGATAGGCAGTTAGACAAACAGATTTGTGCACTGACACATATAAAATTAAATGGAAAATTGAATTATTTTTAGCCTTTATAGTGCTAAAGATTTTTAGTGCTACTCTTTTTTTATTTGAACCGGAGACAAATTCTTTGTGTGCCTAATCACACTTGGCCAAATAAAGTATTCAGTCTAGTATTAAATATGCTGATTTAACATTTTTAAAAGTTATTATTTTAAAAAGTAAAAATAGTAATATTTATATTCATTTGGGCCGTATTCTTTCTCAGTTTAATAAAAGCATCTGAAAGATTACTAATTCTAATTTCTAATAATTCTGTAGATGTCCTGTGCATTTTCAATATTGTATTTTTAAAAGATTTAGAAAATAAATGGTTTCCCATTTTAAATTAAGTTCACAAGAACAAAATAGTTTATAATTCAAATTAGAAAAGAATTTGAACAGTTCATCATCAGAATTATTCTGGACATTAGATTCCAATTGTACAACTAAAATATGTCAGTACTTAGAGTTAATAGTTTTTTTTCTAATTTAATGTGTGCTGTAATCAGATCTCAAGTACTTATGGCCATACTTTGAATATCCATGTGAGCATTTACAATATTTTTTTAAAAAAACCCACTCATTTAGCATCATTTAGAAAAATGTATAATATGACATAGAATTTGGCATGAGAAATAATGGCTATATATGCATTGGGATTTTTAGGATTAGTACTTAAGGCTTGTTTGATAAATTTGCCAATGATTATCCTCTCTTTCCAGTAAGATTTAATTTAGATAAGTCTTATCAAGTTAAAGCTAAATCCCACAATTTGAGTGGGAAAATTAGCTTTTATTTCATCACCTATGATTACTACGGTTGCTATTTTTAGATCCTTGGCCAGTTGTCTTTGTCTATATCTACTGAGTGATGTTGAAGACCAGATTTTGTTTTGTTTTTAGAAAATGGTTTTGGCTTTTTGAATTTTAAACAATTTTTTTGAATTTTAAACACATTTTAGAGATTTGTATTATAAAAATATTGATAGAAACAGCATTTTCATTTATTTGCAAGTAAGAGGAAAGACTATAATATACTATAGATTACTATACTATAGTCTAGCAAAAATTCAGGATTTTCCTAGAATATAAGAAAACTAAGTTTCAGCTTTTTATGTGTGGTGAGAGAAGTTTAGAACATTTAAAGTACAAGTTTTTATTATGTAGCAAACCATGTGCATTTCTTCAACCAAGAGTAAGCAGTAAAGCTTATTTTCATTGCTTGCTATCAAAATCTTGCAGAAAAATTATTTGGTGAATCCATGCTTTACTTTCTACCTATATTCAGCAGGTAAAAATATACACACTCCAACTTTTAACATCAGATCAAGAACTAATTAAGTTCATTATTTTGTTCCCTAAAATGACTGTTACCCAAGAAAAACTCATACATACAACAACCTAAAAATTCTTGTGATTCCTAATACTTCAAGGCCTGCAATCTCTGAATATTAAAAGTATTATCAATTTATAATCTCCAGTAGCCATAAATAGGTTTGAAATTTGCTAGACTGTTAAGCCATCAGTTATTAAATTACAAACTAATGAATGTACTGAATAAGAATGTGCTTTTATTACGCCATTGTCTGAAAGCAATGAAATGAAATTACCATGAAAGAGATTTTCAAGTACTTCTGTTGAGAAGCTGCCTTGTCTTCCTTCTTTCATCAAAGTGCCCCTATGCCACATCTTTCCTTGATCTGTTTCATATTGCATCACGCTGGTCTTTTTCAAAACAAGTGAAATATCAGTACTAAAAATTTCCACAGAAACAAGCTTGTTTCAATTTATTGTCCATTAATTTATGGTACTGTATCTCTGTGTATTTTTACTGAAAGGAAACACATCACACAAAAGTTAGAATATAAGGAATAGAGGAAAGAATGTGAAAGTGTTGATATAAAATGGATATGTACATGCTTATAGTTCCATACCTAAGAAATAAACCACTTGGGAAAACCACGTAAGGTATAATTTTTCTATTTTTAAAAAACTGGTTCACATTAACCAAAAACTTTTCAAGACGTTGATAAAGTATTAAGGCTTAATAGGTGTTAGATCCATTTTTCTACAGAAGGTTAATGTATTATTTAAATCTGTAAGTTTCTTAGTTTCTCACTTTAAACAAATTCCAAGACTTTCACAGGCTATCCACATTCAGAAACAAATTTTCTTGTATGAATTTCCACATCATGACATTGAAATTCTCAGAATTCAGGAAATAGCAGACAGGTCACTAATTGAGGAATATGAGTTATGAATCCTCCCTTACATCCATAGTGGAACAGAAAACAATATTCTACATAGTGTAAAAGCAAAGTGGTTTTGCAGAAATCCAATTATTACAGTAAATAAAACTGACTTTTTTAATATTCAGAATGGATAGTGAAATTGCTACAGGTAGTCCTCCTCAACTTACAATCACAATGGAGCCCAACATTTCTGTTGCTAAGCAAGACAGTTAAGTGAGTTGTGTCCTATTTTATGACCTTTTTTGCCACAATTGCTAAGCATATCATTGCAGTTATGTGAATCGTGAAGTTATTAAATGAATCTGGCTTCCCCTATTTATTTTGTCAGAGGTCAGCTGGGAAGGTTGATGATCACATGACCCCAGGACAGTGCAACTGTCATAAATACCAGTTGTCAAGAGCCAGAATTTTGATCATGTGATGCTTCAATGGTTATGTGAAAACCAAAGTATTTTTTCAGTGCCATTGTAACTTCAAACAGTAACTAAATAAATGGTTGTAAGTTGAGGACTTGTTCTTTAGTATGTTAATTTATTAAGAAATTAGGAATTGGAATCAAAATACATCATCAATCAACAGGGCAGAATCTCAGGGCTGCATATGGACCTTGAATACACTATTTTGATTATAGGTCCAATTATGTGTGACCAAATATAGTTTAGAGGAATTAATTAGTTTAGTTAAAATTGTCCTAGTCACAATTAATTTTTAGAATGTGACTACCTTAATAGTTTCAAAATGTACTCTTTATAAGTTGTATAACAAATACTGGCAAAAATTTATTGTACTATAACTTGTCCATTCAATCCATATAATGTATTAAAGAAGCTACAGATTTTATGAAATATGTTCAACTGTATTTAACCCCTCAACAGTGCTGTCCAGAAGTAAATTCTATTGTATGTATGTATAAGGTTTACAGTCAAAAATAACTTTGCTTTAGGTATGTATGAATCTCATGGAAAGCTAGCTAATGAAAATATTCTGCTGTACATTTAAATGGTTGTCTAGTAAACACTCATTTCAAAAAATTAAACAAAATAAAAATTAGACAATACATAATTTACAAGTTATGTCTATCAATATGAGTAATGTTCATACTGATTAAATAGAAACATTGTAGAGGCAAATCATAGGACGTATTTGGAATGTATTCCCAACTACAATACCTTGCAACATTAATATGAGATCACATATTAGTACAATGGTTTAATGAATTGAAAATATTCTTATACACTCACCTATTTTATAGTGGTTTTCTGTAGCAATTTATTCCTCTATAAAGTTTTTAGACATTCTGTAAATTAAATACATTTTAAACAAATTTTAATTGAATTATAATTCTAAAGTATTGAAAACAATGGGGGATGCTAATAATATTTTAGTCTGAGAAAGCTGAGCTTGATCATCTTTCCATATTCATTACAATTTTATCATAAACATCTGTTTTTATCCAAATTGTTCTCATCTGTCTTCCACTGGTTTTTTTTTAATTTATCAGCAACTACGTGTTCTTTTTTATGTATTTGGGATTGGCCCTTAGCAATTCATGTTGCTGTTCACTCATGTACCATTCAATCATGAAAGAGGAAAATTCCAGACGACGGAAGAAGTTTCACTGCTGTTTGATTTTTACAGCAAAAAAATCAATCCAGCAATATTTCCTGTTATTTCCAACAAACCTAACAATTTCAGTACTATGTATCTTGTAGGGCTGAGTTAAGAGAATTTAGAACAAATGGTATTATTGTAGTTAAAATTATCTACAATATGTATTGTGTTAACACTATACTATTTCTATTTTTAGCAATCCCTGCTCTCCACCTTTTATACTAAAAACTACAGGCTTTTGCTTCCTTTTAGTAAAAAGAAACTTTTCTTCCTGACTTTACATACCACCAGCATCTCATTCAGTATCCTATCACAGGTTCCAGAAATACTATAAGACTGTGTGCATACAAAAATTGGCTTATTTTTGCAGTAATATACGTCTAAGTGACCTTTTGTACAGAATGTGAAACCCTATTTAGAATACAGCATGTATGTATGTATGTAGATATATACACATACCATTGTATATTACAGTATATGTATTTATACACATGCACATCATGCTCCCCCCCTGGTTAATCTGTTATTTTCAACTCTTGGCTTGATTTGCCAAGAGAATTCTAAGCAAGAACCAGAGCATATAGATAAATCTTATCAAAGTGATTAAAATTTGATTAAATACAAATTACTGTGGAATCAATAAACTTGGATTGTGGCAAACCAAATGGCAGCTAATGTAAAAATTCTGGCCAGGCAAAATAAATTGTAACAAGTATATTTTTCCTGTTGGAGCATATTAAATATTTTACTACACAGTTCTTTGAACATTAACTTTCTACAGTGTGGACTAATGTTGTACAAGAAACCACACTCACAAATGACTTAGCTCACCTAATTGTCTGAAATGTCATTCAAGCCATAAATTCCTTTGAGATGTGTTTTTGTGCAATCAAGACCATTGTGGTCAAAGTCTTAGGTATAGACATTTTTCACCATATACAGCTTGTATGTATATGCTTTGGCACATAACTGGACGTATTAAGTCTAGTGTCTTTTCTTTCCTTCCTTCCTTCCTTCCTTCCTTCCTTCCTTCCTTCCTTCCTTCCTTCCTTCCTTCCTTCCTAGCAAGGTATGTCTTTAATTTCACCTACTTTAGTCTAAATTTTTATTTTGATCAAATATTTCATAAACATATACTTTGAGAACAAGGAAGTGATACAGATACCTTGCAAGTAGATACGATGTCAAAACTAAAAGCTGAAAACAGGCAGAAATGTTTTGGCATTAAATCTTTTTAAACTGTTCTAAATTTTAATTTCGTAGAAGTGTAATTTAGAGTTATGTGAAATGTCTGAACCAACTGGGAAGTTTTTGAAATAAATCACTCAGCAATCATTTTATAAAATTTAACTTCTAAATGCACTATGATTTATTACAAATATATATTTTCTTCTGCTTGCAGATATGGTTGTTCCATTTTGTGATAGGTTTTAAACTAAGACAGTTAATTTTGTTGCACTGTGTTACTGCATGATTTCAGCAAGTGTACATATGTACCTGTGCAACATTATTTGGGGTTTTGTATTTGAATTTCAGTATTGATTATTTTTGTATTTTACTTTACCTGTATTGGAGTTGTTGTAGACATAATTTATACATATGATTTTAAAACTGTTTTGCAATTGAAGTCTTTAAATTGTAAAATTTTGTTGATGGAAACTCATTAAAATGGTATAAAATTATATTAACAATTGTGTTTTAATGCTTTCTGTATATAAAATGTATTTATCTGTTTTAATCGTGTTGTGTCTTGCAATTTTGGATACATTTTAGAATAAAGTTTCATTTTCCAAAATAAGTTGTATTTTAAAAGCTCTCTCTTTTAAGTTATATTCAGAAATGGTCCTAACATAATTTTAAATAACATTAAAATAGAATTGTTTAAAATTATTTAAAGGTAATTGGTGAAGCATTCTGACTAGGATGCAAAGCATTTTTTTATGTTCAGTCAGCATTTTTCTTTCATCAACTGATACTATTCTATGTTTCAAAATAAGTTTGATTTTAAAAGTTTCATAGGGAAAAATTGGTTCATTAAAAGCAAAAGAATTTGGACACACCAAACTAATTTCCATAGTTGGACCTTTGAATTTCTGAAAGGAAATAGTATAGAAAGGTCTGAGGCATCACAACAACCTAGGCATTTGGATGTTTGGTCCCTGCCACCTACTCTCTATTATTTAATTGATCTAGAGGTTTGAGCTGTCACATATAGTGTGTATATATGAAACAATATACTTGGAAAGGGGATGATTGGTTATTAACATAGAGCAAACAAGTACTATATCCAAGAATGTCATGGAAAATAATGTAGCAGAGAGGTGTCCTCGGGTGCATGCCAAAAAAAGTTCAGACTACTACCTAAAACTGCATTCAGTACAATGACGGACTTCCTTTTCACAAAAACATAAAACTTTTGTGCTAACTCAAAAATACTGTCCTGCTTGTCCCATCAGCAGGTTCAGATAATCTAAAAACTGGAAGTTATTTTCAGGTAATGAAAGCTTTTGAATTCCTAGAATTGGTAGCGGGAAAGGTATGATGTGTATGATTAGGAGGGCTCTGACTTTTCCAGCTGCCCTCTATGTTTCCTGTTAAAATACATGGAAAAACCACATTGCCGTAAAAATCCACTGACTGTTACGTCTGCATGAATTTAGGGAGCAATATGGACATTGCCAAGGGATTCCTAACACATTGGTATGATTAGGAGGGTGGAAAACTTTCCATTCTGCCCTCTATATCTTTCCTGGGAAAATTTATGGGAAAATCATATTGGAAGCTATATCCACTTAGAGTTAGAGTAGGTCTCCATGAATTCAGAGAGGAAAGTGGGTGTCACCAATGGATTCCTAAAGCCTAATTAGAAGGGTCCAAATTTTTCAAGCCCGCCCTCTATATTTTTCCTGGTAGATGCAATGGAAAATCCCATTGGGGGATATACTCACTTAGGGTTAGGGCTCCATGAACTCAAGAGACTAAAATGAATGTTGCCAATGGATTCCGAGCATTTTTGTATGATAAGGTGGGCAGAGACTTTTCTAGACCGCCCTCTATATCTTTCGTGGTAAAATATATGGGAAATTCCAATTGGTGGGGGGAAAAAAAACTTAAGGTTGGGTCTCCATGAACTCTGAGAGCAAAATGGACACCTACTTAGGGTTAGGATTACCTATAGATTCCTCCCACGAAAAGTGTGCACCCTCCTAATCATATCAATGTGCTAGGAATCCATTGGTGACTTGCATTTTGCTCTATGAGTTCATGAAGCCCTAACCCTAACTCTTTAAGTGCTCTTTAAGTATATTCCTTCCAATATAATTTTCCCATAAAGTTTATCAGGAAAGATATAGAGGATGGAGAAGTCAGCACCCACATAATCATACCGATGTGCTTGGAATCTGTTGGTTACATCCATTTTTCTCTTCAACGTAATTGAGACCTTACCCTCTAACCCTAAATCAATATACCTTCAAATTGGTTTTTTCCATGTATTTTACCAACAAACATATACAGTGCAGGCTGGAAATTTTCCCACTCTCCTAATCATTGCAATGTATTAGGAATCTGTTGGTGACAACCATTTTGTTATCTGAGTTCATAGAAATCTAACCATAACCCTGGGGTTTACACCCAATAGGATTTTCCAATGTATTTTACCAGGATAGATTTAGAAGGTGGCTTGGGAAAATTTCAGCCTTCCTTATCATAACAATGCATTAGGAATCTGTTGTTGACATCCATTATGGTTCATGAAGATCTTTCTAACCCTAAAAACAGGAAAGATATAGAGGGTGAACTGGAAAAGTCTCTGCCTTCCTTATCATACAAGAAATGCAATGGCAGCATCCATTTTGCTCTCTGAATTCAGGGAGACCTAACGCTAAGTGGTTTTTTGTCCGAATGCACTAAGAATCCATTGGCAACATTCATTTTACTCTCTGAGCTCATGGACACCTATACCTAAGTGGATATATCCTCCAATGGGATTTTTCATTGTATTTTACCAGGAAAGATATAGAATGTGGGTTCAAAAAGTTCGGGCCCTCCTCCTAATCTTATCAATGTGTTAGGAATCCATTAGTGATGTCCATTTTGCTCCCTGAGTTCACGCAGACCCAACCCTAAACTGTTTTTCCCTACAATGTGATGTTCCCATGTATTCTACAGGAAAGACATAGAAGGCCTATTTTGCCCTAGGACTCCATTGGTGACATCATTTTGCTACCTGAGTTCATGCAGACCTAACCCTAACCCTAAGTGGGTTTCCCCTGCAATGTGATTTTCCCATGTATTTTCCTATGTATTGGTTACATGCATTTTGTTTTCTGAGTTCATGGAGACCTAACCCTCACCTTAAGTGAGGTTTCCCAAAATGGGATTTTTCCCAGATGTCTATGGAGATTCTAAGTTATCCAGGTCATGGTTGTCCCAAAGGTGGTTTGTCTTTGTTTAAAAGACAAAGGCCAATCTTTTGAAGACAGCAAGGTCCACATTTTGGATAGAGAGGACTGCTGGTTTGAAAGAGGGGTCAAAGAGGCCATCTATGTCAAAATTGAACAGCCCTGTCAACAGAGGGGGGGATATGGCACCATTTATCTCCTGTCTAAAACACAGTCTTTTCACCAAGAAGGCTCCACACCAATTTGCACTACTCAGGTGACCCCGAGGACACAGATAAACCTCCAAGTGGCCTCAACAACTCTCTAAAAGAATGAAAATGACCAGTTATATACTGATTAGGAATCTGGTGATGTCCATTTTGCTGTCTGAGTTCACGAAGACCTAACCCTAACTCTAAATGGGTTTTCTTCCCAATGTGACTTTCTCATGGCTTTTACCGGGAAACAATATGAGGATGATTTGCAAATGTCTCCACCTTCCTAATCATATCTATGCACTAGGAATCCATTGGTGACATCTATTTTACTCTCTGAGCTAATGGAAACCTAATCCTAAATGGACTTGCCTTCCAAAGGGATTTTCCCCTATATTTGGCCAGGAAATGTAGATAGAGCTGACTCAAAACGTCTCCACCCTCTTAAGCATTGCATGCAGTAGTTATCCATTGGCGATATAAATTTTGCCCTCTGAGTTCATGAGTTCATGGAACCTGTCTCTAACACTAAGTGTGTTTTCCCTCTAATGGAATCTCCCCATGTATTTTAACAGGAAACGTAGATTGGACAAACGTAAAAATCAATGCCCTCCTACTCATACAGATGCGCAGGGAATCTGTTGATGACATCCATTTATTTATTTATTTATTTATTTATTTATTTATTTATTTATTGTTTTGATTTATATACCGCCCTTTTCCGGAGACTCAGGGCGGCTTACAATGCGTTAAGCAACAGCCTTCATACTTTTGTATATACCTGCTTAGTAGGGCTTCCCGCCCCCCACGCAGTGTTCTTTTTTATACAAAGTCAGCTTATTGCCCCCACAAACCGGGTCCTCATTTTACCTACCTCGAAAGGATGGAAGGCTGAGTCAACCTTGAGCCTGGTGAGATTTGAACTTGCAGTAATTGCAGGCAGCTGGTGTTACTTAACAGTGGTTTTAGTCTGCTGCGCCACCAAGGCTCTTAATTTTGCTCTCGCAAGTTCATGGAAACCTAACCCTAACCCTAACCCTAAGTGGGTTTTCCACATCTGGACAGCTGGAACTCAAAAGTTCTTAAAAACTGGCTTTACAAAGACTTTTGGAATGCTTGAATGAAGATTTGTATACATTTGAGATGTATGATATTGTTGTTGATATAATTGTATTTTATTGATTGACAGATATTTTTTACATATTAGATTATAGTATTAATATTTATTAATGTTTTATTAAGCTATTTTGATATTATTTAATTATTGATATACTAATTCTCTGCTACAAGCTCCTTAACTTTACCTGAAATAAAGCAATTCTATAAATCCTGTTCTGAGGAGACATTCATCTTGGATAAAACTTCCATGTCTTTGCAATTAATGTAGTAAGTGGTCTGTTTATTTAGTCTGCTTTTAAAAGAGCTGGCATATTATATTGCAATAGCTATTTCTGAGAAGTTTTTTTATTAATTTTCCCCCTTTCTTTTGAAATGTGGCAAATATTTTGCCAAGAGGTATTTGTAGTTACTCTTATTTTTGTATTAAAAACACCTAATTTATAGATGCATATCATTTGAAGGAACAAAACTAAAAGAAATCTCAAATACAAAATGAACAATGCCTGATGTCTTGATAGAAGCATCCTAGATATAATAGTTATATTTAAGATTGTTTCTTTTTAATCTCATAAACCTGCAATCCTATATACCCTATTATCTTGGAATAAAGCTTGTAGAACTCCATAACATTTCTTACATTTCTATAAGACTTGCTCTCAGATAAATATGTATATGGTGCAGCCTAATTTTCACTGAAAAAGCCCAGAGATGGAGAGTTTGCTTTAGGCATGAAATCAATGGGGTGTCCCTCAGAAGACAAGAAATACAAAAGATTCCAGTTTAAAGCTACCAAGTTGTGACACATTGAGCAACATTCCACGTGTTTCCTTTGAGCAGGTATCAGCGTTACACATTTTTTTCTAGGCTTACTTGATGACTTCTGGCATGGGAACAATCTGGCTTGATGGCCAAAAAAACCCTGGAAATTCCTTACTTAATTCCTTACTCTGGTATTTAAGAATCTTGGATGGGATCCTTGAGGAAAAAAAGAACCATACATGTCATTTTCCTAAGGCTGACTTTCAACTTGTGGACTTTACACCAGGCTTTTCTCTGGACAGAGCTCTTCAGAAATATTGGATTTACAAACTTGAGTACCTTTAATGAAAAGAAGGACTAGGGGATGACATGATAGCAGTGTTCCAATATCTAAGTGGTTGCCACAAAGAAGAGGGAGCCAACCTATTCTCCAAAGTATCTTAAGGCAGGACAAGAAGCAATGGATAGAAAGTAATCAAGGAGGGAAGCAACCTACAACTAAGGAGAACTTTCCTGACAGAACAATTAATCAGTGGAACAACTTGCCTCCAGAAGTTGTGAATGCTCCAACACTGGAAGTTTTTAAAAAGAAATTGGACAACCATTTGTCTGAAATGGTGTAGGGTGTCCTGCCTGAGCAGCGGGTTGGACTAGAAGACCTCCAAGGACCCTTCCAACTCTGTTAATCTCCCATACAGCCTGCGTTGGAGTTGTGCTAACAGGCCTCGGAACATACTTGAAAGGCTTCTGGTTGGAGAAGACAATTCCAGTCACTCAGCGCAATAGCTGAAATCGACTGGCTTCAATGATGCGCCTCACCTCGCTATTTCTCATTCTAATTATTTCGCAGGAGCTGAACCGACGCAGCCACACCTTGCTCGCAGTTACTTGCCACAGCTCGAGAAGGAGGGGAAAGGTGAAACCGCCGCGCTCCTTCCACCCGTGGCAAAAGCGAACAGCCGAGTTGGACGGTGCGGCCGGCCTTGCTTAAGAGGCGCAGAAGCGCGCCAGGGCACATTTAATCACGCCTAAGCGCTACAGCACCGGGGGAGGGAATGCGAAACTCCGGCCGTTCCTCGCCCTCAGAGCCGCCGCGGCAAAGGGACGCTCGCCGACGACAGAGACGGTGCCATGGCGAGCGCGCAAGTGCACATGTGTCAGACTCTCCTTCCCGCTCACACGAACCACCTCGGCGACCTCAGCCCCGGCCAGCTTCTCAAGTGGATCGACACCACGGCGTGCCTGGCCGGTAAGCGCGAGCCTCTCTTTCCTCTCGCGGGGGCACCTCCTTCTTAGAGCGACGTGCATTGGGGACCCTATCTGCGGGGTCGCGGGGTTTTTCTGCAGCTGCAAGACTCGTAGGCTCAATGGGCAGGCGGGAGAAGAACACAGCAGAAAATTTATCGGTTGCAGTAATCAAATAAAACGGCGGAATCAGAAAGGAAAACAAAATGCTATTATACAATCCAGGATTTCTCAACCTTGGCTTGGCAGATTTAAGATGTTTGGACTCCAAATCCCAGAATTCTGGGAAAAACGAAGCTAAGAAGCGCTGATGTATATACATATATATATATTTGCCTACTATTAGTTACGGTAGTTAGTGCAATAGCAATAGCAATAGCACTTAGATTTATATACCGCTTTATAGTGGTTTACTGCCCTCTATAAATGGTTTACAGAATCAGCATATTGCCCCCAATAATTTGGGTCCTCAAGTTACCCACCTCAGAAGGATGGAAGGCTGAGTCAACCTAAAGGGATTCTTGCTTAAATTCCTGTGGATAGTAGTAGTAGTTCTGTTTTTCATAAATTTTAAGTGGGGTTTGTCAGTAATTCTTCAGTCTTTCGATTATGATCATTTTAAAGTTTACCATGAATGTAACTTACCTATCTACCTACCCATCCTGGAATATACAGTATAAAGCCCCTGATAATTTTATGGGCAATCCAAATAATAATTTACCATTGGATTAATGAAATAATAGCTGGACTAAAGAACATTCTATACTGTATGAGGAAACTTTATTTTTCAAACATATTTTTAAGAAACCAGCAACAGTAAGTTTACCTGTTGATATTTAGACGGACGCGGTGGCTCAGTGGCTAAGATGCTGAGCTTGTCGATCAGAAGTTCTGCAGTTCAGCGGTTCAAATCCCTAGCGTCACGTAACGAAGTGAGCTCCCCTTACTTGTCCCAACTTCTACCAACCTAGCAATTCGAAAGCACGTAAAAAATGCAAGTAGAAAAATAGGGACCATTTTGGTGGGAAGGTAACAGCACTCCGTGCACCTTCGCTGTTTAGTCATGCTGGCCACATGACCACGGAAACGTCTTTGGACAGCGCTGGCTCTTCGGCTTAGAAACAGAGATGAGCACCATCCCTAGAGATGGAAATGACTAGTACGCATGTCCTGGGGAACTTTTACCTTTATAGTACTTTGCAACTGTGGTCCTTAACCATTATTAACCATTACTAACAGATTATAGGCACGTTGGTTTATCTTGGTTTCTTGGTGCATCTTGGAACTGCAGTCCCAGTTCATATGCATGTCCCTAGATTGGAGAATGCTGATTTAATGTCTGATAGTTTAATTGGATAAAAGCTGCAGGAATAACAAATTATAAAAATATAATAATAAATAATAAAATTGTGCCATTTTATTTATTTGTATCCTGACTTTATTATGTTTGCAAATAACTCAAGGCAGTGAAAATATCAAACACACACCTTCCTCTTCCTATTTTCCCATAACAACAACCTTATGAGATGAGTTGGGCTGAGAGAGAGTGACTGGCCCAACATCATCCAGCTGGCTTTCATGGCTAAAATGGGACTTGAACACATGATTTCCCACTTTCTAGCCCAATGCACATTAACAAAATCACCATCAGTCAATTGCAAAAAGCAGTTTTGCTAGGAACAACTTATATCTTATGATGGTTGATGATACCTTTAAAATTATTAAATAGAAACATCTGCCTACCCCAGGTCCTTGGGAAGGACTTGATAGTGGACAAAAAAAAAGCCAGATCCAGACTAAATTTCTGGCTGATTATGCAACCTATCATAATAATTCAACAGAAAACATGTTTTCTACTTCTTGACTTTTTCAACTCTCTGCACAGGCCCCCATTCTGAATTGCAGAATGCTAACTGTATATTAATTTTATGGCTGCTTCTTTAAACCAATATGTAATCTATTACAACAGTGTAGAAGGAAATGAAGAATACCAGTAATAAGTAAGCTGTTTTGACAATTATTCTTTTAAGAATTTTTCTTCATTTTGGAATATTTTTAGTGCAAACCCACTAATTCCAGTTTCTAGCTCCATTAAATTTATTTATTTTTAACATTGATTTCTTTGGACTGCTTTGTGTTTTGATCTTACAGTTTACCCACACAGTTTTTCAACAGAGATTTGATTATATCTATGCTAAGCTGCTGCTTTGAGCTTACATTGTAATTTTAAGATTACAATGTTTATGCTTTGTAGGCTTTCTAAAACATAATTAAATACTTCATAGAATATCGAACCATAGTTTTGGAAGCGAACTCGAGGTGTTATAATCCATTATCCTGCTCAAGACAGGAGACCTTGTACCATCCTTGTCAAATGGTTGTCCAATGTCATCCAGGTCAAATGGCTGTTCAGGTCAAATAGTTGTCCACTGAAGGTTTTTTGGAGCACCCACAACTCTGGAAGGCAAGCTATTCCATTGATTAATTGTTCTCATTGTCAGAAAATTTCTTCTTCCTTTTAGGTTGGATATTTCTTTAAAACGTTTCCACCCATTACTTCTTGTCCTTTCCTCTGGTGTTTTGGAGAATAAGTAAACCCCTTTTCTTTGTGACAGCACCTCAAGTTCTAGAAGGCAGTTGTGATGTGCCCTCCCCCCAATTCTTCTCTTTGATAGGCATGGTTCAGAATCAACCTGCCATATCAGATCAAGAACTTAGCTGCTATTATATAAGGCTCTTTTTCCTTCTAGTAAGCAAATTAAAAATTCTTCTAGCTCCTTAGATGTCAAACAACAATCAGTGGAACAACTTGACTCCAGAAGTTGTGAATGCTTCAGCACTGTGAAGTTTTTAAGAAAAGATTGGACAACCATTTGTCTGAAATATAGGCTTCCTGCCTGAACAGGGGTTTGGACTGGAATACCTTCAAGGTTCCTTCCAACTCTGTTATTCTAGGAAGTAATATATTTATCTAAAAAGTTATATCAGGCATATTTATAATTGTTTGGTTGGATCAAACCTTATCTAACCAAGAATTTGTACTCCTTTGGAGAGAGATGTTTACAAAAACTGAGCAGACCTTATAAATAGAAGCTTTAATTGAGTGCAAGTTCATTTATACTCATAAGGAAGAGTTCCAATTAGCAAGTGTTCCAATGAAAAGCCCCAGTAATCCTTTGCAGATTTGGATTTGTGTGTTTCTAAGGACTTACACAGTAGGCATCCTAAATTTCTACTTTAAGCAGAATGGAGGGAAAGATTTTCCCATACAACAGTTTTAATGCTGATTGTTCTTTTATGATTTCATAATTGTCTCACTTGTTCCTAATTTACTTTACTCAGCCTTCCAAGGCAATATCTCATTTAAATATTTAAAAATTGTGTAATATTTAAATTGCTTACCCAGTTTTATGGTAATTTGTGCAATACAGTACATGATTCAAACATTGTAAATCGTTTCCCAAAAACTTTATTTTTGACAGTATTTAGGTGTTCTTCAGTACAATGAAGTCTTAATCCTTTAAGCATTCTTTCCTACTCAATTCTGGTTTTGAAGAGAAAATTATAATCTATCTATCTACCCTGTTTCCCCCAAAATAAGACATCCCCTGATAATAAGCCCAATTGGGCTTTTGAGCACATGGCAATAAGGCCAAGCGCTTATTTCAGGGTTCAAAAAAAAAAAAAAAAGACAGGGTCTTATTTTCAGGGAAACATGGTATCTGTCTATAATCTAAATATATATATATTATCTATATATAATATATGTTATCTACACAGTATATATCTAGTATAACTGATGTTTTCTGGGAATCTAGAAATGGAAGGAAGCATTCTGAAGCACTCCATTGAATGAATTGAAATTGAAATTAGAATATAAGATAATTTAAAAATCATGATAAAAAAATATGGCAATATTTTTTTCCAAGCAGAGTATATTTTTTGTATTTGTGTATTATATTTGTGTGCTGCTGGATCAATCTTAGTTATTTAATAGGAATAAAAAAGAAGCATAGCATAATAACAGGTGCTTGCTTTTCCCATATCAGCTCCCAGGTTCAACAAAGGTATCTCAGGGCGCAGATAAGGTTTCTGAAATCTAATGCTGTGATAAGTAAGGCGGTCGTCTGACTTGGAAGAAGGAAGTTTAATCCTTTATCTGTAGTCAGGGAACTCTCACATCATGAGCTGGTTTGCCATCCCAATTTTTATGTAAACTGCATGGAGAGGGGGGAAAAAAGACAGAAATTATAATTATTCAGTCCAGTGGTCATTTTATCTGAACTGCAAGGGTGTGAACAGTTTCTTCATCATTTTAACATTAGTATTATACAAACATTACATAATTTTTAAATTCTACCATACAGACGTAATAACTCAGTTCTTGGCATGTCTGTGCAGAGATGCCTCAATGTATAAGTGTTACTCTCATAAAAGTTGACTGCTGCATTTCAGTACTGGATTATTTTATATTGGACAAACAATCATACAACAATGCATTCTTCGATATCTTTTCTAAAAATATCTTAAAATAGTGAAATAATCTTGCTTAAAAGTTAATGGATGCTAATATAAATTTATATGATGTATCTACTGTTTATATGATGTATTTATATGATATATTTATATGATGTAAATTTATATGATGTATCTACTATTGACCTCACCCCATTCCTAAGAGGTCAGTAAGGGGCGTGCATAAGCGCACCAAGCTGCCTACCGTCCCTGTCCTACTGTTCCCATTTATTCGTATCCTTATACTGTATTCATGATCATGTTTATACTTATATCTGTTATCTTATACGTGTTTGACAAACAAATAAATAAAATAAATAAATAAGCTGGTTTTTTTCCCAGTACTTAATTTTATCTCCAATAAACTCTATTTTCTTCTAAGCTGAAAAACATGCTGGCATTCCCTGTGTAACAGCATCAGTGGATGACATACAGTTTGAAGAGACAGCCAGGTAGATCTTAATTTTATCAAGCTTTACTATAGTTTGTTAGTTATTACCGTAGTTTTAATCAGTATATATAAACATAGAAATATAATTGGCACTTTAGGAATATGATTCATTGCAAAAGCATTATAAGAAAATAGAAAATTTAAATTTCTATAGATACAGTATATTGATCTTTTCTACTCTTAACATTAAATAAAGCATTTACTGTGAAAATCTGAGAGTTGCAACTTAATTTGTTTTGTTTCTTACAGTTTAATTCTTAACATTAAATTTAAATTATTTTTAAATTTAAAAATTTTAAATTAAAATTTATTTAATTCTTAATTTTTTGATCTGATAATGAATATTATTGATAAATTAAAAAGTCATTAATTGTCACATTTCTTGTACATGCTTCATGAATTTATAATGTGGTTGTTCAAGGAATAGTTGCTTCCTTTCATGTCCTAAAGAAAGTAAGTTCTTTCTTACTTTCATTTTCTGTTATTTTCCCTGTAAATGGTCTCCAGTTGATTTCCTCCAAATGGTTTGAAATGAAAAACAAACTGGCCTGGGAGAGACATTTGCAAGGAAGAATCAGCAGATGTAGCACTGCACTCCATTTAAAGGGGGAAAGGGCTGATTCAGTTATTTTGACATCTCCAATTGCATTGAACCTAAGATTAAATACCCCAGCAGCACTGCTGTGCATAATTACCTTTAGTGAAAGAAAATGAGAACAAATTTTAAAAATGTTCCACAAAATTCAACACTTAAAGGTTTGTGACTGCATTTCAATTTGATGCTAGGTGGGAAAATAACAAAATGTTCAAAAACAGTGCATTCACTACATGTTACATTTGATCTTAACCAAAAGGCCAAGACTACATTCCAAATTGTAAGCCATTTGTATGGATTAAAAGGACAATAATGATTTATTTCAATTAATATCCAAGATTCCTTTGACAGGTGGATGTACTTGCCAACAACAAGAAAAAAATGTTCCAAAAGAGGGATTTTTTTCTTTATAAATGACAGGTGTGTTCTTTAATTTAGATTTCTGGAAAAGTGCCCCCACCCTGTGTAATATTCTTCCCCTGGAGGTAAGGCAGAAGAGGTGGTATTCAGCAGGTTCTGACCAGGTCTGGAGAACCAGTAGTGGAAATTTTGAGTAGTTCGGAGAACCGGTAAATATCACCTCTGACTGGCCCCGCCCCCGTCTACTCTCTGCTTCCCTCACGCCCTTGTTACCTCCCGGTTGGACTATTGTAATGCTCTCTACATGGGGCTCCCCTTGAAGAGCACTCGGAGGCTCCAACTGGTCCAGAATGCGGCCGCGCGGGTGGTTATGGGTTCAACTCGTTGCACCCACGTGACACCCCTCCTGCGCGAGCTGCACTGGCTCCCAGTGGTCTTCCGGGTGCAATTCAAGGTGTTGGTTACCACCTTTAAAGCGCTCCATGGCATAGGACCCGGGTACCTTCGAGACCGACTTCTGCCACCAACAGCCTCCCACCAACCAGTCCGCTCCCACAGAGAGGGTCTCCTTAGGGTGCCATCGGCCAAGTTATGTCGGCTGGCGACACCCAGGGGGAGGGCCTTCTCTGTGGGAGCCCCAGCCCTGTGGAATGAACTGCCCCCGGAAATACGTAAGATCTCCGACCTCCGGGAGTTTCACTGCGCACTGAAGACCCTGTTGTTCCGCCAGGCCGGGCTATCAACATAATAATTTTAATTTGGGGTATTTTAAATTTCTGGGATTTTAATTGGAGCCTAATCTATTTAATTATTTTAAATTTTAATCATTGTTCTGTTTTGTGTTTTTAAATAGGCTGTACACCGCCCTGAGTCCTTCGGGAGAAGGGCGGTATAGAAATATTTATTATTATTATTATTATTATTATTATTATTATTATTATTATTATTATTATTCCCGAGTCCCAGCTGATCGGGAGGAAATGGGGATTTTGCAGTAACCTTCCCCTGGAGTGGGGAGGGAATGGAGATTTTACAGTATCCTTCCCCTGTCACACCCATCAAGCCACACCCGCCATACCATGCCCACCAAGTCATGCCCACAGAACCAGTAGTAAAAAAATTTGAATCCCACCACTGTAAGGCAGGTTCCCACTCTCCTGGCCTTCTGAAAAGGAATTAAAACATGGCTCTGTGGCCTTGAATGGGGAGTGCAGCTGTGGCTAGTAATTTTAAGTAATTTTAACAGTTTTTTATTATCCTTGCTTCTTTTTAATTTTTTAAACTTTTATGTACTGTTTTTATATATACTTTATTGTATACTGCCCAGAATCCCTCTGAAGGAGATGGCGGTTCAGAAATTTGAAAAATAATTATGTTACTAAATTCTCAGGACAACTGAATCCTACCCAAACATGCTTTTTCACAAGAAAAATGAGCACAATACATGTAGCAAATTGGCTATAATATAATATTTAGGCCAATTATGTACTATTCCACTTCGTATGTAGGACAGCTGTATTTGGTATTTTTGGAGCATGGAATTTTCAACCTTTCAGAGAAAAAAATAGAGCCTTTTCCCCCTACATTATAGAATCATTTCCTGTTCTTATATTTTTATTGCACAAATATTTGTACTTTGGACTCTTTTCCTCTTTTTGCATTTGTTCCTGGATCCTTAGCAAGAGCTCTCAGACTGCTACATTCAAAAGGTTCTCATCAGTCACAAATGAAAATGCAATGGTCTGTGACAGGGCAATGTTCCTTGCATTCTAATTCCCAAGGTCTGTGTTAAAAACATGCACTTTTGTTGTGATGGAAGCAAGCAGTACACTTCCAACATTGAAACAAATAGCCCTCAGGGTTAATAATACTTCCTAAGTGTTTAGGATGACCTGCTGAAGAGATAGTGCATGTTTAATTAGATCCATCCAGTGTTTTCTTGTAAATAGATAAATTCTTTTCAACAGTGATCATCATTAGAAAGCACTGGAATTGAATTTGGTCTTTTGATCAATTTTTTTTATCTGTCTCTTTGGTCTCTGATTTTAAATAAAAAATATCAACTTAGACATTGGATTATAAACATACACAGAAGATCATTAGATAAAGTATCATAATGAATTAAATAGGATTTATGTAGTTTGTTCTGATAAGGTGCATTCTTCAGAGATCCAAGGTTCTAGAGAACAAAAGCAATGTTCCTTAAGTGACACTAACTATCTAGAAAATGACAGAATCTTTTGTTGAAGCATTCTTCAACAAGGTCCTAAATTACTTCCTACCTTCCCTAAGAGAAGCAAATACTTCTGATTGAAATTCTAAATTGACTAATAGTCTGGCTTGGTAAACAGTTTCCAAAGGTTCCTAGTTTCAATCTCTAGGACAGGGATCCCCAACCCCCACGTCACAATGGATTGGTACCGCTCTGTGGCCTGTTAGGAACCAGGCCACACAGCTGGAGGTGAGCAGCAGATGAGCGCGCAAAACTGAAACCATCTCCCACTCCATGGAAAACTTGTTTCCAACAAAACTGTTCCCTGGCGTCAAAAGCGTTGGGGATTGCTGCTCTAGGACCAGATAAAACAAACAGTTCAGTGGTGGGATTCAATTTTTTTTACTACCGGTTCTGTGGGCGTGGCTTGGTGGGCATGGCAGGGGAAGGATACTGTAAAATCTCCATTCCCACCCCACTCCAGGGGAAGGTTGTGGGGGCAATAAGCTGACTTTGTATAAATATACAAAAGGATGAAGGCTATTGCTGAGCACATTGTAAGCCGCCCTGAGTCTTCGGAGAAGGGCGGCATATAAATCAAATTTAAAAAAAAAAAAAAGGTTACTGCAAAATCCCCATTTCCTCCCGATCAGCTGGGACTCGGGAGGCAAAGAATAGAGGGGGAAGGCCAGTCAGAGGTGGTATTTACCGGTTCTCCGAACTACTCAAAATTTTCGCTACTGGTTCTCCAGAACTGGTCAGAACCTGCTGAATACCAACTCTGAAACAGTTAGTATGCAAAGTGGGAAATCTTAATGTTTTGGAGACGTGTTGCCACTTAGTTTCATGACATTAAGCGAAATGGACAAAACAATCAGGCATTGAGTTGTTACCTGGACAGTTCTAAATTTAGATTTAAATTCAGATTTAAAGGCTACCTTGTAAGTTCTTTCTTCAAGTGCGACTAATTGTGAAAAGAGTTTGCTTGGCCAGTATTCCTGCCATTGACATTTAAGGAAAAAGGACAATAATCTTTTGAGATCCATAGAGAGTCTTTTTCCACTCCCCCTTCAGTTCTGGCCATAATATTAAAATAGGATATTTGAAATTATATGATTTCTATATCAGTTATTTCCAAAACACATAGGTGTACATTACAGTTTTGGATATTGTAAAACACATAAAATTATGTGTTTTGTAATTATATGTGATTTTTTTAAACAGAGTTGGGCAGATTATCAGCATTACAGCAAAGGTAAACAGGGCATTCACTACCAGTATGGAGGTAAGAGATAAGTGTATTTATTTAAGTTGAAATACTATATTTTATTATATTTAGGCAGGATGAATCAAGTGAAAAAATGAATTCATGCAAATTCCATCACGGATGGCTTTTTCTTCATTCATTTCCATACTCTTAATAGCTTTATTTTCCAAATTCAACATTATATTAAATATCTAAATATTTGAATAAAACATTTTTTTTCAAAGTTGAAAGAGTTGAACATAGAAACTGAAGTTAGTCTATAAGTGACTCTGTGCCAGTCATTCTCAGCCCTATGTCCTATAAAGACTTGTTTGTGCAGTTAAAATTAAGAGGCTACAGCAGTAAACTTTTAATAAAAGATGTGATAAAGATTAAATAAACAAATTGAATTACTGTAATAAATACAAATGTCTAGATATCATGTGAATGTCCCCCTTAGCAGTGACAATTCCAGCATAGAATGGGTCAACTTGGCGTGGCCAGCTGGGAGCAGCCAGATTGGGGTGGCCCCCTCACCACAGTGGCGGCAGCAGCTGGGGGTTTCCTTTTTCATATCCCTGTCACAGCCACCATACTGAGTTCTGGGCCATTCAGAGTTCCAACCGGCAGCGCTGGTGGGCGAGAAGGAGGTTGCAGCCGAGGGATTTCCATGTGCGAGATAAAATCATCATCAGGTGTCTGGATTGGGATGTGGATCCTAATAGTGCCGCATAGTCGCTTGGGATTATGATGTATACATGAAAAAAGTAAAGCTTCTTATTTCCATTAAGATGAAAAGAATAGTTGTTACTAATGCACTTGTTCACAATTATGTAATTGCCTAGAATTCAACAATGGCTTTGTTATCTGCACATAGGTTGGTGTCAGAGTTACATTACAGGATCCCTTAACTAATGTTCAAAAACTAATTTGTGTGGCTTTCTCTACATACGTTGCAAGGCCAGTAGAAAAAGAGAAGGTAAACATTTCATTGAAAAATTCTAATGTTTCTGTTTTCTAACTTTGTGAACTTGCCAGAAAGCCATTATTATTTACTGTTCCCTTTTTTTAAAATTGACAATAAAAGAATGAAAAATTTTACTTCTGAGTAATAACTTCATTGTACCTTTTCTAAATATTTTCTTGCTCCATGTATTACTTTCAGCAATTCCTTTTTTGAAATAATGTATTTATATAATTCACTAATATAAAACATTCATTTTGCTTGCAGATATTATTAGCATTGTTCCTAAGCTGCCATATTTAAATTTTTATTTTTAAAAAAGGAACCCATTTTCACATATACCATTGCCAATGATCTTGGTAATCTAGAATGTTTAGGACAATATACAATTAACAATATGTGCTGCTAGGATAGCTTTTGCTTAAAAAATGGAAAGGCAATTACATTTTCTCGTCTACCTGGATATCTCTAAAAATCTGCAGCATTGCACTACAGCACTGAAAAATCACCCGGAGCAAATCTGGGGAGGCAATGAATGCAAGTTCTGTTCACATCTCCATAGTTCCATTTATTGCAAGGAAATAGTTTGGGGGATCACCTGTACACTAAAGCTGATGAGGATCATTGAAATCAACTATTTAAGGACATTGTAGACGGGGCAGCAAACTGAGTTATAGAGTTTAAAGATGTAGAATAATCCCTAGCATCTTGCATTTCTAGCTTTTTTTTCATGATTTTTGTTTTCATGTTTAGAATATTGTATAAATTATTAGAAATTGTTTATTAAATGATTAGTAGGTTTTAGCTTAGTAAATATTTTAGGTTAGTATTAAGCTTACTACAGATGTGGCAGGAATAATTTTTTTACTGTTAATGGGTTCATAATATAATTTTACTATGACTTGCTGATACTGTTTTCTTTTCTTTTTTAATATTTAGATTAACCTAAAGCCAGTCAAGCTTCTCACTGTGCAAGATTTCATAGAGCATGCCCTGGCTGCTGAGCGAAAAAAAATTCGACTGGATCATGAACGTGTATTAAATGATCTAATGGATAAATGTGGCATGGATAATGGTCAGTAAAACAAATGTTATGTTCCTCATTTCCAATTCTCTGAAATGGGGAGAAGTTCCAGTGGTTCCTTGGCTGCATCGTTTGAATGAAAAAGCCCTGGGAACTCACAGCATTGTGTAATGTATCATTTATGAAAAATATAAAATATGAAAAGATATAAAGGAAAGCCACGTGCCCTTCTGTGAGGTGATATTCCTGCTTTAGATCTCCAAAAACTAGGAGCAATATAGACAAGCTTGCCATTAGCTTATTGCTTTCTCTAGTCATTCGGAAAATGTCTGGTAATACCATAACAAATGTTATTAATGAACATGGGTGTCCCACAACTTCTCAACTTCAGATTATTGGCATTTTTCTTTTTTTAATGCCATCTCCACTTTTTAAAATTCTCATACACATTTATACACATGACACCACATGCCTCTTCCCTTTTGAATTTATTATGTAATTGAACAATGCAGCTGCATATTGTTTCGTTTCCATACTCTAACATCAACATGTTTCTGAACTCATAATTAATGCATGTATTGAAACAGAATCAAGACAAACGATAGAACCCATTCTTTCAACTTGTATAATCACCCCATCCACCCCATCCCCATACACGCTTTGTTTATACAAGGCATATCATTAGAAAGCAGTTTATATATTTTCAGATCTTCACTTTTAAGAGAATATTATTGAAACAAGCATTGGGCCCATCCTAAAAAAAATAGATAAAGTAAGGATGAATTTATCAAATGATAAGATTGCTTTGCTGAAAATGAGTACAGAGTTCACTAAAAAAGAAGCAAAGCTCAATTATATTGTTGAAATTACTAATTTAACAGGCTGATAAGTAAGTCCAAAATGCAAGGCAGTCAGGTGGATCCAACTACAACTCTGGGATTATAAAACTAATGAAACTGGGACAGAAGCCAAAGGCTTAATTTAGGTCAAGTGGAATCATGTGACAGATTACCCTGGCTGGCATTTAAAACAAAAACATACACTTTTAGTAGGAATATCTTCCTTCCTGATAATAGAAAGATACTGTATTTTCTTTCCTATTTTCTCTCTAAAATACATTTAAATACCATTATAATTCTAACTAATCAATTTGGTCTCTAAAGATATATAACATGACATTTTTAGAGATCAGAATCAATACAGGTAGTCCTTGGGTTATTCAGTGACCATTCAAAGTTGTGAAAGCACGGAACATAGGGGACCTACAACCAGCTCTTGCCGTTCCAACCAAGAGCAATATTTCCATAATCACAGGAGTGTGATATGGGTGCTCAGTGCCTGGCTGGCAATTATGATGTTACAGTGAGCTGCGATTACATGATTGTGATTTCCAAGTTTCCCTAGTGCTGTTTTTCTGCCTGCACTCTGGAGTGCCTGTCCTTGGTACCCACCACAACACCCTCCCATGCTCCGGAATCCCTGCCATCGGCAACCCCCCTCTTGACCACAACAAGCCTGGCCTGCCCAGAGCTCTCACCCACAGCTTTCACTTGCTAGCTTGATTATCTGGAGATCCTGTCTCTTCCTACTTAATGACCTGTATAGTCTTGGAGTTATGACAGAAGCTTGGACTACAAGATTACTGTTGCTAAGTGATGCGGTCATGTGATGTTGTTCTTTGCAGCAGCACTGTTTAGCCACAGAAATTGCAGTCCCAATTGCTTTCATAACTGGAGAACTTCCTGTAATAATAGTGCACATGAGAAATGTCTGTTCTAAAAGAATTTGGAAGTGATAGGATTTTTCTAATGCAATACAAATGTTATTGATGTCTATGAAATTCAATAAAGCTGTGCTAGAATAAAACATGGTAACTTCAATTGAAATCTATGTGTACTTGGAGTGCTTGGCAATTATCCTAACACCAGGGTCATATGTTCTAGATCATGTCTGCAGTAAAGAGAAAGACGTGGTTTACACCGATTGCACTCATGTGCAGAGCATTGAACTCGTCCTGCCTCCTCATGCCAATCATCAAGGAAATACATTTGGTGGCCAAATTATGGCTTGGATGGAAACAGTGGCTACTATTTCAGCAAGGTGCCTTTTCATAGAACTTTCTTCTGTATTAGATATTATCGGGCACATTTAGTGAGAAATAATGGCTACTAGGGAAAAATAAGAGGAGGGAGGGTCTCACTGAAAGTTCATCTCATCACACAGAGAATTCCATCATCCTCCCCCAATTGCTGGGTACATGCAGCTCTTTCTTTGTGTGTGAGAGACATGAATTTCTATTAGAATTCCCTTCACACTCCAGTGGGCCAGATTCATTGTCAGGATGTTGGATGTGTCATTCCCATTCATTATTCATGTAGCTCTGATTCGTAACCTGAACTTATACGCAATAATAACTGCTTTTGCTTCGTTGCCAGATAAATAAATCATTTTATTAAAATTGTAAATCTATCAAAGGTTATAATCACCAAAGACCCAAGAAAGCAACATTTCTACGTAAACATATACACCAAATATCTGTAATACATCCGATCGGACAAAACAGTCATATTTAGCTGTAAGAAACTAAATAGTTGTAATAAAAAAAATAAGGAGCATAACCTGTAAGGTTAAAATTCTACTGTATTTTATGGAAATACATTAAAAACATTGCTAAATGGTAACCAAAAACTGTCTATTCTGCTTGAGAAATAAATGACCTTGCCGCAAAGCTTTTGTAAAACAACTCACAATTAAATTTGACCTTTGGAAGGTGGCAGAGTTGCTATGGCCACACACTGCCGAAGAATAAAAAGAGGCCGTTTAGTTTTAAAAAAGGCTGTTCGCGAAACACAAAGTGAAGTTAAAACTCAGAATGGTTTATCTAAAGTTTATGGATGATATCTAGCACAGTTTATCAAGTGATGGAACTAATACCATCTATAAAAAAGAATAGTTTCTCATCTGCCATGTAATTTCCCAACATTAAAATCTGCCCTAGAGGACTGATCAGTTTAGGGACCTGTAAAGAATATTCTTACTGTACAAATAAAAGACCATTGCCATGATGAGGAATTTTATCCTTTGTTCATTTTTAACTATTGTAATACTAAGCAAACATTAGATCCGGAAATAATCTTTTAGAATAAGATCTATACGAAAGCACAGAAGTCTTGCCTTAATAAAATTATTTTAATTTTCAATAACAACATTAAGAACAAAATAGACAACAAACCTATATATCCTTCACATCTGGTCTGATATTAATCTGCTGGTGCCCTTAACTGTGAGTATTGCAAATTAGATATTTAGCAATTTAAATAGGAGGAGCAAATTATTCCTAATGAAATCCAAAGTAATTTGAATGCATTATAATGATGCTCAGTTAAATTAATTAGAAACAGATAATTGTGCACATTTAACAATTCTGGTACATCATAAAGAGGTAATTGAGTTACGCTAAGGATAAATAATGGCCCAAAAGAATGTCATTGCTAAACAAAGGTTAAAAATTTTGGACTCATACAAACACTGAGTTCTTAGCCAAACTGCTATAGAACATTTATGTATTAAAATAAATCTAAATGGAGGATTTATTTTCACATATAAATGAAGGGATTTCATTTGTATTTGTAAAAATACAAACAAAGAGGTGATTGTGTGATCGTTGATGATACAGATGTAAGTCACTACTTCAGAATTTGTTACTGACAAATTCCCTTATTTGTCAACATGTTGCTTTGATTTCACAGAACTTTTCAAGAAGCTTGATTAGTGAAAAAAAATTGAGCAACATAGTTGGTAATGCGCTATAACTAGTTTCCTAATATATGCATTGAAAAAAGAAAATCCTAGAGTTGCTGTCCTTTTTCCAGCTGGGCTACTTACATTTGCATGGGAAGTTCCCATATCATTGTTGTTTCCATATCACTTTCTCTTTGTAGGCTTTAAAATACATCTTCTACGGCATTGGGCCAATTTTTAAAAATTATTTTTATGTAAATCACTGTGGGCCACAACAGGTGTTTTTTTTTCCCAACATTTCTAAAAGATTTAGTAAATCTTGATAAATTTGGAACAGCCCCAAATAAAACTTCATTAAAATCCCTTTGGATTTATTAGCCAAGCAATATTGACTAATTATGAGATTACATTAAAATTTAAGAAAGAACGTAATGTTGTATCTATAAAAAATATACAGGATTGTTCCCAAATATGAATATTAAAGCACAATTCTTAAACTTCACAACTTCTCATTGAATACCTTTTATTAATTTTCTCAGATCTAGTTTATTAACTGATTGAAAATCAGTTTTGTGCAGTATTTATGTAGAAATCTTACAGAGTTGCATTGCCATAAAAATATGTATTTTATTTTGTTTGCTTTCATTCAGCCGCCTATGTCATGTGCATCCAACTCTGAAATCTGTAGATATGTTCAAATTCCGAGGACCTTCAACTGTCGGTGACCGCCTTATTTTCAATGCTATAGTTAATAATACTTTTCAGAAAAGGTAAAATACTATATATTACGAATATTTATCATCTCTCTCCCTCTCATATATATATATATATATATATATATATATATATATATATATATATATATATATATATATATATATATATATATATATATATATATGTCTTTTTCTGTTTTTCGTAGGCTTTTATGTGCATATTCTTTCTAGCCAGGTTTTACCTACGTAAGCTAGGTTGTTCTGCAGCTCTGACTGTGTGAAATCTCATTCACCATCCTCAGAGCTCCTCCTCTGCTGACAAACTGCAACTCTGCGTTACTCTCTGGGAGACTCAGATAGCTATTTCTGCCTTATAAGGCTTCGTCAGTGAGCCACACCCACTTCTCAGATATTCCCCCTGTAAAGGTACAATGTGTCTTTTTCTGTTTTTCGTAGGCTTTTATGTGCATATTCTTTCTAGCCAGGTTTTACCTACGTAAGCTAGGTTGTTCTGCAGCTCTGACTGTGTGAAATCTCATTCACCATCCTCAGAGCTCCTCCTCTGCTGACAAACTGCAACTCTGCGTTGCTCTCTGGGAGACTCAGATAGCTATTTCTGCCTTATAAGGCTTCGTCAGTGAGCCACACCCACTTCTCAGATATTCCCCCTGTAAAGGTACAATGTGTCTTTTTCTGTTTTTCGTAGGCTTTTATGTGCATATTCTTTCTAGCCAGGTTTTACCTACGTAAGCTAGGTTGTTCTGCAGCTCTGACTGTGTGAAATCTCATTCACCATCCTCAGAGCTCCTCCTCTGCTGACAAACTGCAACTCTGCGTTGCTCTCTGGGAGACTCAGATAGCTATTTCTGCCTTATAAGGCTTCGTCAGTGAGCCACACCCACTTCTCAGATATTCCCCCTGTAAAGGTACAATGTGTCTTTTTCTGTTTTTCGTAGGCTTTTATGTGCATATTCTTTCTAGCCAGGTTTTACCTACGTAAGCTAGGTTGTTCTGCAGCTCTGACTGTGTGAAATCTCATTCACCATCCTCAGAGCTCCTCCTCTGCTGACAAACTGCAACTCTGCGTTGCTCTCTGGAGCCACACCTGCCTTATAAGGCAGAAATAGCTATCTGAGTCTCCCAGAGAGCAACGCAGAGTTGCAGTTTGTCAGCAGAGGAGGAGCTCTGAGGATGGTGAATGAGATTTCACACA
The DNA here is from genome assembly GCA_022577455.1 of Arizona elegans. Taxonomy (NCBI): domain Eukaryota; kingdom Metazoa; phylum Chordata; class Lepidosauria; order Squamata; family Colubridae; genus Arizona; species Arizona elegans. The sequence continues at coordinate 61,450,935 of JAKOOJ010000008.1, forward strand.
GTCAGAGCTGCAGAACAACCTAGCTTACGTAGGTAAAACCTGGCTAGAAAGAATATGCACATAAAAGCCTACGAAAAACAGAAAAAGACACATTGTACCTTTACAGGGGGAATATCTGAGAAGTGGGTGTGGCTCACTGACGAAGCCTTATAAGGCAGAAATAGCTATCTGAGTCTCCCAGAGAGCAACGCAGAGTTGCAGTTTGTCAGCAGAGGAGGAGCTCTGAGGATGGTGAATGAGATTTCACACAGTCAGAGCTGCAGAACAACCTAGCTTACGTAGGTAAAACCTGGCTAGAAAGAATATGCATATATATATATGATATATATGTGTGTGTGTGTGTGTGCAAAACTATACTGCAAATACGTATAGTCTTGCTTGAAGAAGCTTTGATGTTGAAGCATTCTGTATAACACTATATATATATGTGTGTGTGTGTTTGTGTATATATACCGTTTCCCCCGAAAAGAAGACCTTGTATGCGTGCTGGCTAGCTGATTGTCATGTGCACATGCGTGCCAGAAACCGGAAGACCAGCTGGCCGGTGCGCATGTGCATGCTGGAAACCGGAAGTTCATTTCCCGGTGCACACATGCACCTTTGGCAGTTCCTCTTCCGGATTGTAGCCCCAACAAGCACGCGCACTCGGTGCTGAAAAGTTTCACCATCACTGTTCTAGGTCATGCCTGTCAAATTGCCTGCTCATGGGCCAGATGTGTCACACGCAGGCCACGGCCATCCCGGCTCCACAAAGGCAAAAACTTTGTGATAGGTCACAATATATCAAGTGACATGATCGAGTTTGATACCTGTGCGCCAGGTAATCCAGGACAATCCATAAGGAACATAAATTGCCCCAGAATGATTGCTGGGGAATTCTGGGAATTGAAGTCCATACACATCTTAAAGTTGCTAAGGTTGAGAAACACTGGAGTAGATTTCCCTAAAATCCAATCTAATTCTACAGTGTTATGATTCTGTGATACTTTGCATAATGCTAAACCTAAATCCAGTTTCTGTTCTGTATTCTATTACAGTATCAGCAGAATCCAGAACATCACCAAATCTGACCATGATAAGAGAAGCTATAATATAATATATTTGGAATCAGGTCCTAATGTTTAGATAGCAAAAAAAATTATTTATCTAGATTAGATAAATAAATTAGATATCACAGATTAAAATATAATATTATACAATGACACTGATTAAATAATCTGTTCATCTTAATAAATATCTAGTGGTAAGATTGTGTATAAAGCCAGATAGATTAAACGTATTCTGCCTAAAAAAAGTAATTATTCCTGCTGTTAAATAAATGTGCATATTTTGCAAAATTAATTCTGCTTCTAAATATAGAAAGGATTAAAGAGGTATGTAAATTATTGAAGCTATGTCACTATTTAAACATGGAGCCAAACATAATGTATTCACATACTATAAAACATGAAATATTTTACAAAGGAAATAGATTTTATCATGTACAATTGTAGATTTACATCTTTTTGGATTATTTTAATTGATATACAGATAGCCCTCGATTTACGACCACAACTGAGCCCAAAATTTCTGTTAAGTGAGACATTTGTTAAGTGAGCTTTGCCCCATTTCATGACCTTTGTTGCCACAGTTGTTAGTAACATGGTTGTTAAGTGAATCTGGCTTCCCCATTGATTTTGCTTATCAGAAGGTCACAAAAGTTGATCACATGACCTTGGGACACAGCAACGGTCATAAGTATGAACCAGTTGTCAAGCGTCTGAATTTTGATCACATGATCATGGGGATGCTAAGGTTGTAAGTCTGAAAATAGTCATAAGTCACTTTTTTCAGCACCTTTGTAACTTTGAATGGTCACTAAATGAACTGTTGTAAATCGAGGACTATCTGTAATTGAAAATGATTCAATGATTTTTCGGAAGGAAATCAGTAGTTAGAAAGATTTACAGGAATCGTTATTCATTATACCATATTTTTCTCTTTCTGATATATATTTTTAAGATAACAAAATCCATTTACATGGAAGTTTTTGGTATTTAAAAGAATAACAGAAAAAGAAAAGAGACAAAGCACAAGGACAGATAATGCAAACATCCATTTACATGAAATATACTTCTGCATATTCAAATAATTAATACTAATGAATTAGATATTTTAAATTCTGAGCAATTTTACTCCAAAGTAGCTTCAGTGAGATTTGTATCATATCGTACAACTACTTATTTACTTCTTTATTCAAACAACCTATTACTTGGATGATCAGAAAAAAATACTTCACACATCACATTCAATCAGGCCTGCACAACATTCAAACCGCAGGCCACATGTAGCCTGCCAAGCTGCCTTGTGTGGCCCTTTCATGCCTTTTGAAAATTCAACAAATCCACTTCTGCCAAATTGGATCCACTGCCAGAAAGGATCCACTGCTGCCAATTTTGCAGCCCCAAAGGATGCTGCTGGGCACCTCCAAAACCTTCAGGTCTCAGCAAGAATGCCAGTTCCATCACTGCGATCACACTTTTAGTCACCAACAGCTATTACTTGATACATCAGCTATTCCTTTGTAACCCCCAGTTATTTTCAATAGCAATGTGGCTCTTTTCCCTTTACAAATTAATCTGGCTTGTATTAAATCAAGTTTTTTAACCTTGGTTTTTGAACCTTGGTTTTTGATGTGTTAGGTTATCTAAGCCAGTCATTTCCTTGAAATAGGAAGTCCAGTGAGGCTATCTCTAAAACCTGACTGTTTAGCTTCTGTCTGAAGAGTTCCACAAAAGATATTCTATCACTTCTCTACAAACAGAGCTTTCTCATTTCTCTGAATGGACATTTAACACCAATTCTACTGTAACTGAAACCTGTTCTAACTTGTCCTATCTTCTGCTTTCTTTGCATTTGAAAAATAATGTCATATTCTCTTTCATTCTCTGTTTAAGCTATCTATTTCAACCAGTTGTTACAACATTATTGCACTCTACTGACTAATAATCATTGCTGCAGATTTCAATACATTTTTAAACTAAGTAAACACCTTTTTTTCAGTATTGAGGTTGGAGTTCGGGTTGAAGCATACAATTGTGAGGAATGGGCCAAAGGTCAAGCACGGCATATTAACAGTGCCTTTCTTATTTTCAATGCTATCAATAAACATGGAAATGTTCTTATTCCCAGAATTAGTTCCATGACCAAGGTGAGTTCTTTTTCAGCTGGAAAGGAAGACAATAGATAATGAATAGATAAAGCAAGATTATTTTTTACCGATTTTCATAATTGCAACAATAGCAGAGGAAATTAAGATATACTGTAAATAAAGTGATTTCTTGATTTGAATTCTATGTGAGGCATTGACTCTAAAGTGCTTTAGATTAAATGTTACCGTATTTTCCGGCGTATAAGACGACTGGGCGTATAAGACGACCCCCAACTTTTCCTGTTAAAATATAGGGTTTGGGCTATACTCGCCATATAAGACTACCCCTCTTCCAACACACACCAAATAAAAATTAAAAAACATCAACTGCCTCAACACAATGTAAAAGCAGCTGTGCTAGACCCAAAATGGCCCCTGCAACAAGCAGGAACCTCACGCAGCCACAAAAAGCCCAAAAAAATCAACCTTCACACTTTACACACACAAAATTCCACATACAGCTTTGTGAGATTTTGTGTGTTTGTGTAGTTAGAGTGAAACACTACAGAAACACACCACATCTCAGAAAGCTGCACAAATATTATTTTATTTTTATTTTTATATGAAAACTAAATTTAAAACTTCCTAAACTTTAAATGGCTAGGTCTAAAAAAGAACAACTAAAAAAAACCCCAATTAACTATTTTTTTAAAGCTCCCAAAGGGGAAAAAAACTTACCCAATAGAACAGGGGTCTCCAACCTTGGCAACTTTAAGACTTGTAGACTTCAACTCCCAGAATTCCTCAGCCAGCTTTGTTTTTACTGGCTGAGGAATTCTGGGAGTTGAAGTCCACAACTCCTGCCTGCATGATTGCAGGCAGAGAGTGGGTTGCTGATGGAATGGATTCAGGCAAGCGAAGCAAGGCAAGCGTTGCGATTACCAGCTAAGGTAAGCAAGCTGGAGGGGAAAAACTTTTCTTTTTACAGGACTCTGGGCTCTGGCGATCCCAGCTGAGTTGCCTGATTAGCAGGCAACACAGCTGGGATCGTCAGAGCTTGGATCGATGGCTCTGGCGATCCCAGCTGCGATGCCCGATTGGCAGGCAACTCAGCTGGGATCGTCAGAGCTTGCAGAGTCACGTAAAAGGAAAAAAGTTTTTTCCTTTAACATGGCTCTGGCATCCCAGCTGAGTTGCCTGATTAGCAGGCAAAGCTGGGATCGTCAGAGCTTCGATCGCCAGAGCCATTTAAGGCTCGTTAGAGTCTTTTGGGCTGGTCTGCGTGGTTACAGGAGAACGACACCCGGCGTATAAGACGACCCCCGACTTTTGAGAAGATTTTCATGTGTTAAAAAGTCGTCTTATACGCCGGAAAATACGGTACTTGGAAAATCATTTAGGCCAGTGAAAAAGAGCTAATTAATTTTGTTTTATTAATTATAGTGTGGCCTTAAGCTTTTCAGAGTGCTTCATAGTTTAATTACATATTTTCTTCAAATAGTTGTTTTCATCCCCTGCTTTGTTTTATTGTAATGTTTATGTCACACACAATTTGTTACATGACCTGTCAGCTATTCTTAAAATGAAGTATGATTACATTAATTTAACTAATATTATTTTTTAAGAAAAGTTCACATATTATAGCTAATTCTTTGTTTACTGCTTTGTTCATTTGGAGGATGGCTTAAGAAGGTACCATGGAGCTATTGCACGTAAGAAAATTCGATTATTCAGGTAAAAATAAGCCTCAAAGATTACATAAATATTTAATAACATTTATAGTGGAATCACTGTTATTTCTCAGTTCATCCAGAAATGACTACTTGATTCATGAAATATCAAACAAATATTCAGTTTGAGGGATATTCCTGACAGGTGTATGGAAAATATTTTGGAATGAAGGAGCAGAACAGATTCAGGAACATATTCCAGTGTACGGGGTTGTAAGTGAAAGGGAAAAATACCTATTCCTGTTTTGTAATGCGTCCAGTTTTACCAGTTAGTTATCTTTATTACTACAAGTGTTCATTAAAATCTAGAAGCCTTATCCTTACCTTGAATGCTGGATTTAATATTTCAGTGAAAGGATAATGCTGGAATTTAGTTATCAGCACAAGGTACATTTTAGCAATCACAGTTCTGTATTTTTCATTGATTGTTATTACAGTGATTGCTCATCACATTTGTAAATGTAAACAAAATTAACATTTATAAACAGTAATTTAAAAATACTTGGTTAGTTTAAACCTATTTGAAAATGTAGGATGTTCTTTGAAATCCATGTATTTCCTTAATATACTTTTGGCTTTCTTTCCACTTGTGTATATTACCTTCAGGAGATATGCTCTCTTAAAGAAAGAAAACAATTTCACACCTGATTTCTGGGACATTAGCCACCAGGTACTATTTATATTATTTGCACATTGATATCCATCAAGTAATTGGATCATTTAGTGCAGGATGAGCAGTTTTTTTAAAGTTAGGACCAATTTTAAATTTTTGGCCTCAGCTGCAAGGAATTTGGAAGGGATGTTACAGGAAGTTCCAGGGCTAGAAGTCTATGCCTTTCTTCCCACACACACTGTTTCTGGCATTTTTAAGGCCATGGAAATCTTTTTTTGTAAAAAAGGAAGAAAGAAAGAAAAGTGGATGGCATATTCTTGAGAAGCACGAAAAATGAAGCTGTTTTTAGAAGCCTGGCCAACCCTGATTTATTTTATTTGTTTTCAAAATAGCAAAGATCTACTACTAAGTACTATGTTTTTGGAATATTCTTTTGTCCCACCAAACTTGGTTTACTTATTATCAGAATTGTTTTAAAATTAACAGGTTTTATATAATGCTAATAGCAGAGAGGGCAGCAATTGTGTTTTATAGCACTGATTTTATGAGTATGTGATGGAAAGGAAAATCTTCCATCAGAGTTATGTAATGCAGAGAAGTCTGTATCAGGATTTTTTATACATATTCCTAATGTGCTAATTGTGCAAATTATTGTGGCAATTCTATACTTTTTTAAATTAGCTCTATCGCATTGAATTCAGTCAAATTTGATTCTGAGCATGTTCTTTGAGTTCAGATTTAGTCCATTACTTGCTATACACTTTTTTAGCTTGGCACTGTTATATATCAACAAAATTGCAACTTAAAGAGTGTCCTGTCAAATATGTATGTTTAATTTATCAGAGAAACCGATAGAGTTTTAGAGATAGAGATTTGTATTGCCTTCATCATTTAAAAGATCTCAAAAGATCTCCATCTCTAACTTTCTCAACACTGTAAAGAGGGGGGCGGGGAACCCTATATTTTCTGACTGGCTTGCAATCAATTATCTGTTTTAAATTTCAGTCACTCATAATCAAAAGCAATGTTACAGCATTGACTTTCTTGGCAGCAAAGCCTGGATGGGAGATATGTATGACTCTAAATCGTGTAGGTACTATCCATGTATTTTCTTACAATAGTTTTAAGAATTGTGTGCATGTCTTAATTGTTTCTTTTTTTAAAAAAATCCTTTTACTTGGAGTAAAGATAACTGAAGACCTGAGAATTGATGTAAAGGAGATTACATGCATCACAGAAGCAGACAGGTCTCTTTTCTCTCCCTTAATCATTCTTTTTTGTTTTCTCCTATTTTCTGTGGTGCTAACAACAAAAGTCCCTTTCAATCACAAAAGATTCACTACCTTCCTTCTGACTGATCTCCTACTATGTAGAGAACTGCAACACTATCCATCGAATTACAGAACTGTACCCCTTCCCATTAGATTCACTTACTAAGAATATATTGCAAAACAAAACATGATTGATCATTACTAACTATTCAACATTCAAAATGTGTTTTTTAAATGCCTATCAGTTAGGAATAATAAAGGCTGAAAAATGATGTGACCAAGAAACATCACATTATTTCAGCAACTATAGAAAATACTGTCTATAGGCATGGATTTATTTATGTTTACATTAAGACAATGCAGTGGTGAAATCTAAAAAATTTTCCTACCAGTTCTGTGGGCATGGCTTGGTGGGGTCATGTGACTGGGTGGATGTGGCTATGTAATCATGTGACGGGGGTCAAAAGACAGAAACTCACTAACAATGTCCTGCTGGAGCAGGGGGTTGGACTAGTTGACCTCCAGGTCCCTTCCAACCTTGAATTGATTGCTGTGCTCTTTCAAGGTATCCTCTGAAGCTGTGTCTAGTGCCAGGTTTGTGGTCCTTCCTTCCTCTCCTTTTTCCCTCCCTCCCTCCCTTTCTTTTTCTTTCTTTTGTTCCCTTTCTCCCCTCCCTCCCTCCCTCCCTTCCTTTCTTTCTTCCTTTCTTCCCCCCCCCCAATTTTTGGCCTAGCAGGGCTCAGGGAAGCCTCCTGGGAGCAAAAACAGACTTCCCCCAATAGGTAGTGAAAAATGCTTTAAAAAGTAAAAAAAAAAAAGTTCAGAGGAGCGCGCGGCATAGCTGATTGTCACAGCTGATTGTCGGAACCTTTTTTTAACTTTTTTAAAGCACTTTTTTTACTGCCCGAATGGATAGTAAAAAAATGCTTTAAAAAGTAAAAAAAAAGTTCAGACAATCAGCTGTGACAATCAGCTGTGCCGCGGCTCCTCGGAACTTTTTTTTTTACTTTTTAAAGCATTTTTACTACCGGTTCCCTGAACCAGCCACATTTGTTACTACCGGTTCGGGCGAACCAGACTGAACCGGTAGCATTTCACCCCGAGATAATGGAGTCAAGACAGAGTAATGCAAAGTAATTTCTTTGCAGTCCATAAGATATAATTGTTTAGGGGTTGCTGTAGACTTTCACTTTTGTAGAATTAACCTTAAAAAGTTAAAGATAATCAACAAAAACATAATTGTTGATATATTGTACTACAATCCTCATTAGTCTTATTTATATAGTTTGGGGGGGAAGTTTTATTTTCTAACTATAGGACATAAAATATTTGGTAATAAAATAAAATAAATAACATTAACTTTCATGTTAGTAGAAGACTAAATAGTGCAGGAAACAGTGGCAGAAGTTTGATCAGAATTTTCAGAATAATTTCCCCCAATTTAATGCTCTTGATATGTGTTAAGGTTAGAAATACTACCCTTCTTGGCTAGTGCATATTGAAATCCCAACATATTGCATGTGTGAAGGATCAAGTTGAGGTAGGTAGTTCTAGTGCAGGGGTGGATTCTAGTTCACCCCTGTTCTAGTGTATTCAATACAGAGATTCATATATAAGAGTAAAATTAAATACGGGTCTTCCCATATTCACAGTACGGTATTCAAGTATTCACAGTTCACTATGATTACTAAACATAACAAACGAATAAGTAGATAACGTAAGTTATATTTAGTTTAAGGAAGAAAATTATTTTTTGCCCATTAAATGAGTACTTGGAATCTGTAAATTACATATTAAGATGCTTTTTCAATATTTCTGTGATATCTGTTAAAGTAATAGGTTATGTTAAAGTAAAAGGTTAGTGCTGTTACTTGCCTATTAGATCACATCCTGATTTGGCTTATAAAACTTCATTCTACTAATGATCCCTGAGATGATTAATTCTTCTTTAAGCTCTTGAAGCTTCCTACCACATTAAAAGACAAACAATTGTAAACTAAAGTTCTGCATTCTCTATTTAGACAAGCTTGTGACAAAGTCACTGCAATGTCAGGAATTCCTAAAGGATGCTGATTTTATGTCTGGATTTAAACCCAGACTTGGCACGGAAATAGTTTTGGCTGCTCTAATGGAAGCAGTATGGCCCCTTTAGTATTCATTCGTCTCCCAGTAGCTTTTCATGCTATAATCCTTTTGGAGTGCTTGAATGAGCTCAGAGTTGCAGGGGAGGGGTATGCTTTTTAGGTGCTACTGTGAGACATCTGCTTAGCCCCCTAAGAATTTTCACAAGAGGGAGAAAATTCTGTCTTGGCTCTCCTGTGATTTAATACGTATATGAAGTTGTTGGAAAGTATTTGTATATGCTGAAGCAATACTTCTCCTTTCCTGTTAAGCTCCCATTAGCAATAGCACTTAGACTTATATACCACTTCACAGTGCTTTACAGCTCTCCCTAAGTGGTTTACAGAGTCAGGATATTTCCCCTCAACAGTTTGGGTCCTCATTTTACTGACCTCAGAAGGCTGGGTCAACCTTGAGCCTGGTGAGATTCGAATTGCCAAATTGCAGTCAGCTGGCAGTCAGCAGAAGTAGCCTGCAGTACTACATTCTAACTACTGCGCCACCATGGCTCTTAGGAGCTTGCCTAACCTGATGGGAGTAGATGGGGGAGAACAGGGCGAAGACAAATTCAGATAAGACAGAATTGTTGCTGATTCCAGAGACTAGTCTCCAAGACAGTTTCTGAAGCATTACATCTTTAAGATCTATGGGCTTCAACTCCAGAATTCACCAGCCAGTGTGCTATTGTTATTAAAAGCTCGAAAATCTTCTTTTGATAAAACCTTTTCAATTTTTTAGTTTCTCCCCCATATAAAAGAACGTATTGGTGATAGGTTTGTATTCCTATTCATAAGTGAGAATATAAAGGAAGTCTTCAACAGACTATTTTAAAGGTTAGTCAAATCATAGGGAGCAGGTTATTCCCAATAGAAATCTTCATATTTTCATCTCCATATCTACGCATGCTATTATTCCTTCTATTGTTAACAGTTTTTTTTATCAAGGTAAAACTGCTACTTCACACTGAATGCTATTCTTGTATTTATTTATTTATTCTCTTTGCACAATTCTTCAATCTATACATCTGGTTCTGACCTAAATTTATTTTATTGAAACTGAATTATTGGTCACTATGTTATATTTTATTGTTGTATGATACTTGACTTACTCCTTTTCAGGGAATGGTGTGTACTTATTTGGAGATTGCTTTTTAAAACTAAATCATTTTGTAACCTTAGTTTGTGTGACTGCATAATTCAGCATTAAAAATACATTTTTCCCTAGACAAAAATGTACATTCTGGAGGAGGAAAATGCTCTGTCAATTAAGGTTGAATTGCAAATACAGATACCTTCGAAACTGGCATTCTTCCTTTTATCTAACTTCTCACTCCATAAGCATTGGACTAAATACTACTCGTAAGCATATTTTTATATCTTTCATTTAGTATCGGTTCTTACAGGCTTAATTTTTTTAAAAAAGCTGGCCTTTTGACGGAATCTTCAATAATGTGGATTAGCTTAATGAGAATAGAAATAAAGAAGATTGAGTGTGATATGTGAAATCAAAGCAATATTTTAATTTGAAATATACAGCAATCCAAGTCTATAAACATTTTATGATGAAGGAAATAGATATATCTAAAAAAGACAAAGGATCTTTTAGGGAAGACAGTTTTAGGCTGTAATCCCCCATGGGGCACGTGAGCAGCAAATGCCTGCAGAAAGAAAATTCAGAAAAGCTAAAAGGAGCTTGGACTCAGAAACAAGGCAAAAGGAACCGGAAGTGAAGGGAAAAGGAAAGGCAGGATCCACTGCTTGAAAAAATGATCATACAGTATAAGATACTGGAGAAGGAGCTAAGCCCTTCCACTCCTATTTTGCCTCAGTCTTGTTTCCATTATGGAACTGCATCCAAATGGATTAAGTGGCAATCCAAGGCAAGTAAAGGGATAGGAAACATCTGGCCACTGTGAATTAATTTAAGTCTCTAGATCCAGATCAATTAGATCTCAGGGTTTTGAGAGACCTCTCCAAGGCATTTATTGTATTTTCTTAATTTACACTCAGGGGCCAAAGTATTCTTTGCAGCACACAGAAAAAACAAAATACATCATCATTATCATCATCATCATCTAAAACCTCAGGAATAAATCAACAGTTCCTTAACCAGCCTAGCAGCTAGGCCCAGTAGTAGTAAAATAAATAAATAAGGCAAAAAACAACAACAACCCCAACCCTTTAAAGCAGAACTGGTTAGTCAGTTTAATAAGATTGGATTTGTAAAAAGAAATCTCTCTTTAGTTTTTCATCCTTATTTCTTTAAAAACAAAAAAGGCTTCAACAGATGTAACCTGAAATAGAACTGATTTCCACAAATTGAGATCCAAAGGTTACATAATGTCTGTGAATTACTTTTCAGTGATACCCAAAACTCTAAACCCATTTCTATATGCCTTATATGCTTGTAGAAATTGTAGAGTCATGGAGTGTGTGACTGAAGAGGACAAAATATACCACATTACATCCTCAGCATCTGCTAATGGAAATAAACCCAGTGTTTTAATTCTTGTCTCTCAAAGGGAACCTTCTAAAACAGAGTAAGTATCGAATTTGGAAAAAATATATATTTAGTATGTTTATGTATGTGTCTGTGGTAATTTCTCTGTTTATGTGCATTGCAAACAGCCCTTTCAGTGGTGGAATTCAAATTTTTTTACTACTGGTTCTGTGGGCGTGGCAGGGGAAGGATACTGCAAAATCTCCATTTCCACCCCACTCCAGGGGAAGGATACTGCAAAATCCCCATTCCCTCCCCACTCCTGGGGGAAGAATATTGCAAAATCTTCATTCCCACGCCACTCTGGGGCCAGCGAGAGGTGGTATTTGTTGGTTCTCCAAACTACTCAAAATTTCCGCTACCAGTTCTCCAGAACCTGTCAGAACATGCTGAATAGGATCCCTGCCTTGTTTATATTGATAGAATGTCTTAGCGTTTTTTAGATTCTTGGTTCCACTTTTTGGAATTCTGATGAGCCCATGGCTACTATCCCAGCAAACCAGTCTTTTGGCTATAACTGCATACCTAATTTTTCATGTAATCATTTATTTAGCAATGCATTATAGAGGCATTCAATGCTGCCACTTTTCAAGATGCAGTCCTGAGCAGCAGTAAGTGTTTTTAGGGAAACGTAGAGAGAAACTGGCTTTTTTTTTTTTTGTCCTTTAATGATCATAACGCTACACTTATTCAATTTAGAGATCCTTACATAATAGCGGTGAAGTCAATTGCTGTAACAGCTACTCTGCCTGCTCATCAGAACTACCACCAAAATGAAATCCAATGTGCTGGATTCCTAATCCACACTCATGAGGATTCCTCTTTGGTAAGTGGCTTGAAGTTACATGCCATCTTTTTGTAAATTTTGGTAATTACATCTAGCTATGATTCTGTTTTTCACCTGAAGAATTTTTTCTAATGGAGAGAGGAAAATGCTGAGCGTACATTTTCAGTTCCTGTCTATTTCTCATCAGTATTTTTTTTTCAAAATTTCCATATACATTCTTGGTGATTACATTGGAAATATTCACCAAGTCTACTATGAACTAGACTTGATTCTTGAAATATTTGACACACAATCATGTTTTTTGTTTAAACCATCTTCATGATTTTATATAGAAGTCCATTCAAAATGACAAATTTTCCTTTTAATCACTTTTAGAACTGTTACAAAAATACCTGAGATATTTATATATTAGTTTACAAGTTACAAAAATAAGGGGATGATACAACTTGAAAAACATTTTAATTGAAAAGAAGCTTAATAGCTTCCCAAGTAGCATCTCTGTGAATAAGTTGTTTTTTGGGGTGCAGAAATATTTAAATTTCCTTTCATTCACTCCTCTCATCACAAAATCTTTTTGAGATTAGGTAGGCTGAACCCTCTGTTTGATCATGAATGAACTTTTATATCTAAACATAAAACATAAATTTGGCCTTCCAATGAACACCAGTGTTCTAAAAATGGAACCCTTAGGAAGTGATTGAAACGAATATGCTTGTTGTGTTTAGAAAGCCACGCACCCATATGAAATTTAGAATCTTCCATATTTAGTGCAATGTGACGTTAGTGCTGGTTACAGCATGGATTAAATCACAATGACTGTCTGTATATTTTAAAGATTTCTGTCTTCATCCATGATGTACATAATATCATGCCTCACTCTGCTGGAAACCTTGCTTGTCTGCGGGAATCAATAGAAGATATAGCATCTATGTGCATCCAGTTCTTAGAATCAGAGAGCAGCAAAATGAGCTACATTTAATGCACCAACACGGTACTGAAAATGATAAAAATCATTGAAAACTATGAACTTTCAATCTAACGAAGCAATTGCCATCTACTTATTTGAAATCATCACCATGACAATTGCAATATCATCCAAGGCTAACTGAATGTCCATCTAACTATTTTCTGAATTTTACAAAAATCCTTGTATATGCAATCTATAATATTACATTTTAAATATTTTAGATGCAAATGTTTATTTTAAAATGAACTTAAATCTGCTATTTATTATAATGTGTGTATTAGGAGTCTGGACCACAGGTATGTTTCACAATTTGGCAACTGTATTTCTGTGCAAGTCACTTTGGCACAAGTTCTGTATAATAAATCAGGTGACTTAAAATGTTAGCTTTAATAAAAATGACTAATTATAACTTTATATTATAATATCTAATCAATATAATAAAGTTTATACAACATTAAGTTCTAGCCATCATTTATTTAGAAATTGCATTTTTCATAAGCAAATACTCGCTTAATGACATCACTGAGAACAAAATTCCAATTCCAGTTGTGGTCTAAATTGGGTGTTACCTGTACTGAGCAAAGGACAAGTGATTATGTAATATTTGGAAAGATTTCCTTCCAGTTCAAAGCTAATGGGTCAACCAAACAATTTCTAGCATATCCTATTGAAAGGCTTTTCATTCATCTCCAGGCTGTTTCCATTTAGGCTACATTTTATCACTAAATCAATACTCAGAAGACAATGTGTACTTTTGGGATCTCCAAAAGCTTATGGTTTTTATTTTAAGTCATATGTTGAGAAGTACAGAGAATAAGTATGGTCAAAAGTTAACAATCTTAGGTACTTTTGGTTTTCCTTTTTGTGGTCCAGGGTTTTCTAGAACTTCTTGATAATCTGCACTCATTCCTTTCATCCACCGACCAACAGTTACTGCTCGATCTGGGTTTTTGTTTTTGTTTTGTTTTGTTTTGTTTTGGGGGGGGGAGGGAGGAGAAAAAAATGTATGAGAAATCAACTGTCTTTTATTCTAGGATATAATACAGTTATTTGTACAAGTATTTGCTGCAATAGTGAGTACATTTTTTTTTATTTTTGTCCATGTTAAATTTAGATCAAATTATAATAAACCTTCTAAGAATTCAACTTGATTAAAAATATCAGTATTGATACTTTCTAACATTTCCAGCCTTTACACACAATTGATAAGCCAAAAGCTACAATGCTATTTATTTTATTCCAATTTTATTCTTTCTACTCAAAAATAAATCTGATGTAGATGATGACTCCAAGAATTTGTAATAAGAATTCCGTAATGCGTGGTTAATAAGTTTCATGATACTATAACTATAAACATTATATTTCACTTCTGAAATTCTTCAGTGCCAAAAAATATATAAACAGGTAGTCCTAGACTTAATTACCATAATTAAGCCCAAAATTTATGTTGTCAAGTGAGACAGTTAAGTGAAATTTGCCCGATTGTATGACCTTTCTTGCCACAATTAAGTGAGTCTGTAGTTGTAAAGTTAGTAACATGGTTGTTAAGTGAATCTGGCTTCCCCACTGACTGTCAGAAAATTGCAGAAGGTGATCACATGACCCCAGGACACTGCAACCGTCAAATCTGAATCAGTTGCCAGGCACCTGAAATTTGATCACATGACCATAGGGCTGATGCAACGGTCACAAGTGTGAAAAACAGTCATGTCACTTTTCTTATTGGTGTTGTAACTTTGAATGGTCACTAAATGAATTGTAAGTTGAGGGCTACCTGTATATATAGAAAGAATTGTGAGTGTTGTACTCAAGCTGTAACAGCTGATATGTCTTGGAACATATTTAAATAGATATCAAATGACCTGTTAAAAATTGGATAATATTGGATAACACATTAAATTTATCAATATAATCTGAAAAAAAGGTTCAGTGAGTTTTGTAATTATTTAGCCAGAGTTCATTACAGAAAGCTCTCTACATATAACTCTGACTTCTTAATAAACAGAAATTCTAAGCTTCTCACCTGAGTTTTGATTTTCTGGACAGTCTCTTTTAAAGTGCTCCACAGATCCACAAATCCGACAAGACCCTCCTATAAAAGCATAAATATAAATAATTTAATTTAATGCAATATATATATATATGTGAATTGCACTCTGCCATGTATATTAATTGTATCTTTATTTTTTTAATGAAGCATAAATGTAATGGCGGGAAATTGATTTTTTTTAAAAATGTATCTGCCATTGAAAATTACAATATATTCTACTTTAACAGAAAAAGTTGCTAGCCTTTAAATTAGCATAAGATCTCATAATTATTTTTAATTAGTAGTGGACCATAACACTTGTAGGAAACTGTAGATTAGAATCTATCATGTACAGATGACAAAAGGGAAGTAGTTCAGACAGACAGTAAAATCTGTGGCGATTCTATGCCTAATAAGGGCTGGATAAAGACACATTATGTTTGAATAGCAGGTGTAATTCTGTGAAGCTTCCAAGATTGGGAAGACCCTTTTCTTTTTATCTACTTATTTTGATATCCTCTCTCCATGATGTGTCCCCCACCATCACAGACACACAAAGTAAAGAAAAACAAGTGAACTTTTAAGATGTGCCTTACTGTATCTTTAACCTAGCCCATTCTTCTCCATTGCTTAGCTATTTTAACAATTATATCTACTACAGCTCCACCTACTTCATCCTCTAGCTGGGCATCTTCAAATATAAAAGAGAAGGGAAAGGATACAAATGAGGTAGTTGGCGAAAACCCCTTCCTGATAGGTGTTCACTTTGACTAAGGAGGTTAAATTTACTAAGATTTCGTTTCTTGAAAAGACTGGTTAAAATCTTTCTGCTTATTTTTATTTTTTTGCCAAATTAAATTCTTTCCCGAAATTGAAATTAATCAGAATTTTACCCAATTCTTTTTTCTGAAATTTGAAAAGGCTTTTTCTTATTTTTTTTCTCTGCTTCTTTTATTCTTGGTGTTTATGTTCTTTGTAAATCTTTTAATAACATTTTAAGAAAGGAAATGCAAATCAAAATTGGTGGCGCAGCAGTTAGAGCAGTGGTTAAGAGTTCAGTACTGCAGCTACTTCATCTGACTGCTAGTTCAGCAGATCAGCAGATCAAATCTCACCGGCGCAAGGTTGACTCAGCCTTCCATCCTTCCGAGGTGGGTAAAATGAGGAGCCAGATTGTTGGGGGCAATATGCTAATGCTAATGCAATATGCTAATATGCAATATGCTATATGCTAACTTTGTAAACCGCTTAGAGAGGGCTGTAAAGCACTATGAAATGGTATAGAAGTCTAAATAAATAAAAAAAATGTTCACTCTATTTGTCCTATTTAAATTCTGAAAAATTCCTGACATTCTAAAGATAAAGGTTAAAGAATCATCACAGGATTGATGATTGACAAAACAGGATTGCTTTGTCAATTATTGTTCTAACACCCATTCTAAAATTTCCATTACTGGAAAATCTATGTAATATAAATAGAATGTACTACTGAAAGTTCACTAAAATTATTCAGCTTTTATTGTCTTTACTAAATAACTTTTCAAACAGGTCCGGCACGTATTATTTAAATATATAGTAAAAGATGCACTAAGTAAGCATAAGATAATGTACAGATATGAACCTCTAACTCTCCAGCTATATTAAGATAATTTCAATTTTTTTCCTGCTGCTGCTTAGAAAATTTTAATCTGAAAAGGTAAATAAAACCTACATATATATTCTAATCTTTAAAGAGGATACTATGGGGGTTTTTTTTGGAATAGAACTAACATGGCAAAGATCATTGGATGTTGCTGCTGTGTAAAATAATGCTGTAAAGTATTTTCTTACAGAATTTTTCAAGAGAGAATTTGCAGAATTTATCAAAAGAGGAGATATACACAACACATTCCTTTATAAAGCAATTGCATTCGCCCAAGCTGTCAAGATAAGAAAAATATTCTGAAGCATGTCAACAATCCATTTTTTTTAAAAAAATGGGATTTCAAAAAGGGGGGGCTTACCTTCAGCATAAAGCCCTTTAGGATTATCAGGACATGACCTTGAGAGATGGCCCATTTCCCCACAAATAAAGCATTTTGCATATGGAAATTCCCCTGAAAGAAATTCATATCGCATGTGTCATGAAGGAAATATATTAAGATTTTTTAAATCATCATAATTCTAACATCAGTGGTAGGTTGCCCCTGGTTCGGACCAGTTCGCAAGAACCAGTAGTAATACCGGCGGGAGGCTCCGCCCACCGCCCCGGATGATGTAACTGGCGATCTGCACATGCAAACGCGCAATCCCGTTGCGAACTGGTAGTAAGGGTAAGTAGAACCCACCCCTGTCTAACATTTAAATCAATATTACCCTCATAATTAGTGACATTTATCATGCTGAGAACCATAGTTATTGCACATACCAAGAGCTGGATCCAGTTTGGCTTTGCATTTGTTAATTTCATGTTCAGTAGAGCCACATCGGTAACAAATTCCAGTTCCCATGTCTTGGCTTTCAAGGACAGCTGGACAATCTGCAACTCCATGGCCTGGTTTTCGACAATGGAAGCATACCTTTGATAGTAGAAGGAGAATTACCATGTGAATTCATTGTGGACTTAAAACAATATCTTTTTACACTAATCACTTTTCAACCTAAACTTATTTATTTATTTATTGGTTTGATTTATATGCCGCCCTTTTCCAGAGACTCAGGGCGGCTTACAATGTGTTAAGCAATAGCCTTCATACTTTTGTATATACCTGCTTAGTAGGACTTTCGCCCCCGCCCCCCAAGCGGTGTTCTTTTTTTTATATGTCACCTTATTACCCCCACAAACCGGGTTCTCATTTTATCTACCTCAAAAGGATGGAAGGCTGAGTCAACCTTGAGCCTGGTGAGATTTGAACTTGCAGTAATTGCAGACAGCTGGTGTTACTTAACAGTGCTTTTAGTCTGCTGCGCTACCAAGGCTCTTAACTTACCATGGTGTATTATAAGTGGAAGCCACACACATATATAATCAGATATCCTCCAAATAGCAATGCTTCAGAGAAAGGATTTTTTTTCAGACTTCCTCTTCACAGCACTGTCTGAATCCATTACTATTCACTTCCACACTAATTACATTTGCATTTTATAAAAAATTCTTCTTGTAATTTAACCCTTATTCTGAAGTTAAGATTTTTTGAAGTGAAAAGCTAGGCATCTCACCCAACCATATAATTAACAACTGTTTTTATTCAACAAAGTTTTGCAAGAAAAAAATCCTACAACCACATATATTTGAATAGGATGCTAAAAGTTCCAGAACACTAACCCTGCATTTATGTTCTGATAGGCCAGAACAAAAAAATAATACTGGTTACATATTATTTAAATGTCATTAAAATTAAATATATTTAATGTGATTAGTTTATTTAAATGTTTTACCCTTCCATTAAAAATTATAATCTGGTAAATAGCTTGTGGAAGTCTTTAGAGGTTGCATCTAAGATTTTAACAAATTTTGTGCACTAATATACACGTATCTCTGGTTTAACTAATTTCTGTATAGGAACTTTCTTATGACCATCTGCTACTGTGAGTTTGTTAAAGAACAGAGAAACTGCATATTAAACAATAGTGAGTAAACCAGTGGATCACTGAACAAATCAACCCGAGTTCTCCCTTAAGGCACAAATGACCAGGCTCAAATTAGCCTACTTTGTACACATTATGCAAAAATTCCGCTCTCTGGAAAAGGCTCTAATACTGGAAAAGTGAAGAAAAAAAATGACAACAATCAGCATGGTGGGCTGACTCAGTTACAGTGATGATAGGTCAAAGTTAGGTAAGGATCATCATGGAGAAAATCTATATATGGTCACTAAGAGTCAACACCAAGTAGATGGCATGCAATCAATAATCAATATGAACAAATTTGTTTCTTTCCAGTACTCTATCTTCTTGCACTCTGTCTGGCCCTGATGTAGCCTCACAAAGATGAAACAACAAATAAAAGTGAGACTGATTAAGCAAAGTTACTGTCAGGCTATGGCAATTTATTTTTATCAGTCAGAAAATACTTTGCTACCATAAATAGAGTGGGACACAATTGTTCATGCTTGAAACTAGACTGAATTTATCATTTTGTTCTTTTACAAATAAAAGAATCCTTTCAACTCAGCCTATATGGTACAAAATGAAAATCAGTTTAGAGATTAAATGCCAAAAATTTTAACAATTCTATGTGCCAATTGTTGAGAGCAGGTTATTTTTTAGAAACAGCATGCAATATTCTTGAAAAATATCCAACTGGGAAAAAAAAGTAAATCACTTATTTTTATTCAATCTCCCTTGGCTGCAGTCCTTATTTGCACTTTAAGAAAAGAAAGTATTAAACAGTGAAAAAAAAGAAAAACAAGAGAATATCTTACCATTATATTCTTCTTAATTTCCTGGCGCTTCACTCTCCTCTGTTCTCGCCGCTTGTCCTTTTTCAAAGCTGTTGCTATTTCTTCCTCTGCCTGATGACTATCAATCAACTGGCCATTGTGCAACATCTGTGAGTTCTGTTTTAAGTATTCCATAAAGCCATTGACATCTTCATTCAGGTAGTCTTTTTTCTTCTTATTTCTCTTTTTCACTTGGTTGTTCTTTAAAGAAAATCTATCTGAAGAGCTCTGCCTTTTATTTGTTTCTACGGTTCCAGAAGCCCCATTTTTCAGATCATCCCATGGTGTTGCATCTAGGACTTTGTTGTTATGTGTGACTCTTGCTCGAGCCCATCTTGTCATGGCTTCATCCAAATCTTCCTACAAAATCCACATGTTTACTGCCATTGATAAATTCAATCTAATTATAATAGTCATAGGTGCATAAAAATATCAGGAGGTTATGAAAATCATGATTGACTGTATTTTTTCCTTCCAAAACTTATACTAGCAAAAGGCAAGCTATTCTATAATGCTTCCTGGTTATCTGTTTTTAATTTACAGAGGAATTTTGAGATAACATCTCAACATTTAATCAATGGGGTGACAGTCATCTGATCACTGTATGAAGAAAGTGAAAGTAATTATGAGCCAATAGCAGGAAGAGCTTCTAACACTTAATTATAGAATCACTAAGATATCACAAATTTTACTGTACGTTTCATTTCAAAAGTAACAAAAATGTAGCAGATGCTTTGTAGAGCATGATGGTCATGGGGAACTGGAGCTTTCTAAACGGCATAGGCTGCAAGTCTCCAGGCCTGTTGTTATGGAAAATGATGGAAAAATGCTTTGGTTTATATGAGCAACTCTTTACATATATTACAACAGGTACGTGGAGCTTTTGTTCTACCAAGAAATACTTTGTGCTTTTAAAACACAAAGGCCATATGTAGTAGAACAGACTGAAGAAAGGGGTCACAGTCACAGTTTGGGACCAATGATGTCTCCAATAATAAAAACTATTAAGGTGCTCACCCCCAAAGGAGCCACTGAAGATCAGAGTCTTCTGTTCCTCTTCTCAGATGACCAGCCTGCCTGACAATCAACAAACCTTGTGAGATTTGTGGGTCTTTAATTACGATAATAGCCCTTAGGATAAAATAAGATTAAGTAGTAGAACTACAGGTAGCAACAACAAATACTGGGGCAAGTGGGTATACAATCAATAACACAGCAAAATACAGTGAATATAGTTAACATAGTAAGAAATTACTCTTTATATTAGATAATGTCACTTAGGTTGAGCGTACTAATGTCTCTAATGCTAAAGAACCTAACTGAGGCACAATCCCTCCATATCTACTGGTCAGTGGTTAAGTGGCAACCAATGTATGGGCTCAAAACTTGTGTTAGAGCTCTCGGGTAGAAGACACAAATAAGTCAGAGAAAGTGTTTCATGGTCAAATGGCCAATCCTACTGACTTCCTTCTGGGCGCTTCCTCTACAGACTTGGCGAGATGTTTATGGGGCCCATCTCTCTATCCAGAGGTGATAAATCAGGAAACTGCAACTGGATCAAGAATGCAATCACTCCTGAATCACTGCTCTGGATTTTTTCTTCTTCTTGGTAATGTCCTCTGCCATTAGTTTCTTCCCAAAAGGAAAACAAGGAGTTTTTCCTCATGGGAATAGATAATGTAAAAAGTTTCATTAATGATTCTTCAAGTATTAAAAAATCAGAATCCATACCAAAGAATGATTAATCCCAAAGCCCAGTCCACAAACTGGTCAGACTAGAACTTCTGAGTAAAGGAATACCCTTAACCACGTACACTCTTTTCTTGGCAGAGATGGTATTTCTACTTAATGATGGCTGCTCCATATTTAACCATAATATCTACCAAACTAAGATGGAAAGCAAGTAGTTAACTGGTAAATTATATGCATTCCTGCACAGAGAACTGTTGCTTGTGTACTTCTTTTTCAGAATGGCATATGTCCAATTTTGCAACTGTACCACCAAGTGACAAAGGAAGTAGAGGTTCATTCATTCAAAACATCTGAAAATTCCTCTGAAAGGAATTTGTAGGCCAGAGCTGAGCAGTTTGTTGCCGTACAAATGTTGGACATCAACTCCCATCATCCTATATTATTAACCCTATACCCTACATAGGGCTGAAAGGCTTTGACATGCATGACACCTGGAGATCCACATAGTGTCCTCAGCAAAAGCACACACACAGCTTTTTTTAAAGAAAAGTTGCAGTTGGCCATTCAGTGAATAGAGGGAGCTCCAAAAAAGCTGCACCAAAAAACAAAAAACAAAAAAACAAAAACAAAAACAAAAACGCATTGAAATTGAATTAAAACTAAGGAAATAAAATGCGATCAATATATTAGCTACCATCACAACAGCACTGCAACATTTTAAAAATAAAACTTATAAGTGCAAATCTTGAGGACAGGGTTGTGAACTCGGTTCTGGCACCAGCAACGTTTTTGAGTGAGACATGACATGCCTTCCTGAAACCACTGGTGCTCTCCAGATGTGCTCTATGAAAAACTCTCCAAACTTCCAGTCACTACCGGAATTCTGGATGGGACGTCCATTCTGGGTGTCCCAACACATCTGGTGATCAGGTTGGAAAGACTAACACGTAGTCAGAGGCTACTAGCTCTTATCCCGGAGACCTAACAGTCGCTGTACGGGATTTCACAGCGAAGATTTTCACAACCTACCTAAAGATAGCGATGAAATGAGCCGCTCAGAGCCCAAACTTTCCGGGGAAGCCGAGGAGCGCCAGCCGAACTTCCTAAAACTCGTTCGCAGCAGTTCCCAGGATTTAGGCTGATCCAGATTATAGAAGCAACTCCATTTTATCTTCCGCCTATCGTATCTGACTGTCCGGAAGGTCTTTTCCGCACCACGCAGTTGCGCACCGAGAACAGAAAGTGCGGGGACCAATGCGACAAAACGCCTCCAGAACATTCGAAAACTACAGCCTCTAAAGGAAAGAGCGGCCGGAAAAAAAAAAAAGTCCACATCTGGGCACCGCTCTTCCGGGAGGTGAACGAGGCAGCACTTTTATGACATTGCCAATCAAGGGCGGAGTCGAAGGGATTTAAGGCGTGGTTAATGCGTAAAGATTAATATCTTCTAAGGATGGGGAAGCGGGGATCCCGTTCTCTAGATCCACCGACTCCTGTCCGTTCACAATTACAAATGTACCATGTGCTGACATTTATGCAGTTATTCTGATGAAGAATCGCTGCTTGTGATTTTTGCGCAGATATAGACAGTTGACGTGCGCTTGTTTCTGACGGAAATAAAGTGTTTGTTGATCAAATGAATAAAACGTTCCCGTTTTTCTGTTAAAACATAAAAGTATGCCCTACTTTCAACCTATCCGAACTGTGCATTTGATCTTGCATTCTAGCTATCCGTGGCTCTGATAAAACTGAAAATTAGTTTTACAATGGATTTGGATGTCATAGAGCAGGGGACTCCAGCCTTGTCAACTTTAAGACTTGTGGACTTCAACTCCCAGAATTCCTCAGCCACCTTTGCTGCCTAAGGAATTCTGGGAGTTGAAGTCCACAAGTCTTAAAAGTTGACAAGGTTGGAAACCCCTGTCATAGAGAAAATGTTATTGGTCGCTAAAAGAGGATGATGACTTCATGGCTCGTTAGCAGTTTGAATTTATAGTGGTTTTAGTAACACGGTTTAGTGGATATGCAAACTATTATGGAGGAAAGGGCTAGGATACATTGCTTTTTTTTGAAAATTGCTAAACAAAATCTGACTCCCCCCTCCCACTTCTTCAGTTACCCCCATATTAAATTAAGGTTGGTGATTCACCAGGAACAAGTATGAATTGGAGTATCTTGTATCATTATTTTATTTTATTTTTATTTTCTTTTTTTTTTAATTTGATTTATATGCCGCCCTTCTCCGAAGACTCAGGGCGGCTTACAATGTGCTCAGCAATAGCCTTCATCCTTTTGTATATTTATACAAAGTCAGCTTATTGCCCCCACAAACTGGGTCCTCATTTCACCTACCTTAGAAAGGATGGAAGGCTGAGTCAACCTTGAGCCTTGGCGAGATTCGAACCCTGCAGTAATTGCAGGCAGCTGGTCTTAATAACCAGCTTAATAACAGGGTGCCTTAAACCCCTGTACTACCAAGGCTCTTTAACTGCATTAACTGCATTCCTATTCTAAAACTTTGGGGGTAGTTATATACCTCAAACAAAGTTTTTCTAAGAGGAGAATGAGAATGGCTCATCTTTTCCCAAACATGCAACCTTATGTAAAATACCTCTTATTGGTCAGAACACTTTAGCAAGTTATTTTCCCTCCTGTCCTGGTTGGTTTACCAGGAGTGTTGTGGATTTTGATCTGACCCACTACGTCATTGGTGTCAAACCTGATCGTGTCGTGTGACATATTGTGACATATTGTGATGTTTTTTGCCTTTGCAGAACTGGGGTGGGTATGGCCTGTGTGTGATGCATCCAGGCCGCGGGCCGCCAATTTGACACCCCTGCACTACGTCTATGGCTTTTTTACATATAAAAACATCTACTTGTTTTTTCAGCGACTGTCAATAAATATTTTTTGTTAGATTACATATCATTTTTCATCCAGGAACTCATCTTGGGGGTCCTCTTTCCCCCTTCCCCCATCAATAATTCTGTGAAGTGAACTGGGCTGCAAGAGTGTGGTTGATCCAAAGCCAGTGAGTGGTATGTGCTGAGTAGATCAGAGCCTGGGTCACCCTGTGGCGGTCCAGCACTTTAACCACCGTATTATACTACTGTGGTTCTCAAGAATGATATTTCATGTAGAATCATATTCCTCATAATCTTCATATGCGATTGTTAATTCTTGAATATAAGCCTTGAATATAAATAACAAGGTAATCAACTGTAAATTTTGGAATAAGAATTAATTTTAAGCAAAAAATACTCAGCAGTGTTATTTGCCGACAGAAAAACTTAACTTTATTAACAGTATTACGGTTTCCAAATCATGGGAAGTAACAATTTCTCTGAATAGGTCACACATCCATCTTATATACTATATTATTTATTTTATTTATTTTATTCAATTTATATCTCCAAGTGGACTCAGGGCGGTGCACAGCCAGAACTAAAACACATATCAATACAAAATTTAAAATTATTAAAAGAATTAAATAACTGTGGCCCAAAAATTTTAAACATTGAAAACTAAAACCCTTTTGACAATTTAAAAAGCTAAAAACTAAAAAAAGGGGGGGGTGTTTCACGCCAGCCCTGCTTGATGGAAAAGAAAAGATTTTAGGGCCGGCGAAAAACCTGGAGATCCGATATCCTTCGTATCTCCGGGGGCAAATCGTTCCAGAGGGCAGGAGCTGCCACAGAGAAGGCCCTCCCCCTGGGGGTCGCCAGCTGACATTGCCTGGCTGACGGCACCCTGAGGAGTCCCTCTCTGTGGGAGCATACTGGTCGGTGGGAGGCTATCGGCAGCAGAAGGCGGTCCCGCAAATACTCAGGTCCCATGCCATGGAGCACTTTAAGGTGGTGACCAACACCTTGAAGCGCACCCAGAAGACCACTGGAAGCCAATGCAGCTCATGCAGGAGAGGTGTCACATGGGAGCGGCCCCTCGCTCCCGTAATCCCCCGCGCAGCCGCATTCTGCACCAGTTGGAGCCTCCGGATGCTCTTCAAGGGGAGCCCCATGTAAAGAGCATTGCAGTAGTCCAGGCTGGAAGTGATGAGCGCCTGAGTGACTGTGTGTAGGGAGTCCTGATCCAGAAAGGGATGCAACTGGCGAATCAGGCGGACCTGATAAAAAGCCCCCCTGGCCACAGCCATCATATGCTCTTCTAAAGACAGCTGTGCATCCAGGAAGACACCCAAGTTGCAAGCCCTATCTGTGGGGGCCAATAACTCACCTCCAATAGCCAGCGATGGCACCTCCTGGCTATATCGGGACACCGGAAGCCACAGCCACTCGGTCTTGGAAGGGTTGAGTCGAAGCCTGTTACTCCCCATCCAGGTCCGCACGGCCTCCAGGCACTGGGACATCACTTCAAGGGCATTGTTGGGATGGTCTGGGGTGGAGATGTACAGCTGAGTATCATCAGCATACTGATGTAACTCCACCCCAAAGCCATGGATGATCTTGCCTAGCGGCTTCGCATAAATGTTGAACAGAAGAGGCGAGAGGTCCGACCCCTGTGGCACCACACAAGCAAGGCGCCTCAGGGTCAACCTCTGACCCCCTGCCAACACCGACTGCGACCGGTCGGAGAGATAGGAGGAGAACCACCGCAAAACGGTGCCCCCCACTCTCAACCCCTCCAACC
Organism: Arizona elegans; assembly: GCA_022577455.1. Lineage (NCBI taxonomy): Eukaryota > Metazoa > Chordata > Lepidosauria > Squamata > Colubridae > Arizona > Arizona elegans. The sequence continues at coordinate 61,476,842 of JAKOOJ010000008.1, forward strand.
GGCGCAGCAGGATACCATGGTCAATGGTATCAAAAGCTGCTGAGAGATCTAACAGGACCAGGATAGAGGAGCAACCCCTATCCCGAGCCCTCCAGAGATCATCCACCAACGCGACCAATGCCGTTTCCGTGCTGTGCCCAGGCCTGAAGCCGGACTGGATCCAGATAGACAGCTTCATCCAGGTACCCAGGAAGCTGTCGCGCCACCACACTCTCAACAACCTTCGCCAAGAAGGGAAGGTTGGAGACCGGACGATAGTTAGCCAAAACAGCTGGATCCAGAGCAGGCTTCTTGAGGAGGGGCCTCACCACCGCCTCTTTCAAGGCGGATGGCAAGACACCCTCACTCAAGGAAGCATTGATAATCCCCTGGAGCCAGCCTCGCGTAACCTCCCGGGAAGCCAGCACCAACCAGGAGGGACATGGGTCCAATAAACATGTAGTCGCGTTCAGCCGCCCCAGTATCCTATCCACATCCTCGGGAGCAACAGGGTCGAACTCCCTCAAACACTATCTCTTTAAGAACTTAGAATATGTTCAGATATGATTTAAAATGATAGTCATGGTACTAAAAGCTAAGCTTTAAGTACTCACACATAATGAATTTGAGAAGACAGCACTTTTCAAATGCATCTTTGGAGATCAAAAACTCTCTTATCGTTCCAGATTTCATGGATGATGATTTAAGATATAGGAAGATATTTTTAAATCTGAAAGGGAAACAATAATAAGGATATAATAAATAATACTAGAATATGATATACTGGTATATTAGATTCTGTAACCATTAGGTTCCTGTAATACATATATGCCTTGATATTTGTATCACACATATTATGTTTTTATATTTGTATCTCCTGTAACAAACTTATTCTGTTATTAGGCCTCTGTAATGTAAGGTGACCAGATTTTAACATTGGTAAAGAGGGACATTGTGGGCGTGGCTTATTTTGTGGGCGTGGCTAGCTGGTCATGTGACTGGGTGGGCGTGGCTAGCTGGTCATGTGACCGGGTGGCCATGGCTATGTGTATAGGGTAAGGTGAACAGATTTTAACATTGGTAAGAGGGACACCATTGTGGGCGTGGCTTATTGTGTGGGCGTGGCTTGGAGGCCATGTTACTGGGTGGGCGTGGCTAGCTGGTCATGTGACCGGGTGGCCATGGCTGTGTGTATAGGGACTACTCAGAGGGCTGAAACGTCATTTCTGACAGGTCCTCACACTTTTGACTGGTCCTCACACTTATGACCATCCTCACATTTATGCCCGTGCAGCATTCTTAACAACCATGTCACTCATTTCACAACTGCTTCTCTTCACCATGGTGACAAGATAGGGCAAAAATGTAAAATGTGAGGACAGTCGTAAGTTCGAGGACTGGTCAAAAGTGCGAGGACCAGTCAAAAATAACTTTTTCAGCCCTCTGAGTAGTCCATATGCACAAAAGGACTAACCAGAGGGCTGAAAAAAAGTCATTTCTGACAGGTCCTCACACTTTTGACTGGTCCTCACACTTATGACCATCCTCACATTTATGCCCGTGCAGCATTCTTAACAACCATGTCACTCATTTCACAACTGCTTCTCTTCACCATGATGCCAAGATAGGGCAAAAATGTAAAATGTGAGGACAGTCGTAAGTTCGAGGACTGGTCAAAAGTGCGAGGACCAGTCAAAAATAACTTTTTCAGCCCTCTGAGTAGTCCATATGCATAAAAGGATAGAGAGGGATGAAGGAAGGGAAGGGAAATTAGAGTAGGAATGACGGTTAAGAGAGGGAGGAAGAGAGGAGGAGAAGGAGAAAGGAAGAGGAAGTAGGGAGGAGAAGAAGAGGGGGGGAAGAGAAAGTAAGAAGGAAAGAAAAGAGAGGTGGTAGGTTTGAGGAGAAAGATTGCTGTACAATAAAAAAGATGAAAGGGAAGAAAGCCAACCCCAAACAAATATAAAGATATTAAGATAAAGAATGAATTGTTAAACTTTAAAGAATAAAAGAGAACAAATATGAATAAATAGCAATAATTAGAAACACACATACATACAATGTATTTTCTTTGAACAGAATATTTGGCTGGTTCACAAATTTAAACAGTGTTTAGTCATTTCAATTAAATTTACAATTTCTATATTTCCTTTTTGCCATATTTATTCCTCATCTATTTTTTTAAAAAAACAATTTTACCCTTCATCCTCATCTCTAATCTTAATCAAATTCAATTTTTCCCTTCTATTCTATTTTATACCCCTTCCCATTGTCATCTATTTTTATATCCAGTTGTTTAATACAAATTCAACATTTTAATATAAATCAATTAGTTATATAACTATCTTTTTTGTATATTAATCAATATGAACATGAATATTCCAATTATTTCCATGCAATCCAATTTCTTACAAATCAATTAATTATACTTACCAATAATAATAAACCAAATAATTTCCCCCATATATTCCTCCAAACCACAACTTAACCATTTCTGCTTTCAACACAGTATACAATTAATAATATCTCAATTATTATAATTCCCTAGTTAAAAAGAGCTTTTTTTTCTTTTGTGTTTTAAAATCTTGAACTCTTCTCTTTTGCCCTAAATAATTTTCCATTGTTTGCACTTACCTTTTTTGGTGAGGAAAAGGAAAATAAATCTGCTGCCTAATTTTCCAACGTTGCAAGCAAACCGCAAAGCCAACAGCCTGTTTTACTTTCAGTTTCATTTTGAGCTTGGTTTGCACAAAGAGGAAAAAAAAACTGAGCAATTTAGCAAGAGCAGAGCCCTGTGCAAATCAGCTGAGAGGGGGAAGCCGAGCTAATTAATGTAGGGCGGCCCTTTGAAGCCCCGCGGCAAGAGTTTAAACAGTTTTTTTCCCTCTAGCCATCAGCGGGGATTCAGGAGGCAGCCGGGAACCAGGAGGCAGAATGAAAAATCGGGACTTTTTTAAAACGCTGCGGGACGTGGGACAAATTGCTCAAAAGCGGGACTGTCCCGCCAAAAGCGGGACGTCTGGTCACCTTACTGTAATGTATCTGGTATTTGTCAAACATATGTCCCTGCCATTTGACCTGAACCCATATCAATCTTCTCCATGTTTTTTCTTGTGCTATCTAAGAGCATGGTACGTATCTCCAAGGGATAATTTACACCTCAGCCCTAATTTATGTTTGATCTGGATAAACTCCTGTTTTGCAAGAACCAGGGGGCCAAATGGCCAATTGAGAAAACAAAGGAATGCTCAAGGATGACTAATTGAGAAGTTTCTATTCCCCCTTGCAGGGCAACAAGGAATACACAAACCTAAATTAGGAGGCCAGAATTGGGTACTAAACTGACGTCTCTAAGGGTATAAAAGGACGCCATACCTTCCCCAAGGTGTGGCTATCTCCTCCTCGATGCATTGTATCTGTATGTTCTGGATATAGTCCCACCCAGTATTTTGTTTTTGGCCATAAATAAAATTGTTTTTTTGCAAGCCTCGTCTTGAGTCTCTCTCTTTGGCATTCTGGTGACTCAAGTGTATTTTGGGACCTTACAAATCAAAACTGAAAGTCTCTCCTCCTGAATGAAAGAGATTAGGAAACATATGCACAAAGGCACAATAATATCATAACATCATCAATTATATTTAGAAGTAAATGTTATTGAACTGTCAGACTATAGCTAATCATATGCATATTCCTAAATAGAATCCCTGTTGAAGTCAGCAGGATTTACTTGTGCTAAACATAATAATTGTTTAGGAAGAGATTCAGCAGTTGCTTTAGCAGTGTGGCCTCACTATATACTTTATTTTATTTGTTTACTTCTAGATTTCTATACTGCTCCAATCATAACTGACTCTGAAGGATTTACAGTTCTCCAAATGAGTATTAATGTAACAACATAGACCTAGGAATAAAATAAAATACAACATACAGCATGAAATAAATAACATTCCCAGCATTCCAACAACCAGGGGTGGACTGCTGGGGGTTCACAGGGATTTGGGAGAACCTCTAGCTAAGATCCTGTGCAGTTCGGAGAACCCCCAAATCCCATTCCTGGTTGGCCCCGCTCCACCCACCCCGCCCCTCCCAGAAGTCCCCACGCGACCCGTTTTGGATGCAGGTAAGTGCAGGGTGCACGCGGAGGCTCAGGGAGGGCAAAAAACAGGCCACCAGAGGGCCTCCGGAGCATGGGGAGGCTGTTTTTGCCCTTCTGGAGGTTCAAGGAAAGCCTCTGGAGCCCGGTGAGGGCAAAAACACCCCCCGCCATGGTGCAGGAGGCTGACTAGGCCATACCCACCATGGCCACGCCCACCCAGCAACCGGGCAGAGAACCCTTTGCTAAAATTTTTGAAGCCCACCCCTTCCAACAACCAAAATACCAATTTCAGTCAGAAGAAACTAAGTTGATGTTTTCAGTGCAAGATATGAGGTTATAACAATCTGTTCTAGGGACTGGTTTAAATAATTAGAATTACAGGAATTGTTACAGGATTGGGCTCTTATATCCTTAAGTAATAATGTAGAATTGCTGCTTGAAATTTAAGAACATATTAGAGAAATGTGCTGTTATCTCAGCTTTATCCAAACTGCTTTATATGTAAATATAATTAATGAGATTGTTATCAGCAAACAAATGCATCTGCATAAAAGTTAAAACAATTCAATAAAATATAATTTAAATAATTCCTATCTACATTGTTTACATACAGCCGAAATATTGATATTCTACTTCCCTAGATAGCACATATGATATACTTTGTTTTAATTCTTTGTGCAAATCCCTACAAGCAAATATTTGTCACAGCAAAAATATATCGATAAGGAATATAATATATGAACCACAGTTCCCTATGGTAAAAATATTTGCATGGTGGTCTTCTAGGATCAAAAGGGCTCCAGTGGAGTCTTTGCCTGGAAAATACTTGCAATCAAACATTACAAGTATTTCCTGAGAAAACTGTAAACATAGGATAATAATAAATATTTTATAATTTATTTACAATCATTACCTCTTTTTACTGAAAATTAGCTTTTCTGCCCTATAACACTTTACCAGTAGATGGAGATATGCACAAAGAACTAGTCTACTTAGCTTGTAAATGGTTGCTACCGAGACAAGATCTTGATTTAAAAGTTGACCACTAAGCATTTACTATGGACAATAAACTAAAGGGAATAGTATTTTTTTAAAAAAGAATTCAAACAAAGTGTAAAATGCTGTCATATTTTAGCAATATTTTGATTTCTCATTCTCACTCTATCTCAACATCTTATTTTCAGTAGCTAAAACTGTGCATTAATACACTATACAATCATATAGGCTTTGCTTCTTGTGATATGCTTTTTTAAAAAATTCTAATCTGTAGTTGTAGAATTCCATGATCATCTCCCATCCTAAGCCAATCCTGCTCAGTAATGCAACTGAAATAATACAACATTTAACAGGTGAATTAGAATCACCTTCAACTGATGCTGTCCAGATGTACTGGTCTTTAAATGGCAAATAGCCATGTTGGCTGGGAATTCTGAAGGCTATCCCAATATATCTGGAAGGTATTTGGTTGAGAAAAGTTACAATAGGAGTTTTCAGATTATTTTTATTGTTAACGAAAGAGTGGATTAACTCAAGCACTGATCTTTTGTATAGAACAAGGTCAAATGCAAAATCTTTCCATGCTATTACCAAGCGATTAACAATGGCCTGGCATATATTACCAAGATCTGGCTGCCTCAGAAGGGGGTATGACCCTTTCAGAGATTTGCCCAGCCACGTTTGAGCTGGGCAAAGCTGGCTGGGCACCTGTGAGAACCCAGGGCTGTGGTGAAGATGTGATAAATGTTATCTGGAAATCACTTATGGCTTTCAGGGGCACTGCCTACAAGTCACTGGTTGTGAGGCCCAGTTCATTATGTTGGGCTCTAGAAACCAGTTGGGAGTGTTGCCATGGTACCAGCCTGCCTGTGTAGCAATCTTCCTTCCTTCTGGAGCTCCTTCTGCCCTTATTGCATTCACAGACTGCTGTACCCCATAAAGTGATAAAGTGGTCTAGGGAATCTTTTGCAAACTCATGCAGAGAAATTGGCTTAGGATCTATCAGACAAAATTGCTGGGATTCTTTCACAGTTGGATGCTGGCCTTGTTGCAGGTCTGGAGGAGATGCTTATGGAGGGGGTATTGTCTGGTTATCTGGGAATGATTTGAACCTGCTGGACCTGAGAAAGAGGACAGGGTCCTTAGGACTGTGAAATTAGCCACATGCTCCCTAGATCCATGCCCCTCCTGGCTGGTGAGGTATTGTGTGAGTTGGTTCAAGTGAGAAAGAGTTCTTTGAACAAGGAAACATATAGTTGGACAAATAAATATATAGGTTGATTGAGACAATACCTTCATTGTGTGTCATCTGTGAAATGTGAAATGTCATATAATTCATAAGAGTATATGAAGATCAGAAGATCACATTTTTAAATGAAGATGCACAGGGTTGATAAAAGAATAAAAGAACTGGGGGGGGAGGGATAACAATAGCTGCAAAGGAATTCTTAAATATAGAATGTGAATCTAGATGAAAGCACAGGAAATATGAAAGAAGATATCAGGAAAAGGAAACACTTGGTTGAATGCATACAATTAAAAATTGATGTAGTTTTGAAATAATCAATCAGAATGTGTGCCAATATCATTCGATCCAGTATACATGGGTAGTACATACGAAATGGCAAGGATTAATATATTGAAACACCTTGGACTTAAAGCTCCATTAATAGTAGGGAAGAGAAAAATGTTATATAAGGAGATACAATTCCCAATAGCTACATAAATGACAGGTTTCCAGAACTGCTGATTTTTTTGCTTTGTTTTAGCATGTATTTAAATAAAATATAAAGGTTATCTTTAAGTATTGCAGAAAAAAATGTTCATCTGTAGCTGTTGCTTATTGCAACTAATAGGTTTTTTAATTATTACTTTTGATTTAATCTTATATTAGATTAATCTTATATTCCATGAAACTTTTTCAAATCATATACATGACCATATGTTTCTGTATTCTTGTTCATAAAAATACAGTCTGTAATCATATTTTATTAATAAAAGATAAATAATATATTTTTCAAAAATCTGATTATGTTCCTAGCTGAGCATTCTAGTTATGTTTCTCACAAGAATCAGCATCTTTCTTCCTTGCAATCAGCACATTCCTATGTAATTGTAGAAAAATAATTAATTTTTTGCTATATCAAAGTATTTGTAGGACAACTTTCATACGCATTTTCCAGTTATTATCGATGAAGAAGAATTTACCTATATAAAATCTAAAACAGGAATCTTGTCTCTTTATCATCATACCCATACAACTATGTACAAAAAGACCAATTTCCTGTTTTAGGTTTTATATAGAAAGAATTTTCCTAATTAATTTTATATGGTACCTGGTTCCATTACTTTCTATTACCAGTTGCAAATAGTCTTCAGATAATTAGCCTATCCATTTAAGACTACTGAAATTAAGAAACAAACTGTCTATCGGAGGGTCTGTCTAATACGATCTAACATTAGTAACATCATCTACTCCTCAGAATCAAGCTGATAGACACCCAATATCTCCCAGATTAATATAAATAGCAACAAACCTTTGTATTTTGTTGTCTATATTTTAGATAACCAAAGATTTAGCATCTGATATAAATCTATTATCATAACAACAGAACATCTGAAACAGAGTTGAGAGAAATAGGGAAATCACACCAGATTAGGATTCATTTTTAAAAATAAAAAAAAATCTTTCCATCCCCCTTTTTTTTTAATTAAGACATAATCACATATTCCTTGGAACCCTGGCAAGTCTTCTGAGTTGTTTTGCTTCCTGCAATGCATTTTCACCAGATTCTTTTCTCTGAAAAACACTTGAGCTGTTACCCTTGTGGCAATCCATGTGATGATCTATAGCAGAAGCCAAAACAGGATGTCCCGGTACTTGGTTAAGATATAAACACTTGATTGAAAACTAGCCACAGGAATGAGTGATAAAAAACAACAAAGCTTTGTGATGTGAAGATACACCAGACAAGTAGCTTCGGGAATCTAGGTTCCTTCACTGCTATCTAATTTGCTTATTAGCATATATGCATGATAGTCTATTTGCACATCACAGAACGTTATGCTTGATGAAACATTCTTGAAAAATCAAATGCAGTCTTTTGTATTAGTCTAATAAAATAATATCTCAATATAAATTGTATCTGTTTGTTCATATCCAGCATGACTGTTTTCAATAGAGAATGAGAAAAAAGATAAAAAATGCAATTAATAAACAACTTGTATCTCATTTCATATCTGTTTGAATAAAAATCAGTAGCACAGTCCTAACTTGTAACTTGGCTTCAAATAAGCATTTTTGAAAATTACCAGTAATATAATTGAAATCAATAGATTTTATTTCTTACTATGCATAAAAGACATTAGCAGATGTGGATTATAACTGTTATTTTGTGTTGAGGTTTACAGAGAACACACCAGAAGTTATATCTGGTGATTTTTTAAATTCAAGACTGTGCTAATAGAAATGTATCTAACATAAACATAAACTCTATGTTTATTCAGAAATAAATTTTACTGATTTAAATTGATTATTTGAGTAAATGTGAGATACTTGAAAAGGACCAAGTTAGTAGCATCCAGTTGAGGATGTTGTCTTTGTTCACCTTCAAAGAGGCTTTCTAGATCTGCTAATTTCTGTGTCTCCTTCCTTCTCTCTTTATTTCTATCTCTCACACACAAATACACACAGAGACACCCCTACAACCCCAATAGTGATGTAGACCTGTATCTAGTTCAGAGTTGAACTATTGGAGTCTTGGTATTTTCTGAGTTTGGTTGTTTTCCTGCTGACATTTTATCATAAGGCTAGGTAGCATCGTAAGTGCTCAGGATGATAGTGTCTGGCAAGGCAAGCTAAAATATATAAACCAACAAACTCCATCCTCTGGGCACTGATAGTGTTAGCTAGCCTGGTAATGAAAAATCAGCTGGAAAATAACCAAGCTCAGAGGGCACCAAGAAATCAACAAAAATTCATTCATTTGAATGAACTGAGAAGGGTGAAATTGCAGGTACCTGTCAGAGATTAAGCAGAACAATGGCAATACAGTTGTTTGGCTTGTGCATGAAGTATACGCATATTCCAGGCAGTGTGACATCATTGTAACATTCTAATTTAGAGCCTTAACTCCACACATTAACTCCATGAGGGAACATAACAGGAATTGCTGTTATTGATGAGTAGTAACATTGCCATTGGGTACTGTGACAAAAGATCCCGGCATAGCTGCCTCATCTGTTTCTGCTCTCTGGGATCTCACAAGTGTGAGGCCGGCATAATATCCTTATGCCAAATCCATAGATAGGATTGTCTATATGAATAACTCATGTATTTTTAAAAATAAATTGAAAAGATATGTAGCATCTGAAGCATCAGAAAATATTTATTTAACATTCCACTAAGATCTAATTTTACATATAATAATATATTACATTAATTTGTGCTTATCTAAAATGAGAACAACCAATATTTAACATACTTTTTTTCCCTACTCAAAGAAAGTGTAGGGAGGAAAACATAAGCTTATTGGTGTCCAGTAACAAGGGGGGAGGGGAAGAGAGGTAATGGAGCTGGGTAAGAGGAAGGATTAAAGAAAGATGAAAATGTGAACAAAATGAATGGAATAAGGACATTGGAAGAAATAGTTGGGGAAAGGAAAGGAGAAGAAAGGAAATGAGATTGCTTTATGAAATTAAGCATAGAGAAATGCTCCATGACTACTAATCTTCAAATACAACCCTACTCTTCAGCAATGATGTTTACAACCATTTGTATTCTGCACATTTCCATATCTTACGTTCTTGTCTTCTTCTCAGCAACACCCTGATTAATAGGTATCTATATGAAGAAAAATGTTACCCATATTTCTCTTTAATATTGTAAAGGAACATAGAATACATAGTCACCCCCCCCCCAAGACATATTTCCAGTCAGATGATAATCACTGGAAGCAGTTTTATTTCTTGCCAAACTGAGGCAGTGGTGGTGGTATCTTGATGTCTTGACCTCTCTCCAGCTTCTTTTCACACTCAACCATATAGTTCACACCATCAATGACTAACTGGACAAGTTCCACCTGAAATAAAAGTAAAGGTTTCTGATATTAGGTTATGAAGCTATAAGAAGATCAGATAGCTCTATTGATAATATTTACCACAAAGTTTATTATATATTCAGTAAATTATACTTTACCATTCTTCCTAGGCTATGCCATTTCTTAATTCTAGGAGAAAAGTATATTGTGAATAATCTATCTCTTGTCATTTTGACATACTATGTGTATTGAAATTGGCCATGTGGAAGAAAACTAAGTTAGAACATGGAAGTAAAGTGCAAGCATAAACCTATAATACAAAGTGGTTAAATCTAGAAAGATGTAAACAACAAGGTTTTTTTTAAATAAATGTGTGTAGCTTGCCTCTCAGATAAAGCCTTTAAAAGGTAATAGTATGTAGTCCTTTCTTTTGTCTTTTGAAAATCCTAAATAAGTGGTGGCTAACCTTTTTGCCGTTGTGTGCCAAAAGCGGGGATAATGCAGGAGGGATCATGCACGCATGTACCCATACCCATAATTCAATGGGCCACACACCCCGTGCATGCACGCATGACCCCCTGTGCTACCCCTGCTTTTGGTACGCAATGGCACCGTGGACCCAGTAGGCCTGTTTTTCGGTCTTCTCTCCCCACTAGAGGTCCTCCAGAGGCCTGAAACAGCCCATTTCCCAACTTCAGGTGGGCCTGAAAATTAGCTGGCCAGTGTGCATATGCATGCTGGAGATGAGTAGGGCAATGCTCGTGTGCCCACAGATATGGCTCCATGTGCCACCTGTGGCACCAGTGCCATAGGTTTGCCATCACGGTCCTAAATTGTGGAAATGCTAGATTAATACACAGGAGTGGGAGGGCCTGGTCTGTGTCACTGAGATCTGGTGAATGAGGATGAAGGGGTACGTCTGCCCAAAGTTTCTTTATTTGAGTTGAGGGCATGAATAAGGGGTGGTATAATTTTTAAAAAGACACTGGAACACTAATATTCATTTTTATTTGGAGCAGTGGTCCTCAAAATAGGAGAAATCAAAAGGTGAAGAATTAACAGCATTGGAAAACCTTACAATTAAGGGCAGAAATATTCAATTCTGGTTGTAATTTTACACTTAGTTTTCCCTAGTAGATTGTCCTCCTCAGAATAAATATTATTCCATGTAGGAATACTGCATGTGGATGTTTAATTATTCAGGTGTCCATCATTATTCATGGTTTAATTATACATCATTATCCGTGTCTCTAATGGGTAAATACGGACCAAATTTCATTAGCTGAATAAGGGTTTTCACATATCTGTGATTCTGGCCCTTTCTTCTGTTTGGAGAAAGATTTTTTTGTATGTTTTTTGTGACTGTAGCCTATGAGGAAAATGGCATATGTGTAAAATAAATGGAAGGGTGTAAAATATATTTTTTCAAGAGCTTTTTATATATGATAAAACCTAAGTGGAAAGAGACATTAGTGGTTTTTACTTCTGATTTTTAAAATCATTTTTGTGGAAGGATAGGCTACCAGAAAAGACTATAAGCCCCATGGCTTTTTCCTTCCTTCTCCTGCCTTCTCGTCCTTCTCCCGTGTCAAGATGATCCATTTGCCAATCAAACATCAGCTCCTAATCAAGCAGGTAGGGAAACATTGGGGAAGATGTCTGCCTGGGGGAATAAACAGAATCAAAGAAACAGGGGTAGTGCAAATTAGGGCTCAAGAGGCATGCTTCTTTTTTGCCTGACACTGGCATGCAGAAAAAGTTCTTCTAGCTGTTTCCTTAATCTGAATCAAAGATTTGAAAGAAGAGAAGAGCCAGGAAGCTCAGTTGGGAACACATGAGTGGAAAAGTGGAGAAACAGACTTTGACAGAAGAGAAATAGAAACCAATAAGTAAAAAAGATTCGAAAACTGTTGGAATGTTAATGTACGAGAATCTAGCCCAAAGATACTCAGAGTCATTGATATGGTTCAATCATATTTATTTGTCCAACTCTGCTCTCTTACAGATGTTGCCGTAGAACTGCCCAATGCCCTCGTGTGTGCCCCTTAAGTACCCAGGAGGTGTGGCTAAAGGTAAGGAGGAGCTGTGGTGAGGGAGAGGGTGTGTGTGTGTTAACCCTTGCTGTACCAGGCAGTGGATGGTCTGGGAGTTAGGCATTTATATGTGACATGGAATTATGTAGGAGTCTTGCTCTATGGAGAATGACAATCAGGGCACATAGGATTTAAGACAAAAGAAATTTAGAGGTCAGCAATAAACAAATATGTTAGAGATACAGAATAGAAAGATAGGAACAACCAATGAATAGTAGAATTGTGGACATTGGAACTCCCTTTTGCAATGAATAGATTCAGTTAATCACATTTATATACTTTTTCAAATATCATACAAAAAATTACAGCCTTTCGTGATTTTATTTTCCTTAATATTATCCACACATATGTTTCGGTATTTATTTATTTATTTTATATCGCTGCCTATCTGATATATACAACTCTGAATGGCACACAACTTTAAAATGAATAAAACTGTACGCAGGTTGCTAAAAATAACCCAAAAAGTTAAGATAACATACCTCCTAGAGTATCATAGAAAGCACAGCTAAGACACAAGCTCCATCACACATACACACTCAGGGCCAGTCAGCTCAGAAATCACTGCGTTGGGTGGGGATTCTTCCTCATATAAGCAAATATATCGTTGATATGCAAATATTGTACTGAATGACTGAGAATCTCCATAGACATTCAGACACTTAGGAAAATAATTGTTTCTCTTCAGCGTTTGGCCCTATTTAAAAAAAACTAGGCAGAAACTTACCTCTGATCGGCCCATGCGATCTAGGTTGGAAATATCATACACATCTGCTACAGCCGCTGTGTCAACCCCACCTGTGCCACGCTTCTGAAGTCTCAGGTTTTCCAGGATCTTTGAAAATCTGGGATCCTACAATGTAAGAAACAATTACTTGAAAACAAAAATACTGAGCCTTTTTTTGCAACATGCATGTTTGTAAACACTTGTTCAACTAATTAAACCATTTAAGAGGAAGGAGGTACATCGCCACTGTTTTACTTTTCTGGATTGATTTTACAGTCATCGCAAAAGATTTTTTTATGTTTAGGAGTCATATAAATTGCTTACTTACTTTGCTAAGTTTTGGAAGTTTAACATGAACTCCTGCACGTAATCCAGTTCCTAGATTAGATGGACAGGTCAGGACGAATCCTAAGTGTTCATTCCACATAAATTCCCATCCTTGTTCTTTAATTAACCTCTCAACCTGGAAAGAAAATAAAATTCAATGAATCACCATAGCATATTAACATGCCATCTGTGCACAGTACTAGTTGTCTGTATCCAGACTGTTGTTTGTCAAATTCACAAGCTTCAACAGTCTGCTGCAAATAGAATAAGGACATTTTATCTATCAGATAAATCCGTAAAACATAGAAATAGAGCTAAAGCTTCAGAGGCCAGATAGAAACCTATATTAGATATTACACTACATGTTTCAGTTTAAAGGACAACACTACTGATTTTACTCAGGGCTTCCATTTAGAGATAAGGATGCTAAAATGTATAGTCTTGATTTCTCGGCTGTTTAAAGCTTTATCACAGCTGAGAAATGTATCAGCTCATTTTCAGTTATTCTCGCCATAGGCCTTCTTAATAAAATCTATTGCCATTATATGAATTTTAGCTCATCATTTAATATAATAAACAGTGTAATTTGCTTATGATGATTAACCTGAACAAATGGCACAGTACACAATAATGCAGTATATTTTAAAATAAAAAAGTAACTTTGTTGCTTATATCTTTGCGATTGATATTGATATTGATTGTTTCCTAGTATGATTTGTTTGCTTATTGTACCGTATGACTGTCACTGGGTGTTGTGACCTGTGCCTCTTGATGAGTGTATCTTGTCTTTTTATGTACACTGAGAGCGTATGCACCAAAGACAAATTCCTTGTGTGTCCAATCACACTTGGCCAATAAAGAATTCTATTCTATTTTGTTGCAAGCAGCATGTTAGAAGAGTTGCTTTTATCGCACAGAGAGGTGGAGGCCATTTTAACACAATTCTTGATACTTGTGCTTTGTAAGACTTCAAACCCTGCCTCCTAAAGTCTGGTTCAGTCACAATTTAAACCTATATGCATATTAAAATCATTGCTGAAATTAAAAATATGGCAATATTCGCTATTTTTTTTAACCATCCTGTCTGACAAAGATGGAAACATTACATACATACATACATACATACATACATACATACATACAAACATACATACATACATATCGGTACATACATAAATACATATAAAATGAAATAGATTTCATTTGAAAGCTAATCAAGGTTGTTATCTACAAAGTAATTAAAGCTATGAGAAAAGAATTTAATATGGTGTTTTGTCTCTGTGTGTGTAACATATATATAAAATTTATATTTAATTGTTTATAATTAAATATATAATTTATATTTAAATTCTTTCCTCATAGCTTTCATTGCTTTGTAGATAACAACTTGATTGATTTTCACATGCAATTTGTTTGTACTTCAGCCAATCTGATATTTTCACTGAAATTATAAGAAAATCTACATTGATTTAAACTTAGAAAACTTTTTGAGTTCGTGGTACTATTTCATAATGTGAATGAAGAATGACAATTTGAATGATCCTTCAGACAAAGTAAAATTCCAAGCAAAAAACAAAAATCTTAGATTTCAGGTCAATTTTAAATAAGCGGTATAACAGCATTAAATATATATCATCCTAAAACTGTTTAGGTCAGGCGTGTCAAATTTGTGGCATCATGTTATCATCATGTGATGTATCATAACTTTTCCCCTTCGCTAAAATGGCAGTGGGCGTGGCCATTGCATGACGCATCTGGCCTGTGGGCTGCAAGAGCTGGTGTGTGACATTTTTGCCCGAGTTCTATTTCACTTGATTTGACTGAGTTTCAAATATTCCTTAACAACAGTAAAGTCATTGATCCGTCCCAACTTAAAAGAAACAAGTTGATTTGCAGAGCACAGTACAGGCTGTGTGGTACCTACTGTCTTATTCTAAAAAAAAGGGGGCGGGCAATAAATTGAAGAAACAGCTCCTATATTTCTATGCATTATTTGCTGCTTGTACTAATTACCTCACTGTAGTTTAAAAGGCCATAACTCTGCTACTATAGGATTCTGCTTTATTCAAATGGTATCACATACAATAAAAAGAAAAATTAGCAGCAATAACATAAAAGCACAAATGGATCTTATATTAAAATCTAAAAATACATTTTTAACAGTCAAAGAAAAGCATCCACCTCTATCAATCCACGACAAAATCTTTCAAAAACCCGCTTCATGTTGCCGCCTTTTTCCATGGAGATCACCCTAATGTGATCCTCTTCATTGATCCAGATGAGGAATGTTTTATCATTGTTGTGCCTGGTTGAGAGATGTGCACAATTCATTAGTGTTCTGGTCACAGAAAACTTCAAAACCATCTTCACAGATGCTGGTCCATTCATTTTACCTTTCCCTTTTGTTATTTATCACGTTGGGACTTTCATGGTGGCATCAAAAATAAGGGTAACTCAAGATCCCCAAAGCTGCATTCCTCTCTTGACTAGCAACCACACAGTCCCAAATTTCCAAAGTTATATAAAAAGTAACACCATTACAGCTCTAATCCTACTGGTAGTGAACTGCTGCCATACTAGAACATTTTGAAACAAAGGCAATATGAGGCTTATGCTGCTATGGGAACTGGAAATGGGAAAGCATGGAAGAATGTTTTGAATGGAAGAAGATGAATCTGTCTCTCAAGTTTAAAACATTATGAAATAGGAATGCTGGGAGATACATCATCTTTATCTAAACTGACTTGTTTATTGAAAAATCCAGGGAAGAATTGGTACAGAAATGGAGGAAATTCCAGTGAAATACAGATTTATCAGAAGTGAGAGCCCTACTGCAGGGTATAACAGCATCCGGGTCAGAAATAGCATGTTGACTGAGAGAAGTGTCTTCTGCATTCTGTCCATTCTCTTTAAAGTAATCAAGGTATTCAGGGCAGCACAAAACTAACAGTATTTCTTAGGGCTGGCAACATTAAATGTGCAGACTTCAAATCCCAAAACTCTCAGAATATGGCTGTGGAATCCTGGGAATTTAAGTCCACACATCTTAAAGTCGCCAAGGTTAAGAAACATTGCACCAGATAATGCCTAAGACCTTTTTTGAAAAGTTATTCCTTCTCTACTAGAGAGTAATATTAATTCTGCACAAGGAAAAAACAGTTTCTCTCTTAAGACCCCTTAAGAGATCCTTTAATGGGAATTGCAAAAAGTATTGTCAGAGTATTGGGGTGCCATCAGTTGGATGTGGCAACGTGGGGATTATAAGAACTTTTTAATAGCAGGAGTGACAGAATAATTATGTAATATGAAAAGGGATGAACACAAGATTACTAGGTATTAACATTATTATTTGTAACAGGCTGAGTAGCACACATTAGAGAATAAGAATTAAAATAATGGAGAATATCATGTAACTATGCAAGGAAAAATTGATTTAAGGGGAACATTTGTTTATTATGTTTATCTTTAAGATGATTTAAAACTTGATGAAGCAGACAAGTGAAGGTATTCCATTGAATATAATAAAACAGAGGCTGGATATTTTTTCCACTCTTTTCTTTCAAAATATTTCTATTTCATTCTACCAAGATAAATTGCACTACCGTTAAGATTTCTAATTCAAAGTCCAAGGTTGCATTTTCAATGGCTGACGATGGTTCATCAGCTGGCACCTTTGAGACTTGGATTGTTTACTCCCTGCCTGTTCTGCCCACACATTCTGACATCCCGCCTGCTTTAGCTGCACTTTAGTGTCAGTTGACTTCACACATGATCTGCTTATTGCTGCTAGTCTTGTTACAGAGGGTTGGTATAGAAATTTCTTTGGCATTGCCTGCCAGTGTTCAGAACACTGTAAGGCAAAAGAAAAATATCTCTTAAATCCTCTCTCCGGTGCAGCTGGGACTAATTAATTTACTATGTATTTGATTTATATCCAGCTTGTCTGATCTAGTGAGCATTTGGGGCAGCTTAAAAAATGTAGAAACAAAACTAGAACATAAGAGGTTTAAAATATAAATTGAAACGAACAGTAAATAAATAAAATCGTGTAACAATCATTTGAAGGAAATGATGTGTCTTGGCAGATTTTCTCAATATTGTTGCAGTGGGCAATTGCAACTGATAAGCCTGGAAGTAACAGGATTAAAGGAAACTTCTGACAGTAGCATCTTCAAAAGACCCTCTTGGGCAGGTCTTCACAATAAGACAGTTTTGCAGCATATGAAGTAGAAATTTGGATAGTCAGATCCTAAATTGCTTAAGGCTTAAAAGCTCAATCAATATAAATACATTAAACAAAGGCTAGTAAACAGTTGGTGAAAGCCAGCTTGTTGTAGCAATTAAGGCATTAGGCTAGAAACTGGGAAACCATGAGTTCTCATCCCAGCCTAGGCACAAAGCTACCAGCTGGGTGACTTTGGCCCCCATCATTTTCCCTTAGTCCTAGGAAGCAGGCAATGGCAAACCACTTCTGAAAAACCTTGTCAAGATAATTGCAAGGACAGTCTCTAAGAACTGGAAAGATTGAACAAAAGAAGAAAAAAAGTGGTCAATTAATGCAGGTTGTTTTGTGTAAGTATTATATGAACCTTGTACCTTGCATGTTGCATAGTGCAGCAGAAGGTCCCTCAAATACTATACTTGTATATCTATACAGTTTATTTTTATTTTAAAGACTAACATGGTTGTCCATCTTATAAACCACAACCCTGAGCAGTTCAAAGTGAGATCAGTAAAATAGAAAAAGTAAAACAACATTAGACTAACTTCAAAGCTAAACCCTATGGGATAGTACAAGTTACCTTCAATGGCTGAAATAACTATGACATTGCACCAGAGCCTACTGGTTAAGAAGAAACAGCTTAGTGCAATAGAAGTGACTGTGCAAAAATGGTTCTTAGCTTCATAGCTGCCACCAGCAAATGCAGAAAGAGTGGAAAAACAAGAGAACTGTCAAAACCTCCTACTGTTTAACAGAAAATAGTAGCCCCATCCAAAACTGAAGGAACAACAATATCCAAGTCCAGTTTTTATCAACCAACAATAGTTGTCTGGATTTAATTTCAGGCTGATTTATCATATAGCCCAGGGGTGGGCAAATGTGCCCTTTTACAACCTGTGGACTTCAACTCCCAGAATTCCTGAGACAGCCAAGCTGGCTCAGGAATTCTGGGAGTTGAAGTCCACAGGTCATAAAGGGACCATATTTGCCCACCCCGATATAGCCCATTATCAGGATTAGGCAATGTGAAGTAAATAATAAGGAGCAATAGGGCTAGGAGACATTAGTATGAAGTTCCCTCTACAGTTTCATGAAAATGTTGAACAACATTTTCCTAGCATTACCTTCTAGACACAGCCTGATAGGTTGACCAGACAATGTTAAAATGATGCCCATGGCTCAATCTCACCAGACAACCCAGGAAAATATTATGGTTGATGGTACTAAAAACAACCAGAGGCCCACAAAAATTAGTAGAGTTGTTCCCTCACCCCGTTTTCAACACAGAAAGTCTACAAATACCAAACAATTAGCATCTATACACATATGTAGTCACACACACATGCATTAGTGCAAGCAAGGTACTGAAATCATGCCCCAGAATATATCTATGGACCTTATTAGATATTTCTTGACAATTAAGAATAGAAACAAAGAAAAGGGTCCAAATCCCTAATTTCTTTTCTTTTTTTGTTATTGTTGACTCTTTTTTTTTTTTTTATTTGATTTATATGCCACCCTTCTCCGGAGACTCAGGGCAGCTTACAATGCGTTAAGCAATAGCCTTCATACTTTTGTATATTTATACAAAGTCAGCTTATTGCCCCCACAAACTGGGTCCTCAATTTACCCACCTTAGAAAGGATGGAAGGCTGAGTCGACCTTGAGCCTGGGGAGAATTGAACTCGCAGTAATTGCCGGCAGCTGGATGTTAAATGCTGCCTTAGGAGGCATTAGTCTCCTAAGGTCACAAGATGTTTTTAATTTAAAAAAAAAGGGCCAGGGCCATGGGCAGCCCTAAAAACACCCTTTTTGATGGTCCTTGGTGTTCTCTCTGACCATGATTGATGAAAATTCAAAGCAGTTTCCTGCCATATTGAGGTGAGAAAGAATGAAACATTGTAATGTAAATTCTGGAATACTCTATTCAAAACAAAACAAAAACGGCATTCCTGAATTCTCCCTTCTCACACCACCCATCCAAATTTCTGGCAGCTGGTCAAAAGTCACTCATGGCCACCAAAATATTGCCGATTGCAAGATTAAAGATTATGTACTGAAGGAAGAGACTCTGTATGCCAAGCATGTGCTCAGAATTAGGAATAGCAGCAACTGAGTTAGAAACTAGTATAATTATTTCTTCACATTGAAAACGTGCACATCTCACATTTCGTACCATATTCCTCTGGCATCTGGCCAGTCACGGGCCATTCCAGCACACGTTAACAAAGGGGAAACTGGCTTATCAAATAGGAAATGGTCCTGGAGACCAACATAATTCAAGGCAGGGGGAAAGAAAAAAAAAGAAAAAAGTTGAATTATAATGGTGAATCAGTTCAGAGAGTTGAAGAGTGCAGAAAAATAATATTTGTTTTTTTCCCCCTGGAAATAAAAGGCTGTGTTTCCTATGTTTTTAATTTCATGTAGTTTTAAAGTTTTGAAAAGAATTGGAACATGCTAAGATAGAAAGAAACTATTAAAGTATTAAAAAGTATTTTAAAATTAAATTAAATTATGCTTTAAATTCAACATAGGGTTAAATTAATTTTAAGGAATCATAGAATAAAATTTGAGTCACACCTACTGTTTTTACATAATATTTAGTTAATCAATACCCACAAATAAGATTTTTTGAGACATAAGGCTTATTAAAATAACAATAGAAATAAATAACTAATTTATTCTAATCTTTTGATATTGCTTTTGCTGATTAATTCTCTTCTTCCTTTCTGGTTAATCCCTCAGTTACAACTCAGTTTTGTTTTGTGTGTACTTACAAGTCTGTTCATTAACACATTTCCTAAGTGTTCTTACGACTGCAGTGTATTTGCATTTTATTTTTACATTTATTTTTAACCCTCATTCTACCAAGGCCCGCACATAAATATATTTCAAATTTTCAATTCACATTTTTAAATCAATGGATTATGAATTCTTGCATACTTTCTAGAGTTATTTGAGGTTAAAATAACTCTATTTTATTGTTTGAGATATTGTTTCCAAAATTCCACAAATAAAAGAGTTCTGTTAGTGTGCATATATTCATGTGTGTTTAATATTGCTTGGATCTTATCAGAATGCATAATTTGCTTATATTGTGATGAGAGGGAAGAAAAATCAATTCCAGCTGGAAAATGTTGATTAGTTGATATTCAACAGGCAACAAATACTTTGTTATATTCTAGTGTGGTAAAGAAAATAAATCTAACCAGCAAAATGGAGACTGCACCCTTTTTTCTCCTGATTCTTTAGACATAACCAGGGTGAACACCAGCTCTTTGTCTCATTCAGTGGTTCCCAACCGTTTTTTGGCCATGCCCCACCAAAGTAAGTAATTCTTACTTTACTCAAAAAGTGAACTCTACTCACACGGAGGAAGCCTAAAAGGCCATTAACTTAGTTTAAACAAGGTTCAAATTGCCCTCATTAAAAATCAAATTGCTCCCCTGTGGGGTGTAGGGCCCACATTGGGAACCACTGGTCTAATCCTATCAGAACTAAATTAACCTTCCCTGCCCCAGAGTAATTCTCTTACCTAATCCACCTAACCAACCTTGTTGATCTCAGAAAAACCAAGCAGAATCATTGGAGGGCCCCAAGAAAACACAGAATTATAGATAAAACTGGAAAACTGAAAGGCCCAGAAGAATGCAAGAACAATTAGTTCCATGTCTTCATATCCATGTCCATGTAATCTCCAGGAGTTACTTCAAGAGAGACTCTCCACATTTTTAATCATAGCCTTGTTACCTATGTTCAACTCCCAGGTTTGCAATTAAACTTACATCAATTAGCTGTTGTTGCTCCTTTTCAGACATAGTTGTCAGACTATAATATTTTCCAGCCAGGTCTCGTTTCAGCCCAGACAAGGCAGTGACAACGACATTCTCAACAGCTCTTCTCTCTGCCCTGGAGCAGGCGGGAGGGAGGCTCAGGCCACGAACACTTCGTCCCGTGCGTACACGGGAGGATAAAACATAACGCTCATCGAATTGCCCTTGGGCAATCTGTCCAAAATCAAATAGTTTGAAAATATATTGAGACAGTTGTGAATTATACCCAAGGATACTCAGGATCAGCCCCACATATTTTGATGAACAAGAATCCTAATCTTTATTTCAGTCAGTTGTGTGGTACCAAGATTAACAATGTTATTACAATGCCTCTAGGAGGAGATCTACAACACCTCACTCTGAATTTAAAAACAGCCATCATTAGTTAACTTTTCTTCATGAGAAAATGTAACCATTTGAATTAACAATTTGAATGCTTCATTCAATTATTCATCACAAAATTGCTTTGTTATTTCAGCAGTGAACTTGGTCTATTTGTTTAATTATTTCTAAATTCTGTTACTTCATTGTTACAATTTAATAGGAAAATTAAATCTAGATTGTATGTATAGGTATGTGTGTAGCCATTAAAGGAGATTGTCCGTTCCTGCTGCATTTATTTTGTGTCAGGATGTGTATCTCCTGTAACCCTGTGTGTTGTAAATCAGAAAACAAGGTAAGAGATTGTTATTGACACAAAATAAATGCAGCAGGAATGGACAAATTCATCTGCAAAGAAAGGAGGGAGAGTCAAGATGGGGAAACAACTCCAAAATTGAAGCCACCTTTTACACATGCCATGTAATTCCCCATAAAAGTAGGGGCAGGGCTTTGTTAATGAACATGGTTTCCAGACTGATTGTTTTAACTCCGGTAGATGCCCTGATAAAAATATGTTCCCCACTAAACACATGGGGAGTTTTTATTTAATTCATTTAATGTAAATTAAATTAAAACAAATGTAGTTTTCATCCTAGACCCATCCACTTTCTGCATGTAATGTCCAACATTTAAAATGATACCATACTAGTATTCTAGAGAGACATCTGACAGCACAGAGTAAAAATAGATATTAATCAATTAAAATCTGGAATATCAATATTATTTGTAACTCAGGACAAAAACCCTGAAATGGCTGGATAGGAATATGGAGAAAACTGGTTTTGGATTTGGAAGTGAGGGAACAAATCTGGAAAATAAAGCAGGTATAATCGAGGAGTATTTCAGTCAGAAATTTAGGGGGTTTGGTTTTTTTGGTTTTTCTTTCCATTTTAAACCTGGGAAAAGTGTGTAACTATCCAGAATAAAGGTACTTATATACTTTTTATAACTGTAAGTTATGCATGTCCTATCTCCCATATGAATTACCTCCCATCACAGAGCAGCTTTGGAGCAGATGGCGAGATAAAAACACACAATGCAGATAAATATGGGTTATCCCATTTGTAGCGCTAAGAGGACACTTGCTGAGTATCCTATAGTTGCTTTAATGTAGCACACATTTTTGTTAGTTTGTTAAGGGACTTTTATCTGGTTTGGCTTGTGGTATGTTTCACTTGATCCTATTCTTCTAGCTGTCGTAAAATAATATTTGAGAAGGTAGTACTGAAATACTATTCAGAATCATAATATTCTTTTACAGCTATTCTCAAACCAGTTTTGTCTTCAGATTTTTTTTTAATTTAAGACTTAAGTTAGGTCCTACCTTTGAAGAATCCAAGTCAGTATGATGCTTCATTAGTTTTGGATCATATCCATTATGTCTTACTTTGATAACAGGATCAAAAATCTCAGCAAATACCTGTCAAGTCAATAAAGTATATGATTTTCTCCTGTTTACTTTGTATTTAGTTTCCCCCCCCCCATGTGCTTTCTTTTTATTTCTTAATCATTTATTTTGTAGATTATTTATTTTGTTCAGGCCATCTATGTTTGTAAATCAGTCTAAAGAACTGCACAAAATTCTCAATAATATAAAACAACTACAAACATTCTTAACTTTCTTGGTACTTCTTTGAAGCTGACTTGTTTTGAATAATTTTTAACAAATGCCAGGTTGACTTCCTCAAGTGTATTGTGGTATCTGAGCTCCAGGAATTCTACAATATATTGATTAGCTAGCCTCATTTAAATTTTGGCTTCAAGCATTCTGGGGAAAGAAAGCTTTGACCACACTGATAGGTGATTGATGCAGAAACCTAAACTTAGGGAATGGGGAAAATTCTTGGGTGGCTTTCCTTTGAAGTCTGAATGCTGTATTGAATCATTGACCATCTTCTAGATCAATGTTTCTTAAAATATGGGCCTGGGACCTCAGAGGGGGGGTGTTCCCCCAAGATTCTGTCAGGGGCCCACAAAATAAAAATTATTTGCCAGCCTATGCTCATTGATTTTAATACACTATTAAAATGCCATCAAACAATCATGAGAAATGTTAGAAGCAGCAAATGCATCAGTTTTAATTTTTAATATAATTAATATTAATAAATATAATTCATACAAACAAAAGCTGTTTTGGGGTCTCCATAATTTTTAAAAGTGGGAAGAAATCTGGAGTCAAAAACAAGTTTAAGAAATGCTTTTGATATTCCCTACCTAAAATATCACAGAGGATACTTAAATAGAAAAGAAGATATTTACTAAACAAGATTCCAAGGTTGTTCTTGGAACTACTAAACAAAAGCAAAAACCAAAAGACCCATTATCACATTTTAAGATAATGGGTGGTGGGTTGCGCCCAGTTCGGACCGGTTCACAAGAACTGGTAGTAAAACTAGGGGGAGGCCCCACCCACCGCCCCGGATGTCATCATTGGCAATCTGCGCATGCGAATGCACGATCCTGTTGCGAACCGGTAGTAAAGGTAAGTAGAACCCACTCCTGAAGTGTTTGCTATGGTTACTTTGTTCAAGTTTAATAAGAAATAAATGAAAAGGGGCATGGCACAATGGGCTGCAATGTGCCAGAGAAAAGTTTATTGTTTAATGAACTTCCCAGGCACTTTGAGACACCTCTTTCTTCCATTGCGTTGATTTAATAAGGAGAAAAAAAATAGAGGAACACTCACAGCAGGTTTGCCACTTTTTCCTAGTCTCTATAAAGCTTTGGAAACATTTGCTTTGAAAATCTACAGGAATTATTTATTTCCTCCTGTTTCCCGGGAGCAGTGCAAGCTCTGCTATTGAGCTTTTGGCAAAGAGAAGTTATATCTGATCACGCTGTTATATACTTCAAGCAAACCCAGGAGACATTGCACTGCCTCTGCTTATTTTATTCTGCCAAACAGTAAACTGTTGGGTTCTGTTATTATAGGAAGATAATAAATAAAATAAGAGTCTACTGTTCCTATTCTGAACCCAGAAAATTAGTGCATAAATATTTTAAGAGGATTCTTTATTAAAAACACACACACACACACACACACACACACACACACACACACACACACACACACACATATATATATATATATATATATATATATATATATATATATATATATATATATTTACATACAGGCTTCCATTTAGATTTTGTGATGCCTCCTCCTGTCTCTTGTTAAACTAAGTACAGTATGTCAATACATGCTTGTATTATCAAGGTGTTGAAATCTCAGCTTTTGGTTTGGACACTGGTTGTTCATTATTTAATATTCTAATGGTCTATAGAAAATGCGGATGTAGCTGTTTACATAGCTGATCTTTCATGTGAGAGTAGCTGGATACTTTTATAACAGACTTTTACTTCATTTCATAGGCAAGGTGGCTCAATTTTAAGCTGAGCAGACAAATCAGCTACTGGAAGCCAATACATGTTGCCTTCCGTGCTGCATTTTATTATCCAGGACATGGTTATGCAGAGTATATCTTTTATGTTGTTGTTTTTCCCACTTCACTAAATTTTATCCAGACAGATTTTTTTAAAAAAACAAACTTCTGCAAATTTCCCCAAAGACAAAACAAAATATCAGGATTAATCCTACAGCTTGAATTTTGTGTTGATCTCTTTTGTCTTCCTAAAAGACAAAAGTGTGATGCATTGTGGGAAGCCACACACACACCCTCCTAGAAGAATGAAATATGTTGAGGAATAATTTTTTAAAAAAGGCAAGATAAAATATTTCCCCTAAAAAGAAATAAAAAATCTTAAGGGAGGCAAACTCAGAGCCCCAGCTCCCTACCCCCAAGCAGATACTGAGCTGGGGCAGCTTTTACAAATACAGATTTGATAATCCATTACTCCCTGCAGCAAAGTCTGAACAAAGGCAGAGTGATAGGATTAACCCTCACTCAAGTTCCAAACCAGGACAAAGCCATTAAACCATAACAGGAATTGGTCAACACCTTTTCAGAACAAAAGCCTCTTCATTGCATCATCTCAGCAGTCCAAACTTCAACCAAACCTGGGAGCTCAGACAATCTATAGAGCCAGCTATGACCCCTACATAACCCCTACAACAGTCAATAGAATACATGTTTTTGCACAGGAACAGGAAGCTCAAGTGCAAAGCTCAGAGAAGGTATAACACCCCCCCTCTCAACTCCATGGGGTCAGCTGCCCAGCAACAACCATGTGGTTTTGCTTAATCATTAAACCATCTTTCCAATCAGCCTCCAGCCTCCATTTTCTCCCAGCTTGGAACTGAACCAGATGGATATTTCTTCCAACAGCATCGATCATTCTCTAATGTTTTTATGAAGTAAATGAAGATGTCGAAGAGACCCTGTTATATGATACAAACTGTTTCACCTCATAGGATTCTTCATCTCCTGCAACCATGCCCACTGTTTTAATGAAAGGGTGTCCAGGATTATCAACACCAGTTTGGATGCACTGATCCAGTGTGTAGCCACCGGGAGTCATCTTGTCCCTCAGTTTGGCATAGATTGTTGGAGTGAGGCACTCAGCCATGCAGTTGTTATGTTTGCGAAGATCAGGGTAGTCTGCACTGGGTAAAAAGAAATGTAAAGCTTTTGTATTGAGCAGGAAATGTTTGTTTTTATTTACCACTTCATTAATAGAAACTGTGGCCTAGGCATTCAATCAGCATCTTACTATTCTACAAGTCTTGGATGCCTTTAAGAATGAAAAGCAGTCTGTATAAATATTTTCCAATGAATTTGGTAGTTTGAGAAAAACAGCAGAAAACTGATAGCTCAGATGGGCATTTATAATTTGTAAGAGAAACAAACCCAACAGTGTGACTTTGGAGAAACTAACTGCAGTTAGTTTCAGTCAAGAATGGCAGCACTTGGACAGATGGAAAGGAGGGGAAATACATATTTGTGTCTTTCTTTTTCACTTCCAGAACAACATGCATGAACTGAAGAAATAACTGATATGAGTAAGTCAGTGGTGGGTTGCCCCCAGTTCGCACCGGTTCTATAGAACCGGTAATAAAACCGGCAGGAGGCTCCGCCCACCGACCCTGACGTCATCAAAACACTTCTGCGCATACAAAAGTGTTTTGCCCCACTGAGAACCGGTAGTAAAGGTAAGTAGAACCCACCCCTGGAGTAAGTGTAGTTTTATTATGTCTGTTTACATTTTATTTCTTTATGACATTTCCATCCCATCTTTCTTCTAGGGATACATGGCAGCTTTACAAGCCTTTTCCCCTGCCAAATTTTATCTTCGCACCTATCTTGCAATATGGATCATAGTGGCTGACCCAGAAAGATCCAATGAGCCTTATGGCTGAATGAGATTACGACCTGAGTCTCCCCAGATCTAACCCAACCAGAATAGATATCCAGATATGGATATTTTGCATCCTAATATTACAAATTGGATTTTAACAGAAGAATAATAGGTTGCCTAATTACTGTATGCCAGCCAATTATGAATTAATTAAGTGAAAACAGACCATTTAGCCACTCTCAATCTTACCTATCTCATAGAGTTATTATAGAGATTAAATAAAAGATATCAGTTGGAGAAAAATGGGATATCAGTGAAATGAATAATACTACCTATTAATTATTACAAAAGTTTTAGATTAGAATCTTGTATACACTTGTAAAATAGCAGGTCTTATGAAATTTAATAGTATATTTCTAAATAAAGACATTCTTCTAATCATACATTAATAGCACCTGCATATTGTAGAGAAAGCACCATAGCTTTAATTTATAACAGTAGCATTGGATTTGTGCCAAAATCACTAATCTGAAACAACTTTTTATATTCAGCTTCTGTTTTCCCATTCATTTCACCTCATACTCAATATTAATTTTTCTCTATTTGACTTTTCATCCCCTCAGTTTATGAGTGAGATATTTGGCAACAATTTAAGATTTCACTCTTCTCTATTACTTTATTGGCAAGGCTTTTGGCCTGCCATATTTCCCATATTCCTAGTTCCCTTTGCATCCTGGGAAATATTTTCCCTTCCTCCTGGGTTTCTACATCCATTGTCAAATTTCATAGTCACTGTATATGCTATTCTTTCTTTTAAAAAAAAATAAAAACTTTATTATGGATATTCCTCCTTAACCTTCTTACTGTAGAGAATGTTCAACAGATACTTTAAGATTTTCAGACCAATGTATTTTCATGTATCTGAATCAAATTATTACCTGGGAGGAAATAATTTCTTATGTCCAAAAGATTCAGCTTTCACATTTTGCTGATTTAAAAAGTATCCAGTAGCCACAGCTCCAGTACTGACTGTTGCAACTAAAACAGCAGTTCTTCGACCAACCAGGAGTCGTGCAAATGTATTAGCCATTGCTTCTCAGCTAATCTTTTTGAAAGATGCCCGCTGTCAAAAAAGTGAAAACCAGAGAGATCAGAAGCATATATATATATACTCAGTAGAACAAACACAGCACAATATTCATCCAGTCAAACTGCATTCTTTGTAGGATTCTTCTTTCATGGCAGTCAATAATTTAAAAAACACAGGGCATTGGAAAAGCTGAACATAATTGGAATATGTTATATCTACTTTGTATACAATGTAACCATCAGTTTTACTGTAATGCAGCAGATTTTTGGTATTATTATTAGTCATATTTCTATGCCGCCCACTCTCCGAGGACTCTGGGCGGCTAACACCAAAGACAGTATACTAAATAGCATATTGCCCCCTAACAATCTGGGTCCTCATTTTACGCACCTCGGAAGGATGGAAGGCTGAGTCAACCTTGAGCAGGTGAGATTTGATCCGCTGATCTGCTGAACTAGCAGTCAGCTGAAGTAGCTGCAGTACTGCACTCTAACCGCTATGCCACTTCGGCTCTTATGATGAAAGAAGTATGATGAAAGAAGAAAAGTAAATTGTCAATTACATCATTTGTTATACATCAGGTGTTTCTTCCAAAGATCAGGAGAGATCTTTGTTTAATGTTTTCTACCTCATGTGCCAAAATAGTTTTGTGGGTTTTGGTACAAGACACATTGATACGATGTAGCAGAAGTATAATGTCAATTGTTGCTCCACCATAGATAGCACAACTTTTTGACTGGCTCTAAATAATACCCTATTCAACTATCTGAATTTTCCTGCTGAATTATTATCTGGAGCTGGACTAAGAGGTGCTAGTCTGCTCTCACCACCAGGATCTTCTATATAGAGTGGCTTTAGGGGATTACTAGCCTTAAAGCAAGTAGGTAGACTCCATGGGTAATGGTAAGTTTCCCCTGTACAGTTGTGTCTGACTCAAGGCGGCAATGCTAATCTCTGTTTCTTATCTGAGGGAGCTAGCATTATCCAAAGACATTTCCATGGTCATGTGGCCTGCATGACGATATGCCAAGGCGCAAGGAACACTATTATCTTCCAACTGAAGTGGTACCTATTTATCTACTCACATTTGCATGCATTCAAACTGCTACATGGGCATGAGCTAGGGAAAGTAACAGGAGCTCATCTCTCTCACAATGTTCAGGTTTCGAAACCTGGCCTGTCAGCTTTCCAGCTGGCAAGTTTAGCGCCTTTAACTGCTGAACCTTTATGGGCTTTATAGAAGTCTATATATTCTACGGTATTATTATTTAAAGTCAGTGGGTGAAATCCGAGGAATTAGTGTTGAATGCTACTAGTATACTAATCATGCTTCCTCTATTCTGCCTTTATCAGATTCAACTAATGGCCATGTCTACATGGACTGTTTAGAGCCAGCAAATTTGAATGCTCAAAAGATGGAAATATTCTAGATTGGCAGCTTTCAGGTCCAATTAAGATCCAATTAAGGTGTATTCCTCCTGTGCAGGTCATCTGTCCAAGCAACCCAGGCAATTTTTTGGGGGTTGAAACCAGATATGAAACTAGTATTGATTGCCACTCAAAAGCTTCAAGTGTTCCAGTAGCAAAAACTATTTGTCCTAGAAAATTGCAGAAATGGTAATAATAATTTTTAAAAACCCCTAAGCCTTGCTAAAGAAAAGTTGGCATGGATTCTGCAAAGGTAAATTCTCTCTCTCCATAAGAATCGTTTTAAATTGACAATGTT
The DNA here is from genome assembly GCA_022577455.1 of Arizona elegans. NCBI lineage: Eukaryota > Metazoa > Chordata > Lepidosauria > Squamata > Colubridae > Arizona > Arizona elegans. The sequence goes on from JAKOOJ010000008.1 coordinate 61,506,610, forward strand.
TGTTTGCTTGCTTAATGCTTCAAATGATGCTAAGCATATTTTAGAGCTTAATCTCTATATGTTGCCAGTCTAAAATAGAGAATACTGTTTGAAACCTCCACTGCACTTATACATTTTTCTTCAAGTAGGAAAATTTGTTCATTACTCTTGGACAAAAGCTTCCAGTGTTACATTACATCCAGGGGCAACAATCTAGCATCACAATAAGAGTCTGTTGTAGATTGAAGAAAGAAAAAAGGAAACAATCTTATACACATTTTCTTGATCAGAATCATCAAATTAGCTGTTTAGTTTGTCCCAATTTCTCCCCTGTATTTAGTCATTTCTTAGGCAGGTTTGCTTGAAGCTTTAGTGAAATTTCATTGTGTTGTACAAGAAGAGTCCATTCTTAAATACCAATCTTTCTAGCCTAGGGTGATCCTGGTAATACTGTCAAGTTCTTGCTTTATTGATACCGTGATGTAACTACTATTTGGTAATTTCCTTTGGTTAGAAAAGTTTTTAGCTTTAAGATTCTGCTGTATTAGAAATGCAATCCGTGCTTTTGATACTTCTTTACTTATTACCTATCATGGTGTAGGTCAGCATTGAAGCTTGTGCTTTATCCATATTAAACTTTTTGATATCTTGCTTCCATTAGTTTTCAGGGCAAAGGACATCTGAAAACTAATCAAACTATTTCTGTGTCCTGTGCACACACAATCACCTGTCAACACTTGATCACCAAGAAGAAGCACTGACCCATTGAATGTAAGAAAAAGTTCCAGGTCAGCGATTTTTGTAGTTCAATAGAAAATTTGGCTTAAACTAACCTGGAGAAAGAAATTGTTCATATCTCTGAGCTACTGGAAATGAATCTAATTTATAATTCTGTCAGAAGAAACCATTAATAAATTGCTATGCTTTAAATGTCCATGTTGTACATTTGAAAATTTAGAAGCAATAAAATATTGCTGAAAATGTTCAGTGCTGGAGTAAAGTAATATTCAGCTAAATATTTTAAGATCATTCCTGTATGTTTTCAGTTTATAAATTATTCTAATTATTATTTTATATAATAGTGAATAAAATGAAATAAATATAGTAAGAAAATTATTCCATTTTAATACCCTGTTTCCCCCAAAATAAGACATCCCCTGATAATAAGCCCAATCGGGCTTTTGAGCACATGGCAATAAGGCCGACCGCTTATTTCAGGGTTCAAAAAAGTATAAGACAGGGTCTTATTTTTGGGGAAACACGGTTGTTTATCACAAAGATTGTTGCAATGCTGTATCATGTGCTAAGCATATGTTGTATAAGTTATAGACTTATTTTATAGCCTATTACATAGGGGAAAAAATGCCTACATATATGATAATAGTTCAATTCTTTCCATGATGACATAAAGATAAAATATTAAAATGTGGTAATTTTATCAAGAATTTTTCCCAGCCTCATACCTTTAAAAAGTCAGTGTGTATAATTTTTTATTATTATTCTAAAAATAAGGACCGGAGAAAGGTTTCATCAGACATTCATAAATTAAGAAAGGAAGATGGTAAAATATTAGTACTATGTTTTGTGTGTCTCAACACATTGCATATACTGTACCATCTATTTAGTGGGATATGGGCAATAGTGTGGTAGTGTCTAGAATAGAATAGAATAGAATAGAATAGAATAGAATAGAATAGAATAGAATAGAATAGAATAGAATAGCATCTTTGGGGTAAAACCGGGTTTTAGTTGCATTTGTGGCATACTGGCCAAAATGCAAGAAATCTGTCTAATATTATTTTTACTGTTGGTGGGGTTAATGTAGTGGTTAAGACACTGGGCTAGAAATTGGGAGCGTTTGAGTCCCATTGTATGTACAAAGCCAGCTGGGTAATAATGGTATGTGGGAATAACTTTGGAAGACAGGAGGAAGCAGCACAGTTTGAACAATGGTCAGACAAGTTGCAGCTAAGTCCACAGAAGGAATGGGGACATGGCAAATGTATTAGAAGGGACGCTCCTTAGCTTCTTGGACTGTAAAGGTGTGAGATTCTGTTAATGTAACTTTACAATACAGTTAGAATTAATACTTCTGAGTATGCTTCTTCTCTGCACTATCTTACAAGGCTGACACCTTCAATCTCAGTTCACCAAAGACATGGATGCATAGTGGAGGTTAATACCCACAGGGTCATTTTGTGAAGCTAGATTTAGCTATTTCCCTTTTTTATTTTATATTCTGCCTTTCTTTTTTTAACTTTAATTTCTTCTGCTTACCACTTTTCTTTTTTTTCTTTGTTTTGCATAATATTTATATCTCAAAACAGAATATCATTCTGGGTATGTAGAGCCATTCTTTTAAGGCACGTTGATTTAAAACTGACAATATAAATAGTCCTTCTTGTTTACAGTAACAAACATCTCAAATATGATGTAATCCGTATTTTTTTCTTTTAAAATGCCCCTCAATCCATCTCTAAATGCTTACTGAAGTGAACAGGATTCTTTTCATGAACTTAAAAAGAGGTAAATTCAAAAATATTTTCATCTGACAGCTCAGGGGTTTGAAACTGTTAGAACTGTTTATATTGTTTTCAGGAGAAGAAATTTAAAGATGAGGAAACTGTCTAGAGTACAAAGTCATCTGGAAAATTTCACTAAGGCACTTGGTTAGCTTCTTTGCAAAGCTAAAGAAAAAAAATGCAGTTCACCATGGACAGTTTTCTTTATAAGAATTTCCTATCCTAAAGAGATTTTATGTATGCATGTTCATAGAGAGACACTGAATTTTCTTTTTTTCATATCAATCAAAGCTTCTTGACTGGGACATTACTGTGCAATGGCCTAAACCTAATGTAATCTAATCTAACCTAACCTGATTTGTAGTGATATCCATTACTGCAAATACATAATTACAAAAGCCTATAGCTCAAATCAGATAGCTGGAAATAGTAGTAAAGGGAGTAACTTCTAGAATCCAAGACAGGAATGAAGATGGCTCCGAGTTCAGGAGCAGGACCATGGACATTGATAGTTCAGGGTACTGCTTTTCCTATCCTTTACAGACTAACTGTAAATCAGCCAACTGTGCATTGCAGTTGGCTGATTTCCTTATTTTTTTTTTTACTATAAGTATACTCATCAATTACAATATTATATGAAATTACTCCCAGAAAGTTCTTTTGATTATATTGTTGAAAAGAATGATGGTTTGTCTTTTATTGTGATGTATCCTGCTGCCCTAAAGTAAAAGCCATAATAGTGTAATCTGCATAAGAAAAAGGTGCCAACTCTTTGCATGTACAATTTTTTTATTGAAAAAGTTTTCAAATACAAGTTTTTCCCCCTTTTCCCCCCCTCTTCCCTAACCCCCCCTCCCCACCCATCCCCCCTGTGACTTCTTCACAACAATAAGCTAATTCATAACTAATTACATAATTTTACCATTCCCTTACTCCCTCCTCAAAATACTGACCCTTAGCATAATATTCTTATAACTCCCATTTTCGCAGTAATCTGCCCTTTTTCTCCTCCCCCAAACTTATAGTATATTATTACAACAATTTAACATTTAATCTTTTATATATATTAATATTAATAATATTAATATAACATTTCAAAGCAGCCTTCTCCCTACATCCAAATTTAACATTTATTCAGTTCTATCCAGTTCCTCCACTCCCCTAAATATATAACTTAAAAATCCTTTTTCTTAAACTAATCAATCAGTAAACTAACCTATTTCAACCCAAATTCCTGCAAAATTACCATACAATACAATTCTAAATATAATCCACTGCCCACTCTACTAAAATATACATATATCTATATATGCATTCCATTTTATAAAAAAAAAAAAGACAATAACTTTAAATTTATAATCCATATAATATCTTCTTTGATGTCTTTCCACTGGATTGTTAAATCCATCATCCATAATAGGGTAAGATAACATACTAGTGCAACAGTTTGTTCAAGATCTTCAATCATCTTCTGCCCCCATCAGTAATAGATATCCTCATATATATATGAAAGTAAAAACAACCACCCGAGTGACATTATAATTATATTCCATATAGTTGTAATTGTGGTTTTCATCAGGATTATTAATTCCCATCATCCTAGTGGGTAACATCCAGATCTTCTGCATGCCCCAGCATAATTCTCTTGCCTTGTAACTCGAAATAGTTATAATATATTTACCAGTAGAAAAAATCCAAAGTAGATAATTCAAATCCAAGAATGTAATGCTCTTTTCACACCCCAAAATCACGGCATTGCAGAGATCTGCCACTATCCTCAAGATAGTATTAAACAATTGTTCGCCTCCACTATCTTTTCACATATTCATTCATTTTTTAAGGTCCCTGGCTTCACTGTTGCTTGGTTTAGAAACTGCTTTTTCTATGAGATCTATTTCTTTTCTTTTTCTTTTGCGGGTTGAATTTCCATCCTGGTTTCCTTCCTACAAATTGTGTATCAGCTGATCGATTTTCATTCTGCTTTATAAGTTGATCTTGTTGGTTTTGTTTTGTTAACTCGTCTTTCTTTTCCATCACTTGTATAGCAACTGGTTGATTTACGCACTTGTCTGTAACTTGATGATTCATCACATTGGAGTTGGATGACACTGCTCTCATATTTATAGACAGTCCAGCTGGGGTATCCAGGGAGTCCAAAGACAATTTATCTACCACAGCCTCTGTAATTTGATATTTTCCTTTTGTTTCCAAGTCCTTTTGCTTGTCCTGTATTGTGCCTAAAGATGTTAAATTCATTTTTAAAATTTTTTGATAAAATTCTTCCGCTTTTTCAACAGTGTTCAGTTGGTATCTTACTCCTTGGTGTCTCAATATTAAACCAACTGGGACATCCCACCTAAATAGGATATTTATTTTTTTTAACTCAGTCACTAGAAAGCCAAATTTCTTCCTCTCCATTAACATTTTAGGCGGGAGCTCCTTAAAAATCCAAATCTTTCTTTCATGAAATTGCAAAGTAGAATTAAAAGAGTTCTGCACAATATTATTCCTAATTTCTTTATCTGTAAAATAAATCACCACATCTCTAGGCAATTGCCTTTGCTTTGCCAACCAGGAGTTTATTCTGTAAATTCTGTCAATCCTGCAAAACACTTCATCAGGTTGAACCTTTAAAATCCCAGCCAGAATTTCAGAAGATATTTTCCTTAAATCATCTCTGTTATTTTCCTGCAGACCTCTCAGTCTAATTGCATATTCTGTAAAATTATACTGAGTCATTAAAACTTCTCTTTCAATCCTCTGTTGCACATTTTCTTCATTACCAGTCTTTTGGTCAATCTCCATTTTAAGTTTGTCTTCTAGGCTATTATCCTGAGTGTTTGCCAAATCCTTTTTAATTTTTTGGATCTTGTCATCCAAATTCTCCTCAGTTTCTTTCATTTTAGACTCTAATAGTTTAGTCTTTACATCCAACTGAATCATAAAGTCTGATAAACCGTTAGCTGTTTTTAAAATCTTTCGATCCAAAAAGTCAAACTTTGATTTCACCAATTCACCAATTTCTTTAATTTCCTGCTTAAATTTTTCAAGTTGCTGGTTCACAATCTCATCCCTTCTTACAATCTCTTCAAGAAGAAATTCTATTATATTAAAGTCAGGTTTCTGAGACTGGAGAGTTAGAACTTGCTCATGTAATTTGTTAATGGGGGAATTCCCCCCCCCCCCGCTGCCTGTTTGTCTAACTGTATAAGTCCCAGTGCCATTTTCCACACAGACAAGATTTAGTGGAAAAGAGAAAAAAAAAAGCTTGTTTCCAACCAAGATCAATATCAGATCCCCCGGAAAAAAAAAGAAAAAAAAACAAGAGTGAGAGTGAGGTTTTGCCTTCAATTACAGCCAGAAGTATCCATTCCGCTACTTTGTAATAGAAAATGGAAGGACTTTCCCTTTTAGCCTCTCTTCAAGCCTCAGCAATCGCCATTTTAAAAATCTTTTTTCCTTTCACTTCTTAAACAACTTCAGTAACTTTTCTAAAATAAAAAGAATACTTGCGCTTCAGGATCAGAGGTCCAGCTCACATCTTCTTTAATTAATTTAACAAATTTACAGGCTTGCTTTTGCCACCTAGCTCTGCATGTAGCAGAGATCTCCCAGAGCCCGGAGCATCGGCTGGGGATACGGGGAGTCTCTTCCGCTCCGTCCCAAAAGTAAATAAAAAACTTTTGGGATTAGGCAGAGGACTCTACCCACCCCAGCTGGCTCTATCTCCGTTTCCTAATGGAAACGGAGTTTTTTCGAGCCGCCATTCCGCTATAAAGGCGGCTCTTCACAGGCAGTGGGTTCAACGATCCCGAAGGAGCGTCCGGCGGGGACAAACAGCAAACCGGAAGTCATCTGCATGTACAATTTTTCAACAACCAACACATTTCTTTTTTTTTATCACTAGCTTTCAGAATCTAAAGGAAGAAAGGAAAATGAGAAAGAAACATTGTCCTGTATGCCATAATATTGATTATATCTATTAACCTAAACTTTTTAAATAGAACAGAACAAAACTAACAGAGTTGAAAGGGACTTTGGAGGTCTTCTAGTCCAACTGCCATTCAAGCAGGAAGCCCTATACCAGGGGTCTGCAACCTTAAACAATCAAAGAACCATTTGGACCCATTTCCCACAGAAAAGAAAACACCGGGAGCCACAAAACCCTTCCCGTGCCTGACTATTTCTTGAGTGGCCACAAAACTAGCATATGTAGTTGAATTAAATGTTCTGTTTTCTTCTGAAACTTTTCTTTTTTTGGATTTATCCATGGCTGGCCTACCGGGAGTTGAAAAGCTTAATAAATCATGTGCTGGCATATTACATATCGGCAGTTGTGATGCATATTTTGAGTGACAGGGAGCCGCAACAGAGGGGTGAAAGAGCCACATGCAGCTCCAGAGTCACAGGTTGCTGACTCCTGCCCTATACCATTACAGACAAATTGTTGTCCAATCTCTTCTTAAAAATCTCCAGTGTTGGAGCACCCACAACTTTTGGAGGCAAGCTGTTCCACTGATTAATGGAATCAGTGGTCCTCACTGACAGGAAATTTCTTCATAGTTTTAGGTTTCTTCACTCTTTGATTAGTTTCCATCCAATGCCTCCTGTTCTGCCTTCAGGTGCTTTGTAGAATCGGTTATCCCCCTCTACTTTGTTGCAGTCCCTCAAATATTGAAACACTGCTAGGATGTCATCCCTAGTCTTTCTTTCAAATGACTTCTAATGTTAGATATCCTTGTCCCTTTTACACATTTTAGAAAGAATCACGTACATATTGAAAAAAATAGAGAAAGAGAAATTACATATATAAATAAAGGTCTTGTTTTCTTCTGTATGCAGTACATGTATACAATCAATGTAAAAATAGTTTTAAAGGCATTCTGTACATTTATTCTATACACTTCTCAGACTCAGTGAAGCACTATATCTCTTCCTATAGTTCAAACCCAAGTAGGAAAAATAGCCTTTTCAAAGCTGAGCTCTGTTTCAAAAAAATGAGTATAGTTTGACAAAATCTTCTGTAATTGTAATCATCACAAAATTGGTTAAAGATTGGAGTACAGAAAGCTGCTTGCCTTGAATTAAACCATGGGTCCTTAGAATTCAATACTCTGTATTAGCCTTCCTCAACATGATGCTCTCTGGATGATGAGATTAGTACAATAGATGTTGTAATTTAACTCATCTTGATGGCACCCAGAAGGGGAATGTCTTTCCTACTTTGCTGGGCATCCCATTTCCAAAATTTCAAGCAGAATTCTTTCCTAGCTCTATTTCAAATTATGTTAATTATTAGACTTTCTGTTGGTATGCAAAGAGAGTGCCCAGAGTTTTAGTCCCACTCCAAATATTATGTAACATAATTTGTACCCTGAAACACATAGGACAAAATTTAAAGAGATGTGGCTGAAACATTCAGGCCGACTAAGACAATAATAGTTACTAAGCACAAGTTCCTTTACTACTTTAAAATAGTTGTATTTTTTTAAAAAAACAAAAAACAATATAACCTATATTTTTCACCAGGATTTATGGGATGCCCATTTTAAAATCGAAACAACTGGTTTCATGTCAATGTAATTTGCAGAGAATGCAGCTGATGGAACAAAGTACAATGCTTTAATTTTGTACACTGATTTCAAAAGCTGCCCCTGGAACTAATTTGTTGTTGTGACCTTTCAAGCTGATGCTGACTGTCACAAAAGAGAAATGAAAACTTTGAGCAAATTTTAATTGCTTTTTTTCTCCAGCAACATTTTTAACTTGAGAGAAAAAGTTAAAGAAATTGAAAGCAACATAGCAAATGACGTATTAGAAAATGTCATTCATCTTTCTCTAGCCTTTTTTAAAAACTATTATCCATGTTTTCATATACCTATTTCTTCTTACTTTTTAACCAAAAAAATATGTTCACCAGCCTGCGCTACAGATTTAATAGAGGCTACTTCCAAAAGTTTGGAAAACAAGTATTGAAATATCTCCCATATGCCACCAAAAGTAACTTTTAAATCAGAGGTTATACTATGTACAATTACTCTCTGTCTCTCAAAGAAATTAAGTGCTGAAAAATATTTATAGGACTTTACATTATTGAGAGACCAACTAAGAGAAGAGAAATATAGTGGGACATTCTAAATATCGCTCTTATACTAAGGAAATATAAAATATGACTAGCGAAGTTAGTTTGGTAAAACTATTTGGCCACCTTACTATTCCATTTGAGAGGTCATCAGTGTCAAATCTCATTTTCTGTTTTAGATAGGTGCCAAGTCTTGCAATCTGAGCTTCACATATCACATAAATTGGACTGCACAGTTCTTACTGTGGACCAAGCAGTGAAATTCTTTGTTCCCCTCCCCCAATCCTGCTGATCTCAATATCCCCCATTTGCTATTTAAGCAGACACATGCAAAATCCACTTATGGCTTTCACCAGGAATTTCTAAACTGACCTTGAATTGTCATCTCCTATATTGGGAATATTTTCCAGGACAGTTGTTCACTCAGATTCTGTGTGCTGTGGTGTCAAATTAAGCATACTGCATTTACAAACTGCATGTCAAATGATAAGTCATTTAAAGGAATGTGCCGGAGAAATAATTGGTGATATTTTTTGTTGTCAGTGTTTGTTTTTCTTTCCATTAACATTAAGTAGTGTGAAAAGCTAGGTTTTCTACTGAACTGTCAAGAGTTTAGGGCTGAAAATTGCAACCAAGCAAAATCTAACTTGTTCTAATCTCCAGTATCTGATTATATTATTATGGGATTTTTTTGAAATCGATAAAAATAAAATTCATAAAGCAATGGTCTTTATTGAAGGCTAGTTTGAAAAGATACAGAACATGCCAGCCAAAAATAAGTCTGGATAGCAAGCAACTTTCCTCTAGTAATAAAACATTGACAATAACATTTCAGTCTCACTTCTTAATAGAAGACATTTATGGGCAGCCGTGACATTTTTAAATTGCCTGCTCAACAGATTGTCTATAGAAACATTATTGCTATTTGCATACAACAAATTTGACATTCAAGTATTTAACTTATTTATTTCAGGATCACTATTTAGAATAGAAACATGATAAGTATCCATCACAGTTTTCTGCACAGATATGCAAGTGATTAAATATGATTTCTTCCAAGGCTTCAATTAGCAGCATTTTGAGTTCATTTTTAAAATAACCCCACTGTTTGAAATGTCACAGCAATGGTAAATAAAAAGTTGCAAACACAACTGACCTTGAAGCTGAAGTGACACAAGTCCTGTTTGCCAGCAGTCAGGAAGTGTAAAGGAAACTGAAGTTCGTGTGGCAGCAAAATTATAGGTCACATGAGAAGCAAAGTGAAAGATGAAGAATGGGGAAGGACGACCGAGGAGAAAAATATCTTTAACCATTCAGGTATTTGAAAAATATTTGTCCATAGAGCTATGTCCTTGAAGGCAAAATGATTTGTTGGGCATCTTTTGTGCTCTTATTATTAAATAAGTTCATCTAGCTTTCTGTAATGGTTTTTGTACTTAAAATAAAATATCAAGCTGACACTCCTAAGTCCCAACTAGCGTCAGTCTTTAATTTATATATTAGTACATTCAGATGAACTTGATCCTTTTTGGGGTATCGGCCTTTTACTGCTGGGACAATGCTTCAGAAGATTTCCACACGTATATATGGTAGGCTCTGTTGCCTGCTCATCTCCACCCCCACCATATCTCTCACTTCTTATTCCCATAGCAAGTGGATTGTACATGATAATGTGAATTGTACCAGCAAATTAACATGCTTCTCCTGCTCAGTTTAATCACACTGCATATTTGTGCAGCATCTCCAAGGTTGGCTAGTTCTGTAGTGTTTTGTTTTTTACTGGAATCTTGTAACCAAGTATCAGAACAATTGGCCTGAACAGATTTTGCATATGTTTTACTGCTTTGTTCCAAGATATCTTTGAAGATTTCCCCTACTTATAAGAACCTCTAGTATGATAAGACGATGTTAGATCAGCCCTCTGGTAATTATCAGGATGGAAGGCTACAAGAACTGATGAACTAGCCACAGAAATATAATGAGAAATAGAAGAAGTATTAGTTTCTTCTAACCCAGTCTATACTAGCAAATCAACACAATGGAAGAAAGTGCTATGTGATCTGATTGTGTCATGAGGGCATTTTCTCTTTTAACTTTTAATAACTTTACATATTTAATTCTATTTTAACTTTGTTCTTATTTATATTTTATATTGTGAGATGTTTGTTGTATTTACAATACATGCCCAGAGTCAGTTATGTGAAATGGGTAGGGTAGAAATGTGATAAATAAATAAATAAGAGGACAATCTGCATTTTAATACCAAAGAAAAGGAAAATTAATGGAGTGTTCAAAATATCATACAATATTCTTAATTTCATATGCTAGCAAAATAATAATTAGGATCATTCAACACAAATTATAGTCCTACCTGGAAAAGGAAATTATACAAAAGGCTAAATAATACAAAATATTCTTCCTGATGCACACTAGATAATTTAAAAAGTAAACCATAACAAAAAGAATTCTGTATATGATAATAAAAATAGTTTGACTCTATTGAGCGTATCAAGCCATGAATGTGCTTAAAAAACGAATCCCAGAACATCTCATTGATCTCATGCAAAACCTTCACATAGTTCAGGAAACCACATTATGGGCATAATATGGTGAAACAGACTGGTTCCAAGGTGGCAAAGGAATCAGATAAAGCTGTGCATTATCTTCTTGTTTATTCAACTTTTATGCTGAATATATACTATGGGAAGCTGAATTGGAAGAAGGCTATGGTGGTTTTCAAATGGAAGGAAGAAAAATTAATGACCTGTGCTATGCTGTTGACGTTATTCTGTTAGCTGAAAATACAAAGGATCTACAGGTCCTAATATTAACAGTTATAAACAACAGTGAAAAATGGGACTAAAATTAAAGAACAAATACAGGTAGAAAATAGCATTCAACAGTCAAGAAAACAAACAAATGGATCATCAATCAATTCAATCTAGAGTTGGAGCACAAATGACCACACTCAAAGGACCAAGCTCAAGTGATCAAATTTCAGATACATTATGTATTAACTTATCTCTCTGGAGAAGATTGTGGTGCTGGAAAAAGTGGAAGGAAAGAGAAGAGAAAAACCAACAGTAAGGTGGATGGATTGATAATAGGTCCAGTGTGGGCACAGTTTGTTATGGAGAAAATCTCTGTGGTCGCCAAGAGACAGTATCAACTTGACAATACATAATTGATCAATCACTCTGATGTCTCTGATAATGTTTAAGTTACTGAAGTTCTTTCAGATACTTGTCTTTGTGTTCAAAATTTCTTAAAAATGGCAATCAATATACAACCCTGTGTATAGCAAATTTCTATGTACATTTGAAAAATAACATATTCAGAAAATTAAAAATTCAGAAGAATAAAAATCATTTCATCTAATCTAGACTCATGTGTACATTAAGAGCATAAGAGCCTTGATAGTACAGTGGTCTACGCACCCTGTTATTAACACAGCTGCCTGCAATTTGCTGCTGGTTCAAATCTCTCCAAGGCTCAAGGTTGACTCAGCCTTCCATCCTTTCTAAGGTAGATGAAATGAGGACCCAGTTTGTGGGGGCAATAAGCTGACTTTGTATAAATATACAAACCTATGAAGGCTATTGCTTAATGCATTGTAAGCCGCCCTGAGTCTCCGGAGAAGGGCGGCATATAAATCAAATTAAAAAAAACAAAAAAACATTAGAGCAAATAAAACAATCAGATGAATTTGTGGAGGAATGGCAATCAGTATTTAAAGCTGTTAACAATAGTGCTATACAGCAGATAGAAGGCAATTGTTTCTGCAAGTTATTATGCACACTGTTTAGCTATGTGTCAGTTCCCCCCCACACCCTGAGGAATGTACTGTATGCAGCACTGCCTCAAACTGGCTAAGAAAAAAATCAAATAGAGGAAAATCATAGGAACAAAAAGGTTTACTAAAGTATGGATTTCAGATCAGAATTTTAATATTAAAAGCAAAGTGTGAGGAGAATACATGGATTGTTATAACAACTTTGTCTGGTAAACATTTAATAAGAAGTTTTTTTATTTGTTAGAGATGAGTTATAATAGGTCTCCAGTGACTTTCATGTAATAGAAACATCGTAGAATTTGACAGAATTTGCTTCCATTTTAGAATAACTAGTGATTTTCTCTAACAGAAATTGATACTGAAAAATAAACATTTTAGAACTCAGCTCTAAGTACATAATATCAAAACCTTGCATAGTTACTTCCACCCACAATATTCCTTTTTAATGTGGATTAGGCTGTGTTTGAAGAACTGATCAATACACTGGAATAATTTCTTCATAATTTCATATACTTGCACAAACTGTAAATTTTCATCTGTAGCTTTTATTCATCCTGAAGATAGTGTACTTCCTGTTTTTCATTGTTCCCTTCTGGTCCCACATTGCTCCTCACATACACGTGCATGCACGTATGTGCACACAGACACACACACACCCCCTCAGATGCATTGCAGATTTGTGCCAAGAATGTGTTTTAGGTACTCAATGCCAGAAGGGCAATCTGGTAATTTGATTCTTTGGAAGAGCTTCCCAGAGAGGCATACATGCTTCTTTCAGTAGTTCCATTTGTGAAACTCCCCAATTCATTTCCTGAATGCTGCACAATCTGCTTTTTCGTGATACTGAAGGGAAAGCATATTAGTTTGGGAAGATAAGGGCAACATTACATTCTCCTGCATAGAATGGAAGAAGAGTATTTGGGGATATGGTAAACACCTGAGAATAAATTAGAAGAGACTCTCAAGTCCAGATAAGGAAATGGAAATCCTCCCACCACCCCACCCCACACACACAGACTGAGAGCTTAGACAGAGTATTGAATTGTGAACTGCAACTGAAGAATCAATGCTGCTGCTAAGAACTGAACTGAAGGTATAGTATCAGTTGATCAATCAATCAATCTAGTTGAAAATACAATGGAAGTGGAAGAAAGGACCTACTTTCCAGTCACCCATGATGGAACAAGGAAGGGAGTATGCCAGTGATGGATAACCTTTTTCTTGTTGTGTGCTGGCACCCATAATGCAATGTGCCCCCTCTGCACATGCGTGCATGACCTGCCACACTTCCCCCACCCCCCCGTGCATACGCATATGACCCCCCCCACATTCCCCCCGTGCATGCACATGTGACCCCCCCGTCCCCCATTTTGGGCCTAATAGGCCTCCTTGCAGCCTCCTGGGCCCAAAAATGGGCCACAGGGGGCAAACCACAAACCCCCATGCTCCCCCACCCCGAGTATTCCCACGCAACCCCCTGTGCATGCCCGCACAACCCCCTGTGCATCTTCCGCATGCACCCCAACCCTTCCAAAAATCAGCTGGCCGATGGGAGGCGCGCGCACATGCATGGTGAAGCTCAGCTGGGTGACAGCTCACGTGCCCACAGAAAGGGTTCTGCATGCCACCTGTGGCATGCGTGCCATAGGTTCGCCATCATGGGAGTATGCTAGGCCCTGACAGCTCCAGGTCACCAGAGAAGGAGGAGGTGAAGATAGAGAAGATGATGTGAATGCTGAAGCTGATGAGATGGTATGCCATATTCTTGTGTAAGGAAAAACTATTTTTGTTGAGAATGACTAGAGCTCCTGCTTAAAAGAGTGCCATGAATTTCAATATGCATCCCTTGACCAATTAATTGTGTTTTGGTTTATCTGTTTTTAATTAATATTATTTTGTTTTTTATATGTTCAAGTTTAACATTTTTATTGAGTTATAAAATATTGTAAAATACAAACATAAATAGAAAAGCAGTGGGGAGGAAAAGGGGGAAGAGAAGTGAGGAAGGGTAAGAAAAAAAGAAAAAGAAAAAAGAAACATTGACTCCTGACTCTCTATTGTAGTAAAATAAGGCATTAACATCAATTCACAACTTTTTTGCTTTTTCATAATAATATGAACCATTTTTGATATGTTCATTTATTGTACGTTGTCCAGAATATATTATTTGAATTGGCAGCCATGTAAATCCTTCAAATAAAGAAATTTGTAAACAAGTGACAGATGGCAGATATTTTTAATTTGGGAAATGAGCAGCTACATAACCATTGCCTCTAAAAGGAAGAGGCCCAGAATTTATGCCTGAAAAATAACCTATAAATTGGTCAGGATTGAAGAGTTCTGTTAGATGGAAAACATCTTTTAATGTCTTCTTGGGAATGCAGAACAAGGGGAGATTCATCAACATACCGACTGGCAACCCTGAAGCCATAGACCATATACAGTCTGAGATTGGCTAGAGAAGGTTTGGTGATACCCTTGCCTATGTCACAGAGTGACATAGTCACTATATGTCTTTTGGCAGTTAGTCTCTATATCAGCAGTAGAACTTTAGTATAAGCTAAATAGATCTGAAGCAATCCTCCTGTGGATTTTAGAAAACAGTTATAGACCGACCTGCTTCTATTGGTATTCCACGAATGTGAGCAGCCATATTAAATGTTTAGCATTTACATATTTTATTATAATTTAATATTTCAAGTTTATTAAACTTTTAAATCTCTACAAGAGGTTTGTAGAAACAAACAGGAGATCCACTAGCACATTGAAATTTATCTTATCTCCCAGACTAGTTGTCATCTAGATTGATCTATTGTGAAAAATAATCTGTAGATTTATCTGTTGTGTGTCTACCATGTAGACTTTTCTCAGAGAAACTACCCAATAAGAGAGGTGAAAAGCAAGCAATCTAAACTAAAATTTAAAAAAATATGAATGCACTATTGGAACAGGCAAAATGTTAAAATGGTTGAGGCTGATATTGGCTGTAATCAAAATCATTTTAAGATAAGATTACAGCTGCCCCCCCCCCCACCAAACTGATCATTATGTATGGTGACATAAATTACATCAGCCAAGGAATATCCCTGTTTATAAGATAAATCAGACAGGCAGAAATAGGCTCTTGACATCACATCTAAATTTGCATAAAACTTCATTAGTACAAGCTTTTAAAGAATTTGAATTGGTTTTTTTCTTAAAAGACTGATAATATTGCTGATCTTAAAAAGTTTATAGGTTTTTTTTAGTTATAATGGAGCATTAATGGGCCATTAATTCCTTATTAAAAATTGCTATTTTAAAAGACTATTTGAGTGATCTACCATAATGTACTATATAGTTATTTTACAAACAGGATAACTTTGTCACTGAGATATAGCTAAACAACTGCTAGAGATACACTGATGTATTTAGCAGATTAGGTTGCAAAAGAACTATTACTATTTTTATATTTCTTCAACACAATTTAAATCTATTGGCATTTATTCAGGAAACTGCAATAAAAATAATAAATGAATAGAATGTCAAAGATATCACAACAATTACAAAAAGAAAAGCTGGGATTTTCTATTTTGTTTAAATGGAAGGCCCACAATACAGAATCTGTCCAAATGCAATAATAGATGAATGATTCTAATATACTTTGAACTTGTTTTTATAAATTAAATCTTCTAGGAACTACATTTTAGAATAACGCTAGACAGTATTGAAGGGGACATGGTGGCTCAGTGGCTAAAATGCTGAGCTTGTCGATCGAAAGGTCAGCAGTTCAGCAGTTCGAATCCTAGTGCCGTGTAACGGGGTGAGCTCCCGTTACCTGTCCCAGCTTCTGCCAACCTAGCAGTTCGAAAGCATGTAAAAAATGCAAGTAGAAAAATAGGGACCACCTTTGGTGGGAAGATAACAGTGTTCTGTGCGCCTTTGGCATTTAGTCATGCCAGCCACATGACCAACAGAGACATCTTCGGACAGCGCTGGCTCTTTGGCTTTGAAATGGAGATAAGCACTGCCCCCTAGAGTCGGGAACAACTAGCACACATGTGCGAGGGGAACCTTTACCTTTTAGACAGTATTGAATATTCAATAGGAATATTGACTACTCCCCTCATGATGGCAGAAATATATGTCGAATCCCTGTTAACAAAAATTAATTTAAGCTTGCTAAAGGTACTGAACAAAAAGGTCAGAAAACAAGGACCACACAGAATAAGAGTTATCATATAATTTAATGGAATATGTAAATTAAATAGGATAAAAACAGATATAAGCACCTTCGGTTGCACTTAGAATCCAAAATAGGCAAAATGCCCCCTGAAAGGACAAAGCTAATATTATAAAATAAAATACAAAGAAATCAAAATAAATTACAAATCACTACATTCACAAACAACTTACACAAAATAATGTATAGGTTCTAAATGGAATTTGTGAAGAAGGGAAGCTGATTTACTCTAGAAGAAAGAAAATAACTAAAAAGTCCTGCCTTGGAAATTAGTGTACTTCTGTTAAATAACTGGTACGTGAAATTTTAAATGTTATTATTAACACAATGAAAATATCAGTAAATTATCTGGTGGTCATATAATTCATGCTTCTATCATGCTCAAACTGCTACTACCTTTTTCTGACAGGCATTTATGAAAAGAAAAATCATCTTCAACAAAAGATAATAAACAAATATCTATAAATAACATTGTTCACATTGAAATTTACCATATTAACCAGAAATACTTAAACATGCCTATAGCATTCCTATTTAAGTTCTTCTGAAAACTTAAGAGAGTATTTTATAATTCCTTTAAATGTGCAGTCACGCATAGAGTTATATAAAAATAGGGCTTTATTTATTTATTTATTTATTTATTAAATGATTAAATTTCCTACTGAGCAGATAATGGATGGGATCTGTAATTAGACAAAACTAGATTTTCTGAGCAATATACTAGAAATAGAGATGAAAAAAAAAACCACAGAGATTAATTTTCTATTGTCAGAGTTTAGCACTAAGTAATAAATTCTCAAATATGACCAAATGATCATCCTTTTTTAAACAGTAATGCTCCCAAGAGGTTTAAGCGGATTTTTCATCTGCTGGCTGAGACTCCTTGGAAAAGCAAGTTTTTTATTCTAGTTATTCAAAAGTGACATTAAATGCATTTTTAAACAATTGGTTTATTCTTTCCATTTAGGGAGACTACTTTTATTTAGGCAATCAAAGAACTAGTATCTATGTCTGAAAATGTAAATTGATCTACAAGTAATCTAATCTCCATAGACTTAAAAAAATAAATCTGTTACTAACTTACTCAAATCAGATAAACAAAAATATTTTTTCTTCCTAAGTAGTTTCTGCAACAAATATTTAAACATATTCTTCCTTCTAAAGTCAATATGGAGAATGTGAGATTAAAATATTATTTACTTTTTCAAAATTTTTAAAAAATGGATAAATATGTTTTTATTTTCCAAGGATTTGACAAATTACTGCTGTTCGAACAATCTTGTAATCTAGAATTCATGGTGAGGGAATGTAATACACACAGTTTGACTTGTAGCAAAAATATAAATGATTATGCAAAATAATTTTTAATTCTTATAAGATCACGGCTGCAATCCAAGTATGTTTGCACAAAACTCTATATAAATAGTAGAGTCTATGTACTGTTCAGTGTTGGAAATTTTCTTTTCTTTAGAAGAAAATATGGGATCTCTTTATTAATGTATGTGGCAGAGCAACTGTTTGAATGCAAGCTACACTCATACAAACTGGCTTTTATCATTATTAAGATGATCCTGGAGTCATGATCGTATACAGACACATGCATAATCACACATATATGCTTGTTACTGCTAGCCTAGTTATGTAAAGCTCAATGGTAGTTAAATGATATTATAGTGCCAAGAAGAGTTTTCATAGGGTGTAGCGTTAGCTATGAAAAAGTAAAAGATTCAGAAACTCTACACCTTCCTAACTTGATCTAAAAAGAACATGAAATTCCATCGGAACATCAAAATTATACACAATTTATTCCTATTATTTTTTAGGTTAACCTACTGACTATAAGTCACTAGCCTCTGACGCCAATACAGAACTGAGGGTTACTTATTGTCTTCAATGGAGTGGGGGGCAGAAGGCAAGAGGTCAATCCTTATAATAGGATATTTGATTGGAACTATTTTCCAGTATGAAAGGGAAAAAACCCACTCATTTCATCTACTAGTGCATAGGAGAAGACATCACAATCTCATTAAGACATATATATTTTAACAAAAGTTATATGAGAAATGCGCTCTTGGAAAACAACATACAAATTTACCAAAGAGACTAACCTACTATAGAGACAGGGTTGCCACAACATTGCAATATCAATCCAGTCCCTTCTAAGCTTGTATATCGAGCAACCATGCAAGACAGTGCATTAATTTGCATACTAGATCATCTCACATATTGCTATTGTTAGAGAATGAATAATATATTTAGACTATTCAGCTAGTATTCATAATGGCACACTGATATTCTTCAGTCTTCTTTCGGTTTTGAAAAAAGTAAATATAGGAAAATTAATTTATGAACAGACATCTTCAGTTAAAACAAACAGTTTTAGGGTATCAAAACAGGCAAGCTGGTGGATGCTGCAGATGGCATCTTGCCTGTTTTAATATCTCTCACCGTGCCGAACGGATTATATGGACGGATTATTCAGGAAATAATGCTGTTACATATTACATTGTTGCTTCTACAAATACTCTTTCATTTACAATAGACTTGATAAAGTGCAAATTTGGTCAAAATACCTAAATAAAGCATGCTTTTTGAATTGCATCCAAAGATAGTTAGGCAAGATTTCTTCCTCTAGTAGCATGCTATCATTTATTCAACTCTAGCAAAACGTTGCATTCATATTTCATTCTGCTGTCTCCTTGACTGGCTCCCTACCGTTATTGCCCATCTTTTCTTTAGTCCTTTATTTGTTTTGAAATCTCTCTACTTCTGTCAAGTAACAACCATTTGACCCACATTTCTGCTACGTGGCTCCGTTCCTCCAACAGTTGCTTCTCTGAAAAAGTATTTCTGTGAGACTCTGCAACCCTTTAATGGAAAAGGGAATTTCAATTTTTCTCAGCTTTTGCCCCTTGCATTCTGTAGAGGCATGCCATGCATAATTTTTTCCATTAAACTTAAGTTCTGGATGGCTGAAGAATAATATTGGTTTCTCAGGCTGGTAATCTGGGCTCAATTTTTAAGGATAGCTCGTACAGTGTGTCCTCATCAATGATGAGGCTTTTGTCCAATAAGTACTGAGTGACCTGGGAAAACAAAAATATGAAACGATTGTTTAGTGATGTTGGAATCATTATACACTTTCTTGAATAGAATTGTATCTTCTGTCAAAATGAGATATTTCAATCTTCTTTGATACAAACACGAGAGGAAACAGATATGTGATTTAGAAAAGAACAGAAATACTTTTTTTAATGCAGATGGCAGTCAGACAATTTAATCTGCCATAACCCCACCAGCTCTCCCATCAAAGCAATGTGGCTAAAAATCACCTTCTGTGGGTTATTTTTAGGTTGTCATCTCACTCAATGCAAAGTGATGGCTACTTATACAGATCAATCCAGAGAAGGAAGGAACCCATGTTTTTTTCCCATGTTTCCTCTTTGACTTGTATAGTAATGCAAAAAGAAATTGGGAAGAAGAACCAGCGGTGTCCAGAGGGCAGCAAGAGTGGCATCTGCTGTCACGATGCAAACCCCTTTCCTTTTCTACATGGTCACATTACAAACATGCAAAAAGAAGTAGAGTTCCAGCAAATATTTGGATACAGCTTCTGCCACTCTGTTCCCGCCCTTGCCCCCCCACCATCTGTTATATTACTATTGTAGATCACCTTGCTTCTGAATATAGATAGTCCTCAACCTACAACCATAATTGAGCCCAGAAACCCTAACCCTAACCTAGAATTACAGTTGTGCCACTTAGTAAACATCACATAACTGATCTGATTTTACAGCATTTTTGTGGTGGTCATTAAGTGAATTTGCAGTTGTCAAGTGAATATTGCGGTCATTTAGCAAATCCACTGCCTGCAATGAGTGTTTCTTGCCAGAAAAGTACAGGAAGTCCTCCATTTACATCCATTTGTTTAGGGACCATTCAAAATCACAATGACATTGAAAAAAGGTATTTTTGACCATTTTTCAGTTACTACCATTGCAGCATCCCCATGGTCATGTGATCAAAATTCAGAAGCTTGGCAACTGGTATGAAGTTTTGATGGTTGCAGTGTTCCAGGATCATGTGATCAACTTTTGTGACCTTCTGACAAGCAAAGTCAATGGGGAAGCCATTGATTCACTTAATAACCGTGATACTAACTTAACAACTGCAGTGATTCACTTAACAACTATGGCAAGAATGGTCATAAAGTGTGGCAAAACTCACTTAACAACTGTCTTGCTTAGCAATGGCAATTTTAGGCTCAACTGTTGTCGTAAGTTGAGGGCCAGCTGTAAATGCCAGTTTCCGGCCCCCCAAAAATATCATAAATCAGAGTCATGTGACCATGGGATGCTGCAAACAGCCACAATGCAATCATGTGTCCGTTGGGGTAGGGGGGGGAGAGCTGACAGTTGGCAGAATTTTGAATCTGGTCATAAGTATTTTTGGGTCTGTGGTAACTTACGACCGGTTTTACGTTGCTGATGTAACATCAGGAATTCAGTTGTCTCAACATGATCACTAAGCTCTGAAACCAAACACTGACCAACAGATACCAGCTATGAAAACCTATACCAGTATAATGCTGAAACTTTAAAGTCACAAATCTCTTCACATGCTTTTTTTTCAAAAAAGTTTATATTTTTATTTCTCATAAACATATTTACATGTACAGTCATTTGTCCACCATTTTTCATTCATGCTTTAGTGATTAAAAAAATATGGTGCAGCATTTATTAATATATTCAGAGTAAGGTAAAAAATGTATAGAGTGGTAAAAGGAGATATGAAAATATTGTACCTTTTGTTGATGCTCTATTCGATAGGAAGCCTGTTGGAATTGACGTATTTCCCTGATAATATGCGATATCTGTTAAATAAACAAGTATCAATAATAATTTCTTGTTGAATTTTAGAACAGTGGTTTGAATTCTAATTTTTCTATATAAAATTGTAAAATATAGCAATGTTTATATTCTTTGCTCTTCTTTCTGGAGCTCTTTTAGTCTCTGAATAGTTCATCCTAAGCCAAAAGCAGGAATTATGCTCCAACCCAGTAGAATTAAACTAGGAAAAAACTATAATTTTATTGTTATTTTGGACTTTCCACTTAAAACAACTGTTTTCCCAATAGCATTTCCCTGATTGTCCAAACAGGCAACAATCAGTGTGGCTTATCAACTGGAGCGAACGAGATTTGGGAAGTATATTTGATGCTACTGGGTTGGCCTAAATTCTACAGTAAACTTTCTGTTCTTTTTCTCCAGCTCCTTTTTAACTAAGGGTATGCAAAATGGGTTTTTGAGTGGGTTTGAGTATTCTATGCTTTACTGGGTAGATTAATTTTCTTTGAGTTACATTTAAGTCCCTTGGGTTTAAAAAATACAGAAAAAATGGGTATGGATTCTGTATTTCCAAAATAGTGCTTTTTAATTCAGTTTAGGAATGATTCTCTGTTGCCAGAAACACAGAGAAGGAGATTTGACCGGGTTAGTGTCTATGTTGTGGATATGATGGGTACTGGGCTAATCAAGACTACAATACTGATTCTCCAAAATATGCCAGTAGATGGTGATAGAACATTGACTGTAAATACAAGTATCAACAATTGCTTTTTTTAATTTCTATCTGCACTAACTATGAAATATAATCTTATATACTGATACCTATAAATTCTTATAACTTTTTTAAAAAAAACCTATAGAAAAAAATTACCATTCGCATTTTAGAAAAATTGACTAGGCCTTCTTCAGTAAAGTTTGGTGTTCCTTCTTCAATAAATGCCAGATCTGTGAGGTACATCCCAAGATATGGCACCGAAGGAGGATTGCAACTGCAGAATAAGAAAAGCCAGCTGTCAGGAATGTAGGTTACAGACAATCTTTCCTCCCTTTTTCCACTATCAAAATGTATGCCAAATAAATACCTTTATTTAGAAGTAAGTTGCACAATTATCTAGCAGAAATTACAGGTAGTCTTCAACTTACAATTCATTTAGTGATTGTTCAAAGTTACAACGGCACTGAAAAAAGTGACTTATGACAATTTTTCACACTTACAACCATTGTAGCATCCTCATGATCATGTGATCAGAATTCAGATGCTTGGAACTGACTCATAGTTATGACCGTTGCTCTGTCCCAAGGTCATGTGACCCCATTTTGCAATCTTCTGACAAGATTCATTTAATAACCATGATGCTAACTTAACAACTGCAGTGATTCACTTAACAACTGTGGCAACAATGGTCATAAAATGTGGCAAAACTCTCTTAACAAACATCTCACTTAAGAACAGAAATTTTGGGCTCAATTGTAGTAGTAAGTCGAGAACTACCTGTACTCTGAATACAGATAGCTAGAACAACTTTAGCTTTAGAAAATATTATATTTATTAGGCTGAATTCATGGTATAACCGTATAGTATTTAACTTTCAGATGTGATTGTCATTATACTATTTTAATTAATTCAATTAATTGCAGCGAATTAAGTGTGTGAATAACAAGGCAACCTCCAGCCTATGGACTACAGTAGGGGCAGCAGTGGTGAAATCCAAATTTTTTTACTACCGGTTCTCTGGGCGTGGCATGGCTGGGTAGGCGTGGCTTGGTAGGCATGGCAGGGGAAGGATACTACAAAATCCTCAATCCCTCCACACTCTCAGACCAGCCAGAGGTGGTATTAGCCGCTTCTCCGAACTACTAAAAATTTCTGCTACCAATTCTCTGAACTGGTCAAAATTTCTGCTACCGGTCCTCCAGAACCTGTCAGAACCTGCTGGATTTCACCTCTGAGGGGCAGGTTCCAAATCCCGTCACTACCAGTTTGCTTGTGTGTGCATACTTCCGCGGCACTTCTGCGCATGCGCAAAAGCTTTTGGGCAGGTGGGTGGAGCCTCCCGCCGCCACCGCTACCAGTTCACCCAATTCGGTAACCCATCACTGGACTACAGGTAGGACATGCATCAAATCAAAACATAATCTTTTTCCTATAACGTATTTTTGTGCCTACAAATGTCATTACTTCACTGAGTCCTTTCCCTCAAAGAAGAGGTGTCAAGATTCTTCTTTATCATCTCTTGCACACATTATATGCTCAATGAAGCTGGAGTTATTTTTTTCTAACCTATCCTGTATAGAACAAGCATTCCTCAATTCCTCCTTCATGGAAGAACTGCAAGAAGAGGTTTTTGGACGCAAGGGGAACAACTTTGTAACAGGAGCTTTCATTCTACAAATCAGGGCTGTAATCCAATCTGCCATGGATGTGATGGTAAAACAGCCATTACTGTTTCAGATCTGTATCTTTAACTAGCTAAATAAAAAGGTCACAAAAGCATTCAAGCTTTGGTATCTTCTATTCTCCATATTACACAGATGTTAGGGAGAACTAACAGCTCAGAGTAAGAAGCAGGAGAAAAAGAGACTAAACCCTTCCTGAAAGGAAACCTATTAAAGAATATGGAAGTGAAGCCAAATTAGCTATCACTGACACAGTTTTGATTTCAGGTTTAAATCAAAATTGTCTCAATGATTGCTAGGTTGCAGAAACAAAGGACTAATGTTTTTTTTTTAAAAAAAATAGTCTGTCATCCTCTACAGATGCAAATTTTAAATCATACAATTATTAGAACAAAATAAGAGACATACTTCTTGAGTGTTTCTCTCAGATTTTTAAATCTTCCCTCAGATGACACAATCTTTTGAAGTTTATCCATAAGAGCTTTAGTCTACAAACAAAAAATGGCAAAAATGTAAGAGAACACAGAAAGTGCTTCCTAAACAAGAATTAAGCTTCTGAGAAATGTGTAGTTCTTCAAGTAATCTTTATTAAACGTAGCCCAACTGAAATAAGAGGTTGGCACAGAAAAACTTTTATGTGTGTATTCACTGCTTTGTTCAACTTCTTCAAATACACATACCAAAGTGTGTCCTATCATATACAGTCCTGAAACAGGCTCATCATAAAATTGTTTAAATTAATTCATGGCTGCATCAGACAATTACATGAAAAACATGTCATTTTTGCAAGAATAATATTTAAACCGTTACAGTAATACATCCAGAAATGCACCCTTATGAAAAGGATACCAAAAATATTAGGTTAAATAAACTGCACAATTTTCTCATCATGAAAGTAATTTGGTGCTCAACAGTTATTTCACGGGGTTGGGCAATCTTTCTTTCACCCAAGAGTAAGCCTTTTTGTGAAGTGTCTCAGTCAGTATTAATTACTTACTTGTTTAGAAACCTTTGCCCAGGTTTTCTTTAGTCTGTAGATTGCACTTCTATTCAAGGCTGATGTGATTTCAAGGACACCATTGTAGTTGTGCAGACATCGGCAAATATCTGCCACTGCAACCCATTTCTCAATGGTATTAGCACGGGAACTGATATCAGTGTAATTCATAATTTGGGATGCTACAAGGTTGCTCATCTAAATGAAAGAACTAGCACCATAAATATTTGCATTTACAAGACTGAATTAATCACATATTTAAATTAATGATTTAAATATGTCTGACTTTTAGCAAACAAAACATATATTACAAAAATGATGAAAATAGGACAGCCTTTCCTGACTTGCTACCTTTCAAGAATATTGAAAATTCTGATATCACATTTGAGAGATGCTAGGTTGCAAAAGCCTCTAATTAAACAAAACAAAACAAAAACAAAGAAATAATTGAACAGATAGCAAAGGAAACAGCTGTACAATAGATTCCAATAGCATACAAAGAGTAAAAAAGCAATGTGACATATAAGCAGAAATAATCAAAGTAATAAGGAACAATTTGTTTTACAGTCTTAATAAAATATAATTTAGTTTCTTTTGCCATTTCTTGGCAATCTCAGCAGATTTCTTAAGATTCTACATTTAAAATGTTTACTAGCAAACTGCTTGGCTACTCTTCAGGAAAACTGGAATCCTTTGGTAACTTTTATTTTGGTTACCTTTGGTAACTTTTATGGTCTCAGAAATATTTTTAATCTAGCATTCTTGTATTCTTAGAAAGTATTCTCTATTTCTATTACAACTCACATCATTAAAATGTTGGCTGGTTTTCATAATGTAAGGTGTTCTTTCATTTTTATCCAATTTCATCCAACCCTGCCCAAGAAATTCTCTGGGGGAAAAAAAGAAACAGCAAAAAACAGAAAATATTTATTTTTGTTAGCTCCATTTACTTTGAACACAACTTCACAATTCTACAATGAATTTTTCTCAACTACTAAAAATGAATTTGTTATAAATGTAAAAGCCTTTACTTAAAGCCTTATTAAATCAGCAAATAATGTTTGTTTGAAAAAAACTGTCTCTAGCCAGATCTTTAAAGTAAGAAAAAACAGGAGAAAAGTTCTAAACCTTTTGTACTACAATAGGGTCCCACTAAAATCAACTTATTTTCCTATTTAACATGATCATACAGCGTGAATCATGTATATTGCTTCATATAATTTCTTTACACTCATTATTTCCTTCCCCCTCCAAACAAGATATTCATGGAATATGCTTTGAAAATGGTAGCTCCTTCTCTTTTGCTGATTAAAAAAAGTAAACAAAGTACAGACCAGGGGTGGGATTAAGCCGGTTCAGACTAGTTTGGGAGAACCAGATGTTAATTTTATATCTGGTTCGCCAAACTGGTAGTTGCAAGGACTGGCTGTCTCTGCCCCGCCAACCCCACCCTTCCCAGGAGTCCCCATGTGGCCCCTTTTGGATGCCAAGTAAGTGCAGCGCCAGTGCGGAGGCTCTGGGAGGGCAAAAAACAGGCCTCCCAGAAGTTCCAGAAGTCTGGAAACAGGCCCATTTCTGGCCTCTGGAGGGCCTCCAGAGTCTGGGAAAGACGGTTTTCACCCTCCCGGAGGCTCAAAGAAAGTCTCCAGAGCCTGGGGAGGATGAAAAACGGGCCTCCCGGAAGTCTGGAAATGGGCCTGTTTCTGGCCTCCAGAGGGCCTCCGGAGCCTGGGGGAGGCCATTTTCACCCTCCTGGAGGCTCAAGGAAAGCCTCTGGAACTTGGGGAGGGCAAAAACACCCTCCCTCCCACCGTGGTGCAGGAGGCCGAGTAGCCACGCCTACCATGGCAATGCCCATGTAGCAACTGGGCAGAGAAATTTTTGAATCCCACCCCTGGTACAGACATTAGGAAACATAAAGCCACGTTCTACAGAATCAGGGTGCTCATCCATCTGGCCCATATATGTAATACTGTTTAGAAGTAGTATTGAGGCTTTGAAATCAAAATTTCACAAATGATTATTCCAAGTTTTACTTAGCGATGTAACAAACTGAACCTGGCTCCTTTGTATTTGGAACTCAATTCTCTACTTTTGAATTGGCAACACATACAAAAAATTTATTGCTGGTTCTTTGGAGTTTTATTATGTACAGATATGTTAACCTTTTCAGGAAATAAACTGCATCCTGCTCACAAAAAACAACTTAGAAATACTGTGCTATTACTGCATTGTGCTTTGATATTAGACTTTCATGATCCATTTATGCTGAGAGATAGGCACTGATTCCATTTCCACTGTTTGTATGATCCATTCCAATTTTATGCAAATTCTTGTATTATCCAAACCTTTGCTTAGAAATATTTTCATTGCCATAATAATGACTGGAACACCACTTACTCATAAGGTATGCCTCTGAAGACAATGTGATCTAAGAGAGTTATTTGTTCAGCAAGTTCCATCGCTGATAATGTTTCAAAGCATTCTGGTTTTGGACACTCTAGCTATAAGGAAAAATATATTTTAAACTGTTTAAAAGGCAATTTTAACCTTTTTATTTGTTTTCTACAATATTAGATTAACAGCTGTTTTATTAGTCAGATTTTATTATTTGTTGAAGGAAAATCCTGAAAGGGAAAAGCACTTATGTAAATATGCTTTCTGTTATTTAAGAGAGTTAGAGCAAAATCAGCAAAATCATCACTGAACCGATTTCAACAGAAATGCAACCTAAAATACAATACAGTGGGGAAAAAAATCATCTTCCGTAATGAATTTTCCCTTTTGCCGATATTTTACCCAGATTTTAAAAAGTTTATCATTTTATACATATTAATGAATTTCTCTCAAAATTTTTATATTTTATTTCACAATTCCTAAAATTAATACATTTAAGATTTTAGAAATTAAGAGTGTTTCCAAAAGGGCTTTGACAAGATATATTCTCATTTCTCCATCATTCAAAACAGCATTTCATGATTTCTTATTTCTGAAACCAAGAATTGTTTTCTTAATGTTGGAAACTAATAAAACAACTTCATTGCAGTTTTCCAATTTTACAGGAGTCCTCAAGTTATGACAGCAATTTCCATCCAGATTTTCCATCACTAAGCAATAACACATCACACGATTACATGACTTAGCAACAGCAATCCTAGTAATCCCAGGTGCTGCCATTAGCCAGAAACTGTGTAGTTCATTAAGAAAGGACCTCAAAAGACTGTAGTGCTAGGCAAGCAAGCCAGTGGGCAAGAGCTGCTGGGGGTGGGGGGTCGGTGAGAGCCACAGGTGAGTGCTACTGAGAGCAGATGGACCATAAGCTGTGGGCAGGTGCTACTGAGTGAGGACAGGTCCAGAGGTAGGCACTATGGAGCAAGGGTAAGCCAGTGAAGGCTGCAGATAGGCCAGTGTGGGCCACTGGTAGTCACTATAGAACATGGGCAGGTTGGCAGGAGTTACTATGGAGCATAAATGGAGACGGGGGCTACAGAGAACTTTTCTTGTGGGAATTAAGTAGGGAAGGTTGCAAATGGTAATTAAGTAGCCATGGCTCACTGTGACTGGGTTTAAATCCCTGTCATTTAGTGTAACTTTGAACAGTCACTGAATGAGTGGTCATAACCTGAGGACTACCTGTAGTTGCAAGATTTGAAATGTGCCTTGTGGCTTTTACCAATGAAAATCTTTCTGCAAAATTCTGGGACATTTTTCCCCTTTCTCCTTTTGACTGACATTTATAGATACAGAATATGAACACATATTGTGCTGGAAGTAGCCACTTCTCAGAAAGAGTATTATATTGCTACTGTTTATAAATGACTTAAATGTAATCCAAAAAGCAACAAACTATACGGTATATTTGCACTTTCTTATCGAAGTACAGGTAGTCCTCAGTTTACGACCGTTAGTTCAGAAACTGTTTGAACTGTTTGAAATTATGACAGCACTGAACAAAGATATTTACGACTGGTCCTTGAAGGACATTGGAACAGACCAATCTGTTCCAATGCCCCCCATGGTCATGTGAACAAAATCCGAGTGCTTGGCAACCAGCTCACACTTATAATAATTGCATCATCTCATGGGAACATGAACAAAATACAAACACTTGGCAACCTTCTTGCACTTACAACCGGCTGCAGCATTCCAGAGTCATGTGACTGTCATTTGCAATCTTCTCTGAGCCTTCTCATAAGCAAAGTCAATGGGGAAACTGGTAGGGAGTCCTGCAAGTCACTCAGACCCCTTATGCCTGGCCTTTCATCACTTGCATGCATTACTTCCTCCTTTCTTCCTTCACTTGCAAACCCCTCATGTCCTCTTGCTTCAGCTTCCATGTGCTTGTACATATGGACACATATCATTCAACTCTTTTCCATGACCTCCTTGCAGTCATATACATGCCTATATCCCATGTTCTCTTTCTCCAGCCTCCCTGAACTCACATGTACCCAGCATCTCACCCCTTTCTCCCCTGCCTTCATGCACCCCATTTCCTCTTTCCCAGATCACCCTGTGCTTGTACACATGCCCTTTCCCTAGCCTCCCTGTGCTCCCATGTATGTACCCCTTGTTCTCATTTTCCAGCCTTCCTCAACCCATCTCCCCCAACTCATGTGTGGCTTGCTAACTCATGTGAGCCCCCAGGGCCTCCATCTCCCTCCTGAGGCATCCCTGCACTCTTTACCTTTTCACTTCTTGCTTAATCCACGAATCTGGGGTTAAGCAGCAATCAAGACTGCTTGGATTGCTGTCCCTGATGATGTAGTCACATGACATCATACATTATGACCACATTGCTTAGTGACCAGCAATTCTAATCCCAATTGCAGTCAGAGCTCAAAGACTACTTGTGAAGTGTTGTTATTCAGCATTCACCAGAAATGCCCTCTTCTAGTAAACCATGTTATTCTTTTTCACCCCATTTCAACTAATAGTTTTATGGCTACTTAATCAGAACCTGGATATTCTTGAAATGGGCAACTGTATTTGGGTCTTTCTTTATTTTCCTTTTAAATATTTCTTGTACTTGTATAAATCTTCGGATTCTGGATAAGCTTCCTTGTGGATAAAATACTATAGATAATGGGGAGTTGTAAAGACTTGCTAATACACAATTCTTAAAATAAAAATGCATAGTATGTACAGAATCCTAGAGTATTCGTGTTCCTAGAACAGAATAGGAAAAAGAAGCTTAACATAGTAAATAATATGCCTAGATCAGGGGTGTCAAACTTGATTTCATTGAGGGCCGCAGCAGGGTTATGTTTGACCTTGGGTGGGCCGAGTGGGTGTGGCTGGGGTGAGTGTGGCCAGGGTGGGTGTGGGCAGCTTGATTTCCTGAAACCCTCTGCTAATGAAAATGGAGCTGGGGGGGGGGCTATGTGCAGCCCTACCAAGCTCCGTTTTCACTGACATTGTGGGCCGGTCCTTCACTGTTTCCAGGGCAGCCCAGTGGGCCAGATCTAAGCACCCCACAGGCCGGGTCTGGCCCGCAAGCCTGGCCTAGATCTTGAACAAGCTGTCACAGTTACATCAAGTGCTCCACACTTTTTAAAACTTTCTGTGCTTCAAATTCAGTTTGATACTTTCTCTACATAAATAACTCTTCCATGGTTAGCAGATTTTCACTTTTTAAAAATTAGTTCCTGTTTATGTTTTACTTGCAAATTGCCATTTCAATTTTAAATAGCCATTTGAGGGTTTATTTGAGGAACTGCCTCCACCTGATTTACATGTCCATGTCCATCAGGTCTGGAAGAAGAGATATATTGTTCTTTCCGGTGAAAGAATTTCCTCTAGTGGGGCCCAACAGATGGGCTTTTTCTGCCATGGTGCCCATCCTGTGGAACATCAATCTCCCCTCCCCCACCTCAAGGTAAGATTAGTCCTATGTTTGATATTCTTCTAAAAATCCTCAAAACATGGCTTTGTCACAGGCTTAGGAATCTCAAAGAAATTGTGATTTAATGAGATGGCAGCATTGTTTTTAACATCAATTTTTCTCCTCTACCATCTTGTTATTAATACTTCTTGATGTCTTTTTAATTGGACCTGTTTTTATTTTACTATTGTTTTTATATTGAGCAATACCTAGAATCACTTTTCTATGAGAGGGATGGCTACATAAATAAACAATTTGTGTAATACAATATATAAAGTCATGATATATAAATAGTTTCTGGAGGTATGACTCATTTTAATCAACTTCCTCGGTATATTTGTATAACATCTCAACAAACCAAAGTTCATATTCATAGCGATTTTGTTTCATTGTAACTACTGAACAGTTAACACCTAATGATCAAAGGAAAATATAACAGAGAGTAATAGGCAAAAAGGGCAGTAATAATGGAATAGTCAAGCATAATTTCCAGAGTAAGCTCAATTTACATAAATAAAAAATAAACCAAACATACCGTATATTTATTTAAATAAACTCACCATCTGCATTATATCTTCTATTTTTAAGTGTGTGTCATCTTGATCCTCCTGAGAAAGTGTCCTAAAAATAATTAGCGATATATTTTATATCACAATGAAATATCTGCTGTCTTTTGCGCTATTTTTAATGTTTATCTTATAGGTATTCCAAGTGTTTATATATGCTTATTTATTCTATTAGTATGCTGTCAAATCAATGCAGACTCATGGTGGTTTACAAAACAATCAATAAATATAAATACTTTAAAACAATATGTAATCAAAGTTACAGCAATCAAGAATAAATTATAATTATAAATTATACTGAGAGGAAAATTAATTAAAACAATACAAATAAATGAATAAGTCATTCAAAGTGAAATAAATTGAAGACCGCAAAAATAAACTAACCAAATGCTTCACAGAAAAATTAGTAGCTCCTTCTGGAACATTATAGGAGATGGAAGAAGTCTTAATTGTAAGGGGAGGTATTCTGCAAAGCGGGAGCAGCAATTAAGTCTCTGCATTTCTTCTCCTTACTTCAAGAAAGTGGGATATAACCAAAAGCTTCCCTAAGAAGAACTTACAGGATGCATCTTCATGACTGCTACTTTGAAATAATGCCTAATAAAATGATAGCCATAATTTTAAAGTTCCACTGATGCCATGTGAGTCTTGCATTTTCAGAATGATTTTCAATTGCAATGTTTCTAGTACTCTATAAATACATGCCAGATACAGTATATCCCATGCTATTTCCATACATTTATAAAACAACACAGGGACCAAGTGTTCTGACCCAGGGGTGAAATGCTCTCGGTTCGGACTGGCTCGGAGGAGTAGGTAGCAATTGTGGCGGGTAGTTCGGAGAACCGGTAGCAAAAATCCCTGCCCCCGCCCTCCATGCCCAGCTGAGCCCCGTGATCATCAGAGCCTTTTCCTTTTAAATGACTGACCAGCCAAGCTCTGACATCCCAGCTGAGTTGCCTGCTAATCAGTCATGTAATTGCTCTGTAAATTGCAATTTACAGAGCCATGTAAAAGAAAAAAAGTTCTTTTTTTTCTCCCCGCCCCTCCCAGCCTCCAGCTTGCTTACCTTAGCTGCTGATCGCATGACGATTGCAATCCATGCATCAGCAAGCAACTGAATCTCCCTGCCTGCAATCAAGCTCATCGGTGAGCAGCTCTTTCTGCCTGCTTGCCTGCCTGCCTAGACTTGTGGACTTCAACTCCCAGCAAAGCTGGCTGAGGAATTCTGGGAGTTGAAGTCCACAAGTCTTAAAGTTGCCAAGGTTGGAGACCCCTGTTCTATTAGGTAAATTTCCCCCACCCCCTCTTTGGGAGCTTTAAAAAAAATAGTTAATTGGGTTTTTTTTAGTTGTTCTTTTTTTAGACCTAGCCATTTAAAGTTTAGGAAGTTTTAAATTTAGCTGCTTTTATATAAAAATAAAAATAAATAAAAATAAAATAATATTTGTGCAGCTTTCTGAGATTTAGTGTGTTTCTGTAGTGTTTCACTCTAACTACACAAACACACAAAATCTCACAAAGCTGTATGTGGAATTTTGTGTGTGTAAAGTGTGAAAGTTGGTTTTTGGGGCTTTTTGTGGCTGTGTGAGGTTCCTGCTTGTTGAAGGGGCCATTTGGGTCTAGCACAGCTGCTTTTACATTGTGGATGAGCCAGTTGTGTTGTGTTGTATTTTGTAGGTTAAAGGGCAAAGAAGTGACATTAACTTGTCCACGCCCACCCAGTCACCTTACCACCAAGCCCCGCCCACTAATTAAGCCACACCCACAGAACTGGTAGCAAAAAATTTTAGATTTCACCTCTGTTCTGACCCAATCTTAACAGAAGCAAGAAACAGACTCCTTGTCACGAAACCCCCCCCCCTTTGTTTACCTCTTGTGAATTAATGGCATTCACCCACCGAAAAGTCCAAGGAAGAGTCCTGCAAGGAGTTAACTGTAGCAACCGACCTTATCAGTTCCTTGTGATAATTGCAAGGCCATGAGCTGCCAGCTGAAAGGCTGCAAATTAAGTTCTGGCAAGCAGCCTTTGTTGCACGAAACACAATGAGCAAAATCTCTAGAAATACGAACTGCTGTCTCTACGACAACCACTTCCCTTTCCTTCTATTTATATCTCAGCCAGGGAGGGGCCATTCAGCGTTCCCATTTGTTTTGCTTCCCAAGTCGACTCTTTGTCCTCTGTTGTTCACCTCTCCTAACTGGTCTGCGCATACGTGCATCTGGAATAGGCCCCAGCTGTTCTTCCTCCTTACTTATCTCAGCCTCCAAAGGCAGTTGCCTCTCCGGTGGCTGGGAAACGTCAGACAGCCCTGGCTCTATCTCTGTGTCCAACCCAGAGCATCCATAAGAGCCTTCCCCAGACTCCAGAACTGGCCCAAATTCCTCCCTAACCTCCTCATCATCTGAGTCTGCCACCAGCTCCGCTGGCAGACCACAACACCGAGAGACACCTGAAGCACTTAATGTAAAACCTGTCTTCAAGATGACATGGAATTATGAAAACTCATTCATCGAATCTCGATGTTCAATTCCTTGCAGATCCATTGATACTGATTCTGAGATCCACCATCTACCAACTTGTCAGTAAGGGTATCAAATTATCTGAATCAACTGTGTAATACAAAAGTCAATTATATAGGAATCAATATGCTTAGGGCAAATAATACCAGAAACAAGTGTTTTATGATGCCAGACTAACATTTATTACGTTATTTAACAACGGAAGCACTTAGGCTTATATACCGTTTCACAGTGCTTTACAACCCTCTCTAAGTGATTTACACAGTCAGCATTTTGCCCCCAACAATCTGGGTCCTCATTTTACTGACCTCAGAAGAATGGAAGATTTAATCAACCTTGAGCCAGTAAGAATCGAACTGCCCAACTGCTTGCAGCCGGCAGTCAGCAGAATTAGCCTGCAATACTGCATTCGAACCACTGTGCCGCCGCCACAGTATAAGATGCTGTACAAATTTTCTGTAGCTTTTCTTGCAGAAGAATATTTTGGCACTACTTGGAGGGTAGAGCCGAGGATTTTGTTCAATATCTGTATGACAAAATCGCTCAGATTCGGGAAGATCTGGACTCCGACTGGGTAGTCTCAGGGGGAGGGACTGGGGCAGGTCTTGAGAATGTTATCTGGGATGAGTTTGATCCTGTGACCCCTGAGGACGTGGACAGGATTCTGGGTAGACTGGACGCGACCACTTGTTTATTGGACCCGTGTCCCTCCTGGTTAGTGCTGGCTTCTCGGAGGTGACACGAGGCTGGTTCCAGGGGATTATAAATGCTTCGCTGGGTGAGGGTGTCTTTCCTGCCGCCTTGAAAGAGGCGGTGGTGAGGCCTCTCCTCAAGAAGCCTTCCCTGGACCCGGCAATGTTGGTAAATTATCGTCCGGTCTCCAACCTTCATTTTGTGGCGAAGGTTGTTGAGAGTGTGGTTGCGCAACAGCTCCCCCAGCACCTGGATGAAATGACGTATCTGGATCCGTTCCAGTCGGGCTTCAGGCCCGGGTACAGCACGGAAACGGCATTGGTCGCGTTGGTGGATGATCTCTGGAGGGCTCGGGACAGAGGGTGCTCCTCTGTCCTGGTCCTGTTAGATCTCTCAGCGGCTTTTGATACCATCGACCATGGTATCATGCTGCACTGGTTGGAAGAGTTAGGGGTGGGAGGCACTGTGTTGCAGTGGTTCTCCTCCTTTCTCTCTGACCGGTTGCAGTCTGTGTTGGCAGGGGGACAGAGGTCGACCCCGAGGCCCCTCATATGTGGGGTGCCGCAAGGGTCGGTCCTCTCGCCTCTCCTGTTCAACATTTATGTGAAGCCGCTGGGCGAGATCATCCGTGGTTTCGGGGTGGAGTACCATCAGTACGCTGACGACACTCAGCTGTACATCTCCACCCCGGATCACCCTAACGATGCCCTTGAAGTGATGTCCTGGTGCCTGGAGGCCGTACGGATCTGGATGGGGAGGAACAGGTTCAGGCTCAATCCATCCAAGACCGAGTGGCTGTGGTTTCCAACATCCCGATATAGTCAGTTGACGCCATCACTGACTATTGGGGGCGAATCATTGGCCCCCACGGAGAGGGCTCACAACTTGGGCGTCCTCCTGGACTCACGGCTGTCTTTAGAAGAGCATTTGACGGCCGTGACCGGGAGGATCTTTTATCAGGTTCGCCTGATTCGCCAGTTGCGTCCCTTTCTGGATCGGGACTCGTTACGTACGGTCACTCATGCCCTCGTCACCTCCCGCCTGGACTATTGTAATGCTCTCTACATGGGGCTCCTCTTGAGGAGCACCTGGAGGCTTCAACTGGCGCAGAGTGCGGCCGTGCGGGTGGTAATGGGAGCGACATGGCGCTACCATGTAACACCTCTCCTGCGCGAACTGCACTGGCTCCCGGTGGTCTTCCGGGTGCGCTTCAAGGTTTTGGTTACCACCTTTAAAACGCTCCATGGCTTAGGACCTGGTTATTTACGGGACCGCCTACTACCACCAATAGCCTCCCACCGGCCAGTACGCTCTCATAGAGAGGGACTCCTCCAGGTGCCGTCAGCCAAACAGTGTCGACTGGCGGCCCCTAGGGGGAGAGCCTTCTCTGTGGGGGCACCTACTATCTGGAATGAGCTCCCCCCGGAGATACGGAGGATCCCGGATCTGCGCTCCTTCCGCCGTGCTGTGAAGACCTTTTTATTCCATCAAGCAGGCTTGGCCTAATCTCTTCCCTTTTAAAATATTTAAATTTTAATCTGTTTTTAAATTATCGGGGTGTTTTAATTTGTCTGGGCCAAATAATTTAATTTGATTTTATTGGGTTTTTAAATTTTGTGTATCTATGTATTTTATTGTTGGCTGTTCACCGCCCTGAGTCCTTCGGGAGTAGGGCGGTATACAAATCAAATAAAACTAAACTAAACTAAACTACTTCTTTTGAAATGTTTGAAGTATTTTTTGGCTTTTCAATTGTAACACTCAAACTGTTTGGAACTGGAAATCATTGTTTTTATCATGCAAATGAGCGGCTTAGATGACTTATTGGACGGGCTTAACTTCTCAGATTGCTTGTATGTAATACATTTAGAATGTTCATATATTTTTAATTTGCAATCAAACTTTTGGTGAAAAGAAAAAGATCCTAATTCTTCATGGGTATAATTTTGCAATATATGTTCCTTAGAGAAAGATTAAAATGGCTTTAACTCTATGAAACAGTTGATCAACACCACATTTTTGTAACAAAATTATATTTCCCCCTTTTCAAAGTGATACACCAAAAACTAAACTGAATCGATCACACGTATGTTTCTTTTATAATACTTCTGTTATGAAACTCATAGATCCTCTTTACCTCAGGATATTTGCTGTAGCTTTCCTTTCTTGTGGCAAAAGGTCAGGGTCTCTCAAAACTTCTTCTAGTAGATTAAGAACACTCATCTTCAATTCATTATTTAATTCAAAATCCTGCAAAACAAAGTATTTCTGGATAAAAGAATCATATTACAGATTTATATTTTGTGAGCATGATAAATATTTTTAAATCAATACCTACATTTGCTTTTGCACATTATAATTTTCTGGTTTATTTGTTTACAGTTGTTTGCATGCCACAACCTAGTCCATGAATATCACCCTTCTGGCAACTGTAATTATCTGATGCATATCAAGTTCCATGCAAGCCATTTTTGAGCAGCTTTTACAATTAATTCTTATATGATGGTGATATTGTTTTACTATTATCCTATAACTTAATTCCATCTTGCTTCATTAAATCCAGAACAATTACATTACTTAAGAGAAATTGGTAATAAACTGACACTCCTGTGAAAAATAGTTGTATTATCTATTATTTTTATGTGATCTACTCTTTTAAGGCTGAGTGCCAAAGAATTGAGGCCTTTGAACTATGGTGCTGGAGAAGACTCCTGCGAGTCCCTTGGACTGCAAGACGATCAAACCGGTCAGTCCTAGGGGAGATCAACCCTGACTGCTCTTTAGAAAGCCAGATCCTGAAGATGAAACTCAAATACTTTGGCCACCTAATGAGAAGGAAGGGCCTAATGCTGGGAAAGATTGAGGGCAAAAGAAGAAGGGGACGACAAAGAACAAGGTGGCTTGATGGAGTCACTGAAGCAGTAGGTATGAGCTTAAATGGACTCCAGAGGATGGTAGAGGACAGGAAGGCCTGGAGAATGTTGTCCATGGGGTTGCAATGGGTCGGACACAACTTCCCAACTAACAACTCTAAGGCACTAAAGAGTTTAAGGCATTGTGGGATAAAATGCATGAAAATAGAAGCTTACAGTTTGTCACCATTTACAACTGCACAAAAGTTTCAGTTTTAAAAAATGCATCCTCCTGAAACATGTGTTTTTCACTTGAAGTGCTACAACTTGACTTTCTTCAAATTTATCTTCAATGTATGCAAATTAGTATCCAAACATTTTTTCACTCCAATGCTCTGGATAGCAAATATTAAATAGGTTTAACAGTCCTTAACTATTTTACTAGAGTGTTACAGTATTTTGTCATATTTGTTTTTATTTTTATGTACAGTACATAAATTTCGCACATAACAATGTTTCTTTCCAAAATACTATTTCCTTTCTAGGTTCTTCAGGGCTCTTACAGAAGAAAGTTGCCCCAGAGTTCTAATCAAATTTTCCCACTTCCATCTGAAATTTTAACTCACCCAAGCATTTTTTTTCTTTCCATTTTAATTAGCTCATTTTTTAGAAGATAATATGTAAGCCAAGCTTCATGTTCTTTTAGGGCCAATTAACAAGAGTTATAATCTATACCTAGCATATTCAAGTCATGGACATCTTTAGGCAAGAAAATCAGAATCTTTTATAACCAGAGCCCATGGATTCTAGACAACATCCAGAAAAAAATATTAAAGAAAGTTTTGATTTACAAATTAAAAGCAGCAGAAACATTTCTAAGAAAAGTGAGCACTTTCATAAGCTTACTGTGGAACCAAAGCATTTTACAAAAATAATGCTGGACATCCCATGAAGTTCAGTTTGTAATGAAAAAAATTGTTTCTTGTTAAACCAATTGAGACTTCTCTCAATATGGAATCTGAAACAGGGATACACTAGTAATTACGGTAATTAACAGAAGAGTTTATGGAAGGAGACATTATCTGCATAAGGTAGATAATTGGAACTCAGATAATTTTAGGTTATTAAAAATCGTAATTTTACATAATTATTTTCAATGCAGTGTGAGTGCTTTAGAATGGGGAACAAATACCTATACCATATCAAATCAATAGGCAGATAGCTGATTTGTTATATGACTATGGAGTCTCATTTATCCTTAAAAGAATGTGTTTATTTATCTCAATCCTACAAAACAGAACAGTCTGATTTAGTCTTTCCCTCCTATTTAATAGATGCCCCTTCTTCCATCCCATAAACAATTAAGACTATTTCAAAAAGAATATGGTAGAAGATAGCCATCAGTGAATTCAAGTGTTGAAATACCTTCTGTCGATGTTTATGCTTGAATTAATTAAAAAGCACTAACTCAAGTCATTTATATTTCAGGTTACTGCAGATGTTTTAATAAAGGATTTAAACTAACAGCTTCATCTCTCCAGTATTTTGTAGCAGTCTCTTTTATAATGAATACCATCACATGAGAAGCAATTCAGAATATGTTTCCATGGAAACAGAAACAATTATCACCAGCAAAGTTCTTGAAACTCCTGCACATTTAACTTTCCACGTAGCAATGAAAGAGATCTGTGTTTGAATTTTGTGCATATCTTTTCAAATAATTAACCAACTACACATTTTCCTGTCTGTTTCATGTTTTGAGTTTTGGTGTACTTTTGTTTGAAGGATTATATAACAGTTTGCCACAATACCAGTTAGTCTGCCTGCTATTACTTTTAAAATAAGATCTCATCCTCAATAATTTTTAAGAAGACATAAGACATGTTAAAAGGCCATGATACAAATGTTACATTAGATTGGGAATGTCATACTCCATGTTTCTAAGGAATAGTATAAAAGAATAAAAAGAAAATGAAATATATGCTTGAGAGGCTTTTGAAACAAAGATTTTGACAAACAATAAATAAAACTATTTATTTGGGCTCTTGAATACACTGAAACGTAGCATTTGTCAGATTTTTTTCTGATTTTTTTTAAAAAAATCTATGTTTTAATTTGAAAACGAACTGAACCTTGTAATGTATGTTTGTGGAGAATTTGAGTCAGTGTTGTCCACAAATGATTAAAATCTGCAGAATGAGTGGCACGATCAATCAAAAATCAGGATCTTTTATAACCAGAGCCCATGGATTTTCCAAGTTTATTCACATGCACAGACAAAAGCTTCAGGCTTCACTCATGAGACTCACTACACTTGTCTCTTGCAATTTTGACAAATCCTCCTGTAGACACTCATGAATCTATCCACCCATCCCTTAGCAGTTCTAGGGTATACTAATGAAGTCAGGAGTTTTTTTAGTTTATCCCTAGTAAGAAATAGTTACTTTTGTAAGGTTCAAGTATGAATTATAATATTATTATTTTTTTTTAAAAAAAGTTGTTTGATACTTACAGCTTTGCAAGAAGAAATTTCAGAATAAATGCAGTTAATTATCCAGATAATGTTCTATGGCTGGAAGATGGAAGCTAAAGAAGCTGCCCTGATAACTTTCTACTCCATAATCACTCAGTAAACAGAATGAGAGAGACATGAACAACAATTTGATGATATTTTCCAGTGGAATATTTCTCCTCTTGTGAGCTTGTACCAAGAGGTAGCATGTTACAGCTACTGCATAATCCATTGTCATTTTTAGAGGTCAAAGTTAAAGTTGAACTAAACTAATTAATCACCCCTGAAGCCCCTGAACAAAAAATACTCCATTGCACAAAAGTACTCCATTGCCTCAAAATCCTTACCAATATCCTCTACCTTACCCTGAACAAAAAGTACTCCATTGCACATTGTACATCATTAGCAATCATCACACACCAATCATCTCCCCCAACAAAATCATTGAGGTTTCAGGAGATGGCCCAGAATATAAGAACAGCGATGGCTCAATGGCCCCATGATTCTGTAGAGTCATCTGCAAAAATGAGGCCATCAAATTAAAGTTTATCTACACTATAAATTCAATTGCCAGATCCAACCACAACCACAGCAAACTTCGATCACGGCCTGACCTATCCTTACTACAATGGATCCCCTCCCATGAACTCCGTGCAGAACTCAAAAGACGCCAAGACCAAGGCGACACAAATCTATATATCGACTACCATGCTGACTGCATAAAAAGACCCACAATCAATCCCCCAACATCCAACCTTCCATCACCCAAAACATCCAATCATCCATCATCCAAAACATCCACCCAACCATCATCCAAAACTAGGTACGCACGCCCCTTATTTCCTCAATACCAACCACTACTGACCTCAAATGCAAACTAATAAACACAAGCAGCATTGTAAACAAAATGCCCGAACTCCTCCTCTTATTAAATACTGCTACATTTGACATCATATTTGTCTGTGAAACATGGCTGAATGCATCCTTCCCTGACTCCATTATCACAGTAACAGACTATCACGTTTACCGGTCTGATCGCGAAACCCGCAGAGGGGGTATACTAGTTATCTTCTACAAAAAGTCACTAAACCTAAAAAATATTCAAGTTGCACATGAACTTGCTCTTCCAGAAACTATTGTCTGTGAACTGTCCTTAAACACCACACTTCACTTCTTACTATGTTACTGAGCCCCTGACTACGATATTGCACATGCAAACAAGTTAATTTCACTACTAACGTGGGCAGCCTCCTGCCCATACTCTCTCATCTTTCTTGGTGATCTCAACCTACCTCTTATTAATTGGACAATAAACAATGTACAACTGGACCCATCCATACAACCCTATACAAGGCTGTTACAAATCTAGGTCTAGATCAACTAGTAACTAATAACACTAGACTCAACAACTGCCTCAACCTCATCTTCTGCAACAGCTTAAACTCAATTTATGGACTACAAAAAGAACCCTTTTTCAACAGTGACCACAGCATGATTGACTTTTGTCTCAATATACGCCCTTACAAAAATCACCAAAATAATGGAATACCCAACTACAACTTCAACAAAGCCAACTATGATCTCATAGACACTGACCTCTCATCTGTTGATTGGTAAATTCTATTCTCTGGCTGTAATACTGCCAAAGACTACCATAACATTTTCTTGCTCAAAATCAATAGAGTTATTAAACTATATGTACCACTAATCACCACCAAAACCAGGAAAAACAAATTACCCATATCAGTAAGAAAGCTCCAATCCAAAAAAAATTCCCTCTGGCGAAAAAACAAAACTGGCTATATAGCTAACTTTAAAAGCCGCTACAAAAATATATGCCACCAAATAAAGACTAAAAGCACCAATTACCACACCAAACAAGAAGAGAACCTCCTGTGTACGAAATCCAACTGCACCTTCTATAATTTTGTAAATAACAAATTTTATTAGGTCCCACCCATAAAAGGACCTAATGGTAAAGAATGCAATGACGAAGCAGTTAAAGCAAACCTCTTCAACACATTCTTTGGCTCAGTCTTTGTAAACAGCAATGGCTCATGTGCAACATTCCCTAGTCATACCACAAATAACTTCAACGATCTAACACAAATAGATTTCACAGAAGATAATGTTGATAAGGCACTACACAGACTAAAATCATCTCTATCTATTGGACCTGATGGACTATGTGCATACTTCTTAAAAAAGCTTTCCACTGCTATAGCAGAACCCCTAAGCATAATCTATGAAAAATCCTTCAGGACCAGCTCCCTACCCAACCTATGGTCAATAGCCATGGTCATCCCTATCTTCAAAAAGGGAGACCTCAGCCTAGTTGAAAATTACAGATCAATCTCTTTATGCTGCATCACCTGAAAAGTCATGGAATCAATCATTAAGCAATCCATTACCCTCCACCTAGAAACAAACAACCTACTCTCTAATAAACAATTTGGTTTCAGAAAAAAATTATCATGTAATCTACAACTTCTACACTGCAAAAATATATGGACTACAAATCTCGATCAGGGCAAAGCAATAGACACAATTTACATAGGCTTCTGTAAAGCCTTTGATTCTAAAACTAAAATCCTATGGCATCTCCGGACCCCTACATAATTGGATAGCTGCATTCTTGTCAAACAGACAACAAGTGGTCAAAATAGGGAGCGCTCCGTCAAATCTTGCACCTGTTAATAGCGGTATCCTCCAAGGCAGCGTTCTAGGACCAACACTCTTTATACTTCATATTATACATAAATGCCTTTGCGGTCATATTATAAGCAACTGCGTTCTCTTCACCGATGATGTAAAAATATTTAACACCACCGACAATGCTGCTACCCTTCAAAAAGACCTTGACTTTGTGTCGGAATGGTCAAACAATTGGCAATTCCAAATCTCAACCAACAAATGCTCTGTCTTACACATTGGCAAAAAGAACCAGAACACAAAATACAAGCTAAGCAGACACGACCTTGTAGATAACCCTTACTCTGTCAAGGAACTTGGAGTAGTCATATCTAATGATCTAAGTGCCAAAGCCCACCAAAAAGGCATTAAGAGATTGTAAACCTAATCTTGCGTAGCTTCTTCTCGGGTAATATCACACTACTAACCAGAGCATGCAAAACATTTGCTAGACCAATTCTCGAATTGGTTCCAGACAATTCTTGTCTGGAACCCGCACTATATATTGGACATTAATACAATTGAACGTGTCCAGAAATATTTCACAAGAAGAGTCCTCCACTCCTCTGCTCGCAACAAAATACCTTATGCCACCAGACTTGAAATTCTAGGCTTAGAAAACTTAGAACTACGCCGCCCTCAATATGACCTAAGCATAGCTCATAAAATTATTTGCTACAATGTCCTACCTGTCAATGACTACTTCAGCTTCAACCACAACAACACATGAGCGCACAACAGATACAAACTTAAAGTGAACCACTCCAAACTCGA
Source organism: Arizona elegans (assembly GCA_022577455.1). Taxonomy (NCBI): domain Eukaryota; kingdom Metazoa; phylum Chordata; class Lepidosauria; order Squamata; family Colubridae; genus Arizona; species Arizona elegans. The sequence continues at coordinate 61,549,944 of JAKOOJ010000008.1, forward strand.
TTGCAGAAAGTATGACTTCAGCAACAGAGTGGTCAATGCCTGGAATTCACTACCGGACTCTGTGGTTTCACCCAAAAAAACCCAAAATTTTAACCTAAGACTGTCTACTGTTATAATTATTATAATTTTGATTTATATGCATTGTAAGACTCAGGGAGGCTTACAATGCGCTAAGCAATAGCCTTCATCCTTTTGTATATTTATAAAAAGTCAGCTTATTGCCCCCACAACTGGGTCCTCAATTTACCTACCTTAGAAAGGATGGAAAGCTGAGTCAACCTTGAGCCTGGCGAGATTCAAACCTGCAGTAATTGCAGGCAGCTGGTCTTAATAACAGGGTGCTTTAGACCACTGTACTACCAAGGCTCATTGACCTCACCCCATTCCTAAGAGATCTGTAAGGGAAATGCTTAAGAGCACCAGCATGCCTACCATCCCTGTCCTAATGTTTCCTCTATTCATATCTATTTTATGTATTCAATTCATGCTTATACTTATATATATTATTTAATACTTTCTTGACAAATAACTTTTTTTAAAAAAGACTGAATTAAATTCTCAACAAAAATGTTCCATAACAAGTATCTTTGAAGTAGACACGAAAGTTAACCTCTAATAGCCCTTTCAGTCTTCAATGCAAAACTTACACTGCATGCAAAGGCATCCTATTCCATTGTTTTAAATGCAGATACTGTGGTTTTTAAATATACTCCTATCTGAAACATGCCAAAATGGAACATTTTCCGATGTTCCAAAATCCTTTTCTGCTCTTTCCTTACACATTCACCATTGTGCTGAATGCTTGCTTTCGTTGTGGATCCTTGTTTCCCACTTTTTCCATATCTGCTGTTACTACTGTTACTATGGGATCAAAATCGTATCAACACTATATCGAAAAGAAAAATGACCTGTCTAACACCAGAAATGAAGTGGGATGTATTACTATACATCTAATGATCCTTGGCCCTAGCATGAGTGAATTTACTACACACAAGATAAAGAAAAATGCTAATAGTATTTTAAGTGCCATGATATACTCTTTGTCTGCCATGATAACCATGCACATTAGAAATCTAGTAGGGGAAAAGAGGAAGAAATGTATTCTTGTTACATGAAATATGAGACAAGGAAGAAAACATTTTTGAGTGATATAATGCTTAAGAATAAAGCTCTGAAATTTTATGAATACATTTCTCAATGGGTTGTGGTTATAAACTTTTGACACCATACTCCACAACTACCTTTTCCCACCAGTTCAGAATCTCTTGTTATGGAAATACATTTCTATGAAATACATTCATGGAGGAATGTAACTTAGCATCACGAGAGGGATAAACTGAACACATTCAGAAAACTACTTAAAAGGAAACCAAAAGTTATCTACAGTACAATTCTAACTGTGAAGTTATCTTACTTCAAAATACACTACATTCTTATTTAAAGTGGAAATAAGTTATCTTTATATTTATTTATTGTATTTATAACCTACCCTTTTCATGTTTATAGCTCAAGGTAGCATAATAGAACCTCAATACGTCTGTGAGTTAGGCTGGACTAAAAAAAGAGTGACCAATCTAAGAACACCCAATCAGCTTCAGTGCTTAAGGATGACTAGAACTCAAGGTTTCTAATCCATTTTAACTACCATACTGTCTTCCTTATCAAATTACACTTTACTCAACATATATTAGTTACCTGCTTATCTAGTAGCTTTGATTTCTGGAGTTCTCAAAACTATGTAAGTTTCTTTCACCTACTGTTTCCCTCCTTTAGTTTCACTGAAAGCCAGTTATATAGTATAGTCAGCTGGTACCATCACTGACAATAGGGGATGAGATCTTGCTCCCCACAGAGAGGGCCCGCAACTTGGGTGTCCTCCTGGATTCACGGCTATCTTTAGAAGATCATTTGACGGCCCTGGCCAGGGGTGCCTTTTATCAGGTTCACCTGATCCGCCAGTTGCGTCCCTTTCTGGATCGGGACGCCTTGCGCATGGTCACTCATGCCCTAGTTACCTCCCGTATGGACTACTGTAATGCTCTCTACATGGGGCTCCCCTTGAAAAGCACCCAGAGGCTCCAACTGGTCCAGAATGTAGCCGCGCGGGTGATTATGGGCGCAGCTCGTTACGCCCATGTAACACCTCTCCTACGCGAGCTGCACTGGCTCCCGGTGGTCTTCCGGGTGCGATTCAAGGTGTTAGTTATCACCTTTAAAGCGCTCCATGGTTTAGGACCTGGGTACCTACGAGACCGTCTTTTGCCACCAATAGCCTCCCACCGACCAGTTCGTTCTCACAGGGAGGGACTACTCAGGGTGCCATCAGTCAAATTATGCCAACTGGCGACTCCCAGGGGGAGGGCCTTCTCTGTGAGGGCTCCAATCCTTTGGAATGAACTGCCCCCGGAGATACGGAATATCCCTGATCTCCGTGCTTTCCGCCGTGCCCTCAAGACCCTGATGTTTCAACAGGCGGGGCTAAACATATGAACATGTGAATGATTTTTTTTTTAAATGTTATCTAATTCTGGGTTTTATTTAATTGACCAAACTTAAGTAATAATTTTAATTAGCAATTTTATGATGTTTGTGTGTCTATATTTTTCTTGACTGTACACCGCCTTGAGTCCTACGGGAGAAAGGCGGTATAGAAATATAATAAATAAATAAATAAATAAATAAATAAATAAATAAATAAATAAATATATTTTCAACTAACAGCAGTTTTTTTGTTATGTAAACACATGGAAATGAAGATAGCTTTAATTACAAACAAGCAAAGAGGGGTTTTTATTTTCTATTTTGAATTGTAAATTATGTTTATGGAGCTAGTATGTCACTTAAGTGTTGCCTCAACAATGAGAGTAGCTTATACATTGTTTAAAGAAATGAAAAAATAACTAAAAAATATATTATACACCAAATTGAAAGTGACCATCACTCACAGATTAGATATAATGCTAAGATACAGATAGTTAAAGGAGGGAAAAAAATACTCCACATTTTGCAGTTGATAACTAGAAAAAGGGGAGAAGTACATCAATGCAAGCTTAAATCACAGAGGTTGCACTTATATGGCACGCTTAATTGTGTTATTTAAAGGACCAACATCTTGTGAAAATCAAGAATTCCAGTAGTTCCATACAGAATCAGATCATAAATAGTTCGAATATATTCTAAGATAAATTGGGTTTATCAGAGCATACAATACAAAATCAAGACCAGTTTAACCCATTCTTCTGTCTTTAGAGCATAAAGACATGAATCTAAAACAATTCCACAAAGCAATATTTCCATCTTCGTTTTTCTTTTAATTTTCATTCCTCCCTGTATATGTAGTAGGCCTGAAATAAGGGGATAAAAAGGGAATGAAGATAGCTAAGCCTCTTCTTGACAAATTGTTCATGACTCTCATCATACCACAGACACTTAAAATCTGGGGGGAAAGTTCCCAGGAGCTGTTAGCTGGGAGCAAGCCACCCCAAGATAGTTTTTATTAGGTCAGTTAATTGTTTTCATCAATAATGTCCCTTTGGATCACTGGGCAATTATTTTTCCCAGGAACTGCAATAAGCTCAGTATGCTGATTCATGAAAATGCAGCCATATTTTAGTATTAGTATTAAGACTAAACCAGCCAATGTCTGTACTAAAGATTTCATCATCACTGACATCAAAGTCTGTTATTTTGACTATACAAACATGAATATCAAAATAATTCATCTCACAGTGGGAAGTCATCAAGATAAAATTCAACAAAAGTTCACTCTTCATCTATCTGTCTCTTTTACCATATTGCTCACGATTAAGTAATAAATAAAATGTAATGTAAATATATTACTACTTTGAATTTCTGGCAAGCTCCTTACTTGTATTATTTATACTGTAACTAAACTACAGAAACTGACAGTCAAAGTAAATATTAAGAGGAACATTCAAATCTCTCAAGCAAATAAGCTGTTATCTAGCCAAAGATTTTCATTTCCTAGTACTATCGTTTTAATTGAGTACAACTTCTACATAGTAGCTTTGAACGTTATTGATAATAATTTCCTTTTTTTCATTTTGATTTCAAATTTTTTAACATTAGAAATGCAAGCATATTCTTTATTTGTTTTCAACGGCTATGCTGATAAGAGAATTCTGAAAGTCCTAGTTGAAAGCCACCAGCTGAAGTCTGATGGTGAAGTCTGTCTGTAGCAGGGAGGAGTGTTGTGCGGGCCCCACTATTTTTCAAGATGGAATAATTTGCCTATATATAAGAACAAATTTGGCCTTGCTTAATAAACTTCCCTTTCTTTTCTTCTGCCACTCTTTGTAGCTTTATCGTCCTTGCCTCTTCCTGTATTATCTTCTGAAATCCAAAGCCAACCAAATTGGAGTAGGTACCTGTTTGAGTACGTTACTCAAAGAATCCAGTAAGACAAATAGCATTCCCGCACCTCTTTATCCTGACAATGACATAGCTTATCTTTTTGTTTTTGTGACTCCATAATCAAGAAAAAAAATCTTCCCTATATTTCTACATCGCAGTTTCATTTCTTCCTCTAACTCAAGAAGTCTGTTTTTTCTTTCTCTAGTAATTTACACCATTTTTGTAATCATTCCAAAATTAGGACATTTCACAATATTTTTCTTTAGGGTGATGTGTTACATTGTACTAAGGAAGCATTTTTATATACTTCTAGGTTGCTCCATGTGTTATCTTACCATTTTTAGCTATATACGTAGCTCAAGCCCTCCATCGTAGCATTTCTGCCCTGCATGGAATACAGCTACCTGGGCAACTATTTGCTCATCCATCTAGCTAGCTTCTAAGGAACTACGGCTGTGTTCGCAGAACATAAATGCATGTAACATGATGGGAAACAGAAAAGCATATAGCTTGCCACATGAATCTAAGAACTCTGTGTGTCAAATAAGAAAGTACATTTGCTATAGCGTGTTATTTAACACTGTGCTTTACTGAGGCGAAATGCAAATACCTATGAGATGTTGTGACAGGAAAGCTGTGGGAGTATGCATTCTGGGTGCTAAATATCCAACTCACATAATGGACTATTTTTTACTGAAGAGCCAATATATCAAAGAGTAGGTGTTGAGATTCTGATAAAACACAGATACTTCTCATGTCTTTTTAGAGAAAAGAAAAAAAATCTACTAAGAATTAAACAATCAATTAATAGCAACAGAAACATTAACAAAACCTTTCTTTAAAAGCTTTGCATGGTGCTCCAGATGGAGATCTGGTCACTCTATCTTCCTCCACCTCTTTCTCTAGAATAAAAGTCAATACAATGTGAAATCATCAACCTGGGATTGGGAGTCAAAATGATGACATGTATATCATGAGGTCTTTGTCCAAATGGTAAAACATGTAAGGATGTAATAAAGTCTGATACAAGTACAAAAATCATGATATACATGTTGTCCCACCTTGTTCTGTTTTCCGAGAGATACCTGTAGTTTCAGACCCCTTTTCTTAATGTCCTTTGTGTTTTATTACTGTGTTTTATTTTTTATCTCTTACTGCATGCTCTATATTTTATTTATCATACTTTAAATACATTATGTATAAGATTTGCATTGAATTTATATTTTACATTTCCAGTAAATAAAAAATATTACATAGATTGATTCTCAAAATGGTAGAAGAGAAGGATATTTCAGGTTTAGAGGATATTGTACTCAATATTGCATCCTGGGCTATCTTTAATATGATGTTCCTTCAAATGAATTCAAAATGTACATACAGTGAACATGTAATGAGAGATATACATCAATCATAATGCCAAATAAGGCTGTACCACTGTGTAGAGTTCATCTACAGATATAGAGTTGGGTAGCTTTCTTGTACAAAAGGAACAGCTTTGCAAATTTTGAATTTGCAAAATGCAAATGAAGGTACTGGTCACTTTCTATAAAGTCGTACATTGCACAGGGCCTGGTTACTTAACAGACCATCTATCACTCACAGTATCTGCTCAGACTACTTCAATCTAGCAGGGTTGACATGTTCCAGGTTCCATTGATTAAACAATTCCATCTGTCTGGACCCCAGAAGTGGGCCTTCTCTGTAGAAGTACCTGCCCTCTGGAATGAGATTCTCTGAAATGAGGTTCTCTCGATTCAAATGGCTCCCATCCTACTGGTATTTCATAGGGCCTTAAAGACCTGCCTTTCTTCCCAAGCCTTTGAATAGGACATCCCTCTCTTCCTTTCTGTTCCTCTCTTTGTTTTTCTTTGCCATTATTTTCTTTTATCTTGTGCTGTTTTTGTGGATTGTATGTTGTTGTTCCTTGTTTTAACTTTTTTTAACAATTGTAAACTGCTCAGTGTTTGTTTTGTTTGTTTGTTTGTTTTATTAGATTTATATACCGCCCTACTCCCGAAGGACTCAGGGCGGTGAATAGGCACAAAATAAAATACATGAATACAAAAGTTAAAAGACATAATTAAAGCCAGATTAAATAATTTAGCCCGAGACAATTAAAAAATCCCAATAATTTAAAACAGATTAAAATTTTGATTTAAAAGAATTTTAAAACAGGGGAAAAACAGTGTTGCTGGGAATGGGGCAGTGTATAAATTTAATAAATTATTATTGGTAATAGTAGTAGTATTTCCTGGTATTTCATTAGATGCATAATCCAAAACAGTAAACGTATTTTAGCAGAGAAAGAAACTAGTTTGCATTAGTTTTAGTGGCTTGTGTTTAATGAAAAGATCCCTTTCTGATCCTTTCCCTGGAAAAGAATTTGCATGATGTTTATCTAAAAGGAGTAGCTGCGATTAAAATCATATTTAGCTACATAATTTACTATCTGAAATTCGAACTAAGGCATAGGCAGCAGCTGAGTCTTCTGGCTTTTTATTCTTACTCAAGAATCTCTAGATCAGAAGCCTAAGTGTTCTCCCCAATTCAGGTTTGAGCCTGGTGCTTTTCAGGAATGCTGTTCAGAGTAGAATCCCTTAAAGTTAAAGCACTAGGTTAATGATAATTCTGATTTTGTTTAAGGACAGGAAGAAAGTCTAAACAATTAGACAAAATGTCATAAATCACATAATGCACATAAATCCACAATTTATAATTCTCAGAATGATTAATATATAAATAAATCCTATTCAGTTTGTCTCAGCTATGTTCATTTTAAATGAAGCAGAATTGCTAATATAATATAAATGACATAAATGAAAGATAAATGACCAATTCCAACATACCCTCTTGACTCGGCCGAAAACATATCTCAGGAAAAGCTAAGCATTTGAAGAAACTACCAGTTATTTCTTAAACAACAATCTATCAAATTTGGTTATATCATTTGCTTAAATACACCAAGTATGTTAATAAAATGACTATAATTTTTAAAACCCTTTTATTATTTTGGCAGCCTATAACTTAATATGATATTGAATTGTCTCAGACAAGACCAAGTATTTAATCAGAATATTGTAGAGCAGGCCTTATAATTGAATTAAAAGCTTGAAAATCACATGGCTGATTAATTCACACAGCTTCAATCATAAGTCTTGTGCATGTAAATGAAGGCATTACATAAATGCACAAAGCCTAAAGAACAATTTTATTTATGATATTTTACTTAGTCAAGTTAATTTGGAAAGCAGTGAATAGTTATGGCATAATTTTCAGATATACTAGATCTAATTTGGAAAAGATCATTATCACATGGAAGTGCATTAACATCAGAATAATATAGCAAACAGGTTTCATGCTATCCAATAGTCTGTTGCCCTAGTAGAAAACCATGAAGAGATGAAGGCAAAAAATGTACAGTATGCTGCTGTTACTTGCTTGAAGTGGATGTACAGAAGCTTGCAGTAGTAGTAAGTGTGAACATAATAAAAAATAACTTCACAATCCCCTTGATGTGATTAATTAATAATTAATTAATTGTAATTGTGTAGCTCAAACCTAAGCATATTTAGTCAAGTAAGTCACTTCCAAGTAAACCTACCTAGAATTAAATCATAAGAGCCTTGGTGGCGCAGTAGACTAAAGTGCTGTTAAATAGCACCAGCTGCCTGCAATTACTGCAAGTTCAACTCTCACCAGGTTCAAGGTTGACTCAGCCTTCCATCTTTTCGAGGTAGGTAAAATGAGGACCCGGATTGTGGGGGCAATAAGCTGACTTTGTATAAAAAAGAACACCGCTTAGGGGGGGCCGAAAGCCCTACTCAGCAGGTATATACAAAAGTATGAAGGCTATTGGTTAACGCATTGTAAGCCGCCCTGAGTCTCTGGAGAAAGGGCGGCATATAAATCGAACCAATAAATAAACAATAAAATAAATAAATAAGGATTTAGCATGTCAAGACTGACATCAGAGTATTATCTAGGGAATCTAGTTAGAAGGAGAGCTTTCTCCAACTTTGTGCTTTTCAGGTGCTACTATCTTGTTTCCAGTCAAAGCTATCCAGATGATGGGAACTGTATTCCAGCACAATCTAAAAGGGGACAGATTGTGGACAGGTGATGTGGATCAATTTCACTGTGCTTAAGTAACTGTATCAGTGGGCCAAAGAATATGATACATACCATTCAAACATTATTTGTTGTGTGTAAAGCTGCTGTGCCACAGTACCATTTTCCACAAGCACAATAATTATAGATAAATAACCTATGGTATACTCCTTTAGAAAATAGAAACGGCCCTCAAAAGCAAGAAAAAACACAATTCTTCACTTCCATAGCTGATGCCAATAATAGAATACATCTTCTAAATGAGATTGGCACTACTATTGACACAATTGAACTCTTGAGGCTATAAATGTCAAGCACAATTTATAAGAAATGATATTACCCGGATAATTGGCTCTAGGATAATACACTTAATTTTAAGATGGACCATGGATCAAATTTAGAGAGTATAATGATTCTATTATCTGCTCTAAAATCATGCCAAAAATCCAATTACATTTAACAAAGCCCCGATCATAGAAGGAGTTAACTAAGCATACAGAAAACCTGTTTTGCTGATTCAGTGTTGGATTCTTGACAGCCTTGCATATACTTTAGAAATAATGTGGGGGGGGGGACTTTCATATCAGTTTATTGTACAAACCTTATTTTATAGAAACCATGTAATAGCAATATCCAGAAGAGCTACTTAGTGTAAGGCAAAGCTGCCAAAAATTATATACAAGCTATTACAAAGTTTAATGCCAGCAGTTTTCACCATATAGGTGTTGACATTAAAATTCTCAGAATTCTCATTCAGCATGGCTAACATCTCAAAGAGACAAAAAAGGATGTGACTCTAATAAATTCTTGACTTTTTTTGTAAAACTGGAAAGTAGGAGAATTTCTACAATACATAAATTGTGGAAAAAATGTGTCACTGCTTCACATGAAAACACATATTATAAAAAGTACCTGAGAATGTTTTGACACCCAGTGGCGAAGGACATTCAGGACACGATTAGTAGCTGCTCGACGTATTATGAACTCCTTATCACATATTCGTTCAGAATTATTAAATGCTACATATTTTAAAGGAGATATAAAATAAAATAAAATCAATTAGATGAAGAAAATTATCAAAGTAAAATTCTTCACAGTATAGCTAGATAAAGCCATTTTTTTAAAAAAACCTTTCATTGTTGACACACAAAGGATTTTGAAAATTTTGCTTACACATACCGTATATATTAAATGTTACAACATATATTTGCAACTGCCAAAAGAGTTTCCTGCATTTATAAACAAAATGTTTGCTTGAATTGCTTCATTTTTTTTCTATAATCCTGATTATTATAAAGTGAATTCAATATTCTATTATAATATTACACAGCAACATGTGGGTCATTTTAAAACAAGCACAAGTGCAATTTTTCTAGAAAAGGGGAGAAAAAAAACAATAAATTAATTGTTCATAACCTATTCCCTACTACCTACTCAGATTTTTAACTTTTAAATTGAAATGCAATTTAACTATCTATACATGCAGCTACTGTATCATTGTGGGGAATGTAGCTAATATTCCCTATACCAAATACAGGTAGTCCTCGATTTACAACAGGTCATTAGTGATCATTCAAAATTACAACGGCACTGAAATAAGTGACTTATGACCATTTTTCACATTTATGACCATTGCAGCATCCCCATGGTCACATTATCAAAATTCGGGTACTTGCAATTGGCTCATACTTATGATGGTTGACGGGTCCCGGGATGACATGATTCCCTTTTCCAACTTTCTGACAAGCAAAGTCAATAGGGAAACCAGATTTACTTAACAACCATGTTACTAATTTAAGCACTGCAGTGAGTTACTTTAAAAATTATGCAACAAAATGGGGCAAAATTTAACAAATTTCTCACTTAGCACATTAAATTTTGGGCTTATTTGTGGTCATAAATTGAGGACTACCTAATCTCAAATTCTCATTGTATGATTTTTTTCCCCAAAACTACAAAGAAAGCGGTAGGCTGAGCAGCACACCTGATGCTGTCAAGGAGGTTTTTTCTAACCTTACCCAAGCATGAACGCCTACTGGTAAATAGTCTTTAATAAGTCAATTCCTTATGGTTTCAAACATTGGTAGTTAAGGATCAAATAATTAAGGTTCACAATTTTCTTAATACATTAATGTAATTGCTTAGTCTCAATATGTTGCTTCTGTTAATAACATGACAATTTGATTTATGGATCACTGAAGTCTCTGATCATTTTTCAAAGGCAAGGTCCTGCAGAGTGTATTAACAGCATTTCAAATAGCACATATCTAATCTAAATTGCATAAAGGCACATCTAGCCGCAAACTCCAACCAGATTAAGGCTGGCTCTAAAACAGCCATCAGATGATAAAACGTGTATTTTCAAAGCAATAGTGCAATACAGAATCTAGCAGATTTAACTACAATTCTATAAATGTATAGATATCTATTTCCCATACTGTATAACCAGAAATATTAGAGCTGAGTGTCCATGTGAGCAGTTAGTCTGTCCATCTGTTCAGACAAATTAAATATACCAAACATTTGATAGACAGATGCTATAGCTTCCAGGCGTCACTCTATTTATAGCATCCTAGAGACTACCTGTAGTGTCTACAGTTTTCTTAGCAAGATTTCAGAATTATTTGACTATTGCCTGGTTCCTAGAGCTGAGAGAGGGTAACTCAACTGGCTTCATGCTGAAAGCAGGACTAGAACTCATGGTCTCCTGTTTCTAGCCTGATACCTTAACCACTATACCAAAATGATTCCCTTAAAACTGAATAGACAGTTTCACATGCAGGGAAACTTCAAAATGGTTTCCATATTTAGAAAAAGAACACATTTTTCCTTTTCTCAGATTTCCTATAGTTGGGATTGGAAGGATTTATTCTACTTCTGGGGAGAATGCTTGACTTCTTTTCAGGACCTACTGACTGATTTGGAGACAGTCAACCACTTGAAGTGTGCTGTTTCATAGGAATCTTTCCGCTACTTATTGCATTGCTTGCAATGCACATATTGCTGTCGTATATTACAGAATTAGAGATGAGATTTTCTCTGTGTATGGCTCTATCATTTATCTGGGGACTAAACAAGCCAACTTTCAACATTTTCTAGTTCTATGATGAACCTCCATTTAACTTTCCGTCTATTATTCAACATGATAAAATCAAAGCTACGCTAGTTGAATGCAATCTTAATAGTTTACTTTGAAGAGGCTATGCCATCTTTGTACTTAGTTATTAATGGAATTTATATTTTAATATGCAAAAGGGAATAAAGGGAATTCTGAAAATGTCAATTGCGTGTTATACATGTGAACTAATTCATGAAAGTACTTTAAGCCAATTTTCAGCTACACAAATTTATAGAAAGCTACCAGCACTTAAAATATTCTACTTAAACGTATTAGTTATAAAAACATAAAAAAATAAAAATAACTACAGTTATTAAGGCTTGGAAAAATGTTAAGAAAATGTTTATTTCCAGCCTATAAACTAGCAGAGCAGCAACTCTGCAATACTTAAAGCAAGCGACAGTTACATTCAGGATGTTTCAATAGTAACTTAGTAGAATAGACAAAAGAATATAATATAGGCAAAAAGAAAACAAATATTTCTTCTTTCAGCTGTACATACCTTGCATACTTAATTCCTACAAAATTTGATAGTTTAACTGTGGTTATAACAAGAGCTTATATTTAGGATGCCCAGAGCTATCAGTCAAATACTAGATAAGGCAATTATAAATGTAGCTTTTACACACAATATATGGCAATACATTTTTGATTGTCAAAACATGTCAGGAATAGAGATGACAATCTCTGCTATTGATTTACTGTATTTGTTTGTTGTCCAGTTCCATCCAGATGATCATTGTTCAGACGCCTGTTCAACTATATTCTTGCTATATTCTAGCAAGGCAGTTTTAAAATTTTAATTACTCTTACTCTCATTCATTTATACAGCCACCAATGGGAAAGAATGTTGCAATGAAGAGTGTTGATAACTTTCTTGTTCCTGTTTTTCTAATAAATTTCTAAACAAGCACCCACCAAACACCCCTTTTTTTAAAGACGTAATAAATGTCTGGAGTATTTTTGAAGTATTTTTGAACAGCCATTCCAACCACAGGATTTAATTAACAATACCTATGAAGATGTGCAGCATTATGATTTTTTTGTTTTATACTATTGTTATTTGAAACTGCAATTCTTGTTCAAATTAATGTTAAATCAGTTGAAGAGAAACAATGAGTCATAAATGAGTTATTTTGCTCACATAAATAAGAATGTTCCTTCTGTCAAAACAGAATGAATCTTGACTAATCCTGTGTTTCTATAACAGTTTTTCAGCATTATTCAAATGAAGACAGGCAATTGAAATTTTTACAAAAAGTCACTTCCTACACTGCTGTTGAATGGTACAGATACATTCTCAAGAGTCTACATAGTAGAAAATATACACATTTGTGTAATAAATTATTATCCAAAAAAGGAAGCGAGTTATTTAATTACTCCTTATCTCCTGCTTCTTCCGCACTAGAATTTACTTATTTTAAAAATACTTCTCCTTATAAAAACATCTGAACAGATTTAAATACATATAAAGCATAAGTATATTTAATTTTAATTAACATAAAATGTAAATAAAATGAGATTTGTTTTTGTTTTGGCACTACCACAAGTACAGACTTTATCATGGGGCAAGAACAGACCACAACCGAGATTTCTAATGTATTAATATAAAGAAAGCTGTGTACATTTCACTAACTTCTAATATAAATTAGAATTCAGAGGCATTATTAACAGGTATCATGTCTAATGTAAAGTATTATTGGTCTCCTAGGGTATCTCAAGGACATCCTGGAAAACTTGGTCCCATCACCTGCTGATGCTTTTAACTGAAGACCAGAGGACTGAATTTGGAACTTACCTTATATGCACTATCACCAAAATACATCGCCTTTCCTTATAAAAGGAGATATATTTATTAACATGTATTTATCAACAAGGAGGAGTCCTTTTTATCTTTCTCAGATAACAGTAACTTTAATACAAGGTTATTGCTTAATAATTGCTTAATAAAAGCTTCATAGTGTGATTTGCCAGTCTGAAAGAAAGCATTTACCCAACCATTTGATAGAATTGCTAAGCAACAGTTCTCCAGTTTCAAAACAGCTCTTACTTCTGGAACAAAAATAGAATTCTATTCAAATTCATCACAGTTTGTGAAAGTTACAAGGAAAAGAGAATATATGTAGATGGATATATAATTTACAGACAGATTGAAGCAAATTTATGTTCAGTCTTTGCACCTCAGAGAGTTGACACTTTGGAGATAAAACAATACACAGATTTCCAATAAAAAGCAATAGGAAGAAAATGCCAAGTACAGGTTCATACTTAGAAAAAACTGCAGTCTTTATAACAGAAATACTATTCTTCTTGATTTTTGTAAAAATAAGATATTGAAATGCTAGCAACTAGGCAGATGTTGCTTGCACTTTCAACAGCTACAGCATAGGCAATTTCACCAAATGTAGTTCCTTTTAGTTTTGTAATCGTAACATCATTTTCTTTATCCATGTTAAATATTTGCCCGAAGGGGCGTGAGACAAAACATTTACAAATTAGTATAGTCATAAGAACATATGTACTTAAGTAAGAAAACAAGCAAACAAATGAATGCATATCTTACTGTAATCTTTTTTACCAGATTGCTCCTTCTGCCTTTGCCAACCAGCAATTAACATAAAATATTACTATTAAGCTACATTGGTGTCCGGCTACTTATTAAGGAGATACATCCCTGGAAGAGCTAAACTTGACAGTGATGCCAAGACTCATGGCAACTCCACAAAGAAAATCAGTAGTCATTGTTTTTCAATGGTTTTTCATAAAAGCATCATATTTTATAATTTTTCAAAAAGTTTATTTTTAAGTTGGAAATGCAATTCAAGATTTATTGTAGCAGCATTTGTGAAGATATTAATTTAAATTTGGCTCTGTAATCCTTAATATTTCTATCCCATTCAGTCGAAAAGCTGAAGAAGCATTAGATGTTCTGATACTTCTCATTACAGACTAACAATTTCTTCTTAAAAATCAAATCTCATATCAGGTAGAATAAATTGGTTTGTCCTTAAATCTTGAATTGGAAACTTATCATGCTCAAATATCCAGTTCAATTCAAATCAGGGTTGATTCACATAGATCTACTAGTAATCTTACCTGGTGGACTTCCATGACCAGCTGCAGCTGTAGCAATAGCAAAAGCCGAAGCAGGAGAAACAGGACAATGACCATTGTCAGTCACCTGTCCTGCAAGTAAAATAAAAATAAATACAACATCAGATGACATTGTTTTATAAATAAAAACACCTCACTTAACTTTGTTTTATAAATAAAAATCCAGTTGAATATCTCTGCATTATATATATATATATATATATATATATATATATATATATATATATATACATACATACATACATACATACATATACATACACATACATACATACATACATACATACATACATACATACATAACAAACTATTCTAAAAATACAAGTTCCAGGTATATTTGTAAAAAAAGAAGCAGACATTCTGCGAGCTCCGGAACGAAAATAATTAATTTTTTATTTTACTAAGCTTTCGTCAGCCATCAGCTGACATCGTCAGAGTATTAAATTACCATTACAGAGATCTCTGCCTTTATATCTCATTAATCAATTTGGCCATTGCACGCGTAATAGGCCCTTTCAGCCGTCTCCCACTTGTAATTAGCTGTGTTGTTTTTGCTGTCGTCATATCCATATCCCTATTTGCTTTGAATTATATATTATATGAATTACATATCTTTCTTTCTCTCCTGCTTCTCGAACACTGAATTTAGTATTTCCATTGTTCCCAAAAATGAATTAGCTTATAGAATGAGTCTTACTGTATAGTAACAGTACCATTGTCAAGCTCTATCAAGGCAGGCATGAATTTGTTTGAATTTTCCAGAGTGTTGATACAGTATGTCTAGTCTGAATCTTTACAGCAACTCAAGAACGGAAGCAAACACAGTTCATTATTTATTTCATTTCTGCTCCACTTTCATGACTTTGAGGAGTGTACAGAAATCTATCTTAACAAGCAATCTTGAAATATGTTAGTATAAACAAATAAAAAATAAATAAATACAAAGATGCCTATCCTTCTTTCTCATTAGGCTTCAAGATATTAAAAGCCTATTTTAAAAGGAAGATTTTAAGGACAAAATCTTATCCAGGGACTACATGTTCCATAAAGTTGGGCCACCATTGAGAAGTTTTGTTTTTTGGGCTATGCCCCTGTCTCTTCACATTGAGGGAGTAACCAAAACAGGCGAACACCTAATGACTTAAGTGGATTCCACAACATTATGTTCTTTAGGCTCAAATCCATAGTCCTCTTCCCAAATTTCATTCTGTTTAATAGTAACCTGGTCTTTGATTTTCCTGTTTGTTAGGGGTTTGTGACCCTATATTATATAGGCATAATTATTAATGTCATATTATGCGAATACTGTATGATTCTGTACATATATACTTTATTACCTCTGAAATATTTTAAATTCTTTATATCTCAGTAGCATGCAGTATACCTCAGATGTATTATGAGAAAAGAAGGAAGGAAGGAAGGAAGGAAGGAAGGAAGGAAGGAAGGAAGGAAGGAAGGAAGGAAAAAGAATGCCAAGGCCATCATTGGGGTTATTGTTAACTAGTATTTATACTCTCTGCAGTTTCCTTAATAGCTAATTTCAAGCCTTTTCGCCAGATTAGGACATCTACCTATACTGTATATACAGGATACACTTATTTTACTATTAGGTACAAAATAGATTTATTTCTCACTAACAATAGTATGTATCTTCCTCAAAAATGTGGAATGTAGCCAAAATGTGCCTTCAGCTTGTATCACACAAATCTGTCAGAAGGCTGAAATTAATGTTTTTTTTTTCAAACAATTGTATATTTTGTTCAAAATTTTTCAGAACATTTCATCACAGCTGAATGCAAAAAATTCTCTTGCTGCCAGTGTTATTTTGAATGGTATTATTTACATTTTCTTTTCTATATACTGTGTGATAAACAAGCATTTAAAAAACAGGAAATTAATATCCTAGAGATAAAAAAAATGAAAAAAGAGAAACAAATTCAGGACTAAGACTGCAATCCAGACTGAGTTACACAAGAATTCAAATCCTATTGAAACAGTTTAAATCCATGAAGCAGAGCTTTGTAATAAAGTCAATGTTTTCATATTACCTCCTGTCTGCCGGTAACGTAAATGTCGTGGAGTTGAAGGGGATCTACATGGAGACAGCTCAGGAGGATCTACTGTTGAGGCACTTTCTGGGATAGGATGATCAACCGGTACAGATTCCAAAACTCCTGCTATAAAAAAAAAAAAAGAACTATAGAAATACAGGAAAGATACTAAATTCTTATTCTAAAAACTTAATTTTCAGTGTGCAGAAACAAATGTGAATGTATTTTGTATCTGGGCAGTAAATAACCAGCATTTATAACTCCACATATAAAAATACATAATTGAAAGAAAAAAAATATCTCAACAGGTTTTTAAATTGATGAGCACAATGTCTAGTAATTCATGGATCAACTGGGGTATGGTGTGTATGAGGTATTCAGTTTATACAAATTGTGATTAAAGAAGTTGCATCATTTATTGGGTTTGCATAGCAGCCATGCAACCTAGGGAAAATACATTTTTGGATTAAGGAGATACCACCACAAGATGCTTTGAACTAGGCAAAGGTGCAATGTCAGCTCAATGTTAACTCAATTCAACAATTCAACCATAATTTAGGGGAATGTGATACTGCATACTTGGAAGTAGCAACGTTGGATTTTTTGCACCAATTCTATTTAGACAGTCTAATGGTGCACACAAAATCTCAGAATCCAGGTTAAAGAAACAAGGAAGGAATTTGAATTACAAGACTGCTTAATGAAAGAGGAAACATACAGCTCACTAAAAATAGTTTGCAAAACCATTTTGGTATTAAATGTTAACTGAGAAAAGCTTTTCTTTTCAGTGTTGAGATTTGATTTAGTTCTACCTTTATGAAAAAAAATCCTTTCATCTATCAAGTACTACACATTAATATTTAAAATAAATCATCACTGACTTGATTTAGTTGAGAAGTTTTTTCCCCCATAAAATTATCCCCTCTATAATGTTATTCTAATTCAAGCTTGGAAGAATAGACAAGCTCAGATATTATCAACTTAATTCCTAAGGTTCTATCTATCACAAGAGATGTCAAACATTTCCCCTTGATATCACAAGCCTTAAAGGATGCTTTCTAAAAATAATGATGGTTCTGAACCAAAATTCCAATTTCTTCATTCAGAAGACTAACATTCAGAATAATAAAATCATGGCCATGAATTGTTTCCAGATGTGAGTTTACTGTGCTCCACTCTTTGATTGGGAAAGCACTTGATAATGAGGAACATATTTGACTTCTAAATTTAACACTTTATTTGGCAGTGATAATTATTTTTATAGTAGAACATTGTTTCTTTTGTAAGGTAAAAACAATTTCCTAACAGTGACAGCTCAACAATGGGACCAGTTACCCAAAGAAATAGTGGGCTTCCATTCATTGGCTGGATTCAAGAACAGCTAGAGGGCCATCTATCCTCGGTATTTTAAGCATTTGACTTTCTGTACAGAGCAAGGAGTTGGACATGATATTTTACATGGCTCCTTCAATCCTGTGACTCTCTCGTTCATTATTAGCCTTCTCACAATATTAGCCACTTCTTCTTCAGTAAATGCTCC
The DNA here is from genome assembly GCA_022577455.1 of Arizona elegans. Taxonomy (NCBI): domain Eukaryota; kingdom Metazoa; phylum Chordata; class Lepidosauria; order Squamata; family Colubridae; genus Arizona; species Arizona elegans. The sequence goes on from JAKOOJ010000008.1 coordinate 61,568,248, forward strand.
TGAATAATTCTTTAGGCTGTCAGAAAATCCAGATATCTCATATTATAAACTAAAAAATGCAAAATAATATTTGCATGAATTAGATTATTTTTAATAACTCTTTTATGTCAGTCATATGTCTGCATCAGACGTAGAAACCCATTGGGAGCCGGTGCAGTCCATGAAGCAGAAGCTTGCTTTGTGTTTTATGAATTCAATGGGAGACACCAAATATTGTCCACACTAGTGTCTTTTGGACCATTTGCAGTAGATGAGAGGTGAATAAGGCATGAATCACTCTAAGTCCCTGGTGGCAAACCTATAGCATGCATGCCAGAGATGGCACTCATAGCCCTCTCTGTGGGCATGTGCGCCGTCACCCCAGCACAGAATTCACCAAGGGAGCGGTTACCTCGGCCCTCTGTAAACATCAGTCTCTGCTTCTGCAGCTCCAACTCCGTCAGGCTCTTCTTTTCTTGCCCCCTCATTTTCTGCCAGGGTGAAGACCTCTCCCCCTAGGCTGCTCTGCGAGACTCCTGATCCCACCGGGGCTGCCCCAATCCCCTTCTCAAGCCCTCCACCCCCAGAGGAAAAGAAGCAAGGAAAGACTAACATGAAGCACTCGGTTAGAAAGAACTGGAGCCTTTCTCCACGGCGGATGGAAAGGGGCAGGGCCACACCTCCAAGCTGCAGCTTTTGAAAGCCAATTTCTTTCCAATTTGCTGCCCATCTGTAAATATTATTATAATATTAGGAAAGGGGGGAAGTTATTACAATTACATCCCTGCTCAGTTATTTCGGAGAGGGGGAAAGGAATGTAGGATATTCACCCTAAAGCTTAATTAGGCCTGTCAAATAAATCACATTTTGTAAATATTTAAGTATATATTTTCATGTGGCAACACTGAAGAAATGAGACTTGGCTACAACATAAAGTAGTGAGTATATAGTTTGTATAACAGTGTAAATGTGCTGTCCCTTCAAAATAACACAACACACAGCCATTAATGTCTAATTGCCATGTTGGCACTTTGCAATAAATAAGTGGGTTTTGGGTTGCAGTTTGGCCACTTGTCTCTAAAAGGTTCGCCATCGCTGCTCTAAGTCCTCCCAGTCCATTGACATGTGCATTTAACACACATCCTTTGCACAGAAATAATTAGCATTTCTCTATTGCAGGTTATTCTGTTTATCAGGGTTAAATTCTGTCTGCAATCCCATTTACTTTGACCATGGGTGTTAAGTTCTGGGTGAAGAATGGAAGCGAGGCCAGAATGATTTCTAACAGTTCTTTATTCAATACTGCCTGTGAGGCAATCTCTCTCCCTGGCTGACATAGCTCCTTTTATATGAAACTGATCAGCCAAACAACCAATTAGGAAAGAGTATTTTCCCGCTCCAATAGAGGACCAGAATGAGAACTTCAGCTGACAACTATACACTATATACAATACATAACAATGGAAAAGTTCACATTTTGAAGTTTTTTATTATGATTATATAACTGAAATAGCATTTATTTTGCCTTTCCTGATAAATGGAATTAATTTTTTGTAAAAAGGAATATATTTTTTAAAAACAGTAACAGAAAATCTTTTAATTATATCCACAATTTGCCAGTGACTCCTTAACTATAGAATGCTTTTTAAATATAAGAACAGAGAAATGAAGTAAAAGCGAAGCCTATTTTCTAATTGTAACTTGATAAATGGGAGTTTTAGAGTTCAAAAAACTGGAAAATGTTTTCATCTAAGTTCTGAACTACAGTATATATTTCACAAGATAGGTTAGTATAGTTATTCTGCATTTAATGTGGCACATTTGAAAAATACAGGCTGTAGCCTGGATTTTACTACCTAGAATCTATAAGAAAAAATTATCTCAGGCACATAATGTATAGGTTGCGGTCATATAACAACCCTAATTGGATCATAATTTCCATTGCTAAGCAAATCAATTGTTAGTTGAAACATCACGTGACTACACTTTTTAGCAATGGTAATTCCAGTAATCCTAGTTGTGGTCATTAGGTGAGAACCACACCATGATTAGGTGAGAACTTCATACTTCTCCTGCCTTATGCAAAAGCTGCCTCCTTCCCACTGCCTTCTTCTCAACTAGGCCCAGTAAGTTCCCTTTGGCAGGCAAGGCCCTGCTGCTCTGTCATACTCATACACATTCATAATAGAAGAACCATTGAAAAGTTGGGGGAAAACTGTGCAATATTCTCAATGAATGATCCAAGAAAAAAATAGAAAAAAATAGAAAAAAATTATATTAGGTGATATGAATAAATAAATGGGAAATGGGACAAAAAATAGAGAAAAAGTCACATGGCTGTTTGGAGACCCAAGAATGAATCAATATGGTGATTGGAGATCTGCTTAGGAAAAAAAAAATATTTCAAATACATTATGTATTCATATTTATCTATTTTAAAAGAATTAATACAAAACTAAAAGCATGATTGATTTGTTTATATTGAAAGAACAAGAGAACCGGTAATACATACAAGGCTGATGAGTGGTTATACATGTTTTATCTGATAAATATGTATCTGATAGTGTCAAGAAGACATCTGGGGGGAAATGAACATAAAATAAAAAAGGAAAGAAAGAAATAAACTAAAAGAGAATAATAAAAAGAAGAAAAAAATATGAAGACATTCCCAAGAGAATGAATGTAAAGTGGAAGAGATGCCTCTAAAATGTTATTAAATTCATAGTAATGGACTATTTTACTGCAATTACAACGCATAAAGAGTGATGAGCCTTGGTGGCACAGCAGACTAAAGCACTGTTAAGTAACACCAACTGCCTGCAATTACTGCAAGTTCAACTCTCACCAGGCTCAAGGTTGACTTAGCCTTCCATCCTTTCGAGGTAGGTAAAATGAGGCCCCGGATTGTGGGGGCAATAAGCTGACTTTCTTTAAAAAAGACCACGGGGGGGGGGGGGGGGGGGGCAAAAGCCTATACCTACTAAGCAGGTATATACAAAAGTATGAAGGCTATTGTTTAACACATTGTAAGCTGCCCTGAGTCTCCAGATAAGGGCGGCATATAAATCGAACCAATAAATAAATAAATAAATAAATCCCCATACAATCTTTTTTCCCATTTCTAGCAATGGCAGAGACACAATTTGGCCTAGTGGTTAAAACCTCAAGGTGGAAACTGTAAATTCTAGTCCCACCTTTGGCATGAAAGCCAGCTGTATGACTTCAGGCCAATCACTCTCATTCAGCCCAACCCAATTTATAGGGTTGTTGTTGTGAGGAAAATAGGAGGGGGAAATATTAATCATTGTCATGCTCTTGAGTTATTTATAAAAATAACAAATATGGAATAAAAATCCATATAGCATACATACCTATTAAGTAAACATTAACACACATGACTGACAGTATATGGCTCTGCATGATAACAACTCTTTTTTTAGCCTAACTGTAAATCCTTGCATTGGAAGTAGAAAAGCTTATTTTTCCAATATTGCTTTTTACTTCTTTTCACATATACATTTAAGTGAAATATTGGTATCAAAAATCTGATGGGCAGTATTCACACAAAACATCAGCAAAACCACTTCCACTATTCTACAGCAATCCAGTTAACCACATTAATCATAGTGAGCACTCATTGGCTGCAATATCCAGCACTTTCCCTAACTTAATTTCTAGAGACTCCCAAACTTGCAGAGAGCATAACCATTAGCTGCTGCCTGGATGTCTGGATATTGTAAGATTTCTAGCCCCCACACTTGGAGGAGATCACATTGAAGAAGACTACATTATAAAGTTATTACATATATAATGAAATAGGTAAATGATAGATACAGTAGATATGATAGATAGACAGACAAATACCTCTTCGAATACTTCTTCGTAGCTTATTGCAAAGCTCATTGCGTGGATTTTCTGAATTGTCTTCTGAAAAAACAGGGCTTTGCTCTGGAGATGAAGGGCTTTTGCTGAGATCCAGTGGCACTTTCGTTGACATGGGGGGTGATGATATTCCAGGGCTGTATGTTGAGGTAGGACTGCTAACAGAAGAAGCAGATAGATCTAATGCTCCTATTCTTGAATTTAATGGAGAATTTAATGATAATTTTCTTGTTCTAACGGGTGAAGATGTCCTAGAGAGAGATAAAGGTGGAGGGGAAGAAAACTTGCGGCAGAGGTGTGGTGACTTTGCATCAGCCATATGTTCTCTATTGTTTTGATTAGTAGCAAAAAACAGTTCCAAAGACCTAGAGAACAAATAAAAAACTCAGAAATAATTTTACCATGCCAGAACTGCCTTTAAAAAGTACTTTATAAAGAAAATACTATAACCAACATACAATTGGAAACATCCTGGAAAATGAAAAACCCAAGATACAAAATTAATTCCTATAATCTGTGATTTCATTAGATAAGAAATCACCATGTGGTAGGAAGATCAACCTTGCTGGTTAGGATCTAGTTGGTGCTTGTCAAGTATTCTTATCAGCAACAACACAGGTCAGAGAGATTAGAGTAACACATTTATAGACAGGGCCTGTCTTTGCCAAGAACTTAGTCCAAGATTGCCTATCTGGAGAATAGAATGTCCAAACTATCAAGTACCTGGTTTTTGTTTTTTTAAAAAAATATATTGTATGGTAGTAGTTCTGAATACCACGTAGAAAATTTCCAAAACTACAGATAGTCAATCATTCATGTAGTGACTGTTTGAAGTTACAATGGCACTGAAAAAGTGACATGCCAAGTTTTCACACTTACAACTCTTGCATGGTCATGTGATCAAAATTCAAACAATTAATAGCTGGTATGTATTTGTGACAGTTGCAGTGTCCCAGGGTCATGTAATCACAATTTGTAACTTTCCCAGCTGGCTTCTAACAAGCAAAGTCATTGAGGGAAACCAGATTCACTTAACAAGTGCATCTTGCAGAACAAAAGTGATTTTTGTTCTATCAAACCATTAATACATAATGCAGTTTGCAAGAAGACTATTATTACCAATATTTTCATAAAAATATAGTAAAAAATAGAAAACAACTCACCTGACAGGGATGGAGGTGAAAGGCCGTTTGTAAGTATCATATAGCTTTTCCAGTACAACTGTTGCATTGGTAAATATGCGGTAAGTATGTAGGAAAGTATTAAGAAAATCAATACTGAGAAATCTCAAGTCTGTTAATCTTTCCAAAAGGCGTTCAACACTTGCATAACGAATCTGCGGTACTTTGCAGGAGTTCAGAGTTTTGCTGAAGCAGATGTCAATGTCATCTTTATGGAGACGGGCATCAGACCTAAATAACATTATTTGAAAAACATTACAAAAGTTGCTCTGAAAGTCAGAGATCTTTTTTTTTTTTGGCAGATTGTCTCTGATATGAAGAAACAAGTTCTGCTTATAATATTAAGTAGACACTACTTATAAAATCAAAATCATATTTATGGCCAATGGAATAGCCTCGATGGGCCAAATTTGCAATATGGAGACATGAGCACCAATATGCTTTAGGGCATCTCTTGTTTTACTTGAAGCCTTCCAGCCTTCTTGACTTTAAGTTCTTTATTTGAGTCATGGTGGCACAGTGGTTAGAATGCAGTATTGCAGGCTACTTCTGCTAATTGCCAGCTGCTTGCAATTGGGCAGTTTGAATCTCACTGGCTCAAGGTTGAATCAGCCTTCTATCCTTCCGTAAAACGAGGACCCAGATTGTTGGGGGCAATATGCTAACTCTGTAAACTGCTTAGAGAGACTGTAAAGCACTTTGAAGCAGTACATAAGTCTAAGTGCTATTGCTATTATTTGAAGTCCTTTAATTTTGAAAAAAATATATGATGAAAAGAAAAAAATCCTAACCTTTAACATCATTTTTGCTTCCCAAAAAACTACTGGTTTGTAACTGACTGCTTTCTGCAAATATATCTGACTGGCCAAATAAAAACAAAGGTAATATAATTGACATATAACATCCTGGAAGGAGAGCTAATACATGAATATTTTATTACTGGTCGTATCTATTTTTCAGGGTTATTTATGAGATGTACATGAAATTTTAGCAGTAAATTGTAAATCTTGGCCCCAGGAAATTCATTTAAAAAGATAGATGATGATGATGATGATGATGATAGCTAGATAGATGAAAGAATGATTGACAATATAATGTAACATATTCTCATGAAATGCAGAATTAATACAATTAAATAAAACTGCTAATTTTTATTTAATCTGTATCTGAATTTAAACAAAACTAGACAACCATATGTAACATGAGAACACAATTACACTTACTTGATTATATGTGGCACAGTGACTTTGGAATTTTCTTCAAACACTATTGTCATTAAACCATTGCACCGTATGTTGTCAACACACTAGACAGGTTGATTAAAAAAAACAAATTATAGATTCTTTTTTGCTCAATACTATACATCTCAGATCCTACAATTACAGAAAATAAAATTTTATCTGGAATAATTTAGTTAGTAGGAAAGATAGAAGGGATGAACTGCCATATTTTTAACATTTTCAGAATCAAAACTAAACTTTACTATTTAAAGTCCCTGAAGTTGCAAATGAATCAGTGTGCTGCAGAAATTAAAATGTTGGAGGAGTTAAGGAAGACCTACATTCATGTCTATCTTCAACCCCAGAAGTTCATTGGGTGGCTTTGAGGTGAGCTCTATCTCTTGGCCAAACTGGATAAAGCCTAGAATATCATTCCAGTCAATAAGCAAATGAATGAATAATATTTGGTTGTTCTGAATGTACTTCCCATCTCAAAATGTATTGCTCCTGGAAACATTGCAAAACCACAGGTTTTAAATTCCTTTTGCATCAGGTCATTCAATCCCAAGGCACTGAAAACAGCAGTTCCTGATTACTGGAAACAATTGATGCCTTGAAGTGTCTGAAATAACAATCTTCCATAGTCATAAAATTAAGTTTCAAAAAGTGACAGTCTGCTGCTAAGGATCTTTCCAGGAGCTGTTGTCAACTGGGCAGGCTCATAATAGATTTGGGAATTAATCAGTTCACTCTTCTGTCTTTCACAGTTTCTGGATTCTATCCACTATTTCCATTAACTGCTCTGAGACAATATAATTTCCAGATAAAAATATGGAGGCAACTGGTGGAACTGCTCTAGAGTGTGAGAAAGCCATGTGAGGTACTGAACCAAGCTAATACAGTTTTATTTCAATATTAATCTTTCAGGTCTTTATTTCTAGGGTGGATTACGATCAAATTCAAATTGTAGCCAAAAATGAGGCCACTACACTTGAGCCTGGCCCAACTTGCTCCATCTTAATAATCATCCAGGGTGTGTTAAGTCTTAGGGGGTTGGGAAATAGGCCTGGCCTCAACAACTCATCTGGTATGTCTTTCATACATACATAATTGATCAATAATATTTTGGTTACAAATGTTCATTTTGCTATTTTTTAACTTTAAATATTTGTAATCTTTTCCAACAGTGGTTTTACAGGAATATTGAATATTTCCTAATAAATGTATTAATACATTTGAAATGTGTTTAAAATATGAAGGTTTGCCAGTCTCTTTTTAAATAGAGTCTTGCAAAAATACTCTTTCTGATCTATTCAAACATACTATGCTTGTGGAAGCAGTTGTATAGATTGGCTTAATACAATGCTATGAATCAATTGGAGTTTATACAGAACCATTTGAAAGATGATTCATTAAGGCATCAAATCCAAAATCTAATAGTAGTACAGCAAAAGATAACAGGTGCCAGCAGAGGCCCAGGTTGGGCTGGAGAGTCAATGAAGGAGTGGGAGGGAATCTTCTGGGAAGCTTAGATTGATGGGACATTGTATTGCACAGAAATGCTGCTGGGGAAGAAGCATGCAGCATGGTGTTGTGTCCTTTGTCAGTTAGATCAACACACAGAAATTGGTGTCTGGTGATACCCGTCTGAATTTAACTTTGTGGTGGCTGGACAAGGCTCAGCTTTAACTGAGTCCCCAACAGAATTGAGTTTCTGCTTCTCTGGAACCAGCTTTGGACACTCTGTATGGACAGGTTGTGAGAGTGACCTGGAACTTTGGATTGCTTTGGGGGAGTGGAACATGAAGGGGTACCCTAAAGAAGGGAGTGATAAAAGAATGTTCCATTGAGAGGATGAGAAGACCTAGCCATGAGTAACTGAGAGCTCTCAGGAGGTTCTGTGATGCTTTTCTGGATATGCATATTTTATTGTTTTAACTTTCTTAATACAAAAAACAGTCAAATGGAGTCAGGCATTTTTTAACTCTATAAAATAAATAAATAATATTTTTCTGCTATTGTTTCTAATACAATAAAATAGTTGGGAGGAAACAGTCAACTTTATTTTGTTTCTGCAAATTTAGCATGCAGAAGTAAACAAGGACATATACAGTAACCATGTGGCCTCAAAAAGCTTTGCCCTTTAATTTAAGTCCCATTAAATAATGACAGGCAAAATTAAATCTGCAATTAAATGTTTAAATGCATAATATACCAATTAGCTGCAATTGTAATCATATTACCAGTGCACAGAGAAAAAAAAATGAATGCTACTTTGTTGGTTTTTCCTTTACTATCAGATAAACTCAGATTAACTGACCTGATCTGCAGCAATTAGTGTAAATTTTGCAACTGTAACTATAAAAAATATTGTTTTTGTAGCAGCACCATGAAATATATATTGGCAGATATATGAGTATAATCTGTATTACATTATGAACTATTTCTGTACTCCAGTTCTTGGTACTTCTGTACAAAATCTTCTATACTATTTAAAACATATATAAACATATATGGCATCTAGTGCAGTATAACCTTGCATAGTGACTCTTCCAAACTACTGTCCCATTCTCTTATTTTCATTGCCAAAACTTATTTATTTTTAACTATTTTACAATTAACACAATGGATCCAAGCAATCAAAAACATAAACCTGGTACAGTTGTAACATGAGATCAGAAATAAAAGCCATTCCAGAATATCCAGATTTGGCCACTTTCAATTCTCTTTAATCTTAAATTCAATTTTCTTTGGAAACTTTTTCTGTGTGCAGGAACAGTTCCATGCAGGTGAAAATGTGCAGATACAATAGATTTTTAAAGAATTCTGGAAAAGGAAAGTAATGACATCTGCATGCAATGTGCATTAAGACTAAAGACAGCTTTTTTCAACCTGGTACCCTTCCAACTGAATTGTCAGTCAGCACAGCGGTTCACAGTTCTAATGTATCTAAATGGAGCTTTACGTTGTAAAAGGCTGGGCTAAGCTATTAAATAAAATGAAAAAGATCTTTGTGTGAAAATAGTCCATAGGAAAATTGGAACTTGTTTTTTTCATGGCATTTAGAAACCAACTACTGAAACTTAAGAAAATTTTATTTTATCACCTGCTCTTTTTAAAAAAAAAATCTTAAAATTCTTAGGCTGGGAAACAGTAGCAGGCCCAAAGTCACTTGGCTTCACAGATGAATAACTATTTAAATGAAGGCTTTACCACTCTAAGCACAAGACACCAGCTGCTATGTCAGTGGGAGTGTGGAGACCTAGTGGGGGTGCAGTGGCCTAGTGGGTAAGACATGCAGCTTGTTGACTGAAGGTTGGCAGTTCGAGACCCAAATACCACGGGATGAGCTCCCAGCTGCTGCCAACCTAGCAGTTCGAAAGCATGCAAATGCAATTGATAAATAGGTATCACTTTGGTGGAAAGTTAACAGTGTTCTGTTTGCTTCGGTGTATAGTCATGCCGGCCACATGACCATGGAAGTGTCTTTGGACAATGGTGGCTCCTTTGGCTAGGAAACGGAGATAAGCACCACCCCCTAGAGTTACACATGACTGGACAGGGGAAACAACTACTTTTACCTACTATGTCAGCATGCCACTCATTCACCAACAGTGTATTCAAAGCAATATTCTGTTAATAATTCATACATTTTATAATGAGCTCCAAGACAACATTAATGTGCTGAATGAATTACATAGTATTCCTCTCCCTCAAATTGCTTACCTGACTAATGTCACTGGTCCATGCTGCCTTTTCCTGCCGCGAAGGAGCTAAAAGGACCACCGTAAATGGAGGTGCACCTGCAGGATCTACCACAATCTTGAAGTCAAGGTGCCCAAATACTTGCCCAGAACCTTTTGCTTCATGATTGAAAGAGAAACAGAATTGGGCAGTTACAGGTTGAAATGCAGAACCTAGATTACATCACAGTGCAAAGACAACTACTTTCCATTGTGATGCGTAGTTACAGTCAAAATTTAAAGTACAAATTTAGTATCTTTGACCAGTGATATTTTTAAACATTACAGACTCGTGCAAATGTAAAATATTTTTGGCTCACAGAATTTATAATTAAGCAAATGAAAAATTATATTATGTGTTCCAGTTAAAACCTATTCACTTGAGGTAAATATATATATATCTGATTCTGTTATGACAATATAGCATTGACTTTTAATTGGCAAGACACCTAATTCAGAGCCTACTCTGTGCTAATAGTAGAAAAAACAAAACAGAGGTACAAACTGAGTAGTAATTTTTATGCCAGCATTATTATTTCTAAACCTTTTTAAAATTAAGATAAAAGTACAGAATATTCCTTTCCTAAGTAATTATTTTTAAAATGTAAGGTCTGGCAAGGTGTTTGAGATTCCTTCCATGAAGTAAAGTCATATAGCAGGTCCTAGAAAATGTGCCTTCTCTGTCACAGTATTACTGCCTGCCCTGGTGGCACAATGGTGGTTTCATTGCAGTATTGCAGGCTAACTCTGCACACAGCCTGGAATTCAATCCTGACAGGCCTCCATCCTTCCAAGATCAATAAAATGAGAACCCAGATTGTTGGACACAATTTGTTTACATTGTAAAGCTTCCAGAGGGTGCTGTAAAGCACTATGGGCCAGTATATAAGCCCAAGTGCTATTGCTATTGCTATTTTCTAACCACAAGATCCCCAACCCTGTTGACTTTACATAATGTATTCAAAGTCTGATTATTGCGTTTGGGGGGGGAGGGGAGGGGAGGGGTTAGACTAGTATATTGGATGATTCCATCCTGAAATGACTTAGTTGGAATAAGTTGTTGTTTAGCATTTGTTATCCTAAATTCTATTGCTTTGTGTGCTTTGTTATGGGTTGTTCTGCTTTTAATCAGAACAAACAGCCCAACAAACAGTAAACAGCCCAAAATTTATTTATTTATTCATTTATTAAACAAATGTATATGGCCATCCAACACACACATGGTGACCCTGGGTGGAATATAACAATAAAAAGCCACAATTGAAAACCCCCAAGCCTCTCCAACTTCTCATATGTATAGAGCTAGACAAGTAGAGACAGATTTCTTGGCATGATTTTGGAGATGGCTTGCCATTTCCCATCTGCCTATGACTGAGAAACAGCGACTGGCTAAAGTCACCTGGCTGGCTTTATGCTTAAGGCATGACTAGAATTCAGAATCTCTCAGTTTCTTCTCTGATATAATGATAAATAAATCAACACATATATACATACATCTTTTATTTCTTGAATTAGAATTTTTATTAGCAATTGTCTATGTCTATACTATATTTTATTAAGCAAAAAAAATGCTATTTTTTAAAGAAAATTTTACAATTCCATAAAACAATTTGATAGAACTTACATTCATCATCATTCATCTCAGTTTCCTCAAACAGTGTGCATTCTATTAATGAAAGGACACCTCCGGCCTAGAGACATAAATTGCATTTTTTTTTCCAGAAATCTATTTAACCATTCTTCAGTCTAAAAGTATATGAAATTATATAACAGAAGGTACAATCCATGAATACAAACCTAAAGTAAACCTCATTCAACATACAGTATTTTTCGGAGTATAAGACGCTTCGGACTATAAAACGCACCTACCTTTTTTGGTGAGGAAAACAAGAAAAAGAAATCTCTGCCTCTGCCTCCCAGCAATTTTGCCTCGTTGCAGTAAACAGCAAACAGCAAACAGCCTACTTTACTTTCATTTTCGTTTTCAGCATAGCTTGATTAGCACAAGGAAAAAAAAATCTGCTCCCAGCAATTTACCTCCTTGCAGCAAGCAGCAGAGGCCCGCGCTGCAACAGGCAATGGCAATCCCTGCAGCCTGAGACAGCTGAGAGTCGGGAGGCCAATCCAACGGATAATCAACTTGTGCTAATTAGGCTGTGCTGAAGCTGACATGGGCTGTTTCTTCTTGCTGCTTGATGCAAGGAGGTAAATTGCTGGGAGGCAGAGACCAAAGGATGGGGCCAGTGGATGGGCAGGGCTACATTTGGTATATAAGATGCACCCAAATTTTCACCCCCTTTTGTGGGGGAGGAAGGTGTGTCTTATACTCCGGAAAATACGGTACTTGGACAAGCATCCTCTGTGTGTGCATGTGTGTGTGAGAGAGATGGGGGTGGAGCCTTCAAGTCAGTCTCAACTCCTGACAACTTACTGGATAAGTCCCTGCACTCTTCCTAGCAACGTTTTGAGAAACAGTTTGCCACTGCTTTCTTCCTAGGTCTCAGAGAGATGAAATGGACCAAAGTTAGTTGGCTTCATACATAAAGAAGGACTAGACAGGATGATTCTATACTGTACATGGTATAATGCATTATTTCAATAACTAGATGAGTTTCTTAAATTAAATACAGAGGACATTAATATTTCTAGCAAAGAATGTGGAAATGCATAACCTCCTTTTTCCAATTAAAACAATTCTGTTATCCCAGTTCAACTGAAAATAATTTTACCGATAAGATTAATAACATGAAGCACTCAACTGCAGTATTTCAATACAGCAGAAGCAATATTTTGACAAAATAAGCAATATATTTAAATAGGAAATTAGAACATATCTATTTTTTAATATCTGAATATATTACTATTGTAATTCCAGAAATATTCTGTAATATACAGTTGTACTAGAAATTCTGTATTATATTTAAATGTTCCATAAAATAATTGAAAAAAAAAACTTGTCAAAACCAGAATGATGTCAGGCCCAGCCCTGGCGCAAAAAAATCCAATGGAGTCCAATCCTTTATTTGCTTACACCCAATGGACAGAATTTGCCAAGGTATAAAAGCTATCACTCTCTACCTGAATAAATATATCCTGAGAGGATAGGGTATGGCAGTTTCTTAATGTGGGCTTCTCTCTGATGGAATATACTGCCTCCTTCCTTGGAAAGCTCTGTGCTGCCAACCCTCCCCTCCACTGCTTCTCCATGTGTTCAATCCATCACAAATAATGAAAATACAAAATGTAATATTAAAAGCAAAAAGGTGGTCAGAGAAAATCATTGAGGGACCAAGCAGAATTTCAGTGCCACGTGGTAATTTCGAATGGTTCTACTGTAGGATATTTAGTTTAGGAAGGCAGAGATGTGGAAATGCATGAAAATCCATCTGATTCTTTAGAAAATGTTAATTATTTTCTGAACTATACATTCAGTTTATAATATTTATTTTAAAAACAATTAAAATAAATGAATTTTGGTCTTAGAATTATACAGATAAAACAAACCATCATATATAAATAGAAAAAGTCCCCTTAAACATGTTAATATTATAACTGGATGCTCTGATTGCCTGGCAGGCAATAGTGTAGTCTTCCTTTTGCAAAGATTTATATTATTTTACTGCAATTAATCGGAACAGACATATATTTTACTATATGTTCTACAATTCACTATTCTAGTCATAGTTTTTTTACAAAAATATGTACCTTAAGTAGATGCAACTTTCCTCCAGAGCTCCTTGTACAAATTAAAAAGTGCTTTGTAAATAGAAAACATTGCCTTTCTCCTTCTTTTTTCAAAGACAATGATCCCAGGCGAACTTTACTAAGTTTTCCTCTCTCAACTGATGGGACTTGAATAAGAGTTCCTAGTAAGTAGAAAATCAAATAGTACTCTGTAAACATATAATGCACATAAATAATTCTTATTCTTTATGGTTTACAATAAATTTAGTGTCATATATTTGTAGCCACCTAAATAACAAATTTAGATGACCGTCTAAATCAGGGCTGTCAAACTCATGTCATCATGGCAACATCACGTGATGTATCAGGACTTTTTTCTCCTTCGCTAAACCAGGTGTTGGCATGGCCAGTGTGTGACGCAGCCAGCCTGTGGTCACACAAGATTGTAATATATTCATTATACATAACCATAACATGAAACCCAAGGTCCAGTAAAAAAACTTACCTTGTCCTTTGCTGAGGACAATTTTTTCTTATAACATATAAAGCTCATTTACCAAACAATGGAAGGACAAAAAACATAATACACCCTCCTCTAAGCATCCTCAACCAACTAATAGTGGTTGAGTATTCTGAAAGTTGTAATGCCAATTTATTTGGAGAGCAGCATATTAAAAGAGTGCTAACAGTGTGTAAAATATGTAATTAATACATATTTTTTTAAAAAATTTCTAAAAGGTTTTTAAGTCACAAGTTTAACCAACAATAGAAGCAAAAGCAGAACAGAAGAGAAAAAAGTCTGGATTTGCAAATAGAAGTTTACCAATGTGATCTGGATTTCATTCTTCAATATTTAAATATATATTGTAAGGTTAGGGTATAGGATTGTGCATATAATTGGATACACACTAGTCCTTTCCTTAATTCTGTATTACACTGCATTTTTCTATTTTCAGAGTTCATTGGTTTCTGCTACATACTCTACTGCCTGGAAATAGTTGCATTCTGGTTTTATAATTGTGTTACATAATTTGTATTATTATATTTATTTTGTAAACTGATACAACATTTTATATTTAAACATGAAACAAACTTAAATAAAATAAAGAGGATGGATGGCTAAAGAAATATAAACATTAATCTCAATTTATTGTCACAATGCTATAAAAAGGGTAATTTGGTTATGTGCCAAAACAGATTTATTCCAGGCATTATTCAAACTTCAGGATTAACTGATAATTAAAACCCAAGCCTCCCAATCTAAGACCATATCCACTATATCACTGTGTTCACATCCTGAATCAAGGGTCTCCAATTGTGGTTTGCTTGGATTTAAAGATATACCCATTTCATGGATTATTCTAACAGATAAACAAGGCTATTATTATGTGTTCAACAAACCAAAAATAAAAAACATAATTTATGTTATTGCAAACCTATCTCTAAAGTATTAAATAGATGGAAAGATATAATCCTTATGTGAGATTAAATGAAAACACTATTAAAATATACCTGAGATAAAGTTCAATTACATACTTAACATATTCATTCATTGAAATGTAAATTCCATTGAAGTTTGTAGCCCTTTCATCCAAGTTAATTAGGTTTTTAAATATACAAAGCAAACAAAAACTTGAATCACGAGTATTGTAAGATTTACTTTTTTTTAAGTGGCTGTGAGAATATAATATTGGTGATTTTTTGGGGTAACAACACAGAATTCTAAAAATATAAGTCAATGTGAATAATACAATACACTAAATGCAATTTTGCTATACTATAGTTTATTGAATTTCATATTTTCAGGAAAATAAATCAAACTCAGCCAAGACAATACACATCTTTGTGGCATCTATTTAAACAAGATGCTGGATCCCGATAAATGCATTCATATGAAGCCAATTACTAAAATATTTTAATATGGACACCAACCCTGTAATGTAAAAATATGTTCTTTCTATACAATAGGTCACAATTTGCAAGAAACAAACAGATCTTTTAGAGAAGATTCAATGTAACAATTCAGAAAAATTCAGAGGAATAGATCCCACAAAATCTTTTTCATGAACCACATTTAAATGAGGTCCTTAATGAACCTTGACTCCAAATAAACATAGTTTGATATTTTCTAAGTTATTGTGTTTATGTGTGAGAGAGAAAGAGCAGAAAGGGAAAACGACAAAGATTACCAGTATAATTTAATAGTTAATGTGGACTAGCAGTGGGGAGATCCAAATTCCAATTTTCCCTTAGTCACAGAAATCACCTGGGGGAGTTTGTGTCAGTCACCCTCTCAGCCCCAGACAAGGAAGTCAAAAAAATCTATTTACCAACACACACTTGAGAATGTAGTAGATTCTAGTCCATAACTTTTAATGAAGAAGCCTTCCTGCTCTGAATTGATTTGGGATTACAAGAATAATAATTATAATATAGTGTGTGTAAATGCATAGGCACAAAAGTAAATAGGCAGTGAGCACATATTAATATACTATAATATAATATAATATAATATAATATAATATAATATAATATAATATAATATAATATAATATACACACAGCATTAAGAGTAATATGTATTAGCATAGCTCTATAAGGGTTACCCACGATTAGTGATTTAATATTAATAAAATTCAATTGCCTTTTTGTAGTCTATATACAATAGAGCATTTTTAGCTTTAAATATTTCAAGCATAATCCCCTCACAAACTTAAAAAAGATCATCAATAAACTTATTTAATTCCATGCTATCAGAAATATTTCCCATGAACACAGTTATCCAAAATTGAGTAGATATAGATCTGATAAGGATGTTTTCTGATAAAACCCTGGAAATATATTAAAAATAATGACAATGAATCATGTACTTCATCCATGCAGCGATGTTGACAGACTCTACTTACCAAAGAAAACAGGTGGGCATGGAATGTTGCAAGTACATCAGGTGGTTGAAGAAGAAAAAAGAACATTGGAAGAATATCTGAAGGATAGCGAAAAAGATGCACTGAAGCTAGTATACCAAGAAGGCCTACTGAGTATGGTAGAAACCAAACTGGTCTACAAGAAAGACCAAATGAAGAACAGAAAAGAGGCATGGAAGACAAAGCATTATATGGCCAGTATATTAAAAAAAATAAGCAGGGGAAACAGATAATAACAAAACCCTGGCAATGGCTAAGAGCAGGAAAGTTGAATAAAGAGACAAAGGAGTTAATTCTGGATGCACAAGACCAAGTCTTAAGAACAAATGCATACAAAACTAGAATTGAGAAGACAGTAACAGACAGCAAGTGACGCCTTTACAAAGAAACTGAAGAAACAATGTGAAATGTAGTGGGTTCCAATAAGCCAGGCAACTCCAAGTGACTTCAGCATCTCTTTATTACATAGTAAAAGCAAGTAGTAAAAGGCTAGAACAAGCTTAGCTAACCAGAAACAGACCAAGAATAAATACTGTTAAGGCTGCTGCTACAGGCTGGCCACAGGGTGGAGTAATTGACCAGCAAAGCTGATTGGACCTAAAACCTCGGCCAGCTGTTAGTAGAACAAATGACCACCGGGCGGGGCCGTTGCAACCCGGAAGCACAGGCAAGCCGATCCCAAGACACAACACTCCTCCCCTCTAAGTGCGAATTGCCCCGCAGACATAGTCTTTCAGGTATGTGGGCAACCGCCATTCTCGGCACGACCTACGTGGCAAGATCTTTTCTGGGGAGGTGCCCCCCCCAGTAATAGTTGGAGTTCTAGCCACTAGAGGTTCCACGATCACATCCACCAGCCCCGTCTCCGGCTGAGATCGACTAGCCTCCAAATTAGCGGGGATCTCCAACCTTGCCGGTTCTTGCTCCAGCCCTACAGGGCTGGGTAGGGCAAGTTCCCGCTGTGGCTCTGGGAGGTACGGATACTCCAACACTTCCGTCTCCTCCTCTGGAGGGATTACCCTCCACCTCAACTGATCAATATGACGTCCCCAGATGGCCCCCCGCTCTGTGGAAACCTCATATGAGGTGGGCCCCTTAACCCGTACCACATAGCCAGGCAACCAAACCAGGCCAATTCCATAGTTCTGAATATATACTGGGTCCCCAGGGAAGAACTCCCTGGGTACTCCCCTATTCTCCGTATTGGGCCTTAGAATGGGTGCCCTATCGGGATGGAGCCTATCTAGTAAGGTGGTGAGCCTTCGCCCCATAAGC
Organism: Arizona elegans; assembly: GCA_022577455.1. Classification (NCBI taxonomy): domain Eukaryota; kingdom Metazoa; phylum Chordata; class Lepidosauria; order Squamata; family Colubridae; genus Arizona; species Arizona elegans. The sequence continues at coordinate 61,586,135 of JAKOOJ010000008.1, forward strand.
AGCTCGGCAGGACTATAACCCGTCGCTGTACAGGGGGTGGTATGCTGTGCAATTAGAAATTGGGCTAAACGATGTTGTAAGTCCCCATCCCCCAATCGCCTGAGCCCCTCCTTGGCCGTACGCACCATACGTTCGGCCTGACCATTCATGGCAGGATGGAACGGCGCCGACCGTATGTGTCGGATACCATACTTCCGAGTAAACTCCAAGAACTCCCTTGATGTGAAAGCTGTACCATTGTCTGACACAAGCGTATCAGGCAGTCCAAAAGTGGCAAACAGCTTTCTCAAAGCTCTGACCGTAACGGCCGTAGACGTGGTGGAAACGGGGACAACTTCTAACCATTTCGAGTGGGAATCCACCACTATAAAGAACATTTGTCCCCGTACTGGCCCAGCAAAATCTACATGGAGACGGGACCATGGTTTCCGGGTGTCCTCCCATGCCTGCCCTGGGGCGCGGGGCGGAACTGGACGTGACTCCTGACAGGGCCCACAACCCCGAACCCACGTCTCAATTTCTTTATCGATCTTGGGCCACCATACATAACTTCGGGCAAGGGCTTTCATTCGCACTACCCCGGGGTGTGCTTCATGTAGCACTTCCATGACCCGTTTGCATAGCAAGGGTGGAACCACCACCCTGCACCCCCACAACAGACACCCCTTGTGCACTGATAACTCCCCTTGCTTCTCAACATATGCCGTAAACTCTGGACCCGGCTTGGCCTCCAGCCACCCCCTCCCCACCCAGTCCAGGACCTGGGAGATGACTCGATCCCTAGATGAGTATTTTGCAATGTCCTTGGCGTGGAGGGGTGCATCTGGGAGGTCCTCCAGGAGCATTACGGCATAAGCCGGGGCGGGGTCAGGCCCACTCTCTGGTAATGGAAGGCGACTCAGCGCATCAGCATGCCCCATGGCTTTGCCCTTCCGATATACCAGAGAATACTGATACCCAACCAGAAATATGGACCACCTAAGAACCCGGGGTGAGAGTACCTGTGGCGTCTGGCGATCGGGTGCGAAAAGTCCCAACAATGGCTTATGATCTGTTAAGATGGTGAAGGGCCTGCCGTAAAGGAAATCATGAAACTTTTTTATCCCCTTTACTATCGCTAGGGCCTCCTTATCTATTTGGGCATAGTTCCGTTCAGCTGCCGAGACGGTCTGTGAAAAATACGCTACCAGAACCTCCTTCCCATTCGGCAACACATGGCCCAAAACGGCCCCTACCCCATAAGGGGATGCATCACACGCTAAAACCACCGGGAGTGACTCGTCAAAATGGGCCAACATGTTGTTAGAAATCAGTAAGTTCTTGGCCGCCCGAAACGCTGCTTCCTGCTGCAGGCCCCAAGTCCACTTGGCCTGTTTGTCCAGGAGTTTATGAAGGGGTTCTGCGACTGCCACCTTGTGAGGCAGAAAAGCATGATAAAAGTTTAAAAGGCCGAGGAATGCTTGCAATTCTGCCTTACTCGTGGGGGCAGGTGCATCGCAGATTGCCCGTACCTTCTCCGGTGCCGGGTGGATGCCACTGGCGTCAACCGTAAACCCCAGAAAGTCCACTCGCTCCACCCCCAAAAGGCATTTTTCTCGTTTAACTTTCAGCCCTGCCGCCTGAAACCTTTGCAACACAGCTCGTAGTCGAGCGACGAATTCTGACGTCAGGGCGGAGATTAGCACATCGTCGAAAAAGGACGTTATTCCCACATCCCTTTCAAAAGTGAGTCCATTAAGTTCTGAAAAATCCCGGGTGCGACACTAACCCCAAATTGTAGTCTTTTCACCCTAAAAGTACCCCTGTGTGTAACGATCGTCTGTGCGTCGGCCGTCGCCTCATCAACCTGCAGCTGTTGATATGCCTGGGCCAAGTCCAGCTTGCCAAAGACTTTAGCCCCCGCTAACGTGGCCAGGACGTGAGGTACGACCGGAAATGGATAGGCGTGGTCGGGCAATGCCTTGTTGAGGGTGCATTTATAATCCCCACAGAGGCGGACCGCCCCATCCGGCCTCACTGGGGTCACAATTGGGGTTTCCCAAGACCCGTGAGGAACTGCTTCCAAGACTCCTTGGGCAACCAACCGGTCTAACTCAGCGTCGATCTTAGGCTTCAAGGCAAAGGGGACCCGGCGTGCCTTAAGTTTGATGGGCCTTACAGCCGGGTCCAACTGAAGGGAGATTGGAGGGCCATTATATAACCCCAACGAGCCATCAAATACAGTCGGGAACTCCGCGCAGACCTTTACCAAGTCCGGGTCTGCGGTTCTAATCATGTTCACCCCGGTCACCTCAATGCCTAGAGGGCCCATCCAATTCCTGCCTAATAAGCTTGTATACGGCCCTTCAGTTATAAACAAGTCGAGGTTCTGTCGGACCCCCTTGAATCCAACCTCGAATGTTCCAACCCCCTTCAACGCTATAGGATTTTTCTGGAAGTCATTTAACTTGAATGGGGGGGGGCCTTCAAGTGAGGACAACTTTCTGGGGCAAATACTCCGGAGTGTTTTAGCCGAAATAATGGACACGGGGGATCCCGTGTCCAAGAACATGAGACATGCTGTGCCCTCAATGTTAACTACTACCCTGATGGAACTCGGGGCTTCTGAGCCAAGGCTGTATACTTGCAAGAGTTCATACTGAGGCCGGGCTGTGTCCACTTCGACGTTCGCCGTCTGTCTCCGTTGCGGGCTCCGGCTCTGCTCTCGACCCCCCTTAGCTCAACATGTGCGGGCGATGTGTCCCAACTTCCCGCATCGCCGACACTTAGCGTCCCGGAACCGGCAAGTCCTCCGTAGATGATCCCCACCACAGCTGCCACACTGATGTCCAATGGCCTCCGACGCGTTGCTCCGAACCGTTCCTCCGCCGGCCCAAGGGGCACTCCCACGCCTCATTAATCGCACATCCTCCCTTCCCGAGTCGGAATCCTCTGTGGGGCTCTCCTGATGAAACCCCACCCAACTGGGTGTCGGCGTGGTTCCCCCCTTCCGGGCCTCTGGGGCCGTCTCCTCAGCCGCGATAGCGATGGCCAGGGCATCTTCCATCTTAAGATCTTTTTTTGAACAAAATTTCCTCAACAACTTCTTGTCCATCTGTCCACATATAAACTGGTTAAATAAAGCCTCGTTCAAGTCATTAAATTCACACCAGTGAGCCAATTTGCGTAACTCTGCCAAAAACGTTGTGGCTGGCTCGGCAACCAAACGCCTGCGATTAAAAAACTCTACCTGCCGAGATACCAATGTTGGTTTAGGTGCTAAATGGGCCGTAATAACGCCCACCAGATCAGAGTAGGGGAGCTGATCCACTTTCCTTGGGTGCACAAGGCTCACCGCTAGCCCACACAAGTCATTTCCACAGCAATTCAGGAACCAGTCTCGCCGTGCACCCTCATCGATAATGCTGTAGCACCGGAAAAAGGACTCCAGCCGCGCTTGGCATATTTCCCACATATCCGGGTGGCGTATGTCAAACTCCAACAATGCTGCCGCACCAGCCAACCCCATGCCCCAACTGGGGAGGCGGGATGGCAAGGGCACCTGCATGCAAGGTGGCAGACGTACCGGTATTACTGGAAGTGCTCGTAGTCTCCCTCGAGGAGCTCATTGCCTTCAGCCTGGAGCAACCGCCGGCTCTGAATTGCTGGATGCGTGGGCTGGTGCAGCGTGGTCTCGTGCCGAGCTGCGATACCGTGCAACGCTGAAGAAGCCGCTTCCTTCAACATCCCACCCTCGTCGCCAGTGAAATGTAGTGGGTTCCAATAAGCCAGGCAACTCCAAGTGACTTCAGCATCTCTTTATTAGATAGTAAAAGCAAGTAGTAAAAGGCTAGAACAAGCTTAGCTAACAAGAAACAGACCAAGAATATATACTGTTAAGGCTGCTGCTACAGGCTGGCCACAGGGTGGAGTAATTGACCAGCAAAGCTGATTGGACCTAAAACCCCGGCCAGCTGTTAGTAGAACAAATGACCACCGGGCGGGGCCGTTGCAACCCGGAAGCACAGGCAAGCCGATCCCAAGACACAACACAATGGATCACCTGGTTAGCTGCTGCAAGAAGATTGTCCAGATTGACTACAAACAACAGCATGACAAAGTAGCAACAATGGTACACTGGAAGATTTGCAAGAAATACCACTTGCCTGCAAGAAAGAACTGGCAGCACCATAAAATATAGAAAGTAATGGAAGATAAAGAAAATAAAGTGCTCTGGGACTTTAGAATTCAGACAAACAAGCACTAGCCAAATAACAGCCCAGACTTAACAAGTGTCTATAAGAAAGGCAAAAAAAAGGCCGGATAGTGGATGTGGCAATACCTGGAGACAGCAGAATAGAAGAGAAAGAATTGGAGGGGGAAAAAACAAAATACAAACATATGCAAATAGAAATAGAATGACTATGGCAAAAAAAAGAGAGAAAAGGTAGAAATAGTAGTAGTAGGTGCCTTGGATGCAATCCTAAAACAAATGGAGCACCACTTAAACACCATCAGCACTGACAAATTCACCATCAGTCAATTGCAAAATGCAGCTTTACTTGGAACAGCTTATATCCTGTGATGATATCTGTAATGTCATCAAACATCCATATCTGCCTGTTCCAGATTCCCTGGAAGGACCCAATAGGCCAGAGGTGTCAAACTCAAGGCTGGATCCAGCCCGCAGGGTGCTTAGATCTGGCCTGTGGGGCTGGCCTAGAAATATCACAACGGGCCACAAGGGTGCCTCCTACGGCCCATTTTTGGCCAGCAGAGTGCTGCAGGAGGCCATGGAGGCTGAAAATGTGCCATGGTGGGACCATGCAAGGCCCCCGCAGCCCATTTTCAGCTGCCAGAGGCACCACAGGCCGATCCTTTGATATTTCCAGGCTGGCCCCATGGGCAGGAGGCAGAGTGCTGTAGGAGGCAGAGGCACCCCGCGGCACATTTTGGTTGGCAAGAGTGCTGCAGGAGGCAACACCTTCTCCACCTTCTCTTTAGCAGCATCTGCCAACTAGAACTAGATACCCTCTAAGATCTGGATGGCTGTTGTTCAGAAGAGCCAAAAACATCTGGCTCTTCACCCAGGTCTTTGATGAGTGAGAGTGAGACAATCTCCACAGCAGTTGGGAACTTTACATGTCTTTAATCTCTACATTATGGAATTGAGGCTATTTGTGCCAGAAAGTAAATCTCCCTTTTTCTAGAATAGCTGCTTTGAATGCAAAGGGAAAAAAATGAATCTTGAGCCTGTGCCAAACTCCCACCATGGCCACGCCCACCCCAACCATGCCCACCATGGCCACACCCACAACCAGCTACGCCCCACCCCACCACCGGCTCCCTGAGATCAAACACTACCCTGATGTGGCCCTCAATGAAATCAAGTTTGACACCACTGCAATAAGCGAACAAAAATATCACATCCAATCTGAAGATCTGGCTGTCTATGTGATGAATCATATATTGTTTGTACATATATGGGCACAAACGTAAACTGTCAGTGAACACATATTACTACACCAAAATATATGATTAATACACAGCATTAAGACTCTATGATTACCCATAATTAGTGGTTTAACATTAATAAAATTAACTTGCCTTTTTGTAATCTACATACAAAATGTTTTTTTTAATTTTGAATATTTCAAGCATAATCCCCTCACAAACAAAAAAGATCAAGAGGTCATCAATACACTTATTGAATTCCACAATCAGAAATATTTCCCAAGAATGCAGTCTTCCAAAACTAAGTAGGTATACATACATACGATAAGGATGCTTTGTAATAAAACCTTGAAAGTTTTTTAAATATAGACCACTGACAAATACTAAAAAACTCTGCCAACGTGCCACAGGAAAATCTTGAAAATATGACAAGATAAAGCCTGCAAACTGGCATTTAATTAGAATTATTTTATTTATATTATTCATCTTATAGAAAAAGTTCCTTTTCCATACTTCATAAGTGAAAGTCCTCATCATAAAAATATTAAGTATGTGAATGAATTCTAATACTAAAATATTTTTATATTTATACCAGTGCCCTGACTCAAACATTTCTGTTTCATAGCTATTTCATTTTCAAATCATGGACAGAAAATACAAGGAAAACGCCGATGTGAAGAAATTACTTTAATATTAATATTTAGAAGTTGTATGGATGGAAACAGGATTATTTAAAACACTGGCACCTTGGCAACATCAAATTTTAGATGTCTAAAATTCTTCCAGTCACTCACAGTTTCCTTCTTTCCTGTATTCCCTGGCAGAACATATTAATCTAAATCTATTTTCTATACTATTGTTTGGAGAATTGTTTTCTACTACAATTATTATCTGGAATTTTTATATAAATTTGGAAAACTGTGTTAGCATTCTGTAGAAATTCTCTTTGGGAAAAAAAAAAGGATCCAATCAAATATATCTATAAAATTTCCTATTTGAGTTGTTCTGCAATGCATTTCCCGCTGGGCAATTTAAACATTTTCTCCATCTCCACTGCCAACCTCACAAACAATGAACTCCTTAGGAATGTGGAGACATTAAATCAACAGTTTATATCCAGTGTTGGAATCTGCTTTTCAAAGAAAACATTCCATTAGAGATGGGCAAATGGCCTTGGGGTCTCTTAAAGCAAACCATTAGACTGTGGCCATCATTTTATTCTATAAAGTACAAACACAAAGCAACTATACATTGCTTCAGCATTTTCTATAGCACGAATGGGATGTGCAATAAACAAATTACAGTGATTGCTCCTCTCCATGATTTCAGCTAGCCAGATACGTCTTCCTCTAGTATTTCTGTTCTATTCTCTGCTTAAAGTTGCCTTGTAATTCCTTAAAGGATTCTACCCATTTTTTATACTTCTACTACCACTTCTTTACAGGAACAGTATTAGAGTTCCATAAGAAGGAGAATTTGGAGAATTAAGTACACAGCATATATGACAGCAGTTCACACCACAATTATGTAAATAATGTTCTAGAACATTTGATAAGCTTCCATAAGGACTATAGAGAGGACTTCCAATTGGCAGAACTGAAGCATATCAGCAGATATTTCACACTATGATTTTAAAAATCTGCCACTATAAATGATTTTAATTTAAAAAGAAATCAAATGATATCTGTGTGAGCTGTTCTAGAAGTACAAATGAAAAATGGGAACAACAGACAGCTATTTTCATTCCTCACAATCGCTCCACCATTTGACAAAGCTTCAAGTACTTCAAGTTTCTCCTGTGCTTTTGCCCGAATGTTGGCATCATTTGGGATTGCAACATCTATCGGCCAGACAGAACTATTTTCCATGGTGCTGGAGAGAATTTCTGGTCCACTGAAGATGATAGTCCGGTTATTGTGTATGTGACTTTCCCATGGGTGCTTTATTATTATAGTGCTGTTTTTCATGTCTCCTGGAAAAAAAACAGCACAGAGGTGGGGCTCAACAGCAGCCCGGAAATTACAAATATATAGATGTGCAGATGTCAAAAACAGATATTTTGCATCTTATACTTCCCGGTGATGCCAACATGAATTCTATTGTTTTCAATTTCATTTTTCCTTCATATTGTATAACTTCCTAATCAATACATGCATGTTAAATTCATTGCTCTTACCTTGTCGTATAAAAGTTTGGCTGGTGTCCAATAATATGTCACAACCTTCTACTATCATTCTTTCTATTGCAAGATTTTTCCGTATATTTTCTGTCTCACTCACTTCATCATGCATTATTCTATTGCAAACAAAGAGCAAAAATATCAGTTATCTAGTTATTAATTTGTAAAGCAAGAATAGCTTGGGTGAACTTTATGGCCATCATAAGACTTTCTATGTGCATCATAACTGATATTTGTTTGGTCAAAGTAGAATGCTATTCTTGACAAAGTTTGTCTATCATTTCCCCTGACTATCACATCAAGATCTCCTCGATACTAGTACACTGAATAGTTTAATTGCCTCTTTCCTTAGCAATTGCTGTTCCTGTTTTTCAAGCTATTTTATTTGGGAACATCCCTTAACAAATTCCCCCAACTACGGAACAATTTAAAACATATTTTTCATTTATTATACCAACATATGAGGAGGGGTGTCTATCACTAAACAGCCCCACCAAATTGTACACTTATAAGAATAGTTTTGGTCAGATATCTGTCGCATTGCTGGCTAAGATTGCAATTCACCTGGGTAAATGGAAATATTTTTTTAGATTCTTATGCTCTCCAGAACATGCTTTAAGATGTAGGGAATTTGAGGGCTGGGGTTCCTTCGGGGAAAGATGGATAGGCAGATCAGGGGTGTGAGAGAGCAAAAATTATAGAACCTTCAGCCTTGACCCTGGGTCAAACTGCTAATAATTTATCTCTCTCTTGCTCTCACTCTCGTGCTTTCTCTCACGCTCTCTCCAATAAATTGTTTGTTGATAAATGATAAACGATAAATTTTAAAAAGCAGTAAATTAAAAATTGTAGAGACCATACAGATCATACAGAATGGCTTTGACAGAGACTGGGAAGATCTGTTAGCAAGGCAGCAAACAGATACATATGGCTTAAGCCCATACAAAGATAAACATTTATGAAAATGCCTAAAGCAGGTGCCCCCTCCCAATTCACATGAAAATAAAAGAGGGAGAAGAAGATCACAGTCAGAAACTTGCTAGTTTCTATTACTATAGTTATTCTAATAAAAGTAATTATACACTGCATCTGTTTCTTGATCTGATCTATCTTGTAGGGCTGATGTACAAGAATTAATTGGCAATTCTGAAACTGGTGTATTTTTAGTGTTTACATCTAGCGGCAGGACAGTTTGGAAAAGTTTAGTTCATGACCTCCTTTGCAACTACGGGCACACTCCAGCAATGTTAAGTTTAAATCAAACATTAGATTTTGTTTCCAACTCAAAGCATTTGGCTTGTAATTTGAAAAAAAGATGACATTCTAATTTTGTCATGGCCTGATTGAGGCAGCATGTCCAGGTATCTTTTGGATCCAGATGGATTCCAGTAGACACTTATTGGTTTTTCAGCAATCTGGCAGATAGTTCCATGAAGTGCTACTTTTAAATCTGGAATTCAGAGGCAACCAGGGTCATACATGTGGAGCTCTTCATTTTACTGGAAAGGTTCCGGGAGATGAAATGGCAAGTTAAATGCCTAGCATGCCAGTGGAAGAAGGTCCCAATAAATCTGACTAAATACCTGTAAGAGCTCACATTCAACTCTATACATTGGCAATAAAAGCATCAAAGCTTTAGTAACCGCTGCTCTTATTGCATTGATGGGATATAGCCTCGTGGTCTACTTTAAAGTTATCTACTATGTTTTGGAGAAAAATAGACAAAATAAGGTGCTGCTCAACCTTCATTTTGTGTCCATCTTTCTGTTTGGGGGTAGAGTAATTGGCAAGGAAGTGGGATGTCAACATATCCCAGAAAAAGTAAATTGTTTGAACCCCTTTCAGTTTGGTTAGACCTGGGCACAGGATGAAATTTGCACTGATCCATTTTATAAAGCTTTTTGTCATGGCCTAGATCCGTGATGGTGAACCTGTGGCACACGGCGCCATATTGGTGGGCACATGAGCTCAGCTTATTTTCAGGCCTTCTGGGCCCACCGGAAGTAGGGAAACAGGCTGTTTCTGGCCTCTGGAGGACCTCGGGGGTGGGGGAAGGCCTGTTTTTCACTCTCCCCAGGCTCCAAAGCCTTTCTAGGAGCCTAGGGAGGGGAAAAAGGGCTTTCCGGTCCTGCCAGAAGCCAGCAAATGGGATGTTTCCAGCCTCTGGAGGGCCTCCAGGGGGGGATGGGGAAGGCCGTTTTCACCCTCCCCAGGCTCCTAGAAAGGCTCTGGAGCCTGGGGAGGGTGAAAAATGGGCCCACCATGCCATTGCATGCCAAAAGCGAGGGGAGTGTAGGGTGGTCGCATGCGCATGTGCAACGGAGCAGGGCACATAGAATTATGGGTGTGGGCATGCGAGCGCACGACACCCCCTCGCGCTCCGCCTGCTTTTGGCATGCGATGGCAAAAAGGTTAGCCATCACTGGCCTAGAGGGAGGGAGGGAGGGAGGGGGGAGAGAGAGACGGGGGGAAGTTGATTGTTGTGTCTTTATAGGTGTTGCTTTGAGCTACTAGTCTTTGCGAACATGGCATTATAAAAACATAATAAATAAAATATACAAGTGCAATTTTTTTAAAAATATCTGATTTTACATATTAAACTTCTGTTCTACATTTATATATTGAGAAAAAAAAGCAGTCAAACCTTGAAAGTTCTTCCAGTTTAGATTTAGCAAACTCAAGGCTTTTCCTTTCCACATGTTCATGTGGTGTATGAGCTAGAAGTTCATGAAGGGTGATAATATATCTAGGAATCTAAAGGATTTAAAATATTGGTCAGCGTGCATTTTAAATGTATAATTAATTATAACCTGATATGTTTTCCATCTTGGATTTCCTTACAATATCATCAATACAATCTAAAAAAATAGCATTTCCTATTTCAGAAATCAGTCACAGAATTATGGAGTCTGAAGGGGTTATTGAGGCCACCGAATCCTCGGCTCAGTGCAGGAGTCTTCAGAGTCCCAAAAATTACTTAAAATAGCAATCCCAATTCAGTGAGAGTAATATGAACATAGCGTGCATCTGTTTCTGATGATAGCTAAATCTTAAATTGAATCAGTTTTTTTTCGAAAGTCATCCAAAGTGAAACAGATTAATCTTTAATCTTTGACCTGGCTTCAGATATGTGTAGAGTATCAGGGCAGCTATTAAAGCTCTAATAAGCTGCTTTAGGGGAGTTGCTGCTTTCATTAACTATTCTGAGGGCAGCTGTCACATAGAAAAATAAAGGCTGCTTCACTTAAATTGATGGGGGGGATGGGGAAGGAAGGCTATTCCCCAATGAAATTGTAGTGACAGGTTTCTTGACAGGGATGAACTCCCTCCATCCCAGCTGTTTTCACCAAAATGAACCTTTATTTTTCTCCTCCTAAGTGATTATTTGACAGCTGTCACTGTTAGTCTTAAAGCCCGCGCTAGGACTTTGGCAGCAGATTTTTCATGAGCTAATAACAGTAGCTGCCATATAATTATTTGAAGTAGAATAATCTGTAGCTGCAGAAAGCTACAGCAAGTTCTAAATGCATGCTGCAATGGGCACAGTACATCAGCAGAAGTATTTTGAAAGCTTTTCGTCCAACCAAGATGCTATCCAGGACCAGTTTGCCTATTTCTCTTATTTGAGCCTAACAATCCTTTTTAACCAGAATATCATGGCATCAACAGCATACTTAGCTGATGCAGTCTTCATTCTCTAAGAGGATTGTGACTTTCATGCATACTTAGATATGCTTGAGTATCATTCTTACAGTGTGATAGTGCCATTTGGGTATCCTCCCAAATATTTTAATTTTCATAGATGAAAACTGAGTATAGTGTAAAAATACATCACTGAAAAATGATGACTGAAAAACAATAAACAACAAAATACTAATGCCTATGTAATTCTGACTAGTATAAAAGATTGTAATACAGAATCTCTCTTGATTGAATAAAATAAAAATACTTATGCTACAGCAATTTTCTTCAGTTTAGTGAGTCCAGGTTAGCCACTCTTTCTAACAATGTCATTTGGGAAAGATTATTTGACAGCAAAAATCATGAAGATGATAATAAAAATTATGTAAGCAATAAAATTACCTGAAACATAGGGTAGGTAAGGAAAGTTTCAAGCATTCTGCCCTCACATGCAGTGTTGGATTCATATTGCTTTAAGAGTTTGTCAAAATCTCTGTTCTGCTTGCAGTTTGCCAGCACCTGTAGGCTATACTGGTGATTTCTAACAAATTCTTGATATATATTCAGCATTGGTAAAAGTATATCAAATAAATCAGCTGTAAAGACAAAAAAGATAGTTGATTTTTGCAATCATTCCTTTTTCTTCACAGAAATAAAAAGTCTAAACCACATTAATTCCATTTGTAGCATTGTATAATTACAGGTGTTAAAAAGGAAAGCATCTTTATTAAAATTTCCCCTAATACTGTCACTATTTGCCTGTTTAGTTCTTCCGAGAACATTAAGTGATTGGTACAGTTTTATCTACAGTATATTAATAAATTTAACCTGAAGGCTCTTTGCAAGTATATCTCATGCAAGGACAGAACTTCAAATGATAAAAATATCACATTTGTCTTATTTCTGCCTGTAATATAGTTATTTAAAAAAACAAAATTTCTGACTGAAGAAAAAAAAAGCTGTAAACTAAATCACAGTAATGAAATACAGTGCAGCTTCCTAACATTGTCACTCCTTTTGAACAAAGAATACACAGGTGGATATTGCAAGTTTCTAAATTTATCTAACAGGGCAAATAAAAAATAAACCAATTTATTGTAAAAAAACATAACTTTTAAATAAAAAATATAATGCTACTCTTTAAACACAGAAACCAACACACAAAGTTACCTAAAATTAAGGTAGGCCAGTTTGCTATTCTTGCTTTTAATCCTTGATGAAATATTTCATGAAGGAACATTATAGTTTCACTGGAGAGAAATAAGAGTTGACAAAATAAAGCAAAAAATTAAAAATCTCTGTGTAAAATATATTATTTGAAATTATCAGCACATATCATGAAATGACTATTAAAACAGGCTATCTGAATAAGCATTGCCACCTCATGAAGTGAGTTAGAACTTTAAAAATAAATAAAACTACAGAGCAGCATTTTTCATAGTTTTAAAATAATAAACGATATTTTTATTTAACTATATTTATGTAAATAATTTATGCAGACATTAATTCTGGGCAGTATACAAAAGAAAAAAAGATTAAATACATCAATCATAAGCAGAATCAACCAGAGTTCTAGTTTAGGCACAAAACCAGGATGATTATCAAGTAGCATCTGTAGCTCTTTTAATAGTGGTGGACAAAATATCCCCAAATTGGGCATTCTATGACTGGGGAGTGACTATTTTGGACCCACTAAATTCTAAGTCAATTTGATCACTGGAATGTTGCCAATAAACACACATCAGCTACGTCCCAAACCTAAGTTATCTAAAGAGCTGAAAATGAAACTAAAACACCTAGATTTGCTAGGCTGAGAAATACACCTTCTTGCACCTTCTATCCTAATTGATATGATTGGCAAGGATATCAAAGAGTCCATAGATGCATCATTTGACTTTGATTCAGCCATTTGGGATTACCTGCCCATTAGTTTTAAAATATCCAAGGCCATATGTTATTCAATTTAATTTTGAAAATATCAACCTAAATTAGTTTTCCATATCGTCCCAATGAAGCTACCGCAATTAGAGGTGGAAAAACTGGAATTCATCTAATCTTCCCTTGCCACCCAAAAGAGGAAGGAAATGAGAGCTTTCAATTTCAAACTTCTAAAAATCAAATGCAATTATGTACTATACATTCTACAGATTTTTAATACTATAAATCAAAACAGATAGAAAACAATTTCATGCAATCATATTGGAATGTGTTTTTAAAAATGTATCCAATAATACCTGTTGAGGAAGATGCTGCTAACATCATCATGATTAATAGGTGGTTTCTTTGAACTTGCAGCCATTCTTAAGGGCCTTAGAAAACAATTCACAAGGATATAAAGTTGATGCACATATTCAGATTCTGCCTCAACCATATTGAAAACTATCTGGTTTCTTTTTCGCATACTTTCTGCATGTGGAGAACAAATATAATCTTGGACAATTGTCTTCCATTTTCTTCTACACAACCAACCACGCATAAAACTCTGTACCTAAAGAGTGAATTTTTTAAAAAATCAATTTTTATTATGGTCACAGACCAGCATTACAAATAAAAGCATTAAAAATGACAATAATAGTAAAAAATAAAGACAGAATAATATACTGTGATTGATAGTGGATTAACAGTGGGCAGTAGGCAGTTAAAGCTTGCCTAATTTTATATACAATATAACAGAATTTGGCCATCTTCAGAGAAACTACTTCATATTGATCTGATAAAAAAAAACATTTGTTTTTGAAATGCATATATATCCTATTCAAATAGATGTATTGAAATATCAGTGTGTCAAGAAAGGAAGGCAAACATGCCTGCAGTTAATAAATATAAAGTGGCAATTACTCTTCTATTTCTTATTTTAGAGCATGCTTAGAAAGACCAGAATAGTTTAGCTGATCTTAGAATATTTGGCATTGTAGATTGGCTCAGAAAACAGAGACTATGCAGAGGAATTAGGATGCTTGGTTTGATTTAAGTACAGCGAAAATATATTTATGAGAGTCACATCTGAATAACAGAACTAAATTCACCAAATCCAAGTAGCCATACTTCACATTTGTTTTAGAGGATATGTAATGGAACGTGAGGGAAAGTAAACACACAACTAATCCAAAACTTATTAAAACAACCATGCCTGCTCCCGGGGTAAAGATGCATCTATTTTAATGAGTTTATATGCATTTTAGAACATTCAATCCAAAACTCTACATAGGCTTCTACTTAATGTATTCTATTTTTACTCTCACATTTAAAATCAACTGGAAAGGAAACATACCCTTAGGTATATACAATAAATTTGTATTGATTTAAATGAAAATTAACTATAGAGGAACTAATGTGGCATAACAGTTAAGTTGATGGATTTCAACTAGAAAGACTCAGATTCAACATTGTTTAGTTGTTGACTTTGGACAAGTCATTCTCTGATGCCAACCTACTTCCCAAGGATGTTGGACACTTTAGGAATAAAACAAGGAGTGAACTGATTCATTGCATGCTACCTTGAGTTCCCAGAGAATACAATTGGCAAACCTAATGCCATTATTCATGATTAAGCGGTTTTAAATAGTCAAACAAAGTGGTAGTGTATTTTCTATCCAATGCATGTGTCAAAATGCCACAAATATATAACCCTAATGTAAATGTAAAAGGAAAAAAAATCCTGTTAATAATAGGACCTATTATTTTAAGTATCATTATCATCCATAATTGTATGTTTATAGAATACTTCAATAACAATGCACTGTTGGCTATATAAACTTTTAAATTTCTCTCCCCTTTTTTCTCTTTTCCCTCTTCTAGTGCCAGAATAGCAACCATTAAGGACCTCCCCTTAAAAGATGTTCATCTCAAACTTCATTTTTGTAGTGATACTTTACATTCAAAAGCTTAAAAATGCAATATTTAGAAATTTTTTCTTTTTAATTGTTTTCACAAGTATTTGATACATGAATTTTAAGCCACATGGACCTTATTAACATCACTGTCTCTTTCACCAAACAGTTCATCAAGATAATTAGCTGTTCTGGAACACTTACTAAATGTTATGCTGCTCGATTCAAATGAAAATATATTTTCTTTAACTGAAAGAAAAAATGGGAAATGTTGGTATCACTTCTCAATCTAAAAGGAGTGGAAAAGTACCTTTTTAATCTTTTTAATATCTGGATCTTCTTCTTCTTGATTGCCTTGATATGGTCTCATTCTTTCTTTTGTTTTGTTGAGAGCTACAATCTAACAAAAACAACAAACAAAAATGTAAAATCTTAAAAGTTTTCAACTTTTAGATTTCAGAATATCACATGAAATTTTGAAGATGTAATTTAAAGCCCCTGGAACTTACTTATTTATTTACTTTTGTCCTGTTTATGTAGTGTATATTGTCGTGGTGGCCCTTTGAGAGCTGTATGCAACAAAGTCTCATTTTAATGCATGATGATTAGTGTACATTTAAAATGATAATCAAGTTATTCTAAGTCTAAGTGTGGTTTTATAAACTTTCAATTTCTGAAAAAGGACTACGGTATATAAAATAACACTCAGGTAGGCAAAGGGATACCTGCCAAGATATAATGATCCATAGTAGAATCTCTCAAATACATTATTACCATGAGAATTACTTCAAGTTAAGGCCACATAATATGCATTATACAAAACATATACGGTCCAACACCTGTTTGATCTGAAAGTCATAAATTTTCTCAGTACTTGAATCTAAAAAAGCAAATTGTTATTAAAGCAAATTGTCACAGATATTTTTTTTGTTTGCTTTTAGCTTGCCCAGGTTAGAGTAACAAGCAAAGCAATCCATTGTAGAAAAAAGACAACCATTCCAAATAACATTCAAAAACAATCTTGCAAGACTAATAAGAATGATTAATAAACTTGACAAAATAGAAAAATAATAAAGTTCATATTTAGAGGTGTTACTCATAGACAAAAGTTTCACTATAATTAATGAAACTTTTGCCAGTGATTGAAAAGGAAGCCAGACAGCAATAGCAGCACAATAAGAATTAATTTTGAAATATACCTCAGATTTAAGCCTTTCAATTTCTGTGTCTTGATCTTCAAGCTGATGACGGAGCTGATTTGCTGAAATCTTTTCTGTCTCTACAATTTGAACTAGATGGATATATTTTTGCATCAATACTTCCCTCTCAATCAGGATATCTGAATAGCTATATGTTGAAAAAAATAATGAAAATATTTACATTATAAATTATGTAGGCAACATATTTAAGCAAAGTCTAAAATACTAGGTTCCATTATTCTTAATAAATAAATTAGTAAGTGTATTCCCAAACATTTTTATGTTTTACAATTTATGTATAAATCTGACCAGGAATATTTAAATATGCAGAGCTGAGAAATAGAGCTTTATTAGTAATATTGATGTTGAGATACTCTTACATTTATCAAAACAGAATTTATTCCATTACGGTTATTTTTTTATAAACTGTAGCTACTCTATACACTCTCAGCATTCTACAATGGTTTCCCTGGTATAGAACCAATATTTAATTTGGGGACACATAAAGGAAACAGTTTTTAATAAATGAATTGTTACTTTCAATAAATATTGCAACATAATGTGCTATGGAATGCATGCTTTATTTAACTGATATTACACGAAAGAAGGTCCTGTTGTAAAACATTGGCTTTAGAAAAACTGATTTTTCTTTGGTCATAGCAATTTGACATATATTTGTCTCAAAGTATAATGCTAAAGCTGTGCAATCAGTATGGAAATGCTTTGTTTGGCTTTGGGACAAGCATGAATATAAAAAAAAACCCCTGTATTATTGAGTGATGCCACCTTCCAAAGAGGCATTTTATTCCCAATTCCTGTAGACTGATCTGATAATAAAAGGTTTACTCCACTTCTTCTAGTTATAAAGAAAGTCTTCCTGTGTCATGCAGGAAATGCTTTCTTTCGGTCTTGTACTCTGTGCGCTTGGAAAAGCAATTGCCGTCTTCTCAGGTTCTGAGACACTAGTTAAACAATTCTGGTTTCTGGTACTTCTCTACAAGCAGGAAGCTACAGCCAAGATATCCACAGAGAAAGTGGCGAGAGAAATTGGGGAAAGAAATGTCAGGAAAAGAGTCTGGCGGCCTGTTCAAAAACCAAAGTCATTCACGGGCAGCCTTCAGAAGAAAAAGTGAACCAGCCAAGGAGAGTGCAATATGTTAAGTGGCAGGTAGACCTATATTCTCCCTTTTTTTGAGGTGGGTGACACTGGGTGACAAGAGAAACAATCTTCTGGCAACAACTACAGAGACAGACCAGAAAGAACAGCACTCAAATCACTAATTCTTTATCAAGAACACACTTTTTGAGTCTCTTTCTACTCTGTCAGCTGAATATCAATGATCTCTGAAGGATAAGATTTGTCAGCTCATGTAATCTATAGGAGCCCCAGCCCAGTTACCTCTTCAATGAATGCTTTTACTAAAGCAGAATTATATGTACTCTTCAACTATGCTGGGATGAGGTGGCTTCATTTTTACAGGAAAGGCTATTTTCACTTCCAGCTATTTGCCCATCCTGTGAAGCCTATGTATTCTGTCTACTCACAAGCAGAAAGTGAAGCCAATGGAGCAAGGAGAAGGCTACAACTCTAAGCAACTCCAACGCCTTCTATTTTCCTTGGGAAAACATGATAGAAGCCATATTCTATAGGGATGCATCAAGAAAGAAATTAGCTCTGTTAATAACATTATGCACTTTGCATTTTGTCAGGAATTGAATACACCTAAATTCCAATAGCTGTGATTACAATAACAAACACAAGAATGCTCTTTTAATTTATACCATATGTTTTATTTTGTTCCAAGAAAGAGATACCTTCTGTAAAACCTCACAAAGAAAAGCAATAAGTTACAATAAGAAATGAGGATAATAGTGGACTGTAGCCAGACATATGTCTGAGAGTTCAGAGAAATATTTAAAACCAAGAACAGCCAGCATTAGAAGTTAACAAGATTTTCAAGTGGATGATTGCTGAAAGTTTCATAGGAGAAAGTACAAGTGTGTCTTCTCTGGTCAACTCCTTCACTAAAAATGTAATGCTGAAGTAAGAAATTCCCTCTCAATTTTCTCACACTATCTGAAAAACCATAAATTATAAAATTCAGCACTAGCAAATAATTTATCAAATTTATAGATAGGTGCAATCCTAAGGGACTTTTGATGGCAGATAAAAATACACAAAATATCTACCATCAAATAAAAGTAAAACACGGATTGCAAAATATATAGCAAAGCCAATCTACCAACACAACCAAATGCCCTCCAGAAGGGTTCTGTTTCCAGCTGCTTCTCTGATATCCAGTGTAAAATCCTGCTCTTAATTCCTTAGAAGGGGAAAAAAGTAACTTCTTCCAGTTAGATCAGATTTCTAACTAACCACTATCATGGTGCCACTGAGGCTGAGATCAAACTATAAGTAAGCATCTTCTTTTAGAGAGTGTATTTTAATGTCATGGTGTTATCAGAGTGGGTTGGTAACTTATTTCAGACTGTTTTTCAAAATATCTGGAATTTTAATGAATAAGAAAGATACAGGGGTGGGGTGTCAAACTTGATTTCATTGCGGGCCAATTGAGAGCAACATCAGGGTTGTGTTTGACCTCAGGGGGGCAGGGGGCGTGGCTGGGGCCAGCTCAATGTCAGTCAACAGCCTGATCCAGCCCTCTGCCAGCAAAAACAGAACTTGGGAGGGCCTCATGCAGCCCACCCAAGCTCCATTTTTTGCTGCAATGGCCTCTCACATCTGGCCCGTGGGCCTTGAATTTGACATTCCTGCCTTAAGGCATCCATTTTGTCCTTTTCTCAATGAGATCCACCTACAAGGAAAGAGAAATTATTTGTATATTTTAAGGCGTGGAAAGTTCTAGGGGTACTAGGGGGGAACTACAAAATGAATGCTGCAAGGTCATATATGGTCCAGAAGTTGCATTCTCTTGTTTTATTTGTTTGTTTGTTTGTTTTATTTTCCATCCTTTTCATAGTTCAAGGTGACTTGACACGATTAAAAAATGGTCTACATACGTGAGTTCAGCAATGGCTCTTCATGTTACTTTACTGTTACAATAAAAAAGTGACTCAAGCTGCTGCTCCTACCTCAGAAGATATGACTACCCATATAGACAAAATGATGAATCATGCTGGGTTAGTACTGCAGATCTGCATATCATGTATAATGAACAAATGTGACAAAACAAGGTAAAGGGGGACATTTGAGCATTATGAATGATGTAAAAATAAATATTTTGAAGAGTATTGGCCTGAACTTTTCTTTTTCTGCATTATAAGAGAAGGAGGCACAAAAAGAGCTGGTAATGGTGAAGAAATCCCCAGGAGGGAAGGAGAAAAGGAAAGAAGGAAGAAAGACATTGTCCCTTAGCCAAACCAAATTATTAGTAGCTAGTATTGGAATTTCATACCTGGCTTGCTGAATAGCCTCCACCCACTCTTCTCCATCTGCTTCTTCCTCACAACGGAGCTCAAGTGGCTTCTGCCCTTCATGGCCAAAGAGGACTGTGAAATAATACTGTAAATAGTTTTTAAAAGGTTTAAATGTGGTAATGTAATGTCAATATAATAATGCAATAAAATTAAAATGTAAATATTAACTAAATAGTACAATCAGTACAATCAGTACATGCAATGAACCCCTGCTTTATTCATAGAGATTTCTCTTGATGATAAAGATTTCTGAACTGAACACGTCCTCTATTCAGAAAAAGAATTTGGCTTCAGAAACACATCTCAAGTTTGTAGGACACTCTCCCTTCATCTGTTCTAAACACATTACGTTGCCGTTCTTAGGCTTCAGCAATAAAATTACCACAATGCTGCAGTCACCTATATGTTATCATCAGAAAAGGTGTTTTAAGCCAAACCATCTTTGATATTTCAGCAGGCTAGCATTGTGTTTTAGCTAGCTTGTACCTCCTAATTCCTTTTATAACTGAACATAGCTCTTGAGCCACTCCTCAGGCTTCTTATATCACTTGAATAAATGACAGAGAGAAATAATCATTTGTATCCCACGTAAGTACATTGCAATAATTCAATTGGGAAGGGACAAAGCAGTTTCTTAATCCAGGAACAGGCATAACTGATTCACAGCCTAAAGCTGTCTGAAGATGTCCTAGCAATGGCTGCCACCATTATCGTTTCTAATTGCAAATGAATCATATAGCTATCGTGACAGGTAGCCTGTCTGTCTGTCTACCTTATTTATATGGCCATTCATTTCACACATAACTCTGTGTGTCTTACAGCAACTAAAAACAATGTAAGAACAAAACAAAAACTTATACAAACCCCTTATGTCCCATACGTCTGTCTATTACTCTTTCAACACTATCTATACTGATTACCATAGCAAATAGCATAATTTAACTATAGACAGCAAGGAAAATTATTTCTGGTCTATCCAAATTTCCTTCATAAAGCATTTTATTAAATAAGATAATGGAATAAAATTAAGTACAGTAAAAAAAATACCAATAGAAAAGCATTTGTAGATAAATAGCAAGGCTGGGCAATGTTTCCTTAGGCTCATACTAGCATCAAAATACTAGCATCACTTAGCAATGAAAGCAGACAAAGCTGGTACCTGTGGCCTCTGTGGGAAAGGAATTCCAAGGTCAGCATCAAACTTGATCTCTTGGAAAAGAATTCTAGAACAGAAAGGTATGTTTCCATGTTCCCAAATAAAGTGCTTTTCCTAGCTATGGGATGTCAAAGAGCACATACATGTCACACACACACATCCTGCTCCTGCAGATCTTAATAATTAGATAGGTACACATTGAAAGAAACACTTATTCGTGTATTAGAAACCCAGAATGTTGGAGTGTTACAGTCTGACTAGTAATGTGGGTTTTTAGGTAATTTTAGGACTGGCCCTGTATGATCTCTGAAAATATGGATTCAAATATAAAAGGTATCATCATCCATAGCTGACCAACTAGAAAATGGCCATTGATTCTCTAAACACCTTGGGGTGCTTGCCAAAATATTGCAGCTTTTCTCATCAAGTACTCAGTATGTTCAAACTATTTCCAGGAATATGGAACAATAAAAAATAGGCAATTGAGAGCAGTCATACTCAGCATAAACAATAACAAGTGTTTCCTTGTATTTTACTGTTAAACTAGGAAATGTTCTGTCAAACTGTGCAAAGTTGGGATGGGAAGAGACTGATTTAATAACTGAAACAAACATTTCTCTTTGGCCTGATGACACTTGATAGATGCCTGTATTAAGGCCTCAAGAATTCTTCTTGGCCTCTTAAGAACAGAAGAAAACAGAAGAAAGAATGACAGGTAATAATACAGAATATGGATCCTGTGTTCCTTTTCTTCACCTTGTTAATGTTTCTATCTCCTGCATCTAAAATTGCAGAATGGGGAATTGAAGTACACCAACACCCATTTATCTATAACATGTAAAATAGGGAATGGTGACTTCTGCTTTTCTACTTATGCTGTCCCTTTTGTTGTATAGCAAACTTTGCAAAAAGATTAAAATGGCTAACTTTAAATTTTTAATAGGCTGATAGCTGTTGACTTACAAATTGGACTTGGTATTGATAAAACATAAACATCAGCAATGTCTATGGAGATTCTCAGTCATCCAGGTCAGGGTTGTCCCAAAGGTACCTTTTCAAGAGGCAACTGGACTTTCTGTTTTTTCTTTGAAGACGTTTCGCTTCTGCAGTCTACAACACAGTCCTTTCAACAGTTCCAAGAAGGCTCCACACCCATTTGCACTACTCAGGTGAACCTAACAACACAGATATACCTCCAGGTGGCCTCAATGACTCGCTAAAAGAATGCAAATGACCAGCTGTCTGCAAGAAGTATAAATCCTTCCATTCCCCACTGTCCAGTCAGAGCTGAACAAGCTTCTTGGATGAGAAGCGAAACGTCTTCAACGAAAAACCAGAAAGTCAAGTTGCCTCTTGAAAAAGTACTTTTGGGATAAGCATTAGCAAGCACAAAACAAGTATGCTGTTCATATTCTAATTGTCTGTGTGCCATTGTCTTTATACCTTTACTTTTTAATTATCATCAGGTATATTATTTGATGTTATCAGTTACATCAAGTAATATACATTGTACTGAATTACAATGAATCTTTCAGCATGTAAGTGAAACTATTATTTCCTAAATTGGGCTAAAAGATGCTTGGATAGTATAGCTCAGAGTGAGTTAAGGAATGATAAATACTGTCATGAAGTAAAGACAAAAAACAAACACTGAGTCCAATCTCTGCTACTGGATTTGACCCAGAATGATACTGCCAAAAAACTTATTTTGTTGATCTAATCTCCTTTATGACAACAGCAATCATTAGTTGATCTCCTTCAGTGAGAATTATTTATTGGAACTTTCAAAAGCTTCATATAATCAAAAATTCAGAAATAAGGCATTGGGCAACTCTGTTCACTACATACCAAGACTCAATTAGAAATAGCATATTTTGTCATATAATGACTTACTCTGGAAAACTTAATATACTATTTGATATGCCATATTATTAGTATTGTATAGTTTGCTGTATAAATCTGTCCCCTTGTTGGGCATGAAGAACCAGAACCACACATGAAGAGTTCAATTAGCTACTTCATTGCTGATGCCTTTTTCATAGGAATCTTCCCAGACTGGAAGTTTGCTCCTGGGCCTGACGTGATAAGGTTCAATGACATTCAGTGGTGGTGGTGGGGAGTATCAGATTTTGCCTTCGTGTGCCTAGATAACAATTCCAGACTAATTCCACTTTGACTACTCCCCCAGTTTGGCCAGTCTCTTTCTGACAGTTGCCTGTATATCTCAAAATAAAGCAAATGGTGCAAATGGTGCAAATTGGAAGCATGTATATGTAGCAGACATTTCAACATAAATATTTTAGTTATTTGTATGCAATTGCAAAATCACACCTAGGACTTAGCTGAAAGTCTCCTGAGTAATAATCTAAACAGCAGAGGATTGATTTAAAAAAACGGTCCATAACTCTAAATATAATTTCTAAGCAAATGTAACAACCTAGCTTTTAAAAAAGTATTATTGTGCCCTTGTTCCTGTTTATTTCCCACATTAAAATTCTTCACACTTCCGTTAAAATTCCAAGCAAATGCAGAAATCAACCCTTTTTTTCCAGGATCTAAACAGTCCCTGCACCTAAATAATCAAATAATTGGAGATACCTGAAGCCTCAGCTAAAAGCACAATGAAGTGCACAAAGTACATGATTCTTGCAACTCAACTTCAAGCAAGGCTGTCCAGATGTGAAGATACAGTACTAGTACTGCTTCTTCTGCCAAACCTCTCACTTTCTACTACAATTTCTTGTGGGGGTGGGGGGGAGTTGGTGGTTTCTTATCACCTGCACTTTTGCAGCTGGCTTTAGGAAAGAATGGATTATTGTGGTGAAGTTTAGGGGGGGAGGTTAGGGTTAGAGACAGAGAGAGAGAGAAAAAACTTTGCAGATTGGAGGAACTTGTATAAGTGTATATCTCTTTTTTCTACAGTGCATACAACTGCAGAAATATCTTTATACGGTACTGATGGTTTATTAAGCAACTGCAAATAAATATTTTTACCTGAAAGCCAGATTTACATATTTTACTATTTATTTTTATCCATAAACATACCTTAATAGCAAGATGTTCAGGGCAAACATCAGGGAATGACTATAATGTTTAGCTTAGAGTCTAGGAATGCATAACATGGTTTCCCTTCCAATATTTCCCAAATAAATCTGGAAAGCTAGTACTCCAGATAAACAGATAATCTGGATTTAAGATTAGTCTTTATTTTATTTGTTTATATCCCACATCATTTTTTAAAAAAATTACTCAAAGCAGCAAACACACCCAATACTCTTTTTTCTTCCTATTTTCCCCACATCAACCCTGTGAGGTGAATTGGGCTAAGAAAGAGACTGGCCAAAAATCACCCAGCTGGTTTTTGAGACTAGAACTCGCAGACTCCTGGTTTACCAAATATACATGTCAGAAGAAAAATAATGCTTATCTGCTCCATTTCCTCTGACACAGTTGCAAATAAGAAACAAAAATACCAATTCCTGTATTTAAACTAATTACAAGTCCCATTTCACTTAGTCCTGAGAATGACTATTATATTAAACCAACCAACATCACCAATCATAGATCCTCACTGACTTGAACATTACACATTTTACCTGAGGTCAGCTACTGCCTGCTTGAAAATCTAATTACAGTCAGAGACTAGCAACATTAAAATAAAGCTAAATAAAGAGAGTACTATGCAGCAAAAGTTGAACATGATCAACTTCACTAGATTTGAAAAAAATATTACAAAGACCTCACTATTATCTCATACCAGGGCTTTACATATTAGTTATACTGTGTAATGCTGCAAGACCTATCTGGTAACCAACAGGAGACAAAAACTACTTGAAAAATCTTGATAAAATGAATGAGACAAACATAGTAGTCCCCATAAAACATGTAACACAACTAAAATACGGTTAGCTGATACAACAGAATATCCTTTCCTTATATAGCATCTTATTAAACCACCCTCAACAAGCAAATAGCAGTAGACTAAAGCAAGCTCTTAAGAAAGTTGCAGTATCTAGCTTATCAAATGGTTAACCAGCTTCAAATTAATATGCAAATTCCAGAACCTAAAGCAACCAGAAACAGATTTCTTATATCTACATTTCTATAACCAGAATTTGTTTTCTGGTCACTCTTGCTGTTTTCCATTCCATCTACGAAAGGAGCCATAACAAAATCCCAAATGACAAAATCCCAAACCCCAAAAATAAGCCCCAGTGAAGATTGTCATCAGCCCGGGTGGGGGGAATGGCCAGCACAGGAAGTGATGAATGCGTGGGGGCAGACGGTGTACAGCAGCAGCCACAGCCTGTGCAGTGCAGCACAGGTGAGTCCCAGCGAGCACCAGCAGGACCCTCCAAGCAGATTTCACCAGATTTCAATCCATCCCCACCGTCTCTTGGCTTGCCCGTGGCCACGACGGCGCAGAAGGCCACGCAGCGCATCAGAATCGCCTGCCCTCCCTCCATACCTCTGCTTTCTACTGGTGTCACTGCACATAAGAATCGCCTGCTTCCATTAAATCGGGTGTCAATCTGTCCCACCATCTCTTGGCTTGGCTCGCCCAAAATTAAGCACTAATACATCTTTTGAGGTCCCCCCAAAAATATAAGTCCGGGTCTTATTTTCAGGAAAACACAAAAATAAATAGCATAAAGCAGCCTATGTTCTAAATGGACACTTCTGTTTATAATCAGAAAGCACAAATAAACCCCACCTCAGAGACAAGCTTGGTTACATAAACAAGATGTCAAGTGTTCCAAGTAATGTACCCACAGAAAAAAACTTACATGATATATACTGATAATTTGCAATTATTTTAAATGGAAATGTGCAGATAAAGCAATCATTAAAGCCGTCCATGTGACACAGTTTGCTTGTTGTTGATATGTATTTAATTTGGTAGCTAGCAGAGGTTAAGATATCTCAGTAACAGCTGAACATGCCATCTTTGAAATCTAGTCTTAAATATATTGAAATGTGGACTTGTCATTCACTTGAACTAAAAACAACTAGAGCTATAAGAAGTATAACAGATGTGCTGATTACAGTTTGGGGAAAAATATACTAGTTCTTGTACATTTCTCAGATCATTAGCTTACTTACGAACATCTACTGCTAGGAAAATCTTGTTACACATCTCAAGATTAGTAAGTAATCTATTTTTTTAAAAAAAAATTAAATAAATTTGAAAACTAGGAATCCAAAAATGTCAAATAATATTTCATATACATGTATCTAGTTAATTATCTGCCTTTCAATAATAATAGTTCTACAGAAGAACATTGTTTTCCTAGTACCTAGATAGACCTTCTGTTGCCTAGGAGCTTCTGCATGACCCAGCACCCTGCTGACACTGCTCTCCTTGTTCCTACTCAAACTGTGCATAAGAGCAAGGATTCTTGGTTTTATGGTGACGTCATATACTTGGTATGTATACGAGCATGGCTGTGTGAAATCTCAGGTCCTGACCAAAAAGCCTACAACAAAGCAAAGGAAGAAATATGCTCACATTTAATGGATTTCATCCATGAGTTTGCCCCATATTACAAATTAGTTACCACAGGTTAGATATACACTAATTCTGAAAAATGGTCATAGGTAATCTTCATTTAGTTACCACAGTTGGGATAGCAACTCATCTGTTAAGTGAAGCTATCGCATGTTTAACTTCAGTAAGGTATTTGACAAAGTAGACCATAGTCTACTTTTGGATAAGATTGAAAAAAATGTGGCCTAAACAGCATCAACATCAGATGCATTCAAAATTGGCTGACCAACTGACTCAGTGTTTAGTCCTCAATGAAACTACATCTATATGTATATGGAGAGAAGCATGCAGTAGAGTATCTCAAGATTCTGTCTTAGATCTTCAACATCTTCATGGGGCTGCCCTTGAAGAGCATTTGGAAGTGCCAGTTGGTGCAAAATGTAGCGGCCTGCATGGTTTTGTGTAGACCTCGGTGTGCACATGTATCACCTCTCCTGCAGGAGCTGCATTGGTTGCTGATCTGCTTCCGGGTGCAATTCAAGGTGCTGGGCTTTAAGACTCTTCATGGCTTGAGACCAGGTTATCTGTGGGACCATCTCTTGCTCTCTCACATCTACCATTAGAATTGGAGGCAAGGAATGTTGTGGGTCCCATCCAGTGGTAAGTTGCTACTGGTTCTCCCCGGTTCTTGTGAACCAGTAGTGGAAATTTTGAGTAGTTCGGAGAACCGGTAAATACCACCTCTGCCTGGCTCCACCCCCAATCTATTCGCTTCCTCCCAGTCCCCCAGCTGATCGGCTAGAAGGAAAAAATCAGGGATCACTTGACAAAGAAGCGGGGAAAAAAAACAAGACACTGTCGCTTTAAATTGAGAAGCCAAGTAGCCTCCCAACTGATTGTCTAGAAGGAAAAAATCAGCTCGCTTTTCAGCCAGGAGATCACTTGGCAAAGAAGGAAAAAAAAAAGATGCTGTCACTTTAAATTGAAAAGCCAAGAAGCAGCTGCTGGAAGGAGGTTTTTACTTACAGAAGCGAAGTGACATTTAGTAGTTCATTTCTGGGTCAGCCAAACAACAAATTGGATAAGAAGAGGGATTCTTATATGGTTCTATGTTTTTGAAATTTTGGGGTTTGTACAACATGGGCTTTGTTTCTAAAAAGGTTTGGGCAATTTCCATTGTGAATATCCTGTCTTGAATGAGTTTTCTGCCTGCTTGTAAATGGAGCCGAACTTCTGGCTTTCACCTTCTATTATCTCTAAGCACCAGTAGCTGTTTTCTTCTTACAAAGTTTCTTTTACGCAGCTGGCAGGAATGTGGAATGAGTATCAGGCAGGTTCCTTGTTAGCAGCTTGATTTTTCCTTGCTTTTCTGGGAGCCTTTTCTTATGAGTAATATTTTATTTGGGGAAATGAAGAGTGGGGAGTTTGATTCCTTCCCAGAGCAGGTTAGTGGGGTGAGGAGGGAATGGGGATTTTGAAGTAACCTTCCCCTGGAGTGGGGAGGGAATGGAGATTTTGCAGTATTCTTCCCATCACGTCCACCAAGCCACACCACATCCACCAAGCCACACTCACAGAACCGGTAGTAAAAAAATTTGAAACCTACCACTGCATAAGTCCATCTTAATATGCTATTCCTGGTATGTGATGTTTTGTATACATACAGAGAAAGAAGCACTCTTGTAATCTTTGATTTTTAGCCATAATACTAATGACTGTTTTGAATAATATGCAGGTTGCATTACACGAATGGCTATTTTATATGTGAAATTATGACTGAAATATTTCTGCACCTATATTGGTTCACACTGTTAGGAAATTTCTCCTTAGTTTTAGGTTGCTTCTCTCTTTGTTCAGTTTCCATCCATTCCTTCTTGTTTTGCCTTCTGGTGCTTTGGAAATACATTGCTCCCCCTTCTTTCTGGCAGCCCCTTAAAAGCCTGTTGCCAAAGTATGTGAGCCATTTCCTCCTTTCAGTGGTCCATGAAAGTGCATCTATAGTGTGTAGATAATAATCTACATACTATAATCTACATACATGTAGATAATAATCTACATACTATATGAAAAAAGGTGAACAACATTTTTACAGAACTATAGATATATTGAGGCTGGATATGACAAGGAATGGCTGGGAGGGGAGGGGCCAGGTGAGGCATCCCTTGACGTGAGTGACATTGAGTTGACTACACCTACTCAGTCACATGACCATCAAGCCACGCCCACTGTCACATGACCAAGCCACGCCCACTAAATAAGCCACGCCCACAGAACTGGTAGTAAAAAAAATTAGAACCCACCCCTGGTCCCATCCCCTAGAGAGATACACTCGGTGGGACCCTGAAGGGCCTTTTCCATGGTGGGTCCCTCTCTCTGGAACTTCATTCTCCCAGACATTAGAATGGCCCTTACTCTAACACTCTTCCGGAAGGCATTAAAGACCTGGTTCTGCCAACAGGCCTGGGGAACCCAGAGCGGGATGGAGTCCATTAAATGGCTTGTGTGATGTGTTGTCACAGGATAGGGGGTGGGAGGATATTATATTATATTATTATTTTATTAGATTAATTTCTTCTATTAGTTTTATTTTTTATATATTAAGTTTTTATATTCCTGTAAACCACCTTGAGTCTCCATGTGCGAATAGGTGGCAATAAAAATTTTCTAAATAAATAAATGTTTTTGTAATATATTAATCAGCATTCAACTGGGGAGACAATATGTATATATGTTTTAGGTTTTTTTAATGCACTTTTTCCTTTTTTAATAATGTCTTGCTTATTTTATTTTGTTTTCTTTGTCTCTTTAAATTTTTTTTGCTATTTTTTATTTTAACTTCTTAAAAAAAAAAGAATGTGGAATGCTTGGATTTTGCAGTACGATCCCAAGAAAAAATACAGCCATTTTAAAAAGGTATAGCCAAATGCTATATGTAGCCTTTTAAATACAAAACATTCTACAATCTAATATTTTACTAGCTTTAATATACATTATGGCCAATATATACATTATACTATGCTTGAAAAATTTTGATCCAGCAAAATATATGCACGGAGAAATCTGATTACATGCCCAATCCCTTTAATAGAACCAATTTGAAATGATATTTTAAAATTTGAGTTGCTATTTCCTCAACATTTCAGTCTAAAGAAAAGATAGAACATTTATGTGCAGGGACTGAATGCTACACTGGCCTCAAAATCATCCAGCCTCAGGCATTTCCAGGAAGCATCACCTATGCTAAGCCCAAAGGAAAAGCTGACAAACACACTAGGTAGTTGCATATTACTGTGAAAAGACAACTCAAACCCCTCATAACAGCTGCATCTAAATTTCCCCCTTCTTCTGCTTTTCTCTAGAGTAAAAATATTCCCAGGTAGGAGGAGCTGAATGTCTGCACACTACTGTATCTTTCAAATTGCTTCCAGAGAGGACTTCACTTCAATCACTGACTATTCTATAGAAAGAAATGAAATTTCCTTTAAAAGAAATGATTTTCAGTAGGACAAAAAATATAGAAGATTCTTGGGCTAATACAGATGACTGTTAACTAACGATTATCTATATCCTTGGTAAAACATCTTGAAAGAGTCAGCCACTGAGAAATAAAAGCCTAATTTTGGAGGGTTTAGTTAATGAGTGGCTCCTTCCACAGATTTTTACTGCCGGATCGACCAAATTTGTTTTGAAGTTTAAACCATACCCGCATTGTGGCCTGATATACTAACTATCCGGGGAGAGGTGTATATATGTGTGTGTGTGAGTGTGTTTTAGATAGATTAGGATTCAGAATTCAGCTGGTTTTAAAACAGAAGGAGTGAATTGGGGGGACTGAATTGTAGAGAATGAGGGAGCCGGGGACAAAGAATGGAGCCCTCTCTGCTGAGTGTGCAAGCAGAAGCAGATGGGGCCCAGATATGACCTCCGGCTCGGTATGAATGAAGTGCCTTTCCTGCTGGGGAAGAGGGGGGCCGGTGGAGAGGGCAAGGGGGTCTCTGGGGAGATGGAAAGCCGGAATATTGCGGTTTTGACTGGGAGAGGTAGATATGACCGGAGCCGAGGGGTAGGCCGCTCTCGGAGAACTAGGACTATGTCAAAGCGATTACGTGTTCTTGTCCCTCTGGTTTTGGTTCACAAGGCTCATCCCGTATACCTGGTGACTTGGGAAATCAGGGCCCTGGCCTCAGGCTGCTGCTATTTAATGCGAGGTCTGTTGTTAATAAAGCCCCCCTCGTTCGGGATTTAATCCTGGAGGAGAGGGCTGACCTGGCATGTATAACTGAGACCTGGCTGGGTCAAGAGGGGGGTGTTCCCCTATCAGAGATGTACCCAGACAGATTTCAGATACTGCATCAGCCGTGACTCCAGGGAAGGGGTAGAAGAGTGACAGTCATTGTCCATAAGAGCCTTTGCCCTCGCAGAATCCCTGCCCCGGAGATTGTCGGATGTGAGTCCCTCCTCTTGAGGTTGGACTCAAGGGTTCAGTTGGGTCTGTTGTTGACATACCTGCCTCCCAGCTACATTACAACATCCCTACCTGGGCTACTAGAGGCAGTAGCCGGGTTGGCAGTGGAGTTCCCCAAGCTTATGGTGCTGGGGGACTTTAACCTGCCGTCACTTGGTAAACCCTCAGATGTGGCTCAGGAGTTCATGGCTCCCATGACAACCATGGACCTGATCCAAGTAGTTCAGAGTCCGACCCATGGGGGGGAGACACGCTCGACTTGGTGTTTCTCTCAGGGCAGTGGAGAAGCGATCTGGAATTAAGAGCTATAGATGTTTCTCCTTTGTCGTGGTCAGATCATTTCCTGCTGAAGTTGGACTTTAGGATGCCACTCCCCGATCGCAGGGAGGCGGAGCTGATTAAGTGGTTTCGCCCCAGGTGCCGAATAGACCCTGTAGGGTTACAGAAGGAGCTTGGGGAGATACCTGACTCCCTTGTCCACAGTCCGGCAAAGACCCTGGTTGTTGCCTGGAATAAGGTGGCGTCTGAGGCACTGGACCGGATTGTGCCTTTGCGACCTCTCAAGAGCAGTGATCCAGGAAAGCTCCCTGGTTTACCAAGGAGCTCTGGGAGATGAAGCGCCAGAAGAGACGTCTAGAGCGGTGCTGGAGGACCAGTAAATCTGAATCTGACCAAACACTCTTAAGAGCCTTTATTAGGGCTTATTTAGTGGCGATACGGTCGGCAAAATGTTCACATTTTTCCGCACTTATTGCATCCGCTGATTCTCACCCAGCCGCACTGTTTAGGGTGACTCGTTCTCCCCTTAATGTAGGGGGAGCGGAAGAGCCCTTACAGGGTAGAGCTGAGGAATTTGTGCAGTTTCTGTTGGATAAAGTCGCTCAGGTTCGGATGAACCTGGACTCTCATTGGGCAATTCTGACCAAGATGACCAGGGCAGGTCTTAGTCATATTGTGTGGGATGAGTTTGAGCCTGTGATTCCTGAGGAAGTGGACAAGGCTGTGGGTGCAATGAGTTCCTCCACTTGTTTGTTGGACCCATGCCCCTCCTGGCTGGTTTCGGCCAGCAGGGAGGTGACACAAGGCTGGCTCCTGACTTTAGTTAATGCTTCCAAGCAGTTGTAAGGCCCTTCCTCAAGAAGCCTTCTTTGGACCCAACAGAATTAAAGAATTTTTGTCCAGTCTCCAACTTACCCTTTGTGGGGAAGGTTGTAGAGAAAGTGGTGGCACATCAGCTCCTATGGACATTGGATGAAACGGATTATCTGGACCCTTTTCAATCTGGCTTCAGACCTGGCTACAACACGGAAACTGCTTTGGTCGCGCTGATGGACGATCTCTGGCGAGCCCGTGATGGGGGTCATTCCTCTATCGTGGTGCTACTTGACCTCTCAGCGGCTTTCAACACCATAGACCATGGTGTCCTACTAGGCCGACTAAGGGAGTTGGGAGTGGGAGGCACCGTGTTACGGTGGTTCTCCTCTTATCTCTCTGGTTGGTCACAATCGGTGTTAATAGGAGGACAGAAGTCGACCCCTAGGCCCCTCGTTTGTGGAGTGCCACAGGGTTCGGTCCTCTCTCCCCTACTATTTAACATTTACATGAAACTGCTGGGGGAGATCATCCGACGATATGGGGTGGGATATCAGCAGTATGCCGATGATACCCAGCTGTATATCTCCACCCCGCATCATTTCAGTGAAGCAGTGGATGTGATGTGCCAGTGCCTGGAGGCTGTGAGAGTCTGGATGGGAGTAAACAGACTCAGACTTAACCCAGACAAGACTGTGGGAATTGCCTCCCAAGGACTATGTCGACTGTCCATCCTTAGCTCTGGGGGGGGAGAGAAGTTGTCCCCCTCAGTACGGATTCACAATTTGGGCATCCTCCTTGACCCACAGCTGAGATTAGAGCAACACCTGGCAGCTGTGGCTAAGGGGACCTTTGTACAGGTTCGCCTTGTGCACCAATTGCGACCCTACCTGGATCGGGAGGCTCTTGTCATAGTCACTCATGCCCTTGTCACCTCACGGTTGGATTATTGTAACGCGCTCTACATGGGGCTACCCCTGAAAAGTGTTCGGAGACTACAGTTGGTCCAGAATGCAGCTGCTCGAGCGGTCGTGGGTGCACCTAGGTACTCCCACAGTACACCAATCCTCCGTGAGCTGCACCGGCTTCCTGTTGGTCTCCAGTCACAATTCAAGATGTTGGTTATTACCTTTAAAGCCCTATATGGCTTAGAGCTAGGCTATCTTCGAGACCATCTTCTATCGCATAGCTCCCAACGACCGGTAAGATCCCACAGAGTTGTCCTCCTCGGGGTCCTGTCAACTAAACAATGTCATCTGGCGGGTCCGCGGGGGAGGTTCTTTTTTGTGGCTGCCCCGGCTCTCTGGAATCAGCTACCTCCTGAGGCCAGGACCGCTCCCACCCTACTGGCCTTCCAGAAAATGGTGAAAACCTGGCTTTTCCAGCAGGCTTGGGGCCGCTGATCTCACCACTGCGATCTTTTGAGGTCCGGCCATGAGGGGTGTGTATGGGTTTTTAATGTCTTTTATCGTATATTGTTCATACTGTCTTTGTTGTTAAGCCGTCCAGAGTCCTCTGAGAGTTGGCGGCATAGAAATACGAATAATAAATAAATAATAAATGGATTCTCACCTGAATAGACAAATCTTCACTCAAGATTAACTTCCTAGATCTTGCAATATTTTTTAAATTAATACAATGAAATAATTGAATATATTGTACACTTAATATTATCATTAAATATACAATGTTCTTCTACCCCTCTGGGTCAATGACTCTTGATGGGGGGGGGGGGAGCTTTATTGTATGTAAACTTTCCCTAACCAGGCATCCCTTCTGATGTTTCTGAGATGACATCGGGTTCAGAAAGCACACCTGAAAGTTTTGTTTTGTTCAAGAAGGGTATTTCCTGTTGAAATAATGAAAAAATAAGAACTGATACATTAATTAAAGTTCTTACTTGAACTCAATGCCTTCTATGACAGAAGTTATCTGAGAGGAAAAAAAGCTGAAAGTAGCCACTTTTCCTTATCTAAATTATACTGCTTTTCTGTTTTAATATACTTCATTTTATCATCTTGTTACTTTAAAATGTACAGCTAAGTCAACTGAAATGTTTTGGGAAGGCTTCCAAAATGTTACTCTCAGCAAATTATTTTTGGACTGTGTTAACTATATCACAATCATTTTTCCATTTAAAGGCAAAATTTCCCACCATACTCCACCCTATCTATATCCTTCCTGCTCTGGACCAATTAAAAGTAATCTTACAATGAGTTAAGGTTTTAGTGTATGAATACATGTCAGAACACACTATTTCTGCAGTCAAAGTACATGAATAGAAAGACAAATACAACTAAGTTCAGAGGCATTTCTCAGAAAATTATGGGATTGCAGTCCAAGTGCCATGTGTCCTACGCTCTCATTAGCTTTTATTTGCACATTAAGTTTTTGTGAGAAGCAGATGATAAAATAACTATTGCAGTCTAGGGATAGTTAGCAATCTTAGAACAGAATAAAAGAATCTTGTATTTTATTCAATTTGGTATTTTAAAAGTAGAAAAGAAAATTCAAGCTGCATATCAATTTAAAATTCTCTTATTGGCAAAGCTTATTAAGTTTTGCCTTCCAGACACATCACCCAGATTTTAAATCACTTCCATGTAAAGGATATCACATAAATAAGGGCATACATTTTAATATTTTATATTCCTTTGAGTATTATTTGTTTTTTAATTCTAAAACCACCAAACGTTTCAATGACTCTGGGTGGAATATAAATTAAAAATCAAAGAAACACCAGGGCAACAAAAAAAGAAGACAGATATCCTGGAAGAACAGACATAAAACTCCTCAGAAATGAGAGACTAGACGTGGTGGGATCTCCTGATAGACTGAAGGGAAGTGTTAAAAGGGGGGGGTGAGCTTTGATGCCTTGCACTGCAAAAAGCAGTTCAGGCCTGACTTCCCCCTGAATCTGAAACTGATTATTCCCAAGGAAATTCAATCAGTCTGGTGAGATTCTTGTAACGTAGGTGACTAACAATAAAGCTTCTGCTTGAGACTATTCATGAATGGTTCTTGTTGATTGTGCCTGATACTATATGAAAATCCAGTTCAGCAATGATTGGAATTGGCACATAAGACAGCCACATGCTTTTTGAACAGGAGCTGAGAGTCCAACAAAACTCCCAAATTGGGCACCAGTATCATCCGGGGACATGCAATCCCATTCAGAACTTGCGATGTAAAACCCTGGTTTTGAAAAGTCCAAATCCTGATAGCCACTTGGTCTTGGGAGGGTTGAATTTAAATCTATGCCTCTCTTTCAATTCTCTCTAGCTTCCAGGGACAGAAATCTGGTAGCATCACTTTGTCAATGAGGGGTATACCACTACCAGCATCTTGATGATACCTGACCAATGCATAACTTCACTCAGCAGCTGCCTATAGATATTACAACAAGAGATGAGAGCATAGTTTAAAGGCTTTGGACTTGATTACCCCCTTCCCATCATCACTGACTGTAACCATACACAAAAAAAGGAGAATCACTACAACCACCCCATATAGGACTTAGCA
The DNA here is from genome assembly GCA_022577455.1 of Arizona elegans. NCBI lineage: Eukaryota > Metazoa > Chordata > Lepidosauria > Squamata > Colubridae > Arizona > Arizona elegans. The sequence continues at coordinate 61,621,618 of JAKOOJ010000008.1, forward strand.
CATTGTCAATCCAGAAGAGTATCACAACTGATGGTATCCAAAACTGCTAGGAGAACTCTGCTGAGATCATCAAAAAGTACTGCTGTGCCTGAAATTCAACTGGTAATCTTGTTGCCTCCAGGAAGTTCTGAAATTCCAACCTGACACCTTTTTCAACAAACTCCTCCCAAAAGAGAGGGTAGAGATTAGAAAAAGGTGTTCTTAAAATCTGAAAGAATACAGGCCCTTCAACATGCTTTTTCATTATTACATTATTTCTGTATATATTTCATTGGTATTTTAAATCTACATTTTTAAACTTTACATTCCCTTTTTGTTTTTTGTCTTAAATTTTATATTCTTTTTGTTTTGCAATCTTTGATAGCAACTTGAGTGTAAAGCAGGGAGGTAGGGTAAAAGTCAAACAGTTTGACTGATTTCATTTTGTTCTATTCTTTCTCCAAAGAATTCAGGATGGCATTTATTCCCTGGGCACAAAAATGTAGTTAGCCTCAGGAAAAGGAGTGATTAGCTGAAGATTGTTTATTCAAGCTCTCCTTATGAAAAATAAAATAAAATAAAAACCGCACCCAAAATTCCAGTGTAACACAATTCCACTTTATCCACGGCTTCCTGAGCAGATAAGCAATTAGGAGCCAGTTATATAAAAGAGCAATATTTGAATAACTAGGTAGTACAGAACTTAGGTCCTACAGCTCAGACATAATAAAATTATATCTGAATTAGTTTGCAAATGAGCTGTGTCCTTTGTCAAGTAATCTAGCAATCTCAGCACACAATTTATCTTAATTGCCAATAAAACTTCAGAAAAAAACACAAATGAAGGTTACACTTCACCAAAGCAGCACAGGGAAAATAACATTTCAAAACAGGGGAGAATATCAGCAGACATTTCCCTATATCTTCATAGTATTTTCAAACAAGAAGCACACAACACTATCAAAAGCAGATGATAAATTCCCATTTATCAAAGTCCTATCAATAAAACAATGTCGTCTTATGGGATCAGGGAAGTGCCTTTTCTATCACTGCACTTGCATCACCTCCAAGATCTGTATGGTCTCAACTCTGCTATCCTTTAGGAATCCTTTGAAAACTTGATTCTTCATTTAGGCACCAGAGTGAGATTATTTATGACCCTAAAAGGAAGTTATAACTTTACATTCTGTCTAGTTCTGTAACTGCTATTTTATCATCTTGATTTCTTTAATTTAAAGTCTTCAGGAATGGGTGTCATACAAATAAAGTACGTCACCTTGGATAGCTTGCAAGCCAATGCAAATGAATGAATATGATAGCTTTACAGATAGGAATCCAAACATATTGTGAAAGCTATTAAGTAGTGGAACAGTCTTCATGCTAAAGATATAGGTGCTCCATAACTGGAGAATTTCAAACAAAGATTGGAGAACCATTTGTCTAGAATGATCTGAGGGTTCCTGTCTGGGCTAGAAGAGGTTTCTTCCAACCCTGTGATTTTATGATTTTTTTTAATCTCCATGAATATTGTTTATTCTACAGTTCATCATAAAAACATGAAATCAATAAAGAAAGTTGGAACAAAAATTATTTGCTTTACTCTCTTAGGGAAAATTGATCTAGTCTGTTTTCTTAGCAACTTCCAGTACCATTAACCATGATGTCCTTCTGGGCTAGTTATTAGTAGTGGGATATTAAGGCAGTGTATTACAATGCTGCCATTCCAAGTACATAATAGATTCCAGAAGATGATATTGGGGAATTATTGCACTGCTCTTTGGCAGCTAGTTATCTTATGAGATTCATTAGGATTCTATTTTATCCCAAGTGCTTTTAAATATTTCTGTGAAACCACCTGAAGAGGCTATCTGAGAATATGCCCTGTTGTCATCAATATCAAGATTACAGTCAGTCCTATCTTCCTTTTTCAACTAACACAAGTGAAACAGTTGATGCTCCAAACTGATGTGTGAGCAGTTAATAGACTGGATGACAGATAATAAACAAAAAAGCTACTGTTTATAAATTGTTCCCTAGTTCACCACAATTACATAATGTTTTCTCTATTCAGGAAGGGCTTTGGCGCCTAAGCAATCCATTGGAATGGTAGGTTTAGATAAATGTTTTTCAAATTTGGCAACTTTAAGATGCATGCTAGCGGAGGAATTTTGGAAGTCTATACATCTACTAAAAGTTGCCAGGCTTGAAAAACATTGGCTTAGATCTATCATACAGTATTTATCTTAGACCCACATTTTTTCAGTGCTTCAAAATTGTAACACCTTAGGTCCGTGATGGCGAACCTGTGGCACGCATGCCAGAAGTGGCACGCAGAACCATTTTTCCTGGCACACAGAGCCATCGCCCATTACTCTTCCAGGTTCCGGCATGCCAGCCAGCTGGTTTTCATGTGCACTGGTGCACCCAAAACCAGAAGAGCAGCCGCCCATTGCGCATGCGTGCTCCAGGAAGATGATCTTCCTGTTTCAAGAATGTGTATGTGCATCGGCCATGGTCTCCTGATTTCTGGCATGCATGCGTGTGCGAAGACCAGCAATGGCAATGGCCATCCAGCACACTGTCTCCGGCGTTCCTCCTGCGCAGCTCCGCCAACCCGGAAGAGCAGCAGTGGCAGCAGCGGGAAAGGCAAGAGCGATTGGTCAGCTTGGGGTGCTCAGGCGAGCATGGCTGCACTTTTGGTCTGCAGGAGGAGGAGGCACTGCCACCATGTAAGGTAAGAGCACCAAGGCCGAGAGGATGAAGTTGGGAGCAGCAGACCTCATGGGGGCAATGGCTTTACCACTGCCACTGCTGCTGCCACTGCTAAACATGCGGGCGTCTCGCCAGTTGCCTCGCTGTGGGCGCCAGACAATAGGTGGGCAGCAGGCGAAGCCGCATGTGTGAGCAAGCAGGGAGCTTCTCTCCTCTCAGAAGGATGCTCGGGGGGTTGGGAGTATGTACCTCCCCACTCCTGGTGTGGGGGAATCGATGAGCCAAACATTTTTCCAGAGGCTGCCAGAGCTCCGGCTTTCTTCCCTCAATCCTTTCCATGGGGCTCTCATAGTGAAAGAGAACAGCCATCGGGAGAAAAGTTTTTTGAGCAGCTGCGCAGAGCCACCTTTTAACTTCCAGCAACTGGAGGAAGGTGCTTTTCTCAGCTGCCGTGCAAATCGGGGGAGATTGTTCTTTGCAGCACTCCTGGCCACCGCGTCTCCTTTTAGACCTGTAATCACTCTCTTTAGGAAGGAAGCCACCAGTCAGGCACCCAGCCAGCCCTTTTTCCACCACTCCAACCCCCCTGCCGCTGCATGGCAGATGATGCCAGTGCCTCGCTTGGGTAGGTGTCTCAAGAGACTGGAAGGAGCATGTGAAGAACCGGGCTGCTGCCAGGCAAACCCAAAAGGGGAACAATTAAAGTTCTCTTGGGAGCAGCCCTCTTTTGTCTCTTTCCTCCTCCTGTGGGGAGCGGGTGAGCAGTTGCAAGAGATGGGCGCTAGAGACCAGGAGGCCTCGGGTGGGCCAAAAGGACATTTGCTTCTTGGCTGCAAGATGCCCTTCAGGAAGCTGGGCTGGAGGGAGGCGATAGCGCGCACTCAACCCCAGCTCTCTCAACTCCATCTCTCTCTCGTTGGTTGCTGCGTATCCATGGGCAGAATGGAGCATTGCTCCAAGGGTGGCACGCCAGCAGCAGCAACCTGGGCGGCTTGCTCCTCTGTGATCCTGCCAGCTGGCATGACTGGCTGGCTGGACATTGCCCAGATCGCGAGGCTGGCAGGAGGAGAAGGAGCCATCACTGCCTTTGCAAAAGCAAGCCATTCATGCCGGCAAAGGTTGGTCCAAAATGGAGGGGGCACATATGTGGGGGATGCGTGCATGCACAGGGGGATGTGCAATACATTATGGGTGCTGGCACACGAGAGCACTGGCATACGCATGCACGCGCACTTTCAGCACGCAACAACAAAAAGGTTAGTCACCACTGCCTTAGGTGGATACGCTTGGACAGAGGTAGTCTCAATTTATTGTCACTAAATACAGTGTTAGAATACCTGAAGGGCCGGCTTGGGGACAGAGTCTCCACAAAATCTGTATGTAATCAATGGCATATAATCAGTAAATCATCGATCAATCAACCAGTGTGCCCATGAACAATTCCTTTGAGATTCACTCATCATCCTGCCCAGTGGTGGGTTCCTCCTGGTTCGGTCCGGTTCGGCCGAGCCGGTAGCGGTGACGATATGACATCACCGAACTGGTTCTCCCCCCCCGCTCTCCCCCCCCACCCCCCACATTATTCTTACCTTTTATTTGGTCCCACCCCCAATCTATTGCTGCCTCCTGAGTCCCAGTTGATGACTAAAGGGAAAAAAACTGTTTAAACTCTTGCTGCGGGGCTTCAAAGGGCCATCCTACAGCTGATCAGGGTTAAAAGCAAACAAATGAGTCGGGTCGTAAATGCGAGGACTGGTCGTAAGTGCGAGGACCTTCCAGAAATGACTCTGACCAGCTAGCCACACCCACCTAGTCAGATGACCTCCAAGCCACACCCACAAAATAAGCCATGCCCACAGAACCGGTAGTAAAAAAATTTAGAACCCACCCCTGATCCTGCCTCTCTACAATCTCCAATAGTAACATATCATTAGAGTACCTACATAAATTCCAAGTTTATCTATTCTTCACCTATATCACAAGTCCTACACATCCTTGAGTGAATTTCAATGTATCTTTTGCATCTAAACATGATAATACTAATATTTCATTTATTATTTCCTGGAGTTTACATGACACTTAATGCATCAGGAGTTTGACCAGCTTATATTCCCTTCTTATAATAATAATATTAAAATAGGAAAATCAATACAACAGAATAACACTAACAATAACAAAAAAATAACAAAAAAATACGGAGATGACTATAACTATAGGAAAGCTATTTAATTAAAAAAAAATCTGCATAGTAGCTATTATAACGTGTCTGATTAAAATTTCAAATTTAGCTTGAAATTATATTACAAACTATAGTATTACCAAAGTGTGCTGTTCTGCTTTTCTTAACATTTTAATTCAGCTACTCTTCCTTTAAATTATTCTCTGTGTTTAGCAGCAGTTCTAAAATTTATCAAAAAAAATGTCTGCCAGTCTGCCAGTACATACTGGACCACAATACTGAAACCAATTTGAAAAAATTTCTCCTTCTTTCATGTTCTCCAATTTCCATTTTTAACACTGCAGCAGCACAAACATTTTTTCTCAAATATGCCTATCATATTTATTACAATAGGTATATAGTATTCGAACTTCAATAATCCAGGAAGTCATTAGATAGCAGCAAACTGATATAAAAAGCATTAACTTTTTGATAACCTCTTGTGATCATCCATATGTTTGCAACCTACATATGGTACACCTACATTAGGCCCCAAGAGATCTTGATACTGTAGTCAGGGGTGTCAAACTCGCAGCCCGCAGGTGTCATGCTCTGGCTATGCCCACCCCCATTTTTGCAAAGGGCGGAAAGCCATCATACATCATGTGACAACAATGTGACAATGTGAGTTTGACACCTCTGCTGAAGTTAAACAGAGATAAACAACAAAAATGGTTTTTCTAGTAGCCTATTTTTAAACTACTCATCTTTAAATAACAAACATTTGTTTAAGTCCTTCTCTTGCTATATGTAAGAATAATTTTAAAACAATTTAAAGAGCATTTAGAACAAGTATATTTTACTTTTTAGTTCCAAACTGTGCATTCCATTCCATTTCTTAATATTGGAAAAAAAATGCACTTTGTTGTCTAAATTTCTGCTTCTCTTTTACATTACAGTGTATCTTGGAGGAAGAAGAGTATCTATTTCCTTTGCAACTCCTAAAAATCTATCTCAATTTTTCCAAGGCGGACTTCAAGAACATAGGGGACACTCAAGAGAATGATGAGCATGGACCACTCATCATTCCACCTGTAAGAACAAATATTGTAGTTTGTAACATTTTGCTCCGGGTAACATTAAATCCAATCAAGGATGTTATAAAACATTACAGAATTTTTCTGCAAATCTCTGCTGGTCTATGGCCGAATAAAGATTGATTGACTGTCAGCAAACCTACCTTAAACTATCCTATCATTCCATGTACTATATTCCAAGGAAATGTGGTATTTTTTATTACTTTTCATTTCATATTTTTATTTTTACTCTTTCTTACGCTGTACTCAACTTTACATACAGTGTTATAATATATCTAACTACATGTAGTCCTAGTCTTTTGTCTTTGGACCAGAATTGCTACTGCTAACTGACATGGCCATAAAGCTAGACATTATGTGACCATGTCACCTGTGTAATGGCAATTCTGGCAATCCCGGTTGCCATTTTTAAACAAGGTTGTTAAGAGAGGATCTCATATGATTATTACTTCAAACTCATACCTGCTGGTTTCCTCGTTGACTTTGCTTGTCAGAAGCCAGCCAGATGGAACATGGGAAATTGTGATCATGTGACCACAGGAATATTGTGATGTCCAGAACTCCAAGGACTTATCCTAAGTATCATTCATTGAATGCTGTCGGAACTTTGAACAGTAACTGAATAATTGTCATAAGTCAAGGATTACCTGTATAAGCATTAACCTACAGTTTTATTGCCTCAACCTGGTTCAATAAATCAGGATATATATATTTCATGCAGTAATATGCAGTCCTTTAACACACACTTTCTATTATCAGGCTGAACAAACAATGCGAACTATAAATTGTAGCTGACAAGACAATATAGTGTGACAATATCCAGCCACCCATAACTCTCCAACATTCTGTAACATATAAACAAATAGTCATGTTGTTCTTTGTAACTTTTATAGGACACTATTCTTCTTACTAGACAGCATATTCTCCATTAGGAAAACGACATTGCTGAGCTTAACAGAGGAAGGAGACAGATAAAGCATTTTTAAAAAAGAAATATAGATGGAGGTGTAATGCTAGCAAACCAAAGATGGACACAGAATTTGGTTGTTAAAGGTTTGTTCTTGGGGACAGGCAGGGTACAATCCAGAGTGCTAAAGAAGAAAACCTTTCAGGGAATGTTTCTACCTAGGCTAAACAAAAATGGCCCACATTCTGCCAGAAATGGAAGAGCAAATGGAGTTCAAGAGAGAAAAAGAATGTCAGCTAGAATAACTATTTCTTACTTTTTTTTTTAAGTTGATTTATATGCCGCCCTTCTCCGGAGACTCAGGGCGGCTTACAATCCGTTAAGCAATAGCCTTCATACTTTTGTATATTTATACAAAGTCAGCTTATTGCCCCCACAAACTGGGTCCTTGCCTTTAAGTAGGAATTAGGACAGAATTTGCTAAATGAAAAGGGAAAAAAACCAAAACGGGTGCTGATCTGCTGTGTCTTAAATTAAAATCTCAAAAACTCAAAACCTGTGAAATATGGATAATTGTTTCCAGATTCATTAGGATTCAGAAATTGAAATTAAACCATGGGTTCATATCCTTTTTTAGAAAACATTAATCTTAACTTTCTATTCTAGCTAGACCAGAAAATGCTGATAAATTGCAGTTAGTTATTTCACTTATGCAGAGCAAAGAGCGAAGCAAGAGTAAATGGAAGGCAGCCAGGTGCTTGAAATTTATTTTACATATCAATTTTTATGTTAATATATCATTTGTTGCCTCAAGAATGTCCACAAATTACTTTTTTTTTTATGGGCAAAAATCCAGGATCCAAAACCTGATGGCCTTCGCAGAACAAAATAAAGTAGCCTGGCAATGGAACATGTTACATTATTCCTTTAAAGGATGAGGACAGTATACAGTAGATCTTATTTCCTGTATCAAATTTGACTTTTAGGTAACTTTCAAAATAAATATAAATATATTATAAAAATCGTAAACAAACGCTGAATTGAGCGGTGAATAAGGATTAACAGAATTCAAGAGGATTGGACTAAGTCAGGAGTGGTATTCACTTACCTTCGCTACCAGTTCACAAATGTGAGCGTGAGTATGCTACACTCGCTCGCACCTCCTCCACACATGCGTAGTCTTCTGCACATATGCAGAGGGTCAAAAATGGGGCGTGATGACGTCCGGGTAGGTGGGTGGAGCCTCCCGCCAACGCTACCAGATCGCGCGATCTGGATAGAACCGGCTGAATTTCACCTCTGGACTAAGTCCCTTTGTAGCTTTGCAGAAACTCTAAGCTGATTCCTCTTTTGACGCCACTCCCAGGTTTTTGCTAGGCCTTCTCGTACATCTTACCACAAATTGCTTCTATAACTATAAGAAGAACGTATGAGTCCTAGAAGTAATAAAATGGAAGATCTTAAGCTACTATGCTCCCTTCTTAAGAGGCTATCCTTGGACCCAACAGTTTTAGATATTTAACCCATCTCCTACTCTTCCCCATTTTAGGAAAGTTGATGAGAGGGTGTCGGAGCTTAGCTACAGAGAGCCTGTAGTTGGACCCTTTTCAGGCCATGGTACCTGCCAAGATTGCATTAATTTGCAGATAATTCTGGAGGAATTGACACAAGGGAGGTGGTGGATGAAACTGTCCTTGCTCTCCTGGATCTCTTAATGGCTTTTGATACCATCAACTTTGATATCCTTCTGAGCCTGTGTTGGGGATTTGGAGGGGGAGGTACAGTTTTGCAGTGATTTTCCTTAAAAGGGGAGATGATTTTCCTTAAGAGGGGAGAGGTTGAGCTGTAGGTTCCTGTAATACAGGGTTTCTCAGGCCTCAAGTCTGTGTCCTAATCCTATCCTCTTTAACATTTAAATGAAACCTCTAGATGAAGTCATTTGCTGGCAATGTGTGGTATCATCAATGTGCTGATGATACCCAGTTATATTGTACATCTCTACCCTTCACCAAGCAGGTAATGCTATCACAATGCTCACCAAATCCCTGGAAGCTAAAAGGGTCTGGATGAGGAAGAACCAAATTTGATTCAACCCTGGCAAGATGGGAGTAGCTTCCCCCCCACCTCCTGTGCTTGGTCTGATGATATGCCATCTCTGACACTGGACAGGGTTGCACTCCCCTGCAAGGAGCTGGTAAGCAATTTAGGCTCTCTGGAAGTCATGCCTTAATCACTATTTGATACAATGTGCTGTACATGGGGCTGCTCTTGAAGACCACCTGGTCCAGACTGCAATAGTGCATGCTATGTTGGGCACTCCTAGGTTTGCGCCTATTATATCCCGGATGCATGAACTGCACTGCTTCCTAATTTTTTCCCAGGTGCAATTCAAAGTGATGGGTATCACCTTTAAAGCCCTACCTGGCACAAGACCAGATTGTCTGAGAGACCACCTATCCCTAAAGCTATCTTCCCATCTTACAAAAGCTGATAGGGTGTCCATGCTCCAGATCCCTTCACTTGAATATTGCCTCTTGTAGTCCTTGGAAGCATGCCTTTTCCATTGCAGCCTTGACGTATGGAATAATCTCCCTCTTAAGATCTGACAGGTCCTCACTCTTTCAGTTTCCAGATGAAGTGAGAATATGATGAAAATGTACATCAATGAAGTGTGGTTGTGCTGCCAGGTTTTTCTGGATTTGGTTTTATTTATTGTTTAAATATAGTTACATATATTGTTTCTACTGCTGGGTTGTAAGACACCCAGAGTTTGTTTTTAGATTTGACAGATATATGTTTTAATTAAATGAATAAAACGTACGTCAAAGAAGAAAGAAATAACTCTTCATTATCTGTTTAGGATATTTAATAACATCAATCAGCAAAGTGCTGGCATAAATTAGTAGTATAGTAACTGATAACACAGATTTTGTGGTGTTATTGATATCTATATACTTGACATCAAATTCCACATTCAGATTCTTTGAGTTCTTTGAAAATGAAAGCTTACACCTCACCATGCAACTTTGCATTTTTCATCCTAAACTCTTCAAAATGTATTACATTGATACATAGATTAAAATGGGATGCACACATGCACACACAATACATCTGAATAATCTTAACTTCAAAGTATAACTATATAGAAGCAAATAATGAGTACATATTTACATTCTGTTAATATTCTCTGCTTCCAAACTTACTTCTAATGAAATCTATTTTCACTGATTTCATTGAAGTAAATAATGCCGTGATGGTGAACCTATCAAACACGTGCTGGAAGTGGCACACAGAGCCATCTCTCTAGGCACGCCAAAAGTTGCCCATTGCTCTTCTGGGTTCTGGCACTAGCCAGCTGGTCTTCGTGCGCACGGGAGCACTGGAAACTGGAAGCTCAGGTGACCAGCGTGCATGCGCATACCGGAAACCAGAAGCTCAGCTTCCTGGCATGCACATGCACTCCAGGGAACTGCTCTTCTGGTTTCTTGCACTCCCGCGCGGGCAATCTATGGAGCTGCTCTTCCGGTTTCCAGCGCTTCCCCCACACGCGCGCTCCAGTTTCGGCACTTGGTGCCAAAAAGGTTTGCCAACACTGAATAATGTATACTGCAATTTTGTAAGTCCTGATGTTTCACTATATTTTACTAGTGCTTAAGCAAAATCTTCTGTATTCCGTTTTGCCTGAAATTTAATTTAAAATTAGGCTATAGTAAATGATTTTACTTCTAATTAATAGTGCTTAGGATTGGCATATAAAGCAGACAATGCATTATATAATGTACTGTGCTCAAAAGAATTACTGTAAAATTTGCTCTGTAGTTATGTGAAATTACCACTTCTGGAAATTAAAAGGTTTTTTTGTTTGTTTCACTGCCTGCATTTGCAAATTCAGTATTGTTTCTGCCTATCAAATATTTCACATTATTATAACTTTTAAATGTTTTAATGATACTTGAGATATAAGACTGAGATATGAAACCTTAGATATAGTTGCAATGGTTATTTTATGCCTGTTGATGCAAAATTTATCTATGCTCTCTTTCCTCCCATATTTAAAACCAAATGAATAAATAAGACCCAACCAGAAAATAAGCCCTAGCATGATTTTTCAGGATGTTCATTATATAAGCCCTACCCCAAAAATAAGCTCATTAAAATCATCAGCCAGATGGATGCATTTAGTACCATATTTCCTCAGAAATAAGACCTAACTGGAAAATAAACCCTAATGCATCTTTTGGAACAAAAATTAATACAAGTCCCAGTCTTATTTTCGTGGAAACATGGGTAGGGACTTAGCTTGATAATTTCAATGTCTGGGAAATTTTGGAAGATTCAGTCTTAACATGTCTGGAGAATGCTAGACTGGTCTCACTGTTCCCACCAGAAATTTTAATCCTATTTAATATATCATTCTAGAGTTTTTTCTAGCCCAAAATATGTTTATTGCTTTATACCTAGAATAAACTTGCATACAGTTCAAAGGTACCCTGATTCCCCCAAAATAAGACATCCCTTGATAATAAGCCCAATCAGGCTTTTGAGCGCATGGCAATAAAGCCAAGCGCTTATTTCAGGGTTCAAAAAAATATAAGACAGGGTCTTATTTTGGGGAAAACACGGTAAATAAAAATCTTTTCATTTCAGGATAGGTATTTATTGCAACAAAATGATGAAATTGTGAGATAAAAAGAATTGTGACTGTTACCTACTCAAAAGCCAGCTAATACATGACAATCACATCATCCAATGGTAGATTTGCAGCATCTACTCCTTACCAAATAACAGAAATTTTAGGATCTATGTGGTTGTGAAATAATGGTTACAGGTAACAACATGATTAAGGCAATTCATGTTAGAGAATGGCAGCACAGAACTAAAAAAAACTGCAGTTACATGTAGAATAACAGAAGGCTTGCTTGTTACTTTGACCAAAAAGGTCATTCATCCTCCACTCTGCATACTGTAATGAACTGATAATTTGATCTGTGCCACCTATATCACCACCCCAGATCACCAAACATTGTATTGCAGTGAAATACAATAAATACAGGTGAAATAAATTCAGGTCTAATCCATAAAACATATTTCCCATTAAATATATTTCATTTATTTTTATCAAGATTTTAAGCACATGTATCTCTTTAGCCAAAATTAACATAGAATTTAACAATTAATATAATTTCATACAATTAATATTGTTTGGGGCTGGGGCTGGGGCTAAGGCAAAAGGGAACATGAACTGACCATGTTTGTGTGTGTGTTTAGATGATGCTAACTAAGCATGAAACCATTTATGCTTAAACTTGTCACAAAAGTAGAAAAACAAAATACCTATATTTTAAAAACATTTTTCTAAATCATCTTGATTTCTATCTAAAAATGTTAACTGTCTCTCACTGTAACAGCTGAACATTTGTTTTCTGGCATGGTTTGGATTTTTATATAGTTAAATTGATGGATTTTTTGAAGCTATGAAGAATTTATTTCCTATTTTTTTAAATGTCAAAAATTTATTCCTTTAGAGATAAAATTCCAGTGCTTCCAAAGAAACTGACACCTGTTTGATTCTATAAATCAAAAGAAATGAGTGTCTATCATCAAATGCAAATTTGTATTCACATAGGAACAATGCACTGGCAATGAAGATGCCACTGCTGAAGTCTGATATAGCATATGACTAAAATTGGAGTTCAATACTTCTTATTCTAGAAATACCTATTGAACATGATGAAATTTATTTTAGAGTAGACTTGTAAAATGACTATAAAAATTTACATCATATTATCACTCATTGAATATTGTCTCTGTTACTTTGTATCATTACCACTTCTGAATATATAAAATATTTTTCCTTTTATTAGATCAAGCAAGCTATATGAATTAACAATTTAATTCAATAACCAAAGTATTTTATTGATAGTTTTAATAGAGTCTAGAATAGCACTGTATTGAGTCAAAATATCAGTTAAAATGCATTGTTTCCTAAACTTTCAACTTTATAATATTTCCAATTTTTAAAAACTACCATTGCTAATTGCTTCCTACTAGTTCCTTTGAATAACTATAGTGTTATCTAAATTGAAATATATTCATCTTATAAACATCGCTGAGCTCTTTTGATCCATCATCTGGCTAATTGGGCCCATTGTTTCCACATTTTTTTTTTAATTTGATTTATATGCCGCCCTTCTACGGAGACTCAGGGCGGCTTACAATGCATTAAGCAATAGCCTTCATACTTTTGTATATTTATACAAAGTCAGCTTATTGCCCCCACAAACTGGGTCCTCAATTTACCTACCTTAGAAAAGATGGAAGGCTGAGTCAACCTTGAGCCTGGTGAGATTCGAACTTACAGTAATTGCAGACAGCTGGTGTTAATCACAATGCTATCAGTCTGCTGAGCCACCAGGCCCATATTATATTTAAAGAAATGCCAGAATTATGTTTCAAGAAACAAAAAATTATGATTACAAAATTCAAATTAATTCAGTAAGGTGTGATAAATTATACAAATCAGAATACAATCTGTTTTAAATAAGAAAAAGTTCAGAAATAGTTGGTTTAACTGTACTTAAACATCTGAAGATTTACACATTTCGAATACTTGAAACATTTGACATTAAAAACTCCAGAACTAGTTTCCAAATAGATTAAATCCATTTATTAATCAACTTTATATCGTATCTTTTCCTCAGGATAGCAAAAACAGCTCTGCCTCTTCCTTCATTTTTCTCTCACAAGAACAATCTTACCAGGCAGATTATATTAAGAATGACTACTTCAAAGCCACCACATCATTTTCTATTGCTAAAGATCTCCTTCATCTCTGACTAACATCTTTACTATTATATTTCATGATATGTCACGGAAAACTGATCACTTTTCAAAAGTGGCAGTACACCATCAAGTTATCACACCATTTTTTTTCCATTGAAAACCATATAATTCCTTATTCTACACTGAGAGCTGATTCGTATCTCCAGGGCATATAGTACAAAAAGAGGTAGCAATATTTAAAAGCCTTATTCTAGACCCAATCTGGTGTATTTCAGATAAACTGGATTACATCTCACAAATTTCCAGCCAGCATGCTTTAGACCAATCTTTCTGATCTGGTGCCTTCTGATGAATTGGACTATAACCAGGAATGTACAAAACAACCGGAAAAATATTCTCATCTCAAAAAACCTATTTTGAGTGTTCCAATCCTGAATTAAAACTCATGTGTTTTGTATCAAAATAACTTGCAAAGCTTATTGTTTTTCCAAGAGTGAAATAAAACTTGAGTGTCTTGGCTTTCCAAGAACGACAGTTATGATTGGACTCCTTTTTTCCAAATGTTTTCCTGCCTAGCCGATAGAGCAACTAGAATAGCATTAAACAGAGTTAAACTCAAGAAAAAAGTTGATCAAAGCTGCATGTCCACTAAATTATTGCTGTTTCAAAATAACAACAAAAACTTTCTAAAGGGAAGCTAAAGACAAAGTGAATGTTCTGATTATTGTGCTGTATTCCATTTGCAGACAGGCAATACAAAAGTATAAGGAGTCCTTGGTACTCTCTGAGCTTGGTTGTTTTCTTACAGATGTTTCATTACTAAAACTAGGTAACATCATCAGTGCTAGTCAAAAGTATGCATAGATGTGCCCTAATCTCCTTCATAAACAAGCGTTGCCAATATTCTAAGGTTGTATAAATAGAAAGACTAGTACTGTAGTACTGTACTATACAGGTACTCTTCGACTTACAACAGTTACAACAGCACTGAAAAAAGTAACATGACCATTTTTCACACTTATGACCATTGCAGCATCCCCATTGTCACGTGATTTACATTCGGATGTTTCACAAATAGTTCATGTTTATGATGGTTGCAGTGTTACAGGAACATGTGATCATCTTTTGCAACCTTCTGACAAAGTCAATGGGGAAGTCAGATTCACTTAAAAACCTAACTTACTTAACAAATGTGGGGAGAAATGTCCTAATTTAACAAATGTGGGGAGAAAAGTTGTAAAATGGGGCAAAATTCACTTAACACATTTTTCACTTAACAACATAAATTTTGGGCTCAATTGTGGTCGTAAGTCAAAGACTACCTGTATTGCCTTGGTTTATTGAATTTTGATGTGGACATGCTCGGTATGCATTCTCTCTCGTAGCTCTTTCAAAGTTAATGTTATTAAACAGTTAAGAAGAATCAGAAGATCTTTTTCTTTAGCCAGCAGTCACTGCTATATGCCAGCAAAAACATCAGGAAACGAAACATAATTCGCACCTGGCAGGCAGCCTGAGAAAAACAACAGTATCTACCAAAACTTGGCCAAGGATTTTTAAAAACCAAACATTAACATTGATCCCTATTCAAGAGAATGTTGAAGAGTTTAGCTGCTGTCTTCCTCCTGTACTTCCTCCTGTACTCTGGGGCTGAAAAATCTAGAGACTGAAAATACCTTCAATTCCTCTGACGGCTTTTTAAAAAGACCTGTTAATCTAACTACATTTGTCAGGGAAATGTTTCTATTGTTCTCTTGGGGACTCCCCCCCCAAAAAAAACGGGTTGAAAATCACGCCCTTGACTAAATTTCATCCCCACTGGGTGAGGAGTAACCTTTAACATACGCTAACATTTTCTGCTTCAAGCACACCCTAACTCATCCGACAGCCTTCCCAAGCGCTAGCTGGGCAAAGCAGAGGAGTTTGTACCACAACTCATCCAGAAGGTTGAGAAAAGCTAGTCGAGAGCTCAAACTTCTAAGCTCAGGGAGAGCCAAACCTCCGTTGGGTAGAACAGCACATATCTCTCCACCTGCCTTACGATCTCCTTTACCCAAAGTGAGACGCGGCTAGTAGCCCCAGAACTGAAGACCCCGCGGTCGCGCGTGGCCCAGGGCCAAGGCGCCCCATTTTAAAGTTGAGTCCCTTTTCTGCGCGGGAAGGGAGCCTTAGCAAAGGAGGAGGTGGAGAAAGGGGGAAAACCTAGCGAGGGCGGGGCCCGCCGCTACCTGCTTGTCCAGCGCCGAGTCCTTAACGCTGGCGGCGGATGCGCCCTTTGGAGCGAGCGCCCTCTCGCAGCTGCAGCCTTCCAGCATGTACACGCCGGCGGGCCGGGCGCTCTGCTCGCTTTCGAAATAGAAGAGCATGTTCTGGTACAGGGCGAACCATTTGTCGTGCCAGCGGCTGGTCTCGGCGGTCTTTTTGCTCAGGTAGCCGCGCCTGGTGCCCTCCTTGCGAGCCAACACGGCGAGATATAAGGCGTGCCCTTCGTTGTAGCGCACGCTTTTCTGCATGGTGCCTCCAGCGCCGACGGCGAACCGCTCGGATCAACGCGGGGGTGGGGGGGAGAAGCCCCTGCCGTCACCAGCGCGTCGTCGAAGGGGAGCGAGGCTTCTCCGGACAGGCGAGGCGAAGCCTGACGGAACCTAGAGCCATCAGCCTTTCCGCGGTGGCGCACACCACTGCAAAGCCTCGCGCCGGCGCGCTCCTCCGTCCTGGTGGGGGGTGTCGCCACCTTGGGCGCTATTGGAGTCCGGGGCTGTAGCTGAGCTCCTTTGCTTCAGCCGGCGGCTGCTCCGAGCGCTTCAGCCCCGCCCAGGGGCGCCGGCGGCATCCTTGTTCTGGGCGCCTCGCGCGTCTTTTCGCCCAGGAAAGTTCTGCGAGCCGCGCTTTCCCCGACTACAGCCGCGCCGCGCTCGCTGAGGCTTCCGGACCTCTCTTCCTCCTCCTCCTCCGGCAGCTGCTGCCCATTCAACCTCTCCACACCCGACCCCAGCCCGCTCCTCCAGCGGGAGCCAGAAAGGAAAATAATCACTCGGGAGATGAGCCGTAATCGGCTTTGAGACCAATTTAAAGCACAAAGTCGCCACCGCGGCCGGTGCCAGAGCGCGGAATAACAACCCTCCCTCGGAGTGGGTGCGCGTTCCCGCCTCTAGAGAGCTTAAACCTCCCTCCTCCTCCTTTTTTTTTTTTTTTTTTTTTTTTTGCCGCCCGCCTCCGGGAATGGGGGCGTTATCTCCAGCCCGTCGAGCCAAGAGAAGGAACGGGGGTTTGAAGGGCGGGGGGGAGAAAGAAGTGCGGATTTGTCGGACAAAATGCCCAAGGCGGCGTGTGTGGCAGCGGTCGCTTTTTCTGCGGGGAAACGTCGATGCGGGAGGGCCAACGAAGCTTTAGAATGAGAACCTGCGAAGTTAAACGGAGTGCATAATCCGCTCCTGCGGTGCTTTCCCGGCTGCGGGATTAATTGGAGAGAGCGAGAATAAAATATCTTCAGATTCTCTCACGACACGTCAGTTTAGTGGAGGAGTTATTCTGGCGTAAGCGCTTGTTCCTGAGTGTTTGTAACTCACATAGAGACGGAAAGAGCGTTTCCCTCCATTCTTTCCTCACGTCATCTTCAAGGCTGTTGAAGTCACAAAATCTGCTCTACAGGTTGAACGTTTACGGAGTTCAAAGAACAGGTGCTGGGCCTGGATGCTAAGAAGGAAAAGGAACCTTCAGTGGAGAGTTGAATAATAGTTTCATTAGGAATGGGCAAAATGTCACCCAATCATGTACAAGCTTCTGAGCTCTCCAAAAATCCCTCAGCAACTTGCATGGCACAGACAGCAGACTGACAGGAAGTTATAAAATAAACTTTGGAAGAATGTCAGCTCAAAAAGTGGAATCTTTCTGCAGGTGTCCTTGAAATCTTAAGGGGAAACTGATTATCAAATAAGCTTTCATTGGTTAAAAAAATCTTCATGATTTTTCTTGAGTATATAAATATAGGTGAATGTAGCATCTTATCATTTTTTCCCAAAAGCACAGAAGGCTGTGTCCTTTCAGATTTTGCAACTGGTGAAAAGAAACCCATAGAATCATAGCGTTGGCATCCTTAAGACCATCAACTCAGGCCTGAAATTACATTAAAGTAAGGGTCACTTCTGAATAGACCCACATGGGACTGTGCTGTTTACCAGTTAAATCTGAATAAGCATATCATTATATTCTGGAATGAAAAATGTCCTTATTTTACTGTAGGGCACTGGAGTTCTGTTCAGTAATAGTGCAACTATATACTTATCTGCCTCCAGAAATTAACATAGGTTATTAAGTTTGTTGTAAAATTGTTTGATATTCTTCTACAGCTATTTATACAAAAATTATGCAAAATAGGACTATCTATAACTAATGAAAGGCTAGTGTTGTTGAAATGCCTGAAGAATTGTAAGGTCAGTCACATTTGCAAAGTGTTGTATTTTATGATTCTTGATGAACGTATCTTTTCTTTCATGTACACTGAAAGCATATGCACCAAGACAAATTCCTTGTATGCCCGATCACACTTGGCTAATAAAAAATTCTATTCTATTCTATTCTATTCTATTCTATTCTATTCTATTCTATTCTATATGACTGGCAGGTCACTTGGCAAATTGGCAAAATCTGAATTAACCAAAATCTGTAATTGGAATCCCTCAAGCATAGACATTCCTCATCACTACGTAGATTTCCATCTAAAACAATATTGCATCATTTTAAACAGGATATATAATTTATAATCTGATTTACCTGCTGACATCAAGCAATAGGTTAACAATTTATCTCTTATGCTCGATAATGCTTCCTTTAGTCTCTATATAAAATGGCAAATATGTTTGTAAAGCTTTTCCATTTTAAAAGATCACACCTTCCTTCTCTGAAGATTCAGTCAATTTGGAAAGTAATAACTCAGCAAAAATAGTTTATTCTTAATATATTTTTATTCCTTATGCCATACTTTTTATTCATTTCATATAGCTTGGTATGTTTCAAAAATAAAATTTATTATTTCAATTTGCATCAAGTCAGCTTCCTTGTCATAAACAAAAATCCAGAATAATCATTACAATAAAAATAGATATTGATGAGTGAGTCTCAGTGTCTATAACTAAGCTAAACATTGTTTGCAATTGCTATTCCTTTTTTCATTGAGACTCGTAATCGCTAAACTATTTTTAACACCATTTAATTTGTTTTATCTCTGCAAACATGCCCAAGTTCAAGGAGCTATTTTGTAGCTTGCAGCATAATATAAGGCATTTATTGAGTGGGTAGCCCTGAGAGTTGAGTAATTCCTATTTTATACCTGTACATCAAATTAACTGCTAGTTGATCCTAATAAGCACACTGAACTTTTGCCAGATCTTATTCATAATATTGTTAATGTAATAAAACAAGGATAAGTTATTTTGCATACATGCTGAAGTATTCATTTCTAAGGCTCTTTTATTTTGCTTCCTGATTTATATAATGCCAGACAAAGGAGTAAGCTGATTTCCAATTAACATTTTAGATAATCGGCTGTGACTTATGTCTTGAATGCTACAGTTCTAGATACATGTAAATCATGGGGCTATAGGGTGGGAAATACCTATCAGTAGAGATGTATGAACGGTGCTCATTTAAATCCAAACATTGTTAGATAGGTTCCCACTGATGCTGTCCGCTAAAAGGAAGCAAGGCTATGGCATCCTCTTGAAAGAAAAGTCGGGTGCCTGTAATTGTGGAGTCTCTCTGGCAAGAACAAAGTATGTTTATTCACAAAGAACCTGCATCAATTCTAGGTGGTTAGAGGACTGATAACAGTAACAAAGAGTCATCCTGCATTCCTCAGCTAGAAGTTAGAAATAGGGATGGCCTGGAGCAAACAATGTGTTTTGAATAAACAGAAATAGAATAACAGAATTGGAAGGGACCTTGTAGGTCTTCTAGTCCAACCCCCTGTTTAGGCAGGAAACCCTACACCACTTCAGACAAATGGTTATCCAACATCTTCTTAAAACCTTCCAGTGTTGGAGCACTTACAACTTCTGGAGGCAAGTTGTTCCACTGATTAATTGTTCTAACTGTCAGGAAATTTCTCTTTAGTTCTAGGTTGCTTCTCTCCTTGATTAGTTTCCACCCATTGCTTCTTGTCTGCCCTTAGGTGCTTTGGAGAATAGTTTGAGTCCCTCTTCTCTGTGGCAACCCCTGAGATATTGGAACACTGCTATCATGTCTCCCCCTAGTCCTTCTTTTTATCAGACTAGACATACCCAGTTCCAGCAACTGTTCTTTATATGTTTTAGCCTCCAGTCTCCTGATCATCTTTGTTGCTCTTCTCTGCAGTTTTTCTAGAGTCTCAACATCTTTTTTACATTGTGGCGACCTGGAACATTCATTAGCAAAGTCTAAGGAATAGGGACGGCTAGAGATCAATAGGACAATTGTTAGATTATTACTAAAATGTTTATTAGATTATTTGTTTTATATATCCCGCCTTATCCCACCTTCCGCTGTAGTGAAAATGTATAAAGTTAATTCTATTGTTTGAGGTTCCTTGGCATTTTCTAGCCAGGACCCCTTTTCTTGGAGCACTTCAGTGAAAGGAAACAAAACCTGCACCTCATGTATGGTGATCTTCATCAACTTTGGCACCATGTTCAGATCCGAATTGGGAACAACACCACATTTTGGAAAAATCAAAATGATCTCCTGATTTCATATTAATATGTTCCTTTGGTATTGTACAGAAAATGGTGTTATTTGGAAAGAAGGACACATATATTTCAACATGAATGGAGTAATTTATTCTCCCATATATTTAAAAAATAAAAATCGCCATTTATCCTAGAAAAGCTCTGTTCCAACAATAGTGGCATGGATTTAGGAAATCCAAACTCAGATGTCAAACATTCTAACTATACTTTGTTTTAATTATATTTTATTGAACCAGCCATACTGTAGTTCACACATAATTAATAAAAGACCAAATATTCCACGTTATGGCTGACACGACGTGTCAGTGCAGCCAATGTGTAGTGGCTGAAAATTCAAAGGTAAAGCATTTGCTTTATAAATAGCATTTGGTTAAAATGTCAGTGAGAATGATTATTGTATGAAAAGCCATGGAGTGCTGCTACTAATTAGTGTACTGTAAAATCAATTTTCCCTAACCTGTGGTTCTCTAGATCTTTTGGATCAATGTTCTCATAATTCCCAGATACACATTAGAAATTGAGTTTAACATAACTGAAAGTAAGCAGAAGGAAAACTAGTCATTAATTTATTAGACCAATGTCATATTCCCCTGATTCTCAATCAATGTATACTTCAATGCCAGATTTCTTTGTCTCCATGAAAAGCTTGCATAATTCTTAAAACAGCAGCATTCTCCAGTATGAGTCAAGTGAGATGGTCTGACAACAGAATTCGAAAAGGGAAATGTTTGGTAATGCTAAATGTATCAAAAAGAACATGGTAACTATGGCAACAAAATTAACACTAAGGCAACGTGTTATAACGGGGTAAATTTCACTACTAATAGCTTATATTCAGCATGAATGTTGCCCTAGAGCAGGTATTCCAGCAACTCTACCTCCAAAAAACAGTTTAAAAATTTAGAAGAACTCACTTTTTAAGATTTGAATCCAAAGTCAGTTTCAATTTATGGGGGAAAAGCAGTCTTTCAACATTTGCAGAAAAAAATAACAAGCATGAATATACTACTAATATTAAATAATTGATGATGCAAATACAAAACTATATAAAGGTTTGAAATTCATTTCATTGGAACAAAATTCATAAACTAGATAGCTATCATTCCCTATAGACATCTCAAGTAAAATATTTAATAAATTATTTAACTGAGAACATCAATAATGTTTAGAAACTCTTTTGAGTTCCAAAATATATACTTTGATTGAGTATTACTCACCTTAAGCAAGTCATACCATAATTTCAGATTAGGCTCTGGTAAGAATCAATCAATCAAATAATTGAAGTCTGATTTTTTTAAAAAAAAAATACAATTCTTTAATCCCTTTGTTCAGGGTGGAGTTGGGACGACTGAATGGAGCTGAGTGTTTACTGGCCAGATGCCTTCCTGACACACCGAGTTCACAGCAGATATTTTCTCTTTGTGGCCTGATAGAGAAACATCTTCCACTGCCTAGGATTGAACTCTTCTTTCCTGTAGGCCACTCTTAAATTGATATTTGATTGATAAGGATTTATTTTCAATAAGTGTTTAATATTGGAACAATTTTTGACTTTAATTCAAAATCCTAAATTTATATTTTCAATTTTTTATTATGTTCTGGAGAATGTGGGAATGTATTGTATATGCTTTTATGTCATTTTAATTGGTCCTTATAAAAATATTACCCAATTCTTGATTTGGGAACTTATCTCATGAAAAATATTCCATTTTATGTTCCTTGGGGAAATACCATTTTTTGCAATTAGGATGGATGGAGTTTTATAGACATAGATAATGCATATAGATAAAACTAATTTGTCTATGCCCAATTCTATGTTGTTCCCCTAATGTTTAAACTGAATGGAAACAGACAATACTTGTATAAATTCTTCTGTGCATAGATTCCATTCAGATAGATAAAAATCAGTGGTTTTTATAAGATTAAAAGCTGAAGCCCTCAAGCTATTTTCTCCTTGTGTTTTTACCAGTAAGACCGGTCTATCAGGGCAACCTGGTCTACCCAATTATGGGATGGAGCACACTGCTTCCACTTTCACTTTTCAGCCCCAATCCAAGAGCCTTTGCAGGCAGTCACTTTCACAACAAGCTATTTTTGTGTTGAATTTATATTTACATATATATAAATTATAATATTATTTATATTTATATTGGACAAAGAAATAAAGGGAGAGTAGTATAGGTCTATTTCAAGCTATTTAGCTCTCACATCTAGCCATACCCAGGTTCAAATCCCAGAAGGGTATTGCTAGCTGATGAGAGCTAAATAGCTTGAAATAGATCTATACTAGTCTCCTTTTATTTCTTTGTTGGTAAATATAAATTCCCCTTGTAAGTTTAGTCAGGGCAGTTATACCCACCAATAGCAAATAGGCTGAGGAAATAGTTCCAGCAGAGCATTTTAAAGAAAATATATATTGCAGCATCAGTTATACAACAGCTGAGCCCAACATATATCTCATACATAGTTAATGTAATGCGAACACAAAACTGGATTCAAACTGGCACAGAATCCACATTGGGGAATTTACAACTACCAGCACAAGACTAATCTGCAGATATCTTAACAGTTTCTTCTTAAAGAAGTAGCTTTGTAGTCGTAAAGTTGCCCAGGTTGGAGACCCTGTCCTAGAACAAATGCAGCTGAGATGCTTTTATTAACTGATTGCAGGGAACTTCCTTCCTTTTAAACAGAATAACTGCCAACTGACCTTGGTTGTCATCACAGAGGTGAAGGTAAACATCTCTGTTTTTCTTACCAGTCACAAGAAGAAGGATAAGTTACCACCTCTCTATCTGTACAAATCCACCAGCAAGGGAATAAAGAAGAATAAAGAAAAGAAAAGAAAAGAACCCTTTTTCAACAGTGACCATAGCATAATTGACTTTTGTCTCAATTTACATCCTTGCAAAGAGGGTCATAATGATGGAACTCCAATTTATAACTTTAAAAAAGCTAACTATGATCTCATAGCTGCCGACCTCCCATCTCTTGATTGGCACATTCTGTTCACTGACTGTAATACTGCTGAAGACCATTATAACACTTTTTTGCTTGAAGTCAAAAGAGTCATTAAACTATACGTACCATTAGTAACCTCCAAAACCAGAAAAAACAAATTACCCATAACAATAAGGAAGTTTCAATCCCCCCCAAAAAAATCTCTTTAGTGAAAAAACAAAACCGACCTTTGCGATCATATTATAAGCAGCTGCGTCCTCTTCACTGATGACGTAAAACTATATAACACCACCGACAATACTGCTACCCTACAAAGCGACCTTGACTATGTGTCAGAATGGTCGAACAATTGGCAACTTCAAATCTCAACCAACAATGCTCTGTTTTACACATTGGCAATAAAAATCAGAACACTAAATACAAGCTGGGCGGATATGACCTTGTAGACGACCCTCACTCTGTCAAGGACATAGGAGTAGTCATCTCAAATGATCTAAGCCCCTGAGTTCAACAGCATTGCCAAAAAGGCATTAACAGTTGTTAACCTAATTTTACGAAGCTGCTTCTCTGGTAACATCAAACTGTTAACTAGGGCATACAAAACTTTTGCCAGACCAATTCTCAAATACAGCTTATCTGCCTGGAATCCATACTGTATATCGGATATTAATACAATTGAGCAAGTCCAGAGGTATTTCACAAGAAGAGTACTCCACTCCTCTGTTCACAATAGAATACCTTATGCCAACAGGCTCAAAATTTTGGGCTTGGAAAACCTTGAACTACACCAACTACAGTATGACCTAAGCGTAGTATACAAAATTGTCTCCTAAATGTCCTGCCTGTCAATGACTACTTCAGCTTCAACTGCAATAATACACGGGCAAACAATAGATACAAACTCAAGGTAAACTGCTCCAAAGTCAATTGCAGAAAATATGACTTCAGCAACAAAGTGGTCAATGCCTGAATGCACTACCTGATTCTGATGTTACATCCTCAAACCCCCAAAACTTTAACCTTAAACTGTCTACTGTGGACCCTAAGAGGTCTGTAAGGGGGTATGCATAAGCGCACCAGCCTACTGTCCTACTGTCCCCATTTATTCGTACTCATTTCCTGTGTCCATGTCCATGTTTATACTTATAGATGTTTTTTCGTACATGTTTGACAAACTAAATAAATAAATAAATAGTTGCAATTGGATGCACTTTACTATTTGTCAGTTTGTTTTGGAGCTATCAGATTAATCTTCCTCTATCTTTACAACTCCACTCTCATTGTGTATTTCTAGAAAGACTAATACTTATTTTTCATTGATAAACAATACTGAAAAGTTACATTAAGTATGTTTTCAAATAATACCTAAGTTTTATTTTTTATATTAGTTCAGAAAATTGTAATTGGAAAAGCTATCCAAAATTTTAGTTTACAGTTAAATTTCTCCACAATTTTGTCACTGGTGGATATATATGAATGATTCATCCCACAAGACAAGAACCTTTACTATTCCATTTTATCATGTAGTTATTTTTTAAAAAATCATAGCAATAATATTTGAATTGCTCTCCCTTTCCATTTGCCAAACAAGAATTGTGGGTCACTGTTTGAAGAACTGAAAATCTGAAGCATCTTTCAGATGGCAATATACAACATTAAGTAGCATTCAATATTCCAGCCATAATTAGGTTATCTCTAAAGAATGGATGGTCAACAAGGGGTTATTTTAATCTTCAGTCATTATAAAGCAAATATGTACTTCATGCTATTATAATTTATATACTACACACTCTTTAAACAATCAAACTAAAATTATGACATTATAGCAGTAAATATCTTTTCAGTTCATCATCACATTAAGGAGAATGCCAAGGACACTGTATAACTTTTGTATGTAGACTGAAATATGAACGTATTAATCTTACTCTCTAACTGAATTTCAGTTTTATCCCTTAAAATCTATATGAAGCTCTGGAAAACTTTTTATCAGATTTTTAATTCAGATCAGTTGTGTTTTCAAAAAACAATTTTAAAATAAATAAATTAACGGATAGCAATTTCAAATTGCTCCATACAAAGATATTAATTTCAAAATTTATTGTTGGTATAGTGTCTATATGTTGGAGACAGAATGAGAATAGAGCCTTTGCCCACATTGTACTATGTTACAACTGCAGTCTTATCACAGCTTTGCCATCTGCTCAAGAGACTTCCATTAATAGTTTTACATGTATGGTTATGCACAATCAAGTTATTGCCATGTAAACCAAGCTGCACTTGTTATTAATATATTTCTGAGAGCAAGGTGCTGGTTTATCATCTATAAAGTGATATCTTATATGGCTTAGGAATTGGTGTCTTTGAGACCACTATTTCTCTATAGATTTTGCCTGCCTGCAGTGGTGTATTAACCATTAAGCAGACTAAGCACGTGCTTAGGGCACCAGGCCCAAAGGGGGCACCACAAAGTTGAGAAAGAAAAGAACTCAATGAAGATTTGTAAAAAAAAAAAAAATGTAAAAAAAAAGGAGCGGGGCACCAAGATTTGTCAGTGTTTAGAGCACCAGTCAGCCTTAATCTGCCACTGCCTGCCCGATCTACTGTTGGAGGAAAGATGAATCCTGTGGCACCTTATAATGTAGGACTCAATTTACCCCCTGAAGAGTGGAGAGCAGAGGCCCTATTCCCAGCCATCAAAGGTAGTCTAGAAGGATACTGTAATCAAAGGTATGAGAGGCACTTGAGACATCTAGCAAGATCAAAAAGTCTGTACTCTCCTATCCTGGTCCCATCAAAATATAATCAATGTTATCTCAGTTCTTATCACCTTGAAATTCAACTAGAACGAGTTAAAATTATACATCCAGGTATGATCTCAACCAGGTATGACCACAATTGCAAGTCCATCACTTTCTTGACAAATCTTAACTCAAAGGAGAAGTTGACAATAGTGGCAATAGTTCTCCAAAATTCTAATTGGCAATAGTTTTCCAAAATTCCTGGTCAAAATCTGGCATGTCCTTTTTTGAGGGGGGCTTGCACATTTTTTAAAAGACCAACAGCATTATGTTGCATGTTCAAGATGATTCACTGCCATTTTGACAAAACCTTTTGTTACCTCCTTGGAGGTTTTCACCAATCAAGAAGTAAGTGCTAGAAGACCACTTCCTCAGGAACAACCGGATTTGAAGATTAAATAAATATGTTGATCCTATATGAACAGTACGATATTTTTGGAAATAGATGGACTTTACCTGAAAACATAACAAATGTCTAATCTAAACTAATCTAATCATGTTCCCTTTTGTTCAGTTTTGGTTCTTAAAATTAATGTTAGTGATACTCAGTCAAGGTTATTACCTTTATGGTTATGTTTATTATAAGTCCCTATTGTGATTATTTTATGTGATTAAGCTTGCCCATCCTACAAAGCTGAACCACTTTTCCACCCAAGGGTATGCCTTTGTATTTCTCTCTTATTCAGCTGTAATGCAAGTTGACAAGCACTATGACTGAGAGGAAGGAAAATAAGTGGTCTGGATTAGAGAATGTATTATGCAGAGCGAAGTTTTACAAGAAAAGCAAGGACAATAGAAATCTTTTTGGGAGAGAAACATAGTAATAAAAAATGGCTATTTACAAATTGGAGATATGATTCACATAAATTAATTCATTAAGTATTGAGAGAGTACTCTTTCTTCTCAAGCTATTTGAAAAACAATCCAGTCACATTTTTTACTTTGTTGCACTTTAAACTTTGATTAATGTGATATGTAAATTCACATGTACTTCATATTGAAAATGTTTTTTAATAAGTAATTTTTTAAAATAGAACTATTTTAATGGTATTTAATCATACATTATGTTAGCATAGCTTCATATGATACCCTCCACCTGGAAACAGGTTATAGACAGTGGTGGGATTCAGCCAGTTCGCACCACTTCGGGAGAACCAGCTGTTAACTTTCTGAGCTTGGTGAACTTGTTGTTGGAAGAAATCATTAGGGCAGAGAACCGGCTGTTAAATTATTTGAATCCCACCACTGGCTATAGACCACAAGCTGGGCTCTCATGGGCTCTCACTGATATTCTTAGTCCCTAGACTTTGACCAAGCAAAGCTAGTAGTAATCAATAGAATGAAGGACATGGAGTTCCAAGAAGAACTAAATAGTTGCCTCTCCTCAGTAGGAACAGAATCAAACAGGGTGTGTGGGAATTGGCAAAATATCTAAATGACCTGATCTTCCCAAAACAAAGAATAGCTTTCTTCAGAGCCAGATTAACATTCTTCCCTCAGCAGTTCTCCAGGGCAGGTATAAGACAACATAAATAGCAGAACGGGAATGCATATGTGGTAAAGGAGAAGTCAAAGATATCTCACATGTTTTATTGTACTGTGAGTTATACAGAGTTTATAGGTCAGTATATATTCTTCCCTTATTAGAGAGATTGCCAGGAAGGGCAGACAATTTTTATGTACACTTTCTCCTCCAGGACTCAAACCCGGCTGTCATGCGTGTAGTGGCAAAATTCTGTGTTGCTGCAATGTCCACAAGAAAAAAATTGGTTACAGAATTTTAACTGTCAACTTGTGCCAATTTTTTTGAGATATCTTTAACAATTTTTGGAAAATTATATTTGCTCACATACTTATCCGCTCTCCACTCATATAAACTAGGGAGTGCCCCTAACTGTTTGAGAACATATATTTTCTTAACAGGGATGTTATTGTCCACTATTAATATCAGTATTATTTTTTTAATATTGTAAACAATGATGTCTATTGCTTGTCTATGGCCATAATACAGTTATATTCTTATTATTCTATATATATATTCATATGAAGCAAACACATATTAAATAGGGAAATTAAATTAAAACATTTAAAAATCAAGAGGATCACATTTACTTTATACATTACAGCCACAATTGGATGGCATAAAATTTTAAAAATTGTAAGATGTTTAATGTTCTGTTATTTCTGTGCATTTAAATTATAATTAAAAAGAAAACTTGTAAAGAAACAACTGAAAACTCCAATATCTATGTACAGAATTACGTTTATATGTGTGTTTGTTTGCATGCATGTGTGTGTATTTGTGTCTCAGTCAGCCACAAACTGGTGTTTAGCCTTATTTATAAGTTCAAATATCTCACATCTGTGCTGAGAGAAAAAGCTTTGGTTCATTCTTTGAATTAAGCTACAATGTGGTTTGATTTAGGGTTAGTGTATTATATAACCCTGGCCAGAATAGTTTACGATCTATTAAAATGGAAAAAAATAATTTATATAAATTATATATAATGGATATTTTATATATTATGGATTATTTTGCTAAGATCACCAAATTTTTTAGAATTTTGATGATATTCTAGGCTTCTTTTCCAATTTATCATTTATCACAGGACATAGTATTCAGAATTCAACTTTAGTCATAGAAATTGATTGAATATGTGCTATCAAATTCTTGTCAACTCTTAGCAACCATACAGATTTGCTCCATGACAATCCCTCCATGACCTGGTTTTTCACATCTTCCAGTGGTGCACTTATCACCAGTGCAACTGAGTCTATCTTGCTCTTGGTCATCCTCTTCTCTTTCCTTCTACTTTTTTGTAAGTATTAGCAAAAAAAGGTAATCGAAACAAGCAATCACACCCAGGAGTACTAGTTCTATCTTTATTATAAGGCTACATTAACAGAATCTTGCAAGTCTTAAAAGTACATTTCTCACTCTCCTGTTTTGAAAGACTTTTCTTGTTTTCCATGCCTGTTTCATCTTCAGTGTCTTTACTCATTGTAATACTGCTTCTTGTCTCTTCCAAGAGCTTTCTGAAATTTTCTGGGATTTTTGTCTTTCTTGACTTTGCCTTTTCTTCTCTATTTGGCAATTTCCACAATTTGTTCTGAAATTCACTTTGCGCTTTTTTTCCCCGTTTCTAAAACTGCAATCAATTTTCATGTTCATCGTTAGCCATTTCTTTTACATTCATTCCATAATTTCTCTGGTTCTCTATCAATCAGATTCAGTTCTTCAAAGCAATTCCTGATGTTCCCTGGAAATATGGGGGGTATATGTTCAAGATCATATAATGGAAACTGAATGGCTTTATTCTTCTTAATTAAACCTATCCAAGAAGATCAACATTTCATTGCAAAAATTTGTAAAATCACATGTGAAAAAAGTCAAAATATATGTAAGATCTCACTAAAATCTCAAAAAATATTGTGTTCAAGTATACAAAATCACTTGAGAGATGTTGCATATATCTCTTGTTCTAGAAATTCCTCTCCCTTTCAGCTCCCTATTTAGGTGAGATAAGAATATTTGAAAAGCAAAATCAAAACAATTTAATTAAAGAAAAATGAGTTCACCATTATTGTGTTTTTAATATTGTTTTATTTTCAGCTATATAGAGTCAGTTTGGAATCAGGTGTTATCTAAATTGAACAACTTGAATAACAAGAAAGGAGTACAAGACACTGACTGTATATTCAGGTGCTAATCTCCATTGTTGACTATAGGAGGCCAGGCCTTGTCATAGAGCTGGTTAAATTAAGTAAAAATACAAACAAACATATATTATAGCATTTTGTAATGTGTTAGTACTGTCATAAATCTGTGAGTTTTTAAAGGAGCATTTGTTGTTGTTGTTTTTATGCAGGCTTCTGAAATTACAGTAAATAATTCAGTTCAGTATTAATTGTGTGTGTTATATTTTTTCCTTTGTGTGATCTTGTCTGTATAAGTATGGGGGGAAGCATTATGTAATATGCATCAAGAGCCATGAGTTCTCCAACCATATTTCTCACTGTAAAGTACCAGTAGTCCTTGAGTTATAATGGTAACTGGGACCAGGATTACTGTTGCTAAGTGATCCTGACCTAAAGCATGACATCACATGCTTTGTGATGGCAATCCAGGCAGTCCTGGTTGCCATTATATCCCCAAGGAATGTAAGCTGTTAAGCAGGAAGTGGTGGGAGCCCCAGGGAAGGAGTTTAAGGGTGCTGTGGGGGTGGGGGAGGCACTGGAAGGCTTGGCACAGGCCAAATGCAAGCTGGGAAGCAGGTGTTGCAGTACAAGCACAGGGAGGGCAAGGGAAACAGGGTGCAGAGGGCATAGGTTCATGGAAGCACAAGCAGGCCAAGGAAAGATACAGTGCAGTGCACAAGAAAGCTGTGAGGAGGGGACTTACTCAAGTGACCTCCAGCCTTCCCTTCCCTCTTGACTTTGCTTGTGGAAGCCAATGGGGAAAGTCACAGATGGCAATTATGTGACAGCAGGAGCCCTATGACAGCCAGAACTTCGAGGGCTGGTTGCAAGTACCACTTATTCAACACTATTGCAACTTTGAACAGTTGTTAAATGCATGGTCAGTAAGCGAGGGTTATCTGCTCCTTCAAATTGTTATGGAGTATTGTGGGATTGTTATCCCAAAATAGTTCAGAGAAGGGAGCTAGTTTGTTATATGCAGTGGTCATTCTATGACCACTGCAGTCAGAGCCGGATTTTCCTATAGGCTAACTAGGCTTCAGCCTAGGGCCTCAAGATCAAGAGGGGTCTACATTCAAATTGTTAGCAAAATTAAAATTACACTTTCACTATAGGTGAATGGGCCTCATAAGTGGAACAGCCTAGGGCCTCTTTTCATCTAAATCCGGCCCTGACTGCAGTGGTGGGTTGCCCCCTGGTTAGGACTGGTTCGCAAGAACCAGTAGTAAAACCATCAGGAGGCTCAGCCCACTGACCTGGACGTCATCATAGGTGATCTGCACATGCGAACCAGTAGTAAAGGTAAGTAGAACCCACTCCTGGACCACTGAGTCTGATAGGGATCAACTCATGGCCAAAACAGAATGCCTCTTGGACCACACTATCCCATGAAGCAAAAGAAGTACAAAAAAAACAATGGATGGTTGGAATCACATCCAAATTCATATACATTTGTATTGTAAACAAGACAGTGTTGTGCTGCCAGCATTTTCTGCATGCTAGAATAACTAATAATATTATCAGTCGTGGATGAGACAATACTCTGTGAATGATAACACCCTTTCAGGGTGTTTCATAGATATATCCAATTAAACAAAGACAGTAATAATCAAATTAAAGAGTGGTAAAACATCTTTTGCAAGTACATTTGCAGCTAAAGACAGAAAAATGCCCTGAATTTTGGAGAACTGCTGCAAGCTGAGTGGTTCACTGGTCTAGCCATGTAGACAGGAGTGTCTTCATGGTGGGAAGGGTTATAAAAAGAAAAGTCGAGATGGTGGCTGTGGAATATCTGATTAACATCCTGTCCCTTTTTACATACAAAATAAGTAAAAGCGGGAGAGAGCTCCAACTGTGTAGTCATGACTCCATCTAGATTTTTTTTAACACACCTTCATGACATTATTGTATATAGTCATTTGTGATGTCACTTTTAAAATTGAAGAGCCATTATTAATGCAGGGTGATGAAGAGTATTGTCATCCAAGAGTTAGGAAGTATTAAACAATAAATAGAAGAGAGGAGAAATAACATTTACCATTTTAGTCAGAGTGGAATTCCTTTGTTCCCATAAGCAAAAGGGACAAAGTGTCTCCATACTGCACAGTGCCATAGCGATTTATTAATTACAAAGGAGGGAAGTGTTGCTTTATTTTTGTCTAGATCTTGGCAGGAACATCAACACCAGATTTGGGATAATGCTTAGTGCAACTTACCAGCCTGGCATAGATTCTGTAAAATTGTAATCTTTAACTTTATAATCATACTAACTTACATGTAATTTTATTAACAGAAACAGCTAAGAAAAGCTTTCCTTGGGTAAAGAAAAAGCTAAGAGTTTATAAAAGGCCTAGAATTTTGCTTAGATTTTTATGCAGCTTTATAATTGTGCTAAGAGTGGTATGTCTACTACCCAGATAAAGTTGGGATGATGCAATGATCTCAGTGCCATAGCAATGCAATGCAATGCCAGCTGTCTGCAATTATTGTAAGTTCGAATCTCCCCAGGCTCAAGGTTGATTCAGCCTTCCATCCTTTCTAAGTTAGGTAAATTGAGGATCCAGTTTGTGGGGGCAATAAGCTAACTTTGTATAAATATACAAAAGTATGAAGGTTATTGCTTAATGCATTGTAAGCCGCCCTGATTCCCTGGAGAAGGGCGGCATATAAATCAAATTAAAAAAACACACAAAAAAGGTTAAAAACTTTTTTTGTGGTCAAAATCAGGCAAAGTGTTCAAATAGACACCAAAAAGTTTCAGGCTTAATTAAAACACCTGCTGTCTAGCTGCAAATCTATGAAAGAACAAAAGCATTAACTAAAAGAGGAGGAAAAACTTGGGGATTCCTACCAATCTGTTTGTATTGCATGGACTGGCTTTGCTTTGTCCAAGGAAGAGGTTCTACTACAGGCCCCACAGGAGCAAGTAACTCCAAGAAGATAGGAGGTAGGATTTGGAAATAATCCAGACACACAATAAATTCTTAATGCATGATGAAGGGCACTAATTTGCTGCAGTGAAAGAAAGAATTTGGATCCAGAACTCAAAACTCTGTCCAGGAAATTGGTAGAACATTAGGAGCTGACATGGATATTAAACTACACACTTGTACCTATACCCAAAACTTAGCACAGACACCTGAAATCCTATGCAGGTAGAAAAGGGGCTGAAGAATCAATCAGTTGCTATGCAACTGAATGGTATAGCCAAGCAGAGATTTAGGGGATGTCTGTATGTACCCGAAGAAGGAGTCAGAGAACTGCAAACTCAATTGGAATGCCTAGGTAGCAAATAGCTACAACCAGAGAAGAGGAGCCAGAGAAAATTAGTGAAACAAGCAGGGTTACAATAGTGAAACAAGCAGGGTTACAATACTATTACAATATAATAGTTACATTGTCCTGGTGATGTTACCTACAGTGGTGGTTGCCTCTGGTTTGGATCAGTTCGCAAGAACCGGTAGTAAAACTGGCAGGAGGCCCCACCCATCGCCCCGGATGTCATCATCGGCGATCTGCACATTTGCAGAAGCAAGGCGTGCGCACAAGCAAAGCAAGAATGCACGCGCAATCCCATTGCAAACCGGTAGTAAAGGTAAGTAGAAACCACCCCTGGTTACCTAGTTGGATAATGAAATGTCTGCAAGCAAACAACCAAGCTCAGAGAGCAGCAAGGACTCCACAGTTCAATCCCAAACTCCAGATAGTCTCATGTATGAAGACGAATATATATGTCCCACAGTCCCAGGATAATGTTGGAGGATCCAATCTGGCTCGGTCACTGGAACCAGTAGTTTTGTCTTCTGAACTTTCAGACTTGTATTGGAGCCCATCTTAAGGGAACTTCTCTCTAGCAGAGTGACAGATATTCTCTTGCATTGGAAGTACTGGAAAGGTTTCTACATGCTCCATAAGGATTTCTGGGGAGAATAGCACCTCCCAGAGAGAGAGAGAGACCATTGTACAGTAGAACTGGATGAGGATTTTTTTGTTTTGCCTGCAGGACAGAAGAAGCTAACAAAAGCTGGTTAGTTGTTTTAAAAAAGGGCTAGAGAAAAGGGAAACACATAACTCTGTGTCTGAGGAACACAAGAGACTAATTTAGAAGGACACAGTGTAGTTTAAAAGAGGCAGCAAAAAGCTAAGATGAGGATTTGAATAGGAGAAAATGTACATGTGGCAAGACTGCTCATGTAGCCTGAACCTGTATGAGCCAAACACATAAAGATTAATTAGCAATTGCCTGCCAGCAACCAAAACACAGCTAAGATGAAAGCAAAGGTACCAGCAAGGGTAAATAAAAGAAATACCTTTAGTCTAACAGAGACAGATAGAACCATAATACCAGTATGCCCTTATCTTGTTAGAGGTTCTCTCAGAATAATGAATTTGTGAACTCTGCAAGTTTTGCAATTGTTATGAGTAATAACATTGTAATAATCATTTTATAACAATTATCTAAATACCAAATAAGCATGTATTATATATTTATCTCAAGTTTCTTCTAAAATACGCAGATCAACAGATGGCATTCTCACATTTTATCCTTGCCAGACCTCTGTGAAACAGATTAGGTTGGGCAACGCTGCCCTACTTCAGCCTCCCAATTCGCTTTGTTTGTCAGAAGGGATCTGAATCTGGTTTTCCCAGATTCATTTTGAATACTTTATCAACAACTGACTTAACAGCAAAAATAACATAGGTGCTGCTGCTTTTTATTATTGAAATAATATGGTAGAACCACAACAAATAAAATATTTGTCTATCACTGCAGGTTGATTATATACTAATACACCATCAAAGATAAAATCATTGCTATGGTAATCAAAGCAAGTCTACTATTCATATTTTAATAATTTAATAATATAAACAAATGACTGTAATTTACTCATAGATACATGCTTATGCTCTATATAAACATTTACGATAATAGCCACATTATTACATTCTTTGCAATAAGGTTCAGATATTTTCATTTTATATCATTGTATTTATATCATTTTTCATTAAAATATTTATTTTTAAAAACTCTCCACGGGGGTATACAAAGTAATATAAACTTTAAAGAAAGCAATAATACTGTAACAACAAAACAAAAGTAATATTCAAAGACATTATACTAAATTTTATTAAAAGTCGGCAAACAATATTGTTGGGATGCTATTGTAAGGGGAGCTCCTAAGATTTTTTAAAAATACTGAACCATACAACAGAAAATGATGAAGATGTTGGTTACAGTCAGAGATATTCAAGAGAAGGTAATATTTCAATTATTCGAGCCCAGAGCGATTACAGCTTTATAAATCAAAATCAGCATTTATAAACGACAATGCAGTTGGTTCAATAATGGAGATAGTGCAACTCCATCTGTGTAAGTTATATACCCCATTTTAACTTTGTTTGTCTATTCTCTAACCATAGTCTGATAAATCCATTTTAGAGAAAAGGGCAACTAGAAAAGAGCCAGCAGAAGAACAATCATATGTCTGAATATTCATGATAATCTGATTGCAAAAATATGCATATATGTGAAAAGATTGCAAATGTATTGACAAATGTTCATTCTTATTGTTGTTTGCCTTTGCAAAACAATTTACTTCTGTTTTTAGACTACAAATAATAGAGGCTGATTTGTCACATACCAACAAAGTGAAAGATTCTGCCTTCCTTTCATAAAGCTACATCCTACTTAGGCAACATTTCTCTTTCATTTCAAATGAATTTCCTTTTATAATTTGACAAAGGTTACATTTCACAATGCCCCCATAAATAACTTTTTTGAGAGCTTAGCAACAGACCACTAACCATTTAGAGCAGAATATTAATGAAATACATTTGGCATAAAGCACAGATGAGATTTCTGATGAATGAAGGAAGGATGAAAAATACAGCCTTGGCAGCAAAACAAATGAATGGCCTCTTTGTGGGTAGGATTATTAGTTCCATTGAAAATACAGCAGAAACCTTGGCTTGGGAGAAGATTTTGCCCACAGCAGAAATTCAAACTGGCAACCTTAATTTAAAAAAAAAAAAATGCATTTTTTAAAAAGAATAAGTAGTCGGGAGCAAAGTTAGTTTGACAGTTTGGTGACCTACTCAAGGCGCTCAAGGAATCTTTTGCATCACAGTTATTACTGCAAGAAGCTGAGTAAAAAAAAAGGCAGGAATGGATGAAATATACTCCCTGCTTTAGTGATTAGCATCTAACTTTCCACAGAATCTAAATCTGCATACTACACCTAAATCTACACACTAAATACTACAGAATCTACAGACCAAAATGCCTTTCATAATTGTCATTACAGAGTTGAAAGGACTCCAAAGGTATGTGTTTAATATGGTCAACTGAACAGACAGTTTTCATTTGCAACGAAGAGGCTAGGAAATAACACATTACTGCTGCTATGCTGTGATTTGGTGCATTAGAAAGACCTGAAATCAATATGTGCATGCAGGGGCATCCATAGGGAGAGGAGGTAGAGGGTCAAAAAAGTCAAAATGGCCTCTGCAACCATGTGATTTTAAAGTCCCATGCCTTTTTTAATGATCACAATGCATGCAGCTGTTATCTTGACTGTTTTTACTCACCCATTCCAGAGGTGGGTTTCAGCAGGTTCTGACCAGTTCTGGAGAACTGGTAACAGAAATTTTGAGTAGTTTGGAGAACTGGTAAATACCACCTCTGACTGGCTCCACCCCCATCTATTCTCTGCCTCCCGAGTCCCAGCTGATCAGGAGGAAATGGGGATTTTGCAGTAACCTTCCCCTGGAATGGAGAGGGAATGGAGATTTTACAGTATCTTTCCCCTGCCACGCCCACCAAGCCATGCCATGCCATGCCACACCCACCAAGCCACACCCACAGAACCAGTAGTAAAAATTTTTGAAACCCACTACTGACCCATTCCAAACACACCAATTTATCTGCTGTGTTCAGACGGAATCTGTGCAGCTCCAATTGTTTCTGATTTGGTTTCTTTAGCATTTGAGTGACTGACTATCCTTAAGATTTAGAATAGTTACTCATTTTAAGAAATCATAAAAAATGACACAGTATCCAGAATACTGAACCTGAACTCTAAATGTTTTCTAATATAATGCAATTACTGGTAGAGGTCATGTTTCAAAGTTCATCAATTCTTGTTCCAATAATTTAACATCCACTAAAAAAAATTACTGATTTCCTTCTTGAAAACTCAAGATATTTTCCCCCCCAGATTTCATATTTTCAAGTGATTGTGAGTTCTAGTCTTGCCTTAGGCATGAAAGGGCCTTTGGGCTAGTCACTCTCTCTCAACCCAGCTCACTTCATAGGGCTGCTGTTGGGAAAATAGGAGGAGGGGGGAGTATTACGTATGTTTTCTTCCTTGAGTTATTTATAAAAATAATAAAGGCGGGATATAAACAAATAAATAAAATGTCATGGGATTGCATAAGGATGCTCCTCCTCTTCTTGCCGAAGCAACTTTTTGTGTTTGCCATTCTCTATCTTCCTATTCATGGATGTTAAAACAGAGACAATACAACATATTGGCTTCTTTGGGAAAGGAAAAGTCAAGAACTGGAGGCTATTTTGACTACTAAAAAGTTGGGTAGTACAGGGGTGAAAAGCCATCACTTTTTAAATTACTTTTAGATGGCTCCAGATACTTGTTATTTATTGGACCCATTTTTATGGCTAGTTATCTATCAAAGAAATGCTGGATGGTGAATAAAGATAGAAACAAAATCCAAATTATTAAATCCACAAATAAATCAATGTAAGAAAATCACAAAATCAGTTTATTGGACACACCCAAACCCGTGTCAGAGCTTCATTAATATCTGGCCCCAATGTCTAGAGGAATAGTCAGACATGGTCTTCCAGAAAGCCTATGGGTAGATGCTGTTCATATTTCAGAGGAGAGACTGTTTCACAAGACAGGGTCATAACAAAGTAGACACACTTCTTAAAGCCCACTAAGTGACACTGGTCCCAGAAACTGATACTGTATTGTACCTAAACTGGTGAGGCTGATAGAAATCATTGAGAAGAGGCAGCTCCATGATCAATCGCTATATAGGTTTCAATAGAAAGGCTTCTATCCTAGAATTAAAGGAATATTTGAGTGAGACAAAAAGGTTCATTTTTTTGACAAGTTAATTAACCACTTAGTTAACTGATACTATGGCATTAACCTAATTTGCATACAGAGTAACTAAAAATTACTAAAAATGTACTTTGAAATTAAAAGGATTCTCTTCAGAAAATAATTAATTAACATGTGATTGCTGAAAGTACAGTATATGCACATAAAATTACCAATAGTCTTCAATTTTAGAATTTGGTGAAGTAACAGTATGGTAATGATGCTATAAATAAATACTTTTTAGGATGCAAAGAACTTTGTAGAACTCTTGTGCAATAGCTGAATTCTAAATTTCCTTATAAAGAAGAGAAAAATGAACTTCAGTGTGTAGGCAGTGTGAAAGCCTTTTTACTAGCCCCATGCTAAAGTCTATGTTACATAAGTGCAAAAGATATAAATATCTAAAAATCTTTGTAGAAGGGTGTGTGTGTTTTTGCAAGCACTGAACATTCAGAATTACGCAGAACATAGCTGAATTTTAATTACACTATTTACAGAATTTATTTGAATTATATGATTTTATTACCTATTAGAGATTATTATTATTAATTAGGTACCGTACATTGTTGTTTCAATGTATTGTACATTGTTGTCTCTTTAGTTGTAATATTTGTTTAAATGTGAATCAGGGTTACCTATCAGTGAAAGTATTTCAATGAAAAGATAGCTAAATTGTCCCCAGTATTATTATTTTTTTTTTGGCATTTACAATCATTCAACTGTGCATCAACCACTAATTAATTAGAGAATTGCATGGCCAAATCATATGAATGTCATAACTATTTCTTACATAAATATGATACCAATGTCTTCAAACTGGGCATTAAACAGGAAAGACTGCATACTGTTCTTTTGACAACTCCTTTCCATAATTTGAATTATGAGGATAAACAGAACACTTCCTTGATTCTTCTTCCTGTCAAAAGAACTAAACACAAAGCATCTAAACATGATGGGCATCTGGCCACTTGACTAAAAAATCATGTACTGTACAAACACATCCAGCAAGGGGGTTCTATCAGCCCTAGCTATAGGTTCTGGGAGAACAGCCAGCTGTTTAAGGCCTTCCAGAACACCATCAGGATGGGAGCTATATAGATCTCAGAGGGAATCTCATTCCACAGGACAAATGGCACAACAGAAAACAAGGAAAGAAATTATTGAAGCCATGCGTCTAAAGGTAACATTATAAGCATATTTGAGTTTTGCAGCCAGATTTGGCAGAGTATGATCAAAGGTCCTAAGCAATGCAGGCGGAGACCAAAAAGGGGTAATGAAAATTGTGGTGGTAGTGGAAAGCCCAAAATCTGGTAATAGGATGGACAGCCTACATGCTCCACAGAACAGTGGGCTTCAGAGGCAAAACCACTTTTCTTCCAGTCTCAGATAAATCAAAAGCCAATTTGAGAAAGGAATTAATTCAATCTCAAAACTTGGGAACATATGTCCAGGCAGGACTACAGTTGGATCAGAACTGGCCCAAAGTCCTTATGCTAAACTGTTCTGCTACAAATAGCTTATTGTTGCAGTGCATCAATAGAAAATTGATTGCTTGAGACACAGGTAATTTTGCGTTCCCACTAAATCTGATACTCTACAGAAAATGTTATGAAGAGATTAGGACTCTGAATTATAAATTTGATCCCATATAGATGGTCATTGTAATATAAGATTATGACTTCCTCTACTTTTAATAGTAGTAAGAAAATTCTACACAACTGCAGTAATATCATGCATCTCCGCAGAGCCCATTCTGACCTTTGGAAGCTTACAAAATTCTTCATACCCATGTTTCCCCAAAAATAAGACCCAGTCTTATATTTTTTTGAACCCTGAAATTAGCACTTGACCTTATTTTCGGTGAGGTCTTATTATTTTGGGGCACATGGACAAGATGGGGCTCCTCTTGCCATCTTACCTGATTTCCAGCTTTATGTTTAAATATTTTCGAGGAGGGCTTGTTTTAGGGGGGAGGCTTATTTTAGCACATGCGCTCAAAAGCCTGATTGGGCTTATTATCAGGGGATGTCTTATTTTCGGGAAAACAGGGTAGACTCCTGCTCTGTCTGCATACTATGCATAATTTGGTACTACCCATAGCAAAGACCTTCAGTTTCTAAGGCTGATACAATGGAACAAGGGAGGAACAGAGATCACTTCAAACAGGTGTCAGGGTGGGTTGTGTGAATTTACAGATACCTACTTAAATTGACCAGTTTTTTATTGTAGTCTCCAAGCAGAAGATGATCACTGTTTTTAAATAATGCAGTGATTTCTTTATCAAGAAATTGGGGAAAATGGAGACAGATTGTAGAAGAAATATATGCCTGAGAAGCAGGGGTGAAATCTACTTACCTTCCCCATCAGTTCGGAAGTGCATGTTCAGAATGTGCGGACCCTCTGCGCATACTCAAACCCTTCTGCGCATGCACACACAGAGGGTAAAAAATAGGTTACTTCCTGTTTAAAACCAGGAAGTAATGATCAATGGGTAGGTGGCTGGAGCCTCGCGTTGCCGTCGCTACTGATTCTCCGAACCAGCTGCTGCCATCGCTACCAGCTCGGCCGAACTGGTCCGAACTGATAGGAACTGGTAGCATTTTACCCCTGCTAAGAAGTATCCCTTTGAAAAGTAGAGAGCATTTCAATTTATAGAAATCTTCCACTTGACAAATCAACATCACTCCTATTAAATTTGCCATCTTCCAGGACATACAATGACTAGGAATAGTAAGTAGAAGTCTGAAAGACTTGATGTCAACATGAACAGAATTAGGGAGAGACTCAGGGTAGGGATCAGTACAGTAGGTCAGGCCAGTTCAGAGGCAAAAATAATTCTAAAGCAAGATGTACTAGAGCAGAGGTTTAGTACATCTTGCTTTACAGCAGCTATTCTATGCTGACTGGAGAATTCTGGGAGTTGAAGTCTACAAGTCTTAAAGCTGCCAAGTTTGAAGATCTCTATACTAGAGGAATAAATTATAGTTGTCAAGGCTATTGTTCTATGATGAGAATGCAACTGTCCTGATGGATTCTCAGAAGATTCCTATCAAAAGGAATATTGTAGAGTCCATTCCAAAAAGATAGGAAAGTATACAGTAGAGGGTTGCAAAAGCCGTTGCTACCGGTTCGCTCTTGCGTGCGCGCTCATGTGCACATATGATACTTCTGCGCAGAAGTGTCTGGAGCAGGTGCCGCTGCCGGTTCGCCGATCCAGGTAGAACTGGTTGCAACCCACCACTGAAAGTATAGCTTAGAAATTGGAATTCTGTCCAGGCCCTGCTGCAGGAATGTAAGCACTGATGAATACAAGGTGCAAAAAGATCCATTCTTATTTATTACATAGATTTATATACTGTTTGATCACAATGACTGTAGCTGATATGCACTAAAAAAAATCACAAAGTACAATCCAAGCATCCCACTGCCTCCATAAAATCAGCATCTCTTGAATTAAAAACTGTCACCAGAATTAAATGCAAACTGAAGTCAAAAGTAGCCTGTCATTCTTCTCAGTGACTACATACCATCAAAATAACATTGGTTTTGTACCTTTTTGAAATGCCAGCAAGAAAGGGTTGAAATGAACCTTGGATGGTAATCTGTATTATAATTATAATACATTATAATGTATTATAATGTTGATCTCATGGAGCTGGGGCCCTAAATATCCTTTCTCAGGATATATGCACATGAGAGGCAGATTCTATTTTCCCAGATGAGGGTCATGACTGAACAATGCAGACTTTATTATGAATGTCTCACCAAGCATGGCTGAGTTGGTCATTGATATTTCCAGACTTATGATTGCTAGAATAGTTACAGTCTGTAGGAGGAACCAGTGCTTCAAGGTAAAAATGGAGAGAATCAATAAGGGGTGCATCCAAGGATAGGGGAAATGACTAAGCCTGGCTACCATGTGGCCCAAAACTTGGATAATGGCATAGGAAAGGCAGGAGAAATATGGCTCCTTTCTGACATTGATCGTTCCCCCTGTGATAAGAGTAACCTACAGAGAATAAAAGGCTTTTCATAATTGACTTGTAGTCCCACATCATGAAAAAGAAGCATTTGAGAAAGGGACATAATGAAAAAGCATGGTGTAGCTTTCAGCCTGTCTTTCAGATAAATAAGATGAATATAGAAGTATACAATTACACATACCATACTATACCTTTATGTTGTGGCCTGTCAACGGCCTGTGCAGTTAGTAGCTGATTCTGACAGCGAGGAGGCTGGTGTGGTGCTGCACCAGCAGCCTGTGCAGTTGGCACTTGAGTCAGACAATGAGGAATCTGGAGAAAATGTGGTGCCAGAGGCGGGGTTTCAGCCAGGGCCTTCAGAACCTCCAGAAGCTCCCATAAGTGAAGAGGAAGAAGAGGAGGAGCCTCTTCTCGATGCACAAGCACGCAGAGCTGCAAAAAGGCAGGAGTGACTCCTCAGGAGGAGGCCGCCTTGAGAATAAGGCTTGGGGCTAATTGGCCACTTCCCTAGCCTATTTAAGAAAGGACGATGGCTGATGCAATTTGCAGGAAACAACTTCATTCACATTCCTTTGAGTCTTGATTCCAAAAACATTTGATTTCAGCTCTTGTTTTTCTCGTATCAGTTTTCCTGCAAATTGCTTCTGGGTATTCTGCCAACCACAGTAAAATTATGGTTATCTGAAATACTGTGTCTCAGAACTGAGTTATTATTTTTTGAATTCTTCTCGGCTGTTAATGAAGTTAAATTAACAGCTCTTGTTCAGAAAAGACTTATTTAAATTGTACTTGGGTTTTAACAACTACTAAGAAAGCTCATTAGCAGTCCTTAATTAGTAAACTAAGGTTTGTATGGACTTTGTGTGTGCTGCGTTCTTTGGGGTCCACAGTTGGGGCAGAACACTTTAGGAAAAAAGCTGCCTGGATCATGGCAAGACCAGTTGTTAAAAAACAAAACTGGAAAATGGAACCATTTCCTATTAATTGAAGAAAAATATGGTGGTTACTCATCCTGCAAGCCAATAGATTAAAAACATATCATTTTTGGAGAAGAGG
Source organism: Arizona elegans (assembly GCA_022577455.1). Taxonomy (NCBI): domain Eukaryota; kingdom Metazoa; phylum Chordata; class Lepidosauria; order Squamata; family Colubridae; genus Arizona; species Arizona elegans. Next base: position 61,664,602 of record JAKOOJ010000008.1, read on the forward strand.
ATGGATGACAGCAACCAGTATCATCCTGAGATAAGAGAATAGCAAGGAGTCAGTAAAATTATGAATATCCAGTGTAGAATCATTTGGAATGGTGAAATATCTTGAATGAGACTAATCTTCTGTAGGGCCTAGTCAATTTATACCTTTTTTGTTTTAAAAAAAAAAACCACTGCTGTGCATAATTCTGAACATGTCCTGAAACGAGACAGTTAACTACAGGTATTGGTGAACATCAGGATCAAAATGAAAGATGGCTGCCTCTAACCTTTGGTTCTTTTGCACAGAACAGAAAGGCAATATCCACATCAAAAGTTACCTTCAGGGTGGCATGACTGCTTCACTTGAAAAGATGGTCGTCTGTGATTGAAACAGTAGAGGGACCATAGATGGCTATGGGAGAATCTGAATTACAGTTGTACTATATTTTTCGGAGTATAAGATGCACTTTCCTCACCCAAAAAAGTGGGAGGAAATGTCTGTACGTCTTATACAGCGAATATTGCGGCGGGGGGGAGAGGAGGTTGGTGCACCGCCGATCAATTGTTATAGAATGGGCTGCAACTGCGTCAGTGAACGGGCTGTGGCAGTGAATGGGCCGCAGCAAACAGACTAGATGAATACCTGATGGATGCTGGGAGGCAGAGGCAGATTTTTTTTCTTGTTTTTGTCCCCAAAAGCTAGGTGCATCTTATAGTCCAAAAAATATGGTAATTTTCATTTGCATGCTTTTGTATAAAGTTTGTAAACTCCATTCAAGGATTATCAATCTGAATTGTGAACAGACTGAAGGAGAAGGCCTTGATCTTAGTTTTTGCTTTCAGTGTAGGTAGATAAACCTCAAGGGAGGATGCTGCCAAACTAGCTACATTATGCTTCCATTTAGCAAATCTTCAGTTTCTGAATGATAATCTTAAATGATCTGACATCTGTCATTTGGCAAACAAGATAATAATGTATATTTCACCATGTATAACTTGTATAGAGCAGTGTGGAAAGAAAATGCTCTTGAGGAATAGCTTGTTGTTGACAGTCCAACTTCTTTCTTCCTTATCTGTGGATGCTGCTGATGGTGGGACACACCCAATCTAATACAACTGGGAGTTGTGTTGAAATGTATTAACAGACCTCTTGTATTTTGTAAAGGGTTTTTTTGCACAGAAAGAGGTTTAATGACATCGTGGCTGGTTAAACCTAAGAATTTCCTTTTTCCCCCAATATGATTGGAAGCATGAGAATTTGGACTCTAAAAATGGCATTTTACACTAACTCATAAAGTGGGTCCTCTACAATCTCAGGTAGTCAATAAATTTCCAAGCAAAGGGGAAATTTGACAAATGTGCTCCCTAAATTAGAAATGAAACTTATCAGAACGAAAGTTAGATGCTTGGTCTCCAGACTCAGCACCAGGTAACAATATAGATGAGGAAGCCAATCGGATTTCACAGGAGTTAAAGTAACATAACTATCACTTCTGAGCCTTATGAAAGAGTAAATGCAGCAGAACTCTCTGATCAGCAACAATCATACTATTCTGGGAAGCATGGCATCCGAAGCAACAGGCCTAATTTCTGACAATAAGACAAGAGACAAGGACTAGAGCTGAGATGCAAGTTCTGTGTCAAAAGGATATTCTGAAGGATCGAAATGTTCTAGAAACACAAAAGGAATGCTTGGGGTTATTGTTGGTTTGGTTCAGTCCACAAAATGAAAAAAATAATTGCTAAGCAAGAAATTATAGGGTTTATAAAAGGTGAGAATAATAGAAGGCTAGTATTCTTGTCCAGAGAAGATTTCACAGCCAATGGATATGGAAAAGGCTTCAATTGTCAGAGTTTGTATTGGGGGTGGGGGGTGTCACAGATAATTTATTTTTTACTTTAATGGAATTGAGAAGGTCAGGCTTTTTAGAAGTTTTTGTCTATTTATTGAATTTCCCTAATCCTGAGTGGATTGCAGCAGAATCAGAAAGTTCAAACTCACCCAAGAAGAGCAGAGGGAGGTATCAGAGAATTTCTATTGCAATGATCATATCTTTGGCTACTTTAAGATGCATGGACTGCGATTCCCAGAATTCCTCAGCCAGCATGAAGAATTCCGGGAATTTAAGTCCACACATCTTAAAGTTGCCAAGCTTGAAAACCACTGTAGTACACTGATCCCATACTGTGTCATTCTCCTTGTACAGCAACCCCAGTGCTAATTCCTCTTCAAGGATTTTAAATCCACTTGAAACCTCTTCAGCCTTCAAGACTCCTAATTCCACTTTTGCCTCTTACAGGTTTTCCTTCTGTCCACTCACTTCCACTCACTTCTTTCTTATGAACTTAGTCCATTCCAACTTTATCTTTCTTACAGAGACTCTCCTGGATATGAAACCTCTTATCTCTTCTTCGTTCAGCTATTTCCCAGTCTCCAGTTTTCAGCCAAAAGTATGTCTTCTGAATTTGGCATATGATATCAAGGATATCTATAAAAGCTGTCCTGAATTATTTTTCACAACAATGTACTTTCTTCCTCCAGATGTGATGCATTTTATTTTATTCTTTTTCAATCCGAAACTAAAATTAAAGAAAATCTTAAATATTTCAGTACACATGAGATTTTTTTGGCATTTTATTTTGGAACAATTTTCTACCTTGGCATCACTTTATGGAAATCAGTTGTTTAAAAAAAACAAAAGAGGACAGATTTTATAAACTGATGACATTTAAATGGGTGTTAATTTCTACTTCATCTAATTATATTAATTCAGTTCATTTCTCAGTAAAAAACAGAACAAAGCCAACCTTCATGTCTTTAAAGAGGTTTATGCGAATTAAATAAATACTGGGTTTTTTTCTTCCATTCTGTCATGGAGGAATTATGAATCTGATTCTCAAGACTGCCTGGACAGTACCTGCAATTTCTTGGCAAGTTTGTTTGGTTTTTTTTTGTTTGGCACTGCCTCCTTCCTAAAGAGAGAGAAATGGTTTGCCCAAGATCACCCAACTGGCTTTTGTCGGGGACGGGGTTGGGGGGGAACTAGAATTCATGGTCTCCTGTTTTCTAGCCGGATGCCTTAACACTGCACTAAACTGACTCTCAGATAAATAAATACTATGGATTAAAAAAAAACCATTAGATTCACATTGTCATACATATTTCAGTGGCCTTACAAAATCAATGTATAAAACAAAAACATGCTTGATTTCTTCATACTGGACTCATTATCATCAACATTTAACACTCCCTTCCATATTCAGAAAATCTATTGTGTTAATATGATTGTGATAGTTAACAATTGCAAGAGTAATTGCTAAAGTTGTGTTAATATGATTGTGATAGTTAACAATTGCAAAAGTAATTGCTTTAACATGTAACAATACACTTATTCATAAACTAGCGTTTTGATAGAGATTGCATTGCGAAAAAATATGGTTTATTATTCACAATCTGACACACTGATAGACTGCATTGGCACAAAATGTGGTTATAATTTATCACACCAATGAACAATATTGGTCTTGCTTGGCTTGTATGAGAACAGAGCTTTGGTAATTAGGAAATCACCAGGAGGAATCTTGCTTCAGTCACAGGGAACAATAAACCAGGTATCTCCATTTGATTGCAACAATATCTTTTCTTCCTAGCAAGTTCCTAATTATTAAGACTGTTCTTGTGGCAGAGACAAATTTAGACAAGAGGCAACTATTAGCATACTCATCTCCTAGTGATCAGCCAGGGTTCTCTAGATTGTTGGTGTGTTATTTTGTCTAACTGGCCATTGTTTCCTTGCAAGTTTCTTCAAAAAGTGACTGACATATTTGTGCAGCCATATATATAGTGCAATGTGTGATATAAGGAACATAGAACTAATATCAACTTTAAACATTTTGTCTGTGGAACTTTGATCAAAATGTCAACAAATGGATATAATAAAATTTCCAAATATAACTGAACTTGCAATACATATTTAAAATTAAGTATTTCTCCTTCTTTTAAGACTTCACAGGTTTTTTTTAAAATAGCGCTTTAAAAGAGGCAATTGTGAATCTCAAATACAGCTATATTCTTATTGTGTGATGCAACTATTTAAGAAAAAAATAAGCTGTTATCAAAACTGGACAAGGCAGGAGCAAAAGATGACACCTTGGCCACTTCAGGTAATAATCTCAGCTCCTAATAATATAGGAATGGAGTTTATCCCAAATAAAGGAATAAACTAAGTAAATTCTTGAGACTTGCACTTCTTTTATTCTATGCAGAATTAATTTCATATTTAAACCAAGCAGGAACATCTAATGCATGTTTAGTTTTTAATGCCTACCCAGGAGGATTTTAGTCTCTATTCTAATTTTAAAATAATACAGCAAAATTTGAAAAGCAATTAATGGTAATGACTAATCAAAATACTGCCTACATAGATACACAGAAGAAATTGATTATAGAAGTTAGACTTTTACAGTTAGGAAAAATTAAAATTTGTCTTATTGTTGTTTTAAAACTTAATTCAAAACACAAAATGGAACCTATTTACATATGTTGAAAGTTAAATCGGGTCTGTGTCTTATTCCAAGATGGGAGAAAAATGCAGGCAAAGGATAATAAATTGGAGGCAGGCTGCAGTTGGAAAGGAGGTTTATTGGCCCAATGGCAGCATTGACAACAGCAAGTGTTTTTGGGGGGCAGCTAGCAAATTGGTCTGCTCAATAGTTTTTATGTTTTTGGGGCTTTGTAATTGAGATGACTGGGTCTGTGTGTCCTTTATTATTTAATTGTGTTGCAAGATTTCTGTTATGGTCTGCAAGGTCGTGACCAGCCCTAGAGGTAAAGGGAAAATACAAAGCCTAGATGTTTGTTTCCTTGATCTAATCCTGTCAGCCAGTGGTGGGTTTCAAAACTTTTTACTACGGGTTCTGTGGGTGTGGCTTGGTGGGCGTGGCATGGCTTGGTGGGTGTGGCTTGGTGGGCATAGCAGGGGAAGGATACTGCAAAATCTCAATTCCCTTCCCAATCCAGGGGAAGGTTACTGCAAAATCCCCATTTCCTCCCGATCAGCTGGGACTTGGGAGGCAGAGAATAGATGGGGCGGGGCCAGTCAGAATTTTTACTACCGGTTCTCCGAACTACTCAAAATTTCCGCTGCCAGTTCTCCAGAAATGGTCAGAACCTGCTGAAACCACCTCTGCTGTCAGCCTAATCTTGTCACTTTCAGCTACTGGTCTATTCTGTCATCTATTTGGAGATTGCTTTAGCCAAGTCTGGGTTATAATGTATACATTATTTTTATCATGGATGAAACTTAGTTTCCATAAGCTTTGCCTGAAGGCTGTTTTAGTGGAGGAAAGACTGGGACTGCCTTTGTTAAGATTTTTCACCTCTTCTCCTTTAGGAGAAATATTCTATTCTGCTTCTTTTCTTACTCTGTGGAATATTTTATTCAGGGGAGGGGGGGCTTTCTACACCTAATAAACTACAGACATAAAAATGCTAAATTTTAATTAGGATAGGTAGATTTTATGTATAAATATTTCTTATTCAAATGCTAAATAAGAATGAGAGGGTGGTATAGTAGTTAATGTATTAAAGAAAGATTAGGAGTTTCAAGTTCTAATTTCAAAGCATTCTCAGCTACAAAAGCTCACTGGATGATTTTGTATTTCAGGCCAATCCATCTCGTAGGGCTGTTGTAGGGAAAAATAGGAGGGAAAATTACATATGTTACCTCCTGTTCAAAATCTAATAAAAATTGAAATCCTACAATCACATTCTGTCACAACTATAGTGGCATGAAAGTACTTGGCCTTTCTAGCTAATAAGCATTATCTTTTTTCACTTATTTGTCACAAGACATATGTATCATAATAGTGTTGTAAATTTCAAACCATTAGAAACTCCATTTTTACATAATACAGTACATTTTACACATTTACTTTGTAGTCAGTAATATTTTTATCCTTTGAGGGAGTCAGACTTAAATTTTTGAGCTACACTTTTTCCAAATTCTGTTATTTAGATTATTTAAAGAACTAAATTTTTTTTTAAATTTTTGATTTATATGCCGCCCTTCTCCAGAGACTCAGGGCGGCTTACAATGCGTTAAGCAATCGCCTTCATACTTTTGTATATTTTATACAAAGTCAGCTTATTGCCCCCACAAACTGGGTCATTTCACCTACCTTAGAAAGGATGGAAGGCTGAGTCAACCTTGAGCCTTGGAGAGATTCGAACCAGCAGAAATTGCAGGCAGCTGTGTTAATAATAGGGTGCGTAGACCACTGTACTATCAAGGCTCTTATTTCAACTCTTGATTGTGTTTTAGATCCCTATCATTGCCCAAACGAGAGCTTTCGTGCTTTCATGAATGACAGTCTATCAAATAAATAAATCTTGACAAATATATTGAGAATGGGAGCTTTTGAACTAAAAGTGATTAACAATATTGGAGAATTTCAAAAGTACATACAATTGAGTGATGGTGAAGCAAAATAAATAAAGAGTTTGAAGCTAGGAAATAGAATGTTCAAAGAAGTTATTGCATCAAATTGATAAAGCTTTGAGAAATTATTCATTAATCATACTTTCAGTGTAGTCACAATGATTCTCTGTGATTTATAATGGAAAACCAGCTATTGACAGCTAGTGTCAGAAAATTAAACTATTGCAATATACTGTACATGAAACTGTATTTGAAGATGTGAGGTTCAACTGGCTGAAAATGCAACAGCCTATCTGCTAAATATAGGAGGGCAAATTTAGCAATGTTACTGATACCACAGCACCTCTCCATTACTGAATTGTTTCTATATTGAATTCAAAGTGCTGGTGATTACTATTAAAAAGTCTTACAAGGCTCTACCTACATCCTCCAGGAGCTTGCAGGATCTTCATTCTGGCAAAGGTAAGCTTGCTTTTTTTAAAAAAAATAGATGTCTTCAAAACCCTACACAAAATGGGGTGGTGGTGGCTGGGAACCCATCAATATGCTTTCACAATGGCTGTCAGGACACTCAGAAACACTTTGCCTGGTAGATACTGAAATGTATCTCTTTCCTTTAAGAAGGCATTGAGTACTCCCATTTTTTCTCAGAAAATTTGACGATTGGTGGTAGAAAAGCTTTTTTTAATTTAGTCAGTTTAGGATTATTATTATTTTATTCTCTGTTGCAAACCATTATGTGATTCAGGAAACATTAATAATTTTAAATGCATGAATGTATGTATCAATAAAATGGGAAAATAGTTTGTAATTTTGTGATTAACAAAAATCCTCAAGTCCCCATAATCAATTGTCTCTTGAAATCTAGATCCCTTCATTCTTATCATCACTTGTAAGCACTACTTTAAAAATTGGACAATCATTTGCATATATTTGCAGTTGCATGGCAACAACTCCCTCAGATATAATCAACAGAGGAAGTGTGCAAAGTGCGGTAGCCATCTGGGGCAATTTTTTTTTCTTTTTGGCAACCTCCCAGTTTGCTGCAGCTTGCTTTTCCCAAACAAGACACTAGCATGGCATGACAGGTTCAGCTACATACAGCCAGCCAGCATGTCCGAACTCCCTTTTAAGGAGAAACTGGAGAAAGGTTTTCTGGAGGTTCCTTCAGTCAGCACAAAATTTAGTATCACCTCAAGTTTTTAAATAAATATTAGTCACTATTTATCTACTGTCACTGTATGTGTTTAACAATCTGAGATACTTGACATCTGATAAATGTTATCCGTTCTGACCTTGATGTATTCAAATTAACTGTGTTTGAGCTTGTAAATTCATATTCATTAATAGCCGCAACATTAAAAGTTATACTCTTTACCCCCAACACCATCAACAAATTATGGGCAAGACTGTATAAAAATTTTGGGGGGTATTAAGAGCTTTTCAGTTTATGTTTTTATCTTAGGCGGCTATATAGAATGCCATTTGAAAGTTCAAAAACCATTTCATTTCATATGTCTGTCCGTCCATCTATTTATTTATTTAGGGAATTTACCATATACCATGGGATGCACAGAGGCCGAAAATGGGGTGTGTGGAGGTAGTAATAGGCAGCAGCGGCAATGGGTGAAGATGGTTGGTGGTGATCCCTGCAGCCTGGAACAGCTGATAGGTGGTATTCCGGGAGGCAGATCCAACCGCCAATCAGCTGCTCGTGTTAAATCAGGCTGTGCTGAAGCTTACCAGGCTGTTTGCTGCAAGGAGGCTAATTGCTTGGAGGCAGAGGCAGAGACAGATTTTTTCCCCTTGTTTTCCTCCCTAAATGCTAGATGCATTTTATAGTCTGCAACATTTTATAGTCTGAAAAATACGGTTTTTTGCTGCCTATTCACACATGGCGACTCAAGGTGTCTTACAGAACATAAAACCCCATATAAAAACAATAAATCTAATAATAGTCATATAATATACATACTAAAATCACCCCCACTCCAGCAACAGCACCTCACATGAGCCATTTAATGGGATCCATCCATCCATCCAACCATCCTTACCACCCATTCCACCATTTTCTTGATGAACTGTAACTACAATTGATTGAAGATTGCTAACTCTAATTTAAAGATTATTCTGCAGGAAGGACAAAGTTCAATTCACTTTTTCAAAAAGAATAGTAATATAAAATATGAAAACTTCATTATGTACTGTTCTATAAGAAATTATTTTGCATCTGAGAAACCCAAAGAAATAATGTCTTCTTCTGCTATTTTAGTTATTTTAGAAATGAACACATCTTTCACAGCCAGGTATAAATAGAAATTTATTTTAATATAATTTAGTTACATAATTTTCATTTTTCCATCAACAATCATAATTATCCATCAGATAGGAAAAAGCTTTTTAGATGTACCTTTCAGATATATACTGTTCTGGGGTGGGGGGAAATGTGATGTCTTGATATATAATATAGAAAAATGTCACAATATTTTTATTTTCAGCATATAAAGTCACCAGATTTTAGGAAGCAATTTGAAAAATTAAAAAATTGAAGTTTAGTACAAAAATATCCACTGATATTAAATAATGCAACGTGGACCATTTTTCCTTTCATAACTGGCCATGACTGCATCAAGATGATATTATGTAAAATATATTTTGCAATGATTTCTAGCTACACCTGACAAGGTAACAAGAACTCTGTGAAATATTTGCTTTAAAAGTAAAAACACCATAGCACTAGGGAAAAGTACCTCTATATTCCATGTATTTTCTTAAATAAGCTGCTATTATGAGGAGAAAAAATATAGAAATACCTTTTGTTCATTTCTTTCCACTCCACAAATGCTAATCTAGGTGAAATTATGTAATATTCATTATGAAAATAGACTGAGATGAAAGGCTTTCTAAGATGCTTTTAATTTGGGTGGGGGATACTAGGAGCTCCTAATAGCTATATCATTTTAGTTTATGTATTTCATTCTGCATAACTCATTCTTGAAGTTAGTTTACAGAAATTAAATACCATAAGTGATTATGTAAACCAGGCATTGTTATTAAAATCTATTACTATATCCACAAATGATCTAAAATTTTACTTTATTCACATATATTTCTTTTTGTGAGATATTATTAAACCTTGTATGCTATTTTCATTTTTAGTTGGAGAGCTCTGTGGAATTTTTAAATTGGCTGAAATCATTATCTACTTCAGATGCACATTTCCATCTTCGAAGTTCTTCAATGTCATTGGTGTTCCATAGTTTTGCAAAATACATCAAACTTTTTCTAAAAAAACAAAACAGTTCAATATTAAAAAGTATTCATCAATCAACAATCAACATGTAAGTATCTCCACTCTTATTTCAAATGCATAAAATATTTTTATATAATAAATGATAAACACAGTAATATACTTTCCTATTTGATAATGCAAAATGAACATAGCATACTTTATATCAGAAGGGAGATGATAAAACAGCAATAAAACTCCCCAAAATCTCTGCACAAAATTCATTGAAATAGTCTTACATTAATTTAAAAGTTAAATTAAAGTTAAATTAAATTAAAAGGGCACATGCCCAGCTTCACTGTGCAATTAAGATCAATTAGTTTTCATTTATGTTAAAACACTTTATATTTTAGTGCTTTTTTCCATTTAGCTCCTAATCTCTGGAATCAATTCCCTCTCTAATACCCTTCTAATACTTTTCTTTTTACAGACCTTTATAAGCCAGAATATCCTTCTTTCTTATTAATCACTATTATTTATGGGTAGTTCTTGCTTAGTATCAATACATTCAGTGATTGTTAACTGAATGTTTTTTTATTATTATTATTTGATTTATATGGATTCTGAGTGCCCTTATTGTACCTAAAAGACTGACATTGCAACACTGAAAGATGTATGTATGGCAACTTTTATTCAACATATTGAACACTTGCTACTTATAAGATGATTGCTTATAGACATAAACTTTGTATGGATAAATATAATGAAATAAGGGACTCATTTATACAAAATATAGTAGGTTAAAAAGCACGATAGTTACGTGAGTGCATTAGAAATGAATATTCATTTTCATTTCACACATACTACTTGCAAAAGGTTTGTATTAGATCATTATATATAGAATTGTAACTGTTTGCCATGACATATTTTACTTTGTATTTTTTCACTTATTTTTAAGCATGTGTATTTTTATGTATTTTTGTGTTTTGTATCATTTTTTCTTTTTCTGTTTATTGTCATCAATCCCTTTTCTGGTCAGCTGGTCAATAAATGTTCTATTCATTCTTTTCTATTAAAGATCTATTTCTAATATAGAAATATCTTAGTTCTATGTATTTCTAGGCTGTTACTCTTTTCTACATTAATGTAGAAAACACATCTTGAAGATTGGGAAAATGTGATAAAGAGATTAAAATATATACTATAGGAATTAAAACACTAAATTATAAATTATTTCCAAGTGTTGGCAAAAACATTGGAAAACTACTGTAATGGAAAAGTTGACTTCCCCTCCAAAAAATCAGTATTATGATAACGCAAAGATTATTTTTATCCTACTTGGTTTAAACTTTTTTTACGTAACATAGGAACAATCTGTTTACTACCCAGTTCTAGTGCCTAGATATAGGTAATGTGTTTAATAAAGTAGTATACATTCTCCTTCATATTTTCTTCACAATACTGTTAATAAAATTAAATAGAAAATACTTTCCATATGTCATATCACTACATACTATGCTTATCTGAGAGGAAAGCAGCCTCTCAGGCATTTTTCCAAAGAAAAAGTAGATTGAAAACACAGGCAAAAATCTGCATGATACACAGATTTTAACATGGGAAGCTGCCAACCTCACTTGAAACCAATCCTAGAGATGCTTAATAAATGTCTACAAGATATGCAGTACAGTTCTGCACATATCTGGATTAGCATGTATCCACATACACACATACATGCAAGCCAAAAATCACATTTCAGAAAAGCCCAGAACAAACAAAATTATATTAACAGAACATATACTATTATCTATTTCTAAAATTAGTTACCCTTTATTTAGCAAATATGTCCAACTCCTCTCACAGACAAATGCATAAACAAACATACACACTTCTGAATTGTATTTCTCCTTGACATTTATAAATACCGTATTAACAAAACAAAGTGAGCCAATCTATTTTCTAACCTTTTCACAGTAGCTGATCTTTCTAGTTCTTTTGATTTATAAGCTGCCTTTTTAAGAATTTCTTTTGGCACATCTGCTAGTTTAGCAACATTTAGACCATAGCTTCTTGCAGCAACTTCTTTAGTTATTTGATAAAGGAAAGTAACACAGTCAAGGTGATTTTGTTCTTCAAAATCTAAAAAAAAAAAGTATATTTATTAATCACTTTACAATGAATTCTTTTAATAAATTTTTGAAGTTATTTTTAATCAGATACGTGCAAATCCCGAAGTTCTACAAATAGAACTCCAGAACATTCAATTTCTTCTCTGGACCATGCTGATTCAATTATTCTAGATATAGTCTGGCAGTTTTATGGAACTTAATCCTCTAAACTGGAAGTGCTCTAGGGGTTTTTATGGGGTTTAGGACAAAACGTATCTGGAATACTACAGATCCCTTAAGGAAAGAGGATTCATTTCTGGAAGAAGAACTAAGCTAAAGTATCACTCAGAGAAGAAACAGAATTCTGAGATTTTTCTGAATGTTCAGTTTCGGACATCCTTGTTACCTACCATAGACACCTAGTACTCAGTAATTCTACTTCTGTTGCTGAATATGTTTAGCTTTAAACATATTAACACCTACTAAAATGACTAAAATTAAGACATAAGACAACCAAACAGCTTTAAGGAATTACTGAAAAGAATTTATCAGTCTGATCAATTTGATATCATACCATCTTCTGGTTTACTATAATCTTCATTCACTAGAAAAGACATATGGTAGTTCTCAACATGGGTTGGATAGGCTCTTTCCAACTCACACAGTGGAGGATAATGGGTAACAAATAGTGTCAATGAACCAACCTAGAGGGGAAAATATATATTTAAGATTTGAAAGTATGTCATCAACTTTCAGCAAGCTAATAACCTAACTATCATTTTTCTTTAACTAAAATAAAATGCAAATACACTGCAATCCTAAGAACACTTAGGAAATGTGTTAATGAACAGACTTGTAAGTAAACATAAAACAAAACTGAGTTGTATCTGAGGATTAACCAGAAAGGAAGAACAGAATTAATCAGCAAAAGCAATGTAAAAAGATTAGAATAAATTAGTTTTTTATTTCTATTGTTATTTTAATAAGCCTCGTCTCTCAAAAAAAAATCTTATGTTCCAGTAAAATCTAATGTTTTAGTTTTGTTCCTCAACATAAAATGTTCCTTAATATACATCAATATTTAGAATTTTTATACATTGTAAAATGGGGCCCAAATTTATCCTTCATTTTGCAGGTTAATCCTTCATCTAATTTCAGTTATGTTAAGTACCCTTCACTTCTAACAGAAGTTCTGACATTAACTAAGTCTAAAAGAAACATGACCCATTTGTACCAGCCATTCACTTTCATACAAGGTGGGTACATTTTTTAAGCTGGTAGTGTTAGTGTGAGAACTTTTGTGTTACTGTTTTAAGTCTATAAATATAATTTCAATTATATCATTATTAAATTTCATCCCACATATACTGTTTTGAGCATCTCAACATCTGAAAAGCTTTTCAACTGTTAATGAAAAAGCAGCCAAAGTAAGAATCTTAGAGTTTTTCAAGAACATTGTAAAGATTAGGCTATAATGAGCAAAGTTGGTAAATACTGATTTGATCAATTTGTAAATATTATTATTGTTTTAATTAATAAATTTTGTAGTGATCTCATATGCAAACTATTAAAAATGTTGACATTAATTTGATTAAAAATTCAAATACCTCCTTTCAATAAGAAGCTGAAGGCTTACTATATATAATATTTATTTTCCCTACTTTTTCTTTAAGATTATAATTTACTAATAATTAATCACATAATATACTTACATTCTTAATGAAATGTTCTAGAGTAGCATAAGCAATTGCAATTCCATCATGTGTACTAGTTCCTCTTCCCAGTTCATCCAAAATAACTAGTGAATGTGAAGTTGCTTTTTGAATAATTGCTGCTGTATCTGTTAATTCTTCCATAAATGTACTGCGACCTTTAAATATATTGTCTGAGGCACCCATTCTGCAACCAAAAATAAATGAACAAAGTAGTCTCAAAGAAAATAAAAAATGGAAGGAGTGTCTTGAAATTCTGTATACCAGAGATGTCAACTAAAAAGTACCTGCTGTGCTTACAAGAACGTCTGATACCAGACGAAAAAGTTAGATCAGCGTTTTATGAACTTGAAAGGTTACAGGGACTAATGAAGTATCTATAGAAATATGGCAAGTATCAGAAGAAGAATCAGCAAATTTTCCATCAAATCCATCTGGAGCCAGTGGCTAAGAGATTGGATAAGATCTACCAACCAATGTTAAAGAAGACTTAGTGTAATGTTTTAATGTTATACCCTTTCATTCATTTCATATACTATGAAAATAATGCTTAGGATCAACTGTTGCAGATTAGAACCCTGCATAGAAAGAAAAATGCCAGATGTTCAAGCTAGTTTTAGAAAACATTGAGATATACTGTTGCTGATAGATGCTGGATAATTGAGAAAGCCAAAAAATACCAAAAGGAAGACAATATGTGCTTCATTATCTAGATCAGTGTTTCCCAAACTTGGCTATTTTAAGATGCATGGACTTCAATTCCCAGAATTCCCCAACCAGTATGCCTGGTTGAGGAATTCTGGGAGTTGAAGTCCATACATCTTCAAAGGGTCAAGTTTGGGAAACACTGATCTAGATCTTTGATTATATTGATCATATGAAGCTGTGGAATATGCTTAGGGAAATCGGAATTCCAGAATATCTTGTTATCTTAATGAGAAACCTAGGACAGGAAGTCTGGACAAAGGATGTTGAAGAACAATAATTCCAGGTTGGTAAAGGAGTCAATCAAGAATATGTACTCTTCCCCTACTTATTCAATCTATTTGTTGCCTATATATTTTAGAAGGCTGGATTGGAAGAAAATGCATCTGGTTTTAAAACCAGAGTATGAAATTTCAATAAATTGGGCTATATCAATGACACAGAGAGCCTTCTCTGTGGGGGCACCTACCATGTGGAACGAGCTCCCCCCAGAGATACGTAAGATCCCGGACCTGTGCACGTTTCGCCGTGCTCTCAAATCTTTTCTATTTCAGCAAGCTGGCCTGGCCTAACTCCCCTCTTTTAATTTTTTTAAAATTTTTTAATTCGTGATTTTATAAATTGGGTGTTTTAATCTGTGTTTCGGCCAAAATATTTAATAATTTTAAGGGATTTTTAATATTTGTATTATTTGTATTTTATCTTGGCTGTTCATCACCCTGAGTCCTTCGGGAGTAGGGCGGTATAGAAATTTGATTAAATAAAAAATAAATAAAATTATTCTGATAGTTGAAAATACAAATGAAAAGCTCTTTCAAGCTTCTGCAAGTTCTAGTAATAAAAATCAAGGAACAAAGGGGACTAGATTAGATACAGAAAAACTAAACTGATGACAGATACATCAAGACTTAACAATGAAGACACTGAAGTGGTGGATAACTTTGCCTTTCTGATGGAATGAAGTTTAGATTTCCAAGAGAAAGGGAGTGCTTTCCAGAGAAGCAAAAACCACTCAGGTTAGATCAGGGGTCCCCAATCCGTGGGTTGAGGACTGGTACTAGTATGTAGTCCGTTGGAAACCAGGCCATGTAAGCGATGGGTAAGAGTGCAAAGCTTCATTTTGCCCAAGCGAACCTTCCCCTCTTGCTGCCACTGCTGCCAGTCCGTCGAGACAGAAAGGTTGGGGACTGCTGGTTTAGATAGTTTGGGTAAAAGAAAGAGGGTGAAGATGGTTCCTCCCTATTAGTTCCCAAAGTATATGCTTCATGTGTGTGGGTAGTTTGCTTAAGTTTGGCAAGATGTGGAACAGTAAGAAATTTATTGGAAGAATCACAACATTCCTTTCCTGGTTTTTGGAATTGGACAACTTTTTAGGATCAACTAAGAGAACTAACAGTCAAGAAATATCCTGAAGACTAATATTTGGTAGGATAGCAATGAAAACATTATTGGAAAAGATATTCAGATGCTATCATATGTCTATACCTAGAAATATCAGAATTATATAGTAATGTCTTTTTCCTTATGACTACCTTTGGAAACAAAAGTTGGACTTCGAAGAAACTGAATAGAAAATATATTGATAATCTTGAATTTTGAAGCTGAAGAAGACCCTTGATAACACCATGGATAGCTAAGGAAACCAACAAATGGACTATAGAAAAAAAATCAATGCAAAGTTCTCAACACAAGGCACAAATGATCAGGCTTGGACACATTATGCAAAACCCAGCTCTGTTAGTAAGGTCTTAATGTTGGGGAAGATAGAAGAGAAGGAGAAGATGACAAGCAGCAAGGGGAACAGGCTCAATTATTGTGCTGATGACCTGAAAAATATTTATCTATGTGGTCATTGCAGCTGATACTAACTTGATGGCATATATTCTATCTATCAAAATATATAAAATAAACTAAATGCATTTGATACTACATCAAATTATTTATCAGTACCTATTTCATGCAGCATACTCATGATATTGATATGTTATTCAAAACCAATTACTATGACACTACATAAAGCATAAGTGAAATTTACCATTTCAGTGTTAACAAGTTTTTGAAATGTATTCAGCACTTTAAAAATAGTACTGTGTTCCCCCAAAAATAAGACAGGCTCTTATTTTCTTTTGATCCCCCAAGTAAGGGCTTGGCCTTATTATTGGCGGGGTCTTATTATTTTGGGGCTGCAGGAAGCAGTGAGTGTGGGACTGGATGTCCCGTTGCTGCCATCACCTCCCCTCACCATTCTTTACATTGGCCCCTGCCCTGACGTGTCCTGCCGGCGCTGCTTCCTTGTGGAGCAGGACTCAGCACGGCTTGTGCCGTTGCATGCAGGAACTGTAGCACCGCCACGAGCTTTATATACCGGCACAGCTCGTGGCTGTGCCAGTATGTTGAACCTCGCGGCTGTGCTGCAGTTCCTGCATGCAATGGCACAAGCCTTGCAGAGTCCTGGTAGCGAGGAGTCTCACAAAGACTTGTTTCTGGCAAGTGGGGCGGCTCCCCTTGCTGTCTCTTCTCCCCCAACCCCACCCCCTGCCGGGCATGACAGCTCCTGCACCTCGCTTAGCCACCTGCCCCCACCCACCCCCTTTAGAGTGCAATTTGGGGGTGGCAGTGGTGTGGGCGAGAAGCGTCTCGCTCTCCCCCGCTCCACCTGCCACCCCTCTCAATAAAGAGATGGGAACCCCTCAATAAAGGGGAAGGGAAGCAGCCAGGCTGCTGTTGCCATTGGGGTGGGACGGGATGCGTTGGGCCACGAGATGCACATCTTACCTTTCCAGCACCATCACATTCCTTGCAGTTCTGTCCAGAGAGACATGTTGTAGAAAAAACTTTCTCGTGAGTTCAAGCAGTTATGCTGAACTCGCAAGGTTTTTTCTACAACACGTCTCCCTGGATGGCAAGGAACATGATGGTGCTGGAAAGGTAAGACGTGCGTCTCGCGGTCCAACACGTCCCGTCCCACCCCAATGGCAACAACAACCTGGCTCTTCCCGCCCCACCTGTCACCCCCAAATTGCATCCTAAAGGGGGTGGGTGGCTAAGCGAGGGGCAGGAGCCCCGTCATGCCTGGTGGGGGGACTGGGGCGCGTAGTTGGGGGAGGGCTTATTTTGCGGGGGTGGCTTATATTATCACATGTCTTGAAAAGCCTGATTGGCCTTATTTTCAGGACATGTCTTATTTTCGGGGAAACATAGTATATCTTTTTAAAAACATAAAAGACAAAGCTTGAGTTATGACTGTACTCTTCCAATATTATAAAAAGATTTCAGCTTCTAAGCCCTTCTGTGATTCAAAAAAACACATAAACTGGTAAAGACAATAGAATGACATTATTTAATAATTTTATTTTACTTAATTTAAATAATTAATTTGAAGGAAGCCCAAGACAGATACAACTATTCTAAAATTCCTTTCCTATACCTACCCCAAAAATGTATACTTCCTCCACCAGGATTTGTCTTCCATATCTATTTTTAACTGTTGTTTATTTGTTTGTTTAATTAGGAAATTTTTATGGGCACACATCTTAAAAAAACAACTCGAATGATTAACAACTAGTCCGCAGGGCGGGAAAATAATAAAACGCTGCAAACAAAATGAATGATTTACAATTAAATCATAACACAGTAACTAAGCCACTGCATAACTAACTTATAAATTAAAGCATGCATCTATCTATCTAGATTGATCCTTCCAGATTTCAAAGGAGAGAGGCACTATGACAAAATTGTTATTCATCAATAGAGGTGGTCAACATTAATATAATTTCCTTCTAAAATTACTACCAATAATTTTTCATCTTTTCACATGTTATAAACTGAGTGATCTGATCCAATATAAGGATTTCTTCTCAAATATTAATGAGAAGACTCATTAATGAGAGACTCATTAACACATATCAAATTTACCTGTTTGGATATTAGAATTTAAAGTATTTCAAAGCTAACAAAATACATTGAAGAATGTTAAGGGTCAAAAGATGTATGTCTTGCTAAATTCAACAATGCAACTAAAATCCTAAGGATATATGTTGTACAGTAAGAGCTTCGGTGACACAGTGCTTAGAATGCAGTACTGCAGGCTACTTCTGCTGACTACCTGCAATTTGGCAGTTCAAATCTCACCAGGCTCAAGGTTGACTCAGCCTTCCATCCTTCCAAGGTCGGTAAACTGAGGACCCAGTTTGTTGGGGGCAATATGCTGACTCTATAAACTGCTTAGAGGGGGCTATAAAGCACTATGAAGCGGTATATAAGACTAAGTGCTATTGCTATTGCTAATCCTCATTTAATGATAGTAATTGGGACTGGAATTTCTATAACCCAGCGATAAAGTTGTAAAGTGTTACATCACATGACCACGTTTCTTAATGACAGCAATCTCAGCAGTCCTTGTTGCCATCATTAAGCAAGGATCATGGGTTGCTAAGGGAAGACCTCCTCACAACTACCTGCTGGCATGCAATAAGCAAAGTCAATAAAGAAGCTGGCAGGAAGTTGTAATTCCTTGATGACTTATAATCAGGTCAGCTTGCAGGTGACTTCTGCAGCACAGAAGAAGTTGGGATGGCTGCTGCTGGGAGGGAAGGATGCACAGGTGGGCCACCTTGAGTGGAATTTGTAGGCACACGGGACTATGGAGTATGAGATTTCCAGGTTTTTGTATTCCATAGCCAAGTTCTTCAGGGAAAAAAAAGGCATTGGAGTTCAAATGTCTTCCCTTACAGGAATGTCTTCCCTGTAATCTTTCCTGCCAGCTTCCCTACTGACTCTGCTTATGGGAAAACCTGATAGGAAAGGTCACAAATGGCAATCACATGACCCCAGAACACTGCAACATCATTAGAATGAGCTCTTTATTCTGTTAGCTTCTGGTTGCCAAGTGCCCAGATCGCAATCACATCGGGTGGTGGTGGTGGTGCTGAGACAACCAGAACTTTGAGGATCAGTTGTAAGGACCACTCATTCAATGCCACCGTAGCTTTGAATGGTCACAGAATAAGTGGTTGTTAACTGAGAACTACCTGCATCTGAAAATATCAAACTTTTTTTGAAATTCATTTTCTCTTTATTAAAATTATAATAGAGCTATGCTACTGCTATAATTTTTTTAATTCCATTACATGATGTGCAACTGGGGCTGATTTTCTTCATAAAACAGCAGCATTCTTTAATTGGCTTCTACATTAGAATTGGATAGCCTATTCACAAAAGTACCCACAATAGGTATGTGGAGATACAGGAAAAGAGATTACTGCTATAGTCTTAAACTGTTAATGTGAATGTTTTGTGATAATCCTAAAAAAGAAAAAACATGTAACATTAAAACTGAAAAATAAGAGCTACCCAAAAAATGTGTTTGTTATCTTACCTGGTGAATATAC
The DNA here is from genome assembly GCA_022577455.1 of Arizona elegans. Taxonomy (NCBI): domain Eukaryota; kingdom Metazoa; phylum Chordata; class Lepidosauria; order Squamata; family Colubridae; genus Arizona; species Arizona elegans. The sequence goes on from JAKOOJ010000008.1 coordinate 61,684,161, forward strand.
CATCCACAATACCAATTCTTACTTCTTCAGCTGGTACATAAGATCCAATCTGTGCCATGACAGTAATCAATGCAACTTGTTTTATATAAGAGCTCTTTCCCCCCATGTTAGGTCCAGTGATTATCATTACCCTTTGACTATCTTCCTGGAAAATGAACACCATAATTAGACTATTTTAAAACAAAGCTCATGCAAAAGTTTCAGACATCTGGTGATTGTATACAGATCACCTAAACAGATTCCAAATTACTACTCCAAAAAATTCTAAGTTAGGATGGCTCGGTAAGATTTCATTCACTTCTTTTATTACCATTGCTTCGCAAAAATATTTAAAATTCAACTGAAACTGTAATAGCAAATGTAATAGCAATATGGCAGGACTGTCAAACTGGATTTCTTTGAGGGTTAGGGTTGTAGTCTTTTTTGTGGGCCGGCCGGGGGCTGTGGAGATGGGATGGATGCCTCCTGCAGCACCCTGCTGGCTGAAACAGGGTGCAGAGGGGGGCCCGTATGCGGCCCCCCATGCCCTTTTATTTGGCCTGGACGGTCTCCTATAGCACCCGGCAGGCCAAAACATTTTTCCCTGTTTTGGCCGGTAGAGGCACCATGGGCTGGTCCTTTGCAATTTCCAAGCCGGCCCCACGGGCCAGATTTAAACTCAGATTTGAGTTTGACAATGCTATATGGCATGGATAGAACTGTTTTTTAAAAAAAACAAAAAACCATGTCATCCTGGAATGAAAAAGATTTTTTAATATTAAAAATCTGGAGTGTTGCATGTAAAAGGGCACTTCTCCAAACAGAAAGCAGCAGCATTGAAAGATTTGTTTATATGTATTACTATTCTTTACCTGAATTTATGTACATACATATTTTCTGTCATTCAAATCTACCCAAATCTAGACCCAAAGTCTAGAATATATTTTAGATCATGCAGAAAAGAGCCAACACAGAAATAAATGTGAGACTGTAATTTTTTGTTTCATTTTCTAAATCTACCACTTAAGTGTAATTATCTAAAAACCTAGGCATCTTAATGGTATATTCTGAATCTTTCATGGGAATTGCTGTTTGGACGCAGTCACTGTATTATTTAATAATTTTCTACAAACTAAAAACAATGTTATGATCGTATGATTATCCTAGCTCTTAAAAGTTTACTTACTGACAAGAATGTATCATTCGGAACATATTGTTGTTGCTCTCCTAGTAACACATCTATCACAGGATGTTTCCCATTTTTTATCATTATTTCTGATTTTTCATCTATTATGACAGGTCTGAAAAACAAATATGTTTATAGACTGAATGTGGAATAAAGTCCCCAAATCATAGATTTGCCTTATCAAGCTTGAAATAAGCCAGCCCACTGATAATAAATGAAGCTCCATCAATTCTACCAGAAACAATCTGATCTGGAGGAGAATCTGTAGGTTTTCAAACATGGCATGCAAGAATTGATCAGCACTTTTGTAAATTTACAATGTTTCTTTAAATATTCCAATACTGTGTTTTTTTTTTAAATGATTACCTGCAATAATCTCCTTGTCTGGCAGCCTCAGCCAAGGAAAAAACACAGTCCACAGTTGCTAGATGACCCACAGCTTGAGAGAGTGCGTGATAATGCTCATTAAAATGACTAGAGAGAAGTACATTGGGAAGGAAAAAGAGTGAATGAAATATTAATACAAATAAAAAATAACCAGTCAACAATGCTACATCCATACAAAGTTTCTTACATACGTTGTCTGTTTTCAGTAGATAGACTAAGCATACATCTAGTTACATATACCCATAAAAAAAATATGATTGGTTTGATTATTTATGACGAAATACTGAGAGATGATACAAAGAGATTGGGAATTCTGAAAGGGAAATGTACTACTTTCCAAAGGGATTTTTTTGTCTGTCAAAAGCTGCCTGGGTACAGCAATGTGATCAGGAGATGAAGAGATGAATGATCCATCACGAAGGAGTACTATGAAAATAATAGTAAAACTGTCAATACAGGTAGTACTTATGACAAAACTTAAATCTTAAATCTTAAGATTTAAATCTTCAGTCACTAAGTGAAGAGGAGCCTGGATAGCTCAACAGAGCACTGTAATTTAACACCAACTGTCTGCAATTAAAGTAAGATCGAATCTCGCCAGGCTCAAGGTTGACTCAGCCTTCCATCCTTTCTAAGGTAGATAAATTGAGGACCCAGTTTGTGGGGGCAATAAGCTGACTTTGTATAAATATACAAAAGTATGAAGGCTATTGCTTAACGCACTGTAAGCCGCCCTGAGTCTCCGGAGAAGGGCGGCATAGAAATCAAATTAAAAAAAAAAAAAGTCATTAAGCAATCACCAGGGTTGTTAAGGGGATGGGAGAAAGAGCTGCCTGCCAGAAGTACTCATCCCCATACTGGGATGAATCCAGGGGTGAAATGCTACCGGTTTGCACTGCTTCGGGCAAATTGGTAATGATAAAAGCTACCAGTTCGGGTGAACCAGTAGTAAAAAAAAAAAAGCTTCTGGTTCGTCCGAACAGGTATTTCCAACAATCAGCTGTGCCGCGTGATTTATATTCTAAATCACGCGGCACAGCTGTTCCTCCCCCCCACTGTTCTACTTACCTTGTTAAGCCTTTTTCCGCATGAATTATGTGTTTGGTGCACACTGCACATGTGCACACAGCATGCATTTGGTGCGCATTGTGCATGCAGTGTGCGTTTGGCACACAATGCACATGTGCGGGCAGCGAACCGGTGGCAATCCGTGGAGGATTTCACCGCTGGATGAATCCCTCTGGTGGGTAGCCCTTTGCTCTCAAAGAAGTTGACTGAAAAAGGTCTTCACTGAAATAAAGGCAGGATTTTGGGACAGAGTGATTACAGCATGGGGTGTTTGCAGCCATCCCCCAAAAGACAAGAGAACTCCCTCTCATTGTAGAAGGCTGACTGCAAATACGCTGTGCTGCAAATGCTCTGTACTAAGTTCTTGCATGGATTTGAGAATGGGCCTTTTTTGGCCAAACCCAGAAATCAGAGGAAGTCATGTCAGCAACCGGTAGCAACTTGTAAGCTTCCCTGCCTGCTTCCTTATGCCTTTCTGGATAAGCAGGCAGGGAAGATTGAAAATGATGATCAGTTGATCACAGGCACTTAGCAACCAGTCATAAGTGTGAACAGGTTGCCAAGCACCAGGATTCCAAGCACGTGAACCTGAGGAAACTGCAATGGCCATAACTTTGGACATAGTCATTAAGCAAGAACTAGCTGTATAGAATTTTAAGTTTTCAAGAATTTTATGGTAATGCATATATAAACATATTTATGTATTTTTATGATTGTATTAATACTGCTGTATTTCTAATTTGTATTTTGTTTGTTACATTTGACCATAATTTTTTTTTAAAAAAAGCTGTAAAGTCTTTTATTGTGCGATTAATTAGGGGTAGCTGATCTAGGCTGAAAAAGTCCAGACAACTATAAGATGGCACCAAAGTATTTCAGAGTAACAGTTTCATCTGGACTTACAGCAAGATTTTGCAGCACAAATTTGGCAACCCAAATGTGTAATGTTTAGCTGATATCATCTAGACTACTTTGGTGCAACTGTTTATGTCCCTCTACTTATTCAAATTACAGATCATCCACATTTCTGATGTTCTCTATGAGCTGCTCTCCGAGCCTTCAAAATAATAAATTAAGCTATTTGTGGACAAACATTTTGAACTGGAGACATATTTGAAATTATGAAATCATGTTGTAGATATATTCACAAAATTACTGCCATGCTATTATAAAATGGCTGTCATGATGAGCATCACAAGACAGAAAATTTCCCAAAAGAAAATTTATTAATGCTTTCTGCTATCTAGTGGCCCCTGGGGCCAAAATATGCTGAAAATAAATATGATGTAAGCAATCATTCTTTATTTTGCAGAAAGCTACCTGTGTATGCTGTGAATTTAAGAAAGTATTTTTTTAAAACAATCAGACTAATCATGGATCTTAATAAGCACCAAAAAGTATATTTTGACGCATATCCAGTAAGTGCCAATGAGCAACATGTTGCTTATCAGTAATCTAAGTCTTCAAAAATATCAAAACTCCTCTAAAATACTATGTTTGTGAATTTTAAATACATTTCTATTAAAAATGCAAGGAATATTTTCAGCTAAATTATTCAAAATCCATTAACTTTTGATATGCCAGTTATCATAATCTGTTTCTATTCCAAAACCTACTTATTACAGTAACAAAAATAGACTTTGTAAACTTACTCTAAAAAACACAGCCATTCAGAATTGCAGTCAAAGACCAGTTGCTCACGTAGCTGATTTAGCTTTCTGTAATTTTCTACAATAAAAGGAGTGTGGAAACGGCTTACAACCTTTGTGCTTGAAGAAAGAATCAAACAGGACATAAATGTGATTAATCAATAAATTTTTCAGCAGTGCATAAAATTAGGTCAGTATCTTCTTAGGATTAATATTTCTGAGAATTCATTAAAATATATTTGTGTGTGTGCGCACGCGCGCGCACACACACATACACATACCCTTCTTACCCCTATGGGTGGTTTGTGTCTTCCTAAATCTCAGTTCCTCTACCATAGGTCTGGGAGCTGCTCTTAGCACTGTACACTTCAAAGAGCTCTGATGTGGTTCCTGGGATCTGTTGGAGTCACTCTCCCAACTTTGGAGTCACAGCCTCAAGTGCCCTTACTATCAATGCGACCAGTTTGGCCTTTACTTTCCATAATATCCTTTCTACTACCTAATGCCCTATCACCAGGCACAGTTTCTTTCTTTTTTTTTTCTTTTTTTTTGGGGGGGGGGGCGCTAAGACTAAATGAAACAATTACATTTTCCAATAAGTTTGTATAACTCTTCTAATATTGCCTCAAATCCTTATGATCTGTAATATGTGATGCCAGCCAATTTCGCATAGTGGTTAAAGGAACGGAGCAAGAAACCAGGAGACCTTTATACTCTCTCTCAGCCGTAGGGAGAAGACAATGACAAACCACTTCCAAAAATGTTGCCAAGAAAACTGTATGGTCTGTTTTGTTGCTAGGGGCAAACCAAACCAAAAGTGATATTGTAAAAAATGATACTGATGCATATATTTACTTTAGCACTTTATAATATAAATTCTGTCATCAGAAACATCAATATATAAGCTTCATTGAAGTAATTAATAAAATAAATAGTAATTAGGATTTATATTAAACTACATACCTGCTAACTTTAATCCAATCTAATGGTACAGAAGATACAACTGAATTTTTAACTTCAATCTGAAACTGAAACACCAAACAATGAAGTATCAAATGGTTAATACTGTTTTAGAACAAAATTCTAAAATTCTTGAAAAGGTAGCAGAAGTTCTTCATAATTATCAATGATGCATTTGATGTCATAATTCTGTCCCAAAAATGTTACTATATATAAGGAAAACACTACAGCAATAGAAGAAATAGTCGAGCAACTATAAGAGACATAGGAATGCCAGCTCAAATTTCTATTACTATCAAGGCTATTAATTTATTTCAGATAAACAATTTCAGTTAAAGAATGTAACTAATCACCAAGCTTATACCAGTTCATAGAGCAATGTATACAGGTTTTCAGACTCTCAAAAATCCAAAGAAGAAATGAAGGTGACTTTGGGTAGATAAACTAAAGCATCAATCCACAGAATACTTCTGGATAGTCTTCTCTACCTATTTGCCTCATATTATCTCCCAAGATTGAGACACAAATTTAAAATCTGGCAGAAAGTACTGGTTTGAAAATGAAGCTTCTGTTTAATCATAATAAGTAATACTGCCATTATGGTTATAAATAATTCTTGAAAAGCATGACAGTTATAACAAAAGCCTATGTATCAAATTCAAGGAATGGAAGGAACCATTTAAAGCTCTCTGGTTTCATTTTCTATGCAAACAGGAATCCAGATGAAAGCAGATTATTCTTGTCATATTTACAAAACGGGAGCTCTTCACTTCCACAATTCCACTGTGAAACCATTTACAATGTTTGGAATTTTTTCTTAAAATTCATCTCAAAACTGCTTTATGACCTGAACCGTAGAATGGTCTTCTTCAACATAACTCCCTAAAGCTAAATTACGTTTAAGAAGTTTTAAAGTCTTTTAGAATGCCATCATGTCCTACAAAATCATCCATTATGGCTAAATCCATCCACCTCCCTCAAGGGTCTGCTGTTCTCTTTTCCATATGAATCTTTCTTAACATGGATTATCCAACAGTGGACGCAGTAGTCAAGGTAGTTATATAATACACAAAGGAATGGAATTATTACTTTTCCATTATTTAGGTGGCATGTTTTATAGCAGGATATGACTGTTTTTGTCTTTTCTGCAGTCACATACTATTGTTGATTTATTCAGTTCAGTTTATCTACTAAAATTGTTCTCTTTTGTGTCTCTGTATCATAAATTAGCAAATGCACTTTTATACAGTGCTTAGTTCTTATAATTACTGTAACTAACTATTCAATTATTAGCAAAGGTACACTTAGAAATAGATGTTGGCATTCTCTAACTTATATTATGACAGTTGACGCTTTTAATAAAGTTTACCCAAAACTTTATTTTTTATAATATAACTTCTGGTACATTGTTAGTAAATTACATACTAAACACATTTTTCTTTAAATGTTACTAGCCTTAAAACAACTCATGCCAACTCCCAATCCTGTTAGCAAAAGCCATAAGGTCAATTATAAGGGATTGTGAAATTTGTATTTCATATTACCTAAGAGCGGTAAACTGTTTAGTTCCAATCTACTCAGTAAAGGACAACAAAACTGTTGTTGTAAAAACATGATCAGAACTACATGATTGATAAAATTCATTTAATGTTGCATAAGCAAACATACAGCATAACAAAGTCAATATAGATATATATTACTTCTTGCCCTGATACTGATACGTAGTCCACAGAGGAGGAATTTAGCATTCTTCGTACATCCTGAATATGATTCTGGATTTGACAGACTACTATCTGAATCTCATCCTTTCTCTTCCTTATTAAAGGAAAATCATCAAGATCCTTGAATAGTTCAGTTTTGTTCCCAATTCTAAAAGAAAATTCAAATTAACTTTTAATTCAATACCATAGATATTTGTTTAACTCTAACAAAATGAACAAATACAAACAAATAATAATATTAATATGATCTAGGGCACTATAATTTAATTGTAGAAAGAAAATTTATAAGATCTGGAAAAAACATTTCTTCAAAAGAACTTCTGCACAGTTAGTTTAACTCTTTATGTATAAGGGGGTGAGGGGGTGAGAGAGAGAGAGAGAGAGAGACAAACTATGAGACAAACGTCCTTTCATTTTTGGAAAGGCCAAAAAAGGAGTGGTGCACCCAAGATGGACCACATCCAAACTCTAACCAGATCTGGAAAATCTGATATATCAGTTCAAAATTGGATTAGGCTGAGATAGTCTTACAGAATTTAATGGGAATTCTAAAAAAAAAACTAATGCAGCATATTACCTAATATTTTTTAATAAAAAATATATATTATTTATGTTAGATCATGTGTGTGTGTGAATGAATTGCATTACAAACAATTTGAGAAAAGTTGGGAAAGGTGAAGAGAACCAAACTTTCGTTACAATCACAATTCGGTAAAAAAAGGAAATCACTGCATTATACCTATACAGTACCCACCAAGTTACAAATTATATGCTTAATTTACTTACTTTGCTGCTTCTTCATTAAGTTTACTTAAATATTTTTTTGTTGAACTAAGCAATTCAGGAATTTCCAAGAGGCATTTATGCAGCAAGGATGCCCGTACTTGAACTTGTATAGCTGGAACCAGTGCTTCAATTGCTGTTTCCAAGTTAGAGAGTGTGCTTACTACCAAATAGAATTCTTGAACAGAACACTGAAAACATAAACAAATATCGTTTAAAATGATCAGTCTTGAGGTTACAATAGTCTTGCAAAACTTCCAAATCTAATAAATGAAGTTCTTTAAGATGGCACAAAAGTCTGTTGTATAAGTTCTAATACTCTGATTATATAAACAAAGTTTATTGTATTCTCTCCTTAATTTTGGATGTACACTGAAATATATGCATCTTGATTTCAATTATTATGGTAGGAAGAGAATTGATTTAGTTATTAAATGTTTAAAACTGAAGTAATTTAAATAAAATTTTAAATTTTAATGTTAAATATCAATACATAGCTTAAAAACAGTTAATGAATTTTAAGAAGCTAACGTACCAGGAATATAGAAAACATGGACAGTTTTAAGAGTTTAAAATTGCCATTGTTAAAAACTTAGATATTTCCAATTATGTTCTGCCTTACAATGTATAAAACACATTTCAGGAAAAGTTGCCTGCATTTAAATATAAGAGCAATGTGTTTTTTTTTAATTATCTGTAGTCTTACCTTTTTATGATAAATACTACAGATTCCTCTCTCAACATCTGGAACCTTATACAATAGAGACATGATTTGACCAAGAACACTTGATTCTGAGAAGAGAATCTCAGACACTGCATCAAGTCGGGAATTAATTTCACTGTAAAACAGAGGATAAATTAGATAAATAAAATCTTACTCCTTTTCTGCGTTTTCAGTAATGACTCCAAAGAGGAATAATAACGATCTATGGATATATTACAACATGCCTGGAAGAAACAGTCTCTCTTATTTTGATGCTAAAAAGATAATATGAAATTAATCAAACTACCTTTGCAAGAAATACCGTAAATGGGACATCAAAGTTCTCCCTGTGTCCAAATGCACTTTTATCTGACCACTTAGTCTTCTATATCACAAACATCCTCAAAATCATTAGGTTTTTGCTGTCGTTACCAAACAAGCAGGCTTTGAATTTTTTGCTAGGAGGAAACTGCCAACCAAGATTCCCAAGGAAAGGAAGGCAAACCTGCTTTGTTTCTATCGCTATTGGTAGCAACTAGATTGGTTCTCAACTCCATTATTCACAGGTTTTTTTTTCAACCAAAATATTTCAAAATTTGTCACTTTTCATTAATAGAAAAATTCTACTGACATCTCCTAATAATCTCTAGCTCCTGAATCTCCCTCTTGTTTCTTCCTCCCATGCCTCAATTTTGCCTCATTACTTCCATTTGTGAAGAGAGAAATATGGTTTCTCAAAGGATTAAGTCTACATTAAGGGGTTTGTGAGCCCTATTGCTGCTTCTGTCCCCACCTTCAACCTCACTGCTGCCTGTACCAGTCAGCTAATTAGGAGGGCACAAACACTGAAGTTGTTTCTTTAACCTAGCTGGGAGATGAACTAATCTCTATCCAAATTTACAATTTGTAAATCAACTTGGTTTCATAAAAGTCATTACCTCTTCATTTTTATCAGTAATTCATTATATACAGTAGGTACTGACAGAAACATGCAGATTTCATTATGTAATTTACAATATTCGGTAGTATACCAGTTTGAATTAGAGTGTGATAACATATTATGACAGTGTCTAAAGGCTCTGATCCTTTGCTGTAAAGTTAATCTGCACTTTAATCATTTTCACATATGGCTATGATACACAGTTCTAATAATCTAACACTAACATGGCAAACACTGTGCCTGCAGTAATCTTCAGTATTAAAAAGGGAGAGTAGGAGGGAAAGGGTCAATAGGCACAATGTGATATCAAGTGACCTATTTTTTCTACCTCTCATAGAATCATGTTTTGAAATACTGTCCCAAGAATTATACACTATAAAATCATAGAGGATTATCTTTAGCTTACTTAACAGAAAGAACATACCAATATAAAAGGCAGTTTTAAATGCTTTTTTACTTCAATTCTAGGATAGTTCTATGACAAATAGACTATCACAAATATTATCAGACATTAGCAATTCAAAAGACATTATTTTTATTTTATTTGGTGTTATTTTACACTATTATAATTTATGTTTTAACAAACTGCATTTAATATAAAACTGAATTATATAGAATTGTGATATTTAGTTTAAATTATTTACACATTTCTTTATTCAACTAAATGCAATATTAACTTGATTTCAAGCTGGACACAGTGACAAAGTAAGACTAGGTGCAAAAATACTAAATATCCATTGAATATAACAAATGCTATTACAATACATTTGTGAATAGTATTTTGTAAGTATTGATCTATGCAGAGATTTAAGAATAGTCAAATCAAGCTCTATATTTTTATAATAGACATCTTTGGGGAATAAAATTGTTACTAAAAAAACTGAACATGGTACCTCTCAGTGAAGGATTCAAACGTTGCTAACAAAGGATAACGAATGCCTGTAAATAATGATGCAAGTCTACAGTTTTTGTAAAGAAATCTCACACTAAAAATGGATTTAATGGTGGCAAACCAATGCAGCATGGAGTCACTGATACTAATTTCCCTCATTCTTAAAAGTAGGAGTAAACTATTATTAAGGGTAATCTAGATTTAGCAGAAACTAAATTTGCATATCAAACTGTATAGCAATATTTATAACTTATTATAAAGTATTTATATAGAGCAAATTTCTTTGCTCAAACAAGATGTTCCATATAAAATAGGATGGTTTTAAAGAAATGATATTCTCTGTTCATAAATGTTTAAGCAAAACAAATTCTACTTGACTGATGAGTAATATTGAGGATGAGAAAAATGCATATAAGAAAATGACGAATGCACAAGAGGATGAGAGAAAAATGTTATTTAAACTATATAGAGAAGTGAAAGAGAGCAAGGAATGGTTAAGATTAAAGGAAGAAAGCAAATACAGTATTATTTTGATGGAAATAATCAATTTTTGGGAAGTCAGTGAAAGGGCAAAATGAGATACTCATGGAGATGGAATGGAATTAAAAATATGTAGGAGGAATGTGGGAATTCTGATATGAAGTCTTGCATAGTTTTTAAGATGATTGGGTTCCTACTTTTCCTTTTTCTGAATATTGGAACTATGCTCACTCTTCTCCAATGTTTTGATATCTTACCAGTTTTCTATGAGTTTTCAAACATTAGACTCAGTTGTTCTAGATCACTTTTGTCAGCCCTTTCAACATTCGAGAATTAATTTGCATGTCCCTGGAGGCAAATTCATCTAAAGTAGAAAAGTGGTTGTTTTTTTTTACAACTTATATAATAAAAATGCTTCATAAAAATAATTTATGTAGTATGTGTGTATGTGCGTATTCACACGTATACATGTATATAGGTATATAAATATATATAAGGTGTGCACATATATATATAACATATATAACATATAACATATATAGTTTTATTAAGAATAATTATAATAGTAAGATCTAATGTGAATTAAAGAAAAGAGAATAGAAAGAATGAGTAAAAGTGCAAGAAAAAAGAAGGAATATAATAAGAGGAAATATCTATAGAAATAACTTTCAATTTTCATCACAAGTACAAACAAATTTAGTGACTCTTCACACCCCCTAATGTTACAAACATCACAACATGGCCAGGCCCCATTATGGTTGTAGGTTGAGGAGTACCTGTATCTCATCTTTTATCTACAAACAAATCAACAAAATAGCATTTTTTTCAGTCCTGATATCAACCAAAAATCCATTTTGCAGAAATAAAAACAAATGGCATAAATATTTAGTTTTTAAGAACAAATAAGCTTCTTTTTGTTACTAGAAAAATAAAACATATATGTGAGATTAGTAAATAAATCTCCAAATTTGAATTACAATGAAAGTAACAGGAACTGATCTCACTTGCATGTAAAAGAAATTAAATTAACTCCTCCCCCCACCCCTACCAAAATCTTCCAATTTTCATTGGAGGCAGAAAGATTTCTTCTTTTCTTAACCATCTGACTATAATTCTGACAATTCTATGAGGTTACTAACATGTTTTCCATTGCTAACACTCAATATCTTTCTAGAATTATTTTTATGAAATAACATTTTCAGAGCTGATGAATAACACTAGTGAAAATATTCATGAATGCATTTAGGATGATTATGTGTATAATGCAAATCTAACTCTAGCCAGCTAAATGACAATCAAGGACTTTTGTTATGCATGAATGAAGTGCAATTTCAGCAACATGTGCCAAGAAAATGAGTAAACCAATGAAAAAAGATGAATTAAATACTTGCTTCACTTATGTATTGATTCAAATACAATAGAAGATATAACAGAATACTAAAGATGTGCTGATACTTACATAGCTTTATGAGTTCTAATTAACTATAACTTAAACATAACTTCTACAGAGAGCTGTGTTTCTGACCAGTTTGAAATGTAACACTGCCCTTAAATAAACAATTTGATAGCATTTTCTACAATAAAGACTTCATTATCTGAATCCTTAATTTAATTTAATTTAATTTAATTTCCAATTTATATACCGCCCTTCTCCCTGAGGACTCAGGGCGGTGTACAGCCAAGATAAAAAACATAGAATACAAATATTAAAACATTTAAAAATATATATAGATTTGGGCCGAAAGTTAAGAATAACAAACTAATTAAAAAATTTAAAATTTAAAAATTTCTTCTAAGCCAACCCGGCTTGCTGGAAAAGATGGGTTTTCAGGGAACGACGGAAGGCATTGAGGTCATGGATTCTCCTTATCTCCGGGGGCAACTGATTCCAGAGAGTGGGAGCCCCCACAGAGAAGGCCCTCCCCCTGGGGGCCACCAGCCTACATTGTTTGGCTGATGGCACCCTGAGGAGGCCCTCTCTGTGGGAGCGCACGGGTCGATGGGAGGTCGTTGGTAGCAGCAGGCGGTCTCGGAGATAGCTACCCACTGAAAATCTATAAACAACCAGTGAACTTCTCTGAGGAATGTAGAAGTAACTAGACCGTAACAATCTGAATTTTACCTGAATCACTATATATTTTCTATGAAGTTAGTGCTAATCCGGAGTCTTAAATGTTCTGTTTTTTATATCAGTGGCCTTATACAACAAGGGATATGTTTGCATGTTTGTTTGTTTTTGTTCAATTTATATCCACTACAAACAAAAAGACTCTTGGCAGGCCACAATCCAGGACACTTCCATGTCCTTTTTATAAAAAACAATCTTCTAATCATGCTTTTCCTCTCCTAGATTTGCATTCCTGTACTGCTGGATTCATTCAGCCCTATAATTCAGTTATAACTCTATTGTTTTAGCAATTTAATATATTACCTAAAATAGAATTTCATTGTTCCCACATCATTTTTATTACAACAGATTACATGACTTTATGTCAGCAAGCTCAAACAATATTAAATTTCCCTAAATGCAATACAACAGACCAGCTAAATGCATTGTGTTTACACTGCTTCTGAAAGACAATGAAACATTTACAGCACATAAAGCTTTTGCATAACTATGAAAATCTGTATTATCTTCTCTGAACTAGTTCACGTTAGTGAGATAAAGCACCTGAGGTATTCTTTAATATGGATCTTCAGATCTTTGTTCTAGAACAGCAATAACTGCCTCTGCAACAAAGCAGGATAGGCTCCCTCATCATTCAGGAGTGCCAGTTGTAGGGTCATGGAAGCCTGCCTTCTTTTTTGCTCTCCCTCTTAAAACTTGCCCTGGACATTCATGTTGCCCCTTCCCTATTAGCACTCAGAAATCTATTGACTTGCCTGCTCAAACAAGCCCAGAGGGATGGGTAGGAGGTGAATAAGATGCTTGTGCCTCAGAAATGGTTTTAACTGAGAGAGGGGTTGCAACTATTTCTAGGTTCTTATATTGTGAATTTATGGTTTTGACTATATTTTATTTTGCATATCTCCAAATAACAAAGGGAGAATTGTTTGCTGCTCAGAATTAGTCTGATTAGAGAAACCCCAAAGCCCTGATTAATTGATTAGATGGATCAGACAGATAGATAAAAATACAAAAATATAATATAAATAAGCATTCTGTGAAGAAGTTTGAATACAGAGGGGTTTTTTCCACAACTTGTACTGACAGCATCATTCTTGTATCCTAAAGACTATAACCATATTTTAGTCCCTATGTATATTGGATTACCAGTATCTTCATATAATGGAACTGCATTTATTGATTAAGTGATCAGTTTACAGTATCTAGCATAAGAAGAGGTTCACCCATATGGAATTAAATTCATAACTACTATATTATAAGATTCCATTATCTCTGTTATGTTTTAGTATCATAGCTACCCCAGCTTTGCTTCTACATCAAAATATTATATGATACTAATTGCTGATCTAAAAATCCTTACATTTCACCATAGGTAAAAGGTAAAGGTTCCCCTAGCACATATGTGCTAGTCGTTCCCGACTCTAGGAGGCGGTGCTCATCTCCATTTCAAAGCCGAAAAGCCAGTGCTGTCTGAAGACGTCTCCATGGTCATGTGGCCGGCATGACTAAATGCCAAAGGCACACGGGATGCTGTTACCTTCCCACCAAAGGGGGTTCCTATTTTTCTACTTGCATTTTTTACGTGCTTTCGAACTGCTAGGTTGGCAGAAGCTGGTACAAATAATGGGAGCTCACCCCGTTACACGGCACTAGGGATTCAAACCACTGAACTGCCGACCTTTCGATCGACAAGCTCAGCGTCTTAGCCACTGAGCCACCGCGTCCCTATACAGTTCCCCATAGAAAATATTAAATGCTTGGTCTGGATAAACTCAATCCAACTCTGGATCAGCAATGGTTCATTTCACATATACAACATATTGATATGTTGGCCTTTCTTCTCTGTTAATAGCCCATTTACACATTTTCCTCAGATGTCTTTCAACTATTTTTCAAATTTTCAGCAAAATTACTATTGTATATAGAAGAGGCTTTAGTCATAGATATTCCTCTTGGGAAAAGATGAGCCATCTAGCATGGTTTTATAATGAAAAGCTGATATCAGAATGATTCTGAACTACAATTATAGCACATTTAGCTGCAACCATAGTAATCCATCATAATGTTAGGAGAGGAAGCTGGTTGAATACGCACTGATTAGGGGAGGAAATCAGCTTTTTTGATATATCACTGTAGATAAATTGCTGACAGCTCAGTATTTTACATAATATTCCATGTTTGAAGATTTAGCAATCAGATAGCAACCATGAGGCACTGAAGTCCTCCCTTTTAAGGATCAGTTCATTCCAGTTTACATTCCATCAACCTGGAAGACATTAATGGAACTTTCTTTGAGGAAGCATAACGGCAATTTATTATAAAAATATTTTATGCAGTTGTCTGACTGCTACTGCCCAACTCTGAGTAAAATGTAAGCAATAAAAATAGTGACACAGTATCACTATATTTTTAAAGAAAGTAATCAAACACACAGACACACACACACATTGTTATTTGCAGCAAATAACGTTGCTGCAAATTCTCTTTCTATTAAGAAACACTGAGTGACAAAGTTGGTTTGAATGCCAAGATTTTTTCTCTTAAGTTTGTATTATTCAACTTACCTAGCTTCTTTATATAATGGTACTCAAAAGTTAAATACATTTGATTTGTTTGGTAACAAATACCTGGATTTCAAGAGAGGCTGTGTGACCCACTTCTTTAGTTTTCGTCGTCCAAATGAAGTTTTTGTATGATCCAAGATACAGAAAAGACTGCCTTTGGTTTTCATATCAGTCTAAAATAATTTATAGGCATTAAATTAATAAATTGGTGCACAAGTTCAATATAAAATATGAATCCAAAATAGAAAGCAACTCAAATTGTTAATTCTAGAGAGATGAATGCATTATAGAAATATTTTTAGACATACCAAATATAAAAATCATCAAAAATCATATAATCCAAATTAAACATCTGCTTCCTTTTTTTTTTCTTTTAGTTCCCTTAAAATAGTTTACACTGGTAATACTAGTGATATTTTATATACTTTATATAAGTCTATCATCAGCTTAGTTCTGCGTTTCTGAGGAGGAGGGAGACTAGGAGCTATGTAATGAATCTTAAAAGTCTAATTCAGTAATTCCACGGCACAGCTCTGTAGATGGTCCATTTTTTCCAACTCTCTAGTCCAGGCCATCATAGAGACAGAGTTTCAAAGCCCAAAGAATGATGACACCGCTGTTAAAATCAAAGCAGTGCTAGGAACCTCACCTTAGGAATTAATGTGCCCGGGACTTCAGCATCAGTAATTACTTCCAATCAACGCCAGCTGTGCTCAATAGAGGCCAGGAGTTTCAAATATATAAAAACTCTATCTAAATAAAGCAAAGCACTGGAACATGTATGAATTCTGTCAGTTTCTGATAAACTACAGGCTGTACAGCTCAAAGTGCTGATCCTTGATTCTGACTCACAAATTTGACTATTTTACTGCTGATTCCACCATAAATCATGTATGTTTTCTGCATATGTCAAAACTGGCAACACTCATACCTTACTATATGAAACCTACAGAAGATTAGATGAAATCTTATGAAATTTTTTCTCCAAGTCTGTTTGTTACTCTAATCTCCTTAATTTGAACAGGAACACTGGAGAATATTGGTGAAATTAATGCACATTTGACCCTCTCTGGTTGCATAGCCATTGAACTAATTCCTAATCCATTTTTCCAATTCTTTCTAAATCTTTTCATTTTCAATCCATTTATTCATTGACTTTCTGATTCTTCCTCTACATATTTCCTACGTTTTATAACTTTAAAAAGTAAAAGCATAATTAGAGCTATATCTGGTTTCTAATTTTTAAATTTTACTTAATAGGTAACGAAAAATCCCTTTAGTCTTCAAATTCCACTTCAGACTCATTCTCTTGCCTCTTTGCTACCAGATTTAATTGCAGATTTAATACCTGGATTTAATTGTAGTCATTTCAAAAAGTAACTCCACTGTGAATATCTTTCTTTTTCTCAATGGAATTACCAGCTTCTTGGATGTGGCATTTGATTTAATTTTACTTAATTGAAAGGTGGATGAAATGTACATACAGACCAAAAAGGACTGGAAAGAATAATGTAAAATTTAATTCATAAAGTACATAAAAACATAATTATTCCTTACTTGATTCTGCAAGATTTCAAGATTCTTTAATGTAGCTCCATTTAATGTCATATATTCATCTTCACTTGATAACTTCTTAAAATTACTTAAAGAAAAAAAGCATCCATAGTAAAGATACAAAACAGTCACTGGCACTCTAAAAATAGCACTTAACTTTATACATTGCAAGAAAAAGACAAACTCAGTAATAGTTATAAAAGAACATGATTGATTTTACTTAATACATTAAACATTAAAATTTACATTAATACATACATTTTCATTAAAAAAATTAATTTAAATTTAATTTAAAATTTTAAAATTTTAAAATTTGTTATAAATTTAAAAAATTTAGTGATGCTAGTGGCTTTCTTCACTTTTTAGGTACCGTAGATATCATGTTTCATGTCTCATTCCTATATATTTCCATGGTGCACAGTGGTTAGAACGCAGTATTGCAGGCTAACTGCTCATAGCCAGTAGTTCACTCCTGATCAGTTCAAAGTTGACTCAGCCTTCCATCCTTCCAAGGTGCGTAAAATTAGGACCCAGATTGTTGGGAGCAATCTGATGACATTTGTAAACAACTCAGAGTGCTGTAAAGCACTATGGAGGGATATATAAATCTAAGTGCTATTGCTATTGATTTTCATAGTAAATTTAAACAGCTTCATAGATGAGTTAACTGAGCTAATTTATTTCATATGGGATTGAAGATAATTGATTCCTAAAATACATTCATGCTAGACCAAAGACACTGTGAATCTAAAATCAGAAATCAAGAGTTAAAAGGCAAAGCTAATAAACTCACAACTGAAGAGAAAAGGAAGAAGACTGCCCTAAGGACATCTTAAGATAGAGATTCTTCCAGAACTTAGAAATGTCTGGTTCAACAAACATATGTTAATAGGAAGTCCTTTAATAATCAATAGTTCTTCCTGTCCTTGGGACTTTGGCAAATTGCCTAAATCAGGAGCTTTCATTCAGCTAAATTTGAAAATTTGAGATAAGAAGAAATTCTCCATGGCCTCCATGGAAATTCACTATGGGTGAATAGGCGGCAATATAAATTTAATTAATAAATAAATAAAATAAAATAAAATAAATAAATAAATAATAAATAAATAAATAATAAGTTTTTTTCATAGCTGCCTTAAGAAGAAGCAACAAAAGAAAGATGAATGTGAGGTTTTGCCAGCGCATATGTCTCTTGAATTCTGTACCATTAGAAGCAACAGACTCATTTGGCTATTTTTCAAAACTTACTTAACTCTGTTTTGTTTTCCTACCAAACTGTAAATAAATATCTTGTGCTTTTATTTCACTCCAGCAGTTTGGCTGAATATTTACTCCATCACCTACTTAATAATACCTATTATTATTATTATTATTATTATTATTATTATTATTATTATTATTTTAATAGTAATATTATTATTACTATTATTTATTAAGGTATTAATTCAGTGATACTTTCAGTCCTCTATTATAATGCTGCTTTTGTTGTTGTTACTTCTTATATGCTTTTTATGATTGCTTTTTTTCTGACCGACTACTGGATTGAGAATAAAGATTTTAAATTGGGGATATGTGTGTATTTGCCTTTGAACCATTCTTGACTACTGGCAACTACACAGGCAAGTTCAAACAGTTTTCAAGGCTGTATTTTCAGAAATGATTTGTTAGTAACATTGTTGTCATGAATCTGCAACAATAATTTACAGATTTCACTGAAGGAGATAGATATTGATACAGATATATAGGTATACATTATGCATGTACAACTGAATTGAATTGCTGATGCCATTAGCTGGAAACATAGCTTTAAATTTTTTCTACTTCTAAATATAATTTTCATGATAACTTGGATATCACAATTATAGTGCACTTATTATGTGAAACAATATTTCCTATAGTATGTAAATCAATGTAATAACAGTTTTAGTTATCTAAAATTAAAATTATTTACCTGGGATTGTAGAGTATCTTCTCTAAATTAAATTCTTTAAGATACAAGATTACAGCAGCCAAGGAGCACAACACTGATTTATCAAACTTTAAAATCTGGGACAATGCTTGAGAACCTGAAAAAAGCAACAGTTTGTAGCCAGTTCTCCAAAGTGGCATCTTAATCATTACTATCACAGAATTATTTTCTGGACTACCAAAGAGCTATGTTCCTACAAATTTACCTTTTCTTGGATTTTTATTAAACTCATTTATTTACTCACCGTAAAATGCTAACAAATTAATTTTATGTCAAATTGATTAAAACATTTCTTAAAAAACAGGCAGGGTTCCTTCCCAATGCTACTACTTTGATCAGAAACAAATAAGGATCAACATACTGTTCAAATTACTAGTGTAAAGTTGAATTTTTTAATTAACTTTATGTTTTGATTTAAAGCACTGCTAATTTAGAATTAGTTTTTACCAGCTCAAAAGAACAGGAAATAATAAATTTTTCTGCTACTAAACACTGTTGTATGAAAAATAAATAATATATAAGTACATATATTCATCTTAAAAACTATTAATTTCATAAATGTAAACAAATATTTTGTAAATTATGTCAAACTAACATGACACAAAGAAGTTTTATAAAATAATCAAGTCACCTGTAATACACACAATTGCTAATCAAATAAATAGGTACCTGTGCCATTAAGTATTTGATTGCCATAGAAATCTGTAATCATCTTAAAAGCACTTCCGTACTCAAAATGTTCATTTTTCATTCTTTCAATTCGTATTCTGTCATCTTGTAAACTGTAAAAAATAGACATTTTTAACTTTACTATGCTGTTATATACAGCTGAACAATAGCAATTGTCTCCATACTTTACTTCAACATTCACACAAATGACTATTTTTCCAAGTGAAACTTTTAAAATCAAGTTGATTTGAAAGGTGACCTTTCCTTAATGCATTTTGAAAGGATTCACTTGCTACAAATTCAATTCCGAGGAAGATTTAGAGTTCTTAATTTGGACTTTAAATGTTACTCTCTTTCCTCTTGCTAAGTCTTGCAATATTTACATTTCTAAAAGAATGACAGTAATTGTACTATTATTTTGTTAGTTTGACTAACATGATGTGAAAGAATCAGGATAGGAACATCTTGTTACCCAAATTGTTTTCACACCATTGAAATGAAAGCCTTTTTTTTTCATTTGTAAATAAATGGTGTCCGGTATTAAGTTATCTCCTAAAAGGTCTTTCTTCTGACCAGTAGCCAGTTATGTTTTAGAAACTAAGACATGCTTACATGGTTGAACAAAGACTTTTGCCATGCCATGTTTGCTATTTTTAATGATTTTTGAAGACATTTAAAACATTTTGCTTAACTCTGAATTCTAAGAAGTCCAAAAAATAATTACTAACAAATGTATCAATTTAATCAATGCAAAGTGGGGATTTTGGCTTTTCATGCATATGAGAGATAAAGATTCATGAACAGTAATTAATTACGGTATGTATGTATGGTCCTCACATGAAAACAAGATTAAATGTTGGCATCAAGATCTTATTTGAATTAAGCCCAGAAGAAATCACTCAACTGAAAGATGTTTTGGAGCCACAGAAGATTCAATACCAAAAGAGAATTTGGAAATATATGCAGCAGTCCAAAGTCACTTTAAAACATTTCATCACAGGAGTTTTAAGTTACCCATTTGCCATTTATTCATCTATCAAAATTCCAAGAAATGAAAAACATTGAAAATTCTGGCCTACCACATCTGAGAAGATAAAAAACAGTTAATCCAGAATACAAAAATTATGTTACTAACAGATCTCCACTGCTGACTTGTCACTGCGTTTTTTGTATTTACCAGATGAGTTCATATTTTTGGATTTTCAGACTTTCCGTAACCTGCCAAGTTTCTTATCAGTAAGCTAACTGCGCCTGTCCACATTCCTTCACTTTTTTTTCTAACTTTCTTTGTTCTGCCAAGAGGTCCGGCCGCAGAGAGGTGGCCGGCAGGAACGTTGCCAAAATGTAACTAATTTAGATAGTGAGATGTTTTATTTTCTTTATAACAAATAAATGAGTTTTTCTTAGAAGATATATCTTCGGATTTATTTTCTTAAAGTATGCTTCAAGGGAAAAGTCTTGATCCACATCTCTAAATCAAAGTGCAATTACCCAAAAGCAGAATGGGATTAATTAGCACCCTGACATGACTTGCTCTTGGACCCATTCCTTTGGTCCAGAGCTAAAAATAGGTTACTACATCTGAGCCTCAAAAAATTAGACAATAAGCACAACACAAATCTTAATGCCATCTAGTGGCTATACAGATTTTTGCAGATCAGTTCTGGCTCACTCCAATAATCCTTAATTCTAATTATGCTCTACCAATAAGTAAGACCCCATACTCCTATAACAGATAAGGATTATAATCATATGATGAAGCTGTGGAATAAAAATGACTTCTGCTTAAGCTAACAATTAGACTCAGTTTGACATTTTTAACACTTTTGAACTATTCTTCCAATTATACCAAAAGCCTGTATTTCTACAAGAGGAAAGAGAAGCAAATATTACTTGAATAATTGTTAAAATTACAAATAATAATGCAGAAAATAGATAGAGAGACAAGTTCTAGGATCATTTGAAAACTAGTACTGTACAAGACATTTAAAATACAAGTAAGAAGAAACAGATGAAGACACTTTTGAAAAAGAATCATGCAACACACTGTAGTATAGTACTTTGTTACTCCTACTGTATAGATAAAGAATGAAGAAGGTAATCTGGTTTAACAAATGAAAGAACAAATAAAACTATGAATGGAAATATGAGTATTTATTGGATTTTGATATGCTATGAAACAGTTCTAACAGCAAAATCTCTACAACTAATGAATAAGCAACACCACAATTTTCCTACAAGCTTTCAAACACCAAACACAAATTATTGAATGTCAACATGTAACATTTAAGATTCCACTGATAGTTATTCTTCATGTTTTACCTAAAACTGAACAAATTAATTTTTTTTGTTCTTTTTTGAACTGATTCAATGCAATAGCTAATACATCTTTATTAATTCTTGCTTCCCTTTTGTACCGCAAAGACTTGGATTTGGAAACACTTTTATTTTGTTCCTAGTAGTATCTATGATTGATGTTCTTCAAATGGCAATATTCAATTTTCTGCAAACTACTCACCCCTGGAATGCAAGATATAGTTCTCTATCATACAATCATTTTTTACCTAACCTTTTTAATGAGAAGGGAAAATGACATGCTTACCTACAACTTTTAGGGTGTTTTTTTCTGAACACATTTTTCTAAGCTATTTCTTTGTTGCTACTGATATCTTTGTACTATGCTTTAAAAAATGGAAACACTGCTTTATTTCAGTATCTCTGTATAGAAATCTATTCACTTCCTATGGATACTGAATAACCTTATAACCAGTTTCAGCCCCAACGAGAACGAGATTTTTAAGTCCTCTCCCTTCCTTTAATTTTTTGCAATGCCACAAAATAAAATATCTATTTTAAAGTCTCCTACATTTACAAAAGACAAAATTCCTAAGCAATGTAATTCATGTTGCTTCACTACTTCAATATTATGAAAGATGACAGGTACAATAAAAAGTTCCTAAGAAATATGAAAATGAAAACTTTTAAGCAAAATAAATAAATAATAGTCTATATTTCATTTAAAAACGGAGTTCTAAAATAGTTTCACATGCTCACTCAATCCTCTAATTCATTGGTTTCCAAGTGCTTAATTCATTTGGTTCAAAAACAGAATGTGAAAAATATGTGACCTAAGAACTGGAATAGCAATAACAATACAAACATGTAGCCCTAGCCTAAATGATTATGTCATGATTCTCCTAATTATGAAAAAAAAAAACTTCTTCTATAACAGAAAAAAAAGATGTCCCCCCACCCAATTCCAGGTCTCTGCCACTTTTATTAAAGACCACAACAACTTTGTGTCAGTACTAGAATTATTTAGATACAAGACCATATAAACAGCCTGAGTCTAAATTAGACCTCCCCATCCTCCTCCAGTTGTGCTGAATTTCAATTCCTAAGATTGTTACCCAGCATGGAGTTAACTTTTGAAAAATAGCAGGTTGTGGAAGGGTAACCGAAATATCAAATAAGGCCTACTTGGAACAGCTTTCAAACTGAGATTTTAAAATATTAAAGATACATTGCATTGGTTGGATACATTGGATACATTGCATTGGTCAGAATCCAAGGGCCTTTAGAGACATAAAGTTATCTTCTAAAGACCTATTAGCCTTTAATCATTCTGTTGGGAAACAGGGAGAAGATACACAGAGAACAATCAGGTAAAAGGCAACTTAGCAGCAATAGGAATGTGGGTGGGCCAAGGTGCTCAAAAGGCCATGGCCTTTCCCTAATTTGGGTGGCTGTAAATGGGACAGTGAAAGAAATGTACTTTCAGACTTGCAAGATTCTGTTAACATGATCATAACAATAAAGTTGAATTAGTTCATCTGGCAGTCTTTTCTGTCTGATATAAATTGCAAGGCTAACAGTTCTCTTCTTCTCTTTCCTTCTACCTCAGCGGTTCTCAACCTGGGGGTTGCGACCCCTTTGGGGGTCGAACGGCCACTTCACAGGGGTCGCCAAAGCCCTCTCTCGCCCCCCCCCACGCCTTCACTCACCCTCACCCTCTGCCTCTGTTAGATCGCCCGGTCCCCGTTCGCTTACCCCGCCCACTCCCAATCTATTGCTGCCTCCGGAGTCCCAGCTGGTGGCTAGAGGGGAAAAAAACTTTAAATTCTTGCCGCGGGGCTTCAAAGAGCTAGCTGCAAAGAGGTAAATTCCTGGAGCAAGTTTTTTTCCCCCTATCTATGCTGAAAAAGCGAAATTGAAAGTAAGCAACGTGACAAAATGAGGCAGAGAGATTTCTTTTTCTTTTTCCTCACCAAAAAAGGTAAGTGCAACACTGCAAACAATGGGAAATTTAGGGAAAAAGAGGAGAGTTCCAAGATTTTAAAACACAAAAGAAAAAAAGCTCTATTTAACTAGGAAATTGTAATAATTGAGATACTATTAATTGGTTAAGTTGTGGTTTGGAGGAATATATGGGGGAAATTATTTGGTTTATTATTATTGGTAAATATAATTAATTGATTTGTAAGAAATTGGATTGCATGGAAATAATTGGAATATTCATGTTCATATTGATTAATATACAAAAAAGATAGTTATATAACTAATTGATTTATATTAAAATGTTGAATTTGTATTAAACAACTGTATTACATAATTAACCAATGTGAGGATGGATATAAAAATAGATGACAATGGGAAGGGGTATAATATAGAATAGAAGGGAAAAATTGAATTTGATTAAGATTAGAGATGAGGATGAAGGGTAATATTGTTTTTTAAAAAAAATAGATGAGGAATAAATATGGTAAAAAGGAAATATAGAAATTGTAAATTTAATTGAAATGACTAAATACTGTGTTGGAAGAAATATCCTTCTGGGTTCTGCTCCAAGCGGGGAAAAAGACACTGGAAACATGGAGACTGCTTGGAAAGATGGTTTAATGTTGGACGGATCACATGGCTTGATGGGGCCATTGTGTTAGTTTCTGTTGCTATTGTGTTGCAAATGTCCTTTGACAAAGGATTGAGTTTCTGCCTCTGGCCCATTAACAAAGGGTGGGGGGCAGGAAGGTGGGAGCTGCTTTGTCTGTAAAATATGCTTCTCCATTTCTCATACAGGTAGGGAAATATAATATTCTGCCTTTTTAATATTTCCCAAAATATTTCATTCTTCTAGGAAAGGGGTGGGTGCTAACCTCCTACAACTGTTTAAATTTGTGAACCGGCCAAATAGTCTGTTCAAAGAAAATACGTTGTATGTTTGTATGTGTGTTTCTAATTATTGCTATTTATTGCTATTTGTTCTCTTTTATTCTTTAAAGTTTAACAATGCATTCTTTATCTTAATATCTTAATATTTGTTTGGCTTTCTTCCCTTTCATCTTTTTTATTGTACAGCAATCTTTCTCCTCAAACCTATCACCTCTGTCTTTTCTTTCTTTCTTACTTTCTCTTCCCCCCCTCTTCTTCTTCTCCCTACTTCCTCTTTCTCTTTCTCCTCCTCTCTTCCTCCCTCTCTTACCTTCACTCCTACTCTAATTTCCCTTCCCTTCCTTCATCCCTCTCTATTGCTGTATCCTTTTATGCATATGGACTACTCAGAGGGCTGAAAAAGTTATTTTTGACCAGTCCTCGAACTTACAACTGTCCTCACAATTTACACATTTGCGCTATCTTGTCACCATGGTGAAGAGAAGCAGTTGTGAAATGAGTGACACGGTTGTTAAGAATGCTACAATGGGCATAAATGATGACCAGTCATAACTGCGAAACTGCGAGGTCATAAGTGCGAGGACCTGTCAGAAATCACATTTTTCAGCCCTCTGGGTAGTCCTTTTGTGCACAGGGACTACTCAGAGGGCTGAAAAAGTTATTTTTGACTGGTCCTCGCACTTTTGACCAGTCCTTGAATTTACGACTGTCCTCACATTTTACGTTTTTTGCCCTATCTTATACCATGTTGAAGAAAAGCAGTTGTGAAATGAGTGACATGGTTGTTAAGAATGCTGCACAGGCATAAATGTGAAGATGGTCATAAGTGTGAGGACCAGTCAAAAGTGTGAGGACCTGTCAGAAATGACTTTTTTCAGCCCTCTGAGTAGTCCCTATACATATAGCCATGGCCACCCAGTCACATGACCAGCTAGCCACGCCCACCCAGTCACATGACCTCCAAGCCACGCCCACAAAATAAGCCACGCCCACAGATCCAGTAGTAAAAAAATTTAGAACCCACCCCTAGTTGGGGGTCACCACAACATGAGGAACTGTATTAAAGGGTCGCGGCATTAGGAAGGTTGAGAACCACTGTTCTACCTTCTCCAGTATTCTTTCACAGACTTCTCCAGAGAGCTATGTTTTTGCACAGTATGTCTGAAGTAGGATAATTTAGGACTGGTAATTTACTTCTTGAGGGACAACTGCATTTGAATATCTTTTCCAAGGCCTTCATGGCTGTTCTACCAAGTGCCAGTCTGCACTTGGGTACTTAGGTAAAGGTAAAAGTTCCCCCGCACATGCATCCTAGTCGTTTCTGGCTCTAGGGGGCGGTGCTCATCTCCGTTTCTAAACGAAGAAGTTTCTGTGGTCATGTGGCCGGCATGACTCAACGCTAAAAGCGTATGGAGAACTGTTACCTTCCCATCAGAGGTGGTCTCTATTTTTCTACTTGCATTTTTTATGTGCTTTCGGACTGCTAGGTTGGCAGAATTGACTGTTTATTCCTTTACCATTCATGGTAGATCCTAAAAGGCAGAAGCTATCTCACACTTCAGTATCTTAATTGTCAATTCTAAGGCTATTGTTCTACCTGCTGTCATTAGTTTGGTCTCCTTTATATAGGTAGTCTTTGATTTCCAACAGTTCATTTAATGACAGTTCAAAATTGCAATGGCATTGAAAAAAGATCCTTTTTCACAATTACAACCACTGCAACATCCCAATACTCATGTGATCAAAATTCAGACACTTGCAACTGCAAGTATTTTTGACAACTGGAGTATCCTGGGGTCCTGTGATCCTTCTTGCAACCTTCTGATAAGCAAAGTCAATGGGGAAGCCAGATTCACTTAACGATGTTGTTAGTAACTTAACTGCAGTGATTCACTTAAACAACTGTGGCAAGATAGGTCATAGAATGGGAAAAATCCATTTATCAACTGTTTCGCTTAGCTTTAGGCTCAGTTGTGGCATAAGTCGAGGACTACCTGTATTTACTGTTAGTCCTAATTTTTCACTGGCTTCTTTACCTTTATTATTTGATCTTAAATACACACATAGCATACTATTTTAATAATTCCCTCTGTAGAATTTTTAAAAAGATAAATCTAGTTGTGAGCAAACATTTCAAGAGTACATGTCCTATATATAGAGGGGGGAGGGGAGGAGAGAGGAACATACTGAAAAAAGAAAAGAGACTGGAGAATTAATGGTGATAGTTTTCATTAATGTCTCAAAAGAGTTTTTATTTTATTTTATAAATATTATATTCAATAATTGGTCTAGAAATCTTCATGGCTTGACAATGCATTATCTTCATACTATGGAAGTAATATAGGATCTTTGATAAAGATTCCATCCTATCCCAATAAATATTATACTTATCTATATTTGAAGTAACAGCCATATAAACGGTAGGATCAATATGGTAGGATTCCAGATCAGAAAACCTAGTACACCATCAAATGATTACTTATTATCAAGACAAAGGTTCAAGAAAGGTACATATAAGGACTTGCTCACTTCTCATACTTACAAAAATCTGAAAAGGACTTTAATGTTTTGAATAAATAAATAACTAATTGTTCTACTATATAGAGGCTTACCATACAGAAGTCATTCTAATTATAAGCTTCTCAGTCTGATCTGACACATCTCTAGGAAGAATAATCTCAACTGGCTGCAGGCGTAGTATTAGATTTTCCAAGTCTAAACGAGCTATAGAATCTTGAAAACTGTCAAACAGAACCTCTCCTGTAGTAGGCTGGACCGCCTGAAAAAAAGGATATAGCAACCTCTTAAATTATTTTCCAGTTAGAATAACTCTGTGAAACCTTAAGACAACTTATTTCTCTCTCTCTCTCTCTTTCTGAGTTTAATAAACCAACTTAGACATAGAATGATTCTAAAGAATGTTTATTCTTTATTTACATGAACAAATGTTCATACAATATGTAGCTATTATTTGTCTTCAGCCATACAAATGTCTCAAGGTATTTGCCAAAGTACTTAGCAATCAAGCGTTCAATTGTCCCAACTAAGACCATTATTAAGCTGACAATTATTAAGCATTGTTTAAAACTGCTAAACTGCACATGGTATAATTCATATCACACATTTGTTTCATATATGTACTAAAACACAGTTTTTATTTATGGTCCTGCTTTTAGTTAGTTTCATCAAATTCCAAATTCTGGGATCCAGTATTTGTTCGTTTGTTTGCTTGATTGTTAAATTCATTTGCCACCTATCTCACTGTGAGGCTACTCTAGGAGGCTTTGGTGTTTTGGTGTTGCTCAAGATGCTACTTTATAGATATTCTGGATTATGACTTAAATGATCCGTAGCCAGTTCAGTCAATGATCCTTTTGTAATATAATAAATGAAGGGAGAGGTAAAATCAGTTGAGGAACGTTGGTATAAACTGTCAAACTTTAATAATTCTCCAGATTTTCTTATATAAAATTGGGGTTGACCTGAATTAATTCCACTTTTTTTTTTCCTGTTGAAAGCAACAAGGCTTCAGTGGAATGTATCGGCCCTTACCAATCTATAAAAGTTATATATAAAACCAACCAACCAACCAACCAACCAACCAGGGTTGAATCTATTACTCCTTGTAATATACTACTCAGTAGCATGTTAGAATGCAGTATTTCCACTTTTTCTTCCCACTATCGGTCTCCCCAAAACTATTTCAAAAATATTGGGCAAAGGGATAGGTTTGAAGTATAGGTGAGAAGAGATGACAAAATAACCCTAAACTTTTAATCCGTCCACTCTACAACCAACCCATTCCTGAATGTACTCCGACCCTTAAAGTTCTTGTGGAGCCAACAGAAAAGCAACATCTGAGAAAGTCCCCTTCATTGCTGGTGCTGCAGTAAAACAAATTACAGTGGTACTTCATTAATTGATCTGGGAGGTGCGATGATTACCAAAAATGATGAGTACCAAAGAAATTTTTACCATAAGAAATAATATACCGAGTATATACAAGGTAACCGACACCAACCAGTTCTAGCTTGTGCATTGAGTACCAAACAAACAATGAATACCAGGACAAAATGTTTACATCAAAATACGTTGAGTACCAAATTTGATGAGTTTCGAAGCAGTTGAGTACCAAGATACCCACTGTATTGTATTTGTATTGAAGTACAGTTGGATACACTGTAAACAATTAAAATTTCTATAGCTACAATTATAAATTAAAACATTTTAGAAATGCTTACCACAACGCCTAAAATAATGTTGTGATTCTTATGGTTTAAATTTTCTTTATTTTCAGAGATGCAGAGAAGATAATTATCCCAGACATTTGAAGAGATTTCTTCAGCCTCCATTGAATTATCTAATTGCAACAGGGGATTCAAATGTAGCAAAGTGTTAAAGGAAATTAATTCTATATGTAATTTTTACATAACCCAAATACAATATGCCGGTCTGAAACTTTTACTTTTGTACAAGGCCATTTTGTGAAGGTTTTAGTCTCTATCTAGTTGGGATAGAAATTCTAAATTATTAAAGAAAATGTGGGGTTTTACCCCCAATTTATTTTACAAATCTCTAAATGTTGTTCCGTGTGTCACTTTTTAAAAAATCAAGAATCTCCAAATGATTTTTTTTTATTTTCATAGATTGTATTTTAAATCCCTGAAATCACTTTTCCCCTAACCCTGTGACAGACGTTTTGAAGCAAATAGAATTAAAGTTAAAACTACATCATATTCATGTAATGAGTTTTGTACAATAATCTATACAATGCTATTGTATAGAAAATGCTATTTTAATACATAGAACACCACAACAGGATAACCATTATCCCTAATATGGGCAAGTTTGAAGCAAAACAGAAGAAGCAGGTGTAAATGTAACTGGAAGAATAAACAAGAGTATATTTCAAACTAACGAATAAGAGGTACATGAAAATAAATGTCATCAAAATAATTTAATATTCATAATAAAAGGATATCTTCTCCTAGAAATGTAGCTTTGGTATACAGTGAAGTTAATTTTCGGGTAAAAAGAGAGCTTTTGTTTTCTCCAATAGCCTTCAAAGCAGCAGTTTCCATTTGTTTTACTACTCCTACCTACAAGAGAAGCAAAGAATATGAAGAACATGAATGTTAAATAAAAATAAATATATCAAATATTGAATTGTTTTAACTTAATTATTTTCACTTAATTATTATACCTCCACCATTGCTGGTCCCAAGCCTAAATGAGAAAAGAGGACGGTTGCGTGTTGGGCTAGCAATCCGTCCCTGTAAAAATATCCGCTACAGAAATAGCAAGAAGGATCTCAAGAAAATTTGGTCAACCAAACAAGAGTTCTGTTTCAAACCATATCGTTTATATGACAACACTGGAACATCTTGGGGACCATAATTTTCAGATAATATTGCCCTACTTAAAGAAATTGAGCTGAAACTACGAGTGACAATTGTCTTAGATGAAGCAGCAACAAAAATTAGCCTCAGGATAAGTGCCAAGTAATCAAAGGTCATGTATGTAAACTCCACCACACACATATACAATAAATCACACTAGGATCACAGCAACTGGAGGAAGTAGAAATTGGGGTAGAGTAATTGGTCAAAATGGAGAGGCAAAGACGGACATCAAGTGCTGCATTGGAAAAGCAACAACTGTTTTCCAGAAGATAAATAAAATCTAATCCTTGTTGTTTATATCACTTAAAACTTAAACTCCATTTGCTTGCTTCTATAATGATCCCAGCAGTCATTTATGCCAGCAAGAAGGCATCAGCAAGTATTAACAAGAGATTTTACATCTTCTAACAAGGATGTCTTTCCAAATTCTAAAGATTCACTTTTGATCATGTTATTAATGAAGTGCTCCAAAAGAGCTTCTCCTGCAAACTACATAACATTGTCATACCAATAGCCTTGGTAGTACAGTGGTCTAAAGCACCCTGTTATTAAGACCAGCTGCCTGCAATTACTGCAGGTTTGAATCTCGCCAGGCTCAAGGTTGACTCAGCCTTCCATCCTTTCTAAGGTAGGTAAATTGAGGACCCAGTTGTGGGGGCAATAAGCTGACTTTGTATAAATATACAAAAGGATGAAGGCTATTGCTTAGCACATTGTAAGCCGCCCTGAGTCTCCGGAGAAGGGAGGCATATAAATCAAATTAAAAAGAGGATGTTGTTCAAGAGGATACCCCCCAAATAAATGGCAAAGAACATTCATAGAAGACTTAAAGACGCTAAACATCACCTGAGAAGATGCTGAAGTAGTCGCTAAAGAATGAAAATGCTGGAGATCCTTTGCTGCCTGATATCCTGCACAGGCTCTAATGCTAATGCTAAATGGAATTATTTTACAAACTGGTGGAAATCATACCTATCAATTTAATTTTTCCTCTGGGAAACATTTTATAAGTATAACATATGATCAAGAAGCAGACTTTACTCCTTGGAAATATATCTTAACAATCATAACATTGTGATCTGACTTAATAACCAACTTCTGGTCATGACATTACATTTAGGGCCACATACCACACAACTAAGTCATGGTTCATTTTTACCACACTATTATGACTGGAATCATGCAATGTGATTATATTCCCAATCTCCATCTAGATTTATGTTAAATAGGCACATGGATCGCCATAGCCATGGTGCCAGAATGAATAAATGAACAAATGAAAATGCTGATGTAACTAATGATTTTGACAGACCCATGGTTTAATCATCTCTTTTTTTTATAAATTTTATTAAAGCATTTTGTTATAGTTCAAAAAAAGAAAAAAAATCAAAAACAGATGTATAATAATTTTTCTATCACGGTGTAACATCACCAAAATATCCATATATATATGTATATATATGTATATATATGTAGGTCTTTGGTTATTCGGGTCCTCTCCCACGCAAAATTGGAAGTGTCTTGGCGACGCCTCGATGAAGTCTCATTCGTCATCCTCAGGCCGGTGTTCTCGGCTTCGTGCTTCCAGGAGCTTTGTCGAGGCGTCGCCAAGACACTTCCAATTTTGCATGGGA
Organism: Arizona elegans; assembly: GCA_022577455.1. NCBI lineage: Eukaryota > Metazoa > Chordata > Lepidosauria > Squamata > Colubridae > Arizona > Arizona elegans. Next base: position 61,715,998 of record JAKOOJ010000008.1, read on the forward strand.
GAGGACCCGAATAACCAAAGATAGATACACACACACACACACACACACACACACACCAATAATCAGAGAGTAAAAATGGAAAATATTTACAGATTCTTGTATAGAAATTTACATTTCCAATACTTATTAATTACCATAAATATGGTAATTAAATATGGTTTAGTCATCTCTCATATCATGCACACTTTTTTTGCCTATGCAAACCTGCTTTGTTAGGTTTGTACAGTAAAATGGGAGCAGAGTTAAAATTCACTCCAGACCTTGTTCCTTGCTTTGCCTGCATAAGTCTAATTAGCTTTTAAAAACTGTGATCTTCCCTAAGTTGCTTGTGATATCCTGGAGGGTAACAACTCACAGTTAAGAAACTTTCCCATTATTAATCATTTTAAACAAAAAGCAAAGAATTGCAGTTCAGTGACAGAGCATTTGTTTTGCTTGTAGACATTCAAGACACCTGCCTAAAATCCTGAAGTCTTCAACAAACAAAGGAAATAGTATACTAGGACAGATGGATCAATTATCTAATGATATAAAATAGCTTCCTGAATTCTAAACCAAAGTTATAAATCATAAATGATACCAAACAACAAAATAAATAGAGGGTAAAAGTACACAAGTAATATTGGAAAATTGCATATAAATTCAGTGAGAATTAAATGCATGCTTTGATTACTTCAAAACCAAATTAGGCAATAGTTTTGCTTTGGGATTATAATTACAAACTACTGTTCAAATTAGGAAGTAGGAAAGGTCACTTGGTTTGGAGTATTTTATTTAAAAGCATTCAACCTGAAAAACAAGCTAATATAAAACTAGAATTATATATGTAGCTTTAGAAACAAACCTTGTATCCCTTTGCTACAAGACGGCGAACATGAACAAATAGTCTGTGCGTTGGTATGCTGGCAGTCATAAAATTGTGATTTTTATTACAATATATATTCAACTCCTTAGCAGCAATCTATAAAATATAATTACAGATAATTAAAAATTTATTCTAGTAGCAATGTAGATACTACAAAATTCTTATGTCCACACAGGTAGTCCTTGACTTACAACCACAATTAGGACTGAAACGTCTGTCACTAAGCAATATGGTTGATAAACGAGTCACATTTGATTTTATGACCTTTTTTGCCACTGTCATTAAGCAAATCTAGCTTCCCCCATTGATTTTGCATGTTGGAAGCCCCCTGGAAAATTCATAAATGGTAACTACTCCGACTGGGTAGTCTCAGGGGGAGAGACAGGGGCAGGTCTTGAGAATGTTATCTGGGATGAGTTTGATCCTGTGACCCCTGAGCACGTGGACAGGATTCTGGGTAGACTGAACGCGACTACTTGTTTATTGGACCCGTGTCCTTCCTGGTTAGTACTGGCTTCCCGGGAAGTGACACGAGGCTGGCTCCAGGGGATTATAAACGCTTCGCTGAGTGAGGGTGACTTTCCCACCGCCTTGAAAGAGGCGGTGGTGAGGCCTCTCCTCAAGAAGCCTTCCCTGGACCCGGCAATGTTGGTAAATTATCGTCCGGTCTCCAACCTTCGCTTTGTTGCGAAGGTTGTTGAGAGTGTGGTCGCGCAACAGCTCCCCCAGCACCTGGATGAAATGACGTATCTGGATCCGTTCCAGTCGGGCTTCAGGCCCGGGTACAGCACGGAAACGGCATTGGTCGCGTTGGTTGATGATCTCTGGAGGGCTCGGGACAGGGGGTGCTCCTCTGTCCTGGTCCTGTTAGATCTCTCAGCAGCTTTTGATACCATCGACCATGGTATCATGCTGCACCGGTTGGAAGAGTTGGGGGTGAGAGGCACTGTGTTGCAGTGGTTCTCCTCCTTTCTCTCTGACCAGTCGCAGTCTGTGTCGACAGGGGGACAGAGGTCGACCCCGAGGCCCCTCATATGTGGGATGCCGCAAGGGTCGGTCCTCTCGCCTCTCCTGTTCAACATTTATGTGAAGCCGCTGGGCGAGATCATCCGTGGTTTCGGGGTGGAGTGCCATCAGTACGCTGACGACACCCAGCTGTACATCTCCACCCCGGATCACCCCAACGATGCCCTTGAAGTGATGTCCCGGTGCCTGGAGCCCATACGGATCTGGATGGGGAGGAACAGGCTCAGGCTCAACCCATCCAAGACTGAGTGGCTGTGGTTTCCGACGTCCCGATATAGTCAGTTGACGCCATCACTGACTATTGGGGGCGAATCATTGGCCCCCATGGAGAGGGCTCGCAACTTGGGCGTCCTCCTGGATTCACGGCTGTCTTTAGAAGAGCACTTGACGGCCGTGACCGGGAGGACTTTTCATCAGGTTCGCCTGATTCGCCAGTTGCGTCCCTTTCTGGATCGGGACTCGTTACGCATGGTCACTCATGCCCTTGTCACCTCCTGCCTGGACTATTGCAACGCTCTCTACATGGGGTTCCCTTGAGGAGCACCCAGAGGCTCCAACTGGCGCAGAGTGCGGTCATGCGGGTGGTAATGGGAGCAACATAGCGTTCCCATGTAACACCCCTCCTGTGCGAGCTGCACTGGCTCCCGGTGGTCTTCCGGGTGCGCTTCAAGGTTCTGGTTACCACCTTTAAAGCGCTCCATGGCTTAGGACCTGGGTACTTGCGGGACCGCCTACTACCACCAATAGCCTCCCACCGGCCGGTACGCTCCCAGAGAGGGGCTCCTCCGGGTGCCGTCAGCCAAACAATGCCGACTGGCGGCCCCCAGGGGCAGAGCCTTCTCTGTGGGGGCACCTACTATCTGGAACGAGCTCCCCCCAGAGATACGGAGGATCCCGGATCTGCGCACCTTCCGCCGCGCCTTAAAGACCTTACTATTTCACCAGGCCGGCCTGGCCTAATTTTCCCCCTCTTTTATAAAAGATTTTTAAAATTTTAAATATCTTTTAGTATTTTATATATTCAATTTTAAATTGGTTTTAAAAGTTTGGGGTTTTAAATTTGTTGGGGCCAAAATTATTTAATTTTCTGTATTTTCTTAATTCTATTTTTAAATGTTGTATTGTATGTGTTTTTATTGTTTGGCTGTGCACCGCCCTGAGTCCTTCGGGAGTAGGGCGGTATAGAAATCTAATAAAATAAATAAATAAATAAATAAATCATGTAATTCCCAGAAGCTACAACACTTGTAAATACATACCGGTTGCCAAGCAGTGCCCCAATTTTGAGCTTTAACTATTGTAAGTGCAAGGACCAGTCATAAGTCATATTTTCAGTATTACTGTACCTTTGAACTGTGCTAAGTATATGGTCGTAAATCAAGGACTACTTATATAATTATTTAATGACATTTACATATATATATATATTGATTTATATGCCGCCCTTCTCCGGAGACTCAGGGCAGCTTACAGTGCGTTAAGAAATAGCCTTCATACTTTTGTATATTTTATACAAAGTCAGCTTATTGCCCCCACAAACTGGGTCCTCAATTTACCTACCTTAGAAAGGATGGAAGGCTGAGTCAACCTTGAGCCTGGCAAGATTCGAACTTACTTTAATTGCAGACAGCTGGTGTTAAATTACAGTGCCTTTGTCTGCAGAGCTATCCGGGCTCTTTAAAAATATTAAATAATTTTAAGTCTCAAAAGATTAAATAATACTTCAACCTTATTAATATATTATAATTTTATATAATTCTGTCTAGGCATGCAGCAGCATAAAAGAGTAACTTAAGAGGTTTTTTTAAATTTTAATTTTGTCAATACTTATCTTGTATAAGTATTTCAAGCAAATTTTAAAATTAAAACACACACACAAATATAAACAAATTCATATCAAATACCTGGTAAAAATCAGACTTGTAAATAAGTTGTTAAATAAATATGAAAGTACTATTTGGAGCCAGGAAAAAAAGAAGCTATCTGAGCCACTAAAAGAGAATGCTGCTATTGAGCTGTAACCTCTCTACCAAGATATAAAGCAATGTCTGCTTACAGTTCCTGTCCCACTTGGAAGTTTATAAAGTATCATTATTTTATCTTTTTGCACATAAGCTTTTCAATAATTATGCACAATATTAGTAACAGCAATATATAACTATAACACAATGCCATTCAGAGAAGAGCCTTACCTCTGCATCATCTCCAAAAAATCTGTACTTATAACCGCACTCAATACATAAAATAGCATCCTTATACTGTTTTTTTAGTTCTAGGAACTGGAGCTCAAGAGGTGTATATACAATTTTGGTTGTTTTTTTTAAAGTTGTATCTGATGTATTTCGGGTATTTTCAGGTCTTGTATTCATGGTGAAAAAGTGGCAGACATTTCTTCCCTATATGTAAAATGAAAATATTTACAAGAAAATGTTAAGCAGAAGTATCATTACTCAGACAGGAACAAGAAATTATTATAGAACTAAATTCCAGCTCATCCTCCTTTTATTAGTGACAGAATGCCAAATCTAACCCAGGAAGCAAACAGAATTGGAAGCCCTCTCAAAGTAACACTGCAGCCGTGCAGAAAAACCGAGAGGTGTTTACTTGGAAAGACAACAAGCCAAAAACCTGGTGAGCAACTAGAAATGTTATCATAGCAGACATGTTACAGAGCGTAGAGTACACAAGCAATTTAAAGAAGCATTTGGACTGGAAAAACAGACACAACAGATAGGATATAAAGCAGTGGTGAAATCTAAAATTTGTTACTACCGGTTCTGTGGGCGTGCCTTGGTGGGGGGAGGGTAATGTGACTGGGTGGGTGTGGCCAATTATTTTTTCTTTTAAAACCATTTTTTCTACAACCTCTTCGGTGAAGAGGTTGTAAAAAAATGCTTTCAAAAGGCTCTGACGATCCCAACTGAGTTGCCTGATCGGCAGAGGCTTTTTTTCTTTTAAAAGCCTCTGCCAATCAGGCAACATAGCTCGGATCGTCAGAGGCATTTAAAAGAAAAAAAACCCTCTGCCGATCAGGCAACTCAGCTGGGATCATCAGCTGACTATCCCTTTGACGATCCCAGCTGAGCCGCACGATCATCAGAGGCTTTTTTTTTTTAAAGCATTTTTTGGGCCAAAGAGGTTGTAGAAAAAATGCTCTTAAAAATTAAAAGAAAAAGCCTCTGATGATTGTGCAGCTCAGCTGGGCATGGGGGGGGGGGGAGGGCAGGGATTTTTGCTACCAGTTCTCCAAACCACCCGCCTCCATCGCTACCAGATCGGGTGATCCGGTCCAAACCGGGAGCATTTCAGCCCTGGTTTAAAGGACAGTTAAATGTTTTGTTCCAAGATGGAACGTAGTGAGAATAAGGATGAAAAATCAAGTATCTGTGGAGTCCTTAATGCTCTCTGAGTTTGATTGTTTTCTTGCAGACATTGGTCTGTCTTCTAACATAGATGGTGTTACTTAGTTGGGTAATGAAACATCTACAAAAAACCCCAAACTCAGTGAGCACCAAGGACCCCACAGTTCAACTCTTGAGCTACAAATATCGTCTTCTAAAGTCAATGAACTCAAATTATTATCAGGTACTACTATGATATTACTTAGTCTGTATCCTCAAAGAGAAACTGTATACCCGTGTTTATTAATACTTTTTCCTAAGGAACTAAGCTCTCTTTATAACAGTGTTGTTTAATGGATGCATTTTACTATATTAGCTATTTTAACCCAAATTGCAAATTTATAAAAATTTTCTAGCATTTTTTCTGATAATTTTCTAGGTTTGCTTGCATTGTTTTCCAATTATATCTTAACAATGTATAATGTATTTTAAGAGATCAAAAACTAAAATAAACAAATTTTAATAATTTAAAAGTTGTAAGAAAAATTGCAATCATTTTTCAATAGATATATAGACCTATTTAGTTACATAGCCTTGAAAAATCAATGATTTATTTAGCAATCCTACATGTACAATTCTCAGAATAAGTTTTCTTTAACTTAATATGATTTATTTTTATAGGAATAGATTCCTTTGTGTTAGAAAACACCAAGATCTGTTAAAATCATTAGTTAAGCCCATTAGGATTAGCATAGCAGTCTCATGGTAGATTGGTGCAAGAACACATGTCTCTTACTTTTTATATAATCTATCAGCTATTCCCAATTAAAACAGAAAAGAGGAAAATGAGTTTCCTAATCCTTTTCCCTATTTATATCCTTTTCCCTAATTTATATAGATTATATAGTATAATTTATATAGATTATATAGTATAAATTACTTTAAAAGGAAATTTTCCCATTCTAATTCTATTTGGCATAGATTAAGAATGTAAATTACTCCTTCTTAGGGAACAATTTTACAGCAACTTTTGATCCATTTCTACCCTGGCAGAAGGAATGTCCATCAGAAAACAATTGAGGTATGCCTTAGGATCACATAAGGCAAACAATTAAAATCAACACATAAAAGTAAAATTTTCAAGAGGAATTCAACTCTTGAGAATTTCAGACATGTCAATGTAATGTTCTTAGCAGCAGTATCCATTTTCCAGTCTATCACACAACCCTGGGATTTTATGGTGTTAACTTTTCAAAAAAAAGCCAAACTCGGCAAAGAGCTGCATCTATAACAATTACTTTATGCTTATTCATGCTATTTCACATGTTACCAGGCTACCACCCAGACACATATACAGAAATGTAGTCTACATATAGTGTGTTTGTACATATGTAAACACACACAAAGTATACACATACTCACATACGGATATACTATAGTTAAGACTTTATTCACCGACTTTCAGCACATTGCCATATCTACCAATACATCAAATGCTGATAGAACTAACTGCACCACTTAACGTGCACTATCTTCATTACTGAATCTTACAGATTACTACCATTGTCATATGTTCATTTGTAATGTAGATTATGATGATACAAGATTAACAATAGTAAACTGCTGTCTTAACATCTTCAAAATTCAGTCAATGGACACAATTAAATTGTAACAGCTAAATCAAAAAACAGCAAAGAATTTATTACCTTACTTATATCTGGGGGATGTACAGTATCATTTGTTTCACTGTTTCCAGTCACAGAATGTTGGCATTTTTTCCAAGCTATTGATTCTTTTCCATGAAAAGCTTCTGAAGAAACTCTATTTCTTGGAGGCTCCAAACGGCTAAATGCTCTCAATTTCTCAAAGGTTTCTGAGCATATTTCAGAGTGCATACATTTCTTTGTTTTCCCTTCATTAGCAATATAAATAAAATGTTTTATCTCAAACATACTGCATCCAAGGAATATTTTTCATCATTCTTCCATATATTTTTCTTATCCAATAATTATCCTGATACATATCCTGTTCAATAGCACATAGCTTTGGCTATATTATATAACGTCAGTCTTTAAGCTATATTGCTTCTCCCTTGACAACGGTGCAAAAACAGGGAATTTTTTAAGTGTACAAACATCCTATTTTGTGCACTAGTTATTTCTTGATCTTCTCATATCTATCCAGAAGTCTGTTACCAAAAATCATTCATATATCTTGCTGCTTTGAAAATGTAATGCTCTCATTAATTTCCAAAAATCTCCTGTTCTGCTCCTTTCAAAGAGTATACATTTATGACAGTCTAATATCTAAGCCAAATGAAGTGGCAGAAAATATAGATTCACAAATATTAGCAATTTAAAATATTTACAAAATATGACTTAACATCAAACAACAGGTATAAATGTTGAAACCTGTTGTGGTTAACTTTCAATTAGGTGGTAGATTCTAATGTATATGACAATGAACTTTGTAAATAATAAAATAAAAATCCAAGGAAAGTTCCTTAATTCTATTTTGCTCCTAGATTTCTAGATAACCACAAAAGCCGCAGTTACAGAATATTTCCTAATTTTTGTGATAACTCCTGGGCAGAAAGAAAAGAAGTTGCAGTATTTAGAACATACCTGTGTTCTGCATATCCACTGAATTATCTTCGTTTCCATACTGTAGAGACTTTGAGGATTTATCAATATATTCTTTGTTCTTTACCAGTTTTTTCTTTTTCCTATCAGGTTCAATAATCTAAATAAAGAAGTTTTAACATGTTTGTGAAATAATTTGTTTTGTATTCAATTAATAAAAACCAAAAAAATTCAAAACAACTGAGGCTTACTGAAGTTAATCATTCTTGCTTTTGATCTGTGATTACAACCATAAAGCTATTTACTTGTACTAATCATCCATAACCAGATTGACAACTCTTTCTAGTTTCCAGAAAATTAAACCTGAAACCAAGATTGATAACTGATTTTAAATTTCTGATTCTTAGCATCTGAAGACTATCGGGTTATTTTTATCCAGATAGGATAGCTTAATGAATTATGTGAACCAATGCCTATCTGGTTCTATTGGAATGATGTTGAGATATTATGTTTTCTCTCATACATAAAGAAAAGGAACTATTTGAATCAGTATTCAACTATACTGAGAAAACGTACATTATATTTCATTTCATACCTTTATTAATGAACAAATTTTATAACTACAGCATTTTGAATGTGCAAAGAGTATCTCAATTTGTCACAATGATTTCAAATGCACTTACTTTAAACCAAGGTCTTAATTCAATAATAACTTTTTCTTGCTTAAGTATGAGACAGTACCAACTTTCTCCATCTTATAAATACAAAAATGATCCTGAGATCAAATTCACCAAGTCAGGTTAAGATGAATCTATATTTTCTGGAATAATATACTAGATTTGTGTTATATCAAAACAAGCATATACACTACTCCATTAAATTCGTCAAGTAGCCCAATCAAATTGTTCACACTTTCTTAGTACCTCATGAATTTTCTATAAGAACATACATATCTATTTGAACCAATTTCTTAGAAAAATGCACTATCTCAATGGCTGGAGAACAGGTGTCCTCTCTCTCTGCTTTAACAAGCAATTCTTAGCATCACTCAACAGAGGCAGTTGACTTGAGAGACTGCTGGACTTGCCTACTTATGCTTCACAAGCCAAATTAAGTACAGCAGGGATGCTATAGCTCAGCTTCTGACTTTTAACAAAATGGAGGTAAGGAAAGATACCAAAAACTGCCATCCCAGTGCTTATTCAGTTTTTTGCAGCTCAGGTATGTTATGCCTGAGAGAGACTCAGGCTACTGACATGAAAGAGGAGCCACAAGTACAGTGCACACGTGGCCAGCTACATTCGGGATGGAAAAGAGAACGTTTTCTCCCGACATGAATCTACTGCATAAGGGATTTGGGGATACATGTAGTCCTCTACTTACAACAGTTCGTTTAGTGACTGTTCAAAGCTACAATGGCATTGAAAAAAGTGAGTTATGACCATTTTTCACACTCACGACCATTGTAGCATCCCCATGGTCACATGATTTAGGTTCAGATGCTTGACAGTTTTATGACTGTTGCAGTGTTCCAGGGTTATGTGATCCCCCTTTGCGACCTTCTGATAAGCAGAGTCCATAGGGAAACGAGATTCCTTAACAACTGTGTGATAATTTAACAACGGCAGTGATTCACTTAACAAATTTGGCAAGAAAAGTCGTAAGACGGGGCAAAACTCATTTAACAAATTTTTCACTTAACAACATAAATGTTGGTCTCAATTGTGATCATAAATTGAGGACTACCCGTATTTTGAATGACTGAACAGAAGGGAGATTCCTGGGTGTCCTAATCCCACTGCTGCTGTGATGGGAAGAAAGCAAGCAGGGTGCTTATTCATCAATTCTGTAAGTACTATTTGGGGCTCAGAGTGTTCCCCTGCTTTGAGGTTGTTGTTTTTTTCAACTACCATAATGAAATTTCAGTATATTTCAACTGGTCTGACTCCATTTACCATCAAGCTGCGGCCAAAACAAGTTTTGTTGGGTGCTCTTTAATTCTAATAGGTACGTGCCACAGCACGAAAGAGTAGAATGCAAAGATCCCAAACTTAATATTATTATTTTTTAAAATGCATTTAATTTTTTGAAGGGAAAGCTTTCCAAGTAGGATTAGCAGCTCTGCTAATCTACTGTTCTGCAACTACTACTACAACCTTCTAATAACCATTGGAGAGGTCAATCCTGCCAGGCTCAGCAGGCTGTCTCATTATTTAAGGCTAAAACGGGATGGGGGGGGGGGATTATCGCTAAAATTACCCAACCCAATCACGGTGTATTAAATGGGCCACAAAAAAGCAAGAGGGTCAATGCAGGAGTTTTAACGAACGAGGACCCAGCTTCGCCCTGCAGCCTTTAACCACCATCGGGGTCGCACCGTATGCTGAGCAGTGGCGTCAGGCGTTAGAAAGTGCTTTTTCACCTCCTCGGCGGAGCCGCTGCTCTGCAAAGATGCCACCGGCGGGAAGAATTTACTTAACACGGGCTGGTCCCGAGACCGGTCACCGGGGTTAGGCCGCCTCCTCCTTCGCCCAGGCAGCATCGCAGAGTCGGTGCAAGAGCAGAGATATTAAGAAAGTAGCCACCGCCTGCGATGAGCCGCTTGAGACGAGCCGCGCAGGTCGCCGGCGGAGGTCTAGGAAGACCCGTCTGTTGGCGGCTTTCCGGGCTCTTCCTTCCCGCGACGGATGAAGCGCGGGCGACGTTAGGTCAGAGAAGCGCTCCGACTTCGCCAGTCAGCGAAACCGACCCCACCATCATGGCTGCCAAGACCACCCGCCCTTCTCTCCGCGCGAGAAACGCGTCTCTCTGCGCATGCTCCGCGGGTTCCCTTGCTCAGAAGTCTAGCGAGAAAAGGGGCTCGCCGAGTTGCTGCGACGAAAAAAGAACGATGGTAGAATCTCTGTACTCGATCGTTGCTGTGTGCAACAACATGGGCATTGGAAAAGATGGAAAGCTTCCTTGGCCTCCGCTCAGGTACAGTCCGGCTTCTTTTCTTTCATCCCGCGCTTTACCGCGAAAGAGAAAAACCACAACTCCCAGTGTGCATTGCTTGCCTTACAATGGACGTTGCATTGAATTATTTCTCTGAATGGGTGTAGTGTAGCTTGGGAGTTGTAGTTAATACGACCAGACTTTTTTTTTTAACCCAGAGGCTAGCAGATATTTTTTAGAGCAAGTTTTTTTCTTCAGTGAACTCTTAACAATAGTGTATTGTTGAATGTATTTTCCCTCTGCCAGTCCTTAACCAGCACTACTGCGAAGCTGGGTATATGGCGCATCTGCCCTTTTCATCTGAAGCGGTTTTCAACGAATAGCATTATTTTGCCGCCAGCCAAATAATTAGAAAGTGCTTGAAATCCTCTTACTTTTCAAAGCTCGATACTCCAGTACTGGACAAAAGCTTGAAGCAAGAGATAAAATGTCTCCCTACCCACCCTCAGGCAGAAATCACCCAGTTAAATAATGTTTCAGCAGATCACTGACCTTTGGGACGGCAAACTTACACATTGCGTTAAGTGGAATAAAGGGCACGTTTCGGGGTGTGGTGTGTTCTGTGTTGTCCCTCGGGATGTACAGGTAGTCGTCAACTTACAACAACAATTGAGCCCAACATTTATGTTATTAAGAGAGAAATGTAAGTATTTGCCCCATTTTACGACTACTCTCACAACATTTATTAAGTGAAACACTGCAATTGTTAAATTGCACGTTAAGTGAATCCGGCTTCCCCATTGACTTTGCTTGTCAGAAGGTTGCAAAAGGATATCATATGATTCTGGGACACTGCAACCGGCCTAAATGCAAAAGTCAAAAGCATCTGAATGTAAATCACGTGTAATGGTCGTAAGTCACTAAAAGAACTGTTGAAAGTCAAGGACTACCTGTACTGTCTGAAGGAGTAGAACTGAACATTGTAAATAAGAGAATTGCAATGTAGAGACATTGTAAAAATTAAAATTGAACTGTGAATTAACTGCATTACTATTCCTTTGTGGTTTGATACCTTGACATAAGAGCAGAACCAAAGAACATTAAGGGAGTTTAGATCTTAACATTTCATGGAGTTTTTCTATTATCTAGACAGGCATCCTGGATTTGGGAAAATGTTTTATGGGACTGGGGGGCAGGGGTTGTGTGTGCGCGTGCACGCACACTTGCTTGATTAAACCATTGCACATGATTCAAATAAGTGTCCAGGTCTTGAGAGTAATGATAGAGAGTGCTCATGAAAGTTACATAATCACAAAATGTGTTTTTGTTTTTCTACAGGAATGAGTATAAGCATTTTCAGAAAATGACAATGACAACTAAAGAAGAAGGTAATAGTGGCTAATTTTTCCTGGATTGGGTGATGGCTGTCATTGTTTAGAACAGAGGTAGGGAACTGTGGCATCTTTATGACTGCAGGCCAAATGCATCACATGCAGGCCACGCCCACCCCGGCTCCATAAAGGCAAAATACATTTGCCTTTATATTTGCGATATATCATGATACGTCACATGATGCAATCGAGTATGATACCCCTGACCTAGAGAATAAGGAACCACCTAGCTCTTACGTAATTCTTTCGACTAGAGGCTACACGACTAAGTGCACTTTGTGTTCATTTCTATCCTTATTAATGTAAGAATCAATTCATCAGTCCATGTGATAATAGGATATTAGAACTGTCAGTCATGCAGAGACTTGCCCCAATTTATATTCTGGAGAGAAGGAATAGAGGAAAAAGGTTGCTGGGACTAGGTTGCATCAGAAGAGAAAGAAGTTTAGGAGACGCTGTTGGAAGGACATGTCTCTTCCACCATTTTACAACAAAATAATTTTCAAATCAGGAAAGGATTTTGTGTCAGCAATAAAAACCAATAGAACGATTAGGAAACAATCCCCACATCAGACAAAGAACACCACAGTATCATAACAAAATCAATAAAAAATGTAAAATCCAACAAAATAGACTATAAAATATAAAGATGGATATTTCATACAGAATTTTACATTTTCTTGATACATTTGCAATCCAAATTCCTTAATTTTTTGTGCTGTGTGTCAGGAATCACAAATGCACAACTGAGATATTTTTTTTAAAAAAATGGGAATCGCCCTTCATCAGAGGCCATCCAAATTTTACTTTTTTCTCTAGCTGAGCTTCTCGCAGTGAGCCACTGATACCAAGAGCTTTTCTCCAAAGTTTTGAAAAGTGTAACAGTATTGCTTGAAAAGGTTGACTAAATATACCACGCTATAACACTAGGCGTCACTACATAATCACATTAAATATATTTTCATTTTACAGGAAAGCAAAATGTGGTCATAATGGGTAGGAAGACTTGGTTCTCCATCCCTGAGAAACATCGTCCTTTAAAAAACAGAATTAATATAGTACTTAGTAAAGAACTGAAGTAAGTACCAATGTTGATTTTTTTTCCAGCTACAATGAGTAAACTGATTGTTGAGAGTGATATTAACATGGTAGCACACCAACTTTTAAATAATTATATTTGATTAAGTATCATTTACTTGTTCAGAAATACATACAGCCATTCTGTCACAGAATTGTTTAGCAGCAATAATTTATTTTCATTTTAATGTGAGATATTCATGGATATTCCACTTTCACATATCTTTGATTTCATAAACAGATTGCAAAGAACTTTGGTTTTTTAGTTAGTATCCCCAATAAATATATGTTAATTTTAATGCATTAATAATACATATAGATTTCATTAAGATTGGTTTTTAGCCCAATAATATATGTATTATTAGAAATAATATATGTATTATTTCTTTGAGTTTTAAAAACAGTTTGTATAATCTGGACAAACCCCACATTAATATATCAGCAGGTTGTTATGATTAAGTTACTTGCTATTCCAAATCAAAGTGCCTACCCTCTTCACTATAACTTCTAAATCTATTGCCAAAGTGCAGTAATTCAATTAGGGTTCCTAAAGCAGATATGTGATAGATATAAATTCATATATTTCATGCCAAAGGCACAAAAACAACATATTAGACTTAAAAAATATTCAGCTTAATTTTAAATAAATAAATAAATTTGGAATTCAAGTTTAATTAATGTTGATGTTGCTATCAATTTTAGGAGTTTATTATATTTAATGTATATTTCCAAGCATTTTGAAGGATTATACTGGCTTGTTTAATTTATTTATTATTAATTTATTATTATTTATTTATTATTTATTTATTATTGTTTAATTTATTTAATTAATTTGTTTTAAAGTTTTAATATTTTAACTTTATTGCATTAAAATTGAATACTGCTTGACTTTCATGGATGAGCAGTATTTTAACTAACTTAAATTTGGAAAAAAAAACTTAGTCACCTAGGCAGGAATGGATAGAGTAGAGCAGGGATCTCCAACCTCTGGGCTGGAGGCCACAAGTGGCCGTGAGCTGTTTGCAACTGGGCTGCGGAAAGGGCAGGCAAGCATGCATGTACATACCCTCTGCCGCCCCCACCAGTCCACAAAGCTGGAAAGGTTGGTGAACACTGGAGTAGAGTATTCTAGAAAGTGGGTATGCCCTCTGCTGGTTTGATTGGGAGACCAAATTTGAGGCCTAGAAATTCTCCCCACATACTGTTGCCTGGAACCAGCCTTGTCTTTTCTCTCACAGCCTGCAACATAAAAGAGTGGATTTGCTTCCTGGCCATCCCTCATATTTCAAAGGCCAATAAAGGAGACTTCCACCTCATGGATCTCCTGTTTTCACCATATAAAATGGTGACAACAACATGAGTCTCAGTCTAACCCAATAATAACACTCCAAATTCAGGGACCATACCTCAAAAATTAGGAACCATGGCAGAACTCTTTCATTTAAGCAGTTCTGTGGGGGGAAGGGGAGAGAAAAAGCTGATACCCAAACAAAACACATGATATACCTTCCTCTTCAGTTGCCCTAATATCTGGAATCTCTTCAGTAAAATATTGAACTATATTCAGCTGAAGTCAATGCATGCATCTGAAAGGAGAGGTTTCCTCCATGGAACATAATGAAGTCTTGAGCCTTGCCCTTAATCTTTTCCTGTTAGTCCCAAAGGTGCTTTTTCAAGAGGCAACTGGACTTTCTTGTTTTTCTTTAAACATAGACATTTCACTTCTCATCCAAGAAGCTTCTTCAGTTCTGACTGGATACACCCAAGGATAAAATATCCAGACCCAAACTGAGCAATATGGCATATGCTGTACAATGCAGTGAGACATTGTACATGCTGTACAATGCAGTGAGATCTGTACGTTGGGAAACAAAACAACCACCTCAAAAACACATGGCACAACATTTATTTATTTATTTATTTCTCCAAAGACTCAAGGCGGCTTACAATGCATTTAAAAACCATATATAAAAACATTAAAAATTAAAACATTAAAAACAATTAAAACCCATTCACACCATTCATGGCCGGATCTCGCCAGATCGCAACAGTGAGATCAACGGCCCAGGCTTGCCGGAAAAGCCAGGTCTTCACCGCTTTTCGGAAGGCCAATAGGGTGGGGATGGTCCGGATCTCAGGAGGTAACTGGTTCCAGAGAGCTGGGGCACCACAGAGAAGGCCCTCCCCCGTGGGCCCGCCAGGTGGCGCTGTTTAGCTGACGGGACCCGGAGGAGACCAACTCTGTGGGATCTTACCGGTCACTGGGAGCTATGCGGTAGAAGGTGGTCTTGAAGATAACCTGGCCCTGAGCCATGTAAGGCTTTAAAGGTAATAAACAACACCTTGAATTGTGACCAGAGATCAATAGGGAGCCAGTGCAGCTCACAGAGAATTGGTGTAATGTGGGTGTACCTAGGTGCATCCACGACAGCTCGTGCGGCTGCATTCTGGACCAACTATAGTCTCCGAACACTTTTCAAGGGTAGTCCCATGTAGAGTGTGTTGCAATAATCTAACCGTGAGGTGACAAGGGCATGAGTGACTGTGAGGAGAGCCTCCTGATCCAAGTAGGAAAACAAACCCATCAGGACAAGATGCAGAAGTCCATCTGCATTTAAAAGACAAAAGCTACTCTTTTGGAGACAGCAAAGTTCATATTTTGGACAGAGAGGATTGCTGGTTTGAAAGAGGGGTCAAAAAGAGCATCTATGTCAAAACTGAACAGCCCTCTCTCAACAGAGGGGGACGGATATGACATCATCTATCTCCTTTCTACAACACAGTCTTTTCAGCAATTCCAAGAGGGCTCCACACCAATTTGCACTACTCAGGTGACCCTGAGGACATAGATAAAGCTCCAATTGGCCTCAGCGACACTCTAAAAGAAAGCAAATACCAGCTGTCTACAAGGAATATAAATCCATTCCGCACCATCCAGTCAGAGTTGAAGAAGCTTCTTGGATAAGAAGTGAATTGTCTTCAAGAAAAACAAAGTCCAGTTGCCTCTTGAAAAAGCACCTTTGGGATAACCATAACCTGGATGAATCTCCATAGACTTTTTCTGATAGGTTTGTCTTTTGGTGGCCAGAAAGATGCTTCAAAGTAAGTCCAACTACTATGTTATGCTACATCTATGCCCCCAATGTCCTTGGATTTTCATTGGTATCATGTGTTTATGCTTTAAGGGATGTTCCTGAAGGAGCCCATTATTTGGCTAAAAGTCTGGAAGAAGCCCTAGATCATCTTGAAACACCAGAGATGAAAAGAAAGGTAGACAAGATTTGGATAGTTGGAGGAAGTTCACTATATAAGGTATAATTTAAACACAGAACATCTTTAAATAATCTAATAATCAGAGATTAACTTTTTGGTTGATTAACTCATTAGTTGTCTTATAACAGTTTTCAGGTTTCACAGAATATGTGCATTTTCCCCCTTATTTTCCTTTCAACTTAATAAAGTTAAATCAATTTGGATAAAATTCATAATGGTGATACAAAAAAATCAAATCATCATTATTGAATTGTAAAAGATATAAAGGTCAGTAAGATAAATTAATACAATTTAAACGCTGCAACCGATCCAATGTTACAATTTGATTAAAATATTCCTGCAATAAATGGTTCCATTTTATAAATATTCTAATTCTATTTACTGATTCTGTTATTTACCTAAATTATATGAAGTGCATGAAAATCATCAAATATAATGATGTCAAGAGCCCACTCTTTTCATTTTTGCTTTTTTTCATTTTGAGTCATGGCAATCTAGTTATTACAAATCCTTTATTAGTTTGGAATATTATATCCTTAATATAACAAAATCATAATTGGTAACAAAATATATGATGACTTCTATTAAATCTAAATATTTTGTTCATACCTAATTTAGCATTCTCAGAATATTGTTTATGATTTATTGATATGCATCCTTAATATTTTTAAGTTTTCTTTCAAACTGATTACATGTATTTTGTAAATATATTTTTCTTATATATGTAAAAGTTTCACTAAAATCAATAAAATGTTTCCAAATATTCATATCTAAACTAAAGCCCTTTGGAACATCTTACACTCTAAGATAAGGTCTGTCCCCATCCTCCCTCCCCCTTCCTGCTTTCTACTCTTTACCCGTCCATCTTTTTGTTACCATATTGATGTATTCTTATGTTCTTTTTCACTGTTTATTTTATTGTTCTATTATTATACTTCTGTTTACACCCTTTTCCTTTCTTCCTTTTTAATTGTTGTAAGCCGCCTAGAGTAGCTAAACAGGCAGCAAATAAATTTAACAAATAAGTAATAACAAATGTCTATGAAGATTCTCAGTAATCCAGGTCATGGTTGTCTGAAAAGGGCTTTTTCAAAAGACAACTGAACATGTTTTTTCCTTGAAGACGTTTCACTTCTTACTCAAGAAGCTTCTTCAATTGAGGAAGCTTCTTGGATGGGAAGCAAAACATCTTCAAGGAAAAAACGAAGTCCAGTTTTCTTTTGAAAAAAACACTTTTGGGATAAGTAATAATAAATAATAAATAACTAACACCAAAGAAATTCAAAATTATATTTTTAAAAAAGCTATTTTTAACTGGACTTTTAATGGGACTGGAATTTTGGTCACTAAGCAATACAATTATTAAGTAAGTCATTATGTGATCAAACCCAATTTTAAATTTACACATTCAGTGTCAATGCTATCATGCCTTCTCTGGCTGCACATGTCATCCAAGAAGGACAGTGATGTAATTTGTAGATGATTTCATTCCTTAGAGGACCCTGTTAATTTCCTCAAGATTCATAGGCTCAAAAGAATCCCAAGTGATCTTACTAGATGTTATCTTGGTTATCTCATAAGGTTTTGCCCATTCGGCCTCCAGCTCAGAGTGAATATGAGTGATTTTGCCTTAAAGTGTGTTTCAAATTATTTTCAAACACCAGCAGATAATATTGTCAGATGGTGAACTTCAATTCACCTAAGGAAATGTTTATTGTGATTTCAATGTGTGACTTTTTGCTAGCTTTCCCTTTGACTTTGCTTATTGGAAGCCAGCAGGAAATTTCAAATCTCCCACATATGAGATCCTTGCTTAATGACCTGTCATCTTTTCTTAAGAAGGCAACAGGGACTGCCAGGATTGCTGTCACTAAGGGATGCAATCATGTGACATCGTGCTTTGTGATGGAAATTCCAGGCCACATTACTATTGTTAAGTGAAGACTACCATACGTTTTTTGAAAAATAGTCTCTATAGAGTATGCCCAACCTTTTGGCTTGCCTGGCTGCATTAAGTAAAAAGAAATTATTTTGGGCCACATATAAAATATATAACTACCCTGTTTCCCTGAAAATAAGACATCCCCTGATAATAAGGCCAATCGGGCTTTTGACCGCATGCGCTAAAATAAGCTTTCCCCCGAAAATAGGCCCTCCCCGAAAATATTAATGCAGTGCTGGAAATTAGGTAAGGCGGCAAGAGGAGCCCCATCTTGCACCACGAACCGCAAAATAATAAGACCTTCCCAAAAATAAGGCCAAGTGCTTATTTCGGGGTTCAAAAAAATATAAGACAGAGTCTTATTTTCAGGAAAACATGGTATGACTAAAAATCACATAATGTTAAAAGTTTACTATCTTGTGGGGTCACATTACTAGCTGTCCAGGGTTGCATTTGGCCTGTGGGCCATGGGTTGGACATGCCTGCTCTATGTCATGAATGGGAAGTATTAAAAATGAATTACTCATGGATATTCATTATTTGTTGATATTGGATATGAATACATTTATTTGATGTAATCCAATTTTCAATAGAGATTTGCTTTTGAAAATTTTCACTTAATAAAATTGCAGAAAATGTTTAGGAAAACCATTGCCATGTTAGCTTGCAGCATAAATTTTCACCCAAGTTACATTTATTTAATTATAATCTCACCAATTTTTAGATCTCTAGCTGTAAAATGTTATTTGGGTTGAAAATACATATGTACATACAGTTTCAATGTGGATTATCATTTAGATCTTTCATTTAGTATGACTTGAAAATACATAGATTGTATTTACTACCGCACCACTTATTTCAGTCAGCTTGTGAAAATATCCATATCCTTTTCATGCAGCCTTTACAAATTTTATATGCAGAAAGGCAAAAAACTAAAGGTTTAAATGACCTGGTTCAAAACTGCTGAACAGATTTTTCTGAGCAGAAATTCATGAACAGCTGTCAGTGGCAAATAATTAGTCAAGTTTATTTTATACTCGACCAAGAGAGAACATCACCTGACTCATTTTGATTAATGCATTGTGCAAAGTGTTACTCATTTGTAAGGAGAACAAGAGATGTGATATTTAACTTATCAGTTAGTGAATAATGAGAAATGAAGGTCTTTTGTTACCCGTGCTAACAAAATACTTTACTCCTCGTCTAAAAAGCAGTTTTTAAGTTGTCAAAAAACATATTTTTCTCTTTCTGTTTATGGCTTTAGACCTTTTCCTCCATATTTTCATGTAATTAATATAATAAATCTCAAACACATGATGGATTTCTTTTTTGTGACAAAATAGTTTACTCCCTGCTGTATTGCAGAAAGCATTTTTACTAGGCTGTACATTGAATAGAACCCTAAAGCCAGAATCTGTAGGAATTATGGGAGAAGTGTTATAAATTTGAGCAAAGAAGCAAAAACCTAAATATTTAACAATATGGTTGTAATTATTAGTTTGAGTCAATACCAAGATGTAATGTTTTTGTTTTGTTTGCATTTATGTACCAATAATATCTAGATAGTTTTTATCACTTATCCATGTAAATTAGTACTGAGAATGTTGTTTTTAATCCATAAGTAAAGATACTAAAGACTTATTAATAGTTTCTTAATAATTTATACAAAATTACTTGTAAATGTTAAAATGTTATATTAAAACTAAATCAGTAATATATTTACAAGATAGATAAATCCTAATGATAGCTCTGCTTAAATAAAGGAATCCTTTTTCTAAAATGATTTGTATAAATTTAGAGCAATTACATTGGAGATTTGAATATATAAACAAATATTTCAATTCTATAAAATGTTTTGTATGATAATGCATCCAGCAGTAGTTGTATCTTTCTGCTGCTGAACAAAAGAAGCAAGAATCAAAGGATTAAAGTTTTAGCCAAAATGCTGGTGATCTCAGGTTCTTCACCCAACAGAGTCAAAAGTCGTATTTTGCCTTGATCTCATTTTCAAGAGAGGAATGTTGAGGACTGGGATATTGCAGTAAACCACAGCAATTCCACCTCAATTCCCAGGTAGCCCCTCCAATATCCACGCTGGCTAGAATTGTAGAATTTTGTGCCATCAGATTAGGAAAAGCTAATCAACACATAGCTGAGGTAAATAACCAAGATATGAGTCTTGTTCAGTTGTGTTATGTAAACTAAGTAGCATTCTTGCTGCTGTCTTTATTCCTAATAGCATTTATCAGTTAGATGGCCCTACCATATATTATTGAATTAAGCAAATTTTCTGGATTTGCATTGATTGTAAACCAACCAAGTATATTAAAGTGTCATAGTATTGCTCAGTTTTAGAAGAACATAATGAGAATATTAGTGAATCCTAGGCCTGTGATTGTGAACCGATGGCACGCAGAGCCCGCTCTGTGGGCACGCGCACCAGCCACTTGGTCTTCAGTTTCCAACACGCGCATGCACACTGGCCAGCTGGTCTTCAGGTTTCCGGCGGTCCGGCGTACACGCATGTACGTGCACCTGTTCCGATTTGGGCACGTTGCCGAAAAGGTTCGCCATCACTGTCCTAGGCAAATTTTATTTGATACTTTTTCTTGGATAGTAAATGATAGAACAGTAGCCAGTGAAAATGTTTTTCTTCTTTTTCACCTGAAGACATTTATAATTAGAACAGTCATGTTCCCTGTAAGTGCTTATGCTTAAAAAATTGGATTAGGTCTGCATGAACTGGCATTTGTCAAAGCTGTAGTTAATAATGCATTAAGTGAATTTTCTTCAGATTAAGTGTTCAGTGGAAGAAAAGCAGGAAAGTGAGTTATATGATCTGCTAATTTTCATACTATTTTGCAAGAAATGTTTCCCTTTGCATCTGGAAACTAAAGAAAATCACTGATCAAGAGACACATTGTTTCAAAATGGTTTACTTCTATCACAATGAAGGAGAATATTTGTAGCTCAGGGCTGATATGAGTTTTCTTTTGCACTCTCTGAGCTCTGTTATTTTCTAGCACAGATGATGTTACCTAGTTTGGTTATAAAACCTCTGCAAGGAAACAACCAAGGTCAGAGAGCACCAAGGAACCCTCCTACAAAATAAACTCTTGATAGGATATCAGTCTGCAAGAATATATTATCGAGTCACGAAAACATTTTCTACTTTATATTAATGTACTTCCTGCCCATGCTAACTCATGGTTCCCTTTAATCATTGTTTTCTCAATTAACCAATTTGCCTAAATGTCCATTCTTTTTTTTTCATGTTTTTTTTACTTTATTTGAATAACATATAAAAATTCCATTACAACCAAACAGTGTGTTGTCTGGGTACAGTTGTTTTTAGGCAATTGTAATTAAAATGTTTACAATAACATTCATCACAATAACGTTGATACAATAATAACAATAATATTTTGTTTGTCTATTTTATCAAATTTCTGTTTTAACATTTATCCTTTTTATATGCATTCTGAGCTACAAAGTAGCCAACTACACTTTAGTGTACTCTAATATGAAGACCCAGCCATATAATGCAAAATATGGAGGAAATCTTTGTACTAGTGAGCTGGTAATAAACAAAGAGGTTTTTTTTTCTGTCCTGTTGTGACTTCCACATACAACTACATAACTAATGGTAGGATGGGCAGTTCTCCTATTCCAGCAAGTTTATTCTTGTGTTTTTAGGAACACATCTTCCCTTTTCATTCTTTGGATATTTAAGTCCAAAATTTATTTTTCTTTAAACTAAACATATTATTAAAACTGCTTACCAAAATAATGCTAATGTTGTTGGTTTTTTTTTAATTTGATTTATATGCCGCCTCAGACTCAGGAAGGCTTACAATGCGTTAAGCAATAGCCTTCATACTTTTGTATATTTATACAAAGTCAGCTTATTGCCTCCACAAACTGGGTTCTCAATTTACCTACCTTAGAAAGGATGGAAGGCTGAGTCAACCTTGAGCCTGGTGAGATTCGAACTTACAGTAATTGCAGACAGCTGGTGTTATTCACAATGCTATCAGTCTGCTGAGCCACCAGGCCCGTGTTCAGGGAACAAATATTTTTCATGTTGCTAAATAACTAAAACTCATTCACTATGTCTTGCTCTTTTCAAAGGAAGCAATGGAGAGGCCAATCTATCACCAACTGTTTGTGACAAGAATTATGCATGACTTTGAAAGTGATACATTTTTTCCAGAAATTGATCTTAAAAAATACAGACTTCTACCTAAGTAAGTATTATATAGACAAAAATATCTTTTTGTCAATTCCATGTATTTATACTAGCAATATAAAACGTTTCATTGATTTATCTCTACTGAAGTAAAACTTGAAGAAATATATTTGGTTTAACAATATAGTATGAATAGAAAATAACATTTCATGTTACTTTCAGTTTAAAAAGTATTTATCCACTAAATTATTATTTGTCTCTCAAGTTATACAGGTATCCCTGTGGATATCCAGGAAGAAAATGGAATTCAGTATAAATTTGAAGTTTATGAAAATATCATCTAGATCTTATTCGATATGAGCAAAATTACCCTGTAGATCTTAATCTATTTGCAGAATTAATCAAGACTTTTGCTTGCATTTTATTCTCTACAGGAAGGAAAAAAGTACCTTTGTACTCATCCTTCCCCCCATTTATTGAAGCTATTGTGCAAAAAAAAAAACATTTCCCCTATAGCAGCTCTACTGAGAATTGCTGCCTCTGCTGTAAGCAAAGAAAGATTTATTTGCAAATATAGCTCAGTTTAGCTGTTGAAAATCAGGAAGAGAAGCATCTGTATTACATATTTCATGCCAGAAAGCAGGTGAAAATCATAATTCTGAAGGTTGTAAGATATATTTCTGAATTAATGTTAATAATTAAAAAGATAAAAGAAGTTTTATTGTTCAATTCTAGCTCTTTCATGTTCATAAATATTTGTACTATTAAATACATTCCATGTTTATTTTTCATTAATAAAATAGTGGATTCTAAAATCCTGCCTTTTGAATGATAAGTCTACTTGTCTAGCTTATATATATATATTTATCATATTAAAACATTTGATCTGTTTGTGTCAAGAATAATTTGGAAATTTTCCAAATGTTGTACTGTCATTTGTATTAATGGTGACAGAAATTGTAGATCAGAAGTTCTGTAAAGTTATAAATGCCATACTCCAGATTTATACACCGGTACATAAATATTCATTGCATGTATTTAGGCTAAACACATATTTATGCAGAATTCTGTGACAGTGATCCACATGCATGGAAGATTCACAGATTGCACTAAGCCATGGCTTGCTGAAGAAGGTAGAGCTGACTAAATTCATACAAAATTAGGCAACCTACGTTAGGACTCAGGGTGCAGATTTGGCTGAATAGATTGTAGCATGCTAAATACTATATGAAAATGATCCCTATGTCTGTTTGAGATGCATTGGGACATAGTGTTTCTCAGAACTGAAATACAAAAAATATAAATAATCACCTGTTAGCTCAGTGTTAAGAGTATATATAGAGTAATTTCTGTATTAATGAGTTGAAAGGGGCACTAAAACATGAGGTGCCTACTTTAACTCTCAGAACACTACCATTTTAAATTGCTTTAGCCCTACTAAACAATAATGTTTCCTTTTTAAATGTGCCATGTTGACTATTAGAGAATCTTCCGAATCCACATAGCAAAATGATACACAATGCAATAGCTAAGGGAATGCAGCTTCAGAGTACCAAATAGGGCAGGATCAAAGAGCAATAACAGTAAGCATGTGCATCTCACAGAGTTACTATCTGATATCACCCAGATCCCCCCAGTCCAAGTCATCTGGAATTTTTAAGGGAGAACTGGAATGTTTGTTTGTTTAACAAATGTATATGGCTGCCCAACTTATACATAGGTGACTCCAGGAGGCTTGCAGCATAAATACAGACCCATAAAAAAATCCCACCCACCCCCTTCATGGCAGCAGCACTATGTTCTTGATAATGTGCTTAGAGTTTTGTTTTACTGGAAAATTTACCAATTTTTTTTACAGTAGGGTTATGGGTTTTCCTCTGGGTTTCCAAATACATAGGTTTAAAGATCCATGTGAAGGATAGTGCGTTACTCCAACAACCAACTTTAAAGAAATAAAAAGAGGAGTCAGAGAAATCAAAAATATTCTGGGTTTATTTTATTAATCAAATAAAAGTTTAACAAACCGCCCTGTCTTCGGAGAAAGGCGGCATATAAATTGAACTAATAAATAAATAAATAAATAAACCCCTCCAGTACTCTGACCCTTTGGATTCATATTTGTATTCCATAGTAGAAGCAAAAGAACATTAGTGATATATTTAATTATTTAAAAGAATAAAAAGAATAAAAGTATATATATATATAATTACATATTGACGACACATTCTGTTCTGCCAAAATTTTATGAATGAATATGTTCAAGGAAAAGGCCAGTTTGGTGTAATGGTTAAGGTTAATTATAGATCTCAAGAAACAATTTTGCACTTTATATAGGAAAGTATTGTGTCGCTTCTAATTCATTATTCCTTTCAAGACAAAAAGGCTTAAAAATATTCGAAATGTGCCAGATTGACAATTAAAATTAGCTTAGCTGCTGATCAGCTTTTTTCATGCTGTATTTGTTTTTCTAAAAGCAAAAAGTGAGCAGAGATCAATCATATAATTTGATTGGGATATTATGGGAAACCAGGAAGTAAAACAAAACATTTCCATACCATTGTCCCTGTTTCTTGGTTATGGATTGCTATCCTGAAAGGTAAGAAAGAAGCAACCAAAATAAATTGCAAGAGAACATATAAGCACAGATACAATTACTATTTCATGGAGTTACACTTAAATAGGGTGTACAGATAGGATATTTATAAATGTATAAATAGGGTATGCACTTAAATAGGGCATGTAGGGTATATATAATAATAAATAAATACCCTATTTAAACTTAAATAGGGTATATCCCATTATATAATATGGGATGTAATAGGTTATATAGGGTATAACAGATAGACAATTCAAACTGCCCATCTATTGTTCTTAACGGAAATTCTCTACTCAGAGCTGAGTACATGTTAACCAACTGATAGTTGATGAAATTTTTATTACAAATTATTCAAGCTATAAACCTGACAATTTATTATTTAAAATTTAAGTATTTGGGGATGGAATTGTATGAGTAATTGATTTTATTTTAAATGAAAAGTTAATTCATCTTATAATTTTGGGACATAATTTAATTTTCTCCAGAAAAAAAAATGAAATTGCACTTAACATTCTTGTGATAATATATAATAAATCACCTTTTACCTCAGAATGGTTTTGTTAAATTGTTTTTAAACCATGTTTTTCCATTTCTTTTTCATCATTATTTTCCATTTTGTCAAAAACTTTTAAACATAGAATTCTAGTTTACTTATGACAATCCAAAGATAGGCTTTAAAAAAATCCATGGCCTTTAAAAATAATAGGTTTATTAAATAGAATACATCATTATTCTGAATTTTTAGTTATGAATTACAGGTAATCCTTGCAGGAGATGATCAGTGTGAGGCCAAAGGTGGGATCAAATACATCTTCTGAAGTCTCTATGCCCCCCCTCAGAGACCTAAATCCAGGGCCCCTCCTTAAAAAACCATTGAGGCTTATCTGACACAATTTGCCTGGGCCATTAGTAGATCAGATTCTTGTGTATAGGTAACATGGAATAAATTTTTGAGCCCTATCCCAGCTCACAATGTCTTGTACTTGCCAGTCCTTGACTTATAACTTGACTTATAAGTTATATATTATAACCAATCGCTTAGTAACCAGTTACGATCTACCTATAGAAGGGGACTTATAACCAAATCCAAAGTTCAAATGATTGCCTTCATTCCTGCAATCACTTGATACTTTATGACTGTTTACACCATCCCACAATTCATCTGAACATGTTTTATGGTTTGACTGAAAACCTGCACTTCCTGTTTCTGTTCCAGTGATGGGTTACTACCAGTTCACCCTGGATGGAGCAAACCAGTAGCGGTGGCGGCGGGAGGCTCCACTGGGAGTGGAGAAGTGTTGTGCACACGCGCAAGCACACGGCCACCCACAACCGAACCGGTAGCAACGGGTTTTGAAACCCGGCCCAGTTCTGTTCACTTAATGATTTGCAAGCATAATAGGCAGCCTCCATTACAGTTGTAACTTGTGGACTAGCTATATATTATATGCTAATTTCATTATTCTACTCTAAGACATGCAATATTATTGTGGACAAACGTGCCTATATTTGGCTAAGAGCGGAAGCAGCATTTTGCCTTCTACAGTATTAAAATCCTTGTCAAATGTCAAGTTGTAAGAATGCTTCCCTCAGTTCTACCTGAGTATTTCCAACATATTAGAGCATCTTAAGAGTAACGGCATCTCCAGCCCATTTACTCAATAGCATAATAAATAACATTAAATAGCATAATCATTAACATTTATCCCTCCTATCTCCAGAATGTACAAGTATACTAGCTTCCGACACATGGTTGCATTTTGAAATTGTATCAGGTAC
This sequence comes from Arizona elegans, assembly GCA_022577455.1. Taxonomy (NCBI): domain Eukaryota; kingdom Metazoa; phylum Chordata; class Lepidosauria; order Squamata; family Colubridae; genus Arizona; species Arizona elegans. Next base: position 61,742,993 of record JAKOOJ010000008.1, read on the forward strand.
TTTATTGGGCTCTGCTGAGAGACTCTATCATTACTGCAGCAAAATTAATTGCCGAGATTCTCTGGAACCTTGGAGTATATACTTCCTGAAATTATACAATTAGATTTTTTCCCTTTCTCAAATTCTATCACTATGATAGGAAAGGATTCATTTGGCACAGGAATAAGCAACATAATGTTTGTACGTAGTTATATCCACAAAGTATTTTCTACTCATCAGGTTTCCTACCCTACCTAAGGTTTTTAATTGTTTAGATGCTAATAGATAGCATCTATCATACTATAAACAGAGCAACAAGGATGCCTGAGCTTCATATTGCCCAATTCATTCTTGCAAAAAAGAGAGAGAGAGAGAGAGAGAGAGAGAGAGAGAGAGCATTATTGTAGCCTATTACTACATTTGGATATGAACTTCAAAAAAAGACAAAGCTATGGTGGAATAGTATGGAGCATCATGGGATGCTAAAATGAGAGTATTGACAACAATCTTGCTAATTTCCTTCCATTAAATTATATTTTATAACTAGTCACACCAACCACGGTAACTATTTTCTTCATTCATTTCATCATAGAGATACAACTAAAGAGATATCACATTAAATTACTCTATGTTAGCAAGAGATTACCCACATTGACAAAACAAGTAGGCTGACCAGGACGGCTATAGTCACTAATAATACATCATGATTGCATAAATTAAAATATGTGGTAATTACACTCGCCAAGATTTTGTGGAAGACTGATGCATTTTAGGTGAATCACCAATCTACTTTTGGAACTCTAATGGAGGCCATCTGGTTTCAGCTCTCTTGCTGGTGCTACTATTAAACAATATTTAATATTTAAGCTGTTTAGAACACTTTGTTCCCAAGAAAGCATGAATGAGGGGGATTAAATTATATCTGTATTATACTTTTCTTTCTGACTGGTAATTAAATTGTCATTCATTGTGCTATATTATTCATTGCACTTAGCCACATAGTACCTGGGATAATTTTTTTTTCCTGTTCTACAAGAGATTGTTTCATTCCTACTTATTTTTAACTTATACAGTGATGACTACTGCAGAAACAAGGGTCATTCTAAAGATGAGAAATATCCTACTGTCTTGCAGTATTGTAAGATTTATAAAACAATATTTGAAATCAATTTTTAACCTAGCATTAAACTGATGCATAATGAGAAGCATACATTCAAAGAATAAGATGTAGAAGTGTGGGCAGAAAAACAGCATATCTCACAGTCTTTTACAAAGTCTTTTACAAAGAACAGGACCAGGGATAGGTTCTAAAATTTTTTACTACCGGTTCTGTGGGTATGGCTTATTTTGTGGGCGTGGCTTGTGGGGGGTAATGTGACGGGTTGGCGTGGCCAACTTTTTTTTTTAACTTTTAAAAGCATTTATTCTACAATCTTAAGAGGTTGCAGAAAAAAATGTTTTTAGAAGCTTCTGACGATCAAGCAAGTCAGCTGGGATCGCCAGAGGCTTTTAAAGGGATTTTTTTTTCCTACAACCTCTTCGGCTGAAGAGGTTGCAGAAAAAAATGCTTTTAGAAGTCTCTGAGATCCCAGCTGAGCCGCATGATCATCAGAGGCTTTTTTTTTTTACTTTTAAAAGCATTTTTTCACCCGAAGCGGTTGTAGACAAAATGCTTTTAAAAGTAAAAAAAAAAAGCCTCTGGTGAGGTGGGCGGGGTAAGCAAGCGATGACCGGGCTGGGGACCAGTTCGGGGGCATGGCAGCCAATGTTATTACCGGTTCTCCGAACTACTAATAATTTTTACTACCGGTTCTTATGAACCGGTGCGAACTGGGAGCAACCCACCACTGAACAGGACCAAAGTGAGAATTCAATCATGGGTCTCAAAGAGGTCCTCTCAGCCAAATTGTTTTTACGAAAAAGAGAGATTCGAGTGAGCCATAGTAGTGAAACAGTTTGGATGTTCAGGTATAAATAGGATATATATTGGATAATCTCTGGCAAGGGCAGGGTAGTGGTTGTATTTCCATCCTTGCTCACTTGACTTCTATGCAGCTTTTGATCCTGGTATCCTTCTGGATTGGCTCAGGGGATTAAGGGTATGTGCAGTGGTGAAATCTAAAATTTGTTACTACCGGTTCTGTGGGCGTGGCTTGGTGGGGGGGTAATATGACTGGGTGGGCGTGGCCTTTTTGAGGTTGTTAAAAAATGCTTTCAAAAGGCTCTGACGATCCCAGCTGAGTTGCCTGATCCGCAGAGACTTTTTTTTCTTTTAAATGCCTCTGCCAATCAGGCAACTCAGCTGGGATCCTCAGAGGCATTTAAAAGAAAAAAAGAGTTTTTTTCTTTTAAATGCCTCTGACGATCCAAGCTGACCTGCCTGATCAGCAGAGGCTTTTTTTCTTTTAAAAGCCTTTGACGATCCCAGCTGAACCGCACAATCATCAGAGGCTTTTTTTTTACTTTTAAAAGCATTTTTTTGGCCGAAGAGGTTGTAGAAAAAATGCTTTTAAAAGTTAAAAAAAGCCTCTGATGATTGTATGGCTCAGCTGGGCATGTGGGGGGGGGGCAGGAATTTTTGCTACCGGTTCTCCGAATCACCCGCCTCCATCACTACCAGATCTGGCAATCTGGTCCGAACCAGGAGCATTTCACCCCCAGGTATGTGGCTCAGTGTTGTGCTAGTTCACCTGTTTTCTCCAGGTGAACCAGCATATAAAGTCTAGTCATTCCCATTTAAATGCCACAGATTGTTAATAGACATAAACAGAATGAATGCAACTTGAGAGGTAAAAGATAATAATTTCCTTAAAAGAGCTAGGCATTCCCCTTTTTTTAATCAATTTCACAGTAAAAAAAAATTAAATAATTCCATTGGTTTCCTGTTAAGAGTAGGTTTTTGAATTGATTTTTGTTGGGGAATGATGACTAACGTCTGTTATATAATGTTCTTGAAGATTCTTATGTACAGGAAAGAAGGTGGATAAAGCATATACAACATTAAAAATGTACTTTTCCATTATGAGTAATTTTACTAATTCAATTGAGTTGTTCCTTGACAGTATTGCTAGGAAACAGTTGATATTCAGTTGCCATATAGGCCTAGATGAGCTACTTCAAACTGAATTCCTGCTCACAAACAATCAAGAAGAATTGAAGCAATTAAGGCGACAGAGAAGAACAGATTATCTACACAGGATTGTTGCTACTATCCTTGTGAAGTTCTCCCATGATCAGATAACCAAAAGCTTTTGTTATTTTCTCTGCCAAAAGTCTTATTCCTGGAGATCATTTCATTTCATTAATGAATTCCTTCATTTGCCTATATGTATATATTTAATGTTAAAAGATATTTAATGTTAAAAGATTTCTCTGTAAAAACTTCCTGTTACCTAAATAACTGTTTTCTCGTTGGCCTCCATCTCATGTTCATGGATCAGAAATATAATTAAACCATTTAAACCAGATAAAACCCCAGGTTCAGATTTTATTATGTGTGAAACAGAGGTGGTATTCAGCAGGTTCTGACCAGTTCTGAAGAACCGGTAGCGGAAATTTTGAGTAGTTCAGAGAACTGATAAATACCGCCTCTGACTGACCCCGCCCCCATCTATTCTCTGCCGAGTCCCAGCTGATCGGGAGGGAATGGAGATTTAGAGTATCCTTCCCCTGCCACGTCCACCAAGCCATGCCACGCCCACCAAGCCACGCCCACAGAACTGGTAGTAAAAAAGTTTGAATCCCACCACTGGTATGAAATAATTTAAAAAAAAACAATTTGCATGGTGCATCCCAGGGCTAGCTTGTCAGTCCCAAACTCAGACAACCCAGTGAGATCCAATTGAGTCCAGATCTTTATTTGCTTGTACCTAATACACAGAATATTGGGAGATTAAAGCTATTATCTTTTAACCTATTAAATTTACCCTAGGAGATTCTAAGGTGTCTGAACTTTTTTCCCTTTCTCCCATCAAATTCAAGTTTGCACAGTCTCTTGTCTTGGCTCCTTCCTTGGAATGTGTTCCTTCTCCCTGGGAAGCCACTGTGCTATTGCTGACATTCCTTATTGCTTATTATTATTATTGCTGCATGGTTTCATTTTTTACAGCAATAGATCATTCAAATATGATAGCATAGGTTTGAGGTTTTGATACAAACACACACACACACCAATATATAAGAAGGATAAAAGAGATAATCCAGCTAACTAGCACTCAATCACTTTGCTAAGTTAGATCAGCAAAATATATGGTAAACAACTGCAGAAGAAACTAATTGCTTGGCTTAAATCTGAAGACATTTTGAGGGATGAACAGGTTGAGTTTAGAACAGGACAATCAACAGTTGATTATGCCTTGGTGCTGCAACATCTAGAAGAAAAGTATATCCATAATTCAGGACAATCCTATTATGCAGCATTTATTGATTTCAGGTCAACTTTTGACCCAGTATCTAGAATTAAACTGGCATAAATTCAAATATATCACAACTAGCAAACATCTACTCCTGCTGCTCATTAAAAAGCAAGAAAATACAAGACTGAAGGTCAGGTACACTAATCAAAGAATTTGAAGAAATGTTTTATTTTGAAATAATACCAATTTCCTTTTTAAATGCTATAGGAAGAGGGAGAACTACATTTACAGTTCATTAGTTGACCATTTCAGTTCACTATTTCATATACTTTTAGAAGAAATAAATTGTTTCTTGTATAATGTTCTGAACAGGTTTTTCATTTAATTATTTTCATATTTATTCTAAAGCTGTAAATATAGCTTTAGAATTAAATGTTGAACATATGCTTTTATGCGGACTTTAAATTCAAGCTTCCAATACAGATGGCAATCTTTAAAATATTGAAAAATTTTCAATTAAAGATTAAAAACAATCATACAAGTCTGGTGTTTAGAAATGTGGGTAGTTTCTATTAAATAGATCTGTCCAATGTTGTAATAGCAAGCATATTACTGTATTGCAATATTTTAATGCAAGTACCACAATATACATTATTGATCATAATGTATGATCCAGAGCCCCTCTCTGAGGGAGATGGGTGGTTAAGAAACAGGAAATATAAATAAATACATTAGGAGCTGATAATAACACCAATTTTCCTAAATTTTTTTGGGATCCACAAAACATTTAAACTCCACTGAAATTTGACAGCAAAAAAGCCATGGTTTTCTATTTATTTCTTAGAAAACCAACCAAAAGCTATGCATAATACAACAGATAGACATACATATCTTTAAAAGTATTTAAAACTACTTAAAATTTCTAGCTTTCCCAAAAAAATCCCATAAAATATTAAAATATTAAAATTAATATTTTATTAATATTAAAATTAATATTAAAAATATTAAAATACCATCCCTGATGTCACTATGTCATAGCGCTACTCACTGAAGGTCTCAAAAAAGGGTGATCCAAGGCCATCAGAATCAATGTGCCCCTACATATAAAGTACCACACAAAATTATTTGCTACTGGCTGAACATAAACATGAATAAGACAGAGTGCTAATTAAACAAATTCTCTTCCAACTCTTTCCTTTTATTTTTAAAACTTTAAATCAGCATACCAATACTTACTAGCCTATACAGTGCTTCAGATTTACCATATTTTTCGGAGTATAAAACGCACCGGAGTATAAGATGCACCTTAGTTTTTGGGGAGGAAAATAAGAAAAAAAACTGATTGGCAAGTGGATTGGCCTCCTGGAATACCCCCAATCAGCTTCTCCCAGAGGTGAATTTTAGCAACAGGTTCCTTGGTTGTGAGCTCTGTGCCTTGCTTTTTTTTTGTTTTTGTTTTTGTTTTTTCTGCCTCTGAAAGCTTCCGAAACAGCTTCAGAAAAAAAGCCTCTGAAGTTCTGACAACTTTTCTAAAGCTCTGTTTGGGGCCTTTTTTTCCTGAAGCTTCATTTCTGATGCTTTTTTCAGCCTCTGAAACCTCTGTTTGAGAAGATGGCCGGGGCTACATTCGGATTATAAGATGCACCCAGATTTTCACCCTCTTTTTTGGGGAAATAAAGTGCGTTTTATACTCCGAAAAATACAGTAGTTATAAAAAGGTACTGTGCGGTCTCAAGGATATGAACAGTGCATTTGTCTGCAACTCCAGAAAGTAACCATTTGCTTTACAGAATTTCAGGAAGATATAGGTAATCCTCAACTTACTACCATAATTGAACCTGGCAATGATGATTGTAAGTCATGACAGTTGTAAAGTGGGTCATCATCACATTTAAAACCTTTTTTGCAGTTGTTGTTAAGTGAACACAACAGTTGTAGAATGAGCCCATTGTTTGCTATGGACCATTTTTGCCAGAAACCAGAAGTTTTCTGCAAAAATGTTAAAAATGTTTTGTTAGATCGGCGCTGGAAAGAAACGTGACTCAGCTCTGGTCTGTTCAGCTCTTTATTAGAATGGTGAAAAACAGACTGCTGGCAGTGGCTCCCGAGCCTCCTTATATTCTGCTCAGGCCAGCCAGCCAGCCAATGACAGCTGTTCAAACTTCCCACCGGTGGAAGTGACCAATCCCCCGGCGGATGTCCTTATAAGGACATAATACCCTTCCCCTCTTAGTCCTCAGTCAATCATTCCGTGGCGTAAGTGAGTCACGTAGTCGCACAGGTAGGCGGGATGGACAATGGTCCTACCTGACCTGCGCGGCACAGTTCGTTCTCCGGTGCTGCTCCCGACGGGTCTGGCTCCTGCTGGTACTCGTCCCCCCGGTGGGCAGTCCCGGAAATCGGCCTTTGAGTGTGCGGGGCCTCGCCTAGCGCCTCCAGCTGGAGTGGCCGGCTCGCCCGCGGCTGGTGGATTAACTTGTCGCTGCCAGGATGATGTTGGGTCGGTTCCTGTCGTTCGTCGCGGAGTCGGACTGGACAGCTAAATCCCGGTAGGACCCTTGGTTGTTTCTTTTGGTCTCTGGCTTGCTTCTGTGGGCTTCCCTGGTCGATGGTGGTGGGGTCCCCCCCTGGCTGGGGACCCCTGCTGGGGTGTTGTAGTCCTCCCCTACAGGGCTGGCGTTGGGTCCTCTCGGTGTGGTGGTGCCAGTCGACATTGCTGAAGTGGTGGTGGTCGACTCTGCTGGGTTGGTGTGGACGCGGAGGGGTGGATGGTTGATGTCCTACCTCACTGTGCTGGTGTAGGTCTCCCTTGTCTGGCTGGCTGATGTTGACTCGGTCGGGTTGGTGTTGGTTTTCCGGGTCAAGTTGTCCCTGGTCTACCTAGTCCTGATACTGGTGATGCCATGTTTCGGAGGGTCGCTGGCCATCGTCGCCGTTGGCTTGGTGCCTCATCCCACTGGGTCGGCTCCGGTCTACTGGGCTCTGGCTGCGCTGCTGGCGGTCGTCCCCTTCGCCATGAGGTTGCGGACCTACCATGTGGGGGTGGGGTAGGCCTACCTCGCAGGGATGTTGTAGGCCGACCTCGTCTGGGTATGGCAGGCCTACCTCACTGGGGGTGGTAGGTCTACCTCGACGGGGTGTTGTAGGTCTACCTCGTCTGGGTGTGGCAGTCCTACCTCGTCGGGGTGGTTTCCTTCGACTCCCCTCACCCTTTTGCGGAGTTGGTCGATGTGCCTTCTGCATGACCGGCCGTCATCCAGCTCCACCTCGTATGATCTTGGGCCCGTCACTCTCCCGATCCGACCCTTGATCCACTTCGACTGGCCCTGAAAGTTGAGCGCGAACACCAAGTCTCCGCTAGCGAAGCTTCGCGTTGGTGGTGAGTTAATCGGCTTGTCTTTCGGGTTGTACTGTGGATGGAGTCTATCTAGCGGTGAGCGGAGCCTTCTCCCCATCAGAAGCTCAGCTGGGCTTTTCTTCGTTGTGGCGTGCGGTGTGATGTGTTGTGCCAGCAGGAACTTGTCGATTTGTTCCTGCCAGTCTCCTGGGCCCATCCTGATGAGCGTGTCCTTCGTGAGCCGTACCATTTTTTCTACTTGTCCATTTCCAGCTGGCCCGTACGGGGCGATGAGGGCATGCCGGATGCCTTGGCTTGCCAGGAAATCCTCCATGTTCTTGGCTGTGAGTTGCAGGCCGTTGTCAGAGACCAGGATGTCCGGCAGCCCGTGTGTGGTGAATAGGCGGCGGAGTGCCCTGATGGTGGCCTCTGTCGTGGTGGATGGCATCGCGATGACCTCCAGCCATTTTGAGAATGCGTCCACGACGATGAGGAGGGACTTTCCGTTCATTGGCCCCGCAAAGTCGATATGTATTCTTGCTGGGCTGCTCCCACTCAGTCGGCTGGGCTTGAGGGGGTGCTGGTCTCGTCGCTTGGCACGGGTCACACCTAACGATCCACGCCTCTATGTCTTTGTCCAAGGTGGGTCACCAAACATAGCTCCATGCCAGCGCCTTCATGCGAACTATGCCTGGATGGCCGCTACATGGAGATGATATTCCCATGTCCTGGAATAGAACAATTATATCCTTAATCCCGAAACCAGGTAAAGATCTAGAAAAAATTGAATCCTATCGGCCCATTTCCTTGATTAACCAAGATGCTAAGATATTTACTGCAATTGTAGCAAATAGATTGAATAATTTTATAGATAAATATATAAACCATAATCAAGTAGGTTTTGTTAAAGGGCGTTATATGTGTGATTTAGTTAGAAGAGTATTAAACGTTATTGATATTGCTGAGAATAATGGTGATAAGATAGGTATTCTTGCCTTGGATATTTTTAAAGCTTTTGATTCTATACAATGGGATACTATAAAAGAAATGATTTCTGCATTAGGATTTGTAATAAATTTATTCATATTATTTCCAAATTGTACCAGAGGGGTACGGCAAGAGTGAAGGTAAATGGTATATTTACACAAGATATAATTTGGAAGCAGGGACAAGACAGGGTTGTCCTCTGTCTCCGACCCTATTTTTATTAGCAATGGAAATTTTAACAACTTTGATTGAAGAGGATTCAGAATTAATAGGTTATAAAGGCGTCAAAGTTAATTTATATGCAGATGACACTCTTGTCATTTTAAATAATATTACAAATGATATAAAAAGAGTTCAAATACATTTGGAAGAATTTGAAGATATGACTGGTTTGAAAGTAAATTGGGCAAAATCAGAATTATTAATGGAAATTGATAGGGAAAATAAATTAGAAAAATTACAAAATCAATTTGGAATTAGGATAAAGGATAATTTAAGATATTTAGGTATTATACTTTCACTTAAAATTAAAAATTTAAAGAAACTAAATTATGACATAGTAACAAAAGAAATTGAAGAGAAAATTGGGAAATATAAAAAACTCAAGTTATCTTGGTTTGGTAGAGTAGCTTTATGTAAAATGATGTTACTTCTTAAATTTAACTTTTTATTCGAGATGCTATGGAGGGTTTCTAAGGTGCTCTTCTGTAGTGTGGGAGGGATCACGACCCGGTCACCCCAGAGGAGGCAGCCATTCATGGTGGCCAGTTCGTGCTGCCTCCGTATGAATGGGGTGAATTCTTCGCCCACTCTTCCGGTCGGCCAACCCCTCAATGTCCATGAGAGTACCTGTTTGAGGGTCTTGTTCCTCAGTGTGTGGGTCGCCACCATTGCAGATGACACCGGGCACGTCTGATCATTGTCTATGTGGTGAAGCCCTAGGGTAGGTGCCGGGTCAACGACTGGTTCTCGCAGGGGGCATCTGCTGAGGCCGTCAGCATTGCAGATGTTCTTGCCGGGGTGATGGATGAGTCTGTAGGTGTAGCCGGAGAGGAAGATGGCCCAGCGTATCATCCTGGGCAACATGTAGGGTGGCGTTGGCTTGTCCCCGGCGAGCAGTCCAAGTAGAGGCTTGTGATCGGTGACAATTGTAAACGACCTTCCATACAGGTATTCATGGAAGCGTTTAATGCCGGCTACGATGGCGAGGGCTTCCTTATCAAGCTGGCTGTAGTTCCGCTTCTCTGATGACATGGTTTTGGAGAAGTAAGCAATGGGGGCTTCGGTGCCACTGGGCAGCTGGTGGCTGAGGACAGCTCCGACTCCATATGGTGAGGCGTCACAGGTCAGGATCAGTGGGAGCGACTCATGGTATTGGATGAGGACGCTGTCGGAGGAGAGAAGACTTTTGATTTTCCGGAATGCTGCCTCTTCTTCCTCTTCCCACTTCCAGGGTACCGCCTTCCCTAGCAGGCAGTGGAGCGGTTCAGCAACGGTGGCTTTCTGGTTCAGAAAAACACTATAAAAATTCAGCAGACCCAGAAGGGCCTGAAGCTCCATTTTTGATTTGGGGGCTGGAGCCTCATGTATAGCTCTGACCTTGCTTTTGGTGGGGTGGATGCCCTTGCTATCGATTAGATAGCCCATGAACTCGACATTAAAAATGTTTTGTTAGATCAGCGCTGGAAAGAAACGTGACTCAGCTCTGGTCCGTTCAGCTCTTTATTAGAATGGTGAAAAACAGACTGCTGGCAGTGGCTCCCGAGCCTCCTTATATTAGGCTCAGGCCAGCCAGCCAGCCAATGACAGTTGTTCAAACTTCCCACCGGTGGAAGTGACCAATCCCCCGGCGGATGTCCTTATAAGGACATAACATGTTTGGTGATCACATGACCATGACATGCTGTAAACTGTTCTGCCCCAGCTACGGATCCCAAAGAACGCAGCACACACAAAGTCTGTACTAACCTTTGTTTACTAAATTAAATCAGTCTTTTTCAAACAAAGGCTGTTAATTAACTTTTTTAACAGATTACAAGAATCCAAAGAATAATTAATCATAATCTTACTATGATTGGCAGAAAGCCCAGAAGCAATTTGCAGGAAACTGATAAGATAACTAAGATCAAGACACGAAGGAGAGTGAACGAAGTTGTTCCCTGCAAATTGCCTCAGTTGTCATCCTTCCTTAAATAGGCTAAGGGAGTGGCCAATTAGCCCCAAGCCTTACTCTCGAGGAGACTTCCTCCTGAGGAGCCACTCCTGCCTTTTGGCAGCTCTACGCGCCCATGCATCGAGAAGAGGCTCCTCCTCTTCTTCCTCTTCACTTATGGGAGCTTCTGGAGGTTCTGAAGGCCCTGGCTGAATCCCCGCCTCTGGCACCACATCTTCTCCAGCCTCCTCGTTGTCTGACTCGAGTGCCAGCTGCACAGGCTTCTGGTGGAGCACCACACCAGCCTCCTCGCTGGCGGAATCAGCTACTAGCTGCACAGGCTGCTGACAGGCCACAACATAAACAGCCTTAAATGTGGGCTGGTTGACCAGTGTCTAGAATACAGTCACATGACTGTGGAGTGTGGGGGCTGTTGGAACTTCAAACTGAGGTCATAAGCTTTTGGGGGAGTCCACTGTAACTTTGAATAGTCACTATAATACAGTACATATTTCCACCTGGAAATTGTATGATGTACTTTTCTGGAGTTGAATCACAGCTCTAATACTTACATTGTCAAATTAAAATCCATTGTTACTTTTAAGAAATATGAATACCAGGAAGAGAAATATTACTGTAACCTCATAATGCATTTTAAATGATTAAAGATAATTAATAAAAGCAATATTATTGGTCTGTGTAATGGAGTATTTACAATAAGCATTATTATTCTGTTAACATACTTTTTTTAAAAAAAAATGGAATCTTGTTCTGTAAAGGGTTACTTAGTGGATTTTAGGTGGCCCAATGGGACCAAAAGGCTTTGTCTGATTTAGTGACACGAAGAAAATATAATGAAAGATTAAGTCTGGATAGATTGCTGAAATATTGATATTGCTATAATTTTACAATGATATCAACAAGCAAATTCTTGGACACCAACTAATCCAACTTCAGGTAATAAACTTGAGTAAACAAGCAACTGTAATCCCGAATAACTCTGACTATTTAAAAAAAGGATATTTGCAGAAGAATTTCACAACTGTAAAATACATTTTATGTGTAAATTGTCTGAACAGTTACATGAAAATACAGGCTTCAAAAATATTTGAAAGCCTTTTCACATCAGATCCTTTGCAATTTCTCCTATTACAGTATTTAATTAGCAATGCAAAGCCATTGGGGGTATATTAAGTAAATATGGAGGAAAACTATTTCAGCTGTAGTAGTGATGCTCTCCCTACTACTATAAGAACTTTGATAAAAACCATTCAGAAGTGTACACCACCCACATGCCTTACATAAGGCAGGCTGCAACAGGTCATAGAAGAGCAGTAACATTTCAAAAAAGAGTAGGTGTGTTGCACATTCATTTTCCAGGCTATTCAATACAGAAACAATATTAACAATGTGGGTGGTACATGAAGCAGGAAGGATGGCAAAAAGAGACAGAGAGAGAGAGATGGGATGGCATAACTGTCCTTGAATGTTTTCATAGTATGGACCTCTCCGGGTTATTGTTTATATGTATGCTTATACATATATATGCTTATTGTTTATTCAGCTAGCTAGTTTAGAGTCATGGTAACATGGTATGATTTGCTTGCAGACAATTTTATTTATATCAATGATTCAGCTGTTAGAGTTGTATTAACCATTTGTTTCACATGCTACAGTTTAAAAAGGAAAGGCTTCCTCAGATTTGTCTTGATTTGGTTATCCTTAATTTTCTTTTATGGCAAGAACATGGAAGTGGTTGCCAATATGTTTAAGATTGTTTTTCCAACTTTTTGGTCTATCCTATTTCATACTATTCTACTTCAGACACATTTTGCAAAGACCTAGTTCCTTGGAGAAAGTTCTAATGCTGGGAAAGTTGGAAAGAAAGAGAGGAGGATGGCCAACATCAAAGTGGATGGACTCAGTTACAATGGTGATAGGTCTAAGTAGAGAATGTCTATATATGATCACCAAAAATCAGTGCTGACTTGATGGCCCATAATCATTCAATCATACTGCCCTACCTATCCTATACTCTTGCTAATAAAGAATGTAGGGAACAACACTCTTTATGTAGCAACAATGCATGCTTACATTCAATCTCTTTTTCAATGTGTCTTTCAGAAGTCTGACTTTCAGCTCAACCAATTTTCCATTATTGCTGCAAATTCTGTCAGGTGAAATATAAAGAAGGCACCACAGTTGTAGAAAAATGAAATATAGATTAGATTAGATTAGTCTATACAAATAAGAAACACACTGCTCAGTCTAAGTTATACTGTGATTACTCAGTCCTTTGTATTTCACTTGGAAGGAAATGTGGGGGGTGGGTTTCTGAAGAAACAAATATAGGATCAAATGTTATTTTCTTCCATGTTATACTGAATTATACTGAAAGTTGGTATGAAGTATAAAACATATTTCTCTGTACCTTTAGGAGAAACTCAGAACTTTGGAAGAATTTTCTATATTTCAGACCTTTTAATTAAGATCTGAAACTAGCTACTTGTTGTGGCCCGCCAGCAGCCTGTGTGGATTGTGGCTGATCCCGATGAGGAGGAGGCTGGTGTGGGGTCGCGCCAGCAGCCTGCGCAGCCAGCGCTCGCGTCGGACAGCGAGGTGGCTGAAGAGGATGTGGTGCCAGAGGCAGAGACTCAGCCTGAGCCTTCAGAACCTCCAGAGGCTCCTTTAAGTGGAGAGAGCGAAGTGGAGGAGCCTCTCCTCAATGCTCAAGCATGCAGGGCTGCCAAAAGGCAGGAGTGGCTACTCAGGAGGAGGAGGTCTCCTTGAGAATAAGGTTTGAGGATAATTGGTCACTCCCTTAGCCTATTTAAGTCACACGCAGTTAGTAATTTCTTGCTGGAAACAACGTGTAATTATTACAGAGCATTTTTGAAGAGTGAGTGTTTTATCGTATCTTGTTTTCTGGACTGGTTGCCAACCTTTGCCGGACTTTGTTTATTCTTGGTATGTTATAACTTTGATAAGGACCATTGGTGTGTGTCACAATCCTTGTGAATCCGGAGCTGGGGCAGAACACTACTGTCAAGGAGACAGTGCTGGGGTCCACAAAGCAAGCTAAACAAAGAGAAAATATTTCTGCTCCTAGAGATTATGGTTTTATTTAGTATATCTGGCCAATTAAGTTTTTCTATAAATCAAGGAAAAGACTACCAACATTATATTAGCTACAAGAGGTAACACTTTGCTTCTATATATCAGCAGTTTCACTCATGCCTGGCTTATGTAGTTTCTAGGGGAATCTCATAATTTATTATGGGAATTAAATGCTAGAGCAAATTATTGGATTTACAATGTTGTTTATGTTTGGTTTAGCATGTTGTGGAAACAATAAATAGAAATATAGTCTGCTTAGAAAGGTTTTTCTTATTCTTTCAAGATTACTGCAAAAGTTGATAAATAAATAAAAAAGCATATAGAAACCCACCACTGATGCAGGGGAGTTGAAATCCACACATCTTCAAATGGTCAAGGTTGAGAAACATTGGCCTTGAATATAACATCCTATTTTTAATAAGCTTATATAAGATTAAAGTCAGTTTTATATAGTGGTTAACATGCCAGCCTAGAAACCAGGAAACTGTAGTTCTAGTAGTCCTACTAGATCAGTTACAGTACTCTCTCTAGGTGCCTAGTTACCTACACTTAACTGGATCAAGAGTGGGTTTAGCATGTCGGCTGGAAAGCAAAACCAAATTAGTAACGGGGAAAGAAAAAGTTAACTCTCCCTTGTAATAGCTTTGGGTTACGGTAAGTTTCCCCAGTGAATCATGTCATATAACTGACTCTTGTCTTCATATTATATGACAAAGTACAATATTTCAGATTTAGCTTCCAGTGACCAAACTGATATTTATTTCATCTGCTACTGAATTATTTATTTTTTCTTAGAGCCCAAGGTATTTTCAACAATTTTCTCCAACATCATAACTAAGATTAATAAATATGTTCTTTTGTGGACTGCTAACTGGTTAGAAAAAGCAACAAAGGAAATTTTTCAAGATCAGGAATTAAGCCACAGAATCCCTTAAGTATCTGTGTTGGGACCAATGTTTTTTAATATGTTTATAAACTGTCACACTTTTTGCCATGCACAGCAATTGAAAGTCAACCTCATACTCAATAATATTTTATGCCATTGAGTGTCATTATGGATTCAGGCTGCCCTAAAAAGTTGATAAATAAATAAAAAGCTTCTAGATTGATATAATGACTCTTACTGGCTGAGGTTTTTTATTTCCATCTCATTAGCTTCAGCTCTTATGTAAATAATCTGAGGTAAGATGTAAGCAGTTCCACTTTGCAGATTTTAGTAAACTATTCATACTAATCTATGGTACTTCCATACTGAACAATAAGTGAAATTCTACTTGCTGCACTTGAAAATAAGAATATACAACAAAATCTCAATATAACAGATTTTGGAAGTCACACTTACTTGAATTTATTTCATTTGGGTTATATTATTACATGATAATATAAAAGAACATAATTTCTGTTATCTATATAATGACATATTAATTTCTGTCATCTATATAATGACATCATCACAATGATGTAATCTCTGATCTAACTATGTAACCTCTGATCTAACTATCAGGAATAATAGATATTATTCATCTCCACCCCAGGCCACCCCAATGACGCCCTTGAAGTGATGCCCCAGTGCCTGGAGGCTGTGCGGATCTGGATGGGGAGGAACAGGTTCAAGCTCAACCCTTCCAAGACTGAGTGGCTGTGGCTCCCGGCATCCCGATATAGTCAGTTTGACTCCATCGCTGACTATTGGGGGCGAGTCTTTGGCCCCCCACAGAAAGGGCTCGCAATCTGGGAGTCCTCCTGGATATGCAGCTGTCCTTGGAGGAACATCTGACAACTGTAACCAGGGGGACCTTTTGTTAGGTTCGCCTGATTCGCCAGTTGCGGCCCTTTCTTGATCGGGATTCCCTGTGCACAGTCACTCATGCCCTCGTCACCTCTCGCCTTGACTACTGCAACGCTCTCTACATGGGGCTCCCCTGGAAGAGCACCCGGTGGCTCCAACTGGTTCAGAATGCAGCAGCGCGGGTAGTGATGGGAGCAGCATGGCGCTCCCATGTAACACCACTCTTGCGCGAGCTGCACTGGCTCCCAGTGGTCTTCCGGGTGCGCTTCAAGGTGCTGGTTATCACCTTTAAAGCGCTCCATGGCATCGGGCCTAGCTATCTTCGAGACTGCCTGCTGCTACCGACGATCTCCCATCGTCCCGTGCGCTCCCACAGAGAGGGCCTCCTCAGGGTGCCATCAGCCAATCAATGTAGGCTGGTGACCCCCAGGGGGAGGGCCTTCTCTGTGAGGGCACCTACCCTCTGGAATCAGTTGCCCCCAGAGATAAAGAGAATCCAAGACCTTAGTGCCTTCCGCCGTGCCCTTAAAACCCACTTTTTCCAGCAAGCCGGGCTGGCTTAAGAAGAAATTGTAAATGTTTTAATTGGTTTGTATTTTTAATTTTGGGCCAAATTTATATATATTTTAATTGTTTTTTAATATTTGTATTTTATGTTTTTTAATTCTGGCTGAACACCGCCCTGAGTCCTCAGGGAGAAGGGCGGTATATAAATTTAAAATAAATAAATAAATAAATAAATAAAATATTTCTTCCCTCCACCAAGATTCATTATATCAAGATTATAGCGTGTTTCCCCAAAAATACATGTCCCGAAAATAAGGCCAAGCTTGATTTTTGGGGTGGGGGTAAATATACGCCCTCCCCCGAAAATAAGCCCTAGTTAAGGGATTGGCATGGCCAGCACAGGAGACCGCCCTTTCCTTCCCCCATCATGTCAGGGCTTCTCGCTGTCTTTTTTTTCAGTAATTTTTTTTTATTTTTTAAGACAAACAAACACTTAATACATCAATCCTCCCTTCCCTGTGACATCTCGGTGTTATCTTCTAGGCTTCTTCTCGATCTTCCATAAGTTTCTTCTATCTTCATCTTAATCCAAACCATTCTAACATTTCATTGCTAAAACAATATTGTAATCATCATTTGTACATAGTTATAATATCGGTCATTTATATCTCTTTTCCAACCAACTATAAAAATGATTCCATGTTTTAAAATATTCTGATTCTTCCTTATCCTTAATCATCAAAGTTAATCTATTAATTTCTGCACAATCTAAAATTTATTAGGTTCACCACCTTCTCCAGAAGGTGGAGTACACCAACTCTGTCAGCTCTTATCAACAGAGCAGAAACCATGGAAGATAATGGTATATGTCATCATGCTGCCTCTCAGCTGCACTTTTCCTATTCTATTTTTTTGTCCTGATTTAATACAATTATCTAATATAATAAATAATTGTACTAAATCAAAAATAGCTCAAAGGAAGTGTCACACTCTATATAATTAACCTGTGGAATTTATTACTCCACAACACAGTGATGGCCTGGTAGTTTTAAAAGAAGACTGAATAAATTCAAGGATGGCTGTTCTATGAAGCAATTTTGATCTTGAGCTTCAGTGTAATCTCTGAGCAGAAGGGGCAAAACCTACAAATACTAGTTTGAAGGGAAAAATGGTGTGAGAGAGATTGCGAGCACTGGACATTTAACTGGTCACTGTGAGAAAAACAATGGACTTGGCTAACCCAGGATGGTCTTATTATTATTTGCATAAGAATCAATATTATAAAATTCACTCCATTGTAAATCAAATTCATGCAGAAGCTTATCTGGTTTTAGTCCAGAATCCTCTCAAGATACTTTCAAATATCATTGCAAATATCTCTTTCAAACTTCTGTGTGTTTTATAGAATATGGAAAGTTGCCTTATACAAATTATATTTATACAATGCACTATAGTTGTCTTAATTTTTATTTAATAAACCTCAAAGGTTGAATTCATACATAAGATGGTTTACAAGTCACTGGCTTCACACAACTCATTAACGCCTTTGTAAGCAAACCATGCTCTTTTTTTTTCCTGTAAACCATTCTCAGATAATCCATGTAATGCAGCATAACTAACTTGATTGACATATTACAAAAAGCTATCATTTTTAACCAAGATTTTTAATAAGCCAGCAAGAAGGAAAAGCAAACATGTGTTGTCCCCAATTCAGGTCTGAGCCTGGTGCCAAAGCTGATGAAAAACACCAGACATGAGGTGCAGATTTTGTTTCCTTTTATTGAAGCTTCAGCAAAAGGAGTCTTAACCTGCAAAATGCCAGGACCCAGAATAAAGGATTAAGAGAGCTTTATACAATTTTACTAAAGCTGAAGGCTGGAGAAGGTGGGATATATAAGAAATATCATCTAATAAACATTTCAATAATGATCTAACAATTTGTTCTATTGGTCTCTAGCTGTCCCTATTCCTAAACCTTGGCTAATGAATGCTCCAGAAAATTATCTAATACACATTCTATTTGGTCCAGGCCAGGGGTGGGTTCTACTTACCTTTACTACCAGTTCCCAGCAGAGCCAGTGCGAACTGGGGGCAACCCACCACTGGTCCAGGCCATCCCTATTTCTAACTTATAGCTGAGGTATGCAGGATGTCTAACTCTTTGTTACTGTTTATAAGTTCTCTAACCGCCTAGAATGGATACAAGTATTACACCTGCATATTCTAAACAGTCTTTGTTCTTTTCCAGACAGACTCCACAAATACAGGCGTCCCAGTTTTCTTTCATGCCACAGCCTTGGTTTTCTTTTAACAGATAAACCCGTCACATGGTTAGTGTAAAACATAGTAAACATGGTTTGAACTTTGAAGATATCAAGGTTTAAACATAGGACTTCTTCCCTGCAATACATACACTATATTATTGGATTCATACAGTAGTCTTATTTATGGATCACTTTAAAATGGTTAGCCCAAGGAACCAGTTCTGAAGGTTTACATGATACGCTGAACCACAAACTAATCCTGAGGGCTAGGATCCACTCAACATGCTAAAATAGGTTGGCCAGTTTAATGCTTACTTATCATTAAACAGCCAAACGAGCTCTATTCCTTTCATTTACAGTTGAAGCAAAATGCCCAGAACTGCATCTCTTACCCTGCTCACCACTTCTTTACCCTCCTACCATCGGGAAGGAGATACAGAAGCATAGCCAGCCGCACAAACAGGCTGAAGGACAGTTTTTATCCGTGGGCTGTCAGATTCCTGTATGCGAAATAACATCAGTACGATCAACTTGCAGGGCCGGCGCAAGGTGTAACATGTTCACACTGGTGCAATAAGACTGAGTATTTTGTTAATATGATTTATTGGGTTAGGGATTTTCTGTCTTCACTGTGAGTTGTATTGTGTTGTGGGGGTGTGTGCCCTGAGGGAGCTCAAGCAATCTCATTGTACATATGTCCTGCACTGACAATAAAGATTTGAATTTGAATTGATAGGAAGAGGCCAATCTGGGAATTTCTGCTTCAAATGTAAAAGGAGAGGAATAGAACTCGTTTGGCTGTGTAGCAACCACAGGTAATAAGGCAGACCAGCTGACAAATCAAGTTAAATCATCAAAGGGCTGAGCAGGTTGCATGATTCCCAGCCATCAGAGTTGATGAACTAAAGGTAGCTTTTTCAATCACCACAATGAGAAGAAACCACGCGCTCACATGATTCATGTGTGTGAATCCAGCTACTATTAAAGATCTGAAAGATTCCCTTTCAGCTCTGAACGACCTTTTCCCTGAATTAAGCGGGCCTGGGGGGTGGGATTGCGCGCTTTCGCGCCCCCTCCACTGGTTCCTTTCTGGCGGGAAGCGCCCCTTCTTCCCTCAGTCGGCTTGTTCTGCGCGCAAAACGACAGTCGTCCGCTCGTCGGCGTCTGGCAGCACCTATCTACCTAGAGTCGTCATTCCTCGTAGAAGCAGCGGGCCGAGGAGGAGGCGAAAGTTGCTCCGGACCGTGTGACCGTCGGGAGGACCGTAAGGCATCCCGGCTCCCCTCATCCTCCCTTCCTTCCTTTTACTCCTCCTGCCCGGAGGAGAAGCCCAAAGAGCCCCAAGGCTATAGAAAGGCAGCTGTTCGCTCTCCAAGCTCCCTAGACGGCCGCTTCTTCAAGCGGGTAAGTACTTCAAACGGGGCCGGCAGGCGAACCTTGTCGTCGGAGAAAGCGGGGTGGGGAGGAAAGAGAGGACGGAGCAATTTAGGAACTGGGCTCTTTCGCTTTTCTGTCATTGCGATGGATTCGTACGGTGACGGCTGGGTTGTCGCCCTTCGAGCGCCCCGGACGGTTCACTCAGCCGTTCGCTATGGAGACGCCCTAAGACAGGGGTCTCCAACCTTGGCCACTTTAAGCCTGCGGACTTCAACTCCCAGAATTCCCCAGCCAGTCCGCCAGGCTTAAAAGTGCCCAAGGTTGGGGAATTCTGGGAGTTGAAGTCCGCCAGGTTTAAAGTGGCCAAGGTTGGAGACCCCCTGTCTTAGGGCGTCCTAAGAGAGTCGCTCCAGGCTGCCGGTGGGATTTTGAGCAGCGTGGTGAGGTGGACAAGGGGAAGCTAAGCAGAGCGGAGGGCCATCTCTTTTGCAGGGCGATAAATACCGTAGGGAGTGACTTTAGTCCGGGTCTAACTGGGAGCCAGGTGATTTGAAGTGAGTGGGCTGATCCTGGAACAAGCAGCATAGGAACTTCATTGAAATATCCAGCTTTTCTCAACCTTGGGGTCCTTTGCTGTATTGATCTATGGCAGTGTTTCTCAACCTTGGTAGCTTGAAGATGGGTGGACTTCAACTCCCAGAATCCCCCAGCCAGCAACGCTGGCTGGGGGTTTCTGGGAGTTGAAGTCCACCCATCTTCAAGCTTCCAATGTTGAGAAACACTGATCTATGGGAACAAAGTCAGACTACTGGATGGAGTTTATTGGGAATTGTGGCATCCAGGTTTGAAAAACCATCATTTAATCCTGTGTTAGAACAGGGTTTTTTGAAAAAGGATTTGTTTGTTTTTAATGTTGTCATTTTATAATTCACTGCAGTGTATGAGAAATTTGTACCAAGTGTCATATTTTGTACTTTATAGAATACTATACAGTAGTTATACTGAATTAAAAGCAGAAGATTCAGCTAGAATGCAAAGGTGGAGTGACTTTGGTGATAATACTCTGCCTATCCCAGCTAATGTTTGTTAGATTGCTACAAAGTAGTGTAGGTGGGGGCAAGAAAGGGTCTAATTTTCTACAATGGTAATTTTAAGATTCCTATATAAGTAGTTAAAATGAAAAACTCCAAATACATGGTCGCATCTCTTTAAAAGCTCTGCAAAGATTTCATGCACAGCATGCACATTGAAGTAAATGTTTACCTTTCTATTGCCTCAATCACTGAAGTTACTCTAAGTGGCTTACATGCCTGGGTTCAAACAAATATTAATAGCTAATCTTTAAAAGGTTGCAATGTGATGCCTGTTGATATAGGGATGACTCGTATTAAAGACGAACAAGTATCTGTTTGATGGAGGTTGTTTCCTAGGAGTTTAGGAATGGCCTATTTTTATAACCCTAAACCTTACTCAGTGCCTATTGATTTAGGACCAGTTAATTTCTGAATACAGATTTGAAGCTTAATGGTAAATGTGTATCATAAGGATCAATTGCGTTTTATTTCAGCAAGACTTGCATAACATCCTATATGGTAGGGTCTGTAAAACCAAACCAAAATGAAAGTGGAATTGCTCAAAACATGTCTCATTTTTGTTTCTGTAAAGGGTAGCAAATGGATAATGAATAAATAAAAATAAACAGTGGTTAGTTAAACTGAAATTCACCAACTTTGGATGATTTTTGGCAGTCAATTTGAAAAGTTTGAAAACAGGTTAATGGAAGATCAGCTCCTAGTATTGATGTTCATTTGCTGTGTCTTCAATCACATAAAGTATTCTTTATGTATTGATTACTGTGAATTTATAGTGGAAGGAAGTTATTACCTCAGTACACGCTTGAGAGTTTCTCAATGCATCCAGCTCACTACTCTGTGACGCAGAAATAGAGTAAACATCTGTTATAGCAGAGCTACTCTGATGTTCCTATGACTTAAAATACAAGCCTACAACTTTTCCTCATCCACCTATCCACTTAGGAATGTTTGTATGTTCTGTCACAGGATACCCCAAATTTATGTTGAACTAGATTGGTTTTCATGGATTGCAATGCTATAAAAATATTTAAGGTGCTTCAATATTCTTAGCATAGCGCTAAACTTTAAGCCATGTTTTACAAACCATATTATATAACAATGTAATAACCTGGTCTACACAAGTTAATATCACCTATATTTGAAATTGGTTTTGTACTATGCAGATATTAAATGGCTGAAAGTTTCCTTATTAATTGTACCATACAGAAGTGTTATAAGTCATCTTGTAGTTAAATGTGTTGCTTTTAGCTAGCTTAGTGATCTCTTTTATTTTGGTTGTTTGCACACAATATTTTAGGCTAAAATATTTTTGATTTAGTATGTTCTCAAACCTAGAATTAGAGAATCTTACATTCATCCATTCACAGTGAACGAATCTATCGTAATCTATGGATTGTTGTATATAGTATATGAGCTATATTGGGTTGCAGTATTTACAAACTACTGTATTGTATAGATGTCCATTTTCTTGTTTAAAGATTTGACCTATTTCAACTTTTCATAGTGACTATAGGGTACAAATCATTAGTTCTAAGAGTTGACATCAATTTGATGACACATAATCATTGATTTTGTCAGAACAAGAAACCTCTGTCAAAGATTTTGCAAAAGATGCAGACGACCTATAATACTGGAAAAGGGTAGTGATAATGATTTGGACCTATTTTTACGAGGAGAAATTAAGGGAATGCATCTTTTTAGGTGCATGAAGATGGATCAAATAGCAAATGAAAACCTGTCTCTTTTGTTCCAGAGTGAAGATCATGAATTAATGTTAAATTGCAGGAAGGAGATTCTGATTGAATATTAGAAAATTTAGCAGTTAAATCAATTTCTAAGGGAGGTTGGAGCTCTTCTTCCCTATATGTGTTCAAGTTCAGCCATCTGTTGAGGGAGCTTTAATTAGGATTACATTATTAATAAAATTGGACTCATTAACCTAAATGCATCCTTCCAATTCTCTGATTTCTTTTTTAAAAATGGATACTGCCAAGGAATAGCTATGCTATATTCAATCATCACTAATTCTAAGAGATCATAAGCAGATATTCTCTACGTTTTTATTGTTCAAAACTTCATTAAAACTTCAGCAAAGATGAAATTAATATTCTGCATGTAACAGATGTTAGTAGAATATTATGCATGCTTTGAAATGATTTCAAATTTAATGCCTCTCCAGTACCCACCTTTTTGTACAAATCAGCAACACTGCTTGTCAAGAGTAGAGATGTAGGCATTTGAATGCATTGCCCAAGATATATACTCATTTAACAACAGAGCAATCAAATGAAATATTGGCTGGCAATAAAATAATTTTTCTCTAGTTGTTAGAGTGTTATTTTCTAACCTCTTAAGATGTTTATAATATTTATTTTGCTTGAAGTTTTCTTAAGCAGGCACATTGTATATATGAAATAAAAATGGCAAATTTGTTTTCTTGGATAGTCGATGAAGATCTGTGTTGTTGTTAGGGATGATCCGTCTGTCATTCTAGAATTAATGTAATTTGCAGTTCCATTTTCTACAAAATGCAAAAGTCTTAGAAGTGCTTTGAAATGGAGTTGTTGCTTAGTGATGAAATTGTGCAATTGACTACAGTAAAGATTTTCACCTTTATATTGTGTATTGTTGAATTTTGATTGCAATTAAATTTAACTCTTGCTTTGAATACACAATCATTTTTTGCCACACAACTACACTTAATAGTTGTCTTTTCCAGCATATTGCCATTAGTGATCCTGCCAATCACCTCCCTTTTCTGAAGCAATTATATTCTTCATAAATTCTTCAAAATCAACTTATATATCTACCTATTTATTTTGCTCATTATGAGAGTGGCTTTGGAAAATGCCCTCTTTGAAAAAAAACATCCATCCTGCTCCAAACTTAGGAAAGAATATCTTTTAATGGAGAACTGGTTTTCTCTGTGTCTGGAATTATTTCCAAATTTAAAATGCAAGGAATAGTATTAGACAAGAATGCTGATAATATGCAAAATTAATGCCAGTATTGAATTAATTCTGAAATTACAGTACGTATTAATTACTTCTGTCTAAGTAAGTAATGAAAATCAAGATTTTTATAAAGTAGAATATATAGGAGAGGAACTTTTAAACGAGTCCCAGGCAATGCAGTCTTCTTCCCATAGAGTTGATTTGACTCCCATTCTCCATGTACACAGGATAACTGCTGCATGAACAGCTTCACTTAGGATTGAAATTCCATGGGCATTTCCATTGCAGCATTCCCATGGTCAAGTGATCAAAATTCAAACACTTGGCAACTGGCATATATTTATGATGGTAATGATCTTTTGCAACCTTCGGATAGGGAAAGTCTATGGAGAAGCCAGATTCACTTAATAGCCATGTTATTAACTTAACAACTGCAGTGATTCACTTAACAACTATGGCAGGAAAGGTCATAAAATGGAGCAAAATTTATTTAACAATTGTCTTGCTTTGCAACAGAAATTTTGTTTTTTACTTTTAGCATTAAATTTTATTTTATTCAAAAATTTAAACTACAAATCCTGGATATAAATGATAACATCAGAAAATTGACAAAATAGAAGTGAGTAAATAAATCTACCGTAGTTAGTAATTCATAGTGGCAGCAACCCCCAAAAGTTGAAACCCCAAAGCTCAGGGAAAGAAGGTGGTTTAAACTTTTCTCCTAAATGGCAACAAAAAGCAGGTCATCTTCATATGAGAGGTAGACTTTTCCACAATTCTGGGTTTGTCACAGAGAAAATGAGTTTCCTGAACCCCATTGCATTGCTTCAGGGTGTGTGAAGATGCACACCATGTTTCTCAACTCACACATATGGGATGGGCAAATTTTTATCTAGAGAAGATGTTCCCAGATATAATTCTGAGTCAGAATGAGTTGTATAGCTGAGGTTCATCAAGTTATTGACAATAACTTGCTCTTCTTTTAACTCTATTGTATGACTTGAAACTATGACAACAATTTCAGCAACACAGTTCTTCTCACACAGTAGAAAAGAAATATAGAAAAATATTGAGGCAGTTAGTACATTGTAAAGATAACACTTATGGGGGGATGCAGAAAAATAGATTGAAAAATCATTATTTAATATTTCTGTTGCCTCTTCAAAACCTCCATTCTTTAATAGACTCTACAGTCCATTTAACTGGGGACATAAGTGGAATTCTTACTTCACCAATGTGTTAATTTTTTTGTGTAGAACTGCACCATACAATGGCTGTAATTGATAGGGTAGCTTGTTTGACTACAATGGAAAAAATATCTTTATTGAACCATATACAAAAGCCTCTATAGATCATTCAGATAAATGTTCAGATAAGCTTGGCCACAAGAACATTATTGTTTCAGTATCAATAGGGAACAGGGAAAACATTTTGTGCACAAACTGTTCTATATGTAGAAGAGCTACTTTCAGGTGCTTTGTATCTGAAGCAAAATGAGTGTTTCTGATATATTGATTCTTACTTGGAATATGATAGAATAGCTTTGTTCAGGCATGGATAGAAATGCAATTGTTTGAAATAGAAGAGTTTTGAGAGAGGAGGAGAACAAGGAAGATCCAAAAATGTTAGCCGTTAGGGAATGACATGTCATAGACGGAAGACAGGGTAATGGGCAGGCTGATAGGATCTGCTACACTGGGAGTTCCTATGCAAAGGAGAGAGTTACACACCAACCTTGCTCCGTTAATAACTTCTGTCCAGATTTCCCCCCACCCCCACCAAAATCTAAAACAAAATCAAACATTCCAGGTTTTGTTTTGACTGACCTATGGCTTATCAGATTTCTGGAAAATTATGATTTATTCCAGGTTTCAAATAAAAAACATTTTCCATTCTGTGCCCATCCTGCTCCAAACTTAGGAAAAAATATCTGGCATGGATAACTGGTTTTTTCTGTGTCTGGAATTATTTTCAAATTTAAAATGCAAGGAATAGTATTAGACAAGAATGCTGATAATATGCAAAAATTAATGCCAATGTTGAATTAATTCTGAAATTACAGTATGTATTGTAGTCTAAGTAATTAATGAAAAACAAGATTTTTGTAAAGTATAATTTTATTAAGAAATTCCTAGCAATTTCTAAATTCTGTACGCCATATCGATGTTCTAGATTGGTCATTGTCATCTGCCCCTATTGTGTAAGCCTTGATACATGTGTTACTTTAGTTAATTCTGGTCTAGAATTAATGGAACTATTTTTCAATATTCTAAAACAAAAAATAGCTAAATACAGTTATATATCCCAAATATTAAAGATTTATATTGTGTGAAAATGGCAACTGTCTGATATTTCAGATTCTTTATTTTTTGCATTTTGTCCTTGCTTTTGTAGCTTCTAAGGAAAGCTAATTTTGGAAGGATTGTGTTTAGTATAAAAATTACTAAGCATTCTTCTGTTGCAGCTTTTAGAGAGTGATATCTCTATTCTGTTTTCACTTCTTCTATTTTCTATCTACATGTTTGTGAGGATACATATGGAAAATTAGAAAGCCGTCTATGATTAAAGCCAAAGTTTCCAACCTGTTAGGATTGGTAGGCACAGATACAGTGTTCAGAAAATGTCAGGCTATCTGCAGCAAGGGTGGCTTTGAAAAGTCAAGATGCCAGCAATGAGATTATGACGCATGTCAAAAAGGAGCAGGGTTTTATTGTGTGGTATTAATCACCATCTTGAGCTTTTTAATGCCCCTGCAGACATCCCTGGAACATGTAGTGGGATTATTGAAAAGTAAGTGCTGGGGAAAGACAGACAGTTCCCGTAATTTTGCGTTTATTAGAATATCACTTGCCTATGCCTTTATTCCATCCTCCATAAGATCACAGGTTTAAAGGGAATAGAAATGTGCCAATTTACTTTTCCTCTGGGATGCTGGTTTTATCTCAGGCTTAAGGGACAAATTTGAATTCTGCTCATAGGATCCTCGTGTTCAAATTTCCTACAGCATTGCTGTTTACCTAAAAGCTAGTTGTCTATATAGGATATATATAATTAATTTTTAAAAATTAAAAATAGGTTCAACTATTTTACAGAGCCTATTTTTATTTTTATTTTTCCTCATCAAATAGAAGTTTAAATGTTTAGGTGTTATATTAATATTCTATTCTTTTTCCTGTTTAACTTCTCTTAAAATTAGGTCACATTTCAACTGCTCTAACCATTACTTGAAAAAAAGGATGGAAAAAACCACAGAATTTTCATCAGATGGCAACTCTTTGATTAAAGCTGTTTATCACAGAAGACTTCGCCTTACAAGATTATTGTTAGAAGGTGGAGCCTACATTAATGAAAGCAATGACCATGGTGAAACACCTTTAATGGTTGCTTGTAAAACAAAGCATGTAGACCATCAGTGTGCTAGCAAATTCAAAATAGTGAAATACCTTTTGGAAAATAATGCAGATCCAAACATACAAGACAAAGCTGGAAAGACAGCTTTGATGCACGCCTGCTTGCAAAAAGCTGGCCCTGAAGTGGTTTCTTTGCTCATTAGAAGTGGAGCTGATTTAAGTTTACAAGACCATTCAGGAAACACAGTTCTTCTATATTCAGTGAATTCGGAGGACAAGGAAACTCTAAAAATTATTCTAGATGCTTGTAAAGCAAAGGGAAAAGAAGTTATAATCATCACCAAAGACAGATCTCCATCTGGAAAGAAAAGAACTAGGCAGTTCTTAAATGTACCTCCTCCTGATGTTGATGAATGCCAGTTTTCAAGTTCTTGTACTTCTCCATCAGAAGTAGAAGTTAAAACAACCTTACCCCCTCCTACAGATTCAAATGACACAAACGAGTCTCTCTTTAATTTCAAAGAACTGAGTCATCCTGTAAGAAAGGAAGGTGCATCTGAACAGCATTCTCCTTCTAGAAAAATACACACAGGTCCTCAAATGCCAAACACCAAAATTTACTCTGAACCTTGGATGAAAACTTCCTCTTCACTCTTGAATCAGAACCAAATATCTTGTTTACAAGAAGAGCTTCATGATATAACTCCAGAAGAAGAGTTATGTTTCAAAATCAATAATCTAGCTCTGTCTAAGAGATATATCACTAGGCATCACAGCATTGATATTAAGGATACCCTTAATTTCTTGAAAAGCTTTGAACAAACTGCTTCAAGAAAGATGTCATGTGATGAAATAAACTCTAATTTACTTTTTGGTGAGACTGGTCGAAGTGAAATCCCTTCAGACCAAAATATGGATTTGACCCATATGAACTTCATTTCCACCCTGAAAAGCATTGTTCAAAGGAGAAACCTGGGTGCAAACCACTATAGTTCTGATTCACAGTTAACTAGCTTAGGCCCTGTTACAGAAGACAGCAAATTACTTCTAGGGAAGAAAAAGCTTCTTTCACCATCTCCATCACTATCTTCAAGTTCTAAAGAATTGATTGAAAATATGCCTCCAAGTTTCTTAAGCAGGAGAAATCACGCTATTCTAGAGAGACGGGGTTCAGATCATACTGCCCTGGCTAGACCTAACTTTCTCCCCCCCTTAAATGTGAACTTTCATTCCCCAATCTCTGATCTCTATAAGATAAATAACATATCTTCCTGTGGACAAAAACCCCTAATTCCAGCAGCACCACCTTATCCCAAAGACTTCAAGAACACAACTCTGTTGACAAGAAGACAGTCATTACAAACAGAGCAGATCAAGCAGCTGGTGAACTTTTAGCAAATGATAAACAATGATGAGAAACGTATGTCTGTTCCCTCAATTTTTTTTTTCTTGTATGAAAATTAGCTGCTCAAGCATCTCTGTTAACAATTACATCAGGCATTCGTTTTTTCTAAATTGATGTTGAAATGAAGCTGCAAAAAGAACCAAGTCCTGTTTGATTGGGGAAATATAGGTCTATATATAAATGGATCACACATGTAAACCTTAATGTTTATTTAGCTTTAGCTTAGCATGTTGTATGAACCCAGCCCATGGTAGCTTATGAACAGTATCTGTGACTTGGCAGCTTATTTGAATTCATCTGCAGTGACCTACGAAATACTGCTGCCCTCATCATACATTCCATTATAAACATGAAATATTGGATATTCTTGCTTAGCATAAGTATTTTAACTACAAGTTGTTCATAGAACACTTTTAACATTAACAAATGTTATGCAAGTGTTTTTATACAATCTACTGCATCCTTCTCCAGTGGAGCTTCCCAGACGTGTTAGTTAGACTATCCATCAGCTGCTCATCCCCCTGTTGTCATGTGACTGCATTTTGGGCACTCAGCAGCTGACCCACATTTATGGCCATTTGCAGTGGCCTTTAGTCACATGAATGCAATTTATGATGTTTTTGCTGAAAATCAAGTATTTTTTTGTGATTTTCAGCAGAAATGCTCCATAATGAACAATGGGTTCACTTAACAACTGCCACAAAAAGGTTATAAAATAGATCTGGTCATGGTGACCCACTTTATGTCTCACAAGTTATCACCTAATTATGCCAGGGTCCATTATTATAAGTCAAGGATGACCTGTATAATATATTCACACGGGTAATAGAATATCATTAGGGAAAGAAAGAAAAGGAGATCTCTATGTGCAGATAGAGATAGCTTAGCTTTCACATGTGTCACTTACAAATTTAGAGATACTAAAAAAACAAAGCCACTTCTCTAAAAATTGTTGAGTAATATTGTGTTTATTAGTCCCTTCTCTAACAAAGATCTTGATCAAAATGCATTAAGACTAATCCAGACATTTCAGTAGGACCAGTTTAGCCATTAACTATTGGGAATATTCATATAGTCTGATTTTTTTCAGATGGGTTAGGCTTCAGTTTCTGTAATTATTTAGCCAATAATCTAGTCTGAAAATTATGGAAGTTGAAGTCTACCACATCCAAAGGTTGTTAGGAGCCCTAGTGATGCAGTGGTTAGAATGCAATATTGCAGGCCAACTCTATCCACAGCCTGGAGTTAGATCCTGGCTGTGGCTCAAGGTTGGCTGTCTCAAGGTTGATCCATCCTTCTGAGGTCGGTAAAATTAAGACCCAGATTGTTGGATGCAATATGCTGACGTAAACTGCCCAAAGAGTGCTGTAAAGCACCACTGGGTGGTATATAAGTCTTAAGTGCTATTGCTAATTGCTATATTGGATATTTGGATCTACAGTGTCGTTGCATGGGAACGATAGCTTTCACGTACAGTTAGGCCTTGCTGAATTTGGCAGGTGCTCTTTTTATGTTTCCGCTACGTGTTTTAAGCTCTTTAGACATCTGTTATGAAAAATAACTTTGCTATTTACTCTTGTTCTATGAGAATAAAAAGGAAATATGAACACTGTAAATGTCAGAATTAAACTTTGTGCTGGAACAATTCCAGTGAAGAAATGTCAGACCTCTGTACTTAGCACTAATAGGTGCTTTAAAATTGTTTTGAAGCTTTTAGTCTCTCAATTTCTGAAATAAGATCAGGATTTACAACAATAAAAGTATATACCTAGATTTAAACCATGGAATTATTGATGGTGTTTTGTTCTAAAGTTTTTGGTACACTCAATCCTAAAATAGTATAAAAAAGACTGCAATTTTATGCAATTTTTACAGATTCTTCTGAGTATCAAGATCTTCATTTAGTCTTTGGGATTATGGGGTGGCTTCTTCTAATCTGAAAAGGGATTTTATTATGGTATCTCACTACTATTACTATTGTAATTACTATTACATTACTATTACTATAGTATCTCATTACCATTACTCTAATAGTATCTCCCCATTGTGTTGTCCTTATACAACTCCCATTACTTTTCAGACTACTATCATTAGCTGCACTAATTAGGGGAAACTAAGGAACGAGAAAGCCAGATGAAGAAATTTATATCAAAATTAGTTAATCCTTAAAATACCAAAAGACTTAACTGCTTTTCCTAAAAGACTGTCTATACCTCTAGAAATAATTCTTCTGGAACTGTCCATTTTCACTATTGTATGCTGTGGAGTAATTTCAGTATGCAACCAATAATTATTGGGAAATTGTTGTCTTAATGTAATTAGAAAAATCTAAAGTATACAGCCAGTAAGAAATTAGTTTTGCTAATAAATTAGCATGTTGATTTGATAAATGTACCTTGAGCTGCATTATTGTATTTATGGTTTAGTATTACGCATAAATCTTTTCTTTATAAATCTTCATAAATCAGTTCTTTCAGATCCAATTCCATGATATACAACCTGCTCTAGATGATAAGTTTATGTACAAGGGGTCAGTCAATCTGTCATGAAAGAAATTATATATAACACATGCTGGTAAGCACTGAAACAGCTTTTTCAGAGTTGAATAACAAGATTATGCAGTATAAAATCATTGTAGACTTATTACAGTTTCCTTTATGTATCTTCTGATACACCCACAGCCACTGGCAATGTGAAACAGATAACGTGCGTTCTGAAACGATTAAATTTTTTTGTTTCCAACCTCAATACAACTCTGTTGGGGAGTTATAAGATAACATGAAAAGGGTTTATGCAAAACATTTAAATAAATGTAGTCAAACTTCAGTAAAAGCCTCTCTGATTAAAAAATTGGATAATGGAAAAAATAAAAAAAGGCTAATATCCAATTTAGATAAATTACATTTGAAAGGGGAGGCTGTTGTATTTACTCTCTGCAAATATTAAAATAGATTGGCTCTGTACTGAATGATAAAGGGAATAGCTATTTTTCAATGATACAGTAGTTTCAAACCACTATTTTAAAATGGAACCAAATCAAAAAATTTCATTTGTTACAATTTCATTAAAGTATTAGTTATGAATTGAGGCAAATAAAAGATTTGAGTATGCCTTTCCTACCAAAATTTGCTATGTTTCATTTTACTCTGTTAAATTTTAATTATAGTTGATACCTCTTTTACTGCTAGCTTTATTTTTTTCTTTTAGATTAAGATCAACTGTAAGAGCAGTTTCAGTTCAATCATATATCATTCCATTTAAATGACAAAAAGTAACATACATAAAATAAAATTTCATGAAATATTTATTTTCAATTCCCTTTGGGGTATTGGGGGGAACTATGTATTTGTGTTAAAGACTTCGGTTTGCTTGGGTAAGAACCAGTGTTTTCAAAATATGTTAAACATTACTAGCCAATCACAATTTATCCTAGCATATTATACCAGTGGTTCAGTATAATATGGGAATCCAGGATACTGACATAATTTATTGAACCAAGGCTTGGGTTAGATAGGAATGGAAAGACAATGTGTATATAATATTTGTACAATACAAAGACAAAGAGTCATTTGTGGAGAGATCATTTAGGTTGTAGACTATATGTCTATGTGGACGTTTTTGTCCTAGGAAATTAAATACAAAAATCGAAATGGGATATAAAACTGATCTCCTTCAAGTCAAGCTTGACCCTTGACATGCCCATTTTGTTTCCTTGGGAAAATATAGGGGTGATTTATATTGGAATTGTTGAAAAATTAAGCTCTGCTTCTATTGTTTGTTTTAAAGCCAGTCGGCCATTAGTTCTCTTTGCATAGGTATGTTCTGTGGAAAAACTGAACAGCAGAGGAGAAAGGTGTCTATGACTATCTTCAGCAGACTTTAAATTGGAATAGAAAAAGAGACTGGTAGAAATGTCAAAACTGGCAGAGATGTCAAAACTGTACAATCTCTATATAAACTAAAATAATTGATCTAAGACTCCCCCATCTGCTATAGTATTGGTTTTTTCTAACAGTTGGAAATTCCACAGAAGGAACAGATTCCAATGACAAATCAGCTTTCAAACGTTTGGGAACTATTTTGAGAGGAGGAAAAAGGTTTCAACAGCTTTGATGCTACCCCACCCCCAAAGCCACATTATAACTATCAGTAAGAATGCACTAAGACATTTAAGCATTGACTCTATATTTTAAAAATGTTCAGTATATGCTTCTCAACTCCACGCTTTGGATTCTTTGCAGCAATAATTGCACAGAAAAATCTACAATGATATAAAACTGAACAGCCTAGATTTAAATTATTTTGGAGTGCATTCTTAAATTAATAAGGAGGCCCTTCTACATCAGTTCGCTCCATATTAAAAAGCACCCCCACCCCCACAGGAATAGATTTAACTGTTCCTATGAAATGTATCTGTGGAGGACCCATGAAGGATGCCTCACTAACTACCTAAGATGGAGATGGACAGCAATTAAGTCCTGTGGTTAAAAATAAAATGATGCCTATATATCTTAGTGAGTCTCTTGTAATAGCTGGGAAAGTAACTGTTAACGGTATTCTCCATAGTGTAGAAATGAGAGGTGCCAGTCTGGGATTCAGTATGCTCTAGCTCTATGTCCTGAGTTGAAACTTCTGAAGATCCGCCTCCCTGGTGACGTCTCTTCAGTTTGTTTCAACTCAGCACTAGCTCATGGTTGCAACTTTTAGCTCCTGAGCTTGGAGTTGGATTTAATAATAATTATTCCCTGGACTTTGTTATTTTTTCTTTTTTGTTTTTTCTCTACTAATCTGTTGTAGCTGTGACTGGCAGAAATAGCAGGTAGGCTATGGGGAATCTCTCCGCTTCTGGATTGAGTGTGTGTGGGGGGTGGATGTTGCTCTCCCCACAACCTCCCCTACACTTTTAAAGCTCTGAGGGGGCTATCCGGCTGGCTTTCGCCCCGGACCCTTAAAAATCGCCTTTCTGCCTGCAGGAGGCTGCATTTGGAGCCAGGGGATGCACGCGCCGTTTTGGCTTGCCGCGGCGTCCCTTTCATCACCGCCTCTCAGCTGAGAGGCGCAGCGGCTTTTTTTGTGCTTTTCTCGCCGTATGGGGGCCGTTTGCAGTCGCGCCAGCCTCTTTCAGCCTGGGCGCTGCTTTTTGGTGATTACCTGTGCCTGGCTGCATTGCTACGATCGGAGGAGTGGTGCCAGGCACTTTGAGCTGGGTGTAAGTTGCGGCGGCTTTCGTTCCCGCGCAAATTTTGGCGGCCATTTGTCCGGGCGGCCTTGTTTCCCCGGTCTTTCCGGGCACAGAGCTGGTGATTCCTGATTGGCAGAGGGCATCTGGACATTGACCAGCGCAAAGTCTGTATTTGTCTGCGGGCTTGCTTAGCGGCCTGACCTGCGGCCTTTTGATCACCCCCGAAGACTGTCTTCTTTGAACTGTGGCTGTTGGAGGTGGCCATTTTGACTTCAATGGCAGCCATTTTGTCAGGCCAGTATAATTCCCTTTCCTCTCTGGTTGGGAAGACTTTGTCCTTTTCTGTGGATTTCTGGACAGGACAACGGACTTTAGAATTATGGGGGATACTGACAGGCAAGCATCCTTTTCTGCTGAGGGTTCTTGGTCTCCCCCCTCTTATCAGAGGCAAGAGCTGTTTCTAGGCCTCGAATGGCCAGTGTTGCTGCAGCTAACAAAATCAGGGCCAAGGCCAGGGCTCGCTCAGGGCGTTCCAAGGCCGAGGAAAAGACTGCCCAGGTTAGACAACGTGCCTTGGACAGAGAATTTGCAAAAGCCGCTGCCATTAATGCATCTACAGAATCCTCTCACGCTTCTGTATCTGCTCAGCCTCTATCTGGTCAAGATGTGGAAACTGCTGCTCTTCAGATTGTACATTCTGCAGTTTCTCAGCCTGGGCTTTCTACTGTTGTGGCTGGGCCTTCTAGTCAGTGGTCTCCAGAGATGCAGTCTGAGCCTCAGCTGTTCCCGGGGCCTTCTGGGTCCAGTAGACATCCTGAAGCTACTTTTACCCCCACTGTGGCTGGCCTTCGCCAGGATGAGGGGGGGAACCAGATGTTTCTACCTCTATGAAGGCTTGGGTAGAGCAGGCAATTAGACAGGGCATCGCAGAAGGCATGCAACTTCAATCGCAGGCTTTTGCACAAATGTACGCTTTTAGACCTGAGGCTGAGACTCAGGGTTATGATCCCTCTGAGGATTACCAGGGGCTGATTTCACCTTCCCCATCTGAATTAGCTGACTATGTAGAAGACTATCTGGAGGAAGGGGAGATATCCAATGGGGATCAGGTCCAACCATTTAGGCCTGCATTCAAAGGGTTATTTAATCCAGCCCTTTTGAAGCCCCTTCTCTCAAAGGCCAGGGCCACTGCTCGCTTGGGCCCTGATCCAGCTCTTTCTGGTTGTGGGGGTGCTGGAGAGCAGGATGATTATCTTTTCACTGAGCAGGCTGTGGAGGCAGATACCATCCCTATCCCAGGGATGTTTCTGGACATGATCCGTAGGCAGTGGGCGGCCCCAGCTCTACCTTCCAGGGCCTCAGGTCTCGACAACCAGATGTTTACGGTTGATGCGGACATGATTAACTTGTTGGAGGTTCCCAAGGTAGACACTCCGGTGGCGGCTCTCACCTCTTCTTCTGTTTTATCACCTGATGCAGAGGACGCCTTGAAGGCTGAGGATAGGCGAGAGGAGACGGCACTTCGTTGCCCGCACCAGGCGGATGCCTGGGCTGTGAGAGCTTCCTCTGCTGCATCTTTTCTCACCAGGGCGTTGGTCAGATGGCTTCGTCAGCTGCAGGGCCATTTGGCACCAGATGATGTTCGGGCCCATCAAGACATTTCAAAGATTTTGGCAGCGGCTGAATATACGGCGGATGCTACCTTGGCTGCTGCCAGGTTCTCGGCCAGGGCCATGGCTTCGTCAGTAACAGTTAGACGTATGCTTTGGCTACGTCATTGGCGAATGGACGGGAAGAACAAGTGGAAGTTGGCTTCCGCTCCCTTTGAACGGGGGTTCCTTTTTGGCCGAGTATTAGATCCCCTACTCATAGAGACGAGGGATAAGAGAAAGATTCTCCCATCCCAGAGCAGGCGAGCGGATTTCCGTTCGTTCCCTTACTATAGGCGGCCCTCCTTCCACCAGGGGGGAGCTGGGCCAAGCTTTCCCTGTCAGCAACGGCCTTTCCATTTCTCTAGACCTAGTTACCAGGCAGACAGTTCAGCCTTCCACCATGGTCGCCAGCAGCCACCCAACAAGCCCTTTAGGGGTTCTGGAGGCAGAGGGGCTAGAAGAGCTAAGTGACTGTCTGTCTCTGGCCCCTATTGGGGGCAGGCTCAGCCTGTTTGCGGACCGCTGGGACGACCTGACAACAGACAATTGGGTGAGGGAGACTGTAAGAGCAGGGCTCTCCCTCAAATTCCTTTCACCTCCTCCGAGGCGTTTCCTCCCTTGCCCCATTTCTGGAGACCCGGTCAAACGGGGACTCATGGAATCAGCTATCCAGCATTTGTTGGATATTCGGGCCATTCAGCCGGTTCCACTGGGGCAGAGGGGGTGGGGGTTCTACTCCAACCTATTTGTCATCCCAAAGGCCTCGGGGGTGGTGGTGGAGGGCAATTCTAAATTTAAAAGGTCTGAACGAGTTTATCGTTTACCGGAGGTTCAAAATGCACTCCCTGCATTCCATCTTAGCGGGAATCAGGGAGGGAGACTTCCTAGCCTCCATAGATTTGACCGAAGCATACCTCCACATTCCAATTCGGCTGGAGCATCATCAATACCTGAGGTTTTGCTATTCAGGCCGTCACTTGCAATATCTTGCCCTGCCGTTCGGGCTGGCCTCTGCCCCCCGGACGCTTACCAAGGTTCTTTCTGTCTTGGTGGCGTATCTCAGGTCTCTCCCCATCAGAATTCAATGTTATCTCGACGATCTGCTCCTACAGGCATCCTCCCAGCGGCGAGCGGAACAGGACTTGGTCACTACTATACAGGTATTGAGGGACCATGGGTTCTCGGTGAATCTGGCAAAGTGTCATCTGGTTCCTTCCACAAGGTTAGTTCACCTAGGGGCCCTGATCGACACGCAAGCAGGGCAGGTTTTCCTGTCCCCGGACAGACAGGACAGTATAAGGGCTCTGATTCATTCCCTTCAGGGGTCCCAGATGGTTCAGGTAGACCAGCTATCCCACCTGTTGGGGAAAATGATATCTTGTCTGAACATTGTTCCCTGGGCCAGGTTCCATGCAAGACCACTACAGTGGTTCTTGCTCCCCTTTCAGAAGGCAGGAACGAGTTTGTCCAAGATCTGGATTCAAATTCCACCACGGGTTCTACCTTCCCTGACCTGGTGGACGTCAGAGGCCATCCAGAAGGGGTGTTACTTCAGGGAACCCCACAGGGTGATAGTAACGTCAGATGCCAGCCTGCTGGGCTGGGGGGGTTCATTGCGGATCCCAGGTAGCCCAGGGCCTCTGGTCACACCTAGAGCTGTCTCACCAGATCAATTGGCTGGAGCTCCGAGCTGCCTGTCTATCTCTCCAGACCTTTCTTCCGCAGGTGAGGGGGCAGCATGTGCTCCTTCTCACAGACAATACAACAACAAAAGCCCATGTCAAAAGGCAAGGGGGGACTCGTTCCCAGACTCTAATGCGAGAGGCGGAGGCCCTTTGTCTCTGGGCAGAGACTCACCTTTTGTCCCTGACAGCGGACCACATCGCCGGGATGGACAACGTCGAGGCTGACTGGCTGAGCCGAGCCACTGTGTACCCCTCAAAGTGGAGGCTCCACCCCGGCCTGTTTGCGGAGATAGTCGACCAGTTCAGTCGCCCGGTGGTGGACCTCTTCGCCTCTCCAGTGAACTCACAACTTCCTCTTTTCCTCACCCGATTTCCTGCCCCGGGAGCGGCGGGGGTGGACGCTCTGCGGACCCCGTGGCCCAGGGGCCTTCTATATGCTTTTCCTCCCCTTCCCCTGATCCCAGCCGTCATTCGGAAGTTGTTGGAGGGGGCGGAGATGGTGTTAGTGGCCTAGCACTGGCCCAGGCGGCCTTGGTTCGCCGACCTGGTCGATCTGTTGGTTGCCAGGCCCTGGCGGATTCCCCCAGACAGAGTCGTCCTTCACCAGGGTCCGGTGCAGCACTCGGACCCGCAGAGACTGCAGTTAGCCGTGTGGAGGTTGAGCGGGGGCTCCTGAGGAGGGAGAACTTTCCGGCCAGGGTCATCCGGACTATGCAGGCGGCCAGGCGGCCTTCCACCACTCGTATTTACGAGGCCACGTGGAACAGGTTTGCAGTTTGGTGTGCCTCCAGACATTTGAGTCCAACCTCAGCATCTGTGGTGGAGGTGCTCAAGTTCCTACAGGACGGGTTGGACATGAGACTTTCCACTAACACTCTACGATGTCAGGTGGCTGCGCTAGGCACTGTACTGACCTTTGGGAAATGGGGCTCCCTCGCTAACCATCCGAGGGTGAAGATTTTTCTGCGTGGAGCGGCTAACTTAAAACCTCCGCCTCTTCACCGTTATTCCACTTGGGACCTCTCTAAGGTTCTTCAGGCATTAACGAAGGCACCATTTGAACCATTGAGGGAGGCTAGTCTTCGCCTCCTCTCGTGCAAAATAGCTTTCCTTGTGGCCGTCACGTCTGCCCGACGGATTTCTGAGTTGGCGGCCTTATCGGTGCGGAAAGACCTGTGTATTTTTCACCCCAACAGGGTGGTCCTGCGGCTGGACCCTGCCTTCCTTCCTAAGGTCAACTCCTTGTTCCACCGAGCGCAGGAGTTGGTCTTGCCAGACTTCTGCCCTCGGCCTAGGCACGCCTTGGAGCAGACCTGGCACACCTTAGATGTAAGGAGGGCCCTACGTATTTACATTTTTAGGACCGCTTCTTTCCGAAAGACGGAGGCACTCTTTGTCTCCTTTCAGCCATTGACTCTTGGCCACAGGGTGACCTCTTCCATAGTGGGACGCTGGCTTCGGGCGTGCATCTCGTCTGCATATGAGCTTCAAGCGCTCCCAGTGCCGCAAGGGATTATGGCCCACTCCACCCGCAGTGCTGCCATGACTGCGGCCTGGTCTACTCAGGCGTCAGTAGAAGACATCTGTCGGGCAGCCACATGGACTTCCCCCACTCCCTTCATCCGTCACTATAGACTTGACTCCTTCGCTTCGGCGGAGGCTGCCTTTGGGAGACGAGTACTATAGCGGGTTCTTGAAGATCCGGGGTCGTCGGCCCAGGACAGCTCCCACCCTTGAGGCTGGTCAGTCTTTGGTATATCCCAGACTGGCACCTCCCATTTCTACACTATGGAGAAGGGACGTTGGCTTACCGTGATACGTTCCTTCTCGTAGTGTAAAATGGGAGGTGCCAGCTCCACCCTGTCTGTGGCTGCCTGGACTGGCTCCCTTGGTGGAGCATGTTGTTTCTATCTTTCAGACTGCGTACCATTCACTTTGGCTGCGTACCATTCACCTTGGCTTTGTTGGCACAAACTGAAGAGACGTCACCAGGGAGGCGGATCTTCAGAAGTTTCAACTCAGGACATAGAGCTAGAGCATACTGAATCCCAGACTGGCACCTCCCATTTTACATTACGAGAAGGAACGCATCACGGTAAGCCAATGTCCCATTACATATCTTCAAGGATGATTTGGCAATGTTTGTGTTTCCATATAAAGGAGTACAGCCTTTATAATAGTAGCCCATATGCCACACACACATTACATTTCGTCATAAATGATGCCCATTAACATCTCCAATTCATTTTCATAGACAAATTAATGAAGGAAAGTGCAGAGCCTATAGGCAAGGCTTTTCCAGTTCGTGCTCGCCCATCATTGGATTTACTAAGGCTAGAGATAGGTACCAGACTAACTTCAATGTACCATAAGATGATTTATATGACCAGTTAATAATAGCACACTTTCTATAGTATTAAAAGAATGTTTAGTTATAAATTATGGTATATGACTTGCATTTTGTGTAGAATTGTTCTATAAATTTTCTGCTTGTATGAAAAATATAAGAAGTATTAGTATCTCAGAGAAACTTGGAATCTGTTGCTAAAGAATAATAATGTATAATAAAAAACTTTCTAAAGAAAAACCAAATATTATTATGGCTTAGATTGTATCAATCTATGTTCCAAGTCAGTTAAATATGTAGCATATTGTGATACTGTGACAAAATTTGGGGCAGTATCAGTTGTCTAATTAGTAATCAAATTCTATCTGCTTATTTTTTACTACAGTCCTCCACGTTCTTTCCTAATGGTCATGTTGGCTAAAGTAGATTGAAGTTGAATGTGAAACACCTGTAGACCATTGTTATCTCCTCAGTTACACTGTAGTTAGTACAGATACAGGGATATGATATCTGCATAAGCAGAGAGAAGGTAGAGCCCAAGGGAGAAGTTTCAAATGCTGAAGTGCGAGTGACTTTAGAAGAAGGTTTCAGTAAAGTTTTTAAAAATTCTTCTCACTTTTAAGACTCTCACTCTGTAATGAGGATAAATAAGCTTTGGAAATCAAAGTAGATTTTAAAGTTTGACTTTTTAAAAAAATCAACTTTGATCTTAGTTTTGTCTTTATTCATGCAAGGGGAAATAATTTCTCCCATAACATCCCTCCAATTATTTTCCTGCCCTCCAAAATTCCATACTATTCAAAAGATCAGCTTTTGTGGAGGCAGAAGATGAAGGAATCTGTGGAAGGGAAATTGATGAAAACATCCACTTCAATAACTACAATTGTGTTCCATCAGTGATAGAAATGTACAATTCAATTTAATGCATTTTTATACTCAGTCTAAAGCCTAAATACATTGTTGACTGAGCTGTTTTATTTGTCCTTTTTATATTCCTATGGCTTTTCTGAATTCGGAATTTTGTGGCTCCAAGATATCATAAAAAACTCTACATTTATCAAAGCTGTGTCTGATGAAGAGTAAATCATCTACGGAATATTCATCATCTTTTCCAGTCCAAATGGTTAACGTGTACCTGGAAGAAGAGTCATCAAAGTTGAATTATTTCACAGATATCTAAAATATCTAACAGATATTTACCTATCTACCTATCTAAAATAGGTTATTGTAATAAAAGTAAATGCCAAAACTTCAATTGTGTTATGTTATTTTCACATAATGATGGTTCTATGAAATGAAAGTTTTCTGAGGAAAGTGTTTCACTGAATCCACATATTTCATGATAGTCACATCAAAATTCATGAATCTACTGAAATAAAAAGGTGAACTGCCTCATTAATATAATGGTTGGTTTCAGACAATAATTTCCATCTTCATAAATCATGGTTCATAATTTTCGGGTAGGAGTAGCTTAAAGTCGTAAGGAAGATGAGGTTGCATCATTTGGGCAGAGAAGCTGAGGTTTCTTTGTGTTTGTGTTTACTAGTGATAAGTCTATTTTGCATAGTTAATGGATTTGGTATATTTCCCCATGCAAAAATGGTGGTACCTTGCTATTAGTTCTCAGAATCTATAGTCAGATTCTGAAAACCATAAAAGAGGACTTGAGGATGGCTGGTTGCCCATCGATATAAGGTACAACAAGAATAGTAAATGAAAATGAAACACTTCTGTATTAGCTTTGTTGAAGCAGATACATTCTATTTCGTTAATTTATTTTTAATCATTTTTAAAGTCTTTTATAGATTATTACAAAATTCAGTTACTGCAAACCATACCTGTCTGATTGCTGTAGTAACCACAGAAGTTCAGATTTTGACCGACAAACCAAATCAGCTCTTACAGCAAATGTGATTGGTTGAGTACGATCTCTACATATTTCTGCCATTTCTTGTACCATGGCTAGACTATAACCTAAAGAAGGAACAAATGCTGTAGTACTCAGATATGGAAGCTGAATTTCTAATAAACTGTCCACCTTTAATTAAAACCCCTTTTTTTCCTGGAATGAGAAGGAATAAGAAGA
This sequence comes from Arizona elegans, assembly GCA_022577455.1. Classification (NCBI taxonomy): domain Eukaryota; kingdom Metazoa; phylum Chordata; class Lepidosauria; order Squamata; family Colubridae; genus Arizona; species Arizona elegans. The sequence continues at coordinate 61,784,612 of JAKOOJ010000008.1, forward strand.
GATAAGGACGGGAAAGAGAAACTTTGATTCTTGCAAATTGCTGTTCTTCACTGCATTTAAAAAAGATAAGATGTAATGTAATAAAACCTAAAATATCCAGAGGACTCATTGTTTTTGTCAAAACAATGAATGTGCATCACTGCCACTCCAAACTCTGTCCCTTTTGTACGTGCACGTGACATCACAGTGACATGATATCTTGTGTCAATTCAGTACAATCCTGCTTATATTATTTTAACTCCCCTTGCCTTCCTACAGATGCTGCTGTGTATAATATTTTTCAAAATATACTATAGGTGAAGGCTTTAATTGTAATGCCTTGCTGTAGCCTTTGAAATTAATGTTACAGTTGTGAGGTCAAAGAATCATTTTGATATAAATATCAGCCATGTCAGATTTATATGCATCTCTTGAAAATTGCATGAGTAAAGGAGATGGGGAATCATTATTGTAGTAATAGTTTTTCTGTCTTGGTTATCCTCCATGTGTTGAATTTTAGTCCTCTATGTGCAGTGACCTCAGTATAAAAGATCACCTTTTATACAAATAGCTACCTAAAAATGTCTTGCCCTGATTGCAGGACAAAATGAATTGCACAGTATTATCTATACATGAATTTAAAGCATTAGCACAGATTTGCATTACCTGTATTGCATTTTGAATTAATTCTCCCAGTAGTCCATCCCAAAGATAAAGTTACATCTGGAAAAGATGATATCACTGTGTCCAGGAATCCTTTTGCATCTATCGGGTGATTTCCTTTTGGTCCTAGAAGTATGTCTGCATTAATCCAAACAGGTTGCCTAAAATGCAGGTCTCCAAGAAGCTTCATTGAGGGATTCACAGCTTCTAGACTATAAACAAACAATACATTTTAAAGTATCTGGTAAAAAGATGTATATTTTTCACTAATTATCAAAATACTGGAAATGCAACTTTGGCAGAAAGAAATGTTTGGATTTTTTTAAGTGTTAAAACTGAGGGAAGAGTTAATAGTAAAATTGGGTGGTTTAAGCATGCAAATGGTTAAAAAAAATCAGGACAATTCTCCCCTTTTTTGTAATTTGTAATTTTTCTCCTCTTCATGCCCACATAGCTCCCAAAATTTAAAAAAAAATCCCAATTACTTTGCATTTCATATGTGGCAATAAATCTTCAACACCCATATATAGGAACTTGTTTACACCAAAAATTTAACAAAATGGCACAGCTAGGTATGTTGCTTTATTGCAAACAACAGAAAAACCAATGACCCTGGACACTATATAGAGATAGCAAGACAGAGAGATGTACGCACACAATACCAGAATGTTAAGTTTGATGCTGGCAAAGGAAAGAACAGGGATTTCTTTTTATTCATGTATACATGTATTATGAATTTAAATATGGGATTTCAATTCTAAGATGCTTTTCTTGGTTTTTGGCTTCCATGTTCGCTAATTCTTCATTAAGAGAGAGAGAGAGAGAGAGAGAGAGAGAGAGACAGACAGACAGACAGACAATAGTTTAAAAAAAATTAATGGAAAAGAATTTCAGGTTTGTAGCACCCTCTACTGATCAGGAAAAAAAGATTGTTTGAAATAACTGAAAATTTTGCTATTATTTTATTTCATTTTCTTTATTAAGTTTTTAAACTTAACTAAATAATGAAATAGCAAATAAAGATAACAAGAATAAGATAAAAGAACTTGTGCAGTGAGGCCGTCAGTTAGTTATATGAAGCTCTGTAGTCCTTAAGGTGACAAGTTGTACACCCAGGTCATAAACATTCAAAGGATTTTCAAATCCATGAAGCATAGTGAAACTTCATATACATATTAAGTGAGACATGATTACATATATAGAAACATCTTTTATTTGTAGTGTCATTCTAATTATTGCCAACTTTTTATTTTGAATTATTTCAAAATACATTAAATAATAGACAAATACTGACAGTTGCGGTATTTACTTACCTAAAGAGTTAAGCAGAATGACCACAGGTAAGCAAAAAAGCAGTGGGAATAGGAGCAACTTCTGACTTCCTGCTAGCTTCCCCATTGATTTTGCTTGTGGGAAGCTGGCAAGGAGCATTGAAAATCATAGTCACGTAACTGTGGATGCCCATGGCAGCATTGCCATGACCACAAGTTTGTGAATACACCTTACACAAAAGAATGTTATAATAAAAATAATCCACATTTACAACTTGTGAATGGAAAGACAAGAATTGGATCAAGTGAAGTAACTATTACATGAATGTGTATGTAATATGTGCACAGAATCATTAAATGAATTATTGTATTGTAAAATATATTAAATACTTGCCATTAAGACTAATTCTTCCCAAAATTTTGGCATTAGCCAGCTAGCTTTTTATTACTAGGGTTTCTTTCAGCACTTTAATGATAGGTCCTGCAGGATAATACTAAAAATACGATTCTTGGCATACTTATGCAGATGTCATTACACTTCATAATGTATGTGTTGGTAATTGATCAATAATTGATCAATAATTCCTTATTCAATAATATAGTGATTATTTAAAGTCTGAAATGTATACTTTCCAAATTACCTTTTAAAATCAAGCTTGATCCCTTTGTTGGTGTTTTTAATTTCGTTTAACCATTCTTTGAGTGTATTATCACTATTTGTTTCAGGCGGATGAGCCATGACAGGGTGATTACCATAAAGAAGGACATCTGCTTCTATCATGTGAGCAGCACCTATTAATTTCCAAAACAAGAAACAAAGAAAAGAAAAATAGCAATAATGTTGTCATATCTAAAAAGCCATTTGTAGCAAAGTGTTTATTTTCTTCTACTTATATATCATGTGAGAACTAATAAAAGGAGCTATGTGGCACTCACAACTTATTAAGGAGTCATAGAAATAAATCATTAAATTTGCATCTCTGGAATTTATTTTCCCCTTTTATGCCCTGGGGTAATTATATGAACTAAAGAATATAAGAATAATTTTTCTCTTTCATAAATATGTATACATTCTAATCTCATTACTTATGTTGCCTATTGAGAAAGCAATAGAAAAACTTAAAATATGAACTTTAAACATCTATTGCTTTAAAATATGAAATAGTAAAATAATAATTGCTTAGACGGCAGCTTACTGGAAAAAAAACCCACTGTTCTCTCTGCTTTGGGTATCAAATCATTTAATTTCTGTTTTTAGAACAAGCGGTTTAGTTGCTTATGTCAGGCCCAAGTCCAAAAACAACACAGTGAAGTACAATTCTTTATTTGCTTATCCTGAACCTCTTCCTTCTTTTCCTATCCAGTTCAGAACTCTGCAGTCTCTTATTTTGGGCTTATTTGTACTCCTTGGCAGTGAGTTCACAAAGGAATGCCTTGCTTTTTGAGCCAGTCTGCAGTTTGCTTTTTCTTCCTTGGAAGACTGCTGTGGTAAGGGAGTTAGTTTGATGCACATTTGCTTTGAAACAATTTTGGATTAAGTCTGATCAATTTGAAATATGAAATATATAATAGAGGGTGGATTTTCAGAACATAATTATCAATAAATTAGTGAAATTAACATGTTATGCAGTTCCAAATTGGGATTAATTTTGACTCAATGGATTGTGTAATTAGAGAAAATTGGATTGAGTGAACCATGTTTACCTTAACCTTGGCTAAAATTATTATGTGAATATGCCACATTGCCATCTGAATTTTTTGCCTGGAAAAAGGTTAATGGTATGGTATATAACCATATAATACATGTGAATGAATAAATATATTAAGCATTTTTTGCCTAAATGCACTGAATAAATGCACTGCACATTTTCAGATTTCGTTTCAAAGAATAAATATTTTTTCCTGATGGTACTGCCAGGAAATTTAGTATCTCTATAACAGATTACTCTAATAAAAAAACAAACAAAAAAAAAAAAAAGCTGATTCTTCCTTTAAAAAAAACCTGCCACTTGAACCCTGCCATTGAATCAAACTAAATTCAATCTCTTGTGATTTAACTCTGCTTTTTTTAGAATTACTGAAATAAATACTGCTTTATTATATTATGAAGTACACAATAAGAAAAAATAAATTTACTTACCTGGTTTACATTCAAGTATTATTTTCCAATACTTACTCTGTATTGCGTCTTTCATGTGTTGCTTGCTGTTTGCTCTGTGATACCAAATGATTTCAGCTCCATCTCTTGTTTTAATTTGCTTGGTATTCAGAAAATAATCTAATATATTTTGACTCCAAAATCCTATGTGGAAAACAGTGGCAGGAATAATTTCATACAAGAGACTTGGTTGTTTTATTTCTGTTCTATTTTCTATTAATTTATTATTTACTGCCTCAGAGAGCAGGATCAGAACCAATGGGTTAAAATGACTTCCAGATTGTATGAACTGTCAGCTGGTGGAACAGGCTGTCACATGATATAATGAATTTTCTTTCACCAGTGGTCTTCAAACAGAGGTTTAGCATCTCAAACTCAGCACTTTTAAAATGGGTGGACTTAGCTACCAGAATTCCCTAGCTGGAATGCTGAAGGTTGAAGTCTCTCCATCTTAAAGTTGCTAAGTTTAAGAAACAGTGTGCGAGCAAATCCTTCACATCCTCTAGGACAGGATCTTGTCATTATAGGATCCATGAGATCTGCAGTAGAAAGTTTTAATCTCAGGAACAACGAATGATAGTTAAAACTCTGCTTTAGCCCTAAAAACACAAAGATAGCTGGAATCTGATCTGTTTCAAAGTGAGCAATATAAACCGGGAGAACGAGAGGGAGGGAGATGTCATAATCTTCCTCTGGGCATTGGGTAATGAAAATTTTGCCCACGCCTGGAGACAGGGAAGAGAAAAGGTGCCAGCTTCCCTTGCTCAGCAGCAGGGTATGGGCAGTCAAGATGAGTTCACCGTGGTCCCCAGGTGTCCCTAATCCCTTCCTTATTAATGTTGGGGTGGAAGTCTGCCTAGCAAGAGGCTTTCAAGGGGTGAAAGCATCTTGCATTTCTTTCCAGTCTTTGCTGGGATTATTGCAATATTTTTAGTATATAATAAGTTGTTCTGCTACTTGGAGTATTTGGCTTTAATAGCCCAATATAAACGAGAAAATAAATGAGCCTGATTCAGCGATCAGGTCCTAAGAGCAATTTCAATGAGATCACAACGATTAGCTAACCAGAGCCGCTCTGGAGTAGCTCTACACACCCTCTAGGGCAGTGTTTCTCAACCTTGGAAGCTTGAAGATGGGTGGACTTCAACTCCCAGAATCCCCCAGCCAAGCTGTCTCAGGAATTCTGGGAGTTGAAGTCCGCAGGTTGTAAAAGGGCCACATTTGCCCACCCCTGCTCTAGGGAGCTCCAAGACCAAATCCAACTGCAAGGGGGAAAAGGGAGAGCTGGTACCTTCCACTTCGCCAAGCGCGGACCCTCCGGCGCCCGGTCTTCCTCCACGTTCGTCCTCTTGCATGTCCGATCTCGGGTCTTATTCAAACCCGCTCCGGCGCCCGCAGAGTTGGCCTTTGCTTTTTTGAGGCGGGCAACCGGTTCTCTTCGCGGTATTGACGGGGCCTTCCGGCAAGCGCTCCGCATCAAGGCTCGCCGAGTCCGACTTCCGAGTGCTTTTGCCCGTCGCCCGCCTCCCCGTTTTGCTTCCCGCAGAGCGATGGCGAGACTTGCTCTCGAATTTGCCTCGCTGCTCTTACTATTCTAATTTGACCACCTTGGAAATCTGCGTTGAGGGGTTTATTATTCGCGAAATAGCTAAATCAACAGGATTTACAAATGACGGATTCGTCTTGATGCCAGCTCCCAACTGGCAGAATTGGCGCCATCTCTAGGATGCATCCGGCCTTAAATCCCGGTTCAGCCGGGAAACTCAAGAGGGATACGCGCATAGCAGCCGCTGCCTTTTAGATTGACTTTTATCAGGGTTTACTCCAGTTTTATGGAAATGTAGAAACTGAACTCTGAAGTAGTTTCGTTTGCCAAAAATTCCATTTTTGTAAAATGTGCTTCATAGTTTATGAGGATTAGTAAATGATGATCCCTGCAATTAAAACTGTAACCTGCATCTTTGAGAAAACCTCCCCATGCTATTGGTAGGAGGGCGTTTTGCATGCATGTTTTCCAGTTTGCTTGTTTAATAATAGTAATTGAGAATGAAAAGTGCCAGATACTGTACAAATATCAGATGCCAGATACTGTTGTTGCAAAAGAATCAAGGAACCCAGGATCCTATTGCAAATATTCGATGAATACTCCAGATGACAAGGGAGTTCAATAAAAATGTCTTAATTTTATAAAAACTTTCAACTGTGATGACAAGGTGTGGACAGTCCATGAAAGCATGTATGTATAAGGCTACCTGCCTAGGGAATAAAACATACTGTGTGATGATCAGGATGTAATAATATTGGCTGTCTAAATGGCTCAAAAGTGGGAAAGGGGTGGGCTAAGATTGGATGCTCTCTTAATTATTTATGCATAATATATCATCATATATGCCAGATTTGAAAAACAATTGTAATTAAAATTTCTGGGAGAAACATCAATCATAGATATACCAATGCCTCTTGAATGGCTAGAAGAAGCAAGGAAAGTGAAAGGAATCCATTGTTGACCATGAAGAAAAAAAAAGTGTACAAAAACTAGTGTCTCCTCAATATTAAAAATACCCAAGATAGTTAACAGGCAATGGTAACTCAAGGCAAGTAGCTGAAGAAGAAGTAAGAAGTAAGAGAGGGGCAGTGATTCTAGACCTGAAAAAGATAGCTGGTACTTGGGACAAACTATGACAAATCTAAGTAAAGAGCAAAGACATCACGTTGACAACAAAGGTACATATTATCATAGCTATGGCTTTTCCCAGTTGCAATATAGAGAAATAACTTAGAAGTTTGATACTGTAGAAAACTGAACACTGCATTCCCCCCCCCAAAAAAAACAATACTAGATGAAGTAAAATTAAACTATTCTCTGAAAATAATAAAGCCAAAAAAAAAAAAAATCAAAGAAATTAGAAAAGAGGGCAAAAGAATACAAGGTGGCTAGATGTTATGATAAAAATTTACAAGAACTCAAAAGTTATTAAGTTAAGTTATAGAAAAATATTTTATCAGGTAAATCAGCAATGACTGAACAATAATATTTTATTATGCTGTAATGCTGATTTATATATTAGTTTCCATGGTTTTTTGATATAAACATTCAGTAATGTGGACTTGAATTAATAGCCCCTGTAAATGTTTATGCATAAAGTTAGGATGTTTTGTGGAATTTAAGGATGGATAGAATTATAATTTGAAAAGTAAACATTTTATGAAAAGCAGCAGTCCCCTCTCCCTAGCAGCAGTTCTAACATACTGCTATGATAGTGCTATTTCAAAATGCTCAGCATGATTTGCAAATAAAGTCAATGAATAAGCATGGTAAGCAGCAGAATGCTGACTTCCTGACAGCATATGCTTTAGTGATATGCAAATCATTACACAAAGTTCAGTTGTGATCTCTTACTTATTCCTGTTTTATTTTGTTGTCTGAGTCATTAGTCACACAAGGCAAAATCTTAAAAGAAAACAAAAAGTGGTAAACACTAGTTCATTGCTTACTTGCCCAATTAACCCTGGCTTTTTCAGGTCACAAAATAAACAGTCATATAGTGGCAGGGTCATATGTTATGCTAATTTTACTTTGAAGATTTGTATGTCTTATATCAAGTACTAAGGCACAACAAATCCTACACACACGACTGCTAAATCAAAACAAACAGAAATAACAGAAATGTCAGAATTAATCTAAACTTTAAGTATACATTTTAATTTATTAAACACAGATTGAGAATTTTTTGCCAAGGTTGAAAGGCCCCAGAAACATTTAAAGTTGTTTTGAATTTTAAACATGCTTTAATCTTTAGCAAACCATTGGCATCATAAGATAGAGAGGACAAGAATGTTTCCTTTGACTACAGTAACCCTAACCCAAAAAGAGAATTAACCCTGTGGGGCATGATATTAAATCTGCTTCTAAAGCATTTTTTTAAAAAGTTTAGCATAACATTTATAAATCCTTCAGCTGAATGAAATATTTAAAACCATAAATTTGGGATAGCTGGAAAAGAAAAGGGAAGATACATTAGGGTATTTATTTCATATTGCTATAATTTGGAACCACAATCTGAGCTACCTCCTTATTCTAATCAATAAAGAATCATAGTAATGTAGTTACCTTAAATATTTAAAAACAGGGAAATATATAATGCCCTACTCATGAATAGAAGGATGATTTGAAACAATATTTTGAATGTGCAATGCTTAATTAAAGCTATACTTAGGTTAAAAACAAGAGACAGACATTTGTGTCTTTATTAGGAAGTAGCAGCAATCCTGGCAAATGATGAGTATTATTAACAGTAATACGTTTGAGAAGAAAATGCTGGGGAACTAAGTCCAGAGCGAATAGATAATTCAATGACCAGAAGAAGCACGACCAATTACTATGCAGAAGTTGTAGATTTTTAAATGTTCATACCAGTAAAAAATATAGTCAGGTTTTTTTTAAATACAGTCATAAAAGTATTATAAAAGTGTTTGAAGAAAGTACAAGAGACAGTAGGAAATAGCCTATAGCAGACCTAACACCACACAAGATTAAAGCAAAGAGAATGAGAGAAAATGGGGAAATACGTGGTTAGGCAGAGAACAGCTGAAATGTTTACAGGTGATCTGGAACATGGCCAAAACATCACTGGGTCAGAAGAGTATGTGACTGTGCCAACTATGTTTGGTAATTTCAGCTCAACCTGAAAATTATTTTGAAGAATAAACTCTTTTGCTTACCTAACACATTGTGAAATATTGCAAGGTAATCATAATGATTGAATTCATACACAGTGCTGATTTATTTAACTTCATTTACCAAATAAATCATAGTTCACATAACAAAACCAAATAAACCACATAATGATAGAGCTTTCACCATTAAGTTATGATACCATCCATGCTTAGCAGAAAATTATGCTGTTGTGACATTGGCTATTCCCAATCCTAGTTCTAGTCATTTTGAGTGATAATGCCTAACAGATTTGTATATACCTTGAGGTCATAATTGGATGTCCCACATATGAATTGCAGATGAATTATAGGCAACAAGACGACTTGCCATAAAAAAAAGCTGTCAATGCCTAAAGGGCCTCTATCTAGGGCCATTTAGCTTTCTTTTCCATTCAACTGTCATATCACAATAAGCCTAAAAAGAATATTCCAATGTAGTGAAGGAACACCTTTATTTAAAGGAAAATACCAAGATTCCTTTAGGTATGTAAAATTAGATGTGAAGTTCTTGCAATCTCACATTTTATTATCTATGCTTTCAACACAGTCATAAGTTTGCTTTTTTATAGGTTATTCAACAAGTTTTCGGTAATATGAAGTAAGATATCACTCCCAATTTTAGTGAATATAGAAAGAGCCATTAAATTAACTGAAACATTAAATTAAAAGAAACATCTAATTTAAACTGAATTAGTGGATCAGACTTAAGACTTCAGTAAGGCATTTGACAAAGTAGCCTAATTTTTTGTAAGAACAATGTGGGATAGACAATACCCCCACTAGATGAATTCACAATTAGCTGATCAATCACACTCAGTGAGTAGTCCTCAATGGAACAATACCTACATTGACGGAAGAATGTGGTAGAGTACCTCAAAGGTTCTGTCTTAGGCTGAGTACTCATTAACGTTTTCTTAAATGATGTGGATGAGGGGATAGAAGGGGAATTCATTAAATTTGCAGACACCATGCTGGGGGAAATAGCCAATACTTTGGAAGATAAATTCAAGATTCAGAAGAATCTTGGTAGACTTGAGCATTGGGCTGAATCCAACAAGGTGCAGTTCAGTGGTGAGACAAGTAAGATTCTGCACTTAAGCACAAATGCATAGATACAGAATAGGTAGTGTCTGTCTTAACACTAGTTATGTGAGAGGGATCTAAGTGTCCCAGTGGAGCACCAATTAGGTATGAGCAAGCAGCGTGTTGCAGCTGCCAAAAATACTAACGCAGTTCAAAACTGCTTCAACTGTAGGATAGTATCAAGATCATGTGAAGTGATAGTACCGCTTTATACTGCACTTGTGAGACTACACTTGTAATACTGCATCTAATACTGCATCTGGCCACCATGATGCAAAAAAGATACTTAGACCCTAGAAAGAGTACAGAGAAGAGCAACAAAGATAAGGGTCTGTCTAGTCTATTCTAACAAAGAGAAGGCATAGGGGTGATATGATAGCAGTCTTCCAGAACTTGAGGGGCTGTTATAGAGAAGAGGGGGGTCAACCTATTCACCAAAGCACCTGAGGGCAGAACAAGAAATAACGGGTGGAATCATTAAAGAGACAGCCAACTGAGTACTAAGGAGAAATTTCTTGACAATGACAGCAATTATTCAGAAGTTGTGGGTGCTCCATCACTGGAGATTTTCAAGAAGATATTGGACAACCATTTTTTTTTTTTTTGCAATTATATAAAGTCTCCTGCTTGAGCAGGGGATTGGGCCCTTCCAATCCTATTGTTCTATGTTATTCTAATCAGTGCTATCAAAAGAGCTGCCAACATTTTCATGAATACCTTTTTAAAAACTTTTAAAAACAGATAAGAAACTGATGAAATTTAACTGAACTGAATGATCAAAAGAAAAGAAGTATCCAAGTGATCTAAATAGGAAAAAAAATGTTGCTTCTGGATTGTTAAAGCATCATGAGCTTAATTTACAAAATTTTTGATAATCTTTGTTTATATAGTAATACTTATATTCTAAAATAAAAGCCTAATGTTATTAATTATTTATAAAAGGATCATCCTCCGGAGAACAAAAAGTTCTTATAACAGAGTAATGCTTGGTACTATACAAAATTGTGTCTTAAGAAGTCATGTTTATACATTATGGATCAATGCTTCAAACATTTAACATTGTCTGCTGCCATCATACGCTCAACAGTAGCAGAACAGAGAAACAAATGCATATTATGTAACATTTAGTCTACAACAAATGTACAATTCTTGATACAAAGGAGTACAATGTTTTCATTACAATGGCCCATGGGACTAATTTATTGTAGTCTTCTACACTTCTGTGCCTTTAATCTGTAATTGTCAAATATCTGAGCAATAAATTGCCTTTGTAACTGTAGTTCATATATGCATCTAATGTCAAGGCATTTAGTTATAATTAGAATATATGTTTGCCATTATAGGAATATAAGTATAAATAATTCAAAGACACACCGACATATAATTTCCTATAATACACAACAAACAGCAACTTTATGCAGGCATTATCAAACTTGATTTAGGTTTTTTGAGCAATAATCTCAATCATTTTTCTGGTACATAAATGCTTACTTATTTGAAAATAACCCATTACAAAAATAAGATTTCTATAAAGAGCCTCAAGTATTTTATGGCAAACTGTTCATTGATATTCAAACTAACACATTGTTCTCCCTGAACATAAACAGGGATACAAGAGGTCTCAAAAAGTAGAGAAAGGAGCACAGACAGGATTCGTGCCTGATTTACTGCTACAGGATGACTACTTTAAGGGTCATCTGACTTCTTATTTCTTCTTGGAAAATCCAAGAAACAACTGTATATCTGAGCACAGAAGAAAACAATATTATTAAGTATTTAATATAAAAAGTATTAATTTTATGTTCATTAAAGCCATTATAAATATATAACAAAGTCAGCCATTAAAATGGGAACTCTCAAGTTCCAGCAATAATATATACTTTAAAATTTACCAATATTAAAAATGTATAACTTTATAAAATGATCACATCTGTCAAAAACATACTGGTTTCATCAGAAAGATAATTATACTTGTAGAAACATTTTCAAGATAGGATAATTATGCCAATATTCTAGTAATTAACAGCTTTTATATCTGAACTATGCACAAGAAACTTCTACTCCATTTAAATGTGATATTTTTTTTAAATCACACAAAATAGTTAAGAATAATTCACTAGATTTACCAGTTATTGCAAAGAATATTATCTGTAAAACAGAGATAATTCCTTAATCACACATGCTAACTCTATTCCTTCCTTGCCTTAATTGTATTAAATGTAACATTTCAAACATAAGAAAGTGTACAGTAATTTTCTGTTTAAGTAAAGATGGAAAAACAAGTTTTAATTAAATAAAGCGCTCTTAGAAGACTGCTAAATCATTGGCACAAAACACTTGAATATTTCATTCATAATGTAATGTTAACTGCTTTGGTATTGGTCAATAGAGCAATTCAATTCATTACATTATAATATACTTGCCAGTTATATTAAAAGAGACTCATTAATGAAAAATATTAATTCAATTTCCAGTGGTAAGTTTGTAGTATTGGATAGCCAGCCATGAATTACTGGAATCAAAGCACTGTCCAAATCATTTAAGTAATGCTGTGGAAGAACCTGGCCTCCAGATCCTGCCTGATATTCTACCTAAAAAAAAAAACCCAAAAAATTACATTAATAATTACTAATTTATTACTAATTTATTATAAATAATTATAATTAAATTATAGCTGCTGCAACATTTTAAAAGCTTACCATATCGGCATCCATAGAGACTCTGAGGCCTATCTTGTTCATTCCATTATTTTTCAGTGTTTTGAGATGCTTTCCAAGTGCAATATAAGAAGCCAATGCAATTTCTTTAGCAAGCTGATGAACACTATCGTGTAGCTCACTAACATTTGATAGATAGAATACCTAAAGTATTAATTTAAAAATTAAAACATTAATAACGGTAGATTTCCCTTCAAAACTAAATAAGATGATACAGCTTCTCTTGAGCAGTGCATTATATGTTCTAATCACTAGAAATAGACAACCAATAGAGATGAGATAAATATTTAAACAGGACTACAACGGCAATAAAGGACCAACATCAGACAAAAACAATTAAATTTCTATAATGAATTGATTTAAGATTCAAAAGAGGAAATTATGAACTTTCTAATTGGCCCCCCTCACCTTGCTCTTTTATACTACTGCATTTTGAAGCATCCCCAACTTCCATACCACCTCTCCCATCCCGTGATAATCCTTACACTGCTATTAGTATAGTTTTTAAACATGTTTACAATATTAGAAGCCCAGCTACAATTGATAAGGGAGCGGAAAGTAAAGAGATATTGAGAGTTCAGACCCTGGACTTTAAAGAAGGTATATACTAGAGTTGTCAATTTCCATTTTTGTTTAGTATCATTTACCCCTTTTATTTACCATTAAAGGGCTCATATTTAGAATACAGAAATACTGTCTTTCTCAAGAAATCAATGGACAAAAATGTTTATAATGCAATAACCATTACAAGAATGGGGGTGGCAGAGTCATATGAAGAAACAAATGTGAAAAATAAGAGTAAGGAATATAAATATAGGAGATGTTCAAATTATGAAGCCTTTTCTTCTATTGGCACTGTATCAGAGTGAATAATGTCAACTTTAAAAATGCAAAGCGATTATCTTCCTTTATTTACGAGGGGAAAAATCAATCTTGCTTGTCATCATCAAAATACCAATGGCTGAAAGTTTCAACTTTTTAGATTTCATGTCCAGGTATTTTGGTGCTTTTTGGGGGTGGGAGAGGATGTAATTTAACCTTTTTTAGATGAGTTATCACTATAATAAAGCCTGAGCAGAATCATCCCAAAGAAAACTGTTTAATTTAATGGACAAAATGAGAACTGGGAGTACAGATGAAAGCAGCTGCGTGGTTAATTCAGTATTCTTTCACATTCAGAAGACATTTAATATTCTACCTAACTTCATTTAATTTGCATAGGCTTTTCTTTAAAAGCAACGTTAACTTACTTCGGTACATTTTACAAGTTTTCCATCCACTTCAAAACATTCTTCTTGAACTATTTTTTCACTCCGTACTCCTTCCATAGATTTCCCATCTATCGGGCTTTTAATTCTATGATGCAAGATTTAAATTATATTATTAGGACTAATCAGGCTGTTCTGATATCCTCAGAACATCAGAAGTTAACTCCAAAAGAACTTACTCCAAGCGTGTCTGCCCAACTACAGCAAACAGGGACCTTTGGGCAGCACATATAAATTGCTGGAGATGAATTACCACTTTAAGTGGTTTTACCACTTAGGTAAAACCACCTAAATCTTAGGCCCTAAGACAATATTTCATACAGGACAAGAAAAGTTAATAGTAAACCACTGCTATATTTTACCAAGGAAACCACATGGATAGATAATATACAGGTCGTCCTTGGTTATTGATAGCCCTATTTAGCAATTGCTTGAAATTACTGCAGACTGAAAAAGTAACTTTACGACTGTTCCTTGAACTTAGAACTGTTACTTTCCGTGCAGCCATGTACAGGTAGTCCTCAAATTACAACAGTTCGTTTGGCTCTTCAAAGTTACAACGGCACTGAAAAATGTGACTTACGACCATTTTTCAGTTATGACCTTTGCAGCATCACCATGATCATGTGATCAAAATTTGGATGCTTGCCACCGGTTCATATTTATGATCGTTGCAAGTGATCACCTTTTATGACCTTCTGACAAAGTCAATGGGGAAGCCAGATTCACTAAACAACTGGGTTACTAACTTATCAACTGCAGTGACTCACTTAACAACTATGGTGAGAAAGATCGTAAAATGAGGCAAAACTTACTTAAAAATGTTTCACTTAACAACATAAATTTTGGGCTCAATTGTGGTCATAAGTCAAAGACTACCTGTAATTGTTATTTGTGTGCTACGTAATTGCCACATATTTACAACAATCATCATTGACCCAGAGTTATGTAATTGCTATTTGTGTGCTGCCCAGCAACAAACAAACAAAATCAGTGGAGAAGCTGGAAGTTAAAATTGCAAGTTATGGTCATGTAATATTCTCATTAAATGATTGTGGGTGATTTGCTTAACAACTGCAACAGAACTGATATCGTATGTCCAGCATGGCCATGTGATGTGTTACTTAACACATTTTTGCACTATTAATAAGTGTTTCGGCCAATTTCCAAGTATTAGCCATTTTACAAAGAACGTTGGCATGTTGCAGAAAAATCTTAACACATATGATACTTCTGCTTAGTAGAATACACAATAAATACCTCATGTTTGTTTTCTCATCATTTTCTATCCAACAAATGTCTACATATTCTCTGAAATCTCCTGAATCCACTTTCCCACATGTAATTCGAAAGTCTTTTTTTTCACTCAGAGCTTGACGCAAGCCCTCCATAGCTTCCGGAGTGATCTGTACCATTATTCCATCTGTGAAGAAACACAACCCTTTTAATAAACATATAACCCAAGTTATGGATTTTTTAAAACTGAAACTGCATTCCTATTGTTGAGATTTACCAGCTGATAGACCACAAGATTTGGCAAAACTATCACAATGAGGCAGACGTCATTTTGACTAATGCCACTAGCAAAGATTATCAATAAAACATATAAAATGCAGGAGAACTTTTGGCAAAAGAATATTTTTATATCATAGTTTAAAGCTTTTAATTCATAGTTAATAGCATTTCAATCATGAAATAATAGGTTTATATGGTTTAATGTCAGTCACAACTGAAGAGATAACATCATCAAATTATATGATCATCATGGGGCTCCTTTCTCTCTCTCTCTCTCTCTCTCTCTCTCTCTCTCTCTCTCTCTCTCTCTCACACACACACACACAAACACACACATACAGTATTTTCTGACCTGCAGTCAGACTGTTTTGTTAAAATTTCGTCCAGCACTGCCACTTTACACATGTAAAAAGTTCAATTCTGCTTCATTACATTAAATAATGTAATTTATTGCATTTGAAGCAATCTTTTGATTCTGGTAAGCATGATAATCCATACCTTCAACAATACTGGATTTAGCAAGGAATCCAGAAGATGTTTTTAGTGCTCCATTAAACACTACAAAACTTGCACCTGTAACTGAATAAACAGCTTAGATTTAATTGTTCATTCTAGGCATAATATTTCACATAGAAAGCTATATATGAAATTCTTTCGACTCCTTTAATTCTTGACAGGTGCATCACACTTGGATCATTTCTCCTCAGATTATGCCTATGTAATTCAGAGTAAGTAACAAATGCCACTAAGTTAACTTTTCTGAACATGGCCAAAGCTGAGACAGACAGGAAATGATTTGCATGCAAAAAAGTCTACAAACCAGAACATTCAGCAGCTATTCTTAATCTATGGCAAATTCAGAAAAGAAATGTTGACCCCAAATGACTCATTATACAACATCTAATACCATCAGCATTAAGTAAAGTTTTGATGCTGAAGCTTCAAAGCTAATAAATACAATTTAAGACCAAGAAAACTTTTTCAATAATAATCTACATGTATATTTAGTATAAGGATACTTATACTATAAGTATAATTATACTGATAATAAGTATAATTATAATAAGATAATAACTTTTATAATATATTTGGTATAGATATTTATTTTCAATTTTTTTAAAAAAAATGAGTCGTACCACATCAGAAATTAGAAAACAGGAGTTATATATTGTACAGCAATATTGTACAGCATGATACTTACTTTTCCTAGGATGTCCAGTGGCACTGTTCGCTTGTGTTTGATATATTCCATCCTCGTTTTGTACACAAACTAAGTGGGAATCAGCTTGAGAATTAAAACCTGCTCCAATGCTAATGACATGTTCATTAGAAGTGTTTATTACTTTCATTACCTAGAAGACCAATATATTATATTATATTATATTATATTATATTATATTATATTATATTATCATAATATATTGCTATACTATGCTATACTATGCTGTACTATATTAGTTGCAATGTCATGAATATTGTTACTTTTCCTGATTGAACATGCACAAGATTAAACTCAAAATATTGATACGGTAATATTCACTTATATGTAACCATTTCAATCAAATAAGCCTTTTCCTCACTTATCCAGTGGCCCTTTTTTAGCACACCAGAATTCCCCCCAAAAACTAATGCTGCTACTTCTCTCTTGTACAATATTGATTAGTGCCTACACTGCAAATCTCTTTTCTCCAGACTTGCTGTGAGTGTATAGAAGCATTATTTGGTTTCCTAATATTTGGGAAAATATTATTAATAGAACAAAAATAATATAGACTAGATTTTTCTCCAGTACTATGAAGCCCTCTTTACATTTTCACTTAAATAAAATGTATATTATCAAATACAAAGTTTACAATATTTTTGAAAGCAGAATAGTTATTTGGCTAATAATTTACTACATTTTATTTTATCCATTCTCAAAGGAGTCAGGACAACAATTCATCATTCTCATCTATCCAAACATAGTGAGAATATGAGCCTATATTCTGTCTATTCAGAAAAAGCATGAAATGTTAAAAGGAAAACAAAGCTTTTACAGAAATCTCTGGTATGTCTTCACTGGACCACAAATTTGCTTCAAGTTCAAATCCTAGAATAAGTGTTCATAAGTATTGCAACAGGGGTTGTGCCATTTAGAAATTTAATGTTTCGCTGCAAGAGAACAACCCACTTCAAATTCTATATATTCATGAAGCTGCTGATTCTTACATCTCTTACCAAATCGTTAATAGAAATTATACTTACCTCATTATATTTCCTCAGAGGTATTTTAATGTAACTTCTACCCATTTCCATATGAATAAATAAATTATCTATTGTATGTAATGTATATTGATAGTTTCTAAGGTCCTGCAATGCAATAAAAATAGATTAATCTAGTTCTCTAGATTTTGAACCATGTGAGTAATTCATTACTACTGTTCATAATATAAAAATACTATTAATTTTTATATTATGAACAGTGGTAATGAATTATCTGCAAAATAAGCTTAATTGTAATAAACTGGGTAGTTTCATAGCAATGAACCACACAATTCTAAGATTATCTTTGTTAACTCCATTTAATTTTTTTTCTTTCATGCATTTACTGATAGCTTCTATAATTGTATTTCACTGATATTTAAGCAGTATTAGAATGTTTGTAATAGCAAGCTTCATCTATTTTCTTACATTGCTCTTTTGGTATAGAAGATACTAACAAAATACAAGCAATAGCATTTACTTACAACAAGTAAATCCATGACTGTATGGCCTATTTTTCCAAACAGTGGCTTTCTATGTCTGATACTTGTCATTGGAGTTGGATATACTAAGAAATAAAAAAACAAGAAATGCCTAGAGTTTATTGATTCTCTTTGATAGTTTAAAAAAGTTTAAAGACTCAGTATTTGCATTTAAAATGGACTAAATTGGATGGATGAAAAGTATAGTATTTTAAACACAAGCCTTAAATACATCATAGCAAATAAAGTCCTTTAGAAAAAAAATGCTTAATGGAAATATTCTTTTTCAATAATACAGTGAGGATAATGGCAGAAAGTGACACAATAATGCCCAAACTCTTTAATGTTCTTTTGTAATGGGAAAGCCTGAGTAACATAAAATTTAAACTGTGGATCTATATAAATAGTATGACATATTATTTTCAGTCTCTGGTCTAGTAGTAAGAAAGAAATGATTGCACCGCCATAACCAAAATGACCAATGAAACAGATAAGTCTTTCAGACTAAGAGAAAGTATAAACTTCAGATCAACGCACCCAATTTATCTTTCCATGAATATTCAATAGATTCAATATTGAATTCAATAAATTCAATACTTTCAATATTTAAAATTTAAATAAACTTACCCCCATATTCAGCTCCTAATCTCAACATCAGGCGAATAGGAAAAACTTTTGCCCAAGGTACTTCCTGTTTATGAATAAGAATGCCACATAAAAAGGGATTTGAAGGTAGCATGAGATCATCTAACTTCTGAAACGTGGGTGTAACGAACAGAAATCCACCATGCTCTTTGCTTCCAAAAAAGTCTTCCGTGAAGGTAATATTTTCCAAATTTCCAATAAATTTTCCTGAGAACAAAAGAACACATGAAATCAAAGGTATAACAAAAAGAGATTGAACTGAACCAAATTTCTGATGCAAAAAAGAAATAAACAGATGGCTCTTTGAAGGACATTTTTTAATCTAATAAAGGAGAATATCTGTAACCCGGGGTTTTAATGAGGGGTCCTTAGTGCTCTCTGAGATTGGTTGTTTTCTTGCAGACATTTCATTACCCCAAATTTTAGTTTATCTATTTGATACTATGAAGAATCTGTTTCTGTTGTGCTATCAGCTGATTCAAGACAAAAGATACATATCTCGGGTGCTCTCAGGTATGACCTTTAGTACAGGTAGTACTCGACTTACAGTTCAAAGTTATAATACCGAAAAAAGTGACTTATGACCATTTTTCACACTTACAAGTATTGCAACATCCTCATCATCATGTGACCAAAATCTGGACACTTAGCAACTGACTCATATTTATAATGATTACAGTATCCCGGGATCATGTGATTCCATTTTGCGACCTTCTGACAAGCAAAGTCAATGGGAAAGCCAGATTCACTTAACAAACGTTACTAAGTTAAGAACTTCAGTGATTTACTTAACAACTGTGGGAAGAAAAGTCATAAAATGGGGCAAAACTCACTTAACAACTGTCTCAGCAAAAATTCTTAGGAACAGAATTTTTGGGCTCAATTGTGATCATAAGTCAAGGACTACCTGTACATAGCAAGGCAAGACATTACATAAGGAGGAAAAGATTTTTTCTCATCCCCTTAAATCCAAGCCTCAAAAAGCAGTTATTTAAATTCAGTGTTACTCTGCACTAACAAGACTGCCAGACCCAAAATCTAACCATCACATTTGTACTAGTTGCAGTTTCAGGATAATCCCACTAGAATATCTTGCAATAGTTTAACCAAATTGTGATCAGGGTGCGAGTTACTGTCATTTGGTATTGGATAACATGGAAGAGGGTCCTCAGTCATGTGGGAACTACACTAGAATATTCATGGATTTGAGTCCTTTCCCCCATTATCGTTGACTGTGACTCAGGTAGGATAGAACCATAGCATGGCACTCAAACTGCCATCTGTTGCAAGTAACAAAATAACAAGAGTTGGAAGGGACCTTGGAGGTCTTCTACTCCAACCCTCTGTTCAAGTAGGAAACCCTATATCATTTCAGACAAATGGCTGTCCAATCTCTTCTTAAAAATCTCCAGTGTTGGAGCATCCACAACTTCTGGAGGCAAGTCATTGCACTGATGAATTGTTCTGTCAGAAAATCTCTCGTCAGTTCTCTCCTTGATTAGTTTCCATCGATTGCTTCTTGTCCCGCCTTCAAGTGATTTGGAGAATAGATTGACCCCTTCTTCTTTGTGGTAGCCCCTTAGTAGTCCAGACAAATACCAGCACTGAGGCCAGAAGTCTAAAAGGACATACTTATCCAATCTAGGTCCCAGAAAGGCCATCCACCATAGTGATCGATGCCAATTTTGTCCATAACTGGGCTTAACCATGACTGGAAAGATCAAAATAATCTGTTTCCTTTAAGATTCTCTGTAGTTGATTTACTACCAACTTTTCAACAATCTTCCCTAAAAAGGACTTAGCATGTGTGATTAAGGATTTATCTCTGTTTTACAGATAACTTTAATATTTTTTGCAATTACTGGTAAATCTAGTGAATTATTCGTAACTATTTTAGGTGAAAAAAATCACATTTAACTGGAGTAGAAGTTTTTTCTGCATAGTTAAGTTCAGATGTTAAAGCTGTTAATTACTAGAATATTGGCATAATTATCCTATCTTGAAAATGTTTCTACAAGTATAATTATCTTTATGGTGAAACCAGTATTTTTTGCCAGATGTGATCATTTTATAAAGTTATAAATTTTTAATATTGGTATATTTTAATGTATATATTATTGCTGGAACTTGAGAGTTCCCATTTTAATGGTTGACTTTGGATTGGATTTTCTCTTGATGTCCGCAGTTCTCAATGTTCTCAGTATCATTATGTTGTTTTGGGTCCAGAGGAGCTGCCTTCTTTTCCTCAGTACAGTTTAATACTTCCCTAACTCAACTGACATTTGGAAGACTATCCAAAATAGTGTTAAATAATATCACAGGTATCACAGTGAATGAGTACAAATTATCTATGGGCAGAAGGGGTGGGATTATGCCTAGCTTTTGAGGACCAGGCCATAAATTTTTGGCCCAGTCAATTTTGGGAATTTACTGAGGTTCCCCCTGACCTGGCCAATATCTACATAGAAGAAAAGCAGATGAGTTATGGATCAGCAACATTTCTAGGTTCAACAATTTAGAAAGATGATAAATTTGATTAATGCATCATGCATAGCCTAATACCTCAGAATACTAGTATACACTGGTGATCAATGTCAGGCAAATCTACTCATTAAATAGAAAATCTAAAATGTTACTTCTCTCTTTCTTCTAATATCCAACACATACTCAATAAGACTTGCTTATGGGGGTAAGAGGTGGGAGTTATGCTTAAATATGGAAACTCCTATAAATAAGGAGGGATAAAGTGACTAAAGCCATTTCTGAATATACAATTATATAAGAAAACTGATTTTCATAAAAGCAACAATCTAGCATCATCTACAATTTTCAATTTATTTTAAAAAATTATAATTAAAAAGTGCTAAGTCAGCATCCCTTCCCATAAATTTGCTATGAAAAACCTCTCTCTGTGCATATAACATTAAGAGAAACAGACCAAATTAAACACAGATTTAACATTGTCAAGCGTTCATTCTAATACATACTGTATTAGAAGTCTAGCTAAACTTCATACCTTTCATGGCATCTTTATATATGTTGATAAATAAATTGAATATTTCTTTAGGCATATCACTTTCATCTGATAAACAATGTAATAGTATGATAATTTCAGCTTGCCCCAAGCCATGCATTCCATTGGTGGAGAAATACCAGCATTTTTCTGAATTATCTAAATGACAAAAAAAAAAAAAAAAAAAAAAAGAGCATTGAGCTTTTTTATGTTGTTAAAATATAGGTAGTCCTCGACTTACCACAGTTCGTTTAATGAGTATTCAAAGTTACAATGGTACTGAAAAAAGTGACACGATAATTTTTTACACTTATGACTATTGCAGCATCTCCATGGTCACATGATTTACCGTATTTTTCGGACTATAAGACACACCAGAGTATAAGATGCACCTTAGTTTTTGGGGAGGAAAATAAGAAAAAAGCTGATTGGGGGTGGATCGGCATCCCATAATACCCCCAATCAGCTTTTCCTAGAGGTAAACTTTAGCAACAGATTCGTTCGTTGTGAGCTCTGCACCTTGCTTTTTTTTCAGCCACTCAAACAGAAGTTTCAGAGGCTTTTTTCAACCTCTGTTTGAGAGGCTGGGCGAGGCTACATTCGGTGTATAAGACACACCCAAATTTTCACCCTCTTTTAGGGGAGAAAAAGGTGCGTCTTATACTCCAAAAAATACGGTACATTTGGATGCTTGACAACTGACTCACATTTTTCTGTCCCGGAGTCATGTGATCCACTTTTGCAATTTTCTAACAAGCAAAGTCAATGGGGAAAACAGATTTACTTAACAACTATGTTATTAATTTAACAACTGTAGTGATTCACTTAACAAATGTGACAAGAAAAGTCATAAAATCTGGCAAAACTCACTTAACAAATTTTTTACTTAGCAACATAAATTTTGGGCTCAATTGTGATCATAAATTGAAGACTACCTGTACAAAAAATTTGAACTTTTATATCTTTTGCAATGTATCCATAGACCAAGTCCAACCTAATACAAAAAGATAATTTGGCACAGAACTGTTACTGTCTCAATGCATAAATTTATTTGTCTTGGAAAGAGCTCTGCCAGAACACATTATCATTGCCAGAAGTGAAATTGTAACAGTTCCAACCCTCTATTGGTTTCAATGACAGGGAAAGTAACTACTTAAGTCAACTTTGGTGTAATTTGACTCCTAGTCCTTATTTGAAATTGAGAAGCTATAATCCAGTGATTCCAAAGTCAACCTTCTCCATTTACATGTAAAGAATCTTAGTCAGGGATCATTCCCTAGCTAACATACTGAAAGAAACCTTCCAAATCTAGAAATACAATGAAGGAGTACATTGTAGGGCCAATGTTGTTGTTAGTTGCGAAGTCGTGTCCAACCCATCGCGACCCCATGGACCAATGTTCCTCCAGGCTTCCTGTCCTCTACCATCCTCTGGAATCCATTTAAGCTCACGCCTACAGCTTCAGTGACTCCATCCAGCCACCTCATTCTCTGTCATCCCCTTCTTCTTTTGCCTTCAAACTTTTCCACCATTAGGCTCTTCTCCAGTGAGTCCTTCCTTTTCATTAAGTGGCCAAAGTATTTGAGTTTCATCTTCAGGATCTGGCCTTCTAAAGAACAGTCAAGGTTGATCTCCTCTAGGACTGACCGGTTTGATCGCCTTGCAGTCCAAGGGACTCTCAGGGGTCTTCTCCAGCACCTAGTTCAAAGGCCTAAATTCTTTGGCGCTCAGCCTTTCTTATTGTCCAATTTTCACAGAAATAAATTGCAACCGGGAAAACCATAGCCTTGACTATACGCACTTTTGTTGGCAGGGTGATGTCTCTGCTTTTTAGAATGCTGTCTAGATTTGCCATTGCTTTCCTCCCCAGGAGCAAGCGTCTTTTAATTTCTTGGCTGCAGTCCCCATCTGCAGTGATCTTGGAACCCAGGAAAATAAAATCTGTCACTATCTCCATTTCTTCCCCATCTATTTGCCAGGAATTGAGAGGGCCGGATGCCATGATTTTAGTTTTCTTAATATTGAGTTTCAAGCCAACTTTTGCACTCTCCTTCACCCGCATCAAGAGGCTCCTTAATTCCTCTTCGCTTTCTGTCATTAGAGTGGTATCATCTGCATATCTGAGGTTGTCAATATGTCTCCTGGCAATCTTAATTCCAACTTTTGATTCCTCTAGCCCCGCCTTTCTCATGATGTGCTCTGCATATAAGTTAAATAGGCAGGGTGACAGTATACAGTCTTGCCGGACTCCTTTCCCAATTTTGAACCAATCAGAGGTTCCATGTCCAGTTCTCACTGTTGCTTCTTGACCCGCATATAGGTTTCTCAAGAGACAAATAAGATGGTCTGGTACTCCCATCTCTTTAAGAACTTGCCACAATTTGTTGTGATCCACACATTCAAAGGCTTTAGCATAGTCAATGAAGCAGAAATAGATGTTTTTCTGGAACTCCCTATCTTTCTCCATGATCCAGTGTATGTTGGCAACTTGATCTCTGGTTCCTCTGCCTCTTCAGAATCTTGCCTGTAGTTCTGGTAGTTCCCAATCCACATACTGCTGGAGCCTAGCTTGTAGGATTTTAAGCATAACTTTACTAGCATGTGAAATGAGTGCAATGGTGCGATAGTTTGAACATTTTTTGACATTGCCTTTCTTTGAATTAGAATGTAAACTGACCTTTTCCAATCCTGTGGCCACTGTTGAGTAGGGCCAATAGCTATTCTTTATCACATTGTGGTGAAGTTATTAAATTACGTAAACCTTATTATAAAGGTTAAACATATTATAATGAAATGAAATAAACTTTAGATTACTGCATCTAAAAATTTTATTTGGATTTGATATTACTTGATTTTTTTATACCACTATCTTTCCATTTAATTTAACCTAATAAAAAAATTGCAAGGGAGGGAATCCTGCACTAATACTCGATTTTATACAAAATATTAACCTCCTATTTTATAACAATTAAGGCAATTAATTATAAGATAGAAATAATTGGAAAATAATTTTAAAAAAATTAATTAGAACTGGCCAATCAATGTTCATTGATCAGAGTTTACATTTGCAACTATAATTATAATATTTTACAAGGTTTTATAAGTTTAATATGCTAATACTTACAAGATAGTATCTGGACGTTCACTAGTAAGTTTGCATTTAGAATGAATGTCAATGGATTAGATTCTTCGAGCAATAAGGTAACTTGCTCATTAGAAGGATGTTCTTCTACTAAGGATTCTGAAGAAAATATGAAACAGTAAAAAGACAGATAACTGCAATGTTGAATTTTGGAAAAAAATTCTTTAATAACACAAACTACATTGAGGCAACTGATGCTTGGGATGTAATCCAAATTAATAAAGTGTGAATAAACTAAAGCTAGTTCAAATTAATGTTTTAATATTTTCTCTGTTCTGAACCTTTTAAAACATAGTTATGTAAATTCCTATTTGTGTTGGCAATGGTAAACATATACCATTGTCTCTTGAAGTTTACAATTTGTATGACCAGTGAACACATTTATTTTAACTTAGCTAAAATTAAATATATATGCAAAAAACTTCTATATGCAACAACTATAAGTATGATGGCCTAATTCATAAGATTCTATTAGGCTACACCAAGAATTGTGACCATGAATAAGGTTTTCTTTGACAATCTCAATGCATAAATTTATTTGTATTGGAAAGATATGAATCTTGAATCCAGTTCAGTCGCTCTTTAGCAACTAATGCAATAGTGTTCAATTAATTCATTTAGTTGCTTAGCTGCTACACTTAAACTAGCAATTTACACTTTGAATTACTGCAGCTTCTAGACAAATTTTAAGATAGCTTCAAGTATACTGCAATAATATAACCATGAAATGGTAAGATATGGATAACTAGGAAATCCTCAACTTTTGAAGTCAAGCATGTACCAATCATTGTGCATGTTAGAGATAGCTCTAGATTAGTCCGATCAAAAAAAGAACAATCTTATGCAGAACATGCCCTTTCATTTTGCCAGTTTTTTATTTCAATTCATATACCCTAATCTAGTAGAAATGTATACTGATATCCAAATTTGTCCTTTTGTTTCATTATAACAAAAAAAAATTTGCACAATAGCAGAATCACACTAATTAATTTTAGTTCAAACCCAATTTCTAAACTCAAATTCTTAGCCTAAGAATTGGCATATGTAAACCTTTCTGTATTTCATATTACATATTTACATTAAATGTATATTATTAGTATCACCACTTTGGGTTTCCTCAGAAAGTAGTATACTATAAAAGCAAAATAAATAATAATTGTGTATTTGTATGATTTATTTTATAATGTTACACTTCTAAAGTGCAAAAAATTTGGAAGAGTAAGAAGCAATCCTACTTTTCATAACACCTTAAAAGCAAGACATTACCTTTACCTTTTTCTCCTCTTGCAAGCAGAAGAGGTGGAAATCCATCACCAGGAATAAGGCTGACCTCCTTACCAACACAGTTTTCAATATAACAAAGCATCCTATATTCTAATATACTAGTAGGGGTATCACTTGCTTGATCAGTTGCAGCAGGAAGAGGTTCCTTTGCTAGTTCAGAAACAGTAGGAACTTCAGTAACAGCTGCGGTCACAAAGTCAGAGTCACACAGCACTTCAGTTTGTGCAATGGGCAGACAGTCAGAATCACGTGATAAGTCAAGCTGCTCATTACTAGGCAATATGTCTTCCTGTGGAACAGAAGTGGAACCCCTTGCAATCCCAGTTTGTTCAGCTACATGCATTTCATCTTTTGACTTGGTATCAGTTGCAGAGACAGTTTCATTTGTTGGGCTTCCAACCTATGACAAAAGTTTTTCCATTAGATCTGACATGCACCTGAGCTCAATATAGCAAAATTTGTAGCAATACTTTAACTTTGGGTTGAGAAAGCTTTTGCCAGAAAAACAAATGAATAAAGATATTAATAAAACAAAATCAGGCAGCATTCTCAAACATACCCCAAAAAATTAAATGCAGTGAAGCAGAAACTATTACTTTATTTATTTATTTGATTTATATAACTGCCCATCTCACTTGTATGTGATTCTGGACAGTCTGTAATAAAACAAAAAATAAGTAATATAAAACATAAACAATAATACATAGAAGCTGGGCACAATCTAAACCGTTATGTATGCATCTAGCCCAAGAACGGTCACAGAATCAAGCACAAAGCCCAATTTTCAAAGGCCAACAGAAAGAGCATTGATCTAATCTCAGAGGCCATGATGTTCCATATCAGAAAAGATTCTCCTTCTGGGCCCTGCCAGCCAACATTACCTACCTGACAATAGCCAGAGCATGCCCTTCTTGCCAGATCAGAGAATGGGTAGAAATAATTGTAGAAAGACAATAACACAGTACTAAGCCATGAAGGGATTTAAAGGTGACAACCAGCACCTTGAATTGCATCTGAAAGCATATCGGAAGTGAATGCAGCTCATGGATCACATATAGCAAATAACTGACACCAATTACTGTGTGCAATGCTGCATTTTGCATCAGCTGAAACTTCCGAATACTCAAGGGCAGTCCCATGTAAAATGCATTGCAGTGGTTCAATCTGGAAGTCACATGGGAATGAGGGACTTTAAGCAAGGCCCACCAATCTAGGAACTGCACAACTAACATAATGCCCTAAGCCAGTGTTGGCGAATCTTTTTGGCACCGAGTGCCAAAATGGGAGCACGCGCATGTGGGGGAGCACTGAAAACTGGAAGAGCAGTTCCCAGCACACATGCGTGCTGGGAAGCTGAGCTTCCAGTTTCTAGCTTGCACATGCATGCAGGTCACCTGATCTTCCAGTTTCTGGCACACATGCGAAGACCAGCTGGCCGGCGTGCATGTGCATGCCGGAAACAGGAAGCGCAGCTTCCTGGTACGCGCATCCGTGCCAGGGAACTGCTCTTCTGGTTTCTGGCCCTCCTGTGGGCGCGAAGACCAGCTGGCTGGCGGGCATGTGTGCACCAGAACCCAGAAGAGCAACAAGCGACGGCTGGTATATCCCAGAGAGATGGCTCTGTGTGCCACTTCCGGCACGCGTGCCGTAGGTTCACCATCACGGCCCTTGTGGGAATGCGGTGGCCATAGTACATGTATAGACCAGTTTAACTGGTTGGACACGTGTATGGAGTTTAGCACCGAAATAATCTGAGTGGAAAAAGTGGGTTCATATGGATACTCTCTGAAGGGCCCTATTCGTTCTCTCTTTGTTAATAACATAGGCTGTGCCTGCATAAGCAGAGACATCTCCTTGTAGAACGGGGCCTCTCTGTTGGCAGGTGATGGGATGCTGGGAACAAAGCCAAATATGATAACATGACAGAGTTAAGTTTTGTTTTACCTTAAGTATCGCTTTCCTAGAATTCACGTGAGTTACTGTAATTAGTAGAATGTGAAACTTATATGGAGAATATATGGATGCTTTTCTATTTCTTGTATGTAATATGAGATGTGTAGCCATAATAACGCCTTCTGATGACGCTGTATTTTGATAACTAATAAAAGAGATGGCAGGCTTTTGTTCTCTGCTCTCTCATCACGAGAAACACCTGTCCTTGTGCTTTCTCTAATCTGGACTACTCATGAGAAGCCCACCAGGATGAATGCAACATATGGTGACCCCGACGTGATTCGTGAATCGAGCACGTCTCTTGGCACCCTCATACTCATTCGGCTAGACATATGCAAGAGCCTCTGCAAACCAGGGCCGGTCGTCTGCGAACGAAGCACCCTCCCATAAATCGTGAGTATGAGGGCAGAATTCTCTAAGCCCCAGGTTAAACACCTCCACAAACTTAGAGAATTGGCCAAGTCCTCAATTATTGTTTTAAAAAGATAACGGGAAAGTCCTGCCCGTGATAAAAAAGAATTTGATTTACCTTCTAAAATACTTTTGGCAATATTATCCGGCTTATCCGGAAAAGGGCTCTTTAAAAGTGAAAACGTGGCGACAGATGGGAACATGCCTCCACAAACCTCCCCAGCCCTGAAAAAAATTTTTGCACTCTGGAGATTAGTTATAGAGTGTTTAATGATGTATAAAAAAAAAATAAAAAAAAATAAGCTTTCAGAACACTGTTAATGGTTCCTTTTTAGACTTTGTTGAGAGACTGCAAGTTGCGCTCTTGCGTTAAATCACCCACGCAGACGCACGGCATGAAATTAAACAACAGCTCCTTCTGAAGGAGTCAGTTGCACCCCCACTAAGCAGAATTTAAAGAAACAGTTAGACAAAAAAAAGTGGGATGGAATATAGAATAAATTCTTGAAATGCTTTCTGTTTGTCCACCAGCTGCAACTTTGCAAGTTTCTTCTGGTGTGTCAGGATATAGGAACATCGTATAAAACCAATTTGTTAGCACTGCTTTATCACCAGGCAGCAAACCTCAAGAAAACAACCTAATTGGCTTTTTGAAAATACAAAATGATTTATGTGTAAATGAATTGCACATTGCCCCCCAAAAAATACAGCTGTACACTCCTTATCTGTATGTAGGACATAAACTATTGCAATCTTTTTCTACTCCAAGCTTTTCCTTGTTTAAAGTTACCCAAAGTTAAATTTGCAACAATTACTGGGTACTATTAATTGGGACTGCTCATATTTTTCTTTACCTATGCATTTACTTAGTCCATTATTTGAGTTATTGACTAAAAGAAAAAGCCAGGAGATTTAATTCTGTTTTAGAACAGCAAAAAGTACATTGCTTTATTTGTCTCATTACCATCTAAAAATGTTTTACCCTTTATTTAAGCTATTGCTGAAATTATAACCTTGGGGCGTACACCAGACTGTCGAAGAAATGGAACTGATCTAATAAATATTATTCTTTCTATCTCAAAATCTGACTTTCACTTTTATCTTCAGAATAATTCATCTCTT
Organism: Arizona elegans; assembly: GCA_022577455.1. NCBI lineage: Eukaryota > Metazoa > Chordata > Lepidosauria > Squamata > Colubridae > Arizona > Arizona elegans. Next base: position 61,814,275 of record JAKOOJ010000008.1, read on the forward strand.
CAGTGTGCTCTAACTGACTATGTAGGCTGTATTTCATATCATTTGCCTAAAGATCCTAGGTTTACTTGCTTAATGACTTCCTCCAGAGGAGCCATTGCTTACAAGGATACTCATGACGACATCTGGAAAGAATCTTACACTAATTGTCTGCAACTGTCTTAGCTTTCACACTTTTTCTCAACAAGCTTTTAATATGATCTCTGACTCTCAGTATGTTTGACAGGCTGAAACTTGAAATGATTTCTGTTTAAAATATTTTGTTGATGTACATCTATAATGATAGTGTGTGGAATTGATATGCTTGGTTGGCCAGCAAAAATTGACTGGGCTTGAACTTGAAACTGTGGGGAGCCGGGCAGCGGTTATGGGCCCAAATATCACCTTTTGTGATTATGACTCCTGCCTGTGTTTCCACGGTTTTGGGGATAAACTAGTTCATTGAAATAATTTGAATGACTGATTTGCATGAAGGACGTATTATACAAAAGGTCTGATTGCAGTACAGATGTGAATGGGTGTGTATTGGATTGCATGAAATGTAATTTTGTGTATAAGCACCTTTTTTTTTCTTTTCTCTCACCCCCTCCTTTTTTCCTGGGAGATGAGAGGCACGAAGAGGGGGGGGGCCTACGGTTTCTTTGTTCTTTTAACCATTTTTTCTCTCTCAGAGAACCAGCCAGAGAAAGGCGGGTTATAGGGTGATATCTGATACCTGCCTTTGCAGAGCACTGTCTTGGCTCAGAATGCAATACCTTCTTTTTCCTTCTGAAAATTTTTGACGTTTCAAATACTTTCATGCCCAATTCTATTTCAGAGTATTGACTCAAAATACCTCATTTAGATTGTTTGTTTTATTTTTGAAGCTGTTTTTCTTATGTCTGCGTGCATTTTGCATACTTAACAGATAGCATGTTTGTTTTTTGTTTGTCTGTTGTTTGTTTGTCTGTTTGTTTGTCAGCAGCATAAGCTGCTGCCTTTTTAGGAATTATTACAGAGATGAGTTAGAAGTTACAATATGTAGACAGAGAGATAAAATACATAGGACATTTAATTAATGAAAGAAAATAACACCTGAAGAGTTGAGGAAATTTTTAGGATTGACTGGATATTGTAGGCTGTGAATAGATAATTATGCTATTTTGAATAAAGACTGGTATGGAAAGAACCCAATGTTATAGGGAATGTAAGAGTTAGTGAACGAAAGCAGAAAGTTGACTTTTGGAAGTATGCTTGTTTACAAGGAGATTTAGAAGGAAGTATGAGATATTGGTGCTGAGAAGGGGTTGAATTGTTTAAGACAAGAAGTTGGTTTGCACAGACTTGGGCTGGCTTGGAAATCAGAATGGCAGTGGGAGAAGGACTTGAATGTTTAGTGTTATAAGGAGATTTGTTTATTGGAAGGTTATAGATGTTGTGGGTAGCAGAGACAGAGATTGGAAGAGGGAAATGACAAAGCTGCAACTGCGCTCATGGTTATATCTTCCATCACACCATGGGACAGTCATGCCTATTTTCATCAAAATAAAAAGCATTAGCGAAACAATTTGGTCTCACGGCAGCTGAAGCGACTGCCATCATACAACAATGTCCTACCTGTAGTCAACAAGCTCATTCTATCCCTATGGGTGTAAGCCCTAGAGGTCTCAAAGCTTGTGAAATTTGGCAAATGGATGTAACTCAGTATCCATCCTTTGCCCCATGGAAATATTTGCATGTTTCCTTGGATACTTATTCAGGATTTATTATTGCATTCCCAAAAAGGGAGAAGCAACCAAACATGTAATAAATCATTGTATTCGGACTTCTGCATCGATGGGACGCCCAATTGAACTTAAAACTGACAATGGACCTGCATACATCAGTACTGCCTTTGCAAACTTTTGTAACAAGTGGTCCATCACACACAAATTTGGCTTATAAAATTGAAAGAGGAAAAATGCCTCGGCCTCCCAACCATGCAAAACAAACTCAATCTTTGCTTATATACTTTGAACTTTCTTAACCTGACTGGACAGCCTCTATTTCCACCAACTACCTGATCCTGCATGGAGAGGGCCTGCTGACCTTATTACTTGGGGCCGTGGATACGCTGCTGTCCAGGACAATGATCGCATCATTTGGATCCCCAAAAGACACGTAAGACCATTTCATTTACAACAAAAAGAAGGAGAAACCTCTGGTGCTGAGATTTAAGAAGACAACATCTTGCTGAGTCCTACCGGCAACGGACTCTCAACGCACGGTGGTGACCATCAGCTTTGCAGGACTACACCGGAAGCTAGTCCCCTGCGCACAGCGGAAGATTCATCAGGAGGAAACTACCTTCACATTGTACATATACATTTTAACACTTTCTTACACATACTAATGTTAGTAGAAGTTTAGGAGTAGGTTTTGTGCGTAATTGTTTTTCTAATTTTGCTAGTAATTTTGTTTCACACGTATAAGTGACTATGATTTGTTTATGACCTTGGACATTGTTAGCTTTGGGACTCTCAAGTGACCATGTAAGAACGCTCCCGCCACAAACGCATTGTCTATGCACAAGGTCCTTACTTTCTACCTAAGTCTACTCCAACACCTAAGGTTCCCATATTGACATTTCCAGCTGAGTGGGGAGTGGATAAGGACAATGAGCCTCTGCAACAATTACATAGAGGAGACTATATATCACGGATTCTGGAATTAACTCACGATCTTGCATCTATTGCCCCTACATCTCATGATCCTTCATGTCAGCAACCTCTACATTCAATTATGAACAAAGAACTGGCTGAAATCAGGGAGGTAGTCTTACAAAACCAATATGCCTTAGATATTATGCCTTAGCTAAAGGAGGCGTTTGTGCCCTCATACACTCACATTGTTGTACCTATGTATATTGTATCTATAATTGTACTGCTTGTTTTGCTTTGTTGCTGTATCCAATGTCTCCCCTCCCTTCTGCAAATGTGCAAAGGTTTTATTCCCTCTAATAGGAAGGACGTCCTGAAAAGTGAAACCAAAGCCCTTCTGGAACTGGAGGAACAAATCAGGTGTGGTCAGAGAAGGTGCTCGGGACTTGCAAGATAGGGCTTCCAAGATAACTCAGTGGTTACAAACTCCTGACATGTGGTTTTCTTGGGTGCCTGAAACCGGATGGATTTACAATTTGTGCAAGCGATTTGTGGAAATGTATAACTGGAATACAACTCAGAAACATGATGGCCTATCTCGCTTGACATCTCCTGGCCACTTTTCCACTAACTTTGTTCACCATAATAAAAAGATGGGTGAGCTAAAAACATTTGCAGAAACCAGATGGCTGAAGAACATATTGTATACTGTACTCATGATTATTGCTTTGCTTATTTCTGTATGTTGTAGTATTCAATATATTCCTGCTTTGTTTGCTATGATGATAGACATGTTTCCCAGGCATAAAGAGAACATCATAATAACAACACAGCTGAACCCTGTTGCAAAAAACAAAAACAGAGGAAATGTGGGAATGCAGTGGCCATAGTACATGTATAGACCAGTTTAACTGGTTGGACACGTGTATGGAGTTTAGCACCGAAATAATCTGAGTGGAAAAAGCGGGTTCATATGGATACTCTCTGAAGGGCCCTATTCGTTCTCTCTTTGTTAATAACATAGGCTGTGCCTGCATAAGCAGAGACATCTCCTTGTAGAACGGGGCCTCTCTGTTGGCAGGTGATGGGATGCTGGGAACAAAGCCAAATATGATAACATGACAGAGTTAAGTTTTGTTTTACCTTAAGTATCGCTTTCCTAGAATTCACGTGATTTACTGTAATTAGTAGAATGTGAAACTTATATGGAGAATATATGGATGCTTTTCTATTTCTTGTATGTAATATGAGATGTGTAGCCATAATAATGCCTTCTGATGACGCTGTATTTTGATAACTAATAAAAGAGATGGCAGGCTTTTGTTCTCTGCTCTCTCATCACGAGAAACACCTGTCCTTGTGCTTTCTCTAATCTGGACTGCTCATGAGAAGCCCACCAGGATGAATGCAACAGCCCTAAGCTATGCAAAGGCGCTCCCAGACAGAGCTGCCATCTGCTCTATTTTCTGTATTAAAAAGACAAAACAGACTTTTTTGCATGACACATTTATCAACTAGCTAATTGTATTCAGAACCTAAAATGATAACTTCAGATAAAGTAGGGCTTACAGGTTCCTGTGGGAATCGCCTGGCTCCAGATGACAATTTTGTTGTGTCTGCAACTTCTCCATTAGGTAAAATTCCATCTGCAAACCAAACTCTTCTCTGGTCTTTAGGGAGTAATCCTGTAGGAGAAGAAACAAATGGGTACACCACAGATACTTGTTTAGCTAATACCAAAGTCACCTCCCTCTCTTCCCCATACAAAAATTCGTTTAGAATCTACATGATGGTACTGAAATCTAATAAGTAAGTACAAACAAATGTGATGAATATCATGGTACCCCAAACACTGGATTTCTACAACTAATAATGTCAAGCAACTCCTGTATAATACTTTATATACAATTTGAAGATGGAGATGGATATGCAAATAGAAGAATTTCAAAGGAGCTAGAAGAGTTTACTTCTCAAGTCTAAATTATATAAGCTCCTTTTTCATTTTTCCCATCTCAGGTATGGAAGTGTTATTTTATAGGTATTGAATAATTCCTTAGGGGAAGTTCCATTCTCCACTAACAAGTATCACAAGTTGTATGCTGAGCAAAAAATAATCGCCCTAAAAGAAATGAAAAAATTACACACCTAACAAACAATACAGTCTGCAAATTTATTGTGCAACAATAAATATCTATCATGTTTCTCCAAAAAGATGACCCACCTTGAAAAGAAGCCCTATCATGTTTTTTAGCGCATGCAATCAAATTAAGGCCCACCTACAAAATTAGCTCTAATTAAGACCCTGCTCACCCTGGGGTGCAGGGGGTGGGGTGAGACACACAGGTGAAAAATAAGCTAGGGTGGGGATAGCGGGGTGGAGCTGCCCTACTTATCAGGCCTCGCACACCCGAAAACCTGCCTCGCCTTCTTCTGCGGCCGTTTGCCGCCACTCACATGCATCGCCCTGGCCTCCGTTTCGCCTTCAGATGCCTGCCAGCATCTGTTATCTGCAGCCGATAACTGAGCTCTGGATTGATCAGGAACTCTGTTATCGGCTGCAGGTGCTGTGATGACCCGGGGCGTGGCACAAAGGCAACACAGCCAGAGAATAAGGAGAAGTCCCTTTATTAGTTCCAAACTTTGCCCCCAATGTCCCTTTACTTTCCGGTCTGGAGAAAAACTCTTCCACCAACCTGTAAGCAGACAAAACTTCCAACTATAAATCCAACAGGGCAAGATAAGGTAATTAAGCTGGCAGAGCAAGCAAGATAAGAAGTCCAAACTTGAACTAGCATGGAAGTAAATCAAGCCAGTTGAGAGTATGCCAGGAACTCAGGTAAAGCAGCGAACACGAACTCAGTATTTATTCCCGACAACCGCCCCTTCCATTTGCCTCCCTTTTAAATTCCAGCTCCAGGTGTATCTTGTGAAGGGAGTCGGGGCCCTCTCTTCCCTTGTAAGCCATGCAATGCATGTTGCTCTCTTCTCTGTTCTTCCCTGTGTGCCCTAGGATGAGGAGGGGGTGGGCCTTGGTCTTCATCAGAACCCCTTGTTATACCTCTCCCCTGCTCTGCCAGCCTGCCTTTTCCCTTCCCAGTTTCCTCCACAGCCAACGGAGCCACTCTCTCGCTCGCTGTCAGCTGTTCCTCTTCTATCTCAGAATCAGACTCCGACAGGGGCATGACAGATGCCATCCGGCAGGCATCTGAAGGTGAAATGCGAGTGGTGGCAAGCGGCTGCAGAAGAAGTGGGCCAGCAGTGGGCTCCTGCTGGGCAGGGCTGTTGGTGCCATCGCTGCGAGATAAGTCAATAATAAGAACTCTCCAAAAAGAAGGCCTAGCCATTTTTTCGGGGGTCAAAAGAAAATAAGACCCGGCTTTCTTTTTGGAGAAACACAGTAGGAATGCTTGGGCAGTAAATGAAGAGTACCTTGGGTGATTTCTTTAATTGATATGGATATCAATTAAATTGTGTGGCCTCTAGATGTTGAATTATAATTCCCATCATCGTTACCCATCTTTACTAGGCAGTGCAGTGCATCCAATTAAAATACAAATCTGGAACGCCACTCATGGCCCATTTCTGTTTTTTTTTTCTTAACTAACCATTACTCTTTATTATTTATTTACATATAATATATCTCATATTTCTAAACCACTCATGGGTGGTTGAAAGAGACTTTGAGTGGTGAAATAAGGCTAGGTAAAAACATAGAATAAGAAGTACCAGATGTCTGGGTTTCATGCAGAGATGGAACAGCTGAAGATTCAGGCAATACAGAATTAGATGCTGGACCAGTTGGGATCATCATTTTTTCTAATGCCTGTGCTAATGAACAAAATTTAAGTTTAAGTGTCAAAACTATATACAAGAAATATTTCACAAATGTCTGCAGGAGGCAATATTCATATGCCTAATAGTATTCAACGTGAGTTCAGGATATATTATGTACAATTTTGTTTTAACAAATCCTGCAATGTTTGAGATTTTAATATATAATTTTTAACATAATTTTCTTTTACAAAACATTCAATCTAAGTTTTTAACAAAATAGATTAAGTCTTCTGTTCTTTCTTGGAAAGTTATTTAAGATAATAATGACATTCCATAGTCACTGACACTTCTCATCCATGACTTTTAAAAGGTCACATTTAAATTGCAGAATTAGTTGGGAGTATTCCTGCAACCTTATTTGAAGAAAACAGATCTTCTTTCTTGGTCCTGTGACATCTAGCTGGACTGAACTATTATACTGCATTATACATGGGCCTTATTTTAAGAACAGTTGAAAAATGTTAACAGAATGTAGCTTCCACAGGGAATGGGGCAATATGAAATTTTACAACTAGATTAATCAAATTGATATTCTTGAAAGAGCACCTTTATCTCTAAGATCTTCATGCATCCTGAGATACTACTTATTTGGTCCATTTTTAACACCATTTAGGCTGTTGGCCACAAGGCAAAAATCTCTTTGGCAATAAACACAGAGGCCCCACCATTCTACAACACAAAATGGTTCCAAATATCAATTTATTTACTGTTGCTTTCTCTTAAATATGTTTTTGAACTATTTTGTAGATGATATTTACAGTATATGTAATTATATTGTAGTTATATGTAACTATTATGCAAGGTATATTTATCCTTCCATTTTCACACAAAAGAAAAACCCTGTGAGATAAGTCAAACTAAGAGTGAGTCACTGGCCCTAAAAATAAGTGGTTGTAGCCATAATCAAATTATCTGGTGTCAGTTCAACACTGTAACCAATATACCACAATTGGTTTTGTTATTACATTTTGTACAAAAATGAAATTGGAAATAACTATTGTTTATTTTGAAGGAGACAGGATTTTTTACTGAATGTGAGCTGCTTTAGTATTTACTGGCTTAAAAAAACTTTTTAAAAGTTTTATTTTTTACATATTGCAAGTATATGTATATCAAAAGAGTTTTGAGTTTTACTCTACTTTTTATTTTTTTAAATAGATAAAAGCATTTGTGGAAGGCACATATTTTATAGGTTACTAAAAATGCTATAGCTATAGACAATTAGAAACAATTTCAATGAATATATTTCTGCAGCACAACGTGTCACACTGATAACTTGGGTGTGGGGACTCATTTGAATAGAACATACACAAATCCCATTCACTGTTGCTATAAACATAAAAACTACGATTATATAGATGTAGTACAATCTTAATTATAGCTTATCACTGAAATGAAATACCGAAAAATATATTGATACATTTAAACTCTTTTTCTCCAGGAGGACAACAGCAACTGTAGAATGAATAATCTGTTATTTCCTGGAAAAAATTCCTACAATATCCATTAGCCATTGCCAGTATAAGAATTAATAATGCATTAAGCATACCAAGCATGGATCACCCATACATACATCTGTATAGTATCATTCAATGTAATATCTGAGCTCTCCCTTTGATATATGGTAAGGTAAACCTTAGTTTGTGATACTCGATTCTAGTTGCTTATTAGTTTGTCTCAGGGGTGAAATGCTCCCGGTTCGGACTGGATCGCCTGATCTGGTAGCGATGGAGGTGGGTGGTTCGGAAAACCGGTAGCAAAAATCCCTGCCCAACCCCCCATGTCCAGCTGAGCCGCACAATCATCAGAGACTTTTTCTTTTAATTTTTTAAAACATTTTTCCTCTTTGGCCGAAAAAATGCTTTTAAAAGTAAAAAAAAAGCCTCTGATGATCACGTGGCTCAGCTGGGATCATCAAAGGGATCATCAGCTGATGATCTCAGCTGAGTTGCCTGCTCGGCAGAGGTTTTTTTTTCTTTTAAATGCCTCTGACGATCCAAGCTGAGTTGCCTGATCGGCAGAGGTTTTTTTTTCTTTTAAAAGCCTCTGATGATCCAAGCTGAGTTGCCTGATCGGCAGAGGCTTTAAAAAAAAAACAGCCTCTGCCGATCAGGCAACTCAGCTGGGATCGTCAGAGCCTTTTGAAAGCATTTTTTTACAACCTCTTCGCCGAAGAGGTTGTAGAAAAAATGGTTTTAAAAGAAAAAAAAATGGCCACGCCCACCCAGTCACATTACCCCCTCCCCACCAAGCCACACCCACAGAACCAGTAGTAACAAATTTTAGATTTCACCACTGGTTTGTCTCCTTTTTGTGTTTTATTGATATGGCATGCTTCCATGGTTGTCTGGATATACAACTGGAAAGGTTCATATATTCAAGTTTCTTATCTAAAATTGTCATCTGAATTGTTCTGTATGATTTATATTCTCTTTTTGTTCAGGGGGAAAAAGATGGGATACACAGTGGACTCTCCTCCCATTTTCCCACAACAAAAACCCATCTAGTAGATTATGCTAAAAGAGAGTGACTAGCCGTAAGTCAACAAATAAGCTTCTAAGGATGGAATAAAAAGCCCAAGGAGCCCAAGGAGCTGCTGATCCAGTTCTACAGAGGAATTATTGAGTCTGTCATCTGCACCTCTATAACTGTTTGGTTTGGTTTGGTTCTGCAACCCAACAAGACAGACACAGATTTCAGAGGATAATTAGAATTGCAGAAAAAACAATTACTACCAACCTGCCTTCCATTGAGGATCTGTATACTGCATGAGTCAAAAAGAGGGCTGTGAAAATATTTACAGACCCCTCACATCCTGGACATAAGCTGTTTCAACTCCTACCCTCAAAATGATGCTATAGAGCACTGCACACCAGAACAACTAGACACAAGAACAGTTTTTCCCTGAACGCTATCACTCTGCTAAACAAATAATTTCTTCAACACTGTCAAACTAGTTACTAAGTTTGTATTACTATTAATCTTCTTATCGTTCCTATCACCCATTTCCTCCCACTTATGACTATATGACTGTAACCCTGTTGCTGGTATCCCTAAGATTTATATTGACTGTTTTCTAATTGGAATTGATTGCTTATTTGTTCCCTATCACTATCATTAAGTGTTGTAGCTTATGATTCTTGAAGAATGTATCTTTTCTTTATGTACACCGAGAGCGTATGCACCAAGACAAATTCCTTGTGTTTCCAATCAAACTTGGCCAATAAAGAATTCTATTCTATTCTAATAGCTGAGTCTTCCTAATGTGCCACTATACCACGCTATCCCTCATGGTTATCACGCTTTGCACAAAAATGAGATAATTATCACTTATTTTGAAGAAGACCTCCAGTACTTTTCGGTCACCTATAGCCAGTCGCCGCAGCCGAGGCAGCGGCTGGGAGGCTTCTTTGCCATCTGCTTTCCAGCAGCAGCAGCTGGCTGGGGGCCGCTGAAAACTCCGGTCAGCTTGCCATCCGGACTCTGCACCAGCCGCCATGGGAGGTAAGCAGCCTGAACAAAGAGGCGGTGGTGGGGGAGGAAGCAGGGCTAGGGCCGGGGCTGCTAAAGGAGGGGAAACGGGGACGACTGGTGAAGGGAGGGTGGGGGTAGATAGGTGGAAATTTCAAAATTTTTCCTACCTTTTCCTGTGGGCGTGGCTAGGTGGGGAGGGTCATGTGACTGAGTGGGCATTGGCGTGAGTGACATCAAATTGGTCATGCCCACTCAATCATATGCCATGCCCACCAAACCAGTAGTGAAATTTTTTGAAACCCATCTCTGGTACCAGCATAACTTAGAATAGTCTCTGAATGAATGATTATAAACCAAGGACTACCTATGATTCAATCACAATGTATATAATACATATATTCCTTTGCTTAACTTTATTGGAATATTATATATATTACTTTTCAGGTGCATATTCTAATTTCTAACTGCACTTTGTTTAAAACTTTTGTGCAAGTATGGAATTGATTAGTCTTACACAATAACTAAAAAGATAAGTAAGCATTGTCCAATCAAGTGAAATAATTCATATTCTAATAGTAATTATGAGCAACAAATTAATCATTACATTCAAATAATTTTAAATGATGCTCCCTTTTCAAATAGAAGATATGGAAACAGCCACTAAAGGGTTTCATATTTATTTCATCTTAAATATTTCACATCATGATGTTCACATTGGGAATACTTGTTCCAACATTCAAAAATTACTCTAGTTACTTTTTTTGTTTCTTCTAATTTTCTACAACTACATTTTACCTTTGTTAATGGATTCATAGCAGCTTATACAGACTCTTGCTTCTTTATCCAGATACTGGAGTTTGCATTTTCGATTGCAACAGGGAGCACAAAAAATCTAGATTTAGCACAAGAAGTGCATTAAGATTTTATAAGTATATGGATGGATGTATTTTGATGTAGACAAAGGTTAAGATCACATACTGATTAGAAAAATCAGAAACTAGAGGAATAAAGGCATCAGACAACTATAATTTAGTACCACCAGAGACAAAACTCAAGACAGTTTCAATTAATTACTTTAGCATAAAATTACTTTAGCATAAATTACTTTATTCAGTAAATATGGGCTTTAGAAAAATCACAACATTTATAAAAATTAGCAAAGTGTATGTTTTAGCCAACATCTAGAAACATTTTCAATAAATCAGACAAAAAAGTTTACATGCTGATTAAACTTGATTTTAATGACATAAAGAAAAACTATTACTAAAGGGAAATATTTTTTGCAGGTCAAAGGGAAAAAAAAAAAAGAAGAAACCCATCCCTTTCCCTCAGCTATAAATGGAGAATGATAAAGATGATCAATCAAGAAAATATGGTTTTGTTTACTTACTTTTCCACAGGCACGACAGTGGTGTCTTCTTTTTGTAAATGTGAATTTGGCTTGACAATTCATGCACTTTGATGCTTCTAAGTCAGGAAGCCAGGATGGCTGCTTCTGTCCCAAGGCTGTAGCTCGTCCCACTACTTTCCTTGGCTCTGAAACCATAGGTAAGACATTTTCTTTCATGATTCCCAAGCATCTTTGTCCATCAACATTATTATGGCTAGCATCCAATTCAGGAGACATTTTATCATCAGAGACAAAGGTATTTGAGTCTATGGAATTTATCATTTGAGATTCGTTTCCAGGTGTATTTTTACTGCTAAACTCAGAAGGAATTGGGGCTTTTGGTTGAAGGTTTAGCAGCTGCTTTGGTCTTGCTCCTCCACTGTGCACTGTTGGCTGGCCATTTAATGAATCTGAAACTTCACTTCCAATCTCAATTGCGTTATCTACAGTCTCTTGTTGAACCTGCTGTGTGTGTTTTTTCACTAGGATCCCTAAGCTAGATTCTGGAATACTGATAAAATTATTTTCATTACAGGCTTTTGCTTTCTTAAATTCCAATTCTGCTTGTATGCTGTCTCTATTGATATTCAGATTGCTTATATCCAGTAAGTTGTCATTTATTACATCAGATTCCGAAAGTCCACAGCTAGTGTCTTCTTTCAGAGGCTTTGAATTATTTGCTTCAAGACAATGTTCAGACAAAAAGGCATCAAGCTCACTATCACTAATGAGCATGTTGCTTCCAATAATGTCTTCTTCTAAAGCTAGATCAACAAAAGGTCTTTCATCAACATCAATAGGCCAAACACTGCTGCACATTTCGGTATCTTTAGCCAAAAAGGGACTGGTAGTCACAACAGAATCCTGCTGTTGGAAAGGCTTACAATTACTAGAAACAACACTTTCTCTACTTATTAAAGAAGATTTCTCTATCTCACATTCATTGGTTTGGTTTAGACTGCTCTCCTTTTCTAAAGTTTCTGGTTTTCCAAAAGAATCACCTTCTACAAAGCTATTTTCACTGTGCAGTGCTATGTCTCTAATGCCATCTTCTTTTTGAGTAATCTTTGCATTTGTGTCATCAGTATTAACTAATGATGTACATATAGAAACTGCAAGTGGAAGACAGGATAGTGAAGTCTGTATGTCTTCAGAGATCTCTGGTACTGAAACTGCATTTAAAGCTGTATCAATATATTGCTGTGCATTACAAAATTTGTCAGTTGTACTATGTTCTTTATTTGAAGCTAGCACATTTTCTGTCTGAAGAGCAGAATCACATAAAGGATTTTTGTTATACATTACATTGGGATTATTCACTTCATGGATCTTTGGCAATTGCAATGCTTCTGATTCATTTATATCTTCTGAAATGCCTTGTTTGTCACTCTCATCATGTATCATTTGACTTTTTGAACTATTTTCATCCACTGGTGTCTCACGAGGCAGCTTTTCACATGTTGATTCATCTTTGGATCCAAGAACAGATGAAAGATGAATTACTGAAGCTGATACTCCATCAGTTCCTATCACTTGTTCTTTCTGGTCAGGTATTTTATTATTTTTCAAACATTTTGTTTTTTCTTGATCTTCACTAGAGTCTGTTATATTTGGTTCAAAAGGAGTGTCTGTCTTTAATTCCAACTGATTAAGTTCTCCTGCTGCATTATTTTGTATTCTGTACAGTGTTTTATCAATCTCTTGCTGTGTACCAGAATTAGAAATGTGATCAGCAACCACTGAATTATTAGCTTTTGTTGACAGAAGTGCTAAATCAAAGCCATCAATTGAAAGACCGTACTGAGACTCATCTGGCTGAAACTTTTGAATGCATCCTAAATTATTTTTTATCTGGTTCAAGCCACCTGTGTCACTGATAAGATCGCAGACAGGTATAGTGCATCCCTTCAAGCAAGACGACTGATTTTTATCTGAAGAATCACCAGCCACCATGGACAGAAGATCTAAACCAGTAACATTTTTCTCATTCTGGTCAGAGTTCAATTGTTCAAAATTTGCTACTTTTGTAATTTGAGAAGATAATGAGCATACATTTGATATAGCACAACTGGCATTTTCTTCCACATTTGGCTCAAAGGATTTTGGCTGCTGGCAAGATGAATCTGATAAAACTAAGTGTTGCTCAGAATTACAAAGATTTATAGTGCTGCTGTTTTCAAGTTCATCTAAAAAAAGAAGACGCATATTATTAGGAATTTCACCATAAACTTACATACACTGTTCTCTCAATTACAAATGCTGTCTACATTCTCTCTAATTATATTTTCCCCATTACTTTATTTGTTCATTGTAGATTTAAATTTATTTGAAAAACACTACATATCACAACGAACTGACATACCATAAAAGTATATTTTTATCTATTTTTATAGTTGCTGCTCACATACATGCAGAAGTCACAAAGAATGAACCAACCTGGGTGCTGTTCAAATTCATCAAGTAATTTGTCCAAATCAGAGACAGCTGCTTTAAAATAACTGTCCATTCTAAGATTTGATCAGCAAACTCTTTTTTCCTGTTGCACCTGTAGAGAACAATGACATGAATTAAGGCAAAAATAGATGCATTTAAATTAAATTTAAAAAATTAGATGATGCACATCATTAACTTAAATTTATTCTTAAACTCAATTCCTTATTCTTAAGAGTGACTCTTCATAAAAAGAAATGTGTTTATAGTTCTGAATTAAACTGCCTGGAAGGACACTTGGAAATCAGGAATAAAGCTTAGCTTTAGTAATCAAAAAAATATCACACCATGTTTTTAGAAACATCTGAGTTTACATACCATATTTTTTATACTATAAGACACACTTTCTGGGACTTCCGGTTGGCACCGCAGGCTCCATGGACAGTCTTTTAAGACCGCCAGCCCTGTGTCTCCGTAAAAGCCACTTTGACAGCGCAAACCGGCTGTCTGGCGGCTGAAAAACTCTCCTTCGGGAAAAGAAGGAGAAGAGAGCCGGTGGGCGAGAGTAGAGCTCCCCAAAAGCCCTCTGGAACATTTCCAGAGGCTTGGAGGGTTAGAGCTCCCCAGCCAGCCCGCCAAGAAGCTCCGGAGCCAGGACGACTCTGCGAAGGCAGAGCGAGAAGCCGCGATCCGATCCTGCTTTTAAAAGTGAGTTTGACTGATTACAAGCACAGGCAGAGCGGAAAACAGGAGAACAAGCCTTAAAAGTACAGAGCTTAACTCTGAAGTTATTTTGTTTCAATTTGAATCTTATTGAGCTGGAGGCTGAAGATGGCGTCTTTGTTATGGTTTTGAAAGTGAAAGCCAGAAACGAAAGTGCTTGAGAACTTTGCGCTGGGAGAGTGGATTAGCTGCTTATTAACTGCTGGGAGCTGAGAGTTTGTGGAGGGAAGAAAAAAAACCCCAACTATTCTGCCTGGCAAATTAGAGATTATAAATTACAAACATCTTCAAAGACTTTGTGGCTTTTAAAGATCTCCTTAAAAGAGGGGGGGGGGAAATGGCTTCTAGACAAGTGAAACCAGGAGTTGTTAAAGGAGGGGGCAGTTCTCCAGTTGTGTCAGTGGTGACACAGAAAGCACAACTTCCGGCTGATTCACAGAGCCAGACTCAGAGTCAAGATTAATGATTTTAAAGAATTTATGAAAGAAGCCATGAATAATCAAGCAACACAGCAATGAGAGAAGCTATGAATAACCAAGCCACAGCAATGAATAATTTAACACTACTTGTGGAAGGGAAATTTAAGAAAATTGAGGAGGATATAAGTTCGATCAAGGAAGCGGTTGCAGAGGAACACGATAAAATAAGAGATGATATTGTTTATGCTGTATCAAGATTGTCAAACCTTGTTATCCAGCTTGATGGGAAAGTTGAAGAAATTAATCAAGCCAATTTGCACTTAGATCCTAAAGAATTATCATGTACGTACCCTAATTTGCAAGCTAAATGTTGGAGATGTGAATGTAATGATGCAACCTATTATCATATATGGTGGACCTGTAAGAAAATCAAGGCATTTTGGATAAAAATTTGGTGGGTGATGCAGAATATTTTGAAAAGAAGGTTGAAATTTACTCCTCAATTGTTCCTACTGGGTATAACTATGGACTATACAGTAGTAGAGACTAAATTGATTTTGAATTTAATATCAGCAGCTAGGCTAGGGGAGGGTGGGATGAGGGGAGGGAAAGGGTGGGGGGAATGTGGGGGGGGAAGAAAATTTTTGTTTTTTGTAAAACTTTTCAATAAAAAAAAAAAGACACACTTTCTCCCCCCCAAAAGTGGATGGAAATATTGCCTATCGTCACCGCCTGTTGTTGCGGTTGCCACTGCTCGCCACCACTGTTCGTCACCGCTGCTTATCGGCGGTTGGATCAGCCTCCCGGAATACAGCCAATCAGCTATTCTAGGCGGCAGGGATTGGCGTCGCCATTCGCCAGCGAACGGCAGTGGCAATAGGCAATAATCGCTCCATAAGACGCACTTTTTGGGTGGCAAGTGGTGGCAATAGCCGGGAAACGCTTGCAAAGGCTGTAGCGTTCCCCAGCGGAGGCAGCAGACACAGAGGAGGCAGTAATAGCGCCGTTTCTGGTAAGCCAGCCCGGTGATTGGCAGGGCTATGGGAAGCCAGGCTCCAGCTGTCACTCAGCTGACCAGTGGTGGGCACAATGAAGCAAAGCCCTGATGAGCCATGTGCTGGGGCTGGGAGGCAGAGGCAGATTTTTTGTTTTCTTATTTTCCTCTCCAAAAGCTAGGTAAGTCTTATGGTCTGGAGTGTCTTATAGTGCAAAAAAACATGGTAAATATATTGCCTTCTATTATAAGCAAAAGTAATGGTACTTATTCATACCATTTTCCCTCAGAACAGGGAGATAGTAAATACTAATCCTTTTCATTTCTAGCCTGTTGCTTTTCAAAAGGCAGGACTTCAGGAACTGCCACAGTGTTCTAAGCCTGGAATACTCTGGTCAAATGTAATGTAATGACTAAATTCAAATTCCTGCTAATCCTGCTGGCAAACCCATGAACTATACTTTATAATGTGCGAACCCTGGCAATTTTGCCTTATTCAATGATGATTAAGTAACCTTTGTTTAGCATGACTGGGATCTCAGCCACTATGGGAGACTGAGTTTTGGACTTGAAAATCTTCTAGATCTTAAACTATGAATTCAGTTTTTCTAAAGTAACTGTGATTTCTACATTAAAGAAAGTTATTTAAGATTTTAAAATAAACTAGATATAACAGTGCCCCAAAATTGCACTTAATGACACTTCTGTCATCCAAATGAAATTCAGAATATGAAAGGAGAAAAAAATAAAACTGGTTATTTCACTGGCTATTCACTGCCAATTCTTATCAACACATTGTAGTGATAGTTCCTATCCTCCAATAATTATTCAAGTAAATTACTCATTTTGTATCATTTTATTAAGGAATTCTGATCCATTGAATTTATACTATTTCTGTTTAGTTATACCTGAAATTATACAATTTTATATTATTTGAGTCATCTTAAAAACTATATAGGCTTTAAATAACAGTCTTCCTCTTACAGATTATGGATCAATATGTAACAGGATAGATAGCAATTTTTATCATCTACTATATAAGCATACTCCAGAAAAGGATAGCAGTATACTCAAAATAATGCACATTGAAAATAACACCAATAGTTGCAACATTAGAGTAAAAAGACAGCAACAACTTAACTTTTCTTCAAACATATTGTTGATAAAGTTCTAAAGAGTTGAAAAATATTGCTATGTTGTCATGATCAAACAAGCCATTCTGAAAGCTTTATATTAAACAATATGCTTTAATATATATAATCACATTTATCAGCTGACTAAAAGAGAGTAGAATGAGATTTCCTACTCTGGACAAGAAAATCATGGAAGAAACAGAATAGTCATTAATAATCATTAATAAAGAATATTAAAATCAGTGTTTAGATACAACCCTCTAAATGACAGAATACTACAGGGAGAAATGAAGTAATATCCAATATAACACAATTTTTCTACCTTGATGTATGAAATGAAGCAGAAAGGAAACTAGTGGAAAAAGAAAATATAAAAAAGATTGTGCAAATAGATAGAAAAAAACATATTAAACAATCTTAAAAGTTGATGATACACAAAATTCTTTGACTACTGAACTAAAGCCAACCATTCTTGATAGTAAAGTTAAATAGATTCCGGAAATATTGCTAACAAGAAAGCTGAAGGATTCAATGATGAAATATGAGCTGAACTGTTAATTACATCATCTTGTAATATTTCAAAGTTGTATTTGGGATTTGTAAGCGTTTTTGAAAAACATAGCAATAACCAGGGGACTGGAAAAGATACATTTATATTTCAGTTTCAAAAATGGACAGTGCTAAAGAGTTTTGAAACTATGAACAATGCTAGAAAATGCTAGTAGAAAGTGTGAGACTTTGAAGTCAAGTCTTCAACAAAGCATGACACAAGATAGATTTACAATGTGGATTCAGAAGAGTCAAGAAAATCCAAGATCACATTGCTAACATCAGCTAATAATGAAAAAGGCAAGGAAGTTCCAAACCAACAGGTTTTTTTGCTTTAATTATTATACCAAGGCTTTTGACTGTGCAAAACAAAACAATCACTAGCCTTTAAAAACATAGGTGTCTATTAAAGAAATTGTGTGATGATCAGAAAGCAACAATTACAAAAAAAAAAAAAAAAAAACCCATTGGAACAATTAAATTATTTAAGCCTAGAAAGTGGCATGTATTTAACTCCATTTGTTGACTGTATCATGAAAATTTCTTGACTACATAGACATTAAAATGCTGCGAGAAACATCTGTTGGAAGAAATGTCCTTCTGGGTTCAGTTCCAAGTGGGGAGAAAGACACTGGAAACATGGTGGCTGCTTGGAAAGATGGTTTTAATGGTGGACAGGACGACATGGTTTGAGATCCTGGGAAAAAGGGGGATCACATGCCTTGAAGTTCCTGGGTGAAAAAGGGAAGAGATGCTGAGAGTCCCTGGGTTTTATGCCCTCTCTGGGCTTTGAACTTCTTAGGGCACAGGAAGAGTATCCTGATTGGTTGCTGTCAGAGGTCATAGCTAGCTTTGTAGGCTGTCTGTGTCCCTTGCTGTCTGATGTAATCTTCCCAGGTGCCATGTGGTGAGTTCTGTTGCTAGATGGGTAGAGGGCTAATCCTACCTTTGTTATGTAGAATAGACTGGCTCAGTCCTTAATGGTCCATTGACAAACTTGTGGGGGGGCTGAGTTTCTGTCTCCCTTTTAGGGGAAATATTCTGCCCTTTTAATATTTCCTAAAATATTTCATTCTTCTAGGAGAGGGGTGGGTACTAACTTCCTTCACATCAATAAACCAAGATATTTTAATGATAAGCTTTGATAAGCTACAGGAAAGGAAGGCAAGATATTTTTGTGTTGACGGCTAAAGAAAAGATATGAAAACAACTCCCTCTCCCCAAGATTATGTCAGTGGGCTAGTAGTAACAGACTTTAACTCTCTAATCTCAAATTCAATACTAAATGAAGTCAAATCAAAAGCTCACTACCAGTAATTAAGAAGCAAGAATTATTGGAAAAGACACTGAAGCTGGCAAAAGAGAAAGCAATCCAAACCAGGCCAGCAGTTATCAGCAGGATATTATGACTGCTGACAGAAGCAGGAATTTAGAACTTTAAAGAATATTTATTGACCGTCTTGGTGAAATGATGCCCCATATGTCTTTTACTAAATTTATATCTAAGAGTATACCAAATAAAAATATGCTTCTAAAAAAGTAGTTTTAAGCAAGGAATTGTCTTATCTCATTTATCAAATGTTACACATTGCTATATACTGTTTGTAATCTGCCGTGTTCTCATGCTTTTCTTTCTCAAAAAACCCCCAATATTATAAAAAGATGAAATAATTGCACAACATATTCTGGGTGGTAATTGTTGTAACTCCCTCTCCCCTCATCCCTATCTAAAACTAAATCATTGCAGTAACATATTTTTTATAATGGATAAAATATTCCCAATCCTAGTAGTCCAAACAACCAAGTATTTTGACTTTTTTCTAGGCATAGCATTAGGGCTACCTTAAGCGCACCACAAAAGATTTGCGGAGCACATTATAAGCATTGCAGGTTTTTTTGTTTTGACCCAGTATTTGTATGTTTATAAAAAATCTGCCTAGTGAAAAGTGCAGGATGTGTGCAATACAACCATCATTTCAGGCAGATATATGATCATGCTGGATTACAGTGCATCATCCACAATCAAGATAGCACAATAATGAGTTGAAACTGGGAGAAAGTGACCCATGTATTATACTTACTTTTTTACTCTGCAGGAAAAAAATGCTCCTGAATGTAAGAGGAGGTTATCCTGTTATTTTAACCTTGTGTCTGGTCACCCTTCACTGTCATTGAGCCTTTGTGATACAGCCCCAGAGATCCCTGATCAGAGTCTATGACAATCTGCTATGGCCAACTCACCACAGCTAATTCACCACAGCCAGCTTGCCACGGCCAACACACTGCAGGACAACTTGCCATGGCCATCTCCCTTACAAGAGAACTCGCTAAGGGATAAGAGTTACACTAATATCAAAGAAATGGTGGAACGAATCATGAAACACAAGGTGAAAAAGTGGGGATAGAATGAAATGTGAATGGCAAAAATTAAAATTATTTTTATTTAAAGTGAGGATAGAATGAAATGTGAATGGCAAAAATTAAAATTATTTTTATTTAAAGTGAGGATAGAATGAAATGTGAATGGCAAAAATTAAAATTATTTTTATTTAAAGTGGGGATAGAATGAAATGTGAATGGCAAAAATTAAAATTATTTTTATTTATTTTAAATAATTAAATCAAATTGTTAAATTGACCCGCGGCGAGTTTTCCCCGTGCTAAATTGGCCGCAGCAAGTTGGCTGTGGCAAGTTGTCCCATTCCCCCCACTGGTCTGGCTTTCAAGCAGATAGAGACAGAGGAAAATCCCTCAGAGTCAGTCAGTCCGGGCAAAGCTGGGACCGGGTTTATATATAGATAGATACGAAGTTAGAGCCCGAGATACTTGAGGAAGTAAAAGCGAAGGACGAGAAATACAAGGGAAAGAACCGGAGTGAGATTCGAGGGAAACGAGACGGAGAGAAGGGTTTAGAAACGAGGTTAGGCAGGATCGGGACAGCCGGCCCGGGCTTTCCAGCCACATTTTTTGGTTCTGCAACCAACCAGCTTTTTCTCCTCACCGCGGCGGTTTCATTCTCGCCTCACCTCGCGGCGGAGAAAAAAAAAAAAAGCACCAGGCGGGAGTCTGCGCGGGGTCTCTACCATCCCCCCCTCAACCCTCCTCGTAACACGTCAGAAAGAAAAGCGCTCAGCCTTCCCAGGGTCTCCCTCCCTCCCCCCTCCCAACCCCCAGAAGGTGGCTGAAAGGCACAAAGGGGGGCCGCGCGCGAGCCCCTGGTAAGACTGACACCTCAGCCGGACACGCCCCCTCCTTACCTTCCGTCTGTGCGGAAGCCGAACCTATTCCGAGCAACCTCAGATTTGGGCTAGTTCCGCGCATGAGTGCCGACTCGAAGTCATTCTCCGAGCCCCGAGCGCGAAAGCATCGGCAGCACTTTTTCTAGACTTCAGTCTTTCCTGAAAACCACCTCTTTCTCCTTGCTGGCCTTCCCACGCAAGCGCGCAGGAAGGCGGCCAGGCCACCACCCACTTGAAGGAGACGTCTGCTACCAATCTCCGGGATGGACTCATCTGCGGCTGCGCAGTTGCTATGCGAGGTTCTTCATTCCGCCTGCCTCCGCCACCACCCCCTCCCCTCCCCTCCCCTCCCCTCCCCGTCCCTCCCTCCGGAGGGTGTGTTAGGGAGAGTCTCGGGTGTTAATTGCGGAAGGCGGGGCTCCCGTGAGGAGTTGCGTTTTGGAGGCTGGTTGTGGTGGTACAGATGATGGAGGAGCGGATGTGATTTGTCTTCCTTACTCCCCGAACTTTTTTGGGAACCGGGTTTTAGACTGCAGGTAGAAGGAATTCTGGAGGTGATTTGCGAGCTTCGGTATTAGCAGTACTCCACGTAATTACACAATTTGTAATAATAAATGGGCTACATCGCGGCTTGGCAGGAGAAGAAAGACGTTCTAAAATGTGGTTAGTGCATCCAAGGTTCCTAAGCGGTTTTGTTGAGAAAAGTAAGGAATGCTTATAGACTGGAAATCTCAAAGGTGCTTTTTCAAAAAAGCAATTGGACTGTTTTTCCTTGAAGACGTTTCGCTTCTCATCCAAGAAGTTTCTTCAGAAGGGACTTCCTTTGGGACAACCATATGGAGACTGAAAATCTCCATAGACACATAAACTGGAAAGTGCCCGGAACCTTGGAGCATGAAGCAAATAGAAAAATGCCTTTGTCTTTGTTCAAGGTATTTTACTAATTTACATAAAGTTGTGTCATAATATGTTTGCAAAACACTTAACACAAATAACTCAACTGCATAGGAGTCCCCAGCTGACTGGGTTTGGCCATTAAGGCCAAGTGGGTAGGGCTACATAACACAACTATGAGTGAGAAAGGCTGAAGTCACATTCCTTATGCTGTATAGTTGTTAAAGTGGATTTTTCTCCCTCTGGGTTAAAAAGGTTGAGAAAGTATCATTTTGGGAAAAGATACTATTTTAAGAGTTGCAGGTAGGTGCTATGTTGCACTCCTGAATTCTCCAGAGCACCTTTCAGAGGTCTAAATTAGAAATGCTTCACTGTCCCATTACATAGGTGAAGGTATATATTCCCCTTGCACATATGTGCTAGCTGTTCCCGACTCTAGGGGGCAGTGCTCATCTCTGTTTCAAAGCCGAAGAGCCAGCGCTGTCTGAAGACATCTCCATGGTCATGTGGCCGGCATCACTAAACGCCAAAGGCGCACAGAACGCTGTTACCTTCCCACAAAAGGTGGTCCCTATTTTTCTACTTGCATTTTTGATGTGCTTTCGAACTGCTAGGTTGGCAGAAGCTGGGACAAATAACAGGAGCTCACACCGTTACACAGCACTAGGGATTTGAACCGCTGAACTGCCGGCCTTTTGATCAACAAGCTCAGCGTCTTAGCCATTGAGCCACTGCGTCCCTTGGAAATATGTCCTATTACATATTTCCATCCATTTATCTGATTAATAATGGTGCTAGTGTAACTTCTTAACTATGGATAAAGCTGATGCAAAGAAATATATTTTGAAAATAAACTTCATGGAGTGCACAAGAAACTTATTACTATGCACATCATTTCTAATGTTTTTGAATAATATTGCCTTTTAAAATATGCAGATAATTATCAGTGTCATATTAATTACACAAATCAAGCTGAAATTCTGTGGTACAGATAAAAATATTTATAGTACTATAGTCTATTTCAGAAGTTCACTAATCGGAGACCTAAATAATGTTCACTTAAAGATAACAAATGTATTACTGAAGTTTAAACTTCAAAAGTTAATGTTGTTAAAATAATGTGTGAACTGACAACTGTGGGCATATATTTAAATTGTCTTCAGTTAGGAAGGAACCATTTGTCCAAAAAATAGTCTTTACCAGGGAATTTACTGATTTTTCAAGAGAAAAGGCTACAGATAAACATATATTTTCAGTTACGATGCAATTAACAGAAAAGCCCAAAAAGTCTAGAAACACTAGTCTCAGTGAAGTCAGATCATTACCCTTCCAATGCTGGGTTTGATCTGAATGTTATATCTAAAAGGAATTTTACAATTCAGAGGTCCCTTCAGTTACCATTGGATTGAAAACTGAGGTATATTGTGCTACACTAAAGATACATTTTCAGGATTTTTTTCACTGAAAGTTAAAATGTTAATTGCTATGGACCAGCATTTTATTCTGCAATAGTTTGAAGAGTAAGATGAGATGAATACCTTCAGGGCTACAGGAAGTATCATAAAAGATCTGCAGGAAATAGTCTCTCACAATTTATTTTTGGTCATGCTTGCAAAGGAAAATATTTTGTGAATGTGCAAGCCCCTAGACTGACAATCTATAAGAATTCCCATTGTACAATCTAACATTTTTAGATATGGCCACTGTTCCAAAAACATTCTAATAGCTTATTTTTCAGATTTTGGAGGAAAATTATATAATGTTATATTTATAGTTGTTCAAATTATAGAAAATATTTAAAAAGCATTACATACATACACAAAAGCATTGCAATAGAGATTCAATCAAATTATTGT
Organism: Arizona elegans; assembly: GCA_022577455.1. NCBI lineage: Eukaryota > Metazoa > Chordata > Lepidosauria > Squamata > Colubridae > Arizona > Arizona elegans. The sequence goes on from JAKOOJ010000008.1 coordinate 61,837,824, forward strand.
GACAACATACACATGCAACATAATTATTCAAAGGCAAGACTTTCAAATAAAAAAATGATTATAAAAAAAGTTTGGGCTTACATATCTGTTTGAGGTGAATAGGCAGTAACTTAGTATGTTATGTGAACCTTTATTATGGCTTGTAAACTGTGGACTGAAATATGTCTAAAGGTGAACCATGGCTTAATACGATATGTGAACCTAGTCACTTAAAAAAATATAGAACTTTTTCCATAAATTTGATATTCTCAGCAAAAGAAACTTTACATCATATTGCCTAATCACTTATATCAGTATGTGCAGTATTTGCCTGAATGCACTTAAGAGTCAGTGTGAACCCAACACTAATTTATATTGTGCACACATGTATAAGGAGTTACAATTATTCTTCAACTTTCTGACAAGGAGATCTGGTGAAGAAATGGTCACACGTTGTGTTTTTATACATATGTAGTTCTAATCCAGCTTACCTACAGTTTAATATTTTCTACCAATGTAGATCAATGTATAAAAGACCTCCCATTTTCTAAGACAACAGGTTTTGTTTGATCATGAAATCATTCTTTCAAATATATACATACATAAGGCAATTGATTTTTTATGAAGATCTGGTTGAATCCTATTATGTCCTCTTTTTGATCCATCTACATGAACAGAGGATGATACATGATACCAATTTTTTCTATCTGTGCCCTATGCAAATGTGGTCCAGAAGAAATGGAAATCAATAAGCCAGACATTTATTCAAGGGAAAAACATTTCAGCAATCATTCAATGCTGCAGAGAATTAGTAAATGATTGGATCTTAATTTAAATCCTAAAATATTCACTCTCACTTAAAAAGAAACCTGAGCTATAAAATATATCAAAAGATGAGAAACTGAAACCTTTAATTTCCATCACATACAAATATAATCTGTGGTGTCTGTAACTGACAGGACTTGAAGTCTAACTGCATCTGGAAAGTGAAAGGTACCATTTTCATACTACAAAATAGCAAGGAAAGACAATTTAGGAGGGAATGAATGAGCTTTGATTTAGGCAAAAGTTCTTTGTAGTGCTCCATTAGTGAGGAAGAGCACTGATAAAAGAAGCTAATTTTTAAGAAAAGGTCTTAAAAAAGAGAAAATGTTCTCTGCTGAAAAGTAAATAGCGTGCAAAACACTGAACACATGAATAAAAAATGTTTTCTATCCTACAGAAACAATCTTGACAACGAACTAAATTAAAAGGCCAGCTTAGAAAAGAAAAGGGAATTTAAAATGGAGAACATTTTCAGAAAACAGCAGCAGGAGAGTGATAGAATTGTGCAGAAGGGGGATTAGTAGGTTATGCTAGCAAAGCATTCTGTGAGATCAGAAACTGGAGGAAGTCTTTAGAAAAATGTAATTAAGGCCTTCTCTTCACAGACAGAGACTGCTGAATACAATAAATTATATATTTACTTATTTTCAACACAGAAATTGTAAATTACTTAAATGGTAAAATTTCCTGAATTAAGGTTGAATTATAGTTTACTGCAGATATTCCACAAATACATAAGCCCTTGCATATTTTCAGCTCTTCCTTCTGCTTTTCATCAATAAGCAGCTTTTGCATTTGTATTTATATGTGTCTCTGATATGGAAATTATGAAGGAGTCTTTTAAAGGTGCTCCTTTAAAAGTTCCTTATGTTCAATGGAGCACAGACTGAGTTTAAGAGTCCTAAATTATGAAACAAAATGTTAAGGAAATCGTCACTTTTTACACACAGATCTACATTTTCCTAAAAAGCGATATATTATTTCATATTCACTGTCTCTTTGAAGTTGTGATGTTTATTTTCTTTAGATCCTGTAAAGAAGTTGGCATTCTGTTGTGGTTTGTATTGGGAACCGAAGAAAAGCCATCCTGACAACACGAACATTCAGGAAAAATCCATTCTTGGGGTTTTAATTCTTTTTTGTATTGACTGTTCTTAAAAGTAACCTTTTCCTCCGAAAATGTACTTTCTTTCCTTTGCTGCAAAGCATTTTCTTTATCTTCCAGTGTTCGAGCAAGCATATAACTAACCTTCCTTTGATGAGCCAACATCTCTTCCTTATCGTTCAGCTATAACAAAAAAGAAAATAAAAATAAATATTGCTGTCAAACCGTCTGCCTCTCTTCCGAGGCATATAATATTATTAATATAGACACTGAAACCGTGTAAGAGATACCAACCAAGTCTGTTAGTGTCCTAATGATCTCCAGTGGATTATCCAGTTCTTCTACTTTCTTACTCTCAGGGCCAGAAGCAAGCATGCCCATCAGCTTTGCTCCCAAGCTTTTTCTTTTTTCTTGAAACAAGGAAAGAAAAAAATATGGGGGTAGCTATGGTATCACCAGGAAAAAAAATCTAGATATTGAAAACTTTATATATTTATATGGCTGCCCATCTGACCAGTGTGACTCTAGGTGACTAAAAGCAATTAAAATACAATATGTTTGTATGTGCATTGAACAAGGAAGAACTTATCTTGATGAAATCAAGAGCTTCTTAATAATCATTTATATCACAGTTCTTAATCTTTTTGTGCCATGAACCCCTTTGAAAGTCTGGTGAAATCTATGGGCCCTTTCTTGACTACATTGCAATTAAAAACTAGTGAAAATAAAAGTATACTTTTTTCAAATCCAAGTTTGCAGACCTGAAATCTTATCACCAAGTTAAGAATCCCTGACTTAGATGAAGCTTTTGTAAGTCACTTAAGTTATGTACACCATCTCTCCATCTCTAGATATATTCTTAAACATATCCCCAATCCTATTATCTGTGTAATAGGAAATTATGAGTCACTGGAGTAGGGTGCCATTTCATTTTTTAATCATCCACAATCCAAAACAAAGACTTAAAAACTTCTATTGGGGCCTTATAGATGACATCACTTGCCATATCTACTGCAGTGCTTAAGCAGAACTAGGCAAAAAGTTGTAGCAACTATCCAAGGCAAAAAAGGCTTCTATGGCTATACTAATGCTAGAGAATAACAGCTGTCATTCATAATTCTGAGACATACCCTGATTTGGCCATGCTATGTGAATTAATTCGTTATCTTTTGTGGTAAGTTATACTTATCCTATTCTATTTGAGATACTTCTACATCAAATCAGTCATTAAATAATTAGGTGACATGTATATGTGAATCAAGAACATATCTACCTCTGTAGTCAGAGTGGAAACAGGAATCCATTCCTTTTACAGCCATTTAATAATTAATATTTTTACATATCTGCAGAGAACCCATTCAATGGACTCCGACAGACTTCCCAAAATATGCTTTAACCGAACAGATAAGTGTGATCCAGCCCAATGTCTGAATCAGTCAACTTTCCAAAATCATTTCACAACATGGGTTTTCTATCCAGCATCTACTCTCAATGGTCTCCTAGGCAAGGAAAATTTTTAAACGAAGAGGCCTAGATATTAATGCTCACACTGAGATGAAATCTTTGGCTTAAAATAGATCCCTAGGTTGGTTAGCTAAGAAAAAAAACTATTTTTTAACCTGAAAAATACCTATCACTCTGTCACAAATTTTAAGAGGGGCTTATTTTAAAGCAAGATTTGAGTTGTTGGACTCCATGGTCAAATATGGGCAGTTTTATCACTTTCCACATTATGAGAGAACCTGAATATGCAGTAACTTACCCACGTAAAATATTTCTCATATTTTGTCAATTATATGCCCCCATAAGGCTTAAATACTTATCCTTATTGGAAAAGACATCCCACTGGTATCAAAATCATAGACTGTCATATTTCCTCCTGGGCTCAAATGTACATTCAGTGGATATAAAAAGGTTATACACCCTGTTAAAATGCCAGATTTTGGGATTAAAAATCAGACCAAGGTTTTTCAGAATTCTTCAGAATGTTTTCCATCTTTAATATAACCTACAGGCTTTACAACCTAATTGAAAACCAAACTGAAATCTTTTAGAAAGAAAAGTAACAAATAAGCATGGCATTTTAACAGGAGTGGGTAGACTTTTTATATCCATTGTATTGTGCGCAGAACTGCTAAATTTATAACTAAGGCAGTGGTCCTAAGAACCCAATGCATTGAATAAATTGGAGTACCCTGTAAGGGACATTCATTTATCTGATTACTTACTCCTTGTATTAACATACATGTATTTTATCATTCTATTTCCTCCTATTTTGTTCCAGAATTAGATTATTTACTATATTTTATTTATTTTAGTCTATTGATAAGGTCACAAGACTAATCAATAAATTACTACTACATATGTCAATCAGCTCTATCTCTCTTGGTAGAACTATGTCTCCTTATTGCTACGTTCAGTAAGGTGAACACTAATACATATATATTTCTAGATGGCCTTGGTAAGATCTTTGTCCTAAAAAAATGGAAATAAAATAGGTGATAGTTACATGAATCATTTGGATAATGAAGGGAATGATTTCAAACAAAAGTTTAAATGCTAAGCAATATGGTCAATAGGGATTATTTTCAGTATCACTGAAATATATATATATATATATAATGGAAAGAATTACCATCTTCTTTGCTGCTTTTCCACTTCACTGTTTTAGTTTCTTTTCTGCAGATCTTACTCATTTGTGCAAGCCTGAAAGCCTGGTCCTTCCTCCGCATCAGCTGCTGTTCAAAAGCTATTCTGAAGGCATCTGCCATTATATAAGCTTCTTCTTTACTCTTCTTCAGCAGTTCAAACTGTTGTTTTTTTCAATTAAGATAAATTTTATATTTTATTTTTAAAATATGAATGAAATCCACATATCTATGGTTATTGGAAAACAGTAAGATTATTGCTTCCTCAATTTAAGCAGAAATCCACATAGAATTTGAGTATACTTTGCCCCCAAATGACACTTTAAAAAAGCTGTTGATAGTACAGAGAAGACAAAGTCATTTTAACAAATCATTTTTATATTGTAATTGAATAGTGTAGTTACTAATCCTCCCATTTCCTGGGTAATGTATTTAGAAAAAAACCCTGACGAAAACAGAAACATTTGCTTGGCTACTCAACACTTAGTTACCTACTAAATTTAACCAGTGTCTATGCAGTGTCTATATTCAGTTCTATTCTCTGTTGATTCCCAATTGATTTTCTTAGTAAAGCTGGAGTTGATGAATATATATATTTCATTACATGACCAGACCATGTAAATCTGAAACATTTAACATGGTGGAATAAAGAGGTAGAAAAGCAAAGATCATTATTAGAGGAACAAGGATTTTGTTATATCTGTGGTACATCTCTCTAATGTCTTTATACTTCTAACAGACAGTGTCACTCAACTCACCTTCTGAAAGGGATTAAAGCTAAGCAAGGAGTTCATTGCTGAGAGGGTAGATACATTTCCTACAAAACTAGTTGAACTGGCTTCTTCTGGCAAAGAGACTGAGTGGATGAAAGTGTCTTAGCATAATTTGTGGCTGTATTAACTGATACTAATTCTGTTGGGTGACTGGAAAAGCAGAAGTTTGAACAGGAAGTACCCTTTAGTGCCTGAAAGAGGGCTAAAAAGTGGATGTACAAAAGGAGGAGAGATATTGGTAAGATGAATGGAAATCTGTTAATAGCCCTCCATCAGTCTCAATGTCAGTGTTACATTTTCACGAGTCATCCATCTAAAACATAGCCATTTGAAAAATATTTTAAATATATAAACATTATTTAAATGCATTATTTATCTAACTATTCCATTTAAAGCTTGAAGTAGGTCAGTAAGTTTAAAAACAAAATAAAAACATACTGATGTATTAGCAGTCTAGCTATTACATTTTGACAACAGGAACATTTGACATTTTTCCCACATGACATGTTAGGAAAAGAATGCTTCGAACCCAAGCTCTCATACCTCTTGCTTGAGTTGAAGAAGTTGCTTTCGAGTTGCTGCTGACATCTTGGCACAGACACAGGGTTCTCCTTCAGGGCCATTGCAAGCACAGGCTCCAAGAACTGCCAACTTCCAATTCAAATGAATGCCAGCAGTTATTTTAAAATCCAGCTCAAATTGACAAATACCACATATTTGGAGCTTAATAGGATATACAAATTCTCTATCATGATTTGCATGGATTAATCAGTGTGGTTACTCAAAAATACCCTAGTTCTGCATTCCTGATTTTCCTCCTCAGTTTTCTTTCTAAAATTGGACATTAAGTTTTATTTAAATGGACTGACACCTTATGATCAGATTAGACTGCATTCAAAAGAGCTCTTTTATGCTTGGTAAGGTTTTCTGTTGCAGAAGAGACCTTCAGATTGGTTACTCCTTCCAAGCAACATCTTACTGAAATATAATATAAGCAGTGGTGAAATTCAAAAATTTTCCCTACTGGTTCTGTGGCCGTGGACATGGCTTGGTGGCCGTGGCTTGGTGGTCATGTGACTGGGTGGGCGTGGCTTGGCGGTCATACGACCAGGAAAACCAACTATTACAGTTTACACAAAAATAACACAAAAGCTATACAACTGACACACACAATGCAAAAGCAGCTGGACTTCATACAAAATGGCCCCTGCAACAAGCAGGAACCTCCCAGAGTCACAGAGAGCTCAAAAACAAACTATCACACTTTACACAAACATACTGGTTCGGGCAATAGGTAGTAAAAATGCTTTAAAAAGTAAAAAGTTCCTACCATGGTGCGGCACAGCTGATTGTCACAGCTGATTGTCAGAACCTTTTTAAAACTTTTTTTAGCATTTTTTTTACTACCTATTGCCTGGTTGGTAATAAAAAAATGCTTTAAAAAAGTAAAAAAAAGTGTCGTGCGATCGTCAGTATTATTCTTTTATTATTTTTTAAAGCATTTTTTTACTACTGGTTCGGGTGAATCAGTAGCATTTTCACTACCAGTTCGGGCGAACCGCCCCGAACCGGTAGCATTTCACTCCTGAGTATAACATTGTTCAGTTCCATTTTTTCCCCACCAACTCTTCTTACAATTCAAAAGAGGAATTCAATGATTTCTGTTTTTGATTAACAATAGCTGGCTAATTATCTGGGTGACAATTCTTGATACATATGCTACAATATTATCTCAGTTAATCAAAACTTCATCTTCCACTACCAGCCACATGGGAGAAGATAAGAAGATCCCAATGCTCTGAGTGTATAAGCCCGCTTCTTCATAATGGATGAAAAGAGAACTACAGTTGCTAGCTTCTCCATTCATTATGTGCACTGAAATCTAATGTCAAAATAAATCTGGGTATTTCTTACTTTTAATATGAACCATAAGAATCAGCCATAAGATCTTGCCAAAAGAAATAAGATTATTTTAAAATACGTACTTCTAGACTTGTAACCTCAGTAACACCACTCTTGCTAAGAGAGATATTGTCCTGAACAAACTTCTGCTGTTTTACATCCAGCATTGCCACCATCTCCAAATGCTGTTGCTCTAAAACTGAAAAATTTTGGGGAAAAAATTATTTGTAGCTTACATGATTTATCTAAAAAGATCCAAAAATTAGAACTTTAATTTCTCTAGAGGCTGAATTTTCTGACTTGAAAATATTCTTACTTTATAAACCTGGATGAAAATACACAAGGAGGGAAATGTTTATTGTTTGTGCTATGACTGCACATCATAGAAAGAATATAGAGATTGTTCTATTAAGCCTTTTTCCATAAAAGGCAGTATTATCAATGCACACTATGAAAGCCAGTACTGCATAAAAGTATAGCCTAAGACTAATGATTGGAGGAGTTCAAGTTCCTCCTCTTAGCCAGTTTGGTTTAGCGCTTAAGGTGCCAGGCTAGAAATCAGGAGACTGTGAGTTTTAGGCACAAAAGCTGGGTCAGTCACTTTCTCTCAGCCCAACTCAATCCACAGGGAGCATGTTGTGGAAAAAATAAGAAGAAAGAATATTAATATATTCACTGCCTTGAATTTTTATAAAAATAATAAAAGCAGGATATAAATAAATAAAACATGCAAAGCACCAGACATAATCTTTACATTCCAAGAATGCAGCTGGGCTCTGTATATATCCCAAATATATTCTTAGACAATAAAAGGATATAGACCTGCAACTCAGTACTTTATTGGAAAGTATGTCTAGAAAGAAAATCTGATGATCTGAGTCAATAGAAAGCATTTTGTGAAACTAGATGATGTGTCATGGGAACAAAACTATCTATTTCCCTTTTGATAAATCAAGTGTGTGTGGGGGTGTGTGGGGGTGTTACTGGTCTTGTCACCATGACACTTCTTTTGTGGAAGTGTCCAAAACATGATACCAGAATTTCAAATTTGCTTACTGCCTCAAAAATGCTGTGATGCCCTGGATAGTAATTCTATCTAATTCTAATATTAGATAGCAGAGCTTACTTACGTTGATTTTCAGACTTCAGTAGTTTAATTTCCTCAGTTTTCATTTTAAGTGTTTCTTTAAAAGCAGCATTTTCACAATAAATTCTGTTGACATGGGAAATAACACATTTCAATCACACTTTTAATATGCTTTCTGCCTGGCTGATTAAAAGAATATACTTTAATTTACCTTTCATATTTCTCTGCCCAGGTCTCATCTATATTTTTTAATTTCTCCTGATTAATTTTGATTTCCCACTGGAGAACATTTATTTCCTATAAATATAAAAGATTTTTTTTTCATATTTTAAACATTACATTGTTAGTGAAACTGGATTCAGTTATCTAAGATGTGTATTATTTAGGATATTATACTGTTTTTGCTCTGTAAGAAAAGAATATTAATGAACAATGGAAGAATTAGGGAATGTTTTTACTACAGCCAATTGCCTGGCAGAACAAACAAACAGCAAAAGGATTTCAACATTTTTCTAATTATGTGCATTTCTCCCATTATGATTCCTAAGGCAATCTCAATTTCTGTTTAAAATACTTAAACTTTTTGACAATTCCTTAATAACATTACATTATTCAATACAATAAGATTAAAATTACTGAATCCAGACACTTTCTCTCATCTAAATCCGTAATCTTTGCATCTGCCAACTGGAAAATGCTGTGATTCGCAGAGATCAATACAACCTTATCTGCGGTTTTTTCTTCGGCTCACTAAAGTATAATTAAATTGTTGCCAAATCTGCTGCCAGTTCTTCAGTAACAAAAATCCTCCCATAGCCAACACACTATAAAAAAGAACTAAAATAAATAAATAAATAAATAACATTCCTCTCTCTTTGTGCGTAATTCATGATATATGCATTTATCTGGATCTATGCAAAAAGTTCAGAGCAGTTGCTATGAAAGAAGCTTCCAACCACAAAATTGATCTTCCTCTTGCATTTTAGAGCCTCTTGTGAGCTGTGATAGTAAAATGATAGTATGCTACATATTTTACAACTCTCATTTTCTGTGGCATACTTCTGTGGAGGTTAGAATGGGGAAGTGAAGAAATGTGCGAAGGCAGGCACAACAAAAAACTGATGGGTGTCCAGAAGTCAAAGTTCCTGACAACAGAAAAACAGATCACCCACAAGATGAGATGAATTCTGCAAAGAAACCAGTAGTTTTCCTTCAGTTTTAAATAAACTACAGCAGAGCCAGAAAAAAAATGTTTTCATTCTCAAAACCAGCTGAGCTTGTTTGATAAGTGCACAGCTGGTTCCAAAGTAGTGTAAAACACATATGGATGTTACCTCAATAATCGTAGTTAATTTTGACAAAAGGCAAAACTATTTAGTAAAAAAATATTTCATTTCTATTAAAAAAACTAATGGATCATCTGGATTACATTGTTGCGTAGCCAATTAACTACATGGACTAACAAACCAGATCCCTGATATATGAACTTATATTGCATCACCATGTACATTACCTGGAGAAAAAAGAACATGTTCAAGTTTAGAGAATTATCTACACTTATCTTTGGGCTCTTCCTCACAGCCACAATAATGTGCTTTCTTTCTGTCTTTGACTTAGGAGGAAACCCCATTGACGGTTATAAAGGGCAGCCCCACAGCCTATTTTTATTCACTTCAGCCTGGTCAACATTGCTGACCTCACACTGTAATGCAAAATACTTTTTAGGCAGTTGCTATATTCATAGCCATCCTTTCTTTTATCTCTTACTCAAGTTTCATCTACCACTAGGAAACCCAACTGCCAACTGCTGTCCTGAATATGTGGCAATGCAGCTTTGGTGTTCCAACTGTCATTTTTAATATAATACAAAGAATTATAGACTTCAGACATCTTTAAAACTAGTAATCATTGCTTCTGGCTGATGTTAGACTGTATAATTATTGCTGGACAAATCTTATTTGGTTCAGACTCTTCTAGAGCCGCCCTGAGTCTTCGGAGAGGGGCGGCATATAAATTGAATTAATTAATTAAATTAAATTAAATAGATGATAAACAATATTCAATTATTACCTGAGAAATCATGGTCCCTGCAACCAGAGTCAGTTCAATACTTGTTATCTATGTGCCAACACAAGCTCAGTTTCTTCTGAGTTTGTTAGATTTCAGCTGGTCAACTTGCCAGGGATTCCTCCCAACATTCTGATATTTTCATATAGTTGGATACACATAATTTCCCTTCTTACATTTGACAGTTCTACAGAATATCTTAATGCTAATATTTATCACTTGGACTTCTTTGATGAGATCTATACTCCCATGTCCAAAGCCCCCAAAAGAAATATTAGTTTGCTCAAATAAGATGTCCAGTCTTTCTCACTACTACAGCCAAAAAAGTGATGGACATACAGAGTCCAGCAATATCTAGAACAGAGGGCAGCCCAAGAAAATACCTCCCATAACTGGAGCTAAGCAGATTAGCTGATCCTGAATATGTCTTCCTTCTCCATATACCTAGAATGTCTGCATCATGTATTGAGGTAATAGGGAAGACACTACTTTCATGCTAGAACACTCTAGAATGATTTCAGCCTGCTTTAAGAACAAACCAGCTATGAGACCAAAGCTATGCCAAAGTTAGCAGGGTTCAAACTGTGGTAAACTAGATATAATGATGAATCCTCTGCTTGTAATAGGTTAACCAAAGTATATAAAATACCGGTACAAAATTCTGGGCTGTAATATGTAAAAACACAACATACAAAGTATATCAGAGCATTCAGTGCAGGTCAATGACTATAGAACAATACCAGCACGCTAAAATAAATGGACTTAAGTATGCTTAAGCTGCAATGGTTTGTAATTTAATGCTACTGTCCCATGCAATACCACATTTCTACTCTTTTTCTTTTTTTTAGGAACAGTATTAGATGCAGTCTTACCTTTTCTAAGGCTCGCTTTTGTTGCTCTGATTTTATAAATACTGCTTTAGTATGAGTGGTAGCTTTGTCCAAAACAGCCTGACAAATATATAAAACAAAAATTGGAAATATTCAATATCAGATTGTCTTAAATGTGCAATCAATGCATATAAGTTAAGACAATCAACAAAAAGCTGTTGCTCTACCATAAAACAATAATATATATTTAAAAAGTTAAAACATGTTATTGCAAGTGCAATATTACAGACTATATGAAGACAAGAATACACTTCTTGCTTTGAAAGAAAAAGTATTATCAGGAAAAAAAAAACAGATTGGGGGGGAGAGATGCGAGAGATTGTAAAAGTGCAAGGGTATCAAAAAATAAAAACTAAGGATAACACTGATTTGTTTTCTGGTAAATGTGTGCTTTGTGACAATCTATCCTTCTCTGTGACAGTCATTTATGACAGCAGCAAAGATACAATCCAAAAATTCCAGATGTTTTCACTGTCCCCAAAAGGTTGCCTAGCCTGCTCTACATCAGGGTTTTTCAAATTGTATTCTGCCAAAATCCTAGTTTTTGCAAGAACTTGATTAGGTTTGACAAAAGATTAAGACAAAAAAAACCAAAACAAAACCCAGGCTCCTAGGGTGTTTGCATTTTTTCTAAAGCACAATGGAATGCAGTGTTTGTAAACTGACAATCAGAACTACTGTTCTTCCTCCCAGGGGTGACATTTTACTGTCCGAGGGACAGTTTTAAAACTTTAGGGCTCAAACTAGACACAGATGAAGCAAGCATTAGGGACACTCCACTCTTTTAATGAAAGGTGTATCAGTATGAGTAGATAATATACCATATTTTTCGGAGTATAAGACACACCTTTTTCCTCCCTAAAAGGGGGTGAAAATTTAGGTGCGTCTTATACACCGAATGTAGCCCTGCCCACCCAATGGCCCCCACCCTTTGGCCTCTTGCAGCAGTTATCTTCTTGCAAGCAAAAAGCAAGAAAAAACAGCTCCTTTCAGCTTTAGTACAGCCTAATTAGCACAAGTTGATTAGATCGGCCTCCCGACTCTCAGCTGATTTGCTCTCAGCTGTTTTGCCCAGGGCTCTGCTGCTTGCTGCAAAGAGGTAAATTGCTGGAGCAGATTTTTTTTCCCTTGTGCTAATCAAGCTATGCTGAAAACGAAAATGAAAGTAAAGCAGGCTGTTTGCTGTTTGCTGCAATGAGGCAAAATTGCTCAGAGGCAGAGGGAGATTTCTTTTTCTTCTTTTCCTCATCAAAAAAGGTAGGTGCGTCTTATACTCCGGTGCGTCTTATACTCCGAAAAATATGGTATATATAACAGTTTATATAGTTTTGACATAATATATTAAAAATTATGTTACCATTTCTTCATATAAAGAAAATAAACTAATGTATTGTTAATATTATATATTAGTTACAAATACTAATCTAATTGTTAAAACATTTTGAAGTTTTGTTCAATTTACCATGCTCTGCAGAATTTTTAAAGCTTGTTCTTTGCCTTCAAGTTGCCTTTGAGATGCTTCCAATTCCACTCTTAAAATTTCTACTTCCTAGAGAGAAAAAAAATAAGTTTGGTTAATAAAAAACGAGTTATAAAGTATGGAGTCCCTTACATTAGTGGAAATTACTTTTAATTGTGGGATTTAACTTTTATTAATTAAATATTAACCATTTTATTAATTATTAATTAAAAGTTATATTACTGTAATCATTGCTACTCTCAGTAATATAAAAAAATACCCCCTGCTTATAATCACAAATACAACCATAAAAATCAAGAATCATAAAAGTCCCAAAAAACCAAATCACACATAACTACAGTAACTAGTCAATATGTGCTATTAACTCAAAATGGTTTCCTGTAGTCCTCCAAAATGGTCAGTTCCTGGGTGCATCCATAAATCTAGTCCGAAACCATATCAAAAAATGATTTATCAATTACGTTTTATTATACAAAAATATTCTTTGTAGACCACCAATATTTGGAATACAGGATGTCTTCCATGTCATTAAAGGCTGAAATGGGGAAAAAAAACTGAATTCAGTTTGAAACTGTGAACAACCCCAGAGATAAGCTGGGATACTTGCATCCTGTAACTCCTTTTATAAAGCAGTTGGGGAGAGTTTCAATTATCAGAGGAAGTGGAAGGAAAATGAAAGGAATGTTTTTCTGTAAGGAAGAGCCACCACCAGCTATTGTCAACTTGAAACAAACTTTATGTTTCAAGTCACTATCACATAATACTGTATGTATACTATTATTTATTATAACAATACATATAATAGCTGTACTTTAGAAAGCAGAAAACACCATAATCTCTAGTGACATTCAAAAGTCTAATACAGTACTAGGTACCTACCTCTAAAATTTCTTGGAGACGTTGTTTTAATTCTTCATTTGATGCCTCAGAACTGAACTCTGAATTACAACAGAAAACAAACTATTTGTGCATCTTTATTAAATTGGACAACAATTAGTAATTGGAAGGAAAACATAATCCTGCTTAATTGTTTCAGATGGCAGGAAAAAAATTGAGTAAAAGACATAATAAAATAACAGTAGCCTTTAAAGGGTAACAATACTTGCTTATCATGACTGATAAAACTTACTGGCAGCAATATTTATCATTGTAATAAAAACTAAGATCAAACTCGAAGGGCATATGCATTTTAATGCTTAAGATCAATATTCCTAGATTTATTTTAATATTAAAATAGCATAATAGTCAGTTCTTTACCTTTGAACCTGAAAGAAATATTAAGATTTAAAAAGCAATGCTTGATATCAGTGCATTTCAAAATTACTGCCTGTAAAATTTGCATGACTACTGTTCATACAAAACCCTATTTATCATACAGAAGCAAACAATATTTTTTCCAAGAATCTGGAAATAGGAGTACAGTACTAGGAAAATGTGAATTTCCAAATTAAGGATCAGGCAAAATTATTTCCTTGACTAACACTGTAACTGTCCAGATAGGCCTATTAAACTCTATTCATGGTGTCATCCAAATCTATCTTTATAGATACACATAGACAGCGTTAAATCCTGGGTGCTTAGAATTTACAAATTTGTCCATATTTATTGGAGTCTTGCACCTAACTGGTTGAGTCAGTAAAAAGAAATTGCCCACTTACATGTCAGCTCTTATCACTTTATTACATTTTTTATTACTACTTCCTCTCTTATGATCCATTGCCAGGAAGGATAACTTGGAGGAGATCAAGCTGAAAACCTCTTACCTAAAATATACTTTCTCGGGGAAACTAAACTGTCAGCTCAACCATAAAACATTTAAAGGGCCAAGAAATCCTGATAAAGTTGGAAAAGGCAAGTGAGCTCTGCAAAATAAAAAAAAAGATAACTCCCCAGAAAGAAACTGAGTTCATAGAATACTGCCTCATTGTTTTTCAAAACTTGTATTGTCTTTGTATTCCTGCACCATTACTTCTAATTACATCCTAATTGACTCACTGATCTCACTACTGTAGATGCATGTTGGGCTACATCCAATCAAATACTTTGCTGCTCTATGCAGTTACTTACCGTATTTTCCGGCGTATAAGACGACTTTTTAACACATGAAAATCATCTCAAAAGTCGGGGGTCGTCTTATACGCCGGGTGTCGTTCTCCTGTAACCAGGCAGACCAGCCCAAAAGACTCTAACGAGCCTTAAATGGCTCTGGCGATTGAAGCTCTGACGATCCCAGCTTTGCCTGCTAATCAGGCAACTCAGCTGGGATGCCAGAGCCATGTTAAAGGAAAAAACTTTTTTCCTTTTACGTGACTCTGCAAGCTCTGACGATCCCAGCTGAGTTGCCTGCCAATCGGGCATCGCAGCTGGGATCGCCAGAGCCCAGAGCCCTGTAAAAAGAAAAATTTTTCCCCCTCCAGCTTGCTTACCTTAGCTGGTAATCGCAACGCTTGCCTTGCTTCGCTTGCCTGAATCCATTCAATCAGCAAGCCACTCTCTGCCTGCAATCATGCAGGCAGGAGTTGTGGACTTCAACTCCCAGAATTCCTCAGCCAGTAAAAACAAAGCTGGCTGAGGAATTCTGGGAGTTGAAGTCTACAAGTCTTAAAGTTGCCAAGGTTGGAGACCCCTGTTCTATTGGGTAAGTTTTTTCCCCCTTTGGGAGCTTTAAAAAAATAGTTAATTGGGGTTTTTTTAGTTGTTCTTTTTTAGACCTAGCCATTTAAAGTTTAGGAAGTTTTAAATTTAGTTTTCATATAAAAATAAAAATAAAATAATATTTGTGCAGCTTTCTGAGATGTGATGTGTTTCTGTAGTGTTTCACTCTAACTACACAAACACACAAAATCTCACAAAGCTGTATGTGGAATTTTGTGTGTGTAAAGTGTGAAGGTTGATTTTTTTGGGCTTTTTGTAGCTGTGTGAGGTTCCTGCTTGTTGCAGGGGCCATTTTGGGTCTAGCACAGCTGCTTTTACATTGTGGGTGAGCCAGTTGTGTTGTGTTGTGTTGTGTGTGTGTAAAGTGTGAAAGTTGTTTTTTGCGCTTTTTGTGGCTGTGTGAGGTCCCTGCTTGTTGCAGGGGCCATTTTGGGTCTAGCACAGCTGCTTTTACATTGTGGGTGAGCCAGTTGTGTTGTGTTGTGTGTGTGTGTGTAAAGTGTGAAAGTTGTTTTTTTGGGCTTTTTGTGGCTGTGTGAGGTTCCTGCTAGTTGCAGGGGCCATTTTGGGTCTAGCACAGCTGCTTTTACATTGTGTTGAGGCAGTTGATGTTTTTTAATTTTTATTTGGTGTGTGTTGGAAGAGGGGTAGTCTTATATGGCGAGTATAGCCCAAACCCTATATTTTAACAGGAAAAGTCGGGGGTCGTCTTATACGCCCAGTCGTCTTATACACCGGAAAATACGGTATATATTCAAATTTTCATGAGTCTATAAAGAGACTCATGTTACCCCTCCCCTCTTTAAGCCTCTCTATGCTTTTAACACTGTGTCCCAGCCAAATGTTCCCCTGGGAAAATCTCCTAGAGTTCTCTTTTTAAAGGTACAAATTCAGTAGATTTCAAATTCATAGAAATAGTATTTAATTGTATTTTTAGCCAAAATAAGACTGCTTTTGTACTCCCATGCACATATAAAATGATGTATACCCAAATATTTATAATTCAGCTATCACAGCATCAATGTAAGCCAAAATGGTACTTTCATTTGAAGAACATACACCTAGGTCAAAATTATTTCTGACACTAATGTATTATTTATTTTGCTTTGAACATATGCATCTGGAAGAATTGTAATTAAACTTTCAGTCACCAGTTTTAATCAAGGTGATCTAATAAATGGAACTTCCACATTTAATGTCTGCATTTAGGATCAAAACATTTACCAATATTAATTCTGTAAAACTTTAGACTTTAATAACATTACTAAAAGACTTACCAGAACTGGCTTGTTGTTTGCAGGGAGCAAATCCATTCCTTTCAATTTTTTTGACTGGCACATCATTCAAACTGTTACATTTTGAGCAATGGAAAAATACTGCATCGTATTCTTCTCCATCACTTGGCAAACTCTTCCTTGCAGAACCGCTTCTAGACCTAACTGTATATTTGTTGAAGCCTTCTGATTCATAAATACCATTATGTTTTTTAAATCCATTTCCTAAATCTCCATATATCATGTCATCTTCACCTTCTAAGGCATCACACAGTTTGTTATGCATTAGGCTTGCTTCATACATTGGCAATACAAATAATTTCTTATTCCAGGCTTCCACACTTTCTTAAAATCTTCAGATAAAGGTATACTAAAAAAAGAAGTTTACAAAAATTTAGAATAGTGTTTAGATTTAAAATGCCTCCAACTTTTAATTCTAACATGTTTACAGATGTATTAGTCAGTAGCTTTTTATATTCATGTTTCCTAATTGATCCAAACCTTCAATTTTTAAAATTATTTAGCTATGTAAAACATTTTGTTTTTACTGCATATAAAACAAAAATGATTTAGATTACCAAAGCTTATCACTATAAAACTGGGCTTTGCTGACATACACACACCCAGGCGCTTTGTTTACTTAAATCAGAGAAAAAACAAAGCATTGGTCTTGTTAACCAATTGTAGAAGGGGCACCAAGTTATATGTATCTAATTATGCTACAAATCATCCAGTTCTACATTTAAGTGCTCATTTTTTCTACAAAAGAAAATTTGATCATTGAAGTACTGTCAGCAGTATGACCTAAATTACAAACTAGAAACACCCAATGCTTTTCAATACTTTTTTTCTGATAATTTTTTAAGTCAATCAACACCATCTCTTTCCCTTTCCCTTTAATTCAGTAAAACTATCCTTTTTCTACAAGTAATCATTACAGGAACCTAAACCATTATTAACAGCATGCATGCATCCTCTTCATATTACCCCATACTTCTTACAACTTTTACTGAAATTTTGATTTTTTGCAGATTTAAGCACAATTAAATATGTATTGATCGGTTAACAAACATTCATATATGACAGTTTATTAAATTGCCGCATTCATTGTTCTATATGCATTATCAGACTCTTTTCTTTTATCCCTGGATAACATAAAACCCATTTTAACATTTAATGGGCTACTACAGTAATCTAGCATTAGAAAAAATTACCAGTACTGATTATATTGTCATTTCGGTAGGGTGCACCCATTCCGCTTCTTATACTATATGCATTTTTAAACCTTATTTGTTAAGCACAGTAGCGCTTCATTTGTTCGGAGCAGAGCTCCGCTGTATCTTATAAGCACCTTGCAACCAAACATTCAACAGGTGCAGTTTTCCCATCACCTCCACGATGACTAGAATTAAATCTGTTCCTTGTTGGATTACTCGGTCGGGAAAGACAACCAACGCTCGCTAGTCCAACCCAGTAGTAAGCTCCTGAGAGGCATGCAGAGCCGAGTACATTTGAAGCCTCCAGCGGAACACGACACACAAACTCTTCCACAAACTCCCTTAGCAGGCCTCCCAGAGGTTTCCTATTGTAAATGGACGGCAAGCTTCCACAGAGCTAAAGCCCCGGGCTTCCGCCTCAATGTGCTCCTCGCCTTCTTCCTCCCCCTTCGACGATCCCGGCGACCCGGAGCTACCCGTCGCGGCTCCCACACCGAAGCGTCGGATCCAGCGGGGAGAACCAGCTGCCTCTCTCGCCCACCTGTCCGATATGGCTCTCTCCACTTCTTCCTTTGGCAGCCCAATTCTGGTTTGCCCGGCGGGGCCCTCCTTTCCTCCTTCCGCAGGTTAGAACTTCAACTTTCGCCCGGCTTTTGACCGCAACGCCGCCGCCTCCGCGCTTCAAGGTGGAGCGCGGCTCACTTGGCTAGATCCAACAGAGGCGGAAGCAGGTTCCTGGTCGCGAAGTCAGGGTCAATCCTCTGCCACAAACCACGTCAGAAGACGGAAACAAACGAACAAATGTCCGGATAGTTATTCCAGTTTGATGGACTTCATTATGAAGGAAATATAGGCGGTAACTTTAAAAGAACTTAATAAGTCTTAAAGAGTATAGTTCGGCTCCATTCTACTGACTCAGATAGCCGGTCGATTTATCTCACTGACTGACAGCGACAATCCCCCCCCCCCTTCTATCCACAGATGCTCCGGAGTTTTCCTACAAACTGTGCACCGAACTACTGTTATTTTCCGCTATTCGGCATGTTTTAAAATAGTTTGCAGAAAAGTATTTAAGGCTTTCTTTTCTGATGGGGTGGGGAGAAGCAACATCCTTACCAGATTTCCACCAGGGAAATCAATAACCAAAGCTACAAACTTAATTCTAGATTTAATTATGTAATAGGATATCTGAAATTACTTTAATGGGACAGACTTTGCAACTAACAATGGTAGGTTACTGAAATCTTACACAAACTTTTCTTTAAATAATATACTAGTACTAGAAATAATACAGGTTCAGGCAGATGTCTGTGAAATAATGATTTTGTAATTAAGCCATAGTTATAAATTAAGTCGTAAGTTTAAATTTGTATTGTATTACCGGTATGTAAGCCACTGAGTCAAACTGATTGCATTGAGATGGAAATGAAAGTTATTAAATCTTTGCCTTATGTATCTTTTATTTTCAAAAAACATATTTAAATCTTTGTTCTTAATTACATACAGAAAAATGTAATACAAAAGAATAAGATTTTGAAAATCATCTATATAATACAGTACCAAATAACAAAAAATGCATGATCCAAATTGTTTGCTGCTCAAAACATTATTCACTAAATACTGCAATATTTGTAATAATCAAAGACAAGGTTCCATATACAGAAGGTAAATTAAATTGCAAATTGCAATTGGCCAAGCATCTGCTTTTCAGATAACATGAACACAACACCTAACAGAAGTGACTATTTTCAATCAGTTCAGTTGCAATCTAAAAATATTTAATGTTTAACTAACGGTAACTTTGTCTGAGAACTTTATTTGTCTGAAACTAAAGTACTCTAGGCAGAGTGACTAAAATTATGCTTCTTTAAGAGATTTTGAAAAATATTTTTTCAGGTAGTTCCCATTTAGCGATCACAATTAGGACCAACAACTCAAGTCATTAAGTGAAGCAGTAAAAAGTGAAACTACTACGCTTATCATCTTACTTCAGCTTTGGTTTGCTTTATAGACCTGTGAAGATTATAAGTATAAGAACTGGTCATGGTTACTGTTTCATCACAATCATAACTGCAGTAGCTAAATGATGATCATCTGTATTACTACCACTATAGGAATACTGTAAAGTAATATTATTGACCCAGTTTAGGAATGGAGAAGGAAGTATGTGTGACCTTATTTTAAATCCATCTCATGTTGATTAATTTAAGGGGGACTGGTAACCATTTTCAGAATGTAACCAAAATGGAAAACTGAAGGCAATTGTGCTTCTAATCAAGTCATTTCATTAATAGTACAAGAGGTGGAATAGTATATATCCACCTAGCTCCTCCTACACAATCAAACTCTGCTTTGGATCCTGCATGGGAAAGAGAAGAGAATCTGAATACGATCTTCTGCTGATATGCTGGATGAAATCCAATGATATATGATTATGATTATGATTAGGACTAAAGTTGTAACTTATCAATACATTTAATATCAAATTTGGGAGCTACTAAGAAAAATGTATATACTTTATGTACCTTATATAGGCATTTTTTACATGACAAAATGCACTTTCTCACCAATCAATATTCTTGTCTTTTCACTATAACTTCACTTTTTATTAAGTTACTCAATATTTAGAAAAAAATAGGATAAATGATGGTAATATTTATTATGAACCACGCTAGCTCAGAGAATAGAAAAATATGATACAAGCAATTAGCATCAGACGCTTCTTGGATCACTGTAGTAATGGCCGCATGTAACCTATTTACTTGTTTCAAAAATCTTGCAAAATGCCATCAGCATTTATTCAGAGAGAGATGAGTTCATGAATCTGGGGTTGAGGATGCCTCCTAAACTGAACAAAAGCTGAGCAAAAAAGTAGTTTAACAAAACAGCAACAAAACTTATAAATAACAAAAACATACAGATACAAATTTGCCTGGGTATTTACAGCATGTTAATAAATTAATAACTAAAATTATGTTCATATATTAAATTGCATGGTCCCACATTTAGAAATGAATCACAGAATATCCGCTGCATTAATGAAACTTTGTACAGGAATAAGATTTTGGCAACCGTATTAACTAGGGAACTATTCTTTTTCATCTTTTCAATATTGGACACCCAATTTAGTATAATTTCAGATTTTTAAATTTAAATTCTTTAAATTCAGATTTTTTAAAATTCTTATCTGATTCGTATATTATTCTGTCTGATACCTGCTTTCATAGAGTCTAAAGAGAACAGCATAAAATAGAAAATTCAGTGGCCTCGTTAATTTTCACCTTGAAGGAACTATTATTGTTTCTTCCATGAATGAAAACACA
The DNA here is from genome assembly GCA_022577455.1 of Arizona elegans. Lineage (NCBI taxonomy): Eukaryota > Metazoa > Chordata > Lepidosauria > Squamata > Colubridae > Arizona > Arizona elegans. Next base: position 61,859,049 of record JAKOOJ010000008.1, read on the forward strand.
ACTTCTATTTATCATTGTAAATATGATTTTTAAAAAAATCAGTTGTTGTCTTTTATCCACCCTTCAACCCACTGCATAATTTGATCTAAATTCCGCTCCATATCTTCTGGAGTATTACTAGGCAACTGATGTACAATTTCTTCTTTATAGGATGACATGGCTTCTTCATAAATTGTCTGAAAGATTTCGCATTGAATATTGTCTTGAAGCTTTTTTCCTTTGTAACCTCTAGAAAAATATAAAAATGTGAAACATTTAAATTATTTAGGTAAAAATATTGAAGTTTGATATTATGCATTAATAAGGTTTGTTTTAAACTTAAACTTAACTTTATTTAGTTTTGTGTCACTGACCTGTTTTCTAATCTGTTGTACAAAAAAGAGTTTTCAGTGCGAAGCACAAAGACTATATTAAACCAGCGTTCAGGAAAGAAGTCACAGCTGTGATAATCAACTATGACACCTCCATCCTTCATCTTATCTTCCATTTCGTCAATAACCTATATAGAAGAGAATGCAAAGAAAACTAAACAATAGCTTCTTAGTTACAAAAATTGAAAATTGAAATTCATATTTCAGTTTAAACTCACTCTGTCTTCATCTAATATTGGGCATTCATATTCTTCATCAAAACCTTCGTACAGTTCCCCTGATTAAAAAAATGGAAACTGTTATTAATTTATAAGAAGCTATATTTATTTAGACAACTTATTCTCAGAAATCTCATACTGTTAGCATGTTCTAGATGAGTGTTTTTCAAACTTGCTAACTTCATGAAGTATTCCCCAGCCACAATCAAATCATTTCAATTACAATAGTCAATTATTTAGACAATGAATTTTTCTTTCATTGTTCTGGAATTATAGAAGACGTTCCCTTCATCTTTTAATAGTTAAACTTGGTTTTTGGGAAAAGATATATTTCTTCAGCTTTATTTTTTTTCACTGATCATACAATTGATTTTCATATTTGCTTTTTCTCTCATTTGATGTACAAAATTCTACTTTCCAAGTAATTTTAGATATAATTTGTATTCAATTATATATAACATGTATCCATGTACATCAAAATTTGGGATATAAATGTTAATAAAATGGTAGATACTATGAAATTTTAAAAATTACCTTCTTTAGCCATATCCCCCACATTGATGTATGTAAAATCTGTTCTCAAGGCTATCTCTTTGCCTAGTGTAGTTTTCCCAACACCAGGTGTCCCTACAGAAAAAACAAGGCATAAAGAAACAATCAGGAAAGTACTGTAGTAAATATTAATATATAATAAGCTTTCATTGCAAAATTGACCTGAAAGACTAAACAAAGTACTTATTGCAACAGGTGCTTCTTTGCTTCTAAAAATGTGATCATTTTAGTCCTATAGCATATAGAAACATACATGCATAGTTGCACACAAACACATCGGAGAACAAGTGCTTATTTATATAAGCCTGGCTTTCACATGCAAGAGGTGCTAATGTTTATGGAGTAACACAACCACTTCCAACTGAAAGTAGGTAATCGCATTTTCAAATGCTTCTATATATTAAATTTAACGCAAATAAAAAAGCAAAACGAAAGGGTACTTTTACCTGATGTTCTTGAGGGTGAAAGAGTGATGAATTCAAAATGTTGGGGAAGTCTGAAAGCAAAATTAGCTTGTTTTATCTAATTTCGCTTTCAGGTTTCCCATTTTGAATGTAAATCTCTGATTCAGTCTCATGCCAGGATAATAACCCAGATCCCAATGCTGTCACAATCAAAATCGATGATGGGAGAGCAATAGAATTCTTTATTGGCCAAGTGTGATTGGACACACAAGGAATTTGTCTTGGTGCATAAGCTCTCGGTGTAAATAAAAGATACATTCGTCAAGAATCATAAGGTACAACACTTAATGATTCTCATAGAGAAACAGTCAATATAAATCTTAAGGATACCAGCAACCAGGTTACAGTCATAAGTGGGAGGAGATGAGTGATAGGAACGATGAGAAGATTAATAGTAATGCAGATTTAGTAACTAGTTTGACAGTGTTGAGGGAATTATTTGTTTAGCAGAGTGATGGCGTTCGGGAAAAAAATGGTTCTTGTGTCTAGTTGTTCTGGTGTGCACTGCTCTATAGCGTCGTTTGCTGTGCGTTATGCTGTTTGCTATGCGTTGGCTTACCAGCATAACGCAAAGCAAATGAAGCCTAACTTTTGCTCTCCCATCATCGATTGTGATCGCGGCAGCATTGGGATCTGCGTTATTATCCTGGCGTGAGACTGAATCGGAGATTTGTTTACGCTCTTTCAAACTCCCCATTCCTTTTGGAAAGCGCGACTGCGCTCGATCTAAAACTATACCAACCCGAACAACCTCCCGTTGTTTTTTCTCCTGTTTACGGACCCTTTCGCTGTTGTTTTTCTTTTACCTGTGAGTAAAATGTTAGGCCTCTTCATAGCCGCTCTATTGCTCCTACAGCCACTTTCCAAGTTGCCATCAAGAAGCCACGTGCAGCAGTTCGCGGGGACCTGAGCCGTCCTACTCGTCTGGCAGCAGACTAAGACGTCAGAAGGGCCCTCCTTCCTCCCTTGAGGCCCAACGGTGGGTGGAAAAGCGCCGACTGGTAAAGCCTTGTAGGGTTTTTGTTTTTTTCCCACCCGGAAGCTTTCTCGGTCATATTTACTCCTTCTCGCAGGGCCTGGACTAAAAGCGGGAGAGGGGACAAAGCAGGGGCCGTATTAAGGCGCTCGGCGAACAGCTAAGCGCCGAAGAGCATGAAAGGCCCCAGTCGGCATGGAGCTGCCCCGATGAGAGAGGGTAGGGAGAAAGAGGGGAGTGTGAAGGGCTGGGTGTGGTTTTTAGTGACGGAAATAAGTGGGCTGCAGCGTGGCAAGAGCTAAATGGTGCCCGTACACTACATCTGCTGGATGGAGCCGCTTTTTGGGGCACGAGGCCGGGCTTCGTGTCTGAGCGCAGTCGGGAGAGTTGTTATTCCAAAAGTGCATGGCGGCTGAAGTCTTCTTCCACCTGGGAGGTGTCCCCTATAGAATAACAAAGCCTGCCCCCCCCGACCCCCATTTTGCTGGATTGCTTATTTATTTTATATAGCTGCCCATCCCACATACGGGACTGTTGCTTATAAACCCTACCGCATGCCTGTTTCATAGAAAGGGTGGGGGGAGTTGGCTAGAGGAGCGCAGACATACTACCAATCCTTATCCATTGAATCTTGAAGACCTCAACAAGTACCCTGTCAATATTAGGTGGCCATTGATTAAACCGTTATGTGTCGTGTGACCTGTATTCGATTTTTGTTACTTCTTTTGAATGCTTCTCCTTTAATTGTATACATGTTGCTTTTGCAAGTAATCATGATTTTTTTTTTCATTAGCCGGATTCCCAAAGATATAACTAGTTTTCAAACTTGTCAACTTTCAGATGTGTGGACCAACTCCCCAATTCTGGGGAATTGAAGTCACTATATCTTAAAAGTTGAAAAATTTGAAAAACTGTAGATATCCTTCAACATAATCCACGGTGATCCACAGAATCCACACTATGTGCAGTATTTGTCAGAGAAGGTGTTTGTCGCCTTCATTTCAGAGGTGTAATATAAATCATTAGAAACTTTGTCTTGCTATCTAAGGTGAACTGAACAATTATCTGTATGTTATTCGTTACAGGTTTTACTTATGTGTGCAAATATGTAATGGTGGCTATAAGAAATAATGAAGTCTTGGCTGTTCTACTTTTGAATTATCAGGACAGTATTCTGTTTTTGACAATAAGCCCAATAGCCAGTTTTGTAGATACATTGTCAGTCTGCTTTTGAATTTTTCTCAAAAGCTTGAAATTTATAGTTTTATCAAATAGGTTACAATGATGTATCCTGATTAGAAGCATGTTTAGATTAGGATTCCCTTAGCTGATTAGCTTCAAAATAAAAATAGCTTAATATACAGGGTAGTCCTCGTTTAGCAACTACCTCATATAGCAACAGTCACAGTTAAGTGGTAGTAAAAAGTAGCTTTGTAACTACTACTTCACAGGTCTGTAAAGCAAAAGAAAACTGAAGTAAGATTGTAAACTCAGTTGTGATTTCGCTTAGTGACTGCTTCACTTAACAATGGAGTTGCTGGTCCAAATGTCACTAAATGAGAATCTTCTGTACTGAAATTGTTTAAGTATATTGAGAATTAGAGTGGAGCTTATAGATATAAAGCATTGCAATTTCAATGTCACAGGATAATTTGTGTAAATTATTGTAGATATCAAGACATTAACTCTTTGTGAAAAATTAAATATGCATGTTATCTCATGATGCATGTGTAATAGTATTATAATATTATGTACATTATTCTACTTATGGACTAAACAGATGTTGCTATAATTGAAAATTTTAGAACTACAGTATCTTTGTCAGACAAGTGTGCTCTCTTCAACAGAAGGCAGCACTTTAGCACTTTTGGAGGTGGTACATTCCTGTTCTGTAGCCATTAAGAATAGCTTTTTAAAAAAGAAAAAAAAAGTAAAAGTAATAGCATGTAGAAAAGAAAAAAGAAGCTCTACAAATGAGAAACAAGACACATGTAAGTCCTCTTTCAGAAATTATCTTCAGGGCTGCAGATTTTGTTAATATAAAAGTTTCGTTATCTTTTAGGTACTTTATTTTTAAAGGCATTTAATCATACATTTTGGATGGAAACTGCAAAGGCTGATGATGTCAAAAAAATCTTCAAAAAGAAAGACAGCTCCAAATAAAGTAAGTTATTTATTTATTCTCTTAAATTATTATTTACTATATCATGTGTTTAATTCAGGCTGATGCAGGCATATCAAAGCTCTTGTAGCCAAGTGGAGTATTTTGAAATCATTATAACTTTACACTTTTAATTAAAAGACTAAATTGTGTAATACTGAGTTTGGAGAAAAAAATCTGGGGATTTTTTGTTTGTTTAAATTGAATTCAGTCTGTTTAAAAATTGCACTAATTTTTTTATACTAAACAAGATTGAAATGTAAGAACTATTAAAGATAAGCAAAATGTTAATAAATGGAGGTGATTTATGTGTATTTAAATTTTTTTATGTTCAGTAAATGATTGCATTTACTGCATTCACATATATTGTATGATAGTTTTTACTTCATGTTTGCTTTATTAACTACTAAAATATTGGTTACTATATATAAAGTAGCAATAAAATAATAACTGGTTTAAGAATTGATAATTTTTAGGCTGCAATAATTTCTACATGCTTATATTATCAGGAAATTGACTGGGTGGAACCAGATTTCTGTGAGACTGCAAAACTGTCATCTAGTGTTCGCCATAAAAAATCGCTCACAGATACTGACAATTATCACAAGAGCAAAGAGCATTTTCCTCTGCTTGAAAATTACAAGTGTGGGAGAAAAACAAGAAAACCGTTTTCTGTAGATGAGAAATATAAACACTTCAAACAAAATCACAGCCAAATTGAACCATGGGTAGATAAATACAAACCAAAAACTCAGGTACAGTTCTATGCAATTTAATATATAGTGTATATTAGTAGTAGTAGTAGTAGTATTTTATTAATATATACATATTAGTATATATTTAATACAATAAGCTATTTTGCTTGTTAAAATAATATGTCAAAATAAATATACAAAATACTAAATTAAAGATTATTATAAAAATGTCAGGTCCTGATCATAAGTGTTCAGTGAAACTGTAATTTAATGGACCATTTGTAGGAAGGAGGATGTTTTATTCCCATTATTGTCTCTTAAATTAGAAGGTGCATGATTTTTAAGTGATTGATTGATAATGTACCGTCAAGTTAATCCAAGCAACCACATAGATTTTTTTATTGACAATGTATTCTTTCAGATCTCCCAGTAGTGCTCTCATCACCACTGTAATTTGAGTCCATCCACAATGCTGATGGCCTTTCCTTCCCTTCCCTTCCCTTCCCTTCCCTTCCCTTCCCTTCCCTTCCCTTCCCTTCCCTTCCCTTCCCTTCCATTCTAGATATAATGTTATTAAAATATTTATAAAAAACATAAACTAATGCAATCTAATACAGAGTTAAGAAAATGAAAAGAAAGAAATCAAAGCTAAAAGTGCAAGGAAGAAAGAAAAATAAAAATAGAAAAGAATACAAAAAAGTGGCTTTCTATCTTCTTTACAGCAGTTATAAATACAATTATACATTTACCTCTTTCTCTAAAGTTACACATTGGTTATTCTACCTATTGTCATTTGGCCTTTCTTATATTTAGTTTTAGTATCATTTTTTCACTGTGTTCTTTGACGTTAGTACTAAGTTACTTAGTACTATGGCTTGCAGATCATTTGCATTTTCTGCTGTCTGGGTAGTATCGTAGCATAAGTTGCTTCTTCTCCAACTTTAAAACCATTCTTCTCATCTTCCATTTCAACTTCCCTTATATATTCGGCATGTAGGTAAGATAAGGTATGCTATACATATGCTGTTGGTTTGCAAATGAACAAAATTATATCATTTGTATATCATTTTGTAAGTGAAGTAATTGTCATGGAGATTGGATCTTCCCTAATATTTTAATTTGTTTACATTTGGTATATATGCTAAGAGAATTCAAGTATAGATAATGCATAATTTAATATTTTGCTACATAACTATGCCTTTATGCATATTTTTGTCTGTCAGAGTGACCTTGTCATTCACAAGAAAAAAATTGAAGAAGTTGAAAGATGGTTAAAAGATCACATATTTCAAAATCAGCCAAGACAGGTAATATTATGAACTTAATATTACGTTAATATTAAGGTAAAAACTTTTACCTGCCAGTTTGCTAATTTTGAAGCTTTTATTTAATTTCAATCAATAGTTTTATTTTTATTTTACCAATTTTATTTTGCTGAATAATTAATGAAGTGACATTAGAATATTATCAAAATCTTATATAATATAATTTTAGAGCAACATTTATTTACTAGAATAAAATAAACTTATTTGTCTGGATAGATAAAGATAAAGCAAGTTGCAATTGATTTATACAAAGATTGCTTTGAGAGAAATGATTCAGTTTGTGTTTCTTTTTTTTTCTGAATATCCTGAAGTTTTATGTCTGCTTACTAAATGAGTGAACAGGTTGGGATTAATCTGTGCCCAAGTTTCCATTAAGGAATACCTGCTTCCATTTAGAGAACATTTGACAAACATTAGGCCAACTGAACTGCAGTCCAAACAATTTGTTTGAATTAAGTTGTGTAGCATAAAGGAAGTGGGCTACTCTAATACTGAATTACTGAGAATGTAACTATGGCTACTGTATTTATTGGAAATAGTAAAAAATGGATATTATTGACACCAAAGTTCTATTTTGTTTTATTAAGAAACCCATATTGTTTTTTTTCTTTAAACATTGTACTCAGCTTATGATAAGTATCTTGTTGTAGGGAGGCTCCATCCTAGTGTTAACTGGCCCTCCAGGATGTGGGAAATCAGCAACTGTGGAAATATTAGCCAAGGACCTTGGTATTCAGATACAAGAATGGATAAATCCTGTATCGCTAGACTTCAAAAAACACGACTTTCAAGTTGCTTTCAATCATGGTAAAATTTTAAAATGTTCACTTCTTCATTGTTGACCAATTAGAATATATTTTTTGGCATATCTATTTCTGGTAGGAAATAGATATGCCATTAGAGAGTAGCAATTTTCATTAAAATAAATAGAACTAACTTCTAATTAATTCAAAAGTAAGTTGCTGAGGAAATTCCAAAGGGTTTACACACAAAGCCTGAGAATAAAGGCATTCTTTATTCTCAGCTTCCTCTATATTAGGATTTCCTGTGTTTTAAAACTGCTGCACTTTAGACTGATAGATTTCAGTCAAGTTGAAAATACAAGCTGAACCCAAAACTGTAACTGCAGGCGGTGTCCAGGACTACTTGCAAGCCCTAAGTAGATGTGCTCCTTGTTTTGTTTTCTTTTCTGCTAGTATGACTGCAAGGAAGTTCTAGCCATATGCCTGCGTTATGTCTGAACCATAATTTATTCCTAGCTATATTTAGTAAGAAAAGCCATCTCTGAAGATGGATTAAACTTGGTTTGCATTCATTAAAAATATTTAAGATTAATTGCAGTTTATTTGATTTCAATTGGGTGATAAACTACATTTTGTCTAAAACCCAAGTGAAAACTTTTTTCTACTCTAGGGATTAAATTGTTAGTGTTCAATTCCATTGAACACTATTCTGTGTTCAGAATAGTGAACTCCATTCTGAGCTTCTCCCCACCCTATATGCAAACTACCTCTTTATCTCCTACCCCCACTTAACACTTCCCTATAATGTTCCCTCTAATTTCTGCTGTTCTGTGTGCAAAAAAATAAAGGTTTTGTGCAGCTTGTTCCAAACCAAGTACAAGTTACCACAATATACAAACATGAATAAATTGCAAATGCATATAATAGCTATATGTTAAAATATGTTTTGGAAAGAGGCTCTGGGGTTCAGGGAAGGTCAGCTACTAATGCAAAGCTGTCTGCCAGCAGTCCTGGGAAAAAGGCGCAAGCTTGCTGCTTCAATTTAATTGCAGTATCTAGGTCACTTGGTCTTGCTACAGCACAGTTTGAGGAGGAACCTGTCACATGATGCTCCTGCTCCATCCATACTAAACAATCTTCGTTACTGCAATTAAGGCAGCTGGCTTGACCTCATGAGCCACAAGTCCAGAGGTTTATGGTGATTGGTGAATAAATATATTATTGTTTAATTTTTAAATGTAATATTATCTATGTTTAATTGAATTTTCTTTTTTTCTTAGTTTCTTAAATAAATTTCCCCGCTGTATTTTAATTAGGTTCAGGCTACACCCAGGAGTTCTGTGATACATGGCCTGTGTGCTGACTGTTTGACATCTCTGATCTAGAGAATATGACTGTTATTAACGTAATGATTAATTTTCAGTAGATTTATTTTCAGTAGACTAGTTTTTAACCTTTCAAATAAAATTCAGGCCATTTTTTTGTCCAGAAATGTAGCCCTATAATGATGGACAAGCCTTCAGTGCTAAAGCACATCTGATTTTTTTGAAAAATTGCAATTTAGTAATTGGTTTATCTGGCCCATTGTTTCAAAATATATACTAATATATACTAAGGTCTCTGCCTGTACAGCTTGTCCAGTTTCTGTAATTTACATGCCAATTGATTTTGGACCAGTAATAATCCATGCAAATAAATATAATAACAGAATTCAAAACAATACGTTATAGCATATTATCTCACTTTTCTTAGTACTTTGTGTATATTGTAAAATAAATATTCCTTTTTAGAATCGGATTTTAAGATACTTCCTTATCAGACCCAGGCAGCTATCTTTCAAGAATTTCTTCTAAGAGCAAACAAGTATATCAAGCTTCAGATGGTTGGACAGACCATGGAAACTGACAAAAGACTTATTCTTGTGGAAGTAAGTTGAAGTAGTTGAATTAACTCCATTAAGGTGTTTTAATAATTAAAATTAAATGTTCTATTATTTTCTCCCAATTTTTAAGTATAGCAATTAGGTTTTCCAAATTTAGTTGCTCAGTAGTAAAATTTCAGTTTTCTATAATAATAATAGCTTATTTCAAACAGATATACTGATAATCTTTGATAAAAAAAATGCTTACAAATATAAAACAAATATTTGACTTTTTTCAATTAAGACTTTAAAACTGCAGTTTTCAGAAAGTACAAAATAATGGCCTGAATTTTTTTTTTCATTATGTTGAGCTTTATTTTATTGTGAAGCAGTTTGGAAAATTTTGTAGTCTAATGGTAGAGCATTAGCTGTGAATGCTGGGTTCTAAAGTCAATAATCAACATTTCTTGGTGCCCAAAATACCAAAGAGTACCGTATTTTCCGGCGTATAAGACGACTGGGCGTATAAGACGACCCCCGACTTTTCCTGTTAAAATATAGGGTTTGGGCTATACTCGCCATATAAGACTGCCCCTCTTCCAATGCACACCAAATAAAAATTAAAAAACATCAACTGGCTCAACACAATGTAAAAGCAGCTGTGCTAGACCCAAAATGGCCCCTGCAACTAGCAGGAACCTCACACAGCCACAAAAAGCCCAAAAAAACAACTTTCACACTTTACACACACACACAAAACACAACATAATTGGCTCACCCACAATGTAAAAGCAGCTGTGCTAGACCCAAAATGGCCCCTGCAACAAGCAGGAACCTCACACAGCCACAAAAAGTGCAAAAAACAACTTTCACACTTTACACACACACAACACAACACAACACAACTGGCTCACCCACAATGTAAAAGCAGCTGTGCTAGACCCAAAATGGCCCCTGCAACAAGCAGGAACGTCACACAGCCACAAAAAGCGCAAAAAACAACTTTCACACTTTACACACACACAACACAACACAACTGGCTCATCCACAATGTAAAAGCAGCTATGCTAGACCCAAAATGGCCCCTGCAGCAAGCAGGAACCTCACACAACCACAAAAAGCCCCCAAAAAATCAACTTTCACACTTTACACACACAAAATTCCACATACAGCTTTGTGAGATTTTGTGTGTTTGTGTAGTTAGAGTGAAACACTACAGAAACACACCACATCTCAGAAAGCTGCACAAATATTATTTTATTTTTATTTTTATATGAAAACTAAATTTAAAACTTCCTAAACTTTAAATGGCTAGATCTAAAAAAGAACACCTAAAAAAACCCCAATTAACTATTTTTTAAAGCTCCCAAAGGGGGAAAAAAAACTTACCCAATAGAACAGGGGTCTCCAACCTTGGCAACTTTAAGACTTGTAGACTTCAACTCCCAGAATTCCTCAGCCAGCTTTGTTTTACTGGCTGAGGAATTCTGGGAGTTGAAGTCCACAACTCCTGCCTGCATGATTACAGGCAGGGAGTGGCTTGCTGATGGAATGGATTCAGGCAAGCGAAGCAAGGCAAGCGTTGCGATTACCAGCTAAGGTAAGCAAGCTGGAGGGGGAAAACTTTTTTCTTTTTACAGGGCTCTGGCATCCCAGCTGAGTTGCCTGATTAGCAGGCAAAGCTGGGATCGCCAGAGCTTCGATCGCCAGAGCCATTTAAGGCTCGTTAGAGTCTTTTGGGCTGGTCTGCCTGGTTACAGGAGAACGACAGCCAGCGTATAAGACGACCCCCGACTTTTGAGAAGATTTTCATGTGTTAAAAAGTCGTCTTATACGCTGGAAAATACGGTAATTATTTTTGAATAATTAAATAAGGATATTCATAACAGTGGCATTTAGATTCTTTGTTCTAAAGCTAGTCATTGTGGGCAAAATAAATCCCATATCTATTTCTGGGGTTTCCAGATGCACTTTGAACTTATATGAACAAAAGTATCTACCCACTTATATGTTGGACTTCTTTTTTAGGCATGAAATAAATCCAGAATCTGTTATAGATAGATAAGCCCAATGCATAGACTCTTACTGACAGATAAGTAGTTTAATGCAGATAATGCCTTTTAAGGCCTGCACAGATGTGTGTGTTCATCTGTCTAACTAGGCTCATGGTGTTAAATCTATGCTTTTTATTTCCATTTTTCCAAGTTAAATATGATTTCATTGCTCTCTACAAGGCAATGAAAAACAGCTACAACTCTTTGTTTACGTAATAACTTTTTCTGGCTTGAAAGTAGCTTTCTGCCTCTCCATCTTCAGCCTTGGCACCATATTGCATTATGGAATATCTCATAAATATTCCATGTTTGTAACATTTATACTTGTAAATACCCTTAATGCATAATATTATTGGCTCCAACAGATTTTAATTCAATTTAGCAGATATATTAGAATAACAACATTGTATTTGCTTTTCAACAGGATATGCCAAACCATTTTTATCATGACCCTAGCAGTTTACATGACATTCTGAGGTATGTTCAATATCTCATTTTGCCAAAGGATCACTCAAATTAATGGGTATGGCTGGACCAAGCCTAAGGTTCTCCAGTGCAGAATAGTCCACTACCAAAATCCATCTCTTTCTTTTGCTGCTAAATTGGGGTGGTGAATGAGGGAAGATGGCATGTTGCAAGTTATGTACCTTTTGCATTTTTGCTAGTGCAATTCTATTGATTGCTGGTTAGAATTGATGCTGTTAAGTTTGAACTGCTCATTTTCCATTTTTCATTGTAGGAGTTTTTTGCGGACAAGCAGATGTCCTCTTGTATTTATAATATCGGACATTTTCAGCACAGGCAGCAGCCAAAGGTCTCTATTCCCAAAGGCAATTCAAGAAGAGCTGTATATAGCAACCATTAGGTAAATAGATTGAGAGCTACATTGACCATGATGAAATTCTCATATTGACATTTATCTTGACCATTTTCTTTTTTCAATTTTCTCAGTTTTAATCCAGTGGCACCAACACTGATAATGAAAGCCCTAAATCGAATAATTGCAGGGGAGGTCAGTATGGTAAGATAAATGAAATTACAATATTGTTATATGTAAGGGATACAAAAAGCAAATGTTGGTGATGGAAACATTATTATTACATTTCATCTGAATGATATCTTAGAAGTTTTAAAAAATGTGTATAATAATGGTTAACAGTATTGACCTCAACAATCTTTGCTTAGTTCTAAACATTAGTGAATGATTCATTCATAATTAGCATTGCTCGTCCAACTTTAATATAAAATTGCCGTGAAAGTAAAATAGGGATAAATCACGGTTTTGAATGATTCTGTAGAAGTAGTGAAAATACTGAGTGATAAATGGATAGGAAAGTACAGCTCAATCTTTGGAACTTTTGATACAAGGGAGAGAGAGAAATGGAAGCAGGAAGCATCTGTGAAGTATTATTTTTTTAATGTTTTATGTAGATTTATTCAAATTAGCTTTGAATTTTTTTTTCAATTTTCTTTGTAGAGAAGAGATAAAATTGATGTCCCTGACAAACCCATCTTAGAAGTGATTTGCAGTGGATGTTCAGGGGACATTAGAAGTGCAATAAACACACTTCAATTTTCTTCTCTACAAGGTAAGAACATATTCTTATTAATTTAAATTGTGCTTAATGCTAAGATTCAAAAATAACAATCTTTACTCTTTCTTAGAATGTTTTTGCTTTTGAATTTGTCAGAAAAATATTTTATAATATAGAAAAAACTGTTTCTTTTTAGCATTACTAATACATAAAAGCGTGGAAAACAGTAGTGGATGAAAAAAAAATAAGAATTTTGAAGGGTAGCCCAGTTAAGGAATGCTTAATTTATATCTAGTTAGTTTTTAATTATGTTATTGACAAACTATCCTAATTGTTTTTCTGGATGGACGGAATATGGCCAGTTAAGTTCATTGAATTCTTAAAATTGCAGTGTTATTTTTATATTAACTTAGATTGATTTTTTTGCTATCATTTTTTCTTTCATCACTATTCTTGTTTATTTTTTATGTTTTCATTCTGTTTTAGCTAAATTCCCACATGGTATAGAATCCCATGGGATTCTAGTATTTTACACTTATTGCACACTAATGTCTTTTGGATATTACAAATTAAAAAAAAATTGTATTTGTTGCAATATTATTATAGCCAGTATCACACCAGTATATTAGTAGGCTTTATTTATTACAATAACATAAATAATTCAAACAATGTAAGAAAGCATAAAGGAAGACTTTTTAATTTCTAAGAATTTTAAAAAGTCCTCTTCACATATGCAGTACATAAAAAAATAATTAAAAGAATCAAAATCACGGATACATGGAATAAAAACAGTTCCCCTTTGGAGGAATTTCAAACTTTTGAAAAATTAAAAGCATTTAAATTTTTTTTTTAGTAATCTCAAAATGTACATGCATTTTTACCCAGAATAGAATGAAATAAAAGTAATATATGTTCTTTCTAGACAGAACTTTGCTGTAAAAATTATGTTGTTTCTTACTATTATTTTTTTCTTTTTTTTCCTTTTATGTACATTGAGAGCATATGCACCAAAGACAAATTCCTTGTGTGTTCAATCACACTTGGCCAAATAAAGAATTCTGTTCTGTTCTGTTCTATTCTATTAAAGACAAATTTTTCCATTTTTCCTATTCATTAATTCTCTTGGTTTTTTTCCAGAGAGGCCATCAGACAAAAGCCTATGGTCACAAAGAAAGAAAAAATCTGTTTTAAAATGTGATACATCATCTAAAATAAAGGAAAAAACCTTATGCAATAATTTTTTAGAGGACCAAGAAATACCAGCTATTGGTAGCAAGGATGCTTCCATCTTCCTTTTCCATGCTTTGGGGAAAATACTTTACTGCAAAAGTAAGAGAATTTACTTGTCTTTATTGTATTATATATCTAAAAATTCTAACATTTATTTTATTAATTTCTGTATTTGACTGTATCTAAATATATGCATATATCTGTTATAACTTTTTAAAATTCATTTCAATAATAATTTTGGTCCTTAACTTGCCCTGTCATTATAAGGAAACTCATGTAATTTGTATCAGTGGATCAAAACTTCTGACCCCACCTATCAATACCAGGGACAGCAGTTAAACTCTTCTCCACTTTACATTCCTGAGCAGATATATGAAGATGAACTAAGTAGATTCAATTACTGTATTTTTCACACTATAAGATGCACCTAACCATAAGACGCACCTAGATTTAGAGGAGGAAAACAAGAAAAAAAATCAGATGGAGCCTGAGAGGACCACAAATAGGTGTCCTCTCATGTGCCAGCTCTGCCTATTGACTGCGGAAAAGAGGCAGAAGAGGCAGGCAATAACAAAGACAGACGAGGTGGGGTTCAGCACTATAAAAGGACCCGCTGCGGCGGCCCGGCTGCTATTCATCAAAGGACTGGCACCATTTCCACCCACTTTTTTTGGGAGGGGGAGTGCATCTTATGGAGTGAAAAATACGGTATATAGAAAACAAGAGAGCCATACATTTGAAGAAATTCTCCATCTAAATCTTTCCATATATATATGTTAGTCACCAGTTTTAAGTTCAAGACTTAAAACTCTTCCTATGTTTTTGAGTCCACAGCCTAAAGCTATTTACTTTGCAGCTTTGAAGATTTCTGGCTTCTGCCCCTGATTTACAAAGCATTTTCTTTGACATTGCAGATCACTTCCTCACCAGTTTCAACTGTTATAGTATCTGCAGATATCCATAAATTAGCCCTTGTACTCTCTGTACTAACAAGGCTTCCAGGCAATAATCATATACATTAGACTTTCTCAGGACCTATTGCTCACCCCCAACAGATGGACACTTTGGAATAGGATGTTGTCTAATTACTTTGTGAAGCTACTAAAAAAACAAAACCTATGGAAGTATAATAGTGAAAATCTTCAACAAAATAGTGCTGCCTTTTTGATACAGGCTAATTCACCAATACATTACTTAGAATTTAGATAACAATATGCATATTAAGCAGTGCCAACCCTGTGAGTCAGGATTGAACTATAAACTATCTATTTCTGAAGAAATACCTGTCTCCATTCCCAAGATTCTGTTTTTTAGACCTTTGATGTTTGATGAAACTGCAATTATCATTTAAATAATTTTATAGGAGAACCAGGTACAGAGATGGACTTTCCTCGGTTACCTCATCATTTATCAGAATATGAACGACAGCCCTTGCTTGTTCAACCTGAGGTAAAAATGTTTGCTATTTCTATAATAATATGTATCCATATGCACTTAGCAAAATTCTTAATTTAAAGAAATACAGATAATTTTTCTATGTGGTATGATATTCTGTGTATATTTTCTTTTTTTAGGATGTCATAGAAAAATCACATATGCCTGGGGACTTATTTAATGTATACCTTCACCAGAATTATTTGGAGTTCTTCTCTGATATCGATGATATTGTAAGAGCCAGTGAATATTTAAGTACTGCAGATTTTCTTTGCACTAACTGGGATGTAAGTTTTTAAATATATATATATTTAAACATGTGACATGCATACTATAATCTTTACAATTTGGAATCTTACGATGAAATAAGACAGCATTAATTATATTTACTGTTTATAGTCTTATTGCTCTATAACTTAAGCAAGACACAGTTGCTGTTTGTTCATTTGTCTTTTCTGACATTATCTCTGATAATGGGATAGCACTGTGTCTGGACCAGCAGGTCTACAGCTTTGGAGTCCTGAATTAACAGGAAAATTTATTTATTTATTTATTTATTTATTAAATTTATATACCGCCCTATTCCTAAGGGACTCAGGGCGGTGAACAGCGAACGATAAAAATACATTTAATACATCCCAGTTTAAAATAAAATCAAAAAAAGCAATATAAAGGGAAAGTTAGGCCAGGCCGGCCTGCTGAAACAGGAATGTTTTGAGGGCACGGCGGAAAGTGTGCAGGTCCGGAATCTTCTGTATCTCTGGGGGGAGCTCGTTCCAGATGGTGGGTGCCCCCACAGAAAAGGCTCTCCCCCTGGGGGCCGCCAGTCGACATTGTTTGGCTGACGGCACCCTGAGAAGCCCCTCTCTATGGGAGCGTACTGGGCGGTGAGAGGCTATTGGTGGCAGAAGGCGGTCTCGTAAGTACCCCGGTCCTAAGCCATGGAGCGCTCTAAAGGTGGTAACTAAGACCTTGAAGCGCACCCGGAAGACCACAGGGAGCCAGTGCAGCTCGTGCAGGAGGGGAGCCACATGGGAGCGCCATGCTGCTCCCATAACTACCCGCGCGGCCGCATTCTGGACCAGCTGGAGCCTCCAGGTGCTCCTCAAGGGGAGCCCCATGTAGAGAGCATTACAGTAGTCCAGGCGTGAAGTGACGAGGGCATGAGTGACCGTATTTAACGAGTCCCAATCCAGAAAGGGACGCAACTGGCAAATCAGGCGAAGCTGATAAAAAGACCTCCCGGCCACAGCCATCAAGTGTTCTTCTAAAGACAGCCGTGAGTCCAAGAGGACGCCTAAGTTGCGAACCCTCTCCGTGGGGGGCAATGACTCATCCCCAATAGTCAGTGATGGCACCAATTGACTATATCGGAACGTCGGAAACCACAGCCACTCGGTCTTGGATGGGTTGAGCCTGAGTCTGTTCCTCCCCATCCAGATCGGTACGGCCTCCAGGCACTGGGACATCACTTTAAGGGCATCATTGGGGTGGTCCGGGGTGGAGATGTATAGCTGAGTATTATCAGCATACTGATGATACTTCACCCCAAAACCACGGATGATCTCACCCAGCGGCTTCACATAAATGTTGAACAGAAGGGGTGAGAGAACCGACCCCTGTGGCACCCCACATACAAGGGGCCTCGGGGTCGACCTCTGCCCCCCTGTCAACACAGACTGCGACCGATCAGAGAGAAAGGAGGAGAACCACCACAACACGGTGCCCCCCACCCCTAACTCTTCTAACCGGTGCAGCATGATACCATGGTCGATGGTATCAAAAGCTGCTGAGAGATCTAATAGGACCAGGATAGAGGAGCAACCCCTATCCCGAGCCCTCCAGAGATCATCTACCAATGCGACCAATGCCGTTTCCGTGCTGTATCCAGGCCTAAAGCCCGACTGGAACAGATCTAGATAAGCCGATTCATCCAAGTACTGAGGAAGCTGTCGCGCTACCACACTCTCAACAACCTTTGCAACGAAGCGAAGGTTGGAGACTGGACGGCAATTAGCCAACACTGCTGGGTCCAGGGAAGGCTTCTTGAGGAGAGGCCTCACCACCGCCTCCTTCAAGGCGGCAGGGAAGACACCTTCTCTCAAGGAAGCATTTATAATCCCCTGGAGCCAGCCTCGTGTAACCTCCCGAGAGGCCAGCACCAGTCAGGAGGGACACGGGTCCAATAAACATGTGGCCGCGCTCAGTCTGCCCAGTATCTTGTCCACGTTTTCCAGAGTCACAGAATCAAACTCTTCCCAGGTAATATTCTCAAGACTTGCCTCCATCCTCCCTCCCGAACCTACCCAGTCAGAGTCCAAATTTTCCCGAATCTGAGCGATTTTGTCATACAGATATTGTACAAAGTCCTCGGCTCTACCCTCCAAGGGGTCCTCCGGCACTTCCTGGTGGAGCAGGGAGCGGGTCACCCTAAACAGGGCGGCCGGGCGATTATCTGATGACGCAATAAGAGCGGAAAAATAGTTACACTTTGCCGCTTTTATTGCCACCAGGTAGGTCTTAATATGAGACCTTACCAGTGTTCGGTCAGATTCAGAACGGCTGGCCCTCCAACTGCTCTCCAGGCGTCTTTTCCGGCGTTTCATCTCCCTCAGCTCCTCGGTGAACCAGGGAGCCAGATGAGATCGACGCCGGGTCAGAGAAAATGGAAGCTCTGTCCAGGTGGGAGCTTTGGTTAGTGGAACAGTTGTGGCTAACATGGAGCACAAGGACTTTCTAACAGTAACTGCTGCTTTTGTCATCACTAAGTGAGACTGCTGCAATGAACTGTACACAAAACTGCTTTTGAAAATCATCCAGAAGTTTCAGTTGCTCCAGCATAAGGCTGTCTGCTGTGGATGGCTGGTGCTCTATTTGCTTTTGAATACAATTCAAATTACTGGATTTAACCTATAAAGCCATACACAGCTTGAGACTGGTATATTTGCAGGATTGCCTTTCCAATTATCATTTCATTTGCAACATATAACACCCTGAGAGAGACAGATGGCAACCCCCCACCTTTGCAGGTATAGGCTCATATGTGCTATTTTCCAATAGATGCCTGTCCGTTTTAGAACAGTTTTCTTCCATGTTCCTTTATTATGTCATTTTCTTCATTTGTTTATACTGTGGTGCTTCATTATTTGTAGTTAACAGAAGGAAGAAAGACAATAAAAAAACACTAATATGATTATTCCAAAGGGAAATGATCTATTGAATCACTTTATCCAGAGTTTGATTCCCAGATTCATTTTTGTCAAAAATATTTTCCCTCATAATATTTATTCCACAGTAAAGCCCAGAGTTTATCAGTAAACCTTTGATTATAGACAGGAAGTAGGTTAGCTATGCTATTTACATATTTGTACATTTGAAGGTGAACTATTTTTCCATCATATAGTGCAAATTGATTTATTTGTTTGATTTATTGGACCACCTGAATCCAGCTAGACTTGCACAGCTTTCAACGTTAAATAAAAATCAAAACAATTAAAAAATCTACAAATCCAAAACTAACAATGTTTAAAGCATGCCTTATATTGCACTTGGAAACCTACTACTGGTAGTAACCAACACTGCTTGTCTAATATAAGTGTAACATGGCTGTGTTATACTAAACTACTAAACACGTGTGCTATATTCTGGAGCAGATGAAACTTCTGGGTATTCTTCAAAGGCAGCCTCATATAGAGTGAATTGGAGTACATTAATAAAAAAATGCCAACGGAGTAAATGTTCTTGGTAAGGCCACAACTGGTGCATCAAGCAAAACTCTGCAAAAGCCTTTTCAGCTACAGTCTCCACCTATTCTTCAAGCAGAAACTGTGAATGCAGGCTTCTGTATTGTAAATATGTGTTTTGCACTGTAGCAATGTGAATCCAACTCACAGCCCTTGCAAGTTCTCTAAAAGAATATTGTGGTCAATGGTACTGAAGGCCATTGAAAAGTCTAGAAGGAGAAATATGTCCACATCGTCTCCACTGAAGCCTTATCAAAGGTCATCCATGAGAGTGACCAGTGCAGTTTGAGTCCCATACACATCTGAACCCAGACTGCCAAGAGTCCAGATATTCCATTTCTTCCAGAGTACAGGTAGTCTTCGAATTATGACCACAATTGAACCCAAAATTTATGTTCCTAAATGAAATATTTGTTGTGAGTTTGCCCCATTTTACGACTTTTCTTTCTATAGTTGTTATTGAACCATTCCATTTGTTAAGCTAGTAACATGGTTGTTAAGTGAATCTGGCTTCCCCCATTGACTTCGCTTGTCAGAAGGTCGCAAAAACTGATCACGTGACCCCAAGACACTGCAGCTGTCATAAATATGAGTCAGTGGCCAAGGATCTGAATTTTGATCATATACCCATGGAGATGCTGCAACAGTCATAAGTGTGAAAAATGGTCATAAGTCACTTTTTTCAAGTGCCGTTATAACTGGTCACTAAATGAACTGTTGTAAATCGAGGACTACCTGTAATCTAACCTTAAGCCTCATCAATTTCTCAGTAACAATCTCTGAATTACTCAAAGGAGAAAAGGTTAGAAATAGGGTGATAGTTGTCCAGTTTGTTGAGTGTAAATCTGGTTCTTAAATTATGAGCAAACTAGTGATTCTTGGACCTCTGGCATCCCTGTCTTTCAAACAGGCACTAATTGCAAACCCATCCAATTCCCAGTCCATTCCTTGTTGCTTTGGTTAAATGTGGGGCATGGGTTCAATCTCATAGGCTGAGCTGAAATTCCAGAGACTCTGTCCATCTCCTTGGGATACAGAGACTTAAAAACCTCACAAATATTGGCAAAGGACATCACCTTTGTCTTCTCAGTACATTCTGCATGTCCAGCTTCCAGGTTGGAGCGAATGTGGGCAATTTGTCCATGAAATGTTTACACAGATAATCAAAACTTAGTCAAACATTGACTAAGTGTTACAGTCCATCCTTCCCAAAAGGATCCAGGGCATTTTAAATAGTGTAGTTGGCCAGGATTCTGGAGTAAGTACAATGATTATGCTTCACTGTATTTTATCAGAATAAGCTCAAACATAGACTCTTATTTTGTCCAATCACATTTGCTTCTTGTTTTCAGTCTGTATCCCTCCAGACATCTTTTTGCCCTGGTTGTTTCATGAAAATCTTCAGTAAGTAAAGAACTGCATGAAATTCCACAGGTAGACATAGAAGATGCTCTGCATGATCCTTTCATGTGTCTAGTTGCCCCTGTATTCCAGTAGTCAATAAATTCCATGGAGCATCCATGAGAAAAGTTGCTGGATTCATCAGATATTTGGGGCAGATAATCTTAGTAGGTCCCTCATCTCTGCATGGTTGGTACCTCAGTTAAATCTACAGTTATAAGAAAGAGATTTGTCCTTGATAATGGACTGATGTAAGACACATTTTAGTGAGAGAGAAGTTCCCTGAGGAACTCCAGCATGAGTCCAATAGCTCAGAAGACTAAATATTTGGTCCTGATGACTGACCCAGATTGGATCCTGATGTAAAATTTCTCTGGAATCGGATCATAATACATAATGAAGTCTAGATCTAATACATGGCCAGCCATGAGTGTTGTGGCCTGGGAACAATCTGGGACCCACCCATAAATTCATGGCAGTCATGAATTCCTGAGTTGTCTCTTGTCCCAAGGAGGGGATGGTGCAATCTGCCATTACTAATAATATGGACAAATTTACAGCTAGTCCTCCAATGATATTGACCAACTTGAGGAATGTGTTTATATAGCTGCAAGGATAGTACAATTGTAGCACCTCCAGTTTGTCCTTTCAGCCCAGCATCATAAGCAATGTCTCACATCTGTTACCAGTGAAATAGCACTCCTTGCAACTGCTAGGGTCTCCTGGTATACAACTGTCATTCCACTTCTGCCTTGGGGTCAGGACTGATAGAAAACTATCCTTTCTTTCCTTCCAAACAATGTTTACAACAGTTATAACAACAACTATAAGCATTGGTGGAATAGCGATAGCACTTAGACTTATATACCACTTCACAGTGCTTTATAGCTCTCTCTAAGCAGTTTACAGTGTCAGCATATTACCTCCAGCAATCTGGGTCCTCATTTTACCAACCTTGGAAGGATGGAAGGCTGAGTCAACCTTGAGCCGATGAGAATCGAACTGAAAACTGCTGAATTACTGCCAGCAGTAATGGTTTGGCTTATTAATAACGCCTCAATCTGAGTAATTCTATATTTTAAGAACTTTTAGCTTCAGTATTTAAAGATAACACAGGCAGTATCATCCAAGAAGTTTTGCCAGATAGTGTTCTGCTCACCATCTTGACATACTGTGCAGTATATCAGTTTTTGTCTGTTTTAAAAACAATTCTCAGTGTTAGACCTTACATTGTTTTTAATGACGAAGTAGAAGTTTGCTTTTAGATTTAACAGAACAATTTTTTCTTAATAATGGATTTACTTGGATTGTGTTCAGATGGTAAGAAAACCTGATTTTTCTGCAATCAAGCATATTTATGGAACCAAGATTTTAACTGGTTTATGGGATGTACAATTTCAACAAGATTTAATATATATCTGTAATATACTAGTAATTTACATCTGGTGCTCTGTACCTTGATTTTAAGTCTATTATGGAGCTCTTATATTTTATTCTACAAATTCCTATAGGCACGAGCTACACTTCAAAAGTATAGTGCCTCTATAGCCACAAGAGGTGTGATGCACTCAAACCGAGCCAGAGCTTTTGCACAATGCAAAAGAGGAATGGGCTTTAGACCTCTTCATAAACCACAATGGTTCCTAATTAATAGAAAGGTAATCGATAACAATTTACTTTTTCTCAGTTACTAATGTTATTTGCATCAGTTCTAAAACAGAATCAAGTAATTTATTTTTATTGCTCTCATGGCAGAATCAATAGTGAAGTAACATTGACTTAACTTTTATATTTGCGATGAACATTATTACAAGATTAGGATTCATACAAAGATTTAGGCTTCAGTTAGAAACAGCCCTGCTCTTACTAGCACAGTAAGATATTTTAAATGAGTCAGTAAAATATAGCACCAAGTTGACTACAAAAAACATTTTAGAGAAAATATATTTATGGATTACAATGAAGCATTTTTTGATCTGAGAAATATATCCATTACAGCAGGGGTGTCAAACTCGCAGCCACGCCCACCCCCATTTTAGCGAAGGAAAAAAGTTGTGGTATGTCACATGATGATGTATCATCACATGTTTGACACCCCTGCATTACAGTATCCTCTGAAACATTAAAATTATCTTAAACATCATTTAGATTGTATTACCTATAGGTAAAAGTGAGTCTTATCAAAATTGGAATGCCCCACTTAAGTGATATATAGAAAACTAATCAACAGTCAGACAGAAAATAAATAATTTGAAGATTTAGGATCTTTCATTTAATTAGGTATTTATTACATCAGGTAGCAGCAATTTTAAGAACAGTTTAATAGAATATCATTGAAATTAGATTGTTAAATGCAGATGATTAGGATGTGTGTATGTGTGTGTGTGTAAATAGAAATTCTGTAGTTTAATGGATAAAACTGAAAAAGTGCTTTTGCACATTAGATTTATATTTTCTGATTCCTTATAGTTTCAAGAAAACTGCTTTGCTGCAAAATCCCTCTTTTCAAGTTTCTGTTTATCACCATTGTGTCTTCAGACTGAGCTAATACCTTATCTTACCATGCTGACTAATCCAATGAGAAACCAAGGTATATTTAAACATATGCAAAATGTTTCATATTTCTGTTTCTGCTTTAGAAGACCAATTAGTCATAGAACAGAATATTATTCAGTGTAATTTCTTAATATTTACTTAGAGGTCCCAGTGACAAATGGGATGTAGCAAATATTTTATACATATATTCCTTGTATGCTGTACATTTCCTGCACCCTGTAGGCTGCTAACAATATAAACACATTAAACTCAAAGAAATCCCATACACATGTAAGTAATTTAAAAAAACAAAAAACGACTAACCAATAAAAATGTCTGAAAGATTTGTTGTTTCACATTCCTGACATATTTGGGGTCAACAATCCAAGGGTTTGACTTTGTATGTAATGCCAAAAGGCATAGATGTGTCTTTCAGCATTGTTCAAATGTTTCTGTTGGTGGGAAAACAAATGAGCCCCATACACTACTCTGTTTGATCACAGTAGCCAGAATTTTAAGTAATATCTATTACCTGTAAACTGGATTGCTTATATTATTGCTTGTATAACTCATCATAGTACTTAAAAAGTAAACAGTATTTTCAATTCTTATGTCAGAAAGTATGAAATATTTTGGATTGTATAGTCTTAACAGTATGTACAGCAATTAGAATTTGACTCTCACATCCAGCTCAACCTTGAAGCCTGGGTAAATCTATTTTATCTAACAAACTTAACTCATCTCTTACAGTTGCTTGGGGTGGGGGAGTGGTAACTTTTATGCAGAATGTTTACCCTAGAAGAAAAAAAGATACTCATTTATATTTCCATACTGCTTTTCTAGAGGAAGAAAGAGAACATGGCACTGAATGTATTAAATATCTCTGCTTTAGAGAGAAGTGAAATACCATGTTATATTTTCAGTTATTAACGTTGCGAATTGAATGTATTAGCTAGGATCTTATATGAATTAAAAACAACAACTACTGCCCAGTTTCCTTTCCCAGCAATCCCCCCCCCACCTCTTCAGACTGTCTGAGAATTTGCTGCTAGAAGAAAATAGCTTCTTTGCTTCCTGCAGCTGCCTAAGCATTTTCCACCTCCTTGTGTGGGTGGGTGAGATTGGCTTAGATCCCAGCAGGAATAACTAAGTACATTTGTGGGGGGGGGGGGAGAGGGGGGGGCTTTAGATTTCAATGCTGTATCAACTTACTTGAGAGAGTAAAACAAATTGATCTCAGTGGTACTGTGCTCACATTGATATGTATATAATTACTTTGTAAATGTTACTTACAACCTTCCTTTCCAACCTAATACATATATTAGGTTGTTTTCTGAACAACTACTACTAATCTGGACAACCTGATGGTATGTTTTGTATAGAAATAATTATGTTTTTTTTTTAAATGTGATTTAATGGTCTTATGAAGCCATTTACGAATTCCAAAAGGATTTATATTTTAAAGTCTAAATCAGTTTTTGTGATATATTATCATATATTGACTTTATATACATATATAGGACTAGTTGTCCAGTCAAACTAGAACAGAAATATATTTAAAAATAGCTACAAAGTACATTCTATAGATTGAAATTACTTTTAGGAATAATTTTTGTTTGACTTTTTCAGCTCAGATTACCTTTATTCAGGATGTTGGAAAACTTCCTTTAAGAAATCACTTTGGAAGGTAACCTTGATATTATTCATAAAGCTTTATTGAATCCAGCCCCCCTGCTGTCATTCTCCAACTGTCAAGTAAATAAAGGATCAAAATGGCCCCTGACATTGATTCCTAAAGTGAAAACCTATCCATCTCTTAAAACCAGGGGTATCAAACTCGCAGCCTGCTGTTATAACTTAAATGTATACAGCATTTGTTTTCTTTGTCTTCTACTGGGATCTGTCTTTATACAGAAAAGACTCCACTGATCTTACTGTAAGAAACACCAGTTTTGAATTTAAACTCTACTCAGTGGTCTGATTTGCACAACACACACCAGTTAAAGTGGAGGCTTTCTTGAGAGCCATTGTTTCACTTGTCATTTCAGGTTTTGTTTTGTTTTGATTTGATTTGTCAAGCATATATAAGATTAGATATAAGTATAAACGTGATTATGAATACATGAAATGGGTACGAATAAATGGGGACATTAGGACAGGGACGGTAGGCATGTTGGTGTGCTTATGCACGCCCCTTACAGACCTCTTAGGAATGGGGTAGTCAGTCTAAGGTTAAAGTTTTGGGGGTTTGTGGAAGAAACCACAGAGTCAGGTAGTGCATTCCAGGCATTGACCACTTTGTTGCTGAAGTCGTATTTTCTGCAATCGAGTTTGGAGTGGTTTACCTTAAGTATGTATCTATTGTGTGCTTGTGTATTGTTGTAGTTGAAGCTGAAGTAGTCATTGACAGGAAGTTGTGGCAGATAATTTTATGTACTATGCTTAGGTCAGACTGAAGGTGGTGTAGTTCTAAGTTGTCTAAGCCCAAAATTTCAAGCCTGGTGGCATAAGGTATTCTGTTGCGAGCAGAGGAGGATTCTTTTCGTGAAATATCTCTGGACTCGCTCAATTGTATTAATGTCTGATATGCAGTGCGGGTTCCAGACAGATGAGCTGTATTCGAGAATTGGTCTAGCAAATGTTTTGTATGCTCTAGTAAGCAGTACAATATTAGTTTAGTTTAGTTTAGTTTTATTAAATTTGTATACCGCCCTACTCCCGAAGGACTCAGGGCGGTGAACAGGCACAAGATAAAATACAGAAATGCAAAAGTTAAAAACAATTTAAAACCAAATTAAATAATATTGGCCCACGACAATTAAAATCCCAATAAATTTAAAACAAATTAAAATTTCAATTTAAAATTTAAAAGAAAGGGGAGAAAAATTAGGCCAGGCCGGCTTGCTGGAATAAGAGGGTCTTAAGAGCACGGCGGAAGGTGCGCAGATCCGGGATCCTCCATATCTCCGGGGGGAGCTCGTTCCAGATAGTGGGTGCCCCCACAGAGAACGCCCTCCCCCTGGGGGCCGCCAGTTGACAATGCTTGGCTGATGGCACCCGGAGGAGACCCTCTCTATGAGAGCATACCGGCCGGTGGGAGGCTATTTGTGGTAGTAGGCGGTCCCGTAAATAACCAGGTCCTAAGCAATATTACCAGAGAAGAAGCTCCCAGATGGATCTGTGGAGTGGAAAAGAAGTAAGACAATGGATACCTCCTTATAAACTATATACTGATTCTGACATAGATGGGTCCAATGGGAGATCTTTTTTTTTCTTTAGTTCTTTTTAAAGGAACTGGAATAAGAAATACCAACTTCCCTTACACCAGCTAGGAATGTAAACATGGTTGAAGCTCAGAAGACACTGCCATTTCATATCACAAGTTGATGGCACACACAAGTGATTGAACTGATTGGCAGACAGAATTGCCAGGCAGAAGGAGGAAAATATGCTATGCTAACTCTTGAGTTTCATCTATTTACACAGAGAAGTATACACAGCAGAACAGATACCAAAGTTGTAATTTTCTCAACATTCTCTCTACTCTAGTGTTCTCCCCTGAGAAAATGCAGCATGTAACAGTTAGTTGCTAGAACCCTAATAAAATGAATTGTCTGAGCATTAAGTAGTGACTGGAGTACCTTTTTTGTCCAAACATTCAGTGTGATAAATTATTATGAGAGAATTGGGTGTCTTAGTTCACTCCAAAGAAGAATAAATTTCTGATGTTGTATTGTTGTTTGCAGGTTGAAACTTGAAACTCTTACTGATAAGGATTCTGCAATACAAATCCTGGACAATGATGATGAAGAGTTTTCTGAGAAGCAGTCTACAATTCTGCATATCCAAGGAGAGAAAATAAAAAACAGTGAGGAAAATGAACTGGATGAATTCCTTCCTGCTTCTAGTCAGAGTAATGAAAATGAACTACCAGCCAGTCAACCTCAGCCAGTTGCAGCACAAGCAATAATGGAAGCAGATGACCTAAATATAGAAGAATATGACAGTGAATAACATAAATAGCAATTCCAAAGCTGTGATAATATTTAAATTATAATTTTACTTTTGTTTCATATTTTATATCCAAATGTACAGGAAAGATAGAAATAGCTTTGTTATTTCTGCAAGCTGTTAAAATTTGTCATGAATAACAATTAATATGGAGTAAAATGAGTACAGAGTCTTTATATTTTTAAGCCTATACTGAAAAGCTTCAGTTAAAACTCAAGGTTTCAATTCTCATCCATACAGAATAATGGAAATAAATGAGAAGAAATATATTTACTTTGATATTTTATACTTGTATTTATCTTGTAGATACTGAAGGCATTGTCAACTATTTTGTTACTGTTTCACAAGTTTAGATATAACTTGCGATGATGAAACATTGCACAAAATGTTTAACCTGGGCTGTGTAATATTTAATATGTAAATAAGTCTCTGAATGCCTTATTAATAAATTGTATCATTATAGTTTCTGAAACAAAATTTTTTGTTTCATATGTTTTGAACAATTGTAACTTGAAAAGTATTAACACTGATCTAGGAGAATAACGAGAGTTTTTAATATTTTGTAAAGTTAATTCTTGAACTTTATTTTCAAATCATTCATTTTTACTGCTAAGTTATTTTTAATAATTTTATTAAATATTAGAATTTCAATAGTAAAAAAAAGAATGGAGGGAGGAAGGATAATAAGAAATAGAGAATAAACATATAGCAATAACACTTAGACTTATATACCACTTCACAGTGCTTTATAGCACTCTCTAAGCGGTTTACAGAGTCACAATATTGCCCCTAACAATCTGGGTCTTCATTTTACCAACCTTGGAAGGATGGAAGGCTGAGTTAACCTTGAGCCGGTGAGAACACACACACACAAATCCATGAAATATCATTTCAGCCCTGGTGTCAGCAAGATAGCTATTGCCTTGTCTCTAGGCTAGACACTGGTCCATTCATAAGTTGATTTTGCATGTTTATAAGGTATGGTAAGTTCTGCTTTTGTATTTTTTTCCAAAGAGATACCAGAACTTTTATACAGATGGGAGTAATGTGGATGGGGTTTTTTTTTGTATTGCCGAGTTGTCTGTTATGACTATCACCCTCCTGAAGTTTCAGAATCATCTCTCTCTCCTTTAACCACCTTGCTAGTTTATTAGCAGGTTCAATGTTCTTTTGTTTAAGCTGGTTCAATTTATTCTCTAGTTTTCCAACTGTACATAGATAATTTTTTTAAAAAATTTGATTTATATGCCGCCCTTCTCCGGAGACTCAGAGCGGCTTACAATGCGTTAAGCAATAGCCTTCATACTTTTGTATATTTATACAAAGTCAGCTTATTGCCCCCACAAACTGGGTCCTCATTTAACCTACTTTAGAAAGGATGGAAGGCTGAGTCAACCTTGAGCCTGGTGAGATTTGAACTTACAGTAATTGCAGACAGCTGGTGTTAATCACAATGCTTTCAGTCTGCTGAGCTACCAGGCTGAAGAAGTTTAATTTAATTTAGAATATTTATCTTTGTAGGTGATTTCTTTAATTCTTTTTCTTTACTTTTAATTTCCTATAAGATCTCACAGGTTTTCCCCTGGGCTTTCTTTTTCAATTGATTGAAGAACGTTGAAGATACTCTAATCTTGTTTGTGTATTTGTTAGGCCTGTGATGATGCTGATTGTGTAGATGTGGGGGCAGAGTAGACATCCAAGTTTGTTGCTACCATAGACTGTAGGAGAGGGAATGGCAGAACCTGGTAGCGGAGTAAAATGAAGAATCAGCCTAAAATCTCTACATAGCCACAACAGATTAAGTCCAACCCCCTCCCCCCAATTCCATAAATCCTTATCTTGCACCAACTAACCATTAGTTTAGTAGATTCCTATGCATAGACATGAGCAATAAATCAGTTTTAATTACACATGTGGTCCTAGTATTCATAGCTAACATTGACACAACTCCTTCACAGTGTGAAGGAAAGTACCTGCCTCTGCTGTAATCTGTATTGGCAAGAATACTATCAGATGCACTAATTGCCTAAGTTTTATCAGTTTGCTCTCTGCAAAACATGTATTTTATGACTGACTGCTAGGTCTATGCAATGCCTATAGGGCATTTTATTTCAAGCTATCTTTTGGCAAAGCACTTTGCTGCATAAAATGAACTTAAGTGATGCAGCAGATATGTTACAGCACCAGACAAAAGTAGGCAAATCACTGACCACAGCTGTTATCTGTGCCCATGCACTGAATACAACCAGCCTACCTTACTTGACACTTTGATTGAAAAAATATCTTTACTTTTTTTTTTCTGTGACAGGTACTATGCACCAATAATTAGCCTCAACACAGCTTTTTGGCTCAAAATTTGACAATTTTAATCTTTTAAATAAGAGATATAACACAGTCTATAATTCATAAGTAATGATAGATTGGAAAAACTAATATCTGACATTTTCTTGGTTTACTTATTAGAACTTTATTTTATTTTTTAAAAAATGTGTTTTATACTCACTCTCTGTAAAACGTCTAATTTTTTTTTAAAACCTCTGTTTCCTACCACCACCAGCAGGATCTGCAATGGCAAAACCATTTAAATAAACTTCCACGAAGTTGGAGACACTTGGGCGAGACTATTCTGCATCCTATTCCACTTCGCATTTCTTGCCAACTGCTAATTATTTCTGGCCGGTAATAATAACCCAAGTCTTTACCCACATTTGCCAGTAAAGCTCTCCTGCCTTAAAAGTCGAGGGCTTTTTTTTTTCCTTTTGAAACTTGGACGACGTCTTTTGAAACAGATTCGTTCCCCGCGGTGTTAAAATCACAAAACCGATTACGATTTGGAGGGGACGGGAGGATTCCACAGGGTGCGCAGCGCAAGAAGCGTAAGCAAGCCACCTGTGTCGCCCTTACCCAGGCCTACCTGGAGCCAGGGAGCCAGGTAGGGAGGGCAGCGTTTGCAGCCCGAACGACTTCGCGCATGACCAGATGGGCGGAACGATGAGTTGCGGCTGAGACGCCCCCGAAAGTAACGCCTCCGGGAAAGGGAGACGGAAACGGGATTGTTCTTCTGGCCGTTGCGCCTCCGTCCGTAGCGGGATATTTCTGCCCGCCCTTTTTGTCTGAAAGAGTGAGTGGGGCATTTTTATTGTCGGAGGGGGTGGGTAGGGAGTGGAGTGAAGGTAAATCCGGTCCCAGCAACACATCGGGCGTGGCTGGCGGGGTCGCGGGCAGAAAGGCGGCGCTTTCTATCTCGCTCGGGGCTTTGGGGTGAAGGCGGAGCGGGCGCAAGGTGTGGTAGCGGCAGTACGCGCAAGTTGCCTGATTTGCTGGGACCAAAGAAATGGAAAGCAGTGCGGAATTGGGTGGGAATTCGTGTTTCTCGGACGCTTCTGGCGACATCCTGGGGATATTTCTTTGGAAGTAAGGCCCGCTAAATTTAATGGGATATGTAGGTCTAAGGTTGTAGATTTAAAAGTGCACTTCGATGCTGGAAAGTAGTAGCTATGTATGTGTGGGGTATCTCCAGGCTTTCCCCCTTCCCTCCCGCTCTCTAGGCAGTACAAACTTTGCTCAACAACCTGTGGATAAGAACAGGGTTTCTTAAATCTTTTTTTTTTTTTTTTGCTTATTTACCTCTTTATAAACCCTTCAGAATTGCTAGCTGATCCGCTAGTTAGCTAGGAGGAAAAAAGGTTCAGTTTGGTTTTCTATCCACAGTGTTTATTAATCTAAACTGCATCATATAAAGAAGGTGAACTTTTAGAAATATGGTATGACATCTGGGGAGGGTGATATATAGCCCACATTGAAAATCACTGGAATACCAGGGAATTAGAGCTTGTGGACATTTTCTTTTCTAAAATATGGCCACTGTGTTGCTTTTTCCTGTTTATATATATTGGATTCACTCAAACTATCCAAGCATCACAGTGTAGCAGTCTGGACTTTGAACTTGTACATGAGGCATTAAACTTTTGCCTTCTTTACTGGTTTCACAGACTCTTTCACAGTTTCACAGAAGAAATTCAAGCATTAAATTATGATAAACCCAATATCAAACTTAAAGCAATCCAAGTGTCATGGCAGTTCTGAACTGCCTTACTATGGAAGAGGATTTATAGCTCAACGATTGCATGTCATATTTTTTTTCCTGGTTCTGAGTGCAGAAATTTAGTTGGTTTTCCTTTTTTAAGGCTTCACTTGAACTATTTGTCCCCAATTTTCAGGGTTTTTTTAATTATTTCTGAAACAGGGGAAGAGGTCACAAATGTCTTCAAGGAATACATCACTGGAGCACAGAAGTGGGCAGCAAACTCGTTCTGTCCATTATGATAAAGTGTATGTGGAGTCCCCAGAAGATGCTGAGGAGATATTAAATTCGGAACCTTTGGCACCGCCTCTTCCATTACAGCCACCATTTGGACCTGAATTTTATCCAACTGACGATGAAGAGTCGGCTGAAATGCCTGATCTCAAACCAGTGAGAAAATTCATTCCTGATTCATGGAAAAACTTCTTCAGAGGAAAACGAGGTGATCCTGAATGGAATAAGCCAGTATCTGCTATTTCAGATGGAACTCAATGTTCTCCACCATCATCTCCAACACTTACTCCAGTGAAAGCAGACCATACTTCAACACCAAGTTCTTATCAAGATCCATATGGAGGATCAGGAGGGACTTACAATTCACGAAAAGAAGCTGAAGGTATTCTCCCCACAGATCCATATGGCTCTCTGGGAAGGCACACTCAGGCTTTGACATACAGTGAGAAAGTAGAAGCTTTTAACCTGAGATACTCCTACATGAAATCTTGGGCAGGATTGCTTAGAATCTTGGCTGTTGTTGAACTGCTCTTAGGTGCAGCTGTATTTGCCTGTGTCACAGCTTACATTCACAAAGACAATGAGTGGTACAACATGTTTGGCTTTTCACAACCATATGGCTATGGTGCAAGCAACATGTATGGTGGTTATTATTACAGTGGACCCAAAACTCCTTTTGTTCTTGTTGTAGCAGCACTTGTTTGGATAGTGACTATCATACTTCTAGTACTTGGTATGTCAATGTACTACAGAACTATTCTTCTGGATTCCCACTGGTGGCCTTTAACTGAATTTGGAATCAATGTGGCCTTGTTTATTTTATATATGTCAGCTGCTATTGTCTATGTAAATGATGCAAACAGAGGAGGACTTTGCTCATATTCATTATTTAACACACCACTGAATGCTGCTTTTTGCCGTATAGAAGGAGGACAGACAGCAGGAATAATTTTTTTGTTTGTAACAATGATTATATATCTCATCGGTGCAATAGTTTGCCTAAAATTATGGAGACATGAAACTGCACGGAGACACAGAGAGTTCATGGAAGAGCGGGTAAGTTTCAAGTACAGCCACAAAGCTGTACTTTATATGTGCTTCTAAATGAATGATAGAGTATATTGCTTCCATAAAGGTCATTTCCTTCATTTTTTTTCTCTTAAGATTCAGAAAAAAACTATATTAAACAAAGACAACTAGAGAGAAATAGAGCTTTTGGAAAGTTAAAAGAACATTTTCAATCATTGCAGATCCCTAAAAAAGTTTCAATAAAGGGGTAAAAAGCTATTTTTTTTAATGCTTGGATTTAGGGAAAGGCAGAAAAGATTTCCTCTATAATTGCTTCTTCCCACAACAATCCTTCACATTTTATTTTAGGGTAATCTGCAAAATAAAATATTTTGAATTTTCTGCATTCATTGATGAAAGCAAAATATAAGTATCTTCAGAACCAAGTAGATAAGTAACTGGATTTTTCTAGTAAACTTGCCGTTGTTGTTTTATCTATAAGTTCTTAGCCATGAATTGTAGTTGAAATCAAAGATGTTTTAAAATAGAACTAGAAACATAAGCCATATATATTGATTATATTGAGTTTTCATGTAGTGTCTCACAACTTTTTTTCCTGAATTGCGTTCTAGTTTTAGAAAGTGATATCCATAAGCTTGCTATCAAAAGATTTTCAACCATTTTAATTTCTGTGTACAAGCATTTTTTTAAAAAAAAGTTTTTTTTTTTTTTTTACACAAACACACATACAAACATACAATGTATTTTTTCTGAACATAGTATTTGGCCAATTCACAAATTTAAACAGCTTTTAGTCATTTCACTAAAATTACAATTTCTATACTTCCTTTTTGCCATAATATTTATTCTCTTCTATTCTACAAGCATTTATTATGTCAGGTTCCTCAATTCCTATGTAGGTAAAGCTTTATGGAAATCACTCCTTATTCTATCAGTCACTGAATACAGCAGCACTGGATAATAAAAATAAAAAATAGAAATGTAGTTAAAACAAAATATGCATTAAAACAACAATAAAACCACTCAGGGTAGCCTCGATCTTCGAGATAGCCAGCAAATAAATTTAATAATAAATAAAATAGAAAAAAACAGTTAACATTTCAAAAGTCTGCCTAAATAAAAATATTTTTCTGTTGGCAGACTAAAGTACCATCTGTTTTTGGAAAATAATTTGCTTTCATATCAATTCTCCGCCCAGGTTAAAAAAGGCATATATACCACTACAATCTATATTCTGTCAATACAAAATGAAATGAATTTGCATAATAGCATTATCAGCAGTTACGGTCTGAATGTATACATTTAATACTGTTATTTCTGTTTCTTTTATTAGATGAAGTCACAATCATTTGCCCCAAAGAGAATGGTAAGAACCAGAACTGCATATGTTCTGTTTAATTGTGGTTACTGAATTTGAGTTATGTCACAAAAGTGTCTGTTTCAAAAAGACATGAAAAAATATTCTTACAAAGAAAAAAAAATCTGTTTTAGTGAAAATTCACAAATGTCGATTTGGTGTTCTACTACTAACACCACCTTATTTTCCAGTAAATGCTTTCCCTCCCTGATGTTGAATTTTTATAGCAGTATCTTGCAGATATTGCCATCTGAAAAACCCAATGGAAAAGCATGAAAGATTTTTTATGGGTTTTAAGAAGCAATGTGAAAGTTTTCAAAAGTTTAAGCATAATTTGTTCCCAAATCGTTCAAATAGGATGGTTTGGGGTAGGGCACTAGGTAGTAGGGCCTCTGTAACAACAGTATTATACAAGATGCCAGTGATATTATTTTGGCTGCAAAATTTATTGTCTAAATGAATTTAGAGAGTATTGTTCATTTCAACAAACTAGCACTAGAGAATTGTACGTTTAGTTACTTAATACAAACTTGTGCAAAAGTAAAACTTTTAAAAATTCTTTTTACAAAGTATGAAGATCATGAAAATGACACAGCCAAAAAAGCCATAAAGACACTGAAGGGTACAGAAATGAAGCCTGAAGTACTTAATGGCTATATACCAGCAGGACATATTCCTAAACCAATAGTGATGCCAGATTATTTAGCGTAAGTATTTGTATTTTTAGTATGCAAAACAGTATTTAAGATCACCATTATGTTAAGCCCTAAACCTCAATTTACAAACCACACTGGATTGATTCCAATAATAAACTAAAAACAAGGCCATATATAAGATTTAAAAATGCAATATATAAATCCAACAAATGTAGTTTACTGTTGTTCACTATTTAATTTTTTTTTGCCACCTTTATTTTTACAAATAACTCAAAAGTGGTGTACATATGCAACACATCCTTATCCTATTTTCCCACAACAACTCTGTAAGGTGAGTTGGGCTAAGAATGAGTGACTGGCACAAGGTCACCTAGTTGATTTTCATGGCTGAGGCAGGACTAGAACTCAGAGTCTTCCAAGCCTGGTGCTCTAACCACTAGACCAAACTGGCTCTTTTCTTAAAAAGTTTTCTGCTTAAACTGTAATGCCACAGCTTGCAAGAAGACTTCCTAATTTTTTTAAAATAGAAAGGTACACTTTTGATTTTTAATTTTTATTAAGCTTTGGAGTCAGACAAACTGTAATGTGGTTTGTTTAGATTTGTCTTAGTCTTTATGTGAACTCAGCTATTACTTTGTAAATATCTTAGGGTTTAACCAATGGTCACTTTGTCAGATCATACTTTAATAATATGATGTGTAAATCCATGAACTTATTGGAATGTTTAAAATATCTGATGCAGTCCATTCTACCAAATGTTTTCCAGATAAGTGATTGTCCTGATTTTGTGCAATCCAAATATTGTATGCCAAGGAAAGCAATGATTCTAGTCTTATTGATGCAATTTTTAATAATCTGTAAAGAATTTTCCATGTTACACATTTTAATGTTAAATTTTCAGTATTCCATAATACACACATTTACAATTTACTGAATTGTTGACCTAGCACTGATTGGAAACTTGTTGCTTATAGAAAATACCCAGCAATTCGGACAAATGAGGAAAGAGACCGTTATAAAGCTGTATTTAATGATCAGTTTTCTGAATATAAAGAACTGTCTTCCGAAGTTCAGGCAGTTTTGAAAAAATTTGATGAGTTAGATGCACTCATGAGGAAGCTTCCTCAGCATCCTGGAAATACTCTTGTAAGTATGGATTTAAAGTTTGTATTTGTAAGTAGATATTGAAAGATAAATTACCTGATCAGTGGTCTAATCATGATAATCCCTTCATTTTTGGAAGTCATATATATTTTATATTTCTTACTAAGTTCCATTACTTGTTAGACATGACACAAAGAAGGTCTTGGTTACTGTACATAACTTTACACTGTTATCTAACAATAGAATGATTGGAACAATCATTCCAACCATAACCATTATATGCCTGCTCTACTTTCTTGGTATTTGTGATATGGATTCACCTGTCAGAGACACCAGCTTCTAATAGAGCTCGGTGGTTATGCAGTTCTTACCAAAGTTGATCAAACAAGCAAGTGACATTCAAACTTTGCCATAAACAAATTAAAAGTTAAATATTAGAATAGAACACATGTGGCATTGAGAATTATTGCTATACTCCTCAAGTAGCTACCTTGTTTAATAATGTCACAAATACGACAGTAATTTTTTTTAAAAAAAACATTTTCTGAACAATGTGAGCACTTAAAAAACCGTGCATGCTGGAATAAGAGTAAAGGCTGATGTGATTGTTATGAGAGAACTTTATCTAAATGAGACAGCAGCAACCAATAATCTTCGCAGTCTCTGTCATGTTCTCTTAATGACCATTTTGCTTCCAATTTAAGGAAGGAATTGCAGTTGCTAAACGAGGACAGGTTATATTGTTCTTTCTGGGGATCTGTCATTCTTTTTTGTTGGTTATAAAGAAGGTAGCAATGTTAAAAAGACGACAAATAGTTAAACAGTAATAGAACAAAACATTGTACAAAATAGAAAATAAAACAGTTATATAGAATATAAGTTTAATAAGTAAATGAAACGTATTGATATTTTACATTTTTTCTTACTAGGAACATGATAGAATCGCCAATGTTCTCCAACAGTATAAAAAGAAAAAGAATGTGAGTATTATCTTATTTATGTATTCAACGTTGTCAATGACATTGATGTCCAGAGCAATAATAAAAACACCACCAGGGATCTATGAGCTTTTAGGATTTACACCAGTTTGCTGATATTAAAAGAGCCATTATTGCAAAGAAAATCAGCAATGACAGACTATAAGATTAAAGCCCAATGTGTGTGTGTGAATGTGAGTATATGCGCACACACGCGCACACACACACACACACACACACACACACAGAGACAAACAAAGATACCGTATTTTTTGAACTATAAGACACACCTAAATTTACAGGAGGAAAAAAAGAAAAAAATAGTTTTTGGTCTCCGTGTGTCGTGTTTTCACCTTTCCAGGCCCCCAGAAGCACACTGCAATGTTCCGCATGGCCCATTTTCACCAAAAACACGCCCGTTTTTGGCTTGCAGAGTGCTTCTTGGGGCCAGGGAGGGCGAAAATGTGACGCACAGAGGGTTCAGGAGGCCAAAAATGCCTGTATTCAGTCTATAAGATGCATCTAAATTTTTAACCACTTTTAGGGGTAAAAAAGGTGCATATTATACTCCAAAAAATACGGTACATACACATCACATGCAAACCTTATGAATCTTTCTACAAAATATGCACCCTACATGCTAAGAATTTGCTCCTCATCAGGAAGAACAATTGCTCTGTTCATTGCTATCGCAACAGATCAGTCTGCTCTCAGTCCTTTTGATTCTGATCTTGCTTGATCCAATCTGCATATGACCCTAGTCTGGTGTAAAACCATATCTAGAATGAAGTAGTTTCCAAATTAAGTTCTTGACATCTTCAAATAAGTATGGAAAAAATGCCTGTCGGTAATTCTATTGTTCATACTGTACCAGATGGACTCATTGTCCTACTCAATGTAAAATGGATTTTATGTTCTCTCATACTGAAATCAGTGGAATGATTAGTCTTAACGGCTTGGCTGCTCTGCCGTGCCTAAGGTGTTTTATATCAAACCAAATCATAGTATATTTTAAGAATTTTCTACAGTGGCTGCCAGGATTACATATTTGAGCCAAGAATTGAGCTCTATGTATCAAGTGCTGTTCCAATAAGATAGGGATTTAATATGCGTAAAATAATATACTTTGTGTATGAAATGAATATCAAAGGTAAGAAAGAACTATTAAGGATATTAAACTTATTTCCTTTTTTCACACTTATGACCATTGTAACATCACCATGGTCATGTGATCAAAATTTGGATTCTTGGCAACTGGTTCATATGTAGCAGTGTTCTGGGGTCATGTGATCACTTTTTGAGAACTGACAGGCAAAGATAATTGGGAAGCCAGATTCACTTAACAACTATGTTACTAATCTAACAATTGCAGTGATTTACTGAACAATTGTGTCAAGAAAGGTCACAAAATGGGACACAACTCACTTAACAATTGTCAATTTCTTAAACAGAAATGTTGGGTAAATTGTGGTTGTAAATCATGTATTTTATTACTTACCCAGCTAACCCAAAGGGGTGAACATTGTAAATTTACTTACTGAATCATTTGTATTTCAGGATCCCACATTTCAGGAGAAGAAAGAAAGATGTGAATATCTAAAGAACAAACTTTCTCACATAAAACAAAGAATTCAGGAATATGACAAAATTATCAATTGGAATACATAGAATGACTTTAATTTTACCAACAAGATTTTTTTACCATTTTAAAATATTTATTGCCATTATTGTACATTTTTCTTGTAAAATTAGTAACTAAAATCTAGTATGTATATTGCGAACTAAGGAAAAGGTTTATCTACTCTAAGCTGGAAAATGTTCTAAGAATGAAGTTAAACCATGTGCACTGTTGATGATCCTATTCTAAAATAACAGATAAAATTAGTATCTTTACTTTTTAAATTCAAAATATTTGTATTTCTGTCAGTGAGATATTTTCCCAAATATGAATATGCTGTAAATAAGTATGTCTTCCTTTATTTCATGTATAGCTCAGTTACATGAAATGCAGTTTTTCAGAGATCTGTATGTATTAAAAATTGCTTTATATGCTAAGGTGCCATTTAACTATTTATGTGTAATGACCTACTTGGAAGGACAGGGAACCAGAGTCTAGTCATCTCTTCCTTTGGCAGGCAGGAACTTGGATTCAGGTTCTACAGAACCCAAACCATGTGTTTGGTGAGCTCAGTGCTAGGAACATCAATTCTTAATTCCTTTTAACAATTCCTAATGAAGTTTGCATAGTTTTGTTTAGGAGAAAGATTCACATCCATGAAACATTGGATTGAGTTTTATTTTGCATAGGTGATTAACAAAAAAAAATTGTATATACATCTTTAGATGAACTAATAAATATTTTAGTTATATAACAAAGTTTTTATATAGTACAATCATCTTGGTCAGCAATTTCCTTTGGATAGCCATACATTTTAAAATTAAATAATTTTGAAAGTTTAAAATTTGTAAATCTTGACATTCTAAGCAAAAATTGGAGTTGTATTTTTGTGACCTGCATCTATTTTGCAACAAAATAGATATATGAGATTCCATTTGACAAGATGTGGTATTTGAAAACATCACAATTATGCAAAGTACAACCTTTTTGTTGGAGGGGTAGTTACCTTCATGTTTTCTTGCTGGATCATGGATGTGGTAACAGAAGTTCTGGGATGAATATCATTCTTTTAAAATTGATTCTGATGTAGAAAGGGACCTAAATCTAAGTATTTAGATCAGGGATGGGTTCTACTTATCTTTACTACTGGTTCGCAGCGGGAGTGCAGCTCTTCTGCACATGCACATATCACCCATGATGATGTCGTGGGTGGGTGGAGCCTCCCACCGGTTTTACTATCGGTTCTATAGAACCAGACAGAACCGGGAGCAACCCACCGCTGGTTTAGATACATGTTATTTTATTTGAAAATCTACCCCTAATTTATTTTATAAGTAATGCATTTTGAGCATACAAGTGCAACCTTTCTCAGAAAAAGTTATTAGCTTTGTTTGGGAAAATATCATGAGGAAAGTAATTGTTAAAAGAGAATGTAAATACTATTGAAGAAAAGCAACATTCAACTGAAATATTTTCAGACTCATACTGAATCTTACTTTCTTGCTGAAAGACAGCCTTGTCTTTTTATAGATAGATAGATAGATAGATAGAGAGATAGATAGATAGAGAGATAGATAGATAGATAGAGAGAGAGAGAGACCAAAATCGAGTGAATGTGATTCCATTGAGCTAGGGCTGTAGAAAAATCTTGGCTATGTAGGAAAAACCTGGCTAAAAGAAAAACACACATATAACCTATGAAAAAGTAAGAATAAATATATATATCTTCCAAAAATCCTTACAGAGCACTCTGCAAGGTCCTTTAAAACGTTAGCTAAAATCTTACCAGTACCTTAAAAGTTTTTTCTAGCAACGTTTCGACAGGCTCACAACCCTGTCATCTTCAGGCTCTTGTTTAGTTTAGAAGCTATGGGTGTGTTGCAAGGTCGGAGCTGTCGCTTTTCTATGTTTGCTGCTGCTGATGTATGCTGGTTAGCCTGTAACTCTGTGTCCTGATTGGAGGACAGCAGTTTTTCTTCCTGCTTTCTCATCCTGGCTGATTGGCTATGTGTTACAGGCCTAGTTTTCTCAGGTTCTCTATTATTATCTGTCTGCTGTAGAGGGGAAAGGATTCTGGTAGGCATCCCAGCACCCTTGATTGTTAGTTGAGATCTCAGCCTGTCTTCTGGCTCGATCCTCTCTCTCTCCCTATTGCTAGCCACCCTCTGCAAAGAGGGAAGAATTCTGGCAGGCCTTACAACAC
The DNA here is from genome assembly GCA_022577455.1 of Arizona elegans. Classification (NCBI taxonomy): domain Eukaryota; kingdom Metazoa; phylum Chordata; class Lepidosauria; order Squamata; family Colubridae; genus Arizona; species Arizona elegans. The sequence goes on from JAKOOJ010000008.1 coordinate 61,899,620, forward strand.
CACTGGTTGCTTGTTGGAATCTCTGCCTCTCTTCTGATGTTAACACGAGTTTCTCTCAGTGCAGGTCCCCAAATACTTGATAACCTAGAGGCGTCGTCCGTCTGTTCATATTCTGCGGCCTCTTTTCAATTTCGATGGCCTCCCTGATTATTCTTTTGTTGAGATGTTCTTTCACCATTGTTCTGGTTTTATTAAAATCAATATTGTGTCCCATGGCCTTCATGGGTTGTACCAAAGAAGAAGTTTGCTCTTCTTTCTTCACTACATTTTTATATTCTTCTAAACGTACACTTATTCGTCTATTTGTCTGTCCAATATAAGATGACTGACAGGAGGCTCATGGCACTTCGTATATCCCCTGATTTTCCAACTCAATTTTATCCTTAGGGTTTCTCACCATCATCGATATTTTTCTATCTGTACGGAACACTGTTTTTATTTTTTGTTTCCGTAATATCTTACTAATTTTGTCGGTCCCTTTTATAGGATGAGGAGCAGGAAGAAAAACTGCTGTCCTCCAATCAGGACACAGAGTTACAGGCTAACCAGCATACGTCAGCAGCAGCAAACATAGAAAAGTGACAGCTCTGACCTTGCAACACACCCATAGCTTCTAAAATAAACAAGAGCCTGAAGATGACAGGGTTGTGAGCCTGTCAAAACGTTGCTAGAAAAAACTTTTAAGGTACTGGTAAGATTTTAGCTAAGGTTTTAAAGGACCTTGCGGAGTGCTCTGTAAGGATTTTTGGAAGATTTTAAGCTAGGATTTTAACCAGAATTTTAAACATTTTAACTAACTTATTTAACATGACACGGAAAAACAACCGGGATTTTAATTTTTTGCATATACACACCCACAAAAACTTAAAAAGACATATATACATACACACACACACACACACACACACACACACATATATATATATATATATATATATATATATCAATTTTCTTACTTCTTCGTAGGGTCTATGTGTGTTTTTCTTCTAGCCAGGTTTTCCCTACGTAGCCAAGGTTTTTTTGTAGCTCCAGCTCAGTAGAATCTCATCTACTCGGTTCTGGGCTTTTTTCCTTTCTAACACCTAGCAAGCTCTGACTGCTAGGTGGGAGACCTAAATAGATCCATTTCTAGCTCGTTAGCTGTCGTCAGTAGGCCACACCCACCTCCTCCCTGTAAAGGCATAGTATCAATTTTCTTACTTCTTCGTAGGGTCTATGTGTGTTTTTCTTCTAGCCAGGTTTTCCCTACGTAGCCAAGGTTTTTTTGTAGCTCCAGCTCAGTAGAATCTCATCTACTCGGTTCTGGGCTTTTTTCCTTTCTAACATATATATATATTTGAATTGTCAACTAATCCTACCTCTTAAATTCAGATTGGAGGAGTGATTATAGCTGACTTTTTCTAAACAGCAATTTAAAATGTTGATTGGAATGGCAGGTGCAGAAAAATTATTCAGGGCATTAAACAGCATCGTTTTTAAATACAGCTCTTGGAAAATAGAAAATCCACAAAGTTATCTTTTTATAAGTGAGGTGGGAAGTTCATATATCTTTCTACATTTCTATATTGTATATCACATTTTTTTACAGAAGAACCTTAGCACATTGTAGTGAATTTCTATTCTAGATGTAACTTCAAAACAATCTCCTTTTAGCATATATTTTTTATTAAAACTGTTAAACAAGAAGGTAAAAACTAACAAATACAGAGTAAGGAAGAAAAAAATAAAGCAAAAAATCCAAGAAAAGAAAAGTTGAAGAAACGTAGAAAAGGAAAAAGATAATTTTCAAATAACATGCACTACAATGCAAATCACTTTCCTTTGGTTTCTTTATAGTATTAAGTCATAACGAATCTTCTGAAATACTGAACTCTATATTTTCATAAAATAATGAATAAAACATATACTAGACAATCCATGATCTGTTGTCATCTTTTCAGACATATTTACTTACCTACCATTTGTCATCCTCACACATCCTCCATGGTCCAAGTCATACCACTCTCACATATCTATCTGCACCCCATGAAATCTTCCTAACCTGTACAGTGCCTCTCTCACATATTCTCACTCCCTTGTGCACCCTCCCCAATGTGTATGGCACCTTTTGTGCCCCAGCAACCGACACTACATCTCTCACGCCCCCACACCCTTCCTGACCTGCACTGTCTCTCTTGTGCTCCTTCACACATACCAACCGATGCCACACCCTTACACACCTGATCCTTGCCCGTGCACTCTTCCACACCTGCTTACAAGCTGTGCATCCTCCCTGTTTCCTATGCGGAACCTCTCCTGCACTCCTAGACACACCCACGCTCCTTCTCCCACCCAGTAGCAATCACTCACCTGCCTGTCAGCCTGGAATTTCCAATTTCCTGCCATTTTCTCCATTTACCTTTCTTCTGGGAAGCTGGCAGGGAGCAAACCACATACTGCCTTAGCACTTAGTCTTTTCACATAAAATCTCATTCTGGTTATGCAGTTGAAGTGACAACTGCTCCAATTTGGGTAACATACTTAAGAAAAGGTACAGAATGTTGTTAATGCTTCAGAACAGTTGTAAGATGTATTCTGTTTAGCGGATCAGAATGAATTAGTATGTGGTGTGATTTGTCGCAATCTTTTGCCTTTTATTTTCTATGTATGAGTAGGTGAATTTAGACAACATAGCAGTTATGTAAAGTGCTTGGCCAAATATGGGCAATCATAAATAGTAATTGCATTCTAAAATGGTTTATTATTATTCATTCAGTTTCTTTTGCAAACTGCTCCTACCACACTGCGTTTAAAATTCAAAAGCGGCAAGTGTTTTGAAGTGATTATATTCTAACCATCACCACTAAATTAAGTATTAATCAAACCTCCGTGCATTTGAGGTATGTATCCTGAGGCAGCAAACAGCTTTATATTATATTCTGTCATTTGCCAAATGTTAATCTTTGTTTTAGCAACTCATTTAAATGCTTGACATCTGTTTTTTCAAGATAATTGGTTCAGAGAAAGATACTTAGGACATTATTCCATTGCAAGGCAATGGAATGTGAAGCGGAAAGAAAAGATTTAAATACTGTAGGACAGCAACTTGAACCTATCTATAATCATTGGGATTTATCAATCTCTTTAATCTATTATTTTTAATAAATGAATCACAGAAAGGATAGAGTAAGCGTGCTGACAAGAGAATTCTGGGAGTTGAAAGTTCACATATATTAAAAGCTGCCAAGTTTGAAAAGCATTGTACTACACCAAACTGGCTTATTTTTTCATATGTCAGTGTCCTCCAGAAAATAATTTTCTGATTGCCAGTATTGTATCTTATCTCATTGGGTGGAAATGTTATGTAATTAGATCCAATAATGGTTTTAAAGTTGTTGTCATTGTTTATCGTGGCTGTATGTATGCTGCAGTGTAAGAAGTATCTCTGAAATTCAGAAAGGTGCTACACTGAAATTAGAAAATAGATCTGTTGCTATGTGGTTCACCTGATTGTGCCTGCCTTGTGGGCAAAGCAGGTAATTAGTATTAATTGGAATGTGCAAAGCTTTGCATTCAAGGCCAAATTTATTTGCCAATCCTGGGCAAAATACAAAGTACACTAAATTATCTTGAACATGCTACATTACTTAGACCAGATTATTTGAGAGAACAGAGTTTTCTGTATGCACTTTTATGCTTACTGAGAATTGCCATTGTAACAACTGGTGAACAAGTTTTCTCTGTTGCCATTCAAGCTGTTTGGAATGCATGCCCTGCAGAATCTCTGCATTTACTGGTTTTGTCTATTGCTATAATTCCTAATGACTCCTGGTGGTTTAGGACCTGAAGGACCTAAGATCTTTATGAGCTTTTTTAAAACCTTCAAAACACATATTTTTATATAGACTTTCAGCTGCTAATTTGAACAGTTAATTTCACCTGCTATTTGTTGTTATTTGTCATTTTACCTTTTCCATTATAAATGGCTGAGACTATTCAACAATTGGCAGGCAGTATAGCAAGTTACATTAAGTATAAACAAGATGCTTTGGAGCAAATGGAAGTTTGAAGGAAGCATCTTCTTAGAACTTTTAATAGAAGCTAGCTCTTTTCCTGGGACCACACAGCTACCCTCATATATTTTGAGGTGCCTTTTATGGAATAGAAAAGTGCCATGCAGTCCTGTTACTATTACGAGTATTAGTGTTAAAAGTTCCCAAGAGTATATATTCCAACATTTCAAATGCTCCTTAAAAGAATAATTCTCAATCCGTGGTGAGGATGATATTGAATACTGTAAGCGGTCACTGATTTGGCCCAAAATTGATTGATTTAAACTATCCATCGTGTATATTGGGCAGTTTACAAATAATAATAAAACAATAAAAAGCATAAAACAACACTCCAATGTGTTAGCAGGAATAGCCAGTTCTTCAAGTCAAGGCTTTTCAGAAGGCTAGAAGGGTAAAGTCTTGCCAGATTTCAGAAGAGGAGCTAGGGCTGCTAGTGATGGTATGGTAACATTTAAAGGAAGGAACCTGTGTGCAGCCACCCTATTGGACTTGTTCCAGTGGCAGATACACTCAGGTTTCATAAACAACCTGCTACTGTGCCACTCAGAGCTTTAAAAGTGATATCAGAATCTTGAATTAAAAAGGTAAAGGTTCCCCTTGGACATATGTGCTAGTTGTTCCTGACTCCAAGGGGCGGTGTTCATCTCCATTTCAAAGCCGAAGAGCCATCACTGCCCGAAGATGTCTCCGTGGTTATGTGGCCGGCATGACTAAACACCAAAGGTGCACAGAACACTGTTACCTTCCCATCAAAGGTCAAAGGTGGGAAGGTTCTACTTGCAATTTTTACCTGCTTTCGAACTGCTAGGTTGGCAGAAGCTGGGACAAGTAACGTGAGCTCACCCCGTCATGCGGCACCAGGGATTCGAACTGCTGAACAGCCGACCTTTCAATTAACAAGCTCAGCATCTTAGCCAATGAGCCACCATGTCCCTATCTGGAATTACACCTGGAAAAACTAGAAGCTTGTGTAGCATCTGTATAACATGGACAAACCATGCATTGCCCAAAACCGTCTGCATTGCTGCACTCTAGACCAGTTGCAATTTCCACATGGTCTTCAAGGGAAACCGTCTGTCAAACATGTTTCAATGATTCAACCAAGAAATTACTAGGGTGTGAGTGACTGTGAGGAAGGCCTCTTGGCTAGTAATAGGAACTGTGCACAGGATAAAATCTGTGTGAATCTGCCCGCCTACCCATGGCTGCAAGCCTGGCAAGAGTCAGGTGATACCTCACTGGATCCAGGAGGATCAAAACCCAGAGCCACTGCATTTTGCTAGGGTTAAATCAATACTGGTCCTTCCCCATTCAAACCCTTATAATCTCCAGTCACTGGGCCAACACTGGGACACTGTTGCTTGATCAGCTGTACCCGAATATACAATTGGGTATCATCAACATTTTGATGATATTGCATCCATGCCACTGGATGAGCTTTCCCAACATCCTCATATAGGGGTGAAAGATCTGAGCCCTACCTAAGCCACTCCACATCAGAGACGCCTAGGATTTGACCTATCTCCCACCACCCAAACTCGACAAGAGTAATGAAACTATAGTCAATGATATTGAATTACACTAATAGATCCAGGAAGATCACGACAGATGGACTACCACTGTCTGAATCTGTCATCCACAAGCCTGGTTAATCTTGTCTCAATGCTGTAACCCAACCTGAACCCTGACTGAAAAGAGCCCACTTCATTCAGCCCACTACTCATTCAACAATCTTTCCTAAACAGAAATTGGAAACTGGTTAAAAGTTGTGTAATGACTTTGCCATTGCTCTGAGGGTCAGTAGTGGTGGATAGCTTTTACAATGGTTGTATTGAATGTGATGTATTGGTTGGATTTGCTAGTGTCTATGGTTATTGTAGTGTGTGTGTGTTTTAATGTTTTTATTGCATGTCTTATGTTTGCTTTAATCATTTGTTTTGATTTCAATGCTGTTTTTATTGCTAGGCTCCTCCCAGAGTCAGACTGACGTTGGATGGCTATACAAGTTGAATAAATAAATAAATGAGTTCCAGAAAGTACTGAGTGATGGCACAACAGCCCTGAAATTGTTTTCTTTCATTTATATTTAAAATTAGACATGATCTCTCTTCAACCATGTATTAAATATTTTTCTTCTGTCACACTAAACAATCACAGTTTGGTAGCATTATTTGTTGTGTCTGTCTAGGAGCCACTTCCAACATTTCTCCAGGCCACTTGATGTGCACCTCTCCTTACAGTAGTGTTTCTCTTGCTGAATGGGGAATTCTGAGAGTAAAAGCATGCATATCTTAACATGGCTAAAGTTGAGAAACACACAGTGCACCTCACATCTTATAATTCTGAAATGGGGGCTGCCTCCCTGAAGATGAAAATTCCTTTTCAACAAAACTTTTCTCTGTGCGTGCAGGGCATTGTTGCGCATTATGATTCCAGTGATAATTTACAAAGAAGTAAAGAAGATATAAACCCCATCTGAAACTTTCGATCACCCAAAAAGGTATATAGCACCAACTTTTCCGAAGTGGCTGTCCAGGAGCGCCTCTTCTTTCTTTGAGATCCCGCCTCCACGGAAACCAGGCAGGAAAACAAATTGCTTCCCCTTGGAAGGGCTCGCTATCTAGAATGGCTACAGTAAGAGGAAAACGCTGGACGAGCCTTAGTCTAATTATTTATCAACCGGGCTGCTGGTGCTTGTGGTTGAAACTGTCAGAGGGCAGCGAAACAATCCCTGGAAATAAATCTTCCTTGCGTTTAATGGGACTCTCCCGCCCTGAAGGACTCATCCGACCAACCTACGGGTTGCCCGCGGGCGAGTTTCAGGTGTTTGGGTCACACGGAGAGACAAAGGCGCTTCTCTTCGCATCTCAGCCTCTTGGGTGCCTCCGCGCCCCGCCCCCGAATTGGCCTGGAAGGAAGCGCTCGGCCAATGGAGCCGAGCGGGGCGAAGGCGCCTCTCCCCACCCTTTGCTCAGGTATGTAGGTATTGCGCATGCCCTCTCCAGGCTTGGGTGTGGCTGGCGCGCGATAGCCTGCTTGGGCTGCCGAAGGAGGCGATGCGCCTCTTAAAGAAGTGCGAAAGCGCAACAGGTGTTGGAGCTGCGTGAAGGCGAGGTAAGGGTTGGCTTTCAGCGGAGCTGGTGGTCAGGGCTGAACAGTATTAGAGGCGCTCAGAGGTGAGCGCGTAAAGGGGAGCCCGGGAGGAATTCTTTCCCTAATTCTTTTTGCTCTGAATTGACTCTGATCTGAGATAAGTGTCCCTGTGCCTATCGCAGTGGCGCTAATTTTAGGGCTTGGAAAAGTATGTCGGTCCCACGGCCTCTGAGCTCTGATCTCTCGGGATCAAACTAGTTCGTTCAGGCTTCTCCTCAAGTTGAGCAATAGTGGCTGGAGGAGTGGGGAGGGGGGAGAGCCGAAAGGAACGCAGGAAATGGGGGGTTGGGGGTGGAATGTGCCTTGGTTTTCCCTTTTATTTTTCTCCTCAAGTTTCAAGGGATATTTATTTATCCCTTGATAAGGATCCCTCGGGGATATTTATGCTAAGTGACAATCAACTTGATACTTTTGAAGTTGGAGGCTGCGTTTCAAACAAGCAAACTGCATTTTTGACTTAGCTTGATATGTGTGCTAAACCTCAATCTGTCTACTTTTCCTCTGGAAAGGATTTCTGTTAAATATCCATTTATCAAGACTTACTGTGTTTCCATATACCAGCTAGCTACGCTCCTTAGTTGTAGCAAATATAGCTGCATTTCGCAGGTGGCGGAGATGGTTTTTAAAAGTTGGCAAATATCTCTGTAGTTATTCTACTGCTCCCTGTTATTTATTTTCTTGTAAGAAAAAAACACCCCAAAACAGTGCGATATCATGACAAGTTACAAAAAAATTCCTACATGTTCCATAGCATTTTACGATTGAGAAGATTATGCCACATGAAAGTCTTGTCAGGAAACATCCAAAATTGTATGCTACCTTAACTTTTGTACTATACCTACTCTGCATAAATTTCTTGATAGCAGTTTAAGCATTTTGATTAACATAGTACATACAAACTGATTCCATAGCCAGTTTTTAAAGTGCCACGGTTTTCTTCTACTGATACATTGGAAAGCATCTTCTAGTAATGTTAATGCCTATTTTCCTTTAGTATTAATTTGACTTGCAAGTGTGTCCAATTTAAATATATCTGGCAGGTACTTGGATCTTTCTGCTCTTTAATGAAGTCATTTTGTATTTTACATTGAGCTGGGTTTTCCAGTATATGGTTGTGAACATCTTTATCTTCTATCTATCCCAGTGCGATAACCATATTGAATTCTACGGTATAGTGCAATATCGGATTTTCAATTCAATTATATAGAATGTAAAGGATGTATGTTTGTATTTTTATTTTTATAGTTATAATGTACACTGAAGACAGCATTTAATTTTGTTGTACCATGTGCAATGACAATAAAGTAAATTAAACTAAACTTTAAGTTTGCTCTTAAAGAATCAAAGACAGATCTTCAAGAAATTTGCTAAAAAATGAAGTCTTTACTATTAGGCTGTGTTACCTATAACAATAACCCCAGCTTCTGCCAATGTTGCCATTTTGTCCATTAATGCGATTCCTTTAATAATCTTCCTTTAATTTATTCAGATATGTTTTAAATAAACATATTTATGGTATTAATACTTTGGTATTAATATGTAATGTATAATGTATACATAATGTATTTATGTAATATAGCAATTTATGTGTTACTATCATCCTAGTTCTGGTTCATAGTTGTAAAACATTCTGCACAGTATTGTTTTTTTACTACATTTTTTTTATTAAAAAAACAACAGGTGCTTTGAGAGCAAGAATATTTTTCAGTAGATTTGAACTATTTTTCTGTTCTTGAGGTTTAAAAAAGTGCATGCCTTGTCTATAGTGTGATATAAGTTTTTTCTGATTGTTACTTTTCTTGAAAGGTGAAAAATTGTTTCATTAATAAAAGGAGCATTATGAATGGAGCTTCTTTGTCATTTCCTGCGACCTCCTTATTTATAAAATATGTTCAGAATGCGAAACTGCAGTTTTTATCTAGACTAAAAAGACTACTTACTATAAAAGCTTTGAGAAAGCAGAATTTATGATGCATATTTCAGTGGAAGTCTACATATGTTTGAAATAAATATCAGAGAATGCAGAAGAATTAATCTCCAAATTATGCCTCATTTAGGGAACTACCTCATTTAGTGACCATTACAATGGTGATGGAAAAGTAACCTTGCAACCTATCCTTGCATTTATGGTACAACCTTGGCAAGTGCATAAAGCAAAGGAAGTAAGATCATGAGCATATAGTTCAGTTTCACTTAGAGACCACTTTACTTATGAAGTGCTGAAATAATTGGTCTCAATTATGGTCACAGAGTGAGGAGTGCCTGCATTTCTGTTAGATTGCATAGTGAATCTAAATAGTCTGTGAATAACCAGGATAAATTATACAATTATACAATTAAAAATAGGTAACTGAAAATAGCTCTTTGCAATATAGAGAATTAATAATTTAACTCATCTTTCCAGGTATTCTTGGCTAAAAGATTTGTGTTGCGCCCTGAGCTTAATCTTGAAAATTAGCATTTCACAAATTTATTAGCATTTTGTTTCAATTAAGTTATTAAATAACTTATTGGTATATTTTTCTTTATAGGTAAAAACGTCACAACCCAAAGTTCCACTATGTCACCAAGACCTTTTGAAAGTCCTCCACCCTATCGCCCAAATGAATTGTAAATATCTATTTCATTTACTATAGATAAGTAAAGTACACTATTAAAATATGGATTCTGGAAGTTTTTTCCATTGTTGATATTATTTCTTAATTCTTTATAATGACAAAGCTATTAAAAAGTACGTACAATGATTAGTGTATTATGACTAAAGCTAAGATACTCTGTAGCACCTGCTCATTTTGTTAAAAACTTTTATATATTTCCAAAATAGCTGAATATTTCACAGCAGACACACAAATGTTTGGAGCTTTGAATCTCATGTAATACAAATTTGAGCTGAAAGGGAGGTAAAATGTACTTCCTCAGTGACAGAAATATCACAATAATTGGCCATAGTTTCATTTAACCAAGGTATTTATTTTAATGGAAGAAATATTCATTACTGATCCAGACTGACAGCTCAATTTAATGAATATGTTAATAAAATATCTTTTCCGTCTCATTTTCTAATTTTCTTCCATATGTCTAAAAAGTACCATTTATGGAAATGACTTCCATTTCACCACATAATTCCCTAATTCATTAAATCTTTTGGTCAGACATTATCAGCTGAACACTACTTAATGATAAACATTTTTTGGAAGCAGCAAGAAATCTTATTGACTTTCTACATGGATATTGTATTTGATTATTGCAGATTATGCGTGTGAATATGTAGCATATATAAATATGTTCTGGAGAAATCTAAAGAAGTTAAACTTGATGTTTAAATGTTATTTGCTTTAATAAAATGGTGTCTAATAGTTTCTTTAATCTTTGTAGCGTACCTTCACACTATTTACCAAGCAACAATACATTTGGTGGTGAATTCCATTCTCAGCTTATGCACTCTCAACCAGCATATTCTTATTATCCAGAAGATGAAGTGCAACGTTTCTACAAGTGGTCCTCCCCACCAGGAATAATCAAGATCATGTCAATTCTCATACTAGTCATGTCTATTGGGGTCTTTGCTTGTGTTGCCTCTACTCTGGCTTGGGATATGGACATGTATGGAGGTGCACTAGGAACTGGTTTGGGCTATCCTGGCTATGGAGGTTTTGGAACCAACTATGGTGGATACATTGGCAGCAGTTTTGGAAGTTATGGTGGCTATAATAGTGGATATGGCCTTGGAGGAAATTATATTGATCCACAAGGAGCAAAAGGCTTTCTACTTGCAATGGCAGCTTTTTGCTTTATTGCTGGATTGATGATTTTTGTGATTGGTGTTACAAAGACTAAGATTGCCAGGACAAGGAAATATTATCTCTTTGTGATAATAGCAAGCTCTATATTGCTCTTCTTGATGTTCATTGCTACAATCGTATATACACTAGCAGTCAATCCAACTGCACAGTCTTCTGGATCAGTGATCTACAATCAGATCTATATGTTGTGCAGCCAGTTTTACACACCCGCAACTACTGGGCTCTACGTAAATCAATACTTATATCATTACTGTGTGGTGGAACCTCAGGAGGTATGTAAATAAATGAGTATCATCCCCAATGCAAAATATTAGTTATATTGGAAGTAAAAATAGAATTAAAACTTAGTTTTATGCAGAAATGATTTCACGGGTCTGTCCAGGACACTGAATATTAGTCACCATTTTTGTAGTAGTGATGATTTTTGTTTATTCTTACTATAGGGAAAAAACAAAAAAAATGGAAATGTCTTGGTTCTCATTCTTTATAAACAGATTCTGACACAATGCTTGCTAGTTGTTTTGGGGGGAATCTTGGTGTGCTCTGTAAGCTTGATTATTTTCTTGCAGACATTTCATGACCCAAACTAGATGTATCATCAGTGCTCCAACATTTATTTATTTATTTATTGATTGATTGATTGGTTCGATTTATATGCCGCCCTTCTCCGGAGACTCAGGGCTGCTTACAATGTGTTAAGCAATAGCCTTCATACTTTTGTATATACCTACTCAGTAGGTCTTTCGCCCCCCCCGAAGCGGTGTTCTTTTTTTTTTAATACAAAGTCAGTTTATTGCCCCCACAATCCGGGTCCTCATTTTACCTACCTCGAAAGGATGGAAGGCTGAGTCAATCTTGAGCCTGGTGAGATTTGAACTTGCAGTAATTGCAGGAAGCTGGTGTTACTTAACAGCACTTTAACAGCTGCTGCACCACCAAGGCTCTTAACATCAACATTGTTGATGTTTTGGCTAGAACACCCATAATACCTGCCATTAACTATGGGATTATTGAAATTCTAGTGCAGTTCATTAGGAGAATACTACTTCCATAGCTATCCGGATTAGATAAGAATTAACCTACAAAATGATGAGGTGGAAACTAAAACTTATAAATCATATAAGTGCAGGATTCCAACAGTGGTTTGACTGCATTTGTATACCATTATATGCTTGTATCTTTACATTTTCAGTCCAACTCTATGTCCCCCAATTAAAATTCTATATATATATATATATATAAAACCTTTTGCTAAATATATTGGCTGCAGTTGTATCTATTTGATTACACTAATTTATGCTATTGCCAAGGGAAATTCTGGAAATGGATAAGAATTTTAGATATATCTAATGCAATTTGTGCAAGCTTAATTTTTTGTAAGCAAACCAATATGAGTGCGGAATCTGGAATTTATCTGATCATTAAAAGGCTTTTTATAATTTTATTGAAAAAAGTGAACTTTATTATATATTTTGATTACTGTATTCAAAATGTATGTATTTGACTGGAAAAATATACTGTAGATTAAACATGGAGAAGATTAGATACTTTTTTCCAAAAGCAGTGTTCTATCAGACTGAGTTCAGTAAAATAAATATGAGGGACATATTTATTTACTGCATAAATATTATTGTTAAAATAGTGCATGCTATGTGCATTCATGTAAATAATAATGCTTATTTTTGTGTTTAAGAAGCTCTTCCCCAATTTGTTTAGTTTTCCCTATAAATCAAAATTTTCCAATAAAGTGGAAACAGCAGGTTGAATATATTTTTGAATCTTGCATTTTTCAATTTACCATATAATGATTCCATGTTGTTTATTTGTAATTTGAAAAAGACAGACATTCTATTTAAGATTATTTGTGGTTGTAAAAGCAGTAGACTAAACATACTAATCTCCTTTTTCCCTAGGCTATTGCCATTGTATTAGGCTTCCTGATTGCTGCAGCTTTGGCTATAATAATATTTTTCGCAGTAAAAACCCGAAGTAAAATAGGTTACTATGGCAAAATGAGTATACTCTGGGATAACACAAAAGGTTATGATGAAACTCCTAATGTAGAAGAATGGGTAAGTTAACTATTTAATATTTATTTGGGAGTGTTTAAGTGTTTGTGTTTGTTTTATAAATATGTGCCATGCTGAAATATGCTTTGCAGTAATGTGCAGGTGGTAAGGCAGAAATAAGACAGAAATATTTTTTATCCCTACTGGAATTACATTATAGCCAATTGTGAATATTCATCAATATCCGTGTTTCTTAACCTCAACAAGTGTAAGAAATGTGAACTTCAAGTGCCAGATGACTGGGGAATTCTGGGAGTTGGTCCAGACTGATCTACGTAATAGTTATTTCTCCAATAAATAGTTGCTGAATTGTTGGAAGGGGGAGGTTTATAAAGAAATAAATGAGAGTGAAAAGAGAAGAATGAGTAAATATGTAAACAGCTGCAAAGATTGCTGCAGAAATATATGGTGGTCTTTAGGATTTGTCACAGGATCAGCTGACACTTTGGGAGCATATGCGCTGGCTGCCTCCTTACTGATTTTAGTCCTTTTTTTAATGGCTAAATCAAGGCTCTTTCCTTTCCTTCTCTGCCAGTTATACCTTAATGCATCTCTGTTTTTCTCTGCTGGAAGGCAGTTGGGAATAATCTACATCAATGGGTTTCTATGAGAGAAAAAATGAATTTTATATGAATGAACAAATGAATTTTTATTATGGCCTCTGGCCAATCAGGATAATATATGCAAATAAGTAATTGCTTTTATAAGTAGAATTTATATGTTATTTTATAGGCAATTCATTTTAATAAGTAGTTATTTAATTTATCTTGCATCTTGGCCTTGCTTCTATTTGAGAGGAGGAATGTAGGTTTGGGCAGATGTCAACCTATCTATACATCCAGCTGCATGCAAATCTGGTCAAATTGGTTTCAATGGATTCCTGGGTGAAAAGAAGTTGATACAATTCCACATGACACAAAGTTAAACAGCCCATTTTTTACTATTTATGTATAGTTTATGAGCCCCAAATAAGAAGAATATGAGAGAACACTTTAGCCACTTCATTATTTTATTACTGTGTTTCCCTGAAAATAAGCCCTCCGCTGAAAATAAGCCCTCCACCGAAGATATTTAAAGGCATGCATAGCCTGTCCCTGCCATTTCCTCTGGTTAGGGTTAGGGAGACAGAGCTGGAAATCAGGTAAGACGGCAAGAGGAGCCCAATCTTGTTCCACAAACCCCAAAATAATAAGTCCTCCCAGAAAATAAGACCAAGTGCTTATTTCAGGGTTCAAAAAAATATAAGACAGGGTCTTATTTTCAGGGAAACGCGGTAAAAAGGTAACAGTTATAGAGAATGCTGCTTATTTGGTTGTTTCATATGGGAAGCCACATTTGCAGTTTAAAACATACTGAATTGGTGCCTGAGGGATTTCAGTAATCCACCGGTGAAGTTTTTAAAGGGAAAAAAAACTTCAAGGGACACAAAGTGCTAGGAGTGCCCCTCACCCTAACCAAAGGTGTTGACCACAGGTTAGAGGGTGAGGGGCATTCCTGGCACTTTGTGCTGCAACCAATAAAATGATGAGGTTAGCTTTGAACAACTCAAGTACACCAGCCAAACAGACTACAGCAATTGAAGCAACATTGGCAGGAAAATGTGCCTGGACGTTGTGTTCATGATACTCTGGACAATCTGATCCATTCCAACAGACTAACAGATTAACAGAGTTGGGAGGGACCTTGTAGGTCATCTAGTCTAACCCCTGTCCAAGCAAGAGATCCTACACCAGGGGTGTCAAATTCAAGGGCCAGGGGCTGGATCTGATCTGCGGGGTACTTAGATCTGGCCTACGGGGTTGCCCTGGAAACAGTGAAGGATTGGCCCACAGTCCTTCTGCCAGCAAAAACGGGCTCCTGAGCTCCGTTTTCAGCTGCCACAGGCCCCTTCAACTCTCTGGCAGTGAGAATAGAGCTCGGGAAGGCTGCACGCCTCTCTTCCGAGCTCCATTTTCACTGGCATATCATTGCAGGAGGCTGTGGCAGCCGAAAACAGAGTTCGGGAGCCCCTTTCTGCTGGTAGAGCGTTTGGGCCACCATAGGCACCCCCAATAGGAGTGATGTCAAGCTGGCCACGCCAACCTTGGCCCTTCCACCCCAGCCTCCCATGGTCAAATACAACCCTGATGCGACCCTCAATGAAATCGAGTTTGACACCCCTGCTCTACACCATGTCTGACAGATGGCAGTCCAGTCTCTTCTTGAAAACTTCCTGTGATGAAGCTCCCACTTCTGAAGGTGAGCTGTTCCATTGGTTGATTGCGCTCACTGTCAGAAAATTTCTCCTTATTTCCACATTGAATCTCTCCTTGTTCAGTTTCCATCCATTATTGCTTGTCTGGCCTTTAGGTGCTTTGGAAAATAGCTTCCTCCTCTCTGTGGCAGCCCAGCTATCCAAAACAGATTATTGGCCTAAATGAGGCAAGATGCCACTATAGACAAGCTCTTAGGTAAATCCAATTTTTCTTCTATCCCCATGTTATTTCCTGTGTCACTGGCTGTCTCACAACCTCCCTGGACTTAAAAGGTTGGCATTACAACTTTTTCATCTAAAAACAAATAGGCATTATAGATTGAAATCAATTTTTTTATAACGTTAGAAATAATGAGGTAATTTACTTTCTTAATTGTCCAATATGTAGAGGACTTGGAAACTAAAAATAGTAGCATAAATCTTGTATATAAATTGCCTGTTTGTGTTTGTACTGTGCATCCCGGCCCCTTTTGACTTAACTGCAACATTGCTTTTGCATTGACCTTTATCAAGAAGCTTATTTTAAAGAGAATGATTACTTCATCTAGGGCTTTAAATGAGACAAAGTGAATGTTTCGGTGAGACAGTTTCAGGGCGTGTACTTTATTAGCTAATGAACTTGTTTACTCATGTTTCACCTGATAGAGGAGAGAGTAAAACCAAACAGCAAATCAAATCCTAGTGAATAACTTGTAGCTGTGGTTTTTGTATTTATCACAGAACAGTAATTTGTATTTGTGCATAAGTGTAGACTCTTGATTAGTTCCTCGTCTCATATTATGATTTTGGTCTTGGTAGTAGTTTTCTTTCAATTCTGTTGACCCTTGTTCTTGTTGTTTTGCTTTTTGCTTTGCAAAATAAATAGGGAAGAAAACCACATTCTGGTGACTAACTTTTACTTAAGGTTTATGGGTTTGTCATGGACCAATCTTTCGTGGAAATCATAGCAAAGGCTATGTAAAGAAATGTTTTGGAGAAAATCTGTCCGCACAGGAGGCTTGTTGGAGGGTGGGAGGAGCACTACTGCTTTTTTGCACTTGTGTTGTCATTTTTTTTCTGTTTCTTGGAGGACTTTGAAATGTACATAACAACTTACTCAGAATTACTCAGTATGAGGAGCCATTTATAGCACATTAATCCATTTCTCTTAGATTATAATTGCTAACCAAAATTGCCTGAGCATTAAGCAGAAGACCGCATGATTGATGTTGTCTTCTTCGTGTCCACTAAATGTCCTTGGTTACAGAGACTAAATACAGTTATTGTAACTGACCAAAACATTAAATGGCTTCAGCAGTGCTGAGTGTGTTGAGCTGTAAAACCTGGGGAGGTGAGCTGTCACAGGATTTGCAGTAGAGAGAGTCAAATCATATAAAGTGCTTTATGTGCATCTGCACAAAAGTCATTTCCCACAGTTTGGAGCTGACTATGCCCTTACTGCATTTGAGCCCAAAAGCAATTGAGGCAGAGCCATGATTGCCAGGTCAATCTGAGTCTTTGAAACTGCTGGAAGTTGCTTCTGAAATGTCCCAAATCATTCTGAGCCCCTTAAGCAGGTTGGGTTTTTTGGACATAGTAATTTCTGTATAGTCGTGATGGCAAACCTATGGCACGCGTGCCGCAGGTGGCACACAGAGCCCTCTCTGTGGGCATGCACGCCATCGCCAGCAGCTCTTTGGATTTCTGGCACACCAGCTGGTGTTTGCGCACGCCAGAGTGCCGGAAACCGGGAGACCAGGTGGCTGGTGCACAGGACTCTGGCTTGCATGAAGACCAGCTGGAATGCGCGTGCCGGAAACCTGAAGACTAGGTGGCTGGTGCGCACATGCACACTGGCCACCTGGTCTTCCAGTTTCCATCATTCCAGGGTGCACGTATTCCAGTTTGGGCACTCGGTGCCAAAAGGTTCACTGTCACTGCTCTGTAGCATTTTCAAAGCAGAATGGAGTATCATTAAAAAAAACCTCTAATTGAGAGGCGTCAAGCACTGTTACTTGCCTTAGTTCAAATAATAATGAATAGTTTTCACTTGGAAAGGGAAAAAAGTTTCTTTAAGGATAAGAACAAGCAGAATATGCTTCTATTTTTTTTCCTTGCATTCAGTAATGGTAATGCCTTAGTTCAGTGATGGCTAACCATTTTGCTGTTGTGTGCCAAAATGGGGGGAGCACAGGGGGGCACACGCAGGCCCACATCCATAATTTAATGTGTCCTGTGCATGAGCACGCAACCCCCCGCGCTTCCCCCACTTTTGGCACATGATGGCCCGGTGGGCCCGGTAGGCCTGTTTTTCACCTTCCCCAGGCTCCAGAGGCTTTCTTAGATGAGCCTTGGTGGTGCAGTGGACTAAAGTGCTGTTAAGTGCTAGCATTTAGCTGCCAGCTGCCTGCAATTAGTGCAAGTTCGAATCTCACCAGGCTCAAGGTTGATTCAGCCTTCCATCCTTTCGAGGTAGGTAAATTGAGGACCCAGATTATGGGGGCAATAAGCCAACTTTGTATAGAACAACACTGCTTATGGGGGGCCGAAAGCCCTAACAAGCAGGTATATACAAAAAAGTATGCAGGCTATTGCTATAATGCATTGTAAGCCGCCCTGAGTCTATGGAGAAGGGCGACATATAAATTGGACTAATAAAATAAATAAATAAATAAAAACGGCCTTCCCCACTCCCTCGGAGGCCCTCCGGAGGCAGGAAACGGCCACTTTCCTAACTTCCGGTGGGACCACATGTCCCATTTTTCTCTCTCCCCAGACTCCAGAGGCTTTCTAGGAGCCTGGGGAAGGCGAAAATGGCCTTCCAATGGGTCTGGAAGGCCTGAAAATTAGCTGGCCAGTGCATGCATGCTTGCTGGAGCTGAGTTAGGGCAATGCTCACATGACCAGAGATATGGCTCTGTGTTTCCATCTGTGGCACGCGTGCCATAGGTTTGCCATCATGGCCTTAGTTTCTCTAATGCATTCCCTTGGTGTTGAACAATACCATACGAAAGTGAAACTGTTATCTTTGTTTGGATTTAGTCCACAGAGATCTAATACTGTGCTTAACCAGTGATGGCTAACCTTTTTGCCATTGTGTGCCAAAAGCGTGGGGAGCGTGGGAGGGTCATGCATGCATATGCCCATACCCATAATTCAATGCCCCCGTGCCCTGTCCCCACACACATGCGCGCCCCACACTCCCCTCGCTTTTGGCATGTGACGGCAAAGAGGTTACCGGTGGGCCTGGTAGGCCTGTTTTTCACCCTCCCCAGGATCCAGAGGCTTTCATGGAGCCTGAGGAGGGTGAAATGGTCTTCCACACACTCCTGGAGGCCCTCTAGAGGCCCCTACACTGGGCCCAGAAGGCCTGAAAATCAGCTGGCCGGTGCGCACATGCATGCTGCAGCTGAGCTAGGGCAATACTTGCGTGCCCACAGATATGGCTCCGCGTGCCACCTGTGGCACCCGTGCCATAGGTTCACCATCACGGGCCTATACCATACATCCCCCCGCTCCCAAAACAAAGCTCTGTGACCTAGTGTTATTTCTTAGATAATGTTCTGTCTGCAGCTAATGCCAGAATTAGTGAATCACTATAATGCTAAATTACACAGGGCCATCGTGGTGTTGTATGTAAGGCATGTCCAACTTGTGGCCCATGGGCCGCATGCGGTTCAGGACAGCTAGTAATCTGACCCCATAAGATCATGCACGGACGTGCTCACACACACACATACACACACACACACACACTTGTTGTTTATATACATTAACTATGTTATATATTTTATGCACAGCCTGAAACAATTCCTGTTTACTCATTGTGGCCCAGACAAATCATAAGGCTGGACACACCTGAAGATTAGATTAAACCAGGGAGATCTAGATTGAAATTCAGTCTCAAGCTTGCACTTATGTAGGCTGTCAGATCAATGTATCTTACAAGGATGTCATTGTTGAATTACCATATATACCATCTTTGAGTTCCAGGGGGGATGGGCAGGATTTAAATGTAAAAATAGTAGTCTAGAAATAAATTTAGCATGTAGATTTATTCTAATACTACTTATTGACTTAGTAGTCTAGCATTGTAAGAAAAAACCTATAATTAAATTGAGATATTTTGCTTATTGTACTAATTCTTCTTAAACACCACAGTTTATTAATACTTCCTGGTTTGTGACCACCTATAGTTGGTGATTGCATATTTAACAGAAAAATGTCATTTACCATGTGACAGGATATGTTATTAGGAGCTCTGAGTAGGTACAAGGATTCCCAGATTGCTAAACCATCGCTTAGTTCATACTATATATGAATGGGCCTTATGTTATTTGGGAACAATAAGAAACATCCACATGATTCAGTGTTCCATAAACACCTCCCAAGCAATTTAGCTAGAATTCTTTCATATATGACAGATAAACTCAGCATAAATTTACACCTGAGCGTGTAGATAGATCTACCAAGAATAGTTATATGATACTGGGTTCACATTGAGATTTTATATTTTTAAAGTCTAAGTGTTAAAATGTAATCTACCACATTCTTTCTTTACATGTCTATTCTTCCTTTACTCTTTTAAAAACATTGTATACCATTTGTATGGCTACTCCCCAAAAAATGACTTTTTCATAATTTGGGCTATTTGCTTATAGTAGCAATACTCCCACCACAAAGATCAACAACAAAAACAATAAAAACACTTATGTATTCTGGTTTTATTCAGTGCAGAATGCTGGGAACATGGGAAAGACTCATTGCTAGAGAATCCTTTACAATAAAGTAGTTTTCCCCGGCTTTATATGTTAAGTTTTTCTTTGAGTAATTTCATTTTCACAGAGTAAAAAAGATAAACCTATGTAATATGAGTTTTCTTCCTCTCACCCCAGGTGAGTCCACTTACCTTGTTATATATTGTTTAACCATAGTTTATTGAAACATTGTGAGCTGCTTTACATATAATGTAATCCATAAAGTATAATTTGCAGATCAGATAGCTCATTTTATATATCACACTAACCCAGAATCAAACCAAGCCTGCTATGCTTTAGCAAAATACAAGTCCTCACCAGAGCTGGCTGCTTCTATTGCTGTGCTCTGGAAATCTGAAGTGCTAACCTGTATACGTGAAACTTGCAAGCTATTAGCAAGTCCTTTTCAATTTAAATTTGTCCCAATTCTTTTTGAGATGGTAATGTCACGAAACAAATCAGAGAAGAATGTCAAACACTTAAAAATACCTTCCCCCTTTTCTTTGGAAAAAATATTTTTACAAAGCATCATAAAAAGCTTGAAAAACCAGTTGTGCTATCTTTTTTGTTTTCCCTTTCTGTTAGAGGAAATCCTAAAGTGAACCTAGACTGATACCAGTTTGAGAGTTGTCTATAAACACTGAATATTAGCTGCACTTTGAAAATATGCTTTTGTGCTATGTGGTTATGCTTATATACTAGCTTATAAAATACAGTAGGCTAAAGCCATATCCTTAGTGGTATCTTAGGTCCATGTACATATTAAGCAGCTATTGAATAATCTTAACCTAAGTACTGTTGTCAGCAAGAAATATTTTGCCCTGTTTATAATGTAAGAACACAGTTGAAACGTCAGTTACCTACCTCGAGAGATCCTTGATCTTCTAAAGCAACTAGAGAAAGAAATTACTACAATAGTTTTTAACTTACAACCACAAATTGAGCCCAAAGTTTGTACGGCTAAGCAAGGCAGTTGTTAAGCAATTTTTTTCCCATTTTACTTTCTTGCCACAGTTGTTAAGTGAATCACTGCAATTGTTAAGTTAGTAGCTCGGTTGTTAAATGAATCTGGCTTCCCCATTGGCTTTGATTGTCAGACGGTCGTAAAAGGTAATCACATGACCCAGAGACACAGTAACTCATAAATACATGCCAGTTTCCAAACATCTGAATTTTGATCATGTGACCATTGGGGTAGTGCAGTGGTCGTAAGTGTGAAAAATGGTCATAAGTCACTTTTTTCAGTATCCTTGTAATTCTGAATGGTCACTAAATGAATGGTTGTAAGTTGAGGACTACCTGTATCAATAAACGGACATCTGGCAATATGTTTTTGTTGAAAACATTTGGCACAGCACAGTGCACAAAAAACCTAAGCCGTTATATGATTTGTGTAGTGTATTAATCATGTATTTGGAACCTGTTTTTTGAACTTCGGCAATTGTGATTTATTCAATAATTATTAAACAATGGTTTATATGATAGATGAATTGTAGCTCTCTCTTCATGGAGAATATATTTTGTCTTTAGAGTTTTGTGATAAATTGTTTTATACAATATTAAGACACAAAAAACAGCAAGGCTTCAGGATTGTTGCCTTTTTGTAATTAAATATTTGAATAAAAAATATAAACTAGAAAAACAAAGGAATATTTCACTCTAAAAAGCCCTAAAAATCACTATTAAGCTTCAAGCTTACTTATTAGGAACCATAGTCAAAAGATTGTAAATCACTCTTAATAATGAATTAATTGAATGCCAGCATCTAATTTCCCATAAATCTTTTCTATATATTAAATTCTATATGTTAGAAAAACAAATTTGTGGAGTGGTATATCTACAAAGTGAAGAGTTGATTTCTGAAAGAAAGCCACTTGAAGAGACTAGAAGCATTTGAAATGTGGATTTACAGGCGGCTGTTATGTATAAGTTGAGTTGACAAAATCAGTAATGAGGTGATAAGTCACCTGGGAAAGGCAAGGGAAATAATCAAAACCATAAAAAAAAGTATTGGACATGTGATGCGACCCCCAGAAAAATACAGCATACTTCACTTAATCCTCCAAGGAAAGATTGAAGGCAAATGAGGTCCATGGAAGAAAAAGAATATCATGGCTTCAAAATCTAAGGGACTGGTTTGGACAAAATTCAACAGCACTTTTTCGTGTGGCTGTTAATAAAAATAGGATTGCCAACATGATTGCCAATATCCGATTACGGATATGGCACAAGAAGAAGAATATATATGAAACAAATTATAATCCAGGTTTAATTTCTGATTACAGTAGAATAAAATTCAGATTTACTTTGAAGACACAAAGTTATTTTGAAGATTGAAGATTCCTCCACAGCTTGTTACCATTTTTCCAAGGACGCAATAATTTTCAGCATGAAGCTCAACAGTCTTACAGCAGTTAACATATGCAAATCTACCTCAGTATACAGTGGTGCTTAAAAGTTTATGAATTCTTTTGAATTTTTATTATTTTTGCATAAGGATGATCTAAGATGAGTTCTATTCTCCACACAAGTACTAAAATTAGTTAAAGAGATCCCAATTAAGCAAATGTGTCAAAATCATTACACTTATTCACTGATTCTAGAGGGAAATGGTCCAAAGCTACATAATTGTGTGTGGCAACAAGTAGATGAACTTTTGCTTTCAGTACTGGTTTGCCCGATTGCCCCCTCTCCCTCCGCCCCGTCCCGGGCAGCAATAACTGCAACTAAATGTTTCTGATAACTTATTTGTACATCAGCTTGGAGGCATTTTAGCCTTTACAGAACAGATCCAACTCAGGGATGTTGATAGGCTCCCTAAGGAATTCAGGTCCTTCCACAACATTTCTATAGGTTTAAGGTCAGGACATTGGTCTTGGCCATTCCAAAACATTAACTTTCTTCTGCTTGAACCATTCTTTGCCATACAACATGTGTGTTTTGGGTTGTATGACACACTTTCTTGAACTTCAGTTCAAGAACTGAACTGACATTCTTCTACAGAATTTGCCGGTACAATGTTTTTAACTCATTTATTTAATTGGGTTCTCTTATCTAGTTTTAAGATGAGTGATGGGAATAGATTGTTCTTAGGCAATATTTATGTAAAAATATTGAACATTCAAAAGGATTCACAAATTTTTAAGCACTGCTGTACCTTGAAGGAATATATGGATTGCTGTCTTTAGATACCAGATATTGCTTCAGCCACATGGTCGTCTTAGCATGAAGTTATAGCACATTATTTATCTGACCATATCTATTTCTGTGACATCTTGCCATGCAGTTAGCATTGCTAATCATTCTTGTTAACAAATTATAATATTTTGGGCAGAGCATTCCTGAATATATAAATGTGTCACTCTTACGTTTGTCTGGAAATTCTTTTCGAGTATGACTTATTGATCTGTCAGTCTGTTCAGTCCCCATAAATACTGGAGTTGGGCTTGTAGGTGGATCCTTAAGTGAAAGGAAAATATCCTTAAGTTTTATCCTGGTGCTTCTGTAATTTGTTTCTTGTTCAAAGATTTGTATGAACCCAGAGATTGGGTAACCAATTCACTGTGTAAATTAATCATGTGTATGTACCTCATACTGATACACATAGTTCCTATGATTGTGCAAAGGTAGAAAATCTGTTCTCCAGACATTAATGAATCATAGTGCCAAGCCACCCTAAACAGTATGACCAATGGTGAGGACTGAGTGAGTTTTACTTCAGCAATATTTGAGTGTGTCACTGAACCTCAATCTTTCAGTAGTAATCCTTGCATGCAGCTGCTCACACAAAGAACAGAAGTTTTACTAGAAAGTTTTCTTCCTATCAGGTAAAAAAGGAGCAAAAACAGACATTTAGTCTTATTCTTTACCACATAACAGCATGTGAAGCAACAACATCTCAATTAAACCAGTGTAAACAATTATCATGCTAGGGTAAGAAAGCAGCAATCCAACAAAAGCTCCTCCAGGACACATATGCTAATTAAAAGCATTGTTTAGTGTCATTTTAAAGCTATAGCAGCCTCGAGGAAAAAGTGATTTACAATCACTTGTTTTTTATTTGCACTTACAACTATTGTATCACCCTCGTAGTCACAGGATCACAATTTGGGCACTTGATAGCCAGCTTGTATGTACGACCAGTTCAGTGACTAGTCAAATGATCATGATTTATAATCCTTTTGACCAATTTCTGGCAAAAATAAATTGACCTTTCAGGAAGCTGGATTCACTTAATGACTGGCAAAAGAATTGTTGTAAAATTGAGTCTGACTCAATTTAGGAGTCCAACAATTTACAGCAGAAATTGTGGTCACAATTCTGATCATAAGTCAAGAATTACTACATGCTTTTTTCTAACTGAAGCCCATATGAAAATTCCTAAGATCACATCAGTAAGTGCTGGTTCTCCTTGAATAGGGTCCCCAACCCCCGGGCTGCGGCCCGCTACCAGGCTGTGGCCTGTGCAAGCAGCAGGCAAGTGCACACGTTTGCAGCTTCACTTGCATGAGTGGCAGGTACTCACGGTCACGTGTGCCTGCCACTCATGCAGAACTACTGCCTCCCCGCCCCCCTTGCTGGGCCACCAGTTGGAAAGCTTTTTTTTTTTTAATTTGATTTATATGCCGCCCTTCTCTGGAGATTCAGGACGGCTTACAATGCATTAAGCAATAGCCTTCATACTTTTGTATATTTATACAAAGTCAGCTTATTGCCCCCACAAACTGGGTCCTCAAAGTTTGGGGACTGTTGTCCTAGAACAGGGGTGTCAAACTCAATTTCATTTAGGGCTGCATCAGGGTTGTGTTTAATCTCGGGGGCCTGGGGTGGGCATGGCTAGCTCGACGTCACTCCTTTCAGGGGCGCCTGTGGCGGCCCGAGCGCTCTGCCAGCGAAAACAGGCTCCCGAGCTCCGTTTTAACTGGCAGAGGGTTGCAGGAGGCCATGGTAACTGAAAACGGAGCTTGGGAGCCCATTTTTCATGGTAGAAGCATTGCGGGCTGGTCCTTTGCTGTTTCCAGGGCAACCCCGCAGGCCAGATATAAGTATCCCACAGCCTGGATCCGGCCCCCGGGCCTTCAGTTTGACACCCCTGTCCTAGAAGAAATGGTGGTGATGATGAAGGGAAAACCCATCAAATTTGTCACATCACCTCATCAGATGGAAAGTAGAAGTAGACAAGGAGGTTATAGAGATGGCAGTCCAGTGTTCTCCTGTGGCTAATATTCAGAGCTGTGCTACTTCTGATTCTAGAAATTGTAGGTATAGCCAATATGACTGAAGCCATTGTTGATCTTATTCTTCATGAATGTTGAAACTCCATTGGTGGCCAATCCCATCTAGAGTCCCATAAAACTGAAATGGGTGGCTATATTAAACAAACATTCTTGTGTTTATTTCTTCTCCTAAATTGCAGTGATTCCTGTTTATTCCTGTTGTGCCAAAGAAAACTTAGGCCACTAAACTCCAAATGTAATTTTTCACTATCACTGGAACCCCATCTTTGTTAGTGGTGTGCTTCTATTGCAGAAGCTAATACCGTCTCTGCATTCCAATAAGTTATTTTTGTTTGTTTGTTTCCTGATAGTGTTATGTAATACGAAATCTAACCAATTAAAACCTGAAGTACTAGATTAATAGTATCCCTTTCAATGTCAAACATTTATCTCGTGTGTGCTTTTCCAGGTTAAGAATGTAAGTCCAGAGCCAGTGGCAGTTTCCCCGGGGCCTGACTATCCAGATCGAGTTGCCAGTTCTACAGGATACTCCGTTTCTGATGCTCCTGCACATCAGATTCACAAGGACAACTACACAGCTAGTCCGTGAGTAATCCTTCCCATTTTTCTGCTTGCTTGTTTGAATGAATAAACTGTTTCAACTCCTACCCTCAAAGCGACGCTATAGAGCAGTGCACACCAGAACAACTAGACACAAGAACAGTTTTTTCCCGAGTGCCATCACTCTGCTAAACAAATAATTCCCTCAACACTGTCAAACTAGTTACTAAGTCTGCATTACTATTAATCTTCTCATTGCTCCATCTCCTCCCACTTATGACTATATGACTGTAACCTTGTTGCTGGTATCCTTAAGATTTATATTGACTGTTTCTCTATGACTATCATTAAGTGTTGTACCTTATGATTCTTGATGAATGTATCTTTTCTTTTATGTACACAGAGCATATGCACCAAGACAAATTCCTTGTGTGTCCAATCACACTTGGCCAATAAAGAAAGAATTCTGAATGCAGTGTATTTGAAAGAGAGGGCAAAAACATGGGTGCAAGCCAGGGGTAAAATCCAGCAGGTTCTGACAGGTTCTGGAGAACCGGTAGTGGAAATTTTGAGTAGTTCGGAGAACCAGCAAATGCCACTTTGGCTGGCCCCAGAGTGGGGTGGGAATGGGAATTTTGCAGTATCCTTCCCTGGAGTGGGGAGGGAATGAAGATTTTGTATTATCGTTCCCCTACCACGCCCACCAAGCGACGCCCACAGAAGCAGTAGTAAAAAAAATTGGATTTCACCACTGGTGCAAGTTATATGAGAATTTTCTTCTTCCTAGAGCAATTTTACAGAGCATGAATCCTCATTATATTGCTGTT
This sequence comes from Arizona elegans, assembly GCA_022577455.1. Taxonomy (NCBI): domain Eukaryota; kingdom Metazoa; phylum Chordata; class Lepidosauria; order Squamata; family Colubridae; genus Arizona; species Arizona elegans. The sequence continues at coordinate 61,926,291 of JAKOOJ010000008.1, forward strand.
GGTGAAACTTTTAAAATCAGTGTTATTCATTCTAGCTTTCAGTCCTTTCAGAGAATTTTTTCTGCTACTAATTGATTTACAATGTACCAAATGTACTTTTGCTCTTTTTTCTAATTTTGTAAATCATCTTATTTTTCTTTTATAAGAGCAGTATATACAGGTAGCCTTGGAGTTACAACAGTTTGTTTACTGACCATTGGAAATTACAATGGCACTATAAAAAGTGACTTATGACTGTTTTTCACATTTATGACCGTTGCAGCATCCCCTTGGTCACGTGATCAAAATTCAGATGCTTGGCAACTGACTTGGATTTATGACAGTGTCCCAGGGTCATATGATCACCTTTTGAAAGCAAAGTCAGTGGGGAAGCCAGATTCTCCATAGTGTAGAAATGGGAGGTGCCAGTCTGGGTTATTCCTTGCTCTAGCTCTATGTTCTGAGTTGAAACTTCTGAAGATCCGCCTCCCTGGTGACGTCTCTTCAGTTTGTTTCAACTCAGCACTAGCTCATGGTTGCAACCTTAAGCTCCTGAGCTTTGAGTTGGATTTATTTAATTATAAATTATTCCCTGGACTTTGTTATTTCCCCCTTTTTTGTTTTTCTCTACTACTATATTGTAGCTGTGACTGGCAGAAATAGCAGGTAGGCCAGGGGGAATCTCTCCGCTTCTGGATTGAGTGTGTGGGGGGGGGTGGCTGTTGCTCTCCCCCCAACCTCCCCTACACCTTTAATGCTCTGAGGGGGCTATCCGGCTGGCTTTCGCCCCGGACCCTTAGAATTGCTTCTTCGGCCTGCAGGAGGCTGCGTTTGGAGCCAGGGGACGCGCGCGCCGTTTCGGCTTGCCGCGGCGTCCCTTTCATCACCGCTGCTCAGCTGAGAGGCGCAGCGGCCTTTTTTGTCTATTTCTAGCCGTTTGGGGGCCGTTTGCAGTCGCGCCAGCCTATTTCAGCCTGGGCGCTGCTTTTTGGTTATTATCTGTGCCTGGCTGCATTGCTACGATCGGAGGGGCGGCGCCAGGCACTTTGAGCTGGGTGTAAGTCGCGGCGGCCTTCGTTCCCGCGCAAAATTTTGGCGGCCATTTGCACGGGCGGCCTTGTTTCCCCGGCCTTTCTGGGCACAGAGCTGGTGATTCCTGATTGGCAGAGGGCATCTGGACATTGACCGGCACAAAGTCTGAATTTGTCTGCAGGCTTGCTTGCCTGACCTGCGGTCTTTTGATCACCCCCGAAGACTGTCTTCTTTGAACTGTGGCTGTTGGAGGCGGCCATTTTGTCTGCAACGGCAGCCATTTTGTCAGGCCAGTATAATTCCCTTCCCTCTCCGGTTGGGAAGACTTTGCCCTTCTCTGTGGATTTCTGGACTGGACAATAGACTTTAGAATTATGGGGGATACTGATAGGCAAGCATCCCTTTCTGCTGAGGGTTCCTGGTCTTATCTTATCAGAGGCAGAGCTACTTCCAGGCCTCGAATGGTCAGTGTTGCTGCAGCTAACAAAATCAGGGCCAGGGCCAGGGCTCGCTCAGGGCGTTCCAAGGCCGAGGAAAAGACTGCCCGAGTTAGACAACGTGCCTTGGACAGAGAATTTGCAAAGGCCGCTGCTTTTAATGCATCTACAGATTCCTCTCACGCTTCTGTGTCTGCTCAGCCTCTATCTGGTCAAGGTGTGGAAACTGCTGCTCTTCAGACTGTACATTCTGCAGTTTCTCAGCCTGGGCTTTCTACTGTTGTAGCTGGGCCTTCTAGTCAGTGGTCTCCAGAGATGCAGTCTGAGCCTCAGCCGATCCCGGGGCCTTCTGGGTCCAGTAGACATCCTGAAGCTACTTTTACCCCCACTGCGGCTGGCCTTTGCCAGGGTGAGGGGGGGGAACCAGATGTTTCTACCTCTATGAAGGCTTGGGTAGCGCAGGTAATTAGACGGCATCGCAGAAGGCATGCAGCTCCAATCGCAGGCTTTTGCACAAATGTACGCTTTTAGGCCTGAGGCTGAGACTCAAGGTTATGATCCCCCGGAGGACTACCAGGGGCTGATTTCACCTTCCCCTTCTGAATTAGCTGACTATGTAGAAGACTATCTGGAGGAAGGGGAGATATCTGATGGGGATCAGGTCCAAACACCTAGGCCTGCATTCAAAGGGTTATTTATTCCAGCCCTTTTGAAGCCCCTTCTCTCAAAGGCCAGGGCCACTGCTCGCTTGGGCCCTGATCCAGCTCTCTCTGGTTCTGGGGGTACTGGAGAGCAGGATGAATCTTTTCACTGAGCAGGCTGTGGAGGCAGATACCATCCCTATCCCGGGGATGTTCCTGGACATGATTCATAGGCAGTGGGTGGCCCCAGCTTTACCTTCCAGGGCCTCTGGTCTCGACACCCAGATGTCTACGGTTGATGCGGACATGATTAACTTGTTGGAGGTTCCCAAGGCAGACACTCTGGTGGCGGCTCTCACCTCTTCTTCTGTTTTACCACCTGATGCAGAGGACGCCTTGAAGGATGAGGATAGGCAAGAGGAGACGGCACTTCGTTGCGCGCACCAGGCGGATGCCTGGGCTGTGAGAGCTTCTTCTGCTGCATCTTTTCTCACCAGGGCGTCGGTCAGATGGCTTCGTCAGCTGCAGGGTCATTTGGCGCCAGATGATGTTCAGGCCCACCAAGACATTTCAAAGATTTTGGCAGCAGCTGAATATATGGCGGATGCTACCTTGGCTGCTGCCAGGTTCTCGGCCAGGGCCATGGCTTCGTCAGTAACAGCTAGACGTATGCTTTGGCTACGTCATTGGCGAATGGACGGGAAGAACAAGTGGAAGTTGGCTTCCGCTCCCTTTGAAGGGGGGTTCCTTTTTGGCCGAGTATTAGATCCCCTACTCATAGAGACGAGGGATAAGAGAAAGATTCTCCCGTCCCAGAGCAGGCGAGCGGATTCCCGTCCGTTCCCTTACTATAGGCGGCCCTCCTTCCGCCAGGGGGGAGCCGGGCCAAGCTTTCCCTGTCAACAACGGCCTTTCCATTTCTCTAGACCTGGTTTCCAGGCAGACAGTTCAGCCTTCCACCGTGGTCGCCAGCAGCCACCCAACAAGCCCTTCAGGGGCTCCGGAGGCAGACGGGCTAGGAGGGCTAAGTGACTGTCCGTCTCTGGCCCCTATTGGGGGCAGGCTCGGTCTGTTTGCGGACCGCTGGGATGACCTGACAACAGACAATTGGGTGAGGGAGACTGTAAGAGCAGGGCTCTCCCTCGAATTCCTTTCACCTCCTCCGAGGCGTTTCCTCCCTTGTCCCGTTTCTGGAGACCCGGTCAAAGGGGGACTCATGGAATCGGCTATCCAGCATTTGTTGGATATTCGGGCCATTCAGCCGGTTCCACTGGGGCAAAGGGGGCGGGGGTTCTATTCCAACCTATTTGTCATCCCAAGGGCCTCGGGGGGGGTGGAGGGCAATTCTAAATTTAAAAGGTCTGAACGAGTTCATCGTTTACCGGAGGTTCAAAATGCACTCCCTGCATTCCATCTTAGCGGGAATCAGGGGAGGAGACTTTCTAGCCTCCATAGATTTGACCGAAGCATACTTCCATATTCCAATTCGGCCGTCAATTCCTGAGGTTTTGCTATTCAGGCCGTCACTTCCATTATCTTGCCCTGCCGTTCGGGCTGGCCGCTGCCCCCCGGACGTTTACCAAGGTTCTTTCTGTTTTGGCGGCGTATCTCAGGTCTCTTCCCATCAGAATTCAATGTTATCTCGACGATTTGCTCCTACAGGCGTCCTCCCAGCAGCGAGTGGAACAGGACTTGGCCATTACTATACAGGTATTGAGGGACCATGGGTTCTCGATGAATCTGGCAAAGTGCCATCTGGTTCCTTCCACAAGGTTCGTTCACCTAGGGGCCCTGATCGACACACAAGCGGGGCAGGTTTTCCTGTCCCCGGACAGACAGGACAGTATAAGGGCCCTGATTCATTCCATTCAAGGGTCCCTGATGGTTCAGGTAGACCAGCTATCCCACCTGTTGGGGAAGATGATATCTTGTCTGATCATTGTTCCCTGGGCCAGGTTCCATGTGAGACCACTACAGTGGTTCTTGCTCCCCTTTCAGAAGGCAGGAACGAGCTCGTCCAAGATCAGGGTTCAAGTCCCACCGCGGGTCCTACGTTCCCTGACCTGGTGGATGTCAGAGGTCATCCAGAAGGGGTGTCACTTCAGGGAACCACACAGGGTGGTAGTAACGTCAGATGCCAGCCTGCTGGGCTGGGGGGGTCATTGCAGATCCCAGGTGGCCCAGGGCCGCTGGTCACACCTAGAGCTGTCCCACCAGTTCAATTGGCTGGAGCTCCGAGCTGCCCGTCTATCTCTCCAGTTCTTTCTTCCACAGGTGTGGGGGCAGCACGTGCTCCTTCTCACAGACAATACAACATGGACAAAAGCCCATGTCAACAGGCAAGGGGGGACTCGTTCCTGGACTCTAATGCGAGAGGCGGAGGCCCTTTGTCTCTGGGCAGAGACTCACCTTTTGTCCCTGACAGCGGACCACATTGCAGGGACGGACAACGTCGAGGCCGACTGGCTGAGCCGAGCCACTGTGGACCCCTCGGAGTGGAGGCTCCATCCCGGCCTGTTTGCGGAGATAGTCGACCGGTTCAGTCGCCCGGTGGTGGACCTCTTCGCCTCTCCGACGAACTCACAACTTTCTCTTTTCTTCTCCCAATTTCCTGCCCTGGGAGTGGCGGGGGTGGACGCTCTGCGGACCCCGTGGCCCAGGGGCCTTCTATACGCTTTTCCTCCCCTTCCCCTGATCCCAGCCGTCATTCGGAAGTTGTTGTTGGAGGGGGCGGAGATGGTGTTAGTGGCCCCGCACTGGCCCAGGCGGCCTTGGTTCGCCGACCTGGTTGATCTGTTGGTTGCCAGGCCCTGGCGGATTCCCCCGGACAGAGTCGTCCTTCACCAGGGTCCGGTGCAGCACCCGGACCTGCAGTGACTGCAGTTAGCCGTGTGGAGGTTGAGCGGGGGCTCCTGAGGAGGGAGAACTTTCCGGCCAGGGTCATTCAGACTATGCAGGCGGCCAGGCGGCCCTCCACCACTCGTATTTACGAGGCCACGTGGAACAGGTTTGCAGTGTGGTGTGCCTCCAGACATGTGAGTCCAACCTCAGCATCTGTGGTGGAGGTGCTCGAGTTCCTTCAGGACAGGTTGGATATGGGACTTTCCACTAACACTCTACGACGTCAGGTGGCTGCGCTAGGCACTGTACTGACCTTTGGGAAATGGGGCTCCCTCGCTAACCACCCGAGGGTGAAGATTTTTCTGCGTGGAGCGACTAACTTAAAGCCTCCGCCTCTTCACCGTTATCCCACTTGGGATCTCTCTAAGGTTCTTCAGGCATTAACAAAGGCACCATTTGAACCGTTGAGGGAGGCTAGTCTTGGCCTCCTCTCGTGCAAAGTTGCTTTCCTTGTGGCCGTCATGTCTGCCCGACAGATTCGGAGTTGGCGGCCTTATCGGTGCGGAAAGACCTGTGTATTTTCACCCCAACAGGGTGGTCCTGCGGCTGGACCCTGCCTTTCTTCCTAAGGTCAACTCCTTGTTCCACCGAGCGCAGGAGTTGGTCTTGCCGGACTTCTGCCCTCGGCCTAGGCACGCCTTGGAGCAGACCTGGCACACCCTGGATGTCAGGAGGGCCCTCCGTATTTACATTTTTAGGACCGCTTCTTTCCGAAAGTCGGAGGCGCTCTTTGTCTCCTTTCAGCCGTCGACTATTGGCCACAGGGTGACCTCTTCCACGGTGGGACGCTGGCTTCGGGCGTGTATCTCGTCGGCATATGAGCTTCAAGCGCTCCCGGTGCCACAAGGGATTACGGCCCACTCCACCCGCAGTGCTGCCACGACTGCGGCCTGGGCTACTCGGGCGTCAGTAGAAGACATCTGTCGGGTGGCCACGTGGACTTCCCCCACTCCCTTCATCCGTCACTATAGACTTGACTCCTTTGCTTCGGCGGAGGCCGCCTTCGGGAGGCGAGTACTACAGCGGGTTCTTGAAGATCCGGGGTCGTCGGCCCAGGACAGCTCCCTCCCTTAGGGCTGGTCAGTCTTTGGTATATCCCAGACTGGCACCTCCCATTTCTACACTATGGAGAAGGGACGTTGGCTTACCGTGATACGTTCCTTCTCGTAGTGTAAAATGGGAGGTGCCAGCCCCACCCTGTCTGTGGCTGCCTGGACCGGCTCCCTTGGTGGAGCATGTTATTTCTCTCTTTCAGACTGCGTACCGTTCACTTTGGCTGCGTACCATTCACCTTGGCTTCGTTGGCACAAACTGAAGAGACGTCACCAGGGAGGCGGATCTTCAGAAGTTTCAACTCAGAACATAGAGCTAGAGCAAGGAATAACCCAGACTGGCACCTCCCATTTTACACTACGAGAAGGAACGTATCACGGTAAGCCAACGTCCCTTTACTCAGCAACTTTGCTACTAATTTAACAACTGTAGTGATTAACAACAGTGGTAGGTCATAAAATGGGGCAAAACTCACTTAATACCTGTCTTATTTAATGACAGAAATTTTGGGTCCAATTGTTTTAGTAAGTCAAGGACTACCTGTATTCCACTAAATATTAATATGCTTGTACATGATCAACCCAAATACTTTAACCATTTTAATAACTGGCTCTAATAAATATCATAAATATGAGGTATTAATTGGCCCTAATTAATTCTAGAATGAGAGGCTTCCAAGGTTTTCCAGACTACAGCTAGACTGGGAAGTTGAAAACCAACCCAAAGAAGGCAAACAATTTTTTAATGTTTTCTAAGGAAAAAACACGGGCATCTCCACATTCACCAGGAATAAAGCTTGCTCTGAAGACTCATCTTTTTTTTTTTGTTTAAATCAAACACTTGTGCTTGATTTATTAACTGTAGTATTTAAAATTAAGTCCATAAATTGAGTTATACATGGTACTCTACAAGCATATTCAATACACTGAAAAGTTATAGGTTATGCAGACCTAATGACCAAACTTTTTAAAAAGTTCTAAATAAGGGATGGGGGAACTGCAGTCTGTTCAAATATAGTTTTGTATTAATGAAATGATTGTCTTATATGTATGTTCCAGTTCTAATCTTTATTTGTGTAAGATAGGCATTGTTTGGATAAGAATAGTCAATTTGCCTTTTGATAACGTAGTATATAAATACACAATTATAGTGAACCCTGTGCTCTGTGAGACTGCTAGGGCTAGGTAAGAAAGTAGAGCTGAAACAGACAGTCTTGCAATACAGGATCACATAACTACCTTTGGAAGTCTTGGGTGCAGCCGACAGAACCCTCCCAGAGTTTATCATATAGTGGTAAATGATTAAATTTACCTTTTTTCCCCCGGCTTTAATTTTTGCTTAAGTTGCTTTCTGGAACCCCAGTCTTTCCACCTGAAATAAGTTATACTGTCATGATATTGTCTTTGTTTCTTGTAGTATTTTCTACTACAACATCGTCTTTGTGTTGCAGTTTAGATTGAATAATATGATTAAAGGAAGCTATGATGAAAGTTACAGTAAACAGAAGGCATGAAGCCAATATTTCTGGGTCTTAAGGCAATTAATCTAGTTTGGCTTCCTGATTGGCAGTAATACTCAGTTTTCCTTCATTTGTCTATACTTAATGGAAAGATGATTATCTGTGAATTGAGAATGTCATCCTGATTTGTTGTTTGGGACTACATGCCTGCCAGATTTGACTCGTTCTTTAATCCTTAACAAGATGTTCTATTTTACGGTATTGTTTTTCCTGACCAGTTATATCTTCCCATCTCATCCCATCATTTCCATCCAATTTTGTCTCCTTCCTTTTCACTGCTTTCCTTCCAAATACAGCAACTTTTTCTTCTCCCAGCTTCTCCCTGCTTTTCACCTCCTTTATACTGTTTCTGCTGGAAAGAGGAGAGAAGTATGTCAGAGTGTGTGTTTGTGTATTTCTACAGAGGAGGCTGATTTGTATGTAAAAGAGGCAGAGGTACTCTGGTGCAGAGGCCAATTAGTTTTCTAAATGAGATCATTCGAATCACCAGTAGTTAATACAAGTTAACTCTTGAGTTAACAGCCTTGTTTAATGGACTTTGGATGCTATGAATAAAATCTGTAACTTGTAATTTCCTTCAAATGTGTAGAATACTGTTTGCCATTTTATGCATGCATTAAAACCTATTCCCTATTGTATGCATATATAACTGCCTGAAATATGCATACATAAAATGAATAAAATATGCATGCGTAAAATCGTGTTTCCATGCATAAAACATTCACATTTATAGTATCATTTGGATTTAACTGTCATTATTTTCTTAGATACTACTTTCCCGTGTTAGTATGTTAAATCCAGCATTTAGTTGTAATTCAATTTATGCTCCCCCATCACCACTAGTTCTGGCTCTTCTTTTTTTTAGATAGGCTTTTGATGTTTGTGTATGTGCGTCTGCATGCATGCAGTATATAAATGCATGCATATATATATGTATACTCTCTCTCTCTCTCTCTCTCTCTCTCTCTCTCTCTCTCTCTCTCTCACACACACACACACACACACACACACACACACACACACATTATGCACATGCAAGTGTTTTACATGCATGTATTTTTACAGAAAAATATTCCAGAATTGGTTTCAGTGGGACTTGGTGACCTAAATTAGTAAAGGGGAGCAAAATAGATAATGCACAGGATTTTTGTCTAAATAAATATTTCTTGCTGTTTACTTTTCCATTAGAGATGGAGGTGAATTTGTCGTCCTTTGGGATAAATATGATAATGTTAGAAAGATTCTTTTAGTTCATTTTCTCCCATGTTTTTTATAAAGTAGTATTTTTGCAAGAGCATTATATGAGAAACATCAGTAATTTAGATTATTGGAGAGATGCAGGGCATTTCAAAGAGGTATATTGATATATTTCTATTTGTTTAGAAGTCTGGCTTGCTTTTTCTTACTTTCATTATTAGCTTCCCAGTAATGTATGCTATACTGCCAGTTTGCTTTCTGATGAAGTATTTTGAGAGTACCATGGAGCTATTTTGTAAACAAAAAGCCCTGCACTCTAAAAACTGAAAGGTAGTTTTTAGAGTGCCCTTCAACACTTTAAAATTTTCAGATTTGCCTGCTAATCTTGAAGATTTCTGGTTTGTTGCACCATTTTAATCAGGTATATGCAATTTAGATATATCTTTGATATAGTTTTCAGGTCTTGTCACGTGCTACACAGTAGCTGGTATAACCGATGTGTCAAGGTTCCAAGTAATAAGTCCTCAGAATAAAAGTCCAAGGCATCCATTTTTCTTTAAAGTCTGTTTATTAGGAAAATATCAAATTGGCACAGTCTTGGTGCAATTCCGACTCTGGCCAGACTTCGGAATTACACCCAGCAAAAAGCAAAAGTTTGAAACTTCCCCCCATAGTCTCAATCTCCAATCAGTTCTCAGTCCATCGTCTGATGACTCCAAACTCCACCTTCCTCCAGCTGCAGGCACCATCTCAATTCTCACGAGAAGGAATGCCACCTAGCCATAGGTGGCATTATCTCTACAACCCCCCTTCCTGTTGCCAGAATGTGGCGAACCTCAAGCACTGTTGAATTCCTTTATAGAAAAGCTAAAGAAAGCTAAGAAAAGAATAGACAGAAAAAAATAGACAAAGGCTACACTAAAATATGGCTACACGTATGTCAACTTCAGGATCGACACAGTGTCTATTTTGAGAAGGTTTTAAGGGATGAAATAAGTAACCGAAGAATTTAAAACACTTAAAGCACCCAATCTGCTTTTTTCAAATTACCTACTGTAGATGCTCTGTAGATACTGTAGAGTACTGCACACCAAGACAACTAGACACAAGAACAGTTTTTTCCCGAACGCCATCACTCTGCTTAACAAATAATTCCCTCAACACTGTCAAACTATTCACTAAGGCTACATTACTATTACTATTAGTCTTCTCACTGTTCCTGTCATCCATCTCCTCCCACTATGACTGCATGACTGTAACTTTGTTGCTTGTATCCTTATAATTTATATTGATATTGATTGTTTCCTGATTGCTTATTTGTACCCTGTGACTATCATTAAGTGTTGTACCTTATGATTCTTGACGAATGTATCTTCTCCTTTTATGTATACTGGGAGTGGGAGCATATGCACCAAAGACAAATTCCTTGTGTGTCCAATCACACTTGACCAATAAAGAATTCTATTCTATTCTAGATGCTCCAAATTTTGGTACACATGGGGAAGGGCATGGTCACATTTTGCCTCCCTGATCTACATGATACAGGGGAAGGTTGAGATTTGCTTTTCAGATGGTAGGTTGTCCAAAACAGTTGGACAGGGTTACTTGAATAGTAGAAAATAAACAATATTTTCATTCCCTTAGCATTTACAGTGTGAAGCTAGATAAAGAAGCATTATTGTTGTTTCTCTAGAGAAAAGAAAAAGACCATGGTCTAACTAACCGGAGTTTACAATAAAACCATTTTTCAAGAAAGCATTAAGTTGTACTTAAAATGATTGTAACTTAGAAACTGCACCTTGGTTCATGTCATTCATTAGCTTATAAATAACTTACAAAAAAAGACAACAAAGCAGGGGTGAAATGCTGCCGGTTCGGACCGGATCCCCTGATCTGATAGCAATGGTGGCGGGTGGTTCGGAGAACCGGTAGCAAAAATCCCTGAGCCACCCCACCCCCACCATGCCCAGCTGAGCCGCACGATCATCAGAGGCTTTTTTTTTTTACTTTTAAAAGCATTTTTTCTACAACCTCTTCCGACAAAAAAATACTTTTAAAATTAAAAAATAAAGCGTCTGATGATCGCGCACCTCAGCTGGAATCGTCAGAGGCTTTTCAAAGCATTTTTTTCTGCAACCTCTTGGCTGAAGAGGTGGTAAAAAAAATGCTTTGAAAAGTCTCTGACGATCTTAGCTGAGTTGCCTGATCAGCAGAGAGGCATTTTTTAAAAAGCCTCTCTGACGATCCCAGCTGAGTTGCTTGATCGGCAAAGGCTTTTCAAAGCATTAGAAAAAATGCTTTGAAAAGTTTTTTTTTTTTTTAAAAAGTTGGTCACGCCCAGCCAGTCACATTGCCCCCCCACCCCCCCATCAAGCCCACAGAACCGGTAGTAACAAATTTTACATTTCTTCCCTGCAACAAGAAAAGAGAAAGAAGTAGTAATGGGGAGAGTATGCAATTATTTAATTTATTAGCTCCAGAAAGTGGTCAGTGTATGCCAGTTTTTTCAAACTTGACAACTTTATGATGTTGGACTTCAACTCCCAGAATTCTGGGACTTGAAGTTTATACTATACATCTTAAAGTTGCCAAGTTTGAAAACACTTGTAGGCTGTAGGCTTTGCAGACTGGCCATTGTGTAATGAGCAACAATTGTATTTAGTCATTCAGATTCTGGAAGTGACTTGCCCAGTCATTAATGCTAAATAATTATGTTTCAATTTTGTAGAAGCCTATAATAATCAGTTAGTTTTAATAATCACCTAATGTTTTTTCATTCTATTTCAATGTTCCAAAATATAAATATTTCCAATACAAATATAATTCGTATTCACAATTGAGTACATTCTTTTGCTTTTCTTTTTATTATTAGGTAATTACAAACAGAGGAATAACTTAAACAACCGTTGGTTAAAGTATACTTGCAATTCTAATTATTAGATATACAACTAATAATTTGTTTATTATTTGTGCCTTTGGAAAAAGATATCAGCTTATACTATAAAACAGAATATAAACAATACAGGTAACAAGACTATTACGCCATTTGCCACTGAAAAATTGCCATGTTGTAAATCCATGTAACATAGTTCTTTTATACCGGTTTTTTTCTGCATAATCCAATTAGCCCCCTGGATTGTTGATGTTTTTGGCATGAACCTGAGCTTATTATCTTTACTTTTTAACAGGGTACCTGAAGTTGTTGCTCCCTTAACAAAAGACCTAAAACAGTCCCAGTATGTGAACTCCAGTTACAATGGGCCAGCTAAGGAGCCCCAACAGAAAAAGAAAAGAGGAAGAACAAGAAGAGCCAACAATGATAATTATGATGCTGATTATACCACAGGTGGCGAATCTTGTGATGAACTGGATGAGAATTGGGACAGGTATGGGCTGCTCCACCTATTTGGCTGTGGTATAGCACTAATAGCCAGTGAGGTCTATAGAAGATTTTAATTCTAGCAATATCTATAACTGTATGACAGTTGATGATGATGGGAGTGATGATGATGATGATGATCTAAAGGTATATGTTGCCTGATTTCCAGCAACCCTGGGAGATGTTTATGTGCTATGGAAAGAGGAAGGAATAAAAATCGGGGTTCAGTCTCACATTAGGAATCATCAGCTAATATTTTGACAAAAATGGATTATTATTATTATTATTTATTATTTATTTAATTTCTATACCGCCCTTCTCCAAATAGGACTCAGGGCGGTGCACAGCCAAGGTAAAAACAGAGCATACAAAATTTAAAAACAGTATTAAAATAATTACATATTTGGCCGTAAATTAAAACAACCCAATTTAAAATCAATTTAAAATTTAAAATTTAAAATTTGGCTCAAGCTAGCCCAGCTAGTTGGAATAAATGGGTTTTCAGGGCCCGACGAAAAATCCGGAGGTCTGTTATTGTACGCAACTCTGGGGGAAGGTTGTTCCAGAGGGTGGGCGCCATCACAGAGAAGGCTCTCCCCCTGGGGGTCGCCAGCCGACATTGTCTGGCGGACGGCACCCTGAGGAGGCCCACTCTGTGAGAGGGTACTGGCCGGTGGGAGGCTATTGGTGGCAGAAGGCGGTCTCGTAAGTACCCCGGCCCTAAGCCATGGAGCGCTTTAAAGGTGGTCACCAACACCTTGAAGCGCACCCGGAAGACCACCGGAAGCCAGTGCAGCTCGCGCAGGAGAGGTGTCACATGGGAGCGCCTCGTCGCCCCCATAATCCCCCGCGCGGCCGCGTTCTGGACCAGCTGGAGTCTCCGGGTGCACCCCAGGGGGAGCCCCATGTAGAGAGCGTTGCAGTAGTCCAGGTAGGAAGTGACTAGTGCCTGAGTGACTGTGCGTAAAGAGTCCCGATCTAGAAAGGGACGCAACTGGTGTATCAGGTGAACCTGATAAAAAGCCCCCCTGGCCACGGCCGTCAAATGATCTTCTAAAGACAGCCGTGCGTCCAGGAGGACGCCCAAGTTACGAGCCCTCTCCGTGGGGGCGAGTGATTCGCCCCCAATAGCCAGCGATGGCGTCAGCTGGCTATATCGGGACGCTGGAAGCCACAGCCACTCGGTCTTGGAGGGGTTGAGTCGGAGCCTGTTTCTCCCCATCCAGGCCCGCACGGCCTCCAGGCACTGGGACATCACTTCAAGGGCATCGTTGGGGTGGCCTGGGGTGGAGATGTACAGCTGGGTGTCATCAGCGTACTGATGGAACTCCACCCCGAAGCCACGGATGATCTCACCCAGCGGCTTTACATAAATGTTGAACAGCAGGGACGAGAGGACCGACCCTTGTGGCACCCCACAAGCAAGGTGCCTTGGGGTCGACCGCTCCCCCCCCGTCAACACAGATTGCGACCGGTCAGAGAGGTAGGAGGAGAACCACCGCAAAACGGTGCCCCCCAACCCCAACCCCGCCAACCGGTGCAACATGATACCATGGTCGATGGTATCAAAAGCTGCTGAGAGGTCTAACAGGACCAGGATAGAGGAGCAACCCCTATCCCGAGCCCTCCAGAGATCATCCACCAACGCGACCAATGCCGTTTCCGTGCTGTGCCCAGGCCGGAAGCCGGACTGGAGCGGGTCTAGATAGACAGCTTCATCCAGGTACCGGGGAAGCTGTTGCGCTACCACACTCTCAACAACCTTCGCAACAAAGCGAAGGTTGGAGACTGGACGATAGTTAGCCAAAACAGCCGGATCCAGAGAGGGCTTCTTGAGGAGGGGCCTCACAACCGCTTCTTTCAAAGCAGCCGGCAGGACCCCCTCACTCAAAGAAGCGTTAACAATCTTCTGGAGCCAGCCTCGTGTCACCTCCCGGGAAGCCAGTACCAACCAGGAGGGGCACGGGTCCAATAAACATTTGGTCGCGTTCAGCCGTCCCAGGACCCTGTCCATGTCCTCGGGAGCCACAGGATCGAACTCCCCCCAGATAACACTCTCAAGACCTGCCTCAGTCATCCCGTCCGGACATACCCAGTCAGAGGCCAGCCCTTCCCGAATCTGAGCGATTTTGTCATACAGATACTGCACAAAGTCCTCAGCTCGGCCCTGCAAGGAGTCATCCCGCGCCTCCAGATGGAGGAGGGAGCAGGTCACCCTAAACAGGGCGGCCGGGCGATTATCTGATGACGCGATAAGAGCGGCAAAATAGCTAGATTTCGCCACTTTTATCGCCACTAGGTAGGTCTTAATATGAGACCTCACCAGTGTTCGGTCGGATTCAGAGCGGCTGGTCCTCCAACTACTCTCCAGGCGTCTTTTCCGGCGCTTCATCTCCCTGAGCTCCTCGGAGAACCAAGGAGCCAGGTGAGTTCGGTGCCGGGTCAGAGGCCGCAAAGGCACGACACGGTCCAAGGCCCCGGCAGCCACACTATCCCAGGCGGCCACCAGGTCCTCAGCCGAGTCATGAGCCAGAGTCTCAGGAAATGGCCCAAGCTCCATCTGGAACCTGTCAGGGTCCATCAGGCGCCTGGGGCGGAACCACCTGGTCGGTCCCGCCTCCCTGCAGCGGGGTGCAGCGGTTAGAAAGTCCAGTCGAAGGAGCGAGTGGTCAGACCATGACAAGGGTTCGATGACTATATCCCCTGTATCAAGGCCACTCAACCACTGACCAGAGACAAAAACTAAGTCCAGAGTGTGTCCACCCGTGTGAGTGGGGTCATGAATTAACTGAGTAAGGTCCATGGCCGTCATGGAAGCCATGAACTCTCGAGCCACCTCAGACGTTTCGCCGACAGATGGCAGGTTGAAATTCCTCATGACTAGAAGTCTGGGGGTACCAACCGCCACCTCAGCTATGACGTTGAGCAGCTCGAGCAGGGCTGTTGCCATGCGGCAGGGAGCCAGGTACGTGATCAACAAGCCCATCTGTACTCCACGACCCCACTTCACAAAAAGGGACTCACATCCGGCTATCTGTGGAACAGTGGTCTCCCTCGGTTCAAGACTTTCCTTTATAATAACCGTCACCCCCCCCGCCCCTGCCCTGAGCTCTCGGCTGATGGAATGCTCGGAGACCTGGTGGGCACATATCCACGAGGGGAACCCAAAAATGGATGAAATACCTTTCCTGTTACCAAGAAAAAAAATAATCCTATGTCTGAGATGAAGCTCATGCCTTTTATGAAAGCAGGTGCACAATAATTTAAGGTTTTGGAATTCAGTAGAAGTGAAAAATATGGTAGGTAGGTAGGTGCTAGGTACTAGGTGTAGTTGCTGTATTAGTAGTGTGTCAGAGTGTGCACAGTGTGATTATTTTGAGACAACCCAGGAGCAAAATACAGTAAACAGAAGTTTGTCTTTCAAACAATTGTTGATCTACAAGGAATATATACATACACATACTAGGCAAAGTCAGGCAATCAATTATCAACTATAGCACGGAAGCACACACGGAGAGAGAGACACCCTCACAGGGCCTAAATTATGTATACAGCCTCTTAAAGTCGTATCAGCTCAAAAATCTTGCTGACTCATTCTCTGCCTTATATCATTGTAGCAGCTGGTCAGCTTTTAAAGTATTTCCCTGACATAGTGTCATTTGATATCAACCTATAACTATTTGTGTATAAGTGTAGAACAGTGAAGAGAAATGCAGCCAAATATTATATGCTGAAGTGCAGTGTCTGAAACTGTAAGACCATCAACTTTATTTTCAGATGCTACGTATATATATCAATGTCTGATTATAGAATTATGGTGAGGATTTTGATGATGATTCCCTCCCTTGATGTTTCAGTCTACTCCTTTGGCACTTTTTAAAAAAAAGTTTTAAAAGTCATCGACACAATCTGCATTTTTTTAAAAAAACTATTAACTGGCTTGCAATATTTACACTATGTCTATAGTGTTATTATAGTTAAGTGATTTTTCTTGTTGACTATATAATTTTTTAAAAATGATGTTTGACTGATTATGTCTGTAGTTATTTGTTTCTGATTGAGTTTTATGAGAAATCAGTCTGGGTTAACTGGAAGTGTTTAGTGTATGAATATAGTAAATAAATAAAAGAAGTGGAGCAAATTGTTTAAGACAAAATATAATATCATTTTTTAAAAAGGAAAGCCATAACTGCTCTACATTTTGGAAATATATCTGTTCACATTTTAATATTTGTTCAGTATTGCATTAACCTGCAACAGTATGTTCATTCATAATAAGTATTTATCTAGTTCATTTTCTTTCCATACATTTTTAAAAAATCACCCACACAAAATGTGACTATAAAAATAGAAACTTAAGGAAACCTTAATTATTTAATTAGCATTAACTAGCCCACATGTCAACATTAAAAAAAAAAGTTTGCTGGGTTGGGTTGGGTTAAGAAAGAAGGCAATCTGAGTATAAAATGTTGCTTTATTTTGTAGAAATCATTTTCAACCACAAATGCCTATGCCAAGATGAGAATTGCCTGTAGAGAATCAAATTATAGTCATTATATTTTGCTGTTTGGTCAATATGCTACTCATTGTGTGTAGTTCATTGAAAAAAGGATGCAGAAAATATAGCCTGTCAAGTACATTTGAAGAATTGGTGGAATTTGGGACAAATTTGGAGTGTTTTAAAAACAAACTAAATCAGTGGTTTCCAACATGGGGCTCACGCCCCACGCTCCACAGGGGGGCAATTTGACTTTTAAGGGGGGCAATTGGAACCTTGTTTAAACCAAGTTAATGGCCTTTTAGGCTTCCTCAGAGTGAGTAGGAGTCACTTTTTGAATAATAAGAATTATATGGCACGGGGGGGGGGCAGGGGGTCGGCATCAGGATTTTAGAGATGCTTAGGTGGGGCATGGTCAAAAAAATGTTGGGAACCACTAAACTAAATACAAGTTTCTTCCTTTAAAACCCCAGATATTTTTTGGTTAGATACATTTTGCGTAATTTCAGTGTAGCCCTCCAGCTAATAGAAGTTCTGTCTCCATTATAATATGAATTAAAGATGTGGAATTGCAAATTGTTATTATAAAACTGCATGTTTGTACTTATGAGAGTACTAATGTAAAAGAGTATTCAATTAAATGTAAGTGTAATACATATATTGGAGAGCAAAAATGAAAGGTGAATTTAACTCCTATGTTAATATACTTGTTTTTTTTGCAAACGTAAATCGGTTTATTTTGAGTATAATCTGACTGTAGTTATGGACCCAAATCATTTTATAAAATCCATTTTAAATTATTTGTCATCTAGAGAGTATCCATCTGTATCATCAGACCAGCAAAGACAAGCGTACAAGCGAGATTTTGATGCAGGATTACAAGAATACAAACGATTGCAAGCAGAACTTGATGAGATCAGTAAAGAACTGTCTCGTCTTGACAAAGAGCTGGATGACTACATTGAAGGCAGTGAAGAATATAAGGTAGCCTCTTTATTTAAAGTTAAATTGATGCAAACCGGTAAGTCATATATTTTCCACTTTAAAATATATAAGGAATTATTATGTTTGTAGTTAATGTTGGTCCTAAAGTTACCCTAGAAGTTGGCCCTAGAGTTGATCCTAGAGTTAAGGATGTTGCAACTGCTTTTTATTCAGGTCATGTCCAGAAAATAGGTTGAAGTAATTTTCAATAATTACCCAAACCTTTTTCAGCTGTCTCACTGAGTGAATCACCTTCAGACTCATTTAACATCACTGGGATTGCTTCACAGCTTCCTATTTTTGTTTTTTGAAATGTTCTAAAACATGAAGCAATATATACTTTTGCAAAATCAATAATAGGTTAAAGACTATTAAATTATTTTGTTCTCAGATGTTTATAGGATACTGAAGAATTAAGATGAAAACATTTCATTTATAAACAAGGACCTAGGGAAAAACACATTAGAATTTATAATCACTATAATTTTGTTTCCTAGAAATTAGTCTTATCATACTTTAAAAGGCTTACAAGCATTTTTCTGTTTATGAATTTCACAGAACAGTGGAGTTTATCTAACAAATAAGATTACCTGTGATTAAAATCCTTTATTTTTTTGAGCAGGGGAATGGATAGCAATCTCTGATCAACCAGTCACTAAATCGCTGATGGGAGTTGGAGTCTATCAGCATTTGATATAAACTCTGCATCCCTGATTTAGAGGAAATGGCATATTAAGGAAACTTTTAAAACTTATTCAGACAATAAAGTTGTCTATTTGCTATGGTGGTTAACAAAGTAAAAAGTATTCAGGAGTTCAACTTTCACATGAGGAAGGTTTGTGTCTCAATACTCATTGCTTCTTCCTTCCTGACACATTAAAAACTTAACCTTCTTAAAAGATCATATTCTGAGCTTAGTCTGAGAATATTGAAGTCTCTTTCCACTATTTTTTGGTTTAGACATCCTTCCAGTCTATTCAACAATAGTTAAGAAAAATGCTTTGGGCTTCTTTTAGAATATCTTTTCACAAATGCAGTTTTTCTTGTTCCTCTCTGCCAATCATCTTTTTTTGTGTTCCTCTCCATACAAACACAATCGAGACCAGAATTTCATTTGTAAGTCATTGCAGTTGTTAAGCGAGACCCACATGACTCCTTCATTGTGGAGTGCCCCAGGTACAGTATAAGCTACACAGTACAGCAGTAGGCAGAAGCACTGGGTCAAGCTTGAGGTAGTGGCCTTGGGCCTTCAGCAGTCTCAGCCAGCTGAAAGTGATTTCTTTAGGCTTGCAAGAAAGCTTGAAACAAAGGCACAATTGCTTTAAAGATATGTTCATGTTCTGCATGTTTTAACGTATCTATACATATTTCAAATATTTCAAATGTGAAGAGTTAGCAGTAATTTGCCTTTAAATGCATTGGGTTTCAACTCAGTGGGTAAATTACCCCAAATTAGGTAAAAGTGGTTTCTCTTTGGGTAATGACACACAAACCCCTTACCCAATTTAAAGAAGGATTTTCTTATTAGTGATAAACAAGATTGTTTGATAAGTGGTTTAGGTAATGAAGGAAAAGGATTGGAAAGTAATGAACTACTACATGGTTGTCTAATTTGACACTGGGTCTTTTTTTCCCCATAGGCTGCAGCTGATGAATACAACAGATTGAAGGATATCAAATCAGTAAGTGGTTTTAAATACTAAAGTGGCAAGATTCAGTTTTAACTTTAATAAATTTTCATCATTGAATCTTTTCAGGTCCCTCATTTACATTTCAAATTGTTTAGTTTATTTTCTTCTTTCCTTACTCATTCTTCATCTTCAGGCTGCTATGTGAGCTACTCATCATAACTCCTGTTTAATAGCAGCTTCCCGTTTCCCAAATACTCCAGATAGATAGGATCATCTTGTGGAAACAAGTCTTTGGATCCGGCAAAGAAGGCAGAGACACTTTCCCCAGAGCCAATTCTCTATCTACTAGGGCTTTATGACACCAAACCTTGGTGGCACAGCAGACTAAAGTGCTGTTAAATAGCACCAGCTGCCTGCAATTACTGCAAGTTCAAATCTCACCAGGCTCAAGGTTGACTCAGCCTTCCATCCTTTCGAGGTAGGTAAAATGAGGACCCGGATTGTAGGGGCAATAAGCTGACTTTGTATAAAAAAGAACACCGCTTAGGGGGCCCCGAAAGCCCTACTAAGCAGGTGTATACAAAAGTATGAAGGCTATTGCTTAATACATTGTAAGCTGCCCTGAGTCTCCGGAGAAGGGCGGCATATAAATCGAACCAATAAATAAATACAATAAATAAATAAACAAATAAACCTTAAGAAATAAGTCAAAGTGAAGAAAGAGTTATATATAGAGTTAAATAGTTATATAGTAGTCAAATTTACAATAATCACAGTGGTTCAAGATGTAAGAGTGTATAGACTGATTATAGCAAATCTTATACAATATAGGTTTTATAGAGAAAGGGCACAAGAACAGTTTGATCTTCTCATAGAAAGAGTTTGCAACCAGTAGTAGGAAATGTAGATGGGTTGCCTTAGGAATCCCAACTGTCCTCCTGTTGGGGGAAAGAATATTCTTATTCCTAGGGCACTTTGCATAACAATAATACAATTGTCATGCTAACTGCTGTGTGTTGTTATTTAAAGAATTAACTCTCAATCCATCTCAGATAGGGAAAGCTGGAAGGGCATTTGCTATCTGCATCCTTAAGGGGACGGTGGTTGTAAAGACCATCAAAGTTTATGGTTCAAGGAGGACATGCCTAAGGTAGATGATTTAAATGAATAGAAAAAGCTGCCACAGTTAAAGCAATTGTGATAGACCTTGTATCACCAGAAACAGAAGACAGGAAATAAATTCAAAGGTTCAAGTGATGGTACTAATTCTAATAAAGGATAGAAATATAGGATCATTATGCGTACCAACTTATAAAATTAAAAAAGACTCAACTTTGCCTCTGTATAATGCTAAATGTAAAATTAGCTCCATATTCAGTACAATAGTTAACAGTATAATCTTTCTTGAAGATACCAGCATATAAGCATAGCTTGGTCTTCTCAAATTTCTGATATCAGAACCACAGCAAACAAATCTCTCCCTCTCCCTCCCTCCCTCCCTCTCTCTCTCTCTCTCTCTCTCTCTCTCTCTCTCCTTACCTCTGTCCCTAATAAATGTTGAGATTTCTTAATGCCTGGTCTGGCTGACAAAACACAAGTTAGTCACAAGAAAAAACAAGTTCATACAGATCTGTAATAGTAATAAGCAGATTTCTGGTTTGTAAGATCCGTCAGAGCCAGATTTCAGGGACATAAACTAGAATTAAAAGCTGAGAAATTATCAGAACCAAATGGCACTACAAGTATTTCAAACACAAATTCAATTCTGGTTACCCCAAGTCTTTTTTTATTTCAGTAATATAATTTAAATGAGTCAATTTGTTCTTACTGTAAATCTAATAGAATCTGGCCTGGCTTCATCCCACTATTGATTTATAACATCCCAGAGAGCATATTTGGTCCATTAGGATGGGTTCTATTCCATTAATAAAAGAGAAGTGATTTATTTAATATAGCTACTTAATTTGATTTTTAAACTGCAATTCTGGATCTGTTTACTTAACAATTTCATAAAAACAAGCAGGAATTAGTTATCAGGTTGTAATGTGTAAGACACTAAGATTCTGAAAATTGTAATGACTCTTCTTGGATGATGCAAATTAACTCACACATTTTGTAAGAACAGAGATAGAGATATTTTTTTGCTTGTTTAAAAGCAGTACAATTCTTTGGATTCAATTTGGAAAAGGTGTTTCACAATGCTCAAGAGCACAAATAGGACTTATTAAAATAACTGAAGTGGGATTGCCCAGTTCTAGAAATAGACCCAGTGGCTTCAATAATTCACAGCGCATGCTGCTTTCAAGTTTCTCTGCATTCTGAAGCATCTAAACCAAATGTAAAGACAAACAATTTTAGTTTGTTCAGCATATTGTCATTTAAGTACCTTTTGTGCTATTATGGCTGTAGGAACTATAATTTCTTAATTTTGAAATATAGGACAATTTAATTTTATTACTATTCATTACGGTTATGAAATAAATAGCCTTTTTCAAGTCAAACTTCATTCCTGGTGATTTCTTGGGTACATAAATGTTGTTTTCTTGACCTCAAAATAAGAGTGATTTTTCATTGTGTTCTTTGGGATGTTTTATGACTTCCCAGAAGCCCTGGGATGTCCTGTGATTTTTGTTGTTGTTCATGTTTTATTTACTTTATTTGAATAACATATCTCAAAATTCCATTTCAATCAAACAGTGTGTTGTCTGGTTACAGTTGTTTTGAGGTGATCGTAATCAAAATGTTTACAACAACATCACAATAACATTGATACTATAATAACAATATTTTGTTTGTCTATTTTATCAAATTTCCGTTTTAACATTTATCCTTTTTATGTCCCTGCATTTCTAACTTCTGTTTTTATTGTCTAACCATTGGTAAAATAAGTCCCATGTCAAAATGTATTCAGTTTCTTTTTTGTCCTTAATAGTAAGTCCTGGTGGTTTCCTTAATCAGGTCCCACTTTGCTTAGTTTTTTTACAATAAACAATATTGTAAAAACTTTTTACAATAAGTTAGCTACTGCCATCTGCTGTGATTATTTTTATGGATTAAAATAGAAGTATTAGTTACATTAGCATTGTATTCTTAACATTAATTTTAATAAATTTGACATTAATACTGCTTTGCACATTGTCCTTAGTCCGCAGATTATAAGAACCGAAAAGCACACTGCAAGATGCTGAAGAGTAAATTGTCCCACATCAAAAGGATGGTCAGTGATTATGACAGTCGGTAGTCATAACAAGAAGGAAACAAATCAGGTTGCATAATTTTCATTCAGCTGGAATACCTTTGTGTTGGACAATAGCCTGAGAGATCCTTTGTATACTTTTATATACTTCATAATATTTGTGCCATGTTTACCATGAAATAAGAATTCAGTATATGGGATCTTTTATAGTTTCACTGAGTCAAGGAATTTTACCACATATGTTTTCAGGATCAACAGTGGACATCTTAAGCATTTGCTTTCCTTGCCTTTGCTAACTCATTCCATTTTTCTCAGCATATTGCAATCTTAATTTCAGAAAAAAATGATAAATGTTTTTCATTACATCTTATATAGTACGGTATAAGCTATGTCCTTTATCTAAAACACCTGTCTTCCTATTTTATTCTTAACCAATTTTATATATCTAGGTTACTTGTAAATAAAAAACTAGCAGGCTTTACTTTTAAATGGCGTCTAAATGGACCCATTGTTGATTAGCCAGTATAATATATTATTGACAATGTGAAACAATGTAAATTTATTCTGTTAAAATCTCAACTTGTATTTTAAGTATCATTTTATTACAGAAATATAATTTTTAGTACTAGTATGTTTAACTTGACTGTCCAATTTGTAACTCTTACAAAAATGCCTGTATGTTATATTTGACTATATAAGCAGCTATAATTCTATACAAACTTAATGGGAAGTCCCAAATCAATGAGGTTTATTTCTGATATTGTATGCACATTTAACCAGTCCTTTTAAATTGCCAAAAAATCTAGGCTATTCTGTAAAGACATATGATACCATGGCCAAATGACAAAACTGAAGTAAAAGCAAATGAATTCACATTATGAGTAGTCCTTGTGTAACAATCATTCATTCAACAACTGTTTGAAGTTACAGTGGTGCTGAACAAGTGGTACTTTTGACCAGTCCTTGAAGTTTTGGCTGTCCCAACGCCCCTATAGTCATGTGATTGCAATCTGAGTGGTTGCCAACTGGCTCATACACTTAAATGGTTGCAGTATCTTGTAGACATGGGATCGCCATTTGAAAACTTCCCTGCCAGTTTCCCCCAAGGAAAGTCAATGGGGAAGCCAACAGAGAAGGTTACAAGTTGGTAGGTTGCTCATGTCCTCCCCCACCCGGCAGAAACTACCTCTGGCCCTGCCATGTTCAAACCATATGCCCTGCTTGCAAACTGTCTGGGACTTGCTTAATGACTCTTCATCCTGGCTTAACACCACCAATGGGGGAGCGTTGTAAGGAAGTGATGTGGTCACGTAACATTGCATTTTACAACCACATTGGTTAGCAATAGAAATTCTGGTCTGAATCACAATGGTTAACCAATGACTACCTGTAACATATTTAATGTCGTAATGCAATAATAATATTAAAATATTAAAATATTTCATATATTTTATGATATAAATTTTACCATGAAAACAAGTACTATAAAACAAGAGACCCTAACTTTTATACTAATTCTAATTCTCTGTTAGTTTTAAATGCGGGCACTCTTTTGACAATTATCTCTAGTGTTAATTGATTGAACACTGTTGCTGATATCGAACCCTGATGGAAAAATTATAAGCACTGAATTGAAAAAACAGATGCATTCATTTCAGATGTGTTCCAGTGTTGTACCTCATGAATGGAATTGGGGTATGTATTTTCTTTTAGTGGGTCCCTAAAATTGCCCAATTTTAGGTTTCTGACAGTGGCTCTATCCAGAATTCTTTTAGATTAGAGGTGGGGAGAGATGCTGGGGAATAAAATGAATGCATGCCATACAATTAGCAGAGGTATATGATGAGTCTGAACCAGGGGTGAAATCCAGCAGGTTTTGACAGGCTCTGGAGAACCGGTAGTGGAAATTTTGAGTAGTTCGGAGAACTGCAAATACCACCTCTGGCTGGCCCCAGAGTGGGGTGGGAATAGAGATTTTGCAGTATCCTTCCCCTGCCATGCCCACCAAGCCATGCCCACCAAGCCACACCTACAGAACCAGTAGTAAAAAAAATTGGATTTCACCACTGGTCTAAACTATGGGATTGCAAGCAAGTTTGATTGTAGAACCATAGAGTTGGAAAGGACACCAGAAGTTATGCAGTCCAAAGGTCTGTTAGACTCTGTTGCAGGGTCTCTTTTAAAAAATCCATTGAGACCAGTAGGATTCCGTCATGACTAATAAGTCCCGAAATGTGACTGTTTGGATCTATCTACTGTACATTTATGTAAGCACTGTAATAATTTTTGTTTTAAAATCACTTTTTTAAAATAATGGAAATTATGTCTAAAATATGTGACTAGAATGCAATACCTGTATGTTGAAAGACTGGATTTCATTTTGTAATTTGTGATACAGTGATACAATGTCAATAAAAATAAAAACTTTGTCAATGTATAAACAATCAAATCAATTGTTTTGTTTCTTATCATATGTGTAGGAACATTAGGTTTAGTTTCATTTCTGGACTATCTCAAGTTTCTTCATGAATGATCAAATTAGAGTGTTAGAAAAATTCATCAATCCTTTTCTCTGTGAAAAATAACCAAGACACTGTTCAGAAGCATTATCTTGGGGAACAAATAAATTGTAGGAGATGATCAGGTTGAGTCCAAGGGAAGGGTAAGGCACATAATCATTTTGGAGTCCCTTCATGCCCACAAGAGATCTAAAAAAGTTCAGCCTTCCTTGAATGTTGTTGACTCTTTATCTACTGCCAATTTGCCTTGACCATTAGTAGTTCAGATTTTTGTAGAGTGATACCACAGAGTAAACTTGTAATCATTTGAACAACCCTAGTTCCTGATTTCTTGCACCTACAGAAACGTCTTTGAAATATTTACCTGCCAAATTGGAAATGCAATACTTTATCAGACCAATTTAGTAGCACAGTTTGGGATTCTATTATTGGTAACCCTAATATGTATATTAGTCTACTCATCTGATAAGTAATATGGTATTGGAGTCGATCCCTGGAGATAAAATGGAATTAAAGAACTGTTTAAAAGAATTTTTAAAAAGATATTGCATTAGGTGCTACTTGCCAATGTGTTTATAGAAGTAATAAAGTAATATATCATATATCAGGAATCCAGAAGTGTGCCTTCCTCATAGCATTACCTACTTTCTGGATTGCTCCCCTTGAGATCAAGATGGCCCCTGTTTTGTTATTGTTTAAAAGAGCTTGAAAAATCTGATCCTTCACCCAGGCTTTTAGTGAGTTAAAGAGATCCCTCACTTCATTTCACCTAGTCACTTGCAATCTTTTATTTTTTCTTGATTTTCTTGTAATTTCTCGTTGATCCTGGCTCCAGTGGTCAGGATTGGGTAGTGACACGCTCCAGTTATTGATTGATTGAGTCTGCAAAGCTGAGAAGCTCCTCCCCTTTGTCCTGCTTCCCAGCTTTCTGACTCAATCCGGTTGTGAAAGGCACGTTTGAGCCTAGCTCTGGCAAAAGTTTCCCTTTTGCCACCTAATTTCATCTCCTGCTCCCAAAATTTTTGGTAGAGCTCCCAGTGCGAAGGGGTTCGTACCCGAGACCGCTGGAGGCCAATTTTTGGCTGGTGAGGACTGTAGGTTCCCGGCTGGTTGAGCCTGGTCCCCACCTTAGCGTGGAGGGCTCGTTCCCTCTACCGCTGCATACAAGGGGCTTGCCTCTTGCCTGGCCAGGCAGAGGCGTTGGAGAGAACTATCGGGGATCCGATAGCCAGCAGATCGAGGCGAATTTCATCAGCGGAGCTGCTTTGGAGGCAGGCCACGAGGCCTGAAGCCCCTGTTAGCCTCAGCTCCTTCCGAACGGCTCCTGGGCACAGCGCAGCAGCGGCCCAGCTTCCCATTGGAGGCCGCCTGGCGTCCTTCGCCAGCCAGTGGGCAGCTACCTCGTCGGACGCATGGGTCAGGGAGACTATCAGTTCTGGCCTCTCTCTCGAATTCCTCTCCACCCCCCCAGAGAGGTTTCTTCGCTGTCCCATCTCACAGAGCCGTTCTTCCAGGCTCTTGGTGGCCTCTGCCATCCGTCATCTACTGGAGATTCGGGCCATCGAACCGGTGCCCCTGGGGCAGCACGGTCAAGGCTTCTATTCACGCTTGTTCGTTATCCGGAAATCGTCAGGGGGGTGGAGGGCGATTTTGGACCTCAAATCCCTGAACCGCCGGATAGTCTACTGGCGGTTCAAGATGCAGTCCCTCCAGACCATCTTGGAGGGCATCAGGGTCGGGGATTACCTCTCGTCAATCGACCTGACGGAGGCGTATCTCCACGTCCCCATCCTCCCGGCCCACCGCAGGTTTCTCCGATTCTGTTTCTCGAACCAACACTACCAGTACAGGGCCCTCCCATTCGGCCTCTCGTCAGCCCCCAGGGTATTTACGAAATTAATGGCCACCATAGCGGGCCACCTCAGGGCTATTCCCATCCGGATGCAGTTCTACCTGGATGACCTTCTGGTCCAGTCTGTCTCGGAGCCTCTGGCTCTTCGGGATCTCTCATCCACCATCCGGGTTCTGGAGGCCCATGGGTTCTCTATAAATCGGGCCAAGAGCCACCTGGTCCCGACGACGCATCTCCAGCACCTGGGTGCTGTCATCGACATGAGGCAATGCAAGGTCTATCTTTCCCGGGACCGCCTGGCCAGTCTGCGGTCTCTGGTCAGGGCAGTGAGGACAGGGAGGGGCTCTTCCCTGTCCTCCCTCTCCCAACTCCTGGGAAAGATGGTATCTTGCATCGGCGTAGTTCCCTGGGCCCGGCTCCACTGCAGGCACCTGCAGTGGTTCCTGCTCCCTTACCAGAAACAAGGGCTGGGTTCCTCCCATCGGTTTGTCCTCCTCCCCCCCAAAGTCATCAGGTCCTTAGATTGGTGGACCTCGGGGGCCCTCCTTCAGGGGAGGGAATTCAGGGAACATCAATGTCTGATCCTGACTACAGACGCCAGCCTTCCCGGCTGGGGGGCACACCTTTCGTCTTCCCTCGCTCAAGGTCGCTGGACTCGAGCGGATTTAGAGCACAACATAAACTGGTTGGAGCTCCGGGCCATTCACCTGGCCCTTCGGGTCTTTGTCCACAAGGTACAGGGCAGACACGTCCTCGTCAGGATGGACAACATGGCCACCAAGGCCCACGTGAACCGCCTAGGAGGCACCCGCTCCCGTCACCTCATGGAGGAGGCCGAGAGACTGGGTTCCTGGGCGGAGACACACCTCAAATCCTTGAGGGCAGCCCACATCTCCGGTCACCAGAATTCTCAGGTGGATTGGCTGAGCAGAGCCACAGTGGACCCCGGGGAGTGGTCTCTGGACCCTCTGCTCTTTGCGGAGATCACCTCCCTGATGGGGTCTCCAGTCCTGGACCTTTTCGCCACACAGTCCAATCGGCAGACCCAGAGGTTCTTCTCAAGGTTTCCGGAGCCAGGAGCGGAGGCCGTGGACGCTCTCCACAGCGCATGGCCCCCCGGCCTTCTATATGCCTTCCCTCCTCTCCCAGTCATCGCCAAGGTCATCAGGAAGATGCTACAGGAGAAGGCGGAACTTCTGCTCATCGCCCCCCATTGGCCTCGCCGGCCTTGGTTCGCGGATCTGATAGCCCTCTCGGTTCGTCCTCCATGGCGTCTTCCTCCGGACAGGCTCGTCCTACGTCAAGGGTCCCTTCTTCATCCGGACGCCGCATGGCTACAACTAACCGCTTGGCGATTGAGCGGCGCCTCCTGAGTTCCCGTCGTCTTCCTCCCAGAGTCGTTGCAACTATCCAGGCAGCTCGTAGGCCTTCAACCACTAGGATCTACGACTCCACCTGGAGAGCATTTTCGTCTTGGTGCGACAGACATTCCATCACCTCTACGGCAGCCTCCACAGAACAGGTCCTCATCTATCTTCAGGATCGCCTCGACTCAGGTTTGGCTCCCAACACACTCCGCAGGCAAGTAGCAGCTATTTCCTCCATTCTTTGTTGCGGTTCACAGGGTTCCCTAGCCTCTCGCCCTCTCATTCGGCAATTCCTCAAGGGAGCATCCAACCTTCGGCCTGCACCCCTCCATAGATATCCCACCTGGGACCTTCCTAAGGTCCTGGATGCCCTAACCAGGGCTCTCTTTGAACCCCTCAGGGAAATTGGATTACGGTTCCTATCGTATAAGGTCGCCTTCCTTCTGGCCATCACATTGGCCAGGAGGGTGTCGGACTTAGCTGCCCTCTCAACTCGAGAGGACCTATGTATCTTCCATCCTGACAGGGTGGTACTCAGATTGGACCCCACCTTCCTTCCCAAGATTAATTCTCCTTACCATAGGTCCTTGGAATTAGTCCTTCCAGACTTCTGCCCTCATCCTACCCACCCGCTCGAAAAGGCTTGGCACTCTCTAGACGTCAGAAGGGCCCTCCGCATTTACCTTCGGCGCACCTCTTCTCTACGCCAAACTGAAGCCCTCCTGGTTTCCTTCCAGCCTTCGTCCTTGGGCAGGAAGGTTTCGGCTGCCACTCTGGGTCGTTGGATCCGCGCCACCATAGCTAAGGCTTATGAGGTCCTCTCCATCCCGGTTCCTCGCCGCATCACGGCGCACTCTACCCGCAGTGCTGCCACTTCAGTTGCATGGGCCACTCAGGCTTCATTGGAAGAAATCTGCAGGGCCGCCGCCTGGGCGTCCCCCACCCCCTTTATCAGACACTATCGTTTAGATAGGTTTGCCTCGGCTGAGGCTGCCTTCGGGCGCAGGGTCCTCCAACAGGTTCATCTGGGATCTTCCCCACCCCCTCGGGCAGTTCCCTCCCTATGAAATTAGGCTTGGGCATGTCCCAATCCTGACCACTGGAGCCAGGATCAACGAGAATGGGCGTTGACTTACCTGAACGCTTCTTCTCGTTGCTCTGGCTCCAGTGGTCAGTCCCACCCAGTTGGGGCCCTCGTCGGTGGGGAGGTTTCTGTGGATCTTTCTTCTTCTCTTACAGCTCAAAGTGCCTGTCTGCGTTGTCGTCTTTTATCAGAAAGCTGGGAAGCAGGACAAAGGGGAGGAGCTTCTCAGCTTTGCAGACTCAATCAATCAATAACTGGAGCGTGTCACTACCCAATCCTGACCACTGGAGCCAGAGCAACGAGAAGAAGCGTTCAGGTAAGTCAACGCCCATTCTATTACTGTATTAATAGCTCATAGTTTAGTTTAGTTTAGTTTAGTTTAGTTTAGTTTAGTTTATTTTTATTGAATTTATATACCGCCCTACTCCCAAAGGACTCAGGGCGGTGAACAGCCATAGAATAAAACATATAGATACAAAATTTAAAATAAGATAAAATGAATTAAATAAATTGGCTGAACAAATTTAAAACTCCAATAATTTAAAACCAAATTTAAAATTTCCATTTAAAAAGGGGAAAGACTTAGGTCAGGCCAGCTTGATGAAATAAGAAAGTCTTGAGCGCGTGATGGAAGGTACACAGATCTGGGATCCTCCGTATCTCCGGGGGGAGCTCATTCCAGACAGTAGATGCCCCCACAGAGAAGGCTCTCCCCCTGGGGGCCGCCAGTCGACATTGTTTGGCCGACGGCACCCGGAGGAGCCCCTCTCTATGGGAGCATACTGGTCGGTGGGAGGCTATTGGTGGTAGCAGGCGGTCCCGTAAATAACCAGATCCTAAGCCATGTCCTAAGTTGCTGAGAGTTAATAAAATTTAATAAATTGTTATATACTGTACAAAGATGGTTTTTAAAATTGTATGTATATTGCAAAAAGGGAAGAAAAAAACTTCAAAGTACTGTATATACCTTGTATGCATTAAATCTAAGGCAAGAGACTGTTTATTTCAGTTTCAGTCTGTTTTCAGCAATACTAATGAACTGAATATTGTTATAATTTCATTTTTTGTAACTTGTCTGCAATTTATATATAACTTGATAGCAGTCCACCATCACTTTAAAACTAATGGGAACAGGTTATATAAGGAGAATAAAGCTCAGTAACTCAAGCCTAAACTAATTTACACTAATCACATGAACCATAACAAATATTTTAGTTTTTTGTACATCCAGTCCATTTCTATTAAGCATTTGAGTGTCGGCAATAAAAGATACTTACTTAATGCAAATAGTTATTTTTAAAGATCTACAGTAATTTATATCAAATGAAGTTTGATAGTTTATTTCTGCTCTCATGGAATCTTGGGATCTGCAAATTTATTCATGATGGAAATTGAATATACTGTATATTCATGTATTTCCATTGGCCCAAATAATTGTCTTTATAATTTCCTGAACAAATGAAGTAAATGAGAAATAAGTTAGAAGGCTAAACATTAGAATCACAAGCTATTCTGATTCACAAACTCATCCAAACCTGTCCCTTCAGGTGTTGCAAGAAATTATCTCCTGCTAGAAGAATGTTTTGTTAAGAGCATTAAGTTGGAAACTTATCTGATTAAAGAGTAATGTTTGATGCTCCTGTTTTGAACTGGGATATGTAAATACCTGGATCTGCCCTATACCACAGGGAAGGAATTTCCAAAGTAGAAAAAAAGGAACACAAGGTTCACACCAAGTTTCAATTTTAGTTAAGGAAAAAAAGGCCGTGGGTACAGAGCAGTGATGGCTAATCTTTTTGCTGTCGTGTGCCATGGAGGGAGTCTCTCTCGTGTGTGCCCACATCCATAATTCAATGTGTCCCAGCCCCCCCCATGCATGTGCGTGTGACCCCACCCCCCCGCTCTTGGCACGCAATAGCATGGGGGGCCAGGTAGGCCCATTTTTCGCCCTCCCCACGCTCCACAGACTTTCTAGGAGCCTGAGGCGGGCGAAAATGGTGTTCCCCACCTCCCTGGAGGCCGGAAATGGCCCATTTCCCGACTTCTGGTGGGCCTGAAAGGCCCGAAAATCAGATGGCCGGTGCACGCATGCACGCTGGAGCTGAGCTAGGGCAACGCTTGCGTGCCCACAGATATGGCTCCACCTGCCACCTGTGGCACACGTGCCATAGGTTCTCCATCACAGGTATAGAGCCATGGATTGCAGTCAAATATTTCATATGACATTTTCATTAACATTTTTTAGATTCTATTAATTGCCTCAAAATAAATAGATGAAAATATCTGTATTCTTTCTGAAGAGTTAATACAAGACCTATGGAATCTGAAGGGCAGTCTCATTAAAATTAGGGTGTTGATCTTAAAATAAATTGCAATTGTATGTATTTGTTTCATATGGGAGTGTACTACTTACAAGAACACATTGTAAAGTTTGTGACGTATATGTAAATTATCAGCTATTAATAGAACTAAACATATCTTAAGCTCTAAACATAAAATATATATCCAATACTGTTCTTCAACTGAAGTATTACAGCTAATCCTCAATTTATAACCACTCATTTAGCGACGTTCAAAGTTGCAAGACACTAAAAAAATAACTTGTGTCTGCTCCTCACACCTACAACTGTTGCAGCATTCTCACAGTCATTTGGGCACTTGGCAACGTTGCATATATTTACGATGGTTGCAGCATCCTGGGGTCACATGATCATCATTTGCAACCTTCCCAGCTGGTTTCCAGCAAGCAAAGTCAATGGGGAAAGCCAGATTTACTTAACTGCAGTCATTCACTTAATAACACTGGCAAAAGGCACAAAAAAAATGGGCATGAGTCACTTAACAGCTGCCATGGAAATTCTGGTCCCAATTGTGATCGGGATTCTACCTGTATTGAGAACTACCTGTATTGGAATTTTTTAAAAAATTAAATTGCTTCAGTTTTATACTTGGGATCCTACCTTTTTTCTTCCCTTCCTCCCTTTCTTGAATTTTTATGTACTTCAACTGACAAAACTTAAGTATTTTACAAATAAAACATCATAACAAATAGATATAATAAATTTATCTATCTGTTCATGCACAAATTCTGACTCATAAAACCACAATAGTATCATGCACATATAAAGCACCTTCTTACCACTCTCCTAATCCTTGAATGTGCACTTTAATAGCACTGTTTTCAACAGCTTTGTGAATGCTAATAATGAGGATGCAATTCTTATTTCTAAAAACAACTGGCTTCATAGGAGTATGAACAGAGAATATTAATCTCCAAGTATCCTTTTGCCATAACTCATGGCAGGAGGCAGGATATAGTCTTTCTTGCAAGTGCTCTCAGGAGGGGAGATGTTACCCAAAGCAAGCAATCATTTTTTAATAGAAGTATGCTTTTATAAAGCAGCAAGCTATGAATAGTTTTAAAGAAATGTGCAGGTTTGGTAGCAATATTTAGAGGGTATCCAGATATTTCTACATGTTTGTAGTATAATGGTCACCATTCTGAAAGTGTAAAACCATCATGGAAAAAGTCTTTTTCTTGTGCACTGATCAGATTAATATCCCTTGACGAGAGCACCTGATCATGTTGTTTGAAATCAATATTGCATTTCATAGGCAATTTGCTATACACTTAGCAATAGTTGTTTTTAAGTA
Source organism: Arizona elegans (assembly GCA_022577455.1). Lineage (NCBI taxonomy): Eukaryota > Metazoa > Chordata > Lepidosauria > Squamata > Colubridae > Arizona > Arizona elegans. Next base: position 61,959,214 of record JAKOOJ010000008.1, read on the forward strand.
TGCCTAGTGGAATTTTATCACAGAAAATGACAGGATTTTATACAGCTCCCTTAAAAAGTCTGTTAACCCTTCCCCTATGCAAACATTTTAAAACAGCATCACTTATGAAAGTCCAACTATAGCGTAGCCTATGTTTCCAAAGTGCAAGTTGCAGATGCTGAGTTCAGCAACCTTAGGCTGAGAAAGAGTGGTTTATTATAATTTTCCAGTGATGATGGTACAGATCATAGTAAGAAGCACAGTATCTTTTGAACCAAATCCTTCCTATGCATACCCATTCAACTTCCTTAAATTGATCCCTCCTGACCAATTCAATCCAATCATCAGTTGTATCTGCAGAAACCAGCTGTGCTCTTGACTTAAAATGCTCCATATTTACACAGAAAGCATGTGGGTTATTATATATTCTGATGGTGTCTTTTTTCCCCTAACTAATGCAAACTATTCAGTCAAATTGAACCCTTCCTCCTCTTTTGCTATAATTTGTAGCTGCTTAGCGAGTGGGGATACATTGGTATTCAGTCACAATTGTACTGCAAACTATGACATGCATCCTCTCCCATCATTTTTTAAATAAATTGCTCTCACTCTCACGCCTAAATACTGCACATAAAAACAGAGAACGATGCGGTGTATGATCCAGAAGCGAATAAAACCCAAAACTCAAGAATTGGGGTTTTTATCTTTGATACACCTACGCAAAACAACTTTTCGATTCAGCAGAACTCTAAGATACCTTAGAACAGAGGTCCTCAAACTTGGCAGCTTTAAGACTTGTGGACTTCAACTCCCAGAATTCTCCAGCCAGCTGTGCTGGGAGTTGAAGTCCACAGTCTTAAAGCTGCCAAGTTTGAAGACCTCTGCCTTAGAAAGTCTCCTCCAGAAGTCCCCTTTCAAGGATTAAGCCTCTCTAAGCCATTGCCTAATAACAAGAAATTATATTTATTCTGTATCTATATGGTGTTTTCTTCCCGCGATCTCGACCTTTTTCTTCGGCGGAACTATGCTGCACCGTTTCCGCGCTGCGACCGGAGTGTTTAAAGAAGGGAACTGAATGGGAGAAGAGGCGGTGTTTGGTTGGGTTGTTGCCGGTTCTTTCAGGGAAGGCTGGGTGGGTTTACTTTGCTCGTCTCCTCGTTTTTCCAAACAGCTTTTTGACGAAGAAAAGGAGGCTTGGTGAATCCCCCCGGTTCCGAGTTTTTTTTTTTTTTTAACTCTGTCAGCGGAGAAACGCTGTGAGTGCAAAATGCTTTTCTCTTAAAATTGCTGCTGCTGCTCCAGGAACGGGAACCTTCCCTATTCAGACATGATAGAGGCTGGCTTTTCTTCGACTGTAGCAGTCTTTGGTCAAAGTTTTTGGTCTCGTGTTTTGTGTTACAAATACAATTATTGTTTTCCGTTTCTGAAGTTCACCTTGCAGCCCGCTGTCCGATTGTCATGTCTTTACCTCTCTAATCAATCATACTTTGAGATTACTGGCAATAACTGATTATATAGTCTTTATTTTTTGCGTTATCTTTTACAAACGTATCTGAATAAATAGATGTGTCAAAAAAACGTATTACACATTAAGTTACATAAATTCCAAGGATATACTTGTAAAAAGTATTTTTTCCCCTATGTACACAGTAAAGGTATAGGGACAACATCTTAAAAACATACGTGAAATTTATGATTATTCACAAATTGGTCCCTTTGATAGTGAATTAAATCAAATGTCCAAGATGCGTAAGAATAGTGATGTTAACCTACATGGATCAGAATGTATTTAGAAAGTAAGGAAATGGGCTGATTTCCCACAGAAGGAATAGAAAAAGGATGTGGAAGTGCCTTGGAATGGAGGGAAAAGAATTAACAGATTTGCAGAATTCTAAATGAAAGTATATGAAAGCTGATGGTGAACTTTGTGGCCTCTATTAAGTCTTAGCTGGATGTTTTCCATGTAGCAAATATACAGGAAACTTTTTCAGAAGTGAGGGGAACAGTTACATAAATTTAATCTGAACACTATTCAGGGATATGATTATATTAGCTTTATATAATTTCATGTATGCATTGTGTGTGAATATGTGCTTCTGTGTGGCTATTAGTACAATGTTTTAAAATCTTTAATTAGATTGTGATAATTGTTTTTGTTACTTAACTAGGAAAACATTGATTCAAAGAAATGGATGATGAACCTGAAAGAACCAAACGGTGGGAAGGGGGTTATGAAAGAACATGGTAAGTTTGCTTTTTCAGCACTTAAGTTTCCCTCCATTTTTTTTAAAAAATGTGGCATCCTGCTGTAAGTACAGCACAGAATTCTTACTCTTTTTGTTTCTTTTGTTTCTAGGGAAGTTCTTAAAGAAGATGAATCTGGATCATTAAAAGCGTCTATAGAAGATATTCTCTTTAAGGCCAAGAGAAAAAGGTAAGCATTTATTGAGTATGATGTATAATACACTATATTGATATAATTTTACAAGAAATGTGTAAATTTAAAGGTAGTTAATTCCATTCCAATTGGATGTGGAATATTCAGCTCTCCCTTGTTTGAAGTTATATTCAGTCAGATAAATGAAATATAGCACTGTTCTTATCTTTAGTGCTTTATTTTAAAATTCCAAAATATGCCTTAGTAATATTTGTTTATTTATTTAAATATTTTACTCCATTGTTCAGCTGAAAACACTGAGAGTGATTTTAAAATTAAGCAGGTAGGATATTTAATGCTAATATTAAATAAGTAGGCAGTCACATGTCAAAAAAGAAAAGAGAGATTTGGACTGAGAAGGTAAAAATGGAATTCAAGCAAACTTTGTAGATAGCATTATCATATAACAACCAGTTAAAATGACATGCTAATATTAGTTAACATAAATATTTGTGATTTGTTTAACAATTGTGACTCAAATGCCAGTTGAATGTGATAGGATTTATATCTCAGTAAACACAAAACTATACCTGTAATGTGATGTTCTTAAGATAAGATAGATAAAATAACTTTTATTGTCATTTTTTTGTGAGCACACTGGCACATTAAAAATAAAATTCTGTTGCCTGCTCTCAAGAGAAGTATATATCTACCTAAACACATACATAATACACATATATACATGGTACATATGTATTAATCACTGTCCATTTTGAATACATAGTGGAAAAAGGAAACCTGAGAGTTCATAAGGTTGATGCTATATGTTCTTGATTTCATTATAATTAAAAATTAAGGTACAATTTGTTTATACATTTTTTAAAGTAAATATAGTAGTACAAATAATGGAACATAGCCTGATACAGTTATTCAGTTTGTTTTTAGTATCATAAACGTTTAACTATTCATGTAAATTGTGTAATTAATTTTTTTCTGCAAATTAATTTTATAGATTTCTAGATACTGCTTTAACTCTCAACATTTATTTTTAACAGTTTCTAATTTTGCTGTTCATTTGGTTTAGAATTCCAGTTCATTAAACCTTGTGTCTTTTCCTAGAATAGGAGGCTTCTCTCATAGTAATTAATATGCTAGACACCATGTGACTAGATACTGAAATGGGTCTGGCCTTGAAGACTACTCAGACGCTATAACTAGTTCAGAATGCAGGGTGTGAGTAGGTATGGGTGCACATCACTACAGCAATGTAACGTTATGTCATGAGATGACATACCAGTATTTTTCAAGGAGCTTCTGGTCTTTCATAAAGCCCTTCATAGTACTTGGGCTGGATATTTGCAGGATTGCTTCTCCAGTTGTATCTATCTACCTGATGAGGTTTGGAAAGCTTGGTATCCTCCAGGTCCAATCACTTAAACAATGGCACTTTATAGGACCCAGGGTTCATGCCTTCTCGGTTGCCATGTGTATCCTATAAAACAGTATAGCTTCTGAGATCTATGTGACCCTCACCTTGCTGACCTTTAGGAAAGAATATGTGCTGTGAATTACTTTTATACTGTATAATGTTCTAAGCACCATAAATGTAATATATCTGATTTGTTCCTCGAGTACAGCTATTTTTTTATTGTTTTAATCCTTTGTAAATTTCTCAGAATCATCAATGAGTAGGCAGCCTAAAAATAAAAAAAACCATAATTCAAATAAGCAGTTAAAAAAAAATCCAGTAACTAAAACCTTAGGGCAGAATATGGTTGTTAGTATGTTAGGAGATGCAGTTTCCCCGTATGCCTTAAGTATAGCTTCAAAGTGAAATGGACACTCTGTTAGGAAAAGGATAGGAAAAGAAAGCTCTGTACTAATGATACCAGGAGAGAGTTTTATTAATTTCTGGTTCTAGGATATGAAGGCTGCCAGCAAATAGGCCTATTTTCTTATTAGTATTTAAGTATTTAATTCACTCCTTGCCAAGTTATTCTCATTAGATGGACAGATTTTATTCTGTCAAGATGCTTCATACAACTAGGTGTTATGCCACATAAGGCTTTTTAGATCATACACTGCTTTGAATTGGAGCTGGTAGTCTGTGCAGTAATTTCAGAAGCATTATCCTACAATGAGACAATTAACTCTGTAGGAGTCTTGTCATGCTCTTTTGGACCAGTTGTAGGTTCCTGTTAATATCTAAAGGATACATAGAATGTGTTACAGGAATCCTGATGGGTAGTGATCAATGCATAAATTACATGGATTATACCTTTTAGAAAATGTACAAAAGAAATATACAAACAGTTTACCTACAGATCATGAACATTACAACAATTATTTCTTATTTTATAGAACTTTTGAACATCATGGACAAGTTCGACTTGGGATGGTACACTTTCATTTTCTCATTTTGCTTCAAATAAAATTGCTTAAATTAGACTTAGGTATTAAATGAAGTAGGACAAAGTGGATGACAGCTTCTTGCCTGGGTTTCAGTGTGGGAGGATCAGTGATTAAGGTACCAGGCTAGAAATCATGAGACTCTGAGTTCTAGTGCTGCCTTAGGCATGAAAGTCAGATGGATCACTTTGGGACAGTCACTCTCTCAGCTCAATCCACCTCACAGGGTTGTTGTGGGAAAATAGGAGAAGGAAGGAGTATTAGGTATGTTTGCCACCTTATTTATAAAAAATAAAGGCAAGATAATAAATAAATATATTATAAATATATCTTTAATTGTGGTAAGTAATAAATTACTTGGACTAGTTCAAGTATATTTTATAATGCTTCAGGCAAAGAGATTAGGGTGAAGCCTCAAAAAAAATCTGATACCTGCAGTCTCTACACTTATGTATAATTTTATTTCAGTGGATCTTAAACAAGTTTATGTACGTTTGCAATTTGTAATTCTACATTAAAGGAATTATAGATTTTTTTTTTGAAAACTAGAATATAAAAAACTTTGTCATTTTAGGTTAAGTTGTATATAAAGATAATTAATGCTGTTTTTGAATACATTAATATAATATTCACTTTATGGTTTTTTAATTTTATAGATGCGTCACCTATATGTAGTAGTAGATGGATCAAGAACAATGGAAGATCAAGATTTAAAACCTAATAGATTAACGTGTACCTTAAAGGTGATTATTTTTGAAATAATTCAAAAGTGCTCCAAATCTGTATAGCAAATATAATGTGGGATTTGTATAGGAGACCCAAATTCTTATTGTTGACCCTAGACCAGTGATCATTTCTTAATTTAATGACCTTGCACAGTTATTCTAATAGAAGATGGTAGAAAATGACAAAATATAATTGGAAAAGTTAAATATATAAATATATACATTGTTCACTATTATTTTTCCCATTCTGCATATATAAGAGTCTTATATTAAAGTATTTACATTGTAGCAGTTTTCCATTATGTGAGTTATCAGCATGCATTAACCTGCTTTGTTTCAGTGAATTAGCATACAATTTAATCCCAAACACATTAGCAACCTCTGATTTCATTGGGAATTAATCCCTAGAAAATGTGTTCCAGAGTGCAGGTAATTACAAATACATCAGTTCAATTTCAAGTCCTGCTAAACTCAACAAGTGTCGTAGTCAAAAGATGTACATACTGTAGATTCCACTTACAACTGTTTTAACCAAATATGTGGACTGTGCAGAACTGGAATCATCATTTTTGAAAAGAAGCTGACCTTAAAGTGTGCTTATTTATATAAATATAATGATCAGATTTCACAGTATTTTTTGCTATTAACTCCTAGATATATCTTTAAACCACTATAGTTTAGAAATTAGTTTGAAGAACATTTTTCTAAAAAGATGCAAAGAATTCAATACATTTGTCCAATATAAAATAGTATTTGATATATTGTTTTAATGTTTCTCATTCTGTAGCTACTGGAATATTTTGTTGAAGAATATTTTGATCAAAATCCTATAAGCCAGGTATGTGCACTGTTGAAAGCAATAAAGTTTCACAGTTGTTGCTTAAACTTCATCTGTTTAAATATACAATTTCTCTTGTAATGTTGATGGTAGTAATAAGTTATTTTGAAGTTTGAAGCCCTGGAAAAACATTATAGTGTCTAAGCAATATATATGTTGTAGAAAAATAGGTTTAAAAACCACTAGCATAAGTTTCAATTCTGTCCTAGAAAAAATCAGAGCTCCAGTGCATATTAATCCTGTACTAACACTCTTATTGAGTAAGGCAGCATGAAATAAATAAGGGAAGATAAAGGATTATATAGAATTTGAAATTATGTAGGACAGGATGCTGCATGAATAGAGCAGCCATTTCTGTAATTCACTTTTTCCCTTAATGTTCGGTAAAGTGGTAGTGATTAGTTAACCATGTGGAGTTGGGGAAGCAAGCATACTTCCTTTTTTCCCAGTTGTCGCAAGTGGATTCTTGGCGTGGTTCAGAATGAGTAAAGCCAGTTTGGTTCTACAATCTACATAAATGTAATTAATCCTTGTTTGTTTTCCTGGATTATAGACAAATAGTGCATGATAATCCTGAAGCTCTAACTTTTAGAACTGTGATATCCTTCGCTCCTGGGCTTCCGATTTCATCAGGCAGCATCTATCAAGCCTGCTTTGTAGCTAAATAAATTAGAAACTTAAAAAAAAAGTTGGGACGGGAGAGCAATGATTCCTAGCATTCTGAAATCTGCATTATCAGATTCCATGGTTTTACAGCACAATTAAGCAATAAATAACTCCTTTATGTAACTTAACTAAGATGCAGACTACAAAATATTTCCTAAAGCATTTTGCTCCAGTAAATATTTTGCAATAATTTAGTTTAATTTAATTTAATTTAATTAATTCAATTTATATGCCGCCCCTCTCTGAAGACTCAGGGCGGCTGATAACTGTTTTGACTAAGTCTTTCTCAGCAAAATCTGTGGTAATACAAGAGAAGCAATAGTGTTTGTGGAGCTATCCTACTCTGTCTATTATGTAAATATAGCCATACATTGCTCAATGAATCCTTTTAACGGCAAACAAATTTCTTGCAGATTGGCATCGTTGTAACTAAGAGTAAAAGAGCTGAAAAACTGACTGAACTTTCAGGTACTGATTCTTGTTTCCTCAGTTCTTATTTCTTCCTGAAATGGCCATTGTTTTTGATACAAGTAATATATATGTATTTTATCTTGTAAACATGTACATTAAAATGCATTTTTAATTTCCTAAAGGCAGAGAGAGTAACAGCCAAATACATCTCCTAAGGGAGTATTTTCCATAGCTTGGGAGTGAGTTAGGACACTAATATGTGATGACAGGTTAATTTCTTTTCATAGGGAATCCAAGGAAACATATAACGGCTCTAAAAAAAGCTATAGATATGACCTGCCTAGGAGAGCCTTCGCTATATAATGCCTTAAATTTAGCCACTCAAACATTAAAGTAAGTATATGTTGGAAACATAAGTGATTTTTTAAATTTTTATTTTAAAATAGCGGTAAACGATTACACTAATTAAAAGAGCAAAAAATTGAAATGGTAATTTAATAAATGTTGAGTCTGAATACGTATTTTTGTCTCATGCTCTGGTCCTTTTCTTGTCTTGCTTTCAGTGTAAAATCATAATTTCTTGTTAAATCTGAATAAATATATGCCTTGCCTGCATGCCAAACTGGCTGCCTTAATTTGTTCTTGTTCCTCCAATCATTTTGAAATATAAGGATCCTAGAATGGCTTTTCTAATCCTGTTTCCTCTAGCTCTGTTGGATTTCAACATACAGAAATCCTGGTAACTTTTGTTGCTAGAAGGTGTGTAGTCTTGCATGATTATTGAAATAAGTTAAGACTGTGTTAGAATAATAGCTTTATCAAATTGGGTCTTGTTATTAATGATTTTGGAAAATTGTAAAGTCTTGATTTTTTTTTCATTTGTGTTTTTTATCTTTTATTACTATCAAAGTAAACTTTGCATTTGTATATAGCCACATTTTTTCAAACTAGATATATGTATAACTTCGTCTATCTGTATCAGAAACTTGGGTTTGCTTCTTTTAATAAGAAACGATTTAATAAAACCTTATTCATCTGTTTGTAATTGAAGGTTCAAACAGACTTCACATATTCAATATAATCACGAATACATTTGGAACTTGTTCTTGTAACTATTAGAAGTTAATATTTTATTGTCTTTAGGCACATGCCAGGACATACAAGCCGAGAAGTTTTAGTAATACTCAGCAGCCTAACAACATGTGATCCCTCAAATATATATGATCTAATAAAGGTATAGAATTTATTCTGTTTTATTATTTAATTGTCATACTGGGCCAGTTTGATAATTAAATAATTAATTGGGGTGTTATGAAATATTGGAAGTTTCTTTCCTTTTATAATTTTCTATTCTGATGATGTGTGTTTTTTTATTTCTGTCTTTTTTTCATCCAAAGTCCTTAAAATCGGCTAAGATCAGAGTGTCTGTTATTGGTCTTTCTGCTGAAGTTCGAGTATGCACTGTGCTTGCCAGAGAAACTGGTGGTATGTATATTTATATACATAAAATGAATTCATAAATATGAATATGGATTTTTACCAAAGAAAATGATGATCATTTTATAGAAAGTTTATATATATATATATATATATATATATATATGCATATTCTTTCTAGCCAGGTTTTACCTACGTAAGCTAGGTTGTTCTGCAGCTCTGACTGTGTGAAATCTCATTCACCAACCTCAGAGCTCCTCCTCTGCTGACAAACTGCAACTCTGCGTTGCTCTCTGGGAGACTCAGATAGCTATTTCTGCCTTATAAGGCTTCGTCAGTGAGCCACACCCACTTCTCAGATATTCCCCCTGTAAAGGTACAATGTGTCTTTTTCTGTTTTTCGTAGGCTTTTATGTGCATATTCTTTCTAGCCAGGTTTTACCTACGTAAGCTAGGTTGTTCTGCAGCTCTGACTGTGTGAAATCTCATTCACCAACCTCAGAGCTCCTCCTCTGCTGACAAACTGCAACTCTGCGTTGCTCTCTGGGAGACTCAGATAGCTATTTCTGCCTTATAAGGCTTCGTCAGTGAGCCACACCCACTTCTCAGATATTCCCCCTGTAAAGGTACAATGTGTCTTTTTCTGTTTTTCGTAGGCTTTTATGTGCATATTCTTTCTAGCCAGGTTTTACCTACGTAAGCTAGGTTGTTCTGCAGCTCTGACTGTGTGAAATCTCATTCACCAACCTCAGAGCTCCTCCTCTGCTGACAAACTGCAACTCTGCGTTGCTCTCTGGGAGACTCAGATAGCTATTTCTGCCTTATAAGGCTTCGTCAGTGAGCCACACCCACTTCTCAGATATTCCCCCTGTAAAGGTACAATGTGTCTTTTTCTGTTTTTCGTAGGCTTTTATGTGCATATTCTTTCTAGCCAGGTTTTACCTACGTAAGCTAGGTTGTTCTGCAGCTCTGACTGTGTGAAATCTCATTCACCAACCTCAGAGCTCCTCCTCTGCTGACAAACTGCAACTCTGCGTTGCTCTCTGGGAGACTCAGATAGCTATTTCTGCCTTATAAGGCTTCGTCAGTGAGCCACACCCACTTCTCAGATATTCCCCCTGTAAAGGTACAATGTGTCTTTTTCTGTTTTTCGTAGGCTTTTATGTGCATATTCTTTCTAGCCAGGTTTTACCTACGTAAGCTAGGTTGTTCTGCAGCTCTGACTGTGTGAAATCTCATTCACCAACCTCAGAGCTCCTCCTCTGCTGACAAACTGCAACTCTGCGTTGCTCTCTGGGAGACTCAGATAGCTATTTCTGCCTTATAAGGCTTCGTCAGTGAGCCACACCCACTTCTCAGATATTCCCCCTGTAAAGGTACAATGTGTCTTTTTCTGTTTTTCGTAGGCTTTTATGTGCATATTCTTTCTAGCCAGGTTTTACCTACGTAAGCTAGGTTGTTCTGCAGCTCTGACTGTGTGAAATCTCATTCACCAACCTCAGAGCTCCTCCTCTGCTGACAAACTGCAACTCTGCGTTGCTCTCTGGGAGACTCAGATAGCTATTTCTGCCTTATAAGGCTTCGTCAGTGAGCCACACCCACTTCTCAGATATTCCCCCTGTAAAGGTACAATGTGTCTTTTTCTGTTTTTCGTAGGCTTTTATGTGCATATTCTTTCTAGCCAGGTTTTACCTACGTAAGCTAGGTTGTTCTGCAGCTCTGACTGTGTGAAATCTCATTCACCAACCTCAGAGCTCCTCCTCTGCTGACAAACTGCAACTCTGCGTTGCTCTCTGGGAGACTCAGATAGCTATTTCTGCCTTATAAGGCTTCGTCAGTGAGCCACACCCACTTCTCAGATATTCCCCCTGTAAAGGTACAATGTGTCTTTTTCTGTTTTTCGTAGGCTTTTATGTGCATATTCTTTCTAGCCAGGTTTTACCTACGTAAGCTAGGTTGTTCTGCAGCTCTGACTGTGTGAAATCTCATTCACCAACCTCAGAGCTCCTCCTCTGCTGACAAACTGCAACTCTGCGTTGCTCTCTGGGAGACTCAGATAGCTATTTCTGCCTTATAAGGCTTCGTCAGTGAGCCACACCCACTTCTCAGATATTCCCCCTGTAAAGGTACAATGTGTCTTTTTCTGTTTTTCGTAGGCTTTTATGTGCATATTCTTTCTAGCCAGGTTTTACCTACGTAAGCTAGGTTGTTCTGCAGCTCTGACTGTGTGAAATCTCATTCACCAACCTCAGAGCTCCTCCTCTGCTGACAAACTGCAACTCTGCGTTGCTCTCTGGGAGACTCAGATAGCTATTTCTGCCTTATAAGGCTTCGTCAGTGAGCCACACCCACTTCTCAGATATTCCCCCTGTAAAGGTACAATGTGTCTTTTTCTGTTTTTCGTAGGCTTTTATGTGCATATTCTTTCTAGCCAGGTTTTACCTACGTAAGCTAGGTTGTTCTGCAGCTCTGACTGTGTGAAATCTCATTCACCAACCTCAGAGCTCCTCCTCTGCTGACAAACTGCAACTCTGCGTTGCTCTCTGGGAGACTCAGATAGCTATTTCTGCCTTATAAGGCTTCGTCAGTGAGCCACACCCACTTCTCAGATATTCCCCCTGTAAAGGTACAATGTGTCTTTTTCTGTTTTTCGTAGGCTTTTATGTGCATATTCTTTCTAGCCAGGTTTTACCTACGTAAGCTAGGTTGTTCTGCAGCTCTGACTGTGTGAAATCTCATTCACCAACCTCAGAGCTCCTCCTCTGCTGACAAACTGCAACTCTGCGTTGCTCTCTGGGAGACTCAGATAGCTATTTCTGCCTTATAAGGCTTCGTCAGTGAGCCACACCCACTTCTCAGATATTCCCCCTGTAAAGGTACAATGTGTCTTTTTCTGTTTTTCGTAGGCTTTTATGTGCATATTCTTTCTAGCCAGGTTTTACCTACGTAAGCTAGGTTGTTCTGCAGCTCTGACTGTGTGAAATCTCATTCACCAACCTCAGAGCTCCTCCTCTGCTGACAAACTGCAACTCTGCGTTGCTCTCTGGGAGACTCAGATAGCTATTTCTGCCTTATAAGGCTTCGTCAGTGAGCCACACCCACTTCTCAGATATTCCCCCTGTAAAGGTACAATGTGTCTTTTTCTGTTTTTCGTAGGCTTTTATGTGCATATTCTTTCTAGCCAGGTTTTACCTACGTAAGCTAGGTTGTTCTGCAGCTCTGACTGTGTGAAATCTCATTCACCAACCTCAGAGCTCCTCCTCTGCTGACAAACTGCAACTCTGCGTTGCTCTCTGGGAGACTCAGATAGCTATTTCTGCCTTATAAGGCTTCGTCAGTGAGCCACACCCACTTCTCAGATATTCCCCCTGTAAAGGTACAATGTGTCTTTTTCTGTTTTTCGTAGGCTTTTATGTGCATATTCTTTCTAGCCAGGTTTTACCTACGTAAGCTAGGTTGTTCTGCAGCTCTGACTGTGTGAAATCTCATTCACCAACCTCAGAGCTCCTCCTCTGCTGACAAACTGCAACTCTGCGTTGCTCTCTGGGAGACTCAGATAGCTATTTCTGCCTTATAAGGCTTCGTCAGTGAGCCACACCCACTTCTCAGATATTCCCCCTGTAAAGGTACAATGTGTCTTTTTCTGTTTTTCGTAGGCTTTTATGTGCATATTCTTTCTAGCCAGGTTTTACCTACGTAAGCTAGGTTGTTCTGCAGCTCTGACTGTGTGAAATCTCATTCACCAACCTCAGAGCTCCTCCTCTGCTGACAAACTGCAACTCTGCGTTGCTCTCTGGGAGACTCAGATAGCTATTTCTGCCTTATAAGGCTTCGTCAGTGAGCCACACCCACTTCTCAGATATTCCCCCTGTAAAGGTACAATGTGTCTTTTTCTGTTTTTCGTAGGCTTTTATGTGCATATTCTTTCTAGCCAGGTTTTACCTACGTAAGCTAGGTTGTTCTGCAGCTCTGACTGTGTGAAATCTCATTCACCAACCTCAGAGCTCCTCCTCTGCTGACAAACTGCAACTCTGCGTTGCTCTCTGGGAGACTCAGATAGCTATTTCTGCCTTATAAGGCTTCGTCAGTGAGCCACACCCACTTCTCAGATATTCCCCCTGTAAAGGTACAATGTGTCTTTTTCTGTTTTTCGTAGGCTTTTATGTGCATATTCTTTCTAGCCAGGTTTTACCTACGTAAGCTAGGTTGTTCTGCACATAAAAGCCTACGAAAAACAGAAAAAGACACATTGTACCTTTACAGGGGGAATATCTGAGAAGTGGGTGTGGCTCACTGACGAAGCCTTATAAGGCAGAAATAGCTATCTGAGTCTCCCAGAGAGCAACGCAGAGTTGCAGTTTGTCAGCAGAGGAGGAGCTCTGAGGTTGGTGAATGAGATTTCACACAGTCAGAGCTGCAGAACAACCTAGCTTACGTAGGTAAAACCTGGCTAGAAAGAATATGCACATAAAAGCCTACGAAAAACAGAAAAAGACACATTGTACCTTTACAGGGGGAATATCTGAGAAGTGGGTGTGGCTCACTGACGAAGCCTTATAAGGCAGAAATAGCTATCTGAGTCTCCCAGAGAGCAACGCAGAGTTGCAGTTTGTCAGCAGAGGAGGAGCTCTGAGGTTGGTGAATGAGATTTCACACAGTCAGAGCTGCAGAACAACCTAGCTTACGTAGGTAAAACCTGGCTAGAAAGAATATGCACATAAAAGCCTACGAAAAACAGAAAAAGACACATTGTACCTTTACAGGGGGAATATCTGAGAAGTGGGTGTGGCTCACTGACGAAGCCTTATAAGGCAGAAATAGCTATCTGAGTCTCCCAGAGAGCAACGCAGAGTTGCAGTTTGTCAGCAGAGGAGGAGCTCTGAGGTTGGTGAATGAGATTTCACACAGTCAGAGCTGCAGAACAACCTAGCTTACGTAGGTAAAACCTGGCTAGAAAGAATATGCACATAAAAGCCTACGAAAAACAGAAAAAGACACATTGTACCTTTACAGGGGGAATATCTGAGAAGTGGGTGTGGCTCACTGACGAAGCCTTATAAGGCAGAAATAGCTATCTGAGTCTCCCAGAGAGCAACGCAGAGTTGCAGTTTGTCAGCAGAGGAGGAGCTCTGAGGTTGGTGAATGAGATTTCACACAGTCAGAGCTGCAGAACAACCTAGCTTACGTAGGTAAAACCTGGCTAGAAAGAATATGCACATAAAAGCCTACGAAAAACAGAAAAAGACACATTGTACCTTTACAGGGGGAATATCTGAGAAGTGGGTGTGGCTCACTGACGAAGCCTTATAAGGCAGAAATAGCTATCTGAGTCTCCCAGAGAGCAACGCAGAGTTGCAGTTTGTCAGCAGAGGAGGAGCTCTGAGGTTGGTGAATGAGATTTCACACAGTCAGAGCTGCAGAACAACCTAGCTTACGTAGGTAAAACCTGGCTAGAAAGAATATGCACATAAAAGCCTACGAAAAACAGAAAAAGACATATATATATATATATATATATATATATATATATATATATATATATATATATATATATATATATATATATATATTTATTTAAAGTTCTCTATTTTTCCTGACCATGCAATATAAAGAATTTTTATTTGTAACCATTCTCTTAATATATCTTTAATATGCTTCTGGTTGTGTTCAATAACCATTGTAAAATGTTGAATTCTTTGTTCCCTGGAAAACATTCACAATACCAGTTCCCCCTTTCTGTCGTGCATTTGAAGCATGGCTGAGAAATCTTTTGATGGTTGTGGACGACACTAAACATGTAATGAGTCTCTGACAACTGCAGGGTGATAGTGGAAGGAAGTTGGTGATGTGATTTTAAAAGAGTTATTTCCTTTCATTTTAGAGGGAAATTCTGGACTTGTTCTGGTTTAAATTATGTTAGCTATTTTAATGTTTATACTCCAGAGTTCTTTTTAAAAGTGTATTCTGCTTCAAAATGATAAAAAACATCCTACACAGCGGGTTTATTGCTGCCTAGAGAGACAGAGGACACAACAGCAACAGCATGATGGAAAGTGTGTTCAGTGTAGCTGCAAGGAACTTGCAATTTCAAACAATTGTCTTGCAGCAAATTTTAGATTATTGATGTATTTTCTATTTTAATCATCATCATCTTCATTTAACGGGGTGGAGTCTGAGCAACTGAATGGACCTAGCAGAGTGTTTTAATAGCCAGATGCCCTTCCTGTCGCCAATGCGGAGTTTTGTTCAGCAGATATATTCTCAGTGTGCCCAGAGAGAGAAATATCTGCCTCTACCGAGAATCGAACTCACAGCCTCCTGATTGTGAGGCAAGAGCTCCACCTCTAGGCCACCGCACCACTCCTATTTTCCATTTAATAACACATGAAAATAAATTAGGAGCATATGGTAACTTTAATAAAGTAAAAAAGAAGGTGAAACTTTCTTAGTATTTCATATAAATTGTGTATCTGACAATCAGAATTGATCAGATCTTTCAGACTCTTCAGTTGCAATAGAATTTGATCTAAGTATTTTATTCAAAATTAAATTATTAAAATTGTTACATTGTAATAGGTGCAATCAATGTAATCAATGCTTCACTAATATTTTTTTTAATCAGCCTTACAAAAATTCAAAGTTAAGGGCATAATTGGTTTCACTATTCCTGCTATGTATTGTTCTCTATGTATTGGCTAAACTAGGCTTCCCAACCCCTGGTCCATGGCCTGGTACCAGGCCGTGGCCTGTTGGGAACTGGGCAAGGAAAGTGGTGGGTGAACGCGCGAAGCTCCATTTGGGCATGTGTGGGATTATGTTGTGCCCCAAACCACCCCTCCTTGCTACTGCCACCGCTGGGCCACGGAGCTTGAAAGCTTGGGGATTGCTGGGCTAGACCAAAAGAGAAAACAGTACCTTTCCTTTTTAGAGAACTTCTTTACTTGCAGAGTCATTTTTTAAGTCTACAGGACACTTCTCACTCCTCCAATCAGGCAATCAGGCAGGTAGCTTTTGATACATATGCTGGCAGTGGTTGCAACTTCCATTGTATTATTTCTGTATGGCAGGAACTTACCATGTTATTTTAGACGAAAGCCATTATAAGGAACTCCTGATGCATCATGTCAGTCCACCACCAGCCAGTTCTAGTTCTGAAAGTTCTCTTATTCGAATGGGTAAGAATTCTGCTCCTTTTAAGAGTTCAGTATTGAACACACAGCATTTCTGTAAATGTTCTATGCCATTCTGTTTATTCCATTGTTTTAACATGAGAAATGCAGGTCATATGGACACCCAGAGGTAAAATTCCACCAAGTTTTTTTTGTCTCTAGGTTTAGCATGCAATGTCTTAATAGCAGTGGTGGTTTCAAATTTTTTTACCAGCGGTTCTGTGGGTGTGGCTTGGTGGGTGTGGCTTGGTGGGCCTGGCAGGGGAAGGATAGTGTAAAATCTCCATTCCCACCCCACTCCAGGAGAAGGATACTGTAAAAACTCCATTCCCTCCCCAATCCAGGGGAAGGATACTTCAAAATCCCCATTTCCTCTCGATCAGCTGGGACTCGGGAGGCAGAGAATAGATGGGTGCGGGGCCAGTCAGAGGTGGTATTTACCGGTTCTCTGAACTACTCAAAATTTTCGCTACCGGTTCTCCAGAACTGGTCAGAACCTACTGAAACCCACCTCTGCTTAATAGTAGCTTGTTTTACCATATGTAATGTGTAATCATGTGCACCAAAGGTAGTCCTTTTGATAAGAAACAGCTGTACTGAAAGAAGCTGCATGCTGCTGTTCATTGAGAATTTGCACAGATTGGAACATTTTTTGATATTATGTCCTATATCTTGCCTGAATGCAAATTTGGACAACATCAAACTTTTTAAATATCTTTTTTTCTTACATAGGCTTTCCTCAGCACACAATTGCACTAATGGCTGACCAAGATGCAAAACCATCTTTTAGCATGGCGTAAGTAATATGTGATTACGTATTAGATATTGCATTTCATAAGGGCACAACCTTAAGGTATGTCAGATTATCCAGTAGCTTGTGATACATTTTCTACATCTTCTCTGTAAATGTAGGCAAACTCCATCTTGCTTTTTCACCCATGAGAAATAGGGGATGATGTATTGAAAACTGCAAATACATTTTTGATGCAATCCTTTTCTGCATATTTTAAAATTTTAATCAAAATTAGCTTTCACCAACACCTTCTTTTGTTCATTCTAAAAGTATTAATCAACTTATCTTTTTAGATGTACTAATTGCCAATAATTTCGTTGCTATTTTGCAAGTGAAAATAATCCTGATATATTTTTAGCATTTTATCCATTGCAGGACACTAACATTTTCCCTATAAAATGTAGCATAATTGCTGGAAAAATACATTATAAAATAGAAACATTTAATAGTCATGATTTCTTTGATGTATGGCAATTTCTGTAAGTATTACTTTATTACTTGTACAAGCTTAACATATCTTCCTTTAATTTTGTTCAAATAATTCAAGCACATTCAGTTCAAGTATTCAGGAAACAATATGTTTCTATACAGGCATCTGGAAAACAGCAATGATCCAGGCCTTACACTAGGAGGATATTTCTGTCCCCAGTGTAGAGCCAAATATTGTGAGCTCCCTGTGGAATGCAAAGTGTGTGGTGAGTATCAGGGCATTTATACTTGTCTATCATAAATAGTATATTCTCCTTTGTTGTTCTTATAGTTAAAAACAAGGAAGGATAAAAGCTTGTTCCCACAAAGTAGTTACAGCATTTCTACTATGGTTAAATGACACTTCCTCTATCTTTCATAAATGATCTATATCTCAGTTGCTTCAATTTTTTTATTTTATTTTTTTAAAATTTGATTTATATGCCGCCCTTCTCCGGAGACTCAGGGTGGCTTACAATGCGCTAAGCAATAGCCTTCATACTTTTGTATATTTATACAAAGTCAGCTTATTGCCCCCACAACTGGGTCCTCAATTTACCTACCTTAGAAAGGATGGAAGGCTGAGTCAACCTTGAGCCTGGTGAGATTCAAACCTGCAGTAACTGCAGGCAGCTGGTGTTAACAGGGTGCTTTAGACCACTGTACTACCAAGGCTCAATTGTGTTACATTCCCTAGAAAATTGTACCTTTAAACTGTTAGATGGGTCCCAAATGGCTGCTATTATTATGACTTACTTAGCAATTTAAAAATCCAACTCAAATATAGTTAATCTCCTGGAGTCTGAATAATGGTTAAAGATTTGTTGCAATTTAAGGTAGAAGGAATTTGTTTATGGAATGAATACAAAATAGTTTCAAGTAAGATGTAATTTGAAGTACTACTATTTCTACAAGAACTTAACAATGTAGAGCTGATTAAAGTTTCCTCCTGTACTTAAGATTGTGGTTTGTTTATCTGATGCTCCATTAATGAGTATCTATTAATGCTTAAAGCATACCTAGTTTATTAATCTTTTGCAGTTTAGTGCATTGCTAGATTTGAATACAAGTATGTTTTGAGATACCGGAATGGACATTTATAGTTTTGGAATTATAATTTTATTGTCCTGTTTTTTATGGCCTGAGTTGAGATTATGACTTAATTGTAATTTACATCTCTGTGTAAGTATTTTAAGTAATACTTTAAAATTGTTGCTGGTCTATTAAAAAGATAGGTTTACTAGAATGGGAAGTCCACGTGCACTTGTTTCTCTTATGTTTCATTAGAAACTTAGTTCCATTCCTGTGTGCAGGACATTCCTAGTTGATAACACCTGAATGAATGAATTCCACAATGCACTAGGACTGAAATTAGACTCAACTATAAATCATGATAATTAATCACAGATGTTGGATTGGATGTGGCTGTTCTGTTAGGAGTAGACTTCCGTATACATATGTTGGATTATCATACTTTTACTTCAACCCTTTTAGGCAATTAGAATAAGCTTATTCATTTTCAATGTTACATGGCTAAAAATAAACTTGAAATTTTTATATACTGGACATACTATTTTGGAATGAGGAATAGAGGTTTGAAAATCAACAGAATCTATTTATGCAGGGCTTACACTAGTGTCTGCACCACATCTGGCTCGATCTTACCATCACCTATTTCCTTTGGATGCCTTTGAGGAAGTTCCAGTGGAGCAGTATAGGGGGGAAAGGTATGTAAAAAATACTTAGGATTGTCAATCCAAAATTCCAGGAATGTTATTTTTTGGCTAAATGGTATATCCTTTAATGTTTCTAGTTAAGTGTTTGACTAGTCCCTTGTCTAAAATACAACATATTCACTACTAAGTAAATATTTCCAAATTATTTTTTTCAGTTTATGAAAAGATTTCTTTTGATTCTTCATTTATTACTTAATGTTTCTAGAGTAATTTAAGGTTTGAGGCAGAGTTCCAACTTTTTGGTACACAAAGAAGAGCCTTTTCCTACCTTCATCTCAGGCAGTTGAATCCTATTCCTTGGACAGTGTGAATCCCTAAATAAAACTTGGTTAAAGGTTTCTTTATGGAAACCATTTTATTCTGTTTATTTATTTTAAATAAAGGGATTATATGGCATTTACAATGGCACCACCAATATTCTTCTAATTCTGGTAATAAATTGGAAGAAAAAGATTAATACACATTTCCTAATAGAACTTTGCAAATATTTTTTAAACAGGTATTGTCAGGGATGCCAGGGAGAAATCAGAGATCAACATGTAAGTATTTATTAACTTCAAATTGTAAACAATTTCATATTTTATGTCAATCCAAATAAGAAACATCCTCAAATACTGTATTTTTCGCACTATAGGACACACTTCCTCCTCCCAAAAAGTGGGTGGAAATGTCTCTGCATCTTATAGAGCAAATATTGTGGGGGGGAGGGGGGGTTGGTGTGGCGGCAGCATTCACCGCTGTCTGTTACTGCTGCCGCCGTTCACTGCTGGGGAACCCTGGAGCCTTTGCTGCCGAGCAGCTGATCGGCGGTTGGATTGGCCTCCCAGAATACTGCCAATCAGCTGTTCTAGGCGGTGGGGATTGCGATCGGTGGTGAACGGAAGCGGTGGTGAATGGCAGCAATCGGCAACGGCAGTGATAGGTGACAGCAATCACCACCATCTAGAACAGCTGATCGGCGGTATTCCAAGAGACTGATCCATCTGCCAATCAGCTGCTCAGCAGTGAAGGCTCCAGCATTCCCCGCCAGTGGCAGCAGCTTAGCTCAGCTGATCAATGATGGGCGCAACGGAGCGGAGTCCTGACGAGCCACATGCTGGGGCTGTGATGCTGAAGCTGACCAGGCTGTTTGTTGTTTGTTGCAAGGACGTTAGCCAGATGAATACCGAATGGATGCTGGGAGGCAGATTTTTTTTCTTGTTTTCCTCCCAATGTGCGTCTTATGATCTGGTGCGTCTTAGAGGGGAAAAAATACAGTATATATCACATTAGATTTTGGGCCTTGAAAATAATTATTTTCAATCTTGACATCAGAATACGCCAGCTTTCATTGCAACATAATAACATTTTTGCTTATATCATTTGCTTAGCAAAATTTTAAAAAGCATATGAGGTCATTACTAACTTATTAACAATACAATGATGTGCTAAGATGTAACTTGTAACTTTCATTTCCCCCCTCAGGTCTACATTTGTAAAGTCTGCCATAGTACATTTTGTGTTGAATGTGATCTTTTTGCTCATGATACCTTGCACTGCTGTCCAGGTTGCATTCACAGCCATCCTGGTCCTCCCTGCATTTGATGCCTCTGATTAAATATTACTTCTTGTACATTCCTCTGAGCAGAGAATCCTCACCAATTATTGAACATCGTCAATAGATTAAGTTAAAGAGAAAGATAAGATGAGTCAGCTGGAGGCGTATCTAAATATGAATCTGTGCACCCATTCTATGATATATTTAATGGAGACATAATTCTCTGTGTTACATGTATTTGTTTTTGCTACTGTTCTTTAGTAATAATATGGAATAATGTGCCAAATATATCTTGAAAGTATTAAACTGGACGTGTGCACTTAAAATATGAATCTTATTTATATATTGCTTTTCTTAAATATAATTTCTGAAATTATAAAGGCTATATCTGACACTTAATTGGAAATACTTCATGGCATTTATTTTTATGTACCTATGTATTATGTCTGTGGGACACAGTGGCTCAGGGGCTAAGATGCTGAGCTTGTCGATCAGAATGTCGGCAGTTCAGCAGTTCAAATCCCTAGCACCACATAATGGAGGGAGCTCCTGTTAGTTGTCCTAGCTTCTGCCAACCTAGCAGTTCAAAAGCAGGTAAAAAAATGCAAGTAGAAAAATAGGGACCACTTTGGTGAGAAGGTAACAGCACTCTGTTCGCCTTCAGCGTTTAGTCATGCTGGCCACATGACCATGGAGACTTCTTTGGACAGTGCTGGCTCCTCGGGTTAGAAACGGAGATGAGCACCATCCCCTAGAGCCAGAAACGACTAGCATATATTATTATTATTATTATTATTATTATTATTATTATTATTATTATTACTATTATTATTATTTCGATTTGTATGCTGCCCCTCTCCGAAGACTCAGGGTGGCTGAGAGGGAGCCTTTACCTTTATATTCTGAATGTTCTGAATTTACAGAACATGAAGCTTCTTTTCTGTGATAGCCCCCTGTGTATCTTAGCTTCCTTTGTCCATTCCGTTAAGGGTAGGGAAAAATTGAGATTGATTCCAGATAATTAGTATTCTTCCATGTCAATAATTTTAAAGTACTTTGTATTTTGCTGTGACATTGTTTACAATTTAAAGATGAAAATTTACAAATGTCCAACTCTTCTTTAGCTTCCATAGGCAGAAGAGAAAGCTGCTCTCCATAAGCACAGATCTATTTAAAGTAATTTTTCTTTGCAGAATCTTTTATTAGAGATGTGATTGTAATTAGTGAGATTGGGAATATAATTTTAAAAATTACTCTTAAATCTGTTAACAAGTTCTGCTAATATCTAGAGTAAAGGTTGACTCTCCAATGACATCCAAAGCAACTCATTATGATACTAAAATGATGACATGTGATTATGTAATTATTATGTATAATGTGAACTCAAGGTCAATGTATTTAATAATCCTGCCTCTTATTTTCCCCACAGCAACTCTGTTGGGCTGAGAGAAAGTGACTGGCCCTAAGGCAGGTCTAGAACTCATAGTCTCCTAGTTTCTAAGGCAGCACCTTAATCACTACACCAAACCTGGCTCTCATGGAAATTATGTATTTATATATTTACATCAAACATCTGGCTTATGTATGTAAATTGGGGCAGTTGCATTATTACATTTCTGCAAATGTGTATTAATTTGCTCCTCCACCTGCAGACACTTGTTGCTTTGTTTCAGTCATACCTTTAGCTATAGTTTTAGCAGCAAAGCAGATGATTATTTGCAGAAACGTGTCCTCTTAATTTTTTATTGTAATTTATCTAATCATATGTTCTGTATATAAAAAATAAAACTTAAATATGTTGTCTTTTCATTTGGCATAGCCTAGTAACTGTTAAAATCCTGGCTTTTGTTTTCAGAGTACATAAATAGTTTCCAGCTCCAGTGATTTAGCAATAAATAAATACATAAATCAAGCAGGATATTATCGTTGATGTTCTCAATAGATGTTGGGAGAGTTAAGAGTTTCCCAGGACTTAATGAAGGCCATTCACCAGAATGACCAGACTGTTTTTATCCCATGTCCTGGGCTGAATCCCAACTGAAAAGGATCTAGATTAGGGTTTTTGAAGCAGCGCTCCAAGGAACTTGGGGTTTCACAAAGACTTAAATGGATTCCACAGATATAAGGGGAGGAAAATCCGTTTGCAAGAAACGAATAATAAAAAACAAAGAACACTCCTATCCACCTCAGTGCTACTCTTCCCTTCTCACTTGCCTCAGCACTGGCTTTTGGGAATGCTCTATGCAGGAGACAACCGGCTGCCTTTCCCACACCATATGTATCCATGCAAAACTTGATTTCCTCCCTGCCACCAAATGACACATTCTGACACATTCCTAGCTGCACAAGAGCAATTGCAGGGAGTCCTTCCATCTGTCTTCACTTTCCACATTGGAAACACTACAGTCTTTGTGTCTGAGTCTGTAAGTCCCCAAGAGGCCCACTTGATTATTTTACTTGACATTTTGTGCACACCTATTTAGGTGTAAGGCTTATTGAGCTGTGTGGGTGCTATAATGAGATTTGCAAAGACAAGAGGAAGATGGGTGCTAATGTGGCTTCAGTTAGATATTCACATCCCATTAACCCCCATCCTAAATATATGCCCCTAAGGTATACAGTGGGGCAAAAAAGTATTTAGTCAGCCACCAATTGTGCAAGTTCTCCCACTTAAAAAGAGGAGAGAAGCCTGTAATTGTCAACATAGGTAGACCTCAACTAAGAGACAAAATAAGAAAACAAATCCAGACAATCACATTGTCTGATTTGGAAAGAATTTATTTGCAAATTATGGTGGAAAATAAGTGGTCACCTACAAACAAGCAAGATTTCTGGCTCTCACAGACCTGTAACAACTTCTTTAAGAGGCTCCTCTGTCCTCCACTCATTACCTGTATTAATGGCACCTGTTTGAACTTGTTATCAGTATAAAAGACACCTGTCCACAACCTCAAACAGTCACACCCCAAACTCCACTATGGTGAAGACCAAAGAGCTGTCGAAGGACACCAGAAAAAAATTGTAGACCTGCACCAGGCTGGGAAGACTGAATCTGCAATAGGCAAGCAGCTTGGTGTGAAGAAATCAACTGTGGAAGCAATAATTAGAAAATGGAAGACATACAAGACCACTGATAATCTCCCTCGATCTGGGGCTCTACACAAGATCTCACCCCATGGGGTCAAAATGATTACAAGAACGGTAAGCAAAAATCCCAGAACCACACGGGGACCTAGTGAATGACCTGCAGAGAGCTGGGACCAACGTAACAAAGGCTACCATCAGTAACTACGCCGCCAGGGACTCAGATCCTGCAGTGCCAAACGTGTCCCCCTACTTAAGCCAGTACATGTCCGGGCCCATCTGAAGTTTGCTAGAGAGCATTTGGATGATCCAGAAGAGGATTGGGAGAATGTCATATGGTCAGATGAAACCAAAGTAGAACTGTTTGGTAGAAACATAACTCGTCGTGTTTGGAGGAGAGAGAATGCTGAGTTGCATCCAAAGAACACCATACCTACTGTGAAGCACGGAGGTGGCAACATCATGCTTTGGGGCTGTTTCTTTGCAAAGGGACCAGGACGATTGATCTGTGTACAGGAAAGAACGAATGGGGCCATGTATCGTGAGATTTTGAGTGCAAACCTCCTTCCATCAGCAAGGGCATTGAAGATGAAACATGGCTGGGTCTTTCAGCATGACAATGATCCCAAACACACCGCACCGGCAATGAAGGAGTGGCTTCGTAAGAAGCATTTCAAGGTCCTGGAGTGGCCTAGCCAGTCTCCAGATCTCAACCTCATAGAAAACCTTTGGAGGGAGTTGAAAGTCTGTGTTGCCCAGCGAGAGCCCCAAAACATCACTGCTCTAGAGGAGATCTGCATGGAGGAATGGGCCAACATACCAGCAACAGTGTGTGCCAACCTTGTGAAAGCTTACAGAAAACGTTTGACCTCTGTCATTGCCAACAAAGGATATATAACGAAGTATTGAGATGAACTTTTGATATTGACCAAATACTTATTTTCCACCATAATTTGCAAATAAATTCTTTCCAAATCAGACAATGTGATTGTCTGGATTTGTTTTCTTATTTTGTCTCTCATAGTTGAAGTCTACCTATGATGTCAATTACAGGCTTCTCTCATCTTTTTAAGGGGGAGAACTTGCAGAATTGGTGGCTGACTAAATACTTTTTTGCCCCACTGTATGTATATATATATATTTATTTTGTTTTTCTATTATGTCTAATATCTATTTAAAAAGAACATTTTTTTCAATTATAGATAATTGGCTACCAGACTGGCATAATATCAGATAGTATACAAAAAGGTAAAAATAAAAGAAAAAAAAATTCCAGGGTCGCTAATATTGCTGCTTCTGGCACATTTTCAGAAACTAAATTTGATTGATTTTATTAACATTTCTTTTTTCAGAATTTATGAATGTCTTGAGTATAGCTTTTTTTTAAAACCCAAAATTGCTAGTCAAGCATTGAAATATGTGATATTTTTGTAAGACCATCTATATGCAGCAATAAAAAATAAATCTAGAAATAGGCTAAATCTAGATTACATTATTGTTCCTTACCTTCAACTTTTATCCAAGAAAAGCAATTACATTGTAATCATTGAAACTAAGTGATTTGCTTAAAACATTAACACACACCCTGATAACTGAAACTCAACTTTTATTTTTGTTTTTGGCATGTACAAAAAACAGTTTACTTTTCATTTTATTAGCAAATTTGTATCATCAACACTATAACTTTTAATCGGGGTTCCAGGAATTTTTTTAACAAGTTCCGTGGCTTGGGAAAATGTGAAAACAGAGGAGTTTTCCTGTTGATTTAGATAATCAATTTCATCTAAGAATCTCTGTATTCCCATCCCGCCCAGCAATAAAATCATTTTGCTACAGAAACTGCTCTGCCCTTGTTTCGCTTTCCACAGATATATTTCTCAATTGAGGAAAGTCCATTTTTCTTACTTCCTCTTTCCTGTAAAGGAAGAGTTTTCTTTTGGTTTGAGGGCTGAGAGAACCTTTTTTCCCTGAAGCAACTAATTTCAATTGTCTGTGAATCAGGACCTGGAAACAGGTAAGTTCCAATGCTAAACTATCAATAAAGGAAGATATTCCTTTATCTTTCCTTATCCTTCCTAAAGTTTCAACTTTAATTGAGCTGATGAACTGTGAGTTTTACAAGACTCTGCAGTTCAAATTCAAAGGGAAAGAGGCGATGTTAATTTGAAGTGTTTCCTGTAGATATCAAGAAATAGTGAACACTGCCTGCATTGGTGAGAATAAAAGTTTCTTTTAATGCCAGAATCATGATTTTATTAGTACCACAGGAAGGACCCCAAAGATTGTTATAATGTCTTATTTGAATTCAGACCCTATTCATTTCCAAGCCATTTACACAAATTTGAATTGCAAGTGACATTTCATCTTCACACATAAGAAAATGTCCTAGAAATTTGTTTTTGCATTGAACAAGTAACAAGAAGAAATTGTGAGAGAACATGCATAAATATTGTGTGCACAAAATCTACCTCTATATCAATGTAAGCTCTTTTAAAAAGATATTTCATTGATTTTTTTTTAGGTTTTTAATTTTTTTTCTGCTATAGCTACATTGCTCGGACATACTAGACTCACTAGAAAAATGTGGCACAGGAGTTTTAATATGTTTTTTTCTAATAGCTCAAAAAGTGGGAAAAGGGAGACGAGGAAGTAACTTGTAAATACTTTTTAGCAGAAACTGACTTCAGATTAATAATTGACATCCTGCCTAAGATTTTGTTTCTACTGTTTGGCAGAGGAACCTGAGAACCACCAAGTGAATGCTCATAATATGCCGGGATAAGCAAAATCTTGAGCAATTTCCTGGCTTTGGATGAGTTTGTAAGTCTGTGAATGAATCCTGTTCCTTTCCTCCTAAACTGGTAGCCTCAGGTACTGAGGATGGATACAAGTAGGAGGGTAGATGCTCTCTTGATATTACTTGGAAACTGTCCTTCATGCCTGTAATCTATCCTCCAGGATAATCCTGAACACAGTTTTAATGTGCTTTTCAAAAATGGCTAAATCTGTTTCCAAAAATGACCCAGCTGTCACATTGCAACAGTAAAGGATGAACACATAATGGAACAGAAAGCAAGCTCTTTGAAAAGACAATTTGTCCCACATTCAGAAATAGTCTTGCTCACAAACTGGAGGCATGGAGCACTTCTGATCCAGCAGCCTGATAGATGCGCAACTTGATAATTGGCCAAACCCAACATTCATTCTGTCAACCTAGCAGTTCAAAACCATGCAGATCAGGGGTGGATTCCACTTACCTTTACTACCGGTTCGCAACGGGAGCATGCGCAGATCGTCAGTGATGTCAAGGTGGGTGGGCGGAGCCTCCTGCCGCCATTATTACCGGTTTGCAAGAACCAGGCCGAACCGGGAGCAACCCACCACTGATGCAGATGCAAGTTGATAAATAGGTACCACTTTGGTGGGAAGGTCACAGCATTTTGTGTACCTCAGGGTACAATCATGCTGGCCATATGACCACAGAAGTTTCTTCGGACAATGCTGGCTCCTCGGCTAAGGCTAAGAGACATAAGCACTGCCCCCTAGAGTTGGATTTGACTAAATGGGAAATCTGTACCCTTACCTTTTAACCTTCATTCACCTAAACACTCTTTAGCAGATATTATGGGTAGAGATGAGTAGTTGTATTTTCAGCCAGCAGTTTGAAGCTCAGTTGGAGGGGAAGGAAACCAAGCAGTTGTCTTCTGTAACTTCTGAATTAAAACTATAAAACAGCATCCTTTACCATCCTGGAAATAGGAACCAGCTGATAGGGCAGCAAATTTTAGACCAGTCAGATTTATGCCACCTCAAGCACTCGTGGATTACAATATACTTTAACCTTGTTATCTGGCTATCCCATATACAGTGGCAATGAGTGTATCATTAGAAGACTTGAAAGAACAGGTTAAGGTTAGACCATCATAGAGAAAATATATCTATCCAGTTGCTAGCAGTAAAAAAGGTCTTGATTAATCAATCTGGCTTTGCACTAAAAAATGTAATAAGTAATGCTCTAAAAAAGTAGCAAAATGTACTACTTGTGATAGTAGACCCATACTACTTTCAGTTGACTCCTTGGGAAAAAAAACACCATAATTATTATTACTCTGTGCAATGAAGTATGTAATTTCAGAGCCCAGATCATTTATGATGTATTGACTTACAATTTTGTTTTGTTTTTAATACCAGAAAATGGCTGCCCAAGAGACTTCTGCAGATATCAGTAACATTTCAGAGCTGGATTCTGCTTATATTGAGAGGCTTTACCCTCAGGCAAATTTTAATTTTAGCAAAATTATGGAAGAAATGGAGCTAGAATACCGGCAAATTCGCAAGGAACATCAAAGAGGGTTTAATCCTACAATGAGAAGTGAAGCCAAAAGGTTAAAAACTTTCCTCTCCCTACCTACTGGTTGTAAATCATCTTGGGCACCCTCAGAAATGGCTGCAGCTGGCTTCTATTACATCGGTGTTAAGACTGCAGTACAGTGTTTTTGCTGTGGATTAGTTTTGCTTGCAAGAAGTCTTGAAAGGTCACCTTTTGAGGAACATAAAAAGCTATGGTCCAGTTGCGAATTTATTTTAGGCAAAGAGGTTGGTAACATCTCTAAATATGACATTCGAGTACAGAATCCAGAGAACAATTCTTCAGAAGTAAAAAATAAGCACAAAGAAATGGAGTCAAGACTTGAATCCTTCACCAACTGGCCATTTTATTGCAAAGAGATACAACCTGCTTTACTAGCTAATGCTGGATTTTTCTTTACAGGTAATCCTAAAGCATATTTATTTTCTAATTTCTAAAATTTCCATCCTGCAAAGAGAACATAAAACATTACAAGTCTTTGGTTGAGTTGCAAAATTTGGCTAATTGGCTAAATTTGGCAAAATTGGCTAATTGGCTAACACTGCCACAATTTGCTGCCGTTTAATTGTACCACATTTCCAACACTTTTTGCTGTTGAGAAATATTACTATTTTTATGTTGATCAGTGGCACTATTCCCACTGTACACCAAGCCACAAACCCAAACAAGCCTTCTTATGGGTGTTTCTGGCAGCTCGTTCATATTAACTGGGCTTTTTGACAAGGCAGGGTCCTTATTCATTTTCTCAAGGAGGTGCCTACACCATAAGCCCATGGACCAAAAGAATTGTCTGGGGCACCAAGAGTGTTGCTGTTGTTGTTTTAAATGGTGGCATTATTCTTTTTTATGTTTTTGACTGCTGCTTGTAAGCCACTCAACCAGGGTTATTGTATGTAAGATAGGCAACAGTGCAAGTCCAATAAACAAACACTCCTGAAGTTTGAGCCCTGGTGGAACATAATGCAGAATTGCAGGCTAACTCTGCCCACAGCCTGGACTTCGAACCTCAAGATTGACTCAGCCTTCCATCCTTCCGAAGTAGATAAAATGAGGACCCAGCTTGTTGAGGGCAATAAGCTGACATTATAAACTGCACAGAAAGTGCTGTAAAGCACTATGGGGCAGTAGGTAAGTCTAAGCCAGTGATGGCTAACCTTTTTGCCGTTGCGTGCCAAAAGCGGAGGGGGTGCAGGGGGGTCGCGCGCGCATGCCTACACCCATAATTCAATGCCCCCCTGCCCCCTCGTGTATGCACATGTGACCTCCCCCCCCTCTGCGACCCCTGCTTTTGGCACGCAATGGCATTGTGGGCCTGGTAGGCCCATTTTTTGCCGTCCCCAGGCTCCAGAGGCTTTCTTGGAGCCTGGGGAGGGCAAAAACAGCCTTCCCCAAACCCCCCGGAGGTCTCCCGGAGGCCGGAAACAGCGTGTTTCCCGACTTCCATTGGACCTGGAAGGCCCAAAAATCAGCTGGCTGGCGCGCACATGCTCGCTGGAGCTGGGCTAGAGCAACGCTCGCATGTCCACAGATATGGCTCCACGTGCCATAGGTTTGCCATCACGGGTCTAAGCTATTACTATTGCTATTTTACCTTGGCCCGCCAAGTAGAAGTTTACATGTTTTGTTCCATAAGCATCCAGTAGAAGCTACAATTAAGTCTATAAATTCAATATAGTATTTTGTATATGTATTACGCATACAGGATGAATCTATTGGGTTTCATAAACAAGGATGATTAATATAGCTTTCACTATCAATACAATTTTCTGCTTGTTTGGCATTCTTATTGTACTGGTTTGCCTTCCAGAAGGATAGCTTCAAAGTACCAAAAGTCAGATGAATAGCTCAGCTCTGTGTAATTGTCTTTCATGCAGGCATAAAAGATACAGTTCAGTGTTTTGCCTGCTCTGGGTGTCTGGGAAATTGGGAAGAAGGTGATGATCCATGGAAAGAACATGCAAAGTGGTTTCCTGAGTGAGTAATACACGAGACAAGTTCACAATCCCTTTATATTCCTGGTTCTAATATTGAAGATAGCAGTACTGTAGTTATATTCCCAGCAGCTGTGACCCCCCCCCCACTACCAGACCCCTTGAAGCAAATCCAAGATAGCCAAATGAAC
Organism: Arizona elegans; assembly: GCA_022577455.1. NCBI lineage: Eukaryota > Metazoa > Chordata > Lepidosauria > Squamata > Colubridae > Arizona > Arizona elegans. The sequence continues at coordinate 61,989,334 of JAKOOJ010000008.1, forward strand.
AGAAGATCCAACAGTATCTTTGATCTGTGATCACCAACCACAAGCTTGTTTGCTGACCATGTCTCCAGATTATCCTCAAAGGAAAGCACCAATCATTGTAGGGTGATAGTAATATGGCCTCAGAACAACATAATTCAATACTCATCCACCACAGGGCCATTGGAATGGGATTTTTTTTGTTACTTGTATAGAAAAATGCAAATTCCATACGCATTCTCAGTTACAAAAATGTTGTTAGAATATCTTCGTTGCTCTGTGTCTGTGAAACACTCTCCTTTTGGAAATGAAATATAATTTTACCCTCTCTGCATCCTGGAAGAATATATTTTAAATGTAACATTTCAAACAGTTTTAATAGGTTTTAAAACGTTTACTTACTGTACGTATGTTTATGTTAATATAAACTGACATTATTTTTTATTTGAACAATGCTATGTATTGCTTTAGCAATATTAAAAACAGCAGGCGAAGAGCATTAATAAGTTGAGCGTATAAACTAAATTCCCATCGTGGTTGGATTTATAGGTAAGAGTTGGTCAGAGGTTTCTAAGGCATCAAATCCTGATCCAACCCAATATCTTAAACATCAGTAACAATGATGAAATTTATGTCATTACGTAAACATATTACCATATAAGTAAAAACAAAGGAATGCTGAATGAGAAAACATAATATAGGTAGACTGAAGGGGTGCTTGGAAGCCTTAGGCTATCCTAATTCATTCCTGCCCTTCCAGGATGCTGCTTGGCTTCTTATTCCCAAATAACAAATGACTCTATCTGGACTGCTTGGGATGAACAGGTAGAAGAAACAACCCTTTTCACCATCAACAATCCCATGCTATCACTGTTCCATCTTCTATCACCACCATTCTGAAAATTGGAATGGTAGTCAGATTTCAATATAGTAGTTTTGTTATTAGAAAAACAATATAAATACTATGAATAGATACATTTATGCATTCACTTCTAGTGGGCAAAATTCCAACCTGATACCCTCAAAATATCTTGGACTATAATAACCATTGCCAGCTAGCATTGCCAATAGCCTGCTACAGCAGATAGTGGAATTTATAATCCAACATTTTTGGCAGGCGCTAGCTAGAGGAACATTGTTCTTGGATATTTGTATGCTAGTTCTAAAGCAAAAAAGTGTAAGAATCCTGAGAATAAAAACTAGAACAACATGTCCTTCTTATTTCATAATATGAAGCTCAATTTGCTCATTGTATAAAATCTCCACAATACAGCGTACCAATTACTACATATTTACATTTGTGCTTTAAATTCTTGGTCAAATGCCAGGACAAATCGAAATTTCATTAATTGTTCATATCTCTTGTGATAATCTAAAATATATAAATTGCCATTATATTATTTTATAGATGTGAATTTCTTCAAAGAAAGAAGTCCAGAGATGAAATTAAACAGTATATTCAAAGTTATTGTGGATTTTTTGGCATTACGGTATTCTTTTTTCATTTTTATTTTATTGAAACCTGATTGTTTAAAGAGCTACTCTTAATGGGATAATCCTCAAGGTCTTAATTTTTGTGTTAGAAAATCTAACTAAACCTCATGAAAAGTATTTCTCTCGGTTCTCTTCCTTCACAAAATTAAAAGTTAGAATGTTTGAGTATTATGGGAAATTAAAGCAGCAGTTAGCTAATGCTGAGATCTGGGGGGAAGGGAGAGTCAGAACAATCCTAATTGGAGGACTACCAAAGGGGAGAAAACTGCATCTGTTCAAGACATAGTTATTTGTCAAAGTATAAACTCATCACAGATCAAAGAAAGGTTACTTGAACAAAAATGCTCAACAGAGTCCTTAGAGCAATTTATGTATAGTATTTATAAACTGAATTCAAAGCATCAGTGTAACATATTATCAAAATAATAGAAGAAATAGAAACATGAATAAAACTAATTCTAACAGGTTTTTTTTCTTTGTTTTTTTTAAGGGAAAGCATTTTGCAGCATCTGCCAGGAAATGTTTACCTTCTGACCCAGGTACAATAATGGAAATAGAATTCTAGGCTTGTGATTTAAATCACAAGGAAGCAACATAGATATTTTGGATGTTCAAACTTGACCATTGGCCTCATTGCCAATTATGGATCTTGGAATCAAAAATATCTGAAGAATATGAGACTGCAAGACCATGCTAATTGTCACGAGATCCAAAATGCCATATGATCTGCATTATGAGTTCCCTTTTCCTATTGTAGCCTGCTAAAACTAATTTTTAGTGTTCGTAGACCTTCGCCATGATGCAAAGTGCAATCACTGCAATGAAAATTCAATTATCTGCTTGTGTACACCAAATCAGTTTCTATAGAATCACATGCTTCTTTGGCTTCTTATGCTTGTACTAGTAGAATTGCTATCAGTGGTTGCGATCATGTAGATGTCTATGCACAGCAAATATATCAGTTCAGTGTGGACAGGGCAGGAATTGATTGCAACAGATAACATTGTCCAATTAATTGTTTTGTCAAAGCTTTGAAACATTTCAAAATCTGCTGAATTTTATTTGTTTACTAGCACTGTGTTTATTTTAAACACCTTTAATTAAGAGCTCATGATGGAGTACAATTGAACTCAAAATAATTTTTTTCTCTAATCCCATCCTATGCATAAATAGTGAATGCTGTATAAATGTCTTTCTACACATGAAAAAAAAGACATGCAGTTCATGATTTTCAGTTTTCTTTATGTCGTTGGTTTGAGTTTTGGGCTTGGCGACTTGATTGCAAACGTTTCATCCCCACTTTGGATAAGCACATTGAAGATGTCTCCTCAAATGGGAACGAAACACTTGCAACCAAATCTCCAAGCTCGGAATTCAAACCAGCAACATACCGTATTTTTAGGAGTATAAGACGCACCTTATACTGGACAAAACTTCACAAATACAATAAATACGATTTATGAGAAGCAAAGGGCCAATATCTTAGTAAATGGTGAACTCACCAAAACATTTCAGATCAGTAAAGGAGTAAGACAGGGATGCCCAATGTCACCACTTTTGTACATACTGGCACTAGAAGTGCTATTGAAGAAGATTAGAGAGAGCGATCAAATCAAAGGGCTTAAAATAAGGAAAGAAACATATAAAGTTCAAGCGTTTGCGGATGATGTTGTCCTAATTATGGAAGAACCGGTTGAAACAGGTATACAAATATTGGAAACACTTGATAAATATGGAGAAGTAGCAGGACTCAAATTAAATAAATCCAAAACTAAAATGCTTACTAAAAATATGACGAAAAACCAAAAAGAAGTCCTGGAGGAATCTATGGGAATCCAAATTGTGAAAAAAGTCAAATATTTGGGAGTATGGATCTCAACAAAGTATCTGGCCCTTAAAGAGGACAATTATGTCCCCCTGTTAAAAAGTATAAAACAAGATCTAGAGAAGTGGGGGAAGTTGCAAATCTCCTTCCTCGGGAGGATAGCGACAATCAAAATGAGCATCCTACCCAAATTGCTGTTCTTGTTCCAAACAGCGCCAATTAAATTAGATAAAAAATTTTTTAGTGAACTCAACGTCGTTACTCGGAAGTTTATATGGGGAGGGAAAAAACCAAGAATAGCAATTAGGAGCTTACAAGATAAAAAAAATAGGGGAGGATTAGGATTACCAATATGGGAAACATATCACAAAGCAGCAATTCTTGTTTGGCTAAAAGACTGGGCGACGTTAGCGAACAAAAGAATTTTAACATTAGAAGGGCATGATCTCCAGACAGGTTGGCACGCTCACTTATGGGAAACCGGGAAAAAAACCAAAACATATTTCAACAAACATAAACTGAGGGACATATTGAAATCAACGTGGGAAGAAATAAAACGGAAACACTACACTAAAATTCCCAGTTGGCTTTCAACCATGGAGGCGATAATTTACCCAAACGTCTTGGATTATGGCAAAACTGTAAAATACAAAGAAATTCTAGATGAGGCAGGGAACCTCAAAACATTAGAACAATTAAAAGAACAAGGCATTTGTGTTGAATGGTGGACATACGCACAGATAAAATCAAGACACAAAAAAGATAAGGAACAATATGGCATAGAAATGGGAAATAAAGATTTCGATAAAATTTGGATGGGTACAGATAACAAACTATTAGCTAAAATATATAACTATTTAGTAGAATATGATTTGATGGAAGAAGTAGTTAAAGGCCCAATGCTAGCGTGGGCAAAAAACATTGGGAAAAATATAAATTTGGAAGAATGGGATCAATTATGGAACATCAATATAAAACTCACCAAGGCAACCACTTACAAGGAAAACCAGTATAAGATGATATATAGGTGGCACCTAGCACCAGCTAGAATTGCTAAGATCTACTCTAATTCAAACCCAAAGTGTTGGAAGTGTGGACACCAGCAAGGTACTTTTTACCATTGCTGGTGGACCTGCCCGCAAGCAAAAAAGTATTGGAAGATGATTGGCAATTGGCTCTCAGAAATAACAGGTGAAACCTTTGAATTAGACCCTAAAATACTTCTCCTGGGAATCTTTAAGACGGAAATGGCAAAAAAGAAAAAATATCTGGCAATCCATATAATAACAGCAGCAAGAATCGCTTTCGCTCAACAATGGAAAGAGAAAAAAATACCAACTAAGGAACAAGTAATCGGCAAAATAATGGACTGTGCCGAGATGAACAAATTAACATTAGAAATTAACGACAGAGAAGATTCAGATTATTATAGCATATGGGACAAGTGGTATGGGTGGCTAGAGAAGAGGAAATTGAAATAAAAAGGAAAGAGACCAGAATGAGAAATAGTAAAATGAAATAGTAAGAGAAGATGTATCGGGGATGGTAGGAAGTATAAGATGGCAAGGAGAGGATACATGGATAAGCAGGAGACAAAATCTATGTATTTATTAATTTACAGAAAAAGATTATTATATGTATATATATATAAGATGAAAATGATACGAGAACACAATTCTTTTCTCCTTCTTTATTCATTGCTTTGTACTACTATGTATCTGGTCTGCAAAAAAAAAAATATATATTTACATATGCATAATATGTAATCTGTATTTATTTCTTTTTCCATACTATGTAACCGGATGGATAAAAATTGTATTATTATAATTTCTTACAATAAAACACTTAAAAAAAAAAAAAAAAGACGCACCTTTTTCCCCTAAAAAAGAGGGTGAAAATCTGGGTGCATTTTATACTCTGAATGCAGCCCCACCCAGCCTCGCAAATGAAGATTTCAGAGGCTAAAAGAAGCCTCTGAAAGAAGCTTCAGAAAAAAAGCCTCTTAAAGGCTTTTATCTAAAATAATATGGCAAGCAACAAAAGAAGAATCAATAAAGGTTCTAACCAAACTATGCTAACAAATATGGAGAATGACACAATAACCAACAGATGGGAAGAGGTTAATCTATATACCAATACAAAAGAAAGGAGATTGAACAGAATACAGATAGTCCTTCAGAATAAAAGCCTCTGAAAGAAGTTTCAGAAAAAAGCCTCTGATAGAAGCCTCAGAAACAAAGCCTTTTTTCCTGAAGCTCTGTTTTGGAGGCTTTCAGAGGCAGATTTTTTTTTTCTGAAACAGAGTTTCAGAAGTTTCAGAGGCAGAAAAAAAAGCAAGGCACAGAGCTCACAACCAACAACCTGTTGCTAAAATTCACCTCTGGAAACAGCTGATTGGGGGTATTCTGGGAGGCCGATCTACCCACCAATCAGCTTTTTTCTTACTCCTGTGTGTCTTATACTTCGAAAACTATGGTAACTACCAACCCGAGCTACTAATATTCAAAGACATTTCAGTTTTTTTTATTTACAGTTTCCTGGGTCTTTTAAAAACAACATACATTTTCTTCTCTACTATAAATCATGAAAATATGTCTACTTGACAATATCTCAGGCATTTCTTCCTAAACTCTGTGATGTTTTTGGTTGCAAAAGAGGACCTAGAACCCTTTCTGAACATCTACAAGGATGAAGAGATTCGGCTGGAATCCTTCAAAACATGGCCACAAGATGCGCATGCTGATCCAGCAATTCTGGCTAAAGTAGGTTTCTTCTATACAGGTAAGTCCGCAATAATCTTACCCTTATTTACCAATGTCTACAAAGTGTTATTGGAGTTTGATTTAAATTTTTGTATTTGCATTCAGTTCTAATTAATAATAACATTCTCTTTCTAATTCCACATCTTGGTATTATTTTACTGTTTCAAATAATATTTTGGAAACAGTTTACATTGTTTTAAATCAAATCAAAAGACAGGTTTTGGAAATGATGGCTATATTGATGAAATTTTAATTCAGTCACCTAGGAAACTTGTTTTTAATTTGTTAAAATTCCTTGTATATAAAGCAGTGTTTCTCAAGTTTGATGCCTTTAAGATGTGTACTCTTCAATGCCCAGAGTTCCTGGAATTCTGAAAGTTTAAGTTCACATATCTTAAAGTTGCCGAGATTGAGAAACATTGATGTACAGTTCAGAAGTGGGTTTCACTTACATTTGCTACCGGTTCGGAACTGTGAGCATGTGTGCATGCTCACACGCAGAGCATCCATGATGACGTCCGGGTGGGCGGAGCCTCCCACCACTATCAGCGAACTGGTGGAAACCCACCACTGGTACAGTTAAACATTAACCACACTACTCTAAATATTTAATCTTACTACTGTTTGATGAGGTTCTGCATGCTTGGAAAATGATTCAGAGGAAAATAACTTCAGCTTTGAGTAAATGTGAACACAGCACTTTTGTGGTATTCATTAAAGCAGCTCAACTTTTTTCAAGTTTTATGAAAGCCTCAACAAAGGAGCAGTTACTTTAAGAGACACTTCAGCTTTAAATAATATATTCCTTAAAGTGTCAGCATGCTTTTTTTCAGGCTTTCATGGCCTATTCATTAAAACCAAGAAATTATGCTTGGTTGAGGGCTTAGCTCTACGTATGTTGTGTTTAAGTGTTTAAGGAAGCATGTACAAAGGTGTCAAAAAAAGGAGATGGGAATTTAACATAAATGATATATCTTGCTATATATACATTTTCTTGAATTGGTGTTTTGCCTAATAGAAGGCCATGAAGACCTAGCTCTTCACTCACTTGCTGTGGTAAAGTGATAGGAGCCTTGGAATGTTGTCAAGGTATTCTAGGATGACTAAGGAACCTGGTTTTTAGCTTTTAGTGTTATATTTTTCATGGTTTTATGTTTTTATAGTTTTATTGTTGTGAACTGTCCAGAGGCTCTTGTGTGTTTAATCACACTTGGCCAATATTCTATTCTATTCTATTCTATTCTATTCTATTCTATTCTATTCTATTCTATTCTATTCTATTCTATTCTATTCTATTCTATTCTATTCTATTCCATTCCATTCCATTCCATTCCATTCCATTCTTGGAATCCACATAGCCTCATACCTGGGCACCTATCTTTCTCAGTCCTTTACTGCATAAGATTGATGAAAGAACATGGGGAAGCTGTTAATTGTTAATGGTGTGGTTTTTAATGATTATTGTTTTTCTAAAATATAAGTCAACATTTATGTCCTAAGTTTCTGTGACCTTAATATATTCATTCTGTTCTGTAAGACTACCCCAACCAACATTTTGCCTCATTGAGCAGATGATGTTATGGCATTCCTAGACATACTTTTTATAACTCTCAGTCCCAAAATCATAAAGTATATTCCCAGGACCAAAAACTGTTAGCTCCCTGTATTAGGTCCTCAAGTTGTTTAATTCAGCAGTCACCAACTGGTGGTCTGTGGACCACTGGTGGTCCGCAAGAAAATTTTGGTGATCTACAGAAAAATTATTTGCATTTTTTATATTGCACTAAATCAGGGCTCCTCAAACTACGGCCCCTGGGACTGATACGTGCAATGAATGTTTGTGTTGCTGCAGAGTCTCCCCCTTAGGGGTCTTTTTGTGTGGGTAGAAGAAATTCTGAATTGGGGTCTGCTTTAGCCTCCTGGAGTGAGGCTTTGGGCAAAGGCTGGGGGGAAGTGCTGCTGGTGGTGAAGAGCTGGAAGGCCTTGTTCCAGTGGGACTGCATCATGGCCTGGAACTGGCTGACCATCTCAGCCCGCTGAGCCTCCAGGCGCTGGTACCTGGCCTTGCACTCCCGCAGGTCTTCCCTCTGTTTGGAAAGCCTATGCTCGTAGTCCTCAGTGAGGTGCTTCTGTTGAGCCTCCTTCTCGGTCAGATCCAATTTGAACTGAGCAGCTGTTTTGCCAACTTTTTCTCATGGTGGTTGCTTAGCTCCAACAACTGCTTCCTGTTGGGGCCCTAAGGTGCCTGGGCAGGGAGGCGAGGAGTGGCTGGGAGGGGAGGGGTGAATAGAGGCTTGCGAGGTGCTCTTCGACATGAGTGACATTGAGTTGGCCACACCCACCCAGTCACATGACCACCTAGTCATTAGGCAGATCGTATTAGTGGTCCGCAGGATTTAAAATTATGAATTTAGTGGTTCCTGAGGTCCGAAAGGTTAATTTATTTAACCTTTATTAACCGAAAGGTTAATTTATTTACAAGAAAAGCTACACATTTAAAAATGAGAAGAGGGTCTTCCATTTAAGTATACCTAAGTCAATCAGGACAAAACTGATCCTACTTGATATATGGACCAAACAATGGCATTCCAATCCCCATTCATCTGTTCATATTGTCTGACAAGTTAGTCCTTACAGGTAGCAGCCAGGTTCTCATAATCACTCTCATATATCACCCTCCCTTACAGTATCAATAATTCTCCTCATTTCACCCCAAAAGGACCAATTCTATGCATTCTGATAGATGTTCCCTTCCTTCTACTTATAAGTAAGAGAGTGAAGGCTTTCATTTTCTGATTTTCATTTAGCATTGTATCTATTATTAATGATCTTGATGTAGTGTTAACAAGTCAAGTGAAACAAAAGGAAGTATAACAGGTTCTGATAAAAATTAAAGAAAAATATTGATCATACACTGATGACAGTATTCTTCTCTCTCTGTCTCTCTCTGTCTCTCTCTCTCTCTCTCCCTATGTGTGTTTGTGCATATACTATGTGTATACGCACACACATACCCCACAATGTTGAACTGCTATTGCCTTTTTTGTAGGAAAAAACGATACTGTACAATGTTTTTACTGTAGTGGGTGTCTAAACAACTGGAAAGAAAATGATGACCCTTGGGAAGGACATGTGAAATTTTTCTCTCAGTAAGTGAAGATTGTACTGAATTATCTCATTATAGATATCTGAATTATATTTATAAATATCATTTATAAAAATGATACAATTGTTTGTTTATAAGTTACAAATACTTGCCATTCTTGTAGAAATGAATAAAATAATAAATAATAAAAATAAATATTTGGATAAATATGTATGTTTTAATTGGTTGGTTAAATTACTCTCTAAATTGTACTGAGGGGTCCTCCTAGGGCAGTGATGACGAATCCATGGCATGGATGCCACAGGTGGCACGTGGAGTCATATCAGTGGGCACGCAGGCATTGCCCTAGCTCAGCTCCGGCATGCATGTGCGTGCTGGCCAGCTGATTTTCGGGCCTTCCGGTTCCACCAGAAGTTGGGAAATGGGCTGTTTCTGACTTCTGAAGGACGTCCGGGGGTGTGAGGAAGGCTGTTTTTGCTCTCCCCAGGCTCCAAGAAAGCCTCTGGAGCCTCTGGAGGGTGAAAAACAGGCCTATTGGGCCCATCATGCCATCACGTGCCAAAAGCAGGGGGAGTGGGGAGGGGTGTCACACACACATTGAATTATGGGTGTGGGCACACGCATGTGCGGTCCCCCTGTGCTCCCCCCGCTTTTGGTACACGACGGCAAAAAGGTTAGCCATCATTGTCCTAGGGAGTTTGTTCTAACTCTCGTGAATTTACCAGTAGTAACGGTAAGTAGAATCCACCCCTGTGTGAAGCGGTATATAAGTCTCTGTGCTATTGCTATCATTTCTATCATCTTCATTATCACAACATACAGAAAGCTAGGATTGGTGACGGTTATAGTTCAGCCGTCACAAATGGTTCTAGATTGGAGCAGATCACATAGTCTATTGATGGATCCTAGGCTGTGATATAGGTATAGAGATATAGTTTTATTTGTTTGAAAAAAAGAAAGCAACTTAAGGCAAACAGACTGGTTGGTGCCAGCTAGAACATCCAGATAAAATAGCAAGATTCAACCATTCAATGGTGCATTATCTAAGGATATACAAATACTAGTGGTATCTGATACAGTTGTTGATGTCAGTTAACACAGCTATTCTTTAAAAATGCATTGCAGTTGTAAGCTATCAGATCCAGAAAGACGGATATCATCGGAAAATAGCAAAATGCAACCGGAGGCTGAGTCACGGCATGAAAAGGTAAAACAGAGGGTAGCTAGGATTTGATAGGTTAACTTTTTCACAATAGAAAGTAATTTCCATTTGTATAAATAGAAGTGTCAGAGGAAAAAACAAGAATTGCTTTTTTTGTAATATTCTAAGAAATTGTCCCTGGTGTACACAAATTTTAGATTTTGGTTAGAAATTCAGGTTGCCAGTATAGACCCACACAAGAGTGAGTTTCACTGAAGAGGGAGTGATTGCTTTTATAAAGGATACTAAACTATCAGAAACTAAAAAAAGGATACTACATTTCTTATTTAGCTAGAATAATTAGCTTACATCTTATATAGTGCAATACCTCCTTTACATATTACACAACCAGTGATGGGATTCAACTGGTTCGCACCACTTCGATGGAACCGGTTGTTAAATTGCTGGCTGGCCCTGTCCCGCCCCTTCCAGAAGTCCCCCTGTGGCCTGTTTTTGCTCCCAGAAGGCTGCAAGGAAGCCTACACAGCCCAAAATGGGGCATGGGGGGTGGTGCTCCCCGCCCCACAACCTGTTTTTGCTGCCTGTCACACCCCTGGCCATGCCCACCCACCCAGACATTAGGGCAGAGAACCAGTTGTTAAATTATTTGAATCCCACCACTGTACACAACATCTGTTGGTTGTGCTGGATCTTTATATAATTTTTAGTACCATTAATTGTAAATGGATGAAATAGAAGAAGGTTCAATGTCACAATGATCATGTTACTTCTTAGAAGTTGATACTGAGGTAGTGGTAGTGGCTCTAGATTTGTTCTAGATTTGTTGTCAGCAACTGTGTCCCAGGTGAATCATGTACAGTAATCAGTGTGCAATCCCTATGGTGACTGCCTAGCCTGCATATGTGGAAGAGCCATATCAGTGCAGTAAAGGTTTTCATGCTATGATGTTCCACAATATTCTGTCTTGTCATCCATGAAATTATGGTTTACATGAAATTAATGGGATAGATTGTAGTTAGTGCCACCAACTATTCTGAAGACACCCTCCCTTTGGAATGCCAAGGAGTCTCTTCAAATTCTACACTACTATCTAATAGCAGGGTAAGACCAGTGGTGGGATTTAAGTAATTTAACAACCAGGTCTCTGCCCTAATGATTTCTTCCAACAACCAGTTTGCCAAACTGCTCAGAAAGTTAACAACCGGTTTTCCCAAAGTGGTGCGAACTGGCTGAATCCCACCACTGGCTAAGATTAAACAGAACAAACAGAAATTTAATATTTTAAAAATATTTTATTTATTTATTTAATTAATTAAAAATATTTTAATAAAAATAAATGATAAATAAAAATGTGTCCTTCTCAGTGCTGCACAAGACAGAATTATATGCTTAATATGCTTTTTTTTTTAGCAAACATGTTACAATGAGAATCCGAATGAGATAGAAGCTATCAGTTCAGCCACAACCAGTAAGTATTTCAACACACACAATGACATGAATCACAGAGATTTTGCCTTAAATTTTAAGATAAGTATGTGATGTGTTCCGTTTATTCAGGGTCTAATAACCCTGCACTAAAAACACCTGTGTAGCATTTGTATACAGTTCACTGATTCAACAGTTTTTTTTTTTTAAGGTTTACATTTAAATTAGCATACCTAAGCTTTCAGGCCAAATGAGGGGCATACAGTCAACTGCATTGCACAACTGGATATCGAAAGAGATGCCTTATGTAGATTTTAATTTATTGTATACTGTAAATGAAGCCTGATATGTGTCAAGTCACTGGTCTAAAGTAAAGTATGAATTTATTATAATCATAATATAATTTGGTGTCTTTGAGCCAGTTTTGTCTCCTAGTGATTGCTTAAATAAATCCCTGCAGTTTTCTTGGCAAGGGTTTTGTTTTGGGAATGGCTCGCCCCTGGCCTCTTTCCTAAGGGCTGAGAGACTTATAGTCTCCTGATTTCTAGCCTGGTTCTCTGTCTCTCTCCCTCTCTCCCTCCCTCCCCCGCCTCTCCTCCACACATAGGAGCTATCATAATTATCATAATTATCTTCATTAAACAATTTAAGTTTACAGATTTATTTATTATATTTATTACATTTATAAAGCTGCCCAACTTGTATCAAGCTCTGGACAGCTGACAATATACTAATTCCTTTGTTTGTCTTAGTATTCTATTATTTTACCTCTGTTTATACGCCTTTTCATTTTCCTTCCTTTTTATTATTGTAAGCCACCTACAGTAGCCCTATGGTGAGATAGTAGGAAAATAAAGTTAATAAATAAATGAATAAATCCACAATAATAATCTACAGCTGTCATTTGAGAATAATTATTGAGGATATGATGATTATTTGGTGTTTCCCAAACCAACATTTGCTTGCCAGACAATTGCTTGCCGGACTTTCTTTCCTTCAAGTTTCATCTTACCAAAGGGATTAATTTCTGATGTGCATTTTTATTTTGCTTACACAGTCTGCAAAATATATAATGCCAATATATTCATGGAGAGCTGGAATCTTTCTTACAAGTACTTCACACGTTTGTGCTTCACATTAAGCAATATTTAACTGCTTTAAAATTACTATTTACATATTGAAAACATTAGCGTGGCAAATTCTCAAATTTCATTCACCATTTCACCATTCACTTATATAGATGTATATTTATATGTGCAATATGTATGTCCTTGATTGGATTGCTTTGCAACATGGTAATTAAAAGCACACAAGTAAACCCACTCTATATTAACATTTTACTTATTTATATATACCGTACATCACACTTAGAGTAACACTAGGAAGTGTGCAAGTAAGACACAGCTTTGCTATAGGTATAGGATATCCAACAGGAGAACAGCCAACTAAATGAAAATGTACAATTATAAATAAAAGTTACAGTTAAAGCAGCTCAAATCAACTTTATCAAGGCAAATATCTCATTTCTGCTTTTACAGATATTGCTCTGGATGAACGTGAATGGCTGCAAAGAAAGCTCTCAGAGGCTTATAATGATTTCAGTTTCAGGAAAACGTTTTCTTTTGGGGATCACACCCATTTTGCCGTTGACTTGAAATTGCTTTACGGGGATCTGGCCATTGTCTCCAAGGACATCAGTAACCAACCACAGCAGCAGCTGACCTTGCCTGAGGTCCTGGAGAGCTTTGATTCCATTACAGTAATAGAAGGAGAGGCAGGTAGTGGGAAAACCGCATTGCTTCGGAAAATAGCAATTATTTGGGCCTCTGGATGTTGTCCCATACTCAACAGATTCAAGTTTGTTTTTTATTTGTCTCTCAATTCTGGGGAACGTGACCAAAGTCTGGCCGACCTTATCTGCAGTCAGGTAATAGGGCTTAAAGGGACCTTGACTGAAGATTCTCTGAAGAGCATATGTCAAGGTTTAACTAACGAGGTCCTGTTCCTTTTGGATGAGTTTGACAAAATGAATGGGCTTCCCTGTGCAATCGAAGATTTGATTCATAAGAACTATTTGAACAAACACTGCTTGGTTATTGCAGTTCGTCCTCACCAAGTTAGAGGAATTCGCCAACACGCCAACACTCTTCTCAGTATTTTGGAATTCCCTTTAAGTAGCACCCTCTATCTGTTAAGAAAACTATTTTCATACAATGTTCGGCTTTTGGGAGACTTTTTTATTCAATTGTCCTTTGAAGAGACCATGCGTTCCATGCTGAAGACTCCCCTTTTTGTTGCAGCCCTTGCCTCGTACTGGGCTCAGAATCCCAATGGCGATATATTCACTGGGACTGTCATTTTAAAAGCCTACATGCTGTACAGCTTGTTGAAATATCCTCAAGAAGTGGATCTCATGAAAGCTGTGATGTCTGCTTGTGGGGAATTAGCTTTACAAGGTCTCTTCAAATCCCACTTTAACTTCAGTGAGAAAGACCTGTCTGAAGTTGGGGTTAATGGGGAGGAAGCTCTCTACTTTGGATTGCTGAGCAAGTTTACTGCCCAAAGGCTCCAGCCACTCTACAAGTTCTTCCACCTTTCCTTCCAAGAATTTCTTGCAGGACAAAAAATGAGTGAGCTCCTGGCTTCAGATGTAGAGGCAGATATAAATAAAGGCCTGGAATACTTGCAGCAAATCAACTCATTTGTGAAAATTAATGGGCGCTACCAATATATTTTGAGATATGCTTGCAGTGAACCATCCAAAGCAGTACCCATAATAATATCCCACCTACTGAATTTACTCAGTTGCAAGAAGTCACTTGAAAGCCATTCAGATAATGATATTTATCTGCAGCAAACTCCAGACCTTAATTTAAAGCAATATAAGCTTATCAGCATTGCCTCTACTTTGATTCCAGAATATTATCACTCAAAATTCACCGAAACTGTACTGGTATTGGCTACTGAGTTAGCCTATCAAAGCAATATGGTTTCCAGTTGTGCACCTATGATTTTAGAGTTTCTGACTGGGAAAGAGGTTCCTTTATATTTGTTGAAAAGTGGATCCATCCATAAATTATGTCTAGATTATCCAGAAAGTTTGTTCTTACCAAGTAGATTTGAGGAAACGCTTACAGGAAGGGAGGAACTTATTGATATGGCTGCAGCAGAAAGTGCTTTTCTCAACTTGAAGGTTCCGTCGGTTGAACCAATATACACTCAAGGTTTTCAACTCTTCAGTAATGTTAACCAGCAACTAAAAGAAGACTTAGATGATATTAATAGTTTTAGGGCCTATAGATGCAGACAGATTCCGGATTCCATAATAGCTCCATTTCTCTGTGTGAAAAGCCGTGAGAAGATTCCGTATCTGAAATTTGCTGTCAAACATATGACTTCCCTTGAAGCTCCTGATATTCAGAATTTAACATTGCTCTTCTCATTTTTTGATAATATTGAACTCAATTTGCAAAATTGCAAAAGCCTCCTTGAGAATATCAAAACGGCTATTGAAGGGAACTTGAAGTCTTTTAAAATCTGCAGCTTAGATAATACTGAACTGAATGAGCTGGAAGAAAACCTACTTCTTTCAATGTCTTCTCTTGAATCCCTTGACATTAAGTGGAGCGCTTCGGTACCAGGTACTTCTATCTATTTTGCTTTTAATTTATAATGCAATATTCAATATTATTGTATCTTGCAAGATTCTAGGTGCCTGTTACAAAAATATTTTTTCATAAATAAATTGGGAAATACTGGAGAATTAGGAGCAACATAAGTCGTTACCAAGTTCTTGCATGAAGAGTGTGGTGGTGGGAGAAGACTGCTTTTGATTTTGCTTGATTTATTTGATACTTAATAATAAGTATCATTAAGTCTGGCAAGCATGTCAAACCAACTTGCCATAAAACACACTAAATACTGTGTTCACAGTAAGCATGCACAGGATTTCATGATAACCTGAGTAATGTATTTTACATATTAATGTACAAATAAATGTATTGACTATCTGTTTGCCTCATAAGTTTCAGAAACGCTCTTTGCAAATTTGGACAAATACACGTTTTTAAAGGAACTCTCGTTGAATCTATCTGACTGCCAGAATATATTTGATACCATTCCAGAGGGGTTGAAAAATCTTTGTAACATTGAAAAATTGATCCTCCGCAACGTTCAGTTTAAAACAAGTTCTGCCTGGCTCGGTAAGTGCTATGTGTATAAAATTCAAGAGAACTTTCAATGGACAATTGGTTGCATATGGATGAAAAACTGGGAGGTTTAATGCTTTTCTCCTTTTCTCCTAAGATAACACCATTCTTTTAAAATGTGTCTCTCTTAAGTTAGTTAATTCTCTCTTAACTGAGAATTCTTGTTCCTGTTTCCGAATGTAGCAAGTCCAGCTCAGAGGACTCTTAAGTGGAACAGATAGTCTTTTGGTGAAGAAGGAATCACGATTCAGGCAGTCACAACAATGTGATAGTAATCTCTAAGTGTGTAACTAAGAGCAGTAGCATCCCGTAGTGTATTACATTGTTCCAAACTGTTTAATACTGTACATCACCCAGAGCTGTGATAATGTTAGGCAGTCTAAGCATTTAATAAATAAACAAATAGACCCACCAACCAATCTAGGCAAAATGCTGATTGCAGCATTAGGATCCAACCCCAATCACTTTTGTGCATGCATTGGTGGGGCATGGACATACAAATGGATTGGGACTCAAGCATGATGTTGCAGTTACCTTTTTTGTCTATTTTGACCCCCTCTAATGGGAAGCACTAATTAGAGAAAAAATGGGTTAAATGCTTAAAAAGAATGTGAGGATTTTAATAAAGTCACTGTGTTTCATTCTTAAATTTTATTTTTAAAATACCATACTGTTAATGGTATAATCATTAAAAGATTGTATTGCCACAAAATCTAGGGCGCTAACAACGAAAATATATATATACAAAAAGTACATATGCTACAATGCACATAAGATGTTTGTATATAGCTTTTCCTTCATTCCACATCATAGACCAATATGGAAATCAGGTTGGAAGAAACTTGCAATTCATATCATAAAGAACTAGCTTAAAATGAAACTGGCAGATTTGTTCATGCCTAGGGTAAAAAAAAGGAATAAAGTGAAATACTAGCTTATGTAAAATAGATTCTGAACTAACATGAAGAAAATCTACTGTACACCTGACACTATTAAAGTCAAAAGTAATTTAAAATCCTTCACATCACATTTTCTTTTTTTCTTTTACAGTTGAACTCATACAGAACTTTCCAAATCTCTCTCTCTTCCAGTTGCAAAAATCAACTGGTTTTGATCTGGGAGCTCTTATGAACGCAATGTCTTCCTGCAAGAAGCTCACTGAAATTCTACTCAATGACTTGAATGTTGGAGATGAAGATCTGTATGCCCTTAGTAAGAAAAGTTTAATGGAGAACTTTTGCAATATTAATACTAAATTATATTTTTGCTTAATAACAAACAAATGATAATTTAAAGGCCACAAAGTTCTTAATTTAAAATATATCTCAGAGATTAGAGCCTTCTATGCTGACCTGAACATACCGGTATTTGGGGAAATGATGTATCTGGTTGTTTTTCTTCTATTCTTATACACACATTGCTAGGAAATAAGAGTGCTGGATATGCTGTTGTATTTGTAATCAGAAAAAAACATAAAAGGTTGCCTGCAGTGGACAGGAGGAATAACTCTGAGGAAAAAGAGGAAAAACTGATAACCAAGACAATGGTTGAATAAAAGAAACTTGAGTCAGGGCAGTACTGTAACTTGAGAAAACAAGAGAAGTTTCTTTTATCTGTTTTGGCACTGGCTCTTCCTTCTGCTACTCAAGGTCATTCCTTCTTCCAATTTCATTCCCACAAATAATCCAATTTCCTTTTCATGTAGCAAGAGGTCCTATGAACTGGAAGATTCAGAAGTGTCTGTGTCAAAATCTGCAGGATGGAGACTGTGGTATTGTAATCAAAGCCATATTGTTTTGTACATAGATTGATATTACATTCATATACAAAAGGATAGAGCTTAAGATTGCGGTGACACACCCATTATTTTGCAGATTTTGGCCATAAAAAACCTAGATAAATGAATTACAAGAAGCTTAAAGAGTGATAAAAAGCATTTTGTTATTGTAAAAGTATTAGTGATATTTTAGTCATATCGTCTGTTGATTTGAATTGAAGGCAACTATTTGTAGTTGTTCATTCATGCCGATATTTATTTTTATATGTTGCAGCTGCTGTTTTACCAAATTTTACAGCATTAAAGATACTGAATCTTTCAAGATTGTATTTTGAAAACAAGGAAGCATGCACAGCACTGGGTATGGTTTAACTTTTCATTCCTGATGAATATGTTCTGAGGTTTGGTATAATGCTGGTCTAGAAAATTCAGCATTTATGATGTTGCATTTTCTTGAACAGGTTATATAGTCTATCTAGACTAGACAGTATGGTTTCCTGGGAGACACCCAATGTTTTTTTTTTTTTACTTTGCAGCATTAGCTTTACGTTCTCTTATGAATTTGGAAGAATTTGTTCTACCGAATGGAGAAGGAATAAGGCATGCAGCTAAATTGATTGTTCAACAATGTTTCCATTTTCCAAATCTTCGTAAATTGGAGTTTAGTCTGTATTTAAGTGCTGAAGGCCTATTGGAAATAGGTAAATTCTTAAAACAAATAATCTCTATACAACTTTTCAGCATAGCCCCATACTCTGTTCATCATCCAGTTGATAGATTTGGCCTGGCCTATCTTATCCCTAAAATGAGCATGGAGCTGACAAACACATTTTAAAAGCCCTTAGACCAACTTTTGACACATAAAAGCCTGCCACATAACTGACATAAATTATGTAATGTTCACGTTGTCATGCAAATGATGTAAATGGTATTTGTTTCAACTACATGATGCAACTAAATATATAATTTGCTTCAATTGAAAGAAAATGTAATGCAAATGATATCTCTGGCTATCGATACTCATGATCTAAAGTGTGGGTTAAAACCCACAGTGATATCCCATACATTATTGGGTTATTGTGCAAATGATGTACATTTTGTAATTCTTTAACGTATGAATTAATAATTCTTGCAATTGATGTTAATTCCATAAATTACATTCTTTGCACAATGACAGACTGATGCTTGTAACCCATTTCCCTTCTTGCAAATGCCATTGAAGGCAATAGAGCCCTTTGTCTGTGATGGTTTCATTTAAATTCTAGAAAGGAATTTGGACATTGCCTAAATGGCCCTTCTAACTTTCTCAGAAGATAGTGAAACCTAATTTTGTAAAAGTGTTTGCTACCATGGAATAACATTATGTCATGTTGAGGGAAGAGCTAATGCTTTAAAATATTTAAAGTCAATGTTTTATGTTCAAATGAATCATATAAAGTTTCATTCCTTTTTATTATAAAGAGGTAGCTCTTCCTTTTTATGCTAATTTAGTATTTCTCAACTTTAGTAACTTTAAGATATGTGGCTTTTAATTCCCAAAATTTCCTAGCCATCATGCCATCTGCACTGATTCTTTGCTGTCTGTATTCATGACATGACATTGAATACAATTTATTCGAAATAATTTCATTTCTCTACTCATTGCTTTTGTTTCAGCAAAAGTAGCTGCTGCTGGAGGTTTTCAAAAACTTGAATTTCTATGCCTCTCAGCCAACCATAAAATTACTGAAGAGACTTGGAGAAATTTCTTTCAAACATTGTCCAACATGCCAGACTTACAAAATATGGATTTCAGTCGCCTTGTTACACATCAAATCAAATGCCAAGCAGCAACCGTGAAATCTTTTGTCCAATGTGTTTCTCGACTGCCCAACCTCAGGTCAATCAACATGATTGGCTGGTTGTTCGATGAGAAGGATCTCAACATGTTTGAGATTATGAAAGAACAACATCCCCAGTCAAAGGACTTAAACTTAACTTGGAAATTTATACTGCCATTTGCACCTATTATTAATGAATAAAGAAGTGGAATGTACTTCACTGTATCATATTAACATTAGTTGGCACACCTTATACATATTCTCACCATCTATTGTCTTATTTTAAAATTTATTCCAGTGTCATTATCCTTTAATTTTCTTTTTTCACAACCAGATTCCCATTTTTTTGAAAGCTCTTCCCCATCAGTATTGGTACCAGTTCCTGATTGGTACCAAACCGCTTTGGTTCCATGGCATAGTTAGCATGGGCAGCTGAGATATTTTACTTACAGTTCAACTATAGCTGAACACCACTTGCAATTCTGTATATTGCTGAAACTTTGGTTTTAGGCCAGTTTTCCCATTGATGGGAAAGATGAAGTAGTCCAAATTCTGACATGAAATTCTGACACAATTATAAATCTTAGCGCATTGTAAGCCGCCATGAGTCTCCGGAGAAGGGCGGCATATAAATCAAATTAAAAAAAAATATTGATGGAATAGTAACTGGCATGTAGTTGGAGACCACCATCCTAAGTCTATCTGGGAAGAATTACTACTATTTTCATCTTTTTTGTCACATCTGTCAGCATTTTTTCCCATGTTACAGCAATTTTTTTCCTGATTGAGACATTTTATTCCATATAGTATTTAGCATAATTGTTTTTTCTTTCTCCTTTGCTACACTCAACTGGTAGATCATTTCTACTGATATGTTAAGATGTCCATTCTTGTACGGTAATAATTTTACAATTGTTATTTTATCTTTTTATGTATTTTTCTGTTTTTCAAAATATAATAAGCTTCAGGGATAAGTTCATGATGTTGTTCAAGATATCTAAAACTCAGTTCACAACTTGGGCATGCTTTACCTCCTTTAGTCTTGTGATCCTGACCAAAAGAGTTATCCCAATGCATGTTAGAAAAGTTGATTTTCTGTCTCTATCTCTCTCTTAAGCAGGGAAACCTAAGTATAATCTTAATAAACGTAATGTAATATATATATGCATGTCTATGTAATTTATTAGGTATACTGATAGCCAGTAAACATACATTAAATTAGTAAAATAGATTCATATGTTTCATATGTAGTTCTGTAACTGCTAATGTGTGTTCAAAATACAATTAATTATCATACACACAATAAAAGGAGACATGGTATGAGATGAAAAACAAGCTCTTCTGCTATTGTGGCTTCCTTACGGCTTCAAAATTGAAATCAGTGGTGATACCATGGGAGACTTTTAAAATCCTAAAGGGAAAGTAGAGTGTTTTCTAGTGAGCTTAATTCATGCAGTGTGTGCATGTTCTGTGTTCTGTTGTGAGGATAAATAACCACCTGCATATAATCCACAGAAGACTCCACAAAAGAAAACATGACCATCATGTTAAAAAATGCTTTTTACCTATTCTAGATATCAGTAAGCTTAATAAAAAAGAAAATGGAATATCAATTTGGAAAAAGTTAATTTTATTGACCAGTATTTCAAATCAGTTGAGTGATAACAAACAACCATTCCCTTAACTGACAGAAGAGTTGTTCTAATCCTGGATCCTGGATAATCTATGCTTGAATAGAGTTTTTCACTTAGGTCATTGCTATTGTCCAAAACTACAACATGGAATACATCAAGATAATGTTGCTGTGGAGCTAGCAGTGAAGATTAGTCTTCGTCTTGTTGACTCTAAGTTGACCCTAAGAATCAGCATGTCAGAATTTATCTGAATGTTACTCAATTTGTCCAGAAAAGCATCTAAAAATGAACACAAGATAACACCAGCAACCGTATCAGTATCTTGCCAGCAGTGAAGATAATGTAGACAAATGCATTAATGGCAAAATTTCATCTCTGAGCATTGTCTGTTATAAAGGAAATTTCTCTAACAAGGGTTGAGGGGGAACTCTTTCTTTCTGAGAAACTGTCAAAAACATCATGTGGGAAAGCAAATTCATTTGGGAACTTTTGCCAATACTATTATGATTTATTCCAGATTTGCGATGGTGGCAAATGTCTGTAGGTTGGGTATAGGATGAGGGTGGAGGTTTGTTCTCCAAGCTCGTGGATTGTTTTCTGAACATTTCATTACTAGGCTAGGTAATATCTTCAGAAGAGTTATGGGGATGTCAGTGTTAGTGTTCCTCTGTTTATAAGGGCTTCATGTGGTATAGTGTTCCTCTGTACCACACAAAGCCTTTATAAACAGAGGAACACTAACATTGATGTACCCTAAACTCCGCAGAAGATGTTACCTAGCCTGGTAATGAAATGTTTGGAAACCAACCCACAAGCTCGGAGAAAGAACCTCTACCCTTATTCCAGATTACTTATAACTGATAGAAATCTGATGCTTAAATACTTATTCTTCTTGGGCATGTAAAATATGATATAAATAATATAGATCGGAAAAACTACTCCCAATGATTTTATCAATCCATCCCTATACAGCAATTTTGG
The DNA here is from genome assembly GCA_022577455.1 of Arizona elegans. Taxonomy (NCBI): domain Eukaryota; kingdom Metazoa; phylum Chordata; class Lepidosauria; order Squamata; family Colubridae; genus Arizona; species Arizona elegans. Next base: position 62,011,504 of record JAKOOJ010000008.1, read on the forward strand.
ATTCAGTTATATTATTCTATGAGTTCTACATGCTACTAACAATTACCACAAGACGTGCTATTTTGAAGTGATATTTGGTCAGGGGCCCATCTTAATACATTCAAAGGAATATCTTCCACTGCACAATTAATACCAATAAGATACAATACTTACCAGACTTATTTCATGTGACTGTGTCTTCCCAAGGTAGCTTCCACTCGGCCCTGCTTTAAACCCTATGCAATGTAATATACAGTTTGAAGTTAAAGGTTAATACATTTTGCAGTCCTGCAAGAAACAGGTAACACAAATACAAACTCAAGCTAAATTAATCTAAGTTTTTTCATAGGTAAACACCATTTATAAAACCACCCTGCAAAAAGGAAGCAGGAAGGGCTTCCACAATGAAAGGTATTAACATTTTATGTGTAATTACATGAGTTATAAGGCTCATATTTTCTCTTTCAGCACAAATGAAAAGCAAATTATTCCAAAGCAAATAGCTTTGGTTCCAAGCTGTTTATGATGAAACAGAAAAGTGGTAATTTTAATCCAAACTACTGCCATTCCTGCCATCTGGAATGCCATTATTTCCCATGTCTCTTTTACAAGTTGTGCTTTAGAAAAGTTTTAAGACCTTGGCTTTATTTTCTTTTTTGTACATTTACTCAACAAACTGGCATTTCAATATTTACTTTTGTATACCGCTTTTGAGTCTTCTTTTTGACTTGATATAAACCTCTTGTCATCAACATCCATTTCACATTTTTAGCTGCAAGATTTTATTGCTGAAATTTCTAGAGCATCATCAATGGTGTTTAGAATTCTTCTTATACATATTCTCTCATTTTTCCCCACAAGAAATGTGTTTGCAATAAAGGATTAAAAATCCAGAGGATTTTGATGTGAACATCTGTCTGTATTACTGACATTTTTGACATTTGTGGAAGAAATTGAGAAAAATTTGTTATGATAGAAAATGCATTTGCCTTTTAAAAAATCTTAAGTATTGCCAGATTTGTTTCTTTGGCCCAATGCACTTTGAAATATGAATGAAGGATATGAAAAAAGAAGAACTGAACAACTCAGGTGGTGAAAAGATTACATTATAGAGCTTAGTACAATCCAACATAGAACAGATCCATGTAGACATTTTAATTAGGAGACATAACAATGAGGATCCAATTCCTCTTTCCTGTAGGCTGGAACTTATGAGCAGGAAGTGTCTTACTATTATTTTTTTAATGAAGTTCTGGGAGTCTTTTGATTGAAGAAAAGAGTAATTATAAATAATATTGTCACTATTAGGCAGTACTACTATCTAGTAGTATTAGTACTAACCTAAAATTACTGCTGCATATTTTTAAAGATATAATTCAGAGAAGCAGATAGCCAAGATCTACTTATAAGCACCTATTACTTATTATAATTAAACAGAAATAGAAAACCAAAATACAAATAGAAAATAAAATATAAAAAGAAGATGACATTGCGAGCCTAACAAATGAAGAACTCTCCCTTTAAACTACATGGTTTAATATTTACATTAGGTTTTTACATCAATCTCCGTATACAGAACATTTCTTTCAAAAAAGTTATGTCATAAATCCCATTTTTATTTTATTTTTAGCAGCAATAAATCTGATAAAGTCCGCTGTTTGCCTTTTAATATGGAAAAAAGATGTCTTACCAGGTAATAGCCGGTGTGGTAGCCACTCATATACCAAGCTATTAACATACTTCCTAAAGCTTCATCATCATCAGGTGAATCTGAACTAAGAAGTGGAGGAGGTGGTATCAACTAGAAAAATAATGGACAAATTTATCAGCTAGGTTTAGTTTGCAATAGAGTTTCTCAAGAATGGCTGGATAAATCTGAGAGTTGGAATTCACATATCTTAAAGTATCCAAGGTAGAGAAATAGTAGTTTATACGAACAAAAAGGAAAGCACTCATCTTAGAAACAACAGTGACATTTTAACTAGTCAATACAATACAATACAAAAGTTCAGAATTAGTCACTTCAAATTTAATGTATACATTTTTATTACTGCTTATTAAATTCAGACAAACCCTTAATGCAAAATTAATCAAATTAGTGAAATAAAAATTATAGTGGAACATTGTCATTTCATCACAATTCTCAACTAGAAACTCAACAAAGTTTATTTCTCACAACTATGATGTGCCTTTTATTGCCTATCATCACTCACCGGTGGTCCTGATGGAAATGGTGGAGACCAGCCGGATAAGAAAGATGGAGGCTCAGGGAATTTCCTTCCAGCCTAGAGCAGCAAAACATCCTTAATCAGTTATACTACCATATTCATGCATGACTCAACAATCCATAACACAAACCTAGAGAAACATCAATGTGCTTTTGGGCAAACCTGTATGAGCATCAATCAAACTTATTATGATTGATTGATGCTCATACAGCACAAAGGAGGGTAGAGTACAGTAAAAAAACCCATGCCTATTGGGTTCACTGGCAATAAAGGTTGGTATCTTAACTATATAGTCCAACTGATACTCTGTGTCTGCTACAGTGTTTAATGAATGCTTTGGCCCGATTTGGAGAAAAGTCTGAGGATGAAGGTTTAGTTGCCACTGTCTTTTTCCATGTGGACTGAAAACCATCCCTAATAGTTAGTGGGGCAAGATCAAGAGGAAAAACAGCAATAGTAGAGTACGGCAATTCACACTATAGCCTCCACTTTCTTGAGATCCGTTTCTAGTCTTATTTGGAGACTTGAAGGGTCAATCTTAGAAATTTGGACTGAGCAAGTTCTAATGGTGCAAAACTAGAGAATGGGCCCAGGTGGGCATAAAGTAGTTGTGCTATTGGTTTGATTTCAAATAATTTGAGTGCTACAGGAATGTAGTGGCCAACTTTTGTTTTGGCGAGTAAGTTTATGTTGAGGAGCTGGCCCACCATGAAGTTGATATGCAAGCTGGAGTTAATATAGAGTAGAATGATCCACTCATTCTGATGAAGGATGAAGCCAGATAGATAGGGTTAGGAGGAATGCATTGTGTCTAGGGTTGGGAGAAGGGCACTTGTGCTGTGTGCAGAGGATGTGGTCATTGGGGCATGGGCATCAATGTTTTTCTTAGTGAACAATGTTTTTTTTCCTTCTTACCCATGAATCCCATTTTTACCCAGTGATTTTCTGATGGTGGTGTCGCTTTAGCCAAAGTGGAAAAGACTTGCCGATCCAGGTATTTCTGGAAAGTATTTTGTGCCTTTCTAGTTTGTTTGTTTGTTTTATTAACAATGTTCTCTTGGAATGATTTTATGAGAATGGCCACTCTAAAGAACATTCACTGTTCTCCAAAATGTCTATTTTAAGGCAATGTTTATGGATGTTAACTGAACCACAAAACTTTAGAAATATTTCTATAACTTTGTTCAAATGGATAGGTTTATTTTCCAAAATCCTCAGAAATGTCTTCTGAGTGGGACATGACATGCCTTCAGAAACCATGAAGTAGGGAGTCAAATTTGTGAGATTTACATAGTGTAGATTTGGTCCAAACCAATCTGTTTAATAAAACACTCACACAGCTGTCCTAGTCATTTCTTTTTAACTGAACTGCATGAAGTAGTGAGACAATTAGGTTTTCACACTGGTACACTACTTGTGTGATGATTTTGTTTATGCAGAAAAAAGTAGATGTTTATTTTTTCAGATTCTCTTTACACATCAATACAATTTACACAAAGTTCTGTTCTGATAACATTCAGAATCAAGGATTTAAAAAAAATCAGAAAATCTGAAAGAGACAAATACTTCTTCAGACAACTGCGTTTATTCATCTTTAAAATAACCTACTCATTTGCAGTGAGATTCTACAGACTCTGGTGGGAGTTTTTCCATTCAATATGAACAACCCAAGTATTAAACTGATAGCAAATTTTGTTTGAAAAGTTTCCAATATGTCCTTCCTCATAAAATTAGTTTCAGTGATGCATCTTAAGTTTTAATATAACAACTACAATTTAAATTTTGTGAATACCATTGCCTAGTAAGGTAAAAGCTTTCAAACTTGCTTATAAACTTACCCTTTCTGAGCCTTGTGCTGAAGGTGATGGTGGAAGAGGAAAGTGGGAGTTCCACTGCGCTGATTTTGTAGGGTTGTGTTTGTTTTGAGGTGACCGGAAGGAAAAGTCACTTTCATCTGTTGAATATTGTGTCTCATTTTCATTCTAGAAAAATATATATTAAATTTTATGAATATGCAGCAGATATTTAAAACTATAAAATATATACTGTACTTTTTATTTTCATTCTATTCTCTGTAAAATGTACTATTTTAAATGCAACTGTTAAAATAATCCCTATTTCAAAGTAACCAGTAATCAGTAAAAATGACGATGATAATAACCACAAAGTAGTTAGTCACTAAATGAGGACAGGATGCATCTTTTAAGTTATATTTTTCCTATTTGGTATAAGTTGTTACATTTGTGTTACCTCAGCAGCACTTTTCTCTTCATTAGTTCCCTCAGCATCCATCGGTGGTAAAAGATCTGATAACTTCTGCTCTTCCCTATTACCATATCCAGTATAAACTACTATACAAGTTCCTTTCTTCCAGTTAACTGAGATAATAGTTGCTTGGTATACATTGCCATCTTCAGACCAAACTGCGCTACATACATCATTAACTCTCCACTGCATTGAAAAGAAAAATGTTACATTAATGGTGCTTCAAATCAATTATTTCCTCACCTTATTATATATTTATTAGCTAGCTCCTGGCATAAAGGTGTGGCATTATTTTTATACAACAAGCATTCCAAACAGTTAAAGTGGCTCTGAATTTACTAATGGATTGATGGAAGGATATAAAGTAAATCTCAATCAAGTGGAGGCTGTGGAAGTGGAAGTTTTGTCCTGGTTTGGGATCTGACAGTAAACCAGATCAGCTCAAATTATACCAGTTTTAAAGAACTGTATTGTTTTAAAGATAAATGTCAGATAAATGTCGTCCCTTACAAATATATATCCTATAATTTTTTGTTCTGGGATTGCTCTAATTACTTGCTTGAACTTGTACTATGTAATTATAAAAGAAAAAACATAGTTTTAATAAGCTAGAAACACAGATTCAAGTAATACGAAATGTAGAAGTCCCCAAGCAGAGATATCACCCTGCCAACAAAAATGCATATAGTCAAGGTTATGGCTTTCCCAGTTGCAATGTATGGCTGTGAAAGTTGGACCATAAGAAAGGTTGAGCGCCAAAGAATTGAGGCCTTTTAACTTTGATGCTGGAGAAGACTCCTGCGAGTCCCTTGGACTGCAAGGCAATCAAACCGGTCAGTCCTAGAGGAGATCAACCCTGACTGCATTTTAGAAGGCCAGATCCTGAAGATGAAACTCAAATATTTTGGCCACCTAATGAGAAGGAAGGACTCACTGGAGAAGAGCCTAATGCTGGGAAAGATTGAGGGCAAAAGAAGAATGGGACGACAGAGAACGAGGTGGCTGGATGGAGTCACTGAAGCAGTAGGCGCGAGTTTAAATGGACTCCAGAGGATGGTAGAGGACAGGAAGGCCTGGAGGAACGTTGTCCATTGGGTCGCGATGAGTCGGACAAGACTTCGCAACTAACAACAACAAAAGAAGTCTCCATAAATACACTCTTTTATAACAACAGTAAACTATTTTAGTAATTGGAAAACAACTAACCTACCAAAAAAGCTTAAATCTTGGCAAATACTGGATATCTCAATTTCTCTAATTTCATGTGAAACAGAATTAGATAATTGAAACTCTGTCTCCTCTGTTTCATGCCAGGGAACAATTTTTGTCTTTTTATTTTAGATTTTTAATTCCTTTTTGAAGTCCATTTAAAAATGCTTTTTTTTCAATAAAACAATTATTAAAAATGGCTCATCTTTATTTTAAGTACAGTGTTCTACCATAGAACCAACAACAACCTGTTTCTGTGTTGTAGCATTATTTTTCTTTCTACTCTTATTCTTTTTATTGTTTTTTCTTTTTGTTCCAGCATTTTGCTCTGTTTTGTCCAAAGGCTCTGAACAGTCACCATTTTTTAAGGCATTCTGTGGGAGAAAGTAAAGAAATTAGTAAAAATAGACATTTCTTCAAGTTGAGCTTGATTGCTGACGTGGCAACTGGCTTTCTACTGCCTAGTTCAACCTACACCCTTTCCTGATAAGACTTTCAGTAAAATGTTAATTAGATGCGACTCCCTTAATTTTCAAATTCATTGGTTCTGCAACCAACTGCTTATATATTCAAACCCACTATAAAACTTCATTTTATAACTACTAGTCTTTTAACCGTACTGTGATTGTTTAAATTCAAAATACATATTTTAAACAATTTGAAATAATTATGTAACATATGGAATGTAATAAAACAAAACAAAAACCATAAAAAGAAACCTCTTGGGATTGTACAAGCAATCCTTCAATGACTAAGGTTGGTGATGTGAATATCATACAGGCAGATGGATTGGTTGTTTCTCTATCAAACTGCGGTTTCTAAAATGTAGTTCTTAAGGACTTCTGTTAAGCTTTCAAGTGATATGTAATTCTCACAAAATGAGAATGTGACGTATTGGTTCAAATTTAGTTTGCTTGCTTCTACATAAATACACATGCATAAAGATGCTGCTGCATTAGAACGACATTTCAGGCACAAGACAAAGAAGTGTAATTTTGTCTATTTAACTAGAATATAATATTAAATAATAAAAGGGTCTTTAAAAATCTATATTGATTTTCTTAAAAAATTTGTTACAAAATTAAATTAACCAGAATATGATTGGAGAGCTGAAAATAGCCAACCTTAGGGCTTAGTCCTGGCACATGGTTCATTTTTCCCCTCAAGATAAATAACAAGTAAAATTTAGAAAATAAAATGCCCTTGTAGATATATAAACATGTTCTTTCTGAAATGTTTTGCATTTTGAACGCAAGTGCTTTTGTACTTTTGACTACATCTCTGCATTAGGGATAATTATTTCTTTAGAATTTTCTGTTTGGTTTCTAGCTGGTTTAATGTTTTAGAATCAAACAGTATATGATGTATACATTGCAGGAAAAATAATCCTTTTGCATATCGAGCGCAAAATTCCATTGTGCGTTTTACCTTAAAAGATGCAACTGCTTTGTCGTAGGCTTTTATCAGTGCTGTATCATCCCATATATCAGAATCATCACTCTGTGAAAAACAATTTAAAAAAAAAAACCTGTATATTTCTGAAGAAGTTAAAACAACAACACAACAGCCACAACCACGAACCATGCAATGTGAATAATCTTGGCTTTCACTGGACATCACTATTACTTTGTTTCAGGAATAACTTTTATTTATTTATTTATCCTGTCATGTTCATGTAGTGCAGTGTTTCTCGATCTTGGTAGCTTGAAGATGGGTGGACTTCAACTCCCAGAATCCCCCAGCCAGCAGCGCTGGCTGGGGGATTCTGGGAGTTGAAGTCCACCCATCTTCAAGCTACCAAGGTTGAGAAACACTGATGTAGTGTATATTAGAGGCGGAGAGACCCTTTGAGAGAGAGCTGTAAGGAAATTTCATTTTAATATATGCCGATTAGTGTACATTCAAAGTGACAAAGTTACTCTAAATTCTAAGTCTAATTTAGGAGCCTTGATGGAGCAGCGGACTAAAGTGCTGTTAAGTAGCACTTAGCTGCCAGCTGCCTGCAATTACTGCGAGTTCAAATCTCACCAGGCTCAAGGTTGATTCAGCCTTCCATCCTTCCGAGGTAGGTAAAATGAGGACCCGGATTGTGGGGGAAATAAGCTGACTTTGTAAAAAAAAAAAAAAGAACACCGCTTTGGGGGGGGGGGAGCGAAAGCCCTATTAAAGCAGGTATATACAAAAGTATGAAGGCTATTGCTTAACGCATTGTAAGCCGCCCTGAGTCTTCGGAGAAAGGGCGGCATATAAATCGAACTAATAAATAAATAAAACAATAACTTATTGGCATGTTGGATTCGAAGCTCTGGGCGAGGCGGAGCAGCCAAGTGGCCTCTCTATCGCGTGGAAGGGAAGAAACGGCGACTTGACACGCTTCCCTGCCCTGCAAAAACTCTGCTCTCTTGAAATTCCGCCAAACTTCCAGCAGTTTTGCTTGGTGTCCAAATGCGCAGCTTCAGCTCCTCAAACTCGGGCGCTTCTTCTCCCTTCCGAAAGCCCCTCAGGCCAGGCCCCCCACCCCTCGGCCCCCTTTAAAAGAAGGGGCTTTTCCCCCCCCGCCCCTCCTCACTGTTTCCTTTCCTTCGCTCCCACGCGGGGACAGTTTCAGAGCCGCCGGCCAGCCTGAGCGACCGTGGGTTATGGCGAAGGACCTCGAAGAGACGCCTGCCTTAGCGCCGTACCTGCCCGGCGCCCCGTCTGAACAGGACCGCGTCGTCCTCTTCGCGGGAAGCCATGTGAACTTCCGAGCCCCAGTGAAAAAGCGACCCGAGGGAAGCGTCTTTCCCGAAGGCCACTTCGCGGCTACCGCCTGCCTTCCTTAGCTAAGCATCGCCTGGGAATGAGCTCCAGCCAACGAGGCTTCCACAAGCGCGGGCCGGCTTGTGCGCGGCGCAGACGCGATACCGCCCCCTACCGGTTGGGAGGCTCCGCGTCTTTCCCTCGCTAGGAGAGCGTCGCTTTGTTGGCAACGGCCGCCAACCACCGGCTCTTTTCTCAGCTGGAGGCTCAACAACGCACGGGGGTAACGGCTCAGCGTTTTCCAACAAGGGGCTCTCCGGAAAGGAGGCCACGACCTATCAAATTCCCAGCCAACTGGGACAACACGAGTGATTTGGGGAGGCATAATCTACAGAAAGTAGCAGGCTGGGAATCAAAATCCCCCAGATTTTCAAGAATGGTTCTCTAGCCCAACGTTTCTCAACTTTGGTAGCTTGAAGATGGGTGGACTTCAACTCCCAGAATCCCCCAGCCAGCGCTGCTGGCTGGGGGATTCTGGAAGTTGAAGTCCATCCATCTTCAAGCTACCAAGGTTGAGAAACACTGCTCTAGCCACAAGCATTACAAACCCCCCGCCTTTTCAATTTCTATCTCCAACGGGCTGCCAGTGTTCTCACTGGCACAGCCCATAAATTTAATCTGACAATCCTTTACCCACCGTCAGTTGGCCCATTTCTTCCTCCTTAGATTTAGAATTTTTTAAATCCTATTACTTTTATAAATAATTATAAATTATATATGGTGAACATACCTAATACTATTTCCTCCTCTTCTTTTCCCCAACAATCTGTGAAGTAGGTTGGGCTGAAGGAGACTGACTCGTCCAAAGTCATCCACCTGGCTTTCATGCCTAAGGCAGACCTAGACCTCCCTGCCCGCCAGTTTCTAGCCTGGCTCAAACCTGCTTGCTTAGATCAACAGTTATGGCAAGTTAAGCACACCGTACTTAATTTCACCTGTTCACAAAGTTTGCTCATGTCAATTTGATCAGTACTCGGGACAGTACCAAGGAGCAGGATGGAGTACATGCTATTTGCTATTAATGCAATTCATTAGTACACTCAAAAAGTAAGTTTATCCCTTCCACCACCACCACCAAAGACAATGCTTTCAGTTAGCAAACAAGGATACAGTATTATTCTTTTGACATAATACAGCAAGGGCTAAGTTACACTAAAACTAATGGCCAAAAGCTGAAGAATCTATACCTAGTATTACATACGAATGGTCGACCAACAAACATCACCTATTCCCAAATTGAGATGTGTAGTACTAGAGCTACAATATTTGAAATATCCCTCTTTACTGTTATCTACTAGTCCTTACTGCCTCAGATTTGTACTTCACTTTGCCTAATGTCAAGCCAGAAAACAAGTGGGTACTAATCCCCACTGTAATGCTGAACTTGCCATGAATAAAAAGGCCTTCCATTTTTTATACTTAAAATTTTGATACTCAAAAGTAAGGAACCATTCTTCCCAAGTGATTATTTCATTTGATGCTGCTGTATTATTTGTTCCTCGCATATTGCATTTAAAATGGCAATGCATTTTTCAGGATTCTTCCGTAATCTACATGTTCCATTTGTTTTGAAAATGACAAAAATATATTTCAAAAATTATTAACATATATAAGATGGACCTAAAAGTATGAATTTATAAGAATGATTGAAAGATCTTTGAAAGGTGGATGGCTCTTTAGTAATCTGCTATAGAATGCATTTATGATGAAATAGCTTTTTGGACCAAATATCTCACCCAGTGCTTCTTCCGTATTTATAAAATTCTGTCTTCATTAACATACAGGTTTCATTTGTATCTTGGCGATATCATTAACAAAGCATTGTAATTTTCTTGACAGTACAACTGTCACTGCCACTGCCTTGTTATGGAAAGTTTGTCAATTTCCTGGCTTGCATTCAACTTTAGGATTTTTGAGGTAGTTTTCCTAATCTGTCCTTTTTTTTCAACCCAGAAAAAGTTAGCCATGCACTGCCACCTACAGACAATGCCCAACGCATCCTAGTACATGCAATAAAATTAATCTTACAAGTCAGATGCCTACTTAATTATGAGGATTAGTTAAATTTTTGTGAATTAAATATAGTACCCCTAAATTCTTTACACAGAATATTTAAAATACTGAGTCTGATCAACTCGAATGATTAATGATAAAGACTGTGACAAAGACTCTAATAGTAACTACATTGCTTGAAAAAAAAATTAAATTGATTTTTTTAAGTACTCTATGATCTTTCCCAAAGCTCTATTTCCACTGATTACAGTGCAAAGAGCAGAAAAGGCAAACATATGAGAAATGGGGGTTATTACAACAATCCAGATGATTTCTAGATGGCAGTAAAGCTATCCCATCTCTAACTTTTTGTTGTCAGCCAACCATCGTCCAAATTTTAGCATCCCAGTAATCCTATTAATGAAGACAAAACACATACTTATCATAGCTACAAATTGACTATAAATTGTTAGGAATATTTCTTCATTCTCAACCATTTTACACTTGCCATATGTTCTAAAGCATATTTCTGGAACTGAATCTGAGTAACTATAATCTAAATTGCTTTTAATCCAGGAGGCCAATTTTTACCTAAAGTTCAAGTCCATCTTATCTAAAATCCAACTATTTTTAAATCCCACATAATTGAAATTTAGTAACATCACAATAAGGACACAAGGCTAGCTCTACTTTAAGTTTTATACCAACATTTCACATTTAAATCACAACTGTACTTGTTTTAAAATTAAATCATGGCTAACAGCCATTTTCAAAATATCTACTTTGTTGCAATAAGAATTGCTTTCTATTTATTCCCTAAGATCTCTGACCTAAGAGACTGACTTATCTGTACCTTTCAAACAATGCAATTAGTTCTTTGTACGCTCTAGCACACAGTCTTTGAAATGTTCAGAATTAAGTTAAGGTCACCCTGATTATCCTCTTTCAATTGACAAGTATGCTAATAAAATTTCATTGTTCCGAAGAAGTTGCTGTTCTCAGAAGATTCTCTTGACCTAATTCTAGTTCAGTCTGATTCTGTCCCAAGCTGAAACACAATTATGCATGTAAAATTAATTGTTCAAATAAGGTCCTTACCAACTGTGGAAATAATCTTGCACATCAATAAAGTTAAGCAACCCATTCCCTGACAGCTGCACTTACAACCAAACCAAGTTTTAATCAAAAGATAATATAGTTTATATTTTAATTCAAATTAGATTTTAATTGCAATTTTACATAGAGAGAATCTTGGTTTGCAATTACTGAAGAATGGTATTAAATACTCAGATTGAAGTTAGAACACATGATGAAAGGCAAGTTATTTGTGCTAAATGTGACAAAGGATTCTCTAAATTATGTCGTATTTCCAGCAATAACTGAAAATCTATTGGAGCTTCTTGAGTACCCAATTCTGACAATATGTCATGCAATATTTTTATTGTAAAAATAATTTATGATTAACTTTACAGCTGACCTTTTACAAAGTAGAAAGCAAGTACAGATACCTATCCTTTTAAAATATCACTTCTGAATGTAAGAGTGCTGCCATATACATTTTCCAGCTTACTTGCATATATAATAACTGGTATAATCACACAAGCAATTTATTGAGCAAACATTTTAACAATAAAATACATTCTGGCTATTGCTACTGTTACTAACAGACATGCAAAGGGAAATACAACCTTAAAATCCAATTTTATTGGCCCAGATACTAGTAATTCAGTCAAAGCCAAGTCAGCTGCAAATACACTATACTAAGCATACATTCTAAAATAAATGCATACCGGACAAGCAAGCAAGTAGAAGATAAACATTAACCATTTAATGGCTGGCTACTTTACAAATATGTCTTTTTAGGCCCTATATTTTGAGATGCTGCAGCATTATTAGGTCCTCTCTGTAGCCACATATTATTTTGCTCCTGCCTGATGAGTCTTCTTCTCATCTGCTGCTTTTTGCTTCTGCTGCATAATTTCAGAATCTCTGTAAAAAGGGAAAGAATAAGAAGGTCAGTTTGCGGTGCCAATTTTTACAGACTCAGAACATCACAAATAAATCTCAGGTATTGGGCTGAACTCATCAATTTAATATCAATAAATTCAAAAAAGCAAAACATCTAGCTTTTCTGAACACAGAAAAATTTTACGCCAGATTTGTACTATGTACAGGTAGTCCTCGACTTAGGACCACAATTGAGCCCAAAATTTCTGTTGCTAAGTGAGACATTTTTAAAGTGAGTTTTGCCCCATTTTACAACCTTTTTGCCAGGTTAAGTAAATCACTGCTGTTATTAAATTAGTAACAGGGTTGTTAAGATCTCGCTTCCTCATTGACTTTGCTTATCAGAAAGTCCCAAAGGTGCTTTTTCAAGAGGCAACTGGACTTTTTGGTTTTTCTTTGACATTTCACTTCTTATCCGAGAAGCTTCTTCAGCTCTGACTGGATTGTGGGAAATGGAAGGATTTATATTCCTTGCAGACAGCTGGTCATTTGCATTCTTTTAGCGAATTGTTAAGGGCACTTGGAGATTTATATATGTCATCAGAGTCACCTGAGTGGTGCAAGTGGGTGTGGAGCCTTCTTGGAACTGCTGAAAGGACTGTGTTGTAGACTGGAGATAGATGATGCCATATCCCTCCCCCTTTGTTGAGAGAGGTATGTTCAATTTTGACAGATGGTCTCTTTGACCCCTCTTTCAAACCAGTGGTCCTCTGTCCAAAATGTGGATTTTGTCTTTTAAATGCAGATGGACTGCTGAATCTGGTCCTGATGAGTTTGTTCTCCTAAATGCTGTGCCATGCATTTATGAAGTTGTTGTTTTGTTCCCCCAATGTACAAATTTGCACAAGGCTCACTGCATTGTACTGCATATATCACGTTGCTCAGTTTGTTTCTGGGTGTCTCATCCTTGAGGTGGACAAGCTTCTACCTTAGTGTATCCTTGGGTTTAAAGTGTGCATGTATGTTGTGTGGGCTGAAGATCATCCTGAGCTTTTCTGATATCCCTGCAATGTATGGAATGACAATCGTTTATTGTTCTCTGTGTTGTCTGTTATAGAGGAGTTCCTGTAGGGTCTTCTTTGAGATTTGGTGAAGGCCCACTTGGAGCCAAACATTCTGAGGACTTCCTTGATTTCGTTTTTGTTCCTTTTCTATCTTTGCTGGTAGGCATTTGTGGTGTAGGGTTCTGATGACTCCCATTTTGTGCTCCAATAGGTGGTGAGAATCAAAATGTAAATAGTGTGTGTGGGGGTTTTCTGTAAACTTCAATGTTAGGGCTTCTGTCCTCTTTGATGTGTCTTGCAGAGTCCAGGAAGGCTAGACTAATTTCCTTATTATCTTTTGTGTGAATTTAATGTATCTATCCACAGAGTTGATATGTTGTTTGGTGAATGCTTCTAATTCCTGTGTTCTGATCTTGACCCAATTATCATCCACATACCTTCCCCCCCCCGCCAATCTCTGACTTTTATTTACAAAATAATCTGTTTCTGAGCTCCAACCACAAAGATGAAAAAAAAAAAAAAAAACCAAACCCCCACACAAAAACAAAAAACCCAGGAGATTTTAGGGTAGGCAGTGGGGAGACCGAGGTGTTTTTTTTAAAAAAAACAAACCAAGGAAAAAAAGAGAGAGCATTTCAGAACTTGAATTCCTTGTATTTCTTGGCTCCGGCTCAGCTGTCCTGAGGCTGTGCTTTCTGCTTCTTTTGCTTCTGTTTGGCTACGTGCTCGGCCACGTCGCTAAAATCCTCCTCCTCCACTTGAGCCTTCTGCTCTTGCACATGCTCCTCCTACTTCTGGGTCATGGCCATAGGATTGAGCTCCAACTCCTTGGGTGCCAGCGCGACTTCCATGCCTTGGATTTCGGGGACCGGCCCTTTGCGGCTCATGACCGTGGCCATGTCATAGATATGTCTGGATCCCATCATGGCACCCACAACTACATACCTATACCAGTGAGTGGGTGGAATTCCTGTGAAGGAGTCTAGGCCTTATACCAGCTGTCTGCAGGGAATATAAATCCTTTCATTCTCCACCATCTAGTCAGAGCTGAAGAAAAACCAGAAAGTCCAGTTGTCTCTTGAAAAAGCACCTTTGGGACAGCCATGACTTGGATGACTGAGAATCTTCAGACATTTATCAGAAAGTCATAAAAAATGATCACATGACTCCAGGACACTGCAACTGTCATAAATATGGATCAGTTGCTAAGAATTTGAATTTTGATCATGTGATCAAAATGTGTGGTCGTGTGAAAAATGGTCATAAGTCACTTTTTTCACTGCTGTTGTAATTTCGAACGGTCACTAAATGAAGTGTTGTAAGTCAAGGACTACCTGTATTCATGATATATGAAAGATGTCAAAGATTATGCAAATATACCTCTGTTTCCTTTGAGAAGCTGATAAAGCGTCCTCTTTTCTTTTCCCCTTGTTGTTTTCTTGTGCTTTCTTCATATTTTTCTGGCGGGAAAGTTCACGCTGGTTCCCACCTGTAAAAGTAACAGTCCAGGTTTTAGACTAATTATTGGTAATTACATTTTCTATTAAAATACAGTCCACAATATCAAATCCAGTTACCAGTGTGGCATTAAAAAGAATATCCTGGGTTCAAAGATGTCTTTTCTATGCCCCAATAACCTAAACTACAAAACTAAGTTTGGAAAAGTTTGCAAAGCAGTTCTTAGCAGTTGTTCTTATGAACCTATTATGCTTTTTACCCACTGTTATTTTATAGCAGTCGGGAATGCATTTAAAAACAAAAGATGTCTTTAAAAATCATAAAAATGGAAGTCTTGCTCAAATAAGAAAAACAGGAAAGAATGAGTTTTGGCCTACTCAGGGTGCCGTTGGCTAGACAGTGGCGGCTGGCAGCCCCCAGGGGTAGAGCCTTCTCGGTTGGTGCGCCCACCCTCTGGAATCAACTCCCCTTGGAGCTCCTGACTTTCACACCTTCCGCCGGGAATTAAAAACTTGGCTTTTCAAATCCCTTGACCTGGACTGATGATGGGGTTTTAATTGATTTTAAGGGTTAATTTTAAATTTTTTAGATTTTGGTTTTTATTTTATATTGTGGCTTGTGTTTTATTGTTGTGAGCCGCCCTGAGTCCATTGTGAGATAGGGCGGCATATAAGCCGAATAAAATAAAAATAAATAAATATATGCAACTAATTGGTAAAATAATGTATGCAAAAGACTTAAGAACAAATAGCAGAGAATATTAAAACAAATATCTTAGACTTAGAATAACTTTATTGTCACTTTAAATGTAATATTTAAATTAACATATCTGCAAATTTATTTGGAATAGGAAACCAACCAGAAACCACTAGGCTTCTAATGGGATTATTAAAGGTATCAGAAAAAAAATAAGGAAAAAGCAGAGGAACTGATTGAATTACTTGCTTCTGTCTTCACTACTGAGGAAACAGAACAGATGCCAATTCTGAACTGGCGGAATGAATTGAGATGTTGCATAAACATGATTAAAAAAAAAGATGAACCAACAATCAACACACGTCCAAATGATATCCATTTGAGAATTTTTAAAAGAAATGGATCTGTTCACAAATCATCTTAAACATTTTAATGTCTTTCACAGGACTAAAATGTCTGGAGTGACCCTCTTAAAGGAACTGTAGGCCAATTATCCAAACATTTATTGCAGGTAAAGCAGTTGAAATATTTAAAATAAAAATAACCACACATATAGAATGAGAATAATTGGGTTGTACTCTCTCTTTTTATATTCCATATAAATAAAGGAGCATTTGCTTAAGCCACTTTCCAATGTTACCTTGGGGTTCACTAGACTTAAAATATGTTTTAGTCTCTTTTGCCTAAGTAATATTTCTTGCGTGTATCTATCAAGATATTTCCCTTGCTCTCTACACATAACACCAAAATAAACAGCAGTTATCTGGCAAGGAAGCATATGGAATTTAGTTTAAAATCGAGGGCAAGGTTTTGAAAATGCTGAACGTATGAAAAATTATTGTACTTTATCTGGCATTATGAAATTTAGGAAAACCATATGCATATTTGCTGAATCTTTTTAGTACAGTTTGGTGATTAACTATGAATTTGAAACTTTAAAAAATGTACATTATTTCAATTCTACACATTGCGATCTTAGAAGCAAATTTTTCAAGTTTGAAGTACATTTTAACTGGGATGTGCTTTTTTATTTTGATCTACTTTTACAATCTATATATTGTTAGAAATCAGTCTTGAAAATAAGATTTTTAAAAATTCTATTAATTCCAGTTTTGGCCAATGCTTCTTGTAACTCTTAAAATATTTTTTAAAGTCATAGGAAAAAAAAAGGGGGGGACACAATACTTTCTAGGAATACTAATTTTAAGCAAACCTAAATTCTATCCATTTAAATAACAATTTTCTGAACTTAAAACCAATAAAATACATCAAATAAACTAGGGTGGATTTGATTTAAATTGAGTTGATTTAAATCACAATTTAAATTATGATTTAAATCACTAGTAAAAAGGCTTGATTTAAATCAACTCGATTTAAATCATAATTTTTAAAGAGCAACTGTCATCTCTGCTACTCCTTTGACCCACTGTTGACTCACTGATAGTCCCAGTGTTGCAGAATATACAGCCTCATGCTACAGAACTAAGCTCCATTTCATGCTGAATAAACTAAATTATTTATGTATCTTAAATAGAAAACTATCTTACGATAGATTTTTACCCCAAAAGTTTTTTATTAAAATAAATTTGATAAAAATAAAAAAAATCTGATTTAAATTTAAAAAAATCCAATTTAAATTTAAAAAAATCCAATTTAAATAAAAAAAATCTGATTTTTTTGATTTTTTTAAAAAAAATCATTGATTTTTATCCACCCTGAAATAAACATACTATTATAGAGAAATCTTAAATTTTTATTTCTAAACTCGTTTTATAAAAACGCGCTAAAAGAAAAAAAACTAAATTAGTTTCTCTCTTAGCCTAACCTATTTTATAGCACTGGTGCAAGGATAAACAAATTACATAGGCAACAACCGTGCATATAATTTTTAGTTCCTTAAGTGAAGAGGCACTATAATCATAAGGTATATCTGTACCATGTTTAAAAAATGTGGGTCCCTGAAAAAACAAACAAAACCAAGTTATCAATTCCTTCAGTAAGGACTATGCATTCTGTATTTTCAAACCAGAAGATCTAAATGTGCAGTATTGCACAGAAACTTCAGGTTTTTGTTATGCTAGTTTCTATGTAAAAAAAACATGAATCAAATTACTGGGTTAGCTGTGATATCCACGAAGCAGTAGAGCGGTCTAGAAGGGTTCCTTGGGTTGCGGCCCTAAACACATAACTTCTCAGACTTTCAGCTACAATCTAGCGCAGGGGTCTCCAACCTTGGCAACTTTCAGCCTGGCGGACTTCAACTCCCAGAATTCCCCAGCCAGCAAAGACCCCTGATCTAGCGGGTATATTTTATTTGCTCAGTTTGTTTATGGAATAACTGTAAAAACTTTTAACAGTTTTTAAAGCAGATCACACCGAACCATCAAGAACCCATTAGTTCAGTCGTAATTACTATACATTCAATCGCCAACGTCTCCTTAAGGAGACACGCTAAGGGGCTTCTTTCAAATACCATACATACATAGAGGATGGTGCTCAGTTTCTTAACAACTATTTCCAAATAGGTTCTGAAGAACACCGAGCGCCACGCGAACGCCGGGCAGTTTTTCACAGCTTCCTCTCGAAGCTTTTCGGAGCTACTTTACTGAGCCCACAGGCAGATTTGAGTGTAAATTGGGTGAGAAAGGTCAGTTCACCTCGCAGACTTAAAAAAAGAGGGTGGCCAGGGCTCCCTTCGCCCCGAGAGCGGATCAAAAAAAAAAAACAAAACAAAACAAAAAACGGGGAACCGAAGGACCAAAGCTGCACTTTCTCCACACACATTTGTAGCGCCCGCCGGCGACGGTTAACAAAATCCATAATCCAGCGACGATTGCGACGCACCTCGCTATGGCTTCCACTTTATTAAATAGGTTGCTGACCCCAAGATCGCCGCCCACCACGGAGATGCCACGAACAACAGGCAGAAAGGCGCCTCCCTCTCCGGCCTACGGCCTCCGCAAGGCCCCGTGAACTGTCCCTCTCGGCCCCTAACGGGCACCGACCCAGCTGAAGGGACCGCCTTGCCTTCCTGGTGATGGGAGAGGGCGGTCGCGTCGAATACTTACGGGCCATGGCAAAACAATAACCCCAGCGATAACAACCGTTACGCTCGCAAGCTCCAACTCCCCACCAACCGCTCCAACTACCAGAACCTTCTCCTTGCCCCGCCCGCCCAAGTTTTTTATTAAGTAAGGGACCGCCCCCGTGACGTCACGCCGCGCGTCTCTCCGTCCCGAACGGAGCTGTTCAGTGACGCCCTGCCTCTTATTGCGCTTGCGCAGTTCTAGAAAAGCCTCCTTTGTTTGGATGGTGACGTCTTGCTTCAGCAGCTGACTCAAGTTGTAGTCCTTCGCCTAGGTCTGAATTAGTAGCTTCCAAATTAGCTGTCACCAGTCAGGTTTCTCTCTCTCTCTCTCTCTCTCTCTCTCTCTCTCTCTCCTTTCTTTCTTTCTTCCTTCCTTCCTTCCCTCCCTCCCTCTCTCTTCTTTCTTTCTTTCTTCCTTCCTTCCTTCCTTCCCTCCCTCTCCCTCTCTCGTTTTTTTGGTAACAGAATAGCATGATTCAAATAATCCAGGGTTGTTGCCATTAGAAAAAAAGCTACAAATAAATGAATATTATGGTGGATTGCCCAGATATTTAACTTGGATTTGGTATTTTTATTCACCAATCCTAATCCTTCCCATTATTACTCTTTGTTCACAACAAAGGGAAGTCACAGATGTCAATTCTTTAATGGCTATTGGTCTGTATAAGCATTGCGTTTGTGTCAACAACCTAAATGTTATATATTGGTGTAGTTATGTGTGGGTCCAAGTATTGTGGTCTTTTGCAACTGACAGTTGAATGTTCTAAGTGCCATCTTAAACTTTTAGATATTGGCACCCAGTGGGTAGATAGCTACTGGGAATACAGGTACTGCTTTATGCCATAATTTTTCCATTTTGATTTTTAGTTCTTGTTACTTAAGATCTCCAATTCTTTGTATTCTATTTTACTGTCCCCTCGTATTGCCACATCAGTTATCGATATTTTCTTTTTTAAAAAACATAGTTATGTCTTGTGTGTTATCAGCCAACTTTATCTGTATTCAGAAATCCCATCATATATTAATTAATCTGCTGCATTTTCAACTCTATGTTCCCACTAATTTTTTTGCCACTTTGGTCTAGTGGTTAAGGAATCAAGCTAGAAACTGGGATGTGAATTCAAGTCCCCCCTTAGCCATGAAAGCCATTTTTGGGCCAGTCATGTTCTCTCAATTCAACCTACCTCACAGGATTTTATTTAATAGGTGTCTTGAGTTATTTGTGAAAATAATAAAAATGGGATACAAATAATTTTTCATTACTGGTACATGATAATTTTTAGAGATGTTCCAATGAATTATTTTGGTGACTGTATTATGTGATTGTTTGCAATCAGATTAATTTGGTCTAGAGAAATGCTATTCTTCAAAAAGAATAGTGAGAAATTGGAATTAGCTGGCTATAAGATTGTGAGAGTTTGGAAATCAAGTTCAGTGTGAAATGATGTATTTAAAGAATTTTGAAGCACTTACAAAAAGTGAAGATTGACCAAACTAAATGGCTATATCTGTATTTAAAGAATCTGGTAGCATTTAGCCTACAAAAAGTGAAGATTGAGATAAGGAAACAATCTTTAACAATCTGAACAATTGTCACATGGAAGAGGGGGTGGATTTACTCTCTATTGCATCAGAGTGAATTTTATATTAACACGCTTGAAGTCACCAGGACATACTTTTGAAAATTCTTGGACTCAAGAGGCACATGTTCTTATTTCACACAATTTCTATAATAATGGTGCTTTACAGTTTTTTGTCCTAATCTTGTGTCTCAGTGTAAAATTCTGGAAATTACAATCCCACCTTACCTAATTAATGAAAGACTAAGGCATTCTTTTTTATTGAAAATAAACAGAAGAGTGATACAGAATTGTGCAAATGGGAGAGGGGGGAGAAACAAGACGTTAAATGGGAATGAAATACAGAATTATGGCACATAGGGCATAGCCTTTACTACATGGACTAGACTAGAAGACCTCCAAGGTCCCTTCCGACTGTTATTATTATGGGATTTATTTACTTAGAAAATGTATTTGCCACCCATCCCCTATCCAACGATGAATTAACAAACCACCCCTCCTTTCCTCAGTACAAATCTGAAAGGCAAAACTCGATTTCTGCATTGCAGGCGGTTCACTAACCCGTTAATAAGAACCAAACCTTTCGGCTCGCTTTTGTCGCAGAATGATGACGCGACCAACGCCATCTAGGAGCAGCTGATTCAAGTCCTCTCCCAGAAAGGAAGGGCGGGGAGCTGGACAGAGCCGGGCCGATGACATGAGGCGGCCTCGCCGGCGACGCTGGACTTTAGCCGGTGCCGGACCTTCCGCCTCGCGACATCATGTTCCGACGCGCCAGGTTTAGCGTGAAGCCCAATGTCCGGCCCAATGCTGCAGGGAGAGGCGGGAATGGTGGAGGCAGCAGCACCAGTTCAGTTGTCCCGGCGGTTGTCAACGCCGCCTCCGCCGCCACCACAGATGCCGACGGTCAACATGACTCGGCGCCGACCACCTGGTCTTCTACGGCCGAGGATACTTCGATGCCCCATCCCGGTGACGCTGCCGCCTCTGGAGATCTTCATCCGAGCGGGGACAGTAGTAACAACAGTAGCAGGTAACTGAGGTTTGCTTTTAGCCTCTCGTTGATGCTTCTTCTCAGAGCTTCCTCGTTTCCTTTTTGAGATGACTTGAGAGACACATGGGAAGTTAGATCTGTGACGCTCGTTTTACTACGGTGTTTGAGGACCCGGCTTTGAGGAAAGCTTCTCTTAGTAGAGGTTCATAATCTTCTGAGTCAGCAAAACTCCCATCTCAAAGAGATGTGTGAGAGAACTTTAGGTTTGTGTTGTCATAACTGAGATGCTTGGAATCGAGTCTAGTGACTTGATTCTGTAGTGTGAACATTGCAGAGGAGTAATTGGCATTAAACAGACTGTAGAAATCCTACCAACTTGCTGTTCTTTTATAGAGAAATTTTCCAGGTATAGTGATGATGATGATGATGCAGCAGCAGTGGTGGGTTCTAACCAGCTTTACTACCGGTTCTCTTCGTGCATGCGCTTCGCTCTGTGCAAGCGCGTTAGGAAACTGCCCAGCTGAGGTGCGGCAATCCAGTCTGCGCACCTATCAGCTGGGCTAAAAAAGAAGAAATATAAGGTAGGAATAACGTGGGGGTGGGAGGGCTCAGCTCCTGGACAAAGAGAACCAGTTCGGTGACATCATATCGTCACCGCTACCGGCTCGGCCGAACCGGGAGGGACCCACCACTGTGATGCAGAAGCATTGCCTTGGCCAAACTCTGATCCAATGATAGTATAATATCTAAACTGTATTACCGGTCACCTGTGCAATGAATAATGCTGTCAGTACGTTCATAAACTTGAGCTGTGTTGTTTAAGTCCCTGCCAATCTTGTAAGTCTTTAATAACAACTTCTTATAGAAAATTAGATAACATGTACAAGGTAGTCCTTGATTTACAACAGTTTATTTAGTGACAACAGCACTGAAGTTACAACAGCACTGAAAAAAGTGACTTGACCATATAAATTTAATAACTAAAATAAACAAAACAATACAGGTAACTGTCATTGCTGCAGTTTAGGGGTCCTTTGGATTGTTGCAGCCTTGATGTGGATGTTATACATAAATTAATAAAGTAATGTCTTTAATTTGAAACTTGTTTGTTGTGTGAGATCTCGCATTAAATTATATCATATGAATAAATTACAAATAGAATTGTTCTTTTGATTTGTTTAAAATGCTTGGTGAACTTTCAAACAGAAGGGCTTGGTCTTTCTACTGTTCCTCTGAGGCTGCAGTACTACACACACAGACACACACACACACACACACAGGGAAGGGGAGAGACGTGAACACTCATATATACATGTGCAATATATCCCAGTTAATAAATTTTATCCTTGTCTTCAGGCTCAATTTGAGACTCATTATCTAGCCCCATTTAATTTTTGATTAGTATTGGGATTCCTGTTAATGTAAGTATCAGTTTCACTATCTGCTGTTAATACTCCAAGACATACAGAGCAAGTATTGGGTTACAGATCTCATTTTGTACCCTTTATCTCATTACTTTATGGGATAATCCCATTTAAAAAATAATGTCTAAATCTGTTGGGGGAGGGGGTAAACTGGACATCACAATATTATTATTTTGGATCAACTCATGTCTGAGGAAGCAATTTTTTAAATTCAGAATTATTACATTTAATATATGTGTGTGTGCATTTTTTTGGGGGGGGGGAGTTAAAACAATTTGATTTACATCAAGGAACTTTTTGGCAGAATATTCAATTAACACTGAACCAAATATAGCTGCTGCTTCTGAAGCTCCCCAGAAGTTAGAGGTAGTGGCTGCTAAGTCAGTAACTCTTTTAACAAGTTGATGAAATTGATTTTCGTTATTTATATAACCATTAGCATGATGAGCTTGAATGCTGTACTCTGATAATCATTGAAAGGTTGCATTAAACAATGATAATTTTGTTTCCTATGATCGTAAAATGAAATTAATGTGATTTAAAACTTTGTATATATTGATGCTTCAGATAATGTTAAATGAAGTTTGATTACAATCACCCTGCCATTGGAGATGTAATTTAGGAATTGGTACATTAATCCATATGGTTGGGTCATTTCCTATGATTGTTGGGTTTGGGGCTGACATCAACAAGATTGTTAAATTCTAGATCAATTTCTGAATGTTAAAGATGTATGTGTTCTACTTGGCTATAACCCCGTATTTGAAATTCACCAAAATACCAAGAAATGTGCTTTTTCAAGCATAGGATTGACTCAGATAATAACTCTGTAACATTAAAAGGAGAAATCAAACTAGCCGCAAGAATTTTGATAATGTGTTGCTTGTAACCTAATTTATCAGTTTTTAGTACACATTTAAAGATATGATCAAAATTATTGAAATTCTGTTTATTAACATTTTTCTTTTTTATTAATCTTGTCATCATAATGATACCATACTTTAATGTTTTTAAAAGTACTTCTGCCTTTCAAAATCAGATCACAAAACAAAAATAAAATAGATTAATTAGTTTATTAACAGAGATGTGCAGGATTGAATTATTGCATAATGATATATTTTATATATTTACATGGAAGTTAATCTCATTGATCTCAGTAGTAGTTATATCTAAGTTGGTATGTATAAAGTTAGATTGAAGAAACCCAAAACATTTTCAGGACAATTTATTACATAACTATCCTTCTGAATTCATGAACCTGCATTGTAACATTGTAGTATTGTGTTACTTTTCTACTAGTCAAGGCATAAATATACCAAATAAACATTTGTTGATAATACAAGTAATCTTCAACTTACAACCACAATTGAGCCCCAAATTTCTGTTGCTAAGTGAGACATTAGTTGAGTGAGTTTTGCCCCATTTTATGACCTTTCTTGACACAGTTATTAAGTGAACAACTGCAGTTGTTGAGTGAGTAACACAGTTGTTAAGTGAATCTGGCTTCCCGATTGAATTTGCTTGTCAGAAGGTTAGAAAAGGTGAGCACATGATGCTGGGATACTGCAACTGTCATAAATATGAGTCAGTTGCCAAGCACCTGAATTTTGATCATGTGTCTGTGAGAATGCTGCAATGGTCACAAGTCTGAAAAATTGTCGTCACTTTTTCAAAGTTGCTGTTGTAACTTTGAATAGTCACTAAATGAACTGTTGTACATCGAGAATTACCTGTAAACTTGTGTTTCTGGGAAATTTATTTATTGATCTATATTCATTTTGCTATAGAGTCCTAATATATTTGTTCAGGTCTCAAGTTTAATCTAAGAGCATCAGTGTTGCTCTTAGATTAAGAATTGATATAGTTAATAAGAATTAACTATAATATAGTATAATTATTTATATAAACTATGGCATACCCATATTTCCCCAAAAATAAGACCAGGTCTTATATTAATTTTTGCTCCAAAAGATGCATTAGGGCTTATTTTCCGGTTAGGTCTTATTTTTTGAAGAAATATGGTAAATGCGTTCGTCTGGCTGACAATCTTAACGGGGGCTTATTTTGAAGGTAGGGCTTACATTACAAGCATCCTGAAAAAATCATGCTAGGGTTTATTTTCCAGTTAGGTTTTATCTTCAGAGAAACATGGTAATTACTGAACTACCTTTCAAAAAAATTCTGTCATTATGTTATTCTATTCTATTAGTTAATATTTCTCTTAATTTTCCAGAAATGAAAAGACTAGTGATAAAAGTGGAGATGGAGACTGCAGGAAAAATGCCGAAGGATTTCCACAGAGAAGAAAACGGATATCCACTATGCCTAATCTTATAAAACCAAAAATTGTACCTCCACCTCTTCCCACTGTTGATTCGTCATCAAAATGCTCTCAAAAACAAGGACCTCACTCTCCTGCTTTTAGTAACTCTCTGTTTCAAAAAGAAACATCTTTACCTGAAAAGATTGATGTGGAAAATTCTCCCAAGTCTTCCATATTGCCTGAAAAGAAAACTTCTGCTCCTCAAGTGCCACAATTCTCTCCATTTAAAAAATCTGCTAGTAAAGAACCCAGCCTGTGTATGCCAGCTCAAAGAAGTGATGAAGCCCTTCCGAAGAACATAAGCTCGCCCCTCAAAGAAAGACCCACCCAGGAAACATTGATGGAAGAGGAAACAACGCAGACAAAATCTGCTTCAACAGATAAGAAAAAGATTTGTTCAGATCGTGTGAAAATTATCAAAACTCAGAAGCTAAGGAAGATGCTGAAAGAAGAATTGAATAAAGAGAAAGTACAGTATTTTTATAATTTTAATCTGAAATTATCAGGGAAGGAAATAGAAAGAGTTCTAACTTGTTTTTTGGGATGAAATATCCTATAGTGAATCAGATCATTGATTTTTCCAGCCTGATATTTTTTCAGTACTGAATGGCAACATTTCTTAATTCTAGAGAGTGATTAGGCACCAAGTCGTTGTTGACTCCTACCGACCATGGATAGATCTTCTCCATGATGATCTGTCTTTAACCAGGTCTTACAGAGAGAAGATTTTTTTTAATCATTATCTGGAAATAATAGATTTCATCCTGTGACCTCTTGCATGTAGATCTTAAGCCCTACTGTTGAACTAAGGCAGTCTTCACTTGTGAGAAGTGAAGAATCTCTTGTTACAATATGGAAGTATTACAGAAAGTATCACTGTAAACTAGCGAGATCTTTGGCAGCTTGTACTATACCAAGCTATTCTAGGTAGACACTTGGTTTTGGATTTCAATTTCTGCCATGAGCTCTGGCTGTCATGGTCAGTAGCAAAAACTCTGAGGGTTCTAATTCTAAACATCTGAAATATATTAAGCTGCCAGCTAAGCTCTCCAATGCTTCTTAATTTCTGTCTGATGCTTCTGGTAAATAACGGGGATTTAAGTCAATGTGTGATCAGTAGGCTGTGACCAATTGGTCGATCTTACACATTCTAATTCTGTCTTCCATCTAAATTAGGTGAGGAGGTGCAGAAGGTGTATTGGTGTCTGAATATGGTAGCGTAAATTGTATGATAAATTTTCATGTAATGGTAATTAGTTATGGTTTCATTATACATTCACATACATTTTTAAAATTTAAACTTATATTGTGTTTTTCTGCTTCTATCTCTCAACATTATAAAATGTATTAAAATAATTAAAATAATAATAGATAAAGTTACACCAGCAAAAAAGTAAAAATAAAATAAAACAAGCTAGCAACTGAATATGACAAGTAGAAAACTCTTAAATATATACAAATGATAAAATTTGAAGCAAGATTTAAATAAAAATCTATGGAATGATAAAACTATATTAATTTATCTTTCTAGAAACAACGGAAATTTAAATATCCTATAATCGAAAAAAATATGCCGGAAGATCGCTCCAAAATGACTATGAGAGATTTTATTTATTATTTGCCTGAAAATAATCCTATGAAGTAAGTGCATATATTCTTTTGTCATGTTGGTACAAATTGTTTTTATTAATTCATTGGATCTATATGCTCTGTATCCTCTAAAGATCTTAGGGAGCCTTATATGGTTTCTTACTCATTCTTTTATCTTAATAACAGTTTTGTTAACTTGGGCTCCCAGGTATATAGCACTAAACATCTGAGACATTAAGTCTAGTAGTCCTTTACTTATGAAATATTGGCTTCTAGATGTTTTTCTACAGTATAAATTACTAATATGTATAAATGTTGGTTTCTATAAAACTGCATCTGTATTCTAGCCAAATGAGTAGCAATATAACAAAATGTGTCTAGGAACTTTATCAAATTGTTACAGAGCAAGATTTATTGAAATCAATGACACATTTTTGGTTTTGGTATGTATAAAGTATTTGCATAATTTGTTTATTTTTTGTTGAAAATTTGGCATTTCTAAATAAGTGGATTTAAATCATCTTGTTATCTGTTGTTTTCAGGACATTATTGTTATATTGTGAAATCTGAAGTGATAGTTGTGCTTTATTATCTTGATTCATTAATTGAGAAACCATGTAGATTTACCTTAGTTCAATCTTACTAAACTTTACATGAATAAATTAAATTCAATTTTTGTGTGTAAAAATATATACTGTAGCATGCTAGCAATTAGCACAGTTGAATGCACAATTTAATTGCATTTGGACTATGCACTATGAAATTTAGAATTTTGCTGGATTAAATGAATAATTAAGTATGCACTTTTCAATATTTAATAGGTCTTCATTCATTGAAGAGAAGAAAACAGAAAAGACTTCTACAATGACCCAAGCAAAAGAGTAATTTGTTTCTTTTTTGAAATAGTATTAATGAAATGTATGATCAGTAATACATTTGTAAAAAAGAAAAAATGTGTTTGCTTAATATTGCTGAAATTAAATTATTGGTTTAAAACATAATCCTAATAACCAGTTACAGATTAATTATGTTGTCCTTTTGATGAAATCCTGGTTTTATTATAATTAAAAATCAGGAGCATGTCGCATGAATTGATTCTCAGCTCTATAATCTCCCTTCCTTTTGCTCCTTCCTTCCTTCCTTCCTTCCTTCCTTCCTTCCTTCCTTCCTTCTCTTTCTTTCTTTCTTTCTTTCTTTCTTTCTTTCTTTTTCTTTCTCTCCTCCCTCTCTCCCTCTTTCTTTCTTTGCCTTTATTACTTTATATTAAGATGGCAAATATACATAAAACTCCCTCATCATCTTATTATTTTGCTACTGTAAACATGTAACCATTATTTTTATACAGTGTAATTTAAGCAAGTTTAATTTAATTCTGAGGTAGCATTCCTAACCCAACGTTTAAGTGCTGATTTTCAGTGCTGTGTTAGAAGTACCTGAGGATTAATGCATAAATAATTCCATAATATGTTTAATGGGGAAAAGAAACATTTGAAATCAAGAGGAGGTCACCTAAAGAATAAAACCTATCATCCGTTCTCATATCCAGTGCCTAGGCCATAATTTACAGCTGGTGGTATTAAATTTATGTTTGTATAAATATGCAATTATTAAATAAGATTCTGCTGCAATCTTTTAGGTATAGGTGCGTTAGTTAGGGTAAAGAATATGAACATACACCCCAAGGAAAGTTATACTCCAGCTAAAAAAAATGAGATAGATGTAATGATTCTTGTAATGATACCTTTTTTTTTTGAAAAGTAAATATGAAAAGAGTTTAGTGCTATTTGAACTGTTACTTCCCCAAATTTCAGGCCTGAAGAAAGAATAGTTGCTGATCATGAAGATGAAAATGAAGATGATGATGATGAAGAACAGGGAGGAGGTGGAGGAGGAGGAGGGGAAGATGATGGTTCTCTTTTAGTCCCTCGAGTGAAGGTTGCAGAAGATGGCTCAATTATTCTGGATGAAGAAAGGTTAGGTTTTGCTATCAGTCAATTTGGGTTATAAAATTGGTGCCCATTTATAGAAGTGCTTAATATTGGTCAAGATATTTTTGTACTTGAGATTAGTCTTCCCTCATTAGGATTGACAGTGTATAAATAAAATCAGATATTCATTCCTGCCTTTAAAATATCCCCCTTTTCTGCTTTTTTTTTTTTTTTTTTAAGATTTATATCCTGTGACTTATATTGTAAATCCCATCTTTCCAGTTTTGAAAAATGTTCAATAGGACAATTATGTATTTCCCCCAAAAATATTTCTTATACATGTAATCATTGTCCTGTGTCTGGAGGGAGAGTTTCATAATCATCTATTTATTTATCATGGAAAGATAATGTAAAGTGAAATTAAATATTAAAGAGCTGCTTTAGCAATACTGAGGGCAAAAAAAATACCTTTCATCAATTTCTCAGTCTTTCTTGGACATTTATATATTTTGCTGTATAGGTAGTCCTCGACTTATAACCACAATTGAGCCCAAAATTTATGTTGTTAAGTGAAAAATATGTTAAGTGAGTTTTGCCCCATTTTATGACTTCTTGCTACATTAGTTAAGTGAATCTGGCTTCCCCATTGACTTTGCTTGTCAGGAGGTTGCAAAAGGGGATCACATGACCCCAGGACACTGCAGCCATCATAAATATGAAGCCTCATCCAAATGTAAATCACGTGACCATGGGGATGGCTGCAATGGTCATAAGTGTGAGAAATGGCTGTAAATCACTTTTTTCAGTCTGTTGTAACTTTGAACGGTCACTAAATGATCTATTGTAAGTTGAGGACAACTTGTATTTCAAAACAGGTCGCAAATTTTCTCCATTATCAGTAAGACCATTGTTCCTAAGATTATAATGCTTCTTAGGGCATTTTTTATATAATTATTTTCTTTTTGTTGTTCCTATTTAGTTTAACTGTAGAGGTTTTAAGGACAAAAGGACAGTGTGTAGTGGAAGAAAATGATCCCATCTTTGAGCGTGGTTCCACAACAACATATTCAAGCTTCAGGAAAAGCTATTATACTAGACCATGGTCAGAAAAAGGTATCTATAATTTAGTGCTATAGACACAGAGGCATATTAGGTATATAATATGTATCTTTCAGTGTTTGTCAATGAAGGATATATGCAATTTAATAGATAGTTATAGATTGCAAAATATATATGAATTATATTTACTGCCAAAAAATCAGATATCAATAGAAGAATATATATGTAGCTAAGGTTTGAATTTTGGAGTTGGTGCTGTTTGAGTTTGGTTGCTATTCTGCAGACATTTCATTACCCAAGTAGGTAACATCATCAGTACTATTAACTAAGGAATTTTCTTCCTCTTTAAATATAATAGCTCACTCTATCAATGTTGCTGGGTGTGTGATTTTTCTCAGTGGTAGTTTCTTGATTAGGGCATTTATTTTGATTGTTGTCTGGTATCAGTCCCTGCTTATATGGATGTTGGTTCCTGGAGGGGATGTCTTCTTGTCTTTTTTGTTTCCTTCTTATATTTTGTCTCTTTTGAATGGTGTGTACATATGTCTTATTGATACATATTGATGACTGATTTGTCTGAAAGTGAAAGTAACAGCCAGACTCTGGATGAAGTTCTAAGTAAGGCAGATCACATAGTTTGTGAAATAAAGAACATTTTTGATTATTATGAAAAAATGATACTTTGATGTTTAGATTAATCTATAATCTGTTTATTTAAGATTGACACTGATATGTTAAAATGATAATTGCTTTAACCATATTTTATCTTTTTTTAAATTACAGAAACAGATATGTTTTTCTTAGCCATAAGTATGGTAGGAACTGATTTTTCGATGATTAGTCAGCTTTTTCCTCACAGAGCAAGAACAGAAATCAAGGTAAACATTTTCAAGAAAAAAAATTAATAGGATCAACAAGATATTCTTTAGCTTGTGTATTTAATATTTTATGGTATCTCAGAGAATGTACCAGGTATCCTTTCTTTTTCCTTAATTACATTTCTTAATGCTTAATAATAGGTTCCATCTGGAACCTAATGATAGGTTCCAAATGGAGCTTGGGCCATTTCCTGAGACTCTGGCTCATGACTCGGCTGAGGACCTGGTGGCCGCCTGGGATAGTGCGGCTGCCGGGGGCCTTGGACCGTGTCGTGCCTTTGCGGCCTCTGACCCGGCACCGAACTCACCTGGCTCCTTGGTTTTCCGAGGAGCTCAGGGAGATGAAGCGCCGGAAAAGACGCCTGGAGAGTAGTTGGAGGACCAGCCGCTCCGAATCCGACCGAACACTGGTGAGGTCTCATATTAAGACCTACCTAGTGGCGATAAAAGCAGCGAAAACTAGCTATTTTGCCGCTCTTATCGCGTCATCAGATAATCTCCTGGCCGCCCTGTTTAGGGTGACCCGCTCCCTCCTCCATCTGGAGGCGCGGGATGACTCCTTGCAGGGCCGAGCTGAGGACTTTGTGCAGTATCTGTATGACAAAATTGCTCAGATTCGGGAAGGGCTGGCCTCTGACTGGGTATGTCTGGACGGGATGACTGAGGCAGGTCTTGAGAGTGTTATCTGGGGGGAGTTCGATCCTGTGGCTCCCGAGGACATGGACAGGGTCCTGGGACGGCTGAATGCGACCACATGTTTATTGGACCCGTGCCCCTCCTGGTTGGTACTGGCTTCCCGGGAGGTGACACGAGGCTGGCTCCAGAAGATTGTTAACGCTTCTTTGAGTGAGGGGGTCCTGCCGGCTGCTTTGAAAGAAGCGGTTGTGAGGCCCCTCCTCAAGAAGCTCTCTCTGGATCCGGCTGTTTTGGCTAACTATCGTCCAGTCTCCAACCTTCGCTTCGTTGCGAAGGTTGTTGAGAGTGTGGTAGCGCAACAGCTTCCCCGGTACCTGGATGAAGCTGTCTATCTAGACCCGCTCCAGTCCGGCTTCCAGCCTGGGCACAGCACGGAAACGGCATTGGTCGCGTTGGTGGATGATCTCTGGAGGGCTCGGGATAGGGGTTGCTCCTCTATCCTGGTCCTGTTAAATCTCTCAGCGGCTTTTGATACCATCGACCATGGTATCATGTTGCGCCGGTTGGCGGGGTTGGGGGTGGGGGGCACCGTTTTGCGATGGTTCTCCTACCTCTCTGACCGGTCGCAATCTGTGTTGACGGGGGGACAGCGGTCGACCCCGAGGCACCTTGCTTGTGGGGTGCCACAAGGGTCGGTCCTCTCGCCCCTGCTGTTCAACATTTATGTAAAGCCACTGGGTGAGATCATCCGTGGCTTCGGGGTGGAGTTCCATCAGTACGCTGATGACACCCAGCTGTACATCTCCACCCCAGGCCACCCCAACGATGCCCTTGAAGTGATGTCCCAGTGCCTGGAGGCCGTGCGGGCCTGGATGGGGAGAAACAGGCTCCGACTCAACCCCTCCAAGACCGAGTGGCTGTGGCTTCCAGCGTCCCGATATAGCCAGCTGACGCCATCGCTGGCTATTGGGGGTGAATCACTCGCCCCCACGGAGAGGACTCGTAACTTGGGCGTCCTCCTGGACGCACGGCTGTCTTTAGAAGATCATTTGACGGCCGTGGCCAGGGGGGCTTTTTATCAGGTTCGCCTGATACACCAGTTGCGTCCCTTTCTAGATCGGGACTCTTTACGCACATTCACTCAGGCACTAGTCACTTCCCGCCTGGACTACTGCAACGCTCTCTACATGGGGCTCCCCCTGGGGTGCACCCGGAGACTCCAGCTGGTCCAGAACGCGGCCGCGCAGGGGATTATGGGGGCGACGAGGCGCTCCCATGTGACACCTCTCCTGCGCGAGCTGCACTGGCTTCCGGTGGTCTTCCGGGTGCGCTTCAAGGTGTTGGTGACCACCTTTAAAGCGCTCCATGGCTTAGGGCTGGGGTACTTACGAGACCGCCTTCTGCCACCAATAGCCTCCCACCGGCCAGTACGCTCTGACAGAGTGGGCCTCCTCAGGGTGCCGTCCGCCAGACAATGTCGGCTGGCGACCCCCAGGGGGAGAGCCTTCTCTGTGACGGCGCCCACCCTCTGGAACAACCTTCCCCCAGAGTTGCGTACAATAACAGACCTCCGGATTTTTCGTTGGGCCCTGAAAACCCATTTATTCCAACTAGCTGGGCTGGCTTGAGCCAAATTTTAAATTTTAAATTTTAAATTGATTTTAAATTGGGTTGTTTTAATTTACGGCCAAATATGTAATTATTTTAATACTGTTTTTAAATTTTGTATGCTCTGTTTTTACCTTGGCTGTGCACCGCCCTGAGTCCTATTTGGAGAAGGGCGGTATAGAAATTAAATAAATAAAATAATAATAAAATAAATAAACATCATGTTGTCTGGATATTTAATTTGCTTAACAATACATATTACATTCTTAATCTCCACCCCTTTTTTCCAACCACTGATAAAATAGATTCCATGTTTGATAATATTCTGTATCTTCTTTCTGTTTCATTTTTAATGTCAGTCTGTCAATTTCTGCACACTCTAGTATTTTCTTAATTATTTCTTCATCTCGTGGTGTTTCTTCATTTTTCCAGCATTACACAAATACAATCCTCGCTGCTGTCAAGTTGTGCAATATTAAATACATAATTTTCTTATCAAGTTTACCTTATACCTAATAAAAATAGTTCAGGTTTAAAATCTACATGCTATCCAATCATCTTTTCTAGCGATTTATGTATTTTTTCCCAAATTTTTTTTGCCAGGCAGTCTTTTGATGTAGATTAATTAGTTCATGTTCTGTTTTTAGGCTTCTTATTTTTACTTATACTATCGTCATTATTATTATTAGTACTATTTCTAATAGGACTAGTGTCTTTTTATCGATATGTTTCATTAGATTGCAGTTTTAATCATAGAGTTTTTTTCTGATATGAATTCAAAGCAATAACTTTGCTTTTCTTAAAGGTAAACTTGCTTTATGGATACTAAAAATTCTGTCTCTTACCTAGAAAACATACGAGAATAAAAACATGCAACCCTCTCCTTTCATTCTCTGAGTAGGATTAAGTATGGATTTAAACCAATATTATTTCTCAATAAAGTAATTATCATGTTACAACGTTCTGCTTTCAGAATAAATTTAAGCGGGAAGAAAAAGTCAATGGATGGAGAATAGATAAAGCATTTAGTAAGTATTGGTATAGGCTATTTTTCTCCTTTGAAAACATATGTGCGTTAGTAAAAATTCATTGGACTGCATCTTCACAGTATGAATCTCAGTGTGAAGGGCTTATTTTATTTCTTGAAATTAATGAAAATAGTGTGAGTAGAACTCAGATCATTAAGGGGGAATTTTTTTTATTCTTGTTGCAATTTTTCATGTTCCCTCAAAATCAGACCCTTGACCTTGTAGTATGAGGACTCCAGGATGATAATGAGACCATTTTTTTCTAGTCTATTAGCAGGAATGGCCTCCAATGTACAATTGGATTTAACCTTAACATTTCTCAGACAGATATGCATCTAAGTACTACTGTACAATCTTTCTTAACTGTAATATTTACAAAATATTTTAATTTTAAATTAAATTTTTAATTTTTTTTTAAATAGTTCAAATGTTCTCTAAATCCTGACACATTAAAAATCACACATTCATTTTACATTATTTTTTTAAATAAGCAAAGACTTATTTTAATAAACAGAACTAAAGTTAATGATATAGCTACTTCACTTATTCCATTTAATAAAGTATATATTGTGTTCAGTAACTTTATCACATCATTTCTCTTTTGGACAGAAGAAAAAAGGCCCTTTGACTTCAGTTTTTTTACGAAACTCCTTGAGAAGGTCCTGGAAAATGAGAGGAAGAAGAAAGATAAAGATGCTGCAAGTCAGCAACAAAAAGAAAAAAATTCCAATAAGAGAAATTCACCAAGATCTCAGAAAAAGCGAAAAGGTAATTTTAATAATACTTAAAATTCTTGGCAAAGTCATGAATAGCTCCTCTGCCATGTGGCATTCTGTTCTTTCTATACAAGGACAGTATTTGTAGGACACTTGAACATAGAACATACTTGATTTTTGTGTGTCTGTATACCTTTGAGTCGGTCTCGATTCTTGGCAATTGCATGTTTATTGATCAAAACAGAATACTTTGATTCTACTTCAACGATCCTGATAATTTTTGATGAAATATTTTGTATATAATACCAGACAACCTGTGACCTAGGTTATCATTTCAAAGATATTCTCTTATCAGAAAAACAGATTGATAACGGATGGGCAAAAATATCAGTGGAAGTGGGAATGACTTTTGATTTCCTGGCAGCCAGTGTCAAAACCTTCCTTCCTTCCATTTCTCCTCCCCTCCCTCCTTTTTTCTTTCCTTTCCCAGCAGGCAGGTAATTAGCTGCTGCCAGGTGGAGAAGGGAGTAAACGAATGGTTGGCACGGTACAAGTGCAGAGGGACTGGATGATTTCTTCATTGTCTTTCTTCCTGCAATTTTCCCACAGGCAAAACTTTTGCTAATAAGGAGGTGGCAAGGAGCGCAGGAGTGTCAGCAATTATATAAGTTCCTCCCTCATATGAGACAGATTGTGGGAAACTATCAGGGAATGTTAAGAATGAGGATCACTTGACTGATACTGACAGCATGGTGGTAGTGTTAAAGTGGCAAAAAAAAAATAAACCCCCAAATTTAATTAACTCCAGAGTGATGAGTTCTGGCATTCAGTAAGTTAGTCCATTTGGGGAATCTTTGTTGACAAAGTTTTGTTCTATGATGCAATGTTTTACCCAATTGAAGATTGCAAAGTATCAAACACCCAAAGAGTTTTAGTACTATAGAGATATATAGCCTTGAGAAAAATGAAGGACATTTCTGTATAACTAAAACAATTAGCAATTTTGTGACCAACATTAGAAGAGCAGAAGATGCTGTGAGTTTATAAGGAGCAGCAAATGGAATGTCTCCATATTGTCCATGCTGTTTGAACAAGTTTATTTTTCATTATTTGGAATACCTTTGCTTAATATTGTATACTTTGATAGATAAAGTTGTAAATGGACAGTCCAACCATGGTCCGGATGAACATCAGGATAGTAGAAGTTCTGACATGGAAATAGAAGTAGATGCTGAAACAGCTGAAAAGGAGAATGAAGAATCTCCTAGCATTTTGGAACAGGCAAAAGAGCAAACAGTTATTGAATCAGCAGTGACCAAAAAGAAAAGGAAAAGAAAGAAAAAAGATTCTGAACAAGAGACAGACAATCTTCTTGAAGAAAGAAATATTCCAACAGAAATGATGGAAGAAAAAATGACTAAAAAGAAAAGTAAGCTTTTGAAATGCTATTGTTATACCACTGAGATATTATGTCTTGATTTTGCTAATTTCTGAACTTTAATTCAATTTACCTTTTATTCCACTGGTACAAATCCTTCCTGGACAGATTTTTACTTGGAATGCTGCCATTAGTGTAAATCACCTAATTATTTCCCTCTCCCCCATTTTTGTACACCATCCCGTGTGCCATTTTCCCTTTGTGGTGTACAGGCCCTCCAGAAGTCTCATAAATATTTGGGAAGAAGGCATGAGAGGGAAATGTTCTCTTCTGCCATCAGTATTAACTCTCTTACTTTTATCTGGAAGATGATTCATATCGAATCCAACCCATTACTTGTGAGGAAAATAACAAATGGAACAATACAATAAACATTCCATTGAGACTTAGTTTATTTACATTGGAAGAGCCTGGCACGAGCAGAGAGTTTTGGTTTTGTACTGGAGGGAACTAAACATCTATGGCTTGATTCGCCTACAGTACAAACCATAATGTCATTGATTGTTTTTTGTATAAAGTGTTATGTGAGGAGGCAGGACAATACACAACAAAGCAGTCTTCAATTTCATTCAGAGAAAATGGTTACGGTACTGTGAATATAACTGTGGGCTCAGCTTCTATTTAAGTATGGATAGGTTTAATAGTTATGGCCAGTTCGAAGGATTTTTAATGCATGACAATCTGTTCTTAGGGAAAAATATATCGTCTAATGATGAGATAAGTGGCATTCGGGAAGTTGGTGATGAACTGGAAGTCCCAAACAGAACAATCCCTGATGAAACTCTTATCATGGATAAAGAAGAATCACCATGCTGTATCAGAGTAAATGAAGAAGCGGGAAAAAACCATAGGTATAAATTATATATACATTTTATACTGTATCAAAACAGTCTTGCAAAGTACAGCACATTTTTCTAACTTTATAAGACTCTCTCCTGTGTGGCTTAATTTTAAATGTTTCTTGTGTAATTTAAGAAACAACAATATATTCAGATTTAGTTCAGTAAATTATGCTGTTTTCAGCATGTTGTTGATGAAGCTATATATGAACTTCAATCTTGCTAGAATTTAGGGATGTTGAAAACTACTTTTTATTTGGGTGAGGAGGAATCTGTGCCTCTAATAAATGATGAATTGACTATTGTGCACTATGAATAAATTTTCCTCTGATAACTTTTTCTCTAACTTTGACAGTCTGATTATATTAGGAAAAGGTTTTTTCTCTGAGTTTTGATTTTTACCTGTACTATGAAAATTAATGACTTTTTCTTTTCCCATTGTTACTATGAATATATAGAACTGGTTTGTACATTAGTAAGGACTTAAAAATGGGAGTATCACTCACTGAACAATATAGTGTCACTTTGCTTGCTTGTATAATTTTTAAGATAAGTCTGTTACGTAGTTTACACATTATATGAAGAGAAAAATGCCATTAGTTCTTCATCAGTTAGAGAGAAAAAAAAGGAAAAATATATATTGCGTACATATTATAATATTTTCAATATTCAAAAAAGTAAACCAGAACAAGAGGATGTTTCATCAGTTACTTCTGAGCACCATGTTGAGCAGCATTCGATGTCTCAGATGACTCCAAAAGAAAATATAGAAGATTTTGAAAGGTCCACTGAAGTCCAGGTAAAGTATTTATTAACTTTTCTCTGTTAAAGCTTGCTAATTCTCTTTATTTGAGGAATATCTATATTAAATCTATACTACAAATATGTCATTTTTAAAGACTTGTGCTCCATTCCAGCAAAGTCAGTGAGCCCAAATATTTGAATATTGATATTGGTTCTGACAAGGGCTCTTTGTGTTCAGAGGTAGAAAGTGGGAAAGCTCTGAACCTGCATTTACTGTATAGTTATATTGCCAAATTTTTGGTATTATTGGCTACAATATGATTGGACTAGGATTGATTAAAAACATCCCATCACTAATTTGATAGTACATCCTCCAGTTATTTCTGGCATTATTTCACTTTCAACCTTTTATTTTTCTTTTTACTCTTTTTTTCATACATAGACCTGGTTCATACATTGCATCATACTTGTTCATTTGTTATTTAGTGTATGTTAGGGTATGAATCCTTGTGGTTGATGAATCAAAGTTGATCGTTAAATGCAAGATATAAATAAATCAATTGTGTATTTCATAATGAGATCATGCTACTTTGATTGCTTTGCAGAATGAAGTACCTATAAGAGATAAACTGGATAAAAATCAGAACGTGGCATCACAAAAATGTAGTGAAGAAATCATGTGAGTAAAAGTTGTTCTTCCTCCCAGAACCAAATGAGAACTTTTCTACCACCAACATGAAGTGGGGTAGAATGGCTTCCAAACAAGTTTGAAGTGCTTTGTTTTCTATATGATGGTTTAAGAATTAGGGCAATTTGTGGTATGGCAAAAGAGTGGGATCAGTTATTTGAAGAAAAATGTGTATGTAGGGACTTTCCTAATGTCTTTTTTTAAAATCCTAAAATTTTTATCCTGTTTTACGTGCAAAATGGATCTTTCCAATTTATTTGCAGGGAAACGGATAGGGCAATTCCTGAAAAGCCCACACAGGAGGCGCAGCTGCAGAACTTTGAATCAGATTTAAGAGGAGCATCTGAAAAAATAGAACCTGTAGCATCTAACCCATTAATTGTTAAAGTTTCTTCTGAGTCACTTGTAGAAAATAAAACTGCTTCCATTTCTGGATCTGCTACAGAGGAAACATGCAATGCAAGCAGTGACGTCATAAAAGTAATAGAGTAAGTAATTTATTAGGGTTTGTTGCACAGTCAGCAATTAGCATTTAGATTAGATTTGGCATTTTTATCTACCTGTTGAGTCCTTACCAAGGGCTTAGGTTAGGCAGATGTTTGATGTAAAGATATTGTTGCAAGATGGAAGCTATTCTAAGTAACGCTGTCTTTTGAAATTGATTGATGGTGATTTATCTAAATGTTCCATTTCGTCTAAATCACTCTAGGTTTCAAACCAAGTTTTTTTTTATTCTTTTATTCTGTAGAGAGAGTAAAAAAGCTTTTGTGGGACAGATGGAAGTGAGAGGTCGATGGACGAGACCTAAACCTAATATTGGTAAAGTGTCTGGCAGAAAAGAAACATCTGCTCAAGGCGAACTCAAGAAGACTGGATCTGATGGTGCAGGCAAGAAGGTATTCATTAGTTTGGATTTATATGTGTTACTGAGGAACTGAAAGCTTTCAATTATCTCTCTTGAATAAAAATATTTTAT
Source organism: Arizona elegans (assembly GCA_022577455.1). Classification (NCBI taxonomy): domain Eukaryota; kingdom Metazoa; phylum Chordata; class Lepidosauria; order Squamata; family Colubridae; genus Arizona; species Arizona elegans. The sequence goes on from JAKOOJ010000008.1 coordinate 62,050,678, forward strand.
AACCCACCATATCATTTCATAGCACACTACACAGGAATGTACAGTTAAATTTGAATCAGTGTAGAGTATGGTGATCAACAGTTTTTACTTGAATGTACATTACGTGAATGTTGAGTTAGGGTCTTCCAGAATGTGTCACTAAAACAGAAATAATTATTGCAATTATTATTTTCTCTGGAATGATGTACAGTACAGTAACAGGACTAAAAAGGGACACAGCATGTTTTCTAAATTGTTTTTTAGAGGTTTTGTAAAATTCTTTATTTCTTTAAAAGAGAAGAAATATATTTTACATAATCCTGCTTCTACAATCTGGCTCATTAAGAAAAACAGAATAGAAACTGTATAAATAACCAGTGTCTAGATAACGTCTGGAACATATTTTCAATTTCTTTTGGGAAGGGAAGATGTATAATAATAAAAATACGTTGGTTAATATTTTTACTTTCTGTAATTTTTAAGTCCTCCTTGCCATTTAGTATATTTCTTTCTTTTGGCAAGAATGGTAATAAACGTGAGGAATAGGAAATTATGGAATACGTTGAAAAGTCTCAGCTGCCAGTGTCATGTTTGTTTGCTTTGTGAATGCTCACTAGTCATTTTTTCCAAAATGTATGACATGTATTTGAGATGAGTGAAAATTAATATTCTTAAGAAGCCAGTTAATTAAAATATAAACTTGAAATCTGGTAAAATAAAGTGTTTCTAAATTTTATATGATGAGAGTGATTTGTTTTGAAAAGGTACAGCCGTTCATTTTTTAATGATTAATTCTCAGGAAATTGAGCAGAATGATGCACCCAGCATCATCACAGCTGAGAACACCGAAACACATTGCCAGGGCTTGGATGCAGAATCTGCGTAAGTATGGGGAGAAGAACTCAGAATTTGGGCAAGGATTTTCTTCCTTATTAACTAATAATAATAGGAGTAGACATGATTGCCATCTTTAGGAATTACTTCATTTTATCATTGCTTTTTCATGGTTGATTTTTTTAGGAATAAGAACCAATCTACCTCACAAGAAAGTAGCAAGCAAACTGTTCTCAAACCTGCACCATTAGCAAGGGGACGATTTCAGAGACCAAAACCGAATTTAGGAAGAGTTGCTAGAAGGCAAGAACTACCTGGAAGAAGCACTGAGGCGGAAAAAAATCCAAGCGAAGCAGGGACTGAATTAGCAAGTGAAGCAGTAATCACTGAAAAGACTGTGATGCCAACTGAATGTAATGATTCTCAACTTCTAAATAAGAATACCACTGTAAGTATGCTGTATGTAAAACAATAACTAAATGTCAAAGACTGAATGAATTAGGTATCAATCTATATAAATTTCCTTCTGTGAAATATGTATTGTTTAAGATACCAGTGCCTTCACTGAATTAATTTGAATTTCTTCTTAAACCATGGTATGGTTTCTCTGTATTTAAGGCATGTGCTATATAATGATAGTTTAGTCTACTCTAATAAGTCAGTCTGTTCTACTTATGTACCTATTACAGGTAGTCCTTGGCTTACGACCACAATTGCACCAATTTTTTCCATTGTTAAGCAAGGCAGTTGTTAAATGAGTTTTGCTCCATTTTACAACCTTTTTGCCATAGTTGTTAAGTGAATCGGTGCTGGTGTTAGATGAATCATGCAGTCATTAAGCAAATCTGGGTTCCCCCATTGACTTTGCTTGTGGGAAGTCAGCTAGGATGGCTAGAAATACAGTGATCACAATTATCCCGGGACAATACAACTATCATAAATAGATGCCAGTTGCAAGTGCTCCAATTCCGGTCGTGTGACCAGGGGAATGCTGCAAAGCTCCAGACAACTCGCCACAGCCAACACATCATGGCCAATTCGCCATGGCCAACTCACTGTGGGATAATCGCCACAGGACAATTCAACACTGTATTAATCATTTTATTCAATTACTTTTATTGGCAATAACACATTATTGTAACTCTTTTATTTCTGGATTGATTTCTTTATTTTATTATTATTGGCCACGGTTACATTGAAATTAATTTAAATTTTGTATTTGTTCAGTTCTCCTGTGGCAAATTGTGGCAAGTTGGTCTCAGTGAGTTGGCTGTGGTGAATTGAACATGGTGAATTGCCCCATTCTGGCAGCAATGTTCGTAAGTGTGAAAAACAGTCATAGGTCACTTTTTCAGTGCAATTGTGACTTCAAATGGTCACTAAATGAATGGTTATAAGTCAAGGACTACCTCTTTGTGAAGCATATACTGATATACTAAAAGCAACTCCTATAGATTGACCCAACTCTTGATTACTACAATCTGGAATTTAGAATCCTGGGGAACAGGATTCAGGAAACTGCATAGAAGGTGGCCTTTATAAATGCTGACAATCCTATTCTCTACTTTTGCAGTGGATATAAAAACTTAATTCGTATATGTTGGATTTCTTTCTCTTACGTCAGCATTACTATGGCTGTGCTATATGTTTTTGAACTGCATTAAGTTCATAATAGAAGAACAGCAGTTCAGTACAACAATAATCTGAACACCTCTGATAAAGAGTTTTTCTTTTGTTGCTATTTCATTGTCTTTTTAAAAAAATAAAATACAGTACTTGTATTATCTAATATGTGAATTAATGACTTTTAAAAGCTTTGCATTCTCCTCTGGGCAAACTAGCCTTATTCTAGCTGATCATTTTTCTCTGTAAACTATTATAACTCAGAGATTTAATCTTTTTCTAGGATGCAACAGCTCATGAAGCTGACACACCACAGTGTGAGGCATTAGAAAAAAGAACAGTTGTCAGCCATGAGAAAGTAGGTGGAGCACATTCAAATCAATCTCCTGTGAAGAAGCCAATAGAGTCTGAAAGTTATACACTACAAAATGCCTCTTTGTCACTTGATATTACAAAGGATGTGGTAAATCCTGCCAGCAGGTAAGCGTATTTTATTTTAAAAATGGAGAACAAACACATAAAACCCCTTTTTCATAGGGAAATGCATAATACCTGTCTTTATGACATAGCCTATATATAGCACAGGACTGGGAACTAGGGGCTCTCTGTGTCAGCTTCATACTGAGGCTCAGACCTCTACATACATCAATCGTTATCCTGTCTTTGGCTTAATTTTGTGGAGGACTACATGACTCAGCTAGCTACATGTTTCATTGCCTCAAGAAAATAACTTTAACCCAATAGTGGATCATCCATCGCAGTGCAGAAACTGTAGGCATATTTTGTATATTATCTATGCTAGCACAGAGGAATCTACAGCAGGGAAATCAAAACAGTTAATGATAGGTGCAATCATGCAATCAAAAGCCTGCCCCTTTTTAATGTGTGCAGTATTGCCTACTTATAAAAGAGGCCTGGATTCTACCATGTATTTGCACTGGCCATCTTGATTTTACCACCAATTCTGCTGCAGTTTAATTTCTTGGTATTTTCTTCCTACCCCACTGAGTTAATGGATATATGACTGGCCTCTTAAGGGCGTTAGGATACAGCTGTGATACAATTATGTAATACTTCTTTCTAGAGCAGGACCTGCTGGTTCCCGCTTGTGATTCTCAGTTCTTAACACTCTCAATGTTGTATTTCAGCTCCCATCAACCTTACATAATGGTAAATGGGAATTGCAACCCAACAAAAAAGGAGGCCTGCCCTTGTTATAGTGCATGAATTATTTATCCATGTTGGCTATATAGTGTCTAATGATGAGCTTAAATAATGGAAATGCTCTACATAATCTTTCAGGTACCAAAAGATTCAGGTTGGATAAAATTACTAACAATTCCCTATTGCTGCAACAAAGGGAGTATAGGACCTCTCCTATACCAATTCAAATCCAATTATATTTCTAAGCTAGGATAAACGTTATTCTAAGTAGCAGAAGCTTCAAGACAGGAGTTCCTCTAGACTTACCTGAAGAGCACATTGTTTTTTGTCATCTGAAGGCTACAGTTAACTTTGGATGGCTTATTGAGACAGTCTAAAAGTGTTACAGAGGATCAGTAATTAGTACTGGAATCTGTCAGAATGAAAACTAAATTTGATTTATATTTAATATTAAGAAATTTGTTCATTCTCCAATTACAAATATAACAATTACTCATTTTTGTTGCATTCAACAGTACAGTTTGATGTAACTTTGAATCAAAAGCTGAACCCCAAAGTTTATGAAAGTGGCATGCAATTCTAAGCTTCAAGTTGGACATTTTTTTAACCAAATATGCATTAGCAGTGTTTTGCCTCCAGAGTCTTCTCAGTATTAGTTACAAGCTGCATAGAAACATTTTGTAGATTTATTAGAATCTTAACAAATTAATTGCAACTTTTGTCTGTCCGAAAATCATCATAATTCTTTTTAATAAATTAGATATTATTATAGTGGGCACTCTATCTAAATGTTAATTTCTATAATTTTTAAAATGTCAAAGTCTAAAATCTCCATGAACACAAAAATTGTGTTTTTCTAAATTATAGTAGCCATAGGTTGATTTTTTTTCCCTTCATTAATCAGAGATTCCAGTCTTCAGGAAGAAAAAAAAGATAATACTGTTGAAATAGAGCATTCATTGGAGAGTTTGCAATCAAGATGTAAGAAGAACTTAGAAAATGCATCAGACAGAGAGGAATTGTTAAACACAGTACAACCCCAATTGGATACTGCAGAAAAGAGTGAAAGTGAATGTAGTGTCACCTCTAATCTAAGTGTAAGATTAACATTGTATTTTGTTGCTTGTAATTACTGTGACTTGTTTTATTTATTTTCTTAAATTTTTAAGTCGCCCATTTGGAACAATTTAAGGATACGTAAGAGCATTTAAATTTATGGATTTGTAATGTGTGTGTGATACTTTGTGATACTTCACAAAGTATCCTGGCTCAGAAGAGCCAGTTTTTTAAAAGCTTTCTTAAAAGGTAGCAGATTGGGATTATGTAAACCTCGGAGAGAATGTCCCAAAGATCAGAACCAGCAACAGAAGACACATGGTTCTGAGGATCCATAGCATAGATTGCTTTGTTGATTGGACATAGAGCATGCCAATCCTGCCAGTTCACATAGGAAAATCAGAAATGAACAAAGAATGGCAATTCTGTCAGTAACTAGGCCCTAATTCATGAAGGGCTTTATAGATGACAGCCTCTTGAAGTGCAATTGGAAGCCAACTGGTAACTAGAACATTTTGTAAAATGGTGATGATGGACAAACTGGTGCACAACATGGATCTGTGCGAAGTCCCACCGACCTATGACTTTGGTGTCAGCTAGGGTTTTTTTAATGTCAAATGTCACATATGTCAGGGTCTGGAGAACTGAAAATTATTTTCTAATTGCTTTTCCTGAAATTTGTTTCTCGTGTGTTGCACTATTTTGCAATTTCAGAATTTTAAGTGCTTGCATCATGCATTAATTCTTGAATAATTTGATATATTCTAGGAAGCAGTAAAATCTAAAACCTTACTAACTTCAGAGGAATGTACTAACAATGCTCAAGAGGAGGTTGCAACAAATGAAACCCATTTGTCTCTCCAGAATCTTCCAGGATTTAAGAATGATGCATCAAATGAGATTTCACTGGAACCTGATACCCAGAAAAATGAATTAGTTGGGTAAGGATATTGTGGTTATTAAGACACTTGATATGAATTTCTTTTGTAAGGCTTATGATTTACTTGTAGCCCTAATCCTAACCCTTTTTTTGAAGGTGAGTTAAATTGATAAGGTTAAAAGGGAAAATGTAAGTCATTACATAACCCCACACCTACTTTTTTGTGTGTTTCTGATTGGTTTAACAGTTGATCCAAGAGCCTTACATTAAAAAAAAAGTAGCTAAAATGTTTGGGTTGACCACAGGGAATGGTGTGGGGGTGTGGGGGGGAGGAACATGCTGTGAGCTGTCAAAAGATTGTTGATTTTTTTCCTGGTATTGGAAACTTGGAGGCAGCATTGCAATAACACAATGATGTTACTAAAAAGTATTTTCAGCACTTCTTCATTTGGATATGGGTAATGTTTTTACAATTTCAAATAAGTGGGTGAGGCAATCATAGATAGAAAATGATCTATCCTTATTGGCTTTTTGCCACAAAAGTTTTGGAAGTAACCATGGGTACGCCCAAGTTGTCACAAAAAAAGAGATATAGAGACAAAAGCACCACTGTGTTATAAGTTATGCCCTTTTGATATTTGTATGTGATGTCTATGATGTGCATATAAAAAGGGGATGTTACTTTTGCTATTTACTGCTCTTCCCCACCGCCTTCTGTCTAAGTAGTGAATTCATTAAAATCAATATGACCCATAATGCACAAAGAATGGTGTTTTATGGTTAGAGATAGGTTTGCTTCTGTGAGTGCCAGAGTTTAGTTCTCCTTAATTTCTGGTTGAAATTGATTTTTCAGACACCTTATTAAATTAACCTGACTAACAAAAATTAATAGAAAGTTCCACTGCTTAGGACTTTCTTTGGAATGTCTTGTCCTTTAGGACTTGAAAATGCCAAGAAATAACATATCTGGGATACTGATTTTCACATGAGTTTAAGCCTACTATCCAATCCTACAGTATATGGATTCTTCTCAAATGGGTGTGTGCCATCATTTTATCTCTCTTCAATTCTAATTTTGAAAATTTGTGGGCTTTCACCTTGGCCAAGTTGGATGTACTAACCTCTACAGTTCTATGGGGGCAATATAAAAACATCTGTTTTCAGCGGTGTTACATAAATACAACACAAGATGGAGATGGTTCTATGGAATCTCTTTGTTGCTCTCTTGGGAAGGAAGGAAGACATACATTTATCCCATTTTAAAGAACTTCCCTGGTAGAGAGCACAATGTCTATCTGTTGCTGCTTTTATCTGACTAGGATTCTGATGCATCTTTCCAGGTTGCCTGATTTTGTGCCATCACTCGTATCTGTCCTATCTACAATGGACGTTTAGTACAAATTTTGGTGATTGCCACTGTTATTTGTACTCCTATTATTACAATAACTTATTTCATGTAATTTTATTACATTTCAAAGTTTATTAATAATTACAGGACTGTGCATATTTCTTGTTGTGCTCTCTGGTCCAAAGGTCATAATAAAGGTTTGTTTTGGTTTGATTTGAATGTAACTTACAAGAGTAGCATGTTTTTCTGGTTGTACCAAATCTGAACAGAGTCCGGTTACTTATGAGATGTTGTGCTTCCACAAATTCCAAAACATTTTTTCTAAAGCAGTTTCAAAGCATCAGCCCTACTACATGTGCTTTGTTTAAATCCAAACTGAAGATTGGATGAGAATTAAGTTCAATAACGACTAGAAAATAAATAAAATTTACTATTCCATTAGATATCAGCATGCCAGTTAAAAATCAATACAAAAATGGACATATGTTTCCTTACATTTCCTTATCCTATTTAGTGATCATATGGATATTATCTGTTAGAAATTCTGTCAGTAATACTTTTGGTTAATTGCCATGTCTGCTCGTTTTGATTTTCCTCTAGCAAACAGAAGTCACAGGAAGAAAGCAAGCATAGTGATATTCGATCAACACCATTTCTCAGAGGCAGGTTCCAGAGACCCAAACCTAACATAGGAGGAATAATTGGAAGGAAAGAAAAGAGATCTCTGGAAGGAAATGGATTAACAACCACTGGAAATCTGGAACTACAAAAATCTGAACCTACCAAAACTCCATCAACGGTATTAAGTCAAAGAAAATTTGGTTTGAATTGTTATTTTTATTTTACATAGAAATCTTGAATGTTTGGAATTCAATATAAATGGGCTTTCTGTGTTGCCACAATTATTCCTTGATATTCAGCATATCACTGCTGAAACTATTTCTCATTTTAAGATTGAAACTTTTAACTTTCAGACTCAGATCAACGATAAAATTTTATCTGATGAAAATTTGGAGAGTAGACTACAAAACTCAGAGAAAGTAATTCAGAAAGACTCTCTAGTGCCTGGTACTTGTCAGAATAGCTCCAATCTACGTCTCAGGTATGTTCTCAAATGTGACTTTTGTTTTATGATCTATGCTAGTAAACCTAAATAAATAATTGAAATAGTTAGATGTTGCTTTTATGAACTTACACTTTTTAAAAATATGTGTTTTCATGTGCAGATTTTTTTTCTTTCCTTTTCTGACCTTCATGAACAATTTACAGGAGCACTGATGTGGAATAGAAAGTGATAAAAACCCTTTAGCGATTAGAAACAAACTCTAATCAAACAATGGAGAAGGAAACAGAAAAAGGGGCATATTTTAGGAGATGGGGCTATGGAACTATACATATGAATCATATACCAGACTGATAAAGTTTTAGGATTTGTTAATTTCTTACATTCTTACACATATGCTAGTTGGAAATTTAAAATTTGCCTTTCAGTTTTGGAAGTTCGTTGGTTCAGCTATTTTCTTTCTCTTTGAGAAAGGCAAGCAGGGAGTAGTTGTATTTTATTTGGTGGACTACCTTATTTAATATTCCCCAGGGTAATAGCTGAAGAGAAAATATATTTTATTATTTCAGAATAAAATACTGAAGGCAAGTGTTCATAATTAATTATTCCTCAACAATAAAAACTCACCTTGTTTTTAGCACCTAACGTGATCATATCCTGTATTCACATAGCATGCTGTAAAGTAATGATTTATTTATCAAACTACTATCCTGCTACAGTCATAGTACAGACAGAACCTTGGTAGTACAGGGGTTTAAGGCACCCTGTTATTAAGCTGGTTATTAAGACCAGCTGCCTGCAATTACTGCAGGGTTCGAATCTCGCCAAGGCTCAAGGTTGACTCAGCCTTCCATCCTTTCTAAGGTAGGTGAAATGAGGACCCAGTTGTGGGGGCAATAAGCTGACTTTGTATAAATATACAAAAGGATGAAGGTTATTGCTGAGCACATTGTAAGCTGCCCTGAGTCTCCGGAGAAGGGCAGCATATAAATCAAATAAAAAAAAAAATTCTTGGTAGCTCACACAATAAGAATATACAATAAAATATAACAAATACAGTGAATGGCATTGGGCCCCAAAGTCCCATGGAAAAGCAGAAATACAGTTTATCTTCAGTTATTTTGAAGGAAAGTTTCTAATTAACATTTGACAAGCAGGCAAGCAGAAGAAATAATTCTTAAGAATTAATTTCATATCAACATACAAATTCCTGTTTTAAATATCTGTTAACTCAATTTGGTACTTTCCATCTTTGGTTGATAGAGAGAAATCCAATTTCCAAGGAGATAAGTCATCTACAATCAAGCCTGCTCAGTTGGTAAGAGGGCGATTCCAGAGAGCCAAATTTAATGTTGGAAGGACCAATTGCAAAAAGGAAGTACCCGTGTCAGAAGATATTAGTGTTCCAATTGTGGAAGAAGTAAAAGAGATGGAGATTAGCAAGAAAGATGATCCATATCTAATTTCAGAGGTTAGCTACCTACTCAATTTATTTGAACTTTTTCAGCACTATTTAACAAATATTTATTTATATCATGTCCTATGCTTTCATTTGTCCATCTTACCTGATGATGGACAAATGAAAAGGTAGCTGCTAGAGTTTTAATAGTGTGTGTATAATGTATGTATGTATATATGTATGTATGTATGTATGTATGTATATGTATATGTATATAAATAAAAACATGATATACTTCTTTTATCTTTAATCTTTTATTAAATATTTTATATATTTAAGATATTTTTTATTTATTATTTATTATAAAATAAAATAAAATATAAAGCATGGATTAAAATGGTACATTTGAAATTAACTATGGTAAAGATTTGAAAATTTTCCCTGGTTCAGCAAATAGTGCTAAATGTAGTTCATCAGAAGTTGAGATGAAAGCTTTCATGCTCCTTGTAGTTATGGGATAGTGGAATTGTAAGCCTGTATGGAGGCCACAGTTGCTTAAGTCTCACTAAACCATAAATTATTGTGATTCCCAGATGCAACCATACCTGTCCCACATCTCATAAAAAGAAATCATGCAGTTAATGTTTGAGTTTCAATTAAAATATTCTTACATTTTTAGTAACATAAAATTTAGATATCACTAAGTACATCACTGTTGTAACAATATCTTACCAATTTACATAGGATATGAACTGCAAATCTGGAGAAATCATGTCAACTATCAAAATAGGAAATGTCAATATTCTAAATTCTGAATTTTAATGTTAAAGTGTTTTAGCTGTACTCTGATAATAATTATCATGCACAAATTTTCTTCAACATCAAGGATGAAGTCATTGTCCAGGCATTCCCAGATAATCTAGATAGAAAAGAAGGATCAGAAGCTATTGAAAGCTCATCAAAAAAATGGATTGATCAGAAGAAACATCCTTCTGAGAAATCACTGGAATGTGATATTCTGAAAAACCAAGATGACGTTAAAAGAAAAAATTTGGATGCTCTTGGAAGGTAAAACAGTTTTCAATAAATAAATGAAAACTTTCCTGAGATCCTAATCTTTATTTTCTATATAATATAGCATAATACTTTCATTAATTTTCAACTCCAAATTTTTCTTGCTTTTTCCATGTTTGTTTTTTTTGAATCAACCGAATGAACTTGACTGGTTTTTGGTTTTTGAAAAAAAAGTATGATTTAGACAACAAATAGTTGCAAATATATTTTCAGTTTCAAAACCTGTATGATCTCAATAGTTTTGGTTACCTTTGTTTTTAGTGATACTTGTGACCCTCAAGAAATAAATCATTCAGAAAACAAAAATACAGCCCTGCCTGTGATAGATCATCTGCAGAAGGTAAAGCCAAATGTGGCACAAGTTCCTAAAAACACAGAATCCTCCTTAGAAAGAGAACATAGCAAAGGAGAGATGGGGAGAGATGCAGAATGTGATACCTCATATGGCAGCAAATTTGGAAAAACAACTCCGTTAATGGTAAGCATAGATTAATCATCCTCAATCATCATTTGATTAATGTTTTCATGAGTACTGCATTTGCTAATACAAAATACTTGTTGGATCTTTTTTATTTCCATAGAAACTTAGAGCAGCTCATGAGCAGATTTCAAAAAAGAAATATTATAAAAATGTATTTAAATACCATACATTTGTATATGTACATGGAGTATATTTAAGTAAAATACATATTGGATTATACTGATTTTCTGGTGTTAGTGGAAAGCACTTCTATTTTTCTGATTTCCTTTTACAAATAACTCTCCCTTGTATACAGATGCAGCCTTCCTTACCGCAATTGATTTTAAGGGCTGTAAAGTTGCAGAGGAAGGCAGCAGGAGGAAATATGCTGTGCAGTGCAGCCCACTGGAAGATTCCAGTGATGCTCCTTAAAAATATTTGGGAAAATAAATATATATAGGTAGTCCTTGACTTACAACCATAATTGAACCCAAAACATATGTTGCTGAGTGAGACATTTGTTAAGTGAGTTTTGCCCCATTTTACAACTTTTCTTGCCACAGTTGTTAAGTGAATCACTGCAGTTGTTAAGTTAATAACCCGGTTGTTAAGTGAATCTGGCTTCCTCATTGACTTTGCTTGTCAGAAGATCTCAAAAGGTGTTCACATGATCGGAGGTCACTGCAACTATCATAAATATGAACCAGTTGCCAAGCATCCAAATCTTGGTCACGTGACCATGAGGATGCTGCATAAGTGTGAAAAATGGCCATAAGTCACTTTTTCCCGTGCTGATGTAACTGAACAGTCACTAAATGAATTGTTGTGAGTCGAGGACTACCTGCATTGAATTTATAGGTGTTCACAAGGTCAAATAATGATATACACGTGAGGATATCCCACATGACTTACGTGCTTATCTCCAATCTTAGGACATCATGGCATAGTAATGTCTTTTCTTCAACGACATCATGACAAACATGTCACATTTTGACATCTTTATATAAGTGCCCCAATTAACATGGCATGTGTTTCTACTCTTTCCAGGGCAGCCCAGTACATTTGATGGAATCTGCATCAACTTCTGAATCAAGGAAAGAAAAAAAATGTACAGAAAGCATCGAATTAGCTTCCTCAACAAGAAGTAGGCACTGTGGGAAACATGGTTCGTCAGACCAGCCTTCGGAGAAAGAAACTCAAATTAAAAAAGAAATCCCTAAGCTGCTTTCTGTCCAAGAGAAAGAAGTAGAAAACTTAAAAGGGTAAAAGTACACCTTGAGTAGTGTTATGTCTTGTATGGGGATGAGAGGGCTCTAAAGCATTCAGGATCAGATTCTAAGGAAGGTGTCCTATAATCAGAAAGACTGTAAGAAGAACAATAGAAAATTCAAAACAAGTCCTATGAAAGCTGAAAGAGAGCAAAAGTCGACCCAGGAAATATAGACACATACACATCAGAGAGATTTCACAGCCCAAAGACAAACAGCAGACATTGCTTTCAAGTGTCCTAGTCCTCTCAGAGTTTTATACTGGGGTTATAATTCATCTTCTCTTACACAGATGATTCTTATCAAACCTGATCAAAGCAAGTCTATGTATAGTAAGGGCTTAATTCAGTTATTACTCATTGTGGTTATTCATCAAATGCTTGCAGACAAACACCTGAATACCTGAATACTATATCTCTACCTTAAGAACATAAGAATAGCTCTTCTGGATCAAGAGCCTATCTTAGTTCAGGACAAGTATCTGTATTTATTTTTACTTACGTATTCATTGAATTTGATTTTGATGTCTACTGACTTCAGAATGACCATGGATGCTTCCATTCAGGATGACTGTGGATGCTTCTGTGGTACTTGCAAGCTGGATATGGAGGCATACTCCTGCCATTATTTTTCTGCAACTGGTATATATAGGCATTTTGCCCTCAACCCAAACATTACATTGAAATTTCAAGACAAATAGTACTTGATACTCCTGACCTCCATAAATGTATCAAATATATTTCAAAATCATCCAAATTAGTGGCTACTACCATGACCTGTCATAACAAATGTTACAGGTTAATTATGGTCAATTATGGATTTAAAAAATAGCCTGCTCTAAATACTTTCCTTATCCACTTCCTCTGTTGATTATGTTCCGCAACCTTCTAGTCATAAGCATAAGCATACATTCCATATATTTTAGCACTTGAACCCCCCCCCCCCAATGTTTTGGTTGTTGTCTTCTGTACTTTTTTTCAGATCTATTGCATTGCTTTTCAAATGTGGCCAGAACTGCACCTAGTATTCCAACTGCTGGAGTAACATATAGGACTTACTACATTAGCAGTTACTACTACATCCTTATGCCCTTGTCAGAGTTGCTACTCACTGAGAACATCTTGATCTAGCTTAACATAGGGACTGCTCTGTGTTTTCCACAGTTGGATTCAGAGAGCTCAGACTATGTACGAAGTTAGAAATTTTTGCTCCTGTGCCTCACTTACACCTTCAAATATTTAACCTGTGCCTGTGCCTGTTCATGTCAATTTGGTGGTTGCATTTGTCAGTCTAGACCAGAGTTTTTGGTAGGCAGTCCCAGTCCAATGAATTCATAGGCCCTGTTTCAGATTTGATCAGCAAGGGCATAAGACTTGGTAGAATGGTTTGAGTGTATTTTTAGATGGGAACATGGCCTACAATATTTCTTTTAATTTGAAATACCAGAATATAAACAAATTTATACATAAGAATTCTTAAAAATCTATTTTAGTAATTCAGATGCCTAAAAGAAAATCAAGATATCTGTCTTGTATTTTTGATGTTTTAAAAATTACTTTAGAACTGTTTACTTTTGTTCCTTTTTTGTCAGTTCTATTAATTAAAGCATCTCTTTATGATCTAGAAAGCAACCAGGAAGAACATTAAAGCAGAGGAACAAAAACTATGATTCAAAAACATCTTCTGAATGTGAAAATGACCATGGTAGAAAAATGAAGCACCAACAAAAAGTTAAACAACATGTCATCAAAGGCAGAAATTTTAAACCAGCCCCTCGTAAAAAATCAAGAAATGGAAATTCTAAAGTTAATTTGGTAACCCTTAGAGCTTCTTCACAAGAGGAGGAGGAGGAGGAGGATGAGGATGAACTTGAATCAGAATATGAAGTTGAATTTTTTTCACCAGAAGAAGTAAATAAAGCTCCTGTGTTTGTTCCTAAAGGGCTTCGATCTCCAAATCCTGTTCCTATGCACATTGAAGAAACAATGGAAGAGGTATATCAAAAATACCAACTAAAAAATGTTCAATTAATGCATCTCATTAGTCTTTTTGTGCCATAGATTCCTTTTATAGTCAAGTGAAACCTGATAAGATCTTTCTCAGCTAAATTTTAGTTAAAAGTTGGTGAAGAAAAGTTGAGTCCGCAATTTTGGTTGTAAGTCATTATGCTTGTTAAGAGCGACATCCACCCACCTGCCTCAGTCACCAACAACAATCTCAAGTCTGTCCATTGTGGTCATTAAGCGACCACAATGCAGGAATGCTTTGTGGGGGGGAGGTCTCCACTCAGCACCCACAGACATGCAGAAACTTGCTGTAGGTTATAAGGCAGCATGTGGGCTTCCTCTATTCTCCTTCCCCCCTCCCATCCATGCCCAGAAGACCCAGCACTGTGCAGGGCTCTTCCCTCTCTTCCCACTTCCAAGAGGCCTAGCCTTCTTCCTGCCTTGCCAGACTTAGCTTTCCCTTTCCCTGCACCTGCTGACAGGCATGCCCAGCTAATCTTCCCTAAGGCCAGCCAGGAACTGCTGGCTGACTTCCTACCAATGATCCCTTTAAAAACAAGATTATTAGAGCTACTTAAAGTACATAAAAGTTGTAAATCTGTCTGTAAGGACTAGTGGTTTAGTCATTACCACTAGAACATTAGTAACTGCTCTATGCACTTCTTTCCCCAGTTCATTATTTGTGTCATTATGAGGGACATATAAGAATGTTAAAACTGCCTTTTAGATCACTTTTATATGCTCAGATAGAGACATGTGCTTTTTCAAAGTGAGTCCTAATAGAATAATATGTAGAGGCAAGGTAATTCCCCAAATGATAATTTTGTGTATTCCAGTATAAGTAAATACAATAATGGGGACAAAAAAAGATCTTAATGAATAGAACTGAGTTTTTCCCTAAGAAAAGGGTGTGATGCATGAAGGAACGTCACACTTTTGAAGAATTGCCTTTCTCTCCCAGACTATTGGTTAAACAAATTATATCTTAAGAACATAGGTGAACAAAAGGAAAATAAAACTTGTGCAAATTATTAAAGGATAATTGTTGCCTTGTAAAATTATTATAATTGCCAATGCATTTTAATGTGGAAGCAGTCTTAACATGAGTAATTAACCTGGGAAATGTAATTGTCAGTGTAAGTGTATTTTGAGTAAACTTGGATTTTATATTTTATAGTTTGCACTTTTATTTCAAAGTATAACATAGCATATAAAAAGAGATTCAACTAGATTATTTTGGGCAATTAAAATAATTATTGTTTTTCTCCATGACAGTTGGAGATATATGAGGATGTTGCAGATGAGCCATGTATCTCTCATGAGCTAAATCTGTCTATTCAGCCTGTGGTGCAAGATGATAGCAAATTGTACATCCCAGCAGTTGTAAGTATGCAAATTTTTCTTTTATGATGAAACATAAATATGTGTAAGGCAGAATTAGCATTACTGTTGTCCTACTGTTGTCATTACAGCAACTGTTAGAAGCTGCAGTGGCACTGAACGAGTAGTCCTCAAAGTTCTGGACATCACAATGCCCTCATGATCATGTGATTGCGATTTTGGCAGTTGGCAACACTTATGATTATTGCAATCTCCCTAAGTCACATGATTGTCATTTGCAACCTTCCCTGCTGGCTTCCCACAAGCAAAGTCAGTGAGAAAACCGACAGGGAAGATTGCAAGTCGCTCTGATAAATTCCCCTGGCCTTCCTGTACTCACACCACAGGATCCACTCCCCCAACTTCACATAGACCAGGGGTCTCTGACCTTTTCAGCTTTGTCAACTGGTGGGGTGGGAGAGGGGATGTATGCTCAGCTCCATTTACAGAAGCGGCGAATGTGCGCGCCTATCACTCATGCAAATGGAGCTGTGTGTACTTGCACACTTGCTCGCCACTTGTGTGGCCCTGTTACGAACAGGCTGTGGCTTGGTAGCAGGCCGCAGCCTGGGGATTGGAGACCACTGACATAGACAGTGTTTGTACTCCGATGGTCTCCCCCAGCCTCCCCATCCCTCTTAGGCACTTCACTACTCCCCTATGGCACCCTCGAGTTCTTTACCTAAGGCTTCTGACACTTTCCACTTAACAGCCTGCACATCTTTGGGTTATAATTGCAACCAGTCCCAATTGCCATTGAAAACAGAGGACCACTCACAAAAGAGTTGAACCACCAAGATCTTTGTAACAATTTATTATTGTAAGCAAATTATCTACTTTCCTGTTTAACTTCTCATCTTGCAATTGCTGCTGGCATTTACGTGCTGTTATTGATTGATTGATTGATTGATTGATAGACTGATTGATGGATCGATTGAATAAGGTTCAATTACACAGAAAGCAGAACTTTCATTCACTTTCCTAACATTAGTTATAATGTACTTAAAAGAAAACAGGGAATTGTGGTCCGCTACTACTATTATTAAAAAAGTGCTAGGATTGTATTGGATTCATTCAAAGTCTCCCATTCTAGGTAAACCTTGGTTTGGTTATAGCATTATTCTTTGTAATAAAACTATTGATGGAAAGATAATGAGATTTCATTAGCTTTACTTCTTATCAGTGTATTATCATAGTTTGCTATTGACCCCCAACATGTATCTCTGATTAATCCAGTAATTAATACCTGGATATTAGGCAAAGTGGTATAAAATTTACAAAATAGTGTGCTTTAATTATAAAATTGTTTAATTGTTTAATATAATTCTCTGGATAAGGATATCCAGAGTTAAAATTAAAACTTCTTTCTTGTCAACTATAACTGATTTTTTAAATATGTGAGATAGTAAGAGTTTTGTTGGTGATGGAACTGATTGCTTATCAAGATTGTTGTTGAGTATTCTTCAGTAAATAGTCTTGAACACAGTGTGGTTAGAAATACTGGGAAGGAAGTAATTGAATTTATGGTAAACTGAGTCCATTGTCACTATTATATTATTTGATAGTAATACCATAAAATAAATCTATTGGCAACTATTTTTAGCATAAAGATTTAGAATTATATCCATTCATGGAAGTGAAAAATCAAAGTTGGTTCATTTAATTTATTTTAAAATGTAGTCCAGAAACATAGTAGTTGATTTCTTTTTTCTCTCTCTTTCAAAAGGATATTACACAAGAAGAACAAACAAAAGAAACAGGTACATTGTCCAAAATATTCATGAACAAGTTAATGGAGATTTGTTTAATTAAAAGTATAGCTTTTAGTTTACATGGTGTGTGGCTGTGGCTGTGGCTGTGGGTGTAGAGAGGAGGTTCCTAAACCCTTCTTCGAATGAATCAAGCATTAATCACTAAGGTTGTATTTCTATATCTACTTATCTGAGAATAAATTCCATTGAAAATATAATGATATTTTCAATAATATAATATAAAGAAATGTGATATGTTTGTTGATTTGTAAGCCTATATATTTGGAAACTTTTTTAGGAATTAATGATGGAAGTACTGAAGCAGCCATGACTTTACTTGCTATGAGAGATCCAGTGTTTCAGTTACGTACTGATATCCAAGGTACGGTCAATATTATCACGTACAATGAGAGTGGATAGCCTATAGTAGCAATAGCACTTAGGCTTATATACCACTTCATAGAGCTTTTACAGCCCTCTCTAAGCAGTTTACAGAGTCAGCATATTGCCCCCAACAACCTGAGTCCTCATTTTACCAACCTCTGAAGGATGGAAGGCTTTTTAAAGTCTCCATAGCCCAGTCCGGTCTCATTGAATCACAGCAAAGTTTCTTGCTATTTTGACACTGGAGACAAAATAATTATGCAAAGCCTAAAATATTATTAACACCTTTCAAAACCTGAAAAAAAGTTATGCTTTTGTCTTCTGTGTCTCTCATTTTTTCCTGCTGCTGTGCAAGTGCAACTATGTTTTGAATAGTCAAGGAACAGTTTATTGATTTCATTTGATTTGCTTTAAATGCAGGAATGTCTCAACAAGGATAAACTGAATCTACCTGTTATCTTTTTATATTCAGGAAATGAAGTACAAATAGCAGTCCCTTCAGCAAATGAACCTATTCATTCAAATAATACAAATAATACAGAAGGTAACGGCAGTAAACCATTATATTCTGAAGAATGCTTGGAAGAAAAGACAGTTGTGTTACTTCCAGACTCTTCAAAAACTGCACTGGTTTCACCACATGAGACAAATAAAACTACTACCACAGATTTGGAGAAATCTTCACAGGAAACTAGAGTCTGCAGGTTTGTTCTCCTATATTACCCCAAACATTTTTTAAAATTAGGAATCCTATCCATTTTTAAATTCGTAAGTATTATTTTGATAACATGCTTAATTGTATAAAACAAATTTCCCCATTTCAAATTAATTTTTTTAAGTTATTGTCTAACTTTTGGTGCACGTGCAATGAAAATGCAGAAATCTGCATTATGAATATTTTTATTTTAAAGATTTTTATAAGTTGCTCATCTATTAAAATGTGACTGTATGGCATTATGGGAATTTAATCCAAATAATCAGCATAGTGAACTACCAACAAACTGGGATTGCTACACAAAATGTCTGGAGGACAGTAATCTGCCTTAATTATTAATATTATTAGGATAATTAAATTCTAATGTTAATTTTCATGTGTTATATTCAGAGTGATAAACAGCTAAGAATCCAACTTTTGTCCAGTTCATATTTGAAGCTATCGTATAATATGCTTACGTTATAAGCATATTATACATTGATGTGGAATGTGAAAACAGATCTTTAGCGTCTTTCCTAAATTCCTCCTTTAGTGATAAATCCAGATTACATCTAGATGGCAATGAATTATATATTTTTACTCTGGGATTCTGTAGCACAGATTTAGTAGTCCTAAAGTTGTTTGCTAATTTTTCTACCTAATAATATATTAAGAGCTGAGAAAATGAGTGATCCATTTAATGACATTTTACTTTTGTCTGCAGTACTGTATCTTTATGTAAAAGAAATAAAATACCCAGGCCAGCAAGATACAGACTCCCAAAGCCTAAACCAAATCTTAACAGTGGCTTGGTATCTACCAGGAATGTTTCTCAAAAACCTCTGAATCTAGGTTCAAATATGGAAGAATGTAAAGAAATCCAAAACGGTAGGTTTTTGAAGTTTATACCATAGAAAATTTTGAAATAAAATCTTATTGATATTTATAGCTATCAGCACAATTGAGAGAGGGTGTTATTTTTTTAAATCTATAGCCTACGCCTAATTCATTAATTTTTGTAGAAGTATTTGGACATTTGTTTCTTGATAGCTAGTAGATTAATGACGAAGTCTAAGTGGCTTATAAAATTCTAGATCAGTCTATACTTTAGGTAACAACTAAGTCATCTCACAACTAAGCGAAATGTATTTTTGTCCACCTCATCTAAATAGTAATAGCTTACAAACTTTTCCTGTGTATTCTAATATCTAAAGTAACAGATAACAAATTGTCAGAAAAACCTAGAGAAGAGCAGAAAGTTGAAATGAATTTCCAAATGGATGAGCAGCTTGCTAAAATCAGCACTATTGGACAGTGTGATGTACATTCTGTAAGTGCTGGCCCCGTCATGCAGGAAAATAATATGGAAAGGTATACATCCCATTAAAGTTGTATTTTTATTATTTCTCAAGTGTTTGGGGTGATGTTTCATAATATGTAATAAATTTTTTTGTAAAACATAGATGTCTGCATGGTGAAGTTCTCAAAAATTACTGGGAATATAGTTATAAATGATGTTTTACATTTTCTAAAAAAAGCAGTCAATCTTAATATTTAAATATAAATGCTCTTAATTTTTTTCAAATAAGTTTAGATGCATGAGAGCAATGAAGTATCTTCTTAAGAGAATTGGAATTCATTTCTCTTTATAAAGCACCATCTTCCTTACTATCTACATTTCTTAAATTGTGTGGTGCAGTGGTGGGTTCTAACCGGCTTTACTACCGGTTCTCTTTGTGAACGTGCTTCGCTCGCGATCGCCTCTTCGTGCATGCGCTCCGCGTAAGCACGTTAGGAATCTGCCCAGATGAGGTGCAGCAATCCACTCTGCCGCACCGATCAGCTGGGCTAAAAAAGAAGAAATAAAAGTTAAGAATAATGCGGGGGCGGGTGGGAGAGCCCAGCTCTTGAACAAAGAGAACCGCTTCGGTGATGTCATATTGTCACCGCTACCGGCTCGGCCGAACCGGGCCAAACTGGGAGGAACCCACAACTAGTGTGGTGCCATTGTTTATACATAATGATTGTAAACTGCATGCCATTAATTTTAAATTGGCATGGTATAAAGATGATCTGGAACAATTCATTGATAAACAGCATCTAGATTAAAACTATTTTCATTTTTTTGCAAAAGTGGAAACCCGATACAAGATATTTGTGAAATTTCATCTGAGTTGACATCTCCAAAATGTTCTCAAGAAGCAGCAACTTGTTTATCTGAACCACCAGATAATCTCAACATACAGAGTAATATCCACACTTTTGGGTCTGCTGAACACCAGTTTTCTACAGCTGAAGTTGCACAAGTAAGAAGTGTTAATTAACCAAAATAGCTACATTTTGGAATGTAGCATAAAAGGAAAAATGTTGCTAAATAATATAAGTTTACAACATTCATCATATTTTGGTTAACCATATTCTAGTTAAATTCATCATAGTATATTCTGGTTAATCCTGTTGAGAGTTATATGTGTGTTTGTATAAATTGGATAGGTTGCTAATATTAAACTCTGAATTATACACTTTAACTGCTTTTTCTTTTCATGCTTCCTTTCCAGTAAGCTATGCCTTTTTAGTAAGCATTACTTTAGCACTGATTTAAAATTGTAGTTATATTTGTTTTGAAAAGGCTTGTCACTGTTCGTTCAAAAAGTGTTTGACTTTCCATTAATGAACAAAGTGTTAGTGGAAAAAGGACATTTGGGTTTAGATGAAGCTACTGTAATTACAACTATTTAAGGAATATTGTTTTTAAATTATTGCATATTATTTTTCTGAAAAACTGCTGGGCTACAGTTGTTCCTAAATACTGTAAATGAAAGGCAAATACGCTGTATTCCATTCTTGATTAATAATATTGTATGCATTTTCATTTACAAATGATTTATGTTGTGTTCTGACACTTGCTATTTTTCTAGTTTGTTCATAGTTTTATTTATTAAGGGCTTTAGTCTGCTTTCCAGTTTCTTTCCTTTGAATTCCTGGTACAAGAAGAGCTTTATGTGATTTCTGACAGCATGCCTAAACACATGCAATTATTTTAGAGTTATATATACTGGACACTAGAATTATTTGACATGCTGGATATATTCATTGTGATATTTTTATTCTTAGACTGAAGGAAACAAGAATGCCATCATTTCAGCAATGACAGAGATGAGTGCAGGTATGATCTAATATTTAATTTTTTTATCTGAACACAACCTTTATTTATAATTTAATTTTTCTTAGAGGACATTTTTGGGATTTAAAATAAAGTATTCTTGCATTTATCCTATTTGCATATTTCCTTAATGCTACCATTATCTGATAGAAGGGGAAAAGAATAATTATTGAGAGGAAGGAGTAAAGTGAGACTTAAGGACAAGAAATAGAGTAATGAGAATGATCAGGGGACTTGAATGGCAAAAGAGAAAAAAGAGCAGAAAGACACAGCACATTTTAAGCAGGTTAATATCTACAGGAGTGGTAAGCATATTTGCTTACCAGAATAACTTGGGTTATTTGGTTAAGCAGGCCTACTTTTCCTTACAGGATTTGCATTGCTCAGAAATGCAAACACATGGTGATTTAGAAGTAAATAAGTATATAAGAAAAATTGAATGCTTATGTTCTCAAGGGTTTACTTTTTCTGCTGTTTTTATTGATACTCTTGATAGTAAGAGATGACATTACAGATTTCGTAGATGCAGAGGAAGAGCCAGAGTTCATTCTAACACTGGTGGAAATCTCGCCTGATTCTGTGGAATGTAATAGTGTCCCTGCTGTGCTTTCACATGGTTCTGGGGAATTGCTTCCTCCACCGATACTTTTTACCTCAGATAATATGGACTCATTGGAACTGAGAAGAGATGAAAGGTAAATGTTAAATATGAATGTAATCTTTAGCATTCAGGTGCTAACTTCTGGAACTTCTTAAAATAGAGACTGGATTTTGAGGCTGAGATTTCTCTTAATATTGCCTGCTTGGCCTAAAATTCTACTTATTCCATGGAGATTAACAATCCTTGGTTTTCTTGTCCTGTCAAATGACTTTTGATACTATTAATCATGGTATCCTTCTCAGGGAGTGGGCAGCACTGTGTTATGCTGGTTTCCCTTTTCTCAGAGGCTGGTTGTAGTCCATGTTTCTACCTATCCAATCTGGCCCAGGAGGATAAGCATGCTTTGGGTTCTGTTAGCTAACGAATGCTAATTGTCAGGGCATATAAGACATGCTTTTTTGCTCCAAACACCTATACTATGAAATATTCTCCCTCCAGTGATTTAGGATGACCCTGACTCTGCTGACCTTTCACAAGATACTAAAGACTTGGTTCTGTGCCCTGGCCTGGGGCCCTGAGGGTGGAAGGGTCCCATCTCCTGATTGTGTTAACAGCCTTTAACAGTGATATAGCTGCTGTATATTTTATTTTTTTATGTCTGAAGAGAATTTGTTTTTAATTTATTTTAAGATTGGTTGCCAACCAGTGTCACTTGTGGAAATGGGCAGCCATGTAAATGGAATAAATAAATAAATAAAGTCCATATTTCAAGGTCAACTCAATAAAGAGTTCTTTGTTTGCATATGAGAGTCTCTTAACCTTGGGAAGCAAACATGAAACATTTTTTAGTTCAACATGTTGCCAAGGCCTTGATTAAATTGTACCTACTAAGATTAAATCCAATTTAATCCTTGGTAAGTACTTTTCTGGGGACAAACTAAAAATAGAGAGGGGACTTTGCCTTTAAGCCATAGGCACGTGTTAAATTTAATATTCTTTCTCTTGAAAAGAGAGGTAACAATGTACAGGTAGTCCCAGACTTACAACCACAATTGAGTCCAACATTTTCATTGCTAAGCAAGATAGTTGTTAAATGAATCACTTCAGTTGTCAAATCAGTAACATGGTTGTTAAATGAATCTGGCTTCCCCATTAACTTTGCTTGTCAGAAGGTCCCAAAATGTGATCACATGACCCCGAGATACTGTAGCCATCATAAATACATACTAATTGCCAAGCGTCCTAATTTTCATCACATGACCACAGGGATGCTGCAAAGGTTGTATGGAAAATGACCATAAGCTTCTTTTTTTCAGAACTGTTGTAACTTCAAACAGTCACTAAATGTAGTCGAGAACTACCTGTATTCCAGTATATTCTGAATCAGTGTTTTTCAAACTTGATAACTTTTAAGATATCTGAACTTCAACTCCCAGAATTCTCCAGGCAATGTGCTAACTGGAAAATTCTGGGAATGAAAAGTCCACACATCCTAAAAGTTGCCAAATTTGAAAAACACCATTCAGAATAAATGAGTATGTACATGTTTAAAAGTGACATTTTGGGAAAGAGCTAACTTGTGTGACTTTGGAAAATATTGGGAGGTATTCTTTGTAGAAATGAATGCAGAATTACCTACTTTTATTTGTGGCCATGCAAACTTGAGGCCGGCAAGTAAGCAAAGTACATTAGAACTATCAATTATTAATGAGAAAAAAAGTGTTTGTTTGGAAAGTTTATATGGCTGCCTATTCTCTCACAGCAGTGGTGAAATCTGATTTTTTTTACTACCAGTTCTGTGGGCATGGCTTGGTGGGCATGTTGTGGCTTGGTGGGGATGGCTGGGGAAGGATACTACAAAATCTCCATTCCCACCCAACTCCAGGGGAAGGATACTGCAAAATTCCCATTCCCTCCCCACTCCTGGGGGAAGGATATTGCAAAATCTCCATTCCCACCCCACTTTGGGGCCAGCCAGAGGTGGTATTTGCTAGTTCTCCAAACTACTCAAAATTTCCACTACCGGTTCTCCAGAACCTGTCAGAACCTGCTGGATTTCACCCCTGGCTCACAGCAACTCTAGCGACTTACAAACAGTAAAAACACAGTATAGAAAATAAAAAAATAAAAACAACCCCTTATAAACATGTTATAAGATTTACTGCAAAAAGGGTCAAAATAACTTTCTGCACCTGGGGAAAGCAGTTCCCACCATCACAATGTGCTTGTGGTTACTTCTCATGATCCCTGCCTAGTTTCCTATCTTTTAAGAGGTTTTATTTTTTTTTAGATTCTTTTCTTGTAATCAATAGTAACCTGCAGTGCTGAAAAAATGCCAGTATTTACAGTCTTTATTTCTAAGAATTCTAAGAATGCATTACTGTGCATCTGGTATGCACAGATATTCTTGGAAAATGAATATCTGCAGTTTCATGCTTTGTTTCAGAGAGGCCCTATTAGCCTACTGTATAAAATGAAAAAGATATTGTAGAGGCCATTCTGCGAGTGTAAGAGTGTAGCAGGAAGCAGCCTTGCCAGGTTAGTTCTGCATAACTAAATGGGCATAGTAGCTATTTTGTGAAAGCATCTGCAAGACGGTAACAACATTCGGTATATGCCTGTGGTCTCCAAAGATTGTTTATTGCTGTAAGCTTATAACAAAGAAAGCCAATTAAACAAAGGTGTCATTGGTGTCAGTGAAATTACTTCTGAGGTTAATATTTTATTATTAATAAGGCTTTGAATGTAAAGTAAGCTTTAAATCTCAGTAATATCTGAGATTCACACACACACACACATATATCTCCATACAGTGTTGGATCAATCCAAGCTGCAGTTGAAGAAAGTGCTGCTTCTGTCACGGACCCCACAGAGAGACAATTGCATCCATCTTCATCAGAACAATTAGTAGATTTGGGTTTGAACTCTTGGAAGAATTGGAGAAAGTCTTCAATATCTATAGAAGAAAGTAGTGTTTCTGAGAAGATAAGACATACTGTTCCTATAGAAGAACACCTGGAAAACTCTGATAAGGTTAGATTCAAGGATTCACAAAATATTTATTTCAGAATCCGTTATCTGTTAGTTACCACTGGATCCAGAAAATTTTGGATACCACATGAGAAAAATGTGGCAAGTCTATCCTAGTCTTGCATTCTATTGATAACTACAGATACAAAGTGTCTATGGAAATTCTCAGTCATCCAGGTCATTGCTGTCCCAAAGGTGCTTTTTCAAGAGACAACTGGGTTTTCTGTTTTTCCTTGAAGACTTTTCACTTCTCATCCAAGAAGCTTCTTGGATGAGAAGTGAAATGTTTTCAAGGGAAAACAAAGTCCAGTTGCCTCTTTAAAAAGCACCTTTGGTCCAGATACAAAGGTTCATTTCTAAATAATGTGTCCTGCAGTGAACTCACAGAGGCCTACATGAATAGTTTGCATGCTTGATTTTCTGGGAAGTTGATAGACAGTTAATTTAAGCCATGCAAATAATCAGCCATGTTACTTCCCTTTTCTAAAATAACAAATTATTTTAAAAGTATCCTCCAACTTGTTGTGGCCCATCAGTGGCCTGTGCAACTAGTAGCTGATTCCGACAGTGAGGAGGCTGGTGTGGTGCTGCGCCAGCAGCCTGTGCAGCTGGCACTCAAGTCAGACAATGAGGATACTGAAGATGATGTGGTGCCAGAGGCGGGGATTCAGCCAGGGCCTTCAGAACCTCCAAAAGCTCCCTTAAGTGAAGAGGATGAAGAGGAGGAGCCTCTTCTTGATGCATGGTCGCGCAGAGCTGCCAAAAGGCAGGAGTGGTTCCTCAGGAGGAGGTCTCAAGAGTAAGGCTTGGGGCTAATTGACCACTCCTTTAGCCTATTTAAGGAGGAACGCCGACTGAAGCAATTTGCAGGGAACAACTTCGTTCACATACCTTCGTGTCTTGTCTTGCTTATCTTATCAGCTTCCTGCAAATTGCTTCTGGGCATTCTGCCAACCACAGTAAGCTTTCAATTATTATTCTTCGAATTCTTGGCGGCTGTTAATGCAGTTAATTAACAGCCATTGTTGTAAAAGACTGGTTTATTTAGTGAACTAAGGTTTGAACGGACTTTGTGTGTGCTGCGTTCTTTGGGGTCCATAGCTGGGGAAGAACACAACCTCACCCCCAACTGCAGCTATGTGGGCATATATTTCTTGATTATAATGTTGTATGCTGTTTTTTATGTTGTACGCTGCCAGAATTATTATGGAACCGGGGGCGGGGGTGGCGGCGATACATCTGAAAAGCAAATAAACCAAGTTGGCTGTTCTGTACTGAATCCCCTCAGCCAACTTTAGTTAGTGGAGAGAACTTACTATGCAGTAGATGTGGTCCTTGCTCCTTTTTTGTTCCACTGATTTTAAGTTCTTTTAAGTTCTGCATGCTGGTGCTCATCCTGGAAGCTGAATCTGTTTATGGTTGAATCATGTGTTAGAAACTGGTGGATTCTGCTGAAGGGATGGGCCAGCTCTTGTCCCCACTTCAGTTTTGATTTCATTAGGCAGCTTAAACTCCAAACCATCATTTCACAAACTGAAGCATGTTAAAAGACCTTACTGTATTGAGCTTTTTAGTTATGCGACTAAAAGAAATTATTTACCAATATTCATATTTTTTTTTTAATGCAGGGGACCTCTCTTACATTACAGTATATATCAAGAAAAGATGCTGGTAGGTAAAGTTCCTTTTGTTTTCACATGCAGAATCATGACACATATACATGTTTATTTCTCTTTAGCCAGGTTCTTCCTACGTAAACCAAGATTTTTATGCAGCCCTAGTTCAGTGAAATCACAATCCACTAGTTTCTAGGCTTTTTTCTGGCAGCCAGCAAACACTCTGCTGCCCATTGGGAGACTAAGACATAAAAATCTTGGTTTAGGTAGGAAGAATCTGGCTAAAGAGAAATACACATAAAGCCTACGAAAAGGAAAGAAAACAAATACTGTACCTTTACAGCAGTGTTTCCCAAACTTGACCCTTTGAAGATGTATGGACTTCAACTCCCAGAATTCCTCAACCAGGCATACTATTCCTCAACCAGGCATACTGGCTGGGGAATTCTGGGAGTTGAAGTCCATGCATCTTAAAATAGCCAAGTTTGGGAAACACTGCTTTACAGGGAGGATACATGGGATGAGGGTGTGGCTAACTGATGAGGACTTATAAATCTGAAATAGATCTATCTTAGTCTCCTTAGTCTCCCCATTACTTTAATGTAATTTTTCAATAATGTCACTTACAGAGCTACAAGTGGAGGAAAAAGAGCAGCCTCAATCTTCTCTGAATGTAGGGACTGCATTGCTTGGTGAAACAGATAGTGAGGTTGAACTCATGTCAAGAATGCCTGGTGCAGGAAAAACAGAAACAAACAAAGAACAAAGACGCTGTGTAGCTTACAGTTCTGAACAATCAGACCAAGTTAGAAATACAGAAGCCCTTTCAAAAACATCATTACCCAGGTATGATTCAAGCATCATTTTTACATTGTTATATCATTTTCTGATCCTATAATCTTTTATTTAATATTTGTAATGAAGGGAGAAATCTAGAACCATTAAATTATAATTGCTCTCCTAAATTAACCACTGTTAATCGATACAAGATTGTTACTTTAAATAGAACAATTAACCACTGTTCTATTTAAAGGAACAATCTTGTATCAATTATAAAATGCCCTATTTTGGCAACAAATTTGTTAATTAAAACATTCACTAAGATGTTTGCTTTCTTACTGTTGCTCCATCAAAGCCATAATACTGTATACATTCATTTACTTATACATGATGTCTATTTATGTTCTAAAAAATCTCTAAATTTGCAATATCCCTACTAATAAGCATAAATAGCATAATACTTCTGGATCTGTGGAAAATGAATTTATTAATTAAATAATCTATTTCAGGGGATTTCAAATCAATAATCAAATTCAGGGGATCTCGGGGGTTATTTTTATAATTTTATTAATTTATTACATTTTGTTACATTAATTTTAATTGTTTTTAATATGTCATATCAAAGATCGTTGGGATTTCTACCTTTAATCTGTAAAATTAATACTGATGAAGAGGTAGCTGCTAAAGAAAACAACAAACCTCCCCAGAAAACCTGTACATTGATTTCTGAAAATACCGCTGAATGTCCAGCTTCAACTTCCAAAGACAACAATACAGAGATTCAGGAATACAGTTCATTACCAACAACCATGCTGTCACCTTCAAAATATGAGAGTGGAAGCTGTTCTTCTGTTCAGGTATAGATGAATATTTTTATAAGAAACATGATCTGTTAATAGTACCAAAAAGTTGGGAACCAATTCTTGCCAATTTTCTGTTGCTATCTTAATTATCTGCATCAGATTCTCCAGACTTTAGACAGAATGCTTTCAGCCCTCAGGTCCAGAAATATTGGGACATCGACACAATTCTAACATCTTTGGCTCTATACACCACCACAATGGAGTTGGAATGAAACAAATACAATGTGCGTTAACTGCAGACTGTCAGCTTTAATTTGAGGGTATGTACATCCAACTCAGGTGAACGGTGTAGGACTTAACAGCAGTTTGCATATGTGCCTCCCACTTGTTAAGGGACCAAAAGTAATGGGACAGAATAATAATCATAAATCAAACTTTCCCTTCTTAATACTTGGTTGCAAATCCTTTGCAGTCAATCACAGCCTGAAGTCTGGAACGCATAGACATCACCAGACACTGGGTTTCATCCCTGGTGATGCTCTGCCAGGCCTCTACTGCAACTGTCTTCAGTTCCTGCTTGTTCTTGGGGCATTTTCCCTTCAGTTTTGTCTTCAGCAAGTGAAATGCATGCTCAATGGGATTCAGGTCAGGTGATTGACTTGGTCATTGCATAACATTCCACTTCTGTTCGTTCAAAAACTCTTTGGTTGCTTTTGCAGTATGCTTTGGGTCATTGTCCATCTGCACTGTGAAGCACTGTCCAATGAGTTCTGCAGCATTTGGCTGAATGTGAGCAGATAATATTGCCCAAAACACTTCAGAATTCATCCTGCTGCTTTTGTCAGCAGTCACATCATCAATAAATACAAGAGAACCAGTTCCATTGGCAGCCATACATGCCCACGCCATGACACTACCACCACCATGCTTCACTGATGAGGTGGTATGCTTAGGATCATGAGCAATTCCTTTCCTTCTCCATACTCTTCTCTTCCCATCACTCTGGTACAAGTTGATCTTGGTCTCATCTGTCCATAGGATCTTGTTCCAGAACTGTGAAGGCTTTGTTAGATGTTCTTTGGCAAACTCTAATCTGGCCTTCCTGTTTTTGAAGCTCACCAATGGTTTACATCTTGTGGTGAACCCTCTGTATTCATTCTGGTGAAGTCTTCTCTTGATTCTTGACTTTGACACACATACACCTACCTCCTGGAGAGTGTTCTTGATCTGGCCAACTGTTGTGAAGGGTGTTTTCTTCACCAGGGAAAGAATTATTCGGTCATCCACCACACTTGTTTCCCATGGTCTCCCAGGTCTTTTGGTGTTGCTGAGCTCACCGGTGCATTCCTTCTTTTTGAGAATGTTTCAAACAGTTGTTTTGGCCATGCCTAATGTTCTTGCTATCTCTCTGATGGGTTTGTTTTGTTTCTTCAGCCTAATGATGGCTTGCTTCACTGATAGTGACAGCTCTTTGGATCTCATCTTGAGAGTTGATAGCAACAGATTCCAAATGCAAATAGCACACTTGAAATGAACTCTGGGCCTTTTATCTGCACATTGTAATTGGGGTAATGAGAGAATATCACACATCTGGCCATGGAACAGCTGAGAAGCCAATTGTCCCATTACTTTTGGTCCCTTAACAAGTGGGAGGCACATATACAAACTGCTCTAAGTCCTACACCGTTCACAACGATGTACATACCCTCAAATTAAAGCTGACAGTCTGCAGTTAATGCACATTGTGTTTGTTTCATTCCAACTCCATTGTGGTGGTGTATAGAGCCAAAGATGTTAGAATTGTGTCGATGTCCCAATATTTCTGGACCTGACTGTATTTCACTGGTGATCAGAAAGATACCTGTCCCTCTGCATAACTAACTCAAACACCTTGCATATTATGCTTTTACATAATTATTAAACAGGCATCAGATTGTAAAATGTTTATTGTTTTTTAGGTTTTACCTGAGGAAGAGGTTTCTGCTAAGGAGCAAGAAAAAGAAGAGGCAATAAGAATTTCAGAATATTTCTTTAGTGATATTTTTATGGAGGTGGATGATTCAGAATAACCATGAAGATTATGAGATGCTTGGTTTCTAATAATCCTAGAAGCAATGTAATATCTTAATTAAACAAATGATTTATGTTTAACATATTATTATTAATATATTAAGAGGAAACTTGCTGAATGAGAAAAATATTTTCTTTTATTCTGAGCAGTCTGATATTTTTGAAACATTGATGAAAAAGTATGTTAAATGTTAAGATGTACATGATCAGAAAAGCTGTTTTTGTTTGAATTATGTTACATTTTTCTAAACATGCATATTTAGAAAGATTTAGAAATGCAATGAGGAATAGCAGAATGATCATATGCCACTTCAATACAATATTTATGTAAATAATATTTGCTTCTTTTTATGAAGTAAATCTTTATGGAAAGGAGAATATTATCTCTAAAATAAACAAATTCTGGACATTTCAACGTAATAAATACGTTGTAGGTAATGGAAATTGAAGTCAACGTCTTTTTATGTATTTTTATAATGAATATATGTGAATTGTTTCAAAAATAATGTTTAATGACTTTAAATGTACAGACATAAATGTGAAAAAATATTTAAATTGAATGTACAGAAAGATAATTATTCTGTGTTAATTCTGTTCATCCTGAAAATACATAACTTCCGTAAATTTTATTTAGTGCTAAAGTGCTAAATTTATGAAGCGATGAGCTGCCATTTTAAAACCCAATTATACCAGTGAAGAGAATTAAAATAA
This sequence comes from Arizona elegans, assembly GCA_022577455.1. Taxonomy (NCBI): domain Eukaryota; kingdom Metazoa; phylum Chordata; class Lepidosauria; order Squamata; family Colubridae; genus Arizona; species Arizona elegans. The sequence continues at coordinate 62,081,815 of JAKOOJ010000008.1, forward strand.
AATGTATGAGAGAGTAAGAGTTGCCCCAACATTATAAATATGGTTCTTTTCCACTTTATGTAATTCATTTTTTTGGGTTTTTTTTCTTATTGCTCTAAGTTACTAGTTTAATAACACAAGCTATACACATATTCCATTTCTCATTGTTTTTCCCCCCTTTTTGATCTGTAGTATGATTCGGACTGAAAAAAGGAATCCTATATAATAACTTTTAAATTAGCTATTGGATCTTAAATTCTAGTTGTTTTTTTCAGTGCAGTTAGTGATTGGAAAAGAATTTTTTCTCTAGATATTTCTTAATCTATGCAATATCTATGAAAATAATTGTCTGCCTCTACCATTGTTCATGTGTACAATTTTGAATAATTAAGCTATTTCTATTTCCTAGATTTATTCTGTGCAAATATTACTGTAGGCAGACATTAAATTATTACTGGATTTCATATGAAAGATATTAGCATTTTTAAAAACTCAGACATAGACAATTGGTTGGATCCAGACTTTTAAAAAAATTACAGTAGACCCATTTAATTATTATTTGTCATGACCAAAGATCAGTTTATTTCAGTGCCTCTTCTCTAGATATCCAAGTCACTATTCTAGTTATTAGTAACAAACTCGGTACTCTATGAGACTTAACAATTCTATATTGATTTGACTGATCTGAATTTTGGTTTCCTATTTTAATTTTGCAGTGTTGCAAGGAAATTAAATAAAACAAGAATCTTACTTATCAAATGTACATATAGATCAAATATTCAATGGTAACAGTTAACCCAAATAGTTCCACCATAGAGCAGTGTGGGTTCATATTAATACATGGAAGAATATATCCTCAAAAATCCACCATAATCTGCTGTAATAATTTTAAATTTCAACAAAAAAAGTGTAGCACAAAAATCTTAAGAAACCAAGCTATAAGGTGCCTTACCTTTCCTTGCTAAGTGGAAAGGACAAGAAGATCCTGTTAATATTTATTATAAACTATAGTATGTTTTCTTGACAATGTTTACAAAATTCTTTAAAATATACAGGTTCCTTCATAGCAAAATCAATATATTTACTGATGACAGAAAGACAAATAACCTTGGTTAATTGGTAGAACATCTTATTTTAAATTAATATGCAAAAAGGGTTCCTTTTGTGAAAAGTTTGATACATATTTTCAGGGGTATGTAATGTTCATGTGAAAGCTTTCTGTTTCAAAGAAAGCAGACATATTATGTATGTAAATTATGTGAATAAATTTTTATATGAATTTTATGTCAAAGTTTCTCTTTAATAGTTGATGGAACTAGAAAATTCAAAAAAATTAATTATATATAGTTCATTGTTATACTATTCCATTTTTAAACATTTAATTTACTTATCAGTGAGGAACAGATTGGAAATTAAATATTTAAATTATTACACATTGTATAGTTCAGTTTACAGATTCATTATTATATTTGAAACTAGTTCATCAATGTACCTTACCACTTACATTATTTTGTAGAACTGGAATTGGCAGTTTTATAAATATGTGCTAAATTAAAATAATGACTCTTTAGGCTATGAAACTATAAATTAACGTGAATACTTTAAAAAAAAGTAAGTCTGATCTGTTCATTCACATTTAAGTGGTGGTTTGGTACTACTCTGTCAGCAAAGTTGAGTCACAGGATCTTTTGAATTCAGAAGCAGTGACCACACAATCTCAGTACTTAGGGCTTTATTTCAAAGTAGTAAACATAAGACAATAGTTAACAAATATTCATGAGCACTGAAGAATATAACTAAGATAGCAATCAAATTGTAGGCAGAAATGAAAGAATATTCCAGAATACTGAAGAATACAAGATGACAAAGAAAGAAAGACCTTCCGTCCCTTGTGCCAGTAAGAGAACCCCGAAGAGATGATGGTTGGCAGACCATTTCAAAGCCAGCAAACATACATGCACTACCATCCCATGGGTCTGCCTTTCATGCTTTTTGACTAGCCTATACTGAAGTTGCATTCCATGTTTTAATAGCCTATACAATCACCATAATTTAAAATCACTATAAAACCATGGCTTGGGACCAGGTTATCTGAGGGACCGTCTCTTGCCGGTCACATCTACCCAACCCATCAGAGCGGGGAGGCAGGGAATGTTGTGGGTCCATCCCTGAGAGAGATACACCTGGTGGGACCAAGAAGGGCCTTCTCCATGGTGGCTCCCTCTCTCTGGAACATCATTCCCCAGAGATTAGAATGGCCCCCACTCTAATTCTCTTCCGGAAGGCGCTGAAGACCTGGTTCTTCCAGCAGGCCTGGGGAACCCAGGATGGGATGGAGCCCATTAAATGGCTCGTGTTATCTGCTGTCGCAGGGGTGGGAGGTGGGGGTGTGTGATTTTGTTATATTGTACTATATTTATTTGATTCTTTTTGTTAGTTTTTATTGTTTTAAATGTGGTTTTATATTCTGTAAGTCACCTGGAGTCGCTATGGGCAAATAGGCAGCAATATAAATTCAATCAATAAACAAGCAAATAAACAAATAAATAATTTCCACCCATTGTATATGGTCTCATCTCACTGGAGTTTGCAGAATAGAAGTTAATCATCTCTTACACTTAGAATGCTTTATCTACTTCTGCAAAACTGAGGCCATCAAGGTTAAAAAGGATTTGTTCATATCGTGATGAGACCATCTGAAAGTTAAGAAGTATGTTTCTCAAAATGGTTGGATTGATGATGAGAAATCATTGTTAATCATCCCAATTTACACAGATGACCAACTAAGGACAGGACAAAACAAAATACATCATTTATGGTAGCTATGTTCTACAAAAATGTGAAAGCTGAATTAGCGAATACTAAACTATTGCTCTTAGGGGAAATGCAGGAAACTTGTTTATAGTAGAATAGAAACAAGACGGAAGAGCATTGCCTTGTTTGATCTTAACTGGGAAATTGCATATTGGGTAATTAAAATTTTTGCTGCTCATCAAGTGTCTGCAGATGCCTGCAAAATGACACAATTATTGATTTTGGAGCTACAAATAAATGTTAGCAAATTCACACATTGAATCTGTGAATAATGAGGTTCAATTGTATAATCCAAATATAACACTTTAGTGACTAAAATGAATGCTTATTTCTGTATTACATATTCAAACATTACACAGTAAGTTTTATGTACCATGCATGAAGGGAAGGTGGTACATACTACTATTCAATTCCTCCTTGCCAATCTTCCAGTAAGATCACTAACATTACATTTTATCAAGTAAAAACAGTGTTTATTGAAACTATTAGGTGATCACTGGCTACAGAAGCTATGAATTTCATTAACTCTGTTACATTCTGCACAGACTCATTCAAATATCTTATGGTAGAATCTTTCTTTTTTCTTGAGAAAACTTTTTAAAGACGACAGCAGTAATTCCATAGCATTGCCAAAAGACTATTATATATAGAGCAAGACTTAAAGGCATTTCCGCTTTATGATTTGGGACTAAGTAAAGTTTATATTGTTATTGAAATCCCAGGTTTTACTGCACCTATACATTTTATTAATAATTTATCAGGTTTTGTAATAGAACAGCATAATTCAGCTGAAACAGTAAATAAAATGCACAGGTACAGTATATGTGGTACCTTGCTCAATAGTGGTGACTGTGAGAGGGATCTTGAAGTCCTAGTGGACAATCACTTAAATATGAGCCAATAGTGTGTTGAAACTGCCAAAAAGCCGACACAGTTCTAGGCTGAATAAACAGAGGGATAGAATTATGATCACATGAAGTGTTAATACCACTTTATAATGCCTTGGTAAGGTCACACTTGAATACTGCATCCAGTTTTGGTCACCATGATGTAAAAAAGATATTGAGATTCTAGAAAGAGTGCAGAGAAGAGCAACAAAGATGATTAGGGGACTCAAGGATAAAACATATAAATAACGGTTGCTGGAACTGGATATGTCTAGTCTTATAAAAAGAAGGACTAGGGTAACATGATAGCAGTGTTCCAATATCTCAGGGGCTGCCACAAAGAAGAGGGAGTCAAGCTATTCTCCAAAGCACCTGAGGGTAGAACAAGAAGCGATGGGTAGAAACTGATCAAGGAGAGAAGCAACTTAGAACTAAGGAGAAATTTCCTGACAATTAGAACAATTAATCAGCGGAACAACTTGCCTCCAGAAGTTGTAAATTTTTAAGAAGGGATTAGATAACCATTTGTCTGAAATGGTGTAGGGTTTCCTGCCTAAACAGGAGGTTGGATTAGAAGACCTCCAAGGTCCCTTCCAACTCTGTTATTCTAAAGATAATCTTGTATAGGATTACCAGAGTTTTCTTGTGGAGAAAGAAAGCAACGAGAGGATTGGAATAATCACAAATTGAGGATTTCTAGTAGTTTGATTAACCACAATTTCATCGTGGTAAGAGGTGATGATGGTTAATTTAGAGTAAAGCTATTTGAAATGAGGATAGTGTTGACTAAATACAGAAAATTCTGCCATTTGCTGGTCACCCTGATTTTACAGCCTAGGTACAATAGTCCTAGTTTAGATAGCAGGTATCAACCAAACTGTAATTTACTTTCCCATTCCTTTTCATCACAACGCCTGGGCCTATGTGACAGTCTACATTTTCTTAAAACCAAATGCGGCAGCCCAAAGAGCTAAACCTCTTTCCATTCTGCCAGCGAGCGTTTCTCGAACAGGAGACCGGGAGATTAATCCGGCGGCAGCTCATAGTTCCCCCTTAACGTTAACTCTTTAAGCCTTGGCTCGCCATCTCAAGAGGAGAGGAACTAGTGCACGCTTCCAGGGTTCCCTCGGCTGGCCCTTTAATAAGGCCGAGATGGAAAAAGGAAACAGGCGGCGTTGCTGGCTCGTCCGCTTTTCGACGCCTCCTTCCATTGGCTTCGGCGTGGGAGGGGCTGCGTGCTTACTTCCAGCCCCGGGAAGTCATGCCTTTGGCGCCCCCGGCGCCCCCGAGCAGCGATGTTACCGGGCCTAAGATGCCGTCTCTTTGGCTGTCCGCGGGCGGCTTCAGCGGCTCTCTGCCGTGCTTATCACGGCGACAAAGTGGGCACTGTGGGTTCTCAGCCCGATGTCGCCTCCGCACTCTATCAGGTAGGCCAAGGAAGAGGAAGAGTCCTAGCGCGCTTGGAGATCGCTTGTTGATCTTGCACTGGAATGAAGGTCAGCTGGTAGGGATCCTGCTTTAGGCAGGAGGCTGGATCTGAATTTCCTCTGAATTCCTTTCTTTTCTGTGATTTATGTTGACACCAAAATGCACTTAGAAAAAGTCCCTTGAAAGATTAGAGCAGTTGTATTTCTCAGTAGTTTATTCTTCTTATTTCAAGCTCCCTTGGCTCCAGAAATATTCCCAGTCTTCAACCTAGATTAAGTCCCCCCCACCCCCCAGTCTCGTTTTCTCCTTCACTGTGTCATAGGCAAGCAATTGACAATATAGTAAACTAAGTCAAAACAGTAGGCTACTGTTGCTAGATGATGGTCACACTGCTTTTGCTTTTTTTTTAAAAAAAAGGACAGGTTCATAATTCAATTTTGACTTCGGTAAGCAATCTACTTTATTGAGAGCAAAATAGGTTTTTTTTACCTCCAAAAGCTCTTTCTTTGCTGTGAGTCTCAACTACTCAATAAACTGTTCTATGTTGCCTAAATTGACCCAGTTCTAACCCAAATTCTGCTATATAATACAGGGATCTTATACCTTACAAGTAGATTTAAAACTCAGGTTTTAACTCAGGATTTTTGTGTGAGTGGGGGTGTCTTCAAGTCTGTTTTTTCCACTCCTAGTGACTACCTGGATAAATCCCTGCACGGTTTTTCAGAAATGATTTACCATTGCCTAATTCCTAGAGCTGATAGAAAGGGGCTGACTCAAATTCACTTTAGGGGCTTTGTGCCTGAGAAAAGTCTAGAACTCATAGTCTTCTGATTTCTAGCTGGATATCTTAACTGCCATAGCAAACTAACTTTCCAGGTGCTCCTTTCTCCTCCTATTTTCCCCACAGCAACAGTTCTGTGAGGTGAGCTGGGCTGAGAGAAAGTGACTGGCCTGAGGTAACCCAGTTGGCTTAATGCCTAAGGTGGGACTAGAACTCACAGTCTTCTGGTTTGCTTATAATTAGTCTGCCTGTCTTGGAATCAATCCAAAATTTATTTAGTTTTAGAATTTATTCAAGTGGTCTTACTTCTGAGCATGTATGCTTAAATTCGTGGGTCTTATTCCCATGACAGAACCTGCAGGCTAATGACTGAAGATCATATCTAGCCTTCTGAGCAGCACATGGTTGTCAAATTAAAGATAGGAGCCATGTGGCTGTGGCAATTAGATTGTCTGGAAGGCTGTGAATGGGAAGGCTGTGAAAATAGTTGGTGACTTGAATTCTGTAGGATCTGACGATAGGTGTGGTCTGGGGATATAGTCTTTAAAATGGTTAGGAAGAAGATTTGGGGAAGAGATCAAATGGAACAATTTGTTTAAGAACCAATCTACATGACTTCATTTGTACATCATTCAGGAAAAAAAGATGATCTTGTTTCTCAACTGTTGCACCTTTACAGCAGCTCAGAAGAATGGTTCAACATGAAAATTCTCTGGTCAGAGCAACTGTATGGTGAAAACTTGAAGAAAGTGCAGGGGGAAAAAGATGATGTTTGCCTTATTTGCCCTTTGTTGTTTGTCCTCCTCTGCAAATTTAAGAGATTTAAGAGATTTAAGAGATGATGAAAGATAAACTTCTGAGATAGAATAGATATAAATGTACTTTGGTGGGATAGTAAGTGTATTTAATTTCTGAAATTCTAAGACGTATTGAATATACAAAACTTGCATCAGACTTCTAGTATATGTTCTTTGTGTGATTAATAATTAAATTGTTAACACTCTGTTTCTATTGTCAAGCCGAAATAGAAGCAGTTATGTTTGCTGTGACCATGTGACATTAAGAAACATTTAAGAATCCAATTACTTCATATGATTCATCTAAATTTAAAGATCTAGTTTATACAGACTGCCAATTCATGTTTGGCCTTTGCACAGATGAGCTTGAATTTAATTATTCAAATTTTCTAATGGTTTGGTTTTGGGTTGATCATTTTGCATCGAAAATGGCATGCCAGTTTCAGACTATGATTTCAGTTCTGATTTGTAATTTGCCAAGTTGAACAATAGCCTATTGTGCTTTGCTGATGTAAATTAGGGAGTTGAACACATGAAGGAAGGGCCAGAAATTGTGTAACTGAAGCTTGCTTATACAATCTTGTATCAAAGAAGTCTTGTATCTCTATACCTGTGTATCTTCCAAGCAGACATCTTTAACTTTGCTGTAAATAGAAATCTATGTTTGAGATTGTTGGGGATTTTTTAATGCTAAAAAAACCTCAAATGTTTTTGCTTGTTCAAAGATTTTAATACAAATATTCCCTTGAATCCTGATTCTAATGCATAAGCCTTTTTTATTTGCCTGGATAAAGTTATAATTTTTATTTGGTTGTACAAAATATTGTCTCAAGTTCATTATGCCTTATGTTATTTTATACAGTATTTATTTCCTCATTCTGACCTTGGTTTAATCATGAATAAAAATTTTGTTTATATAGATATAATAACTGGTAATAAGTTACAAGTTTCAACTGGTACAGAATGCAGCGGTATAGGCAGTATGTGTGCTCCCAGAACAGCACATGTCATACCTCTACTCTGAGAGATGCATTGATTTGTTTCCAGGTCAAATTCAAGGAACTGTTTTTTTACATCAACACCATCAATCTCAAGAGATTAGGAGCTCTTCCTCTATTGTCAGGGGTGTTAAACTGGCGGCCCACGGGCCGGATGTGTCACGTGCAAGCCACACCCACCCCAGCTCTGTGAAGGGAAAAGTCATGAGAAAAGTCACATGACAGCAACGTGTTGTTGCAAGTTTGACACCCGTGCTCTAGGTGATATTTGCCACATATGCTGCAATACCCCTTTGGATTCTAAGTAGGAAAAACAGACCAAACTTTGTACAGAAAAATTAATGGACATAAGTTTGACATCAGGACTCAAAACAAGCGACTTCTGATCATTTTATCTTTTCAGGATACTCTGTTATAGATCTCAAAGTAGCCATCTTGGAATAAATACATTTAAGTTGCATAATTGAGCAAGCAATTGCTGAACTCACATACATCAAAAAAATTCAGGCTACTTCCAAAGGTCTTAACAAACACAATATATATTTAAAACATTACAGTTGTTAAAAGTCTTGAATCTTCATTTGTGGCCATTATATTTTCCTGGAGGCAAACTTAATTTACTTGGAAGTAAATTAGGATTCTCAGCCAAGGAAAATGTATAAAATGAAAAAGAATGGATCTATTATTTTATATCCAGTTGTAATTATTTAGAAATTATGTTTAAATAATATGTTTTGAAACTGTATAAAGCTTAAATACATATAGGACAGGACAGGAGAAAAAAAGTATTTGTTGTTGTTAGTTGCGAAGTCATGTCCGACCCATCACGACCCCATGGACAACGTTTCTCCAGGCCTTCCTGTCCTCTACCATATTCTGGAGTCCATTTAAGCTCACACCTACTGCTTCAGTGACTCCATCCAGCCACCTCATTCTCTGTCGTCCTATTCTTTTTCCCTCAATCTTTCCCAGCATTAGGCTCTTCTCCAGTGAGTCCTTCCTTCTCATTAGGTGGCCAAAGTATTTGAGAAAAAAATATATACCTTCAATTAAATATTTTTCTAACTAACTCATCTTGGATAGTGTGTACATTTCCTTAACATATGATTATTTCTCAACAGGAAAATTATGAGCGAATGAAAGCTTTAGTAACAAACCTGAAAAGACAATCTGAAAAAATTAGATTAGGTATGTATGAATGAATTTTTTTCTTGTTACAGTATCTCGTATTAAAGTCTGATTGATTGGTTCCCAAAACTAAGACAGTCTTTCCCAGCTTATTGTCTCTGACTATATTGAATTACAACTCCATATTTCCCAATCAGCAGTCCATTTCAACACAGCTTTAAAGTAGTATTGAAAGCCTTAAAATATTAATAGTGTAATTTAATGATTTAATTTGTATTAAAGGTTCATTCCTATTTCTCAGCCATTAGACCTGAATAAACATCTAGGAGAGATAGAGAGTTAAAGTGGGTGGCAAGGTTGATTTGAGAAAACTCTAATAGTAGTACTACTATGGTTAAGTTAGACGAGTTCAGGAAGATTTTACTAAAGGAAAAGAGAAATGAGAAATATATAAAAAGATTATCACAAAAAGATAAGAGTTCAGGAGTTGCAACAATTATCTTAATAATTATGTTCTGTAGCCACTGAGTATTCTTGGTGGTTGGTCCCATTGTAGAATTTCGTCATCTTCCATTTTTGGTCTTTCTTTCAATTTTGTGGTTTCTGGGTATAGATACATATTTAATATTCCAATCTATGATGTCTTCATTGACTGCTATCATATATTTCAATTTCTGGTACACAGACATCTAAAATTAATTCGGAAAAAGAAGGTGATCTGTCCATAAATATGCTGGCTATTTCTGTAGAATTTTTTTCTAAATTGCCCCCAAACAGTAGGAATCACACAAATATAAGAATAAGGAAAACTAATTTTTTTACTCAAAATCTTCCAGGTCAAAGGTACACTGTAATATCAGTAGGGCAGAAGCTGTATATACCCCTGGGACAGCATCTTCACCTATACTGGGGCTGCTATAGAAGATGTCATTGTATATCTACATATGTTTAGATACTTGATTCTTTTTCTCTCCAACTTCTTTGCTAGAGTTTCTACCGTTCAAGTCTCACACCTGAGATATTTGGTGTTCTTTTTGTGTTTTGCCAAAAGTCTTCTTGTGCGAGAGGAGTGGTATTAATTGCATTTGCACAATAACAGGAAAGATTGGATTGGTATTACAAGAAGTGAAATTAAGCATTCATGAAATAATCAGAGAATAATATAATATGCATATTGTTTATACATGTCTACTTGGTAAGTGTTTATATACATGGCAAACATTGAAATGATCAAAGACCTTGCCTTATAGGTGGTGGAGAAAAATCACGGAACCTGCACACATCAAGAGGCAAGTTGTTACCTAGAGAGAGAGTTGACAGACTTATAGATCCTGGGTAGGTATTTGCTGATTCATTGTAACTGTTTTAATGTAAGATGCATACATTTCCAGTTTTTCTGTTTTACTATTAGATGCTTTCAAATTAGCAGAGATGCTTATAATTTTGGAATCAGTTAAAATTATCATTTACATATACTGTGCATTTTTAGTAATAATGTGTGTAGTGGTCACTGTGACTATTCCCTGGTCAGAATTAGAAAGGTGGGCTAAAATTCCAAAATAAGTCAATGTTCTTTTAGAGTTAGGTTATTGTACTACAAACTTAAACAGTACATACCTGCCAATAATAATCAGGTAAGAATGCTTCATGTGACTAACTTATAAAATGTTCTTCTTTTTCTTCTAGATCGCCATTCCTGGAGTTCTCCCAGTTTGCAGGTTATCAGCTGTATGGTAATGAAGAAGTACCAGCAGGAGGTATCATTACTGGCATTGGGCGAGTATCAGGGTGAGAACAGCTACTGCTATATTGTTGGTTTCATTTCTGCTTTTTACTGTGCTATTTTAATCTCCTTTCCTTTCTAATATGAGTTACTGATATTCAGAAGTATTGTATCACCGTTGTATATTGACAGTTCTACTGTGCAGTTTGTATTGTTGAGAAATTATCAAGCCTTTATGGAGCTTCATAGTTAGGTAGGCCAGTCCCACCTTGTCCTTGCTGCCAATGGCTGTTAAAAAGTGTAGTTGAACAAGATATCTGGAAAGCCAGAAAACTTCATCTCTACATTAAGCCATCACTCCATATTAAACATTAAATTACAACTTCTTCAGATGTACTAATAAAACCAGCCTTTTATTAGTACATCTGAAGAAGTTGTAATTTAATGTGTAGATGATTGTGCCCCATCTGACTTGGTAAACTACAAGTTCTAGTAGCCCAGCCAGGGTTGTACCAGGCAACCAGGATGACCAAAGGTGAAGGATGCTAGGAGTAGTAGTAGTAGGAATAGTAGTCCAGTAACAGCAAGAAGTATTAGTAGGAGTAGTAGTAGGAGTAGTAGTCCAGAAACAGTAAGAATGCCACACAATATCTGCCATGGCTGTGTAGTAATGTGTCTGCATAAAACACTGACAGATAATTTTCTTTGTCAGGTTTCAGTGTTGTCTCAAATAAATAGCATTTCCAAACAAATAGTCTTTGATGAAATCTTTCATTTATTAAGCACGACAATCTGTCCCCCCAACTCGTCGCAGCCAACACTGACTTCCTGACCCCAAACCTTCCTTTTCTGTTCCCCAATTCTCTGCGTCTCATTGGCCATCTTCCAAATCACTCTCCCCATATCTACTACTTCAGCTTCCAGGAATGTCCCCCCTCCCATCTCCTAGGGGATATTATCTTCAGGGAAAATAAGTAGGTGTAAAGTCAAGCGTCCTCTTGCCAGCTGCCCCCTCTTCTCCTCCTTATGTCAGCACTGGAACGAATGTAGTTTGGAGTGCTGACATCCGGTCCCTCCCCCTTCATTTTTCCAGGGAGGCCTGATGCAAGAATTTCATTTATTAAGCACGACAATCTGTCCCCCTGACTCGTCGCAGCCAACACTGACTTCCTGACCCCAAACCTTCCCTTTCCATTCCCCAATTCTCTGCGTCTCATTAGCCATCTTCCAAATCACTCTCCCCTTATCTACTACTTCAGCTCCCAGGAATGTCCCCCCTCCCATCTCCTAGGGGATATTATCTTCAGGGAAAATAAGTAGGTGAAAAGTGAAGTGTCCTCTTGCCAGCTGCCTCCTCTTCTCCTCCATATGTCAGCACTGGAACGAATGTAGTTTGGAGTGCTAACATCCTTGCTGTTAGAACAAGCAAGGTGTTAAAATAATGATTTAATTGTTTTATTGTACATCCAGCCAGAGTCCCTCTCTGTGGGACATGGGTAGTTCAAAAATGTGAAAAATAATTAATATATAAATAACATGGGTAGGATGGTTGTCATTCAGCATTTTAGCTTTACAATATTCTTAACCTTTTTCTGTGTCTGGAATTGTCAGTTGCTCTGCTGGCTGGAAATGCTTCTCACTTGTTTCATATAATAGAGCCTTTTCAGCAGTGTCTGATATCTTTTATATTTAAATGTTACAATATGTATAATATGGATGATTCATAAAGATTCTTCTAAGGAAAAGAAGAATCCTCTGTTTGTTACAGTAGATGTAGTAAGCAGCGTGTTTACTACATGCTGTTTAAGAGTTGTAATATATAATAATAGAATCTCTTATTAAATAAGTTTGGAACCGCAATGTAAGCTCACATTTTAAAGTTTCATTAATTTTAATCACACAATATTCAATGTTCTCAATTAACTAATAAAAACTGAATTTCAGAGTGGAGTGTTTGATTATTGCCAATGATGCTACTGTCAAAGGTGGAACCTATTATCCAATTACTGTAAAGAAGCATCTACGTGCTCAAGAAATTGCAATGCAAAATCATCTTCCTTGTGTATACTTAGGTAATTATTAAGTTTTGAGGCATGTTTTATTTTGTAAGAGACTATTGTTATGACACACAGTGTCTACTGTACCCAGCAATTGGCTGTAAAGCCACAATATTTTCTAATTCAGTGGCAGAATATATAACAGCCTTGTCTTTGAGTTGACAAAAACATGATTTATAATTGAGTGGAAACCAATGTAGGATATTGGGTTGAACTGATTTTGAAAATCTGGAGTTGCAAGGATAATGGTTTGTTATAATGTCTGACTGGTCTGTTAATTTACTTATGATGGAAAACTATCCTCAGTCAAGAGCCTGATGTGTTAAGGGTGGCAGGAATGATTTTTAAAGCCGAATGCTCAGTATTTTTTTAAAAAAAACAGAACAGCAATAATGAATAATAATAATAATAATAATATAATAATAGCTATAAATGATAGAGTGTACATAAAACATAGATCAATGTTTCTCAACCTTGGCAACTTTAAGATGTATGGACTTCAGCCGGCTATGCTGGCTTGGGAATGCCAGGAATTTAAATTCACGTGTCTTAAATTTGCCAAGGTTGAGAAATTCTGATGTAGGTTGTTGGATAAGCACCCCTAAACATTGACCATATTTCCTGGAGCGGAGTTAGAATTAGCACTTCTGGTTTGAAAGTTTAAACAATGTTGTTGAGCAATAAACAAGGCTTACTGTCATTCATTATTTAGCATAACTTCCAAAAAATAACATGGGTAGAATAAAGATGCAGAAGTTGGATTTGGTATATGCTGTCTTGTAGTTTGTGAAACAGTATAGTATTACATCTCCATTGTAATAGTATCTTCTAACTGTGTTTCAATATTTTGTTTCACTGTTCAATAAAAAAAATGGCAGTCACATCTAATGGACAGCTGAAAGGAATGAAAAAGAATAGCCTTAAGCAATCCATGATTGCACTAAAACTGGCTAGCGTTCCATCTTCCACCTGGGGTTCTTCTTTTTTTGTCTTCGTAGGATTCGGAGGTGGTTTAGATAAAGGATTATGGATTGGTAGTGAGGGGATTCCTTCATCCATGTAACTCCCCACCAACAGCACCTGTTTGCATTGTAGCAATGACAGTAGCAGATTATGAATGTTGGGCAGAGAAACAAATCTGCTTTTTAATTTCCTCCTCCAGACCTGTCTATGGTATTGCTTCCTCTAAGGAATACTTTTAAATAAGATTTAACCAAAATGCCAATTATTAATGCTCAATTTTTATTTGATCTTAGTTGATTCAGGAGGCGCCAACTTGCCTCGCCAGGCAGAAGTGTTTCCTGACCGTGATCACTTTGGTAGGATTTTCTATAATCAAGCAGTCATGTCCTCCCAAAGCATTCCACAGGTAATTTTATTTAAGAACGAAAGCAGAAAAGTATTGGTGTCAAAAACAGATATGAAGTTTATGAATACTAGTGGAGGGCATGTGGATCACTTGGAACTGAGAACTGTGTAAATGGGTTCCAATAGTCATCTGTACTGTGAGACTGTAAAGTTATGACTTCTAATGTCTTCAAAGCAAATATTTGTCAAGAATTCTTGATTCTTTGAACTTTCTCTTTAAACCGATACAGATGGTCTTCATTTAGCAACCACAATTGAGCCCAGCAATTGGTCATTAAGTGTAGTGGTCACTAAGTGAAATTGCAGCTATGCTTATTATCTTATTTCAGCTGTTCTTTGCAAAGGTCATAAATGTAAATTAAATAAAGCAGTTGCTAAACAAAGACTTTCTGTAACTTATATCACTTTGGCATTAACCCCATCTCATTTGGCAATCTAAGTGCCAATGTTTCTCAGATACAATGGTGGGGTGATATCTAGGAATGCACCTTGGCAATGGATAGGTTCAAAGACTGAGACTCAATATAGTCTATTATCAGAATTGAATTTCCAATATAAGTGGCCAAATTAGAGCAAAAAAAGAAAAATCAATTGGGATATTTAATTTTGGAAAAATATTCATAATATGGATTATATGGCTATGTGAATAGTGCTGAATATGTGATACACGTAATAGAAAAAGATACAATTGTAGTTCTAAATAAGACATGAAATAGCAGGTTTCTCTGTGTGAAAAGTAAACAGATTTATTGACTTAAAAAGATGAATGAATGAAGAAGGGACAACAGATAGGATAAAAAAGTCAAAATGGGGTCTGCAATTGCATAATTGAAGTCTGTCCATTTTTAAACCTGCATAATAGCATATAAAAAGGAGGATTGTGCAGTTGTCATCTTGCTTTTTTTTACCCCTCTGTCCCCTGACAGGATAATGCATTGATCGTAAATTATTTCCCAGACTTATTTGGGAAGGATCATTAGGAAAAATTAAACTAATGGAAAAAAACAGCCACAGCCAATGAAGGAACACAGATCTAAGTGTAAATCATTAATTTAAATTCTACTAGGAACATCCAAATATTGCAGGAAGAGATAATCTGTATCTTTTGAATCTCTATTTTGCCAATTTAATAGAAATAGTGAGGCACGGGCTGAGATCATAGTGGAAAGAAAGACCTGACAGTCACTTTGATGTTAAAACACAAGTGAAGGGGGAAAAAAGTTCCATCTATTATAAAGGTCAGAAGAATAGACATGCTCTTTCCATTTACGTAGGAAATAAAAAATAGAGAAAGTTCAGGTAGAATAATGTGTCACCGTGTGTTTGAACTAGGTATTGTTTTGAAATAATGACTAATTTACAGACAGTAGCAAACAAATGATTGAGTTGATTACTGAGGTCAAGAAGAATAACATTTTAAAAAGAGAGATCAGGAGCAAACAATCTCAGCTCCCTTGCTGAAATTGTTCCTCTGGTAGGCTGGAGATGGATTTTATTTATTTGTTTGTTTGTTTGTTCATTTATATCCCACCTTTATTATTTTTACAAAGAAGGCTACAAACATATCCACCTTCCTCCTATTTCCCGTACAACAACCACCTTGTGAAGTGAGTTGGGCTGAGAGAGAGTGACTGGCTCAATGTCACCAAACTGGCTTTCATGGCTAAGGTGAAGCTTGAACTCACAGTCTGTTGCTTTCTAACCTTGGATTAGTTTAAACAGAGGCATCCTTATTGTGATTAACCATGGTGTACTTGTGAAAGATTGTGCAGTTGGAACTGTACTGGGCAGGATGTTTGTGGCCTGTGCCAAGGATGGGTTCTATGTACCTTTACTACCGGTTCGCAACGGGACTGCTTCGCATGCGCAGAAACTTTCTGATGACGCCTGGGTCAGTGGACGGAGGCTCCCACCGGTTTTACTACCGGTTCTTGCGAACCGGTCCGAACCGAGGGCAACC
The DNA here is from genome assembly GCA_022577455.1 of Arizona elegans. Lineage (NCBI taxonomy): Eukaryota > Metazoa > Chordata > Lepidosauria > Squamata > Colubridae > Arizona > Arizona elegans. The sequence continues at coordinate 62,097,735 of JAKOOJ010000008.1, forward strand.
CTCCACTGGTTTGTGCTCTAAAAATCATTGTTGTTCAACCTGACAACTTTAAGATGTGTGGCCTTCAAATCCCAGAATTCCCCTCCACTAACTGGAGAATTCTGGGAGTTGAAATCCACACATCTTAAATTGCCAGGTTGAAAAATATTGGCCCAAATGATCCTTTTCAGCTCTATGATTTTGTGACACAAAAGAATGAAACATTACCCACTAATTTCTTGAACTGAATACGAAATCATTCAATCAGAGCTTGAAGACGCGTTTTTGTTACATACTTTGCCATTTGTTTTTCCCCCTTTACTGATGTGTTATATAGCAAATACACAATAAGAACGGAAAGCTCATTAAGAAGAAAAGTGATTAGGATCAGCACATCTAAAAGAATGAGGGTTGATTAAGTAATTCAAGTGTGTACGTAGGTGGTATTGATAACATGGTTAAAGGTACATGAAAAGAACAAAAAGAAATTGATCAAAAAAGAAATGTCCAAAGTAAAAGAATTCACAAGAGAGGTAGAATAATTCACAGAATAAGAAATATAAAGGAAACAGTAATAATTTAGATTTTAACCATGACTGGATTCTAAAGTAGCTTAAAGATAAGGATAAAAGGTTCCCCTCTCCAATCGTATCTGACTCTGGGTGTGGAGCTCATCTCCATTTCTTAGCTGAGAGAACCAGAGTTGTCCAAAGATGTTTCTGTGGTCATGTGGCCAGCAAGACATCTGCTGCAGTGCAGAGCATGTGACGAAACATGGAATGCTGTTACCTTCATGCTTTTGAACTGCTAGGTGGGCAGCAGCTGGCACAAAAATTAGAGCTTGCCCTTTCTAACTGACAAGCTCATCTTCTTAACTGCTGAGCCATCACATCCCCTTTTAAAGTAGCTTAGAAGAAGTCAAATTCATTGCAACAATATGATCTAAGATGAGTGGCTGCAATGTAGAGATCAAAAGAAACATAGTTCATACTCCACTGTGCTGCTTTCCTGAAGTTAAAGATGACTTTCCAAAGAAATTTGGTGCCTAAAGGAATGTTGAAAAGTTAATTATGACCTTTTAAAATGATCTTGGAATGGGACACTCACAGGCATTTTAGCTGCTGACTGTTGCTGATTCTTGATTCTGAAGCAGAGATTCCATAGTCTTGTTCTAGCTGAAGGTTGAAGCTACCCCACTTGTACAATGAAGTTACCTCAGGATAACTGTTGCTTTCCAGAGTAGTCAATAATTTTGGCTTAGGAAAACACAAGGGAAGAATTAGGTTTGTTATGCATTAGATTCTTAGACTGAAAACACAAGGCGATACATGGATTTGATTTCTTATAAATCATCTTTTGGGTTTTTTTCAGATTGCAGTAGTCATGGGCTCATGCACAGCTGGAGGGGCTTATGTCCCAGCAATGGCTGATGAAAGTATAATCGTTGGAAAGCAGGGAACAATATTTTTGGGTGGACCACCATTGGTGAGTGAAGTATTTTCAAAGGATTAGCAAAGGTTTCCTTTTTTAAAACAGATAAATATTATATAACTGTATTGTAGGTTTCAATGTAACAACTGGGTTTTGCAAAAATGAATATTTTGTTAAATACCAAAATATTTTATATATTGTGGTTGCTTAGGATCCGGCTGATTCAGTAAAACACACCAAGTAAAACTCACCAAGGTCAGACCAAGTTACTACTTATACTACAAGAAATATTAGGACTGAAAACTAGGCTGAGAAATTAAAAAAAAAAAATCACTCCTAGAAGGAGACAGTGACAAATCACTTCCCAATTGCTTTGTGAAAAATTTATGGAGGTCTCCATAAAGTCACTAGGATTTAAACATAATTTGAAGGCATCATCATTTTTACTTCTATTTTTTATCTACTTCAACAGCAGAGTTGGGTTGATTTTTTAAAAAATCCACATTTTTTGCCAGCTATTATGGATTCAGATGTCTTCTGCATTTCTTGCAAATGGGGAAAAATCCTGGTGGTTTTTATATTAGGAAAAAACATACTGTAGTATCCAAGGAATCATAGACAAGTTGCATTTTAACTGAACATAAACTTGTCATTTAAGTGGTCTGCATGAAATACTGCTTTAATTTTATATATAGAATGTCATTTTTACTTAAAGACATACAAAATAACAAATAGGGGAAAAATCTCAGTGTGTGGCCCCTCAGAGCTGACAGCACTAACCCATATAAATCACAGATAAGTAATTATTTTTGACCTTATTTGTTTGATCAATTAATATTTTTTGCCATTTTGCAATGATTTTTTTTTTTTAATTTGATTTATATGCCGCTCTTCTCCGAAGACTCAGGGCGGCTTACAATGTGCTCAGCAATAGCCTTCATCCTTTTGTATATTTATACAAAGTCAGCTTATTGCCCCCACAACTGGGTCCTCATTTCACCTACCTTAGAAAGGATGGAAGGGTGAGTCAACTTTGAGCCTTGGCGAGATTCGAACCCTGCAGTAATTGCAGGCAGCTGGTCTTAATAACCAGCTTAATAACAGGGTGCCTTAAACCCCTGTACTACCAAGGCCTAACCTTTTTGTCAGAAATACAGTTAAGTACTTTGTAATAATTAGTTATTTTAAATATAAACATTATTTCTAGATTTTCGGGAGGGAAACTCTTTTGAAATATATTTGAATGACATTTTTGCCCAAAATATATTGGCAGGGGAGGTAAAACATGTATTTTGCATTGCTTTGTCTTACAAAAATAGTTGCTTGATGTGGAAAGGGATAGTTTTCCTGTGCAAAGTAATCAGCAAAAGCAGACATAGAAAATCAATAACAATTCTTGGATAATGAAGCTCTATAATTTAGCACTTAATTAATCTGTTATTTAATCTCCTGTTGAATTTTTAAGCACTAATTATGTCAGTTTAGAAAAGTGGGAAAGAACCAGTGTTACTGATTAATTCTCAACATTCTTTTCAGAATCAAGGGCTTTTCATGTGGGGATATTATCAAATAATAATGGAAAATAAGGGCAAGCAGCTAATAACAATATAACAATATAAATTGCATTTATATCCTCTTACAGATAGACAGATAGCAATAAAAGAAAATAGGCGTAGCTCAAGGTTGAAGTATTGGATCCTTGGTGTTTTCTAAGCTTGGTTATTTGCTTACAGACATTTCATTACCTGACTAGGTAATATCATCAGTGCTAGAAGGGAGTTTGGTTTATTCCCTATTTATATACAGTAGCTTGCCCTGCTGGTGTTGAGTGGAGGTGTGATTTTCTTCTTGATTCAGAAGAAATCGTTTTCTGCTTGATTGTTTGCCTGGTGTTAATTCTTGCTTATCTGGGTGTTGGCTTTGGGGATGATTTGTTCTGGTCTTTTTCTTTCCTTCTTAGCTTTAAAACAGAGTGCATGTCCAACACAACAGCACATTTGGAAGTGCTCAGCTTTAGTTTTCATTTTTAGGTAAAAGCAGCAACTGGGGAACAGGTATCAGCAGAGGATCTTGGAGGTGCTGATCTTCACTGCAGGTAAAATAAGCACTTCTTTCCACCAATAGTTTGGATTGGAATAGCTTTTCGTCATGCTAGCTGTTATCCTGTTTTAAATGGTGGTGGAATCGTCTGCTATCACTCTCCTGATGAAATACTGGTAGTCCTTGACTTATGACCACTTCTTCATTGAAGTTCAAAGTTATGACAGTATGGAAGAAGGGGGATTTACAACCTTACTCCTCAGAGTTCTGGCTATTGCACTTTTCCTGAGATCGTGTAAACACAATTTCTGACATACTATAGTTTTGTATTTTAAATCTGCAGGAAATCTGGCGTAACCGATCACTATGCTTTGGATGATAATCATGCACTCCACTTGGCTAGAAAAGTAGTGAGAAGTTTGAATTACAAGAAGAAAGTTAACGTGAGTGTATATTTTTCTTTTATTAGGGATGTATCAGAACTTATATAAAGATGCTATGCTGCATTATGTGTTTACTGGGGTAGTTCAGAGAAAAGTATGAATTTAAAGTCATTTCACTTCAATATAATTCAGATGATTTCTTAAAGGTAGATAAAAGTGCATTGCAGACTCCTGTGTACTTTCTTTTGCTCATTTTTCCTTCCACCCCTTGAATGCTCCATTTCTGTTTTCAACTCTGCCAATAACATAGTGCCATTAAATTAGGGACCTGCTGCACTTTGAGAGATAATATATAATATATAAAGAGTTGGAAGGGACCTTGGAGGTCTCCTAGTCCAACCCCCTGTTTAGGCAGGAAACCCTACACCACTTCAGACAAATGGTTATCTAATCTCTTCTTAAAAACTTACAACTTCTGGAAACAAGTTGTTCCACTGATTAATTGTTCTAACTGTTAGGAAATTTCTCCTTAGTTCTAAGTTGTTTCTCTCCTTGATTAGTTTCTATCCATTGCTTCTTGTTCTACCCTCAAGTGCTTTGGAGAATAGCTTGACTCCCTCTTCTTGTGGCAGCCCCTGAGATATTGGAACACTGCTATCATGTCTCCCCCTAGTTCTTCTTTTCATTAAATTAGACATACCCAGTTCCTGCAACCGTTCTTCATATGTTTTAGCCTCCAGTCCCTAATCATCTTTGTTGCTCTTCTCTGCACTCTTTCTAGAGTCTCCACATTTTTTTTACATCGTGGCAACCAAAACTGAATGCAGCAATATCTGAATGCAGATATTATAAGTATTTGCTACAAGATGGGTGGCATATAAATTTAATAAATTAATACATAAATCCCCCTTAAAAGTATTTTTTCCAGGGCTTGAATGATATCCATGTGATCCTAAGAATATATGAGTTTGCGTTAAGGAGATGCCCATACCCAGCCCCCCAAATCATATTGCATGCTGGCAGAGATTACTTAACTCACAAGATGTATTTTTTTAATTATGTAATTGCGGGCTAAACCACAGAAAACATGACCAGACTAATAAATTTGTCTGACTGTTCCCTTGGCTACATTTCTTTGCCTTGTCTCCCAAGGTCATTCCCACATAGCATTGCAACTGCTGTGCAAGCCAGAAAAAGCTGCCAACCAAACCAAAGGACTTTTTTGAGTTGGGATATGAAGAGCAACTTGCCTTTAAATTATGCAAGATGACATGGGAATCGGAGAGAAACCATGCACTGGTAGATAGGAAGCAAGTAGAAAAGGGTAGTGGTGGAAACAAGTGGAAGTAGCAAATGGAAATACGGAAAGTGAAGGAAAGTATAGTATAGCTAGTCCTTGTTTATTGACTGCTCATTCAGCAACCATTTGAGGTTACTATTGTGCTGAAAAAGGAGATTGAGACTGATTCTCAAACTTGTAGCTATCATATCATCTTGTGATTACCATTTGTGATCTTCACCCCTGGTTTCTGACAATCCAAGTCAGTGGGGAAGTTGGCAGGAAGTCACAAATTATGGTTGGGATATGTCATGTTTAATGACCACAGGTGATTTGCTGAATAATCACAGTTGGAACTGACATGGTAAGTCAGATAAAACCACATGATGTTTCATTATACAGCTGCCTTGCTTAGTGATGGAGTTGCCATCCCAATTGGTTATCTATAGGTGTGGAAAGGGGCATTGTAGGTCACCCACCACCTTCCTGAAGGATGCATATGGCCTAAAAACTGCACATTTTGCTCTTAGTATAATGGTTACACCAAGTAGCTCTGACTGAATGTTAGATTATTTCAAATTCAAATCACTAATCAAGCTTGGTTTATAAACCAGATAATATTCAACGTGAGTTCAAAAATTGGATCCTTGGTGCTTGTAGATGCTACATTTTGGCTTCTTGAGTTTTTTAAATAAATAAAAGTAACCACAGATTGAGATCCTGAGATAATGTACATAAAACCTGGTTACATTTTGGGTCATTTTAAAATATTTTAGGGACGTGGTGGCTCAGTGGCTAAGATGCTGAGCTTGTCAATCGAAAGATTGGCAGTTCAGTGGTTCGAATCCCTAGTGCTGCCTAACGGGGTGAGCTTCCATTACTTCTCCCAGCTTCCGCCAACTTAGTAGTTCAAAAGCATGTAAAAAATGCAAGTAGAAAAATGGGGACCACCTTTGGTGGGAAGCAAGGGTGAAATCCAGCAAGTTCTGACAGGTTCTGGAGATCCGATAGCGAAAATTTTGAATAATTCAGAGAACCGGCAAATACCACCTCTGGCTGGTCCCAGAGTGGGGTGGGAATGGAGATTTTGCAATGTCCTTCCCCTGGAATAGGATGGGAATGGAGATTTTGCAGTATCCTTCCCCTGCCATGCCCACCAAGCCATGCCCACCAAGCCACACCATGCTCACCAAGCCACGCCCATAGAACCGGGAATAAAAAAATTCAAATTTTACCACTGGTAGGAAGGTAACAGCGTTCCATGCCCCTTTGGCATTTAATCATGCCGGCCACATGACCACGGAGACCTCTTCGGACAGTGCTGGCTCTTCGGCTTTGAAACGGAGATGAGCACCGTCCCCTAGAGTCGGGAATGACTAGCACATATGTGTGAGGGGAATCTTTACCTTTACCTTAAAATATTTTAATTATGAAGTTTTAAAAATAATATTTTCATTTCTTGGAATGATTGTGAATTGTGTGATGAAAATATGTGCCTGAAAAGATTGCTAACCCCTACTATAGCCTCTTACCTCCATATCCCACTTGTTTCAAACATTATCCCACCTTCCACTCTTGTTTGCTGAGGATGTGATTCTTGTGAAGTCATGTATTCCTTGAATTGTGGGTGGTTATAAAACTCATAAGATAAATAAAATACATATATAATCAAGGACCCCATTTTTGCTCCTCTAATTTGGGTCTGATTGAATCAATAAACTTGATTTAAATATATGAATATTGGAATTATCTGGAGGAGAACAGCATTTAGTCTAAAATTTAGAGTAAATTTAAATTTCATACTGAATATTGTCAACTTTTTAATCTGGGCTTGTAGAAAAGGAGAACTTGTAGTCAGTGTGCAAAACTGATGTATGCCTAAATTCCCTTGTAATTCTTATCTTCTTTTTTGGTACTTCCAATTATCTCAGGTAACAGTAGAATCCTCAGAAGAACCTTTGTTTCCTCCAGATGAATTGTATGGCATAGTTGGAGAACAGCTTAAAAGAAATTTTGATGTCAAAGAGGTAAACATCTCTAAAAATGATTTTAAAAGATTGTGCCTAGCCAGATTCTTGCACACAGATATGGTTGCGTACAGGATATCCATGGGACTGCTTAATGTTCTCGATATGGGAAGCTAATCTCAAGAAAATCATATGAATTATGGAAGTTTGCTTTATTCTTTTATTCTTCTTTAAGAATATGAGAGCCCAAGATAACACAACATGGTATAAAACTCTTTGTTTTAAGTATAGTTTATGAAACAAAACCAGATTCACACTTGTGGATGAGCAAATTAATCATGTCTTTTGGCAGTTCTTATATTTTACTTCTTTTTAAGTGGTTCTTTTGTCTTAAACATTCATGTCTTGATCTGAAAAAACTTGGGTGAAGTATAAAAATCAAACAAGAACAGGAAACAAACCTCCATCCTGGTTTATATATCACTTAAACTATCACCAGTAAACCAAGAAACCTTAGTTTCAAATTGTGTTTACTGAACCAAAAACAATCCATCAAAATTATGGAATTTAGATTAGTGTAAAATGGAATTCTACTTATGATTGTGTCGGTAGCTAGGTGCTACACCTGACTTTTCTCATTATTGTATTTCTAGCTCAGTTTTTGCATTTAGGAATAACGATGAATAGGACTGAGAACAAAAGTACTGCCATATGTGTTCATCTATCTTTAACAGGCCTCTGCTGCTCCTGCTCTTTTTCAAGAGGCCAAGTTCACAACTCTTTACTACCAATTCTTGTCAAATCTGTTGACACAATTAATCAAGTCTTGAAGTGGCAGGTAATACGATTAGATACACATTTCAGCTTCAATTTTCCAAAGGCCAAAGTAAACAAACCGCTGCTCATGGCCACAGAGCAATCTTGACAGAGTGGTCCAAGGTCTTTAGGTGCACAATCCTAATACTTAGTCATTGATTGTAACTGTAGGCTAGGAATATTGCTATATCTGGGGATAGCAGCAGCTTCAGAATATTAATGTAATCTTTGCTTGCTTCCAAGGACATATGTTTTGAGTAATGCTTTTAGGTTACAATGAGTTTTAATTTAATGGGTATATACTGTAGTTATTAGAACAATCAAGAATATTTTTCTCAAAATGATGAGAAGTAAGTAAACTGGCAGATCAACAGCAATATTTGTTTTACTGCAGTCATAATTTTTTTAGAAGGTAATTTTAGCAGACTCTTTAGCATTGTAGTTCTTTGAAAGCAATTAAAATTTTAATGAAAAATAAAATGTTGGTCTTATTTTTTAAAAACATTGCTAAGAAAGGCAAGACTAGGCTACCATTACTGTTTGTGTAATACTTTAATATGAATTTAAATTATATAATTTCTATATAGTTTTGTTAAATCTTTGCAGTTGAAATTGAAATGTGAAAACTATTCTAAGCCAGCAATATTAAGCATAGGACAGATAAAAAGACAAGGACACTACATGTACAATAATACAGCAGTTATATCAAAATCTTGCAACCAGTTTCACTAATTGTATAAGTAATATCCCAAGACTGAGTCCTTAGTTATCTCATATTGGGCTTTACATACTGTGCACAATGCTTAAGTGGTATATTTTACCTTTTTTATCAGTACAAATAAGTTATACTGAACTCATTCATTCCTTAATCATAAATAGAAGGAGCCATTTCAGACAACAGATTTAAGACTACATGTGGCTTGGTAGCAAATGAGCACCACATACATTTAAATTCCTTACTGTCCTTGACCTCCCCTACCAATATTAGAATTACAACTGATTCCACCTTGATTTGTTAGCCTGACATGGCAATCTCATGATTCAGAGCAGGATCATTTATTTGCACAGTACATTAAACATATTATGAATGGAGCTTCTGTAATTTTACAGCTACAAACTCTTGGGAGAGAACCTGGCCATGTAATCTGAGCCATATGCAATAACGTACTCTTGCTAACACAATTGTTTTATAATTGAGCAGGTCATCCGAACATAAAAAATTGACATTTCTTACAAACTGTTTTAAGATAATTGCATTTTTTCCTTAATTTTATAATGACACAGAAATGAAACATGTGATATAAGTAATTATAAGCAAATATGTACTTTGCAAAGCAGCTTGTTATTAGTGTCATCATCCAGTCCATTTTACTGAGCTAGTTGGACTTGAACATGAACTATACTGTTTGGAACATGGATACAGTTTAAAATGTTATGAAAAACATCTGACTTTACATATTAGGTTGATATTTATTACAACAAAATGAGTTGCTAATAATAAATGTACCTCTCCTTTTTATTTAAGGTCATTGCTAGAATTGTTGATGGAAGCAAATTTGATGAATTTAAGGCCTTATATGGGGATACATTAGTCACAGGTATTATTTTTAAATAAAAAAAATGAAACTATTCTACAACATCATGCTTTGAATTTATCTTTTCAATTTAAAAAGATTTTATGTGATTCAGTGGTGGAATTCAAATTTTTTACTACCGGTTCTGTGGGCGTGGCTTGGTGGGCGTGGTGTGGCTTGGTGGGTGTGGCTTGGTGGGCATGGCAGGGGAAGGATACTGCAAAATCTCCATTCCCACCCCACTCCAAGGGAAGGATACTGCAAAATCTCCATTCCCACCCTACTCCAGAGGAAGGATACTGCAAAATCCCCATTCCCTCCTCATTCCTGGGGGAAGGATATTGCAAAATCTCCATTCCCACCCCACTCTGGGACCAGCCAGAGGTGGTATTTGCCAGTTCTCTGAATTACCCAAAATCTCCGCTACCGATTCTCCAGAACCTATCAGAACCTGCTGAATAGCAACCCTGATGTGATTCTATAGAAAATGTATTAATTTATTAATTAATGTAGTAATGGATTTACCACTTCAATGCAAGAACTCTAGGCAATGTTTATCTCTAAGTAATAAAAAGTTATGGCAGATTACATATTTAACTAACATTTAATGTTATTTAAGCATTAGTTAAATATGTAATTTGCCATAGTACATTTTAACAATAAATGATTTAGTGCCAGGAATTTCACACTGATCAGTCCTCAAAGGCTTGATTGTTCTGGAACAATCAAATTTTTACAAGTTTTCTGAGAACCACCTTTTCCAAAGAGGGAAGCCCCCATCATAACTGTTTCCTTTGGGTCTTGGGATATGACCTTGAGCAGACTTCAGAATTATCCAATTTGGATGGAAAGGTAGATTGAGGCCCCAAAATTGATAAGTAGCAAGCAAAGGCTTGGATTGCTTTTGGAAACACACTGGTAACCAGTGTAACTATCAAAGAGATAAAATGTACTGATGTTGGCTGGCAAAAACACAGGCCATTTTCAACCAATTTCTAGTTTATCATCAAGGGTAACTGTAAAGTGCTCAGGTAATCCATTTGCAAGATGACCAGGCATGGAGTAACTGACCTCATGCATCCTGTTCGAAATAATGACACAACTGAAGCTGGGCAGGGCCCTTCTGGCCACAGCTGTCATCTGGGTTTCTAGGAAATGCTGTGATTTCAGAAGGCCCCTGAGGTTCCAGATCTCCTCTCTCCAGGGGGAGCACAACTCAGTTGAAGGTAAAATCAACAGGCTTCTGAATTAACATCAGTATCCTCCTATAGTAAATTTGCTAGTTCTTAAATTGTCACATTTTTAGTTTGTTGCAGCAAAAGCAATTGCCATGGCTATTGCTATCATAAATATTATCATAGCTGCAAAACAATTTGTTTTACATTTGTGTTACTTTTTTTTCATGAAGGGCTGGGAACTCTTAAGTTTAAAGCTTTTCATAGACAGTTGATAAGAGTATGATGTTCTCATGATTTTTTTCTCTTTTCTTTCAGGATTTGCTCGGTTATTTGGTTACCCAGTTGGAATAATTGGAAACAATGGTGTTCTTTTTTCAGAATCAGCAAAGAAGGCAAGTGTGAACACCTGTTATTGAAGCTTCTCCCTATTTTTGTAGCTGAGAATCAAAATGCACACCAGAGGCTACAATCCAGAGGCTACAATCAAGTGGCTGATTTATATTAAATAAGAGCATCTCTTTAGGCTTTTCTCCAGGAATCTGCATCAACTTAAGTTTGACTGAGTTTATTGCTGGGAGGGGGACCTTCTGAGATCTTGCAGCTAGCTTTAGAAACAACTATACTGAAAACATGTGCAAAAGATGTGCAAAGTATATCTCCACACTTTTAACCCTTAATTGATCCAAAAGTTGTGAATATTATAACGCTGCTATTTTGTTTATGGATTATGCTCCTGCCAGTTTATTATTGTGTTGTAATTTAGCTTGTGATTCATTAGGCTAAGAAATACAGGTAGTCCACACTTATTAACCACTTGTTCAGCATCAGTCTAAATTACCATGGTCCTGAAAAATAACCTTACAGTCAATTTACAACCATTTGTGATTTTTGCAGTATTCCTCAGTCACATGATAGCTTTTACAGTCAGTACGCATTGTTCTATGCCTGATCCATGTTTTTTTCTCCCCCCCCCCCGCCCTCCCCTTGTAGAGCAGAGAGATTGAAGAGAAAGAAATTTCAAGACAGTAAGCTGTTTGCTCTTCCATGCATTCAAAACAATGCAATCATGCTTGGAGCCCAGGGCTGGTAATCACAGGCGTGCTATGCAAATAGTTTACAGTACTCTTTTGAAATCTCTTTCTCTCCAATCTTTCTGTACTGCAAGGAGAAATGAAGGAAGAAAAAAAAAAAGCAGTTCCAGTTCTCTTGTCTTACCTTTTTCCGCTACTGGTGTGATCATATTGCTTTTATATGTAGAAGAACAAACAGCTTTCTCTCTTGAAATCTTTCTCTCCACACTGCAGGGGAGATGGGGAGACAAAGGCAAACAATTTTTGTAGACAAGCTTTCCTTTGCCTGACTCTGTTATTGGTTACTGTGGTTTTCTGGAGTGCTTTAGCCCAGAGCGGAAAGGTTTGGGATTTGACTTGAAGAGGACTTTGGGTGGATGGTACAAAGGTGGGATGTGCTTTTGGAACCTGTCCTATGTTGCTCACTAGGACCCCTTTGGTGCTGTTCTCTGAACATTGACCCCCTCTTTCAGACTCAGTGATTGACACTTTGATTACCCAACCATTTACTCTATCCCTCTGTTCAGTGGAAGGGGGGCAGAGGTTTGACAGTGCATGCTAGATGACTTTTACAGCTTCTCTCTCTCTCTCTCTCCCTCTCTCTCTCTCCCTCTCTCTCTCTCTCTCCCTCTCTCTCTCTCTCTCTCTCTCTCTCTCTCTCTCTCTCACACACACACACACACACACACACACTCTGTTGCTGAATGCCAGGGAGAGGTGTGGTCTGCAGGAAATATACTTCTGGAAGAGCTATGTTTGTGATGTTTAGGGAAGTGATTGTGGTATATCTGATCAGTGGATGATTGGAAGTGTCTAGGATTTGTGAGTGGGTGAATGGATGCCTTGGCTTAAGAGAAAGGAGTGTGAGGTGAGAGGGCTTGAGGGGAGTGGAGATTGATGGGAGAAATGCAGGAACTATGATGGACGAAGAAGGTATTGGCAGATCCTGAGAGCAGACTGGAATCTGCCCTCAAGGCCAGGTTATCAGATGTTGGTGTTGAATAATAGGGTATTAGCATTAAATCTTGCTTGTGTTACCAACATCTGGTTTGGTCTACAGGGGTTAGGTTTCCCTCTTGCAAATGAGCCCACTGGATTTCATGCTTAGCACCATCTGAGACTGGAAGGGATGGGAGGGGTGGGGTGGTAACTGTCACCTGCAAGTCAATGAGGGCTTTCATAGACATTGATCTGAAGATAAATGAGTATGAATCTGTCTGGTTGAAGTTAGATTTGCTGCTGCTGTACACTCCTCCCCGTCTGAGCTGCTGGATTCTATCACTTGCACTAGAGACTCTGTTTCTTTCTCAGGAATTTCAATTTGCCACTTGGTGACATCATGTCTGGGATGTCTCAGGAGTTTGTGGCAACAATGGACCCATCCCAAGTCGTTGTGGGCCTAATATTATGAGAGCTCTTTCTCAAGATCTGGTTTGGAGGGCATTGTCATCAATCTATCACTATGGTTGATCACTCTCTGATTGATTTTTGGCTTCCTGGCATCGTTCCACTTTGCAGTGGTTGTTAGATTAGCCTGTTAGATTGTCCATCACGGGCATCTGAAGGACCTGGATGGAAATCTCACTGACAACTCCTTATTTGTGGATGTCACGGGATTTGACTCTCTTCCTTCTTGCTTAACTTCTATATTAACTGAGTGAAGTCATCTGTTGGTTTTGAGTCAGGTATCATCAATACGTTAAAGGTGCATTAATAATGTACCTTGGGTGTCAAACTCAAGGTCCAGGGCCTGGATCAGGCCTATGGGGTACTTAGATCTGGTCCGCAGGGCCGCCCTGGAAACAGCAAAGGACCGGCCCACGGTTCTTCTGCCAGCGAAAATGGGTTCTCAAGCTCCATTTTCAGCTGCCATGGCCTCCTGCAACCCTCTGTCACTGAAAACGGAACTCAGGAGGGCCACGAGCTCTATTTTCACTGGCAGAGGGTTGCAGGGGCGTGGTAGTCAAAAATGGAACTTGGGAGCCTATTTTCATCGGCAGAGCGCTTGGGCCACCACAGGCCCCCCCAGTGATGAGCTGGCCACGCCCACCCTGACCATGCCCACCCCAGACCCCTGAGGTCAAACACAACCTTGATGTGGCCCTCAGTGAAATCGAGTTTGACACCCCTGCCCTAGACCAACCAAGTGATGCCATTGAAGCCTTAGTCATGTGTCTGGAGACTGTACAGGTCTGGATTGTACACAACAGGCTAAGTCCTGCTCAAATTCAAATGGTTATGTTTGTTGGCCTTTCTAGTTGGGTGTCATTTCATATTTAGTCTTTGATAGGGTTGCACTTTCCCATGGAATTCTGATGATGAGCATTTGTTTAGATTTATATCTGCTGTTAATATATAGTGAAGTTCAAAAAGATGAAGATGTTTTCATTTTTTAAGAGATAGGATATAATGATTGAAAATTAAGATCTTTCTGTTTGTCATGTTGTCTTTCTATCCAATCCAATTTGCAATATATGGGATTCATTGTGGGGCTTAATTTTGAGAACTGTGATGTAGATGATGTAAATTATGTGCTTTGAACTTCTACAGATGCTGAGCAGTTGTAGGTTGTTATTAAGATTTTCTCAAGATACCTGCTGCAGTATTTTTTGGTACTTTGTATAGCAATGTTACTATTTCTAGGATTAAGTACAGTAGCAAACTGTTATCTCAGTTACTATCACCTGCTATTTTATCACATCATCATGTGTTAAAACCTGCTACAATCTATTTTAGCAGTTATTAGGGAATGAGTAATTGCTTCATGGATCAGCTTTATAAGAAAGTAAGTCGATGTAACATGGAAAAAGTTTTGTTTTAAATATGATTTCATAGTTGGAGGGATAAAGCCATTTACAGAATTATTTCACTTGAGAAAATAAACAACAGATTCAAATTCAAGATCTTGGCACATTTCAAAAATGCAATTTCTGTGCTTGCTTCAGCAGCACATATACTAAAATTGGAACAATACAAAAATGCAATTTCTTTTTCCCATTTTTTTTTAAAAAATAAGCTTTATGGTTTTAGAAGTACTGCTTTAGGATCATACAATGGTTTTAGCAGCAGGTAGTATCATATTATTTAACAATTATTTTTCAGTATGTCAACGATTATTTTTCTCTTATCTTTACAGGGCACACATTTTATTCAGCTTTGTTGTCAGAGAAATATTCCCATTATATTTTTACAAAACATCACAGGTAATAAGTGATTATCATAGTCTATGGAACTGAATTGCAAGACAATAAATATTTGAGCAAACAATTATATCTTTTCTTTCAAATAATATTAATCAATTAATTCCTGCGCATCATTTCTAACAACCTTATTTATGAGTTTCAGGGATATTGTCAGATAGAATTACTATTGCTCTATTTAGTTATTATTCATTTATAAAGTAGTTTTCTACAATTTACTTGGACAGTTATCATTTAGAAATAATAAAGTAATTCCCTGAACTAATAATTAAATAATTATGAAACAGGTTGTTGTAGTTAAGGTACAAGTCTAGAAATCAGGAGATCTAGTTCCATTTTAGGCCTGAAGCCAGCTGTTGATTTTAGGCCAACCATTCTCTCTCAGCCCAGCCCAGCTAACAGGGATGTTGTGGGGAAAATAAGAGGAGGAAGGAATGTTATGTATATTTAATTTCTAGAGTTACTTATAAAGTAACAAAGGCAGGATAAAAGTTTAGCAAATAAATAATATCAGCTAAAAGCCTACAAAGCATCAAAAATGGCAGTTGAATCAATTAAAGTAATAAATGAAGTTTTACAGTCTTGCTTTGCTTTGCTTTTCTAATGGCAAAGCAAGCTATTTGCAAATATCCTTGATAATGG
Organism: Arizona elegans; assembly: GCA_022577455.1. Classification (NCBI taxonomy): domain Eukaryota; kingdom Metazoa; phylum Chordata; class Lepidosauria; order Squamata; family Colubridae; genus Arizona; species Arizona elegans. Next base: position 62,113,294 of record JAKOOJ010000008.1, read on the forward strand.
TCTTAACTCTTTCTCCAATTAGGCTTCATGGTTGGTAAGGATTATGAAGCTGGTGGTATAGCAAAAGATGGAGCCAAGATGGTTACTGCTGTAGCATGTGCCAGTGTGCCTAAAATAACAGTTATTATTGGAGGGTCCTATGGTGCTGGAAATTATGGGATGTGTGGAAGAGCATATAGGTAAGTATGCACTTCAGCAATAGTATTATAGATGTTGGGAATGTGTCTATAACATATGTTTTTAATCTGGAAGACAGTATTGTTCTATTGTATGATTTAAAATACCTATGTGAATAAAATATTTAATTCAAGGATGCCACTGGACTGCATTTGGCTGCATATGCATATAATTTGTCTGAAGTGGTGTATTTGTCTGAAGTGGTGTAGGGTTTCCTGCCTAACCAGGGGGTTGGACTAGACGACCTCCAAGGTCCCTTCCAACTCTGTTATTCTATTCTAAATGCTGTAGATTTTACTGAATAAATCCCCTAGTAGTTCTGTTTAATGAAATACATATAGTAGTGTCCCATATTAAGGAACAAAAGGCAAAATATGTTTTGTTTACTATATGGGCTGAAAAGACCATTGATAGTTTTGAAGGACAGTGAAGGATCTAGGAAGGTTTTAATAGTGTTCACATTATGCAGATAACATTCCTTCCTTCTCTGCCCCCTCAGTCATTAAATGTGAAGGAAGGAATTTGTAAACAGCTGAAGAGATTTTTATTCTATCATTTGTATTTTTCAGTCCAAGATTTCTTTTTATGTGGCCAAATGCTCGGATCTCTGTGATGGGAGGAGAACAAGCTGCAACAGTTTTAGCTACAGTAGCCAAGGACCGAAAAGCAAGGGAAGGGAAGCAGGTAATGTCCACTACTTTTGATCTTTTGAAGTACTTTACGAGGGAATGGTCATAATGCTGTATTTGGTGCCATCATTTCCCTCTATTTTCTTGCAATATAGTTACTTTTTCTGATTGTATTCATTCAATATAATCTCAGATGAACTTGTATGAAATGGGATTCATACTATAGCTTACATTAGTACTTCAACTATCACTTGTACCTACATATTAGAACATACTATAGTAAAATTAGGAATACAAAGGAGTCTCAACTATTTAATTAGTGACCTGCTATCAAATTGTTGTACTTAAGTTTTATAAGCCTAGCACTATAAGCAAACTGTTGAAATTAATGTTACTCTCACAGGGAATCTAACTAAAGAGAAATTTTTATAACCAAGAGGAGCAAGAAAAACAATTTTTCAGAACATTGCATTTTAAAAAATTGTTACCATTTACATAGTTTAAGAAACCATTTTCTTAAACTCTGATACTGATTTCTGTAAGAGAAATGCCACTAACATTAGTGCAGTTTGGAGCATATTTAATAGGAAATCCTACTGAACTAAACAGAAGTCCAAATGTACCAGCATTATTGATTATTAGACATTTAATGCATATTACCTCTTAGAACAGGATGTCCAGTGCTCTTGCGGATGAAAATTGCCAGAGTTTCTATTCCTGTTAATTATCTTTTGTAGTTTTCTGAAGAGGAAGAAAAAGCTCTGAAAGAGCCAATAATTCAGAGGTTTGAAGAAGAAGGAAACCCTTATTATTCTAGTGCACGGTACGTACAGATGAGGGTGACAGCTTGTCTTTATATGTGTAACATCTTAAAGATAATTTTTAAAAGTGGCTGGAAAAGGAAGCCAGACAGCCAGCTGGCTAGCCTAAGCCTTCTGAATGTTGGAAAAGCTGAACAGATAATATTTATCCTGTCCATTAGTGAAACTTTGGTTAAGATTGATCTTGTAACTAAATGTAATGGAATGTGGGAAAAACATTGGGAGATAGGGCAAAGAGGTGCTGCCAAGGGAACAGTCAGAAAAGATATAGCATGACAGGGCAAGAAGCTCAGAAGAATAGAATAGAATAGAATAGAATAGAATAGAATAGAATAGAATAGAATAGAATAGAATAACAGAGTTGGAAGGGAACTTGGAGGTCTTCTAGTCAAACCCCCTGCTTAGGCAGGAAACCCTACACCACTTCAGACAAATGGTTATCCAACCTCTTCTTAAAAACTTCCAGCATTGGAGCATTCACAACTTCTGGAGGCAAGTTGTTCCACTGATTAATTGTTCTAACTGTCAGGAAATTTTTCCTTAGTTCTAGGTTGCTTCTCTCCTTGATTAGTTTCCACCCATTGCTTTTTGTTCTACCCTCAAGTGCTTTGGAGAATAGCTTGACTCCCTCTTGTTTGTGGCAGCCCCTGAGATATTGGAACACTGCTATCAAGTCTTCCCTAGAGACCCTCCCTAGTTTTTTGGAGGGATAAGGAGAAGGGGGAGACTTCCTCTTTCAGACTTGGAAGATTCTGTCAATATAGCATTACAATGAAGAAGAATTAGCTCATCTGATTGCTCAGCAGAGTTAGGCTGTTGCTTGGAGTTTGTGGCCTAGCAGTTGCAGGTCCTGGCTATGGTGAAAATGCTCTGAATCGGAGAGCATGGGGGTTTCTAAGCATGTTTCTTTATCAACTGTTACATGCCCATTTTCATTGCTTTTTATATCTTTCAGTTTCTTTTTATAAAGATAATATCCCTCCAAATTGTGCTAGGGGTACATGGAGTGTTGTTAATGGAAGCTATACTAAGTATTCATTCTGTATGTTTTCTGAATGTGGCTTTCCTTTCACACGCATGAACACCTCCCTCCCCATTGCTGCCCATGTTAAGTAACAGTGAATTCTGTGCTTTTATTTTCTTTTCTGTAAACTTGTTCTGTCGCTCACTCTATTAGTGGATCTAAAGAACAAGGATTCTACTAACATGGGCAAGAGGGGAAGCTCCCAAGTGAATCATGGGAGAATTAGTTATTTTTTAATACTGAAGTGCCATGTACGTGCGTGCAGTGTTCAGATATTTTAGTTCTCATTAACTATTTATAAAGTAAGTTTCATATGTGAAATACATTGTTGTTGTATACAGTTACAAATAATCTACCCTCTCATTTTAAAGAGAAGTTGAAGCTAAAGAATAGTAATTGTCCTCTGTATCTTATCAGATAAAGTGTTAAAAATGATATTTTATAAGGTATCAAGGCAACTAATATTTCTCTTAAAACAAGTAAAATAAAATGTATATTTATGATATAATTTAAAATTCTTTTACTAATGGATTTATCAGTAAACCCATATATATTTTAAGAACTTCAAAATGTCATTTGAAATTTTTCACATAAGAATCAAGCTTCTCTTCTAAAGCAGAGTGACATGTTTCACCACAGCTGAGAAATTTCCAGGTGTAACTATGGCTTGCTAAATAGGGTTATATGAGTGTCAATTTAAATGCAATACTCACATCCTTACTTTATGTGTGTGTATGATGGAAAGGTATCTTTGAATCAGGATTGACAACTGGCAACTGCCTGGCCTAGTCTTCTTGGCAAGATTTTGGACAGGCAGAAAAAAAAATCAAATTCATAAATGATACAGCTGCATAAAATTCTTATAAATCCAAAGCATCATCATGATTGATGTCAACAAAAAACCAATTTATATTCAAGCTGACCCATTTCAACAAAAAAATAAAAATAAAAAAAATAGAACAGGCCCAGACCTAACATTAAATCAGTATGAAACCATGGCTTATGAAGCATAGTTATATTAGGAGGATATATCCTGCTAATCTGGCTAATATCTTATAGCGCTAGAAACTGGGGAACTATGCACTCTAGTCTCACTTTAGGCTTAAAGTCAGCCAAGTGACTGTTTCCAGCCAATCACTCTTTCTCAGCCCTAGGAAGAAGGCAATGGCAAACCACTTCCAAAAATCTTATAAAAAACTTGTCCATGTTATTGTCAGGAATCAGGAATGATTGACAGAATCTCCTTTTGGGGATTGACTCTCCCCAAAATACAAGATTGAAATAAATCCTTGCTCAAGTAGTTTTATATGTATTTACAGTGTGCCTGAACGTTTATAATTTAGATTATAAAATGTACCTTTTTTGGCAATAGAAGCTTTTATGCTTTTTATTTTGGGAAAAAAAATCAACATAAATTATATTTCACTCTATATATTTGACATTTGCTGCATTTCCTCATCAAATGTGCCAGGCTAGAAACTTTCATATACAGAGGTCTTAATTATCAGGCGTCATTAGTCAGACTTCTTTTTAATGAGCTAGATTAATCTGCTTAGAGAATTCTAAAAGGAATTTAATCAGTTTACCTTGTAACAAATGACATGAGCTGCTTTCTCCTGAGTTTTTGTTGCTTTTCTTTGCAGAAGTTGTGTTATTAATTTTTTACAAGGAGACATATGATTCATATTCTCACCATGGGACTTGATAGGTTGTTCAATAATTAATGTTCTGTCCCACTACTGAAGACGAGCTCTTACTAAACAAAGAGAAAGCTAAAGTGACTTGGAGAAAGCAACCTTTATTCTGCAATGAAAAATCTTTCAAGTGATCAATAAAATCTCTGCTTCCCTTAACGAAATTGTGTTTTGCAGGTTTAAAGGTTAGAAATTTTTTCCTCAGCATGAGACAGTATTTACAGTATATTTATATTCCATCTTTCCATACAAGCAGGCCTGTCAGGGTTGTTAAATAATACAGTAAAAACAACAGCAGCAGTAAATTATAATCGATGCAGTTTAGAATAATTGAAATACCTGTACAACCATAAAAATTTATTTATTTATTATTTATTTATTAATTAAGCTTATATGCCACCCTCTCTCCGAAAAGGACTCAGGTCGGCTCACAGCAATAAAATAGACAAATCAATATTAGATGTTAAAAATCATTAAAACTCCCCTTAAAAACCCTTTCAGTCTAAACCGGCCTGGTGAAATAACCATGTCTTAAGGTCACGGTGGAAAGAGCACAGGTCAGGGGTCACCCGGAGCTCCAGGGGGAGTTGATTCCATAAGATAGGTGCACCCACAGAGAAGGCTCGTTCCCTAGGAGTCGCCAGACGACACTGCCTGGCCGATGGCACTCCAAGGAGGCCCTCTCTGTGGGAACGCACCGGGTGATGGGGAACTGTCTCTGCCCGCAGATGGTCCGTCAAGTACCCTGGGCCTAAGCCATGTAGGGCTTTATAGGTGATAACCAGCACCTTGAATCTCACCCGGAGAGCAACCGGTAGCCAATGCAGGTCGTGCAGGACGGGTGTAACATGAGAATGTCAAGACACTCCCATCACTATTGAAATTGAAACCATTCTTACAATAGTTCAAAAGGCTGTGATTGAAAAGCTTTATCAGTATGATTTTAAAGGAGGAGAGAGGGGAGAGGAATGTAATTCTCAAGAGAATGTGTTCTCTAGTTGGCTGACAGAAAGAAGGCATTCTCTACCTGACTAATTTACCTCTGAAAGTATGGGCATCATTAAAATGTCCTGTTTTGCTGATCTTAGTATGTGGAGATTTGTACTGGGATAATGATGCATTTAATAAAAGATTTCCAGTTTTCTTTTACGTTTCCAATCTTGGTTTATCCTATATTAAAAAATGTTGCTTAATTTGGATTTTGATTGGAAAAGATTTCAGGTCTTGTCAATATTCATAGTTGAAATAATATGAACCCACCTGACATTAATATTATCCTGTTCTCTGCCCAATCCAGGCAAAATCAAACAATGATGAGCATCTACAAACTTCAAACTTTCCAGACAAAGATATCACTTGCTCATCTATAAACAAAACGAAACAAAAACAAAAAGGCATGCTCTCAAGCTATTTATTTTGTTTTTGGAGGTTTTTTTAATTCAGTCAAAGGTTGTACATTCCAATAATTAGCAGTAGCCTTTGGCTTTAAAGTACTATTTGCTTGACATTGTACTAAATGTCAAAACAATGTATTGATAAACATTCACTCTTTTTTCCTACCTTCAATTCAACTACATTTATTCCGATTGAAGTAGCCCATGTGTCTGAAAACACAGGCAGTGAATCTTCAAGTTTTTTTTCTGTAACATATGAATCAGTTATTAACTGTGGTGTGTTTCCAGTATATGTCACTGCAAAAGACTAAAAGATAAATGCAGAAGAGCTAGGCTGAAGTAATAGGAAAAGGGGGAGGTGATTACATAATTTTTTAAATTTTCATGATATGTAATCCTATCAAACAATATGTAGTGGAAATGCAATGACAAAGTTAAAGCAGAGCTTACATTTAGCAAATTTTAATTCAGCTATGAATGAATTTGTACACAAATGAAGCTCATCTGAAAAGTGAATTGTATGTTTGCTATAAAATCAGAATGTGGTTATGGTACTGTTTTAAAGATCCAATTTTCCTCTTAACTATTTATTTTTGTGACCTATGTTTCAGATTGTGGGATGATGGAATCATTGATCCAGCTGATACAAGACTTGTTTTGGGCCTTGGCCTCAGTGCTGCATTCAATGCACCCAGCAAGAAGACAGACTTTGGCATATTCAGAATGTGATATGAAAGGTTTATCAGTTGTACTTTAAATAAAATCAAATGGCCTAACGTAATCAAGTAACAAAATAAAGATTTTTACAGTAATGCAGTTGGGTTTAATTTCCACAGACCTAAAAATAATTATTTTATTAAATCAAGCTCTAATCCAGTAAAAATAGATACAGCTGTCGGTGTTTGTAATCCATTCAATCTCTGAAAATCAGATCCATCAATTCACATTAAATGTATTATATCAATAGAACAAAACCCAAAAACATTACTTTTAAAGGAGGGGGAAGATGTTTTTGTTTTTTGTTCTAAGTAGAGAAAGGAAGGAAATAAAATACAACAAACAATAGTAAATATTCTTTACCACAATTTCAGTTTCTTTCTACATAAATCATATTGTAGAGCATTTTTCAACAGTTCAAAGGCTAAGAGTGCATACGTTTCAACAAGGCAGCTTTTGGTGTCTGGTTTAGAAATATCTTTTCAAGAAGAGATAACAATGTGGAGGGAATAGACGTTGGCTACAGTCCAGGCAAGACAGATCCAAATAGATGAATTCACAATTTTAGGAACATAATTTAACAACACATAATTGAATCTAACTTGCTAATCAAAGCCTTATTAACAATATCTAGAGACTCCTTCAATATTGTATTTAAAGGTAAAGATTCCCCTTGTACATATATGCTAGTTGTTCCCGACTCTAGGGAGTGGTGCTCATCTCCATTTCAAAGCTGAAGAGTCAGCACTATCTGAAGATGTCTCTGTGGTCATGTGGCCGGCATGACTAAATGCCAAAGGCGCACGGAATGCTGTTATCTTCCCACCAAAGGTGGTCCCTATTTTTCTACTTGCATTTTTTTTACGTGCTTTCAAACTGTTAGGTTGGCAGAAGCTGGGACAAGTAACAGGAGCTCACCCTGTTACGCGGCACTAGGGATTTGAACCGCTGAACTCTACCGACCTTTTGATCGACAAGCTCAGCATCTTAGCCACTGAGCCACCACATCCCTTATATATTATATTTATTTATTTATTTTGTTAAATTTGTTAATAAACAGTTAATAAACTGTTTAGCATCTAAATGTACCTTTACCAAATAGACTTAAAATTATGATTTTTCAGTACCATAAATTTAGTGGGTATAACCTGAGAACATAACATACGTTTTTATATAGTGCTATTTGGAAGGTTATATTCTTTCTGCAACCTATCAAAAATTAGCAATAAATAAGGTTAATCCTCTCTTCAGCCCTTTTTAAATAAGGGTTGAACATGGGTCCAACACAATTTATTCTAATTTTACAAGATTTTTGAAGAATTAATCTAGAGAGTCAACTGTTCTTGAGAACAAAATTCAAACTTTAATTTCTTTCCTAATGATATCAGATGCTTTTAAATTCACATTGCATAGCACATTTTATTTTTGTTCTATTAATTGCAAGTATAATTTAAATAATATAATTTGTTTAGGATTTGGTAATTCATATATCTTTAATATGGTTAGCCTATGGTTAAGTATTTTCATACATTTCTTTTAATTAAGATTGGTTGAATTGGCAGCTGGTAATACTATGATGCCACTATTTTGTGTTGCTCTGCAATCATTCTGTCTCAAGAATTTTGATTCTTCCTTCATTTTCTTACCATTGACTTGCAAATACGTATTGATTATTAAGCGAGCAAATGGATTCCAGCAAAGATTGTATTTCATTCTGGAATAATCTTCCTACAGTGGGAGGTGCTTGATCCTTGCCTTTCTGAATATCATGGCATTTTGCAGGTCACTGCATAGTCAACTTTTGTTTTAGGATTGTGAAAATCAGATGTAATAAAATGACAGCATTTTTTCCCAACTAGTTGAGTATTAGGAGTGGAGAACTATATCACTGTAAGACTATAATATTTGCTGTCATTATTTTATCTTTGAAAGTCTGAGAGATAAATCATTCTCATTTTGGAGATGAGATTCAGAAACAGAAATAATCCTTGTGGATTATGCATCCAATAACATCCCATTAATGAACTGAATATTGGCATTTCAATAATACATCAAACACTGCAGAAAGATTTTCTATTTCATCATCTACAAGACAAGTAAACTTGGAAGAAATATGTAAGGAAAAGTACATTTTAAATGAATCGAACCCATTCGCATTATCTCATGCTTTAAAATTCTAAAATGTGATGTATTTTCCTGTTCAGAAAGGAGATACTTTCAACTTTTATTAATACTCCCTTCATAGGCTTGCATTTATCAATTCTTAACATGCCTTGTCTGCATGACTTTACTTTTGAAACCTGAAAAAGGCACATCTAAAGATATGAATACTCAGTACTAATACAAACTTGGACAAACTTGGACTGGGGGATTGGAAACATTGCATTGACCTCTGTTGAACCTTGGGAAATTTGGGCATGCGGGTGCTTTGGAAGATGGGACAATTAAACGGTCCATCTGTGCTGTCATTCAATCTTTGGGCAAGAAGATACAATCAAAATATATTATTGACTCCCTGCCCAATGATCCTCAGTAAGAAGGCTGCTTTTTTTCTACTAACAGGGTAACTGCCTATTGATGCCTGTAGGCTGCTTTGCTGAGAGTGAGAATTGCAAGTTGCGTCATGTGATGTAAAGGCTCTTGGGGTTATCAAACATTAAACTAAAGCACTTCAGCAAGTGTTTTGTTATAAACACTTCCTTTGTTTGCCTTCAATCTTTCCTTGGAGTATTAAATGAAGGATGCCGTATTTTTCTGGGTGTCGCATCACATGTCCAAAATATTCTAACTTTTGCTTTTTAATGGCTTTGATTATTTCCCTTTGCTTTCCCAGGCGGCTTATCACCTCATTTTGATTTTGTTAAGCCAGTTTATACATAACAGTCGTCTGTAAATCCACATTTCAAATGCTTCTAGTCTCTTCAAGTGGTTTTCTGTCAGAGACCAACTCTCTACTCCATAGAGCAGGATAGAAAAGATGTAACATCTGACAAGCCTGATTTTCAGTCTTAGGCTTTATTTTGCTTTAGGCTGGTATATAATCTATCATGTGAACATTAGATTGTTGTGGGGAAACTAGGAAGAAGGAATATAGGTATGTTTGCTGCCTTGAGTTACTTATAAAATAATAAAGGCAGGATAAAAATCTAATAAATATAGAACATAGACAAAACTAGTATAAAACAAAAATCATACTTTCGTTGAAAATTACATTCTTAGGCTTCAAGCTTTCCTGCAGAGTGGTAATTAAAACCTTCCTTGAACAAGGCATAATTCATCGACAATCTTGAGACACAGATAATAAAAAGGGCCAATTTCTATACATTTCATACCTTTGAAAATAACTGACATATTAATCATGCGAAAGATACAATTTTTCCACTAGGAGACATTCATTGTATATATGGCCTAGGGTCAAAATGCATTCTTGAATGAATGCACATACTATTGTTCCATTGTCACTATTTTTAAACAACAGGTAGCTTGTGAAACATAGTAGCCTGGTCATTGGCATGTTGGTACTTATAGCCACTGCTGTTGCACTTGAAAAAGGACATGCTAAAGTGTGGCTTATTTGGCAAGGAGATGAAGCTGAGGGCAAATGAAAACATTCCAACTCTACAATTCCAGAAAATGACTCTGTGACCCGGGAGGGAGGGAGGGAGGGAGGGAGGGAGGAAGGAAGGAAGGAAAGAAAGAAGGAAGGAAAAGGTTTGGAATAATGACATTGCAACCAGAAATGGCTGGAAGTTACCTAATATAATGGAAAAAGAAAGTAGAATAGGGCTAGTCTGTGGAAAAATGGGAAACTGCAAAAAAAGAAATATCTCTCCTTGGACGTGAGTGTGCCTGTATTTGGAGGCGTGATTCTGGCAGACAGCAACATTAATAACTGGGCAGAGTGACTTTTGCATTTTAACACTGCGGGGGTGAGAAATAGTTTGAAAGGAACTCTGAGATAGCTGTAGATAAAAATAGATTCCTTATTAGGGGACTGAGTCCACCATATATTTGGGTTCTCAGGATAATTCATTAGCTTTGCTAATTTGCATTTCTGTGAATTCCAAATGTGCCTACCAGTCAAAAAGATCAGAGATCCTGAGAGTAAGTTTTGAAATTAATCTATGCTTATCTCCAGTTACGTGTGCATACAGCATATACATCATTTGGAAGTTTGAACAAAATGATAAGAATTGGGGGGGGGGTGGCAGTACAAACTAAATCCCAACATTATGCAGACATCACGTATTTCTGTCACCTTCCACTTCTGACATCTAAACATTATATGAGGGACTCAGATTGTTGGGGCTATAAAGCACTGTGAAGCGGTATATAAGTCTAAGTGCTATTTTCTATTGCTATATCCCAGATAGTTAAATGGTCATTTAGAAACATTCAAATCTAGTTATCTGATTTTTTTTTCAAGAGCTGGTATAAGGTCTTCCTCCAGTTTTAGGAGGTTGGATGCGAAATAATATATTGAAACAAAATCTGGATGTCAGAGATACACATTGTAGGAAGTCACAATTGCAGGAATGTTATCAATTTCCCTATTCTGAATAGGGTCACATTCTCACAGAAGGACCAGGTACACAGGGTCAGTTCCAAATCCAAATGGCTGTCTTGTTTTCCAGTTTGAAGCAAATAACTCTGAATTCCTTCAGTTGGTATGGCAACTCTGCCACTTCCTGTAATATAGTAAAAATATTGCAGGTATTACTGGGTGTATTGCAGGGGTGAAATCCAGCAGGTTCTAACAGGTTCTGGAGAACCGGTAGCAGAAATTTTGAGTAGTTCGGAGAACTGGCAAATACCACTCTGGCTAGCCTCAGAGTGGGGAGGGAATGGAGATTTTGCAGTATCCTTCCCCTGGAGTGGGGAGAGAATGGAGATTTTACAGTATCCTTTCCCTGCCACGTCCACCAAGCCATGCCCACCAAGCCATACCACGCCCACCAAGCCACGCCCACAGAGCTGGTAGAAAAAAATTCAGATTTCACCAAATAGAGTATTGTACCATACTCTATTGGCAAAGGGTGAGATAGGGGCTGCTTTTGGGTCTAGCTGAGCAATTTGTTTCAGGAACCAAAGAGAGGCCATGTTAAACCAAGGTTGAAATTGTGTGTTGGTGCCAGTTTATTTTTAAGGGAAATACACAAGTGCCGGCTATTTCCTTTAAACTTTATTTAGTTTTGGATTCTGGTTATTTGAGATAACACATTTTTCTATATGATGCTCTCTCCCCCTTCCCTCTTCTCTTCCTGCTCCTTAGTATGATCATTTAAGGAAGTTGGCTTACAGTTATCATGGGATGGTATTATGGTTATTTGGATGAGGCCATTAATGCAATTGGCATCTCTGTTGTAATTTGAACTGTGTTAGGGGAAGCCATTAACAAGCCTTGTAAACACACCTTTTAAAACAGTCGTTTCTCCTGATGTTAATGGTTTTAAATATTTTATTCTCAGATATCTGGTTTTAATTTTGCTTTCAGTGTTTTTATTGTAAATCACTGAGATAACCTTGAAGTTACTATCATTACTGGCATATAATGTGTTTACTAAGTAAGACAGTAATGTAGCTTGCAAGCAGCTTACTAAAATGACATAAAAATACAATAGTTTTTTTTAAAAAATTTTTTTGATTTATATGCCGCCCTTCTCCGGAGACTCAGGGCGGCTTACAATGTGCTAAGCAATAGCCTTCATCCTTTTGTATATTTATACAAAGTCAGCTTATTGTCCCCACAACTGGGTCCTCAATTTACCTACCTTAGAAAGGATGGAAGGCTGAGTCAACCTTGAGCCTGGCGAGATTCGAACCTGCAGTAATTGCAGGCAGCTGGTCTTGTATTTTTATTGTATAAAAATACAATAGTTTTGGGGTGTTATACCAGCTTAGTCAGTTTTCTGTAACTAAATACTTTGTAGAAGTTTCTAACTACATGTCTAATTAATTATTTACTTACTTTACTTACTTACTTACTTACTTATTTATTTAATTTCATGTTTCTAGACTGTCCATTATCTTCAAGGGGGAGTTTGATTGGCCTCTGATCTCTTAGTCACATGGGCAGGAAATTATGGGAATTTCAATCTAACATAAACATTCAATGGTGTAAATGCATTCTAACATACAGTATATGTTGCCCTTCGGATGAGGTTCAAGGTGCTGGTTATCACCTATCAAGCCCTTCATGGCCTAGGCCCAGGATATCTGTCGGACCCCCTGCAGCCAGCGACAATCCCCAATCATCCGGTGTGTTTTCACAGACAGGGTCTCCTCAGGGTGCCATCGGCCAGACAGTGTCGGCTGGCGACCCCCAGGGGGAGACCTTTCTCTGTGGGCGCACCCACCCTCGGGAACCAACTTCCATTGGAGCTCCGGATGGCCCCTGACCTTTGCTCATTCCGCCACGAGTTGAAGACCTGGTTCTTCCATAGCCTGGACTGACGGATTTTTTTTAATGAATTTTAAACTGTTTTAAATTGGGTTTTAATTTTATATCGTTTTAATAAGCAATTATGCATTTTACTGTTGTGAGCCACCCTGAGTCCTCAGAGATAGGGCGGCATATAAATTGCATAAAATAAATAAAATAAATAAATAAATATAGTTATTTCTTCATCAAATTTATATAGCCACCCATCTCACCCAAGGAGACTATGGGTAACGCACAATAGATTAAATAGTCCATGTCCTCTCTGTGGGCATGCAAACCATCACCCCAGTTCAGTTCTGCCGTGCATGCACATGCGCCTTCGGATCTCTGCCATGCATGTGTGGGTGGGTGGGTGGTTGGGGCGCATGCAGGGGCACGTGTTCTTGTACGGGATGGGGCACATGCAGTGGACTGTGTGCGCATGTGCATGGCGTTGGGGACATGGGGGGCTGTGTGCATATTGCATTTTTGGGGTTCAGGCGTGGACATGCGCATTCGAGTGCACACACGCGCACTTTGGGCACTGGGTTTGGAAAAGGTTAGCCATCACTTCCCTAAGGGATGAGATTTTTTAACTACTGGTTCTGTAGGCGTGGCTTGGTGGGCGTGGCTTGGTGGGTGTGGCAGGGGAAGGATACTACAAAATCTCCATTCCCAACCTACTCCAGGGGAAGGATACTGCAAAATCCCCATTCTGACCCCACTCTGGGGCCAGCCAGAGATGGTATTTGCCGGTTCTCTGAACTACTCAAAATTTCTGCTGCCGGTTCTCCAAACTGCTCAAAATTTCTGCTACCAGTTCTCCAGAACCTGTCAGAACCTGCTGGATTTCACCCCAGATGAGGCCAATCTAATTTCAGGAAGAAGGTTCCATAAGACAGGCATCTCAGCAAGGAAGGCATGTCTTCTGGGACTCACCAGATGTAGTTTCCTAGCCAATGGAACCTATGACAAGATCTAATGGGATGGCTGATATAACTGGGGAGATATGGTCCCATGCCATGAAAAACTTTAAAGTTAAAACTAGCACTTGAATTGGACTTAGAAGCAAACTGGCAATCAATGTAACTTGTAGAGCAGGAGTATAACAAACTGTTCTAGGAGTATAATTGTCTGCACCACTGCATTATGTACCAGCTGAAGCTTCCAAATACTCTTCAAGGGCAGACCCATGTAGAGAGCATTGCAGTAATCCAACCTGGAGGTGACTAGGACTCAAACACTTTGGATTTTACCAAAGTCAATCAATGAAATCAAGTTTCATTCATGCAGGCTTTTTCAAACTGTGTTCTTTAGAGTCTTAGGGTTCTGCATGAATTCAATGGGATCTGGGAGAGGCTAAGAATAAAAGAAAAATGCATTCAAATGCATTCAAATTTCTGTCCCTAAAGCTTTTCTTTTTGATCAAGTATTGATCAGATTTTTTTAAAATTAGTTCCCTAAACTAAAAAAGTTTCAAAACTACTCTGTAAATGTAGTTAACATTTTTCTGACCTCCTTCTTTATGGAAATTAATTTAATTCTCATAAAGGTTTGAATCTGATTTCAGTAATATTTCTCCTTGACCTTTTGGGCTAGAAGGCATTAATTAAAATTTAAGAATACATCTTGGGTGTACTTACAAAATTATTATTTTGATGGGTTTTGTCTATTCACAAGTGTATTCACAAAACACCCATTTTTTTCTAAAAGACTTTGGATGCTTGTCACTACTCTCTAAATTATTTTACTCAATAATTTAGTTAGATTTTTTATGTTTACCAGTCTGTACATTTCCAAAGTTAACATTTGGTCCATTTTTTATTTTCTAAGAATTCCTGTGGGATCCAAGTGTGGCTTTGGGATTTTCTTTAAGAAACAATGGAAGCTGACACTTTACTTTGGAACACACCAGCTTTTCATTTCATATTTATTTTAATTTTTTAAAAGGTTATTAAAAACTAAGGAGAAGGATGCAGAGAGGTGCCACAATTGTATTTATTTACGTTGTTTTAGTGGGACATGTAAAGTCTGCCATTGTGGTTTGTACATCATGGTTTATGGCTTATGATAAGAAATAGACAACCTGAGTTTGCAACTCCTATTGTAGGCAATATTTATTGCTTTCTCCATCCTTCAGGTCAGCTCTAGGATTTCATATAAAGTCTTTTAGGTTGTTGTGCCCTTAGTTTCAAAGCAATGTGCTGTATAAATCTTGTACTAATTCCCTTACATATTGGAAAAGTATAATGAGCAATTGCCTTATTAAACTAATGAAACCAAACTTCTAGTTGTAAAAAAGAGTTAATGAGAAATGGAAAATATGAAATTACAAGCGATGGAAACAGATACATATGTAGAATTCTTATTGCACTCAATAAAATCATCCTAGCTAAACTTGGTTTATGGTTACTTGTTTTATTGCTTTGGACATCAGTACTTGTTCAGAATTCATTTTAGAAATAATGTAAAATTATCTGGGTTTCCTGTTTGAATGCTGTTAGGCAGCTCCTCTTTGCCTCTTCCCTTCCCTTCCTTTCCCTTCCCTTCCCTTCCCTTCCCTTCCCTTCCCTTCCCTTCCCTTCCCTTCCCTTCCCTTCCCCACCCTTCCCTCCCCACCTCTCCTCTCCATCCCCCTTCCCCTCCCCTCCCCTCCCCTCTCCTCTTTTTTGCTTGTTCCCTCCTACTTTCATGTTCTTTTTTGACAGAACATTTAAACTGAGAACATACTCTCAGTTTTTAAGGATACAGTTAAGTCACAGTATCAGCCAGAATCTAAATAATTTCATGCTGTCTGCCAAGATGAGATGACTTTGGAATACCTTCCCCAGTGAGGTAAACTTGGCACCAACCTATTCAGTTTTTAGTAGTAGTCATTTTTATTCTCCCAGGGCTTTGCTGCTGTGATTTTTTTTAACTTTCCAGTGTTATTATCTCTTTATTGCCTTTTGTTCTTCATTTTTATGCATCTTTTATATAATAGCAATCTACATTCTACCAGATGTAAATTAATGCTTTAATTGTTGATTTTTATTGTAAACCATTTTGTTTTTTTGGTTTTTTTTTTAAAAAAATGGTTATTCATTATTTTAATAAAGAAATTAACTGAATTTGGAGAAGCTGATTATTTTTTTCCCAAATAAAGCAAAATGTTCCATCTGTAATGTGAGAGATTACTCAGCAAATCTGAAATTTATAGTGGGTGTGGGTGTATGTGACAATTTACTAGATTTTTTGATGCCCTTATTATACCATATAATATTAAAAATTAGAACTTTATCTTAACAATTGTACATGTACAGTATGTACGTGTGTGTGTGTGTGTGTGTTTGTGTGTAAGGTAAAGGTTCCCCTCGAGCATATGTGCTAATCGCTCCCGACTCTAGGGGGTGGTGCTCATCTCCGTTTCTAAGTCGAAGAGCCAGTGCTGTCCGAAGACTTCTCCATAGTCATGTGGCCGGTATGACTAAATGCCAAAGGCACATGGAACGCTGTTACCTTCCTACCAAAGATGATCCCTATTTTTCTACTTGCATTTTTTACATGCTTTCGAACTGCTAGGTTCAAACTACTTAGAACTGGCAGAAGCTGGGACAAGTAACGGGAGCTCACCTGTTACATACACATTAATTATGGGCATTGACTTACTGCTCAATACTGCATGGAATTGCATGGAATTCTTGAACTAAAAAGGTTGCTCTCCGTTATATTAGATGGTGAAAAGTGAAATAAAACTACATTTATCTATGTATTGATGGCATAGATGACATTTCAGCCCAAACCTCCAACTCACTTCTTACAATATTTTTATGTGAATCATAAAAATCATGGAAGAGGTGACATCAAAGTAATTAATGCCCAAGAGTTCAAATAAGATATCCGGAGCATTTCTAAATGGTTTTGCCAGGAAGCGCTGACAGCCAGAAGGCTCTGTGTACTGATGACCAGTATGAGATCCAGCACAATCAAGCATATAGAACTCTTATAATACTTGTGTAAATCATCTATAGGCAATGAAGACGAAGTGGACTGGATCTTCATAATAATCCAGCATAACATTGTAAACTGTTGTCTTAATTATGAGTTGCTAATTGGCTGGATTCACACTTTAAACTACTTAAACAAACCAAAACCATTATTTACAAACCAAAATGGAAAGATTCACACAAAATACACAAAATGACAGTGTAGTTTGTTTTTGGCTAGGTAGGTGATGTGAACCTGGCAATTCAATATATGGTGCCTAAAACCAATGCCGTTCAAAGTTTTTGTT
This sequence comes from Arizona elegans, assembly GCA_022577455.1. Taxonomy (NCBI): domain Eukaryota; kingdom Metazoa; phylum Chordata; class Lepidosauria; order Squamata; family Colubridae; genus Arizona; species Arizona elegans. The sequence continues at coordinate 62,130,444 of JAKOOJ010000008.1, forward strand.
GAGAAATGGCTAGCTAATTTATCTCACAGTTCCTCTTGTATTTTGTTTTCTTTACCCTCTCAGGGTTCTGTCTGCCCTGAAGGAAATTAAGATTCTTGTCTAACTCATCCGTCAGATTCTCTCACCCCCCCCATCGCCGCCCACCTCCACCGGTACCCGCTGGTGTACTGACGTATCACAGTGCAATAAGCTTTGTCAACAGGTGACTCCAACAATCGGTATAAAGACTGCTCCGCGAAGCTGAGCTACATTTCAGAACCATGGAGAGCTCTCGCTTCTTCGCCCTGCTGGGAGCCGCTTTATTGTTGCTTGCGGGAGTCCACGGTCAGGAAGAAGGCGAACTTCAATCCCGAGCTTTGGATCTCTATTCCACCATGGAGGATACGTCCCACGAAAAGGAGCTGGTATGTTTTTCCAGCGAGAAAGGGTCTGAATGGGCGGGTGGGGCTTAACTGATCTCAGAAGCTTCTTTTACTATTGTCCGATGTTCGTCTTAAACTGCCTAGCTGTTCAGTCCTCACGTTTTGCTTCAAATCTCATGAGATGCAACCTTTGGAAAACTTAAAGCCATTCTTAGCAGGGAGTTAGGCTGAATAGGAAGGGAAAGTTGGAGTCGAACAGAAGCTTGAAAAGTAGAAAACTCCTAAATGAGAGCATAAGGTCTACAACCTCTTAATGCCCACCGTTCCCAATTGCCTGTGAGAGGCTGGTCCATCTTTCTTTTAGGTTGTCAAATGCTTTGTCTCCCACTCTGTATTCAGCCTCCTCAGGCTGCTTGATCTATTACTAATAGACTAGTTCATGTGTCTGCAGATTGAAGCACTGCAGGAAGTCCTGGAGAAGCTGAAAAGCAAACGGCTCCCACATTATGAGAAGAAGTATGGTCAAGTTCCCATGGTGAGTGTGTTCTGATTCTAACTCAGAAAAGTTATTTTTAAAACATCACATTCCCTGCAGCAGAAGTAGGTTGGTAGGGAGTTGACATAGGGCTCTGACTGAGAAAAGAACTTTTTCCTAGAAAACTGCCAATAAAACTTTTTCACCCTATTGTCTTTATTAATTCCCAAAGTATCAACATAATGTTAGCCTTATAATAATAATAATGTCCTGCCTTCCCTCATGTCAAACGTTTGGTGGCTTGCTTGAAAATACTGAAATAACACTTTACAAATGTTCTGTCCCCTTCTTTCCTTTTCTGTCTAATATCCTAAAGCTGCAAATATATATTCTGTTTTTTGGGATTAAATCCCATGCACTGGATTATATTGTAAATATGTCTACTTGAAGGAACTTCAGTGAAGCTTTATCAGTCCCAAACAGGCTAATGTATATACATGCTGTACATTTATTGGAGAGGAAGTTTATTTAAATGAAATAAAACCTAGTAGTCACATCTAGATTTCTGCACTTGGATTATTAGCATTCTTTGCAAATATTTTAGGGTATTACTTAAATTGAAATGCTTCTGAGACTAAAGTTAAAAAGAATCTGAATGAAACATTGGTCATTCATTAACAGGAGGAATTAGATTCCTTTTCACCAACTAGTTTTTTTTAATTAAATATTAGAACAAGGTTAAAAAGGAAAAAGAAGGGATGTTTTAAGTGATTTTTATAAAAATTTCATTGCAGATACAGAAAATCAAATGAAATATTTCTCTAATTCATTCATCTGATCTGTTACAATATGGAAATAATAATTGAATATTAGCTTTAGTCCTTTAAATCAGGCAGAAATGCAAACCTCATATATAGATTTTGTATTTTTGCAGAAAAAAATTCTTTTACAAATGTTTTCCTTCTGGTCCAATGTGGCTACACTCTTGAACTAATTGTTGGTTGTTGTTTATAACAGTGTGATGCAGGAGAGCAGTGTGCTGTGAGAAAAGGTGCCAGGATTGGAAAACTCTGTGACTGTCCCAGAGGAACATCTTGCAATACTTTTCTCTTGAAGTGCTTGTAAAGTAAAGTCCTTCCCTCAACCTCTGGAGAGAACAGAAAAGAATCAGTTGCCTTGTCTGAAGAGTTAATCCTGAGTTATGGATGCAGGTGGGTGGGGTAGAGAATGGTCTGTATTCATCACATACAAAGTAGTGGGTGGTGGGAGGGGAACGGGTGTAAGGTTGTACTATTGCTTTTAGGAGTTCTTGCCATTTCTTCTTACTGTTATTTTCCTTCTTTGTTCCTGTCCTATTTTTTCCTATATTTGTACATCAGTGCTCAGAGAATGAATTGATATTTCCAAAACTTTATCTTTGAATGTAGATGGTCTCCATGAAAATTGGCTCTACAAAATGTATTTATTTATTTTCCCTCAAACACAAGAACAAATTGGAGGACAAATAGTGGAGTTAATCAAATTAACAATACATGGGAATGATTCCAAGATTCAAACATTTTAAAAATAAAACACAAATATCCATTTCCCAAAAGATATACACTGTAAGAAAACAGTGGCACTATTCAAAAATACTCTATTAAACCATTATTTCATCTCAGTTTGGTAGTACCTTCAACCCAGTACCTCCAGCTTTCTCAGGCAATTATATTTTTGAAATAAATAGCAGAGGCAGTGACTTAGATCTTGTCTCCTGAGGTCTTTTGAGAATAAGAGAAAAAGAAAATATTTTTCCTTGACCAAATCTGTAATGGAATTCCTGATGTTTTTTCCAGAAAGAGCAGCATAATATGCAATTAATAATAATAATTCAAATATATGTCAAATAGTGACACCCTGACCAAGTCATCAGCACATGTTTACTTCCTGATGACTAAGTAGAAAGAAATGAGACAAATCATTTTTGACATTATTCTTGGTTGATTAGTATATGTATTGAAGGATATTGCAAAGACCTACTTCAAATTAAAATTTCTGAATATTCATCATCAGTTTTGTCTATTAATAGAACTTGATCATTGCCATATAGTATTGTTTTGAGGACCAGTGCACATATCAGTGCTTCCAAGCAGTATTGTTATTATATTAATTTATATGTTAAGACTTTGTCAGGATTAAGAAGAATTTGGCTGAGCGTAAGAAATGAAAGTGTTATGAAATTTATGTGGACGGCAAGAACTTCCATCTTCTAAAATTGCAAAAAAATAATAATAATGAAGAAATAAAAAACACTTTCAATTTTGAGATACTACTTCCATAATCTGATATTGAAGAAAAGTATAAACCTATACCATGTAGATGCCTTTTCTTTTGAGACAATAACCACTTATTTATGTATACAATTCAACTCTGTTATAAAAGGTTCAAGCAACCTGAAGCAGATTTACATCAGTACATGTTTTACAAATATGCATATATCAAACAATGAGAATGGATATTTATAAAGGAAAGATTCTAAATCTGTTACTTCTATAACAATGTATTGGTCAAACTTCCAAATATTTTTCAATAATGTCCTATTGTATTTTACTAATCTATTTGATCATTAATAAAATCATTGTCACAATGTCCATTTCAATGTAGTATTTTATTTTTCTTCTTTTTTTTTAATTTTTTTTTTTAAAATTTGATTTATATGCCGCCCTTCTCCGAAGACTCAGGGCGGCTTACAATGTGCTCAGCAATAGCCTTCATCCTTTTGTATATTTATACAAAGTCAGCTTATTGCCCCCACAACTGGGTCCTCATTTCACCTACCTTAGAAAGGATGGAAGGCTGAGTCAACCTTGAGCCTTGGCGAGATTCGAACCCTGCAGTAATTGCAGGCAGCTGGTCTTAATAACCAGCTTAATAACAGGGTGCCTTAAACCCCTGTACTACCAAGGCTCTTCTTTTTTGACTATCTCCAGATCTTTTGGGATAAATATTTAAGCTTCTTGATTGAAATGATTCTTTTTATCAGCATTAATGTCTGCATGAATGGACATGTGAATTGTAATGTTAAAAGTGGAATCAGGCATTCATCTGACCGGGGAGAAGACAGGGTATAAATAAAAAGAATAAATACTTGTGGTAGTTGGGCAAATTATATATTTACAGTATGTGTGATACATTACTTTGGATGTACTTTGTCAAAAAAAAATTAATATTATCATAAAATCACAAAGTTGGTTGGGCTATTTTGGCAATCAAATCCAACCTCATATTTTATGCAGAAATTATTAAAGCATCTATAATGAATGGTTGACTAGCCTCTTTTTTAACATATTGATTAAAAAAGAACTCATTATTCTATCAGTCTTCCAAAACAATATTTTTTTTAAAAGGGGTGGGGGCATGGGGACAAGAAAAATTGATATCAGCTCCAAAATATTGGTAGCTATGTGGTTCTTTTTTTTTTTTTAATTTGATTTATCTGCCGCCCTTCTCCGGAGACTCAGGGAGGCTTACAATGCGTTAAGCAATAGCCTTCATTCTTTTGTATATTTTATACAAAGTCAGCTTATTGCCCCCACAAACTGGGTCCTCATTTCACCTACCTTAGAAAGGATGGAAGGCTGAGTCGACCTTGAGCCTTGGAGAGATTCGAACCAGCAGAAATTGCAGGCAGCTGTGTTAATGACAGGGTGCACTAAACCACTGTACTATCAAGGCTCTTGAGGCAGATGATTCTCTTTGTATTAAAGACATCATTGTGGGATTTGGGTGCAGACCTATATGTTGTATGAAATTCTAAGAATTCCAGAAACATATAGTCATCTTTAGACAATTTGCAGTATTGTAGGCTGAGCATGGGGATAATGTGAACTAATTGTGAATGTGTGAATTAGATTTGATTTGAGGGCAGACTTTTACCAGCTATTTTGCCTTGGCATAATATCCTTTCAAATCACAGTTATATTTTATTCCATTACATTAGTCAAAATATGTCCTAATTTTGAACTCGCTATTACTGGGAGAACTTGAAAACTTTGCTTCCAACAAGCTTAATACACATTTTAAAAAGCGTTTTGGGGGTGGATATAAACATAAATGTAAAGGGTGACAGATGGGTATTCTTAACACAATCCATTTACAAGGAAAAGAAGTCAATCAGTCTTAACTGATATTGGACACATTATGCCTACTGTATATAGAAGCAGCACACATGTAAAGTAAATATATTTTTTTATATTGATTTTCAGTAAATGCCATAGTATTCATTTTAAAAAACCATTAAAACAATACTTTTCTTATGAACTCTCCTATTAATTGGGATTAGAATGGTATTGCTGAAATTCTTGTAATAAGGAAGTTTCAGCTACCTGTTCAGTGAAAGAGTGCAGAGAGGGTCTCATTATCTGTACAAGCACAGGACAAATCATAGAAATATAATCCCAATGCTCATGAGTCATAAAGATTAAGCAGCTTTTGAACTAATTCTAATATTTCAAAATTCTTATCCTTATAAATGGAAGCTTATAGATTATCTCTAATGTTAAATGAATATATATTTATGCAATAAAATTTTATTTTACTCTTTTTCTCTCATACCCTGTTCTCCATGAGTCTCAAATCTGCCCCTGAGAATCCCGTAACTTTCCAGAACAGATGTTATTTGGTAATGAATCTTTATGGATGGTAAAATACCATTCATTCACAGACATTTTTGCAACTAATTTATTTCTTAAAGAAAATTAACTGGCAGACCTGAGGCCGCCTCTTGCAAGAAGCCACACATGAGTTTCTTTTGCATACATCTATGACATGTTTCTGAGTTTACATTACATTGAGTTCCTGTTCTGTGGTATAATTGTGGACAATTATAGCAGTAGCACTTAGACTTATATACTGCTTCACAGTGCTTTACAGCCCTCTCTAAGCGGTTTACAGAGTCAGCATATTGTCCCCAACAATCTGGGTCCTCATTTTGCCCACTTTGGAAGGATAGAAGGCAGAGTCAACCTTGAGCCTGGTGAGATTCGATCTGCCAAACTGCAAGCAGTCAGTGATCAGCAGAAGTAGCCTGCATTATTGCACTCTAACCACCGTGGTTTATAACAATTAATAAAGAAAAAAGTACTAGTTTGCCCTTGATATTGTGCTTATTTTCTCTTAGACAAAAACACTAAATGATAAAATTATGAACAACAAATATGCAACTAATCTTTTATTTGTCTACATATATGAAGTTACACAAACACAGATAAATCAAGCCATTAACTTCAATGTGAACCAAAGGTGACTTAGTACGAGTTACACCGAATCAATCAAAGTCTGTGTTGTGTTGCAAGGAATGCATTTATTGAAAAGTGACACAAACAAACAATTCTTGACTAAAGCACTTTGGCTTACATCCATTTTCTTGGTGGTTTTCATTTAAGTTGGCCATCATATAATTTATTTATTTAGAAAATTTATATTGCCGCTAACTTGCACATGGCAACTCAAGGCGGCTTACAAGAATATAAAAACACCACATAAAAGAAATAAAAAGAAAAATAATAAAATAATACATCCCATCCTCACACATGATCACATGAAGCCATGTACTTTCTTGAATAAATCTGATGTTCTCATTAATGTATCTTAGGATATGAGTTAGGAAGAGGTGCTTTTCATTTATAATTGACCAATTGATTAGCTAATGAAACATTCCCAGCCGATGAATTAAATTTATGAAATTAGGAAGCTCGAATAAAATTTATATGGAAGACATCTACATGAATAGTCATCTGAAAGGTAATTTGAATGTGAGCATTTCCATCCCACTCTCTAGTTTTTTGACAGGATTGATTTAGCTCCTCTGCAGTTTATACTCTTTCTGTTTCAGGAAAAAAAACTATGCTGTCACCCAACAAAATGACTTAGACTCTGATGAGACATAATTAGATGACTTAAGCCTTTTATTGTAAATTCAATCTAGCATTTGCAAGTGTCTTGAGTCAGCAGACTAACAGATAATAACATTTTCTATCAGTAGGTGTGATAATAGTATCTTGTGTTTGTGTGTATCTATGGATCTAAGGGACACAGTGGCTCAGTGGTTAAGACGCTGAGCTTGTTGATTGAAAAGTTGGCAGTTCAGTGGTTCGAATCCGTAATGCCGCATAATGGGGTGAGCTCCCATTACTTGTCCCAGCTTCTGCCAACCTAACAGTTCGAAAGCACGTAAAAAAAAATGCAAGTGCAAAAATAGGGACCTTTGGTGGGAAGGTAACAGTGTTCCGTGCGCCTTTGGCGTTTAGTCATGCTGGCCACATGACCACAGAGACATCTTCGGACAGTGCTGGCTCTTCGGCTTTGAAACAGAGATGAGTACCGCCCCCTAGAGTTGGGAATTACTAGCACATATGTGCGAGGGGAACCTTTACCTTTACCTTATGGATCTAAAGATAAGCATTCTTTCAATAAAACTTCTATGAAAAGTTAATTGTAGGTTAAAGTATCACTGTATTTTCAAAAATATCCATTAACATACAATTCTGAAGACTTAAGCCAACAATTAGGAACTGTGGCTTGGAATAAGATAACTTGCCATGGCCAACTTGCCATGGCCAACTCATCATGGAACAACTCGCTGTGGGCCAACTTGCTGCGGGACAATTCAACAATTTTATTTAATTATTTAAAACAATTAAATATTATTTTAATTTTTGTTATTCACATTTCATTTTGTTCTTCCTTTTGCTTTCTTTCTTTAATGATTCTATTCCACCATTTCTTTGATATTATGTAACTTTTGTCCCAACTTGTCCCATATCAGAGGTGGGTTTCAGCAGGTTCTGACCAGTTGTGGAGAACTGGTAGCAGAAATTTTGAGTAGTTCGGAGAACCGGTAGTAAAAATTTTGACTGGCCTCGCCCCCATCTATTCTCTGCCTCCTAAGTCCCAGCTGATCAGGAAGAAATGGGGATTTTGCAGTAATGTTCCCCTGGATTGGAGAGGGAATGGAGATTTTACAGTTTCCTTCCCCTGGAGTGGGGTGGGAATGGAGATTTTACAGTATCTTCCCCTGCCACACCCACCAAGTCACGCCCACCAAGCCATGTCACATCCACCAAGCAACGCTACAGAATCAGTAGTAAAAAAAAATTGAAACTCATCACTGTCCCACATGAGACAATTCGCCATTGTCCCATGGTGAATTATCTCATGGTGAGTTGACCATGGCAAGTTGGCTGTGGTGAGTTGGTGCCAGCAGGTGCAAGATTAGGAAAAGTTTTTTCCCTTCCCAGAAATATTTTGCAGTTTACATAGATTGATCTGCTCTCCCACTGTTCCTCAGTTATGGAGTGCTTTCCTGCTGGTACCATCTATCTTGGAAGAACACTGGCTTGTGAGACTGCTAGGCATCTCACAGCTTGAGTACTTTCTTTCCTGTAAATTTAATATAATAGTAGTGGTGCTAATTATGGTGGTGCTAATTATGAAGAAAAGGAGGAACTTTGTAGCATCACATCCTGGCTCTGATAGTTTTGGTGATGCATAACTATTAAAAACCTCCCATTGTTCAAAGATAAAATTGAAAGCACCAAACTATATTTTTAAAATTAAATGTATTAAAAAATGAGAAAAGGTTAAAAATAAAACTTCCTCTGAGCCATAGATAGTCAAGTGCCAAGACATTTGGTGCTGATAAAAACACAGACTGCATAGAAAACATAAATATTCCATAGAGTGGTAGAAGGGAGAAGTAGGATTATTAAAGCAGACTATGCTTTAACTGGACTTCCTCTTCTTTGGAAGCACTCTGGTATAATGAGGTTCCATGTTGCATAACAATGTAATACCATGGAGTATTACATAGAGAATACCAGTGTAATAACATGTAATTGCTATGCAGAAAGAACATTAATTCTAATATAAAAATTGCAAAAATTACTATATTTCCTAGGTTCCCATTCCAGTCTCTCTCCCTCTATCCAGATTTCCCTCAGACTGCCTTCCTATAAATCTCTTGCCGTTCTTTTTCAAGACAAAGTCTTTTTCACTGGATGTGACTGGCTATTGGAGGAATCTCTTAACTCAAAGAGAGTTTGAGATTGCTCAAAGTTTGAGCAAGACTTCATTATTTTTATTTTTTCCCTTTTTGAAGCCAGGATTCCAAAATGACTAACTTGGTTTCTCTGTAGTCAAAAAGAGAGGAGCTTTGGCACATTCTATTTATGTATGGATGTATAAAGTCTTTATTATCAAATTTCTTGTCTGTTGGTCAGTCCCCTGAAATATATGGATTGGGAAGTCTGTAAATTGGCAGACTAGGGTCTTGCTGATGTCAATAAAGCTTATGTATGATAGATGATATTTAGATATAGATATGTTCTATACTAAGTGTATATATTTGCATAATGGATATAAAAGGATATTATTTATTTGCTTTGTCAGAATTAACTAGACAAATTATGTTGGATTCACAATTTAGTATAAAACAGGATTCATTAAGAAATGTTTCAATTTTTTTTAATACTAATTCTGTGGTGGGCATGGTATGGCTTGGTGGGCATGGCTAGTGGGCATGGCAGGGGAAAGATACTGCAAAATCTCCATTCCCACCCCACTCCAGGGGAAGGATACTGCAAAATCCCCATTCCCTCCCCACCACTTGGGGGAGGATATTGCAAAATCTCCATTCCCACCCTACTCTGGGGCCAGTCAGAGGTGGTATTTGCCAGTTCTCCGAACTATTCAAAATTTCCACTACCAGTTCTCCAGAACCGGTCAGAACCTGCTGGATTTCACCCCTGATATGGACAATAATATCTATATATTAAATGATGAATCTTTTATGATGGAATATTGTACTCAAGTTCAGTTTTCAAAAAGGGGACTCAAGAGTAAAAATATAAGAGCAAAGCTCTGCTTGCCAATGCAATAAACTTAATACATATGCTAGTTGATGCAATACCTCTTCCCTCACATCGAAGACATCAAAACAGGCATCTTGAGCTAGATCAGAGATAGTCCAGCATACTCTTTGTCACCACTATAAGAAACTGAGAAACTGTACATGAAGACCATAACAATTTTCCACTGTTGTAGCCTACCAATTTTTATCAAATGTGTACTGCTTCTGATTTTGAAAGTAGTGTATCATCAATTTGATTAGTAAACTTTTACTCCCATGTGTGCATATATGGTTTTAAAAGTAACTTAAATTGCTATGCCATTATATATTGTGGCAGCCAATCACAGTTAACTGTGTGCTATATGGATAAGCATTTATTTTTGTCCATTCAGTATCTAGGATTATGAAAGCAGACAAATCTATCCAGTGCTTAATTTTCTCTACCCAATAAAATCCTCTATAATCTCTGCTAAATGTTGTAATCTTTTCTTGTAGGATATGTGATTTAGCTCCTGTATATTTTTGGCTGCCTTTTTAAAAATACCTGTACAGATCAACAGAATTCTTTTTTATGAAGTGGTGATCAAAGCTGTATTCATGTCCTACTACGGTCATAATTTTATATTCAGTTTTATAAAAATGCTACCATTCTGCAGGTTCATTTCTGTTCCCTCGTATCTTTCATAGAATTTGTATTTTTCATAGCTGTGTCACTCTGAGTTCACATTTTCATTCAATCATCAATTTCAACTTTAAGACCTTTTCCAGATCAATGGCTGCCATTTCAGTCTGAATCATCACTCATAAAATTAAAACTCCTTGCCTTGAATTTGTTTAACCTGAAAAGAGAAACATAGAAGATTTGAATATTGATAGCAATCATAAAATACTTGAAAGAATATCTTATAGATATGATCTCTATTGTTCCAAAATGTAGGATACAGAAAAATTTATTTAAATTACAAGAAGCTGATTTCAACTGAATTAACCATAAAAGCATTTTCTCAATAAAACCAATTATTCAGAGAAGTAGCAAACTGTTCTTCACTATTGTGCATATTCAACAGAGGCTAAACAGCTAACTGATGCTTTTAATTGGATTCCTGCAGTGACCAAAGGATAGGACTCAGTGGCCTAATGATCCCTTCTGATCCTATAATGCAATGACCAGAACATATGTAGCATATTCATCCTGTATAATTATAGGAACAGATTTATTATGCGCCTGTTGCAGATATTTGGCAGATGCCATGGGTAAAGGTCCCCATCACATGAATAATAGTGTCAATTTGCTCTTTTGTGACAATTGATTAACTTTTCAATGACTGCACTTCTTCCATTTTCCATTTCCTGATCCACAAGGCATGAAATGGAGAATAAAGGATGATCAAGTGTCCAAAGATTCTTAGTTTCAGAAGTAAAGTTCTTTAGGTACTATTAAACAATGCATTGAAATCCTACACATATTTATTAGCTGGCTGAAACTCGTTGTCAGGTACGTTATCAGTTGTATTATAGCACAAGCAAATTGAATGTTCAAAAATGTTTTGCTGTATACTATAATAATCTAAACTTAAAGGGAATAAGACATTAAAATATCTACAATATTCATTGTGTTCTCAGTTTCACACTTCAGAGCATTAGACTGTCATTTTCTTTTGCCAGATAGAAACACTTTTTTCTATTTTAAGATATTATTCACTCCTTTCCTGGTGGATTAAAAATAGTTTATATTTTTCTCTTCAGCATACTTGAGAGGTGACAGTTGTCTAGAGCTTTCAAAAGCAATGTCTCAAATATTTTAATAGGCTTAGAGATGACCAAAGGAATCATCTGCACCATCAAACTTTTTATATTGTGATTGTCATATCATATCATATCATATCACTGATTGTGATTATTTTTTTTAACAAATAACATCTATAAACAGTTGTATTTACTAATGGTGCAATCACATTTACTCAGATGCAATTATTATTAAGTTTAGTGGGATTTATTTCCAAGAACAGTAAGTATAGACAGTTGTTGTTGTTAGTTTCGAAGTCATGCCCAACCCATTGCGACCTCATGGACAACATTCCTCCAGGCCTTCCTGTCCTCTATCATCCTCTGGAGTTCATTTAAGCTCACACTGCTTCAGTGATTCCATCCAGCCACCTCATTCTCTGTTGTCCCCTTCTTCTTTTGCCCTCAATCTTTCCCAGCATTAGGCACTTCTCCAGTAGTCCTTCCTTCTCATTAAGTGGCCAAAGTATTTGAGTTTCATCTTCAGGATTTGGTCTTCTAAAGAGCAGTCAGGGTTGATCTCCTCTAGGACTGACTGGTTTGATTGCCTTGCAGTCCAAGGGACTTGCAGGAGTCTTCTCCAGCGCCATAGTTCAAAGGCCTCAATTCTTTGGTGCTCAGCCTTTCTTATGGTCCAACTTTCATAGCCATACATTGCAACTGGGAAAACCATAGCCTTGACTATACACACTTTTGTTGGCAGGGTGATGTCTCTGCTTTTTAGTATGCTGTCTAGATTTGCCATTGCTTTCCTCCCCAGGAGCAAGCGTCTTTTAATTTCTTGGCTGCAGTCCCCATCTGTAGTGAAGTATAGACAGAGCTTGTGATAAATAATCATTTGGGGCATGAGGAACGGGCCACCAGAGGCCTTGTTCTATTTTAATGGCCCCTTGTAGGAGATCAGTTCAGGCTGCTACTAAGAATTATTTATCCTCTTTTCATAGTCAGTGCTTGGAAGAGAGAGGGATTGGGGATGGGATGATTTTATGTATTTATTTATATTCCAACTTTATTGTTTTTATAAGCAACCCAAGGCAGCAAATATATCCAACACATCTTCCTCCTCCTATTTTCCCACAATAACAACCATGTGAGGTGAGTGGGGCTGAGAGAAAGTGGAAAGTCACCAAGTGACATTCCCTCTAAGGCAGGGGTGGACAAATGTGGCCCTTTTACAACCTGTGGACTTCAATTCCCAGAATTCCTGAGACAGCCAAGTTGAAGTCCACAGGTCATAAACGGGCCATATTTGCCCACCCCTGCTCTAAGGTGGAACTTGAACTCACAGTCTGTGCTTTTTAGCCTGGTGCCTTAATCACTAGGCCAAACTGGCTCTCCTGTTTTGATTTTTGTCCCATGAATTCTTGCTTCTACTCCCTGACTAGCTAATATGAGTTCTAATAAGTGAAAATTTGCTCTCTGTTTATATATAATAGCTTGCCCTTCCAGTGTCAGGGTAGAAATGAAATTTTCTCCTTGGTAGTTCCTTGATTAGGGTATTGCTTAGTAGTTCAAATCAAGTTAGTTTTCAAAGCATACATGTGTCATTTTGATTTAACTAGAAACATCCCTGCAGAATATTAAAAAGAAATCAATCACAATAAAGATACCTAAAATGTATCTTGAGCACTATTGAGAGGAAGGTTTTTAAACTTATTTTGAATGTTGGCTTCCTGAAACTCTTTGACACCCATCCTTTCTCTGCACATGTTGGGGAGCATGCAAACAACCCTGCCTTTGTTGGACTAGAAGACCTCCGAAGTCCCTTCCAACTCTGTTATTCTGAGTTAGAAAGAGTTAACAAGATGCAGCTTTATAAAAAAAAGAAAATGATTATCAGGCACTTCTTCAGAAAAGAAAAAGGCATTTAGGTGGAAATAAGAGCAGAATATATATTGCTTTTCTTGCATTCTGTATAGACATTCTCTCTTTATTTGCTGACATGGACCAGTTCCAGCCAGTTTAGGACTAAGGTAGTCATGCCAACTCTTAAAGTTAAGAGAATTTATTTCCAGAGATTTCTTCAAGGATACTTGCTACTGTCTGCCTAATCTGCTTATTTAATATTTTTCCCTTTATTAACCTAGCTTTCTCCACAATGGATATACAAATTTGTGTTAGTACTTGTGTTCTAGCTACTTAACTTGTGTAAGATTGAATTTGATTGCTAGCTCCTTGTTCTATACGTTATCATGCTGTCTTGATTGAGATGGTGCTACATGTGCCACCTGAATATAGGGCTGAAGTACAGGTATATTCTTCCCATTAAGCAATACATTTTGGTCTCCTTCAATCATAGATCTCCATAAGTGAAAAGGATCACTCAATAAATTTCAGCACCTATGATGAACAATATTGTTTCAGATAAATGGATTAAAACTGATGTTGGCATTTCTCTTTAAACATGGTCTAACATGTGATGCTTCATCTTCTGAATGGAGAGAAAAAATAAACTCCAATGGAATCCCTCACCCTGAGGATGTTTCCACCATTTCTTCAGGTAGGACAGCAATCTGAAATAAAAAATAATGGGCAAAATACCCTTCTCCAACTCTGCATCCTAAATTGCCAAGGGGTAAAAAGACAGTGAGTTATACAGTGGTCCTTTTATGTCCATTGGAAAAACCTCTGAAAAAAAAGCCTGACCATTTTTTGCCAGACAGCTAAACAAGCTCAATATTTGCAGTTAAGAACCACTTCCTACTCTGAAAGATTAATTTCAGGAAAATGATAACTGCTATATGAACGTGTTCCAAAAGAAAAATGGATCATTCTGGAATGCTCAAGAATATTTTATCCCCAGGCTATTGAATTTTGCAATAGCAAAAGTTTTTACTAGTTTTGCAAACTAGTTTTTAGTCTATCCCTAAATTGTAACATTACAGGACTTGCTTCAGCTTGAGATGCACTATATTTCTCGATAGTGCCAAGCAATTAAAAAAGCAGACTTAGTAATGGAAATTAAGCACATCTATTTAGGATCCACAAAGAGTGCCCACAACTACGAGTGATCTATATGAATAGATAAAGGTAAAATAGATAGATAAAGGTAAAAGTTCCTCTTGCAAATATGTGCTAATCGTTTCTGACTCTAGGGGGCTTTGCTCATCTCTGTTTCAAAGCTGAAAAGCAGCATTGTCCAAAGACGTCTCCGTGTTCATGTGGCCGGCATGACTAAACACCAAAGGCGCACGGAACACTGTTACCTTCCCACCAAAGATGGTCCCTATTTTTCTACTTGCATTTTTTACATGCTTTCAAACTGCTAGGTTGGCAGAAGCTGGGACAAGTAACGGGAGCTCACTCTGTTATGCGGCACTAGGGATTCGAATGGTTGAACTGCTGATTTTTCGATTGACAAGCTCAGCGTCTTAGCCACTGAGCTACTGCGTCCCTTGAGAGTATATATGTGGGAATAAATAGTCACGTGAGTGGCTTGGCTTAAAGTCTTGTAAGGCTTTCTATGCCTTTGTGAAGACCTAACTATGCAAGATAATCAACAACCAGTTGTGTAGCTGAACTCTGAGCCATCTGCAATGTCTAGACTGCTTCACCTGGAATACATAAATTAGAATAATCTAATCTTGAGGATATCAGTACATTAATCATTGAAGCCAAATCTCACTCCTCCAAGTAGAGAGGCACATGATTTATTAGTCAAAGCAGATAAAAGGCTTTTCATGCCACCAGTTTTGTGTGGCTACTGCACATCACAGAGAAGCCCCTAGACTGTAAATCTGTTCCTAAGGGGGTGGGCAATCCCATTCAAGTCTTTGTCCCAAATCCTTGTCTGCACTTAGTTTCATATCGTTTTATAACATCCAATCTTCTTGGAACCTGGTGTTGCTCAGAGTTTACTGAGGTTTACTGAGATATCAGTAAACCTGAGAATGATTTGTAACAGCATGCAGCTGTTAAATAATATGGGACACAAGATAGAAAATGATGGGATACCTAATGTAATTTTCAGGGTATTAAGCAAAAGTCTCACAGTATATTTTCTAGTTAGTGGCAGAAGAGCAAAATGGTGCTTTCAATTCTCTGCTGTCCTTACTACTCTAATATGATGTCAAAGTATTAAAAACTACTAAGAGATAAAAGCTGTACGAACAAAATATCTGGGACTTTTAGATGTATCTTTCAGAACAGCTTCCCCCAATTTAGTGCCTTCCAGATGTACAATAGGTGGCTTATGGTGACGCTAATGATGCCAGAACTGAAGAAGCTTTTTGGATGAGAAACAAAATGTTTTCAAGGAAAAAAACTAAGAAACTCCAGTTGCCTTTTAAAAAGCATCGTTGGAACAACCATGACCTGGATGATTGAGAATCTCTATAGACACTAATGATTATAACACTGTATGAAAAATTATGGAAGCTGAAATCCAGTATTGTTCATCTGGAAGGTAACTGGTTTAGATCCAGGATCTTGTCCAATATGAATCTCATCCAAGCACTAGATTATTTCAGCTGACACAAGAAGTTGAAGAAAGAAGAAAGGTGCATGCATTTTAGAAAGAAGAAACACAGAGTCCTCACACTGCTAAGCCGGGAGTAAAGAGACCCAACTGATAACATTTGATCAGCAATATCCTTTAGGATATCTAACCATTAATAAAAAAAGACGATTGAGACTGTTGCCACTATTCATTTATTTATTACATTTATATAGTTACCCATCTTATAACAAACTCTGGATCTCTCCCAATCAAAAATTAAAACAACACAAAAACCATATTAAAATTATAAAAACTGAACACATAATAACAAATGCCTGGTGCCAAGCCAAGCTTCCAATGTGCTTATCCCAATATTTGATAGAAAAGTCAAGTCTTCAATGTTTTGCAGAAGGCTGGGAGGGTAGATATTTGTAGTATATGCTCTCTTCTATTGACAATCATGCACTATACACTGGACAAACGGGTCGATTTCTACTCAAAGGAATAAATAGTCACAAATCTAATATCAGAAACCACACTGTCCAAAATCTGGTAGTAAAATATTTCTCACTTTGTAGTAATCTCACTTTGTAGTAATCTCAACCATTGAGAGCAAGACTTATAAAGACCAATTTTATCATGAAATAGCTGAGCTAGGAGATTTACAGTGATACAATTTCTCACTGATCAAATATTCTAATCACACTATGTATGCTAATCAGGTCTGCAGTACATAAGTGTCTGCATCACACTTATCTATAGGTAATTTGGTCTCTCACCTCTCTTTTCTTCCTTTTTACAGCTGTGGTAATAATAAACCTGTTAGACTTTAAGATGCCTCAAGATTCTTTGTTGTTGATCGGTGAATGCATATCATACATCAGAGGATTGTTTTCTCTTTCTTTATTTTAATTTAATGATTGCCAGGGAGATGAAAGAACTAGTAATTGTTTCTAGATTCTTTTCCTTGCTTTTAATTGTTTTGAAACTGGACTTTCTGCTTTTGTGAGCTTTGCTGTACCCCAGATGTTACAGGAAAGGTAACATTTGTGAATCAGAAAACTTTGTTGTTTTATTATTGCAAATCATCCATGCATCTGCTTTGGTCTCCTGGTTCAACGAGAGATTACCAGCAGTAATTGCAATGGACCTGCCACTAAAATCTCACACAAGCTCCATGGATATGAAATGGGTCAATGTGGCAATATGGCAATGTGGCAATGTTGTGTCATTTACACAACATTTTCATGTGGCAGGATAGTCCTTTTAGCATCTTTTACCAGGAGACTGATTCTAGGTCTCTCTTAGACATGAAAGCCAACTGGGTGACTTTGGGTTCTCTCCTAACTCAATCCCACCTCACAGGATTGTTGTTGTTGTTGTGGGGAAAATAGGATGCAAGAGAATTAGGTCTGCTTGCTGCCTTGCATTGATCAACCATAAATGTGGGATAAAAACATCATCATCACCACAATCGTTCCTGAAGAACAATACTGTACTTTTGGAGGATAGTTACCTTTCCAATACTATGCACTGTTCCTTATGTTAAAAAGAATAAAAGTAGACATAATATTAGTACAAAACAAGAAGGGATTGAAGTGACAATTTGAGCTTTTGACTTACATTGTTATGGCCTCAGACAACCTGTAGTCCATCCCAAACTAATCAAACAGCATTTATTATTGTGTTGCAATACTTATAATAAATGCCTACTATTTAAAGTTGGAAACATACTGGCTGGGGAATTCTGGGAATGGAAGTCCATACTTCTTCATGTTGCCAGTACAATGTTGAAAAATATTGCTTTAGTTTTTCAGCTTTCAGTTGTGACTTTAAAAGGTGGAACACCAATGTAGGAAAAGCACTGCATAACAGATCTGAATGCATTCTTGATGTAATAGTCCTCAAGAAAATCATGGGGAGACTGAACCTCTTCCTAGAAGCAGTTTCAAATAGATGTTAAGCATGAGTTAAATAGAGTAGAAGCACTTAGCTTAAAATAGTTCGATAATTACTTTCTGAATGGATATTGTCCAATTCAAATGTCCCCTTACATGGAAGGCGGATGTAATTGGAAACTGGGTAATGTTCCATGTATCTAGACGCATCTCATTTTACTCACTGATCCTTGAACCAAATTTCCCAATAATTTTTGGGTGGGATGGGAAATGGAGTTAAGAGAATAATTTTAAAAACTGATTAGGGTCTAACACAGGAAAATACGAACCTCATCTTTCCCCTGTAAACACATTTCATGCCTTAGCATAAGGTCTGCTCAGTATTCAAAGCCGAGTGTAAAGTACACTAATCCCTCTTGTACAACATTACCAAAATAGCTGCTGGCATAAATGAATTGAATTTTTCTTTCAACACAGGAGTCAGCTGGCTGGGGGATTTTCTTAATGTTGCTACAAGATTTCTGGGAAGCTGTGGCAGGATTGCTATTTCCTACCACTATTCATTCCAAATGTTTGCCATAGTGTAGTTGCTGCTGCTGCCAACAAGGAGTTTTTAATGCAGCCATTGTTCCTCTGTCTTTCTTGGCATACTGAGGTTTGGTTTTTTTCACAGATCTTTCTCTCCATTTGAAACATTTGCAATTCTTGTCTTTTCACTTTTTGCAAGAGAACAATGGCAAATGAAATGTGTCGTTTCATGTAGGCATGCATGCCATTAAACTGAGCAACAACAGATGAGATTCTGATATTTTAGTATGAACAGACCACATATATTTATTGCAGTCACACTTCGGCTTTCCTCCCAGGAGTTCTGGGTGGCATTTCAGCTTTATTACAATCTTGTGTCCTGTGGGTTTGTAAATGTGCTAATGAGCAGCAATCCTGTTATGTAGACAGGAGCTCATTCAATCCAGCCCAGAAGGGACCACATCTCTCCTGGGGTGCAATTCATAGTTTAAATAGTGATTGTAGGTAGTTGTTAGACTGCCAATGGCACCAAAATTGGCAATGGCTTTGGGCGGTCAAGTAACCAGAGTAGAAATGGGATCAGATTATAGACACTTGTGTAAACTGCATAACCAGTTGTGGTTGTGATATGCTGTGATATGATTATCAGAATTTACTGTAGTTTACTAACTAGGTTCAGTGGCTAAGACACTGAGCTTGTCGAGCGAAAGGTCGGTAGTTCAGCGGTTCAAATCCCTAGTGCTGCGTAACGGGGTGAGCTCCCGTTACTTGTCCCAGTTTCTGCCAACCTAGCAGTTTGAAAACACATAAAAAATGCAAGTAGAAAAATAGGGACCACCTTTGGTGGGAAGGTAACAGCGTTCTGTGTGCCTTTGGCATTTAGTTATGCTGGCCACATATGTCTTTGGACAGCGCTGGCTCTTCAGCTTTGAAACAGAGATGAGCACCACCCCCTAAAGTCAGGAATGACTAGCAGATATGTGTGAGAAAAACCTTTACTTTTACCTTTTACTAACTAGGCACAACATATAAAAGATGCTTTTCTTGAATAAACTCATCCAGTTTTTAAGATGACTTGATATTATGATAAAGGAAGAATTCAGCTATTTTAATATCTGTTGGAAAATGTACTCCTCTAGGAGCAGATTGTCAAAAATATTTTCATAAGGTTGAAAAATAGAAACCTCCCCGTCAAGTTGAAAAACAAGAACAGGTATATAGGATATGAAACTAAGGTAATAGCAATTGGGACTTTCAGCTTGAAATGAAGAGTAACATAAGGGGACACATGATTGAGGTATATAAAACCATTAATATATAGATAGAACTCAAGGTCCTCCACTAAAATTAATTTTAGAGAGACCAATAGAAGAAATTGTTGTTGTTGTTTCAGTACAGCATATGGTTGTATTCACGGTGGCAATAATCCCAGTCAATTTTAATGCCTTTAAAACAGGACCATGGAAGATCAATGTTAATTATCATGGGCAGGATGCCTTCAATACTGGATGCTAGGACAGTTAAATGGAAGTATCGGTGGCACACGGTGGCACAGTGGTTAGATTGTAGTACTGGAGGCTACTTTTGCTGACTGCTGTCTGCTTGCAATTTGGCAGTTCAAATCTCACCAGGCTCAAGGTTGACTCAGCCTTCCATCCTTTACCCACCTGAGGACCCAAATTGTTGGGGCAATATGCTGACTCTGTAAAACCGCTTAGAGGGCTATAAAGCACTGTAAAGTGGTATATAAGTCTAAGTGCTATTGTTATTGCTATCACTTTCCAGTCCAGGCCTGGGAGCTTATCAGAAAAAAACAGAATAATAGAGTTGGAAGGGACCTTGGAGGTCTTCTAGTCCAACCCCTGATTAGGCAGGAAACCCTACATCACTTCAGACAAATGGTTATTCAACATCTTCTTAAAACCTTCCAGTGTTGGAGGATTCACAATTTCTGCAGGCAAGTTGTTCCACTGATTAATTGTTCTAACTGTCAGGAAATTTCTCCTTAGTTCTAGGTTGCTTCTCTCCTTGATTAGTTTCCACCATTGCTTCTTGTCCTGCCCTCAGGTGCTTTGGAGAATAGCTTGACTCCCTCTTCTTTGTGGCAGCCCCTGAGATATTGGAACACTGCTATCATGTCTCCCCTAGTCCTTCTTTTCATTAAACTAGACATACCGAGTTCCGGCAGCCATTCTTCATATGTTTTAGCTTCAGATGCATCTAGTTCACCACTAAAGTTCACTAAAGCGAACTTTAGACTAGATGGATCTATGGATTAATATGTAGTATTTTTATGTTCTTGCAGAATAATTAAGAACCTCAAATTAGTAGCTAATGAGATGAATCCTGTAGGGAATTCAAAATATAAGGAGTTGTTTTGGACAAATGTGTGATTTTTAAAAAAGAACCTGGTGATGCAATGCATGGGAAAGTGGTTGGAGAAGTCATAATAAAAGGGAACAAGGAAAAGACAGTACTGCTTAACACTTTTTAATGTTTTTCTTCTCCCAAGAGACTGAGAACTACCTAATGTGACTGAGGAAATGGAAGGGTGGGGATGAGGATGCAGCTCAGAATATAATAAGAAGCCACCTTACTACCATAAATGAATTCAGTCTCCGAGGACAGGTGTTGAAGATACTGTCCAAAGTAATTTCAGAACTGTTAACTGTAATCTTTCAAAAATCCTGGTGAACTGATGAGATGGTGGGAGGCCAGAGGATGGCACATATAGTCCCAAATGAGGAAAATGAAGAACAAGGACCTGGAGGCTATCTGAGCCAGATTGCTTGAAAGTACAATAATGTAATGATGTCAGCATAGCTGTCTTTCCTGTTACAGTTAATTACTGTGAATTACTTAAAACTATTCTTAAGGACACCTGGACATAGAATCTGGTGGCATAGGCAGAGATTAGCATCTGTTGGTATGCTTGCCCAATGTTACTACTGCTCCACAAATTGCTGTTTGCCAGGCGGCTTCCTGGTGCAAATAAGGGTGCTAATTATAATTAGAAAGCCTATGTGATACAGAGTCTGGTTGTTTAAGGAACTGCCTGTCTCTAACAAAGAGCCTTGGTGGTGCAGCGGACTAAAGTGCTGTTAAGTAGCACTTAGCTGCCAGCTGCCTGCAATTACTGCGAGTTCAAATTTTACCAGGCTCAAGGTTGACTCAGCCTTCCATCCTTCCGAGGTAGATACAATGAGGACCCGGATTTTGGGGGCAATAAGCTGACTTTGTATAAAAAAAAGAACACTGCTTGGGGGGTGGGGGCGAAAGCCCTACTAAGCAGGTATTTACAAAAGTATGAAGGCTATTGCTTAACACATTGTAAGACGCCCTGAGTCTCCGGAGAAAGGCGGCATATAAAGCGAACCAATAAATAAATAAATAAATAAATAAATAAATAAATAAATAAATAAATAAATAATAGTTCCTCGCAATCAGTGAGATAAGGCAGAGTAGATGTACTCGAGCGCCCTTTGATGAAACATTGCCATCTGCTGAAAATTAGGAAGCATTCTTCTCTGTCATAACACCTGCTCTCTGTATCATTATTCCCCATGAAGCTCCATCTAATGTTGCCAGGTGTCCACTATTTGAGCGGACCGTCCGCTTTTTTCACATTACGTTCACTATTTTTTTTCACAAAATAGTGGACATTTTTTTTATTCAAAAGCTTTATGATGAAATTAAAATGTAAATTTTACATATTATTATAATATATTTGATGTTTTGAATTTTAAGTAAAGTTTTGAAGTGATTATTTTAATACGTGTTAAAATGTTTGTAAGAAAATATATAATTAACTGTAATTTTTTATAATTTTTTTATTACTTAACCACCCCCCCACCTCCCGCTTGTCCGCTATTTTTTGGAAGCAGACCTGGCAACCCTAGCTCCATCCTTGATATCATTCTGAAAGTCTTTGAAGACTTGGCTTTTCTCTCTGGTTTGGGAATAAAGTGAGTAATGATGCCATTGGTTGTTTTTGATATATTGAACATTTTATTGACATACATGCTTCCTTTTTGCACCGTTTTATAGTTCTTTCTCATTTTTAACTGTAAGCTGTGTAGGGTCATTTGGAGTTGGGTAGCCTCTAAATTTAATTAAATAGATAAGAACACTTCCTGCTTCCATTTTATGTTTCTGAATAGCTTACAAAGCTTAATTATGAAATAAAACATGAACAACAGCAGCTCAAAATCTCTTGGATAAAAAAAAATATTTAAAGCCTTGTTCTGGTCTTTGACAAGACGGGAACAAACATGTATAATCCAGGCCACGGGTCGGCAACCTTAAACACTCAAAGAGCCAGAAAGGTCCTAACCAGAAGCCCCCCATTCAATTCTGCAGCTGACCTGAAGTCTGGTTCCCCCACCATAGAGTCCCCTCCTAGCATGGCACGCTTTTTCCTCTGCCAACCGGGAGTCCGGTTCCCACACGATAGAGTCTTCTCCTAGTGTGGTGTCCTTTTTCCTCTACCTGTCCTAACCGAAAGCCCTATCAATTGTGGAGCCGACCTGTGACAGGGAGCCGCAGCAGAGGGATGAAAAAGCCACATGCGGCTCCAGAGCCGTGGGTTGCTGACCCCTGGTCCAGGCCCTGCTGTAGAAAAAAAAGGTTGTTGTTGTAGAGAAACAGTAAGGAAGAGAGTTGTATATATACCTCCATGCAGTGGTGGATTCAGCCAGTTCTATCCGGTTCGGGAGAACCGGTAGTGGTGACTACTGGAGGCTCCGCCCACCCGCCCTGACGTAATTTGCAAGCAATGCTCACATTTGTGAACCGGTAGGGAAGGTAAGTGAACCTCTGACTCCATGTGTTCCTAAATGGAAGGTGGGTAATAAAATAAACATGTTCCTTCATTTCAATGAAGGAAAATAAGTCTAAAGACCAGTTGCAAAAAAAAGTAGGGGGGGCTGGAATACAGTGGCTTTCAGGTCTGCTTGACCCCTTGGGGTCAGCTCCCCAAGGATGGTTTTTGTGATGTGAAAAATACTAGACTAATGTCCCACCAGTTAGGTCAGATAAAAAATCAGCTCCATAGGAAGGCTAAAGCTATTTTTATTGATTTTTTTAAAAAAATTGATTTATATGCCACCCTTCTCCGGAGACTCAGGGTGGCTTACAATGTGCTAAGCAATGCCCCCACAACTGGGTCCTCAATTTACCTACCTTAGAAAGGATGGAAGGCTGAGTCAACCTTGAGCCTGGCGAGATTCGAACCTGCAGTAATTGCAGGCAGCTGCAGGGTGCCTGCAATAACAGGGTGCTTTAGACCACTGTACTACCAAGGCTCAGATTGGCTATATTAATAGAATCCTGCAAATCTGATTGTGTCCCCTCCACTTTATTTTCCCACGAATCGGGAATTGCCTGTCTGAGCTGACTACTATCTTGTTTTCCAGGACTTAAAAATGTTTCACCCTTTTGCCAGGTAATGGTTCTTGTACAGTTTCCTCAAGCTAATCATCAAACTCTATGGTTATAAACTCTATGGTTTTCAAGGAATATTATTTTTTTAAAAAAACTTCTTCTCTGCAGATATGTTGCATATCTGCTCCCCCATTCACAGTCATCATATATCATAATCATAAGTTTATTTGTCAAGCATATATAAGATAACAGGTAAAAGTATAAACATAATTTGAATACATGAAAAGAGTAAGAGTAAGTAAAAAGTAAAAGTAAAAAGTAAAAAGGAATATTAGGACAGGGACAGTAGGCACGCTGGTGCACTTATGCACGCCCCTTACAGACCTTTAGGAATGGGGTGAGGTCAACAGTAGACAGTTTATGGTTAAAGTTTTGGGGGTTTGGGGAAGAAACCACAGAGTCAGGTAGTGCATTCCAGGCATTGATCACTGTGTTACTGAAGTCATATTTTCTGCAATCGAGTTTGGAATGGTTTACCTTGAGTTTGTATCTATTATTTGCTTGTGTATTGTTGTGGTTGAAGCTGAAGTAGTTGGGTGTTGTAGGAGTTTCAGTCAACAGTGCTGGAAGGCAACAACATGAGGAAGATCTGATTAAGATAATTCTGTTCATGAATGTCTTCATATCATGTAATACTAATATTAACCACTGAGGGGCAGTAGTCATCTACTATACTAAAACAGTCATAAACGTCACACAATTCGACTAAAGTCTGTATAAATATGAATAACAGAATCATTTAAAATAAATAAATGTATAAGTTATGATCTTCAGGGATCAAGAGTTTTTATATTTTTGACACAGAAAGCTAGGAATATCTTAGGATCATTCAAAATACCTATGAATAACTCAGGAAATGCAATGATTTATTGCATGTGTCTTATATAAGTCTCTTTTTGTTTTCAGTTGAAAATGGATTTTTGTCGTACTTTTTATGACTATCAAATTGTATTAAATGACATAAACCTTTGTGGGTTGCAGCTAACTTAATCAGAAGCATAGTATGGCTAAATATGCAGGATTTAAACTGGTTGAGGCAGAGGGAAAGGAAAGGAAGATAATTATGCAGATATAGGTTTCCTCAAATTAAAGTACCTTATCAACTACGATAGCAATGTGTTAAAACCCCATCATTTTGTTGAGACCTTCTGATTGCCTGAAGCCTTTTTATGTATGTAAATTCAACCATTTCTCACCGGATGCTACTATTAAAATCCTGCTTTTAATCACACTTTTTCAGAATTTTAATCACTTTGAGGATGAATGAGTTATAGACTCTTCTGAGGTTAACATTCTCTGATATTAGTTTGCTCTTGTTTTGATTCTGATTTAAAACCTAAGCCAAGATATGAAGTGTTACTTGATAAGATAAATGTGGGGTAGCAATAGTAGTGGAGACTGATTAGTGGCAAAAAAAGAACCAGAAAAAGGAGGGATTGTATTTATATCTGAAATCTCATCTATAACAGCTTCATTGAACTTGTCTCCATGTAACAAAGTATAATACATTTTACATATCTTAAAATTGCAATGAAATGAAATGGCTTAATGGGAAAATATTACTTTAAACATACCAATGTTCAGATTCACTTTGTCAAAGAGAACAAAATACCTTCCTCATTAAAGCAGCCATGTCTTTTTCAAGATTCCCCACATGACCCTCCTTACTGAGCAAACTTCTGCTGCAGATCTGCGAACCCGAAAACAAAAATGGCAGTTTCAATGAGGTGCCAAAACATACAGGTACTCCTTGATTTGTGATTACATTTGGGATCAGAAAATTAGCTGTTAAGTGGCACATTTATTAAATGACTATCATGTGACGATACCTGATTTTATTATCTTTTTTTGCCATGGTCATTAAGTATGATGTCATGTGATCACAATTTGCAACCTTCCCTGCTGACTTCTCCATTGATATCCCTTATTGGAAGCCAGCTAGGAAGGTTGCAAATTGTGATCATGTGATTGCAGGATGCTGCAAATATAGTAAATGCAGTGCTGGAATTGTGATCATGTTGTTGTGGAGGTATCACAATGGTTGTAACTTCAAGGATGAATCATAAACCACTTTTTTCAGCACCATTATAACTTTGAACCATAGTTAAACTCATCTCTACTGCATTCTTGCTCCTGAGTTTTCCAAATAATCTCTTTCCAATAAAATCGGAAGCTTTGTACAGCCCTGCTTATGGGGACTTGAGGTTATTTTACTTGTGGATGAAATGGGGCAACATCAGTCGTGGGTTGCCCTGGTTCAGACCGGTTCACAAGAACCGGTAGTAAAACTGGTGGGAGGCTCCGCCCACTGGCCCAAATGTCATCATCAGTGATCTGTGCATGCGCAGAAGCAAGGCGCATGCGCAGAAGCAAGGCGCGCACGCGCACACAGCAAGAATATGCAAGCGATCCCTTTGTGAACCGGTAGTAAAGGTAAGTAGAACCCACCCCTGGGTAACATTGCCAGTCCACAGGCATTCTCAGTGCCATATTAAAGAGCAAGTGAGGGCACCACAACAATAAAACTCCCCCAAAGTATTAAACTAAAACTTCCTTCAAATTTTTGTATTTTTTCAAAAATATGGGTAACAATGAGATTGTTAAAGATCAATAATGCTGACTCTGTAAACTGCTTAGAGAGGGCTGTAAAGCACTGAGAAGCAGTATATAAGTTTAAGTGCTATTGCTAAAGATCAATAAACCAGGAGCCCAACATTATAAATATTGCAAAGATTTGTGTTATGTATTTAAATAAAATCCAATGGTAGCGAAACAACATTGGGGAAGTGACAAGCAGATCCAGCCATTTCTGGACTGAAGGGAGATATATTAACAATGAACTCTTATTTCTTTACAATACTGCCATCTGGAGTAAGAAGAAAATATGTTTATGCTTGTTCCGCTTCATACCACACAGCTGTAATTTAAGGCTTAAGGAAATGCAGATCCCATTAGGACCACTAATAGTTCTTGGTTGCCTTAGTAATAGGTGTGCCTTCCACTAGCACATTTACCACCTGCGCCTCCACCCACTCTCCATCCGCCCAGAAATGATTAGGCAAATGGGTTGTGTGCAGTGCCTCCTGCTTCCGTGTGAAGTACTGTAGTGCTTAGAAAGCCATCCTAACGTTAAGGATAAAAGCAGAGCTCTTGTTCCTTACAGTAAAGAAAAGGAATTAAAGAGAAAAATAAGCCTGCTGGTTTACACGCACAGACGCACATAACACATGGCCACTTCGCAACTGTTTCATGAATTGCCTAGCTGAATGTGTGTGTGAAAGCTCTCTAGCTGAGTTTCTTAACATTTTTTTTTGTCTAGTATAATTTTCTGCTAGGGGTTTTCCTATTCTTCATTCCAACTGTAAACTAGTTAACCGTATTTCAGAGCTGCATGGTGTCTTTGTCCAATCACAATGTAAATACTTACTCTATGCATTTTTAGAAAATCAAGATAAAATAGGTGTTATTTTTGCACATGGATGGGGTATACCTGATTCTCTATCAAAATCAGTTTGTGTTTTGGTAAGGCTAGAATGAAGCAAGGCTTACAGATATCCATTTATATTCAGAACAAGCTCATTGTAGAACAGGAACTGCTGTATGTATGGAAAAACTCTTCAACTTGGCAGAAAAATCAAACAAATTCATTGTCAATTAATGTAGAAACTGTGTTAAACCGTGACTTCCATTTTTCTAAAAAAATTTTCTCATCACCAAAAGCAGCTTCTGTTTTCCAACTTCATTTTCAGAGTATTTTGAATGTATTTCAGTATCATTGTACTGGCGTTTTAAAGCTTAGTTTATCGTTGTTAGGGGACAGAGGTTGATGTGTTGTTGAGTCTCCCCCACCCTTTCTTGTTATATCACTCTAGCACATTGCAGCTCTCCTACTGTCCAAGTTTCCTGCTATGAAAATGCCCCATAGGAGTTCTCTCATTATATCTCCTCAAGGGATTTAACTAATGCGTAGTTAGTCAAAGAGACTGCAGATCACTGAAGAGATGATAGGATAAAAGAAAACAGGATATTTGTATGTTTTTCTCTTAGTTCATAGTTACTAAGGTGCAAGAGTCCAATACTCTATCTACCATGTTTCCCCGAAAATAAGATCCCATCTTATATTTTTTTAACCCCGAAATAAGAGCTTGGTCTTATTTTTTGGGGTGTCTTAATGCCCCCTCTACTGGTATGAGGTGGGGGGGGGGCGAGTGTCCATTTGTGCCAGCTTCCCAAAGGGTCGCAACAGGGCATCCCACCATTCATGAAACACCTCATTCACAGTGCCACAAAAGCAGCAGGACGCCAAGTGATATGCCCCACGTGCCTTGTGCCGGCCTTCCGAAGGTATTATAGCAGCAGCTATCCACAATTTTTTTACCCTTATTTCGTCCCAACCCACGTGGTCCACGTGGGGCACATCGTTTGGCCTCCTGCTGCTTTTGTGGCCACAATCTATGGCAAAAGTAGCCACTCTTGCTGGAGGCACCAGCTGGAGCAGCACCCACAAGCAGCTGTTCCGTGGACAGAATTGCCTGCTGTGACTGTCACCTTTAGGTAAGGAGGGTGCGAGGCATATGGGATGCATCACTTGGCCTCCAGCTTCTTTTGCAGCCGTGCTTGCCGGAGGCGACGGCCTCAGTGGCACCCACGAATCAGCTGTTTCGTGAATTAAAATTTTTAAAAATATAGAAGTAATTTGACCAACATTATAGAAGTCTATATTGAGATAGAGGAACTACCATTTTCCTTCGAAAATAAGACCCTGTCTTATATTTCTTTGAACCCCAAAATAAGCGCTTGGCTTTATTTTTGGGGAGGTCTTATTATTTTGGGGTGCATGGAGCAAGATGTGGCTCCTCTTGCTGTTTTACCTGATTTCCAGCTCTGCATTTAAATATTTTCAGGAAATTATATAATCTCAAAGCTAAATCTTAAATCACCTGAGAAATTAGATCAGAGATGCATTTCATTCACAAATGGGAAAGTAAACTTGAAGTTTCATAATACTGAAACAGTAGAATTGAAAGACTTTGATTGAATGCTTAATTAAAAAAATAAATAAATCCTGAAATTTGTATTTCTGAGTAATCAATCCTGTTTGTGGAGCTGAACTGAATTTCTCCCCTGCTCCTCACCCCACAAGGGTCTTCTTTGGAGACAGAAAAGAGTAGCTTAGTCCTGCCCATGTTCTCAAGCACCACAGACAAATTATATTTTAGCTCATTGTTTAGTATTTACCAAAATTCTTATATTTCATAAAATGGCAGGCATTTTAATTAATTAATTTGTGTTTGTTTAAACACAAGTGTTTATTTGTTAGTTGATTAATTGTCATTTTTATTATTTTGAACTGCCCTGTATACCTGTATAGGCAGAAGAGCAGATCATAAATTTAATAATAAATTATAAACAGAATAAAATATTTGTAAACACCCCTTTATTTTAGTGAGTGAAATTGGCATATAAGACCATCTCTAGGACTACCTGGATTGAGAACTAAATTTGGAATATTAGTTGCACAATTTCAATTCCAAAAATTGCTACCCACCCCAGCAATTAAAAATTGTGGATGTTGTAGTGAGGGTGGAGGGGGAAGAGAATGTAATCTTTGGGTAATGTACTGTCCAGATTCTCAGAAATAAATAAATGAGTACGAATAAGGGTGTTTGCAGAAGTGTTAAATAATAATAATAATAATAATAATAATAATAATAATAATAATAATAATGTCATTATGTTAAAAATATGACATAACTGTATGTGAAAAGTCATGGGAGCACAAAGTGGAAAAAGTTATCGAAAATGAGACAGTAAAGATCTTGTGGGACTTTTGAATACAGACAGATCATGATTTGGAACATAACACACCAGATATCACGGTTGTTGAGGGCCGAAGCGTACAGTTTATTTTTTATTTTATTTTAATTTTTTTGCTTCTCCAGAGACTCAGGACGGCTTACAATGCATTAAGCAATAGCCTTCATACTTTTGTATATTTATACAAAGTCAGTTTATTCCCCCCACAATCTGGGTCCTCATTTTACCTACCTTTGAAAGGATGGAAGGCTGAGTCAACCTTGAGCCTGGTGAGATTTGAACTTGCAGTAATTGCAAGCAGCAGATGTTAATAACAGTGATTTAGTCCACTGTGCTACCAAGGCTCTTATCGCCTTATTGATATCGCTGTACCAGGAGACGCCAGAGTTGAAGAAAAAGAACTGGAAAAAATCATGAAATATTGTGACCTGGCCTTCAAAACTACATGGCTATGGATGAAACATGTAATAGTGATACCCATTGTCATGGGGCACTTGGTACCATGTCCAAGAATTTTACAAATTACATCAAGAAATTGCAGCTTTCTGCAATAACAGCAGCGGAACTGCAAAAAACTGCGCTACTCAGAACATCATATATTTTAAGAAGGTATTTGGTTGAGTTTCATGTTTAATGAATCAAAGAGAACAACAACAACAACAAGAACAACAACAATGTGGCTGCTAATTGCACAGCCAAAGTCATCCTCTTGATCTTTTTGCTCCCTTCTGCAAACACCACCAAGACATATAAACATTGGGAAGAAAACTAGTGTGGCATCTCCTGGTGACAAGAAGTGTTGGAATTATTTTCTAAATGGAAGCAGCCAAGAAGTGAAGATGTTTTTGGTACACTCTGTCATTCAAGGAATAAAACAACACGTTTCTTAGTTATTTGACAATAACTTTACAAAAGAGAACAACTGTGTCCAGTTCCACTACCCTAAAATTTAATGAGCTGTGAGTAAATTTGAGTCACCAATAAACTACCTGATACTTTGGTGAGTACAAATGGCTGCGAAAGGGAACCTATTTCAGAACTCTTTACCCCCTTTCATTGGAATGACACTCTGAAATTGATGGTGTATGTACAAACTCTAATTAACTGTTTCCAAGCATCCTTTCAGTCACAAATAGAGCTGTGGAATGCAGGCAAAGAGCCCAAGAGAGGTTTTAAACTGTGTGGAGGATTTGTTTTCTGCCAAATTCCAAATGATTGTAAGAAAGGGTTAAGAGAATCATAGGAAAAGAGATTCATGTAACTAGTCAAAGATATTTAATTTTAATAAAGGAGACCTCCACATCCAAGTGGCACAATTACATAGGGCATCTAGAATTTAAACAAATCTTAAATGACAACCTCTCGGACGCTGAAGTTCAATCACCCAATTCCAAGCAGAGGAATGCTTTAAAAATGCAGGAGCAGAGGGCTGAGCTAGGCAGGTCAAAAACAGGCCAGCAGGCCAGTAGACTGTAAGGAACCTCAGCTTTGCATTTGGATGGAGGCTCAGTTTATTTATCAACCTCCCTGCCAAACAGAAAATACCAAACTAAAATGTTCAAGCCTCAGTTCTGTCATGTTTATCTTGCTATGCCATGCTTAGAATTCTGGGTTCCACCTCACCCTGTTGGTTGTCTTTTCTCTTGGGTTTATTGCTTGTTTATTGGATTGCTGGTCTCAACCAGTGCCAAGCCTTTGACTACACTGCAGTTGCTGTCTTTATATATAAGTAAAAAGGACTCTTTTCTTCTCAAAGTTTCGCCTGAACTGTGACAACCATCCAGCTTGCTATGTTGTTGGTTGCCAGCAGTACTGGCAGAGAAAACCTGTGACTTCTGACTGGTTTTCAAGGGTAACCTCATGTGCAGCATATTACATAGCCCATATGCAAAATAGCATGGCATGAATGATTGTTTGAAGGCCTTATAATCCAGGCACAGATATAACTAACATACAAGATATATCTGTGCAAAGGCCTTCCTGGCCAAACTGCCACCTGCTATTTCAACAAGAGCTAAATGTGCAGAAATCCCCCTCCCACCTATGGATCGGTCCTGAATGGGGGAAGTAGAACCCTATTCTCTAGAATTCCCAGAATAGACACAGTTGACTCAGTCTTGCTAGGGTTGAACTTGAGTCTTGTCTGCTCTATTCAGATCCTCCTAGCCTCTGATACTGGGACAGGACTTTGACATTTTGTGGATAACTCAGGGCCAAGAGTTACAACCTGACTCCAAACTGATAGATGATCTTAACAGCCTCATGTTGATATTAAAAAAAAAGGGATGAGATCCCTAAGGCACCCCCATAGGTTAGAGGTTATGGCTTGATCTCTATCCTGTTACCAATGCCAAGTGGAACCTCTCATACAGAAAGGAAGGGAGCCACCACAGCACAATGGTTCCCATTCTCAGTCTCTGTAGGCAGTACAGAAGACTATCATGACAAATATTATCAAAAGCTGTTGAGACACTGAGGATAACCAGGACAGGTGAGGATAACCTGTCCTTGCTTTGCCAGAGGTCAATGGCAAACCCCATCAATCTGTCTCATTTTAGTGTAAATACCCCCCCCCCCCCAAAAAAAAAGATCCAGATAATCCAATTCATTCAGAATCCTCTTGAACCACAGCCCAATAACCTTTCATTGAAAGGAAAAATTAGAGACTGGATAAAAATTGTCCATGACTGTTGGGACCATCTATTACTTCTTGAGGACTGAGCCCATCACTGCCTCTTTCTAGATAAGTAGATCCACCACCGTTATCAAGAAGGCCACCACTACCTCATGTACCTGGGGGCTCACAGGGGCTCGACCTGCGCCTTGCTTACTCTGCTCCTTCAAATCCTGCAGATTCTGGAGTTTTCAAGCCGCTTCTCACAATCGGAGCGGCTCTACAAACGGCGGGGTTGGCGGTCCTTAGAAAGGGACCGTCTTCACCGGAGGCAAGCAAACCGGAAGTGAAAGTTTTGACTGGACAGTTTAGTAGATCCTCAGGGAAAAACCCAAACTCCTTCTTGAACCACCTAGGGTCTCCATTACTTGCCTGAACTAATCTAACAGCTCCTACCTCTCTCAGATGAGATTGAAAAGCAGTCAGAGTGATTTAACTATTGAAAAGAACAGATGGTAATGTCCCCAGTTACAAGTGGTCCAAGGCAAAAATCAAATGTACTATGCAATCGATGGAATGTGTTGGGTATTTGATGATTTGGGTCTGTTGTCATGGTGGCCCTGAAATCCTGAATTGCCACAGATTTGTGTCAGCATGGGGCAACTCAACTGCTAGCCCAGCAACAGATTCTAACAATAAACATTACTTTCATTTGGAGTTGAACACTCTCTGTGTGTGTTTGTGTGTCTGAAAAATTACTGTCCATTCATCTCTTCACTCTACTCCCCTGTCCAACAGTGGAATTTGTTAAGGAATATGCGCAGAGTAACCCTTGAGTAACAAGGTTGTGCACATGAGAAACAGCTGAGGGTGATTATGAATAAGCACTGTCAATACACAGACACACCGAGTTGTGATATTCTTTTACTTTTAGGAAAAAACAAAGTAAAGTCCAATAAACAGTCCAGGTCATACACAGATAAAGATAGTTAAATTGTTAATCCAGGGATATTCCAAGAACAAAGTCTTCTTACCAGTTGTTGTAGTCATATGCAATAAAACAGTTCTTTTTGGAGTTGCAAACAGGAACAAGTACAGCAGTAAAACAATCAGTAAAACAGTAAAAAACAAGTAGCAATGATCAAGCAGTGATCATGCAGAGAGAACAGGCAGAGAGGAGCAGAGGTAGCAGTAATAATGTAATAAGAAAAAATAAGCCATGATTCAAGCTTCTTCTTAAGTACATTGGCTACAGAGCTAGCCAATCAGAATACAGTATGATGCAATACAGCATTACAGTCTTAAAGCTATACATTACATTTTGACTGAAAACATGCATTGATGGTTTATATATATTGCCAACCCAACCAGTTAGGCAATAGTCATTCCCTAACATAATTGCTGAGGAATAAAGTATTGAGATGGAACCACTCACTGCTTTTATTTTCTAAAACTGCTCATGGGTCAATTATATGTCTTGGATATAAAAATAATGTTAGAGGTGGCATTTTGCTTTCTCATTTAATTATTTTTTAATTCAAAGAATATATAAGGTGGGATATAAAGCCTACCCTCTGACGCCTGGTAACTAAGGAATATTCTCTCTGTTTCTTCTAATTCTCTTTTGAAAGAATTTCTCAAGAAAATTCATTGCATTGAAAGGAGAATGGGCTAAAAACAAATCGCAGGAGAAAATGCTCTGCCAGCACTTTAGGAATAGTGTTGGAAAGACATTCATCACTCATGACTGATCGCTGCTGTATTGCCATATGTTGGTCAGAATGATATTAGGGAGAAAGTGCATAAAGGGAGGATCAAAGGCAGCTAACTCTCCATTTTTCAGGAAAAGAGTGAAAAAATTCTAAGAGACAAAATAAGTTATGGCTGCTTATCACATTGTCATGGCTGACTCACAGGCAGTAAATGAATGGGAGCTGGAATTCAGCTAGACTGCCAGCCAGGAGTCATTACACATCATGGCCCAAAGCCAAGAAAAATGCTCATTGTCCAGATAAAACCCCTCCCTGGATGGATAGCCTGTATACCACTTCCCACTTCCAATTCTTTAGACTAGGGAAAAGCTCCAAAGCAGAATCCTGTTGGCTACTATGATCATGTATTGAAATAGAAGCTATTCATTCTAATCATTTAATTAATTTTATTTATATAGCCTATTCGTGTACATAGATTTATAATACTTGGGTGCAATCCATATTAGGTTATCAAATTCGACCAAGTGAAAACTGCTACCCATTCTCATAAATAATGTGTACATAAGATATCAGATGAGCCTTTGGGGCAGAATGAATATTTCCAAAGGAACTGTTTTGTGGTATCTTAAGCACAAGTGTATTGAGGGGAGAATAGGCAAATTACCCTGTGAAGGTATGATTCATATACTTTAGAGGTGATAAATGAAGTCTTGTGCTTTAGTGTTGGAAGTGCAGCAAAGTGAGCCGATCATGGATCTGGCAAAGTGTGAGACATTGCAAAAGAATCTGACCTACTTCAAATTTGTCTCTGCATCTTTAAATGTAAAAAGGTAGCATGCAGATTTCTAAAAGAAAAAAAAACCTGAAGTGCTTTTCCAACATTGTAATAGGTCTCTACTGGTGACAAATCAAAATTCATATATCCCATCAAGCACATCCCAATCCTTCTCTCTACTCCCAGCTGCTTTTGCCGGAAATGAAATGCAATGTTGAACATAAATAAGAAAAATATGTTTCGGATTAATAATATGCAATAAATGTTCTCTGAAGAAGATGGGTAGAAAATCTGTGAGAATTTATAATATAGTTAAGAAACAGAAGACACTGAATGCATATAAGGTAGGACTAAGCCAATCCAACAAAGGAGACATGAAATAGCCCCTCCTTTGCCAGCTTTTGGACTTCCCTTGTACCAAAGACAAATCAGATCCAAAAGAGTTCAAAAATTCACATACAGACTTGAGCTCATCCTCAGTGTGTGTAGGCTGACAGTTCTTTACAAAGTCAAGACTAGTTTTCTAGGGCTGCATTCAGAGGAAATCCTTTGGACATTGTATGACTGCATGTATGGCTCTGGTATGTTGTGCATTAAAACAGCCTGTCTCTTGCAGGTTCCAGTGCAAAGCCTGAAAAAAATAGGGCACTACTGCTTTAAGAATTTCTATTCAGGGAGATGGATTTACTCCCAGGTACAAAATAGGAAAAACTGCTTTGCTTCAGTATGGAATGCAGGCATTTGTTTTGATATCTTTCAGTACTGATAATACAGAATATGATAAATGAACCTCTAGTGACCTTAAACTCTGATTTGTTTTGATGGTAGCATATATATCGTTTTATGAAAACACAGCCTTGATGAGGCCTTGTCTGTAAGGCAGTTTTGTTGAGTCATCTTGGACTCTGCATTGAGATTTAGAGTGACTGCAGCTGAGTCATTCCCTCTGCCCTGGTACAAAATAGACCAGACCAAAAGAGTCTGTGCATTTATAAAAGAAGCTGGATGCTAACACTGAACAGGATTTGTGTTAGTAACTCTATCAAGGGACAAAAGGAAAACATGAAGTATTTTGACTGTATTTTTTCATTGGTTAGAAAAAAATGTAACTGAAAGGAGAAACTAGTTTTGGAAAAATTATAACAGTTTTTAATTTAATTTCAATATAATTATGCCTCATAAGAACTCTTAAACTAAATAGTTCTATGCTATGATTGTAGCCAGTTTGTTATGTAGTAACAAGATGATAATAACTGTCGCCTCTTGGATGATTTATTCCTTATTTAATCCCCCCTGATGGAAGAGAGGTATTAATAAATTTCAGGAATGAAGCAGAAGGGGTGAAGGTTTAACACTATCTCAACATTCTATAGATAATAGTCTCAGCCTAGATAAGCCAATAATATGCTTATTTTATAGTACTGATTGAAATCAAGAATCTACTATAAAATTTACAACTCTGTTATCATTGGACAATAACTAGAGGCTCAGAACTCATAAGTCAATCTATTTTGCTTGGACACTGATATTCTATCTTAACTCTTGTTCTCCTGCTAGCTAACCAAATGTATTGTTCTAAATATATTCTGAAGAGAATATTTTGAGGATGTTTGACTTCAGTTGTTTCCTGCTCTCTCTTCTATAAC
The DNA here is from genome assembly GCA_022577455.1 of Arizona elegans. Lineage (NCBI taxonomy): Eukaryota > Metazoa > Chordata > Lepidosauria > Squamata > Colubridae > Arizona > Arizona elegans. The sequence goes on from JAKOOJ010000008.1 coordinate 62,166,823, forward strand.
AACCTCTGATGAAAGATGAAGTGGCCACATTAATATACTTCCCCAAAGGAGGTGGTAGGGAAGTACTGTAAAATTTATGTTGTCTGGCTTTGTAGTGGCTTTTTCAGGGTATAACAGGTCATATTATTATATAAAATTGTAAAGAATTAATAAGACTTAATAAAATAATGGGTGCTTTAATCATGGTGTTTTCAACCAATTATAGTAACCTGATTTTATATAATTTTGAGACATAAAGATAATTTGGAAACCATAACAATTAGATTTACACAAGATGTGAAGCCAAAAATAAACAAAATCACATGATATATGAATCTGGCCACAGACTTAATCTTTCAAAATTAAAATCCTCACCAGGGATTTTTCCCCCTTTGGATTCCTTTCTTGGCATTACTTCTTGATTAAAAATAAATACTTACCTTTCCTTTGGGAAAGGGCTGACAGATCAATGAACAACTGATAATAAAGTAAGACAACTAAGGGAGACTGGGGGCAGGGGGTAGAAAAAAGCCCAGAGAATAGTTGTTACTGCACAATTATATCCCAACTCTCTTTTTAAATGTGTGGTGCATGTAAGGAAGATGCAGAGCTTCTATTGTGGTTATGGCTGCCATTTGATTTGAGCCCCAAGTCCACCCATGAAAGATAAAATCAGCTCTATTATTAGATAATATTTGAAAGAAAGCATCATGGCAAAGCTCTTTTTCATTTATAAAAGACAAAACTTAGTAACTATAGTAAATATACATGTGGTCTTGAAATAATTGGTTCAAATATCTCAAGTAAAAACAGATTACAGATTTAGAAGATCCATGACTACAAGGAGGCATAGAAAAATGAATATGGAACTCTCTGGTCATGCCTGCGTTGCCAAGATACTTAATGTCTAGACTTAGCTTTCTCATGGTTAATTCCAGGCAGTGTTTCAAGGACACAGCTTAGAAGAAATCCAATAACAGTTATGTAGAATGCAAACCATATTTGTAACAAAACAATATTAAAACGTTACACCTTTTTCTTTGGCATCTGTGATCTAATGTCTTGAGAGCCTCATGCTTTGGGGAAATAATAGCATTTAAAACCTGTGTTATAACAAATCAATCTGGTTTCAGGTTGTTTGCTCTTTGCTAGATGTAAGAACCACATAGTAGACAGATATAATGGAATATGTAAATAGAATTAAGGAAAGAGAGGAGGAGATCCTGCCTATGAACCAGACAAGAAGGCAAGAGCTCATAGTTCCTTAGGGGTCAGAGAAAGAAACATAGGAAAGACATCCCCAATGGATCAAGTGATTAAAAGTAGAAGCAGGAAGTCTGTGTTTTCAGGCTTGCAAGATTCTGTTAATGAAGCTTTACAATAAAATATAATCATTTTATCTTTTCAGTATAGTTATCTGGTAGGACTTAAACAGCACATAACTTCCCATGTGAAGAAAACTGTTGGCAGATCTTTAGTTGCTCTTTTCTTATTTTATATCCCATCCTTGACTCTATTTCATTTTAACTGTCCTGTCAATATATTGTTCTCAATAACACAGCTCCATGGCTTCATTGAGGGTATTCTAGTGATGTATCTCTTATGATTGCTGTGTACTTCATATTCTGTGTAGATAGAGAGGTTTCCCCAAAAACCTAAGGATGGAAGATCTCAGAAACAGGATTGTACTTTTGTCTTCCAGGGCTTTGAAAATCAATCCTCTTTGTATTATGCTCAATCCCATAAATATAATTTAATTTACAGTGTTAAAATACTTCAGTCACACATTTTCAGTGCAGAAGAGTTGGAAGAGAAATAATGCCCCTAGCTAAGAGTAAAATTATCTGTCTGGATGTATAAGATATCTGCATATCTAACCATTAAGAGAGGTTGCACATTTTGCTTGAAAATTCGTCTTCATCTGTCAGCTTTTCCAACCAGAAAAGAAAAGGAAAGAATATGACTCTGAAAATGTCAATGGATGGTGACTCTTGGCATTGTAGCTGATGTTACAGTAACTTCAAGATTTGTATTTTTTTACATGGAGGGACCTTTAGGAATTGCTTGAAGACATTTTTCAGTTGTTTTCCATTATTAATCTTTTGGCAAACTGTTGAGTCACAATAGTCTTGGGTTACTCTGCCTGCCTCCTTCTCCTGTTGGTTTTCTTTTTCTCATATTCATAAAATGCTTTTTTCATAAAGAGAAGCAGGTCTTTGGTTGGAGATAGTTTTTTGCACTCTTTGGGAAAGAGAAGAGCAGCAACAGGAACATCTGCAGGGGGTGAGGGTTAAAAAAAAGCCAGGATAGGAATTGAAACTGAAGCAGTTTATTTATTTATTTTATTTTATTTATTATTTTATTTATTTATTTTATTTATTTGTCAAACACATACAAGATTACAGATATAAGTATAAGCATGATTATGAATACAGGATAAGGATACGAGTAAATGGGGACAGTAGGACAGGGACTGTAGGCACGGTGGTGTGCTTATGCACACCCCTTACAGACCTCTTAGGAATGGGGTGAGGTCAACAGTAGACAATCTAAGGTTAAAGTTGTGCGGGTTTGGAGATGTAACCACGGAGTCAGATAGTGCATTCCAGGTATTGATCACTCTGTTGCTGAAGTCGTATTTTCTGCAATCGAGTTTGGAGCGGTTTATCTTGAGATTGTATCTATTATTGGCTCGTGTATTGTTGTGGTTGAAGCTGAAGTAGTCATTGACAAGTAGGACATTGTAGCAGATAATTTTGTGTATTGAATATAATTAAAGCTCTTATCATTTTTTATCTGCCTTGCATATTTTGATGCCCACCCTGGAGGTCCCCAGCCAGTGGGAAGTGGCAAAAGTGGTCCAGGGGTGGGTTGTACTTACCTTTACTACCGGTTTGCAACGGGAGCACACGCATGCATGTGCACTTCTGTGCATGTGCAGATTGTCCATTATGACATCCAGGCGGGTGGGCGGAGCCTCCTGTCACTTTTACTACCAGTTTGCAAGAACCGGACAGAACCGAGAGCAACCCACCACTGAATGGGATACAGATAACCTTACTTGAGTTATTTTTGCATTTCAGTGACCCAGTTACACTTGTTCTGTAACAGCCTACGGCTTTCTAAGCTGTTTTTTCAAGCCTTTATAACTGATGAAGTTTATAACTGTGAAAGTGTGTGATGGAATGGGGCAGAGATCCATTTAAGAGTGAAGTAGAAAATGTAGTGGGGTATGTAGGTTGTGGTTAAAAACATCACACATAAAAGTAGGTGAAATTTTGATCACATCGTTATGACTGTTACCTTGACATTTTTTTGTGCATACCCTGTGGGCACCCCTGAGCAACAGGAACTGAAAGGTGAGACAGGATCTGAACCAAGAAAAGCATTAAATAGATCCAATAATTAGGCAAAGTTTGATGAATGTTAAAATAAAGAATAGGCTCATAATATTGTTTATTGGTAGTAACATGATATCATATTATAGATTATATTAAAGTTGCTATTGCCAGGAAGCAATAATAATAATATCCACTTATTTTTAGATCTGCCTGGATGATTTATTTAATAATTGATTTATTATTTATTAAAGCCTTATAAAACACTGGATATTTGTATGTTTATAGCTATCTAGAATGAATACTGCTGTGTCCTCTCTGATTCAGCAGGACTGGAATTTTTAAATGTTTGCTAATCAGCCCTTCTTGTTCATTTGCAGATTCCTTCCCATTCCATCTGGAAATCTGCATTTTCTGGAACTGTTTTCCCCACAGCTTTACCCCAAGGGCAAGACAGTGAATTTGTTAGGGGCTCTTTAGAAGCTTACTAATGAGGTGAAGCTATTGAGTGGCGGAAATGCAACAGCAAGGACATATGTGGTTATGGAGAAACCTGAAGTGCAATGTTTGTTAAAACAATATTATTTTCTTTAAAAAAAAAAAAGAGTTACAGAAAGATTGTCCCAGTAAGAATGGAAAATCTTCTAACATTTGAAAGAGGTTCCAGAGTTTGTCAGATGAGTCACCTTAGGTCTTCTGCCCCACCACATGAATCCATTGCAATTCCAATTGCCAATTGCCCATCTATATGCATTTCTAGTTGAACCTGCCACCACATAGTGTGGTGGGAAGTTTCACTCTGGCCAACTTATCTGGGACATCATGTGGTGTTACTTTCTGAAACTGGTTAGTGGCACTGAATCATTCCAAGCCAGGCCCTGGGCAAGTAATCAAAACTTGGAGACCTCCTCTGTCATTGATGCCCCCCTCCCCCCAGCATAGCTAGCATATCCATCTATTTGCTATTTTGCCTTTGGTAGGGTCTTCAAAAACCCATTGGAATTTTCCCACAAAGTATAGTATGCTCAGTTTTATAATGTGGAGCTTTAAGCCAAAAGATATAGGATTGTCAATTTGGTAGTAGGAGGTGTCAGGGTTTGTAGTTTGTTATTTTAACATTTTGTCATCTTAATAGCATTTAAAGAGAGACAGTTTGATCCCAAGTTTAGATACAAATTGCATTGTGCTAAGAATCTCAAAGGTGCTTTTTCAAGAGGCAACTGGACTTTCTGGTTTTTCTTTGAAGACATTTCGCTTTTCATCCAAGAAGTTTACTCAGCTCTGGATATTATTATTGTGCTAAGAAGGTAGTAACCAGACCATAATGCCTGTTAAATTTCTCAAGTGACATGAAGGACATTCTGGGTAATATAATGTCAAATCTTTATGCTCTGCTAATTGTGTTAGCATGTTTGCCATCTGTATCATCCAGTCATATAGATTTCTTTTGATGTTTCCATTTAAACTTCTCAGTTAGTGTTTGTGGAAAACAAGGTTGGAGGCAAGTTTTCATAGTCTGACTACAGAACCTGTTAAGGATATTTTTGAGTTACACCCGAAGTTGTGGTTTATAAAGCAGAGTACCGTTAGAGTTTTACACATGGAAACGTTTTGAGAGTAATTGTGAATAACAAACAGACAAACTGGGTTTTATAGTATTTTACTTTTAGGGAAAAGCAAAATCATAGTCCTTTAACAATCCAAGTCTTAGCCATATAAAGTGCAATATAAGATCAATTCAGAGATATAAAATCTTCTTACCAGTTTGTAGAAAAATACAAGGAACAATCAGGAACAATATAAAAACAGTTCAATAAATATCAGAAAGCAGTAAATAAATAATCATAATCAAATAGTTGACCATAGAGAATCTATATTTATATTAACTCACAGGATTACTAGATTTTGATTTCTCCCCTCCTCTAGACTGCTCCGTTATGCAGTTTATTCTGTGGGTTAGAAATAATTGGTCTGTGATGCCTCAAGTCATCCAGGAAGATGCTTTGTGCAAGGTGATCCAAACCTTTCTTCTGTTCTAAATCTGGTACTTTAACCATGACATTATTAACATTAGTGTTAGTGTAATAAAAATCATGTTCCCTTTTGTAGAACCTATTTGTTCCTCACTCTTTTTAGTGGGTTCCTGTCCTATGTGTCCTGCTTTACAGAGGAGTATCTTGTTCCTGATGAACTCTTTTGTCCGAGGCTGTCTGAAAGTTGCAATTTTGATATTTCATTTAATACAGAAGGCCTTGTTTTTGAGGACATATATGCAATTTGGAGCAACCCCTTAGAGGTCAGTGAGATGTGATGAAGGATAAGTAAAGAAATCTGAAGAAAGAACTTCTAGGTATGATCTGGCCTGTATATTTTGATCCCCCCCCTCCATTTGATCAGGGATGTGGTGGCTCAGTGGCTTAAGATGCTGAGCTTTTCAATCAAAAGGTCGGCAGATCAGCAATTTGAATCCTTAGTGCCGCGTAATGGGGTGAGCTCCCGTTACTTGTCCTAGCTTCTGCCAACCTAGCAGTTCAAAAGCACGTAAAAAATGCAAATAGAAAAATAGGGACCACCTTGGGTGGGAAGGTAACAGTGTTCTGTGTGCCTTTGGCATTTAGTCATGCCGGCCACATGACCATGGAGACGTCTTCAGACAGTGCTGTCTCTTCGGCTTTGAAATGGAGATGAGCATCACCCCCTACAGTCGGGAACGACTAGCACATATGTGCGAGGGGAACCTTTACCTTTACCTTTAGTCTTGTAAAAAGACCTTATTAAAAACATGGCTGATACCATGTCACTGTCTAGTCTGGTATCAATAAATGAACTGCTAAGTTTGTTTCTGAATAAGCTGTGACAGAAGAACCCCTCAAGGGGGGAAGTTATTATAATGTTTATTTTAGAGATAGCATGAGTGACTGTGGCTGAAATTGCTTTGTCAGTGAGTGTCACTGCAGGCCCTTTGGAAGCAATCTTGTGTGATAAAAAGAAGTCTGCTTGATTTGGAAAAAAAGTCCATAAGAAATTGCTCTGTAATCTGCAGAAATGCCTTACAGACTACATTCACTGCCAATACCAGGTACTGCTAAAAGATTTTGAAAGCATCTAGAAAAATGAATATAGTGGAATGATAAGCTTTACCTGTTTCAGCCACAATAAAGGCTTTCCTCAGTGTCACAAGGTAAAAATACAAAGCTGCTTGCTGAGCTTTCTCTAGGGAGTGCTTGCATTATTATTGCCCTGTCATAACCGAAGTTGTCAAGTCACTCTTTTAATGAGCTCTGTAAGCAATTTTGTATTTTTACCTCTTTCCCAAAGGACGGACCTCATTAAGGCCGAAATGCTTAGGTCTTTATTTCATTTGTTATGCATCTTGTGACATTATCTCCTTTCCCTGCTTATTTCTAGGGATGTGATCTGATTTCTCGTGTTAATGACATACAGAACATTTCTGAAGGTCAGCATAATATATAATGGGCCTCTTTATGATGGTTAAATTTCCTTAGAGAAAGGAAGGCAAGGAAACTGGATATGTTTAATTTGGAATAAAGATATTGAAGGGCAGAGGTAATAATGGAGCCTAGGAAAAGATTAAAATCAGTTGTCTCATGTCCTGGGTGCAGGACATGAGTGCATACCCTGTGGGCATGTTAATATCCAATTTTGTTAACTAGTTTGCTGAATAAGACACTTTTGGCTGGTTTGTGCATTGGGCTAAATCAGGGGTAGGCAACCTTAAACATTCAAAGAGCCACGAAGGTCCTAATCAGAAGCCCCTCATTCAATTCTGGAGCCGACCTGAAGTCCGGTTCCCCCACCATAGAGTCTCCTCCTAGCGTGGCATCCTTTTTCCTCTGCCAACCGGAAGTCCACTTCCCCCACCATAGAGTCTCCTCCTAGCGTGGTGTCCTTTTTCCTCTACCTGTCCTAACCGAAAGCCCCATCAATTGTGGAGCCGACTGGCGACAGAGAGCTGCAGCAGAGGGATGAAAGAGCCACATGCGGCTCCAGAGCCGCGGGTTGCTGACCCCTGGGCTAAATGTCGACTGGCGACCCCCAGGGGGAGAGCCTTCTCTGTGGAGGCTCCTGCCCTATGGAATGAATTGCCCCGGACATACGAAGGATCCCCAACCTCCGTGCCTTCCGTTGTGCTCTAAAGACCCTATTATTTCAGCAAGCCAGTCTGACAGGATAAATCATTTTAAATTGGATTTTAAAAGTGGTTTAAAATGGTTTTAATTGGAAGTTTTAATTTTGGCCAAAGATTGAATTGTTTTAATATGTTTTTTAAATTTTGTCTTGTATGTTGTTTTATCATGGCTGTTCACTGCCCTGAGTCCTTCGGGAGAAGGGCGGTATACAAATATAATAAAAACTAAAACTAAACTAAACTAAACTGAATCATAAATGCTACTTTTTAAAAAACAAATCACGGTAGTTTGTTTATAAATCATATTAACGGGTAAATATGCCAACTACATTGCATTTTAGAAAAAATATTACGGTACTCCCCGCCTAAGAAGAAACATCAGCCTGGGTCTGTTTAGCAAAAGAATATGCCTCCAGTTACATAGTTAAATAGAAATAAGCATTTGGATTTTATGACCCCTTAATTTTTCTGGCATTCTACACTAGCTTTATCATACTGTTATTTTCATCTGTTCAAATGTAATATCTTTCTAGATTGATGACCATGAATCTTAACTGTGACTAGTGGTTAATTGTGGATGGAAAAATGTGGTGAAGTCCTGATCTGTTCTATATTCTGTGCTGCTGACCCATTCAGGTTAATTATTTGCCGATAAGGGTGTTTTCTCACCCCCAAACAAGAAAGTATCCTAGAGACTCATCTCCCCATATTGAGCACTTGTTTTTTGTTTTTTTGCTTCTTCTGCCAAGTTGTCACTTAGGAAGGTGTCAGAGAGCACAGCAAGGCCTTGAACTTCATTTTCCCTCAGCTGCTATTTTAACCTATATAATTAAGCCATAGTTAGTTAACGAACATACTCAAATAAATCAGAGTCAGTGATGTGACCAAACAAAATAATTCTTTGGTTTATTCTTAGCTTGTTTTCCTGAGTCCTGTCAAGAAAAATTGGGATAACTAGAGGTTCAGCAACAGTTAAACCCGGAAACTGCAAATAGAGCCTGCATACTGTTTACACAAGATCACAATTGCAGCCAAGAAACAAAAGCTTTAAACTGATTGGATATATTCAAGCAAATCATATTACTATATGACTTAAGTAGCTTTACTGTACACCAATACTTGCTTTAATGTACACTTTTATTTCGGATTTGGCTCTTAGCCATACCAATTTTCCATGTATTTTTTTTGTTAGAGGAAACAGACTGTGCTTAGCACAACATGTTATTTGGTAATAAACAAGGAAGAAAATATTGCTGTAGAGCAGTGTTTTTCAAACTTGGCAACTTTAAGATGTATGGACAACTCCCAGAATTCCCCAGCCTGCATGATGGCTGGGGAATTCTGGAATTTGAAGTCCACACATCTTAAAGTTGCCACATTGGAAAAACTCTGCTTTAAAGCATGTTCAAAATATCTAAAACAGTAGTTAAGATACAGATCCTTTTCAGACCTTAAGATAAATATTTGCAGTTAGGAACTCTAAAAAGAAGAATATTATATTTTAAAATGCAGAAAGATACATAGGTTTTTTTCAAAAAATTTTATTTAGATATTTAATAGTTCTGATCCATGTGGAATAAGATCTATCCACCTTTATGTGCCAACTATTTCTGAAACAGAAGCTCATCATTATTCAAGAGCAAAAGGATCTTTTTAATATCTACCACCTTAAAAAAGTATCATACAAACATATAGAATAATCTGAACAGGAATCTCATACAGTTAATATAACATTGATACAGTGAAAAAAAATGAATATTGCATGGTACTGAAAGCAATATACTGTCATACAGAGTGCAAGCAGCAGCTGATTTCCTACTTAATCGATTTATAATTACATATTCAAACTGCTGTCAAAAGATGGGGCCATTATTCAGTTGATAGATCCAAGTTGCAGCTAATGGTGGAAAAACCTGTGATTATACCAACGTATTGATTTACTTGCATGTTTATTCTCTACTGCGGGGAACAACATGACAATTTTGGGCCTATTGGCTAGCTTTGGAAATTGAAAATATCAGGAGAAATGAGAAACCCACTGTTGTTACACTGCCAAGAAAACTGCAGGGGTTTCCATCTGTTCACTATCATAGATGTACCTTTTTATGCATATTATTTTGGAAAGTGCTGTGAACAACAAAAACCTAATGGACAGCGAAGATTACAACAGAAGCAGAATTCCCCACTTTACAAAAAAATAAAATAAAAATGAAAGCTTCAGCATCTTCCTCAAACTTAGCACATTCGTCCAACTCTGCAACCTTTTTATCCAGTTGAAGAAAGAACCCTCCCATGTCAATCTGCTTGTATAAATCCATTGTTTCAATCCAAACAACTAATTCTTAGCATGAACTTCTGCTTCTCCTATAGGCGAAAAATTAACTAACACTTTTATGGAATTATTTCCTCAAAGATCTCAGAATTGGCTGCTTTTAAACGTATTTTTAGTATTGCAAACTGGGGATGCCTAAACATTTTAAATTATAAATTAATATAAATAATGTCTTAACATATTTAATATAAATTATTGATACACAAATGATAAACTAATTAACATAAGCAAGGTATCTTTAATAACATAAGCGAGGCCTATGGACAGGGACCAAGCCCAAAACCACCATGTTCCCAAGGGAACTGAAAGACTGATTAGTTTTCTCCATTAACAAAGTGATCATGTTTCCTTTTATTATTGAATGGCCTTTGATAAGAAGCTTACAACTCTTAATTATATCTTTATTTTATAACAATTGAATTCTATCCAATTATTCTATCATTTCTTTGTAGAAGAAAAATCTTCTTAAATCCAATTATTTATAAGATATTTAAGGTTTTTTTTTACCCTTGAACCTTAAACTACTATCTCATGATTTTCTCATTCAAATGCCCCCTATGATATAATGCTGCCTTAATCTATAGATTCTAGCGGCTTCTTGTTCATTTCATTCTAAGTGAATGTGTCAAGGGATGTCCTATGCAGGAAATTACTACATTATTAACTTCCTTCTTGAAAAAAACTTATTCCTCTGAGGCATTGCAGTAATGAGACAAATTTCAACAGCAGCTTATGGAAAGACTGCCATATTCATTTGAAATTCTGGTTTACAAACCAGATGTAAATCCTCTCTAATTCTGAACTTATTTTATGTAAACATAGGGAAAGACATATCAATATTATTTTCTCTGGCCAAGATTTATGTTGTTTAAAAATTGAATGACTATTTAAAAATGTGTGTGTGTGTGTGTGTGTGTGTGTGTGTGTGTGTGTATGTTTTCTCAGGTTTTCGCGGGTGTTTGTATGTAGGTCTTTGGTTATTCGGGTCTTCTCCCACGTAAAACTGGAAGTGTCTTGGCGATATATATATGTAAGTTTTCACGGGTATATATGTGTGTACAGTTAATATTTTGGGTTTCTTCCCGTGTAATTGTAAACATATCCTTAAAAGGGTAGTAGCGACATTTCGACGAAATCGCATTCGTCATCTTCTGGCTGAAGTTCTCGGTTTGGTGCTTATGGGCAAACAGTTTGGAGATGTTAGGATATGTTTCAATGGAAAGGTTAAAGACAGAGAAGAGTTTATACACACTGTGAAAAATATCTTCTTAAATATCTCCTAGTTCAGGGTTGTCAAACTCGCAGCCCATGGGCCGGATGTGTCACACACTGGCCACACCCATGCCCAGTTTAGCAAAGGGAAAAAAAGTCACGATATGTCACATGATGCTGCCGTGACGCCGCAAGTTTGACACCCCTGTCCTAGTTGATTCTTTTAGCTTCTAGAAATGGACTTGTTTTCAGGTTTGTAAGGAATGATAACTTTTCAGGTCCTTAAAAGTGTTTGATTTGCTTATCAAAGACTTAGTGTCTTTGTATCAGCAGATAAATTAGAAGCAGGACCCCAATCACTGGATTGATGGGAATACCTGTTTATGCTACACAAGTACTACAATTAAAACAGCCCTGCTTAAAAGGAAGATAAGCAGGGGAAAAAATCCTCATCTATCTTCATAACATTTCTACATCAAGGGCATTTTAAGGGTAAATAATTTAGAACAGGGGTCTCCAGCCTTGGCAACTTTAAGACTTGTGGACTTCACCTCCCAGAATTCCTCAGCCAGCAAAGCCAGCAAATTCTGGAAGTTGAAGTCCACAAGTCTTAAAGTTGCCAAGGTTGGAGACACCTGATTTAGAAGAAACAACTAGCTTTATTTTCAAAAGATGCATGATTAAAAAAAAAGAAAAGATGCACTCAAAAAAGAACAAAAGGGAGAAAAGACAAGGAACTGAAAGTACTTGGAGAAAGAGGATAAACTAAAGAATGTTCTTTTTGAATTTTATGAATATCTAAATGCAAAGAGAATAGAATCAAAGACAATACAGAGGTTAGGAAAGAAAAGAGAGAGGATTGTGGATAGAGTTGGAAAGGCAAAAAAAATCATCAAGTGGTTATAGTGTTTCCAGTCAGCAAAGGAAGCAGAAACTATGTAATTCAATTTCCCGTAACAGAGAGTAGCTAAAATAAACTAAAATAAATTAAGCAAAAGTCTTCTTAGATAAGGGAGATCATCAGCAAGAAAGAAATTACAAATGTGAATATCTCTTTATAAACTTTGATACTACAAAGGATATATACAGATTGTCTTTGAAAGATGCAGGTATTACCAAATACAGGTGTAGCAACAGTTATAAAAAGGTAAAGGTAAAGGTTCCCCTTGCACATATGTGCTAGTTGTTCCCAATTCTAGGGAGCAGTGCTAATCTCCATTTCTAAGATGAAGAGCCAGTGCTGTCCAAAGACGTCTCCGTGGTCATGTGGACGGCATGACTAAATGCCAAAGGTACACGGAACGCTGTTACCTTCCCACTAAAGGTGGTCCCTATTTTTCTACTTGCATTTTTTACGTGCTTTCAAACTGCTAGGTTAGCAGAAGCTGGGACAAGTAACGGAAGCTCACCCCGTTACGCGCACTAGGGATTTAAACTGCTGAACTGCCAATCTTTCAATCGACAAGCTCAGCATCTTAGCCACTGAGCCACCATGTCCCACACCGAACAGGTATAATCTGAGCCAAATGCAGAGTGGAAGGGTAGCCAATTATTAGCTATTCAATTTACTGTAACTTAATTTTTATTCCACAAGAAAGCAACTTGAAAAGTATTTTTTCACTGTCAAGTAATTTTTGACAAAATAATTCAATATAGTACAATATAAGTCAATGGCAAAATAATTCAAACTAATGACACTTTGAGTGGGTTGGAATCTGCTTGGGTATTTGCTGTTTTGCCAATGGCAGTGAAAAAAATGTGGGCCAGTCCTGTTATGGGGTTCTACTATCCTTTTTGTCATTAGTTTTCTCTGTATCAAATATAAACACTAATCATGTGAATATCTTGTATTCACATTTCTTTACTGTTTCAGAAATCAGCTCTCTAGGCTGATACTTACAGCGTAAGGTATACTTTGGCTTCAAGCTGTAAATAGTGTCACTCTGTAGGAAACCTTTTAACTCCTTCTGCCCTTCACATTTTTGGTTGTAATCTCTCTCTTCATTCTATATGTTTGTCCTAAATGTAGATTTTAAGTCTCATTTAAGATCTAGCAGGAATATTTCCTGATTTTAGATAGATGTATTCTTACATTCATTCAGTGAAAGACAGCAGGGTAACCTAATATCTGAATATAAGCAGAGAAATTAGCTGTGTTTCTGCCTGTTAAGTTACAATAGGAGGGTAAAGAATTCAGTTTTGAAAAGACTGATTATCCATATTTTTCTCTATGATCATTACAGTAGAGGTAGGCAATCTGTGGTTTATGGGTTTTCTCTAGCCCCAGACCCAATTTGTACTGAAAAACAATGAAATTTAGTAGCTCAGACAATTTTAGCAGCATCATTGGTGAAAAATATATATATGAATGATGATGGAAATAAAAGCATAAACCATCTTTGAGACAAAACAAACCCATTGCCATCTTAAACCCCCAACCCTGAAATACTATTCAAAACAGATCAAACATTTCTAGCCCATCCGCTTATGGTATTAACATATCACCAAACAGCTCCCCATCAGCTCCTGAAGCTGGAAAAAATAACCCCTTAGAGCAGAAAACCAGACTACAAAAAGGTTACCCACCCTGCTTTATGTTAGATGCATGCATAATTTTATTGTTACTGTTGATAAAACTGGAGTGATCAGGAGTGTCTGCGACTTGATTTTAAAAGCACTGAAGTGGATGCTCTGTTCATACCTGAAAATTAAAAGAAACTTGACCATAAATAAATAAAATGTGCTCAAATTCCCGATTAAAGGCACGGTGATCTTGCCTTCTATTTTATATATTCAGCAAGTTGCAGATATAATGAGAATCTGTGTCAGACTAATTCATTTACAGATGGTAGGAGATAAACAGTCAACATTCTGTTCCCATCAACTTTCTGTGTTCTGCAAAATTTTACTACCATATTGTATATGAGGATTTTTGCCAGTACACACTCTCCAAAGTAGGGAGTAATAAATTTGGCAATTTTTTTTTTGCTTCCCATAGAAAAAATATAATTACACTTTTAAAAGTTTACCTTTGTACCTTTACAAGCACAATCACTTTTCTTGTTTTCGATTCGATTCCTCCACTCCTTATATTATTAACCTATCTTCCCTTTGCTAGTTGCTAACAGAACCATGGACAGCAGATTCTTGTTTTCTAGTTCACAATTTATAAACTTTAAAGATGTTCCTTTGAAAATTACATATGTAGTTGTTTGAAGGTTTAAGATAATGCACACATGTTTAAAGCTGTTGAAGTTTTATCATTAAGTGTACATCAAAATTGTTATGATATCCAGTGCTTTCAAGTTGGAAGAGATCACACTGTTTCAAATGAAACATGGATTTCAGAACTGTACTGAAGAGACAGTTTGTAAAATGTAACAAACCATTAGAGCAGAGGTCTCCAACCATGGCAACTTTAAGACTTGTGGACAGCCAGCAAAAAAGCTGGTTGAGGAACTCTGGGAGTTGAAGTCCACAAGTCTTAAAGTTGTCAAAGTTGGAGACCCCTGCATTAGAGGAACTAAAAGTTTGTAGTTCAAGGCACGACTACTTCACTCTCATTCTCACCTTTCTTTATTCTCCCTTCTTTTTCACACATTAATACTTGGTTAAACTTCATACTATTCAACAAAGCTCTGCTTCTCTAAACTAGGAAGTTTAGAGAAGAATTTTAAGCTAGGTTAAATGTACTATGTTATCTATGGATCCTAGAAAAGCAATTCAATGTATGATTAGAGTGTTATAATATTTATTTATTTATTTATTGGTTCGATTTATATGCCGCCCTTCTCAGAAGGATGGAAGGCTGAGTCAACCTTGAGCCTGGTGAGATTTGAACTCGCAGTAATTGTAGGCAGCTGGCAGCTAAGTGCTACTTAACAGCACTTTAGTCCGCTGCACCACCAAGGTTCAGGAAGATGCAGTTGAAACTCAATTATACAGCTCACTAGGTCATTCATCTTTGCTGTCCAGTGAAATCAAAGAACTTTTAAGATTCTCAAAGCTAATAAAACCCCTTTCTAAAAATTTCTCACACAAAAACGTCATTTTTGTCATCTGTGAATTCTACACTATCTGCAGGGAATTGTTGAGTCATATTTTGCCTGATTTTAATTTTATTTTTACAGTGGGAGAAGGGCTTAGTTTGCTTCTTAATAATCTCTTGTCATTGGCTCTGTAATTTTCTTTGTAGCCTGTTGTAACTAAATACACTGCAATGCAATGCATTGACATTGAATTTTCTGTAGTATCAAAGTCAGACCTTTAACAAGTTACAAGTTACTTGGCCATAGTTTTATGTATGCATATCTTATTTAACTTTCAGGTTTCATATTTTCTCCTAATCCATTTTCTGCAGTCTTTAAATGTACAATTTTCATGTGTTCTTTAAAATCTCAGCTCTTAGTGAATGGGGCTTAGATATGGCTAGAAAAGGGATGACTAGATCACTGCAAATCCTCAGAATTTACATAAGACTCCACAAGATTCCAAGCACTTTTAAGCTTCTCTGCCCGAATATTAATTAAAATATTTAAATGAGCGACATTTAAAGGTGAATGAAAACTACTCTTCTCATTTTGCTAAGAATCATTTACCAGTATTAAGACATGGCAACAAATAGCACACTAACCTCCAACTAAAACCTTCTGATATCTGTATCAAAGCAGCAGAATTTTAGCAACAGGCAGCATAGTTTCTTGTAATTTTGTGGAAGGAACCAATGTAAATTGGATACAAAGCCTAAAGTAGGGCATATTTTGCAGGGGTGAAATCCAGCAGGTTCTGAAAGATTCTGGAGAACCGGTAGTGGAAATTTTTAGCAGTTCAGCGAACCTGCAAATACCACCTCTAGTTGGCCCCCCGAGTGGGGTGAGAAGGGAGATTTTGCAATATCCTTCCCCCAGGAGTGGGGAGGGAATGGGGATTTTGCAGTATCCTTTCCCTGGAGTGGGGTGGGAATGGAGATTTTGCAGTATCCTTCCCCTGCCATGCCCAACAAGCCACACCATGCCCAACAAGCCACGCCCACAGAACCAATAGTAAAAAAAATTGGATTTTACCACTGATATTTTGTTAAAAATCCTTCTAACATGCTGAAAAATCTTCCTGGCTTCCATATTTGATGTGGCCTCACTCATTTTGCAACCATCAAGCCTTCACATTGATGAGCCTTCTACCCAAATGTGAAGTTTGTCTCCCAAAGGTTCCCTTCTCCCCCAATGAGGTCCAATGAGAAGGAGATTATATTATCTTTACACAAACAATTCCACTTAGTTGAACCTCCCTCTGGGTATATATGTATCAGATTGCCATGTTAAGATATAAGAGTGAGTCTCTAGATCAGTAATGGCTAACCTTTTCCGGACCGAGTGCCCAAAGTGTGTGCATGCATGCGCAAATGCACATGTGCCTGAAACCCCAAAATGCAATGTGCACAGGCCCCCATGCATGCATGTGCCTCCGCATACACCCTGCCACCCTGTGCTTGTGTACGTGCCCCCATGCATGCCCCATCTGCACGCATCCCCCCTACATTCACCCTGCCACCCCACACATGCGTGCACAGCCCTCTGCACACACACCACCCCCACGGATGCATGGCAGAGACCTGAAGACCAGCTGGCCAGCGGGAGGTGCGTGCGCGGGGTGACGGCTTGCGTGCCCACAGAGAGGGCACTGCGTGCCACATCTGGCACGCGTGCCATAGGTTCGCCATCACAGCTCTAGAACAACATGTTTCAATGTAAAGTGTTTTTATTCAGAATGCCAGCTAGACGTGGCCCCTTCCAGGATTGTATTTTTCCTCTCTTCATTTCTGCACGTTTAGGTTCATCCTTCAAATATCAATTAGAATTTGGTGGTGATTCAGCATAATTAATTCTTACTGAACTGTCATTGTTTCCTTTCTCATTCTGATTATTTTTCCTTAAAATGAGTAATTAGTACTTTGTGTGAAGTTGCCTTTCATGCAGCGGATAAGACAAAGCTCTTCTCCCAGGTGTTGGACCAAGATGTTAGATGAGTCCCTTCTGTTGAATGAGTGAGGGCTTGCTATATCCAATGGGAACTATGTATTTCTGGGGATAGGTATTATGTGTTATATTGTTTCATTTTATATTTATATTTTATTTTGTTACTTTTATTGATTTATATCATCTGCAGTTCCAATCTACAATCTACAAATTCATAAAATAAAATGACAATAGCAGTCTCATGAATTTGTTTCTACTTCCCTTTTATATATGGATGACATTGTTTGGGCTATGCAAGGATGAGCATTTTGGAAATTTGAATTGACTCTTAGAATTTATTTATGTATTCATTTATTTATATTGATCAAATGAATACATAAGAGCTGTGGTGGCGCAGTGGTTAGAATGCAGTACTGTAGGCTACGTCTGCTGGCTGCCGGCTGCCTGCAATTTGGCAGTTCAAATCTCACCAAGCTCAAGGTTGACTCAGCCTTCCATCCTTCCGAGGTGGGTAAAATGAAGACCCAGATTGTTGGGGGCAATATGCTGACTCTGTAAACCACTTAGAGAGGGCTGTAAAGCATTGTGAAGTGGTATATAAGTCTAAGTGCTATTGCTATCAAATTAATACATTGCCCATCTCACTATCTGAGTGACTCTAATTGGTTTACAAGTAAAAAGACAATAAAATCTTTACAGCAAAAAAAAAAAAAATTTTAAAGGACGGAGACAACAACCTCAAGTCACCAACCACCCTCAAGGTTGCATCCCACTATTGCTTCCCCATCTTTGTTGATTTAACTAAGTCTTAATGTTCTTCTAGAAAGCTGAAAGAGGGGCAATCTCATGTATCACCACTGCTGGTCTTCTGATCCTTGTCTACTACCACAATATCTAGTTGATTGGCGAGTTGACTGGCATGTCTGAATCTGGAAATCCTACAGGATTTTTGTCCTGTTATTCTCTGATGACTTTCTGTGGAATCTCCATCTGGACGTGGGAAAGTCTAATTCATACATTGTGCAAATATTCCTGTACACAGTGCCAGCTACTTTTGCAGTTTGTTCTATTGCTGCTTGCATCTTTCATCATGCCACTATGCGTTGGACTGTCTCTGAGGCCTCTCTGTGTAGTCCCCACCCATCCTCTTTCTGATTGGTATGAACGTAGAGTAGAAACATCCATATATTGTGAGGAGCTTCTGGTCTTAATGCTGATGGGGTAGAAATGCCAGCAGAGCACATAGCAATCTCTCTCTCTCTTCCTCCCTCCCTCCCTCCCCCTCTCTTTCCACTGATATGTAAATTGCTGATTACTCATAGCTGCAGTATATAATGTCTGAGGCTTTTTTTTTGGAAGTGGAGCAAAGTGCTCTTAGCCAAAAATACCTCCGCTTTCCTGGGCTGTGTGCCTGAGAAGCAAAGAGAAAATTGTTGAATCATGCCTCTTCAGCTCATAGCACTGACAACTGAGCCACAAAATACTGGGTTACTGGGGAAAGTGAACAGTTTCACATGAAGGCAGGGAGGACCAGAAATGTCACTATTTTTTGATATTATTGTGCCCTGTTATTATTATACCCTATTTTTAAATGTATGGAAACATTTGAGGAAGACATTGGAGATGCATATTCAGCAGTATTGAAAAAAGTATGTTAAATAAGTTACCATTTTTACTATTATATATCATTAATGTGTTTGGGTTACTTGACTGTTATGGACTGGATTTAGACTGCAGTTCTAAATCAAGAATAAAGCCTTATCAGAATCAGTGTAACAAAGGCATATCTAAGCTAAGTTCATAACAAGTCAACAACAGTCCGTGAATGTGTGATAGAAGGATAGAAGGAAGGGGTAATGGAATTATCAATCCAGCTGTGAGACATTACACAAGATATCATATGGATTACAAACTTACAGTCAATTGAGGAATATATATATATATATATATATATATATATATATATATATATATATATATATATATATATATGTTTTTCTTCTAGCCAGGTTTTCCCTACGTAGCCAAGGTTTTTTTGTAGCTCCAGCTCAGTAGAATCTCATCTACTCGGTTCTGGGCTTTTTTCCTTTCTAACACCTAGCAAGCTCTGACTTGGCTACGTAGGGAAAACCTGGCTAGAAGAAAAACACACATAGACCCTACGAAGAAGTAAGAAAATTGATACTATGCCTTTACAGGGAGGAGGTGGGTGTGGCCTACTGACGACAGCTAACGAGCTAGAAATGGATCTATTTAGGTCTCCCACCTAGCAGTCAGAGCTTGCTAGGTGTTAGAAAGGAAAAAAGCCCAGAACCGAGTAGATGAGATTCTACTGAGCTGGAGCTACAAAAAAACCTTGGCTACGTAGGGAAAACCTGGCTAGAAGAAAAACACACATAGACCCTACGAAGAAGTAAGAAAATTGATATATATATATATGTAAATAAATTGTTTTTTTAGTGAAATGGGCAGAAGAATAAAGATATTGAAAATATTATGTATGTAGACCTGTAGGAAAGTAGGTGGAGATAGGTTAGTTTACTGATTGTTTAGTTTAGGAGAAGGGATGTTATGTTATATCAATATACGTAAAAGATTCGAATTAAGAGATACATGTATGGGGGAGGAGGAAATGGATAGATTATGAGTTGAAATTGCTAAATTAGGATTTATTATATAGTTTTACAGCTGAAAGTTGCTTTGAATGTTGCTTTGAAATGTATAGTATAAGGGGGATATAATGATATTGTTAGAAGGATAGATTATGAGTTGAATAGATGAAATTGCTAAATTAGAATTTATTACATAATTTTATAGTTGAATGTTGTTTTTGAAATGTATAGTATAAGGGGGATATAATAATATTGTTAGAAAGAAAGGGTTAGTATATGGGGGGTGGTACAAAAGGATGGTAAAGTATTATATAATCTGTTATTAATTTGGGTTTTATTTTGGAGAAGCCACAGGGGGAGGGGAGGGGGAGGGGGGTTAGGGTGGAGGGGGGGAAAGGGGGAAAAATTTGTATTTGAAAAACTTTTTCAATTAAAAAAAAACCAACAGGACTGTATGCTCATTTATTTAGAATAGAGGTGTCAAACTCATGTCGTCAAGGGGTGTCACGTGATTTATCATGATTTTTTCCCTCTTCGCTAAACCGGACATGGGCATGGCCAGTGCATAACACATCCGGCCCACGGCCCGCGAGTTTGATAGCCCTGATTTAGAAGTACTCACTTGTTCATTAAGCATGCATCTAAATAAAATATTTTTTTAATAACATATGATTAACTGAAAAAGTCCCCATAGGAAATACTATCCTTCTACAAATATTTTTTTATGCTTCCTAACTCCCATATGATTTTAGTATTTAGGAACAAAGAATTACATTGTACTTTTGAACTTTTGTTTTCTTTTGTTTTTTACAGAGGCATTTTTATTGTTGAGCAATACCATTATATATCATGTCATCTCCCATATTAAAGTGATCATTCTCTTTTTTTGATCATAGCCATAATACAGATTATCTATCACAGTTATAATTCAGATGATAATTCACCATATTGTGAAACATATATCCCACATTATGGTGCAAAATTTATGTACTGACTCAGAAATAAATTTCTGGAACATAATCCCACAGATGTTGGTTTAGGATTCCAGTCACAGAGTAGTAAAAAAAGAAGCTTTTACAGTAAATGACATTCCTTGATTTTATTCTTATGGCAAATTTATTTTGCTTGAAAGATAAGTCTGAAATAAATAAACAGTGATAAGTCTATTTTTATTTTAACAATTTGAAAGGGTTCCGAGTAACACCCCCAACCAATGAAGACTCCAAGGCCAGCAGTTCCTCAAAGTTCCATTTATTATAGATGTCATATTGGGACATCTGGGAAAACCCGAATCTGAAAGCTCCTGGGTTTTCCCCACCCAAAGGAAAGTCAAAGTCCTTTCCCCTGCACCCATATGTCCATCCCATGGTCCAATCAATCCACTGTCCCAACTGAAGATGCCTCCCAGTCACACCATTCCAGGTACAGGCTGAATGTCTTTGACTCTCAGAAAAAAGAATGTTGTTATGGGTACATACTTCTACAAACTCCACGCAAACCCCCCTCCCAGTTTCCCACAGACTAAGTGTAGCAGCCCTGAAGATTCAAAAGAAAAGATGGCCTCCAGGGCTGACAATTATCCCAACTATCATACTGTAAATTCAAGTGCTGTCCTGTAACATAATTTCTAATGAAAATATTCCTGGACTTCTTAAAACTTATAGATAATCTTAACCATTTTGGTCTAGAGGTTAAGACACCAGGCTAGAAACTGGCAGATGGTGAGTTATAGTCCCGCCTTTGGCATGAAAGCCAGTCACTCTCCCTTAGCCCAATCCACCTCACAGGGTTGTTGTTGTGGGAAAAATAGGAGTTGGAAGGAGTACTAGGTATTCCTAGTACCTAGTGAGTTATTTATAAAAATAATAAAGGTAAGAATAAATAAATAAATAAAAATGATGGATGACTATCCCAGTGCATTGAAAATACATGAATCAGCCCAGAAAAAAGCACAGACAAAATGGGATAATAAAAGGACTTGGCAAAGTGTAATTTTAGCAGCTTGTTTTCTGATAAACTGTGCTTTTATATCTGGCCACAGTTTTTAAGGCAGCCATTTTGTCAGCACATTTAATATCATCCAATAGAGGGTTCCTCAATGCCCAAGAAAGGTGTCTACTCCTGCCATGAACAGTTTAGCTACCAATATAATTGTTAGCAATCATATACTCTAGACCAGTGGTGAAATCCAAATTTTTTTACTACTGGTTCTGTGGGTGTTGCTTGGTGGGCGTGGTGTGGCCCCAGGGGAAGGATATTGCAAAATCTCCATTCCCACCCCACTCTGGGGCCAGCCAGAGGTGGTATTTGCTGGTGCTCCAAACTACTCAAAATTTCCACTACTGGTTCTCCAGAACCTGTCAGAACCTGTCAGAACCTGTCAGAACCTGCTGGATTTCACCCCTGCTGTAGACCCAATAAAACTAACCCTGAAGGATAATATAGCTGACTATTCACAAATAAATGTTAAAAATCAACTGATAAATGCCCAGCATTTTCATATAACAGACAACAAAATGCAAAGACAGAATGACTCACATTTTTCATATATTTACAAAGATCTAGAATTCTTTTGTCTAGTTCTAACATAGATTTATCATAACAAAAAAAATTTCAACTTAAATGTAAATAACTTGCTGATATATAAAATATGTTCAGCAAGCTCTTTATTAAAAGTTAGAGCTGTGTAAAGCTTTGAGGGATGCTTCGGTTTTGATGTTTCCTATTATATCCTATGGATAAATCTTTGTCATATAAATCCTGAAGATTTTCAACTGAATTAGTTTGCATTTTCAACTGCAAAATTGAAATCATAACCTCTCCTGATCTCAAGTCTCCAATGTGAATCAAGTTAGACCTGATTTACACAGGGCTATTAAAATGTAACTCTTCCACTGTATTTCCCAGGAGCAATGTCCTCGAGAGCTACTCTTTATCATCTAGACCAGAGATATTATACTTTTGTTCTATTCCCCAAAAATCTCATATTCAGAATTCCACATGTGTTCATTTCAACATGAAATAGTACTGAATAAAGAACAATTGTAAAGTTTTAGAGATATCTAAATGTGCTGAATGAAGTGAATATTTATTTACTGAGAATATTTTCTGTAGTAATATTGTTGGTGTATTCTTTTTAAAGGAATGGGATCTTATTGATAAATTAGGAGAGAAAGAAATATTTCACTGTCCTTTAGGTGACAGTGAAATATTACTCTGCAAAATACATCTGGATATGGTTTGGCAAGACATACCAAAAGTAGGTCATGTGAAGTGCACATGATTATAAAATTGATGGAATGACATGCCATAATAATAGATCTCATATCATCAGGGAGATACAACACCTCCGAGCTGTGAAAATAGCAGGCAAGACTTTTAAAATAAGTTAACCCTTATCACATTCTGCCTACATTTGCTGAACACACTTAAACTGAAACAGTTGAAAGCTGGTGTCATCCATAGACAACATACTAAGCTTAGTTAGTTTTAATATTAGTTTTATTAGTTTTTATTGTGGCTTGTGTTATTAGAATGCAGCCTATTTGGGTAGTGATTTTAAATATTTTAAAGATTGATTTAATATTGGAATCCCTAAAACTGTGGAAATGTCCTTTTGAGTTTTGAGATTTTGAGGAAATAGTTAATTGTGATTTATGCAAATTAACCTATAGCCATGAAACCTTTACAAATTTCTCTAATTCCTTCTTAATATAGCTAGGTGAATAGCAAGCATTTGAGAGTGTCAAGACCATATCATAGATTTAAAAGATATATCTTAGCTCCCATTTTTATCCTACTAATCTGATTAAGTGCTATTGCCAGCATTTCTATAGCTAGGTTGAATAGTAAAGATGATTCTCTAAACTATATTCTGGATTTGCATGGTACATTGCATTGTAAACTACCCTATTTGGGTTAATATAGTAATCAATATTTTATGTTTTTGTAGTTTTTGGTCAGGTGGACGAGAAAGTGATTAGTGAATTTTGGATCTAGAATTAATCTTTTGTTTGCAACTATTAAAGACAAATATAAGTAATGCATAAGATTTGCATCAGACAGAGCAAACTACAGATGTAACAAAATGTATAATTTAGAGTCTTGCTGGTGGTCTGGAACAGGAAAGTAAAAATCTTATTCTTGGTCATCAAAATTTTTGATCAAAATTCTTGATATGAATTCTAGTTAAGTAATTTGTCAGAGTCCCATTCATATTTCAGTTAAACCATGGATGTCTGACTTTAATCCAATATATTATGGCATGGATGATTGATCACCCAAAGCACTTCCCATTGTTTCTGCCTTCCTTAAGAATGACCACTTTTAAAATCTAGGAAACCCTGAAAAAAGGGAGTAACATATATAATGCTTTTAAATATCTATATTAATCAAAGGCCATTTCAACTTGAATTTATGACAATTCAACAATACATAATAGTAACAATAAATTCTCTATATAGTAGCGTGAATAAAATTAATGTGGAAAATGTTCAGATAATATGAAACAGATCTGCCTATTTTTCTCTAAAACTGGATTTATTATTAGAAGTTATTTTTATCAAGATAACGATGATATTCTCCTCCCCGTTTTCCACAATAGTGGAGCAAAATACCACAAGCCACTAAATAAGATCTTCTGGGAAATTAAAATAAAGCCTTAAACAGAGAATAGCTAGTTTAATGTTACTGTTGAGATCAATTCCCTTCTGAAATATCAAATTCTATTTTTCTCTTTCCTATCACATAGTCCGTGAATGTGTGATAGAAGCAAGGGATTATATTCATAGGTCATGTTCCAAACTCACCCATATTTAAGTGGTTGTTAAATAAAACCCGGCTAGTGTTTACAGATGCACATATTCACAAACTATGTGAATGTGGGATGAAAAAAAAGTAGGATTTCATATTTCACATGAGATTGTCATTAAGAGACATTTTTTCCACTCTCATTGTAGCCCCTAGTAACACTCTGAGCCCAATATTTAAAATACTTTTTGATATTTGAAATCAGAAGGAGGCTCATAGAAGAGAAGAATGCTGATCAAGGGCAGCTCAAGATGTTTTACTTGCTGGGTTGAAGGATTGCATAGCATCCCCTCTTATTTATAGATTGCCATCCTCCGATTATCTTTGGTCTGCTATAAGATCACATAAGGTGTGCAAGCTCCATGTCCTATCAATTAAGCAGAGTCATCCGGTGGAATCACAGAACTATTCCTTCTCTGTTGCCAACCCCAACCCCAATCCCTGCAGAAGTTCAACTGGACCTGACCTTACTGTGTTTTTTTTTAATGCCTACCGTACTTCTATCAGATGAGTCCCACTTGTTCTTCAACGTATTAAGCGCTTTCTTGGTGGTTATTGATCCATTTCCTGTAAACAGTCCCTTGTAGTACTGATAGTATCTTATACAAGGAAATAGGACTCATGCTTTAACATTCCCCTGAACATTACTGCTGTCCATATGAATTAATGACATGAAATTCATTTACCATATGGCTAAACCATATACATATTGATCTTCCCAAGTTGTTTGCTGAGATTCAATGTGATTTGCTTGGTTTTGTATTACTGTATGTGTAAACACAGCCATTAAGTATTATAAATTATCATTTATAATGTAATACTCTACAGTATGTAAACTCAAGCATGATGGCTTAATCAACAAATAGTACTTTAGCAGAATATGTGATCCCAACCAACAAAATTGTTAGGGTGATTTCCATTCTACAGTGCCTGTGCTGCAGATAATCAAATAGTATTTTGCAGCTTTCAATCTCAACAGGAACAAAAGATCTGAGAAACTGTGAGACTTGTATCTGGCCTCAAACCACATTTAGTGCCTTTGATCCAATTGCTGAGGAATACAGGATGAATAGTTATAGACTATTTATTGTATTTATTTATTTATTTATTTTATTAAATTTCTATACCGCCCTACTCCCGAAGGACTCAGGGCGGTGAACAGCCACAGGATAAAACACATAAATACAAAAATTTAAAATAGAATAAAAATAGAATAAAATAGACTAGAATAAAAATAGACTACTCATGATACTTTCATCATCCTCTCATCTCCCACTCTTGTTAGATCTGACAAGTATTACTGCCTATTACAAGGTCTTCCAACCTAACAATTCATCTACCCATCACCCTAGCGATATCAAACCTGCCAGCATCTGTGATTTATTGCCACAGCAATGGATAGTTGATGCTATAAATCACTGGTCTAAACAACCTTTACATCCCAGGCATGGAACAAAAAGTATACCGAATTGCTTGAAGAAAAATGCCAACATACCTCATTTTGGATTCTAATCAAGACACATTAATGATAAGATTCTAAGATCAAAATGTATATCTTAGTAGTTGGGAAAACCAAATCTTTTTCATTGGTAGATTAACATACTACATGAAACCGTAGCATGATTTGCTTGGTTTTGGCATAGTTTGTTTCTCTGAACAGACCCATTGTGGTATGTAAACAGAATTTATAGCTTAATATTAATTTGAAATCAATTCAGATCTTTTAGTTGAGAATTAATAACCAGCTCAAATTACCATATTATGTAATGATCTAGTCATCTTGAGAGAGTGTTTGGAAAGATGGAAGAAAAGATAAGTAGAGACGAACCAGTAGCAATGTCAATGTTCTCAATTACAGTGGTAATGAGAATACAATTGAAAGATCTGAAGACTGGGAACAGATCCACCTGGATCAGGGGTGGGTTCTACTTACCTTTACTACCGGTTCGCAGCGGGGCCGTGTTCATGCATGCGCTTCACTCATGTGCGCGCTCTTCTGCCAAGCGCAGAAGCATTTTGATGATGTCAGGGTCAGTGGGTGGAGCCTCCCGCCAGTTTTACTACTGGTTCTATAGAACCGGTATGAACTGGGGGCAACCCACTACTGGCCTGGATCTATCTATGTAGTTGATAAAAAACAGACTTGATAGTACATAATCAATCAAAAAAGAATTATTAATTTGAAATGTTCCTCATTAACTGAGCTGTTTAATAAACCTTTGTTAGTTCTATGTTAGCAATGGAAAAATAATAGCTGATTAATGTGGTATAACACTTATCTAATAATGGAAAACAACTAAACTCAAGTTTTAATACTTATCTCTATCAATTGAACTGCAATGGCAATATGAAAAAGAAGCAGATTTTCTTTTTGTTTTTGGGAAAAGTTAGAGCTGTTAAAAATCATATTTGTTTATTTCTTATAGTGATTTATATAGCTGTCATTGTGACTGAACAATGATCATAAGAACTAGGAACCTCCTGTAGTTCTCTGGAATTTTATAATCTTAGATAATAACTGATACCTTTTATTATCTATGACTGGCCACCAAATTCTACAGGATCTGAATTGTGGGATCTACTTTGCATTGTTTTAAAATAGCTTCCTAGTTTCTTTAATTTAATTAAAAAAAACACTGTTTGATAACTTGCCTTAATTTAAACCCTTAAGGAGATTCAGAAAAAATATGATTGTCCTTTGCTCTTATTGTTAGAAACACACAGCTGCCATATTCCATACCATATAGCTCAGCACCCTGAGTAATTGCTTCTATTTTTCCTCAATGACTAGTTGACAAATGACTAGCATTGTGCAATAGGTGAGAGACTGACAGAGATGATGGTTGTCTTACATGTATTGCCAATCAATGTCATTCTTTGTAATTCTTCCCAATCAACAATTCCTACAATTTCTAAAAAATGGTTGCAGTTTCATACAGTATATTCTTAAACATGCCCTGCTTCATTTAATTTTGTATCTATAATAGTTATAGGATCTTGTAAACTTTTTCTGTAAAAAAAAAAAACCCTTTAAAAATACTGTATTTCTGTTTATCATAGATCATTATTGTAGATCATTTATTTCTATAAAAATCTGAAACCTTGTGTGATTTTTCTTTATAATCTTTCTATACGAGTAATTCCATATTCCTTGTAACTTGACCAATATTCATAATGTCTTCTAATATACATATCCTCATTTGAATAAGATTTTTCTATTACATCCTAGAAGAACGCAAAAGAGTAAATGTAGGAAGGACTATAGGAGTACACGAAGTCTAAAAAGTAATGAAGATAGGAATAAAATGACCTATCCCTTGCATAGGATTTGATTAAACATATTAAGAAAAATCTTTACTTAATTTTAGATTGTAAATATCACAGTCCATGCACCTGTTTTGTTTGTTTATTGCTGTTCAATTATGATGCTGTCTCATTCATTATCATCTCATATATGCAGTACCTAGTGCAAAGCTTAATTATATTCCAGAAAATCACAATTTTAAAGTATATAAAAGAAGCCTTCTTCTTTTTTACAAGGAATTACAGAACACCCTTCTTGGAAATGATATTTATATGTGCTGGGGCTACAAAGTCCATAATTTCAAGACAACATACTCTGGTAAGACGTTGTATAAGTTTTATGTCCACTAAATCTAGAAAGCATTAACTTGAGCAAGATTACAATAGAATATAAGCAATAAGGTTAATGGAACAATGTCAGTAACTTGTACCAGATTTTACTGAACCTCAAGATTAAAACATGTAGAAAAGCAGAAGATATTGTACTGAGGCAATACAACCTAATGGATGTTGGAAGCAGTTGTAACCTGGCTTCTGTATTAAATGATATTGAAAAAGTCTTCCTCAAATGTCAGATTTGAAAGTAAGCTTGAGAGTGATAAAAGAAAGCCGGGTATAAATTTAGGAAGAAAGGCAGAAAGGCAGAAAGGCAGAAAGGCAGAAAGGCAGAAAGAAAGAAAGAAAGAAAGAAAGAAAGAAAGAAAGAAAGAAAGAAAGGCCTATTTAAATATTCAGCATAGATATTTGAGTTGATGGAAATGCTCAAAAGATGAAATTGAATCTACTGCCTGAATCAGAAATTTCCAATCTAATTCAAATTGTTGGTTTTACCAGTGCATCTGCCTCAGTTAAAATTGAATGGGTTTGATTTAGGCAATTTAACTGAGATGGATGCACTTCCTTAAACCAGATCAATTTTGCTTTCCAAATAAATGCAACAGTTTATATCTAATCGAATGAAAATCCTTGAATCAGTTCATATACTAGTAAAAGTACATTCTCTTATGTTATGGTATTACTACTAATTTGTTTACTACTTCTTCTGCCTCTGTGTCTCCTTTTAGTGCTTATTAACCTATTTCCTAATTTGCTGGCTATTTTAATTTCTCTATTTATGAGATTTATATACCACATTTCATTCAGGAGCTCAAGGTAATCTACAAACATTCCTTCCTGATGTTTTCCCCCACAACCACAAGCCTCTGAGATAGGGAGAGAATGACTAGCCCAAAATCAGCCAATAAGCTGTGATTCATGGTTAATTAGAACCTCAGTCTACCTTTCCTTTTCCAACACGTATATTCTACGCTATATAATGACATGGATGAATGAATGGTGTTTTGCTACTGCTGTACTCCTTATTCTCCAAAATACTAAAAGGCATTTGCATATTGAGGGTGCAAATGAATTTTTCTGAATATAGACATACTTAAATTCCCACGAATAGACTTTGTTTGTTTGTTTATTTATTTATTTATTTATTTATTTATTTATTGGTTCGATTTATATGCCGCCCTTTTCCGGAGACTCAGGGCGTCTTACAATGCGTTAAGCAATAGCCTTCATACTTTTGTATATACCTGCTTAGTAGGGCTTTCGGCCCCCCCAAGGGGTGTTCTTTTTTATACAAAGTCAGCTTATTGCCCCCACAAACCGGGTCCTCATTTTACCAACCTCGAAAGGATGGAAGGCTGAGTCAACCTTGAGCCTGGTGAGATTTGAACTTGCAGTAATTGCAGGCAGCTGATGTTACTTAACAGTGCTTTAGTCTGCTGCGCCACCAAGGCTCTTTTATTGAACATGAAAAGAATAGAATAGCCACATGCTGTATATTAAATGCCTCTTTATCCTTTTAAAATAAAGAACCACTAAGAATAGAATTTTCATTGACTGTGAGCTTTTGTATCCCAGACTGATCAGACATGTAGATCCTTCATCATGGTAGGTATCCACCCCTATATTAAAATAAGTTTAATGTGGAAATTGAGTAGAATTATTTCTAAATTTGTTTTCCCCATATAACTTTTTTCTGAGTAATGCATGGCTCTATTGTGATCACTCAGTTTCTAAGGGACCCGTTCTAAAAAGGAAGAAGGAACCATCTTAACTCTACTGTAAAAAATATATATAGTTTAAGCCAATGGTGAAATGTAAAATTTGTTACTACGGGTTCTGTGGGCATGGCTTAGTGGTGGTGGGGTAATGTGACTGGGTGGGAGTGGCCAACTTTTTTTTTTTTTTACTTTTAAAAGCATTTTTTCTACAACCTCTTTGGCTGAAGAGGTTGTAAAAAAACTGCTTTTAAAAGGCTCTGACGATCCCAGCTGAGTTGCCTGATCATCAGAGGCTTTTGTTTTCTTTTAAAAGCATTTTTTTCTTGCTTTTAAAAGAAAAAAAAGCCCCTGACGATCAGGCAATTCAGCTGGGATCGTCAGAGCCTTTTAAAAGCATTTTTTCTGAATTTTCATCTGAAGAGGTTGTAGAAAAAATGCTTTTAAAAGTCTCTGACGATCCCAACTGAGCTGCGCGATCGTCAGAGGCTTTTTTTTTTTACTTTTAAAAGCATTTTTTCAGCCGAAGAAAAAATGCTTTTAAAAGTAAAAAAAAAAAGCCTCTACTGATCGCGTGGCTCAGCTGGGCATGGTGGGTGGGCAGGGATTTTTGCTACCGGTTCTCTGAACCACCTGCTATCATCGCTACCAGATCGGGTGATCCGGTCAGAACCGGGAGCATTTCACCCCTGGTTTAAGCTACCCTATGCGATCAAAGAGAAGTTCACCTGCAGTGCAGATGTGGCCTAGGATCAAAAATGCATTATTTATGTTGGATTATTCCCAATACTCTTTTCACAGCATATACCTAATGTTAATAGAAGAGATGGCTTTATGCCACATTGTAGAAAGCCTTAAGTCACACTTGTCTTATGTTTTTATAAATATAGAACAAAACCCAGCAAGCTTGTGGCTTCACCTAATTCACAGGTTTTAATTACAGAAACTCATGCATTACTGTATATTTGTACAGGGCTGATGATTTTAAGTAAAAAAAATCATTTGGTGAGGCAGCTTTCAGATTTTTGCTCAGTTATTTTCACCAGACAATTAAACAATTATTATTTGTTAATAACAATTAAAATATAGTTTTTAAATATTCTGATTTTCCCTCATTAATAGATTTATTCTCTGGCAAAGATATAAGAAGTAATGGAAAAACTCAAGAGAAATAAATGAAAGATCTTATTGAATGCTTCGCTTCCCTAGATTCTACAAATATTATTTAGACAGTATAGAGAAAAAAAATAAAAAACAGAGAATTAGAAGATCAAAACCTAAATAATCATGATAAAGAACTGTTAGAAGGAATTCATCATCTGTGGCGTCTCACACATGCCTCTTAGATGTAAGTTAAGTATGACTGTTCCATACATACTGAATATATAGAATATTGTGGATCATTGTATTAGTTAATTGAAGGTTAAATTATGTTTGAGAAATGAATTGTGAGGAGAAATCCAACATTTTTCATGGATAAGTCCATTTTTATAGTGTTTGTAATCTTTTCTACTTTATTTTTTCCTTACTCTGCAGTAAATTATATTTTAGTACCCGGACATCTCAGGGCAGATTTTGCAGTTTGGCAGCACTTGTATTCATCAACCAGCATCAGCTAAACAACTTGTTTGAATTCCTGAATTATTTTTGCTAGTATATTAATTAAATATCACTACAGGCCATAATTCTGCTCTGCTGTGAAAAAAAAAGGTGGAACATAAATGTATATATCTCTATCTCTATCTCTATCTCTATCTCTATCTCTATCTCTATCTCTATCTCTATCTCTATCTCTATCTCTATCTCTATCTATCTATCTATCTATCTATCTATCTATCTATCTTTTTTCTAACATAGATGCTGCTTTTGAGAAATGAATATTGATGAAATTGTTATATTATGGATTTATTGCTATTTTTTAAAAAAATTGGGCAACATATACAATAGGAGCTCAACCAATCTCATTGTACATACATATCTTGTGCACTGACAATAAAGATTTTATTTATTTATTTATTTATTTATTTATTTATTTATTTATTTATTTATTAGTTCGATTTATATATGCCGCCCTTCTCCGGAGACTCAGGGCAGCTTACAATGCATTAAGCAATAGCCTTCATACTTTTGTATATACCTGCTTAGTAGGGCTTTTTGGGGCCCCCTGAGCGGTGTTCTATTTTATACAAAGTCAGCTTATTGCCCCCATAAACCGGGTCCTCATTTTACCTACCTTGAAAGGATGGAAGGCTGAGTCAACCTTGAGCCTGGTGAGAATTGAACTCGCAGTAATTGTAGGCAGCTGGCAGCTAAGTACTACTTTAACAGCAGCAGTTTAGTCCACTGCGCCACCAGGCTCTTAAATTTAAATTGATTTGATTAGAATTGAATTGAATTGAGGAGTTGTTTAAAAAATAGGAGCTGTATAACTGAAATGATCTTTGGAATCTCTTAATGGAAGAGAAATAGAAAAGAACTGTAGTTTTTTTCCATACAGTAGGTGATAACAAAGCAAAATAGAGGCTTTACAATATTTTGCATTTTATTACCTGATCAGTGAGTTCTCATTTAAACAATATTGGGTTAGCAATGGGATGAAGAAGTTTCTAGTTGCCACAAAGAGAGAGTTTATGAGCAAGATTATTTTATCTTCAGTCATATATTGAACGGATGTAAAGTAAGCTATATCACAAGCTTACTTATTTATAATTTTCTGCCTAAAGTAGACTTCCTCACAGAAAAACAAGTAGTAAGAAAAGGGCTTCCAAAAGTACATTCGTACATCATTTATTGTCCTTGGATGTGACCATCAAACAAATACAGCAGATCTTTGGTGATGTTTCAAATAATTCATATTTTGTAAACTTTGCTAGAAACCCACAAACTAAGGTTACAGTTCTGTTGTTATGTAGGGTACATTCCAGCGCCATAAATTTGATCCAGGGGTGGGCTCCTGGGGTTTGGCAGGGTTTGGGCGATCCTCTAGCCAAGGATCGCCAGGGTTCAATGAAACCCCAAATGCTACCCCTGGCTGGCCACGCCCACCTCGCTCTTCCCCTCCCACCCCACCCCTCCCCTCCCAGGAGTCTCCATACGGCCCGTTCATCATTCCAAGTAAGTGCAGGAGGGTCTGGGAGGGGCAAAAAATGGGCCTACCAGAGGTTCTGGAAGTCAAGAAATGGGTCTGTTCCTGGCCTCCGGAGGGCCTCCAGACCCCGGGGAAGCAGTTTCGCCCTCCTGGAGGCTCAAGGAAAGACTCCGGAGCCTGGGGAGGGTGAAAAATACCCCCTGGCTGTGGTGCAGGCAGCCAACTAGACCACGCCCACCATGGCCATGCCCACCCAGCAACGGGGCAGCAAACCCATTGCTAAAGGATCTGAAGCCACCCCTGATTTGATCAGTTCCTTCTTTTTGAGGAAAAAGAGTGACAGCCTTAAGTAATAGAGGTGTGATGCCTCCCTTAGTTCCAACATAACTATTCTGAAAACTTGATTTATTAAATACAGTGGAAACAGAAATATGATGGACAAGATGATGTCACAGATCAATTAAGGGATCCCAAATATTGCTAACATACATTTGTAATTCCCCTTTGGTTCCAGTGAATATGAGAGAAATAGGAACAAATAAGACAAGTAAAGTAAGAATATCTGCTCCCTAATATTGTAAAGGGGAACTAGATAAGGCTTTTAGATTTTTTCTGCTCTATTGATAGTATTGCTCTGTAAAAATTGATTTTATATATTTTTTTCATTTACACATCAGAGCTCCTCACAATTAATATAGTACAAATATATTTAGATTTACACACTATTTTTTATTAAGGGGGTGCTGTACATACTGGAAATCTTATAATTTTTATAAATTAATCTCTGCTATTTCTTCAAAGACTTTATAGACTTTCATGGGGAGAGAATGGAGGCGCACATTAGAATTATTATTCAATAGAAGAAATCAAAGAGCTGTAGTGGCGCAGTGGTTAAAGTGTAGTATTGCAGGCTACTTCTGCTGATCACCGGCTGCCAGCAGTTTGGCAGATCAAATCTCACCAGGCTCAAGGTTGAGTCAGCCTTCCATCCTTCCAAGGTGGGTAAAATGAGGAGCCAGATTGTTGGGGGCAATATGATCACTCTGTAAACTGCTTAGAGAGGGCTGTAAAGCACTATGAAGCAGTATAGTCTAAGTGCTATTGCTAATGCTATATATAAACATGTATGGAAATTTTACACCAAAAGTAGGCAACCTGGTATTGTCCAGATGTTTTAAACAATGGTTTACATCAGGAGTGACAAACTTGCATTGTTACAGTGTCATCACGTGATGTATCATGACTTTTTTCCCCTTTGCTAAACTGAGCGTGGGTGTGGCGCATGACTTTTCATGTATTCAAATTATGTTTATACGTTTACCTGTTATCTTATATATGCTTGACAAAATAAATTTATGACTAAACTTATAATTTATGATGCATCCAGCCTTGGGCCACAGGTTTACATAATATCTGACTATTGGCCATGATAACCAGAACCTGGAGAAACTGAGTCAAATACAACCAGAGCAGGTGTGAAATCCAGCAGGTTCTGACAGGTTCTGGAGAACCGGTAGTGGACATTTTGAGTAGTTCAGAGAACTGGCAAATACTACCTTTGGCTGGCCCCAGAATGGGGTGGGAATGGGGATTTTGCAGTATCCTTCCCCTGGAGTGGAGTGGGAATGGGGATTTTACAGTATCCTTCCCCACCAAGCCATGCTCACCAAGCCACACCACACCCACCAAGCCACGCCCACAGAACTGGTAGTAAAAAAAATTGGATTTCACCACTGAACCAGAGGATATTAGATTGTCTATTTCTGCTTTGCAGTATATATCCTGATGTTCTATGAGACCCATTAGAAATTTATTTTTATTAAGTTTTCTCCATAAAATAGGTGATGGCTCTTTCTTTATTAAAATCTCCAAATTACTCAGCCTTATTCTAGCATTCTAAATATACAAGTGCTGATAAAGAGCAAACATGCTTCATGCATGTTATCAGTTTTCCTAGATGTTCCTGAACAGTTGATAAGACTGCTTGGATCAGGAATAGACAGGCAGAATTCGACTTAGGCATGTTGCAATCCCTAACTAACTCTCTGTCTCAGATTGATGACTCTTCTCTTCATTCCTTCATGTTTATCCCATAATCCTGTTTCCTGCAACCTTTTTTGTTAACATTTATGTCACTCCATTTAGTGTTCTAAATCATCTTCTAGTAAGAAAAAAAAGACTACCAAGGTTTGCTTGGTTTTAAAAAGCCTTTGTGCACAGTTTATTAGGTCCTTTTATATCAATGGGTTACAATTTCATAGTTTGATCTAAAACATTGTAGTTGCAATGTTTTCTCCATTGGTTGTTGTGATTTTTATGGGTAGAAAATGACATTGTCTGAATCTTAGTTTTTCAGACTTTAAAATTTAACTGTGCTGCCTACTCTTGAAACAAAAGAAATTGCCTTGAAGAAGAGGATATTTCCTTCTCACCATAATTTCTTCTCCCTGGTCTTTCAAAAACAATGTGACTTGCACTCTTCTTCTGCTGAGTCAGAAATGCTGAGAACAGAGAGTGAAAATCATTGCTTGAACTGCAAAAAACACCACCACCACCAAAACACTCTCTTTGCCCTATTCCGTGAAAAATCAAATAAATTAACAAACAAACCAAGCCACTTTGCATATGGCTTCTCTCCCATAGAAGAGACAGGGGAACACTAACAGAATTTCACCCCTCTCCTTTGTCTGGGTTACTAAGAAGGGACTCTGCAGTCTTCGAGGCAGCATTCCCTGTCCTCTGACAGGACAACTGGAATTCAGGAGGAGGATTAAGGCAAAAATGTCAGCCCACAAAGTCTGCAGGGTACCAGGATTTCCAACTGACAATTGATTTCAGAGTACTTCTATTTGCATCAACTGACCATGAAGTAAAGCACTTCAGATGATACTGTGGAACACAGGGTTGCAAAGATGGCCCAGAAGCTACATAAACATATTGTATGAAAGTGCTTTGGTCACCTCCTATAAAATAGGTTTTATTTGTGCATCTTCTCAAGTTTATTTCTGTTCAGATTTAGCAGGCTTTTTTTCTCATTATTGTGGCAGGCTTTTTTGAGGTCAAGTATCTGTTTCAAAACTTTGAATTTGAAATATCATGGCTCTGGATTTTCCTTGAAGAAAAGGAGAATATACTCCCTTCTCAGACTTTGTGATAAGCAGAGCATAGGGAGCAGAAACACAATCACTCCGCTTTCAATTTTGTAGAGTTGACTTACTCCAACCCCCTGTTTTGTGCAGAAGCTGCTAAAACACTTTGGACAAAGACTTCGTGAAGAAGAATGTTCACTTAATGAAGCAATCTATTCTACTAACTGTTTTTATTGTTAGGAAATTCTTCCTAATATCTTATCTGTATCTACTTCCCTATTCAAGGGAAGGTCAATATGGTTTCTAATCCTGCTCTCCAGATTAACAGAAAATAAATGTATTCCCTCCCGTAATATGTTAGCCTTTTAAAAATACAAAATCTTCCTTTTCATCTGCACACTTTCATAACACTTGGTTTCTTCTATCCTCACATCTTGATACGTGATATTGTACAAGATTCCATTGTCCAACCTGCCATTTAACAGGTCTTACAACATTATCTCTATTTCTTTCTTTGGCTCAATATCCACAACATTCTTAACCTGCTTACTGGAATATCGGGGGGGGGGGGGGGGAGAGGGAGAGAAATTAGCCAAACTCATCATGTAGAATCAATGTATCTGGTTAAATCTTTAACTGATCCGGTTTTGCATGATATTGTGTGAATCTTATTACTGAATCATAATACTCAACTATAGTGCAACAAATAGAATAGAGGGACTTTTATTGATTCATCCCCTTCAATTACAATCATTGTGCTTCCCTTCAAAGTTCCCTAGAATAGATATAATGATATCAGAGGACAGCCAGTGCACCAGAATATGGAAAGTGGACAAATTCAGTGGAATTACGTTGCACAAATGGAAATACTTTTTGCCTGTTCAAAACATCCCTGGATCCAAGCCACAGTTATTAGTTGTTGAGTTTTATTAATGTTGCATTACCTTGACAGCTGAACCCATTATATATTGCCATCAAGATGCTCTTTCTATATCCTTTGTACTTTATTCTGCATAAAGTGATACACTGTTGTGCCAGAACTACCATTAGACCAATTAAAGATAGTTGCAAAGATTCTGAATTTCATGAAAGGTGGGAGTATTTATTTGTTTACTTGGTTTATTGCATCTTACTACTGGGATTAGAGAAAATGTATTTCCCTATGGATAAGAAAACTAGAATTCAACTGAAGAAAAGACAGACTTCAGTAGAAGAAGCTATTAAGATTTCACCTCTCACATGAAAATGTGTTTTCATTAAACACATTTGATGCAAAGCAGACAACCTACATATACATTGTAGAAGTATCTGTAATTGAGTATCAATCAGGAATGAATATTTCTGTCAATTTCATTTTGCCAGGTGTCTTGTCTTACCAACATTAAGTTCTCTTCTGTTCTTTTATTTGTACATTTCCTTGTCTGCATTTTAGCCACATATCTCCTAAGTCACAAGAAGCCATTGCTAATTCATGGCTTCAAAACTGCTTGCAGTCAAATGATGCAAGTAAGGATAAAATGAAATATATGTTAGAAGCACACACAAAAAAAGAACTATATTGTTTAATGTAAAATAGATCAGCAGATACAATGTGAAAGATAGAATGGTTTATAAGAGCCTTGGTGGCACAGCAGACTAAAGTGCTATTAAGTAGCACCAGTTGCCTGCAATTACTGCAAGTTCAAATCTCACCAGGCTCAAGGTTGACTCAGTCTTCCATCCTTTCGAGGTAGGTAAAATGAGGACCCGGATTGTGGGGGCAATAAGCTGATTTTGTATAAAAAAGAACACTGCTTAGTGGGGGCCGAAAGCCCTACTAAGCAGGTATATACAAAAGTATGAAGGCTATTGCTTAACGCATTGTAAGCTGCCCTGAGTCTCTGGAGAAGGGCGGCATATAAATCGAACCAATAAATAAATAAATAAATATATGTGAAAATAATTGAAAGTAAGATATAAAATTGAAATGCTAGTAAAAGAGAAAAACAATCATTGATGTGGGAATAAGAAATTAGGAATTGAAGAAAATAAGAGGTGGAAAGTTAACTTAGTTAAAAGGTTTTAAGGTAAAAAATAGAATAAGTTGAAATACATTGTTAATAATTAAAAAATATGATGGGAATTTTGAGAAATACATTCAATAAAAAGAGCCTTGATAGTACAGTGGTTTAATGCACCCTGTTATTAACACAGCTGCCTGCAATTTCTGCTGGTTCGAATCTCTCCAAGGCTCAAGGTTGACTCAGCCTTCCATCCTTTCTAAGGTAGGTGAAATGAGGACCCAGTTGTGGGGGCAATAAGCTGACTTTGTATAAAATATACAAAAGTATGAAGGCTATTGCTTAACGCATTGTAAGCTGCCCTGAGTCTCCGGAGAAGGGAGGCATATAAATCAAATTAAAAAAAAAATCTGGGATTTTTATCCTGGACACCATAGTGAAAAATACTGAATTGAAAATGAATATAGCAATAGAGAGAGATGGAAGAAGGAGTAGGGAGATGGAAGGAAGGGAGAAGGAGAGAGAGGAATAGAAGAAAGGGAAGAAGAGAGGAAGAAAGGGAGGGGAAATAAGAGTAGGAGAGAAGGTTAGATAGGGAGGAAGAAAGGAGGAGGGGGATAAAGGAAGGGGAAGTAGAGAAGGAGTAGGAGAGAAGGGAAGAAGAAGGTAGGAAGGATAAAAGAAGGGAGGGAGAGGAAAGAGAAGAGAAAGAGAAGAAAGGTTGCTGTAAAACAAAAAAGATGAAATGGAAAAAAGGCAACCCTGAACATGTTTAAATGTACTAGGATAAAGAATGAATTATCAAAGAATTACTGGTAAAAGAGAATATATATGATTAAAAATGGAGAAATTAGAACTGGAGGGCGAAAGAAGATGCTGTTTATATAAATAAGCATAGAAAACTAAGATACGATTAAAAAATATGGAAAAAGAATATTTTGGCAGAAATTGTAACTAAGTAAAATGTATTTGGATATGACAAGTTGTATAAGATATGATACGGCCAATACTCTGTTCATAAAATATGTGGGTGTGTGTGAGGAAAAAAAAACTAATAAAACTTGATTCAAGAAAAAAAAATTGCCTGCAG
The DNA here is from genome assembly GCA_022577455.1 of Arizona elegans. Classification (NCBI taxonomy): domain Eukaryota; kingdom Metazoa; phylum Chordata; class Lepidosauria; order Squamata; family Colubridae; genus Arizona; species Arizona elegans. The sequence goes on from JAKOOJ010000008.1 coordinate 62,205,851, forward strand.
TCCTCCAAGGATATAATCATATGTTTACACTAATGTGCATTTCTCACATACTTGAGTCAGCAAAAACTATGTACTGCTTCCTCCACCTAATTTACTTTGCATCAATCTGGAGACCAGGCTGTGCTGCTTTCCTTACAGATTTAATATGAGACAGATTTGGATAGCAACAGAGGTGGGTTTCCGCAGGTTCTGACCAGTTCTGGAGAACCGGTAGCGGAAATTTTGAGTAGTTCAGAGAACCAGTAGTAAAAATTCTGTTTGGTCCCACCCCCATCTATTCTCTGCCTCCCAAGTCCCACCTGATCGGGAGGAAATGGGGATTTTGCAGTATCCTTCCCCTGGAATGGAGATTTTACAGTATCTGTCCCCTGCCACGCCCACCAAGCCATTCCATGCCATGCCCACCAAGCCACACCCACAGAACCGGTAGTAAAAAATTTTGAAATCCACCACTGGATAGCAATTGATATACAGTATCCTCTCCTACATCACATTTTTTAGTGGCAGGAAAAGCAACCAAAATTCACTTTCTGCAAAGTGCAGCAGCTTTCAAGCTTCCTAGCTTACTCTTCTTTTCTCCCACTGGGTACTCACCTATATTTTTTGTTTTGTTTTGTTTCATTATAGGATTACCGCTCTCCCAGAAGATCACACTTGTGTGTCAAAAAACAAACAAAATGAAGAAATAAAAAAATGGATACCTCAGTGATAATGGAACTTTTGCACAAGTCAGCAGCTCACTCCTATTTCATATTGTTTCTTTCACATGCCTCACACAAATGCTAAATCCAATCTAAACATCTGGCTCACTGTGGGAGCAGCCTCTCTGTCCTACTCTACTCTACTCTACTCTACTCTACTCTACTCTACATGATATATATCATATAATATATCATAATGTACTATATTATATTAATATTATCATTATTAATATTATATTACTATATCATTATATATTATATATAATTGGGTGACCAGCAAAGAAGATGATGAAACCAAACAGAAAACAGGGCTAAAGATTGTAATTTCAACCCATGATCATATGGGCAACCAGCTAACCATTCTACTCATTACCTACCCACCACCACCACAAGGCAGGTTGTTTACCCAGTTCGGAAGATGCAATTCGCAAGAGGACTCTTATTCCTGATATTAAATACTGATTCTGAAGTACATAACCCTCCCCTCCAAAAGCCACCTTATGAGGCATATTAAACACTATGCGATTAATGCTGCTTCTAGCAGGCCAAGCTATGGATTCTGTGCCACCAACATACACAGGTGGGATAAGAGGAAGAAGGAAAAGGCACAGGGATCACAGCTGAACCACCAAGCATATAGTGTCCTGGGAACAACCTTTCTCTCTTTTAATTTATTTCATTCATTTATTTCCACATAGAAAACTGTTACCACTGCCAGATGTCTATGTATTTGATCTTTTTATAATCCCCTACCTATTTGGAAAATTAACCTCTTTAGAGAATGATGTTTCCTATGCTACTTGTGCAACATTTTTTTCTTTAAAGAAAAATATGTCTCAAAAATGTGTATGTTTATATACACCATACAATATATGCATTATATGCAGTAGTCAAACTGCAAAAATGCTATCTCAGATCAGTCCATATAATGAAGAAGACTCATTCACACAATATAAGACAAAAGAGAAACTGACAAATAATAGAGAGATTATGATGGATTTGGATTATTTTTGAATGGCAAAATGACAGAGAGAGATGAAAGAATCAAAGATAAAGAGATTAATAGGATTTTTGTACAGGTCATGCAAGCAAGAGCTAAAGAAAGATAAAATCTGTCCACTCAAAGGATTACAAAACAGAGTGTGGCTTACTTAGATAAAATAGCAAGGCCTGCTGCTGATAAAAAAATAAATAAACAAAAATCAGGATCCGAGGCCACAACCACAAACTGCTTCAGTTTCAGAAGGGGGACTTAGGATCCTTGCAAGCAGGAATTCATTTCTGGGCAAGAGGAAAGGAGCCACAGATTGGGTGGGGGAAATCAGGGGTGTGTTCTACTTACCTTTACTATCAGTTTGCAACGGGACTGCGTGCTTGCACTCGCTTTGCTCATGCACTCACGCACTTGCACTTCTGCGCATGCACAAAAGCTTCCTGATGATGTCTGGGTCAGTGGGTGGAGCCTCTCGCTGGTTTTACTACCAGTTCTTGCAAACCGGTCCGAACCGGGGGCAACCCACCACTGGGGGGAATATCCAAAAATTGCCAGCTCAGTAGTGCTGACCAAGGCATTGTCCTGAAATTGTTTCTAGTCTCTTTGAAAGAAGTTGGGAGATATGAATTTGTGCCTAAAAGGATGAGAAGCAGTGTTGGATGTTGCATGAGCCCTTTGTACCTATGTTGATCACTGGGGCAAATATCAGGAGATAGATAAGAGGAGAGATCTTACATGCTATTCTTGAGTTCATTTCTCATCTGGTCTATTACTAGATTATGAATCTCTTTATTTAAGATATAACTCCCTCTCTCTTTCTTGTGCATCCTTCTCTTCAAAATGTAGCTTAGGTAGCAATCTCAAAGGGTGCTTTTTCAAAAGGCAGCCAAACTGGCAGTACCCATCTTTTCTTTGGCTGCCACAACTAATGAAGCTTCTTGAATGAGAAGCGAAACATTTTCTTTTCTTTCCTCAAGGAAAAAAACCAGTTCTATTGCCTCTTGAAAAAGCACCTTTGAGACAACTATGACCTGGATGACTGAGAATCTCCACAGACACTTAAATAGCAATGAAACCTTTTTTTAAACTTTATGCATTTTTAAAATACTTTTAAAAAAGCTTTTGCTTCAGATACAAAGAATGTTTGCTATATAGATGGGCAGATTCCCATATTCTGTATCCAAGACAACTACATTGTGAACATGTTTTTTTAATGAGATGTTCTGCAAATTCATTATTCAATATTTTTTCAACACCCTACTTATATTTAGAAGCATGTCCTTTAATAAGTTCTTCTGCTTCAAATAATAATTCAAATAATCAACACCGGTAGTGCAACTTTAATACAACTTTATGACAACTCCTATTTGAACTGTGTACTTCTGCAGTTCAAGTCTGCATTTGGCAAGATTGTTGACACAAAGACAAATTGCTAAAAAAATTCATTTCATTGGTATATGAAACCTCAGGGTATTTTTATAGGCCCTCTGTTGGAGTTTTCATAAGTGATGATGAAACTATTTGTTCGCTTTTTTAATGAACCCCTTCTAAATTTATACTGCCTGGAATAGAAATCCAGTTTAAATATCACTTCAGGTATTCCAGTTAGCATTCTGGATTAATATTTATAATAAATTACATAAAACTTTAAAAGCATGTTTACTTAGTCCATGACTTAAGCAGATTTGCTAGATTACAATTAAGTTCTTTGGACAATTTTGTGAAGCTAATTTGACTAGAATATTTATTAGAATATAAATGTATTTTATATGGTTTTAAACATATAAAATGCATTTGCCTTTTAAGAAGGAAGATGTGCAACAGTAAGGAATTATCGTAAATGAGAGTAATATAGATGGGATAAAGCAGGGAGCCATTTTGAACGGAAACGTGACAGCACAAAAAAACTTGAACAGCCGGAGTGTATGGAGAGAGTGTGAAGAAGGTAGTTGTTAATTGCGAATAATTATATTCGCAATAATTGGCCAGCTTGATGTCACTCGTTTTGGGAGCGTCTGTAGTGGCCCAAGAGCTCTGCCAGTGAAAACAGGCTCTGAAGCTCCATTTTCAGCTGTGATGGCTTCCTGCCACCCTCTGCCAGTGAAAACGGAGCTTCGGGAGGCCATCGTGGCTAAGCTTGGGCTCTCCCAAGCTCTGTTTTTGCTAGCAGAGGCACAATGGGCTGGTCCTTTGCTGTTTCTAGGGCAGCCCTGCGGGCCAGATCTAAGCACCGCGCAAGCTGGATCTGGCCCCCAGGCCTTGAGTTTGACACCCCTGGGATAAAGCATATCAGATATTATCTAAAACTGCTATATTAGTCAAAGTTTCTTTCCATGTTCTCTTTCATCAAAGAAGGTGCTGGTTGGATCTGTAACCTAAATCTTCAGGAGAGCACCAGGTTGAAAGGCTGATGTAGGCTAGGTTAACACATTACACTAAATTTGAAGTGTCAAACTCACATTGTCATGGCATCGTCACGTGACATAGCACAAGTTTTTTCCCCTTCGCTAAACCAGGCATGGTTAGCACATGACGCATCCAGCCTGTGGGCCGTGAGTTTGAAAGCCCTGCATTAAATCATGGTTTATTTTTATTTACTATTTTATTGATTGATTTATGCACATCCCACTTTTATTATTTTTAAAAATAAGGTGGTATACATATACAATACTCCTTCCCCCTCCTCCTTTCTTACAACAATAGCCCTGTGAGGTGTGTTGAGCTGAGAGAGAGAGAGACTGGCCCAAGGTCATCACCTGGATTTCATGCCTAAAGTTTAGAACTCATGCCTAAAGATTAGAATTACAATCTCTTAGTAGATTCAACCATAGTAGTAAGCTTTAAACATTGCTTTACAAATTCCAACATATTAAGTCAAAAGTAACCAAAGTTACTTTTTTGTGGTGTATTTTTAGCTGGTTGACAGCTCTTCTATTGATTGAAGATCTGATAAACTTATGTTGCTTTTGCTTGCCTGGTGCCTTATTTTTTTCTCTGTATAATTAATCCTAGACATTTAATTCAGTTTTACAGAAGGAACTGAAATACTGCCCCTTTGAAATTACTTTAGGTTTCCCTGTCTCAGAACAAACCTAAATGTCATCTTTCCAAATCACTTTCACATTACAGAAATATGTGCTAAATAAATAAACTGTTCTGACAGATCAATATACCAGAGGTGAGTTATTGCTTTACATAAATTAGTTACACCAATAAACTTTCCACCATGGTAATATCTCCTACACAGATGAGGCTGGAATCCTATGGCAATTAGATGGTTGGTCTTCGGTGAAATCGTTATTTAAATCTATCTGCTAGCTACTTTCTAGCCATTAATATCATGTTGCTGAAATCTATGAGGCATAAAACAAAATGTTGGCAGAACTTGGATTATCCAAATTGCAGCCCATAGCTGTGGCCTCAGAACATAGTTGTGCGTTTCACATTTCAGTAAGGAATAAAACAGACCAGGGAAAGATTGGATTGTTTTTCACCATTATCCTTGTAGCATTCAGCATTTTCTTTCGCCCTGGGAAAATTCCATTCATTAGTATGTCCCGACATTCCTTTCTTGCTTACAAACGCAGCATAAAATCATGGGGAATGCTGCTGTGGGAGGTCAGAACATGAATGTGAACAATATACACATTGAGACAAAAGAGATGATCAGGAAAATCAAACTGCCAGAGGCAGATCTGTTTTACAATCATTTTAGGGTGTAAAAAGATTAGAGACATAAAAGAGATACAGTGCAGTCTTTATTGACATTTTCTTCAGATGGAACTATTCAATTCTATTGTCAGAAATATGGTAAAATAAAATAAATAAATGAAAGCTATGTTATCTATTTAAATAATAATATTTTTCATCATTTCGACTCAATTCCCAAGATTTTTCTCTTTATATATTATAAATATAATGCATAAAGCCACTTCCTTGGCTTGTCCATCATCTTTAGCAGAAATAAAAGCCTCTTTGTAAGCTGCACCTCTAATTTTCAATATTTTCTCTTTTTTATATTATGCACATATGATGAAAGAACCAGGCCTCTGAAATATCCTACCTATTCAGTACTGTATGATTAAAGCTCAAGAGGGTTAGGCCAGATCACATATTAATGTCAGATATTTACTTTTAAAAACATGCAGCTATTAACAGCATCATTATTTGGGTTTCTTTGTGTGCTTGTTTTAAATATATAGGTATATTTTCTTATTCTTTTTTGCTATATGAAATTTCTAATTCTAGATTTCACTATCAACATTTTGGATGTCAATCATACAATGGTCTGTTTTCAAAATCTTACATAGAAACTATAGTAATATTGTATGGGTCATAGAACTATAATTCCAAAATTTTATTGTTTTAACTGCATGTAAATAATGAAATCCATTCCTGCAAGTGATTCCAATAACATGACTTTCAGAACAGTTTAGGAAAGTCCCACTTTTTTTGGGGTGGGGTGGGGTTGGGTATTAAGGGCTTACACAATTTTATTCATCCTTCCCTATTTATGCAGAGTCAAAGGACTCAATATCATTGCTTCTCTGCAGTGCAAATAAATTAATGTGATTAGATACGTATCATTTCACAACTCCAAAGGGAAATTTTAAAAGGCAGCAATGGTATTTTTCTGTCTGGTTAGATAAGCTTTGGTTCTGTTTGAACAAGCTTGATAAATAACATGTAAAGTCGGGTAGATGGCTAAAGATGTTTTTAGCAGGAAAGGCTTGGGGATAGAGAAGGAAAAACTAGCAGTAAGAAAGACTCATTAGAAAGGTAATTCACATCTAAGAGGCAGACTGAATGCCATGTGATGTGTCAGTTTCTATAGTGACTGCTCCCTTTCATTCGAAAGCTCAGCAAGCACTTACAAAAAAGCTAAAGCAACCGGCAGAGTGGTGGGATTCCCCTGCCCCTTCCCCCCCTCCATTACATAGACAGATTTTCTGCTCTTGAATTGAAAGCATAAAAGAGCTTTTGTTACATATTAAAAAGGAAGGCTAATTTCAGCAGCAGCACAATGGAGAATAAACATTAGAGACTAGAAAATGTCTGCACCAGCCTCCCTTTCCTTCTTTTCATCTATGTACCAGAGTCCACAGTAATGGCACTCAGACATACCGTGTAAGCAGAATAGGAGTTGTAGTTAGTAAGGCACAAGGTTAGTAATGCATTATCATTCAAGTATTGTCTTCCATTAACGCTCTACATTGCCAGTAACATGTAAGACTACTAAGGCAATGTTTTCATGGCTCACATGAAGAATGCACTGTGGTTTGGCTTTTCGACTCAAGGAAGGCATGGCACAAGGAAGGCACGCCATATTGTACCAAGGAACATAGAAAAGCCTTAGCTATCGTAAGACAATAAATTAGTTCAAAATGTAAGCTGAGTTGTTAAAAAGCTATAGTACAGTGATGGCTAACCTTTTTGCTGTCGCGTGCCAAAAACAGGGGCGGCGTGGGGGGGGGGGTCGCACGTGCATGTGTCCACACCCATAATTCAATGCCCCCTGTGCTCCCCCACTTTTGGCACGTGATGGCAAAAAGATTACCGGTGGGCCTGGTAGGCCTGTTTTTCACCCTCCCTAGGCTCCAGCAACTTTCTTGGAGCCTGGAGAGGGCGAAAATGGCCTCCCTCACCCCTGCCCGGAAGTCCTCCGGAGGCCGGAAACAACCCATTTCCTGACTTCCAGTAGGCCCAGAAGGCCCGAAAATCAGCTGGAGCTGAGCTAGGGCGATGCTTGCGTGCCCGCAGATATGGCTCCATATGCCACCTGTGGCACGCCTGCCATAGGTTCGCCATCACGGCTATAGTATATCTGTATTTGTTCTTGAATAAATGTGTTCTGAAAAACAAATGCCAGCATATCACTTGAACTTTAGCAAAAAGTGAGATCACTGCTGGAATGGTCTGGCTTTGGCATCCAAGTATAGTGATGCATCCTCTAACCCAAGGTTGTCAAACCCGCGGCCCGCAGGCCTAATGCGTCATGCACTGTCCACACCCACGCCTGGTTTAACGAAGGGGGAAAAAGTCCTGATACGTCACATTACGCCGCCATGACACCGCAAGTTTGACACCCCTGCTCTAATCCATTATTTATGTCTTTCTGCATACAAACATTTGTCCCTTGTTTTGCTGTAAAATCTTAGAGACAGCTTGAAACAAATACTACTTCTAAAAACCCTTAAAATCTTCCCTTTTACTATGGTAGCAAACCACCATTGCTTTCCATATTCCTATCATGGGTATACTAGCTGAATTCAGACTTCTTTTCCTAATCTTGCCAACATACTGCTGTGATAAGATCCCATCCCAATTTGCCCTTTATTTGGAGCTTGGACCATTAGGGAATGGAGGCAAAAAAGCCAAGATGGTTGCTGCAACCACATGGTCAAAACCTTGCTCTTTTCCAAATATGCATTGCATGTGCTAAGCATTAAAAGCTTTGTGCATAGGATTGTAGCAGAGGTAGGATTCACTTACCTTCCCTACCCTTCCCTACCAGTAAATGTGAGCGTGCATGCATGCGTGCATGACCAATAGTCGCGCATTACGTCTGGGCGGTGGGCAGAGCCTTCCACAGTTGCTGCTACTGGTTCGCACGATCCGGACAGAACCAGGTGAATCCCACCACTGGTTTGTAGCCACCATTTTGGTTTCTTTGATCTGTGGATCACGTCTTCAAAGACATATGTTGTAAATTCTGAAACATCAGTCATTGTCTTGAAAGAGAATTTCATTGATCAGCATGAAGCCTAGAATAAAGCATTGAGGAAATCTACTTAATACCGCACTCCATTCCCACGTAGAGTCATTTATGGATGTAATGCATCCAATTATGAATCCACCTGTTCTATCTAGCTCGTATTTTATCATTTCATTACACTATCACGAAATACTTTGTGAAATGCTTTGTCAAGTTATATTATACCCGCAGCATTTCCCCAATCTATTAAATTAGTACTTTTATTAAAAAAAAGGGAGAGAGAGACATATGTTTAGTCTGAAATAGCTCTTTTGTGAGAAACATGTTCTGGTGCTTGTTAATTACTGTATTCTATCTAAGTGCTTACAAATATGTTTAATAATTTTCTTAAGCATTTTGCTCAGTATAGATATCAAATTGTCAAGTCTGTCATTTTCCAAGTCTAAGTGCTTTTCTTTTTTTTTTTTTTTTGAAAACAGGATTCTGTCATTCTTTGAGAGTTCTCCATGATTGCAGTTATCAGTTATGTGATCACCTCCACTACCCTGTCAGTAATCTAGGATGTAATTTATCTGCCTTTGACTTAAAATGCAAATTCATTTAAATTAGGAAGTTGTGGGTTTTTTTTAGCCCCTCCTTATCTATCCTGAGCTGCAGCTTCCTCTTTATACTAGTGGCATTAATGATAGCCAGCTAGGATGGAGAGAATAGACATAAACTATGAGTCAAAACATTCTGTCTTCTTGCCAAAGTCCATTACTAATTCACTCCTCATTACATAGATATGTTTGCCTCTGCCTTTGCCTTCCTTTATAAAAATGTCCAAGATGTCTATTTTTCTGGTTCTATTTACAAATCTTGGCAGATTCTCCTGACCTTTTTGTTGTGTTTTTCTAATCAAACATAGGGTTTTTTTTTTAATAAAGAAGGCTGCTGCATTGTAAATGTTTGCATTACAAGAATCTAAACTGGCTTAAAATGAGAAAGTATCACCCTAAGATACAGATCACATTTTCACTAATCATTGCTTTTTCATTTGCTATGACCTTCATAACTCTTGTAGCATCATAAAAGAAAAAATCAGCTGGTTATATTATATTATTTATTGATTAAAGTTATATGCTGCCCATCTCACTTAGAGAAGACTCTAGGTCAGAGGTCTTCAAACTTGGCAGCTTTAAGATTTGTGGACTTCAACTCCCAGAATTCTCCAGCCAGTATAGCTGGCTGGAGATTTCTGGGAATTGAAGTCCACAAGTCTTAAAGCTGCCAAGTTTGAAGACCTCTGCTCTAGGTGGTTCAAAATCAATAACAACAAGAAAAAATGGTAGGAAACTATATGGAACAAAACTGTGACTGAATCTAGATGTTCTGATTCCAATACCACGAAGTCTCTTCCTCCCATAAAGTAACAAGAAAAACAGGTCATGAAGAGGATCTGTAGCATCCCAGACTATACTCTGGATGAGAAGGAAGTGAGCAAGATGACATTAAGGTGATACTCATTCATAAAGCAAAGTTAATAAACTGAATACTGAATTTACAATGTTTTTCTCAAACAGCACTCCTGATGGTGTTTGTAAAATTTGCATTAGAGGCAAGAAAGGGAAAATCCTTGCAAGAAATGTTCATTTAAAGCACTTAAAAGTGTTGCAGGGTTAGAGGGAATAATTTGTTTTGTAAATGTATTAGATGTGAAAGAAATAGTCGATTACCCTGTTAATATAACCCGCATGATGACTTTGTAGTGCAGTATGTTTGTAGTCCTTAAGAGTAATGATGCTGCCTAAGCATTTTTCCGGCAGCTGTCGTGAGTCAAATTTCCTGGCTTGTTCACTGCAATAATTCAGCCAGTGGCCTCTTTCTAATGGTTTATAATGGACAACATCCACATTAAATGTATAGCAGAATATTGCCAAGGATTCATTTTTTATCTTCAAAGAAAAGAACTCAAAGAATGTTTCTAGCATACAATGTTAAATATATCTTTTTCAAGGCACAATTTACAAGTTACAATAAATGTTGATAACTGCAGTTCACTTATTGAGAGATATAAAAAAATGAATCTCCTTTATTCGTTAACAGCATGCATTTTTAAAGTCATAAATTTTTCATCTGCAAAGATGGTGCTTTGAATCACTGTAGGCTCAGAGGAAATGTGCACGCCATCATGGTGTGTGGGACACCTCAGGAATATACAGCATGCACAGCCTGTTCAAGGTGCAAGCCACCATTAAACACAAATTAATAGCTAATATTTGTAAACACATCTCCACTTTTTCATACACATTGAGAGGGAAACGTGTGAGAGAAGGGATATTAAAACTCACTGATCACCATACTGTCAGGTGAGCTGCTCTAGATAATTAAGTGTATCTTGCAGGGGCATCCATAGCGTGAGGTCAAAAAGAGTCAAGATGGTGGTCACAACTGACAAAGCTCCTCCCCTTTTGTAGTTCTATTGCTTTTGGTTGATCCGATCTCCTAAGCCTACCTAGGAGCAAGAATCAGCATGAGAACTTCTAAGCAACATACTCTGGCTGGCTGGCATGTGCACTTCCTTGTACATTCACTGAAAAAGGAGGTAGCATCAAGAGAAGCAGACATAGCATTAGTTCTAATTCATGGGTGTCAAACTCGCGGCGTCACATTACTGCCACGTGACATTTCATAACATTTCCCCCCTTTGCAGAACTGGAGTGGGCGTGGCCTGCACTTGACGCATCCGGCCTACAGGCTCCAGTTTGACAGCCCTGTTAAATTAGATTTTTGAATGGTGTAGAGTAGACAATCAGCTGCAGCCCTGATGAGATGGTGCCTGAATAACTTTCCTGGTTCTCCTGCCTTAAGCCCTCCAAGAAGGATGATTTCCCTTCTGGACATTTTGATCTGAAGTAAGTCCCCAGAATTTGCTGATATTATTTATTGATAGGATATGACACTGTCAGACTTTGAAAGTCCCAAAGTTTGTGATTTTAAATACTTTGATAACCAGACAGGGGAAGAAAACCCTGAAATCAACACATCTTATATCTCTCTAAGCTCAGAAGGCCCTTCTTTTTTCTTGAATGAGAAAATTCAGTGGGTGTGGGAGGCTCATATGAAACAGCATACTCGCTTTGCAGGATCCGCATATTATGATCATTATCACTAGAACCAGTTATTGCCTAACTTAGATAAACACAGACACACTATACTTGATGTGTCAAAAGATAAATAATACCCAGGCTTCAAACATTTGTCTCAGGACAATATCCATTCAAATTGTCATTCTTCTGAATCTTACAGTACAACTGTCATCACAAAACAAAAGCATATTCATTCCAAACTGCTATTTTGTTTATAGATATAAATTTTTTTAGAAATGCATATTGTTTTAATGTGTGTGTATCTGTGTTGAGACAAAATTCTTCACAGATATCTAACTTTTTACTGTGTGTTTAGAAAAAAGGAATTGCAACTTTAGAATTTCTCAGGTATGATGGGTTCAAAATATAAATGGCTGCATTATCTGTAATAAATAGTTATTTGATAGATTATCAAAGGAGCCTATGCTTTGGAAGTAACACTTGCTATTTAGAATAAATTCTTCCCTTCCCCCGAATTTGCGGTATTTTTAATGTTAAACTGGAGAAAGAGAAGATGAAAAATCCTGAAGAAGAAAAATAGAGTTCAAGTTGAAGAAGTTCAAGTACACAATGCAAGTCCTTAGCAACACAATTTAAAAGTGAAAGTAAAATATTTAACAGGGCTTAAAGCTATAAAAGTGAAAGTCAAATGAAACAATCTATCAAAATGGATTCAATTGCAATCTGAACAGAAAAGACGTAAAAGAAATCTGACTTAATCTGTCATTTCTATTCAAAGATTAACTAATTTGCAAACAACCGTACATTTGGAAATGTTGCATGCAAAAAAATGGTATCTTTAAAATATTATAATATACTATTTAACATATAACTATAATAAAATATTGTAAGTAAATTTTACAATGTGCATCTCATTCAACAAGGTACTTCAATGTAAAGATTTGCCTCTCCTGAACTCGGCATATTTACAATCACACATTCTGTCTCCCAATTCTTCTCAATCTGTTTAAAAATGCATCTGAAATTATTTTGATTCCTTTCTGGTCAAGAAATGAGCACAACTCTGTGAATAAAGGATAGTTTATAGTTTATAGTTTATTTGATTTATATATCGCCCTACTCCCGAAGGACTCAGGGCGGTGATACTGTGAAGGAAAGAAAATATAACTGGAGAGGAATGATGGAGAAAAGCAGTTCAAATAATTGTGAATCTCTTGTCAACACAGAGCGCTCCAGCAACTTCTCTGGATGCATTCTTAGACTCATTTCCAGCTCCAGCTAGCTGGAAGTTCGGGCTTTAGCCTGTGTGAGGCAGCTATGATTTGCCTTGACAGGCACTTCTTGCTGATTCACCTTGTCAAGTTGAAAAGGTTATCCATTAACATTTCCTCGAGTTATTGCAAAGTGGTGGAGGCTTGGCTGACTACAGTGAGAAACCATGTCACTTCAATCTTAGAGGAGGTTGCTTTGCTTCATGAAGGAGTTACAAAGAAACACTTCCCCAACCTTTGTTTCTTGAAGTACTCTATCTGCATAGCCCTGTGGGCCATCTTCCAAAAAAATCACACAAAATTCCATGAAAATGACAAATGACATCATAAAAATTGCATGACATTCACTCTGCAATGAAAGATTCTGCAATGTTAAGGGATGTAGTATTTTATTGTCTTCATTGCCTATGATGAACTGAAGGGGAGGAGGAGGAAATACAGGAGGAAAAGATTCTGTAATGTTAAGGGATGTTAAGGGATGTAGTATTACATTGTCTTCATCACCTGTGATGAAGTGAAGGGGAAGAGGAGGAAATACATGGAACCAACTGCTATTATTAAAACATTTTGCAACAAGTTTTATAGCATCAAAATGAGCTCTTTCCAGGAACAGATGTCTACAATTGAAGCCTTATTGCAGGCTCAACAATTATATGAGTCCAAATGGTTGGAGGCTGTTCTTGATCAGCAATTCCTTTTATTCTGGAACTTGAAAACACTGAAATGCACCATTAATTTTTAATGCTGGGTTCCAACAGAAGGAAACTGAACAAGTGATTGAGGTAAATCTGGCTCTGGCTAGGTGGCTCAGTGGCTAAGACGCTGAACTTGTCGATCAGAAAGGTCGGCAGTTCAGCGGTTCTAATCCCTACTATAGGTCTCCTGTGTGAGCAGGGGGTTGGATTAGATGACCTCCAAGCTCCCTTCCAACTCTGTTACTGTTACTATTCTGTTAACCTAGTGAAACATTATTTAGGTTTGTACACCCACCATAGTTTGGTCACTTGATTGTAGCACCAAGAGGTAACTGTGCTTGGGTTGCTTCCTAATTACAAGTTTTGCTCTAAACCAAGGCTGTCAAACTCGTAGCCCACAGGCCAGATCCGTCACGTCCATGCCCAGTTTAGTGAAGGTGGGAAAAGTCATGATACATCACGTGATGATGCCATGATGATGCAAGTTTGACACCCCTGCTCTAAGCAATGGTTATAGGTGGTGTAAATAAAAGCCTAGCGGAAGTTGTTTAAGTATAAACCTTTGTATGTCATTAACACCAATTGACTGAACTATTCTGGGTTAGAAGTGATTAACCTGAGGTAAATAAATCCTGCAAAAAAAAAAAAAAAGTAACAGAAACAAAATATAACTCATGGCAAGATAATTCAATCTCTTTGGTTAACTCAATAATTCTGACATTACATGAGGACTGATCCTACAAGCAGAGACCTGATAGTGTGGTCAGCATCAAAAGTAATCTGGATAAGGTGATCTGGACATGTAGACCGTGACTTTTCCTCTCCATTGCAAGAACTCTTTTTCTCCTCTGTATTCCCTTTGGTTTTGAATCCCAAAATACTGATTTCCGTTGTTCTTGTTGACAACACCAGGTGGGCTGCAGAGGTGTGACTTTTATAGTGAATGCAATTCTAGTCTGAACCTGAGAACTGTATGGTGTTTCGTTTAAATCACTGTAATCTTTCAGATAAATATGTGATGCGGAGCACAGCATTAAGGGACAGAATACAGTCTTCCATTTTTGATATAAATCTGTTTTAGCCTCAGATGTAGAACATTGTAATACGTTCAGCTTTTCATTTAGCTTTGAAAATGAGTTAGCTAAAGTAATTTTATTTATATTGAACATTTAGAAAAGGTTTGCTTTTGAAAAACATTTTCTTTTGGTGGTTGCAGAGACAAAGTAATGATGTGATGATCTCCGTAACAACACAGAATTGAATTTTCAGTTTTTTGATGGGGGATAGTATGGGGGCTTATTTTCTGCATGAATGGGGTTGTTCCTGTTTGGGCAGGGGGTTGGATTAGATGACCTTCAAGGTCCCTTACAACTCTGTTAATCTAATCTTAATGTAATCTAAGCATGTCCAAAGCTTAGTATATCTATTTCCACTCAAAATTTGTGGGTAAGTCTATCTCTATAATTCGATGGACAGCCCCAAATCTACAGGAACTGTAGAAGTTTAAAGGAATAAAAATGATTGTTTGAGGAACATAAGTAATATAAAAGCCTCAATAAATTAAGTATCTCATTATAACATAATAGAATACAATGCCTAAAGAATTTTTATTTTGTGTCCATGATACAAAATAATAAGCAAAACAATGCATGTTCCAATGTCTATTTCCTTTAATATATTACAATAATAATAAATTGACTGAATGTTTTTACTTATGTGATTTGGCTTAACAGACCTAGTTTCCTTCCCTGTCAATTAATAACAAAATATAAGTTTGATACTATAAATTTTAAAATTAAAAGCTAATACTTTTTGCAATTTTAGTAACAAATGTTTTATTTCTTTAGATATAGAAAAGTTGTGTTAGTTTTGCCTATAATTTTTTTGCAATGCATCAGACACTACGTAAGAAACATCTGGTATGGATTATGCATTCTCAAGCATTTTTGCAAAATTTACAGAAAAGGACAATGAAAACCTGTAAGATTGATTATAAGTGTAACTGATATATTTAAAGGAAACCCACACGAGCTGCCACTCACAAGCATGTTTTCTACCCAATTTAAGTGTAGGCCATATTTTGGTCATTAATAGGATCCCTTCCAAACTTTGAGATTACAACAAGAAGCGAATCATCAGCATCTTGATGTGCTTCAGATATTGTGTCACCTTCTATTAGCCACTTCGCAGAAAACTCCATCAGAAAGAACATCTTATTTTCTTTTATTTTCTTTTTTTTAACTCTTGTTTTTACTCTATTATTACTTTGCTTTATTCTGGTATAATTTAGTAGAGACTCCCTGAATATTTACTACTCAGCAAAAATTTATAGAAATAATTTCAATCAATCAACAGCTTTAATTTTGGTTTTGACATAGACTCCTACTATAGAGGATATATTGCCTCACTCGCTTTGATTTCCAGACAGCAATTAGCCAGACGAAAGTTTTTTCCTTCTCATTTTTTGAACTCATATAATGCCTTAGAGTTTGCTGCCAAGTGTGTGTTAAGCATTGCAGTGTTTGCCCTTCGTATTAGAGTTAGCAGTATTTGGAAAAGGATGAAAGCCAAGACGGATACAGTTGCTGCTAAGTAATGAAATGCTACATGCAAAATTCCTTACAGGAAGTAAGAAAAGGACTGAAAGAAAAAAATGAAACAAAACAAGCTGGCTTGCTGTTTTCTTTCTAGCTTACCTGTGGGTTTTTTTTGGAGGCAATTCATTGGTTCTTGGATGTTAGGTGAGATCCAAAATGCATTTATATCACTCAAGGACTGCACCAGAGTTTGCATGACATGTAGAATGATTCCATCTTGGGAGATTCCATTTCAGGAATTTTAAGAACTAAATAAGTACATCAAATGCATATATACAAGTTGGCATCATTTAGCAACTGCAATTGGGATCTGCAAAATAAGTGAAGCTAAGTGAGAAATCATGTGACCATGAGTGTGCTTAATATCTTACTTTAGCTTTTCTTGCTTTAAAGACCTGCGAAAGCCAGAAATGCTGGCATTGGTTGCAAAGTTACTTTTTCATCACCATTGTACCTGCCAATAGTTGTTGCCTGAGGTGGTTGCTAAGAACTAACTGTAAAAGGTACACACTCATTTTGCCACTTTAAATGCCCCTTGCTGTAATGCAAGAAGGACCCAATTTCATGCCACCCATCAGAGACAACACACAAAAAAATAAAAATCTGGAGACTGTAATGCCTGGACTACATTGTCTAACTTCTGGGTATTTTAGTTCATAATACTTTGTTCTACCTTCATCTCCTATGAATGAGATAGCAGATGGTATTGTATTACTGAGGCTTAGGTAGGTGAGGAAGAAGAAGAGAGTGTTCGTCTCTTTTCCTCAAAGGAAAAAAAATGTGCTCATTGGGGCATTGGATTTGACCTTAACCATGAGTTTAGGACAAGGAGAGGCAGTGTGGAAATTGATATCCAGGGGCCTCTGTTTTATAGGTAACCATATTGGAAGCTTCACTGTTGAAGGGCTCTGTTGACATTGAGGCTACTGTTCTTGTGCTGTTTTCCATTATGCATAGTGACATCCCTTCCTGAACTGCTTGATCTCAGTTTTGGCCCACCAATGCAGTTTCCCAGACTGATGATTCTGGAGGATTTCAATTTGGAAATAAATTGGAGAATATCAGAGGCAACTTGGGAGTTCATGGACACTATGGACTTATCTCAGGCATCTTGGCTTTGCTTCATATGCTGGGTCATATATTCATTTTGGTTTTTGTCACTGATACAACATGAACTAGGGGGAATTAATATATGTTGTTTGTCATGATCAGAACATTCTGATTGCTATAGTGTTGACTAGTTCCACTAACTTTACAGGGAAGAGAAATAAATTTCATTTATTCGTGATAGGCACCTAATAAACCCGTTTGGTTTCCAGAGGGTACTTAACGTTTTTCCTGAGACTATGATGGTCTGTTCTGACAAGACTGTGGTCACTCCTTGGAATGTGAAGTTAGTACCATCCTTAGTCAAGATTATAATTAGCAATCTCCGTCTGTTTGCTGATCCAGGGAAGTTCCATGATTTATTGATTAACTCCAAAAATGAAGCAATAGGTGTCTATAGGAATGGTGGAGGAAGACAAGGACTGATTTTGACCAACCATAAGACAGAGCACTGGTTGAAGTATGTTCCATGGTAATAAGAGCAGCAATATTTCTCCAAGCTTATTTCATCTGCAGCATTCATTCTCTTCAGGAAGCAGTTGCTCAACTCAGCAATTCTGGAAAACTGTTATTCAAACTTCCATTATTGAGGTTGATTATTGATAAAGATGTGTGTGTGTATGTGTGTGTGTGTGTGTGTGCAGTTATAGAGATCGCTGGAGGAAACAAATTCTCTGGACCTTTTTTGGTCTGGGATCAGATCCAGGTACAGAATTTAGACCACATTGATTACTATGTGGGTGATCATCCTGGTCCTACTTGACCTCTCAGGTAGTTTCAATAGTATTGATCACGGACACTAGGAGGCACTATTTTATGGTAGGAGGCTGCCTTAGGAGGCTGTTCCAGCCAGTGGTAGTTTGAGGAGTAGTTGAACCTCAGGGTCATCCATGTAGGTGTGTCACAAGGTCAATGCTCTTTCTCTTTTTATTTTATAGCTATATGAACCCAGAAGCAGGGCATCAGATATCATTATCAGTCCAGACACAACAGATATGGTTAATATTCTTTCCTGGTACATGGAAGCTAGTAGGGACTGAACAGGGACAAACAGAACTAGACTTTATTCCAGCAAGTTGGCATTCAGAAGATTTCTGATCCAATGATATTTCATTTTTCTTCCTCAATGGGGGTTGCATTTACCCAGGCAAAGTTGATCATAATCTATAGTAGGTGTGTTCAGTGCATCTGGAATTTTCCCTAATTGGTGCCGGTAAAGAAATGGGGAAAAAACTAGGCCCTGGTGGGGTACAATACAATGTTGTTAGGGTTTGGCTAGTGATAGAACACTGCACAGGTCACTCTGTGTTGCAAACTTTCTTGTAGAAATGTTCCACTAAATGAAAAGTCAGAATGCTTCCTGAAAAATACCTTCAAGCAGTATGTTTTGGAACAGCAATAAACTGGATAATCTCTCTCCCTCTCCCTCTCCCTCTCCCTCTCTCTCCCTCTCAATATGTATATGTATATGTTTATGTTTATGATGTATATGCATATGCATATGTATATGTATATTCAGTCTACTGGATGAAAGCTGCAAATCTCTTATCTTTTAACAGGAATACAATGTTCTCAATTCCCATTTTACAGTCTAATAAACATGGCATAAAAGGGGAAATGAATGAGTAGGGAATAAAAAAGCTACATTGTAGGAACAATTTGGCCAACAATCGATCTCTCTTTTGTTCTGATTCTACTCCTGGAAGAGGTCAATAACTAAGAGGCCCTAGATTGCTTGCCTGATATGTGAGGCCAAATCATGTTCTCCTTCAGATCTGAAGACTCAAAGCAAGGGCAACTCTCTATGCTGAGGCAATCACTGTGACTTTCTTAACTTCTGTCATTTGCCTTTTAAAAGAATTATGAAATAACAAAAAGCAGGATAGCTAATCTGCACCTTTTCCCAATATGCAGAATCTAAAGATAAATTTCTACTAATGCAACATCAAGGCGACAACAGAACAAGCTCAGCAGGCAAAAGTGGACCTGTACACTTTCAGCATATGTTAAACCAGTGGTTCTCAACCTGTGGGTTGGGACCCCTTTGGGGGCCGAATGACCCTTTCACAGGGGTCGCCTAAGACCATCGGAAAACACATATTTTCAATGGTTTTAGGAATAATTTTATGGTTGGGGGTCACCACAACATGAGGAACTGTATTAAAGGGTCGCGGCATTAGGAAGGTTGAGACCCACTGTGCTAAACAATCATAAAAGGAAGATGATTGCTGCCACAAACAGAATAGGAAACCATTCATGTGCTTTTCAGGGAAAATGTTGAGTCCTTTTCTCCCTTTCCACTGGGTGGTAAATAATAAAACAAAAGCAGAACATCGTAGCATACTGTATAAAAAAGAAGGAAGGATGATGTTAACCCTATCTTTAACAGTGTGAAGTGCCTGAAAGTCATTTGGTAGGCTTTTACACCAAAATTGTACTTCTTTCTATTTTTATTCACTGTAAAAGAAAAATATACTGAACAGCATTTCAGCTGGATTCAGTAGGATTATTCAAAGGTTCAGACTATTTTTGAAAATATGTCCAGAATGTGTTTTGAATTATATACCCAGAACCACATATATTTTTATTTATTTATTTTATTTATTTATTTTTGCGATTTATATGCCGCCATTCTCCCAAAGGAATTAGGGCGGCTTACAACAACAATCAATAATACAAATCACAAAATCACAAAATAAGTTAAAAACCCCTTAAAAACCATATTTAAAATTATTACAGTTTGTGCAACCCCTAGCAGATCAAGTTATTTGACGGAAGAGCCACGTCTTCAGTTTGCAGCAAAAGGAGAGGAGGTCCGGGGCTATTCTGAGCTCGGTGGGTTATGTTCCTTACATTCACTTTTAGTTGGGCAACACAGGAATGTTTATTGAAATTTACCTATTATTTTGGACATAAATAAGTATTTTCTAAAATACATTATTATTTTTTAAATGAATGCAATTCAGAATGAATGTCCAATATGAGAGAAACACTGAAGAAGTAAGGTCATATAAAGATGATGAATTTAGGATTAAATTGCAAAACAAATATGTGAAGTAAAAGTGAATGAGTCAAGAGAAAAAGTAAGAGGAAGATTGAGAGAATTGTGGTTGGATGGAACTGATGGAATCCCGCAAAAGAAGTAATTTATGCAAGCAAAAGACAATGGAAGGATGTGATAAAAACAAAAGTGGTTTGCAAGGATGGAAATGTTTAGGGAATGGTGATACTCAAGAATAATATTTACCATATTTTTTCTTATCACAATCTTTAATTTTCTTTGCTTACTTTTTTACTTCTTTTCTGTGCTTTCCATAACATTTCTTTTCCCAAAAGAAAATAGTGTGGTATATAGATATCTAAGAATGAATGAAAAGTTACAGATCTCTTGATTATATTGACAAGGATGGCATGTAAATTGAACTGAAAATTTGCCAGCAAAAACATTTGCAGTTTTTTTATGGTTCAGAATATAATGCAAATTAAGAATTTGCTCTGAGTATACATGATTAATGTAATCATGGGTAAGCATGCTGTGAAATCACACTTTGATTATTGTTGCAAGAACTCTGGGCACAAAGTGTTGGAAGCCATCTATGTCTCTACAGAGTAATCTATTTTTCTGGCTAATTTTTAAAGGCTATTGAAGAAAACCGAAAAGCAAAAGCACAATTTTAATTCTGAAAATGGTGAAATATAAAAATGCAGAAAAAGGAAATTGTATTGCAAGATTTATAAAATGAATTCTACTGAAATGACTGCATTGAACAAAGGAACACTTAAGAAAGGAATGATTGGCGAACTTGCTCAAAGCCATGTACAGGACTCAGCTATGAATGTTATACTCATGTATCTTTCTCCCCAGAGGGGGGAAAAAATCACGGAGAGCAATTTTAGTGCAATATAATACTTGGGAAAGGTTAAAAGTCTCCCCTCTTATTTCAATGTGTAAATATTCCAAGAAAATTTGCAGTCATTATGCTTACATTCTTATTAATTGTGGCTGGAATTGTGACTTTAAAAAAAAATCAGGAATAGATTGTTGACAGAGACAGACTTGCTTCATCCGCACCTGTCAGGACTCAAATCCCTGCAGAGGTCCATTACTAATTCTTGGAATCTGTTCTCCTTACAACTTTTCTTCTTTCCTGTTTCTGTCTCTTCTATCTGCCTGCTGTGACCAAAGTTAGCAGATGGAGCATGTTCTGCCCCTCCCTTCGAGGCTGCCATGCAGATTAATTGGGGGGAAGCAGGGAATGCAAGAAGATGAAAACTGGTGATAATCACAGGATGATTGCATAGATTTTTATCTGGGATTTAGATACAGGCTGAAGCGCTGAAATAAGGTTTTAAATCATATGGTGAAGTTTATGAAAATAGATTTCTCCATGTCTTTGGAAAACTGACCGTTCTAATCAGAAGTAATACAGAACAACTGCATAGTGTCCACCTAAGAAATGGTTAACTGCAATCCAGCTTATTTCTGTTCTGGCACAGCTATGCAAGCGTGGTAAATGTTTCTGGACAGACTAAGTGGATGAGAGCACTCCATTTTGTAAAGCGGTATAAATATCCACTTCATCCTTTGCTGAAAAAAGGATAAAGAAAAATGGAGACAAGGAACGATGCACACACAATTTTAGAAGTACATAAAATCTTGTATCAGAGAGTTGGTTGAGCTGTATCTGTGAACCATGGTAGGTTACATTACTCTAGGTCCAATAAATTAAAACTATTAAAGTATACCAAGTAAAGAACATCTCATGGATGGATTTTATTTACTCCAGCAAATTAGCCACAGAATCCTAGAAATAATCAAGAATGAGCACAAAGAGCAATTGGCTAAGTTTAAAGAAGTTTAAACTTCATTTTGATGGATAATTTTTCTGTAAAATTGTTAACAGTACATATAGGCAGAAAAGCCACTTTCAGCGGGAACAATTATTGTCGGGGTTACTTAGGAAGGTGAGAATGAGCACACAAGTGGCAACCTCTCTGTTAGGCAGCCTTACACATTTGCAGATGGATGTTGAAAGCAGTGTAACTAGAGGGAAGGAGAAAATAGAGGAGTCAGAGAAGATTTTAAACGTGGCAAGCTAGTCAGAGGTTAGCTGGGGTCTGTCACAGACAGATTTGCATTTTCCTATATAACATTGTGCCTCCTTAGGTGACTACCTGTCTCAGAGGCCTTTATAAATAGACAGAAGAGCAGGATGGTTCAAGGGTGTTAAGGATTTACTGTTGTAATAACTAGGAACATTTGCTGCACAAGCAGTTGAAAACACTAATGTTCCTGGTAGAATTTGCAGGTTTGAAATACCTAGTAAATGTCTATTATACACACACACTTTTAGGAAAGATAATTTTACATACAAGAAAAGGATTTAAATCAATGGATCACATTTTTATAAATTCCTATCAAATGTTTACTTTACGCAATATTTATTGTCTTATCTGATTATACAATACTGACATAATTTTGCTTGAATAAAGCAAGCCACATGAAAATAAATTTCTGGCAAAAAAAACTCCTTCAATAGCCAATGACATAAGCATTTGGCATGTAACAGTTTGTGAAGTTTGAAACTTCTGTATTTTATTGTATCCAATTGACTATACAAAAGATTTAATATTTTTTTTAAGGATTTTATCGCACATTTCTACCATACTCTGATACTGATACAATCCTCTGATATTATACAAGACTGTATTATTTTTAATACAGATATGGTTGAGGTTTCATAGAGAAAGTATATAATTGCTACAGTTTTATTAGGAAAATGCATTGAAAATATTAATGTAATTGAATATAATGTTGCAAATCACTCAGATAACTTTTTGAAAAGTTATATACAAAATATGTAATCATTAATCCTTCAGCTACTTTAGGAGCTTTGCCCATCATATGTACGTGCAACATACCTAAGGCACCAGGTTGAGGAAATCGGACACATACACTTAGATTAGAATAAGCCTCATTGAACTGAGATGGATTTATTTCTAACTGGATTACATAGCTTGAGGTAAGTCATTAGTTAACAAATGGCCACCATACATAGTAATGCATGATAGTGTTTGTGGGTGATACATCTGTTCAACCGAATAGAACCTGCCTGTCCTGGAGGCAGGTTTGCAATTTGGGGGTGCTTGTAAATGCATCACTGTCATCACAGCCTAGGTGACCTTGGTGGCATGGAGTGCTTTTCATCAGGTTTGGCAGATTTACCAGCTGCAACCTTATCTGGACAGAGACAGCCTTGCAACAGTTATTCATGCTCTGGTAATTTCCTGGTTGAGTTATTATAATGTAATGTATGTGGGGCTGCCTTTGAAAGCAGTCCAGAAACTTCAGTTAGCTCAAAATAGAACAGCTAGATTGCTCACTAGGACTGGCTGAATGAACATATCTGCCATCTATACGGTTGCCAGTCTGTTTCCAGACCCATTCAATGTGCTGGTTTTGATCTTTCAAGACCTACATGGCTGAGGGCCAGCTTATCTGGAAGAGCACCTTCTCCCTTTAGACTTTACCCAGACTTTAAAATATTCTAATGAGGCCTTCCTTCAGACTCCTCACCAAAGGAGGCCTGTAGAAGGCGGCAAGCATTGTCTGTGATGGCACCCAGTTAATGGAATTTCTTCCCAGAAAGGCTGATTACTCCATATTAGTATCATTTTGGTGCCAGGTGAAGACCTTATTATTTTCCCAGGCTTTTAAGATGTCTTTTAAGTGGCTTTTAATTTGTACTGTTTGGGGGTTTAATTGGCTATCTTGCTGCTACCTATTCTGTATGCTAGCAGACTAATTTTATTTTGCATATTCTTTGATTTGATTGCAGATGTTTTTATTCAAATTCTACCTTTAATGTGCTTTATTGTAAACCAGCCAGCCCACTTTGGTTATTGAGCAGTTTAATAAATAAATAATAACAATTATTTTATCTTTCAAAGTAGTGGTAGTTCACAACTTTTCCAGTAGCCTGGGCTTTTTTTGCTTGTGTTCAGCAGGTGACATTCTTCATTACAATGAAAGAACATTGTAAAAAAATTGTCAAGTGGTTGCCTACAAACTATGGGAAGTTACTATTTGGTAAATGGGAATATATGAGTTCATTAAAAAATCCAATTCTTCATTCCTTTGTCACACTGGACCAATTATAGTAAGGTACTGCTTGATAAATCAGATTTAAAATGTTAGTGCAGTCATAAAGTTATCTTACAATATGAAACTATAACTGCATTTAAAACAATGTTTATAAAACCAGGCTCTTAGGATATTTTTTGTTAGCTCCCATTAGGAGGAAGAAACTGTGCAAACAACATCTGCTCCAGGTTCTGTGCAACTAAGTTCCTAAATAGATCCAGGTAGAGTTATGCTAAATGGAGACAACTCCATTTAGAGTTATGCTATCATCCAGCTGTCTGGAATTTTACTCAGATATTTTGTTCACGCAGATAGTTTACTAGCTGGTGGGTGCTGCTGATATTTTTTAGATATCCTAGACTAGACTGAGCCATTCTGCTTATGGCTTATCCTTACGAAGAATATGGAGAAAAATAAAAAAAATATTTCAAAAAAAAAAAAAGAATATGGGGAGAAGTGGGGAGTTTATTGATGAATCTGCTTCTTTATTGGATTTCTTCATTTGTTGCATGGCAGTAGGTGATTGTATTAGAGATGTAATTGGAGTCTGGCAGCTTTCAGGACCACTGGCCATGATATCCTTTGGATGGGGTACTGTTTTGTAATGATTATGGTTCTTCCTGTAGACTCAAGCTTAAAGTGTGTGGTGTTAGGGGAGCTACAACTCAGCACCTTGGTTGCTGAGGTGATGTTCCTTGCAGAAGGAGTAGGTTCACAACAGGAACACCAACCGCAATGCTTCCTGAGTTGGCTGAATTGTTCCCCAGGCCTTATGATAATGACAAGAGACCTTTCTGAAGTTACACTTTCTCTCAAAGCAGAGGTTTGTCAATATGAGAAAGGGCTTCCAACAGCATACTTAGGGTATGGGATAAACTCTCTAAAGAGAGGTGTTTGCCCACTTGACTCCCACTCTCCAATATTTAGGAAATTAGTAAAATATATATCTCCTGCAGGATTTCAATTGTGAATTTATTTTATGTTAACCTATTTAGATTTCAATTGCCTTAAGGTTTTTTTTTAATATTTCTTTATGGTTACAAGCCATCTTGATTGCCAAATAGAGAAACAGATCCAGTAATAAAAATGAAAGTGATACAATGACAATAGAATTACAATTGGCTTTTATATTACAGGGTTTAACTACCATTATTGTGTATCGTAAAAATTATTTCAATATAATTTGGAAATTAAGGAAGATGTAGTGGTATATATATTTGCAACTCAGAAATTGTGGGGTTTTTTTTTCTACTTGGGTTTTCTAGCATTGAAAGATAGGAAACAAAGTAATCCAAAGAAAACTGAAGCTGCAAACCTAAGAAAGCCTAATGGCTTTGGCCAATGTCAAGCAATAGAGAACTCACATCTCCCTTGCTTAACCCCCCCCTCCTCTTTGTAAATTGCTATATAATGAACAGATGCATGGAATTCATTACGACTCCTTCTAAAGAAAATGAATCAACATGCAATCAAAAAAGAGTTTCAGACTGTTTTCAAACTTACACTAACTCTCATGGGACAAAATCATTCCAGTATAACTTCAGCTTCTTACCCAGAATAGAGTTTATACATCTGGGTGTGTGTAATCTAAACAGTGTTTTTACAGGTAGTCCTTGATTTACAGTGCATCCATAGTTTTTCAATGGCACTGAAAAAAGTGACTTATGACAGGTCTTTGCACTTACAATCATTACAGAATCCCCATGGTCACAGGATCAGAATTCAGGTGCTTGGTAACCAGCATGTACCATACTTTTTGGACTATAAGACGCACCGGAGTATAAGATGCACCAAGATTTCAAAGAACTAAACAAGAAAAAAAATTTTTTTGCCCTGCCCGGCCCCCAGGAACACTTTGCAGGCCTCCCAAACCCTCTGTGCATCCCGTTTTTGCAAAAAATGAGCCCTGGGCAATGTCCTGCAGAGTGCTCCTGGGGGCTGGGGAGGGCAAAATGTGGGGGTTTGGTAGGCCAAAAATTTTTATTTTATTTTTTTATTATTCATATTTCTATGCCACCCACTCTCCGAGGACTCTGGGCGGCTTACACCAAAGACAGTATACTAAATAGCATATTATCCCCAACAATCTGGGTCCTCATTTTACCCACCTCGGAAGGCTGGAAGGCTGAGTCAACCTTGAGCCAGTGAGATTTGATCCGCTGATCTGCTGAACTAGCAGTCAGCTGAAGTAGCTGCAGTACTGCACTCTAACCACTGCGCTACCTCGCCTCTTCACAAAATGGGCCCATTTTTTCACAAAAATGGGCTGCACAGAAGGTTTGGGAGACCTGCAGAGTACTCCTGGGACTGGGGAGGGCAAAAACACAATGCATGGGGGATTTGGGAAGCCAAAAATGTGCCAGTTCTTTTGTGAAAACAGGCCCATTTTTCACAAACATGGGGTGCACAGAGGGTTTGGGTGGCCTGTAGAGTGCTCCTGGGGGCTGGGGAGGTCAAAAATGTGATGCCTGGGGGGTTTGGGAGGCCAAAAATGGGACTGCAGTGAATCATATTGTCATTTTGCAAAAAACAACTGCATGATTCACTTAACACCTTCAGTAATTTGCTTAACAATTGTGGGGGGAAAAGTCATAAATTGGGCAGGACCCCTTTAACAACTGCCTTGCTTAGCAAGAAAAACTATGGTTTCAGTTGTGGTCATAAATGGAGAACTGTACTTCAGTATTCAAGTGACATGTAAAACACAGGAGGACAATATTAAATTTTGAAACTCAGAGACACACTTGATTATGAATGGACCTACATAAGATTAAGCAACAAGGCAGCAGTTCTAATTTAGTCTGGGAGTAAACCCCATTTGACCCAGTGGAAATTATTTTAAGAAAATATGGAGAAATATCCTATCAAAGCTAAGAACTATTTTGGGCCAAACATAATACATTTAAACTATACCAAGCTCTCTTTGTTTAAATATATTGCTGCATTTATCAATTATTCAGGTTTTCCGCATTACTATTATATGCTCATTTCTGTGGAACAGCATCTAATTTATTTTTCTTCAGAAACCGAGAGACAAAAACTAATCTTCATGTGTTTTCTGTAAGAGAAGTAGATTAATTTTCCGTAATCTTCAGATCCGGTGATACTATAGAAATTATTAAACCCATGGCTGGGGGAATATTGTTTGGAGGCAGATAACATTATTAACATGTTTACATAAATAAACATATTGCAGGTTAATAGGAACAAAATGTTTATATTTAATATGAATCAAGTGCCTTTCTGAAGCCATTCTCAAGTGAATATCCAGCACTTAAAACAACAAAGGTAGAAGAAAAGGAAGCCGAAATGTCAATATCCACAGAACCAACTTTGCTTTAGAATGTTTTTTTAAAAAAAACTTCCTAACCACCATTAACCAGTGAATAGAGCCCTCTCTGATGTGTCCTTTACTAGTTATTGTTGCTTTTATCTTTTATGTCTACTGATGGATTCTTTCACAGCAAAGAAGCCATACATTTCTAATGTAAAGAAAATCAATCAGTGCCAAGAGACTACCCGGAACTAAAGATACCTGGAACAAATCTATGACAAATGATTCATTCCAAAGAGATAAATATTTTTTTTTCCAGGACAATTTTTAATGTTTTAGCATGTATCCACTTTTTAAAAATTTATACAAGCAATCTTAGCTAAAAGTGAATAATAAGTATTTAAAAAGAGGTGAAAAACAGGTCTTGAAGAATGTGTTTCTTGTATTCGAAAGCTGTTCAGAAAGACTATTTTTTTAAAAAAATGATTTATATGCTGCCCTTCTCCAGAGACTCAGGGCGGCTTACAATGTGCTCAGCAATAGCCTTCATCCTTTTGTACATTTATACAAAGTCAGTTTATTGCCCCCACAACTGGGTCCTCAATTTACCTACCTTAGAAAGGATGGAAGGCTGAGTCAACCTTGAGCCTTGGCGAGATTCGAACCCTGCAGTAATTTCAGGCAGCTGGTCTTAATAACCAGCTTAATAATAGGGTGCCTTAGACCACTGTACTACCAAGGCTCTTATAAGGCAAGCATTATTTTTCCTTCCAGGGCTGAATCCAACAGAGACTTTAGCTATCCCCATTAGGTTCTCTTCTGTGCTGGTATTTTATATGCTGGAAAGCTTTCCTAGAATGGAACTACATAGTAGGTAATGGCATCAGCATTACATTAAATGCCAGGCACCTGAGTCTGAGTCACCTTTTAATTTTTCACAATGCCCAAATGTAGCACCAATTAATGATGCTATGAGAAATTTAAATTAGAACCTCCTTTGGTATTCCTATTCTTATTATCCTATATGTTCCTCCAAGATCTAAAGGCATTGAGATGACATTCCCACCTCATTTTTTTTTTCTTACAACCACCAAATCAAAGCTTTCATAACTGAAATTGGACTTGAAGCAGGGTTTCCTCAGTCTTTGTCCATCACTTCAATCACTACACTACACTGGATATCAATACAGTGGTGGACCCTACTAGCAGAATAGGTTCTCAAAAACAAATTCAGTATCCTTAATACTGAAAGTAGAACTAGAGATCTGGTTCTCTTCCTTTCACGTGATCTGGAAAACATGCCTTGAGGAATTCTTTTTGTCCTTGTCTCTAGGTGTGCTGACATAATCATTTGCAGCTGAGTATTTATGTTCTCTCCATGCAGATATTGAACAAAAAAGCCTCTATGAAAAAAAGCACTTCTGTATATTGCAGTATACAGTATGCAAGAAAGTATATGATCAACCAATGCTTAAAGTCGCATTGGACAGAAATATCTGGTGCATTTATTAGTATTTCTCATCTTTATCTTAAGCTTTTATACTGAATGAGGAAAGTGGGATGGAAAACTTATTAATCTGAAGGAAACCAGTGCAGCTTTCCGAAACTGAAATGAATGAAATGATGAAGATGTCATAGACTTAGACTTAGTCCCTGAAAATAGATATAATGAGGAAGATTAGGGAAGGAATTATACCTGGAGAAAACTCCAGAAATATTTGCTTTATCAAACATTTCCATATGAGGGATTTGCACAAACTCTATTTCTGGCTTCCTGGATAACTCTTTGAATCTGTCTGTGGTACAAGATGACCACTTCCCTTCAAATATGCAGTCTCAACCATGGCAAGGAGTAGAAAACTCTGTGCCTGCTAGATACATGTCTGAAGAACGAAACGTGGCTCTTTAATTTACAATAATTGCCCTTAGAAGAAATCTATAGATGATTATGGGCTCTTAACATCTGCAAGAGAATTAAAGGCCTAAAATTAAAGATTCAGGCAGCTGCTTAATATGCTGATTGGATTTATCTTTACGTGCAGCCAACCTCTCTTGGCCTCTCTATGCTGAGCTGACCGGGGTCCTGAATTTAGCTGCTTTCTCTGCTCATCCAGAATGGGATTTCTGTTAATTTTTTAAAACCAGTTAATCTTTTCCATTAAATCATTCCCATGTAATTTAAATAAATATGTGGCATTTCTAACTCATGCCCATACAGTTGCTGGTATCTTCTTAATGGCATATTTTTAAAGAATCCACATAGTGACAGCAACTATATAAGCGCATTAGAATCAAACCATTAACATCTTTTAGTGCGAATTAATTTTTAATTTTTTAACTGTTTTTTTTAAAGTTTGTCTTTCGAAGGGTACCTGCAGCATCTGAGTTTTTGCATTAGTCTAGAGTGCTCCTGTTTACTGAAAAAGCCAGGAGCACCATTGGTTTTTGGTGGGTTTTTTTAGTGATGGTACGTGTTAGCCAGGGATCACTGAAGTGGCTGGCTGCCTTTGTGAAAGGAATTTTTTTGGGCGCCTACTTGAGGTTGTATATGATCTTACCTGTGGGATGCCTAAATGCCAGAAGGCAATCAGCGGAGGCTCCTTTCCTGTTCCTACGCGGTTTATTCTCTCACGGGAATCAAGCCAATGAGCTGACGACCTCACCTTACCATGTGAGCCACTGTGGCCCTCAGCACTATTGGTGGTCCTTGTATATCCACAGTCTGTTTTTGCTACCATAAAGTGAGCATCTCATTTCTTCTTTAATTGCAACTGCTGTTATTCATTTTCAGAAAGCAGAGCAATAATGAAATGGGGACATGCAGTCTGGAACTATTTACTTCCTGTTGTGTATTCACTTCCAGGATCTTTTGACTATATGGAAAGTTAGGAGATTAATTTATTTTGCAGCTAATATCTTTGAAAAGTTTGTGGATAATAAAACCATTCCAAACTGGCATCATATTCTGTTTGTAATATCTTTCTGAGAAGATAAAGTAATGGTATTATTGACAGTTGTATCACTACAGATATGATACCCAATCTTTGTAAAGTATTTTTGCCCACCCAATGGAAGGATTGCTTGAGTCAAAACTGAATGAGTCATTACTGGTATAAAAAAGTAATAAAGGGACTGCACAAAATAAAAACAAGTGCAAAGATGATAAATAAAGAAACAAATAAGCCAGCATGTATAAGCAATGCATGAACATTGTATGCTATATAAATATTGCCACTAATGTTTTAAACTGACATGTTTAAAAGTGTTACAAAATACAGCCAACAATATATATGCATAGAATCTGTCTGCAAATCTATCACAGAGAAAAATGATTCGTATTTATTTTATTTTGAAAAAAATAAAATACACAAAATTGCACAAAATTAAGCCCTATTAATTCATTGAAACTTACGCATTTGAGGATTGTATGCCATCAGTTCATTTTTTCCTTGACATATTCTTGGAAAAGAATAACAAATTTAATAATATGAACAGTAAAAATCCTATCTCCAAGCATGTCATTTGAAAAGCTCGAAGTGTAGAAAAATTAAGGATCTCTTTTTTAAAAAAGAAAAACCCACCTGATTAATAGTCAAACATAGCTATTCAAACCTGCTGGTAAACATACATACAGTATTCCTTTATACTGTGTTCTTGGCTGAATATGCGCAAATAATCCTATGTATTTCTCTTTCTCATTATATGCAGAATTAATAATTTCAAATATATCTAATAACAGCTGTCAGTAGTCATGGAATAATGGTATTTGAGCTAATTATTCCTGCCTCTTGGCAATTTTTTTTTATCAATAACCAACAGTAATAAATCATTAATTCTAGAGTGGGTTTTCTCTTCTGGGAAACAATTTTGCTGACATTTAACCTTTCAGATGCTGCTAGTGTCTTTATATCATTAGTGAAACATTTAGATACTTATGGGCACTTTGGGTTTAGTCATCCATCATATAAATTCACCAGTAAAAAAAAATATGGAATATTTTGTAGTTTACAAAGTAGAAAACACCCAATGCTGTATTTCACAGGTGAAGTGCCTACTTGAGGTTCTATATGACTGCTGATGCAATGGGTCTTACTCATACCACTCTTCTTTTTATTGAAACTTGCTTTAAGAATTTAGCTGCTAATTTGCATGTCAAACTTAATTTAGGATTTGCAGGACAGATGCCAAAAAATGAGGATACCAAGGGGAGATGCCAGGACATAATAAACCTCAAAGAAAGTTTATTAAATAATTGTCTCGGAATCGTTACAACACAAAGCAATTCTTCCTTAATCTGACAGGTGACCCCAATGGCAAGGAGGGTCTCCAAAATTTAATCCACAAAGAGTTGCTTTCATTGGGCAAATTTTAAAGTTTTGTATTCTCTTTTACTACCCCCCTCCCCGAGTTGCTTAGTTTAAACATGAACAAAGGAAGGTTAGATATTAATGAGGATTAAGCATCTAGGTGTCATTGGAGCCTTGGTGGAGCAGCGGACTAAAGTGCTGTTAAGTAGCACTTAAGTAGCACTTAGCTGCCAGCTGTCTCCAATTACTGCGAGTTCAAATCTCACCAGGCTCAAGGTTGACTCAGCCTTCCATCCTTCCGAGGTAGGTAAAATGAGGACCCGGATTGTGGGGGCAATAAGCTGACTTTGTATAAAAAAGAACACCGCTTGGAGGGTCCGAAAGCCCTACTAAGCAGGTATATACAAAAGTATGAAAGCTATTGCTTAACGCATTGTAAGCTGCCCTGAGTCTCCGGAGAAGGGCGACATATAAGTTGAACCAATAAATAAATAAATAAATTGGGTGCCTGCTATGATAAAAGAGGCAAATAATTATCCGATTAGAGTCAGAGCAAAAAAATTGTTATCTCACAACTTGCAAAAGTATAGACACACACACAAAATCCAATAATGGCTATGTTCCAGCTAAAAGTAGTCATTTTGTGAGCCACAATATCTTTGTGCCATTTCATCTTATTTAATTCTCTCTTTGGCCCTCTGTTGTTTTAGAGAGTAGCTAAAGTTATGGGAACTACTGTAGGGAGGAGAATCTGCCAAATTCAAATGTTCAGTTTGTGTGAGTGAAAGTGCTTTATGTATTTCTGTGTATTTTTCTAAAAATATGAAATATAAGTGCAACAAATGTTGCATAATGCATGTCTATCACTTAAAAAATCTTGGCTCAGTGACAAAACGCATACTTTAAATGCAAGAGATTTTATGTTTATCTCCCAGCAGGAAAAACTCTAGTTTGAAAATCGTATCAATAAGGCCTTCCATCCTTCCGAGGTGGGTAAAATGAGGACCCAGATTGTTGGGGGCAATATGCTACTGTCTTTGGTGTAAGTCGCCCAGAGTCCTAGGAGAGTGGGCGGCATAGAAATATGACTAATAAATAAAATAAAGAGCTGTACCAATAAAATAGGCAATGCATTCAAAGCGTTCTCAAATAGGTCTTCGTTCTAAGAAACCAAACCTTGTGAACCTCACAGCTCCTGACTCTGAACTTAAGGTTCTAGTACTGTTTATATAGACTTGACTGCTCAGTCTGTCCATGTGGAGATCCAAAGGGCATACGAGGTGAATGAGTGTGAGGTGGTTTGGAAAAGACATGTGGTCTAGCTGGGGAAAATCTACTGTTCCTGGAGGACCCATTTTTGCAGTTATGAACTATGGCAATTATGCTTACACTGCAAGTGCATATGATAGTAGCTTCTAGGATGAACAAAATTATCTTATAAAAGCAAAGTGCTGGACAAATCATAATTGCCCAATTTTCTAGATTACCGTATTTTTTGGAGTATAAAACGCACCTTTTCCCCCCAAAAAAGAGGGTGAAAATCTGGGTGCGTCTTCTACTCCGAATGTAGCCCCGCCCAGCCTCTCAAACAGAGGTTTCAGAGGCTAAAAAAAGCCTCAGAAACGAAGCCTCAGAAAAAAAGCTTCCAAACAGAGCTTCAGAAAAAAAGCCTCCGAAACAGAGCTTCAGAGGATTTTTTTCTGAAGCTCTGTTTCGGAGGCTTTCAGAAGGAGACAAAAAAGTTTTTTCTGAAATGGGGTTTCAGAAGTTTTAGAAGCTGAAAAAAAAGCAAGGCACAGAGCTCACAACCAACGAACCTGTTGCTAAAATTCTCCTCTGGGAACAGCTGATTGGGAGTATTCCGGGAGGCCGATTCACCTGCCAATCAGCTTTTTTATTTTCTTCCCCAAAAACTAAGGTGCATCTTACACTCTGAAAAATACGGTAATTCCAAACCATGGCTGTCTAGAATCTATGAACTTTGCTTTGGCTTAATAATATCTTATTACTGTAAAACTTTATGTATCTTAAACTATTCAGATTGGACTATGGACTATGACTCAGCCCTACTTAGCTTGGCAAGATCAAGAAAGCAAGAATGACAAAGATTTCAGCAAGATACCTTTAATGATAGTCTTGGAAAAGAACTTCCCCAGCTTCATTTATGGTGAGCTCATTTACGTGGAGTCTCTTCAGATAATCAGAAAATGCTTCTCCCAAGATTTCCTGCCACCCGATCTGAGTTGTCATTTATAAAATCCCAATAAATTCTACTTCTGTGTCTTGATTGTTAATGTCTAATTTCTCTTAGATTTCTATTTCTGCCTCCCCAAAATCTCTCACAATATTTTTGCCTAACAAATCTACCATAAGTGACATTGGACTGTTCAGCACGGCATAGATAATTATTTAAATGACTTAGTATAAGCTGTTTCTTGTATTGCTCTTGTATCAATGATCTATGAAGGATTGCATTTCCTTGCTCATAGTTGAACATGCTATCTGAAATTTCCTGTTAAAATAGCAGAAAAACATATCCGCTGCTAATTTCATATAACTTGAGACAGTTATTGAAAGGGATACTGTATAATGTGATATACTGAACCTTTCCTAGAGAATGTATTCATAATTTTTTCTAATTATTAGATATACAGATATTAATAGATACAGTGGTGAATATAATACAATAATACAATCCAGCATGTAGCTTTTACAAACCAAGCTGAATAAATTTCTCTCTTAAATAAGTTGTAGCTTTTTACACTTTGTTTAATGAAACAATCATCTTATTCAATATTTCCTTAACCTTCCACATTATATCTGAAGGGTATCGATTTCCTCTATCTGAATAAGACTGGCACTTAAATTATTTTTGCCTTGAGGCTATATTTGTTGTTATTGCACTAATGGTATAAAATGCTGACAATGTCACAGGGTTATTATTAAATCTAAGAAGAAGAAATGGATTTGATACATAGAAACTAACCTGTTTGACTAATTTTCCAAAGCTTGCTTAGGCTTTTTTTCACATTGCCCACCGTTTGGGATAATTGATTCCACATTCCACCAGCTTTCTTGATGAAAGTCATATTGATCTGAAAGACCTAATGTTCTGAAGGGGGAAGACAGAAAAACAAACACCAGCAACCATCTGACTATCAAGCAAGTCTTTTAAATTCTACCTTAACACTGAAATATATAGCTCAGTATTTCTTTTCTTTAATGGCAGCAGCAAGAACTGGATTTACTTTGCAAATATTACAAAGCTACTGATGGGCTTTATAGCAGAAACTGTAGCTACCAGATCTGGATTGCAAAAAATCTGGACAACTACTAGATGATAAAGCTTTCTATAATCATATTACATTGATTCTAGACAGTCTCTAGATAAGTCTGGAAACTATCAATAGAAAGTCTTTGTTTTAGCAACTTCCATTCATATATAGCCCTTTTGAACAGAGTAATTAAGAGTTGAATCCCATGGTTTTAGATTATTGAATGTCTTCTGATGTCTTTGCACATTAAAATGGAAAATAAAATGCTGACCATGCTAAGGATGTGCATTAAGATTCTGCTGCATCCTGAGTCCCAGAATGAACTGAGTTAATTTTGAAAGCTTTTGTGGCTAAGCCATAATATGGAGGGGTTTTTTTTTGATTGCCCAGTTCTGAATCTATACTTCACCAAAGCATTATGAGTGCTCTAGCATTTAGAAATACTGATAAGGAGAAAGTGATTATGGTACATTGTTTTCACTCTTCCTTGAAATCCGTCAGGTGGACATATGAGAAGGAAAACAGAAAGTCAATAGTTGATACATCAGTTTTCTAAACATGGATCATTTGATCATGGGCTTTTCATCACAGTGCTTTGTGAGAGGAATATGAAGATTTAATTTATGATTTGTTCAGATCTAGACTCTGCTTTTGTTATTACAACTTCTGATTGCAACAACAACAACAACAATTTATTATTACAGTCTTAGACCAGAGACCAGAACAAATAAAAGAATTCAGTATATATACATTTAAAAATTCTAGTATAAAATAATAAATAACAACTAAAATCTATAATAAAATCCAATGTCAATTATACATGGTCTGACTATACGATAATTGCAGTTCTAAACTGTGTGGCCTATTGTAGGTTCAACACTAAAAGGGAAATGACTAAGCAGTGCAAAGGGTTTGCCACAATTGTTATATAACATCACTATGGTGGAGAAGACACGTGTTTGTGACAAATCCCCAGGGCTGCTGCACAGAATCTAGCTACCTGCGCTGTAATTCTGGGCTGTTCATTCTTAAACAACCACTTAACTTCTGCTGCTTAAGCAATGGCTGCTTAACTTTTGATTGTAAACATTTATTTTCCATTCCAACCTTTTTACAACCTGCTCTTTTCTCTCAAAGCAAAGTTTCCTCTCTGGGTGTCCTCTAGCACCCTTTTACAACTTAATTCAAGAGGTACTTCCCTTTTTTATCCCTATGCAC
Organism: Arizona elegans; assembly: GCA_022577455.1. Classification (NCBI taxonomy): domain Eukaryota; kingdom Metazoa; phylum Chordata; class Lepidosauria; order Squamata; family Colubridae; genus Arizona; species Arizona elegans. The sequence continues at coordinate 62,242,238 of JAKOOJ010000008.1, forward strand.
AGTATAATGTTATTTATATTTCTCATGGAGCCCTGTTTTCTTTTTAATTTTAGTTGGTGTTTTAATTTTAATTAAAACAAACACCTAAATGGAGAATTAGATCTGCATGTGGCCCAGCCCAGGAAGACTGTTTGCATTGGAACTGGGTCTCAAAAGGAGGCAAAAAGCTGTATTTGGTGTAGTATGCTTCCATAGGTACTTGATGGAAAACAGGAAGAGACATTGTTATAAACAATGATGTGATCTGCTGATAGATTAATATCAATGTACAGAAAAAACATAAATTTAAGTACCTCTTTATAAAGACACTAAGCATGGGATAAATGTTGAATCCCTGAAATTTCTTATTAAGTGGAAATTGTGCAACAATAACAAAAGAATATTTCTTTTTGCAATCACATACATACATTGAATGGAGACTGAGTCTGACACTATCTAAAATGAGTTACAGCCCATTTTAACAAAAACAATACAACAGCAATATGGACACTACATATATAGCAATAGCACTTAGACTTATATTACACTGCTTCACAGTGCTTTACAGTCCTCTCTAAGCGGTTTACAGAATCAGCATATTGCCCCCAATAATCTGGGTCGTCATTTTATTGACCTCGGAAGAATGGAAGGCTGAGTCAACCTTGAAGCTGGTGAGATATGAACTGCCAAACTGTTGGTAATCGGCAGTCAGCAGAAGTAGCCTGCAGTACTGCATTCTAACCACTGCGCCACCACAGCTCTATAAAGTGCATATCAGGTTATACCAGTGGTGCCAAACTCGTGTCATCACAGTGTTGTCCCATGACGTATTGTGACTTTTCCTCCCTTTACTAAACCAGGCATGGGCATGGCCAGCATGTGAAGCATGTAACCTGTGGGCCGCGAGTTACCCCTGGGTTATGTGCTGGTTTTGATCCATTATATAAGGAATAGAGAGTTGCTCTACATAAAGATTCTATCATAAATGCCATTATTTTAAAGCAGTCAGTTTGGTAGCAGCTATTCTAATCCTTTAGCGCTCTGTAGAGAAAGTTCACTTTCTCTTGAACACATGCATCAGCAATATTTAATGAGCTGGAATGAAAGTTGATCAATGCAAGGTATAAGTGCCCAATTGAAGGAAACTAAAGCTATATAGGGGTACATTTACTAAAAGTTAACTGTGATCTCCCTTTTATCCATTATTAGTTATAAATTAATTTGCTAAAAATACTTGAATTTATTAAGAAATATTTGTTGATATATAGGAATTGGAGTTTTTGCAAAAATCTTAATTTCTCTTGGTACTGTGGAAGATTAGGATGTTTGATTGAAATAAGAAATATGAAGGTGCTGGTGATTATGATGATGGTATTATGTATTAAATGTGAGTTGTATGTCATCAAGTCAAGCTCATGTCACCAAGCTAGCTTGTCTTTGTTACAGTTGAAAATACCTAACCTACTATCTGTAAATATGTGTGCTTGTGCATATGTCATTGTGTGATGTCATTGTGTTCCTTACCATTGGTTACTACTTACCATTAGCCCCGCCTCCTCTGTATATAAGCTTTCGCTCTTCTCAGATTGATAGCTGTCCAAATGTGTTCCTGAGAAAGAAGAGAAATAAACATTATTATTACAAGAAAGTCTACAGTCTCTTATATTGGGCCTAACCAGGATAACCAACTAGCAACAGTCTTTAGTATTCACATAATTCTTCCAACAACATTTGAATAATTTTCATTTCCTATTTTCACTTTCATAATGAGCACTTCTAAGCCTTTTTAAATTTCAGCTTAAAAAATTGAGTTGAGTTGTCTGAATATCACAAATTGTTACTATTTTTCCCACAGATTTTTATTCCTGTTGTCAGAATTTGCCTTCTGCCCATTGATCCCTATGTAGCAACAACATAACATTTGTGCAGAGGTTAGAGCTATCAGCAGGTAGAAGTTTGCTAAGGTTTGCTAAAACACACATACACATATTTAGGATTCCCAAGATTATAGTTTTATGGCCTTTGTAGTAAGATCAGGAAGATGTCATGAATGGAATAAGGAAGACCCAAGTCCTCTTAGTCCTAGAAAAAGAAATTAGTTCTTTCCATTACTTACAACAGAGAATAAATTTATGAGAAATGTCAATATATAATGCAGTGAACAAATTTGCCTCTGAATCTGCCTTGCCTAAATGAAACCAGCATATAACTTACAGGTATTAGTATTTGCATAAAAAGAATAGCTAATTTATTTAAAAATGGAAGAAGGAATGGGAACAATTAGACAAACACATTTTGTAAGGCAAAACAATAATGTTAACAGAAAAATAGTTATATTTTTATATTTAGAATTAACATTCCAGTGACTGAAATAACAAAAAAGACAGTTGTGAACTGCCTAGGATCACTATGTGAGTTTGGTGGTCATTTGCATTTTTCAAATAAATAAACAGTGCATATAAAGGCAATGCACAAAGAAACACACAAGAAAACACTGCTATACAAAGTGAAATGGAGGTTTTAAAACAGATCTGTTAGCCAATCAGATTTTTTAACCTTGATGGATTACTTTAATAATGCTGTGAAAGAAATCCACTTTGGTTAAAATGTGCGACATACTTTCTCTGACTGTCATGTTCTACTCCTCTCCCCCTTCATAAACTGTTCAGTGGTAGCTTGTGTGTAGTCTTCAAATCCGTCTCCGCCCCCTTGTAAAAGCAATATGTAGATCAGAATAGGATACGGTAATGCTTGGGGATTTCTGGACAGATGAGGTTAATTGCCTTTGACTCTGCTTATGGCCATCAACTTGTCTCAGTCCATCACTAATCTATAACCTTACTTTTGATCATTGCTTTCTAAATCAGTACCCTTTCTATAATTAAGCAGATGAAATACCAAAGCGGCTAGAAAATGGTAACTGCAAAATACTTAAGAAAATGAGGTTGATCTCCATTAATATAATGAAATAATCCCTCCAGGTTTTTTTGCAAAAATTATTTTTAACTTAGACTTTTTTAAAAAGTCATCTACTAAATGAATTGTTAGCAATTTTCATAACAAGGGAAATTTATTTATTTTATTTAAGAAAATTCATATGGCCATCCAACTCATCTTCAGTGGCTTACATGGATAAAATATCAATATAAAAATAACACAAAAAGCAAATTTAGTATCTGGTTTAACTATGTATTAAAGGATCATGTATCATAAAAAAAAATAATAGTTTTATTTCAAGTATGGAATAAGGCAAATACTTCCTTATACATCAAATGAAATAATGGAAAATTCAGCTAAGCTGATGCACGCACCATACTGGATATTTCAGTTATTAGGTAACCTCAGAGGTTTTGTTCATTACAGCCATTGCAGTTAATCATTTAATATAAGGTAAAGGTTCCCCTTGGATATATGTGCTAGTCGTTCCCAACCCTAGGGGGCGGTGCTCATCTCCGTTTCAAAGCTAAAGAGCCAGCGCTATCCGAAGACGTCTCCATGGTCATATGGCTGGCATACTAAATGCCAAAGGCACACGGAATGCTGTTACCTTCCCACCAAAGGTGGTCCCTATTTTTCTACTTGCATTTTTTACTTGCTTTCGAACTGCTAGGTTGGCAGAAGCTGGGACAAGTAACAGGAGCTCACCCTGTTATGCGGCACTAGGGATTCGAACCGCTGAACTGCTGACCTTTCAATCGACAAGCTCAGCATCTTTGCCACTGAGCCACCGGGTCCCTTAACAATTTAATATAAATATATAGTAATCTATCATTTTCAGTCCTAGTATGTCAGATCATGGCACACATGCATGTGGGTGTGTATAATAGAGTCTCCATTTCCCCAAACTTCAGAAAAACACAAAAATAAATTGTGCCTCTATAGCAATTTCTATGTCTACTATAACATAAGTATAACATATTTTGTAAAGTAAGAAGAATCTGTTTTGTTTTGTTGTTGGCTCGTTGCCCTTCTGGTCTACCGCTTTCTGAGGAGTCATTGGCCCATCTTACAGTGTGGTCTTGAGACTCAATCCTATCTGTGATTACTCAGAACAAACCTTAACATCTGAAGCATTTGAAGCAGCTTCAAGTTTCCCAATGCTAGTATAGGATTTTAAGTCCAATGCAAAAGACTGTAGAGTTTTTGTCAGTTACAGGCCATGCATTAACTGGACACATTCAGTTTCTTTGCCATGGAGATAAGAAGAGTTGTTCTGAATTTCTCTCATCTCTTCAGAAGAAACCTGACAGAATAGAAGTGCTATGATCTTGAACCAAGCTGCAGCAGTGTTTGTCTAGTAATCTAACCTCTGTCCCACAGAACTTAATTTAGTTAGCACTCTTAATTGTAGTTTTTGATAAATACGTTAGAGATGCCATTTAGGACAAAGTGCTGAAGAGGCAGAGATGGCTTGCAAAACCTGTTATTCATGTTATCAGACAGACAAGTAATCACAACCAATATTCATGGTCGTTTTTTCACAATTCAATCATTTCTAAGTATTTCAATATTCAAAAGGTTGGAATTCAGTTTTGATCCTAGAATACCTGAACCTGAAAACCTTGATAGATGGCTCTGATTTCAGTGATTTTCAGAGACAGACTCAGAGTGATGTTTTTGGCCACTTGGATCAGATGTTCTGGAGCCTCTGGAGCAGTATATTTACATAGCTCTTTGTGGTACAATTCAGTTGAGATCTTGCTCTCACATAAAGAATTCCATTCAATACTATAATTAGGGGCTGGTTGGTTAACCTTTACTGCTGGATTGGCTAATTTATGGGAAGAAAAACATTGAATGTTTAAGGCAAGAGCTGAAGTTTGTTATGATAGCAAAATCTAAGAGAATAACCCTGGTCGTGTATACAAAAAGGAAGCAGTGAGAAAGTAAAAATGTGAAGCTTGAGACCAAATTTTATTCCATCTTTATAAATACATTGCTCTGTTCCAAAAACTGTTAATGTATGTACATATGTATGTATGTAAATAAGTATGCATGCATGTATGTACTATATGTAGCAACAGTAGAAGATAGCATGATGGTATCTTGATATTCTCTGAGTTTGGTTTTGTTTTTGCAAATATTTCATTACCAAACTAAGTAACATTGCCAGTGCTTTGACATGTGGGAATGGAGTTTGCTGGCTTCCTATATATGGCAGTTTGTCCTATCTGTCTTGATTAGGGTTGTTGTAGTTTGTGTACCTGCTTCTGATTGATCTAGCTGGCTTAATTGGCTGTAATATTTCATCATAGATTGTTTCTGCCTATTGTGTTGGTGCTCTCTTATCTATATGGTGATTGCTGGATGTGTGATAAGGGAGGATGTTCCCAGGCTGTTTGCTTCCTCCTTGAGTCTTTGATTCTTTTGCTGCCAACTGGTGTCCATGTGTGTGCTGCTAAATCAAGACAGGTAGGGGGGAAAGCTGTCACCCATAAAAAGCCAGCTCCTCCCAGTTCCTTTTATCAAAGCACTGATGTTGGCACTTAGTTTGGTAACAAAACATTTGCAAGAAGAAAACCAAACACAGCTAAGTAGTGCAACATATTTAGATCATGTTAGCTAAACGATTGTAAAATAAGAAAATCAGTATTTTGGAAGGCTCTACATTAGTAAAGTCTGATTAAAAAGGAGTAACTTTTACTTATTTGTAATAGGAAATATTTATTTTCAACCAATGTAGACAAATCTCAAGAATTCAAGTTAAAATAATAAATGAGGTTGGTAGACATGAATAGAATTTGCTTATTGGTTAGTAAAAAGAAACAAGATTTCAACACTCAGATATGCAGTTAGTTTTCAGATAAAGAAATGGAAGACATTTTGTATGGATTTGGCATTTGGAAAACCAAACACAGTCTGCTAGTCGTATTTCCATAGGACCAGATTAAATTTCAAAAGGAAACTCTTAAAGCAAAGCCAAGGGCATAATGAACAGTTATTTATACCACATGGGAAGAATAGGTCTGAAAATCTAGATTAAAAATATTTCAGATCCTAAATCTCAAAGATTATTCCATATTTACAATCAGCTACCCTCATCATTGTTGTCTCAGCCTTTTGAGATAGTCCACACGCAGAGCCAGATGAACAAATTCTATTTTATTGTAAGGTTACATTAACAGAATCTTGCAAGTCTGAAAATACATTTCTCATCTGTCTTTACAGCTGAAGAAACTAGGGAGGGTACCTTCTGAAACATTTGCCATGCCCACATTCCTAGTGTGGACTAAACTGCCTTTTATCCAACTGTTACTCTGGCTGTGGTTCTTCCCTCTGTCTCCCAAGGTCATTTCCTCACACCACTACATTCCTACATGACATTATACCATTTTTCACATTCCATGTTTTAAATATGGGCACAAAAATATACTGTATGGAAATGGAAGACCCACTTGTAGTAAAGGAACAAAGATTCTAGGAATGTCATAAACTCTAAAAAAATATTTATTTGAAACTTCAGCAAAATAGATTTAGATAAGGTTGATTTCCTTGTATTGAAACTACATTTTTTTAATATCATGGCGGTGCTGTATCCTTCCCATCCCATCTCCCAGGTTGATTTGAAAATATAAGTAGGCAGCTGGTGACTCCAAAGCAGTATGTAGCTCCATAAAAATAAAAGTGTGATCCCAAAAAAACAAACAAAAAAAAACCAAGAAGAAAAAGCATAATGTAGCTTTATCAACAACGGGGGAAAAAAACACGAGGAAAAAAAACTTGTAAATATCACAGTAATACTGCTTTACCCATTCAGCATCATCATACCATCTATTCACTGGCAAAAAGTTACCTACCCCAATTTAGAAAATGGGACTTCAGAAAGAGCTTTACTTTCCTGAGGGTTCAGAGGGGCCTTATGGTTAGCCTTCTTTTAATGCCATCATTTCAAATGTTCTGATTGAAATATACTCTCTCATATCCTAGCATGATGCTTTATTGTGGAAGAGAGAGGGGGAGTTTCTGGGGAAAGATGAATGAAGAACACCCAGAGTGTATACCAAAAGTATATAATCTTAGCAAGGCATCCAGCTAAAGCAAGCAGACATCTATATTGGGCAGCAGCTGGAGGCAGATGATAACTTTAGTAGCAACACCAAAGGCATCATTTCATGTTGCATAGAGAAAGCAATGATAAACCACTTCTCTATTTTGGAAAAAAAAAACACGCCACATAGATGAGGTAGAGAATATCATTCTGAATGATGGGCTCCCCCAGCTCATATGGCACTCAACATGCTACTGGGGAGGGGCTGAGGCTCTTTCAGGGTAGTAATGTGTTTATAATGCAACTAGATTAAAGCCTCTGGGACATCTAGTCACTGATGTTGCCATGTAGGAAAAAAGAAAATCTGAAGCTATCAAGATAGAATTACAGTAGAAATTTGGAATGCAAAAAGCACTAACATAGCAAAGCTCAAAATTGGTGAAAATTGTTAATGTATAGTCAATTTACGCCACCTTAGGCATCCGTGAATTGAGATGGATTGAAACTGGACACTTTCAGACAGAAGTTCATACTATTTGCCATTCATGACTTTAAACATGAAGAAGGATGGCCTGGCTTTCATGGCCAGGAAGGATATAACAAAAACACTTCTTGGATGTAATATAATCAATGACCAAATGGCACCAATTAGATTTCACAGATAACTCTTTCATGGAATGATTACTCATGTTTTTGTTCCAAATAAGGGAGGGAGGGAGGGAGGGAGGAAGGAAGGAAGAAGGAAGGAAGAAAAAGAAAGAAAGAAAGAGAAAGAAAGAAAGAAAGAAAGAAAGAAAGAAAGAAAGAAAGAAAGAAAGAAAGAAAAGAAGGAAGGAAGGAAGGAAGGTGTGATGAATTTTATGGTCAAGTTCAATCTCAATTGATAGAATATAAAAGTGAGATGTGCTGTTTGTAAGATACTGGAATGCCAAAGTTGGAAATTGTAAAAAGGAAAATACAGATGGACTCCATGGTTATTATGGTGTGTGGAAATGACCTTGGGAGATGTCTATGGAGGTTTTCAGTCATCCAGGTCATAATTGTCCCAAAAGTGCTTTTTCAAGAAGCAACTGGACTTTCTTGTTTTTATTTTAAGATGTTTCACTTCTCATCCAAAAAGCATCTTCAGCTCTTGTCCAGTTGCCTCTTGAAAAAGCACCTTTGGGGCAACCATGTCCTGGATGACTGAAGAAGCTTCTTGGATGAAAAGTGAAACATCTTGAAAGAAAAACAAGAAAGTCCAATTGCCTCTTGAAAAATCACCTTAGGGATGACCTTGGAAGATGGGAGGAAGAAATGTTGTCAAGGGAATGGTAATGGAAGAGAGGGCATAACCTGCAGCTACATTATAGGTTAAAAAAAAGAAAGGAACCTCCTTAGCTTATCAGGCTGAAATGGCATAAGATTTATATTACCAGACTTGAAAGATTGATATCAGCCTTCCAGGTAGGAAACATGACCAGACGAGCTAATTCTATTTATTGTAAGGCTCACTAACAGAATCTTTCAAATTAAATACACAATGACTGTTGAATATCATACATTTTGCACTTGCTTTTAGACAGTATGCATTTGCTTTCAACATGCAATTGTTAACTGCTCCTTCTTCATAAATACAACTCCAACAACTACACACACACACAAGTACATGTACAAATGCAAAGTTTGTATACCCAGATAAGTACTCCACAATATAACCTTGGGTATCATCACTTATAAAATTTGATTTTTATTAGTATCCTTATATATTAATAAAAATAGGATCTCCTTACATTGCCCTTGGTTAAAAGATTGTAATTCAGTATGTTCAATTTGCTTTCACAACCCCTCTCCTTTTTTTCAATTCTTTGCATATACTGTACATCATTTGCAGAGGTACGTTTTCTCTGTATTATTCTCAAATTTCAATGTAAAACTCTTCATGTTGACAAGATGTATAAATACTTCTAATTTTAGCTTTCCCATTATATACTTTGTGGGGGCAAAACAACAGGATCCCAGGTAGATACTTTCAGAATGCATTTTTACAAGTGGCATTAAAAATGTGTGGTAGCTTCTTTCGTGGTATTTGTGTTCAGTTACAATTGTTTGCAATGCCTGGTGTTGCAATACATTCTCATGGTAGAAACTCATTTAAAACTGATGGAGGGCTAGTTTCAAAGGGCACTTATTTTGCTTGAAGTGATTGGTTACTAATGATGACAACAGGTTTGCTTATTTGATTATTTGGGAGGTGCCTATCAACTACAACACATTATTATAAAGGAATGTATAGTTATGTACTAGTAATATAATTTACTCACTTCATGGATTACTGCCTTGTCATGGCAAAGGGGCTTGCAGAGTACATCATGAGAAAGGCGGGTCTAGATAAATCACAAGTTGGAATTAAGATTGCCATGAGAAATATCAACAACATCAGATATGCAAATGATACCACTCTAATGGCAGAAAGTGAAGAGGAACTAAAGAGCCTCTTGATGCAGGTGAAGGAGGAGAGTGAAAAAGTTGGCTTGAAACTCAACATTAAGAAAACTAAGATCATAGCTCCTGGCCTTCTCAATTCCTGGCAAATAGATGGGGAAGAAATGGAGGTAGTGATAGATTTTATTTTCCTGCCCTATGGCAAACCGAGGCAGCATACTAAAAAGCAGACACATCACCCTGCCAAAAAAAGTGCATATAGTCAAGGTTATGGTTTCCCAATTGCAATGTATGGCTATGAAAGTTGGACCACAAGAAAGACTGAGTGCCAAAGAATTGAGGCCTTTGAACTATGGTGCTGGAGAAGACTCCTGCAAGTCCCTTGGACTGCAAGGCGATCAAACCGGTCAGTCCTAGAGGAGATGAACCCTGACTGCTCTTTAGAAGGCCAGATCCTGAAGATGAAACTCAAATACTTTGGCCACCTAATGAGAAGGAAGGACTCACTGGAGAAGAGCCTAATGCTGGGAATGATTGAGGGCAAAAGAAGAACGGGACGACAGAGATTGAGGTGGCTGGATGGAGTCACTGAAGCAGTAGGCGTGAGATTAAATGGACTCCAGAGGATGGTAGAGGACAGGAAGGCCTGGAAGAACGTTGTCTATGGGATCATGATGGGTTGGACATGACTTCACAACTAACAACAACAAATCCTAATATTTTTAAATAATTAGGGTGGTCTTTGCAACAAAATTGATAAATCTTATAAAAATATGTAATGATAATAATAATAATGGAAATCACCAAACAGAACAGAGAATTGGTAAACTTGTAAGTATTTCTGTGATTATTAAAATATATTTCCTTGTAATATTGCATTCCACTAACATTTGTTCAGCAATGTTGGGAGCATTAGTCATTCAAATTATCCTAGTAATCTATTTTCAAGTTTGAAAGTTCTGAGCTCAAAATAGTCTTTGGTGATAACAATTTCTTCTATTATTATCACTCGGCTGCTTGGATAACAATGTCATTGGAGCTAAATATATGATTGTATCTTATTATAAAGCTTTCAAATGTTACTGAAATTTTGTCAAATAAAATCACAAGAATGCCCATTTTCTTTTGCCATATCACCTATTGCTAATTTAAAGGGATTTAGTTTAAGATGCTAAAATCCTGTGATTGGCTATATAAACATAACTTTTACTCAAATTTATGTTTCTTTTAGTTATGTTATTTGTTTTAGTTATCAGTAGTTGCTATCAGAATAGTCATCTTTTTTCCTGTTTGCTGGCGCTATGGTAATCAAATAACTAGCTAACTTGGTTTCTTGGCAGGAGGGGAAATGTTCCCTTCACACCGACAACCAAGTTCCATCTTCCTGTCTCCTTAATCTCCTTTATGGCCAGTTGGACTTTGATTCTAATGCTGAGACAACCAGAGTGTTGTTGATTCCCTCCAGATATATATATCTTTTATTTGCGGTCACAGACCAAAACACAAACACAATTGCAAAACAACATGGGGTAAGCAACATCATAAACAGTTGGCTACCAGAAGCCTTGGCTGAGAGGAATTACATAGTTCTCCTCTAATAGGTACAGCTCTTAAAAAAAAATGGAAACCTGAAAAGTAATGTGTGAGGAACCATCCCCTAAACAATATAAGATCAAATTACTAGCATTGGGTCCAGAGAATTCTGTTTCTAAGAGAGACACTAATTTAGTCCTGCCTGCATTATACATAGGGCAGTATAAAAGAACATGCTCCTCAGTTTCAACCTCAGCTCTATCACAGGGGCATAACCGCTCACTTATCGGGAGCCTCTTGAATTGTCTGTCCAGCAATGCTGAGGGCAAGACATTGAAACGAGCAAGGGAGAAGACTCTTCTATACTTAGGGATGGTTAAAGTGTAAAAATATGAGGCCATCCTCATTCCGTAATTGTTAAATTGGCTGAAGATCAGAGGGGAGCAGGTTTTATTAGCTCTAGCTCTTAGATATTGCAAGTCTATGTCCACAAGCCGTTGGACTACCCTAGATTGGGCATCCTTAAGGCCATAGTCCCCCAATGCATCCCCCCAAAAACCTAGCAAGTGGAGTTTCTTCGTCAGCTCCCTCTTCCATCGAGAAGTATAAGAGTCAGCTAACACCAAGGAGAGGTAGCTACCAGGGGCTGCCAAAAAGACCGCCCGAAACCACCATTTAAAGGTGTTAAGTGGATCAGTATTTCATTATACTTGGAATAAAATAATTGTCATTCTGAGATACATTTTGCTTAAAATGTATTAAAAATTGGAGATTAAATTCAATAATACAATAAAGATAATACATTAATATTGCAATACTAGAACAATATAGTATCGGCAGTTTATGAAATTAATAGTTTTATTAATTTAGAATGGGAATGAGTAATGCACGGTCTTTCAGATGCTTCAGGCTACAACTCTCTAAAGATTGATGGAAATTATAGTTCAGCAATATCTGTAAGGCCACATTTTTCTGATTTAAAGCATATCAAAAGTTCAAATAAATGTGTGTAACAGTAAGTCATTTAATAATATAAAAACCCAATAAATATCAATATTATAATAATATTTTGTCATTCATTCAGTTACTATTAAGAGGCAGAAGACCTAAAATAGTTGGCTCAAATGAAACCAGTACAAAGAGGAAAATGCATAAATAATTTTCCCTAGAGCCCGGTATGCCCTTTCATAATTCTAAATTATAAAGATGTTAATTAAGAAATAATTGTAGCTATAAAAAGTGAAATGTATTAATTATCAATAAATGTAAATCTGATTTAGGTTGAGAGTGAAATAACTGTCAGGCAAGAAAAATCAGGTCCACACGTGAAGGTCCAATTAAACTGATTTTTTTAAATTTTTTGTTTTGCTAAACTGCTTATTCACAGGAATCTTCTGAACCAAGGGTTAGAACCATCTTGGAATTAGATAAAGGGGGTTGGACTTAGTCCGCTTGTGGCTCCATAGGGATTCTAGGCTGATTCCTTTTTTAACCACCTCCAGGTTTTTCCACTCCTTCTCCTATAATATCTGTTACGATATTTTCAGGATCAGACTCAATAAGTAGTTTAAGAATTAGATATTCAAATAAAGCACTGTTTATTTACAGAAGGCATTCTATATACACTGAATATTCACAGATAGAAGCTCAGAAGGAAAGCATACAGCTCCTTATATATACAAGGGGTGGAGCTAGATATAGGAGTGGTTAAGTATGAATATATTAAGTAGTGAAGAATAAGTTAACCCCTGATATCCTGGTCATGTACTATTTACATAATAAAGAATAAGGCATTTACTTGTGACAAATCCCCCTCTAAATGCCGATTCGATATATTACAACAATTACATTCAGATTCAGAACAATATAAAACTTGTAACTTAGAAGTCAAGTATTTATGCTGCTTAGAAGGCAAAGGCTTTGTCAATATGTCAGCTATTTGCTCTGATGTTTCGCAATGAACTGCTTTAATAAATCCATCCTGAGATAACTGCCTCACATGTTTGAATTTTATATCTATATGTCTGGACCTTTGTCCAATAGCATCAGATCTAGATATTTCAATAGCAGCCTTGTTATCTTCGTGTATGATAAATGGTAATGAAGGTTTCTTCCAAGTGTTTGACAATAAATCATTAAACCATATGAGGTTATTTGAGGCTTTAGACAAACAAACATATTCTGCCTCAGTCGTTGAGGTGGCTACTAAATCTTGTTTACCAGTGTACCAGTAAACTGGACAATCATTAAGGAAAAATATATAGCCAGATGTGCTTTTTCTACATGTGGTATCACCAGCCCAATCCGCATCGGCATAACACACGATGGGCTCTTTGACATTATTAGGTTCCAATAATAAACAGAAGTCTAAACTATTCTTTAAATATCTTAATATTCTCTTGACAGCTTCCCAATGATATAATAATGGTTTGCTGACGTGCCTAGACAACAAGTTGAGAGGCAAAGCAATATCAGGTCTAGTCCAATTGGAAATATATAGAAGGGAACCGATGACTGATCTGTAAAGTGTATTATCTTTAAATTCAGGGGATGACTCATCTGTGTTTCTCAAGAAATCAGTTTGCATGGGAGTGTCACATGGCTTAGCATTATTTAAGTTACATTTGTTCAGAAGATCTATAATCTTATCTCTTTGAGAAAGTTTGAATCCCCTTTTTGTTTTACTAATTTGAACTCCAAGATACTTATTTACCTTACCTAATGACTTCAAAGAGAAATGTTCATTTAGTTTCGTTACAAATGTTTCTCTCTTCTCTTTGTGTTTACCTATATACAAAATATCATCCACATAAATTAACACGAATTCTAAAGAGTCATCCTCTTTTTTAACAAAGAAACAGTTATCAGCAGTAGTGGCATTAAAATTCATAGTTTTGAGCACTTTGACTAAACATTCATACCATCTTTTGCCAGATTGTTTCAACCCATATAAACTTTTATTTAATAACCACGTTTCATTTTTGTTCGTATATTGACTGTGAGGCGCTCTTACATATATCTCTTTATCTAATTTTGCATGTAGATATGCAGTCTGTATGTCATATTGGAATACATCAAGGTTAAGTGCTGATGCTATGACCAGTGCAGTTTTAACACTCTCAGTTCTTACTGTGGGAGAGTATGTATCCGTGTAATCCTCGGGATATTTTTGTGCATAACCTTGAGCAACTAGTCTAGCTTTGTATAAGGTGTTGCCTCCTTCTAAGTTTTTGATTTTATATATCCACCTAGTACCAATAACAGTTTTATCTTTAGGTGCATGTGTAGGTGTGAATACATTTAATTTCTGCAAACTATCCATCTCTTTAGTCATGGCTGATTCCCACTTTTCCTTTTCTTCAGGGGGAAGTTTTAGCACTTCCTCGTATGTGTTTGGTGTTGATGTTTCTCCATCCGTATACATTATATAATCTTTGTATTTGTTGGTATTTGGTTTCTGTTATTCCTGATTGTTCTTTTTGGTTTACTATCATTGTCATGTAAATACCTAGCTTCCTTTTTTGTTAATGAATCTGTCTTTATTTTGTATTGACTGTTTGTCCATGTTCTGTTTTTATTTTTATGTATGTTGTGATTGTATTCTTCTCCAGTTCTTTCCTCTTGGTGTTTAGTGTTTGTATAGTTGTTTGGGAAAATTTCATTAAGATGTATTTTAGACCAGTTGGCCTGTTCATGGAATACAGCCATTCTGGATACTATAAATCTGTTATTATTATCGATAAATCTGTACCCTTTTGTGCCTGTTTCGTAACCCATGAACCTGAGTCTCCTAGATACGTTCTCACCTTTACGTCTTAATTGCTTAGGTATGTGTACGTCTGCAGTGACTCCAAATATGAGCATATGAGCTATTTTGGGTTTCCTATTATACATCATTTCATATGGTGTCTTGTTAACAATGCTGGACCAAGTTCTATTTTGTGTATAATTGGAATATTGTAACACTTCTGACCAGAATTGTTTTCCTAAGCCAGCATCTTCTAATATGCATCTAATCATGGTTTGTAATGTCGAGTTCTTTCTCTCTACCACTCCATTTTGGAATGCAGAGAAAGGGCTAGATGTGTAATGCAACATCCCTTTGTCTTTAAGCCATTGGGAAAATTCTTTTGACATGAATTCACATCCCCTATCTGTCATAATTTGTTTTATTCTAATATTATGTTGTGTTTCTGTACGTTTGTAAAACTCCTTAAATTTCTGAAAAGTTTCATCTTTGTGCTTTAGTGTATAGACAAAGCCATAACGACTATAGTCGTCCACAATGGTTAGGAAATAACATTTTCTATATGTGATTGATGGTGTTAATGGACCAACTAGGTCCATGTGTACCAAATCAAAAATTTTGTTGGTTGATCTTGTTGACTTTTTGGGTTTGGAGCTAGTTTTGAGTTTTGTAGATTTACATACTGAGCATTCCAAATAGTTTTTACAATTTTTTATTTTAACACCTTCAGCATGTTCAGTCATCTTTTGAACTACAGGAAACTGGCATGTCCTAATTTCCTATGTAAGACATGAGCACACGCATCATGAATTGGTTTACCAATATTAGGTATTTTGTTGTTGGGTGTGTCTTTGTGATTATGGATAATCTCATGTTCCTCATTGTCACTATTGCTACTGCTTTCGTTGTCTATGTTATTGTTATCTTCCATGTTGGAATCAATGTTGTGTAACCATTTTTCTTTTGTCATTAGATAAGGTAGACCTCCTTTAATAATCACAATACCTATGTTTGTTCTGTTTTTCTCTAATGTTGCTTTTCCTTTCGAGAACACAATATTTATGCCAGAATCTATGCTTAGTTTTATTGCACTAAGTATGTTATGAGGTATTTCAGGTATTAACAATACCCCCTCTATTTTTCCTAGGCCAGGTAAGGTTATATTTCCTCTACCTATGACTTGAACCTTCTCTTGATTAGCTACCTTAATTACGAATTTATCCTCTACAAATGAAGATAGTATATTTTTATTATTTGTAGTGTGGTTGGTTGCTCCAGAATCGATAAGCCAATCATTGTCCTCTGTCTGTTGTATGTTAGTGCTGTCATGTTTGTTTAACCCATTCAATGAACCAGACTTTCTATCTTTTGAGTTATCTCTGCCCCCTCTATGTTCCCTATAGATGGGTGGACTTCTATATCTATGTCTATCAATTGATGACTGTCTGTTTTGATACCTATTTCTGTAGTCAGGATTTTTTCTATTTCTGAGGAGTTTTGGACAGTCTCTCCTATTATGTTCTTTGGATCCACAGTTGTGGCATCCTATTGGTTCATGATATCTTTCTTGAGAAACTACCCTCTTATATTGTTTATGTTCCATGTGATTGTTACAACGACTTCTCCTTGAATTATCTTCAGATATTAGCTTGTTAGATAGACTTTCTATGGATAAATATCCTAAATTGATTGTGTCTAAATGAGATATATAGTTATCCCACGATGGGTCTAGTGAGTTAATGATAACACTCTTCATTGTTTGATCTGAAATTATTTCCCCCCTTAAATGCAGTTCTGTTCTAATTTTGTTTAAAGATATTAAATGTTCACTTATGGTAACCCCTGGCTTTATCCTAGCTGAGAAGAAATCTTTAGACATTCTTGTTGTAGTGGCTACACTTTCACTGTGAAACAATTTAAACATGCATTGAATAATTTCTGATACAGTTAGATTTTGCTTAATACTGTGGTACATGGCAGGAAATATACTGGAAATTAATAAGAAAAATGCCCTATGGTGCAGGCAGTCTAATTTTAGAGTCCAAGGTCTTTTTGGGGGATTAGTGATAAAAAATAATAAGTTTTCTTTTAGAAAGACAACCTGGAGCTGCTGACACCATTCTTGCAAATTAATGCCATCTATTCTCAGTTTTGGGAAATCATTGGGCAAATTCCCAATATTGTTGGATCCATTACTTACAACTGGAGGCAGTCCGTGGTCTTGCAAATGTTGAAAGTTACAAAATGGCGTGGGTACGCTTGCGACGATTCTGAATGGTTCTCTCTGTTCTTCATGTCCCCTGAAGTTGTCTGTGTAGTCTTGCATATGCGTGTTGTTCATTTCGCTCCTGAAGCTGTCGGGATAGGTTCTCGTCGCTGCAGCTCCCTCGTAGCGCTCTTCTTCCGATGATTCAGTCTCTGGCTCGAACTTCGGTGTCCAGGCGGCGGCAGAAGCTCGTGTCTTTCTGTTGCGATGACTCTTGTTGAGATCGCTGTTTTCTGACATCGTCTGCGGCGTGGGGTGGTATTTGCAAGGTTCTCTAGGCTCAGGTGTCGGTGCTCTCGTTGATTGAGGAGAAGCGGGCAGACTCCGAGACGTTTGCTTTCTTGCTTGTTCTCTCCCTGTTTCTCGATTGCCATCTTTTGTCGGTTCTTTTGTAATTTTCAGTCCTGGACCGAATGTTGTAAAAAGAGTTCTTATAGCTGATTTGACTTTTAGTTCGATAGGTATTTCTTCTGAGTCTGTATCAGAATTTTCTGAAAAGTAAAGTTTTTCTTTTTTCTTTTTTATATTATGCGAATCCTTTCGCGCCAAAGATTTTGAATGATGTACCCTGATTGACTCTGCTTCGCTCTTTTTTGTGATCGGTTGAAAACAAGATGGCTGCCATTCAAAATTTTGAGCGGGATCGTTGGTCTTTCTTTTCATTATTCCTTTTTCTGTAGATGATTCGCTCACCATTTTTGGATTTTTGGGATCATCTGTTACGATACTCCTTTTTTTCGCTGTTCCGCTGTTCTTTATTATGTTTTGGAATTTCGCGTTGAGTTTCAGCAGTTTCAGTACCTCTGATCCGAGGGGGCTGCCTTTCAACTCGTTCTCTTTTTGTTCATCCATTCCATCAATTATTTCCTTGTTATTTGTAGTGTAGTCTTCAGTTTCTTTTGGTGTCATAGTTGTGGGTTTATCGATCTTTTCTTGATCTGCTTCCATTTCTTTACTGTATGCCCTGGTGTTGGGTCTTTCTCTTTTGTTTCTGGAGTTTTCTCTCTCAGACATATTTAAAGTTTTATTGAGTCAATCAAACCATCCTCTGCTACCAAATTGTTACGATATTTTCAGGATCAGACTCAATAAGTAGTTTAAGAATTAGATATTCAAATAAAGCACTGTTTATTTATAGAAGGCATTCTATATACACTGAATATTCACGGATAGAAGCTCAGAAGGAAAGCATACAGCTCCTTATATATACAAGGGGTGGAGCTAGATATAGGAGTGGTTATGTATGAATATATTAAGTAGTGAAGAATAAGTTAACCCCTGATATCCTGGTCATGTACTATTTACATAATAAAGAATAAGGCATTTACTTGTGACAATATCTTTGGTTAATAGGAAAACAAGTTGTCTTTACCTTGATTTTTGGTAATTTTAAGAGCATGTAAGTGTAATTATTTAACAAGAACTTAGAAATAGCCCTGGTATTTACTGACAGCCTTCCATCAAGTACAAATAAAGCATAATTTTATGCTTTAGCTTTGTGAGATCAGCCTAATTCTTTATTTTTTTAATGACAAAACATATAATTTACTGTTATCTGTTTACTGCATATATTTTCATTTGGTAACTTATACAACCTTTGAAAAACATTTTAGCAGCAGATTCACATTCTAAGCTCAAATGAATTTATCTGCCTTTAATGCCATTATGGTAGTGCTATAAAATTAAGACTTGTAATGTGGTACATCAGTGTCTGTTCCTCATCATGTTGATGTCTGAATGACAAGACCTGCATCATGACATCACAACACAAGCTCTGTTCTTTTGCACTGTATTGCAGTATCATTTAAAGTGGTAGAATATGCACTGCAGAGTCATGGATGCACATTTCATCACCTCCTCCCCACCTATGATATAGTGCTGCTGATCACATACTTGAGGCCCTTAAATACCATTCCAGCAAGTAATACAAGTATTTAAACTTTAAAAAAATTCTGTTCAGTGCTTTGATTTTATTGTTGTTGCACTTCAGTTTTCTGGGTTTAGGGAAAAATATATTATTCTGTAAATGTTTAAATTTAAAAACAACCAAATTATGTCAATATTTTTCCTGAAAACTGAGGATCCATATATCACTCTGTTAAGACAATACTATCTAATTAGAATCTAACTTTAAAACCTTTTGAATGTAGCAGCAGCAGAATATGTAAAATATGTACATGTATGTCCAGGGTATGCTACTTATGATTGATGCAGATAACATTGTATGGAGAATGATTAATTTCTAAGCTAAAGTCAAGAAAGTGATATTGACTTCTAAAATCCTGGGGCCAGGATAATTTAAATTACTGATGCTTTATTTGGTTTAAATACAGGTTTGAGTACCTACTAGGCAGAGGTATAATTTAAATATCTTTGAAAATAGCATCTCTAATCTAAGTGCTGGTGGCTGCACATTTTCTTCTATAGCAGGTGATTTTTTTAAATTGCACCTTTATTTTTATAAATAAGATAGCAAACATATCTAATACTTCTTCCTCCTATTTTCCCAACAACCCACCCTGCGAAGTGAGTCTGGCTGAGAGAGAATGACTGGGCCAAAGTCATCCAACTGGCCTTCATGCCTAAAACGGGACTAGAATTCACAGTCTCCTGGTTTCTAGCCTGGAGCCTTAACCACTAGACCAAACCAGCTGTCATTGATAAACGTTAGGATTCAGGGTTTGTGTATGTGTGGAGGGGGGTATACTCTCATCATATTAGTAGTACTTCCTCTTCTTTTCTGCTTTTTGGGGAAGCATGTTTACAATGTGTTCAGGAACTCCCAGAGCAATTATTACAACACAAGATATTGATACTATATCAGTACTGGTATTACTGGTGCACCAAGAACTCGGTGGCCCGTCATCTTGGAAAGAAGGACCATATGATCAGAGAAAAACAGCATGAATGAAACAGCAGCATATCTTTTCTCAAAATATTGTAAAGCCAGGAACTGGCTAACTGGCATATATATGATTATAGATGCTCAATTCATTTACTTTTTTCTTTGAATATATATCAACTTCCTGTATTAAAATTCTGCTTGCTCCATAGTTTGATGAGTGCCAATTTGGAATGCTTGACCAATGAGGACATTTGGAATTTTGAAAGCATACTGCCAGTATTCTTACCAAATAATTATAATCAATTCATTGCCTTTGTTATTACTGGGTACTAATGAAATGTCATTAGTAAAACAGTTCATGTATCAAGGTGGTAATACATAAAGAAACAATATGTCAAGTATTGAAACAAGAAAACCTCTGGTAGAAGACATGCATTTTGAAACACAAAATGTAACAAAAATATTTTTGGTAGAATAAAAAACATTTTATTCATCTTATCAGGCAATAAAATACCCATCACTTGCATGTTCTCAGTATTGTCATGTGCTGTTTGGTTTCTAGAAGGCTGAGTTTACTAGACCATGTTGGTTTATTACAATGGCTCACTAAAATAAAAAAAATGTTATGTGATGTCACAGAAAATGCTGGGAACTATTCTTAGGCCATGCACAGATGAATATTATAAAAAATAAGAAGAAATTACCGTGTTTCCCCAAAAATAAGATCCTGTCTTATATTTTTTGAACCCTGAAATAAGCACTTGGCCTTATTGCCATGCACTCAAAAGCCCGATTGGGCTTATTATCAGGGGATGTCTTATTTTGGGGGAAACAGGATATTTGAAACATCACATTTTCACTTGACTTAGCAATGGCATAAATGATAGAATCAAAAGTCCTACCTGATCCCAAATCTACAAACAAACAAAACAAAAACAAAACAAAACAAAACAAAAAAAACCCCCAATCCATCCTACAGAAAATGAAAGAGAATATACTACTGAAATTCACATACCCATAGCAGCAATTATGTGTTTTCAAAGAGCTTACTTTGGGAAGCTTTTTCTTAAAATATGCATCAGGGAAAGTGTTTGTCAAAAAAATAAAATGATGGATTTGGTGGGTTTTTTTTTTTGATAAACATATCTTGACAATAGGCCTGGTTATTAATATGGGTGGAATTCCACCTTTATGGATCAGTACTCTACATGGGACCAAGAAGCATGGTGTATAATCAGGAAAACCTAATAGATTTATTCCTAAAAGTAATCAGGAGTTGAGCTAGATTTGAAAGATACTTCCCTGAGCTTTGAGCTTGGTATGTTTGCTTGCAGACATAGCGTATTATTCAGTTCACTTCATTAACACAAAATCTATTACCTGCATTTTAGGATTTTCTATTACTTCCCAATAATATTTCATATTAAATAAACTGTTAGAAAATATTTGGCATATGTATCTAGGAAGCAAATTATCTTGATCATACCTTTCTTCCTATCTTAAGCAGTTGACAGATTGATAGACATGGAAATTTCTATCATTTTCTTGTTATTTTGGAGAAAACAATATGGATTTGGCAATTTACTTTACATAACAGTATTGATACTGCCATTCCATTGTATAAGTTCTATAAAAAAACATCAGTCCTGAAAATGAATAAAGACATCTTTATATCCTTTACATAAAGGCAGCCCCTCAATAAATATAGACTAAAACTTAAAAAGCAGGAAAAGAATATGTGTGGTAAAACAAGAACATAGCATTTGAAATTGAGTGGTCTTAGCTAAAAACAACCAAACAGAAACCACACACATTACTAAGAGGCTTTCCATATCTTCATCTGATGTCAAACACATAACAATGATGGTTTGATGAAAGCATCTTTAGGAAAGCTGTGTCAAAATAACAGAATAACAGAAATGTTATTCAGTGGCATGTAGTACTACCTGGAGAATAACACAGCACATATCACAGAGCAGCGTTTCTTAAAATATAGACCTTGGATCCTTTTAGGGATCCTCAAAATCATTAATTTTTTTATAAATTATTTACCAGCCTATATTAAAAAATAATACAATAATAAAATCCCATCAAACAATTGTAAGAAGTGGTAGTTGCAACAAATGCATCAGTTTCAAATATTGATAAATATAACCCATACAAACAAAAGGGGCTCCTCCATAATTTTTAAAATTGAGAATTTGTCCTGAGAGAAAAAAGTTTAAGAAATACACTGGCATACATGTTGTTCATCCATGAGACATGTTTTATGCTTTTTTTTTTTATTGCAAAAGTTTTACAATTACATTTTCACCCCTTTCCCCCCCTCTCAACCCACCCCAAACTTCCCAACCTCCCTAACCCTCCCTAACCCTCCCCTCCCCCCGGACTTCCACACAATATACTCATAACAGGTAAAAAAAACCCCTTAGTATAAAACTTATATAAAACTTGAACCCCTCCCTCCCCCTTATAATTTTTTTATCTTCATTACATTGAAATATTTCTATCTTGATATATCATTTTCAAATAAAAGCTATTTGATACTTCCTAGTTTGATATTTGTTCTGAACATAATCTATCCACTTTTTCCATTCCCATTCATAAGTCGCTTGTGAACAGTCTTTTAAATATGCTGAAATCTTCGCCATCTCTGCAAAACTGGCCATCTTCAAAGTCCATTCCTCGATCGTGGGCAAAACTTCATTCTTCCAGTATTTACCTATCAATAGTCTCGCAGCTGTTATCATGTACAATATCAACTTTGTTTCACCCGAAGTAAAACCCTTAACTATACCCAATAAAAACAATTGTGGAGAAAATTGAATTTTTTTCTTCAAAACATTCTGCATGACCCACCAAATTTTTATCCAAAAAGCCTTAGCTTTCCTACAGGTCCACCAAACATGATAATATGTAGCATCTAAACAGTCACATCTCCAACATTTTGGCTGAACATTAGGGTACATACACAACAATTTTTTTGGGTCTAAATGCCATCTATAAAACATTTTATAGAAATTTTCCCTCAGATTCTGCGACTGTGTAAATTTAACATTCTGAACCCAAATTTTTTCCCATGTTTCCAACATCACTGGCTCCTCAAAATTTTGTGCCCACTTAATCATACAATCTTTAACCAATTCAGTTTCTGAATCCCTTTCTAACAAAACATTATAAAGCCTTTTAATATGCATTGGACCTTTCTCTTTTATATGTCTAACCAATTCTTCCTCATGCAACATAATACCAGTTTTTTGGTCCTCTTTCCATCTCAATTGTAATTGATTATATTGTAACCAAGTTAAGTTAATCCCTTCGTCCAACAGTGTCTGTAATGTCTTCAACTGCCATCTGCCCGCATCTGTAAAAAGAACCTCTTTGTATAAAAACCCCTCGAGTGACATGATATTTGTATTCCACATAATATGACCAAGATCCAGCCATAGCGGTATTTTATAATCCCATTTGAATCGGTACTTCTTCCAAACTCTCATCAAAGAGTCTCTAAGTATATGGCTTTTAAATACTTTATCCACTTTGTTGTCATAAAATAAGTAAGCATGCCATCCAAATTCAAGATCAAAACTTTCTATATTCAGTATTCCAGTCTTTTTCCTTCCAAACCAGTCACTTGCTAAAGTCAAAGCTGCTGCTTCATAATATAACTGTAGGTTTGGAAGTTTAAGACCTCCCCTTTCTGGAACATCTTGCATAATTTTCAATTTCACTCTCGGTTTTTTCTCGTTCCAGACAAACTTATTCACTCCAGTTTGCCAGTTTTTCAGTTGTTTATCACTTTTGAGCACCGGAATCATTTGAAACAAAAAAAGAAATCTTGGCAAAATGTTCATCTTAACTGCTGCTATTCTTCCAAGTAAAGACAGCTGCAGTTTTTTCCAAGTCTCCATATCTTTCTGCACCTCTCGCCACAACACCTCATAATTATTTTGAAACAATTTCATGTTTGATTCTGCAACCTGAACTCCTAGATATTTTACCTTTGGTACAATCTCAAAACCTGCCCTCCTTTCAAGCTCGTGTTTACGATCTTGTGTCATATTTTTAACTATCATCTTAGTTTTTTTCTGATTCAGTCTAAAATCTGAAAATTTACCATAGTCTTGTATAATGTCCTTCATCTGGATTATTGATTCCATTGGCTGTGTTAGGATAACGACCAGATCATCTGCAAATGCCTTTATTCTGTAATCCTCTTGCCTTATCATTATACCTTTCAAGATATTAGAGTCCCGTATTGTATTTAACAAGACTTCTAATGTTAAAATAAATAACAATGGAGACAGCGGACATCCCTGTCTTGTTCCTTTTTCAATTTTAAACTCTGTTGTCAAACTTCCATTAATAATAATCTGTGCCTTTTGCTCTTGGTAAATTGCTGAAACCGCCTGTATAAATTAATCCCCAAAGTCCATCTTTTAAAAAGTCTTTAGTAGAAAATTCCAATCCACTCTATCAAAGGCCTTCTCTGCATCCAGGAAAACCAGCACTGCAGGGATCTGTTTATTCTTCTCAAGATATTCCAATAAATCTATTACTTGCCTTACATTGTCCTTCATGTATCTACCCTCGATAAATCCCGCTTGATCATCATGAATCACCTTTTGAATTACTGGCATCAACCTGTTGGCTAATACTTTTGCATAAATTTTATAATCAGTATTCAGAAGAGATATTAGTCTATAATTATCCGTTTTTTTTGGACCTGCTTGCTCTTTTGGTATCAGAGAAATATAAGCTGTTGTCCATGATGGGGGTATTTTACCCCCTTGTTGAATATTACAAAACAGATCTCTAAGTTGTTCCACCATTTCTGCTTGCAAATTTTTATAATACACTGCAGTCAAGCCATCCGTTCCAGGAGCTTTAGCTATTTTTAATTGTTTAATTGCTACTATTATCTCCTCCTCTGTTATAGAATAATTCATTCTTTCCTTTTGTTGATCAGTAATTTTTGTAACTCTTTTATTATCTAAATATTTTTCTATAAGTCCATTCTGCACATCATCTTTAGCATATAGTTTAGTATAATAGTCCACAAAAGCTTCTTTAATTAATTTTTGTTGAAAGATTTCTTTCCCTCCAATATCAATACTATCAATAGTCCGTGTACTCTGCTTTTTCCTTAATGTGTAGGCCAACCATCTGCCCGGTTTATTGGCATTACAAAATGTATTATGCTTCGCATATTGTAAGTTTGTTGCAACTTGTTCCGCCATAAGCATTTGAAATTGGTCTTTCAAAAGTTTTATAACACCACGTATTCTTTCATCTGTTGGGTTTTTGATAAGTAGCTGTTCTTTATTCTTTATTTCTACTTCCAATTCAGATCTTTTCTTTTGTCGAATCATTCTATGTTTAGAGTTCATATAGATGAGCACCCCTCTCATATAAGCTTTGCTCGCATCCCACACAATTTCAATTGGGGTACCTTTATTCAAATTTATTTCAAAAAATACTTTCAAGTGCTTTTTAAGTTCTATTATATTTTTTTCATATCTGAACAAGTTTTCATTTATTCTCCAAGAACGTCGCTCAGTCTTGCCCATCTCAATTTCTATCCATACGGGGCTATGGTCGGTCAAGGTTCTTGGGAGAATCTTTGTTCTTTTTGTCTTAACAAGTAGATCATCTGACAACAAAATAAAGTCAATCCTAGAGAAGGATCTATGTCTGTCGGAAAAAAAAGTGTAATCCAATTCTTTTGGATTATGTATTCTCCAAATATCTTTTAATTCCAAGTCTTCTTTCATATCAAAAAAGGTCTGTGGTAATCTAATCCTAGATTTTGCCAAACTCTTTTTATCTAGTTTAGAATCAATTACTCCATTCCAATCTCCCATAATTAGAATAGATCTATAGTCCCATTGCAGTATTTTAGTATGTAACATTTTATAGAAATGATCCTGTTGTTGATTGGGAGCATAAATTCCAATCAGAAGAATTTGGCCATTTACTGTAAGCAATTCGATTATGCTTTTTTAACTTGTTATTTTACCTGTAGGAAATCCCAGGGTAAAATATGCAAGACTTTAAAACAAATTTCAGAAAGAGGCATAGAAAAGCAATAAGCAATGTATGAACAATGACTTTTCAAAGTTAGTATTTTAGAATGTTTGGGATGAAACATTTGATTTTATACTGAAAGTAAAGTAAAGTTGGGGACAATCTTATCATGTTTAGGAATGTACCATAATAAATAAGATGTTTAAGTTATAAATATATAATCTGTTAAAAGTATCTTAGCTAAACAATACTATAAACTCCTGCCATGTTTTCTTATCAGTTACCATTCATGTATTCTTAAGAGTTCATGGATATAATGTAATATTGTTGTTCTTGTGTCAGTTGTGTAAATGTGACTTTTTTGTTTGGTATGGTATTGAACTTTCAAATTACTAAAATGCAAAAAACCATGTTGCTGTGCTTGCTTATTGAACTTTGGAAGCAGATCACAAAAAGTATTCAGTGGCAAGCATTTACATTAAAAAATTGCATGAATCCACTAGCAGAGAGGGATGTTTTGCATTAGTGTTATTCAAAAGCTATTTGATTTTAGTGGCTTCACTGTTTCTTCTTTGCTCAGCTCAGTTTTATGACTGACTGGGAGGCACCGGCTACAGTATAAAATCTGTTTGTTGTTTTTGTTGTCTCCTGTGGAAATTTTTTTCCCCATCTTATTTCCATCCTACAGCCTACAACTGCCCATAAAAAGTGGCTTTGTCAATTCGTTTGGGGGTACTGTGCTAGAATGGAATCTGCTAGATAGTTGTATGAAAGTTAATACAGTTATTTTTCCTTCACTTTGCTTATTTGTTATTATTTTAATGGTTTCTGCATATTCTTGATGATGATGATTATGTACACTACCCAAAGTCACTAAGCAGGACAGGCAGCTATACAAATGTGATTAAATAAATAAATGCACTTATCTAATTTATCTGATCTCATATATGATAATTTTGAAAACCAATGGCCAACCCGTTTGGCTGATCTTTCGGGGTTTGTCAATGTGAAAATACTGCCTTTGCCTTGACTTTGGCACAATCGCCAGGGCCAAATATTACTCTTTGCTTGGACTTTGCTTGGCCGCGGGTGGCCCTGTGTGTCCTCCGGATGGCTGTGCCTCCTCGGCGGGAGACACTAATCCTTATTTTCTGGATCAAGATGTTGAAGATGAAGAATCCACAGGGGGAAAAGGAAAAAAAAAAAAAGTTCGGATGGGGCCCGGGGAGTCCAAGCAGGCCCCATCCTCATTCCTGGCGGTGCTTTTTCTGGGGCATCGCTGCCTCACCTCATCCTTCCTCCTTCCGGAGGCAGCGATGGGAATGATTTGCTGCAAATGACATCAGCTGCCTGTGGCGGCTGTTGGCAAAGCGGCGGCGGCAGCAGCAGCAGCGCGTGGCTGTGCCGGGTCTCCCTCCCCCCCCCACCCCGCCTGTTTCTCCTCAGCCGCCGCCGCCGCCGCCTCCCTCCGCCTTCTCGCCAGGTCCCAGCCCCGCACTGTCTCGGTATAAAAACCCGCCGCCTCCCCGCCCTCCCTCACTCTCCCAGCTGCCTGGAGCGCGGCGGTGCCTCTCGGCGCACTTCTTTTTTTTTCCCCCTCTCTCTCTCCTCCTGCAGAGGGAGGCGCCTTTGGAATTAAACCCTTTCGTCGCCTCCCCTCTTTTCTCCGCCGTCGCCTTGCGAGGAGAGCCTAGAGAAGGCGCTGCGAAGGAGGGAGGAGGAGGAGGCGGCGGCGGCGGCGACGGGCTTGCCAGGATGGCGACGGTAGTGCTGGAACCCGAGTCGGAGCCGTCTTGTAGCCTTCCCAGCGCGGTTCCCCCTTCGCCGAGCCTGTCGCACCGTTTTCTCGACAGCAAATTTTATCTGCTGGTCGTGGTGGGCGAGCTGGTTACGGAGGAGCATCTGAGAAGAGCCATAAGCAATATAGAGCGAGGTAAGGCGGAGGTTTTCTGCCCTAATCCTGCCCGCCCAGTTTCTCCTCTCTTCCTTCTCTCCGGCAGGATTTTCGGGAAGAGGGATCTCGTTTTTTTCCTTCCTTCCTTCCCGCCCCCGAGCTCTCTGGCTCGGCCGAGGGGAAAGGGAAGAGATCAGGGACGCCCTACAGGTTGCACAAAAGTCCTTGCTGCCACCGTCTCTTGTGGTGGAGAGAGAGAGTGGGGGGGGGGAGGAGGAGAGAGTTGGATGCAGTTACCCGAGCTGTGATTCTGCCTTCGACCTTGGTACCCGCCGCCCCCTCCGTCCCCATCGGAACTTCTGCTCCTTGCCTGTTTATGGTGCAATTCTCGGGGACTAGTTGGGCTGATCTCCTAGTTCAGCCCAGCGGAGATCCCAAAAAAGGAAAATCTGATGCAACCACTCCCTTCTCTCTCTCTCTCTCTCTCTTCCCCCCACCTTCCCCCCTTTTCTCTTCTGTGGATGCTTGTGTTAGGAGGGGGTGAGGATTCTCTCTAGAATTGCAGTGTTACTGTGGCCAGCCGTGTCAATATTTAAACCCCCCACTCCGGTCCCATTTTTCAGAGAGATTCACATTTCTAGGCGTGCCTTGTGCACAGAAGAAAGAAAGAAGCTGCAGGGAGGCACTGAAGGGTGTGGAGGCAGCAGTTCTTGCCTGATGAGAGGGGAAGAAATGGCACCCTTGTAATTGATGGCTTTGGGGTTTGTTTTTTTTTATTTTATTTTTACCCCTAGCTGACTTCAAACAACAACAAGGTTAAGAGTTGATCCCCCCCTCATTCTTAGGAAAACCTTGTTCTCTGGGGATATTCATCCATATTTCCAGAGATGTAGGACAGGAAGCAGAAGGAAATGAGATCTGGGAGGGGTAATATGTCCAGGGAAATACTGTATGATTTTTACTCCATCGAGTACATTTCCTGGAGATGGATAAGGATGCCTCTGCTTCTGAATCAGCAAATACGTTGGGTGTTGGGGGTATTTTGCCTTTTCACAGAAAGATCTGCAGTTGACTTTGGTATTTTTGCTGCACCAAGAGGCACAAGGAAGGTGCAGTTGATCTTGAGTTTTACTTTTCTCTTCTGTGAGTCATTCCTCCCCTCCTATTGTCATCATTCATACACATCCCACCCACCCCCCTCTAGCTCAGAGCAGAGGTCGTTCCAGTCTTTGCTTGCCAGCAACAGTGTCTCCTTTTTCTTTTTTCTTTTTTTTTTCTCCCACCTCTCTATGCTGCTGCTAGAGAGTCTGCCCAGAGATACCGGCAGCGTGGTGGGCGTGGTGCAGTCCGCAGTGCGGTCCCTATGGCAGCCCATAGCTGACAAAGGGCGTTTATACAGTCAAGGAGAAAAAGAGAATTATATTTAGGATCCATTTGCACCCTGTTTGCTTTTGCTCCCTGAAAATTGAGGAGAAGGGGCTTTAGAGAGCTCTGGGGCTGCAAAATATGCCACTTCTGAACAGAAATACAGCAGCTTCTTTTGTTTCTAACTTTCGGCCATAAGTGATATGGATTTTTTTCCTTCTCAAGCTTTCTGAGCATAGTGCAGATTTTGGAGAGATATTTTTTTCAAGACAAGTAACACAGAGAAATTATAATTATAGAAAAAGGAACACTTTATTGTATCTTACTATTGCTTGGCTACAGATTATTACAGCTTCTTTCAAAAGTCGCAGTACTGAAAATTGAGGAAAGCAATTTTTCAGTATAAGTAGAATAAAATGATATGCATTTTGAATATCAAAGCTGGTTATATTCATAAACTTTAGGCAAATTCTCTCTTTAATTATTCTTTTCTTAGAAAAAGAAGCAAGGGATTTCAGCCATTGTCAGAAATCCTTGGCTACATGTAGGTGTGGTTCATAATTACTTTGGGATTTGTTCTTGATTTTATATTCTAGTGAATTTGCACTATACATTGATTTCTGTAATCATACCAAAAGTTGCCGGAAATGATCTTTGTTCATGTTCTTTCTGGCTGCACCTAAAAGTTTTAGATTAAGTCGGAATTTGCTGCATTTTGATTAATAATTTAATAATATTAAGGCATTTGATGACAGTTTTTGCTTCAACAAAAAGAAACAAAATTCCTATATTGATTTTTGTTTTGTTTTTTACTGCATAGTTCAATTGTAGCATTCTTGATACTGGATTCTAAACACAAAATGATGGCACTTATAAACATTCAGGGGATTTACCCATGTCAGTGGTTTAAGCCTTGATTAGAAAAGTCTAGAGATTTCTTTGTTAAAATATACAGCAGCTTGATTAAATGTCTAGTTGAACAAGGCTTTTACAGCAAGGCCTTCATGGTTTCATGATTCTGCACTCTTAGTTTTGGCCCTTGGACACCACCCTGGAAGATACTCAATTAATATGAATCACTGCAGAGAAATCTGAGAGCCCATCATCTATGGATGACGTAGTAAAATATTATCTTGAAGGAATTGAAAAATGTTTTTTAATATTACCAAATGATATTTAATGGTGACAGCTATTTAATAATTATAGAAAATCAACTTTATTATTTATTAAATTATTATTTATGTATCAAAAAACTTTATTATACAATATTTATTTCCATATATCCATTTCTCTCTCACCCCCCCCCCGTACTTTAAAACCTATGGAAAATCTAACAATTGTGAGTGCCCAAATTGCTGATAAAGACTTGAACTGACAAAAATGATTGACAGACCTGATTTTATTTTTTTTAGAAGGAAATAAAAATTCCTTTCAGTATATTTTTATTAATCACTCATGTTCATATACAAGACCAATCTTTCTACTTTTTAGTGTAGAATTCTTTGTGATAATTGTGTCAGAAATGCTGACTCACAGAGCTCTATTGTGTAGACTGATTTAACAGTGGATCTTTAATAGGCTTCCATATTTACTTTTAAACAAGGCTGGCTTTTTGAGAACTTATGATGTATATCTGTTTTTTTTTTTATTCTTGCAAAAGCCAGTATTCTAAAAATAACTGAATTTGATTACTAAATGTTCAGTAACATTTTCCTAACTTGGTGCCCTCAAACATGGTAGCAAAGGATTATAAGATTTGATACAAAGCAATCTTTCAGAAATGTCCAGCTAAATCTTTCATTTACCAGAATGAATGTACATATAACATACAAACTGAAAATATTTGAGTTCTGTCATATTTGTGTGAATACACGAATACATTACTGGATACATTATCCATATGTTTCTCATTCTGAAACATTTTTGTTAACTAGATCCCATAAAATATGAACACTTACAAACTCTTCGTATACCTGGAAATGATACAAAATGTATTAAGAAATAAAAATAAGATACAAAGCAGATAGCAAACCTGAATATCCTAAAATAATAATTGTAGTAAGTCAGAATAATTTTCTATATACCATATGGAAAAACTATTAATCAGATGTCCTCTGAATCGTTTTCAAACTGTCTGCACAATTTAGATCAGCCTGGCTTTATACTAGAGGATTTGAAGTCAAACAAGAGAAAAAGGTTTAAAGATATGATACATACATCGGGTTTAAGAAATTCTGGGTCAGTTTTCCAGACAAACTCATGCGACCTAGAGATTCATGCTGTAGGTGTGGGATTAACCTTTGGAATTTAGATAAGAACTATCATCTCCACTAAAAATTAGTTGTCCATTAGTGGATGGGAAGATCTTCCAACAAAAAATATTGCATGTCACAATAGACCAGGGGTCTTCAAACTTGGCAGCTTTAAGACTTGTGGACTTCAACTCCCAGAATTCTCCAGCCAGCATAGCTTAAAGCTGCCAAGTTTGAAGACCTCTGCAATAGACCATAAATTCTGACATTAAATAGAGCTATGTCCTACATTCCTAATCAAGGCAGAAGTTGCTTTCTGTCAAGTCAGACCTTTTGTGAAAATTTGGCAGAGATTTACTAATGATGTCATAGTTGAAGTGGAAAAAACTGAAGAAGAAATCACTCTTCTTTGGACTTTTTTTTTTTTTTGGGCCATTATTGAATTTCAAGAGTTCCATTAAAAGCAGGATAAAAGCAAAATCTGATTGATTTAACACAATAATATGGATTCCCTTTTGAAAATTTTCAAAAAGGCACACTTCCAAAATTGTGTACTCAGTAGACTAAAACAATTTAATTTGACTGACTTAAAACAAATTTTTTAAAGAGTATGCGAGCCTGATGTATTTTTAATAGTTCTGGAAGCAATTAGAATGAAATAATTTGGAGGAAGCATGAATATGATTTAATTATTTTTTTGAACATTTATTATTAAAATATTTTCATTTTTGTTGAAATACAAGAAAAACAAGATTAGCAATTTAGCAGATATGCTACAGAAGCACTGAAGACTGTTGATGTTTAAATTCTAGCACATCCTTATGGCTTTGCTAAGTTGGGAATTTGAATGCTCTGTAATTCATACAGTAATCTCATTTTAAACAGTTCTAGCTCAACAGGTGTTACCTCGATCCAGTGTCATGAAACTGGTCTTTTGCTCATATGACAGGACTTTGTGTTCTCACCTCTGAACTCTTTCCAGCCTCCAAATTGCTTCTTCAGGGTGATGATCCCCAGTGATTGGAGCAGATATAACAGGGTAGACTAAACATTGTTCCACCAGTAGACAAGCTTATAATGTGATTTATTTATATCCATTCATTACATTGCTCACTTTATTTGGAAATAATCTTACAGGATCATTGTTGAAATAGAGTCTGACAATAAACCTGTCAATAGATCTGTTTGTCACAGTTTTTCCAAATGTCACTTAACCATGTGTGTGTGTATGTGTATGTATATGTATATAAAATTAAGTTATGGGTGCTCCAACACTGGTGGCTTTTAAGAAGAGATTGGACAACCATTTATCTAAATGGTATAAGGTTTCTGCCTTAAACAGAGGGTTAGGTTAGAAGACCTCCTAGGTCCCTTCCAACTCTTTTATCCTGTTAATACATTCTATTGTAATAAGAAACAATATTATAAAAAACCTGTCTAAAAGGCAGAAGGAACATGCTGTATGAACGTTACTATTATTACCAATACCCAAATACTTTTGGAACTGTTCTATTCCACTGCAGCTGAAAGTAATTAGTGTTTCAAACATTAAATTACTGAGAGGAAATTAAACTCTTTGAATTTAAAATTCTCTTTACCCAGAATTTCTAACAGATTTGCCTAATTTTCTAGGCCCATTTGTATAACCGTTTCTAATTGTATAACAGATAAATTTGTTTATATCTATCTCAACCCTAAAATATGGAGTCTGCTTTACTAAGGATGCTTGTCAGCCCTCCACGGTAGACCAGACTAGGAACTAAAATCACATCAACTAATACTACTTTTATTGTAAGGTTATAGTATCAGAATCTTACATGTCTGAATGCACTTCCTCTTCCCTTCTTCCCTTTATTTTCCGGAAAACTAGGGAGGGTTTTGTCTCAGACATTTACTTGGATTACAGATTGGGTTGGATCCAAATTTCTTTTATCTAACCATTGTCTTGGTTACAGGTCTTCCACCTGTATTTATAATTATAAGGTTATAATTTTGCCCATTACAGATCCTGAAAAGCAGTGGTTATTTTCTGACCACATTGAAGCTCCTCTTGCAGGGGTCTCCTGAGGCTCCCAAAATCCTTACCTTTGGCCCTCAGAGCCTTTCCAAAGTTAACATCAAAATTGATTGTAAATGTAACATAAGGGAAAAAAATGGAGAGCAATCTTATACATTGTAATTTAAGTTATTTAGTCAATTTGAATCCAATGAGGTAAAACACAATTTTTGTCCTATCTTATCCACATTGGGAGGGTGGTCACCATCTCCCACCCCAGACCACTGGCCAAATATAGTCCCACCAGAAAAATATTGTACAGCCCTATCCTTTTGGTATTACTGCACTGTTGCTGCTTCCCTTTTAATTAGCTGACACCTGCTGTTCAGGTACAGTGTACAGAGCTATAAATGTTACATGCATACAGGTTTGTAGAAGAACTCACATTGTCTTATTGACCAAATCAATAAAACAGTTGGGGAGGGAGGAAGTAGGTGACCTTCTTTAAAATTGATGCAATAATTAGGATTTGCTTCCAAACATTTGCATTTATTCTGTTTGTAATCTTCCTTTTTTAAAAAAACAAACATTATTTTAAAAATTATCTAAGATGATTGCATGCATTTAATTCTTAGAATCTTTGTTTATGTCATATAAACAAATAATAGTCTTTTAATTTATAATACCTTGCTGTAAATGTTTCAGTGTAACACATTGAATTAAGTTTACTGCTATTTATGTAAAAATGTAAACTCAAAATTTTCAAGACTTTAAAAGGAAGCATCAATATATTATCTTGGCTGGACTCCCATATTTAGTTTCTCTTATGTCAGTCCTTGCTAATAGTAAGCTAGGAATCTGTAGTATTGCTAGATGTATTAGTATATAGAAAATCTGCTCAGTAATGTGTGCTATAGATACAACTGTAGTTGACACAGGCTAAAGGGTGTGAGCAGAATAATTATCTTTGGGCTGAATGAAACAGGCTACAATGTTTATGTGAGTCATGTAAATGGCTATTTAATTGGAGATTATGGTTACTGGCAGATACGGGGAAAACCTGTGGCCTTTTCTACCTTATGTGCCTAAATAACATGGCTGGCCTTGGGTACTCTGTATCTTAACCATATGCAGAAAGCAGAATAGTATCTATATCCTACCCCATTCTTAATTCAGTCTACCTCAAAAGGTAGTTGTTGTGAGGGAAACAATGGAGGAGAAAAATATATGTATATTGTTTTGAGTTCCTGGGGAGACAAAGTGGGTTGTTGGAATCCAAGAATTAATACATTCCCAAACTAGGCATTATAGTTCAGAAGTTGATGGTTTGCGAAAGGCTGCCATAAAGTTAACATTCATTGTACAGATGTGATCGAGAAAAATGAGGTGATTCAAGACAAATGTGAGGTTAAATGAGAAGAAAGCATTATTCCCTGGTGGGACAGTTTGTTCAGATCAGACAAAAGAGTTTTATAGAGCTGGCTTTTTCTATTGGTGAAAGTAGATGGAATCCTTTAAGAAAGTGGTCCCAAAGCTTTCTTGCTCCTCAGACTAGCAGTGGCGGTGGCAATTGGTGTGGGGAAAAGAAGTTTTGCACACACAACCTTATCCTGCGCATGTGCAAATGAAACTCTGTACACATGCCCGCTGTTTGCACGGCCCAGTTGGTTTGGGTACCCCTGGTTTAAGACAATGGTACTAGATGAAAAGGATTAGTATCATAAATGCTTAGGCAATACTACCTTGCCTATTTCCATCAAACAGAGATGAATACAGTTATTGGTAGAAAACCCTGAGTGATAGCAGTACTGATGTATGGAAGGCTAGCTGCCAGAACCCTGTGTGGTTCTTGTCTTTATGTGTTATGAAACAAAAAAGATGGGCATTTCATTTGGAACTGTGCCTACTTAGCACAAAAAGGGCAAATGTAGGAGCATTTTGTGGAGAAGGTGGCAGGTAGCATTCTGATCAGTGGTGCTTTGCAACAGGCTATGTCTCCTGAGGTAGTTGTTTGGTAATTGGGCAGGATCACAACATGTTTTTGAAATTCCAAGTAAACACATCTGCACAAAAAGTGTTTGTATACACTGTATGTATAAACTGGGTATATAAATCTGGGCAGCACACTAATGAGGGCCTTTTCTGGGATACAGCCCTAGTCACTACTAGCAAAGTGTTTGTCCTAAACTCAAATAGATTGTCATATTTATGTTACCACCACCTCCCCTCCTCCAAAATTTAGATCAGCAAAGTCTTTCTTCACTCAGTTGTTCTTTCACTCATTTTTATTTCTGGAGAGATTTGTTTCATTTTTATTTCTTTGTGCTGCTCGTAGTTGTTGTAGTGATAGATATTCTGTGATTGTAATGACAGATTATTTTAATTTTGTTACTTTTTGTAATGTGGTTGAGTGCTTCTGTAGGAAGAAGGAATCCTGGTTTACAAATACATACATGCATTCATAAATATTTAAAGCATAATGATTTAGAGAAAGTGTTTTTACAAGTAGCATAAAACAATTAGTTCAATGTTTTTATAGCATGTTGCAAATTGGTTGGCTACATCATCCTTTTGTAAATGCCACATTACCATCCTATAAACTTGCTCCCTAATAAAACAAGTAAAAAAGGCTAGCCTTGATGGGAATAGAGTTCTAAATAAAGTCAGTAACTAAAGAACTAAAGATATATGAGACACTTTGGGAGATAAAAGACTAAGCTGGTAAGGGAAATAATAAAACTGGTTTTAAAAACATGATGTGTTTAGAGTAGAGGATTGACAGGTGTATTTTAAAAAATAGAATCTAAATGTATTCATGAATCCATATGTAAAGAGAATCTGAGAGTGAATAAAATGTTGGACTAGGATTGGGGGTCTCACATTCAAACCCATATTTAAGCCATTGAATTGGTTTACTGTATTTACTTATTAAAAAGACTCATAGTTGCCTAGTTATGCACTATAATGCAAGGTTGCTTACAAACGACAACAAAAACAGTACAAAGCATAAAAACCATCACAAAAACCCTAGGTGCTGCCACCAAAATACACCCACACCCACAGACACAAAGAAAGAGAGACGAGTGTGTGTGTCTATGACAATTCACCATGGCCAACTATCTGAGGTGCAACTTGCTGCGGTCAATTTGCCGCAGGTCAAGAGCTACACTAACATGAAAGAAATAGTGGAACAGAATCATTGAAGAAAGGATGCAAAAGGAGGGAGAGAATGAAATGTGAATGGCAAAGATTAAAATAATGGTTATTTATTTTAAATAATGAAATAGAGTTGTCCCATGGTGAGTCCTGCAGTGAGTTGGCCATGGTAAGTAGGCCGTGATGAATTGTCAATAGTGAGTTGGCCACAGCGAGTTGGCTGTGGCAAGTTGTCCCATTCTGAGAGAGAAAGAGACAGAGACAGAGACGGAGAGAGAGAGAGAGGGAGAAAGAAAAAGAGAAAGAGAAAGAGAGAAAATCAACATAAAGTTTTATTGGGACTCCAGCCTTACTCCATCCCAGTGCTTGTGGGAAAAGCCACCTAACTTTGAGCCATTCTATCAGCCTAACCTACCTTGAGGGGAAATTGGAAGAAGGAGTGCTAAGATTTCCACCTTGAGCTCCTGGAGGTAAAAGGAAAAAGAAAGCTAACAATAGTAATTAATATTTCTGTATTTATCCCTGACTACGTTTTTTTTTTTAAAAAAAACATCTAGGTATCCGATCATGGGACACAAACCTCATTGAATGCAACTTGGATCAAGAACTTAAACTTTTTGTGTCTCGCCATTCAGCTCGATTCTCACCTGATGTGAGAGGTAAGGTTTAATTTTCTGTTATTGCCTGTATTTGGTGGAGATTAATTTAAAACACCTGTTGTACAATAGGTCTTGGTTTCCATTAAGACAATACAATTGTAATCCTATATTCACATTCCAGAGAGCAAGTCAACTGAGGTTTTCTTTTGGATTAATATATCTAAGGTCACAATGTAAAATTGGTTGTCTCTCTTTTAAAGAAAGACTTAAAGAGGACAACAGGCAAAGCCAATATGTAAACTTGATGTCACAGCCAGTGGCTGTAATTCCAGACTTACTTACTGGAAAGTAAATGTTGATAAGATCAGTGAAAATCAATTCACAGAGAATTTATTTAGTTGGACTATAAGCATATAACTAATCATGTGGTATATTGTTCTGAGCAAAAAGGATTCTGTTCTTAGGATAACTCAATTATACACTATTGTTTTCCAATAAAAGAATAATATGATGTGAGTTGCTGCCTTTTGACAATGTACTCCCAAAGGTGCTTTTTTCAAACCTGGATGACTCAAACCTGGATGACTGAGCATCTCCATAGACATTTTGACAATGCAGTTCTCTGCATTAATAAAAGCTGAAGCAATGGGGCACAATTTCATTGCAGATTAATGTTTTATTAGTTTTACTACAAATAAATATTTCTGTGGGATCAGAATAAGTTGTAATTCCTTTTAAATTACAAAAGCTGTTGAATCTTGGTTTTAAAAAATTGTAGGTATTGGTGAGAATAAAGATTATGATGATTATGCACTTTCCTTTCCCCAGGCTTCATTTTAAGCAAAGTTTGTATGTCTGCTATATAGAGGGTTACATATTTACCCAGATTAGATGCTCAAATTCTATAAAATGCTTCCAACTCCTTGCACATATGCAACATGTCCAAAGTTTAATGTGCAGATTATCTGTTATAAAATCCTATCAAAACAAATAGGAATCACACTTTCTTTTAGGAAGGATTCAGATAGGATTTTACTCAAATAAAGTTTTCTTAGCTTAATCACAGCAGAATGGGTCTTCCTATTTTAGATCTGGGTGGGCAAATTTTAAATAGCTGGAAGTCTTACTTAAAATTGGGATTGGTGAAGACAGCAGTGAAGGGGAGGTAATATAAAATGAGTGAAATTAGGATTATTATTTTTTTCATGAATTTAAGGAGAGACTTTTCTAATTTTATGGGAATTTATAGGTTTAGAACTATAGTTTCCATGGTTTTATGCCTGTGTCTTCAGAAAATAAGGCAGAGGCTTTAGGTTTTCATCCCATTCATTGGTAAGAATGTTCCAGTTTTCATTGTAGTTAAAAATAAATCTTGGGAACAACCTTCTCTCCTATTTGTTAAAGTTTGGGGGAAAGAGGGATTGAAGTTTGCACTGATTCAGTTCACTCTACCATCTTATTCTACTTCATGTATAGACTCAACTTTACATTCCTAGGTCTTTATTCAGGTATAGGATCAACCCAATTCAGTGGTGAGATAAGTTTCTTCTCTTGGCTGGTGATGCTGGCTCTTACAATGCAACCTCTCTAGAGGATTAGATTAGGGAAAGCTTGCATAGTTCTTTGCCTCTCAAGAAAGAATATATGCAGTGCCACAGTTACTTTTAGGATAAGATCATTAGGAACATAGTCTTGATCCAAAATATTTGACTTCTGCTTAATGGGATTTGAGCTAAGCAGATGTAAATTGGATACATCTGTTGTAGATTCCACTTGGTTATATTAAACTTTTCCTGATCCTAAAGAAATCACAGAAACCTCCTGTGATACAACTTTCTTGGAATATATCTAAGATATGCACAAGATACAGATTTTCAGTTATACTGAATATTAAATAATTCTTTACTAAATAACATTCTCACTTTAATTAAAATCTTAAAATCTACTGTTCAAATCATTGTATCAAGGTAAACTAATGCAAGTCTCTACTTCTGTTCAAATTTATAAAGTAAAATTAAGTGCACAATAGTAAGAAATATAGGCTGGTATTTAGACAGTACCTGGATGACCTGAAGTTAGTCTAGATTATTCCAAGATATTAAAACTATTTAATCCAGGGGTGAAATCTATTTACCTTCCTTACCGGTTCAGAAGAGCACGTGTGTGCCTTAACCAGGAAGTAAAAAACACATTAACAACCAGGAAGTAATGACACTCGGGCGGGTGGGCGGAACTTTGATCTGCCATCGCTACCGGATTGCCAAACCACCGACCAAGATCGCTACCGGATTGGGCGATCCGGTCTGATCCGGCAGCATTTCACCCCGATTTAATCCTGTGCTAGTTAAACAAGAAGTTATAGGAAGCAGTATTTTAAATACATATGGCTTCACCTTGCTGTCATTAACCAAAGTCCACCCAGTGGTTAGGCGAGGACCACCCCAATCCAAATGATTCCCAGAATTGGTCGCTCCCAGCCCCAAGCCTTGGTAAGATGAAAGACTTCCTCCAGTTCCCCCCCTGCCTATCTCTGCCCTTTTTGGCCATCCTGTACCCTGTTTTGTGGACCATCAAGTTGTGCTAAATCTGTCTTGGACTGTTTACTATGCTGCAATTCAGGCAAGCCATGGCACTGGGGCTGTAAGGAGACATGAGATGCAGCACAGCGCAAAGCCACAGCTAACCCAGGCCAGCACAGCACAAAGAGACTTCTTGGAGCACTGGGGTTTGGGGGTTGCAAGAAACCCCTGGACCCAGCCCAGCCCATTTCAGCAGTGTGGGGAAGGGATCTTCTTGGCAGTCTACAGCTCAGAATGCAAGGAGCCCCTGAGCTGCATTGCAGCATTAAGCCCAGCCCCAATCTATCTCAATAGTGCAGCGCAAAGGGTTTTCTTGATGCACTGCAGCTCTGGGACTGCAAGTAGTTTGTAAGATGCAGCACGGAGCCAATCGTAGTATGAAGCCCAACCCCAGCCTGACCTAGCAACATGATGCAAAGAGGCTTCTTGGGGCACTGCAACTCTGACAACTCTAGTAGTTGGTAATCAGTCCAACTTGGGATTTACAATATTTCATATATCTTCTTTTTGATATTTTCTGTGTTCACTATAAGCTTTATAGTAGGAGAGTTGTACTATAAAGTCTATGGCTGCCACAAATCAGAAGTCTGGTAGCACCTCTTCAAACTAACAAATTAAGAGTTAATACTTCTTACTAACTTTATAGGAGATTCATTACAGAAAAGTATACAAATGTCACAAAAATTTTGAAGTGAAAGTATTTTTCGGATCCAACGTAGATTGTGTAAGTATGTAAATACACACAAATACAGATAGGAGGGATGGAGAAGTCTCTAATCAAGTGACAGGTTCACATCTAATCAGTACAGAAAAGCACAATACTCAATGGCACGGCAATTTTATAAGCTTTGGAAGTTGCTCAGTTTGGAAAAGAAATGTAATACTACAAATAATACTTTGGGAGTAGAGATTAAACTTTTGGAAGCCTTCTATTAATCACAGAATCTTACAAGAACTCTGGATGTCTGTCCTGTTAACATGGCTGAAGTTTCAGCATTAGTTGTTATACTCGTTATTCTTAGCAAGAAAGAAAATGGAGACAAAGAGGCAGGAGGTTAGTTTAATTTGGTTGACTCATGCAAATGGATCAATGCTTAGTTTCCCCATGGAGAAGTTGCTATTAGCAACTGTGCCATAGCATCACTCCCTTGATGCACCGTAACAATGAGGCTCAGAATGTAGCTATCTTAAAAGCCTTCTGGATTGTGTTTACTTCTATAAGAACAATCCAAACACAGTTAATCCAACCAGTAAAATTGCTTTTAA
This sequence comes from Arizona elegans, assembly GCA_022577455.1. NCBI lineage: Eukaryota > Metazoa > Chordata > Lepidosauria > Squamata > Colubridae > Arizona > Arizona elegans. Next base: position 62,283,155 of record JAKOOJ010000008.1, read on the forward strand.
TGTCAACCGTTATCTTCTGAATTGGGAGCGGGGGAGAGGAGGTTCTTAGTTCTTAATTCTGATCCTTAACTTTAAATTATCAAATAGAAATATTTGCTTACTGGAAGTATAAATATGCCTCATTTTCATTATGGAATGCTGTTCCTTCTCAGTTTGTTTTTCCCAGCTTGATTGCTTCCAAAATTCTACCAAATATCCCACCAAGTGTGAAGCTACTTTTATGTTTAACTGATGTAAAAAATTGTAATCGATAAATGATTCATGAATTACACATATTTTTAATCTAATTATATTTGAAAGTTTAATTAGTCATAGTAGTTAAAGAGCATTCTTTAATCAGGATCCGTATCCTTAGTTTTGGGTGCTTGTGATGCAGCAGAAGAGGAAGATAAACATGAGGAGCAGGAAAGGGAAAGGCACACTCTGCTAAACTTCCTTTTGCAATGCTACATCCTTAGCATTATTGCATTGTCTGAAGTTGATTAAATACTGAATTACAATATGTTACTGAAGTATCTTATGGTATGAACTGTCTTTATTGGCTATAGCTCAACATCTGGAGAGAAACTAGTTGGTACTTATATTAATTTTATTTTGGAAGGAATCCATTTGTACATTCTAGCACTGGAGACTTCTACAACTTCTCTTTAATATTTTATAACAGAAAAATAAAAAATAACTCCCAGGACAATAATAGAAATCATCTCCCCCCCCCCACTTCTTAATCTTTTTGGTTTTGTTTTGTTTTTTTTGAGAGCCTGGCTTTCAAGTCTTTCTTGACTCAAGTAATTTGCCATTGTCTCCTTCCTAGGGCTGAGAGAAAGTGACTGGCTCAAGGTCAACTAGCTTTGTGCCAAAGTCAGGACTAGAATTCATGGTCTCTTGAGTTTCTAGCCTTATGCATTAATCCGTACCGCAAGCTTTGTTTTGTTTTTTGCTAATTTTATGATAGATACAAGGATAATGTATCTGATACTTTGAACAGGTTTACCACATTTCAAGTTGTGGTTGCAGAATTTAGTGCTGTAAATGATAATTGTGTCCTATTGAAAAACAAAGGTGAAAGGAGATTCTAGTTCACTTTTAAAAGGCCTTGTTCAGAATAATATAAGGATAGAGAGAGGAAGTTAAGCTTAGACATCTGTCTTGCTTGAAACTGAAAGGGAATAATATATGTGCAATATACAAATAGTTTAAAAAGAGAGTGAGAGAGAGCAGTGCAGTAAATACATTATTTTAAATTATCCCACATGGAAGAACTATGCCTAATTTTTTGCAATGTTCTCTATTGCTTTTGTTTGTAGAATTAAAGAAGTTTCTAATAGTTTTATTTTCCTGCTGAATTTAAAAGATGCAAAGTTTTGAAAGTAAACACATTTTATTTACATTTTTGAAGTCTTCCTGTTAAATGCATTTTAAAAATATTACCTGTCTGAAAGATATAGAAAGAGTTTACAATAAAAGCTCTTTGAGTTCATTTCCTTCAGACACATTTGCTCTAAAGTATAGGAAGGCAAGATTTAGCAATGTGTTAATTTAATATTACTCATAGTAATTTATCCATTTCTATTGAACTATTAAGGTTGTCATTATCAATTGCAAACTACAGACCCTAGATTAAATTTTAAAAGATTTAAATAATCCCTAATGAGGATTCCACAAATAAAAAAAAATAGAAGTTCAGAATATTGTCTTCTCCACCTATTAGAAATATAGAAGATTGGCAAAATATTTTTTTCCTTTGAGAATCAAAGCAGTCATCAATAATAACCCAACTCCAAAATTTAAGCTTTGGTATTCATATATTATGCATCATTATGAATTGTCTCTTTGGGGCTATATCACAGTATAGATTTTGGTTATTCTATTTGTATTCATAGAAAGACCTGCTGGGAAGGGTTACTTTGCCCGTAACAATTCCCCCTCCCATTAAACCTGTAATTACATCAAGAATTATAATTTGCCTTTGCCTTCTGTGGGATAATGTCATCGCATGTCAAGTTGGGGATTATAAAGCAGAAGAACACCCTGCTGATGCTGTCATTTTATGTTAAACAGGAGAATCCGATTTCCTTTATCTCATAATGATTCAGAGGGGTATACCGTTTACTGAAATTAATGGAAATATGTAGAATTCCCACCAATTATAAGCGTAGAAAAGAGACAAAATATTTCTAAAAAAATAATTAGAAGTACCAATCTGTTATACTCTACAGTTCAAAGCATAGGCAACTAATGCTTCTAAATCAGTCACCAAATTTAGCTCTTGTCTGAATGAATAGAATCTGAATAAAGCCTGAAAAATCACACGCTAATCAAGGAAATAGTGTATCCCATTGTAAAAGTTGTTTATTTCCATATATGAGCTCAAATTTAAAATAGTAACAAACTACTGCTTGTTCTTTCCAAGGACAAGCTTCTATTTTGCAAATGCATTGCTTCTTCCGTCTCAGGCAAAAGTCACAAGCTGTTTTCCAGTATTGCCAACATATTTTTCAAATAGGACTAAAAATTCTTTAATCTCAGGAGATCAAATAAAAGCATGTTATTTTCCTCTCTCCAGCACATGTGCACCATGGACCTTTCTGTTAATGAATTCATTGTGCTGAATTGTTCAAAAGCTGTACCGCCTTAAGATAATTAGTCTCAATTTGGCTATCTTTGACAGGAAGCAATCTGCAGGTGCTACTGCTCAGTGCTGGGTGGGACTTAGTGTATTGCTTATTATCCTACTTCATTTGGTAGAATATATATATATATATATATATATATATATATATATATATATATATATATATATATATATATGGCTTGACTTCCTGAACCTTGAGTTCATTGCCTACATCTGACATATCTCACACAATTGTATCTTTCCTCATAAGTTTTATTTCTTAATTGACAGCTAAAATTAAGCAAAGTAAAGAATGGAAATGAACCACATTTCTTTTTCTACCTTGCATTTTAATTGGCAGTGGTAAATTCCTTTGTGAAGGGGGGAAAATCTTCACTTTGGTTTGTGTACTTATACATACATACCTAGCATTTTCTGTAATTCTCCTTCAACAATGAGCTTTCCATCCCTATTTTTGTTCTCCATTTCAATCTATATTCTTTCTTCCTGTATAATCAAACCACCTCAGTGTATTTCTTTTGTTCTGATCAATTACTTTGCATCCACATTTGTTAAACACACATTAATTTTTAACCCAATAAGTTTTATGGGAATCTTCAAACAAAAGCTAGAGAGCCATCATCCCAAATACATTAGAACCTGCATGTCAAACGGGATTGGACTACATGCCCTCTTGAAGTCTGTTCGAATTTTCATGATTCTGTGATAACTCCAGCTATTCACTTTATTTATATACTTTCTTTAAAACAACAATTGTGCAGTAACTTTCTCATGCACATGCATTTATCAGTTAACTGTTGAAAAGCAAAAATCTAGTCTGCACAACTGCTGCCCAGCATAAATTTCAAGGCATTTTTCCAAATTTTTGGTCACTGTCATCTTTGTTTTCTTTCAATTAGAATTCCATCAAATACTTTTCTGGGCATGCTTAACAAACTAATCTAATACCCTGTAGTTTTTGCTTCACTCTTGCTGCTTTATATAAAAGGACAGTAAGAGCATTCTTTTATTTTTTTTCCACTTCCTTTTCTCCATATCTGCCTTTAATCATGATCCATTCCAGACTATTCAAAAAATCATGATTTTAGATTTATAATAATTCCTTTGCCATGTGTAAGCATAATAGACATATGTTTAAATCAGGGTATTGGAAACAACCAGACCATTTCCTAAGCAGACGCTCACCAAAGAGTCATCAGTCTGTCATTGTTGGCTCATGCTACTCTGTTATGATCTCTAATCCAGAGACTACTTTGCAAGCAACTCTATTATTGCTCACATCTCATCAATTAGAAAATAGATTTTGACCACATCCTACCAAATAGAAGTGCATTGACATACTCTTGGGATGCTTGTACATTGAAAATGAATTGTTTTTTTCAGTTTTTAATTTCCTTTCATAACATTTTGTCACTCAGAATATGAATGCACTGTAGCAGTTAAATACATAATTACTGTGAATTGGTTGGGCCTTTCTGCTGCTGTGATTTTATTATATGAGAAGAACACTGTTGATTTCTGTTTTACTCCCAGCGTGCTCATTGGGATTCTCTCAGAAAGTCCATAAGTAGGGCTTGAATTTAGAAGTCCTTCTGTTGGCATTTCACAGGCACATTATTTTTATTTGATCATCTTTCTTTAACTTGATCTTCTTACTTGATCACCTTTCTTTAACTTGACACGGTCCAGATGTATCAGGATTTCTTGTCCTAGGAGTTATGGTTCAATGGATCTGTGTGTTTCTAGACTGAAGAAGCTGACTTTATCCCTAATAAAGCTATTCAAGTCTGTAGACAAAACTGCAATCAACAGGCAGTTCTTCTGTTTCAGGATTATTAAGGAATGGATTACCCTGAGTTCTGATGTTAATGGCAGGAGAAAAATAGCACTTGTTTACTTTTTTCCCCCTCACCATTTGTCAGTGTATTCAATTGCAATTTCAAATACAGACATAGGTTTATGTTTGATTAAAACTCAAATCAGACCATTATCGAAGAGAAAGCTTTGGCCTGCTGAAAATTCAATTTCCTTTTCTATATTTTCTTCAGCCTTATATTTTTAAGATGGAGCATTTGTTGCTTCAATGCAACCCCTCTATATGATTAATATAATCATTCTATCCTCATTTCCTTTGGCACTTGTGAGTTGCTTTTGCTTTTTAATCAATATATGGTATTAGAAAAAATGTTTACAAATATTCACTAATGAAAGAAGAGTTATATAGGTGCAAACACCATGCAGGCATATATGCACCCATCCATCCATCCATCTATCTATATGTATACATACGTACATTCACATAGCAGGTAATGTTCCTGTACATCTTAAGTTTAAATTAATGCAAATTTAAGATGCCTTATCCAGGTATTGTATTCTATATGCAATGAATTTAATATTGTCTTTATTTTGGTTCTTAAAAATAATGTGAACTCATAGCTTTGGTAAAATAAGTTAATGTTAGACTTGGACTGCTAAGAGGGCAGTTATTATCCTTACTTAATAATTAAGCTCACTGTGTGATATAAGAGTTTAGTAAAGGGTGGTAGTTATGATAATCAAGTCATTCAGATTATGTTAGTTTGAAGTAGTTCAGAGAATAATAGAGGGTGTCTTAGATGAACTCATCCTAAAATATACAGGTCTTAAAATATTTACAAACTTCTAAATAACAAGTCATATGATGGCTTGCATGCATCATCTCCCATTAAAGTGAATGTCTTCTATGTCTGGAAGAAGGTAAATTATTGTAATCCTTATACTTCTCTGTGGTAGCAGTTTACTTCTGTGGATAAGGAGTTGATTGTAAATTGTGATAAGTTTTATGATTGGTGAGGAAGAGTTTTTATTTATTTGTTTGCTTCAGCTTTAGAGCTGCCCAACTCCAGGCTGACTCTGGGCAACTAAAATGTATAGCAACAAAAGTACATCAGAATGAACAGAAATAAACAGAAAAGGAATATTTTTAAAAACAGTACATCAGAACATATGTGAACGTACATATCTAAGAGAAAGATTCCATCCACCTTACCCTGAGAAGACAACTAGGCCTCCACAAATGCCTAGAGGATGAGAGTTATCTGGATGTCATTTCAAAGGGCAGTCACCACAATAGAGAAACTACACTTCCTGGGCCTTTGCACCCTAAAATACAACACTATTTGATTGAGAGCATCCAGAATATAACCATTTTATTAGCTCTTTCCAGCTAGGCAAAAACTCTGGGACACAGGTGGTCTCTGAAATAACTGGCCTTATGCCATGTGTTATAAAGTTTTATAAGTGATAACCAGCACCTTGAATGACACACAGAAGTATTCTGGGAACCAATGTAGCTTGCAAAGCAGATGTTTCATGTGGCCATGTCAAGGCAGGTCCACCACTGCTTGCATTGCTATGTTCTGGACATTGCTATGTTCTGCTGTGAAGTTGCTCATTCAGGCTTGGACAGCCTCAAGGCACTGGGGCAGAATATCAGCAGCCTTGCATGGCTGGTCTAACATAAAACAGTGATAATTATCATCAGCAACAAAATACTTCTATGTATATAGACATATATATGCCGAGACCCTTGTTGGTAAGAGTTGAACCTCTAAATTATGTATGGGATTCAGGTTTTAATCTCACTGCAGCATTTTCTAGGCATGTAGTACTCCACATCTAGCCTAGACATGAATGAATGACAATCATTTAAGTTACTGTGAGACCAAGTAAAAAATTACATTTACAAACATTATTGGAGTGTGAACCATATTATTACTTGCCAAATTATGCTTATTCTTATCTGTTTTGAAAATCATGCCTGCTTCTGTCTATATATATATATATATATATATATATATATATATATATATATATATATAGGTCTTTGGTTATTCGGGTCTTCTCCCACGTAAAATTGGAAGTGTCTTGGCGACGTTTCGACGAAGTCTCATTCGTCATCTTCAGGCTGGTGTTCTCGGCTTCGTGCTTCGTGCTCCTGGAAGCACGAAGCCGAGAACACCAGCCTGAAGATGACGAATGAGACTTCGTCGAAACGTCGCCAAGACACTTCCAATTTTACGTGGGAGAAGACCCGAATAACCAAAGACCTACATACAAACACCCGCGAAAACCTGAGAAAATATATATATATATATATATATATATATATATATATATGTATGTATGTATGTATGTATGTATGTATGTATGTATGTATGTTACACCCTTGTGGTGAAGCACCAGAAACTGATATTTATTTACCTCTTCAAATCTTAAAGTTGTTCCCAAATACTTTATGTTCTAGGTTTCTATTCAGGTTTCAAACTGAATTGAAATGGAATCATGGGGTTAGAGGGGGAGTAGCCTCCAAATTTTGAAAAATTCTTCCTTGGGGATAAAAAACAAGTATAGTACTGGTTTCACCTCTATTTTGTTGAAGTTTGAAATGCAAAACTTTTCTTGCCTCTATTATTACTACTACTTTTTTTCCTAGTATTTTTCTGTACTATAAACTGTACTAAATGTATAAAATCATCATTTACTTATAATAGTTATATCTTTAAATAAGTTTATGATGTGTTAAGAATGTTACAAATATTACAAATTGTTAAAGACATTAAATACTATTAGCAACAACTGCAGTCTTGAATTGTGCTCGGAGGCAGCTGTGCTGACATTTCAGAATTGGTGATGTCGGCTCCCATTTGCTCCCTGCTAGTCAGAGAACTTTTCGTTACATTCATAATAGTCTGAGATCAGAGCTGAGCCTGTGTTTTGCAGAACTGCAATGTACTAATTCCATATATGGATAATTTTGGACCTTTGTTTCAGTTCTGGATTTCTTTTTATAACTGTTATTATCTGTTTAGCCAAAATGTATGCAGTGCGTTCTGCAACAATAACAACGTTACAACAAAGCTTCTGTGTCAAAAAACAAAAAAAGCATGACATTGCAGTTACCCTTTTCTCCCCCATCTTCCCTCCCCCCCCTTTATTTTTGGCTTTCATCCTCTTGGCAGTCAAGCCGAGCAGCTTTGCAATTCATAACTTCTTTCTAAGCATCTGAAATGTTTGTGCAAAGCAAAACTCACAGTGTAATACGGGCTGCTGTCTGTTCGGATTTCAATTTGTAAAAGAATTGGACGCTATTAAGCCACAGCCATGCTTCTCTGGAAATATGTGGCTTTTGTTGCTTTTGAGATCCTAAGATGAAAAACAACAAGGTGTCTATATCATAACAGTTAAAGTTATGCATCAACAAACAGCAGAGATTCTGACCAAACTTTAAACTTCAGTTTAATGCCAAAGTTGCATTCAGCTCTTGGAATGGACCAGCAACATTTGACTATAGTCATCTTCCACAAGCATTACTATGTATCTTGGTTGCACGTTGATTAGAAATTTTCAGTTTTAAAATTTTAGAGATTGATTTTAAATATAAATTGTAAAATGGATTATGATGTAGAGGCATACATTTATTTTTAGACAAAATCCCCATGCAGATCTTTCAAATCACATGTGATTTGAAGAATATCAGATTCTGGCTTATCTTTAGAAGGCCAAGATAATAACACTATGTGATTAGGCAATGGAGCATATCATATTTATCAGAGTCAATAGAAAACACTAGATCAGTATTTATTGCAAAGCCTGCTTAATAAAATGTACCACCTTCTAGAGAGGAATTTTTGTTCCTCAATAAGTCTGCTTATTCTTAGCAATTAAATGTACTTGGTCAATCAAATATTTACTTTGTTGTGTTAGATTGTCCATTTTCTTTTAACTTTCTCCTTGCAGCACTGTTCAGTTGCTTTTTCCTTCACCCAGAACTGAAATTCTAGACTTCTGCATGGATAGGTTGACTCTCTCCCTTTTAGTAAAAGCAATAATTCTTGAACCCAACATAATACACAAAGGGCTTTAAATCAGGACAAAGTATTTATAAAGTATAACATATAAAGTATGGATCTCTTAGGTTCTCCAAAATGTTTGTGTGTATAGCACTTATATAGAAGGAAGTTTTAATTTATATGATATGCATGATTGGTGGAGTATACTGGTAATTATCTTATTGAGGGATCTGATTTGTCCTTGGGATAAACCCAGATTACTTGATCTTCATATTTCTTTTAACTTTGGGGAATATTCAGAAATGCTTCTAAATGCTGTTTTTCTTTGTCACCTTCAAATTAATTCAGCATTCAGTGTAATATAGTTGACTATGCTGCATTTTATAATTAGAGAATGATGCCAGGTTGTTTTGACAGGATGATGTCTACATCTACAAAATAATTTATGTTGCCACTGCCAATTTAAAACTGCCAATTTGAACATATGCATCCACCTTTTTCTTTGCAAGTCTCACCTTTAATTCTGCCAAAGTGGTTCCAACATAATTTACGTTATTAGTAGTTTTACAACAAATAAATGGCTCCAGATTTAATGGGAATATTTTATTAATTTGTTGTATGGAATGCAAGGTTGGAGGAAAATTAGTAAATTACAATGGAATCCTGACAAGACAGAGAATCTGTTAGAGTAGCGGTCTCCAATCTTTTGGGCACCAGGGATTGGTTCTGTGAAGAGATATTTTTCCACCAACTGGAGAGGGTGTGGTTTCGTGTGCTGCCTGCATCCCATGGATGGGGCTTCACTTGTTTGTGTGGCTCAGTTTCTGGCATGCTGCGGCTCAATGCTGGTCCATGGACCAGGGATTGGGAACCCCTGTGTTAGAGAGTAGCTTCCTAGTTTGGAAACTGGGGATTAACCTGTTCTAAATGGGATTGTACTCTCTCAAATAGAGTAGTAGTTTTGGAGGTTCTTCTATAGTCACAATGTAACTAGAGATCTCCATGACTAGGAGTGTGTATGCTAGCTTCTTCTTTTGGGGGTAATATCTGGCTGAGGAATGCTTAAAACTGGAGGCAGCTGCTATAGCATGCAAAATTAACTTTCACTGTTGGGACTGTTGACAAAATATTTTTTCTTTGCTTTCCTTTGCCTCTTCCTTAATTTTTAAAATATACTTTATTGTATATTGTATGTTTTAAAGTACTATTTTAGTATGAATTTTATTGTTTTATCGTAAGTTCTTGACAGTTCATTCTGTAAAGCAGTATATAAATGTTAAAAAAATAAATAAAACAAAAAGCCTTCTCAGGAGCTATTTGTAGCCTTCCCTAACAATGTACTCTTAAGAATTCTTAAAATTGGAATACTCAATTAGTCTAAACTATTAACTAATGGCAACATGACCTGAAATATAGTTTTATATTCTTTTAAAGAACATAAACATTTATCAGCAAAATTAGCATTCTGTTATCATTCATCTCCTATTTCTGACTGATGATGATCTTAAAAGCTTTTTTTCCCTTAAGTCATTGAAAGTCTTTCCAGCACTGACACCTTGTCATTCTGATAGGATGAAATTTATGAAACTAATTACACAGTGCATGTATAAATCGGCATATGGAAGGCTACATGTCTAAAATAGCACTTTAGCCATGCTATAATCTAATCAAACTTGACATTTCCTAGGAAGATGAAAAGCCTTTTATTTTTTCAAAAAGCAGCTGTGTTTTTTTTCTGCTGTGCTCTTTGGGCTGAAAGACTGGAAATGCTTCTGTAATAAATCTATATCCAATCATGGTAATGGAATATTTATAAAAATAATTCAGGCTGCAATTGTATGCATGTTTCTTTTGAAGCAAGAGCCACCAAACTTAATGTGGTAGATGGAGTTCCAAATGACCATTTGATCCTCTAAATCAGGAGTGTCAAACTAGATTTCATTGAGGGCCTCATCAAGGTTGTGTTTGACCTTGAGGGCTGGGGTGGGTGTGGCCAGAGTGGGCGTGGCCAGTTTGATGTCACTCATGTTGGCACCAGTGAAAATGGGCTCCCAAGCTCCGTTTTGGCTACGACGGCTCCTGCATCCCTTTGCCAGCGAAAATGGAGCTCGGGAGGGCCGCACACAATCCTCCCAAGCTCCGTTTTCACTGGCAGAAGCACTGTGGGCTGGCCCTTTGCTGTCTCCAGAATGGCCCTGCGGGCCAAATCTAAGCACCCTGCAGGCTGGATCTGGACCCTTGAGTTTGACACCCCTGCTCTAAATAGTATTGAGTTGTACAGTAACATATAGCTTGATTCAGACCAGGGGTAAAATCCAGCAGGTTCTGACAGGTTCTGGAGAACCAGTAGTGGAATTTTTGAGTAGTTCAGAGAACCGGTGAATACCACCTCTGGCTGGTCCCAGAATGGGATGGGAATGGAGATTTTGCAGTATCCTTCCCCTGCCACACTCACAGAACCGGTAGTAAAAACATTTGAATTTCACCCAGACTAAAGTTTTATAAAACTGCATTGCTGTTGCTTTTATGCCTTAAAAATAAGAAACAAAGACACAAATTACCATCAATTTTAGACTAAAATGTAAATGGTGCATTCCCACAAACCATACATGGATAAAAATGACTGGAAATAATTTAATGCATACTGCATTTTATTAATTCTGAATTATTGAATCCATAGAAATTTATGGTGAATTCTCCTATCTCCCTTTTCTTGTTCCTCTTGTTGGGAAATAACTGCTTTTTTGGACAATCTGAAACAATGAAGAGTTGGTTTGGGCTAATGGGGAAACATCATTTTGGGCCTTTGTCTCTGGAGTTGTTTCCATTATATGTCTTTCCTTTGTTAGCAGAAAGGATGTCTGGATTAGTATAGTTGGTATACTTTATAACAAACTGAAGGCAGAGATGTTTATGTATTACAAAAAAAGGAGGAATAGTACTGAAGAGTTTCGTTACAATAAAGAGGATTGTCAAAAGCAATCTCAACTGCAGATGTTATAAGGTAAAATGTGTGATATTTGTAGACAAAGTCTGTTCAGGGACTAATTTTGCAATCACTAGAATTATATTCCTATTGTATATTTGAATATATTTACTAAAAACCTTAATAGAACACTTCAAACTGTAAATGTTAATAATGCCCAAGCACTAACTTTCAAAGGAACACAATATTCAATTTTTAAGAGATTTTTTTTCTACATTAAAATGAATTAATAATTGTAATTTGATTGCCTAGCAATTATTTCTATGCCTTATTTAGAACTTCTGAGATATTGGCATTTCAGTATAATCTTTTATTTTAAAAAGAATGTTGCCATTTTATCTATTCCCCCCCTCTTTTCAATATGTGATTTGTCCTATTCAGATTCATGTAAGAAAGAACATTACTCAAATTGATTGATGGATTGATTTAAAAATTTGTATGTCCATCCATCTTAAACAAGTCTGGGCAGCACATATCAGCAATAAAACTATAAAATATAACCCAAACCATTAAACCATCAAACAAAAACATTTATTTAGATGATGACAAAATTTCAGAAGTTGTATATTTGTATCTTCTGTCATCTTCTTAACCTTTCACCAGTGTATATAAAATTTTAAATAATATACTATAGTAATACATTGTAGTTATAGATCTAGAGAACATAAATTAGGTTGTATCTTAAACATGCTTTTCTGACCTCATATATTTCAAACTACTGCCATTCTTGGTATCTGCTCATAACTATTTATATCAATCAGTTTGCTTTATTGAATAGATATGTTTTCAAACCTTATTAAATGCATGTAAGAATGTATGGGGCTGGGAAATTCTGTAATCAAAAAACCCAGATCCTGAAAACCATGCAAATGAGATGAAGCAATATTGAAAAGGAAATGGGGAAAAAGCCTCTGAATGGTGTGTAAACAGAATCATAGCAAAACAAGAGCGAGATCAGATACTTGGGAATGGCTGACCACTGGACCTTTAAATAACAGCACCAATCATTCAAAGGGGGTCAGTGTAAAGCCCTTGGATAGAAAAAAAAACATAAGAAAACTAAGGGAGATCCAGAACAATGTGTGTTACAAAGTTGTGAACCAAGTTCAACAGTCAGAAGAAAAAGCAAGCCTCACCCATAAAATATTACAGTAGTCCTGGCAAAAAAACCATTGGGGCCTGGACTTGTAAATGTCATCATCTGCACATCCTCAGTCTTTCTAAGTGATGGATGGATAGATGACAATGCTCTTTATTTTTTATAATTGCTCTAATTGGAATTGAAATGGAAGAGAGACAGTAACAAAAACAGGAATGAAGGCATTAGATGTGACTTACTGTTCAGTCACATCTAATGCCTTCTTACCTTCCTGCTCTCCTTTTCTTCCTGTTCTTACCTTCCTGCTCTCCTTTTCCAGTTTAACAGGCATACTTCAAAACGTTATCAGGCAAAGAAAGCTGGTTATATTTTACAGCATTGTCTTTGTTGCAGAATAAACTTTTCATTTCATTATCAAACTATTTATTTATTTGATATGTATATATTAATCCTTCTTCCTTTGTGACAGCTAACAAAACTTAAAAAACCAAGTCAGGATATACATTTTTTAAAATACAATTTAAAATTAGCAATAAAATGCTAAAATAATTTTAATGGTAAAATCCTTCTGAACAAGGTGCATCTCATTGTGATCATCACAATTTTGATAAAGGGAGTACAGCTCGTGCCAAACAGGCTGAATTTCAGGCTGAATCCCCTTTCCTGTTTATCACTCTTGTCTTGTTTGTATTTAATGTCACAAAGCCCATTATTAAATATAGGCAGCGTTACTTCCTTAGAATTGGATGTAAAGGAACATGAGAGCTGAGTGTCATGGACATTCTGATAATACCCATTTCCAAAATTGCATATAACTTATCTTAGTGTTTCATGGGAGGCAAAGTAGGAACCCTGTGGGGAACTGTAGATCAACATTCAAGATATCAAATAGTCTTACAGCACATTCTTCTGGAGAGAATGCAAACATTTTAAAATAATGCCCCTCCCCCAAACATAATTCCACCATGGAAGTCTGCTCTAATTTAGTTAGAATGGAAGGAATGAATTATTAGCTCTATAATTAATTCAGTGATATAATTTAATTAATTCCTCAACCAGCATGCTCTAGAATCAATTTAAAGTAGCTGATGTTGAGAAACACTGTTCTAAAGAAAGCTTTCTGAATCTAAAATCTTCTGCTTACTTGGTACAGCGTATAGAATGCTAATTCATCAAGCTAGGGAATTCTGGGAGTTGAAGTCCACACATCTTAACAATTGACGTGTTTGAAAAAATACTGATTTAGAGCAGTTTTCCCTATGTGTCGGGACTAAAATTAGCTATACTGACTGTAAATAGTTGTATCCCCAAAATATATGGAAGACGCTACGTTCAAAATGTTTGTCTGGAGAATAAATAATTCTTTCTTTAGTATTGTGACATTGCCTTGGATAACAGTGGCCGTTTATTCTACTGAATTGGTTCTGTTATTGGCTGGTATTGCTTCAAAAATCTTTTAACACAGAGATTCTATTATGACTGAACCAAATGGTATGTACTTTTGATACTATTCCCATTATATTCTTGCTGTTCCAAGCTAGGAAACAATTACATTTCTCCCAAAACAGTATTTCCTATTATTCAGGACAGTGACTAAGGCTGAGACTTCCTTTGAATTCTTAGTATTTGTTTGTGAGCTGTTTCTGACAATTTCTTCAACCATCTTAAATATTCAGGGCCAACCACCATATACTCATTAATTAAAATGTAGCAGTTAAGCCCTATTACATCTTTTTCAAGGACAATCTTTTTAAAAAACAAGTTTAATATGCAGACTTCATATTCTAAAATATAAAGCATGGTAGGAGATAATTTAGGGTTGTTTCAAGCAGTACACGTCAATTAGGGAATGAAATAAGTTTAAACGTATTAACATTATGGAAGATCAATGATGCCAGGAAGTATTAGTTGTCTTTAAATAAATCCAGATGGAGAATTGAAAGAATTAGGATTTCCTAAATGATTTAAAGGTTATGAAAAATATGTTTAGCTTTTTTAGAATATGCAAAATATGGCACAGAAAAATGTAATTTAACCAGAATGGCTTGAAAATAATGTTTAAAAGATGTTTTGTGGTATCACAATATTTAGCTACTAGTAGGAACAACTAAAATAGACAAAGGAGTCAAATTAAAATTATTTTAATACGTTGAATTGCTTCTTGAGACAGTTTAGTTGAAAACAAGTATCACAACATGCAAATGATTACTCCTTAATGTCCCCTAAACATCTCAGAAAATTACTGTATTAGAGTCTATAAAACTGTCAGAGGAAACCTTTCCAAAGTTATTAAAATGCCAGAGAATCTTTTGGACCTTATGATATATTATTTATATTGCATAAAGTTAGTGTTTTAATATGAGATAGCCAAGTAGGAAGCTTAACAGTAAAAACAGGATGTAAAGAACAACATTTTGCATTGGAAATTTTATTTAGTTTTCATTTTCCAGAAAAACACCAGTTTAGCCACTTTTATCTGAATAGCTGATGAATATCAATTACTCAAAAGTTCTTTCAGAAGTGGTTTGCCTTTCTCTCCTTCCTAGGGCTGAGATAAAGTGACTGGCCCAAGGTCACCCAGCTGGCCTCATGGCCAAGGTGAGATTGAACTCATAGTCTCCTGGTTTCTAGCCTGATGCCACAATCACAATCACAAACTGACTGTCACATAACTTAGTGGAGCCCAAATCAAGTGCTTGTTCTCTCTCTCTCTCTCCCTCCCTCCCTCTATCCCAAAGCTATGCTGGCTGGAGAATTCCGGGAGCTGAAGTCCACAAGTCTTAAAGCTGCCAAGTTTGGGGGCCCCTGCTCTATCTATTTATCTGTGAATAGTAGCTTAATCAATATTTAAAAAACAACTTTGCAGTTAGACTATGGTAGATTATCTGAAAAAGACAATGTTGATTATGCTGCCTTGGTACAGATGTTATGTAGCAGAAGTAAAATATTTCCATTTACCTTAATATCCACTAAGAAACAAAACTATATAAGAAGCAATCCACAAAATAGTACTAAGGTATTCCTCTTGATGAAAATAGAAAAAGAAGACATACAGAAACAAAATGGTGGAATGTGTAGAGAAAATGAAAACATAATATGGGAATTAAGCAAAATTGAAGATGACTTCAGGTAGTTCTCAATTTACAAGCACAGTTGGAACTAGATCTTCCATCATTAAGTGATTCATCATGTGACTGTGACTGAATATATGACTTTTTTTTTGCTATGGTCATTAAACAAATCTGACTTATTGACTTTGCTTGTTGGAAACAGCTGAGAAGATTGCAAATGGCAATCACATAACCCCAGGATGTTCACTCATTGTAAATTCTTGCTGTTTGCCAAGTGCCTGAACTGTCATCACATACCCATAGGGATGCTATGACAGTCTTTAAGTGGGAGAACTGTTTGTAAATCACGTTTTTCAGCTCCATTGAAATTTTGGTCACTAAAAGAACGGTCGTGAGTTGAGGACTGCCTCCATAGACAAAATTTCATTGATCAACAATGAACATCCTGGCCATTTTCCACTCACAACTTTAGCAGATTGTCTGAGAACCCCCTTCTTGCTACCACTACCTGACGTAGCAGCAGATTTATTTATTCAGCATATTACATTACCCAGGAAACTAGAATGTTAGTATAGAGTTGTTGTTTGGCTGCCTAAGACTCAGGCTGTTCAGTTCATACTCATGCACTATCCAGGGTGCACACCAGGGGGCAGTAGCAGCAGAGTTGCAGAAGTAAGGAATACCAAAGAATTAAAGATTTAAAAGAATTAAAGAATTAAAAATTCAGCATTTAGGCCTACAGCCACCTTTTTCTAAATGTTCTCCCAGCTCTTTCTGTGAGGATAGTGGGAAGTCCTGACCCAGTGTTATGGGTCAAACTATTTAATGAACATGCTACTATAGGCATACATCATTACCACTTAATATCACTTCTGGCAATAATCTCTTTCCCTACTAATCTTCCACCTTTGTGTGCAGCACACTGTCATTGAGAATTACAGCATTGCGAGAAACTGGAAAAGAAAATGAAACCTCGCTTAGTTTTGGCTTGGCATGTACTACAAAAGCATTTATAATGACATCTTCCCTTTGAAGCACCTTTTTTTTTTTTTTTGCTGCCCTCAGTTTATATATATATAATTTATTTATTGGTTCAATTTATATGCCGCCCTTCTCCGGAGACTCAGGGTGGCTTACAATGCGTTAAGCAATAGCTTTCATACTTTTGTATATACCTACTTAGTAGGGCTTTCGGCCCCCCCAAGCGGTGTTCAAAGTCAGTTTATTGCCCCCACAATCCGGGTCATTTTACCTACCTCGAAGGATGGAAGGCTGAGTCAACCTTGAGCCTGGTGAGATTTGAACTTGCAGTAATTGCAGGCAGCTGGTGCTACTTAACAGCACTTTAGTCTGCTGCGCCACCAAGGCTCTTATTAGAAGTTAAGGTAGGCCTTCTTGTCAACAATGTGGTTAAGTCAGTTTACTGGCCTCTTTTCTCAAACCCCAGCCTCCCAACCCCCCCCTCCCAAAGAAAAACTAATTTCCCTTGAGGTAGTTTTATTGGTTTAGGTGTGGTTTTGATGCAGGAATAATGTAAATGTTATGAGCATCATTTGCTTGATGTTATTTGTGCATCAGTATTAAGGAAGATAAATCCATCCTAGGCACTTGTGAATTATAACTTGGTAAACTAGAAAGCTAGTATTAGTCCATTAAGGAAAGCATCAGATTGTTATTCTGTGGAATGGTCTGTAACTGTAGAATTATTAAACTAAACTAATGCTAATTATATTTAATTACGTGTTTAAATCAGATTAAAATTCAATCCAATCTTTACTATGGACATAGACCAGTATACATTAAGCAACAATTTAAGGCCTTTAAAGTGCCTATTCAAACCATAGAAGAAAAGCAAAGTAGGAGTTTTTGATTTATATATGTACGCAATTGTCACAATTTTAGATAATGGATCTAGCTTGCAATTCCAGCTTTATTAAAACATAAACAGAAGCAGTGTGACAAGGTATAATATATAGAACAGTTTTGAAGAAACATTTATCCCCATAGTAAATAATAGGGGCAAAAGGTCACCTGTTTGCCTGTGGTTGATTAATGGTAGTAGTTTGACAGCAAATTAAATGTCACATAAAGTTGGCAAATGATACAACAAATCAATATATAGTGATAAGAGCAGATACAATTATTTTGATAGCCAACACTATTAGGTACACAACTTGATTTAAGACAACAGTTTACTTCAGAGACTTTCCTAGAAAATGTTTTGAATTTTCAAAAGACCCCACAAAGTATTTGGGTAGATAGGCAGTAATTAGTACAATTACAAGTACAGTAGATTGTATTTTCATGAGACAGCTGATGCCTCTTCTTAAAAGCTAAGGTAGAACAAACAATCCATTATTAAAATTTATCAGCAAGTATCAAGCCAAACTTATTTTAAGATTTTAGGTAAATAATTGGTTAATTTAGATTTACAGATATTTATCTTATACATAGCTTTTCTTTTAAGTACAACAGTTCTTTGTTCCCTACAGATGTTCCAAGTAGATAATCCAAAATATTTTTCACCACTAGAAATAAGAATCAAACTCTTGAAAAGTGCCATAATTGAAATACCACCCCTCTCCCCACCAAAATCAATGTTTATATTTTGTATGTATTAATCAATTTGATATTGTTTTGCTTTGCAATTAAATTATCTAGTGAAATATGTGAAGGAAGGTTTTTTTTTTAAGTTAATCCTAAATATTTTCTCAGTTCAATTTTTGGATTTTGGAAAAAGGTTATAGCCTGCAATTCTTCTAAATATACCGGTATTTATTCAGTTCAGACCTTATTGAACTCAGAAACTTTTATTTCTGAAAAAAATCAGTATACTCAAAATTACATCGCAAAATGGATTTAAGGGTTTTATTTTGATAAATAAAAGCTGCTGGAGAAGCAAATTACAAAATGGAAATAGCTAGAAACACATATTAGAAACTGTTTGGTGTTACTTTTGACAGAGAATCTTTAAATATATTGTTGGAAAATATTCATTTTGTAATTTTCTAATTGAATTGTTTTTAATAGCCGATTGCTAATTAATTTAATAAATTTATATAACTGCCTAACTCAACCACAGAGTTGTCAGGAGAAAGAACTGATCCCTGTGGCATATCACAAAGTTGTGGTTGTGGGCTGGACCTTTCCTCTGCAACTTGAACCAAAACCAGATGAAGAAGAACCAACACAACAGAGTGGCACCAATCCTTGGAGCAGGTCCAGGAAGATACCATGATTGATGGTATTGAAGGCATATGCCATCCAAGTGTGATCAGTGCCATTTTAGTACTATACACATGCCTGAATCCCAACTGAAAGGGATCCAGATTCTTCCAAAGACTTCTGAACCTGCAGCAGAATCACTTCTATAGCTTTCTCTAAAAAGGGAAGATTGAAAATTGGATGAAAATTGCCCAGACTCTTTGGGTCAAGCAGTGGCCCCTTGTGGATGGGGTGCACCATTGCCTTCTCAAAAGCCTTTCTTTTTCCTTTTTCTTTCTGCATTTTTTCTTGGTTTCCTTTCCATTGTTTTCTTTTAATTTGATTTTTGTTTTTGTCCTTTACTATTGCTAAAATCTTTAATATAAAGTATTTTGTTTAAAGAGCGATAAATAACTGACTAATTAAAACTAATAAGATATGGAAAGAATAGAATAGAATAGAATAGAATTTTTTTATTGGCCAAGTGTGATTGGACGCACAAGGAACTTGTCTTGGTGCATATGCTCTCAGTGTACATAAAAGAAAAGATACGTTCATCAAGAATCATAAGGTACAACACTTCAGGCATAATACGCCTTCTGAATTTCTTTTTCAAGATCTTTACTAAGACTCTGCTTTGGGATACATGTGCAAGAGGAAGGAATTGAAAGGGCTTAGAGTGGAGAAGTTGGCACTTTTCCAAGCACTGCCCAACTCTGTCCTCAGTGGAGATGTACCAGAAGAATTTTCCTTCCTTCCTTTCTTTCCTCCCTCCGTCCCTCCCTCCCTCCCTCTATTTCGGATGATATTTGATTGTGTATTGTTCAATTTTCAGAGTAATGCTGTTGATGGATAGGCAGAAACCTTTAAATAACTTATTTCCTACAATCCATTGGATTAAAAATAATAAATATGATTCCAGATTAAACAATTTTATTGTTGTTAGTAAAAATAAATTTCAGTAAATGATGGTTGATAAGAATATTCTGTAAATATTATCCTAATTACGCTGCTTTTTCATGAATTGATACTGTCCCTTTGGGTAAAGTTTTAAAATCCCAAACATATGGTCCAGAGGCCACGGACAGAATGTTCTTTTTTTTTTTTTTTTTAATTGATTTATATGCCGCCCTTCTCCGGAGACTCAGGGCGGATTACAATGCGTTAAGCAATAGCCTTCATACTTTTGTATATTTATACAAAGTCAGCTTATTGCCCCCACAAACTGGGTCCTTAATTTACCTACCTTAGAAAGGATGGAAGGCTGAGTCAACTTTGAGCCTGGTGAGATTCAAACTTACAGTAATTGCAGACAGCTGGTGTTAATCACAATGCTATCAGTCTGCTGAGCCACCAGAGCCCTTCTTCTCCCTGGAGAGTGGTCAATTCAATGATTAAAACATATATATTTTTGGTTCCTGCTTTGTGAATGGCTTTGAGTAGCTTGCTGTTAACAACCTACTGAAAGCAAATTTCCTGTTTGCATGAAAATGTTAAAGCAAGGAATTCATTTTCTAATTACCATATTAAACATTTCTGTTAAAATTTGTTCTATTTCACTCTTTAAAAAAAAATATTTAAAAAAATTTAAATAAATCTTTAAAAGCAAAATTGTTCCTTATTTTCAAATGAAGGCTCTTTATAGACTCCTTTTTGCACACAAATTTTCCATTTGACAGAAGGAAGTTGGATTTCATAAGTATCTCTAAACTAATTTGCAAAGAGATACAGAAAATCTACCAGCCTGCTCTTATTTCATTTTTGCCTTTGTTTTTTAACTGAAGGTTCATTAGAAAGAATTGCTCATGTGACATATGTTAAGTTGTGCTGCAATATCTGCAGTAAATGTATTATTCATACCATAAAAGGGAAACTTAAGTGGAGTCCTATGCATTTCAGAATTAATTCCCCCCCACCCCCGAATATAGTGGGATTTATTCTCACAAGCATGTATTGGATTATAATTCCATGGGCATAGTCATTTTGAAAAGCAAGGCTTTATGAAATTTTTCTCAAATGTTGAATGTCTGCCTGTCCCATAAATTTTCAAATGGAATCTTTTTTTAAAAAAAAAAATATCACTGTTTCCCTTTCTTCATGAAACCTCTAGCAGACATTTCATAGACCCTTCATGTTCAACATTTTGGTTAAAGTAGAGAAGCAAATTATCGTTATGTGCTGTAATGGTGACGTGTTTTGACTAACTTATTGAACATTCCATAGATCTGTGATGAAAGTTATGGTGATTTAATAACAATGTTAATCAAAATTGCTACTGTGGAAATAGTGTTAAAGTTATGGTGTCTTTATTTACCAATACCTCTATTTATTATTTCAGAAGTGAACTGTATCTAAAATAAATGGTCTTGTATACAAAACAAATTATATTTAGAGTACAGAGAAGATAAAATAATAGCACTGTAAAGGATTACTTGGCCAGCTGACTTGCCATAAGAACACTATGAATATTATGCCAGAAGGAATTTTTTTCAACTAGACATCCCTGATTCAGGCTGCAAAAATCTGTATGCCAACAAAGAAATACACAAAACTGATTTGCTTCCATCTTCTGATCAACTGGATTTTTGCAGCCCAGATTTTGTAGTTCAAAAGGAGTTGATTTAATCAATGGGGCGACAGATGTCACAGACAGATGCTCCAAAATGGGGGGGGGGGGGGGAGAGATCCATGTACTATCAATATAGAACTAGATCAGCCCTCTCAATCTATATCTGAATAACATTTCACCATCCAGGAACTGTAATAATTAGAGATAGCATAGCCTTCTAAAACCATGCCCACTAAGTGTATTGAAACCCTAACTCCAAATATTCTGATCCAGGCTAGTTAGCATCTGCTTTTATTTTCTAAATAGTACATGACCTAATAGATTTCTATATTTATTGCTGTCCTATTAGTTTATTATACATACTGTATACACTAAAAGATAGATACACACGTATGTATATGTATGTATGTCACAAGCCAATTTAACTTTCTTAATCTGAAGGCTAGGAATATTGAATATCTTTCAATAAATTGAGAAAAATGAGTGCAACTATAAACTCTGTTTAACAAAGTTGAACTTAGTTTTTTTTTTATTGAAAAAGTTTTCAAATACAAGTTTTTCCCCCCTTTTCCCCCCCCCTTCCCTAACCCCCCCTCACCACCCATCCCCCCCCTGTGACTTCTTCACAACAATAGGCTATTTCATAACTAATTACATACATAATATCTTTCCTTTCCCTTACTCCCTCCTCAGAATACTGACCCTTAGCATATTATTCTTATAACTCCCATTTTTACAATAATCTGCCCTTTTTCTCCTCCCCTAAACTTATAATGTATTATTACACTTTAACATTTAATCTTTTATATATATTAATATTAATATAACAATTTAAAGCGGCCTTCTCCCTACATCCACATTTAACATTTATTCAGTTCTATCCAATTCCTCCACTCCCCTAAATATATGACTTAAAGATCCTTTTTCTTAGACTAATCAATCAGTAAACTAACCTATTTCAACCCTTCAATTCCTACAAAATCATGCAATACAATTCTAAATATAATCCACTGCCCACTTTACTAAGATATACACATATCTATATATGCATTCCATTTTATAAAAAGAAAAAAGACAATAACTTTAAATTTATAATCCATATAATATCTTCTTTGGTGTCTTTCCGCTGGATTATTAAATCCATCACCCATAATAGGGTAAAATAACATGCTGGTGCAACAGTTTGTTCAAAATCTTCAATCATCTTCTGCCCCCATCAGTAGTAAATATCCTCGTATATATATAAAAGTAAAAAAACCACCCGAGTGACATTATAATTATATCCATATAGTTATAGTTGTGGTATTCATCAGGATTGTTGATTCCCATCATCCTAATGAGTAACATCCAGATCTTCTGCATGCCCCAGCGTGACTCTCTTGCCTTATAACTCAAAATAATTATAATATATTTACCAGTAAAAGAGATCCAGAGTAGATGATTCAGATCCAACAAGATAAGGCTCTTTTCACATCCCAATATCACGGCATTACAGAGATCTGCCACAATCCTCAGGATAGTATTAAACAGTTGTTCGCCTCCACTATCTTTTCAGATATTCATTCATTTTTTAAAGTCTCTGGCTTCACTGTTGCTTGGTTTAGAAACTGCTGTTTCTATGAGATCTATTTCTTTTCTTTTTCTTTTGCGGGTTGAATTTCCATCCTCGTTTCGTGCCTACCAATTGTGTGTCGGCTGGTCGATTTTCATTCTGCTTTATGAGTTGTTCTTGTTGGGTTAGTTTTGTCATCTCATCTTTCTTCTCCATCACTTGTATATCAACTGGTTGATTTGCGCACTTGTCTGTGACTTGATGGTTCATCACATTGGAGTCGGATGACACTGCTCTCTTATTTATAGACAGTCCAGCTGGGGTATCCAGGGAGTCCAAAGACAATTTATCCACCACAGCCTCTGTAATTTGATATTTTCCTTTTGTTTCCAACTCCTTTTGCTTATCCTGTATTATGCCTAAAGATGTTAAGTTCATTTTTAAAATTTTTTGATAAAATTCTTCCGCTTTTTCAACAGTGTTCAGTTGATATCTTACTCCTTGATGTCTCAATATTAAACCAACTGGGGCATCCCACCTAAATAGGATATTTCTTTTTTTTAACTCAGTCACTAGAAAGCCAAATTTCTTCCTCTCCATTAGCATCTTAGTCGGGAGCTCCTTAAAAATCCAAATCTTTCTTCCATGAAATTGCAAAGTAGAATTAAAAGAGTTCTGCACAATATTATTCCTAATTTCTTTATCTGTAAAATAGATCACCACATCTCTAGGCAATTGCCTTTGCTTTGCCAACCAGGAGTTTATTCTGTAAATTCTATCAATCCTCAAAACACTTCATCAGGTTGAACCTTTAAAATCCCAGCCAGAATTTCAGAAAATATTTTCCTTAAGTCATCTCTATTATTTTCCTGCAGACCTCTCAGTCTAATTGCGTATTCTGTAAAATTATATTGAATCATTAAAACTTCTCTTTCAATCCTCTGTTGCACATTTTCTCCATTACCAGTCTTTTGGTCAACCTCCATTTTAGGTTTGTCTTCTGAGCTATTATCCTGAATGTTTACCAAATCCTTTTTAATTTTTTGAATCTTGTCATCCAAATTCTCCTCAGTTTCCTTCATTTTAGACTCTAATAATTTAGTCTTTGCATCCACCCGAATCAGAAAGTCTGATAAACCATTAGCTGTATTCAAAATCTTTTGATTCAAAAAGTCAAACTTTGATTTCACCAATTCACCAATTTCTTTAATTTCCTGCTTAAATTTTTCGAGTTGCTGGTTCACAATCTCATCCCTTCTTACAATCTCTTCAAGAAGAAATTCTATTATATTAAAATCAGATTTCTGACACTGGAGAGTTACAATTTGTTGGTGTAATTTATTAATGGGGGAAGTTCCCCCCTGTTTGTCTAGCTGTGTGAGTCCCGATGCCATTTCCCACACAGACAAGATTTAGTAAAAAAGAGAGAAAAAATAGAAAACGAAAGGACTTTCCCTTAAAAAAACAAGAAAAAAAACTTCTTTCCGATCAAAAACAATATCAAGTCTCCAGAGAAAAAAAAAGAGAAGAAAACACAGGAGCGAAGTTTTGTCTACAAATGTAGCCAGTGATATTTATTCCGCTACATTGTAGTAATAGAAAACGGAAGGACTTTCCCTTTCAGCCTCTTCTCCAGCCACGGCAGACGCCATTTTAAAAGGCTCTTTTTCCCCCTTTCCTCTCCTCTTTTCTCTTAAGTAATTTTTTAAAGAATAAGTAAAATACTTGCGATTCAGTATTAAAGGTCCAGCTCACATTTTCTTTGAGTATTCTGTTAAATTCGCAGGCTTGCTCTTGACGCCTGGCTCTGCATTAGCAGAGGTCTCCCAAAGCCCGGAGCAGCGGCAGGGGATATGGGGCTTCTCATCCGCTCCGTCCCAAAAGTAAAAAAAAAACTTTTGGGACTCTGCAGAGAGTTCTACCCACCCCTGCTGGCTCTATCTCCGTTTCCTCATGGAAACGGAGTTTTTTCGAGCTGCCATTCCGCTGTGAAGGCGGCTCTAACAGGCAGTGGAAGCTGACGATCCCAAAGGAACGTCTGGCGGCAGCCAGCAGCAAACCGGAAGATTTCTATATTTATTGCTGTCCTATTAGTTTATTATACATACTGTATACACTAAAAGATAGATACACACGTATGTATATGTATGTATGTATGTCACAAGCCAATTTAACTTTCTTAATCTGAAGGCTAGGAATATTGAATATCTTTCAATAAATTGAGAAAAATGAGTGCAACTATAAACTCTGTTTAACAAAGTTGAACTTAGTTTTGAATAAGAAATACAAATAATTTATGGGTCCCATACAGTGGTGGGTTTCAACTGGTGTAACAACCAGTTCGCTTTGTGCACGCACTTTGCTCCGCGCAAGCTCATTGCATGTCAGAACAGTGGAGCTGCAGCAATCCACTCTGCCACACCTGTATCAGCTGGGCTAAAAATGAACGAATATAGGTAGGTATAGTGCGGGAGGGGGAAGGGCCCAGCTGACGGTCAGAGCATTCGTTTTCAGCTCACCATCAGTGCTACCGGCTCGAGCGAACCAGGGCGAACCGGTAGAAACCCACCACTTCTCCCATCCAGTTTGAAATAAAGCCCATAGGTTCAGTAGGATTTATTTTTGAATGAATATATATGGTGCTTGTGAAAGGAAATACTTTTAAAGAATTAAGTCTATATTCTATTTAAACATTCATTATTTTAGACTGTTTATTTTAGAGCATTTATAGGCTATGCCAATCTGATTGATTCTGGTGGAGTGTAGGAGCAAATAAGAATGCCCTTTGTATCAATCATATTGGACATTTTGCTTTATCTTTTGTACTCTTGGGATGTCTCTTTTAATAGTGAGTTTGCCATCTGGAGTTTTTAATAAGGATTTCTATTGAGTGGATTAAAAAAAGATCTGCCACCTGATTAATTGAGGGTATCATTGCAAATCAATATTTTAATCAATTAAACATTGTGATGGTAGTGATTTTGTACAAACAATATAGAGATGACTTTGAGAAAAGAACTTTATAGGACAAGTTGGCATTTGAGTAAGCATAGATGACATATTGTTGATAATTACTTATACCAAAAGCTCAATTTTATAATTTTACTAGTACAAATTAGTATCCTGAAGTACATTGAACTGAAAAAAAATATCATTTTTTTAAAAAGTTGTTAATTAAACGGTTTGCTCTCTGCATGCTTTTTTTGGTCAGGATTGATTACGGTAATTCTTTTTTAATAAAATGTGTCACGCTTCTTTCCTAAGATGCTGGACTAATTGCCAGTTGGGTGCTTAAACAGTGGCTTTGCCTTCATAATCCCAGTCTAAATTGCTAATTAATTTTACTCCCTCAAACAAAGAAGCACCCATCAGAATGATGCAAGAAAAGGAAAGTTAGAAAAAGCTATGGCATTGAAAAATAAACACATTTCTGTAATATGAAACAAAATGAATCAAAAGGTTTAGGCTGTGCTGCCTGATCGCAGTTCTTTCATGATACTAACATGTAGACTTTATTTTAAATGTTCTGCAAAAAAGCAGTTTGCTTAGAAGAAGAAATGTCTATAGGGAAACCATAAATACATAAAATGCAGGATTTAAAATTCATTTTTTCTTTTCTTCCATATTTTCACAGGTCAAAAAATCCTTCACCACAGAAGTGAAGTTTTAGAAACCGTTGTGCTGATTAATCCTTCAGATGAAGCAGTCAGCACTGAGGTAAAGTAATTTTAAAAAATCATACCTATGCTGATATACTTTAATCAAAATTACATGCTATGGGCATAAAATAACTCAAAGCAACTAGACCAGAGATACTAATATTTTTATTTACCTATTTTATCTATATCACTTAAAATGAAATAGAATGCATATCTACTGTTAAGTAAGTTCCACTGAGTTTAGTGTGAATTATATTCAGGTACAATAATAGTGTATATTAATATTGTGGTCTAATTGTGTTATATTTTCGGTTTCATGCTTATCTCTCATTTTTTTCATCCACTCCTAAATGAAAATAAACCCTAAATATATGAATCAATAAATAAATGATATTTCATATTCCCTCCCATTTCCTTGGTGACATTGTATATCTTCTTCTATAATTTATGAGGAAAAAGCAAATGATGTGAATACAATATAAAATAACATGCATGACAGACTGATGGCAGTATCCTGTTTCTCTCAGCGGTCAATCTGTGACAAATCTATAAATACTCAGAGAGACAGGTGACTTTTCCTATTGTTCCCACCCATTCATCTAAACCATCTTGAAGAGTAGTGCTCATTCATCAATTTGATAAAGCTCTCCCTACATGTTTTTCTGCTTATTTTAAATTAATTTCTGATTATTACATTTTTTTTTCCTTAGGGTTTTCTATGACTTTTCCAAATATTCAATATCTTGTTGATATTTTCCAACAAATATCAACTCGCATGTATAATTTTCTGGATCCTTTTGGATCTTTTTTTAAAATTACCATTTGATTCGTTATTTTCTTCTCATTTTTCATGGAGGTAATTTTCTGGAGGATGTTCTATATCTTTGTAAAATATTGCCAATTGTTATATTTAATTTGAGAACTCTTGAATCCTTGTCTTTCTTTAACATATCTTTAATTTCTTTATCATTCAAAATCCTCATCTATTTACTTGCAAGCTCCCTCTGGCTTTAAGTTACTCAACAAACTGATCACAATTATTTTACATCTCACTGTTTTTGCTTATTTCTTACCCTATGCTAGTACTGTCCAAATGGATTAAGCCACAGTACTCAGTCTCCTATAAATAATTGTTTGTGTTTTAAAACTTTTCTTTTGTGTTTTTTTGGGGGGGGGGGTAATTAATGGGCTGTTTTTGTTTGTTGTTTTGCTAAAGTTAATTTTGATTTTATCTGGGGAAGTTTTTTATTTCTTTAAAAAACCAAGTCTTTTCCTCTTTTTTTTTACAGTAATATAATAGATATTTCTCATTATAAGTTGACAGCATTCTTTTAGTGAATATTTGGCAAGAATTTTGTTAATTTCTTACTTTTGCCAATTTCTGTATGCCATCCTCTAAAATACATAAAATATAGGAGTATAATGCAGAAGCCATATATTAGTGAAATATTTTTGTCTGTTTTTCCTGGAAAAGCTGTTCACTTTGTAAAATGTGCTGACAGCCTTTCTAGAGTCTTTTACCACCAAGTACAGGAAACAATAAAAGAAGAGAAGTCTGTTTTTAATGGATCTATTCCACTTAAAAGGGATGAAATTTAAGTGACATTCATGAGATAGTCAGACACTAATCTTATTGTTTAATAATAATGATAAACAGGAAAGAGACATAGCCCATTAAAAGTAAAGGTACATTTTTATTTCCCAGCATAATTAGTTTTAAATCAGCATTGAATTTGCTTTTTTCTGTTTCCTAAAGTTTTTAGTGATCATCCCTGAACTCATTATATATAAAAGGTAATTCATTGAATCATATGTGTCTGAAGGGAGGAGCAAATGAGAAAATATATGTTGTCCCAATGCAAACTCCATGGCATGGCAAACTCTCTGAGCTTGGTTGTTTTCTTGTAGATGTTTCATTACCAAACTAGATAACAGAATCAGTGTTGACATAGCTAAACCTTGAGTTACAAATATTCTCTTCTTTCAGTTCCATGGCATATATTTCTGCTGGATATTAGAACACAAATATGAAAAGGTTGGATTTGCATCATAATGTCATGAAGCACATTATTGATATTTTTTTCATCGCTGCAGATAGCTATGATCACCCATACATTGAACCAAAATTGAGGGGATACTTGTTTTTTTATGGCATATTCTAATTTACTGACATCAAAGACAAGATGAAAATTGTGTTGTCATTATTGATCTGAAGAAATTATTCTCATCACTAGCTATAAAGATAGACCTCACTTAACAACCATAATTGGGACTGGCAACTCATCACTAAAAGCACAGTAGTTAAGCAAGATGCTATGTGACTGTGATGGGTTTATAACTCCACTTCCACTGTGGTCATTAAGCAAATCACCCGCAGTCATTAAGTGAGACATTACATTATCACAACTTGTTGATTTTACTTCTGGCTACTCCTTTGAGAAGTTGTTTATTGGAAGCTGGCTGTGAAGCATGAAAATGATGATCACATAACTGTGGGGATACTTCAAAGGGTAAGAAATGACCATAAGGATATTTTTTCAGCACCATTGTAACTTTGAATGGTCTCTAAACAAGGCAGTTGTTAA
This sequence comes from Arizona elegans, assembly GCA_022577455.1. Lineage (NCBI taxonomy): Eukaryota > Metazoa > Chordata > Lepidosauria > Squamata > Colubridae > Arizona > Arizona elegans. The sequence continues at coordinate 62,312,343 of JAKOOJ010000008.1, forward strand.
GTGAGGACTACCTGTAATTATATATTTCTGAGACATGATTTCCTACATTTGGTAACATAGCATTAAAAAAATCATTAATTCGGTTTCTCCTGCAACTGCAGGTATGAGGATGAGGTACTTTTTCTCTGCTAAAATTTCTCTCTTGTTTATGAAAATTTGATCCCCTCACACATGTGGGAGCTACTTTGATCTCAGGTTGGTGCCATTCAAAGCCCTGTGGTCTTGTGGGACTTTCTTAGAGTTTGGGAAGCTAAGGAAATTAATAGCCAGAGCGAACAGCAGGAAGTCCACTTTGCAGCATTTCCTGTGTGGAACTGCAGGGGAAGTAATTTTCCCATTGCTAGAATCACCCACTTTGGCCCACCTCCTGTGGTTTTTCCCTTTCCTACTAGGTAATAAGGCACAGTGGTCAAAATTCCCTTATCCTTCACAGATGTTCTCCACAGAAGGCTTTTGTTGATCCACCCACAGTGGATGGGCCTTTTCACTTTAACAGCAAACTGCAGTCAGAGAAGAGGAGGAATGTTAGCTAATTGCCATGGTTAGTGCTACCACATAACCCAGATGAATGGTTGGCTAGATAATTGTTTCAGGGAAAGGAAAGCTGAGGTTTCTGAGAGGCATAAGATGCTGCTGATGGTTGTGGAGACAAAGCCAGCGTTCACATGGACTGGAGACTTAAGCTTTGATTCTCTTTTCCATGCATGTTTACTTCAGAATACAGTATATATCCTATGAAAATAAATCATATGAATCGTGTGTCTTTTTAACAATCTTTTAAAACTTTTCTTTAATATTTCGGATTTAATACACCAAATTTAGTTTCAGACCAAATTATTAATACATATCTTGGGATAATTTGGCTTTGTTGTCATGATAACATATCTGTGTAAGTCTCTTCCCTTGAATGCACACCTAGAATCTACTGTTATTCCATTTCAGGGCAAGGCAAATTCTGGGGTCACACATCATGCTAATCAATTATCTGGTTGCTTTCCTTGGCAACAAAAAGCCTGGATGACTTACTAGATGATAGCAAAGAAGTACAAAAACTATGTTTGATTTCCTCTAATGGTCATCCAGATCTCTGCAGTCTGGTAGTCCCAACATTGCGCAGACCAAATCTACTGTTTAGGATTATTGTGAATAACACCATAGATGCTTATTTTTCCAAACTTCCCAAACTTCTTAATTTTCACTGGACTTGCTATTCTGTTCTTTTAACTTGATTGGATTAACATTATTGTTTTGATTTTAAAACAATCTTCCTCCCTCACTGAAATACAATCATTCCTCCTTTTTTTGGATAAATACGGTCTAAGGGTAATGTATACTTCCCTTGAGGTTATTAATATTAATTTTTCCCCTAAAGAAAGCATGAAGTATAAAAGATGTTTCAAAGTGATTATTTGTATCTTCTACTGCAGGTGCGTTTAATGATAACAGATGCTGCACGACATAAACTTCTGGTACTAACTGGGCAGAACTTTGAAAATACAGGCGAACTCATTCTTCAGTCAGGATCTTTCTCATTTCAGAATTTCATTGAGATCTTCACAGACCAAGAGGTTTGTTTCTTAATTGTTGCTACTCTGTAAACTCATTGGGGTTGAAGTTTTGTTTGTACTTTTGATTGTACAGCAGATTTAGTCATTTAATGTTTTGAAGAGTAAAAAAATCAGAAATAGATGTCCATCATGCTATTCATTTTTAAAATAAAATAGACTCCAGGACAAGGAATAAAAGATAATAAGTTTTTATTTATTTGCTTACAGTTTTTATATCCATCTCCAACCTGAGGGGATATGCAACAAAGCAAATAGATAAATCCAGAGTATACAGCTATTTCTCAGTTAACGAGCACTAGTTGAGCAATTGTTCAAACATGAAAGTCCTGAACTGGTGGTGGTTACAACTGGTTCTTAAACTGGTTCTTCTGGCTATTCCAGCATCACGTGATCATGATGGCACCTATGATGGTTACAGCACCCCACAATCACATGATTTGTGATTTACAACTTTCCCACAGCTTCACACAAGTGAAGTCAATCAGAAAGCCAGCAGGGCAGGTCTCATGTTGCTTAAGTAAAATTCCCCTGCCTGCAGAACTACCTCCAGTCCTCCTTTGCTTGCGCCATTCCTCAGTGGCTACTTGCACCACCTTGCACACTCCCCCCAAGTTTCACTATGCTTGTGTGGTACCTGTCCAGTGATTCACACATCCTTTCCTGGCCACTGGAACATCCTTCCCCAACCTCATTGAGTTTAGACCTTCCTCCCTTACTACTTGCATTCGTTCCTTCACCTGACAGCAACCATCTCAATCCCCACCATGCTTGTACTGTGCCTCCCTGTCACCTGCACACTCACTAAGCCCAACTATGCTCACACTGCACCTCCTTGGCCACTTGTACACTCATGCACCCTGGCATGCCATCCCCAAGTCTCACACACTGTATATCCCCAGACACCCACATATCTTTGTACATTCTCTCCCACTCTCTCTTTACCTGCTTGCCTTTGGTCATTGGAATCCAGCAGGATCTTGCAAAGAGATGCTTGCTTAATGACCTATGATTCCCACCTAACAATGACAATGGGGACTGCAAGAATTACCATAGCTAAGAAATGAAGTCACATGACATTGTGCTTTACAACTGCATTGCATAGCAACGGAAATTCTAGCGTCAATTGCAAGTAACTCAAGGGCTATTTGTAAGTAACAATACATTCCAATATTAATGTCACTAAGCAATCACTTGAGTTAAAATCTTGACGGAATAAATTTGTTTTGGTTGCCTTGCAGAATGCCAAGAAGGAGCTTATTATATGAACCTCAGCAAACCCTTTTGAGATATTCTTATTGACTGGGCAGATTCAGTCCTTGGGGAATAATGCCATACCACATAGAGCTTTGAAGAGTTAATGAACAGTTTGAATTGGCCAGGAAGTTAATACTGATAGCCCTTATAACAAATTCAAAATCAGTGTTGCGTGGCAGTGGCAGGGCTATTCTACCTGTAATCTAGCATCCTTATTCAGGATCACCTGCAGCTTCTGGAACATTTTCAAAGGCTGTCCCATATGGAGTGCATTACATTAATCCAACTATATGTGGATCACAGAAGAAGTTACCATCACCAAAGTATCTTGGTATAGGGAGTGTGTCAACTGATGGTCCAGCTGCCCATTGCTTCTACCTACTGTTTAAATGGTAGCTGTAGATCCAAAAGGACCCGTAGGTCATGAAGCAATTCCTTTGGGGAGCACATGATCCCATATAAGGTATCATGGTGACTGGTGTTCACATATATATATTGATGTTTAGGAGCTTGTTCTTGGAGGGATTTAATCTTAAACTTAACAATTTCCAGACACTTGCTAAGACTTTATATGATCTCCAAGGCTTAAGCAGGACTGACAGTGAATACATGAGTATTATCAACGTGCTGATGACATCCTACCCCAAACTAACAAGCAGCTTGATAGATATATTAAATAGAGCATCTCACACTGCAGTAATCATAGGTTTGAAGATTGCCCCCCAACTGACTGCAGCTGCCCTTTGAGGTAAGAGTCAGAACACAAAAGCATGGTGCAATCTTACAGCCTTTGTTGATGGTCCAGCAAGATGCCATGTTTAATGGTATTGGACATAGTTGATAGAGGTCTAATAGGCCCAAGAAAGTGCATTTCCACATTCAGTGTCTCAGAAAGGTAACTCTAGGCTGACCAATGTTGTTTCCATCCCAGGGTGTCAGGTGAAAGTTATTAAAAATGAGGTCAACTGAGGTCTTCTCTGCATTATGAATATATATTCAAATCAGAAGCCAAGTATATTTGTTTCTGAAACAAACCTAGACAAGGATCTAGAAGCAAGTGTTCTTTTTTAGTCCAGATCTTTTATATCTGTATGTTCTAGTTTGCCTTCTTCGTGCTTACTTTACTCTTTAAATGTAGGTAATGTTACTATCCAAGTCTAAAACAATAACATTAAATTGGCTCAATCTTTCTAGGAAGTCAGCAAACACAGCTGAGATATTTCCATAGCTAGAACCATGATGGAATATAAATACTTTTGAAATAAAAGCAACTTTTCTTAATATGGAAATGCCTTGGCACCGAGCCTGTATATAATTGTATATAATTTTTTTTTCTTGCAGATAACAGTGTATATTAGAGAAAAGAAGACTTTAGACTAGCATAATTACTTTGATTTGTACTAGAACACTGAAATCAATTATGGGGGCCAAAGGCAAAATTCTAACTCAGGAAGCACATCCACTTTCTACTGATTTAATTTTGAGACATAATTATGAATTAAGAGTATAGAATCATATCATATATTTCTGCTTGGGTTTTTTCAATTTCAGATTGGCGAATTATTGAGCACTACTCACCCTGCCAACAAAGCCAGTTTAACACTTTTCTGTCCTGAGGAAGGGGACTGGAAGAATTCAAACCTTGACAGACACAACCTTCAAGATTTCATCAACATTAAGCTGAATTCTTCTTCTATTTTGCCTGAAATGGAAGGGCTTTCTGAATTCACAGAGTACTTGTCAGAGTCAGTGGAAGTACCATCACCATTTGATATTTTGGAGCCGCCAACATCAGGAGGCTTCCTGAAACTTTCTAAGCCTTGTTGTTACATTTTCCCTGGTGGAAGAGGAGATTCCGCGCTGTTTGCTGTGAATGGGTTCAACATGCTTATCAATGGAGGATCAGAGAGAAAATCTTGCTTCTGGAAACTCATCAGACATTTGGACAGAGTAGATTCAATTTTGCTCACTCACATTGGAGATGATAATTTGCCAGGAATTAACAGCATGTTGCAACGGAAAATAGCAGAATTGGAAGAGGAGCAGTCTCAAGGCTCTACTACCAATAGCGACTGGATGAAAAATCTAATTTCACCTGATTTGGGAGTTGTATTTCTTAATGTTCCCGAAAGCCTAGGAAACCCTGATCCTAATTTGCAATTAAAAAGAAGTGTAGAAGAGGCTTGTTTTACTTTGCAATACTTAAACAAGCTCTCCATGAAACCAGAACCTCTCTTTAGAAATATAGGAAGCAACACTGAGCCCATTATCCTTTTTCAAAAAATGGGTGTAGGGAAATTGGAAATGTATGTGCTTAACCCAGTCAAAAACAGCAAAGAAATGCAATATTTCATGCAGCAGTGGACAGGTACGAATAAAGATAAAACTGAACTAATATTACCAAATGGTCAAGAAATAGATATCCCAGTTTCCTACCTGACTTCAATCTCATCATTGATTGTATGGCATCCTGCAAACCCTGCTGAAAAAATCATCAGAGTTCTTTTCCCAGGGAACAGTACACAGTATAGCATATTAGATGGCCTAGAAAAGCTCAAACATTTGGACTTCCTTAAACAACCAATAGTGACACAAAAAGACTTAAGTGGTAACCTGACAAGTCCTGCAGTAAAGCAGACAAAACTGAAGCAGAGAACAGACAGCAAAGAAAGTCTCAAGCCAATCACTAAAACACTGTCTACAAAGACTGTCAGAAAAGAATCGAGAGAGGAGGCCTCTGACACAGGGAAATCTAGCCCACCAGAAAAAGCTCAAAAAGTAGAAAAACCCATCATAAAAAAGGAAAAACCGGCAAAAAGTGAAAGTAGGCTCTCTGTGACTGAAAAAGACCTAACGGCAAAAGAGCAACCAATTTTGAAATCTGAAACTATTGAAAAACAAACCACCGATGTGAAACCAAAAGTAATAAAGGAGAAGCATGTGAAAAAGGAAGTGAAAGTAAAATCTGAAGAAAAACAGGAGGAGAAAGAAAAGTCAAAGAAAGAGATGCCTAAGAAGGATGAAAAATTCCAGACCAGGAAAGAAGAAAAGCCTAAAAAGGATGATTTGAAGAAAGAAATAAAGAAAGAATCTAAAAAAGAGCCAAAGAAAGAAGCTGCTCCAAAAGAATCCAAAAAAGAAGAGAAAAAGGAAGTGAAAAAGGAAGAAAAGAGAGAAATCAAGAAGGTTCCTAAAGAGATAAAGAAAACCTCTGCTGCTTTGCCTGAATCAAAGAAGATTACAGCAAAGTCAAAACCACAGAAGAAGGAAGAACCCGTCAAAAAAGAAAGTGGACTTGCTGGGAAACCCAAAGAAAAAGTTAAAAGCAAGCCAGTGAAGAAAGAGCTCAAAGTGGCTGAAAAATCTGCTGCAGCAGCAACTGTTTTGGGAGCTGGGGCTGCAACAGTAGCAGCTGCAAGCCTAGCAGCCAGTGGGAAAGAACTTGAAGTCGAGAGGTCACTTATGTCCTCACCAGAAGACTTAACAAAAGATTTTGAAGAACTAAAAGCAGAAGAAGTTGAAGTCGTGAAGGAAACAAAGGAAGATAAAGTTAAAAATGAAAGCCAGCTAACTGACGTAGAACAAAAGGAAGATTATACAGTTCAAAAAGAAAAAATAGAAGGTCCAATTCATTCTCCTGATGAAGATATCACCGCTGCAGAACCTGAGGGAGAATGTGAACAAACTCCTGAAGAGCTGGAGTCTGTGGGAAAGGACAAGGTTGATGATAGTGAAAAATTTGAAGAGGAAGGAACAGGTTTTGAAGAATCTTCTGAGGCAGGCGACTATGAAGAAAAGGCTGAGACCGAGGAGGCAGAAGTACAAGGGGACAATGAAGAAGTGCCAACAAGTTTCAAAAAGCAAGGCATAAAGGATATCATTGAAACAGAGGAGATTGAAAAAGAAATGATAGAAGCCCCCGAAAATGAAAAAATGAAAGGGCTAATGTATGATAAAAAAGCAGAATTTAGAATGGAGTATGAAGATCACTATGAGGAAAATTTAGAAGAAACAACAGTTGAAAAAGCAGAAACAGAAGACACTGAAGAAGAAATTGAAGAAGACAAAACTGAGGAGGTCAAAGATGAAGAGGAAACTGAAAAAATACAAGCTGAAGGGGATTATGTCATGGCTGTAGTAGACAAAGCAGCTGAAGCTGCTGAAATGGATGATAAATATGGTTTGCCTATAACTACTCCAACTAAATTGTCAGAATCTCCGTCTCCGGCAAAGGAACCGGCATCTTCAATCCATGATGAAACTCTACCTGGTGGATCAGAAAGTGAAGCAACTGTTTCAGATGAAGAAAACAGAGAAGACCAGCCTGAGGAATTCACTGCTACTTCAGGTTATACCCAGTCCACCATTGAAATATCCAGTGAACCAACTCCAATGGATGGAATGTCAACTCCACGAGATGTAATGAGTGATGAAACAAATAATGAAGAAAGTGAATCTCCTTCCCAAGAATATGTTAACATTACTAAGTATGAGTCAGCACTATATTCTCAAGATTTTGCTAGACCTAAAATTGCTCCTCTTCCTGATGCTTTTAATGGGTTATCCGAAGGATCAAAAACAGATGCTACTGAAGGCAAAGATTATAATGTTTCAGCTTCTACCATTTCACCACCTTCTTCATTAGAGGAAGATAAATTTAACAAAACTTCCTTCCAGGATCTGTATCATCTTCGGGAAAATGAATTCCAAACTGTTAATAAATTAGAAATTTCAGAAACTTGGGAGGAGAAGAGTAGCCCGACTATAGATGAAAGTCCAGCCCCACTATCACCAGTTGCTAAAACACCTCTTAGCGAACGTAGTGTGAACTTTTCCCTAACTCCCAATGAGATTAAAACATCAACTGAGCCTGTGTCTCTTACAACACTGCCAGAAAAACACCATGAAACCCAGGAAGAACAGTGCCCCAGCCCTGATGATAAAACATTAGAAGTGGTATCCCCTTCACAATCAGCTGCTGGAAGTGCTGGTCACACTCCTTATTATCAGTCTCCCACTGATGAAAAGTCAAACCAACTTCCAACTGAGATTCCTGGAAAGACAACTGAAGTGCCAATCAGTGTTGAAGTTAGTGATGCCAAAGACAATGTTGCAAAACACAGAATAAGCCCAATGGATGAACCAGTGCCTGATTCTGAATCGCCTTTTGAGAAAGTGCTTTCACCTTTGCGAAGTCCACCACTTATTGGTACAGAATCTTCTTATGATGCATTTTTAAGTGCTGATATAAAATCTCTCAAAGAAACTGAAACCACCTTTGAAAAGAAAAGTGAAACAGATGATTCCGTGTTGCAGGAGAGCTCAGTTTCTGAAGTTACTTCGACAAATATTTTCCAAGAGCAGCAGGATGAAAAAGATTTGGAGCTGACACCTCCAAAATCAGACATTCTTCTAGAAAAGAAAAAGGATGATTTAGAAACTTCAGAAATTCAGTCTGCATTAGTTTTGGATGAGAGGAAGCTGGCAGAGGTCTCTCCTACTCAGGTGGATATTAGTCATTTAGGCTATTTCAAAGAGGACACTAAAATGTCAATATCTGAAAGTACTGTCTCTGATAAATCTGCAACTCCTGTTGATGAAGTTGTAGCAGAAGATACTTATTCCCATATTGAAGGAGTTGCGTCTGTTTCTACAGCATCTGTTGCTACTAGTTCATTCCCAGAACCAACTACTGATGATGTATCTCCTTCGTTACATGCTGAGGTTGGATCTCCTCACTCTACTGAAGTTGATGATTCTCTCTCTGTGTCTGTTGTACAAACACCGACTACATTTCAAGAAACAGAAATGTCTCCATCTAAAGAAGAATGTCCAAGACCAATGTCTATTTCTCCACCAGACTTTTCTCCTAAAACAGCAAAGTCAAGAACACCAATACTAGATCATAGATCTCCCGAACAATTGACTATGTCAGTAGAATTTGGACAAGATTCACCTGAACAGTCTTTGGCCATGGATTTTAGCAGACAGTCACCTGAGCAACCCATAGTAGGTGCTGGTGTGCACCATATATCTGAAAATGGTCCCACAGAAGTTGATTTTAGCCCTTCAGACATGCAGGAACATGGATTTCCAGATAAAATATCACCAGTGGAACAAGTGTGTTTTAGCCACGAGAAGGATATTTCAGAAATTATTTCCGTTTCTCAGATAGAGGCTTCACCTTCACCTTCCACTTCTTCTGTCCATACACCTTCACAGGCAAGTTCTCCCCTGCAAGAAGAAATCCTATCAGCTGTTACACATCCTAGTGATATGCCATTACATTCTACATTTCCATCAGAAAAAATGCAAAGCTTGGGAGAGAAACTCTCACCAAAGTCTGATTTATCTTCATTGACACCACGGGAATCTTCTCCTTTGTATTCACCTAGTTTTTCAGATTCACCACCCATAATGAAAGAAACAATGGCTGCTTCTCAGTCATCTCTATTATCATTGCACGTATCCCCAGACAAATTGTTTGGCTATCATACATCAATTGTTCAAGATCCTGAGACAAAACATGGCCAAGAGCTTCTAGTATCTAAGGATCAGGAAGATAGTGAAGAAACATCCATATCACCAGAACCTCTTATTTACTCTTATAAGGAAACTGGAAGAACCACTAGGTCACCTGAGGCTATTAGTTATTCCTATGAAAAAACAGAGGAAGTCACTGAATCCCCTGAAACTTTTGATTACAACTATGCTGCAACAAAGGAAATCACTGGATCAATAGAGGCAGATAGTTATTCCTATGAAAAAACAGAAAAAACCACCAAGTCACCAGAAGCACTTGATTATTCTTATGAAAAATCCCCCAAACTGTCAGAGTCTGTCCATTATCCTTTTGAATATGCAGAGAAAGCTACCAAATCACCTGACATTTCAAGTTATCGCTTTGAGAATGACAAATACTTTGTTTCAGAAAAATCTGAAATCCGTCAAGATGTTGATTTATGTCTTGTCTCATCCTGTGAATACAAGCATCCCAAAACAGAACTGTCACCTTCTTTTATAAATCCTAACCCCTTAGAATGGTTTGCAAATGAAGAACAATCTCAAGACCAAGAAAAGCTGTTGGTTCAGTCCGGAGGGGCTCCACCACCTTCTGGAGGAAAACAGCCAGCTCGCCTGTGTGGTGAAACGCCCCCGACTTCTGTAAGCGAATCTGCTCCATCACAGACCGACTCAGATGTACCCCCTGAAACAGAAGAGTGTCCTTCCATTACAGCAGATGCTAACATTGATTCAGAAGATGAATCTGAAACGATACCGACAGATAAAACGATTACATATGAACACATTGACCCTCCTCCAGTCCCTGTTCAAGATCGCAGCCCTTCGCCTAGGCACCCAGATGTCTCCATGGTTGATCCGGAGACATTACCTATTGACCAGAATCTAGGAAAACCTTTGAAAAAGGATCTGAAAGAAAAAACAAAAACAAAAAAGCAGGGGACTAAGACCAAATCTTCCTCTCCTGCCAAGAAGAGTGATAGCAAACCTAAGCAAGTGGCTTCTCCAAAACCTGCTGGCTTGAAGGAATCATTAGATAAAGTTTCCAGAACAGCTTCTCCGAAGAAGAAGGAGTCTGTGGAGAAAGCTGCCAAAAATATCTCTACTCCAGAGATAAAATCATCTCATAATGAAGAGAAAGATAAGGAAACTAAGAATGCGGCCAATTCTACAACATCAAAGTCAGCAAAGACCACAACTTCAGGTGAGATAATCTCATATATCAGCTTCCTTCAACCTATTGTCTTTGAGACGTACCAGACTGCAGCACTCAAAATTCTCAGCCTTCATTGATCACTCTAGTGTAACTAAAGAGAATATAGGATATTTTTCTGTAGCTGTATTTAAACCTACCTGTTTTAAAAGCCATTATTTTACATGAGGACCATTAAAATAGCATTAATTTAGTTTATTTCAGACTTGTTAACCTGAATGATTTTAGCATGATTCAACTTCAAAAAACATTGGGTTTTTTTAATGAAACATTTATGTTTGTCTACAAGTGTTTCTAAACAGTATTTCAGAATAGTGTGTACCTGTGCAAGACAAAACAAAATTACTACAGTAAATATTTTACCATGTGGACAATATACTAGCATTTTTAAGAATCAAGGAGTACACATTCCAGTCCAGTTCAATTTAAAGATGGCAGTTGGAATGTAGAAAAATATTACTGCTGTGATTTTTCATGAAATGTTTTCAAAAGAGGGGGAGAGGATAAGAAGAAGCAAAAACAAACTTAGACCCCTTTCATGAGAAACATTATAGTTTGAAAGAAAAATAGAAAAATGTCTATCAAGCAGGTTCCCTAGTCAAATCAAGATAATTGTAGAATGCAGAGTTCTTTCATGTTAAAAAAAGGACTAGAAATTTTAGAACTTAAAATATTCAGATCATTTTACACCCCTCACAATTCTTAGGATTTTAAAGAAAGGTATCAAAGTGGAATATAAATAAACATAATCTGTTGTTACAGGAAAATTGTATGGAAATTTCTTTTTGAACTTTGCCTAGTATAGCAAAAGTAAAAAAAAATGCTGAATGGATAGTAGCTATTCAACTTAAAATGCCTATCCTTCTCTAACTGTTCATTTCAAGATATTTTGGATTTTAAAACCCATATTTCCTTCACAGACAAATCCAAGTTATGGAATTGGAACCTAATACATCAGTTGTTATGCTACGTTTTAGTTTATAGTTATCATCAGTATTTGAGAAAGCAAATGAAAAATTACTGCATTAAGAAATGACAATATTTCTGTCAGTGATTGCTAGAAAATTTAAAATCTATGTTTATAAGTCAGAATAATTCAGTGTCAAACTAGATTCAACAACATTGGAAAACAACCTTAAATGGTTAAAATGATGGATAATGTTCTTTCTTCTTAGTCGAAGGAGAATACTGCTCTTAACATACATAGCAATCTGTGGTCAGATACTTAGTTTAAAAATAGCCACTGAGCATTGTGTTACTTTCTGCTAACTAAAGTGATGGTACTAATGTTTTAATTTATATTTAAATGTTAAAGAAAGTTAATACTTTTTGATACTACTGAGCTGGGGAAGGTTACTATAATTTGAAACCATAATATTAGAAAGAAATATAAGCTGTCCAGAGTCATTGAGAATTGGATAGCCTATAAATTGAATACATTATTATTAGATACAGAACAATGTGAAATCACAGTAAATTATTATTACTATCTGTTCACAACAATATGAAATCACAGCTGCAATTTGTAGCTGGAGTCTTTATATGCATTGAGTTCTATCCAAAAACTTAAGATGTTATTAGGTGTTGGTCTAGTATAAGTGAGGATTCAAGCAGTGTGATATTTTGTAATTGACAGATGGAAAATTTGTCAATACACAGATTTTCAAAGTTCTGTCTAGAGTGCTCATAACCACTGTAAGCACCACAGCTGGTTTATGCCACAAGGTTTCAGTTTTGATTTTCAGGTCTGGATATTTTATGTTCTTCTCCATTCTTTGTCTTCTATTCTACTATCCCCTAGTAATGCCACATCATCCATACTTTCTTCTTTTAACGTCAACTGTATCTGGTGTGTTGGGGTCTTTCTTTTTGTTTTTGATTAGCATGCACTAACATCTTGTGCCTGCCCAACAAGGTGACAGTGATTAAACAATTTTGATTGATCTGAAAAAAGGGCAGACATAGATAATAATTGTGTAAGCGATCCCCAAGAAATATTAGACTATAGGCTAGAATGGGAGTGTTTTAAAAGTATCTTGGCCATGGGCAGGAGCAGATTATTTCTATATGATTTTTCCAAGGAAACTAAAAATCAAGCTTTACCCTCTTAATGCTTGTGCTCCCGAATCTCTTACATTTCACCTTCCTTGTAATATGTGATATTCAGAACCCATGTGGTGTAATACATCAGGTATTGGACTATGAGCAGGGAAACTATGTTTATGTGTATGTATGTATGTATGTATGTATGTATATATGCATGCATGCATTCTGGTCCCTCTCAAGTAAGAAAGCACACTGGATGGCTTTGGACCAGTCACTCTCTTCTCAGCCCAATTTCTTTCACAGTTGTTGTAGGGAGAAAATGGGAGAAAGGAGCACTATGTATGCTGCTTTGTGTTCCTGTACAAAAAAAAATGGAATATAAATAAAATAAAATAAAATGAACGCATTCATACATATACACAAACAGGCATGTATGCATACATACACACATATGGTTAGTAACTTATTCTTTTTGTACATATCTTGTTCTGTTCACTAAGTACATTTATATGGTACAAATATCTGATTTTATCAACCGCTTAAATTCCATAGGATAATTCAAAATCATTAAAAATATATGAACATGACAGCTGGAGCTTGATGTGTCAGTCTGTCCAACTTGAGTTTATCATTAGTAGACAATGTTTATTACCACAAACTGAGACAGGACTCTTATTTATTTATTATTATTTTAGGACCTGGAAATGGGAAACCAACAAAATCTATAGCTGTGCCTCCAGGACCTCCTATGTATTTGGACCTGGTCTATATTCCCAACCACAGCAATAGCAAGAATGTTGATATAGAATTTTTCAAGAGGGTGAGATCATCCTATTATGTTGTGAGCGGGAATGATCCTGCTGCTGAAGAACCAAGCAGGGCTGTCTTGGATTCCCTGTTGGAAGGCAAAGCTCAGTGGGGCAGCAATATGCAGGTACGTTCTCCAGAATCTATGAGGTAAAGGAAAGCCCATTAAAAATAAGATGCTAAGAATAATCTTTTAGTTATCTGAATTCAGTAACGAAACCTAAAGGGGAAGAACTTGCTTTTGTTTAAAATTACAAGATAAGAAAAGTGGTACATCTAAATCATCTGAAAGAGTTGTTTTTTTTTAACTCAGGAGAGTTGATTGAGTAATTTGTAATTGATTAATCGTGTATTCTGTGTGTAATACTGTGATCATAGAGACAGCACTTCCTGGGGCAAAATAAATATTCATTTTTCTCCATTCCCTAAAGTGGGATTCCAATGAGAACTGCAAGATGGGTAGCAAATAAATTTGAAAAATAAAGAAAATAAATAAATAAAATATTGGATCTCTCCTCTTCCCTGGTTACTTTGCACTCAGTGTTCCCTCATCCCTAAACTCTGATATTTTTATTTATTTATTTATTTATTTATTTTTAAATTTATATACCGCCCTTCTCCCTGAGGACTCAGGGCGGTGTACAGCCAGAATTAAAAAACATGAAATACAAATATTAAAAAACAATTAAAATATATATAAATTTGGCCCAAAATTAAAAATACAAACCAATTAAAACATTTAAAATTTCTTCTTAAGCCAGCCCGGCTTGCTGGAAAAAGTGGGTTTTAAGGGCACGGCGGAAGGAACTAAGGTCTTGGATTCTCCTTATCTCTGGGGGCAACTGATTCCAGAGGGTAGGTGCCCCCACAGAGAAGGCCCTCCCCCTGGGGTCACCAGCCTGCATTGATTGGCTGATGGCACCCTGAGGAGGCCCTCTCTGTGGGAGCGCATGGGACGATGGGAGGTCGTCGGTAGCAGCAGGCGGTCTCGGAGATAGCTAGGCCCGATGCCATGGAGCGCTTTAAAGGTGATAACCAACACCTTGAAGTGCACCCGGAAGACCACTGGGAGCCAGTGCAGCTCGCACAGGAGCGGTGTTACATGGGAGCGCCATGCTGCTCCCGTCACTACCTGCGCTGCTGCATTCTGGACCAGTTGGAGCCTCCGGGTGCTCTTCAAGGGGAGCCCCATGTAGAGAGCATTGCAGTAGTCAAGGCGAGAGGTTACGAGGGCATGAGTGACTGTGCACAGGGAATCCCGATCAAGAAACGGCCGCAACTGATGAATCAGGCGAACCTGACAAAAGGTCCCCCTGGTAACAGCCGTCAGATGTTCCTCCAAGGACAGCTGCATATCCAGGAGGACTCCCAGATTGCGAGCCCTTTCTGTGGGGGCCAAAGACTCGCCCCCAATAGTCAGTGATAGAGTCAACTGACTATATCGGGATGCTGGGAGCCACAGCCACTCAGTCTTGGAAGGGTTGAGCCTGAGCCTGTTCCTCCCCATCCAGATCCGCACAGCCTCCAGGTACTGGGACATCACTTCAAGGGCATCATTGGGGTGGCCTGGGGTGGAGATGTACAGCTGGGTGTCATCAGCGTACTGGTGGTATCTCACCCTGAAGCCACGGATGATCTCGCCCAGCGGCTTCACATAAATGTTGAACAGAAGGGGTTAGAGGACCGATCCCTGCGGCACTCCACAGATGAGAGGCCTCGAGGTTGACCTCTGCCCCCCTGCCAACACGAACTGCGACCGGTCGGAGAGAAAGGAGGAGAACCACCGTAACACGGTTCCTCCCACCCCCAACTCTTCCAGCCGGTGCAGCATGATACCATGGTCGATGGTATCAAAAGCCGCTGAGAGATCTAACAGGACCAGAACAGAGGAGCAGCCCCTGTCCCGAGCCCTCCAGAGATCATCAACCAACGTGACCAATGCCATTTCCGTGCTGTGCCCAGACCTGAAACCCAACTGGAATGGATCTAGATAAGATGTTTCCTCCAGGAATTGTGGGAATTGTCGCGCGACCACACTCTCAACAACCTTCACCATGAAGCAAAGGTTGGAGACAGGACGGTAGTTGGCCAATATTGCTGGATCCAGGGACGGCTTCTTGAGGAGAGGCCTCACCACTGCCTCTTTCAAGGCAGCGGGGAAGTGGCCCTCACTCAGCGAAGCGTTGATAACACCCTGGAGCCAGCCTCATGTAACCTCACGGGAAGCCAGTACCAACCAGGAGGGACATGGGTCCAGTAAACATGTGGCCGCACTAAGTCTCCCCAAAATCCTGTCCACATCATCGGGAGTCACAGCGTCAAACTCCTCCCAGATAACATTCTCAAGACTATTCCTCGTCACCCTGCCCTGATCTACCCAGTCAGAGTCCAAATCCCCCCGGATCTGAGCGATTTTGTCATACAGGTATTGTCCAAAATCCTCCGCCCTGCCTTCCAAGGGATCCTCCCGCACTCCCAGATGGAGCAGGGAGCGGGTCACCCTAAACAGGGCGGCCGGACAATTCCTTGATGATGCAATAGAGGCGGAAAAGTAATTAAACTTTGCCGTCTTTATCGCCACTAGATAGGCCTTAATATGCAACCTTACCAGTGTTCGATCAGATTCAGCAAGACTGGCCCTCCAACCGCTCTCCAGGCATCTTTTCCGGCGCCTCATTTCCCTCAGCTCCTCAGTGAACCAAGGAGCCGCTCGGGATCGGCACCGGGTCAGAGGCCGCAAAGGCACGACTCGGTCCAAGGCCCCACCAGCCGCTCAATCCCAGGCGGCTACCAGGTCCTCAGCCGAGTCATGTGCTAGAACCTCAGGAAATGGCCCAAGCTCCATCTGGAACCTCTCAGGATCCATCAGGCGCCTGGGGCGGATCCATCTAATTGGATCCGCCTCCCTGCGGCGGGGGGCAGCGGTTTGAAGATCCAGGCGAAGGAGTGAGTGGTCTGTCCATGACAAGGGTTCCATGTCTATATCCCCTATAACAAGACCACTCAACCACTGACCGGAGACAAAAATCAAGTCCAGAGTGTGACCTCCCCTGTGAGTAGGGCCATGAACTAACTGGGTCAGGTCCATGGCCGTCATGGAAGCCATGAACTCCCGAGCCACCTCAGACGTTTCACCAACGGATGGCAAGTTGAAATCACCCATGACTAAAAGCCTGGGTGTATCTACTGCCACCGTGGTTATCACGTCAAGTAGCTCAGGTAGGGCTGTTGCCACGCGGCAGGGAGCCAGGTACATAAGCAACAAGCCCATCTGAACCCCATGACCCCACCTCACAAGGAGGGACTCACATCCAGCTATCTGAGGCACAGTGGTCTCCCTCAGACCCAGATCCTCATTAATAATAACCGCCATCCCCCCGCCCCTCCCCTGGGCCCTCGGCTGATGGAATGCTCTGAAGCCTGGTGGGCACATTTCGACCAGAGGGACGCTGCTCTCCGGGCCCAACCAGGTCTCCATAATACCTGCCAGGTCTGCTCCTCCCTCTTGTATAAGATCGTGAATGAGGGGGGCCTTATTTACCACGGACCTGGTGTTGCACAGCATCAGCCGAAGGCCCAGATCCTGAGTACCTAAGCCACCTAGTGTCCGAGCGGAGCCTTGGGGACCAGAGCAAGCAATTGGTCTCAGATAGCAAGTGCGAGCCCCCGACACATGATATGGTCCCCTGCTCCCGCCATATCTGCCCCTCCCATTCACCGTGCTGATGGAAAATTCCTCCTCCGGATGGTCCTCCAGCCCCTCCCCAATCCCTCGACCTGCACCCTCCAAACCGTCCCCCTGTGCCGGGCTCGGCTCTGACCCTAGTGGGTTCGTCCCCCCAAACCCCTTGGTCTTCCTCCCGGTTCCCCTTAAAAAATCATTATTCCCAACCCTTAAAATTTCATTAAAAATTTATGTAGAAAACCCCTCAGAAAACCCCTCTTGAGAAGAATTTGAAAGTTTTGGTGCTTAGAGCAGAATCAATGAAGATCCAAATGATCCTCAGCACTGCTAACTTTTCACCATGAGTCTCAATGTTTGAAAATGGATCTAGGTGGATTCACTCCCATTGGATGAAATGAAAAGACTTCTTTTCAATTGAAGAACAGAATCAAGAAAACAAGGTAGTGAACACTACTTTCTACTCCCACCTCAGTGGTGGGTTCCTCCCGGTTCGGCAAATCGGTTCTGCCCCCCCCCGCGCGCCCCCCCATGTTATTCTTACCTTTTATTTGGCCTCACCCTCACGCGCTGCTGAGTGTTGATTGGAGCAGCCGCTAGCAACAAAAGTAGCGGGAAATATCAGCTGTCGGATTGGTCACACAATCTGACAGCTAGCTATAAAAGCCGGTTAGAAGTTGTTTTCATCGTTCTCTGTTCTGTACTGTCTCTCTTACGAGACATGTTAGCCACGAGCTAGTTGTGTTAATAAACAGTTGTTGCAGAGGCCTGCCTCAGTGTGTGTGTGTCCCTCCGAATACACAACACCCTCTATCGATTGCTGCCTCCTGAGTCCCAGCTGATGGCTAGAGGGAAAAAAAATGTTTAAACTCTTGCCATGGGGCTTCAAAGGGCCACCCTACAGCTGATCAGTGTTAAAAGAAAACAAATTAGTAGACCGGTGCCTGCAAAAATACATGAGTAGATTAGTGCCTGCAAAAATACATGAGTAGACCAGTGCCTGCAAAAATAAATGGGTAGACCAGTGCCTGCAAAAAAAAAATTGGTAGATCGGTACAGCTCTGCAAGCAGTTAAAAGCCTGGTAGACCAGTACCTCTGCTAAATCCTAAATAATTGTCACATGACCATCAAGCCATGCCCACAAAATAAGCCACGCCCACAGAACCGGTAGTAAAAAAATTTAGAACCCACCCCTGTCCCACTTAGCCAGTTTGTTGCTGGCAGAAAGGAAAGCACCAGTATGATTTTTTTAGTTAGTTTTTAGTTTTAAAATATTTTAAAAAGAAATAAAGATAGATCTGTAAAAAAATAAAACTATATAGAATGGAAGTGATCTCTACTGAAATGTAAATCAACATCAAACCACTATAATATGAAGTTTAATCCAGGAATTTCAAGAGGATTATGAGTAGATTACTATATTTGATTGTTCACTACTTGCTCTGAATTATTTTGATAGCCCAGCTGAGAAGTTGAACATAAGCCTAGAAAAAAGATTATGTTCAATTGGACCTATAGTTGTATGTAAGTGCAGCAGGGTTGTTATATGTCTTGCCTTACATTCTCTTCTCGTGACTATTTTTGGATAACTCTGCTAGTACAGCATCTTCTTTCAGGCATAGGAGTACTCTTACTAAAACTAAATAGCCTAAACAGAAAAACCTTCTTTTGAGAATTAAGCCAAAAAAAAAAAAATTGGGTTGATCTTTTCCATTGTGTACTTTTTCTAGCTGTGTTGAAATATAAACTTGTTTGGAAATAACAGATCTAGTCCAACACATCTGGAGGGCATGATGGTGTGAAGGAATAATGTTTATGCTGCTTTTCTCATATGGAAGAAATCGACTTACATTTTATCAAATTTTGTTTCCATGCGTACATAATTAATTTATTTCCACTGCTTAATGATATAAAGCTAACTTCTAAGATCATATGCAAAAAGGTTTTCTCTTTAAAAAAATACTTTTTGCACTTTTTACATTTATTTATATTTATGTATATGGCCACCCATCTTATCAGTGTGACTCTGGCTAGCTAACATGAATCAAAATGCAATATAAATACAATACATGTATTAAAAATCCACTTAGTTGCATACTTCCCCAAATATTTTTCTGTGCCCCAAATACTGTGCCAGGCAAGGATGCAATTATAGAAAAGAGGCCTTCACATTTCTAAAATAATGGTTAATAAAATTTTAGCAATAATTACCTAACAGAATTTTGACATTTTGAAAAGTACTAAAATGAAAAACTTATCTAAAGATTGTTGTGTCTGTGGAACACTGTGTTATAAAAGTGTAGAAAGTACATAAATAATAGATGCAATATATTCTCAGTAGTATTTCTCTGGATATAAGAATGGTGGTGCCCTAAGGGATTCTGCTTTTCAAAATCCCTCTATATACTGCTAAAATACTCTTTCCCATAATCTTTACCTGGGCTAAACGATGCATCATAGAGCAAAAAAATTCTGAGTCAAGGTACCTCAAATGGACTAACTTATAGAATGTGTCCAAAATCTGGGAGTCATAATTCCTATAGAATTAAAAATTAGAAGATTTTATAAAATACTTTATCATATAAACATTACCATAAAGCAGTTTATGACATAATACAAAATGTCATACCACATCCTGTGCCAATGTTTGACTGGGCTGTATAGTTCAACATGGCCTATTTTCAAAGCAGATCCACTTCTGAATGTATCCCAACTTTTTCAGTGAAGGCAATGCATTATAAACTCTGTCACTGTTGAAGACATTGAAGAATCTGGTTAGGAAATATCTCTGAAAGGATCATCCAATGGTCACAGGTTGTCTAATAATAACTAATTGTCTTCCTATATCCAGTTATTTCTTCTGATGGTTTAAGCTTTTCCAATTGGCCATTCTCCAGATGTGTTGGGATGGTCTGAGAAGATTATTGTAATTCCAACAATCTAAATGATGCCAAATTTGGTAAGATTATGCACAGGTATTTACAACGATACTACCAGTAGTTGGTTGGTAGTGCAGTCACAGGGCTTTACAAAACTCCCAGTTTGAGAATTTCATGTTTTAGAGAATTTCAGAATGCTCTGTTCCTTACTGATACGATGTTGTCAGGGAGGGATTCACTTCCAGAAATTGCTGAATCATCCCACAGCAAACAATTTTCCATTCCAGGGTTGTGCACATCCATAGAGTGTCAGTATTATAGTGAGATTTTTTATTGTTCTTCCTTTTGTAATTTCTTCTCCAATGCACTCTTTGTATGACAGGTGACATTAATCCCAACGCATGATTCAGAAGTGATGAGGGAATGGTACCAAGAGACCCACGAGAAACAACAGGATCTTAACATCATGGTTTTGGCAAGCAGTAGCACCGTGGTTATGCAAGATGAATCTTTCCCTGCATGCAAGATTGAACTGTAAAAAAAAAAAAAAGCAATGCATTTCAACTTTAAACTTTGTTTCCAGAAATTCTTGAATTTGAAAATACTTTTTCTAAAAATATAATCCATCTAATTCAGCTGCTGAACTATATATACCTGCCAAATGCTATACTGTATCAGAGTGATGCAAGTCACTATTTTTTTTTCAGTCTTTGCTAATTGCTAAGGGAAATAACAGTATTCCCACCATAGGGTTCAAATTACTGCAAAACCTGCAGATTCAGGTTCATCTTCATTGAACACTAGGAAACCATGCACTAGCAAACACTGCTGACTTCTGCCAGGTTGTGGGCATTTGCCCTTGGAAGAAACAGAGAAAAGATGGAGAGAGAGAGGAGGGGAGGGGGAAGATGAGTTGGATGGCATAGAGGAGAATAAAATAATTAATTCTGCATTAGTTACAAAGCAGTCAGTGATTTACCTCCCGCAGTCTAGCATCCTAGAGAAAGAAATATTTGGGTTTTTTTTTTTTCAGAGTAGGCATATTTAATTTAGTGACATCTTAGCTAGAACATTAAGTGAAACAATGTGGTTTTGAAGGAACATTGCATTGGAAACACTTACTATTGGCAACTTCCCATTCAGTGTTTCATTGTCATGTAACACAATTCTCTTAGACAAAATACGCATGTAGTTTGAACCCCATTCAGTTTACCATGCGGATATATTGGTCTAAGGCATGCTCCCAGCGAAAATTCAGAGTTCTTTCAAATTTGACAAACTTGCATGCTAAAACACCTGGGTCACTGACAAGTTTACTGAAGCAAAATACCAAAGCAGTTGGGAGTACCTATGGTAGACAATTTGCCTTAGAAAGTGACTTGAATGTACAAAGATACTTGATGCACTTATTTTTTAATGCAAGATAGCAAGTTTATAAAACATCTGTGTAGGATTATAGTTACACCAGTACAGAACTATGCGTGTGCAGTGTGTGCTATTGGAAACCTCTCTGATTGGTCAAACAGCTTGGTGCTATGAATTATGTATGTAAGTTGAACACTTCATTGGTGCACCTGAACAGCAAACCTTGTTTGAAGTTATTATTATTTTTCCCCCCTCTCTTTTTTTCCTGCTTCCTGGAGGCATGAAAGAAAAGGTGTTCAGTACCAGAAATTCAAAATAACAAAAATATATGGGATGATACAAAAAGGTTGTCTGCACATCTGTACAGTCTTTGAAGCTTTCTTTTGTCTTACATTAGTTTGACTGTTAATTTAAGAGTGAATATGGGGACAAATGTACAGAATTTTTTTAGCTGTGCGCGAACTTTTAATAGATGAATTTTTAAACATGTTTTGTTTACAGGAAAATGCAGAAAAAAAAAACCCCCAGATGAAGGCGAATTTTTTAGTAGTTTTGTAAGACAACGCATAGTGTTATTTTGAGTTCTGGTGAGAATGAAGTACGATAAAACAGTACCATATTTATTGAACGTAGCTGACTGCCAAGGATTATCTTGCGGAGAGCACACTAGCAATATCGTTATGTGTTAGTGATCAAAGAACTAAGGACTGAAAGGTTAGTGCGCTTTCTTTTAAACCAGGCAGCTTGGATTGGAGGCTATTCCATGGCTTTATGCAATCCAAGGAGTCATTTTTGATGACACTATTTCAGTACCAATAAACACAGCTTACGACTGGGGGGTGGGGGTTGCATCAAACCACACTTTGTGATATTACAAGCAGTCCTGTGAGACACCTGTCAAACCCTCCAGTGTTAGTTGGGCAGCAGAGATCTTGACTTGATTTTCCTAGGTATTCCTTTATCCTACACTGTCTTAAGTAAAATTAATTGAAGGATCCTTCCCCAAAGTAAAACCAGAACAGGGTATAACTGTATATAATGTGATTCTGTGAAATCATAGAAACGTGCAAAATGTAATCCTGACCACAGATTTTAACTGATGAGAGCCTCAGCTCCCAGGTTCTTCAAAACTTCTAATTCCTAGAATTACAGGAAGGAGAGCGGTTGATCAGGATTTCTTAAAGTCAGATGGGATTTAATATTCCGCACCTTTTCAAATTAGCACACAGAAAAACAAAGTATGCAAAACTTATTCAGGTATGCATAATTTCTACAGATTACAGGAATCAATTTTATGTGTGACTGAGTTTGGGTTGTTTGGTCACACATTGTTCCACTTGGCTTCGTAGCAGTAGCAATTGAGTGGTGATGCTAGCATATCATACAGTATGCAACCACACTGCTTTCTCCCTGCCACTTACAGTACCTGCTAGGGTTGCAGGGTTCTCTGGTTCTTCTCTCATCAAACATGCCACCATTCCATTTAGCCTAACAAATTACATGTGCCTGGCCTAGTGCAAACTTACTTGCTTATTTTTTAATGTTCAAGACCACCTCTACTGGGAAGCCTACAATTTCATTATAAGACAGATGGAAATGAAAAGTCAGAAAAATAAGAAAATGTGTGATAACAGATAATAATATTTCTCATGCTGGTATAGTATTTTCATGACCAGAGTACATGTTATCACTACCTGTAATAATACCTCCATTCTCCTTAATGTTTTACTTTGCAGCTCTGTACAGAATTTTCACAATCTCATTCTTTCTATAATAGGAATTTGTATTATTTTATGCCAACCATGTTTTCAGAATGCTTTGATTTCATTAAGTAGGGGACAACTACAGCATTTTGTTTATTATATGTTATATAATTTATTTTAATTGTTGCATTGTTTATTTTTGTTTTATTTTGCTAATTTTTATATATTTTTAATATTACTTTAGATCCTCTTTAATTTGGGCTGGATAGCCCAATTAATGCTGTGAAATATTGTTTGTTTTGTGGATTTAAAAATTCTAATATTTTGTTTTTGTTTGAAAATTCTAGCAATGCTTTTTTATTTATTATTTTACCTTTATCCAAGAAACACTTCTGTTCTTGTAGCTCTTTATTTTTCTTGGAACAGCATAGATGGAAGCTCTATGGGTTAGATTCCAAGTCTTAAAAAAAACACTAGTATGATTGTGGAATGAAAAACTCGGGAAAAATGTATTTTTGAAAGAAGCAGGATAGCTGAATTCGTAATTGTGAATGCTGCTTTTGGGAAATGCAGCAGTGGGAAAACATTGTCTTGGTACCCATTAAACAGAAATAACTACATGTTATTTGATATATTCCTGAATGTTATTCTCCCATACCTCTCCCCTTTCTTAGCCCAACAGTTGCTATTTCTAATACAATTCTATTATCATCCACTAATGTGATACAGTCCTAAGCATATGTTCGTCCACATTGGATGACCCAGGCCGATAGTACTGACAGAAGGTTAAAATGTAAGCATTTACTGGGCAAAGCTGTTACTCTACCACATTGTTTTCATTGTTTACTTATCCAAGTTGGCCACCTTGAAAACATCTGGGTTTCTTAGCAATGGCCATGCTGGCTGGGGAATTCTGGAGAAATTCATCTGGAGAGTTCCTTAATATGGAAATAGTGACTTAGATGATTTATTCTGAGAAGGTGCCAAGCAATTGCAACTGGCTCTGCCAACTAACAATGCAATATTCCATTTATTATTGATTACAGATTAACAGAGTTGGAAGGGACCTTATAGGTCATCTAGTCCAACCCTCTGCTCAAGCAGGAGACCCTACACCATTTCTGACAAATGGCAGTCCAATCTCTTTTTGAAAGTCTCAAGTGATGAAGATCCCACAACTTCCGAAGGCAAGCTGTTCCATTGGTTGATTGTTCTCACTGTCAGAAAGTTCCTCCTTATTTCTAGGTTGAATCTCTCGTGGATCAGTTTCCATCCATTATTCCTTGCCTGGCATTCAGGTGTTTTGGAAAATAGCTTGACCCCCCTCCTCTCTGTGGCAGCCCCTCTAATATTGGAACACTGCTATCATGTCTCCCCTGGTCCTTCTCTTCACTAGACTAGCCATGCCCAGTTCCTGTAACCATTCTTCATATGTCTTAGTCTCCAGTCCCCTAATCATCCTTGTTGCTCTTCTCTTCACTTTTTTTAGAGTCTCAACATCTTTTTTATAGTGTGGTGACCAAAACTGGATGCAATACAATTCCAACTGTTAAACATGAAATTTTCTGGTTAGGAATTAGAACACAGAAAAATCTAGACTAGATAAATTATACAAACATATAAAATAAAACATAGAGAAACATATCACATACAAACTTCAAATGAACTCCAACTTCAAATAACTTTTGCCAGTAGGCCTACATAATTGTCAAGTATGTTTTGTCACCAATATTAAATTGCAAGTTTTTCTACCTTTACAAATGACAAACATGAATATTTCAGGTTTTCTATATGTATTGTTGAGTCAAGCAGTTTTAAGAACAGCTCTGCTTCTTCTAAAATGATGTGCTCTGTTCTTCTTTTTAAGGATAGGCCTGAACATATTGTGTGACAGGACTCATCACAGCTGGAGACTGCATATATGTTTCCTGGTTACTCCAAACACTATGAAACTGAAGTCTAGAGGAATTAATAAGCATTGGCCTGGGTGGCATATGACAGGCACATAAGTTTGGGTGTTTCCTTATTGCAGGTCCCAATTTGACCTTCTTTCCATGAAAGTTTATTTGTGATTCTACTATTTTCTATACATCTATGTTATCCAAAAATGATACAAATCCATATCCTTTAGATACACCAGTTCTGTCAGTGATTATTTTCACTTCTTTCACTGTGCCATATTGTGTAAAAAAGCTCCAGATTTCTGTCTCATCCATCCTTATATCTATTCCACCCACAAAAAATGGTATTTGGCATGATTTTCCCTTCAGGCAGAACATATCCTTGTCTGGTAGCAGGTAACTCAGAGCTTTCTTCCTGTGGAATATTTGTGTTTTGAGAGTCCTGATTTGAAGTAGACATCTCCACACATCCTTTGCACTCCTCCACTTCGAAGGACGGCGAGAGCAGCCACTTCCTGCCTTTTTCTTGCCCCCTTCTTCACAACGTCCAGGCTTGACCTAGGCCTTCAGTCCCATCCATTTGAGCAACCTGCATCAAAATCTCTTGCTTCAAGATGAATTAATTTTATGAACCCCCTCCCTCCAATTTGCGGTTTTTAAGCAAAATTTAAAGGATTTACCCAGCAGGAATATGTTTAATTTTCTTCTTGCCAAAGAAAAAAGAAAAAGAAAAGAAAATGTTAACAATAAGACAAAAAACTGACTAGATCATAGAGGTTATCAGTCTGTTTTGAACTGAACTTCTATGAGGATTATTTTTAGTTCATACTCAATAAACAATATTATATATATATTTAAATGCAAAAGGGAAATTAATTTGCTGTCTCCAAAAAGTGAAAACATAGCAGATGGGTACATCAATAGGCCTGTTGAAGCAATTGTCTGAAATCAGCATGCCAGATAATTATGTATGCCGTATCATACATAATTATGTTGTGTGCAGTAGGACTTATTCTCAATAAACATATATAGGATTACCACCTTAATGGAGTTCAAATTTGGCTTTGATACTCCTTCACACTTTAAGCCCATTATTGATCCTCTTGTAATTATTTTAGTATAGAATCAGAAATGTAGTTGGATTGGGATTTTTCTGTGTGTAAATTTTCCCTTTTACTTTAAGCTTCCAAATGGTTGAAGGACCTAACTCTAATCTTTAATTTGGCAAATCTTGATTTTTATGGGAACATATATTCTCTTATGACAGCCTCCCCTATCTTACTGGTGTCCAAATCAGTGGATTACAATTTCCAGCATTGTCAGCCAGCATGCTAATTGCAAAGTTTGAGAATTTATTGTCCAATAACTCTTGGGTTTTTTTGGGTGGAAGTACCAGTTAGTATAGCTTTGCTCAAAGGTCTCATTTTGCATCACCTCTCAAAGATCTCATTTTGCATCATTGATTCTAGCATTAGAACTCTTTTTAATGTTCTGTTTTCTGACAACTTGCTCCTGAGAGTTGAGGAAAATTTCAGGAATACTTCTGAAAGTACAGGGACATGTAGTGGGCATGACATTGGCATTTGCCCTGCATATGAGTTGATGTGCCTTTTAGATCCAAGCCTATATTTTCTTTTTTAAGTTTCTGAATAAAGCTATAGTAGTAGGCTATACAGTTCATAAACAATTGTTTTTGAACAAGCAGGCATAGGGTTTTGAATGGCAATCAGGACTGAATTTGAATGGCACTCAATTCTGGATTTCTGTTACTGTTGTTTTAGAAAGCTCCTCTAGACTAAACTAAATGGAACTAATAGTTGTGTTAGTCACCGCCCTACATAGTTAGTATAGTGACAGTCAATCTGAAGTACCATGAATACCGATATTGTGCTCTGTTACTCAGCACAGATTACTAGAAGCATGGTTCAATATTAATTAAATTAATAATTCAATATTAATTAATGAAACAAGAGTAGAGTGCTGTATGCATTCCAGAAAATTTTACCATTTGTAACATTCCCCTCATTGTGCTGTTATGATAGTACTTTCCCACTGAATAAAAGTCAGTGACAGCATTTAGTTGAGGTCACATTCAAACTTAAAACAGATCTTTTGCATGTCTTTACATTTTCCTATGGTGGGTCTAATTTCTGCAACTACTATGTTTTTAATTAATCTTTCATTCTTCATGATTTGTGTTTAACTTCACATACAGTAGTGAATGAATCCAAATGTGTATACAAATATATTTAGCTGTCTTCAATAGATTAAAGCAGTTTAGGAACCTTGCAACACAGAACTAAGAAGCTGTTAGTTAAGGAAAACATTCCAAGAACTTCTGGCTTAGCTTCAAGGAGTTAATTCTGCATTTCCTACATCATGGGTCATTTCTCCACTAGCAAGCATCTTCTAGAATCATCACAACATTGATGTGCCATGATTAACAATAATGAGGACAGATTTTACATCACTTCAATGATAAGTGGATGATGCTATGAAAACATGCTTAAGACCCTCACTAGTGGGGCAATGGCCATAGCCCTTTTCTCCATATGTAAGTTCTAGCTCACAGATAATAGAAATTTTTTGTAGTCTAGAAATATTAGTAATGGGGAAATGTTATATTTAAACTTACCAAAAAATTGTAAGTGCTCCTTGACAGTAGAAAACACAAAAATTGGTCTAATTGTTTATATACATTTGGAAACTGCATTGCTTGCCTTGTTAAGGATGTTTGCTTCATTTTTTAAGAAACAAAAATATTTGTTGTGATCTTATAAAAATAACAAAATAAGAAAGCAGCATCAAAACCTTGAACATTTGGGGGGGAATTGTTTCTCTGCACTAAATTAGTTTAGGAGCTCTAGTTGCCCAGAGCGACTGTTCTATTCATACAAGACTGGGCTGTAATCACACCAGAAAAAGCACAGTTCTAAAAGTCCAGGATGCTTTCACATGATGGCCTGCAGCCATTTGATTCTTCCAAACCATGGAGAGAAAGTCTTGTCGTGGCTGAGAAGCACCTCACTCCTCTCTCTTGTTCTGAATGGTCTTGTTTGTGTCAGTCTGCAGCTGTGTATGGTTTTATGTCTTATAATCCTTCATCACCTCTATCCTATCAAGTCATATCTAAAGTAGAAAATTAGTTTCCAGTGAAAGTAATATGTAGTGCTTTTATGATATTTGTGTGCAATATCCCCTCTACCATTGAGGATATTTGATGTAAAGGAAATAAGCTCAGTTCCACAATAAAAAATTAAAATAGTTCAAGTGTTGTTGGGTTTTCTTTTATTTGTATATTAAAGATGCAATTTCCATCTAAAAAATCACAATGCAATTCCCTTTTTATACACACACACACATTTATAGTAAATGTTATGTCAATGGAACTGTCTAGAATAAGTAAAAACTATATAATTATATCATTTTCACAAACAGACTTTCCTATTTCAATGGGGTGCTTGTGAAGTATTAATTTTGGAGCTCTAATCCGTTTCACCTGCTGTCCAGTGTTTGCCAAACTACAACTTCTCAGCACCTCTTTCTATTGTCCAGGTTGGCTAAGTAAAAACTCAGTGCTTCCCTTGATTTGAAGGTAGAGTTAAACCACTGTAATTTAGGGTCATACTGAAGCGGTTTTATCAATTGTCACCAACTTGACCTATTAAAATATTGAATGCTTTAGTAATGAGAAACCCCAATATGACTCGAAAGATTCCACCAACAATATATTAACAATTTGTATTCACTTTGGCAGAATCTACAGAAGCACTGGGGAAATTATACAAAAATTAATGAACAATTAGTTATTCAATTAAACAGCTTGCTTGCCAACACAGCCTTTCAATATGTTGTCAGGAAAATGGGATATTTGGTCCTAAATCCGCTTAGGTTCCAAAAACAGTACTTGACATTGTATGGTCAATCTCAATTCAAAGACTTTTTAAAGAAGGTCTTCTGAAAGGCCACATATGTCTTCTGGCCAAACAGTCACTTCTGCTTAAGCTTCCTTGTAAATAGAATATCCTATCACATAGGGAAGTTTTTTGATTGACTAAACTTAGTTTAATGTAAATATATTAAATTTATATTCTGCCTTATTTCTTGGAGACTAAGGTAATCAGGGAGGTTGTCTTTTCATTTTGATCCATGAGAAACCTATGAAACCTTTGAGGGGATGAGAGACTCTAACTCTAAAAGTTCATGACTGAGGATTGCTTGAATGTTGGTCTCCAACATTCCAGTGTTTTATACTATATCCAACAAATCCAATATTTTAACAACCCCACTGGTGTTACATCTTTGACTCCAGTTTCTTGAAATTAGGAGCTAAAGAAACGGATGCTCAAAGATGAAGAGACATTAGGCATGTAATCTTGGGCAACAATTCAGAGGACAAAGACTAATAATTTTGCACATTTAAGAGCAAATTCAATATACACTATTCATTTCTACTCGGCTATGACTCATAGACGAGATATTGTTGTATTCTCTATGAATAGGTTTATTAATTTTTATTTACCAGTTGTAGTGATATTATCCTGATTCTGGGACAGCCAAGCACTAACAGTGATCTGAGACCAAAGGAAATCACTATTTTCCTTCCTTTAAATATGGACACTGGATTTCTTTAATGGACTGAAAGTGTATATGCTTTCCTATTCATTGAAGTATTTAAGTATACTGTGAATTGGAATTGGCAATCTGCATATCAAATTAAATATGCAAATGATCTTACATTTTCTGAATGTGTAACTAGACAAAGTCAAAGCAAAAGACTTTGATTTAAGACTTTGCTTATAATACAGGACTCTTAAAAAGTAGCTTGAAAGCATATCTTTACTTTGTGTGTGTATGAAGATGTGCTTTCATGCTACTTTTTAAAACAGTCCTGTATTATGAGCAAAGTACAGTAAGTACAGGGATACATTGCACACATAAGACATTCATTTTATGATGTGCTCTATGTACCTGCAATTCAGGAATGAAAAAATTACATCTCTTTAAAAAGAGATGCTTACATTATTTTAAAAAATTGATAACCAAGAATTGATAAATTCAAATGGCAATCCTATACACATTTATCTGGGAGTTAACTCATTGGACTGCACATATCATAACAACCAATAGCAATAGCACTTAGACTTATATACCACTTCACAGTGCTTTACAGCCCATTCTAAGCAGTTTACAGATCAACATATTGCCCCCAATAATCTGGGTTCTCATTTTACCGACCTCGGAAGAAAAGAAGGCTGAGTCAACCTTGAGCCTGGTGAAACAGCTGTACAAGTACATTTGTTTCCAATATAGATTTTAGATCATAAAATACTGCATAAACATGAAACCATTTATACATGTAAAATTGAAACAGGAATTATATTCTGGAATATGGTATTATAAGTGGTACTAAGGTCAGCAGTGCAACAATGGCTAATCTTATTGACAGTTCTGCTTATTAACCTGACATGAAAAATAAATGCACTAGTCTTTAACAGTTGAGAGTCAAGATTAGCTAATCTGAAATGCAATTAGAACTCTGCTGACAGAATTTAGGGTTTTATGGCAATTACCGGTAGCATTTATGCAGCTCATAGTCACTGCTGGAAATCCTCTTGAAGACCAAATGAAATGATCACTGATCATAAGGTCACAGGTCATAAATCTTGCAGGTAACATTTTCTTTTAGTCATTTGCTTAACAAATGATGCGGCACAATCGAATTCTCACTCAGTTATAAGCAAGACAAATGTCAAATTGAATTCTCAGTTTATGGAGGATATCATTTCCAAAAATGCAGAGACGTATTCAGTACACACACACCTTCCAGTCAGTGTTGATCCTTGGTGACTCCTAGATTAGATCTTGCGGTTTTCTTGGCAAGATTTTCAGACATGGTTTCTTGCCAGCACCTCCTTTCTGGGGCTGAGAGAGAGTGACCTATTGAGGAATACTCAGCTGGCTTTGTGCTGAAGGTGGAACTAGAACTCACTCTCCTGGTTTCTAGCCTGCTGCCTTTACTATTACCCTAAACTGGTTCTCTTTCACTAGATTAAAGGCTACTTTTTAGCATGTTTGTCTAATCATTTGACTAAGACAGGAAATGAGGGAAAAAGGAAAAACCAAACAAAGAATTTGATAGAGATTTCTAGAAAATCTGGAATGAGGAAAGCAAGTTTGGAGGGGCTGAAGCAGCTAATTTGTGACATTCTCTGAATAAAAGACAGCAAAGGCAAATTGGCTGGTTCTATAGAAAATAGGACTCTGTAAAACAGAAAAGATAGAAATCATAACGGCAATAAATGATAAAGTTGGAATTCCAACAAACTAGAGTGATGGAGGGCAATTCCCATTAGTTGCTATGGTTGCTATAGTCTATAAATCAGTATAAGTTATATGTATGTATGTATGTATGTATGTATGTATGTATGTATGTATGTATGTAATTTATATGCCGTCCTTCTCCTGTAGGACTCAGGGCAGCTTACAAAACCAAAAAAGGATTACATAAACAATTTAAAATCAGTTTAAAGTTAAATTAAAATCAATTAAAAATTATTAAAATTTGAAATCACCCCTCCGGATTCAGCCCACTTGGTGAAAAAGCCACGTCTTCAATTCGCGGTGGAAGGAGGAGGTCCGGGGCTGTCCTGAGCCCGGTGGGCAACCCATTCCAGAGGTTCGGCGCTCCCACAGAGAATGCTCTCCCCCTGGGGGCCGTCAGCCGACATTGTCTGGTTGACGGCACCCTGAGGAGGCCCGCTCTGTAAGCGCACGGGACAGTGGGAGGAAGGCAGGAGATGATCCTGCAGATACCCCGGGCCTAAGCCAGTTAGACCTCAGTATCTGATGCAACAGGATCCCAAATGATCCTGTCCTAGCTGCTCTTTAACATATAATATCTAATGCAATATCATTCGTAGAAAGTAACAGGTTCCTTCCTAGCGGCTTTCTTGCTCTAGAACAGGGGTGTCAAACTCAAGGCCTGGGGGACGGATGCAGCCTGCCACGTGCTTAGATCTGGCCCACAGGGCCACCCTGGAAACAGCAAAGGACTGGCCCACAGTGCCAGTCATTTTCGCTGGCAGAGGGTTGCAGGAAGCCATCGCATCCAAAAATGGAGCTCAGGAGCCCATTTTTGCTGACAGAGAACTCGGGCCACCACAGGCACCCCCGACATGAGTGATGTCAAGCTAGCCACGCCCACCCTGGCTCTCTGAGATCAAACACAACCCTGATACGGCTCTCAATGAAATAGAGTTTGACACCCCTGCATAATGTAACATAATGTACTATACAGGTGGTTTTAGGTTAACGACAATTGGAACTGGAATTGCCATTGCTAAGTACCAAGGACATAAAGTGCAACATCAGATGAGTTAGTGCTTAGTGATGGCAATTCCTTTTCTGGTGTGGGCCCCACCCTCGGGAATAGTCTCCTGTTGGAGATGAAGTCTACACACAAACACACACGATACTCCTGAAAACTGGAGCTCTGCCACTTGGTCTGAGTCACTGACAGGGGCTTGTTACATTGGGAACATCTGACTTGATAGAGAAGATTCCCACCTCCAGCCCCCCCCCTCCCCAACTGTCTTGGTTTTTAATTTTATTTAACTCTTCTAATTTTAACTGTCCAGTAGTACTTTTTTATTTTTTAATCATATCGTAAACCACTCAAAGTTGCTGTATAAGTGAAATGGGAACTGTAAAATTGTAATAAACAAATAAGTTCCTATGGTTTTATTGCTGTCATTAGGAAAGGACCATGTGGGATGATAAGCAAAGACCTCACATGGTCACAACCTCTGACTTACTGTTGGCTTCTTCACTGACTTGGCTTATGTTGACTTACGACAGTTCATTAAGTGACCGTTCAAAGTTACAATGGCACTGAAAAAGTGACTTATGATCATTTTTCACATGACCATGTCAGCATCCCATGAAAACTGACTCATATCTATGATGGCTGCAATGTCCTAAGGTCATGTGATCCACTTTTGCAACCTCCTGACAAGCAAAATCAATGAGGAAGCTAGATTCACTTAACAACTGTGTTACTAACTTAAGACCTGCAGAAGTTCTCTTAACAACTGTGGCAAGAAAAGTCATAAAATGGAGGAAAACTCACTTAAGAAATGTCTCACTTAGCAACAGAAATTTTGGACTCAATTGTGGTCGTAAGTAGAGGTCTACCTGTATACTTAAAGTTTATAAATGGCTGCCCAATTTGAACAACGAGGAACTGTATGGCATACAATAAACCAGTAAACAAAGATATAAAAATAAAATACAAAATGCTAACTAAAAACAAACAAATCAATTAATCAGCGATCAGGAACTAAATTTATTGCATTCTTCCAGGTGTATTAGCTCCTGATGGCGTTTTTAGTTTTATGTTTAAACATCAACTTTGGCAAGATTGACATAACAAAATGAACAGATTTATTTTACTGAGATTTTACTATGTTTTATTTTAAAGGTGTATGGTGTACTCCTAGGTAGAGTCCAGGTCAGCCTTTTTCTCTCTTATTCGTTAGTAATAGGAGTTGCAATCTGACCTATTTCAAGGGTTGAGAAGGCTGATCCAGATTAATATTCACAGATCATGGCATAATAGATTATTTCTGATTCTCTAAACTACTCTTTAACTCCCAAGTTGGAAAGTTGGGAAACTGTGCTTTGATCTAGAAATAACAGAATATGCATGAATATATGTACACATTCAAATTACATTTATTTATTGTTTTCTTTGATTTCTAAGCTACCAGCAATTCTTGTCAGTAACTATCATGAAAAATAGCATATGCTGACGATCCCTATGGTCCTTCTGAACGTATTATCTCACCTCAACATTTCAGAAAGGAACAATTTGATTAAATGACAAACCTTGTTTTCAGACACAACAGAGGTAATGTATACTTTCAGAAGAACAGTAATAATAATAGATTTTGGAGAAAGGATACATATAGCTTGGATCATGTAAAGATTTAATGTGTAGACAAGCCAAGTCTGTATAAGGTACAGGACAGGATGAGACTGTTTATTGCCAAGACAATCTGAGGCATAATGGAAGTCTGCCAGCAAAAGCATCATGTGGCTGCGCTTGCTTTTTTTTTAATTTCCATCATTTCCTTAGCTTTTGCTTTCATTTCTTGCTCCCTTTCAATCAGCATCGTTCGTTCTTTCTCCCACTCCTCAAGTTTCTCTTTGTATTTTGTAATGTCTTCTTCTTCAGATGCTGGTAGTTTCTCCTCAACAAGTTGAGTAGTTAGGGTTAGCAGCTTCCTAGATTCCACCTTGCCAAGAGAGTGGAGTTTAGAATTCAGCTCCTGTCATGGTTGGCATAAGAGAGAGAAAGAAAAAGAAACAGTTAATCAGTTTCACTACTTCAACAATAGACTGGTCCAGCCCATATAATTTTTCCTTCCTTTGGAACTGGAATTTCACATTTTATAAGTAGGCCTATTACAGCTGATTCACATTTATTCTTGGAAAATTGCCCTGGCCACAATAAATGAGCATTCAGCCTTTCCCAAAAGGAAAAACTAAACAAATGGTTTATATTTCAGATATTGGATAGGCTTTTTAGCCTTATGTGGTGGGGTATTGTTGTTGTTTGTGTTTGTGTAGTCTTTGTTTTTTGTTTTTTTTGCTGTAATCTACCCTCCCAGATTCATATTGTTTGAATTGGGCAACCCTATAAATCCAATAAATAAATAAACACATACAATGACATATATAAGTTAGGGTTTTTTTTTTGTAAAAACAAAATATATTATTTAGTAATACAAAGCAGAGACAAAATTTATTAGTTTTTAGTTTGGCTAAGTGCTGGAGTAGGCTGAGCTACTAAAAGCATTAATAAAGCTTAACAAAAGCTCATTGCCCTAAAATTGACAAATGGCTTGCCAGCCATCCCAATGTTTTAGAGTTCTCTGGTCCCACCCTGTAGGCACCCTGCTGAGGCAAAGACTTATGCCAAGTTGCTTCAGCCAACCTTACAGCTAACAGATGGGAATAATTAAAGTATTAATTGTATAATGAAGAGATCCCAGCTTCTTTATGCTATTGTGCGGTAGATTCCTATATGGCCTTTCTCTAAAGGTGTTTTTGAAGTTATGCTCAGCTCTGTGTAGGCAGCTGTGGAAAATGCTTTCATCCTGCCTCTGGGGTACACAAGAGTGGGTTGAAAGGAGGGACCTAGGCCAGACAGGACATTCCATCATCAAATAGATGGTGCAGTATTTCTTGCAACCCACTGCAGTGATGAATCATAAAAAAAAAAATCCACTTATGTGCTTTAAGATGCAGGGTCATTTGTGATTAGGGATATTTTTATAGGACAGCTTGACTTCAGAAGGCAACTTAATTGCCTTAAAAGAGAAACACCTCAGAGAACGAGAAGAAAACTATCTCAGAAAATTTGAACACCAGCAATTTAAAAATTCTATGAGTGGTTTTTTTCCCAATAAAGATACTTACAGTAAATGAATTAATATAATTTATAAACCAAAGGATTAGCTGGCATTGGTTTTTAATAAGAATAATATTTAATAATAAGTCAGTAGATTTTAGGGGTGATACTGAAATATAGTTTTATCTTATGTTACTTATCTATATATTAAATAATTGTATTTTACTTCAATTTCATTTTTAATTGTTTTGATAGAATTTTATTAATCATTTTGTTTAGACTCTGTATTTTAATATGGATTATGGGCTAATGAATAAACTAAACTAATATGGTCAAATAAGACGCACAGTAAACCAGTCTTCTAAATTTCTTAGACCACAGCCTACTGAATAAATAACTCTTATTTCTCTGTACAACTATATTATTAATCATTTTCTATCATTCACTTAATACATGAACCTTTAATTCTGCCAGGAATTCAAACGAATAGTTGAATCACCAAAATATAACTGGTACTAAACTCTCATTGATTCAGCAGCTGGTAGTTTATAGTTTCTCTTTTGGAAGATGAGGATGACATTTGCTCTCCTCCCAACCTCGGAAATTTTACTCCAAGTGTTCTCAAATATTAGTAAAATGACTCTGAAATGACCTCTGCTTAGTATTTTCAGTAATCTATCTGGCCCTGGTTAAATTTAGTTTATTTCTCTTTTGCCTATTTTATACTGGCTTGAGTTAAATTTTAAATTGATTTTAAATTGGGTTGTTTTAATTTACGGCCAAAATATTTAATTATTTTAAACTGTTTTTAAATTTTGTATGTTCTGTTTTTTACTTTGGCTGTTCACCGCCCTGAGTCCTATTTGGAGAAGGGCGGTATAGAAATGGAAACAAACAAACAAATAAATAAATAAAATACTGCAGTTTCCCCATACTTCTGGTGGCATAATGCTGACCACCTAAGGCTCCATTCCTTTTCTAATGGAAGACAGTCACAAAAACAGGAGTCAAGTAGTTCCGCATACTCAAAAACACTCGTTATTTTTATATCTCCTGCAAGCTTTGGCTCATTCTGAAATTTAGCTATTCTAACAAAGTTCCTACAATTTTAGAAGACCATCTTGCAGTCTTCTTCAGGTATGTCCCCCTCTTTCGATCCCCTCTTTTTCCTGTAATGTTTTAGAGAACTCTACATGTATTCATGTTGGCCTCTTTAGATCATTCCTGTTTTTCTTTCTTGTGGGGACTGTTTGAGACTGCCCCTGAAATATACCATTTTGTAGAATTTCCCAGTTGTATTTTCCACCTTCTGACCAATGAAGCTCCCAGTAAGGGAGAGCAAGAATAATTTGGGCCTCTAACTCTTGGCAAAGTTAGATTCCCATCAGATGATCAAAATAACTGAAAACTAAGCATCATCGTTACTGCATACATCTTTGAAAACTGGTTACCAGATGCAGAAAGGCGACATTTATTTTTTCTGCTTGCCCTGGTTGTCTATACAAAACTCCCAAAGTGGCGTCATTTTCTCTTTATCTCTCATTATTATTCCCAGATACTTTCAACATGCACTGCTGAATTTCTGTCAAAGTACATTTTTCTTTTATGTACCATGTAGCATCCCTCCATCCTTCCTTTTGAAGGTCTGTTCCTTTTGAATAAACTACAGACTGCCATGGCTATGTGCCAATCATGACTATCATCCCAATATGTTTCAGTGATACCAATCACTTTATATTTGTCTTTGTTTTCCTGAATTAGGATATCTTGTTCTCCCTATTTCTTTCACAATCGCCATGTATTAGTGCAGAAATAGCAGCATTCTGATCTATTGACACTTGGCATTGTGCAAAACTCATCCTAGTCTCCTCTTCTCCTTTGTGTTCTGCTTTCTTTGTCCTAATCTTTGGATGCATGTTAGGTCTTGGACTTTTGCCATCCTTACCCTTTTAGTTTAATTTAATGCCCTAATGGTTAGCAACAGCAATAGATCTTAGACTTACTGCTCCATAGTGCTCTACAGCACTCTCTGAGCAGTTTACAATGTCAGCATATTGCCCCAACAATCTGGGCTCTAATTTTACTGGCCTCGGACGGATAGAAGGCTGAGTCAACCTGAAGCCCACATCAGGATCAAACTCCAGGCTATGGGCAAAGTTAGTCTGCAATACTGCATTCTAACCACTGTGCCACCAGGGCTCATGAGTCCTAATGGTGAGACAGGCAAGATGACTGTCAAACACTTGACAGATGTTTTAGGTTACTGATAAAACATTCAATATTTTATAATCCTTTCTCAATCCTGGTGTCTTCTGATTATTTAGACTTCAATTGAGCCCGGGGGTGTCAAACTCAAGGCCAGTGGGCTAGACTTGGCCTGTGGTGTGTTTAGATCGGGCCTGCAGGGCCACCCTAGAAACAATGAAGAACCGGCCCGTGATGCCTGCCAGCAAAAATGGAGATCGGGAGAGCTGTGTGTGGCCCTCCCAGGCTCCATTTTCGGCCGCGATGGCCTCCTGCAGCCCTCTGCCAGCAAAAACAGAACTTGGGGAGGCCGTGTGTGGCCCGCCAGGGCTCCATTTTAGCTGGCAGAAGGCTGCGTGAGGTCGTTGCAGCTGAAAACAGAGCCTCAATGAGTGATGTTGAGCTGGCCACGCCCCCCCACTCCTGCAGGCACGCTCCCCTTGGCACACAACCCCGATGTGGCCCTCAATCAGATTGAGTTTGACCCCTCTGCCGTAAAAGATATACAGTATAGAGTACAGTATATCTAGCCTTTTCTTAGGAGGTGACAGTACATAGGAGAAACATACAGAAACTACTGTATGAGGAAATTAAATTTGCGATGACATTTTAAAATCCTTCAACAAACAGTGAACTTCAACTTGGGTCTTTATCTAACAGGTGTAGTCCAACATTCTAACCATTAAGGTATATCAGCTCTATGTAATCACTTACATAAAAACGTCATTCAATAACTAGTCAAAGTGAAGGAAGCTAATAAATCTAAAGCCTTCTGAAGGAGGGAAACTAATAAATCTAAAGCATTTTGAGATGATGAGGGTCTAAAAAGAATAAATATGATCCTGTGATACACATTTTCTATATCCCATAATGAAATGGGAATTACGGGAAAACTTTCCAGCAGATATATGATGCAAAGGACATGAGGTTAGGAGTTCATTTTAATTATTAGGCATTTCACTTATTAAGGCAGGTATATGAAAAGTAAAAACAGATTCTCAGCAACCAGATAGTAGAAAAATGACACTGAACATGATTTTCTCCAGGCAAATTCCTGTCTGAAACAGTAAGAAAGTAGCTTAGCATCAATACCCAAGAACCTGGTGCCATTACTAGTGGGGTAGCAATGAAGTCTTATTTCCTCAGGAGGGGAAAAAAACCAGAAGTGGAAGGAAACTGCATACCTTAAAACGGTTTAGATATTCAGGCAGTCGAAGCACCTCGTTTTCTTCTGGTGGCGTTTGTTTTGGTGCTTGTTCTGAATCCTTGGGGTCTTCTGGTGAAACCTCGGGCTCAGGTGCTGGGTGCAAAATGTCTCCCAAAACATCAACCTTTGCACAAAAGAGCAAAAATGTCGTGGATGGCTTAAAATAACATTAAAAAGTGTCATATGTGCAGATATCTTTTCACAGTTTATGTATCTTCCTTAACATTTTGAGAACATAACATTAAAATTAAAAGCCAAACAAAAGTTAGGAATTAAATTTGAACAATAGATTGAAAATAGGATGCAATATCTTAATTTTTTGTTTTTGTTTTTTCCAAAACTATGGTTTTAACTGCAGAATAGGGTTTAACTTTATGGAAAGCATGTATTGTAAACTGAAAATATAAAACAACAATATATAACAAGCTATTTAAAGACCAAAATAGTTTTAAAAGACTGAAAATATTAAGAATTTTTAAGTTGGGTTTTCAGTGTTTGTATGTTGGTTGAATGACGCAGACCAGGCCTTTCTGAAATTACTATTGATTTTATTATTGACTGCAAGTAAATCACATATGCTCTTTGCTGATAATAGTTTGAATGTTTGTAACAACCACAAGAAGAGATTACAACGTATTATGCAGGGGTGGGTTCTAAATTTTTTTACTACCGGTTCTGTGGGCGTGGCTTATTTTGTGGGCGTGGCTTGATGGCCATGTGACAATTGTTTAGGATTTAGCAGAGGTACTGGTCTACCAGGCTTTTAACTGCTTACAGAGCTGTACCGATCTACCCATTTATTTTTGCAGACACTGATCTACTCATGTATTTTTGCAGACACTGATCTACTCATTTGTTTTCTTTTAACACTGATCAGCTGTAGGGCGGCCCTTTGAAGCCCAGCGGCAAGAGTTTAAACAGTTTTTTTTTCCCCTCTAGCCATCAGCTGGGACTCAGGAGGCAGCAATAGATTGGAGGTGGGGCCAAATAAAAGGTAAGAATAACACGGGGGATGGGTGGGGGTGCGGGTAGGGCAGAACCAGTTCAGTAACATCATATCGTCACTGCTACCGGCTCGGTGGAACCGGGCCGAACCGGGAGGAACCCACCACTGGTATTATGTTATATAATTTCTATCTGAATTCCTGTTTTGGAAAGAAAAGGCTTCATATCATGTTCCCTATGATTTTCAACAGAATCATGTAGCTGTACCCTTTATTTGATAACAGGCAAACAAAAAGCCTGAAAGTCTGAATGGAAATTTGAGCGACTCTGTATTATGAGTTTTTGAATGTGTTTTCCAGAAGTTGGTATTCCTCAGCACTGTGGGAAGAGTTACTAGATTCAAAGAATAGGAAAATCAGCTGCATTATCAATAACTGCCAGAAGCAGAATCAGCAATGAGGTAAGGGTGAAGAAAGCATTTGTCTGGGCTTTCTGGAAAACATTTTTTTCTAAGAGGAAGATTTATTTACTTATTTATCAATCAATTTTCTATACCACCCATCATTCTTACATGACTCTGACGATTTACAAATAATAAATAAATAAAACTATATAAAAGCCAGAGTTAAAAACAATTAATAAACAGAATTAAAACAAAGTTTAAAAGAACAATTGAAAAGTTGAAAAAGCAGAGGGAGCACTTTCACACACACACATCCCGTCCCCGCAAGGTTGTATGAAACTCTTAGTCCCAGTTGATACAGTAGTTTTCAACAAATACTTCAATGCATATTCAACCTATATAAAACAGTGCCAAGAATAGTAGCAACCCGGCTGCTGAGTCCCAAATCGATCAGGCCACATTTGGTTACATGAGTTTTCACTTACTGCTTCCTGGCAAAGTTTCACATCTTCAGGAAGCAAGGCCACGTCCTCCATTACTTTCAAGGCTCTGTTCAGATATCCCGGGGTCCACATGAGTGGCATTAGGTGGTAAACAGCTTGCAATCCTTTCTGTAGCTCCACTTTACCTGTGATTTAATAGCTGTTTACTCCATTGCTTAAACCAGAAAACACAGCTAATGCGTGGGATCAAAGAGATATAGTGGTGAATATGATACTAGAAAGTATGTCAGCATTTTCTTTAAAAATGAATATGGAGTTCTAGTGAGTTGGGAGAAAAAATTAACTGAGATTATAGGATATGGAAAGGAATAGTTTCACACTTTCTTCTATGTAGGCAATAGAAGACAAAATCTCCTCCTCTATTATTGCAGTTAGATTCAAAGCAGAAAGCAGGTACTGTATATCAGCCGTCCCTAACCTTTTAGACTGGCAGTGGAGGCAGTGACAGTGGCAGCAGTGGTGGGGAGGAGTGGGAGGGTATGCTTTTGCATGCAACCTAGATCCTGAGCATGCACAAATGAAGCTTTGTCCACCCACACGCCATTTGCAAGCCGCTGTTTCCCAATGGACTATGTATTGGTACCAATCCGCAGCTCGGGGGTTGGGGACCCCTGCTGTACAAAATTCCCAGAGGGATGTTAAGAAATGCATTCAGAATGCTTTTCAGTGTCCCT
The DNA here is from genome assembly GCA_022577455.1 of Arizona elegans. NCBI lineage: Eukaryota > Metazoa > Chordata > Lepidosauria > Squamata > Colubridae > Arizona > Arizona elegans. Next base: position 62,353,677 of record JAKOOJ010000008.1, read on the forward strand.
TTGCTTTTATAGTTCTCTATAATTCACCAAAAGGGCCTTTAAACAATGTTGAAGCAACATCTGTATAATTCTTCTCGGAAAAGAGTGTCTGGTTTCAATAAGTATTTCTTGGCCTAGTTGAGATTAAGTTCTATACTCTTATTTATTTATTTGACTGACTGATACAGTTCCCATCTCAACTAGTGACTTTTAAATCTGGTAAACAGATTTAAAATAAAGTAAAAACAATTACAAACATTAGAAAAATTAAAACATACAGTACTATTATAAACCAGCCTTAGACTTAGAGTAACTTTATTGTCACTTTGAATGTACACTAATTGGCATACATTAAAATGAAATTCCGTTGCATACACCTCTCATAGGGTCTCCACCTCTAACCACCAATATAACTAAGAAAGGGGTCCCTGCATGCACGAGAATGTTGCTTGCCAGTGAAACGGACAGCTTATAAATTTCATAAATAAATGAGCATCTTTTATTCTTTATACAAATATATTCCATTAGATCTGGCATAACTGCAAAATGCATACAGCACAATAGAAAATAGCTTCTGACCTTCAGAATGTTCAGGTGAATCTTTTGTCTACAGAAGTAAAGTGATTTGCTAAAGCCAATCCCTTTTTAAACTGTTCAGGGATGTATTTTAAAGATTTGAAAATGCTAATCAAAGACAGATTTTTAAAAGGATAGCTGAAGTGGGATAAAAATGTGGTGCTAATTGGTTTACAATTTTGATCTCTACTGGCACTTTTTAAACTGTACCATAAGGTAAAATCAGGATCAGCATCTAATCCTGATGTGTCATCTTCGCTCTTATCACAGCTGAGAAACCAATGTATGCAAAAGGGTAACTATCTAACGCTTTTTGATAAAGCCTTTCTCTCACCTGAAGGTAGTAGGCCAATTAACAACTATTCATAGGTGAGGGCAAGAAATTTTAATGGACACAATAAAGCCATTGTAAAATATAAAAGACACTGAAATAGAGGGAATTCAGATACTGTATGCTGAATTTTAATCAAAAGATAAATGCCAGAATAAATTGAAGGGATTAGGGACTACCCTGGAGGGAACATTCTCTCTTCTTTGAATGTTAATTTATGGTTTCTAATACATACTAAATAATAATTGATTTTAGAGAAATAACCTCCCCTTACGTACAAGTAGAATTTTTAAGAAAGCTGGGCTAGAAGAAGGACATTTCAAATATATCTTTCTCTGAGCAGTCTGGCCCCAGTTCAAATTGGGTCCAGGCCCTATTCAGCTTTAAACCAATACCTACTAATGTTCCTAGTAAGTTAACTTATAGCAAAGGCATCTATAATGCTACATAGAAAATCGTTAATCTTGGGGCTCTAGTTAGAAAATAGCAACAGACTTCCTCGTATATAACTAAAGAATAATGCTTACTTGTTACCATTTATCACCTTTTTCAGATGAACATTTTGTGGGAATGTGGTTGAGAGGATGACAGAAAGATAGATTCTACCTTTTGGGCTTTTCAAATATTCAGGGGAACTTTGGCCAGCCTGTGAATTTTGCATTATGTGGACTGAATGTCAATATGCTTAACTTGATTTAGTGTTAATTTTGTACTGCATCAAGACATATTAGTATTTAATTGAAGAAATTCCATTTACTCCAAACAAATCAATAAAGCAATACAGACATTTTTTTTCAATTAAATATTTGTTAAAACTTACCAAGAAGGGCAAGGCCATATAGCTGAGAACTAAATCCTACTGTGTCAGTCTGCTTGAGCCCCACTAACAACAGAGATGCTCCAAGATTTTTCTCTTCTTCCCACTGAAAACAGGAAATATTGCTTGAAAAATGTGTATAACCCTGTTATACACCCCTCCCAATTCTCTGCTTTGTTAAACTAAGTCTCTATCTGTAATGTGCTTCAGCAAGTGGCAGGGCCCTTGTTTAGGTCTCATTTTAGGGCTTGCTGAACTCTAAGCAGGCGTGGGCCTCGTTAATATTTGGGTAGGTAACAGTGGTGAAATCCAATTTTTTTACTGCTGGTTCTGTGGGCGTGGCTTGGTGGGTGTGGCTTGGTGGACGTGACTAGAGAAGATATTGTAAAATCTCCATTCCCACCCCACTCCAGGGGAAGGATACTGCAAAATCCCCATTCCCTCTCCACTCCTGGGGCAAGGATATTGCAAAATCTCCATTTCCACCCTACTCTGGGGCCAGTCAGAGGTGGTATTTGCCGGTTCTCCAAACTGCTCAAAATTTCCGTTAACAGTTCTCCAGAACCTGTCAGAACCTGCTGGATTTCACCCCTGGTAGGTAACATTCAGGGAATATCAGGGCTCTAAACTAGAGTCTAAAGCAGACTCTTACGAACTTCAACTCAGCATGGCTGGCTGGGGAATTCTGGGAGATGAACTCCACAGTCTTAAATTTGCCAGAGTTGGACATCCCTGCTCTGAAGTTCAAAAAAGTTCAAAAAAGAAAACATGAATGAAATCATGTCAAAGCACTTCTAATCTGATGCTATGACAATTTATGGCATGTCCATAATGTAATGAGGAACTAACTTCAACTTGAAAGCTTTTCTTTTCATTTCTTCCCTCCCTTTCTTGCTATACATGTCCTCTCTCACACAGAGAAAGCAGACAGCAATGCGAAAACAGCAACAGGCACAAAACAGCAACTTCCTTCACTTGTGGGTGTAAATACAAGACTTCTTAAAAATCTCAGAAACAAACTGAGCTTCACTGAGTTTAGGAAGGAAGTTAACTGTAAAAGTGAATCCATGTTTTTCCCCCCAGTTTTTTTAAAAAACAAGACTATTTTTTTAGTTCAGTTTTTTTTAACCAAGCTTATGAAGCCAAGGAGATTTTTGGGGAAAAGGAAGAGTAACCATGGGGTCAATCAAGGGCCATATACCAGCTGGCATAGCTTGGAAACTTAAATTACCCCTAAGGACGTTAAGCCTCTTCAACTTGGCTTTAAATCATATTTTGAAAGTATGGACATGCGGCATTTGAATCCTATTATTCTTTAGCCATAACCAAAAACATTTCATTATGCAAGTAGCTTACCGTAAATTCTGATTTGGTTGCCAAATATTTGTACATGGTATAAAGAGAGAGAAGTTGGGTGGACACCTCAGTAAAATCTTCCTGTATCATTATCTCAGTCACTACAGCCATAGCATCTAAAAATAATAAAAACAAACATTAAAATGGTTGCTTAAAACATATTACAATAATTATCTCACCAATGTATTTATAGAAATGAACATATCAAACTGTTTATTTCAGATTAACATGACATAAACAAGTAATTAAAAATCTTAGTGACACTATGGTGAAAGATAAACAATGTAAAAATTAATATCATTTCAGGACTGATATATATATATATATATATATATATATATATATATGGTTTTCCCACAACCTGAAAAAAAGAAAGCTGGTTTGGCAAAAGAAATTTGAATTCCTAAAACTGCAGAATAATAAAATACCCTATTCAAATATCTGCTGACTTCACAATTTGATCTAATTTTTTGGGTAATATTTAAAAAGCCAATTTTCATTATTTTGGAAGTGTAAAATGATGGAGACATGCTTACAACATATAAAATGAACTAGCACCATTATTATTCTGGTTTAATTTAATATCCCTAAATTTGTTGCCCAAATTTTAATCGTGTAATTGCAGGGATGCTGTAACAATCATTAAGTATAAAAATCAGTTGTAAGTTTTCAGTGTTGTAACTTTGAACAGTTATTAAACAAATGTTTGTATTTTGAGGACAACCTATATATCTGTTTTATGAGAAGAAGTCAGTCATTGCATCAATCTTGCCACCTGCTTTACTTCTATTATCTCTTTTCTTTTTAAAAAAATATCTATTCTTGAAATCATGGCAAATCCTGGATCTGCGCACTTTCCGCCGTGCCTTAAAGACGTTTCTGTTTCATCAAGCCGGGCTGACCTGACCTAACTTTTTAAATGGTTTTAATTTTAAATTGTTAAATTATGGGTTTTAATATAGGGGTGTTTTAACTGTGGGCCAAATTAATTTAATTGGATTTTAATATTGTTTTAAATTTTGTATTTTCTGTATTTTATCTGCTGGCTGTTCACCGCCCCGAGTACTTCGGGAGAAGGGCGGTATTCAAATACAATAAACATAACAAACAAACAAACATAAAGAAATATGCTCAAAAATGGCCACGTCCAGGAAAGTAGAAATGCACAATACATATTAAGGGTGAAATACTTAATATATACATAATATCTAATGCTTAATAAATTTGTTCCTTACTTTCATAGTTCTCATCTTTTATAAAAGAATCCAATAATAAATTGAAGGTAAAACTATCTGGAATTATTCCAAACTGGACCTGGAAAAAAATGAGCAGAGAACAAAGTTGTGTTAATGCTGTACTTCTAGTAATTCTGAATAGTGGCCTGAATGCATGACATGGCTGAGCAAATCTAAAGAGATGTCTATCAGTATGCATTCCGCTTCTGTTTTCGCTTTCATAGATGGACATGGGAACATAAGAAAGAATTTGCAGAGCAGCTTGTGCTGGAAGAATACAGTTGTTGTACCCGTTGGTTAGCACAGGATCTATGTTTTTCAAACTTGGCAACATTAAATTTTGTACATTTCACCTCCCGGCATTCTGCGGCTGAAGCCCACACATCTTTAAAGTTACCAAGTTTGAAAAATGCTACTTCAGCGAGGCAGCATTCATTGACTTATGCTTCAGGAAATCCATGACAGCTTTCCCACCTCCCTTCCATTAAGCTAATCTTTTAATCAAGAAGAGAGGCTGAATTTATACATCCAGCAGACCTCATGTTATGTTTTCTTTTCATCATCAGAGATTAGGGCACATAACCATCTGGCTATGTGAATGTACCCAGCCACTTTCTACTTGTGAACTTTTACAGAGAAATTAGTACTCTTATTTTTCATTAATCATAGGCATGAGCTCTCACAGGGATACGTATTATATTCTCCAACACACACTATATGAATGGCCTTTGCATTCCAAGCCAAGGAGAGATGGTATTTTGAAATTTCTGCCATTTCCTTTTGTTTCCTGCTACGCTTTGGCACACCAGGAAAGAAGAACATGTTTTTGTATCCTTTCATGCCAAGCCTTCAAAACGTTTAGCAATAAGAACCATTTCCTTTAACTGCACATTGACATTGAAGTATCTTTGTACCGCTGACGCAGAGACCTCAAAAATCTAACTCGAGCGCCAGACAAAAACATAAGGCAGTAAGTACTTCAAGGAATGTGGCTCTTGTAGCACAGGAAAATGGCTCAGGCAGATATTTCTGCTTTTGTTCAAAACAGTTCTCAGTTAAATAGAAATCATTCCTTTAAATGCTTACTGTAGTGCAAGGCTGTCAAATTTCCAGCCCGCGGGCCGGATGCATCACACACTGGCCACGCTCATGCCAGATTTAGCAAAGGGAAATAAAGTCCCGATACGTCACGTGACACTGCTGTGACGATCTGAGTTCGACATCCCTGCTGTAGTGTGTGCAGTCTGATTAAATTAATCAAGCTATTTATCAAATCCCTTAATAAACAAATTGATTGCAATCTAGGCCAAAGTTTTAAAGGTATTCATTGATGGATTTCAGTGGGAGAGATCTAAGAGGGATTAAATTACCCTTATTGAAATCAAGAAAGTATTTCTTTACTTTGGCCAGATCGTATACGTAATATGTAAAAAAGGAAAAGGACATAAAATGAAGTACTGTATCTGTTCAGAATTTCAGCATAACTAATTAATGCCCTTTAAAAAAAAACAAGTAAAAATAACTCTTACTTTAAATTTTAAAATAGCAAGGTAATCCTTTTATTGTGGAATCCAGATGCAGTGTGGAATATATTAATATATTAGAGTCTCGGCAGCACAGTGGTTAGAATGTAGTACTGCAGGATACTTCTGCTAACTGCCGACTGTCTGCAGTTTGGCAGTTCAAATCCCACAGGCTCGAGGTTGATTCAGCCTTCCATCCTTCCGAGGTGGGTAAAATGAGGACCCAGATTATTAGGGGCAATATGCTGACTCTGTAAACTGCTTAGAGAGGGCTGTGAAGCACTGTAAAGCGGTATATAAGCCTAAGTGCTATTGCTATTGCTATTAATACATTTATTAATAAGATGAAATCACACATGCTCATTATTTGAATAATTGCAATCCAAGTATTAGCAATTTTTTCAATAACAATATTTCCTGACACACACACACACACACACATATATATATATATATATATATATATATATATATATATATATAGCTTAAGTGCTACAGAATGTGCCCCCTTCTTAAACGTTTTACGTTAAAAGATTAATGTCTTTGCAAATAAAGCCTACAATAACTATTTATGAATCCTTGTTAGAATATACTAACTGAGAAATTTAAAAGCATAAAAGAAATGGAGTAAGGAATTATAGTGTACAGTGTTCAAATGTGAATGGAAGACCATTTGGGTATCTATGTGTCACAGTTCTCTAATTCTAAAGTTATATTTAAATCAAAAATGATTTTTTGGGTCAATTGAACATTTACATATATTTAAAAAAAATTAAAAGAAAGAACTAGATGGGTGCAGATCATTATTGTAGATGTGGTAGTCAATATGTTTTGACGTGATATGATACTCACCTAATGTGGCCCTGTGCCAGGGAGTCCCTTTTATTCAACTATTTAGGTTATTTCATATATTAATACTATTCTAAAAGAATAATTCTCTTTTGTAGATATTCTGGATCTTTTGAATTAAATATTAATGCTTTGGAAAGAATCAAGTGTAAAATGGAAATAGAAATCATATGCACTCATGGTTGTAAAAATGTTTATGATACAAGAACATCCGTTCTCTCATCTATTATATAATGGTCTGATCAACTTACTTTTTGCTCTATTTGGACCAGAATTTTTCTCATCAGGAATCCCAATATGAGGACTGCAAATTCTGAATTGCACATAATGTTTATAAACATTTCCCTTTTTTTCCTTTTCCATTTTTTGTATGCATACTAAGAAGACTGGTATAAAAATTAACAATTTAATAGTGTAGCGTGTCAAGAATGTGTCCTATGTAACGTTAGTTTTGATGAGTACATGAGCAAAGTATAATTTTGTAAAGACATTTGTTTTTCTCTCTTTCATTAATTTTCTTTTTTACATACAAAATAAAATATAATAAAATTTAAAAACCTTGTTTTGTAGAGTATACAAAGCTTTATCCTGTGCACCAAACTTAAGGCACTTCCTAATCCAGCTGTGGATGATCCAGTCTCTTAAATAAAAGCAATTAGGACTGTGACGAAACCTAAGTGATGACAGAAACATCTAGAATTATGGAGGTTAATGCTGAATTGCAAGGTATATTTATTGCAAGGTGTAGTACATTAATTATACATAAGCAGTATGAAAATGAAGATTTATTGATACTTAAAGCGTACCAATTTATTATGAGATAATTAAGTCCATTTATGATCCCTATTACCCATAACTGGTTCAGTTCAATACTGCCAATGCTTTTAATTTTTAAAGGCGTATAATTCTCAGTTAAATACTGAAACAGCTACTTTATTCAAAATGTAAATCAACTGGATTTGAAATATTTAAATGAGATTTTGCAAATTTCTAATTTTAAAGTTTTAATTACTTGGGGCCATTTCATATATCACAATCCAATTGCGCCAGCTGTCAACTAGCGATCACAATCAATTCTGCCCATCAAGAAAATTACAGCATTTGAGAGACATGCAGTTCAAAACATCTTTTGTCACATTCTCACTTTATATTTCAGATGAAGAGCTGTTTAGATTCTAAAATGTAAATGAACAGAATAATCAGATCCAATGCAATAGAAAGTCACAATTAGCCACCAGAAAAAAACTACAGGGGGAAAAAAAACATGTAAAAGCAAGCTAGATTCAAAGCAGCTTTCTTCCTCAGGGACTCACCACCAGAACCAACTATTATTCATATTAAAACAATCACCCTCTGCAATTATTTTTTTCAGATCAATTAAGAAATATGAAAATAATATATCAAAATAAAAGGGCCATTATAACAAACAATTGTTATACCTGCATCTGAAATATTCCATTTAATTTTACTTTGTACCAGTAGCCCTCATAATTGCTTAATCCTCACTGGACAGTATTGAACAGCTGGGAATTGCTTTTATTCCCCATTGTGACAAGCAGGTGAAAAGAGTTCAGTTGTGTCAGATGAGGCAGCTTTAGCCCAGACATGGAGAGCAAATATTTCCAATGTTTAATTAGCTTGCATAGAGTCAGCTTATGTTGGAGTATTTTAAAGTATGGGGGCAATTATATCAATGGTTAGAGAGGATATATATATAAAATTAGATAATTGATGAATTAATATAAACATAAGAAATTTGGGAAGAATGATGTACAATCTAAATGAAAATATAAAGGTATGATAGAAATATAATATGGAAATGATGGTGGAGGGAGCAGAAAACACAAATATGTACTCAGATGAAACACTGAATGATTAAGGATGTTTGTATGTTTGGGTTTTTTTTTACAATTTTCAAGATTATGCTTTTACCACTGGCTGGCAGAAAGAATGTGTTTCTGAAATTTATGTTCTTAAATTGAATTGTTCAGCTACATGAAATTTGACAGCTATCAAAATGCAAAATGCAAGAGACAGAGAGAGAGAGAGAATGTTCTGCAAATATCCTAATGTGATAGATGATGTTGTTATGGTTGCAGAAGGAGACGCCCTGAAATAATTAGTTCTCTGTAATGAATGATCATTAGAGGAACTTCTGCTTGACCAGAGGTCCCCTAGGGACCCTCTTCCCAAGTAGAGAAATGCTTTCCAGTAAGCTGTTCTGGAAGTGGAAAAAGCAGCTCTAAAAACAACTTTATCAATTGCACAAAGAGACTGGTAAAAAGCTAGATTGCTAAGAATTCCAATTTTAATCTGAGAAACTAAAGTTGGGCAAAACCACCCAAAATGAAAGAAAAATAAATAGGCTACCTCATCAGATATCATTCGATTAGCTGATGAAAATGCACCACAAAAACCAAGCTACTGTTTTACCTATTGATTTTATTGGCTACAGAGATGACATTTGGGGGCAGTTGCTAGAGGGGTTTCCTGCTCAAGGAAGGATCCACTGCCGGTCTCCTCTTTGCCTAGTCTGTAATTTGCTACTTTCTCCTTCTTGTGGTTGCTGCTTCCATTGAAAGAAATTAATAGTGAGAAGAGCAAGGAAACAAATTCTAAGTGCTACAGTTGTTTCTTCTGCTTCTAGGGACTTGTGGGAACTGATCCTAGTGGACAGCAAAGGAATGAAGTAGATACGCTAAGAAAACAAGCCAATTGAAAGGATCTTGCTCAACCACTTCCTCCCGCAAAATCAAGCAACATAGAATACAACTCTCTCTTTATTTTATATTGTCCATGGCTGTTTATATCTTGGGAAGAAGAACAGAACGCCCACATAGGAATTATAACATGCAAGCAGTCTTTGCAGCCCACTCTGCATAAAGTATATGCTTTGAGCTGCTCTTAGCTTAGCTCTAGACCTCCCAGTCTTTTGTGTTCTTGTTTGCTTTTTTTGTGTGTTTGTACATTAAACCTGATGGTTAGCCAGACTTTTCCCCCCCAATAGAGGTAGTCCTCGATTTACAATAATTTATTTAGTGACCGTTTCAAAGTTACAATGGCACTGGAAAAAAATGACACTTAACGGTTGCAGCATCGCCATGGTCACATGATCAAAATCCAGCTGCTCGGCAATTGGCTCATATTTATAACGGTTGCACTGTTCCAGGGTCATGTGATCACCTTTTGAGACCTTCTGACAAACAAAGTCAATGGGGAGGCCAGATTCACAAAAAAAATAGTTGTTACCATAAGTAAGACATGTGTTAAGTAAGTTTTGTCCCATTTTATGCTCTTTCTTGCCTCAAGTGAATCACTGCAGTTGATAAGTTAGTAACCCGGTTGTTAAGTGAATCTGGCACCCTCCTATTGATTTTACTTGTGAGGAGGTAGCAAAAGGAGATCACATGAAATATGAACCAGTTGCCAAGCATCTGAACATGGATCACATGACCATCGGGATGCTGCAACATTGTAGTTGTGAAAACTGGTCATAAGTTCCTTCTTTCAGTGCCGTTGTAACTTTGAACAGTCACTAAATGAACTGTTGTAAGTTGAGGACTACCGGTATCATCATGCTAGCCTTCCAGCCAAAGAGAGCTGATTTAAGAGCTCTCTGTTTCTTTAAGAGAAACAGTAGTAATGGCAGCTTTTCAACAGGGGAAATATAATATATACTTACAATTGAATGGGGAAATGGTGCTAACAATTTATTTTTCTGGGGAGATGGGAATTTTTGTTAGTGGGACAGGATAGTTGAGTTGTTGAGCTTTTCTGTCAGTCATCCAGATAGAAAACTGGGAGACATGTAGTGTTTCCTACTCAATCTCAGTATTTTGAGGGCAGCAAAAATGAACACAATTAGGAGTCAGCTTCAAACTAATTTGTGAGAGCCGGAAAGTAAAAAGTGAGTTAAAGTTGTACTTTGTTAAAGTGGCTTCAATTGTACATGGCAAAGTAAATGACCAATCTAAAATTCATATTCAAGATATAGAATGACTGCAAAACATTTCACCTACATAACTAAGGATCAATAAAAACACTGTTGAAGATAATTCTAAAGAAAATGATGATAATACTTGCTCTTTAAAATAGGTCCCAAGCATGATTTTTTTTTTTTTTTTTGATAGAAGCATCCAAATATGGATAGTCTGAACCTGTTCAGTGTAAACCATTTGAAGCAAGCTCAAAGGATAAAAACTCCTGGGATACAATCTAGAAAAATGAACTTTTTTTCTCAGAGGAAGTCTTAATTTATTGCCAAAAATGAACCAAAAGAAAAATACCACTGTCTGAACTGATGAAATACCACAATAGTTTAAGGCTACAGAGCTATTTTACAATGAATACCAGTGGTTTGCAAACTTGGATTAAGAAAAGAAAGAGAAAAACGTACAATTATCTTAAATGTTCTAATTCTTCCTCATGAACTCTCATGCTCTTATTACATTCCTAAAGGACATGATTTTATCATTTCCACAGTCTTAAAACTAGAAAAATATGGTTAACTATTCAGAGCAGGAGTGTCAAACTGGGATACCGTAGGCCAAATGTGTTATGCGCAGGCCATACCCATCCCAGCTCCATGAATGGGAAAAACATTATGAAATGTCACATGACGGCAATGTGACGCAGCGAGTTTGACACCCATGATCTAGAGTGTATTCCTAGTCATCCTCTGCCTGTGTCATAAGGTTTTCAGGGCAGACAATGGTTTAAAAATAGGAAACATCCAATTTAATAAGAAAAAACAACTTGTAATGGCAGGAAACAAAATTCCTAACCATACTTATGATTGCCTGATCCACTGACCAAAACCTTTAAATCAGAACTGGTTAAAATAAATTAGAATTTATTGATCAATCTCCAAGTAACTAACTCAACCAGGATTTTTGAATTTTGGTTGTTCTAAAGCAGCAATAGAAATTTCACTTCTTTTACTTTTAATTATATTGCCACAATGGGGAGGAAACATTACTGATGGTGGGGCATTAGCCAGAAGGTCTAATATTCTTTCATCTTTGTTACTCAGAACTAATTTGTGACTTCAAATTTCTTTAATTCTAAGTCTGTCCAGCTACGATTTTGAAGTCAGAATAATCCTATAAACAAGAGTATTTTCTGCCATTGTTCTAAGATCAATATAATCTATAAATGACAAGGCCTAGGAATCCCTGCATCTAAATGACAGAGTGCCTTAGCCCATATCCCTTTTTTTTGCAGAACATCAGGATGAATGAACAGAACTAATCCACAGATGCTAAAGCAGCCTGAAGCCAAACTGCAGCACTATTTAACAGCAAGAAAGATTCTTCCATCTGAATGAGCATGCTTTCCAGAACATTTATCAGATTATTATAGCCACCATCCCTTTTCACTACTGTCAAGTGAATTTCTCAGAATTGTCCCTTATGGCTGAAGGCTATATATATTACCAAGGGGAGAAGAGGTATGTTGTTCAGTGAATAGAGTGGTTGGATACACAGCCAAGATGTTTTCTTCTGTTCCCAAGAAAGGAAGCTATGACTTTAAAGCACTGGCAACAACATTGTTTGTGTGTGCATAGTTAATTTAAGAGAATGACTGTTCCTTCCTTCTTTTCAAATTAATTTTATAATAAAATGGCTGCTGCAAAATCAAGTTATAAAAATCAATTTGGTCGATCTAATTGCTTGACACACTTCCACTTGAACTCTGATATGGTATTAAGAACAAAAAAGATTCTATATTTGTTTTCATTAGAGGACTGCTTAAAAATTGCTTGAATGAAACATCAGTTATATACCATCAAACTGAATTATGATTTGATGAATCAGCTATCTAATTGGTATTGAGTTGCTAGTTACACAGCATGATTAAAATATGAATAACTGAATCCAGTTATAAAGCAGAAAGAATATTATGATCCCAAAAGTCACTGGAGAGCACAAAGATGTTATGCAGGGGATGGTAAATTTACGCATCATAATCTCAGATGGATTGCAGGATCAGGTACAAGAGAAACAGATGTCATAGCTAATTAAATTATTGGCATGTTTACAACTGCATGTATGTAAAGGTCATATGCAATGATTAAAAATCTGTACCTTGCATATATGTATACATGTAAAACAAACCATTCACTATAGTGATTTATTTAAGGTTAAATTGTTGGACTACTCATAATTTCCTGTAAAAAAACTCAATTCAGCCACTGAAAAAGAGAATATTAAGAGTCAACTGTTTCAAGCCTTTTGCTGCTGTATGATTCCTTTCAATGCATCAATTCTGGCATGTAAATAATGCCAGAGGTGTGCCTTTTACTGGATCACCACCTCTTAAGAGGTTTTCAAGTAGTGTAGTGTGAATCATTTTAAAGCAAAAAGTTGAATTCCTTTGAATATAATATTTAAATAATTATACTTCACCGATTTTCATTATTTAATATTATTTAATATTAAATATGTTTAACTATTTGAAATATTTATAGAGCATATAATATTTACGCTGTCCATTACACTGTGCATTTCTCTGGTAATTTTTTTACAAAGTATGTTTCATAACACAATTTCTGTCATTTTGAAGCATTTGGCAAGAGTTTTTTTCTTTTTAAAACAAATTCGTATCACTACCTAGTTAGATATAAAATCAGTTACAATTATAAATAAGATGTAAGATGAGGGATTCTGGTAAATAGCTGAAAGTTTGTATGTGATGAATAGTCCCTTGTAATTCCTCTCAACTTGGCTCCACATAAGCAAAGCTGAAAGAGAAGTCTGTTTATTTATCATAGAGAACCTTTCCCTCAACTGGTGCCCCACTGATCTGTTGAAATACAGATCCAACTTTTCCCAATCAGTATAGATACTATGTTGTCTAGGGGTAAGGAAGAAAGATATAATTCAGGATTGGGCAAATTTAATCCAGCCTGAGACTGCATTTATTTTCTGTTCTATTTCTGGATTTGACGGGTAGGCATTAAAGCGGTGATCTGAGGGATTTTTGAGGAAAGATTTGTCAAGATGGTTTCAAGTGTTGGTGAAAAAAAAAATTAATCTGAAAACTGCTATTTTGCCAACACGTTTTGATGGCACGATCCATGATCCTTGATGGTACCAGATTGGCAAAGTTCAGTGATGAATTAGTATAACACATTGAGATAGGATCAAGCTGGAGAGGTCTGTTGTACATTATTGCGCCCAGATTACAAATAATATGTCTCTCAGGATGTGCAGTCTTCCCTAAAGAACCAATACTCAATTCAGGGTGAGTTTCTTTCAGCCTTACCAGGTAGACCAGATAGGAAACACCGACAGATAAGCTAATTCTACTTTATTGTAAAGATATATTAACAAAATCTTGGAAGTCTGAACGTACAATTCTCCCACCATCATCTTCACAGCCTGATAATTTATGGAAGGCCCTCTTTTAGCCTCTTATTCTGCTCATTATGCAGCCATATGCTATGTTCCCACTTAGCTTACCATTCCCTAGGTAGCCTTTCTTCCCTTGGTCTCCCAAGGTCATTCCCACATATTACAATTTCTGAAAAGTTTGATATTTTATGTTGATTTTATGTAAACAACATCCAGTAGCTGCTATGTTAGGTATTTTGCACACACATTTGCATACACACAAACGCAGAATCAGCTGACAAAGTATTAAGTGTCTCTCTGTTCCCTTCCAAAAGAGGATATAATTAAAGTGTCTCTCTGCTCGTTGAATAGGGTATAATTAGGTTATGTTCAGGGCTTCAAGTCAGGAGAAAGAAACATTCAATCTACAATAACTAGGAATACAGAATGTATCTTACGTTTATGAATCAAGGCAAAGGGCAAGCATAGATTGAATGAAAAGGCAGCCTCTACCACATTTTATATGCTGAATGGGACAATCAGGAGCTTTCTCTGTGGCTTTCTGCTATTTTTACCCCTCTAATTTCTAATAATCTATTGTTAGAGGCAGCAGATCGAGCATATTTTAATACTAACACCCAGCAAACCAATATATTACATCTCAGAACCATCAAATTGATTATTTTTTAAATTCTTATTCAGCAGGGGAGTACAATTAAATGACACTCATCACGCACATTATAGTGCAGCTTTTCAGACCTAAATACAATGAGATCTAAAACCTTCAGGTAACTATATTTTGAAAGCTCCCTACTCTTGGAAGAGAAGAGAACCTTGGAAAGGTAGTGTATCCCAAGCAAGGCAAAAAAATTATACAGTACAAATAGTCTTTGACTTACAATCATTCGTTTAATGACTGTTCAAAGTTACAACTACACTCAAAAAAGTGATCCTGACTGGTCCTCGTACTTACAACTATCAGAGCATCCTCTTCAAAATTTGGGCACTAGGCAACTAACATGTATTTATGGCAGTTGCAGTATCCTGATGTCATGTGATTGCCATATGTGGCCTTTCCTGTTGGCTTCTGGCAAGCAAGGTCAATGGGAGAAGCCACTGAACAACATGATTGACTTAATAACTGCAATGCTTTGCTTAACAACATGGCAAAAAAGGATCACAAAATTGCGCACCGCTTACTTAATAACTGCCTTGCTTAACAACATAAATTCTGATCCTGATTATGGTTGTAACTAGAGGATTACCTGTAACTGAATTTTAGACATCATTAATTATTTGCATAGAACTATCCAAGGTACTGAAGCCCATTTCCTGTTTAATAATTCCTGAGCATTATTAGGGCAAGATACTCCAACAAATTCACTGCTATCAAAATGGAAAGAACATTTATTCATTTACATCCCACTTTTTCTATTTTTATAAATAATTGAAGGTGGTGAACATATATAAAAACCGTTCCTTCTATTTTCCTCACAAACAATAATCATGTGAGGTGACTAGGACTGAGAGTGACTGGCCTAAACTCACTCGGTTGGCTTTCAGGCCTAAAATGGGATTATAACTCACAGTCTGCTGGTTTCTAGCCTAATATCTTAATCACTGGATCAATCTGGCTCTTTGAATGAGACTGAATAAATGACTAAAGTAGGCATACAGTAATCACTTGCTACTGCTAACTCTTTAGATGCTGAGAAAGGAAGATTGGAATATGAAAACATGAAATGTCCCCCCACCCCTCCAGTGTTGGAAGCACTGAAATGCATCTGTAGTGAAAAGATTTGCCAGTGATATCGCTGTTGCCCAGGGGGCATCCAGTTGGGGTTCCTTTCAGGTCATCATGGTTGCCCACTGAAGTGGTACCCATTAATCTATTCAGTCGCTCACTTTTGAACTGCTGGGTCAGCAGAAGCTGGAGCGTGTGATGAGAAGTTACCCTGCCCCGCGGCAGCAATGGGTCTCGAACACAAGCCTGCCAATCTGCAGTCCAGTGTTCTAACCTCATGAGCCACTGTGCTTCATGAAGAACAATTACGTCAGTTCTCTCCACCAACTGCTACAGAATTGGGTGCAAAAAAACATATGCATGCCAGAGGATCCTTGAGGCATTCCCCTCTGATAAAGTAGATAGCATTCCCAAACTCCTGCAATTATTGCTGTGTTTTTCATTGGTAGGATTACCTGGAAAAAGCAAAACTGCAACTCCCTTTGGGCTTTTGAAGGAACTACTTAAGGAATTTTCAGGGAGAACCAGTTTCAATTTCATCTTCTCTAAGCATGACTTTCAATGGAAATGTTCCCAGAAAGAATGCTATCAGCTATTTAATTATATTTTCATCAGACTCTTGATTGGGAGGGAAAAAGAGATGCTCTAGAGGGCTATTCACAATGTGACTAGAAGGAAAAGAAAGTGTAAGGGACAACAACTGAGGTGAAAGAAGACAAGAAAGACACTCTAAAGCACCAATGAGGAACAGAGACAAAATAAAAAGAGGTAACTGGCAATGAGGAACAAAGTTCTGTAAAGTGGAAGGAAGGGGAGACAAGAAAGATCTTATTCTTTTTTACGTTTAATTACTTATGGTGCTAACAGAGATAAGTTTTCTTCAATCCATAAACATTCATTAGACTTAATTTCCCACAATTTTTAGCAATAGGTTTACTGAGTGAAGAGTGAAAATTAGATCACACAATTGGAGAATGTCCAGGTTAGGGAATCTAACACAGAGGATAATCAAAGAGGAGAAAAATGATAGTCATTTCCTATTATTTAAATTAGGAAAAAGATGTTGCTATACTACCAGCTGAGTGATCCAAAGAAAATAATTATCCAGATTAACTAATGAGTTAAGCGGTGCCATCTTAATGGAAAGTGAAAACTAATAAACTTATTTTAAATTTAAGTAATAAGTAAACGTGGGAAACCTGAAATTAAGTACTAAAGCAACTTGGTGTGTTTTTTTAATGTTTGGTTACTAATTCTTAAACTGAAATACTTTATGAAATCAGGGGTCAATATAGCCATTTACCTGATCTAAAAGTGTTATTTTCAGAAGTAAATTCAGCTAATGATTATAAGATTTAGTTACGGGGAAATGATTTCTTTTCAGTATTATACCAAAATTATGTTTCTTTTATATGCATCTCAAAAGTTTTGTTCGGTGCCACCATGTGGTAATTTTTTGTACTGATATGCTCAAATACAACTGTTTATGTAGCATCAATTTCAACATTACATACAGGAATATATGTATACTACTTCTGATTTCAATATTTTCTTTCCATTCTCAAATGCTGCATGAATTAACTAAAATTAAAGAAGATGGAAAGACTAGTTTTTTAAATCTAATGACACATTATAGATTGAAAACATACAGTACATGTGCTGTGTTCATGTTCTGGTCTGGTCCAATCCAGAAAGTATATGAGCAAGATGTATTCAAGGTGAAATATAAATCAGTGGAACCACTACAATTTATGCTCATTATGAATCTTTGCATACTCATGCATATGCGAAGCATTTGGAGAAGTGATTTTTCAAAGTAGCTATTGCAAACAAAATGCTCCTGTTTGAAGCACTCAAGCAGCTATGTCAGAAAACCATATGTGACTTTTGGGAAGACTTTTCTAGCCTCCACATGTGTATACATGCACAACTGTTTTGCTAGCATTCTCAATAGCAGTGTTGTCTGTGTGCACACACAGTCTAGGCCCGTGATTGCGAACCTATGGCACGCGTGCCACAGGTGGCACGCAGAGCCCTCTCTGTGGCCATACGTGCTGCCACCAGCTGCCCTTCTGGTATCCGGCGTGCATGCCAGCTGGTCTTCGCGGGCAACGGAGTGCGGGCAACCGGCCTGAAAATGGCCAAAAACCAGGCCATTTTTGGACTGTTTCCAGGCCTTTTTCCGGCCATTTTCCAGGCTGTTTTTGGCCCCAAAATGGCCCAAAAAACAGCCTGGAAAACGGCCCAGAAAACAGCCAAAAAAATGGCCAAAAACAGGCATGCACACTGGCCAGCTGGTCTTCGAGTTTCCGGTAGTCCAGCGCACTCACATGCATGCACATTAACACGCATTCCAATTAGGGCACTCAGTACTGAAAAGATTCGCCATCACTGGTCTAGGCAATGGTTGAAGCAGCTGGGCTGATCCTTCCAGGGATCCAGATCCTTACAGCTGTCTCCATGCTGCAAGGGAGGGGCACTTTGTTAATGTACAAAATGCATGGCATTCCGTACTTTTCCATAGTCCTAGTACATATTCATTTACTTTCATAAAAAGCATTTTTGTTTGCTTCAGAGTCTAAAATGATTTGAGAAGAAACAAGAAAACAAAAATATATTCCAAACAACTAAAAATAAGACGGTCTCTTGGATCAATTCAGATTTGCCTCCCTCTCCAAAGGCAATTCAAAGCGGCACATTAAAGGTTCAGCTTCAAAATGCTAACATTCTTTCTTCCATGCATATTTTTAGGTACAAAGCTTAATGATCAAATAGAATCTAGGCAGGCTTAACTTAGAGGATTTGGAAGGATGTCACCGAGAAATCTCCTTTGTCTGCACCCCTGCAAGCTCTAAGCGGTAGGAGAAAGCCTAGAGGCACTTACTGATCATGCATCTCCATCAAAGAAAACTGCCTCACAAAGCTGGCTGCTCCTTGATGGTTCTTTTTTAATCATGCATAACTAAAGGAAGCTTTCCTTTTGTCACTTAGCCTATGTCAACCCTGCATCCCATTTGTATGGCGTGCATGTACGTGCCTGTACTTCTTTTCAAACCTTTGTCTCTGCAACCCAGGAGCTCTTACAATAAAGAGCTACACTTGTTAACCTGGGTAACTCTAAACCCTACAAAATACGAAAAGGAAACATATTCTAGATTTATTTAAAAACAATCCAGTTATACTTAGGGAAATAGGCCGCACTTATAACATATCTTTTTTTTAAGGCATGTTAAATGGGATGCTTCAAACAGAGAGAAATAGAAAGTGTTGTTTCCCTCCAGCCATCAGCTATGAAATCTGAGGCACGAAAGAGGAAACAAAGAATATCAAAACATTGTGTTTTTTTTTTTAAAGGGCAAATAAAAAGCAACTTCCCCTGCCTCATCATGATAGTCATTGACATTTTGCAATCAATATATCATAAAAGTTCAATAATAATTGCTCTCTGGGAGAAAAAGATATTAAACTAGTTAACTAGTTGAAACTAGTTAATTTTAAAATGAGAAACTACAAAAAGTATTTTTCCCCAGCCTGTATACAAACAACACTATTTTCATTATATTTCTTTCGATTGCAATTTTTTAAAAAATTATCAAAACATATAAAAAAATGAAAACAGTGGGAAATTTCTTGAAGATGAAATGCTTTACAAAAGTAAAGTGAGTAGTATTTAGGTTTAAACAAATCTATTGACAGTAAAAAAAAAAGTCAATAAAGATTTCCACTATTGATGCCATTTAATTGAAAATGACTGGATCTGAAAAAAAAACTGTAATAACCTACTATTAGAATGTGCACTATAATAGACTAAGGAAAGCACTAGAGAACAGTGGGGTGAGCTGTTACTATAGCAACCCTGTAAGAGATACTCCCAGCATGACCATAATACAGTAACTTTAAAGTAACATTCCAGCAAGACAATTTTCTTATTATATCAAGCTTTTTTTTCTCTACTCTTTTCAACTCAATAGAAATTTGGAAAGAATTTTTGTAAAATGAGATTATTGGGGATATTGTCTGTCTGTCTATCAGCAGAATAACTCTCAGAAAACTGAACAGAATAGGTCCAAATTTGGTACTGTATGGTGGGAGAAAACAACAAAGAGTGAGGTAGAAAATGAGGGGATCTCTCTTGGGCAGGTGGAGACAAACATTACAGAAAAAAACCCTCAACATATCCAATGGGAGAACTAGTTGGGTAGGGTCTTAGAACGTTGCCAGATGTTCCGTTCTAAGCACCCCCCCCCCCCCGGTTTCCTCTTGGTCCCCATGGCCCAGAGCAGAACATGCGCACCAGCCCCATGCTTTCTAGGGCACAAATACACAAACATACAGATGCAACCCAAGTGGAAACAAGAAGGACACACAGATAGAGACAAAATATGAAAGAAATTATAGATGCCTCCTAGGGCCAGTGCTAATAAAGGGGTTGGAAAAATTCCATAAGCCACAGTATGCAACTTGTTGCTGTCTTATTATAATCAAATTATTCAGAATATTTAAATTCCTACTTTGGAATAGTGTATGATATTGTAACATTAATAACACAATATTAACAATTATTGACAAAAATTTGTATTTCTGGTGAAGCTCAAAAAATGTTTTAGTTAATATCTATAAGCCGTAAAAGCAATCAAGATGGGTTATGGCAGGGGTACCCAACCCTTGGGCCATGGCTCACTACCAGGCTATAGCCTGTTTAGAATTAGGCCGCATGAGTGGCTGGCCAGAGCGCATATGTGCACACCTCAATTTCTGCAAGCGGCAGGCTGGCAGGCACTCATACGCATGCTTGCCGTCCTGCCACTCGTACAAGGGCTACGTGCATGGGCTGGCGCCTCACTCACACAGCCCAGTTCCCCTCTCGCCCCCCCCCACCCCCACCCCCCGCAGCTGGCCCAGCAAGCTGCAAAGGTTGGGTAGTGCTAGGTTATGGTTTACCAGCCAATATATTGAGCCATACTTTTTTTAACCAGTTCTTCGCTATGATAAACATTTTGTGCTGCTACCCTTAAATATGAATGAGCACTTCTGCTCATAACCCAACTACCAGTAAACAAATTTAATGCTTACACCAACTTACAGAATCAAAGATTCACACTGCAAACATGTTATGCGGCATCAACCAGCATACGTCACAAACATTTAAAGAAGGCCTTTGAAAACTGAATAACAGTTTATTTAAAAGTGCAAGAGTAAGTGAATGAGAAATCTTGAAACATGCTCTTAATACAAGGTACATATGCATATGGAATGATTTCCATCAATTCTAAATGACAGTGAGTTTTTTAAAAAAATATTAAATTCACATTTTCTTAACCCACTTTGATATTTAACACCACATCCTTCAAAAGATACTGAGTTCAAATGCTCTATTTCTACATGTGTAACAACTACATTTTTAATCACTTACTTCTTTGTACTCCACCATTTAAGATAGAACACATTGGGGTTTATAGAAACCCTTATGAAATGCTTCAGCATCAGGGTGGATAAAAATCAATGATTTTTTTTAAAAAAATCAAAAAAATCAGATTTTTTTGATTTAAATCAGATTTTTTTGATTTAAATCGGATTTTTTTGATTTTTATCGAATTTATTTTAATAAAAAACTTTGGGGGTAAAAATCTATCGTAAGATAGTTTTCTATTTAATATACATAAATAATTTAGTTTATTCAGCATGAAATGGAGCTTAGTTATGTAGCATGAAGCTGTATATTCTGCAACACTGGGACTATCGGTGAGTCAACAGTGAGTCAAAGGAGTAGCAGAGATGACAGTTGCTCTTTAAAAATTATGATTTAAATCGAGTTGATTTAAATCAAGCCTTTTTACTAGTGATTTAAATCATGATTTAAATTGTGATTTAAATCAACTCGATTTAAATCAAATCCACCCTGTTCAGCATGCTGGGTTGTTGGTTCATTCCATCCCTTTTATTATTTACACAGTTGAATTTGGCTGGCATCAGCCATTTTTGGGGGGGGGGGGACCTTTGCACACCACATAGAAAATTTTAAGTTTTTAATAAATAAATAAAAATGGCACTGAAATAAAATAGGAGAAATTGCCATTACCACTAATCCAAAATACACCCAAGATTTAAATCACATTAGTGCAATTTTTCCCAACTTCCCTCCTTCATTAATGTGAGGTAAGGCAGCTGCTGCTGCAGTTGTCACATCTAACTATTTGATCTCCTAATTCTTCACTATGACAACCACATTCTCTAATGTATGCCTGCCCCCAACATAGCACCAAATGTAAAATGTCAGAAATATAATGGAGGGGATGAAATGTCAAGAAAACTAAATGACAGCCTTGTATTAAAAACACATTGTTGACAATTCATGGCATACTCTTTTACATTTCAAACACAGATTAAGAACACATGGACCCAGGTTTGTGAGGTTTCATTTCCCACATAGGGGGGCACAAGAGGGGGGGAGGGAAGAACAGTTCTCTCTTGGAAACACAGCATGAATATGTTATCTAAATCAGCCTCTCTGATTAATGATGCACCCAAGATGGCTACCATCCAGCTGTGTTGCAACTCAGTACTATAGTCACATTGCCCACATTTCATGAATATGTAATTAATTTTAAAAGCCCTACTGTACTAAGCCATGTTTTTCTGCTTAGATTGTACCCAAGAGGTGCAGTGACTCTAACTATAAATTGTTGTACAATTAGCTCCATCTGCCTTCTTTGGTTATTAAAGCCACTGACATTTTTTTCCTGTGGCTTAAGATGAAACACCACAGAGTGGTCCACTTTCACAAAAGAAAGAAAGAAAGAAAGAAAGAAAGAAAGAAAGAAAGAAAGAAAGAAAGAAAGAAAGAAAGAAAGAAAGAAAGAAAGAAAGAAGTCGGCCTATAAGAACAGAATAGTGAATGAAAAAGAGAGTAAAAGAATACCTTTCTGAGCATAAGGAGGAAGAAAAAAAGTTGCATTATTTGCATTATGCTACCGGGAGAAAAGTTATCTGGATGGAGAAAAACATACCAGTTTTAGAACAGAATAGATTAGAAAGGAGCTTGATTGAATGAAGTTAATTCCTGAACATGAGTCATGGGCCTTGGCAGCAACAGTGGCAAGCATTTTGTTTTCCTTCACTGAGGTCCAAATAAATATTTTGAAATTAAAAGAGCCAAGGTTAATTTAGGCTCAGGAAGGGAGTATCGCATAGCCAGTACACGCCCTTCCAGAACCTTCAGATCAATTTGGTAAGATAATAGTTAGGGGCTCTAAAGGATAAGGATGGGAATTGTTTCTTAGAAGCCGCCTGTTCCCATTCCCACTCTAAGCCTCCCCCCCAAAAAAAAATATCCATGAGCACCATGCTTTCAGGTGATATGACAGAGTGACCAGATGGCTTTGCATGGCCCCGTCCCAGAATGCAATCCTTGGCCTTCCAAATGCTACTCAGTCCTGCAGAATGCCCGATAGAATCTGACTATGAGGTAGTCTCCATTACTATTCCCATTTTTCAGATTTTTTGGGGGGAGGAGGGGAATAAGGAAAGAATCCTAGGAGCTTAGGATTCATATTTCAGCTGACAACTTTTTGTTGAAGAACAGCAGGCCACAGTTCAATTCCATCATCCCTTTTTTTATTATTTATTTTCTATTTTTATTTATTTTTATATGCCGCCCTTCTCCGGAGACTCAGGAAGGCTTACAATGCGTTAAGCAATAGCCTTCATATTTTTGTATATTTTATACAAAGTCAGCTTATTGCCCCCACAAACCGGGTCCTCATTTTACCCACCTTAGAAAGGATGGAAGGCTGAGTTGACCTTGAGCCTGGTGAGAATTGAACTTGCAGTAATTGCAGGCAGCTGGATGTTAAATGCTGCCTTAGTAGGAGGCATTAGCCTCCTACGCCACTCAGGCTCCTATGAAAAATCAAAGTCACAATCCTCATACAGTACATCAGCCCCCAATGCCATTCCCATTTATGAGCACCGCAATACAAAGAGCCTTTTTAAAAACTGTCTTTCTTACACTTCAAAATCATTTTTACTGAACAGTCATAGATGTAGAAGTAAAAAACTGAGTTTCATAAAAGTAATGCATTATATAAATTACTCTTCTAAGCAGGCACAGTACCAAAACATTGCATGCAATGGATAAGATATCCTTTGGGGATTGCTTTGTAAACTCTTTCATACAAGACCATGTCTTGCCACAACCATTTCATTTATCTACCGTTTTCCCCCGAAAATAAGACCCTGTCTTATATTTTTTTGAACCCTGAAATAAGCACTTGGCCATATTGCCATGCACTCAAAAGCCTGATTGGGCTTATTATCAGGGGATGTCTTATTTTGGGGAAAACAGGGTAGTGTTTTCCATCACTGGCAACTTTTAAATTGTATGGACTAT
The DNA here is from genome assembly GCA_022577455.1 of Arizona elegans. Taxonomy (NCBI): domain Eukaryota; kingdom Metazoa; phylum Chordata; class Lepidosauria; order Squamata; family Colubridae; genus Arizona; species Arizona elegans. The sequence goes on from JAKOOJ010000008.1 coordinate 62,377,810, forward strand.
CTCAGCCAGCATTCGTTAATCTGGTATGATTTTGGGGCCCATCAGAACCATCCTATACCTCCTGTCAATTCACATGCAGGAATGCAGGAGAGTAATTACAAAATCCTAAATTTCCTCATGACATTGTAGGCCTCACAAGGGGGGGGGGGGGGGGGAATAAGAAAAGATTGACTTTAAAAAAAAAAAAAGCATATGCACAGATCACTTGTATATTATTTTGGTGTCTGCATATATTAAAATCACAGTCATCTCCCAATACATGTTGTAGGCAGATTGCCAGAACTGTTTACCATACCATGTTGGCTGCCATCTGTAATTTTCAGCTACTGCTGACCTTTCTATAATTTCTCAACTCCATTTACCAGCTGTTACTACATAGGCAAGCTAGCTAATAACAAAGCAATAATTAAAAGTTTCTGATGCTGAGAAGATATGCAAATGGCAGTGGTCTCTGAGGACTTTAGTGTTGAATAGCTGATTACCCGGTCACTGTTGCACATCATAATCTTTTCCAAGAGTTAAAACTCTTGCTTTTATAGAAACCAAGTTTGCAAAAAGCCATGATATTTAGGAATAGAAAATCAGGAACTCAAAAAAAAAAAAAAGAGTATGGAAATATATCACAAGGTTTCTTGTTGTTGTTTTTAATTTTTTTTTTTAAAAAAATAAACCAGCAAGCAAAAGAGAAAAAGAATAAAAGCAAAAAACAGAAGGGGGGTTGATACACAAATATAGTATTTGTGGTAAAGGGAAATATTAGCCTCCTCAGGAATAATTTTAAGTTCCTAATTGTAAATGCTTGCAGACTCAGTGTTTGCTACGCATAAAGGCTGCTCTGAAGAAAAGGTCAATGTAGGGCCTGGAAAGAAGGTGAAGGGAGATGACAGGTACCAGAGGATGGCAAAGAGAAGCCTGTGGAGGAAGTGTCTGCTGGAATTACCCTAATCAGGCCTGAATAAACAGACTCCCCCACTCTTTTATGCTGCCGGCTGTGATTCAGCTCACTTTCCAGGCACACAATAGAGCTGGTTCCTCATGTTGGACAACTTTACTTAGAGGAAAGGAAGGAGCCAGAGACTTCCCAAGTAAGGAATTGCCTGTATGCTATATGCAACAAGAGGGGAACAAACTGGAAATTGCAGCTGTCAGACCTATTTATTTCCTCTTTACTTTGCTTGTGGGAAACCAGCAAGAAAAGTTGCAAATGGTGATTATGTGATGCAGTTTGCTGCAGTAATCACAATCATGAGCTGGGTTCCCAAATGCCCGGATTGTGATTACTTGACAATGGGGACACTGCAATGGCCAAAACTTTGAGGACAGGTAGCAAGTTCCTTTTTCAGCACCACAATAACCTTCAACAAGACCTGAAGAATGGACATAAGTTGATGACTACTTGTATTCATATTCAAAAATTGCCGGAAATACAATTACCATTTTGGATCCTTTTTGGACACTTGGTGACAATGTCATGAAGCTCAACAATTCTTGACGATGATTTCATTTATAATTAAACAAATATCAAACATTTCCAATACTTAAGCATTACAAAGCTTTATATTCCTGTCAAGTATACAGAGTGGGCTTTGCATAGGATAGTAACTGCTGGATTCTTATGCTTCATATTGAAAATTGCATATAATTATTTCATTAGAAGTAGTACAGACTTCTAGACATCAATCTATTTTTAAAAATACATTGTATTGCTAAATAAAGCTGACACTGAATTAAATGTAATCTGAAAACCCTTTCCGGACTATAATTCTGCACATGAACTTGCACAACATCTGAAATTGGGAATCTCTTAAAATGTCAGATTTAGCCTGATTTGTTCTAATAAAGCTAGGCTTTCCCTGATGAGATGGAAACTCTTAATTGTTAATTTTGAACGATAATTCTTATTTCATTGGCTGATTTTGCTAATTACTGATTGATTTATTTTCATAATAATTTTAAATTGCCAAATTGATATATGTTCAACACATATGTTTGAACATTCTTATTCATTTTTATAAATCTCTTTTCTTTTTTGCTCCCTTATTTCTTGATTTCTTTTTTCTTGGTTGCACTTTTAAAATCTCTAAAATAAAACAGAGAGAGAAAAGGGGAGAAAGAATGTAGGGATGGTCAGAGTTGTTTGAGATTGGAGCAATTTATAAGCCCTGAAAAATATCTAAAGAGCATCCATGGATAAGAGTATATTTGAACCTGGGTTTCCCAAGATTTGGTCCCATACTTATAAACACATTTAAAATGTCACATTGGCTGTCTTAAAATTTGTCACATTTACGCTCAACTTTGTCATATCAAACTGAATATCAGTTACTCTGCATTTGACAAATATGCCACATATATTCTTAGCAATAAATCTGCCCCAAAGTTGGAACAAACACTTGAAGGAATATGGCATGCCAAATAGACTGGTACATATAACCATTAATATGCAGACTTTGGTAGGCAGCCCAAAGTTGTTGGGGTTTTTTTTGCATTTTCCAGAGAGTGGTGAGAGAAATCCCTAGCAATATGATAAGCCTTGAGATCCAGCATTACTCTGGGGCATGAATAGTTGGCTTCCTCTACGGTCATAGTTGTTTAAACCAGGGGTCTCCAACCTTGGCAACTTTACGATTTGTGGACTTCAGCTCCCAGAATTCCTCAGCCAGCATGCACTGGCTGAGGAATTCTGGGAGTTGAAGTCCACAAGTTATAAAGTTGCCAAGGTTGGAGACCCCTGGTTTAAATGCCATCTAGACTCAGTGTTGCTTTAGAGCAGAGGACCCTAACCCCCAGCCTGTGGCTGGTACTGGGCCCATTGGGAATTGGGCCATGGAAAAGGCAGGCAAGCGTGCAAAGCTGCATTTGAACAAGCAGCATGTGCATGAAACCATCTCCTCTCCTCCACCCCCACCACTCCTCTACAAAGCTGTAAAGGCTTGGGACCTTTGCTTTAGAGAACACCACTGCCATTCTCTCGTTCTGAAATCACCACAATGAGAAGATTGTCTCCATGATCAAAATTATAACAGCAAAATCCTAACAGACAATTGATGAGTGCATTGTGGGTCCCTAGACATCAATGATATCCAGAATGCTGATCTGAAGTTGATTCTAAGCAATGTATGATTTAACTAATTGAAGGCAAGAGCTGAGAACGAAGTGTGCAGTGAAAATACATGACTTTGTTATAAAACTAAAACGGTGGCTTACTTGTATATATAATATTCAGTTTGATCCACATGCTCACGTGAAGAAATGTTATCTATAAACTAAGGGAAAATATAGTTTAGAGATGACCTTCCAGGTAAATCATCAACAGTCACTCAGATATGGCTGAACATAGCATGGTCAGATATAACTGCAATATAGAAAACAAATCGCTTTAAAGTGGCATACAGATAAAATTATCACTATAGCACTTTCACTTGATTTGCAATTACTACTTTTACCCGAAATAAAGATTATTTTTGTGTGTTTAATCTTCCTTTTTATGAGGAAATAGTCTTGAAATAAGGAACATGTTCCTTTTAAGTATATATGTTGATAATTATTAATATTAGCCTTATTATTACTATATATATATACAGTACTAACATAATACTAGTATGACAGTATTATTAGGAATAAATTCAGGAGCCTCCAGAAATTGGGGATTTAGGATTTAAAGGCAAAGACTAAATGAAACAAATTGGTGCACAATAAAATATTTTATTTTATTTCATTTTAAATACCAGTTTTCTAACATTTTGTTCTATTTCCTCTCACAGGCGGTTTTCTGAATTTTTTGTCCTCAGCAACCAGTAATCAATGTGCTACCACTGCAGATACCCAGATTTTATTATGCTGCTTATAAAAATGCCTTCACTTGAAAAGAAAAAGCATATTTTTACTTTTGCAAGATCTAATCTGGGTCGGTCACTGGGACCAGAAGTTTAATTTTTACCAAGCTTTTGGATTCATGCTAGAGCCAATCCTAGCAGAGTGGTGACTGACCCAGATTGGATCATGCAACATTATCCTGGGACACATATATTCGCCTTCATTTGTTTTTACTTTTGCTGGTACTTTCTGGTATGTAGCTTGGCACTTTTAGCTGTGGGGAATAAAAAGGCAGAGCTGGGGGCAGGGAACTTCTTAGTCATCACCTTAGAGTCATTATGGTCCCAAAAACAGTCTAAAAACAGTCCCAAAAACAGACCCTCCATCAATTCCATTGACTCTTATTAGGCACCAATTTAGTATTAAACTTTTGTTGACTAGATTCTTGTATATAAACTTGAGCAATAAATCTTCTGAACGGCAACTTTATGTATGATCCTGATTCTTCGCGCCTAATATTGGCTACATAAAATATGGCACTCAAATAATTTAATTAGAATTGGAATAAAGAATGATTCTATATTCATTAATTCTATGTCTTTTTATTTTAAAAAAATTGAACTAAGGAGACAGATTATAAAAGTATGAGAAATAGGTAGCAAAATCTCAAGAGAGTCAGTCAAATAACATGGTCCCATTCCATGTAGAGCTCTATGGATGACAACTGGGTCTTGAATTGTACTCAGAAGCCTATTGATAACCAACGCAGTTTTATGTAGCAGAAGTGTTATATGGACAAATTCTGGCACACCCATAGCTGTTCATGCTGTCACCGTACTAAACACTACACAAATATATTCTTAATTACATGTCCCCCGTGGCCCAGGAAAACTTATTTTTCTACAAATGTATCCTTTAGGAAAAAATCAACTTAGGAATTGCTTTAATTCACGTGACCCTTTTACATTAGCAGTGCTTTCCACAATATTTCTATTTATAGGTTTTAGGGAATGAGGAAATTGAGCTTGCTCTCTCTCTCTGTCTAAATTAAATTAATTAAATTAAATTAAATTAAATTATTAAATAATAAAATAAAATAAAATAAAATTATTAAATAAAATAAAATAAAATAAAATAATAATAAAATAAAATAAAATTATTAAATAAAATAAAATAAAATAAAATAAAATAATTAAATTTAATTTAATTAAATTTAATTTAAAATAAAATAATTAAATTAAATTAAATTTAATTTAAAATTAAATAAAATAAATAAAATAAATAAAACAAAATAAAATAAAATTAAATTATTAAATTAAATAAAATAAAATTATTAAATAAAATAAAATAAAATAAAATTAAATTAAATTAAATTAAATTATTAAATTAAATTAAATTAAATTAAATTTAAAATAAAATAAAATAATTAAATTAAATTAAATTAAATTAAATTTAAAATTAAAGAAAAACAAAACAAAACAAAACAAAATAAAATAAAATAAATAAAATAAAATGATTAAATTAAATAAAATAAAATTATTAAATTAAATTAAATTAAATAATTAAATTAAATTAAATTAAAAATAAATAAATATATATATAAATATATATATCTATCTATCTATATCCAAGGAAAGCCATGTCTGCAGTATATGAGACAATAAATCACAACAAGTCAAAGTAACTAATTCTCCCCAAAGTCTTAAATAACTATCATAGTACATTTAGAAAGCAATTATATGCATGTAGCAATTCAACTAAAATACTACAGTAGTTTAAAATACCAAGATGTTTATTTTATCTGGGTTATTTTTGTTGAATTGGATGTCATGTTCTTACCCGAGATAATGTTAAAGAGCTGACCGGTAGTTTTTTTTCATAGGTTCTGTCCATCAAATTGGCTAAATCAGCTGCAGGGGGAAAAAAGCATCTTTAGTTTTTACTCATTAAAGTTATTGGATGGAAAAACAAAGAAATGGAAAGAAAGTACAGTCATTCCAAAAACTGGACTAAAAAAAACTGTCTTTCATGCTTCATTTTTACAATGCAATAAAGTGTCATCTAGGCCTGAGAATAAACATACCTGCACAATTCATTGGGGGGGGGGGATGGTCACATTCTTACATTAAAAATTCACATGGGCCACAAAGCAATATTTGGTGCATCGATTAGCTGTTTGATGGCTAGCAGAGCAGCAGCAGCAGCACTAGAGTTGGTGATGTAGGTGAGGCCTGGAGGTATCTGGCAGCATATCTGTTGGGGCAATGGCCACAGTATATCCTTCCTAGCAGTGCCAACGTTTAGCAGTAGTGAATTTATTGTGTTTTTTTAAAAAAACAAATGGCAGTGGGCCACACCAGTTTGTTTGGTCGATAAGCAAAGCAGTCACTAAGTAAAATTATGTCTTTGAGGTGGGTTGGGCTGAGAGAGAGTGACCGCCCAAAGTCACCCAGCCAGCTTTCATGGCTTAGGCAGAACTTGAACTCACGATAGCCCACTTGCCAATATGGCAACTGTTAATTTCAAACATTTGATTAAAACAAAACTCTTGAAACACCTATTGTTATATATGACATTATATCTGTATAATGTCATATATACAGTTAAACTTCCAGAAACTGTGTTGTAATATTCAAAGAGAACTAAAGACAGGTCAGTTCCCATTAACATAATAATTCAAGAGATGAAGGATCAGATAATCAGCCATACATAAAGATCAAATTTATCAATCAACCCAATTAATACAGAAAACAGCATTTCATTTTGTATTCTTTTAAGGAATTTGGCTAAAAAAGAAAAAGTTTTAAAGTCAGTGGAACTATTCTGCTGCTTAAAACTGCTTAATACGATTTAATAGTTCAACTTCTTCATGTATAAAATTCGGCATGGCCTATTTTAGCCTTCTTAAATGTTGGAATGTAACATGGAAATCTCGTGAATCAACTAAAGAAAATCGTAACCAGCTCTAAATGGCATCCATTCAATAGTTAACTATTACCTCCTAAAATAATGAAATCTAAAATTGCCTATTGATTAAATTTACCTTAAAGCTGTCATAGATGATTCCTACTCTTACAAATTGGTGGCTCAAGGGACTAGTAACAGGAGATAAAGCTTTTCACTTCCCAAAAATTGCTGGTTCAAAGTTAGCTGCAGGCAGCACCAGTCAATAAAGGCTTACTATTTAATAGCTGCTGGCATACTCTTCAAAATAGATCAGTGGTGTTGGCGCATTTTTTAATGGAACTGATCAGCATAAAACAGTTTGCAAGTAGTTTCTGTAAGGATGTCAATATTCAATGAAAGTGTAGGATAAAGTCTGCATAAGTGTTACAGTATTTAAGACACTTCCTTTTGCTCCTTAAACAGAGAATATTCATAAAAGTAATTTGAATTCATTAGAATGAATGACTCCAATGTATTTTGAATCCCTTCTCAATGAATTTTGCTGAATCTTCTAAATATAAACCTTGGAAGATAAAGCAGCTTTCCTGCTCCACCAGATTAAAACTATAAGGGCAGTCCTTGGTCTGAACCAGCAAAGATTACAAAGTCCAGGATCTTAGACTTAAAAGACAATGTAGTTTCCTCATTCAGCTGTTTCCCCAGAACCAGTATTCACAATGCGCTGCAGCTAATCTTTGAGCCAGCAAGATCCATTGTATGCTAATGACCACTGACTGGCTTACCCTTCACTAAACTGTCTTATCCCTTTTTAAAGCTATGTTGGAAGTCATCATTATAGCCTATATTTATTTTAACTATGTGCTACGATAACCTTTTTCTTTGTTCTGAATTCATAACGAGAATAGCAAGGAGGGGAAAAAAAAATAACTGTTTGGTTTCTCAGCATCATCTATAATTGTATAAAGTGTTTCCAAGTGTCTTTTTGTGGGCTAAAAATCCAGATATGATTTGTTTTCATAAATCATTTTGGTTCTTCTTTACTATGTTTCTTTTTTAGCACATCCTACTTTTTTAATCAATGAAAAGCCCAAACACCATTCTCCTCCTCCTCTCAACAAACCCGCTGTACATCATAAAAGTCTTCAATATACACATTGAAGAAACAGCCCTGCTGCAACATGCCAAACCCATCTCAGTTCAGAAGTATGAAGAAGGAAAAATCTAGTAGAGCAGCCACGCTGGAAGGATATAAGCTTATTACAGAATATTGCTTTTGGAAATCTGCTTATTCTCACCTTCCATTTCCAAATGTGACCCTTTGCTTATAATGTTGCCTCTAGGGACACTTCCATTACAAAAATGCAATAAGCATGTACCATAAGTATGTTGAGGTTGATTGGATTACAAACTGATCAGTGCTGATCACTTTGAATGTAAAAGGATAGAATACCCCATTTTTAAAAAGACAATCAGAAATTTACAGCTTTTGTCTCTGGATAAGAACACACCTCCATAGCTCATCAGAATAGCCTACCCTGGGCAAATGCACTATAAAAACCTGGCATTTTGGTAAACTCTTATAGCATTTTTTTGAGATAGCTATAATCTAGCAAAGAAGATGCTACATTCTTTCCCCTAGACCTGCAGTCTTTCTCTTAGGGATTAGTTAAAAACCTGCTCTCACAAGTTTATTATTATTTATTATAATTAATTGTTTTATTATTTCATCTTGTATAAGAGTCCATCCTTTAGTCTGCCCCAGATCTAAAGTTTCCTCATCACTGGATTTTTCTCCTTCATACTCGGTTTTTTGATAACTTAGTTTTCTTATTTGATTTTCACACATGATTTTTTTTTCCTTGCAGAGAGCTAGTCCCTGCATTAATTATAAAGTAATCCTGACTGGCCATTGTTGGACAAATTGTGATTCTCTTGAATGAGAAATGCTACCACTCACAAAGACACAGTGCCATCTTGCGTTCAAGTAAAAGATACTGCACAAATGGATTTTGTGATTTGCAAATGGATACCTAGCAAGCTAATTTATCTACCCTCAATCAATTGAATGTCCTAATTTGGCTGCTTTTCCCCTAATATTTCAGCCTATTTTGCTTTCACTGTTATATTTTGGTATACTTTTTATGAAAGTTCTGCCACAATGAATTTGTTAGCCTCTAATGACACAGCTACAGTCCTCTACACTACTGAACTGTAAACAGAAACAGCAGCATCTCCAGATTGGAGCTGTTGAGATGATGGATGATGGAAAACTGCTGCTGGCTAGAAGAGACAATACTGCTGTCTATAAATGTCCTCTCGGTAATGTGAAAAACAATTAACCTATTTCCCATTATCAGGAAGTTGCATGTTTCCTCTATCCTGAAAGAGACAGCCAAGGATACGGACCACAGATAAAAAGAGATGCAAAAAGACATGATAACATATAGAATATTCAACATATATATTATCTAGAAAAAGGAAAGAAGCTGCCATGAATTCCTGTGTCCCACATATACAACTCTGCATCTCACATCTCTTTGGTTTTTATTATAACTAAAACATTGCTGACTGAAATGAATATTATAAACATTTGTTGCATACTGTATTGTCAGCATTGCTTTCTCAAGTATTTAGCCCCACATTAAAAAAAGTGAAGCAGGCACTCTTGCTTTGAGAAATCAGCATGTGGAATACTAATACATTTAAGTCTAGATCATAGTTCACCATTATGTTAGCTCATGTAAGCCCAAGTTTAAAAAAAAAACACACACACACACACATTCATTTCTTTACCCAGGCTGTGGTCTTCCTTTTTTCTTTGTTCCCATGTTGTACTGTCCACGTATGCTGCTGAAAGAATACATCTTTTACCTAATAAAAGAGGTCAAAGAAAGTCCTTTACAAGATTTTTACATTGAAAAATCATTAGTCACCTATTTTTATGCATTATATTAATTACATTAAATGCGCCAGGTAATAATTGCTATGGTAGCAATTATTGTTTTAGGAATCATTTAATTTTTATCTCCTTTGGGATTCAGATTCTATAAAAATTGGAACCCTAATAGAGTCTCTGTCAACTCTATTTATAACTTTAAAATATCTCACAACTTCACCATAAATTATATTACTATAAAATTCAATAGATCTTACCCAATAAATATTATGATTTATTCAGGTGGTCCAATGATAACGATATAGCATTTTCCATTAAAAAGGTTAATTAAAACTTGAAAGGCTAATCTGTTCAAAAATATTAATCAAAATAGCAATTCCCTACATCTTATATTGATACAAAAGCTTTTTTATTTATAAGACTTACAAATTACTGCATTTTAAGTCAACTCTGAATGGCATTCAATTTCCATCTTTTATTCAAATTGTACAGAATAAAAACATAGAAAATATGAATTATAAGAACAAACACATCAATAGGAATAAAATGCAAAAAGATATACACAAATGCACAAAGAACACAAATGACGTTCTGAAATAACATTCTCAATGGTTTTTGAGCAGGCAAAACTTAATATGCTGAAAAACCAAGTAACAGTTTCTCCCCCATCTCAATACTCTCTTTATTATGTACACATATCTAAATCTTATTTTAACCTTTGCCAAGTGAAGTACATGAAAGGTTTCCAAAAGCAATGTTGCAATAGCCTAATCTATGTTTCTCCCAACTGTTTCGAAAACAGTATGAACACAGCACAGAAGGAGTTAAGAGTGCAGTGCCAATACGAGCGGAGAAAGAAATTTCATAAAATGGGGGTTAAATACTAAAAAGGCCCTACAAATCCCACAAATTGATCTTCTTGCAGCCAAAATTTAGTTCAACCAATCAACAAAATCACTGGAAAATACAACGGAATTTTATTAGGCATGCAAACAATACAGTTTATACTGGGCTCCCAACAAAGCTTGTTGAGCAGCCTTAAACAAAGGCAGGACCATAACCTATACCTCGGCCTACTACATTGCAAAGGGAAGACAAAGAAAGGCCACACAGTAAAAAATTACAGCATATGGGAATTCCTTTCTACTAGGTACTGTCTCTGACAGTACGGTCAGTGAATATTAACCGATTTATTGGGCCACAAAAATATCTGATTGATTTCTCTCTTTGTTGCCACTCAGGGTCAATTCAGCATGCTGTGAATGGTTACAGGTGGTCCTCAACTTACGACAACTATGCCCGAAATTTCCATTGCTAAGCAAGATAATTGTAGAGTTATGCCCCATTTTACAATCTTTTTGTCACAGTTAAGTGACTCTTGTGGTTGTTAAGTGAATCTGGCTGGAAAAATTACAAATGGTAATCACATGACCCCAAGACAGTGCAATACATGTAAGTTGCCAAGGGTTTGAATTTGGTCGTGTGACCATGGGAATGCTGCAACAGTTGTAAATGTAAAATGTAAATGTAAAAAATCATTTTACATAAGTCACTTTTTCAGTGCCATTGTAACTTTGAATGGTCACTGAACAAATGGTTATAAATTGAGGACTACCTGTATTTACAAGGGAACTTTAAGCAATTCACATGTATGGGGCTGCATCTCATACATTTGGTAGGGAATGTAGTGCACATGTATGTGAGGGGGTTACCTTTTACCAGCACAAACTTGACAGAAAAAAAAAGTCAACATATCATCCAGCTGGCTGTAATAGTAAGGTACGTATAGAATAAACACTCAACTGGGTCAGATCCCAAATAAACTCAATCTCAAAAAATGTGGGGGGAAGGATAGAACAGGTGATCCAGACAAAAAGGTTCCTAATCAAGTAAAAATAGTGTATAAGATTATATTATATTATGTAATGTAACGTAATGTAATATAATGTAATAGCTGGGAAAATATCCATATACAATATTGAGAAGTATGTCTAAGAAAAAAGAGAAACAAAAATGTTTGTCAATGTCCAGGCTATCTTTTCTATACAATGTGAAAAAACTGTGCAAACTTTGTTCTGTGCAATAATACAGGATTTATTTTTAAACAGGGCAGAATTGCATCACTGACATTGCCATACACAGGAGCCCTGTCTAAAATCGGCAGACCAGAAATGGGCACTACCCCCTTTTGATGTACAGGTACACAATTTGTTCAATGACCGTTCAAAGTTACACTGACACTGAAAAAAGTGACATGACCATTATTCACACTTATTACTTCTGCATGAGATCAAAATTCAGGTGCTTGGCAACTCCTATTTTTGACAGCTGCAGTGTCCTGGGATCATGTGATCACCTTTTATGACCTTCTGGCAAGCAAAGTCAATGGGAAATCAGATTCATTTAACAACTGTGTAACTAACTTAACAACTGCAGTGATTCACTTAGCAACAGAAAGGTTGCTAATAAGAAAGGTCATAGAATAGGGCAAAACTCACTTAACAAATGTTTCACTTAGCAACAGAAATTTTGGGCTCAGTTGTGGTCACCAGCCAAAGACTATGTGTATACCTAGCTCCTACCCATCTGACTTTTGTTCAGGTATTAACAATACTGATGAAAGCTAACAGGCTGTAAAGCAAGGCACCACCTTGCAGCAACAGCATTATTTCCCAGAAAACCTTTGGGTCCCATAAATGGCATGCATACAAATTGTTAGAAAACAAAAAAGATGAATTACTAAAATGATGGATTACAACAATAAAGAGGGAGCAGAGTCTACTTTATAAATTATTGGGTTGTTTTGGTGGAGTGTTTTTTTTCCTGAATTGGCCAGATTAACAGCTGTTTCGTGTGATAATTTATACCACACTCTCAATCTTTCAAATGTGGCCACCTGCCCCAAAGGTTTCTACCTGTGGTGTAGAGGATAATGAGGGAAATAGATAAATTCTTTGCATGATCCTAACTCTTTTATTGTGAGAGCACTAAAAACTATTCAGCCCACTGAGCTGCTTGCAATCAATGTTTTACCCAAATTGGTGAAAATCTCCCCAGATCATATTCTATGAAAAAAGTAAAACTAGTTTCTGAACATTTCTGAAGAATTACTATGTTTCTTCAGTGTACATGAAATAGGTCAATATACTGCATATTATATTGATAGGCTTAAAGGAAGCCACTTCAATTTAAAAATAAAGTATTTTATGTAATTGGCCCAAGAAACATTTTTCAGAAATTTCACTACATCCATGACTATTCAAATCAGTGGAGGAATAGTATAAACTGCTTTTTGTCCCAAAAGGTTTATTAAAAGACACCAAAGTCAATCTTAAACCTCATTTACTTTCTGGCAGTCTTGTTTTACATTTTAACATTCAACAATAAAGATCATTGACTGAAACACTTTGTTTGATATATATATCCTAAAAGAAAATATATTTCTTTCACACTTTAAAGCTACTTTAAAAATCACACTAGTTTAATTTAATATGTGAATCCAGCATTGTGGTTTCTAAATCATATCTTAAAGCAATATTTATTCAACAATAATAGAATAGTCAACAAACTGTGATTTAAACAAATGATGAATTAGCATGACATGGGCCTTTCTTCTTACTGACACTAATCTAGCATTGTTGTGTCATCTGACAGACATTTGACTTGGATGGGGAGTGACATATTTTCTATTGAAATAAGGCCCACTGGCGAAGAAATTCTGGGCGAAAGTTAAAAAGTGGATAGAGGAAATAATTCAGAATTCAATAAAGGGAGAACCAGAGCAGTTTCTTCTAAGGATTTCCATAGAAAACTATACTAAGTATAGAAAACTATACTAAGGAAATATATTATTTAATATTACATATACTGACAGCAGCCCACATAGTCTATGCGCAAAATTGGAAGAAGGAAAACTTACCATCAGAAGATTTAATTAGGAAAATCTTAGAGTGCGCAGAGATGGACAAATTAACAAAAGAAATCAAGGAGAAAGAGGATACAGAATATTACAAAGTGTGGTGTAGGTGGTATGAATGGTTGGAGAATAGGAAAAATGAGAAAGAGCAATAAAGGAGAGAGGGGAGAAAAAATGTTGAAGATCAAAGTACAATCTAAACAAAGAAAGAATGACGGAAAATAAATTGTTGAATAAGATAAAGTTAAAATATGTGTGAATAGATGTAAATAGTAAGAAAGGATCACTTCGAAGTAGCTGTAGGGAAAAGTGATATGTATACAAATGTTGTATGTTTGTGTCTTGTTTTTAATGTTTTCAAAATAAAAAAAAAATTTAAAAAAGAAATAAGGCTAGACAACAACACATAAGCGAAGCAAAGGGCTAGGCTATTAAAGAGAAGAGCACCTCCCGACCTGCAGCTTCATTCTATGCAAAGACTGTTAGTAGGAATAAGCACTCCTGAAACAAGAGTCAGCCTAAATAAATGGTCTATAGAAATCGTCACTGGCTATCAAATCACTGATTCAAAAAAAATCAGTAAAACCCTCAACTGAAAAAAACTCTCCAGAACTAAGAAATGGACGGATTCTCTGAGGAAGCGTCCCATCTTCCTCCCATCTGAAGCGACCCACCTGTCGCCGCCCAATTTTTCATCGTAGTCCGGCTCTGCAGTAACCCACGCTGAAACATGAACGCTGCCATTTTGGCGCGTACCACATCTATGATCCAGATGGGAGGAGCAGCAAGGGGGAAGAAACGCCTTTGTTCCCGCTGTCCAAGACCAGCTGCTTAAAAGGCTCTAAGCCAGAGATAGGTAAACTACGGCCCTTTTATGACATGTGGACTACAACTCCCAGAATTCCTGAGCCAGCATAGCTGGTTTCAGGAATTCTGGGAGTTGAAGTCCATATGTCATAAAAGGGCCATAGTTTCCTACCCCTGCTCTAAGCGAAAGCCTTATGTGACCATAGAGTTCTAATGGAAAGAAGGGCACACTTCTTGGACGCGTCCTCTCTGCCTGTAGCGGTTCTTCGTATGTCCTGGCGGTAAGATGGCTGCGCTGGTAGTTGGAACTTCGGGTCGACTCCTGCGAAAGACAGCCGAATATCCCGCCGCCGGGAGGCTGGTTGCGGACAGAGTTGGCTGTTGGAACTGCTTTCAAGGAGGTACATTGGAACTGGTGTTAAGAAAAGAAAGGGGTTTGGAAAGTCTAGGCCCCTCTTTAAAAAGCGATCGAATAAATGGAAAGGTTGCTTTGCAGCTCTGGGATTTCTAATGTATAATCCATAAATAACGACAACCACTATTGTGAGCCGCCCAAAGTTGTGGATGGGCATACAAATCTTGTAAGTAACGTTTCTTGGAAGACGCGTGGGTGAAGTTGCCCTGTGCAGGCGTCTTTTGTGATTGAAGCAAATCAATCCTGGTGGTGCAGTGGACTAAACTGCTGTTAAAGTAGTACTTAGCTGCCAGCTGCCTGCAATTACTGCGAGTTCAATTCTCACCAGGCTCAAGGTTGACTCAGCCTTCCATCCTTCCGAGGTAGGTGAAATGAGGACCCGGTTTGTGGGGGCAATAAGCTGACTTTGTATAAAATAGAACACCGCTTGGGGGGGCCAAAAGCCCTACTAAGCAGGTATATACAAAAGTATGAAGGCTATTGCTTAATGCATTGTAAGCCGCCCTGAGTCCCTGGAGAAGGGCAGCATATAAATCAAACTAATAAAATAATAATAAATAATCCGAGCCTCCAAATTGTGGCTTCGAAAGTCAGGCACCCCGAGTTTGATGTGGAGCTGCTAAGACTTTGGGAGAGACACTTTTATCTTTGCAAAGGGTTTTTTTCCATCGGAAAATAGGAATCACCAAGTAATTCAAGCAAGCAAAAACCATTTATTAAAGGGGTAGAGAAGCGAAGTCTTTTTAGGGTCCAGAAATAAATTATACATACATTGGATATAGGTGATCAATCAAAAATCAAGAAATCAAACAATAAAAGATATTAATTACATGTAAAACATTCATTCTAGGTAACATTTCATAAGCGGCAAATTTAAAGGGTGTGTATTACTTTTTCCCAGTTGGGTTTGTAACTTTCTTAAAATTTGCAAGTGTATTCAAGGACTTTCAGAATGTGGTCTCTGTTGTTTAGTGCTCACATGCCAAAAGAAATGGCCTTGCCTAATTAGAAACATGTTTTCCTAAAGTTAAAAAAGAGACCTAGACTTCCATGTTAAAATGCCAATATCATTTTAAAAATGCTAATTTTGAATCTAAAATTCCAGATAACAGTAATAATAAGTAATGATTAACTAGGAGCCATATCAATATACAACATGCAAAACAATGAGACCATACATAATGAAATTGAGTAAAAAGCAGAACCACTACAACTTACCCAGTTAGATCCACATATGCAGTTCTCATTATACTACTTTATTCAAACAAAAGGCCATATTTTATGTAATATAGGCTTTGAATACAAATGAAATATGTGCTAGTGATTAATTCTTTCTTTCTTTCTTTTTATTAAATTTATATGCTGCCCTTCTCCCGTAGGACTCGGGGCGGCACACAGAATTAAAAACATATAACAATAAAAATCCTAAAAACAGTCAATATAAAACCCCAGACAGAATAAAATCTCGTAGCAGATCAAGGAAATTGCTGAAACAGCCATGTCTTCAGGTCGGTGCGGAAAGTGCGGAGGTCAGGGGCCGTCCGGAGCCCGATGGCTAACTCATTTCAAAGGGTCGGTGCAGCCACTGAGAACGCCCTCATCCTGGGGGCCACCAGCCGACATTGGCCGATGGTACTCGGAGGAGGGCAGCCCTATGTGACCGCACAGGCGGGGTTTTGTTGTTTTTAAGTAGGTGATAATTATAATGTAGGTGACTATTACAATAAAAGTTAGCAGGCTTCAAATATTAAAGAGTTTCTGTTGATACTTAGTTGATGCTAAGCCAAATATATCCAGTTGCCACTTTCATTTATCCAGTTTACAACAATTCATTTGAAAAAAACTAGGTAATTGAAATGTTCAGGTAAATCAGCAAGAAAAGTCTAGATTGGGCTAGATCAGTGGACTGGCAGTGGTGGATGGGGATGGTTGCGCACAGCAGCGTAATCCCGCATATGCGCAAATAAAGCTTCGCACACTCTCCCGCCACTTGTGCAGCCCACTTCCTAACAGTTCTGGGCTGCAGACTGGGGTTGGGGACCCCTGGGCTTCACCCTTTTGGACAAATGGACACATCTTGAATCTGGGGAGCATGTTACTGGATCCTTCTTGCCTGATATTTGTCTATGCCAGCTATTAACGGCAAAATCCTTCAGAAGATAACCAAACAGTTTTTCTGCCAAAAAGGATTTGTGTCAATTTCATTCCAGACTCCATTGCATCCCAGACTCTACTATACTCATGGGAACAGTTGTAAAAATCTAGAAACAGAATAATCCTGATCAATCCTAGCTTCTGTTTTGAAATAGAATCAAAAGTAGAATCAGCAGAATCAACCAAATGTGCATTCAGTTGGTCATGAGCAAGGGATCAATCAAGCTACCTTTCCCCTTTAGGACTTGTGAAGTTGATGCTGCATCAACTGAAACCCTTGAGGTCAGAAAAGGCAAACATTTCCACTACTGGGAATACAAGAGTTTGTTACTGCCAATGAAAAGTTTGCCCTTTCTGTGAATTCATTTGTTCTGCAACTGAACCAGAAATAAATCAGTTCTGTTATAGATCGTTGCATAAGAACATCAATGTCAGGACCTAATTCTGGATTAGTACCAATGGTGTGTTTATTTGGTTGGTTTTTATCTCACCTTTTGTTCAAGAGCTCAAGGTAGCTACTCCCAATTTGGCACACAGTGTATTCTGGAAATATAGCTTAGGAGAGGGAGGATATTAATTATTTGCTAATTATTATTTGGGACTAGAACATCTTCGACAATGTTCTCTGAGAATTTTTTTCCAACAACATCCAGAGAGAGCCAAATTAGGGAAGGCAAATCCACAAGTACAAAGAGAATATGTTTTGTGTTTATATAATGTGTTGTCAAAAAGTCAAATACAAGAAACAGTTTTAATAGTACTAGGCAAGTATGTACTGTATGAATAGGAATGGGTAAATAAGAATAAATGAAGGAATGTATAAATGGATTTCCTAGATCATATTGACCCAATTCAGACTTAAATTGGATCCATTATTATGATGGGATAGACAGTGTTTAATGTCCAGGAGTCACACTTATTTTTTTTTTAGTGAAAACTATTAGCAGACCAATCCTGAAAAGTGGATAAGACCAAGTCACACATAGATAAGACAACAATGTTTTATTTTTTATTTTTATGGTTTTTTTACTTTTTTATATTTTGTCTCTGTTTTTAAAATTATACTAAGATTATTGAAGCGATTGTCCCATACCAAATGCATATTTTGTCCTTTAAAATTGTAGAAAAGTATACTAATGATTTTCAGCAGTTATTATACAATCTGTGACTTGTTGGGTCATCCTTTTCAGAGATATTTTCTTACATAAGTAGAGAAACAGAATGACTGGGTGGACAAAAAGCAGGGGGAGCGGGAGCGACTTCTGACATCCTGCCGACTTTCTCATTGAGATCCTTTTGGGAAGCTAGCAGGGAGCATCAGAAATCAGAATGATGAGTTTATATGATTGAGATTTGACATTTTTTTTTGTTGAGGAATTGAACTTATTCACATTTATTTTGCAAAACCTGATTGAATTTTGCTATTACGATAGAAGTGATCATAGTGGAAACTTATTTAAGTATCACAATAGAATGCTTATAATCATGACATACCAGATTAATATTAATTCCATAAAGGAAAAAGTCTCTGAGATCTTGTGTTATTTTTTTAGTTGGAAATAATGGTTATTTGGTTAAGGTTAAAACTAATTATTTTAGGATAAATCAAACACTGCTGTATTTTCTTGTTCCAATTTCAGCAAAACGTTACTTGTTAACAGAAGATGTTCTGCAGTTACGTAAATTTCAAGAAAAGAAATTGGAAAATGAATATAAACTATATGGACAAAAAGGTATGTACATCAAATAATCATTTGCCAATTAAAATTAAGGAGCATCATTTTAATCTCTGATGTCCAAGCTATGATTTTGCTTATCCACACAGTATGATAGCTAAGGTACTCCTGTCTCTTTAAGCTTCTAAATCTCCCCCTTCCCCAAATAATATTTATATGCAGTGCAGTGCTGTACAGGTATTCCTCCACTTGCAACAGTTCATTTAGTGACCATTAGAAGATACAATGGCACTGAAAAAAGTGACTTATGACCCTTTTTCACACTTACAACCGTTGTGGCATCCTCATGCTCATGCGATTAAAATTCAGATGCTTTGCAACTGACTCATATTTATGACTGTTGTAGTGTCCTTGGGTCATATGAGCCCCTTTTGCAACCTTCGGGCAAGCAAAGTCAGTGGGGAAGCCAGATTCACTTAACAACCATGTTACTAACTACCGTATTTTTCGGAGTATAAGATGCACCGGAATATAAGACACACCTACCTTTTTTGGTGAGAAAAAGAAGAGAAAGAAATCTCCCTCAGTCTCTGCCTCTGAGCAATTTTGTCTCATTGCAGCAAACAGCCTGCTTTACTTTCATTTTCGTTTTCAGCATAGCTTGATTAGCACAAGGGGAAAAAAAAAATCTACTCCAGCAATTTACCTCTTTCCAGCAAGCAGCAGAGCCCTGAGCAAAACAGCTGAGAGCAAATCAGCTGAGAGTTGGGATGCCGATCCAATCAACTTGTGCTAATTAGGCTGTGCTGAAGCTGAAAGCTGTTTTTTCTTGCTGTTTGCTTGCAAGGAGGTAACTGCTTCGAGGCAGAGGCCAAAGGGTGGGAGCCAGTGGGTGGGCTGGGCTACAATCGATATATAAGACACACGTAAATTTTCACCCCCTTTTAGGGGGGGAAGTGCATCTTATACTCCGAAAAATACGGTAACTGCAATGACTCACTTAACAATGGTGGCAAGAAAAGTCATAAAATGGGACAAAACTCACCAAATGTCTTCCTTAGCAACAGAAATTTTGGGCTCAATTATGGTCATAAGTCGAGGACTACCTGTATTTTCTTGCTAAGAATAAATATATTTATTTATTACTAAATTTATATACCGCCCATCTCTGTGTCCAAATATCAATAAACTTTGGGAGTTTTTATTAGGTATGTGTCAGAGATATGCACTATTCAAAAGTGATTCATAAAATATGCTTCAAATATTGTGTGAACACCTCTCTTAAATATTAAAGCAGCTTTGTCTTCTGTAAAAACACAGTGCAGCTATTTCAGTGAACTAAAGGGATTCTTAAAGCATTTCTCTTTTTGGGTTTATATGGAAACCTGAAAAAAGAAATAAATGTTTTAATGAGTAGCAAAAAAGCATTATATTTACCCTAGGTTCAAAGCACTTTTTAAAATTATTTCTGAAGCATGATAGCTCTTGTATCTATGAGATCATGTACTATCAAATGGATAAGTCCCAACTGCAATCAAATCACAGAAGGAATATCATGGGTTCTTTTGAAATCACAACCAGACTCAATACTCACACAAAAGTTTGTTAGTTGATAACGAGGAGGCACCTTGTGACATGTTTTGTCCTGAATGGGACTTTTTAGGTGTAGGTAGCCAGGTGTTATTCTATATAGGGCATTAGCTTTAGGAACTGGCCAGGTCCTGATGCTCAGCAGATACAGTACAGTACATTTGGAGAAATCTTTTGATATGGCAGTTGCTACTAAAATATTTTAAAGGTCAGTTATTTCCAGAAAGATTTCAGATCAAAAGTCTGAACTGGGATACTTTCATTTAATGTCTTAATTTTTTATACAAGCAATTCCACATGTTGAAATCAAAATCAAGAGACCATCTGAAAGAACTTCAAACTCTTTTTCAGTTTTCATTTTAACTCGGTGTATACTTTGAAATTGCAACTCCAGTCTGACCGGTAAATGATCATTTTTGAGTTGTCATCCAGAACATTCTTAGACTTGTCTAAGAATTATTTAACAGTATTTATTTATTTATTAAATTTTGATGCTGCCCATCTCACCTACAAGTTGACTCTAGGCAGCTTATGGGTTTATAGAACAAGTAAAAAATAATTAAAAGATTAAAACATTCAAATTAAAGTAGTATTATAATCTTTTAATATCATTATTATTCCTGCCTATCTAATTGGGGTTTGTATATTTATTCTAGACCAGGGGTCTCCAACCTTGGTAACTTTAAGGCTTGTGCAAAGCTGGCTGAGGAATTCTAGGAGTTGAAGTCCACAAGCCTTAAAGTTGCCAAGGTTGGAGACTCCTGGTCTAGACTACCAACAGGTTCAACCCAAAACTGAGAGAAATACTGATATACACCACTGCCAGCAATCACTCAATGGATGGAAGGGAAGAGGCTGATTTGTGCAAAATAGTGGAATAAGACACCACCTTTATTATTCTGACAAAAGCAGCAAAAATCCAGATAAACTAACAGGCAGAAGTAGAAACTCAAAGTCCTTGTTGCCATCCAGAGGCTTTTGGTAGCCCAGATTTGGTAGCCCTCATCATCATGATCAGGGAACAGAGATGCAGTTTCCTGCTCTGTGACTCAGATGAGCATGCTGTCATTCTAGCAAACTTGAGCTTCTGGCGATTTGTTCTATTGTTGCTGCTGAACTGGGCCAAAGTCTGGAAACCAGAATATTTTCCTGGCTTGGGGAATGTGTCTGATGTATAGGATACTTCCCCCAAAGGGGGACTGTTCCAGAGAAACTAGGAAGTTAACATCATCCTAGATATAAACCAAGCAACAGTCAGCTTCATTTTATTCTATCAATTCTGAAATATTGTGTGTAACCTTAATAGCTGATTATAAATACAATTTATTTATTTATTTATTAATTAAATTTCTATGCCGCCCTTCTCCAAATAGGACTCAGGGCGGTGCACAGCCAAGGTAAAAACAGAGCATACAAAATTTAAAAACAGTATTAAAATAATTAAATATTTGGCCGTAAATTAAAACAACCCAATTTAAAATCAATTTAAAATTTAACTCAAGCCAGCCCAGCTAGTTGAAATAAATAGGTTTTTAGGGCCAGACGAAAAATCCGGAGGTCTGTTATTGTACGCAACTCTGGGGGAAGATTGTTCCAGAGGGTGGGCGCTGTCACAGAGAAGGCTCTCCCCCTGGGGGTCGCCAGCCGACATTGTCTGGCAGACGGCACCCTGAGGAGGCCCACTCTGTGCGAGCGTACTGGCCGGTGGGAGGCTATTGGTGGCAGAAGGTGGTCTCGTAAGTACCCCGGCCCTAAGCCATGGAGCGCTTTAAAGGTGGTCACCAACACCTTGAAGCGCACCCGGAAGACCACCGGAAGCCAGTGCAGCTCGCGCAGGAGAGGTGTCACATGGGAGCACCTCGTCGCCCCCATAATCCCCCACGCAGCCGCGTTCTGGACCAGCTGGAGCCTCCGGGTGCACCCCAGGGGGAGCCCCATGTAGAGAGCGTTGCAGTAGTCCAGGCGGGAAGTGACTAGTGCCTGAGTGACTGTGCGTAGAGAGTCCCGATCTAGAAAGGGACGTAATTGGTGTATCAGGCGAACCTGATAAAAAGCCCCCCTGGCCACGGCCGTCAAATGATCTTCTAAAGACAGCCGTGCATCCAGGAGGATGCCCAAGTTACGAGCCCTCTCCGTGGGGGCGAGTGATTCGCCCCCAATAGCCAGCGATGGCGTCAGCTGGCTATATTGGGACGCTGGAAGCCACAGCCACTCGGTCTTGGAGGGGTTGAGTCGGAGCCTGTTTCTCCCCATCCAGGCCCGCACGGCCTCCAGGCACTGGGACATCACTTCAAGGACATCGTTGGGGTGGCCTGGGGTGGAGATGTACAGCTAGGTGTCATCAGCGTACTGATGGAACTCCACCCCGAAGCCACGGATGATCTCACCCAGCGGCTTTACATAAATGTTGAATTGAATACAATATAAACAATTTAACTTTTTTTTTTCAATTTCAGATGAGTTTTTCAAAACTGTTGAAAAAAAGTTAGCAAATAATACCCTTATCCTCAAACTTGAATTAATAAATGTACTATATCTATGTCAATCCAAAAATGAAATAGAATTAGTCAAAAGAACCATATACAGGTAAGAGTCATTCACTAATTATATATTCATTTGTATTATCGTTGGTCTATTTCTGATCATGTTGCAATCAGGAAGTTTTATAATGCGACTATTCTGAATTATTTTACATTTGATTTATTTTTGTCTTTTTCAGAACAGTATTGCACATTAGTAAAATAAGGGATTGATTGTTCACATTTCATTCTTATGGAAATAATGCAAACCACAACATAGCAAAAGGAAAAAAAAACATATAGAATCTTTTACCAGTATACAAAATTCATTTAATAGAAAAGAGCTACTTTACGGAGACTATTATATAAACTCTTCTCTTGTTGTCACTTTTTTTGTTGAATGGTATTGAATGACATTGGTTTTCTGGAAACTCTAAGCAAGTAACTATAAAATTTCCCAACACCTTGGATACTGTCTTGTAGAAGATTCATATTGAGATATGAATATACTCTATTCTGTCTGTCTGATCTTTAGGCTTAAATCATCATCATAACAAAAACTATCTTCTACTCAGGTATCATGAAGAGAACAAAAACAGGGCCTTTGGGGAGTTCAAATTTGGACCCATATTTATGAGGTTATGTTATGAACTAGACCTTGAAGCAGTTGCACTGGAACTCATCAAAGACAAGGTGAAATTCAGGACTATCTTTGAATTATTTTTATTTTCTATAATTCTAATCATGAAATTAAACCCGTAGGGCAATTTATTTTTCCTATTCAACCGTCTTAAAATCAGTAGAGCTTTTTAAGGCCCATCAGTTTAGTCTGGAACATTTGGGCTCCATTTAAATTCCTGAAATATCTGGAATCTTGAACCTCAAGTTATACAAATTAAGTTGACAAAAGTTTGGAGATTATCCTGTGGTATACTTGGAGTGAGGGATAGTGGAAATGTTCATCTCATAACTGGGAGTTCATCCACCAGCTGATAGATACAGGAAGAAGCATTTCAAGAAAATTAATCAATTCACTATAACTAAGTTTGAGAAATTCTTATAATTTTCAAGATTCTGTACTTATCTCAGATTAGCATTAAAGATACCTTCCTGAGATCCAAGTTACTTCTTCATCCTTGGTCTTGCCGGTTACAAGGGTTTCAACGTTTGGAAATCAGTCTTGTTTCACTGGGGATTACTCCAAGGTTTGAGCACTGTCTCTTCTAGTCTATGATTAAAATCCAAAGGAACACATTCCATGATCTGCATTTCCAAGAACTTTTCTAACAGTGTTCTAATAAATCACCTCTTAACCAAATCACCATTGGATGATTTATTTTCAGAAGCACTTTAGTGATAAATGTATTTTGATAATGATGAAATCTCTCGTTTGCAACTTGAGAGGATGATCCTGAAATTTAAAGCCCTGAATTTTTATCCAAATGTTTCTCTTTATTATGAATAAAGTTATTTCCATGGAAACAGTCATTTAGACAAAAACAGCCAATACAGTTATATTTTCTGGTTCTTTTCAGTCTCTAAATGGCTTCTTTGGAGATTACACATCATTCAATATATTAATGGACATGTTATTTGAAAAGGGCCATTATGAAGGTAAAGGAAAGATAATATTAATCACATAATAATACAATATAATTGCAACTGAATAATTTGATCTAATAAATTTTGTATGACTACTTTTGGATATTACAGAGCTATATCACATCTCTTAAAAATAATTGTAGCTTCCTTAAGTCTGTGTTCATTAGATGTTTGTTTTCATTCAGTGAATGTAATGATACTTGGTTTTGTTTTGTTTTTAATTACATTTTGGGGGGAAGGCAGCATGGAAAAATTTAAACCTTGACAAAATTGAATTTTGTCAGACCACAACATTAATTTTGCCATGGCACATGACATTGAATGTAAATGTCTATAGAAAGGAAAAGTTATCGTAGACAATAAGATTTAATTCCAAGAAATTCTCCATAGTACTTCAGCTTTATGACATTTAAAACTGAAATTACCACAGCACTTACTTCAAATATTCACAGACCTCCAAAATGGAATTAAAATTCTTTTTTAAAACAACTCCAAGTCTCAAGACAAGTTGCCAAGAGGTTTTGCAAGATGTCTATCACTTTTAATGTTTCTAATTTTTTATTATACCTTTTAATTATTGAGGATTTTGTAATGATTCTCTGGAAATATTTTTAGCATGATTCAGGTGCAGAATGATGCATCAAATTTTTTGCTATCGTAGCATATTGTTTTACTATTATGATATATGGTTTCCACTATTGCAATCTTAGAGTTTAGGTATACATTTTCTAATTGAATCCCCAACATGGAGAATATAGGCTGCATTGTTCATAGCCACACTCCTTGGCCCTACCAGGTCCCTGCTCCACCCAATGTAATTTTTAATACATTCTTTAATTGCATTGCAGTAACCTGTGGTATCATCTTGGCTTGCAAGAATGCATTTGAATCCCATAGGCATTCTTGGAAAGTAAAAGTGGTAAGCAGATATATCCCAATGATTCCTCTGGAAATGTACTGGAAAGTCATGAAAAGTCCATGAAATGTACTTTCCTCTAGAAAGATGGGGAAAAGATAACTAAGGAAGAACTTCACAAGTTTTCCTCTTGCTAAATTGTTATTTTTGGACTGCCCCACCCACCATGGCAAGCATTGTATAAATCAGCTTCTTACTATGGCAGAATTTTTGAGTGAGTGTGTATGACAGGCATTCATATGTCCCAAAAGAACCTATTTTCCCAAAGAGCTGGAAATACTGAGTTAAAATAAAGAATCTAGTACTGATAGAGGAGAATATTTGTAGCTCAGGGTTGAAATAAGGAGTCCTTGGTGCTCTCTGAGCTTGGTTGTTTTGTTGCAGATGTTTCATTATTGAAAATAGGTAACATCTGATAGTGTGATGTTACCTAGTTTTGGTAATTAAACAAAACAGCCATGCTCAGAGAACACCAAGGAATCCTGAAAGAATCTAGTGGTATGTAATTGATTCCCCCAAGTTTTTTTTTTAATAAATAATTTATTTCAGTTACAAATACAGCTTCTGTGCGAGCTGCACTGGCTCCCAGTGGTCTTCCGGGTGCGCTTCAAGGTGTTGGTTACCACCTTTAAAGCGCTCCATGGCATAGGACCTAGTTATTTCCGAGACTGCCTTCTGCCACTTGACGACCTCCCATCGACCCGTGCGCTCCCACAGAGAGGGCCTCCTCGGGGTGCCATCAGCCAAGCAATGCAGGCTGGTGACCCCCAGGGGGAGGGCCTTCTCTGTGGGGGCACCTACCCTCTGGAATCAGCTGCCCCCAGAGATAAGGAGAATCCAAGACCTCCGTGCCTTCCGCCATTCCCTTAAAACTTTCCTTTTCCAACAAGCCGGGCTGGCCTAACAATGCCTTTTAAATGATTTTAAATTTGTATGTTTCTTAAATTTCTGGCCAAATTGAGATATTTCCTTTTAATTTGTTCTTAATGTTTATATTATGTGTTTTTATCTGGCTGTACACTGCCCTGAGTTCCCAGGAAGAAGGGCGGTATATAAATTCGAAGTAAAATAAATAAAAATAAAAATATTATTAACTAGCAGTTGGCATATGCGATTATCTACAAATACTGAAATAATGCTTAAAATTAAAATTATATTCCACAGATGCTCTGAACGTGCTATTAGAAATGGACAGGGAAAATATCAGATTCAGCCAAGACACGTACTTGCTTGCATTTGCAATATGCTACAAACTGGTAATATATATATTTTAAATTGTGTTTAATATGATTTTGTGCCTATGTTTCCTCTTTGATTTAGGGTTTTTTTTTTTTTTAGCCTTTGTTTTTCTTATGACTAAACCCATAGTAAAAAGAATATCATTGAATGGCTGCATTCTTTCTCTCTCTGTCTTGGTGATTTCCCTGGAGTTAAAACAGTTGGTATTTTATAACTACAAACTCAAAGCCCAGGGGCCGGATCTGGTCCGTGGGGTGCCCTGGAAACAGCAAAGGACTGGCCTGCAGAGCCTCTGCCAGTGAAAACAGAGCTTAGGACAGTTGCATACGGCCCTCCCGAGCTCTGTTTTCGCTGGCAGAGGGTTGCAGGAGGCCATTGCAGCCAAAAACAGAGCTTGGGAGCCCATTTTCTCTGGCAGAGTGTTCAGGCCACCACAGGCGCCTCTGACACGAGTGACATCAAGCTGGCCATGCCCACTCTGGCCCCTCGAGGTCAAACACAACCCTGATGCAGCCCTCACTGAAATTGAGTTTGACACCCCTGTCCTAGATGAATCAAGAATATATAATATCTACATTTGACAAATAAATAAAAATAAATATGATTTTTAAAAATTAAAACTTCAGGTAAATGTGTTTAATATTGTTATCGCATTCGCTATTATGACATAAGATCATAATAGCCTCAGGTTACGACTTAGCAAACCAGTATTTAATGTGTCATATAGCCAGTGAGATTTACTCAAAGATGTCTCAAGGAGGATAATATTTATGATCTACGGTAGCTCTATAATAGCTACTTGGAATTCGAGAGGTAATGCACAACCATCAATATAAGTAGCCGTTGACAGCATGATCCTTCTTCCATTTGTCTTTAGTCCCCATTTAAATTGCCACATGAACTGTGAATACCATAGTACAGCTACATATTGTGTAAAGAACATCACAACCATCAATAGTTACATAAAACTATGATACACAAAAGCTGATCTTTTCAGTAATACAAAATACTGCAGTAATCTTTGTAAAGGATATACCAAAACAGGTATGAATCACAGTCATTTGGTAGATGTTTGTGTTTGACCAATATAAAAAAACTGTCCATAGTATCTTATTAATAAATTAATAAATTGGCCTGTTTTCAGTTTTGTTTTGCTTTTATAATTAGTGAATGGGTTTTTTGCATAAAATTTTAAAAGAATTTTGAACAATTTTCACAGCCCAAGCATTTCAAATTCAGTAAAGTCCTAACATCTCTGCATTGTAATCATACATATATTAAAAATCTTGCACCCTGCAGAACAGCCCAGAATCATGGAAATTTGTTAATACGTTACTTGAAGATAAGCATCTCCATGGACATGAGCTTTCAAGAAGAACACAATATTTTATAGTAGCACTTGGTCTGAAACAGGTACAGGATTATTTATTTCTACTATCAGTGCAGTTTGATGTTCTGTATCCTTGGATGTGGGTTTGTACAGTAACTTCAGTGCTGTGCCTTATGCTTAAAAAGGGATTAACAGTTTAAAAAAAAAACCTAAGGAAACAAATTGTAAGAATCCAGCGAGCAAACTCTCTGCAACAAATAAAACATCTGATAGGCCTGGAGGACAGACGGGTTTTCAACAACCTTCTGAACATCAGCAGGGTGGAGGGCAGTGGTGAGTTGCTCCTGGTTTGGACCGGTTCTATAGAACCGATAGTAAAACCGGTGGGAGGCTCCGCCCACTGACCCTGATGTCATCAGAAGCGATCTGTGCATGCAATCCCGTTGTGAAACAGTAGTAAAGGTAAGTAGAATCCACCCCTGGTGGAGGGCATATGGGTTACAGCAGGGATGCTGCCTCAGACAGGCACTCACTAGAAGTTACACTTCCTAGGTGCCAGTAGATTACATAGTTTTATTGAAGGGACTCAAAGCACACCTACTCTCCTCATTCTCACCAGATGCATAGAAATAATTAGAGAAAGGCTGTCCCTTTAACTAGGCCTTTATGCCATGAAGGGCTTTTTAGACAGTAACCAGCACCTTGAATTGCACTCAAAAGCCAACTAGTGACTTGTATAGTTTGTGGAGTTTTGGAGTTACATGGACATATTGTAGCATGCCCATTCTGAACTAGCTGTAGCTTCCACATGGACTTCAAGGGCAGACCTTTGTAGAGTGCACTGCAGTAGTGTAGTTTTGAGGTGATTAAGACATCAGTGATTGCCTCAGTGTCCTAATCGAGGAACTGATGGAACCAAATGTTTCTGTTGAAAGGCCCTACTGGGCCACAACCTCCCTCTACTCTTTAAGTTTAAGACAACCCTCAGATTGAATGCCAATCTTGAATGGGGAAATGCTTCCCCATCCTAGAATAAAGATGAAAAATCCCCAAAAGCCAGAGGGCCCAAATATTGCCAGTTTTGAGGTGGGCTCAGAGTGAGCTGAACAGCATATAACAGTGATGAATATGAAAGTCAACCCTTGGACATTGTTGAATTCCAGTTCCCAGCAGTTTTAGTCAATATGGCTAACTATGACAGAACATGGGAGTTCACCATCAGGCGATTCAACATATTGCTCACTGGATGGAGAGTAGAAGGGCATAGAGCAGGTTAATACATTTAAATTGCAGGGGAGGTGGGAATGCTATCAGTCTTGGTTGGAAGTCAACAAGTTGTCCCAACATGATAGAATATGGATAAATATAAGGGTGCATGGGAGTCAGCCTGTGACGTACAAAACCTCACTTTCTCTAAATTGAGATTATTATTTTTTAAAGTCAACGTTCTTCCATCAACACTATTCCAAGACAGATAAAATAAAACACCCATACTGGGAGCACATTTGTCCATGGTGATAAAGAAGTTGAAACCATCTTACATGTATTATTATATTGTAAATTTTATAGGGACATAAGGTCTATTTATATGTCACCCCCTAATAGAAATGTTCCTAGCTCGAGTATACAAATTTCATCAGAATTATGTTCTCCAGGATTTGAAACCCACTATTTCCAGTAGTGAAATTTTATGTTGCTGCAATGAAAATAAGACAGCAATTAAAGAAATAATTGGTTTAAGAAGTTTTCACATTTATCCCTAATACTACTTTTAGGTAGTTATTTTTAATAAGTTGCTTTGGGATATTTATATTACTTTTTAAATTTATCATTACTTGGGCAGTTAATATATTAATACAGTAATAGAGGTGTGAATGTTATATCATGTGATTTGTTTTACATACTGTATTTATTTGCTTCATTTTGTTATTCATTTAAATTTGCTGGTCATTGACTGAATAAATAAATACTACTACTTCTGATTTAGAACAATGTGTACATGATAGGTCTATTTATTATTGAGAGGTTGTGAGAGCTGATTGTTAGCTTTAGCTCTAACATTAAATAAAATGTTAGACAATAGTTTAGTTTAGTTTAGTTTTAGTTTTATTAAATTTGTATACCGCCCTACTCCCGAAGGACTCAGGGCGGTGAACAGGCACAAGATAAAATACAGAAATACAAAAGTTAAAAACAATTTAAAACCAAATTAAATAATATTGGCCCACGACAATTAAAATCCCAATAAATTTAAAACAAATTAAAATTTAAATTTAAAATTTAAAAGAAAGGGAAGAAAAATTAGGCCAGGCCGGCTTGCTGGAATAAGAGGGTTTTAAGAGCACGGCGGAAGGTGCGCAGATCCGGGATCCTCCGTGTCTCCAGGGGGAGCTCGTTCCAGATAGTGGGTGCCCCCACAGAGAAGGCCCTCCCCCTGGGGACCGCCAGTCGACACTGCTTGGCTGACGGCACCCGGAGGAGACCCTCTCTATGAGAGCGTACCGGCCGGTGGGAGGCTATTTGTGGTAGTAAGCGGTCCCGTAAATAACCAGGTCCTAAGCCCCCACAGAGAATGCTCCCCCCCTGGGGGTCGTCAGCCAGCATTGAATGGCAGAAGGCGGTCTCATAGATACCCAGGGCCCATGCCATGGAGCGCTTTAAAGGTGGTAACCAAAACCTTGAAGCGCACACGGAAGACCACCGGGAGCCAGTGCAGCTTGCGCAGGAGAGGTGTTACACGGGAGCGCCATGTTGCTCCCATAACCACCCGCGCGGCCGCACTCTGCGCCAGTTGGAGCCTCCGCGTGCTCCTCAAGGGGAGCCTCATGTAGAGAGCATTACAATAGTCCAGGCGGGAGGTGACGAGGGCATGAGTGACTGTGTGTAGGGAGTCCCGATCCAGAAAGGGACGCAACTGGCGGATCAGGCGAACCTGATGAAAAATCCTCCTGGTCACGGCCGTCAAGTGCTCTTCTAAAGACAGCCGTGAATCCAGGAGGACACCCAAGTTGCAAGCCCTCTCTGTGGGGGCCAGCGATTCGCCCCTAATAGTCAGCGATGGCGTCAACTGACTATATCGGGACGTCGGAAACCACAGCCACTTGGTCTTGGATGGGTTGAGCCTTTTTTAAAGCATTACTAATTATTATTTTTTTCCTTCTACAGAATGACTTTTTGAAGGCCCAGTACTATTTTTCACAGTTGCAGCCCACTGAAAGTATAGTATATGATAATCTAAAGGTAAATACAATTAATTTGTGTGTTCTAAGTTCTGATGGTATCTTTTAAGAGAGGGAATATCCCTTGTTTTAAACAGCATACGGCAATTTAGCCTGATCTATTCCAATGCTAATTAAAATATCTCTGCCTTATACTGTTTTCTTTATGTCCTTAATTTTTCAAGTGTTTTGATTTGCTTTATGGCAATGCTGGAAAAACATAAGCAGTTATTCATTTACTGTTCATCAACTCTATATTTAAATAATCAATGGTTAAATTATTCAAATGCGCTGACATTTCTATGAGTCACATCAGTGATATGGTTCTAAGGAATCTTCTTAAAATCTTTTGTTAATAAAAAATTCCATGGCAGCAAATGTAGGAATAAATAACACACAAGATGTTGAAAGAAAGTGGGCAAGCAGAGATAATCTCAGAGAGAATATGCCATTGAAAACAGGAGCAATTAGTATTCCATTTTTATCTATTTAATCATGTCTGATTCTTGGAGTCAGCCTGGTGGACAAGTCTGTGCTGTTTACTTGGCAAGGTTACTCATTTGCCATTGCCTCCTACATAGGGCTGAGAGGAAGTGACTGGCCCAAGATGAAGCTAGAACTCAATCTTCCGGTTTCTAGTAGTTTTGATGCCATAACCACTGTGTCAAAATATCTTTGTTTAAAATTGAAGATACAAAAATCTATATGGGAGTGGTAGGAAGAGGGGCAGGTGGAGGAAGGGACAGCAGATACAGGACAATCAGAAATCTAATGCTTATTTAGGAATAAAATAATTTTTTCTTCAGATATTGTTCCCGATTCCTCCCTCACATTCATACCAATTTTATTGGTTTGTTGTAATGTCTTGGACTTGAAGGGCAATGATAATTTCCATAGTAATAGCAAGAATGTTCCTAAGCAGCCCTTTTTAGCATAACATTCACCACTATTTTGGGCTGAATCTCCTGGGGAGGAGATTGTCAATGTGAAGAAGGTTGCTCTGAAGTTTCAATCCCAGCATGTTCTTTCCCTTAGTTCTGTGAGTAGAATAATTAATGAAACAGAAAGGTTCTGTAGCACAACTTCTATTGTAACTTTTATAATGCGAGTTTTATATTGAAAAATGTATACCTGGAATTTGCCACAATCGACGATCAGCAATAGCTGTAGAATTCATAAGGGTACCACATTCTCCATCTTTTATGAACAGTGCATTTGATTGATGATCATCAGGGCTACTGGTACAAAGACTTTTGACCTGCCTGTTTGGAAGGTTTTTCTTCTGACACAATCCAGAATCCGTTAAAGCATTATTCTTTTGTTGTGTTTGTATTGAAGATCCTTCTTTTGGCTGCCTTTGGAAATCTAAAGAATCTTGTGCAAACACTGGAAAAAGCTTCAAAAATCGATACATATTTTGTGAGAAAACCTAACTTCTGTAAGGATGTGGTAAGTGAAAATTATTTGATAGAAGCAGGCTTTTTTCATAGCTCATTTCATAGCTCATTTTTTCCCTTTCAGGCAGGAGGGGCTATCTTATGCATATATTTGTTGTTGTTGTTAATTGCAAAGTCATGTCTGACCCATCGTGACCCCATGGACAACGTTCCTCCAGGCCTTGCTGTCCTCCACCATCCTCTGGAGTCCATTTAAACTCAAGCCTATTGCTTCTGTGACTCCATCCAGCGACCTCATTCTTATGCATATATAAGCACACCCAACACTTTTGTAGCCTTTTTGGCTGCATACTATGATAATTTCTCTCTTGAGCTGTTTCTGTAGCAACTGAAATGTCACCCCAAATCCCACTCAAAGGAATAAATTGAAAAGCATTTTATACCAGGAATAAATGTACCCATGCTGTTGCGGATATCTCAGTTGTTTCTTCCACATCTCCCTGAAATTTGCTAGATTATTTGTACTACTGTATACGTTACATGCTTTACATCAGCTAAAAGTATTACTCGTTCAATAGAACACGCCCCTGTTCCTGATTTTTCAATCCAAAGTAAATTATACTGTAAATAGTGAGAATCATTGATCACTGTTATTTATAAATAAATCAGTCTGCAAAAAATTTGGCAATAATTATCTTGAAATAACCATTTATTTAAACAGCGTCTTAACGTATTGATAGAGCTTGCTGAACTTGGTTACCCTTAGGAATATTTTTCTCATCTACCATAATTAGTCCCTATTAACAAATATTTTGGGATATGTCTAACAATCCACAAGTTTAAAACTTCTCCAGCTTGTGGCTTTCAACTGCAAAAGATAAGCATTGAGGCATAGAGTTTAACAGGTGTAGTGCACCTTCATGACAAATTGGCAAGAGAAATTGGATTAGGGTCTTATTTCTGTACATTTGGTCAAAGTTTTATCATGATTTGCATAGAAAAGAACAGTGCTATATTGATCGCGGTTTGTTTGTTGTAATCTTACAGATAATCGCTGCCAGGGAAAAACTAGAACTTGATCCAGACTTCATTATTCAGTTTGAAGAAATTGTCACCAAGTTAAAAGTCTCAGGACAGATAAATGAACTGACTCTGGATGACCTGCTGTGTGAGGTCCCACATCCCAAAGGGTACAAAATGCAGCTGCTGAAAGAAACAAAACGGAGTCAACGAACGTTACAGCCTCTTCAGTCGTTTCTGCTAACTGATTGAATACACTTTCTCCATCAGGAATTCTGTCCTAGAATACAACTGCCTCTTTTACAAGATTTTCATTTAGTGTGGGGTTTTTTGAAGGAATACTGATATTCATAAATTATATGAATGGTTTTGCTAGTACATTGCCAAGTAAATAATGTAAAAACCTAACCTAACTTCATAGTAGGCATTCTGCAGAAACAGTTAAAACAATCTGCAGAGAAAATTGCAGTTGGCCAAATGCATCAAGGCTTTTCTTGATTCCAATTACCATGTTCATTGGTTTCTTTTGGAGAGAAAGTGATATGGAGAAGACAGAAAGGACTTTCCCTTGTTCCGTTCTTTTGAGCATAAAGGGAAGAACCTCTAAAGGGAAGAACCTCTGTTAAATAGTGTTACATAATGTTGAGCTAGGGAGACACAGCTTCAGGTCCACACTTAGCCTCAAAGTTCACTGAGCTATTTTTTGGGCTATTAACATATCACATTCACCCATGATCACTTAAGCATGATTTTGTTAGTAACCAAATTGACTAGATTTATTCAATATGCCAAACTATAACCACAGGGGCTGGATTTGCACAGTTAAGTCAAAGTCAAATAAGGCACATTTGGATTGAGTTCACCAAAAGTGGTCTGCTAAAATATAATTAGTTTGTGAATTATTACTATGTTTTTATCCTACATTATCCCTCTGTCTCAGTGGTGAACATATCTAATACCCCTATCTGTAATTTTCCCTCCAATAGCCACCTTGTGAGGTGGATAAGTCTGAGAGAGAGTGACTGGCCCACAGTCATTCAGCTAAGAGAGGCCTACAATTCAGTCTACTGGTTTCTAAAGCAGCACCTTTACCACTACGGGTAATCCTCAATTTACAATCACAGTTGGGACCAGAATTTATCATAAAGTGATATAGTTGTAAAGCAAGTCATTGTATGACCGAATCCAATTTTAAAATCATTTTACCACAGTGATTGTTGTTAAATGAAAAATTTGGGCATTAAGCCAGTTGGTTTCACCAATTAACTTTGTCAGAAGCCAGCTGGGAAGGTCACAAATCATGATCACATGCACACAAGATGATGCAACCATCGTAAATGCAAGCTGGTTGCTAAGCTCTCATATTGTGATCACGTAACCAGGGGGGTGATGTAGCATTCACAACTTTGAGGGTGGGTCTAAGGTCACTTTTAGCAAGGTTGTCACAGCTTCAAAATATCATTAAATGAACAGTTACAAGTCAAGTACTACCTGTATAGCAAACTGGCTCATGATATGGCATTATGCTGTAATACATAGTTTATATTGTTAATGTATGGTTCATTGTGTAGTGGGAGCACAGACCATTGGACTCATTCAGATAGCCATAGTTAGTTATTTTGGTATGGGCTTCGTATGCTTTCAAGCAAACCTTTTGGAAACTTCTGATCCAAAGATCTGTAAAAGATTTGGGAAGCCCTTACAAAATGCCTGTCCTCTCTGTTCTTCCCTCCCTCCACCTGTTCCCTGAGCCTACCAATTTATAACAGATTATTTCATAGTCCTGCCTGATTTCAATTTGTCTTGCTAATTTGGATTGAAAGTTCCTTATTTTTTTTAGCACGTATACATTGTTATTTTCATCTGAGTGTGTTTACCAAAATTCAGAATTGCCTCAGTATTATTTAGGAAACATATTTCATAATATCTTAGTAAGGAGTCATTTTCTAGGAAAAGGGATCCTTAACACTTAATGGAACAAGAGCTGCAGAAACTATATTGACAGAGTGGTAGATATAAATATGATACCAAACATGGAAATATCCAGGAAGCTGAAATCCTAAGCACTCCCAGTGCTTGGAAATAAGTACTGTTGAACGAAGAGTAGTTTGGGTCAGCCTGAACTATATGTGATGTCTGTATCAGACACAAATCAACAAGATTTTATGAATTTCCTTTAGATAGATTCCTATATAGCAACAAAACATATTTCTATGTACTCCTATCTTCAAATAATATTTTAAAACTGCCTTTAGAAAAAGAGATAATGTAGGAACTGAATTTTTGATTTTTCAATGTCTTGTCAAAATACTGAAACAGACAGTAGAGGGTGCAGTATTCATTCTTTGTAAAACAATCCATCTAAGTTGAATGGTGAATGCAAATTTTATTGGAGGCAATTTAAAAAATGTATTACCTTTTGTATTACAAAATTAGTTAAATATAAAATTAGAAATTAGAAAATTAGAAATACACTGAGTGTATTTCTAGGTGTGGAATGATTCTGAATTCCAGAATTTCAGGCAAAGAATAATTTTGGTGTGCTATCTGATAGGTCTTTTGGATTTACCTGCAAATTGAGGAATAGTGCATTCCCTCAAGAACTAGATTTAGTCCCAATTTCGCACTTATAAGAGAATGAAGATGTTCCTTATCACCCAGGCTTAGTTTATTTTAACTTCAGTTTTACCTGTCTCCCCAAAAGCTATTTACAACCCAGTTGTAACAATTGTCACCTGCACAAAATATGGGTGGGTTCACCCTTTTGACCGACCACAGAGAAGCTACAGCAGTGTCTCCCTCGCCTATCTCCCCCATCCCATATTGCTGGGTCCCTACATGCCTTGGGCCTGCTTTCCCACCCCACCAGCTCTCTGCATCCTTTGGGCCTGCTTCACAATCCACAAAGTTGCACATCCTCCTCTCCACCCTCCATCACTGATCAGTCACTTACCATCTGTACTGTAAAGCTCCAGAGTTAACACTGAGAGCAGGTCATTCCACTCCTCGGCTTCCTTAGGCTGCATGGATCCATCCAGGTAGTGGGTCCCATTTTTGGAGCAAATTCACATAGGTGAAGCAGCCTGCTCTCCTCTAATGCGAGCGCTGAAGATCTACAGAAGTTAAGTGAGAGATCAAGGGGTGTGGGTAGGAGGATGTGGGTTGCCACTTACCTTTTGTAGAGCTCTGGAGACCATGTGGAAGAACACTAGGCTGATCCACCCCTCAGCATCCCTACAGGCTATAGGGGCATAGTTCTCCAATGTGGCTTCTCCAAAAATGGCACCTTGTCCAGGACCATGTCACGTGACCTGCAGGGATGCTAAGGGGCAGAATGGCCTCCTGTTCCCCAATATGAGCTGATTGGTGATGAGTAGGAGAATATGGGACCCAGAGGGATGGGAAAGCAGGCCCAAGGTCTGCAGGGATCTTGAGGATGCAAATTGGGTTGTTTCAGGCCCTATGTATAGCTTAACACATTGTGCAAAGCAAGATAAGTGTAATGTATACTGTAAACCATGATTAAGCAAGCTGTTGTTTAGTGTGTTGTATGATCCCAGTGCATTTTCAATCTGTTTCCATAATCTTGAAATACTGATTTCAATAGTTTACAAAACATACTATAGATCTTTAAAGTCATCCTAAATAACTGAATGTTGAGAAACAACATGCATGGCTGTTAAATAACTAGTTTTCCGCTTGCTGCTTAATGCTGTCAATTAATAGTCTTTTTTAAAAAGTAATAACAGAAAGAGGTCTCCTTTGACAGTAATTGCCTCCAAAAGAGCATGCCTATTGTTTCTTGGGACTTGAATCAGCTGTATAACTATCTTGAACTACCTTGTAATATGATAAGAAGTATTGGAACATGCTCAGCAAAAATTCCCCAATTCCTAACAATTGAGTAACATCAAGAACAAAAAGGGTTTTCCTTTCTTCCTCTATTTTTATCTAAATTAAATGAAGTATCTGTCCTGTATGTGCAGACTTGAATGCACAGAGGTTCCCATTGTTGTGTTTTCTTTTGTCCATTAAGACACGTTTTATATACAGCCCTAATAGATAGATCTGATGAAAAGCAATGTAGCTCCATTGAGTCTAATCAAAGGACTATCTCTATCTTTTTTTTAATGTGATTTCTAATTGAACATAGCCTTTATGTTCATGTGGTAGTTTCTTGTCCCTATTTTCATATTTTATCACCTTGAACTTGTGGTTTTCACTCACAAAGTTCCTTTTTTTTCATTTATTGCTTTTAGGAGTTCATTGCAAGTAAGAGAAGTTGACATAAGCAGTTGATGGTAATATTTAAAATAAAGCTGGCAAATCAGTACAGGCAGATAAAATTCATAAATATTGCTGGTTGAAAGTCCCCTCCCTCCCAAAATAGAACACCTTAAAAGAGACACAGTATTTAAAAAACTGATAATTAAGTTTGAACCAGAAGACATAATAATTATACAATTATAGTAATATCATTCTGTTGCTTGTATTCAAAGCAGCAAAAGGTGAAATCTCGGTGATTGTCCCTTTTGTCTCCTTTTGAATTTATCTCTTCCTTTCACCATTTTGGAATAATATTCACTCTTCAGTTGCATCTGTCATTTAGGGGGATGCTGAAGAGCAGACAAACCTACTCAAGGGCTTATATATTTCTTCATAATACTAGCCAAGCACAGGTGGGTTCCACTTACCTTTACTACCGGTTTGCAACGGGAGCGTGTGTACATGCGCACGTTGCTCACACACATGCACATGTGCGCATTGCTTATGTGCATACACTTCTGTGCATGCGCAGAAGCTTCTGCGCATGCGCAGATCATCTATGATGATGTCTGGGTGGGTGGGCGGAGCCTTCTGCCATTACTACCAGTTCACAGGAACCGGACCAAACCAAGAGCAACCCACCACTGTAGCCAAGTACTGGGAAGCTAAAGCACCTAAACAGGTGAAACACCTAACAACTAAAACAAACTGCATGGGTGCTGTTCATCAGGAGTCAAGTTTGGCCCAAGGACATTTTTTACTCGTTCAAATGGAAATGCTTTATTGGAAGGTGAAGGAAAGTGGAGGTAAATTGAGAAACTCCTAAAAATCTGCAAATACATCCCTGGCTTATCTAGACATATCCCCTTAAGATTAAGAAATACCTTCTCTGTTCAAGACTGGCAAATTGCTGTCAAATCACTGGAGACAATACTAAAGCAGATCAATGATATGAAGTAGATTCCTAGATTATTCTGCTATTGCATATCAGTCTTCCCCAAATTGCAAGAGATAATGGATCAAATGCAGATAGTCCTTGACTTCCAACAGTTTAGTTACTGCGGCATTGAAAAAAGTGATTTATCACTGTTTTTTAATACTTATGACCTTTGCATCATCCTTATGGTCACGTGATCAAAATTCAGAAGCTTGGCAACGGTTGCGGTGTCCCAGGGTCATGTAATCACCTTTTGCAAACTTCTGCCAAGCAAAGTCAATGAGGAAGCTAGATTCACTTAACAACTGTGTTACTAACTTAACAACTGCAGTGATTCACTTAATTGTGGCAAGAAAGGTTGTAAAATGGGGCAAAAACTCACTAAAAATTGTCTCGGCAACAGAAATGTTGGGCTCAATTGTGGTCATAGGTCAAGGACTACCTATATTTGGAATTCTAAG
The DNA here is from genome assembly GCA_022577455.1 of Arizona elegans. NCBI lineage: Eukaryota > Metazoa > Chordata > Lepidosauria > Squamata > Colubridae > Arizona > Arizona elegans. The sequence continues at coordinate 62,416,892 of JAKOOJ010000008.1, forward strand.
AGCTGTCATCCAACATATTTGGATAGTTGGAAATGATTGATTAATGGAGTAGAGCATAAATATATAAATTGTAACAGAAACTTTGTTTTGCAGTTCTAAAAATAATTGCATTATGGGGAGGAAGAAAAAATAAAGCAGCCCATTCTTTGGAAAGAATGCATTTATGCGTCAAACTTTGATAGTTCCCATTTCAGAATGTCCAAAAAAAAAGAGAGAACTGGAATAGAAAAGACTGATGCCTATATAAAATCCTCTCTGCGGTTAAGCAGTTTCAGGGGAAATTTAGACCACAGAATCTGTTTTGTTGTACTTTTACTACCTTTTAGAAAGGGACCTGGATTAGCAATGAAGATAGATTGTGGCTTTGAAGTCTCATGGTTTTTTCTGAAGATTGAAATAAGATTTATTCTTTTAATGTCAAAAAAGAGCAGAAGAATATTCTGTAACCCTATTTCTTGACAACAGATATAGTTTAATATTCTTCCAAAATTGGAAGTAGGAGGAGTTGATTTCCTAGACTATCTTATAACCTTGGATGGGTTCCCATCTGAATATTAACCAGCTGTTACCTGCAGATCATCCAAGATTGGTTTGGTGCTGTTATTGCTTAGACAAATAGGGACAGGCTTGGGCATAAAAATCTAAGCCTAACTGGTATTTTTGTTTTAATTTAATTTTTAAAAATTACAATTATTTTTTCTTAAAATGTGTTACATATTAATAGTAATGTATGATGAATGTGTGTGCACATACGCACATTCATATTATAATCAAACTGAATACGCTGTAAGAGGAAAGCTTCTTCACTGAAAATTATGAGGTCATAATCTACCACACTGGTTCAATATAGGTTGGGAGACAGATGTTTTTTTGACTTCCCAATGTAGGGCTGTGAGAGAAAGACTGGTCCAAAGTCATCCAACCAGCTTCCATGCCTAAGGAAGAACTAGAACATAAGTCCTTCCCATTCCTAGTGCAGCACCTTAACTGTTATACCACACTGTCTCTCATAATTATTAGTTAACAGATTATGTTTAAAAACAAAACGTAAAGTAACTTTAAAAAATGTAAAAGCCTAAACCAAGCAAACAAATTATTATTCTAAACAAAATAAAAAAAAAGATGAAAGAAAAAGTCAAAAAAAGGAAAATAACATTTAAAATCCTACTAATTAAAATACCAAATTATTCAAATATACAAATTATATTACTATTATATTACTATTCTGCAACTTGATACTATTAATTTTAAATTCAAATCACTACATCTTTGAACCATAACGAGTTACACTTCAATTTTCTCTCCTTCAAAAGAGGGGCTAAGGAGTGACAAAATCGCTTACAGTACATAAATATCCTTCTAGAAACAGATCATGACCTTTTCTCAAAAGAGTTCAACCAAGATATACTTAATGATTTTCATAAACTGAGAGTCCTAATTTTTCTTCCAAGAACTGGCTCACTATTAGCATTTATATCTGACCAATAAGGAATTGGCAGTTGACATGTTCGTGACAAATGTGTTACTTTTTCAATTTAGAAACCTTTTTTTAAAGGTGGGTCAACCTCAAATGAACAGATACATCAATACCTAGATTTAAATCCTGTGTCCTAACTTACTAATGCTTTTACCATCGTTAATGTTTTATGAAACGGAGTATTTGTAAATGTTAACTCATGACTTGTATGAAAAAATTCCTTAAATGCTTCTGAAATCAATTTATAAGATGTTGTAGACCAGCCTGGCCAGAAATGTTCTGGGCCTCCTGATTCAGATAATTCATAGTAAGCCATTGCAGTCATATTTAGATTTAACAATGACAGCAAATGCACTCAGCTCCAATATTCTGTGTATTTCAAAAATCTCCAGATGACAGTGGAATTTTAAGTACTAGGATTTAAGAGCTAAGATTAAATAAGTCTTGACTCAAAGTAAAACTAACTGCTTATTCAAAATGATGAAGGAAATTTGCTTTATACAAATTAAAAGCCACTATTTAAAAATACTTAAAAGTGTCATAGGAATCCAATCATTACTGTATAGTTTCTAAGTCTAAACCAAGGCTTAAGATCAGTGGTGGGTTACAAAATTTTTTACTAGTGGTTCTGTGGGTGTGGCTTGGTGGGCGTGGCATTGCTTGGTGGGTGTGGCTTGGTGGGCGTGGCAGGGGAAGGATACTGTAAAATCTCCATTCCCACTCCACTCCAAGAGAAGGTTATTGCAAAATCCCCATTTCCTCCCGATCAGCTGGAATTTGGGAGGCAGAGAATAGATGGGGGCAGGGCCAGTCAGAATTTTTACTACCGGTTTTCCGAACTACTCAAAATTTCTGCTACTGGTTCTTCAGAACTGATCAGAACCTGCTGAAACCCACCTCTGCTTAAGATACTGTGTGAGTCTAGGCCAGAGGTCTTCAAACTTGGCAGCTTTAAGACTTGTGGACTTCAACTCCCAGAATTCTCCAGCCAGCTATGCTATGCTATGCTATGCTATGCTATGCTATGCTATGCTATGCTATGCTATGCTGGCTGGAGAGTTCTGGGAGTTGAAGTCCACAAGTCTTAAAGCTGCCAAGTTTGAAGATCTCTGGCTTAGGTAATTACAGTATTCCTTATTCAATACCTCATAGTGAGAAAACCATGACTTACTTTAGAGAGCCATCTTCTCTTGCCCTATCATAGAAACATTGAAATATGGTGATCATTTCCTTTTACATGGTAAGATCACTGAACAGAGTCATTGGATTTACACAGCATGAAAAACCAGGGTTTTAAAACTTTTCCACCAAATACAACAGCCCGTCAAATTTGGGCTGAATTGGAAAATTGCTACAGGCCTGTCTCAATTGAATCTTCATGTTTATTCATGTCTGAACTCCACGGTTCGAGATTGAAACCCGGTGAACAAATTGGAGGGCATTTGACCAAACTGAAAGGACTGAGAACAGAATTGAGAGAAAGAGGCCATAACATTGAAGATATTCAAATGATCAGCATCGTTATTAACTCTTTGAATTATGAATTTTGTTGCAAAATTATCCTATACTACTACTTAGCAAAAATAAACAAGCTCTTTGAATATGAATGAAGCAGACCAGAAAGACTTTCACAAACACACAATCAGTAATGAAATCTGAATCAAACAGGGACACATTCATTTGTGTTCCATAAATGGATAGTTCTATATTTTATACCACAAAGGTCAGATCTTTTAATAAGATACAGTGAGTGACATGACATTTAGCTGGCACATTTTCAGGAACTTCATTCAATGAAATAGGTGAAACCAGTAGTATATTTGGGGACGGGGGGAAAAACACTGCATGAAATTTATCTAGATAGCAAAGCAGTAGGCAGAAATAATTATAGCTAAACTGGCCTAACTGGACATTTAAATTGAAGGTTAATCATGTTTACCAAGACCAGCATATTGATACTTAAAATAAAATGCGGTACAAATGTATGTAGCTAACACCAACCTCTTCTTTCTGTTTCAGTATATGGCTACTGGAGTGCCATTCTTTAATTAGGAAATAACTAATTTTGTTTCCCAGTAAAGGGGCATATAATAATCTTGCTGGATTAATTGTATATAAATAATTTCCATGCCTCTTTTCTAACTAGTATTTATCCATTAGTTCTAAAAATAAAAGTTTTAGGTTCAATTTAATTAGAATGTAAATACTTTCGGACTTTGCAAGATGGAGATTTAAGAAAATTCAGGCTTTCTAAGAACAAAATTGTCTGATCCATAATTTTGATTGTTTTTATAACACCAACATTCTCCATATAGTTATTGATTGTCACTGTTTCCTATCTATTATGCATCATGACTTTGTGTCATTATGATATATTAAATAGATATAACAGATAATTCAAATTGAAAAGCTGAGTGCCAAAGAATTAAGGCCTTTGAACTATGGTGCTGTAGAAGACTCCTGTGAGTCCCTTGGACTGCAAGGTGATCAAACCGGTCAGTCCTAGAGGAGATCAACCCTGATTGCTCTTTAGAAGGCCAGATCCCGAAGATAAACCTCAAATACTTTGGCCACCTAAATGAGAAAGATGGACTCACTGGAGAAGAGCCTAATGCTGGGAATGATTGAGGGCAAAAGAAGAAGGGGATGACAGAGAACGAGGTAGCTGGATGGAGTCACTGAAGCAGTAGGCGTGAGCTTAAATCTACCAGAGGATGGTAGAGAAGGCCTGGAGGAACATTGTCCATGGGGTCGAGATGGGTCGGACACGACTTTGCAACTAACAACAACAATAATTCAACTATTATGTGTAAAAGCTTTTTAGTTGTCATTGAATGATTATAATGAAAGAACCAAAGGTGAATTTGATGGATAATTGTGGGTCATTTTGAATGAATAGTCAAGTTTTTCTGCTGTGACTTCAATGGATGGGATGAAATGAAATGAAAAAATTACAGAAAAAGTGATTGGGCAATTGGAGTCTAAGGATAATGACAGTGATAAATGGTATTTGCTGAGAAACAGTTACATTTGTTTTAAGTATATAATTTAAGACTACATCTATTCATATGTAAACACAACAAAGAAATGGTTATACTACATCTGAAAACACAATTGCTTTAATTCAGTGGTGAAATCCATTTTTTTTTACTACCGGTTCTATGGGCATGGCTTGGTGGGCATGGTATGGCTTGGTGGGCGTGGCTTGGTGGGGGTGGCAGGGGAAGGATACTGCAAAATCCCCATTCCCTCCCCACTCTGGGACCAGCCAGAGGTGATATTTGCTGGTTCTCTGAACTACTCAAAATTTCCGCTACCGGTTCTCCAGAACCTGTCAGAACCTGCTGGATTTCACCCCTGCTTTAATTCCTTAGTAAAGAATATGAGGGAAATTGGAAGTTCTGATTTTGGAACAATACCAAGATGGATCTTGAAGGGAAATGGACATGGAAGAAAACTTAAAAAGTGAAACCAACAGGAGTGAAAGTGTTTTGACTTCAGGAACAGAGAATGTGAGTCCTGTCTGAAAAAAGTGTTAAGTAGATTGATTTCCCAAGAGAATGAACAGAAAGTGGATGTAAGAAAAAAAGGATGTGAAAGCTGCCTAAAACCTATTGGGAAAAAATTGTATTATGCCAATGGGAAGTATGAAAAACGATGTTTGGTGAAATGTTGAAGTGAAAGAGATTGTGAATAAAAGAACATGCATTTAAGAAAATGCTGCAAGAATGGGGATGAAAAAAGATGGTATATAACGGTTGTAGAGAGAAAATTACATTTTCTTATGTATAATTTTATTAAAAGTTTTAAAATCAAAGGTAAAAATTAATACAAATTAATGTAGGATAAAAAAATCAAGGAACTAAAAGTGCAAAAAATAATAGAAAAGTAGAAAATGAAGATAGAAAGAGATGGCTTCTCATCTTTACAATAGTTATAAGCACTATTATAAATTTATTTTCTTTCTCTAAGGTTACATCATGTCATTGTATAATCTAATTTATTTAATCATCAAAACAATATAAGTTATTTTTCGTTTTTAGACAAAAAGTCCATAAGTGGTTTTCAGTCATGAGAAAAAGACATTTTCAAGTAATGTAGTCAAAGAGGATAAGGAACAATGAAAATTAAAACGGGAAAAAATCTGCAAAACAGTTTTGATAGAAAGAGAAATTGTTTTAGAAGTGAGAAAAGAAAATTAAACAAGGCCTCCAGGAGAGTGATAGGTTTAAAAATAAAACTGGTAAAATGATTGAGGATGAAACTGAAGTGAGGAAATGTTGGGGGATTTTAGAGAAGTGTATTAAGAATTATATGTGTAGAGTAGAAATAAATGAGGAAAGGAAAGTTATAAATGTAGGATGAAGGTGTAGATTTTGGAACTGAACAAATGTTGAAATATTAATCTGGTTTGTTTACAGATGTGTGACCTGAATAATAAGTGTGAGCAGACTTCCCCGACTGTGTAGAGATTATTGTTTCTCTACACTTTTAACATTATTTTGCATTGGCCCTATTTTCCTAATATGTTCAGCTTGGTCATTTGGAAGAGAGAAAGAGACAATGATCGTAGAAACACCAAAAAGAAATAAGTTAAACCAGTCAAGTATCTTACCATATTTAGTCTGGGACCCCCAAACTAAAGAGTGCCAAACTAAACTAAAGAGTCCAGCCCATGGACACTCTTCAAGACATTTATTGTGGCTTTAAAATAACTTTCTGGACTGTAGGGACACTGCCTACTAATGTTAGGATTTTCACTATAACATAGATGCACAGACTAGGCCACAATAAGAATCCAACCTAATGTGTCTCCTGGCAATTATTAGTCCTGGTTGGCTGAACTGGGCAATGGTGCCAAGCAGTCCTGCTCTGTAGAAAGGCCAATTCATTCTCATGCTTCATGGCAGATCCAGCTTTAAGGCAGTGACAAGCATACTGAGGATACTGAGCAGGAGCAAGCCTGGAAAGGGAGAATAGACTACAAGGGTGGAACTGTCCCAGAAAGAGGAGAAGGAAGAGGCATCCCATCATTAGCACCTGGGTGACAAGTGAGGAAGATGGCAAGCAAGTATGGCATGGGAAGGAGGAGGAGGAGGAGGAGGAGGAGGAGGAGGAGGAGAAGAAGAAGAAGAAGAAGAAGAAGAAGAAGAAGAAGAAGAAGAAGAAGAAGAAGAAGAAGAAGAAGAAGAAGAAGAAGAAGAAGAAGAAGAAGAAGAAGAAGAAGAAGAAGAAGAAGGGGAAGCATCTAAGAAGAGATCCAAGGAAAGTAGAGTATGCTTCTGTCCAGCTATTGAACTAGATCCCCATGTAGCGGTCATAATAATTTTGAATGTGAGATTCCTGAATTAGCCCCAAATACTCTCAATGCACAAAGTAAATTAACCCTGTTCAATTAATCACTTATGAGAATGTTGGAACTCTGTGAATCAATCCAATTTTTATACCATTTTTAAAAAGAGAGAGAAAGAACATTGCTCTATCAAGAGCATGCCTTGCCACTAAAGCAAACAAGCAAGCATACAAACAAAAAACCTCTAAAACAAAAAATTCTGCCAAAATTAGGCAGGACTTCCCAACCCAAAAGGTATTATCTGCAGTAGCTAAGCCCCTCCTCCTCCTGCCTGTCTGGATGCTGGGAAGTGACCAATGATATCCTGACCATAAAATTTAATGCAAGGGATAAAAGTCAGTCCCTGAAAAAGTAGATGAGATTTCAGTAGGTCCCAAACCAATGACTTTTGACTCAGATATTGTAAATCTATGTTATGGGAATTTGGTGGCTGGCTGGCTTGGGCATGTTGCAGAAATGAGGCAGCATTGTGAGCGTGCTCAGTGTACTTTGTACACGGAGTGAGAACAGGTGTTATATTTATCAGGAGATGTTTCTGGCACTTTTTCCCTGGTGCACTGTACCATTTTTTAGGCCAGCAAAAGTTGATTTGTGAAATTTCAGGAGACCTGATAATATCAGAATTACAGTTTGGCCTGCAGTTTAAATTGTGGGCCTGCGTGTCAGTGTGCCATTGAGATTAATAGTGTAATATCATAAATCAAAATTACTTCAATAGTATAGTTATGCATATATTGACCTATGCACACAGGTCACAATGAATACCTTTATTTGTAACCATTTTGGAACTTTGTACCAAGAGACAATAATCACAGGCTCACCATTACTGGAGAGGCCACGATTTGTTTCAGTCATTTCCTCTTTTTTATCTAAGCATTCCAGCGTTTTCCCCAGGAAATTCTTTCCTATTCATTTTGAGTGTCTTTCAGGGAAGCCAACAACATGAAAGTTCTGAAAAATGTTGTCTTATTTTGACATCATAATCAGATGTTTCCCTTTTCTTTCAGCTTTTAGAGAAACAGCCCAACAGCCTTCGGAGTAAAAAAAAAAGAGAGAGAGAGAGCTGGAAAGTGCCTGTGTAACTGGCAATAACCAGAGTTCGGCAACCTAGTTCAACTGATAAAAGACTTACTAATACAGGGACCATTCATACAACTTTGTTGGGTTTTGGATGTGAGACAAATGTGTCATTTGAACTCCAAAATGGAGCTAACTGACGGTGTCCACAAAACTTGCCAATGCTAGATTTGATTAAAAACAGACCCCGCATTGTTTGGAGTTAAGCTAACTTCACCCACTGAACTAACTCTCAGTGTTATTTGAACGCCTGACCTCAGGCTGATACCTCCCACACACCATCTACTGTATAATAGAGGCAAAGACTGTGTAATCTTTATCTCTGCAGTTGTTCCAGTTTTCATTCCTGCTGCTGAGGCTCTCCAAAGCAGCGCCAACCCAGTCTTATTGGTGCAAAGATTAACAAGCAAGAGAAATTCTGAAACAATGAGTTTCTGGGGTGTAGACATGCAACATAACTTAAATTTAAATACTTTAATAATTTCAAATGTAAATTTATTTGGCTACATGGGATGAACTAAAAGCCTACTCTTAAGACTAACTAATTCAATATATTGTTATCTGCTTTTCGGAAGTTTACTTTAATAAGATTCCTCTTGAGGAACAACTACTGTAATTGAATATTATCAGGGTAAGCAAGGAAAGCTTATTTAATTCATTTATCAAGATTTATAGGTTGTTCATATATATATATATATATATATATATATATATATATATATATATATATATATGCATAACTATATACATACATACCTATTTGCTAGTCCCTCTCAGAGTGAGCAGTGTTATGCAAACTGTAGGAAAAAGTAAGAAATGGGAAGCCAATAAAAGGTTTGAGAAAATATAGCTCACACCAACTTAACACCAACATTATCCATTTACAGTGAGATATATGTTTTATAATATAGGTTACTTCAATTTTCCAAATATCTTACATGTTATTTAAATTTATCTCTGTAAAATGTTCTAATTGTCAATTATGTGTGATTGTTGGTTTGGGCTTATAAACGCTTTTTTCAGTACTTTCAAAACATCTGATCCAAACAAGGAATATAGTAATATATTTTGACTATCTATATAAAACCATTAATTTGTTTATATTTTACTTGCATTCTTTCAGAAATTGTAAATATGGCATTTATAACCAACTGATTAACAGTGATTATCCAATAATTTACCCATTTCACTGACCACTTGCACACCCTCTCATATCCAATTTTAAATAAGAGCTCTTCTAAAGCATCAATTTCTCATGAAAACTATAGACAAATTTTAATTTCTTAGCAATAAGGCTTCAACATGTATAATTCTTTTAAGTGCAACAAATTTAACTGTACTTTCGTATAAGGTTAAAGTATTTGCCAAGTTTTCAAAGATGCCAAGTAATAACTCCATGGGCTCGTAATAGTATGTTTTCAATATTATTTTCATTCCAATACATTACAGATAGCAAGACCTTACATTCAGTTGCTGAGACCCAAATATCCAGAATGGCCCAGGATGTCTTCTTAAATATACCAATGTTTCCGGCACCATACTAAATATTAAAGGAGCATCCTTGCCAAGTTTTAATATAAGAAATATTCCCTTTTCATTCAAAAAATGAAATGTGATGGAAATCCAGTTTGCTTATAGCCTATGTTGTGGTATGCCAAATACTTTTTCTATATCCAAAGAAGCCAATGCTTCTATTTCATTATTGTAATACAATGCTAAATGATTTAATATTGTTGGAGATTTGTTGTGCTTTTATAGATCAAAATTGTGCAAGATTAATTGTTAAAAGTAAAGCTTTTAGTAGTCAAAGTGTCTGTCATATCTTAATATCTACATCTAATAAGGGCAATTTGGTTAATAGCTCACACAACTGTACCAACCTCATAATATGATATGGATAATCCCTTTTTCAAAAGGCTTTTTATATGTTACTACAAGGGAGCAGCCAGATTTTAGGAACCAAGAACTGAAGCATCCCTCTGAATGATTCATGGAAACCATATCAAAAATATTTGTTTGGGTCTGTAGGGGTTATTAGCAATGTCTTGCAATGAAATTGCAATGCCTTGTTGTTAGAAATTCTGTATACAGCATATACATATGTGCAGTGGTGGGTTTCAACATTTTTTACTACCAGTTCTGTGGGTGTGGCTTGGTGGGTGTGGCTTGGTGGGCATGGCAGGGGAAGGATACTGTAAAATCTCCATTCCCATCCCACTCTAGGGGAAGGTTACTGCAAAATCCCCATTTCCTCCCAATCAGCTGGGAATTGGGAGGTGAAGAATAGATGGGATGGGGCCAGTCAGAATTTTTACTACCGGTTCTCCGAACTACTCAAAATTTCCATTACCAGTTCTCCACCTGCTGAATCTGCATATGTGTGTATATATATATGCGTGTGTATATATACATGTGTATGCATGTATATGTATGTGTGTGTGTGTGTGTGTGTGTACACAGAACAAACAAAGTGTACAGTCCACATGGGCCTTTCTGCTGCTGTATCTTACACTTATTTGCTGTAGCCAGCTATGACTGGACCCATAATTTGTTAGAAATTCTGTTTATATAGCCCTACAGTTAAGCAGAAAAGCACATGGTGACTGTGCACTTTGTTCTGTAGGGCTATATAAACAGAATTTCTAACACTTGTACAATCTATATCTTGGAGGAACAATCAAGTACAAGACAATGCTAGTCTAGATAGATAATCTCTTTAGGCCAGTTTTCTGAAGTTCTACTTTTGTTTATTGAAGGATCAAGACATTGTTTCATATCTATAGCCACAGACATTGCAGAGAAAGGAAAAGAAAGGGGGAGAGTTGAAAGAGATACATGGGGCAACCAAGTAAGTGCTCATTTTTTTATCGTGTGAAAAAGAAGTATTTTTAACAATGAAGTACCATTATTCCAAAAAAAAAAAAAATGCCAGTAACAGTCTTAACTAAGTATCCCAGTTTAGGAAAATCTGTTTCAGATTTTAGCAGGTAATTCTTGCTAAAATCACCAGCAAAAGCACAACTGAAAACAGTAGTTTTTAAATATGCAGTTGAGGGAAATAAGCAGTTTCATCTTCTTGACTCTCCTTTAGTTTTATGAACCCTAATATTAGTGAGTTGGGAAGATCATAAATGCTGTCTAGAACTTCCTGTCCTAACATCTCAGAGTGATGTGATAAAATATTAGAATCCACATGAGCTTCCTAAAATGGACATTTTCTATTTCTAAAGTGGAGTTTCTTTTACTATATAATATTCATAGATACCTATGATTGTTCCCTGGCTTCAAAAAAACAGAAGGAAATTTGTACATCATAAAAATTGCTTCCTATTGCAGTGTGAATAACTCAACTGGTAGCAAATTGGCTGTTTGCCACTCAACATTTAAGTATTGAAGTGTGTCTATAACTAGAACTCTACAACTGTGGTTTGGTTATCACCTGCCCAACTGTGGGATGAGAAGAACAGACCTGACGGAAATATGTCACCCAACACATTTGATTGTCTTTTATTATCTGACAATTGATAGATCATTCCAGGTTCAAGGGTCTCAAGACACCTTTTTTAGGTGCATCCCGTTCCATAACTAATAAGACAATTGTGTCCTGGAATTTAGTTACTCCTCTGCCCTTAAACTGAAGGATGTTAAAACTTTCTTATAAAATTTCAGGGCACAAAGCTAGATATTACTGTGAGGGGAAGTTACACAAGGAAGCAGTCAGGGTGTAGATAAGAGAAACAAAGGAAGCCGCTTTCTGTCACTCAGGATATTTCTCTGTCTTGTCCAGTGTTGTCCATCCCAGAGGTGAGCACCCTAAAGCCCTTCAGCTGTTAGATTCTAGTTCCATTAGCTCTATCCAGTATAATAAATATTGAGGTCCAATAGGGTTGTATTCTAATTGGAGGTGTCCCAGACATTAGAACAGACTGTGTTTCTGACATCATCTTTCAATATGCCCGTGTATTAGATGAAGATACCAAGAAATGCATCTGAACTCTGTGCAAATCGTATACTTTAACTCAATGGCCTCCAACCTTTTGAGCACCAGGGACCAGTTTGATGGAGAGAAGGTTTTTCTGCAGACCAGAGGGGGTGTGATTTTAGGCACTGTCTGCATCCTACATTTGGGGCTTGTTTGCATGACTAGGTTGCTGGCATGCCGCGGCCCGGTAAATGGACCAGGGGTTGGAGACGCCTGCTATATCTAATATTCTCCCCATGCAGACTTAGGAAAAAAAAAAAGAATGGTAGTGACCATGATACAGGATGATTTCATTCTTTTTCTAATCATTTTATTAGATGGTGAGGTTTTGACATTGCTTTGGCCCAACTGCCTATTTTTCTGACAGCAAAAATGCTCTACTGTGGGTTGGACTGAGAAAGATGACTGGTCCAAGGTCACCAAGCTGCTTTCATGGCTAAAATGGGATTTGAACTCATGGTCTCCTGCTTTCTAGCTTCAGGCCTTATTGTTGGAAGAAATATCCTTCTGGGTTCAGCTCCAAGTGGGGAAAAAGACACTGGAAATATGGAGACTGCTTGGAAGGATGGTTTAATGGTGGCCAGGATCACATGGCTTGAGTTCCTGAACAGAAAAGGGGCGAGATACAGCTGAGTCCCCGGGTTTTATGCTCTCTCTGGTTTTGAACTTCCTGGGGTCCCGAAAGAGTATCCTGATTAGTTGTCAGACTCCCAGGGGGTGGGAGTCTTAGCTAGCCTTGCTGGCTGATGTAATCTTCCCAGTTGCCATGTGGTGAGTTTCTGTTGCTATTGTGTTGCAGATGGGTCCTATTGTCAAAGATTGAGTTTCTGCCTCTGGCCCATTAACAAAGGGGGGGAGGCAGGAAGGTGGGAGTTGCTTTGTCTTTAAAACATGTTTCTCCATTTCTCAACCAAGGAAACATAATATTCTGCCTTTTTAATATTTCCTAAAATATTTCATTCTTCTAGAAAAGGGGTAGGTGCTAACTTCCTACACCACTAGACGAAAACCAATTTCATAGATGCCTGTCAGTAGCAAAATAAGTATGCCTTTTTATAGAAAAAGGTTTTTCTTTTTCAGCTTAAAATGTATCTGGATGATTATTATTGCGTTAAGATCAAACATCTCCACAGTGTCGGAAATGATCCAGCAAAGGTCTCCGACTGTGTGCTCCAGTATATAAGTATAGAGATGCCAATTATTAAGTACAGGCTTCTCATATGTCATAGACTCCATTCTACAAAACAGACCATCTGTCATTAATTCAGCTTCCTATACTTATATTTTACTACTAATTAAAATAAAGCAAGTTAATGGGGACGAATATGTGTGCTAAAAGATTATTAGAGCTGAGTCAGATCCAGTTCAAAGATGGTAAACTTGGGGGGTCCCATATACCCTATCCATTGGCTATGACTTTTCAGGTTATTATTGTTGTAACCATCCATATCCAGAAGGTTACAAGCTCATAATCACTTGTCTCTTTCTTGATCCCTTTAAAGTTTGGACCACTTATGACTGTCCAATCTGCTGTGAGTGACTGTAGCTCAGTGCTTTCCAATAAAAAAAAAGTTTTCAAGGGCAAAGCAGCTTTAGGAGAAGTTAAAACAAAAGTCAAGTTGGTGGCTGCAATCAGGGTTGATCATAAAGTTGCAACTGCCATGTTGATGATTTTTACTCTCTTGTAACCATCTTTGTTTATCACAATATTCATAGTATTTATATTTGTAGTAAATATAAGCAATACAGTTTTCAGTGGATTAAATGAAAAACATATTAAATATATACAGTAGTTTCTTCTTTTCTGACATTAGAATGCTATAACTCGTGTCTGGTAATAATGATTCCATCACTACCAGTGAAAAACAACAACACTCAAACGTCTCATTGAAAACAAAAATGCAAAATTTACCACTATAATCTAAACCATTTAACTTTTGTCTGGGAGATTCAAATATCTTTGGAACTGTTTGCCACTTGTTGGCTTGCTTGAATCACCATTGTTTTCTTCCGGCTAAACTTTTTCTTCTGTTGCTTAGATGTATCTAGCATGAATCATGTTCACATATACGCCCACAGATCCAAAGTGCAGATATTCAGTGTGCTGAAAATAAACAAGAGCCGTTATCTATATTTGCTCTAACCCAGTTCAAGTGCCACTATGTACAGCCATTCAGATATTGGCCTATGCCTCAGTAGAGTTTTAACATCAGGTTTCACATACTAAGTTAAATTGTGATATATTGTGTTACAAAGCCACCATTTTTGAGATGAAATATGATGAGTTATTCTCACACCATATTGAGCAATATGATCCTGTTTAAAAATCACAATGGCTAAAGTCACAGAACATATTAAGCCAAAATCAAAATAGCTTACATTATGATTTAGAACAATGTGCAAACTCAAAGACAGGTGATTTCTGCTTGGAGGACATTAGTCTAGTGAAAGTCACTTTTCTCTCATGAAGCTCCAGTGTTGTTTAAGATCATTGATTGTTGTCAGATAATTTCTTCTCACAGCACTTTCATTATGGATACATTCAAAGGTTTTACTGGTGGTGGTATAGAGCCACTTCTCCTTATGAAAAATTGGGTATTTGAGAATCTTTCAGTTGAAAGGTAGGTAATAAACTTTCCGACTAAAACTCCAGTGGTGGTACCAATCTGGAGGATTGTCCTATGGCTATGGATGGGATTCATATATAGTGAGAAACACAATGTGTGTAGTTATATCCTAGTATGTTCTGTAAACCTTAATTTGTGCAATACATCATGGAGAAGTAAATTATAACAGTGTATTATTTGAACAAATTCTGTGTATATGTCTGCTTCTTCACCGAATGATTAGACCATAGGGAATTTTCAGGGATGCTCTGTTATGCAAAAGGAACTCAGTTCAACTGCCAACAAAGATGCTGAAACAAATATATTATAAAAAGGTCAAGCCTTTTGTACCCCTTTAAAATTTGTTGTTGTATCTAGCAAAGCGGAAACGCTAAGAGCCACATGAGAGTATCGTGGTCCCTCCCAGCTATCAAAGGCACAGAGTTTCCTCCACATGCTGAACGAGTTTACAGTGTTTCCAAAGTACACAAGCAAAACCTTTCTCCATTCACGTTGTTCCCTGAAATGAATACTTCACAAAACTACAATTACTAACCTTTGCTTATTGTTGTAAATTGTTTTCATTATGTGTTCCAGTCATTATTTATATTAGTATCATTTTATTTTCACTGTTTTTTAAGGAGCTCAATCTTTGTTGCTTTTAGGAAAACCAGGTCAATAAAATATTGGCATGTGCCAATATTTAGCTGAGATTACAAAATTGCTGCTTTATTGTTATAATATAGATGATTACAACAGAATCTTGAAAACGGTGACTTTCCTCCAGCTCCTTTTATGCCAAACACAATCAAGGCAAGATTATTTCAAATTTTTTTCTGACAGCTTTCCCTTTCTCCAGATTTAATGTATACCTTTATCAAAGATTAGTCTACACCTAGCATTTCTACTTTGCAAATTATAATTCTACTGAAATTTGACTATATATGTGTGTGTGTGTGTGTGTGTGTGTGTGTGTGTACAGTTAATATTTCGGGTTTCTTCCTGTGTAATTGTGAACATATCCCTAAAAGGGTAGAAGCGACGTTTCGACAGAATCTCATCTGCCATCATCAGGCTTATGTGAAGGGTCTTTTGTGAAGCAGATGAAGATTCTGTCGAAACGTCGCTTCTACCCTTTTAGGGATATGTTCACAATTACACGGGAAGAAACCCGAAATATTAACTGTACACACATATATACCCATGAAAACTTACATAGACAAATATATATATATTTCCCCAAAAA
Source organism: Arizona elegans (assembly GCA_022577455.1). Lineage (NCBI taxonomy): Eukaryota > Metazoa > Chordata > Lepidosauria > Squamata > Colubridae > Arizona > Arizona elegans. The sequence continues at coordinate 62,432,633 of JAKOOJ010000008.1, forward strand.
TAAGACCCTGTCTTACATATTTTTGAACCCTGAAATAAGAGATTGGCCTTATTACCATGCGCACAAAAGCCCGATTGGGCTTATTATTAGGGGATGTCTTATTTTAGGGGAAGCAGGGTAAAAATGGGTGTGTGTGTTTTAGTCTTGTGCCTTTTATAATTTTAATAGCACATGTTTATTTTACTGGAGCTCCCTCAATATTTCATCAGTCCTCTGTTAATATTTAACAAACAATGGTTAGACAAATGTCTTAGTGTGGTAAATGAATCAGATCTATGTATCTTTACAATGATGCCATCAAAAATATTCATGTATATGTGTCTGTATACACACAGAGAGACTGATTAACTCCCCAGAAGAATACTGGCGTCTGCACAAAGTAATGATGTAGACAGAATGATCAGTTCTATTCCTAGGTGGCTCAACAATTTTCTTAAGTCATTCTAATGCTTGGAATGTAAGAGCTATAGTGGGAAAGATGACTCATTCCTTCTTGCTTTTCCATCCCCACAGCAAAGGCTGAATTTGGGGTCTATGTGCAGAAAAAAAACAATAGGAGCATTTTTAGAAACAAAAGAAACTTTTGTAGAAAGGCTGAGAAAGAACTTTGGTGCAGACTTGTTTGAATAGATCTTAGATGGAGAGTAAAATTCTTGCTTGTAGATGCATTGCTTCATATCTCCACCTACCTTCAGTAAATGAACTAAAAGATTGTCATAATCTCCTAAATCTCCAGTGCTGATGTCACTGATGGAAGTTAAAGCCAAGTAAAAGATGTCTCTGAATTTGTTTACTTCTTGAAGAAAGCAATATGGGACATCAAAACTGAGCCTGTTGTATATCTGGAAGATATCACTGATATTTCTATATGTACTTGACAGAAATTACAGCTGAACATTGATATGTCTATTTTTTATTTTATTTAAATTAACAAAATATATTTTACATGCAACTCTGAAATGAATTATTAGATATCAAGAGTAAATTGTAACTTTGGCTGAATTCTATTTATAAAGCTCACATTAATTGTTACAAAGATAAAGTATAAATTGTTAATGTTACGCCTTATTCCGCTTAGTAAATACAAGACTGAACAAATAGCAGAATTCTATTCAACATAACATGGGCCTAATATAAATATATTTTAAATTACACTTTCAAGATTTGCACCATCAGCTGCAAAATGTAACAGCACCATGAAGCAGTAAGACGTCAGAGATGATATCCCTGGGCAAATATTTCAACAGAATAAAGGGATGCAGAAATAGGAATCACCTAATTGCTGAGAAAAATTTTATATAGATATATAACTATCAAAATCTAATTAACTTATTTAATTCACTACGGTACCATTCTCCATAATACTTAATAGCGAAAATAAAATTGCAATCTTATGCTAGGCAATCAAAAAGATTTGAGATATCTAAATAGGAACTATCTTTCATATTATGCATTAACTGGGAACTCTCTTTTTACCACTTTCCAAATATAACTGAGCTCTCCTAGGTCTGCCATATTCAGGCCAATACCATTTGTTAATTGATCATCATGCTGCTTGCTTCTGTTTCTTGTCTTAGTTATATCTACTTATAATGAGAGGCAATCAATATTTCTTTCCAATTTTTCACTTGCCTGCTCTGTACTGCTGTATCTTGCAGAATTCTATGCAGCTCCCTAGAATCCCTGTACCAAATACAGGTAATCCTTGAATTAGAATCACAGTTGAGCCAGAATTTTGGTTGTAAGTCATTGCAGTTGTAAGTTCAGCCACCGTGTGACAGGACTTTATTTAAAACAATGTTTATGACAGTTGTAAAGCAAGTCACTGCAGTCATTAAATGAATCCTGTGGTCATACGTCCACATTCATCTTATCCAATGGGCATTTTTTGCTAGAAAATTGCAAAAAATAAATAAATCACAAAACAAGATAATGTGACTGTGGGATGCTATAACCAGTTGTATATGCAAGCCAGTTGCCAAGTGCCTGAAATATGATGATGTGACTGCAGGAGTGATGTCATAGTCATAATGTCAAGGATGGGTCACAACTGATTTTTCCTGAGACCATGGTAACTTTGAATGGTCATTAAACAACTTATCAGGTATTACGGGTACTGCTTGTTCTTAAGTAAAGTATATTTATTTTTAGGGATACCTTTAAGATTTACTATAAAGAATACTGCAACTATAGTTTTGTGAATCTACTCCTGTTACAGAATGCATGGAAAACTACAATTACCAAGGATCAAAAGGAACATGACAAGAAAATTAGCCAAATTGAAATGTTAATGTAATGCTTTATGGAAAAAATTTATGTAGATAGTGAGAGACCAACATGTCAAATTTATTTTGGCCTTTATTTGTCTTCTGCTTGTTATTAGAGAGCATATCCAAGCACAATGACTAACGGTCAAATGCCATCTCCACTAAGCCATACAATCCTAATTGAACAGCTACATCTGAACATTCTCTTAGCCAGTACAGATCTATACAATAAAGTTTTCAAACTTGTATTCAATGAAACACAAGAAGCATGCCTACTGTTTATTATTGACCTCTTCACATACAAGTTCTCATTTTAATATCAAAGTACTAGGATCCAATAAGATACAGATCATATTATTGCCATAAGCTAAACTAAGGCCATAATCATATGCACATAATGGCAGCAAGGCATACTGAACAAAGGAGCAAAGTTACCAATTTAAGAATTGTATTCTAACATTATTCTCATTTCTGTGCTTTCAAGCAAATGCCAAATTAGCCCTGATGCTAAATGTAGCATTACATATAAATACTATATAGATTTTTAAAAATGCAAACAGAATTGGGTGGATGAGTTGATGATTTTTAGGTTCATAAGATTAAACAGAGAAGAGGAATTTACCTTTCCTTGTCCAGTTGCCATTACCAGGGAAATCCTTTCTCTGAAGATATTTGAATGGGGAGGAAATGTATTAGCACCATATAATTTCTAGTTTGTCCCTAAGTCGACTGAACTCTGCATGACTTACTTCCCAAGCCATAGAATCCTATAATATTCTAAACATAGTGACACCTATGTGATGAAATGTGTTCTGTGATATCGTGTTGCAAGTTCTATTCTTTCTAATTGCATTGTGATGTAATATGTAATAAGTATTCTAGGGGCAGAGTTTATACCCTGACATACTACATACTCTGTCCCTTGCCCTCCTCTGGTTTACCTATCAATCAAAATGCCTACGCTAACAGTATATGAATCAAATGCCTTGAAAATGCTAAATAGCTGAAGTGTTAGAGCAGAGTACATTGCAATCACTACAACAGCTCTCTCCAACCTTTCATGATTATGTTGCAGGAAGTCTTGTAAAATACTGTACAAGGGAACTTCTTAAGATGGCTGCTATGGGCAATATATGCAGTTACAAACACCAAAGTACTATGAAGCTATCATCCCTTCTATACCATCCAGTAAATTCACCTTATTATACCAAATTATCTTGGAGAGGAGCCACATGGGCACATTTCCAAATAATGCTGTGTCCAGCATTTTCATTTTCTAAAAAAAAAAACTAAAAACTTACAAGACCATATTTCTGATTCTACTGTTGCTGAAAATATTTCCAGACTAATTCAATCAATTACTGTAAATGGGAGGAGAAAGTGTTAAATTCTTGAATTCCGTCATTATCTCCACCACTTAGAGATCATATTCTGACAGGATTGAATTATTACTAAGGAAGAGAAATGAGACTTCGGAGATTATAAGGACACTGGTATTGCACAATTTGAAAGAATGTGAAATTTCTACTTTCCACAGAGATCTGTGTGCAAGTTTCTCCTTGTCTGATATCTATAATCAGTCACCAAAAAAATATAGAATTTCCTTCCTTCATATAATATGCATGAGATATTGTAAATTTAATAGTCCGGACATTCCTTAAATTATTTTAATGGGGGCAATGCTTTTGTGTATGTTTCTGTGTTCTCTCTCTCACTATATTATTCTCCCCAGTATAGCCGTACAAAGCATTTGAAACTGCTTTGCAAAGTACGCTAGCATGTATGATGCATCTCTCCTCAAAGAGCCTTGGTAGTACAGTGGTCTAAGGCACCCTGTTATTAAGCTGGTTATTAAGACCAGCTGCCTGCAATTACTGCAGGTTCGAATCTCGCCAAGGCTCAAGGTTGACTCAGCCTTCCATCCTTTCTAAGGTAGGTAAATTGAGGACCCAGTTGTGGGGGCAATAAGCTGACTTTGTATAAATATACAAAAGAATGAAGGCTATTGCTTAGCACATTGTAAACCGCCCTGAGTCTCCGGAGAAGGGCGGCATATAAATCAAATTTTAAAAAAAGTGTTATGGCAATTGCATCTTTTGGAAGGCCCTTGCAGCTGCTTTCAAGTCTGTCCCAGTTTTCTGTCACTTCCCTTCACTGGCAGTTCCATAGAAGTTGTCTGCACAGGTAATGCAAACCATCAAGGACAATCTTCAATGCAGCTCTGGCAAACTTTCTAGAGGACAAATCTCCTTTAATTATTTGAATAGCGGTGCTTCGCTTGTACATTCATATGCTGCAAATGGTCTGTTTTGTACGTTTCCCATAGCTCTAGTGTCCAGCAGAAAGTTCATGTAAAGTCATGGCACATTCAGTGATTTGAAACTTTGTAATGCAGATCTAGTTAATAGTTGCCTTGATAATATTTTTGAAGAGTGGAATAAGGTCTTTAGCAGATGTAGTTTAGACATGGGACACTTAAGGTTAACAAACCCATGCTGAGATTTTATTGTCCTTAATAACCTTACAGTGTAAATATAGCATAGTCTACAAGTAAAGCAAACAGCTATAGACATCATTAAAAGGGAAATTCAACCTCCTAGAACCGTGATGGCGAACCTATGGCACGCATGCGTGCCATTGCCCCAGTTCAGCTCCACCGCGCATGCACACGTGTTTCCCACCGGCCAGCTGGTCTTCGGGTCTCTGTTGCTTATGCGTGTGTGTCGGGGGGGCGCATGTGCATTGCATTGGGGGGGTTCGGGCATGTGTGTGCACTTTGGTCACTCGATCCAGAAAAGGTTAGCCATCACTGTCCTAGAAGATGTTTTAGATACTTTTTCATATTGCCCCACATGAAGAACAATGTAGTGATCTCCACATAAAAGAATCTATGGAAACATAACGATCACCTCTGTATCACAAGATTACATAAAAATGCTTATTTTTGTTAATCTGTCAAGAAAATCTTTTGGGATGCATCTTTCAGTATGGAGAAAATAATCAAACTTTACTGCAATATAATAATTGGTTAATGCAAGGATACAGCATTCTTCCTTGGCTGCTTTTCTAGGTATGTCTGTCACTGAGTGGACTTGACTATTGTGAAGATATGGAATAGCACTCTAATCCATTTAAGTATTTATTGCAGCTATAGAGCAAATTCTATAATATTGTGGTACTGGTTCAGACATCAAGCTAGAAACCAAGAGACTGCATTTATTTCCACAGTCATGAAACCAAATGGGTGACTGTGGCAATGGCAAAGCAGTTTCAAAAATCTTGCAAGAAAACTTCAAGGACTTGTCCAGGCAGTTGCCAGGACTCAACAGAGACTGAAAGGCCCATCCATGTCCCCACCGAAAGGCGAACAATACAAAACTGTATTATATATATATATATTTTTTAAAAAAACCTGTCCAGAACTGAAATAAACTTCTCTTTCTCTCATGGCAGGGTATATTGATCTAGTAAAAGAGCAATTTTATAACTGACAGCTTTTGTATGAAAAGTAGACCTTTAAGGGTTATCTGCAGAGTGCATGTGGTTATTAACCTAGACAGGTTATGGTGAAAGAGTTTGAAACGATTAACCTCTATAATATTACTGTATAAAAACAGGAAACAAGAACAGATACCACCACAAAGAGACTAAGCCTATTATTTCAGTGTCTGGAATAAGAACCTGGGTTTTTTGTCATTTCTTATTGCTCAGGCAGAACTGCTCAAGTTCTTGGTTCTTGGCCTTGCCACAGTGTGACAGAATATTAAGAGCCTGGAACCGAGGCCTTGACTGAGCTACACAACTGGCAGAAGCAAATGGTGGTATCTTGAGTTAGAGACTGGACAGTTCAGGTGGCTGCTTCACATGTGCTTCACTTCCTGCAAGCAAAATAAATATACAAACAAAAACAAGGATCGTGTAGCCTGGAAAAGTTGTGATGGGAAAAAACTTATCACATAAGGAAACATTAAAAAGATTATCTTTTATGCCCTCTATTATACTTACTACCTCAGGACTCTTCCACTTTGTTCTGTTGAACATGCAGACCTGGTCCAAATATTGGGACAAGGTATTGGGAAGAGAATGATATATTAAATTAATCTCTAAAATATTACTGTGTAAAAAAGAAAACCTGAAAAAACAAGCAAATATTTGTCTTAAATTATTTTTGCTAGGGTTTTTTTTTTGTTTATAATTTTTGCTATCATTTACCAGTCATTTACAATTTTATTGTTCATGTTAGCCCAAAATTCTGAAAACACTTCATTTCCTCCAAGATAAGTTCAGTGATGTCCATTTAGATCCCCAGAAAAGCAGCTTGTGACTCCATTTTATTTTCCAGCAGCTCCTTCAAACTCTTGTTCCTATGTTGAAAGTACAAATAGTCAGATAGAGACTGAGTGAATCTATTACTTTCGAAGTGATATCCCTCGTTGTTATTCACAAAGCCTCTCTCTACCCGGCTTCGCTCCCTTTTGTTTTCTTGTTTGTCTTCAATGGTGTCTTTGAACTTTTTCTCTTTTGCATCACAGTATGACTCTCTGAAATCCTTAACCTCATTTTCTGTTTCGCTTGGAGGATCCTGCAGTCTGTTAGGGTTCTTGCCCTTGTCATGCATGCGAGGAGAATACTGCTCTGCCCTATGGCAATTGTCTTCTCCATCATGGCTTGAATTTTCTTTTGCAGTCACCCTGTCAGAATGAAAAGAAAATCCTTGCCTGTGGTTCTTTTGGGAAAGGTCAAAAGGTTCTTCCTGTTCTAGGTTTCTTGAGGCATCTGTTTGTGATAGTCTCAGTTGTTCCCTTGTAAAACCTAGGATATTTTTGAAGAAGACAAATGCATTAATGGATACAGTTACCATTCCGTATCAATTTTGTAATTATAGTGACTCATCTTCAGCTTTGTGCAGAATAATTCAACTGGTGTCTCATGATTATTTTGCAATTTATGGTAGGGAAGATAAAAAAGGGTTCTTTGCAATTTCACTTGGCATTCTTGACAATTTTGAATCGTTTTTATCACAGAAATATTGGATTAGTTTGGCCTATTGTAGAAATTCTAGATGATACTTGATTTTATTGTATTATTCATGGAGTCAACATTATTGGAAAATTCATTTGGCCCTCCAAATGTTAGTGAATTACAGGTAGTCTCTGACTTACAACCATTCGTTTAGTGATCATTCAAAGTTACAATGGCACTGAAAAAGTGACTTGTGACCATTTTTCACCTTCGCAACATCCCCATGATGGTCACATGATCAAAATTTGGACACTTGGCAACTGGCTCATATTTATGACAGTTGCAGTGTCCCAGGTCATGTGCTCACCTTTTGTGACCTTCTGACAAGCAAAGTCAATGGGAGAGCCAGACTCACTTTACAAACGTGTTATTAACTTATCAACTGCAGTGATTCACTTGGCAACTGTGGCAAAAAAGTTCATAAAATTAGACAAAACTCACTTAACTGTCTCATTTAGCACCAGAAATTTTGGGCTCAATTGTGGTCGCTGGTACAGGACTACCTATCCAATTCCCAATATTCATTATCAATAACAGACCTAGTAAACATATTAACTGTGACTGCCAGGAGTGATGATTCAACATTTTTAATGGAGCAGGATTATTATTTTTTCTCATTAGAACTAATGTCTTTGCAGCTCCAATAACCATGGATGTGAGGCATTTGTTGTATGCACTGATTTCCAACAATGCTGAAAATCACCTGGGCATCTGAAAATTCAGAGCAAGTCATATTTAGGTCATTAACTGCTTTCAGTTCAGATATAATACTATACTAGATCTTAGCCAAAAGGCCAAGACATTATACTCATCTTTCATCTGTTCAACAGGTTATAATTGCTGGATTCAACCCGCTGCACTAAGCCTTACTGAATTTTGTTGGTTTTGTTTTAGCACAATGTGTGAATCAAGCCATTTCATTATAATTTGTAAATCATAGTTTATGACTTGGTGTAGTATGTGAAATCAGTTGATTTAACAAATGTGGTTAAGCTAACAATGGCTAATTTGTTAGCTTACCCAGTCAATAGGATTTACCTTCCCACTTTGGACTTTGCTACCCCATAGAGCAGGGGTTTCATCGGGCCAGATGCATCACGTGCTGGCCACGCCCATTCCCGTTTTAGCGAAGGGGAGAAGTCGCAATACGTCACATGACGACAATGTGACGATGTGAGTTTGATACCCACCATAGAGCCTCTTCTTATTTGGCAAAATCTGGTTCAACTAAAAACATGATTCTAATTGTGTTACACAAAACAAATTCAGCAACTTCTAGATGCAAAACAATGTCATTATATTATTAGATGTAATGTAAATAAGGTAAATAAGTTTTTACCTTGAGAACGAAATCCTCTTTCCATGACTCCATGTTTGACTTTCATATGTCTGGTGAGGTTCCCCTTCAAGGTGAATTTGCTGGGACAGTAGAGGCATTTGAATGGTTTGCTGTCAGAATGCAAGTGCATGTGGCCCATTAAATTATGCATTCGATTGAATTCTTTTCCACACAGCTGTCAAAAGACCAATGAGAATCAAAGTGAGGCATATTTTTTTCAAAGAGATTTTGTTTTCTATTTTCAGATCTAGCCTGTTTACATCAAGTCAACTTCTCCACAGTTCTTTAGTTTCCCTTTCTGAATCATAAATCTACAACATTTCTTCTATTGCCTCCTTTTAATCTCAATCAAAAAATGAACAGCTCTCTAAATTGTCAGATTAGGCTTTTCTAGTTCTGGAAATAAAATGAATTATTCAAAAATTATGTCCTTGAATTGGTGCCTGAGAGACTTGACAGAAATTATCCCAAAATATATATTTTTTTGCAATGTGTCAGAAAAGACACATTGAAGTCTGAGATATGAATCTAAGTGTTGACTATAGGATATAGATCCAAAATTGGGGGGGGGGATCACTTAATTTCATTCTAAAATGAATGAAACTCAACCATCACAAATAGATAGGACTTCAAGGAAAAGGAATGTCTTTATAGCTAAATTGTATATGCTTCTCTTTCATTCATTCAAATTTAATATTGTACTCGCTAAAATGGATAGAATAAGAGGCTTTGAAATTACTGAATGTTCTTTGAGCTGGAAACAAAATTATAGCCTAAAAATATAAGTATAGCAGCCAAGTATTTATATCAGAGGCTGGCTGTGGTAAATATAAGGACAAACTTCAGAGTATTTTCTGAATTGTCTTAGGCCTATTTGAGAAATTGTACAAATTTATTCAGAAACTCAGATTGCTTTCATTCAAAAACAACTTTCTTGGAAGTTGTTCTTTCAAGGTTGAATGGACTGTCACTTCTAACCAGCCCAGTTGCCATTCCCTGGTGTGATGGGAATGCAATGTATCTGAATGTGTCAGATTGGGGGCTAACCATTCTAAGAGATGGTGTGTGTTTACAATTGGGATTCCTATTGTTTAAGGGAAAATGCATGGAATGCTACAGGAAAACTAAACAGATGAAGAGGAAGTTCTGTATTTCCTCTTCAAGCATGTTTCTGTTTCTTATTTAATCTTTGATTTGCTCGCGTTTCTTTCCAGCTAATATTTAATGGACTCTTTGTTCTCTCTAGCAAACGTTTGGATTTACTGGGAAGGGAGAAAGGGAAGGGAGAAAAACTATTCTCAAATTAAGCAGTCTAGCTCAGTGAGGAAAGTTGGCCACTGAAACTCATTTTGGCTTTTTCTGTTGGAATATTCTGAGAGTAGTTCACACAAAAGCTGTATACTTCATATGAATTGATTGCTTATTAACTTTTGAGACATTTTAAATAGAAAACCACACTAAACTTGCTGGCATGACAGAGCAATTCTGTCATTTTAAAGGCTTGTTTTATTCCATCCCAAACAGGGTGAAATGCTCCCAGTTCGGACCGGATCGCTCGATCCGGTAGCGATGGCGGCGGGTGGTTCAGAGAACCGGTAGCAAAAATCCCTCCCCACCCCCATGCTTAGCTGAGCCGCACAATCATCAGAGGCTTTTTATTTTATTTTTAAAAGTATTTTTTCTACAACCTCTTCAGCCGAAGAGGTTGTAGAAAAAATGGTTTTAAAAGTAAAAAAAAAAAAAAGAAGTTGGCCATGCCCACTCAGTCATATTACCCCCACCCCACCAAGCCACACCCACAGAACTGGTAATAACAAATTTTACATTTCACCACTGATCCCAAATATATGTTGACTGTTCTACTAGGCAAATTTGTAGAAGATAAATTGATCAGCAGACATTTGTCAGTATAACAGTAGTGGGTTTTTTTGTTTGTTTGTTAATAATTAACAAATGTGCACCGTTAATAAGATAATTGGCGTGTGACCAAAGCCACTTTTTCTTTTTATGTATTGTCATTAGTATTAATATATATGTATTCTGTATATACATAGTATAGTATTTTAATTTTATATGTTTAATGAAGTTTTGTTTTTAAAATATAACAGTAGTGTTTTAATTCTTTTTAGAACAATTCAAAGTCAACTATCATATTGGTACACATTTTGCAAAATGAAACAATGCTCAACTAGATAATTTTATGCATCCTAAATATGATAGCAGTGTTCCAATATCTCAGGGGCTGCCACAAAGAAGAGGGAGCCAAGCTATTCTCCAAAGCACCTGAGGGTAGAACAAGAAGCAATGGGTGGAAACTAATCAAGGAGAGAAGCAACTTAGAACTAAGGAGAAATTTCCTGACAGTTAGAACAATTAATTAGTGGAACAACTTGCCTCCAGAAGTTGTAAATGCTCCAACACTGGAGGTTTTTAAGAAGATGTTGGATAACCATTTGTCTGAAGTGGTGTAGGGTTTCCTGCCTAAGCAGGGGGTTGGACAAGAAGACCTCCAAGGTCCCTTCCAACTCTGTTTATTCTGTTCTGTTCTATTCTATTCTATTCTATTCTATTCTATTCTATTCTATTCTATTCTATTCTATTTTCTATTCCTTATAGACAACTCTCTAGGACCGATTCCACTCTAATTGGTCCTATTGCTATGAAATGTTGTTTAAAATGGAGGAAAGGGAAAAATGCTGTGCCAAGCAACATCAATCATGGTATAACTTGATCTATCTTTGTGAACATTGGCACCATTTTCTGCTGCTTTCCTGATTATTTATTATTCTCTTAAAGGTCATTTGAGGCCCTTCTTAAATGCTAAACCATGAGGTTTTCACTTTGCTTCACCATTGAAACTAGCCCAGGCACATTTTGGACAAATTAGTAGCTTATGGTGAAACACCATGGTTATTGTAAAAGTTGTCCCAAGTTGTGCAGTACATTTTGAGGGACATTGCTGAATATAATTTAGCATTCTATTTTAGAAAATATTACTCTAGCAATTATAAAATAAAGACTCGTTCTAGCATCAGTCTGAACAGGTTGGAACTATAATCCTTTTGCAAACAGCAAACAAATGTTTGACAACAGTTGAGTCAACAGCAAAGGACATGTGTGTGGGGGGGTGCGCATGTGTGTATGTGTGTATTGACATGGATGTGGGACAGTTGTTTCAGTACATTCATGCATTAACTACATGGGTGTACTTGGAAATAAAATTTGTGTAATTATTTGTAAGCTAAACATTGCAATCTCTGGCTGGATTAGTATAAGATACTGCAGATAGCACTGCTCGTTGGAGAGGAAAAAAATCCCAGTAATGAGGAAATATTTAGCGACAGAGTTTTTCTTCTGCCCTCAGGCCACATCTGGTCTTTGTGATCAGCTCTGTAGGAAAGCAGTCTGTTTTGTTTTGCTCTGAGAAACAAGTCCAAGAAAGCCTAAGCCTGCAGAGAGGTAGAAAGGCCACTGCTGTGCTCTCTTACCCTTGTTTTCTTTCTTCTTTTTTAAAAGACAGTTTAATAAGAAGGGTGTTCCTTTCCTGAAAGTAAGAGAGAGAGGGAGAGGGAGAAAGACTGCAAAGTGTCCAAAAGGGCCGTGAGAAAACAGGAAGCTCCGAAAAGTACAAGAGAAAGCAAGATGAAATCTATTTGCAGGCCATTCCCTAGGGACATGCAAGCCATTGTTAAGCAAGCAGCTCATACAGCGATATCCTTCCTTCTGTTCAGGAGGAGCATGGTGCCAAAAAGCGGCTATCTGGTCACTGCCTGAACTTGCTGAAGGCCAGCCAAACAGCACCAATTCTCCAGGGTTCTCCTGAACTTGCAAGCAGACCGATCCCCTTCTCCAACAGCCTCTGCCTGTTGAAACCCTTCAGGAACAAAACTGTCAGGGTTTAAAATCAGTCCATTGGATTTCCTTCCCTCTATTGACTATCTTAGTTTCTCTCCATCTGATCATTCAGTGCAATAAAGATCAGATGGCTGATTCTATGCCTTTTTTCCCTCCTGCAAAAAAGTAAAGGTCCAGTTGTGTTCGACTCTGGGGGTGGTCCTCATCTCCATTTTTTAGCTGAGGGAGCCAGGGTTGTCCAAAGACACTTCCATGGTCACGTGACTAGCATGACTATATGTCAAGATGCATGGAACGCTGTTACCCTCTCACCAAAGTGGTACCTACTTGCATATGCATATGCTTTCAAACTACTAGGTGGGCAGGAGCTGGTGCATAATGGGAGCTCACCCTGTCACTCAGTGCTCAAACCCGGACTGTCAACTTTCCGGCCAACAAACCCAGTATCTTAACTACTGAGCCATTGCGCATCGCCCTCTTCCCTCCTGCACAGATATCTTTATCCAGTGCATGATCCACAAGGATATAAGTACCTTGCGTAAGAAGTAATAAAAAGAATATTGTTTTTAAAGTGATAGAATTATACTTTTAAAAACATTAGTCCAAATCCAGGATTGAGGATGTTCTAGATAAGAATTAGTATGATATGATAAATGTAATTCATCCTATTGCCTGAATTCCCTATGTAAAACTTAAAAGAGTTTTTTTTTTAATTTGATTTATATGCCGCCCTTCTCCGGAGACTCAGGGTGGCTTACAATGTGTTAAGCAATAGCCTTTATACTGTTGTATATTTATACAAAGTCAGCTTATTGCCTCCACAAACTGGGTCCTCAATTTACCTACCTTAGAAAGGATGGAAGGCTGAGTCAACCTTGAGCCTGGTGAGATTCGAATTTACAGTAATTGCAGACAGCGGTGTTAATCACAATGCTATCAGTCTGCTGAGCCACCAGGCCAGAGTGATTTGTTTTGACAGGACTATAAGTAATGGGTGTCTTTAGAGCACCAGTATGGATGAGGGGCAAATGATGCATTCATGATGATAATCATATCAATGACACAAATATATAATTGCAGTATTTGCACAATTAAATTGTCACATATTTTTCATTTTTGGGTGAGCCCACTTTGCTACACAAAACAGCCCACTGTTTTGAATTAGTAAATATACCTGTCAAAGCTATCACGCTAGAAAACTCCACTAAAGTTTGCTTTGTTCTGCTTTGCTCTTCTTCACTTCACTTCTGGGGCCTCCCAAGGCAAGTCCAGTTTAAAAAGGCTCATCCAGAAAGCATTTTCAGGACCTCCAGGAACAAACCAGAGGCCTCCCGTCAACAGACGAGACTGGGGAGAAGACAGAAATGAAGCAACAAGATGATTGTTGGCATTGAAATAGTGTTGTCTCTGGAGCCAAAGATGGCTTCATATGACAAAGTATGGCCTGCTCACAAAAAACAAAAACAAAAACAAAAACAACTAATGAGAATTCCATTCCTGCAATGTATTTCCCCTTTTCCTGAGGGAGAGAAATGATGAAAGTGAGTCACCAATGCCCTAGTTCATATTTACTTCTTCTTGCAGCCATGTGCTCATCCTGGGCACATGGCCACAAGGGCAAGAAAAGGTAAAGCAATTCTAACCTGAACTCAGTTGAGGTAAAAGGAATTTTTGTCTCGAACAATAAATAGGGGATTGGGGGGCACTGGAGGACTTTAGAAACAGCTGCCATCCAAGAGGGTGCTGATGATAAAAGATGAAGATAGGGATAGTACCCACTGACTGTATTCTTCTGCAGTTTGCCAGAAGGTTCAGCTATTTCCTTGAAAAGTTAATGGCATTTTCAGTAGAGTCATTTTGACACGGTTATGCGAGTTATGCGGGAATTCAATTAATATTATCCTACTTAAAATGTGACATTGTGTCCTCTGGTGTTTCTAATATATTTTCTGTCTTTAGGTATAGGCATAATTTATATTTTGTACTGATAAAAAAGGCAACACGCACAGACTGATTCATGTGTTTAGCCAGTATATCAAATTGTTAAATATCCTTGACCTCCCTTTGGAATGAAATGTGCAATACAAATGTCAGATATATTTATCATCAGCAGACTAGCAATTACACTAAGTGCTACGAAATGCAATCTCAAGATGAAGAATAAAACCAAATTTGAAGACAAAGTCTACATTCCAGTTTTAATGCTTCTTCATTTCAGTCCGTGTTCTCCTATTTGATATCTGATAAATATATTGTAACTGTAGCTCCCAGAATACCTAGCAAGCATGGCCTTAACCCTTAGAATTCTGGGAACAGCAAACCCAACATTGCACAAGAGTGGACAAAGCTGATTTAGTACAGCAACTGAAGAGTCAAAGAATGACACAATGAAATTATGGCACTATTTCGTCAGTCCAAGTATCTCATGTTCAGAAAAGGGGGGAAATGAACAATTATCAACTACATCAGGGGTTTCCAACTTTGGCAACTTTTAAGACTTGTGGACTTCAACTCCCAGAGTTCCTCAGCCAGCTTTGTTGAAGTCCACAAGTCTTAAAGTTGCCAAGGTTGGAGACCCCTGAACTACATAACAGATTAATATATCTATTAATCATGCTAAGTATATAATCTTTCTCTTTGCCTATGTATTCCAGAAATGAATATCATTTGGAAATCCAAATTAATAGTATAACCATTTTATAGGCCCATGTCTATGTAGGTTTCGTTTCTTGTATTGTAGATTTGAATGTCAGGCCACAGTCCAGAATAGGAGTGGGGCTTTACCTGGCAAAGTATGCATGGCAGCTGTTTGCAACTTCATCAAATGCCCCAAAGAAACCACTGCTTGTTCTATTGAGCCTTAGTTGTGGATTGGCACTGAATGACAACAATCACAACAAGTAGATTACCCTGGTCTGGTATAAGTACTTATTTTGTTATTAGTAAAATAGTAGTTCTGCTTCTGCTCCCAACCTCTTGATATGAGAAATTGCTCAGATTTGTTTCTTTTAAATACTACCTTAAAGTTCACTCATGCCAGGTGATATTGAAGAAAGTTCATAAATATGTTAGCTTAAGATCCGTTTATGTCTCTTTTGAAGAAAACTCCCATGTTGGATGGGGAATTCTGGAAGTTGAAGTCTTATAGTTGCTAAAGTTGAGAAGCATTGCACTGATTTTCTCCTGCTTCTGTTGCTTTATAGATCTCTATCCTGTCACACAATGTTAACAGCAAACCAGCAATGATTTGCTACCTACCGTAGTTCTATTTCCACAGTGCTGTGAGGGGGGGGAAGCTTTTTTATGTCATCTACAGATGAATCTAATTCTGTTTTAGTAAATCCATTTTGGGAAAAGATTTCAAATGCAGTGTATCACTAAATGTCTGTAGAGATTCTCAGTCATCCAGGTCATGGTTGCCCCAAAGGTGCTTTTTCAAGCGGCAATTGGACTTTCTGGTTTTTCTTTGAAACTTCTTCAAAAAAACCCCAGAAAGTTCAGTTGCCGCTTGAAAAAGCACCTTTGGGATTTCAAATGCAGCTTTTATGACTTGATCCATAACCAGGACTTTCTTGGACAAAGCATTTTTCAGGGCTTGCTAGAATAATATCACTGTAATATACCAAATGCATATTTGTTTTCATTTTTGTGAAAAAGAGGGAGGGGCTGTTTGTTGATTGGCATGCTGGAAGTGATTGGGAAGGGAGGATGCTCAGGCATGGACAAAAAGTGAACAATGACTGTCTAGCTTTTTTAGCTTTCTCTGAACAATGGTTGGTTGAAAGTACAGTAGTTCCTGTAAATTCCACATTCACACTAAAGTGGAGGACTTATTGGTTAGATTTAACGCATGTTGGGAATTATTGGAAACAAATGCTGTTGTGGTACTGCTCAACAAAGTGTTTGCACTCTAATTTTCTTAAACATGAATTTATTTCCTTTCTTTTAAAAGTAAAGAAGGGTCAAACTTACCAGCAAGCATAGGAAAGCAGATATGGAGCATCATGAAAATGAATCATACTGGTTTGTATGATGATGTATGAAAAGAGCTGTTTTGAGGTCTTATTAAATAATCCATGTGCTCTGAATTCAATAATATCAATATTTACATATATCTATTAGTGCCAATGTCAGCTAGCCACAGACATAATACTATTTATGACAAGTTGTCTTTGTTGTTTATCGTGCAACTTATAATGAATGTCTCAGCTCCTTCTCCACCAGTGACTTAAAAAAAAAAGTCTGATAACGTTTATGTTCATTTGACTATGTACCTAGGGTAAGAAATACTCACCTTACATTTGAAAGGTTTGACATCTGAATGGACAATCATATGGGCTTTGAGAGTTTGTTTCTGCACAAAACTTTTAAAGCAGAGGTGGCATTGGTAGGCTCTGATATTGGTGTGAATTAAGACATGTCTTTTCATATTGGCAAGTAGCGTAAACTCCCGGCCACAGATTCCACACTTGTGCTCTTTCACACCCTTGAAAAACATAAAAATGAAGTAAGTGATGATTCCTAACCCCCTTTTTTCTTTTTTCTATTTTAAATTTGATCTTGGTTTTTATTGAGGTTGCTTTTTATTTCAGTTCTGTGATCATGATTGTCCTTTAGTTTGCAATAATAATACCTTGTGGGGGACAACGGTTAAGAAATATGTCTACTCCAGCCAATGATGTGCTAATTTCAACTTTTTAATAACTCACTTCGTTACATATATCAAGATGTTGCTTCTTTTGCATGACTTCTTATTAACATGTTTCTAGTTCTGGTGGTAGTATTTGGTGTCCTGTGTACCCTGAAGCATTGTTTAGGAAATGTATCCAAAGGGCTGCCCAGTCTTAATTTGAAATCAAGACTTTAATGATTTTTATATATCCATGGAACAGCTTTTCTAAACTTGGTACCTTTAAGAAATGTTAAACTACATAAACCTGTACACGTAAAGCAACTATGCCTGATTGGCTAGGGATGTTGGGAGTTGTAATTCAACTATGGAGGGCAGATCAGGAAAGACTGCTATCTATTATGCTGGCTGGTGTTTTTTTTTTTTTTAGTTTCTGAAAAATAAACATATTTTATTTATTTTATTTTATTTTTATTAATTTAATTTGTATACCGCCCTTCTCCCAGAAGGGACTCAGGGCGGTGAACAGCCAAAATTAAAAAACATACAAATACAAAAGTTAAGATAATTAAAAAATTAAATAATTGGCTACCCAATTTAAAACCCCAAATCCATAAAATTTAAAATCCCAGTTAAAAACCATTTAGGCTAGGCCGGCTTGATGAAATAAAAACGTCTTCAGGGCTTTACGGAAGGTCCGGAGGTCCGGGATCAATCGTATTCCGGGAGGCAGCTCATTCCACATGGCGGGTGCCCCCACAGAGAAGGCTCGCCCCCTGGGGGCCACCAGCTGACATTGCCTGACCGACGGCACCCCGAGGAGGCCCTCTCTGTGAGAGCGTATTGGCCGGTGGGAGGTTATCGGTAGCAGCAGGCGGTCTCGCAAATACCCTGGCCCTAAGCCATGGAGCACTTTAAAGATGAGAACCAACACCTTAACGCGCACCCGGGTGCCAATGCAGCTCGCGCAGGAGAAGTGTTACGTGGGAGCGCCACGTCGCTCCCATAATCACCCGCGCGGCCGCATTCTGCACCAGCTGGAGCCTCCGGGTGCTCCTCAGGGGGAGCCCCATGTAGAGAGCGTTACAGTAGTCCAGGCGTGACGTAACCAAGGCATGAGTGACTGTGCACAGGGAGTCCCGATCCAGAAAGGGGCGCAACTGGCGTATCAGGCGAACCTGATAAAAAGCCCCCCTGGCCACAGCCGTCATATGCTCTTCTAAAGACAGCCGTGTGTCCAGGAGGACGCCCAAGTTGCGAGCCCCCTCTGTGGGGGTCAGTGACTCGCTCCCAATAGCCAGCGATGGCATCAGCTGGCTATACCGGGACGCCGGCATCCACAGCCACTCGGTCTTGGAAGGGTTGAGCCGAAGCCTGTTCCTCCCCATCCAGACCCGCACGGCCTCCAGACACTGGGACATCACTTCGAGGGCATCATTGGGGTGGTCTGGGGTGGAAATGTACAGCTGAGTGTCATCAGCGTACAGATGGCATCGCACCCCAAAACCATGGATGATCTCACCCAGCGGCTTCACATAAATGTTGAACAGGAGTGGCGAGAGGACCGACCCTTGCGGCACCCCGCAAGCAAGGTGCCTCGAGGTCGACCTCTGCCCCCCTGCCAACACAGACTGCGACCGGTCAGAGAGATAGGAGGAGAACCACCGCAGCACGGTGCCTCCCACCCCCAGTCCCTCCAGCCGGCGCAGCATGATACTAAATGATATTAAATAAATAAGTAGAGTGTTCTCAAAAGAATAATGTGGGGTTTCAGCTTAAGCTGGGGTTGCACAAGAATAAATAAAAATAAAATTCCGAAAACTGTGAGGAAAGAGAATTATTTATTCCCAAAAGCAAAGAGGTTTGCCTATGGGGGAAGCTGCAGAAAAATGGAGTACAGAAGAGCTGTTTTATGGGGGAGCTTGTTCTGGGTGTGTACATGCTGATTCTAAAGTGACATTTGACATGTGGGTGTGTGTAAGGTACATGTCATGTATGATGTTTATTCTTGTGAACATGCAGTTCCTCAGGGAGACCATTTTAATTAACTCTGTGTTTACAGACTTTCTCCTTTAATATGTGGATTAGGTCTGGATAATTTATATGGGGGTTTAAGGAAGTCTGAGTAAAAGATTTCCCCCCATTTGCTATTTTTACAAGCTGATTAGTTTCAACTTGACTGTCAATTATCCAGCGGAGACGCTGATTCCCAGTAACATGAATTCTGCTAATGTTTAAGGGAAAATGGAGACAGTATAAGGAATAAAGTATAAAGCTTCTCACAGTACTGACAAATGTCACATATCTTTGTGCTAAAATAGCTCAAATTCTGCTCGTTTTTGTTTGCTATTATTATTATTATGAGCGCAAAGGATACGATATAAAGAAATAAAGTTTTTACTTTGGCTCAAAAATTCATAACTAGAGTTAGAAAATAATACTGACTAATGAGAATTATTATATTATTGTCCCTAAGCTTTCGTACTTTTTTCACATGAATCCATCAATTCTACTTTAAAATTATTCTATAAACCAAAAAGAGGAGCAATTTAATTATCACTCACAATTACCTGTTTCTATAATGAATATTTATTTTAATTCAATTATTACAGAACACATTTGGAATATTATCATATCCTATGCCTGATACTCTCAAATAATTATTGTTGTTTTAATTCACAGGATCACCAATAGGAAGTACTATACAAATAGACTCACTTCTGGTGGTCAGAGCTATAATTTTTAAAATATTGTTTTCTTCTCTCTCCCTCCCTCCCTCCCTCCCCCCTCTCCCTCTTTCCCTCTTTCCCTCCCTCCACCCCTCCCCCTCTCTCTCCCAGATGTGACCTTGGGCAGTGTACAACTATCAAATAAATCCAAAAGATAAAAGCAATTATTATAAAAATATAGACAATCATTATAAAAAATATTTTAAAATTACAGTATACAAACCAGAGAAAGAAAGAAGTATTAGACACTATATATCACCCATAATAGGAGAGCCACTTTAAAATGTTGCCAGTTGTCAGGTCCTTCCAAGCCTAGTGACAAAACTAGGTCTTGAGGGACTTTCTGAACATTAATAGGGATGGAGCTAACCTAGCTTCAGGAGGGAGAATGTTCTATAAGGCAGAGAAGGTCCACATCCTGACACCTATCAAAAGTAGGTCATTTATTATTTTATGTATTTATATCCCACCTTTATTTACAAATAACTCAAGGGAGCAAACATATGCAACACACCCTCTTTCTATTTTTCTCACAAAACCCCTGTGAGGTGAGATGGGCTAAGAGAGAGTGACTGGCTCAAGATCACACAGCTGGTTTTCATGGCCAAGGCAGAACTTGAGCTCATGGTCTTTGCAAATGGAACTTGTGAAGCATGTCCTCTCTGCTGGATCTAATGAGACATGCTCAGATCTTTTGGGTTCTGTGAGGCTTCCTACCAGAAAAGTGGGCAAAGTTGTAGCCTCAAGTGTCTTCCACATGTGATATTTATGCCACACCTGGATTGGCTGTGTTTGTCATCCAGATCATTTCTCCTGTTGGATAGCTGAGATTCACTGTGGCTCAACCACAGTGAAAACGGAATCTATCTTTGCAAACCTTGGAATTTGGGGTCAGATGTCTTCCCTTTAAGGGAACTCTTATTTTATCTACCTTTGAGCTCCTTCACTCTCTTCCTTCCCCATAGTGGGCATGTTGCTGTGATGTTGTGCTGTGGTTTTGGGGTTTTTTGAGTTTAGATGGCTTCTCTTTCATGAAACAATTAAAAGTACAATCAGGTGTTTCAAAAAAAATTGTCAAATAAGTGGACTGGCATATAAAGACAGAGGATGACACTGGCCAGATGTCAACTTGTGGTCATCTATTGGACAGCAGTGGCAGCAAATATGGTGTTCTTGAAATTTCAAGATTGGTTGCAGTGAGGATCATTGCTACAGAGATTGAAAGTGTTTCTGAGGTTAAGGGAGAAGTAAACATGGTAGTAATCTGGAATTGACTTCTCTGTTACTTTCATTTAGTAGTGCTTAAAAATATTTGCATTTTAGCAGGTCATCAAAAAAGCGTCCTGCCTGCCCCCCCAGCACAACTATTGGAGAATCCCAGGCATTAGCTTACCTTATGAGTCAAGGAATGCTGCTTCAGGTGATGTGGCTGCACAAATTCCATGCCACATTCAGTGCAAATATATGGGCGAATATCCTTGTGCTTCATCATGTGATTCTGCAGCTGACTTGGGTACTGGAATATCTTGTCACACTCGGTGCAAGTGTATTGAACAGGACCTCGGTGGGTGGTTAGGTGCCTCTTCAGTTGAGACAAAGTTGGGAAGTCAAGGCCACACTCAATGCAGATATTTTCTCTGCCGCTCTCATGCTTGGATTCATGAGCTTTCAATTCACTGGGATAGGCAAAACCCTTTCCACAAATCCTGCAGCTGTAAGGTTTAATGTCACTGTGCTGCATCATGTGTCTCTTTAGGTGACTAGTTTGGGTGAAGGCCTTGTGACACACTTGGCACTTATGAGGTCGAGTGCCTTGATGAGTCAGCATATGGGTGTGCAGATGACTCAGCTGCTTGAAAAGCTTGCCACACCGGGAGCAAGCATGGGGCTTGATGCCACTGTGCCCCAAGATGTGAGTGACCAAGTTGTATTTGGATGTGTAAGACTTGTCACACATAGGGCACTGCCAACGTTTCTGCTCTCCTCCTACATCAATGTAATAGCTGTCATCGATCTGAATATTGACATCGACTCTTTCCACCTTTTGCTTCTGTTCAGCTTGCTCATTTAACTCAACCTTTTTGAAGGGAGGCTCCGGGGGCCTTTTCAATGGGAAAGGATTTCTAAAATGCAGATCTGGGGGCATCATAAAAGGAAACATTAGAGTAGGATGAATTTTGGGATAGTATGAATAGGGAGCCTGCAGAAAAGTGGTGGGGCCAGGCCATAGAACCTTGGGTTTTATTGGTTCTTCTTTGATGGGCTGTGTCCCAAAGTGCTCTAGAGTCCTGTAAAAGTGATAGCCAAGGTTGCAGAGGTCGATCATGTGAGCATTGTACTTTGGCTGTGTGGATTCATGCTGAAATATTGAAGGGAGGCTGGGAGAACCTCCATCAACATTTTCTTCAGGGTTCTCCAATGGAGATGTGGGATCTCCTGGAGAGACAGTGGAAGGTACTTTCATTGGCATACTTTTACGTTTACGAGATCCCCCTTCAAAAGAACTTTTGAAGTTTTCTAAGTCTGTGGGAGGGCTGTATCGAAATTGGGCAAGCTGTGTCCTGAATCCCTCACTGAGGGGCGAAGCTATATTGGCATTTACAATAGGATCCAAGCAATGAGCAAAGGAAAAGGTTTGTACATTATCCATCTTGCAATATGTGTCCTCTTTCTTCATTGCACTGAAGTTCTCCTGGATGATCTAGCTTCCTTCAAATAATAAATAACATTTTTAAAAACCAATCCTTTTCCTGCGTGCTGTTATTTGATATGACGTGTAACTGAGTGGAAACTCTTAAATGACAGTTTAACACAAAATATGGTGTTCTATCCTGTTTTGTTTGCTTTCTCTTTTTAGCCCCAGGTTTATTTTTCTAGGCCAGAAACCTGGGTTCTGTCATTTGTCACTTTTTGTGGTTTTTTAAATGAAAAACGTTATGCAGTTGTTTATTATAGCTACTCTATATACCATGTAACCCCACATAAAAGGATTTGGTCAACTCTTCATTAAAAATGAGAATGAGCCATGGTTGATAAGGGCTACTTCTGCTGTTCCACAATGGCAGCATTAAGACATGCTTTTCAATGTCAAAAGAGTTCATACATGCTCAGCTTCCTGTTCATTAAGATAATAGAATTGGAAATAACTGTTTAGGCCACCACCCTGCTCCTAATCCATGCTATATATTCCTTTTGGGTCAAGAACCACTCTTAGGCTCTGACTACTATCCTAGGGACACAGTGGAAAGGGTGTGGCAGTCCTAAACAAAATGCCCAAATGCCATTTGATTGAATTAAATGTCAATTGTCAAATGTTTAAGTTAATTAAATATAGTTCATATGGCTATTAGCAAGCACTTGATACTTTGTCTTACCCCATCAGTTAAAACTCAGTATTCAATGGCAAAATGTCTCTGGGGAGGTGGGGGGAGTCATACTCAAAATATCCTAGTGTGGTCAGTTGCAATTTGCCTTAATTACTAAGCTGTTTAACTGGTTTGCTAGCTGGTGGATTAGTTAGTAATGCTAGTTTCAGAGAAAGTAAGGCATGTCCTGGAACCTGTTAAGTTTAATACATAGCCAGTTATTTGTTTTGCATGCAGAACATTTTAAGATCTGCAATCTCCAGATAAAACTTGGGGAAACCTCTCTTGGAACCCCCTTAAGATCTGCCATTACATTAAGTGGGTTGCTTTTGGTCTTTGAGTGGTAGAAGAGTAGAAGGTCACAGTCCCAAAAAATAGGAATGATCAAAATTAAAAATTGGACTGAGCAGGGCAGAAACAATACTATCAAATAAATGGCATTCATATCATGTGTTTATTCCCCATGTATGTCATTATTTCTACTTTTTTTCTATCACTGTAACATTTACAATTTAGTGATTTTGGGAAGGACCATATGTACCAAAAGTTTGATTCAGTGAAAGGTAATTTCCTACGTGCCTAAGTATTGATTTTGCAGGCTCTTACAACTGCAGAATCTAGCAAGCAGACAATGAAAGATTGGTGCTGTGTGCTTCTACTGGTGCCCTGAATTTAGGACCTTTGAGTATTCTTTTCAGTGCTATTCTCTGCCCAACAAATTAATTCAGGCCTTTTTATCCATTAGTTATTTAGTCTCTTTTATAATGTTTGTTCAATAAATGTGCAACAAATACATAACCCTTATGTTTAAGAATCAATAATGCAGCATCTGTACTCACATTAAATCATCACCTTTGGGCCAAATGAGCTTTGAATGCATCTGCATGAGCTCTAGACATCTGTGCATAAGAGACAGAGAAAAGAATGATCATTCTTTAAATATGTCATGGTAGAAATAGAAATGTATACATTCAAGATTCCATACTGGTTTCCAGTGCATAACTGTGGGGGAAAAGATTTGAGGTCACTGTTGTTTAGAGATGACAGACAGATGAGGTACATAGCTACCTAACTAAAATAGCTAGTTAACTAACTAGTTAGAGACAGGGAGGGGAGAGGGGGAGAGGGAGGTTGGGAGGAAGGGAGGGGGAGAGAGAGAGATTAAAATGTTGAACAACCTTACAAAGGTAGTGTACCATATGGATGCCCTTTGTTGAATTGGAAGTTATAATACGTAAACCTGCTCTACTATGTATATAACTTCTTATACCAAGGAACAAACCTGATGTGACTACTGCAACCAAAGATCCTCACCATTGTATCATGATTCTAAAATAGATATTGCATTTGCTTCCACTTAGTATACGTCCATACTAAATTGGTGCTTTTATAGAAGAGAGCATATTATTTTTCATACTGTTTATTATGTTATTATCTACCCCAATATACAGATAGAGGACAAAGTCTGAGAAATTTTATGGACTCTTGGCATACTTGTCATTAATTCTATTCTTTACACAGGATTAGAAAACAGAGACTAAAAACAGTTTGGTGTAGTAGTTAAGGCATCAAGATAGACACCGGGAGACTGGAATTTTAGTCCTGTCTTAGGCACAAAGCCAGACAGATGTCCTTGGGTAACCCTAGGAAAAAGGCAATGGCAAAACATCCAAAAATCTTGACAAGAAAATGGTGGGACTTGTCCCAGCAGTCACCAGGATTTGGTGAGTTTGTTAGCATATTTTCTCTGCCATGTTAACTTTGGGGCAAACCCTTAAGTTCTGTCCTTTGGGCTGACAAGCCCCCACCCCCCATCCAAATCAATGTTTTCGACAGTTGCTTTCTGAGATAGAAAGAGAAAGAAAGAGATGGCAATCTCCACTCAAAGTGAAGTCCCTAATAGTATATAGTTTAGCCCAGGGGTGGGTTCTAAAAATTTTTACTACCAGTTCTGTGGGCATGGCTTATTTTGTGGGCATGGCTTGATGGTCATGTGACAATTCTTTAGGATTTAGCAGAGGTACTGGTATACCAGGCTTTTAACTGCTTGCAGAGCTGTACCGGTCTACCCATTTATTTTTGCAGGCACTGGTCTACTCATATATTTTTGAGGCTCTGGTCTACCCATTTATTTTTGCAGGCACTGGTCTATTCATTTGTTTTTGGAGGCACTGGTCTACCACCAAACTGCCTTTTACCACTGATCAGCTGTAGGGTGGCCCTTTGAAGTCCTGCAGCAAGAGTTTAAACAGTTTTTTTCCTTATAGCCCATCAGCTGGGACTCAGGAGGCAGCAATAGATTGGGGGTGGGGCCAAATAAAAGATAAGAATAATGGGGAGGGGGCAGGGGGCAGAACCGGTTCGGTGACGTCATATCGTCACCGCTACCAGCTCGGCAGAACCAGGCCAAACCAGGAGGAACCCACCACTGGTTTAACCCTTCAAGACTGCAGGTTAATGTGTTTATCTCTGCATGTTGCATATTGTTAGAGAGAAGTGCAAAATGAGGAATGGCTTTTGTGAATTTTGAGCTGTTTTTAACTTTGTGTGGTTTGTCATGCTTTTAAAAAAATAGCATCATCCACATTAAATTTTAATTTATTCTAAACTATGAGCAACGGAACAGAAGTGGGAATAGCAGTTGACTTCAGCATGAATCACATTTACCTTGGATGACAAGAAGTAAATGTTGTTACATCTACACTGGTTCCCAGTTATCTTAACTGCTGCCAGTTTAATGTTTTATTATGCTTTTTCAAAAGAAAAGGTAATTATTTATCATCTTTAGAGGATTGGAACTCCATTCTCTCCTTCTGTACACAACGTTCTTATTTCTAAGTGTAGGAAGTAAGCGTTAAATACTAAAAATGCTGCCAAGTGCAATAGCAAGAGAAGACCAGCTTCCTGTACCTTGAATAGTGAGCAGTGCAATCAACAGCTTTTTTTACGCTTCTTGATAAGATCATATCTCCAAAATCTTTATCTGCACTAGAACGATTTAAAGTACAAGAATCCATGCTGTGATCTTTTGTTTCAAGTTTTTTGAAGTATACAGAAGAGGAATCTTTTTTCTATATTACTTACTACTATGAGAAAGTAAACGTTATGTGACATTGCAATCCTGCTGAATTTCTGCACGAAATTCAGTGTCATTTAATTCTAAAGGCATCATTCAATACACTTTAGCCTAAACCAAGCATAAAGGAGATATCAATTGTAGTAAATTATTTCCATGAAGGCAAAGTCAATACTGAATCACTGCGACTTTTGACAAATGAAGGCATATAAATGTGTCCCATGATAATGTTGCAGGACCCAATCTGGATCAGTCACAGGAACAAGAGGTTTAGTTTTCCAAGCTTTCGGGCTTGTGTTAGAGCCATCCTCAGAGAACTTCTCTCTACCAGAATGCGACACACACATTCCGGTAGAGAGAAGTTCTCTGAGGATGGGCTCCAGCATGAGTCCAAAAGCTCGAAAGACTAAACCAGAGGTCTTCAAACTTGGCAGCTTTAAGACTTGTGGACTTCAACTCCCAGAATTCTCCAGCATAGCTGAAGTCCACAAGTCTTAAAGCTGCCAAGTTTGAAGACCTCTGGACTAAACCTCTGGTTTCGGTAATGGACCCAGATTGAGTCCTGCAAGTGTGACATTTTTTGAGGCTGTTTTAAGGGTGATAGATGTGAGGATCTTGAGCAGACTCCTCTTTTTGCTGCCTTGAGCTTCCAGACAAACAGCAGAACACAAATAGCATTGCACAAATAACATTAAGTGTATGCTACCACAATCTGTACATTTGTTTAATATAAAATAAAAGACAAAAAGAGCCAGTTCGGTGTAGCGTACCAGGCTAGAAACCAGGAGACCATGAGTTCTAGTCGTGACTTAAGCACAAAGCCAGCTGGGTGATCTTGGGCCATTCACATATTGTTAGCACTAGCAGGCAGGCAATAGCGAACTGTTTCTGAAAATCTTGCCAAGAAAACCACAGGGCCTTATCCAGACAGTTGTTAGGAGTCAAGACTGATTTATCCTCAAATAAACAAATAAACTGCATTATGGTTTAATAGGGGGTGAAAGCAGGAGTGGGTTCTACTAACCTTTACTACCGGTTTCCAGTGGGGCCGCGCAAGCGCAGAAGCTTCTGCGCATGCACAGAAGCATTTTGATGATGTCGGGGTCGGTGGGCGGAGCCTCCTGCCGCTTTTACTACCGGGTCTATAGAACCGGTGCGAACCAGAAGCAACCCACCACTGGGTGAAAGAGATCTGAATCTGGAGATTCATGCTCTCATTTCTGTTGCTGAACTTAACATTCTCTATTCATTTGTATTTGACATTGCATAAAATAACATACATCCTTTATCTTCTTTCTGCGGCTGTTGTTTGAAACAGATTAAATCATGCACTAAATACATAATTCAAAATAAATAGCTGCTGGACAGGGAATGGAGCCTTTCTGTATCTCTCTCAAATTTCAGGAAATAAAAAAATGCATTCTTTATTACTAAGTAATGAATATCATAATGTAAATTATTAAACTAATATTTTGCTACATATTCAAATCTGACAAATATACAAAATTTAAACAGAACCTTCTTCTTTTCTCCCCATCTCATCTATTTGCATAAAAGTAATGGCACTGTTCCTAAAACATGCTTCCTTAAAAAACCGAATTTGTATTGTAAATTGTGTAAAGCATGATGAACAAGGGAAACTAATGTGATCAAAGTGGCAGGGATGACGAATAGCTTGATATTGGTAGCATTGTTTCATAAGAGAAATTGTTAATCCCTTTCCCAGCAGAATCAAATGGAACAAGAGGGTGGGCTAATGTGGGGTGATGGTGAAAATAGCTAATGTTGTGGCACCATGTGCAATCAATCATGTAAAGGAGTATAGCTTTGATTCTGTGGTCACAGCTGCCATCTTGACTTTTTGTACCCCCACCTTCCATTCTGACATAGGGGATGTATTTTTTTGTTTGGAAATCCTTTTCAATTTTGAAAATATCTCTGCCAGTCTCCAAAAAGAATCTCAGTCATTTTGTGCAAGATACGGACAAATGATGTAATACTCTTAACTGTAAGGGCAAAATAGTTCCAGAATTGGAACTGAGACACTAGCTACCTATTTCAAAGAGATTTCTACTCTCCACAGCCCCTGGAACGTTTGTCAGGAGTTCTAGGTTTACAGAAATTAATAGTAATATTAGCACTGCTAATAAGAACCTGTCAGGTGCAAAGAACCAGAACAACTTAGTGAATAGGCCAAAGTAGTTTCTTTATTGTTATTCTTCTATTTACAAGAATCTCACCAGGCTAACTGCATTCTCTTGGGAACAGGCAGATAAAGGCTTCAAGAGTCTGGCCTCTGTCACTTCCTCCCATGGAGCAACTCCAAGCTAGATTGCCTTTTTACACTGCCCTTCTTGTCTGGCTTTAAATTCCACCACAGAACCCATAATCCTGAATGGGCATATCCTGCATCCATTTAAACAAATTAAAATTTCTATTCTTGTTTCACCTCAACTCAGCCTGTGAATGTATGAACCTAAGAATTATATTTTCTTTTCAATAATCCAGATGTTGCTGCGCCACCAAGAGCCTTGGTGGCACAGCAGACTAAAGCACTGTTAAGTAACACAAGCTGCCTGCAATTACTGCAAGTTCAAATCTCACCAGGCTCAAGGTTGACTCAGCCTTCCATCCTTTCGAGGTAGATAAAATGAGGACCCGGTTTGTGGGGGCAATAAGCTGACTTTGTATAAAAAAGAACACCGCTTAGAGGGGGCCTGAAAGCCCTACTAAGCAGGTTTATACAAAAGTATGAAGGCTATTGCTTAACACATTGTAAGCTGCCCTGAGTCTCCGGAAAAGGGCGGCATATAAATTGAACCAATAAAATAAATAAATAAATAAATAAATAAATAAATAAATAAATAAATAAATAATAAATAAATGTGGTCTGCTCAAGTTTTCCAACTTCTGACTGTAGCCCAGTGTTAGAATTCCTGATGTCTTCCCATCCTAATATTAATGAAGTCTGAAGCTGCTTTATTTCACAACATAGGCCAAGTTAGCCAGATGTTGTCCTGAGCTTTTCTTTAAAAAATAGAAAATTCTTCCAGCAAGGGCTAGGTGCTAAAGATGACAGCAAAGTTACTATTTTACCTAAAGAAATAAGAATAATTGCAGATATGCACATTCATTAGGTATGTGTTATCATATTGAAGTGTGTTCTGCATTAGCAGCCATAACAATATTGGCACCAGTCACTAAGATGCCCCAAAAGTTCAAGGCTTAACTTACTGCTGTTTGGATAAGAAATATTACTAGAAGACAGTTATATTGCATTCTTCCTACTAGTAATTCTAAATCTGATTTGATCAGAAACTTAACTCTTTTTAGCCATTTAGCTACTGTACATAAGGGCTGAAAAAGTCAGAAGGAGGGGGATATACAGGTAATCCTTGTTTAATGACCCTAATTGGGACCAGCAACTCAGTCATTAAATGGAACAGTATCTATCCTGATTGTACTTATAATTTTATTTCAGCTTGCTTTGCTTTATAGAGCTATGAAAATTGTAACAGCAAAGATTCATCATAAAATTACTTTTTCATAACTGTGAACAGTCAATAAACAAGGCAGTTGGTAAATGAGGACCACCTGTAATCCTAAATGCTTTGTAAGTCAGTTGACCAAACATCCTTTATTATGACAAACCTGATTGCACTGGAGTTCCTGTTTATGGCAAAATCTCAGGTGAATTTGCACCCAATGTATGAACATCCGTGGAGGACATGGGCCTTATCATTGCCTCTCCCGTATACTTTATACTTTAATGCATGCATGGATCTTATAGCAAGACAAGAAAAACGGACAAAGTAATAACTCAACAATGTGTCTAAATCTCTGAAAAGTATTTACATGAAGCATTATAAGCCTATTTGAGGCTTATAACAACTTACAACATAGCAACTTAGTCTGTATTGTCTTAAACTGCAGGTAGGGTAGTCCTTATTCAGTGACCATAAATGGGATTAGCAACTTGATTGTTAAGCGAAGCAGTGGCTAAGTGAATCAGCTGCTATGCTTATGATTTTACTTCAACTTTCCTTTGCTTTAAAAGCTGCCAATAATCATTATCTTGAATGAATTGAAAGTAGCAACAGAGTCCACCTCTCAGCCATGTCTTAGATGTGCATGTAGGAAGGCTAACATCTCAGTTCTCTATGGGAAATTACCCTCAGGTATTGATTCGGCTATAGCATAAAGTATTTTCCCAGCATAAATCACTTCCTTTTTTCTTTTACTTTATATATGTTACTAAACTGGAAGCGAAGATCTGACAACCCTTTTAAAGTTTGACATAGAACACGGTCAAATTTATATGAGATGTATAACTACTTTGGCAATTCAATAATCACATGAATTTGGGCTCTGCAGAGCTTCAAATTTAGAGGGGAAAATGATGTTTTAGAACAGGGGTCCCCAACCCTGGGTCCATGGACCGGCATGCCAGAAACCGGTCCATGGAAACAAGCGAAACCCCGTCTGCAGAATGCAGGCAGCACATGATACCATGCTCCCTCTGGTCCTTGGAAAAACCTCTCTCCATGGAACCGGTCCCTGGTGCCAAAAGATTGGGGGCCACTGTTTTAGAATATATTGAGCATATTAGGACTCCCAGACCATCTGTCTGCAACTCTTTAAATTAGTTTTTCTGGAATTGCCTGGTGACCCTCAACAAATAGACTGTTTCCTATTCATAGGATAACGTGAGTTTGGTTTAAGGAGATGCAAAAGCTTTCTGTCTTCAATTCTGAAGTTTTGCACAGTCTTTTTGTTCATGGTTGGGTCTCTATGCAGAAGAGCAAAGCTACCAGAGTTCAAGATATACAAGTCTGTATTTTACTGCTTCTAGAAAGGACAGCTACTGACACAAAGTAAATATACCAGCCACAATCTATAATGTTTCAGACATCTCTGGGCCAAATTGAGCTAGGATGCTGTGGCTTTTTTAAATATTTTTTCACAAGTCACAAAACAATGTATTTTGGTCATCTATGAAGAATGAATTATAGGCAGACACAGAAATGATTCATCTCTAACCACAATTCAAAGCAAAGGAATGTTTCTAACGTTTCCTTGAAGTAGAATTTATTTTTTGTGATGATTCCATATAGCCAAGTTCAAGAGATGGAAAATTACTGTTCTCACTCTCAACCAACTTCATCCTATCCTAATATAGCCATTGTTATGAAGACAATTCAGAGTAAGGACAATAGATACTGTCCTCATTTGACACTGCAATATCATATATCAAGGACATGATCCCCACTGTGTTGCTTGCAAGTATTATCCCAGCTAAGGGGATAAAAAGAGTTACTTTTTAGGAAATCAGGGAAATTCCAAATTTAAAAAAGTATAAAACCATGACAGGAAAACAAACAATCATAAACAGATAGTAAACAGAAACTTGGAAATATGAACAACAGAATATTCATTATTCCTCCACCCATCCGGTGTCCCTTTTATATGGAAGATTTTTGCCTATGTTTTACAGTATACGTTTCATTTCTACAAGGAGCTCATGTACTGTGTGATGTAATTTCCAGATTTATGTAGCAACTTGGGAAACTCTGAGGAAGACTAAAGCCACATCCACAGAACTCTTCTGCTGTGGCATAAGGACAGCTCACTTAACATTCACGGAAAGCATGACTGTACTTCACACTGCGGCGGCCATCTTGTACCAGCTAGGCACTCAGAGTTCGCCAAAGTCTAGCTGAGGCACTCCAATTATGAAAACAGTTTTTTCCCTCTTGCTATGGCATAGTGTCAGCTATGTCAACACTGAGATGCACATGGAAGCAGAAGTTAGCCCTGTGGCCATGTCACTCCACACACCAGGTCTGTTATAAGACTACTCCTTCTCACGTAGACCATATATATCACTTTTGTCCATCATTCACTGATTATAATTGTGACTTGATTGCCTATCTCTGATCTCCAGGTATCATCATTGCCAATGTTTAAGAAAGCTCCTCCTCTAAAATATTATTCACAATCAGGATTTGTCTGAATTTTTGCAGTCCAGATTTGGTAACCCTAAAGAAGACTCTAATGATATAATGATATAGTCTCTTCATACTCTGATGCAGATCTATCACTCACCAACATGACTAATTCAGGGGAAGTGATACCTAGAGGAGAAGGTAATTACTTACATGGATCTTCAGAGAATTTACTAAAACATCTGCCAATTTAACCCCAAATGTGGTTCTCACTTTTATGAAAATTCATCTACTTCTTGGTTTATCTTCCTCTTCCTTTAAGCAGTATCTTCTTCTTTCTGTTTAATGGATTCATTTCAGGGTTGACTCAAGGCCAAATTATTTAAAATAGACTCTCTACTACAGTTCTGCATAGGTCCAGGAATACACTAGCTGATCGTGATTTTAAATAGGATTGTTAGAGGTTTTATCATTAACAGTGTGAGTTTTCAGAGAACTGTCACCATCATCTTCTTGTAATCATTTTAAGAATGCTTTATCGTGTTATTTTTCAAACTGTTCATTACTTTATGACTCGTTAACAAGGAATATGCGGGCTAGAAATTGTATTGATAAATAACCATAATCAAGAACACTGGGAATTACCACTGCTCTGGTTTATACATTGTGCTAAACTGTATTTTGCTTAAGCCTAATTTACTGAATAAGTTTTAATCAGCTGGGTTCATCCAATATGTAAAGACCAACTCTCCAAGCAGCATTAACTATAGTGTGCAAATCCAAGAAAGCACTACCTTTCAAAATTACTATAAATTAACTGCAAGGCAACATTGTTTCAAAGAGCCTTTCCAATTCGCTGAATGATTAAATATTGCATATAATACTGAACATTCTCTCTCTCTGCTATTTGACATGGCTTGGTATTTTGGACTTTATTTTAATTAATATTTATATACTGTATTTTTATCGCTCATTTAATACTTTCCAATGTTTGCTCATTATTTGACTTATAATTTTGCATTTTTGAGCTGTTAAAGGTACGAAGGCATGATAGCACATCTTTAAGCAAAGAAGCACACCAAACTGCCTGAAGAAGTTATTTTTTTCCTTATAACATAGTAATTGAATGTTTTATTTTATTTCTATTATGATTGTCATTAAATTATCAATTCTCATTCTAAAACAACCTTCAGAATGAATCATTTGAAGCACTAGCTACAAGAATATTTTTTTAACTTTATATTTAAATATGACAAATATAAAATATGATCTAAAAATTAACATTACTCTTTACAGATTAAGCACTGACCCATATATGAACTTTTCCAAAAATTACTGTTATTTTGAATTATGCTTCAGGTCATAATATTTCTGAGAATGTTAACTTCTCCTGTATCGCTTACCTCAACCAGGGGAAATTTCATTAGAAAGACAGCGAATAATTCCATCAATTAGATAGGTATACATACCTTTGAAAATTCCAACAAATATGTTAAAGCATTGTAGATAATAGAAAGTTGCATATGATGTCATATGTGAAAAAATCCCTCCCACTTTGCCATGGACTTGATTTTAGTCCCAAACTTCAGGGAGATTTATTTATTTATTTTAAAATATTTCTATATTTGCCCATGGAAGAGCAAAACTCTTCTATGGGGTATGAAATAAAAGAAACAAAGAATTAATAAAACTAACATTAAAACAAACACCCAGCAAAGCCCTTGTTAAAAATGCACAGAAGTCACAGTTCAGATAAAATTTCAGTCAGAGCAATCAGATGCATTCTTGTTGTGAATAAAATGTTTTTAAAGTCTTTCTTGAAAATTGGCAGTTACGAATGCTTGACAAACTTCAGACAACAAAATATGAAAAGGATTCTGGAAAAGGACTAATTTAGGTAGCACAGGTTTAGTTAAGACCAGAAAGTCTGGGCTATAAAAATCTAGACAATCACTAAGTAGTAAGTGTGGAGTTAAAGTTTTCTTGTCTCTCTTTGCTTAGTGGCGATTCAGACTTTTGCAGCCCAATTCTGATATCCCCAAATATCATAGTACATAGTGCACAGTACAATTCTATGTATGTTTCTTCAGAATTGTTGCAATTGGTTCAACAATGCTTAGCCTATACAGGATTGGAGCTTGAGGAAGAGGGCTCTTCCCTTAAAATATTGAGGCTGGTAACAACATGTCCTTATTGAGAAATAACCCCAATTTTGTAGAAAGGAATGCATTTCTAAAATGTCTAAATATTATATAATTCCCAGACAGCTTAGATGTGAGAAAAACTTGGTCTTCGGTATACGATTAATACTTCACATTTAAACCACCAATGCTCTGCCTGCAGAATGAGGGAAAGGAAAGGAAAGGAAAGGAAAGGAAAGGAAAGGAAAGGAAAGGAAAGGAAAGGAAAGGAAAGGAAAGGAAAGGAAAGGAAAGGAAAGGAAAGGAAAGGAAGTTACTGCACCTCAGTGTGAAAGAAAGGCTTACTCCTAGGTGTCTCGGCGTATAACTGAAACTTAAAATACAGCTAAAATTGCAGTCAGCAAGATACTGGGAGGATACAATACATGACTCAACAGAACAAACCTTGTAACTAGAATTTACTTAACAGAAATGTTGCCTAGATTTTGGTGTGTTTGTTTATAAAACAGCTCCCAGAATCTTTTGCTGCTTATGATGCAAAGTGGTTGGTCCATTGGTATTGTACACTTTCAGGAAAGAGAGCACTTGAGATATTAACAGTTTATACACAAGGCACTGTTCATATAATTATAGTCTCCACCTTCTGCTTAAAAATAGAAGATTTTAAAGAGATCATTCAGGCCCCTGTGCAGCCCAGGCTAAATGAATTAGCTACTAAGGGCCACAAGCAAGTGCATTTCTCAGATGAATTATTTTGAGATTTCATGAGGATCTGAAGCATGTCATTCGCATCAGGAAATGCACTAAAATAAAAAGGATCGCAGCTTTTAGGACGCACTAAAAATGTTTACTGCAGTTGTAAAAATTGTCACCTCTTTCTTAAATTTCAGACTGTTTGATCTGACATCTAGAAAATGGAGTACTGCATAGTTAATTGTAGAATGCACACATGCATACAGAAACACGCATACTAAGCTCTTGCCAAATTGAATTGCTTGGGACCCACAAAGAAGCATGTATTTGATCTTTCAACTTTCATTTATTAATAGTTTACATGCTGCTTTAAGAAATTTTGGAAGGTTAACTTACCAGGTGCTGACCCGACAGTGGTAGTGACCCAATGCTTGTAATTGCTGCCTAATTGGCAAAGTTGTCACTTCTCGTGTGGCAGCTGCAGTGCATTTAGAAAACGTGGAGGGACAGTGTTCCAAATGACTTAAGAAAGAGAACAGGAACAATCACTGCATTCTGTTTTTTTTCTTCTTTTCTCAGATGAGTTCTGTACCTTCAGAAAGAAGGAAGGAAGGGAGGGGAGAGGAAGTCAACAACCCTTAGCTTTCCTGCAAAAAAATAAGGAAACGGCAGATAGCCATCTCGTTTTCTCAAAATGTTTGGAAAAATAAACCAAAGGAAAAGAAATTCCTCAAGTATTATATCTTTATGATGGATTTCATAGGGTGAAATTTATAATTCAATGGGTGGAATGTCATCAAAACAAACACAATGTTCCGAATACAGAGCCTTGTTTTGGAAGTCAGATGCCCATATCTGCAAAATGCTGCTTGCTTAAGAATATAAACAACGAGAAAGAGAGAGATGGGTCAGCCCCTCCACCTTTCCTATACACAGTTGGAATACCATTCTCAGTATCCCTTAAAGTGTACATAAATGTATGTAAAGAGATAAAAGGAGCCTGGATAACTCAGCAGACTAATGCATTGTAATTTAACTCCAGCTGTCTGCAATTAGTAAGTTCGAATCTCGCCAGGCTCAAGGTTGACTCAGCCTTCCATCCTTTCTAAGGTAGGTAAATTGAGGACCCAGTTTGTGAGGGCAATAAGCTGACTTTGTAAAAAATATACAAAAGTATGAAGGCTATTGCTTAACTCGTTGTAAGCCGCCCTGAGTTTCCGGAGAAGGGTGGCATATAAATCAGTTTTTTTTAAAAAAATGTATGTATAGAACGAAAGAGGGGTTTTGTGAAAATTAGATATGTTATCATTCAGTAATTTCCTGTTAATTTTTCTGGTCTGGACCTTCCAGAAGTGCCAATTAGATTGAAAAACTGAAATGCAATTCAGACAACACTGAAAAGTATCTATTGGAAAGAAAGCTTGGGTCTAGAAATTCAGATTATTCCCTATCAAGATCTACTTCTCTTAAAAGAGAAATTGACAGTGCTAGATATCACCTACAAAGCCTTATAGTATATGACTCAGCCCTAGAAAGCCTCTTGAAGTTCTAACTGCAAGTCTTTCTGTAACACATACTGTAGATGATGCATCTGTCAAAGGACAGATGCTTGCTGAAGATCAGGAGATGTGATAACCGGGAGCCAAAAGAACACATTCTGTATGGAGGCTCCCTTGCTTTGAAACAAGTGCCACCACCTGGCCTGCTAGGAGCTTGTAAACACTTGGCTATTGTAGAAAGCCTTTGGGCCTTAGGTGCTATAGAAATCCCAGTTGCAGGAATAGTATACAACTTGTAATTTTTACCATAACTTTATTGTGCATTTCTATTTTGTGTGTTATTATATTGTTGATTTAGAACAGTATTGACTGAAATGCTTTTAAAATTCATTACTAAATGAATGAATAGTTGACTATGGTCTATACATAACCTTTGAACTGCAACTATTTCTGGATCTCCAGATGATGGTGATAGCATGAAGTACATTTTCAAAACTATTTAGAGTTTTAGCTGTTTCCATTCATAGATATTGCAATTCACCTTGATGAAAGTACAGAAACTTTAGATAACACAAAGTCAGCAATCAAAAGAAAGTACAGTGATGAGATCCAATCATGCTTTGATGAAAAATCTGCTTTGGTTGCTCATTGTTGTCTTAGCCTAAATCACAGGATTGTAGCCTTCAGAATTTAGATTATGTAGGGACTGACTCAGTAGTGGGTTCCTCCTGGTTCGGCCCGGTTCCACCAAGCCGGTAACAGTGACGATATGATGTCACCGAACCGGTTCTGCCCCCTCGCCCCCCACCCACCCACCCCCCGCATTATTCTTACCTTTTATTTGGCCCCACCCCCAATCTATTGCTGCCTCCTGAGTTCCAGCTGATCGGCTAGAAGAAAAAAAAACTGTTCAAACTCTTGCCGTGGGGCTTCAAAGGGCCGCCCTACAGCTGATCAGTGTTAAAAGGCAGTGTGGTGGTAGACCGGTGCCTGCAAAAATAAATGAGTAGACCAGTGCCTGCAAAAACAAATGAGTAGACCGGTACAGCTCTGCAAGTAGTTAAAATTAGTTGATGGGTTGAAGCTGAAGCCATGTAACCAGTATTTAAATTGCAATATTTGTAATCAGCAAAAGAGCAGAACACTCCCTGCCAACAGGTTTGACGGATTTAAAACAAAGAGACCACTGGAAGTGGTATTCGCTGATCTAATAGGGCCAATGAAAGCTAGTCTAGGGGGTGCTTGTTATGTCCTAAGCATAGTTGACCATTACTCCAGGTATGGTTTTTGCTACCTATTGAGGAATAAGACAGATACATTTCAGTATTTTGTTCAGTGGATCAAGTTTGTCGAGAGAAAAACAAAACAAAAAATAGTTACCATTGTAACTGATAACAGTACTGAGTTTGTAAACACGAGGTTTAAATCAATGTTGGACAATGCTGGTATAAAACATGACCATCAAGCCACGCCCCCAAAATAACCCACGCCCATAGAACCGGTAGTAAAAAATTTTAGAACCCACCCCTGGATTGACTAGCTGATAGATTGCTTCTCCAATTATAATCTTGTCTGGGCACTTAAATAGTGAAAATCTATATCTATCTATCTATCTATCTATCTATCTATCTATCTATCTATCTATCTATCTATCTATCTATCTATCTTTTTAAAGGTCTTTGTTAAGCACATGGTAGACATTTCACCTACCTTCCTTCCAAATTACAAAACATATTCTTGTGATCTTTCTAAACTCTGTTAATATTAGCAATAGCAATAACACTTAGACATAATACCATTCCACAGAGCTTTAGAGCACTCTCTGAGCAGTTTACAATGTTAGCATATTGCCCCCAACAATCTGAGTCCTCATTTTACCTCATACCTTTCTTTTGGGAAATGAATTAAATTTTACTTCTTTAGCTGGGGATTTAAATATGTTTTGGTTTAATTTTAATATTGATATATTTGTATTGTGGTCGTGTGTGTGTGTGTGTGTGTGTGTGTGTGCGTATTGGATGGAAAGGTGGAATATAAATGAAATAAATACAAATGATATGAATCTAAAAATATATTTCATATAGTCAAGACTGTGGGATATGCAAGAATAACTACTAGGAGTAGTTTCATGTTCCTGATAGTCCAGTGAGGTGCCACCGCTTTAAAGTTAGTTCACTATCACTTACACATTGAGTAACCAACTTCAAAGCAGTTATAGGCCCTCAGGCAGAACAATCACATAGGTGAATATCAGCAGAGTCTTCAGTCTGTAGCATTTCCTCAAAATATACAAAAGGAGAAAACAAGTTTAAAGGGTTTTATTTTTTTAGCAGTTTGCTTAACTTGCATTGTTGAATGGAAGAACATTTTCTTGAATCACATGTGGGATGGATGGAGCAGAAAGAATAGAGCCTGAATTAGGGATACTAACACAGGGTTTTTTAAATGTACTTTTTCTCCATAATGATTAAGATGATTGTGAATAAATATAGCACATATTTATTTTATACCAGGCAGCTCTAATTCTTTAGATATGGTAAATCTTTAGAAATAGTGAAGGAAAGGAAATGAAACAGAGCCTTCAGGAAGTAGCTTGGGCTATCATCTTTTTCCTTGATAAGATAGCTTTCCAGAGTAGCAGGATTCTTGTAAAAAAGGAATATTTAATCTCATGATTTTGTCACGTTTCTTTACAAGACTATTGAATAGATGATGGTTTTCATCTTTAAAGCCATACATGGCATGGGACCAGGATTAGAATAAATAAATAAATATTAGAACATGAAAAAAATGTGGATTATAAAACAGAGATGACAGTTAAAGTGGAAATACAAATGATAAACCAAGAGAATGACCTGGATAGTGACTGCTTACTGGTTTTATGAAAGAAGTTTGTGGCTTGAAGAAACTTCTGAGATGGAAAAAAATGTGAAGAGAGATCAAATCCTACGACAATATCTGAATGAAATAAACATTAAAATTCCTGGAAGCAAAGGAAGGAATACAATATTGGTTTATTTGACCAATGCTAAAATAAGACAAGTTTCTATAGAATTCTGAGAACTCTTTATGAACTTTTGCAGACACCAGGAATAAAAATGTTAATGATGTATAGATTGACATATGGATAAAGGATGGTTTATGGGAAGAAGAAATATTTGCATGTAACCTTATAAAGGATGAAGAATTACCAAGTTTTTTCTAGTTGTGATGAAGATCACTTTAAATATTTTGCTTGCTTATTTTTTGCTTTTTCTTCTTTTCTCTCCCCCCCCCCCCTCTTTTCCTGGAATTTCTGTTCTCTTTTCGTTTTATTTTCTGAATTTTGTTTGCAGTTTCTTTTATTACTGTCTTTTTAAAAACTTCAATAAACGTTGTTAAATTTGCCTCCTTTAATGACTGTCACAGCACTTTCACACCCCAAGTGTTCTTTAACCATTCAAACAAAAATAATCGCAGGAACTATAGCTGAGCCACTCTATTTTGATTGCCAGTTGTTAAGTAAATCACTGCAGTTGTTAAATGAATCATGCGGTCAGTAAGTAAATCTGGCTTCCCCCATTGATTTTGCTAGTCAGAAGTCAGTTGGGAAGGTTACAAATGATGATCCCATGAGTTTTGATTTCATCTGGGCTGTTACTTGGAACAGCCATCTGACTGAACTGACATCTAGGAAAGTGCAACTGTCATAAATATAAGGTGTCCTCAACTTATGACCACTGTTGACCCCAACATTTCTGTTATTAAGTGAGATGTTTGTTAAGTGAGTTTGCCCCATGTTATAACCTTTCTTGCCACAATTGTTAAGTGAATCAAGTTGTTTTGATTCACTTTGATTCATTCAGTTGTTAATTTAGTAACATGGTTGTTAAGTGAATCTGGCTTCCCCATTGACTTTGCTTGTCAGACGGTCGCAAAAAGT
Source organism: Arizona elegans (assembly GCA_022577455.1). Classification (NCBI taxonomy): domain Eukaryota; kingdom Metazoa; phylum Chordata; class Lepidosauria; order Squamata; family Colubridae; genus Arizona; species Arizona elegans. The sequence goes on from JAKOOJ010000008.1 coordinate 62,473,116, forward strand.
AATCACATGACCCTGGAACACTGCAACCAGCAGAAATATGAACCAGTTGTCAAGCATCTGAATTTTGATGATGTGACTACAGGATGCTGCCACAGTCATAAACCATGCAAAACAGTCAAAAAATGGCCAAAAAATGGTCCGAAAAACAGCCAAAAAACACCCCAAAAAACAGCCGAAAACGGCCCCAAAATGGGTGGGGGCGAGGCCAGTCAGTGGTGGGATTAGCCAGTTCACCAAACTGGACAGAATTCTAACAACCGGTTCGCCTGAACCGGCCGCCCAGAGTCCCTTGGGAGTGGGATGGCATAGAAATGCGACAAAATAAATAAATTAAATAAATCTGAACCTGCTGAATCTTACCTCTGGTCATAAGTCACTTTTTCAGTGACATTGTAATTTCAAACAATTACTAAGTGAACTGTTGTAAGTTGAGGACTACTTGTACATGCCAGTTGCCAACTGCCCAAATTTTGATCACGTGACCATGCAGATGCTGCAATAGTTGTAAGTGGGAAAACTGGTCATAAGTCTCTTTTTTTTCCCAGTACCATTGTAACTTTGAATGGTCACTAAACGAATGATTGTAAGTCAAGGACTACCTATTTGAAGACCTCCATGGAAATAGTCCTTCAGGTACTTACTAATTTCAAACGCTGAAGAGACGGAAAGAGATCCAGGCTGGTTTAGTGATTAAAGGAAGCAGACTGGAAACCAAGAGACTGTGAGTTCTAGTCATGCTTTAAACATGAAGCCAGTGGAGTGGCTTTGTGCCATTCTCTCTCTCTCTCTCAGCCCCAGAAAGAAGCCCAGGGCTAACTCGGTCTAATAATCTTTCCAAGAAAATTATATCGGTTGTCCAGGTAGTTGCAAGAATTCAGGAGTGATTTGAAGGTACGTATGCATGAGGACACACATACACTAGAGCAGGGGTGGGCAAATGTGGCCCTTTTACAACCTGTGGATTTCAACTCCCAGAATTCCTGAGACAGCTTGGCTGTCTCAGGAATTCTGGGAGTTGAAGTCCACAGGTTGTAAAAGTCCACAGGTTGTAAAAGTCCACAGGTTGTAAAAGGGCCACAGGTTGTAAAAGTCCACAGGTTGTAAAAGGTTGTAAAAGGGCCACAGGTTGTAAAAGGTTGTAAAAAGGTTGTAACAGGTTGTAAAAGGTTTGTAAAAGGTCTACAGGTTGTAAAGGTTGTAAAAAGTCCACAGGTTGTAAAAGGTTGTAAAAGGGCCACATTTGCCCACCCCGCATTAGAGAATTAATAGGACATTTTGCACTTGAATAGGTTCACCCCTTGCTCATTTTTTTCACCGTAAGTATTGGAGACATGTAGGAAAATGAATACATATATAAATAAGCCATTTATGAAAATGCTGCACATCTTCAGTGACAGGTAAATTAATTATCAGAGAGTTGTTACTCCATTCATAGAGCAACAATGTTCAGGCTGTGATGTATTTCCTTGACGGCAGTTGTGTTTGTTGCCGTAATTCGAGGATCAGACTCAATAAAAAATTCAGAATTATAGTCTTCAAACAAAGTATTATTTATTTACAGAAGGCATTCTATATTTACAGAGTGATTGTAGGTAGAAGCAAAGGAAGAGGAGTGTGCATCTCCTTTTATACCAGTGAGGCAGGATTAGGGAGGAGGAGTGGTTAAAGAGGGATACATTAGGAAAGGAAGAATAAGTTAACCCTTAGTACTCCATGAGTATGTTTCTTTCATTCAGGAATAAGGCATTTATCCATGACAAATCCCCCTCTAAATGCCGATTCGATATACAACAGTAATTACATTCAGATTCAGAACAATATAGAACATGCAATTTTGAAGTTAAATATTTATGTTGTTTTGATTGTAAAGGTTTAGTCAATATGTCAGCTATTTGTTCTGTAGTTTCACAATGAATAGCTTTAATGAATCCATTTCGAGACAATTGTCTTACATGTTTGTATTTGATATCTATATGCCTAGATCTTTGACCAATGGCATCTGCTCTAGATATCTCTATTGCAGCTTTGTTGTCTTCATATATAGTGAATGGTTGTGAAGGACTCTTCCAAACATCAGTTAACAAATCATTGAACCAGATGAGATTATTAGAAGCTTTCGACAAACAAATATACTCTGCTTCTGTGGTTGACGTAGCTACCAAATCCTGTTTTCCAGTATACCAGTAGACTGGGCAGTTGTTAAGAAAGAATACATAGCCGGAAGTGCTCTTCCTGCTCCTAGTGTCACCTGCCCAGTCAGCATCAGCGTAACAATTGAGAATAGGCTCTTTAACATTGTTGGGCTCTAACAATAAGCAAAAGTTTAAGATGTGTTTCAAGTACCTTAACACTCTTTTAATTGCTTCCCAATGATAAATTAAGGGCTTACTGACATATCTGGACAATAAATTAAGGGGTAGAGCAATATCGGGTCTGGTCCAATTGGCAATATACAAAAGGGAACCAATAACTGATCTGTAAAGTGTATTATCATTAAACTCAGGAGATGATTCATTCATATTTTTTAGGAAATCAACCTGCATTGGGGTATCACAAGGCTTTGCATCATTCATATTGCATCTGTTCAAGAGTTCAATAATTTTGTCCTTCTGAGACAATCTAAATCCTTTTTTAGTTTTACTAATCTGTACTCCAAGATATTTATTTACTTTCCCCAATGACTTCAATGAGAAATGTTCTCCTAATTTTGTTACAAATATATCTCTCTTATCTTTATGTTTGCCAATATACAAAATGTCATCCACATAAATTAACACATATTCTAATGATTCACCTTCTCTCCTAACAAAAAAACAATTGTCTGCAGTTGTAGCACTGAAGTTCATAGTTTTAAGTACGTTGACCAAGCATTCATACCAGCGTTTGCCGGATTGCTTCAATCCATACAAACTTTTGTTTAGTAACCATGTTTCATTTCTATTTGTGTTTTGGCTATGAGGGGCTCTTACATATATTTCCTTATCGAGTTTTGCATGTAGGTATGCAGTTTGTATATCGTATTGAAAAACTTCAAGATTAAGGGCTGAGGCTATTACTAAAGCTGTCTTAACACTTTCAGTTCTTACGGTGGGAGAATATGTGTCGGTATAATCCTCAGGGTATCTTTGGGCAAAGCCCTGTGCAACCAGTCTTGCTTTATATGTGTTACCCCCTTCTAGATTCTTAATTTTAAATATCCACCTAGTGCCTATAATTGTTTTATCTTTTGGAGCTGGTGTTGGAGTGAATACATTGAGTTTCCGTAAACTATCCATTTCTTTGGCCATGGCTAATTCCCATTTTTTTTTTCTTCTGTGGGGAGTTTTAATACTTCTTCATATGTATTAGGTGTTGATGTATCATTATTTATGTGCATTATGTAATCCTTATATCTTTCTGGTACTTGATTCCTGTTGCATCTAATTGTTCTTTCTGGTCTGCTGTTGTTATCATGTAAATATCTTGCTTCCTTTTGTGTTAATGAATCTGTTTTGATTTTGGGACAATTTCCCATCCATGTTTTGGTGTTGCTCTTTTGTGTACTGCAGTTTTGTCCTTCCCTTTCTGTTTTATCTTGTGTCTTAATATCTGGCCTTGTTGTTGGGAGTATCTCATTAAGATGTATCTTAGACCAATTGGCCTGTTCGTGAAATACAGCTGTCCTAGAAATTATGAACTTGTTATTATTGTCAATAAATCTATATCCTTTAGTACCTGTTTCATAACCCATGAATCTGAGCCTCCTAGATACATTATCTCCCTTACGTCTCAATTGTTTCGGTATATGTACATCTGCTGTAACTCCAAATACATGCATGTGGGCTATCTTGGGTTTTTTATTATACATCAATTCGTATGGTGTTTTATTTATGACACTAGACCAAATTCTGTTAAGTGTATAATTGGAATATAATAGTGCTTCCGACCAGAATGTTTGCCTAAACCAGCATCTTCTAATGTACATCTAATCATGGTTTGTAGTGTCGAGTTTTTTCGTTCCGCTACTCCATTTTGAAAAGCAGAGAAAGGACTAGAGGTGAAATGTAACATCCCTTTGTCTTTTAGCCACTGGGAGAATTCCTTTGACATGAATTCAGACCCTCTGTCTGTCATGATTTGTTTTATTTTTATGTTGTGTTGTGTTTCTACACATTTATAAAATTCTTTAAACTTTTGAAATGTTTCATCTTTGTGTTTCAAGGTATAGACAAAGCCATAACGACTATAGTCGTCTACAATAGTAAGGAAATATCGTTTTTTGTATGTAATTGATGGGGTTAATGGACCAACTAGATCCATATGTACCAGGTTAAAAATATGATTTGATGATCTTGTTGCCTTTTTGGGTCTGGGCTTGGTTCTGAGCTTTGAGGACTTACATACTGAACATTCCAAGTAATTTTTACAGTCTTTTATTTTAACGCCCTCAGCATGTTCAATCATTTTTTGTATTACAGGAAAGCTGGCATGTCCTAATTTTCTGTGTAACATTCATCATGAATTGGTTTTCCAATTATTGGTCTTTTGTTGGTATGTGTATTGCTAACAGATATTGTTTCATCATTATGTTCTGGTTCGTGTTCCTCATTGTCACTGTCATTATCATTTTCATTTTCTATGCTAGTGTCATTTTCCATGTTTGAGTCAATGTTGTGTAGCCATCTTTCCTCTGTGATTAAATATGGTAAATCTCCTTTGGTAATTATATTACCTATGCTTATTTTATTTTTCTCTAGAGTTACTTTTCCCTTTGAGAATATTATATTTATGTTAGAGTCCCTGCTTAGCTTTATTGCACTGAGAATGTTGTGAGGTATTTTGGGTATTAATAGAACCCACTCTATTTTCCCTAGACTGGGTAGTTCTACATTTCCTCTTCCAATGACTTGGACTTCCTCTTGGTTTGCTACCTTAATTACAAATTTATCTTCTATGAAGGAAGATAATATTTTCCTATTGTGTGTTGTGTGATTTGTTGCCCCGGAATCAATGAGCCAGGCATTATCCTTTGAATCTAGGTTTTTGGTTATAGTGTGCTTATCTAATCCGTATAATGATCTAGACTTTCTATCTCTTGAGTTATCTCTGCCCCCTCTATGTTCTCTAAAGTTTGGTGAGTTTCTATGTCTGTATCTGTCAATAGATGATTGTCTGTTGTGGTATCTGTTTCTTGTGTCATATTTTCGTCTTTCCCTAGGGGTTTTTGGACAGTCTCTTCTATAATGCTCTCTGGACCCACAGTTATAACATTCAATTGGTTCTTGATATCTGTCTTGGAATACTACCCTTTTGTCCTGTCTATGTTCTTTGTATGTATTGTAGTGACTTCTTCTCAAATTATCTTCAGCTATTAACCTATTTGATAAGCTCTCTATAGATAGATATCCTAAATTAATTGTATCCAAATGTGTTATGTAATTATCCCATGATGAGTCTAATGAATTAAGGATAACGCTTTTCATTGTCTGGTCAGATATTATTTCTCCCCTTAAATGAAGTTCTGCTCTAGTTGAGTTTAGTAATAGTAAATGTTCACTTATGGTAGTTCCAGGTTTTATCCTGGCTGAGAAAAAGTTTTTAGACATTCTAGTTGTGGTTGCCACACTCTCACTATGAAACAGTTTAAACATACAATGAATTATTTCTGAGACAGTTAGATTAGGCTTAATACTATGATAGATAGCAGGTGATATACTAGAGATTAATAAATAAAATGCTCTGTGGTGTAGGCAGTCCAATTTTAGAGTCCATGGTTTTTTTGGAGGATTAGTTATGAAAAACAATAAGTTTTCTTTTAAAAAAACAACCTGGAGTTGCTGACTCCATTCCTGTAAATTAATACCGTCTATTCTCAATTTTGGAAAATCATTAGGCAAGTTTTCAATGTTATTTGTTGCATTACTTACAACTGAAGGCTGTCCATGGTCCTGTATATGCTGATAATTGCAGAATGGTGTAGGTATACTCGTAATTAGTCTGAATGGTTCTCTCTGTTCTTTATTGTCTCTATATTCATCTGGGCGTGTTTGCGCATGCGCATGGATCATTTCGTTCCTGGAGCTGTCAGGGAAGGTTCTCTCCGCTGTAGCTCTCTCATAGTGCTCTTCCTCTGATGATTCGCTCTCTGGCTCGGCTTTAGGTGTCCAGGTGGGGATCGGGGCTTGCTTCTTTCCATCGTAGTCGTCTCGGTTGAGGCCTCTGGCTCCTGGAATCGTTTGCGGTGTGGGCGAGTACTTGCAAGGTCCCCTGGGTTCGGGCGTTAGCGCTCTCGCCGTTCGGGTTGGAGTGGATAGATGTTGGAGCGCTTGCTTGCTTGCTTCTGTTTCTTCACTTTTGGATTGTGCTGATTGTCTTTTCTTTGTTATCTGATCGGCTGGTTTTGGTATTTTCGTTGATTTCTTTGATATTTTTAGATTTGGACCGAAAGTTGCAAAAAGCGTTTTCATAGCTGTTTTGATTTGTAGTTCGGTTGGTGTTTCTTTGGTATCTGTATCAGATTCTTCTGATGAATAGAATTTTTCTTTTTTACTTTTTATGCTGTGTAAAGCTTTTCGCGCCAGCCATTTTGAACTCTGCTTTCTGATTGGTTCTGAGTCAGCCATTTTTGCGGGCTGACAAATCCAAGATGGCTGCCATTCAAAATTTTGCGCAGGACCGTTAGTCTTTCTTTTGGTTATAGTTTCATCTATAGGTAATCTGCTTACCATTTTGTGATCTTTAGGTTCTGGTGTGTTGATTTGGTTTTCTCTCGCTGCTCCACTATCTTTTATGATCTCTTGGAGGTTCGCGATGAGATTTTTGTCATCTTTTTGGCTTTTCAGGAATCTTAATATTTCTGATCTGAGCGTATTGTTTTCTGTCTCGCTCGCTTCTTGATCATCAGGTTCATCGATTACCTCTTCTTCATCTGTAGTGAAGTTTTCAGGTTCTCTTGTCATTTCAGTTGTAGATTCATCAATCATTTCTTGATCTGTTTCTATCTCTTTGTTGTGTGCCCTGGTGTTGGGTCTTTCTCTTTTGTTTCTGGAGTTTTCTTTCTTTGGCATGTCTGTTTCTTATTGAGTCAGCCAACCATCCTCTGCTACCAAATTGTTGCCGTAATTCGAGGATCGGACTCAATAAAGAATTCAGAATTATAGTCTTCAAACAAAGTATTATTTATTTACAGAAGGCATTCTATATTTACAGAGTGATTGTAGGTAGAAGCAAAGGAAGAAGAGTGTGCATCTCCTTTTATACCAGTGAGGCGGGATTAGGGAGGAGGAATGGTTAAAGAGGGATACATTAGAAAGGAAGAATAAGTTAACCCTTAGTACTCCATGAGTATATGTTTCTTTCATTCAGGAATAAGGCATTTATCCATGACAGTGTTCACTAAAGGAGTGTTCAGTTGTGGGTTTAATAAATTATGCTGATATATTTTATACTTCACAATTGGGCTTTAGATGGGCAGAACTAAAAAATCACCATCATGCTGAATCTGAGAAGAAAAAAAGATCAAGGCAGCTGAATGTGAATGATTAGGCTAGAACTGTGATGGCAAACCTATGGCACGCGTGCCGGAGGTGGCATGCAGCGCCCTTTCTGATGGCATGCGAGCCGTTGCCCCAGTTCAGCTCTGCTGTGCATGTGCACCAGTGGTGGGTTCCTCCCGGTTCCGCCAAGTTCCCCTGAGCCGGTAGTGGTGACAATATGACATAATCGAACTGGTTCTGCCCCCCACCCCCCACGTTATTCACCTTTTATTTGGCCCCACCCTCAATCTAGTGCTGCCTCCTGAGTCCCAGCTGATCTGCTAGAAGGAAAAAAGCTGTTTAAACTCTTGCCACGGGGCTTCAAAGGGCCACCCTACAGCTGATCAGTGTTAAAAGGCAGTGTGCTGGTAGACCGGTGCCTGCAAAAACAAATGAGTAGACCGGTACAGCTCTGCAAGCAGTTAAAAGCCTGGTAGACCAGTACCTCTGCTAAATACTAAATAATTGTCAGATGACCATCAAGCCACGCCCACAAAATAAGCCACGCCCACAGAACCGGTAGAAAAAATTTTTAGAACCCACCCCTGATGTGCACACACCTCCTGCCCAGCCAGCTGGTCTCTGCCATGCATGCATGGGGGGTGGGGTATGTGTGGGGGCGGTGCATGCATGCACGTGGGGGGGGCATGCGCATGCACAGGGCCAGGGACATGCATGGGGGTACACATTGTATTTTAGGGGTTCAGGTGCATGCTTGCATTCACACACGCGCTTTGACACTCGGTCCAGAAAAGGTTAGACATCACTGGGCTAGAAGATTCAGATGAATTGGGCAAGTCTACTTCTGTCTACTCAGAAATAACTCCTGTTATGTTCAGAGGGATTTGTCTCAGGAAAATGTCTATAAGGTGGCAAACTTAGATAGAGACTTAACCTTAAAAAGTATTGGCTGCATTTTACATTTCCTCAATTTTCAATTCAGTTAAATAATTCACTGGCAAGAAAACCCATCTGATTTAAAAGTGGTTTTCTTCTGCTTTGTATTCCACACGAGCAGCACTAAGAAGTGATATATCCAAACAAAAAAAGTGTCTTTAGCATTTCTTATGAAAAGAATAATTCTCATGTAAGAAGACAGCGCTAATAAGGTCACAGCTTAGTAGTTCAAGGACAGAGTGCCATCTATTGACTTTAAATTTAGCAAGCACTTAGTAGAATCATAATAGGATGCATATTTCAAGTCAGTTTAAGATAAAAATGACTGTAGGATTATTTTGATTGCCCTTAAATAGCAAGACGAATGTAGGAATGTAGCAGCTTCCTTTTTCAATATTCAACATTGAGGGGCATAAAGTTATGATACTGAGGGTAACCTATGGCCGCAATAATGAATAATAATAATGACTGATAAGTTTTATTCCTAATGAATTTGCCCATTGAAAATGTGTCCCAGTAGATGGCCATCTGGTGGTAGTAGTGCATTTCACAAGTTAAGCATATGAAGTACTTCCTTTTTCTCTGTTCTGAAATCCCCTGCCAATCAGATGAATGACATTGGGTTCTGGTGTGATGAGAATGTTTTTTCCATATCTGCTTTTTCAAGTTCATGCATTATTTGATATGCCTCTATTGGCACCTCCCCCCAAAAATGCTCATTTGATTTTATACGGAAAAATCCCTAAATGTTATAGTCTTTCTCTGTAACAGAAATCAATTTATCAATTTCAGTTACTCATTTAGGCGTCTGTCCTTTTTGAGGAACACAACATATACATACCCGTGTTTCTCAGAGAATAAGACCAAGTCTTATTTTCTTTTAGACTTGAAAATAAGCACTTGGGCTTGTTTTCGAGGCAGTCTTACTTTTTTTGAGGTGCAGCAGCCTGACTTGGTGAGCTGGACGCGCCATGGATGCACCGTCGCCTCCATTCTGAAACTTCAGCATTCGGAATGGAGGCTTTTTGGCGAACGGGAGGAAAATGGGGAGGGGAATTTCCTGCCTTCCTCACGCTCAACACAGACTGTGGGAAGGATGGCAGGCAGGAAAATCCCCCTCCCCATTTTCCTACCGTCAGCCTCCCAAAAGGAGGGAAAAAGCAAAGCAGCTGGCTGCAGAGTTGCTGAATTCGGGGAAGCGGCCCAACAAGCAGAAGCGCTGCGCCCAGAAAGAGAAGGGCAAAAGCGGTATTTGCACTGCGCCAAGGGGCCAGCAGGCTGCAGCTGCAGCCCAATAATTGTCCACCCATGCCCGTGCCACCACAAATGCTGGCCACGCCCATCTCCTCAAGCTTATTTTTGGGGTAGGGGTAATATTAGGCCCACCCCCAAAAAACTAGGGTTGGGCTTATTATTGGGGTGGGTCGTCTTTTCAGAGAAACACAGTATATAATGTATGATCATTGATATAAAGACATCATGAAATTGGCAATATGGCCATTTATTTTAATATATTTTAATAGCAGTTATACACTGAGTAGATATTATCCATTAGAAACTCAAAATCTGTAAATAAATATATGCAGGCAACAGGAACGAATAGATATGGACTCCTTGGCTGGTAAATGTTTATCAAGATGTCTTGAATAACCCTAGGTAATTTCATTGTGCTAACTGGTTATCTAAATGTGACACCTAGTGTTCAACTTTAGAGATAATGATTTAAAAAAATAGAAATTTATGGAACATCTAATCATTTCTAGAGCAAACCTACACTCCACATGTGACAAGTTATATTACTATTGTGTATGACAGGTAGTCCTTGACTTATGACCACAATTAAGCCCAAAATTTCTGTTGCTAAACAGAACAGTTGTTAAGCGAATTTTGCCCCATTGTACAACTTTTCTCTTGCCACAGTTTATTAAGTGACTCACTGCAATTGTTAAATTATTAATACGATTGTTAAATGAATCTGGCTTCCCCATTGACTTTATTTATCAGAAGGTCACAAAAGAGGATCGTGTGACCCAAGGACACTGAAACCGTCATAAATATGAGTCAATCACCAAACGCGTGAATTTCGATTATGGAGATGCTGCAATGGTTGTAAGTGTGAAAAAACCATCATGTCACTTTTTTCAGTATCATCATAACTTTGAAGGGTCACTAAATGAATTGTTATAAGTCAAGGACTACCTGTACTACCATACGACTATTTGTTTTCTATTTCACTAATGGAATAATTCCTATTTTGAAGAGAAAAAGTGGCACTGCAGAAATAACTGATACAAAGCAGAAAAAGCAAGGGAAATATGAGCTTTAATAAAAAGGCTTGTTTTTAATCTAGGCAGGATGTTTTATCATCTTGTACGACTGGCATTTGGCAAGACAGAGAACTGAGAGATCTCTGATCCAAAGTGACTATGTTCTGAAAACAGATGAAAAGTAGAAGAGAGAAGTAGAGTGTAAGTGTAATTAGACAATTATGCAATTATTTCAGATATATAGAATTTTGTTTAATTAGGAGATTATTTCAGATGCAACTTTGAATATGTGAATCTGAAGTAAGAATGAATCAAATGATGATGATGAACAGAGTGATACTTTGCCCGACAGCAGACTTATGGACTAATAGCTTTATTTTGGAATATGATAAATGTTTAAGGCATCACATTTGCCTGTTGCTTTTTTGCAGAGTGATGTATGATGGGAATCCAGTGATAGAAAAATAAAATGTAGTTCAGTGAATTCTTGACAATAAGATAAAATAAAGCAGATCCTTATTTTCTTCTTTACCCATTGGTTGAACAATGTGAAATTGGATTCGTAGGTCCCAACTCTGGTACTGGGGAATTATTTCATTTATTTGAAGGACTCCATCTCTCTGCTTACATATATACTACCTGACCCATCAGATCTGGCAGGAGAGAAATACCTCCCTTGTCCTCCTGAAGGGCTTTGGCAAACTCATATTTTGCCTTTTTTTACCTTTTTAAAAAAGGCTATGTTGTGGATCCCATCTGTTCAGGAGTGTTATCTGATGGAGCCCAGGAAGAGACCTTTCCATGGCACCCGCCCTTTGGAACATCAAAAATACAAATATGTATATGCGTATTTGTATAATACTCTATTGATATTAGACCTTCAAGAAGAGCAGTCTATAAAAGGCTACCTACAAATACTGCAATACATATATGTAATAAAACTCTACATTATTATGCTTTTCCACCAGGTAGTGAAATTATATCCTTAAGTATACAATTTTGTTTTATATCATAAATCAGTCCATAATCTGAAAGGAGTAATCATATTTCCTTTCTATGTAAAAAGCCACAATGGCTTTGCCATGCAACATTTAATCCTTAAGATTAAACCCTGCCAAAATTTAATAAAGCCTAACTCTAGATCTGAAGTCACCCTTTTCCTCCTGAAGTGCTTTGGCAAACTCCATATTTTTCATTTTTTTATCTTTTTAAGAAAAAGACCGAGAACCTATATTTGCAATGGAATTCAAAGATTGTTCATATGATGCATTAATTAATTAATCAGCCATATTTTAACCTAGTATATTGGGAAAAATTTGGCAGTTAATTTAAAGTTTAGTGAACCATGGAAACCTCCAAAAAATCATGGTTAATGAAGGGAAAATGTATCATAACAACTGAATCAACATTTCCCAGTGAAGACACTATATTCCCAAAGCAGGATCCATGACTTTCTAGTGATAATAGATAACAAATCACATGTTGTAATAAAGGACACTCCATGATTGCCAAATCACAATGGCTAAGCCCAGAGAACATATAAAGCTAAAATGAAACAAACCATGGAAATTTAGTATCAGTAATATTGCACTAAAATGAACAATTTCCCAACATTTCCATTGGCTAAATCTGGAATCATTAATTCTTTTCTGTAAACCACACCTTAAAATTATGCTATGCACACATTTTATTGATTTGAGATGACAAATGTTAATAGACAGCAATTTATAATGTTAGACTAAGTTATAAAAGCTAAAGTTTAGAGCTCTTTTCACCCGTGAACGACATGGTTAAATTACAAGTAGCCTTCCACTTACAACCATTTGTTTAATGATTGTTTGAAGTTACAACATCATTGAAAAAAAGTGACTTATGGTTTGTTTTTCACATTTATGATGTTGCAGCATCCCCATAGTCACTTAATCAAAATTCAGATGCTTGGCAGCTGGTATGCATTTATGATGTTTGCAATGTCCTGGGGTCGTGTGATCACCTTTTTTTAAAAAAAATTTGATTTATATGCCACCCTTCTCCAGAGACTCAGGGCGGCTTACAATGTGCTCAGCAATAGCTTTCATCCTTTTGTATATTTATACAAAGTCAGCTTATTGCCCCCACAACTGGGTCCTCAATTTACCTACCTTAGAAAGGATGGAAGGCTGAGTCAACCTTGAGCCTTGGCGAGAGTCGAACCTGCAGTAATTGCAGGCAGCTGGTCTTAATAACCAGCTTAATAACAGGGTGCCTTAGACCACTGTACTACCAAGGCTCTTTTGAGACCTTCTGACCAGCAAAGGGGGAAGCCAGATTCACTTAGGAACTGTGTTATTAACAATTAAGGCAAGAAAGGTTGTAAAAAGGTTGTAAAATGTAAGAGGTCCCTAAGGGGGTGTGCATAAGTGCACCAGTATGCCTACCATCCCTGTCCTACTGTCCCCATTTATATGTAATCATTTTATGTGTTTATGGCTAAGTTTTGCCTATTTATATCCATTTATTTGTGCCATTTTTTTCATATGTCCATGTCTATGTCTATACTGATACTTGTTTCCTTGTACTTGTTGACAAACAATTAAACAAATAAATAAATAAATAAAATGGGGCAAAATTTACTTAACAACTATCTTGCTTAGCAACAGAAATTTTGCGTTCAATTGTGGTCATACTGTAAGTAGAGAGCTATCTGTACTATTTTCATCCTACTTACTTTAGAGCAGGAGTGTCAAACTCAAAGCCCAGGGACCGGATACATCCTGCAGGGTGCTTAGATCTGGCCAGCAGGCCCCCCTGGAAACAGCGAAGGACCAGTACCTCTGCCAGTGAAAACGGAGCTCACAAGGGCTGCGCACGGCCCTCCTGAGCTCTGTTTTCACTGGCAGAGGGATGCAGGAGGTCGTCCCAGACAAAAACAGAATTTGAGAGCCTGTTTTCGCTGGCAGGGCGCTCGGGCCACCACAGGCACTCCCCAACATGAGTGATGTTATGATGGCCACGCCCACCTTGGCCATGCCCCCCACCGCCCCAGATCAAATACAACCCTGATCCAACCCTCAATGAAATTGAATTTGATACCCCTGCTTTAGAGTCTTTTCTGAGAATAAATGAGAACTCTTTGCACAGCTTTGAAATCTGAGGAGAAGAAATAATGGCAACAATAATGATAATAAAATATTTATAAAATAGTTGAGACAAATAAGGATTCTATAAACCTTGGTTGACATGAAAAGAATTACTAAATTTGAAAATATGAAAAAGCACATTTGAAATTCATTTTGCATGTTCAGTATATGCTTTTAATATATTCTAAGCAATGTTCTATGTATGTTACCCTATTCCCAGGTTACTCTCATCTTTAAATATGGCAAAATATTAATGGTCCATGATGGTTCGTGTTTTTTTTTTAAAACAAACGAAGGAAAGATTTTCCTCTCCAGTTCTTTTGGAGGCTAGAATGACATATTATAATTCAGAAGTGTTTCAGAACTACTGGGTGGTAAATGGTTCACTGAGAAATTAAGCTGCACTATAAGGCTGACTCATTCAGGTTTGCATAGTAACAGTTGCTCATCACAGCTAGTGAGTGCAAAATATGCATGTTTATCATTACCAAAAGAGAACACAAAACAAAACCTAATGATTTGAAGCACCAGGTACAATGCTTGCCAGAATCAATCAACACACCTTAATAAATTAATGAAACTAGTAGGCAGCTTGTACTGCCTTATGCATAGTAATGGAATAGTTGTTTCTCTTGTCACCTCTATGTGCATTGGTTAAATGTTCTGTTTGCATGAATCATCTAGCTGAGCTGAACATTTTGTTCTCTAAAATCATCTCCCCCAGTGCCACATTGTTAAGGCTGAACCATAAAATAACATGGAAAAAGCACAGTAAAGTGAACCTAAGCCAAGTGATATTTGAGATGAAACCTGTAAAGGAGAGAAGCCCAATTTTGACTGATGGGTAGAAGAAAATGAAAAGTATGATGTCTGAGTAAATTGAAGATCTGGAAGATTTTATCAGATACTTTGCGGTCCAAAAAGAAACTTTTCACATTCCTACCACATTCCATTTTTAAAATTTTATTCAAAGTTAGGGAAGAATGCTTTTAGGAATTAATTCACAGGTTGCTGCAACAGTTTGCCGCTAGATACGTTTCCTGACTATTAAATGAAAGAGTACAAAGAGTGTAACAAACTATTTTATAGAGGGGGGGGAGAGAGGGGGAGAGGGAGAGAGAGAGAAAGGAGGAGGAGAGAGAGGGAGGGAGGAGGAAGAGAGAGAGAGAATAGGTTGCAAATGCTAATGACTTTGAAAAATTAAATTAGATAGGTAGAATCCCCACATTTGATTTTTGAAAGAGAAGCTTTACTGGGTTATTTCATTCAGTACATATTAGACTATAGTGGCCAGCATCAACAACTAGCATTTTCTTAGCATCAGCACAGACATGTTCCTTTCACTAGGGAAGCACATTTAAAATAAAAGGAGAATTGCACCCTTGGAAATTCATCTGTTTCTAAAGTACTTTGCACCAAGAGGAGGGACAGCAAAGATCAAGGGACCTTTCCAGTGGTGGGATTCAAATAATTTAACAACCGGTTCTCTGCCCTACTGACCAGCTGAGTAGGTGTGGCTTGGTGGTCATGTGACCGTGTGGGTGTGGCCAACTCAATGTCACTCACGTTGATGGGTGCTTTGCCTTAGGTATTACAATGTAATAAGGGTTAACCAGAGAAGCAGTTTCTGTAAGCAGGGCAATAAAAATTAGGCTAAGAACAACACCAGAATGTTTCCTTCCTTCCTTACAGGATTAGCCCTGTAAAGTGGAAAAAAACAAAATAAGATTTCTTCCGAACTGCTTAGAAAGTTAACAACCGGTTCTCCCGAATAGGTGCAAACTGGCTGAATCCCACCACTGGACCTTTCCCTTCTGCTTATTTACAGTAGGATCTCTCATAGCTCCTGTGCTCCCTGCTCTTTGTCAAACTTCTCCAGTTTCTCTAGTATCAAAATTTGAAATCCTTCTACCCCAGAAAAGAAATCCCACCATTTCCTCTCCAGATTTCTGCTTCCATGTTCTTCTACAGGAAACCCAGGGGTGAAATTGAATGCATCAATTTCACCCCCATCCATTCCAGCCAATCTCTTAAATTGGGATAGTTGGCAAGATTTTGAAATTCTAACCATTTGGGCAATTGAAGATTTAAAATAATGTTAGTCTGTAAAATGGTTGGCTGATCAAGCTAGTTGATAGAAGCACTTATCACACATTATTCTGAATGGCATATAAAGGGAAAAAAACCTCAAAAACAAAACAAAAAAATAAAAAATCATAACAAAAAGCATTAACAAATCAATAAAAACTATTTAAAAACATAAAAAAAAATTGTGGGAGACTACATTCAATTTTCCTAAAAGTTAATTTACTGTATTACATAAAATGAAGGACAACATTTCAACAAAATGAGCCCATCAGAAGCTTGTTTACAAATGGAAATGAAAGAAGATGTTAATGTTTCTAAAATGTTTTTATAATGTTTTTAATAATTTTTCTATGTTCATTGTTCGCATTATTTTTGCTGTAAGCCGCCCGGAGTCCTTTGGGAGTTGGGTGGCATAGAAATGCAATACATTAAATTAAATTAAATTAAATTAAATATTCCAAATTGTTTCTAGCCATAAATACACATGAAGGGTCTTAATAGCATCTGCACCAGAGCCTTGGCAAAGAGCCCTGTATCAAGTGCAACAAGGCTATCTAGACACACAGTACTATTTAGATGATTTCACTGTCACCTGAAAAAATAATGGAGTTCATGTCTATGGAAATTCTCAGGCATCCAGGTCATGGTTGTCCCAAAGGTGCTTTTTCAAGAGGCAACTGGACTTCCTTTGCTTTTTCCTTGAAAACATTTTGCTTTTCATCCAAGAAGTTTCTTCAGTTCTGGCTGAATGGTGGGGAATGGAAGGATTTATACCACCACCTACCTCCTGTTTACAACACAGTCCTTTCAGTAGTTCCAAAACGTTCTGCACCCATTTTCACAATTCACATGACCATAAACCTCCAAGTGGCCTCAACAACTCTCAGAAAAAGTGCTAACAACCAGATGACTGCAAATCCTTCCATTTCCCATCATTCAGTCAGAACTTTGGGACAATAATGGAGGTTGTCTACAAAATTTCAAGATAGTATTACAAAAATGTGGACTACAGTCTTTGAGCATGACATAATTGATGTGAATTTTTTAAAACTATTACATATTGCGTTGACACATAAGACCTACACAAGTGTACACAGAAAGCTCTCATGAAGACCTGAAGGCTATAAGATTTGTCAAGACAATTATCCTTTTTAGAATTTGTTAACTATCTTAACAGACTTCTATCAAATTTAACTAGAGTCTCATACATTTTGAATACCTTACTACAAATGGAGAGGGAATAGAGGTTGATAAAACAGCACGAAGAAGCTTTTACAGCAGCAAAAAAAAAAAATAGTGTGCTCAAACCCAGCGCTCAGAGAATATAACCTACACTTACCAAGGAAAAGAGTTTTTCCATCATAATTATGACACTTTTCACTGAGCAAACTCTGCTAGTGAGAGACTATAGAGGAAATTATAATGGGCAACAGAAAAAATAAAGGACCTCTCTTATATTGCAGTGATTGCTCCTGATTACACATTGACTAGTTAAAAAGAGCCACATTGCTGAAAGAAGTTGTGACTGATGTGGTTGGAGTTTCATCTGTAACTCCTGATTTACCAGTACATTTGTAAACCGCCCAGAGTCACTTAGGTGAAATGGGCAATGTAGAAATTTGATGAATAAATAAAGCAGATACACAGCAAGTAGTTACTCCACACTCACTGGTACTTTTGAGGTGACAAATGTTATTGATTTGCATAACAAATACATAGAGTCTACATTTGTGAATATAATACGGTTTGCATCTTAATGGAGAAAGGTGCAGAGATTGTATTATTATTATTGTTATTTATTTAGCATGCCTCTTATCTAGAACTCTTGTTCAGTTACCAGGAGCAGTCTTCCCAGCAGGGATGGGTTCTACTTACCTTTACTACTGGTTCACAACGGGACCATGCGCACGCTTGCTTCGCTCGCGGGCGCAGGCACTCTTCATTTTGATAACATCAGGGTCAGTGGGCGGAGCCTCCCACCAGTTTTACTACCGGTTCTATAGAACCAGTGCGAACCAGGGCCAACCCACCACTGCTTCCCAGCCTTGACAATTTTATTCTGGGAGTTAAAGTCCACATATCTTCAAGTTGTTGAGTTTAAGAAATATTACAGTGGAGTTACTTCCTTTATGAACTTCAATAAAGCAGACAACAGGGGGGAAAAACACCCTAACTCTTCTTTTTTTAAAAAAACCAAACCCTTACTCTAGTTAGTATCTTTTGTCCCAAAAGAGGCAACTGGATTTCTGGTTTTTCTTTGAAGACATTTTGCTTATCATCCAAGAAGCTTCTTAAGCTCTTCATGACAACCATGACCTGGACGACTGAGAATCTCCATAAACATCTAGTATCTTTTGTTTAAGCATAGAATAAATACAACAAAATTTATTAGAATTGTCTTAAAAGATTAAAGGCAAACTCTCATATAATAGCAACCAACATACACATTTCCAGCAGTGATGAGGATAATTCCCACCTCCTACTTATACATTTACTTCTAAAAGGGACAATTACTTAAAAGGCAGATTTGAAAGAAAAGTACACCTACACAAAATGAAATGTGCTTTATCACCTATATTCCCCTGAAATGAGAATAAAAGCATAAAAAAGTCTGGACTGAATCACTACTGTTAATTAGCCCATTCCTTCTTATACCCCCTGGGTCTGCAAGGCTCCACACATTGTGCAAGAACCATCTTTAAAACATTCTTTTATGCTTTTCTGCCATGGCTTACAGCATTTTTGGGGTTTTTTTTTTCATGACAATTATTTGGCAGCATAATTGTGTTTATTGGTATTATAGGACTCATGGTACCTTAGGAACAAGTGACAATCTTCTTGAGTTGGTAGCGTAATTGGAATTTGGGAATTAGAGGGTAGGCATAGCCAGTGGTGGGATTTTAATAATTTAACAACCGGTTCTCTACCCTAATGATCAGCTGGGTAGGCGTGGCTTGGTGGTCATGTGACCGTGTGGGTGGATGGATGCTTCACCTTAGCTGTTACAATGTAATAAGGGTTAGCCAGAGAGGCAGTTTCTGTAAACAGGGCAATAAAGATTAGGCTAGAAACAGCACCAGAATGTTTCCTTCCTGCCTTCCTTACAGGATTAGTCCTGTAAAGTGGAAAAAAACAAAATAAGATTTCTTCCAACAACTGGTTCTCCGAACTGCTTAGAAAGTTAAGAACCGGTTCTCCCGAACAGGTGCAAACTGGCTGAATCCCACCACTGGGCATAGCTACTCACAAAATATCTATATTGTAGAAGATTAAATTTCCCCCAGGATGCTTTCCACTTTCCCAGTGAAGTTTGTAGCTTAAAGGCATTCCAACAAACAAATATATTAGAAACTAGCATTTTGTTTTGTAGCACAGCAGTTTTCTATGTATTCATTTTTTAAAATAATATTTAAATCAAAGTTAGGTGAGTCAAAAGACTATAAACCAATGTCTACAATCCATAATTTACTAATGTTTGGATTCACATTTTATGCTAAGAGCAGTCTAGCAGATACAAAGATATCTACAGGCACCAGAGTGCTTACTTCTGTCTTGGGAATCCTGCCCAAATAAAGTAGAGTTTAACACTTTAGGTTTGTTTTCTTAAATCATAAATAATCTTGGAGGATGGCTGTGTTCATATTCCCCATTTATTTACCCTTGACTTAACTATGGTTTATTTAAGGGGACAATTTTCCCAAGGTCAGGGACTCAATGAAAGAGTGGTGATATCATAGAAAAGGACAAGATTAATATTTTTTGTTTTCATTTTTTTTTAAAAAAGGTTTTAAGGATGAGAATAGAGCTAAGAAGATTTTAGATGAAAAGTGATTTTATTTTTCCCCTTAAAATTAGTCCGTCCTCCCCAAATAGCTTGATACTGCAAAACTGTGAAATATGTACAGTGTTGGGCTGTTAAAAGTTGATATTGCCTTCCAGACTAGTTTGCTCTATCCACCTCTAAATTTAGATAAGGGAAGGAAAAGAAAAGAAAATTGCATTACTGAAAATTGGCCATTTTGCTGCTGAGTGTCAGTGATACGATTTTGGGGTATGTGCGGACTATGGGCTGCCATCCCTGGTTATTCAGCCTATTTTTTTTTCCTCCTGGGTTTATATAACAAAATATGATTAATTTGTAGCCCAGCCTGTTATGGAAACATAATGGGAACATAATGGGTAAGAATGACTGAAAAGTCCATTTGGCAAGACTAAGTTACAGAGCATAGACTAATACTAAGACTATAATGTAGAGCTGAGAGAATGGGGAATTACCTCTTATCTCTGGCTTCTGTCTCCTCCAATTCAAATTGCAATTTTGTACTTACTCTGCTTGGCATTTTGGGCTTTAAAGTGCTGTTCTATATTGGTGAAACAGAAAGTGAGAAAGAGAAGTTGAAAAAGACAAGAAAGGAGAGAAGGAGCTAAAGATGTCCAGGTTCTCCGCATAAGACTTGATGCAATTCCACGTTCTTTTTACGGTATACTTTGAAGACCCTGAGATTCTACCTAGGTTCACCAAGTTAAATACAAAGCTAAATACACCAAGTTAAATACAAAAAGCAAGGAGTATATATGTATTTCATAGTGAATAATTTGCATGTCAGTGCGTATTTCATCTATATATGTATTTTTGAACTTTGCTAGGATGAGTTGCCAACCACAGCACTTTTGCCAGTGATACTTTTAGTTATCCCTAAAACTTCAGTTTTGTGTGCCAAATACTTTTAACTATTAAATAAAATATTAACATAGACTTTGCAACAATATTTATGGAAGTTGCTATAAATCTAATTTCATTCCTGGGTATTTTTGTTTTAAATAATCAATGCACCTTATAGCAGAGCTTCCAGACTAGTGATTTGGAGTGGCTCCAATGTGGGGATAATGTACTAATGGAACTGCATCAAGTTTCAAAGTTCCATTAGGTTTCATAGACTGGTATTGGATGTCCCAGCTTCTATCTGAATCTCATTTCAATGAGCTAGGACACTATTAAAGCCCCAGGCATGCTTTGATTGCTGCCTGTCAAATCTACATGCTGTCCGGAATTCTTGCACCTGTTAAAAATAGTCAAAATCCAATATGCTATATTGCCACAGTATATAACATTTCAGACAAGCAAAGCATATAGAGGCTCACAAGCCCTAGGCCTATATGGGGGAGTTGTATTTGTTTTGCATTCATATTGTAATCTTTCTGATTTCACAGCATCCTTATATTTAAGGTGTCATAAGATTGTGAAAGAGTGACTGACTTCATTCTACCAATCTAACCCATTGTTGCTGGGATAGAGGGCACATAGTCCATACCTGCAACAGGCAGAAGGAGAAGAAGATGAAGAATAATAATAGCCTTACTGTCTATGTAAAACAGTATGTTTCAAAGATCTAAAATATTGAGCAACTCTCCATAGTTTGGGGGGCTCTGTTATGCTTTTTTTTACTCATGACCTAGTCTGACTCAATCTAGGATAGCTTCCCTTTAGATACTATTATTCAGATTTTAAAAGTTTTATCTGCTCTCTTAACATCACTTGATGCTTGACACCCAGCTATTAGAGTAACCTAACAGCAGGTTAGGCAACTAAATGAAATAACTCTAAAAGTGAGAAGCAGAGGTTAATTATGTGTTGGAGTTACAAATCAGGATGTTCTTTATCTGATTCTTGTCTCTGCTTTTTACAAGCTGTTTAAACTGCAGCTATTACATATTGAGATATTCACCAGAAATTTAAATCAAATAATCTATAGAACAATACGTAGTGACATCAGTCACGTCATTGCCTGTTAAAAATTAAGCAGATACGTTGTACATACTATTTCCTGGTCCGTATGTTGTTTACAAGTATCAGTATTTAAAGGAAAAGCTGACTTTGATGGTTGCAAATAACTTTTTCAAAGTGTTATTTTTCCTTTTAGCAAACTATTTCCCAGAACAACATTATTTGAGGGTTGTCTAAATGAAAAGTGCATAGTTGTTCCCACATAGCAATACAAATCAATCATCCAATAGAAAATAGTTCACTAGAACAGAAGGATAGGGATTGGGGTAATTCAGGGTGAAAAGGAGATGATTAATTGTTGAAATATGAATCAGTACAATAAATATCTTTCAGTGGAAACAGTAATCTTGCTGATGCAACTTGATGGCTTTTGGTTCTGGTGTGTTGCCAGATTTGCAGCAGTGCCTACATAAAACTCCCAAGTGATTTCAAGTGACAATAGCACTGATTTCTCTGGAGCCCATCCAGAAATGAAACTTAAACTATTTTATGGGGAAGAAAACAAATTCCACAGACCAATAATTAAAGACAGGCAAAATGCTGATCATGTGAGTGTTGACATGTTTAAGAGATTTGTAAATATATCTATTTTATTTTAATTTGCCCAAAGCTTTAGCAGAATTCAAGATTATAAATGCTTCTATATCAAGACTTAGTCTAAAGTTTAGATGAATGGCTGCTTTTTCAGCATTTAATTTTTATGTAATATATTACTTACAGTGGAAATAACCATAACTTGACATAAATCAGATCTATTTAAACCCTAGAAATTCTATTATTTTCATGTTCATCCAATCACATTTTACCTTCTATTAGCTGTTTTTGAATATAATGTAATGCAGTATATAGATTATTTAGAATGGATTCCCTGTGAGACTTGCACGTCTCTTAGTTTTACACTGCTTATGATACAGGGTTATAACACAGAACAAATAACAGTATTTTTAAATTATTTTTTTAAGATGGGCTTCATAAATGTTAAGTTGATGCATATAAGTATACTAAACAATATAGTATATAAACATTCTTTCCATTATAATACATGGAATATGCAAAACAAGTAGAAGATTTATAAATTACTTATGCCTAGTATTGTCTTATAATGCTTGGTATAATTTTTAAAAATAATTTTATTGAAGTTGTTAGCAAACATATCGAAAACAAATACAAATGAACAGTTCTTATGTTTGACAGCAGAAGAGTTAATCAAATTTTGGGGTTGTATAATCTCCCACAACTTGAAATGGACACTTAACATTAGAACCATCATTTAAAAAGCACAGCAATGTGTTACAATATTTTGAGGATCAGACTCAATGATGAATTCAGAAGCAATTTCTTCAGTTAACGAAGTGTTTATTCATAATAGGCATTCTACTTATTCTTGTCAGATTTACAGTGAGAAGCAAGCATGAGGTAAAAGCACTCTCTATTTATATCAAAGGGGAGGAGTCAAGGAAGGGGGTGATTACACATGAATACATTAAAGGAGGAGGAATAAATTAACCCTTTATATCCTGTACATATATACATATCTCTTGTTATAGAATAAGGCATTTACTTATGACAAATCCCCCTCTAAATGCCGATTCGACATATAACAATGATTGCATTCGGATTCAGAACTATATAGTACTTGTAATTTTGATGTCAAGTATTTGTGTTGTTTAGAAGGTAAAGGTTTAGTTAATATATCAGCTATTTGTTCTGAGGTTTCGCAGTGGATTGCTTTAATGAATCCATCCTGAGATAATTGTCTCACGTGTTTAAATTTGATATCTATATGTCTGGACCTTTGACCAATGGCATCAGATCTTGATATTTCTATAGCCGCCTTATTATCTTCATGTATGACAAATGGTAGTATTGGATTCTTCCAAATATCAGATAATAAATCATTAAACCACACTAAATTATTTGAGGCTTTAGATAAACAGACGTATTCTGCCTCTGTTGTGGAAGTCGCTACTAAATCTTGCTTCCCAGTGTACCAGAATATTGGGCAATCATTTAAAAATAATACATAACCTGAGGTGCTCTTTCTACATTTGATGTCACCTGCCCAGTCTGCATCAGCGTAACTGGTGATAATAGGTTCTTTAATATTATTGGGTTCTAAGAGTAGGCAGAAATCCATGCTGTGTTTTAGATATCTTAGTATTCGTTTAACTGCTTCCCAATGATACATAAGTGGTTTACTTACATGTCTAGATAATAAATTAAGTGGCAGAGCTATATCAGGCCTGGTCCAATTAGATATATACAAGAGAGAACCAATAATTGATCTATATAATGTATTGTTCTCGAACTCAGGTGAAGATTCATCCATAT
This sequence comes from Arizona elegans, assembly GCA_022577455.1. NCBI lineage: Eukaryota > Metazoa > Chordata > Lepidosauria > Squamata > Colubridae > Arizona > Arizona elegans. Next base: position 62,497,117 of record JAKOOJ010000008.1, read on the forward strand.
TCCTTAGAAAATCAGTCTGCATAGGAGTATCGCAAGGTTTGGCATCTCTTAAATTGCATTTTTCCAGAAGTTCTATAATTTTATCTCTCTGGGATAATTTGAATCCCTTTCTTGTTTTATTGATTTGAACGCCAAGGTATTTGTTTACCCTTCCTAGCGACTTTAAAGAGAAATGTTCACTTAGCTTGGATACAAATAAGTCTTTCTTTTCTTTATGTTTGCCTATATACAAAATATCATCCACATAGATTAACACAAATTCTAATGATTCACCTTCCTTTCTAACAAAAAAGCAATTGTCTGCAGTTGTGGCTTTGAAATCCATATTTTTAAGCACGCTGACTAGACATTCATACCAACGCTTGCCGGATTGTTTTAATCCGTACAAGCTTTTGTTAAGTAACCAGGTCTCATTTCTATTTGTACATTGGCTATGAGGTGCCATTACAAATATCTCTTTGTCGAGCTTTGCATGTAAGTATGCAGTCTGCACATCATATTGAAAGACATCAAGATTGAGTATAGCCGCTATGACTAAAGCTGTCTTAACACTTTCGGTTCTTACAGTGGGAGAGTATGTGTCAGTGTAATCCTCAGGATATTTTTGAGCGTAACCTTGTGCGACTAATCTAGCTTTATATAATTTATTACCCTCTTCTAAATCTTTGATTTTGAATATCCATCTGGTGCCTATAATTGTCTTGTTCTCAGGGGCAGGGACTGGTGTAAATACACCTAATTCACGCAAGCTGTTCATTTCTTTTGTTATGGCTAATTCCCATTTCTCTCTTTCTTCCATGGGAAGTTTCAACACTTCCTCGTATGTGTTAGGTGTTGGTGTCTCGTCATTCACACACATTATATAATCCTTATACTTATTGGGTAATTGTTTTCTGTTACACCTGATTGTTCTTATTGGAATGCTCTCATTATCGTGTAGATACCTTGCTTCCTTTTTGGTTAATGAATCTGTTTTTATCCTGGTATGGTTACCTGTCCATGTTTTGTTTTTGTCATCATGTGTGTTATGTTCATGTTTCTCTCTTTCTATTCTGTCTTGTTGTTCAATATTTGGTTTTGTATTTTGGATTATCTCGTTAAGATGTATCTTAGACCAGTTGGCCTGTTCATGAAATACTGCTGTTCTTGAGACTATGAATTTGTTATTACTGTCAATGAATCTATATCCTTTTGTGCCTGTTTCGTATCCCATGAATCTGAGCCTTCTGGATACGTTATCTCCCTTACGTCTTAATTGTTTTGGTATTTGTACGTCTGCTGTAACTCCAAATATGTGAATGTGTGATATTTTTGGTTTCCTATTGTACATCACTTCGTATGGTGTTTTATTTAGGATGCTAGACCAGGTCCTATTTTGGGTATAGTTTGAATATAGTAATGCTTCTGACCAGAATTGTTTTCCTAAACCAGCATCTTCTAATGTACATCTAATCATGGTTTGCAGTGTCGAGTTCTTTCGTTCTGCTGTACCATTCTGAAAAGCAGAAAATGGGCTAGTCGTGAAGTGTAGCATTCCTTTGTCTTTTATCCATTGTGAGAATTCTTTTGACATGAACTCGGATCCCCTATCTGTCATGATTTGTTTTATTTTGATATTGTGTTGTGTTTCTACACGTTTGTAAAATTCTTTGAATTTTTGGAAAGTTTCATCTTTGTGTTTTAAAGTATAAACAAATCCATAACGGCTATAGTCGTCTACAATAGTTAGGAAATATCTTTTTTTGTATGTGATGGATGGTGTTAATGGACCAACCAGATCCATATGTACCAGATCAAAAATTTGGTTAGAGGTCCTTGTTGCCCTCTTTGGTTTTGGGTTTGTTCTGAGTTTTGAGGATTTACATACTGAGCATTCCAAATAGTTTTTACAATCCTTTATTTTAACGCCATCAGCATGTTCAATCATTTTTTGTATTACAGGGAAACTTGCATGTCCCAATTTTCTATGCAACATGTGTGCACATTCATCATGAATTGGTTTGCCTATATTGGGTCTTTTGTTATTGTGTGTATCACTAGTGGGTGTGTCTTTGTGATTACAGTGTGTATTGGGTTCTTCATTGTCATTGTTGTTACTATGTTCACTGTCTATGTTGATGTCGTCATCAGTGTTTGTATTAATGTTATGCAACCATTTATCTTCTATTACAAGGAAGGGTAGGCCCCCTTCGATAACTACACTATTCAATTTAGTCCCATCCTTTTCTAGTATTGCTTTTCCCCCAGAGAAGATTATATTTATGTTGGAATCTTGGCTTAATTTCACTGCACTAAGTATGTTATGTGATATTTCTGGTATCAACAATACCCCCTCTACTTTACCTAAACCAGGTATATTTACATCTCCTTTCCCTATGACTTGAACATTTTCTTGATTGGCTACTCTTATCATAAATTTATCATTTGTGAATGAAGACAGTATTTTCTTGTTATTTGTTGTATGATTAGTCGCCCCTGAATCTATGAGCCAAGTATTGTTTTTTGATTTTTGTGTGATGACATCGTTATGTTTATCTAATCCATTTAATGATCCTGATTTTCTGTCCCTTGAATTATCTCTATCCTTTCTGCGTTCTCTGTAGTTTGGGGAGTCTCTATATCTGTATCTATCAATAGATGATTGCCTGTCTTGATATCTACCCCTATAATCACGGTTTTGTCTTTCCCTATGAAACATGGGGCAATCTCCCTTAGAGTGTTTTCTGGATCCACAATTGTAACATTCAATTGTTTTTTGGTGATTCTCTTGGAAGGTTACCCCTTTTGCCTGTCTGTGTTCTGTGTATGCATTGTATCTACTTTTCCTCAAATTATCTTCAGCTATTAACTTATTTGACAGACTTTCTATGGATAAGTATCCTAGATTGATTGAGTCTAAGTGTGATATGTAGTTATCCCATGATGAATCTAATGAGTTAAGGATAACGCTTTTCATTGTCTGTTCTGATATTATTTCTCCTCTTAGATGTAATTCTGCTCTGGTTTTGTTTAAGGATATTAAATGTTCACTTATGGTGGTTCCAGGTCTTAATTTGGCTGAAAAGAAATCTTTAGACATTCTAGTGGTTGTTGCTACACTTTCACTATGAAACAATTTAAACATGCATTGAATTATTTCTGAAACAGTAAGATTATGCTTAATACTGTAGTACATGGCAGGTGATATGCTAGAAATTATTAAATAGAATGCTCTGTGATGCAGGCAGTCTATTTTTAGAGTCCAAGGTCTTTTGGGAGGATTGGTTATAAAAAATAATAAATTTTCTTTCATAAAGACAACCTGAATTTGTTGACACCATTCCTGTAAATTGATGCCATCAATTCTAAGTTTTGGGAAATCACTAGGTAGATTCCCAATATTACTATTCCCACTACTTACAACTGTGGGTAGTCCATGGTCCTGTAGATGTTGAAAATTGCAGAATGGTGTGGGTATTCTGCTGATGAGCTTGAAAGGTTCTCCTTCTTCATAAAGTTCATTGTAGTTCTCTGTGTTCATCTGCGCATGCGCGTTGGTCATTTCTTTGCTGAAGCCGCTGGGAGAGGTTCTCTTTGCTGTAGCTCCCTCGTAGTGCTCTCCTTCTGATGATTCGGTCTCCGGCTCGATCTTGGGTGTTCTGCTGGCAGCTGTGGTTCGTCTCTTTTCTTTGGAGCTTTCTTGCTTGGAGTATTTTGTTCTTTGGATCGTTTGTGGTGTGGGGAAAATTTCGCAGGGCCCTCTGGGTTCAGGCGTCGTCATCATCGTTGTCCGGATCGAATCGTGCAGGCTTTGAGGTGTCTGTTTATTTCTTCGTCTCTTTTGTATTTTTGCATTATTGGCTTTTATCGATTCTTTTGAAATTGTTAGACTTGTGCCAAACGTTTTAAATAGTTTTCTCATGGGTGTTTCGATTTCTTGTTCGGTGGATGATTCTTCTGTATCTGTTTCTGACTCTTCAGAAGAATAAATATATTTTTTGCTATTTTTTGTGTTTTTTTCGCGCCAGAGTTTTTGAATGGTGCATTCTGATTGGTTCAGCCGTGTTCATTTCTGTGGCCGGTTGAAGAAAAGATGGCTGCCTTTCAAAATTTTGAGCGGGACCTCTGGTCTTGCTTTTGGTTATTTTTTCTTTCGTTGTAGGTTCGCTCACCATTTTTGTATTTTCGGGTTTGGCTTTTTCAATGTCTTTTTCTCTCGCTGCTCCGTTTTCTTCCAAGAAGCCTCGGAGTTCTGCGATGAGTTTGTGGTCATCTTTTTGACTTTTTATTAGCCTCAGTATCTCTGATCTGAGGTCTTTGTCTTTTATTTTGTTCTCTTCTTGGTTGTCGGTTTCATCTGCTGTTTCTTCGATGTCTGTGGTGTTATCTTCAGATTCTTTGATTGTTGTATTTATTGGTTCGTCGATCATTTCTTGATCTGTTTTTGTTTCTTTATCATTTGCCCTGGTATTGGGTCTTTCTTTTTTATCCTTGAGGTTTTCTTTCTTAGGCATGTTGGATTTTATTGAGTCAGTTCAACCATCCTCTGCTACCAATTTGTTACAATATTTTGAGGATCAGACTCAATGATGAATTCAGAAGCAATTTCTTCAGTTAACGAAGTGTTTATTCATAATAGGCATTCTACTTATTCTTGTCAGATTTACAGTGAGAAGCAAGCATGAGGTAAAAGCACTCTCTATTTATATCAAAGGGGAGGAGTCAAGGAAGGGGGTGATTACACATGAATACATTAAAGGAGGAGGAATAAATTAACCCTTTATATCCTGTACATATATACATATCTCTTGTTATAGAATAAGGCATTTACTTATGACACAATGAATGTTCTTCCTTACTAATATAGTAACTCTTCACCCTCTTAAAATTACAACTAAAAAAACTGGCTTATTTGATGTCATGAGGAAATCTTGTTTGAGCTATGATTCTCAAAACAACGTAATTGCTTACGTTGTAAGCAATATTACAATGTATTTTCATTTAGTAGGTATATAATCATGTTTTAGGCATCAACATTTTATTTTCTTAAGCAACAGAGTTCCAGAGATCCTTATTCTAAAAATATGGCACATCTTATTGTTATACACAATGATTAAAAAAATATTGAAATAGGGCTTAATAGTAGCTTTTCCCAATCTGGTATCTTCCCTATCAGTTGGACTTAAATCTCCATAAATCTGGAGATTATGGATCCTAAAGTTCAGTGTATATGAGGCTTGACTACAAGATCGAAAAAGCTGCTTTACAATGAATTAGAATTCTGGTTAACATTTGTTTTGTGGAATGATGGGAGTTACTTTCCCTTTATTTTATTAGAACTTTGCTATGGTATATAATTATTGTGAATTGTTTTAGAGAGGTTCTTTCTATTTCCTAAAATAGAACAGTTAGCATATAAATGTTTGAAGACATCTTCTATCTAAATGCATTAACTAAATGTATTCTAAACATGTTTACTACTTTTAAAAAGCTGCACAAAAAGACGGTGCAAGTTATTTTTTCCCTAGCAAATATCTGTTTGAATTCCTGGTTTTAAAAATGTCTTTAGAAATGTCTTATCTTTGATGAAGGTGTAGTGATAAATGCTTTGGTTGTCTTTGGGTTTTTTTCCTCATAAAGTCCCTCCTGAAATCTGTAGTAATTAATAATCCTATCAACTACATTGACATAAATACTAAAATCTTTGCAAGAGATTGTAAATGCATAGGTTGGATCTGGCAATGTTGTCTACTGAGCAATGGAAACTGGAAAGTATCTGTTAGATTTTGTTACTCATCTCAATTATTTTTTAATCAAAAATTATACAAGCAAGGTTTTGTGGTATACACAGGAAACTGAAATTTGTATAAATCTAGTGGGGGAAAAAACAAATCACGTTATTCATATGTAAATTCTAAGACAGGTTAAAGTGAAAGAACAAGTCAACCAATTCCCACAATATGATATTGAGCATATTCCCACCATTTTCATGGAAGCCATCAAGAATCACTGTCCTAATCCCAGGTTTATATTCTTTTTTATATTTCAGTTATCTTGATTTTCCTCCCAAATGAAACATTTCTGGGTATTATTCAGCTAAACTCCAATGTTCCATGCTGGATCTTGCACCGGCAGAGAAGGGCAACTCACAGTTCATAATCGAAATGTAGGGTCAGTCAGCTCCTTCCAGGTCTTGTCGCTTTATAATTGCCAGCTGACAGGATTTCAGAAGGGGCTTTTTTAATAGCTACCCCCATAATTTGAAGCTCCTTTACTAGGATATTTGTTGGTCTCTCTTCCCCACCAGGCCTTAGAAGCACTGTTAAGATCCACCTATTTCATTAGGCACAGGAAAATGGTTACTTTTACTGGAAATGGGATTGTGAATGGGAGACTGCTGAAATGTTCTGGTTTTATTTTTTGACTGATTAATTTCTTTGTATTCCAGGGTTATTTCTTTTCTTCTTTTTGTTTTAATCAATGATGGATTTTATTGTGAGATTGTTAGCTGCCTGCAGCCTTTTAGGATTGGGTGACAATTAAGAAAATACATAAACAACAGCTAAAAGTTTTTTTTGAAAATGTGATCTCCTGTCACCAAAGTCCTGCATTTAACTGGGACTTTTTCTCTCAAGATGACCAGAAAATGATACAATCCAACCCCACCCGACCCCCACAAACTAAACACATATATTTTAATACATCTTTTATATTGCTTTACTAAGATGAAATAGAGCTTTGATTTCTTGGCTGCTATTTTTATTTATTTATTAGCTTTATATCTAATTCAGGAGGTCAGGAAAATTATTTCTCCTCTTATTTTGTCCCCTAGTGTCCAAAGTCTACAGCGTTTTGCTCCAAGGTCCATTGGAGTTGGGCAGCCAATACATTTAAATAAATAAAATCTCTGTGAGGTAGGTTTGATTGACAGCCAGCTTCCATGATTGAAGTGGATTAGCTCATGGATCTCCCTGCTCCTAATCCAACACCTTAATCATTGCACCAAACTGAGATATATTAGTAAAGTACATACGCTTTAGTACACATGTCTCTGGGAAAACCATCTGTCCAGTGATTTTGACTAAAAAGAACTGTAATGTGCAAGATTCTTCAGTACAAAGAGTACAGCAACATGACTAAAGCTTAAAGCAAGTACAATTTATTGCATGCGTTATTTATTCATTAGATATTGAGCTTTACTCAACACTAAAATGTAGGGCAGATCTTCCACCTTGTGTATATATGTGACTTCTGCAGTTTTAGACTACTATATTCTACAATAGAAAATACCTAAAGAAATATTTTCTGTATTATTGGTGGTAGGGAATGATGATTACACCCTAGAATTTTATTGCCTATCTCCTGGAGTATTTATTATTTATGTTTGTTTATTAAATTGATATGAGTGCTCACTAACCATGTGATGCTAACATCCAATTAAAATTATACAAAAATGACCAACAAAAATCAAAACACATCATGCCTGAGGCAATTCATATAGCTACATAGATATAACACACACACACACACACACACACACACACTAAAATGTAGGATCTGTAATGAGATGTGAGAATAATCTTGAGGAACAGAAAGAAAAGCCGCAACCAAGAAAACTGTTGGATAAAAGAAAACTGAGTCCAAAGCAGGATTGTAATTTGAGAAAGTATCTCAGACCTGACCCTCCATGGTTCTCTTGAATATAAAGGCATAGGTGGAAGTGGCACATTCAGATTTCCAAGTCTCTGTTACTGAAACTTATAAAAAAGAAGTATTAGCATTCATAACTTTGGCTTCCTGGTTTGACTACTTTGAACGGCTAATACCATCTAACTTTATGGCCCAAGGAGAAAAACCAGGCTGCTATTGTAAAGTGCCTGATCTGAGCAGCAGAAATAAACTATATTAGCTCCAGGGAGAGTAGCTGGCCTAGCCCATTCTGGAGCTTTCCAAAGTTAAATTCATTGTTGGTTATTCCAACAATTTACCTTTCTATTTAATGATTAACTTTCTGCCAATAGGATCTGACTATTTATCCTCAGAGTAGTAATTAAAACCGGTAATTCTTTAAAATCTACCAGTCCACCTGCTATGATGCCACTCGAAATTTCACTTCACTATGCTGCAAAGAAGAATAGCCTCTATCTACGTCTTGGTTATCTGTGGGGTTCTTTTGGATCGAGAATCTATCAGAATCTATCAGGAATCAAAGATAGGCAAGGACAACCGTCAGGGAGGTATGTTCAAAACAATATATGGATAAACCCAGAGGAAAGAACATAGTTATACATTGATTTTCTCCTTTAGTACACTATGTAAGGGTTGTTTCTCATCCTGATAAATGTTCAATAAGCGTTCTCTAAATAACCCAAAGTACAGATCATTCCAATGTATCCAAAACAAACAAGAACACACCAAGAGAGAGAGAGAGAGAGAGAGAGAGAGAGAGAGAGAGAGAGAGAGAGAGAGAGAGGGAAAGAGGGAAAGAAATGAAACAAAAAGGAAAAAAACTCCAGCTTCTTCTCTGTTACATTAGGAGTTTTGTGAGAATCTGAAAGAGAATATGTTTCTCCTAAGATACATAGATATGCAGTATGCTAGCTCTAATAGGAGATTGTTGGGATTCTTGTATCATTCCTACTTTCATTATAATGAAACTGGCTACTGAAAATGCTGTGAAATTTGGCCTGGAGAAAAATATTTACATAGGATTCAGGCAGCTGTTAATAGCCTAACATGATGTCTCCCACCATGTCAACTAAACCACTTAAAATCACTAATGCTATTTTCCATAGTAAGCAAAAGGATAACAGCTAATGGTATGGCTTCATCCTTCCTCAGTGTATCAAGTTGTACAAACATCCACTTAATTAGCTTTTAAAGGTTCTAAAACTGGGCAGAATAAGAATCACAAAAGGATTGTTCTTAGACATAATTGAACCTTTTAATTATAAAAAGATACCTTTTAAAAGGCTTGGCCTATCGCCAAAGGATTTATATTGACACCAATATCTGAGTTGTTGAGTGCTGAAGTATTAAAAATGATTGAAATCAGGTATTGACTGTTATGTTTCCTTATAGTAGGTACAATACTGTGTAGTATATTATATTTAATGTGACAATATTATATTTCTTTACATCTGTTGTACAAACAGCAGCTTGGGCCCAAGTATGTAGAGATTAAAACAACGTCTGCTTTTTTATATCCTGCAGCATTCATTGACTTAATAAAGCTTATATAAAATCAGTGCATAAAAAGTATGAAAAACATATTTTCAATGTGATATTTATAATCACGGGCAAAGATACCAAATTGCACAGAAACTAGTGTAATCCTATTAATGTCTGACAGTATTTTTCAATGTGGGGACTTCCAGATATATTGGAATTTTTAACTAGTTCGGTATCTGGCAAAATGATAATGCCAATGACTGAAATTGAGATCATCAGAATGCAAAGTGTGTGTTCTACCACTCAGCTCCATTCTGCTTTCAAAAAAAAAAGGGGGAGGGGGCAATGTCTTCGTACATCTAAAATGAGACTCTTACACATGTTACTTACATGTGACTCTTACATGTGTTAGTTACATGTGACTCTTACAACTCCCTCTGGAGCTCCGGGTGGTCCCCGACCTTCGCTCCTTCCGCCATGGCCTGAAAACGTGGCTATTTCACCTGGCTGCCCTGGACTGATGGGGGTTTTAATAGAATTTTAACTGGGTTTTATTGATTTTTTGTTAATTTTAACCTGGATTTTTGTTTCAATGGTTTGTTCGCTTTGTTTTAATTGTTGTGAGCCGCCCTGAGTCCATTGGAGATAGGGCGGCATACAAGTACCATAAATAAATAAATAAATAAATAAATAAATAAATAAATAAATAAATGTGTTACTGCAAAAAAAACCTGAGGGGCTGAATTGGCACAATAGCAAATCTCCTTTTTTATCATATTAGAAAGATAGGCCAGGTGCTTACATCAGCTAATACATCAGCTAATTTTATCTGCTAATTAGGTAAAGAGCCAAATTCATTTTACACCTGTAATACCAGCATCAGAATTAGAATTACACAACGAAGGTACTGATAGCTTCAGCCTTTTAGGATCAATAGTAAAGTAAATTGTAAAGGAATAAGCAGCCAACAAATATACAATAGGTTTGCATTTGGCAGATCAGTAATGAAGGCATTGGAAAAGATATTCAAGTGCTGTGATATGTCTATACCTACAAAGAACAGATTGTGCCAGTCATAATATTTCCTGAGATACTCTGTGAAAATGAAAGTTGGACTTTAAAGAAGCAGGATAGGAAGAATATTGATGCCTCTGAACTTCGTTGAAAAAGATTCCTGAGAATATTATGGACAGCCCAAAAAACCAAAACTGATGGATCACTGAACAAATCAACCCAGAGTTTTCATATGAGGCACAAATGACCATGCTCAAATGATCCTATTTCAGACACATTATTCAGGGTCTCTGAAAAAGGCTCTAATGCTGAGAAAGGTGGAAGGAAAGAGAAGCAGAGAAAATGGATGGATTCATTTACAGCGGCAATGAGTGCACTGTTGGGAGACTTGAAAGAACAGGTTAGGGACAGTCATGTAGAAAATCCATTTATATGATTGCTGGGAGTAAAAAAAATGACTTAATTGTACATAATCAATCAATCAAATACCAACAAATGGTAGGCATTTGCATTCTTCCTCAACCTGTCCACAAGTCCAAGTGGAAAATATATGTATACACACACACACACACACACACACACACACACACACACACATATCTATCTTACAAAAATAACAAACATGGGGCAGTGAGTTTATGGCATACTCACTTAAGAACAGGATTGCTAATAGGAATTTCAAGATAGCATACCCAAACAATACATACCACACTAGTCCACCAGGCCCCAGGTTCTCCTTATATCTCCTAAGGTCAGTCAGTCAGCATCCTCAACATCATCCTCTGGAAGTCTTGCTGGATTTACGTGATGGTCTCCAGTTATATGTTGAACAATCCTGTGAGATTGTAACTGAATCATGTTACCTATTATCTCCATGGCTAAATCTCAGTCTTCTCAGTCTTCTCAGTCCTAAAATGACCCTTGAATCACTACAATTACTCTTATCTTAGGCAATATGGAAAAAATAGAAATTGTGATTTTGTTGATTTACGATTAGTTATTCCCTAGTTTTTGTATGCCCGATAGAAGCTAGGTACAAATTATTAATATGTTTTAAAGCTATTCTTTACATCCCTTGTGTTAAGAGCTCCATTTATTCCTTAATAAAAATGGTTATATGAGTTTTTTCCCCCCAGTAGTTGCCTTGAAAAAGATACCATTGTATTGTATATCCTTTGTAGTTTTCCAGTAGAAATAAGCTCTGTAAAAGACATTACTTTCCCCCAAGGGTGATACACTGATACTCAAAGCAGGACAAATAAATTCATTTTGTAGATTTGTTCCATGCTACTTTTGAACCCTGAAATAAGCGCTTGGCCTTATTGCCATGTGCTCAAAAGCCCAATTGGGGCTTATTAACAGGGGATGTCTTATTTTGGGGGAAACAGGGTAGTTGTTAGGGGAAGAAAATGTTTAGTTGAATGGAATTCTTGCATACCAAGCAATAGGTTGTATATTTAAAGGAAGAATTATTAATTATTAAAGAATTGTTTGTGCTTGCAATTTATACAATATATGAAATGTATCATAGGGCTATTATGGATTTCAGTTTTGGTATTACACAGATGTAGGAAACAATATGAAAGCTATTCTATTTTTTCATTTAAGAACTTAGTGGAGAGATTAGGAAAAATATAACATTTTATTTATAAAATTTATTGGCTGCCCATCTTACCATAGGGTAACTCTGGGTGACTTACAATTACACACACACTCACACACAAACAGGTTAATGCCAACCATTAAAATTCAATTATAAATGGGGAAGGTGGGAGCAGGATGGTGGGGGGAGGCAGGTAGGATCTAACATCCGTAATAGGATTGTAACAGTTTTAAACTTTGCACTCACAACAGAATATTCTTATAATCCACATATTGCTTTGATTATTTATGGAAGAGAAAAGAAGTTTGCAAAATACAACAGAGACCTAGCTGGTCTGCTACAATTGCTGGCAATATTGCAATTGCAATATAGAAATTAACAGGATTTGGCAACTTGGATTTTTAGAGGCCCTTGATCCTTTTTTATGGATCTTGGAACTCTCTCCAATATCTAGCAGTGTAATTGTTGAAAATAAACAGTTTGAAATGAGAAATGCATGAACACTGTATCATAATCCCTAAAAAGTTGTGACATAACTTTAAAAAGTCAACTGCTTAAAAACAAAAGTGAGAAAAGAAAGAAAAACTCTAGCTCCTGCCATGCATATATTGTGACAATTCAAAATTTTGTGACATCACTGTACCTACCATGGCTTTTGTCCCTTTCAATTACTTTATGCACAGCCTCTGGTCTCTAAAAAGCTGCTCATCCAGAAACTGAAAATAGAAGAAGACACAAGCAGTGGCTATGTTGGCACTACATGCTAGGCTAGATTAAAATGGACTTGCCTCGTTCATGATTCAGTACAGCATAGAAACTCTGATGTTGTCCTAGCTGCGTGTGAACAAGGTCATCATATAAAGTCATTATTTATACGATTGATTGGTTTTTGGCACATCATGTTATGCAACCATAGCAACTGTGTCTTGTTAACTCAGGTTTAAGATTTAATGTGTTGTATGAGCCCAGAATTAAAGTGTCTTGAATTTCATTAGCACGGATATCAGTGATACAATGACATGCTAAAGAGCAAAGGTCTCACCATGACAGAACAGAATTCTACAAATACAATACAATTCTGGGGAACCAATCTGCCAAGGAGGAGTGGAGCTACCAGTATATGCCTTCTAAGTGAGCCAGGCAATCCAGAAGGTCAATGGTATAAAAGGTTATTGAGAGATCCCGGAAAATTAACAAGCCTGAATCCTCTGCCCTTTCTTCATTATATCTAATCCACTAGAACAATTAAAGCTGGTTTAGTCCCCAAATTGAGAGATTCCGGAAAATTAACAAGTTTGTATCCCATGTCCTTTCTTCGTTGTATGCAATCCACCAGATGACAAGATTAATCAAAACTGATTTAGTCCCAAAATCAGACATGTACTCCAAAGGAATAAATGAGTTACCGTATTTTTCAGAGTATAAGACACACCTTTTCCCCCTAAAAGAGGGTGAAAATTTGGGTGTGTCTTATATACCAAATGTAGCCCCGCCCAGCCTCTCAAATGGAGGTTTCAGAGGCTGAAAAAAAAAGCAAGGCACAGAGCTCACAACCAACGAATCTGTTGCTAAAGTTCACCTCTGGGAACAGCTGATTGGGGGTATTCCGGGAGGTCGATCCACCCACAATCAACTTTTTTCTTATTTTCCTCCCCAAAAACTAAGGTGCGTCTTATACTCCAGTGTGTCTGATAGTCCGAAAAATACGGTAAATAAATTAATGACTTCCAAAGCTAGGTGAAATTCATAAATGACTATCTGGTTCAAAATCTGGTTCAAGACTGGAAAATTAAACATAGATAATTCTTCTAAAATATATATGGTAATATGTATTATTTTGGCTGTGAAAGTTGGACCATAAGAAAGGTTGAGTGCCAAAGAATTGAGGCCTTTGAACTATGGTGCTGGAGAAGACTCCTGCGAGTCCCTTGGACTGCAAGGCGATCAAACTGGTCAGTCCTAGAGGAGATCAACCCTGACTGCTCTTTAGAAGATGAAGATGAAACTCAAATACTTTGGCCACCTAATGAGAAGGAAGGACTCACTGGAGAAGAGCCTAATGCTGGGAAAAATTGAGGGCAAAAGAAGAAAGGGACGACAGAGAACAAGGTGACTGGATGGAGTCGCTGAAGCAGTAGGCGTGAGCTTAAATGGACTCCAGAGGATGATAGAGGACAGGAAGGCCCGGAAGAACATTGTCCATGAGATTGCGATGGGTCGGACATGATTTTGCAAGTAACAACAACAAGAACAAATGTATTATTTTGTGCATTGATCTTTTAAAAAGGTTGTGTCTTACTTTTACCAACCTACATGATTCCGTTTAAGCCTTCCTTCTTATTTCACATTCATTAATTTATATAATGTCCAAAAATTAATACACTTTATTCATAGGACAGCATTTTTGGTACAAAGCAAAATACACTAATTTGAACTTAATACCTTTTTCAAAAGATGGTTTGGGAGCGTTTAGGGACATTTAATATTGAACACTTGATTGCTTTTTAAAAATAATTTTGAAATAACAAAGCAAAAAAACAGTTCGTAACTTTTTAGGATCTCTCTCTGTTGTGCTTTGTATGTAGCTATAGATACCATAAGAAATCATTTTGTCGTACCACCAGTATACAGATTTGTTGGATTTATTACTGAGTCCATGCCAACTGAATTATGCATGTCAGCCAAGAGATGTTTGAGCTCAGAACTCTTGGAATGTCTCCCTTGTGCTGGTTCAGAGGCAATGTACTACATTAGGATATAACATTGGCACCAAGCAAAGCAGCAATTGCTCCATTCCTGAACACTTTACTTTAGTGCGGAATAATTTTTAAAGGTAGATTCTTCACTAAACCTATGGTTTTCATTTATTTTATTTTTATTTAGATTTATAAGGCTGCCCAACTCAGTGCAGATTTTATCTACATGCTGCAAAATTGTTGCAGTATTGGAAGAATGGATATTGCCAATTTTCTAAGTGGATTAATGTGCTTTTGAGACTACCAAAAACTACTCAATCAGAAAGTCATTCTTTCATAATCTTTGGGAAAAGAGCCAAATATGGAAATCAGGGTTGTTCCCTTTCCCCTCAAGCATATCTTACAGTTCAGTTGGAGATAATCACAGTACCACAATCAACTTCTGTTTCCTGAGAATGAGCAATTGATGAAAAGTGGTATTTTCATTCTGCTACCCTTCAACTCCTCAGTCTCTCAAAAACAATTTGAAGATAGTCAACAATTAGCTAAGGAACCACTTGACCTCAAATTGCAGAAAATAAGAAGCAAGAAACATTTCTCCACCATAAGCTGCCTGCCACAAATCCTACCAGAAAACATGATTACTTCCCCTCTTAATAAGGAAGAATTAAATTGCCAGTTGTCCCATCTTCATATTGATTTTAAAAATATATATTTGCAGTAGAAAAAGTATGTACTATGGTTGTACATACTTGTACTAACATTGGTTACTATGAAGGGAAGTCATCTTTCCTTTCGAAGTACCTGCTAAGGCAGCTAAAGTCCCTGGATTCTGGAAGTAGATCCAACAATTTGTGAAACTAGGAAAATGGATGACCATAAGCTTCCATAACTTTTGAAAGAAAATGCTAGTTTTATTGCTATTTCAAATATAGTTGAGCCAGAAGTAAACCAGCTTAGGAAATGAATACAACTGAATTGTAGAATTAAGGAAGTCTGCATATAGCACAGTCTTGTGTGGAAATGCCTCCCTCCCTCCTTAGACTCAGATTATGGCTAGAATTAAATAAGATTTTAAAGGCATAAGTGGCTAAGGTTATTCAGGTTAAGGATTAGGGTTCACAAGTATTTTTATCCCTTTTCCAAACTGAGATCAGCACACTGAGAGAAAAAAAATAGGGGAATAAATTGTTTGCAGTGAAGATAGTGTAGTCTGGAAAATATTATTTTGAAGATTATAATCTACAGTGCCACTACAAAGGATTAGGAGTTCACCTCACAAAATGAGAAAGTAATGTGCTTACCTGGTATGTCATAATCCTTGGCAAATCAGCTTTCAACCTGATTCTGGAGAGTAGGATGACTACGTGCTGAGATATTTGGACAAAAATTACAATCAAGAAGTTGCCTGAAGTATAGCAGCACTAGAGTTCAAGAATATACAGAAATATATTGAAGGGAATAGGAAAGGTGCATAAATGTCTTTAATGTCTAAATATGGAGCATAAGAAATAACCAAGATATAATTAAATTCTAATTTTGCATGGTAAATATTATGTAATAGGTATCATAGAGATTTCATGAGGTGACATTTGGGTTCCTAACATGTTACTCAAAAGGAGTAAGACAACAAAAAAGAAGGTAAAATATTTGAAGAATTGATGCACCAGTAGAGAAATCGATGAATCAGTACAAGAAGCAAGCACCTTGGGTAAGGACAGGAGTGAGAAACAATTGTTGTGAAAATATGCTATAGATTGTATAGCCATCAAAAGACATACAGTAGGTGGCACTTTCCTAGAGCAGATGACAAAGCTTTTACAGAAATAACCTTAAATTGCAGGAAACAGCAGGAAATGGAAGTTTCAATTATATTGATGGAAATGTAACTTTACCCAAAAATAATATCCTTCTAAATATATGCAGAAGATTGAAAAAAGAAAAGGATTTTACTGTCCTCAACTCATTTTGACCAACAGGGAAGAAATGCTTAATGAGGTCTGTGGAGATTCTCAGTCATCTAGGTCATAATTGTCTCAAAGGCACTTTTTCAAAAGCCAACAGAAGAAAACTGATAGTTGTGACTGGATAGTGGGGGATGGAAATATAGGTTTTGACAGGATGGAGGTGCTTAATGAGGTGGAAGTAGCAGAAATACAGGTAGTTCTCAAGTGACTTATGACAATTTTTTACCCTTACAACTGTTGTAGCATTCCCGTGATCATGTGATCAAAATTCAGATGCTTGGCAACTGACTCATATTTATCATGATTGCAGTGTCACAGGGTCATGTGATTCCCCTTTTGTGACCTTCTGACAAGCAAAGACAAGCCTCTCCTGCGGGAACTGTATTGGTTGCCGATTTGCTTCTGGGTGCAATTCAAGTTGCTGGTTGTTTAAAGCCCTTCATGGCTTGGGACCAGGTTATCCGAGAGACCATCTCATGCCGGTCACATCTACCTGACTCATCAGAGCGGGGAGGCAAGGAATGTTGCGAGTTCCATCCCCCAGGGAGATACACCTGGTAGGACTCAGAAGAAGGACCTTCTCCATGGTGGTTCCCTCTCTCTGGAACATCATTCCCCCAGAGATTAGAATTGCTCCCACTCTAACACTCTTCTGGAAGATGCTGAAGACCTAGTTCTGCCAGCGGGACTGGGAACGCAGAGTGGGATGGAGCCCATTAAATGGCTCATGTGATATGTTGTTGCCAGGACAGGGGGTGGGGGATTTATTTTATTATGTTATTTTATTAATGTATTCTTGATTCTCTTCTTTATCAGTTGTATTGTTTTTTATATTGTCATATATATATATATATATATATATATATATATATATATATATATATATATATATATATATTCTTGTAAGCCGCCTTGAGTTGCCATGTGCAAATAGGTGGCAATATAAATTTCCAAATAAATAAATAAATAAATAAAATAAATAAAGTCAATGGGGAAGCCAGATTCACTTAACAACCAGGTTACTAACTTAACAACTGCAGTGGTTCACTTAACAACTGTGACAAGAAAGGTCATAAAATGGAGCAAAACTCACTCAATAACTGTCTCGCTTAGCAACAGCAATTTTGGGCTCAATTGTCATAAGTCAAGAATTACCTGTAAAAAGTTTTAAAAGTTAATGCAGTCTTAAATTACTTTAACCAAGCAATTATATCCTGGTCTCAAGAAATAATATAGTAGTTCTGCTCTGTCTTGCTTTAGTCAGAGCAATTTGGAATATTTGGTCCAGATTTCAGCAATGTATTTTTAACAGGACAGTAACAGATTGCAGCAAAATTGCAGTCCAGAGAAGAGTGACTAGATTGATAATGAATCTATTTAGCCTGGAGTCTTCAGATACCCGAAATGTAGTCCTAGAGCAGATGGATCAGAGTTCTCTATTTCACCAGAGGACAGGGTTAATATTGTAGATGGAAATTGTAAGAAATCAGACTACAGATGGTTTGCAACTTACAACCATTAATTTAGTGACTGTTCAAAATTACAACGGCATTGAAAAAAGTGACTTATGACTGGTTTCCACACTTACAACTGTTACAGCTCCCCATTGTCATGTGATAAAAATTTGGATGCTAGGCAACCAGCATGTATTTATGACAATTGCACTGTCACAGATTCCTGGGATTATCATGTGTAACCAGCCGGCTTCCGACAAACAAAGTCAATAGGGGAAGCTAGAATCACTTTACGACTGAATGATTCATTGTGGCAAGAAAGATTGTAAAATGGGGCAAAATTCACTTAATTGTCTTGCTTAGCAATGGAAATGTTGGGCTCTATTGTGGTCATAAGTCAAGGATTCTCTGCATAGATTTCAGTTGAAACAGATTGATTTTTGTGTTCACAACTGCATGTCCATTTTTAAAGAAAGGTACAAGTATTACAGAAAATCTCTACTATCTTGCTGGTAAATAATCATTTCTTTTGGGTACCAGCTCTTCATGATATATGGTTATGGCCCAACCATCTGAGGGATTGCTTACTTTCAATTGCTTCTTCTCATCTGCTATGATCAAACTGAGTACTCCAGGTTCTCTCAATTACATAATGTCATTTTACAAGACCAAGGAAGATCCTACTCTGCTGTAGTATCTTTCCTCTTGCTTTTCTTTTTATCTGTAAGCTGCCCAGAATTGTTAAGGAGTTGAGTAGCCTTGAAACTGAATGAATAAAAGTAAATAAATCTATTTTTCATTTGTGATGAAACATTTAAATATTTAATTAAAAACTAAAGTGCTACAGAAGAGAAGGCAGCTTGCTAAATTGGTGTTCACTGAGTTTGGTTGTTTGCAGATATTTCATTGCCTGACTAGGTAACATCATCACCACTGGTGAGTGTGGAGTTTGCTCTGGGATTATATACTGTGGTTTGCCCTGCCATGTTGGTGGTAATGTGATGTTCCCCTTGCTACTTCCTTGATTAAGATATTGTTTTCTGCTTGTTTGTGTAAAGAAAGTGTGGGATTTTTTTTTGTTTGTTCTTAGCTTTTTGTCTCTTTTGAGTGGTGTATAAATATGATCTATCTCTGTGTTTCTTCAGGGCTTCTTTTTCTAAGTGCTTAGCTTCCAGGAAAGCCCTAGTATTTTTGGATTTAATTTGGTCTACAATGTTCAGTTTCCCTGTGGAAACTATGGTTGTCTGTCCATGTGTTGTGAGATTAAGGAATTTTCATCATGTCTTCTGACTGCTAGTTGGTATTCATGAATAACCTCTGCTAGTCTGATGCTTGTCTGTCCTATGTAGTGAAAGTTGCAGTCCTTACAAACGTTAATGAAACATGCAAACAAACAACCAAATTCAGAGAACACCAAGGACTCCACAGTTGAATCCTGAGCTTCAGGCATGCCCTTTTATTGATAGTTTATTAATTTCATGACACTATCTTTTGATAGCAAGATAGCCAGAAAGATTAATCCTGCATGCAAAAATATGGCCTGATAGCATCCTTTTTCTGCCCTTCCATGTGGGATCAAAATATCTTCCTAATTTTTTTGCTGGACGGCGGAGGTTAGTGAAAGGAATGTAAAGGACATAGTCATTCCTTAAATTGTGCAAATGCTTAAAACTCATGAAACCCCCCCCCCATCAAAAGGGGGTACTATGCTTCTTGAAATGTGCCCTTTACATTTATTTATTCATTTATTCTTTTAGAGCTTTTACAAACCATACCAATCAAAATATTTTGGATGGGTTACGAAAGAGAAAGCTAAAAAAAGAATACAAACAACTTATGAATTTTAAGTATTTCCCTCAATACAGATATTTCTTTTTTTTTTTAATCTGATTTATATGCTGCCCTTCTCCGAAGACTCAGGGTGGCTTACAATGTGTTCAGCAATAACCTTCATCCTTTTGTATATTTATACAAAGTCAGCTTATTGCCCCCACAACTGGGTCCTCAATTTACCTACCTTAGAAAGGATGGAAGGCTGAGTCAACCTTGAGCCTTGGAGAGATTCGAACCCTGCAGTAATTGCAGGCAGCTGGTCTTAATAACCAGCTTAATAACAGGGTGCCTTAAACCACTGTACTACCAAGGCTCCTTGTAAAAACCTAGGGATAGAAATGGGAATATAGGGCCATTTTGGTTGCTTTTTCAAATCCCGTGAAAGAGGGTGTTGCAGACCTCCAGATTAGAGAGTTCCAAAGTATCTGCCATTGAGTGCTCATTCCTCTAATACTGGTTGGTGGAGAACTCTTACTTGGAAGAAGTTATGCATCTATAGAAAAACTGTTTCATAAAACATACTGCCTTCATAAAAACAGAAGGCAGTAAATCTGTTGTCCAGACCTTTAATCCCTTATTCAACAAGTAGTGTAAACTTGGTAGAAGACTCTAAGGCATAACTCAATTACAATATTTATTCCGAACAAAAAGAAGAATATTTTGGCCACTCATTTTACCATTTGTTCAAGCTTCTCAGATATCAAATCTGTGTAAAAGTTAAGAAAGCAATTTTTACAATTCCCAAAGTTTCATTCTCTGCCAGATTCTTTACACACACACACACACACACACACACACACACGGAATGGCAGTGGTATCTGTGACTCCTTATTTTACCTGGCAACTGTCAGTTACTTTCCTTAACTAGGCAGCAACAGGTCTACTTCTCTGCTTCATAAGTATTAGTAAAATTATTGGATAATAGCTTAAGAAAATAAAACAACAGTAAACAAAGAAAAAAGAGGGAAGGAATTTACTCAGATGTGAAGCACTGGAACAACATAACTAAACCCAGCTGTGTAAAGCGTGTAAAATATGCAAATCCAAATTGGACTATTTTCTCTGGTGCAGAGGTACAGGACCACACCCAGTTCTCTGGCAGAGAGAAAACACTTGTTTTCGGAGCCTAGTGAACTCTCTGTACAGTAAGGCAGGAATACATTTCTTGCATTTTTCAGCGGCACAAATTGTTTAGAATTAAGCTAAGTATAGTAAAGGGTAACATGCACTGTTTTCACCTCTGATAAGGTACCATATTAGCCTCTCGATATTGAGCATGACAGTGGACACTAATTGTACTGTATCAGTTACAAACAGAAATTAGATGTGGGACTATAGCCATTCTGATCATTGAATTTGATCTGAATTCTGTTTGTAACTGAGATACAGTACAATTAGTATCCACTGTCTTGCTCAATATTGAGAGGCTAATATTATGGTTTAAATTCTGTATACAGCAAACACACTTTGAAGATTATTTCTCTATACCCGCAAGCCATGGGGTGCAGCCCGCAAGACTGCCCTGGAAACAGCGAAGTGCCTCTGTCAGCGAAAATGGAACCCGCGGCCCTCCCAAGCTCCGTTTTCACTGGCAGAGGGTTGCAGGATGCTGTTGCAAGCCAAAAACAGAGCTCGGGAGCCCGTTTTCGCTGGCAGAGCACTCAGGCTACCACAGGCATCCCTGACACAAATGATGTCTTGCTGTCTACGCTCACCCTAGCCACACACCACCAGGTCAAACGCAACCCTGTTACGGCCCTCAAAGAAATCGAGTTTGACACCCCTGCTCTATACAATTTGATGACTAGACTCCACAGTTAAATGATTTCTGTTTTGAGAATAAAAATGTTCAAGGCAAGAATATCTGGGAGACTCCTGATTTTGAATATTTCTGTAGGAATTTGTTCCTGTGTTCTCTATGTCCACTCACCTCAGTCAGAAGGAATTGTACAGAAAGCAAAAGCAATCTTTAGAATGTGATTTGAAATGTTTGTTGCTCATTTTCTAACAGAATAGCCATAAAGACAGCTCAGAAAAAAACAGCAAACGGCTATTTTTTCTGATATTCAGAAAATATCCAGTTTAAATGTGGCTTGTGGTATACTGTATGAACTTTCCTACAGTGACTTGCAAATCATGGTTTATGTGCCTGGTGTAAAGTCAGCAAATGATGATTTATTCGATAAATCATGGCTACATTTTGTTATGATGCTGGGTGCAGATATTTAATTTTGAAAATATCACTAGGCTCAGATTAATTTATAATATGTTGGAATGTTAGAAGGTACAAGGGAATGAAGATGCCACCAAATATGGAAACTTTAAAAAAACCACAGTTTATGAGTTAGTAATGTACTGGGTAATATTAAATCAATGCTTCAAGATGTGTGGACTTCTGGAGAGGGCTGGGGAATTCTGGGAGTTGAACTCCACAAATCTTAAAAGTGGCCAAGTTTAAAAAACACTGGATTAAATAATGTGAATTAGACAGTGGTTCTGCTTTAATCTCAGCAAACACTGAACAAGTAAAGCTACTATTTTTTTTAAAAAAGCATTAATTTTCTCAAAGGGTTCCACGGATTCACTTTTTAAACGTTCATGTGGCGCGACCGAGATTTCTTTCTTCTGACTTCGGCGTCTACCTAGCTCGAGGAAGCAGCCCGCCGTTTCTAAGGTTACAAGCCTCAGCAAAACCCCCGCAAGCAGGCCGAACGCTTCCACCACGCCTCGCTTTCCGAATAAAAACGGACGCCGGGACTCTTTCATTTTTTTTTTTTCTTTCTCCTGAGCTTCCGTGAGGCGCTAGGGCGAAAAGGGGCGACGCCGCGAGCGGGCCAATGTCTTCCCCAGCTGTTGGGGCAGATTGGCGCGGCGTGGGTTGGAGAAACGCAGGAGGTCAGGCGGAGGCCTTGGGAGAGGGCGGAGACTGGCTCGCGTTTCGGGGTTAACTTCTGACGAGGCTGCCTGGATTCTCGAGAACGGCTGCATGCCTCCCGATCCTTTCCCAGCAGATCGGGCGTTAGTTCTCTAATGAGCCTCTCTTCTGCAGGCGACGTACAGATTTTCATTGTCCTTAAACATGAAACCGTCGAATTAAACTGGAGCTCGCCGACGCCTTTAGTGACGCTCCGGTTCAGCTCCGGTTGGGCTCGGTAGGGCAAAGTTTTGGGAGGGTCTCCCAGTCCAAAGCATCAGTTGAACAAGAAAAGGATCATCCCACGCGGTCCAAGCATTTCCTTTTTGGCCTGTATTATTTTCCAGTATTTGGATTGCTGAAGATGTGCTGAACCAGCCCTGATCGTGTATAATCCAGCAGTCATGCCCAAAGGTATAATAAGGAAGCTTAACAGCCTTGGGTTTAGTAGGTGGACTTTTCAAAATGCCTTACGAGGAGAGAAAATTGGGTATTTCCATAGTAGATTGTACATGTATCTATCCATCTTCCTTCTGTAACCCTGATGTTTTTTTTCAGATCGTTTCTTTTTTTTTTCCAGAGAAAATTACCTTATTCATGATAAAATGGAATAGATATGTCATGTATCAATTAGTTACACTCTGTCTGGAGGTAAGCCTCAATCAGGATTAAAACTGAGCGCAGGGATAATAGGACAGCTTCACAATTGGAATCTCAAAACTAGACTTTTTGAATTATACACTGCTCAAACAAATAAAGGGAACACAAGCAGAAGACATCCGAGATCTGAATGAATGAAATAGCCTTATTAAATACTTTGTTACATACAGTAGTTTTGTGTTCCCTTGAGTTGTTTGAGCAGTGTAAAAACTACTGTATGTAAAGAACAAAGTATTTAATAAGGCTATTTCATTCATTCAGATCTCGGATGTCTTCTACTTGTGTTCCCTTTATTTTTTTGAGCAGTATATTTTGCTTTCTGCCTTGCTTTTAAACATACAAATATCCTCAAGATGGTTTTCATGAACTGATGGTGTTTCTGTCTTTGATAAAAAAAAATTTCTCTGGAGTAGCATATCTTTCCAATTTATAGACTAGCCTCTAATGTTACAAGATATAATTTGAATACTTCGCAGATGACTGTATAATATATAACATTAATATATTAATCATGCCAAATATGGTACAGCATTTTTTAGTTATCCTCTAGGGTTTTTACTAGTGTTATTTTACCAAACACGACATATTTCAACCAACTTACTGCATAGTCTTTACAATAGCTTCATCATGGAAAACTAATGATGGAAATTTTGGAAGAATAAATTTTTGTTTATGAAAACTTTGCTATGGAAATTGGCCAATAAAAAAGATGTGACTAAGTTTATCATCTAAGAATGGGTATTTGACATTCTCAATGCCACCCATGTCTGTGTTCCCATATGGATAAGTTAAATGTAGCTACCTTCATAGTTGTTAGTATGTTGTGAGAACCCACATATGATAATTTAGTGAATAGTTAACTAAGATTAGCATGTCACAGGCAACTTTTTGCAGCTCCATTGAAATCCCATACAGTTCAATGATGTTTATGTGCTGTATGAAGGTTTGTATTATTAAATCAGCTTTTCTGAACAAGGAGTCACATTTTAGAAATTGCTTTTTAATATCTCAAATCTTCATAAATCATTTTAACTTCAGAATTATCAAAATATGATCGAATTCTTAAAGATTTGCTAGTCTATTCATAAAATATTTATGTGGTCAGGATATTATGATAATGAAAAAAACATTACAAAACATTTAACAATGGAAGTTGTATAAAGTACATAAAATCCTATTGTACTTTAGGGGGAAAATTACATTTGATGGTTCATAAGCCTAATGACATAAATTGATAGAGATTTTGACAGAAATTTTGGAGCAAGATTTTTTTTCAGTTTCAGAGGAAAACAAACAAATATAAGGAAAATATAAACTATAATTGATATTTAATTTTGGCACCATTAACAGAAGTATGTATATTCATTTTGTTACGTTATAAAATATAATGTATATCAAGGTTTGGTCTCTAATAAAAACTGTTTGAACTATAATACTAAAACTGTACTTTATTCATATAATCATAAGTGTATTGTTTACATGTACTGTAATATAATGTTTTTAATTTTATTATAAAGGAAAGTACAATATGTAACTCTTAAAAATGTGGGTTTTTTTCATGTTTGCATGTTTGTAAGAAACAGACAGATACACATTTACAATGAAGAGAATAATGCACCAACGTACTAAAGAGAAACTCTGTATAATTTTCTCCTGAATGGGGAAGGTAAAAGAGGATTGGCTACTTTTGACATATTCACCAACAGGAAAAAAGCCTATGAAGGGGAAGTAGCTGTAATTTAAAGGAATATAATGCTAGAATTATTGATTTTAAGAGAAACAGAAGGTGAGTCTAGTGAAATGTTTATCTAGAATTTCAAGAAGATGGATTTTAATTAAGTCAGCTCTGATAAAAATTAATAGAAGAAGTATATCAAGATGATGAGAGTTCCCAAAAGTAAGCATTAAAAGTACAACTGCAAAGATACCAATGAGAAAAAATGAATGCCCACATGGCTGTATAATTAAGATTTGAAAACCAAAAGGACATAGGTGGAAAGAAGGACAAATCACCAAGAAATCATGTTTTCTTTATGACCTAGGAATGTCTCAAAAGAAGCTTGGAATTATAGAAATGATAGAAAAATTAAAAGCTGAGAAGCAGTGAAGTTGATAAATGATGCTAAGGACCAAAAGGGTTGTATATTAAAAAGGAAAAGAATGTATCAGCAATTCAATCAAGACAGGAAAATATTAACTGATGATAAAAGATAGAATTTCTGACATATAGAAAGAAAGGGAACAACCCTGTACAAAGATTTTAAAAGATGAGGCCACCCCAGTTCTCTGAGCAGCAGGTTCATTCCAGATCACATCTGCAGCAGTGTGATAGACCTGGACTCACTCAATATTGTCATCTAATGCAGATTGCTGTACATGTGAAAGCTTATTAAGCTAATAGGATTATTCAGAAACGTTCAGTAACAGGTCAAACTGAGGAATACATGTATATATGCTGATGATTTTTTTTTACACTTTGGTACTGAATGCAAAAATACAATAGTAGCACTAGTATTGGGGCTCTAAAGTCAATATTTAACCTTACATATCTGGTAATGGAAATGTCCTGTTAAAAGCATAAGTGCATATAAACTGTTGCAGTTGTCATTAGCTGCATATGTCCAGAAGATTTAGGCAACAGTGTGTTACTGGAAATGTAAGTGAGAATTTTAACACTGTGCTTCCTTACTATCTTTTGAAATCTGCTGAAAGACAGCAATGAAAATAAGCACTGTTAGCCTAGAAGCTTTATCTACCCATCTTATACATTGTGCCTTATAAATAGATATGTAACACTATATTGGTAAATTTTAATATTGTATCTAAAGGAAGGTTAAACTTGCAGTCCTCTTCATGTCTTCTAGGGCAGGGGTCCCCAACCGGTACCAGTACATGGCCTGTTAGGAACCGGGCTGCACAGCTGGAGTTGAGTAGTGGGCAAGTGAGCGAACCTTCATCTGTATTTGCAGCTGCTCCCCATGACTAGCATCACCACCTCAGCTCCACCTCAGGTCATTAGGCATTATATTCTCATAGCGCAAACCCTACTGTAAAATATGCATGCGAGAGATCTAGGTTGTTTGCTCCCCCTCCCCCTCCCCCAGTCCGTGGGAAAATTGTCTTCCATGAAACCAGCCCTTGGTGACAAAAAGGTTGGGGAATTCCTGTTCTAGGGTATATAGAACAGCTATATGCAAAAATTTAGCATCCTGGTCAAATTGTTCAGAGTAAAGAAACCAATACTAAAATGTTAGATGCTAGTTGACAAGGGAGTCTCCAAAATAATATATAGCTTTGGATGTTGACTAAACTGATAAAGTATGTTTTATGTTATAAAGTATTTTCATGTTACATTTCATTTCATGTTCTATATAGTTGGAGAATTATAATTGGGGGGGGGGCAACTTTGTCCAAAACAGATGGAGCAGAGCCTCCTGAGCAGACAAGTCCCAACCAAGAGTGAGTCTCAAAAGTTGCTCATAGATTTAGTCTCAGAAGTATTTTTCTATTGGAAGCATTGAGTGCTTAATTTATATTTTAGTCAGTTCTACTGCAGAAAAAATGTAATTGATTAAAAAGAAGTTATTCAAATATTTCATCAAAGTAAAAGTGCTTGTCAATATGAAAAGAATATAAATTAAGCAATATGTTCGTTAGTAAAACATTCCTGTCAGTATTGCCAATATTATTTGGCCTCTAGTATTAGAAATGGATTAATCAATGAGAAACTGAACACAATTGTATTATTGAATGTACACATTATTATTTGAATAATATTGTTCTTCTGTTATTAGAAATCTAATGTTGCTTTTCAACACCTGATAAAAATTGATTTTTTTCCTTTTAAACAGAAGGAATCTGATGTATCACAGGTGATTGAGGTTGGAATAATCAAAGGTTTAGTTGTTTATGTCCAGTAATTTTTAAATCTTACGTATTATATAAATTTTATGATACATATTTGAATTATAAATGTAATAAAGTAATAAATACCTTAACACTTCAAATAAAATTAAAACTTGCTTAGCTTGAAATACATAAACGGAGCAGAAATGTAATGGCAAACTTCAGTATAAAGTAAATAAACATAAAAGCTTTCTGTGTTGAAAACTAATAATAGTTTTAAAATTATAATTAAACAGCTTAAATTTTGTGACAATACTTTTGACACAAACAAAAGCATCTGTCTGGTGGGTAAAATGCCAACATGAACTTGAAGTGACTTCCATCCCCAGCTCTGCCTGTTCTACTCTTACACATCTTTATTAAATCATTTTCTCCCTCAAACCAGGCATCCTCTCATCTACTTTTGCCTCAGAAAGAACAAAGTCCTTTCTCTGAGAAACAGAAGGAACTGAAATAAAAAATGAGCACTGGAACAGCACAAAAACAACAAAATAAGGTTGCCTGCATTGAAGTTGCTCCAAAGAAACACCTAGCACAAGTATTAAAAAATGCCAATATGGTAATATTAAATATAAGCACCAGCTCACTGCAAGAGAAAAATCAACTACAGCACAACTGCAGTTGTTATAACTGAAGATTTTGTTGTAACCGAAGATTTTGCATGCAAATCAACAAACGAAAAAATACTGTCCATATACAATATATAGCCAAGATATTGCAATGGAATTTGAATTGGACAAATCTGCCATTTTTACCATCAACAGAGGAAAAATAGTGAAAACTGAAGGAATGGATGCCCTACAGAAATAGCAGGAATCAGGAATCTGAGTGAAAAAGGAATCCGAGGTGAAAAAGATCTTAACAAATTCCTGGGCATCCTTCATGTTATCAACATCAAGTACATCGAAGTCAAAAAGAAGGCTAGAAATGAATACATCCAGAAAGTGAAGAAGATCATGGTTAATAGCCGAGCAATTCAGACTTTAGCTATATAGCTGGAATAGTGGAATTGATTCAACCTGAACTATAAGCCCTGGATACATCCAAGATGGTGGTGTGCGTAGACGCTGCAGCTTTGAGCTCCTGGTGGAGCGAGTGGGCAAAAACTAGTCTATACCTGCGGGGAGTTATTAAAGATTGGATTTTCTAGTCGACTAAATATTACCAGTGACTTCCAACGGTTTCATAATATACCAAGTGATATAGTAAGACTGCCAGGCTCTCCATGGATTGTTGTTGGGTCTGGGAGGCGATGTCAACAGCGAAGAGAGAGGAAGCAGCAGTGGGGATGCAGAGCTGGTTTGCTAGCTCGGTTACGGAAGCAACCTCGCAGACCAGCATTACCATCTAACCAACGCTAGATCCTTTGTCAACAAAACTGATGAACTACAGCTATGGATGGCTGCGAATAGATTATTCGCGACTGTTGTGTGATGATTATTATGGAGACCTGGCTTCATCCACTTGTACCGGATGCGTCAGTGGAGCTAACTAACTGCACCACACACTACTTCAACAGAAATGGCAACTCCGGTAAAAGCAAAAGTGGAAGACTTTGTATTTACACACATAATGAGTGGTGTACTAACAGTAGAGTTACTTATACACACTGTTCTCCATTTTATTTACCTAGAGAGGTTTTTGTTGTAGTTATCACTGCTGTTTATATTCCACCTGATACAAATGTTAGCACAGCGTTCTCTAAGTTAGATGACGCCATTGAGAGGCAGCAGCAAACTTACCCTGAGGGCGCTTTTGTCATGGCTGGGGATTTTAATCAAGCCTGCCTACAGTCTGTTCTTCCTAAGTTTGTTCAGTATGTGCAGTGTACCACTAGAGATAAGAACACTTTAGACCGTATGTATTCAAACTTAAGACAGGCATATACAGCAATCCCCCTCTCCCATCTGGGTACATCTGACCACATCTCTCTGCTATTGGGTCCAAAGTATATCCCCCTTAGGAAAAGGATATGGGCTGTCAGGTAAACTGTTAAAATCTAGCCAGAGGGAGCACTCTGCCAGTTGCACGACTGCTATGAAACTACTGAGTGGAGTATATTTGAACATTTGGAGCTGCAAGAATTCACTAATGCTGTACTCTCGTACATTAAAACATGCACAGACAATGTAACAGTGAATAAAAGCATTAGAGTTTACAGTAATCATAAACCCTGGATGTCATCAGAGGTACAATCACTTTTAAGAGCCCGAAACTCCACCTTCAAGGCAGGAAATAAAGACAAATACAACAAGGCCAGGGCAAACTTGAGGACAGGCATTAAGGCAGCTAAACAGGAATACAAACAAAAAGTAGAGAAGCATCTGGCAGATAATAACCCAAGACAGGTGTGGCAGGGATTGCAACATCTAACCAATTATAAGGGAAATATGATGAAAACAGCCAACACTGATGCCCTACTGGTGGAGGAGCCGAATAGCTTCTTCGCCTGCTTTGAGGTTAAGAGACCTGTCTCCATGGCTCTAGCTCAAAGGCCCTCTAATCTCCAGCCACTCACCCTGCATGAACATCAAGTGAGAGCTATGCTAAAGGCGGTAAATCCCAACAAAGGTGCAGGTCCAGACGGAGTGCTGGGTAAGGTGGTAAAAACCTGAGCTGACCAATTAACAGGGGTCCTGACAAGGACTTTTAACATCTCTCTGCAATTGCTTAGAGTTCCATCTTGCTTGAAAGCAGCCAAGCGAACAATCATTCCAGTTCCGAAGAAAGCCATAAACAGCCTGGATGATTATAGATCCATTGCACTGACATCTATAGTGATGAAGTGCTTTGAGACACTGGTTCTACAGCACCTCAGGTAGAGGTCTTCCACTAAATTTTGATCAACACCAGTTTGCTTACAGAAGCAACAGATCGACAGAAGACTCCATCGCCACTGGTTTACATACTGCATTGAGACACCTCAAGAAATCTGGGAACTGTCAGAATGCTCTTTATAGACTATCATTTTACCAGGCATTCTCATTGAAAAGCAGACTGACCTGAATTTCCCTCTCTTCATTTGTGACTGGGTCAAAGACTTCCTGACGGACCGTCCACAAACAGTAAGGGTTGAGTCTCTGACATCTTCCACCCTGAAGCTCAGCACAGGCTCCCCACAGGGCTGCGTGCTCAGCCCTTTCCTGTACTCACTGTATACATATGACTGCATATCCTCGAATCCATCTAACACCATAATAAAGTTTGCAGACGACACAACAGTATTGGGGTTTATAACTGGAGGGGATGAATCAGCATATGGGGAAGAAGTCCAGAAGGTATCCATATGGTGTTCAAAAACAACTTACATCTAAATGTAAGTTGCAAGACAAAGGAGATGGTGCTAGATTTCTGGAAGCACCTGCCCCACTGTATATTGAGGGTGTGTGTGGAGGAGTGCTATGCCACTTTGACTCCTGAAGGAAAGGTGGGATATAAATTAACAAGCTAATAAAAATACAGAATAGTATATGTAAAATACTATTAAAAAAGTATTACAATAATTATAAAATGCAATCCAAAATAAAGTAAAATGTATTACTATAGGTAGTCTTTGCTTAGCAAGCATTCAGTGAAAACTGTAATGAAAAACTTTTATGACCAATTTTGCCTTTATGATCTTTGTAGATCTGAAAAGCAAAGGAAAGCTGAAGTAAGATCTAAATGACCTAGTTTTCAGTCCCAATTGTAGGTAAAGGAGGACTATCTCTACATATCACATTGTGTTGCTGAACTCAGCCAGTATGCTTGGCTTGTACTTCAAAGTGTTATTTAAATGGAGAATTTAGAGTTGAATAGACTATGGTTAAATAGACTACAGACAGACATTGTGTGACTGTAGCCAGAGAAAAGCACTTTACTTCAGGGATAGTTTTCAGTAACCTGAAACGCACGAAGGCCCAAGCTCTGTGACCATTTCCCCCAAACCTCTAGAAAAAAAAAAGCTGAAATCCTCTGTCTTGTTTTTTGTTTTTGTATTGCTGTTTCGTTTTAAATATTTTTAGCAATTGTAAACCATCCAGAGTCTGGGAGTCAGGTGGCATATAAATTTAATAAGCTTATTATGATGATCTTCCTTGAAAGCAGGTCACACAGAACAAACACAATGTGGCCCTCAGAGCAGACAACCGCATTGCACAGGAAAGAGTTAAAAACCTCAGTGCTCTATTAAAGAAAAGCGTTTTTTTCCTATTGGGATTGAATTACTAATTTCACAATAAAATGAAAGGCTTTGCTGGAGAAGACGGAAGAGCTGGTATGAAAGGGAGGGGGATGCTTTCTCTTCCATCGAGGCTGCCCCAAGTGTTCGAGTCCCACGGCTAGGGCTAATGGCATACGTAGGTGCCATTCGTTCAAACGACTTAAGAGACTTCGTCCCTCGGCTGTTAAGGAAGAGATGCGCGCGCGTTATTCAATCGCCTCTCTTCGGCTTCGACGCTTCTTCCCTCCCCGAGCTGCCTTAGCCAGCTCGCCCTGGCGACGAACAACCTTGGGTGGTGAGAAGGGCTCTCTAGGACCCAGGGGAACACGGGCAGCCGGGCTCTGGGAGCCAGATTGCAAATTCTTCTCCGTGACTCAGTCGGCTCCGTGCAGCGCATAGTAGGCGGCAGCGGCAGCCGAAGCGGAGACTACGGAACAGCAGGTCCGTCCGGCTCGCGGGAACAACGGGTCGATCTTAAGAGGAGGGGAGGAGGGCGGCGGCTGGGCGTGGGTAACGAAGAGGACCGGAAGGACCGGGCGCCGCGCTTCCCTTCTAGCTTGGGCCTAGCGTCACCCGCCGCGACTGCCGCTAACGGCGGCTCCTGCCTCCTGTTGTCTTTGCAGAGCGCCAAGATGGAGTACGAGTGGAAACCCGACGAGCAGGGGCTTCAGCAGATTCTGCAGCTGCTCAAAGAATCGCAGTCCCCGGACACTACAACGCAGAGAGCCGTGCAACAAGTATCCTGCACAAGAGAGCCGGGCAGGGCGAATGAGCGAGCGAGCGAGCGGGCGGGCGGCCGGGGGCCGGCACCGGAGAGAGAGCGAGGCCCAGCGCCTGGGTCGGTTTGCCGCATGACTCCGACCCCGCAGGAGGCGGGGAAGGAAGAGCTTAAGACGGCAAAGCGGTCCGCTCCGCTTTGTCGTTTCGGGGTGAGGGAGAAGAGGGTTAAAGCCCTGGAGAGGATAACGCCTCTGGGCCTCCGCTAAAGCGACCGACCGTAGCGGTAATCCAGGCCCAGCCTCCGCCTGGCCTGGCGCGGGCTTTGAATCGCGAAGGAAGCCTGTAGGCGGCGGCGGCGGTAAAGCCTTCGCTCTGCCTCCCCCTCCCTGCGCCCAGGCCCGGCACCTGTTGCGAGTCTGGCGCCAAACCCCGTTTTCCTTTCCAAGGCTTGGCCCGCCTTTAGCAGCTCCGGTGTCGGTCGCTTTCCCAGGCTCGCTCTCGACCATTATCCCTGGGCCTGTGTCTCAGGCTGGCCTGAGTGTAGCGGTAGATCCGGCCATCTGTGCCATTGAATTCCTTTCGGAAAATCCCAACTGGCTCCTTTTCTCTCGAATGATCCTTGTCGATCGTTTAGAAACCTGGCAGAATAAGTCTTTTGTACCCTTAGCTATCTCTTTCTTTTGAGACATTTTAACGTATATCATTCTTGGCCATCTGTGAGGTTCTTATGGTTGGCCCTTCAATTTCATACTGGATCATATTCAGGATAAGGAAAATAATAAACTAATTTTTAGGCTTTTTAAATTGTTTTCTTTTGGTGCATTGAGTCTGAAGGCAATAGAGAAGTGAGTGAAGTGTTAAGTGTCTGTATATAGAAAATAGTTGTAAACTCTGCCTAGCTTTTGGTAAATGCCAAAAGTATTCACATCAAAAAAGCTTGCTGTTATTTGTTTCAGACATGTAGTTTTTACACGTTGGTGAGTGCTATAATGAATGTGCTTGTGTATGTAGAATTTTAGGTTCTAAATTGTTTTTGCTGCTCCGTGAGGTAGATTTTGGTACAAACTAGATGTAAATGCCTCTTCTGAATCAGTAATTATACTGTGCATTTGTTTGTGTGTGCATTTTTTAAAGCCAGGTAGTTTAATTTTAAAAAAAGATTTAAATGCTAATTAGGGCATCTTTGAATTTTTAGTTTTTACTCCTGCTAAATGAAATTCCATTTGAATAATCTCACATCCTAAAGAAGTAGTTTAAAATGAAATTTAAGTGTAAATATGAGATAGTGAATACATAGGAAAATACAAAATATACAAATACCATCTAGTCCTTCTCCCATATTATATGGTATGACTTATTTACCATTTTTCTTTTTCTAGCATGTATTCCTTAGGCTGTTGATGGGAATACAAAATTAATAGGATTTTGCAAAGATTCAGAAGAGATGCTTTACAGTATGCTTATTAAAATGCTTGTGTCTGCATAACTATATGAGGAAAGCTGGAAGAGCTGTTAAAACAACTTTGCAAAAGACATGGCTGCTTTAAAGATCCAAAGAAAAGCAATTTATTTGCACTTCTGTGTCATTTCTTTTGAATGCGGTGGATGACCATACATTTTTTTTAGGTTTCCTAAATGATACATTTGTCTTACTTTATGTAAAGTACAATATAGATAGTTGATTTTACTGTTGGGTAAAGTACTGTTTTTTACTTTTTAATTTAATCATCCCAGCATATATCTTGAAAAAGAATCTTAGCAGTTTTATATTTACTGAGTTTTATATAAGTAGTGCTCAATTTAAAACCATTTGTTTGGTGACCATTCAAAGTTACAATGGCATTGAAAAAAACATCAGTTTTCACATTTATGACCATTGCATCATCCTCATGGTCATGTGATCAAAATTTGGATGCTTGGCAACAAATTTTGCTTATGATAATGATGCTTATGACAGTTGCACTATCCCAGGATAGCAATAGCACTTAGACTTACATATCGCTTCATCATGAGATCATTAGATCATCGTTTGTAACCTTCCCACCTGGCTTCAGACAAGCAAATATAATGGGGGAAGCAAGAAGCATTTAACAACTGAATGTTTCATTTAATAACTACAGTGATTTGCTTAATAACTATGGCAAAAATTTGAAAAATCGGACGTGACTCACTTAAAACCATCTTGCCTAACAGTGGAAATTCTGGTTCTAGTTGTGGTTGTAAGAAGAAAATTACCTACATGGCTAAATTTTGTTTAAATGGATATTTTATTATTATAATATTAAATTGCCACCTATGTCACCTTAAGACTACTCTAGGTGGCTTACAATAAAAACAAAGTAATAATAAGGAAATTTAAAGAAAGTGAAAGTAAATTAATAGAATAATAAAAAGAAAATAAAATACATCAATATAGTTAATAAAAAAGGTGAATGAATAGGAAGCAGAGAATGGGGGAGGGGAAATGGAGCCTGTTGTCACATGCCCATAACAATGCATTTATTCATTGAAGGACTGCAGTGTTCGCATAACGACCACAGGTTTGCTTAAGGATTGCTTCAAAAAAGGTCATAAAAATTGGGTCAGTTGTGTGGGTGCCTCAACTTAAAAACCATAACTTAACGACGGTAATTCTGGGTTTCATTACAGTCTTTAAGTTCAGGACTATATTTGTATTCTAGAAATAGCTTGGAATGTGTTACATGTAATATGCCCCGTTTAAAAAAAAAAACTATGACTGTCAGATATGTTGACAAAGCATATTCTACCCCTTGATTATTTAACATAGCGAGGGCCTGGTAGGCCATATAGCAGACCAGGCTCTCAAGCAATCTTCTGTCAGGATACTTTGTTACTAAAACCCAGACCTCAAATATTTTATAGTAGACTTGTCTTGAATCCAACCTATTTGCTAGACTGCTTTTCTCCTTTGATTTAGAGCAGCTTATTTCTGTATTTTGAGTTGCTTATCAATTGAAAAATTACACTTTATTGTCTGCAGCTTACTGTCATAGAAGACATGCTCTACCTGTTTTTTATCCACATGCTGGATTTATACAACTATTGTAAGTCATAGTGTGATTTGCTTGGTTTGGGTTTAGCATATTAATGTCTATTATATTTTGTAATCCAATAGATTTATATCAGTTATTTGTAGTTGAATAAAACCAAGTTAGTTCAGTATTTAAACCCAATCTATGTTTTTAAAGAGATGTTTGATATGCTATTGTATAAGAGAAAGTAGCAATGCCTTTTCTTTCTGGTGTCATAGTTTAGAAAATACTGTAATCTATATGTATGTTATAAATACACACATTGATGTCTGCTCCAAAGTAACTTCATTTGAATTCTCACCTTTGTAAGGCTGTATAGAATCACAGCATTTAAGTTAGCACAGCATTTTATCAAGTTAGACTTTATGTAAAAGACTAGCTTGCTTTATTTTTGAATTTCAGATAGTAATTTTAGACATTTACCTAGCCTTGCTGAATATAGCTATGATAATATAAGTAGATTGCAGCATAGGTCAGAGTTATAAGATAATTCAGTATATGAACATCATGGAATGTAAACAAAATGTAAACTTTATTAACATTTACACAGTTCCTCCTGGTACAGAGTGTCTGTACCAGGAGGCAATTAAGAATCAGTTTGTTACACTTTACTACTAACATTTGAAAATAATGTATTACAGGAGATAGATTTATATTATTTATATTAAATTCATTCTGCTTGAAAGTTCCCTGAATATATCTACCATCTTAAATAGGAGAAGTAATTGAGAAGAATTTTATGTGCATCCAATAGAGAACAGTGCTATACTAAACAGCTGCTGTGCTGTAGTGTTAAGGCATAGGATTGTTAGTGGGGAGACCCTGGTTCTAGTCTTAAGTCTGACCCATGAAAGCTGTATTGCATGTTTTTGGATTAGTCACACACACTCAACCTAATCTATTCAGAGGATTATTATTGCGCAGGGGGAGAAAGAGTTATATATATTATGTTGAATTTCTGAAGGCAAAGTGGGTTACAATGTAGTATTACAGGCTAACTCTGTCTACAACCTGAAGTTCGATCCTGACTGGCTTTAGGTTGACTCAGCCTTCCATCCTTCCCAGATCGGTAAAATGAGGACCCAAATTGTTGGGGATAATATGCTGACATTTGTAAACTGCTCAGAGAGTACTGTAAAGAACTATGGAACAGTATATAAGTGCTATTGCTGTTATCAATTAATTCTTCATGGGAAAAAGAAGACGCAGAATCATTTTTGCATTCTGTTTGGAACTTTGCCATTTCTAGTGTTACTAATAGTTTTGGGATAAAAAATACCAGTCATTAGCAAGTAAGAATATATGAGATCTATTTTGAATTAGCTTTCTATAGGCAATTGTGGTCCTGATTAAATTTAGTTGGTAATTAGATTGTTGAATTTCCAGTAGTGGTGTTTTGAAAAAAACCAACAATTTAAACTAGTTTCACTCATATTTAATACAATTTTGCAGTGTTTCATATCTTGCATGAAATACCTTTAACAAAACTTTAGAAACTGGAACAACTCAATCAGTATCCAGACTTCAACAACTACCTGATATTTGTTCTCACAAAACTAAAAACTGAAGGTGAGTTTTATGTTAATTGTATCCAGTAATTACATAACTAGAAAAATTAGGCCAGAATTTCAAAGGTCTCTTAAGTACTTTATTCACCAAGACTTCATTGATTGTTCAGTTCACCATACTAGATTCCACTAAAATATTTTTCTTTATTCTGTGAACAAGAACAATTGCTTAGAAATAAATGGAATTTATTTTCAAATAAATCTGTTTTGAATAATATAATACATGTATTGGACAGTACCATCCTGAATTCTAATAATTGTTAAAATTGTGCTAAAATATCTTTCCATGACCAGGTGTTCTAAAACCCTGGATGTAATCCAAAACCATATTGTTCCTGTTATACAATAAAATAACATTGAACTTAAGTGCTACAATTCATATTGTTTGATAATGCCATTATAAAAATGTTGTTTGTGTCATTTTACATAATTTGTGTAATGAATCTATGAAATAATTTGTATAATGATACAGTAATAAAAAATAAAAATGAATTAAATAGTGAAAAAATAATCCATTCCATTTGAAGATAGTCCATCAAGATCTGGTAAATTGAAATTGAAGTATGCATAATGTCTTGATTTTGAATTGGAGCTTAAAATAGCTCTTGACTTTACTGGAAGTACTGATTCTATTGCAACCATTCTGGAAACATTTGGAGCTTCAACTGTAGGTTGGAATATAATTTTGAACAATCCTGACGAGTGGAACAATCCATTTCAAGCTTGAAATGTTATCTATGTCTCAAATTCTAAATAGAGCATTGTTTTTCAGGAGCTACTGTAGTAAAAGTTTATCCATTCTTTTGTGAAAACTGCCACAGAAACTGGATGTATATGCTTGGTAGTATATATGCTGTCACAGAATACCTATTTTGTTATATTTTATAAAAATAACTTTTCTAACTTGCTATTTTTGGTATAATAATCTCACAGGTCATAGCTTTTCCTATCAGGTTCCTCTATTAACATAATCTTAGGAATCCCAAAGGTGCTTTTTCAAGTGGCAACTGGACTTTCTGGTTTTTCTTTGAAGACCTTTCACTTCTCATCCAAGCTTCTTGGATGAGAAACGAAATGTTTTCAAAGAAAAACCAGAAAGTCCACTTGCCTCTTGAAAAAGCACCTTTGGGACAACCATGACCTGGATGACTGAGAATCTCCATAGACATAATCTTGGGAAATACTGGCAAACTTTAATATATCTATGGAGTCATACAATTTAATATTATATTGTAATATTAAATAGTGCGTATTTGTGTGTGCTTGCACTTCATGAAATCAAGCATTTCATGATTTCAATTGTGCTCGCTCCTAAGTAGGTATATGGAATATATAGTGGTAGCCTAAATGATTTTTCTTTAAAACTTATTACAGATGAACCAACAAGATCGCTAAGTGGTCTTATTTTGAAGAATAATGTCAAAGCTCACTTTCACAACTTTCCTAATGGAGTAACTGACTTCATTAAAAGTGAGTGCTTAAACAATATTGGTGATTCCTCTCCACTAATCAGAGCCACTGTAGGTGAGTCATGAATATTTATTTATATTCTGTTTCTTTATGCTAAACAAACAGATGTTAAAGTACAAACGGTAAACAGTTTTTAAATGTGTTCTAAAGGACTGGGTCTTTTTCTTTTGTTCAAAAATAATTGTGTGGGTAATAGATTGATTCAGATATAGGTATGTTAGATGTTATTATACTGTTATAATCATTGTTTATTTAATATTTATTTCCAACAAATGTATTCCAAATCTTCTGCTTTTTATGCGTTTCATGATAAAAAATGTGGACAATTATTTTAGCTCCTTTAGATGTAGGATAACATGAAAATACAAATTCCTCATACATATTATCAGAAAGAATATTTTTAATCTTAAAATACCTTCAGTATAAAAAGTTGCCTTTATTTGATACAGGATCACTGTTCTGTTTCAGGGAATATGATTTGAACATAGAGGAACCTTGAAAGAAATATATGAAAACATAGGAAAGGACTTGTTACAAACATAGATCCAAAGATTAGCTTTAATGTTGCTACCTTGGGATTTATGCTATGGTTTTCATGCAAAATCCTTATTTTTTTCCTTTATAATATTTCAACTTGGTGTCTTCCAGTCTCATTTATAATAAGGAAGTTTTAGTTTGCAATACATGAAAACCATATGTTCTCCACTCTTGTCCTAAATGAGAACAGTATTCCTGTGTATTTGTGTCAGCAGATCCTCCTAAACATTCTACAAATTCCCAAATCTTTCGGGAAAGTGAGAGGTATTTTGGAGCAAATTTGGATAAGCATGTGGAAATAACAACAAGAAAATCCCTGTTGCACGAACAGAAATTACTTTATATGCTTATTTCATTGCCATAATGGTTTCTACCTCCAGAATATAGACTTTGAGTATCTCTGCTTATCAGTAGATGAGAAAGGCAACTGTTGACCATTCAGATGTTGTTGTATTAAATCAGCTCTATTAGCAATAGTAGAATTGGGGATATATTTGAAGGGTGAAAGTTGATCACCAAAGAATTGCCTTTGGTTGTTAGCTTCAGCCATTTGAGCAGATTTTCCCATTCCCAATATTGCTTCCTTAAGTGTATATTCTAACCCAGGGGTATCAAACGCGATTGCATTGAGGGTCACATCAGGGTTGTGTTTGACCTTGTGTGGGGCCAGGGGGGCATGGCTAGCTTGACATCACTCATGTCAGGGGCGCCTGTGGCCCAAGGGCTCTACCAGCAAAAATGGGCTCCTGAGCTTTGTTTTCAGCTGCGACGGCTTCCTGCAACTCTCTGCCAGTGAAAACAGAAAACAGTGAGCTCCGTTTTCATTGGCAGAGGCCCCATGGGCTCGGTCCTTTGCTGTTTCCAGGGCAGCCCCGCGGGCCGGATCTGACCCCCAGGCCTTGAGTTTGACACCCCTGTAAGTAGAATTGCATATGTCATCGACTTGTCTACTGTTAAGGTAATGTTTTATGGCTTCAAGAAATCTGAGAACAGTACAAGGACATTTTTTTGCAGATTAGCTTTCTACTCAGCTTGAATATCAGTCCATATTTATGTCTAAAATGTATATGTGTATATACATCTTTACAAACACAGACATGTTTTATGTAGTCACTTAAAGAGATAAGTTTTTAAATATTTTCTGTTGGCCATTCTGATTTATGTATTTTTTATATTTTTTTTAACGTTTGTACTATGTGTATTTTATCTTTTGGCTGTTCACCGCCCTGAGTCCTTCGGGAGTAGGGCAGTATATAAATTTAATTAATAATAATAATAATAATAATAATAATAATAATAATAATAATAATAATAATAATAATAATATTGTTACATTAAAGCAACTTATTATCAATAAGTTTTTTAAATTTCTTCAAACAAATTCAAGGTATTTTGATTACAACCATTGCCTCAAAAGGAGAATTGCAGAACTGGCCTGAACTTTTACCAAAGCTTTGTAGCCTGCTTGATTCTGAAGACTACAATACTTGTGAGGTGAGAGTTTGCTTTTTCTAATTAAATATGTCTTTTTATTTGGAATCGGTCAACAGTGTGGTAATTATTACTTTTACTACTTTTATTTTTTTTCTACCTGGAACTGTGAAGTGGGTTGAGTTGAGAAAGAGTGACTATCAAAGTCACCCAGCCAGCTTTCATGCCTGAGGCAGAACTAGAACTCACTGTTTCCCAGTTTCTAGCCTGGTGCCTTACCAACGAAATCGACCTGGCTCTCAGTGATCTTTTAGAGCAGATATGGGAAGATTTTCATTTCTATTTTTTTTCTCCAGCAACAGTGCTACTCTTTGAAAAGAAGAGGTATACTCTTTTTTCCACCTGTTAATGGAAATATATAATAGGAATTAAATCATAGGCAGCTTCTCCCCAAATGGTCATAGTGTTCCATATATTATTAAGCTATTTTTGACTTTTTGGTTAACTTTCTAACAATACTTATTGAAAGAAATAAGTTGCTTTTTTTTTCTATAATGGGAAAAAGAAGAAGAAGTAAGAAATGAAGACATAGGGGAAGAAAAACAAAATAACAGATGGAAGACCACGATGAAACAATGCTTTAAAATGATAAGATATCTATATGTTGTATGTTGTGTAAATGTCATATATGTGTTATAATAAAATTACAATTTTTTAAAAAAAAAGAAAAGAAAGAAATAAGTTGCATTCGCAAGAAGAGCCCAGCTAGATTAGGGCCTAGCACCATGTTCCAATACCAGAGAGGCTTCAAAACAAGAAGAAAAAAAGCTCCCCAAAGTCCTAAAAATCTCCATAAAAGTAACAGTACTATATACATACATACATTTTCTGCAAATAGGGGAGATCTTAGTGATTAACTAAAGAAAGCATATTGTTGTAAAAATAAACTTACTTGGCTAGAGACTGGATTAGGAACTTCATTTCTACTTCATTCCTATTTATCTATTCTTCCTTTACGTTAAAAATGTCTTGTTTGATCTTTCTGATCAAGTACTTTTTTATAAGTTGTTCGGTAAATGCAACATATTCTGCCCTTGAAGATCACTTGAAAGTTACATTTGTACATTTGTACAAATGTACATTTGTAAAGTTAGATTTGTTCACCATATGATGACATACACAGTCATACCCACTGTCAACATAACACGAGCTTCACTAGTTCCCAATTTCTTTCCAGGAGCTGCTTGTCACTTTAAAAGACTACATCAGAGTTACCCAATCTTTTCCGGTTTTGCGGACCAGCTTTTGGGGGGGTGGGGGGACGACCTGGGTTGGTTTTGTGCAACGGATGGGCAAGTATGTGCGTGCACAGTTCCAAAAGGCTCAAGTCCTGGTAGTGGGCTGCAGACCAGGGGTTGGGGATCCCTGCCCTACATGATATGAGGCCAGGTTATTTGCAAGACTGCTCTTCCCTGAGAGTGTGTGCTGGCCTCACTCTGTCTGATAGGGTGGGTGTCCTTCAGGTCCTTCACTTAAATGTCACCATCTAATAGGACTTAGCATGTCTTTCTGTCTTTTCCCTGTTCTGTGGATCATTCTTCTGCTGGGGATCTGGCAATCCTCACCCTTTTAATCTTTTGGAAGTCTGAAGAGGGTTTGTTCTTCCCCCAGGGATTGGGATCAGGTAGAATGGGAGCCTGTGGATGATTTTGTTGGAGGCATCCAAGTGAGATGGCTAAGTGCCTTTTTCTTTTGGTTTTATACTTTTTATAGTTTTATTGTTTCTTTTGGTTTTTATTGTTTCTTTTATTGTTGTTTTGACCTGTTTAGAATTCTGTTCTAAGAGGGGTAGCCATAGAGATCTTTTAAGTAAATAAGATGTCAGCTGTATTTGGAATTCAGCATGCAGTGAGAAAAGGAGGTAAAATTTGAAAGTGATGATGAGTCTGATTATATAAATATCAAAAAAGAAAAAAAAATATCTTGTAGGGTGCATTTGGAGCTCTTCAGAAGATCTGTGAAGATTCAGCTGAAATCTTAGACAGTGATGCTTTAGATCGTCCCCTTAATATCATGATCCCTAAGTTTCTACAATTC
The DNA here is from genome assembly GCA_022577455.1 of Arizona elegans. NCBI lineage: Eukaryota > Metazoa > Chordata > Lepidosauria > Squamata > Colubridae > Arizona > Arizona elegans. The sequence goes on from JAKOOJ010000008.1 coordinate 62,539,391, forward strand.
TTCAAACATAGCAGTCCAAAAATAAGGTAAGAAATAAAAGTTTTCTAGTCAATTCTTTGAAAAGCTTTCAGGGAAGCATTTTAAAGATAGCTAACATAAGAGTACTGTTGAAATTTATTTATTTTAGTTTCTGCAATCATCCATTTACACACAACTCTGGGTTGTTTACAAAGGTTGAAAAAATAATAGGAATCAATTAAAGCACAAATAGATATGGCCAGGCCAAGCCAAGCAAACCAAGTAGTGGGCTGAAAGGCCTATGGAATAAGCAGGGTCTTCAAGGCTCTTTTGAAGGCAGACCGGCACAAGGCTACATAGACCTTGGAGGAAAGGTGTTCTAGAGGGCAGTCTCCACAACAGAAAAAGCATCCTCCTGTGTAGATGACATTTTTAAAATAGATGGGACCTTAATGCCCACCCTGTTGGATCTTACCAAATGGGCAGAGACAATTGGAGACAGGTGATCTTGAAATATCCATGTCCTGGGTCATGCAGAGCTTTTTAGATGGTAATCAGCACTTTGAATTGCACTCAGGAACCCTGTAATAATCTATACATTTTTCCTAGCAGAGTTATTTTCTTTGCATAATCTGACTTACTTTAATCTAGGTTTGTGGCCTTGAATATAATTCTTTGCTTTTACTTTTCAGATCTTGACACATTGTGAAAAAGTCCCTTTCTATTGACTTAACTGTAGATATTTTTTTCTGAACTGGAAAAGTCATTTCCTTATTGTCTTTAAGACAGTTCGTGTGTCACAAGTTATTCTTGTGACATGTGATATTGAACTGTTTACCTGAAAGGTGACTAAATTTTGCATTCTGGATATTATCAATCAGTAATATCTTGAACTTTAGATGACAGCACTTACCATTTTACTAGCCCTTAGAGATCAATAAATACTTGATAAAAGGGAAGGTATCCAACCAGAGTTTGTTCTACTAAGGAAGTCTAATATCATAGAGGTGCTCTCCTAATAACAGTATGGCTATACTACTACAAGTAGTCCTTGAATTACAAAAGTAATTAGGCTTGGTATTTCCATCGTTAAGCATATAAATTTAATACAGAAATAAGATGCAAAGAAGTATGACATATGATGGTTGCTTCATTTAGCAACCACAATTCCAGGTGACATGATGGTTGCTTCACTTAGCAACCACAATTCCAGGAATTTTCATTGCTGCTGTTAGTTGAATTTCATTGGTCATTACCCAAGGACAAACCAGAATCCAAGCTTTTCCACGCTTAGTCCCTCCCAAGGCCTGAGCTTCAGTTTTTTCGAAGATAAGGATTGCCTTGCCTTCCACTCGCCTTAACTGCCTACTTCCCCCATCTATGCATTTTTGGCTGCCCTGGACCTTGCCTTACAGGGCAGCAAACAGCACCAGAATTTAATGGCTATGGTTATGTTTGTCACTCTGCAACTGAGGCTTCTTGGCTCACTGCAGTTCTGGGGCTGCAAAAAACTCCTGAGCCACAGTACAAAGCCGCAGCCATCTCTGGAAGCGTCAGCTGCCTCAGCCCGGCCCAATAGCATGGTTTGTGCAGCTACTTTAGGAAGCCCCAGCCTGTCCCAGCAAAGTAGTGCAGAGCTGCAGCCACAACCCAATGCCTCTGCTGACAAGGCATGCTTGCCCTGGCCCTTTGTGAGGCAGCAGCTGCTTTATGAAGGGCCAGGCTAGGCATGCTTGTCAGCAATAGGAGCAAGAAGACTGCGAAGATCAGCTAGGGTGGCAGGGGCCATGAAGTGCAGGGTACCGAAAGAGCCTAGATAGAGCAAGAAGATAGGGGGGTGGGGAAGTTTAAGGGGACCTAAGTGTGGGCAGGCTACCAAGTGCCCAAATTTTGATCACATAGCCACAGGTTGCTGCAATGGTTGTAACTTCAGGGACTGGTTGTAACTCCCTCATTCAGTGCTACCGTAAGTTTGGCCACTGAACAAATGACCGTTAAGTGAAAACTACCTATATAACTAATAAGACTTTTTTGACATTTCTGAAACTTCCAGATATGCAATATACCCACATGCTTTATTCATAATATTAAATAGCAAGTTATTTTTCCCTTTGCAAAGAGATTGATGTTGAGTTTAATTCTAAGTAATGGTAAATTTATTTCTTCAACTTTTTACAGTAATGTATAATTTTTTTTAACATTATGTTTATAGGTCTCATGCGGTTGCTTGTGTCAATCAGTTTATCATCAGTAGAACTCAAGCCCTTATGCTGCACATTGATGGATTTATTGAGGTGGGTGATTCATATTTGAATCATATTTGTACCTCTTGCGGATATTTATGATGAATTTCTCTTTTTCTGAATGCCATTTTCCATTGCTTCAAAATAGTCCCATTTGGATTGAAGGCAAGTGGACAATAATATTTCTTTTTTTTTTTTTCCTTGATAAAGTGTGGCAACAATTATAAAAAAACCTACTTAAAAAACCTGAGCCAATAACTATAAAAATTGAGAATTTTCTTTCACTTAATAATTAAGCTGTTTTTCAGATATTTCTAGGGCCCAACTTTTCTGACTTTTTATTAATGTCTAGCCAAACAAATGGCCTAAATAGTATCCATTTCTCTGACTTCCAGCTATGCTGGTGTCTGGTTGATGAGGGTAATAAAGGTAACATCATTTTGTCTACTTTTAAACTTCCTATTCTCTGTCCTGGCAGGATTGATTGGTATAGCTGTTTGCTTGTAAATAAATGTGTCTGCAATACATAGCAACCACTTTTATTTGTAATTAGCTGATCTGAATGATGTTAAACATTAGATAGGACAAAGCTTCCTATATAAATTAATACAGTTCTGTCTCATCTAAAAGTATCTAACCTGAGAGTCATGGTTTAGATTTTATTATGTTTATAATGCAATAAAAATGTCTGCATTGTTGAATTAAAAGAGTAAATATTGTTCTGCAACAGTGAGGTCTAGAAAACTCTTAAGTCCATCATTTTTTCCAAATAACGTAGACCACTGAAAGAATCATGTTGGTAATATGAATTTTAGTTCATAGTTAGTTTATCTCTCTCTCTTTCTCTCTTTCTCCCCCTCCCTCCCTCCCTTTCCATCTATCCACCCGCCCGTCCTTCCATCTGTCCATGAAACCCTTGTGTTCTTGTTTTTTTGATTCCCCTTTAACAGAATCTGTTTGCATTGGCTGGGGATGAGGAGCCTGAAGTACGTAAAAATGTTTGCCGGGCTCTGGTAATGCTGCTGGAAGTTAGAATGGACCGTTTACTTCCTCATATGATTAGTATTGTTGAGGTAACATTTTGCATGTATTTTATAAAATGTTTTAGGATAATAACATTCTTTGAATTAGAGATTTTTGGCAGATGCAACTTTTCCATTATTAAATATATCAAAATGCTTGAAAACCAAATTTGTAATTCAGAATTATTTCTTAATGTCCTACTTACATTTGCCTATTAGTCTATTTTCTCTTAAGAGCACATGAATGTGTCTGTTGTATATTGCTTTAGTATACAGCACAAAAGTATATAAAAAGAATATAAAATCAGTCATTTTCAAATAGTGTTAATCACAAAGTCATTTCATAAGCAGACAGTAATATATCTAATTACTAGTAATTACTAATTACTATTACTAATACTAATCTAATATTGTAAATCCAAACTGCCCTTATCTTTCCATCATTAATTATTAGAATTATTTGCTATAACCTGTAATAAGTATTTCCATAGTTCTTCCTACTGATTCTTTCTACTACATCATTCAAAATCACATTCACATCTTTTTCTTCCCAAAACCACATGGAAATAAAAATAAGAACCACATGGAAATAAAAAATAAGAAACCAAAATAAGATGATAGTGAAGCAGTCCCATAGCAAGTGATGTGTCCATCATTTTCTTTTTCCAGTATAACGAAGTTGACTGCTTCAGACATTCTCTGAGATGTCCAATAAATATATTTTGTTAACTAAAGTTCATCTTAAGTTCATTATAAGTATATGCCATATTCTTTAAAATCCGTAATCAATACTCAAAATGCTCAAAATGCAGTATTTATATAATTTATTTCAAATATTTGCAGATAATTTTGTACACCTTAGCAATACATTTTAATCCTGCCCCCACTCCCAGCGAGATGAACGGCAAACAAATTTGAAGAAAAAAGGAAATGTATTGTGTAAAAATGAGTTTCTTGTTAAAGATATAGCATCAGGTTTATACTGTCAGTTTAATAAATATTGTTTCCTCTTGGAAGGACCCTAAGTATGATATCTGAAAAAAATCTGCATGTAAAAAACTAATTTGCTGTATTTTGTGGAAAAAGAGAATTTTCATGTCAGCATTCTGAAATCACATGCACACACAAAAAGAAAAAAAAGCTATAAAAAATCCCAAAAAAAGAAATAGGAAAAGAGAATATTGTTATTAGGACATCAGATCCTCTATTTTCAGTCTCTTCCAATAATTACATAGAATGAAAATACTGAGTAGGAACTATCTCCAAAGCAAAGATGACTCATCTTCTTCTAGAAAATAAAAAAATAAAACATTGGATAAGACCTATGTCGTTATTTCAAATGATTCCAAAATAGTAAAATTTATATAGCTTCTGCATCAAAACATTTCATCCTGGAATCCAAGAATAAACAATAAGAATAGCAATAAAAGAAGAAGAAGATTTCTCCCCTTTTGGTTAAATACCAAATGAGTTTTACTAAATAATTCCCCTACTGAACTCATTTTCTGAGGCAGATTTGGAAAATTCTCTCTTTTTTTTACATTCTGTTCCCAAACTACTTTCCAAGTTCAATGCAGAACATGATCCTGTACTTCTCAAACATCTAAGAATAAGATAAAGTCTTTCTACAGAATGGGAATGCAAACTGATAGGGAATCAATTTCAATTAGATGCTAGATCAGTTGCAATAAAAACAATTCTTATGCATAGAGGTAATCCTCTACTTATAACTAGTGACTGTTCAAAGTTACAACGGACTTTGCTGGAGGTACTTAAGTCTAGATTTGAAATTACGATGGCCAGACACATGTGTGTACACACACACACGCATACGCACACGCACACAGTCATTTGCAGCATCCCGTGGTTATGTGCCCATGTTTTACAGCAGATTTGCTACAAACTGGAATTTACTTCCTGTTTTTGGCAAAACTGGTCCATACCAAATCATTGGTTTGCTTAATGACCATTGCTGAAAATGTTGCAAAATCAGGTCAGTCAGGTGACTAACCTGATCTACCACTCTCACTACTTAAGACTAATAGTTCCATTATGGTCGTAACTCGAAGAGTATGTGTACATTTATTTATAACTAGCTGAATACCCTTGCTCCATTACGAAACTATCTGATTGGGCTTGATAAATCGACACAGCTTGAAAATTAATGAGTAGTTAAAATTGGCCTCTCCTCCCCGCTTCTCTTCCTTAGCCTTGCCCCACAGAAGCCTATTCTATCCTATCCCCCTTCAACATTACAAGTTGTTACTGTGAATACACAGATTTAAATACTGCCTGCACTTTGTCTCATGCTTTATTTTTAACATATTAGATTGCAGCGAAAAAGCTTGTTGTGAGCTAAGCCATAGTTACTTATAGCCTGCAGTGATCAGCAGTCATTTCTGTAACCACAGCAATTAGGTTTTTAATTATTAGTGGCAACTTTCTGAAAATAGATGGCTGCTTTATATTAAGGTTGATGAAAAATTAATTTAATTTGTGTGTTTTAAGATAAACATTCCTAACTTGCTATATTGAAATACAACCAAAAATCCATTTACATTTCAGTATGTGCGTTTATCTGATCGTACAGTGAGGTTCTACTGTCAAAAATTAAAACTATCTTTTAGAGAACTGTATACAAAACATTACATCAAATACTGTACAAACCACATTATATTAATAAAATTATCTGCAACAAATGGGCATGCTTTGCAATTTTATATAAAATGTGCATAAAAACAATGTTTGTGACAAAACACAATTTTTTTTGCAAATTTTAAAAACTATTCTTAGATGGAAATTGGACAAATTCTACTTGAGTTTAAAAAGTGAAAAGCTGAGGAAACAAATACTGATCTATATGAGAACCAGTACAAAACACTCCACTTTTCAAACTTCATAATGTAATAATAGCAGGCAGTCAAGAAAATCAGTTTGTAATATACTAAATATTTAAAAATTACCAATACAGTACAGGACACGTGTGGTATTTATTCAATAATAAAATGTGGGAGTCTAGGAAAACAATAAACAATACTGATTGCTGTTTCTAGGAGAATTGGCAGAATTCTGGAAAAAAAACACGTTTTATTAAATATTGAGGAATTGGAGAGTGAATGCCAAAATATTATTCTACTAAGACAAATCTGCATAAGGCAAAAGAGTTGTATTTTAAGCAGCCAGAATATAGAGAAAAATATTTGTGATCTATAGTTATTCATATATTAAAAACCCATTTTTCAAATTATCCCTATGATAATAGAATGTTATATGAAAGGATTTTAATTACATTGTATTTTCAAATGTACCCAGTTTCTGTTTCTTTTTACTTTCTTGCCATAATATGTAGTACATGCTGCAAAGAACTCAGGACCAAGATGAAAATGTGGCTTTGGAAGCTTGTGAATTCTGGCTGACTTTGGCTGAACAGCCAATTTGTAAAGATGTATTGTATCGGCATCTTACAAAGTAAGTTTATTTTCCCCTTAATATTATATTGGCTTATTTGAAATATATGTGCACGTTTATCTCATTATGTCTTTAAAAACTCTTAAAATTGTTTCATGAATCTTGTGTAGTCATTATTTGGAACATTTAAATTGAGATGGTAATTGTACCTATGTACTTATCCATGGACACATAATAACTTGACACATATTTTTGCATGCTAATAGTTTTTATGAAAGTTGGAAAAGCCAGTAATATCAGTGAGAACTTTCATGTGGCACAATCAAGGGAATGTCTGTTTCTCCATGAAAATACTTCATGCTTTTTCCATACTGTATAACACAACTGCAGACATTTAACCCTTGTTTGTTTTAAAATGTCTGTGTTTTATAAACTGAATGTAATTGCTTCTTTTGTCTAGGGAAAGAAGACCTATTTGTAAGGGAGTCAAATTTTCTTTTACCATTTATTTAGCAAATGTGTGATTCCTGGTGGTTAACAGTATAAATAAATTCTCAATCAAACATAACAGGAAATACAATAAAGCCAAAGCATCCATTTCCTTCTTTCTCTGAAAGCTCTCCAGGACAATTCCATCTTTATTAGTTGTTGGAAAACCATTGGATAGAATACATGATAGCTGGCCCCAGGAAGAGACGGGGGCCATCACTGAAACTCCTATTGCTGCACCCTACTTTTCTAAAATGGTGGATTCATTAATAATTTATGCAGCTAGAAGTATATTAGAAAGATTAACTTGAAAGAAATTATCCTGAAAACAACTGATAGCCAAACTTTACATGGATATATAAATTAAAACTAGCACTATGAATTGCATCTATCAACTAATTAGAAGCAAATACGGGGCCTGCAACATGCAGCTAAATTGCTATGATTGCTGTTGCGCACTAGGTATAGTCCATTTGACTGTGATATGTATGTATGTATGTGTATCTATGCATATGTATAATCAAAGAAACATTTTAGTATCCTGAAATGGCATCCAGTGGAATATTTTACATTTCAAATATTCTAAAATTGATAGCTCATGATTTTAAAACATGCTAATTTTAATTTGATTTAAAATAAACCCATGTCTTTTAGAAATCCAGGCTCAAATCTTTGACTATTAAAGTGAGCAGACATTATCTCAGCATTTTCTCTTAAATAATTTGCATGGGTTTGATTGGTATTTGAAAATTGTAAAGAATGTGAATTCATGCTTATACAGCTTTAGGAATTGATATTCCATTATTTAATTATTATTTTTTTATGTAGGTTGATACCTGTCCTTGTAAATGGTATGAAATATTCAGAAATAGATATCATTCTGCTGAAGGTAGGAATAACTATACTTTGCCTCCAATACCCATGATTTTTTAAAATTTCTGTACATCAAGCAAAATGCATGTTTCAGTACAGAGCTATATCCATTTTCTTTGAAATTAGCACCTATATATACCCAATAAAACAATATCTTCTGAAAAGATATTGTTGTACTTAGAAGTTAATAACTTCTGATCAAAATACATGATTCTGTGATTTTCTAAGTGAACCAAAGCTGAGACAGCGTCTATGTGATAAAAAGTTAAACCAATATCTGTCAATTTGATTGCATACTTGTTTTTTATTTACAGTTTCTTACAAATACAAAATTATATACTATGTACAGATTGTGCCAATTTTGATTCATTTAGAGATTATCAGAAGTATATAATCTGACCAGGTTATCCAAATTCTTGCCTATAACTAAGTGTAGAATTGTATTATTAATAATTATTAGTGATTTTTTAGTAACATATTTTGGTAAGTTATTTGCTACTTTCTACTTCTTAACTATTACAAATTTAAACATACATTTGGTGTTTTAACTGAGCATATAAAAGTGTTTTTTTTTTTAAAAAAAAAAAGTTTGATATAGCATAGAAAGGGCCAGGGTATTGCTGAAACATCTCTTTCTCTTTATATTTTGCTCTTTGGTTTGATAATAGGGAGATGTTGAGGAAGATGAAGCAATTCCAGATAGTGAACAAGATATAAGGCCTCGGTTTCACCGTTCACGAACAGTAGCTCAGCAACATGAAGAAGATGGTATTGAAGAAGAGGAAGACGAGGAAGATGAGCTTGATGATGATGACACTATTTCTGACTGGAATTTAAGTATGCCACTTTTCCAGCTGAAATAATGTAAAACTTATGAATATATCTGTGTATCATATTAAGAATTGTTCAGAAGATAACTATGTTACATGGTTGCATTGTATATGAGATTTGGGTGCCATGATCTTGTTTATATTTAATGCCCCGGCTCTTCCCCAAATTAAGGGATTACAGAGTTGTAATTGTTGCTTGCATTATATACTGCCCAGATTTATATTAGTGAGATTGGTAACGATCGATAAACAAAATATTGATTGCAAAGTTATAAGGGTTTAAACTCTCTTAACTAAAAAATCTGGAGGACTTTTCCCAACTACAATATTTAAAAGACATGTACTTATGCATTTTTCTTGTCATTTAATAAAATGTAGTAGTTTGAAAATGGGCTACCAGACTCCTTCTGAATGTTTTGCCAGCATAGACAAACATACTTCCTCATACAGTGTTTAGAATAGTAGATTGAATTTAAGTCCTTCGTATTTTATTCTTTGTTACAATTTCTTCATAATTTTCAACAAATAGCAAATTTGCTAATATTGCAAAATGAAGTGGAGGGAGGTTTTGAAAGCATAATAGATCATACAAAAATATATGTTACTTTTCTTTAGGGAAATGTTCAGCTGCTGCCCTTGATGTTCTTGCCAATGTATTCCGTGATGACCTGCTGCCACATATTTTGCCCCTTCTAAAAGAATTGCTTTTTCATCCAGAATGGGTGGTGAAAGAATCAGGCATCCTTGTTCTAGGAGCAATTGCTGAAGGTAAATGATGTTTGAGGTTCATGTAGTACTTTGTTACTATTCATAGTGTGAAAGAAACTATGATAAATCTAAACATGATGCATCACACAGAACATATTCCTGCTGCAAGAAATATGAGAATGAGACATGCAAGAATAAATGATGTGATGACTTCATTTATATGTAATACATAAAATTTAATAATACTTTAGTGAGATACTAGAGAGATAATTCTAAATCTACCTGGAAGAAATTTGAAAAAGTTATTGTGGATGACTAGAAGTTAAATAGACTCATTCTAAAATACGAGTTTGTACAGTTATAGAGCTTCTTAGGTACATGGAATGTCTTCTATTTTAAATTACACTCCCCTACGCACATGCGCCATTGCCCCCATCCCAGATACCTAGGTGAAAACAATAAGTGTTGGAGAAGGACAACCAAATATACCTGGATTATTGTGGCTCTCGGCTGCAGTTTGGCTGCTTTTGTTTGCTGCCAGTTGAGCACAAAAGAGAAGGAGGCAAATTCTCTGATGGTTGAATTGATACATGCGTATTTATTTAGATGTGAGTGAATGTGCAAAGTGATGTGTAAGTAAGAAGGGAATGAGTTACGATGAGAGAGAAAAAAGATGGTTTTGGCATTTTCCTCATCAGTACTGGTGTTCCTGTCCTTATCTTTTGCTCAGGAATGTGCAAAGCACTTGAGAAATATAGGCCCCCTCCAGACTGTGCTTATTGCCAGCTCTTCCTGACAAGGAAGGGCTCTTTAATAATGATGTTCTCCATGGTCCCTTTTGTAAGAAATACCCACCTTAGTCAAAAGATGAGTCCCCACTTAGTTTAATCTAGCAAGAGAAGTTGAAACTCATTTCTCTAAATACTGTGTGCATTCTAAAGTCTAGAAGCAGGAAAAAAATAGGGGAAGTAATTTTGTTTCTTTCCAATTCCACATCAGAATTGTTTTCAACTAGGTTATTTTTCAGTATCTTGATCCTTTGTTGAAGGTATTAATAAATATAATTGTAATGGATTAATATGGGTTAATATATTTTTTTCATTCTGTTCAGTCATGTCTGATTCTCAGACATAGCATGGACAGGTCCCTGCAATTTTCTTGGCAGGCTTTTTCAGAAGTGATTTATCATTGCTCCTTTCCTAGGGCTGAGAGAAAATGACTAGGCTAAGATTACCCAGCTGGTTTTTGTTCTTAAACTGGGATTAGAATTTGCAACTCTGCAAGATAACAACCAACTTACTTTCTAACTGATGATGCAAAAATGTGAACAGTGACCCCTTACAGACAATTATCCTTTATTCCCTAGCCAGCTCTGTTTAGATTACTAACTGACATTCTGGATATACATTCAGAATAACTTAAATCAGCATTGGTAGGATTGTTGGATGCCGAAGAGGCATTTGATCTGGTTGAATTGAAATTTTGAAACAAATTTTTAAATATGGACTTCCTGCATTTCTATTATGTGAATTACTATGGGCTTCAATTACTACAAAGAATTGTATCTTGATCTGTTCAGAATCGTATTAAATTTGTCATCTTTATCTGTTGATTTTTGACATTTGTTATTCACAATGAAATATAATTCAAAATAGTATGTGTCATATGTTTGAAGTATGAAATTGGTATTGAGGTACTTAATAATATACAAACTTGTTATTTTGCTAGTCTGTTTTGGTTTAATATCAATACATTTGATATTAAATGTTTAATACAACATTTTATGATAATACATTTCATTATATATTTTAATGTTATAAGCTTCCCAGAGTTGCCTTGCAGTGAGATGTGCAGCAACTGTACTAAGTTGGTATATCAAGGACTACCTGTAATATTAGTAGTAATAGCAACACTATATAATTACCAGATTGATAAACTATTTCTTATTTTTTTCTTATTTCGTTTCATATTGCTACAGGTTGTATGCAGGGTATGATTCCATATCTTCCCGAGCTAATTCCTCACCTTATTCAGTGCCTGTCTGATAAAAAGGCTCTTGTGCGCTCCATTACTTGCTGGACTCTTAGTCGCTATGCACATTGGGTAGTCAGTCAACCCCCAGACACATACTTGAAGCCATTAATGACTGAGTTGCTAAAGCGTATCCTTGATAGTAACAAGAGAGTACAAGAAGCTGCCTGCAGGTAGGTCACAGTAATGCTAGCCATGGCTCTCAAGGTACATTCTGCAGTCTACAGTATTGTTTTATTTATTTTTGTTGAGTAGCTCCTTTCTAGTTGACGGGAAAAGCCTTTTGAGACCATTTTTAGCCATTCTCCTGCAATTATATTTGCTTTTAACAGCTATGTTATATTTGTTTTCTTAGGAAATTATAACTTTGTTTTTGTTAAATATATAAAACTTTCAATTCCCTATATTCCGTTAATAGATTTTTAATGGATTTATTATTTTATGTAAGAGGGAAAGTACATTCCTTCATTCTGTAGACTAATGTTTTCTTTTGCCTTTTAGTGCCTTTGCTACTCTAGAAGAGGAGGCTTGTACAGAGCTTGTTCCTTATCTTGCTTATATACTTGATACTTTGGTATTTGCGTTTAGTAAATACCAACATAAGAATCTGCTCATTCTTTATGATGCCATAGGAACTTTAGCAGATTCTGTAGGCCATCATCTAAACAAACCAGTAAGTATCGCCCAGAGTTACCTTGAGGTAAGATGGGCATCCTATAAATGTTATAAATAAATAAATTGTATCTCTCTATTCTTCAAAAAAAACCTTGACTTTTTATTCATTTCTTTATCAAGCATTCATTCTAGATAAGTGTTTTTGGAGATTTAATGCCCAAGTTATTCACTACTTTATTTATGAATATTCCATTTTTTTTGCTTTATATTAGGCTCTTAAGAAACATTATAAAATCTGACTTGAACATTCATGAATAAAATGCTACATACCTAAAGCTTTAAAAAGTATGCCTAGATGTTTTCCTTATAATTGTTGAAATCCTTCAATGATAATATCTCCGTTATTTTGTCATAACTACAAGAAAGAAAGCAGCAAGGCAGGAACCAGTGATTCCTGGTGACTCCTGTTCCAGTCATTCCTGGAATAGATAGGACCATTTTGTAAACATACCTTTCCTGCCCAGGGCCAACAAGTGACTGTCAACTATATGTTAATTTGGGAGTGGAAGAAGAATTCTACAGTCTAAATTGCTAAGAATATTGTTGGGGAGTGGGCACTCAACTGCTGTTAATTCAAAGGAATTTATATAAATGCTTAAAAAAAACTAAATAAAGTTTTGTAGAGCATAAATTCTGTGAAATTTTCATCGTCTGCAGGAATACATCCAGATGCTTATGCCTCCATTAATCCAAAAATGGAACATGTTAAAGGATGAAGATAAAGATCTTTTCCCTTTATTAGAGGTAATTCATGCTGTTGTTATAAATAGTTCTTTATAAACCATCACTGTTTACATTTTCTTCTTTATGATGCCAGCTTTTAACGGGATTGAGGTATCCTAATTCTGCATCCATATAATTAGGACTAAGCCCCATTAGCTTCATGAAGATCTTTGGACAAGATGTGATATGATTGCACCATAATGTGGCAGTTCTGAGGATTTTCTAGGAATTAGCTTTCTGGGAACTTGTAAGAATGTGTTTCTGAAGGAATTATAGGATTAAACTGCAAAGAATCAATGGAGAGTTCCTCTGGTCTTGTGTGTTCAAGCATTATGATTATGTCCCCGTACCATTTCTTAATCTGAATACATGAACTTATTTTATCTTTCAAAAGTTTCCCTTTTAAACAGAATTAATGTAGTAAATATCTTTAACGTACTATGTAATTGGTACACGTGTTCCTGTATTTCAGTGCCTGTCTTCGGTTGCCACTGCCTTGCAATCTGGCTTCCTTCCATACTGTGAACCTGTCTACCAGCGCTGTGTGAATCTGGTACAAAAGACTCTTGCACAAGCCATGGTATTTTCTGTTACCTGTTTTCATAGCATTAGAAAATGTAGTGGCAGTGGAATTTAAACTCCCTGATTGTTTATAAAATTCTTTGATCAATTTGGGGAATAAAAAGTAATGAAAATTATACACTGTAATATTGCATACTTAAATCTTTTAAACAACAATTGTTTTTTTCTTAGTTGCATAATGCTCAACCAGATCAGTATGAAGCTCCAGATAAAGATTTCATGATTGTGGCTCTTGATTTACTAAGTGGTTTAGCTGAAGGACTTGGAGGCAACATTGAACAACTAGTGGCTCGGAGCAATATTCTGACACTGATGTACCAGTGTATGCAGGTGAGATAAATAATCACATTCTTTTGCCTTGGTGCTGTTTTTATTTTCTAATTAAAAACAAAAGCTTGTTTCTTTTCTCTTAGGATAAAATGCCTGAGGTACGACAGAGTTCTTTTGCCTTGCTAGGGGATTTGACCAAGGCATGTTTTCAGCATGTGAAGCCCTGTATTGGTAGGTAACTTAATACTGCAAGCTGTTAGCATGTATATTTTGAACTGCCAATTCATACTCATTGTGTTTTTTAATTTGATATTAAAAGTCCTTTATACTATAAATTGATAATGATGGCTATAGTAATAGAAAATTGCCATAAATATATGTATACATTTATGGCTTGGACCTGTTTATAGAGCTTTTATTACCAATATGCCATGTTGGAGAGAAATATTTTGTGGATTATTTCAATTAATAATTTCTTATCTAGAACGATGGGAAAGAGGTGCTTGGTTGCTATTCGTTTGCTTCAGTCTTTCTGCCTTGGCTTAAAGAAATCTATCGTGTTTTCCCGAAAATAAGACATGTCCTGAAAATAAGGCTAATCGGGCTTTTCAGGACATGTGATAATATAAGACACCCCCACAAAATAAGCCCCCCCCAACTACGCACCCCACTCCCCCCGCCAGGCATGACAGGGCTCCTGCCCCTTGCTTAGCCACCCGCCCCCCCCCACCTCCCTTAGGATGCAATTTGGGGGGTGGCAGCTGGGGTGGGCGAGAAGTGTCTCGCTTCTCCCCCGCCCCACCTGCCACCCCTCTCAGTAAAGAGATGGTGGGGAAAGGAAGCATCCAGGCTACTGTTGCCATTGGGGTGGGACGGGTTGGGCCCCGAGACGTGCAACTTACCTTTCCAGCACCATCACGTTCCTCACCTTTCTGTCCAGGGAGACATGTAGAAAAAACTTTCTCGCAAGTTCAAGGAGTTTGGCTGAATAACATGAGGCCAATGTGTGAGAGTGCTCAACAGGTAATGTATAGAAAACATTTGACTGAAATCACTGCTGCTAAAGGAGGCAATCCGGTTAATAAACTAAAACTTCACAAAGGTTTTCTAACAAAGATAGTGAATATTACATATTCAATAAACACACACATATAGAACACCTTGTGTGTTATTTGTTTTATCAGTATTTATTTATTTGTTAGCAGGATGCAGATGAAACTCACATCACACTGTAAGCCACAGTACTGCAGGATGGACAATCATCATATGGATTAGGGCAGGGCTGTCAAACTCCCAGCCCATGGGCTGGATGCTTTACACGCTCTTCTTTTTCTTTTTAAAAACTTCTTTCACTCATTGCTGTTTTAGGTTGCCTTGCATAAATTCAGAGCTAATTCAAGGATTTATTTATTTCCTATCTTTATTTGTTTTTCTTATAAATAATGCAAGCTGGTGAACAAGGTGGTAATACTCCTTCCTCGTCCTATTTTCCCCAAAACAACCCTGTGACATGGGCTGGGCTGAAAGAGAGTAACTACTACAAAGTTACCCAGCTGGCTTTCATGCTAAAGTAGGAGTAGGACTCACAGTCTACTGGTTTCTAGGCTAGCACCTTAACTACTACACCAAACTAGCTCAGTGTACGTGCCTTAAGTTTTGACCCCTAGGACAGTGCACCCTCAACCCAAGTCTAAAGCCAGCCTTGCATGAACTGCTTGCTTTTGAATTTGCTATAATGTTGTAATTGGGATGTGGTCGATGCATTTGCTTGGATATTTTCAAATGTAATCTTTCTTCTGCCTTTAGTATTCTGGTTTATTTTTGTATATAGAATCACTCTTTTATTGTATCACTCCCATTCATTTAAACTTCAATTTATAGACATATCCTGATGTGCTCTTGTAGTATTTGTTGGTACAATCCAGAATCCATTGTCCCTTCAGTCTTCATGAGCCATTTGGATTATGAGGCTACAAAGCAGCCCCAAACCATGACATTTCTAGCATACTATTATGTGATTGAGATGAGACCGTTTCAGTGTAACACTGTTTCGTTTTCTCCAGACATAATTTCACCATTCATGTCCAAATATTCCATTTTGAATATCTATCTCATCTACCTTTCTCATCTATTCATAAATTATTGTTCCAGTAACCTATTAGATAATCCAGGTATAAATTGGTTGAGATACTGTAAGTGACAGTTTTCTAGAGAATATTCTTTCCTCCCAGATATATTCCCAGTCACACAACTTTTATTCAGTGTTTCCCTAGCAAATATGAACAGTTGACATAAAGTCTGACATCTGACAATACAAAATTGGTCTGCCGGTCCTTTGCGATAATCCTGGGATTTGGAGTGGGAATCTCTCATAGTGTTGTATATTTTGACACCACAGAGTTCTCTCTTACTGGGCTAAAATGCGTTGTGACGAGCAGGTTCCAGTAGTGGAATTCAATATGTGTGTATTTTAATGAGGAGACCTGGATTATCATCTGATTGACTTGTACATACAACTCAATTTACTTAATGGGATTTCACATCTTTTTCTCCATGTAAACGATGAATATTAGCTCAGTGTGTTCAATAAAGGCATGGCATTATTTTGTATGGTTGTATGTTAATCAAAATCTCTTATGTCTTGGTGCAGTGCAGGTCACAATACTGATTACAAGCAGGATTACACAGAGTTCTTAAGGATTACATGCATGTTTATAACTAGTTTTTAAGGGTCCACCAGCTTTCTGTTGCAACTGTATATGGGTTGTGTTTTCAGAGAGATTTCTGATAGAGATGAATGTATCATTTTGGTAACAGTTATTTCTTGGCAGTAGAAGAGTGAAGCATGGGCTATGTGAATTGTCACATGTTAGATAGTTTAACTGAGAACTTCACGTCATTTAGTTCAACAGTTAATTTTTTCTTTCAATGGAGGAAGGTATCCTAAAAGCAGAGTTGCTTCTCTTACTTGTTCTAGTAGGTATTAGTAAGAGATGGTAACAGTTGATAAATGAGATAGAACCAACTCCTCCTTCCAGTTAAATTTCTGTCACATTCCAATGCCCAGGACTGCTGAATACTGAGAAAAGAATAGGAATAAATCCAAACATAAACACAGTGTACTTCTTCCATATGTAGTGTTGTTTATTGCACAAAACAAAATAAATAATTAGTACTTATAATTCCAATTTACTGTCCTGTTATCTCTTTAATGGGTGTGGATCAGTGATGAAATTCAAATTCTTTTACTACCTGTTCTGTGGGTGTGGCTTGGTGGGCATGGCAGGGGAAGGATACTGCAAAATCTCCATTCCCACCCCACTCCAGGGGAAGGATACCCCAAAATCCCCATTCCCTCTCCACTCCTGGGGGAAGGATATTGCAAAATCTCCATTCCCACCCCACTCTGTGGCCAGCCAGAGGTAGTATTTGCCAGTTCTCTGAACTACTCAAAATTTCCGCTACTGGTTCTCCAGAACCTGCTAAACTTCACCCCTGGTTTGGATATATCTTAATTAAAGAACAACATACAATTTTGTTTATTTATTTTAATGTTTTCTTTATAGTAATCACATAACTTTCACTTGATCCATCCCTTATCTACACAGTTTTGAGACCTGATCACTGAACTTTGTTATGTTAATTCCTCTAAATAGCTTTGCTTTAATTTTTTTCCCCAGTTTCTAATCTTTCCTAAATTAGAGGAGAAGTGAGGAAGAGACAAAAATAACTCTTTGCCAAGCCTTCTTGGAAAGCCAAACTTACTATAGTCATGCTAGCTTCTTTTTTCTGTTGCTCAATTTTTTTTACCAACTAGTGTGCTCTGCAATTCTTCCTTCCTGATTCTGTATGCATCAGTTGGATCATCAATTCTGTTTCTTCCCCTCTAGTAATCCTCCTTTCTTTCTTGGTAACTGCAGCCACCCTGTTTCTTGAAAGCATGTATCATACCCCCAGTTGATTCAGAATCACACAGCAGAAAGTATTTTTAAAAATCTGCTTTCCTTGACAATCCCTTCATAGAAATCTTGCTCCACCTCAAGTTAGATGTGATTACTCACAGGTATTCCAATTACACCAAGAATGTCCTAAACATCTACAGGGCACTTCTAGTGCATTTGGCAAAAAGACAAAACTCCATCTTCAGACAAATTACAATACTGTCATAATTGGACAGCACATCTTGTCACAAGGACCTTGAGGAAATTAAGCTTTTTTCCCTTTGTATTTTGAGAATTTTAAATGGAAGGAGAAAACAGTTGTGAAGGGGAGGGAAGGAAGGAAGGAAGGAAGGCTGCAGCTGATGGCAAGAGTTCCAGCTGGTGCGAACATTCTGAGTGTTAGTTCTTTCTTCTTGCAATCACAGGAATCCTTAACAACCAAATGATCTGTTCTCTGCCACCAAGGATCCAGTCACTAGCAGGACTCTCACTGGTTTTCTTTATATTGGTGTCATTTTCCAATACGTCTTTACCCAATGGAGAAACTTTTTCTCTGTCGCTCTAGGTATTGTTACAAAATTTTGTTAGTCCTGCCTATTGGACAAATGGGAGGAGCAGCTCAGTTTCCAAGATACCTTCTGTCCATTTTAGAAAATGATTCTCTGTGTAAGCCCCATTTTGCCTTCTCCTCCTGTTCAGATTTTAAAGAAAATATCTTATTGCCATTAGTGACTAATATTTAAATCTCAATTTTTACCCTGTTCTCTCATTTCCATACACGTATTTTGGATTGCTGTGTAGTAGATTGTAAATGCCTGTTTGATCAGATTTAGAATTTTCATCTACTATCTTCTGGCTGGATCCTAATAAATACTATGCTTGCTCCACTTCAGAAATGGCTATTGCATATTTAAAAAAAAAAAAAAAGCAGGTTCCTATGACAAATGCATCCATATGCATCTTGTCTGGAAGAGAGATTAATACATTGGTATGTTTATAATGGACTTTCCTATTTGGAATCTGAACTTTTTTGTTGGGATGGTTTTAGAAATATTGGGGGGTTAAAATGTCAAAGAATTTTCTGCTAAAATTATATTACGCTGAAGTTTTATGCTATTGTTCTAGCAAAGGATAAATTTTAATGACAGGGCTTATTTATGTTTTTTCAGCTGATTTCATGCCAATTTTGGGAACAAACCTAAACCCAGAGTTCATTTCTGTGTGTAACAATGCCACATGGGCAATTGGAGAAATTTCTATTCAGATGGGTGAGATTGTTTTTTTTTTTAAATGCTAGTTTGAATTTTCAATTGTGTAGATTTTTCTTCAGTCTTGTAACCACTTATAAATTCTGTCAGCTGTGTTAATGTTCCTATAATGAAAAGTGATTTTTAATATATTGCTTGTGTATTGTTTTTTTCTAGGTATAGAGATGCAGCCTTACGTCCCAATGGTTTTGCACCAGCTTGTAGAAATCATTAACAGACCCAACACACCAAAGACTTTGTTAGAAAACACAGGTACCCTACAACTGATCTGTTTGCAGTGACTTTTAAAATGTATTACACAAAATTGTAGAAAAACTCCATCAGTGTTAAAAACAAGATGAATTTTAGATGCTTGTCAATCCAGTTGGTTTAATAAAGGTAGTCCTCGATTTACAACTATTTGAAGTTACAATGGCACTGAAAAAAGTTACGTATTACCTTTTTTCACACTTACAACCATTGCAGTATCCCCATGGTCACATAATCAAAATTTGGTAGCTTGGCTACTGGCTTGTGTTTATTATGGTTGCAGTGCCCCAAGATCATGTGATCATCTTTTGTAATCTTCTGACAAGCAAAGTCAACGAGGAAGCCAGATTAACATAACAAACCTGTTACTAAGTTAACATCTGTAGTGATTCACTTAACAACTATGGACAGAAAGAACATAAAATGGGGCAAAATTCACTTAATAACTGTGTTCCTGAACAATAGAAATTTTGGGCTCAATTATGGTTGTAAGTTGACAACTACTTTATAAACAGCTCCTGCCAAATTAATGAATTAGCTTCAGTTGCCTTTGCTTCTCTGATGTTGGGATTCTATCATTGAGCAAATGAGATATTCTGAAGCTGTGTTGGTAGGAGAAGGATCTTCCATTAATGAACAATTTTTCAAGAGCACTCCCAAAAGAGTATTAGGTTTGTGGCAAATTTGGAGCTAGGATAATTAATTCCCCACAATTGAGACTAATGAGAAGGAATTTTTGTGTTAAGAAAGAGCAAATTGTTTTTTCTTTGTCTTGCTGCCATGAAATTATCAATACTTTTTCCCAAAAATTTCTAGTAGGGTTGTTTTGTAACAGTGCATAAGACCTCAAAATGTTTAGCTAAATTATTAAAATTTGATTATATTTATAGTTAAAATAATCCAGTTGACTTCCTTTTTATATGATACAAATTATCAGTTCTTTGCATGTAGCTTACTTGAAGTCTTCATAATTGTAATCAACAACATGATGAAACCAAACAAATATAAGTGGCTGGACAGTATACATTGTGCAAACATATACAATTTGGTTGATCTATAAAATGGTATTAGAATTGAAAGAGGCTCTACAATTGAATCTTGTCCTATACCCCGTGGAACATGTTTTTAATAAACTTTCCAGTTTTCTAGAAAATTCTGGTTACCTTTCTAGCTGTTTATTTGTTTATTTTTATTAGATTATCCCTCACTTTTTAAACTTAATAATTAACTCAAAGTGGTGAACATATATAATACACCTTCCTTCTCCTAGCTTCCCTGCAACATAACCCCTGTGAGGTGGAATGGGCTAGAGAGAATGAGTGGCCCAAAGTCACCCAGCTGGCTTTCATGACTAAGGACCAAACCAAACTGGCACTCTAAATGTATATTTAAAATTATAGTCTGTTATGGAAATGACTGGTTATCAGAGTTTCAGTTTAAACCAATTTTGGCTGACTTTTAAGGATGTAGGTCAAGTTTCATTCTATGCATGTTTGTTAAAATGCAGTATAGCAGTACATTTATTTCTGTAATGGAAATGAATTATACCTGTGATTTGGCACCGTACCAGCATTGCAGTATTCAGGAAAAGCTTGTCAATAATTTTATCTTTTGGAATGATCCCTTAAAATGAAAGAAATCCCAAATCCCAAACAGGAAATGAAGACTATACACTTTTTAAATCATTACTACTGCACTAAGTTTCTCTATGCAGAAATTAAATTTCCTGAAAATTACAATTTAAATTTTCTAAAATGGATACCCCAGACATACTATATACTATAAATAAATGTTGAATGTATTGCACATTAGATTTGTTGTGGGATATTCTGCTAAAGTAATATAATACCTGAAATCACAATTCAGAATTTATAGGCTTAATTATCCTGGCACAATACAGTATTACACAAAGTAAAAATACCTGCTAAATATAAGTGGTACATACTTCTTCTCAGCCAGTATAAAAATTTTGACCAATGTTACTGTAAAGAAGTTTATCCAGTTTGGTTTTTTGAATAAAAAAGCAATTTGATTACTGATACCAAGGTTTCATGATCAGCGTGATTTAAAAATAAAGCTGAATATTTAATTTAATCCATATAGTCTTATAGGAAAATTCATTTTTTATAATGTTGGTATATCCTACACCAAACCTTACAGTGAAAAAGAGCATCATCAGCTTTACTGCATGTGTTCATGAAATTTGTTCACACAAATGCCTGTTTTGGAGTGTTGCATAATGTCTTTTAAGCATAGGCTTCTCTGCTTCATACAAATCTGCTGGATTTTAGTATTCATGTAGTTTGCTTCAAATAATCCTTAAACATACCCACACTTTCCCTTTTCTGAAGAATTGCTATGTGAGCTGAGAGAACACCATTAAAACATGTTTATGGCCACTTTCAAGGGAAATGTTCATACTAAAGCCAAGAAAATGTTCAGATAAAGCAGGTTTCTTTTATTATAGTTTGTCATATCTTTAGCTTTGAAACACTTCACAGAGATAAATAATGTAATATTTACATTATTATTAATACTTAATATCTACAATAACCTAATAAAACACATTTTATTGTGAGGAACTATGTGCATATTATCCTCTTTCTATTAAATTTAGTTTTGTATAATAAAATAGCCCTAGGAAATGACTAATCACGTTAGATATCATTCTGTTTGGATTTTCAAATGAATATTTATCCCATTAAATGTTAATTTGAAATATTACACAAAAATATTCATTAATATGTTAATAAATATGTTTTAAATTCCCTAAATAGAAATAGCTATTAAACAGTATTAAGATATTGAGTGAAACTATTCATTTGATAATAATCATAATTTTGGTGTTCTCTCATTCACTTTATTCCTTTTTCCTTTATTTCCCTGCCCTCCGCCAAATAGTATGCCACATATTGCTGCCCCTTATTTTTAGGGGTGGTAATGAACAGCACTGGTGAAATCTTATGTTTATTATCATACACAGGTTCTGTTGGTTTCTGTTTCTGAGTTATTTGTTGTTTTTTCTTTATTTTTCTCCTTCCCCCCTCATTTGCTCATGTCTTGGTTGGCGTTTGGTGGTGTATAACCGTGATTGCGTTACCTTAGCAATAACAATTGGTCGTCTTGGTTACGTTTGTCCTCAAGAGGTGGCCCCCATGCTACAGCAGTTTATAAGACCCTGGTGTGTATTATTCAATCTTTTTTTAATTCATTTTTCTTCACTTTCTTCTTTCTTTCTTCCTTTCTTTCCTCTATTCTCACTTCTAGATATACTTTTCAGTTGGTTACAAATATCACTATTCTTAATCATTGCCAACCATGTGACTAATCTTGTCCTATCAGGTTTGTGAGGTTTTTTAGCAGTACTGTTGTGTATATATTTCATGTTGTGGCTAACAACTAATTGATGCATGGGATAAGATTGTCACATGCTTGATGTGTCAAAGCTTGATTATTAAAAGCATTTAAAATCCACCAGAATGATAATATGCATGCAAATAGCATAAAACATGAAACACCGCATTACATTACTTCAAATCATTTGCAATTTGACTTGCTGTTTGAGATACATGTTTCTAGATTTGTACCAAATTGCTTGCTTGCTGCTGTAATAAGTTAAAGATGTTATGTTATGATACATCATAAATTTTATATTGTTGCAGTATATACTGCTTTTATTGATGGACATTTCTATACATAAATATATAAATATATATGTGTGTGTATTTATATTAACAGAAGTATTTAATGGAATACAGGTCACATTCAATATCAGCTGTGGAACAGCAGCTGATTTAATATTGACAACTCTTGGAGAATTAAATAGGGCTTAATAGATAAAAAAAGAATGTAGAATGTATGTAAGATTAATAATGTTTGTGTGACTTAGTCTTCAAGGTCTTTTAGCTGTGACACTTATTCCATCAAATACTATTAAAATTAAAAATTTAATTTAAAAATTTAATTAAAAACAAAAATCTAAAACTTAGGTTCTTTATTGCATTAGGTGCACCTCTCTACGAAACATAAGGGACAATGAGGAAAAGGATTCAGCATTCCGTGGGATTTGTACCATGATTACTGTCAACCCTAGTGGAGTAGTCCAAGTAAGTCTTCCTTTGGTCTTGGGAGAAAAAAGGGAATTGAATTGAATTTAAATATTTGAATAATCAAATATGAGTGATTAACAAAGAAATAAATATATATAAGCTGACTAATGTTTTGAAAAGGGAATGTGCTAAGTATGTAAGATATCAATATGAAAGATAATTGCAGTTTATTTGGAATGTATTTCTGATATTTGACATTGTGGGGCAGAAAAGAGTCTTATTTTTTAAATAATTTATTGCATTTCTGTTAATGGACATTTCTAATTTACAATTTCTATAAACATTTGCAGGACTTTATATTTTTTTGTGATGCTGTTGCATCATGGATTAGCCCAAAGGATGATCTCCGAGACATGTTCTGTAAGGTAATAATTTTTTCAAAGGAGTATATTATTTTTTTTAAATGTGAGGTAAAGTGCTTTATATGATACCAAACCACTGTATTTCGGTAATGTGCAAATACTGTACATCATTTCTAGTGTGGATCTATAATTAAAGATGGTTCCATTTTTCCTCCTGTTGCTAAAATATTTCTTCAGTTGGCTTACTTTTCCCCTTGCACCAATAGGCAGGACCAAAGAATGTTTCTTTTGTAGCTCTAGGCGGCAACAAACAATATTTCCCACTAGGTCCTTGGTGTTAACAGTTTTGGTAAGAGCTTTTGGAGAAATTTTACTGTTTACTTTTTGTCTCCATTCCTCTTCATTTTTTCCCTTACAACTTGTCTTTTCCTTTCCTTTCTTCTTCTAAGAGACAGTCATGGCTTATGATGGTCTGGAAAGTCTCTCACATATATATGCAGGGATAACTAGGAGCAGCTTCCAAACAGCTATAGCAGTTCTGCAAAAATAATTTTATGTTTTAAAATGTATCATGCATTCTAAAATATATCTTCCAAAGGATTAACAAGACCCTAATATTTGGGCACTTCTGCCTTTATTTCATAACTAATTAAATATTTATTTTGCAAATATCTCTTTGAAAAAAGTTAACTTTCATTTAATTTTCAGATCCTTCATGGATTTAAAAATCAAGTGGGAGATGAAAATTGGAGGCGTTTCTCCGACCAGTTTCCTGTTCCTCTAAAAGAGCGCCTTGCAGCTTATTATGGAGTTTAATCTCAAATATTCAAGCTGCAGTACCATAAGAGGTAAATCATTTCAACTATCTATGAGCTGCCTGTAGAACTTTTCCAATACATGAATTGTTCTGTTGTCTTTTTAGTGGGCACTCTGTTTAACTACAGGTAGTCCTCAACTTACAACTGTTTGTTTAATGATGGTTTGAAATAATGGTGGCCTCAGAAATATTTTATGGCCTGTAAAACACTTTTTTTAACTGTCACAAAACATTGCAACCTGTGGTCATGTGTTTGTGATTTGGGTTTTTGACAACCATTCGCATTTATGATCAGTTGCCAAGTCCCCTGCAAACGGGATCACCATTTGCAATCTTTACTATCAGCCTCCGTAAAAAGTCAGTGGGGGAGCTGGCAAGAAATGTTGCAAACTGTTGCTGCCTGCCAAGAGGACTCCTACTCGTGTCTGGTTGCTGGCTGAAAGAGTTCCCTGTTAAAATCCACGCGGGCACAGAATTGAAATCCTTTGGCACACAGCTCTTTCAGCCAGCCCCAAGAGTTGAGAGGGAGTTGAATCTCAAGTAAGATTTTCAGCCTTTTGACTGTAGATGCACGCAGTAAAGAAAGAAGTGCAGGATAGCAATAGCACTTGGACTTATATACCACTTCATAGTGCTTTTACAGCCCTCTCTAAGCAGTTTAGAATCAGCATATTGCTGTTCTATCCCCGTCCCCCCACACACACAAACAGCCAGCCGGGGGTTAAAGAATTACTTGGCACACACAAGGTTCGTTATCAGGAACTTGGCAGCAATATGATAACCGTCTGCCAAGTGCTTTACTTCAAGAAGAGGGAGTTTTCCTCCACCAGATAAACACCAACAAATACACACAATTTTCAAAAACAGTCCAGCTCAAACAGAAACCTTCAGCAGATTCAGGCGTTGTACAAAGTGACTAGCCAGAAGTTAGCTTTGTCCGTCACAGAGTCTAAATGGCCACCACACTCTCTTATATAGCCTGTGGGGGGTGGTCCAGTGACTCAGCTTAATCCCTGGCACGCCTCCTCATCTGCTGCAAACGTTTATCTTGCCTTCGTTGGCGTGGATCCAGGAACGACGTATCACCGTCATTACTGTCATCAGAGACACCTGGCTCCTGGCCAATCTCCCCTCCCTCGGCAGACACCTGAGGCATAGCCAGAGAGGAGGAGCCTGGAGAGGGAGGCATGGCCGGTTCCTCTCCTTCATGTTCAGAGCCTTCTTCCTCCGATAAGATGGGCTCGGGGATCGGAGCCACAACAATTGCCCCCAACAATCTGGGTCCTCATTTAAGGATTGAAGGCTGAGTCAACCTTGAGCTGGTAAGATTTGAACTGCAGCTAGCAGTCAGCTGAAGTAGCCTGCAGTGCAGAGGGTAGTGCAGTAAGGTATGGAGTGCAGGGTGTCTCAGAGGTGGGGTGGGATGGGGCCTACAGCAGACCACACATAAATATATTTCTGCTGAGAGGCTGAATATCTGCTTGGATTTTGTCAGAGAAGATTATCAGCTCCTGATCTGAAAGACATCAAACAGCCTGCGCTAGGCCTCCAGGGCCTTTCTCTTGCCCCACTGGGGCATCCCTACTGTCCTTACCTATCTGCTAACAACCACAATATCATTTAACAACCAAAACTGGAAGTGTCGGGGTAACAGTTGTTTAGTGAAACAGTCATGTGATGTTTCACTTAATGACCACTTCACTCAGTGACCAAGATTTCAATCCTAATTATGGTTGTAGGTCAAGGACTACCTGTATGGATTTTCTACTACAAGTGAGCACTAGTTTCTTCAGCAATTGTTTTTTAAGAGTCAGTGGAACATCCTCATTTAGTTACTTAGACAACCTGGTAAAATTTCAAACTAGTTTTAACAGATTCAAATCACTACGTGTACCTAATGTGCTATACAGTAGGCCTTGTTATGGTTTAATGCAATGTTTGTTTCACACAGCATACTGAATCAACATTAGATTCTCACAATATTCAAAAACACAAGCTAAGTAGCTACATTTTAGCTTAGTCTTAGCGCCTGTGAAATTTAGTGGACTAACCAAATGGCTTTTGGTTCTCCCATCTGCAGTACAGCAAAGCATTGAGTGTACACATTGAATTGAAGCAGCCCGAATATGCTAAGATTTGTGTTCTAGTATGTGATTCCTTTTCATCTATCAATGCAATGTAGACAACACTGAACAATAAATAAATCAGTAAAACAGCTAATCTGTCATTTTTTTATTTTTTTCACACTTAGTTTTTCTTTTTAAAGAATCAATTATTTTCAGTCCAGTTATGAAGACATCTGCAAATTTTTGCACTCATTAAAAAAAAAAAACATGCATAATGAAAACTAGCCCTGTGTGTACTTTATTACTGGTAGTTCTCTAGAACTGAATTTGGGAGGTAAAAAAATGATATTTGAATTGTAATTTTTGTGCATGTTACATAAGCTTTTAATGAGCCGAGGTGGTGCAGTGGTTAGAGTGCTGTACTGCAGCTAGTTCAGCTAGTTCAGCAGATCAAATCCCACTGGCTCAAGGTTGACTCAGCCTTCCATCCTTCCGAGGTGGGTAAAATGAGGACCCAGATTATTGGGGGCAATATGCTATTTAGTATACTGTCAATTGTTGTAAGCTTCCCAGAGTCCTTGGAGAGTGGGTGGCATACAAATATGATTAATAAAAATAAAAATAATAAAAAAATAAATAAAAATAATAAACTATCACAGTTGGAACTCCTCAAATTAACACTAACTTAAACAGTAGCAGAGTTGATGCACCTACCCACACAGTGTTGTCCCTAGACATTAGTGATTTGTAAGATTTAATTGAGCTTATTATTTCAGGTATAAATGGAACTAGAAATATTTTGAGGTCTGTTGATGAAGATTTATTCCAAAAAAATTCAATAAATAGCAATTAACTTCACTCTGAAAATACTATACTGGTGCTTTGTTTTGCGGCATACTACAGAGCAATATTAATTTGTATGTCCTATCTGTTAAGTGTATATTGATCATAATATTAAACAATTTGCTTTTGAATAAAAACTTGTATTTGTTTCTTTCAGGTCCTTCAGTCTGGAAGACTGGGAGGAAGCCTCTGCACCCAGGGAAAAATGTTACCCTTTACTGGGGGGAAGGGTAAACCAGTAGGGAATACAGTACAATCCCAAGCCTACTGGGAGGGGCGGGAGGGAGGTGTTGCCGTCACTGTATTAAGCCGATGTTGGGAAATGTTTTAACATCTGGAGCTTTTGTGGGTGGAAATCTGTCTCCTGTTACAATTCTGCACTGGATGTGAAGATGCGCAAAAAAAGTTTGTTCACAACAGCACATTCTGCAATATTATGGGGAATTGTACCAAAATGAAATTATAAAATAGATCTATAGGGGATATGTAAAGAGAAAATACATTGTGTTCATGTGATAAAGGAAACAGAAGAATGGCAATTACAGACAGTTAATGGTATAACAAGGGGTTTCTGCATTGTTTCATCTTGATGGGATTCCTAAATATTGCATGTTGATGAAGAACTAAACAAATGAAGTTAGTACAGTTAAGATGAAGCTTACTCCCTGTATTAGGAGTAAGCACTTGCAGTATACAAATTTAAATAACCCCATAATGAAGTAATAAAGGCTAAAGCAAACAAATGAAGCAACCTGCAAGATGCCAAATGAGTCACTCCTTTTCATTTTTAGTGGGGGGGGGGGGAATGGGCATTTCAGAAGAAAGATTAATCTTTTTAATTTTCCATTTAAAGGGTAGTAGATATGATTTGATGGTTGTGCTTCATTAGATTTAATTTCTAAAGTAAGGCATAATTCTTAATGTGCAGTTTAAGGTTCAGGCATGCATTTTGGGTCATAGTGATCAAGCATATTTTTAGTGGGAAAGTTAGCATGCTTGCATCAAGGAGTGAGAGTGGTAAACATTACTTACCTTGCGCCAGTTTTGTGTTGCAGTTTACCAATTCGTGCAGTATAACCCTGCATTTAAAATTCCTTTAAAATTCTGTGGATTTTATTTTTATTAAGATATAAGTATAAAATACTGTAGTGACAATTAGGCCTCAAAATAATTTTTAGGATCTCTTAGGAATATGATTGATATTGTAATTTGTAACCTGCACAATGTGGAAAGCAGATATAGCTGTGCAAAGTATTGCCTCTGTGCTGTCAGTGTGATGTGCTTTCTGCATGGTTATACTATTAGTGATTTTTATCAAATCTTCTAAAACGAGTTATAAGGTAAGACCTGTTAAAGGTTACATAAATGTTAGTTGATGCCTAAA
Organism: Arizona elegans; assembly: GCA_022577455.1. Lineage (NCBI taxonomy): Eukaryota > Metazoa > Chordata > Lepidosauria > Squamata > Colubridae > Arizona > Arizona elegans. The sequence continues at coordinate 62,568,182 of JAKOOJ010000008.1, forward strand.
AGACAATTGTAGAAAATTGATGACATGATTGCTACATTTCAGTGTTTATTCACACCCAACATATTTTATTATTCTCTCCTCCACAAAGCATGATCTGAAGAGATGCATAAGTTAGTATATGTAAAGCAGGGTATCTACATTGTCGGCGCATGTTGGGGACCCATTGTGTCCTAGAGAGACCACAAAAGGGTGCAGGTTAAAAGCTACAGAGTGAATGTTCGTTTGGATCCTTTTCATTTCATTTGTTTAGCTTTTCTGCTTCCCTTTTCTATTTGCTTGTATTTCTGTGAATAAATCCTTGTTAAGTTTACCTTTTACTTTTCTTTCCATGTGTATTTTCTTATGTACTGTAAATGTGAAAATCTAACTGGTACACTTGATTTTGTGTTACTATAAAAGTGAAAGTGTGATTAATTTAGACTGCATAAAGAGTATCCCATGATGATAAAGGAAAAATGGAAAGACAATAACTCTGCTGGTCAGAGATAAAGCCACACTTTTCCATTTTCCCTTAAGTGCTGCAAAATTAATCTGTGCAAAAAAAAGAAAAGAAAAGCCATAACAACCGCCTTACATTTTAGCTTCTCATCTTTACATTGAAAAAACCATACTGGATAACCATTTTGTAGGGAATGAGTGTATGATTTTGATTCTTTTTAAGGTCTATTGTATGATTTAGCCATTGCACTGAAAATCAACCTTGTATATGTGTGAATTTATGAAATCTTATTTCAGGCTTTTTTTTTAATGCATGGGAGCATGCACAAGTCCTATACATTCCTTTTTTTCCTTTGTAAATTTCATTGGGGTCAAATATGTTTGAAAATGATTTATTACAAAATGTCCTGTATAAACGTCTTATGAACAGGTTTATGCTACTATGCCATTAAAACCACTGGAATAAAATTGCATATAGTGATCTACTTTCAACTAACTTGTTGAATTGGAAGCCAGAATTTTCAGCTGACCTTTGCTCTAGCTTTTTCAATCAAGGAAATAGATATGAATTCCAAAGAAAGTAAATCTTAACATTTATTAAAGCCAGAACTTGCCTTTTGGCAAGAGTTTACATTTCTATATGGAATTCTAAAAGACAAAACTTTATTTATTTTGGCCCTTCTGTTGTTGAATTTGATAGTTGCCGATAACATTAAAGATTAGCGCATAGAAGCTACTTATATAGAGAGATAATTTTATTACATGGGTTAATATAAAGGGACGTGACTTTTATTGTAATTTAGCTGATCTCACAGAAAAGTAACAAAGCAATACTGCAGTTAGAATTAACAAATTAAGGCTTCATAGCAAACTATTCATAATGAATAAAATTACAATATACTTGCAGAAGCTGCTTGGTATAGAATTTGAGGTAAGGAGAATTCTAATACAACACTAAGTTGTAAATCAAATATATTGCATCATGGGATATATAAAACATCTTAATTCTTTTTGTGTATTGACAGTTTTGAATGTTGATTGAATGTTGTTCTGTAGAATTGTATGTTTGTCTTTGTTACATTCCAGTGTTCTCTGCCTCTTGGCATGCTACAGGCACGGCTTACTAAATCTGCTCCTTACACAGTGAATTAAGTGCTTAGTGTGCTAAACTACAGAAATAGCCGCTGCTAAGTGATGTAGATTTTCTACTTGAATATTTTTGTTGTAGGAACCTCAGGAGGTCAGTGTTTACTGTTTTATATATGGCTTTGTTTTCGTGTTGAAGGCCCCTTTGCTTTTTGAAGGATTCTAACAATGAACAAAGCTGCTGATCAACCTAAGTTGGTAACAGAAAGTATATTTAAAAATATATATAAATAAAAGTGTCTCCTTTGCAGTTCAACTTGGCTAATGTAGAAAGAGTTTTTGATGGTTGAATTTGTGACTATTAAGGGAAAAAGTCTTACCTAACGTCTTTGTTGCATTTCTTTAAATTGAAGGGGAATGGATAACATTTTGTAAGATTTTTACCTTATTTTTTTCTAAGCTGGTATGTAGAAATCAGGTCTTTGATCTAGATTTCAGTGTTTAATGGTATTTAATTTGAAGTACTATACATTTCAGAGGACACATTTCCAACTAAGTATGCTTAGGACTGTAGTCTTGGTTTATTGCCATGCTGAAGATGAAATTGTGGTAACTTTCATAAAATACATAGCCAATAGATTTTTTTTAAGTAATGTTACTTTTCTAATAAACAATAGTGACACTGTGATACTTCTTTTTCTTTAGCATTGGCATTGAAGTATTTAAGCTACATAAATACTGTGTAATTTAGATTTATACTATTGTAAGAGGATTTCCAAAGCTGAAATTTCTGTTATTTAGATAAGAAAAATTCATACTAGTTTTATCTCAGGTAAATAATCTTGTACCCTTTTGTTTAGATAGAGGCTTATTTCATAAGAGTACCAGTTTGTTGTTCATATAGAACTGCCTAATGTCTTAAACTTTCATATCTAAATTGAGTTACTATGGGACAGCAATTACTTATTTTATTCATATTGAATGTATTAATAAGGATGTATAACATTCTTTTTAAGAGATGAATGCATCTGTATGAATAGTACCCAATAATCACAGTAAAAGAGACTTTATATTGTGCAGTGCAAAGTTATGTTCCTGATGTAAAACAAAAGAGATTATGACGTGGAATATGTTCATATCTAAGTAGCCTAGGCTTTTTTGGAATAATGAATGCCTAGAGAATAAACATGAAAATTATCCTTTTTCTGATATAAACTACTATATGCCAAGCAGTAATCTCTTAAATTAACATTGCTGTTTGTATGTGAATGATGTACTGTGGTAAGCATTTGGCTCTTTAGGATATTTTGATTTTGAGGTGATTAGATTAACAACTTGACATTTTAATACAGTTTAATACTGCACAGAAATTTCTGATGTTCTTAATTTAAAATGTCTGCAATTTAAAGTTATACTCTTTATACTTGCTTGTCAAATCAAACCAGTGTTTAGGCTGTCCTGACTGAAATTTTAATATGGGCATATACAGTGCAGTTTCATCACTAAAAGACTTGAGTGAAAGCGTAATAGAGAAACTTTAATGGTTATATTAAAGTAATTATTTGATCTTATTTTGCTGGATAGATGCACTTTTAAACAAGATAGTTAAACTTCAAATTAATTGTAGCATTGATGATATAGTATTTCCTTAACTTTCCCCACCTAATAACTTGATTCTTCTGTGACAGTTCATTTTAGAATCAGTACTACTTTTGTATGTACAATTAAAACATTGTAGACATTTTTGTCTTCTTTCCCCTAAAGATACTACACTTTTTCTCCTAATCAACTTTGCCATAAGGTTGTTTATTTGAATTGGATTACTAACAATAGTTAAGTAATAGTCAGATCTTTCTGCTGACAACTTAGGTTGTACAAGTTTGCTTGAAAGCATTAAATTGGATGTGTTTTCCATATGTGTTAGAATATTCCCTTCAAACATATCCTTCAGCAACTTCTCAAACTTCATTAAGTTGATTTTTCTTGTCTGCCTCTGCCAACAAAGCTTCATTTTAAACACAATATGGTTTCAATTTTTGATAAGCTGCTGAATTCTAAAGAACTTTTGGGGCCACCAAATATTTTGGATCATGCAGAGAATATATATTGTAATGTAGTAATTTTGTATTTACATTTGTATGATGTGATAATAGATGTGGATGTTAATCACTGCTTGACTATGTTAATAAAATTTGTTTAAATAGATGCTGCACTCTGATTCTTAATGAAAAGAGAAGGAGCCATTGAAAACTGATTTGTTCTAATTGAATATTCATTTATGTAGCTTCTAGTTTGTCTTGATATTTGGGAAGATATTATTGGCAACAGGAAAAAACATGTAGATTTAATTAACATAGAATCACTGTTTATATACCGGTATTTAAATAAATCAATCTCTCTCTCTCTCTCGATGTATATATTATACATTGCTTTTTCTTTGGCTATAGCAGCACATAGACAAAATAACTAGGTTTTGAGATGTGCCTATTTTACCCAGTTTAAAATGAATTTAATTTCTATTTTAGGATAAAACAGTTATTTTCCAACTGAATATTAAATTATTACATTAATATATTTTATTTATATTTGTAACAGAAATGTTGCCATGATTAATATCTGGCATCAAGACATTTGTTGGATGATAAGTGACTTCAAGAAAATCTATTCACAGGGTTTTTAACATAGTGGAATTTAATGACAATTGCAAAAATAAAAGCTTTAGGATAACTAAGGACAAATTGCACATTTATTGTCTTAAATAAAAAAATATATAAACTTAAAAAATTCTGAGCTATAAAAGAAGGGAGAGAATGTCCAAAGTTTGGCTTTCCACAGATCTCTAAAGGCATTTCAAAAAAGGTTCCATTTCTCGAATTAGCTGGTCTGGCTTTGTAATAAATTGGAATTTATAAAGTGCTCTTCACAGATTGCATATCCATTTTGGCACTTCCTAAAGAAACACAATCCAAGTCATGTTAGAGCTGCATAGATCCAAGCTAGCATCTGGGTTTGAATCTGAGAAATACATCGGCAATATTGAACATAATCTAATCTTACTGATTATCAAACTGTTAAGTGTTCCTAGCCCACTTTCATAAATATACAAAATACACTGCAGTAGTAATTTAATTTTTTATTTATTCAATTTGTACGGCCATCCATCCCACCTAAGTAACTAGAGTGGTTCACAGCAGTTAAAAACAAGAAAAAAATAATTGTAAAACCTTCAATATTATTTTAAAATAACTATGATCAGTGGCAAAGTATTTATTTATTGTTTATTTATTGGTTCGATTTATATGCCGCCCTTTTCTGGAGACTCAGGGTAGCTTACAATGCGTTAAGCAATAGCCTTCATACTTTTGTATATACCTGCTTATTAGGGCTTTCGCCCCCCCCCCCCCAGCGGTGTTCTTTTTTATACAAAGTTAGCTTAGTGCCCCCACAAACCGGGTCCTCATTTTACCTACCTCGAAAGGATGGAAGGTTGAGTCAACCTTGAGCCTGGTGAGATTTTAACTTGCAGTAATTGCAGGCAGCTGATGTTACTTAACAGTGCTTTAGTCTGCTGTGCTACCAAGGCTCTTATCATCCTTGTGTCAAATTCAGCATAGCCATTGCAAAAACTCCACCATAGCCTGACCCCCAAGAACAATGGCAGAGCCTTGTCTTCAGTGGGTTCCTAAAAGGGTCAGAGCCAATCTAGGATCAGGAGGAATGATGTTCCAAAGAGTGTATGCAACCTGGGTCCTGCCAGATAGCCCTCTTTAATAGACCACATCTGTAACATGCCTTTCCTGAATGCTTTAATCAATACAAAAAAAAATCCAGAGTACCTTAAATAATAATCCTTACAAGACCCAATGGTCTTGGTTGATGAATAGATAAGTTATTTAGAAATTGGGATATACAAGGCTAAATCTTTTTAATGGGTGGTGAGAGGAATGGAATCTGAAATAGGCATACATCCAGGAATATTGGGATAATATGAAGTCTAGTTTGCAAAACCCATGTAGATGGGAATCAGTGGATATATAAAAGCACATCTCATTTGTAACTTATTTACAAATGAAAAAATTACTAGAGATGCACAAATGCAAATAAAAATAATAACCACTTAGTATATCAGATGTTTTTTGGATCTTTATATTGTTTCAAGCTACAAAAGCTAATAGTGCAAAGACATAGAAAATATATACAGCAATAGAAAAATATTTTAAAATATTTATGATGTACTTATACTGAACATTAAAAGTTTTGTATCAGCAGACCAGTTGTTTTTATTCTATGAACTGCTTGTCTACATTCTTGATTTCTGCTGGCTTTTAAATATGTGACATGTGATTACTGATTTTGAAAGTTTGCTCTATCAAAAAAAAAAGTATCTGAGCTAGGAATGTCTATTAATCTTGTTCTTAGTTTTATTAATAAAAGATGCAATTAAGTAAAAGGAAATCAGAATAATTTAAACAGGAAATTGTAGCAGGATATATGAAAACGGATGGAAGGTTATTAAGGTTCAATAGATTGGCAGTTGGCAGAGCATTGTACAGATGGGATATGAGTAGCAATAGACAATAACAGATGAATCTAGCAAAATATGAGCATGATATAAATGATAACCATGGTTTTCGGTATATCTTTTACAGAGAAATGAATCTAAAATTTGAACAGAATACTGAGTATGCAGTGCAGAAAGGGTTGTATCTACAGTGTGCTTTTCAAGTTAAAAATATCTAACAATCAACTGATAGGTTAAAGGAATATATATATATTGAAAGAAAATGAGTGAATGCACTACTCTTCTGTATCTGTACACTTCTTTATCTATACAGGAAGGGTAGAATTTATTTCTCCCACTAATCGTGAACTCTTTATCTCCTGGAATTTCAAACTAAAAAAAAATTAAATACATCTCTTAGTCTTTACATCAACTGCCACAGAAATGCTGACTAAGAGCTTTAGTACTAAAGAAAATAAATAGGGCAGGAGACAAGAGTTATACAGTAGTTTTCTCCAGTTCCCTGTGTATCCATAAAACAAGCTATCAAAATGTCAGATTTAAAACAGCAACAGTTGTCTGCAAAGACTGATCTATGCAATGTGCATCACTGCTGATCATTTTACTAAGCAATAAGAACAAAAACCCTATGATACACATTCGGGGAACACATTTTAAAACAACTACTGTAGAAATGATGGAAATCACTGAGTATTCACTTTTTGCATTATTTTTGGACATAATTTTAAGATTTCAGTTTTTCTTTATGGTTATTATACAGGAAGAACAAAGTCCCAAGCAAGACAATGGCAAAGGCTAATTATTTTAAGTGCATTGAAGAGAACAGAAAAGAGGCCTGCTCTGAATATGAGTATTTCGTGGGCATTTCCTTTCAGTGCAGATCTTGCACAGACAATCCCTAACCTCTGTGGGGTATGGTGTCATCCTACAAGATGATACAAGAATGAGATAGTATTAAAATGTTTCTTTCCAACAAAAAAAAAAATTCTAAGCTCAATGTTGACTGCAATTATTTTACAATCAGCATGATATTTCACTAATTGTAAAAATAGTTGCTTATTCTAAAACTTATTTTAGTGGTAGAGCATGTTTCTTTGTGTAGTGTGAAGGAAATGCAGATGTGCAACATGAGATTTTTTTTAAATAATTGGGAGGTAATGGCTTTGCGCAGGAAGATAATGGATTAAAATGAATATCTACTAAAGCATATTGAAATATAAAAGAGAATAGAGTGTGTCAAAAAATTTAAAATAGAGTAATAAAGTTGGGTGGAAAAAGCAAAAACTACAACCCTCTAGCATGATTTGACAAAAAACCCAAGAATCTTATGACTTGGCCTTAGATTTGTAGAAGACAAAGACCTATAAAAACCAGCAGTCATGTTAGAGGCAAAATCTAGATTTCAATGAAAGCAAGAATGTGACTATACTAATTTCCAAATGGTGGAAGTAGTTTTAGAGCAAATAATGACATAAAAATCAGGTAGGTTCTATTTTTTAAAAAAGTATAGTATAGAAATAAAGAACAAGTACAGTTGACAACCAGAGAGCGAATGAGAGGTACAGGAAACAGTTACAGCATTCTACATTTATGAGTGACAGCTCATTGGCAATTTTGTTGGTAAGTTTGTAGGAGACTGAAGAAATCTTCATTTTATGAAATAACAAAATGTGGGAAACGAGATATAAAAGATATCTGACAAAAGATACAAGTTTTGTATTAATGTGATATGAAAAGATTGCATCTTAGTAAACAGGCTCTTCATCTTGATTAAGAAAAATATATTCTGGAATAAACCACTCACTCTTGAAAAGCATGTACTATTTATGATTTTGCATAAAAAAGCAAAAAGGGCAATATGGTAAAGAACATCTCTCCCCCCTTCAATTAGCTAATCCAGGCTTTTAAAAAAGATTTGTTTCATTATTTTGTAAGTCAAGAACTATGCATTTCTTTTTATCTTACAACTTTGTCTATTTCTCCTTTTCTGTACATTGTCTAATATTGCCTACTCAAAAGACAAAGACAGTGATGAGTATGTCTTATTAAAATTATAAACTGAGACCAAGGAAACCTCATGTGGCAAGGACCGAACCAGCACAAAACTACTAAGCATAAAACACTTTCTATAAAACATGTATTTTTCAGGGCTTCCAATTTAGGACCAAAAGGATTGTGTATCCTTTGATATCAGTGTTATTCCCGATACAGTATTCCTAACCAAATAACAAAAATCCTTGTTGAACACAGGCACACTTCTACCCTAAAAATAATTGAAGGTTTCTCCATCTCTGCCCTCCCTCGTGGCTTAATAGCCTGTGGCTTGTACCAAGAGGAAAACCAACAGAATAATCAACACATCCTGCAAAATTGACTCTCAGTAAGGTGTTTGTTTAATCTCTGCTTCAACCATATATGGTATTGAAATGTGATAATTTCAGCTGCCTTCTCTCAGTAAAGGGCAGGTGTGCAGTTTAATTTTTACCTTTGCTTAACCAACCCTAATCTGCTTTTGCAAAATAAATGATGTATAATTGTTCTCTCCTATTGAGTTTTATAAAGGGGTACTCCCCTAAAGTACTGTCCCCAGGAAGTGCTGGAAAACAGGAATTAAATAGAAATTTCCCAATCACAGAGAACATTCTTTTAGTGGATATTATTGTCATAGTACTTGGAAATCAACTGAAACCTTTACTGCTCCAGAGATCTACATAGTATGGAATTGCTAACCATTGTCCTAAATACTATAGTTGACTCTCATTTAATTGTCCCTCATTTAGCAACCATTCAGTTACCACCTTGGTGAGAAAGTAACTTAATCCTTCCTTTTACAACTTTCACAATTCTGTAAAGCAAAGGGAAGATGAAGTAAGATTGTATGCATAGTTGCAATTTCTTTAATGGCCACTTTGCTGGTCCCAACTGCAGTAGTTAAATGAGGACTACCTGTATAGCATATGCAGGTTAGGAAATCCTGGAAATTGCAGTTTCAACATAGCAGGAAGTTAAGTTGGAAAAGGCTGCTTTACACAGAAGTCTTTACAATCAATGTAGACTTTATGGTTGTGTTCATGTTGTGGTTTACTCAACCCAATACTGAACCACACATGTAAATGCAATCTATATACATCAGAGTAGTTAGCTGATTTTAACTAAACACTTCCTTGAATTTTATTTGAAATACAGAGCATGATCCTGAAAAAATACTTAGAAATCAGCTTCTATTTACTGCAATTTACTGGTGTTTTTATCCACAAGGCAAAATTAAGCATAACAACTTTGTTAGGGTTAGGGATACTTGCAGGATGTTGTACTTTATGGAGAAATTGCAAAAATCATGCTCAGTATTAATCCAGAACCAATGATGCCTTGATCATTCAAAATGACATGTGATATTCTTTTTTATACAAATGAAAAGATGAAGAAACTGAGCAAAAAGCATGTACAGGTAGTTCTCAGCTTACAACAGTTCATTTAGTAACAGTTCAAAGTTACGACAGTACTGAAAAAAGTGACTTAACCATTTTTCACTCTTACGGCCATTACAGCATCCCCATAGTTGTATGATCATAATTCAGACTCTCGGCAACTGACAATTGCAATGTCCCATAATTATGTGATTCCCTTTTGCGGCCTTCTGATGAGCAAAGTCAATGGGGAAGCTAGATTCACTTAATAACCGAGTTACTAATTTAACAATAGCAGTGATTCACTTAACAATGGTAGGAAGGTCATAAAATGGGGCAAAAGTCACTTAACAAATGTCTCACTTAGCAACAGAAATTTTGGGCTCAATTATGGTTGTAAGTCAAGGACTACCTGTATTACAAAGGGAAAAAAATGTCAGAACTCTGGTCAAATGTCTCTGGAGATTTTCAGTCATTCAGGTTATGGTTATCCCAAAGGTGCTTTTCAAGAGGCAACTGGATTTGCTGGGTTTTACTTTGAAAACGTTTCTGTTCTCATCCAAGAAGCTTCTTCAGCTCTGGCTCGATGGTGGGGAATAGATTCTGGTCAAATTTTGTTAAATACAATAAGGTGAATATTATATGTTTTCCATTAACATAATCATGTGAGTTGTGTTCATCCTCTGCATCACCACCACCTAGTAAATAATGACCAGTAAATTCACACGCACAACTATCTTTAGCTCTTCAAACAAAGTGAACTACAAATCAGGAAACTACAGTGTATCTTGTTAGCAGGCAATGTTTGAAAAGGCTACAGCCAGGTTTATGCCTGTAACCCACTAACAAGAAATCGGCTTGATTTTGGGGGTGGGGGGTATTGAATGTTTGGGTTCTATCTCGCCTTTTACATCCATCCTAGAAGGATCCTGCGGCCTCGCAAATCACCCACCCCACAAAACAAAAAACAAAAATCGTCATACTGGTACACTTCGAGGCTCTCGGCCTTTCGCTTCCACACTCCCTCCCGCTCTAGCGCGCCTGCTCAATCCCTTCCCGAAGGGAAGGCGGGCAGGCGCGTTCCAGCCTCTATGTTGTTTCGAACTTTGGTGCCTGCGCCTTGACCGGCCATCTGGCGCCTGCGCATGCGCCTGCCTGCCTGCCTGGATTCACAGGAGACGGGAGTTCGGCGGGCGGAGGCCGTCGCGGTTGTGCCGTGAGGGAAAGGGCGGCGTTCCGAGACTGTTTCCTCTTTCCGAGGGAGGCCCCCGGTGACGGAAGGAGCCGGGCCGAAGCGGCGAGATGGTCATGGAGTACTTCGTGGAAAGTTTTTGGGTAGGGGCTGCTTTGCTCGGGAGGGGGCAGTCTTTTGTTGGCTTGGAGGGGCAGGGTCTGTCACTACAATAAGCAGGGAAAGCGGCGAGAATTGGAGCAGGCGGCTGGGTGAGCCGGAGCCGGCGGTGCCCCTTCGCGGCCCCTGCGCCACTTGGGACCGGGGTTGGGGCCTGCCGTTGGGTCGGTTGCTGTGCCGGCGAACCGAGGCTTTTTGTTCGTTTGCCCAGGAACTTGGCGGGAGCGTCCCGGGAAACGTTGCGGGTGCGGCGGACCGACCGGGGCTGAAAAGGGCAGCGCCAGGGACGCCTTCCCTCCCAAGCCACTTTCCTTACAGGACTCGGGTCCCCCGAGGGTCGTGGTCCGGGGGAAGGAGAGAGAGCACCTGCTCGGTCGCCCTCCCATCCGCTCTCTTGGTCAGCTGGAGGTTTGGGCACCGCGGTCAGCGAGGACGGTCTTAAGAGGCGACTCGGCCTGGCGGGGATGGGATTGTTTACTTTTCCTTCCTGCGAAGGAAACACGAGAGCTTCGCTCCCTGGAAGTTTGATTCAGGAATCTCTCTCCTCCCCAGGATTTCTAAAATGCCACTGATATTTCCCTTAAGGCTTTGGGGAAATTACAAACCACTCCGTAGCTCTTAGTTCGTGTTGCCCTTCTCGGTTCTTTTCCTTCCATTTATCATTTGTGTGTGTGTGTGTGTGTGAGTGTTTTTGAAAGAAGTGACTTTAAGACAAAGCCAGAAAACAAAGGAAACGAACGGCAAGCTGAAGTTATCAGTTGAGAATGTATTGTTATGTACCTTGACTGCTTGAATTGCGCATTAAGAAGGATTAGTGGCATTTCAGAAATAAAGGCAAGTTGATCCCGCAGTTTTAGGAAATGGTACATTTACCAGACTCCATGCTTATTTGTATGTGCATACTGTCCAGGGAGGGAAACTATTAAGGGTATGCATTTTTCCCCCTCTCTCTCTCTCCCTGACTTTAAAATTTAGGAGGAAATCCTACAAGTAGTTATTAGTTGGGCAAGCCATAATCTTAAAACTATGAACAGGCTGTTAACATAGACATTAACACTGGTTTAGTGTTAATTACTATCTTAAAAATTATAATGGAATGTCTCTGCAGAATTTCAAAAGGACTATGTAAATTTAGTTGTCAATTGGATTTGCTTTTCTTGAAAGCAATTGTTTAAAACTGTCCTGGGCTAATGCTGATTAAGGTTGCAAATAGAACGAAACCCATTAAAACAAAAGAAATTTATGCAATTTATATTTAAATAGGCATGTGCGTAATTATATTGCAAATGGGGAAAATAAACCATTTTATCTTTCATATGTATATAATATGTGTGTGTGTGTGTGTATGTGTGTGTGTATCTATGTAGTTGAGGTTTGAAGACCCTTAAGATACATTCTCAGATATATTACATAATTATGTTTATTCAGAAACTACTCCCATTGAAATCAATGAGGTACACTCCTGACAACTGTAACTTGGCTATCTTTCTGTTTTGTCAGTACTGATGCAAAAGTTAGTATGCACAAAATGACTGCTGCTGCTATGAACAGTACTTAAGGGTACTGTCTTGGAGAGAAGGTAGCTTTATTCATGCTCATTGCAACATTTGTGGTCATTCTGCAATTACTTATATAATGAAGTGACTTCCTTATTCCAGAATCCAGAATCTGTGAAAATACTCCACCTATTCACCATCATTTATTATGTTTTTGCTTGATGAATATGGACCCCTCTCCCCTCCCCCCCTTTTTTTGTAACTACTTTTGATTTGGCAAGAACAGCAACTTTCTGTAGAGTGATATTTGAAAGCATAGTCAATAATATGTAAAACATTTTCTGCTTGTTCTTAGTAAACAATACATATTTCTCAGGAATGCTCTTAATTCAAGTTTTACCTCAAAACCATTACCTACAATATAAGCTACTGATTACTTAGTTTATATTGGATGGGCAGTTGGCTAGGAATTTTCAGTATTATTATTTGCAATTTCAGCAACAACATCAAAATCCTTCATAATTCTGGAAGTAAACAGTGGCATATTTGTATTATTGCTAAAAACAACAATCATTTCTAGATTCTCACCATAAGCCAACTTTGACTTGAAACAATCGTTATTTTTAATCTTATAATCCTGATATTCATATTTCAGTTCACAGCAGATTGCAGTCATATAAACAAGTGTTCATTAATGTTTGTGTTATTTTAGAGGCAGATCTTGATAGCGAAAGTGTCTTCTTAATCCTTGTGGCATTCATCATTTTTGTGAATTATTTGGATGAGCGTGACGGAAGTAATTAAGCCTGCCTAAAACACAAAGCAAACAGAATAATTAGCAACAAGGAAGAAAGCAAACTTTAAAACTACTGGAAGAAATTCAGTGTAAAGTCCAGTATTGATGTACCAAGTAAATTAAATCAAAGGAACAGGGAAAGGATGAAGGAGATTGACTTGACAGTTGGAAATGTGGAATAATCTAGATCAGGGATGTCAAACTCAAAGCCCGTGGGCCAGATCCGGCCCATGGGGTACTTAAATTTGGCCCATGGAGCCAGCCTGGAAATAGCAAAGGACCGGCCCATGGTGCCTCTGGCAGCCAAAACGGTGGGGGGGCCTGCGGAGGAGAACTACAATGTTGATCCCACACTCGAAGAAATCCAATTTGATACCTCTGTTCTAGCTCTAGCTCTTCTAGTGAACTATAAACTGAATTGCTTAAAACATTCTTGGACATTTGAAAAGTTAGCACAATGAAAAGTTTTTGCTGTGTAGATATTAATCTTTAATATTTTACAACTTTCAACACATTTTGTTTTCTTTCTTGCTTGTGAGTGAATAAATAGGAAGTAATGCACTAAATTTAAATAGGTTGTCATTGTTCCAGAATAAGCTATGTTGACATATATTAAACTTTAAAATAATATAGGCAGGCTAGGTTAACCCAGAACTCAGCTCAACAATATTAATATTACAGTGTAAGGATTCCATCAAGCTAATGTTCAAGTGTAGTTTTTTAAAGAAGAATTTTCCTCCTTTTAGATTTTCTGAATTTTTAAATGATGTGGGATTTTTTTTCATTCTTAAGGCAAGAAATAAATAAGACACAATAACATGCAAAATTAATATATATGAGCATTCAGTCATAGTTTTCATATATTGCTACATTTATTAAATGAGTTATTATAAGGATAGTTTATATAATTATCCACATCTGATAAAAATGTGATTCATTTCTCTGTGAAGTTAATAATCAAATTTTACTGGTAACTTTTTCAAGAATGGTAGTTGACTTTCTCATGAGTAATTACGAGATATTTGTACGCTATTGATTGGAATTAAATACTAACAATTAATTTCCACCACTTCTCTTGTATGGAAGCTGATAAAAAGCCATCTGATTTCCAAAGTGTTTGCCATTTCATCTTTTTGTTTTCCTAAATCTGTATCTGTTCTTCTTTTAAGCCTAGAGGGCAGGGCATCATCCTATTCAATTCCAGTAATTTTGGGGATTGTTCCTTTGGGTTGTGAATGTTCATTCGTTTTTCAAAAAATAGTTAAATAATATGTTGACCATTTTATATTTTTATTGAGAAAAAGATTTAAATTAGAATCATTTTAGCCAAGTTATAAGGGAATCTGTTTAGTATCTCCTTTTGATAGAGGTTCTTACTGTTACAGCTGAAATTCCCTGAGGATTCAGTTTTACTGACCTGTCTTGATGATAGAATCCTGAGTAACCATCAAAGGAGGGAGAAACCCTATATTAATGCTGCATATCATTTTTCCTGTATATGAAACATAGTTTTTGTGGACATATTATTTATATTATCTATTTTTATAAAATCTTGAGGCAGAAAAAACATTTGATGCATGGACTGTCTCCCTGGTATATAGGATTTTCTGAAATTTGAACAAGCAACTGTTTTCTGCTATAGGAATGAAATAAGGGAAGCATGCGGCCCTCCCGAGCTCCATTTTCACTGGCAGAGGGTTGCAGGAGGCCATGGCAGCCAAAAACAGAGCTTGGGAGCCCATTTTCGCTGCAGAGGCACCATGGGCCAGTCCTTCACTGTTTCCAGGGCGGCCCCATAGGCCAGATCTAAGGCCCCCACGGGCCTTCAGTTTGTCCTCCCTGCTCTATACAGAAAGCATTATATGGATAAATTGTATTTAATCTCAGGCTTTACACTTTATACTATAGTCTAAATTTGTTCTATCTCGTTGCATATCAATAATGATAAATATGTTTATTATCCCTATATTATCTCTATATATTGGCTGTGATATGCATGGAAAATGATCCATAATGGATACAAATGCTTTTAAACTGTTACATTTCTCTTTCTAGGACAAATCTTTTTGTCATAGTTTGTATTAGATATATGAACATTGAATATTATTTGTAATTTTACTATTTTCTAACTTGTTTCCCAAGGCAATGTAGCAAATTTATTCATGGTAATATATCTACAAAAGACCATGTTTGTATCTTGTTAGTACAAAAACTGAACTGTTTCATTTTTCTGTATAAAAGTATTGCTGTCAGGTTAAGTATCTATAAATTCAGATACTTTGGGAAAAGAAGATAATATATTCTACCTATTCTGCAGATCTTTGGATATATTTAGTATATGAACAAAACAAGGAGTTCCTGTAATATGTTTCCTGTTTTGTACTAAGAATTTCAGCATGGAAATGCTCTTGTCACTCGATAATGTTGTTTTCTTGTTATTGCTTACACAGCTACTTTCATTTCCATGCTAGGATCAGATTTAACTAAACTGATGAAGCACATAATTGGGTGATAAAGATTCATTAAGTTTGCATTTATTTAGTTTGTGTTATATATATGATTCTCAAATACTACATCGAGTTCAGTTTCAAAGTGTTTCCGTTCAAATAGGTTGCTGAAGACTCTATCATTTAAAAAATAGAGAAAGGAACTAGAAGGTCAGATTGAAGTTATTGGGGAGAGAGTGACAATATTGAACTGGAATTATACATAATATAAGCACAAGTAAGCAAACAAGTCTTAAAGTCTTAAACTTTAAAAAATTGACTTCAACAAATTGAAATAACGATTCCATGGATGGAAATTCTAAAGAGAAAACTATTCAGGATTCTAAAGAAACACTGAAAATGAGATTATATATTGCGCAATCTAACACAATACCACAAAGAAAGAAAAACAAGAGATCCTAGATGAAACCAGCATGGTTGCATAAAGAACTCTCTGATAAACTGAGAGGTAAAAAGGACAAATGTAAAAAAATGAAAAGAGGGCCACATAATCAAAACAGAATACCAGGAAATAATCCAAATCTGCAAGGACAGAGTCAGGAAGGCTAAGGCTCAGAATGAACTAAAAACAAATGCCAAAACTAATTTTAAAACGTTTTTTCTGTAAGTAAGAAACAGGAAAAAAGTCAAGGAAATGATCACTCCACTAATGGGAAGAAAATGGCAAGAAGGTGATGGGTAACAGAGAGAAATGGAACTGCTTAATTAATTCTTTGAATCTGTCTTCATGCAAAAGGAAAAAAGCAAGAACAAATTAGATGAAGACTGAGACAGAAAAGGCTTCCCTGCTCATTAGTGGTCCTGAACAATCAATCAAATAAACACACATTTAGAGTGACTGTGCAATTTACTGAACTCAGCTAGGTAGTACAATATAGATCCTCCCTTGGAGTGCTAGCCACCTAATAGTGAGGAACGTCAGCAGTGGTAGTGGGAAGAGGGAAGTGGGGAAGAATGGGCCCTAGTTATGGCCTCAGAATGTAGTTGTGAGTACAGCCATTCCTCAACTTGCCCTGTCCTGTTTCTTCTTAACCTGTAGCCCACCTTTCTCAACCTTATCCTGGAGGAATCTTTGAAATAATTTTCTGGTCTTAATGATCTCTGCATAAATATATCTATAGCTAACATGGCATAGCAACTTTTTTTTTTTAAAAAAAAGCTTTTTTTTTTTGCTGAAAAAAAGGCACTTGAGGGACATGGCGATTGAGACATGGCAATTGAGGAAGAATAAGCCCAAGCTGGGATGGCCTTTCTCAGTTTGGACTCCTGAGACAAAGGGAAGTTCTTAATAAGGGGACACTGGTAGAATAAATAAAAAGCAGGTGGCTCAGTGGCTAAGACGCTGAGCTTGTCGATTGAAAGGTCGGCAGTTCAGCGGTTTGAATCCCTAGGGCCAGGTAACAGGGTGAGGTCCTGTTACTTGTCCCAGCTTCTGCCAATCTAGCAGTTCAAAAGCATGTAAAAAATGCAAGTAGAAAAATAGGGACCACATTTGGTGGGAAGGTAACAGCGTTCCTTGCGCCTTTGGCATTTAGTCATGCTGGCCACATGACCACGGAGACGTCTTCGGACAGCGTTGGCTCTTTGGCTTTGAAACGGAGATGAGCACTGCCCCTAGAGTTGGGAACGACTAGCACATATGTGTGAGGGGAACTTTTACCTTTACCTTAAATATCTAAGATTCAGCTCTGGTGAAGTCTGTGTGAAAGTACTTCTGCCTACTTTCGGCATTTTCACATTTAGTGGGTCTTTAGTAGACCTAACAGCTTCATTGCTTGTCATTACTTTCTGCACAAGGACCATCTGTCATACATTAAAACTGCTGCCATTACTTCAACAGTCATCCTGGATCTATCTCCATAGCCTAGTAGTCAAAGTGAAATAATAAATAACTGTTTCATGGTAAAATAAAGCAATCTTGATTTACTAGAGACTTCTCTATGAAAAGGCTTCAGTGTTCTGAACATTGAGCAAACCAACCAGTCTTCATGAAGCATTCATTATCTTTTAAGTTTGACTTATAGTATATTGTGTGAATAAGTAATTGGTTAGATAATTTGATGGGTGTATATATGAAGTGGAAAAATAACTAGGTGCTGGTTGTATCTTTATTAAAAAGTGGGGCCTGTAAATTTAATCTTATTTAATGCATATTAATAAAGCTTTGTTTATTTTTAAAAATGCATATTTAAAATATAAGTTTCCTAAATTATTCTTCTCTCACTACATGAGAACTTGATGGGGTTGTTTGAGATCAAGAAATCACTTGATCTCCCAATGACCCCAAAAATCACTTAAGTACAGACTATTTTCTGTCATTGGAACTTTGCCTTTTTTTAAATATTGGATGAATACAATTACCTAGAAACAATGATCAGGTCTTGGAGGACTACTTCATTCTGGTTTTGCAGCCAGTTTATTTAATGATTTTAATTATTTGTTTTGTGCCTTATCTGAACTGTGATGTTTTTATTTTAATCTAGGGTGAAAGGAATAATGGCTTTGATGTCCTTTATCATAATATGAAACATGGCCATACATCTACAAAGGAACTAGCAGATTTTATAAGAGAAAGGTAAGTGACCTTTTTAATCTTGATTTATGCAAAAATTGAAAGCACATTCCTTAAAACAGCTATGCTTAATTTGGATATTTTCCAGACCAACTTCTAAATATTCCGTAACAACAATGCTGGCAGAAAATTCTGGTTGTTGAAATATACACATCAGGTTCCAGGAATAGTTTTGTGTTTTTTTCTTTAAATACTTCTCATTGTGTTTCATATTGTGTTAACACAATTATATATTATTTAATTAATAATTCTATTGTTTAATGTATTATTTTAAACCTTTCTAGAAATTAATTTATGGTCCTGTTTCCATGACATAGTTCACCTTTCATTTACTAATCTAGTTTCTTTGCTAGTGAGTCAGTTTGCAATCATATTGAGTTAAAATTTTCAGATTTTTATTGCAAATATGTGCATGATATCTATATATTTCTCTATATATAGATATATATATTTAGATGGCTTCACTTTTTACTCTCACTGAGATTTGTATATTTTAATTTTTATGGTGATTTTTATTTTTAGAAATTATTTTAAAATTTTTATAATGATTACTTGTATATATTTGCTGATTATTTGATGTACACCACCAGAGTAGTTTTTTGTGAGATGGGTAGCCATATAAATGTGATTTGTAAAAAAATAAAATAAATATAACTTAATCACATGAGTTAGTGAGGTCCTATCCACAGCAAGCAGAAAGTTCCTACGGTAGTACCTCATGAGTCTCTGCATAGGAAGTATTGGCGAGACTTCATGATATCACACCAATGGCTAGACAGGCAGGAATGGGTGGAAAATGGGATATAGAAAAGAAAAAAAAGAAAGGAATCAGCACTTCAAGCACTAATCCCAATCAAGATGAACTCACTTCTCTCTTCCTTTAGATATAATCTCTATAGATAGCCACCTTTCTGCAGAATTACACTATTTTCCCAATATTCCACCAATTAGGGCCAGCATCCAGAAATAGCCTGTGGGATAATATGCTTACCTGTTTTGTGCCTTGCAAGAAAAATAAAGCCTTTAATGAAAGCATAAAATTACACCAAATGACTCAGCCATCCCAAAACATAAGAGTTCCAACAATAAACATAAGACAGGCTGGAAGTGTTGGAAGAAAATGTTAAAAAAGGAACACATGCCCAGTAAATAGGACATCAGACACAAGACTCCTGCATAATCTATGCCTGTCATGCATGCATTTTCTCAAATGCTTCTACTCAACTGGGAGTAGAAGCATTTGAGCTGGTGGCCAGCTCTTTGAGCTATGTAATGATTTAAGATACCACTCTAATACATGATGACATCTCTGACCTGCATCATGGGTTTTATCTTGCTTGTGTCTGTTGAATTTTGACATGAGAGGTGGTCTTAACTCTTTCCAAGGCTTTCCCCCATTTTTCTCTGCTCTGAATAGGAGGGAATCTTTCCTGTACTTGACCTGAGTGGGCACCCCAACCTGATGTGGTCTGCATAGATTAAGACGAGATGTGGTTCCTATTTCACATATGGTTGGTTATTACGAGGGAGTTATCACACGGTTCTAGTGTTTTCTGGAGTCTGAATGCTAATGCTGGCAAGAGGATTGTTCCTTGAAGTCAGGCTATGTGTAGCTAACTTTCCTCTGGTTGGCTAGGTGAAGCATTTATTTATTTATTTATTAGTTCGATTTATATGCTGCCCTTTTCCAGAGACTCAGGGCAGCCTATAATGCATTAAGCAATAGCCTTCATACTTTTGTATATACCTGCTTAGTAGGGCTTTCGGTTCCCCCTAAGCGGTGTTCTTTTTTATACAAAGTCAGCTTATTGCCCCCACAATCCGGGTCCTCATTTTACCTACCTCGAAAGGATGGAAGGCTGAGTCAACCTTGAGCCTGGTGAGATTTGAATTTTCAGTAATTGCAGGCAGCTGGCAGCTAAGTACTACTTTAGCAGCACTTAGTCCACTTCGCCATCAAGGCTCCTCCATTTGCCTTGTGGAGAGTGAGTTTTTTTTCTGGCCTTGTGTCATAGAACTATAGAACCCCTTCCTTTTACCCATTTGATGAATGGGGCTTTTTGGGGACAGGTTGACCTTTTCAGATGAGATTGGCAACTATTGGCATGCTTTTCTTTTCTTTTTTTTAATGCTTTTTTTAAAATTCACAATATTATTAATGCAAGTTGTTCCCACCCCAATCTTCACAGAATCTACTTACACATGGAAAAGAACAATATAGTCACTATGATTTTTCTTAAACAACAACAACAACTATCACCCAAGTTCAGAGTCCATGAGCTTGAGAATGTTTTGCATTGTTGTGAATTGTGGCTGTTCTCTCCAAATGTTGCTATTTCTTCACCTTTGGAAGTGTGTGAGTTCATTTTGTTACATTATAATGAGGGACCCTACTTTAATGTGGTTTAACCATTTTATTTCATTACTGATATAAATACTTCTAAGTGATATTTCTACAAGCATCTAATGAGCAGGGAGTGTTTCATTCTCTGTCATCCAGAGAGTTGGGAAAACAAAGTCATTGCCTACGACTTTGCCTACCAACAGGATATGAGCATTGCATTCCCAATGGTGATTAGGGCCTTTTCTCATTCCAGCTTTTTCTCTTGGATAACTAGATATGCAAATTAGGTCAACTAAGGCTAGAGATGTTTCATTGCAGGATGAACTGGTTCTTTTTGGGTTTACATGTAACATTGTCTAAATTGACTAAACCCATAACTTATTTGTGATGTTCTTCACAAATTCAACAGGATCTGGAAGGATGACTTTCTTAGCTGCTACCTCCATCTTATGGAACATTGTACTCTCAGAGGCGAAACAAGGCCCCACTTAATATCTGACGTTGCCACTTAACACAGGAATCTAAAAATATAATGCAGCCTTGGGGATGGCTGAGGACACTTCGGCTGTTTTATTAAACTCCTAGCCATTTGAATTTTGTACCTTGATTTTTATATTTACTTGGAAGTTTTAACCTGCTTTAATTCTGTTTTTAATTTGTGCTTTTATTCTTGCATTTATATGATTTTATGATGTTGTAAACTGCCCAAGTCACTTAAGATAGATAGTGTAGACATTTAAGTAATTAATATGCTTAACTCTGTCCTCATTGACCCTCTGAAGCTTATTGTAGAAATAGAGCCTGTATCTTAATGATTTGTCCTTTATTTTATATTAAGATTAGCAATCTCGCAGTACAATTTTAAACATGTAAGCTAAAATATAAGGCCTATTTAATTAAGTGGGTTCTTCCCAAATAAAAATGTGAAAGATTGCAGCATTAATGAAACAATAAAGCTTGGACTTAAAATAATAAGCTACAAGAAAATATTATTTGAAACATTTTTTCATTACTAGATTCCTATATATTTTATGTGTTTAAATTTTGTTTTAGAAATATTTGGCATAACATTAGATTAAAGTCTTCGCAGTTTTGGTGCTTGGTTTGTTTCTTAGTTTATTAATCCACATTTCATTTACTTTAATATATTTTACAACATTTATTTCTTCAAAAGATTCATAAAACACAGATAAGTGGAATAATTAAATGTATAATAATAAAATATGGAGATATACACATACACACATGCTATTAATATTTTTTATTTTAAAGATATCAATAAAAATCAACACAGGTGGGAAATAATGGAATGTTTCAGTATTGCTTGTTTTTTGTTAAATCATTATAGAAAATGTAGAGAATTCAAATATATACAGGTACCGTATTTTTTACACTATAAGACGCTCTGGACCATAAGACACACCTAGCTTTTGGGGAGGAAAACAAGAAAAAAAAATCTGCCTCTGCCTCCCAGTAATTTGCCTCCTGGTGATTGCCATCACTGCTGGCAGCAGTGGCAGTGATCCCCGCAGCCTGGAACAGCTGATTGGCGATATTCCAGGAGGCCAATCCAACTGCCAATCAACTGCTCATGCTAAATCAGGCTGTGCTGAAGCTGACTGTTTGCTGCAAGGAGGCAAATTGCTGGAAGACTGAGGCCGAAGGATGGGGGCCGGCAGGTGGGCGGGGCTTCGGCAACATTCGCTCTATTTGACGCACAGACATTTCCACCCACTTTTGGGTGGGTGGGGGAAGAGTGTTTTATAGACCAAAAAATACGGTAGTTTTTGACTTATATAATGGAGTCCAGAATTTGCATTTTATGTCATGGCAGTTGTAAGTTGAAGCACCTAGATGACCAACCTGATTTTATGAATTTTTTTGTATCAGTTGTTAAGTGAACCCATTGTCTCCAATGGTCATTTTTTGCTAGAAACCAGATTAAAATGTTGATTTCCAGAAAAAGAATGTAATTTAGCAATCATGTGAATTGCCGGATGTTGCAAATGGCCACAACTGTGGACTGGTTGCCAAATGCCTGAAATGTGATTGTGTCACCATACATTAGAACTTAGATTCTGGGTCGTAAGTGCCTTTTGGAGAATCTGTTGTAACGTTGAACAGTCATTAAGCAACCAATTGTAAGTCAAGGACTACTTGAATAATTTATTTCACAGTTATTGTTTGCTAAATGTTGAAACACTAATGCCAAATAAGAAATTTGAGGTGAATCAAGAGAATAGGTCTCAACAGAAACTGATTTCCATCTCTTCAAAACAAGCAGAGCCACATGACTGTCTACTGATTTCTACTTTTTGTAATCTCTCTGCTCTTTTCTGCTAAATTGTAAACACTGAACAGGTTTTGTCAACAGGTTTTGTAAAAACATAATTTAGGTCTCTGCCATGAGATATTTCATAATGACTATTTAAGACTCACTGAATGCCTGATTACTCTTAATGAGACATTCAGTCTTCTATCATTGGACTTTCGGATATAAAAACAGTGGACATATCACAGTAGAATATGTTGGCATTCTCCAAACTATTGCAGTTAGTAAGACAGGAGATAACCAATAGGGTAGAGGGAAGATTATTTCCCTGTAAAATATCTTTCTGAAACAATGTTCTCTGTCTCTTATGGTTTCAGTTGTAATATTGTCAGCACCTTTATCTCTTTTATAAGAATGGATTTTCTTATAATACTGTATATTTAAATATTTGAGAGAACCAGTTTGGTATAATTGTTAAGGCATCAGGCTAGAAACTGGAGACCGTGAATTTTAGTCCCGCTTTAGCTACAAAGCTAGCTGGGTGGTCTTGGTTCAGTCACTTTCTCTCAGTGGCAAACCACTTCTGAAATCTTGCTAGGGAAATTGGCAGGAATTTGTCCCAATAGTCTCCAGGAGTCAAAACTGACTTGAAAGCAATTGATGAGAACTGAAATGAGTTAGTTAAAAATATACCTGTATAATAAAGACACTGATGTAGGCCAACATACCTGCTTCCATAGTTGCAAAGAATTTTGAAGGTCCAAAGAAAAGGCAAGTATAGACTAGTAATCTTTAATTAAATTCCAGTGTACAAGAAATTAGTATAAGTACTAAGAACTTTCCATCATACCATGTTCTCAAGAATGTTTCATAAATGGATATATTTTTTTAATATTTGCAAAAATGGAGTCATAGACTTTTATATTAATTATTGTAGATAGTACTGAAGAATTCCTCTCTCTCAAGTAACATTGTGTAAGTAAAATTAGAATTTTCTAATACAGAAATCCGCACAACTGGATAGTACATAAATAACTGTATCAGCTCCAACTGTTTTCTTTTTAGAGTTGTATTTGGAATAGCATCTGTAACTTGAGCAAGCCATATTTAATGGAGACTTTACTTTTGAAACCCTTCCACTTGAATAGACCATTGCAGAGCTTCTATAGACTCTTTCTCTGTTGTATATATTACTGACAATGTGTGAAAAGCTGGCATTGTATGGTGTTTTAGGCAAAGTATGAAATTGTGTTATTTTAATATGCCATATATTTTCCCTAGATATTGTGTGCAATACCTAGGCATTATGCAGAATGACAAGAAGTATTAAGGAAAAGTATGAAAAGAGAGTCATGAAAAAGGTTAGGGTTAGAGGTAGGATTAAAGTAAACCATAACCCTAATTCTTTATTGAAAAGATGTATATGAAAATAAAAGCAGAAAAGAAGAAATGCAAAATAAAGTACAGGACTTTTTTACTGAAAAAAAAAAACCAAGAAAGATGAGCTTGTCCTACTTGTTGCAACAAAGAAGGCTAGAATGGCATTTTATCAGGAGTATTTTCTACTTTGCCAGTTTGCCTTTTGGCATTACATAGAATGCCTAGGAAATGGTGAAACATTAAGAGTTAAAGAGGGTCCCATTTTTAGCATTCTGTAGATTTGCAATAGTGGTAAATATCTGTAGTTCTGGGGTAGGATGAGGGTGAAGGTTCGTTCTCTGAGCTTGTGGGTTGGTTTCCGAATGTTTCGTTATTAGGCTAGGTAAAATCTTCAGAAGAGTTTAAGGGATATCAGTGTCAGACTCTCACCGATGACTCACACCTGACCCATCACAAGACCCTCACTTTGACATATCCACATCTGACCTATCACAAGACCTACTGACCACACAAAACCCTTATAAACAGAGGAACACTGACACTGACATTTCTTAAACTCCACTGAAGATGTTACCTAGCCCAGTGAATGAACCTTCAACCTCATTCTGTAGATTTCCTAGACATTCTATAAAATGCCTATTTCACACATTGATGGTAACATATATGATCTCTGAAGGGTATAATTTCCCTTAAATGTTTCGACAGAATTTTCAATATCACAGTCCGAGTAATGAATGCTGCACTTGGCCCATCTTTTGTTTTACATCTATTTGTAAAACAAAAGGTAAATTAAATCTGGAACCTTTCAACCCAGAGTCTCTACACAATGTACTTTTCACATACTTAAATGCCTTTTAATATTCCTCTGTCGACTGAACTATTCATATTAATTATTAAATTTGTAAAAGTGTGATTCCTAAATTGCAGCACAGTGCCTTGGAGCATTGTAACAAACCACAGGGGCAGCTGTGGGATATTTTAATTATTTATGACCTTAAAGGAAGATTTGGCAATGTCATATTTTTGTGAAGCTAGATTTTCAGTGACTGCTGTGACAAAAATCAATGTTGAACAGGAAATGAAGGTGGTGATGTTCAGTGCAATTCCAGGTTTGAGAATGGGAAACAACAAGTACATCCATTACTAATTAATTGCGGTTATTTAAGAATGAATTTTTTTTAAAAAAAAATTCAATTTATGTGTGCTATTTTTTGAAACAGTTGTTAGGTTATAAATACTTATGCTTTTGACCTAGCAGTTTAACAAAAAGAACTGTTAGTTGTTTCATTTGGCCTAAGGGCGATATGAAAAAATTGCTGTAATACTAAGAGCATGGTGAATGAGAAAGTTTGGGAACCCTATATAAGGATTTGCACCCTAAGGTAGACAGTTATGGGAATGATCTATAATAACTCCAAATTAAAGTTAAGAAGGTTTTCACTTCTTTATTTCAGGAAATCTAGCCAGATGAATCACCCCTATTTTATAGTAATGAATCTGGTCTAACAAGGGTATCCATTCTAAATCCCAGGTATTTTGTTTCTTGGAAACCAAGGGCACACCTAGAGGTTAAGAATTAGATAAGCTTTGTGGAGACTTCCCACCACATGCTTTACATGTTCCAGATGCTTCTCTTAGCTGCAAGTACAAATAATCAAATCATCTACATACTTTCCATGCTGCTATCTTTGACCTGGCAATATCTGATAGATGAGCCTCAGAACCGTTTCAGAAGACTGATGGAGTCCAAAAAAAATCTATGTGAGAAAAGTCTTATGGGGGTAGAAAAGGCAGTATGAATTTTTTTTCAAGAGGAGTCTGCCAGTATTACTTCATGAAGTTTAAGATGAATGGGTAGGAGGATAAATGGATGAATACACACATACACACACACACACACACACACACAGGGGAGGGGGGAGGGAGTAGAGATTGAATCAGTCAATTCTCTATCTTTGGACAATGATTATCTATCAAACTAGCAGTGTTGTTTATTTCTTTGCCTCATGAGGTTTGGAGCCAGTACAGTGGGTGTTTTGTTTACTGTTTGCTATTGGAATATTCTCTTATTCCCAGTTTCAACATTTTCGTGGTTTAAATTTCATTATGTGTAAAAGCCCCTTTAGGGTAAAGAATGAGACAGTAAACATATTATAAAAAAATATGGGAATGGAGGAAATGAAAGCTGGAATCAATATTGGAGGTTGAAAGCATAAGAATTAGAGATATGCAGATTATAATATTTTATTAGCCGAAAAGAAAGAACACTTCACTTAAGTACTTGCTAAAGTAAAAAACCTAAGTTTAAAATATCCAGGTAAATGTTCAGTATGAAGAGGGAATGACAATCTTAGATTCCATTCAGAAAGATCAGAATTCTTTAAACAATAAATAAACAATAAACGTATGGTTGTGAAAGATGGAAAGTGAGAAAAAAGAAACATATCTTCAAATTGTGAATTAGGAGATGGTTGTTAAACATTGAGCGGACTGCAGAAAGAATGACTCAGTCAACCTAGACTAAATAGGATGAAGGGAAGCTGATATCCTTCTGTGAGCTGCAGAAACAGAGCTGAAATTCTGAAAATTTGTAGATTGCCAAAGAATTTCCCCTCCATGTGCCAAGGAGAGCTGAAATCCTTTAGCGGATTGCAAGAATATTTGTACTTTTATCAGTTTTTATTACTTACTGCTTAAACTCATCTTATTAATAAGTTTTTGTGGAATTTTTTAAAAAGAGGTGGTATAATTTTCAACATATAAATGATGAGGTAGTCCTTACCTTATGACCATTTATTTAGTGACCATTCAAAATTATGATGGCCCTGAATGCAGGGACTTTCAAGTTGTGCCTGAAGTTCCAACCATTACAGCATACTTGTGCTCATGTGACTGAAATTTGGGCACTTGGCAGCATGCCAAGACTGTGGGAACACTGCAACTGAGGGGGCCAGAAAGCCTTGACCAGCTAGGCTCAGCAGTGCACAGATCTCCTGCCTCCCCCTCCCCCTCTCAAAAAGCCTACCCTTCTTTCCCATCCCCACCCCGCATAACAAAAAATCTTGGGTTGCATTTAGAAAATTAGTGTATTGACAAAATTTCCATCTGTCAATTGCAAAAAGCCACTTGGATTTGCAATTGACAGATGGAAATTGATTTACTTGGATATGCACATGTACTATGCCAATAGATTATGGCATACTAGGTTCTTAGGAAGAACTCAGCCAGTATGAAGCTACACAAGCTAAAAAAATGGCAATTGTTGTGAACATAAAAAGATGAGAAAGAATGAGAAAATCACAAAATATAAAGATCTGCAAATAGAAGGACAACTGTGGCAAAGAAAGTAAAGACAGTATTGTATATAGTATAGTATATAGTATATATAGTAACATTGGTATTCAATCCCAAAATATCTGAACACTATTTGAATACTGTTGGCATTGACAAAATCATCATCAGTCAATGTAAGAGGCAGCTTTACTTGGAATACCTTACATTCTGCGATAATACCTTTAATATTAATAAACATCTGCCTATCCCAGGTCTTTGGGAAGAATTCGCTAGGTGGATAAAAATGTCAAATCCAGTCTAAATAATCTGGCTGACTATGTGACCAACCATAATAATGCAAGCTAAGTCTAATTTTATGATGAAAAACCGTGATGACATAATAACAGAGATTAGAAGAAAAAACCCGGATTGGTGTTGTTTGCAAGCAAATGAATTTTTTTAACATTCAAATTCTAGGACAAAGCTTCTTTTCTTTACACATTAAAGGAAAGAACTGAGTTTTTTTCCATGCCCATGACACTATTCTAGCATGTTAGTACTTTGAAAGTTTACAGTTGTGGAGATGTTAATCTCTTTTTTCTTCCATTCGTGTATGATTCTCAGACTGTCTGGACAAGGCAGAAGTGATTTGTCGTTGCCTCCTATCTAGAACTGAGAAGAAAAGTGAGTGGCCCAAGGTTACTCAGCTGACTGTCTCAGGCAGAACTAGAACTCATGGTTTTCGAGTTTCTAGCTTTTATGCTTTAACCACTACACCAAACTACCTCTAACTGAGCTCAATTAAGAGTTGGACTAATATAATTAATGATTACTGTTTCAATTAATTATTCTAAGAACAATATAGATGTTGCACTTTGTTGAGCAAACAAAACAAGGTTGTGCTTTTTTCTTAATAGGGCTACAATAGAGGAGGCCTATTCAAGGTCAATGACAAAGCTCGCCAAATCAGCAAGTAACTATTCACAGATTGGGTAAGTTGATGGAGTCTAATAGCAATACAGCTTGATTCAGATTCTGTTTTAATAACAGAAATAATTGAAAGGCCGATTGAAAGCATTGGGGTGGCTTTTTGGCTTTTCTCAAAATAATCCCATTAATATTTGAAATTTCAGCATTATAGTGGTTGTCTGAAAACCTGGAAGAAACAGAATCTACAAGTGCTAGAATTCTTGCTAGGAATACAATGCTAAATTTCACAATAAAAAAATTCTGACTCTATTCTTGAGGTTGAACTAACCCTGGATCTTGCTTTCCTTAACTCTACTTGAAAGCCTTTCAACATCAGTTCTACCATATCCATAACAGACTGCTGAATTTAAGTCATGTAACTATTGTGGATTCTGTTCTATAAATGTAAAGATATTTGAAAATCCTGTGAATGATACTTTTTTCAGTTTAATAATAAGATCAGAGTATTCATTTATATTGAATTGCAGTAAGTATGACAATTATACTTGACTCTTGAGAGTTAGATCCAGCTCTAACCTTATCCACATTTAGGTGGCTAACTCTAAGCACAATATTTGCTTCTGGAATAATTAAATAGGAATCTTTTTAAAAATACATGCTACAGTGTAGGAAAACATTGCATAATATATTACCTTTCACATGATTTTGGTACTGAACTACTGTCATTTCACTTCTTCTTAGGACATTTGCACCAGTCTGGGATGTTTTCAAATCATCAACAGAAAAACTAGCATGCTGTCATCTAGAACTTGTTCGAAAGCTGCAAGAACTAATAAAAGAAGTGCAGAAATATGGAGATGAACAAATAAAAGCTCATAAAAAGGTTATATATATATATTCCTAATTTTTCTTTAATTGTTTTACATAAAATAGTGAATTGATGGGATTTAACACCTGTATGACATTTAACAGACTAAGGAAGAAGTTTCTGGGACTTTGGAAGCAGTTCAAAATTTTCAGAGTAT
Organism: Arizona elegans; assembly: GCA_022577455.1. Taxonomy (NCBI): domain Eukaryota; kingdom Metazoa; phylum Chordata; class Lepidosauria; order Squamata; family Colubridae; genus Arizona; species Arizona elegans. The sequence goes on from JAKOOJ010000008.1 coordinate 62,597,581, forward strand.
TACCCAAGCACTGCAAAAAGCAAAAGAAAACTATAATTCAAAATGCGTGGAACAAGAACGTTTGAAAAAAGAAGGTGCAACACAGAGAGAAATAGACAAGGTAACCTTTTTAAGCCTTTCTTTTGTTTTTGCATTTTTCAGCCTGAAAAATTACAGATTTTTTTTTCTAGGTGAGACAATATTAGTGATAAGTGTGATATGTTGTTTGCTTACTGGAATAGTTGTACATTAGCAAACATTTAAGCCAAAATGTATCATTTTTGCTACTTTATTCCCCAAAAGGTAAATACATTGACTTAAACATTTTGTTGTGGTATCCTGAAAGTGTATACTATCAATTCTGGGGACTATAAATCAATTGTCTTAAAGAATAGAATAGAGTTTTTTATTGGCCAAGTATGATTAGACAAACAAGGAATTTGTCTTTGGTGCATATGCTCTCAGTGTACATAAAAGAAAAGATACGTTCATCAAGAATCATAAGGTATAACACTTAATAATAGTCATAGGGTACAAATAAGCAATAAGGAAGCAATATTAATATAATCATAAGGATCCAAGCAACAAAGTTACAGTCATACAGTCATAAGTGGAAGGAGATGGATGGTGGGAATGATGAGAAGATTAATAGTAATGCAGACTTAATAAATAGTTTGACAGTGTTGAGGGAATTATTTGTTTAGCAGAGTGATGGCGATGAGGAAAAAACTGTTCTTGTGTCTAGTTGTTCTGGTATTCAAATTATGGATTACTGGCTACTTTGAGTTATCCTTAAAACAATGCTATAGAGCACTATAGCGTCGTTTTAAGGGTAGCTCAAAGTAGCCAGTAATCCATAATTTGAATCTTTAAAAAATAAATAAATAAATTTCTAGAAATGCGTATTTTATTTGGGGCCATTATTCATCTGAAATCCAAAAGAGGAACAGAAGTTACTTCACCCTCAGTACTTATATTTTTCCTAAACTGTGCGGCTGTCCTATTTCTATTTGAGAGTACAGATTTTTAATGGGAATAAAAAAAAATAGATAGAACAATCATTTTCTCACATATGTTATAATAAAACTATTACAGGAAAAAAAGTTGTTTTATATATTTTATTAAAACATTAGATGTTCTGTTAATTTTTTATGAGTTATGCATAGTAAGAATTGATATTTACTTTGAGAGCCAATGAATACTAGTAAGGAAAGATAAAGGTTGCTTGAATTCAACTGTCAAATGTATTTTTCTTGGTAATAATACAAATGTTGCTTGTTACTGCCTTCTTCCAGAATGTTGTTTTGTTTTGTTTTTACTTCCCAGAGTAATCTAAAATTCTAGGATCCCTATGCATTAGCAAAGACCAATCCTGGCTAATTCTGCTCCCAAAACCAGCCAGAACTAAATTTATGATAAAATACCTTCTCCCTCTGATTTGTCTAGGCAGCAGTAAAATCCAAGAAAGCTACTGAAATGTACAAATTATATGTAGAAAAATATGCTGTAGCAAAATCTGAGTTTGAACAAAAGATGAATGAAACTTCCCAGGTAAGCTTTATCTCCAATTTGTTAAATTGAAAATTATCATGAAGCAAATTCACTGAATCAGAATGTCTGTTTCAAACATATCTAAATCTGAACCCTACCCATTATATATAAAATAGCTAGAACCTTGTTTAATTTTTATTCCATCCTTACAGTTTTCCTCCTTTTTATTTTGTAGCATTTTGCAAGGAGTCTGATAGAAGAGAATACAAAATCCAGGTTGACTAAATACTATTTGTAATCGGGTTTCAGAGAAAATGTTTGCACATAAATGCTAGCCCCGGGGACAGTTTTAAATCTGGGCAGGTTGTTCTTTATATGCATTAATGTTCTTTTTGAGAAGAATTGTTGAACATAAACCTTTTTCATTGACATTAAATTAAAATATTTTTTTATTACAGAAATTTCAAGATATTGAAGAAATGCATCTCTTCCATATGAAGGAAATTATAGAATGTTTTTCAAGTACAATAAATGAAATTCATTTACAAATTGGAGAGGTGAGTCATTGATTGTGTTTCATTAATCATACTCTGAATTGAAGAGTCTCATATCTGAACTGCCATCTTATCAAGGTTCGTACTTAATATTTGTTTGAAATGATTTCAGAAGATTTAATGGGATAAGTATGCAATTTTTAAATATTGCATTATAATATATTGTATTATATTTTTATCATACAATGTACAAATATTTTAAATTTAAATATTTTCGTCTCTAGAATAAGAAGAAAAAAGTTTACATATGGAGCAAATATTTTATCAATAAATAATAGTAAAATGTGAATAATGCATTTTTCTCAAAGGCATAATTAATTTTTTATATTTCTGGTTGTTGCAATACTAGTGATTGTTTCTTGATTATATTTAGAGAACATCTGAGACAGAAGCCAGCATGTGGTTCTTTCCTTTGGATCACTGGGAAATTTTCTATCTATCTATAAGTGAAAATATGGCATAAAATAAACTTTCATCATACAATCATTCAAACATGGGAAATGAAGCTGCTGCTTCATATTAATTATAACATTAGCTAAATTAACTTTTATAAATACTTGGGCTAAAAAATTACTTCTATCAAATACTACAGCATTTTTAGAATTCTTGGAAGATTTCCATGTCAAGAAAAAAGTTCCCAATTATATAAAATATTCAAGAGTACTTACATAAATTGAAAAATGTTGACCTCCACAAAAGGAGAAATCAAAAAGGTTTATACAGATGAAGAGGAAAATAACAACTGGAAAAAAACCGTTTGAATTACCATACTTTTCGGAGTATAAGACACTTTTTTTTCCACTGTAAAAGAGGATGGAAATGTTGCTGCGTCTTATACACTGAATGCAGCCATTTTTGGCCTCCCGAAACCCCACCCCGCGTGTCCAGTTTTAGCCAAAAACAAGCCCGTTTTTCACAAAAACGGGATGCACAGAGGGTTTGGGAGGCCTACAGAGTGCTCCTGGGGGCTGGGGAGGGCAACCCATGGGGGAGGCCCAAAAAAGGCTTATTTTTGCAAAAATGGGGGCGTTTTTGCTCTCCCCAGCCCCCAGGAGCACTCTGCAGGGCTCCCAAACCCTCTGTGCATCCCATTTTTTGTGAAAAATGGGTCCATTTTTGGCCTTCCAACCCCCCCCCCCCCCCCCCCCCCATGCAGGGGTGAAATCCAGCAGGTTCTGACAGGTTCTGGAGAACCGATAGTGGAAATTTTGAGCAGTTCGGAGAACTGGTAACAGAAATTTTGAGTAGTGCAGAGAACCGGCAAATACCACCTCTGGCTGGCCCCAGAGTGGGGTGGGAATGGGAATTTTGCAGGATCTTTCCCCTGCCACACCTACCAAGCCACACCACGCCCACCAGCCATGCACAGAACTGGTAATAAATTTTTTTTGGATTTTACCACTGCCCCCATGCATCATGTTTTTGTCCTCCCCGGTCCCCAGGAGCACTCTGCAGGCCTCCCAAACCCTCTGTGCATCCTATTTTTTTGCAAAAACGGGATGCGCAGAGGGTTTGGGAGGCCTGCAGAGTGCTCCTGGGGGCTGGGGAGGGCAAAAATGCAACCGGGGAGGGGGGGGGTTGGGAGGCCAAAAACAGGCCTGTTTTTGCAAAAATGACATTTTTGCCCTCCCCAGCCCCCAGGAGCACTCTGCAGGCCTCCCAAGCCCTCTGCGCACCCCATTTTTGTGAAAATGTTTTTTGCAAAAATGGGATGCGCAGAGGGTTTGGGAGGCCTGCACAGTGCTCTGGGGGGCCAGGGAGGGGGAAAAACTTTTTTTTCTTGTTTACCTCTTCAAAATCTTGGTGCATCTTATTCTCCGGTGCGTCTTATAGTCCGAAAAATATGGTAAGTTAAAGAGCAAGGATACAGAAAAAGATACAGAATAGAGGCCATCTCTCAAATTTAGAAGAGAAAACAAAAGTTAATGATCAAAAGAAAAATAATATATTTTTAAAAATGGAGAATGAAGTTGCCTGGCTCTGTCTTTCACAGAGACTGCAAGAAACTGAAATCAAAATATCTTAAATTCAGAATATTTGCAGAGATCATTTCTCTGAATAAATCCATCATATTTTATTACTATAACCTTTTAGCTTGCCTGGGCTGCCTTGAGTGAAGAAGAACTGTCTTGGGCTACATATAAATATATATAATATAGTTAATGTATCTAAATAACATTTCCTTTATGTTTTTATATTCATTATTATTTCTCTTTTTTATTGAAAAAGTTTTTGAATACAAATTTTTCCCCCATTTTTCTCCCCAACCCGCCCTAACCCCCCCTCACCACCCATCCCCCCCTGTGACTTCTTCACAACAAAGACATAATTCATAACAGATTATATAATATTTTACCATCCCCTTACTCCCTCCTCTAAGTACTGACCCTTACTTGCTAATAGTATTATTAATATTGTTATTTCCCCCTTTTACCATACATTTCAAAATAACATTCTACTGTAACATTGTATAACTTCTAATTTATAACTTGTAATATTATTGTAACTCCCAATTTAACAATATTCTGCCCTTTTTCTCCTCCTCCATACTTATATCTGTATATTAATACAACATTTCAAAACAACCTTCCACTTTAAAACTATATAATAAATCCTACTTTAACATTTAATCTTTTGTGTATATTAATATAACATTTCAAAGCAGCCTACCCCATAAATCCTAATTTAACATTTATTCAACTCTATCCATTTGCTCCACTCCCCTAAATATATCACTTAAATATCCCTTTTCTTAAACTAAACAATCAGTAAACTAACATAGCATCCTGGTGCAACAGTTTGTTCAAAATCTTCAGTCATCATCTGCCCCCATCAGTAATGAGTATCCTCATATATATATAAAAGAAAAAAACAACCACCCGAGTGACATTATGATTATATTCCATATAATTGTAATTGTGGCTTTCATCAGGATTATTAATTCCCATCATCCTAATGGGTAACAACCAGATCTTCTGCGTGCCCCAGCGTAGCTCTCTTGCCTTATAGCTCAAGATGAATATAATATATTTATCAATAAAAGAAAGAAGTCCAAAATAGATAATTCAAATCCAACAAATTAAGGCTCTTTTCACATCCCAAAATTACGGCATTGCAGAGGTCTGTCACTCTCCTCAGGATAATATTAAGCAATACTTCGCCTCCACTATCTTTTCATATATTCATTCATTTTTTTAAAAATAACTGGCTTCACTGTTGCTTAATTTAGAAATTTCTATTTTTGTGAGACCTATTTCTTTTTTTCTTTTCTTTTTGTGGGTTTGATCTCCATCCTGGTTTCCTTTCTATAAATTGTATATCAACTGATCGATTTTCATTCTGCTTTATAACTTGATCTTGTTGGTTTTGCTTTCGTGTCTCATATTTCTTTTTTATCAATTGTGTATTAGCTAATTGGTTTCCATACTTGTCTGTGACTTGATGAATCATCGCGTTAGAGTCCGATGCCACTTCTCTCGTATTTGTAGATAATCCAGCTGAGGTGTCTAAAGAATCCAAAGGCAGTTTGTCCACAGCAGCCTCTATAATTCGATGTTTTCCCTTTATTTCCAGTTCCTTCTGCTTATCCTGTATTGTGCCTAGAGATGTTAAGTTCATTTTCAAAATTTTTTGATAAAATTCTTCCGCTTTTTCAACAGTATTTAGTTGGTATCTTTCTCCTTGATATCTCAATATTATACCAGCTGGAGCGTCCCACCTGAATAAAATATTTCTTTTTTTTAACTCAGTCACCAGAAAACCAAATTTCTTCCTTTCCAATAACATCTTAGGCGGGAGCTCTTTGTAAATCCAAATCTTTCTTCCAGACAATTGCAAAGTAGAATTGAAAGAATTTTGCACAATATTATTTCTTGTATCTTTATCTGTAAAATAAATCACCACATCTCTAGGCAATTGCCTTTGCTTTGCAATCCAGGAATTTATTCTATAAACTCTGTCAATCCTACAAAATACTTCCTCAGGTTGAACCTTTAAGATCCCAGCCAGAATTTCAGAAGATATTTTCCTTAAATCATCTCTGTCATTTTCCTGCAATCCTCTGAGTCTAATCGCATATTCAGTAAAATTATATTGCATCATTAAAACTTCTCTTTCAATCCGTTGTTGTATGTTTTCTGCATTACAAGTCTTTTGATCAGCCTCCATTTTAGGTTTTTCTTTTGAGCTATTGTCTTGAGTGTTTGTCAAATCATTTTCAATTTTTTGTATTCTATTATCCAAATTGTCCTCAATTTCTTCTACTTTAGACTCTAATAAGTTAGTATTTGCATCCAACTTGATCATAAATTCTGCAAAACCATTAGCCATTTTTATAATCTTTCGGTCCAAAAAATCAAACTTTGATTGCACTAATTCTTTAATTTCCTGCTTAAATTTTTCAAAGTTCTGATTCACAATCTCATCCCTTCTTACAATCTCCTCCAAAAGAAATTCAATTATATTAAAATCAGTTTTCTGAGACTGGAGATTTAGAACTTGTTCACGTAATTTATTAATGGGGGAATCCCCCCCCCCACTGCTTGTTTGTCTGGTTTTGCAAGCTTTAATGCCATATTTCCACACAGACAAACTATTTTAAAAAAAAGAAAAGAGAGGCAAAAAAGAAAAAAAAAACTTCTTTCCAACCAAGATCAATATCAGATCTCCAGGAAGAACAAAACACAAAAGTAGAGCTTTATCTTCAATTGTAGCCAGAAGTATTTATTCCGCTACTTTGTATCTTAATAGAAAACGGAAGGACTCTCCCTTTCAGCCCCTTCTCAAGCCTCGGCAGTCGCCATTTTTAAAAATTCTTTTTCTCCTTTCCTTTTCCTTCTTCAATAATTGTTATAAAATAAATGAAATACTTGCGATTCAGGGTCACAGGTCCAGCTCATATCCTTTTTAATTGTTCTGTTGATTTTTGTAGGCTTGATCTTGCCGCCTAGCTCTGCATAAGCAGAGGTCTCCCAAAGCCCGGAGCGACGGCAAGGGAAATAGGGAGCCTCATCTGCTTCGCCCCCAAAAGTAAAAAAAAACTTTTGGAGCTAGGCAGAGAGCTCTACCTGCCCCCGCCGGCTCTCTCTCCATTTCCACATGGAAATGGAGTTTTTTCGAGCCACCTTTCAGTTGTAAAGGCGGCTCTTTACAGGCAATGGGGCGGCGATCCCAAGGGATCGTGTCTGGTGGTGGCAAGAAGCAAACCGGAAGTCCTCTATATTCATTATTATCTTGTGGGGCCCCATTACTACCTGTCCAGGGCTGCATGCAGCCCATGGGCCATGGGTTGGACACATGTTATAAAGCCTTTCTCTTTCATCTTTAAACTTCTGCAGTGTTAAAATTGCTCAATAATCTTCAGCTGAACTATTTTTTTCCTGAAAGGTCCATGAAGAATTTAGAAATAACATGGCGAACACAACAGTTGAAAGTCTGATACAAAAATTTGCTGAGTTAAAAGGCACAGGCAAAGACAGACCTGGTGAGTTTTTGTTTGGTTCCTTATTTCATATACTGGTAACTTTTTTTTAAATAGCTTTCTTAAGGCCATTGAAGACAAGGTTTTGCCATTCAGCTTTGATCCAGATGCACAATAGAAATTGATTGTAGTTGTTGGTTTCTTAAACCTTGACTGCTGCTGATGTTATATGGTTTTTATAACACCCTTTGTTCATTCATTCAAGCAGTGTGGTGGTCTAGTGGTGAAGACCTCTCGCCCCCCACTCGGAAGATTGAGAGTTTCAATCCTAGGTAGTGTTAGATGTTTCTCTCCTAGAGAATGTCTAAAGAAAGAATGTCTGCTGCAAACTCCATGTGATTGTCAGGAAGGACATCTGGCTAGTAAATCCTCAGATCCATCCATTCATCCTGACTCTACAAAAATAGGGACTAAATGGTCATTAAAAGGGAGTTTTGTTTATTTAGTCATTCTTTTGATTGATTGATTGATTGATTGATTCATTCATTCATTCATTCATTCATTCATTCATTCATTCATTCATTCAGGACCTGCAAGTCAGTGTTGACTCAGGTGACTACCTGGGCTAATCCTTACAGTTTATTTGGCAAAATTTTGGAAGTAGTATGCCTTAACCACTACACCAAACTAACTGTTTTATGTAGTCTTTTAAGTGTTGTAAACCATTGAGAGTCATGTATTTCAGATGGGCAGACATATAAATTGAATGAACAAATAAAATATACTTTCTACATGTGTATAATTCTACTTAAAAAATAAAATTTAGGGAATGCTAAATTGTTAAAATTCATTTTTAAGAAACAGTTGAACTTGATACTTTTTATACTGACAATCCTCCTTTAATTCAATTTACCTCAAATGAAATTGGCTCAGTCTTAAGATCAACTTTTAATGTACCTATATCCAGGCCAGATAAAATTAATATTTAGATTTAATTTAAAAATCCACTGTATGTTCTTTAATTTAAACATATTTTATTGAATCTGGAAACTAATGAGTTCCTAAAATTTATTGTGTAGAAAAATAGACTCAAAGTATGCCTGCCTGCCTGCCTGCCTGCCTGCCTGCCTGCCTGCCTGCCTTCCTTCCTTCCTTCCTTCCTTCCTTCCTTCGCACATAACCTTATAGAGGTTACTTGATTTGCTTCAACAAAGCAATTCAGATAGCCTTCAATTGCTTAGCCCTCTACTTCAGGGGAAGACATTTTTCAATTATCTTGGTCCAGGTATTTGTGAGCTCGTCAGTTTTGGGATTGTGCCTGCCATGTGCACAGAAGCAATCCAACATTTTTAGCATGCACTGGCACATGCTGTGAAATTGTCTATAGTGCTTAGCAGAGCTGTCCATTGTAGAAGACCTTCAGTATGAAGTTTTTAGCAGGCTGTCAAAGGCAGGTGGTACTCTTCTGTGGTATTTTCCAGGCAAAGCATCCCTCTGTGCTAAGCAACTTTAGCTTTATTACTCACTACTGTACTGCCCTCAGTGCTGCCGTCAAATTAAACTGAATCTGCCCAGCCCAGAAGTACTTTGGCACGGCTGTGAAAGAAGAGTCCTTTCAGCCTACTACCATGGTACAACCCTGAGAGGAAAATAGCTGAGGGGTTTCCAAAGCAGAGCAGGGGAAAACAACATGATTACTCTTAAAAACTGTATAAAAATAAATAAAATAAAATCCACAGGTACAGTATATGTGGTACCTTGCTCAATAGTAGTAACTGTGAAAGGGATCTTGGAGTCCTAGTGGACAATCACTTAAATATGAGCCAGCAGTGTACTGCAGCTGCCAAAAAAGCCAACACAGTTCTAGGTTGCATATTCAGAGGGATAGAATCAAGATCACATGAAGTGTTAATACCACTTTATAATGCCGTGGTAAGGCTACACTTGGAATACTGCATCCAGTTTTGGTCGCCACAATGTAAAAAAGATGTTGAGACTCTAGAAAGAGTGCAGAGAAGAGCAACAAAGATGATTAGGGGACTCAAGGATAAACATATAAATAACGGTTGCTGGAACTGGATATGTCTAGTCTTATGAAAAGAAGTGGTAGGGGTAACATGATAGCAGTGTTCTGATATCTCAGGAGTTGCCACAAAGAAGAGGAAATCAAACTATTCTCCAAAGCATCTGAGGGTAGAAACTAATCAAGGAGAGAAGCAATTTAGAAGGAGAAATTTCCTGACAGTCAGAACAATTAATCAGTGGAACAACTTGCCTCCAGAAGTTGTAAATTTTTAAGAAGAGATTAGATAACCATTTGTCTGAAGTGGTGTAGGGTTTCCTGCCTAAGCAGGGTTGGACTAGAAGACCTCTAAGGTCCCTTCCAACTCTGTTATTCTAAAGATAAGATAACCTTTATTGTCATTTTTTTCCCTGTGGGCACCCTGGCACACATTAAAAATGAAATTCTGTTGCCTGCTCTCAAAAGTGTACACTTTGCCAGTTAATTTATTATTGATTATCAAAGTTAGTCAAAGCTAGCGTCAACTTTCAAAGTTTAATAAAGCTGCATCACATTTATATCTATATTATGTTGAGACTGAATATATTCTACCTTGAATTCTTGTCCCCCAAATATAAATACAGGTAATCCTTAAATTACAACCGTAATGAAGCCTGCCCATCATGATCATCAGTCATGACAGTTATAAATCATGTCACCCACATAATTGGCTCAATTTTATGACCTTTTTTGTGACAATCTTAAAGTGAACCTGTTGCTTGCTATTTTGTCCTATGATTGCAGGACACAGCAAACAACTGTAATTGCAGGCTGGTTGCCAAACGCCCAACATGCAACCACTTGACTGGGGGAAGGGGAAGGCCAGCCATGAGAATTTCGGAACTGTGTAGGCTTAGGTTAAATGACTGGTTGTAAGTCGAGTAGATGTAGGCAGAGTAGATAGATCTAATAATTCATGGAGAGTGTTTCAAAACCAGTAGGTACTAAGGAACACTGGGTGGTGGTGATATGGGGTGGGGGGGCTTTATTTTGAAGCTGGCAGCTAGAAGTGAAATGCTAATGGACTGATCTAAACAATTCCAGTTTAAATTCAATTTCTTGGAGTGGGGGCTGTATAGGATAAAAACGTATCTTTAATAAGACATATTTTCTCATCTAAAGCACATTAGAGCAGGCTGAACTGGTAGAAGGAAAAGGCCACATTAATATATTAAAAATAATAGTGGGCCATAAAGGAATATCTGGCACGCTGATCAGCTAGCAATGTTAATGAAGACTTGAAATGTTGGAGGCACCTGTTGGTATAGGATTTTCTAGGACAAAGATAGCTTGGAAAATTAGGCTGTGATGGTGACATTTTGTCCTAGTGGTGACATTTGGCAACAGTAGATTTGTTGAATTTTTTAAAAAAAATTCAAAAGCCACATGAGAGTGTTCAGAAGGCTGCATGTTATGAAAATCATGCAGTAGGCTGCATGTTGTGAAAATAGTATCCTATTTTGCTCAAGTTCAGTGCATGTTTTTACTGCAAAAATATTTTTGTTACTTCACAAAAGTATTTTTGCAACCTATTGACTAATACAACTCATAAGCTCTCTGAAACTTTTTTTGTAGATAATTTTTTTTTAAATTAAGGAATTATATAAACTGAATATGACTTTTTTGGTTTCTAAAATAATGAAAACCAAAAGAAAAAGTCTGAAGAAAAGTTAACAAATTTACAGTATGGTTAGGATCCTTTGTCTTTTCATACATTATTAAATATTTTATAATATAAATGATATTGTTCATATGCTAACTTTTTCAATAACTAATTATATAATGAGTATATGAACAATATACATTGAATAATTGTACATTTAGCAGTGGTTTTGGTTTTTATTTAGCAGTATTTCTCTTAATTTCAGTTTTCAGTATTTGTATTGAAGGTTAAATATGAAGTGGCATGAGGAGTTAGTAACAGAAAGATTGTGTATGTGTTTATAATGCAAAATTAACCTTTGTGATTGAGCTTTTACATCTAAACACTAGGAACAGTCATTTGTTTTGACAGCAAAATTAATTGAGACTAAAACAGTTGAAATTCCACTTGTATCAAGCTGTTCATTAGGAACTGCACTCTGGCTTTAGTGCTGTCAAAAAAATAACTTGTTCTACTATGATTAAATAGCAGAATGATGGTCGGTCCACTGCATTTGAGAAAGAGGTTGAATAAACTTTCTACTGCAGAAACAATTCAAAAGTGACATGTTGCAAGAGGGATAGAATGTACATTGATTTCCAGCTGAGCTGTCAACTGGCACTGAGCCAGACACGCAAAGCTTTGCAGTTTTGAAGCAGCATGTGAGGCATATGTAGTTTTGAGAAAATTGTCCTCCTTTCATGCATGACTTCCTACTAGGAGATGGGGGCAGGGCAGGGAATCTTTTGTTTTACTCTAAAACCAGCCATTCAGTTTTCTTATATATGAAGAAGTAGTTTAGTACTTATGTTATTTTTAAGTAGGGGTTGCCTTTGAAAATAGTCCTACAGGTTGATATTTGCTAAATGTATTTCACTTTGATTTGTGATTGTTTTGAAAGCCTACAGTTTTTTCTATTATTGATGCATTTTAAGAATATTCAGGAACAGTTCACCAATTACATTTTTTCAGCATCCATTATATTCTTTCTTTTTCTATTTACATATTTGATACATGTTCTAACTGGTCTAATTTGAACTGAGTATTTCAATTGTATCAGTTGACCTGCCATGACCCCATTCTCAAACCAAACTGTTTTAGAGCTGTTACTGATTAAGTGACAGGTGACTTATGAGATCTGTGAATGTTCAAGACTTCTTATTGTTCTTTTAGTGTTGAACATTTCTGTTGTAAAACAAAACATACCGTAAGAACCTCAAAATAGATTTGGCTTTGTCCCCATATTTAAAATAATTAGAAGGTTCCTATTTAGATGGATGATGATAATGATGATGATGGGTCAGTGACTTGATTTGTATTTGTTTATCCTCTTGAAAATCTATATTATACTGTAGCCATCTAATTTTCACCATTTAAATGACAAAGCTACTTTTGTTTATACATATGATTGAATTTAATACATACAGAACTCAACTGGGGAATCAGTTTGGAGTTGTGTAAATTTATCTGAGCATTCAATAGATGGCAGTATGTGGCCAACCTTGTCCCTTCTTGGAAGCTAAGTAAAGTTGGGTCTGTGGTTAGTACTTGAATGGAAGACTACCAAGGAATCCTGGGGCTGTAGACAACACGAGAGTAGGAAGAATATTCAGAAGATGATGGCATCCTTAATATTAATGTAAAAAACAACATTGATCTGTCTTATGTAGTCACCAGGAGTCTCAGTTTGAAGAGTGTCTTTATCTTTTTAAATCTTTACAGAGTTATGTATTCAATGACTCTTCTCAGAAGCCTAGCTATGTTAATTCTTTAAAAATTTTAAATATACAGTATTGTATAATATTCTTTTACATGTATATATAATGTCAGTAACTGTTATAAATGTTGTTATAAATGTATTAATTGTGGGATGATCTGATTATACTTTTCTGTTGATTCAATGAGGTGAATTCTGGGGCTTCTCATAAGTACAAGCAGAAAGAAAAAGTTTCTTCAGAAGGATCACTGGTGATCTTGGCCTTAGGTTTTAGATGATAAAATACCATTTCTATGGTAGTGGAATGAACATGGAGACATCTCCAAATTTGATGAGTTCCCCATCTACCCACTCATCTAAATTATTGATGGAAATATCGAAGAGTGCTGGGCCTAAAATAGAGCCTTGGGGTAATCCACTGCATACTTCCCTCCATGTAGTTGCAGTTCCATTGAATAGAATAGAATAGAATAGAATAGAATAGAATAGAATAGAATAGAATAGAATAGAATAGAATAGAATAGAATAGAATAGAATCTTTATTGGCCAAGTTTGATTGGACACACAAGGAATTTGTCTTGGTGCATATGCTCTCAGCGTACATAAAAACATTGAGGACTACACATACGTTAAGTGCAGTTGATCAGCCAATTACCAATCTATCTGGTGATGATGCTGTCTAATCCACATTTTTCTATCTTATCAAGTAGTAGGTTATGGTCCACTTTATCAAATGGCTTACTAAAGTCCAAGTAAATTATATCGACAGCATTTTTCTGATCCACTAATTTTGTCAAAGAATGCAATAAGATTTGTCTGGCATGATCTGTTTTTGACAAACACATGTTGGGTTTTCGTTATGACTTTGCTTGCCTCTAGGTGTTCACAGATTCATTGCTAGGTTATCTTTTCCAGAATCTTCCCAGGTATTGATTGATGTAAGACTGATAAGTCTGTAGTTTCCTGGATCCATTCCCACTCCCACCCCCCCCTTTTTGGGAGGGGGGGAATGGGAACTAAATTTTAAATGAATACATGCCTTCCAGCTCTGTTCTGTTCTGTTATTACCAAGATCTGGCTCAGACTGTCTCTGAGATTTGCCCAGATTTTTGGTCTCTCTAACCTTGACACAAGAGCTTGCATGTGTGTGTGTACGTTTCTGTATGTACATACACATACAGGTGCTATTTTTGATCCTTAAATATGTAATTCCTACAAATAGGAATTCCTCTCCAAAATAGCTATGCTATTACCACTATGCTATTTTGCATCTTATGGACAAGCAACAATATACTACTGTATAACACAAAAGAATTAATTAAAGAGTATTGTTTTTCTCTTGTTTTCAGGACTAATTGAATTTGAAGAATGTAATACAGCCAGTGTAGTTGAGGGTAAGTTTTTCTTCATTGTAAAAATGATTTAAAACATGTACAATGATTTAAAACATCCAATATAGGTTCTTTTTGTAATCATTGTATAATCTATGTTAAAATATTAAGTGAAATACCTGAAGAAGAACATATTATGTCTTTTTCGATTTAACATGATCAGTTGTGAGCCACAAATTGCTTTATATGGTCATATGAGAAGCAAAAAAAATATTCTCATAATTTTTTTTCCTGAATAAGAAGCAAACAGCTTCTCGGCATTCCCATAAGTATCTTCAATTTTTAAATTTTTTTGCATCTGTCCATTTTCAAATAAGTACAGAACACTTATTAATTGTACTCTCTGACTCTCCAGAGAATTATCTGCAAAAATTACCTACAATTTTTTTTTAGCATCCTGAGATTCTCTGGTGATTTATTATTAACTTAAAGTAGGTTGGTTTTTTTTTAAAATTATCTTCTTAGGTTGCAAATCCATCTTTGCATCATTTATTCTACTTGTCTGGGAGTGGGACAGAAATTTTCCTTATACCATGCTTACATATTCAGTCTATTTTATTGAACTTAACTTTGTTATATCTTTCTCCTTCCATATCTTATATATGTCTTTTTTAAATGTGCTTTTTAGCAGGTTATAAGCCCCTTTTATAATAAAAGAAAGCCCTATTTATCTTTTGTGAAACACGTCTTCCATTTCAGGGGTGTCAAACTAGCGGCCCGCGGGCCAGATGCATCATGCACAGGCCACTCCCACCCTTGCTCTGCAAATGGGAAAAACATCACAAAACATCACGTGATGGTAATGTGACACCGTGAGTTTGACACCTGTGTTCTATTTGAACAGAAATCACTTTGGTTACTCCAGTAAAATGATTTTTGTCAGTAGAATTGATCTGGACAAGCTACTATCTTTAAGTCAAATAGCAAGGCTGATTATTAGGGTCACCATCATATTCTTCCTGTTGCTTCACAGAAGCAACGTTCAGTTGCCTATGAAGGATTGGAAAAAATAGCTTGTGGGCCTGCTCACTCTGCTTGCTGTAAGACTGTCGGCATTTCAAGGAGCATTGAATCACCAGGCTATACCTTAGATCAGGGATGTCAAACTCAATTTCATTGAGGGCCACATCAGGGTTGTGTTTGACCTTGGGAGGCCATGGTGTATGTATGTGGCTGGGGGCGTTGCCAGGGTAGGCGTTGCCAGCTCGACATCACCAAGGTTCCGTTTTTGGCCACGACGGCCTTCTGCAGCCCTCTGCCAGTGAAAACTGAGCCAGGCTCCGTTTTTGCTGGCAGAGAGCTGAAGGAGGCTGTCGCAGCTGAAAACGGAGCCCGGGCGAGTCTCGTGCAGTCTCCCCGAGCTCCATTTTTGTTGGCAGAGGGCTGCAGGAGGCCATTATGGCCGAAAACGGAGCCCGGGCGGGGTGTACATGGCTCTCCCAAGCTCCGTTTTTGTTGGCAGATGCACCATGGGTCAGTCATTCGCTATTTGCAGGGCAGGCCCATGGCCAAATCTAAGCACTCTGCAGGCCAGATCTGGCCCCCGGGCCTTGAGTTTGACACCCCTGCCTTAGATAATAACCTTGATGTATGAGCTGTTTAACAAAATAGGAAAGTTAAGTACATGCTAGGATGGTGTTAACATTAATTTATTATTGTTGTTGTTTATTCAGCGTCAATGCCATCCAATTCCAATTGGTTCTGGACAGCAGACAGCAAAAAAAAAAAAAAGAAAAAGAAGCAAAAAAGTACAAAACATATAAGAATAACAAAAGTGGCAAATCTGATCAACAACATGTCATGCACCTGACAAGGGGCTCCAGCCAGCCTAACTCAAAGCCTATTGATATCACTTAACTCAGTTTCCTTTTGATCAGAACCAGAACAATATTGAGAGGGCTAATCCCCAGACCTAATCATGGGTTTTGATTCCCTGAAAAGTTTGTGAGCAAATATTAACATTGTGTTTGCACTGGATAAGCTGCCATTCAGCTTGACCAAGCAGATCAAGTTGAATTTAACTTGACAGATTTAACAAAGATGACACATGTCACACAAGTCATTTGAATTTTTAGGGGCTCATGGCAAACGCAATGTTTGAGTACCCCGGATATAAGCAGAAATCTTGATTCAGAGCCATGTTGAAGAATAAAAACATTAAATGTTTTAATTTTAATGGACTAAGTAGTCCAATGTATAAGTATTCCAATTTATTGGTAGTGCTGGCTACATATGGTAATCTCATGAAATAAATTATCTTCATATTTGCTACACATGTGCATTATTTCAATGTATGCTGAATAATGTACTTTTTAATTTCTATCTAATAATAATAATTTACTTGCAGGAATAAAGCCAAGAAAAAGAAAGCATTTTGGATTGTCAGGGATTATTAAGAAGGAAAAAGATCCAGAATCTATGTAAGTATGTTTCAAACAAAAATATAAAAAATAATGTTATAATAAAAGCACAAAAATTATTTTATAATTCTTACTGTAAAATGTCAAGAGCTTTTGCTTTAAAAGACTTTTAGAAATAGTCCTTTTTACTTATATTCTTCTAAACTTGGAAAATATCATTTTTGACAAGAGCATTATTGAATTAATTTCACACATACATTTTCTACACATAAGCTTATATATTATTTTATGCAAGATCGCTTTCCAGTTCAAACTATACCCTGTTTCCCCCTAAATAAGACATCCCCTGATAATAAGCCCAGTCGGAATTTTGAGCGCATGGCAATAAAGCCAAGCGCTTATTTCAGGGTTCAAAAAAATATAAGACAGGGTCTTATTTTCGGGGAAACATGGTATGTATTCCCACAATAATCTTCCTAGAGCTGAGAACTTTGTTTATGGGGCTCAAAATGTATATTTTATCCATCCTAAGGAATGCAGTTAGGTGTCAAGGAGAAAAAAAGGGAATTTGATCGATCATAAAAACCAAAGGATAGTTTGCTAACCCATTTGTTTTATCTTAAGTTTTAGTCATAACTCTGTGTAATAGTGATTAATGAAGTGTCTTAGGCATCTCTCAGCACTGCATTACACTCCAATCTTTTGTATTAGTTTAAGTGCCATTTTAAACTGAGTGTCAGTGCCAGTATCGTAGTTCCAACAATAAAAGAAGCACATACGCTTTCTGAGCAATTTAAGATTAATCCACATGCCATTTGAATAACACTTTATCCTGTATAAAATAAAGTTTTGATCAACTGTATATATTTTAAGTATCTTTTACCATTTTCTAAAACATAGCTACTAAATGGTTAAAAAAAGTGTGACATTAAAATTATGAAATTCACTTGTCCACGAGCCCCTATCCACTTATAACATAGAATAATAGGAAATGGAACAATGTTAATGCCAGCAAGACTTCAAATCCTCTCATATTTCATTACTAGATGATTTATATCTGTATCTACTACATTAAGCATGCTAATGTTGTCTTTATATATATGTAATTTTAAGAATTGACAGTCTAAACCTTTTCACGACTAAATAAAATATATACTCATTGTTTTCTAAGATGATAGAGGTTATGTATATAGCAAAATAAAAATAGACAATTCATATATTTATAACAATTATCTGATTTTTTGGTGTGTTGTTTTTATTATAGAGAATGTCCAGATGCAGATTCAGTAGTAAGTATATATGAATTGTGTGTGTGTGTGTGTGTGTGTATTAGTGTATGAATGAATGAATGATGTCAATGGAAATTCTCATTCATCCAGGTCATGGTTGTCCCAAAGGTGCTTCTTCAAGAGGCAACTGGACTTTCTGGTTTTTCTTTAAAGACATTTCGCTTCTCATCCAAGAAGCTTCTTCAGAGCGAAACATCTTCAAAAAAACCCTAGAAAGTCCAGTTGCCTCTTGAAAAAGCATCTTTGGTGTATATGAATAATTTCAGTTATAATAAAACAGTTTCAAGCAAGTGTCAGTTTTATCATCTGTTTTCTTTCTAACTATTTTTGGCCATTTATCAGAATTTAACTCAAGATGGCAGATAGGCAGGCGTTTTCTTTCTTTTTTTTTGTATATATATTTTTTATTAAGGATTTTGATTATTATAGTAAAAAGTAATACAAACTTAAAGAAAAAAGAATACTAAGAAAGTATAAAAAGTATAAGAAAAAAGAATGTTATGACCTTCACAGAGTCCCCACAGCACCCCCTCAACATTCTGGTGCTTGGCAATCGGCATGTATTTATGACAGATGTTGGGGTCATGTGGTCATTATTTGTGACCTTCCTAGCCAGCTTCCAAGAAGAAAAGTAAGAATGTTCTGATGTTCAAACATTTCAAACACGGTCACTCACGCCCTTGTTACCTCCCGGTTGGACTATTGTAATGCTCTCTACATGGGGCTCCCCTTGAAGAGCACTCGGAGGCTCCAACTAGTCCAGAATGCGGCCGCGCGGGTGGTTATGGGCGCAACTCGTTGCGCCCACGTGACACCCCTCCTGCGTGAGCTGCACTGGCTCCCAGTGGTCTTCCGGGTGCGATTCAAGGCGTTGGTTACCACCTTTAAAGCGCTCCATGGCAAAGGACCCGGGCACCTTCGAGACCAACCTCTGCCACCAACAGCCTCCCACCGACCAGTCCGCTCCCACAGAGAGGGTCTCCTCAGGGTGCCATCGGCCAAGTTATGTTGGCTGGCGACACCCAAGGGGAGGGCCTTCTCTTTGGGAGCCCCAGCCCTGTGGAATGAACTGTCCCCGGAAATACATAAGATCTCCGACCTCCGGGTGTTTTGCTGCACACTAAAGACCCTGTTGTTCCGCCAGGCCGGGCTATCAACACAATAATTTTAAATTGGGGTATTTTAAATTTCTGGGATTTTAATTGGAGCCTAATCTATTTAATAATTTTAAATTTTAAATCGTTGTTCTGTTTTGTGTTTTTAAATAGGCTGTACACGGCCCTGAGTCCTTCGGGAGAAGGGCGGTATAGAAATAAAATTATTATTATTATTATTATTATTATTATTATTATTATTATTATTATTATTATTATTATTATTATTATTATTATTATATTTTACATAACTTCTGTCAAGATTATCCTCTTCCTGCAAGTCATAAATCAAAGGATGATTGTCTTTGGTGGCTAACCTACAAGGAGCTACACTAATGACTGTGTCCCTGGCACTGCCCTTTTATTTTAAAGATCTTACTCTTATTATTTGGCTCTTCCAGTTGGCCTGGGGACCAGATGAGGGAATTCCGTGCTGGAGATGGCTGCTAGATTGATTCTATTCAATCTATGCAGACTCTATTCTCCCCCCTCCCACACACACACACACACTCCATTCCACCCATCCATCCTTTTGCCCATCCTTTTGATTATTATTCTCGTTGTGTTCCTTTGTCATGGTTTGTTTATTCTATTTTATTTCTGTTTGCACTTTTTTTCATTTTTCTTCCTTTTTATTATTGTAAGCTGCCTAGAATAGTGCCATTGCAAGAATGGTGTCAAATAAATTTAACAAATAAAATAAATAAAATAATTACTTTTATAAGAAAAATTATATAATTGCCAGGATATTAAGCAACAGGATGAGGCCTTAAAGAGGCAGTTAAAGTTCATGGATATGCTGCGAAGATTGTTGCTTCCAAGCTACGAAGGGTTAATTTTGAGAGTTGTACTTAGCCCCCAGTATTTCTGCTTTGAGAATGGTGTCTTCAGTCAAGACTTTTCAGCCTAAATTAGTTAACTGTTTTCATATAGCCTTTATATATATATAGCATTTTAACTGTTTTCCATGTAGTATTTCAGCTGTTTCTATCGAGTATGTGTTCCACTGAAACATATTTTAAAATAAGTTATTTTTCCTTCCAGAACATTCCAGATGTCGATGATGAGGGGTATAGCATTAAACCTAAAGATTGTCAGAATATCCTTTGTTGTCATTATACTTCGTATTTTGTTATATAAAGCATTAAATGATGTTATAAAGCATTCTGTCTGCAGTAGTTGGATACAATATTAATTACCGGTAACTCGGTATTCTCAGAGTATGGATCTCAACCCCCGGGAAGGAGTGCTGGTTGCAAAATAATGAAGTTTTCCTCACAAGCTGGTCGTTTTAATACATAAGTGTTCTGAACAGAGAACAACAGAACAGTTCCACCACTCTTTTCTATACCCCCCCCCTTTTTTTTAGCACATTACTTTTCCTTTCAAAAGAAAGGGTGATAATGTCTGGAGGGAGAAGGGTATTATGCAAAATTCTGACCCTTGTTCTGCAGAGACAGCTATTAGAGACCGCTGTGAGGAAGCAGAAATTGCAAGAGTATTGGGAGGGATACCCAGTACTAGGCTGGAAGGGACAGAAGAGATATGCTGTACTGCTATCTCAGTGCAGCTTCATTGACTGTGAGAGTGCCAAAAGCAACTTACAGCCTGCTAGTCTTTCGTAAGCTGCAGTATTTTATGATGAGTTTTATGGAAAACTGGTATAAGGCAATAAGACATCCTTTCTTTTCCATGGTATATGGACTACAATTTATTAAATAAAAGGAGTATATTAATTTATTCCTCAGCTCTAACCCCAGTGAATTATCAGTTTTATTCATTCACTGGGTTGGGATACATTTGTCATTAGTGGTGTTTGGGAACCCTGCATTAATTGATCAGTCTTTTCCTTAACTGCAAATAACATGCCAAAGAAAACCACTTTTATTCCTCAAGTGATTCTGACTCTGAAGATGATGAACCCAGAAAGTTCCGTGTGGAAATCAAACCCGTGCATTCAGACTCTAGTTCTCATTATACAGTGCCTTCTTTGGATGAATTAAAAGAATCAATAGGAAACATCACACTTTCACCAGCTATATCTGTAAGTAAACTTTTATAGGCTATTTAGTATATAGTAATAGGGAAATATACCATAGTTAATACTTTAATAGGAACATTAACTTATTTGGCATAACTTTTTAGCGTATTTTAGAATGCTTTATTAAGATTTTTTTAGAGAAGGAATGGAGCAATTAATGTTACATTCAAGGAACATATATGAATACAAAACAGCAGTGAGAAAAACAACATCAAAGAAAGAAACAGTACAGCTGAGTAGGTTAGCTGTACTGTTTTAAACCTTATTTTCTACAGATTTGTGTAGCCCTATAGCATAAACATGTAGTCGTTTAGTTCAAACTGGCATCATTTGTATTTTGAAGTCAGATGCTTTAATTATGTTCAGCTACAGAGAGATTTAAACTACTTGTGACATATAAGAGCTAGACATTTTCTTGGTTTTTTGTTGGGCTCCTTTATTTATTTTATATCTAAAATATGAGAAACAAAGGTTTTCTTCAGTATATCCAGTTACAGAACAGCCTACATTTTGTAGGGATGATCCTGAATAACAGCAAATCTTTTCCCAATTTGAATTTGTTTCAAGGAAGCAAAATCATTCTATCATCCAATATTTCACTCCCATTATCCATTGGCTTTTGTTCTGTTGCAAGTATGGGAAACTCTCCCAGATATCTATTTCTCCCAGGGAAAAGAAATGAAAGATGTTCCAGAATAGTCCATAGATTCCAATTTATTTATTTATCTTAATTGCTGAATATTTATAAACAACCTAATCAAGAAGTCCCAGTGGTTTACAGTATATATAACATATATTCAAAACTCCATAAAACTCCAATATTGTTGTGTTAAATGGTGCTGACTACTTTATTACAACTTTCAACTTTATATAAATTGTGGGAACATCACGATAGTGTAGACTCTAGATGCCCAAATTTACTCTAGGATGGATAATTGCAACTTTGAACAACACTTTGTTAAAGAACAGTTACAAAATGCAATCAAACAAAAAGTGCTATTATTAGGTCAGTGGATTTTTTTAAAAGAAATATTTCCCAACAAAATAACAGGATTATTTTAAAACTTTATTAACACTGTGGTTTGATGCTTCAGCCTTGAAAATTAGAAAAGAATATCCTTTTGTACATATAGCATGTACAAAACTGTGTGTAATTATGTTTTCCTTATTTTATTTCCTATGCTAACAGAGACATAGTCTTGTAAGTATTAAATCATATTTAATTAGCAGTATCATACTGCTTGATAAGGAATTGTAGCTAGAATATTGTAATGGATTTTATATACTATAATGTTCTGTAATACACAGTTCACTCGAAGCTGCCAGTTAGTTTTATGCCATGAAAATTGTAAAATTATTTGTCCTGGTAATAATAAATTAATAATAAGACAACCGATGAAATCCTAGTGTAATCTTTTATCAACATTTTTCAAACCTGGAATCTAATTAGCCTCACACCATAAGAACAGGATTTGATTCACAGATAGTCCTTGACTTACAACCGCAATTGGGACCACAATTTCGATCATAAGCCATGAAGGTCATAAATCAGGCACCCATGTGACTGGCCTTGATTTTATGACTGTTTTTAAAGCAGTCATTAAGTGAATCAAGTCATAAATCAAAATACATCCCAGAAACCAGCAAAAAACACTGGAAATCAGCAAAAATGTTTCACACCAGGGTCAAATGTCTATGAGACACTACAACCAGTTTTAAGTATAAGCTGATTGCCAAGCCTGAAATGGGATCATGGGATCATGGAAAGGATGCAGTATTTTACAACAGCCAGAAGTGTTTTAGGAGCTATAAAGAAGCTAATTTTCTTGATAATATCAATGTTCTACCATGGTGTATTACCATCTCAGTCATAAACCTATAAAAGATGGAATGTAACATCTGTGTAAAAGCACTAATCTGTGACCATCCTGATGTTTCTTTAAGATCAATATGATTTGAACAATGAATTCTGCCATTCTTTTTACCTTAGAGCTGAAAACTTGTTCCTTATAAGTTTAAGCCTAAAAAAATAAAATGTCCCAGGTCTTTGCCAAGTCAAAACTAGGATGGGGCTTGTTTACAAGCTGCATTTCCAAGACAGCTTTTGGAGCGGTTATGACAGACATCTAACCTTAGGCAAAATGGTTCCAGTAATCAATATTCATTTTTACCTGGCAATTCAGTAATTCATATCTCATACCAAGGGAGTGAATTTGTATATCAACTTCATATAAGCTGCTATTATGATTTGTTTTATCTTTTCCATATTTTTAGTTTCATATTTGTTAAGTGCACATTTTTTACAGCAGGTTTAGAAAATTGGCTTTCAGTATAGAGTGCCAGCTGATTTTTTAAAATCATCCATAGTTGTATTTATTATTTTTATTACTTAGAAATAATATTTGCCAGCTTCACTAACTCAGTTAAAAAAAATGGAGGACTTTTGTAGTAATGTCAAGCAACCAAGATGGGATGATTTTATTGTATAA
This sequence comes from Arizona elegans, assembly GCA_022577455.1. Lineage (NCBI taxonomy): Eukaryota > Metazoa > Chordata > Lepidosauria > Squamata > Colubridae > Arizona > Arizona elegans. The sequence continues at coordinate 62,621,169 of JAKOOJ010000008.1, forward strand.
AACAATTGTGAGGTAATAATGCCATCTGATGTTCCAAATTTAAGATCCTAAACATTTATCCTATATATTTTATTTATATGTGTCATTCATTTTGCTAAGGCTAATATTTGAGATTGCCTTTGGAATATTTCCTGCCTTCAACTTTTCCCTTAATTTACAAAGAAAATAATATATGTTTACTAAAATTTGTTTTTTCAATTACTTTACATTTAGGCACAAATGAACCGGAATGCATCTAGTAAGTTTGTCTGGTGACTATCAGTGACTTTTTTCTTACGTGTATATCAGATTAAATGTCCTTTTTTATGAAAATAGATTTGTGTAAACCATGTTTTTGTATGTCTGCAAATGTATGTATAATGTGAGTGCAGGATAATTGAGTTTCCTTCTGTATTGAGAGTACTCAACACAGGATTTTCCCCCCAACATGAGTAACTTTAAAAGGATATATCTTTTGCCACTTACTCAAAATATAGTTATAGGCAGTCCTAGAGTTATGGCAGTTCATTTAGCAACAGTTAAAAGTTACAACCCGCCCCTCCCCACAAAGTACTTCAAAGTTACATGTTGCAGCACCCTAATGGTTGTTCGTCCTTATGACTGACTGCATAGAACTGCAACATGCCCCCTGCATATTTCCACCCCTTCCTGCCTGCTGTGTCCCCATAGGCACTAGGCCTACTTTGCTAGCCACAGGTAATCATTCCACTGTGTAAAATATAAGCTTAACACTGTTTAAAATAAATATATATTTTTTTGCTTTTGTAAGGTAGCAAACTTTTATTATAAACAATTACAAGCATTGTTTTCAAATACACTTAGAGCCCTGTGACAGCAATATTATTATTCAATCATACATATGGTTCTTTATGTATGTCTCTACAAGTAGTCCTTGACTTATGATCACAATTTTTCCCCTCTTAAGTAATTAAGTAGCTTGTTGCATCTATATGGAGTGTGTGTGTGTGTGTGAAAGAGAGAGAGAGAGATACTATATATTGAGAGAGATACAGTAGATATAGATATAATAGATATAAAATCCTCAGGAATTAAGCAATATGTTTTGCATGCATGATGCCTGTCTATATTGTGTGTATGAATGTGTTTAACTCTGTTCATGCAATGTTTTCTACATGTGTGTTGAGAAACATGAGGCAGGCTGCATATGCTCTATTCTGAGTTAATGATCAGGACAGAAGGGGTTTAATGGACGAGTCACCAGTATTCCAAGTCATGCCCAACTATTTTTCCAGTGGTGAAATCCTCCACGGATTGCCACCGATTTGCTGCCCGCACATGTGCAGTGTGCACCAAAAGCACATGCACGTATGTGCAGTGCACACCAAACGCATACTGCGCGCAGAAAAAGGAGGCTTAACAAGGTAAGTAGAACAGCGGGGAGGGAACAGCTGTGCCGCGGGATTTAGATTTGCTAGACAGCAGGATTTCCTGCTTTCTAGCGAATATAAATCGTGTGGCACAGCTGACCGTTGGAAATACCGGTTTGCCCAAACCGGTAGCTTTTATCACTACCAATTCGCCCAAACTGGTGTGAACCAGTAGCATTTCACCACTGTATTTTTTCCATAAGAGTGCTTGGGAAAAAAATTTCTGGAATGCCTTTCTCCATAGCTACATTTTCAGACTCTTAACTCTAGCCATTCTCAAACTCAAACTTTCCTTTGTTAGTTTCTTCAATAACACCAATTTTTATTTCATTTTGTTCTAGTTTTGGAGAGTTACCCTACTTGTTGAGCCTCTTTTATAATCTATGTCCAACATTCTGTTGAGTTAAAAACAATAGTTAAGTAAAAAAGGCAAATATGGCATGATTTACAGATTTATTTATTTTTTATTTTACAATCCTTTAATACTCCCCTCTGAGTCATGTGATCAGGAAAGGTTGAGGGAATGACTTATATAAAAGGATTTGGCAAAATTTCAGTATTTCAACATAATAATTTAAGACAATTCTTTTTCTTTTTCAAGGTGTTAGTTCCTTTATTGTTAATTACTAAAAATCAATTTGTTGCCATTTTGATATGTGGCCTGGGATATCAAGGAAATTGATTCTTTCTTCAGGAACTGTTGGGGCTGTTCAGCAATATCTGAAAAGCCAGAGGTTTTTGTTTACGTAAGCAAGGGGTGACCACTAATTCAATACAGATTTGAAAGATTGCCCATGTTGCATATAAACCCAGAATCTATCAACCTAAAAGTCAAACCTTTCGTTTAAATTGCCTTTCAGAAAAACTGTTCTGTAAAGATTTTTTTCAACTTTTATTTATTTATTGCATTGTTTTATATCCCATTTCTTCCACTGAAGTTATATAAATATGCTGCATTTATGACACGTAATGGGTAAATTATAAATGATTACATTAACATTGTAATCAAACAATATCAGATCTGCTGGAGAAGAAAAAACCAAATTCTTTAATTTTGGGGACTGCCTTTCAACAGGACGGTTAGATCGTTTTATGGATCTTATGGATCTGGTGTTGTCCTTCATGTTCTTGGAATATCCCTCATGTGAGAATTTGTATTAGATAGGAAACGTATCACAGCAAAATATGACAAAACCAAATAATTTAAATTGTAGTACATATTAGTTTTTCTTGAACATTTGAGTGAGTTTTTGTTTCCACTTTTATCAATTGATATTGTGCTTTTTATAAAAACCTGGCTGATTTTGTTAATTTACTATTATATATTATAATATATAATACATTATATTTTAATATATTAAATATATATTATTGTTAAATATGTTTTTAACAAGTATATCTTTTTAAATAGGTGAAGAGTTAACAAAATCAAAGTTTACTGCTTCATCTAATGAGTAAGTTTCATATTTGATATTCATGTTTATTTGAAAGGCATTGAATATTATTTCGCAAGATTTTTTCCAGTTTGCAGCATTCACAGCTTGAGTTAACATTACAGTTTAGACATTAGGAAACATGTTTTTTATTTTTTCATTTTTAAAATTCAATCCTTCATTCTGTTTTGTTGTTAATTTGTGCTCAGATTAGAATAAATATATGTGTTTAACTTTGGTTTAACTTTTAAAAAGCATTTGTAACCTGAATTTGGTAATTTTTCATAGAGTTACATTTTACATTTATTTTTTTAAACCTTTGTTTATCATTTTCGTACTGAAATACAGGAAGCTACAATACCAGCAGAATAATAATAATTATTATTATACAATGAAAAATAACTAGCTATGTTATAGTGATTAATCATTCCACTGTGTAAAATATAAGCTTAACACTGTTTAAAATATATTTTTTTTACTTTTGTAAGGTAGCAAACTTTTATTATAAACAATTACAAGCATTGTTTTCAAATATACTTAGAGCCTTGTGACAGCAGTATTATTATTCAATCATACATATGGTTCTTTATGTAGTCTCTACAAGTAGCCCTTGACTTATGATCACAATTGAGCCCAAAATTTTCATTGCTAATCAAAACAGTTGTTAAGTGAGCCAGGCCTCATTTTATGAACTTTTGTGGCATGGTTGTTAAGTGAATCATGCAGATGTTAAATGAATCTGGCTCCTCCATTGACTTGTCAGAAGCTCCCTAAGAAGATTGCAATGACAATCTCATGACCCCAGGACACTGCAACCATTGTAAATACATGCCAGTTGCCAAGCACCAGAAGTTTGATCACGTGACTGTAGGGATGCTACAGTGGACATAAGTGTGAAAACTGGGTCATAAATAATTTTTTTTTTGTGCTGTTGTAACTTTGAATGCTCATTAAACAATTCTTTGTAAGTCAAAGACTAGCTGTACTTGGCTCTTTATAAAAATAAATTAAGAGTTTTGGTGGCATTGCACCCCTAGTTTCATTGTCTAGGGAAGTGTGGCTTTATCTTTTCTACTCGGTTTCCTTAAGTCCTCATAGCATAGTATCTCTAATTACTTTTGCTTGTTAAACTAATGAAAAAGAGAAATCCTTTTATGTCATAATGGCATAATCTTTTTATGTCATAATTCCAAATGTCTAGAGCAGGGGTCTCAAACTCTCGGCCCATGGACTGGATGCGTCACATGCTGCCCACACCCACGCCCAGTTTAGCGAAGTCCCGATATGTCACGTGACGACGCCGTGATGACGCGAGTTTGACACCCCTGGTGTAGAGCTTTTTTGCATTTTTCTCTATTCTATTATGTCAAATGAGGGCATTTTATTGGCTTTTCTTTAATAGCCAGTAGCTCTGAAAATAGCTCCTTTCTAAAATTTGTTTGAGAATAGAACTATTTGCAACAGATTAAGGTCTCTAACAATTCAACATGTTTCTTGTTCTGTTTATTGGAGATAGTCTGAACAATTCTCCCTCATCTTCTGCATGACAAAATCACATTTAGAATCCAGAATAATGACTTATCTTGATCTTAGCACAATGCATCTGTTGATTCATCCTAAACTTTGTTTTCTTTTTGTATCTTTGTCACATCGAAGATTCATGTTCCATTTATGTTTAGATCATTTTTTTTTTGCATGTATTGCTTCCTATATTCCTTTACTTGTGTCTTTGACTTTTGTAAACTTTTTTCAATGAAGGACTTTGCATTTGACTCCTTGACTCTAAATCCATTTTGTTGGTTTATGCCCACTGTTCCAATATGCTGAGATCTTCTTGAAAATTGATATTGTTTAAAATGTTTGCTGTCCGTCTATCTTGTGAGCCTGCAACCTTCATCTAAGCCTTTCGAAAATATGTTGAACAATATATGACCTAGAACTAAGACCAACACTTCCAACTTAAACATTGATATAAATGTTTGTGGGTTGTTGTTGTTACAATTTTTCAGGTAGTTTTGTGTCCAACTAAAGATAGCATATTTTACTATTGATTTCTCGAAATTAAGGTACACTGTGATTTGTTCTTGATACACTCATGGTGCTTCCTTCTAACCAGTCTTTTCTAAAAAATATACAAACTAGCTACTTAATTGTCCCTGCCAGAGCTTTGCCTGTTAATCAGTGTTTTGCTGATCAGTCCATAGTTGCAGTTCCTGCTTTTGTTCCCTTCTGCCTCCCCCTCATTTTTTAAAGACACAATTTGTCCTTCTCCATTCTTCTGCCACAATGCCCACCTTCTGTGATCTTTCAATTATAGAAGCAACAAAAAAGGCTCATTTACCTCTGTCAGGAAGAGATGACATCTCAACCTCTTTAAACATTCTTAGGTGTAATTGGTCTGATTTTGGCAACTTAAAATTGTTCATGGTAGCCAGGTAGCTTATTTTCTCTTTACTTACTTACTCCTTGTATCAGTTGTTCTGCTTAGATCCATTTGAACTCAGTTCTCTGTGAAGAAGACTGAAGCAAAGTAGTAACTGAGGAACGCTACTTTCTCCCTGTTCCTTTGCTGTCCTACCATATTCTCCAAACATCAGGCCCAACCTTTCCTGTTTCTTCTTACTTCTATGGACAGAGGTAAATGAGCCTTTTTTGTTGCTTTTATCTTCTCTGGCAAGCCCAAATTCCCAAAATTCTTTTGGGCATTCTACTCATATTAGTTACATGCTGGTATACTTCTTGATGATTGCAATCATTCGTCTTTCATTTCCTATACATATCCCATTTAACTCTTAACTCGATTAAAAATTAAAAATCTCTAAGCACCCACAATGGTTTCTTAAGTTTTTCTTCTCATTGGAATTATGTGCTTCCATATCTTATTTTAAGAGCAGGCATGTTATATTATATATATTATATATATATATATATATTGTGTGTGTGTGTGTGTGTTTTTCTTCTAGCCAGGTTTTCCCTACGTAGCTAAGGTTTTTTTGTAGCTCCAGCTCAGTAGAATCACATCTACTCGGTTCTGGGCTTTTTTCCTTTCTAACACCTAGCAAGCTCTAACTGCTAGGTGGGAGACCTAAATAGATCCATTTCTAGCTCATTAGCTGTCATCAGTAGGCCACACCCATATCCTCCCTGTAAAGGTACAGTATCAATTTTCTTACTTCTTCGTAGGGTTTATGTGTGTTTTTCTTCTAGCCAGGTTTTCCCTACGTAGCCAAGGTTTTTTTTGTAGCTCCAGCTACATAAACCCTACGAAGAAGTAAGAAGTAAGAAAATTGATAGTGTACCTTTACAGGGAGGATATGGGTGTGGCCTACTGATGACAGCTAACGAGCTAGAAATGGATCTATTTAGGTCTCCCACCTAGCAGTTAGAGCTTGCTAGGTGTTAGAAAGGAAAAAAGCCCAGAACCGAGTAGATGTGATTCTACTGAGCTGGAGCTACAAAAAAACCTTGGCTACGTAGGGAAAACCTGGCTAGAAGAAAAACACACATAAACCCTACGAAGAAGTAAGAAAATATATATATATATATAATATATATAATATATATATTATATATATAACAATATTATATATTTTATATGCAGCTGAAAACAATTTCTCTTCACTCAGTGCAGCCCAGATAAGCCAAAAGGTTGGACACCTGTGTTTGAGAACATTTCCGAGTCCTTTGGATTTCCTTATATTGAGGATTTCTCTAGCTGAAAATCTTCCTAGTAATTTATTGAAATCGATTCTCCTGAAATCTGGTGTAGAGTAAAATTATGTCCCAGTTGTTCTTCCTGTAGAATCTAACTTCATGATTATATCATTACTTCTTCCAAAATTGGGCATTAATTCTATTTCTTCATTGTTCTTCTCTATAATTAGGATCATATTTTTTATTTTATTAAATTTAAAGGTCTATCTTGCAATTCAAGGCCGCTGTAGAAGTAAAAGTTCCAGTCAATAAGCAGTCAAGAAACAACAGCAATAATCATTCAGCAACTTTCCCCTTCCTTGGCTCTTCCTCTCTTTGTTCACTCAGTCAGCCTAATGGTTTCACTCTGGAAATAGGTGTGCGATTTATAATAGTTCTCAAATATATTCTCATTCATGTTCTCAAAATAAATGCTAAATCAGAAAGCTTCAGAAACTTTTACAAGTAGTCCTCAGTTAATAATGGTAATTGGGATGGGGAATTCCATCATTAAGTGACATGGTCCTAAAGCATGATATCACATAGCCACACTGACTTACAACAGCAGTTGTGGTTGTTAAGCAAATCCCACACAGTCATTAAGTGTGATGTCTTGTGATTGCCATTTATGGACTCCTGCCAGCTTCCCCCATTGACTGCATGTGTGAAGTTTCATTGGAAGGAAAAATGTACTTGTGGAGCACCAATCACTGGTTGGATGTATTATTTTTGCCTGCAAATTGTATTCTGTAGAAAGGGCTGCTTATTTATATTTTTTTTAAAAAACTAAAAATTCTGGGGCACCCAAGAGAAACACTTATTTTTTTGGAGGGAATGACTCTACGTATCATTTGTAAGATCACACTCTTTATATATCAAAGGTCATTTTGAAGAGGACAGAATGTTTAGATTAGATAGGGGTAACTGTAGCTGCGTATGTGTGTATAATTTTGATTTTTTTAAAACCCTATTTTTCATGCATTATGTTAAATAAGGATCTGGCCTGAACAGTCAAGATTTTTATTCCTGCAAAACTCAATATATGAGAAGGACTATCCTTTGATCCACAATCTGCAATAATACTAGGCAGATCATAGCCAAAATTAAAATCTTCAAAGTAGAGATAGTGAGTTGTCTTGTCTCTGATGCAGTCCCAGTTAGTGGCTATTCCAGTTGGAGAACTGGACCAATAAAAATCTCTTTAAGGAAATTAGGAAGATTCCTATTCTTACATTTATGTTTTCTGGAAGGGAGGTTCAAAGGTATATTTATACAAGATTATTTATGCTAAAATACCTTGGAAATCAATAGTATATGACCTACTATATTGTCAATTGTATTTAAACTGTCATTAAGACTTAATTAGATCTCTAAACAACCAGACATAATAGGAAAACAGGTCCCTATTTTCTTCTTCCTCTCTTGGCAGTTACCTTAGATGTGATTTTCACAAGAAGCTAAGTTCTGCTCAAAACTCTATGCTGTTCTTCACAAAATAATTTGGTTTTCCCTATTTAGAATCCTATTTAATTTCAGGGCAGAATTTTAAAACAATATTGAATAACAATTAATTATAGTTAACAAATTTATCTTCATTTATTGATGCTTATCTTCCAAGAGATACCATATAAGAAGCTGTTAATTCTGTAGGGCAGATCAGATCAACAATCAGATGTTGCACAGACCTAAAACAAATGCTATATGTGAATTAAAATTTAAAGTATTTTATTGATTTGTTTTTACATAGTAAGTTGTTTAAGAACCCAAGGCCTGCAGGCCAGGGGTGAAATGTAAAATTTGTTACTACCGGTTCTGTGGGCGTGGCTTGGGGGGGTAAATGTGTCGGTGGGCATGGCCAACTTTTTTTTTAAAAAAAATTTCAAAGCATTTTTTCTAATGCTTTGAAAAGCCTCTGCCAATCAGGCAACTCAGCTGGGATCATCAGAGACTTTTCAAAGCATTTTTTTTACCGCCTCTTCGGCCAAGAGATTGCAGGAAAAAATGCTTCAAAGCATTTTTTTGTCGGAAGAGGTTATAGAAAAATGCTTTTAAAAGTTAAAAAAAAAGCCTCCAATGATTGTGCGGCTCAGCTGGGCATGGGTTTGTGGGGGGCAGGGATTTTTGCTACTGGTTCTCTGAACCACCATCCGAACCGGGAGCATTTCACCCCTGCTGCAGGCCACTTAAATCCAGCGCGTGGGGCCAGCCTGGAAATACCAAAGAACTGGCCCGTGGTATCTCTGCCAGCCAAAATGGGCCACAAAGGGTGGCCCCTGCACAGCCTGTTTTCAGCCTCCCTGGCCTCCTGCAGCACTCTGCCGGCCAAAACCGGGCCATGAGGACACCTCCATGCGGCCCGGTTTTGGCCGGCAGAGTGCTGCTGGAAGCCGGGGTGCCTGAAAATGAGTGCCTCATTTTGGCCGGTAAAGTGCTGCAGGAGCCATCCATCCCATCTCCCCCCGCTCCCTGCCGGCCTGCAGAAGAGAACTACAATACTGATCCAGTGCTCGAAGGAATCCAGTTTGATATCCCTGTTTAAGAATCTTAGCAATTCAGTAAATTATTTCAGTATATTTTGAATTTGCTTAAATGTTATGATTTTATAATGTTCACTTTTATTTTTATTCTAATTGCCTTAAAACTGTACTCAGTTGTACTTACCATAATAATATTAACCAGCTAACTAAGAATATATTTCTGTAGTTGTTAATGAATTCATGCACTGTCAACTATAATTATACCACATACTGTAGTAAGATGATCCAGGGTGGATGGGGCAATTTTGCATCACCCTGTTGCTTTCAGATACCAGTCCTGATCCACATTATCAGGTTCTGTGCAGTAGTACTCAAAATTTGTCTGATAAATTACCTGTACTTGGACCTCTACAAACTAAATTTAATGAACATTTAGTTCTGCCACATTACAGTGCCTTATAAGGTGATATAGCTTTCCATAAATTATTCATGCTTCTCTACACCCATCTAAAGCTTCTACACCTTCTTTTAGATTCTGTTAGATTCTTGTTTTAAATTTTTAATCAAGGTATCTTTTGTTTATTTTTATTTTAGTTTTACTCTTGATGTGTGTTTTTGATTCTATATGCTTTTTAATGACTATATCCCACCCTCTTTATGCTGGCCCATGACTGTGATAACATTTTGATTGATTGCTTGATTGATTGTAGTAAGATACATTTTATATATATGTATAATTTAAATTTATTTTCTAATGTCTTGTCCATTAGGAAAAGCAACAATGACCTCTTGGCATGGGATCCACTCTTCAGAAATTCTGGTGATTCATCTTCCCTGACCTCAACAATGTCGTCTTCTTCATCTGGTAACATTTTAATCAATGAAAAATTGAAATTATGCTTGTTTTTTTAAATAAACAATTATACTCAGTGGGTGCTATGTAAAAGTATTATAAAATATACTATTACAGTCATTCAAATCTCTACCTTTTTTATGATAGCATAGTTATTTAGAAGAGTAAGATAACTCTAGGAATCTTTTTACACTTTCTATAACTTCTAAACATGCTATTCCATCTTTTCAAAGCTGTCTTTTGATAAAAGCTCTTGCACATGCCATAATGCAGGGGTGTCAAACTAGCGTTGTCACAGCATTGTCACGTGATGTATCGTGACTTTTTTTCCCCTTTGCTAAATGGGACGTGGGTGTGACCAGCACGTGACACATCTGGCTCATGGGCCATGAGTTTGACAGCCCTGCCATAATGCTATCAAGCACTATTTCAGATGCACAGTAAACTTCGTGAATTGTTATTTATTTAGCATATGGCATACATTGTCAGGGATGGAATGGAACAACTTGGCTTGGCCAGGTGGAGGGAAACCCAAGCTGGTGGGTGAGCAAGTGGGTGGTTACAGCCCAGACTGGCAGCTGCAGGCTTCCCCTTTTCACACTACCCACTGCTGCTGCTGTGCTGAGTTACGAGCCATTAAGCGGTGGGCAGGGCAGATAGCAAGGAAGCAATGGACTGGCACGTCCCATTTTCACACCCACTGCTGAATAGCCTAAACACCAAACTGCCCAAACACACCATCACTGCTAAACAGCTGGGGTATGAAAGGGAGTATGAAAATGGAACGTGCCCAGCCTCCCTGCCACCCACCCTGCCCACTATACTGGCAAATGGTCCAAAAACTGCTGCCACCACCAAACAGCCTGGTGTGAAAATGGGAAGTCCCTGGCCACCATCACTGCCACTCTGCACTCTATCCACTTGGTTCTTTCCTCCAGCTACCTGCGGCGAGTTGTCCCTGCGGCGAATTGGCTATGTTGAGTTGTCCTGCAACAACTTGGTGGTGAGTTGACAGAGCCAACTTGATGGTGGTGAGCAGGCCACGCAGAGCTGGTCATGCTGAGTTGTCCTAGATCTGTCAAAGAAATCTACATGCTTGACACAGTGCAGTCCTGACAGCCGAAATTGCTAGTTATTTATGTTTGGCACTTCCATGCCTATCTTTGGTGCACCGAAGGAACAAACTAGCTTACACCAGCTGACTAGCAGCATTCAGGTTGCTGTCTCTTCCAAGCTTCTCTGCCAGTCGCACCTCACCTCAGGTTGCATTGCCTCGCATATGGCCAGGTCCCATTTCTGCTTCTACTCTTTCACACACACATACATGCAGCTAGGTTTTTCCCACCAAAGTGGTACCCAAGTATCTACTCACAATATTGCATGCTTTCAAACTCCTGGGTAGGCAAGAGCTAGGAATCAAGCAACAAGAGCTCCCTCTGTCTCAATGGAGCTGGGCTCGAACCACATGAGTGCAGACCATTTCTGGCCAGCAGTTCCAGTGTCATTAAGTCACTCCGGCACCACATTTCCTTAGTGTTAATTGTTAAAATTAATAGTGCAATATTCTTTAAAGAAGTGAAAAATCACTGTATTAAATTAAATATATTATATATATTTTTTTACCAGTTTCAACAACAAAATATTTTCTATATTTCAAAACTCAATAATTTAACTGAGTAGTAATTATTTCTACAATCTTAATATATTATGCTTTGAATATACAATAGCTATAAACAAGATAAGGGGAATTTTTCACATTTCATAAGATAATAATTTATAGTTATATAATTAGCATATGGCATACGTTGGATAATAATTTATAGTTATATAATTCAAGTAGTGTGGTACCTATGGCTGAACTATTTTTTAGTTGAGCTGTTTCCTGATTCTTGAAATACTGCTATATAAATCATAGATTTAAATATTTTTGGAACAATTTGCTCTTATTTACTAATTCATTGTACAAATACATTAATATTCTGTAATTGCCTTCCAGGAAGACCAACAACTCCTCTTTCAGCAGGAACATTAGTACCTCCCCCAAGACCAGCTTCTAGACCAAAGTTGACTTCAGGGAAACTCAGTGGAATTAATGAAATTGTAGGTTCATTACATCTTGACCCTAATGATCTCTGATCATAGCATTGTTAATTTGAATAATAAATTAATGTTTTTACATTTTGTTTGTTAGCCAAGACCATTCAGCCCTCCTTTGACCTCCAATTCCAGTCCACCTCCATCAGCCCCTTTGGCACGAGCAGAGAGTTCTTCATCATTATCATCATCTGCTTCACTAAGTGCAACAAATACACCCACAGTTGGTAAGTTTATAGTCTGCCATGATAACATTTACATCTTTTTTAGTTTCTGAAAAAACATTATTATTTACAAAAATGTATATGCCACCCAGTTTCATTGTCTCAAGGTGGTTTATAACTGAATATATAATATAGCATCCAAGCAGGTACCCATTTACCCAATGCAATCAATCTCTCAAAAATCAAAAACTATCACCAGAATTAAAAACAAACAAAAAAATAAGGTAAAGGTGGAGGTTCCCCTCACAAATATGTGCTAGTCATTCCTGACTCTAGGGGGCAGTGCTGATCTCTGTTTCAAAGCCGAAGAGCCAGCGCTATCTGAAGATGTCTCCGTGGCCATGTGGCCGGCATTACTAAACACCAAAGGCTCACGGAACGCTGTTCCCTTCCCACCAAAGGTGGTCCCTATTTTTCTACTTGCATTTTTTTATGTGCTTTCAAACTGCTAGGTTGGCAGAAGCTGGGACAAGTAACAGGAGCTCACCCTGTTATGCGGCACTAAGGATTCGAACTGCTGAACTGCCAACCTTTCGTTTGACAAGCTCAGCGTCTTAGCCACTGAGCCACCACATCCCTACTAACAAAAAGATAGGCAATGCCTAAATGCCTGCTGTAACAGGCCTGCTTTTTTTCCCCCCCAACTTTCCAAAACGGGAATTGCAGGACCTAAAACCCAACCAGAATGATTTCAGGCACTGCTATTTTTCTGTCTCCACCTAACTAGACCTCAATGATACATACCAAATCTGTCCATTCTACCATCACTGGATTATAAACACCCGTATTGTAGATGGACATGGTATTGTTCAGGAGCAGCTAGACACCAAAGCTCTCAACAGTTCAATCACTTGCACTCGCAATAGGTGAGATTTGCATCACATATAATAGTAAAAGGTCCACATTTCTGAACTTATAAATAAAAATCCACAGAGAACCACTGCATTTCATTTGTTTCATCTCATTTCTCATTTCATTTTTACACTGTTGTGAGGGGAAAACTATTTTTATAATTTCTCCCCTTATGATCTGATCTTACTTTTGTGTTGGAATTGATTCTAAGCTTTTTTTCATAATTGCACTTAATATCTCTAACTTTGATATGACATTTAAAAATATTTTTGCATTGAGTTTCCATTGATTAGTGCAGTATCTGCACTAATCAATGGTATCAGAATTCTGTATCACCTTATACATAATATTTAAAAACAAAGGTTTTTAATGTAACTAGAGTTAACAACTGCAAAGTTAATATTGCTTAATTGAAGCCTATAACATTATATATTCTAGGAACTTCACGTGGTCCTAGCCCTGTCAGCCTAGGAAGTCAAGATACGTTGCCTGTTGCAATAGCCCTAACTGAATCTGTAAATGCCTACTTCAAAGGAGCAGATCCCACAAAGTTAGTAAAATAGTAATTCATTTTGAATGTCATATTTTGCATTTAAAAAGCAGATAAGGTCTCCTTTTTAGTTTTGAGCAAATTTTGACACTTCAATGCTTATTGATATATTTCAATAAATAGTAAATTGTATCACATTTTAAAACAAGTTACATTTTGGTTACATTTTCATCTCTTGCTGGACTATGTTATAGACCTTTCAAGTTTACTTTTTTAAAAATCCCTTCTTTCAACAAAACATCAAATGCATTTTATTTATAAACTTACTGTGGACTGGACTTTAAGAAAAATGTACATTCTATGGAACTTAATCATTCCATTCCTCCAAATTCTGACCAGAACTTACCCTTGTCTTCTACAACTAAGGTAGTATTTGTATGTACTTGGTTGGAATGAATGGGATAGGCTGTCTCCACCAATATTTTTCAAATTTGGCAACTTTAAGTTGTGGATTTAAACCAACATGCTGGCTGGGGAATTCTGGAAACTGAAGTCTACACATCTTAAAGTTTCAAAATTTTAAGTTTCCCCAAAGGTATGGAATGGCATTTGTATGAAATCTATTGGGAGCATTTCCAAAGATGGTAACTATGCTTTGGATGCTCAGCACTTCGTGAAAATAAGAGCAAAGTTGTTCTGGGCAGATTTATGTGAGGAAAATTGGCTCCCCGTTTTGCTTCGTCTGAATTCTACAAGATAAGGCAGGCAACTGAGCTCAATAACTTAAAAATGGCAGCTAATACTTGTTTACAGTTTAAAAGTATAAATGAGTATATATACATTTCAAATACTGTGATTTCAATAATTATAGCTGTAAAAGTAACATTTGTCTTTTTACATTTTTCTCTAGATGTATTGTGAAAATAACTGGTGATATGACAGTCTCATTCCCAAGTGGGATTATTAAAGTATTCACTAGCAATCCATCTCCTGCTGTGCTTTGCTTTAGGGTAAAAAACACAAGCAAACTAGAGCAGATTCTTCCAAATGTGCAACTTGTGTACAGGTTTTGTATCTTTTATTTATTATAAAGCCATAGTTTTTATTATCTTTTTATGATTTCATTCTACTTGACTTGCAAAGTATGCTTCTTTCATAAATACCCTTATATTACTTGCATTTAAGTTTTATAATTTAATAAAAATTCATTTTATGATAGTGACTAATTACAATTAACTTAATTTTATAGAGGTATTTCATTTCAGAAAATTGTTCTAAACAATGTTAATCCAGCTTTCAAGATGGATTTTTTAATAAAATCCATCTATGCTATGCTAAACTATGTTATGTTACGTTACGCTATGTTATGTTATGTTACGTTACTTTATGTTATGATATACTTATTACTGTTCAATTTGAAATACGTCTAGAGAGGATTACAGAATAAATTGTACATTGTAATGTCTGATCTCAGATTATAGTTTAAAAATATCTAACATAAAAGGAAATAGTGAAAAAAAATTATAACCATGTAAATTAGATGCTTAAGTGTTGCTGTAATGTTCTGAAACATTATTGCTCATTGATTCATAGTTTATTTTATAACTTTTTCAAGAAGTACTTTTGCTCTTCTTTGCTATTGAAGCTTGATCGGCTCTGTCATTAATTGAGGAAATTAGGCATTAAGCAGAACAATTGTTAATGGGTTTGATTTAAAGGTCCACCAGCTTCGATGTACTACATATGGCCCCATTTTTGTTAGAATACATTTTGACAATTATCTTGAAGCCATTCTACAACTACCAATTTTACTTAAAGTTGGCTTACTTTGCAGATATCAACATCTATAAACTTTTTCCAGATAATTCAGGATATTGGCAAGGCACAAGAGAATAATGTTCATCTTTTAGCAACTTTCCCTAAATTTTAGTGTGGTTGAAGCAACTCCATATAAGTGTTACCCATCAGGACACCTGGCATCAATTAACAAAGAGAGACATAAATTGGGTGGAACTTTGTTTTAAAATTGCCAGTCATCATAACCATATGGTGTACTATTAACATATTTTTGTGGGAGAAAATGCCTTTCTCTTTTATCTCCTTGACAACAAGAAAGAGTAATGTATGCCTTACTGAGCATATCTATTCTCGAAGCAGCAGATACAAATAGTTGAACATTCAGAAGACTATAGGTCTTATCATTATTTGATTCTGAGTTAAGTTTGTTGTTCTTTCATGTCTGCTGATTTTTCTCAGGAAGCTTTGATTCAGAAATGAAAAAGCACATTCCCATGAAAAGGAGGTTCTCCTGTTATTTTACAGCATCATAGGAGGAGGAGGGTCTCTGTCTAATTGGAGACTAAATTATTTTGTCAGGACTGAAATTTCACATGGTTGCTCTTCTGCCCCTTTCCTTCATTTTGGAAACTAGACTTCAATGATGTCTACAGTTTCTGTACAGAAAGACTGCAGTTTCTACCTTGAAATTGTTGCTTTATTGCAACATATATTACTTTGGCATCAACATTATCATATTTGTCTTCCTTTTAGCTGGATCAGTGCTACGGTCTAACAAGGATCTGTTATGCTTAAAAAAACACTAACCATAATTATTTTGCCTAATTTAGGAAGTCTGTCTCTTTGCATAAGGACATCTAGGCATTTCACATTTCAGGAACTTAATGAAGACGCCTTAATTGAAAATCAAAATAAAACTGCACATAGGGAAAAACAATTTCTGTAGGCCAAGGAAAATAATTATAACTGAAAATATTTATCAGGGATAAAATTTTAAAAAATGAAAAACTAATTTTTAAAAGAAAAAACTTTGATCACTGCAGCTTCCAGAACAAAAACTTCTTTAGTCCAAAATCTAAGAGATACACGGGGGGGTGGGGGGGTGGGTGGGGGGGAAGAAGTACAATATTCTTGTTTTTGCTGAAAAATAAGTTTAGTTAAAAACAACATGTGCTTCTGAATTATTTGTGGAAATAGCTGTGGAAAAATAATCTACAATCTGAATAGCGACCTGAAATGCAACTTGCAGAAATAAATGAAGAATAAGATTGTAGATCTTTTTTTAAAAAAATCATACCAGAAATGCGGTATGTGATTCCACAGGACTGAGTTTCTATACTAAATGCAAACTCACATGATCAGCAGTGCAACTGCAGTGAAGAAATCTTATGTGCAACTTTCTTCATAAAGACTTCTAAATATTTATTTTGCTCAGCACTGTAAAAAATTTTCAAAATTGTAAATTATTTCTGCAAACTGGATCCTGACATTTTATCTTGAATGTCTCAATTTATTTTAACATTATTTCAAAATCTGTGGCATGTTTTTCCTCAGAATTTCTAACATAGGTTATTGCAGTTTTTATCTTTATACAGTCAGTCATTCTAAAAGGCTACAAATCAGACCTAGAACTTTTAGAGCAACTCTGTATAGTCTTTTGCTGTCTAGCTACTTTCAATTTTAGGTTAGAAATAAACTTAGCTTTCAGCTGTTCTTCAATTTCATCTCTGAGATACTGTTCTTGGAGAAAGAGAAGATTGATACTTGCTTTCTTTTGGACACGCATCACAGTAATTTAGCAAAGAAAGACATTTTCTACTTATTAATTAAACATTTGGAGAACACTTAAATTTCAGAAATCATACAGAGAACATTGGCATATCAAACCCAAAATCTTCAAGGCTGAACTGATCCTTGCAATCATTTGTCTAAAACTCCGTGCAGCACTGAAAGCCTTGGAACTTGTACAGCTTATATCACTGCTTCCCAAATCTAAGTAAATTACCCAAAATTGAGTGAAAGTGGAGGGTTTTTTGGGTAATGACACCTGAATCCATTATCCTATCAGTACAGCGACACTTAAATTGATTTAAAGTGTGTTTTACCTACGTTAGTTAAAAGGAACATTTGATAAACAGTTTTGGATAATGAAGGAAAAAGTTGGGGAGGCACTGGCTTAGATCATTTATCATTTCCAGCAGTTCCACTGCACAATGTCATGACCATAGACTTTAAAGATTTCTTGATGACAGTCATGTCATCCCAAGTATCAGGATATTAGATCAACGCATACTTACAACCCCATAGAGAAAAATATATTATGCTAGAAATTATCTTTCTGTCCAGAGTGGTCTTGAAATTTCATATGAATCAGTCAATTCTGCTACCATCTGTTTCCTCTCTTTTCTGACATTGAACAGCTTTCTAATCTTGGACATCAGTTAACATACTAGCTTTCCATCTGGTCTGCAGTAAGATCTCTTGTCATAAATAAATTATGTGAGTCTCTGCATTTATTGTTTTGCTTTTAATGATGGAAGATAGAAATATCTTCTGGTAGTTTCAAGAAACCATTTTTTTCAAAAGTGATTTCTTACGTTCCTTCAAAATAAAAGAGAACATTGTTATCTACAGCCAGGAATCTTTTCAATCTTAGTAACACAGATGTTTAAATATATGTTTAAACAAAGTTTAAATATATATATTTTCATTCCTATATTTTGTTCACAGTGATCCATCACAAAGTGATTCCAGTACAAGGGATTTTTGGATGGATATGCAAGCTGTCACAGTCTACCTCAAAAAGCTATCCGAGCAGAATCCTTCTGCTTCTTATTACAACGTAGAAGTTCTGAAGTATCAGGTAATTTTTGTATTTTGGTGTTGTGAGTTTAAGATCTTAACAAGTCTAGATTGTATTGTTCGCTGGCATGAATTACCGTATTTTTCACACTATAAGACACACTTCTCCCCCCCCCAAAAAAAGGTGGGTGGAAATGTCTGTGCATCTTATAGAGTGAATATTACGGCGGGGGGTAGGGGGTTGATGTGGCAGCGGCATTCGCCACCGCCTGTCACGGCTGCTGCCATCACCGGGGAACACTGGAGCATTCACTGCCGCAGAGTTGATCAGTGGTTGGATCGGCCTCCCGGAATACCGCTGATCAGCTGTTCTAGGCGGCAGGGATTGACGGCGATTGGCGTGGCAATGGCAATCCCTGCCATCTAGAACAGCTGATTGGCAGTATTCCGGGAGGCCGATCCAACCGCCAGTCAGCTACTTGGCAGTGAAGTATCCAGCGTTTCCCAGTGGCAGCAGCTCAGCTCAGTTGACCGGTGGTGGGCGCAACGGAGCAGAGCCCTGACAAGCCACGTGCTGGGGCTGCAATAACGTGCTGAAGCTGACCAGGCTGTTTGCTATTTGCTGCAAGGATGCTAGCCAGATGAATACCGGATGGATGCTGGGAGGCAGAGGCAGATTTTTTTTTCTTGTTTTCGTCCTCTAAAACTAATGTGTGCCTTATTGTCCAATGCGTCTTATTGCAAAAAATACAGTATACTCTACCCCTCCTACTGTGTATGTGAAAGCACTATCAGATTGCTGTGTGCCTTACAGAAATAAGCCTATTCCAAAATGGCATAGCAGATTAACATAGAGTCTGCATTTTTAAATTTATTTTAAAAACTGAATCAAGCTATTTAACTAGCTGGTCAGCTAATCAACCAAAACCAAAATTTAACCAGCAGAGAAAGTTAAAAATCTTATTGAAGATTCCTATGGTTGTTGATTTTGGAGAAGAGCACCTCATTGCATGTTCTCTTTTTATGTTGGACTTCTGGGTGTAACCATCTTACTAGCCTTCGGAAGAAAGATACCATCTGTAGGCTGAAGTAGGTAGCAGGATTCTGTCATTAGGAGCAAGCAGCCGGAGGTAGGCTAATGAGCTATCCAGTACACTGATGAGTTATCATCCAAAACTATCATCAGCACCATATATCACATCATGTCTAATACTTTTGGAATATTCTGTTTGCTCACTTTACCTTCTGCTTCAGATATTCAGACTGTGCTTGGGTGCAGGTGCATTGTTGCTAATCAGTAGCATGGGTTATTTTATGTTGCCAGAAGTAGCAAGAATGTTTGGATGTTTCCTGAGCAGATATTTAGGAATCCCTAACATCAAAATGCTTTAGTGTTCTCGCTCCTGCTGATTTGTATTTCATAGTCCTTGCAAGCAGCATGCAAGGTCTTCAAAGTCCTTAAGTACCTTTATGCTACACTGCCTTCTGGCCTGCAGCATACCTTCATTAGTGGTGGCGAGTTATTTGCTGATTCCTCCAAGTTCCCAACATTGGCGGCAGCTGTAGACTCAGATTTACTAAGGAAACTGTCCCTTTTCTTCCTGTTACTCTTAGCCCCTGGGCTGTTAACAAAAGAGAATGGGCTGACATGGCAAAAAAATCAGCATCATGCCGTTTCTGCTCCTGCTAGAGGGAGTGCCAACTCAGCACTAACCTTAAAATGTTCCATATGTCTCAGTCGCTTGACTTCCTTTATCAGCAGATCTTGCCCCCCACCCCGCCCCCCCATATGTAATATGTCTTTATATTCCACAGTCATGGCTTGGGAAGTAATATTTCCATACTGTGGAGAAGATGGATGTCCCCTAAACTTCAAGGAAGAACTGTAAAATGATTGAATCATAAAAGGAAGCCTGAGTTTGAAAAAAAGGCTAGCATATAATTGCTGCCTCATCTGTATACATAGAGTACTATGTAATTTGGAAGATTTTTATTCCCTAAATAAGAAAAATACAGTAGTTTTGTACTAATGAGAATATTATCTTTTAGCTATAATGTAAAAGAAGGGACAGAATCTCTCTTAGCCAATCTGTACAATACACAGTTTTAAAACCACATTCAAAAAAATATTTAAAAGTTTCTGAAATAAGAATATAGGGATATGGTATTGTCTGAAACAGGTAGTCATCCAGATACTGATGAACAACAATAGTAAACCGCTCCAATCATAGTTGCTTGATTGATCACAACACCCAATCTAAATTAGCAATAGACGCCATACTGGTTTTCCAGTCTGCATTGTATATTTATTGTATTGTATATTTATGTAACCCTAAAAGGTTTCAGCATCCCAAATCTATCCATGTTACTTCGTTCAATTTCAACAAATATTAGCAGGGGTGTATTTACAATAAGGAGCAGTTAGCCTGATGGGATGTTACAACCTGTGGTGAAAACCAAAGGCTAATTAATTAAAAGTCACAAAACGAAGTCTAGTTATAGCACACAACTCAGCATGGAAGATTTGACCCTAGCCCTAACTACACCTCAACATGAAGCTGAATGCACAAAACAATCCTCCAGCTGACTTCAGTGGTCATATGGCACACATTATTTTAGGTATTCCGGGTCTTAAAAATAAGCAACATTTTGAACTGAGTCTGCAAATGATTAACAACTACTTAAAAAGAAAGAAAGATGTCAGATTCTCAGAGTCCAGTTAAAACTTAAGCAATTGTATTTTTCACTAGGTGAATTTTTCAAAGATAGTCCTAGAATAGGACTATCCACAATAGTCCTAATTGTGAGTAATACTTATTGAGTAACAAGGCATCTGTGGAGATAAAAAGGATCAATTAGTATACCAGTATCAGCTGGACAAAAGCATTCTTAATCATAACTGCACTTGGAGCAAAAGCAAAACAGTACAGGAATTTTTCCAGTCTATGAATCTGATCTTTTGAATGGAATGTGTGCAGCCCCCATAAAAACAGGTAGATCCCTTTTCATTAGATGTTTTATTAGATGTTCATTAGATATTGATTAAAACTGCACCCATCTTGACATTTTGTTTTCCATTTCTACTCAATTTTTAACAGTAGCTATTTAGAACTATATTTTGAACACTTCAAGAAAAAGCAGAACTAACAGAATTCTCCCTTTCCAGGCTAGATGGTCAGGTGGGGGCATCAACAATAGTTTAAGAATACTGTTGCTGAGAAGATCCAATAAGTTCAACAGAATCAATAAAAGAAGAATCACAACTCCTCTTTACTAATTCCTAGTTTAATCATTTCCTAGGCCAGTCAAAGCAATTAGACCCCAAAGAACCATCTTTGAAGCTTACAATATTTAACAATTTCCTATTACATAACATAGGTTAAGTAATTCCAACCTAGGGCATTTAACTATACAATTATAATTAAATAATTATTAATACCAATAATGAAGAGATGTTTTCATTATCCCTATTTTTATGAAATTAACATTAATAATTGGCTCTTTAGAGACCAAAAGTATATGAAGTGAAAAAGGAACTTTGGAAGGCATGAGATTTTTCAGGATTGATCCTAAAAGTAGTTATTTTATTATTTTCAAAGGTATTGTCAAACGGTATCCAGTCTACACCTCTGAATCTTGCCACATATTGGAAATGTAATGCCAGCACAACTGATGTAAGAGTTGATTACAAGTACAACCCAGCATCTATGGCAATGCCAAGTATGTTATCCAATATACAAGTCATCGTACCTGTTGATGGAGGTGTAATAAACATGCAGTCACTTCCACCAGCAAAATGGTAACTTTTTTATTATTGATACTGCATTAAATTCATATTAAGATTCTTGTCGTGTCTTCTAAAACCATTTCTGAAATACATTGATTATTGGTGCTTGAAGCAGTTCTTATGGAACTGAAAGAGGGAAGTGGTGGGAGACCAATGGGAACTTTATGATGGGGTAGGTATTACAGAAGCTTGGTTGATACACAAAAAGAAATTTGCTGCCAGTCCATTTCTAGGGTGTCTAGTTACTGGATTGTTGAATTTTTGGTCAGCTGCTGCTTCTAGTTGATACTATATCTGTCTGGAATAAGACTTCATCCATTCACAATACTTTAATACCACCCTACCTGATGCGAACCACCATACCTGGTGTGTAAAACTGAAACCTAGTGGTGGGTATTGGCCTTGTCAGAGATTTATTTTCTGGATTTTAGGTCTTGCAGAAGTCTAGGCATGAATAATTGCTCTTTGCATGATGAGATGCACTACTGTAGTGATACATGGATGCAGAATAATATAGACCTGGCCTTGGAAATGAGGAAGAAGAAATAAGGAAACCTGTGGGGGAGGGGGAAAGTTTGAGACTACACAGTCCTGAGAAAAAGGCTTTGACAGATTTTCAAGATTGGTGTCAGTCTTTTGACCTAGGCATGGTCAAGAAACAGGCATCGCAGGGATTCCAGTAACCTTTTTAAAATTGTTGTAGGATAGAATAACAGAATACTGAAAGCCTACCTGGGGCTATTTTGAGTTACTTTCACATGCTTTCTCTCAGGACTGTGTAGTCTTTTTGGAAAGTTCCTCCCCCTCCCCCCCTTTAACAATTTGATAATTCCTTCCTCATTCTCATTCTTTTCAATGAATGAAAGTATCTTTATGTGGCACTGAATTGTAAGGACAAGTTGAGATAACTGCTAGTGTAGTATCCAACACCCAGCAATAGTTCTTTTTAAATTCTTGAATCTTATCATAGGACTGTTGGTAGAGATTTCTATGCTGTTACTACTGGAGTCTATAACTTCTTTGTCATTGGATGAGTATAAAGGTGATTAAGATTCCATGGCACCCATGGGCTTGTCCTAAACCAGGGGTGTCAAACTCAAGGCCCGTGGCTGGATCCAGCCCATGGGGTTCTTAAATCTATCCCGCGGGGCTGGCCTGAAAATAGCAAAGGACTGGCCCACGGTGTTTCTGGCAGCCAAAATGGGGCACGGGGAGTGTCCCCCATTTTGGTCTTCAGGTGCTACATGAGGCATCCCTCCCTTCCCCCCTGGCCAGACCGTGAAGAACTACAATGCTGATCTGGCCCTCAAAGAAATCCAGTTTGACACTCCTGTCCTAAACGATCTCGGTTCCTGTGTATCTTGTGCAAAACACTTGTTTATGATTTACAATTATTCCAGTGTTGTGTGCCTTTAGGCTTTAACATTTGTATGAAGCTGCCAGAAAAGATCTTCCACTAGTTTGGGTTGAAATGCCAACAGTATGCTGATGATAGTGAATTATATATCAGCACCCTGGCCTTAGCCAGAGATGCTTTGGAAACCTTGAATTAGTATCTGGAGGTTGCAAGGTCCTGGATGGGCCAAAACAATTTTAAATTCCATTCAAGCAAGACAGAATTCCTGTTCATGCAAAAATATCTCAGCTCATTGGCTACCCTGATGATTTCTCTAGAAGGGATCATTACTCTCTGAAGGAGCAAGTCCACAACTTAGGGGTTACCTTAGACTCATGGTTCCTATTGAGACAACACATAAAAGCCATGGCTAAAGTATTCCTCATTCAGCTAAAGTGATGCACCTGTTGCAGTCCTATTAGAATTGTAAGACCTATACCCACATTACCATCTATATCAATATTGGGCTGCCTTTGACCATATATTGGAAACAATATTAGTGCACAATACAGCAGTTAGGATATTAGAACTGTATTTGTCATGTATCACCAGTTATTTGGTTGCCTTATAGGCTGCCAGTTAATTTCTGAACCTAATTTAGAGGCTTGTTATCACTCATAAAGCCATGAACACCTTGGCTCCTAGGTGACATTAAGGACTGTCTCTTCCAGAGGGAATATCTAAAATCTGTTTGAGGCTGAAGTCCGATGCATAGTTGAATTATATTTTTAATAACTTGAAAACTTGCCTAAGAGAATAGATGCAGAGTAGCAGTATGGAGAACTGCCAATATATGATTTTTTTTTCTTATAGGAACTCGGAGCAGATGAAAGCTTTGTGGAAATTAGCTAGTATTTCAGAAAAATCAGAAAATGGCGGTAAGAAGAAATGTTTTAAGTTAACTATTATAGATTAGAAAACTACCATTGGTATTTTGAAAAAAAAAACAATTAAAAACGAACAGCATATATATTGGTATATGGAAATATAAATAATTATTTTTCTCCCCAAAAATAGTTTTATAATGGATTTTTTTTATCAACACTATCATATTTTGCAATATTTTATTTATTTAGAAAATTTATTTATCAAAACTGACATAGAGCCTTATCTATTTTTGTCATTACAGCATAATAAATTATGAGTGTATACTATATTGAGTTGCAGAAAAATAAGTTTTGTCAATCTGTCTCAATACAGAATAGCCTTAAAAACACAAGAAAAAATGAAGTAATTTAAACTACGGTCAATTTAAAATGAAACATATGCTTTGGTTCATCATATTGAAATGAGATCTTCTTAAGCATGTGATATAAGTGTGTGTAGATCAACCAAACAGACATTTTTGTATGTCAGTTTTGATCTGAAATTTATACCAGATTGATCTACAGCTATACACTTGTATGTGTATGTTTGTATGTATGCATGCACCACAATAAAGCTTGGTATAACTAGTCTTACATATTTTAAAAGATTCAAGAACAACTCTTGATATACATGCTAATGTAATTAATACATATGCTAATAGAAACATGAGATTCAATAGGAAATATATGGAATTACTCCAGTCAATTGAATAGCCAAGTAAATAAAAAAATTATTATAAAACAACAATATATTTTAAGGGTAGTTCTCACAATATCATCTATTTATAAGAACACTGTACTAAACATCATCCACTGTTATGTCACTGTAATAAAATTGGCTGATTGTGTTAGTGTTTTGCAGCAAATTATAATGAAGAATTTTGAGGCACTTTCAACATGAAAAGAAATGTTACTGGAGAAGTTTTTGTGTATTTTTTTTAATGTATTATCTATAATCAAAGATCAATTGTATTGTAGTACTTATGCTAATAAGCAGGCTTCTTTATTATTTTTCTCTCTTTTCCCTCCTGAATAGGCTCTGGCTCTCTCAGAGCTAAATTTGACCTTTCTGAAGGACCCAGTAAGCCAACAACACTTGCAGTGCAATTTATCAGTGAGGGAAGCACCCTTTCTGGAGTAGATGTTGAATTAGTAGGCACTGGCTATCGGCTTTCCCTGATTAAGAAGAGGTTTGCCGCTGGTAAGAAGGATAATGTTTTTCTAAGGATAACCTATAGAGCTAGTTTGTAATGTCTGACAATCATTGGTGATATAGAATCATAAGTGTAAAACTTTTTGTAATAGGTGTTTGCAGTTCTATAATCCTGTTATCAGTTTATCAAATTTATAAGGCCACCCACTGCATAAAAAAGTGACACTGGGTGGTGTGGAACAAGGTTGTTAAAATGTGTTCTATTTTGAAAAAATGTGTATACTAATTTTGCATCTTGATTAAAACATGTTCATGGGTGTCTTGTGTGTAATACAGGTAGTAAGTACTGTCTTTTCTGCCCATTCTTCTGCTTCATGCAACAGTTCTACACCTAGGAAAACTATGTGTAAGGGCAACAAAGGGCTTTGCATGATAAAGCACACCAGGTTCCTTGGCTGCAACCAATCAGTTTCCAAGGATTCTTCCATCCTTGGAGCCTGGGAGGAAGTGGGAGGATTCATGCAATTCATGAAATCCTAATTTTAGACGGAAGGTCGGGGATCATCACTATGAGAACTGAAGTAAATAGCCCAGGATAGCAAAACATGTGGAAGCCTAGTTTAAGAAATTACTTTTCTATTGATGTTTTTTATTGAGATACTAACTGGAACTTTTTATGTCTTTCAGGACGATATATGGCAGATTGCTGAACAGCCTGTTAAGAAAACTAGGTTATTTTCCAATGAATAAGAAGTTTATTCATTCTCTTACTATCTTTCCAACACTATTTTAACATGCATTAATTTTTGAAAACACATTACATAGTTTTTGGAGTTTATACCCAACAAAATGCACTTTTGAAAATAAGTCAGTTTTAAAAATATTCTGTTTTGAAATAGCACTGAAATGAACTCCAACAATATAGAAAATCAGTTGCAATACTGGGAAACAAGATACTGAAATACTTAGTAGTAATGTAGCTTCGGAGCCAAATAGCAGTTATGTGTGGTATTTAAAGTGTGTGATGCTTTGTGATACCTTAAACAAAACTATATTTTAACTTTCTATAAATATTACTGAAGTATATTTTTCAATTTTCAATATTGCCATTCCATTAAACAAAACAGTGGCAAAGTATTTTTTGTTTTCACACTTGTATATTCATGTGTCATATCTTATTAGAGATTATCTATAAAAATAACTTTATTTCCATATATCATACATAATTAAATGACCAGTGTTTTATAATAGATGGTTTTTAATGTAAAGTGCAATGGGTTTTTTTAATTGCAATGTACAACAGAGTTATTTACTTCTGCCATTAGTTAACACGATGGGAGTTGTAATTTTAATTAATGCTGTAGATTATTTATTTTTATATGAAATGTGTAATGTTTGTGCCTTTTCAAAGCTGTGCCTGTCAAATGTTTATGTACTTCTCATTTCTTGTTTTCACTATCTAGATCTTCCAATTAGTAAACTTGAAGGCAGTAATCTTATGCTTACAGAATGGAAGAATCAGTTGTGTTCTATCTTCCATGTACCCCTCAAATTTGCTAGAGAAGCTCTTCAGGACTTCTGGTGCCAATTTTGTGGGGTCATGAGGCATTTAAAGTGGGAAGGAGAAGCCAACCAGCACACTACAATCTCTTTCACTGGAAGATAGGCACAATTGGATATAACCTGGCATTTGGAAATCAAAACAGAAAATAGCCTTTAAAAAAACTTCTGTTGGGTTAAATGCAATAAATGCAGCCATTACAAAAGAAACCTTTTAACTTTTGTCAGTTACCATATAGTATCAAGATTTAAAATATCACCAAAGATATGTAAAATCCTGAGAGTTAAATTTTAAAATAATAAAAAAATTCTACACTTCTGAAAAGTGTAGAATTTCCTCTTCTAGCTACAAAAAGCTGAATTTCACATGCTTTCAAACATATACAATGGATTTAAAGTGTTGCTTATGAGCAGCAATGTTGTTTTAAAGGTCTATCTTGAGTAAGACAAAAATAATTATTGATAATTTCAATAAATGTTTTTTACCACAAATAAAGAAGCAGGTAATAGCCCTAATACAAAGAAAGTGACCCATTTAGATAAGTTTAATACAAATCCTGTTTTTAGAACTTATCTATATGCCTTTAAAAGGTTAAATGTAAAAGTCAAAAGTTATTAGGCTGGGTGAATTATATGGTCAACAGCACCAGAGATTAAATACTTTTTCAAATTC
Source organism: Arizona elegans (assembly GCA_022577455.1). NCBI lineage: Eukaryota > Metazoa > Chordata > Lepidosauria > Squamata > Colubridae > Arizona > Arizona elegans. The sequence goes on from JAKOOJ010000008.1 coordinate 62,648,707, forward strand.
TAGTTCCTAACAAAAGCATACATGAAAATCACTAACTCAGTGGATAATACTCTAATAAAAGAGTGGATTAATATATCAGTGTTCTATATAGTCACTAAATTTTGAATCCTTAGCACACTAAAAATAAAGTTAGATGTATTCTGTTCTATTGACATCAAAGTAATGAATACCATTACTTAGGATAAATGGGATATCTTTTCCTCCCTTTTGTGAGACCATTAATCTCCTACAAAAAGTGGAGAGAAAAATCAGTGATGTTGGGGGGGGGGGGGAATCAGACACCTGAGATGTGGTCATCTTATTTTTAAAGATACATGGATCATTTTTATTTTTATTTTGCTTTTAAAAAGAAATAAACCTTTGTCATCATTTCATGTGCAGATATACCTTCAGCAGCCCAGCAACATTCATTCTTTAACTGCGATATAAATGTCTCTCAGAAAGATAACTATATTATGACATTGTAATGTACAAGATACTTTGGCTCATTATTGGGATGGGGGGAAATGGCAGCTAATTTTTTTTTCCTTAAGAAAAAAAAGCCACTTTATCTTTGATTTTCAACTCTCAGTTCTCACTCAAAATTCTTCAGTTTCTCATTTTTAACCAAAAATGAATCCAATTGTAATTGTTTTCAGACATAAACACAAATACTGAAAAGCATGAATAATTCATAGATTAATAACTGATTATAGAATTGCAGTCAAAAATTAGTTTTTACATATTTGCCTTGTTTTATAAAAATCTAAGGTTCCATTAGAGTACTACACAGTGAATTTTTATATTGTAGAATAATACATTTTAATGGAATTTTTAACTTAAATTTAGATGGTACAGACTTTTAATGGATTCTTAATCGTAATCTGCTAATGCAATCAACAACTATCTGAACAGTTCAATAACTTTTGAAAGTCAGTCTGTTTTATCTTCCATTTTAATCATGTGTTCTTTCTAAATTAGTGCTAAATTTCAGCACCTTCTAGCCTTACTACCAAATGTTCTCAAATACATATTCACAAATGCTGCAGGTTATAATTTTGAAGCCATGCAACTTTATAATTGTTTTAAAAAATATCTATATCTAAATATAGATACAGATGTATATAAATAAAACCTATCTCGTGGAAATTTCATGTAGCAAGCTGGACCTTGCTTGTTTATAAAGATATCGCCTTTGTAGCTGCCTCTTGGGGAGAATTTGTAAACTCAAATATGAAGGGTCTGCAGGTTCTACAAACTGTAAATTAGAGCAATATAAATCTTAGAGAAATTGTAAATACATCTGATCTTTTACAAAAATGTTTTAAAAATTGCACCTATAATAAACATGTAATATATAATAATCTGATTGTTGCTGTTTATATGATTTCATACATTATGCAGAAGCATTCCATGGACAGTCTTCAGATAAAATATAATTTGATTCTGCTTCACCATTACAATTTGTTCCTTTTCTACATATTTTTGAGCACTATTATGGCTATAGGTTTATGAGTTTACTACTACCAGACAACATCAGTGCTCACAGGCTCTTTTTCCAGTTTACTAGTATCAAAATGTAAGAAAAAAAATAGTCTGTTCCTGTTTTTTTTAGTTGTTTGTGGAATAATAAAAGTCCTCTCATCCCGATTATATACAGAAAAAAAGAAATGGCTAAACTCCCACCACCTTCAATTTTTTTTACGTTTTTGTATTTCTCTGTGATTTGGGAAAACAATTGGATGTGCAGCTATGAAGATAATGTAGTAAAATATACATTTTAAAATGTAAACTAATTACTGTAATTCCCCAATAGTTTTTTCCTCCATTGTAATACTCACTTTAATACAATAGTGTACAATTCATGAAGTTGATACAAAAGTACAATATGTGAGCAGTTTCGCAATTAAGAATCTTTCTCCAGCTACATAGATGCATTTTGCTGTGTTGACTGGATTATATGAAGTTCTGTTAAAGATGCAGAAAGTGGCCTCTAGATAATGAGTGAATTGAGCCACAGGTATGGGGAGAATTGCTTCCAGTAGAAAGATGGATCGTTCACAGTTCAAAACAAAATTTACTGCAGTTTGCCAAAAAATAGAGCAGAATGAAAAATAAAAGTCCCAAAACAATTTTCTTGAGAATGACTGGGGGGGACAGTAGCTGTCCTGAAAACCATCAGAAAATGCCCTAGTTTACTTAGTGCTAAATAATTTATCTATCTATAGCTTTTCATCTAAGAAAATTATGTATTTATTATTTGCCTGATATAAAAGTTATATCAGTGACCTGCAGTGATTAGACAGACATCCGCAAGTATTAGCATCTTCCAAATGATTTTTTTTTAATATTTATGAAATACATGTCTGGTCTTCCTATCCAAACTCAAAATATTTCACTCTATTTTTCAAGGCAGCAGTTCTGATTTATGTAAACCAAGAATTTTTTCTCTTGCGCACAACTGTAGAATTTTCATCTGCAGCTTGAATGTTTTTAAGCATAACAAAATCCCCTAAATTAGGCATCAGTTCCATGCAGAGAAGCAATTTCATGGGGCCCACATAGACAACAAAGAAGATATTCCTCTTATAATGAACTATCATTGGGATTTTCTCCTGGGATTCCTCAGCTATAGTTACAATGACATTCCAGCCTCAATTACAGCTAATATCTGTCGGTATGATATCTGTCATACTAACATTTAATATTTCTAAAATGTCCAAAGAAACCAATATTCAGCAATTATCCAAGTTGTTTGGTGTTGAATACTGTAAAAAGCTTTAATTTTATCCCGAGGCAGAAAAAAGTTGGAAGGTTTGGGTTGGGTTTTTTTTTTTTTTTTTGGTTTTTTTTGTATTCTGTTACATAATTCTTTCATTCTGCACTGGACATACTGAACGTTTTTAGCCTCCCCTCCTCCCTCCCAAAATCCGAAAAATATGAAAGCTGTTTCTGGGGGAAGTGATGCACCTTGTTAAAAGTTTTCTCCTGGGCATGCAGTTGCTAGCTTGCACCTGCAAACTCCGCTCGTGCACGTCACGCTTTAAAATGCCGCCTTCCTTCCTTCCTCCCCATCCGAAGAGAGAGAGAGAGAGGGAGGGAGGGAAAAGAAGAGGCCGGTTTCTAGCATTTCCGCGGCTCCCTCTTCAGCACCGCCTGCTTGGGAAGGAGCTTCACCCCAGAGGGCGCGCGCGATTTGCTCACCCGGCGCGGCCTCTGGGACTCGACTGGTGGGGTGAAAAAAAAGATTCGGTAGCGGCTGCGGAGGAAGGACCCAAGCGGGGAGGAAAACCGCGGGAGCGTCGCGGCTCAAGGTCACTCCGGGCGTCAGCAAACCGGCACTCGCGGCCAGAGGAAAGCGCCCAGCTTCCTGGACCCCACGACGCAAAGCCCGCCGAGAAAGGAGAAGAGTCTCTCCGGTGTAAGGTAGTCCTAGCCAGGCTTCTTAATTCCAGCCTTGGGGCGCCTCCCCTCCGGCGAAGGAAGGGTGGGAGAAACGAACGGCTGGGCTTTTGCAGGCAGGAATGGCGGCTGGTGCGGAGACGCTTTTTTCTTCTTCTTCTTCCTCGGATACTGGGAACCCCGTTCAGTATTTTTTACTGAGACGGAGGCCGATGCTGGAGCCAGTGTCGGAGTAAACTCCTTGATTGCGGCTTCTTCGCGCTGCCGCCATCCTTTTCCCTACGCCATAAAAAGAAAAGCCTGTCCGAGCTGGTGGGGTGGTTTTTGTTGTTGTTGCTTTTGTTTTTTTTTTTTTTACTTTGAAAGGTTGAGGAGCTTGTATACTCCGTACGTGCAAGTTAGTCTTCAAACAGGTTATCTCCGCTCCACAAGTCTTGCGTTTGCACTCGAACTCTTTGTCCTTATAGCCATCACAGCCATTGGGCATGCTGACTGGAGAAGGGAGGGGGTGAGGGAAATTGAAATTTTGGCCCAAGGCAGCTTGGAGAGCATCAGGTAAAGGGAGAGCAGCTGACTTGTCAGTGGGATTGGTGATATGGTTGGTGGGGTGTTTTGAATTGGAACACCAGAAATTGGGGATGCTTTTTTTCACTGTGTGTGTGGGGGGGGGGGGGATGCCCTAGTTCACAAGTGTTATTCCAGTGAGGAAAAATTCCCACCTCAAAACGTACAGTATCCCATTTTGCAGATCCTGCTCCCTGCAAATAAATGTTCATGTTGAAATGGTGATCCAACCATTCCAGAATGCTGTGGTATCTTGCTTGTCCTATGCCTTTGGACTACTGCTATCTGCCAAGTGTGTGTGTGTGTGTACGTATTTATGTTTTGTTGCTTCCAGTGGTGTTTTTGGCACAAGGCTGCCTTTCTTACTCAGAGGCTGGATCTCCTGTTGTGACAGTATAGATTGCTCTTTATACATCTCATGAAATGGATTCCAATCTTTCAAAACTGGAAGTGGATAGAGTAGATAAAACAAGATGCCTCATTTTATTCCAAAAAGCTGATATGACTGTCCTAAAATTATTCAAGAAGTTGTGTTCCCAGATATTTCTACCTGATCAACTTAGCCATGATTAATTAAAATAACCCAGTTTTATAAGTTTCCATGACACACTGAACAGTAAAGACGTAAAGGTTCCCCTTGCACATATGTGTTAAATTCACATGGTATAATAGACTAAAATGTGGTTGGTTTTCGGTGTGCCCTACAAGTATAGATTGATACTTCTGATATGTTGGTTTTTGGTGTGCCCTACAAGTATAGATTGATACTTCTGATACCTGGATAGAAAAAGGTATGCAGTAATTTTACAAAAAATATCTGCTGACAGGAATTTGCTCTTAAGTGGCTTCTTTTTGCTGACAGCGTAAAACAAATATATGTTGTAGTATGACTAGCTAAGAATAGCTTCAGATATCAGAGGGAAAGTATGGCATATGCTCATGCACTATTTCTTAAGAATAAAAATACTGCTTGCTACAATTGTTTGTTTGTCCCCATTTTCAGCCTCTGCTATTAAATAACTGCCTCTGCTATATATGACAGTTGCATAGTGGCTGTTAGCATCTTGATCCTATTGATAGCTCCCTGATAGAGGCAGATAGTTTGGTTATGATAATACAACTCTATAGCCTAACTTACTATATATTTTGAAAACTACACATTCTGTTCTTCTACTTTATTTGTAGATAGAAATGTATAGTATCCCTTCTGTCATTTAAACCTTTTTCTATTTGGGGTGGAATCAAAATCACTTTTAATGTTTAATGTTGCAGAGTATTGCATACGTTCTTTGGCTCACATCATTTTAATATTTCATACAGTTTAAACAAACTGAAACCCTATATACAATTACAATGTATATAGGCATTATACTGTAGTCTACAAGATTTTTAAAGCTTGGCTTTAATTTTGTTGGTATTCATTGGTGATAATCGTGTTTCATATTTTTAGTTCTTGGCTAAATTAAGCTGTGATCTTGTACTTGCCTACATGGGAGTTAATTGCATTGGACTTGTTTCTGGATAAGCATATATATATAGGAATGAAGTGAGAGTCAAGATAAAGCAATGGCTTTCTCCCATGAGAGGTCTCTCTGGTCTCCGCATCATTAATGTACCTAATCTCTTCCTGTAATACTTTCTACAGGTGTAGTACCATTAAAATTGTGGATATGTTTCAGATCATTTCATCATTCCAGTGAATTTCTTGAAAATAATTTTAAAATAGTGATGATTTCGAGAATATTATCAAACTTTTATTATGAATGTTTGACATTTTGACAGAACTTCAAGCTAATTAATGTACTTGTACATTACTTGTGCAATGATTTTACTTTTAGAATTCATAATAAACATAGACGTTGCTTTTCTAGCGTAGAAGTTCATTGGTTAATTCCACAACCATGAATTGCTTGTATTCTTTTTTTCCCTGATTCTGAAAGCATTATAAAAATGTGGATGGATGGATGGATGGATGGATGATAGAATGTATATGTAGGAGAGCCAGTATAGTATTGCAATTAAAATGCTAAGCTATCCAGGTTGTATAGACATTGGCTGGGTAATTCGCAGCCTGACATTCACTCTCAGCCTTAGCTTAGTAAATTGGAAACATCTATCTATTAATCGATATTGAATCAGCATGCAGATTATGGTCCATAATTTTCAATAAAGAGGCTGGTGGATTGATTCATGTATCTATCTGTCTGTCTTTGTAGCTGCACTACAAGATTGAAAGACCCATTTTATAAATGTAATTAAAAGGTCCATGTTTTAATGCTTTGTTTTTGTCTTTGAACTAAACAGTTACCAAAATACAGAAAAAATATAAAATGTCTAGATTAGAAGAAACTGGATGAAGCTCTATGTTATTTTTACTTTTTTAATAGTTTAAAGCTTCAGTCCTTTGCCTCCAAACTTAATTTTAAGTAGATGTTCATAGAATTGCATAGCTTATAAACTAATCTGATTGCACCAGGGCTTTAACTTCGATAGGCTAAACAGTTGTAAACCAATGAATTATATAGTCCTGTATCTTGTACTTATTAGGAACTTGTTGCTGCATTTTTCACAATTTTGGATTCTGGATAGTTTTTAAGGACAGGTCCATTTATAACAAGTTTGGTAGTTAACATGAGGTATAACCATCTCTAAGTTGTTGAAAATTATATATTGTACCAGTTTAAAAACCCCAGTTTTTAAACCCCAGTTTAAAAACTAATTCAAAATATACTTCCCAATTAAATAGTTAATGTTGATATGATTTCAGAAATAATTGCATACAGCATATGTAAACTCAATTATACATATTGGATACAGAATGAGAAAAAATCAGCAAGAATGTATATTTTCTATGGATGAATTTTGCTTAAAAAGGATTAATGAGAAATAAATGTGATTAGAATCTGACAAATTCATTAAATCCTGTCAATTCTATTCTGAAAGAAGGAAGAATATAATAAAAAATTCAGTCTGTCTAGTCTTGTTTTCCTTAAGACAATCTCCAGATATTTCAGCTACAAAACTCATTATTTATGGGTCAAAAACTTACAGTCGAAGACTACTACAATGGGATAGGCTAAAGGTTTTTTTCATGTTCCCAATTCCACAATTTACAATAATGAGAAATAAATCTGCTTCTTTGTAGTCTCTGTGCATCACATATATGAGCTTATAGATCTGTTTAAAATCTATATGGAGAATTATTGATAAAATGTAATTACTGATGAAATGTAATGTTGCCTCAAAGAGTAAGAATAATATTGAAGAAGCTAAAAGCTAAGTAGAATCTAATTGGTTAGTACTTGAATGACTGACAGACTGATCTGGATGATAGACCACCAGGAAATAGTCAGAGCTGTAAGGTAAAATGGGAAGTAAAAACAAAACACAGAATGTAGGAACTGTCAGACAACTTTTTCCAGACAACTGTCAGGAAAAGTACATGAGAAGCTAGCAAGCTTGACTCAAATAAGACTTTATCATATAAAATTTTTTGAAAGACATAAAGGTATGATATTTGTATTTAACTAGTGTTGTGGCTAATACATAACAAAGTCCCTGCAATTTATTTTAATAGGAGCAACTAAGATGATGTTCTTTGATTTCTTATTTAGGTTAATTTATATTGTTTCCTCTTCCAGTCTAAAAAGTCTCTTTCCCTACTTGCATTCTAATTGTGTATCTGCTTAGTTAGTCTATATTATTCTTGTAGCAAGAGCAGCATGCTGGCATATTGATGACAACATTCACTTGCCGCTCGGAAGGTTGAGAGTTCAATCCTAGACAGTGGCAAATGTTTTGTTCTAGAACACAAAGAAACAATATTTTCTGCGAATTCCATGTAGGTGTCAGGAAGGGTATCTGATAAATGTTTAGCTCCATCCAGCCCCCCCCCCCCCCCACTCTACTCGAATAGGAACTATAGGGTCGTAAAAAGAGAGCTTATACTTGTAGTAATTCTCTGGGATTGATTTCAGTGTGATTACCTTAGAATTTTCTAATAAAAATCAGAGTTCAAAGATTCTGATAATAGCCAGTTTGTGGTGGAATCTCCATTTAAGAGTGTGGAGAGGTGTGAGTCCTTGCAGAGCAGAAAACAGCACAGGCAATGGTGAAATCCAATTTTTTTTACTACTGGTTCTATGTGTGTGGCTTGGTGGGCGTGGCAGGGGAAGGATACTGCAAAATTTCCATTCCCACCCCACTCCAGGGGAAGGATGTTGCAAAATCCCCATTCCCTCCCCACTCCTGGGGGAAGAATATTGCAAAATCTCCATTCCCACTCCACTCTGGGGCCAGCCAGAGGTGGTATTTGCCAGTTCTCTGAATGGCTTAAAATTTCCGCTACCGGTTCTCCAGAACCTGTCAGAACCTGCTGGATTTCACCCATGACCACAGGCTTTATCTCTCCCACAGTCCCTGAAGCCTTAGCTGACCATTCCCAAGAGAATGGAGTCTGTCTGGTGAGATGCTTGTAAGTAGGCATTGTAACAATAAAGAAATGTAGACCTGTTTCCTTAGGTTTGACACAGTCTCAGTAAAAGTAGTTTTAGTCTCCCTGTGTTTCCTATTTGTGCTGATACTAGGAAGGAAGGAATGATTTGGAAGTTCTTGTTCACTGTAAAACTTGTTTTAATCTGAGCTTCCTTTTACTGTCGTTATTAAAGGCAGACTCACTTCCAGAATGTGCAAAAGATTTCCACTGACTTCCTTTTGTCATATCTCATATTTCTGACTGTTCTTTGTTTTTGTTCTAGAGCTAATAATATTGCACTGGAATATTTTTGGTGTCCACCACACTAAGCAGGAACAGTTAACCTTATTTCAACTTTGCAGTTCTATGGCAAGAATAATCAGTGTGTTTTCCTTTTACGGCCTAATTATATTTATCTTTTTGTTTTAATTTCCAGGCCTACTAAAGAGTTAGGTCATTCTGATCTTCATAGAAGAAAACAGATTCTATTTCAGTTTGAAGGAGGATTTCATATTACAATAATAATGTATTCAGTTCCTCGCTCCCTATCTGGAATGGAAGGAGATAATGGACATCCTAGGAAATTTATCTCTTTCCTTTTTGTTTTTGGCATTACATTGTTATGTGCTGGATTTTTGCTATCAATGTTTGTTTTGCAGACATGTCCAAGTGGAGCCTTTGGTGACTGTAAGGGAGCTTTCAAAATCATTGGGCCTCTGCTTGCAGTTGTTGGACTAGTTTGTATAATTTTAGCACAATCAAGAGCCAAAGATTATCTCAGAGATGTGCAATTGCAAGACAATCAAGTATATGGATTTGTTTTTTGTCGAGGAAATTGTCAGTTTGCTCAGTTCCTCGTCTTTGGGTTTTTATTTTTAACAAGTGGGATGCTCATTAGTGTCCTTGGCATATGGATTCCGGGATGCAGTCCAGGGTGGCGCTATCAGCAGTTTAACCATAGCAATACATCTGGCATTGAACTCCAGGACTGTGGGTTTCATTCTGTTCAAACTATGGGCCCTTTAATTGTGCTTATTGGATTATGTTTCTTTGTAATAGCTCACATTAAAAAGAAACAAAATTTAAACCTCATCCAAGAATCTTCGGTCAGTGAAGAACAACTGAACTCTGAATCATTTCAAGTTACAGTAGGTAAGTAAATAAACCAGCCAGATATTTTTATCAGTTATTAGAAGGCAACCCTAAATATCATGCCTCTCCCTTCCTTCTAATATGTTTTATTAGTCATTTTAGAGAAAGTATATAAACAGGGAAGAAAAAAGAAGAAAAGAAAGGGATAAAACAGTGGGATACAAATAAGTAAACAAAGGATTCACAAATGTCAGACAGATTTGCCATTTTCCAGGATACCATTAATTGAGTTTGAGTAAGTGAATATATTGGTTAAAAGTTTGAAAGACATAAATAAACATAATACTTTTATATAAATATTTTTGTATGTCTTGGGGGTAGAACATTTTTATTTCAATTGTATTCAATTATATTGTACTTCAATTATATTCAATACAGGTAGTCCTCAATTTACAACTATTCATTTAGTGACCATTCGAAGTTAGAATAGCACTGAAAAAAGTGACTTATGAATGGGTTTCATTTAGGCTCTTGCAGCTGGCACATATTTATGGCAGTTGCAGTGTACCAGAGTCATGTGATCACCATTCCCAGCCAGTTTCTGACAAGTAAAGCCAATGGGAGAAACCAGATTTGTTTAATGACCACATGATTCACTTAACAACTGCAGTGATTTGCTTAACAATTGTGGCAAATAGAGTTGTAAAATGGGGTGCAACTCAACTGCTTAACTGCTCTGGTTAGCAATGGAACTTTTGGACTGAGTTGTGGCCATAAATCAAGGACTGCCTGTACATTATAAAATATACTGTAATTATATTGAAAAACTGAAATTAGTCTAAAGATATAAATTAAACATTCCAACTCATGTTGAATTTCTAGTGAAATATACTTTGGAAGCATGTTTCTCTTATTTACTGCTCCAAAGAAATCTGCAGAAGATGTTGGTTTTAAAGCATTCCCTTTCTTTTGCAGGTGATACTGTAATGGTTTTTCCTCCACCACCACCACCTTATTTTTCTGATTGTTCATCACAGACCATAACTCCTAGCTTGGTAACAAGCGAACTTATTTTAAACGAAAATCCTCCACCATATCACAGTATTTTTATTAATTGGTAAGGGTATTCTGCTTTTAATTTTAGATACTTAACTTTTAAAAATAAGCAACAAATGAGGCATGACTTGGGAGATTCCTAAATAGACTTGCACACTTTTCCCCCTAACAATTAAAAGAAGCCATTGAGAGACTTGGAATTAGGTTGGTGTGAACAGTAATTATTAATTCCTATTTTTATTATCTATTTCTAAATCAGCTATTAGTCATGTAACGATAGAAAGATAATCCCACTTTAGCACAGAGTAACTACCTTCCTCCACTACTCCAACCTTGATTCTTTATTAATTCTTTATTAAGTGCACCTGCTTTCAAGTTTTTAAAATAATTGAAGTATCTATTAATGGATCTCTCACATCATGTCTGGTAAAATAACCATATTTTATGGTTATATATAGGCAAAACTAAATCAAATAAGCACAAGCATACAAGACTGTTGTGACCTTCCTGAAAAGTATGAGTATAAGTGAAGTTTACTTGGAAAAAAGACATCTAATTAATTATAATTAATTATAGATGAAGATCTATATAGACAAATGTATCAGGTGTAAAATTATATTTAGTCTTTGCATACTAGGAAAAGGAAGTGTTAAAATGACAATATCTGTGCCAGATGTAATTCTACCATATAGTGTATATAATCATAGAGTTGGAAGGTGCCATTTAGAACGGGGGTTCACAACCCCTGGGCTGTGGACTGACATCGGGCCACAGCATGCCAGAAACTGGGCTGCACAAACAAGGCCCCAACCGCAGGATGCAGGCAGCACACGAAACCACGACCCCTCCGGTCTGCAGAAAAATCTCCCTCCATGGAACCAGTCCCTGGTGCTCAAAAGGCTGGGAGCCATTGATTTAAACCATCAAGTCCAACCACCTACATTGTATAGCAATCCAAATTATAAGATCCTAGGTAGATTTTCACTAACTTCTCATATATTTCTCACTGCTCTCAACAATAAGTATATAATGTTTATACTATTGTTATATTGATTGTATTATTATAAAGTTTTATACTTGTTAGTATTATCGTCATCAGCATTAACCATCTTAGATGAAATATGTAATATGTCTATGTCTAACATTTTAATCTTGTTATTGTTTTTGCAGAGTATTGAGTTGTGAACAACAGGCCTACAGAGAGAATGAGTTCCACTGTATCAGAAAACAGTTTGCCTTTTAAAACTTAATCAGTTTTCATTGTCATTCCTCTGAGTCATCTCAGAATTACAAGGCAAAAGAAGCAGCTGTAAATAATGAATGTGTCTTGTCTTCCTCTCCCTTCCATACTCAGCTAATCCATTACCATCTGCTTATCACCAACTATAAGAAATATTCAGAGCTGAAGCAGAAAGACAGGGGAAGGAACAGGTATAAACAAAGACAAGAAAAGAAAAAACTACAGGAATTCCAGATAAAAATAAGATGAAAGGAGAATGAAAAAAGCTACACCTGCATTTCCTCAACCCATTAAAGAGAACAGTAGGTTGTACTTTAGGAATGTGCAACCTTTTTCAAGTCAAAGGCTTCCTCCAGACATATAGAATATTTTGGGGTTTTTACAAAGAAAGTGGCTGGAACATGGATGGGGGGAAATGGGTTTGCCCAGAAACAAGTGGCTACATTTATTTTCTACAAGACAAAGGAAATGTTAGTGATTGTTAGTGTAAAATAAATTGTACCCTTACCTGTAAGATACTTTGCCATCCAGGCCACTTCTACAACAAATGTATATCTGTTAACTTGCACATCCATTTTTCTTATTGTTCCTACGGCAGGGATAGCAGCAGTAGCAGCAGCTCAATTTCATGGAGGCTGCTTGAAATCCAGAGGATATGCTGAAAGATACTTTGACATCTTGAGGAAAAAAGGGAAAAAAGGGGGGAACCAGGAAGTTGGCTGAATGCCCTGCTGAAGTAGGAAGCCAGAATGAGGGGGGGTGGAAATGGACAACACAGTAGTTTTACAGGCTTATTTGCTGGTGTTATAATCCAGCAGTTCATGGGTGTTAGAAAGGTCAGGGAAGTATGAAGCCTCCAGACGGTTTGGAAACTTCATTTGCTGAGTGAGCAAGAAAGGATTGCTGAGGGACAAACAAGTGACTTGGAAGCTTTGCTGCCATAAAAGTCACCTGACTGCTCACCAAGCAGCCAAGTAAAGGGAGAGAGACATTCCCCTATGGAAGGTAAGGAAGAAGAGAGGTGCAGTGATAGCAGCAGTGGGAAGTGTACTGTGATGCTTCTTGAAGAGATTGGTATTTCATAGGCTTGGCAGCAATAGAGAATTAGGAAATAAGTGAGGGAACAGGTACATATTGTGACTTCTTGGTTCACTGTGCTATGCTTCAAAGGTAAGCAGAGGGCACAGAAAAAGGACAGCAAAGAAGTATGAACCTCTGACAATCCTTGACAGTGCTGGGATATGCTAGTGCCACTAGTAGTAGTAGATGGCCCACTCTTCATGAGCCACAGGCCACACACTTTCATTTCAGAGGCCAACCATACTGCAGCAAAAGCCAGGGCAGAATGCCCGTAAGTGGTAAACTCCCAATTTCTAAAGAATTATTCAAGAAAGGAACCATCATAAACACCGCTGCATGAGATTTAAATACTCAGAACAAATCAACTATTATCTTGATAATTGTTAGGTTCAACTTAGGCTAGAAAAAATTCTGAAAAGTTTACATGTCTTTTTCCTCTTTTTTCCCTGCTGTAAAGGCCCAGAAGACATGAGATACTGAAGGTATATAAGTGTGACATTTTAATTTATTAAATATCATGATGCAAAGTGGCATATAGTGTCTTAAACATTTGATGCCTCAAATGACACATTTCACCTTCCAGAATTAAGAGCCTCAGTGTAGTAATGAGGAATAATTACGAAAGAAACCATAATGTGGAGATTAAGGAGTTGGACCAGGAGTGGGGAGATTCAAGTCAAATTCAAGTCCATTCTGTTCGTGAAAGTTCTTTTCTTTATTTAATTGAATTACTGACTGCCTTGGTTACCAAACCAAGTCTAGGTAGTGTACAATGATACCAATATATTAAAAAGAAATCTAACAATAAAAAAGATAAATCACATCAGGAAACCAACAATGTACAAACATACGTCACAAGTGCACTCCCAGAGTCTGCTAAAAGACCCAGGACCATCTCAAGGCTTTCCTATAATGCAATATGCTGATTTAAGCAGCTATTCTAAAAGGTAAGAACAACTCCGGGATGCCATGAGATGATACTGCTTTGCCAAAGGGACCTAGAGCAGCCAATCCTGCCAGATCTTATTGGACAGGCAAAAACGGGAAAAATTGTATCTTCCAGGCCTCAAGGTATAAAGGGCTTTATAGTGACAACTATAATATAGTGGCAACTTGAATTATATGTGGAAGCTAACTAGTAAAGTATCTAGAGGGCAGTTTGGGCCATTTACTCATTCCAAGCTCAATGCTGTATATCTGTGATGGAGAAAAATAGGTATTGTACTATGCTTAGATATCAGTGCATACCAAATAAAAACAGTATTATTGAATATGTGTGTATAAACCCCTCTTCTTTTGGACAAAGTTTGGAAAAACAAGCATAAAAAGAAGACAGTACTGTATTCAGTATTTTGTCTTAACGTACATTTGATGCCCAGCATTTATCCTGTACTGGTTAGACTAAAGGTAATTTCACAAAAATTCCAATAGAAATTAAATGATACTAGACAACGTACCGTATTTTCCGGCGTATAAGATGACTTTTTAACACATGAAAATCTTCTCAAAAGTCAGGGGTCGTCTTATATGCTGGGTGTCGTTCTCCTGTAACCAGGCAGACCAGCCCGAAAGGCTCTGATGAGCCTTAAATGGCTCTGGCGATCCCAGCTCTGATGATCCCAGCTCTGACAATCCCAGCTGAGTTCCCTGCAACTCAGCTGGGATCGCCAGAAACCATGTAAAAGGAAAAAAGTTTTTTCCCTTTTACTCTGACGATCCAAGCTCTGACGATCCCAGCTGAGTTCCCTGCAACTCAGCTGGGATGGCCAGAGCCATGTAAAAGGGAAAAAGTTTTCCCCCTCCAGCTTGCTTACCTCAGCTACTAGTCGCAACGCTTGCCTTGCTTCGCTTGCCTGAATCTATTCCATCAGCAAGCAACTCCCTGCCTGCAATCAAGCAAGCAGGGAGTTGTGGACTTCAACTCCCAGAATTCCTCAGCCAGCAAAGCAAAGCTGGCTGAGGAATTCTGGGAGTTGAAGTCTACAAATCTTAAAGTTGCCAAGGTTGGAGACCCCTGTTCTATTGGGTAAGTTTTTTTCCCCTTTGGGAGCTTTAAAAAAAATAGTCAATTGGGGTTTTTTTAGTTGTTCTTTTTTAGACCTAGCCATTTAAAGTTTAGGAAGTTTTAAATTTAGCTTTCATATAAAAATAAAAATAAAATAAAATAATATTTGTGCAGCTTTCTGAGATTTAATGTGTTTCTGTAGTGTTTCACTCTAACTACACAAACACACAAAATCTCACAAAGCTGTATGTGGAATTTTGTGTGTGTAAAGTGTGAAAGTTGGTTTTTTGGACTTTTTGTGGCTGTGTGAGGTTCCTGCTTGTTGCAGGGGCCATTTTGGGTCTAGCACAGCTGCTTTTACATTGTGGGTGAGCCTGTTGTGTTGTGTGTGTGTAGAGTGTGAAAGTTTTTTAGGGGGCTTTTTGTGGCTGTGTGAGGTTCCTGCTTGTTGCAGGGGCCATTTTGGGACTAGCACAGCTGCTTTTACATTGTAGGTGAGGCAGTTAATGTTTTTTAATTTTTATTTGGTGTGCATTGGAAGAGGGGTAGTCTTATATGGCGAGTATAGCCCAAACCCTATATTTTAACAGGAAAAGTTGGGGGTCGTTTTATACGCCCAGTCATCTTATACGCCAGAAAATACGGTACACATTTATATAATTACTGTCATTTCTGAGAAGTTCAAGCTCCTGTTTTTCTTTTAACTTCCTGCCTGCATATGGATTGTGTTTAGAATAATTCCAGTGAAAATGCTTCTCATCTACTTAACCCAAAGCATTTCTCTAAGAAGACTCTGCCAGGTCTGTATTCCCGAGGAGTTGGTTGACTTCAGCTGATGAACAAGTTTATTTCTGGCTTTGTAACGCATTATAAAAAAGGAAGGAAAGAAAAGTGGCATATTCAGAGGAGGTCAAAACAAACTAAATGCCAGTTGTCCCTTTTGCGTGTGTTTCAATACTGTGTGTATTATGAAAGGATAGGGCTTTAATTGCAGCAATTTAATGCCTTCTTGCCTGTTTTGACCTCTTTTGGCTGATGCTGCTGGACTGAAAGCAGTCTTTATTTTTGAAAGGTGAATATATATACTTGGAAGATAAACTTTTCTAATTGGAAAAAAATTGCCTTGTTCTTCTTCCAGACTCCTAAGCCTCAAATCCTCCTCCAGGACCTTCAAGGTTGCCTTGCTATTGGGGTTAGCAATAATGACATTAGGAGTGGATCTCAAGTTGAAAAGAAAAGCATATTTCAGAGCTCATATCAGGAGCATCTTTAAGGATATGCTATTGTGACATAATGTGAGTGCCCTGTGTATTCCAACCTATTCCCAAATTTTCCTTGAAGTTTAGGACTAACATGTCTTGGTTGCAAACTCTAATCAAAGAATAGATAAACTAACCACTTGAGTTAGCTTTCTATGTCTAGTGATCATCTGGATTTTTGCAGATGAGATCTATTAGTCCTAATAAAATTGACCTTGCAATGAATTCTATGCACTTTAAAAATTATGCATTTTGTTTGCAATTCCCTTCTTCAGTCATCTTTAGAACCTATAACCATTATGAATTAAGCATTAGGAACATTACTTGTTTTCAAAATTGTTAGAACGTATGATGATATCCTTAAAATGGTATTTTTAAACAAGGGATAATGATTGACTGTAGTAGCCAAGCAGCTTTATGCTATTACATATACTCAGATATACTAAAATACAGCTTTTAGTGAAAATATGGATTGGCATAAATAATTCATTTCCCTTTATGGAGCAGAGATAAAGGCCTTGGTGGGACTGATTAAATGGTTCTTACAAGAAGTGGTTGGTTTTATTTTTGAATTTGAATTGTTTTGAATTTGAAAACATTGATTTTTGAATGCTTGTGTTATTCAACTGTTCTCCATATTCCAAGATTGAAAATATCCCAGTAAACCAATTTCAGACTGCTTTGTAGGGTTTGGGGAGTAGACATTTCATGTTGTTGAAATGTTGTTTGGAAAACAATTATTCCTATTCACCATTACAGAAAAAGTCCCAAATCTAATATTTATGAATAATTTCTGTGCATACACTATACGAACAACAAAACTTGACTCTTTCTTTGTTCCCCTTCTTGAATCTCCAGAGTCACAAATCTTTAACAAAATGCTTATTACAATCTGCCATAAATATTATATTTGAGAGCAGGTATAGAAGAACATTATTTTCCCCTCTTAAGACAATTATTTTTTTCATTCTACATTAAGTAAAGCTGTTCTTTTAACATAAGGTTTGAAATTGATTTTTTGTTTTGCATAATCATTGGATCTAGTTTTACTCGTGCTACTTTGCCCCTCTAAAAGGTTTTAAGTAATATTAAAATGTTAGAAAAGGTCTGGCATTCACTATAAATGCACATTGTAAATTTGAATTGACTTGTGTTCGGGCTAAACTACGAAAATATTGGTGCTGGTAATACTGTATTGAATATACAGCACAGCTTGTACTTTGAAGGATGGAAGTATAGGCACTTACCCCACCATTTTCTTGCTCAAGCACTTGAAATCAGCCAATAAATGGCACACATCTTCAAGACCATAATCATTGTCCTCCACAAATGTAGCCAGTCGCCTTTTAGAGCCCTTTAAGTTAATGTCTATCACTATGTCTCATGGTGAAGAATTTCACAAGATAATTATGCACTATGCGAAGAAATGAATCTTTTGGGGGGGGTTGTTTTTACATTCCACCAATGTCTTTAGATGATATGTCTCCTTATGCAGGTCTTTCATCTTTAGCCCACAACAGAGGCAGCTTTCAACCAATAGCTGTTGGCTTTAAAGCTGTGTTTTTCCTCTTCTGCTAATGCAAGCCTTGCCATACAAACATTCAGCTACATCTTATCAGACAAGTTAGTGATGAAATGATCAGGGGCTAGAATCTATTCAGATTTGATTTTTCATCCTGAGCTGTTGTAGACATGCCCTCTTCCCTCTGATTGCATGGCATTGTCTTCCAAGTCCAATTTGGCATTGGTTTCAGAGATCAGCACCTAGTTTTGTCTGATCAGGCACAGGTAATGTCTGACTATTACTTGGTAGAGCACCAATAAGAAATTATATGAACTCCTCACATCTACAAATCAAGCATTCTTCAGGAATAATTTACACCTGATTTAAACATGTTTTAATGGTCTTTCAAAAGAGTGGTAGACTTTTTCTTTAAAATAACAACAACAGAGTTACCACTATCTCCAAAAATAGAATTAGCTCTCTTTCCACAAGAGATTGATTTAAACAGGGAAAGTAAGCCAATTTCTATTTTTATTAGCTTGGTAAAACTTGTCTTCTGAATAAGACAAATAAGATAAATATATGTTCCAACAAAATAGTCCAGCTGACTGACTAGCTGGAAAGTGCTGGGGCAGACGATGAATCAGGATGAGACCTCTCAATGAACATATGAACTCCCTCCTACCCTCCTTCAGATTTATTGATCTGTCAGGTGGAGTATTTTTGAACCAAGATGTACTGACCTGGATGAGTGGTGACCAGTGTGTTTTTTAAAAGAGCCTGGTTAATATGTCAGTGAGGTAGAGGACAGGAATGAAACAGGAAGGTATTTTTCAATATGCTATGTGAGTTCTCTCACTTCACCCATCATTGCACTGAACTATCTGCTGGACTATTTTTGGACATGGGCGTTTTGAACAATTACTACTTGTCAGCTTTCTGGCACTGAACTTTACTTAATTGACAAACTGCACGTTTTTGCTTGAAAATCAGCAATTTCACTTTTATTTAATAACTTTCAGGTGAATGCCATCAAGATCTTCTACTTTATGTCCTAATTTGTTTTCTTGTTTCCTCAGTGTCTTCTAGTATTGAGAAAGTCAATACAGGGTTACTTGTGTATATTATAATGTCTTCTGTAATAAAGACAGCTACTAAAACAATTGATAGTTTTCTCTGCCTTCTCAATGTTCTGATCATCCTTTTTATTTCTTTGTTGTCTAATGTCCAACCATTTCTCCCACTAACTTGTTTATTTCTCCTTTTAATTTTTTCGCCATGCTTTTCTTCCTCATCCTCTTTTAATTCCTGCTCTTTCTCTGTTAACACTTTCTTTCTTCTATTATTGTTACTCATCTTTTCTTACATTGTTGAATTATTACTTAAATAACCTCCAGGCATTATAATTGCCCTCTTTATTTTTCTTTTCCATCTCTTTTTTTTACAAGCCACACTTTTTGGTAAAGTTTCCCTTTTTGTAGTCAAATGTGACTATAGAACTATGCTGGCAGTTCTCCTTTGCAAGATAGCAACATATAGTAGCATTAATAACAACTTTAGTAGAGTAATAATACAGCTACTTATGTGAAAAGATGCAGAGAGCAGCTTCCCAGATCCAGATCTGCAATCATAGGATCATATTCTTTGACAGGCAGAGAAGCCTAAGTTTAAGTTACACTGAACCATTGCAACTTTATGAGTTGTTTAAGTACTGCTTTAATAATTGGTAATGCTTTGAGGTGGACTCTACAACTGCCCACTTACTAATAAACGGTATCTGTTCAAAGTATTTATAGTCCTTAGATAAATAGCCTACTTAGACAATGGCTAAAAATACTAAGTTAAAACTAAATTGAGTTAATGCTTCAGCCCTGCAACTGTGTAATGACTAATTTCACAGGAATTGTGATTATTGTACAACTACTTGTTTATTTTTCACCTGGCCTCTTGTATGAGCTTGACTTCTTTTGCTTAACTTTTTATTTATTCATATTCTTATCAGGAATTATCAGAAAAGATTTGGGGTTAAGAAATATCTGTTACCTTCATAATCGTGACAATATGAAGTTTAGTTCTAATAAAGAATTAAAACCACAGGCCTAGACACGTCCATTAGAAAGTCATTAAACAGGACACAGTGGAGCACGACTGAAATTCCTGATGTGAAAGGAATTTAAAGCTGAGTTAGTTTACTGAAAGAAAAGTTAATTACGATCTAAGCAATACTAGAAAGTAGCACTCCATGGTAGCAAAAGTTATTAGGAAAAGAGTAGTGGGAGTTCCTAAAAAGGCACAACTGCACATTCTAACAAGAAAGTGGGGAGGAAGTTCATAGAAAGTCACCCAACTGGCTGTACAAAATGTTTAGTAAAAATCTGAAAACAAAAAGACATCAGAGGTGAAAAGAGAGATAGGTTACCTCGAAGAGTTATATTTTTAGAAATTGTGTCAGAAAAATTAAGGCTCTGAAAGAACAAGAGCTGGAAAAGTATGATAAACAATGAAGATGGCTTTTATGAATGTATTCAAAATAAAGAAAAAGGAATCATCATACCAAAAGCTCTGTGAAGATGAACAAGCAGAACAACTCAACACCTCCTTTGGCTCATTCTATTCTAAGAATCTTTCCCCACTTTTGATTAACAACAGCATGAATACAGGTAGTCCTTGAATTACAACAATCAAAATTCAGATGCTTGTCAACTGACTCATATTTATGACAGTTTCAGTGTCCTGGGATCATGTGATCCCCTTTTGTGACCTTCTGACAAAGTCATTGGGGAAGCAAGATTCACTTAACAATCATATTAGCAACTTAACAGCTGAAGTGTGACAAGAAAGGCAACATAAAGTTTGGGCTCAATTGTGGTCATAAATCGAGGACTATCTATATCTGATCACCTCTTTTTTTCTTACAGTATCTTCATGACAATGTTTTCTTCTCACTCCAGGTTATATTTGAATCAGATTAAAGTCATCCCAAGGTGTTTCAAATTGAAATTAGGGCTTTCCCTATTAAGCAATTAACAAGTCACAATTGTTTACCTGTGGATACAACCTGACATATTTTACTGACCATTCAGTTGGTGCCATGGTCAAATGACTCATAGAGGGTGGGATCAATACACACCTATTGGACATGTTGTCTGGTGCCAACATACCACCAGCTCTTCCAACCCCTGAGCATCCAAGGATATTCTGCTTTGGGCAGCAGAAGAGTCCAGAGCTTTGTAACCAAATCAAATTTAGTCAAACAAAAAATAAAAGCAACCTCTAGATGGCAATAAAGAATTTTGATTCCCCCCCTCATTTCCCTCATTATTCATTTAGCCCCAGACCTGATACTTACATTCTGCAATTGCAATTTCTACTCTTTTTCCTCCGTGTGACTACTCAAATGTCTTTGAAAGCTTTTGAGAACTACCATTTAAGTCAAGGATTTATAACATTGAATCGGCAGGAACACGTGTTAATTCACCATACACCCAAGGATATTTCTGGATTCTCTCAAATTAAAATCATTTTTAAAAGTACAGTGGCTAAGACCTTGTGGAATCACCAAAATCCCTTACCTGAAAATTTGCAAAATGTTGAGTGATAACTTCCGAACACACAAGATTTTTACACTATTTTTAATGTTATTTCTGCTTTGATGCCTGCCACAGGAGCAATCTACAAGTGTCCTCACAAAGCATTCACAGTTTATGCACCACCAGGATGATGTTTTTGTGAACATCATCTGATTTTGCTTAGCCAGTTTCTTTATTTTGAGTTCACCTTTACAAGCTCCTTTGAAAGAGGCTGTTGTAAGAAACAGTTAGAAATCATTTAATATTTTGAGAGCCCATAATAATTCTTTAAAAAGTTATATGACAAATTGGAAGCAAGTTTTCAGGCTACTATGTAAAAATGCATTCGCCAGATTATGAAACAGTTTCCAGCTCATTTATGCCACTCATTTATGCTCATCCAGGACTTTAGAGATAGAATAGTGGTAACACAGCCATATCCATGTCCATGATTCTGTCTTCTTCATCTGCTGCTACAAATTAAATTTCTGCAAGGCATTAATGCAAAACAAGCTGGCTCAGGAAGAAGCCTAAATTAGATCTATTTCAGTTAGGATTTATTTTTGTTTGTGAAATGGTATATTATTTGATCCAAAAGCTAATCCCTGAATTTTTATCATAAGCTTAAAACTTTAAGTAGAATTATGATTCAGTCATAGAGAAGAAATAAGAGGTGTAAGCATAAACAGATCCTGGTGGCTGTATTATAATTATTAAAGCAAGTAGTATGAGATTTAAAAATAAAAGTATATCCAGATAAACAGTTTAGTTTAGTTGTGACAATGTTGTTTGGCACATATTTTATAAAAAACCAAATCAAAGACTCTGGGAACATTACTTGGAAGAAGCACAAAGGAAGAAAAATAGTTCAAAAGACCTACATATCTGATAGGAAGCATATTCAATTAGATTGTAAACAGCGTCCCATCTGTAAACCTGATTTACCAATTTAAACCTGACTTACCAATTGGGAGAAATCAAAAATCACTTCTCAGATCTCTACTCTTTAAAGAAAAGAATCCTTTAGGCAAGATCCTTTATAGGATTTCTTTGTTAATCATAACTATATTCTAGGGGGAAATGTGACTTCCCTAAAATGATTCCAAAATGCAGGACCAGGTCATATTCCCTGCTAGAGATGCTCTTTTTTTTTTTACTGTGTTTTTATGATGTTGCCTTCATCTCATTCTCAACCCCTGAATGATAGCCTTAAGTCATTCTCAGCTGTACCTCTGTTAAAGTAATATTTTCCTGACTTCATCCAAGATCAGCCTTAAGGTGGATAACAGTTCCTCACTCATTACACTACTTTGAAAAGAAGTCAGGTGACTGAAGTAATTGGGAACAGAAGTCATAGGGTCAGGATTGGGATAAGATAGCAAAATCCAAACCAGCATAGTTTTCTGCTGACTCAAGGATAGGTGGATAACATTGTAAAATGTAGAGGTATGATCACATTCTTATTCCCACTTCTAATAATCCAGAATCCCTACAGAAGATATCCAAAATTTAATAACACAAATTGCCAAAGAGAAGAGTGGTAAAACAAGGCAACTTCCCATTTAGTTTTGAATTTTTGCTCTAAGTGAGAATGTAATAACGAAGTATGAAGGATATTTATTACCTACCTCACCCCATTTGGTCTACTATCAGTAGTATCTTTTCTACTTTTGAAGATGCGGGGGTAGTTGTAATTTGTGTATGAACTTCCTTTAGGTTAGATGTAGGTTAGATGCACGGGTTAGATCAGGGGTGTCAAACTCATGGCCTGTGGGCCAGATGTATCATGTGCTGGCCACGCACACCCCCAATTTAGCGAAGGGGGAAAATGTCACAATATGTTATGTGACGACAATGTGATGCCGCGAGTTTGACAACCCTGGGTTAGATGTAACCTTGAGGTTATGTGTCAGTATTTATCTCTGGAGACAGGGCAGGTAGGATAAAACAAACTTGGAATAACACGCAGTATAAAGTGAAGGGCCCCTTTAGGACCAGAAAGTCCAGAGTCTGCAGTAGTTTAACTATGTTAATGTAAACAAAGTTCTTGTGTAACAAATAGGAACATTCAGCCTGGAATACTTTTATAAACATCTCCTTTTCCAGGCTATTTCAGAACTGGTCTCCTGTGTAATGGAACAAAACCACAACACTGCAGAAGCTACCTCTACCAATGGGTTTTCTATCTCTCCTTGCCAGCAAAATCACTCTGAAATTCCTGTATCTGAGTATGACAAAGCTGGCGCAGCAATACTTTTCTCTGGAATCTTTTTGGGGGTTATAGGAATCACCTTCACTGTGATTGGATGGGTGAAATATGAAGGAGTCGTTCACTTTGAATGGACTCAATTGTTTGGGCCAACTGTGTTTTTAATGGGCGTGACATTTCTGCTGATTGCTGGGTTCAAATTTAAAATATTCTCCTGCAACGCTTGCAACCAGAATGAAGAGAGCTCACTTGGCACTGAAAGAACATATCATGGGCTTTATGCTGGAATTAGGCAGCCCATCACTCTTCATGGAGCTGCAATGGTTCCTTACCTGCCTTTTCCAACCCAGGAAAGGGTTGCTACCAATTTGGCCAATTGGCAGCAAGTATTGAGCCATTCTGAATTTCTCCCTGGCTCCTCATCAATAATTCCTATTCTTAATCACCCTCATTCTGATAATGTCACTCCCATGGGCAGCTGAGTTTTTTTAGAAGAGAATTATTCTGCTTATTTTACAGTGGACACCATAAGTGAAAGGTAAGTTATTTGGAGTTATTACACTTCAGGGCAAAACTACAAGACCCAGGTAAAGGTATTAAGGAAGTAGAGTTGGTATCATTCCTTGGGTAAAATTCCAGTTACTGCTTTAAGTGAAAGTATTGCCTGAAGCTCTTCAGTTTCACAGCTTATTGATATTCCACTTAAGTAATTCACTGACATGCAGCTTTAATTTTCCAAGTGTTGGTGTTTTTCTCAAGTATATTTCTCTCTTATCTTGAAAGAACTTTCTTTTTTTTTAAAAAAAAAGTTTTTTATTAGTAATTCAAAATTAAAAACATTGGCCATAGATATGACATCACTGGTCCCAAGCATCTTCCAACACTTTAAGTTAATATATAATATACTAATGATGATATAATAATATATTCCTTACACCTTATATGTTATTTAAACATAGTATAATATTAATCATTTATACCTTATTCCTATACAATTATACATACAGTATCTATACTTACATATACCCATCTATACAATTCACATATATATTTCTCTATAATAACATATATAATTCTAATCTAACACTACACATTTGTCTCGGCTATCCTCCTTTTACCTAACCATTCGTAGAATTTTACCCAGATTTTATAGTACAATGTTTCACTTTTATCCTTGAGTTCCAAGGTGAGTTTATCCATTTCTGCGCAGTTGAAAATTTTTAGTAGTATTTCCTCTTCAGTTGGGGTATCTTTGAAAGAACTTTCTTTTCGGCTAATGTGCATAATAATTTTATCAGAATAAAGGGAGTGGATTACTGGGTATATATTATCACAATCTGATCTTCATGGGTTTCAGACCCAGAGTTTATTTTTTGGAGCTTTGGAATATATAAAGTAAAGAGAAGGTTGCGTTCTATGCACGAAACAATTATATCCTCCAATTTTCTTATAATAATATGTTGGACCTTTTCATTTTATGGTGCAACAGTGTATTTCAATATGAACTGAATCCTACTTAACTGACATTTGGTCATATATTGAATTTGCTGCAATAACTAAGGTACCAGGGTTGGGGGTGGGAGGCACCATTCTGCGGTGGTTCTCCTCCTACCTCTCTGACCGGTCGCAATCTGTGTTGACGGGGGGGCAGCGGTCGACCCCGAGGCACCTTGCTTGTGGGGTGCCACAAGGGTCGGTCCTCTCGCCCCTTCTGTTCAACATTTATGTAAAGCCGCTGGGTGAGATCATCCATGGCTTTGGGGTGGAGTTCCATCAGTACGCTGATGACACCCAGCTGTACATCTCCACCCCAGGCCACCCCAACAATGCCCTTGAAGTGATGTCCCAGTGCCTGGAGGCCGTGCGGGCCTGGATGGGGAGAAACAGGCTCCAACTCAACCCCTCCAAGACTGAGTGGCTGTGGCTTCCAGCGTCCCGATATAGCCAGCTGACGCCATCGCTGGCTATTGGGGGCGAATCACTCGCCCCCACGGAGAGGGCTCGCAACTTGGGCGTCCTCCTGGACGCACGGCTGTCTTTAGAAGATCATTTGACGGCCGTGGCCAGGGGGGCTTTTTATCAGGTTCGCCTGATACGCCAGTTGCGCCCCTTTCTAGATCGGGACTCTCTACACACAGTCACTCAGGCACTAGTCACTTCCCGCCTGGACTACTGCAACGCTCTCTACATGGGGCTCCCCCTGGGGTGCACCCGGAGGCTCCAGCTGGTCCAGAACGCGGCTGCGTGGGGGATTATGGGGGCGACGAGGTGCTCCCATGTGACACGTCTCCTGCGCGAGCTGCACTGGCTCCCGGTGGTCTTCCGGGTGCGCTTCAAGGTGTTGGTGACCACCTTTAAAGCGCTCCATGGCTTAGGGCCGGGGTACTTACGAGACCGCCTTCCACCACCAACAGCCTCCCACCGGCCAGTACACTCGCACAGAGTGGGCCTCCTCAGGGTGCTGTCCACCAGACAATGTCGGCTGGCGACCCCCAGGGGGAGAGCCTTCTCTGTGACGGCGCCCACCCTCTGGAACAACCTTCCCCCAGAGTTACGTATAATAACAGACCTCGTTGGGCCCTGAAAACCTATTTATTTCAACTAGCTGGGCTGGCCTGAGCTAAATTTTAAATTGATTTTAAATTGGGTTGTTTTAATTTACGGCCAAAATATTTAATTATTTTAATACTGTTTTTTAAATTTTGTATGCTCTGTTTTTACTTTGGCTGTGCACCGCCCTGAGTCCTATTGGAGAAGGGCGGTATAGAAATTTAATTAATAAATAAATAAAATAAATAAATAATAAATAGATAACACATTTTCAAACAAAAGCATAAGGTTAACAATACTGGGACACACTAATCTCTATTGACCTTTCTGCATCATCAAGCTTTTGTACAGTAAGTGCACATTTGTCTCTCCCTTGCATTTTGCAGGGAGAAATGCAAGCACATTTTGGACATGCATATAAAACCTGCCCTAAGTACAAATGTCCAAGACCCCCTGCCTGTTCCCATCATTCTAGATGGCAAAATACATTTGTGACATGTTTCAAAATACCTCTTTTTATTCATATCTCCTTTGTTTCTTTTGCTGGTTGTTGCATCTTATAAAATGCTTCTCTCCCCATTCATCCACCCATCACATTTCTAGGTCAATTAACAGTCTTGTGGAACCTGAAGAGATATTGGATGAAGATCTTTGCAATGATCCCTTACCTCCTCCTTATGAGAAGCTATTCCCACCTTTGCCATAATCAACCTGCTTAATATCTCCATAAGGACTGTGTCTACTTCGATAAGACCACCAACATACTTACATAACTTTAATAAGTATAAACCAGATACATGAATTTTACTGACAATTATTTTGGCTGAAAACAGTTGTTCATTCATCAGGCAGCTGAACTAAATGCAAGTGGACATATTCCTTCTCAGTGTGTAACATTTTGCATTTGATTCCATCTCTAAAATCACCCAGCCTTTCCAGTTCACCTACTCCCTCTGCCCCCTGGGTTCTTGAATAATATGCAAATTGATATTCAGTTTTTATTGAAGATATTGAAGATATTCAGATTTTTTAAAAACAAAACAGTAGTCTGAGGAATGACCAGTGCTTTTCACCCCAAGAAGATATAAAGAAGCAGGAATGAGCACGTGGGGATACTGTTTTCTATTTTAGGCGTTACCATGTCAGCAAATGGGGAATTAGAGACAAGATAGTACTCACAAGTTCAATTACTATTGTAGCAATTCTTGAGCCAAATGGAAGGATGGAACAAGAGACAACTCATAAGTTAAAGGCATTCTTTTAAAAATTGTACTTAAAATGTACATCAATCAATGCCAGACTGATATTAGAAAAGCTCTGTCTAGAAGTCCAGAACATCAAGCAGGCAGAAAGAAGTTGAAGATTAAGAGTTGAGTAAGCAGATCAGGATGACTAATGAAAATTTGTCCCAGCAGCTGCTCAACAAAGAACACATTTTCATGCTTCTGTCTTCAAAACTTACCTTAGCCACTGCTGCTGGATCTCAAGGATTGGCTAATTAGAGGGGCTATTTAGAAATGGGGTTGAAGGGTTATTATTCCCAAGTAACAATTCCTTTACTTCCTGGCTTCACAAGCCTTGGACATGAGACCTCCTCAGGAATTGTTCAGGGTGGTCAAGGATTATTGTCAGGCCCAGGCACTGCAAAGTGCGGCTCCAGATAAACTTCTCTGGCAAGTTTGGGGAGTCCTTTGCATTTTGCCTTATAGTTTGATGGAAATTCTTCTAAGGGATTTAGGCATGCTAGGTTTTAGCCCCATTTAAATATAAGAGGACTCAAGATTGAGGAAGACCCAGACCACCCATAAGGGTGTAAAGATGTGTGTGTGTATATATATAAGGATGTGGACTGCTGGCAAAATATCACTAATTTATATTTATAAAACTTTTAAAAATACATTTTATTTTGCCACTTTATTAGTCTAACAGTGTTATTGTAGGATTCAGCCAGACCTGAAATATTTAGGAAGATGGTGATGAAACATTCATTTTTAAAATAACATTTTAAATAACAAGAAAAAGCTGTATATATCTGAAGATGGGCTCCACACGAGTCCAAAAGCTCGGAAGAAAAAATCTCCGGTCCCAGTGACTGACCCAGATTGGATCCTGCAAAATTATCTTGGGACACGTATTTTCTCCTTCATTCGTGAGCTATATATCTGGCTTATCTAGAGATGGGTGATGGTACAGAGGCTGAACATCTTCCATATCCTGAATCCAGTTTCCCCACCCCCTTCTATTCAATTGTGTTTGATTCTTGGAGACTGTCTGGAAAAGACCCTGAAGTTTTCTTAGCAAGCTTATTCACAATTGGTTTGCCATTGCCTCCTTCCAAGTTGACTTTGTGCTTAAGACAGGGACAAGAACTCACAGTCTTCCAGTTTGTAGCCTGGTGTCTTAACCACTATCCCATACTGGTTCTTCCCCAAGTTTTAAGTCTTGTGAAGTTGCTGAAGGTTAGATCAGAGTGCCTAGGGATGGATTGGCATTGGGGTTTAATTTTGGATTGAGGCTGTTTTCCCCCATTCTTGTTACTTCACTGTTGGGCAGGTGGGGGCAGGGTGTAGTTTAGATTTCAATGTGAAAGAAACCAAAGTATGCCAAGTGTGCATGTGTGTGTGGGGAAAAAAAAGAGAATCTGAGTTGAAACAAACAAATATGAAAAGCATTCAGAGATCAGTAAAAGAAAAAAGTACCAACACCTAAGAAGTATGAGCATTTCACCTTCTCATCGTTGGAGTTCACCTCAGATCAGAAGGTGATATTTACAGAGATACTTGAGATACTGTAGCATTCCAGATGTTACTACATTATATCTTCCATCTTTCTTAACTATTGCCCATGTTTCTGCTACCAGTAGTTGCCATTCACCAACATCTGGGAACCATACATTAGAAACCAATGGAGTCCAGTCTCTTTCATTGCTCCCTATTATTTACTTATTTAATCTTTAAGGCCATTGTCAGCACCCAGATGTCACCTTGGTTTTTTGATCTCCTGCCTCTTGTTATCTTTATAGTGAAGTGGAACAGAGATTATCACAAGTCAACTGGCATGTAGTTAAATTTTAAAATAAAACCAGTTTGCTCAGTTTTTCTTTTTAACAATGGTCTATGAAACTTTGTGCAGGAAAACACTCAGCAAACTGATTGGAAACTCTTCTTCCTGTGCTTTCTTTCTCTTTTCATTGGCATTCTGGAATATTCCAATATTCAAAATTCTGTCATCAAAAGTTTCCATTTGTAGGCATTTAAAAAACAGCTGAATCCATATTTGCAAATCATAATGACACCGCAATCCTGGCACAGCTCTAGTTAGTTTATTTCATCTTCCTAAATTTAAAACCCAATAATCTTCAAACCACAACTGATGTATTGTTGCTCTACAATTGCTATAATTTATGTCATTAAAGATCCAAATCCTCTTTTTCCTCTTCTGTTTTGCCCAGCACCCCCTTAATATTTGGCAGACCCCTGCCTGTGAAAAGAAGCCTGTTTTGCATTAGTCAGTAATACATTGAATCATTCTTGCAAAATGATTTATTATGGATTACAAATTCTTATATGGCACTTTAAGTTAATGATTAGACAAGTAATACATCATTGGTGTGATTGGTTGCATATGGCTCTGATTTTAACTTTCTGTATAGTCAGGAGATTACCACAAAATCTTCTTGTTATTACAGTTCAAAATCTTTTGCTGTATTTAGTCATACTGGTCCCACAGAAGGAAACTGCTCCCCAAACACACATACTTCACATCCACAAAGTACTTTCATGGGCTCTTCCTCCCCACCCCAAGAGGATGACAAAAGTTGTAATAAACATGTGAATCCAGCATTTCTAAAAGGATCCCATCATGTAAAGCCAGAGAACTTGGAGCAATTTTCATCAATTTAGTGTTCTTCATATGGAGAACACTGAAGACCCTATTGGCTGAGAATCTTAGAATTTCAGAATTTTGCAATCCCATTACGATTGGAGGGCACCAGATTGGGGGGAGGAAATGGCTTGCAGCCTAGGCAGAAAGGAACCAACTGGTTTTATATTTTATTTAGCAACCATTTGCCAGAATACGTGGTAAATTGAAAACACCATCTTAATCTTCTACAGATTTTACTGCTTAGTAAAAACTTTGGAAAGTACATCAGTGAAAATTTGCTTCATTTTATAGGACTAGATCCCTTTCCATGTAGACAAACAGCATTCACACGTGTTGATAGGATTAATACTCAATTTTGTCTTTTTTCCTGCATTGTTAATGACTGGGAAGCAGGGAGCCGAATGACATCATCTTTAAGTTTTAAGTATCTTACATGATGCCCTAATTCTCAATTAAGCAATGTACATCTGGATTGCAGCATATCAAATATCACACGTTCATCCATGCATTGTTGCTAAGATGACTTGAAGCGATGCAATGCTTTTGAATGTTACTTGTTTGGCAATACTAAAAGCCATACATTAGCCAACCCAAAACAACATCCAGAGAACAAATTGACAAAATAATCACTTGAATTTATTCCAAGAATAATTAATGATACATATTGATGTGAAGTGGAGGCAGGCCAGTTTTAGACCACTATTTCTAAGTCATAAGACAGTGGTCAGGGATCATGGCAATTCCTTAGGAATTGTAGGTATAGAACATGGAAGATGAAAAGTCTAAAATAATATTACTGTAAATATTACATGGCCAGGCCAAGTTATATCTTATTGCTTAAAGCAGTGTTTCTCAAACTTGGCAATTTTAAGATGGGTGGACTTCAACTCCCAGAATTCCACAGCCAACATGTCAAGGTTGAGAATTACTGATTTAAAGCAAAATACAAGATGACTCCTCTCAATCCCCTGTGCAGATCCTGGCAACATATCCTTTAATACCCATGGCATCACTGTCCATTATAGCTGGTGATAGCATACTACCTTAAGGAATGCTGCATTGTCCTTGAAATGGCACAGGTCTATTCTCCAGTGTTTCTATATCACTTTTCCCTTTCTCTTTTTCTCTATATTTCTTCTCCACATGAATTTTTGCTGGACTGTCCTAATGGTAAGATCGGCTCGTTTTGTCTTGAAAACACACACTGTTTTCCAACAGATTAGGATTATGACCATCACTGTTTGAAATGGCAGTTTTGTTATATATGAATGGTATAAGTATCCTTTGTATACATTTATATCAAGAATGAGACGCCAAGTGGAGCTTTTCCTCCTTACTAGTATGCAACCAAGTACAATGGAGAGAGAACAAGGTACTTCTTTAGGTTACACCCTCCCCATACATATCAGTTGTTGTTTGGGGGGCTTTGGGACAGCTCTAACCCACTTCTGGGATAACGCTAAACCTGTATTCAAATGGTGCCTGCCAACTTGCTTTGACCTGGCAGAACTGTTTTGCATGGGAATCCAACAGCTTCTTTCTCACAGGGGTTTACTGCGCCAGTGTTCTCACATCGCGTTATTCAATGGTGCTGCTATTCCTGAAGCGTGCTAAACCCCTGTCCATAAGGAGGCCAAGATAGGCCATCCTTTTGAATCGCCACACAAAACATTCTTCCACGAAGAAAAGCCTTCAGACCCTCATTCTTCAAGTTACAAATTCTTTAACAAGAATTGAGAGAAAGAATTCAGCAGCCTGATGGATGCCACTAGGTGGCAGCTGTGGAGGGCGAAAGGCAGAGCAGCCTCAGTAAGGCCCATAGCATCATCGGCTTCTCTCTTCTCCCTCTCTGTTCTGCTAGGGCTTGTCTGAATGGCTGCCACTAAGCAATAACAATGCACGTTATATGACAGTATACAATACACATTATACTGCAGTAGCGAGAATTCACTATTACTGTTTATACAGTGTGTATTTCCTGAGCAATATGGGCATACATGCAATGTAGGATATCGTCAAGCATTACCTGCCAGCCATACCCCCTGCAGTATATTCAGAACAAAACAATTAGATTTTTTTTCCTCTGTTTACATTTGTGCAACATAAATATATGCACATGTTTACTTCAGAACTAAATCCCATTAAGTTAATAGAATTTACTCATCAGTTATAGGTGCAGCAGATTTTAGCTCTAGGGTAGAAAGAAAAAAGAACATGCTATGCTCAATATGAACACATGTTGTCTACTGATCTTTTCAATGCTATTCCTTGTAGGTGTCTCCGTGATAATCCAATAACTTTGATCTTAATAATATTGTCTTATCGTGGTTAATACTGGGGTGATAAATACCAAGAAATTCAAAATTGTAGGCTAAGCTGAGATTCCTGAACCACAATGATAGCAAAGGGTAAGTTTACAAAATGTAATGTATTGGCAAAAACACATGGCTTTGGGAAACCATCAGAATAACGTTTAGCAAGTGAGACTTTGCAGGTTTTAAAAGAAGAACACTGATTTATTCGATGAACCATCAGCTTCCACCTCCATTCTGGTTCCCGGAAAGACCCCATATCCAATTTCTAGGCCTATCTCCTCAATTCAATTAGCCTCTGACAAATGCAATTTACAGATGGAATTCTTTCCGGTAAACAGATTCAGTGTGTCCTATTTGCAAAGAGGTAAGGGGAGAGAAGAAAAAGAAAAAGGGCGGCTCTGCTGCTCCATATATTAATCTGCGATCCAGCTGGCTTCACCTCCCGCTCCCCAAATCGGATGTGGCTCTCCTAATGAAGCTCGCATGCCATTGTATACATTAAACTGCAGAGTGTAATTTCGTTTTGATGAATCCACGGTCCCCATCTGATCTGTATTTGCCTACAAAGAAACCGGAACCCCGCAGATGCATGTGCGCGTGCGTTGTTCCTTCCCGCCGGCCCTCCTAGTTCTCCGGATCGACGTTTCGCAGGCAATTCGGTGGCCGAAACTAGCGGTGATTAGCGGCTCGGCGCTGGCCGCCTCTCTCAGGCAGAGGTGGGGGGGGGGGAGGCCCTCTCTGCCCAGTGCCTTTCCACCTGGCTGATCCTAGCCCCATCACTTTTGCCATAGGCTGCCCCAGATGCCGTCTCGGGGGCCGGGGAGCGAAGGGTGGGACGCCTCGTTTGCTTGCCCTGCCCCGGCCATCTTAGCGGATCCGGCCAGAGGCGAAGTTGCAGCTGCTTTAAGCATCCTTCGGTTATTTGCAGCGGTGCTCCTTAAAACCACTGACGCCTGGGAGAAGTTGGGTAGTTTTTTGCAATGCTGGAGAGTCGCCGCACTCGTTCCTGCCCAAAACTGGAGGAATCCGGAAATCTGACAGGACATATTATAAGACAAAGTTCGACGAAATCATGGAACTCCTTAAGATGAATCACTAGCCTCACCTTCGGATGCTTGCAGGGATAATTACAACAGGAAAAGTGTAATTAGTATCCCGATATGGCGTATTAAGAGTACAGAAATAGTTTAAAGGTAAAACAGCAAGAATGACCCAGTGAGGGGGTAGGAATTTATCATAATTGAGATGCTTACAAATTATTAAAAATAAAAAAGTGACCTTGAGAAAGGAGGGACTTGAAGAAAAGTGCAGAATTTGAAATATTCATACAGAATGAGTATCACATATCTGAATAAATCTATAAGCTGTTATTAAATATATAGAGACAGAGCAAGTCAAAGTTTGCATGATAAAGGGGATGCAAGTTTTTAAAGAAGCAAGAGTGGTACAACAATTGGAATTTTTTTTTAAAAAAAAATTACATTCACCCCAATTTATAACCTAGGGGAAAATGGGTAAAAATGTTTTACAGATGGTAGATAATTCCACCAATTTTTTTAAAGTAAATATAAAAACATTGGAAATTTTTGATAAAGAAGGAACACTTCATCATATATGATAGTTATGCTATGACCCCCCTCAAAAGTATAGAATATATATGTATATATATTTTCGCGGGTGTTTGTATGTAGGTCTTTGGTTATTCGGGTTTTCTCCCGCGTAAAATTGGAAGTGTTTCGGCGACGTTTCGATGAAGTCTCATTCGTCATCTTCAGGCTGGTGTTTTCGGCTTTGTGCTTCTAGGAGCAATGTGTGATCGATTGTCTATACACACACACACACACACACACACACACACACACTTTGAATTGAAACCTTAAATATTTTTACTAGGATTGTTCCAGAATATATAGACAAAAATATATATGATTTATTAAATTACATGTTGGTGGCTGCAAGAACAAATTTGGCAAAACATTGGAAAAGAGTTATTTCACTGACCACATCAGGCTGGGAACTTTGGAGAATATCCAGTAATGGTGAAAGTAACAAAATATATTCATAACAGAAGTTTAAAACAAGAATGGATCCCTTATGTATCATGTACCACATCAAAAGACAAACTTGAGACATCTAGAGCATGGTTTTTAGGGAGAAAGAAAAATCAAACTGGACTAAAGGATTCAAATAGAAATCAAAAATATTTCCTAATATTTTGGTTGCAATCAACAGCCAGGGTATAATGGGAAGGAAGTGTACAATTTGTAAGGAAGTAGTTTTTAATAATGGTGATTTTAACTTTTTAATATATATTTAATTTTTTTTCATTTTCCTTCTATTAACCTAGCAAACTTTTTCTTTTTAAAAGATTAATTGTAATTCATAATTTTGTAATGTTATTGTATTATCCATACCTATTATTCCTGATATTTGTATTTTGTACAGTTTAAAATGGCAAAAAGTTGGTCATAAAGAGGATTTTATACATGTAATTCAGTTTTAAAAATATGTAACATTATCAGATGATATTTTCAGCAAAATTAATTATGATGAGCCATTTTCAGTGAGGATGGGATCGAAGCTAAATATTCAGGGGTGTTGGAGTGCAGTTTGTTTCACACAATAGCTCCTTGATTTATTCAATTCAAATTTCTGTTCAAAAGACATACTAAAGCACAGGAAAGAAGTGGATTCATACTAAGCTAATATATGGATGAGTAGTTTGTGGTTCATGTGTTCAGTAGCATGTATCCAATCACCAAACCACAGACTTGTCATGTACATTTTAGTCTAATGTTTGTGCAAATGCAGGGAACATTCCCTGTTTTCAAAAGCTTCAATTGTGCAATCCTAGTTCAGTTTGCTTGCTTTATTTCTACTCATGAAATGACAGAATTGGTCCAAAATGACTAGATAACTCAACTCAAAATTTGGAAGAATCTATAGTCCTTCTTTAAAAGGAAGGATCATCTGATTCTAATATTTTATGAATTTCATCCAGTGCATATAGCTTTTTCTTTTTTAAAAAAAAAGATCTTCCCAAAAACAAAAAAACACTCATAGAGCATCTAAAAATTGAATCTGTTCTTTCGTGAGAGCAATAGTTGGAAAATGTTTTGGGATGTGTAATCTCAGATGTTAGCCATCATTTTTCTTGGGGCTGTCCTGCACAAATTTTGATAGAAAGCATTTTGATTAATTCAAGACTTCTCTGCTAAAGTATCGATTTGCTTTTATTGATCCTAAACATCTTGGGTTTTTACATTTTCAAACTTTTCCTTTCTTCAATATAAATATTAATAATGGATTATTTAATCTTTCTTTGGCCTAAATTTAGGGACATGTTTTGATATTTGATGTGTGAATGTAAATGTGAACTTTAAGATGTGTGGACTTCACACCTTCCCAGAATTCCCCAGCGAACATGGAGTAGACAAAAGCCTCAAAGAAAAAGTCCGAATAAGAAATTCACAAAAGCCAAGGATTCCTTTCCAAACATCCACATGGTTTGCCCACTTTCTTCAGGGAAGTGGCTGCTTCTAAAGGTGCTTCCTGGGAGTATCCTCACTAGGACTTAGTGGGCTGAAATGGATGGAATTGGGAGTGTGGGTGAGGCTTCGTCAATATCAGGCCAGGAGAGGGTGGGACCTATTATGGCCTGGTTGCCTCCAGGGTGCCTCTCTTCTTCCTCCTCTTGATGCCTGAAGATGTCTCACTTCATCTGCTACTCATTCTGTTCGCCTGCCCAGCTGTCAAAACAGGGGGTGTCTCTTTCATTCCAACTCACAAAGTACTAAAAAGAAAGGGAGGGGTGCTTTAATGCCTGTGTTTGGACACAAGCAATTATCCCTAATTATTGTTTTTATTTTGAGCTTGCCCTTCCTGCTGGAGAGGCAACAGATGAACATGCTCTATCCTTCCCAGTTGCTTGATCTCAGTGGATTTTGCAGAGCAAGTCAGCAGGAGGGGGAGGAGGGGAGAGGCTTGGTGGCTTTCATCTCAATGTGAGTTTAGGGCTGATTCAAACACTTTGTGATGGGAGAATTAACCCCAGGAGCCAGGGCTTTCAATGGCCTCTGATAAGAGATTATACGGGTTGGTGGCAAACTTTTCTTGGCCAATGGTTTTCAAAGCCTTTGGAGCTGTTAAATCAAAGCACTATTCAATTGGGACAGACCCCTTACTCTGACCCTCTCTTTTCTCCTGTTCGCTGGTGGCAAGATGCAGCTCCAGCAACTTTCCACTCTCAGACTTTCCCTACTTAGTGCCGCCAAGGAGAAACAATAGTCAGAAAGCCAGAAACAGGGAAGTCCCTTATTTTAATCAAAAAGTAATTACATTCATTATGCAGCCAACCTCATAGTCAAACATTTTCCCCTTAATTAATTTGCTTTAGTTGTAAACTTCCATGTTAAAAGCAGGGGTGGAGATAATCTTTTCTGTCACCACACTGTTTTGAGAAACGATTGAATTCAGTATTTGAAGAACTGGCCATTGAGTCACATTTGGGTAGGTAAGGACTTCTGGATGAATAGTTTTATCATTGTTATCAAAGGTCATCTGGGAGGCAATCAAACAACATTCTCACCTAATATGGATCAGCCTGCAAGAATGTATGCCAAGGATAGACAAGTTGTACCACTCTCGCAGTTGCTGAACAACAGCTCTTGGTCCTGCATTTCATGGTACAGAACTTCATTCTGAAATGAAGCTTCCAATAGAGCATAAGTGTCTCTATTAGGTAGGCCTAGGGAGGCTAATACCTACCAATGTGCCTGGCTACAATTTCAATTATCCTCAATCAGCACAACCAAGCTGACAATGCCTGGAATAAGTGAACAAAAAAACTTCAGGCTCCTTTGTATTACTGGTTTTCAATGCATTTAGATGTTTTTTCCACCAGATGAAGAAGGTGGAAGGTTTTCCAGAAGGATGTCATTGTATGTATGTGCTTGTGTGTTGCGGGCTTCAGTTTTATTCATCATTAATTTATTGTTACCATAATTTTGTCTCATTTTGTAATATTTTATTTCATTTGCCTCTCTGAAAATAGCTATACTGATGGTTCTCAGATAAATACACCAGAATTGTTTCTTAATAAAACATCTGAACATACATATACATACATACATATATACATATACATATACATATACATATATATATATATATATATATATATATATATATATATATATATGTAGGTCTTTGGTTATTCGGGTCTTCTCCCACGTAAAATTGGAAGTGTCTTGGCGACATAAGGCAATGGGATCCCTGAAGCTTTCAAATATGATAAAAAAGACACAAAAGCTCTTTAGTTTCCCCAATGGTACAAAGTCTGATGGCATGTGGTCTGCAACTGATGTTCTAATTATCCTTCTTAAATTACTTCTTCTCACTTCTCATAGTTAATTGCTTGTGATCCACAATAAACCATTACTGTTATTTATTACTTATGCTTACATTAGATTTTATATTTCCTCCAGAAGCTCAAAATGTTGATTATAGCAGTTCCTCTTCAGATTTAGGGAAAAACATTCCCTTGCCTGAGCTCCAGATGTGGATCATACCCACTGCTTTTGATGTTAATTGTTGATTTGTCTTCCGTCAGGAATATATTCTTCAAAACTCTTCACCAGAATGCTCTGGTTAATTCATGAACAGTAATGCAAAAGACTCATTATAGAGTACTACCATAAGTCCAAGAGGCATTGCAGCATTACTATAGAACATGGGTGTCAAACTTGTGGCTTCACGTTGCTGTCATGTGACTATCGTGAACTTTTTTCCCTTCATGGAGCTGGGATGGGCATGGACTGTGCATGGCACATCTGGCCCGCAGGCCACCAGTTTGATACCCCTGCTATAGATTCTATATTAAAAACCCTCTAAGAAAAAATATATCAGTTGGCAATGAAGATAAGATTATGGAACATTCCATTAGCATGGTGCACTCTAGTCTTGTTGCTTCCCAACTTCTGAATAGTTAAATATTCAGGATAAAATAGTTGCCCTCAAAGTTGGACAAGAAGAGACTATCCAAAAAGCGATAATAATGTCTTGCTTGGGAATTCAAGTAAATGGTTGTATTTTTTTTTTCCTCCAAGTCCATTAGGAAAAAAAGCTGTTTTGCATAAGTATTTCACTCCAAAGGAAATGAATGCAAGAGAATGGCTTGACTGGGCACAGAATACAACCATGCAATGAATGAATAAATAAATGCATACATTAATGCTCTTAGCGAATTAGCTAAATCATGTGAGCATGGCAAATAAGAGACAGATTCAACTGAGATCAGGTGATGGAAAAATTGATGGAAAAGTCACAAAACAGGTGGAGTACTGTAAACATCTACAGCAGGATGATCTAACATTGGATAAAGCATTTACCTTGGATTTATTTTATCTCTTCTCTTCTCTTCTCTTCTCTTCTCTTCTCTTCTCTTCTCTTCTCTTCTCTTCTCTTCTCTTCTCTTCTCTTCTCTTCTCTTCTCTCCTCTCCTCTCCTCTCCTCTCCTCTCCTCTCCTCTCCTCTCCTCCCTCCCCTCCCCTCCCCTCCCCTCTCCTCTCCTCTCCTCTCTTCCCCTTCCCTACCCTTCCCTTCCCTTCTCATTTCACCCTACCTCACTTTACATGACATGACATGACATTATTTATCAAATATTTGCCATCTCACAGTTCAGGTGATTCTAAGCAGTTACATGGATGTGGTCAAGAAGAAAGTTCCTAATGATATAACACTACCTGTTTATACTGCTAACAAAGTGGACATTTAATATGTTTGTTACCAGAAAGCCAAAGATCCCCTCCATAACCATAATATAAAACAAAAATATGCAAGGAATAAATTTGTAAGGGTGATTGAAGAACAGAAAGTCTAGATGATAATGAATGCTTGTTGAATTTGTGGACTCCAGAGAAAAATTGTAAGTGTTGCTAAAGAAGCAACTAAATGTGAGAGTGCATGAAACTTGATCTCAGCAAACTTTGTTATGTACAATTTGCAAGTAAGTATGAAAAAATAACTATTCTGTCTATGGTGAGCTCCATTGATGTTGTTCCAAAAGTGCACATTTTGGAACAATGATGATTTTTGTATATAAGGACATCAGGGTGTCTACTTTGCCAATAACACCCCCCGCCACATATTTGTCCTTTTTATTTTTTGTTCTGTGGTTCCACATTTCCTTAGTGGACAATTCCTCTCTGTAATGAGGGGGAGAGATTGGCATGATGCCCTTAATGTTGTGGGATATCACGGGGTAAATTCTCTTTCTCCTAGTGGTGTGGTGCCCTAGAGGTGACACATCTCCCACTCTGAAAGTTGAGAGTTCAATCTTAGTGACAGATATTTCTCTATCAGGGTGCGAAGAGAAAATTTCTGCTGCAAACTCCACATAGGAGTCAGGAAAGACATCCGGCCAGTAAATGCTCAGCTCCTTTCAGTCATCCTGACTCCACCCTGATAAAAGGGATTACAGGGTCATAAAAAGAAAGAAAACAATTCTCTTTCTCAAATTCAAACCTTTATTGTCAATGCACAACATGTGTACAATGAAATTGAATGAGCCTCCCTTGGTGCAGCTCATCCAAGAACACAGAATCCATCTCAATAAATCAATAAATAAAAAAGAAATCCCTCAATCCAAATAAGTAATAAACTAGCACACATTTCCAGATACATACATAAATATTATATTACATGTTATATACATGTTGCGTGTTACACTGGCACTGTAAGTCTATCACATTAAGGCTGATTGTGGTGTTATGTTGCATTTAAAAGTCTGACAGCCCATGGATAAAAGCTATTTTTCAGCCTATTTGTTCAGCTGGCTATATCTCCTGCCCGATGGTAGGAGAATGAAGAAATGCTGTCCAGGGTGTGAATCATCCCTAAGGATTTTCCTCACTCTGCTGAGACAGCAGGATTAAAGACTTTCTCCTGTTCTTTGATTTCTAATGAAGCTTCTGGGAGAGGGTATCCATGATATGAGGTGCCATATCAGTAGTATGTTGATATTATCCAAATATTCAGTGCTATCCTGGACTGTGAAGGAGATGCTCTCAGTGTCATTTCCTAGTCACCATCAGGTTCTTTGCCATCATTAAAGTTGTATTGGATGAGCAAACACTTAAAGTTGTCAAGGTTGGAGACCCCTGATCTATGCTATGCTATGCTATGCTATGCTATGCTATGCTATGCTATGCTATGCTATGACTACACTACATTACACTACACTACACTACACTACACCACACTACACTACACTACACTACACTACACTACACTATACTACACTAATACTTCTGATAATCATTTTACAAAATGCCTAATCATCTTCACAAAAACCATTCCAGTGTCTACATTACAAATTTAATATATGATGTAGGAAGAAGACAAGAGAAAACAAGGGTCTTCTGAAGCACGGCTTCTGAAGTATGGGCTTTCTTGGGCTTTTCCAAATTGTGTTAACCAGCTGTTCTGTTGCTTTAGTTGTGAAACCACTGTGGCAGCAGCCGTTTCACTGGGTTTACAAAAACTGTTTTCATCCATAGATCCTCATGATAAAAGCTATAACTTTAGGAATTGATTTTTTTTTTACAGTGGCTTTATTAGAGGGGATTTAACTCATTTGTCATGGATGGACAGAACAGTTTCGTAGTGGTTGCTCCTTTTAGGAAGAAGCCTCACCACTGTCGAATCCTGGGATCATAAATCTGGATTACTCCCCTGCCCTGCAACTCTTCTGATTCCCTTTACTGATTCCCTGCAGAAACAACCCAGGCCAGAAGAGATTGCCTGAAGTTATCAAAGGCCTGGCATGAATCTTGGAATCTAGTGACAACATTTGCTAAATGTGTTTCAGATTTGAGGCTGTCCTCAAGTCTGGTGAGTAGGAGGTTTTTTCCTGCTATTTCTGCTGCCAGATTGCATTTGGGTGGCCTTAAAAGAACGTGTTGTAAGCACGTGGTCATTTGTAACACTCAGGAAAGTTGTGCTGCACACATTTCTTCAATGTCCATTATCATTGCTGTCTGTTGTTCCACCAGTAAGCACACATGCAGGAAAACAGCTGGAAACATCTATATTTGTTTGAAGTGAAAAGCAGAATTTTTAACTTACTTAGCTAGAGCCACCTGGTTGATTTTCTCTGGGAGGAAAATGCAAACAAACCATTATCTACTTATTTCTCAAAGCTTTCGCAAAGTCCTCACTCCCCAAAAGGCCAGAATAGGATACCACTAAGAGCCAGGGATTAAGGCATCAGCCTAGAAACTGGGACATTGTGAGTTTTAGTACTGCCATAGATACAAAGCCATCTGGGTGACCCTGACCCAGTCTGTCTGTCTGTCTGTTTGTCTGTCTCTCCCTCCCTCCCTCCTTCTCTCCCTCCCTCCCTCTTTCTCTCTATCCTAGGAAACAGGCAATGGTTAACCATTCCCAAAATCTTGCCAAGAAAACTAAAGGAGCTTATCCAGGAAGTCATCTGGAGTCCAAAACTGACTTGAAGACACATACATACACACAATAAAGAGACCACTGGTCAATTTTTATTAAGGACTGTTTTGGGAGAGAACACCTTTCTGGACTATTTTGCCAAGAACAGAACACAGAAATCCTTTGGAATGAGAAGCCAACTAAGAAGTTCAAATTATTCTACAGCCACTCCGGGGCACAATTAGAAACATTTTGTGCATGTGACATGAATCCTCTAAGGGAATCAAGTTATTCAGCTAGACTGAGTCAATAACTGATGGGCTAGGCTAAGGAAGCAAACATTTCAAGGTGGCAATCTACTGCTCTTTCAGCTCTGATAGAGACGTTTAACTGGGAAGGAGAAAACTCTAAAAATGTGAGTTGGAAAGAGATAAAGAAAAAGGTGGAAAAATTATTCAGAAAAGGTTTATGCTACTAAGAATATCACAATTTATTTTTCTAGGATTTATTCAACACCTTTTTCTTTTCCTAGCCCATTCTGTGCCTTTTAGACACACAGTCTCAAGGCAGTGAATCACTCCACTGCTCTGTTGCCATGGGGATTAAAAAGTAGGTAGTATCTTTCATGTTTTTAGCACAATAGTTTCAGATCAGTATAAGCAAACAGTGCAATTCTACAATTCTCATGCAACGAACTTCAGTTGGTTACACTGAATAGAATTAAAGACTAATGAGGCAGGTTGGGATTGTAACGCACTGGAAGAGCATATGATTTGCATTCAGAAATTATTACCTGTTCAGCTTTTTTTTTTTTTATTAAGCCTTTCTTAGGGCCAACAGTGATCCAGCAGTGGCATTTCTAGAGTCATGTTTCAAAGTATAAGTGAAGCAAAAAAAAGGGGTACATACTACAAAGACAAAATGTCCTTCACTTAATTTCAAGGCAATTTAAATGAATTAAATACAATTAATATGACTATTCTCGATCTTTTTAAAATCAGTTCTGTTACGTTAAAAATAACAATTGAGTAAAGTTGTTGTGGAAGCTCTGAGACCTTCAAAAAGATTGCCGCTTACATGGGACTCTAAGGGTTTAGACTAGGCACACTACTTAAAAGGAGAAAATAACACAATGTTGGAATACTCTTATCTGAAAATGGGGATCATCATAAACAATATTGAGTCCAACACACAATTGGACTGACCAGGTGTCATGTGGCTTTGTATCGGTGGTGGGTTGCCCCTGGTTTGGACCGGTTCACAAGAACCAGTAGTAAAACCGGTGGGAGGCTCCACCCACCGACCTGGACGTCATCAGGAAGCTTTTGTGCAAAAGTGTGCGTGCGTGGCTCCACTGCAAATCGGTAATAAAGGTAAGTAGAACCCACCCCTGCTTTGTATGTTCACAGAGTCAATTAATCATTCCTTATAATCATAAGATAGATGAGGAACCATTATATTAATAAAGCAGGTACCTTGCTGATTATATAAAGACTGAAAAACAGGGAACTATGGCTTGATTGGGATGACCACCTAATCACCTAATTGTTATGGTCAAAGGAGTAAAATCTGGTAGCTAAGAAATTCAGCAATTTTGCATATTAGTCTTAATAAACAAATGTTTTATTAATTTACTTTTTATTGCTTTTAAAATAATAATGACAAAACAGAAAAACAAAACACAAAAATAATTATGATAAAAATACATTGTCAAAAAAAACGTAGAAAGTATTTTTAATAAAGTGAGAAAATACAACAACTTAAAAAATGTATAATTTTAATGTAGAATTTGGTTACATTTCTAAGTAGACTTAGTAATGCAGTTATTCAAGCATATGTATATATATAATATAATTTATATAGCTATCATGTTTTTTCTAACCTGATCTTTTTGTTTAAATAAGTCACAACTTTCATTATATTTGTCCATACAGTGTCTACAACATCAATAGGCAATCTGCATATAGGTGGCAAGTATAATTAGTCTCCAATTCATTGAGTAAATGGGACCATATATTTATTTTTCCAATGCTGCAGTATCAGTCTTTTAGTCATCATAAAGGCACGGAGAACATATTTACACTGAGTTGTCAAATTCCAAGTACAGGTATATAGTTCATAGAATATTATCCTATGAAAAGTTTAGCTTTTGTTGCACACTTATATTTATATCATCACTACTTTTTCCTTAGTACATGTTGGACATTGCATAAAAATGTCTTTCAAAAAAGCATTATCCTTATTAAACCTCCAACAAAATGCTGTTTTTGACAGTCCTTTTCTATGCAAACATAATGGAGTCCAGTAAATTCTAAATATTATTTTTTTGTAGTATAAGTCATAATTTGAAGTCCATTGACAATCTTGCTATAGAAGATGGTCTGTCATTGGCTAGAGCTAAAAAATATAGGAACCTCTAATTTTTTATTCCACACATTTCTTTGCATATCAAATTGGTTTATTGATAAGAAATATCTATAAAAACTAATAGGTTTTCAAGTTTTATTTATTTATTTATTATATTTTTATCCACCTTTATTATTTTTATAAATAATTCAAGGCACCCAACATACCATTCTATCCAGCTCCTAATTTCCCTATAACACAGGTGTCAAACTTGTCATGTCACATTGCTGTCACCTGATGTACTGTGGAATTTTTTCCTTTTG
The DNA here is from genome assembly GCA_022577455.1 of Arizona elegans. NCBI lineage: Eukaryota > Metazoa > Chordata > Lepidosauria > Squamata > Colubridae > Arizona > Arizona elegans. Next base: position 62,693,000 of record JAKOOJ010000008.1, read on the forward strand.
CAGAGCTGGGGTGGGCGTGGCCTGTGCATAATGCATCCGGTCTGCAAGCCGCCAGTTTGATACCCCTGCCCTATAGCAACAACCCTGTGAAGTGGGTTGGGCTGAAGTGGGAAGTCACAATTTCTAAACCAGCATCTTAACCACTACACCAAATTGACTCTCCAGTTTAGTTTTAAAGTAAGGTAATTTCAGGGGGATTGAAATTTTCTCTCATTGTCAGATTGTTGTTGAGCTATAATATTCATTGGTAGTGTTTTAATGACATACTTGCCTAGGTTTATTTGACCCATAGTTTATTCAGTTTTCTGGATTTCATAGAAATTATGCATGAACGTCATTGATTTAATTTCATAAAATATGTCCCAAAACTAAACTGTGATGAATAGTTTGTGATTTAATAGGTTATGCAAATAATTAGATGCATATCATTGAGCCCAGCCTGACCCCTAGTGACCGAATGGACAAATGCCCATCATTTCAACCTGTCTCTCACAATTTATTTTATTTTATTTTATTTTATTTTAAATTTATATACCGCCCTTCTCCCTGAGGACTCAGGGCGGTGTACAGCCAGAATTAAAAAACATGAAATACAAATATTAAAAACAATTAAAATATATATAAATTTGGCCCAAAATTAAAAATACAAACCAATTAAAACATTTAAAATTTCTTCTTAAGCCAGCCCGGCTTGCTGGAAAGAGTGGATTTTAAGGGCACGGTGGAAGGCGCTAAGGTCTTGGATTCTCCTTATCTCTGGGGGCAACTGATTCCAGAGGGTAGGTGCCCCCACAGAGAAGGCCCTCCCCCTGGGGGTCACCAGCCTGCGTTGATTGGCTGATGGCACCCTGAGGAGGCCCTCTCTGTGGGAGCGCACGGGACGATGGGAAGTCGTTGGTAGCAGCAGGCGGTCTCGAAGATAGCTAGGCCCGATGCCATGGAGCGCTTTAAAGGTGATAACCAGCACCTTGAAGCGCACCGGAAGACCACTGGGAGCCAGTGCAGCTCGCGCAGGAACGGTGTTACATGGGAGCGCCATGCTGCTCCCATCACTACCCACGCTGCTGCATTCTGGACCAGTTGGAGCCTCCGCGTGCTCTTCAAGGGGAGCCCCATGTAGAGAGCGTTGCAGTAGTCAAGGCGAGAGGTGACGAGGGCATGAGTGACTGTGCACAGGGAATCCCGATCAAGAAAGGGCCGCAACTGGCGGATCAGGCGAACGTGACAAAAGGTCCCCCTGGTTACAGCTGTCAAATGTTCCTCCAAGGACAGCTGCCTATCCAGGAGGACTCCCAGATTGCGAGCCCCTTCTGTGGGGGCCAAAGACTCTCCCCCAATAGTCAGTGATGGAGTCAAGTGACTATATCAGGATGCCGGGAGCCACAGCCACTCAGTCTTGGAAGGGTTGAGCTTGAGCCTGTTCCTCCCCATCCAGATCCGCACAGCCTCCAGGCACTGGGACATCACTTCAAGGGCATCATTGGGGTGGCCTGGGGTGGAGATGTACAGCTGGGTGTCATCAGCGTACTGGTGGTATCTCACCCCAAAGCCACAGATGATCTCGCCCAGCGGCTTTACATAAATGTTGAACAGAAGGGGCGAGAGGACCGATCCCTGCGGCACTCCACAGATAAGAGGCCTCGAGGTCGACCTCTGCCCCCCTGCCAACACAAACTGCGACCGGTCGGAGAGAAAGGAGGAGAACCACCGCAACACGGTGCCTCCCACCCCCAACTCTTCCAGCCGGTGCAGCATGATACCATGGTCGATGGTATCAAAAGCCGCTGAGAGATCTAACAGGACCAGAACAGAGGAGCAACCCCTGTCCCGAGCCCTCCAGAGATCATCAACCAACGCGACCAATGCCGTTTCCGTGCTGTGCCCAGACCTGAAACCCGACTGGAACGGATCGAGATAAGATGTTTCCTCCAGGAATTGTGGGAACTGTCGCGTGACCACACTCTCAACAACCTTTGCCATAAAGCGAAGGTTGGAGACAGGACGATAGTTGGCCAATATTGCCGGATCCAGGGACGGCTTCTTGAGGAGAGGCCTCACCACCACCTCTTTCAAGGCAGTGGGAAAGTGGCCCTCACTCAGCGAAGCGTTGATAACACCCTGGAGCCAGCCTCGTGTAACCTCCCGGGAAGCCAGTACCAACCAGGAGGGACACGGGTCCAGTAAACATGTGGCCGCACTAAGTCTCCCCAAAATCCTGTCCACATCATCGGGAGTCACAGCGTCAAACTCCTCCCAGATAACATTCTCAAGACTATTCCTCATCACTCTGCCCTGATCTACCCAGGCAGAGTCCAAATCCCGCCGGATCTGAGCGATTTTGTCATACAGATATTGTCCAAAATCCTCCGCCCTGCCTTCCACACTCCCGGATGGAGCAGGGAGCGGGTCACCCTAAACAGGGCAGCCGGACGATTTCCTGATGATGCAATAGAGGCGGAAAAGTAATTAAACTTTGCCATCTTTATCGCCACTAGGTAGGTCTTAATAGGCGACCTTACCAGTGTTCAATCAGACTCAGTGAGACTGGCCCTCCAACCGCTCTCCAGGCATCTTTTCCGGTGCTTCATTTCCCTCAGCTCCTCGGTGAACCAAGGAGCCGCACGGGATCGGCATCGGGTCAGAGGCTGCAAAGGCATGACTCAGTCCAAGGCCCCACCAGCCGCCCGATCCCAGGCTACCAGGTCCTCAGCCGAGTCATGTGCTAGAACCTCAGGAAATGGCCCAAGCTCCATCTGGAACCTCTCAGGATCCATCAGGCGCCTGGGGCGGATCCACCTAATTGGATCCACCTCCCTGCGGCGGGGGGCAGTGGTTCGAAGATCCAGGCGCAGGAGTGAGTGGTCTGTCCATGACAAGGGTTCCATATCTATATCCCCAATAACAAGACCACTCAACCACTGGCCAGAGACAAAAATCAGGTCCAGAGTGTGACCTCCCCTGTGAGTAGGGCCATGAACTAACTGGGTCAGGTCCATAGCCGTCATGGAAGCCATGAACTCCCAAGCCACCTCAGATGTTTCACCAACGGATGGCAAGTTGAAATCACCCATGACTAAAAGCCTGGGTGTATCTACTGCCACCATGGCTATCACGTCGAGTAGCTCAGGTAGGGCTGTTGCCACGCGGCAGGGAGCCAGGTACATAAGCAACAAGCCCATCTGAACCCCATGACCCCACCTCACAAGGAGGGACTCACATCCGGCTATCTGAGGCACAGTGGTCTCCCTTGGACCCAGATCCTCGTTAATAATAACCACCACCACCCCGCCCCTCCCCTGGGCCCTCGGCTGATGGAATGCTCTGAAACCTGGTGGGCACATTTCGACCAGAGGGACGCCACCCTCCGGGCCCAACCAGGTCTCCGTAATACCCGCCAGGTCCGCTCCTCCCTCTTGTATAAGATCGTGAATGAGGGGGGCCTTATTTACCACGGACCTGGTATTGCACAGCATCAGCCGAAGGCCCAGATCCTGAGTATCTAAGCCACCTAGTGTCCGAGCGGAGCCTTGGGGACCGGGGCAAGAAATTGCTCTCAGATAGCAAGTGCGAGCCCCCGACACATGATATGGTCCCCTGCTCCCGCCATATCTGCCCCTCCCATTCACCGTGCTGATGGAAAATTCCTCCTCCGGATAGTCCTCCAGCCCCTCCCCAATTCCTCGACCTGCACCCTCCAAACCGTCCCCCTGTGCCGGCTCGGCTCTGACCCTAGTGGGTTCGTCCCCCCAAACCCCTTGGTCTTCCTCCCGGTTCCCCTTAAAAAATCATTATTCCCACCCCTTAAAAATTTCATTAAAAATTTATGTAGAAAACCCCTCAACCCCCTCTTCGCTGCATGCCATCTCTCGGGGTTCCAAGACCCGTCATCAAGATAGGCCCTCGATAACATGGAGGGCCAGGCCTGCGAGAGGGGGGAGTCTCGCAGTGCGAAGAGATCAGCGAATGAATACATCTACAATAACCTACATCTCTTCCAAGAACATTCCATTGATCATTTATTCATTAACCCCAACTTCTATTTCCCTCAGTTTAGCTAAGCATAGTACTTTTTTTCTAGATCATCGTCTAAGGTAATCCTCGATTTACAACTGATCATTTAGTGATGGTTTAATGTTACAAAGTCACTGAGAAAAGTGACTTAAGACCGTTTTCATACTAACGACCATTGCAACATTCCCCCATAGTCACATGATCAAAATTCAGATGCTTGGCAACTGGTTCATATTTATGATGGTTGCAATGTCCTGGGATCACGTAACAACTGTGTTACTAATTTACCAACTGCAGTTAAAAACTGTGGCAAGAAAAGTCGTAAAATGGGACAAAACTCACTTAACAAATGTTTCACTTAGCAACAGAAATTTTGGGTTCAATTGTGGTTGTAAGTTGAGGACTACCTGTACTTGTATTCCTTGCTGAAATAGAAAAAAAAATGTTTCCAACCTAAGGATCCTAAACTTGTCTAAATGTTTCAGTCAAGTTTCAAAGGTATCTTGGTGACAATACAAAAGTGATTTTCCATTGCTTTCTTCTGATTTTGAAATTTTTTGTTAGAGATGTGTTGCCTTCCTTCATACCTGAAGAATCCCACCTACTGTACTTTCACTCCTTTTTGTGAATTCAATTTAGTTTCTTACTTTCTATTTGAGCTTTGGAGGCAAGAGTGATTCTACCAGAACGTAGAAAAACGTAGAGCTTCTTTCTGGTGTTCTTTTTGTGGTCTCCTTAGAAATCAGCATTTGTTTCTGCAATGAAAAGATAGAATATATGATAATATTTAGCTGTTTGTGGGTGGCTTTTTATGACTTTTATGCTATTGTAGGACTAAAGGCAGCATGATTGGCTCATTAGTAATTTACACTTCAGTCCTATATCCCAGAGGAGAATATAGTTTATACTTTGGTCCGACTGTATTACCAATTAAATTAGAAAGTGGCTTCAAAAGATAGCTTCTTTACATGCAATAGGTCTTCTCCATCTGGAAGATATTGAGAAGTACCCACAGGGGACAACATCCATAATTAAAGCTCCAATATTTTTTATGGAGATCATAACAGATGGCTATAAAATACTCCATGCCTCAAACTGTAGTCCTAAATGTACTATTTAATAGTAAATAGTGAACATCTACAGAATAAAACATAGAACTAGCCAAGACATATTGTTAATCGGGTTAATATATTGGTGAATTGCAAGGACAAAGAAAGCTTCTTATTTATTCACTATTGGGCAGAGAAGCTGGACAGAAAAAAGAGCAGCAATTAAAAAGGAGTCTCACCTAAATAAGGACTGGCAATGTATGGAGGGGGCAGTCATATTGGCCACACAGAACTCTTTGAAGGTATTTCACACATTGATGAGCTGAGATGGGCCCCTGATTTTACAACTGTGACCTAGAAAAAAAGTTATAGAGTTTTGTTCATAATCCCCATTAGTCATTCACAAACTTTTCCATCTTATTCCATTCCATTCATTCATCCCCATGCCACAAGTCTCTTCCCACCCCACGAACACACTTATTCATAGCTGCTCATATACAGTGAGATGGGCAGCATATAAATTTAATAAATAAGTAATTTAAAAAATGCACCCCTGTATGAATTTAGGTTTATTTGACTGGAAATGAGTTTGCCCAGAAATCTTAGCCCAAAAGCAGACAAATTTGAGCCCGAAAGCAGACAAATGTCAACTCTCACATTCTGGACATACATTGTGAATCTTAAAGATCCCTTGAGTGGGACAATCAGCATTTACTGGCCATGGTAGTGCAGTGGTTAGAGTGCATTACTGCAGGCTACTTTTGCTGCCTGCCGGCTGCCTGCAATTTGGCAATTCAAATCTCACCAGGCTCAAGGTTGACTTAGCCTTCCATCCGTCCGAGGTGGGTAAAATGAGGATTCAAATTGTTGGGGGCCATTATGCTGACTCTGTAAACTGCTTAAAGAGGGCTGTAAAAGCACTGTGAAGCGGTATATAAGTCTAAGTGCTATTGTTATTGCTAAGAAGAAAACTGAAAGATTTCTTAAGTAGCAGAAGTGTAGCAGGGTCATGGGAGATACCCATGTAGAAAACTGCCTGGTTCACTCTGCTCTTGAGTCAAAGGAGAAGCACAGCAGGATGGAGTGTCCATCTGTGTTGCTTGTTTTGGCTCTTCGCTGGAACTTTGCTTTCAGTCAGTATCTAATAAATGATTTGTGACCAAATAATTTATTGCCCTTTGCTGATAACTCTTCAGGCATTTTGACTTCAGGCTGGATGCCAAGATGTCTTCTGCCAGGCACTGCCAGGAATCAGGCAGAAGTAGCGTACTAATGGTGAGGGCAAATCACTTGCTCATAAATCTCTTGGCATGATCTGCCTGGAAAAGGAGAAAAAGAAGCTTGAAGCAGCCTGAAGAAGGAGGTGGGAGATCACTGAAGCTGCTGCCAAAGCAACACTAGTTCAAAAAAGTGGTTATAAGAATAAATCTGCTATTCCTGTTAGCATGTAGTTTAAATTTCCTCCTTTATACAGCCTTTAAAATCTATTTTCAAGCTTGTGCTTCAATGAGGAAGGACTGGGGTTAAATGAATCTCTGTAGTGGGACACTTATTGTAGGCGTACGGAAGAGTTGAGAATTGCATTTTTGGCAAATTTTTCTCTCCCGCTCAGTGCTTGTTAAACTCTTAATCACCTCTATCTTTTTACCACAATGCTTTATCTTAATTATTTATTGCATTTATACCCTTCCACAATCTGACAGGCTCTTGATGGTTAAGGAAGAGTAAGGATTCTTTTCTTGTTTTGTGGGCTAGCAGGGGCCATTGGCAGCGTTAGGTGCCTGGTCATTTTATTCTCTGTTCCTTCTGACCCCCCCACTCTCTCTCTCTCCCTCCCTCCCTCTCTCTCTCCTCCCCTCCCTCCCTCTTTCTCCCCTCCCTCCCTCTCACACCCTCCTCCCTCTCTCCCTCCCTCTTTCTCTCTTCCTCTCACTAATATGTACACTTTCCCACTCTTTCCCTGCCAAGAGACTGCCAAGCATAGAACAGAATTTGAATTCCAGGGACATCTACGTGGGGCACTACTAAAAAAGTCAAAATGGTATCTGCAAGCGTACGTTCCAAGTCCTGCTCCCCACCCCTTTTACAAGTCTTGCATACATGTATAACACCCATTTAAAAAGATAGTTGCTTATGGCACCATTTTGAATCCAATGAAGTCATGAAGGCTGAGCACTGATGTTTGCCAACCCAGTTTGTAGGCCCAGTAGACTTTGTGAAGTGTCTTGAATCTGATTTGTGCAGAGATATGACCATTCTTCTCACGGTATGGAAGAGACGAAGCAGTTTACTTCTCCATGATTCCCTTTGCATCTTTTTGTACGTCCTCAAAACTATTACCTGCTTTCCCAATAGATGGAAGAAGGAGTCTTCTGCACAAAGGCACCAAAGGCTGCTTCAGCTAGTAGTGAAAAGCTGTGTAGCAGCATAATATAACTTTGAAAGGATGCTTAGATTCCCAAATCTTCAAAATGAAGCACTTCTTTGGAGTCCAGCCATTCTTTCATTCCATCTTAATTTCAGTATGACTCTTCCCCCCACTTTTTTTTTTTTGGATTGAAAGTATTATGGCAAAGATTGGAGCACATATGGAAAACTCATGACTTTTAGTTTTGATGATGATCATGGTGATTATGATAATATCATTTCTTTACAAGTTAATACATAACAATCGGGGGGGGGGGAAACTAGATTTTTTAAAAAATACAATTTCTGGGATCTTTCCACTTAGGCAATAGGTTACAGAGGCCCCATGTGACTCCAAGGGGAAGGGAGAATCCAAATGATCTGTGCTTGTGGGAAATTTTTACTTGTCCACCAGATCCCTGGGAGATATGCTCGTCTTCCCATAGCATACAGAAAACAATTATCTTGATCAGGGAAGCTGATGAGAAGGGAGAGATTTGAACTTTCTCTTCCTTTCCTGCTATTCTGGCAAGATTGGTATATTTCTGCAGCTATTAACAAAGGCAAAGTAACTATTTTTGATAAGGGTGATTGGGGGAAAGGGAGCAATCTGGTGTCCATTAACTTTAATCAGAACACGGCTATCGGTATACAGGGTGCTTCAGTCTGATAGTTAAAATACAATAACATCTCCTGGAACAATTGCCATCACCATCATCCTGGTTTCCTGAATCTATTTATTACTATTATTAACTTGTATTCATTAAACATGGAACTCAAGTCAACTGAACATTTAAAAATATATCACAAATATTATTGACTGGCAATGATGGTTAATATGGGTTGCTGCCAGCATCCTAGGTATCGACCAAGTATTATTATTATTATTATTATTATTATTATTATTATTATTATTATTATTATATTAGCCTATTATTAGTCAACCAATTGGTGAAATGAGTTCTCAGTTGTGCAAACAAATTGAAATAGAATTTTCTGCATTTAACAGCTTTGGTGCTTAATAGGCTACTTTGCCTAGTTTTAGAATGATATCTTTCAGAACTTCCAGTCAGTAGATCATACAAAAAACAATAGAACAGGATAGAATAGAATAGAATTTTGTATTGGCCAAGTGTGATTGGACACACAAGGAATTTGTCTTTGGTACATATGCTCTCGGTGTACATAAAAAGAAAAGATACATTCGTCAAGAATCATAAGGTACAACACTTAATGATAGTCATAGGATACAAATAAGCAATCAGGAAACAATATCAATATAAATCGTAAGGATACAAGCAACAAAGTTACAGTCATACAGTCATAAGTAGAAGGAGATGGGTGGTGGGAACAATGGGAAGATTAATAGTAGTGCAGACTTAATAAATAGTTTGACAGTGTTGAGGGAATTATTTGTTTAGCAGAGTGATGGCATTCAGGAAAAAACTGTTCTTGTGTCTAGTTGTTCTGGTGTGCAGTGCTCTATAGCATCGTTTTGAGGGTAGGGGTTGAAACAGTTTATGTCCAGGATGCGAGGGGTCTGTAAATATTTTCACAGCCCTCTTTTTGACTCGTGCAGTATACAGGTTCTCAATGGAAGGCAGGTTAGTAGCAATTGTTTTTTCTGCAGTTCTAATTATCCCCTGAAGTCTGTCTTGTTGGGTTGCAGAGCCAAACCAGACAGTTATAGAGGTGCAGATGACAGACTCAATAATTCCTCTGTAGAACTGTATCAGCAGCTCTTTGGGCAATAGCACTTAGACTTATATACCACTTCACAGTGCTTTACAGCCCTCTCTAATGATTTACAGATTCAGCATATTGCCCCCAACATTCTGGGTCCTCATTTTACCAACCTCAGAAGGATGGAAGACCGAGTCAACCTTGAGCCAATGAGGATTGAATCCCTGTCAGTCAGCAGAATTAGCCCTCAGTTGATAAAAAAGAGCACATGTAATAAGTGATGGGACATCTGTCACTCTTTAAGGTATGAAATAGATCTCCATATCCTTCTTTCCCAGTGTGCTGAATCAAACCTAGCATCTTGAGCTTGTTTGGAGGTTCTAGCAGGGGAGCACAGCTATCGTATACCCTTGACCGAAGATCGGTACACTCCTTCTATCTGGGATGGTCGTCCTCTTCCACCGAGCGTGCAGCTTCGGGAGGGACACACATGGAGCGGTGAGGGAGGAAGGGGACACCCGCCTAGCCAGCCAGCTCAGCCAAATCAACCATGGTGATCAATGGGGTGACAGATGTCGCAGCCAGATCACCCTCACATCCAAACCTAGCATTAACACACTTCACTCTGAGGCTGGTACCTACACACAAATTTAGAAATTTACTGTACTGGTTCCAAGAAATAAATCTTCCTTGAAAGCATCATTTGTGTTTGCTGAAAGACCAGTAGTTGATACCTGTTGGACATTCTCAATCTGATGGTTCTCCTGTCATGTTTATGTATAATTCTTATTTGGGAGGATGGGGGTTGCTGGATTTCTCATTCATATATTCTAGCTTCTCTTTTTTTCCTTTCTCTTATCTGAATCAAATATTTATAATAATGGGTTTGAAAAAAGTGGCATCTGTTTGGGACAAGGGCAAGGAGCCATTGGTTGTTAGGAACTTCTGCATTACAGTATTATTTTTGGAGGGTGATCTTAGCCTAAGCTGTTATGCATTTGGCAACCATTCAGCTAAGAAGAATTATCTCCTGTGCCCTAGCAGCATACTAGAATGTACTGTAGATAAGAAAGACAGAAAAAAAGGGACATTTATGAATGACTGAATTACATCTTTATTTTTTTTAATGCACTGTGTCCAGTTGGTTTTAGATCCCATATAAAAACAGTGGGAAACAATACTTCTGATTTTTGCTGTTACCCCAGGGGAATTTAATGAGAAAATTGGTGGGAGAACTATAGACCATGAAAAAGAACTGGAGCTAAATGCAATCTACAATCTAAATGTAATCAATCTGCAAATTAATTACAGTTTATGTATCCTTATGTGTCCTTGCCCAAGAAAAATGGGACCACCAAAGAATTAAGAAAAGTTGTTCTACCCATTTTTGCCTCTACCTACTGCTTGACGTGTCCCCAACAGATTTTCCCAGTCTTGTATATATAAAACTCTCCCAGGCTGATCAACAATTGTATGATTTATGCCATCACTTGCTGGCTGTGCAGGCAATGGCACAAGATAGGACCTTCTCAATGAAAGCACCAATCTTCAAAATGTTCTCCCCAGAGACATTAATCAAATGTTCATTCTTCTCACATTTCAGTACTGTAGGTGAGCTTTAAGAACTGTTCTGCTTTGAAAAGGATTTTAGGCATGATGGTCAGTCTTTTTAAAAACTTAATTCTGAATGCTCTTTAGCCATTCTTGGACCAGCAGAAAACTATCAGAATGTGAAACTGAGTGTCTCCATTTCTAATCCCTCTCCTGCCTCAGTTGCCTGTTTAAAATCATTACAACCACCTGGGTTTTCCATCAAGATGATGGATGGCAGATTTTACACACCTTTCAACTGTTCTTCCATAGTGTTGTCAGAATTACGGAGTAAAGCTTTATTTCATGCCTATGAATATATTGAGGCTATGCCATGAACTGCCAGGTGTGTGTGAGGTGTGGGGGTGAGGGGAGAGAGCCTTTAGATTGCTATTTTATGGAATTTTATTTATTTATTTATTTATTTATTTATTTATTTATTTATTTATTTATTTATTAAATTTGTATACCGCCCTTCTCCTTTCGGACTCAGGACGGTGAACAGCCAAAATAAAAACATTTGTACACAAAAGTTAAAATAATTATTAAAACTAATTAATGAAATTTGGCCCATAATTTAAAACATATCAATTAAAAATCAGTATCAAACGTTAAAACCAACATGGAATCAGGCCAGCCCGGCTAGCTGAAAAAAGTAAGTTTTTAGGGCCCAACGAAAAATCCGGAGGTCTGGAATCACTCGTATCTCTGGGGGTAGATCGTTCCAGAGAGTAGGTGCAACCACAGAGAAGGCTCTCCCCCTGGGGGTCGCCAGCCGACATAAATACAATTTATACTTCTTCGTTGTATGTGTGTTTAATTGCCTTAATATTCAGACAACCATTTTATCATTTGAAAGCTGTTTAGAAACAACCAGCATATAAAATATACCTGAGCTCACAGAATGAGGTAAATGTTTCAGAACAGAGCTTCTCTAGTTTTCTGGAGAGTAAAAGGAATGAGGGGATTAATACGTTCAACATTGCAAGTTTGTTAACTTGAAGGGCTAACGTGTTAATTGCAGTTCTCATGTGTGTCTGTCTCATCACTTTTACACAGCTGAAGTATTTGCCCTCCATTCATTCGCCATCCGTTTCTTGAACTGCAAGGCCAGAGGAGAGCTGATTCAGTGCAGTTTCTGAGTTCCAGCAACAATTTCTCCATATTTTCACAGGTTTCTAGAATCTGCAGCTCTCTGAAAAATTTTTTATACCTCAACTGCCAGCAGCTGAAGTAATCAAGTGTGCTGGACCATAGGCAACTCTGGAGCAACAAGGTTATGAAATCATTTGTTGGATGCACTCAAATATTGCGTGAAATGACCCAGGCGACATCGGAGGTTATTTGGAGAACACAGAAAGAGTCTCATGGAATACTGAGCATTTCAGCTTTTATTTCAAGATGGTTCAGAAAAGACAAAGGCGTTGTTCAGGGTAGAGTAAAGCTGCATCTTTAGCTTGTTAACAAGTGAAAGAAAGGTCACAGTATTGTAGAATTGTTTACAAATTTCACATATCTTATAGATGCAGTTTCATAAATAAGGCAGAGAGAGAGAGAGAGGGAGAGGGAGGGAGGGAGGGAGGGAAGGAGGGAGAGATTTAAGCTCAGGCTGAAATCCTGTACAAAAAAACTACTTATCCAGGCATTGGGACTTGCCTGTTTAGGATGTTTTAGGTTTGCTTTGTTGTTATTGGATTGCCATGTTATGATTGGTGATGTAGTTATATTTTTGTTACTTGATTTGGTTGATTTTCTGTATTTTCTTTATTTAAAAAGTTTATTTTATTGTTGTGAACTATTTGGATTGGGCAGAATCATTCAAATTGAAATATATATAGATAAAGCCCAATTCAATTTAGCAGTGTTGATTACTGTGTAGAAAAATATGGAATTAAATTGTGAATTAATTGTAATTCATAGTGGGGAAGTTTCCACAGATTGTCTGACACACACACACACACACACACCCCTCTCTCTCACACACACAAATACCAATATGCTTATTTGTTACAGAGGTGTGTGTGTGTGTGGACTCCTTGTTCTCTGGTCTTCCTAGTGATCGAATATTTAGAGTTATTTTCTATTTCCACGAGGAAGGACCACAGGGAAAACTAGAGGGGTATAATCGGGACCTTGGACCAATGAGAGGGAACATATCCCCCCACTTTCTCTCAGTCCAATCTGCTTCCCAGGATTATTATGAGGCTCATGGTGGAGAGAATGTGTTAGCTGCATGGAGCTCCTTACAGGATATAAATTTAATAAATAAATATGTGGCCAGTAGCCAGGAAGTTAACTATTTTTCCCTTTCCCAGTTAAATAAAGTAGGTTTAAGAGCAAATTAACTTGTTTTCAGTGAGAATGTCAGGTTGGAGAATGAATAGAGTAGTGTTATGATTTCATCACAGACTTAAAAAGATGTACATATTTTTTGCATCTAGGTTTAATCTGTGACCAATCCAATGTAAAGATCATGCTGATGGGAAACACCCATCAAGTATAGAAAATATAATGGCTTGGTTCATTGTTTTAATTACACTACATTACACTAGCTTAAATATTCTTGCTTCACACAACTCTTAAAATTTTTTAGACTGGTGATTCCCTGTGCTAATCTTAAATGTTTCCTTCAATCTTAACACCCCTCCTTCATTGCTATATGAGCCAAAGGCTGCATAGTTGAATTTAAACATCTCCAGTTCAAATCTTGCTGTTCTGTGTGGATTCATTAAAAGGGCCCTAGGCAAGTCACTCCATCTTAGTCTCAACATTCACATTTACAATATGAAGGATAATAACACAGTCTAATTGTTCAGAGTTGAAGGGAGGAATATGTACACTTGAAAATGCTACACAAATGTAGAATGTTTGTAGAATACAAGGAAGAGTACAAGACAGCTGAATCTGGAATATAGTTTCATCTTCCTCCCATTAGGAATTGATTTAGAATTGATTTAGTCGTGTTGAGGATGATCCCACTGATTTCAACATTGAAGTGGAACTTTGGAGCCAAAGCAGTATCTTCCCACATCCTGCAGCAGCTTTTAGTTGTGAGAGCAGTGTTTCCAGAGCCTTGTGACTTCCTTGATTACCATTCCCCAGTGGAAAATCTCCCTGCTTTCAGGATGTAGCACCTTCCCTTCAAAAAAGACCACACTGGAAGCCCACCCCTCATCAGTTGTCTGATCTCACCCAGGAAAATCCTTCTGACTGTTGCAACAGCAACCAGAATGAAGCTGTTTCTCTTCAATGGAACAAGTCCTATGCAATGTGCAGTGGAGTGTATTGTACACTTAATTAAAGACACATTTTTGCAACCTCAAGTTATAATCAACACATGGTAAAAGGTCATTATTTTTAAGACTTTCAAGCTGAAGCAGTTTGACAGTGGGAGGCGAATCTCTCAAAATCTGGCAGCAATATTTCATCTACTGGTGGACTTTAATAAGTGTAGAAAAGAAATAAATTTAGGCAGTATGAAACATAGTTCCATCAGTGTTGGAAGGAATCCCATGAGGGTTTCCAGGTGCCCTCTATCAAAATTTCTGTCCCAAGCTCAAAAGTTGATTTATATACTGAAGATGGAGTTTAGTTGGCACTTCCTCCTACAAAATCACCCCTGTCTTGGATGAACTGTGGACTTCTAAAAAATACCTTGGGAAATCAAATGAATACATCTTCCCTCCCACAATTTCTCCTTAAGTCATGCCATATTCAAGATTTTTTCCTACATTTTTAATCTGTGCCTATATTTTTCTTGCTGATAATACGGTTATTTATTTGAGATTCTTTTTTTACTGTATCTTAATAATATCATCTATTTTTCTGGACTAACAATGCAGCAAACAAAATCTAAAAAAAATATGTTGACATGTTATCATTATTAAAGCAAAGATAAATGGACAGACATAGTTGCGTGCTTATAATTCAGCTAACCTAAACAAGATTTTCAGGTCCAGTACAATAAAGCGTAAGAACACATCATTCTTAAAAGCCAGTGAAACCAATGGCTTTTCAAAACCTTTTAGGATATTGCAACTGGAGGCATAAACAGCAGAGCCCTTAGGAAGAATGTTCATAAGCTATGGCACTTGCTACTGAGAAGGACTTATCCTTAGCATCTATCAACCTAAGTAACCTTGAAATGGACCAATGAATTGGCTTCTGATAGTGATCTTAAAGCATGGGCAGTCTTTCACATGAAGTAGCCCCAGGTCATTTAGAGTTTTAAAGGCTTAAATCAAGATGTTGAATATGGATACACAATACACCCACAAAAAGCAAAACTGAAGAGAACAGAATTAAATAATGTGGTCCGGCTCCCAAATATCAATGAGTGAATGAAGGGAACTTGGTTATTAGAAGATATAGTCACCAAAGTTTAGCAGCCAGTTAGAGCTACCAAAAATCACAATATTTTGCAATCCCTTCTTTTACAAGGGACCTCCCATCCCTTATAATTTCATACTTTTTCTGACAATCTCATCCTTTCAAAGAACCTTAATATACATTTTTACAGTAATGTGAATAAACCATCTCTTTAACTTATTTTTTTTTGTTAAGGAACAATAAACTTTCAAAACAGTTCTGTATCTGTATGGAATGATATTAAAAAGACCTATCAAGATGGGATAGAATAGAATAGAATAGAATAGAATAGAATAGAATAGAATAGAATAGAATAGAATAGAATAGAATAGAATAGAATAGAATTTTTTATTGGCCAAGAGTGATTGTACACACAAGGAATTTGTGTTTTGCAATTATCCTTATTGGGTAGAATCTCTGTAATTAAGTAAATGTTTTACCAAATATGTTATTTTTATTTCAGATTTTACTGATTTAGACAACTGACACTCAATTTACACAATAGCAAAATGACATTTCTAAATGTAAGGAAATGCAAAGGAAAAAAAATCCAAGAATAAGATATAAACTACTGCAAAATGCTAAAAGAAGAGGAGGTTTGGATTTAACAGATTTGAAATTGTACTTCAATGCCTGCCGTCTGGTCTGGATGAAAGAGTGGTTGACTTTCCAAAACATGAGATTTGGGAAGAGGGCCCTGAACTAAGATTTGGAAATCATATCTACTTATGGTAAGATAAGATTAAAATCAATGTTGATTTTAAGAATCACTTTGAAGGGTCCTTGGTGCTCTCTGAGCTTGCTTGATTTCTTGTAGACCTTTCAACTAGA
Organism: Arizona elegans; assembly: GCA_022577455.1. Taxonomy (NCBI): domain Eukaryota; kingdom Metazoa; phylum Chordata; class Lepidosauria; order Squamata; family Colubridae; genus Arizona; species Arizona elegans. The sequence continues at coordinate 62,708,938 of JAKOOJ010000008.1, forward strand.
TAAGATCGTCAGTGCTAATGTACTAGTACTACTACTGATGATGTTACCTAATTTGGGTAATGAAACATCTGCAAAAAATCAAGCAAGCTCAAAGAGCACCAAGGACCCCTCATGTCAACCCTGAGCTACAAATATTTTCCTTTATAAGAATCACTTTGTTAGACATACCTTCCTAAGGGTTTGGAACAAAAATAAAACACAGTTCTCTACGAAGCTACCTCTTTGTGCGTCACCTCTGGAAGCCTTTTCTTGGGGAAAAAATAATGGTGAGGCCAGACTGGTGGACCTATGGTTAAATAACACTTTTAAATTAAGTGAACCTATCCTCAAGTCCAAAGAAGAGTTGGTGTCAGAAGGATATGTCTGTCACTGGTTTATATATGTACAACTGAAAGAATGGTTTAAATTAGATTTAAAAAATTATGGGTTTGACTTTGTAAAAAATGAATTTGAAATTGTATTGTGTGCTAATGATGAACATGCTATTGCCAAAACTTATAAACTATTATTGAAACTGAATTTGGAGGGTGAATATGTGAAGCATTGCATGATTCAATATGCAAATAATTTTGAGTATAACAGACTGCTTGAACAATGGGAAAACATGTGGATGAAGGTTTAAAATTTACATTAAATTTCAATTTAAAAGAAAAATTCTATACAATGATATACCATTGGTACTTAACACTCGATAAATTGTAAAAGATGTACAAAGGTATTTCAAATGTATGTTGGAAATGTAAATGCAAAGAAGAAACTTTTTACCATCTTTCATGGACGTGATAAAGCAAAAAGATACTGGGGTAAGATTCATATTTTAATACAGAAAATTCTTAAAGTGAATCTAAAATTAAATTGTAGACTTTTCTTTTAGCTTTAATGGATAAAGTCGATTGACATGAGGGTCCTGATAGATTTCTTATTTCTCAAAGCCAATTAAACCAACACTTGTGTGAAATATGGGATATATCTAATATCAAAGCTACAGGGCATTTCTAGCAGATGCATTCCTAGATCAATCTATTAAAATGTTCAATTATTCTACATACCAAAATTTGTGTGGCACAAATCAAATAAATAATCAAATCCTGTTGTTTTATAATAAAATTGCACCTTTTTTTCAAATTCCAGCTGCTAATTTAGAGTCTACCTGTATGAGTGAATTTTGCCTTGACAGGACTGCTCTGGTCTTCAAGTCGAAACATTATCACCAAATGATATCCAGGCAAAAGAAATTATTTTTGCTGGATTAATGCTGTAATATTTTCTTAGATTTTGTTCTGTTGGCCTTTTGAAGTCTATCATGAACACCTCTCTGACCAGTCTGATGAGTAATCATGGCTCCTCACACTGAGGCACTGCCCAAATAATGAAACATTTTGCCTCTATAATTTATATTACAATGTGGAATAGCTAGAAATGGTAAATCAAGCACTGGATGAATTTCTGACCAGAGTTACAGTTAGGCTAATAATGCCTAACTTACTCCCTCATTTCCCCAGGATATATATGTACAAGGAAAGAAAAACATAAACCATATTGGCTCTGTGTGGTGGTAAAAATGAAGACTGCTGGAAAGTTACCAAATCCTTATAATTTAAAAGCGGGGAGGAAAGCTGTCTTGATGCTTTGTTAAATTATTCCAGATAAAAGAGCAACTTCTAAAGAATGGATTTATTGTCTCAGAGACAGAGCTGAGAACCAGAAAACCCTAGTTCAATTCTCCCTTGAGCCATAATTCATCAGTTGGCTCTTATTCTACCTTAGCCCTAATTTGTATAATGCAGAGAAGATAAATACTTATTATGATTCTTTATTTTTCATTTATTTAGCAAATTTGTATAGCCACCAATCTCACTAAATGTAACTCTGGGTGGCATACAACAAAAGAGTCAGTTAAAAACAAATATAAACAACTATTGAAAACAATTAAGCATAAATGCAATCTAAAACTGTGGGGGAATGAAAAACATCCTAAATACAATACAGTCTTTTCACAGGTTCCCTGTTCTCATGGAATCCTCACGCTTGCTGGAAAAATCAAATTGTAAGGGTTCTCTGGAAATCTGGTATGGATAGGATTAATCTTACCTCAGGTGAGGGTGGGAGTTATGTTCTAGAGCAGGGGTATCAAACTCGCAATGACACATTGCGGTCACATGATATATCGCAACTTCCCCCCCCTCACTAAAACGGGTGGGTGTGGTCAGCACATGATGCATCCGGGCTGCAGGTCACGAGTTTCATGCCCCTGTTCTAGAGGGCAGGAGCTACAGCAGAAAAGACACATTACCTGGGTTCTGTCAGATGGAATTATTTAGCAAGCAGAATGCATATCATCTCCCTCCTGCCAGACTTGATGGGACAGATAAATAGATATAATTGGGAAGTGGTAGTCCCTCAAAATAACCTACTTCCATGCTATATAGCCATGATGGCGACCCTATGGCACGCGTGCCACAGGTGGCACGCATAGCCATATCAGTAGGCATGCCAGCTCAGCTCTGGCGCATGCGCCGGCCATCTATTTTTGGACCTTCTGGGGCCACCAGAAGTAGGGAAACAGGCTGTTTCCTGCCTGGTGGGTGGTGGGGAAGGCCCGTTTTCTCTCTCACCTGACTCCAGAGCCTCTCTATGATAAGGTGACCAGATTTTAACATTGGTAAAGAGGGACATTATGGGCGTGGCTTATTTTGTGGGCGTGGCTAGCTGGTCATGTGACCGGGTGGCCATGGCTATGTGTATAGGGTAAGGTGAAGAGATTTTAACATTGGTAAGAAGGACACCATTGTGGGCGTGGCTTATTGTGTGGGCGTGGCTTGGAGGCCATGTGACTGGGTGGGCGTGGCTAGCTGGTCATGTGACCAGGTGGCCATGGCTATGTGTATAGGGACTACTCAGAGGGCTGAAAAGTCATTTCTGACAGGTCCTCACACTTTTGACTGGTCCTCACACTTATGACCATCCTCACATTTATGCCCGTGCAGCATTCTTAGCAACCATGTCACTCATTTCACAACTGCTTCTCTTCACCATGATGACAAGATAGGGCAAAAACGTAAAATGTGAGGATAGTCGTAAGTTTGAGGACTGGTCAAAAGTGCGAGGACCAGTCAAAAATAACTTTTTCAGCCCTCCGAGTAGTCCATATGCACAAAAGGACTAACCAGAGGGCTGAAAAAAGTCATTTCTGACAGGTCCTCGCACTTTTGACTGGTCCTCACACTTATGACCATCCTCACATTTCTGCCCGTGCAGCATTCTTAACAACCATGTCACTCATTTCACAACTGCTTCTCTTCACCATGATGACAAGATAGGGCAAAAATGTAAAATGACTGGTCAAAAGTGTGAGGACCAGTCAAAAATAACTTTTTCAGCCCTCTGAGTAGTCCATATGCATAAAAGGATACAGTAATAGAGAGGGATGAAGGAAGGGAATGGAAATTAGAGTAGGAGTGAGGGTAAGAGAGGGAGGAAGAGAGGAGGAGAAGGAGAAAGGAAGAGGAAATAGGGAGGAGAAGAAGAGGGTGGGGGGAAGAGAAAGTAAGAAGGAAAGAAAAGAGAGGTGGTAGGTTTGAGGAGAAAGATTGCTGTACAATAAAAAAGATGAAAGGGAAGAAAGCCAGCCCCAAACAAATATAAAGATATTAAGATAAAGAATGAATTGTTAAACTTTAAAGAATAAAAGAGAACAAATATGAATAAATAGCAATAATTAGAAACACACATACAAACATACAATGTATTTTCTTTGAACAGAATATTTGGCTGGTTCACAAATTTAAACAGTGTTTAGTCATTTCAATTAAATTTACAATTTCTATATTTCCTTTTTGCCATATTTATTCCTCATCTATTTTTTTTTAAAAAAAAACAATATTACCCTTCATCCTCATCTCTAATCTTAATCAAATTCAATTTTTCCCTTCTATTCTATATTATACCCCTTCCCATTGTCATCTATTTTTATATCCATCCTCACATTGGTTAATTATGTAATTATGTAATACAGTTGTTTAATACAAATTCAACATTTTAATATAAATCAATTAGTTATATAACTATCTTTTTTGTATATTAATCAATATGAACATGAATATTCCAATTATTTCCATGCAATCCAATTTCTTACAAATCAATTAATTATATTTACCAATAATAATAAACCAAATAATTTCCCCCATATATTCCTCCAAACCACAACTTAACCATTTCTGCTTTCAACACAGTATACAATTAATAGTATCTCAATTATTACAATTCCCTAGTTAAAAAGAGCTTTTTTTTCTTTTGTGTTTTAAAATCTTGAACTCTCCTCTTTTGCCCTAAATAATTTCCCATTGTTTGCACCTACCTTTTTTGGTGAGGAAAAGGAAAATAAATCTGCTGCCTAATTTTCCAACGTTGCAAACAAACAGCAAAGCCAACAGCCTGTTTTACTTTCAGTTTCGTTTTGAGCTTGGTTTGCACAAAGAGAAAAAAAAAACTGCTGAGCCCTGCGCAAATCAGCTGAGAGGGGGAAGCCGAGCTAATCAACGTAGTGCGGCCCTTTGAAGCCCCGCGGCAAGAGTTTAAACAGGTTTTTTCCCTCTAGCCATCAGCTGGGACTCAGGAGGCAGCCGAGACTCAGGAGGCAGAATGAAAAATTGGGACTTTTTTAAAACGCCGCGGGACGCGGGACAAATTGCTCAAAAGCGGGACTGTCCCGCCAAAAGCGGGACGTCTGGTCACCTTACTCTATGAGTCTGGGGAGGGCGAAAACGGCCTTTCCCACCCTCTGGAGGCCAAAAATGGCCCGCTTCCCAACTTCCGGTTGGACAGGAAGTGATGTTTTTGCTATCCCCAGCCTCCAGAGACTCCTAAATGCATAGAGTGGATCTGGAGCCAGGTGAGAAAGAAAAACGGGCCTACCGGGCCACTGTGTGCCAGGAGCGGGGAGGGGAGAGGAGGTTGGGCACGCATGCACAGGGCGGGGTGCATAGAATTATGGGTGTGGGCACGTGCGTGCGCGAACCTCCCCCGCCCCCCCCCTCCTGGCACGCAATGGCAAAAAGGTTAGCCATCACTGCTATATAGGATTTTAAAATTGAATTGAGCCTAGAAGCAAACTGACAATCAATGCAACTTGTGAAGAGGAGATGTAAATGCCACATTCTGCATCACTTGAAACTCATGGATGCTTTTCAAGGGCAGCCCATGTAGAATGCATTACAATACTCCATTCTAGGGGTGATTAGGACATGAGTAACTATGAGTTATAGTTGGTCATAGTTCAGGTAAGAGTGCAACTGGTACACAACATGAAGCTACACAAAGGCTCTCCTTTATGTTAATAATGTAAAACTCACCCATAAAATATAAGTTGAACATGCTAAAATATGGTCTTAATAAATACCGCACACTATTTATATCCATATGCATTAGATTTATACAATGCCTCACCTCTGGGAGTATTAGACGAAATACATATCAAGTGCATGACAGCAACATAGCGTTCTCTCCTCTAAATTTTCCCCTAACAATGATCTTGAGAGGTATATTGCGCTATCAAGGAAGAAATGTGGCACGAAACCTACATCTTTAATGGAAAGTACAATAAATCTGAGGAAGAGATGTGTACATCATGTTTTCAGCACACTTCCAGATTAAGATGGCCAACAAATTAAAGTGAGTTGCAAACGTATTCACCTTTCAAGAGATTATTTTGAGGAATAATTAGCATTAATCAAGGCATTTCAAATACCATGACCTATAGCCTTTTACTGGAGAAAATTTGGAGGCCCTTTAGCCCCTTCCCCCCACAGCAGTTTTGGGTAGTTTGAAGAAGGCCTCCACCTCTCCAGACATCCTGCTGGGGGCAGGGAGTACTGTAAAAATGGTCTGTCTCTTTCATCGGAGAGAACTTTTGCAGGATCTGAATTCTTTATGATGAGAAAGAGCCCTTTTATTTTCATAATGACATGTCTGAGTCTGACCCAATAAGTTCAGTTATTAATAACTTAATTCAATTAACTTAAATAGGTCTTAATAAAAAAACCCAATGATTTTATTCTTAGATAAACAGTAATAATTGTTACATTTTGGAACCTGACTCCCCTTTCCTGAAACTAGTATCTGAATGCACACATACTTCCCCATGCCAACAAATAGTAGATTAGAGAACAGATGGCACCGGGAAAGGAAAATTCACAGCAGTTCCTCTTCTATTAATTGACACTTTCTTTCTCCAAATAGTATAGTATACATTTAAACAAGGTTCCAAATCAAATGCAAAAAGAAAAAGTATTTGTTCTCAACATTTGGCCCTCGGGCTAAGAACAGTTATTACAATTCATAAAATGTCTGAATGTTATGCATATTTACTCAGAAGCAAATCCAACTGAATTTAATGTGGGCTGCAAGAAAGGATTGGAATCTGAAATGCTGCCCTAAGATTCTTGGTTGAACAAAATAAAACAGTTTTTGAAAGGAAAGTGGCCAGCAAGTTTTCCAAAAACTTTGAAGGAAGACCCAGCAGGAATCAATTATTCACATGTCAAAATATTATTTATTAGGAATACATATTAGTAAGTGCAATTAATGGAAATTGAGTAGGAGAAGGAAGAAACAGCTTTGATCTTTAATACTAATTTAAATCATCCACATTTGGCTTATTTGAAAATATCACTTAATGTTACACGGATTTCTGCTAATAGATACATAGCAGTGACTGAGGAAAGAGAACAGCTACTAAGGGGGAAAAAATCCCAGATGAGTTAGCAGGCAGCAAAACCGTAACACAACAGCAACAACAGCCAAAAAATGCAGGAAGGAGTGGAAATTCATTTAACTTCTCAAGAAAACTATGAGACACTTGGCTTTAAGCAGTAAATTAAGAAAAATAATGGGAAGTGGGGGAGATGGAGAAATCCCTGCAAATAAAAGGGAAAACACAAGACTTGCCAAAGAAATGTGTCAATGGCATTGTGGCAAGTGCCTCAAACTCAGGCTCAGTCTTTTACAGTTATTGCAGGGAAGGGAGGGAGGGAGGGTTTTGCAACTGATCTATAAAGGACTTCTCAAACTGAGAGGAAAAAACTTTTAAAAAATAACAAAGAAAAGATAGAAAAGATTCAATTTTAGGATAATTGCTTATTTGATTTTTTTTAATGTATTCAGTATGTCTGCTCTAATCCAGTAGAGTCCAAGGAATTTAACAACATACATATAACAATAAGTTAATACTAGGGAAGAATAATGCAGTGCCTTAAAAATACAGTCTGTTAAAGAGGCATCTTCTTAAAGAGGCCATTCCTTTCATACCCAAGGTACTCCTTTGCCTGGTCCTTCCAGAGAGCATTTCTGATGGAGGAAGATATTTACAGGAGTTTGCTTCAAGTAAAAGAATGCCTTAAAAGTATGCCCAGTGCCAAAGAAAGAAAGTGTGGTAAATCACTGAATACAAACCCAGAATCAAATTGCAGTATTGCAATGACAATAAAATGTAAAAACAGAAGCTCTGAATGTGATGGAAATGTGTCTCTAGGACTGGAGTCAATACTTTCAAGGATATGGGTCTTCAGCCTATACAATATAGGCTTTTGCTGGAACTTGGAGGGACTTGATAACTTCTGAGTGTGGATTGGCTCCCAGTACGGTACAACAAGGATATGCCTCGTTGTCCAGCACAAATGAGGCACATCCTGTCATCACTTGGAGTTCCTGAGGGAGATTTAAAAAAAAAAGCTATTAATAAAATTACAGTTTGGAGATTTCCTGGGAATTGGAAGAATTTCTTGTCATATGGTCAAGCATAGCAAGGGAGACAAAGTTACCCATATTAAGTCTTATTCACTCTGGATGTGCCACTAGAAGAGCAAACAGCATTTGGTGAACTAGAGGGCTGAGATTCAAGCTGATCCTGTAAAGGAGAGAATAGAAAAATAAACTTTATTTCTGCCCCAACAGATGAGAATATTAGGATTCTGAAGCATGTGCTGTTGTTAAATTTCATTTATTCCCAGTGCTTTCACATCCCATAACAATGAGTTTTGGTTTTCATCCACAAGGAAGGATGTTGACCATTTGCAAACTCAAAAATGTTTGCAAACTCAAAGTTATCCAGCAAATTAATTTCACTTTTTTAACTTGAACAGATGCAGAGATTGCTGTAAAAGCATTGTAACAATGTCCTACTGACTACTGCTGCACCTGTTGTCTTCCTGTTAACTAGATTCCTTTGATAACTGCGTTGGTGCATAACTCTATGAAACAAATCCAGAGAGTGCAATGCATGACTACTTCTTCTCCCTGGCATTCTCCCTTGGTCTGCCAACCAAGGTGCCAATTAGTGCCAATTGCATTAGAGCACTTGACAAAATAGATACCTATCAAATTACAAACAGAATTGAAAGTCTCCAAGTGATTTCACAAGGGTCACTGAAAAGCAATTGGATGATAATAATTTTTTAGTCACTACCTACTCTGGCTGTAATCAAACTAGTGACCTAGAGGTGAAAGGCTATATATCCTATTACCAACCAACTAAATTTTCAGCTACCCTATTACTGCAATTTTAATTAACCAAGCCAATGACTTGAAAGTGGAGGGGAGGCAGGATGCATGTACAACCTGCCTGCTTTAAGTTTTCTTTGGTTTGGAGAGGAATCTCATCACCATCGGTATCTTGGACTTGGTTGGCCAAAGAAAAGCATCAAGCTCTAAATTGCCCAGGTTCACATATTCATGAAGAACAGAAGTATAGCTTGATAAAAGTTTTTGAACAGAAGCGATGGGGGCCTGCAGGGGAGTTGAAAGCCAAAACATTCTTCATGATGCAGATTTACACTTAGATCGGGTGTTATGATACATGGACTAATCTGTGTCCTTTGCATGATTTCATGACATATGCCCTCATTTAGACAATAGCACAGATTGTTATAGGTAATGCTGCAACAGGGATTACTTCTTTATGAGCAGAAATTGGGAAGGGACCGATGTTGAGCAGTGTTATAATGAAGGAGGTGCCATCTGTAATTTGGGAGGCAATTTCAGAAGTCCCTGCAAGAAAGTCATTCAGATCTTCAGCAAGTGCCCACTATCCTTCCTGGCAGATTGTTTGGGGGAGGAGGAAAAAAGAGGCATCAAAAAAGAAAAAGGAGAAAAAGAAGGAGATTTAGGAGAAGAGGACAAGTCACTCCCATGTCTTGTCCTCTTCTCCTACTTGGCATGCTAGATTTCTGCAGCCTTCCACAGGGCTGTACAATGTACACCCTTGTTAAGGCAGCAAAATAGAGTGGTTTGTCTTGCAGCTGCCATTTTGTCCCCATCCAAGAACAGGCGAGGGCAAATGGCGGATGCTTCCAGGTTGTCACCATTTGGCCCAGGGACAAACCACTCAGTTTTACTGCCTTAATGAGGTTGCACAGAACTGCAGAAAGTTTTGCTAGCAAAGCAGAATGGGTCACTTTGTCCCTTGGTTGCATGATAGCTGCCATGTTTCCAGCAGCCAAATTATATTCTGGTGGCTGTAAATAACTCTGCCACTTCCAGAATTGCACCACATGGATATGTAATGGAGCAATCTGTTCTAGCACTCTGGAAGGCCTTGGGGCTTTTCAAAAGATAAGTGAGAAGTGTGATTGGCCTGGTGGGGTGTGAATCAGGTTTAAGCCTTGGGAGGACCAAGTGGGAGTGGGGAAAGGCCTGTGGAGACCCAAGCAGAAAGCAGAGCACGGGGTGTCTTGGAGGCATGAGACATTGGGAGGGTCAGGACAGGTGGACCTGTGCCTAAGCTAGGCCTCCCCCCTGAGGCACCCCATGCTCCACTTAATGATTTGCATGTTTGCTTAACTGGGGAGAGCAGGGTTTGCTAAGTGAGATGTTTCACTTAACAGCCATCACAAAATGCGATGATAATGGACAGGCTACATCATGGTCATATCTTGAGCACTACCTGTACACAATTATTTTTCTGGGCTTTCTGGAATCTGGTAATGAATTATCAAAACAGGATTTGCTTGTATGTTTTAATTCAATTTCTCTTAGTTTACCCACATATACATACACACTTGGCACATTTTTGTTTCCTCCATACTGAAACCTAAACGACCACACACACGCCCAAGACTGAAGTAACAAGAATGGGAGAAAACAACCTTCCATGCCAAATCATACCTGTGGACGCTGATCTAACTTTTAGCAACTGGGAGAGCCAGTTTGAGGTAGTGTTTAAGGCATCATGCTAAAATCCAGGAGACTCTGAGTTCTACTCTTGCCTTAAATATGAAGCCAGCTGATCAGTCATTCCCTCTCAGCCCTAGGAAGGAGGCAATGGCAAACCACTTCCAAAGTCTTTTCAAGAAAACTGAGGGATTTATCCAAGCAGGAATAAAAAAAATTGATACGAAACTTGAGGACAGGAGAGGAGAGGAGAGGAGAGGAGAGGAGAGGAAAAGAAAGGAAAAGAAAGGAAAAGAAAAGAAAAGAAAAGAAAAGAAAAGAAAAGAAAAGAAAAGAAAAGAAAAGAAAAGAAAAGAAAAACAAAGCCCTGGAGGAACCTTTCAGAATGAACCCATCTGAATGACCAGTGAAGTTCCTGGAAGTTCTGCCAAAAGGAGGTCAGGAAGAACTTTTCTATTAATAAAAATATGACACAACATGCTTCTCTTTGGCATAGATTTTATAGTATATAACAAAATGGACAAACTTTTATGGGAAATTTGATATATTGTTATTAAATATATATCTAATACATTTATGTGAATTATATGAATTTAACATGTTAAGTTCAATTAATTTTTGCATACCTTTTTGTTTTTCTTATGTTTGTTATTGTGATATAACTTACAAATCAACTATATTATGTACTGGATAGCTGAATATTACCATTTTTAAAATTCTTGCTCATTGCTTTACATATTTGTTTAACAATTTCAATAACAACATTCCATTTTTAACTGATTGTTGAATTTTAATTGAACTTCTTCCTGTTTAAAAAATAGATTCTGAAGAGGGAGTGGCTTTTTTTCTCCCCAAAGTGATGAACTGATCTGGATACGTTTAGACATGCAAAGCTTGGAAATGAATTATATGAATTGTACATATTCCATATTGCATTGCATTGGAAATCTGAGTTGTATTATTTTGGATACTTAATTTTCACACAACAAAGAAGCATCTTGGAGCCAATGTTCGTGAAAACAAGGATTTACTGAAAACAAAAATTTAATAACACATTATTTTGTGTCTTTTTCCCCATACAGCATGCCACTTCATGTAACTGTTTAGATTTAAATGTCGCCTTTCTTATTCTATCATTAACACATGTCTGGCTGGGATAGAACATTGAAAAAGTAAATGTGCCTCAAAATGCAAATACTGTTTATATAGAGGCTGCATGCTTTGAAAAGCATATTATCTTGTTTTCCCAAGCTTTTATCAGTGTAATGTTATGTGTTTACTCAGAAGTAAGATTACTTCTTATTGAGATGTTTAAGATTCTTAAACATAGATTAGTTTGTATACGATTGCAGTCTACATGAATTTAAAGCTCGCGAAAGCCAACATGATAATCAGAGTAATAGAACACTTATTTCTATAGATTAAACAACGTGGTAAAGGATTGCTTATATTTATATTTTCTGATTTTAGAACAACCATAATCAGAATGAATGACCTAATTTAACACAGTCACAGCAAAAATGTGTAATTTGTTAAAGGCTAACATGTATGGCATTGACTTTCATGGAAACACAATCAAAGAAAGTCCATCCCCTACATCTGATTTTGGTCTGGGAGTTAGCAATGTGAAGGCTTGTAGTTACTATGGGGAGCCCTTGACTTATGACTGTTTGTTTAATCACAATTCAAAGTTCCGATGCCTTGGGAAAAGTGATTTACAACTCATCTGTAAAGTTATGATTGTTGCACACCCCACCTCACCCTGTCACGTGATCTCAATTTGGATACTTGCTAACTGATTCACATTTACAATAGTCATAATGTCTTGCAGCCAAGTGACAGTAAATTGCAATCTTCCCAACTAGCTTCTGACAAGCAGAGTCAATTGGGAAAGCCGGATTTACCTAATGACTTAATAAGACACTTATTTTCTATGGCAGGGGTGCTATTCACTTACCTTCACTACCGGTTTGCAAATGGGAGCGTGTGTGTGCACTCGCTCACATGTGCCACCTCTGCGCATGCACAGGACCTTCTAGGCATGTGCAGAGCATCAAAAACAGGACATGATGAAGTCCGGGTGGGTGGCGGAGCCTCCCGCAGCCGCCGCTACCGCTTTGCCCGAACCGGATAGAACTGGCTGAATAGCACCACTGGTCTATGGCAATTCATTTAATGGCTGCAGTAAAATGGTCATAAATTCAGGTCTGGTTATGTGATGACATGCCTAATGACCACATTGCTAGGTGACTGAAATTCCAATCCCAACTGTGATAATAAGTCAAGGGCTGCCTGTACTTCAATTTAAGATGACTTTCCTCCTGGCCTTTCAAATAACCTAATGGTACCAGCATTCTTTTAAAGCAGAGGTCCTCAAACGTGGCAGCTTTAAGACTTGTGGACTTCAACTCCCAGAATTCTCCAGCGAACATAGCTGGCTTAAAGCTGCCAAGTTTGAGGACCTCTGTTTTAAAGAAATCAACACACAGTTGTACAGTAGAAGCTCTTGGGAGTGTTTCTAAGTGAAATATAATACCTGTCATTTTTAATTTTTTAGATCTCTCTAGGCACTGTGTAGGTAATAAATATGGGTAGCATTTTGCTTTTGAAAGACTCTCAGCTAGAAGGAGGGAGTGGATAACTCTGCCGCTGCTTCAGGATGGGGAGGGGGAAGGAACCATTAAGACAGCAGTGGAAAACCCATCGAAGGGTTGGAGTGGAAAAACCATTGAAGGGTTGTGAGGACAGCTGAGGTTGATAGGATAGGAAGGTGGCAGCAGGAAGCTAAGGTAGAGCTGCTAGCACAAGGTATTAGAGGGGCAGGGAGCAAAGGTGGGGTGGGGGAAATTCCTGAAAGGATGAGATCCTAAATGTGGAATAATTGTGCCTTCAGATGAATAGAACACAATGCAGGTTTTAAATTTATTTATTTATTTATTTATTTATTGGTTCGATTTCTATGCCGCCCTTTTCCGGAGACTCAGGGTGGCTTACAATGCGTTAAACAATAGCCTTTATACTTTCGTATATACCTGCTTAGTAGGGCTTTCGGGGGCCCCCTAAGTGGTGTTCTTTTTTTATACAAAGTCAGCTTATTGCCCCCACAATCCGAGTCCTCATTTTACCTTTACCTTGAAAGGATGGAAGGCTGAGTCAACCTTGAGCCTGGTGAGATTTGAACTTGCAGTAATTGCAGGCAGCTGGTGCTACTTAACAGCACTTTAGTCTGCTGCGCCACCAAGGCTCTTTTTAATCCCATTCATTTCCCTATCGAGTAATTGGCTTCCATGAATTTGAGGCAAAGAGTTTGTAAGCTTCCACTTTAGCTTTGCATTCTGCATTTGGTGCCTTTTCTGGAGCAGAACCTCCCCTTTGGAGCAATGTCTCCCTACTTCCCTCAAGGTCCATCTGTTTTTCCCACCAAGCATTGGCCTCTGGCAATGAATCTTTAGAGGGTGGAATGTATATTTGCTTGACTCCAGCTGCAGGTGGCTTGAGCCGCCAACTATAGCATTTTGTTCGGTTTTTTTGGTTTCTGAATTTTGTTTCTTTTTTATTTTCTATTATTCCTAACCAGTAATCATTTTTTAAATACATTAGGCTAGCTGGGCAGCCATCTAAACCTTTTAAATCAATAATATACATTCAGGTTCTTGGGCAAGTTACCCATTGCCCAGTCTTATCAATTTGTTACTCTGGGCATTAGATGCTTTCCAATTAGCTATACAGATTAAGAGTTGGAAGGGACCTTGTAGGTCATCTAGTCCAAACCCTTCCCCCCCACCCAAGCAGGAGACCCTTTACCATTTCTGACAAATGGCAGTCCAATCTCTTCTTGAAAGTCTCAAGTGAGGAAGCTCCCACAACTTCCAAAGGCAAGCTGTTCCATTGGTTGATTGTTCTCACTCTCACAAAATTTCTCCTTATTTCTAGGTTAAATCTCTTGTTCAGTTTCCATCCATTATTCCTTGTCTGGCCTACAGGTGCTTTGGAAAATAGTTTGACCCCTTCCTCTCCATGGCAGCTCCTATACTTGTGATGACAACAATTTTCTGAAAGGGTCCATGGTATTGGTACACTCTTCAAGCCTTCTGCCCAAAATAAAAAAGTTTTTTAAAATAATAAATATTTATTTTAACCTCCAGATCCCCGCAGCTCAGAGTTCTTATTTACAGCCAGAGGTGGGTTTCAGCAGGTTCTAACCAGTTCTGGAGAACCGGTAGCAGAAATTTTGAGTAGTTCAGAGAACCGGTAGTAAAAATTCTGACTGGCCCTGCCCCCTCTATTCTCTGCTTCCCAAGTCCCAGCTGATCGAGAGGAAATGGGAATTTTGCAGTAACCTTCTCCTGGAGTGGGGTGAGAATGGAGATTTTATAGTATCCTTCTCCTGCCATGCCCACCAAGCCATGCCCACAGAACCGGTAGTAAAAAATTTTGAAACCCACCATTGTTTACAGCCATAGAAATGTCTAAGAGTTCATTGCTTCTGGAATGGAATGGAAGCTGGCATGGATCCATCCTCTGCTATTTAGTAGGATCCTCCAAATCAGATGCCATCTCTAGGTCAGCTAAGAGTTGGCATAAGTAAATCCCTTCTTATCAGAACCCATTGAAGAGAACAAGGAAAGCAGCTATAAGACAGGGAAGGAATTTGATGGTTGGGAGAAGGAGAGGATCATCTCACTTGAAATCTAGCAGATTAGGTCAGAAACCCTAATGTTCTTTTTTTACATTCAGACATTCAGATGAACAGGTAAGAGCTTTAATGCTCCCCCATCCAACTCACAGGCACCCTCCAAAACTGTCCTCAAATTTAAACAGAACATTTACTTAATTCTGAGTACACCTTTCCACATGCTCTGGAGCAGTAGTGGGTTTCAATTTAGTTTGCTACCAGTTTGCTCATGCGTGTGCATGCGCATGCACAGAAGCATCTGGGAGTGTGGGCGGAGCCTCCCACCGCTGCTGCTACCAGTTCACCTGATCCAGGTGAACCGGTAGCAACCAGTTCACCTGATCCAGGTGAACCAGTAGCAACCCACCACTGCTCTGGAGCTATAATGCAACTGGGTACCAGATTGAATGAAGAGCTATTGACTTGAAGCATATGCCTCCTGGCTGAATACATGAAGGTTGATAACAATGTCAGAAGGGCATTCAGGAAAATGGCAGAAGAGATTTTGCCTCCTCAGTTCAATGGCTTCTTCCCATTCCTTCTCTTATTAAGCACTAATAGACCGTGTAACCATTTACTTTTAGGCCATGTGGACGGATAACATCCACATTGTACAAAACAATTAAGTGTGCAGAAACAGTTGGGTGGTTCTTTGGATATCTGTTGATTTTATTTTTATTACTCTATATAGCTTTGGAATCTTTATTTTCAAAAACACATAGCCATAATGAAATTCTAGGATGAAACTTACTACAAATTTGCAAAATACACTTTTCTGTTTGAGATGTAAATGTTGACACCTTACATTATGCTCAGTATTATGGAGCAAATTCATTGCAGTTTCTTATTGTACATTCCTGTTGGATGAAATTACATATGTTTTTGTTGCTAAGCTGTTGATGGACTGATTAATGACTTAAGGGGAGTATTGAGTTTTATCCTGAGTGTTTAAAGAAGGATGGAAAGTATGTAGTGCAAAAACAATCTTTTTTTTTTTTTCTAAGTCCCACTTCTATCATACTTATCTTTTTTGCTGGATATACAAAATGTCAAAATATGCTTTTTCTCTGCTCTTTACCCTAATTGGAAAATTCTGCTTGGCAATTTGAATCCATTTTTCACTGTCTTTTATTAACATCTTACAACTATTCTTTAATTGATTATGATTATCACTTGAAGCTTTCTTATTATCTTTAGCAAATACCCCAAGATTTCCACAGGATTAAAAAGTAAATACTCTTAATGAGAAGGTAACTGACTGTCAATAAATTGAAATTTCAAAACTGTGGCCCTTTTCAAAGTTTAACCCTGAACATGTGTAAACATGTGCTTTTCTTCTGCCCTCAGAGACCACAAGAAACTTTTCCACCACGGAATCCAGAAAGATAGTTCCCAGAAGGGTGGGGAAGAAGGGCCAATAGTAAAATATTGTGGGAGCTGTAGTACACATCGGAAAAGATTCTATTGTTACCATTTTGTATCTTATTTAAGCAAGTCATACCAAATGTAAAATTTAAAAACAAGGGATAGGCTAAATATGAATGAAAGCTGGCTAAGTTTTTGTTCATGTAGTTGTTTGCTCCTCTGTGCAGTAATCATTTATTTTGTTAGAGTAAAAGGCCTGAAGGAAAAAAAAGTTGAAACTCAGTCAAATCACAATATTATTTTTAAATCCTAACACTAATTCAGTTAAATACTAAAATAGCATTGGCCTGTTAATTTCAATGCAGATTATATCAAGGCAGTCCTACCATGAACCAAGGAGAGGCAACCAACTGACGTAGCATATTTTGGTCTTCATTAAAGGAGTGGAATTAAAGACATTCCTTTCTTATGATTTAGGAAATTAGGCGCATTCCTGGTTTAATTCTTGTTTGTTGCTATAAGAGAAAAAGCCTTACAGCCCTATAATATGGATTTAGATGTAGCTGAGAACAAATTAACAACTGATATTGCTTTAATTTCTCTGAGAGAATTGGAATTAAATCTCTGTGCGTGAGTAGGCTGTGGCTAGATATGGCTATGTTTATTTTGAATATAAATCATCCTTATAACCCCCAAAATCATCAATACAGATTGTTGATATATCTTATGAAAATTCAATTTCATTATTAGATCTAGAAGAATTTAGTGTCATATAGAGCTAGAATTTTATTTTTCTGCCTAATATTTTTTTTATCCAATGTGCCAGGCCAATGTCTATTTTAGCTAGTATTAAGAACTTAGGATGCTGCCTCCTACTGAATTAAACCAGAATCCATGACCAATGCTGCTGATTGGCTGTGAATTTCCATTGTTTGAGATAGGAAGTCTCCACAGCATTAATGGAAATTGCAGGAATTGATCGTAACTGATTTTACATGCAAAGTTTGTGCTCTATGTTGGAGTTACAGCTGTCTTGGAAACACTGAGTCAAGGAATTCACTCAGGCCTGACTGAGAGAAATCTTTCTCAGACTTCCTTCTGTTTTGTCTTTCTTTCTCTTTCTCTTGTTGTTGTCACTTTAACAAGTGCAAACACACCCTTTACTTTTGGCCCATAATCTATGTTTGCTGTTCCCATGATCCTGTTCCCAGTCCATAAAAAAACTCTTAAATCATCATTAGTCATACTTTCTCCAATTAGAATCATAAGGTTAGAAGGGATCTTCTAGTATGATATTCTGCCCGTTGCAGGAATCCTCATACTATTTAGACAAAAGGCTATCAGGCTATTACTTGAAAACCTCCAGTGATGGAGCACCATACCTTCAGGAGGTAGGCTGTTCCATTGCTCAATAGCTCTCACAGTCAGAAATTCCTCCTTAGTTTCCTCCTGAATCTTTCACTCTAAAGCTTGCACCAACTGGTTGTTGCCTTATTCTCAGATGCTCTGGAGAATAAATCTATGCCTTCTTCCCTGTGACATCCCTTCATCCCTTCATATATTAGAAGACTACCACATATCATGTGTCCTCTGAGCCTTGTCTTCTTTAAACTGAACATACCAACTTCTGGTCCCAGTGACTGACCCAGATCGGATCCTAAACATACCAAGTTCCTTTAATCATTCTTTGTAGGATTTAGCCTTTAAGCCCCTTACACCATCTTTGCTGTGCTTCTCTGTGCTCTTTCCAGCTCCTTAGCATTTTTTAAAAATAGGGAGCCCTCAGGTTACGAGAGCAATTGGGACCAAGAATGTCTGTGACTAAGTAATGCAGTCATAAAGTGCAATGTCACGTGACTGCATCACCTACCAACCCACGTGTCCCTGTTGTTATCGTAACTCCGGGATACACAAGTCACTAAGTAAGGACTTCATGTTGTGGGTAGAAGTGGGAGTCCCAGGCAAGCAGGCTGGTGGGTAACAGCATCAGTTGTGTGTGTGTGTGTGTGTGTGTGGGTGTGGGTGTGGGTGTGTGGAGGGCACATTCTGCAGGCAGATGCTATGGAGTGATAAAGCAGAAGGTGGAGCAACTTGTGACCTTCTGCTGGTTTCCCCACTGACTGCTTATGAGACGCCAGCAGGGAAGGCCACCAATGGCAATCATGTCATGAGAGATGCTGCAATTGTCATAATTGCAAGCCGATTGCCAAGCGCCTGAATCATGATTATGAGATCACAAAAATACTGTGATAGCTACAACTTCACAGACTGGTCATAAATGTCTTATTCCATTCCATCATAACTTTGAATAGCCACTAAATGAGTAGTCATAACACGAAGATTACCTGTATTATTAAATCAATATCACCACAGCTTCTTGATGCATAGAATTGGTAACACTTTACCATTCATTTATCTTAGAGATAAAATTAACTGATCTGTGCTGGGTGTGATCATAGGGAGATTTTTTAAAGGGCCACTTTAAGTTTAAGTTGCAACATATGAAACTGTTGGGTGCCCCAGAAAAGTGAGGGGCTCTAAGCACAGTAGCAAGCTGAAGGGTTATGGCTGAGCAAGGAAAAGTCCAGTGTTGCCTTCCCTTGTCACTCCAACCCCAAAGGGAGAACTTTCCATTTTGCTCCTATCTCCTTTCAGATGGAAAATGGAATCTTAAATGCTCTTCATTATGTCAGTGGGAAAACAAGTGAACTGCTGCTTGGAATGGGCAAGGAGAAGGTAAATCCAGAACTTGACCAATTTAAAAGAATTTAAGTCTCCAGGACCAGATAGATTAGATCCCAGGATACTGAACAAATTAGAAGCAGTCACAGAACAACTCTCAGTGGTCTCTGAGAACTCTGAAGGACTGGCGAGGTCTCAGAAGACTGACGGGAAGCCAAATGTTATCCCTACCTTCACAAAAGGGGAGAAAGGAGAACCCAGGAAACCACAAACCTGTCAGCTTGACATTTAAACCGAACAAGGTCTTCAGACGAATTATCAAGCAGCATATGCGTGAGGACTTGGATAGGCATGCTGCAATTAACATCATGGGTTTGTCACCAATAAATCATGCTGGGCTAATCTTGTTTCCTTTGATAGCATTACTAGCTTAGCAGATCAGGATAATGCACAGGCATAGCATATGAGAAACACCACCATATCTATGTCGGGAACTGTGTGAATGAGGAAAGCAGCGCCCTGCCATTACAATGAGCCCTGAATGTTACCTCCAGTGGAACCCAACGTCACAGAAAGAAGAATTGTAACCTTTAGCAGACTTCACATTGCACAGGGGTCTCCAACCTTGGCAACTTTAAGCCTGGTGGATTTCAACTCCCACAATTCCCCCAGCTTGCTGGCTTTAAAGCATACAATGGGGTTTGGTCTGGGCTTAGCTTGGTGGGGTGGATCCACGCAGGTGGTTTCTACTTTTCTTTCATTTGCCCCCCATGAACTGCAAAAGACAAAAGGGGCACCACCAATTCTTGGCTGCCCCTCCTAGCCTGCAAACCGTTTCAGCCACAGCAAACAGCGCTCCCCAAAACAGAGCCCGGTGGCAGAGCAGCTTCAGGGGTTCCGGGGACACCCTCCCTGTCCAAGGCTGGCGCTGCAACTTTCGGAGATCCAGGCTCTGGCCAGGCCCTAGAGCGCCTTTCTCTTGCCTTTCTTTCCTTTCCCCCGTGCCGCCCGGATAGAGACGAATACAAAATCGATAGAGGACTCTCTGTTTGGTTTGGCAAAAGTGAGTAATTTCGTTAGAAAACGATGAAATTCAACCCCGAAGGATTCCGCCCAAATATTTAGTTAAAGTAACCCTGTGGGTTAATAAACTAAACAGAGAGGCAGCCCCAGCAAACCTGCCGCAATGAAAACCAGCCTGAGTAAACGAAGGGAAGTTTATAAGAAGCCGGGAGGAGGCGGCGGCGCGGCAGGCAAGGTTAATGGGAAGCAGGTGAGAGGCGGCGGGGGAGGCGCCACCTCCCAGGCGCGGCCAGGTTCACACCAGCCGCCCCAGATTCCGCAGCCGCTGCCCGGAACCCCCAGCCCACCCGCTTCCCTGGCTTCGCCCGGTTCGACCCAAGGCGCGATGCCCTGGAAAACGGCGGACCACGAGGAAAAACCCCTCCTGATCAACAGCCTCTGCAACCTGGTTTTAGGGTCGCAAAAGGAGCGCTGGGGAAAGATCGCCCTATAGGGACGGTTAAATCTCCCTTCCCGCCGAAGTTTCTTTTGCTTATTGGTACCGAAAAAGTATACTGCTCAAAAAAAATAAAGGGAACACAAGCAGAAGACATCCGAGATCTGAATGAATGAAATAGGCTTATGAAATACTTTGTTCTTTACCTACAGTAGTTTATACACTGCTCAAACAACTAAAGGGAACACAAAACTACTGTAGGTAAAGAACAAAGTATTTCATAAGCCTATTTCATTCATTCAGATCTCGGATGTCTTCTGCTTGTGTTCCCTTTATTTTTTTTGAGCAGTGTATTTCTCGCTCGCAGACCAAATACAAAGGGCTTTTCCGTTCCTTGCCCCCATTCCCAGGACTGTATGCAAAAGTGATCTGGGCCCTTAAGGGTCGTTTTACTAGCAAAGCGATTGAAATGAGGGCTGGCCCGATTCTTAAAAGGAGGAGAAGTCAATATCAATGAAAGAAATGGGACACGGTGCACGAAGCGCTGCCTTTCCTTCTGTCTTCCTTTTGTGCAGGCATACTTGTTGACTGCGTTTCGCAGATTTCGCAATTATTATTTTTTTTGCCCCAAATTGAAAGTTTATCGCAATTCTGCGTCGAAGAAGTCTACAGGCGCCCTATTTCCAACAGCATTTTCTCCCTAGTAATATATACTGCTCAAAAAAATAAAGGGAACACAAGCAGAAGTCATCCGAGATCTGAATGAATGAAATAGCCTTATTAAACACTTTGTTCGTTACATACAGTAGTTTATACACTGCTCAAACAACTAAAGGGAACACAAAACTACTGTATATAATGAACAAAGTATTTCATAAGGCTATTTCATTCATTCAGATCTCGGGTGTCTTCTGCTTGTGTTCCCTTTATTTTTTTGAGCAGTGTATATTTTTTAAATTAAGGTATGTTTTTTGTGGGGTGTTTTTTACGAAATGCTTATCTCATACTTAATAGATTACGGTATGTAGTATAAACATAACTTTTATATGCCCCGAGAAACCAAAAAATTCACCTGACTCGATTTATAAGTGCAGTTACGGTGTTTTGAAATCGAAGGCTGGGAAACAGAAGAACCAACTCAGTGAAAAGTGGAGCCGACTAGCCTTTCCCATTAGCGCTCCTATCTCCTCTTTGCTCCGGGTCGTAGATCCAGAATAATGTGCTCCTCCCAAATGCAAGAAGCAGAGCCGGTTCCGGTGATGGCATTAATCAGAGCCAGTTGGGTCTAGTTAGTAAGGCATCAGGCTAGAAACCAGGGGACTGTGAGCAGGGGTGAAATCCAGCTGGTTCTAACAGGTTCTGGAGAACCGGTAGCGGAAATTTTGAGTAGTTTGGAGACCTGGAAAATATCACCTCTGGCTGGCCCGAGACTGGGATGGGAATGGAGATTTTGCAATATCCTTCCCCCAGGAGTGGGGAGGGAATGGGGATTTTGCAGTATCCTTCCCCCAGGAGTGGGGAGGGAATGCAGATTTTGCAGTATCCTTCCCCTGCCACACCTACCAAGCTACGCCCACCAATAACACCATACCCACTAAGCCACGCCCACAGAACCGGTAGTAAAAAAAAAATAGATTTCACCACTGACTGTGAGTTATGGTCCCGCTTTCGGCATGACAGCCGGCTGGTTGACTTTGAGCCAGTCACTCTTTCGCAGCCCAACCCACCGCACAAGGTTGTTGTCGTGGGGAAAATAGGTGGAGGGAACATCTTGCGTGCTCGCTGCCTTGAATTATTTATAAAAACAAAGGTCGGTGTGTGTGTGTGTGTGTGTGTAAATACGACTCTCGTGAAATGACCCTCTTGATGGAGCCCCTCCACTGCAACGCTAACAAGGAAGATTACCCTCCCTTTCCAAGCCAAAACCAAGTTGTCTTTAACCAGTTAGCATCAGAGGTAGGAAGATTCATTTTTCCCTTGATCGGGATTTTCCAGGTTTCTGATAGAAGCCACGTTAAACAGGCGGAAGATCCTATTCCTGATGCCACTTGCTTTTCTCTTCCAGATAAACTGGAATTGACCGTACTAAAGTGGGAATTGTGGGGCGACTGAGCTGGGATGAAAACTCAAATTATTTTCTACTTCTTCACTTTAGGGCAGTGTTTCTCAACCTTGGAAGCTTGAAGATGGGTGGACTTCAACTCCCAGAATCCCCCAGCCAGCGCTGCTGGCTGGGGGATTCTGGGAGTTGAAGTCCACCCATCTTCAAGCTACCACGGTTGAGAAACACTGATTTAGGGGGTTCTCGGGCTTCCTCGGAGGGAACAAAGGGGCTCCGCTCGGGCTTTGCACTGAAGGCCGCATTCCCTACCGAAATAGGCCGAGCACTACTAGTACGAAACGATTAATCTTCGCTTTTGTCCAGTGTAAATTAAATTAAGTAGAATGAACGGTTCCACCTGAGGATCTGTTGATTTCTTTGTCCGCTAAAATGTCCCAGTTGAATGGCAATATTGGGAGGACTTTAGGGTTGCTTCTGAACCCGAAGCGTTGGGGGTGGGGGGTGGCTTGGAACTCTTGTTGATCCTCGGCCCACACAACTCGCCTCGTTTTGCGTCTTGTTGGAAGGATTTCACGGATGGATCTGACTCCGCCTTACCGTGATTTCTGATATTCTCGGGGCATCTCTTCCGCTCCCCCTTTTCAGTTTGGGGGACTCTTCGTGAGTAGAAGGCAGATTTCCTCTCACAAAACCTGGTTCCTCTAGAGAACCGGGCGGGGGGGGAGGATTAATGGATTTGGTGCGAAGGGAAGTGTTTGATTTCGCACTAAAAGAGGGCAGCCAGGAAAACCCTTGGCTGGAGTTTCATCAGAAAGCCCACTCACCCACCCACGGTTTAAATCAAGAGACTTCGGGGACGCGGCGATACCCGGCATTCTCTCACGGAGCTGGCAAAGTTTGCCAATATTTCCAATTAATTGACTTCCGAAGTTCAATTGTTAAGGAGTTAGAGCGCAATGCGATCCTTTTCTTTCCATTTCAAATGGCGGTGGGGAAGATGAGCGCCGCCTATTAATTCGCATCGAATCGGGGCTGGGGGATCGAGTGGTGGTTGGAGAGAGTGGCTTTTCGATCTTTTTTCCCCCTTCACCCCTAAGAAACGGGACATAAACGTCCTTTCTAGCCTAATGGCAAGTAAGGAGCAAGTAGGGGAACATTCAGTGGTCTCCGGTACCAAGGAAAGTAATCGAGAGTGACTTTCAAACCAAGTGTCAAGGGGGAGATCGAACAGGGGACGTTGAGCAGGACCGGAGTTAGGATGGGATGGGGTGAATTGTTTGCCGTCCTCACAGGGGTGAAATCCAGCAGGTTCTGACAGGTTCTGGAGAACCGGTAGCGGAAATTTTGAGTAGTTCGGAGAATCGGCAAATGCCACCTCTGGCTGGCCGCAGAGTGGGGTGGGAACGGAGATTTTTGCAATAGCCTTCCCCCAGGAATGGGGAGGGAATGGGATTTTACAGTACTTTCCCCTGGAGTGGGGTGGGAATGGAGGTTTTGCAATATCCTTCCCCTGCCATGCCCACCAAGCCACTCCACCAAGCCACGTCCACAGAACCGGTAGTAAAAAAATTGGATTTCACCACTGGTCCTCACCTTTCTTCCACTTAGAACGGGGAGCAATTGTGAAAGTAGTACCATACTGTAGTACTACTATGGTACGGTAGTACCGTTAGCATTTATTTATTTACTTTATTAGTTCAATTTATATGCCGCCCTCCTCCGAAGACTTTTGGGCCCCCATAAGCGGTGTTTCTACAAAGTCAGTTTATTGCCCCCACAATCCGGGTCCTCAATTTACCTACCTCGGAAGGATGGAAGGCTGAGTCAACCTTGAGCCTGGTGAGATTTGAACTCGCACTAATTGCAGGCTAAGTGCTACATAACTGCACTTAGTCCGCTGCACCACCAAGGCTAGTAGTACCGGTAATAATGCTTTAGAGAACAAGCGATCCAAGGATCGTCAAAATTTCAGACCGCCTCGACCCAGGGCCTTTGGGCTGGCCCCCCAGCAGGACCTGGACCTTGAGAAGCGTTGCTCGGGAGGGCTGGAAGACAGGTTCAGCGGCTACCCATTTTTCCCCTTGGCAGGACGGGGTCTTAAGGCTGGGACTCGCAATCCCCACTGAAGGTCGTTAGCTCGGCCAGCCAGTCCCTTGTCTGGGCCGAACCTTCCTCGCGGGATTGTTGTTGTGGACATAACGTGTGTGGGCCTTCTGCTGGTCGGGGGAAAGCGCGATCTAAAGGACTGCTGGGGGCATTCCTAGCCTTCTGTTTGTAACTGGGTTGTGTGTGTGCGTGTGTGACTGAAAGGAAGGAGGGGGAGGCTGTTTGGGGAGGACGCCACCCACAGAGCCAGAAGGCGGGGGGAGGAGGGTAAAGAAAGCAACGTCGAGGAACGGGGCAAAACGCGGGACATTTATCTCTCAATTGCCCGACAAGACAAAGCGGACTTAAGAGGCGTTTGAAAAGAATACGCCCTGAATGGTTACTATTCAATTTGTCCTTTATTCCCCGCTGGTCCTGGAATTGAGATCAGAAGAAAAAGTGAAACCACATGCCCGGGGTCAGCGGGATCAGGGAACCACCGCAGACAGCAAAGGCGCGGGGAGCTTGGAAGGGAACGGTGAGCAGAAACCCGGCCTGCCATCCATCGCCTGCGCCCCGTTAGAGGAGATGCGGCGCGCAAAACCCGCTGCCCTGAGCCCGAGGCGCGGCCTGCCAATCAGTCCGACTCGACTGGGCTAGGTAGCGATCCGCCTCCCCGTTTTTCTCCACCCAAAAGGGCCTGCAGGATGTGGTCAAAAAAGTCAAGATGGAGGTCGAAGGTCCGCTGGTTTTTACGTGCATCGGAAGGAGCTTCGATCGCCCCGTTGTGGCCGCCATCCTGAGTTTTTTAACCATACCTGCGGATACCTCCACGCAGGGAGGCAGCAGTAGAAACCTGCGGGATTCGTGTCAAGGGAGACCGTCCCGAATGCAGCCTCCCGAATCCAGAACTTGTCGCGAGACAACTCGGCAGTAGTTGAACTAGGCGCTTCTGTCCCAAACAGGGATGAAATCCAGCAGGTTCTGACAGGTTCTGGAGAACCGGTAGCGGAAATGTTGAGCAGTTCGGAAAACCAGCAAATGCCACCTCTGGCTGGCCCCAGAGTGGGGTGGGAATGGAGATTTTGCAGTATCCTTCCCTGCCACGCCCACAGAACCGGTACTAAAAAAAATGGATTTCACCACTGGTCCCAAACCCGATCCATTACGGGTAGGATCCCTTTCTGCTACCCCCAATGAATTGCGCAGGTGCCCGCCACCTCCGTTTAACAGCAGGCCATTCAAGGAAAGCGCGGCACGCCTCGGGACAGAATCCGCTCTCCAGCTGGAGCCGCCTTCGGGCGGAAGGAGCGCGTGGGAGCCTGGAGTGCAGTGGACGGGATCTTTCCCGAGGGATCGCGTGCTTTGTGCACGGCGACAGAAGCGACCTTCCTTTAGTCCCGCCAGCGCCCTGAATCAACTGCTTTTGCCACCAAATGAGGAATTCTTCTTTTTGCAACTTCAGTATAGAAAGTTCGCAAGAAGTTTGTTTTTTCGAAGCTTTGCTTGAAGGAGCCCGCCTCCCCCAGAGCTCTTGGCCTCTTGAATTTTTGCCAAAACAGAAGCAAAAGCCCAAGAGCCCCGCCAGAATGAAATCTGGCGGGCCATATCTTGGGTACCAGGGCTAGGCCTTAATTAAAACGATGTTTCATGTTTGGATGGAGGATTGTTGAAAAGGTTCTTTAAAATCTTAAGGGATTTCTTTTGAACACTTAAGTAAAGATCCTTGGAAGCAATTTCGGCAGCATTTCATCACATTTGCTTGCAAGGAACTAAACATAATAAACGTCTGGTACGCACCCTTTAAGATTAACCAACTTTTATTTTTAAGGTATTAGCTTTCATAAGCTCAACTTAATCAGACATCAGATGATTGATGTAGAATTAAGATAGTAGGTAGGGGGTGGGGGAGGGGAAGACAGGGTAGTTCTAATGCAGATGAAGGTTTCATGAGAGACAGATTAAAAGCACTGAATCGATTAACAATTATAATGCGTTAAAACCCAATTATGAATTCCTTCCTATAACGCCTGCAAGGAATTAAAATGATCCAGGTGATTGTAGTCAGCTGGGATGCCAGCCAAGCACAAATCAATTGCTTAGCTACAGCAAGGAATACTGCAGTCACAACTTTCAGAGACATCAGAGATGCTCTTTCCTACAATCCTATTAGTAATATCGCATTAAAATGGGTATGCCTCTTCAACATAAAACAAGCATAGGAATGCTATCTTATTTATCTGTAGGACTAGAGGACTGTTGCCTCTGGCATATGGAGTTTTAACATTTTTAATTCTTATATGCTATTTTTATATTTTAAATTTTTATTCCACACCACCCAGTCTCTCTCTCTGATGGAAATGAGTGGTCACAATGTAAAAAATAAATAAACAAGCCATTAAATATTAACATTCAAAATAATTAAGGAGAAACTACCTAACAGTGAGGTCAATTAACCAGTGGAACAGCTTGCTTTCAGAAGTTATAGGGGCTTCATCACTGGAGGTTTTTAAGGAAAGACTGGACAGTCACATGTCTGAAATGGTGTTGCTTGGACTAGAAGACCTCCAAGGACTCTTCCAGCTCTATTCTGACTGATTTTAATTGATGTATCCTGCTTTGAGTTTTGTGCCAGACAGCACAACCAAATCTCAAAGAGGGAAAAGTGTCAAATGACTTTGAATGAAATCTGGACACATGTTTGCTCTGTTTGGGCTCAGGACACAGTCAAGTATAGAGTCCCCATGCAAATGAGAGCTGGAATAAGCAGAAAGGAATAAGGGAGTGGGGCTTACTCTCACTTCTGTTCCACATAGCATTGACTCAGACCTTCCGTTGGGAACAAAAAATTCCTACAAGCAAGAAGGGAGCCTACAATTTAATTAATTAAACCTGGACTCCTGCCCTTGACTCTGGGCAGGTCACAAATCACAACATAAAAACCAGTACAAGCCCCAAAAAAAACCCTAAAGCAATTTTTCCCAACTTGAACAACTTCCAGAGGTTTGGATTTCAGCTGCCAGAATTCCTAAGACCATGGCTAAGAATTCTGGGAATTGTTTTACACATCTGAAAAGTGCCTAAACTAAGGATACATTTCTCTCTCTCTTTTTTTTTGTATTTTATTTTAATTAACTGTGATTTCTGCATTTTACATGCTGGTCTATGACTGAATAAAGATTTAATTGATTGAAAGTAAGGATACATCTAAATAAAGATCAAGGATCGCCAAGGAGAAAAGGAAAATGTGGGCCAAGAACTCCAGAATGCCCATTCCTCCATGACACTACAATGACCTGGTGTTCCCTGTCCAGCTCTTTCTTCCATACAACACACTCATTATGCTCAGATTCTCTCACCTGACTGCTTCCAAGGCAGATGTATTTATAGTAGAAACCAACATTAGCAGCTTTCTGTCCGTCCCACACACACCCCTTACCAAGAGGAAGAAGGTCCTCTGGTTGAATTCCTCAGGGAGAGACGGCTTCTCGGTTCAAGGGACTGGCTTCTTCAGAGCCTGCTCACCGCCACCTCTTTAAAAAAATTGGGTTTTCTTCCACCATGGAGGTGTTGAAACCTCTTGTCTGGCTTGTCAACAGCTGTTTTGCTCCTTGAAGAAAGACGTCAGGTTGAACTGAATTAATGCGCTGACAATGTAGAGAAAAAGACATTTCACACCTTGAAAGGGTTGGAAAAAGACAGGTGCTTTGGAATAGGATCTCCAAGCAGGTGCCCTCTGAAAATGCTAGCACCAAGCTCCCATAATCCTCAGGAGTACCAAACCTAAAGCCTGAGCGACTCCTGATAGATGGGATCCAGGGATTCCCTTGATGGTAAAGTCAACCAGCTAATGATGCCAACCCCAAAGGTGCTTTTTTCAAGAGGCAACTGGACTTTTTGGTGTTTCTCTGAAGACATTTCACTTCTCATCCAAGAAACTTCTTCTCAGATCTGAAGAATCTTCTTGGATGAAAAGTGAAATATCTTCAAGAAAAACCAGAAAGTCCTGTTGCCTCTTGAAAAAGCAACTTTGGGACAACCTTGGATGACTGAGAATCTTCATAGACTTTTAGCAATGGCGCCAATCCTTTGGATTCTAGGCAGAAGGCCCAGACTGAATGTCATTTATTCTCTAGGATAGGAGTTGATTTCATATATACAGTTATGTGTCAATTGCTAATTAAACTTCCACAGGATCCAGCTGAAAATAGGTTGTTTCATGTTTTCCTTTCGGCTGCTAAATTAAAGATTTTCTTTGTTTGAGGAATCCTTAACAGGAGCCTTTAGGGTGCAACCGAAAGCTCCCTCGAGATGCCTGATGCTCAGCTCCCCAACAACCTCGATTTCTTTTGTTATTACTACATCTAGCAAAGCTGAGAGAGCAACCGATCCTCTCCAAAGCGCTTGTACTGCTAACTCCGGAATCCTTTTGCTAGACGCCTTTCTATCGATTCCAACAATTGCAATCCATTAAGTGACCGCGATATGCACCGCAATGCGTGTGTGTTTGTGTGTGTGTGTGAAGAATGTAATACCGAGGCACTTTACTGTCTATATTTATGAGCGACGGACAGACAGCGCCTGTCGAAATCCTTGCCTCGTGCGGGGCCACGTGAGCACGCAAAAAGGCCTCAAACGCCGAGACGCAACTGGACCCGCCTCCTCACCCCGAGCGCGCGCTGGGTTTCCAACGGACCATCGAGCGCGAGGAGGCGGGGAGGGGGGCGACCTCTCCTCGCGAAGCGCACGCCGAAGCCCCAGCAACAACAAGAGAGCCCAGGGTAGCCCTGCCGAAGGAGGGGCTCCGGAGAAGCCCCGCCCACCCGGCTCCCCCCCTTTCCCCCAATGCCCGCGGTTTATGGGAATGGCGGCATCGCAAGAAAGTGGTTTTCCTCCTTAAATGCAAGGCGAAAAAAGCCCCATGGGAAGGAGGAGGGTGGGGGGCGCCGCCGAGTCTTTTCCCCAGCTGTCATAAAGAAGAGGGAGTCAAACTATTCTCCAAAGCACCTGAAGGCAGGGCAGGAAGCAATGGATGGAAACCAATCAAGGAGGGAAACAACTTAGAACTAAGGAGAAATTTCCTGACAGCTAGAGCAGTTAATCAGTGGCACAACTTTTTTATTTTTTTATTTATTTTTTTTAATTAGATTTATATGCCGCCCTTCTCCTGAGACTCAGAGCGGCTTACAATGTGTTAAGCAATAGCCTTCATACTTTTGTATATTTTATACAAAGTCAGCTTATTGCCCCCACAACTGGGTCCTCAATTTACCTACCTTAAAAGGATGGAAGGCTGAGTCAACCTTGAGCCTGGGGAGATTCGAACATGCAATAATTGCAGACAGCTGAATGTTAATAACAGGCTTTTAGTCTGTTGAGCTATCCAGGCTCAACTTGCCTCCAGAAGTTGTGGATGCTCCAACACTGGAAGTTTTTAAGAAGATGTTGCATAACCATTTATCTGAAATGGTATATAGGGTCTCCTGGTTGAGCAGGGGGTTGGGCTAGAAGACCTCCAAGGTCTCTTCTTCCAATTCTTGTTATTCTGCTATTCTTTCATTGTCACACACTTGCAGTCTATTTTTTTTCCTAATTGCCCTTGTCTGCCCGATTCGACTTTAAGCACCGTTTTTTAAAGTTTTTTTTTTTAAACAACAAAACATTTTTAAAGAATTTGAGGGTGAGTATGATGAATGTCTTAAAATGTAAGTGTTTGGTTTGAAGGATTTTCAGAATGGGAAAGTACGCTCACGTAATTTCATTAAAGAATCAGAGCTTATTTCGTCTTACACCCTTTGGGAGAACAATTAAAAATAGTTTTCAGTTCATTTTTATATTTGCATTTATTCCCTTACAACAATTGTATTAAAAATGCATTAAAAGTAGATTTTCCTGTTGTCTAAATAATTTGCTATTCTTTAGTTTTCATGTTAAATTCTTTTTAAACTCTTTATATTTAATATAGTTGTTGTAGTCTGGTTTGGGAGCAGACCTGGAAAGACTGTATTTTCTCCATGTGATGAAGGGAAGAGGGAGCTGCTACCTACAGGCCCAACTCAATCTAAGATCCCTGTTTAGGAAATTGTAATAAAGGAGATGTGCAAAGAAGGAATTTTTTTTGTTTGTTTTCTTCCTAATTGAGCAAAAATGGAAGATAATTGGGGAGATCAGTAATACCAACCAGTGTCCATGGATGAAATGGCTGACTACATGGCATCTCCCATCAGCTGAAAAAAACTTACCTAAAACCCTGAAGAAACTATGGTTTAGTTCTTAACAGCATATGTAATCTGTCTACTAAACTAATGAGTTCTACATGGATACACTGAACCATAAACTAGTAAAATCCCACAATTTATTAAGACAGATGCACACACACATATAATACCAACTAAATTTCAGGGGATTTACAGAGGTGGTCAAAACAGTAGCTATAACTGCAATCAAGGTCCTGCCCCTTTTTGGTCATCCCTCCTCCCCAATCTCCCCCCCCCCATGCTTTTTCATCTGGTATCAATGCTGTATCAGTTCACCATTCTATGCCTTCTAGGTATGTTGGACCTAAATCTATCAGCATGGGAATAATGAATTATATGCGGTCCTTAAAAAAAAAAAACAAGGATCAAAATGGGATTTAGCAGCTCCAAACTTCAAAAAACATGGATTTCAGAATTGGTTCCATCACCATAGTTCCTTATGGTTCCATCACTTCGATGCAGGGCTTGCAAGGGTACTGCATAGATAACATATCATCAGTTCATACACAGAAATCAATACATAAGGAGCTATGCAATGCTAAGTAGTTTACTAAATGTTTAGGATAAATATAGGAAAAGAGTAAGTCTTATTTCCCCCCTGCTTGTTTTGCTATCATATGTCTACTTTTAGAAAGATATAGGCACTAAGAAACTTGCTCAATGGGAGACAACAAATTGCAAGGTTATATTGTTAACGGATCAAAGTTAAGATTTTGAGTCTCTTACTACACAGTGTTCTTCTACACTTAATCAATTACAATATTGTACAATAAGCTTCAACAAAAATGACGAGAACAAGAAAAGTCTTACAATACCGAAAATTTTCAGTATTTATAATAAATTTATAATTTATTAATGAAATATAACTTAAGAGAACAGTAGGTTAAAGAGAGATCCAAGCTGGAACCAAGGAGAAATTTCCTGACAGTGAGAACAATCAATTGCCTCCTGGAGTGCTCCATCGCTGGAGGTTTCAAAAAAGATCAGACAATCGTTTGGGCAGGAGATTGGACTAGAAGACTCCCAGCCCTATCATTCTATGATTCTACCAAAACCTGAACAAATCTAAGACTAAGTGATTAAATGGATGCAGAATATGAACATACGGATGCAAAGTGGGAATTTCAGTGGAAAAAGAATTTAAAATTTACCTTGAATTTTATACTGAGAGCTCTGATGCAATATTTTTTACTATTGATATATCACTCTAAACCTGATTGCTAAAATGAGTAATTCTTTTTCTAAAAAAAAATACTGGAAATGTAATGAACAGATTTTGTCCTTATGTTGTGGCAATGTTGTAAACTCAACAAAACTGAAAAATAATCAATTTGTAGAATGGAACAAATTCTGAAAGATCTAGTCCCATTCTATCTTGAAATATTTTTTAAAATTAGATTTTACTAAACCATTATATTCTTTCAAAATATACTGAACTGGCATTGTGTATATGTTAATAGCTACAAAAAAAACCCCTACCTTCTTAACTCAGTGTTCCAAATCCAAGCTATACTTGAATTTCTTTGAAGAGTGCCATGTAGTGAAATGATACTGATAAACAAACATCTTCGATTTGGTCCATGCCTCATCTAAGTTGATGGAGACAAGTGAGTTTGCTTGCGTTCACAGTGATTGGGAATTTCACTCTAGGAAGTGAATTTTGCAATCTCAATAGAATATAGTATTTGATTTCCACTATAGATCCCAATTCAAAACTAATAAAATAAATTTAAACCAATTACTGATTTTTATAAGGTAACAGTAACATGAGCTATGGTGGCACAGTAATTAGAATGCAGCATTGCACTTTAACTCACTGCTGACTGCCAGGAGTTTGATTCTGACCTGCTAATGATTGACTCAGCCTTCCCTCCTTCCGAGGTTAATAAAATGAGGACCAAATTGTTGGGGGGAATATGCTGATTCTGTAAACCACTTATAGAGGGCTGTAAAGCACTATGAAATGGTATATAAGTCTAGGTGCTATTGCTATTTAAAGCCAACTTGTTTCTCAGCCTCATTGAGAATTAATTAGTTTTTTCACTTTTTATTTCACTTATTATTTTTGCATTTATTTTAAATACATCAATAATTATCCCAAAAGCATGCAATATTGAAACAATGGTGTTTCATGTCATTTTTACAATGATTGCTGCTATATTAAACTGTGTCCATGACCAAAGTATTATTTTTCATTATTTAAATTGATCACACCAATAATAATATTGTAGTGGAAAAGTTCATCTTCAGGCTAGCTTTGTTCCTTGACCACAACTGCATCTTATTAGACAGATTAACTTTTATTTTGCATTAATTTATTTAAGATATACCCACCTGCTTGAAAATAAGTTAGGTGGAAAATGACTCCTATTTAGTTACATACTCCCAAATGCTTCCCAATGCTTATATGCCTTTGGTGCTTTTGATGATTACAGAATAATAAAATAAAAGAGTTGGAAAACCTTGGAGGTTTTCTGGTGCAACCCCTTGCTCAAGTAGGAGACCCTAAACAATTGCCTAATGACTATCTGGATTTGGATAGTACTTTTGCTGATTCCTGATTTTGGGATAGTTTTTAGTTTCTACTGTCATCCACTGCATTTATCACCCTACTATCAGAGTAAAAGGCTGACTGGAGTCCATCTACTTTACGAAAGTTTGGGAATGACTCTAGTTAGGCTGGAACAAGACTGTTCCTTCCTAAGGGACTGTATATGTATGTGTTCCTCCTCCAAATTATTTTAAAACTATTTTATGTATGTTTTAGTGTATTTCTTAAATTTTTTCTTATTTACATATTTGCAACCTGAATGCACCTTTTCCCATGGATTTGTATTCTCTTTTTAACTGGAGTATTAATAGCTAAAATACTTGATTAGAATGGAGAAAAACCAACCTGGTGGTCAACCTTCTGTCATGGATATTTACTGAATGATTTGCTGATTTTGTCATTGTTTCTCCATCCAGCCGTCTCACAGGTTGCTTTGTTGATGGTGGAAAAATTGGAGTATAGAATGAGTAATCAAATACACATACAATATAAGGAATTTATCTGAAGTGTATATAGCAGTATTTTATTTGTTATCTATGACATTATAAATAGGCAATATGTAGAACCACAACCAACCAATCACAAACAAACTCCAACCCAATGATTACTTGAGGGTTCTTGTATGTCTTATGAATACATAATGTTAGTTTCACAAAACATGGCTCAGGTAACCATGAGTTAACAGTAACTGAGTTGGAAGGGACCTTGGAGGTCATCTAGTCCAACCCCCTGCTCACACAGGAGACCTGTACTAGGGATTTGAACCACCGAACTGGCGACTTTTCTGATCGACAAGCTCAGTGTCTTAGCCACTGAACCACCTGTGTCATGTGAACTCAGCTAAAATGTGTTGTTTTTTCTCATCTACAGAATGGTTACTTTGTTCATATGAATGTTTGTGTACATTTAGTCAATTAATTAAAGTACAAACACTTAACCATTTAAGATATTTTCAGTTTTGCAATAGCCCTTCTGTTAAAGATGCAGTCTTTATTTTGAAGCCCAGTAAAGTCACGGAGTGAATTTTAATTGATTTAAATGGAGCAGACTGTTATTGCATATAACTGGCATATTTTACCAACCCTGGGGGAACCAGATGCAATCCTGATATAAACAGCTCATGAGAGTCAAAAGGGCTGCGTTTGTTTATTTCTAGACTCTCCAATGCTGTGTTGAGAGGGGATGAAGCCTGACTGAAGGAATGAACAAGACACTAGATTTCCATTAAAGAAAGACTGACCACATGTTTTTTTGTTGAATGCTCTGAGTCTTCTAAATGTTGATCTAAATTCTTACACTATGTTCTTGCTTGCTATCATATACTTAGGCATTTATCTGAACGTAAAACACATCTTTTTGAAAACCTAATGTTTTCCATTTTTCATCAAATTAGGCTACTTCTGGTTGCATGCCCATCAGCTATTTGGTGGGGAGTGAAGCAGTGAAGCCAAAAATTAGACTCTTCAACTCAGTTTTTACTTTTGGCAACTGCCTCTTCTATTCCCCACTACCACAAAGTTTTTTTAGCAGGATTTTTCCAAAATGGTTTGCCAGTTCATCCTTCCTAGGGTTAAGAGAGAATGTCTGGCCCAAGCTGACTTTATGCATAAGGAAGGACTAGAATTCACATTCTCCTGCTTTTTAGCCTAAACCCTTAACCCCTACACCAATATGGAGTTTCCTTAAGAGTAGGAGTTATGTTAACATAATCTATCTTGCCTCAGGACAGCATTTGCTGCAGTACTCCATGGTTTACAAACTGATTAACTGTGGCATAAGGTAAAGGTAAAGGTTCCCCCGCACATGCGTGCTAGTCGTCTCCGGCTCTAGGGGGCAGTGCTCATCTCCGTTTCTAAGCTGAAGAGCCAGCGCTGTCCGAAGACATCTCCGTGGTCATGCAGCTGGCATGACTAAACACCGAAGGCTCATGAGCGCTGTTACCTTCCCTGGTCCCTATTTTTCTACTTGCATTTTTTATGTGCTTTCAAACTGCTAGGTTGGCAGAAGCTGGAACAAGTAATGGGAGCTCACTCCGTTACACGGCGCTAGGGATTCGAACTGCTGAACTGCCAATCTTCTGATCGACAAACTCCGTGTCTTAGCTAACTGAGCCATGGCGTCCCTTTTAACTGTGGCATAGATGGCATGAAAATAATGGATCCACATTATATATATAGATATATAGTTGGTATATTCGAGAATGCTGATTGCTGGTTCATCTCCAGATTATATAGGCATATCAAATAAGGTGCCACAAGGATCAGTCCTAGATTCACTGTTTTCCATTACTTTTCTTAACTTTTATTAATGATTTGAATAAAGAAATAGAGGAATTGTTTATTGAACTGGTAGATGACAGAAAATTGGGCAAATTCAAAATTATCTTGGTAACCTGGAGAAGTAAGTAAGAGAATGAAATTAAAGTAAGTGCAAAATTATTCACTTAAACAAATATCTGATGGACAGATATAAAAAAGAAATAACTGGCTTACAATTAAGGTATTTATGAAAAAAAACTATCAATATGAGCCAGGAATGTGAGGAGACTTCAAAAAAATCAGGTGTGATATTAGGATCCATCAACAAAAATATATTTTCCAAATCGTGGACAGCAATAATTTCATTCTATGCTGCATTAGTCAGAGTAGAGTGTATTTCTGAGGAAATCTGACTAGCACAGAATAAGATTAAATTGTTAAATCCACTAAATCTATATCCTATAAAATCTATCTCTCTGCACTTGCAGAAGAGCATTAATACAATAAGACATTTTTCATCCTCATACATTTCTCTGAACTAAGTACTTCTAGAACAATACATTCCTAAGCATGTTTATTTGGCTGTTGATTCTATTTAAATAAATATTTGAGAATTGTGTATTTTTGTGTCCTTCTGAATATATTTAAGATTTATTATTACGATCAGTAGCTATTTTCAGGAAGATGGCATAAAAAGTAAAGATACACTTGGATTTAATTCACTCCTAATGATTTCATGGATAGATCTCCCTCACAAATCCTGTATTCTGTTTTTTTTAGAATGAGATTCCTATAAATGTTTGCAAGCAGGACAAACAGCAAAATGGGCATTGCAGCCTCACAACGCAAACTCTGCCCCTTTTGAAATTGCATTGTGACCCTGTACACAAGTCTGTAAGCAGCAAAGCCTAAGTTGTGATATCCCAATGTTCATCCTGTTGTTTTGACAAAATGTCAGTTGCTGTAGATACCCATAGATGCCCTGTCTGAGATGTAAAATAATCTTGTCCAATCTGGCTTCTTCCAGTTTGTCTGGACTTCATCTGACATAATTCTGCAAATTGAAGTCTAACATATCTGGAGGAGGCCAGATTGGGAAAGGTTGACATAAAAGGTAACCAGATCCTAAGTTAAAAAAAAATACTTTTCCGTCACCCAAGCACATTGCTTCCTTATGCTTTCCTTTCTTAAATCTTAACTGGTAAAGCTTCAACATTGCAAAAACAGTTTTTCTTCTAAACAGACATCCACAGTGGATATAATCGCATTATATTTTATGCCATGATTTCCAACATTAAAGCAAAATAAAAGTATTTTATCTACTACTTCCTTAGAGTTGAATTTATCAAAACAAATATGGATTATTATTCGTAACCAATTATGAGACTTATTCAGTATGTCTTATTCTCAAATAAGAAAATAAAGGATTGTAACTTGATTTGTACAGTACGATAATATCTATTAAAACCCATGGGCCCTGATATTGCCCACATCCGATCCATAGGATTACCCATATCTATCAAAGATTTCTCATACTAAACGAACCTTTTCTATTGTCACAGCTTCCACCTATGTTGAGCTACAATTCTATCTTCCATCAGAGCACTGAATGGTTTTTCTGATGAGAGATGAGAAGGACCAGGCCAAATCTAAATGTGGCTAAAAAAATGATTTAATGAGATAATGTCAACACAATTTTGTTGTAATTTTTTGAGGAGTTCTAGGAATTGTACTCAAAATTTCAGAGGGCTTCATGCAGTCCTAATGCCTGAATCTGAACACCTGAGTCTTGTAGTTTTTAATAGTGCAAGAAGAGCACAAAATCAATACCAGCAAGCATCTTACATTCACCGTAGCATAATTCAAAGTTCTTCTATTATTAATAGAATTGCAGGAAAAGGAAGAAAAACCTCCTTTGAACCAAGTGCTAGTGACTTCATGGACAAACCTATGTAGTTTTCTTGGCAACCGTGCCCAAGTGGTTGATTCCCTTTGCCTTCTGGGATTTTTAAAGATTTTTCCGTCTAGCCTACAACCTTGGAAAGCTCTGTGGTGCACAATTGCAAATATCTTTCCCAGAAGTCTTCAAGGCTCTGTTTATGCTGTTTTTCTATATTTTAATATGTCCCCAGATCACTGTGTGAATAATATTTTACTTTTACGATTCGCCATAATGAAAAGTTCAGTGCTGCAGACCTCCTTCAATTCCTTTTCCTTGTCTTTAAGCTCATTCTAATATCCAGCTCTTCAGTAAAAACTTTTCTCCCAGATACCTAATGGGTCATACCAAATGATCCTTGCTGTATATTGCATAAGATTATTTACTCCTGCAGCGCATTGCTTCCCTTTTCAATGCTACCTAATCAGCACTCCTCTTATAATCCCCATATGAAAGGATTTCAAAGTCTATGCAGTATTTCAGTAGTTTTCAGTAATATTTCACAGAAATATTGATATAAGATGTGAAAAAATGCAAGGCATGTTTAAGACAGAAAAAGAGCTACATTGACTTGTTTTCTTTTTCTTCTTTCTTTCTATTAAACTTACATCTTGGTTTCATATTATACAATTCAAGGCAACCTACATGATGCTCCTTCCTTCTACTTTTCCTTCTACTTTTCCCACAACAACCTGTGAGCTAAGTTAGGTGAGACAGAATGACTGATCCAGCTCACTTGTG
Source organism: Arizona elegans (assembly GCA_022577455.1). Taxonomy (NCBI): domain Eukaryota; kingdom Metazoa; phylum Chordata; class Lepidosauria; order Squamata; family Colubridae; genus Arizona; species Arizona elegans. The sequence goes on from JAKOOJ010000008.1 coordinate 62,747,176, forward strand.
AGATTAAGGCAGGCAGTCCAAAGCATTTTATGTGTAATTTACTTAAGCAGAGCACTGAACTATATTGTAGGTAAGCAGCTATGATATGCCCCAAAAAAAGAAACTTTCTGAAATGGCTGAAACAAGGTTGAGATCATCTTCTCAGAAAAAAAATATGCTGAATAAGTATAGAACCTTGGTAGAAAATTGCTACATTCTGATCTTGTTCTAGAAAATTCTAAAAGAAGGGAGAGGATGAGAATGGGGTTAGATAAGAGAAGGCAAGAGTGGACCATTTAAAAGAGTAGATAAGATGCTGTGTGTTGGTGCATGCATAAAAAAGAGAGAGAAAGGTAAGTATTTACAATGTTTGCAAATCCCATAGGCATTTTTGGATGTAAAGGAACTTATTTGCTGTGTTTTCCTTTACATCCTTCATGTATACATATGATCACTGGACAATCCATACCTCTTTGAAATTGAGCAGGCTGGAAGAAAAATCCACAGAAAGAAAAATTGTGCCTGCACATTTCATAACTCTGTTAAAAACCAAAAATGTGACAGGCAGTTTCCCCTTCTTAAAAAACAGAACAGAACAAAAACTATAAAGGTGCTTTATAGTTTTAGTTTCACTCCTAAATAAAAGTTTCATTTTGTTTTGTTTTTAAATTGCAGTTGCCCATGATTTTCCATTGCTAATTAAGGGAAGAAATAAATGGAACAATCTCTAATTTGATCTGAATCTAACAGGTTATTTTATGAAATGCCAGAGAGAGAGACATCAAAACTTTGTGATCAGTACACATCCTTTCATTTTATATCTTTCCATCCATCCATCCATCCATCCATCCATCCATGTTCACCAGATGGCCATGCTATCTGTAACTGATCCTAGACTAAGTCATCTGGGGCCACAAGATCACAACAGATACTGTGTCTGTGTCTGTGTACGTATATATGTGTGTGTGCATATGTGTATATATAGTCTTTAATCATAATTAAATAATTGTAATTAAACAAACATGTTTAAAAAAGCATTTATAATATTTGGAACATATGTTTGTAAAACAAATCCAGAACCTCTATTTCATAATAAAAATCAAATCAAGCCTATCTAATATACTTTTTTAAGCATCAGTTCTTATAAATTATAAATCTATAATTTATAGATTAATTAATCTATTATACATGTATTAATAAATCTATATTATAGATTTTTTATGTTATAATGTAAGTAATGTATTGAATCTTCTAGGTATGAGGAAAGGGCGGAATTAAAATGTGGCAATAGAAAATTATTACTAGCATATTACAAAACATTTTTACACATACAAAATGGCAGTTGAGAACACAGAAAAATAATTTCTTCTTACCAAGGAAAGCAGCATCTTTGTTCATTCACAGATAGGTATAGATTATCCATGTTTTGTGAATCTAGGTCTATTCAGCTGGTTCACTTCTTTCAAGAAGTTCCCTTGAATCTTACTCCCTCGTGGTTATTTTCAGTTATGCATCAAAATCAGACAAATTCCAGACCCAAAAAAGGCAGATTTAACAGATTCAGGATACGTCTAAACTGAAGCAGAATTTTCTGAGTGTAAAATGGAAGATCTGCAGGCATGTCCTGGACAGAAGGCTAGCATACAAATCTGCCTGAGTGACAGAAAAGAAGATGGAATCACAGATTTCGTAAAGGGAACTATAAAATAATGTTCATATTTTAATAAACATCTGTGAAGCTGCTTCTTTGGCTTGAAAAGCCACCCACCCAGTGTTTCTCTCATAATGTTGGCAAGCTGTTAAAACAAGGAAGTGCAAAGCTTTCTGCTCAAATGTATTTCCTTAACGTTGAAACTTAACTTAGATTGTGTCCATTTTTAAATAGCACATTTATGAACATGGCAGCTGGTTTAAAAAAGAATTGGCTGGTTCGGTGACTGTTATGACTTCAGTCCCTGCTCTTTTCACTAAAGAAAATGTAACCCTTTAACTGGATTGCCACATTATGTTCTTCAGTTAAATGCTTTCTTTTTAAAAAAAAAATTCTGGAAACCATTTGCAGCCTTTAACAACTTTCATATTTTTTCAGTCTTTACTTCCCTGTATTTCTCTGTGACTAATTAAAAGAGTCAATTGTTGTAAATAGGGTTATTGGATTATGCTGCAAGTATTTATTGTTCTGTGGTTTCTTTGACACAGCTATGCAAGAGTCTACACACTTCAGAAGAGCTTGTAAAAAGAAAAAGAATACCAAGCATGTATTACAAATTGACTAAAAATATAGGTAACCAGTACTTTAATGTTTAATGTCCTATCAACATAATAAAAGTATAAAAATTGTCAGATGTTTTTTCAGGGTGAAAAATGTCCCTCATAAATTACAGGAATTGTTATAAGAGATCATTGTTCCCAGCAATGAACAACAAAAATCCTTCCCTATGTTGTTTCTCAAGCTTACTGATCAAACATGATTTGGGAGCTTATTCAAGATCACTTAACCTAGCTATCTCATACAATTCTTTAAGCACGTGTACATAGTAGCTGGATTCACATAATTCATTAGACTAGATTTAAATGGGGTAGTTTGTTTTTGACCTACAGTGGGTTGGAAAATCCAGTTGTTGATATAGCATGTTGATTGAACTGATCATTATGTTACCTGATCATATCAAGTTATTTGTTATGTCACAAATGCATGTCACAAATGCATCAATCGGGTTTTGCTCCTGCAAGTTTAGGGTTAAATAATACTTGATTCAAATCAAATATTTGATTCAAATCAAATCTCAGAATAGGGGAAAGGTAGCTATTTTAAACTACAGGTAGAATGGAATCTTAATGCCCTTTACTGATTCTAATTGCAGAATGATAATAGTAAGGACTCCACAGTGGTGGGTTGCTACCGGTTCGCCCCAGATCAGGCGAACCAGTAGAAGCGATGGTGGGAGACTCCGCCCACCCGCCCGAATGCTTCTGCACATGCGCAGAAATGGCGCATGTGCAAAAGCAGTGCCGCATGAGTCGCACGTTGCTACTGGTGTGCCCAAAAGCAAACCAGTAGCAATGGGGCTTGAAATACGCCCCTGGGACTCCACCCCCTCATCCTCAGCCTTTGCTATTAATCCACTATTGAGTCTATGTGGGTTTGGTCACACTTACTTTATTATTATGAATGTCATATAAGTCAAGAGGCAGATTTTGCCATCTAAACGTAACACTTTCCCAGTCTTGGTCTATTTCTTACTCAATTGAAGACTATTCTATGCAATGTCTCTTTCCATTTGATTAAGAAAAATGAAGATCCAGATTCTACTGTTCTATAATACCTTCCTTGAGTGTTCTTAAAATTTATCATCCAGTCCTGATTTCTGATTTGACCATCCTTGATATCTCTCAGTAGCTTTAAATAATGCATGCCTTGATAACAACTGAGATCCAAATTTCAAGACAGAAGCCAGACCAGAAATTTCCAAAGTAGAAACTAACTCAAATTGGGCCTAAAGAGCAGGGTGTAAACATTGGTTTATCATACCAATTTCCCACTGCCATGCAAATTGAAAAGCTTTGGGGGGTTGTTTGGCATAGATCCCTGGCAGGTCCTTGATGTATTCTCATGGCAAGCCACAATATCACATTAAGCTTTGATAGAAGAGCCTTGATAGTACAGTGGTTTAAGCACCCTGTTATTAACACAGCTGCCTGCAATTACTTGCTGGTTCGAATCTCTCCAAGGCTCAAGGTTGACTCAGCCTTCCATCCTTTCTAAGGTAGGTGAAATGAGGACCCAGTTTGTGGGGGCAATAAGCTGACTTTGTATAAATATACAAAAGTATGAAAGCTATTGCTTAACGCATTGTAAGCCGCCCTGAGTCTCCGGAGAAGGGCGGCATATAAATCAAATTAAAAAAAAAAAAAAAAGCTGCAGAAAGTGGGACACCTTCAAATACTGGCCATTTTGATTGCAGGGGTCCTATTAATGTAAGAAACAGCTGACAAACTTTGCATGAGTTAAAATGGCAAAGTGCAAAGGCTGTTGAGCACAGGTTATGGAACTCATCCAAAATGTTTCCTTAAAGTTAATGTTTGGATTAAGAAAAACACACACCCCAAAACCACACATAAAAGAGATCTTTTTATCAGTAGTCTTAATGTAATTCAATTCAACATCTTGGTTGGGAGGTGTGATAAAACCAAGAATCTTTTTTTCTGTTTGCTAAAACTGAGTGAAGATTAGTCTAGATCTTACTCCAAACTTAATATTATTCTCCAGATAATTCCAAATGAAGTAATTCTTGTGCAGTCACCCCACTTTGTTCACAGCCTTTTTTTAAAAATTTGTAAGCTTTATTAAAACACATATAAAACACATACAAAAACATATAAAAACATTTACACAACAAACAACATATAAATAAATTAATCTTTTGAAGCATTTGTTTCATATTGGTCCTTCAATTGGTACAGTTGTACTTATTCCCCTTAGTCTTAACCTAATAGTTTCCTTTTTCCATTTCCCCCTCCCCATTCTTCTCTTCCCCTAAGAATTCCCCCCTTATTAATCTATATACTATATATTTGGATTATCCCTTTCATTTTAAATTTCCCTCTACAGATTTATCTGCCCATAGGAAATTATTTATATACATATTTACACTTTTATCCTATCCTTCTTCTAATTGTATTCCTTTGGTGGTGGCGTTATGCCATTGATACCACTTATTCCATATTTTGTAGTACTCTGTCTCTTCCTTTTCCTTTAACTCTTTTGTTAGCATATCCATTTCGGCACACTGTGTAACTTTGTCCATTACTTCTTATTTCGTTGGAATTTTTTTCTGTTTCCAGTTCTTGGCATACGTTATCCATGCTGCCGTTAGAATATGTATCAGCAAATATTTTATTTCTTTAGGATATGTTTTAGTGAAGATTCCTAACAGAAAAGTTTCTGGTTTCTTCTCTATTTGTAGCTTGGTAATTTGTTCCAGCCATTCTTAATATTGGACCAAAATTTCTTTGCCGCCGGGCACATCCACCATAGATGGTAAAAGGTACCTTGTGAGTTTTTGCATTTCCAACATAGTGCGCTGTTTTTCGGGTGTATTTTAGCCAATCTTGTAGGTGACATATGCCACCTATAAAACATCTTCAGTTGATTTTCCTTGTATGCCACCGCTAATGTTACTTTTATGTTCAATTGCCAAAGTTCTTGCCATTTCTCCAGATCTATTGTATATTTGAAGTTTTGCATCCATTTAATCATTGTATTCTTAACTGTTTCCTCCTCCAATTTATATCGCAGCAGGAATTTGTAAATTTTACTAATTAGTTTCCCTTCTGAATCTAGTATGATTTTATATAACTCTTGTTTTTCTTTGTAAATTTCATATGATTTTATATATTCCTTATGTTTCGATTGAATCTGTGAGAAGGTCCACCAATCAATTTCTCTGTTTAAATCTGTTTCCAATTGTTGTTTAGTTTTCAATTTCCCTTGATAATCAGTTAAGTCTTTGTACCTAATTATATCTTTGGGTTCTATTAAGTTTGGATACCTTAATGCTTCTGATGGTGAAAGCCAAATCGGAATTTTTATATACTGTTGTTTTTTTATTTTGAGCCAAATTAATAGTAATGCGTTCCTAAGTGTGTGTCTTTTAAAGTAAGTATGTGTTATTTTTCGTCTCATAAAAAGGAGTGCCAGCCTACTTGTAAATCATGACCTTCTATTGTTAATATTCTGCTGTTTTTCAGATCCATCCAATCTTTAACCCATGATAACACTGCCGCTTGATAGTAAAGTTCCCAATCCGGGAGTGCTGTTCCTCCTCTGTCCTTGGTGTCCTGGAGTAACTTCAATTTTATTCGTGGTCGTTTCCCCTGCCATATGAATTTAGAAATCATCTTATTTAAAGTTTCAAAGAATTTTTTCTCTAACTTTATTGGCACAACCTGGAACAAATATAGCAGCTTTGGTAAAGTGTTCATTTTAATAGTGGAGATTCTTCCCATTAAAGAGATCTGTAGATTTTTCCCGTTATCCAAATCTTTTTTTATCTGTATCATTAATTTATCATAGTTGTTTTCTCTTATTGATGAAGTTTTTGGTGACAGCCAGATCCCTAAGTATTTTATTTTCTTTGTTGCTTGGATTTGTATCTTGTTCTCCAATTTTGTCTCTTGAGTCTTCGTAAGATTTTTTAATATTAGTTTCGATTTATTCCTATTTATTTTTAGGCCGGCCACCTCTCCAAATTCTTCTATTTTCTTAAACAGCCTTGGTACTACTTCTAATGGCTTTTCTGCTATAAATCCAAGGTCATCAGCGAAAGCCTGAACCTTGTACTCTTCTCGTCTTATTTTTAGCCCTTTAATTTCTTGGTCTTCCCTAATTTTTTTTAGCAAAATTTCCAATGTTAAAATATACAATAGCAGAGAAAGTGGACATCCTTGTCTAACCCCTTTTGTTATATCAAACTGATCGGTCATGTCATCATTCAAAATTACTTTTGCTGCTTGTTTAGTATATATTTCTCCTATAATTTTTTCGAGGTTTGTTCCGAATTGCATATTCTCTAATTGCCCTTTTAAAAATTTCCAATTTAAGTTGTCGAATGCTTTTTGGGCATCAAGGAAAACCAGTCAGGCTTGTTTTTCCAGATGTGCTTCGTAGTATTCAGGTGCATTTATTATTACTCTCATATTGTTCTTAATTTGACGGCTCGGCAGAAATCCATTTTGATCCATATGACTATAATTATTCAGTACTTTTTTGATTCTTTCTGCTATAATTATTGCAAATACTTTATAATCTGTGTTCAATAGAGATATTGGTCTATAGTTTTGGATTAATTGGTGATCAGTATCGTCTTTAGGTATAATTGTAATTATAGCTTCCGTCCAGGTTAGTGGGATTTTTGTCTTCTCTAAGGCCTCATTGTATAGCTCCAGCATGATCTCTCCTAATGTTTCTTGTGCAACTTTATATAATTCCACTGGTATGCTGTCTGGTCCCAGAGTTTTATTATTTTTTTGTTTTTCCAGTGCGGCTTCCAATTCCATCTTTGTTATTGGCCTATTTAACATTTCTCTTTGTTCGTCTGTATTTACTGGAATATCTGATCTTTTTATATATTGTTTTATCTTTTCGTCTTCTACTTCTTCCTGTTTATATAAATTTGTGTAGAATGTCTGGATAATTTCTTTTTTCGCTTTCCTGCTGTATTGGATTTCTCCATTTGCATCTCTAGGTTGGTGTATCATCCTTCTATCTTTATCTTTTTTCAATCTGTAGGCCAGCCATCTCCCAGTTTTGTTCGCGAACTCAAAGTAATTCTGTTTGGCCATTTTTATTTTCCAAGCTAGTTCTTTTTGGTTTATCAAGTTTAAGTTGTGTTTAATTGCTTTCCATTCTTCTTTTATTTTTTTACTATGAGGATATTGTTGAAGCTTATGTTCTATATTTTTTAATTCTTGATACAGTTTATCTAATTGTTGTTTCTTTTCTTTATTCTTTTTCTCTATATATGCTATGATCAGGCCCCTTATATATGCTTTTGATGTATCCCAAATATTCTGTAGGGAAGTGTCCTCTTTTTTATTTATTTTGAAGAATAATTCTAGTTCCTTTTCTAACATCTGTTTAAATTCTTTTTGTTTACACATTCTTTGATTCATTGTCCACCTCCTAAATCTTTTTTCTCCTTTCCAATTTACCAGAATTGGGTTATTGTCTGCCCATTGCTTTACTTCTACCTCTATTTTTTCAACCCCATATTGAATAATATTCGCAGTCATGCATGCCATATCAATCCTGGACCAGGATTGATGGGGATGAGAGTAAAAGGTGAACTGATTCTAATCCTCATGGGTTTCCCTCCAAACGTCTCTCAAATTTATTTCCATGGCCATATCAAAAAATTCTTTTGGGAGTATTTCTTTTTTTTTTTCTTATTCTTTTTACTCGTTTTATAATCTTTTTTCACATCTGCTATCGCATTGTAATCTCCAATTAAACAAATATCTTCATACTCCAATTCTACCATTTTATTGTGTAATCCCTTAAAAAATTCCTGTTGATTTTGATTAGGGGCATATATTACTACCAATAACATTTTCTTGTTTTCCAGTACTAGCTCGACCATCACCGTTCTACCCTCTTCATCTGCATATATTAATTTCGATTGAATGCTATCTTTAACATTGGAAGGCAGGGCGGAGGATTTCGGACAATACCTGTATGACAAAATCGCTCAGATCCGGGGGGACTTGGACTCTGACTGGGTAGATCAGGGCAGGGTGACGAGGAATAGTCTTGAGAATGTTATCTGGGAGGAGTTTGACGCTGTGACTCCCAATGATGTGGACAGGATTTTGGGGAGACTTAGTGCGGCCACATGTTTATTGGACCCGTGTCCCTCCTGGTTGGTACTGGCCTCCCGGGAGGTTACACGAGGTTGGCTCCAGGGTGTTATCAACGCTTCGTTGAGTGAGGGTCACTTCCCCGCGGCCTTGAAAGAGGTGGTGGTGAGGCCTCTCCTCAAGAAGCCGTCCCTGGATCCGGCAATATTGGCTAACTATCGTCCTGTCTCCAACCTTCGCTTTCTGGCGAAGGTTGTTGAGAGTGTGGTCGCGCGACAGTTTCCACAATTCCTGGATGAAACAACCTATCTGGATCCGTTCCAGTCTGGTTTCAGGCCTGGGCACAGCACGGAAACGGCATTGGTCGCGTTGGTCGATGATCTCTGGAGGGCTCGGGACAGGGGTTGTTCCTCTGTTCTGGTCCTGTTAGACCTCTCAGCGGCTTTTGATACCATCGACCATGGTATCATGCTGCACCGGTTGGAAGAGTTGGGGATGGGGGGCACCGTGTTACGGTGGTTCTCCTCCTTTCTCTCCGACCGGTCGCAGTTCGTGTTGGCAGGGGGGCAGAGGTCGACCTCGAGGCCTCTTATATGTGGAGTGCCTCAGGGGTCGGTCCTCTCGCCCCTCCTGTTCAACATTTATGTGAAGCCGCTGGGCGAGATCATCCGTGGCTTTGGGGTGAGATACCATCAGTACGCTGATGACACTCAGCTGTGCATTTCCACCCCAGGCCACCCCAATGATGCCCTTGAAGTGATGTCCCAGTGCCTGGAGGCTGTACGGATCTGGATGGGGAGGAACAGACTCAAGCTCAACCCTTCCAAGACTGAGTGGCTGTGGTTCCCGGCATCCCGATATAGTCAGTTGACTCCATCACTGACTGTTGGGGGCGAGTCTTTGGCCCCCACAGAGAGGGCTCGCAATCTGGGCGTCCTCCTGGATATGCAGCTGTCTTTGGAGGAACATCTGACGGCTGTAACCAGGGGGACCTTTTATCAGGTTCGCCTGATCCGCCAGTTGCGGCCCTTTCTTGATCGGGATTCCTTGTGCACAGTCACTCACGCCCTCGTGACCTCTCGCCTTGACTACTGTAACGCTCTCTACATGGGGCTCCCCTTGAAGAGCACCCGGAGGCTCCAACTGGTCCAGAACGCAGCAGTGTGGGTAGTGACGGGAGCAGCATGGCGCTCCCATGTAACACCGCTCCTGTGCGAGCTGCACTGGCTCCCGGTGGTCTTCCGGGTGCGCTTCAAGGTGTTGGTTCTCACCTTTAAAGCGCTCCATGGCATAGAGCCTAGCTATCTTCGAGACTGCCTGCTGCTACCGACGACCTCCCATCGACCCGTGCGCTCCCACAGAGAGGGCCTCCTCGGGGTGCCATCAGCCAGGCAGTGTAGGCTGGTGACCCCCAGGGGGAGGGCCTTCTCTGTGGGGGCACCTACCCTCTGGAATCCGCTGCCCCCAGAGATAAGGAGAATCCAGGACCTCAGTGCCTTCCGCCGTGCCCTTAAAACCTTCTTTTTCCAACAAGCCGGGCTGGCCTAACTCTTTTTAAATGTTTTTAATTGTTTTTTGTTTTTGTTTATTGTTTTAATTAATGGGGCCAAATTTATACATATTTTTAACTGTATTTTAATATTTGTATTTGATGTTTTTATTTGCCTGTTCACCGCCCTGAGTCCTCAGGGAGAAGGGCGGTATACAAGTTCAAAAATAAAATAAATAAATAAATAAACATAAACCGCTACTCCTCTTTTCTTTTTTTGAGTCAGGGATACATATAATTTCCCTAGTTTTGAATTTTCTAAAAAATTTTGGTGTCCTTTTTTAATGTGTACTTCCTGATGGCAAGTCACATCTGCTCCTATTTTTTGTAGTTTTGTAAAAATTTGAGATTTACTTTTCTTTGGTGCATTCAAGCCATTTATATTTACAGAGAAAAGTTTCATTGCCTCATCCATTGCCTAATATAATTGTTTTTTTAGTATGTCTTGTTTCCATCCATGATTTCATTCTTGCGCCCTCTCTTTCCTCCCTCTCTTTCTCTTAGCTTGTCCTTACTTCCTTTTCTTGCACCACTTCTGTTTGCTCTTCTTCCTGACTTCTACTTTCTATTTCTTCTTTGCTTTCCTGTTCATCTTCCTGATTAAAATGCGCATTGTAGAATTCCCGTGCTTTTTCTAGCGTGTCTATTTTATATTTTTTGTCTTCCCAAGTGGCCAAAATCCCTTCCGGAGTTAACCATCTAAAGGTTATTTTGTATTTATTCAACTGGTTTGTTAGGAACTGATATTGTTGACGCTGGTTCCTGATTCTTCGGGGTATTTGTTTTAGCACTATAATTTCTTTTCCTTTATATGTCAACTTCCCTTCACTAGATTTCCTATAAACTTCGTCTCTAATTGATCGTTTGGAAAAATCTGACGTGTACTTCTCTTGCCAGTCGGTGCCTTCTTATATAATTTGTATGTACATGGTAAGTTTCACCCAGTTGTCCTTTTATTTCCAATTTACCTTTTCGTATTATTTCCGCCATTATCTCTGCCAGTTTTTCGCCCGAATCTTCATCTTTTTCTTCTGGTATGTTTTGAAAACGGAGGAAATATGAGGCTTTCTCCATCTGGAGCATCGCTAATGAATCAGACAGTTCCTTATTTAATTGAGAAGTTTTCAGTTCCATTGCCTCTACTTTTGTCTCTACTTGATCTATTTTTGTTTCTGCTTTTCTGATTCTTTGTTCATTTTCGTTATTGATTGCTGAATGTCTCCAATTTTATCATTCATATTTTTAATATCCTCCCTAACTTCTCCAATTTCATTTTTAATCTCTGCGTGGAATGTTCTCATTTCTTCATGGTTCTCTGCTATTTTTTCCTCTGTTTTTAATAGTGTTTCCTGAATCATTGAAAACATACTTTGCATGTACTTAAAGTCAATTCCGGTTTTTCTTTCTCCTTTTCCTTTCCCACCATACTATCTAATGTTTTTTGTTGTAGTGGTGATGCCACCGTTACTGTGAGGTTTACAAGTGGTTTTTTACCTGTTTTCGTTATAGTAGATGTTGTTGACACTTTTAATGCTCGTGAGAGGGTTTCTCAGGCTAACATATAATTTTCAATCATTAGTTTTCCTTCCTCTGTTCCTTCAAATTTTTCAACCTTTTTTACTTCTATGCAATAAATTATCCACACTTTAAACACACTATCATTAATTACTGATCATTCAACAATGCTTGGTTATTATTCTAACAATTTTCTTTCTTACTTTACTATGTTTTCAATCAGTCAGTCTTTGTTATAATTCATTCACTTTCATCTTCCAATGTTTTCAATTTATATAGATTCAATATATATTTCTAAATTATAAATTATAAATATGTACAATATATACGATATGTACAATATATAAGAGCTGTTAACAATAGAGGCAAGGAAAAGGGATTTTTTTCCCCCTTTCCTTGATAAGCGTTTCCAGTCCGGTCTCGTCAGTAGCTTTAAATGATTTTAAATGTAGCTATTTCTGCTGTCCATTCATGTCTGTCTTTTTCCCCCTCGGTCCTCATCCTGATCTTTATTTCTACAATTATTACAATCGCCAGTCTTTTATTTAAGTCCTCCAGGCAGTTCTACAATCTTTCCAGTTCGCCTTAGGTATTTCCTTCTCCAACTTCCTGCTTCTCCACCACGGCCTTGGTATTTTAAAGGTTTCAATCCTCCAATATTGCCAAGTCACTCTGTGGGATTCTTCTTCTCCGCGCTATTACTCCTTCTGTCTATTTGCGCTTTTGTTTTAAATTGCCGCCACTGGTTAATCCCTCAGTTTTGCGCCCACTTCCGTCCGCGCTCCTCTGAACAGTTTGTCAATTCCTGGAATTTTCCGCTCGACCGCTCGAAACTGCAATCCACTCTTAGCTTCGCTCTAGGTGGCCACTATCGCTCCTGTCTGCCCTAAAGGCCGACTTCCTCTCCACCAGTTTTAAGGTGTTTGTCCTGTATCCCCTCTGATATTGGGCCATGTCCAGGGGCTTCAAGACTTCCCCTTTTATTTCCTGATCTCTACGGGATAGACTAGAGCCGTGATGGCAAACCTATGGCACGAGTGCCATAGGTGGCACGCGGAGCCATATCTGTGGGCACACGAACATTGCTGTAGCTCAGGTCCAGCGTGCATGGGCACGCCAGCCAGCTTATTTTCGGGCCTTCCAGGCCCACCGGAAGTTGGGAAACGGGCTGTTTCTGGTCTCCTGTGAGCCTCCGGTGGGGTGGGAAAGTTGTTTTCGACCTCCCCAGGCTCCAAGAAAACCTCTGGAGCCTGGGGAGGGCGAAAAACAGGCCTTCTGGGCCCACCAGTAACTTTTTTGCCATTCCGTGCCAAAAGCAGGGAGAGCATGGGGGGGTTGTGCGCACATACGCAGGGGGTGGGTGAGGCACGGGGGCATTGAATTATGGGTGTGGGCACATATGCACGTGTCCCCCCCATGCTCCCCTCGCTTTTGGCACGCGACGGCAAAAAGGTTAGCCATCACTGGACTAGAGAGTGGATGTAAATAAAAAAAAAAAACCCTAGAAGAAGGCAAAGTTCTCTACTGTCATCAAAAAAGCTTCACAGATGTGTCAAAAAACCCAGGAAAATTCAAGCTTTATTTAGAAAAATTTTACCCATGCCTAAACATTAAACCCTAAACTATACAAGTAAACAGAAAGGGGGATACTAAATTGTTTTTCCACCTTATGATTCAGATTTCTTTAAAAATACTACAATAAAGTGTACCAGTAGATGGCACTCCAGATTATTGGCGTTTGTCCAGAAAATAATAAAATCAGTAGCTCGTTACCAGTACTCTTCTCTGTGTAGTTTTGAACAGAAGAAATGAGATAACATTTCTCTGGATAATAGGTGCCCTCCTCCAAGCAAGGGCCAGATAACAAAACAAGAAGTATCAAATGCATTTGTTATATTAAAGAGTAAGAGTAGAGTTATAGCAAGTCCGGGGGCGGGGGGGGGGGGCAGTTGTACATCTTATTTTTTTATTTTTTTTTATTGAACTTTATTGTTTAAAAGAAAAACATTTAAAAACATACAAGTTTCTCACAATTGAGAAACAAATTTACATATGCAGTACATAAACGTCACCTATTAGCTAATTTCCATTATTCTATATAAATATATTATATGTATTATATGTACATATATACAAACATACAATAAAGTATTCCATATTCTATACCTCTGACAGTGCTGTTTTTGTTTTTTGTTTTTTGTTTTTGTTATATTGATTTCTTCTAAATTTCATCTCTACCCATTTCCTTTCCTCTGGTTTATCCATTGGTACCACCTATTCCATGTTTCATAATATTTAGAGTCCTCCTTATCCTGTATCTCTAAAGTTAGTCTATCAATCTCTGCGCATGTATATATTTTTTGTATTAATTCCTGATCTGTTGGCAATCGATCGCTTTTCCAGAATTGTGCTAGTGCTAATCTTGCCGCCGTAATTATATGAAGTATTAGGTATTTTATGTCATTTCGGATGTTCTTTTTGATCATGCCCAATAGGAAAATCTCAGGTTCTAATTCAATTTCACAATCTGTAATTTCTCTTATCCATATCTTTACCTTGTTCCAGTATTTCTTAATGACCGGGCAAAGCCACCAACCATGGTAGAAAGTTCCCTGTGTTTTTCTGCATTTCCAACAGGTCGAATCTACATTTGGGTACATTTTCGCAAGTTTTGCGGGGGCCAGATGCCATCGATACCACATCTTATAATGATTTTCTTTGTAGGCCACCGATTTTGTCATGCTGTAATTAATTTCCCAGACTCTTTCCCAGTCTTCTAGCTGTAAACTGTGCCCGATGTTTCTCGCCCATGCTATCATCTGCCCTTTCAGTAGTTCTTCTGCCAAATCATATTCAAGTAAATATTTGTAGATTTTTGAAATTAATTTCCCTTCTTTAGATTCTAATAATTTATCCAACCTGTTTTGTTTCAAATCTATTCCCCCCTCCTCCTGATCCTTCCTGTATCTTATTTTTATTTGTGAGTAGGCCACCAGTCTATTGCTATTCCTTGTTCTTTTAATTCTTCCCTAGTTTTTAATTTGCCCTGTGTATCTAATATTTCTCTATATCGTAGTATTTTTTGTTTTGATAATATATTTGGGTGGGTAATTGCTTCTATTGTCGACAACCAACCGGGGATTTTCATGTAATGCTTACGTTGAATTTGTTGCCATGTACTAATTAAAGATTTCCTAATGGTATGATTGTTAAAATGTTTGTGTGATTTGTTTCCAGAGTTCCAAATGAAGGCATGCCATCCCTTCATTAGGTCATGTCCTTCCAGCTTTAACAGTCTTTGATTCTCCAAAGTTACCCATTCCTTGATCCATAGTAAACTGGCAGCCCTATAGTATTTTTGCCACGCTGCAAAACCGAAACCACCCCTAATTTTATCGTCTTGTAATATGTTTAATTTTATTCTCGATTTTTTCCCTCCCATACAAATTTTGTGGTTATTTTATCCAAATTGTCAAAAAATTTCTTATCCAATTTTATTGGGATCGTTTGGAATAAATAAAGGAGTCTTGGAAGTATGTTAGATTTTACCACTGCTATCCTCCCCAGAAGAAACAACTTTAGTTTCCCCCATTTATCTAAATCTTCTTTAATTTTCTGGACCAAGGGTTCATAATTGTCTTGTTTTATTGTTATTGTTCTAGCCGTCAGATGAATCCCTAAGTATTTCACCTTCTTAACTGCCTGTAATTATGAAACCTTTACTAATTGCTCTACTTGCTTTGCTGCCATATTTTTTGTTATCATATTTGTTTTTTCTTTATTGATTTTTAGGCCTGCCACTCTTCCAAATTTTTCAATTTCTTTTATTAACTTGGGGGTTGTCTCTATTGGGTCTTCTACAAAAAAGACAAGGTCGTCCGCAAAGGCTTGGACCTTGTACTCCTCTCTCTTAATCTTTAATCCTTGTATCTCTTTGTTTGCCCTAATTCTAATTAATAAATTTTCTAGAGTTAAAATAAAAAGCAAAGGGGATAGCGGACATCCCTGCCGTACTCCTTTATTTATTCCAAAAAATCCCGTTGGTTCCCCATTTACCAATATACATGCTTTTTGATCCTGGTATATTGATGATATCATTTTTGTGAATTTGTCGCCGAAATTCATATTTTTAATTTGATGTTTCATAAATTGCCAGTTTACTTGGTCAAACACTTTTTGTGCATCCAGAAAGATCAGGGCTATCTGTCTTTCTGAATGCACTTCATAATACTCTAAGACATAATATTCTAAGGGGTTGTACATCTTAAATGGGCCAGTAACAAGAGATTCTACAGGGAATGGTTAAAAATAAAGATGGTGGCTGCAATGCTATAATCAAAGTTTTGCCCATTGTTAATCCTTGATCACAACCACCATCTTAACTTGTTATTTTGGAAACTTTATTAAAAATTATAATTGCCCACCATCTTGATTTTCTTAACCACACTCTGCAGACACCCTAGACCAGTAGAAATGGTGGATTGGCAGCATTATGTCAACACACACACACACACACACACACACACACAGAATGTTGGATATAGTTCAGCTGGTTTTCTGTGTAAGACCCCAACTGTAGACTTGATAAATCTAGGAAAAGTGAAATATTTGGCGCATATAAGATATAGAATACATTAAACTATTTTTCTGATGTAAATCAAGATCATGCAGTGTTTATTCTAAGAATGTGCATGATCTTGAGTTACATCATGCACATTACTTTCTTATAATAAACACTGTTTTTATAACTTTATCTTAGAATTGGAAAAAATACATTTTGACTTGGGGAAAATTAGGAATAGATCTGCTGGGTGCTTTTGATCAGAGTTGCAGTGGAAATTAGCGAACTCATAAACTAAAAATCTGGAGGCTACCAATTGACTCATCCTTGGCATAAATGTATTATTGATAAAGTTCCACTGAACTTTATCCAAATTTTTGTGAGTAAATCCCCTCCTCCACCACACAGGGAATTAATTTTCCAAGTTTCTGGAAGGGATGAAATAAAAATGTGATATTTGTTTACAGCATCAACAGCTGTAATGGCACAGTGGTTGGAATGCAGTATTGCAGGCTAACTCTACTTATGTTGCCAGGAGTTTGATTCTTTCAATCCTGACTGGCTCAAGGTTGACTCAACCTTCCATCCTTCCAAGGTCAGTAAAATGTGAACCCCGATTGTTGGGGCCAATATGCTGACTCTGTAAACTGCTTAGGGAGGGCTGTAAAGCACTGTGAAGTGGTATAAAAGTCTAAGTGCTATTGCTATTACCCAGTCAAATAGGTATATGCCAACATTTCCATGGTATAAAGATAAAATTTTGTTCTGGAGAATCTATTCCAGCAATGTGCCTGATCACCATATACATATTGTGGGAAGATAGGAAATGCTTTTATACTGAGTCAGAACACTGACCTATTCAGTTCAAAACAGTTGATACTGATTGGCAAGAAATCTTTGGGATTTCTTGAAAAAGCCGAGGAGTGGGATTTGAACTTCCTCCCCGCAGGCATGATCAAATAATAACTTATTCCGCCTCCTTTCTAAGACCATTGAATATATTATGCATCATGTTCAGTTCTAAAGAATGAATTCGTTATTTTCTTATATAGAAACTTTCTCTGGTGGAAATGGGAATTTGGGTTCCCCAAATTTGGGGTTGCTTCAGTTATATTTGTCATGATCTAATACAGAAAATCAGCTGAATGGGAGAGAAAACAACCAAGAAACCAGCATAGTTTTTCCAGTCAGATGTACTAGACTAAAATTCCCACCATCCTCAGTGGAGATTATGAGAGCTTTAATCCAGACACATCTGGAAGATACTTAGTAGGGAAAGGCTGTTCTAATCACAACAGCCATTTTGGGGCTCTCCTCCTGAGGACTGCATACTTTACATTTTCCTTCTACAAATAACCGTCCAAGTCCTCCTTTTCAAAGAACCTTTATTAAACCCCCCAACTATTTGCTGTCGAGACTTTTAGGATGAAATCATCATGTTAAACAAATAAACGCCTCTCAGTACAGATCTCTGCTTTGGGAGCAGAGTAAGAAAATAATTTCTGTCTGCTGTCCACAAAAGCGGCTGGAAAGGCCGAAAGGAAAATATTATTTTTACTTCATTGTGTGAAATATCATTTTGGAGGATCTGACTCGTTGAGTGTTTGAAGAGTTTTTGCTGGCAGGTTCCGAGGGTCTCCCGGGCTCACCTCATGGGACTGTTTTCTTCATTAATAAACTTAGTATGATGTGTGTTAAAAGGAACATTCTATTTACTTAGTAAATAAGGGATGTCAAACAAAAAGCAGAAAACTTACAGGCACTGGGCATTATGTGGGAGTAGGATATGGGGGTAGAGGAAGAGAGGGAGGGAGGGAGTCCTAGAAAATTTGGGAATGATCTGGCTAACTTGAGCCAAAGCTGGGCTTCGTTGAGAAAATAAATTCAGCCAGAATATCCAAGTGAGGCTATTTCCTTACTGATACTGGTGGGAAAATTGTACACTGTGCCTCAAACCAGCAGGGGATGGCCTTGGGAAGGAAAGTTTTGGAATACTCATCATTGGCCTCTATGCTATGAATCTATCCTTTAAAAGTCTTCCAAAAACCAGCATTTACAAGTTCTTACTGAGATGAATCAATGGCAAAGATACAAAGGTTCAACTGGTATTCTTCAGGAAAAAAGCAGATAGGCCTCGAAATACCATGAAAAGTAGTAGCGACAGTCACTAGGGAGTTGCCAAGTGCTTCCTTCCCTGCCTTGACTGCTCTTATTTGATGGTTGGGTTAGGTGACTTGACTCATAGGGGAGAAAAGAGCCCCATAAATGGCATAATCCCTGGGAAAAAGAGCTATTAGTCAATTTCTCTTGACCTTTTAGCTCTTCAAAAGTTGATGCTGAACTGACTCCCTCCTAAGCAATTAAAAAAGATGGGGAAAACAACCCCACTTTGGATCTGAAAGAAGAGCTATTTGTAAGGGAAAATTGATTCCTTCTAAGTATTGGAAGGGAGCGTGAAAAAACAAATCAAACAAATCATTAAGCAACATTAAGCAATTTATCTTCCAGGGCTGGAAAAGTCCATAATGGGCAAGCTTGTCTAAGAATTAGATAAATAGTTTGTTTACTAAGTCTTGTATTTCATCCGTACAGAGATATGTTTATTGTACATGGAAAGACACACTTCAGAGCAGTTCATGGCAGGGTCCCCTGTACCACAGCCATCTTGCCACCATTTCCCATTTGTAAAAATGAGCTTTCCACCAGGGAATTTTTGGCATGATTCATTTTGAACCGTCAGTATTTGGGAAGGTTTGCTGATGTTTTCTTAAATTACATCCTCTTGCGGGTCCATAAAAAGTCCTGAAGTTATTACAAATAAACAAATGGAGTTTCTCTTTGTGATGTAAACCAGCTTTGAATGAAGTCATTGAGTGGAAGTTTGATTTGGATTGCTTCTGAAAAGCTCCTTAGACCCAAGGCGGCAATCTGCTTTCCTTCCCAGAGCTAGAAAAATTAGCAAGCAGCTGTTCTAATTCAACCAAGTGGAGAAACCCCCCATGGCTTCATGTCTTGTTTTGATTTCCAGAAGGAAACTAAATATCAAAAAGTCCTTTCCCCAGTCCCCTTTTATCTTTGCAGTTACAAGTTTTATCCTGAGCCTTACTGGAAAGAGATTGTGTGTGCGCGCGCGTACAGGGAGAAGGAAATACTGTGCAGTTAAAAGCCTTGTCTGTGATTTCTGCGTGTCTGACTCTGTGTGTGCTAATAAATATCAACAGAAATAGATATTGAGAGCTCTGTCTTGTAATGCTTCCCTTCCCAACTTTGCTCTTTATAAGTAATCTTATAGAAGATTACTAAAGAGTACCCAAATACAGAACAGTAACAAATGGAAACTAAACAATACAACAAATAAGACAAAAACAGAAATTTAAATGAAAATAACCTTCCTCCCCAGCTGTTAAAAATTTAATAAAATTTAACAAATTACCTATAACACTAAAGGGTTGAAGTTAAAATTAAAGAATTCTATATCAACTGTCTGTCTGTCTGTCTGTCTGTCTATCTGTCATCTGTCTGTCTGTCTGTCTATCGATAAGACAGTCACAAAAAATACCATATGCTGCTGTATTAAAATCAGATACAAAAGGTAAAAAAGAAATTTTACTTAAAGATACCACTGAATTATTCTAAAATATAAAATCTACACAAAGAGATCATATTGTTTCTTTTTTGATTAGGTTATCTGGGGGAGATGACAAGTTTAGAAATATGAAAAATAAATAAATACTAATTAAAAATAAATAAATAAATAAGAAATTAGTATAAAATGCTGCTTATTGCCAATGTATTCCCATATTTTGCAATAAAACAATTTATAATCTATTTTTAAAGCACAGTTTTTGCAAAGACATAAATGTTCTTAGCTCTCATTATCAAAACTCAGTCTATGCTCCAGAATGGCCAATCAGAGATTATACTCATGGAAATAAGACACCATTTCTACCATATATTAATCCAAGAATTTATCATGACCATTAAAAATAAACAATAATTTTCCAACAAAACCCGTAAGCCTATAAATTTTCATTCCACATAAATATGGCTGATAAAATATAAATCCAATGATAATTTTGTAAATCCAATGGATTGAAGCATCCATCCTCATATAAGAAGTTCAGCTGAGCCAATGAAAGACTTGCTGGACTATTATCCCAAATAAATTTCTTAAACAAGCTATCTGTCTGAAGAAAGTGTTTCATATTAGCATTGGGATGCCTTTAGGAACACAAATCAAATAAGGGACAACATTTCAATATATTAGATTTGCCCCACAAACATAATGGATTTTTATGTACCTGTTTAACATCTAATTCAATCTTTTCTAAGAGTCCAACATATTTATTTTCACATATTTAGACATATTTTAGGAATATAAAGTCCCCAATATTTAAAATACTCTGTATATTAGAGTATAAAGCCCAACTCTTTCTACAGTATATATATGTTCAAGCCTAAAGATTTATCTTAGTTTACCTTAGAGTACTTTCCAAAATCCTGTACAACTTGTAAAAAATTAGGGGACTAGAGTACTTATCCAAAGTAACTAAAATATCACCAGCATATAGTAACGATTTGTACTCAGACCCCACTTAAGTAATCCTTATGTAGTCTGAATATGGTCTTATCATAATAGCTAAAAGTTCAAGCAAGGGTGAAAGTTGGGTAGCTCTACTGAGTATCACACTGTAACTCATAATGATCTGAAATAATTTGGTTTGTTATAACTTTAGTGTAAAGTTGCAACTCATAAATTTCAGTTGATATAAAATCCATTGAGAAAACCATATCTAAACCTCAGTTGCTTTACAAATGTAATGTCTTTAAAGCTTTTTCTGCATCTAAAAATACTGGTACAACATAATCACAAATGACATTTACTGTAAATATTGTACAACGAACATTTGCCTTGGAAAGAATAAAGGACAAACCTGAAAAGGGGGCTCTTATTCAATGTCTATATGAGGCCACTGGGTAAGCTCATCCATTGCCATGGTTTGATGTATCAGTTGTACTCTTGCCTAACGACCAGCAAGACTTACAACTGTAATTCTGGGCTGACTTTCAGTCATAAGTCAAGGACTACTTGTATTCTATCTTGGTGCTGGGTGAGGTTGCATTTCCCCAAACAGATCTGGCATGCAACTTCTTCTGGACTCACAATTCCTGCTCAAAGTGCAGGTGGCAATTGTGGCTAGGAGGACCTTTGTACACTTTTGTATTGTCTGCCTGTTGCACCCAAGATGGCCATGGACTTCTTGTAGTTAGTGATGGCCTCAAAGCACTAGCTAGATTTACTCTGCAAGAGATAAGACATGATCTGAAGATAGAGGACACTTCCTGTCAAGCTGAACTTCACAGACAACCTGAACCTCTCTGGACAATTATAAGGCAGGGAAATGTCAAGATTCACTCTTTCAATCATTTCAATACAAGATGAGTGGCAAATAAATTTAACAAATAAATAAATAAAATCCTTGTATTAATAGCATCAATATATTATTTTTTTCAGTCTTTAAACTACATACACAGGAAACATACGTTCAAAACTGTTTATGAAATGTCTATAAACAACATAAATAAACATTTACTTATAAACAACCATTTGAGTTGCATTCACTTCAGCATTTAACTTTGATCAGAAACACAATCTTCCGGAGTTTAAATTCTCACTTAAGAGTTAAATAGTTTTTTTTTTACTTTCTCCTGATAAGTACTTCATTAAGCAAACAAATGATCTGAAATTTTATATCATTCCATTGTTAAATGAAATGGGAAGAAATTATTGTAAATTTCAAATCACTGATGACGTTGCTTCCCTCACCCCACTTTTTTCATTTTAGCAGACTCTGGTTATGCAAGCAACATGCCAGTAAGCATAGATTTCAGCTATTATAGATGGGATCCACTGACCCCGAATGTTTATACCACCAGGGTTTACAGTATTGATGTGTTAACATAGTGACCCTTGCCCTACATCAACAACCAAGTTGTGCCTTCATGCAGACTAAGTTCACACAGTTTTCAGGGTCACGACTGAAGCTGATCTGCATCTAGAGAAGATACGTCTCAGCTGCAAAGCCCTCATCAAAAACTGATAATATGTAAACTTGTTTCAGAATTATTGTATTGCATTGAGTTGTTATATTGTCTTAACTAGCCAAGCCTCACTCCTCTATGATTTATTGAACCTTGGTTCACAGAATCTTAATAGGTGCTTTGCATTCCAGGAAATGAAGTCCAACACATCTAGAGGTATTTGGTCAGCTTTTCATCTTTGGGTATCTATGCCACAGACATTAGCCAAAAGATGACCACTCCCATTCCACACAGTATTTTAAATTGGTGCATATATAAACTGGGAGGAGTAATGAGAAAGTATACTATTTAAAACTTAGGAAAATATTATTTTCCCACCAGGGAAGCATTGCCTTAGGAAATAATGTCTAGACAACAGCAACTAAATATTTATTGTAGAATAAAGTAACTCTATGGAAAGTTCCATTTGTGTTATTATGGTTGGTTGCACAGTTAGCCAAGTGCTTAGACTGAATTTAGCATTTTTATCCATCTATCAAGCCCTTCCCAGGGATGTAGTATAGGCAGGTATTGTTGTGGTAAAGCTATTTGCAGGATACCTTTAAGCTGTTACAAATAAAATTGCCTGATTTGATTAATATTTATTTTTATTTCCTCATCTGTGTACATTTTTATAATAAGAAATTGAAATGAGAATAAAGATAAATAGAAAATCGGGGCTGCTCGAATACCATTTTAGATTGAACTGAAAAGGAAACAACAAGAGAGAGGGGAAGGAGTAGAGAGAAAGGAAGGGAGAAGAGAGGAGAGGAGAGTGAGAGTGAGAGAAAGAAGAAAGGGAAAAGGAGAGGAAGAAAAGAGGGGGAAAGAGGAGCAGAAGAGAAGGTTAGAAGGGGAGAAGAAGAGAGAAGTGGGTGAAGGGAAGGGAAGGGGAAGTAGGAAAGAGAAGGAGAGGAAGAATGAAGAAAGTAAGAGGAGAAAGAGGAAGGAAGAGAAGGGGAGGAGAAGAAGAAAGGTTGTGGTAGGTAAATGGTAAAAGAACAGCCCTGAAAAAGTAAAAATGAAAAATGAAAGTTAAAAGATAAAAGATAAGATGAATGAAAAATGATGGATAAATGACTTTACATGTAAATGAGTTTATGAGAAATAAAAATAAAAACTTTATTGAAAAAAAAAACAAATAAAATTGCCTTGTGCAATTGACTAGTGGGGATTTTTTCAGTGATGTTCAAGTGATGCTTCAGATGTTTTGGGATTGCACCCAGGGCATCAATTATTATTGGTGCTATCTTTTCCACAGTCTTCTATTTCCTTTTGCAGATCTTTGTATTTGCAAATACAATAGACTTATATTCTAGTTCTTTCTCTTCTATTGCACTGTATCTAAGTATTATACACACATACCAGTGGTGGGTTTCTACCGGTTTGTCTCAGTTCGGGCAAACCAGTAGTGGCAGCGGCAGGAGGCTCCGCCCACCCAGCTGGATGTCATCATGGATGCTCTGCGCATGCTCAGAAGCACCATGCATGAGCAAAGCAAGCACTCGCATGCACGCACTCCCGGTTCCGAACCAGTAGCGAAGATAAGAAGACCCACTACTCACACAGACACACACACACACACACACACACACACACACACACACACACAGGTACGAAATCTCAGCTGTCATTTTTTTTAGCTGGCATGGCCTTCAATGCATTGAGTTATTTCCCAGAACCCAGGATGTCATAATACATAGGTATAATATAGGAGTGAATTCAAGTTTCCTTTGTAATTGACAGATGGAAATTTTGTCAATTTGCACAGATTTTCCAAACACCATCTAAGATTTTTTCATTAAGGCACCTGGTGTGCCTATAACTATTGGGACCACCACAGCCTGCTTATGCCATAATCTTTTAACTTCAATTTTCAGATATTGTTCTCCTATTGTTGTTTAATATTACTATCTTATATTACTATGGTTGGTCACACAGTCGGTTATGCTGTGGTTATTATTAGCATCATCCAGCTGTAGCTATAAAACATGCGAAAGTAATTCCTGGTGATGATAGAAATCCAGGAAGTTCATTTGGTGCTGGCATTGACCAGCACCCTACAAATGCAAATGCATTCAGAGCAGAGGTGTGTTTCAGCAGGTTCTGACCAGTTCTGGAGAACCGATAGCAGAAATTTTGAGTAGTTCAGAGAACTGGTAGTAAAAATTCTGACTGGCCACGCTTCCATCTATTCTCTGCCTCCCAATTCCCAGCTGATTGGGAGAAAATGGGGATTTTGCAGTATCCTTCCCCTGGAGTGGGGTGGGAATGGAGATTTTACAATATCCTTCCCCTGCCATGCCCACCAAGCCACACCCACAGAACCAGTAGTAAAAAGTTTTGAAACCCACCACTGATTCAGAGACAGATTAACCACATTTGTGAAATACCTGCCTCTATTCAAAAAAGTTATTTTAATAGGGCAAAATAGGCTAGCCACCCTCTTTTTAATGTTCCAGATGTTATTAAGGCACCAGTCTTCTTCGTAGGTTGTCATTTCATCCTGCCATTTTAAACTTTTATTCCTATTGTATGTATTATTATGTCGGATTGGTGCTGTTTTTATGGTTTGGAGGAAAGTTTGTACTCTGAAATCTTTGGTTGGTTTTTAAATTATCTGCAAGCCACCGAGATTCTCTGATTAGGGCAGGAGAGAAATGTGAAAAACAAATAAACAAAAACAAACAAGTTGAAAGGCCTTCTCATCAATTCCCCAAATGCTATAACTACCTTCCCCAATCTTTTTGTGTCTACACACACCTTTAGTCACCCTGGTGAACATTAATTGGATAACTTGCTTTTAAAACCTTTCTTTCTCAATTTGTTTCTCATGACTTTCTTCTTAAGTATGATGCCACCATCCAATTCCAAATCAGGTATGATAAAACACAACAATGGAATTTGCTCTTTATTCAGTTATGAATATGAATATAAAGATCACTCTGCATTTTTAATTCCTCGCTTCCCGTACAAATTCCATTGACATGTTTTTCAAGTGGCTCAATAGGATTAATTTAAGCTTAGAAAACCAGAATTGATGGAATGCAGCTCCATTCCTTGTTCCTTGAGTTGGGCAGCCCATTGAAACGCTTGTTGAGATGAGGGGGAAGGGCAATAAAGTCAGTGCAGAATGGCTGGGGATTTTACATTGCCTTTTATTACTAAGCTGTAGATGTTGCCTGAACTGTGTAGATATATTTCTCTCTACTTAGTATACTTCTGATCAGCCCAAATAATCAAGGTTCTCTTTCCAAACACATTGTTTGTCAAAGGTTTTCGTTATCTTCTGAATATTGCTGTTTAATACTTAAAAGACAAAAGAAAGCCAATTAAAGTTATGAATGCAGTTGATAAAAACATTACAAAGGAGTCGCGTGAGACAGCACACTTGCAGTAGCCATCATGTGATAAAGCACTAAAACTTGTTGCAAGAAGCTAAAGATAAAGATAGAATTATTTCTGCATTCAGCACACTGGCTAGGAATTCTGGTAATTATACTCCAACACATTTGGAGAAAGTATATTTACTTTTTCTGCTCTCTTACTTCCACACAGTGTTTGTTTTTTAGTTAAAATTCAACAGTTTATATGATTATTTTCCAGGAGTCAAAAAGTCAAACTCATGCCCTGTGATGCCTGTAAAAAGAGCCAGGGCTTCGATCATGTGGCTGCAGCCGCCATCTTGAGTCTCTGATCCCTGCCCCTTTCTGTCCCAATAACAAATCCCAGTGATCTCTAAGGAGCTATGTCTAAGGCTTTGGGGGAAATCAGGCACCTCAGGTTTTGTGCCTCTACCCTTGATATTGGCTGAGCTTGCTAAGGATGAAGGAGGGCACAAGACTGTGAAAGTCTGCCTAGATTATATCAACCTAAGGTCAATTCAGTAAGCTGTAACTTATCATTTTCATCCCATAGGGTCACATCATTTGATTGCTCCTTGGTTAATTTTGCACAAGATATATTTTGGATAAATTGTTTAGCAGTGTGGCTGGGGTAAGGATGGAGCAACCATGAGCTAACACACACACTGTCAAGTTGTCCGTAGAGATGTGTCAGTGTTGTGGCTCAGCTCAAACTTCAAAGCTGCTACCCTAAGAGGACTCCTTCCCTCTTCAGTCACAGATTTGCGCTTGATATGCACCATGGGAATGTTAATTTCGAAAACAGGTCTGTGAATGTTTTAAATAAAGCAGGCCACTTGCAGTTAAAACATGCAACAATATAAATGTTTATACCATGAAAGGTTCCACAAGCAAATTGAAGAATAGCTGGACAATGCCTTTACTGACTTCTTATACTGAGGCTGCAACTATGTGAGACAACATACCAAAGTAGCCATAAACTCTTTTTCTCTACTTTCTTCAACTTAAGAGAAAGTTGTATATTAAACACTGCAAATATCCTTGGATTGCTTTCTTAGGCAGTCTTATGATGATGCAAAGACTTATATACAGTATCTAATGTGAGCAACCTGTGACCGATGAATCACACATCCTATAATGATCTTGTTAGGCTCCTACAATTCTGTTGCCACCCAAATTCAGTGGTAGCACTTGGCTAATATTCATCAGTTAATTATTTATGAAATTAATTAATTAATAAGTTAACTAATTATGAAATATTTCATATTTAGTACTGCTTTTATCTACTGTTTTGTCCCATATTTTAGAGTCCACTGCCTTGTACATCAGCAAATGGGAAGTGTAACCCATAGCCCCAAAATGTTTGCCACTCCTTCCTTTTTGAAAATCTTTTTATTTGTACTGCTCCCCCCGCCCCACCCCCCGCTATTCTCAATCAATTTTTCTTGCTTGCTTTCTTCTGGTGTTATCATCTGTTATTTTGAAGTTTAAATGCTAATAATACTTTCCTCTTAGATTTATTTAACAGTCGATACATTTTTAGACAGTTTGGGAATCGAGGATTAGAAATGTGAGCGAAATATAAAATAAATGAGGAAAACTGCTTTAACATAGCTAGGGGTATTTTGTGGAACATTGTTGTTTTTTATGTTTACTTTTAAGGCCTGGGAATAGATGTTGCTAAGTTGCTTGGTTGGTCCCAGGAACCCAAATGTCTTTGTCTGAATTGTAAGAATATTTTGGGCTAAGAAATATTCAAGAGAAACCAAACATACTGTTGGTCTTTAGGGATATCTCTTGCAAAAAGCATTGATTCTTTTTTGTTGGATTTCTTCAAAGGAAGCCTGAAATATAGACTAAAAGCAAGTAATTTTTTTTTTAACAATCTGAGAATGCAGAAGAACATCCAGGAAGTCAGGGAATAACAGTTTGTCCCAGTTCCCATTTTCCATGGGTCTCCACCCCTACTGCACACACTTTACTGTGGCCACTGGCATATTGAAAATACACAGACACATGCACACACACAAACACAAACACATACACACACACACACACACACACACACACACACACTTTGCATCCAGTGGGAAAGTTTTTCTTTTGAAGTGCTGAACTAGGGACAGGGTGTTCTGCCCCAACTACGGACCCCAAAGAATACAGCACACACAAAGTTTGTACAAAACTTAATTTACTAAAATAACTTAGTCTTTTTCAAAACAAAGGCTGTTAATAAACTTTCTTAACAGCCTACAAGAAACCAAAGATAAAGTAATCACAATCTTACTAAGGTTGGCAGAAAGCCCAGAAGCAATTTGCAGAGAATCCAGACGCGAATTAGAGTGAACTAAAATTGTTCCCTACAAATTGCTTCAGTCTTGCTTCACAAATTGCGTTCCTCCTTAAATAGACTAAGGGAGTGGCCAATTAGCCCCAAGCCTTACTGTCGAGGAGATCTCCTCCTGAGGAGTCACTCCTGCCTTTTGGCTGCTCTGCGCGTCCATGCATCGAGAAGAGGCTCCTCCTCTTCGTCCTCTTCACTTAAAGGAGCTTCTGGAGGTTCTGAAGGCCCTGGCTGAATCCCTGCCTCTGGCACCACATCTTCTCCAGCCTCCTCATTGTCTGACTCGAGTGCCAGTTGCACAGGCTGCTAGAGCAACACCACACCAGCCTCCTCACTGTCAGAGTCAGCTACAATCTGCACAGGCCACTGAAGGGGCAACAACATAGGGACAGGGGTGGGTTCTACTTACCTTTACTACTGGTTCACAACAGGGCCACATGTGCGTGCTCAGTTCACTTGCCCGCACGCGTGCTCTTCTGCGCATGCGCAGAAGCGTTCTGATGATGTCGGGGTCGGTGGGCAGAGCCTCCCGCCGGTTTTACTACTGGTTCTATAGAACCGATACGAACCGGGGCAACCCACCACTGGACAGGGAGCAGGAAAGGAGCTATGAGGTGGTCCTCTTTGCAGGCCAGAAAGACTCCAGGATGCATGTTGCCCTGTTAGCCTCTGAAAAGCTAACAGAGCAGAAGAAGGGAGCAGCACAGTTCCAGACCTTTTTTCAAAATAGGACCTATCATATAAAATTTTCTGGAGCTACGTTCCTTACATTAGTTTGGGCGGGGCTGGCAATGTACGATGGATAATTCCTTTAAGTAGGAAAGATGCAGTGACTGATTCACATTATTACTCCATGAATGTCTTGGCAGAATAGAATAATAAGCCAAGATTTCATAAGTTTTTAATGTATGTGTGCATTGATTGATTTTGTGTTTGAGTGTGTTGTTACTTGAAGGAAAGGCACTTCCCTATACAAATATAGAAATGATCTCTGTTGAATTTCTCCCCTATTTGTGGCAGTCTTGGAGTCTTGACTGATGAGCAGCTGAATTGATGCTCTTTATTGATCTTATTGGGAAGGTGGCAAAGTTTTATCTGGCAAGTTTCCATCAAGATCCAGGAATTTTTGACAAAAGAGGCTGAAGCTTTACTGGCGCATGCTTTGGTGGTGCCAGACTTAATGCACTCGTTTCTTGGCAGGTGTAGCTGATCTTCACTTAACAGCCACTCATTTAGTGAGCCTTTGAACTTGTGATGGTGTTGAATGAGTGCTACTTACAACCAGTCCTTCGAGTTCTGACCCTCGCAACATACCAGTGATCACATAATCATCTTTTGCAACATTTTTTGCCAGTAAGCAAAGTCAGTGGGGAAGCCAGCAGGGAGTTGCGAATGGTAACCACATGACATCCTCACTTAAATTGCTGGAATTGCTGTCACTAAGCTGCTCAGTTATGTGACATTGTGCTTTATGACTGCATCACTTAGCAACTGGAGTTCTAATAATAATAACAGTAACAGAGTTGGAAGGGACCTTGGAGGTCATCTAGTCCAATCCCCTGCTCATGCAGGAGACCTATACTAGAGATTCGAACCCCCGAACTGCTGACCTTTTTGATCAACAAGCTCAGCGTCTTAGCCACTGAGCCACCTAGCCAGGTACATTCTGGTCCCAGCCAGAATGTTGTTAATTGTTATTTGAGGATTACCTCATATTCCCATTGTATCCTCCATTATCCTCCTCTATTTCCGAATCCTAGAGCATCTGGTTTAAGCGATTCCACACCTTCCATGCTATTCCCATGTCCTGTTATATTGCAAGCTTTTCACCGGCTCCACCTTCAAAGCAGAACCCGGTTTAAACTGTTGGTGTATCTGTTTGGAGCTCTCCAGTCACATCTCCTGAATATTTTATTCCTCCCTTCTTTTCCCCTACAGCTTTCTTGTTCTTTTGGGCAGGATAGCCCTTCTGTTTCCCACTTGAGGGTCACTGGCTTTAGGCTCCAGGCTTATAGGGACCTAGTCTGACTTTGGAATCTGCTCTCCTTCACCTCAGTGAACATTTCATAGGTTTTAAAAGGGATTATAGCAGTGGTGGGTTCCTCCCGGTTCAGCCCGGTTCATGAAAGCCGGTAGCGGTGACGATATGATGTCATCAAACCGGTTCTCTGTCTTCGGGAGCTGGGCCCTCCCACCTGCCCCTGCGTTATTCTGACCTTATATGTCTGCTTTTTTCGCCCAGCTGAGAGGTGCGGCAGAGCAGATTGCCACATTTCAGATGGGCAGATTAGCAATGCGCTTGCGCGAAGCACAAGTTTGGTGTCCTGCGAGCGAACCGAGCATTCGTGTGGCGATCGCGTGCAAAGCGCGCTACCGAAGAGAACCGGTAGTAAAGCTGCTTAGAACCCACCCCTGGATTATAGATACTTTTTTAAAAAATGGCTTAATGTAGGGCTAGGTATTTTATCCTGCTCTCAACAAATTTAGTCAAATTGAGGTTAGAGTTATTAATGAACATACGTTTGCTTTGTATTAATGGAATTCCTTCAAATATGCATCTATCTTGGGTTTAATTGGTTTTAGTTCTAAATTCTAGTTGTGGCAGTTTGAAGTAATTATGGATAAAATTTTGTGATCATTGTATATTTCCTTTGATCTGTACAATGTCTTGATAAAGTTTTATTATTGTATTTATTATTGCTGTTCAGAGAGTTACCCAGATTTGCTCTGGCAAGTCAGGCAGCACCAAATCAAAACAAACAAATATAATTATAATAATTAATTGGGAAGAATTCAAGGCTGAACTAAAAATTGATTTCACATTTTTGTATATCTAATAAGTTAGCTATTGCAAGAAGATTGAGTACAAACAATGGCATGGAAAAGTAGCAGCAGTGGTGCATTGGGACATCTGCAAGAAATAACATATGCCTGCAAGCAAGAACCAATGGGACCAAAAATAGACAAAGAAATTGAAAATGAGGAAGTTAAAGTATTCTGGGATTTTAGAATTGAAACAGACAAGCATCTGCCACACAACACCCTAGACTTAACAACTGTTGGTAAGAAAGACAAAAGTCTGTATAGTGGACATGTCAATTCCTGAACAGCAGTAGAATAAAAGAGAAAGAACAGGGAAATACCTAAATACAAAGATCTGCAAATAGAAGTAGAACAACTATGGCAAAACAAAACAAAGGCAGTACCAATAGTATTAGGCCTTGGGTATAATCCCCAAACATCTGGAGCACTACTTGAACATCAATATTGACAAAATCATGACCAGTCAATTGTAAATGACAGCTTTACTTGAAACAGCTTAATTCTGCGGTGATGATACCATCAAACAACATTTGCTTGTACCAGTTTCTTGGGAAGGATTCAATAGGTGGATAAAAATGCCAAATCCAGTCTAAACATCTAGTTGACTGTGACTAACCATAATAATAAAAGCTTGCTCAACTCCTTTAAGTCTTTGGAAATCAATCAGTATAGAAATAATTACTTGAATAAATAAATAGTTGACAGTTTATTAAAATTCAGTAGGAGTTACAGCTGGGAAAACAGCTTGAGGATGGTAGTCTTTATGTGAAAATCTAACATAAGGGACAAAAAAGGCTCCCACCCATACTTATCAGTTCTTATGATTATATTTTTAAAAATCACAAAAATGTATATTCATATAACATTTGAAGCACATATTGTGAAGAATATATGAATATGAGCTTTCCGCCACCCGTGTTTCACCATGCAGTGGTGAAATGTAAAATTTGTTACTACCAGTTCTGTGGGTGTGGCTTGATGGTGGGGGGGTAATGTGACTGGGTGGGCGTGGCCAACTTTTTTTTTTTACTTTTAAAACCATTTTTTCTACAACCTCTTTTTGCTTTTTTCAGCAAAAAGCCTTTGGCGATCCCAGCTGAGTTGCCTGATCATCAGAAGCTTTTTTTTCTTTTAAAAACATTTTTTCTACAACTTCTTCAGCCGAAGAGGTTGTAAAAAAAATTGCTTTTAAAAGCCTCTGATGATCAGGCAACTCAGTTGGGATCGTCAGAGGCTTTTAAAAGCATTTTTAAGAGGTTGTAGAAAAAATGCTTTTAAAAGCCTCTGATGATCCCAGCTGAGCCGCGCAATCATCAGAGGCTTTTTATTTTACTTTTAAAAGCATTTTTTCAGCTTTTAACCGAAGAGGTTGTTTTTTTTATTTTTTAAAAAAATAAAAAAAGAAACCTCTGATGTTTGTGCAGCTCAGCTGGGCATGGGGGGGCAGGGATTTTTGCTACCGTTTTCCGAACCACCCGCCACCATCGCTACCGGATCGGGTGATCCAGTCCAAACCGGGAGCATTTCACCCCTGTGTTAGAGCCACTAGTATTTTAAGTATTTCAGTGTACTAAAAAGTTTCATGAGAATGTTGTGCTGAGAAGATAAGGACCATTGGTTAGTTTGGAGACCAGAATAACATTCCAAATATTCCCAAGAAATGAGATTATGTGAAAGTTCAAGTTTGCCTTTTCAGAGACCTGTTTAGGCATGAAGAAGTGAAATAGAAAGGCCTGTAGCCTATATCGCAGGGACATCTGCACGTTGACTCTGATATCATTAGACTGACAAAAGTGATTTTGTGATGTCTTTTGGGCCATCCATGTAACATCACAACACAGAGAGAAAAAGAGGGAGATGTGTATCATAGTGCCACAATTCTGCTTTAGTAAGTCTGATTTGTCCTTTATCACCACGGCATGTGCTCATACACAAACACACACCAATGCTTTTAACTTTCAACTTAAAACATTTTTACTGGGTAAGTCTTCACTAGGCATACCAACTCCCCAATGTGTTCAAGTAACTTTCTCCAACCTGATATACTCTGAGACTACAACCTCCACCAATTCTCAGCTGCCAATACATTTTGGAAGCTGAGATCAATTCATCTTGTCAGTGTCAGGCTAAGAAAACATGTGTTACAGTGTTGAAGAAGGAAAAGTGTTGTTAGCATGATCCATCACCATCATCTTTGAAGAATTGTGCCCAAAAGATGACTGGGATATCACCCATCACTCTCCATCAGAGATGGGCTCTTAGAAGATGCATTGATGACAATGTGGGGCCTGAGATAAGTGCAGCTCCAATTTATAGTTTCAAAGTTACGTCAAAATAGCTGGTTTAACCATTTTTAACCAATACTTAAAATATCCAATGAAAACCAGATTCTTGTCACACATACACATACATCAAGAAATTAACATAGTTCTCAAAAACTTTAGTGTAAGCGACTTAAATTAATTTCTCCAATGATTGATCTTTTAAGTTATGTGGACCACCAAGAGTAGACACTCAAAATGCACAGTTTTTAACTTTTCTGGTCAGGGCTTGGTATGTATTTCCTCTGCACAAAATGAATCAGGGGTGGGGAGAGAAGAGAAGAGAAGAAACATGACAAAGCCTATAACTTCATACTCTGCTTACTGGATTATTTTTTTGAAAAGGGCAAAGCAGACACTGCAATGCTAAGTGGTGGGTAATCATCATCTTTTCTGTTTCCCCTTCCCCCATTTAAGGGACTTGACATTTTCATTCCTCAGTGATTCCACAGTGAAAAACAAATCCGTCTACCTGCCATCCACATCTGACCACCAGATGGTTTCATGTGAGTAAGGAGGACCAATTGCTGAGTGCATTCAAATGACCTCACACATATATCTTCAAACATTGCTCTCTGACCACAAAAATGTATGGAAAACTCAACATCTGTACATGTCTGCCTCTTAAATCCCTGTTGTTTTACAAAATATATTACTTGTCACCTTAATGTCTTGAGCTCCTTAATGGAGAAAATGTGGTTCATTACTTGTACTGTAAGAATTGTTTGTTGTAAGAAATCCTTAAGTTTCTTACAATGAGTTTTAATGTTTTCATTCAGCTAATTTATTAATTACAGCTTTAACGTGATTTTAGTTGTTCTGCAATTGGAGCAGTTCCTTTCTTTGATGTTCTTAGCAAATATTGAAACTTCTCTTAATTACAGCAATATATCTTAGATGCCTGATTTAGGAAAAATAGTCAAAAGTCCCATCTATTTTAACATTATAGCTACTGGATAATCATATGGATGACAAGGAGAAGATGTGTATTACAAAACTCTTGCTTGTGTTTTCCAGGACCTTCTATTATGTGAGAAACAAGTATATGTTTTTCAATTTCCCTTGTTTCAGGATTTTTACCTGCAAAATGGATGATAGTAAAGAGAAACAAAGGACATGGTGGCTTAGTGGATAAAATGCTGAGCTTTTCAATCAAAAGGTCAACAGTTCAGCTGTTCGAATAATGGGGTGAGCTCCCGTTACTTGTCCCAGCTTCTGCCAACCTAGCAGTTCGAAAGCAGGTAAAAAATGCAAGTAGAAAAATAGGGACCACCTTTGGTGGGAAGGTAACAGCGTTCCATGTGCCTTTGGCGTTTAGTCATGCTGGCCACATGACCCCAGAGACGTCTTCAGACAGTGCTGGCTTTTTGGCTTTGAAACAGAGATGAGCACCGCCTCCTAGATTCGGAAACAACTAGCAGATATCTGCGAGGGGAACCTTTATTTTTACCTTTAAAGAGAAACAAACTCTCTTCTCATATTTAGGCACTCTGTTTCCATGAGAAAAAACTTTCACAGATTAGTATTACATCTTTTAAATAGAAAGATATGAAAAAACTATATGTCTAATTTTGTTTTATCAAACTCTGAAAGAAGCGGATTCTGCAACTCTTACTATAGATAGAAAAATTTGGAAAGCCTCCAAATTTTCATCTAATTATATAACTTTTAAATATAATTAATAAATCATTTAATTTAAACATTACAATAGTTTAAGATAGTAGTTATTTATTAAAAAATCATGCATTTAAGTATTTTTAAATTAAATGTATTTCTTTACCACCCAATTTCTAAAGATAATTTCAGTAATTATAAAAGTATAAGATGAAAACAGAATAACAGAATAAAAGTAATCCAGAAAAGGGTAAATGTTAAGGGAGATTAACAGCTGGGGAAGATAAATACAAAAAGATTCCTAAAACATATCAGCATTAAAGTTTGGCATACCACAGAGTTGAGGTCAGTCCACAGGGCAAGTGAAAACTCATCATCAATGAAGAGACACGAACTTTATTTTAGTATATGCTGTTTTTCCTTCTCAGAGAGTGAGAAAGGTGAAAAAGCAGCTTTTCCTGCTTCAAATCCCAATATATTATTAAATGTAATGTGCTGTCATCATGTTATACGTGTTCACTACTACCTGCTCAATAGTAATAGCAAAACTCTTAATATAAAGATGTGTTCTTTTTTCTTTTTAGTATTTGCACTTGTCAATGCAAGTACTGATCCATGAAATATAAATCATCTAATAGGCTGAGATGTCATATTTATGCTTTAGGATTTTATAGGAACAATTTTTAAATATTAATTAATATTAATTCCCCCCCTTTATTAAATTTGTTACAGCAACCCATTTCATTAGACTCTAGGAAGCTACAAAAGCCAGAAAACTTTTTCTTTTTTTTTAAGAAAAGCAATTAAAAACACAGAAACAGGCAGTCTGGACCAAAACAACAGGGACAGTGACCCAATCAATACAACAATATACACAACCCCAGACCTGAGAATAGTTGGGCTTTAACAGCTTTCCAGGACCCCAGGAAAGTGGGCACTATTTGTATCTCTGCGGGGGAAGTTGTTTTCCAGAGGGTGGGAACAATGACAGAGGAGGAATGCTTCTTTAGTCCCACAAGATGGCAACATTTAATAGAGGGACCCTGGAGTGCATTCTGCATTCTGTCTGAACCAGGGGTGAAATCCAGCAGGTTCTGACAGGTTCTGGAGAATTGGTAGCAGAAATTTTGAGTAGTTTGGAAACTGGTAGCGGAAATTTTGAGTAGTTCGGAGAATCGGCAAACACCACCTCTGGCTGGCCCCAGAGTGGGGTGGGAATGGGGATTTTGCAGTATCCTTCCCATGTCGCACCCACCAAGCCACGCCCACCAAGCCACACCAGGCCCACCAAGCCATGCCTACAGAACTGGTAGTAAAAAAAATTGGATTTCATCACTGGTCTGAACATACCAGGCAGGTGGAAACAATTGGAGACAGTCCCTGTGCCTTAGACATCCAGGAGCCTATGCCATGGATTTTATAGGTGATGACCGTCACCTTGAAGCCCACTGACAACCAGTGAGCATTTCATAGCGGTGATGGCACAAGGGTGCAACATGAAATGCACATTATTTCTTTGCACCAGCTGTACCAGCAAAGTAGTCTTCAAGGACAAATCCATGTGGAACACATTCGCAGTCATGAAGCGAATAGGATGTGAATCGCAGTTTCCAAGGTCTTCCCCTTCAAGAAAACTGCTTCATAATATACATGTGCAAAGGTCCTCCTGGCACAGTTGCCACCTATTCTTTCAGAAGAAGTTACAGCTCCAGGAGAACCCCCAAGGGTGCACACCAGTCTTGAATGGAGATGTGCAACTCTATCAAAAAAGCAGTAATAAAGTGTTATGTGATGGATACTCTACTACTAAATAATTTTCTAAACAGCGCTATCAAACTCTCTTTCATACTGCCTTTCAACTAGAATGTTGTAAAACAAAAAGGCAACTTCTTCATCTGTCAGCTACTAAAGTGAACTTTCCCTTTAGAATGAGTCTTTGATATTTACCATGTACTATGTGTGTATTAACCAAGCAACTATCAATCATTGCAACAGTAGGAGTAGTTTGAACAATTTGCTGTGCCAAATTAAACACATTATCCAAATAACATTGAGATGATACTTGTAAGGCTCCCCTAGATGGGCTGAAAGGAAACAAAGGTGTTCCAAATCAAACTTCCCCTATTTGATGTACTTCAGATGTATTGGATTATATTTTAGAGACTAAAATCCGGTACATCTGGAAAGCTCTGTTTTGCAAAACGCAGCCCCAAAAGTTTGTCTAAACAGCAATGAAATCCAAACCCAATTAAGTATGGCTGGAAATATTTTCTTTGCACACAAACACATCTCTTAAAAGAGGGGTCAAGCTTAATCTGAATTGGCATGGGGAATTCTAATTGGTAGTTGCTAATTTATGTTTGAAATCATATAATTTTTTTTAGCATGAAATAATTTCCTAGTTCAGGGCTCTTCAATCTTCTTGAGTCAAATGGGACCCTTGGAATTCTGCAAGGCTGTGGCAAACACTCTTGTGAAGTAATGGCTAATATGGTGAAAGTTACAACTATAGCAGTGTTTTATTTTTAAATTCTGGGATGAAACTTATTATAAATTTGCAAAATACAGGTAGTCCTTGATTTACAATCACAATTTAGCCCAAAATGTATGTTGCTAAGTGAGAAATTTGTTAAGTGAGTTTTACAACTTTTTGTGCCACATTTGTTAAGTGAATCACTGCAGTTGTTAAATTACTAACATGGTTGTTAAGTGAATGTGGCTTCCTCATTGGTTTTGCTCTTCAAAGGTTGCAAAAGGTGCTCATATGACCCCGGGACACTGCAACCGTCATAAATGTGAGCCAGTTGTCAAACATCCAAATCACGTGACTATGGGGATGGGGCAATCATCATAAATGTGAAAAATAGTCTAATTTAGCTTTTTCAGTGCTTTCAGTGTAACTTTGAACAGTCACTAAATGAGCTGTTGTAACCTGAGGACTACCTGTACTTCTGATGTTTAGGTGGAACCAGAGGTGGGTTGCGCCCAGTTCAGACCGGTTCGCAAGAACCAGTAGTAAAACTGGTGGGAGGCTCCACCCACTGACCCGAACGTCATCAGGAAGCTTCTGCAGATGTGCAGAAGCACATGCGCAGCCCCGTTGCAAACCAGTAGTAAAGGAAAGTAGAACCCACTCCTGGGTGGAACCCAAGTTACATAGCTTGAAACCTAGTTATGCTTGAGGCCATTGCTTCATTTTGCATCTTATGTCTTCCCATTTTTCTTTTAAACTGCCAGAATCTTTAAAAACAAAATTTCGTAGGACAGGAATTTGGTGAGTGCCATGAAATCTTTCAGAAGATATTTCAGCCATTGCAGGAAAGCATCTTGAGGGCCCAGGCCCTGCAGAGACGGTCAGAGAGGTGCCTATTCCTCTTAAAGCAGGAATGTCAAACTGAAGGCCCGGGGGCTGGATCTGGCCCATGGGGTGCTTGGATCTGGCCCACAGGGCTGCCCTAGAATCATCAAAGGACCAGCCCATGGTGCCTCTGCCAGTGAAAATGGAGCTCAGGAGGATCGCAAGCAGCCCTCCTGAGCTCCATTTTTGCTAGCAGAGGGTTGCAAGAGGTCATTGCAGCCAAAAATGGAGCTCAGGAGCCCATTTTCACTGGCAGAGTGCTCGGGCCACCACAGGCACCCCCAACATGAGTGACGTGGAGCTGGCCATGCTCCCCCTGGCCACCTCCCACCACCCCCGCGGTCAACCACAACCCTGATGTGGCCCTCAATGAAATCGAGTTTGACACCCCTGTCTTAAAGGAACAATGTGAATAAAACAAACTCAGAAAAATGTAGCAATCTCAACTCTGCGTTGAATTACTTTATTTGTTCTAATCAGTATATTTTCTGCAGCAAGTTCTTCTGGTCCCTAAATAGAACCGTATTTTGTAATTACGTTAAACTGTAAACAAAATAGAATTGATTGCAGTCACTCAACATGTTATAATTGTCTGGAATCATTAAAGAATATTTTTCATATCTCTCTCTAATCTCTTTTAAAAAACCACACAGTAATATGATTTGACTCCACAAATTAACCCCATAAGATCTGTTGTGCGCTGAGATAAATCTACCACGTTGACACCTGAGCTCCACACTGCCTTCTGTGAAACTCATTAACTGACAATTTTCAAAGGAAAGAAATGTCTCTCTAAAATTATGCCGTCATTGTATTTTCTCCAAGATTTCGATTAAAGCAGAGAAAACCATGCTTAAACCAACATTCCCTTCCAAAAATTCAGAGAAGCAGTTTAGTCTCTTGCACCAACACACAGCTCCTTCAAAAGCCATCATCGTGTCATGATGTCAAAAGCCGCCATGAGGGGGAAAAGAAAACACCAGAGAAGTTGGCTTAATATATCCTAGCCGAGGAGGTCATGACAGGACCACGTGCATAAATACCAGAGGTATTATTTTCAGGGGAGGATGTCCTCAACAGGAATGGTCTAGGGAAGAAAAAGCTCTTTCTGCCCACTCTTTGTCTTCTCACCCCACACCTTCTGGCTGAACATAGAGAGAGGTTGAGCGGGATTTATGCTGGAATGTCATCCTATCTAGCTAGGGTTAAAGGGAAAAGTGGCCATCTAAAATGGAAAAAAAATAATATGATGCATAGGTTAATTTTATCATTAGCTACCAGAACAGCACTCCAAATTTCAAAAAACATAGGAGAGGCCTTTTTCGCACAAGTTTTGGGGCAAACACATGCAGAAGGAGAACTGGATAATGGGGAAGGGGGAACTAGTCAACCTTCTCCAACTGATATGTATTTATTGGAAGTTTGGAATAGCAGTTAATATTTATTATTTATTAGTTCTATTTATATGCCGCCCTTCTCCGGAGACTCAGGGCGGCTTACAATGCATTAAGCAATAGCCTTCATACTTTTGTATATACCTGCTTAGGGCTTTCGGCTCTCCCCCTAAGCGGTGTTCTTTTTTATACAAAGTCAGTTTATTGCCCCCACAATCCGGGTCCTCATTTTACCTACCTCGAAAGGATGGAAGGCTGAGTCAATAGATAGATTGATAATAGATAATAGATTCTTCCCATGCAAGTGAGTGGCTTTTTTTTACAGGATTCTTAACCGAATATCTGCAAAAGGAGAGAGAGAGGAGGGTTTAAAAAAAGTTCAAGATGGCACTGAAATTTAAATGAGCACCATATCAAAAGGGTGAGGCATGTTTTAGTTTATATTTTAGTAAATGCAGAATAGCCTTTTCAAAAGACAAACGTGTTTCCATTAAATGTGCTGCATGGTAGATTTCCAAAATTCCCCATCTCTCAGAGATTTTTTTTCCTTAGTAACAGTATTGATCCTGAAATGGTGGGTTATTTTTACTGTATTGTGAATTTTATAATCTTTGCTAAGACGTTATCTGGCTAATGTAGAATCTAAACCAGGAAGAACCATACTTCTCAATATAGGTAATCCTCGACTTACAACATGTAATGTAATGACCCTTCAAAGTTGCAACGGCACTGAAAAATGTGACTTATGACCATTTTTCACAGTTTACGACCTTTGCAGCATCCCCATGACAATGTCATCAAAATTCAGATTCTTGGCAACTGGTTCATATTTATGATCATTGTTGTGTCCCAAGGTCATGTGATCCCCTTTTGCGATCTTTTGGCAAGCAAAGTCCATGGGGAAGCCAGATTCGCTTAACAACCAGGTTACTAATTTATCAACTGCATTGATTCACTTAACAACTGTGGCAAGAAAGGTCCTAAACTGGGGCAAAACTCACTTAACAAATGTCTCAGTTAACAACATAAATTATGGGCTTAATTGTGGTTGTAAATCAAGAATTACCTGTATGTAATTTTTTTACTTACAGATGCAAATCCTAAGATTACAGTGGAAACAGACAGATTTTTAATTATGGCTATAAAAACAAGGCTTCTAATAACAAATTAATGATCTGGGGTTTTAAGTGTATTGTGTAATATGTATTAAATATTTTACTTGTTAAATTGTTTTTTTTCCAATGTCAAGTTTAGACTATGTACCTAACTTGCTTTTGGGCCTTCTGGCCATAAATAACATTAATTGATTGATCGGGGCTGCTGTTGTGATTTTATCCCTTTTGCAATCAGACAAAGCATTTTGTGGTACAAGGTAGTTCTCAACTTACAGTCATTCATTTAGCAACCATTCAAAGTTACAACAGCACCGAAAAAAGTAATTTACATCCCCACGTGTCCTCGCATCCCAACTGGCTTCCAGCAAGGAAAGTCAATGGAAGAAGCTGGATTTATTTAGTGACTGTGGGATTCACTTAACAACTGTGGCAAAAAAGCTTGCAAAATTGGATGCAAATCACTTAATCTGTGAATCGATTAGACCTGGAGCTGGCCACCAATACATTAACATTCCGCTATTGCCCAGCAATCATCAATTTTCTGAAAAGATCTGATGGTCCTTCAGGGCATTAAATAATTTAATGTATAGATCCAAATAGCTTAATTCTGGTGGAAAAAAGACTAGGCAGAATGAGAGACAAGGAATGAAGTTTTGCAACGTTCTTCTGTAGGGAGCAAGTGGAACTAATTTTAGGTTGCACAACCCTGCATATATTAGTTGGGAGGTTTTGTGTTTTAAACTGTGGGATTTAATTTTTATTGGATTTCTGTGGACCTTGAATACAAAGCTTTTAAAGGGAGTCCTAAGTATGGTGATTTAAAAATAAAGCCCACATATTCAGAAGGCTTAGTTTTCAGGAAGTGTATTTGGACCACATTCTAATTTTATGGATTTTTTTTATTATTATAGTTATTTACCCAAAGGAGTCTCATGTTCTCAGTCATCAAGGGGACAGATATATAGGATTATGGCTCAGGTTGAGAGAATGCATACTTCAGTTAAGCACCTCTTCATCCTATTTACTACAACACTGCTTAGAATGAACAAGCCCTAGTCAAACTCGCTGGTCAGCACAACCTATAATTTTACTACATTCAACCACCATGCTCCTTAATAGAAAACTAAGTATTTCAAATGTGTTGTGTTCAAATGTCCTATAAAGAGATCCAACTTGTGCCGCCTTAGGGTCGCTTCTTTTCAAAGGGGAGACTGCCAATTATTACAGCAATTGTAGGTAATTAAGTCATTATTTCATTAGTGCCAGGGACTCACTCTCTCTCTCTCTCTCTCTCTCTCTCTCTCTTTCTTTCTCCCTCCCTCCCTCCCCTCCCCCTCCCCCTCTCTCAGAAGAAGTCCCATTTAGCAGTTATGTAGCAGACAGAAAACTAGCAGATGGAAGATTTTTCTGCAAACATGCTACTTTTGATTGTGGCTCTCTTTGAGTCATTAAAGGTTTAGGGTCAGTCCACTTCTCTTCTCTCTGTATACCAATGGCTGCATCTCTAATGATCCATCTGTTAAACTACTGATGTTTGCAGATGACACAACAGTGATCGATCTCATTTGAGACAATGATGACTCCGCATACAGACAGGAGGTTGAACAACTAGCCTCGTGGTGCGACTGGAACAATCTGGAACTGAACACACTCAAAACTGTTGAAATGGTGTTAGACTTTAGGAGAAACCCTTCCATACTTCCACCTCTCACAATACTAGACAACACAGTATCAACAGTAGAGACCTTCAAATTTCTAGGTTCTACCACATCGCAAGATCTAAAATGCTAAAACAGCTAACATCAAAAATGTCATCAAAAAAGCACAACAAAGAATGTTCTTTCTGCACCAACTCAGAAAGCTCAAACTGCCCAAGGAGCTGCTGATACAGTTCTACAGAGGAATTATTGAGTCTGTCATCTGCACCTCTATAACTGTCTGGTTTGGTTCTACAACCCAATAAGACAGACACAGACATCAGAGGATAATTAGAACTGCAGAAAAAACAATTGCTACCAACCTGCCTTCCATTAAGGATCTGTATACTGCACGAGTCAAAAAGAGGGCTGTGAAAATATTTACAGACCCCCCACATCCTGGACATAAACTGTTTCAACTCCTACTCTCAAAATCACACTATAGAGCACTGCATACCAGAACAACTAGACACAAGGACAGTTTTTTTCCGAACGCCATCACTCTGCTAAACAAATAATTCCCTCAACACTGTCAAACTATTTACTAAGTCTGCATTACTATTAATCTTCTCATCGTTCCCATCACCTATCTCCTTCCACTTATGACTGTATGACTGTAACTTTGTTGCTTGTATCCTTACAATTTATATTGATATTGTTTCCTGATTGCTTATGTGTACCCTATGACTATCATTAAGTGTTGTACCTTATGATTCTTGATAAATATATCTTTTCTTTTATGTACACTGAGAGCATATGCACCAAAGACAAATTCCTTGTGTGTCCAATCACACTTGGCCAATAAAAAATTCTATTCTATTCTATTCTATTCTATTCTATTCTATTCTATTCTATTCTATTCTATTCTATTCTATTCTATTCTATTCTATTTTCTATTCTATTGAAAAGGACCCCAGTGCCTGAGGAAGAACAAAGCTATCAGGTCTATTAGCTTTTTGTTAATGCAAAATTTTGCTATTTGTCATTCAGGCTTTTGAAACTAGGCAACATGAAAATGTTCATTCACATAATTTCTGAGAAAAATAAATAGGATGAGCTGGGTTAAATTACCTCAAAACCCACAGGAAAAGGGGGAAAAGAAGATAGATGAGTGGAAGATGAGGCAAAGGGAACTCTCTTTTAGTAAATAGATTAAGTTAATTTCTCCAGTTCTTCCTATCAGGAAGTTAGCACCCACCCCTCTCCTAGAAAAATGAAATATTTTAGGGGAAATATTAAAAGGGCAGAATATTTCCCCTAAAAGGAAGGCAGAAATTCAGCCCCTCCACTTTTGTCAATGGGCCATTAAGGCCTGAGCCAGCTCATCTGCAACACAAAAGACATGGCCTCCAGGACATAATAAGACCCATCTAGCAACAGAAACTCACCACATGGCACCTGGGAAGATTACATCAGTCAGCAAGGCTCAAACCAAGCTTGGGAGACAGACAGCCTACAAAGTTAGCTAAGACCCCCATTCCCTTGGAGTCTGACCACCAAGCAGAATACATTTCTTACACAGGAACAGGAAGCTTTAAGGTGGGGCCCAGAGAGGGCATAAAACCCAGAGACTCTCAGCATCTCTTCCGTTTTTTCTATTCAGGAACTCGAGCCATGTGATCCTGTTCAGGAACTCAAGCCATGTGATCCTGTTCATCAGTAAACCTTCTTTCCAAGAAACTTCCATGAATGGTGTCTTTTTCCCCACTTGGAACTGAACCCAGAAGAATATTTCTTCCAACAAGTTCATATTCGTTTTGGTGAAAGAAATTTTGTTTTAGAATTTTTTTCAAAGGAGAAGGAAGTTCTGGGGGCAGTTCTGTTGAATGGAGAGTGGTCTTGCATTTACTTCATTATATGGTTGCTGTACTTCAATGCATATTATCTTTCCACAGGCTTTGCATCCTCTCTGCATTTCATTAAATCCAAAGAGAAGGCCCCATGAGGAAACTCCTTTCTGCCATTTCAAGTAGCAGTTGTCATTATTAGCTGCAGCCCTGCCTTAAGAAACTAAAAAAATTCCTTGCAGAAATTCAGAAGCACAGTCCATCCACTTTTTCTGTTGACATACT
This sequence comes from Arizona elegans, assembly GCA_022577455.1. Classification (NCBI taxonomy): domain Eukaryota; kingdom Metazoa; phylum Chordata; class Lepidosauria; order Squamata; family Colubridae; genus Arizona; species Arizona elegans. Next base: position 62,791,322 of record JAKOOJ010000008.1, read on the forward strand.
GTACTTGGTGTGTGTTTCAACAGGTCATGGGGTATCCAGCTATATTCTCTGCTTTGACTTGACAAGGGAGGTTAGCATTTGTGATGCATCTTCTTAACTGAATCCAACCTGATGAAGTATCTTTCTACTTGTTTTTCCTGAATAGGCAAAATCTGCAGGCTGGTTTAGTTGCAACATTACACTAATTTGAGGTTAAACATACAAGCAGAGGTGCTTGTTCCAAACCATAATAGCAACAAATTGGCAAAATGTGCCTGGTAGCAGCATAATGCAAGATCTACTTTTTTGTATTTGTATCATAATGTACACAAGTACGTATCAGGCACAGTTTGCATTGCTATGCCACAACAAATGCATTGTCACTTGCCCTTTCTTGCCTCCTTATTGCAGACACCCAGACTAACAAGCCCTTAAAGAACCTCCAGGTTTGTGTGTCCAGTAGAAGAAAATATATGTAGCTCAGGGTTGAACTGTTGAACTCCTCTTGTGGGAGGTTCGGTGAACTGATGAACAACCCAACCTCCCACAAATGGAGCTGTATAAGAACATTATGCAGAGAATACAAAAGCATTGCAGCAACCCAAAACAGCAGAAAAACAGATGACCTATAGAACATCTTCCCAACAAAATGAATACCTACACAACTTTATCAAAATGTCTGACCAGGCAACCTTCTTTAGAACAAAGAACACAACAGTGGTGGGTTGCCTCCCGTTCACACCGGTTCTATAGAACTGGTAGTAAAACCGGTGGGAGGCTCCACCCACCCACCCCGATGTCATCAGAATGCTTCTGCACATGTGCAGAAGAGCACGCACGCAGCCCCGTTGCGAACCGGTAGTAAAGGTAAGTAGAACCCACCCCTGGAACACAAGCTATGAAAAGGATAACAGTGCCATACATCAAAAACGTCTCAGAAAAAACCCAACTGTTATAACCATATCGGGGTGGGTTCTACTTACCTTTACTACTGGTTCGCAACGGGGCTGTGCGCTTCTGCACATGTGTAGAAGCTTCCTGATGATGTCAGGGTTGGTGGGAGGAGCCTCCTGCAGTTTTACTACCGGTTCTTGCGAACCATTCTGAACCAGGGGCAACCCACCACTGAACCATATAATATTACCATAGCACAGTTAAAGTTCTCCAAAACATCTTACATAACCAAAAGACCCAGTGCTCCAAGAAGGAAAAACAGATATCTGCAATATACAATATAACAGATACTGTGCAGGACAAATAATCAGAAGACATGAACACTAAGTAGCAGCCAAAAGACATAATGAAAACTCTTTTTTTAAAAAAAAATCTATACATTTTTTTTCTTCTTTAAAACACATGCTTAATAAACAGTGTATTGTCTGGATCAATTTGTTTATACAAAGTATTAATAAACTAGTAGTAAAAGTAATAATTATAATAACATCCATAATTAAAATACTACAATTTACTTATTATAGTAATTTTGTTTATTTCATTTATATATTTCAGAAATCTTTCATCCTCTAATTTCTACTTCTTTTATCCATCAATGAAAACTCCTTAATCTCACAACACATGGGCATACTCAGGCATAGTTTCAACTCAGAAACGGAGAGCATCCTAGAACAAGCTAAATCCAGAAATTCCAGGAAGGGAATTCCTGGAAGCTTGGCATTCAGACAAAGATTGAATCAACAGATGCATAGAAATAAGCCATATTTACACATCATCCAAGAGACAATAAAGAAGTTTAGGAGGAAACAAAAGAACAGAATAGATCCTCTCCAGCAGCACCACATAAGTAGAGATTTACACCAGGCAAACAATCAAGAGAAAATAATATCCTAATCGAGGGATTATCAAGGACAACACTATACCCCACTAATACAGTTCTTGCAAGAGCAGGGAGCAAACCCCACAATCACTCACCCCGTACTCACACTGATGATGTGACCTGGTTGGATAAGGAAACTTCTGAAGCAAACAACCAGCCTCAGAAAGCACCAAAGACTCCATTTTTGTGTCTGCTATCTGCTTTCACCTTGTCCTTTCTCTCATGCCATATGATTCTTTCATTTGCTAATATGTGGCAAAACCACACATTTTAGTCAGAACTGCAAGTTGTGGTTTCTTTTTGCCTCTGCAAAAGAAGCCAGATTTTGCTCCTGCTTTCCAACAGGATTTGTAAGGCAAGGCAAGCCACTGATAACAAAGAGAAACTTTGAGAAAAGGAAGGAGCTAAACTATATGAAATTTACCTGTAAGTGAAGACAAAAAACCCCCCAAAACACATATACAGTGGTGTTCATGGAGTTAGAAAGAATTAAAATAGTCAATATGGCAAATGGAAAATTTACTCTGATGCAAATGCCATCTGTGGTTCGTATTACAATGTTCCATCTGCCATCTTGCCAATTTTACTCTCACCTGTCAATGCCACCCCTGTGAGTTCTTCAAATTGATTAGTCTGGGGAGAAATTTTGGTTTCTTTTTATATATAAACCTTCTCAGTGGGAAATTCCCTAACACTGTATAAGCCCTAATGCATAGTGTAATCACTATGACAAAAATTAGAAGAAGAAAGAGATTTGCAACCTCTGTGAAACAATCCAATTTTTTAAAAAATATACATTTTCCTGAAAGTAGAGTACAGATTTATACAATCTTTAAGTCAAGCAAATTCAAGTCATTAATTCATGACTAGCTGAATTAATCAAGGCACAATTCTATGAGACCACATGATTATTATAGAGCTCAAAATCTGACAACTTCATGGAATTAACAATTTATTCTTTAACCCAAACCAGTGCAATCAACCCAATGTCCATAAGTGTATTTCTGTTGAATTGGTTGCATCTGACATTTGAAGCGTTTAGAGCTTGGGTTCACACCATCGCCACAAAATCTCCCTATGATCATACACCCAACTTTCTACTCCTTCTCCACCCCCACCCCCCCAGGCAATCCTCACCTTCCACAGGAGTGGCAATTTCAATTCTTTTCCATCATGAACATGGCTTGACAGACACAAATGGAGGATGATATAATTGGGGTTGCTTTAAAAAAGAAGTCAACTGACATAATATTGCTAGTAACTTGACAGTTTTGTGGAAAGTCTTCCCAAAGAATCTCAAGCTGGTCACACCAGAGGTTACAGAGGAGGGTTAGGCTCTCTTCAGCTCAGTCTTTTAGGAGCTTCAGCCATATTTAGCTTGACCTGTGACATGACCTAACCTTAAACAATAGCTTTCTGGATATGCTACATGACCAGATCTTGCCAGTCACTGCCAAATTAATGAGCCCATGTCATTTTTAGTTTACAGTTCAGCTGTAAAGCAGCCAAGTGGAAAATGAAGCCAGGACCATTAAGGACCCCTCGTCCACATTTTCAAAGCTTATCTTGCTCTCCCTTTCAGCTCCTAATCATTGTTTCCCCAATTTCAGTCTCCTCTCTTTTCCCTGGGTCAGAACCTCTAGAGAAAGTGAAAGAATTGTTAGGAGAAGCAAAGACTATCTGGTAATAACTATCACAGGATCAATCGGCAGTAATCCAAAAAGTAATCCCTCATAAACAAAAGTATTAAATAGTTCTAAACAATGTGTGAGTCCATCGCTGCCCAAACACAAATACAAATATTTGTCCAAACTGTCAAATAGCCCGGGAAGAATTTATGAGTGGATGTGATGCTCATAGATTGCAGCTGCAGTTCTAAATGGAAGCTCAGCACATAGTCCTCAGGCATTTGTCTGAGTATGTAGAGGGCTTCACATTGTGTCTCATGGATAATTAAACACTTGTTCTCGTCCTTCTTCTCCCTTTGCCCATTGTAGATTCAGCTGTGTGTAGGCAATAGCCCAACCATGCCAGTCCTTGACACCAGACCTGCTAGTGAGTCACAATATTGCTGCAATTCTTCTATGCCTATCAGACCTGAACCCTGAGCTTCTTCAAAGATTCACTACTATATTTTAATGTAGAGCTTCATTTATACATTGTATAGAGCAGTGCTCTCCAACCTTGGCAACTTTAAGCCTGGAGGACTTCAACTCCCAGAATTTCCCAGCCAGCAAAGCTGGCTTAAAGTTGCCAAGGTTGGAGACCCCTGGTATTGAGCTCCAACAACTCAAAAAGCAGACTATTCCAGAGCAACAAAACACAATCACATTATGAGCTTCATAGATTGGGGTGGGGTTTTTTGACCAGGACGACAAGAAATTAGAGCTTTCTCTCTTCACACATGATCAATTCCTTCTGTAGGGGCCTTTCTCTACCAGAATTGCTTCTAACAAGATCAGTTTTACACCAAGATGGGCCCTTATGAGAGCATCCATGGGAGTGAGGAACAAAGTCAGAAAAGTGTACATAGTGTCATGACTGTACAATTGAACTTACCCTCCCCCCCCTTTAAAGATAATATGCATTAAATCAAGTAAAAATGGTAGGGCATTAATTGTATAGCTGTGGCCATCGTTTTGACCCCAATGATGTCCCTGGGCCCTATTTTAATAGGCTGCATTGTGTTCCAACTGTGAACTCATACTTGACTATTGCATGCAATCAGAGACAAAAACCACAATTTGCACAAGAATGTGGGAAAATCCATGTACACAGCAGTGCTCAGTTATCTTGTATGCATATACTTTCTGCTTGCTTGACCCAATAGTCAACAGAAATCAACCTGGAAAGATTGGTAGTAATGTTTTTAGCTGGAATCACAATTATGCAGAACAATAGCACTTAGCAAAATCACTTAGACTTATATACTGCTTCACAGTGCTTTACAGCTCTCTCTAAGATTTACAGAGTGATCATATTGCCCCCAACAATCTGGGTCCTCATTTTACCGACCTCAGAAGGATGGAAGGCTGACTCAGTCTTGAGCTGGTGAGAATCGAACTGCCAAACTGTAGGCAGCCGGCAGGCAGCAAGAATAACTGCAGTACTGCATTCTAACCACTGCGCCACCACAGCTCATTACAATACAGCAATTAGAAGCATATCACAAGTTTAAATCCAGACCAAAGGAACCAAGAGGAAAAACAAAAGTTATTTTTGTTTGCAAATACTATCACTTAATCATTCCTCCAATTTATCAAGACACTAGACAACTAATAGATTCTTCAGAGTAAATTTTTTGCAGACATACTGTTATGTCCTTATTTGGGCATCTGCTGGGGATTGGCTAATCCTCCAGCGGAAACTTTAAAGAACTGTCATTGGGCGGCTGAGCCTGCCAGAGTGTATTTAAAGAGTCCCGGCAGCCCAGCCGCTCATCTTTTTCTTGTGCTAAATAAAGTACTGAATTGGACCAGAGCTGGTCGCGTCTTGCTTCCCTGCGCCGATCTAACACTGGCGACAAAGGATTAGAACCAAGCGACGAACCTCGTGGTGTGAAGCCAACCTCAAGAGCAAGTCACTTAGCAGCTGAAGTCACTGGTAGGCATTTCCAAAGGCATGGCAGCAGCTGAAGTCACATTGCCAGCCCTTGCACCTTTCCGCCCAGGGAAGGACAAGTGGAAATCCTATGTGGTCAAATTCCGGCAATACCTGAGAGGCAACAATATCAGGGATGCCGATGATGACCGCAAGAAGGGCATTTTCCTGGCCAACTGCGGCTCAGAAGTCCTCAACATGGCCATCGATCTGATGGCACACGGGACATCAAGGAAGTGCCATGGACGGACCTGCTGCAGATCTTACAGGACCATTATGCCCCAACAGGAACACTGGTGGCAAACTGGTTCACCTTCCATCAGAGAGACCAGAAGGAAGGGGAGACCATCAAGGAGTCCGTGGCCGCCCTGCGCCAAATCGTAGCCAGCTGCGAATTCGACCATGTGGACAATGCCATAGCTGACCGCGTGGTCTTCGGCATGAGGGACAGAGGCCTGCAGAAGAAGTTCTTGAGCAGGAAAAAGCTCGTGCTCAAGGACGTGGTGGAGGAAGCTACCGCATCCGAAATCTCCGAGAAGGCAGCAGCCGCAGTGATCCGGGCGAAGGGAATCCACAAGATTCGCAGTGCCACACAGTCATCGACTGAGGATTCCACAGCTGGCTTGGAGTCGGAGGAAGAATCCACCGTCCACAAGGTATACAGACCCCCAAGGCAGGAAACCGCACAAAGAAATGCCAAGGGGGAGCGCTGTGCCAGCTGCAGAGGGGACCATGCCAGGGCGAACTGCAAGTGGAGAGATGCGACCTGCAGACATTGCAACAGAAGGGGTCACATCGCCGAAGCTTGCAGAGCCGAGGAACCAGCCCCAGAACCCTCCAGCCACCGACCTCACGAAAATCGGGAGGACAACGCAAGATCATCCAAACGGTCCTCCTACCAATCCAGACGGGGTGAGAGCGACGGAAACCGGAGGAGAGCAGTGCACCAAACAACCATCCACCTCTCCGATGACGACGACACCACCACCAAGTGCCACGTGCCCGTGCTGTTGGAAGGAACCCCATGTTCCAGGGAAGTAGATTCTGGCTCCATCTACTCCATCATGGACTGGCAAAAATTAAAGCGCATCAAGCCAGACATCTGCAAGAAGGACCTGAAACCCCTGCACTCCAGGCTGGTAGATTTTGGAGGGAACCACATCGGAGTCCTGGGAAGAGCCACCATACACATCTCTTACCGCGAGTTCCAAGGCGACCTCCCCATCACCATCATCGAGCACAGCCGCCCGACCCTGCTGGGCATGGAGTGATTCAAGCCACTAGGGCTTGGGATCGTAGGGGTTAACCAAATCCAACAGGACGAACTCGACAGAGTTCAAGGAAGTCTTTGACGGTAAGCTGGGGAAATTTGTGGGGAAGCCCATTTCCTTCAATCTTGATAAGACAATTACCCCCATTAGGCTTAAGCCCCGCAGAGTTCCGTTTGCCTTGAGGCTCAAAGTAGATGTTCAGCTAGATAAGCTGATAGCCCAAGGCGTATTGGAACCAATTGATCATGCAGCATGGGAGACGCCCATTGTGACTCCCATGAAGCATGATGGATCTGTGCGCATCTGCACCGACTATAAATGTTCAATAAACAATGCCCTATTGCAGAGCACATACCCAGTTCCAGTGGTGCAACATCTGCTGCATTCACTTGGAAGTGGGACAATATTTGCCAAACTGGACCTGGCCCAGGCTTACCAGCAATTGCCAGTGGACGAAAAAACTGCGGAGTTCCATGATGGAACTGCGGAGTTCCATGATGGAATGCCTTCTCCAAGGCATTCCAGGGGTGGTGCCGTACTTCGATGATGTGTTAATCTCCGGGCACTCTAAAACCCAGCTGCTCGAGCGACTTAAACAAGTTTTGCAGCGTTTTAAGGAGAAGGGTTTGAGAGTTAGGAGAGACAAATGCATCATTGGGGTCCAGGAGGTCGAGTTCCTGGGCTATCTCATAGATGGCACCGGCATCCACCCCACCAAAGCTAAAGTCAGGGCAATCCACGAAGCTCCAGCCCCCAAAAACAAAGCCAAGCTTCAAGCATTTTTGGGATTGCTAAATTTTTATGCGGTATTCCTTAAACAGAAGGCAACAGCCGCTGAGCCAGTCCATCGATTGCTGGGGAAAGCGGTTCCGTGGAGATGGGGGACAGAAGAGGAAGCTGCCTTCAAGACCATTAAGGGACTCCTATCATCAAACAGCGTGCTCATCCAATACCATGAGATGCTTCCCCTGCTCCTGACCTGCGACGCTTCACCATATGGGATTGGCGCAGTCCTCAGCCACCAGCTCCCCAACGGATCAGAGGCACCCATCACCTACTTTTCCAAAACAGTGTCCAGCACCAAAAGAAATTACAGTCAGCTGGACAAGGAAGCCTTGTCCATCGTGGCTGGCATCAAGCGCTTCCACAAATACCTATATGGCCGGAATTTCACGGTCATCACAGACCATAAGCCACTATTGGGACTTTTAGCGGGTGACAAGCCCACACCCGGGTACATGTCGCCCAGGATGACACGCTGGGCCATCTTCCTTGCCGGGTATTCCTACAAACTCGTCCACAAGCCCGGCAAAACCATCGGGAACGCAGATGCCCTGAGCAGATGCCCATCCAGGGAGCCAGTAGAAGACCCCACACCCACCCTCAGCCTCCTCCACATAGACGCCGACAGAGACTGCCCAGTGACATCAGCTGACGTGGCCGCACACACCCAGAGGGACCCTGTGCTCAAACAAGTCAGATCCTGGGTCCTGCGAGGCTGGCCAGCAGAGAAACCAGCAGAAAAGTTCAGCCCGTTCGCGCGGAAGCAACAGGAGCTGTCCACAATGAAAGGCTGCATCCTATGGGGAGACCGGGTGCTGATTCCCAGTGCTTTACAGAAGAAGACGCTCGAAACGCTCCACAATGGACACCCTGGCATCGTGCGAATGAAAGGACTGGCACGGAGTTACGTCTGGTGGCCATCCTTAGACAAGGACATTGAAGAGTGGGTCGCCAGATGTGACCCGTGCCAAGAGGTATGCCCTGCCCCCGCCCAAGCCCAATCGTCGGACTGGGAGACGCCCAGCTGCCCTTGGGCTCAGATACACATCGACTTCATGGGTCCGATGCAGGGGCAGTACCTCTTAATTGTCGTGGACACCTTCTCCAAGTGGCTAGAGGTCATCCCCATGGCATCTACCACTTCCGAAGCCACCATCAGGGCTCTCAGGCGCCTGTTTGCCACACACGGGCTGCCGGATGTCCTGGTTTCGGACAATGGACCTCAACTTACGTACAAGTCCATGGAGGAGTTCCTGGCTGGACGGGGCATCCACCATGCCCTCTCAACCCCCTACAGGCCAGCTGGGAACGGACAAGCGGAACGAATGGTGAGACTGACCAAAGAGACACTCACCAAGATGGGCGTGGGTGACTGGCAGGAAAGGATCGACAACTTCCTCCTCACCCAGCACATCACGCCGCATGCCACCACCAGGAAGAGTCCGGCCGAACTGCTGATGGGCAGACGACTGAGGTCACCCTTGGACCGGCTGCACCCCCAGTACAACCCAGAAGTGACAGCAACGGCCAGCCGCCCGCTCCGCGCCTTCGCCATAGGAGACCTGGTGTTTGCGCTAAACGTCCATGGTTCTCCGAAGTGGCTGAAGGGGAGAATAGAGAGCACAACCGGCCCGAAGTCCTACCGAGTCGAGCTGGAAGATGGACAGGATTGTAGACGTCACATCGACCAGGTCTGGAAAAGGTGGAGGGGATTGGAAGGAAACCAGCCTGACAAGGTAGGCCTGCAACACCCTGACGAGGCAGACCAATGGCACTACCATGCGCTGAACCGTCGACAGTCCAGAGCAGTAGACCGGTACCTGCGGCCTGAGGGACGGCAACACCGGCCCAGCGAGGTGGGCACCCGCCATTCCAGGGAGAGGGACCGCCACAACAGCCGAGGGGGTAGACCGGGACCCACCCAGGGAGGAAGAATCGCACCCCCCCAGAAAAGGTGACCAACAACACCCCAGCCAGGGAGACCTCCGCTCCAGGCAAGTAGACCGGGGACAACCAAGCGAGGGAGGCACACAACACACAAACCGAGCTGGCCAGCAACCGACCGGTGAGGGAGACCCCGACCGACATCCTGGCCGGGTCGCCCAGCACCAACCCTGCAAGGTCGACCGGCACCGCCCCGGCAGTGGAGGCAAGCACCACCAGACCAGGTCGGATAGCACCACCCCGGCGAGGTCGGCCAGCACCAACCCTGCGAAGCCGACCGGCACCAACCCAGCAGTGGAGACGAACACCACCCTGGCGAGGTCGACCACACCCGACACCGACAGCAACGGGAGCCACAGAAGTCCAAAGAAACACCAATAGACTTACCGGGCTTCGGACGGCACCCACTGGACAGCAGCGATGTCCAGCCGCGAGGTTCCAGAGAATCCGGGCGAGGGAAGGACCGGCGACACCAGCACGAAGTTCCAGATGTTGAGGCCGGAGGTGCTGGGACGGGTCCCGCACACTCGACGGCCGGAGCCCCGGCCACCCCAGCCGGGGAGCCGGAGAGGACAGGAGCTTTGCCTGCACAGGTCGGCGGCGAAGCTCAGACTGAACTGCACAGGTCATTCCGGACAAGCAGGCATCCCGCCTACTTGCGTGACTTCATTACGCACATTGACTGTGATGGACATTTTTTGGACTAAGTGGGGAGGAGTGTTATGTCCTTATTTGGGCATCCGCCGGGCATTGGCTAATCCTCCGGCGGGAACTTTAAAAAACTGTCATTGGGCGGCTGAGCCTGCCGGAGCGTATTTAAAGAGCCCTGGCAGCCCAGCCGCTCGTCTTTTTCTTGTGCTAAATAAAGTACTGAATTGGACCAGAACTGGTCGCGTCTTGCTTCCCTGCGCTGATCTAACACATACTTTATTAAAATACTAACCATGATTGGAAGCTACCTAAACAGCAAGGACAGCTATCAATACAGAAAAATAACAAGGGGGAAATCTTTAAGGAGAACAGAACATTGCAAGATAGACACTATTCTTGATAGCAACTCAGTTAGAATGCTGATTGATTGATTGATTGTTAGGTAGATGGAAATGAAAGGGAAATAAAAATATAGTGCCTGAAAAAAAAAATAGACAAAATTTGATTAATTCTGGCTTAATGGAATTCAACACCAAAGTTCTTTGCACTTGAGTGGTTTAATTAGAGATGCCATTATTTATAGACTGCTATTAACTTACCTGATGAGTTTTAAACAATATAAGCAAGAATAACAGCCCAGTAATGAGGGAGATTCTTGTCTCAAGATTATTACAATTGAAATAAGGTAGAGAAGAAGACTTAAAATGGATTATAGGCTTAGTAATAACTGCATGGTTTGTATGTCTATATGTGGGTTGTGCAATTGAACAGGTATAGACATTATTGTGCAGCCACATTTTTTAATGTTATTACCAAATCACAAGGATCAGATAAATCCTTTAAAGCTTTATGCCACTTACTGCCAAGAGAAACTTAGGATGTGAAACCAACCCACTGCTAAAAATAATATTTCCTTGGCCTGTGGTTTGATTTCAAACTCCAGTCCAAGGTTTGTACAACATGTTGCAGTTGTGGATGAAAATGAAGGAAGAATTGGAGTTCTTCAAAACTTTCAGCATCTTTTGCTACTAGCGCTTTTAAAAGTTTAAGTTGTATTTTGAATAGTTTCAGTCCCTATTTGCATATCATCTGAAATCAAGCAATCAGAGAAAGCCTTAATTTTCAGAGAACTAAGGGATCCCATAACGATTTAGAACTCAAAGTCATTTCGACCTACACAGTGAACTGTATTGGAACACAAGAGATTATTCTCTAATGACATTTGGGAGGAAGGTGGATGTTCAGTGCTTTTGAATGCCAATATACATCCTCAAATCTCTTCCCATAGAGACACAGAGCTGTCTAAAGCCAGCCTAAGATTTGAGAGCCAAAGATAAAAGACTCTATAATACTCAGAATTCTCCATTCCCTGTCAAAAGGCAGCTGGAGAAGGAGTAATGAGTTAGGATTCTTCTATATAACTCAGGGTGGTAGCTTTCATTAAGAAGTTGAGGCTCCGCTGTGTGGAACACACAACTCTGTACTCTGTAAAGAGCTCCGTGACATTGCTTCCTGGCTAGCTGGTAAATTTTTTTAAAAAATTGTAATCCATTTTTTTTTCAAGGATAGACTATGATTTTTTTAAAAAAATGGCAATTAAAAAAATAGAGGCAAACCATTTGCTAAGGCTGCCAAAGAAAATTAGATGGATCTTTCAGATAATCCCTCTTTTTAAGGAATTCGGAGTATTATTCCAATTTCTGCTAATTTTGTTGTCAGAATAGCCCCGTAAGAATGCCAATTCTAGCATTTACTGTTCTCCCTGCTCTTCAGCAGCCAGAGGTATCCACAGGGAGGAGTCAAAAAAGTAAAGATGGTATTGACAACTGTACAATAAAGCTCTGCCCTTTTTTAGTCTGCAGCGATGGTCCCTATCTAGTGAGCATTCATTCAGCAACAGTTTGAACCTACAACAGCCCTGAACAAAATGGTAGTTAGTCCTCAAATTTACAGCCCCATCTCTTCCCTTTTGGCTATTCTGTACTCTGCCACACCCACATACCCATGTCACACACACACCCCAAGCTGACCTTCTGCTGTCTTCTTCCTTATGCTGCTGAACGTAGCTGCTGGCTCTCTTACTATTGAGCTGAGACAGCTGCTGGCCCTTCACAAGACCACGCCAAGGGTTATCAGTTGCCTTGGCTGAACACACTTCATCAGCAGCAAGAGGAAGAAGAGGAAATGATGGATGGCAGAGTAGATGGCAGAGGAAGAATGCTGGATGTCCAAAAGGCAGAGATTGGAGGCAATGGGGGAAGGAGGGGAAACTGAGGCAAGTGCAGCAGGGCAGGAGAAGTGTGAGCTCTTGGCCTAATGGCAGCATGATCTTCATTGTCATTAGCAGTGTGGTCACATGATGTTTCACCTAACAACTGCTTCATTTAGTGATGAAAATTCCAATTAGGGTCATTCAGCAAGTACTACCTGTATTGTAATTGGATTATGTGGACTTGATTGCAAGGTTATGGCTGCCATCTTGACTTTCCAACTCCTTTGCAAATAATCCTGTCAGCATTCCAAAGAATATGGTTTAGTAATACCTACCCATAATATTAATTAATTCCCACAGTTTTTCTTACTTCTTTTATTTACGTATTCCTATTCTCACGTATTGAGTGTACTAGTTGCAAATTACATGGGAGCAATACTTTAAATACATCCAGTGCCTATGACAGTGTTACATGATCCAATAAAGCAGGGGAAGGATGTTTTAAATTCTTAGCTGCAATTATTTACCATAGTAAATCAGTTAAAGGAATTATTGTCATCTTGCTTGAAAGCCAAGAGAATGCCATATGACTTATAAATACAACCCATGCTACCAGCATGTTTTACATTCTAAGAACAGCAACCAAGTTCTTGCAAACCAACTCCAGACCATGGGGAATCGCTTGTAAGCATGAAGCCACAAGTTGCAGTGGAGAATGGTGCTGAGTTTCATCGTGTCCCTAGAGCAATCAAGGAGCTTCTGTTCATATCCTGCATGGCTCTGTGTGTGTGTCCTGAGCCATATAGAATCCAGACTCTTTAACATAATCCAGCTTCCAGATCATCTCAGCTTGCTTTCCTTGTGTTTTGCCATTCTGTCCCTTGCCAAGAAGTGTTTTGAAATTTGGCAAAATCCAAACACAGCAGCTTGAACTGATTATGAAATATAAGCAAGCTGCACTCTAATTTGTAACATTTATTTGCAGTGCAGAATGGTGGATTTAATAATTTAGAAAAGGGTTTGATCTAAATGAATGGAATATCTTAATAAAGATGATGCTTTTCTACCAACTGAAACTCAATGTGTCCATAAGCAAGTTGCCTATGGAAATATTGCCTTGTATGAAGTAGATAAATCCAAATCTCTGATTAGACCAGCCTTACCCAACTTTGTGCCTTTCAAATGTTTTTTTTTTAAATGCCTCTCAGAATTCCAAGCTAGCATGTTGGGAAACTAATTCTGGGAGTTGTAGTTGTCCCAAAATATCTGGAGGATTTTAGACTGTAAAAGACAGTTGACAGGGTTCAATGGGAAACAAGCCATTGAAGCAATAGATTGGCAAGTCTGACAGAATGAGGTAATGATGCTGAATTTTGCTATAAATGCTGCATGGTGTTGAAGAATGGAGACAATAGTACCAATAAATATTAGCAAATAAGCAGCTAGTGGATGAACTATTGAACCTGTTACGTCTACCAGAGCTCGTCAATTTAAAAAGCAAAGTAAAAACTGGAATGGGTCCTCATTTTTGCACTTTGGCTTTATTTTTAAGCTACAAACAGGAGAAATAACTCACTACATTTCTAAGGAGCAATAAGTTTAAATGACTGCTTCTGTCACACAGTTGATCTTGTCTTTGCAGTGACCAGCTGATTTTCCTAATTTCATTCATTACTGTAATGTGTAACTTTTTTCATTGGTGTACTATTCTAGAGTGGACAACCCTTTATTTAAAGGCATTGTCTGTATGAAGGACAGCCTGACTGTCTTAAAGATTTTTGGAAGTGTGATTTCAGAAGAACTAACTGTTCCAAATCTCACAGCTGACTACATTGAGGACTAGTAGGTAGAGGAGGCAAGGATTTTTTTTCCCATGTCCCTTCTTTGATTCCTCCCCCCCCCCCCCCGCCCCTTGTCATGACTCTTAGTCTGCTGATCATCTCTGGATGTTCTTTCTGCCCTTGTTTCCAAGATAGGCATGCATGGAGCCTTTGGCAAATTGAGTCTCCCCTAAATGTGAAGCTTTGTTATCCCTTCCATTTATTTCTTTCAATAAATCTTATCTCTATTATCCCAAAGGTGCTTTTTCAAGAGTCAACTGGACTTTCTGGTTTTTCTTTGAAGATGTTTCGCTTCTCATCCAAGAAGCTTCTTCAGAAGACGTTTCGCTTCTCATCCAAGAAGCTTCTTCAGAATTGAAGAAGCTTCTTGGGTGAGAAGCGAAACATCTTAAAGAAAAAACAGAAAGTCCAGTTGCTTCTTGAAAAAGCACCTTTGGGACAACCATGGCCTGGATGACTGAGAATCTCCATAGACACTCATCTTTATTAGTTATTACTCCTTAATCAGGCAGGATTCCCATTCTCAGAAATGTTCACACACAGAAAGTTGCTTTCTGCAATTGGTAAAGAAGGAAAGAAAGACAGGAAAAACACTTTTGAAGTTGTCAGTTAGGGAAAAACTGGCATCGACCCAAGTCAATCCTTCACAATCCTTCTCACTAGGTGAGATAATATGCACTGCATTTCTGGTTCAACTATTGGGAGTGGGTGCCGTGTAACGGGGTGAGCTCCCATTACTTGTCCCAGCTTCTGCCCACCTAGCAGTTCGAAAGCACATTAAAAATGCAAGTAGAAAAATAGGGACCACCTTTGGTGGGAAGGTAACAGCTTTCCGAGCACCTTTAGCATTTAGACATGTCAGCCACATGACCCCGGAGACATCCTCGGACAGTGCTGGCTCTTCAGCTTTGAAACGGAGATGAACACCGCCCCCTAGAGTCAGGAACAATTAGCACAGGGGTGAAATGCTCCTGGTTTGGACTGGATTGGGAGATCCAGTAGCGATTGTGGCAGGTAGTTCGGAGAACCGGTAGTGATGGCGGGATGAGACTCCGCCCACCTGTCTGGGTGTCATTACTTCCTACTTTTAAAAGGTTAAAAAAAAGGCTCTGATGATCGCGTACCACAGCTGTGATCATCAGAGCCTTTTTTTTACCTTTTAAAAGCATGTTAATAGGTTGTAAAAAATGCTTTAAAAAAGTAAAAAAAAAAAGTTGGTCATGCCCACCCAGTCACATTACCCCCCCACCAAGCCACACCCACAGTACCGGTAGTAACAAATTTTACATTTCACCACTGAACTAGCACATATGTGCAAGGGGAACTTTTGCCTTTTTATACTGTATATGCACATCTACATATGCATACCAGCTTTATTTTATACAAAGATTTTATGCAAAGAGCTGCCTACTTTTTCTGTGATGTGCTTCCTTTCTTTGAGCAATGCATGCTTGGTAGCCCTCAGAAAGAAAGAAAAAAGATTCATTTGTTTATGAAAGACTTCATTTCTTGCTTCTCCTCTGAAAGGGAAATGCATTAAGGCATAGTACAAATAGATAAATATATAGCTAAAAACAGCAAATAAATCAAGGAAGAAGAAACATAACTGATAAAAACAAGAGACATTGTAAGATTTCAGTCACCTAGAGAATTCTTTCTAAGGCTGCAATTTGGAACTGTCTACAAAAGGAAAGTTTATATAAAACAAAACAAGACCAAGTAGGTCCAGGTCTTATCTCCTTAACTTCAATATCCATATTCTAGGTCTAACCATGCAGAAGACTGTTAAACAATCTTCAGATTGATTGCAAGTTGGCAGAATAAAAAAAAAGTGCCTACTGAGAGATATTTGATTGCAGACATGGATCTGTTATTGGAGTAACACAATGTTCCAGATGACAAGTTTAAGAAATGCAAAGGCAATTTATTATTATGATTGTTATTATTAATATTTATTCACTGCTGCTGAATATAGCTGGGGTTGGGGTGATTATTATGAGAGTTTTGAATTTTAGATCTGTTCTTGGATATATAGGAACTTGATTCACTATAAAATAGTTTATGCCAACTTTGATAAGAAGATTTATGCACAGGATCCAAGATGTATGTTTAAGAAGTTAATGATAACAATAATTCCTCGAACAGACATGAAGACAACGCAATTATTGTCAGTAACAGACTTTATACTTCTATTAACTAACTAGTGTTAACTGACAGTATAGTACCGTATAGCCCAGTGTTTCTCACCCTTAGCAATTCTAAGACATGTGGATTTCAGTTCCCAGAATTCTCCAGCCAGGGTGAGCGAGAAGATTGAGAAATACTGCTATAGGCACTCAACGATATAGACAGAAGCAAAAATGATATAGTTCCTCAAGATTTACCTTCTTTCTTTTCAATACACCATCACTCGATTCCTTTCTTACTGGCTACAGTGTGAAAGCACACAACAAGGAATAGAAAGGTGTCAGAGAACACACTGGAAGGAAATCAAGTTTTGCTAAATTAATGTAGTTGTGCCGTCAAAGGTCTGCAATGTTGGAAGCTGAGAAGAACTTAGCTGGGATTTTTATGTTAAATGTCAAAAACCGGGTAGCCAGGAAACTGTTCCAATCTGGATTTAATTCAGAAACCACTGGGATTTCACTTGAAGTGAAATAAATTGGCAAGAGGTCCCTAATCCATATATCTATGACTTAAAACTTCATTTCATTTTTTTCTCCATTTTGATGTTGTGGTTGGCTCTTTAGGTTGTAAATTGCACTAATTGAACCATGGGACACTGGTGGGTTTTGGTGCCAGAAGCAAGGATATTATTTATAACAGAAAGAACATAGAAAACTGACGAAGTTTTTTTTCTTATTTGGCAGTTTCCAAATTTGTTGACAACTCCCATGATTAGAGGTAATGGAAATCCAACACATTTGAAGGGCACAGAATGGATAAAACTCATCTTTATTGGATGACAATGGTTTTCTAGCCTTCCAGAGTATTTTACTAACCCTATCTGAATAAGATGAGGCTCCTTCTACATAACTTTATCTCATTTAAAGTATAAAGTCTCTTCCTCTGCATTCAGTTCCCTGGATCCCTGTTCAACTCTCATATGATTTTGAGATGCTTCCAAAATTCTATAGAATGCCAATTATTGGGAAGTCTTAAATTATATCTCAGTATCAAAACAGTCCTTGATAGATTCAACAATGAGATACCTCATTAAGATCACTGATGGGACTGAACTTGAAACCCATAGTTGTACCTCTTGAATTAAGGTAGGTAATGTCAACTGATGTTCCATATTCTTTATTGTTGTTATACTTATCCTTCATATATTTATCCTGAATAGAGTGAGGTAACTGCTTAGTAGATGTGCATGGAATGGCTACTGTAAACCATTCCATTAATATTTGTTGTTAGTTGCGAAGTTGTGTCCGACCCATCGCGACCCCATGGACAACATTCCTCCAGGCCTTCCTGTCCTCTACCATCCTCTGGAGTCCATTTAAGCTCATGCCTACTGCTTCAGTGACCCATCTAGCCACCTCGTTCTCTGTCGTCCCGTTCTTCTTTTGCCCTCAATCTTTCCCAGCATTAGGCCCTTCTCCAGTGAGTACTTCCTTCTCATTAGGTGGCCAAAGTATTTGAGTTTCATCTTCAGGATCTGACCTTCTAAGAAGCAGTCAGGTCCATTAACATATTATATAATACTAGACACAATTCAGCACAAAATTAAGCATGCCTAAATCACTTAGTTCAACTGGATTAACTATCATAAATTTTATGTTGGATTATGGCTTGCATTGAGTTTTGGAAGTATATTTGTGTATTATAAGCACAGAGTTCAGTTAACATAGTTGGTCGTATATCCTATTAAATATCCTATTAAAAGATCCTATCAAAACACACATAAGGGGTGGTGTGATGGCTGAGCAGTTAAGACACTGGGCTTGTCGGCTGGAAAGCCGGCAGCCCAGGTTTGAGATCCGAGTGCCACACAACAGCGTGTGTGGCACTCCCATCCAACTTCTGCCAACCTAGCAGTTTGAAAGCATGCAAGTGTGAGTAGATAAATAGGTACCACTTCGGTGGGAAGGTAACAGCGCTCTGTGATGTCATGCTGGCCACATGACCGTGGAAATGTCTTTGGATAGGGCTGGCTCAATGGCTTTGAAACAGAGATGAGCACTGCCCCCTATAGTCGGCAACCACTAGCGGAGTAAAATCTGCAGAGACTCCTTTACCTTTCACTTTACACATATAACAATCTGCCCTTATGTGATTGCAACCCAGGATCTAATGCAAATATGTAAGACCAGCTTTTGTATTCTGTTGTCACATTTTGTCATTTGTGTCTCATTGATGTAATGACATAATTAGAGACAAATTATGGTTCTGAATATACAGGACAGCTTTCCCAATTTGATGTTCTCCAGCTATGTCCGTATTTCCAAAATTCCCAACCAGTTCATAAAACCTGGCTATTGAGTTACTGAAATTATAACAAAGAGTACTTGTTCACCTAATCAGAGTATTTTTTTTTCTTCCTTGTTGCTCAGTCACAGCTTTTCTTTCTTTTTTTTTGGCTCTGTACTAGAGTTTGGGTTTCAAGCACCAAATATATTATGTAAAAAAAAAGTGCCATTTTAAATCCTAACTTGGCTACAAAGCTTTTTAGTATCTTTGGGTGGCTCTCTCTGCATAACCCAATTGATGAGTTGTTGATAAAATAAAACAAGGCAGAAGGAGGACCATGTACATCCCCTTGCACTCCTGGGAGGAAAGATGAGCTGGAAGTGTAAGTCAATAAATAGACTGAGGTCAAAGGGCTTGGTTTCTAACATCTCTCATTTTACAAATAAGCTCACGGAAGAGATGTTTCTTATTATCAGTCCTGGTTATAATATTTGCACATCACATGGTTTTAATCATTATAGTCCAACATTGTTTTTCTTACTGCCTGTCTCTTTTTCAGCATGCAGAGCCAAAGTTGAAGTGGGTTAAAAGAAGTTGGGAAAACTCCAGTATTCTTTCTATCCCTTCCTATCCCCATTTTTTTTGAGTCAGAAGAGGTGGAAGTGAGTCACCACATAACCAGTTCTCATGCAAGTAATAAAAGAGATCCTCCTTCTTTCATTCCTCCCTCCCTGCGTTCAGCATTTTATAGTTCTGGGTACTGGCTTGTAATTGCATATCAGCATCCTGGACTTGCATTTATGACTGTTTTTGTGTATTCATAACAGCGAACTCTGTTAATGATTAGAGTGTTTATGGCTGGGATTAAACATGGGAAGCTTTAAAGCTGAAGCACCAATCACATGAGGAGACAGAATGGTTTGCCGTGGCATATACTTTTGCACTAAATTCTTCCTGCAACTGAAAATTAAGCACAGGATATAGCAATAGCTATTGGAGAACTTTTAAGGTTTAAAAGGTGATCAGCTTTTAAGATTGAAATTTGACAAATTGAGTAAAAAAAGATGTATAGGAGGCGTTCTTAATACTCTTTGAGCTTGGTTGTTTTCTTACAGACATTTTATTACCTAGTTTGGGTAATAAAGAAGCATCTGCAAAAAATGACCCAAGCTCAGAGAGAACTAAGGACTCTTCATTTCAACCCTGAGCTACAAATATTCTCCTTTAAAATCCTATACATTTGTTGTGTTACATCATGTAGTTGCTATTTTGCTTGTTTACTTCAAAATGGTTGTTTTTGTTTTAAAGTTGCTTTAAACTGCTTTCTGTCTCTTCCCTTTCATTCAACCCACATTGAAGGGCTTTTTTTTTAATAGAAATGTAGAGTATACACACTTTAAGGAAGAATAAATAATATATTCTGTCAGGTGCAGGGAGCCAGTGGCTATAGGCCAGTGGTGAAATCCAATTTTTTTTACTACTGGTTCTGAGGGTGTGGTTTGGTGGGCATGGTGTGGCTTGGTGGGCGTGGTAGGGGAAGGATACTACAAAATCCCCATTCCCACCCAGTTCTCCGAACTGCTCAAAATTTCCATTACCAGTTCTCCAGAACTTGTCAGAACCTGCTGGATTTCACCCCTGCTATAGGCTCAAATTCAGACTTTGAACAAATTTCATGAAATTGAGACCCTAATTTTCAAAATCTTTTGCAAGTGATCAGTTCAGAACTTAGACAAAAGTGAAATTTCCTCTTGCTGGTGGTTGAAGCATGAGGAGAAAGCTCAAAACAAGAGGGTTTGAAAAAGGAAGACAAAGGGGAACCTGCAATGGCTCTGGGTATATTTTTTGATTTGCCTCAGCTCTACCTATCACTTGCAAAGAGATCCCAACTCATATAATTCTGAGTAGAAAAAAGCTTCCTCTTCTCTGTTTCATATAATGATAGGCAGTTAGATGCTGAGAGCAATCACCAGGAAAGGGCCAGTAGCTCACTGAAAGAGAGGGTAAGCATGTAAGCAGAGACATCTTCAATCTCAGATCTCAAGCAGTGGGGCAAAGAAGGAGTTGGGCCTAAGGTCATGGAGATACCACTGGAGAAGAAGATAAACAATTAAATATTTGAATCAGGATAAGGCTTCTTCTGAAGCTTGTGACAGCAGCTGCCCATTTTTTCAGGGGACATGCTATCCAACTGGTGACTATAGGATGGGGTGATGGATTAGCATATGTTTTAGTTGCTATCTGGTACATCAACAGTGACACAGTCCTAGCAAACCGTAAAGCATCTCCTCCAAAGGATTGGGTGGGGGGAGAGAGAAAGAGAAGTTGTATGTTTAAATTCCAACCAGTTAGCAGCAACAGAGGCCCCAGCCTCCTAATATCTTAACTAGAGCACCCATCTGTATGGAGGCATGTTTCCACAGGTGCGGCTTGGTGTCAGCTAATGTTTAACATATGTATGTCTAAACAATCAGACAGATCTCTTTCTGCTCTACAATGTAGGCATTGTAATGGCTCCTGCTGCACAATGGGAGGTTCGACCAGTATTTTAAAGTTTCCTCATTCTTTGAAAAGCGAAAACAAAAAATCCAGCCAGCAACAAGCTCTCATCCCCCTACTGTATCTGACTGTCAAAAAAGCAGATCGGTATTCTAGAGACAAATGCTTATATCTCAGATGGCCGCAACAGACTGAAGCCCTGAAGGTGGCAAGGATTCTGGGTTTGGTGGCTTCATGGAGGCCAAAGGCACTTCCAGTGCTGGAGCAGATTGCAGATGGGCAACCCATTTTGTTTATCTCCAAAAGAAAAGCACTTGCTGGGTCGGGCAAAGAATCTGCAGAGCCATAGGGCAGGTTGCAGACAGGAGGGATGAGTTGAGGGAGGAGGATGAGCGAAAGTAAAGCCTATCCGAATGAAAGCGCACAGCCTAATCAAAATCCAGTAACAAGTTCACGTCAGTAACAGTTCACATAGAGGTATCAGGAACCATCTGCCTCGTTTTGGAAAAAAAATGTTGGAAGATTACAAAAATAACCTGTGCGTTCCCAGATCCCAGTCAATTTGTCCCTTTTGCTTGAGAAAAAGAAAGGACAGTCAAACAGCTGGGTTAAAGTGCTATGCTCCACTCTGAAAGCCAGCAGAAAAGTGTGCTGATTAGCTTGCTCTCAATGTTGATCTCTATTCTGCCTCAGTAATTTGGAGGATGAACTATACTGTCCTTATTGGTTTTAAGCAGTAGAACACTGTTTTTCAACCTTAGCAACTTTTGAGATGTGTGGACTTCAACTCCCAAAAGCCTATACTCACTGGGGAGTTCTGGGAATTGAAGCCCACGAATCTTAAAGTTGCCAAGGTTGAGAAACCCTGCAGTAGAAGTTAAGGAAAAACAATTCATATTCTCTAGTTTAGCTTCCTTTCCCAGAAACAAGACAAATGCCAAGTTGTCTTATCTTTATCAGAGTTGATAAACCTGATGAGTGTTATAACAACAAAGTGACAGGTCATATTAACTTCTTATGGCTGTACTGTAAAAGTGAAACAAATTAAGAATTGTGAAAACATTTCCAGAAGAGTGTAATGTTGTTAGGAAAGGCGGTATCTAAAATGTCTAAATGAGATTTTAAAAATGAAAGGTGTGTCCATGGGAAAGAGGAGTAAAAGAAGTCAAGATGACAGTGATAACAACATAATCCAAGGACGTTTTTTCCCCATCCCCCTGCAAACTGAGTATTGTTTTTGAGACTGGGAAGGAAAGTAATTGGGTCACGCAGTTTTAGACCCACTGCCCTAGAAGCTGTTGTTTAGCTGTTATTAGAGGAGTGTTTTAAGAGTGTTTTGGCAATGTTGCAAAGCACAGGGACACTATTCTGTCATTAGCCATGTTAGCATCACACAATAAGGCTTGGAAGAGAAGCAGGACTAAGACTAGCAATGGGGATTGGATTCTGTATCTGCATTATTATACACCAGCTCAAGGAAAGGTGGATTGCACTGGAACTCAATAGTGGAGAAAAGCTTTATTTTCTTCAATAATGATACAGCTGGTCCTCGACTTACGACAAGTTGCTTAGCAACCACTCAAAGTTACAACACACCCAGTAAAAGGAACTTACAACCCAGATTCAAAGTTATGATGTCTGCCCCTCCCCCAGTCACGTGACCACATTTTGGACACTTAGCAACCAACCCATTTCCAGTGTCCTGCAGTCAAATGACCATCGTTTATGACATTTTTGCCAGAAACTGGCATTTACTTCCAATTTCTGACAAATAACATCCCATAGCAAACAATGGGTTCACTTAACATGGTGTTTGGCTAATGACTATGGCAAAAGGTCATAAAACTGGATGACACATGATGACCGCTTTACACCCATCACAACTTACAATCAAAACTGCAGGCTCAATTACAGTTGCAAATCGAGGACTATCTATATGGATAATGAATGGAATCCTAAATGTTGCAGGCCTGATCAAGTTGGGCAAATCTCAGATTCCTTATTAGAATCTTCGTGTTTCTCCATTCTGCATATTTGAGCTTATCAGCTAGAATCCATTAGTTTTCTTCAGAGTGCTACAAAACAACAACCAAAGATATTGCATTATAAGTAATACTTTATAAAAATAGGCCACGCTTTTGTAACTGCAATGCTTTTTAGCCATTCTGAATTGTGGCCTTCCCTCCCCTTAAACATACATTTAAGTTGATTTGTTCATGTCAAGATATCACTTCAGACACACAGCTGATGTGCCAACATAAACATTACAGGGAGATTAATATTTTGACAGTGAATTATTCTTTTTTCAGGAAAAAAAAACGAGGTGGTTTAGCGAGCCTTGAATCAGAAAGCTGTGGCTGTAACTGAACTGCACCAGAAATGATTTATAGGGTTCAGTGATACTAACATCATAAATCTTGCCCTGCATGCAGGTAAAACCAGCACTATACCCACTGTGCTCCTACCATAAACCATTTTAATGTTTCTGTCAGGGGAGTTAATGCTCATCTCCTGACCACAGAAACTGCATGGAATCTTCAAACAGCAAAAGAAGGGAAGGATGTGGAAATTAACAGTTGATAAACTACATTAAAAGCATATTTATTATCAAATAAGGAAAATAAATCTACAGCCAAATATCATTTTGGCAACAAGAGGGCATCGCTTGTTCCCCCCAAAGATTGGACAGCCTTCTTCAACCTGGTGCCCTCCAGTTGTATTGGACTGAAATTGCCATTAATGGGAATTATGATCCATTGTACTGTCTCTAGCTGGTGTAGGGTCAATGGAAATTGATTTAGTGGTTGGCTAATATGACCAAACAGAAGAGGACACTGCTATTCATTTTTTAAAACCCTGCTTGTTTTTAATTCAAGCCTTTTCTGTGATTCAACATTCAACTTCCAAAGTTACAAAAAAAAAAAATATTCTTTTTCATTTTAAGTGCAAATATACTATCAGGCCCAAAAGCCAAGGTCAAATAAAAAAATAGCTACTTTCTGTATTTGTGAAAGAGCAGCTTTCGCAGAAAATTGGGATATGGGATTTTAGTTGTTTTAGAAAAGAATATAATTTTAAAAGTTGTGATATAATGAAACGTTTATTCCAGACTAACTTAATTAGTAATGATTAGTAAAACAATAACTGTTGATAAATACAAAATATAATGTAGACTTGTTTTCTTTGTTCAGTGGCTAAAACGCTGAGCTTGTCGATCAAAAGGTCGGCAGTTCAGCGGTTCGAATCCCTAGCGCCGCATAACAAGGTTACCTGTTACTTGTCCCAGGTTCTGCCAACCTAGCAGTTCAAAAGCACGTAAAAAATGCAAATAGAAAAATAGGGACCACCTTTGGTGGGAAGGTAACAGCATTCCGGGCACCTTTGACATTTAGTCATGCCGGCCACATGACCATGGAGACATCTTCAGACAGTGTTGGCTCTCTGGCTTTGAAACGGAGATGAGCACCACCCCCTAGGGTAGGGAACGACTAGCACATATATGCGAGGGGAACCTTTTCCTTTACCTATTTCCAAGTTGATATTTTTAGGGTTTTTTCCTTTTTTTTTTTTTAAGGTTAAAGATTGTCTTGTTAATTGTGCATGTATAAGAAAAATAAATAAAATACACATATATTTTAAAAAGCCTAAATTCCTAATCTACAATATGACAAAAATCTCTGGAAAAATGCAATTGTGTTGAATGAAACTTAATTTGTTTCTGGAACTTCAGATATGAAACCATGAGGGTCAATAAAAGTACAAATCTAATTCACCATTCAATGTGGATGTTGGCTAGTAATTGAAGCCCATGATTTTACTGTTTTTAATAGTAATAACGTCTACTGAATGACATGTTTTGTAGGAGTGTTATTACACAGTTCTCATGCTTCTCCTACTCTGCCGAGGGCTCTGTTTTACTCTTTCTTGAGCTATACTGAGTTTTTATTTAGACAGCACTGAAGTTAGATAATGTTAAATGTTGACATGGACACTTTAGCCCTACAGTTAGTTAAATATCTTCCTTGGCAGCCAGCATTATTGTTTAAAATAAATAAATAACAAAATTAGCATTTGTAATTCTATACATCTTACATATAATAACTATACTTCATTACATGTTTTAATTAATTAGAAAGGGGCTATTATGAATAGCTGCATCCCCTTCACAGCAGACCCATGGACAGCTTCAATGCTGGCTGAGGAATTCTGAGAGTTGAAGTCCACACATCTTGAAGTTGTCAAGTTTGAAAAATACTGCTTTAGTTCAAAGCTCTGGTCTTTGGCTCTGAGATCCAGTTCTAGTTTTTGGACCAATTAAAGCTTATCATATGGTTAACTCTTGCTTACACAGAGACATTTTGTTAACTATAACAACATGGACCCCTGTTGTTGCTGCTGCTGCTTCTAATATAATGGCATGTTAATTCCTAGTCACAATGTGTCAGGCAGCAGCAGGCAACTCAACACAAATCCTGGGTCTTTTAAAATCAGTCCCCCAGAAATTGTATGATCTTCCTATTTTGTTGCCTGTGCTTCTGGATGTGTGCATGAAAGATGCTTTGTTTATTTTTCTGGCACAGAGTTAACTTTAACATGTGATTATTTTAATTGAAGAAAACATCTCTTGACATCCTATGAATCAACACTTGAAGCAAATCATCTCCATTTGCTTAGAGAGAGAGGATGAATGCATTCTAGCCTGTGTCAATCTCAGTGCTTTCATTTTAATCTCAAAGACATTTGGTTATACAAACAGAATACAGCAGAACAGTGTGAAATAGATTTTCTGGATTTACACTACAGTATTTTGCTTGGCTAGTTACTTGTATTCATCTTACAAAGAGCTTTGTAATCATTCCATCTCAACATAATACAGAGTGCATTTTTAATGCCTGGTTTGTACTAGACTGCAGGGGTGTCAAACTGGCGGCCCTTTGGGCTGGATGCATTACGTGCAGGCCACGCCCACCTCAGCTCCGCAAAGTGAAAAAATGTGATATGTCACATGATGGCAACGTGACGCGGCGAGTTTGACACCCACATATTAGAGGGAGAACAGCTTATTTTCTTCCAAATCTTTGATGATAGCCTTTTGCTCAATTTGTGCTCAGGGAAGATTCTGCAACCGCCAGTGCTAATAATCCAGTAAATAAATATTGATTGATTAATAATCTAATCAACTGATATTGGCTTTTATATTTTCATTTTATGTTATTAATTCTGTCAGGAGTCTTGGCGAAATAGAACCACATGTAAGCCAAATGAATGAATGCTGGCTTGTCCGCAGGAAGATTCAAAAGAAGCCACGATGGAGGAGGGCATCATAGCCACCATCTTCACTTCTTTGAAATTTCACTCTCCATAGTGATGACCCCAAAATGAATGACTGAATGAATAGATCCACCTGCAAATGATCAGGTTGACTGGTTTCGAGGAAATTGGTCATTGGCTTCATTTTGTTGTTTAGAAGCCCAAAACAAACAAATAAATATTCCAACTTATTTGTGTGTTCTGAAGAACAGTTTATTTTCTGTTTAGACCCAAGGTTGTAATTCCTATTTCAGTCAATGTCACAAAACTGTACAGCAACTTTTGGAGAAACACTGAGGGCTATGCCTGCATCTGAAAGAACTGCAGATATCTCAGAAAAAGCTGCTCCCACAGTATCGCAGTGGGACAGGATGCTCGATTGCCACACAGGGCGACATTTTCTCTTAAAACATGTTATCCTTTTTAAAAAAGAAATCAACCAGATTCTTAAAGGTCTAGAGCAGGGGTGTAAAACTCGCAGCCCATGGGCCAGATCCATCATGTGCTGGCCACGCCCACCCCCAGTTTAGCAAAAGGGGGAAAGTTCCCATACATCATAAGACGACAAGGTGTCATCTTGAGTTTGACACTCCTGGCCTAGAGTGATTATACCAAATAGAATCATGGAGCTGAAGTCCCAATTTTGTGTGGTGTAAAGATGAAATAATCCAAAGGTTCAATTCATACAAAATACTAAACCCTTGGAGTCCTTAGTGTTCTCTAAGCTTGTTTGTTTTCTTGCAAAGATTTCATTACCCAACCTAACATCAACAGGATTATACAGTTCAACACTGAGTTACAAATATTCTCTTCAGCTAAGTGTTGATTTGCTTAATCATGGATTATGAAATACATCTGAGTTGATTCATACAACAGTTACAACCCTAAACAGGTGATTGGGTTCACAGAATTATATACCTCACACAAATCATATTTTGGCATAGTCAACCAAATAGCTCTAATATTCTTAAATTGCACAGGCACTAATATGAAAAGAAGCACAACAAAAGAATGCTTGGCTTTCGTGTTCCATTTCAGGTACCCCTTTTATTCAAAAACAGCATCTTGTCAAAATGGCCCCTCATTGTTGAGGCTATATGTATACATTTCAATAAGACTTTTGGAAATCTATGATGATACAGTAGAACCATTTTCTCATTTGGCTTTCCAAAAACTTAGGAAAAAAATTCCATTTTCTCTGGGGATTGCATTCCCTAATCTCGACCACTACCGTTATATTGGATTATGACTACAATACTAAAATCCACAGTATAATAGTCAGATGGTCAGATGATGGGATTTGTTGTCAATACATTGGGAGGTTTCCAGGTCAACAAAGGTGATCTTTGGGTAAATAACTTCAGGTTAGGGAATAGGACCAGCTCCCTCCCTCCCTTTCTCAACTATGATTTAATCAGTCACACTAGATTTCCCTCTGTCTGGTTCCATCCAGAAATATCCAAATGACCTTTCAGGGTATTTTTTTCCATCAATTGTCTTTGACTTGCACTATGTGAAATGATGATTATGCCCACAGGAATTTCTTCAGAGTGCTTAAGCCCAAAAGAAAAACATAGCACCAACCCTTCCTCTAGAAGAGTACAAACATTTCCTTAAACTTCAGCATCTCAAGGGGGAAATTGACAGAATAAACTTTTCACCCAGAAAGCCAGCACAAGCAGCACTGGAGCTGTGTCCAGCACCTCCTCCCTACATTCTTGTATCATTGATTTATCTACAGTTTTGCCAATAAAAGCAATCACATTCTCTGATTCTGGCTTTATTACAGCGGAAAAGAGGCCAAAGTCAATGACATGATTGTATGTTTTTATTAATGGGAAAAAGGTGTGGAAGCCAGCAACATTTCAGCTCCTGTGCTTCTGTGACTGTCAGCTTGAACATCTTCTCCCAAAGATCAGTCAAGGGGCACCAATTTCTAGAAACAATAATAGATTTAGTATAAGGTTATAAAACAATAAGAATGTACATTATAAAATCACACAACCTCTCATAACCTTTTTTTATCATGAGAACTTTCTTTAGTTGCCTCTAACTATGGCACAAACAGGCTGGGACCTTTTATTTTTGCCATGTTCCTAGGATATTGTCACATCAGCCCAGGGGTGGGCTTCAAACATTTTAGCAAGGGGTTCTCTGCCTGGTTGCTGGGTGGGTGTGGCCATGGTGGACATGGCCTAGTCGATCTCCTGCACCACAGCGGGTGGGGGCATTTTTGCCCTGCCCAGGCTCTGGAGGCTTTCCTCGATCCTCCAGGAGGGTGAAAGTGGCTTCCCCAGGATCTGGAGGTCCTCTTCCCGAACTTCCAGTAGGCCCGTTTTTCACCCTCCCAAGCCCTCATGCGCCCTGCACTTACCTGCATCTAAAACAGGCTGTGTGGGGACTCCTGGGAGGGGCGGGGTGGTGAGGCCAGCCAGGAGTGGGATTTGGGGGTTCTCCGAACTGCACAGAATCTTAGCTAGAGGTTCTCCCGAACCCCTGCGAACCCCCAGCAGCCCACCCCTGCATCAGCCCCAACTAATGAATGAGGCAGGCTTTAGATTTCTTAGCTTTACCAGCATTAAAGTAGCAGTTCTCCACTAATTCCTATGCCATCCAAAACGAGCCATTAAAATCCTTTTTATTTTGTCATTCGTTGCTTTAAAGAGAAGTCGGGTGACTCACAGTGATCAAAAGAAAGACAGAAGGGGGATTGGCAATCCAGACGTTGTGTCAGTAATTTTTGTGTAGGTACAATTTTCTGCCTGCTCATGGTGGGTAGATAGCTCATCAATCAAGCAATGGGGAAAGGGCAATAATTCTGGCTCCCAAAGATTAAAACTTACAATTTCACCTGGAAAAGTCCAAGTTACAATTTCCCTGACATCTCCAGGTATGGTTGGAAAGATTCCTCTTTTTGAAATAGGCAGCCTTGAGTCAGAAGAGACTGGTTTGGCTTCATGTAATACAGAAATTTCTTTCAGTGTTTTGGGTTCTTTGCTCTCCTGGCTGAAAAAGATTTGAGAATGCATCTGAATGAAGTTAATGGCACAAAAAACACTCACTGCTTCCTGCAAAATCTTTTCTTGTATTTCCCAAAATTCAACCCTCCATTTAGAAAAATAGGCAAAGGATTAGTTCTCTGCAATGTATGGAATAGACCTTGGATTCAAGTTATACAGTTTGGGTTGGGCTAGTTGCTAGAGAGAGAGAGAGACTGAATAGAAAGTTTCAATTAGGAAATAAAGAAGGAAAATATGATTCTGCTTCTCTGGCTGATATGCATCACTTGAGAAGCCGTAAGTATTTTTAGACCTCCAGAAGTTGTGAATGCTCCAACACTGGAAGTTTTTAAGAAGATATTGGATAACCATTTGTCTGAAGCGGTGTAGGGTTTCCTGCCTAGGCAGAGGGTTGGGCTAGAAGACCTCCAAGGTTCCTTCCAAGACTGTTATTCTGTTAAGTATATAGCTGTAATAATACTAGAATCACAATCCTTTTACAGGCTGGACCTTGTTATAACTTAGAGGAGGCTTTGAAGCCAAACGAGTGGTTTTTTTTTTAAATGTCTCTTGATGATGCCATGATACTTTTTTCCTAGCATGTTTGCAGAAATATTCTTTTGGGTATTCTAGGCAGGATTACTAAGAACTGCCTCCCATATTCAGCAGAGTAAGGCAGAATGAAGCAAAATGCAGGAAGTGGTCAAAAAAGTCAAGATGAAGACCCACCAGAATCACATCATCAAGGCTCATCTCCTTTTATGGTTGCTGTGTATGTGACACATGGAAAGAGGGTTCTTTGATCATTGGTGGCAGCTGCCATGTTGACTTTTTTTTTCTCTTCCTGAAAAAGGAAGCAATAGTATGGATGCAATGCAGTCAGCTAGAGTCAGAGCATATTTCTCAGTCCCTAAATTGAAAAAAAAGGTTGGAGATGATATAAAATGTAGTATAATTCAACTAGACTGTGCCTATTTTGTGGCATATCTGGCCAAAGAATCCCTTGCGCTGGTCCTGGTCTGGTTTGAATGATGGTCTTGCTCAAGAAATAAGCTCTTTCTAGAATCTAGAGAGTCCATCATACATACAATAACCATAGTTTCTTGGAACCTGAAAAGGGAGAGGATCTTGAAGAGGTTCATATAGATAAAAATGTTTATGGTTTACAACTTTGCTTTACAAAAAAAGATTCAAGAGCAAAACTAAGAAAATAATTTAAAAATTGAAAGGACAGTTTTCTGAAATAAAGGAGTGCCCTTTGTAATAAAGAATAGAATAGAATTTTTTATTGGCCAAGTGTGATTGGACACACAAGGAATTTATCTTGGTGCATATGCTCTCAGTGTACATAAAGGAAAAGTTACGTTCATCAAGAATCATAAGGTGATCACTTAATGATAGTCATAGGGTACAAATAATCAGGAAACAATAGCAATATAAATTGTAAGGATACAAGCAACAAAGTAATAGTCATACAGTCATAAGTGGAAGGAGATGGGTGGTGGGAACAATGAGAAGATTAATAGTAGTGCAGACTTAGTGAATAGTTTGACAGTGTTGAGGGAATTATTTGTTTAGCAGAGTGATGGTGTTCGGGAAAAAACTGTCCTTGTGTCTAGTTGTTCTGGTGTGCAGTGCTCTATAGCATCGTTTTGAGGGTAGGAGTTGAAACAGTTTATGTCCAGGATGTGAGGGGTCTATAAATATTTTCACAGCCCTCTTTTTGACTCGAGCAGTATATGGGTCCTCAACAGAAGGCAGGTTGGTAGCAATTGTTTTTTCTGCAGTTCTAATTATCCTCTGAAGTCTGTGTCTGTCTTGTTGGGTTGAAGAACCAAACCAAACAGTTATAGAGGTGCAGATTGGAGACTCAATAATTCCTCTGTAATAAAGGGCCTATGATCATTGTAAGTATATACCAGTATATAAATGCAGTGATTAGCTAAACTGCAATGAATACTGGGAGAAAGCTTTGAGGAAGAAATGAAAGATAATTCTTATGATTATGATTGGAATTAAGGCTGTAATTAACTCTGAATTCACATTGACAGCACAGGACTTGAGCTGAGGAGCTGGAAAGTGACAGCACAGGACTTGAGCTGAGGAGATGTTGCTTAATATATGGCCCTGGGCGTGCACAGACCAAAAACCTCTCAGTCTTAAATACCTTGAAGCTATATTGTAAAAGTAATCTTTGTTAACCTCCTTAAACCTTTGTTGACCACCTTAAAGAAGACCTCTGTCCCTCCTAAGGTATAGAAGATGGTATTTATTTATGTATTTGTGTATTTATTTCAGAACATGAAAGAAAAAACACTGTGGACTTGGTGGTCTGAGAAGAACTAAGGACTTCACCATTCAACCCTGAGCTACACATATTCCTTTCAGTTATAAAAATCATTGTCCCTACAAATTTTTAAAGTGGAACACTTGAAGTGGAACACTTCATAAAACAGTAAATAGAGAGACAAAAGTCAGGAGGTAAACTAAGTTTTTATTGGCCTTTTTAAAAGCCCTGAGGAGTTTTGAATATATTTTTATTCAGTTCAATCTGTTTCCCAGAGATAACCTTGATTCATGAGCTAATTTTAGCATTTTTTTACCATTATTTTTATTATTATTGTTAAGGCTTGGCCATTTTTCGAATGTCAGTCAGTTTATTTTCTGTGGCACGACCTTTGAATTTATAGCAGGTAATTAAAATGTCTGTGCAGGATCTCTATCTCAGCCTATTCCTACGTTATTTTTAGTACATGCTTCTTCTCTTTCTAAATTGATTTTGAAAGATTGTGGCTGTACATTTGATGACCTGTGTGCGTTTATCAAGGATGGTGCAGCGAAATACACAGCACTGGAAATCCCATCTGAATATTCAACTGCTTGTTGGCAAGAGTATGTTAACATGTCATTTCTGTCACTGATTTTCAATGCACTTCATGAGGTAGTAAAAGTTGCTTCTCGGAGGAGCCTGGCTTCATAAAAGTGTTCCTGCTCCTTGATGTTCTCAGCAGAGGATGGGAAGGAAAACACAGCTTTGAATAGCTCACATTGATTGCAGCAAATCGAGTGTAGGAGAGCAAATAGTATATCTCTGACCCAAGCTAGTATGTAACAGAACTGAACATCTATTCAGAGTCACTGGACCAGGTCCAAGTCATGAGCGTAAATTTACTTGTATCATCTTTGCAGAGAGGATTTGTAGTCCCTCGTGCCTCTGTTTGATTCTGAAAGACTGTTTATTTGTTTAGGCCTGTAATGATATTATCCACAGGGCTAGAGCCACACAGGGAGGATCAGGAATTCCTGCTGGAGAAACTGTGTTTTATTACCCTGACAGCCTTTCGTGACACAAGCCAACAGTGACTTTTGTTTGTTGATACTCTCTACGGCTGTTGCTCCTTCTCTCTTGCAAAATGGGGGAGTCTATGCTTAGAAAAAGCAAAGTAGATATTGGTGCTACAATCTGTAGGCTATAAGCCATAATCTCTTTCTTTCTTTCTTTCTTTCTTTCTTTCTTTCTTTTTTTCTTTCTTTCCTTCCTTCCTTCCTTCCTTCCTTCCTTCCTTCTTTCCTTCCTTCCTTCCTTCTTTCTTTCTTTCCTTCCTTCCTTCCTTCTGTCTTTCCTTCTTTCCTTATTTCTTTCTTTTTCTTTGTTTCCTTCTTTCTATCTCTCTCTCTCTCTTTCCTTCTTTCATTCCTTCTTTCTTCCTCTGTTCTTTTCTTTCTTTCTTTCTCTCTCTCTTTCTTTCTCTCTCTCTCTCTCTCTCTGTTTTTACAGGTATTCACATTTCCAAGATGGCATGAAACCTGAAATGTGCCATGCATGTTTACTCAGTATTCAATTGGCTTATTTTACAGTACAACACAGATAGTCCTTGTTTAGTGATTGCTTTGTATAGTAAGCATTCACAGTTACAACAGCGACAAAAAGTAACTTTGTAACCACTTTTCACATTTACAATCTCTACTGGTCTGTAAAGCAAAGAAAAGTTGAATCATAAGTTCAACAAGTTGACACACAGTTTCACTTTCATTTAGTAGGCAGTAAAATGTGACTGTCACATGATGTGTTGCTTAAGGACCGCATCAGTTAATAGCTAAATTTCTGGTCCCAATTGTCAGTGTTAAGTGAGGACCATGTGTACGTACTTTTCAGTACCATCATGATTCCAAGTGGTCACTAAACAGAGTGGTCAATAAACAATGAAAAAATATGTAACTTGAAAAAATATGTATCAAATTGCACCCTTAGACAACTGTCATTAAGTATACTTGGGGATACTGGCGCCCACATTAGCGCTGTGCAGTTTTTGGATTCAAAGACATAAAGATGCCTCAGAGGGTGCGGTGATTTGAATTCACACCTTTCATCCAAAGGCCACACACTCCAGGATTGTAGGGAAGCAGCAGTTGTATAATTCTAAGAAAATGTGTGGCTGCTTTAAATAATTGCAAACAGGTGCTGCCTTCATGGCTCACTGGATTCCTAAGCACTCTTTTGCATTCTAATCTGAAGCACTGAGCAGCTGTAACACACACAAACACACACAAATGCACATTATCATTAATTTCTAAGTAGGTTTACATAAGAAATAATGATACCTAGACATCTTACTTATTTGCTTCAATTGTACAGGCTGGTTGTTGTTACTCAACACATCTAGATTTCCAATAAAAAGCAAAAATCTCATTAAATTAAATCTACGGGTTGCAGCCCACGCTAAAAACCAACCTGTGGTTTATTTTTTGTCTTGGTTTAGCTGAATCTGTAAAGGCCAGCTCCTTGTGGCTAAATCCAAACCACAGTTCAGCCAAACCTCAGTTTATCAGGGCGAGAATTAATTTTGCAGCTAGATTTACTCACACACCCTGACAGAATACGCAAGCAGAGATACAACCTATTTTCCAGAGCACCAGAAGGCAAGACAAGAAACAACGGATGGAAATAATCAAGGAGAGAAACAACCTAGCATTAAAGAGAAATTTCCTGACAGTTGGAACCATTAATTAACCAGTGGTTTGCCTCCAGAAGTTGTGAGCGCTTCATCACTGGAGGCTTTTAAGAAGAAACTGGACAACTATTTGTCTGAAATGGTATAGGGTCTCCCGCTTGAACAGGGGGTTGGACTAGATGACCTCCAAAGTCCCTTCCAACTCTGTAATTCTGTTTAAAAAATTGAACTAAACTACACTCATGCACATCTTCTGAAAATATTACCAAAGTGGCTTTTTACTGCCTTCCTCTGGGATTTTTTTTTTTTAAATTTCCCAGACTAAACAATACTCCTAAAATTCCCAGGCAGTCCCCTCATTAAAATTATAGCCATGGCCAACCTTGATGAGCTTTTGAAGTCAGCCAAAGTCAGAAAAGTGCTGAATACAGAAATAAATTTATATATCTGAGACAAAATAACTACTGGAAAGAGAACCTTGGGGTGCAGCATTCCTGTAGCTTAAGGTAAGTAAATGCTGTAGCATCCACTTTTTCCAGCATACCTACATTTAGGAAAAATTGCTGTTTTTGTAGAAATCCACGGAATAAATGCCACAATCCTTAGGAATAACTTGGAAACAACTGAGTTCAACATGGGCTTAATAGTGCCAGAATAGACTATGAAATGCAAAGTCAGGTTGTATAAATCTTATCCCAAAGGTTCTGTTCAAAAGGCAACTGGACTTTCTCTATTTTCTTCCTTGAAAACTGAAGAAGCTTCTTGAATGAGAAGCAAAACATTTTCAAAGAAAAACCCAAGGAAGTCCAATTGCCTGTTGAACAGCACCTCTGAGAATCTCCATAGACACTTGTATAAATCTTGTCTATTTGAAAGATAATATACCTTTTTGTTAGCAAACTAGAAACTGAATCTGAAGAATTCAGTTTTGATCAAGAAAGCAATATTTTCACATCCATTTCCCTTCTTAAATTCAAAATAGAATATTATAATAAACCCAAAGCTACTATTGCTTCTGGAAGCACTGATTTTACCCTGTAGTTCTGCTAAAAACTCTTAACATGCAAATAATATATACTATATACAGAGCAGGGAAATTGTGCCAAGGTTCCACCTATGTTTACATGATGTATACTGTACAAACCATGAGGTATTTAATGTAACTTTGCTGCAGGAAATACATAAGTTACACCTCATGCTTTCCTGAAGTTCTCCAGAACCCCTGTCCTTTGCCAACCAATTTAGACAGCAGAGTTTGCTACCACAGCCTGACAGCAAAGTGTCTCAGGACCATACAGAATGACATTGCAATCCCTGGAGGAAAATGGAAGGAAATGGGAGAAAGGAGAGCGGAACAGAACTACAATGAATCAAAAAGCTCAGAGAGGGCTGCCTGCCACCTCCAAAAATGTAGTTGGAGGCTTGTTTTAGTGTAACTTAAATTTTAAAGAATGCAAAGATTATTTAAAGAGGCAGTCCTCTGGAGAGGACCAAGAATGCTCATTTTTCTTTTCGAGTTGATTGATTATCTAGTTGAGATGATCTGAAACTCCCCCTTTTCTAATACCTGTGGCTTGATCCTGCCCTTTTGTAGAGTGCTGCCCCAAGCATACAAAGATTTATCCTAAAAAAATATGATCATGTACAGAATATAATGGGGGGGGAGAGAAATCCGCATAAAATCACTCTATACATAAAGCTGGGGTCTTCGGGGTTTATTTGGATTTGTGAGGGTTTTTTTAAAAAAACAAAGCAAAACAAAACTTCATTCTTGGCACTAGTTCGGCCCCATCAAATTGCAGGTAATTTTTCATGACAACTGGAGTGTTGAATTTGCCTAAGTAGTTTTTGTTTAATTCTGCTGGATTTATTTTAGAGAGAGGTGCCGAACACTAACACACTAAATATAGACTATTTTGTCAACCTACTGCAGAAAGAGACATAGCACAGGGCTTTTTCTTATAATTGTTGGTAGGGGAAGAATCCGTGTACTTTATGAAAATCAGACACTTTCTGCAGGGCAGGTTATATCTAAACAGCGCTTCAAGGGTCTTTAGCAAGTGTATAAACAATTCAAGCAATTGCCAAAAATCGTTTACAAATAAAGCTTTTGGCGAGCCTTGTCCAAGTTGAGCAAAAATTACAATGCTTTTGCTCTTTTCCCCCCCGCTCTTCTTTCCATTAAGGGAAGGGAGGGGGGGAAGGCCAAGGGTAACAAAGAACATTGGTTATTCAGCTTGACTAGCCTGAACTGGAACTCCCTCTTTGCGTTGACCAGTGCTACATATAGGTTAATTTCCACATGGAGCTGTAGAAATTCTATCCCTGGTTTGTGAAGTTCAGGTCAACCAAAGCATGTTAATCTGTTTAGCATGTGTGCCTTGTGGAGGAGGCAGACCACCATCAAGCCCGGGGAGCTGCAGCAGCCATCACTACAGTCCTTGGGGGTAGTTAATAAAGAGCTGAAGGGAAAGACATTTATAAAGAGCTCAGTTTGTAAGGGGGGACAGGTTGGGGCATAGGTTTGAGGTTTCCCGGCTTGAGGAAAACTGAGAACTGTACAGATTGCTTATAGCAGGAGCCACCCAGCCTCTGTATCAGGGCTCCAAGTGAAAGAGAAAGAAGAAGAAGAATGGTTGACAACATCATTGTGATTGAAGAGGTGTTAGAAACTACTGTTGCAGAAGAAATCCCACTCAAGTCTTTGGTCCTAACTCAAAAGGGGTGATTTCCCAGGGGGGGAAAAAACCGGCAGACCAAGTTTCTCACAAGTTCATTCCTACCAAATTCAATTCGATCCAAATCAAATCTTTATTACAGTCAAACACCAGCATTAAGAGGGTGGGGTACAAGCAATTTAAAAGCATAGGAGTCAGATGAGGGGGAAAAATATGAAACCTAGAAGATATAAATATATATATATATATATATATATATATATATATATATATATATATATATATATATATATATATATATATATATATGTTTTTAAACAGAAAGTATATACAGGTACTCCTCAACTTCTGACCATGATTAAGGCCAAAGTTTCTGTGGTTAAGCAAGACAGTTGTTACTTGAATTTTGCCCCATTTTATGACTTTTCTTGCCACAGACGTTAAGTGAATAACTGCATTTATTAAGTTAGCTTACACAGTTGTTAAATGAATCTGACTTTGCTTGTCGGAAGGTCAGAAAAGGGAATGACATGACCCTGGGACACTGCAACCGTTGTAACTATTGACCAGTTGTCAAGAGTTTGGATTTTGATGATGTGACCACGGGGATCCTGCAACACTCCACAGTCATAAGTGTGAAAAAGGATCATAAGCAGTGGTGAAATGTAAAATTTGTTACTACCGGTTCTGTGGGCGTGGCTTGGGGGGGTAGTAATGTGACTGAGTTGGTGTGGCCAAGTTTTTTTTTTTTAACTTTTAAAACCATTTTTTCTACAACCTCTTCAGCGGAAGAGGCTGTTAAAAATGATTTTAAAAGCCTCTGACAATCAGGCAACTCAGCTGGCATCGTCAGAGGCTTTTAAAAGCATTTTTTCTACAACCTCTTGAAGAGGTTGTAGAAAAAATGCTTTTAAAAATATTTTTAAAAGTCTCTGATGATCACGCAACTCAGCTGGGCATGGGTGGGGGCAGGGAGTTTTTGCTACCGGTTCTCCGAACTACCTGCCACCATTACTACCGGATTGGGCGATCCGGTCCGAACTGGGAGCATTTCACCCCTGATCATAAGTCACTTCTTTCAGTGCCTTTGTAACTTCAAATGGTCACTAAATGAATGGTTGTAAGTCGAGGATTACCTATATAAAAAGCCAAGAGTCTAAAGAAAGCTAAAAGGAAGGGGTAGGAGCATTAAATGTTGCAGAGGAGCATAAAAGTTAATATGGGGGAAACTATTTCTATCAAGTTATAGAACTCTGGTATTAATAAAGGAGAATATTTATAGCTCAGGGTTGACATGACTCTCTCTCTAGTATGGCAGACTAGATGCTCATTAAATCTAATTTATGGCAGAGATCATCATCCAATGAATTTTAAACGTGGCTGAGCAGAACCTGGCAATATTGTATATGGTGGTAGGATTGGTATCTGAAAGCAAGAGGGATTGTCCGATGTGTTCTCCGAGTATTTATTGTATGCAGTAATGGTGAGATGAGGCTTGTACTATGATTTTGAATCTATGGCACATGTCCCAGAGATGGCAGGCAGAGTCCTCTCTGCTGGCACGCATGCCATTGCCCCAGGTCAGATCTCTGTGATGTTTATTTTGTGAGCTTCTCTTTCCCTGCAAATGACGAAACAGAAGCTCACGAAAGAAAAAGATCTTACCTCTTGCTGAGCTGCCGGTGTTGGAATGCCCCGCCTCATGCCCTCATGCTGGTCTTCGGGTCTCTGCTGCAAATGTGCACATGTCCGTTCATGCGCGCATGTCCACGCGTGCACACAGACCTTTCAGTTTGGGCACACACACGTGCACAATTTGGGCACTCAGTGTCTAAAAGGTTCGCCATCACTGGGCTCCTGTCTGTAATACAACACTGGAGAAACACATATTCTGTTGCCTACCAAATTCATTGTCACTTTATCCCCAAGCGTGCATGAACTTTCGCTTTAGCCATCGCTATACAATTCTCAGACACTTTTAAAGATCGTATAATTTTTGCTAAAAAGTAGGGTAGGACATTCTGACCACAATGACAAGTTGATAAAAATTAATAAATATTTTTTTCTGTTTGGGATGTTGATTCATTTATCCCTATGAATTCATTAGATCCTTTCTCCAGGAGTTCAAGGAGTTTTCAGAGTTTTCAGAGGAAGAGGACTGTTCTGATGTAGAGCATTTAGCTAGCTGATTTAAACATGTTTGGATGTGTCCTATTCAGTGGTAAAATCCAAATTTTTTTAATACCGGTTCTGTGGGCGTGGCTTGGTGGGCGTGGTGTGGCTTAGTGGGCATGGCTTGGTGGGCATGACAGGGAAAGGATACTGCAAAATCTCCATTCCCACCCGACTCCAGAGGAAGGATACTGCAAAATCCCCATTCCCTCCCCACTCCTAGGGGAAGGATATTGCAAAATCTCCATTCTCACCCCACTCTGGGGCCAGCCAGAGGTGGTATTTGCCGGCTCTCCGAACTACTCAAAATTTCTGCTACGGTTCTCCGAACTACTCAAAATTTCCTCTACTGGTTCTCCAGATCCTGTCAGAACCTGCTGGATTTCACCCCTGGTCCTATTGAACTAACAGAATAACTAAGAAGTTCTTGGTGTAGGTTTCAAATCTCCATCTCTGTCTTTCTTTCTCTCTCCCTACCCCACTCCATATTTTTTTTTCCCAGACATAGACATTTAAAGCATTTTCAGTTAATCAAAATATTTGCTGATGAGTATTTATTTTTTCAAGATTTTGCTTTTGGATTTAGACTTCCTTTTAAACAACACATAGACTGCAATATTAATTTGCTATAAAACCAAATCAGACTGAGATTATTCTGCCCTGGCTCTGGGATCAGTCACTGGTGTGAATATATCTATTAGCGTAAAATAAGCAATTAGAAACACATCTTTCAGCATTCAACCGCTTAGCATACCATGCTGCAGCCATATGTCCCAAAAGCAAACAAAAGGAAGGGTGAACTCTTGAGGCCTCCTTCTTGATATCACTCCACCAACCAAAAAAAGAAGAAGACTGAACAAATATAGTAGAGGGAGGGATATCAAATAAACTGAAGGTTGTTTTAAAACTTTGAATAAACTTTTCGCCCTTCACACTGCCAAACTCCTGCCACGGGTTCATTCATCCTTACCTAGCTCCCCTACCCATTCCAGCTAAACTAAACAATAACTGACAAAAAACACCATTTCCAGCGTTTAAGTGACATCAATCATTATTCCACTTTTCTGACCATAACTGGGTCCACAATGTGGCTTCCACAGTGTCTATCAAAGAACAAAAACAGACCACAAGTGTCAGGCCTGCATACCAGGATTTGCGACTTTCTTCAACTCGGGGACAGCATCCAGAACTTTATAACTTTGTTAAGAGCCACATTTTCTGGCCTTTTTTTTTTTTTT
Organism: Arizona elegans; assembly: GCA_022577455.1. Lineage (NCBI taxonomy): Eukaryota > Metazoa > Chordata > Lepidosauria > Squamata > Colubridae > Arizona > Arizona elegans. The sequence continues at coordinate 62,831,698 of JAKOOJ010000008.1, forward strand.
AATTTGATTTATATGCCGCCCTTCTCCAGAGACTCAGGGCGGCTTACAATGCATTAAGCAATAGCCTTCATACTTTTGTATATTTATACAAAGTCAGCTTATTGCCCCCACAAACTGGGTCCTCATTTTACCTACCTTAGAAAGGATGGAAGGCTGAGTCAACCTTGAGCCTGGTGAGATTCGAACTTACAGTAACACGCAAACACTAAAAAATGCAAAAGGAAAAAAAAAGTTGTCTCTTCGTTTAGTCCCGAATGGGATAGTGCAGTGTTCTTCCAGCGGCTGGGGAATTATGGGAGTGGAAGTCCAAACATTTTGAAGTTGGTAAGTTGGAAAAACACTGGGTTGGCCCTTCCTTCTTTGGACTTGGAATGGCAAGTTGGAAGATTTCCTGAATTTGCACACCAGTCCAAAAAACAAGTGGCAACTGTGACCAGGAAGAGCTTTGCACAATTTCATCTTCTGCACAAATTGCACCTGTATCCAGACCAAAAGGGGCTTTGGATAGTGATTTAAGCTTTGGAGACCTCATGGGTAGATTATTGCAATGTGCTCTCCGTGGGACTACCCTTGAAGATTACTCAGAAGCTGGGATGGTCCAGAATGTGGCAGCACAAACAGTGATTCCCATGATCACCTTTTACAATCTTCTGACAAGCAAAGTCAATGGAGAAGCCAAATTCACTTAACAGCCATGTTATTAATTTAACAACTGCACTGATTCACTTAACAACTGTGACAGGAAAATTGGGGCAAGACTCACTTAGCAGCAGAAATGTTGGGCTCAATTGTGGTCACAAGTTGAGAACTACCTGTATATGAAAAACCATTTGCCATGCACACTATCCTGGTTACTCCATGCCCTGTATTTTTTTTTCCCATGGTAGGTCAATGATTGAACATCATTATCATCAGTCTGGGTTGGTCACCAAGACCAGAGGTGATTGAGTAGGATTGGATCCTGCAACATTATCTCGGGACACGTATATTCACCTTCATTCAAAATTATCATCATCCCTTGAAAGTATGGATAATTGATCAACTGTTTGATTTATTGATCACTAGATGGCAGCAAAGAATTAAGTTGTTATGTTTGCTGCCATCTGGTGGTCATGCAAAGAAGACTATTGGATAAGTGCTGCTGAAGAGCTGGAATCTTCATGATTTCATTGGGAATAGCAACCAGTGGGAAGGGAATTTTCTTGCCAGGCAGGCTACAGGTTTGGCATCTTCTAGAATCTAGATCCATCAGTCTATCTCTTGTCCTGAGTACTGTTTATACTTTGAAAACTAGCATATTCTAAACATGGGGTGACCCACAGCACAATTTCTGTAGAACTATACAGTTTATGTTAATGAAAACAAACAAAGACTTCACTGCCTTTGACTAAGATCAAGTGTGTGCAAAAAATGAAGGCCAGTTTATAATTTTTCCCTGACAGTATAAAATTAATTGCTGCCTAATTTATTCTCCCATTCTGAGTCTGAGTACATAAATAATATGAAGTAATTCTATACTTCAGAAGATCCTGTCACATTTTTAACTCAAATAGAAAAGACAAAGTGACTGATTTCATATAGTAACGTTGGTAACATTGAATAATCTTCAATAAAGATTACTTCCAGCAAAATTAATTTACAACTTCCTTTCAAAGATGAAATACAACAAAGATACATGTATAGCACATGGAATTGGAATAGGATGGAGGATAAATTGGGTTTCAAAATCTACTGCAGCTGCTGCAGTCCCAGCCCTCTGGCCAGTCATGTTGCAAGTCCAGAAAAGATCTGAAGCCCTCAGTGGGGTTATATCTGGGTCTTCACTCCAGATTTTGATCAAGAATCAGCCCTTGTTCTCTGGAAACCTTTGTTTGCATAAGAGAAGTGATGGATTATGCAGATCAGTCCCATTGTCAGATAAACAAGGAACAGATGAAAAGGTAAGACAGATTTGATGCAACAAATAGTGAATACATTTATTATAAAAGGCTGCTTATACTGAGAAAGGGTATGAACTATATTCTGTTGAATGTCATAGCAAAACCTCCATGTTAATTGGGGAGAAGTTGCAGTTCGAGACAAGTATTCAATTTTTAAAGAAGGCAATTGCTGGCACGTGAATTCCAAAGGCATGAGCCAGGAGTAAAGCAGCCATCCTTGGTTACAAATGAAAAGTTCCCTTTGACTCAGTGAAATTTATTCCTGAGAAAATTTATTTAAGAACGGATTCCAAATCCATCATGTGTGCATTCAAAGGAGCCTCCTCTGATCTTCACCCAGGAATCACAACAGACAGAGAGGGAGTGGGAGATAGAAAACATGAAGTTAATCCAGCAGCTGAGAAAATTTTCTGATCAAACTAAATAGCTGATTTCTTTGGAACAGGATATTATCTCTGAGAGTAACAAATAGTGCAGATAATAATTAGAGGCCAGAGCTTTAGAAACATGTATCTTAATCTTCTGGAAACAAATGTCTGTTAAAGGAAATTGAAAATCCTGATGGCCACTTTGCATTACCACTTTGGTGATTTTCACTTTCTGCTGGAATCCACAAGCTGAGCTGTAGTTTTGCAGAATGCCAGGTACCACAACGAAATTCATGGAGAAAAGGTAACAGGGCTAGCAATGAAAACATTTAGCAAATGATACTGAGAAAAGGATAGAAATGAGGGTAAAAGATTATTCTAAATCCAAGGGAAAACAGAAAAGAAGACCTCAGTGTTGTTTTGTTCTTGGATGCTTCAAATATTAATTGTGGCAAATAGCACAGGGAACTCTGCATAAAACCAGGGGTATAGGAAGAGGCCCATAACCAGCATAAAATGTTATGAGGCACACAAAATATTATCTGGTCTTTGTTAAAAAAATAATATGGCCTGGGGCACTCGCACTGAAATTTGAGTAGTCTACAGATGCTTCAGTTATGTTTTTAATGAATAATCCATTTCATCTCTATTTCCTCATCAGCAAGGCTGCAGCAGAGTATAAAAATTGCCACCTTTAACTTTGCAGTTATTTTTTAAATATTTAGGAATTTATCTCTTTCATGGTGACCTGCATGGTAAAGAATAGTCATGTCCAACATTACGAGTGCCTGATCCACTTTTGCTTCATCCAAATAATATGTAGAAATGATCTTATGGCTGTGAAGTCATCTGATCAATGGTGATTTCTCATTTAAATCTTCTTAGGTCACAGATTTAGGTGGGGGGGAGGGGATAGGGCCTCAAAAAAAAAGCCAGCCAAGCTGTGCAGCATCAAAGAAATCTGACTGCTCGTTGTGGAGAGATGAAAAATCGAGAGACAGGGTGGAATGGAGCATCAACAAGAGCACTTCAGGCTGCAACATTGATAATTGAACTTAGAGCAAACCCAATTCTCCTCCAAAGAACAAAATCAGACTATTGAGCCATATTAGAAAAACAACTGTATAATCCATCAATGAGCATATTGAATAGAATCTCACAAGACCAAGTAACCTAAAATGGAAATTGGATATAACGCATTGTAAGAACCAGTCATTGCCTTAGCCTGTTGTGTACATTAAATATAGCTACTTTTATATGTTTGGACTTAGCATGTTAAATAATACATAGTATGTTTTGTTAATGTGTTGTGCAAACCTAAAATCTGTTAATTTGAGTTATGTTATGGTCAGGACTGGAATAATAAAAACAGAAGAAAGATCATGGCCAACATCCATTATTGAGTTTTCTGACTAAAACTTTCAGTTTATTTCTGAATATAAGTTTTTTAGTAAAAAAAAAAAGTTACCGTGTCACCAATAAATTACAAATATGAATACCTACTAGAGCATATATGTTATTACATTTCCAAGTTATCCTTCCATCGTGAAACTTTTTTTTTTTGCCTCTGAGTTCATTAATTCCAAAATTGGACAATACAATTTACAAGCCCCAAGTAACAGAAGCCTGAAATATTCAGAACATGTTCCTTGAACAAATAACATAATCCCTGGCACATGGGGACACATGATTTGCTTCAAACATGTTTCATTTTGTCATCGCATCGAGTGCACAGTCTTTCTCTCTGGGTGCAAGAGTGATTGATATCCTTGGAAGAGAAGCTTGTAGGAACATGGAAGTTGCCAAAGCAAACACGTTGGAAGGAAGTGTTCAGAAGGGACCTCTACAGCCTTCCAAGCAGATCTCAGTTTAGGGAGTTCATGCAGAGGTGAGACAGCTAGCTGTAGAACAAATACAAACAATTTGCACACTTCATCTAAATAAATTATATGCAATATTTGTTTTTCGGTAGTTAGCAGACCATAGACCATCTTTCCTTCATGTCCACATAGAATTGGGGCAGAATGTCGGCTTTCTTCAGCTAATGATTTGCAACATTTCCTTCTCATGAATGGGTTTTTACCCTTAGGTCTTTTCCATTTTATTTTCCCAAAGCTGTGGCCGTTCTAAAACAGAATGACCTGGACTGTTTCCAGGTAGATATTAAATGTATGATGTGGCCAGTTCATTACAGCAGTATAATAGGACCTCCAGACAATAAAGTCATAGTTTATATCAGGCAATGTTTTATCTCCTTTCATCTGTTTTTGTCCTTAAGAGAGATAACTCCTCTAGACAGAAAGACTTGGAATAGAAGCATAAATCTCTGAAAGTGTTGAGGTTGTATTTCATTCCCATAGTTTGGGGAGGGGAGCTTTAACATCAGTGGTAATATTCATCAAACGTCTCCTTCCTACTTGATAACCCCCAGTTTTAAACTCTTTTTGCTTGTACTCTAGAGTACCAGAATTCTGAAGGAAAAAATGCACAGTCAAAATACTTAGATACATTTGCTTGTTTGGTCTGGGAAAAAAATAAAAAAAATAGTTCAACTATATTAAATGGTTCCATTTCAAGCAATGGGAAGTGAGATTGCATGCTCCAAAGCATGACCTCCTTGTGAATAGAACATAGAATAATAGAGTTGGATGGGATCTTGGAGGTCTTCTACTCCAACCCCCTGATTGAGTAGGAGACTCTATACCATTTCAGATACATGATTGTCCAGTCTCTTTTTGAAAGCCTCCAATGATGGAGCACACAAAAATTCTGAAGGGAAGCTATTCCATTAGTTGATTGCCCTCACCACTAGGAAATTTCTCCCTAATTCTAGGTTGCTTCTCTCCTTAGTTTCCATCCATAGTTTCTTGTCTTGCTTTGGAAAATAGTTTGACCCCCTTGTCTTTGTAGGAGTCCTCAAATATTGGAACACTGCTGTCACATCTCCCCTAGTCCTTCTTTTCATTAGACTACACATACCCAATTTCTGGAACTGTTATTCATGTTTTAGCCTCCAGCCTCATAACCATTTTTGTTGCTCTTCTCTGTACTCTTTCCAGAATCTCAACATATTTTTATATTGTGGTGATCAGAACTAGATGCAATATTCCAAGTGTGGTCTTACTAAGGCTTTGTAAAGTGGTACTAGAAATTCATGTGTTCTTATTTCTATCCCTCTATTAATACAGCCTAGGATTGCATTGGCTTTTTTTGGCTGCTGCCACACATTGCTGGCTCATATTTAAGTCCACTAGGACGCCAAGATCCCTCCCACAATTAAGCCAAGTGTCACCTAGCCATGTTTTCTATGCTACACTTTTCACCTAGTTTTCTACGCTATGGAAAACTAGCATATCAGAAAGACAGATTAGATAGTTCTTCTTATCTTTGTAACTGCATGGAGTTTGTGTTCCAGTAAGGACAAACTATATAGAATTTTCCAATAGCCTAAAATGGAGCAACCAAGCAAAGTTGTATACCTAATATGTAAAAGGTATAACATGTGAAATGGTATACCCTAACATGTGTAATCTGTAATGACTTATGAAAACAAATAGCGACTTTTAACATTTATTATAGCTCTACTGCAAATATAGTATATTTCAATAATGTATATGTGTACATAAATAAGTATAATAAATAAAAATAAAGATTAAAAATAAATACATACTTATCTACTTACATATGTATCCCTTAAAGGAATGAATGAATATCCCTCATTTGGGGCAAAACAAGAAACACCCAGTTAGCAGAACTGCCTTTCTCTCCTAGTTTAAATCAACTTTCCCTTCCAGGTCTAGCTTGAATCATGCTTCACTGACATCTTCCAAAGTTAGGTCAGACGTTACACAAGCAGATGTCTTTGAGGAAACTAGGTTCCAGATTGCTTCTGCAGCCCAGGCCAAAGTGATCAGGGAGACGAGTTCCTAGAGAGGAAGGGACCTGCCCATAGCAGCTGAAATTGGCATTAGTTAAGAAAGCTGACATCTCCCCTAAGGGAGCCCCTGTGCCCCTAGAAAATATAAAGTAACTGCAAAAGAGGAATTGAGGCCAAAAGGCAGACTCCTACCTGGCATGCAAATTGATCTATATTCCATCCTGGGCATTTGCAAGTGGGGCTGGGCACACAAGCTGAAATCCTGAGGGGTATTTGTCAATCAGTGCTGGCAGTATTAAGTTAGAGGAATCTATGGCCTGACACCCTACTAAAGCCCCCATGTTTTGAATAGAAGCAAAGTGCAAGGCTCAAAGTGCAAGTGAACGCACCACCTCTTGGGCATCTGAGATTTTTAGAGAGAACAGCTGTCCATGGTCTGAACCATCAGGATCTGTTTTCTATCTATAAAATTATGTTTTCTATGTATAAAATTCGCCCAACTTCCTATCCTCTGAACAAGCCTCTAGAGCAGTGTTTCTCAACTTTGGTAGCTTGAAGATGGGTGGACTTCAACTCCCAGAATCCCCCAGCCAGCAGCGCTGGCTGGGGAATTCTGGGAGTTGAAGTCCACCCATCTTCAAGCTACCAAAGTTGAGAAACACTGCTCTAGAGGCAGCCACTACCTGATTTTATAGAGTGCAAATCTTTCCTCTCCTTCAAAAGCAGCTTGAAGGCAATCCAGATCATACTCATGTTTGCCAATCCAGGGGTGTTTTCATCATGTGATGTCAACATAGTGATTGTGATGTTATGATTGAAGTCCCATCTGGTTTTATGATTGTCACACACTAACACACACAATGCAGGAAAAAAAAAGCGGGGGAAATTTTTTTTATCACAATCAGTTATGGCTGCCTACTTGACTTTTTTGACCATATGATGAGAATAGTCTGGTGACAACTTTAGATGTGACCATAATAAAGGTTATTTAAGCACATTTAAGATGAGCAGATCCCCCAAAATAAGAAAGGGAGAGGGAGGAGAAAAAAAGTGTCTTGCACACACCATCTTATTCTGTGTTGGGTGCATTTCTCCAGTCCTATACAAAAAGTTCCAGGCAGTTCCTATGCATGGGAGCTACGAAAGCTCCAAACCTCCTTTCCTCTTGAGTAGCTCTCTAGGGAGGCTGATACCCAGCAGCTAAAAGTCATAAAGCCATCACAAGAGGGGAAACCAACATCCCACCATCCACCTCATCCAGAGGTGGATGCAAATCGAGAGGTGGATGAGGCAGAGGCAGAATCTTCACTGGTGGAAAAGCTCCAATCTCCCAGCCACTCCATGTCCTCAACCAGACTTGGGCAGTCTCTGAGCTTTGCCTGGAAGGAATGCAAAACTCAGGGAATTGCCTGGAGTTCAGTGACTGCTTGTGAGAAGGAGAACAGAAAGAAAATGACTCCCAAACCCCAGTCTAAAAGCAGCCACTGACCAGCCTCTACCAAGTTCATTCCTCCCACCACAGTGGGTAATGTTATGTCCTTATAAGGACATCCGCCCGGATTGGCTGCCAGCCACCAGGCGGGAAAGTTTGAATCCCTGTCAGGGGGCGGTGCGTCTGCCGGAGCGAATATAAGGAGAGCTCCGGCAGCGCACGGCAGTCTTGCTACTGTTGCTGTTTAATAAAGTTACTCATGTAACGAGCTGGTCACGTCTTCATTCCTGCGCCGATCTAACACTGGCGACGAAGGACTAGAGAGAAGAAACGAACCCTGTGGCACCAAGCCAACAAGACCAAGACTCCGGCACCTGGAACCACAGTAGGCATTTCCAAAGGCATGGCATCCGCTGAAGTCACTTTGCCAGCCCTTGCTCCTTTCCGCCCAGGGAAGGACAAGTGGAAATTCTACGTGGTCAAATTTCGGCAATACCTGAGAGGCAACAACATCAGGGACGCCGACGATGACCGGAAGAAGGGCATCTTCCTGGCCAACTGCGGCTCCGAAGTCCTCGACATGGCAATCGATCTCGTAGCACCACGAGACATCGAGGAAGTGCCATGGGCAGACCTGCTGCAGATCCTGGAAGACCACTATGCCCCAACGGGAACACCAGTGGCGAACTGTTTCACCTTCCACCAGAGGGATCAGAAGGAAGGTGAGACCATCAAAGAATTCGTGGCCGCCCTACGCCAGATCGCAGCCAGCTGTGAGTTTGACCACGTGGACAACGCCATCGCTGACCGCGTGGTTTTCGGCATGAGGGACAGGGGCCTCCAAAAGAAATTCCTGAGCAGAAAGAAGCTCGTGCTCAAGGATGTGGTGGAGGAAGCCACCGCATCCGAAATCTCGGAGAAAGCAGCCGCCGCAGTAAGCAGAGCAAAGGGAATCCACAAGATTCGCTCCACAGCGCAATCGTCAACAGAGGATTCCACAGCTGGATCCGAATCGGAGGGAGAATCCACCGTCCACAAGGTATCCAGACCCCCAAGGCGGGAAACTGCCCAATGGAACTACAAGGGGGAGCGCTGCGCCAGCTGCAGAGGGGACCATGCCAGAGCAACCTGCAAGTGGAGAGATGCGACCTGCCGACGCTGCAACAGAAGGGGTCACATCGCCGAAGCTTGCAGAGCTGAGGAACCAGCCCCAGAGCCCTCCAGCCACCGTCCCCGCGAGAATCGGAAGGATTACCAGAGGTCATCCAAACGGTCCTCTGGCCCTTCCAGACGCAGAGACGACGAATTTCCCCGGAGCGGAGCGGTCCACCAGACGACCATCGCTCACACGACATCAGACAATGCCACCAAGTTCCACGTGACCATCCACGTGGAGGGAGCACCCTGCAAAATGGAGGTAGACTCCGGCTCGGTCTACTCCATCATGGACTGGCAGCAGTTGAAGCGCCTGCAACCCAGCATCACCAAGCGAGAGCTGAAGCCACTACATTCCAAGCTCGTCGACTTTGGGGGAAACCCCATCGGAGTGTTAGGAAGAGCCAACATCCGAGTCACCTACAAGCAGTTCGAAGGCAAGCTCCCCATCACCGTCGTAAAGGACAGCCGTCCGAACCTGCTGGGAGTGGAGTGGTTCAAGCCGCTGGGGTTTTCAATCGAAGGCATCAACCAAATTGGCAGGGATGAACTCGACAACCTCATCGAAGAATTCAAGGAAGTCTTCGATGGTAAGCTGGGGAAATTTGTGGGGAGGCCAATCTCTTTCAATCTGGATAAGGGAGTCACCCCAATTAGGCTCAAGCCCCGCCGAGTTCCATTCGCCCTGCAGCCGAAAGTAGACGAACAGCTGGATAAGCTGATCGCCCAGGGCGTCCTGGAACCGATCGATCATGCCTCATGGGAGACCCCCATTGTGACCCCACTGAAGCATGATGGGTCTGTGCGCATCTGCGCCGACTACCGTTGTACCATCAACAAGGCGTTGGCACAGAGCGCATACCCAGTCCCAGTAGTGCAACACCTGCTGCATTCCCTGGGATCTGGCTCAATATTCGCCAAACTGGACCTGGCCCAGGCTTACCAGCAATTGCCAGTGGATGAAAAAACGGCGGAGGCACAAACAATTGTCACGCACAGGGGGGCATTCAAATGCAACCGCCTCCAATTTGGAGTCAGCGCTGCCCCCGGCATCTTCCAATCCATGATGGAACGCCTGCTCCAAGGCGTTCCAGGGGTGGTGCCTTACTTCGACGATGTGCTCATCTCCGGGGACTCAAGAGCCCAACTCCTTGAAAGGCTCAGGCTTGTCCTGCAGCGGTTCAAGGCCAAAGGTTTGAGAGTCAGGCGGGACAAGTGCATCATAGGAGTACAGGAAGTCGAGTTCCTGGGCTATCTCATTGATAGCACGGGCATCCACCCCACCAAATCAAAAGTGGAAGCAATCCATGAAGCTCCAAGCCCAAAAAACAAAACGGAGCTTCAGGCATTCCTTGGGTTGCTCAACTTCTATGCAATCTTTCTAAAACAGAAAGCCACAGTTGCTGAGCCACTTCACCGCCTGCTGGGGAAATCGGCGCCCTGGAAGTGGGGCCAGGAAGAGGAAGCAGCGTTCCGGGCCATCAAAGGACTATTGACGTCCAAAAGCGTCCTCATCCAATACAGCGAGACGCTCCCTATCAAGCTGACCTGTGATGCGTCGCCCTATGGGGTGGGGGCAGTCCTCAGCCACGAACTGCCCAACGGCACCGAAGCCCCAATCGCATATTTCTCGAAGACCATGTCCGGAGCAGAACGGAACTACAGTCAGCTGGACAAAGAAGCCCTGGCCATCGTGGCAGGAGTGAAGCGCTTCCACGAATATCTCTATGGAAGACGCTTCACCATAGTCACCGATCACAAGCCACTCCTGGGACTCCTCGCAGGCGACCAACCCACCCCGACCTTCATGTCCCCGTGGATGACGAGATGGGCCATCTTCCTGGCCGGCTACTCCTATAGGCTCGTGCACCAGCCAGGCACAGCCATAGGAAACGCCGACGCACTCAGTAGATGCCCATCGAAGAACCCGGTGGAAGACCCAGCCCCCACGCTCCATCTATTCCACATAGATGACGACGCCAGCTGTCCAGTCTCCTCCGCAGATGTGGCCGCACACACCCAGAGAGACCCCACCCTCCGCCAAGTAAGGTCCTGGATCCTCAGGGGGTGGCCATCGAAACAGACGGAAGAGAGGTTCAGCCCGTTCACCAGGAAACAGACGGAGCTGTCCACCATAAAGGGCTGTCTGCTATGGGGAGACAGGGTGCTGATTCCAAGCACTCTGCAACGGCGGACGCTAGAGACACTGCACAACGGGCACCCGGGCATTGTACGCATGAAGGCCCTGGCACAGAGTTACGTCTAGTGGCCCTCACTGGACAGAGACATCGAACAATGGGTCTCCAGATGTGACCCGTGCCAAGAAGTCCGCCCCACGCCACCGCAATCCGAAGTCACAAACTGGGAGACCCCCAGCAACCCCTGGTCGAGGGTCCACATCGACTTCGCGGGCCCAATGCAGGGGCGACACCTCCTCATCGTGGTAGATGCCTTCTCCAAGTGGCTCGAGGTGATACCCATGGCATCTACCACAACAGAAGCGACGATCCGAGCCCTGCGCCGCCTGTTTGCCACACACGGACTACCGGACGTGCTGGTCTCGGACAACGGCCCCCAGCTCACATCCCTGGCCATGGAGTCCTTCCTGGCAGGACTGGGCATCCGCCATGCCCTCTCCGCTCCGTACAGGCCGGCCGGAAACGGACAAGCGGAACGGATGGTCCGGCTCACAAAAGAAGCCCTCACCAAGATGGGCCTGGGAGACTGGCAAGAACGCATAGACAACTTCCTCCTCACCCAGCACATCACGCCGCATGCCACCACCCACAAGAGCCCGGCCGAACTCCTGATGGGCAGAAGGTTGAGGTCACCCTTGGACCGGCTGCACCCCCAATACAGCCCGGAAGTAACCGCAACCGCCAGCCGGCCGCTTCGCGCTTTCAGCAAAGGAGATTCAGTTTTCGCGCTGAATTTCAACGGCTCTCCTAAGTGGCTGAAAGGGAAGATTGCCAGCACAACCGGCCCCAAATCCTACACCGTCGAGTTGGAAGATGGACAGGTCGTGAGACGTCACATCGACCAACTCCGGAAAAGGTGGGGGGGAGCAAACGAAAACCAGCCTGACGAGGGAGGCCTACAACACCCAGACGGGGTAGGCCTACAACACCCCAGCGAGGTAGACCTACCATACCCAGACGAGGTAGGCCTACCACACCCCTACGAGGCAGAGCAACGCCATCCCGACAAGGTCGGCCCAGCACACTACCAGGCACTGTCACGCCGGCAGTGCAGCGAGGTAGACCGGGGCTAACCGCACGGGGGATGGCAACACCAACCCGGCCAGGTGGGCACCCGGCACAACAGACCCAGGGACCCCCGACCCAGCCCGCAGGTAGACCGGGACCTGCCCAGAAGGGAAGCACCGCACCCTACCAGTGAAGGCAACCCACGGCAGCCCTACCAGGGAGACCTCAACGCAAGGCGAGTAGACCGGGGACCATCGCAGATGGGCACACCACAGCACATGGGCGAGGGTGGCACACGACTCCCCAGCGAGAGGGACCCCCACCCAACACAAGAAACAACCCGGCAACAACAACAACCCAACCCAGACGACCCCAACCACCAACGGGCGGTAGACCAGGGACTAGGGGGAAGGGAAAGCCGACAACAACCCGGCCAGGGAGGCCCGCGCCACCCCGGCAGGGGAGACCTCCACCGACCCGAGGAGGTATCCCCACAACGACACCCCGACCAGGTCGACCACCACCAACCCGACGGGGAAGGCCAACGCCTGCCGGGCCAGGGAGACCTGCGCCAACCCTGCAAGGTCGGACACCGCTACCCGAGCCAACACCACCCACAGCGGGCAGACCGGACCCAAGGGCACCGGCCCGAACCACCCTCCAGACCACAGCGGGCCGGGCCGCAGCAGAACCGCAGCCACCGGGAGACCGAGGAGGAGCAAGTGACAGCCGGGGTCTTACCGAGACTCAGATGCTCTTCCCGGGTCGGAACCGAACAGCACCGCCGAGGCAAAATATCCACAGGCCAGGAGGAAGACCACCAGAACCAGCCATCCAAGGTTTGCGGTCCGGCCGGAGGCGCTGAGGGTGACCCCGCACACTCGCCAGCCGAACCGAGCCCGGTTCCGGGGAAGGATCCAGGAGCCACAGGAACCCCGTCCGTCCAGGGCGGGGACACGGGAGAAATGAGACTGCGCAGGTCAAGTAGGGTGCCTAGACGTCCTACGTACCTGCAGGACTACGTCACGTTTATTGACGAACACTAAACGTTTTTTTTCTTGGACTAGGGGGGAGGAGTGTTATGTCCTTATAAGGACATCTGCCCGGATTGGCTGCCAGCCACCAGGCGGGAAAGTTTGAATCCCTGTCAGGGGGCGGTGCGTCTGCCGGAGCGAATATAAGGAGAGCTCCGGCAGCGCACGGCAGTCTTGCTACTGTTGCTGTTTAATAAAGTTACTCATGTAACGAGCTGATCACATCTTCATTCCTGTGCCGATCTAACAGGTAACATTGCCTTGTCTTTCATTTACTTACTGCCAATCCTGCCTGGCCAAATTTTGCACAGTGTGGGGTGGGTGGAGTGGAGTGGAAGGGAAGGAAAGGCTACATCACTCCCCAGAGTTGGGAGGCTAAGTGAAGTCAGAAGGGGCTTCCAGCCAGTGACTCTCTTGGTTTCCCATTTGCCAGAAGTGGGAAGGACAGGGACATCCAGTTATTTGCAGGCTTTCTGAACTTGTATCCTCCAAGGCGGTGGGTAACCCATCCCATCATGCCCAGCCCTCAATGAATATTAGCCAGACAAGTTATGGATGAAGAGCCCAGCCTAGGCAGAGAATCTTTGCCTGATGGGAATTTAAATCTGTGGGATTGTTTCTCTTGAGAAAAGGCCTCCTGGATCCTGGGAAGATGCAAAGCCCAGGGAAGCCCTCTCATCTCAGCAGCTAAACTGGAGCCAGTCTGCTTCCGGTAAGGACTTATTCCCCAACCAATCTGAGAAGATGTAATGTGCATCTTTGCTGAGAAGCTTATTTTGAGGACTTTGAGCAAAAGGTTTTTGCTGACCCTTTGCCCAGTATCCTCAGGGAGTGTTGGACTGCATCATTGTCAATGCTCATGTTGTCTGGGGATTATGAAAGATATTATCCTGTATCAAGTTCTGAAATCAGCTGCTAATTATTCTGCAGTGTTTTAGCCTATTTGCCTATGATAGGCCACATGATAAATTTAGATTTCAGAATTTCATGTGAACCCTTCTAAACTCAGTCAACTAGCTAAATTGTATTTAGTTAATCATGGTTAGCATGCATGAATAATCCCAACATCTAATGCCAATTCACACAGTTTAAGCTTTCCAGGTTCACTATGTTAGGAGAATTTATCCAGGTTTGGCAACTTAACTTGTGGATATTATTTGAATAATGCTGAAAAAGTGGAGCAGGAAAAGAAGACAGTGGCGATGGGCGCATGTTGGAAGACCTGGAAAATCCAGTTGCAGACCGATGTTCCTGGAGAAATCCTATGTGGTTGCTAAGAGTCAACCTCAACTCAAAGGCACATAAACTTTATAAGCAGCATTACTCAACATGATACAGACAATCTCTAAGTGACAAATAAAGCTTTGGTTGTGATAGGTCACTCCTCATCGGGTGTCCCAAGGCAGGAAACTGGAAGAAGCCAAATGAGATTTTACTGGCTGAATGGTCAGGAGCTGTTATCCACCCTGGAGGGCAGAAAGTTAATATGCCTACAAAAAATGCATCAGAGAAGCCCACGCCCAGGCTGCCCCTTTAAGAATCATGCTCACATCTGGGTCATCCCTAAAGGAGAACGTCACAATCAGACATCAAGAGGATTAAGATCTCTCCCGCGCCTGTCCCCATCCAAAGGATGCCTGGCGCAGATGGGACAGATGATTGACGGGAAAATCCCATATAGGGAAGGGAGTTTTCCGTATGTTTCTAAAAAGCCGACTCGGGGACATTTGTACAATAGCTTGCAGTTACAAAAAAGCAAAGCGTAGCTGAATTTTAGCGTAGAAACGTTAACCAGGGAAGAGCCTGTAGTACAGTGGACTAAAGCACTGTTATTAACAGATTAACATCTGCTGCTTGCAATTACTGCAAATTCAAATCTCACCAGGCTCAAGGTTGACTCAGCCTTCCATCCTTTCTAAGGTAGGTGAAATGAGGACCCAGATTGTGGGGGCAATAAGCTGACTTTGTATAAATATACAAAAGTATGAAGGCTATTGCTTAACGCATTGTAAGCCGCCCTGAGTCTCCGGAGAAGGGCGGCATATAAATTAAAAAAGCAAAAAGCAAACCAGCATCCCCCATGGGATGCCTTCCGTCTACATGGGACCCATTTATGTGTTTTGAGGAGGGGAGTTCGAGTTTTCCGAAACTCAACGACCACAGTGCTGGTTCAATGAGCCAATGTTGGCTCAACCCGCAGGCGAACACTTCCGTGTCTCGTGGAAACGTTGCCTCTTAATCCATCGCGTCTGGGAAAACCTTATTAGACGGGGAAAAGGTCGGTCTCCGCCAATAAATGAATTTATCTGGATTTTTCTCTTCTATTCAAATCAGCACCACGATCCTGGACTAACTCCATCTGTTTCTAGGAGGCCTTAACAATAGGGAGGACGCCAACATTGTGGACCTTGACTGGTGCTCTGCCCCTGCTCCCTCCTAAGATAAAAATGAGAAAAGTCGTTTTTCCACTGGAATTCTGCATTAACTTAGGACCCAGTGCTGAAATCCAAATGTTTTTACTACCGGTTCTGTGGGTGCGGTTTGGTGGGCGTGGTGTGGTTTGGTGGGCGTGGCAGGGAAGGATACTGCAAAATCTCCATTCCCACCCCACTCTGGGGCCAGCAGAGGTGGTATTTGCCAGTTCTCCCAACTACTCAAAATTTCCGCTACCGGTTCTCCAGAACCTGTCAGAACCTGCTGGATTTCACCCCTGCTTAGGACCCCCGCTGGCTTCAAGGGGTTTTACTTTTGATAGATAGGCTACTGGAAATCTTCCCTTCGGAAGTCTTTGGCCCCCGAAGTCGACTTGTCCCTTGCTTGGGAAGCCGGGCAGACGGACCTGACCCGATTGTAAAGTGCTTCGGGAGGTACTGCAGTGGTGCGCCCCTCTGACCCGCGCGATCCAGGACAGTCCAGCCTTTAAAGAAAGAAGCGAGGCTTCAACCGAGAAGAAGGTCCCAGGACAGCGGTTCGTTTTTGCGAAGGAGAGAAAAAGAGTCGCCCGTTCTGCTGGACTTTCTCCCCAAGCAAGCCGACATCCCGCACTCGGATGGCCAGCGTCAAGCAACTGCCCGTGTATGTCCCCGTCGTCTCTTCCGAAGTCGCCAGAATTGACTGCGGGGTCCTGCCTTTTTCATTTCAGCTCAACGTAAAATGTCCTAAACAAAGCGGAGGATTCTCTCCCAATCCCGCCCAATTTGCTGCTTTCCTGCTGCGTTGAACTGGCCCTTTACCCCGTTCCTGATGGATGACAAGCGCTACGGTGACCAGAGCATACAGCCATGGGGCCTGGCCCGTGCTTCACCCCCCCCCCCACCTGACTCCCCTCATGTCAGAAACCAAGCGTGTCTCACGCTTGGTACCCTTTTGCGGGTTGTTGTACCCTGAAAAGCCCCCCCCAAAACCTTGAAAAGAGAGGAGAGGAGAGGAGAGGAGAGGAGAGGAGAGGAGAGGAGAGGAGAGGAGAGGAGAGGAGAAGGGGAGGGGAGGGGAGGGGAGGGGAGGGGAGGGGAGGAGAGGAGAGGAGAGGAGAGGAGAGGAGAAGGGGAGGGGAGGGGAGGGGAGGGGAGGGGAGGGGAGGGGAGGGGAGGAGAGGAGAAGGGGAGGGGAGGAGAGGAGAGGAGAGGAGAGGAGAGGAGAGGAGAGGAGAGGAGAAGAGAAGAGAAGAGAAGAGAAGAGAAGAGAAGAGAAGAGAAGAGAAGAGAAGAGAAGAGAAGAGAAGAGAAGAGAAGAGAAGAGAATTCTTTATTGGCCAAGTGTGATTGGACACACAAGAAATTTGTCTTTGGTGTATATGCTCTCAGTGTACATAAGGAGAATAAAATACATTCAGCAAGAATCAAAAGATACAATACTTAGTGATAGTCAAGGTTACTAATAAGCTATCAAATGTACTAGGAACCAAATAAAAACCATATAAATTGAAAGATACAAGCGACATGATTATAGTAATAAGTAGGAAGTGCTCCTTCCGAAACAAACACACACACATGTGTTGTGTGGGGGGATGAGGACTGAAATCCAACACACCAGGAAGATACCAGCCAGCTTAATACTACACCAATAACCAGCTGGGTTTGTCAGCCAAGAGCAAAGTTTCTCCTTGGTCCTTGAACTTTCTCTTGCATTGGACTTTTCCGCGGTGTGCCTAGCAACGAGGAGTAACAGATTAAAGTGCGCCTAAGAACTAGAAGAAGAAGATGCTGAGCCAGCCTCCCTGGAATGGTAAACATCCAGAAATGGAGTGAAATCCAGCAGGTTCTGACAGGGTTCTGGAGAACCGGTAGTGGAAATTTTGAGTAGTTTGGAGAACTGGCAAATACCATCTCTGGCTGGCCCCCGGGTGGGGTGGGAATGGAAATTTTGCAATATCCTTCCCCCAGGAGTGGGGAGGGAATGGGGATTTTGCAGTATCCTTCCCCTGCCATGCCCACCAAGCTGCACCACGCCCACCAAGCCACGCCCACAGAACCTGTAGTAAAAATTTTTTGATTTTACCACTGATCCAGATGTGTTGTATTATCACCCTATTATCTACAGCTAATATGACCATTAATTATGGTGGCCTTCTTTTCAGAATCATTTTTACTTTGCTTCTCAAAGGTGCTTTTTCAAGAGGCAACTGGACTTTCTTGTTTTCTTTGAAGACGTTTCGCTTCTCATCCAAGAAACTTCTTCAGTTCGCTCTTTGCTTCAACTACTTGCCGTTCAGTTTGCTTCAACTACTTGCTGGATATTCAGGCAGGAAAGTCCGCGAGAAGAGAGTTCGGAAGAAACACGACACACACACACACACACACACACACCCCAAGAAGTTATTGGGAAAGTTGGGTTAGACTTTTCCTCCCCAGCCTTCTAGATTTCTTTCATGGCTTTCAGTCTTTTAATTTGTTCTACCGTAAATTACTGTGAAAAGTGCAAGTAAACCAAATAAAGTTTTCTGAACTTATGAAAAGCAACTGATGAAATGCACCTGTGGAGCATTTGTTTTCAACTAAAAGCAAGATTACAACATGCCTGCATAAAAAAGCAAAATCATAGCTCCCTATATAGCCTCCTCCCCCAACAATTGTGGGCACTGACCAGGAGTACAATTGGCCTGATTCAATGATTCACCTATACTATACTGTCACCTATACTGTCCCTCGGTCCTACCCAGAGCTAAGATGTGTCTTGAACGAAAGCAAACAAACAGGAATATTTTGCTTTTTTCAGAGGATGTTTTTAGCAAATTCTTTATAATGTGATCGGGTGAGGATTACAATTTGATCAACTCTGCATGAAATCCTACTCGAGGACTACTCAAGGCTTTCAAGAAGAGACTGGACTGCCATCTGTCAGAAATGGTGTAGGGCAGTGGTGAAATCCAATTTTTTTTACTACCGGTTCTGTGGGCGTGGCTTGGTGGGCGTGGCAGGGGAAGGATACTGCAAAATCGCCATTCCCACCCCACTCCTGGAGGAAAGAATACTGCAAAATCGCCATTCCCACCGGTTCTCTGAACTGCTCAAAATTTCCACTACCGGTTCTCCAGAACCTGCTGGATTTCACCCCTGGTGTAGGGTCGCCTGCTTGGGAAGGAGGGGGTTGGACTAGATGACCTACAAGGTCCCTTCCAATTCTGTTATTCGGCTATATTTTTAGAGTAACACCTTAATTAGCTGGAAAACCATGTGGAAGTTATACACTACAACGTTCTCTCCGGAAAGAATTCCCAATACGTCTCTGATATTACTTAAATCTGTGTCAATTTCCTGTCAGGATTTCGAGGCCAGAAAATATTTTCTCCCGCTTTTAGGAATGCTACTGCAAAACAAAATGTATTTGTAACTCACTGTATGTTTGGGACCGAGAATAACTCCGGGTTGTTTACAACAGGTGCCCATGGATGTGTTTGGAGGGCAGAAGAATTGTGACGAATTTCAAAGCCAGGGTCTTTCGGTCCCAGCAGCCTAATGACGCTTTTCTATTTCCTTTCTCATTTGGGTTCCTGGGATTGACTCCAGATGAACGGAGCTCCTCCTAGAAGTAGATCCCAGGCGTCAACAACCCGATTTTATCCAAGCCAGAGCCAGAGCGTTTGGGACTTGGCACCGGGTGCAACAAGTCCAATCTGCGCCACGATCCCTCAGTCCCGCCTTTACACAGCTGTTGTGATACTGATGCTCAGAGTTAACAAGGCAAGGAAACAGCATTGACTTGTATCGAAGTACATCTAAATTACAATCAACCCACAGACTACTACTAAATGAGTGTATTGGTCCCAACTGAAGACGAGATGACTGTAGTGCAAAGCTTTTGTTTCTTGTAGGCACACCTATTTGCACTTTAAGTAATGATCCTTGAAAGAAATTCAGATAATGGGTCCCGGAGTGGCAGGAAAGTGTGGTTTCCTTGGCATACAAATTGGCATCGTTTTACTAGGGTGGTTAGGGGCAAATGAATTTAACTCTCCATGACACAGCCAGCTAAAGCATTCTCGAGTGCAGAGTAAGAGCCACGGATTAAATTTAGTGGATTTCATTGAGGCAATACAGTACAATCACAGATGAGATGACTTGTGTAAATTTCAAAGCATTCTCCTTCCTGCAGAGGGTGGGTCACCAACTACACTGTCCAATGAGAGTTGGGTGTGCCCCACTCAAGAGCTTTCCCACGCCGGGCTAAAAATGTCATTGCTCTTTTTCGCTTCCTTGTCTTAAGAGACGGTTCTTTTTTATTTATGTATTTATTTAAAAAGAGGAGTGGGTCTGTCACTGCGTTATGTATTTGCCAGCTAAGCTTCCATCCTAAGATTTACGGCAGCCTGCCAGAGAAGTTTATCACGTCTCTGTAGTAACAGAGATAAGACTGCCTTGTGATTTCTGAGCTACTGCGTTACTGAGCTACTGCGCATGTCCAAGTTTAAGGAAGAAACTTCCTGATTTTACTGAATATACTGAATATACTATTATTTCCAGTGACTGGTTTAATTATGTCCCCCGTACAACAGCTCCTCTTGCTGTGCTCGGATGATGATGGTGGCCACAACGGTGTGATCAAAATTTGGCCCTTTCTGAATGCCATCTTGACTTTTTTGACCACACCTCCGGAGCATTATCTAGCTCAGAACGGTTGTAGAATTTGGATGGATGAATGGTGGATAGATTATCAGTCGAGTTCACCCGCGGCTCAAGGCTATTTTTGGATTACTGAACCATCCACAGAGGATTGAAGCTGTATACAAAACCGTATTGAAAACAATGACTTGCCAGCCACAAGATCTGGGTTCCTACATCACGTTTACCTACAGGTCGGATTGACCCAAGCGCCAGTCGTTGAGGACTGAGTTTACTTCTACATCAGAAACAAGATATTTGATTTTCCAACCTCTCCATCACTACCGCCCCACCGCGACTTCTGAAACTACAAAGCCCTCCGAGCTCGCCAAGTTGACCGGCAGTCGCTTTGAACCCACGGCACAATCTTCCGAGGACTTGACAGCGACCTCCTTAGCTTGACTCACGCCCACCAAGCAACCGACCGTATCTTGCCTTACAACATCCCAAAAAACAGCCGCTATAAACCTCCTTGGAGGAGGGAGAGAGTCCGTTGGCGTATGTGTATATGTGTGTGTGTGGCGGCGTAAATCTAAAGGTTTAAAAAGTTTTGAAAACGCTGTGGACTAGTTACTTTAGTTATTGAAGGAACACTGACCGAATGAAGTTGCTTTACAACTTTGCTCGTTTTCCATTCAGGGCGATTAATTGAAGAACCCGCAGGAAAAGTCTACCTGATACAAATGGGGAAAAAATCTACTTCCACCTTTAGAATTGCGGCAGAGAAACTTAAAGAGAAGGGAATGTAGTTCCTTGCAGAGTGGGGAGTGGGACATGGGGGGGGGGGGTTCCCAAACGCTTCTCCTCCAAGTTGGGGCGCGAGATTCTCCCTGCCTCCGTCCGGTTAATGTTTCTTTTCCAAAGAAAGCGTAGGATTTATTAACAGTCCTGTACTTCATCCCCTTTTTTAAAAAAATCCCTGAACAGGTGAGAGCCTGACTTTTTTAAAATCAACATGCAAATAAAAGATGCACTGGGACTAGCAGAACCCAGGAAACAAATCCAGCCCGAAAGCAAATGCGACCATTAACCCCGCTCCTCACACTCCTTGAGAAATGCACCTCATTCGGTTAACCATGATGTTGATGATGACAACGACGATGTAACCAATAACAATAATGTTGGATTGTTGGCTTTTCCACGTCCACCTGTCTCCGTGGGACATAAACTCAGTAAGTCTGAAATACTCCAATTGGTTGCCATAATTCTTTCCCCCCACCCTCCGCGCGCGCGTGCACCGCCCATCTCGCTTAGAATGTGACAATGGGCTGTTTCCAAGGGAATTTAGAAAGTGGGGCATTTATTTCCTCTTGCAGGCCAGGGATGAAACTGAAACACTACCAGACTGGCTATCATGTGCGCTGGAAACGAGTCCGTTGTTTGAGGCTGGGTAACAAACCAGTAACAACCACCAAAATAAAAGTGTTGATGTAGTGGCAAGCCATTAACAAATCTGCAACATCAGAACGAGATACCATCAACCCCTAATATTTCAAGAAGTGACAGGAGCACTGAAGAGGAGGAGGACGAGGAGGAGGAGGAGGAGAAGGAGAAGGAGAAGGAGAAGGAGAAGGAGAAGGAGGAGGAGGAGGAGAAGGAAGAGGAGGAGGAGGAGGAAGTGGAGGAGGAGGAGGAGAAGGAGAAGGGGAAGGGGAAGGAGAAGGAGAAGAGAAGGAGAAGGAAGAGGAGGAGGAGGAGAAGGAGAAGGAGAAGGAGGAGGAGGAGGAGGAGGAAGAAGAAGAAGAGGAGGAAGAGGAGGAGGAGAAGGAGGAGGAGGAGGAAGAAGAGGAGGAAGAGAAGGAGAAGGAGAAGAGCGCTGCCGCTGTGGGTGGCCAAGATAAAAGCTGGGCGTCTCTTTCTCTGCTTGCCCCCAGGGCCTCCCTTCTCCTTTTGCCCTCAGATCTGTCCGGCAAAGGCAAGATGGCAGAAGGGAAATCTCTGTCTCCCCCTCCCCTTTATGTGATCTCTTTGGTCCCCTAATTAGGGCTGGATCGGGGCAACAAGAACTCCCAAACATTTTAATCGAGCTCTTTTCAATGGAGAGGGATAAATGGTGGCGACTGTTACCGCCCCACTGAAAAGCTGCTCTCCCATGGTGGGTATTCAGGACTCTTTTCACAAACTCGAAGCAAAGGGGGGGGCAGTCTGCACAGCCCACCGAGTTTCTAATTAGTCTAATTAGAGAGGAGGATTGATAGATGGCAAGACAGAGGGAAAGAAGTGAGGGAGATGCTCAGTTCTGCCAACCTGCATTTCAGAATGGTTGTATCTTGATAAAATAACAGTAACAAATTATTATTTCACATCTAATCCCCAGAATATGAAGTCACAGCTGACAGTTCTTTAGTTGGTGTTGCCCTTCATAGACATCAAGTTCTTCCAAGAACCTAGAATGGCGAGCTTAGGATGTTGCAATGTAGTACATGTGCAGATTCAAGCAATGTGACTTCTTTGCAGTTGTCTGATAGAAATTTTATTAATGCATAGATTTTCCAAGTGCCATATTGTCTACAATTTTTTGATATTATTATTTTAAAAGTTATCAATCCTGAAATGGTGGAAAATAGATTCAAGATGTGGGCAGTGATGGAAAATAACAGTGGGGCAACTTAGGGTGAAAAGCTACTTAGAACTTTTTGGGAGCAAAAGAAGAAGAAAAGAAAATTATCTTTTTGGCACTTTGGTTATACAATAACCAACCCTTTTTTCTCGTTCTGAAATATCCTGTGGATGTGATCCTCTACTGCAAAAAGTGGACAGGAGAATCATTCAATCTGGGAATCCCTTGGAACCTTAATAGATCAATAGCCCATAAACACAACATAATTTCTTTGTGTGATAAATAGAAATAAGAATTACTACTTATACTTGATGTGTTTAAGGTAAAGATTAATAAAGGGGAATGAGAGCATGCAAACCTATCATGCTAACTCAAATAAGGCCCACAGACATTTAGCTAAGAGCCAGTTTGATCTAGTGGTTAAAATACTGGTCTGGAAGTCAAGAGACTTGAGTTCTAGTCCCACCTTAGGCCTGAGAGCCAGGTGGGTGACTTTTGGCCGGCCACTTCCAACCCACTTCACAGGGTTGTTTTTATGGGGGAAATAGGAGAAAGAAGAGGTGTTGGGATGTTTGCTCCTTTGAGTTGTTTATAAAAATAGTAAAACTGGGATATAAAAATAAAACGTGTGGTCCTGCCTTCCCTATGGAGAAATATGTTGGATTTTAATTCCAATAGTTTCTTTGCTAGCCAGGCTTTCGTGAAAGCTAACTGGCAATTTTGCACTATGTGAATTATAATTATAATTTATTTGGGGAGGGGTAAACATCATGGCCCAAGTTTGTCCTTTTAGGCCACAATTCTAAACTCACTCCCAAGGAAATAAGTCCCACCTAAAACAATGAAATTTCATTCTGAGGAAGCAGATAGTACTACATAATAGGCTTATTACTGACTAGATTACAGTCACAGTATCATTTTTTAAATAAGATCCTTAGATGAGAGTTTTACTGTTGTATTATTATTCATCTTCATTACCGGTATTACTTGAGAAGTGAAGTATGAATTAATGGACTCTATAAACAAAAACTCAGTATTAATTTAAACCATTTAATGATTGTGCTGCTAATTTCCTAAACTTTGTTGCAATGTGAATAATCCTTTTTTGCTGTTTTGAAGAATGAAGACGTCATATTAAATGAGAAAAATGTTTGGTCCTCTTATGAAGTAAATTCAGATTTAATCCAGATCCTTACTACAGGAATTTCAATAAATCAGTCCCGTTATTTAACTTTATTTGTTTAACTTTATTTTAAATAAACAATTTTATTAATTTTATGGTTTAATAGACATAAAAAGGTTTTAAAAAATCAAAAGAAAACAACACACAAAAACAAAAGGGAGATATAATTCGTGCCCAGGACTTCAATCTTGGATCAATATGTGCTCAATTTCCAAATATAAACCGACTGTCCATTGATATAATAAATCTTACTCCATGTCTTTCGTTATGTATTTAAACGATTGGGCTCTTTTTATATGTAGCAGTATGATGCATTAGCCCAACTCTTGACACCTCGAGTTGTCTAGATGTATTGTACTTCCGTATATCTATTCCTACATGTGGGCTGAGAACTATGCGTCCTAAAATCTAGCACATCAGAAGCACGCTAGATTAAGGAATCCGAGTTTAAAATAAACCTAAGGACACGGGGGAGGGCCCAGCCAGCAAGTACATCTGAACGAGAAGGTTGTGTCCCAGTGTTTATCCAGAATCTTCCAGAGTCCCCTCCATAATAACCCCATTGAATTCAATGAAACGTAGGCCCTGGCTATACGACACAACTATAAAGTAGTTTTTAAAGCATTTTTTTTCATCCTAACCCTCCTCCCTCCCAAGGTTCAATGAAATCGGGTCTGCATTTGTGACCCTATCTGCTTCTATTTCCCTTTGTGTCCCTTCTTTGCCCTTTCCAAGCCTCCTCTGACCCACTGGGGACACAATTTCTCTCCCCATTTGAGGCAGGAAAGGCGTTCTGTCAGCCTCCCCTAAGAACAACGCTTATCGCCCGGCCGGAATGTTAAAAGTGCAGGCTCCACTTTCAACAGGGAAACGCTCTTCTTTCGCTTCCAGTCTCAGAGGACAAGGCGAGAGTTGGGTCCGCTGAGCTGAAACCATCCTGATGTACAACTCTGACCCAGTGCTGAAATTCAAATTTTTTTTACTACCGATTCTGTGGACGTGGCTTGGTGGGCGTGGCAGGGAAAGGATACTACAAAATCTCCATTCCCTCCCCACTCCTGGGGGAAGGATATTGCAAAATCTCCATTCCCTCCCCACTCTGGGGCCAGCCAGAGGTGGTATTTGCCGGTTCTCCGAACTACTCAAAATTTCCGCTACCGGTTCTCCAGAACTTTTTATTTATTTATTTTTATTTTTGGCCAGCATGTATTTTATGACAGATACAAGTGTAAACTTAATTATAAATTTGTGGTGAAATCCATTTTTTTTACTATCAGTTCTGTGGCCGTGGCGGGCGTGGCATAGATGGTGGGCATGGCGGGGAAAGGATACTGCAAATTCTCCATTCCCATTGGTTCTCTGAACTACTCGAAATTTCCACTACCGGTTCTCTGAACTGCTCAAAATTTCTGCTACCGGTTCTCTAGAACCTGATGGATTTCATCCCTGTTATAAATACATGAAAAGGATAGAATAAAAGAAAACAGTAGGACAGGGACGGTAGGCACGCTGGTGCGCTTATGCACACCCCTGTCATAACCTGCTGGATTTCACCTCTTGCTCTGACCCCGCTTTTGCCAGAAAAGGGGAATGGGGGGAAGTCTCTGGAGGACATCTGAACGGGAAGCAGTAGCTCCGCGATTCTGGGGCGCCGCTGCCTACCAGATAGGAAAAAGAGGAGGGGGGAGGAAGGAAAGACGGAGCTGAGGAATAAAAAGCCAAAAGCGGAGCAGAAGAAAAAGCACCAGCCGCGTGGAAGGCGGAGGGCGACGAGGCTCGGGGTCTACCGCCGCCTCTAGGCAGGCGGCCTGGCTTTGCTCGGAGGCCCCGCCCCCTTATTTGCATGCAGAACCACGCCTTCTCTGCCGCTCCCGCTTCTCGGACCTCGCTCTTGGAGAGATTGTGCACCAATCAGAGGCGGCGGGGAGGGAGGGGGGAGGAAACGAGCGTCGAGCACAAGCCGACGCCGAATGCACGTGGCGCGTTGTGTTGTTTTTTTTTTTTCTACCTTGCTTTTTTTTTTTTTTTTTAATTTATATGCCGCCCTTCTCCGGAGACTCAGGGCGGCTTACAATGCGTTAAGCAATAGCCTTCATACTTTTGTATATTTTATACAAAGTCAGCTTATTGCCCCCACAAACTGGGTCCTCATTTCACCTACCTTAGAAAGGATGGAAGGCTGAGTCAACCTTGAGCCTTGGAGAAATTCGAACCAGCAGAAATTGCAGGCAGCTGTGTTAATAACAGGGTGCATTAAACCACTGTACCATCAAGGCTCTTTTGCACGCAACCCTCGGCTTTCCCTCGCTTGGAGGACTGGAAAGCGAAAGGTGCCTGCTCGGGAGCGGGGGAATGGGGTGGAGCTTAAGGGCCCCAGGCTTTAAATTTAAACCAAGCATCGGTTTGTTTCAGGAAATAAGAGGCTGCGCCGCAAGTCAACCTAATTGCAAGGTGGTGGCTGGGGGACAGATGCCAAGCCAGCTGCTCTTGGAGAGAAGGAAGCAGGGAAGCTCTACGTCAGAGGTCTTCAAACATGGCAGCTTTAAGACTTGTGGAGTCAACTTGTGGACGTCAACCAAGCAGAGCTGGCTGGAGAATTCTAGGAGGTGACGTCCACAACTCTTAAAGCTGCCAGGTTTGAAGACCTCTGCACTACCTTAACAGGAGTCTACTCTGCGTGTGTCCCTTGCAGAGATTTCCTGCAGTGGTGGGTTTCAAATCTTTTTACTACCGGTTCTGTGGGTGTGGCATGGCTTGGTGGGTGTGGCAGGGGAAGGATATTGTAAAATCTCCATTCCCACCCCAATCCGGGGAAGGTTACTGCAAAATCCCCATTTCCTCCTGATCAGCTGGGTCTTGGGAGGCAGAGAATAGATGGGGGTGGGGCCAGTCAGAATTTTTACTACTGGTTCTCCGAACTACTCAAAATTTCCACTGCCAGTTCTCCAGAATTGGTCAGAACCTGCTGAAACCCACCTCTGATTCCCTGCCTTGGTGTAACCCTGTCGGGGTCTCCCTCTGTTGGCAGGTTGAGCTCTAACTGAACCGTCCTTGCTGTCTCCCACTTTCTGCTCCTCTCCTGAGAGTCGTTTCTTTGAACCTACATTAATAGCTGTGAACATGATTTCTACCTAAATCCCAGATAATGCCGTCCCCATTCAGACATGCCGATCCTGTGAAGGGGGCACACTTCACAGTGATGAAGTGTCGGTGATTTCAAAGCAACTCTTCCCAAGCACACAAAACTATACAGTGGCTTCTTTCATTTATTGATTGATTGAGGGTTGAAATGTGGCGCTACATTCAAAACGAGTCTTAAAATGGGGAAAGTGGAAATGAGGATTTATTGAAATGAATGAAAGGAGCTTTACCTCTGAGACTACGATCCTTCTACCCCGAAAGACTCGGTTTAATCAGTCAGGTTGCATTCTAAATAAAAATGATTTCTGATCCATTGAACCTTGGTGTTGTATGAAATCCTTACTCTGTGTAGCTACCAGTAAAGGGCAAGGTGCCATCTGATTTGAAAGTTGCAACCCCATTTAAACCAGTATCTTCATTCTGGCTGAACTGTATCAAAAATGAAAAGGAGATTACACAGGAGATTACACAAACCAGAGTCACAACTTCCAGTCCTTGGTTTGTTCTGCATGTAGCAATGATGAAACAGTGCGAGCTACTCTGGCAGCTGTAGTGGGTGAGCCTGAGGTGTCAGAGGTAAAAGCTTTGCCAGCCTGGTTTCCTCACTCAAGCCTGTGGGAGGCAGTGCCTTAGGCCTCAGGCTCCTTAAATCCTGAAATTCAATATCTGAATGAGTATAATTGAGTGTGAATATAGTGGGTGGGTGTATAATAAGTATAGTATACAGTGTTGGCGCACCTTTTCGGCACCGAGTGCCAAAGCGGGAGGGTGCACATGTGTGCACATGCCAGAAACCAGAACAGCATGTGCGTGCCCCAGTTTCTGGTGCGTGCATAGGCACTGGCCAGCTGGTCTTCGCACACGTATGCACGCCAGAAACCGGAAGACCAGGTGGCCGGTGCAAATGTACATGCTGGAAACCAGAAGAGCAGCTGCCCGGCGCACACATGCATACCGGGCAGCTGCTCTTCAGTTTATGGTGCTCCCACATGTGTGAAGACCAGCTGCCCTGCGAACCTGGAAGAGCAATGGGCAATGGCTTGCGTGCCTGGAGAGATGGCTTTACATGCCATTTCTGGCACGCGTGCCATAGGTACCCATCATCATGGGTATAGTATTTATAAGTACTACACTAATTTATACTAATATTTGGGAGCAAGTCTTTATCCCCCTCAGAATTCCAGGATTCCATTTAGCAAATCCCAGAAGATTCCTTATTATCTTAAAATGCCTCAGAGTATTCACAATTAACTCTACTTCATTTCTGTCCAACCAACATTTGCTACTTCAAAAACAGCTCAAAAGAGTGAACTCAAACAATGTTACCTCCACTTGTCTTCTTGAACCCCTTGGCGATACTGTTTGCTTGAAGAGGGCTCCTAAATTAATTCTATGCTCCTAAATTGGCTTGTTGCTCTGATGCAATGAAGAATTCCACCCCTGTTGTTGAAATAAGATTCCACTACCAGGTATATTACAGTAAGATAATTTTCCAATCTTTGCCTTGAGAAACAAAATGGAAGCCTTCTAAAAAGATTTCTAGAAATCCCAACTAGAGTAGGAAATCATGGAAACATTTGGGGGGAGGGAAAGGCAATGGCAAACCACTACGATACCATCATAAAAATAATATGGATGTCTCTATGAAATACAGTGGTACAGCTCAACTTGTTTCACTCAACCCAATCACCATACATAACCATATAGACTGGATTCATGAAGCACATTAGGTTACATCATTACTGGCTTGCTTGTAGTCTTGTGAATGCACTCTTTGTCATATGGCAGAGACATTTATGCAAGCTTTTGGGCATATCTGGACCAATGAAAATGCTATTTCCCTACAACTGTGGATAGAACTGGATTTTTCAAAGTTGCTAGATACACACATTAAACTAGGAGGATAACATCACTTCTTCACCATGGTTCCTCTTTCTCGTCAATCTGGAATTTAAAAATACTGGTAGATGGTTAATATGAGGCAGCAATGAATGGACTATTTAACTCAATAAAAGGATTAAAATACTGAGAAGTTCAGATAGAACTTTCCTCATTGAAGCTACTTCATGAATGTTCAATGGGAAACAATGGCAGTGATTTATTTATTTATTTATTTATTAATCAAATTTCTATACCGCCCTACTCCCGAAGGACTCAGGGTGGTGAACAGCCAAGATAAAATACAGATAATACAAATATTAAAAAATATGATGAAATAATGGCACATATTAACCAGCTGAATGTCACCACTTGCATACTTGCATAAGACATGATACAAATACATAATTGCACTGTTAATTTGACATCATCAAAAAAATCATATTGATGTCACCATAGTTTGTTATGGACACTGCTGACCTGGTGGGTGCCAATCTGCGATTTTCAGGCTATGTTCAGGTGAGACACTAAACTATAGTCAATCAGAATAGAACTGGAAGGTACCTTGGATGTCTTATAGTCCAGGCCCCTCCTCAAGCAAGAGACCCTATACCATTTCAGACAAGTGACTGTCCAGTCTCTTTTTAAAAACCTCTAGTGATGAGGCACCTACAACTTCTGAAGGCAAGCTGTTAATTGTTCTCACTGTTAGGAAGTTTCTCTTCAATTCCAGGTTGCTTCTCTCCTTGCTTAGTTTCCAACTATTCTTTCTTGTTCTGCCTACATGTGCTTTGATTGACCCCCTCCTCTTTATGGCAGCCTCTCAAATACTGGAATACCTCTATCATGTCACCCCTAGCCCTTCTTTTCTCTAGATTAGCCAAACCCAAATCCTGCAACTGAAATTCTTCGTTCTTGGTATGTTTTTAGTCTCCAGGCCTTTAATCAATTTAGTTGCTCTTCTTTGCAACTAAAAGCTGGCCCAAATGCATTTTCGCAAACCCAGTTTACCTTTAGTTTAGGGAGTCATGTGACTCCTGACATTAGGCAAATTAATTAACCCAATTAATTAACATGGTTACTTATGATTAGCATACCATGAGAGTAGAGCCTCTGTATTTCTCTACCATTATATTTAACTTTTCACTCTGGCCTTGTTAATACCCTTGATATAATAGCAAATTCTTATTTCCATGCACCCAGAAAACAGCACTGTGCTAAAACAAGTTTGCAGAAGTGATTTACAAAACTACATTTTAAAAAAAAACCTCTAAAGTGGGAGAACTTAGAAAGAAAGGGACAAACCATGATCGTGGGCTAGCTGTGATGTTTAACAACGGTGCAAAAAAACAAGAGTTTGGTAGCCTCTTTTTCTAGTAAAATCTTAATAAATAAATAAAATAAAATGTTAATAAAGGACATCAGGTGCTCATAAAAACTTATGCTTTTAAATAATATGTATTAGTTGGAAATGTGCTGTCAAACATCTTAAGATTCTATGGGAAAGCTAATATGTTAAAGTTAAAAATATATGGAGCATATCTGTACTAGCCATTATTTATGACAATTACCAGGTAAAAGTTTCAAATCCTGTTTAGTCATCAGGTATTATCGGATTTTCATTGTTTGCTTCCTCTTCCATTATAGAAAAGTTGCTGTCTTGACTTGATGAGCAGCAGTGAGAATTCAGGGTCCCTCCTCTTTTCTTTTCATCCTTTTTCTTCTTTATGCCATTAATTTTTAGATTGTAAGACTGCTGTCAGCCTTACTACTGCTATTATTGTTGTTGTTTGTTGCACAGTCACTCAGATGTTTAGACTGGATTTTTATCCACCTGCTGAGTTCTTCTCAAGGGCCTGAGATCTGATATAGGGATAGGGATAGGGTGTTGTTGTTGTTATTGTTGTTATTGTTATTATTATTTCAAATAAACAGGATAAAACCTGTTACAAATATATTCAGCAAAATGAATTCCATTAGATCTGAAGCCTGGGATAACTTTGTATTTAGGCTTAAATCTCAATCTTTCATAGACAGTCTGCAAAAGAAAAAACCAAGGAGACAAAGAGAAAAGTGACTGGTTTGGTGAAGAGATATTTTATGAAAGAGCAAAACTTCCTGTCAAGGGTCCATATCTATTCTCCAGGGGGATTGCAGTCTAAGAAAGCAAACTATGGAAAGCCCACTAGGTCATTTTCTCAGGACACTGTTTATGGCCTGAGGAAGGATCAATGGTTTTGAAATGTTGCCAGAAGAAGAAAGGAGAGAAAATGATCTGGAATAGAAGGTGAATAATCCTTTCAGCTGTTACCAGAGAGGAAAGGTGGGCTCTTGTTTCTTTTTTGCTCACTACAACTGATAAACTCATGTTTCCAAAGTTTTTTCCTGATTGACGATAAATTTGCACAGGCAGATTCTGTGCATTTTTATTCTTCAACAATTCAGTTACAGGAATGTTGCACGGATATATCATGTAGAATGTATTTGAAGTTATTCTTATTGTGATTGCACAACTCACTGGCAAGCAAAAACTTCTTAGTGGGCAAAAAAGGTACAGAAACCAAAAGATTACTTTCCAATCCAAAAACTGAGAGTTTGTTTGGCAAAGAACTTGTGTGAGTGCTTAAAGTCATAAATTTCTTATGCGCACACATTCCAAGAAACAGAACCTGTAGCTGTTGCTTCCCTCTTTCTCCGTATCCCTCTCCCCACAACAAAAAGTAGAGATATAAAGGAGCTGCATGCCAAGCTGAAGTTTACCTGCAATCCAAAATCCATTCTCTCCAGTCCAGAGCATTTGACCCAAAGTCAATATGATTAATTTCCCCAGTACTCTGGGTATGATGAATGTTAAGCTCCATAATTTTCAATCTTCAAGTTGGGCACCTAGCTCCATGCAGGATAACTTCTATGGCTGCTATTCCTAATGCACCTTCAGAAGGGGAATGCATTGATGTTCCATAGGAACAGCCTTCCTTAACCTGGCTCTTCCGATCAGTAACCTTCAATTGCCAAATTTCCCAGCTAGTAATGGACAACTGCTGAGAAGACTGGGAATTAAAGTTCTCTTGCCTAAAGAGTATCAAGATTTTTTTTTTTTTTACGGTTGAGGGTTTTAACTGACCTCCAGTATATTTTGATTTATTATCCTGCTTTTTTTTTTTTTTTTGCATTTATCCAGGATACATCCCCTCAAGCAGTTCTAAATGTTGTCCTTTGACATTGTTCAAATAGCAGGCAATAAAAATGCTGTTCATTTCTAGTGTAGCCCCCCAAGGTAGAGGTATCCAGGCACTTACTTATTGAAACACCCAGTTATTTTGATAGGTACTATGACAGACTTTCTCTGTAAAGTTAATCCTCAATATATGGACTGACAAATTATCTGGCTTATGTTTAAGCCTAGGGTGGTTTGTGAACTATGTGTCTCTGATTCATCTATGATACAAGCTGTTGAGTCACCAGTTCGTTAAATAAATAATGGAAATTCAGCCTCTTTTTGCTTTCCAAGTGGAGGGCTCAACTTTATAAATATTATTCAAGTCCTACATACCTCGCAGAAATGAAAAACAATGGGATTTACTTCTAAGCAATCAGATCTTAGACTGTACTGCAGTCGAATTATCGTTCATGTGGAATTAAGAGTCTCTGATATTCAACATTAAATAATCCCCCTACTCTCTAACCTAATTCAGAGCAATTTTCTGGAAGTTGGAATACTGGCTTTGATGCCTAGGTTGGTGATGACACCTAAGGCAACCAAATCTCATAGGGAACCCCCTTTGAAAAAAATCAAGGATACCCACTCAGGATAAGAGAATCTGAACCTTTGCTTGTCCCCACCCCACCCACCCCCCACCCCCGATCCTTCCTCTAGCCTTCCTAACGTTCCTGGACAAGGATGCGTGTGAATTGGCATTCCGTCCGTCAGCTAGGAAGAAAAACCACCCATTACTCCCTGATTTCCTTGGGGTTACTCAAGAGCAAGGCGACCCACGGGCACTCTTCGTTCAGAAAGACGAGCTTGAAGAGCTTCCGAAGAGCGACTGGATGCACCTCTTCCAACCGAACGGTTTCAAACTTTGCGCCCCCCCCCCCAAATAAAACAAAGTTAACTTGGAAACTAGCAGGGCGAGGGGGCCGACAGAAAACATTCACTATAACAGAAGCCATCGCAGCCAACGCAATATTCCGCTAACTTAAATTTAATTCAATTTATCTCAGCTCAATCAAATCTAGGTTTCGTCCAGTTCCATTTCTCTTCCAGCGTGGCCTGTCCGTGCCACTCAACCCGCAGTCACCTTCACGGTTTCGAAAAAGTTACCGGCTCGACTCATCTCTTCTTCTCCAACTTGGGACGCTCAAGATATTATTGGACTAGAGAGCCTCTTAGGATACACTTCCCGGACAGAGTATCCACGGCGTCGGGTTGGCCCAAGAGCCCTGAGCAGACTCAGTTGGGCTTACGAGGCTTCTCTCCGGCCGGCCGGCACCAATGAACGATCGCAGTCAGCTTCCTTCTAACTCGGAGCGCACCCAGGAACTCGGGGTCAAGAGCGAAACCCTCCTTCATGCGCTCCCCGAAGTCCCATCCCGCAGACTGGGACGTTCCGTTCTTGCTTGCCAAGGCAATTCAGCCAGAGCTGAACCTGATTTTTCCCCCTCCGTTCTTCTCATCGTACAAATCGGTGCTTAAATCTCGCATTCGCCTTAGTGACTGTTGCCGGTTCAATCTGAGAAGTTTGACACTTACTTAAGCCTCTCCGGAGCCTTCTCTGCGGAGCAGAGAAGTAGTACTTCGAATGTGACTCTCCTGAGTTGAAGAAATATCCAGAGCAACGCTGGGTTGTTTATATTTACTTATAATCCCACCCAACACTCATATGAGCCAATAAGTCCAACTTCGGGATGAAAACAGGGGAAAAAAAGTGGAAATAGCTGAACTGGTTGAGCTGATTCTATCTTTAGATAATGCTTTCTCACCAGTGCAGTTCTCATTCATTTTGTTCAGGTTTGCTCCCAAAGGCAGAGTTGCAGCCTCAGCTAGACAATAGAGAGATGATAGAGGGATAGATGATAGATAGATAGATAGATAGATAGATAGATAGATAGATAGATAGATAGATATAATCAGAAACCTGAAATAGTGGACAGTGGCAATTTTGATTCACCATACGTAAGTCCATTTGTTCAATACATTTCCTTTTAAATAACCACTTAGCAGCTTTACAATACTAACATGTCTGTAACCTTGGCCCCCCTGAATTGAATAGAAAGAACATCTGAGTTTGAGGCCTTAATCAATTTGCACTAGACTAGACTGAATTGAAATGATCTCTTTGTCCATATATATCTATTTAAAAGCACTTTGGTCACATCAGTAGACCAAAGGTAAATTATAAGTGTCAGATACTAGTTATCGCCTGTTTCCTTTCAGATTTTGTTACACACTCGTTTCTATTTTTTAAATTATGTTTCTGATATTTATAATTTCAGAACTATTGAAATTCTTGAGTGGTCCTTTGGCATTTATCAGAAGGTTTTTTAAAAGTCTGCAATTCTAGTATATTTCCAACACCATAAATCATGGGAAAGAAATGTACTTCCAAATAAATGTTCATTGGACATTTTCAGGAGAGTTCCTAGCTGATCCAGCCTATCAATCACAACCTCCTACACCTCTTTTCTAGGATATAAACCTTGAGCTCTTCAGCAATCCTTAAACAAGCAACATCCCTCAAACTCCAGCTGTGCCTGTGTTGAACCTTACAAATCTGATTCCCCTGCCTATTTCCCAGTTCCTAGGGATGCCTTGCCTTTGTGGAGGGATGCAGACAGCGCCCTGCAGGATGATTGGCTACTAAAGTGTCATCCTTTTGAATGGGATTTACTTCCAGCAAAGTAACTATGTCCATAGTAAATCTCCAGAGGCTTTCACAGGATGGTCATGAGCATCAGTTGAATCTCGTGGTAAGGGAACACGTGGGGGAATCAAAGTCGCCCCCCCCAACTGCCATTCTTTCCAGGGAGGAGCCAGATTATACCAAATCAACAAACCCCCAGCCCCAGACCAAAGAGTAGCTTGAGATATCCCCTTTTTACATGCATCCTTCACACGCTTCTTGGCTTCCCACCCATTGTGTATGTGCGTACCCAGGTGCATGGCTCATCTTTTTGTTGCTGTTCCTGCATTACACTTTCCCACTTAACCATGTTTTATTCAATTTAATGCAATGTTCAGGCTTGGTAAAACACACAACCCTGAATTAATTATAGGGAATGGCTTTGCACAGCATCTGAGCCTAAAGGGAGCAGGTTGGCTGGTTTGTAGCTCAACTTCTCCAGCAAACACATGCAATACTTGGGCTGTTTGAACTGAGCCAGGTTGTCTAAATGCAGTTTTTCTTTTTCTTTTAGCAGTTGCAGAATTGATAAAAGGAGCAAGGAGGAAATACTAAACATACAAAGCCCTCACCCATGCCTGTATTCAGAGAGAAGGCCTGTCTCCTATCAGAACTGCAGGAATGCTCAACCCAAATCAACATCCATTGATTTGGAAATTGAGCAGTGCTCATAACTGAGGCCCTTGTGATAGGAGGTTCAATGAAAGGAAGGAACCTCAATTTCACTCTCCTTGCTACCCCAGGTCTAATATCATCCTCCTGATATCATAGGGGGTTGGACTAGAAGACCTTAAAGATCCCTCTAAACTCGTTATTCTATCTGTGCCCCTCTCCCTCAGCAACCACTGACTGCAGCATAGGCTGCCTTCCAAGAAATTATTTGTTTCACTTTGAAACCCTGACACCTACCCCAGCACAGCATGCATTACACTAAAGAGCAAAATAAAATGCACCCGAAATTTATGGGTATTATTTTTCAAAAGGCCTTTAAGTAAAACTCACCTCTTTCTACAGCTTCTCTCCTTTTTTATTATTCTCAGTCCTATCTCTGTGCCAAGAATGGGAGTTGCTTAGGGGCAGGGGTCTCCAACCTTGGCAACTTTAAGCCTGGCGGACTTCGACTCCCAGAATTCCCCAGCCAGCCAGGTTGGAGACCCCTGGTTTAGGATTTCAGCTTGCCTAGAAGGCCCTTTCCTATCTCTTCTCCTTCCACCAAGCCCTGGCAATTGCAGGTTCTGCTGCTTTTACAGAACAGAAGGAGGCAAGACAGCAATCTCTTGCCAACAGAGGACTCCTGTACTTGTGGCTTCAGAACTGCCCCACTGAGCACCACTAAGGTCCTTCTTCCCAGATCCATAGTCTTCAGGACAAGGGCATCAATTCTGTACAGTACAGGAGCCAGGGATCAGCAGGGTTTATGTGCCATGCATTCAAATCAGGTAGAGCTTCCATCACACCTCCCATTTTGACTTCTTTTGAACCAAACCCAGACGCTTCCTTCCTTGCACACGCATTTGAGTCAACCCTGCACACTTTAAGTAGAAGTGGGGAAATTCTGGCCTGAAATATTAGAGAAGTGTTGCTGTCTATAAGTTTGTTTCAACATAGTAAACTTGAACTAGTTTTAGCCTTGGCAAGAGTTTGCTTGTTTATGGTTTAGCACGTTTGGCATACCCAGCGGAATTGGTTAGCTTGTGGTGGAGTGAACACACAAAATAGGTTACTTTAGTCAACAAGTTAGACCTGTTCTGTGAAGGCAGCAGACATGGTGCTGAATGGGCCAACATACTCAGAAAACAGTTTCTTCAATTACCAAGCAGTAAGGCCCCTCTTTCCTGGCAATGAATTAGAAGAGGCCTAAGCAAGCTGCCTTAGTGGCAGCATGGAAGCTTCTGGGGTTAATATGGCTTCCAAAGCTGACACCTAGCTGGCCTTTCCCCAAAGGCACACGAAGCCCAGAGCAACTCTGCAGGGCAAGCCAGAGAAGGCCTCGATCTTTCTCGCAGACCCATTGAGGCCTGGAAGCCGGCTGTCCCCCTCTCAGGTCTTGTGGCAGCGACCTTTACATCCCAATCGCGCCTCTCTTTCCTTGGTCCAAAGATCCCTCCAGCCCAGCGAAAGCAGAAGCGCTTCAGATCACCATGCACGCGCAGGGCTCAGCTCCTCGGCAGAGGCGCCCAAAGGGCGCAGCCCCGGACGGAGCGAGCGGAGGAGGGAAGGCGACCCTCACGCGAGAGAGCCCCGGTCAGCTTCCCGCAAGCCCCATTTCTTCCCGCCGTTGCAGTTTAGCCGGGCTTTGGACTTTTACTCGCTGGCTTGCCTGCCATGCTCCACCTCGGCCGCTTCCCACCTTAAAGAGTAAAATTCAGGACGTGGCCGCTTGCTCGGAGGGTTTTTCTCCAAAGCAACCGACCACTTTCCCCTGGAAGGGGATGGAGGCCCCAAAAGGACACCGAGTTCGCGGGAAGAGCAGGCAACTCTGCGAAACGAGCAAGAGCCGAGAGCTCGTCGTCTGCGACCTGTTGGTTTGAAGCTGGCTTCCGCAGGTCCTCAGATCTCCCTTTCGGTACCCGGCCTTCCGCTTATTTTGCTAGGCCTCTGGCCGGGCTCGGCTTAAAGGAAAACAAAGCGAGGAAGCGTTTTAACGCAGCGGATTCGGCCCTTGCTTTCCTCCGTGTTACCAGGGCCTCTTTCCCGTGGGTAGAAGCAGCTGGCCTCCACGGAACGGAACAGAACAGAACAGAACAGAAGACCGATGCCAGAAGGAGGCAGCTTCAGTAAGCAGTAGGTTTGGAGGGCACAAAAGGGCAGCGAGGCCTGCAGGGAATCCTATTTCTTCGTGAAGGACTTGCTTGTGAAGTTGCTTATGCAAATGTCCATGGTGGAGTACTGGAGGGGGCTTTGTCTGGGTGTCTCCGTCAGGGGTGGGAACTCGTCCTTTTTCACATGCAAGGGGGATGCAGGTCAACCCAAAGGTAACGCAGCCGGCGATCTGGTCCTGCTGCGGAATCAGCTGGTTTAAACTGGGGAAGAGGCCCATTCCCTCATTTTTACCCGAGTATTTTGTAGCACCATCCAGCCGTCGCTGAGCCCATTTCCCTGTCACTGACCGGCTTTATGACCCCACGCTATGACTGGGTGACGCTATAATCACTCGAGTCGAAAGAACCCTAACTTCCAAAGTCCTTCTCCAGAGCACCTTTCTATCTAGTTAATTGCAATTTCAATGAAACAGAACTTACTTCCAAATAAACTGGTATAAGATATAGCCTGACCACGCTAGGGCGATGATTAATTTACTGTACATCGACAACAAAAAGAGAGAAAGAGATTAGCTCTGAGTCTGTATTAAAGTGATAACTGGAGTTTAATCTGAGGCTAGAAAATGCATGTAGTGTAATAATAGTGTAATCATAACTGCATTTGGCACAACCTGGATTTACCTGCTGAAAGCATAAAAAAAAAGGAGTCCAATAAAAGTGAAGAAACCATAAGTGCACCTCGGAAAGCTGGAGGTAGGCGTAGACTGCTGGAAACTCACTTAAGGGAAGCAAGACTGAGTTATGGGCACATAAATCCAGAGAGGTGGTCGCCATGAGCTCTATTTCGCTCTCTGTTCCTTCCCCCCCTAACAACCCCCCCCCCGGTACTTGCAACATTTACTGTGACTGATGGGATCTAGGCATTAAAGGTTGAGAAACACCGACAGGCACAGGTCCGTGGCCTATTACTTTTCCGGAGAAGCAGCCCTCTTTTAACCGATCCGCCGGCAAGGATGGATGCGGGAGTAAGGCCATGGAATCGGATCCCTCCCGGCCCAATGTGACGCCCACGCTTCACTCAAATTGGTCGGGGTAAGGTTTCAGCGAGGAAGCAAGATTTAAGGCACATATCTGCAAGGCACCGAGATATCGAAGTTGATTTCCACGTTTAATTAGCTCCAGAGCCAGAAAACCCGACCCTCAAAAGTGGCGGTAGATTTATGAACCACCAAGGGAGGGAGGAAGATGGGCAGGTGGAAGGTTAAGATTAAAAAAAACACCATCCACTTGCCATCATATTCATTACAAACTCTAGAAAAAAGCTATGCGGAAAATAACCAGGTTCCTTTTTCCGAGAGAAAGATTTATGGAGTTAGAATGGAGGCGAGGGAGGGGAAAACTATAATCCCTTTATTCATATCAACCCATTAATAACCGAAATAGTGAGAATGCAAATAAGATAAACGGCTATTTGCTCCATCATTCCCGCTTGGAATAAATAATAACTATCTTGTTCCATTAGAACATTTCCGCGTTGGGAAGTTGCCACCCCGCGAGTTGGATCTTAAGAAACGAAACGAAACTATATATTCCAAAAGCTTTTCGGGCAGCTTTTCAGGCGTCGCAGATCAGGAGGGCCTGTGGCTCCTTCCTACCCCTTCAGAGAAGTCTATTTTTGCTCACAGCAAACCCGGGCGCCCATCACGATTCTGAAGCATTTAACTGACAAGGAAGTGGTTTCTTTGGTTTTTGCAAGAAAAGAAAAGAAAAAAACACCATGCCTGGGGTCAGGGATGAGCTAGGATTAAAGGTAAAAAAAACTAATGGGGAATCTTTGAGGACGAGAAAGGAGAAAAAGACCCCAGCCGAACCGAAAAGAATCGAATCACCGAGCCAGCCTCTTCCCCTCCTTGGGGAAAAAAAGAAAGCGGAGAGAGATGCATCGGCGAGATAGCAACTCTGCGGCTGGAGGTACGGCTGGTTAAGCGGCAGCGTGTGTGGCATTGGGGAAAAACCCGGCCGCGTACATCAGGGCTTCATTACGTTTCCAATAGATAACATTTGGTTAACTCGGTCCTTAGATTACAACGCGACATAATAGCCCATCAGCGAAGACGGGGCTTTTTGTGTGGTCCTTCTGCGGGCCACGAACTGAAACATTAGCTCTCCCTTCGCCAAGTCATTCCCTCCTAATTCTTCCCTGGAACCTGGGAGGGGGGGCAGGGGGGAGGGAGGGAGGGAGGGAGCGTCTTTTATTAATAAAACCACACTTTGTAGTTTGGGGAGAAAAAGATTAGGAGGAGGAAGGGTGGGGAGACAGCCCTCCTCCCTCGCCCCGTTTGTTTCTCAGCCCAAGGTTTCGGCTTGATCTCCGCAACGCAGCAGCGCTCCTGTGGCTGCGCGTTCAAAGCCCCGAAGGGGACTTGGAGCTCCATCTGCACGGGAGCAGGGTCCCT
The DNA here is from genome assembly GCA_022577455.1 of Arizona elegans. NCBI lineage: Eukaryota > Metazoa > Chordata > Lepidosauria > Squamata > Colubridae > Arizona > Arizona elegans. The sequence goes on from JAKOOJ010000008.1 coordinate 62,871,690, forward strand.
CTTCAGCCAGCCGCTTCGGACTCCCGTCAGAGACAATCCGGGTTTGTTAATCTCGGCATCCGATCCGCCGAACTGAATTGCCCGCTTCGCTATGAGCCCTTTGTGCGGGAGTCCCTTTCTTCCCAGGGCCGCGGCCTCGAGCAGGCCAGCAAGGACAGGGTCTCCAAGGGAAGGGCAGGGGTCGCCGCCGCAAAGCGGAGCATCCCCCAGAGAAGTCCGGCTATAACAAACACGGAGGTGCTGGAGCAGCTCATCTTCAGACCAAGCCTCAACCGCGGACTGTGCCACTCACCGCTGATACCAAACGGTCAAGAAGGGAGAGAGCACCCCTGATCCTTTAACTGTCCGGGAAGAAGGCGCACTCAGGAGAGAAAAGCCCTCTAAACGCAGCAATACTTGCTTCTCCTTCAGCTTTGTTCTCTCACCTCTCCAAACATACACCTCGCAAAGCCTACCCAACTCACCATCATTTTTGGGAGAACTTTGAACAAATGATAATTTGGAGATTAATTACTAAATGAAAGATCAGAATAGCTTCCTGAATTTGTAGGAAATTTGTAAATTCATTTAGAAATCACTTCGTTTATATCTTTGAGGAGAGAATCTGTCTTTTTTAAAAAAAATATAGAGAGAGACATTGATTATTTGCTGCCAAGACAAGAAATCCGGTTGCCGCATTCTGAATCCTTAGGAAAACCAAACAATATTAATACAGAGAAGAGTTGCCAGCACTTTGAAATTATCCACCAGGACTTTTTGACAAATAAATTGCATTGCCTTCAAATTGAAATATTAACTGAGAACAACAAATTAACACATAACAAAAAAATCTAGGTAAAGAGTTTCAGGAACTGAGAAAATGATTGATTGTAACGGTTTAGGAAAAGTGGATCCAAGTTAGGCAGCCAGATCCAGGGTTCTACAGGTGAGTTTTGTCAGAGGCACCACAGTCCTTAATAGTTATATCTAAAGTGAGTGAGTTTCAGGAGAGAGGTGTTAACTTCCTGTTTTTCTGCTAAGCACCTGCTTTCTACAGTGCAATCAAGTTTTTAGTGAGATAATACAAAATTTTTCAGCAGAGTTCCCACATACCTGGCTATTAAACAGTCATTGCCATTCTGTGAGATGTATTTTTTTTTCTGGAAAAGAACACATGAAGCATTTATTTATATAAGGTTTTTTTTTCAGAGGAATGTGCTGCTCCTTTACAGTATACTATGGAATGGAACAGTATTCAAATATGCCTTACAAATTAATAATGATTACTCTTCCTTAAGGCGGACATAACTAGGAATATGGTTTCAGCATTCCTTAAAATTTCTGTTAGATTTAACTTTTTAAAAAAAACAAAAAAAAAACCAAACCAAAATATTGTAGAGGTAGCATATGTCTGGGTATATGCAGACTCTTTGGGTTCCTTTTGTCTGAACTGAAAATTATCAGACAAGTTACTATATTTATCCTATAATTAGCAACACTAAGTTTTTTATTTTAATCTGCTGTTTTAACTGCTCATCGGCTTTCAAAATGCCAGATCAGCTCAAAGTATTTTCTATACTTCTATATATTTAAAAGCAATATAGTAAGTGTTGAATATTTGTCTGCACATTAAGGCAACTCTGTTTAATTGGACTTTTTTTTCTTATTTGGTTATGCATGCATGCTTCTATTCAAATATGAATGCCGGGAAGATAGGCATATATCTGCATTATTTGCGTTTTTAAAATGCTAAACCCATACATGGGTGCCCCTCATCTATAATCTATCCCATAGATTGGTGGGGACACAGACAAATGTGATCAGCTTGCCAAGTTCATTATACTCTGAAATCCTTGAAAGAATTTACATTCATTTGCTTCAAATACACAACATTGTCCTTAGAGAAGATTATAGCTTACAGCTACCAGACTTTATCCATCACTAAAAGAGCTCCTTGTTTTCTTTGGTTATTCCTTACCCTCATTTGAGTTACTTGTTTAGGAAAAACTCAAAAATATTATTCTATGTCTGTTGCGGCTATAATGTTTTCTACCAGGGTAGATCAAGGCATGAGGTAGTTAAATTTCGGTCTATCACCATAAGCCTATTGGTTTTACAGTTAAGTACAAAGGAAGTCCCACTGATTTCAACTATGAGCCTGTGGGATTATTGAAGACCAACTGCAGGAAAGGGGAATGTACAACTTCATATCAAAGTTGCTAATCTCATGGAAATGTTATAAGATTTAGTGACCTTTCATCTGGATTAAGTTACTCCTCTGCGGAAACATTTGCTGCTATTATTTTTTGTTATTTTTATTTTTATTCATCTGCCTAAATACTGATAAAATTAGAACTACAAATACATTTTCACAGGGCAGAACACTAAAGACCTGGAGCCCTAAAAGCCAATAGCGGGATTTATTTTCTTGAAAAATCATTTGCTTTATTTACGGAAATATGTAAAAAAAAAGTTTTTTTTTTTTTAAAAAAAAGGAAGGTACAATAAAACTTGTCAGTCCTAACAATAATCCTGATAAAGAATATACATAAAATACAAATTGAAAAGACAGAGCGCCTTCCATTCATACATACCCCAGGTTAAAACAATGACAATCTCTTCTATGTAAACATTTTGATCTTTCCGTGCATAAAAACTACCGGGGCGTGAGGGGGAGGGGAGGAGGATGGAAATGAGCTGCAAACGACGACTCCCTCAACATTTTTGCTGGAGTCCCATTGTTCCCCCCCCCCTTCCTTCCTGGGGGAACCCAGCGAGCTCTGCAACGGAAAGCAAATAAAACTTTTTTTTTTTAAAAAAAGGAGATATTTGAAAAGGGGGAACAGGGCGGCGTCTGTTTTCAAAGCAGAGACCTTCGGACCGTTTCTCTGCCATCTGTCTCTGCAGCATGTAAGAAATGGCTTTGCATAAATAGAGGTACGGAAGAAGCAAACCGGAAGGCCAGAGAACAAGCCAGGGAAAAAAAGGCGCAGAGGAACCAACCAGCGAGTCGATCTGTCCGGAAAGGTCTCTCCGCGTCGTTGCTCTCCAAAGCCGAAGGCAAGACGAGGCTGGCGGCCCAGGCAAGCTAGCAATTGGAAATCCTGGCCGCGCAGCTTTCCACGGTGCCCAAGGCCGGCCCGGGGGGCAGAGTTCCCAGAGAGGCGGCGGCGGCCACGGCGGGAGAGGTCAGCGAGGGCGAAGGCGACGGCGAGGCCATCAAAGTTCGCGCCAGGACCGGCAGCCCCGCGGCCTGAGACCCGCAGCGGTTCACGCTGCCCCCGATGATGCTCTCAATGGAGAACGGGGAGCGCGCCAAGGCCGAAGGGGTCTTGGTGGCGGCCGCCTGCAACGAAGCGGCCAGCGACGGGCTCAACTGGGCCGCGTAGCTGAAACTGGTAGTCCGGGCCAGGTCCGGGCCCAGGAGGGAAGGCGGGGCAGGCGGCAGGACGGGGCTCGACGCCGACGGCCGCCTCTCCTGGGGCGGGAAAGCGAAGAGCGTCGAGGGCGCGGGGTAGGGCTGGAGGTGGAGGCCGTAGCCGCAGCTGTAAGGCCCGTAGGCGTACGCGGGGGGCTGGCCGGGGTGGCCGGGCGGCGGCTGGGCGCCGGGAGGCGGCGGGTGAAGGAAGGCGGCCGCGGCGGAGGGTTCGAGCCCGCGGAGGAGCAGGTCGGACGCCGGCAGCGGCTGCCGCTTGAAGCGCTTCCTGCGCCGCAGGAAGCTGCCGTTGTCGAACATGTCGGCGGACTCCGGGTCCAGCGTCCAGTAGTTGCCTTTGCCCGGGTTGCCCGGCTCGCGGGGGATCTTGACGAAGCAGTCGTTGAGCGACAGGTTGTGGCGGATGGAGTTCTGCCAGGCCGGGAACTTCTCGCGGTAGTAAGGGAAGCGGCCGCTGATGAACTCGCAGATCTCGCTCAGCGTCAGCCGCTTCTTGGGGCTCTGCAGGATGGCCATGGTGATGAGGGCGATGTAGGAGTAGGGCGGCTTCACCAGGCTGCTCTTGCCGCCGCCCGCCGCCCTGAAGGGGCCCGGCTGCGAGGGGGAGCCCGAGGACGAGGAGGAGGGCGAGGAGGGCGAGCCGGAGCCGGGGGACCCTGCCGGCGCGCGCCCCCCCGGGGACCTGGGCAGCGAGATGGCCTCGTCCTCCTCCTCCTCCTCCTCCTCCTCGTAGGGCCGCCGGGGAGGGGGCTCCTCCTCGTCGTCCTCGTCCTCGTCGCCGCCCCCCTCGTCGTCTCCCTCCCCGACCACGTCGATGTCTGTCTCTTCGGCCAAGGCGGAGGCGGCGGCGGACATCTCCGCGCTCAGAGTCATCGTTTGGCGGAGCCGGGCATGGGCGCAGCGGGCGGGCGGGGAGGCGGCGGGCAGCTGCCCGCGCGGGAGGTGTCGGTCCCTGGTCAGCCGAGCGCGCCGGTAAGGGCCCTCCCGGCAGCTCCTCCGCCAGCCGGAGTTGGCTTGCCGGACCGATGGGCTGGCTTCTCCGGCGGGTGGGCGAGCCGGGAGCTTGCTCCCTTTCCGCCGTTCCCCCTCAGTTAGGAATGAACCCTGCGGGGGGAAGCCGCCGCGACCCTTTCTCGGGGAGGCTGGCAAAAGCAGCGAAGCCCGCGGAGGAGCTTGGCCAGGCTGAGGCCGTGCCCAAAGGGGATGGCCTTTTCTCCTCCCGCGGGCGGGCGGGGCGGGGAGCGGAGCGGAGAGTCACATGGCTCCCAACGTCAGCGCCACAACCGGGAAAAGATTCCTGAAAAAGAGCGGCGGGATGTGACGGTGTGTGTGTGTGTGTGTGTGAGAGAGAGAGAGAGAGAGAGAGGGGGGAGCTCGGTCCGAGTGAGGGAAAAGAGACCAGGCGGCAAAACCGGAGCCTCATTCCGGGCATAAAAAGCCCCGCTGGATATCTTGGGGTGGGGGGAAGGGGCGCCCTCGGGAACTCCTCTTCCTCTGTCCCCTCCCTACTCCCTCCCCCACCAACCGGACTGTGGCCGGGCTGCTTCCCCGCTTCAGACTTTCCTTCGCCTTTCCCCTCCCCTCCCTCGGAATGGCGGGCGGTTGTTATTTGGTTTCTTCTTCAGCTGGAGGGGGCGGAGAGAAAGGGCTTCGGAATTAAACATAAGAGATCCGAACTCCAGAGTCCGCCGGCAGGTCCCAAAATCTGAGGAAAACTCTCTCCAGGCGCTACACGGGATCGAGTCAAAGAGGAACGGACGGGGGAGAGGGAGAATTGGGTGGGAAAAGGGGGAGCCGAAGAAATGCTCGCCAAGCCACATGTTTATGCGCTGGGAAGCCGAGAAATGAAAGCCCGAGTCGGGGTTTCACCCTGCAAGGTCCGCAGAAGGCGGGGTGGTTGGTGATTGGAAACCCTGCCCGGGATTCAGTGAACTGTAATCCCGAGCTTTCGCTCGTCTCCTTGTGCTACACGGGGCGCGCTTCGGCCGAGGAGGTCCAGATGGGTCTCCTCTCTCTAGCCTGGACCTTTTTCCAGGAGTATCTCTGCTCCGACCACCCGAGGACACCTCGAGACAGGCGGGCTGACCGTGGAGCCCGGCTCGGTCGTTGGCAGCGGAGTAAATACACCGAACCTTTCCCGCTCCGCCGAGATTAAAGACAAGAAACTTTACTGAAAGGCGAAGCGGTTGAAAAATATAACATGCCTGAAGCCAGTGGGATTTTTTTTTTTTTAAACATGATTTGATAATGAGCGTTTCAATGGGGACGGACCAACTTCTAAACTCTCTCGACCTTTGTTTCTCTTTTATTCCTCCCTTTTCTCCGCCCCCCAAACCCAAACCCTCCACTGGGCATAAATTAATGTTGATAAAAAGAATGAAAGAATGCATTTCCAATCCTTAACGCTTCTCCTCAGAAGTAAAGGCTTTAGAGAGGCTCATCATCCCCGGGCAAGAGAGCCGCGATCTTTGGGCCGTTTAGCGCTTTTGCAGCTGAAGGCGGTCGCCGTGATGACTGAAAGGCAGGAGAGGGCCGGAGCTTCTGAGTTGCTAGTAGGTCGCCAACGCGCCGCCAGGCGGAGCGACCTACTTGCCGTTCTCCACTGTCTCTTCCCTGACCCGCATTGTGATAACGCTCTTTCGCTGGGACTGGGGGGCAAAGAGGCTGGTTTGCTTCTTGCTCTCTTAGTGAATGGGTAGTTTATCGAGTGGGCATACCTAAAAAGCACCCTGTTTATTTTAGGCGGTGAATTAAAAACGCGTGGAAGTGTGCGCATATTCATATCCGGGTGGGTGGGTGGGAGAGAGAGCTAATAAAGGCCAAAGGAGGCCAAAAGATTTATTTCTTTTTGCTCGTTATTACAGTGTGTGTGTTTGTGTGTGTATGGGTGTATGGTTGTAGAGTCTGTGTCTGTGTGTAATTAAGTATACTCAATCACATCCAGAGCAAATTTGTTTGGAAATTATTTCATGCTTTAAAACTTCTCTTTCCCATTCCTCCTGTATATGTATTTATGCATCTATGAAAGCATTTAAAATACAGGTCATTAAATAAAAATAAGTAGCATTTTAGATTGGGTGACTGTTTAGAGAAACCTCTTTGCCATTTTAAAAAGAAAAATAAATCCCATTTTCTCTTTCTAAATAAAGAATTTCCTTGATGAAATTATACCAATAAGATCCCTTCCAGTGAAATTGCCCTGCTTCTTAAAGTATAACCAAGGATTTTGAAATTAAGGGACATGCAACTCTTACGCTTTGTTCTTAAATATATTAGAAAGAAAATTCTCATTCTAATAGTATATTTTAATTATATATTTAATACTTTATTTAACTCAATTTAGTCCAACTGGTAGATAAAAATCAATCCGGTTTATAGATATATAGTAATTATATTAACTATACCTATTAATATGCCTAAAAATAAGGCAACTTGTACATTAATAATGCTTCTTTACTGTGACTGTTTGGAAGTCAAACAAATTCATTTTCTTGGGATTTACTTCCAAATAAATGTATAAGAAATTAAAGCCTAAAGGAAATTCCATTTAGTTCAATGTATTTCTACATTGCTCTAGTAAACTTCTTTTTAATGTAGCCATGCCTTAAAGATTGGACTAAATAACAAAAAGCAAGCGATCTTGTTAAAAATAAGTGGGCACACAAATTCCCTCCACAGTTTCTCCATTGTATCATTAAATATTTGAACAAGGAACCTATCCTCCCAGGAACCACCGGTATGACCCAAAAATGAATAAAGATTTGGAACGATTTGTTAGAAGTCTGAAAACTATATTGACTTATTGCCTATTTACAATTTCTGAAGTTTCTGGTAATAATAGAATAGAATAGAATAGAATAGAATAGAATAGAATAGAATAGAATAGAATAGAATAGAATAGAATAGAACAGAATTTTTTATTGGCCAAGTGTGATTGGACACACAAGGAATTTGTCTTGGTGCATATGCTCTCAGTGTACATAAAAGAAAAGATAAGTTCATCAAGAATCATAAGGGACAACACTTAATGATAGTTATAGTAAGTAATGACTAGTAAGTAAGTAATACCAGATTGTACTATCATGTGTATGTACTATTTTATTTTTATTTCGGTTTTCTTCTATTTCAGAATATTTCAGTTGGACTTGAGTTGCATGGGAAATGTTTGCATCTGGGCATATTTCCCCAGAAATAAGACTTAATTTCTAAGGAATTGCATGTACCTTTTTTTTTTTTTGGCTGAAGAATAAGCCTAAATGGGGGAAATTTCCATAGAGATCAGGTATTTAGTCGGCTTTGGAGGTGAGGGAGGACAGATGGATAAAGAATACATTTATTAAAGCTACGTGGCTCAGGTGGATCACTTCCATCGGATGCACAACGGACTGGATGTATCAGACCTGTTAATTCCGAGTGGTAAACACTGTTCCTAGGATGAGGTCACCCGAAAAGGACCAGAAACGTAAACAACCGCCGACTTTATTCGGTAACGAGAGAAACGGAGATCCTGTGACACGCCCGAAGGCTGGATTCGTTACAGTTTATATACACCCGTCCAACATTCCTCTTTCAGTCCGTTTCCATTCCTCTCTTCCGACGTTTGGGGGAGATTATGCCTGAGCGCTCTGATCATAAAATAAAAACTTCCATCTTCTAAGCTCCCTCCAAAGCGGTGGGAAAGGAAGGGGCGGTTAACCCGCGAGAGAAGCGGTCGATTCTGATGGAGTGAATTGGAGTGACTCGCGTGTTAAAACGGCAGATCATCTCTGACCCGGTCGCCGCCTTTCACCGAGCCAGGACTGCGGCAGTAAGAGAGAAGAAGCGCCTCAGGAGAAGGACAACTGAAAAGTTCCCCGGCCGTTCGTCGGTCCAACCCTGGAGGCAGAAGGGACAGTTTAGGTCAGACCTGAAATAGATGCCCAAATCGGCTATCTCAGTCCAAATCAAGACGGTTAACTGCCTCCTGCCTCAGGGCAGCTGTGAATCGCTCTGCGGGACGAACAGAAGCTCGTCCCCCACAAGGCAAAGGGAAGGAAGGCTCCCCTCTCCCCAGTGAACGGCGGCCGCACTCTTCAGAAGGTCACCGCGAAGAAAGTGGGCGCCTTCACCCACACAGGTTTGACGAGGGAAACGTAGGTGTGGAGCAAGGTTCTGGTGTCGTGCTCGCCTCCGCTAATCTTCGGGCAGCAAACTTCTTCAAGCAAACCGGTCGAATGACCGTGCTAGCTGGGCATTGTGCGGGCTGTAGTCCAACTTTCTGGAGGGCGCCAGGTTGCAGAAGGCCGTCGAGGTGGCTGCTTCCTAGGCTTCTTCCTCCTGAGTGCCCGGGGAGTTGCCGGAGTGACTCCGTAGAGGAATGATGCCACCTACCGGCCAACCGATCAGAGGCGTCTAAGCGCCTCAAAGGCTCTTATTTTAAGCTGGCTGGATGTTCTCCGACAGATCCCCGCGCAGACGGAAAGCCGTTGCCCCCCTTTTCTCTAGCTGGTGGGGTTGCAATGAATGCTGCTTCTTCAAGGTAGCCTAGGCTTCCCCCGATCACTTGCCCCCATTGAGTTGGGGGGAAATTTGCAGACTCATTGTGCTCCCGTTTTGGATCCCAACTCTTGTCATCCCCATCATTGTCATGAGTTACCCTGCCTGTAAGCATAATCAGGACCCTCCTACTAGGTGCATTTTTAAAACGGACAAGCTCAGAGGAAGCTAGTTTCAGAAAAGTAGAGAGTTATGACTTATGAGATGGTTGGAAAGTTCGTTTCAACTACAGGCATGGTTTTAGTAATGTTATTTTGTTCTTCTGCTGGAGATGATATTATTCAAATGTTGAAATAACTTGACCAAGCCTCCGTTGCTGGGCACTTGGGTCTTATGAAAGAGGTTTCCCAAGCAACTCAAGATTAATTGTAATTGTCTTTTCTGCAAGGAGATATAATTTGTTGGGCCATTGTCATGTATATTCACAAGGAAGAGAAGCCATCTTACTAGAGCTGCTCTTCATTGCTGTTGAAGTGCTAGAGATGCTGCATTGGGATCCTGGGGAAGGATCTGTATATAGGTACTGCAGTCAAGTGTTACTTGCATGACCCCAAAACATTTTTGGGACATTAACTTTAAAGCCTTAGTAAAATGCCTTTATGGTCTCCCATCCTTGAGTCAGAATAAAACTTCATTGGCCTGAAATTTTCTCATCAGTGCTATATTCTCCTCTGTTTCAGGTCATCATAGTCACCTGATCTCCCTTCAAAATGTCTGATAGATTATTTTTTAAAAAAACAAAACAAAATGAAGTTGCTTTGGATAGCAATGGAATAAGAAAGAGGACTGTGTTAACTCTGGAATACAAAGGACATTCAGTCTGTCTCACTCCTATCTGGAGACAAGATTATGGCAAATTCATCACAAGAAAAAAGTTGCTTCACTGATGTTTTCAGATGTAGAGAAAGCCTTTGATAATTTGAATCAATTTTTTTTGTTTATAGTTCTGAACTATATAAACCTTGGATATAAATTTATTAAATGAGTAAGTTCGACTTATATTTCTCAGAAAAAAACAAATAACTGTTAATGGAGAACTAACAAAACCTTGCATGATTTAAAAAGGGACAAGACAAGGATGTCCACTGTCTCCACGTTTGCTCATTTTAGTTCTTGAAGTACAAAATAGAGACATAAGACAAGATGAGAGAGTTATGGGACTTAAGATTAAAAAACAAACTTATAAAAGCATTTGTTGATGTTAATTTTGAAAGATCCACTAGAGTGAGTAGAAACAATAATGGGAAAATTAAAGGACTTTGGTTTTAAAATTAATAATAATCAGAAGACAAGGCTGATAACAAAAATATGAAAGTAGAAGACTAAATACAATTAATGGGCATGGTGATTTTAACTTTGAAAAAAAAGTAAAATGCTTGGGTATTACTATGAAAAATATGAATTGTGTGTTATTTCAAAACAATATTAATATATGAAATAAAATTAAGAAGGACATATGGCTATGGGAGGAAATAAAATTATTAGTGTTGGGGTGGGAATCTTTGTCGTAAAAATGAATGTTTTGCTAAGAATTATGTTTTTGCTTCAGACGGTACCTATTTTGACAACTGATATTCCATTCAAATAATGGCAAAAAGACATATCTCAATTTATAAGGCAAGGAAAAAACCATGAGATAAATATAAAGTGTTAAGAGATTCAAAGGAAAGAGAAGAACTGGATTTACTGGATTTGAAATTGTATTCTGCTGCTTGTTGGTCTGGATGAAAGGATGAATGTTGCTGAGAAGCAAGAGATTTTGTACAGTTAAAAGATTGTGAGTGGCATGGATATTTATAATATTTATAAGGTTATGTAGACTTTAAAATCAATTTTATATGTGCCATATTGAGAATATGGAGTAGTTATAAACGTGAGTCATGCTCAAAAACATGTTTATGGATATCAACTCAAGTAGCTTTTCATAGAAGATAAACAGACAAGGACAAATGGTTGAAGTACTGGGATTTATTGGAAAACCATCAAGGAGAATTTAAAATCAAATCAAAAGCGCAATTAACAGCAGAAGAATATGGTTTTCATTGGTTTTCCCATTTAGTTATCAGAAAGATTCAAAATGAACAGAATGACCTATGGCATGGAGCAACGTAAGACAGAATGTGAAATACAATTGTATTGATAATGAATGTGTAATTGCTAAAATGTATACACTTTTGTTGAAATTTGAAACAGGAAAAACAGTTTAAGTAATGTATGATAAAGTGGACTAAGAATTTTGATTATAATATACAGATAGATTAATGTGAAAACGAGATAATGCAAAATATTCTTCAGGATATTCGCAAGTGTGGAAACAGATATTTTAATTATTTATCCTTAAATGTGAACTCTAGGCAGCTCCTTGCAAATAGGATTACCTTTAGGATTCTAGTAGTTTACCATAAACCTATACCCTCACTGGCTATAAGGGGGTCTAGAAATAGATTGACCTGAAATAAATATTCTGCCTCAATTTCAGAGCCATTTTGAAGGGGTTTTATAGACAGTTCTCTGCCTTAGCTGTACAAAATCAAAAGCCTGTCCATTGTGCAAATGGGAAGCTATTTACTGTGTTGCAAGATTTTTTTTTACCTAAATTAAATTTAGGTAATTTAAACCAATAAAGCCAAACAGTGAAACAATGCTTTGAAGTTTTATTGATTTGTGACCACAGTGCATTAAGACAAAATTTATATGTAAACAAGCATTTTTATCAAACTATTTATGTATATCATCTTTCCACTTATCTTAAGAACTACACAGTTATTTGTATATGTTTGCCTCTATCTCTAGAAATGCAGCAAACTTATTTTAAAAACAAAGAGACTTGTTTTTAATTTGTATACAGCCTGTACTTCACATTACTTATTTTCTTTCCAGCAAGTGCCGTGCTTTGGGTACCTTTTCTGCTTGACAATAGCTTCTAGCTTTGTCAGAGTGTAAAGAGTTAATAGCTGTAAGCTGATGTGAAGCTGTAAGCAGAGCCAGCAGGAAGCTGATGCAATAGAATGAGGCAGCAGAATTACTGCCCCTTTAAGAAACTGGGTCAGAAGTTGCCTATATAAGGGAAGCCATTAGTCTGTGTTTCCCCTTCTCCTCGAGCATTGTACTTCTTGTTCTCTCATCCTGTGTATATCAATTGCTCTCCGTGTATCAGTAGCTGTAAAGGTATTTAACCACACATAAGTTTGTAAATATTTCACTGTAGATATTTCACTGTGTTATTTATCTAAAAGGCTCTGTGGCCTGTGTGCTGTGTTTTGCTCCTGGGTTTATCTCAGAATACTAGTTACGCTGCTTAAACTCTGACAATCTTATTCAACTGAGCACCTTAAATAAAGCTTTGATTATGGTTTGATAATGGTTTCTGATACAGGGTCCTGCAATGTTCATTCCCATTGAAATTATCCTCCTTCCATCTTCTGGTTTTTATCTCTTTTCCTGTGGGAAAATGGATAGGGTGGTCTATTTCTGAAGGTCTATTCCTTATTACTTGCTCTTATGCATCAAGACTTCCTTGGTGGACAAATTATTTATTAAAAGTATTTTTTAACTAAGTGATTTTTATATCATCTAAGCTTACAACTCATTCTATTTCTATACTGTCCCAGTCTCACCCTGCCTATGGAAATCTACTTTGGTTAATTCTGGTAATTCACCTGGCATTTTGGTGCTAGCCCTACATTTGTTTAATATAACTGTTTAAACTCTTGCTGGACTCTTGTGCATTCACTATGCTGGCCTGAAATGTTAGTGTGATTCTGATTTTGCAGTAACTGATATTTATGCTATTGATAGTTGCAAACTTCTTCAGTTGGGTAGTACTGAATGATTGCACAACAATGTCACCATTACCACCAAAACAACAACACACCCTTTTTTCAGCATCCAGCGTGGCCCTTTGCAAAAGTCTCATTTCTAAACTAAGTCAATATCGGAGCAAAAGAATTCTCTGTTTTCAGTTCTCCAGCTGTAGCTCCTCTTCTGGGAAAAAATGAAAAGAAAACCAGAGAGTTATACTTAACTACCTCATCCATTGGAACATCTGGACTTAGAATTTATACTCCTGTTAGTCCAGCTACTATGACTTATTCAGCAAATCATGATTCAAGCAAATCATGGGTTAACATAATGCATCTGTTCAATCAGCCATGTTTATTATCTTTCTCTGTTTGTCTCTCACACACAAATACACTGTACCCCCAAATATGGACATGCATAGTTCCAGAATGTATTAATTGCTCCTCTCTCAGTGCATCAGATAAAAACTGTTCCTTCTATTTGCCACTTCAGTTTAGCTTTAAGTATCCATCCCTATTTAAATCACATTCCTTCCATCTCAGTTGGTATTTCAAAGGGCTTGGAAAAGCAAGTCTCAGGCACAGCAAGGCTGTGACGCCATGTCATTTAAGTGCTGGACAGACAATGTGCTTAGTGTAGGTCAGCTGGAAAGGAATGACAGTGATTTTAGCCTTTGGGGATCCATTTCAGAATGGAAGAAATTGAAATCCTGCTGGTGGAAATAACTTGAGAGTGGTCATATCAGGGGAGGATTTCTAGGCATAGTCATAGCATTGACTGGCCAACTGCATTGCTAGGGCTACAGTATCTGGATTGTAAAAATCCAAACAGCCACTTGACTAGATGTTAGTAAAGAAAGATGGAAAATTCTAATATTCTGCTGCCATCATGTGGCTGTTTGAGCTTTGCAGCTTAGTCATAGGATGTCCCAGAAAGGTGCAGAAGCTTCACAACAGACCCTAAAAGTCCAGATCTTAGATCTTTTCCCCTCTACCTTTTGGCCTCAAATTGCAGTTTCTTGGTTTTTTTTTTTCACAGATTGAAATTGCTGAAAGGCAACAATTCAGCTGCATTCCCGCATTAGTTTTATTCAGAATATTCCCCAATGATTTTGAATAAATGGCCCTTAGGATTGCAAATAACTTAAAAGGGGCTCATAAATTCTGTAATCAAGCTTGCAAAAGGGGAGCACTGTCAACATTTGCTAAGGGCCTTGTACCTCAGCTTGCCTTCACAAGCCCACAATGGACAACTGAAGTCTGAGAAATTTGTGATGAACAAATTAGATTTTTCAAATTAAGTGCAGCACGCTGAACCAGTGAAATTATTTTCTGTGTTGGAAGCTGGTGCATGGGAGTGTAGGCATTTGTATCTACAGTGGTGCCAATGATTAGTGGCATCAAGATGCAAAGTCTGCCCTGCTAGAGAGCCTTCTCTGTGGGGGCACCTACTATCTGGAACGAGCTCCCTCCGGAGATACGGAGGATCCCGGATCTGCGCATCTTCCGCCACGCTCTAAAGTAAGGTGACCATATTTTAACATTGGTAAAGAGGGACACCATTGTGGGCGTGGCTTATTTTGTGGGCGTGGCTTGGAGGTCATGTGACTGGTGGACATGGCTATCTGGTCATGTGACCGGGTGGCCATGGCTATGTGTATAGGGACTACTCAGAGGGCTGAAAAAAGTCATTTCTGACAGGTCCTCGCACTTTTGACTGGTCCTCACACTTATGACCATCCTCACATTTATGCCCGTGCAGCATTCTTAATAACCATGTCACTCATTTCACAACTGCTTCTCTTCACCATGGTGATAAGATAGGGCAAAAAACGTAAAATGTGAGGACAGTCGTAAGTTTGAGGATGGTCAAAAGTGCGAGGACCAGTCAAAAATAACTTTTTCAGCCCTCTGAGTAGTCCATATGCATTAAAGGATACAGCAATAGAGAGGGATGAAGGAAGGGAAATTAGAGTAGGAGTGAGGGTAAGAGAGGGAGGAAGAGAGGAGGAGAAGGAGAAAGGAAGAGGAAGTAGGGAGGAGAAGAAGAGGGGGAGGAAGAGAAAGTAAGAAGGAAAGAAAAGAGAGAGGTGGTAGGTTTGAGGAGAAAGATTGCTGTACAATAAAAAAGATGAAAGGAAAGAAAGCCAGCCCCAAGCAAATATAAAGATATTAAGATAAAGAATGAATTGTTAAACTTTAAAGAATAAAAGAGAACAAATATAAATAAATAGCAATAATTAGAAACACACATACAAACATACAATGTATTTTCTTTGAACAGAGTATTTGGCTGATTCACAAATTTAAACAGTGTTTAGTCATTTCAATTAAATTTACAATTTCTATATTTCCTTTTTGCCATATTTATTCCTCATCTATTTTTGTAAAAAACCAATATTACCCTTCATCCTCATCTCTAATCTTAATCAAATTCAATTTTTCCCTTCTATTCTATATTATACCCCTTCCCATTGTCATCTATTTTTATATCCATCCTCACATTGGTTAATTATGTAATTATGTAATACAGCTGTTTAATACAAATTCAACATTTTAATATAAATCAATTAGTTATATAACTACCTTTTTGTATATTAATCAATATGAACATGAATATTCCAATTATTTCCATGCAATCCAATTTCTTACAAATCCATTTATTATATTTACCAATAATAATAAACCAAATAATTCCCCCCATATATTCCTCCAAACCACAACTTAACCATTTCTGCTTTCAAAAATATACAATTAAATAGTATCTCAATTATTACAATTCCCTAGTTAAATAGAGCTTTTTTTCTTTTGTATTTTAAAATCCTGAACTCTCCTCTTTTTCCCTATTGTTTGCACCTACCTTTTTTGGTGAGGAAAAAGAAAAGAATTCTGCCTGCCTAATTTTCCAACCTTGCAGCAACAGCAAAGCAGTTTCAGTTTTGTTTCTCAGCATAGCTAGGGGGAAAAAAATCAGCACTCTTTGCACGGAAGCAGAAGAGCCCTGAGCAAAACAGCTGAGATAAATCACCTGAGAGCCGGGAGGCCAATTATCCTATGCTGAAGCTCCGTGGGCCAATAAAATTACAAAAAAACACTGAACCCTTTGTTAAATTGCTGGCTCCCCCACCCCTCGCTCACCACTATTTATTGGCAATAAATAGTGGTGCGGAGGGGCGGGGCAAGCCAGCAATTTAACAAACGGTTCGGCTGCACCACTGGCTCTAGGGCAGCCCTTTGAAGCAGCATGGCAAGAATTTAAACATTTTTTTCCTCTAGCCATCGGAGGCAGCAATAGACTGGGAGTGGGTGGGGTAAGCGAATGGCCGGCGATCCAACAGAGCAGGGAGGGAGGGTGAGTGAAGGCATGGAAGCTGCTTTCTCCATCCTGCTCTCTTGCGTCCGGAGCCGGTGGGGAACCACGTGGCAGCCCACGTGGATCCCAGGCAGCGGAACTCAGGCTAGGGAAGGGGTGGGCAATTGTGGCTCTTTTACAACCTGTGGCCTTCAACTCCCAGAATTCCTGAGATAGCCAAGCTGCATCAGGAATTCTGGAAGTTGAAGTCCACAGGTTGTAAAAGAGCCACAATTGCCTACCCCTGGCTACGGTAGGCTGGCGCCGCACGGGTGGGAGGCGAGGGGCAGGCGAGCCAGCAATTTAACAAAGGGTTCGGCCGAACCCCCTAGAACCCCCAGAATCCCACCACTGTGTAGGCCCCCCTTGATCTTGAGGCCCTAGGCTGAAGCCTAGTTAGCCTATAGGAAAATCTGGCCCTGCATGCAATTATCTTATTGTAAGATGGGCAGCCAATACATTTTATTATTATTTATTCATTAAACATGAAACTTGTCAACTGAACATTTAAAAATGTGTCACAAATATCATTGACTGGTGCTGATGGTTGATATGGGTTGCTGCCGGCATCCTAGGTATCAACCAGGTATGTTCTTAAAATGTACCATGTTCCGAGTAGTGCAGTTTTTTGCAGTTCCGCTGGTGTTATAGCAGGAAGCTGCAATTTCTTGATGTATTTTACAAAATTCTTGGACATGGTACCAAGTGCCCTGATGACAATGGGTATCACTGTCACATGCTTCATCCATAATTGTGTAGTTTCGATGACCAGGTCGCAATATTTTGTGATTTTTTCCAGTTCTTTTTCTTCTACTCTGGCCTCTCCTGGTACAGTGATATCAATAAATTGTACGCTTCAGTTTTCAACAACTGTGATATCTGGCGTGTTGTGTTCCAACGATACATCTGTATTTGAAAGTCCCACAAGATCTTCGCCTTCTCATTTTCAAGAACTTTTTCCACTTGATGTTCCCATGACTTTTCGGATATAGGTAAGTCGTATTTTTTACATAATGACCATTGGATTAATTTAGCAACTTGGTCATATCTAGCTTTGTAATCAGTTTGCGCAATTTTGCTGCACTCACATATTAAATGTTAGAGATTCAACTTTGTCATTGCAAAGTCAGCAGTTTGGATTGTCAGTGGATTTTTGTATCTTTGCTTTCATGGCAATACTACTACTAATAATGCCGGTAATAATAAAAAATCATAAGTGTTCCACTACTTACTGTATGAAAAGAAACCACTTATCATGCGATAGGGTTTTGGCTCAGATGTACAAATAACTTGACTGGCCTAAAGTATTATATACTAGTGTTGTGGTCCGCCAGCAGAGTTGGCAGCAGATTAGGACAGTGAGGAGGTTGAGGAGGAATGTGGGCCAGTTCTGGAGTCTGGGGAAGGCTCGTATGAGGGCTCTGCGTTGGAGGCAGAGAGGGGGCCAGGGCCATCTGGTAGTTATGTGCTGCCTCTGGAATCTGACATCAGTGAGGCAGAAGAACAGGCAGAGCCTGTTCCCAGTGCACGCATGCCCAGAGCTGCCAGGAGGCAAGAACAGTTAAGACAAAAGGGGAGACAAAAGGGGAGTAAGACTTGGAGATGATTGGCCCCTCCCATAAAACATAAGATGGTTGGTTCAAACTCTGAGCAGTTCTGTTTGACTGCTCTGTTTGGCCTTGCAAAACTAGGTCTCTGGCAGCATTTAAAGGGAGATAAAGGTGGGTGCTTATCAGCATTACCTTGAAAGACTGTGGCAGACATCTGTCGGGACTCTTCACAGAATGTTTGTGAATTATTACGGGCTGTGAATGACCATAATTCACAGCCATTTAAATAAAAGAGGGTTTTTTTGGGACTAAGCGTGTGATTTAAGCTTTCTCAGGGAGCCTAGGTCAGAATACCTAGAATGGAACAAAAGGGACTCCACCTGTTATACCAGTCGGACTTTAGATCAGCCTGCAGAACAATGTTTTCTTCAACTTGGCAATTTTAAGATGTGTGTACTGACGGCTGGGAAATTTTGGGAGTTGAAGTCCACCCATCTTCAAGTTAACCGAGTTGGAAAAACATTGGAGTAAGTACAGTGACTGCAATAACTGATTGTGCTCAATCTCCCTCCACACAAAGCTTTTTATTTCTTTCCAAGTTTTTCAGCAAGTGCAGGATCTGCTTTTTTTTCCGGATCGAAGAAACCTAGTCTCTAAGGAAGGACTCAGTCTTCTGGTTTCTAGTCTGGTGGGCTTAACCACACTTGACCAAAATGGCTCTTACTCCGCACGACGCTTGTACCGCGGATCAAAACGAGACCCACCTAACAGGATCAGCAACTGGAATTATCGCTCCACCTGCAAGCACCCTATAATTCCCAGCCCCACTGGCGGAAACGTAATGGGAGAGAAGACTGGGCTGCGCTCTCCAACGCCGCCAGGATCCAGCGGTGAACTGGAACGAGAGCTGCGAAAAGTACAGGGGCAAAATTGGGTGAGTACGCATGCGCAGAGGCCGGGTTGCCTCACAGCCTCGCCGCTGCCTGTTTATTCCTTTCCGGCGGCCATCTTGGTTCCCTCCGCGTGCGGCTCTCGGGCTCGGCGCGTCCCTCCCGCTGCTTTTCCTGCTCGCCTGTCGGGATCCGCCCGGTTCGTCCCGCAAAGGTACGGCAAGACACACACACACACACACACCGCTCCCCCCAGAGGAAAAGCGGGAGGGAGACCAAAAGAAAAAAAAGTCGGCGGTGGCAGAGGAGATCCGTTTCTGGGCCTCCCTTGAGCCGGGAAGACGCCCGGGGCCTTGAGCGCGGAGTGAATCCCGGTGCAGCCTCCGGAAGTGGCCGCCTGATTTCGGTCGCTCCACAGCCGCCGGCACTTGGGCAGCGGACGTTGCCTTCTCGCATAAGGAAGCGGCGGTTGCTCGTAGGCTGAGCCGAGCAAGGCCGGGGAGGAAAAGGGAGGGGGGGAGGAGGGGGTCGTTTGAGGCTCCACTTTAATCCCGTCAGCCCCGAATCGGTGGGACTCTACCCGTCTAACCCTCCCCTTTGCCTTTTTCTTTTTTGCCTCAGATGAAAGAAACGATCATGAATCAAGAAAAATTAGCTAAACTCCAGGCCCAAGTGCGCATCGGTGGGAAGGTAAGACGGGCCGATTCCCATTTCTCCTCCCTCTTTAACCTCGAAGAAATTACGATTACAATAGCCGTCTTTGGGGGAGGGGGGGCTTGCTCGTCTGGATTTCTTGGTTTAAATCATTATTATTATTATTTATTATTATTATTATTATTATTATTATTATTATTATTATTATTATTATTATTATTATTATTATTATTCGTTCGTACAAGGCATGACTTCGTAACTGGTTTGGAGGGGGCGATCTGCGAGTTCAGCCTCGCCTACGGTAGTCTAGTGTTATGTAGCTCTTGTTTAAAAAAAGCATTTCGTGAGAGTTTAATCGCAGGTGGTGTCATAGATAGGCCTGAATTTAATGGGATTACATTGTTAAAATACGTCAACCAAGTAAATCGTAGGTCGTGAGGGGTGTCCGAAAGGATAATTTTCTTAAATGATGTACGATCTAGCTAAGTGAGGCCAGATCTGGTTAATACTTGAGTGAAAGACCATCAGAAAAATAGCAGGAGTTGTAGGCTTGGGCGAGAAAGTTGAGGGAAAAAACATCCCAGGAAGAACACAAGTGTCCACCATTTTCACATTGTTGCCACTAAAACTGTAAATATAAGGAGCCATTTTTGAGGTGAGGAACCCTGTTTGAGGAGACTGTTGCTTGCATAGCCATTAAATTCATTGGGTAATAAAATGAAAAATGAACTAAGGCCGTTTCTATTTTAGAGAAAAGCTATGTATAGTTAGAAACAAATGTAATGTGCTTATGTCTTCATTGATTTAATCAAACATAGATTTGCTAATTGATTTGAAAACTCTTCTAAAGAAGAGCATTACATTCACCATACTGTATTTAAACTTTGCATGTGGCAATATTTGAGTTGATGGTAGTGCTGCTAATGAAAAGGGATGGTTGGCCAGAGATGTTTTCATGTTTGAAAACATATTAGTATCTGATAAATATGCTTTTATTTCTGACAATTTGTGAAAATAACCTGATAAAGATTATTTGCCAGCAATACATCATGTACTAAACATAAATATATATTGAAAGCTGGTAAATTAAGATGTAGTTAGTTAGTCCAGTGGGAGTTCCCTGAGATACTAGGGCTATAGGCTGAAATGTGTAGAAAGATCTTGGAAAAAGGCAGTAATGAATCACATAGTCATGATGTTACCAAGAAAACTGTTTGGACATTTTCTGAGGACTTCAGGAGTTGGGTCTAGTTAACAGAGACATCATCTTTTTATGCTACATGTTCCTAAATTAAAGATTCAACAAATTCAGTAAGACTTAACTTTTCCATCAGACTGATTGCTATAATGCTGTGGAATATAGTCCTGTGGCCACTTATTTGGAAGAAAACTTATAAATTATATAGCCCTCTTACATAGATATGAACAGGATTCTGTTCAAAGATTAAACACGGACTGTGTACAAAATGGTGTGTATTGTACCTTTCTGATACGAACAGTATTAGATTCAGTTTGCATAAGAAACCTATTTTTAATTAAGGGTGCAGTCTGGAATTTCAGGTTCCAGCATGTTTACAGCTAGAACGTATAATTTTCATCATATTCACTAAATGGTTATTAAGTAATGTAAAGCAGTATAGCAGTATAGTTTTTAGACTGAAAATAATGACTAAGCTGTCTTAGCCTATGAATTTAGTTGATTTAATTGAATTAAACTGTTCATTTTTTCAGAGTACGGTATAGTACTGAAGGTATTGGATTCATAAAACTTCATGAAACTTATTAAGCAGCATTCCAATCATTATCTTTCTGTCCAATCTATCCCTCGTGGGTTATTACTGTTCATAAAATTAGAAGAGTGATTGCTACTGTATATTTGTCATTTTATCCTGGTTGATTAATTGGCACCCATCATTTGTAAAACACTTCAGAATTGCTTAACTAGAATTTTACTGCATATACAAGAGCTGTGCACAAACAAGACTGTGGAAATCCATTTCTATGAAGAATAACTAATGTGATTCAAAAAAAGGACTATTTGTCTTAAAACATTGACTCAACATTCTGCAGTCATTTAAGCCCCCTGACTTAAAATACAACTCCAATCTAGTATGTTTTATATTTTTCCTTTTTTGGGGTGGGGGCGGTGTCTCTTGACAGAATTTCGCTCAGAATTCTTTCCTCCCAAGAAAGAGAATCTGGATGTTTTGTGGAAATGGGCTTTTATTCTGTTTGCTTTATTGTATATATGTCACCTGCTAGTAATGAAAGACTGATTGATGGGTGCAGTAATATCTGCTATCATTTTCTTCACAGATGCTTTGTATGTTTGCCCATGAAAATTGAATTACTTAAAGAAAACAGGGTATAAAGACCTCCAAAAGCATTTAACAATGTTTCACATCTTGTTGTTTCTTCTATCAGAAGTTATTGAGATCTTTAGATAAATATATTTGTGCTACTAATGTTCCTGTTAATTCTCTGAAAAATATATTTTCAGCATTTGGAATATTTATTTGGCTAATATTATGTATAAGTGGTTTCAGCTAATTTTGTTGAACCTATTCATTCCTGTTTATCAGCGGAATTGCTTAGCTTTTGTAGAAAGAGAATAGTGCTTACTGCATCCAGAGATAAAATTAGGCTGCCTGACATTACGTGCTCAAAAGACAACATTTTGAAGAGACTTAAAAATGTACTCTTTCTCTTTAGGGTACTGCTCGTAGAAAGAAGAAGGTAGTTCACAGAACAGCTACAGCAGATGACAAGAAACTTCAGTTTTCCTTAAAGAAATTGGGAGTAAATAACATATCTGGGATCGAAGAGGTAACAGCTTTTTCTTTCACAGTACTTACAAAGATTTGACAAAATGCTGCTTTTAAGAAAATGGAGTTATTAGGAAATGGGTGAAATGGAGCGCACTCATATAAAAAATGTATTTGTACAATTAATATTTTTCTTATAGGTCAACATGTTCACCAACCAAGGCACTGTAATTCACTTCAACAATCCTAAAGTTCAAGCCTCCCTAGCTGCTAACACTTTCACAATCACGGGCCATGCTGAGACAAAGCAGCTGACTGAAATGTTGCCTAGCATTTTAAACCAGCTTGGCGCTGATAGTCTGACAAGCTTGAGGAGACTGGCAGAAGCTCTACCAAAACAATGTAAGTAAAGACCCACTATAATTAAGAATGAATATTCTGAAAAGGGTTTAAAGCATTTCTATTAAGTACCTAGGCTTGCAGGCTTTCTGAAAAAGGTGCTAAATTTGGGTTTCCATGGGAATGCATTCTTAATTAAAACTTAATATATTGTTCATCATTTTCACTGATACCCAGATTGACAAAGACGATGTGATAAACAGAAGTTTTTTTTGACAAATGGATAAAAGATCTGTGTTAAAATGGTATTTCAGAAGCTGATTTGTGTAGAGAAGATTTGAGAACAAGTTTTTGTATAATTAGCATAGATCAGGTTGGGGCCACAAAGACTTCACAATAGGTGTAGAGTTAGTGCTGCAGGGATTATAGTGTAAGAAGAATTGATAAAAATCAGGTCTTTGTTTGGAGGAATTGGGCTTTTAAAAATAAAAGTGCATCAATCTTAGAAGACAATAGGATTATTTTCTTAATCCACTAAAGAAAACCTTTATTGTGTGACTTGGATGTAAATCAAAGCAGGGCACAAATAAGCAGCTGAAGGTTCATATTTTGCCCACAAGTGTAAACTGCTTGTAATAGAAAATAGGCAAAAATTGTTTTGTAATGGCCTAGTAATTAGAAAAATAATTCAGTGTGTCATGCAAAAAAGTATTACCTGGAATTTTAGATAATTCAGATGTCTCTCATGTCCTCTTCCAAAGAATGGAATCAGGAAGGAGGATGATAGCTCTGTTCCTCTATTGACAAGACTTTTTTTTTATGAATTGAGAAAACTGCAAGTACACTTTTTCTTAGTTCCTGAACAAAAGAGGAACTTAACGTTTTCCTTTGACTAATTAGTATGACCAGCCCAATTTTCTGCATACAAAAAACTGGTTATATCTGGTCTTTTCCAAGGCTAGAACAAGATATAAATTGGTTGAAAAATATTACAAGTTATGTTCTCAAATACAACACTGAAATCAGAAGTGCTTTTGTTTTCACCTTGGGAGCAGTCTGAATATTTTTTTATAGCTTGAATAATGTTGGACTGATTCTTCCTTATTTTATTACATGCATTAATTTTGGACTCATTCTTGCCTAAAAGCAAACTATGTGTGAGATCTAACTATTTTGGAAAACAGCAGACAACAAAATTCTAGACATACTTTGGGTGGCCTATTCCTGTATTAAATATATTACATTCACAAATTCTTATGTGTCTATTTGGAAGTACCATTGACTTCAATAGGACTCATTCTGAAGGAAGGGAATAAGAGACATTGTGATGGAAGATTAAAATATTAGACGAGATGTCTCAGACATGTTTTCATATGTGATTTCAGCTGTGGATGGAAAGGCACCTCTTGCTACTGGAGAAGATGATGATGATGAAGTTCCAGGTAAGAATTGTTAGCCTCATTTATTTTTCAGGACAGGATTTGAAAAGATTTGAATATTTTGTGTTCCTACCACTTTATATTTGGCCCAATTTTTGTTAGAAGAGTGGAATATGGATTGACCTGTGGTGTATACAGGTAACCCTCATCTTACAACAGAAATTGGGACCAGAATTTCCATTGCCAAATGAGGTAGTTGTAAAGTGCAAAGTCAGATGTCTGTGATACTAAGGCACAACAGTTCAGGCATTTCTGGTTGCTGTTAAGTGTATTGCCCTGGGTTGTCAAGCGAGGACATCAGTTACTTTTGTGACTTCCTGTCAGCTTCAAATACTGAACTTGAAACAATTATTTAGACATTAGTACTTCATAGGAATAACTTATAAGTACAGTAGACATCCACACAGTAATGTTCACAAGTGAACATTCGCTTGCTGGAAGCTGGCAAAGGTCACAGATGGCAACCATATGATCATGGAATTCTGTGACACAATTGTGGACAGGCACTGAATGCTTGCTTGCAGTTGCATGATCGTGGGGACATTCCAACATTCCAGCTGAAACTCAAGGACGCTCCTTGTTCAGTGCTGTTATAACTTTGAACGGTCACTGAATGGATGTAACCGAAGGACTGCAATTGATCAAAGATAGTTGCATTACAATGCATTGCTTCTCTCAGATCAGTTGCATAAGTATATGAGGTAGAGATAGTTGTATAGTTATGCAGGAAACTTTTAATACTTAATGCCCTCTGACAAATATACAATTCTGAAATGCTTTAGATGTTAACATAAGCATTGAAATAGCACAGGACTTTTTTCCACTTAAAAAAAACCTCATTCCATTTTTTTTCTTTGCAGATCTCGTGGAGAACTTTGATGAGGCTTCCAAAAATGAAGCAAATTGAATTGTCATGTTCAGTAAAACTTGAAAATTATGTGGAGCTGCTATTTTATATTGTGACTTTTATTTGTAATATTTTGTACTGATCTTAAGTCTTAAAGATCTGTAATATTTGGAAACTTGGTTCAATGCAGCTCTCTTCAGTTATTATTAATGCACAGTGCAAATGGGCTGGAAGTGCACAAAATGGAAAAGTACTAAGTCCAAAAGCTAATAAAGACTAAATCTTTAGTCAAATACTTTATTAGTATTTTTGTATATAATTAAAATAATTACTTGTGATAGTGGTGGGAAATGAAGGTTCTTGGCTTTAAATTTTACTTTAATAGTAACTTAAAATCTTGCAGAGCCACCTCTTTTGCATTACCTATTATAATGATTTATGCCAACATATTGAAATGGATTTAAGTTCACAACTAAATTATTGATGGTGGTTCAGCTTTTATCTGAATAAAAGACATGTTAGATTACTAACTTATAGATAGGCTGGCACTAACCTTTTAGTTAAAGGTTTCATGGTTTAACCTAACCTTCATTGGGTCTCCTCTTGATATGCTGGACTTCAACGCTCCAAGTTCTTAACAGTAGATCATCTATATTAGCTGGGAATTATAGGAGAAGAAATCTGATGTTGAGGAGCCTAAAATGGAGAAGGCGAACCTAAAAGGATGTTGTTTAATATACATTTTTTCCCTTCAAGTTGTTTATTTAAATGAATATGTACGTATGATCTTTACTAATACATCTATAAAGTTTGGACAATGCAGAATAAGATCACAGGGCTTCAGGTGAGCCTAAAGGCATCTACAATAGTAGACTTTCAAATAATCAGGAATAATCTTTGAGTTGCTGAGATTTTAGTGATAAGGTGATTTTTTTAACGTAGTTTATTCTTTACAGCAATTGTTGCCATTCTCTTTTCCATGTGGAAGTTAATATAAAGAATTGTTCAAAATCACTACACATCGATACAATTACCATCAGAAGCTGTTCTGGTTTCTTTGCTTTTACTTTTAACACAGCACTTTATTAACAAAGCACCAAATGACTATACGTTGCCTTGAATAACTGGATCATTAGCAGCAGAATTGTTTTCATTATATCTAGATGCAAAGAATATTGAATTTGAAACAATTTAGACATTGGTATCTCACAGAAACAACTTACAAGTACAGTAGACCTCAACATAGTAATGTTCACAAGTGAACAGTTCATGAGAGTGGATGCTGTCTCTCAGTTGAATGAACCTTGATTTTTAGATAAAATAACAGCTGTAATTTATCAGCTGCACTAGTGCTTGGACAAAAGTTTGTTGTAGAAATCTGTATTTCAGTCTTAGACCAGAGAAGGGCTTTTGTGATAAGTTACCTGTTTAAAAAAGATAGGCACAGGCAAGATGAGTAATTTGACATCTGTGCTATGCCCTAAAATGACACATAAAGAAGGCTTTCCTAGTGTTCTTTTTAGAGATAGATTATTTAGCCATGGGCTAGATTAATTATCTTGGGTACTATTTGGATGAAAGACCACCAGGAAAACCCAGAACTTGTAGACTGCACGGAAAAGTTGAAACAATTTCCTGGAAGAAAGTCATTGCAAATCAGTTTCATTTTGCCACTAATGAAGAAATGGATGGCAAATCCTTCTTTTTGCCTTAATTATAATGAAAAAAAGCAATTGAGATACACAAAGTATACAGTATCCTCCCCATTTTTAACAAGAATACGCTCCTTAAAAATTGACTACTGTAGATAAGTTCTTAAGATTGCAATCTGTCTGGGAAGGTTGTACAGTAGGAAAGTATCCAACAGTGCCATTTACCCAAGTACTACAAATAGCTATTATGAGTAGTGGCAGGAATTGCTTCTATTTTACCAAATAGCTATAATTGTGTTGGTACAGTCTAGCTGCTTTAAATAAAACTCCCGGGACCAGAACTGCAGTCTTCAACATGCTGTTGCAGAAGACAAATTATCAACATGACTTACGTATTTTTATTTATATGGTAATGAATACTGTGCAAATGGTTTGCTAACTTCTTTTACAATTTCAGTGAACTACAGGAAAAAACTGATAACTACTATTTAATGATGAATTGGAAATATGGAATAACAGCAACATGTAGCTTCTTACTAGTTATAAATACTGAGGAAAAGCTATTTCTAAAAAATACAATACGAAAACAGATTTGAAAAGATTATGATAGACAACAGCTCAAAAACACAATTTGTACTTTATATAAAAACAATAGTTTAAAAATGTAGACTTGCTTTCAAGTCGCAATTCTATAGAATCAAACAGCATTTTATCTCAAAGGTTTGAGAATATAATAACACAGCATATTAAATACACATTGAGAGGTACACACGTTTTCAGCCACCTAAAAAAATAAGTAGCAGAAGCTAAAGAATTCTCTTTGGCTAGTAAGATTCTCATAGGCGAATCTACCATATATTAAGTATTGCACAATTTCCCCACAGCAGTTTAGAGGCATAGGTCTATTTTCAATGAAACATGTTTACCTTATGCTTTTTGTGTTTTTATGTGAGAATTAACAATTCCATATAACATGCAATAAAGATCATTTTCAGGATAATACCAATGCATGGGTTGCAAATTTGTTACAATCCAGAGTAATTTCACTTAGTGGTATTTTTGTAACATTCCTAAAACAGAAGGCTTTGAACAAACACTACAATAAGATACATTTATTTTAGGTGGCTCTTCTTTTAAAACACCGATATTTTAATTGTAATAGTGTGCTAATGTTAACAATTTTTTCAGTCATTCCAGGTTATTGCTTTAGCCAGCTATATTTTTGTGTATATATTATTTATCCAATTCAAATACTTAAATTTATAGTAGAAAATCATGTTAAACCTGTATATTTCAATAGCGGCACTGAAATAAACAAGCTATTTGCATAAAAAAGTCTGTTCTTCTAAGATTTTAGAACTTAGTTGTAAACATAAAAAAATCCTTTCTACAGCAGCAAAGAACTGATTGTGGTCTATACATGAAAATAGACACAAAACTACTCATCATAAACCCCTATTGGCACCAACTGAATCAAAGTATTACATACATTAATACAGTCTGAAAAACTATCTTGCTATCAATTTGAAATGTATAAATAAATCATACATCAGCATGGGATATAATTTTGTGTATCAGCATTTTACAATTCCTTTTTCAAATGCATACATGAAATAGAAATGAATTTGAATTTTAAACATCTATGAACATCACTCAAATGAACATGGTTCACCTAAAATATAATTCAAAAGAAAAAAAATAGCTTGAATAAACCCCATTTTTAAAAAATTCAGCTTTCAAGTGCTGTGTTATTACCCATTCTTGTATCTAAACACTGAAACAAATTCTAATGTCATAGACCCTACTATGAAATATTGGAACAATAAACCAGCACTATGGTACAGGAAAGGTTTGCTGGGGCAAAAAGCAATCTCTTCTACTTATAAATCAACTGCTAAGTATGCATGCCACTAACCTACCATTTCAAGCACATTTGGTAAGTAGTAAGAATGGAGAATGGACTATTTTACCAATTAAAAAATGCTTTTATACTGATTGGTATTCAAGAAGTCCATTTCTTCTCTTATTCCATAGCTAAAATATTATTCCTTGATGTTTTGAAGGAGTGTTAATAAATGAGTCTCAATAACCTGTTGGACTGAAATAGAGAGGAAAACATGGTTAGTATTCAATTCTTTAAACTGGGGACTCTTCTAAAAGCATTGAAAGATGTGAGGACTAGAGTGAGATTTTGTGATAGTCGATATATGCATTAGGCACACACCTATAAGTTTCCAATACACAATTGACTACACTTGTGAAGAAAAAGAACCAAGTTATACCCAGCAATACACTTAATTCTGAGTGGCTGTGGTTAGCAATGTTGGGAAAAGTTTAGAACCAAGATACTAGATTCCCAAGCCTTGACACTGATAATAGCATAGCTACCATCCTGTATATGTATATATATGTACAACGTGTCACTGCAAATATATGTTGTGTGCCTTATGTAGCTACACATCTGATGGTTTTTTAGATTATTAAAGCAAGTTCTATTGTGTTATCTCTTGAACATGCTATACTACAACCAAGCATTCGTGAAAAGCTTAGTCCTCATTGTACATTGTATATATGTACAGTCTTGTACACACACACACACACAGTTTTAACAAATAAACAGCAATTTATATAACATGTTAGGAATCAAAAAATATTTTTATCTTGACATTAAAAGGGAATTGAAACACAATATTTATCTTTGCTTAGCTATGTAAAGAGTAAAGAATGCTGTTGTTTAAAGAAGCATCAAGAAACACTTTTATTATTATTATTATTTATTATTCATATTTCTATGCCGCCCACTCTCCGAGGACTCTGGGCGGCTTACACCAAAGACTGTATACTAAATAGCATATTGCCCCCAACAATCTGGGTCCTCATTTTACCCACCTCGGAAGGATGGAAGGCTGAGTCAACCTTGAGCCGGTAGGATTTGACCCGCTGATCTGCTGAACTAGCAGTCAGATAAAGTAGCTGCAGTACTGCACTCTAACCACTGCGCCACCTCGGCTGCGCCACTGCGCCACCTTGGGAGGACTTCTGATTTAACAGGCCATGGTTCTAAAATGTCCATTCATATACGCATAACAAAACCTATTAAGTGGTTAAACTAATCAACTGACAGTAAAAAGGACAGCAATAGCATGTTAAAAAGTGCTCGAATACTCACCACTACGATGGCCCAAGGCTACAGCAAGATCCATAGAATTATATCCAGAATCAGTTTCTACAGTTGGATCAGCACCATGTTCTTTTAAAAACAAAATGACATTTAGGAATATGTACATGGATGTTAAATCTCATTGTTTAATCCAGAAGTTCCCAAACTTTATTTCACAATGTCCTTAGGCTGCTTGAGTGAACATACTAACAGTTCCATTTATTTAGCAAAATGCCCCACAGTATCTCTGAGTTCACTACCACATACACAGTTTGGGCACTATAAGTTTAATTTGTATTAATAATAATTACCTAAGAGTATTTTGACACATTTCACATGATTCCCATGAACAGCATAGAGCAAGGGTGAACCGCCATTCTGAAGAAAAATAAAATAAAATTTAAAATTTCCTTTGCACAACTCAATGATAAAACCATTAGTCCTAACATTTTAATTTATTTGTCAGCAAAGTGTATTATATGGTCCCAATTCATCTTTTCCTTATCAAATGTCTATAAAGCAATAGAAAGGTGGATTTTCCTTTGTGAACTAGATTTTAGCTCATACCCACTAATTAGGTGGCTTTCCTATGGCTGGGCTACAACTTAGCCTGATAACCAGAATACTGCAGGAAGCATTCGGGTGTTATGAACACATGGAATGTGGGAAGGAAGTACAAGCCACAGGTTGCTCTCAGATCCTGGGACAATAACAAGAAGAAAGTGCTTGGGAATTAAAACAAGTCAGAGAGTTGCTATTCTGGTATTCTAATGGTTTTATAAGATGACAGAGAGCAGAAATTGCAGAAAAATAAGACTCAGTAGGTAGTCCTTCCAAAGGTTAATTGGGAAGGCTACAGAAAAAAGAAGAGGAAGCAGAAAAGAGGGATGGACAAGATCAAATACATTGTAGGAATGTTGTAAAAGAATTCCACCATTACGTTAAAATGGAAGACCTTTTGTCTATCTAATTACTGTGTCAAGCTTAACTTGGTGGCAACCCAACTAACGTAACTGCCTTGAAAATGATCTTAGTCATTTTGATTGGTATGAAGAGCCAAACCCTGAATTATACAAAGAAAATAAAGTCAAATACGTTTAAACAATCCAATTTGCCATATTCACAAAACAAGAGTATCATATAAAGAACAGAGACTGAAGTAAAAATTTTAATAAGGATGTTCACCCTTTATGCTCTGTTTAGGGGCATATCAACTGCTGTGATATGTTCTCATAGGGGCAGGCAGTTTTAAAATGTGATGATAGATAGATAGATAGATAGATAGATAGATAGATAGATAGACAGACAGAAAGACAGACAATGTTCAGTGTTACATATTATGGTAGCTGCACTTCCTCTGACAAACTTACCCAGTCATATTCATTTACGTCAACTCCACAATCTAGTAGCATCTTGACAATGTCTGTATATCCTTTACTACATGCTAATGACAGTGCACTCTCTCGTCCTTTTCCCAAGATTTGAGGGTCTGCACCCTATCAGAAAAAACAGCATTGGTTTCATTAACAAGATCCTTCATGTGTGAAATCATAGATTAATCAAATGGTCTCCTAAATCCAAGGGTCAAACCCCCATTATATGTAGCCATTTGCTTCTTTAAAATGAGTACATCTTTAAACAGCTAAGGAATAATTTGCTTGAATGAACCACTCTTTCTTCTTATGCATAACTCTTCCTCTGTTGCAGTTTAAAGTAATTGCTTCTTAAATCTGGCCCTTCAGACAGTTTTTCTTTATAATAACCTTTATTTTCCTAAAGAATAATCACATATCTTCACTCATTATATTTCCCACTATCCCTCTTTTAGAACAGGAATGCAAAACAATAGTTTAAGTACTGATGAACCTATCATTTAGTATGATTCTTGGAAAAAGGTTTTTATTGTTCCAATGAAAGTATTAGAGATAGGGCATACAGAAATAGAGAAATGGGCAATTAACAAACTGGACATGAAATTATTTCTATAAATGGAAACATACTTAATAGGTGACTAATGCAGTACCACTTATAACTGCAGATCAAAATACTTTAAGCTGTACTGATGTTACCTACTTGCCTTAGAGACCCACACCCACAAAAGGCTGATGGTCCTAAACCTTGTTTCCCAGATGCACTCTGATCTGATGCTGCCACCATCTGTTTTGGGGCAGCACCTTGATAGTTTCTGCTTCCACCATCTATTGTGGTAAGAACAGCTCTGGTCATGATAACAATCAGCTTGCAAAATAGTTTATCCAAAGGAAATCCAAAAGAAAATATACCATTCTGGATATGATAACAAGGTAGCAATGGATTCCTACAAATTAAAAATCCTCTGCCCAAAAATATTACAGAGTCCAAGGAGAGGGTTCAAAATATTACAGATCACCAGAAAATTCTAAAGGAAAAAAATCTATCTTCATGTATGTAGCCTGAAATGTAGATGAACACTGAAATTAAACATCCAATTATATAATTTGTACCAAAAAATATAGAATACAAAAATAATTTTAAAAAACCTAATTCAAATTCCTAGTTATATGTTTTTCATATTTCTATAGTACCCAAAATTTTTCTGACCCAAATGGTCCTCTTGTTCAATTTCCTGTACTTTTCCAGTTGTTTGAAGATCCAAAAATTGATCACAGGCTGCTGAGGAAGATAGAAATGCTATTTTACATCCAGCCTATCTCTATAAACTTCCTTCTGGCTTCAGAAAAAAACAAACATTTACTATATTCAATAGGAGAAGTCAGAAAGTCTTGCTTTGTACTGGACAAGGAAACCAGGGATGGGTTCTACTTACCTTTACTACTGGTTTGCAGTGGGGCCGTGTGCTCACGCTTGCAAATGCGCAGAAGCATTTGATGATGTCGGAGTTGGTGGGCAAAGCCTCCCACGGGTTTTACTACTGGTTCTATAGAACCAGTGTGAACCGGGGCAACTCACCACTGAAGGAAACCATTTTCACTCACAGGGATGTGGCTTTTTGATCTGAAGTCCGGCATGCAGGCTGCATTCACAACACTTGCATATTCATTTCTCAGTTTTTATATTTTCTACTGGTACTGATACAACTTCTTTAACAATTTATGTTCAGATGGAAAGAAACATCTGTTTGTAGTATCACTAGGCATATATAAAATACAATGCAATTTCACTTACATTTTGGAGTAGAAATTCTACTACTGCAATTTGCCCGTGAGCTGCAGCCCACATTAGAGGAGTAAAGCCTTCTTCATCCACATGATTGATAACATTTTCTGTTCAACAAAACATACAGATGAACTCGCTTTCCACTTATTCGGCCTACAATTCCCAAACTGCTGCCAAAACCTGCATCCCATTTATAGTACTTTGGGGAGTTGCAAAATATGCTCTCCATCTACATTTGGCTCAAGGTTCAACCATGTCTGAGCTACATAGTCAGTCTGACATGTTAAAACAGCCTTTTCTATTTTTCTTTCTTTTTAGTTTAAATAAATTATGTTTTAATCAGATAAAAATATTTTCTTATATATTACTACAGCAGTTCTATACCACAAAAAAATCCTAAGAATTTCTTGGTGAAATTGAAAATATAAACGCTCTGAAACATGATTAGTTGTTTAAATTCATCAAATAGTCATTAAAAAGGTGCAGAGATTGATCTCAGAGATAAGAAACAAAATTATCTGTGACAACACTGCAATTTAAGCAATGTTATAGGATATCCTGTAAGAGCTGAACAATAATAATAAGCTTGTACAATACAAGCAAAACTCTTTTATTAAAGAGCGTGTTCCCTTGTCGTATGATTTACCAGAATTACAGGATACCTTGGATAATAATTTCATAGTACTATAAGAAAAGGTTTGCTAATAAATATATTTTCACAAGAAAAAA
The DNA here is from genome assembly GCA_022577455.1 of Arizona elegans. Classification (NCBI taxonomy): domain Eukaryota; kingdom Metazoa; phylum Chordata; class Lepidosauria; order Squamata; family Colubridae; genus Arizona; species Arizona elegans. The sequence continues at coordinate 62,904,973 of JAKOOJ010000008.1, forward strand.
AATGTAGAAGCCCCATAATGCAAGTCTAATCTACTGCTTTCAAATCTTTTGTTTCTGTAATTCTGGTACATAGTTGTAAGTATATATCAGTATTTGTATCAATGCTGATATAAAATGATTTGACATAATTAATTGAACTCAAATGATTTTGAATTTATTTCAAAGTAACTGGAGAAAAAGAATGGATGCAAGGAAGAAAAGGAAACTTTCTGTAAAAAAAAAGCCCTGGTTCAGACCCCAACTTGCACCATATTATCTGTGCTAAAAATCCCACAAAACTCCAGAGATCAATTCTTACCTTGTTCTATACGTGTAGCTAAATACAACATTTCTCCCTGAGCTGCCAGCTGGTGAACAGACAGAGCTGCAAAGGCAACAGCAGAAAACCATAACAATTCAGCAAATAACCAAATTCAGTGGATAACCAGGAATCCACAGCCACATAAATTAGGTTTATACTACAAATTGTACTAAGATAGTTTGTCTTTAATTACATTTATTATACATCATCACTTAGGTTCACACATTGAACTATAACCAAACCTCACCAATCCTCATGTTGGTTTGGTATATGAAGCCAGCCACAGGGGTTAGATACTGGTAGAAGAACATGTATTAAGGAAGTGAAAGCTTCACTTTAGTAATATTTCAGTTATAAAGCAATATGGCTGTATCTTTCATTGCTATAAAGCAACATGGCTGTACAAGTCTTACAATATAGCTTTCCTGATTAAAGCAGTTGTGTGGAATTCTTGATGCTCCGAGTTTGGTTGTTTGCTTGCAGATATTTTATTATCCAACTAGATAGCATCAGTGCTAGTGGGGGTGGGATTTGCTCCATTTATATACAGTGCCAGTATTGATGGAGATGTGGTCTTCTTCCTGGTACTGTAGTTTATTACTTACAGTATTGTTTTCTGCTTGTCTGGAATTAATCCCTATTTATCTGGATGTTGACTACTGAACAGGATGTGTTCTGGTCTTTTTGTTTCCTTCTTGGCTTTTCTCTTTTGAATGTGATGTATCTTTACAAATAGTCCTCAATTTATGACTGTAATGGAGCCTGCCCATCATGGTCATAAATCGTGGCAATTATAAAATGGGTCAGCCACACGGCCAACCTGAATTTACAGGGTTTTTGCTGCAGTTAAGTAAACCAATGGTTCACTATGGATGTGGTTTTTGGCAAAACTATCATAAAATGTAGTCATGTGATTGTGGGGAGCTGCAAATAGCCATAAATGCATCCATATTGCCAAGTGTCTCAATTCTGTCACATGACTGCTGTGTCAGTTGGAACTTTGAATCCAAGTCATAAATAGCCCCAAGGTAGATCCACTATAACTTCAAATGGTCACTAAGCAACTGGTTGTAAGTTTAGGACTACCTATATGTGTCTATTAATGGCTAATTTGTCTGAGTACCAACTTAAATCAATTCCCTAGTGATTTTATTTATTTATTTATTAATCGTATTTCTATGCCGCCCACTCTCCGAGGACTCTGGGCGGCTTACACCGAAGACAGTATACTAAATAGCATATTGCCCCCAACAGTCTGGGTCCTCATTTTACCCACTTCGGAAGGATGGAAGGCTGAGTCAACCTTGAGCCAGTGAGATCTGATCCGCTGATCTGCTGAACTAGAACTAGCAGTCAGCTGAAGTAGCTGCAGTACTGCAATCTAAACACTGCACCACCTCGGCTCTTATCCAATCTTATTTTGGATTTATTTTGGTTTAGGATGCAGTTTTTCAGTTGAAACTAGGTTGAGTCTGTTCATGCATTATAAGATTAAGTTTTTATTGCTAAATGGTAGCAATGAATACCCTCTGCCAGTCTTCTGCTTACTTGTCCTACATAATGGCTATTACAGTCCTTACATTGTACGTTGTAGGACTTCTGTTCTTCTTCCTTGGGATACTTGGGCTTTGGGTTTACTTAAGATGTTTTAATTTAAAGGCTTACATATATTTTCTTCAATTGGTAAAGCACTTCTCTGGGTCTGTGGTACAAAGCAGCCAAAACAGCTTGAAGGCTCCTGAGGACTTTTGTATCAATATGTATTTCTGGGACTGTTCCCAAATTATTCTTTCTACAGAGAAACACGTACAGTTTACAAGCAAAGGTGTTGTAGAAACTTCATTTCCTCTGTGCTTGTTAGTTAAGGTAGTTGACTGCTTGATAGGTGAAAAATGCTTAGTAGTTGATGGGGTATAGACGTGTCTCACTTGAATCCCAGGAGAAGGAGAAGTGTGGATATTGCACTCAGCTAGGTAAAAAAAAAAAAAAAGCTAGTCAGAATGTCATATGGTATAACAGTATTTTATTACACAAAGCAATGTGGTTGTTTCATTCAGATAACACCAGAGCTTATCCTCAGTTCAACGTTTGCATAGTTAGAGGGACAACATGTAAAACGCTAAATAAATCATAGACTCGGGCAGCTTAAGGCAAATCAGATTATGTAGGCAACCTTCATAATACGCCTGATTGAACATAACCCGCTAAAATATTTTTGGATCCTAGCTTGTAATGATATTCTAATTATTTGACTGAAAGAAATATTTAATTAGGATTCTGGTCACGGTATGGGACAAAGATGGCATTGATCACACTCTTGGATGGCCTGTAGTGGCAGTGGGATAGTGTCATCCTTGCCAGTGGTGAAATCTGAGCCAGTTTATTACCGGTTTTCTGGCTGCGCATGTGCAGTGTGCACCACACACCAAATGCAATGTGTGCGTGCGCAGTGCATGCCAAAAGGAGGCATGCAGTAAGTAGGACAGCATGCAAGGGGGGGGGGTGATCAGCTGTGGCGCACAATCTTTTTTTTTTACTTTTAAAAGCATTGCTTTTAAAAGTAAAAAAAGAAAGCCTCTGACTATGGTGCAGCTCAGCTGTGATCGTCAGGTTTTTTTTTACCTTTTAAAAGCATTTTTTAAACAACCTCTTTGGCTGAAGGGATTGTAGAAAAAATGCTTTTAAAAGAAAAAAAAGCTTCTGATGATCGTGCGGCTCAGCTGGGCGTGGGGGGGGGGGCAGGGATTTTTTCAGGGGTTTCTCCGAACCACCCGCCGCCATCGCTATCGGATTGGACGATCCGGTCTGAACCGGGAGCATTTCATCTGATCCTAGCTCTTCTTAACCTCTCAGTGGTCTTCAACACTACCAGTCATAGTGTTCTTCTGAACCTGCTCTGGGAATTGGGGGTAGGTTGCATTGTGCTGTGTTGATTCCCTTCCTTCCTCTGAGGTCTGTTTCAGTTGGTGTTAATAAGAGGGGAGAAGTTCAATCCTCAGTCCCTACTTGTGCGATGCTTCAGGGCTTCGTTCTTTCTCCCCTCTTGTTTATAATCTACAAGAAACTGCTGGGTGACATCATCTGATAGTTTGGGATGAGGTATGACCAGTAGTGGGATTCAAGTAATTTAACAACCAGTTCTCTGCCCTAATGATTTCTTCCAACAACCAGTTTTGCCAAACTGCTCAGAAAGTTAACAACCAGTTCTCCTGAAGTGTTGAGAACTGGTTGAATCCCACCACTGGTATGACCAATATGACTGGGGACACAAGTATATGCAAGGATCTGTTTTTGTAGTTAATGTAGTCATTATAATAGGTGTTTTATTCTCAGCTGCCATATATTTTAATGTTTGCATTATTTTAATTATTATTATTATAAAAATATTGTTTCCCCACCCAGAGTCAGATGGACAGCCATATGAAATAAATATTACTCTATTTAGTAGCTTGGATTAGACTGATCCAATCATAATAGAAAATAGCAGGACCTTTTATTTTTATTCCTAAATTATTATTTATATATCTGAGACCAAATATTAAGGTGATCCATATACGTGGAAAGTTCAGGTCACTTTACATATAAGTAGGACAGAAAAGTGACAATTTTTCCACAAAAGTGGAAAATAGACGGAAAGAATATTAAATATACTTGCTGCCTTGAGTCATTTATAAAAATAATGTACAATAAATAATAAATAAATAACGGGAATGAAAACAGAAAAAAATGTTGGGTCAGATAAGATGGAACTTCAAACTAAATTTAAGTCCATTCTTTATAAGAAAAATATACAATGTTCAACTGCACCCATATATTCATTTCCTTTGATAGCATTATTGAATTTTTTTTTTGAAAAACTGACCTTTAAATAATACTGAAGCCACTTCAAGGTCAGAGTTCACTTGATCTTGAATATTTTTGCTTTCTTCTTCATTCAAGGACTTGACAAATCGAGAACATACATTCATATCAAACCTATTAGGCAAAATGAATTTCATTCCCATAGCAACACTCTGAGGTGATCCTTCCTCCACACTGGACTCAAGGTGATGTTCAACTTTAATATCTGGCATATGAGACAAGCTAAAGGTGCCAGCACAATCTTCCACAATTAGCTGGGTATCAGTATCTAGATTGGTTGAAGACTCCATGATCTGAATTTCAGTTATATAATCTGTTTCTCAAGGTATTTGATGTATTCTCTTTTTCAGTATTAGTGTTTGAGATTTCTAATAATCTATAGTTGGAAACAAAATATCAGTAAATTAGAACATTGAACATTTAGTTTACTGTGCAAAAAATAGCAGTCACCATTGTAAACAACTAATTAATTCTGAACAGTACAGAATATTCTCCATCTTCTGCGTATAAGGAAAATCCCAAAATCAGGGGTGAAATGCTCCCGTTTTGGACTGGATTGCCCAATCCGGTAGTGATGGAGGCAGGTGGTTCGGAGAACTGGTAGCAAAAATCCATGCCCTCCTCCCATTGCCCAGCTGAGCCATGCAATCATCAGAGGCTTTTTTTTTATTTTTAAAAACATTTTTTCTATAACTTCTTCAGCCGAAGGAAAAGGAAAAACAGCCTCTGCCGATCAGACAAGTCAGCTGGGATTGTCAGAGGCTTTAAAAGCATTTTTTTACAACCTCTTCAGCCGAAGAGGAAAAAAATGCTTTTAAAAGTAAAAAAAAAAAAAAAAAAAAAAAAAAAAAGGCCACGCCCACTCAGTCATATTACCCACCCACCCCACCAAGCCACGCCCACAGGACTGGTAGTAACAAATTTTACATTTCACCACTGCCCAAGAAAGCCTCTAAAATTTCTATACTGGACTCTACTCAAATCAGATACCATGTTACAAGGGAATCAGCTCTTGATAGAAGTTTTAAAAATTGAGAAGGACCTCTTTTCATAAACAGCTATTGATGATCTCACACAGAGCTACATATTAAACATCCATGGCAAAGTACTTTGGGGATTTCTCTTTGCCAGTTTCGCTGCTATAGCATTACTGGTTTCGCTATAGGCAGGGCTAATGCATCCTGAACATGACATTTATTTTGGGTAAAAAACTAAGTTTAAATTCCATTTTTAAAACCATTCCATTCCATTAAGTTCTTTTGGGAAAAATAGAATAGAATAGAATAGAATTTTTTATTGGCCAAGTGTGATTGGACACACAAAGAATTTGTCTTGGAATTGTCTATTCTATTCTAAAAAAAACTTGTAAACAAAGACAGCTTATAGAACATACATGGAACATCACATTTCATAATAGCAACAGTACTTATATATCGCTTCACAGTGCTTTATGGCCCTTCCTAAGCAGTTTCCAGTCAATTTATTGCCTCCAACAATCTGGATCCTCCTCTCATCGTATTTTCCTTTATTCAGAAAGACTCCCTCTGAATTGCAACACAAAACCAGTACAGGTAGACCTTGGCTTACAAGTTCCTTTAATGACCTTTCAAAATTACAACAGCACTGAAAAAAAGTGACCTGACCATTTTTCACGCTTATGACCATTGCAGCATCCCATGGTTTACATTCAGACTCTTGACAACCGACTCACTTTTATGACGGTTGCCGTGTCCCGGAGGAATCACATGATCCCCTTTTGTGACCTTCCGACAAGCAGTCAATGGAGGAAACCAGATTCACTTAACCAACCGTGCTACTAACTTAAGAACCGCATGACTCACTTAACAAACGCGGCAGGAAAGGTTGCAAAATGGAGCAAATTAACAAATTTCTCACTTAACAACGTCAATTTGGAGCTGAATTGTGGTCCTAATTTGAGGACTACCTGTATTTCTTTTCAACAGACACCGCTAAGTTATTGTCTGTTGCTGCACGAATGCGACAATAACAACCAATTTAAACGCCCTAAATAGGATGCCAGTCCATAGAATCTAATTTAAGGAGACCTCACCTGCACAGCCAGCATCCAGCGGGCTGCAGGAGGACCAACCTCACCTTCGCAGACCCGGCTTACTTAAACCGACCCGGTTCTCTCTGCTCTAAACTTCGCCACTCGAGATTCCTCTATGGCGCAGAAGACTTCGCCACCTTCACTTCCACAGGTCGCCGAATTCCCCGTCTCCCACCTCGGCATCCTTCAACTCCATTGTCTCGCTTCGTTCCTCGCGCTGCAACGCCAAGCCGCGGCTGTTGTGATTCCGTTCCGTGACGTCATTTCCGCCGAAGCACAACGGCAGACTCAGAAACGCGGGGTGGGGGATACGGTTAACCGTTCTCCGGCCTGCAAAGCCTCTAGAAGGCCACGAGAGGGCAATGCGCGGCGGCGGATACTAGGTTTAGCTGTTTCCTTGCTGCCCTCTCGTGATATCTTGGAGGTTTGCAGCTCAGGAAAAACAGCCCGAGACAAGGAAGATGCACTGTTTTAGTCCAGGGCAGGGGTGGGCAAATATGGTCCCTTTATGACCTGTGGACTTCAAGTCCCAGAATTCCTGAGCCAGCTTGGCTGTCTCAGGAATTCTGGGAGTTGAAGTCCACAGGTTGTAAAAGGGCCACAGGTGCCCACCCTTGGTCCAGGGGTCTCCAACCTTGGCCACGTTAAAGCTGGCGGACTTCAACTCCCAGAATCCCCCAGCCAGCAAAGCAAAGCAAAGCTTAACGTGGCCAAGATTGAAGACCCCTGGTTTAGTCTGCACCACCAATTCTTCTACCCCCTCTTGTATATTGGATTAAGAGTGGAGAAAAATTAGAGCAACGCAACCCCTTACCAAAAAAAAAAAAAAAAAAACCCACTTGTCGAGGGCAGGGAGGAATTGCAAAGCGGTTTCCCTCCAGCTTATTCTGCCCCCTTCTGGCAGAAGAATGTAAAAAGAAGCGGAAAGGAGCCCCAGAGCGGTTGCCGATGAGAAAAACCCTCACCCTCTCAGGCCGGCGCAGAAGTTAGAGAGGAGGCGCGATGTGATGACGTAGTTCTGAGCCTCTGCGATGGCGGCTTCCTCGGAGGCAACGTGAGCGTGAAGAACCGCAGGTCCAGGTAACCGTGGGTTGATTGTAGGGGACGGGACGGGGCTCCCAGAGATGCGAAATGCCTTCAGCCTCCGGCTGTTGCATTTTTAGGCCCAGTTCCCCCTCTTCTCCCTTAATAGGTAGACTGTAGCGTTTTAGTGGTAAGGAAGGTAGACCAGGAACAGCCGCTACTTTCCCCACCTTGCCGCCTCCTTTCCAGAAAACGCCGAGGACCATTAGATTGGATTAACGCTTCTTTGGCTTGCCTGCCTGCATTATTGTGCAGGTTGTCCTGGAAAGCCTTCAAGCGAATTCTGAAAGCAGCGCTCTTCCAAGTTTGCAATCATTGGTATTAGGGGGCAACGTTGCTTTTGAATAAATTTCCCTGGGGCATTGTCCAGTGGCATTCCTGCTATCAATGAACTCTAAAAGTAATTGCAATAAGAAAAAAGTGCCCCATTTTATTCGTTCGATTTCTTTTAAAATGGGAAAGCCGGTGGCCAGTATTGAGCATAAAACCTGTCTGGTCATAAATACAGTTTATGAAGTCTGAATATATCAGCTGTAAATTGCCATTTGCAATTTACTACGTGTGTGATAGTTGACATTGAGATTTTTGTACACATCTCTCTTCGGAACTTGTAGCTATTGACTTCAAGGAAAAATATAAATTTTCAATTGGCTTAGAAGAGTTTGGGCAGATTTTCCAGTTCAGATTTTAAAAAAAACCTGAATGGAAATTGGAAAAATATAATAGGATAACAAAATTGGAACTGTAATAGGATAACAGAATTGGAACTACCCTGGAGGTCTGGTTGTCTAACCCCCTGTTCAAGCAGGAAATCCCATCTCATTTCAGATAAATCATTGTCCAATCTCTTCTTAGAAATAGAATACTTGTTTTAAATGGTGTAACAAATATATTGTAGAATATTACCATCTCCCATTTCAAAATGAATGAAACAGGCTAGTCTTCAATAGTAGTTTGAATTCTAAGATTTATTTTGCACATTCATATTTTAGATAAAAGAAGATGGGAAAATTGTATCCTTACTTGTTTTGCTATTTTAAACAATCTGTTTGCTTTTTATTTTAAAAGGTTGCATCTAGAAAATTCTATCCTTATGAAGTTTATAGGTAGAAGATTGCTTTTTGCTCCTGGAGAAATTTCATTTAAGAAACAATGGCAAATTACAAGCCTGTAATAGTTCAGACATTTCCAAAGCTTGGAGAAAAAATTACAAAGGATACTTTGTATTGGAAGAATTATAAGGTAATAACACATACTGTAGTTAATTATAGGAACTGAAACTGATGTCAATTCTTTGTAAATATTACCTGATTTGATTTTTTAAGTGAAAAAAGAAAAAATGCAAAACTTGTATATCACTTCTGCACTCTCCCATTCATGAATGAACCATGATTTAATGAATCCTTAGTTTAGCTAACTTTAGAGTCAATGGATCAGATTCCATCCAAACATCCCCCATACGTGCCAGACAAGTTAGTTGCATTACAGAGTAGTCTGAGTGAGATGGTTGAAGTTATGGTAATTTAACCTACATTTTACAAAACTACAGCAATCATGCAAAGTATGTTAATTTTTAAGAGCCAGTTTGGTCTAGTAGTTAAGGTACCAGGCTAGAAATCAGGAGAGTGTGAGTTCTAGTCCTGCTTTAGGCATGAAAACTAACTGGGTGACTTTGGGCCAGTCAGTCTCTTTCAGCCTACAGGGTCAGCCTTGGCTGTCAATTTCTGTCTCAGTCAATGGATCACTACACAGTTGATCTGAAAAAAGGAACCGGGCACTTGGAGGCAAATGATAGGAAGGGGGAAAAAATCAAAATGAAAGTACTACACAAATAAAGTAAATCATCATGAATCATCATGAATATCTATTTTCTTATTTTATGAAATAGAATGAATGAACTATAAAAATGAATTTTCACTGTACGTATCTCCCTGTTACAATTTATGATGCTTGCAATGCTGTGAATAAAAATATTTCATTTTTAAACTTAAAAAAGATTGTCACTTTTCTCTTTCAGTCTTTTGTAAATAGTTTTCTAATAACATTGTATTTAAAAGGATAATAATTTTTAACATTGTGCCATCTTTGTTCAGACTCCCATTCAGATAAAGGAATTTGGTGCAGTGAATAATATACACTTTTCTCCAGTTCCTCCATATAATTATGCTGTGACAGCCTCATCAAGGGTAAGATTTTAAGTTAATTTTTTTATTTAAAATATTTACATTTTTTCACACTCTAATTCTACTTTATATTATAGTGAATTTCTGCAAATTCATTTGCTGTACCATCCTATTTTTACTGCAGTGGAATAAATGTGTCCATTTGCTAAAGCAAATAAGACTTTTTTTGGCTATCTAGGAGAAGGAACATGTAACATTCAGGTTCCCTATGGGGATCCCCTCAGGATCCTTGTTATACCAAACAATGGATCCTTGTGATACCAAACAATAATTTATCAATAAATGTGAGCCTCTATGTGTATCTGAAAGAGAACTGGTTCTTGAGAAAAATGGTATTCTGTGGATCATTGGTCTCAAACTCAAATCATCATGATGGCTATTTGATGACAACTTCATTAGTCCAAAGGCCAGAATTTCATATCTTTCTGCAAGCGTACATAGTGGGCCAAAAATGAAGAAAATGAAGAAGATCATAGCAAGTTGTTAAATTTATTAAAGAAGACATTGCTACAAACTTTTTGGCCATTTCACATTGGACACAGAGGACACACCAATATCTGCAATGAAGGTCAGAAGGTCATGGTTATTGACTTTGAGGTAGGGCATATGGAGGATGATTCTTGCAACAACTGAAACCATAAGCAACAAAGCTTTTGGTTTTTCTAATGTCATTATGAATGAAAATTCGTGCATTTTATGTTGTTTTAGATTCACATATATGGGCGATATTCACAAGAGCCAATCAAAACATTTTCTCGCTTCAAAGATGTAGCTTATTGTGCTACCTATCGAGAGGATGGGCAGCTGCTGGTTGCTGGCAGTGAAGAGGGTAGAGTTCGGATCTTTGACATTGGTGGAAGAGCACCATTAAGGCAATTTGAAGGCCACTCCAAGTAAGTATGGGAACATTGATTCATTGCCTAATTGTTTCAATCTATAATTGTACTTTGGAGTAATTCAAATTTCAGATGTGAGAAAACATATTTGAAGCATCTGTTTTCTCAGCTAATTAACAAATGTGTTAATTATGTTGCAGATATAATATTTACAAACAATAAGTTGTCATTGTTTTATCAATTGTGTCTTTATTGTCATTAGTCACAGTGCATTGATTTAAAAATGCTTCGTGTATAATTGTGATGTAAAATGTAGTCTTTTGGCATACATTTTGCACATAATTGTTCGCTTTTGCTGCATCAGATCTGACTTTGTTTAATTGTGACATAAAACTTGATTATTAATTTTGGTTTTAATTAATGTTCCTGAAAATATTAACAATCTGGAAACATTCGACTATTGATCCAAGCAGTGTTTTCATAATTGTATGTTTTAAAAATGTAGTTAGAGTTTGTCTCTTTTTATGAATAGTATAGAATTTTAAAATATGAATTGTTGAATATATTTAATTTGTTAATTAAAGTTTAATTGGTTTAGTTGTTTATTTGCAGATCTTATAGGGTACTCAAATCTGAACTAACTCTGATTGGCCTATAAGCCTCGTATAATATCCTGTTTAATATACATCATGCTTAATCCAGAATAACTGGATCATTATTGTTACCTTGATGGGTGAACCCAACCATTTTATTTGTATTCACTGTGTGAATTAGGTGGATAGTTTTCCCCTATTATTTTCTTAGATCGTTAATATATTGTTCTTAAGTCTTGTGTTAATTTTTTAAAATGATAGAGATGATTTCAGATAATCACCTCAGATAATCTTCAAGTAATTCAGAAAACCATGCTAATCAGTACTCTGAAATAGTAGAATACACAGTGTTTCATGCTTTGAAGGGTATGTACTGACTATAGCAAAAATTGAGATGGCTTTATATTTATTGTTTTTTGTTGTGATTTATAGAGCAGTACATGTTGTAGGATTTCTGTCTGATAAGTACCGAATAATGTCTGGAGCAGATGATTATACGGCACGGGTCTGGGATGTTTCAACCTCATCTGAAATAGCATGCTACAAAGAGCACACAGATTATGTAAGATGTGGCTGTACTAGTAAACTGAATGCAGATCTTTTTGTAACAGGTTTGTGATTAACCTTACATTTACTGGTGACAAAATGACTTCCTGTATGATGTATTCATTTCTCTACTGTTACAATATTTTCCTAATTATAAATTTCTTAGTTATTTTTGTTCAAATATATTGATTTTCCTGCTTCAGCTTGGTTTTCTGCTCTGTATTTAGTTTTGGGTTTTTTTGTAAGAATGACTTACCCGTATATACTCGAGTATAAGCCGACCTGAATATAAGCCAAGGCACCTAATTTTACCACAAAAAACTGGGAAAACTTATTGACTCGAGTATAAGCCTAGGGTGGGAAATTTACCAGCAGCTACTGGTAAATTTCAAAAATAAAAATAGATACCAATAAAATTACATTAATTGAGGCATCAGTAGGTTAAATGTTTTTGAATATTTATTTCAAAGAAAAACAGTAAACTAGCTCTGTAAGTGGAAAAGAGGGTCAACAAAAACAATATGGTATCAACAATAACTTTAAAAGTACAAAAACTTTAGCTCAATCAGCAACCAAGCTAAAACACAAGAGTTAAAATCCTTCAAAACTGGATTCCTCCTCCTCATCTGTATGTCCAAACAGAGCTTTACCGGTACTTGTATTCAGCAATGCTTGGGCGGAGCAAGGGGGCATAACCAAGCACGGGTAAGGCTGTAAAGGCTACGTCATTGGTCACAGCCCTGGAGAAGAGGTTGCAGAAAAAATGCTTTTAGAAGCCTCTGACGATCCCAGCTGAGCCGCACGATCATCAGAGGCTTTCACTCGAGTATAAGCCGAGGGGGGCTTTTTCAGTATAAAAAATGTGCTGAAAAACTCAGCTTATACACAAGTATATACGGTAATTATAATGGTAGGTTGGTAATTCAAAAATTCTGCAGACATTTTGGAATCAGAAGATGAAATCCTTAGATGGCACATTTGACCTCAGATTATAAGACACTTCATGTTGAAAACTTGGTTGTTGTTGAGTGTTTTATTATTACAGATGTTTGTAAGACATTCGACATTGTAAGACAGCCAATACAGATACTTCTTGACTTACAATCATTCATTTACTGAATGTTTACCACAACACTGAAAAAAAACCTAGAGTGGTTTTTACACTACTGTTGCAGCATCCCCATGGTCATGTGATCAAAATTTAGGTGGTTGGCAACTTGGATTATTTGTGATGGTTGCATTGTCCCAGGATCATACTATCACCATTTGTAACCTTCCCAGCCAGTTTCCGACCAGCAAAGTCAATGAGGGAAGACAGATTCCCTTAACGATTGCATGATTTCCTTAACAACTGCAGTGATTCACTTAACAACTAGCAAAACGTCAAAATGAAGTGCAACTCAATTAACAACTGCCTTGTTTAGCAATAGAAATTTTGACCTGAATTGTCGTAAGTCAAGGACGACTCGAAATCAGTTTGTCAGTTTTCCAAATTGGGCAGTTAGGAACAGGCACCTAAACTACAACAACCGTGATCAAGATAAGTAGGACAAGCTGCCACATAAAAAACCAACTTCTTTGTGTTTAAAGCACTAACAAAGTTAGATTGTGTTTTAGGTTTGAAGAAAAGCACATGTGCTGTTCCTACATCTCTTGTGAAGTACTAAATCCTTTCTTCTGGGATACATTCTAGGTTCCTACGACCATACAGTGAAAGTATATGATACGCGGACAGACAAAAGCATTATGAGGATAGAACATGGGCAGCCAGTTGAGAGCGTTAATCTGTTTCCTTCTGAAGGTCTTCTTGTGACAGCAGGTATTTCTTTCAATCAGAAGTTTTTTTTCCATCTCTTTGCCATCTTTATTTTAAGCAAAACATCCTGTTTTTATTTCCATATGTGAAAACTGTTTCTCTCCTCCCTCCCTCCCCCCTCCCTCCCCTCCCTCCCCTCCCCTCCCTCCCCTCCCCTCCCCTTCCCTCCCTCCCTCCCTCCCTCCCTCCCTCCCTCCCTCCCTCCCTTTCTTTCTTTCTTTCTTTCTTTCTTTCTTTCTTTCTTTCTTTCTTTCTTTCTTTCTTTCTTTCTTTCTTTCTGCATTACACAAGCATGGGCTGGGACAGGATATCAAGTCCCTGTAAACTGTGATTAGTGACCTGCAGTTGCTTAATGCATGTTTGGATTTGCAAGCCTTTTCTAGGTTATAGTCTAGTTTATTTTGCCCCATTCCAAGTGAAAGTGCTGAATCTATTACAAGATATTTTGTTAATAAGGGGGGTGATTAATAGACTGGGAAGAGAACTAAACTATGGAAATTGCCAAAAGTGTATGTATAAAATACTATTTCTTAAAACTTTGCAGGTGGTCGCTACATTAAAATCTGGGATATCCTTAAAGGAGGCCAGCTATTAGTGTCCTTGAGAAATCACCATAAAACTGTAACCTGTTTATGTTTGAGTAGTTCTGGTCAAAGGCTGCTCTCTGGCTCCCTAGATCGGTTTGTATTTTTCAGCATTTTCTATCAAGCTTCTAATAGTTCTGTGCAATTAATGCATATTCAGTTGAAAACTTGAAAACTGGACATACAGCTCAGTAGCATTCCCAAAATATTGTGAGTGCATTTCTTACATTTTCTGAAGACAAAGGTGAAACTTGCAAGCTTACTGTATCTCAGAATGAGGGCTAGAGGTCTAATGATGTGGTTTTGGTGCCATCAATAGATTGCTGTCTTTCCATTAGCTGAGAGGAAATGTGACCGTTTTATTCATATATATGAAGAATATATATGACAAAGAAACTCATTCTCAGGAAGGGATAAATATAGGTGGTCCTCGACTTACAACTACAATTGAGCCCAAAATTTCTGTTGCTAAGCAACAGTTAAGTGAGTTTTGTCCCATTTTAAAACCTTTCTTGCCACAGTTGTTAAGTGAATCACTGCAGTTGTTAAGTTAGTAATATGGTTATTAAGTGAATCTGGCTTCCTCACTGACTTTGGTTGTCAGAAATTTAGAAATGGTGATCACATGACTCCCCCAGGACACAGCAACCGCCATGAATATATGCCAGTTGCCAAGCAACCAAATTTTGATCATGTGCCACAGGGAAGCTCCAATGGCTATGAATGTGAAAAACTGGCATAAGTCACTTTTATCAATTCTAACTTTGAATGTTCACTAAACAAATGGTTGTAAGTTGAGTACTACCTGTATTGACAAAATTACAGCAGAGGGCTGACTATGGTATGGACATTTTCTTTTTTAGGCATGTGAAGATTTACAGTACAACTTCCTACAAAGTAGTGCACAGTTTTAACTATGAAGCATCAATTCTCAGTCTTGCATTAGCAGTAAGTAATATAATCTGGTGGGTATATAGATAATAATCATTTGTATCTGTGTATTGTTCCAGGCCAAAAGTGTTTTGGCTTGCTTTTTGTTTAACATAATGCGGTGAACCCGGCTATTCTTTTATTTTGTAGGCCTTCAGATTTTGTCAGTAAAAATGCTTAAGTTTTTGAATATAAGGTGCTGGATACAAAGATGTTGATAAAAATAGATTTTGTTAAAGAAGGCAGTTGTGCATATGCCATGCTTTTCAACTATATTTTTCAGATTTACATGGCTGCCCATATAAATAATATACCTGGCTGGCTAATAAAGAAGTAGAAGCAAAAACATGCATATAAGATAACAATAAAAGACACCAACTAAAAGTACTGAACTCCCTAGTCATGTCAACACAAAACCTACAATCTGGATTCCACTGATACCCTGACCCTACTAATCTTCCTCAACCTGATGCCTCCAAATGTATTAGACTATAACTCTTGATTTCTGGATAATATAGTCAATATCCTAGCTGCTGGAAGTTTGGTAATGTAGTCTATCATAATTGGAGGATATCAGGAAAAATAACACAAACGTAAAGTCTTTAACTACATTCATTTGTTGCAGCACAGATACAGAAAGACATGAGTGCTTTAGAAAAGGGGTCTATCAGGAGTATTGCCTCATTGTTTATTAATTAAACTTTAGGGCCAAAGATAAGGGATTCATTGCATTTTTGAAACTGAGAAGTTAGCTACGTTGAATTGACTTCAGTTTAAGTATGTGCATGAATAACTGAACAAAGCAAATAAAAGAGATTTAATGAGGTATAAGCCTCATTGAACACAGTGGAATATTTAATATATGTAGTTGGGGTAAAAAACTTGATTGGACTTAACCTCATAAGCCTGGTAATTTAATATAATTTTATTTGATTAAAATCTTTCAGTCTGACATTGTAAAATACCTCCTCAATATACCTCAATACCTCCTTAATATTAGAAGTTAATTTCTCTGTGAGGCAGTATTTTCATGAAATTAATACCATTGAACTTAATATATCGATTAAACCAACTTTGTTTTCCTTTATAGCCTGAGGATGAAGCTTTGGTTGTAGGCATGACAAATGGCATATTGAACGTTAAACATCGGAAGCATGAAGGAGTAAAAGAGGTTTTGCATCGGAGAAGGCCTGCATACCGAACCTTTGTGAAAGGAAAAAATTATCTACCAAAGCAGGTATGCAGAAAAAGGTGCTCAGAGAAAGCCCTATTTTTTGTTAGTGAATAGCATGAAGAAGTAAAGATGTGAAGGGTAAAATTGGGCTATATTTCACTGGATATCAACTCTCAACACGAAGAGGACCAGGTTGGAAAAGCTGATATGGGGTAACCAATTAAAAACAAAAATAAACAAAGATGCTACTGGTAAACTGGATACTAAACATTTAAAATGTTAAGCATTAAAATATTATGCATTTAAAATATAGATGTGGCGATAGAAGTAATCAAGTTGTAACCATATTTGTTCCAAGTGAAGTGAACAAAGTTTGGAAAGTCTGTTGTCTACTGAGACCATGTCTCACTGAGTTAATTGGATCTTTTTTTAACATGTAAAAGGATCTGTTTTATTTATATAATAATTATCTTGCCTGGTCTTGTACTGCATAGATGACAGTTTAAATAAGTGAAGAATTAAAGCATAAAATGACACAAAAGCATGATTATTTGAAATCTTGAAAAGCTTGTGGTGGGGTTCACACCAGGAAGTTCAAAGTTTACTTATGGTCACTGAAGATACTTTTTCTCTTGGCTTGCTCAAATGAGCTCTGTCATTGCTGATACACAGAAGAATATTTCCACTTTTTTGTATGGTCTGTGCAGGGAGTTTGGGGAAAGAGTTCAGAAGGTATTCCAGATTGCAGTGATATTGTTTAAGATCATTGCCTAAGATTACCTAGTCAGGTGAGAAACCAGAAATCAGTACCCTCTTTTTTCCATGATGCGAGTATGAAGCAGTACACTGCATAAACAACCTTGCAAGAACAATCTATATCTGTTATAGATTCCATTTGACAGAGGAGATTAATTAAGACAAGAAGAAAATGAAGCTAAAACAGGAATTTTTTTTAACCACTTATATGTTGTTGACTGTTCTCTGACTCTTTTCCTGTCGTTAGGATGATTTATTTGTCAGCAAGCCTGTGAAGAACTATTTGAAGAAATATGACAAGTTCCTGAGAACTTTCCAGGTTTCCAAGGCTCTGGATGCAGTACTTCAAGTAAGATAATGTTACCATCTGCTTTATTTTTAATTACACTGCAGTGGATCTGGTCAATATTTTCATAAATATAAGCTGCCTGCTATATATGCAATAACATTGGTACTATTGTTAATAGTGGGGAATACCAAATGTAATGTTAAAAGGTATTGGAGAAATCCTGTGTAGATTTTACATGAAGAAATATGAAGGATTAGGAAAACAAAGACACAACATTGTTTTGAGTATTGCTTGTTAGAATCTCTTTATATTTTAATAGAATTTTACAAATTCTGATCACATTGTAAATTGCACTATTTCAGGATTACAGAACAGATAGGTAATCCCAAGGTTCACAAACATTCTCTTACTACTGTTTTACACTTTTAATTCCTAAAGTAGCAAAGTGGTTTTAGATTGGTAAAAGATGCTGCTAAAAGCATTTCAGGTTTTCAGATTTGGTTTATATCCTCCAAAGGAAAATAAAAGCTCTTCCCTCGGCCATTAATATTCCCTGAAAATTTTCATCTTCAGACAGAGCAACCTTTAATGCAAATTGTGGGTGGGGAACTGAGTCTGGCCTGGGAACTGGATTGAATTCTCCACTGCTCTAGCAAATTGAAAGATAACAGGTTAAGTTCTTCCCCCAAGGGACCTTTATAGACAGTATCTCTTCTGCCCATGAAAAGAGGTGAGGGCCTTTGCTTTCCATTGCTCTTGCATGGACAACAGGCGTTGGTAGCAAGCACCTTTTCCTATCTTTCACTGCATGGAAAGCTTTTGTGTGCAGGGGGAGACAAAGTGGTGAAAGGTGGACATGGTTCTCACCTCATGTGTTTCCTTCCTGAGAACAAAGCTAAAACAGAGCCAAAAATAATAGAGCCACAATAATGCCAGAGATGAGGAGGTTGAGGAAAGTAGTGAGACTTACTTGAGGCCATGTGGGCCAGATTAGATTTGGTTGGAGCCAGACAGTTAAGTGGTTTCCCCACTCAGGTTGGCAAGTGCTCTGTAGGATTTCATATTGGCGCCTTTCCTTCATGGAGAAGCCAGATTTTGAATTAAGTACCATTTGTGTGTAAATCATATATACTGTGCCACTGACCTGGAATCTCCCCACTTCAGGTTCTTATATCAGCATATAAGTATTTTTTAAAGGAAAAGTGGAACTAAAAGATTTTAGTACACTTTTTATATGTATTTGTTACCTGCTTTTCATCATTAAATGTGAAAGTGGATTGAGCCATTTTTAAAATATAATTTATTCATATGAGAAAGCAACATATAAGATTATCTTGACCTAGAAATAACTGTAAATTAAATTATGTTAGTTTGGAAAAAAAAAGTTTCATTAATGATCCTTGAACAGCTCCTTGCAATCAAGTCCCTTAACAGATGTGTCCTTGGCACAGCAATTAGACAAGATTGCAGCAAGCTGCTCTGTGAATGGCTTTTAAATGTAAACTGTTACATTATTCTGAATTAACTCATTTTTCTTCTTCAAATGTATTAGAATATATTTGAGTTGTTGAAATGCTGAAAACATTTTATTGTAAAAATGTATTCTTGAATACTTTCTACTTCTAGGGTCCTGAAAAAAAGAATCCACCTGAAGTTACAGTTGCTGTCATGCAAGAATTAAACCGCAGAGGAACACTGAAAAATGCACTTGCTGGGCGGGATGAAAAGCAGCTCAGTGTCCTCCTTTCTTTCTTAATAAGGTAATTTACCAGGTTAGTCGTCAGAGGCAACTACATAGTAATCCAAATTGGAATAAATTGCCTAAATAAATTCTAATATTAGAATGATGGGGTTTTCAGATTCCTTTTTTTTTTTTAAGTTTGGATGAGTTTTTTTTGGACCAAAGGGGATGGAGAAATATCAGAATGTGAAAGAACTTAATACAATAATGCAGTACAGTTTGATTTAAAATCACAACTTAAAATACAAAGTCTCAGCCCAAGTGGTCCATAACATTTAAACAATTATTATAAATCAGCTAAGCATTATTCTGCATGAAGAATTAATACTTAAACCATCTTCATGGGTAGCATCTTGATCCTAGGCTATAATTTTGGGGGAGGTTGGTTCCAGGGGACAGGTGCTAGGTGGAAAGAAAGCTTCTAACCATGTAAATTGGAAGGGTTTTTTTTCCTGATAAAAGAAGAGCCGGGTTTACTTTTCTTTCTCCGGGAGGTCATTAAAACTGAAAAAAATGGGTATGATAGGAAGTTTAACATCTGGCTATTAATTACATTTGCAGAAATGTGACTGATGCAAGATATGCTCCTGTACTGATAAATGTTGCAGAACTCATTATAGGTACGTTCATATATAAAATAACATGAATAAAATTGACATTTACCCAGATATTTCAAAACTGCATGCGTTTTGTTGCTCATGAAAGAATACAATCCACAAATAAGCATAGAGATAGCTGTAATTCAATGGGAAATTGAATGCTTGCATATAAAGAGGTTCCAGATCTAAGCAACCTGCGGGCTGGATCCGACTCGGGGCCTTGAGTTTGACATCCCTGAACTTGAGGGCATCTTGACCTTTTAGGATCCAAGATGGGGGTGGGGGTGGCTTAAGAAGGCTCATGGATAATTTTGTGTCTCTTTGTTGCCCTGTCTCAAACTGACATTGGTGTTTTTCAGCTGTTCATTTTCAGTTAGTGAAGTTGCAAGAAAGTAAGGAATTACAGATAGAAAAAGCATCACTTGCTCCATCCTTTTCTGTAGTGACAAGACTGGCTACCAAATTACTTTTTTATTTATATCTTGCTTAAAATTGTTCTAGAAAAGAGGCAGTTGGGAATTCTTAATATGTCTTTATCCTCATGAGGTACATACTGTAAATGCCATTAATTTACTTCTTTTCTTTTCCAGATATATATATGCCTGTAATTGGGCAATCCTCAGTTATTGATAAGCAGTTTCTGAAACTTCAAAATCTTGTAGAGAAAGAGATTGATTATCAAGAGGAATTACTAGAAGTTTTGGGAATGATGGATGCACTGTTTGCTACCATGACAAGAAAACAATCCAGTTCCATGGATGTGAACAAAACAGTTGAGCTATAAAAAACACTGGAACTGTGCTGAGAAATTTCACCAGTGGAATCTGCATTTAGCTCTTATTTGCACCCAAAAGTAAACATTACTTTTGACTGGAGAGTGACACATCTGAAATATTTTAAGGCAGCCCGGGTGGATTTTTAAATTCAAATGCTATTTTATTTTAACCCTTTTATTTATGGAGATTCATCAGGCTTTCCATTTTAGATTATTCAAATATTTTTCTATTCATTAAAATTGTCAGCTGCTAAAGTAGAAATAAATGCCAGAACTTGAAGAAAACTGTATTATATCTTACCTGCAAGCTCTCATGGGACCATTCGTATTTAATCAGGTCTGCTTTCATTTGGGAAAACCAAGCTTTTGGAGATGTTTCTGTGCCTACATTCAACAAAATTATTTCTATAAAAATATTCTGTGTATGTATAGTATCTAAGGATGCTTATGCTGAATCTTTTACATTTTTAAATTCTAAGAATTTATCATAAACATGTACTTTCTGTTGATATCTCAGTAGATGAAAATAAATGATAACAATTGGCTAAATAGTATCTTTTTCCTCTTTCACATATGAATAAGAGCATGTTGTCAGCCAACAATTAGGATTAATTAGGAATCTAATCCAACTAGCAAATTATTCTTGGACAATGTGGGATGTCTGATTATTATTTCTAATTGCAAAGAATGCACATTTAAGCTTAAACTACTACTGATAGACTATCATCAAGCAGTCGCTTAGTGATCATAGGTTTCCAGCCTAGTCCTTCAAGTCTTCCAATGGTGCACTCATTGCTACTATAATTGAGTCCATTCATTTTGCTGCTGGTCATCCTGTTTTGTTTTTTTTTCTTTCCTTCCACCTTTCCCAGCTTTACATACTTCTCAAGAAAGCTAAACTTGTGGTAATTCTAGCCTGGACATTTGTGCTTCAAGTGGATTGATTTGTTGAATAATCCATTTGTTTGTATTCTTGGCTATACATGGTATTTTCATGAGTCTTCTCTGATGTCAAAGTTCAAAATCATCAATATGCTTTCCATCTTGCTTCTTAAAAGTACAACTGTGTTAATAACAGGGTTCACTAAACCACTGTACTATCAAGGCTCTTGATAGAATACCAGAATGGTTTACCATTGACATCTCCCATGCAATATGAAATTATGCTTTTGCCATTGTCATTAAAGTAATCATCTGCTTCAAAGATCTTTTTATATCATTCTTGCCCAATATTGGTGCCTGCTGAGGTGACCCTCATGCCTAAGGTAACCCTGGTGGGGATTATATAATCTCAGCATACTTTGCTTGTCCTATCAATGAACATAACACCACCATAAAACAGTTCAGCAGGATTTGAGGGAATCCACTCTTATATTGCGCTTCAAATTTGTAACTTTAGAATTGTACGGCTGGAGATACTTGTTTAGTAAATAAGAACACTTACTAGGTCAGAATGCTGTGTATCTGTTAATTGAATTTCTAAAATTCTAAAATTGCAGACCTCCTTTCATCCACCTGGTCATTTCCAGAGGTGTTGGTCATAATGCCTCTGACTAATGGGAACTGTTGTCCAAAATAATTATTAAGTACCAGTTTGTTATCCAGATTAAGCTATTCTGTATGCTGTGACCTAGTAATTCTACTCAAAACACTTTAAAGTGTGCTATACTTTAAATTGACGAAAAACCCACAATCCTCAGGGTCAGTACATAATTTCAACATGATAAAGGGCCAAATCCTATACACCTCAAGGAACAATCATGTCCAAAGGAGCTTGCTTATTTGCTACCATCCTTGTAAATGGGAAAAATGAAGTTTACATCCTTGTAGTTCAGTTTTTTCTGCTGTAATAGACTATTCACGGCTAAGTATGCAGTGTTGCTTTCTGCTGCCAGTAACCTGATGACAGCTACTGCAGTGATAAATTCCATTTTAAGATGAGTTCGTGTTTGACTCTATCCTGTTACAGCCTCAACAGAGACCTTATATTTATTTTCACTGAATTTATTTAATGTTGAATTTATTTAATGTTAACTCACGAAATGTTCCCTTACACGAATTTATGAATAGAAATGTCAGGAGATAGGTTAGACTCCCCCCCCCCCCCCCCCGCATTGCATAGTGACACAGACATGGTCATGAAACACAACCCACACAGTTTCAGTGAAAGATAAGAAATACAAGATCCCTCCAGGGTCACTGGGAATGCTGGCTGGTCCAGTGCTGCAGTTTAGGAATGAAATAAGCAAACAAAAGTTTTGTAATTTACCTGTAAGCTTTCTTGCTCTGAATAGCTGTTCGGAGAAGTTATGTATATTTCTCTGAAATATTTTTAGTTGTTGAACAAATGTTATGACTCACAAGGTTATTCTTTCAGCGTGAGACAATATTGCTGGTGGGGAGAGAGTGAACTTGACAAAAACAGGACATTGAATACCCTGAAACTAGAAACTGACCAAAAAAAAAAAAATGCTACAATAGTCTTATTTCTTAACATAGTCCCGCCCACTATTTCCAGTATCTTAAACAGACATCTATTGTTTGATTTTGGTGGTATTCCTACTGACTTATTTAAGTGCAATAGATTTATGTGTTTTAATAGTCCTAGTGACTATTAGTCCTACTAGTGACCAAATTAATTTTGAGTGAGATCTATTCCTTCACCCTTCTTTATGATACCTTTAACAAGCTAAAGTTATATAAGTAATGGCTCAACTAAGCCAAAAAGGTATATAATTTAAGACCTGCTCTGCCACCCTGTTATCTTCTTGAAACCAATCCTCATATACATTGGATATAAAATGTCTCCTGTTAGAATGCCAGGTTTTTGAGATGTAAAAAAATCAGACTTAAGATAAAGCACCAGAATTTTTCCACCATTAATAGAACATATACAGTATGCTGTACAGTTCAATTGAAAAAGAAATTGAAATCTTTTAGGGCTAAAAATAACAACAAAAAATACAATAACATGCACAAGTTGCACATTTTTAGTATTCCCTCATTTGCCGAATGGAGGGACCAAAGGATAAGGCAAAAAAGAGAAGGAGATAGGACACTTTTGAGTTCTGTGAAAGTGCCACTCATGGTTGAAGATGGTGAAGCTTGTAGCCACATGAAAGGGCGCTAAGGTGGTAGAAAAAGGAAATAATTTACTTGATTTTAAGTACATGGAAATAAAGGTCAAATTGTTTCTCAAAGCATCGGAAGAGCAAATGAGGATATTGTGGTAGTGATTCCTGTTGCATATAGTCTTTTTATCCAGGAAAAGTTTTAATAATTCACTCTTCAATACAGATGAAAGTTTGAGCAGATATTTGAACCGCTCAAGGGTTTTACAAGTTGCATGCTCAATGCCACTTAACTCAAGGAAAGAAATAGAATTTCTGGAAAATCTGAACTTGATGTGAACTTTTTTTTCTGAGACTAGGACATTAATTAACATCCCTATTGGGAACCCCCCCCCCCAATCTTGTTTCAAGGCCACAGGTGATTATTTTTAACTTCTTCATTGCTCTGAAAGTTCAGTTTTTCTATGCTAAAAAAACCCCTTTGACATTATTTCAATACAACATTCTTAATCTCAGTATTTATTTAATCTATTTATTTGATTTTGGCACCATCTGACTCCAGCCCAACTCAGTTAACAATGTACAGTATTCAGAATGTTTTCGTTATCAGTGATTTAGCTATGGTCACTAATTGTTTTATATGAAATTAACCTTCACATAAATATTGCAATATATCTCTTTAGGGTATTTCTTTTACATATCTCTTTGCCCAAGTTTTAAATTATTAATTGATTTTATTAGCAGCATATACTTGTCAATATTTTATATTGTACTAATTTGTACTGAGTGGCATGACAATAAAGAGATATCTAGCATGCTTACAGTTGTACTCTGCATTCCTCATCAAATTGGGGAGAGATTTTGATTTGACTCCCAAACCTCAAATCAGGTTTATAATATTCATGTTTGGTCATGCCTTAGCTAATAAATGCAAGGACTGCTCATTAAATTTGCAAATAGCACACATTATAGATGTTGATACAGTTTTTTAAAAGGATGATTTTACAAACATGCTTCGGAAAACACATGTCCTACATCTGACAAAAATGTACAAAATAAAAAAAATCCTCAAAGGATAGATTCGATGGATCATTTTCATCAGTTTTCTATGTTTCTTTAATATTCAGAACTGAGCACAGTAATTAAGGTGAGATCTGACCAAAGCAGAATAAAAAGGAATAATAACTTCCTTTGATTTGGAAATTATACTCCTATAGATGCAGCCAGAAATTGCATTCATCTTTTGTGAAACTACATATACTATTGACTCCTATTCAGTTTGCAATATACTACTACTCCATGATATTCTGTACAAGTAACTCTTGACTGAAATGGTAGAGGGCATGGTTTCAAACTCGATTGCGTCATGTGACATATTATGATGTATCGCGATGTTTTTTGCCTTTGCGGAGCCTGGGTGGCATGGCCTGCAAGACGCATCTGGCCTGCGGGCCACCAGTTTGACAGGCCTGGTATAGAGTTTCCTGCCTGAGCAGGGGGTTGAACTAGAAGACCTCCAAGGTCGCTTCCAACTAAACCTATTCTATTCTATTCTATTCTATTCTATTCTATTCTATTCTATTCTATTCTATTCTATTCTATTCTATTCTATTCTATTCCATTCCATTCCATTCCATTCTATTCCATTCTTCTACTTTATTCTATTCCATCCCTCACCCTGTGCCTCTGATTTAATTTTTGTTTCCTAATAAGTGATCACGGCACATGTTTCTGTTACATTTCATTTTGTTACTTTCAGCCAATTAATCTATTCAGATAATTTTTAATTTCAGGAAAAAAATCCTATCAGTTCAACAGTATACCCAGAGAGAGATGCTAAACTTTCCTTCACAGAATCTGCTTAAGCAGAGATTAAACAACCATCTTTTTGAGATGCTTTCATTTTACCTTTTGCACTGAATAAACATTTGTATCTTATGGTCTAAATTGTTCCTTCCAATAGTAAGGTTCCAACTTATTAATACCTTCAGTCCTCATCTCAGCAGTAAATCAAATTATAAAACTATTTAGTTAAACTAAAAAGAAATAATGTATTTTTTTTTTTACTGCAGCCAAGAGTATATTTAGCTGTCAGTTTAGGATATCATTCCATATAAGTGATCCTGTTGTCCACATCTCTTATGAACTGGCGGCTAAAGCATATGAAAAGGTTGCAGAAATTAAGTATGTCTAGTTTTATGAAAAGAAACATTGGGGTGACATCATAACAATGTTTCAATATTTAAGGGGCTGCCACAAAGAAGACGTGGTTAACCTATTATCCAAAGCACCCGAAGGCAGAACAAGAAGCAATTGATGGAATTTAATCAAGGACAGAACCAATCTAGAACTAAGGAGAAATTTATTGACAATGAGAATAATTAATCAGTGGAACGACTTGCCTCCAGAAGTTGTGAACGCTCCAACACTGGAGGTTTTTAAGAAGAGATTGGACAACCATTTATCTGAAATGCTATAGGGCAGTGATGGCTAACCTTTTTGCTGTCGCATGACAAAAGCGTGGGAGGTCGTGCTTATGTGTGTACACCCATAATTCAATGTCCCATACCGCCCCACCGCGAATTCCCACGCGACCCCCCCCCATGCTTCCCCAACTTTTGGCATCTAATGGCAAAAAGATTACCGGTGGGCCCGATAGGGCTGTTTTTCGCCCTCCTCAGGCTCCAGAGGCTTTCTTGGAGCATGAGGAGGGTCAAAAAGGCTCTCCCACCCCCCAGAGGCTGGAAATGGCTCATTTCCTGATTTCTGGTGGGGCCAGAAGGCCAGAAAATCAGCTGGCCGGCATGTGCTCGCGTGCCCACAGATATGGCTCCGCGTGCCACCTGTGGCATTCGTGCCATAGGTTCGCCATCACGGGTATAGGGTTTCCTGCTTGAGTAGGGGATTAGACTAGAAGACCTCCAAGGTCCCTTCCAACTCTGTTATTCTGTCTATGTATGAAATATATATGTAATGAATTGTTTAGGGTGTCACAAGACTTCTACTAGGTTTGCCTAATTTGAATCTCCTTCCAAGTATAATTTATATTATTTCATTAGTAGCTCTGATTAGAATTGCTAAATCAATAGTAAGCACCCAAGGCAGTCATTTTCATAATGAGGAAGATCTTTAAACATCCTCTTGTGATTTGCTTTAATAGTAAAAAGGCTAATAAGTTTCTTAATTCATAAATTATTCTGAAAGCCAAGTTGGGGAGGAGGTTCAAAATATATTTTGTCCAAAATATGTTGTTACAGAAGTTTCATTTATGTCATTATTACACCAGAGTGGTAGTAAAGCTTTACCATGAAAATTTTGCATGCTATACAATCTGTGTTAGTTCTTGCAGTCCCAAGAACGAACAATTTTTGCCTGTTATGTTGCTTTGGAATTATTTGGAAGCAGTATCTGCCTCAATCAACAGAACAACCCAGAAACTACTTAGGTGTTAGTCTTTTGTTTTGAACACTTACTCTCGAGCACTAAGATGCAAGAAAACAACCAAGCTCAGAGAGCACCAAGAATAATCTTCTAATATTACAGAGAATTTAACTTCATTTTGGGAATTTCTGTATTTATTCTTTAAATTTATTATCTGCATAATGATATAACAGTGTGACTTTCTCTCCCACCATTCCTAAAATATAAACGTCTTTCTGTCCAAAGAATGTTACTGAGTATTTTAGGAGATATGGAGCCAAGTTAGTTTTTTTCTGATTCTTTCCTGGCATGTCCTTTGCCCCCATTTTGTGTAATAGGTCCGGGGCAGTTTTATACAAAAGATTAAGTACAGTAGTTATGTAGCAAATTTGGTAGCAAATCTATTTGGTGGCAAGAAGCTTTAAAATACTAATTTACTCAGAACCTTGTCCGACCTAGAGTCTTGCAACTAGTCTACTAGTTTTTTAAGTTGTTTCATCTCTACTTCGCTTTTTGTATCATTATTTTTGTGCAATTTTGATTAAACAATCTATCAAAATGTGTGCATTTAAAAAAATAAAATAAAGGGTAAAAAAGGAAGGCACTGTTCATTGCCCTAATCAACACAGCTAATTTCTATATGTAGAACCAATATGTAGGGAGGGAGAGAGGGAGGAATGCAACTATAATACTGAATGCTCAGATGTATAAAAGTAATTGACTTTCCAATTACTTTTCAATGAAAGTGGTCCACGCGGCTGCTTACTCACTTCAGGATGAAAGCCTGAAGTCCAAGGTCTACAAACTCCATCGGAAAGTGACGGAACAGCAGAAGAAGCAGCTCTACAGCATGGCCAGGTGCCTATATTTCACCAACTAACTCAAAGAAAACATGGAGAGGGTCATCATTGTGGTGTTAACCCACAATGTTTTAAAAAAGGTCAGAGGAAACCTTGAAGTTCAGGCATCAGACAACAAAGCCACACCTTCCAGCCCCATCAAGAAGAGGGTTTAAGTGAAGTGAAGGGGGGGGGGCTACAATAAAGACCCATTTTCCTTTGCCAAAAAAAAAAAAAAGAAAAAGTAATTGACTTCCCATTTTCTCTTGTTACATCCAGAATACCCTTTAATTTTTTTCCCCGTTTTTGTTCACTAAATCAAGAATGGGGGGATGGGGGGTGGGGGAAGGAAATGTAGCCCCAATGTAGTGGGGACTTAAAACTTAAATTCTTTTTGACATTTCTACATTTTAACTGATTTGTTTTATTTTTTGAATGAGAAATAGGACCCATTATAAGTTAACTCCTAGTATATAACACGCTAGCCCTCAGGCCCAGTCTAGCCTGAATCAGTCTAACAAGCTGAATTCATACAACCCCCTCAAGTCATAAACTAGCAATATTTTAGATTAACATAATGGACAAATAGTCTCATTTACAGACTAACAGAGTTGGAAGGGACCTTGTAGGTCATCTAGTCCAACCCCCCACCCAAGCAGGAGACCATACACCATTTCTGACAGAGGGCTGTCCAGTCTCTTCTTGAATGCTTCCAGGGATGAAGCTCCCACAACTTCTGAAGGCAACTTCTGTTCCATCGGTTGATTGCTCTCGCTGTCAGAAAATTCCTCCTTATTTCCAGGTTGTCTCTCTCCTTCATCAGTTTCCATCCAGTGTTCCTTGTCTGGCCTTCGGGTGCCTTGGAAAATAGCTTGACCCCCTCCTCTCTGTGGCAGCCCCTCAAGGATTGGAAGACTGCTATCATGACTCTCCTGTTCCTTCTCTTCACTAGACTAGCCATGCCCAGTTCCTGCAACCGTTCTTTGTATGTTTTAGCCTCCAGTCCCCTAATCATCCTGGTTGCTCTTCTCTACACTCTTTCCAGAGTCTCAACCTTCTTTTTTATAGTGTGGTGATCAAAATTGTTTGCAGCATTCCAGGTGTGGCCTTACTAAGATTTTACAAAGCGGCACTAATACTTCAATGAGGAGATTGGGGCTGACTGATTTATGGGTGATTTGCAATCCATTGGCAAAGATGTTTTGGTTATCTTAAGTATGTCACAAATTCCGTGATTCAAGTAGAACAGTGGTTCTCAGCCTGTGGGTCGCAACTCCTTTGGGGGTCGAATGACCCTTTCACAGAGGTCGCCTAAGACCATCGGAAAACACATATTTTCAATGGTTTTAGGAATAATTTTATGGTTGGGGGGGTCACCACAACATGAGGAACTGCATTAGGAAGGTTGAGAACCACTGAAGTAGAAGAACCAGGAGTGGATTTAAGGGGGAGATCCCCCTCAGTCTCATTGAGATCAACCAGTCCTTCTGCATCAGGCTCTGTATGCTGGTTCCTCCGTCTGAGTAGGCCTGGGAAAAACGTCTCCATTCCCTTTCCCCCATCTTTTCCGACCGCAGTCTTTAGACTAGCGAGGCCTCGATCGCTGGCGGTTCCCGGCGGAGCAGATCCACGTTTGGTCCTTCACTCTACCCGCCGGGATCCGCTGGAGGTCGCTCGCTCCCGCCCTCTCCGACGAAGCCTCCACGGAACGCCGGCTCCCCGTGGAGAAGCGAGGGCTCTTTCACACGCCAAGAGACCGAGCGGGCAAGTCGTCAAAGGAGCGGCCTGCCTAGCCACTCCTTTTCACCG
The DNA here is from genome assembly GCA_022577455.1 of Arizona elegans. Classification (NCBI taxonomy): domain Eukaryota; kingdom Metazoa; phylum Chordata; class Lepidosauria; order Squamata; family Colubridae; genus Arizona; species Arizona elegans. The sequence continues at coordinate 62,934,250 of JAKOOJ010000008.1, forward strand.
CTTGGGGCGGCTTTGCCTGAGCTCAGTAGCAACAAGTCTCCGAGTGGGAAGCTCCGCCCCGTCAGGAACCCGGGAGCCCCCGAGGTGGCGAGAGCAGCAGCCGGCGACGGAGCGAGGCAGCCGGGGACTCCGAGGGCGCGCGCTTCTTGCTTTTGCGGGGCTGGCGAAGCGCTGCGGCCCCGGCTCCACACCGAGGGCCGCTTCGGGACTGTCCCGGTGGAAGGAATGACAGGTAAGGTCGTCGGTGCGGAGAAATGTAGCTCCGCTTTCCCATAGAACCGGGAATGGTGCTTGTGGGGGTGGCGAGGGCGAAGGAGAGCTTCGTTGGGATGCAGGCAGGCTGCTGCTTTTTCTTTCGAACCGATGGACGATTTATCCAGATTCCGCCTTGCTACCTTCTTCTCCCCTCCCTTTCTTTGGTAAAAGTTGCTTTGCTTCGAATAACACTGATCCAGCAGGTGCAGTTCTGGCTATTGTGAGACAGCGCGTCTTAAAAAAAAAAGGCTCACCTGGCGTCTTTGGGGCGGGGGGTGTCTTCCCACAATTAGACGAGGGGCTTAGTTGCCTGCTTTGACTTCGTGCGGTCTTAAGAGTGGGTACCATATTGAACGTGGAAACCCGGCGCAAAAGGAACAAAGCTCTTTTATCAAGTTTAGACCAACCGTATTGTTGTAGGCTAGCGGGATTTGCATTTGCAAACAGGTTTTCTGTGTGGCCTGAAAAACATTACTTTTCCATTTTGCCCAGAATGAAAAGTTTTGTGCAAGTTCAAGTCTTAAATGCCTTTCTATGAATTTCTATCAGAGCCATATCTCATAAAGTTATCCATCTCAAGCAGATGCGGTATTGTTATTATTTAAACCACACTGGGTAACAATGTTTACTTTTCCGTATTTCCCAGTAAGGAGTTCTGTGTGACTCAGAGGCTTGTGTTACAGCAGCCATTTTCTACCTTTAGCACAAGAGCAGCTCCTTAATTGAAATGTAGTAGAATAGGTCTGATTTAGGACTTGTCTGCACTGGTGCCATAAAACATGTTAAACTTGATTTCACTGTGAAATTCATGCCTGTTTCACCTATACTATCTGCCTTAGGCATACCTGAAAATCAGTTCATGTTTGGAAACCGCTGACTTAAAAAAAAAAAAGAGGACCAAGATAGGTTTCAATTATTTTTATAGTGCAACCAGTTGAAATACAACAAACTTTTAAGAGAACAAAAGGAAACTATATATTGTAAGCCACTTCTCTATCTCCCTGCTGCATTGTGCCATTTGTTCCTTTTCCCACATCCTCCTTGATTTCTAAAGGCATTTATTGTGAGGACTTTAGCCCTGTGGGATGCAGTTTTCATTTGTCAACCTGGATTGTGGGGAAAACCAAATATTCAGTTTTGTTAAATACATTTTATAAAGTTTTCTTAGCATAATTTACCACCTTTTCTTGTTACCTAGACATATGATAATAAATGATTTTGCATAGCGTGCCAGTGTAAAAATACAACAAACAAATGAACAAAACAGTTCTAAACTGCAGCATTTTTGTTATATCCTCATGGTTGACTGTCAGTAGAAGCTTATAATTCTTCAAATTGTTTTGTTATTTGTTGTAGAGAAAATAAAGACTCCAGTAACTTAAAAGAAGTTGTATATTTTATCCCTTGTAGTTAGTTCTCTTATCTTGTCTGGCAGGGTGATTGCTACTGCTATTTCTTTGTGTCAGGTGTGAGTAAGTGATCCATTATCTCGGTGTAAAAACATAGAGGTGTTTCAGCTCCCCAGAAGAAGGCTTACTACAACCCCATATGAGTCACTGCTATGGGCTTGCACCTTGCTGATTAGCATCTGTTTTGTTTCATGTATGTATTATGTGTGGTTGCATCATTTAATTGCCCTGATGAAGAAGCACAGAAAAATCACCTGTTTTCAGGAAGCCTCATATTGCATTTGGATTTGCTCTTCTGCTCCAGTTTGGAGAATACAGGCAATTTCCTTTCCACATGTGCAAGAATTAAGCAATCAATATAGAATAGAATAGAATTTTTTATTGGCCAAGTATGATTGGACACACAAGGAATTTGTCTTGGTGCATATGCTCTTAGTGTACATAAAAAAAAAATACGTTCATCAAGAATCATAAGGAACAACACTTAATGATAGTCATAGGGTACAAATAAGCAATCAGGAAATAGAAATTCAGTAGAGCCAGAGATTGCTGATACAGCTCTGTATGAGTGACCAAGTGGTCTTGTTTTTTTCCAGTTAATAGTTGCTCCAGATTCTTCTCATAGTGAGGTCTAGCAAATAGCTCTCTTGAAGGAATGTGTCTACTTTTTCTTTACATCTGCTGAAATTAATGCTATATGAGTGAATAAGTGTCCTTCCACATTTAATTGGAAGGGAAGAAATTGTATCATTAGCTGGACTTTTGCACTCAAGGTGGAGATATGAGTTATGATATGAGCACATTTTGTGCTGTGCCTGTCTAAAGAAGTAGGGATAGCCAAACGTGTTCATTGCTTCAGCTTATATGCAAGCTGTATTAATAAAATAATGGCTTTGTTTTAAAAACACCTAGAAGAGGGGCAGCAGTGAACCTTTATTAGCAAGTCTATGTGCTTGTTGAGGAAAACAAATCTTCCTTTTCTTGTCTCTGATTTCAGGAAGGTTTACAACAATTAAATGCAATAAAATAAGTTTTAACCAAATAAAGATCAAATAAAAAAAATCATGCATATAGTTGAACACTTGGGAGAACCTGTAGACAGACTGGGATTTGCCATTCATAAGTGATTTGAGTTATTTTGTAACCCAAATAAAAATAACTGAACGAGATTGTCCTTGGATGGAACAAAGCAAGCGATAGAATAAGGTTGCATGCTTTTTAAAGGAATTGGCTGCATAAAACTATTGCATAAAGTCTATTGCTTTAGAGCTTCATTACTTAAATGCTATGTAAATTCTCTCGGCATCTGTTCACTCAGCCTTGCCATTTTGAGGGTAAGATGATGTTACAGTATATTAACGTGTAAATGGGAATTACTGCCACTGTACTTGGCAGTGAAGGTGATGGAGGAAAACATCAAACTGAAGTTCCTCAGTAAAAAGATCTTTTAAATGCATAACCTGCTCACCAAGTCTTTCCCTTTTCTCCCAAAGTGGACCAAGAGTGCTTTTCTTTGTTTGCTTGTAGATGCTATTTAAATTTGAGTCCTGTTTGTTTGATAAAACTTGAGTTTCCATACGGATTAGTGAAAGTTTTGGAAGTAAAAATATTTTCCTCAAACACTTAGGTTTAGAAGGCAGAAACTGGAATAATTTGACATGCTTTATGTAATTTTCTGTTGTAATTATGATAAAATGTGGCTATAGGATTCCCCAAAGAGTCTGCTTGCATGAAGTGAGGCTTAGTGTGCTGACCCTGAGAAGCATAATTTAAACATAGAAGAAATGTGAAAAAAATAAAGATAAAATTGGAAATGGAAATAACTATAGTGGTAGGAAATAGGGACAGTGTCACAAAGTAACCAGTGAGAGTTTTTATTTAATTTATATTCTACCTTTTAAATAAATAACTCAAGATGGCACATTTACTTCCTACTCTTTCTTCTTCGCATTTTCTCCACAACAACCCTGTGCGAATTGCTAAGATAGTTACACAAAGTGGCTGTAACTACTATAGAAGAGGTTTGAGGATTGTGTTCCAAATTAGCTAAAAGCAATTATCTCTGTGATGAAAAATGATCCAGCAATATGGAAAAATATTAGAAAAAAGACTAGAAATTAAACTAATGGTATCATAATGCTATAAGTGAATATGTTTATTTGTGTACATATCTAAGAATATGCAGTGATATATACAGTATTATATATGGGTTAGGTTACCCTGTTCCTAAAAGAATGCCTTAGGGTTTGGAAAAGTTATAGAAATAGACAATGAAAAAAGAATGATTAAAGTTGATAAAGCTGCACTATAGTGAGGAAAACATGACTTGGGGAGAAGAGGGATATATTTAATAAAATTATACTTCTCTGCTCTTTTTACATCATAAAAGTTTCACAAAGAGTTTTTCCCCCCTCTCAAAATCCTAGAATTTCTTTTGGGAAAAAAAAAATCAGTTTCTTGTACTAGAACATAAGGTACTGTTTCAACTCATATGTTGCTAATTTTCGGTATTTACCACCACAGGATGTGATAGCCAGTACAGCCAAGACTAGATGGAAAAAGTGTTTAAAATTCTAAATTGGTTTTTCTTTTATTACTTTGTTATATTTATTTCTTAAATCTTATGTAAGAACTCAGGCGGCATGTCATTTCCCCCCAAACAGCTGTGTAAAGGCAGAATTAGATCACTCTGATATCACTCAGCATCTGTGTCTGATTGTGGATTGGGCCTAGTTCTCCTCAATCTTGCTTTGACTGCTATTTCATATTATCGTTTCAATACTGAGATGAGCGGCATATAGATTTCATAAAAATTTTGGACATAGTAGCTGTGGAGGTAAGGATTGGATTTGGACTGCCATTCCACATGGAGATTTAATTCCTCCATCTCTGAGCAGCAGCATGAAGTAATTATATTTCAGAGAATAGTGCTCTATATGTTTGCTTTGTTTGAAACATTTTGATACTCTCAGTTATGCTGTGCATCTCCAGTACATTTAGTGAAATAATAAAAACTCTTTAGTATGAGAATATATAGGGAAAAAAGGCATAGCTGCAGAATGTCTATAATCTATTCTACAATGTTAAAATAATTGTAAAGATATAAAGCAACAAAACATTAGTCTATATTAAAATATTGATATTTGTGGATACTTGTGATGAGTAATAAAGCAATGCATCCATAAAATGCTGAATATCAAGGTAAAGAAGAATGCATCCAGCATATGCCTAAAATAAGATTGACTCATGTTTTGTCATTTTGGGAGGATGTCCATAATAGAAAAGGCCTTCTACTTGAAGGAAAACAAATTCCTAGCTTAAGGCATCCTTTAGCTGAAGCTGAAGTCCAGTTTAAACCGTATGTGTATGTGTAAATGCAAATATATATATAGAGAGCATGCTATGCATGTGTGCATAGGAACCTTGCTCTTCTAGAATTAGCATTTGGCCAGCAATTTGAGCTAGCACATAGATCAGTCAGTCTTCCCCATGGTAGCACGAGTGAGTTGCTGTAGAGTTGAGCAGTGCCAAAATCTATTGCCTACAGTATAGAACTGCAGCCAAACCAGGGGTGAAATGCTCCCGGGTCGGACCAGATTGCCCGATTCGGTAGTGATCTTGGCTGGTGGTTTGGCGATCTGGTAGCGATGGTGGAGCATAGCTCTGCCCACCTGGCCAGGTGTCATTACGTCCTGATTTTAACCAGGAAGTAATGTGTTTTTACCTTCTGCGCATGCCTGTTGAAAGCCAATAAAAATGATGACTGGAACTTGTCGTTTATGCACTACTATAGGACTGGGTGAGATTTTTAAATTAATATATATGTCCCAACCACAAAGGTAGTCTTCCAGCTTCTCAGTCAACTTTTACTGTAATGCTGCTTCAAAAAATAAGTTGCAGAAGGGTAGGACAAAAAGTTTGTTTGCCTGCAAAGGAGATTGGGTCAAGGTTAGGCTGTAACCTTTGTATGCAAATAAGTTGATATGTTCTCCATCTTTAGCCCTTATAATTAGTGGTTGAGAGATATTGGAGCTTTAAATGCAGGTGGTAGAGAAGTTAATCTGTCACTGCAGTATCAAGACAGGTCAACTTAGAATCTTCATATTGTTGTGTACAAACTAGAGAAATAAATATGGTTTACTTTGCTTCTTTCTTTATCTGTATCTGTAGCTTTGACATGCTCATACTTCATTAGACCTTGATTAGAATTATGGAGTTGGTAAACTACCATTTGTTGTTCCTGAACTCTTTTACATCTGGATTCGCAAGTTTGTGGGCATCATGCTTCTGTGTGCTGTGTTTGGTTCTGAAACTTTCATTTGTTCAATATTTACTCTTCAGTCATGTTTTGGGTGCTGTTTATTATACAAGTGGATTAGGTTGGAATAAGATTGTGATTCAGATTCAAATTTAATTTATTGAGGAAGAGGAAATGAATTAAACATTAGACTAAAGAATAAAATTGGTCTTATGCTTTAGACTGGAGTATAGGTTCAGAAAATACTGAAGAGTATTTTCAGTAGAATACTGTAGAATACTACATTTGTCAGCACTATATCTGTTTAGGCAAGTTGCTTCGTATTAGCTACTCAACAGAGGTGTCAAACAGGAAGTAGATGAGAGCCAGTTTGACTGGGTTAGAGGAACTTCTTTTGAAAATTTAGGAAAATTGGTTTGAAGAATCCCTGTCTTTGGGTTAAGCTGTCTGCTTGACAAGTCAATGAAAAAGTATTATTGTTCCACATAATGTAAAAAAAATGATACAAAATATGCAAATGTACATGTATCTGAGTTTGGGATATGTATGAAACTGAAGAGTATATTAGGAATTTTGAAAGCATGTTCGGGATTTTCTCACAGAAGAGTTGCCATGGTGAGCATGTCCAGCCCAAGAAGACAAGTTGGTAAAGTTGCTCTCTCACCCCCCCGCCCTGCTCAGTTCTCCTTACCTTTCTAACTTATTTTAATATTTTTTTCCCATTGAAAAGTAGGCATAGTTACAAACAAAGCACTGGATTATATTGCCTCCACTTTTCATTTTTGTCATGCTCAGAGGCATGCTTGCAAAAAACACTTGTGTGGTCATATCACATGAAAAACCAACACATCAAATCAAACCTACTGTAAAAAGCAGGCTGTGACGCAGAATGTATTGTTCTAATTTAAAAGGTGAAAGATCTCATAGAAGTAGTTCTTTAGCCTTAATTGAACATTCTTTTGCGTCCTATTTGTCACAAGCAATAGTTTTACTTATTCATTTTACTCATTCAGTTATGCATATTGAATTCTGTCAACACACAGATTTCAGGTTTTTCTCTGCCTACATGGATTCTTTAATACCGTATATTGAATACATTGAGCTATTTGTGTTGTGTGGTACTAAATATTTGTTTTTCCATCTTTGTATTTACAAAGCAGTTGGCAGGTGCTCGATGCTGCTGTGTATTCAAACAATAGTAGCATGAATCTTTCTGATAGAGAGAAGAAAAAAAAGTAAAGTTAATTTGTGTGCCCAACCATCACTTTGCCAGCATTATTTTATGTTATGTTCTCTGGTTAATCTGATTCATTTTAAAGGCATGCAAGCTAAAACAATTGTTAACAAAACCCCTTTTTCTATTAAAACAATTTACCATGTTTACACAATGCCTTTGTTTTTCACTTTCAGGCAAGCAGAGATAATTTAATGAAGGCTTTTGCTGTGGGGAATTTTTTTTATATGCAGGTTCTAATGTACACTAAAGAGGTTTGCATCACAATGAACATAATCCAGTGCCGCCGCCTTCCTCCAGGAAGAAGAAAAAAAATCTTGAGTTTTGCTTTATCTTTGAGACAATTCACCATTTGAAGATGCTTGCTTCTGTTCATGTTCACCATCTACTCAAATTGGGCTAACATTACTGCTTATGATATTAACAAGATCTTGTACAAGAGCAGGAAGTCAAAGAGGATCAATTATGTGTCCTGTTGCACGTCCGTTTCAGGAAATGCCATTAACATGGGATTCTACCAGGGCTTATTGAAAGGAAATAATGAGCATTTTCTAAAACAATGGCTGTGGCTATCCTTCTGCATGGAAGACTGAGGATGTTCCCTAGGGTGTTTGATGCTTGAGATATGGCTCAGCATAATACCTGTTAGGAGTGATATAAGGATAGCTGTCACATATCTTTTCACTCCAGGATGTGTTTAGAATATGTTTGGGCAGACAAACATCTAATCATGTTGACGAGTTTCTAGTATTGAATGAGTTACGGATTAAACATATCTGCTTTCGTTAGGAATTATTACTTCTTGGTTGAGCACTAGCAGCATATTCCTAATGTGGAGACCTTACAAAATGCTCAGGTAGCCTGGAAAAAACAGTCAACTTCACATTTGGAAAACCACTGCGGTCATTGAAAAAGCACAGTTAAATGACTTCGGTACTTCTGAATTCAAATTCCCAGCATCTTACACAACCAACCATGTTTTGGGAAATGTTGGAAGGTGTAGTTCAGAACCTCTGGAATGTAATTCTTGTACAGAATCTATAGTAAACAGTTCAAAGAAGCAGATTGAAATACTATAAAGAAGATTTTGGGACATAAGAATAAGATCCATTGAAATCTAGTGTACTGAGGATTATTTTGTAGTTACTGGAGGTGTTCTGAGATAACCTCTTGCCTTCATATTTTCTGCAGTCTGTTACAATTGCCTTTTGACAAGAAGAATTGCTATTTAAACCTGGATGCCAAGAGCAAGCAGCCTTAAAAATTATTTTACTTTTATGGACTTTTGCTGGAGCCTTTCACCAAGTATAAACAAAAAGCATCATAAGGGTAGAAGCATATCTTGAGCAAAGTGTTTTAATAAAGCACAAACTAGAAAGTGATATTATTGCAGCCTTTCCAAGCTGGCACTCCCTGGATTGAGACTAGACCTTCTAGAATGTAAAGGCAGCTAGACAATAATTTGAACTCTTTTGTACTTAGATGTTTGGTATATAAGTAGTACTTGCTTTTTCCTAGGCTTAATGTTTATAATGTTTCTGTAGGATACAGATTGCAGATAATTATTATAGGCAGCTGGCATTGCAATTTTCATAGCTGAGATTAAACTATGGAGAAGAGAAACTAACAGCTGAATCTGATCTGATTTGAGAATAATTATGGACCAAAGGGACTAAGTATCCTTTAATCAACTTTTTCTACTTCTTTCTTTTATCTTGTATCTTAAAAATGATGAGTAAGTTTATAGTGAAGCCAATATTTTTTTCTGCATGTAGACCAAGGAAAAAATTGCGTACTTTCTTGTTTAACATGTTGGGTAGAAGGAGCATCTGTTTGTGGAGAATAAACTAGATAATCTCATCTTTGATCTACTGTCAGATCAAAATCTTTATGGTAAAATAAATTATTTAGAAAGAGGAAAAGTACACAGATAGAAGAGAATCTTTGTAGGTAATTAAGGTAACACTTGAAACAGATTTGATAGTAGTATTAGCTTTTAACCAAAGAAATTCATTTTGTTATATTGGACAAAAGTAGATCCGGAAGAAGAAATGTTTTAAGTAATTCCTGACTCATCGTACACTGTATGTTACAAATTACAGACTGTGCCAAATAGAGGTGTAATGAGTTTGCAAAATATTCATCTTGAATAAAAAAAAATTAACAAGAATGACTTCCTTATTTATATTTCCAATACAATTGTTCTGTTGAGAATATTTTGCAATTCATTACATTCTAATATCTTCTGAGTAATTTCACCAGAGGTTTTGGAGATGTTCATTGTGGATTTGTTGAAAGAAGGACATTACAAAACCTTTAACTGTTTATTTATATAGCTTTAATAAACTAATTACCCAGTTACTACAGTATTACAATCCACACAGTCTGAAAATAAACTTCTTGCTCTTTGGTTTTATACCTCAGATTTCTTTCTGTCTCCAAAATCTATTTATTAATTCTAAAAGCATGAAAATATGGCCATCAGAACCCATTATCACTATATCACCTGTATCTAATCAATGGATAGCAAAAAAGGCTTTACATAGTTAGATAAAGCAACAACGGCAACATCCAACTGGGGAAAATGATTAGGTTCCCCTACCCTCCCAAATCCAGACACTACTTATATGAATGAATCAGTTGTTTTGCAAAATCCTGCCCAGAGCAATTCTTCATCTATTAAACTTGACTAACCCTGCTTTACCGTATGCTTTTAAAAGGAGAACAAGGTCAGCATCTGTGCACTTTATCTCTCTCTGTTCAATGCCTAACTCCTACATATGCATCAGCTTGTCTTGGGCACACACAAAGTGATAAGAACAAGGAAAAAGATTGCTCCCCAGGTTGTCCTAATGGAAGAAAATATATCTTTGTTTCCTATAAAACTTAATTGACTTAATTTTCATGTAAACCCAATTTCATTTAGGATGCATCTGTCCAGTAACCAATTCTATGTGTCAGGGTTCCAAGTAATAGACCCATAGCAAGCAAAACTCTGAGGCAGGTAGCTTCCTCAAAGAATAACTTTATTGGATATATCATATTGGCATCAACTCTGAAGGTTCCTGTAGTTTTCACCTAATTAAAAGTAAACGTTTTTCACTTTCTTAAAACAGTCACATGATCCAATCATGGCTCTCTCTGGTTGCTTGGTGACATCACTCCTCCCTCCTATGACCAGGTGTGAGAATGTCCTTGGTTCTCAAGATAAAGTATTTTATTTTGGCTACAAAGTCCCAACTATCTCAAATCCCCCCTCCCTATTCCTCAGCTCCAGTGTGGCAACACTGAAACTCCCAGAGGGCTTCAGTCAGGTCAGCTTCAGGGTTGACACTATGCCTATTCTTTCTTATAGTAGCTTCCTATGTGATAGATTAGAAATTGCATGTGAGTAACTTCTTCAACATGCTCGATCATGTAGAAAAGCAATTCCTATTAAATAGAACTTGCTGGCAGAGTACAGCTATATGATGAATTCAAAGTCAGTACCTTTCCTAGTGAAAAAGGAATTCACTAAGATCCCTTTATCATTTTTTTTAAATGTAAAGGGGCAGATGGGCACAGTCTGATTGCCATTAAGAAGGGTGCTATGGACATAGCAAGGACTAAGAGGCTAAAAAACATCCATCTTCCTTTGGAATGTTAACTCTGAAACTTTTCCTGTTTTTATGATCTTATTTCAACTTTCCTTTGCTTTACAGACCTGCAAAGATCATAAATGTGAAGATTGGTTGTAAAGTTACTTTTTCATCACTTTTGTAACTGTGAATAGTTGCTAAATGAGGCAATTGCTAAACAAAGGACTACCAATAACGAATTTACTGTTGCATAAACTATCTTGAATAACATTTGCTATGTCAGAGGCTTATAGTCCTGAGGATGGAGAAAGGAGACCTAGGAGAAAATTATCTCTAGCTAGTTATATTGTTAATGAGTTTGGCTGAATTATTGAAGGTTTGAAAATGAGCGGAGGCTGTGTTTACATTTAAGAAAGTTTGAACACAATATTAATTATTTTGTAAGAGTTCTCAATAAGCTATTTCCTAGTGAAATCAATATTTTTAAGGAACATGAGGAGAGGCAGAATATCCTATGGAATCCAAACTGCTTTGCTTTGGTTTTCTTTGGATATTAGCATTTCAGATGTCACATTTGTATCAGTTTATTATTTTGCTCACAGAGGATTTAGCTTGTCTAATTTACAGTATAGGATGGCATTATGGAAATTTACTCTTTCAGTTTTTTAAAATGATGACAAATATGGTTACAAAATCTGAATTCTCTAGGTAATTCTTATTATTTTTCACTAATTAAGAATTATTGTTTTGTTTCTATTACATAAACTGTGGGTTATATAATGTTTCATTTATTTAAATGGCAAGCATTATTTAGTGAGTCTCCAAATGGAGAGTTTATTAAACTTATCAGCACCTGGATGACCTTACATTGTGCAAATTCAGTTTATTTTAAGTAGTTTTTGTAAAAAAATGGTTGTAAACTTTTCAAACATTGCACCTCTTGTGTTTTCGTTCTTATGGAGGGTAATGAAAAAAGTGAGTGCTTTTACAAATGTATGAGACAGAGAATTGTTCGTGGAAATCTTCAGATACCATGGTGATGGTCTTAGTATCTTTGACTATCCACACAGTATAGTATCAATGCTTTGCAATTAAGTGTGTGATAATTATCTTGGTTTGCTCTGTTTGCAGATGCTGCAATGATGGAATTGAGCTGCAGTGAAGCACCTCTTTATGTAAGTTCCACAACTTTAGACTTATGCCCTTTTCTTTTGTTTTGAATAGAGGCTTATTGAAAGGAAGCATGAATGAAGCAAAATATTGTGTCTTGCTTGACAGAATCTCCAAATTATTGAATGCTGCTGTCTCATTCTAACTGGGCCATGCCTTTTATGTGCACTGTTTCTCATTGTTCTTGAAGTAATTTTCACATTGCGGTATTCAGATATTTGTACTTACAGATAATGTAGCCTAGTTTGTACTTAAAGATAATTTAAACCATTTTAAACTTAAAATGTATTAGGACAGAAAATGTTTATACCACGAGATATAGACATCATTGCAAATCCCCATTATTTTAATAGCTCCACTCAAATGAAGAACTTCAAGACACTACTTCATAATGAAAGGCTACTGCTGGATAGTCCATGGTATAATTGGTACCATTAAAGCAGAATTATTACCCCCCTTACTTCTCCCAGCACAATGAGCAGGAGACACTCAATGAAATTGGGCTAATTTATAGCGTGATGAGTAAAGTAACATGCATTACAGGAGGCCCCCTATAACCATTAAATTCGGAATTTAAAAGAATGAACTATGCATGGAATAGATGAGAGAAGAACATTCTTTGGAGTTTTAAGTGATGGTAGATTCTGGAATTAGCAGTATCTTTAAGACATGTAAATTTATTTGAGAGGTTGCTTTGGTATTCCTTTGAAAATCTTGGATCACAGAATTCATCATTCCTAGTAAGCACAACCAGTGGATGATATCAAATTTTGAAAGAACTGTGCTGGGGAAGACTACAGCAATATAATCATTTGACAAATAAATGTGGGCAACCTGACCTTGTATAAACAGGCATACAGATGGTAATCAGTCACAATTGTGCTCTATTGATGAAACAGCAATAGCCGTTGCCAGAAATGCCCCAGTAATTTGCTTTCTAATGCAGTATATATAAACCTCTTGGGATTCCTTCCATTAGAGAAACTCCTGCCTTATTAGTATATCTTCATGGGAAACACAATCAAGTTGGTATTTAAATCAGACATAGAAAGTAGTTCTTTTGTCTGTTTTTCTTGACTAGATTACTGACCTGCTGTTGAAATCTTATACAGGACATTTGGAGTTTGAAGATTTCAATGAATCACAATATTTGTGTAAGAAGGAGATGGTGAAAACAATCTTCTTGAGTTTCAATCTTTTTACAGTGTGGCATAGAACTCACCAAAGCATAAAAAGATGATACACGTGCGACTTCTATTTTGTTTGGGAGAATACAGAGGGAGAGAAAGATAGTAAGGGTGATGATTTCATTTGTCAATACGGCACCCAGCAGAAATGGAACAAAATACCATTTCAGTTTTTACTTACTCAAAGTGTGAATTAGTGAAAATCTCAACTTAAAAGCTAGCAAGAGAGTCATTGAAGGATGAACATATGAAATTCAAATTACATTGTTGAACATAAGGATGCCAGGAATGTGACATGCATATAGGTTTGAAATCAACAGGATTTTAACAAATGTCTTATTTGTTTGGAGGAAATTATATGATGCCTGTAATATACTAGTTACATTGTAGTATTAGTAAATTGTTTGGGGATGTAAAAAAGGGGATGGGGGATGGGACAGTAACACACCTGTTGGAAATAAGTTCTCTTGCTTTTTAATGTACAGACAATGATCTTATTGTGATTAAGTTCAAATATTGTACATTTTCATTGTTTCTGTAAACAAACCATTTATATCCCAAAGACAAATATTATTTTAATAAATTCCTGTTGATGTCACTTCTTAGTAATAACTTTTGTGATATTAACTAAGACCATGCATGGAATTTAAATCAAACAAATATTCTCAAATTTAAGATTTGGAAGTAGAAGAGCATTGTGTCATAATTTGCGATTTTAACTTTTGCTTTTCAGCTTTTTTAACTTCACATTTACAGTATAAAAGTTAGAACTTTAACAGGAAATAATGCAGTGATCTTTTTCAGTATTTTATTTTACTGTACTATAGCTGTACTATAGCTATACCGGACAATTTGGTACAAGTAAATAATTTGAGACAAATCAATCTGTTTACAGCATAAAGTTAAAAAACTTTATATATTAAGACATCTTTACTGTGTTTGATGTTTTAAAATATGATAGCATGTGAAATTCTCCCATTCATTTGGCAACAGCAATGGTGGCAAATACTGAGAATGTGAATGACCTTTAAAAGCCATTTTAACTTGGAAGCTCTGGTCAATGCTTATGCCTTGTTGAAATGAATGTAAATGTGCATAAATTCAGAGAAAACCTTGATGTTGCACTGCTAGCATAGCAAATAGTGTCTAGCTAATGGGAAATGTGTGAACCAATTAAAAAAAGCTCTTTTGTCAAATGTCAACATACTTTTAGACTAAATGACAAAACTTCATAGTTAGCTATTAGGTGATATGTACAAACGCTTTATGTTCCTTCTATAAATTGAAAAGTTCTTTTGATCTTTTTGTACTCTGCAGATAAACTTTTCTTTTCCAATCTTTCCTCTGTGGGCTTTAGTTGATCAAAGCTAAACAAAATAAAATAGAATCAGTTCCTAAATGGATGCCTTTAATTCATATAGTTCCAAGGAGCAGATCTTGGTTTGTAAACTTCGGAAATTACAGTATAACCTTATGCTACCCTCAGATTGAAGAATGTTGAAATATTGTTATTGTTTAGTTATAAATGATTAAATTTCACCAAGATCTTTCTTGTAATTTCTCTATTCTGGTACAAGCAGAATATATTTTATTAATGGCCCTACCTAGCAGTACAATTTAAATAATAAATATGCTAATGGCACCATGTAAAAATACAAATGTTTACTACAAATATTTATAGTTTCTAAAGGTTTATATTCAAAATTAAGCTTTTACAATATGTAGCCATATGCATATGTTTTTATGTTCAGATTAAAGATGTGGAGTTGCATAATTTTTCTTCTTAACTTGCATCTTCTTTTACCTTTTTTTCCTGATCTTTATTTTCATTTGTAATTTATATTACAATAAACTTTAATAAAAGAAGAGTAAATTGTTGGCATATGTTCAAGATCATACCAGTTGTCTTTATTCTTGTGCTTTATCTTGATTTTAAAATTGTACATAATCAGGTTATGATTTGTTTTGTGGTCATCTGCTTATGTCTATTTTATTATAAATTTATTTATAATAACTGAATTCATCTACCTTCTTGTACCAATATAAAGTGAATTTCATTTCTATGTGTTCTGTTTGATGATGTCCATGTAAAAAGGCATTGTTTCGATTATTTCAAAACTATGTTATAAGGAAAAAAATATTGGATTGGCAGAAACGGATTAAGTTCTTTTGTTTCGTTTTGATTTCCAAATCATGTTGTCCAACTACATTTTTCTGTACTATTTATAAGTTTGGCATTCCAAACTTTGCCAACAAGTTTTTGTTTAATTCAAATTGAACTTGACCATAAAATTTGTCAAATTCCTTTTCTTTTGCATTGGAAATTGGAGAAACTTGGGTAACCATCATAATTGAAGAGTTGTTTGTGAAGTATACTTGATATTACAGTAGTCCTCAACTTATAACCATTCATTTTGGTGAGCGTTCAAAGTTATAATGGCATTGAAAAAAGTGACTTGACATTTGCAGCATCCCGGTGGTCACATGATCAAATTTTGGAAACATGGCAATTGGTTCATATGATGGTTGCAGTGTCCCAGGGTCATGTGATCACCTTTTGTGACCTTCTGACAAGCAAAGTCAATGGGGAAGCTAGGTTCACTTAATAGTCATGTTACTAATTTACCAACTGCAGTGTTTCAATTAATAGCAGTGGCAAGAAAAATCATAAAATGGGGCAAAATTCACTTAACTGCTTAGCAATGGAAATTTGGGTTTCAATTGTGGTTGTCAAGGACTATCTGTATTGGGTCACTGAGTACATAGTAGCCAGGTGCTGATTGGCTATTTGCTTCCTGAGTATGAAAACAACACTATTTTTTTTGTTGATTTCAATTTGCTGGTATCTAAGATGTTAAAGAATAACAAAATAGTGCAAAAAAGAAGGAAAAACATTAAAAAATAGAAAAGTAAAAAAAATATAGTAAAGAAAAAATATATAGAGTGATTTCCCTCTTCATCACAAGTATAAACATTTTTAGTAACTTGTCACCTTCTCTTAAAATACAACAGATGATCTCTTCTTCCCATATTTCATCTCATGTTTATGAACAAAATTTTTAAAGCCTCGTCATTCAGTCTTGGTCAGCAAAAGCCCATTGAGATTACCACAGATAAGAATATTTATTTTAATTTTAATGAAATAAACCAAGTTTGTATTTCTTCTTTTTACTTTTAACCATATGATCTTTAATTTCTTCAAATACTGTGCTAGAACTTGATTTCTTTTCATTTTGTTTTGTCTCTTCTCACAAAATCCTTCCAAAGTTGAAGAAGCTTTTTTTACGTGCCAGTTATCCAGGTCAATCTTTTGGTATTTATATCCCTTTTAATTATTAGAACATGAGCCAGTTTCATTTGTATATTCAATGTAGTATCTTTGTTCTTGTACAGTAACCTGTTATTTTTACATCCACTTTCAAACCAGTCTCAGTCTTCTTGTTCAGTAGAACTTGCTCTTCTTCTTTTTGATACAATCAGTTTATAATGGCGGACATTTTCAAAATTAACTTTTGGTTCTATTGTTTACACATATCCTTCAGCACTCCAATATTAAGGTATTTTGTTCTGTTTTCTGTTAGTAAGTCAAATTTAAGTTCTCTCCTCCTTTAATTGTAATCAATAGCTCCTTGTTCCTAGTGGCATCCAACTTTCAAAGTTCCATCCTATCTAAGGTGACCAGATTTTAACATTAGTAAAGAGGGACATTGTGGGCGTGGCTTATTTTGTGGGCGTGGCTAGCTGATCATGTGACTGGGTGGGCGTGGCTAGCTGGTCATGTGACTGGGTGGGTGTGGCTAGCTGGTCATGTGACCGGGTGGCCATGGCTATGCGTATAGGGTAAGGTGAACAGATTTTAACATTGGTAAGAAGGACACCATTGTGGGCGTGACTTATTGTGTGGGCGTGGCTTGGAGGCCATGTGACTGGGTGGGCGTGGCTAGCTGGTCATGTGACCGGGTGGCCATGGCTATGTGTATAGGGACTACTCAGAGGGCTGAAAAGTCATTTCTGACAGGTCCTCACACTTTTGACTGGTCCTCACACTTATGACCATCCTCATATTTATGCCCATGCAGCATTCTTAACAACCATGTCACTCATTTCACAACTGCTTCTCTTCACCATGATGACAAGATAGGGCAAAAATGTAAAATGTGAGGACAGTCGTAAGTTCGAGGACTGGTCAAAAGTGTGAGGACCAGTCAAAAATAACTTTTTCAGCCCTCTGAGTAGTCCATATGCACAAAAGGACTAACCAGAGGGCTGAAAAAAGTCATTTCTGACAGGTCCTCGCACTTTTGACTGGTCCTCACACTTATGACCATCCTCACATTTATGCCCGTGCAGCATTCTTAACAACCATGTCACTCATTTCACAACTGCTTCTCTTCACCATGATGACAAGATAGGGCAAAAATGTAAAATGTGAGGACAGTCATAAATTCGAGGACTGGTCAAAAGTGTGAGGACCAGTCAAAAATAACTTTTTCAGCCCTCTGAGTAGTCCATATGCATTAAAGGATACAGCAATAGAGAGGGATGAAGGAATGGAAATTAGAGTAGGAGTGAGGGTAAGAGAGGGAGGAAGAGAGGAGGAGAAGGAGAAAGGAAGAGGAAGTAGGGAGGAGAAAAAGAGGGTGGGGGGAAGAGAAAGTAAGAAGGAAAGAAAAGAGAATGGTGGTAGGTTTGAGGAGAAAGATTGCTGTACAATAAAAAAGATGAAAGGGAAGAAAGCCAACCCCAAGCAAATATAAAGATATTAAGATTAAGAATGAATTGTTAAACTTTAAAAAATAAAAGAGAACAAATATGAATAAATAGCAATAATTAGAAACACACATACAAACATGCAATGTATTTTCTTTGAACAGAATATTTGGCTGGTTCACAAATTTAAACAGCGTTTAGTCATTTCAATTAAATTTACAATTTCTATATTTCCTTTTTGCCATATTTATTCCTCATCTATTTTTTAAAAAAAACAATATTACCCTTCATCCTCATCTCTAATCTTAATCAAATTCAATTTTTCCCTTCTATTCTATATTATACCCCTTCCCATTGTCATCTATTTTTATATCCATCCTCACATTGGTTAATTATGTAATTATGTAATACAGTTGTTTAATACAAATTCAACATTTTAATATAAATCAATTAGTTATATAACTATCTTCTTTGTATATTAATCAATATGAACATGAATATTCCAATTATTTCCATGCAATCCAATTTCTTACAAATCAATTAATTATATTTACCAATAATAATAAACCAAATAATTTCCCCCATATATTCCTCCAAACCACAACTTAACCATTTCTGCTTTCAACACAATATACAATTATTAATAGTATCTCAATTATTACAATTCCCTAGTTAAATAGAGCTTTTTTTCTTTTGTGTTTTAAAATCTTGAACTCTCCTCTTTTGCCCAAAATTTCCCATTGTTTGCAGTTTTGTACCTACCTTTTTTGGTGAGGAAAAAGAAAAAGAAAAAGAAAGAAATCTCTCTCTGCCTCATTTTGTCATGTTGCAGGTTTAGTTTCGCTTTCGCCTTTGTTTTCAGTATAGCTGGGGGGGCGGGGGGAAATCTGCTCCAGGAACTTTTTGCAGCTTTTTGCAGCTAATTAACCTAGCGGAAGCTGTTAACAGGGGCTGTTTTTTCTATTTTTGCAGGCATGGGTCTATTCATTTTTTTTTAACACTGATCAGCTGTAGGTCGGCCCTTTGAAGCCCCGCGGCAAGAGTTTAAAGAGTTTTTTTTCCCTCTAGCCATCAGCGGGGATTCAGGAGGCAGAATGAAAAATCGGGACTTTTTTAAAATGCCGCGGGACGCGGGACAAATTGCTCAAAAGCGGGACTGTCCTGCCAAAAGCGGGACGTCTGGTCACCTTAATCCTATCATGTTTTTTAAAAAAAGAATGAAAAGCAACATTTTCCCATAGGAAAGATTATCCTAATTAATTTCAAAATCTTATTTCAAAACCATCTGGACCTTTAGTCCATTTGTAATTTTCCAAAATCAATGCTCTAATTACCCTTTTACTGTTTATCCCAAAAATAATTTAAACAAGCCGGGCTGGCCTAACTCTTCTTAAGTGTTTTTAATTGTTTTTGTTTTTGTTTATTGTTTTAATCAGTGGGGCCAAATTTATACATATTTTTAACTGTATTTTAATATTTGTATTTGATGTTTTTATTTGCCTGTTCACCGCCCTGAGTCCTCAGGGAGAAGGGCGGTATACAAGTTCAAAAATAAAATAAAATAAAAAAATAAATATTATTAAATAAATAATAAAACATGTCATTGGGAAGGTTCCTAATAGCTAAATAGTTAAGAATTGGCCCTTCCCACCTGTGCTGGCAGAGGAGGCATGCTATGGGCCCTGTCAACCCTATCATTTCAGCTAATGAGGGGTCCAGGAGAAGGGCCTTCTCTGCTGTTTCACCTGCCCTCTAAAACATCTTGTCCCCCAATGTGAGGTTGGTCCCAGCCTTCTTGACCTTTTGTAAGGGCCTAAAGATCTGTTAGCTTGGGGCATCACAGTGGAGATCCCACCTCCCTCCCTATCCTGGCCTGCCCTCCCTATCTGTAATTGGATTTTAGAAGTTGGCATTAATTTATTTGTATGTGTTGTGTGTGAAGTTACTCTGTGGTAAGATAGGCAGCGAACAAACAAATAAATTTCCGAAAGTGTTTAAGAAATAAGGCTCAGTGAACCTTATGTCCATATAGGCTACATTGTGTGCATGGTTGAAATCACTTGCCTCCCAGCTACTCGACTCACAAGTAAACCACAAAAACCTCAGTTCCCGTAGTCTACTGACAAGAAGCAGCTGTCTAGCATAAAAGTGGGCGAAATCATAATCTCTCCTTTTTCTGGAGAAACTTTGCCAGATAGACTTCACTGTCTGCTGCCGATCCCTACCGTAGTGGTCTTTCTGGTTCATTATAAATTTTAACCTGAAGTTAAGTAAGACAATTTCTGAATAAAAGATACAGTGGTTTTAGAATTGAGATTTATAGCCCTGGCTGTAAAGCCTGATGCAAAGGTAGTCTGCTATAAAACACGAGGCAGGTTTCCCACCGGCAATCCCAGCTCATTAGCCCTCCCGAGAAACCAGTCAGGAAACAAAATTAGATGAACTAATTCTACTTTATTGTAAAGCCAAATTAACAGAATCTTGCAAGTCTGAACATACACACTTCCTGCTGCCCTTTTAACTGCTTGATCCATTATGGCAGGTCTTTCCTAAGTTTCTTTCTCTGACACTTTAAGCCACTGGGAGCTCCTGTCTCTCTTGTCTTATTGTTTCCTAGGCAGCATCTCTTCCCCTCTTTCACCAAGGTCAGTCATACTAGTTGCATGAGCTGTAGTAATAGTAAGCCATCCAGAATCATTGAGTAGATGGCATAGGAATGTGTAAACAATACATAAATAGATCTGTTCTTCACTAAAAAATTGGAAGTATTCCCTAAAGTCTCTCTGTAGAAGTTCCATATTGCAGTGTATAAAAGGATAGAATATTTAAGAATTAGTATTTAATTTCACCCTGGATTGCTTTGATCAATCCTATATTCAGCTTCAGTGTGCTTCAGGGGTGAAATCCAGCAGGTTCTGACAGGTTCTGGATAACCGGTAGCGGAAATTTTGAGCAGTTCGGAGAACTGGCAAATACCACTTCTGGCTGGCCCTAGAGTGGGTGGGAATGGAGATTTTGCAATATCCTTCCCCCAGGAATGAGGAGGGAATGGAGATTTTGCAGTATCCTTCCCCTGCCATGCTCACCAAACCATGCCCACCAAGCCACTCCCACAGAACCAGTAGTAAAAAAATTTGGATTTCACCACTGGTGTGCTTATATTAAGCTTTGATGTGGCAGACCACAGAGGCCTCTGATGAATACAGTGACTGGATATTGATAGTTAAAAACAGTGGATGATAAGAGTCTCTGAGTCCCTGAGTCTCCGGAGAAGGGCGGCATATAAATCAAACCAATAAATAAATAAATAAATAAATAAATAAATAAATAAATAAATAATATTAATGACAAAATATTTTGATTGTTGAATATTATATGTAGTAGAGATTGAATATCTGTTTTCATTTTTGGCTTGTTCAAAAATTCTAGATAATTTTGGTTTATGTTTGGTTATAGCAAAGTTTCTCTGTTAACATTTGGTGAGGATTAGGGTTAGGGTTGCATTTAATTCTAGACCTAGAATAACCTTGTGACAATTATCTGTAGCAGTGATTTTTCAAGTATGAAAATATTAGTAAGCTTTATGATAAATATCCCTTTGAGGACCTTTGAAACTATTCTGCCTGGTGCTCCAGTTTAATTATAATTTAATTAGAATAGAAGTGTGATATATATAGGGAACTGGTTTGGGACTCTGTTATGATCCTAAAACAAATATAGATTTGAAATCTAGTATATATAATTTGGTGTTAGATTAATCTCTTTCGCCAGATTGCATTAAAAGTAAACTATCACTTCCTAAGCACTAGATAAACACAACAGATAATTTGTGAAATATATATTGGAATAAAGTATAGAATTGCAGAGAGAAGAGCAAAAGGACAAAGACAGTATCAAGCAAGAGGGAAAAATATGATTTTCTTTGGTTGAAATCTCTTTGTAGAAGAAAGATTAGCAATGCATATCTTGTTTTTTTTAAGCAAAAATCCTGATTAATTGGTTGTTCTGAGTTGGCTTGTTTAGCTCTTCACTACAGTAATAATTTACTGGGCAACATAAATAAAAGGCAGGCAAAAAGATTTCTTTATGAAAAGAAATGGGGGAACACTTCAATCCCCCAGTAAATTCTGCCACTGAACTTCAGTTTTCCATTGTTGAAAAAGGATTTTGAAAGAGTGAAAGAGTCGAATTATAATAAATAAACCAAGAAATATAGTTGTATTTCCTTTGACTTGAATTGGGTAATGTTATCTTTAAATTATTTGTCACTTGGCTCCCTAATACAAGATTGCCCCTGATAATCTCAAACATAATTCATAATGATATGAATTATAACTAAAAATTAATAGAACAATACAATTGTTGTAATAATAATAAGTAGGAAATTGTAATTACTGTCTGTACCTATTATATTTTACTACGTATTTATAGATCTCTTTCCCTATACACATCCAATAGTGAGTAACATAACTGAGATTAAATGGACACAGTTTCTAAAATTTTCTGCCATAGAGAATAGAATAAAACAACAGAGTTGGAAAGGACCTTGGATGTCTTCTATCCAACCTTCTACTCGGGCAGGAAATCCTATACCATTTCAGAAAAATGGTTGTCCAATCTCTTCTTAAAAACTTCCAGTGTTGGAACATTCACAACTACTGAAGGCAAGTTATTCCACTGATTAATTGTTCTAACTGAGGAAATTTCTCCTTAGTTCTAGGTTGCTTCTCCCTTAATTAGTTTCCATCCATTGCTTCCTGTCCTGCCTTTAGGTGCTTTGGGGAATAGCTTGACTCCCTCTTCTTTGACCCCTGAGATATTGGAACACTGCTATCATGTCACCCTTTGTCCTTCCTTTCATTAAACTAGATATACCCAATCCCAGCAATCATTCTTTATATGTTTTAGCCTCCAGTCCCCTAATCATCTTTGTTGCTCTTCTCTGCACTCCTTTACATTGTGGTGACAAAAACTGGCTGCAGTATTCCAAGTGTGGTCTTTCCAATGCATTATAATCAGGGGTGAAATCCAGCAGGTTCTAACAGGTTCTGGTGAACCGGTAGCGGAAATTTTGAGTAGTTTGGAGAACTGGCAAATACTGCCTCTGGCTGGCCCCAGAGTGGGGTGGGAATGGAGATTTTGCAATATCCTTCCCCTGCCACACCCACCAAGCCATGCCCACAGAACTGGGAGGGAAAATTTTTGAATTTCACCCCTGATTATAATGTGATATTAACACTTCACATGATCATGATTATGTCCCTTTGTTAATGCAGCCTAGAACTGTGTTAGCTTTTTTGGCAGCTGCAGCATACTGCTGGCTCATATTTAAGTGATTATCCACTATGACTCTGAAATCCCTCCCACAGTTACTACTATTAAGCCAGGTACCACCTATACTATACCTGTGCATTTGGGTTTTTTTGCCTAAATGTAGAACCTTACTTTTTTCAGCATTGAATTTCATTTTGTTAGATAGCATCCAATGTTCAAGTCTGTCAAGATTCTTCTGTATCTTAAGCCTATATTCTGGAATGTTAGCTATACCTGCCAGCTTCATGTCACCTGCAAATTTGATTTGATCTATCACCTCATCCAGATCATTGATGAAGATGGGTCTAAAACAGAGCTTTGGGGTACCCTTCTATGTAGATGCAGTTCTATTGAGGACTGCACGTTGAGTGCGGTTAATCAGCCAGTTACAAATCCATCTGGTGGTGATGCTGTCCAACTCATATTTTTCTATCTTATCAAGTATAGGTAATACTTGATTTATGACTACAATTGAGCCCAAACGTTCTGTTAGACATTTGTTAAATGAGTTTTGCCCTATTTTATGAACTTTCTTGCCACAGTTGTTAAGTGAATCATTTCAGTTATTAAGTTAGTCACAAAGTTGTTAAGTGAATCTGCCTCTCCATTGACTTTGCTTGTCAGAAGGTGGCAAATGCTGATCACATGACCCTGGGACACTGCAACCGTCATAAATACAAATAAGTGGCCCAGCATCTGAATTTTGGGGATGCTGCTGAGGTCGTAACTGTGAAAAATGGCCATAAGTCACTTTTTTTCAGTGCCGTTGTAACTTTGAACGGTCACTAAATGAACTGTTGTAAATCGAGGACTACCTGTAGTAGGTTGTGGTCTACTTTATCAAATGCCTTACTGAAGTCCAAGTAAATTATATCCACAGCATTCCTCTGGCCTACTAATTTTGTCACTTTGTCAAAAAATGCAGTAAGATTTGTCTGGCATGATCTGTTTTTGACAAACCTATGTTGGCTTTTGGTTAACATCAGCCAGTATATTCACATAAGATTTAGTTAGCTTTTACTGCAAAGTATGAATTTATCCTTCCTTCGAAATGATTTTAGTCATCACATCTGGGACAAATTTGGAAATGGTCTTGGTTTTTCTGGTTTTACTCAGAAAATACTTGTGAGTTTCTCCAAAGTGTATAGTACTTGAAATAGATGTTTACTTTCAATCCTTTTCTAGATCGGGTTACTGGTGCCTAGAGAGAAAGGCAAGAATACTTCTTTTAAACAATGGCCTTTTAAAGTAAGCACGCAAGGCATAGAGTTTTTGTGGAAAATAATGGTTAAAGTTCTCGTTTTGTTGTAATAAACTAGTTCAGATATAACAAGGGAAGTCAGAGAACGAAAAAGTTATGGAGAAATAAATAATATCCATGAGGATCAGTTGTAAGCAGATCCTTGCAGACGGAAGCTTTAGTCAGACTTGGTTCTCTGCCATTCATATGGCAGCTATTGAAGGAGCAGTCTGGAAATCTCTCTCAACTTTGGGTTGCTGGCTACTGAACAGCCTAACAGTAGTTGTGATTTGGATGGAAACATCTTGATCTATTTGGACCCATGTGCACAGTTTGTATTTTCCTATCATATCAAAGTGGGAAGATTGGATAATTGTGCGAGCCAAATATAGGCATTGAAGTACATCCTTGTAGCTTATAATTATTGGTAATTGCAGAATGACCAAACTGAAAGTCTGGCTGAGAAAGGATAACTGACTACAATCACTTATCTTTTATCTATAATTCAAAATATACAGAAATGTAGGTATTCTTTAATTTGATACTAAATAAAAAAACAACCAACACTTTCCAAGGCTGTGTAAAAAGGAGTCATAAGTGTAGATAGAATGTAATCTACAAGCCATAGTTAAACATGAAATATTTTAATTGGGTATAGAACTATTATTCTGGATATTCAGAAATATAATGGATAACCAATGGTTGCAATTTTGCAACCTAAAGTAAGAAGATAGATCTTGGATCTTTCTATGTTTTTTCATTATTCTTCAATAGTGAGCAGAATTGTAGGCGGGTCGAACAGATGGAAAAGAGAGGCTAGACAAAGAAAAGGATCAAAGAGCAGGTGCAAATCCCTGTGTCTGTTGAATCGCCCAGTTAATTAGGCAATGTGAAGTTATATTCTCAATTTGCAGGTTGCATTAGGGAACAAGCTAGGTAAGCAACATTGCCAGGCACTTTTGCTTGGGATTCTAGAGCTACTTTAAGTACATCCAGAATTATTTTTTAATGTGTCTACCTAGAAATTGTACTTTTTAAAAACCACTCCTTCAGTACAATTTCCTCTAAGTCCCTAAGGCAGATAGTGGTGTATGGTATGTGTGTGTATGTGTATGGTTGGGTGGGTTTGGGTTTGCCTGCCTTTGAGTCTGCAGTTTTGCCTCAGTTTTCTTGGTGAGGTTTTGGAAGTAGTTTGCCATTGTCTGGTTCCTAGGGCTGAGAGAGAGTGACTGGCCCAGGTCACCCAAGGCAGGACTAGAACTCAGTATCTGCTGGTTTCTAGCCTGATGGCTTTAACATTACACCAAACTGGCTCTCCAAAGGTCCTGGGATAATTGCAATCTAAACCAGGGACTTTCAGAATAGGATTGTGACTAAATCTGAGTTGCTTCTCAGTCATGCCCACTTTGCATGGACACAGTTTTTGCTTGAATGGTGGCACTTGACCCAGCTGAGCACAACACAACATCTAAGTACCTGACTTCCCCTGACAACCTTTATGCATGTGGAAATGGCTCCTGCAATAGCCATTTCCTACTGTTCCTAGTCATTGTCCAAGGCAACCTGATCAGATCTGAGTCACTTTTGCCTGGTCAACCACTTATAGATTGTTAGGCAGTGGTGAAATGCTCCCGGTTCGGACCGGCTCGGGCGAGTAGGTAGCGATGGCGGAGGACAGTTCGGAGAACCGGTAGCAAAAATCCCTGCCCCCGACCCCCATGCCCAGCTGAGCTGCGCGATCATCAGAGCCTTTTTTTTCCTTTTAAATCGCTCTGATGATCCAAGCTCTGACGATCTCAACTGAGTTGCCTGGTAATCGGTAGCAAAAATTCCTCCTACTCCCCCGCTCAGCTTGCTTACCTTAGCTGCTGGTCGCAATGCCTTGCTGTAATCCCTGCAATCCATTGCATCAGCAAGCAACTGAATCTCCCTGCCTGCAATCAAGCAGGCAAGGAGTTGTGGACTTCAATTCCCAGAATTCCTCAGCCAGCAAAGCAAAGCTAACTGAAGAATTCTGGGAGTTGAAGTCTACAAGTCTTAAAGTTGCCAAGGTTGGAGACCCCTGTTCTATTGGGTAAGTTTTTTCCCCCTTTGGGAGCTTTAAAAAAATAGTTAATTGGGTTTTTTTTAGTTGTTCTTTTTTTTAGATCTAGCCATTTAAAGTTTAGGAAGTTTTAAATTTAGCTATTTTTATATAAAAATAAAAATAAAATAAAATAATATTTGTGCAGCTTTGTGAGATTTTGGTGTTTCTGTAGTATTTCACTCTAACTACACAAACACACAAAATCTCATAAAGCTGTATGTGGAATTTTGTGTGTGTAAAGTGTGAAAGTTGTTTTTTTGGGCTTTTTGTGGCTGTGTGAGATTCCTGCTTGTTGCAGGGGCCATTTTGAGTCTACCACAGCTGCTTTTACATTGTGGATGAGCCAGTTGTGTTGTGTTGTGTTTTGTAGGTTAAAAAAGGGCAAAGAAGTGACATTGAGTTGGCCACGCCCACCTGACCAACAAGCGACACCCTCCCAGTCACCTTACCTCCAAGCCCCGCCCATTAATTAAGCCACGCCCACAGAACCGGTAGCAAAAAATTTTAGATTTCACCCCTGCTTTTAGGGCTTCATCCAGTGTAGAGAGAGAGAGAGAAAGAGCTTTGGAACATGTTCTACAAACCCATCTAGGCAGCCTGAGCACTACAGAAGTATGATGGCGTAGATTGGGAGGTCTAAGTACTCTACCTACGCATACTTGTGCAGCATTTTCTCTGTATATTGGACTCTCATGATGGCTGTGTCCAAGACTTGGGATGGTCCTTCCCTGTCTACATTAGTCCTTGATTTAAGACACAATTAGGACTGGAATCTTGGTTGTTGAAAGATTTAAGTGGCTGCTTTGCTTAATGCTGCAATTCCAGCATTCCCAGGTATGGTAGTTAAGCAATCTCATGGGTTGTTAAGTAAAGTGCAGGAGTGCCTCAAGGGTTAAGGAGGCCCTAGGAGCCTGGCACAAGCTATGGGGTCCACTGGCATGCGGAAACTTGCTTGGGAAATTCGGGGCTCTCTCTGCCCCATCATGTCCAGGATTTCACTCTGAAAGTTCTTCCTGCCCAAAGTTTTCAGTTCCACAATGCAGAAGAGGGAACCTGAAATCTTTGGGCAGGCAGCTCTTTCAGTCAGCCCCAGACATGAGAGGGAGTCCTCTTGGCAGGTGGTAGTAGGTTCTTGCTTCCCCATTTCTGGGGAAGCCGGCAGAAAATATTGCAAATAGTGACCACATGATCACAAGGCATTTAGCAACTGGTCGTAAATGTAAACAGGTTGCCCGGCACCAAGATCACAGTCACCTGACCGTAGTTGGGGCAGTCCAATATTTTGCAATGGTTGGAAATACTGTATTTTTCAGAATATAAGATGCACTGGAGTATAAGATGCATCTTAGTTTTTGGGGAGGAAAATAAGAAAAAAGCTGATTGGGGGGTGGATGGGCTTCCTGGAATACCCCCAATCAGCTGTTCCTAGATGTGAATTTTAGCAACAGGTTTGTTAGTTGTGAGCACTGTGCCTTGCTTTTTTTTCTGCCTCTGAAAGCCTCCGAAACTGAGCTTCAGAATAAAAGCCTCTGAAACTTCATTTCAGAGGCTTTTATTCTGAAGCTCTGTTTCTGAGGCTTTTTTTCTGAAGCTTCGTTTCTGATGCTTTTTTCAGCCTCTGAAATCTCTGTTTGAGAGGCTGGGCGGGGCTACATTCGGAGTATAAGACGCACCCAGATTTTCACCCTCTTTTTTGGGGGAAAAAGGTGTATCTTATATTCCGAAAAATATGGTACTTTACAGTCCATAAAGCATCCTTTCTGAAGCTATTGTTATTTCAAACCATTGTTAAGTGAATGGGTTCTAAGTCAAGGACTGCCTGAATGATGACAGGGATGTGCACTTCTCCTTCTTGTGATGCTGCTCAGATGGCTTCTTTTCTTTGTAATTTGTGACCTATTCATCAGGGAAGGATGTCACATCATTTCATATACTAACAGAGGGGGTAAAACTGTTTTCTTTATTATTTTAGAGGATCATAACATCACAGGGTTTAAGAAGTTGATTTAAATATTGTAAGGCAATTTAGAAACTTTTATATTTTAAAATGGGGCAAAATCAGGAACAAAAAAGGCAGTCATGTAGAAACGGAGTATTTTTTGATTAAGTCAAAAGTTTTATGAAACAAAATAGTTTCTGTCCCCCCCCCAATAGTTTTTAAAATGATCTCTGCCCCAGTTTTAAATGCACTTGTGTTTAAGAGATGGAATTATTTACTAAGAATATCTACTATAAAATCTTTGGGATATTGGAAATAATTGTCTGTTCTTGGGATTCCAGCTCATGTTTACACCTGCATTTCATTTTTATAAAATAGTAGTATCTATATGCACACCTAAGCCTCAAAAGCTTTTCATCTAAGTCTAAGCATAGGTATGAAGAATTCAAAGAGATGTGGAAGAAAGTAGATCCAGATGCAAGGGTGTGTCAGATTTACACAGATTGAATTAATTTTCACCTCCGGGCCAAGAACAGAAAAACATGCAATTGTAATTACTAAGATCTTGATTATTATTTGGATGTAAGAAACCCACATATTTGAGTGTACTACTATAATGTCTGTAATATGAAACTAATTAAGCTAAAATAATTTTTGTCTCTTGATTTCTAATATGGCTAACCTTAGTTTTATTGCAAAAAAAAAAAGTGTTGAGAATTTTACTCGTTTTGCAAGAGACAAATGCCCCAAAGTGATGTGAATAGTAGGTTAAGTAATAATCAGAGCACTACTTAGCTTATTTTATTAGACTAGCAGCCCACCTGATATAACAGTCATTTTGCCATCATAGTGATACAGATGCTTTAAACACTTCTTGCAGATTTCTAGAAATAAAAATTAAATTAAGCAAGAAAATAGTTAGAGAGCACCTACCTGACCTTGATGAATATAAATCACCAGGACCTGATGGTTTACATCCCAGAGTTGTGAAGGCACCAGCAGATGTTCTCTCAGAACCATTGTACCATATCTTTCAAAAATCCTGTAACACCGGGAAATTACCCGAGGATTGGGAAAGAGCTGATGTGGTTCCTATCTTCAAAAAAGAAAAAAAAAAAAAAAAACCCCAGACCCAGGAAACTACAGACCAATCAGCCTAACATCAATTCAGGTAGTCTTCAACTTAGGACCACAATTGAGCCCAAAATTTCTGTTCCTAAATGAAACATTTGTTAAGTGAGTTTGCCCCATTTTATGGTCCTTCTTGCCACAGTTAAGTGAATCGCTATAGTTCTTAAATTAGTCAAACTGTTTGTTAAGTGAATCTGGCTTCACCATTGACTTTGTTTGTCAGAAGGTTGCAAAAGGGAATCATGTGAGCCTGGGACATTGCAACCGTCGTAAATATGAGTCAATTGCCAAGCACCTTAATTTTAATCACATGACCTTGAGGATGCTATAACAGAAAACTGGTCATAAGTCACTTTCTTCAGTGCCATTGTAACTTTGAACGATCACTAATCTGGCAGGAATAGCCAACACCCCAGAAGACAAGCTCAGTATCCAAAAAGTTCTTGATAGACAATGGGCCCTCTCCAACAACATGAAATTTAATGTGGAGAAAAGCAAAGTTTTACACTTAGGCAGGAAGAACCAAAGGCACAAGTACAGATTAGGCGAAACCTGGCTCAAAAACAGTAACTCTGAGAGGGACCTTGGAGACCTAGTGGACGATCACTTAAGTATGAGCCAGCAGTGTGCAGCAGCAGTCAAAAAAGCTAATACAATCTCTGTATAAACAGAGGCATAGAATCAAAATCACATGAAATAACAGTACCACTTATAAAGCCTTAGTAAGGCCACACCTGGAATACTGCATCTAGTTTTGGTCACCACATTACAAAAGAGATGTTGAGACTTTGGAAAAAGTGCAAAGAAGAGCAGCTAAGATGATTAAAGGCCTGGAAACTAAAACATATGAAGAACAGTTGGAGGATTTGGGTTTGGCAGTCTCGAGATAAGAAGGACTAGAGGTGACATGATAGCAGTATTTCAGTGTTTGAGAGGTTGCCACAAAGAGGAGAGGGTCAACTTATTTACCAAACACCTATAGGCAGGATAAGAAACAATGGATGGAAACTAATGAAGGAGAGAAGCAAGAAACTGAGGAGAAACTTCCTAACAGTGAGGATATTTAACCAGTGGAACAGCTTGCCATCAGAAGTTGTAGATGCATCACTAGGTTTTTAAGAAGCAACTGGACAGTCACTTGTCTGAAATGGTATAGGATTTCCTGCTTGCGCAGGGGGTTGGACTAGAAGACCTCCAAGGCAGGGCTAAAATGCTCCCGGTTCAGACCGGATCACCCGATCCGGTAGCGATGGTGGCGGATGGTTTGGAGAACCGGTAGCAAAAATCCCTGCACTTACCCCCCCCATGCCCAGCTGAGCCATGTGATCATTAGAGGCTGTTTTTTTTTACTTTTAAAAGCATTTTTTTTTCTACAACCTCTTCGGCCAAAAAACAAAATGCTTTTAAAAGTTAAAAAAAAGGCCTTTGATGATCGCGCAGCTCAGCTGAGATTGTCAGAGGCTTTTAAAAGCATTTTTTCTCTACAACCTCTTCTGCCGAAGAGGTTGTAGGAAAAAATACTTTTAGAAGTTTTTTTAAAAAAAAAGTTGGCCATGCCCACCCAGTCACATTACCCCACCACCACCAAGCCATGCCTACAGAACTGGTAGTAACAAATTTTACATTTCACCACTGCTCCAAGGTCACTTCCAGCTCTATTCTGATGGATTGGATTCAGCTGCTATTTATCAGATAATTCTCAACTAACTCACCCATTCTCTCTTGAATATTTATGCTGGCTATCTTTTACATTCCTTCTTCCTTCCTTCCCGCAATTTCTTACGAGGGAGAAAAAAGTACAAGAATTTTAAACTGTGATTTCACTATAAATAAGGCTTACATCTGAAACAGCAGTTGCTGTATTGTTCTCATAATGGTTTCAAACCTTTTGTACAGTAAACATACTTATCTGAGTTTTTGGATTCTTGTAAATCTAGTTTTGAAATTTTTGACTTGATAGTTGTGAAAGGACAACTGTGTGACAAAATGCTGAAATTCCTACTGTTCAGCCTACTGTTCATTTAACCTGGACTTTAATATTAATTTAAATATTAATATATTAAGAGATGAAAGACTTGCTTAAGATCATAATTAATATTGTACATGTGTATTATGTTTCTTTCTCATTTACACTGTACCTTAAGATGGTGAAAAAGGATACCACGGGAAGCTGTTTGGAAAACATGTTGCCTAGCATTATATTAAAATAATGGGGGCTGACTTTTATTAGTAGATTTTGCAGGTTCTTTCCATTTTCAGATATTAGAATAATGTCTCCAGCATAGTGTAACTTGTTGATGTTTCTTCCTCCAGTTTTATAATTACACTAATTTTCTTACAATCTACCTTTCCTTAATACAGTATATATTCAGCATATAGGTTGAATAAATAAGGGAATAGTTGTCTTGTTCTGTTCCTTCTGACTTAGTAATAACCAGAGTGCCAATTTAATTTTATCTTCTAAGTAATAGAGGTTTTTAAAAGTAGGAAATATTTCCTATCTACCTTCTATGTTGACAGCTTTACTGTCCAGTATTTCAGTGTATTCCTCCCATCTTTCTTTGATCTCCTTTAAATTGGTTCAGATACATCTGGAAGGCACAAAGTTGGAGAAGTCTTTTTTATATGGTAACAACAACAACAACAACAACAATGTATAGTTGAAGAAGAAAAAAGGACATTGTAAGAATATCTAAAAGACAGTGAAGAAGATGCACTGAATCTAATATACTAGGAAGGCTTATTGAGAGACAAACCTGGCCTATAAGAAAGATCAAATTAAGAACAGAAAAGAGATATGGCAAGTCGAACTATTACATGGCAGTACATAAAAAATAGTAGGCACAGCAGGTAACAACAAGACCTGGCAATGACTAAGAGCAGGAAAGCTGAAGAAAGAGACGCAGGAGCTAATTCTGGCAGAACAAGACTTAAGAACAAATTCATAAAAAGATAGAATTGAGGAAATGAAGAAGTTAACATGCTCCAGGACTTTAGATTTCAAACACTGCCGCATAATATCCCAGACTAAACATTGTTGATAAGAAAGACAAAAAAAGTCTGGATAGTGGACATTGCAACACCTGGAGACAGCATAATAGATGAGAAAGAACTGGAAAAGAAAACAAAGTACAAAGATCTGCAAATAGAAATGGAATGACTATGGCAAAAGAAAGCAAAGGTAGTACCAATAGTAATAGGTGCCCTGGTGCAATCTCAAAACACCACTTAAATTGGCAATATTGACATTGACAATTGACAATATTGGCATTGACAAAATCACTATCAGTCAATTGCAAAAGGCAGCTTTACTCGGAACAGTTTACATCCTGCTCCGATACCTTTAACACAATGAAACATCAAGATCTGCCTATCCTAGCTCCTTTGGAAGGATTCGGTAGGTTGATAAAAATGCATTTGACTGATTGTGGGACTACCAACAATAACAACAACAACAAGAACAACAACAACAATAATGGGAACTTACTGTATATTTGGGTTTTTATTTGAGTGTATTTAGTAAATATATGAAGTTCCTGCAAGAGTCTGTACCTCAGAAATATTCTAAGTGCTTTTCCATTAATGGTTCACTCTTCACTTACCTTTTATAGTAGTTTACTCTCTAGCTTTAGTTTTCTGTTGTAAAGAATGATCTTCTGGTTCTGTTCAATTCATTTAGCCTTCATTTTTCTATCAAAGTCCATGGAATAAGTGAAAACTTTAAACTGGCATGTTGTTACATTTCATCAAAAAACTTTAGACATTTGTGTGTGTGTGTATATAGATAGATAGATAGATGATAGGTAGATAGATAGATATAGATATAGATATAGATATAGATATAGATATAGATATAGATATAGATATAGATATAGATATATTTCTTACTTTTCGTAGGTTTTATGTGTGTTTTTTTTTAGCCAGGTTTTTCCTACATAACCAAGATTTTTCTACAGCCCTAGCTCAGTGGAGTCACATCCACTTGATTCTGGGCTTTTTTCTTCTGGCAGCCAGCAGGCCTTATGCTGCCCTATGCTGCCTAGTGAGAGACTTATGTAGATCTATTTCTGGCTCGTTAGCCATCATCAGTAAGCCACACCCACATCTCATGTATCCTCCCTGTAAAGGTACAATATCTATTGTACCTACCTACTGAGCTAGGGCTGTAGAAAAATCTTGGTTACGTAGGAAAAACCTGGCTAAAAGAAAAACACACATAAAACCTACGGAAAGTAAAAAAATAGATATTGTACTCCCCCTCCCTCTCCCCCCCCCTCTCTCACTCTCTATCTATCTATCTATCTATCTATCTATCTATCTATCTATCTATCTATCTATCTATCTATCTATGTTTTTCTTCTAGCCAGGTTTTCCCTACGTAACCAAAGTTTTTTTTGTAGCTCCAGCTCAGTAGAATCACATCCACTGGTTTCTGGGCTTTTTTCTTTTCTAACAGCTAGCAAGCTTTTACTGCTAGGTGGGAGACCTAAATAGATCCATTTCTACTCATACATATATATATGTATATATGTATGTATGTATGTATGTATGTATGTATGTATGTATATGTATGTATTTATATATATGTATGTACATACATATGTATGTATGTATGTATTTCTCTTTAACCAGGTTCTACCTACGTAAACCAAGATATTATGCAGCCCTAGTTCAGTGAAATCACAATTCACTAGTTTCTGGGCTTTTTTTCTTCTGGCAGCCAGCAGACCCTTTGCTGCCCATTGGGAGACTAAGATAGATCTATTTCGGCCTTATATCTTTATAAGGCCTTATATCCTTATATCTATGCCAAATTGTGAATCTCCTCTCCTACATTTCCAGTTATGCATTTGATTTGATACATATTTCTAGATGTGTAATCTATAAACTGGACACATACATGCTGTGTCCAGTTTATACATGCTGACTGCAAAAAAAAAAAAAAAAAATTCTGGATGTTTAAAGAACCCTGCATAAAAATTACTATCCTGAATTTTATTCGGAATAATTAGAATTCCAACTTGACTAAAATGGGTAATATAAACCTCATTAAATTTTTTTTTTCTGGAAAATGCACATTTGGAAACGTCTTTTCTGTAAATGAACTTCGATTTCATTTGATGAAATTATATTGTCAGCTGTATGTCTGTTTTACTAGTAATATAATCTATTTTCAAAGAAAAATGGGACCAGAGCATACTAAGACATAATATATGAAAGATTTAACCTGTTGGTGATATATAACTCCTCTTCATAATGTTTGTCAGTCATCATTTCCTAAATTTCGTCTGATTCATTATCAGTTAGTTCTTTTGTATCCTGTTTGCCCATCACACCCAGATAGCAAATAAGTAAGATTAACTTTGCATCAAAAGTAAAGCTAGACCTGGGTGTTGCTTGTAGAGTGATAGAGCTTTATGCTTTGATGCCAAGGTTTGTCAAAATTATGCATTGTCCAGCATGGTACAAAAAACTGTGGCTGTACTCTTCAATAATGTTTTAATTAAAGAATACCTGGGATGACATGACTACAAGGAGTCCTGCCTACATTTGATTGATTGGCACTTGCAGAGATTAGAAAAACAGTGTAATATTGGTGCCCTTGTATTGTTATCTGGAGATAAGGGGATATATAATTTGGTTTTGTGTACACTGTGAACTTAGTAATTCATACATAAAAATATATGTTCTACTTAGTGCTTACTTAACACTAGATTTGCTAGATTTGCTCTTTACTTCAACAAACAATCCTTAAATCCTATTTAAATTAATTTTCATTTAAAAAAATAGTAGGAATACATGGCATACAGTCTTAATTTCAGGTCCTCCAGAGAGTTGTTAGTGACTCTGCTTTTCAAACCATATCAAATGATATGTATGTATGTATCAGTGGTGGGTTGCTACTGGTTCGCCCCAGATCGGGCGAACCGGTAGTGGCGGTGGCAGGAAGCTCTGCCTACCCACCTGGATGCTTCTGCGCATATGCAGAAGCGTTGTGCGTGCACGTGAGCGAACTGGTAGCAACAGGTTTTGAAACCCACCCCTGGTATGTATGTATGTTAGGGTGTGATGAAATCTCTTAATGCATGCCCACTGATTCATACGCACCCATTGGATACATACATATACCTATTAATGCATGCATGTTTTCATATGTAAACCCAAATATTATTTGAAGCAGTGATGAGCTTTCAGACTGGATAACGGTGGTCTAGTTTTCTTGTTTTAAAACAATAGAAAAAGGGAACACAGGCATCCAGCCCAAAGCTCATCACTGCTTCATTGATGCCAGCCATGAAAGTTTACACCATCAAGAGTTATTTGTTTGGTTTTGCCTTACTAAATTGGATGAATCCAGCCATAGTTGAACCTGAATTCAATACATTTTCTCTTAGTATTCTTAAATGTGTGAGTAAGAAAATGTATACTGTTATGGAGGATATTTTAGTGAAGAGGAGAGAATGGGCGTTGACTTACCTGAACGCTTCATCTGGTTGTTCTGGGTCCAGTGGTCAGGCTGGGGAATCAGGCTCGCTCCGATTGATTGATTGAGTCTACTAACTGAGAAGCTCCACCCCTCCACCTTGCTTCCCAGCTTTTTGATGAAAGACGATACAGTAGACCGACACGAAGAGCTGTCAGATATAAAGGAAGACCAACCAGGCAAGCCGAACCGACGAGAATCCAAAGGGAGGGGCTGACCACTGGACCCAGAACAACCAGATGAAGCGTTCAGGTAAGTCAATGCCCAGTCTCGTTGTTTCTGGGTCCAGTGGTCAGGCTGGGGACATGCCCAAGCAAAGGACCTATAGGGAGGGACCCTGTCTAGGAGGGGAGGCTTGCCCCCTTAGGACCTGTTGCAGAACCCTACGGCCAAAGGCTGCATCGGCCGATGCAAAACGGTCAAGCCGGTAATGTCTAATGAAAGGAGTGGGTGTAGCCCAGGCGGCGGCCTTACAGACTTCCTCAATGGAAGCCTGAGTAGCCCAGGCCACCGACGTCGCCGCACTACGAGTGGAATGGGCTGTAATGCGGCGAGAAACAGGAAGAGACTGGGACTCGTAAGCCTTGGCTATGGTAGCCCTGATCCAGTGCCCCAGTACGGGCGAGGACACCTTCCTGCCTAGAGATGCTGGTTGGAAGGAGACCAGAAGGGATTCTGACTGTCTTATTGTGGAAGTCCTCTTAAGGTAAATACACAGGGCCCATCTAACATCTAAGGTGTGCCAAACGCGTTCTGAAGGGTGAGACGGGTTGGGGCAGAAATCGGGTAGGACGATTTCCAAGGACCGGTGGAAGGGAGAGTTGATTTTGGGGAAAAAGGTAGGGTCTAATCTAAGCACTACCCTATCCGGGTGGAAGATACACAGGTCATCCCGCATGGAAAGGGCCGCTAGTTCCGACACCCGTCTAGCTGAGGTGATGGCCAGAAGGAAGGTCACCTTGTATGACAGGAAACGAAGCCCCACCTCCCTGAGTGGTTCAAAGGGTGCTCTCGTAAGGGCGTCCAGAACCTTGGGAAGATCCCATGTGGGGTACCTATGAATGGGAGCAGGACAGATGTTGGAAGCTCCTCGGAGAAACTGTCTAATGAGTGGACGACTAGAGAGGGAGACCCTGGACCCAGAACAAAGGATGGACGAAATGGCCACTACTTGCCTGCGGAGCATGTTGGGAGCCAGGCCAGCATCCAGACGTTCCTGGAGGAATATCAGGACCTGTTCTGTGGAGGCCTTTGTGGAGTTAATGGAGTTCCTCTGGCACCAGGACGAGAAAAGTCGCCATGTTGAGTCGTAAATCTGGGTCGTTGAAGGACGACGAGCCGCTTGGATAGTGGCGATGTCCCTGGGAGGAAGTTTCCTGTCACTCAGGATGCGCCGCTCAGTCTCCAGGCGGTGAGTTGTAGCCACCCGGCGTCTGAATGGGTGATGGATCCCTGTCGCAGAATGAGTTCGTCCAGAGGAAGATGCCATGGATGATGAATGGACAGAGCTCTCAGGTCCGCGAACCAGGGACGACGAGGCCAATGAGGGGCGATTAGAATCAGCTCCGCCTTCTCCTGTAGCATCTTCCGGATGACCCTGGCTATCAGAGGAAGGGGCGGAAAGGCGTACAGGAGACCGGGAGGCCAGTCGCTGTGTAGAGCATTGACTCCTTCCGCTTCTGGGTCCGGAAACCTGGAGAAGAATCTCCTCACCTGACCGTTGTCCCGAGTGGCGAACAGGTCCACGGACGGAAGTCCGAACAGCGATGTGATCTTTGTGAAGAGGTCTGGATCCAGAGCCCATTCCCCGGGATCCACGGTGGCTCGGCTGAGCCAATCCGCCTGAGTGTTCTTTACCCCCGAAATGTGTAATGCCTTTAGGGATTTCAGATGGGCCTCCGCCCAGTTCCCCAGCCTCTCTGCCTCCTCCATGAGATACCGGGACCGAGTCACCCCCAGACGGTTCACGTGGGCCTTGGCAGCCACATTGTCAGTCCTGACCAGAACATGTTTGTTCTGAATCCTGTGAGCAAACACCCTCAGGGCCAGATGGATGGCCCGTAGTTCCAACCAATTTATGTTGTGCGCCAGGTCGGAACTGGTCCAACGGCCTTGAGCGAAGGACGATGCCAGGTGTGCTCCCCAGCCGTGAAGACTGGCATCTGTGGTCAGGATTAGATGGTGGGATTCCCTGAACTCCCTCCCCCGAAGGAGAGCCTCCGAACCCCACCACTGAAGGGACCTGAGAACCTTGGAAGGAAGACGTACCCTGTGGGGGGAGGTCCCTAGTTGACGTTTCTGGTAGGGAAGGAGGAACCACTGAAGTTGTCTGCAGTGGAGGTGGGCCCAGGGAACAATCCCGATACATGACACCATCTTTCCCAGGAGTTGAGACAGTGACGCTAGGGAAGAGCCCTTCCCCGCCGTCACTGACCTGACCAGTGACCGCAGACTGGCCAGGCGGTCCTGAGAGAGATAGACCCTGCTCTTCCTCGAATCTATGATGGCGCCCAGGTGCTGAATTCGGGTAGATGGAATTAAGTGGCTTTTGGCCCGGTTGACAGAAAACCCGTGATCTTTCAAAACCCGGAGGGTGGTGTCCAGGTCGAGGAGAGCCCTCTCCATCGAGGTGGATTGAATCAGAAGATCGTCTAGGTAGAACTGCATCCTTATGGGAAACGTTCTGAGATGTGCCGCCAAGGCTGACATTAACTTGGTGAACACCCAGGGGGCAGAGGAAAGGCCGAAGGGAAGTGCTCTGTATTGGTAATGGTTGTTGGCGAAACAAAACCTGAGGAAGCGGCAATGGGAGGGATGGATAGGGACATGAAGGTACGCTTCTGTAAGGTCGATGGAGGTTAGGAGATCTCCGATTCGGATTCCCTCCAAGATGGTCTGGAGTGATTGCATTTTGAATCGTCGATAGACGATCCAGCGGTTTAGGGATTTGAGATCTAGAATTGCTCTCCAGCCACCCGACGATTTCTTGACTATGAACAGGCATGAATAGTAGCCTAGTCCGCGCTGCTCCTGAGGCACCGGTTCGATAGCCCGAATGTCTAAGAGATGATGAACGGCCGATGCCACCAGGAGTCTGGATGCCCTGACCCGAGAGAGAGGGCAACGAAGAAATTGGTCTGGTGGAGGGGAAAGAAATTCTAGCAAGAGACCATACTTGATAGTCTCTCTGACCCAAGTGTCCGACGAGGTAGCCTCCCATTGGTTGGCGAAGGACGCCAGACGGCCGCCAATGGGAAGCCCGACCAAGCCGTCAGCGGGCTCTGCAGAAACCCCGCCCCCTGCCCCCTCGAAAGGGGCGCCTGGGCTGACCCCGGGAGGATGAATGAAATTGGCGATCCTGCGATCGAGACTGGTTAGATTGAAAAGGGCGTTGTCTACGGGAGCCCGAAAAATTTCCCTCCTGGTTGCGAAAAGGCCGAAAGGATGAGTGGGCCCGGAATTCAGACCTGCGGGATAAATTTGGGAGGACCCGGCATTTGTCTTTAGACTCCACTAGAAGTGGTTCCAGTGCCGCTCCAAAAAGATTAGTGCCCCCAAAGGAAGATGAAGCCAAGCGCCACTTAGATTTGGAGTCAGCCTGCCATTGGCGAAGCCACAGCAATCGCCGGGCAGCTACAGAAGACCCTATGGCTTTGGCCGCAAAACGGGATGAATTTAATGTGGCATCCGCTGAATATTCTAGGGCGACAATGACCTTACTAATGTCTTGTTGGGATCGTACATCCGAGATTGGAAGCCTAGCTTGGAGCTGGCGTAACCAAAGAATGGAAGCCCTATTGAAGAAAGAAGCAGCCATGGCCGATTTAACTGACCAGGCCGTAGCCTGGTGAGATCTAACCAGGGAATTTTCTGGTCGTCTGTCCTCTGGGCGGAGGCTATCCTCTGGGGGTCCAGCTATGTTGGAAGTGGCGGACAATTCCGCCACAGGCTGATCAACAGTAGGGACCTGTAATAGAGAAGAGAGTTCAGGTGCCAAATTATATAAGCGTCTATCTACTGCATTGGGACTAGGACCAGAGGCTGGAGAGGACCACTGACGCTGAAGGACATCTTTAAAGAGTCTAGGCCCTGGAATCTCCTCAGTTTCAACTAAAGGTTCCTCGAATAAGGGAACCGCTGAGGGAATTCCTTCCTTCGGATTGACCTCAGCTCGACGAGAAATCCCCAAACCTGTAGTGATTTTGGCCTTGTGTAGGAGTGACCGAAATAATTGGGGTTTGAAAAGGCCTACAAATGCAGGCTGGTCTGGGGCTAAGTCCTCATCCTCTGACAATTCTTGATCTAACAGATCCGCCCCAGTAAGGGAACCTTGGTCAGAGTGACCGGATAAAGAAGCTCTGACCTGTCCTGAACCCTGGTGACCCCCTTGATCAGCCGAGGCCAAAGATCCCTCAACCTCTACTTGAGAGCACGCTTGTTCGGAAACCCATGAAGAGGTTCTCTGGAGCAATTCTTGTCTAACTCCCTCTTTAATAGCTTCCTGTATGTAGGAAGCCAATATGGGTGTGATAAGGGCCTCAGGAGCTGAGGGTGCCTGTTCTGAAGAAGTCCCAGGCGGATTGGGGGCCCCAGAATCACCAGCCGGTGTGGGCTTGGGGGGGGCCTCAGACTGGACCCCAAACAGGGAGGCATTGACTTCCGCTTGGTCTTCAGCTAAGGGAGGATCCCCATCCGGGGACAAGGCTGGGACCACGGCCTGGGAAGTAGGGGATGTGGCTCTAGGTTGAGGAGAAACTTGCTGGGGACTGTGGATATTTTCCTGAAAGGAAGCTGCCTTAGTGGCTTTTTGGATGGCCTTTTCAATAGCTTTATGGAGCTTCATTTCTTCTTTAGCTAAGGCTGCTGAGGATTGCGTGGCTTTTGAGGGGCCCGCAGAATGGTGAGATTTCTTGCTCCTCTTTGAAGGGATAGTGGCAGATCCCTGAGCTTCTTCGCCTTGAAGGCATTGTTTAGTAGCTCTGGAGGATCTCTGCGAGGCCATCCTGAAGTCAGGAAGCAAAAAGGCAAAAATTAGTAAGGTTACCCATAAAATAACCTAGGAGGGGTGAGGAGTTCACAACTTACGCCAAAAAAAGGCCAAAGTACCCGATAAAATGGCTGCCCAGAATGACTAAGCAGGCTGGCAGCACAGACTAGGCCTCTAATTGCCATGTGGCCATCCAAGATGGCCACCGTATTAGTGTAATGGCGGCCCGCGAAGGCGCGCCTAAAAACGCCTCAGATACCTGGAAATCACCGATCGTTGCAATGGGGAGAAGACCAGCAGTCTTGGTCTACCCCAGGAGTCCAGAAACAGTCCGGGAGCCGTTTGCGCCGAACGGAGCTCTCAGCCCTCCAGCGGTTGCCACGAGAGCCTCCGGAGCTGCTTCCCTCGAGGCTCCGCGAGTTTCGCCAAAGAAGAACTCTCCTGCGCAGGGAGATGTAAACAACCGCAATTCACGTGTAGGCTCTGTGGACTCCGATGGGAAAAAACCCCCCAGGGGTCTCCAAGCTCCGCAATAGCTAGCGGACTCGGGGGTTAGCCCTTCGCGCCTGGTGAGAGCCAGGCTCAACCTACAGGGAACCTCCAGCCCCCATCCAAGCCAGAATGGCCTTCAGCGGTCTTGGGTGCAAAGCCCTTCTCGCTGGAATGCTCACCAAAATGATCAGGGTGACAAGGGAGGCAGAAATCGTCAAAAGAATTCTTTTGCTAGGAGCTCAGCTCAAACGTGTCGTACTCAATCGGATTGAGTCAGAAAGCTGGGAAGCAAGGCGGAGGGGCGGAGCTTCTCAGTTAGTAGACTCAATCAATCAATCCGAGCGAGCCTGATTCCCCAGCCTGACCACTGGACCCAGAAACAACGAGATTACCTGACTCTGTCCATTATTGGCATTTTGCTCTGAATAGTTTTTCTCTGAAGAGTAGACTTTCAATCCAAGAGTAGACTTTCAATTGATTTGAAGGCCTTTGTGTTAAAAAAAATATTTTGAAGTATTTGTTTTTGTTATTTTGCTTGTTAACAAGTTGCTACTGTCAGATGAGGACAATTTTATTGACTATTGTTAAAACTACATTATTAAAAATAACAGTAGCAACAAGTATGTAGCTCTTCTTTTAAGGAAACACAGCTCCATCTACACTTCCTCCCCAAAACAGATCTGATTCTTTGTTATTGCTCTCTTGTATGTTTCATTCTTTTGAAAACTCCCTTCAGAGTTATATAATGGAGTTGTTTTTGATTTGTTAATTTCAGTTGCTCAGAAAAAGTGTGATTTGTTTATAGTTTTGTAAATCCTGGTTTGAACTGCAAAACGTTTACCACAATCTGTTTCCAAGTACCGTGTTTCCCCGAAAATAAGACCCTGTCTTATATTTTTTTGAACCCTGAAATAAGTGCTTGGCCTTATTGCCATGCACTCAAAAGCCCGATTGGGCTTATTATCAGGGGATGTCTTATTTTGGGGGAAACAGGGTAAAAAATTTCCACCTCACTGATTACCGTGTGAAAACTTTAACCGTGTTAAATACTGTAGAATATGCTCAGTCTGTATTGCCAGCTCGCTGTAATTAGAAATATTTCTATTATGTGATATAGCATTAAAAATATGTCCACTTTCTAGGGGCAAACCATTGTATATGGAAAGTTTGACAACATTCTTCCAGAGGAGGCTGAATTTTACTTTGTTTACAAAGGATCAGTACAAAAACATGTGGTTTTTGCCAAACAAGTTACTGAAAACACTCTTGAATCTATCATTCCAGGTGAGTGGTGTAGCTTTGCTACATTGTCCATTTGTCTTCTTATTGCAGCATTTTAATCTGTTTTGGAAGGGCTATTAATTATTGAATTTTGATTATTTAATTGTTATCACAGTGGAATCCAAACAACAGCAAGAGAGTTTTTGTTTCTTGTGTACAGTTACTGAGCTAAGACCTAAAATCTGTTTCCAGATAACCACTAAGCATAGCAATAAGTGGCAGTGAATTCCCCAAAATATCTAACTTTTTCTTAGGAGCACTGCATTCTCCACTTGCTTAGTTTCTCCTTCACCAAGTCAAAGCATTATTTGTGATCCTACTTAATATATACAGTTTAAAGAATCAGGAATGAAAACCTTTTATTTACAATATATATTCCAAACTA
The DNA here is from genome assembly GCA_022577455.1 of Arizona elegans. Lineage (NCBI taxonomy): Eukaryota > Metazoa > Chordata > Lepidosauria > Squamata > Colubridae > Arizona > Arizona elegans. Next base: position 62,977,389 of record JAKOOJ010000008.1, read on the forward strand.
AAGCATGACTTATAAAATTTGCTAATTTTTACAGCTTTTTGATAGCTATTTGTTAATTATAGTTAGACAGACATAGGCAATATTTTTCCATTAATACTGATTGATATGATGTGCTATTAAGTCATTCTTGATTCCTAATGTCCTCACTGATAGATTTTTTCCCCAGATAATCAATCCCTAGCATTATCCAAGCTATTTTTTAATCTTCTAGTAAAGGGGACGTAGACCAATCTGGATTCTGTGGTTATCGGGTGCCTTGATAAGTTGCTTTTCTTTCCCATTTTGAGCGCTCTCCTTTCAGCACCATTATTATGTACTTAATCATGCCTCAGCAATCACAACTGAAGCAAGAATTTTGGTCATAAGTCATTGTGGTCACTAAACGAGTTGCCATGACCTGATTCTATTTTACTACTGTTTATACAACATTAAACGAATCATGTGGCTGTTAAGTAAACCATGTGGTCATTAAGCAAATCCATTCCGCTGAATGGGTGTTCTTTGCAAGAAACCAGTAAAACTGCTGGAAACTGGCAAAAAAGTTGCATATTATCTCACATGATTGAGGAATATTGTAACTGGTCATAAAGATGAACTGATTGCCAAAGCACTGGAACTGCAATCATTGATCACACTGGGGAGGGATGCAGCCGTCCTATCTTTGAGAGCAGGTCATAAGTAGCTTTTTGAGGTAACTTTGAACAGTTGTTAAATATAATGAAGCTACTGTAATGAAGTAGCTATTGGGAGAATCCTCTACCCTTGACATGCTAATATCAAATACTGATGAGATGCAGAAGTAATTATACTTCTGAAGTACTATTTGCATGGCCAGGCAGTCGCAACCTGGCTTGTTGTGTCACAGTGATGATCAAATAAAGCTCATGTAATACAATCCTTTTTGTTTGTATTAGTAACAGTATCTTTGCTGATGGGGCAACTCTATGTACGCTTTAATCATAAATTCCAGAATTCACAACCAACATAAAGTGGTTAGGGAATCTTCTGGCATGTTTTTCTGCCTGGACTAATTGGTGTTCTGGCTGGATATTAGTAACACTTGCATCCCAATAAAGTGGACAATGTAAATTGCACTGAATAAAAAAGAACAACGTAAATAAGGCAACTGACAACTGAAAAATATATCAACCTTTCTGTTACTTCTAATATTACTATGCATCGCCTATGTATTTTCAGTCTAGTGTATATACGTACATGGTGAATACTAGCAATTGTTTATTTTTTTCTGCACATATAGTATATGAGAATGGAATCTGACATTAATTCCGATTTCTCATGCTTTAAGAAATGGCAATAAAATGTATTTTTTGTAAAGGCATGTATTGAGTATATAACATTTAATTGTTATACTTTTTCAGCTCATAGAGAACAAGAAGATGTTTCTGTCTTTGTGGTTATGTATGGAAAGGAAAATGAATTTGTGATTCTTGGCTCCTCATTTCTTACCTTCAAGCATGACATTGCTTGTGAATTAGCATGTTTCTTGGTGAGTCAGGTCAACTGTCTCACTCCCTCCAGTCATCACACCCTTCTCAGTCAATTTGATTTGATTGAGAGAGATTTGCAGTCAATGGATCATGATATTATGCTGGCCATGGCCTGTGAAGAGATTCCATCTTCCTGGAACATTGTTGGGAATAGTACAGAAGATGGTAAGTAATTCTCATTTAATTTTTTTCCCCTTTTATAGCATGTGTGATTAGAATTAGAGCCTGCCTTTTATCCACCAGCTTGAAGTTGAATATGCGATACTCCTTCCTCTCATTGTTTCCCATCACAATAAAATTGTGGTGTAGATTGGGCATAATATCTGTACTAAAATTATCCACAATTGGGATTGGATTTGAAGCTGTGCTTCCTTGGTTCTACTATATCTTTACTGCTATATTACTCTTTTACTTCAGCTTTGCTTATTCTTTTCTCATGTATTCTGATTCTTATTGTTTTGTATATATTACCAGCATAAAGATCAAAGACAACTAGTACAACAGAAATTAAATTTAAATTGTAAAATTAAATTAGGCACCAGAAATTAAACTGAATATTCTAAACAGATTTGTGTCATATTACTGCTAATATATAAAATAGCCAATGAGCTAGGAACATTATACAGCAATGAGAATTTTTTTGATAGTTTTTTAAAAAGTTGTTTCCTTAGTACATCTAATTCAGTTCATGAATAATGCTTGTCAGCAACTGATGATAATTCAAAGCCTGCTAACAAGATTAATGTGGTGGCGCTAATATGATGTTTTCACTTTGATTACTAGCAGATGAACATTTTTTCTGATTCAAAACTGTTATGTAATAACACGTTCTTATTATATAAACAAAAGGAGACATCCTTTGCATTGAAATGATGAAAAGAATGCTGTAGTGCAGGAATTTTCGTAACCAACAACTTATTTATTACAACCACTAATGCTCTGTCATTGATTGATTTAACCTTTATTGGGTATGATTTGTGTTTAATAACACCATCATGATGAAAAATATAGATGGTTATATTTGGATTTTGAATTCAATTGAAAACCTGGATTTCGCTCTTGCGTGGAGGAAATTGTTTAGCAAAAGTAGATTTTATCTTATTTATATATGTTTTTAAAATTTGTATCCTGCCTTTCATTCAGAACTCAAAATAAATATACCGGTACATAGAACTTCTGTCTCCCTGTGAGGCAGGTAAGGCTGGGAGAAAGTGACTGGCCCAAAGTCAGTCAGTGATTTCCATGATTGACAGTGGAGTTGTCTCAGTTTTCAGTTCTAGCCTAATGCTTTAACAGTTACAAATGTTCTTCTGGGTACTTTGAGACATGCAATTCACAAAGTAATTATGCGTAATCAGAAAGATTACACAAAGAGATCTTATATATGACTTTCTGAAGTTTGACTTTAAGTTTCATGCCAAGACATTTCTCAAAGCTGGATTTCTTCTAAAGTGATCGCTGCTAGTGAAATTGGGCTAAGAAAGCACTTCCATTCTCATAAGGGTACATAATTGTGTCTGGTGCCTGCCTTTGTAAGAAAGTAAAATCCAGTTTATTTAGTTCCAGTTAATTTTTTTCCTCCTAAAGAGTTTCATACAAGACATAATTATATTAGGATTATAAAACATTTATTGTTACACAGTATGATGTGATGAATAATATAGCTCTTCACCTCCCCATCTTCTCAAACTGCAAGACCATGTTACAATGCTTTCTTTCAATTGGTTTGCAAATCATCTCCAGGAATGCTATGAGATGAAACTGGCAGAAATCTGGAGAAATTCTTAATTAGTTTTGTGATAAACATTAATAAAGGCCAAAGGCAGAAATACCCTTTCCCAATGGGTTCCATTCATATATATTAGACTACTTTTATGTTCTTCAGCTTGCATGATCTGTGCAGGCTGTTGAATGCTGAAATTCAAGCATCTCAGGACCATTGCAGATGCTCTAGAGTTTTGGTAGTCTTAACATTAAAAAGTGCAATTTAAGTAACTCAACTCCTTCTTAGCTAATGTCAAATTACTTATGTTTTCTTCTCTTAGCTGCCTCCATCAGCTCAGTCATAAAGTACTTCACATTACAAGTTTTGCCTTAAAGTTAAGACATGTTATACTTTTCATTCTGTTCGGTCTTGCAACTAAGCCTGAGCAATCATGTGGGCAGTGGAATAGAATGAAATTTAGGGATTCACTGATGGATTCCTTAATGCCATGGTGCTTCAGACATCTGGCTGGTTAGGAAAGTGTGCTGTGCTAGATACCCATGTACTATTTTGATAAGAAATATTTATCATATAAAGAGCAAAACTAAGATTATGATTCCTTTCATTCCTTTTGGGCAGTCAATCCAAGGTGTGTACAGGAAACAAGTGTTCAGAGAAACAAAATTCAGTATGCTTGTGGGAAAAGTATGCTGCCACATACTCTGCATACACTAAATTGAAATGTAGGAAAAACAATATTAGTAAATCAATGTGAAGGAGTAACCTTTACAGCAGAATGTTATAATTTCACTAATATTTTCAGATGGGCAGCAAACAAATTTAATAAATAAATAGGAAGGACTTATGTTTCTTGGTAGATCAGGATTTTTTAGATGAACTGTAAATGAGCTTAGTTATAGCTGACTTCTTCCTGCCATAGGAGCAGGTAAGCAAGTCACTTAAAAAAATCAACTGTGATCTAAATTGGGATCCCTAAAATTTCTATCCCAATTAAGAATAAGATTTGGATGGAGTCATAAAGGCCATTTACGGATTTAGACCTTATTATAGGCAGATCACAAAAGAAAGCCCCACAATCCACTTGCTTGCTCATATTGAAAGTGCCAAGCAGGGGGAAAAAAAACTTACTTCGTTTGCATATGCTCTTTTTTTTTTTACTTTGAAAAACTTAAAGCTATTGGGAAAAAGAACCCCCTCCTCCCAAACATCATGGAAGAAATCAATGGCAAATCTAATAGTGTATTGGTTCCCCAAAAAAACTACATGTCCATTAAATCATCAGAAGTCAAACCTAACCTAAAAAAAAGACTTTTTTCCTTGGTGCCAATTCCCCTACATCAGGCAGTTGCACACTGATTGCTGCTATTATCAATCATTCAAGTTATCCTTGCTTTTTGCAGATGTGATTTACCTAACATTGGTAATGTTAGTTACCATTGGTAGTATTGTGAAAATCATGCTGTATTTGGTTCTGGATTCCCCAAAGTTCAAAAACCAATGAAAAACAAAATGTGTATCCACCAAAGAATGAATTTTAAGACTTGCTTCCAGCAGAGGTGCTTCGCCCCTTCTTGTGAGATAAGCCTGCTAATGGTAGAGAGGAAATGAATGATTGCCAGGAGTGAGAACAAAGAGCACCTGAGACCATGGCATTCAATCTGGCCTTGGTGAAAGTCCTAATGGCAGAAGGGTTGGCACAATTAATGATGGGCCTTTCTGAGCCCTTGTGCCTTTGGCAAATCCCTCATGTTGACCCTGCCAACATCAGAAGGCTTTATATTAAGCTTATTTGGCTGACTGCAACTACTTAGCAATTCAATTCAATTAAGTTCAATTAACCCTTCAATTTCAGATATTGAATAATGCTTTCTGGGAATTATTATATTATGAAATTTGATTTTTACCAAGCTTTAACGTTTGTTAGCATTAATTCTAGACTCTAATGAAAACTGCAAGAAGGAAACTTATTTAACTTTCTTTCAGAAATTGGAATTATTTCCTGTTTTTATTAATGCAGGCTAAAGTTTTCCTCAAAGTGGATTAATAGTTACTTATTGCCCAATATATTTGTCATAGGATTGTTTTTCTGTACTGAACATTATATTAGCTCTATGTTGTTTTAATGTTAACAAAACCTTGAGTCCCGTTTTTCCATAGCACTGCACTGCTTATCAAATGAAACACAAACAAGACTACCATTGGGCTGCATTTAGCACATTGTGTTGCGTTCTTAAACACTCTGATAAGAACAGTTGTCTGGGTGATGTGAAAATCAGTACAATAATACAGTCCAACTATAAATAGCACTATCACTGAAAACAAAACAAAAGAAACAATAACAACAAACAGAAGCAGCAGAGCCAGTATAGTCTAGTGGTTGGGGTCTTGGATTTAGGAGGCCTAATCTCTCCTAAACCAATGAAGTCACCACTGGGTGACTTAGGCACATCACTTCTCAGCCTAAATAACCTAGTAGTGGTCAGTGTGAAGAAAACTGCTGTGTGTGTTTATTTGTCTGTGTGTGTGTGTGTGTGTGTGTGTGTCTGTCTGTCTTGGTATGTTGTTTTGAATTCCTGAAGGAAAGATGACAATTGTATCTGACAAGCAAACAAGTAAAAACGTAAAGTTGCACACAGGCAGGAAAAAACACTTAACAGAAAAATGGGAGCAAATTTGTGATTAAATTTGTGATTGTATTAAAGATTTTGATTGTATTAAAATTATTTTTAAATGCTTAGGAGAATAAAAAGGCATTCACAGGGCACAAGAAAGTCTACTTTGTCTACAAAGAAAGTCTACAAAAATCCCCAATCTTTGTGGCTTGGCAACCAGGCTGAGGGTGGGGAGAGGGGAACTGGGCCAAGTGAGGGCCGAGTCAACGCACACACACTCCAGCCATCAACTCACATGATCCAATTCCTAATAGGCCATGACCCAGTAAGGGGTTGGAGACCTCTGATCTACAGTATTGGTGTCTGATAAGTATTGTGAGGGCATTCAGTGATTAGAAGTCATCCTGAAAATCATACAGTGCTTTGTCAGTTAGGAAAAGAGAAATTTGCCTTGTAATGACTGATTTTGCTGTATCAAACCCAGTATTGTCAAAGGGTCTGCAATGGCTCTCAAGTGTTCAAGTGGCATTTTTTTCTCTTTTGCTTGAAAGACATCTGTTCTACTGTTGAGTACGTATGATATTGCAGTTATGTATTGTTTTCTGCCACCGTTTAATTTTTGTGGTTGATTGTTATATGTGGCCTTATATTCTTTTTAGAATATATTTTCTAAACTTTAAATACAGATTTAGAGAGGAAGTAATCTGCCCATGTTCAAAACTAAGACATTTGAATCTTATAGCTTCTGTGCATGCGCAGAGACGTCTGGGTGGGTGGGCGGAGCCTCCTGCCGCTGCCGCTAATGGTTTGCCTAATCTGGAGCGAACTGGTAGCAACCCACCACTGGTTCATCACACCTCGGTTCTAGATGATAGCTTCACTAAGGACTATGCTTCAATAGTTCCTGCAATTTAAGGCTATTGATGAGCTTCCTTTAGCTTAAATTACTTTGAGACACTTACTAGCAAAAAAACATGCATTTATTGAAAGAAGTGCACACACCATTATGGTGTGAGTCATTAGTTTTATGTTTTCTTCTGTCAGCATGAATAAACTTTCATTGTACGTATGCCATAACATTTGTTCTTAGATGTTTTTCTCCCCTTGCAGTTCAGTTTGTTTTAAATAAATCAGCAAAAGATAAATGGTACTTGAATCTTATCACAAACTTTTCAAAATAAGGGTTGTGTGCCAGCATGCACAATTGTGGTTTGATTCATAGTAAAAGCATATGCAGAACTTGTTTGCTAAGAATGAAAAAGAAAGTTGGTGGCAGTTAGCAGGTTGTGATGAGTTTTCAAGCACAACCTTGGCTTTGCAGAGTTGCTCAAAGTAGGAAATTATTTGCAGTATTAGAATCTTCAGCTGATTTTCAGAGGAAAAAAAGATATTGGGTTTGAAAGCTTGTTAACACATTAAAAGTTAAGCCTGAGACAACTGAAAGCTGTAAGCCTGTTCTGATGCCAGGTCTTCCCTTCAAGACACAGCTAATATTTTTTGCTTCCTTCCTGAAAATAAATGAGCTCTATCATCCAGGGACAACTTAGTCACTTCTGTTAGGAGAAATATTTGTTTTGTTTTAAGTAGTTTTGAGCAAGGGAGGGAATTCAGGTGCAAGAAAGAATAGGAATATTTGTGTAATAGATTAAACAGACTGGTTTTATCTGTGCTATTATCCCTCAAACATTATGTTTTTACTATAAACTAGAGAACTGATGCAAATCAAGATCTAGAATACTGGCTGTAACTTTTTTGCAATATTTCCAGCCCTTTCAAATAACTTGACTGCTGATTTTTCAAGAGACAGTTTGATGGAAACTAGTTCTTTAAAACTGGGAATCTTTCAGTTCTCAAATGAATTTGTTCGCTCCTTAATGTGAGCTTTCTACTCATGTCTCATTTTGTTTTAATCATCCATTGAATTAGAACAAATGTTCTTTGTTCTGATGGTGTAAATTTGAGAATGGGTTCTATTTTGCTGAAATAGCAGGCTTTTTCAGCTATTTATATTATGGAGTTGAAGTACATTGGAAGAGGTTAGTATATAGGAATCTTATTGGCTGCACCCATTTACATGGCATATATTAGTAGTAAACTAAAAGAAAGATAAATCTGGATTTAAAGCAGATCCTTTATAAAAGAAGATAATAATAAAAGGGGTAAAAATGCATACAACACGTTTTCCAGATTTCTTACCTTATCAGTTATAGTTACCAACTTCCACTGAAACATGAAGGTTTTCCAATTAATATGTGAATGTGAACAACCTATATAGGTTGTGGATATATGCAGTGGCCAGAACCCATGATTGAAAAAAAAGTTTAGAGTCCAAGCAAAGACATTAAATGAATGTTATTTGAATCAATGTTCATTGATTTAAAATTGTTGGTATCAGTTGATCTATATGGATATAGCTATTTTCTCTCGCATAAACTCCTGTCCTACATTCACACAAATGCACAAAACACACATTTGACTAGAGACAGAGTAACTGTCTGAGTTCAGTGAACATAAACCTATGGATGCTTTTTCTGTAAGAAGTCCAACTGAAGTCCGTGACCCTTCTTAGATAAACATAAAACTACTGCTCGTGTTTATTCCAGCTTATTCCTTGAAAATTGGCATGAAAAATGGGGAAAGGAGTTTTGGCGGTATTGAGGTGTTTTTTTTGCCCTTTACTTTGCAACATGGAATAGTTGTTCCAAGGCTGGAAGGAAAAGGAAAAGTATTCAGGCTTTCAGTTTAGTTCCTTTTATTCCAAGGTAAATGTGTCAAGACGTGTCACCTATTATCATATGTGGTGGATATGTGTGAAGGCAAGAAAATATTGGACAAAAATACATACATGGTTGGAGAAAATGATTAAGCAACATATAGATTCTAAACCAGAAATATTTTTGTTAGGTATAATACCAGAAAATTATGACAAAGGGACTATATACTTAATGGGACAGCAGCAAGAAACGTATTTGCACAATATTGGAAAAATGAGAACACCCCACCAGGTGAAAATATAATCCAGAAAATATTGGACTGTGCAGAGATAGATTGACATTGAAAATAAAAGATAAAGGAGACACAAGATACTATTTAACGTGGAATAGGTTTTATCAATAGTTAGAGATGAGAGGTAGAAATTAGATGAAGAAAGAGTATTGTTATGTTCAGAGGTGGGTTTCAGCAGGTTCTGGCCAGTTCTGGAGAACCGGTAGTGGAAATTTTGAGTAGTTCGGAGAACCGGTAGTAAAAATTCTGACTGGCCCCGCCCCCAACTATTCTCTGCCTCCCAAGTCCCCGCTGATCGGGAGGAAATGGGGATTTTGCAGTATACTTCCCCTGGAGTGGAGAGGGAATGGAGATTTTGCAGTATCCTTCCCCTGCCGTGCCTACCAAGCCACGCCCACAGAACCGGTAGTAAACATTTTTGAAACCCACCACTGGTTATGTTTAAGTAAAATATGAATGTTATTTATATTTATATGTAAGCCAGTATATTTAATAGGAACATAAATAAGCGAATATAATTATAAATATGATTAGAAATTATTTTATTATATTATTATTATTGCTATCAGTATATGTGATATACTTTTTTTCTTTCCTTTTTGTAAAATGGTACGCCCGGACAATACACTCTATTCAAGATACTTATATATAAATAAAAAAACACCTTGATTTTTTAAAAAAAAGACTTCTGGTCATATTCAGTCCTCATGCTAGTTGCATTCTTTCCTCCTTTCCTTCGAGGAGCAGGATGTAAATCTTTGCAGTGGAGAGTTTCTCAACCATGAACTTCTCCAGCCTTTATTGATGGAAAAGGTTCTCCATAGTAGATATTCATTGTTCTCAGATGCATGACAAGGAAGAGACATTCACATTAGTATAAAGTTCCAATAGAATCTTATCTTGCCTATTCATTCACACACTTTCAAGAGGCTCTGTCTCTCTTAGCAGAGTCTCAATCAGTGGTACGGTAGACATTTAAAAAATTCAGTATGGATCACAATTAATTTTGCTCTTCATTTTCCAAGACTACATTGGTAATATCAACTTTTGAACTAATCTTAGCATATGCTATTCATATAGGCAAATGTTTAGACTTATTATGTTGTTCCTGAGGTCAGTGTGCAAAAATTTCCTCCTGTTTTGGAAGTTGAGTTCTGATTTTCCAACTGCATCATCAGAAGGGAACATATGTACTGTCTCACTGCTGTCATCTGCATTTGCTTACATTGGCTGAGGGAATAGCCTGGTTGTAATATAAAATGTGTTGCTGTCTTTGTCTTTAGGGAAGCCCAGATTGTTAGTTGAAGTTACAGGAGAATAAACATAAATGTTATTCTGTACTTTCATTTTTATTTTTCATTTGCTTTTATGTTAGTCATAAAACATATTTACTGTGTTAGACCTGTATAGACAGTTATGTTCCATGGTAAAAATAGGAAAGATTCGTTGAATGATTTCAGGCTGCTCCCTTTTTTCAATTTAGCCTACTTTACAGGATTGCTGTTTGAGGGGGCAAATGGCAGGCTCCGGAGGCCCTCTGAAGGCCAGAAACAGGCCCGTTTCCGGCCTTCCTGAACTTCCAGTAGGCGCATTTTTCACCCTCCCTGAGCCTCTGCACGCACGGGCTGCGTGGGGACTCAGTGGAGGGGAGGGGCGGGGTGGAAGGGGCCAGGCAGAAGTGGGATTTGGGGATTCTCTGAACTGAACAGAATCTTAGCTAGAGGTTCTCTCGAAAACCTGCAAACCCCCAGTAGCCCACCCCTGAAACAGGCAAATAAATATTGAGGGAGTTCTTACTGGTCTTTTCTCATATACTCTGTATTTATTCTGGGCATCTTTATTATAGAATGGTCTCATAAGGGAATGATTTGCTTAAAGATATGCCCGTAGGCTTTGGACTTGGCTTAATTCCCAATTCACTCTCATTTTCTTCTGAAATAATGTCCATGATTTGTGCTATAATGTTTGATTCTACTGTCAATCTTGAGGATAAACTCTGAAAATTGTGCTGGGGAAGCCAGTTTCATTCTATACTCATGCTTGCATGCAGATTCAACAATGTGAATATTTTTCATCTTCTCGGGCCTTTAAAGTGGTTGGGCTATTTTAAATGCAATTAAATGGCTTGATCCCAAAGTTGAGCTGCTAATTAGTTGAGAGCTTCTGTTGTAGTGGTGATGGCGGGGAATAGAATAAAAGAGGACAGAACTGAGAAAGGTGAATAGACTTTCTGGAAGAGATCCCCAGGAAGACATCACAGAAACCCTGGAAAGAGAAGGAAAAAAAAATCACAAAATGAGAAAAAGCAAGTTTTTAAGAAAAAGAAGCTGAATTCATTATATTAGGAGGCTAACATAAAACAAGATGTTTTAGAAGCAGGCACAGGTTTACCATATTGAGCATGGCTGAGGAGTCTAGAGGAGGAGTGTAGAAGAATATCTGTAGCTGGCAAATAAGTAGCAGGAACAGATGTTTTGTAATTTTCATTAATGTTCCTGTGAGAAAGAAATTTCTCCCAAGAAAGTTGTATGTTTCCAATTGTTCGCTTAGTATGTGCAAGTATAATACTGAATAGAGAGTAAATGAAAGCAGGATCAGGCAATTTGTTTTTAGGCTGAAGATTATTTTGGCTTCCAAGGGTTGCAGGAAGCATGTCTAGTAACAAAATAGTTATTGGGTCGAAATGTTTTTCAGCTCATGTTTATGGTTTTGAAACTTTGCTCTTTGAAGTGGAAAAGAGATGCATTTTGCTTTGTAGAATCTTAATGTATCATTTTCTACCCTTAGTTTGTCAAAAAGAACACTGTAGTCATAACTGTCCATTCTACTGTTTACATTATGGTAATAATGGAGCGTGTATGGGAAGGGGTTACAAAATAGAGATATGAGATATGGATGTAGGATATGGATTACAGTAACCCTACATGGGAGAATATATCGCCAGACTCAGTCTGTGAATATGTCTAGACATATTTGTGTGTGAAACATACTGAACCTGCTACTCAGACCATAGCTTTCCTTCTCACCTACAGTATGTTAATAAGGCACAAATAAAAATTTCCATTTGCCCAAATGTCTACCTTGCAGCAGGAGGATTTGAGTACCTGGCAGAATGAAAAGCACAAGGGAGGGGATACAGTTCACTGAATTTCCCATACAGGTCTTTAATCATGGCTGCTCATATCTTTGGACTCTCTCAGCCCATGCAAAAATGTTTGCAATAGAAAGTAAATAAGAGTATACCAACATCTGAATTTTAATATTACAGTTTTCTGTTCATTGGCAAAGTATAGCCTGCTTTGGCTAATCTTAAAAGCTTAGCAGAATTAGACTTGGTTATTGTTTGGAAAAGAGATCACCAAGAAATCACAGGCTAGATGATGAGTCTAAAATAAATCTTCAAAAAGGCAGGGGCCAACCACTTTGCCAACTAAATCAGTTATCAGGGCCAGAACAGTGGAGGGGTCCTGCATAGAAAACCCCAAATCCACATTGTTCTGAAGTATTCCCAAATCCTCAAGCAGATTTGTGGCTGGCTGAGGAACACGAGACTTGTGCTCTATTCTGCTAATGAAATTTGTGCTGGGTCAATTAGCTTAAAGACTGCATTGTTATAATTTAACAGAAATTGAAACATGCTTGTATCCATTTAAAAACTGGAGAAATAAATTAAATAATTCCTTTTTCCCAAACCTACCTTCCTTCCTTCCTTCCTTCCTTCCTTCCTTCCTTCCTTCCTTCCTTCCTTCCTTCCTTTCCTCCCACCCATCTCATTAAGTGATTGTGTGACAAACAAAAATAAATTAAAAACAGTTACAACTAACAATACATAATTAAAATATCGGTATGTAGCAGGGATTGCTATAGGGATTCTATTGAAATAACCTTTCTTTTTTACTAATCTGTGTTAATAATAAAGTCTACATTGTTATATTAAAAGATGCTTATAGTCCAGAAGAATAGGATTGCTGATTTTTAATGCAAAACCTATATATGTTTTTATTTTAGAATCTAAATGCAAAGAAACACTTCTCCATCTTGCAATGAGATTGGGTCTAGTTCAACTTTCGCAGTTCCTGTTATTCCAACCAGGTGGAACAGTTGCAGTCACTTTATTTAATGAAGAAGGATTGACACCATTGGACTTGGCTTTACAGAATGGACATTTCAGTCTTGTTGAAATGTTTTCCAAGTGAGTAGTATGGTTTGATATGAAAGAATGGGAAGAAAGAAATTCAATGACTATTTTTGTTTGTACTTCTCTTAAATTCAGTGAATTATTCTATTACAGATGTTTAAATGCAAATACTCTTTGCAATTGCTGCTTGGCCTTTAGTACTGAAAATTTCCTAGCAAACAAAGCTATTGCTTAGAATTCTGGAAGTTGAAATCCATCTGAAAATTGTCAAGGCTGGAAAACACTGCTCAATGGGAATATAATATAATTTACTTGTTTATGTCTCGTGAGAGATTGTAATATCATATTTGGTATACTTCAAGTTTTATGTGAACCTTATTCTCAAGATTTATGGGTAGATAATAATTCTGTAAATAATGAGTAAATAGAATAGAAGAAAAACCCAGCTACATCTAAAATCCGATTAGAAAGACGGGCAACCAAAAACAGTCTAGGTGAGATATAAACAATAAAACAACTTCAGGTAAAACTGTTTGATTGGCACCTGTATTTATATGTTTTAGAGAATATCCAAAGTATTTAGGAAATATCCAAAATATTTTTCTCTCTAATCTGGACATGTATTCACTGGATTTGTTAGTTATATCTTTTGCTCTTATGAATTTAGCTTTTCAAAAGGTGCTAGTTTGTAAGAGGTTAGAATACACGCTTACAGCAAAACAGCACTGTCACTTCTGCCACTTTTGTTCCTCAACAACTTAGTTCTTACCATTATTTTTCCTTCTCCTTACCTGACTTGCTTTTCAACTACATATAGATTTCTCTCTGCCATGCGCATACAATCACACACCCCACTCACAAAGCTGCAGTGAAATAGAACAGATTTTAAGCTGTTCAAGAGTTCATTTCCTGCTGAAGTTCTGAAGCAATATGTTGTTGCTGATTAGACAACTTGGCTGGCACCATCTATTGTACCACAGACCTACCCTGGAGTTCCTCCCCACAATTGACTTAGCAACAGCCCAGTTGCCTGAACTTTATTTTAAAGTTGCCATGAAAGTTGTATGCAAAGTGAAACAAGTAAGCAAGGAGACTTGTCATTTATTTTTAAATATCCCTTTTAGGGATATTTATTGGGGTTTTTGGTTTGTTGTGTACATACAAGGCCACTGTACCACATGTGGGCAACATAATCTTAAAATGAACAAAGAGGAGCCAGGATTCTGACAGTTGTCTTGTCTAATTCTCATTATCCAGTCATGATAGTATTAAATAGGAGAGAAAACGAGCAAGAACCACCCCCCCCAGCTTAATTATTCCCCGTCCTTCAAATTTACGCTGCTGTTTTGTTTCTAGCTTTACATAATATTTTGTTTGTATGAATTTATGCATTCTTTGTTATCACTCTTATTATGAATGTCTCACTTTTTTGGAACATTCAAACAATACAGCACTCTCTAGAGACTATTTTGTATTGTGGTGCGCTTATGAGCTGGTATGCTGCTGGTTTGTCTAATGAATCGGGTTTGTGATTAAATAGTCTGCATTTTTTTAAAAAGTCACAGAAAAAAAATCAACTGTATGTTCTTATTTTTTTGATCAGAATTCTTCCAAGTGGGAATTGTTGATTCATGGGGAAAGTTCTTCAGGAAAAAACTTTGTTTAGCCTGAGCATTTCACAATATTTTTTCCATGAAATCTTTGGAATTAGTCAGATTAGAGTCTGAAATTATGGAATGCAGTGAGAGAGGAACTTTGCATAGGTTTGTGTTCCATGTTTCAGTTGTCCTGGCACTCTAACTCTAATCTCATGAATGTGTTGTTTCAGGAGGCAGAGCATCCATCCTTTTGAGATTTCTAAAGTGGAGGTTGATGAAAACGCTGTCCTTCAATTTGCTTATTCGTCAGGGACTTTATTCCTGACATCTAATCACACAACAGACCGTTCGTTAGAATCTGATGTACAGCTCTTTAGGAAATACTTCTGGGATAGAACTTTTACACAACAGGTAAGTGCCAAGTTATAATATAGTGAAACATTATTTTTCACAGTTTAAGAAAAATGCTGTTTATTCACATTTGATAGGGTCATTGATCATTTTTAAATTGTCAACAGCCCTTGCTAATAAGAAAAAGGATGGGGAAAAAAGAATCCTATGGTGCCTTAAATACAAACAATTTTATTGTAAAATCAGAATGATCTAGAATTTAATTTAATCTTACACAGTTTAGTCAAAAGTGTAGTCTAGTCAAAAGTTTATGTGAAGTCTGGTATCTAAATTTAATTACCCTGAAATGTTTAGAAAATATGATGAAACCAGGCAAATCACCTTGGTTACTAAACCAAGAATTGTAACATTTCACATTTAAATTCAAAGCTACTAAATTGCAATTTCAAAAGCAGAATCGGATGGAAATGTAATTACCCCTTGATATTTTTATCTTTTAAAAGTTATAATACAATTGTTAAGCTTAAACAGTAAAATAACATGCTCAATAATGTATAGAAAAATGATGAAAATAATGTACAAAAATGCATCATATTAGGCTTTTGCAAAGGTGCATGATTATAAAAATGCTATATCAAGAAACATGCATAAAAATTCAGTTAATTTCTATGAAGCTAGTTTTTCTTTAAATTGAAAAGTGATGTGAAAATTGTGAAAAGCCACATTCTAATTAAATGCTGAATGTATTTTACGTTGTACATATGTATAAGTTGTATATATGTTCAAGTAAAGCAACCCTTGTTGCTTATAGAGAACAATCACTTACATATATGTACATTTGAAGAAAGAAATAAGCTATTTTATGTATGATTCAGCAATAAGCCTTTGCAGTACAAAATTAGAAGGAAATGTCTGAAGGAGTACATAGTCCATAGAATAAACAGGATGTCCTGGGCAGACAAATAGTACAGAGGTTGAACAGAATTTGGAAGACAGATTATAAACAAATCTTAGTATAGCTGCAAAAGATTAATGTAACCTTCTGAAAATTAAATTGTTCTTGGGGAAAAGCTAATATATGCTAGAAAATTCAAGATGAATTATCACTTAAGAATGAAAACTACAGAAATGTAATAAACTTTGAACACAAATTGCTTATTATGCATATAATGTTATTCAGGACAATGCTGTTATATATGACAAAGGCACTAAATAAAACTAATTAGAAATTGTGAAAAGAAGCTGAAGATTTTGCCCAGAATGTGCATGGTTGCCTTAAAATGGAGAGTAAAATCAACAAGGCATCCAGGAACAATCTCTTTTAGAAATACTTGATTTCTAGTGATTCTCATAGACTGAATAAAGAGGTATAATTCATATACATCCTGAATTTGAAGGTAGCAACCTGACTGAAAAGTGTCAAATAATCTACTTTTAGAATTCTCTGCAGCTGAATCCCCATCATAAAAGTTGGGCAATACATTGCTGATCCAGGATGAACCTTTTTAAGAAAAATGTGCAGCACAGCTTTCTTAAGACTGTTAACATCATCTCCTTCCTGAAGTAGGGTGTTGCTGGTATCCCAATTCTTGTTCTTGCAGCCCTACAAGCCCATATAATAGCTAAAATATGGAATCCCTGTAATTCCATGATAGTCATGTGCCTAGCTCACAAATGGCAGGGGTTATAGCAGAAGGCTAGCAGAAGGCTAACAAAAGGAGTCCCTTGCAGTAAGATCAATGCCATTCCCTGTCCTTGAGTGAGGGGAGCTGAAATCCAGCCAGTGAAGGGAAGTATGGTGATCGATGAATACAAGAACCATTAAGAGAAAATAAACAACAGTTTAGTCCTGGGGAAGAAGAAGACAGGAGAAAAAAAATCAAAATATTGTTATCTTGATTCTGTTTGATATACGAGGGATCAGAGGAAATCTAGCAGGCTTTCAAGATTTTATTATACCTGCAAGAGTAAAGTAGCATTTCTAAAACCTTCGTTTCCTAACCCGGCCTACCTTGAAGGGCTGAGAACTGGACAAAGTCAGTAATATCACTGCTTTGCTCAGTTGAGTCTCAGTAAAACCTGCCAGGTCCACCACCTCATTCACTACCAGATTGCAGATGAACATGCTGTTATTATGAATAAACCTAGAATTTACCAGGAGAATATGACAAGCACAATAATGAAAGTTCAGCCAAAATGTCTACTGTACTACTAATCAGAAAAGTACCAACAAATCCAGGAACATGCCCATGAGTGAGTTAAGGAAATTTTAGAAGTATAGACAATGAGGGATGCCAGAAATAAATCTGAGGATTGTATTGCTAAAATCTTCAAGACCAAGAATAACAATTAAAAGCTTTAAATACTTCAGAAGCAGGAAATCAGCTAGGAAGGCAGTAGGGCTGTACAGAGAAGGAAGTTACAGTTGTGCCAGTAGGGAAGTTGAGGACATTGCAGAAAACCTGAATTAATTCTTTGCTGCCAGATTAACCCAAGAAGCTCATAATTATGTGAGAAGAACTTGCTCTGCGGCTTTTCTTCATACTGGCATAAACTAGTTTCTGGTGCTGATATTGGCTTGGCAAGGAGGATCTTATGTGACCAGGGGCTTTCCATGATGTCAAGAAGAACCAGCCCAATATCACCCTCCTAGCAACAAGATCCACACCAGCAGCCAAAGCAACTTGGAGCCTGAGAAGAGGGCTGACCCACATTGCTAATCCTCAGCACCTGCTCCTTCTACCTGTCAGACCTTCTTGGAGGAGAGCAAGCTACAGAATATCAGTCCTGGAAATCAGACCTTGTTCCCTATCTTAGCCTTTGTTCCCTAGAAATAACCAACACTGGCATGAGCTATTTACTGTTAGTGCAAGTGTTGATTCATTTTTTATTTGACAGTGTCATTCCTCTAAAACAGTGAACTTGAAACTTTATTTTTATTTATTAATCAAACTTGCTATGTTGTCAAATCATCATCAACCCTCAGTAACTACAATGTCCAATAAAATAAAATTGCCAAAAATTCACAATACCAATATATTAACTGATATAACCAATACACAGAATGTATTGTGAAATGCATACCAAATTTGTACACTTTTAGTCTTCACAGTCTCTGGAAGGCCTTCACCTAGTTTTTGGAAAGAGGCTGTTCCAGAGTGTTTGATAGTTTTCTGGCTTCATCGCTCTCACTGTGTGAAAATGAAGCACTTTGAGCAGTTTGTCCTGAGAGGACTCTTCAGATGAGTTGAATCTAATTAGTACAGTGAGTTCTGAAACGTTTGCCTATCCTGCATCCGTTTATATATCAAAAGTACCACTTTACTGGTAACTAGTATAGGGTCCGCAAGATAGGTGGACCAACTGTAGCCTATAAATTATTTTCACTTCTACTTCAAATAGAATTAATTGCAGAAATCTGACTGTGTGGTGATAAGGCCACAAATCACCAACTCATATTGTCCTTTGTTATATCTATATCTGGATAGGGTAGATCCTGAAGGCCTGGGATAGGGAAGGTCCTCAAGGCCTGGTTGGCTTATCAGGCCTGAGGCTCCAAAGGAAACTGGAAACAATGCTTAGGTGGCTCCATTGCTGAGCTGCCCATTTATCTTCTCTCTTAACCTAAGATTTGTATCTCTGTTTTTACAATGTTTATTATTAATATGCTTTTTTTATATATGGTTTTTTATATATGGTTTTCCCATATGCATTACCCAGTCACCTTCGGTGAGATGGACGGCTACATAAATTTGATAAATAAATAAATTTATATCCTTTTTTGTGCCAATTTTTTTCATGTGTCCATGTTTATGTCTATTCTGTTATTTGTTTTCTTGTACTTGTTGATAAATAAATAAATAATAAACTTTTCCCCCCAGGTCAACAATTGAACATAGGCACTGACTCAACTTAGGTTTACTTAGCTTCAGGTTATGATCTAATTTAACTCTGAACATACAATATGTAGTATGTTGGAATAGTATTCCTTCCACAGATATATCCCAAATGTATTTGGACATCAACTCCCAACACTCTGTTGCTATTGATTGGCTTTGCTGGCTGTGCTGACTGCTGCAGCCTGAGGACATCTGGGCAGTAACAAATTGGGGCAGGTTATATTAGAGTACTCTGTGAATTTGCTTTGTGCATCCTATATGAAGAACATAAAATAATAATAACATAATGAACATAATAATTAAACCAATTTATTATTTTTTTTAAGAATCTTTCTTCAAAGCAAGCTGAGACATTGGGAGGAATGCAGATGCCTTGCAACTCTTTAACATCTAAAGAAGGTATTTTCATCCTCTATTGTATGACATTATTTACAATTCATTGTATTGTGTGCATAAAATACGTCAAAAGGCTTTCACCTTTCACTTGTATGCCAAGGCACAGTTGCTTTTTAACCAACATCTGCAGAATTATGAGACAAAACAAAGAGAATTTAAATATTATAATCTATTTTAAATACAGCAATGCTAAATATAATTCCAAAGTATTTAATTACAAATAATACCTTTAGAAGAAGGGATCTGAATTTTAGAGGCTGTAGTCAGAAAAATGTAGCAATGGCTTTAACTTGAATAGCAGTGTTGAAAATATATCTGATTATGGGTTTGATGAGGCATAGTGTAGGTATTTGAGCTCTCTGTTTCCTACAAGGACCGAAATGGGTGTGTGCTCAATATAGTGGACACAAACCAGTGATGAACACTGATGCTTGTGGATGTTGGACAGATGATCTAACTGCCATGTCCCCTTCCTCTTTAACAACTCAGTGCTCACAGTAGTGCTTGCAGAAAAAATATCTTCCATTTCTTCCATCACTTCCTATTTCAGCTTGCTGACAGAATTTGGTTTCAAAACGTTCTTATTAAAGAAGAGGATTTTGTTGAATTTATCACAGATAAAATATGTTGTCTTATACTTAATTGAGTTACGAAGTTGCTAAATGGTTGTATGAGAAAGAAAGAGAACCGCAGAAAAAACAATTATTACCAACCTGCCTTCCGTAGAGAAAGTTTACTGCACGAGTCAAAAAGAAGGCTGTGAAAATATTTACAGACCCCTCGCATCCTGGACATAAACTGTTTCAACTCCTACCCTCAAAATGACGCTATAGAGCACTGCATACCAAAACAACTAGACACAAGAACAGTTTTCTCCTGAACGCCATCACTCTGCTAAATAAATAATTCCCTCAACACTGTCAAACTAGTTACTAAGTCTGCATTACTATTAATCTTCTCATTGTTTCTATCACCCATCTCCTCCTACTTATGACTGTATGACTGTAACCTTGTTGCTGGTAGCCTTATTAACTGTTTCCCTATAACTATCATTAAGTGTTGTATCTTATGATTCTTGACAAATGTATCTTTTCTTTTATGTACACCGAGAGCGTATGCACCAAGACAAATTCCTTGTATGTCCAATCACATTTGGCCAATAAAGAATTCTATTCTATTCTATTCTATTCTATTCTATTCTATTCTATTCTATTCTATTCTATTCTTTCATTGCACAATTCTCTACCCAGTGATCTAGTCTCCCTGATTGCCCACACTTCAGTTAAATCCAGAGGATTTTTTCCAATTTGGCTTTTTCCAGATTGGAAAGTGTAAGCACTAGAGAAGCTTCAGAGTGCTGGATTTAAATTACCACGTAAAAACAAAGCAAAAGTCCAAATTCCAAAAAAACCCTGCTTCCCCAATAAATGATATCACTCTTCTTTCTCAAAAGCTGTTAAAGCTGGCTTTTGATTACAGAAAATAAAAGTTTGCATATTTCTTTTAGACTAGCGCATCAGATGGAAATTATAAAACAAACAAGGCACAGAAATGTAATCTGAAATATTTGATCATGAAACAGTTGTGTTTCACAATTCATGTTTACTTAGAAGCAAATCTCACTGGGCTCACTGTATACATAATCTGAAATGTTCTCATAAGAAAAATAATTTAAACTATTGATCTAGTATTGATATTCTAAGTGAGCTCTATGGTTTGATTTGTGGAACTGTAAAACATAATAATTCCTTTTTATGATTTGCATGTATTACATCAGGTATATTAGTTATAGTTTATCTATAATCTCTTTTAATTTAACTAATGTTCATTAGTTAACTTCAAAGTTAAGTATTTTGTTTGTTAAGTGAGCGTTTTAAGAGAGAAAATTATCAACAAATCCTTAGTCAATAATCTCATTTCAGAATTTAAAATTTGGAAAGACCAGAGAAGAGATTAGACCATTTTGGAAACTTCCAGATGCCAAGAGCTAATTTTCTGGAAACTATAATGTTGAAGTTCAATTTATCTGAAAAACACTAGGTTAGGAGAAGACACATTAAACCATTTTCTGGACATTGTTTTAAAATTTCCATTGTGTTCACAATTATTCTTTATTTCTAGCTGTATAATTTTATTTGCTACTTTTATTTGTTACAATCCTTATAAATCACTGCATTGTTTGTCTGCCTTTTATTGTACTTAAAAAGAAATCTGTCGTGATCAATATGGCATTGTAACAACCAAGAAGTGTAATTGTGCCTCTTAATCTGTGAGGTGGGACTGCCTGTCTGATTTACATTCTTATATATTTCCAGCGTAGAAAGGCTCATGTGATGTTTGACAGTTATTAAACTCAGTCTGAACATAGGACAATCTTGGCTTTCAAAAGTGAATTGCTAGAGAAGGGTGGGCTTATCTTCTAAACCTTTTCCTTTAAGAACTAAGTGAATATGTACATGGAGTACTCTGGCACCTAGAGTCATAGAATGGAAATTTGGAAGGGACCACGAGGGTCTATGGTGTATAGGAATTCCTTCAGCAAAGATTAAACGTAATCTGTTGCAGTTTAAATCAGAACATAGACTTTACTAATTTATTTATCCGACAAAACTTATTAACAAAGTTTGTCTGCAATCTATCTATCAATATCAATTGTTGATAGATTGTCTGCAATCTATCAACAAGGTGTTTATTTAGGACTCCCCAACAGATGTGACCAGCCTCTGGAAAAAAAATTGTAAGATTAATTCACTCAGTAGGGACAGGATTTTCCTAGGGAATGAGAATATTTCCAAGGAGGAAAAATCAAACTGCCCAAGCAGTGCTTTAGATGGTTTGATCAGCTGATTCTTGTAAAACTTGTTTAACATAAATCTGAATTTTACAAACTAGGAAGGTATTAATTTAAAAAAATCACGAGCAGATCTTTCTACAATGAGTTCTCTATTAATTATGATAGGCTATCAATAGTCAGGCTCAATGTTCTGTCTGATCTTACTCTGTTTTAATTCTACTAAGAACTTCATAGTAAAAAAACAATGGTTTGGATTTACCTGCCCAAAGTCCTGAAATACAGAACTACGGAAAAATAAGCTTGTGTCAAATCTGAAAGGCAATGAAAAGCTGTGCAACTGTACCAGCTCCCAAATAGATAGGATTTTAATGTACCCTTATTAAACCAAAAAAGCCAAAATTGTGAGGTATAAAAAATATTCATAGGGAAATAAGAAAAAGATGAAAAGATGATCATTACACACATGTAGATTCCAAATAAAATCAGTGTAGCCAGCCTAGCTAAAGTATTTACTTATTATTTGCTTATCAGAACATGTTCAAAATACATTGAAGAAAGGATAGTTGAAATAAATTATTACTTCACCTGCTGGGGATGCTGTTAGGCAAAGAATTTACTTGCAGCTGATACTTCTCTTTTCAGCACTGCTTAGTTTTATGGAATACAGAGGATATGGAAGCTAGCATCTTTGAAGAGTAAGTAAAATGTTTAATCCCAGGTCTGGCCACTAAATCAGAAATGATCTAATATCTAAATTCATCTTTCTAAAACCCATAGTGGGGATGATAAAGGCACAGTCTAGCTTCTTTTAGGTGTGCCATTTCATAAGAACATTGGGGATTAATCCAAGATGTTTAATGGTTTTAAATACCTGGGTGCTGTGTTAAGGTTTAGGTAGGAATTCCACATTGGGGAAGCATGGGTTGAATTTCATTTATCCTGGTGTTTCCACATGGGGTCATTTTTATGGGGCACTGTTTTGCCATAGCAAAGCCAGAGATTTATTCTATTGAGTCATAAGAACATGAATATGGATTCAGGTTTGTTTTGGTTTGGACATGTCAGGGCAAAAGATATCTGGTCATGTCTTTTGTTCAAAGGAATGATCAAACAAGTAGGGAAGGAAATCTGAACCTATCAAAGGCATAAAAGGAAGTAGTAATGCTTAGAAACATTTTGTTGCTCTTGATTGAGTCATCACCTTAGCTTGAAGCACCTGCTGCAAATGTAAACATTCAGGAACTAAAAAAATTGTTTAAATAGGTAGGAAAATTATGGATGTTCCATCCCAAAATCATGGTAACCTAAATTGTTTGTTGTCTGAGGAAGTTGCTTCCTTCTACCTAGTTCATAGTAGAGCACCCATAGAAGGATATCTGTAATTGTTTTGACACCCAAAGGAAAAAAAATCAGACAGATCTCTCTCTGGCAGTGAAAATACAAAAAGAACAAATAAAAAAAAAATCTAATTTCTACTGTTTTGTGACTTCCAAAATCATTTCCTTGAAGCAGATGCTCCCTTTGGTCTCACAGAAGGATCATTCCTTGCTGCTAGTTCTGAATATTTGGCTTTGACTGTATTCATGCCGGACCATCATGATATTTCTAGGTTATAGAGAATTGCAATCAGATATAAATCTCTTTACAACAGAATTCTGCTGTTTTTATGTTTGAGTTCTTAATAAACAAATGCCTAGTCTTTGACATTGATTTCAGAAATGGCTATTGACTGGTTAACAGCAGTGATCGTTTCCTACTGGAAATAACTTAATGTAGAAATAAAACAAATTGCCATAGTAAATGTTTAATTTGCTATAAATTAAACAGGCTAGAGAATTACTGCACATGTAGGCAATATTTTGAAAGAAAGTGATGTACATTGTAGAAAATATTTTATACAGTATGCATTGTTTTTCAAGAAGGATTAAAAAAAAAAGGTACAGTCCTTGATCCACCCACCAAAATTTTAAATTGCTTTTTTTTATAAATTCAAGTAGTGGATGTGTACATTCTGTAATGTTTTGTAAATCTTTGTGCAAGATTTCTGTGTGAAAGGTGGTTTTGCTTTCAGTGTAATTTGTAAAGGAGAAACTTTCCCCTTCAGGTGGGGTCTATGATTTGCAAAAGAATGCATGATTCACTTATGCTTCCTCCTTCCTCCCTGCTTTTATGTAATATTTGAAACTCAACTTTGCAGCGTAAACTCAAAAAAACAGATTTGCATCCAATGATAGAAACTTGATATAAAAACTGGCTAATGAATTAGAACGACTGTAAATGGAAAAACTATGCTCACAGACGATTAATTTCTTTTTGGCAAAAATATTATTTTAGTTTAACCATGTAGGTTATAGAAAAAGTTGGGAGTTCTGCAAAATGTGCTCAGGCACAGAATATTCATGCTTCTCTTGCATAATATTGGCACTGTTTATGATCAGGGGAAAATAAATTAAAAATGGTTTTGATGCAGCAAGTCCTTATTCCAGACTTTTGAAAAGGAGCCAGGAAATAAAATAATAACACAAACGCAGTTGTTTCCTGTAGTCAAAAGAAAAGGAAAGGCAGTTTTTTTAAAAAAACAACAACATTAAATTGTTACTTTTGTTTACAAAGTCAAAATCTCAGGTTCACTATAAATGATTATACTGCTCAAGAACTATTAATAAATAAAGATAATTTGAGATTAAGTTTGCACTGTACAGCATACCCCTTTAAGGAGGAAATCTTGTTTAAATTAACCCATTAAAATAACATGAGAAGTTATTGTAGAGCCGCCTAGCATTTCAGCTATAGTCATGCGACTTGGAAGTGGTGAATACAGTAAAGAAACATTGTTTGGTCTTTGTATATCCTTCTGTTTTCCTCTTTCAGTGAGTGTATGGGAAGGGGAAATAAAAAGAATTACTTCCCACTGTTGGCGACAGGGAACTAATGAGAAACTGCCTTTCTTTAAACAGATCTTATAGATGTTGCATCTGAGGAGCCACCTCTTAAAAATGAAGATTTAACGGTATAGTCCAATCACCTTTTTATGAATTGCTAAAATCTAATGAGACACTTAATATTATCTTACTTATATTTGCTTTGAGAGCACAATACTTCACAAAATCCCAGCTGGGCTAATGACAGCTAAGTAACGCTTCCTTCCGAATATGTTTCAAGACCAATTAAAAAGTGTCTGAGATTTTACAAAAACATAGTCTTGCTGTCTGCTAATAATATATTTAAAGAAAACCAGCTTTGCTTCATGCATAAACCATGATAATTATGCCCAGTTATTTATAGTTAGAAATCTGTACAGCATCATCAGGGACAAACTCTAAGAATGGACGGTTTGCATGGCTGCTGCTGTTTTCTGTGGGCATTTCAGTTTTCATGTTATTGCTAATGTTGCTTTGCTAATAAGTGTTAGATCTGTGGAAGAACTGAAGAAACAAAATTGTTTTGGGATACTTGGGCATGTGACCTCCCTTATATTTAATTGGTTCAGTGGTGGTATTCATCTGGTTCTCTCCGGATTGTGCAAACCAGTAGCGGCAGCTGCAGGAGGCTCTGCCCACGTAATGCATGACTACTGCACATGTGCAGAAAGCCATGCACATGTGCAGAGATGAGCATGCACAAACATGCTCGTTTTTGCAAACTGGTAGGGAAGGTAAGTGAATCCCACCTCTGAATTGGTTCGCTGGTTTTAGTATAACCCATTGTGGGGTTTTACCTGGAGATATTTCCTTATACAACCGCTTTTGATTGGCAATGGCAAGATTTACATTTAAAATCTTCAGCATAGCAAAGCTTATTTTTCCCCTTGAGGTCTGGAAATCCTTGCCTTGGATGGACTTTTGGCTTATAAGGATTTAACTGTGACTCCAAATATCAGAGATCTTTGGCAGGACATAATTCATGTCTCCACCTATTTTCTGGTATGGAAATGACTAAATGATTTGTAGGCACACTCCCAAGTCTTTGAATTATACAGGAAGTAGAAGGTAAGCAGATGTTTTTGATACTTTATGATCTGCAATGTCGGCTTCTTGAGATTTCAAAGTCGGTGGAAGTGTTATTTCTTTATATGGTGCCTTTAAAACCTGCAACAGCCAAAGTGGTTTCCTCCTCCTCCTTTTATAATGAGCTATCCTTGTTGTTGCCGAACTTGCAAAATACATTTCTTGAATTTATACTACTTTCCTGAAGTACTGGATGTGTCCTTGACTGTTAAGATTTTTATAAAAGCTCTGGTTTGTTATTTGAGAATATTGGACAAGAGCTTATTGTAAAAACAGATATTCTATTCTGAGTGGCTAATTTTGCTTGACAGTTTAGAAAAATTAATGTTACATTCTGAAATGAACCAGAGCAGCAAATGCTTTTGAAAAATATATTGCGTTATGAATTTTTTCAACACAATTTATTATAGTATTATTTCCATTTGTTTGTAGTTTCACCAAGAACATATAATTCATCCACAGGAAAATGAAGATGAGAATGTATTGGATTTAGGTAAGAATTTTTTTCAGCTGTGTGCTTGTATTTTAAAATCCCATTTATTATCATTTGTAAATGGAAATTACTTTCTGATGGCCTGAAGTGATAGGTTGCAAATAATAGTGCTGAAACTTGTCTCTCTTCTGTCATCTCTTCTGTGCACAAGGATGCATTAATTCAAGATTGGTGCTGTGTTGTTTTGTCACACAGATATTGGGTAAGTCTTCACAAGTTGAAGCAATTAACTATTCATTTGTTGATAACTCCAGGAGAAACAGTGCAAATAATGTGTTTTGCATATCCTCTGAAGCTATGCTGTGTAGTTGCATATGGGTGGGTATAGCCATTTTGCCCTGTCTTTTCATTCTTCAGAAGTATACCTCTCCATCTTAGTCAAGATACCATGGCACCATGGTACTTTCCTCTTCATTGCTTTGAAGAAAGGGGCTGACATTTGCCTGAAGAAAGAGCAGTTGATTTATTGTTGTTTAATTATTGACTTCATAGAGACCCATGTGATTTCTAACCAGTCTTGCTGATTTCTCACAAGCAAAGTGAATGGGGAAACCAACAGAATTTCTAGGCAGTATTACTTTCTGTGCTGATGTGGAATTCCAGGAGTGGGAGTACCAGTTTATCTGAAAGTTGATATTAAATGCAGAATTGAATATTGAAATGATTTTTACATATTTCTTTTGAACAATAAGCATATACAGATAATCTTCGACTTATGATCACGTTTGAGCCCAAAATTCCCCTTCCCAAGCAAGACAATGGTTAAGTGAATTTTGCCCCAGTTTATGACTGTTGTTGCCTTGAATATTAAGTGAATTACTGTAGTTGTTAATAAGACAGTTATTAAGTGAATTTGGCTTGATCTATTGACTTTGCTGGTCAAAATGGGGATCACATGCTCCTGGGACTCTGCAAACCATCATAAGTACATGCCGATTGCCAAGAATCTGAATTTTTGACCACATGAGCATAGAGATGCTGCAACAGTCGTAAGTCTGAAAAATAGTCCTAAGTCACTTTTTTCAGTGCTGTTGTAACTTTGAATGGTTGTAAGTCGAGGACTACCTGTAGAAACCACTGCTGAATAAGTCATTTTTTAAAAGTACATTCTAAATTGGTCCTAGTTAATTTATTAATTATAAATAGACAGTACTTATGGGGATTTCCATGATGAAACCAATATTTCAGACTTCTGGCATTAATTTCCACTTTATACTTTATACATTTCTTCATGTAATTTTAGTTATATTTAGACTAAAGGAGAAGATAATCACATCAGTGTGAAAACATGTCGGTATATGTTTTAGTAATAGAAAGCATGTAGATGTTTTGGGTTTCTTTTTGTTTGCTCTCACATTTATTTCTTTTCAGCCACTTTATATATTGATCTTTATATATTTATCTCTCTCTATATATATTTATATATTGACTTTATACATTTACATTAATTCATTAAATCTGCACAAGCACATTTCATAGTTACTAGTTCTCTGGATGAGGACAGATTTTGTCCAATATTCTTAAAGAGTTTTTCTGCAATTCTGGATTCTACTTCCATTTTTCCAATGCTCTTCCTTGAAAGCTTTACAGTTTGGCTGTAGAACATGGGCAAAGAAGTGGTAGCCAGGGACTAAATGTGATTAAATGATTTGCTGTGTTGACTAATTCTAAAATGTTTGAAATTAATGATGCTGCATTAACCTAGTGTTATTTCAAAGGCATATTACAGGAAAATGAGTGCTGTTCCTATTTTTGTTTGAAATGAAAGTAAGGAACGGAGAAAAGTGACAAGGAGAAAAAGCAGAACACAGTTTAAGTGAAGAAGGAAAAGGAAAGGAGTCCTTGAGGATTTTGCTCTGCTAGTCGTTGCCGGCATTTATCTCTGTTTGAAGGCTGCTGACCCAGCGCTATCTGAAGACGTTTCTGTGGCCATGTGGCCAGCATGACATCACGGACCACTGTTTCCTCCCCACCAAAGTCATACCTATTTATTTACTTGCATTTGCATGCTTTCAACATGCTAGGTGGGTAGGAGCCAAGCAAAGACAAATGCTCACCCTGTTGTGTGACTCGGGCCATCGACAAACCCAGCGTCTTAACCACTGAGCCATTGCATCCTTCCAGTGAAGTGAAGAAGACTAAACAAAAATTAGAAAAGAAAACTAAGGAATAATAGCTGGAGGTGGTAAAAAGATAGTATGATATGGAAATAAACAAGAAAGAAGAACAAGTTCTGGATGTTAATTAAGCAAGACACACACTGGAGATGACCGAAATAAAGTAAGGGATTGATGAGACAAATAAAATGGGCAAAAATGGGCTTCTCTGCCACTGCATTAGCTCAGGTTATTACATTGTGTCAGTTTCCTAGGCAGTGATGGACTTTATCTTATGTTAGCTGGTTAAAAAGTACTGTTCAGAAAGTAAATTAAATTCCAAACTGTAGCCAAATGTTTCTATTTCTCCTTAGCCCAGGGGTGTTAAACTTGCGGCTCACCGGCTGGATGCATCACACGCTGCCCACACCCATGCCTGATTTGGTGAAGGGGAAAAAAGGTACGTCACGTGACACCGCTGTGACACCGCAAGTTTGACACGCCTGCCGTAGCCTCTCTGTTAAAAACATTGTTTCCGGTCTCTATTATCTCTTTACAGAATGATTATCCATATTTTTGTGAGGAAGGGAAGAGCTGTAGCTAAATAAGTGCTAAGTATATATCACTGCCTTGCATGAAGAAGGTCCAGATAACATCTCTGTCATTTCTAGTTAGGGCTCTGCTCCTTGGAGTATTTGCTAGCCAATGTAGGTAGTCTTGGGTTAAATGGATCAGACTCTGTATAAAGGAGATTCCCTAAACTTCTATTCTAGATAATATTATCCTATCTTCATATTAAATTTGAAGATATTGCTTATAAAAAACATTTGGCACTCAACAGCAAAGAAACATACAGGAAAAATTGACAGGTGTTTTGAAGTGGTGCACCACACATTAATAGTTTCTAATTATATCTTATCTTGCTGCTTTATCATACACATTTCAGAAGAATTCCCATACATTTAGCTTAATATTAAAAGAAGTTGCAGATAGAGATTTCACAAGTCAAACTGTTGATGACTCTTCTGGTGACTGTGGACACAATCATGAAATTTTATTATTTATTTTATTTATTTATTTTATTAAATTTCTATACCGCCCTTCTCCCGAAGGACTCAGGGTGGTGAACAGCCAGAAGCTAAAACACAGAGATACAAAAATTTAAAATAGATTAAAAACGAATTAAATAATTTGGCTGAATTTAAAATACCCCATAATTTAGACAGATTAAAATTTGTATTTAAAATTTATATTTAAAAGGGGAGAAGATTTAGGCCAGGCCAGCTTGATGAAATAAAAACGTTTTAAGCGCGCGACGGAAGGTGCGCAGATCCGGGATCCTCCGTATCTCTGGGGGGAGCTCATTCCAGATCGTAGGTGCCCCCACAGAGAAGGCTCTCCCCCTAGGGGCCGCCAGTCGACATTGTTTGGCCGATGGCACCCGGAGGAGCCCCTCTCTATGGGAGCGTACTGGCCGGTGGGAGGCTATTGGTGGTGGTAGCAGGCGGTCCCGTAGATAACCAGGTCCTAAGCCATGGAGCGCTTTAAAGGTGGTAACCAGAACCTTGAAGCGCACTCGGAAGACCACCGGGAGCCAGTGCAGCTCGCGCAGGAGAGGTGTTACATGGGAGCTCCACATTGCTCCTATAACCACCCGCGCGGCAGAACTCTGCGCCAGTTGGAGCCTCCAAGTGCACCTCAAGGGGAGCCCCATGTAGAGAGTGTTACAATAGTCCAGATGAGGGGTGACAAGGGCATGAGTGACTGTGTGTAGGGAGTCCCGATCTAGAAAGGGACGCAACTGGCGGATCAGGCAGACCTGATGAAAAATCCTCCCGGACTTCCGGTTTGCTGCTGGCCGCCGCCAGACGTTCCTTTGGGATCGTCAGCTTCCATTGCCTGTCAGAGCCGCCTTCACAGCGGAATGGCGGCTCGAAAAAACTCCGTTTCCAAGAGGAAACGGAGATAGAGCCGGCAGGGGTGGGTAGAACTCTCTGCAGAGTCCCAAAAGTTTTTTTTTTACTTTTGGGACGGAGCGGATGAGAAGCCCCACATCCCCTGCCGCTGCTCCGGGCTTTGGGAGACCTCTGCTTATGCAGAGCCAGGCGTCAAGAGCAAGCCTGCGAACTTAACAGAATAATCAAAGAAAATGCGAGCTGGACCCTTAATACTGAATCGCAAGTATTTTACCCTTTAAAAAACTATTTAAGAGGAAAGAGGAGAGGAAAGGGGGAAAAAGAGCCTTTTAAAATGGCGTCTGCCGTTGCTGGAGAAGGGCTGAAAGGGAAAGTCCTTCCGTTTCTTATTACTACAATGTAGCGGAATAAATATCACTGGCTACATTTGTAGATAAAACCTCGCTCCTGTGTCTTCTCTTGCTGTTGATTGAAAAGAAGTTTTTTTTTTGTTTTTTTTTTTTGCTTTTTTAAGGGAAAGTCCTTCCGTTTTCTATTTTTTCTCTCTTCTTTGCTAAATCTTGTCTGTGTGGGAAATGGCATCGGGACCTACACAGCTGGACAAACGGGGGGGGGGAACTTCCCCCATTAAGAAACTGCACCAACAAATTGTAACTCTCCAGTGTCAGAAACCTGATTTTAATATAATAGACTTTCTCCTTGAAGAGATTGTAAGAAGGGATGAGATTGTGAACCAGCAACTTGAAAAATTTAAGCAGGAAATTAAAGAAATTGGTGAATTGGTGAAATCAAAGTTTGACTTTTTGAATCAAAAGATTTTAAAATCAGCTAATGGTCTATCAGATTTTCTGATTCGGGTGGACGCAAAGACTAAATTATTAGAATCTAAAATGAAGGAAACGGAGGAGAATTTGGATGACAAGATTCAAAAAATTAAAAAGCACTTGGTAAATATTCAGGATAATAGTCCAGAAGACAAATCTAAAATGGAGGCTGACCAAAAGACTGGTAATGGAGAAAATGTGCAACAGAGGATTGAAAGAGAAGTTTTAATGATTCAATATAATTTTACAGAATACGCAATTAGACTGAGAGGCCTGCAGGAAAATAATAGAGATGACTTAAGGAAAATATCTTCTGAAATTCTGGCTGGGATTTTAAAGGTTCAACCTGATGAAGTGTTTTGCAGGATTGATAGAATTTACAGAATTAACTCCTGGTTGGCAAAGCAAAGGCAATTGCCTAGAGATGTGGTGATTTATTTTACAGATAAAGAAATTAGGAATAATATTGTGCAGAACTCTTTTAATTCTACTTTGCAATTTCATGGAAGAAAGATTTGGATTTTTAAGGAGCTCCCGACTAAAATGCTAATGGAGAGGAAGAAATTTGGCTTTCTAGTGACTGAGTTAAAAAAAAAAATCCTATTCAGGTGGGACACGCCAGTTGGTTTAATACTGAGATATCCAGGAGTAAGATATCAATTGAACACTGTTGAAAAAGCAGAAGATTTTTATCAAAAATTTTTAAAAATGAATGTAACACCTTTAGGCATAATACAGGATAAGCAAAAGGAGTTGGAAACAAAAGGAATATATCAAAATACAGAGGCTGTGGCAGATAAATTGTCTTTGGATTCCCTGGATACCCCAGCTGGTCTGTCTATAAATAAGAGAGTAGTGTCATCCGACACCAAGCTGATGAACCATCAAGTCACAGACAAGTGCGCAAATCAACCAGTTGATATACAAGTGACGGAGAAGAAAGATGAGATGATAAAACTAACCCAACAAGAACAACCCATAAAGCAGAATGAAAATCGACCAGCCGATACACAATCGGTAGGCAAGAAACGAGGATGGAAATTCAACCCGCAAAAGAAAAAGAAAAGAAATAGATCTCATAGAAACAGCAGTTTCTAAACCATGCAACATTGAAGCCAGGGACTTTAAAAAATGAATGAATATTTGAAAAGATAGTGGAGGCGAACAATTGTTTAATACTATCCTGAGGATTGTGGCAGATCTCTGCAATGCCGTGATTTTGGGATGTGAAAAGAGCCTCACCTTGTTGGATTTGAATCATCTACTTTGGATTTTTTTTTTTTTTGGTAAATATATTATAATTATTTTGAGTTATAAGGCAGGAGAGTTACACCGGGGCATGCAGAAGATCTGGATGTTACCCATTAGGATGATGGGAATTAATAATCCTGATGAATACCACAACTATAACCATATGGATATAATTATAATGTCACTCGGGTGGTTGTTTTTACTTTTATATAGATGCGAGGATATCTACTACTGATGGGGGCAGAAGATGATTGAAGATTTTGAACAAACTGTTGCACCAGCATGTTATTTTACCCTATTATGGGTGATGGATTTAACAATCCAGTGGAAAGACACCAAAGAAGATATTATATGGATTATAAATTTAAAGTTATTGTCTTTTTTCTTTTTACAAAATGGAATGCATATATAGATATGTGTATATTTTAGCATAGTGGGCAGTGGATTATAATTAGAATTAGAACTGTATTGCATGATCTTGCAGGAATTGAAGGGTTGAAATAGGTTAGTTTGGGGAGTGGAGGAATTGGAGGAATGGATAGAACTGAATAAATGTTAAATTTGGATGTAGGGAGAAGGCCGCCTTAAAATGTTATATTATTAATATATATAAAAGATTAAATGTTAAACTGTAATAATATACTATAAGTTTAGGGGAGGAGAAAAAGGGCAGATTATTGTAAAAATGGGAGTTATAAGAATAATATGCTAAGGGTCAGTATTCTGAGGAGGGAGTAAGGGAAAGGAAAGATATTATGTATGTAACTAGTTATGAAATAGCCTATTGTTGTGAAGAAGTCACAGGGGGGGATGGGTGGAGAGGGGGGGTTAGGGAAGAGGGGGGGAAAGGGGGAAAACTTGTATTTGAAAACTTTTTCAATAAAAAAAAAAAAAAAGAAAAATCCTCCCGGTCACAGCCGTCAAGTGCTCTTCTAAAGACAGCCGTGAATCCAGGAGGACGCCCAAGTTGCGAGCCCTTTCCGTGGGGACCAATGATTCACCTCCAATAGTCAGCGATGGCACCAGCTGACTATATCGGAACATCGGAAACCACAGCCACTCAGTCTTGGATGGGTTGAGCCTGAGCCTGTTCCTCCCCATCCAGATCCGTACGGCTTCCAGGCACCGGGACATCACTTCAAGGGCATCGTTGGGATGGTCCGTTTTCTTGGCAATAATATGGAAATAGCTTCCCATTGTCTTCTGGGGAGTTTTCCAAATTTCAGTTTAGTTTAGAGCCTAATGACTTTCTATCTGAATACAAACTAGGCCTGAGATTGGTTGGTTTTTAGAAACTAGAAAAAGTTAGTTAAGTGCTATTATTGTTAAGACACTTCACATTAAAATAGCAGCAATACTTTAAAAAGCTAAATGCTTATCCTATTTTAAAATATTCCTAAACCCTGAATGTTTATGTTCTTTTATAAAATAGGTATAGGAATCTTTTAATAGAAATACATTCCATTTCTAAAACTCAAAATTTATAATGCCCAGTATTCTAATAGACAAAGATATGGAATGATAAAGGGCTGCAATTTTAATTAATAAGAGTCTGATAAAACACTTTTAACGTTCATGTGATTTGGCAGCCAATGTTTTTATTTTGCTGAGTTCCTTGGCTTATATTTCTGAGGAGGTGAGACATTCTACCGGCCACAGCTTGCTCTTCAAGAGATAAAAAGCACAGAGGCCAGATTGTTGGCATCATTCACAGTGTGACCAAGGTAGCAAAAGAAGATTTTAAGGAGTCTGCTTTTCGGGTGGGTTTTAGATTCTTCAGTAATTCCCATTTAATTGCTCATCACTTTCAGACATTGAACAGAGTGATCTGCTGCATTGTGAGAACCACTTGGGTTATACTGGAGTCTGCAAACTTTGCTTTCAATATCCCCATTCTTTAAAGTCAGTTTCTTAGTAGGATTATAAAGGATTTTAGTTAATCCCCCTTCTCCCCGGAAAGTAGATATGACAATAGAAAAGGGATTTGGAATGAACATTTGCATGCTATCCTTTAGGGTGTCTTCTCCAATTAGACATCTTCTACATATATTGGTCTACAATCACATCATAACAAAGGAGGCTGATGGGAATTGAAGTCCAACATACTTAGATAATTTTGAGTGAGGCAGTTTATGGATATATGCCAAGCTAGGAAAATTAAACTAAACTCTACATCCCAGTCTTATTAACTGGATTTTGTGAGTATTGAAAAATGTATTTCAAGAAATACATGCCCAATAAAATTAGATAATCCAATACTATATTGGATATCAATTTCGAAATCAAAGAACTATAGTTTATCATTATGGTAATAAACTACTGAATGTCCTTGTTCCTACCACCTTAGCTCGGAGTTTGAGTTTCAACATTTTGCTTCCCTTTTTATTAGCCATGGTTCAAAAACCTCTGCACATGCCCAAGATGGCGGCTCTTCACTGAGTTCGCGGTTCCGATGGGGTGATGCCTGTGGCTTTTTGGGGATCCTCGGGGGGCCGGATTGAACACCTATGGCCCCTGCCCAGCTAAGGGAGTTTTTTCCAGTCAATTGAGAGCTTTCCCGGCTTTCGGGACGCTCTGGCCTGGGAAAGGTCGGCGTTTACAGAGGACAGTGTGAGGCGGTGGTATCGGCCTGGATGGCTGCGGTGGCTGACTCTGCATTGCTGGTGGCGGCTGCCGGAGTGGCATCGATACGGCAGTGGCGGCAGCACGGCATTCTTGTCGGATCCTTGTCGGGACCCGGGACGCCTCGGAAGATGTCTGTTGAGGCGAGGGGAGGATGAGGACGATGGCGGGGAGGCTGGCAGCGGCGGTGGTGTCGACAGTGGCCGCAATGGTGACCGCTGGGATGGCACAGAGATGGCAGCTGCAGCCTGACGGCTAGAAGTGAGATGGCGGGGGATACTTTCAGCAGCCTTCATCTGGGAACTGCCTGGGCGATCGAGGGGTGTTTGGCTACCTTTGGAGGGCCAGCCCCCATGACGACCCAGAGGCCTCTACAGTAATCTGGTGATCTGGTGGAGGCTGAGCTTGGGGAGCGATCCTGACTGATGGATGATCTGGGGTGGTTGGAGGGGGCAGAAGATGACTGAGGGATGTCGCTCTGGTGCCTTGTTGCCCTGTGCTCCCTCCTTCCTTCCTTTTGGCCTGGTTTCAGGCCTATCGCTCGCTGCCCTGCTTATTCTCAGTCGGCCTGAGGGTATCTCCCTTTTCTGCTTCCAACTTGGCCTCTCCTGATATGGCTGCTACATCGTTCCCATGGACTGACTTTTGTCCTGGAGCCCGTAGACTGGCTTTACTCCATCTGTCTCTCCTTAGCTGTATGGGGAGCTGCAACTGAGATACGAGCACTGAGGGAGCCGGTTTTCAGCTGCTGTTTCACCACTGGTTCCATCGATCTCCCAGACCATTTTGCTGGGCCAGCCACCATGAGAGGGTGGCATGGTTATTTTCTCGCAGTTGTCGTAATGGTGTGAGACTCCTCCCACTGTCATGAGAGGGCAGTGGAGTCCAGCTTGCCTGTGCCTCAGCTTTGCACTTCTCTCTGTTGGATTTTTTAGATCATTGTTGTGGACCTCCTTGGCCATAGGCCATCACTCACCTTGGTTACCGGATGTATTCAGTGATAGAGCTCCTTGCACTGCGAGACTCCCCCGCTCTCACAGGTTTGGCCCTCCACTCTATCGAGGGCCTACCTTGATGATGGGTTTTGGAACCCTGGCATGCGGCGAAGAGGAGGCTGAGGGGTTTTTTGGTTAAATTGTTTGTTAATATTTTAAGGGGTCCCGGGAGGGGGGGTCTTATTATGTGAATGGACCTGGGGGGGGTCCTTACAGATCGGCATACCAGTCTGTCGGATGGTCCTGGTGCAGGGGACGGGGAGGGGGGTCGGATGGGGTACAGGGGGATGAGGGTCATTTTATCACCGTGGTGGTTGGGAGGGGTAGAGGTAGGGGGTGTAGAGGGCCTAATGGCATCTGAGGGACGTGCTCCTGCTCTTGACAGGCGGTGACTCACCCTGGCCCTCTTAGCTCTTCCTGCTCCCTCGGGGGGTTGGATGTGCGGAATCCGGGACTCCAACTGGTGTATGTTAATGCCAGGTCCGTTGCGAATAATCGAGTTCTTATTGATGAGGGGGGCGCGGACCTGGCGTGCATCACGGAGACCTGGCTGGGACCGGAGGGAGGGGTTCCCCTCTCTGATTTATCCCCTCCAGGTTTTCGTATGCTGCACCAGCCGCAACTCCATGGAAGGGGTGGGGGAGTGGCGGTTGTTCTTAGGGAAAGTCTTAGTCCTAAGGAGGTCACTGTCCCTCAGATAGGCGGTAGTGAATCCCTATTGTTGAAATGGAACCCTGGAGTACAGTTGGGCTTGTTGATCATGTACCTGTCTTCCAGCTGCGTATCTTCGGCCCTGCCCGCACTATTCGAAGTCATTGCCGAACTGACAGTCGAGCTCCCCAACTTGATAGTTGTGGGAGATTTTAACCTCCTGTCAGTTGGCGAGACATCCGAGCTGGTTCGGGAGTTCATGGCCTCCAAGACGACCATGGACCTGACTCAAGTTGTACAGGGCCCAACTCACAATGGGGAGCACACTCTTGACCTGATTTTTATCTCTGGGCAGTGGATTAATGCTCGGGCTAGGGGGGTTCTATCCATTCAACCCCTGTCATGGACCGACCATTCCCTTCTTACGCTGGACTTTCCATCCGTCAACACTCACCGCTGGAGGCGGAACTGACTCGTTGGTTCCGCCCCAGGCACCTGATTGACCCTGATAGGTTCCTGACGGAGCTTGGGACATTTCCCACATCCTTATCCTGCGATTTGCCAGAGGCCCTGGTTGATGCCTGGGAATGGGCTGCCGCCGGAGCACTGGATTGAATCGCCCCATTGTGGCCTCTCCGCCGACAGGGATCCCGGGTAGCTCCATGGTTCTCTGAGGAGCTCAGGGAGATGAAGCGTCAGAAGAGATGACTAGAGGGCTGTTGGAGATCTTCCCGTTCTGAATCTGATTGAACACAGTTAAGAACCTATATTAGGTCTTATCTTGTGGCGATGGAAGCAGTGAAACGTGATTATTTCGCCGCTCTTATTGCGTCTGCAGAGAATCACCCAGCAGCCTTGTTTCGAGTGACCCACTCTCTTCTTAATCAGGGAGCGAGGGAGGATCCCTTGCAGGGCAGTGCTGAGGATTTCGTTCAATTCCTGCAGACTCCAACTGGGCGGGGTCCGACGGGGAGATGGGAGCAAGTCTTGATGGTAACATCTGGGTTGACTTTGACCCTGTGTCCTTGGATGAAGTGGACAGGATTGTGGGAAGGTTGGGGGCCTCAACGTGTTTGTTGGACCCATGTCCGTCCTGGCTTGTTGCGGCAACCAGAGAGGTGAGTGGAGACTGGATCCAGGCGATTGTCAATGCTTCGTTGAGGGATGGAGTCTTCCCCGCCACCCTTAAGGAGGCGGTGGTTCGACCCCTCCTCAAGGAGCCTGCCCTGGATCCGGCCTCCCTAAACAACTTTCGTCCCGTCTCCAACCTTCTCTTTATAGCGAAGGTTGTTGAGTCCGTTGTGGCATACCAACTTCCACAATTCCAAGAGGAAACGGACTATCTAGACCCGTACCAATTGGGCTTCAGGCGCGGACACAGCACGGAAACAGCATTGGTTGCCCTGGTGAATGATATCTGGCGGGCCCAGGACAGGAGTTATTTCTCTGTTCTGGTCCTACTTGACCTCTCAGCGGCTTTTGATACCATCGACCATGGTATCCTACTGCGACGACTCGGGGAGTTGGGTGTGGGGGACACTTTTTACAGTGGTTCTCCTCCTACCTCTTGGGTCGTACCCAGTTTGTTTGGGCAGGGGGACAGAAATCCTCCTCTAGGCCCCTCATTTGTGGGGTGCCTCAGGGTTCGGTCCTCTCCCCCCTGCTCTTTAACATCTATATGAAGCCGCTGGGTGAGATCATTCGTAGTTTCGGGGTGAGCTATCACCAGTATGCTGATGATACTCAGCTTTACATCTCCAATCCAGGGATGTCCTTTCTGTGATTCTAAGTGCCTGGAGGCGGTGCGGGTTTGGATGGGTAGGAACAGGCTCAAACTCAACCCCTCCAAAACCGAGTGGCTGTGGATGTCGGCATCCCAGGATCTAGTGGCCCCATCACTTTTGATGGGAGAGGAGTTGCTTGCTCCCTCTGAAAGGGTTCGCAATCTTGGTGTCCTCCTGGATTTGCGGCTGTTTCTAGTTGACCATCTGATGGCTGTGACCATGGGGGCTTTTGCACAGGTTCACCTGGTGCGCCAGTTGCGACCTTTCCTAGATAGGGATGCCCTCCATATGGTCACTCAGGCTCTCGTTGTCTCCCGTCTAGACTACTGCAACGCCCTCTACATGGGGCTACTCTTGGGGTGCACCCGGAGGCTCCAACTGGTCCAGAATGCGGCCGCATGGGTTGTTACGGGAGCTTCCCGTTACTCCCGTGTTACACCTCTCCTGCGTGAGCTGCACTGGTTGCCGGTGGTCCTATGGATCTGCTTCTGGGGTACTTGCAGGATCACCTCCTATCGGCCTCCCACCGCCCGGTGCGCGCACATAGGACTGCCCTCCTCCGGGTGCCATCGACCAGACAATGTCGGCTGGTGGCACCCAGGCTGAGGGCTTTCTCTGTGGCTGCTCAGACCCTCTAGAACGAATTACCCACTGGGCTCTGGACGGCCCCTGACCTCCGTTCCTTCCGCAAGGAGCTGAAGACATGGTTTTTTAATCAAATTGCCTGATCTGTTGGGAGTTTTATTTTAATCGTTGGGGTTTTTATCGACTTTTTAATGTGATATTTATTGTTGTTTTATCTTGTGAGCCGCCCCGAGTGCTTCGGGAGAAGGGCGGCATATAAATATTATAAAATAAATAAATAAAATAAATAAATAAACATTACCTTTGCATTCAGATTATTAATTATGCTTGGTTTTAAGAACAATTACTTGAAACAAGTGAACTCCCAAATCATAGTTTTAGAATGTGGCTTGTTTTAATTAATCATGATTAAGAGCAAGCATGGTTAGCCTTCTGATATAAAATCTTTTGCATTAAAGTGATTTTGACAGTGAAAATTCCCAGTGATAACCAGTTAAAGAGCTATAGGATGTATAGCTTCAGAGCATTTCTGCAACATCTGTTTATACCTCCTGAAAGTAGCTGTATCTTTTGTATCTGTGCAGTTGCCCTCTGCTCTGTATTTTTTCTATTATTCCAATTCCCTTTTTACATATATTAACATTTTAAATGAGATTTATAACTAATGTAATATAATAGTAATATAACTAGTGAGTGCTTTGAATGTCAGGTGGAGCTGACAGAGATTGTTAAATAAAGAATTATTACTTATCAAACTCTGGAGCACTATGACTGCGGTACGTTGAGAATCAAGTCACGACATGATAGTGTTTTCAAAGCGCTAAAGGCTGCTTTGTATTTTAAAATATAAGATTTTTTTATTCCTAATATAATAAGATAAGATTTATAGATAATCAAATACAGGAAATTGGATTATGTTTTAGATGAGAAAGAGTGATAGAAGAATTGTTTAACTGTCTGAACTATATTTCAAGAAAAATGATCAGGAAGGCAATTTATTAGGTCCTAACTTCCTTTTAAAAGGAAAGGAGAGAAAACATAGATAAAACTGTACATACAGTTTATATAGTATGAATTCCATAACTGTATGCTTGCTTCCATTTAACATTAAAACATCTCTTTTTCCAAATACTTATTTGGCTTCTTTTTTCAATATGCTGAGATTTCAAAAGTTTGTTCTATCAAGAAAATACTTCGCTTGAGACTGCGTGCAAAATAAATTCTCGCATATTCCAGGAATATGAATTCGGATGATCTTGCAACTAATGGAAACACAGCTTCTTCTTTCTCGGACTTCCTTGCATTTTCATCTGTTTGCTTTGATGCGTGGATTACTGCTTGCCTTTCAAATCATAATTGGAAACAATTGCTTTGAAGTGGACTCCCACTTGTAGACTTATGTGGTAATATTAACCAAAATTTGCTGACCTAGAAATGACCACAGCAAGTAACTAAGCTACAGTCAAAAAGTGAAACGTACATATTATGGACATGTTTGGACATGATAATATGTCTTATCACAAATCCATCTGGAGATTCCCTCAACCATCTTCCTTTTGTCCAAATGTATAAATCAGAGAGGGAACCTCTGATTGTTTCAAGCTTTTTTGGATTTGTTCCAGTGGACAATGTGGCAATCTCAAAACAAATGAGTGATTTACTGCAGTTCATGTGCAGCCTACTTGTGGAAGTAATTTTAGCTACCATAAGATACGTTATTCAAACATAGTTGGTGAGCAAAGATTAAAGTTTGGTGAGATTGTGATTAATTATTAATTTCTAGAGTTTGGAAGTTTGTTCAAATTGAGCTTGCTGGTGGGCAGAGAAAGGGTATAAGATATATTTTTTGCCTTTTCTAGAAAAGTGCTTCTTGGTATTAGTTTAACAAGAAATGCTCTTGTGCCATTTTAAACAATAGCACATATTTCCTAGAATAAACCTTTGTAGGCAAGACACGACTCTTCAGTCTTCAAGAATTCATATATATTGAATATTCAAAGTTCTTTTTTAATGAGTTGTGAAGCTGTCACCTTCTCTATTGCAGCAAATGTTTCAAGAGGCGAGGGTTAATTTTTTGAACTGAGCAATCTATCCCATGATATAGCCATTCCCTATGATCAGTTTCTAGGCAACTTGGGATGCTTTTTCTCTTTTGGCTTGGCATGAGAAATAAAGCAAGAGTTGCTAGTTGGAAGAATGTTTTGGTTGCTTGGCTATTCAACAAATCTTCCCTATCTTCCCATGCTTCTTTGTGATCTGCAAAGTTTGTAGAATACCATTGAGATGAATTAAAAAAACAACAACAATTGGATTTTTCTCTTCCAGGTAGAGATTGGCTGTGTTTTGAAATTGTCCAGTTTCTTCTGTTTTGATAGACACCATTTTGCTAGAATAATCTGTAGCTGTTCCTTTCCCCCCATAATGCATGTTTCTATCACCAGTATGACACTGTTATACTACATAGCCTTTCATTGGCAACTTTTCTGATTGCCTTTGATTTTTTTTCCCAAGCATTTCAAAGGGCTTTTCTAGTGACTCTTGCCTTCGTGTTATGTCTCCAAAATATATGTCTTGTATTCATTATTGAGCACCCTGCTTTTACTTTGTCCAGTATTAAATAATTCAAGTTATTCAGTCCAAAGGATTCTCAACATTTATCCAGTGCCACAATTCCAAGGCGTTAGTTTTTTCTTCATTCACCCTTTGAGCTTTCACAGCCATATATTTCAGTTGAGAAAGCTGTAGTCCTGACAATACATAACTTAGTTGGCAGCCTTAGCTTTCTGCACCCTACTAGGCTTGTCATGCTCTTTTTCCCAAGAAGCAAATATCTCTTTAGCTCATAGCTACAGTTTCCAACGCTGTGAACATTGAGCCATGAAGATAAAGATGTTCCTCCATGCTCCATACATCACATTTTTCTGCACATGGTTGGCATTGCTTGTAGACACAAACCTATGGGTTTATTCTTTTTTTTTGAACACTAAGCAGCAGGCCAGCTTTGCACTCTGGTCTTTTACTTTCAGCAAGGCATCCTTTAAGTGTCCCTTGCTTCCAGCCATCAGACTGTTGTTTTTTTTAAAATTTGATTTATATGCCACCCTTCTCCGGAGACGCAGGGCGGCTTACAGTGTGTTAAGCAATAGCCTTCATACTTTTGTATATTTATACAAAGTCAGCTTATTGCCCCCA
The DNA here is from genome assembly GCA_022577455.1 of Arizona elegans. Lineage (NCBI taxonomy): Eukaryota > Metazoa > Chordata > Lepidosauria > Squamata > Colubridae > Arizona > Arizona elegans. The sequence continues at coordinate 63,019,833 of JAKOOJ010000008.1, forward strand.
CAAACTGGGTCCTCAATTTACCTACCTAAGAAAGGATGGAAGACTGAGTCAACCTTGAGCCTGGCAAGATTCGAACTTACTTTAAGTTTGAAAGAACTTCGAAAGAACTTAACACCAGACAGCTGGTGTTAAATTCAAGTGCCTTGTCTGCAGAGCTATCCAGGCTCCTTGTCTGCAGAGCTATCCAGACTGTTAATTTTTCTCCTGGCAGTTTTAATTCCAATGTCTACTTCTGCTAATCTAACATTTTCCATAATAAAGTCTTTGTAATAGTGTATAACCTGGGTCATTCTATCACCTATTTTGAACTATTTGATCGCTCCATATTCTGTTATGACTGTTGCTGCCTGGTCACCAAACACATTCTTCCTTAGAGAGGTGAGGTGACCTGGTACAATCAATTTTTTAAAGGCAGTCTACAGCTTAAGGTTTTTTTTTAATAAGCAGTAAAAGTTATTTAATAAGGGTTAAAATGGGCATTTTTTGACAACTCTTGCTTTTTCCATTACCCACCAAGTGTTAATAAGGGACCTGGGGCACTCCTGCCTCTTTTGAATCCAACTTGTATGTCTGGTTGTTCTCACTCCATGTTGTTGAAATCTGGATTACAAAATCTTATTCATAATCTTACTAGCACAAGCATGCAAGAAGCACAATGTTTCAACAGTTCGAGCATTTTTAGCAGTTCCTTTTTTTCTCCTGTCAATGATGCTAACATGCATACATTATTCCAGAGATTAGTTTCCTAGCCATAATAAAAATAGGAAAGAGTGGCCCATGAAAATAAAATAGAATCCCCCAATATATTATGTCAGGCAGTCATTTAAATATATATATACATGTATGCATGCATGCATACATACATACATACATACATACATACATACATACATACATATATAAATTTGAATTTGCCCCCTATCTTAAACTTGGACCCTAAACCACATGTGCCACCTGCCCTCTCCTATTTTCTCTGGGTTCATTGTTCCCATCTCCTCAATCTTTGTCTGCAAAGATAGAGATCAAAGGGTAACAATGGGTAACAAAGGGTAACAATGGGACAAATGCTGTAAAATATGGTAAATCTAAAATGCTTTTAATGAACTGAGATAAACACCAGTGAGAATTATTATTCACACAGTAGTAATTGGGGATCTATCCCCCAATTTTTCCCTATTTTTTTATTAAAAAAATCATGCCATTTTTACCTTTAATAAATAAACCTAAAGAAAATTACAAAACAAAGTATCAAATAACCAAATTAAAATTAAGACCTTAAAAACACAAGGAGAGGATTTTTATGTGGCTGGAGTGAATTTTATGTGGCTGAAGAATCTGTCTTTAAATGGTATAAATCAAGTTTGATTTGGAAATTTGAGAATATGTTATCTTCTTGAAAGTTAGATCAGCCCATGGAGAGAAGAAATATTTCATATATCCTTGATTCAGGGTTTATAAATACTAGTGCCTAGCAACAAATTATATCAGTGCAGAGCATGGTTATAAGAGGGAGAAGTTTAGGTGTCTCAATCTGCATCAGCTGTGCTTTCTGAACACTTTTCAAAACCAAGCCAGTAGAAGGCAGTAGTAAATAGCCAGTGTTCTCAAAAAGCAAGCAAAATTCAGATAGCTCTTACCTTATGGGATAAATGTAAATAGGTAACTGTTATGAACATGACATAGATCCCTTATGCAACTGTGCGCTTAATGAAAACATTACATAATCTGAATGGAATGTGTAAATGCTTGTTTAAAAATGCTGATTAGGTAAATGGGGATTCTTAAGCTTGAATTTGTTTCATAGAAAGAGGCTGACAATCACAGGTAAAGTGTGGAAACAAAGCTTTGTTTTAAGGTAACATCATCTATATCCATGATGGCGAACCTATGGCATGCGTGCCAGAGGTGGCACGCAGAGCCCTCTCTGTTGGTACACGCGCCATCACCCCAGATCAGATCTCTGTGGTGTTTGTTTTGTGAGCTTCTGTTTCCCTGCAAACGACGAAACAGAAGCTCATGAAAGAAAAAGATCTTACCTCTTGCCGTGCTGCCAGTGTTGGGATGCCCAGATTCCCGCTGACTAGCTAGTCTTCAAATCTCTGCTGCGCATGCGCACGTTCGCATATGCGCACGTTTGTGCATGCGCATATTTGTGTGCACACACCCCTTTTAGTTTGGGCATGCACACGGGCGGTTTGGGCATTCGGTGCCTAAAAGGTTCACCATCACTGATCTATATGTATGACACTATAGTTGATTAAAAGAGTGTTTTTGTTATTTATTTCTCACCTTGTAATGTAGGAGAACGGCTCAAGCAGCTTCAGCCGTTGAGCCCTTTTCTTCAGCCCTCAGAGGCTTCCACATGGCGCTGAAATTGAGCAGCTATCCACCTATTTATAGTCGTGCTTAAAAATTTGGGAAACCTTTTGAATTTTCAATATTTTTTGCATAAAAGTTACCTAAAGCATAATTTCTTCTCCATGCAAGTACTAAACTATATAAAAGGAATCCAATTAAATAAAAAGATTATACTTGTTCATTTATTTTTCTCCCTCTTTTTAAACATTTTAAATATTTTAAAATATTTTTTAGTATTTTTAATATTCAAAGTTTAAATCGTTTAAATTGATTGGGGTTTTAAATCTGTCTTGGGCCAAACTATTTAATTCGATTTTATCTCTGCTTTTAAAATTTTGTATGTATGTATTTTATTGTTGGCTGTTCACTGCCCTGAGTCCTTCAGGAGTAGGGCGGTATATAAATCAAATAAAAGTAAAAAAGTAAAGTATAAAGTATTTTATTTCAGTGAAGACCTGGGTTTTTAACCAGGCTCTAGGACCAGGATGTTCATGGGGCTGGTATGGGGTGGGTGCTGAGTTAATGAAATTTTTACCTCAACATTGCTGTATATTGTCTTTTTAGTGTACAGGGAGTCCTCAATTTACGACTAAAATTGAGCCCAAAATTTCTGTTGCTAAGCAAGACAGTTAAGTCTTTTGCCCCATTTTACAACCATTTTTTGCCTCAGTTGTTAAGTGAACCTGGCTTCCCCATTGACTTTGCTTCTCAGAAGGTCCCAAAAGGTGATCACATATATTATCCTGGGACCCTGCAACCGTCATAAATATGAGTCAATTGTTAAGCATCTAAATTTTGATCATGTGACCATGAGAATGCTGCAGTGGTCAGAAGTGTGAAAAACGGTCATGTCACTTTTTCAGTGTTGTTGTAACTTTGAAGGGACTGTTACAACAGCAATGTTTACAGTTACAACATTTAGTGAACAGTCACAGAATATTTATAAGTTGAGGACTACCTGTATTACATTTTTATTTCATCTTCTACTCAGATTTCCTTCAAATAGAGGGGTGTCTGTATAAATTGAACAACAAGTTATATTCTCATCATGTTTTCATGCTCTATACATTGATTCTCTCCCCTCACTCTCCTAAGCTTACTGCAATTTCATAATTAAACTCAAATCATAGAACCAGCTTGCTTTTCAGAAGTGTTAAACTTATTTCCATTTACTTGGGAAAAGCAGGCAAATATATATTGTATGCTGACCTCTGTCATGTTCATTAACAACAATAATTAAAACAACAATGAAGATCTTTAAGTACTAGACCTAGAGTCATGCAGAAACCTAGACTATCATGCTATTTCATACACTTATGCTTGCAACATTATTTATTACAATCACCTTCTCAGGGAGATGGACAGCATATAAATTCAATAAATAAATAATAAATATTTTGAAGACTTGCAGCCTACAGAGATATAAATCAAACTGGTCAGCAGTGGAGGTTAGCGATAATCAATAAGGAATGTGTGGTGACACTTCCTAGATTAGAATTATGCATAAAGCTATGTTGGGCAAACTAATCGGCATTTTTGGGTTGAGTTTATATAATTTACTAAATACATAAATTCCAGCTTAATAACTCTGTAGTTACAGGCACAAAGATGGACACAGTCGTTACTGTAACAATGCCAGTGGGACTAGATTGCCATTCTTTTGTGAATGCTACAAAATTCCCATTGCACTTATTAAACCTAAGAGAGAGGGAAACTCCCATTGGTGTCAGTTTATATTTCAACAATCTCAAGGGAATGATCAGCTTATTCATGTATACTGGTATTAGTTATGATGATTACATATTGGCTTGGTAGATGGATAATATGCTTTTCTAGCACAGTTGCTGGACATTATGGGTAGGAACACTTCATCAAATATATGTGTGGTTTCTATATTTGTCACAATTTCTTAGTTTCTATGGTTATTTATGATCAGAAGGGTAAATCAGATAGGACTTTATTCTTATTTAGTATATATATATGTGTGTGTGTGTGTGTGTGTGTGTGTGTGTGTGTTTTCTGAGGTTTTCGCGGGTGTTTGTATGTAGGTCTTTGGTTATTCGGGTTTTCTCCCGCATAAAATTGGAGGTTTCTTGGCAACGTTTCGACAAAGTCTCATTCGTCATCTTCAGGCTGGTGTTCTCGGCTTCGTGTTTCTAGGAGCACTAGAAGCACGAAGCCGAGAACACCAGCCTGAAGATGACGAATGAGACTTTGTCGAAACGTTGCCAAGAAACCTCCAATTTTACATGGGAGAAAACCCGAATAACCCGTATAACATATATACATCTATTTAGGTCTCCCACCTAGCAGTTAGAGCTTGCTAGGTGTTAGAAAGGAAAAAAGCCCAGAACTGAGTAGATGTGATTCTACTGAGCTGGAGCTACAAAAAAACCCTTGGCTACGTAGGGAAAACCTGGCTAGAAGAAAAACACACATAAACCCTACGAAGAAGTAAGAAAATTGATACTATACCTTTACAGGGAGGATACATAAGATATGGGTGTGGTTTACTGATGACAGCTAACGAGCTAGAAATGGATCTATTTAGGTCTCCCACCTAGCAGTTAGAGCTTGCTAGGTGTTAGAAAGGAAAAAAGCCCAGAACCGAGTAGATGTGATTCTACTGAGCTGGAGCTACAAAAAAACCTTGGCTACGTAGGGAAAACCTGGCTAGAAGAAAAACATCTATCTATCTATCTATCTATCTATCTATCTATCTATCTATCTATCTATCTATCTTAGAAAGTTTAGAATTAGATTTAATAGATCAACATGATCCCAATAAAGTCTTTATGTGTAAAATGAAATGAACTAACAGGAAAAATAGTTTTGCACATTTTTAAAAAAATTGAAACTTGAATTTTAAATAATTTTAATTGGCCCTATTTTTACACACATTATTTTGAAGAATTTAATCTGCATTTTTTCCTTTGGCAAGACTGTTATTAATCTGTAACTGAGTGTGTGTGGGTTGGTTAGCCATCTAATTTATCAAGGTCCAGGAAATCATTTGATCTGTTATGCTGAAATTGAACTGTATATCTCACTGGTTGGAAATATGACCGAGGAAAGATTCTGCTGTTTCTTAAATTACAAAATGCTATTTCATTTTGTACACACTATCCCCATTGAGTAAACTGCAAAAATAATGTATGTGAAATGTTTTGTAGTAAATTTTGGTTAAAAACTAGTAATCACAAATAGGTTAGTTTTGTGTTTACAAATGGAACCTTTAAACAAGAAAACTAATTGTAGTTTATGTAGTGTAATGATGGGAAAAGGATAATGAGTTTTTGTTGAATACTAATTGCCATTGGGTTGTTCAGGGAGATTGTATAAGAATGAGAGACTTGTAAATTTGTCACTAGTTCCTATTGTACATCCAAAGGAAGGCAATATCGTTCTGTAAAGGTGCCAACCTTACAAATATCTTTATGGTAGCTTGTGAAATTCAGACACAATGACGGGGAATAAAAAGTGTTTTTAGAAGTAACACATCCAAAAGGATCATAATAAGATTGTGGATTAATAAGATTAATAATAATAAGGTTGTGGTGGGAAGAACATGCTTCCTTTTTAAAATTAATGGACAAAGTATTCTTATCTGCCAAAGTTTTAAATTATGAAGGAAATCCTGAAACAAAGGAACTCAGGAATGTGATTAGAGTCACCAATTATTGGTTTGAATATTATCTTCAGAGTTTCATCTTTTAGATGGCTCATGCTTTAAAATAATATAAGAGGATATAAGAGGATTAAATATTTTAACTTTGTAAACACAATAAAGGAAATAATTGCCCTAGTTTTCTATATCATTCTGAGACATTGCAAACCTTCTTTTCCTTCTCAAACAACCCTGATTATTCTTTACTGAGGTTTGGAAAATGAAAAGGCAAGTTAATAATTAATTGGCACACTGTGACCTTTCCAGTGATTGTAGACTAGGATACAGCAGCCTCACTCCTGGGTGCACATCTTACTTTAACTTGACTCTGTCTGCTTTCAAGTTAGCCCATGTGCATTAATGCAGAGAACAGACTCCTATTGCCTCTCCTGGGTTTAGAGAGCAATTTCTTTCTGTATGGTTCAACTTTTTCATTTCCTATTGCTTACCTTGCTGCTCCATACAACGGCTACCATAGTTACTACTTGAAAGGGGTGTTTGATTAGCAAGAATAATGGATTCGGATTCAGATGCACCTTTTCATTATTCTTGGCCATCCTTACCTAAAATGAAGATTCGAAAAAGGACATCCAAACCAAAAGGTAGAGAAATTTTTTCCCCTTTAAATTATTCCTTTCCTTTGTTTATTTTGTTTGATAGGTGCATACAGAAGAAAGTCAATAATTTTGGTGGGTTTTTTGTCATTTCAAAATATTTAAAATACTGTCTCATAGATACCAAAAAGTTTGAAAACCAGATGTCCCTTTCTTTTGACAATGTAGGGATGATCTTTGTCTCTTTTAGTTTGGTTTTTTTTTTCTTAAAATATGCATGCTTTCAAGTTCTAAATCGTTTTATTTAACAGAAACTATTTATGATTTCATTAGAGCTTACTTTAAGCAGTGTTGAGCAAATATATCAAAAGCTTATGCCAGATATGTATTTTGAAAAATAATAGAAATGAATGACCTATCAGATGTGATCTGTAAATAGCTCTGTTTTTATTTTGCTTTGTTTACCCATGAGTGACTTTAATTATATCCCTAGAGGTTGTTATAGTGAAAGCCTATTGGCTCATTTACAGAATCAGATGTAAACAAAAAAAGTGGGGGGGGGCTTTCCTTTTGATATGAAACTTGGTTTTTCATGGTTATTCTAGCAGTTTCAGACAGAAACAAGGATATTTTTATAGGAAGATATATTTAAAAAGCATTGATTTAGCAAGGCAGTCAAGACTGTTAACAGAGGTTAGATATTCTACCAGAATTATGGTCACACTTCTTTAATCAGCCCTGGCTTTAAGCCTGTTTCCAGCCCTGCTTTAATGGCCTGAGTGGTTTTGTTCAAGGTTACTGAAGGCCATCTTCTGTGGACTTTCCTTGGGGAGGGAGAGGGTTTTTTTATCTGAGTTGAAAAGAGGAGGAATATTTCTTCAGTTTAATAAAATTGAGTACTAATAGTTACAATTCTATTCCCAGTCTGAGGCTTGTTTTGTACCTAAAATGTTTTATCAACACCATCTTTTTTCTTTACTTAGGCTTGCTGGTTTTCCAGTTTTATAACTTGTTTTGTTTTTCAATCCTTGCCTTACTTTTATTTTTTGCTATTTCTGCCTTGACTTCATTTGTTTGTTGACTAGCTTTAATTGACTGATATGTACTGTGTTTTCCCCAAAAATAAGACCCACCCAAAAAATAAGCCCTAGCCTGATTTTTTGGGGTGGGCCTAATATAAACCCTACCCCAAAAATAAGCTGGGGGGGATGGGCATGGCCAGAACAAGAGGTGGCGAGTGTGCAGGGGCTGATGGTGTCTGGCAGCAGCTGTAGCCTGTAGGCCTTTTGATGCAGCACAGATAAGTCTGAGCACGGAGGCAGAGGTGGGGGGAGACAGGCAATCTGGACGTGCTGCACAGCTGCCTGGCTCACGGGAGGTTCGCGGGAGGCTTGCATGGTGGCACCAGCAGCAGGCAGAGGCAAGGACACAGGGGGAGGCAGGCAATTGGATGCCTACCATGGGCGTATGTAGTGGCGCAGCTGCAGGCAAGCCGAGAAATGGAGTGGGTGGTGCGTTGGAATAGCTTGCCTCTCCCCCCATCTCTCTGCTTCCACCTGGCTCCACCACACATTTTTTGCCCGGAGGGGGACTGGAAGCTTTGTCTGTTTGCAAATGGGGTGCTTTAAAAATGGAATGAATAGCTCTGTTTCAAAGTGCCCCATTTGCAAGCAGACAAAGCTTCCAGTCTCTGTCATTTCTCCGTCTGGGCGAAAAGTGTTTGGGCATCTATGGGGCACTTGGATTTCCCAAGCACTCCACAGGCACCCAAACATTTTTCGCCCAGAGGGAGATGAAACTTTGTCTGCTTTCAAATGGGGTGCTTTGAAATACATGCATGCATGTATATATGTATGTATGCATCTGTGTATGTATAGGTATGTGTGTTTATGTATATGAAGGTATAAAATGAAGGTATGCAAACTGAAGATTTGAGTTTTAAAAATATAATTAATAACAGATTGTCATGAAAGGAAACCTGAACACATACATGTGCACATTTGTCCATTTGTGATGTGTTACTATAATAGATGTAGGCTATAAATGATTGAGAAAAATTAACTCAGATGTTCTGGTTTTAGATTTTAGAAGTAGTGTGATAGTTCTTGGGATCATGAGAGATCAAGAATCTATTGGTAAAACAATATTTCCCATATTTTCCCCATAGAACCAGAACTGTCCTATTATTTTTCCCCATGCAATTTTCCCATTAAAATTATCCTTCTCTCTTCAGTATGTATTGTGAGACAAAGATCTAGGATGCAATCTACTGATCTGAATAGGATTTGAGAAAGTAGCGAGAAAGACCCTATTATCACTGACTTCAACTCAAATTTACTCCCATTCTTATTGTCTACCATGACTACTATAAAACAAAAGACCATCTGGAAATCCTATCACAAATTATCTGCCATCTGGAAATCCTACCACAGATACTCCATGTATCAGTGTGTTCCTAAGGATATTTCTAATTCAGGTGTTTATGTGTATTGTGCCACTTGTTAACTAGGGTTTCAGGTATCACTGTAGTCTATTCTTGATTTTCCTGTATATTCTTCTGTTATATTTCTTTAGAGGAAACAGATTAATAGGGATGCACAGAATAATCAGATAGTGCTTTTAATTGGTATTGGTAGTCTTTAACCTTTATCTGAAGTCAAAGCTGAAGAAAGAAGGAGATTTTAGAAACTCTAATAGTGTGGAAAGTGATAAAAGCATAAACAATGTAGAAGAAGGGTATAACCTGTATACCGTATTTTTCAGAATATAAGACACACCTTTTCCCCCCGAAAAAGAGGGTGAAAATCTGGGTGCATCTTATACTCCGAATGTAGCCCCTCCCAGCCTCTCAAATGGAGGTTTCAGAGGCTAAAAAAGCCTCAGAAATGAAGCTTCAGAAAAAAAGCCTCCAAATAGAGCTTCAGAAAAAAAGCCTCCAAAAAGAGCTTCAGAAAAAAAACTCTGAAGCTTTTTTCTGAAGCTCTGTTTCAGAGGCTTTCAGAGGCTGGGGTAAAAAGCAAGGCACAGAGCTCACAACCAAAGAACCTGTTGCTAAAATTCACCTCTGGGAACAGCTGATTGGAAGTATTCCGGGAGGTCGATCTACCCGCCAATCAGCTTTTTTCTTATTTTCCTCCCCAAAAACTAAGGTGTGTCTTATACTCCAGTGCGTCTTATACTCCAAAAAATACAGTATATAAAATATTAGATATGTTCTTTCAGCAAAATATTCTTCCAATTATAGTCCCTGTGCAGATCATCATCATTGTGGTCATCACCATCACCATCGTTATTATTTTAAATTTATTCGGTTTTCAGAGGGGTTTCTGAGCCTCACAGCATGCGAAATTAGAGATCCCAGAAATTCTATTCCAGAAATTCTAGGTCTTCACACTCACATTCTGCATCGTGCTTTGGAGTAGCAGCTTGGTATTTATTTTGAAAACATAAGTACAGAGCGAACATGATAAAGGTTATCAAATTAGGCATGGGTGTACAATTTTATTATTTTTCGTATTTTAAAAATACTAGAATCTTGGATAATTGGTGGGAGATCGAAAACTGATGAAGAAAATATGTCTCCTAGGAAACAGATTCAATATGTTTTTACATTTCAGGTGTACGAAAACATACGAAATGGGTTCAATACATTTGTGGAAGATAAGGCTTTCAATGGGTATGAGTTAGATAGTTTATTTACTTAGTTATCCCTAGTGGTTACTGAGGGATTTCTTTCCCAAAATTGGTATTTATGACAATTGTTCTCCAACACTTTCCATAAGATTTATTGAAGAGCTTAGGAAGACTCGAGTAATGATAGAGAGAAATCTGGCTGATTCATATTAAACCTGTGTAGAACCTGATCTGTGTTGGAAACAAAAACAAAGAAAGCCTTCTCAGCTTTGGGTAGTAGAATTGTAAGTGAAAAGGCCTTTCCAAAGACTTTAGTTGATGACTTAATGCTCTGTTAATAAAATCATTGCTATCTATTCTGGTGGGATGGTTGAGATAGTTACTTCTCCACTTTTTAAATTGACAATGTGAACAGTTTGCTTAAACCAGCCACATACCCTTTAGACCAGGGGTCACCAACCTTTTGGACGTCATTAATTAATAAATTAATAATTTTAAATCCTGTGGACCACTAATATGAATTTTTTAAAAAGATAAATAGTATTTAATGCAATATAAAAAATGCAAATAATTTTTCTCCGGACCACCAAAATTTTCTCAGATCACCGGATTGATGACCTCTGCTTTAGACTTCCTCCTATCCTGGTTATAAAGTATTGCAGGTTGGCTATTTATCTCAGGAGCTATATTTCTCTTCATCATGTAACTTTATTTATTTATTTTATTTTATTTTAATTTGATTTATATGCCACCCTTCTCCGGAGACTCAGAGCGGCTTACAATGCGTTAAGCAATAGCCTTCATACTTTTGTATATTTTATACAAAGTCAGCTTATTGCCCCCACAAACTGGGTCCTCATTTCACCTACCTTAGAAAGGATGGAAGGCTGAGTCAACCTTGAGCCTTGGAGAGATTCGAACCAGCAGAAATTGCAGGCAGCTGTGTTAATAACAGGGTGCGTAGACCACTGTACTATTAAGGCTCTTAAGTATTTGCTATGCCATTAATGATGCATAGCAAATGCATCATTAATGATGATGTTTTCTGGCAATATTTATAAAAATATAGGCTGAATAAAATTGTCAATCATCTATGTGGATCAAATTTAATAACTACATCCAAATTGATGCCAACCCCTTTTCAGTTTCACAAGCTTGGTGAAATGTTCAAAACATTTTCACATGCAGTAAGTAATTCTTTGGAAATTAGAATCATGAGTATTGCCAGAACAAAGTTTTGGCTTCCCTCACTAGGCCTAACAGAAAGAAAATATGTGGAACACAATTTTGAAGATCTGTCCTTTTAATCCTGAAATTCAAACATAAATTTTTACATGGTATGAGGTTGTACACTTTATCCAACATAATTTATACTGCAGATATTTTCCCTTTTTGGTTTCATAGCTTTCATTCTTTTAAGTTATAGATTAACTTACGTTAACTTTGCTGGAGGAAATTCTGGGAAGCTATTTGAAAACTGTTTGCTATTTTTTCCTAGGTGATCATTATTCATTTTCTTCCCTGACATATGTCTAAAATTTATGAAATGTACTGGTATCTTACTAAACAGTGTTTAAGCATTTTTAATTGTCCTTTGAAAGTTCATATGGGCATTACATTCTAAACCCAGTAAACAGATCAGAATTATTAGCTTGTGTGATTTATTTAATACGATAGCTGCCTTTTTAAAAATTTATTACAAGGATTTGCATGCAACCAACTCTATAGATTATAAGCAGGTTATGATCAATAATACCTTGTTTCCTTATATATTGATAGTATTGAAAAGATTGAAATGTTCAAGTGTTATATGATGAAAGTAAAGCATGAGAGAGGCTAAACAGAAAGCTTAGCAAATGGATCAAAATTTAGCAGAGAGTAAAACAGGCATATGTAGTATCACTATTGCTTTTATATAGATATTTTATGAATAAATACATAGAGTATTTATGATACCACTTGAGTTACTATATTGTATGTTGATTGGTAAAATGGAAATGTGTTCTTTTGTATGCAGATGCTGTGATGTTGATGACCGAGAATCCGAATTATTTGCAGTATATGTTACATATATTGTATGATGGAATGAATATGGATATGATATTAATATAGAGGGAAACACGGGAGAAGTTTTAAACTATGCAGCTATTTGTAAAAAAGTAATGGATAGTAGGCAGCCTTTTGCAAGGAATTAATGTTAGTCTAAACAGTTACAAACATACTATTTATGAAAGTGAGAGTTGTGTACATCAAAAGAAGCATAAAAATAAGTTGAATGCAATAGGAATAGTTTATTTAAGAACTGTAAGTGATAAAAAAGAACAGATGGACTCAACCATGAAAGTCTAATAAATAAATGTGGGCTGAATATGAAAATGAGTTGACCAACAACAACAAAAAAACCTATATTGAGGTAGTTTAGTCTTGTAGAGAGAATGAAGACAAATGTTTGCTGGAAGAAAGAATGGGTTGAGAGGAAGGGGAGGAGTGAGAATATCATGATTAGATGAAAATGTTAAGAAAAGAGAAATGAAACGTCTTAATATATGAAACAATATATGAATTGATATATGGGAACAAGAAAGCAAAAACGGTTCAGTTGTAGAAAAGTAGGAAAAGGTACAATGAATTGTGTTATTGCAAAGTAGATTTAATTAGATTTCCTTTCCTTTTTCTTACTTTGGTCTTCTTTTTCTTATTACTCCTAACTTTTTCTATGTTTTGTTTAATGTTTGCTTTAAGGAAATAGAGTGATTGTTTTGTGTGTATGTTTGTAAGTAAAAAGGTAGCTTCCTAGTATATTCTGTTTCTAGGGTGGGAATACATCTTATCTTAAAGAAAAAGACATTTATTTTAAGGACTGTTCAGGCCAAATTTAGTTTAATTTTAAGCATAAGAAAGGGAAACAAGATCCTTTAGCTGTCCATCAAGAGTTAACTCCTAGACATCATAGTGGCACACAAGTATAGGATCACATTACAGGGAAATATGTCACATTTCTATTTAAATTATACACTAACAAATGCAAATCTATATCGTCTTTCTTTAGATAATATGTTTCCTCTTTTTGAACAATACATACTAATAGTTATTATATTTGGTACACGTAATGTACCCGATTGTATTTTTGAACACAATGATGTGTGAAACTCAAATCTAGAGGATTTGGGTTTCTTGCCAACTTGCAACAATGTCTGAAAAACATAGCTTTCTAACTTTAACATAGTCTTGTTAGAGAAGACCAAAGTACATCTGGCCTAGAATTTTAAAAGCAAACAACCAGATGTCCCAAGAATTAATACAAGCATTGAAACGCCTTTTAAAAATGTTTTAAAGTACCATTTTTTACATGTCTGAACTTGGATTTTTGGTTAGGAAACAGAAATTTTGATCTCTTTCTTGATTTTATAAGCGTCTACATAAACCACAATCAATGAGTTAACACTGCCATACTTGTGCTGTAAAAAATGCATGGAACTTCAGGAATGTGATTTATCATCTGCACAATAGATATTTCTTTGTCATTTTTTTAAACTAGATTGTTTCTTCCAGTAAAAATAAATAACTAATGGAATCAATGTGTAATTAATTTTCCTGTCTAGTGAATTAGAAGTCTTGAAATACCTTTCCTATTACAGTAGTTTAAAGTAAGGGTGAAAATAGAAAACTGATGAGCTACTCTTTTATAACACTCTGTTAAGGTGTTACAAAGTCCAAGAGTCTGCTATAGATATTTGATTGCTAAATCCATTGGAATTTTCAATTATTTAAGACTTAATGAAAAGCATAACAGAACATATACATTTAAAAAAGTGCTCTGGATGGGCCACACCCTGCTGATGCTTTGAAGACCTGGCTCTTCTTCCAGGCTTTTGGCAAGGATGACCAAAGCTTATTTTAAGCAATATAGGCTGTTTTGCTTTACTCTGTTTCTGTTATCCTGCCATCTTTTTTACCCTTCTGTTTATTTCTTGGTGTTTTTCTTGTTTTTAATGTTTTAAACAATTTGTAAGTTGCCCAGGTTGCTGATAATCAAGCAACGTACTTCAATTCAATTCACAGTCTGGGACTGGTAAAAACATAACAGTTCAGTATTATTATTATGATTATTACTACTACTACTACTACTACTACTACTACTACTACTACTATTATTATTTGCATAAAACTCTTAAACCATAGCCCCCCTGGTCTTTAGCTGGTGTTTGCCTTCATATGCATTGAGTTCATTGCAACATACGATGTTTGAATGAATTAGTGTAGCATATGTGCAGATCCAAGCAGTGTCTTTCTAAGTGCTAGCCAACATGTTTTAGTATGTATTATCACTGCGCTGATAATCACCGGGACCACCATAGCTTCAATTTTTTTTAAAAAAATTTTTTTTATTAATTTTTAAACAAACAAAAAACACAAACATAGATACAAAAATACAAAAAAGGAAATTTTTGTGCAGAATTGTGACCATTTACACGACATATCACTACAAAGTTCTTATATGCTATACATTTTACTTCATCAAATTCTATTATGTCTGAGTCTGTTTTATTTTTCTGCTTTCAATCCATTTGTACCATTTCTCCCATGATACATAATACTCCAAGTCTGTCATTCCTTTCAATTCCAATGTTAATGTCCATTTCAGCGCAGTCAAAGATTTTTTTAATTATTAAGTCATTGGAGGGCATCTTTACCTTCTTCCAACATTGTGCAAAGGCCAATGTTGCCGCAGTTGTTATATGTAGAATCATATGTCTTGTTTTCTTATCATAAGTTTTTTTCATTATCCCCAGAAGGAACAATTCTGGTGTATATTCCAGTTGAGCACCAGTTATTTCCTGTAACCAATTTTTATTTTATTCCAATATTTTTTCGATTCTGAGCACAGCCACCATGAGCGATAGAAGGTACCCTTCTTCTGTCCGCGTTTCCAACAATTTGGGGTTAAGTTTGGATATATTTTTGCCAATCTTGAGGGAGCCAGGTGCCACTGGTAGAACATTTTGTATTGGTTTTCTTTATATTTTGCCGATCTTGTTATTTTATAATAGCTTCAATTTTTAAAACTGTATTGACTCCCCTTGATCTTTTGCAGAAATTGTAATTCTTTTCCTTGCCAGCATTATGTTCTTTTTATTACATTTCCATATTCCTGTTTTGTGTCTGCACATTCAGTAAGTTCTAATTTTTAATTTGCATTAGTGCTTGTTCTTGTCTGTCTTTTATGTAATCAGCCAATTCATGCTTTTCTTCTTCAACAGTTTGTTTGACTAGATGTAAACACCTGCCTCAATTTCTGCAGGGCAGGTATAATCTTTCAAATGCTATTATTGTGGTTCAGCACAGAGTCAGTCAGATGTTTAGACTGGATTTGGCATTTTTATCCACCTATCAAGTTCCTCCCAAAGGTCTTGGATAGGCAGATTTTATTATAGTAGTAGTAGTAGTAGTAGTAGTAGTAGTAGTAGTCCGACCCAATCAGTTTTGCAGTTAAGAATCACATGCTATCAACTTTCCCTCAAATAATATTTTGATAGATCTCAATGGTAGGATAATGCAGATGTTAAGAAAATATATTAACTTGTATTAACGGTCATATGGTGCCACCATTTTTACTCCTTATGGCCATAGAATAAGAATGCTAGAAAAAAGTAATCTCAGCTCCTTTACTCTGGCCAAAAAGAGAAAGAAAGCAGCTTGATGTTTTATATTCGGGCTTGTTTGAAAATTAACAAAACTATGTATAAGATTTATTATTGGCCAATCTGATTGGCAATAATGAGAGAGAGATTGAAAGCTTCAAGTTAGTATTTTTCTTATAGCTGATGGGGATGGGGTTTAATAGTATACGGGAATAACCTTGGGGGTTATGAGGAAGACCCATGGACCAAGGCAGGTGTGGAGAAGATTTCTTAGGTCACAAAAGGAGAGGGAAGCATTTCAGAAGGGACTCTCCCTAGTTTTCTGAGAGTAAAAAGAAAGAAGGGGAGAAATACTTTTGGTCTTGCAACATTCTGCTAATGTAGAATAAACATAGAGATAGTACTCAAAATTATGCTTCTTATCTGGACCAGGGGTGGTATTCACTTACCTTCGCTACAGGTTCGCAAATGGGAGCGCGCGTGCGCAGAGCGTCAAAAACAGGACATGACTAGTGGTGGGTTGCTCCTGGTTCTGTCCGGTTCTTTAGAACCTGTAGTAAAAGCGGGAGGCTCTGCCCACCCGTCCGGACATCATAATTGACTATCTGCACATGAGCAGAAGTTCCCATTGCGAACCAGCAGTAAGTAGAACCCACCCCTCGTGATGATGCCCGGGCAGGTGGACAGAGCCTCCTGCAGCCGCCTCTAAAGGCTCGCCCGAATCTGATAGAACCGGCTGAATAGCACCACTGATCTGGACTACCTCAAAAGGCTAACATGGGAAGAGGCAGGAATTTCCCTGACAGTCTTCCAAGTAGATAAGAAAGAAACACAAGATGAACTACTTTATTGTAAGGCTACAGTAACAGAATCTTGGAAGTCTGAAAGTCTCCCACCATTTCTTCTATGTTCCTTCCTCTTACTACTTAGTTGCAGGTTCCTCCCCCTTTTATTTGATCCCTAGGCACCTTCTCAAATCTTCTCTTACCCCCCCCCAATTTTCCAAGCTCATTTTCACATTCCAGGTCACTCCTGCAATGACAAAACGGAGCTTTTTTCCACAGACCAGTTTCACTACCTGCAGCTATACTGCAGCTGAGCTGGAAATAAAGCAGTTCAGCCTTTCAAGCCATCAGAGAAACATGGAGGTTTCTGACTGCATAGAATCCTTGTATAGAAGTGTGATAAATTTAGGGAAGCAAAGAAATACTGAAATTATTTTAATGTGGGCAGGTAGTGAAGTCATTACATAGCATTTCTTCAAATACAAATAGATTGCCAATTTTTAATTTTAATTATGACATAAATAATATAACCTCTAGATCCGTGATGGCGAACCTATGGCACACGTCATAGGTTGTCTATGTCATAGATTGTCATAGCTAGCTGTCGCCAGCTGTTCTTCTGGTTTCTGGTGCCTGGTCTTCGGGTTTTTGGCATGGGTGCGCCCTTTCCGGTTTGGGTACTCAATGCCAAAAAGCTTCACTATCACTGCTCTAGATAATTCACCCTATGGACTTCTCTGTAATCTGGTGAATCACTGAAGAATCCTTATCTGGTATAGCAGTATTTTACTCTCTAAATCTAACTTAGTTTTGGCTAACAATAAAGCAAGATTTTGGTCTCAAGAGGGAGAGATGTCTGTCACTATGGCATGTTAATAGCTTTTGAAATTAATAATTACACATGAAGTAAAAAAAAAATGCAGGGCCTTCATTTCCAGAGTCTTGATTTACTACAGTTTTTAGTACATGAATTGCTTATTAACTCCATCATTGCCCTTCTAAGAGAACCATTAATGTTATTTCTATATTCCATCTGATATGATGATTTTAATCATCTTTTTGTAATATTAGTCATCCTATACAGCGTATTAGATGGAAGAGACCTTTACAGGTTATCTAATGCAATCTCCTTCTCTATCAATTACTGCTTATTCCATTAGATTGCTCTATTGTTTATAGTGCTAACCATCAGGACATTTCTGCTAACATTCTACTGAAATTCTTTTTTAAAAAATTTCAGACAGTGCAATATTTACATGAAACTACTGGGGGAGGTAATTAATTGCATTGTGATATCAGCATGTTGATGATAACCAGCTATACAGTTCTACTCCTGGCTGAGCGGGGAGTGGGGGGTGCTGCTTAGTTGCTGACCCTGTGTCTAGAATTTAGCAGGAACCAGGTCTAGCTCAAAGTTAGCAAGAAAAAATGGCTTTTCCGCTAGTTGAGCACAGATCCAGAATGGTGTTAGTTCTGATTCTTGACAGGGTAGCAATTCCCAGGCAGAACCGGTTCTCTACAGGTGACAGCCATGGCCAGGAGGGGCACTTTGCACAGAACCATTTTGTGCATTGGTTGTGCCAGTTCCTGGACTTCATTACTTCCTGATTGGATTACTACATTGTGTTGTTCATAGGATTGCCCTTGAAGACCATCTAGAAATTATGCTACTGGAGTCACTTATTGAGATAGGTGGCTGTAGAAATCAAATAATTTGAGAAATTACAGATGATCCCAAATACAGTGGTATGCATAGTTTCGGATGCCCCTTGCTTTGCCTATGTTATACCATTATTGCATGAGCCTTATTAACCTCTGGTTCTAGTGCTCTTTTAGTCTTTCAGAAGGCCTTAAAAAACTGGTTCTTTCCCCAGACACTGGAATAAGGTGAATCTGAAACCCTGTGGTTCTTGTTAGTTTTATTGCAGCGTGGTGCTGGAAGATGCTGTTTCTGTTTTGGATGTTGCTGTACTTTTACTTATTTTACTTATTTTTCTTGTTGCTGTGATTGCTCAGAGTTATAAGATGAACGACCATACATGTTTTCTAAAATAAGTACATAAATGGTATTTCTGTTTGCTGGTTAAGTTACTAAATTGGCCATGTTAAAAGTAAAGAAGTAAAAAGATGGTAATTAATTCTGTTTATTTTTATGTGTTAAAACATCAAGTGAACATTCTGATCATGAAGTTGAATGGACTCTTCTTTAATTTTAATTTTTTAAATGCAAGATATACCAGTACAAGGAAACTAAATTCCATTATTTGCATGCATTAATCATGGTATTAAAGTGTATCATTGTGTTCTTCACTCTTTTAAAATATTTTGTATGTGCATGTGTACATATATTATGCATATAATCCTAAACAATTTCATAAAATTATTCACATAAACTTCTCAATGGTCAGTGTTAATAAGGGCCTATGCCATTCAGTGGGATTAAAAGAGATGAGAGAAATGGGTATGAGGAGAAATGTATGTTTCTCCTCATAGAACTATTAGGAGTATTAACACCCTTTCAGGAAAGAACATTGGAGGAAAGAGTTAATATTTCTGTCTTCCAGTCCCAGGGGTGATTTCATTTACTTAGTACTATTGACTAGTTGATAACCTCTAATTTCTGCTACAATAAAACAATGTTTTCATTATTCAGTTCGGTTAGCTCCTTGTTTATTTGGACAGATTATATCCTGAATGAATAAACTATGAGGAAACAAATGTGTTGGCAGGCAATGTAGGATACACTGAGATTTCAGTACTTACTACTTAACATTTTACTTCCTTTTCTTTCCTTCTCAAATGATTCTACCTGCTGTCTTCAAGCCCATTTTGAAATGTTAGAGTAGAAACATTAAAAAAATAATAAGCAGCTGAGACACCTGTTGCATTATTAAATCTCCTTCACAACTTGGCATAATTGCAATGGGTCATGCAGAGAATGTGGAAGAGCCAAGTTCAAGGAGAAACAACTAACTAAAATTCAAAGCATATCCTGGAAACAATCTTAGTCCAGGAAAAACATTGTGTTGCACTGATAAGGGAATAAAGGAAGCTGAGAAGGTCCACCAGAATCAGAATTTGTAGCTGTTGTGAAACTCCTTTAGATTGGAAAAAACTGCTGGTCAGATTCCTCCTGTTTTTAAAAATCTCACTTGATCTTAAAAAAATAAAATAAAATAGAAAAATCATGTAATCCTGCCTCCATCCCAGAACTAGTAGACCCAGACACTGCTCTAAACACTTGTTAATCTGAATTATGCCCATATTGATAGATTCATTGATGACAGTAATTATAGTGATAGCCTTCCTCTTATGTGATTGAGATGATAAGGAACCTTTCATGCTGTTATTTATAATAGTTAATTCTTATTGGAAAAGTTGGAGCTAGCTAGATAGGACAAATGAGCAGTATTTTGGTGATCATTGGCTAGCTAAGGGCTACAAAGTAGATAGACCCAGTTTACTTTTAAATTATGGTTTCACTCTTTCAAGACATATAGCCACCCAGAGTCTTTTCGATACGAGATAGGTGGCAAATAAATTCAATCAATAAATAAAAATATACAGTAGTTGTCTATTCTCCAACACTAGATTGCTACAAACTATAGTCAAGAGGGGCTTTAAGTTTCCCATCACTGTTATAAACCCCATACATAGATAATTCTAGGAATAATTCATTCCTTATGTAATTTCCCAATCTTCAAATATGATGGGATTACAACTCCTAGAATTCTAAACCAGCAATGGCCAATAGTATATCTGGAAGCCATGATGTTCCAATGAGTACTATAGAATGACCCTGCTGTAGAAGGCTGAGTGTGACAACAACGAGAAGAGAAGGAAGAAAAAATAGACTGATAAACTCCTCTTACTTCAATTGTTCTACTCCTGAAACAAAAACATGAATAATTTCATCAAAATTATATTTTTCTTCTGAATTATCATAAATTTTCCTATTATTTTATTCCAGCTCAGCAATATTCCCCATTTGAAGCTTATAGGAGAAGACCAAATCCTTCCACCTTCTTTGCTGCAGCCAAACTTTCTGCTATGCTAAATGGAAATGATGAAGTGTATGCAAACCGCATGGTAGTAGATCAGGTAAGACTGACAGGTGTATATTGAGATTAGCTACGTATGGCTATTGAAAGTATATGATTATATAAAGTAATGAATTGCACAATTAGTATTTGTTTATTTTATTTCAAGGGGAAGCAATAAGGGAAATGTTTATCATTTATACCTAAGTTTGTTAACACACACACACACACACACACACACACACACACAAATGTGTTGGCCAAAAATTACCTGCTGAAGTCCCACTAATTTTAGAGGAGCTTTTCATAATTCTACAACAGTTTGTGGACTCTGCTTTTTCTCAAGCTTGTATAGTATTGATACTTAAAGTTTCTGGACTAAAATGCTCTCTTTTTTAAAAGATGAAGAGTAAAATTAAAAACTTTTGTTTAAACAGGATACCAAGAACCTTGCACTTAGCTGTTCTTAATATGTACTAAGCCATGACATTTCATTTTGGGACTGATTGATGTTAATTTTTATCAGTTATAAATTCAATAAAAAGCGTTTAAAAGTTAAAAAAATATGAAAATACTTGCAAGCATTGATTTCGGTTTGCAAATCTCAGCCTTCTTCCTTCACTCCCCTTAACTATGAGTGAATTGTGCAAAAATGTCTTCTGTGTCCCTATTTCATCACCTACATGCTGCCCATTAATTTCCTGCACAAGTTATCCCTTTCACTTCTTTTATTTTTGTCCATTTCGCACCCATCCAAATTGATCTGTTGTATGCTCTTCTCTCTTTTATGTGTGTCTCATACACTTATGCCCCCACTCTCCTAGGCCAGATTTGTCGCTCCAGTTGTTGCTGGATGACAATTCTCAGTAGTGCTATTGTAGGGGTGGGTTCAGGGGTGAAATGCTCCCGGTTTGGACTAGATCCGGTAGCAATGGTGGCGGGTGGTTCAAAGAACCGGTAACAAAAATCCCTGTGCCCCCCCCATGCCCAGCTGAGTCGCGTGATCATCAGAGCTGTTTTTTTTACTTTTAGAAGCATTTTTTCTACAACCTTTTTTGGCCAAAAAAATTAAAAATGTTTAGGTTTTGTATAACAATAATAATATTAAAAATGTAGTTTTTACTTACCTATGCTATCTAGTGTTTTCTTTCTGAGGAATTAGTATGCTTCCTTCTTGCTGATATTTTTATTTCATTTTGATACCTGATAATATCATAATAGATATTGAATGAATTCTTGGAGCATAGCACTAAGAATATATTCTGCCATCACTGGATTCCTGATCCCACTGAACTTTTTCTATTGGGATATTAATATCTCTTGATGGTTCTAACAGCTGAATTTAGTTTTACATCATTTTGCATTGTTTTGTATTTAATATTAATAATTTTATTTCCATACTTTAGTTGGAAGATGCTGGTGTCAAATACGTTAATAACAGCCAGAGTACTTCTGAAACTAACACAGATGCAAGTAAAGATCCAGAAGTGTTGGAAAATATTCCAGGCAACAAAAATCTATCATCGCTTATGATACCTAGCTTGGATACCTTGGGTTCTTACATGCCATTAAAGAAGACACATGGTCTTAGTAATTTACGGAATCATCGTTATCCCTTTATTAAAAAACGAAGGTGTGTGATAGCTTTTGATTTGTATTGTTATAAAAACAGTAACTCTTTTCATATGTGTGTGTGTTCTATAAAATAAATATGGGTTGCATGGATTTGGAAAGGAATTTGTTGGATAGGGTTACAAAACCTTTCATGCATCTGTTCTGTTGGTTCTGACATTCTTTATTCTGTTTTCTGAAAACACAAGTAAGCAAAAGTGATCAAGAATGACTCTTTCAGAACCTTCTCCCTTCATTTCCCTCTTCCCTACTCAGAGAAACATATTTAAAATTTCCCATCACTGTTTTTCTGTTTCTGAATTCATGCTGCCACAGTAAATGTCAGCTTTGTGATGTGTTTGCTGATATATTGTTGATTTTTGACTAAAGTTATATTTTGACATTCAGGGAAATGCTTCCTTTTTCCTAAGACATGCCTCTAATTTTTTAGATTTCTTCAGCTATTTTAACTATGGTTAAGGTTAGGCAGAGAGGGCCGCAGTGGCTCACTGGCTAAGACGCTGAGCTTGTTGATCAAAAGGTCGTCAGTTCAGCAGTTTGAATCCCTAGTACCGTGTAATGGAGTGAGCACCCATTACTTGTCCCAGCTTCTGCCAACCTAGCAGTTTGAAAGCACGTAAAAAATGCAAGTAGAAAAATAGGGGCCACCTTTGGTGGGAAGGTAACAGCGTTCTGTGCGCCTTTGGCGTTTAGTCATGCTGGCCACATGACCATGGAGACGTCTTCGGACAAAGCTGGCTCTTCGGCTTTGAAATGGAGATGAGCATCACCCCCTACAGTCGGGAACGACTAGCACATATGTGCGAGGGAACCTTTACCTTTACCTTAAGGTTAGATAGAGTGGATGAAAGGACAATACACTTTACTTATTGTGTATAACTACTGTAAGCTACTGTAGTAAATTATCGTGTGTTTGTGTTCCTTTGCTCCCAGTTCCAGTCTTGATGACTTGGATGTTGACAATGGAGATGAAAGATCCCATAACTGCTATTCTTCAGTATCCTACAATTCTTCTGTGATTTTGCCTAGTGATAGGGAAAGGTTAAGTGCTTCAGAGCCCACCACTAGATTGGATGGCAGCATGAACAGAGCTGAATCTCTTCCTTTATCCGGCAATTTACAATCCAAGGTATTGTTGTTATTTTCCCATAAAATTAATAACAGTTATTTAATTGATGGGAGAACTTATTTACATTTCCTCCAAAATGCCATAGTATTATTTTTAAAAAACATTTGGAATTTTCCAATAAATTTTAGTAAAAGGAATTTTCCATAAGTCACAATTGCCATCTAGTTTTGCAATTAAAACTTTTGTAAAAACTAAGAAAAAGATAGGAAAATTTCAAAATATGCTGTTTATTTTATATGTTTAGGAAACTCTACTTTCGGGAATTCGTTCTCGTTCATATTCTTATACTTCGCCCAAAGTCTTATTAGGCAAACCCCAGTGTGCCCAGGAATTTATTCAATGTGATTCAAATGATGGTGAGCATTGATATTTTAATATTCTTATATTTTTAGAGCAAGTTAGCATGGTTTATTCAGCCTCAAATTAACTTTAGAGTAGGGTATTAAGTATACTTTTCATATAAGAGGAAATCTTTTTTTCTAAATTGCAAGATTCAAATTACTCACACATATCTCACCTTTTTTAAAATCAGGTTTATATCTAACTATGGTTGTGTGAAGCTGGGCAGGATGAACGGATGCATTCATTTTTCTCCCTATAATGTGCATCTTGAATTTTTGTAAAGTTTAGTTATACAGTATCTTACTAAGGTTTTGGAAAAGGAAGACTATTTGCTTATTAAATTTATATGAATACTTTTGTTCAGGAGCAAAGACAGCGTAGATGGTCCCAATTTTCCCCACAATAATAATGTGCCTAGGAAGAGCACTAATTTCTGAGGCTAAAGATGGATATTGCTGATATTATGATTGTTCACAAAGTCATCCAGGATTTGGCATTTTTGCCCATCTATTGAACCCTTGAGAAATGGGTTAGGCAGATGTTGTTTAATAATATGAAAGGTGATGTTGCAGGATGTAAGCAGTCTTCTGCAATTTATTATTATAATATACATAACATGTGAAATTACAGCTGCCAGTTCTAGGACGTTGTGATGTATTGGTGTAGTACAGAGGTCTTCAAACATGGCAACTTTAAGACTTGTGGACTTCAACTGCCAGAATTCTCCAGTCACTATGCTGGCTGGAGAATTCTGGAAGTTGAAGTCGACTAGTCTTAAAGCTGCCATGTTTGAAGACCTCTGGTCTAGTATATATATGTGTGCATTCAAACTCTGTGGCCTTTTGTAATTGAAAGAGGGAAATTCTGTCAATTCGTATATTTTCTAAGTCTGTCCAAGTTTTTTGGTATGGGACCTGATGTGTCAATAACCATTGGGAACACATAAAACACAAACAGTGAGTTTATGCCATAATCTTTCTGTTGTTGTTGTTGTTGTTGTTGTTGTTATTATTATTATTATTATTATTATTATTATTATTATTATTGCTATTTCAGGGATGTTAGTATACAATAGTAATTTTTAATGGAAGGAATACAAATGAATTTTTAAATGGAAATCTTATGCTGTCAACAATTACTGACTGCTGAAATATAATTATTTTAAACATTGTTTCTTTTATAGAATCACATGCATTCAGCTTGCATGAACAGTCAGAAAAAAGGTATGTTTTAAGTGTTTGTACACACACACACACACACACACACACACAAATTTGGTTATTGGTAATAATTGCCAAATAGATGCTGTTTACTTGAAAAATGTAAGAATTTCAGCATCTATCAAATATGCTACTTGAAATTAACTTGCGATGATAGTTGGATAAAATGCGGAAATGCATGTATACTGAAATTGTTCCATATTTAAATAAGATATAAGAATGCGGATATTTATTTTTTGTATTTTATGACTTCTATAATGTCACATATTTTATTTAATTGTACATTTTTACTTTGTTAAGATATTTCCTGGTATATTTTTAGGATTCAAGAAGAAGAATGGGATAAGTACATAATACCAACAAAATCAGAATCTGAAAAATATAAAGTTAGCCGAACATTCAGTTTTCTAATGAATAGAATGGCCAGTACACGAAATAAGTCCAAGGTAATTTGTGATCAATGCACTATGGGAAAAATAACCAAAACACCTGACCAAAACAAAACAAAAAAAATATTAAATATTATGAGTGCTAAATTGTGCTTGCAATTAAAAGATGGACACTAAAATACAATTCTTATGAATATTTTATAACTTGACAATGAGAAATATTTCTTTCGATATACTGAATAGAAAACATTTTCCAGTTGCAACAGATTTTTTTTAAAAAAGCACAAGAGAACCATTGACCTACAGTGAAATGATGATATCCTCTATGTTAATTTGGGATTTATCATTCAATTGTCCGAAAATGGTAGGCTAAATAAATTAAAGGGGAAAAGGGACAGAATTTGATAAAATTCAGAGGGGATTTTTTGGGTGGGGGGGACTTGTGCTAAATATTTTCCTTCTGATTTTGGGACAGTTTGGGAACATTTTAAAAAATTGGTTTATGTCAATATTTTTCCAATCTGCTGTTGTTTTTGATCCATTGTGATTTTTACAAAGTCTTACTTTGGGAAAAGTGTCATATATATTTATTTATTTTATTTTATTAAAATTTATATGCCGCCCTTCTCCCGAAGGACTCGGGGCGGCTCACAAGTATAAAATGACAATAAAAACAATATCACTAAATAGCATTAAAAATCCAATTTAAAATCCCACAGTTAACTAAAAAACCCAACCAGATCAGGTGATTTGACTAAAAGCCAGGTTTTAAGATCTTTGTGGAAGGAATGGAGATCAGGGGCTGTCCAGAGCTCAGTGGGTAATTCATTCCAGAGGGTCGGCGTGGCCACCGAGAACGCCCTTAATCCAGGGGCCACCAGCCAACATTGTCTGGCTGATGGCACCCGGAGGAGGGCAGCCTATATGACCGCACTGGGCGGTGGGAGGCCGGTAGGAAGTGGTCCCGCAAGTACCCCGGACCCGTGCCATGTAGGGCTTTATAGTCCTGTAATTATGTGGTTATGAAGATATTCAGAATTATCTTAAGATGATCCCTACATCTCTGAATGATATAGCCTTCAGAAAGTGCTGAGCTCATTTTCAGTGATTATACACTTTAGTTTCTCTTTTGTTACAATATCCAGCATTTCCAAAAGTAAAGGTTATTATTCATTTTATTTTGTTTAGATTTTTTTTATCCTGCCTTTATTATTTTTAAAAATAACCCATAGTGGCAACCATACTTCTTCCTTGTCTTCCTCTTTTCCCCACCACAACCTTGTGAGTTGGACTGAGAGAGTATGACTGGCTTTCATGCCTAAGGCAGGGACTACAATTCAGAATCTCCATGTTTCTAATCTGGTGCTTTAGACCAAATGTTATTTGAATGAGGTTATTCTACTATGGTTTATATAAACATGTAAGAATATGATTTCTATGGAATATTGTTCTACAAAATGGAGAGGAATGAAAAGATTATTCATTGCTTCTTTTGAGTGGGGTAGTTGACTGCTTCTGGAGATATTGACGCTGTATCACACTGCAAACTAAATTTGTATTTATTTGTAATTTCCATTTTGGTTATTAAGGCAAAAAACAAAGATGCCAAAGAAAAAGAGAAAGCTAACAGACATCACTTTGTTTCTGGATCGTATGCTGGAGTAATGCCGTGTTTCACATGTGAGAAACCACTTTTGGGAAAAGAATCATTACAGTGTTCTTGTAAGTAACTTATACTTTGTGTTCATAGAAGTTGCTTTCCCCAACTCTGTTGTAGGAAGTTGCTTGTATTTGTAGATTGGTTCCAAACTTAGTCATGTGTAGAACAGATCATAGACCCAGAACCACAACTTACTTAAGTCTCTTAACTAACGTACAATTTTCTTAATTTAAGTAAAATTGTTGTGGGATTACTTGAAACATGACTAAATGTAGATTCAGTTCTATTTCTTGATTTGAGAATAATTTGCTTAGTTCAAAATACAATGTTTGTATCATAGGTACTAAATCTCAGGATTCATCCATTGGCACATTGGAGACTTTATTATCTTTATATTGACTAGCAGCAGTTTGTCGTTCCTTTAGGAAGAACTTTTCTAGTTCTGAGCTGTTGGAACTGAATTTGGAACTCCTCCCACAAACCCATAAGATTATTACTCCACAAGCTATAGTGATCTCTTAATTAGGTGTGTCCAACACAATAAATCCATATTAACAAATTAGCATATTAAACATCTAATGTTACCTCTGCCTTGAACAGTTGCTGGGTTTACATAGTTTTGTGTTAGATGCTCCCTTAAATCAATTTCATCTTTATATATCTCCAAGTAAACTTAAGAGTTGTAAATGTTTTCTTTTAGCTATTCCACAAAATGAAGTCCGAGAGATCTGTTTAGAAATTATAAGGTGAACACGGGTGAACATTCTCAAAAAAACAGTTCCATCCCCAACCCTTCTTCTGGCCTAAGGCTGCATTTATTTTTATTCCTCCTGATTAGTTCCAGTAGATGAAATGAGCCCAGAGATTGAAAGAAAAATAGTTTGAGGAGATTTAATATAATTCATTCATGCTTCTCTGCCTTCTCAAACATGGATCACTCAGTCTGAACATAGTTGGGGCTGATATGAATATAAACAGACAGACCTGTTTCCAGGTGATGGCATACAGGAGTAGGTTCTACTGACTTTACTACTGGTTTGCAATGGGAGTGCGCAGAAGCTTCCTGATGATGTCTGGGTTGGTGGGCGGAGCCTCCTGCTGGTTTTACGACCAGTTTTTGCGAACTGGTTTGTACTGGAGGCAACCCATCACTGATGGCATATCTGAGGGATCACCTTTCTCCAGTTGTTTCTGCCAACCTGGTATGTTCAAGCAAAGTGGATACATTCCAGTTCCCCTTTATCAAATGTTGTGGGACTAAGGGAAGCATGTCTTCTCTGTCATGGCTCCTGCCCAAGATAGGGTCTATCACAATTTGCCATGGCCAACTTGCCATGACCAACTTGCCACAGTCAACTCACTATGGCTAACTCGCCACAGCCAGCTTGCCATGGCCAACTCACTGCAGGACAACTTGCCATGGCCATATTGCCACAGGACAGCTTGCTCTGGGACACGACTTACACTAATATCAAAGAAATGGTGGAATAGAATCATTAAAGAAATGATGCAAAAGGAGGACAAGAATAAAATGTGAATGGCAAAAATTAAAATATTTTTATTTATTTTAAATAATTAAGTAGAATTGTTACATTGTCTCACAGTGAGTTGTCCCGCAGTGAGTTGGCCATGATAAGTTGGTTGCAACGAGTTGGCCATGGTGAGTTGGGCACAAGTTGGCTGTGGCAAGTAGTTCAATTCCCACCAGAGATATGGCTGATGGCCTCTTGCGAGGGGCTTTGGAAAGCCCTTAAGACTTGACTTTAGTCCCTGGCTGGGATTAATTTATTTGCATGGTCCTTATCAGGCTTGTACTGTTATGGTTGTTTTAGTCTGAGCTGTCAGAGTTTATGTTTTCAACTGTTTTTCTTTTTTTAATTTTGTAAGCTGCCCAGACTGTTGAACTGGGCAGCTATAACAAATTGAAATCAATCAATCAGTAAATTTCATCTAGTTTGATTCTCAGGGAATACTTGAGAATAGTTGATTCTCATAATATATCCAAGATGGGGTTGTTTTCTTGATGGCAACCTGCTGCTCTGTATGATGAGTGGTTTTGGCTTAAGATCCAAGACATACTGTACTTCTTTATCCTTTCAGTGAAAATTAGCTGGGTCTTTGCCGATTTATATAACTTTTCCAACCCTTTTGAAGGAACCAGTCATCACAGCTGGAAAACATTAGGACAAGGATTACTTCTAGATGAAAGTTGAATGCTTTAAAACTGAGATTGCAATTGAGAGAATTTTTTTTGCTTCCTTACAGATTGCAATGCAATTGTGCATAGAGGTTGTAAGGATTGTGCTCCTGTGTGTACAAAAGTAAGTTTTAAAGTGACTACTTGGGGATGTCATTGCTCACTTTTACACTTTTATTTCTATTTTGTTATTTTAGAGTGTAACATATCAAGAAGTTTATATTTTATTGGGTGTACAGGTAGTCCTCCCTTAACAATGGTAATTGGGACTAAAACTCCACCACTAAGCAATTGCTAGCATGCCAATTTATGGCAGAAGTTCTGGCAGTCCCAGCTACCATCATTAGGCAAATCATGGACATCATAGCATTCCAAGATTATGTGATCATGATTTGTTTTTTGTTTTTTATATTTTTTTTATTTTTTCCAACATAAACATAAAAAAGAATTTTTTTTCAAGAACGAAGTCTTGGTCTGGTCACAAATGGGTACGCTAATTTAACAAATGAGAAACAAACAATTTTAACATAAATTCCAACATCTTAATAAATTTTCCTATTATCTCATCATACATCCTAATCTCCTACTAAGGCAAAGCTTCTTTTTATATTAAATTATAAATTCAATTATAAATCTGAATTCAATGCCGCTTTATCTAAATTTTTTATCCCTTGCTCCTTTTGACATCAACGTTAAGCACAAAAACAATCTTTTCTATTAATCTATATATTTACCTTACAATTTTATCACCACAAATCTTAATTTCCAAATGTATACAACTCAATTTTTATTTCAATTTATTAATCAAAATTTCTTTCTATTTTTCTCATTTTCTAAACCCAATCTATCCTATATTCTTAAACTTTTACACAGAGATCTCAAAATTTACCATTTCATTTTAATTATCACCCAACGTTTTTTTCACTCCTTATTAATAGTGACTTCATGCTGATTTCCTCATTGATTTTGCTTATCAGAAGCGAGCTGTGAAGATCACAAATGGCAACCATATGATTGTGCAATGTTGCAAGGTCATAATGATGAGCTTATTGCCAAGTACCCGAATGATTATGGGTATACAACAATTGCTGCAACCACGAGGGCTTGTTCGTCCCATTTGTTCAGCACCGTTGTAGCTTCGAATAATTGTTGAACTTTGTACAGTCACAGAATGGGTGGATGTTAAGCAAGGACTACCTATAGTTTTATGTTAGAGTAAAAGAATAGAATAGAATAGAATTCTTTATTGGCCAAGTATGATTGGACACACAAGGAATTTGACTTGGTGCATATGCTCTCAGTGTACATAAAAGAAACGATAAGATAATTTAATAATTAAGCTAAGCATTTCAAGTGAGTAACTATTGTTGACCTATGGGGGAAAAAAACCAAGACATTAGTTGTGGTAATAAAATCATTACAAATAGATACAGTAAGAGTAACTAACCTTTATATTTTCCTAAACTCTCTTGCTTAGTAAATTTGTTGCTTTGTTTCTACACTGAAGATCATTTTGTTTCAATCTTTTTGTTTAGGCTTCCTTATTACAATGACTTGTCCTTTTTTATGTTTGCTTACTATGATTTGCTAGTTATGTGACTAGTATGTACACTACTAATTAGTTGTCACTACCTTTTGCCATGTGGGACCAACTAAAAAATTAGACCCATAGTTTTTCTGCATGAAGTGGAAAAGAGGAATGCTGGCTTATTACAAACTTGGAAGCCATTCTTTTTATCACAAATTTTGATTTTCTTCGGAAGAAATGAACATAGGATTTTGGTTCATATGTCATGGTAAATAAACAGTCACAGGAATTTGTCCACAATTTTGCCTTGTCCATGACTCAGACTTGCCCGATCTTTCTTTGTTTCTGCCTCTCTTCATATCCCGATTAATTATTGAGAAAGGGTGTGTGTTTGGGCAGAAGATTTGACTGCCTTTGGGGATTTGAGATTGGCTTCTCAGGTGACTGTACATTAGACTAGTGAAATAGCCGCTTCAAAATCATTGCAAAAGCATAATAAACTGAGAATTCAAATTGTAATGGAACAAAGGTATGAATAGCATCATCTTCCTGTTTTGTTAAATCCAGAGGCTGTTTATATTATCAGGTAGAACAAAGAGGAATATCGCCCCCTAGTGTACACCAGTTAGAATGACATAAATTCAATGAATAGGATCAGTTCAATATTATTGGCTTTTCCCAACAGTATTAGTTTTTTAAAAAATGCCTGTCAAAGTTTCTAAAATACATAATGATTTATATTAATTATTGTGTCTGGTAACATTAGCAAAATTCTAGCAATTTGCAACTTCACTATTAGGGTTATGTAAAAAATGGAGCATCATAAGTCAATATAAAATCTTTCAATAAAATATGATCTAATATGTGTAGTAACGTTAAATCATCTCTTATTTATTTAACCAATTAAATAAACTTTATATTTAATATATTTAATAAAATTCATATTAATCAAAACATTCTTCTTTACCAGAAATTGCAAGATAGAAGTTATGTTAAGAACAAGATACAAACTGTCCAGACAAGTAAGTTAAAGAATAAGAAAGATAAGAAATGTAAATTGTTTTTTTTCTGTTATGTTTCATGTTTTGTTATTATTAGTGGCTGTCTTTGGGAGAATGGACAGCTTTGGTGATTTATCCCTTTCCATTAATGCCTTTCTTAGCTCATAAACAAAGCTGTCTTTGAATATCGGATTCCTTTATTTTAGAGGAAGAGATAGTTTGGAGAGCTGCAAATGAATATTGGCAAAAATTCCCTCCATCCTTCCATCTTCTTTATGGGTCTCCACTATCTCTTGGTCTTTCTATGAGTACACTTCTCAGAATGAACTGAACACATTCACTCTAATCCAATATTTTTCACTTGCTTCACTATCAACTCCAAGGTTTTCCTTCATACAATAATTTTACCTTAACTTCTGACAGCATACATTCAATAGTTAAATTAGTTAAATTAAACAGACATTAAAAGCAGAAATACCCAATCTATCACTCTTATGTATTGGGCTTCCAACTATTTGGTAATCTAAAGTATTTGAGGGGCTGCCACAAAGATGAGGAGATCAAATTATTCTCCAAAGCACCAGAGGGCAGGACAAGAAACAATGGTTGGAAACTAATCAAAGAGAGAAACAACCTGGAATTAAAGAGAAACTTCCTAACAGTGAGGACAATTAACCAGTGAAACGGGGCTGGACTAGAAGACCTCGACGATCCCTTCCAGCTCATTCATTCTAAATAAGTGGTTCTCAACCTTCCTAATGCTGCGACCCTTTAATACAGTTCCTCATGTTGTGGTGACCCCCAACCAGGGGTGGGTTCTAAATTTTTTTACTACCGGTTCTGTGGGCGTGGCTTATTTTGTGGGCATGGCTTGGAGGTCATGTGATTGGGTGGGTGTGGCTAGCTGGTCATGTGACCGGGTGGCTATGGCTATGTGTATAGGGACTACTCAGAGGGCTGAAAAAAGTCATTTCTGACAGGTCCTCGCACTTTTGACTGGTCATCACACTTATGACCATCCTCACATTTATGCCCGTGCAGCATTCTTAACAACCATGTCACTCATTTCACAACTGCTTCTCTTCACCATGGTGACAAGATAGGGCAAAAACGTAAAATGTGAGGACAGTCGTAAGTTTGAAGACTGGTCAAAAGTGCGAGGACCAGTCAGAAATAACTTTTTCAGCCCTCTGAGTAGTCCATATGCATAAAAGGATACAGCAATAGAGAGGGATGAAAGAAGGGAAGGGAAATTAGAGTAGGAGTGAGGGTAAGAGAGGGAGGAAGAGAGGAGGAGAAGGAGAAAGGAAGAGGAAGTAGGGAGGAGAAGAAGAGGGTAAGGAAGAGAAAGTAAGAAGGAAAGAAAAGAGAGAGGTGGTAGGTTTGAGGAGAAAGATTGCTGTACAATAAAAAAGATAAAAGGGAAGAAAGCCAACTCCAAACAAATATAAAGATATTAAGATAAAGAATGAATTGTTAAACTTTAAAGAATAAAAGAGAACAAATATGAATAAATAACAATAATTAGAAACACACATACAAACATACAATGTATTTTCTTTGAACAGAGTATTTGGCCGGTTCATAAATTTAAACAGTGTTTAGTCATTTCAATTAAATTTACAATTTCTATATTTCCCTTTTGCCATATTTATTCCTCATCTATTTTTGTAAAAAACCAATATTACCCTTCATCCTCATCTCTAATCTTAATCAAATTCAATTTTTCTCTTCTATTCTATATTATACCCCTTCCCATTGTCATCTATTTTTATATCCATCCTCATATTAGTTAATTATGTAATATTACAGTTGTTTAATATGAATTCAACATTTTAATATAAATCTATTAGTTATATAACTACCTTTTTTGTATATTAATCAATATGAACATGAATATTCCAATTATTTCCATGCAATCTAATTTCTTACAAATCAATTAATTATATTTACCAATAATAATAAACCAAATAATTTCCCCCATATATTCCTCCAAACCACAACTTAACCATTTCTGCTTTCAACACAATATACAATTAATAGTATCTCAATTATTACAATTCCCTAGTTAAATAGAGCTTTTTTTCTTTTGTGTTTTAAAATCTCCTCTTTTTCCCTAAATTTCCCGTTGTTTGTACCTACCTTTTTTGGTGAGGAAAAAGAAAAGAAATCTGCCTGCCTAATTTTCCAATGTGCAAAGCCAACAGCCTGCTTTACTTTCTCTTTCGTTTTTCAGTATAGCTAGGGGAAAAAAAATCTGCACTCTTTCCAAGCAAGCAAAAGAGCCCTGAGCAAAACAGCTGAGAGCCAATCAGCTGGGGGTCGGGAGCCTATCTAAGCAAGGGCTAATTAGCTTATGCTGAAGCTCCGGGGGTCAATAAAATTACAAAAAAACACCGAACCCTTAGTTAAATTGCTGGCTCCCCCGCCCCTCACCCACCACTATTTATTGGCAATAAATAGTGGTGCGGAGGGGCGGGGCAAGCCAGCAATTTAACAAACGGTTCGGCTGCACCACTGGCTATAGGGCGGCCCTTTGAAGCCCCGCAGCAAGAATTTAAACAGTTTTTTTTCCTCTAGCCATAGGAGGCAGCAATAGATTGGGAGTGGGTGGGGTAAACAAACGGCCGGTGATCCAACAGAGCAGAGAGTGAGGATGAGTGAAGGCGTGGGGGAGGGGCGAGAGAGGGCTTTGGCAACCCCTGTGAAATGGCCGTTCGACCCCCAAAGTGGTCGCGACCCCCAGGTTGAGAACCGCTGTTCTAAATCATCTCAAAGGTTCTTGTTATTTTTAATGTGGCAGAAAGATAAAAATATTAAATATAAATAATCATATTAAGACTTTTAATGGTATTTAAGCTTAACATATTTTAAATCAGATTTAATTTTGGCCCTGACTTCCTTCATTTTTAAGTGTGGTTTGTAATATGCAATTCAGAGACTAGCGATGCCCCTCAGCTCATTATGTGTGTTAGCTCTAAATTAAGACTTGGAAAAATGGACTTTCCTCCAATTTTGATTGAACCAGATTACAGATTACAATAAAACTTTGACTTTTAAAATACTGTTCAATAGTTTTGAACAACTACATGAACTCTTCAGATAATATTTCCATCAACTTCATTTGTGTAAGTTGATAGAAGTATTAAAGCGATTTTAAAAAATATGAAATTGAATGCTGAAATTGGAGCTATGAAATATATTTGTTTTAGTAATCACAGATAGAGATAGAAACAATATTCTTTTCATAAATCTAAAATATTGCAGTGTTACAATAATATTTGCAAATAGTATTTCATTTTGAAAAATAAATATTTTTCCATGCTCTGTATCAAAAGACTTTTCAGTTATATTTCAATTTGATATATGTATATATATATATATCATATTAAATTCAGTGGGACAGTTATTAATAGATTTAGAATGTGGCTGGAAAAGCAGTTTATGTTATGTTATGAATGTATACCAATCAAAGGATACAATGGATGAGTAAAAACATTTTTATTGGCTATTTACTGGAAGAATATAGGAAGCAGCTGTACAGTCATACATTTGACTGTCAAAGACAATATTGTTTAAATAGATTGGCAGTTATTCTCCAATATTTCTGAGATGAATCTGATCCTGGGATATTTCATGCATCTCATGAAGTGGCTTTAGCTCACAAAAGTTTATGGCTTTTAATATAATTTGTTAGGTGCTACTAGACTCCTCCTGATTTGGGGGATTTTCGGCATACAAGATAAGTCTGTCTCTAACACATGGATGGAATACATTGCTAAAATATAGCACCGTTTTTTTTTGATTTTCCAGATCTATCATTCAGAGATACTCCACAGCCAGCATTCTTGGCAACTCTGCCTTCTACCACAATTCCCATTGGAGTATCCCTTATGAAAAAGGAAGCATTACAGCAACAACACTCCTTATCCAGAAGCGTTCCAAGTACCACATCTGAAAGGTAGACAACAATTTCTGATGTCTCTCAGTTTAAAAAAATCTTTCCAAGTGAAACACTATATTTCTATGATTTTTTTTTTATCCATAGAAAGAGTATGTCCTCATTGGAGCCAGATACTAATACCAGCACTTGGAGATCTAGGTCACACTCTGAAGAGCTGCTGCAAACTTTAGGGTCTGCTTCATCTGTTGACTCTTTTATAATTGAAGGTAAACTGGGAACTTCGTGTGATAACATTCACACAAAAAAATACGATATTATTAACAAACAATATTGAATTACCCTACATTAAAAAAATAAAAGTGATTAATTGGTGTTCATGTTATGATGAGAAACATGGCTCAAAATTTAGAGATTAGCATTGTACAGCTGATCAAAACTCTTTTTCAGATACTTAAAAATGTTGGAAATTTTTAAGAGATGCCATCATTGTATTCCTTTAAAGTGTCTACTTAAAACTGAATATACATTTGCCAGTACTACAGGATTATTGTGTTTCTTGAACAGGAAGTAAATGAATGAAGTGTTAGTTCCTTCATAAGTGCTCACCAAGGTTTCCAAGCAATGCCAAAGAGATTTTCAGATAAAGAGTAGTGAAACTGGATATGGTTTATCATATTCTTTCCCCCTTAACAAGATTAACCTTTTGCAAACTCAGTGACACTTAAGTTTTTCCTTAACAGAATATAACATTCTTATTCATTTTGGGATCTCCATTTTTAAAGTAAAGTGCATCCCATTAAATGCTACCATTAAAAAAAAAGGATTTTATACTGAAGATACACATTATTAAAAATTCATAACTATATCTCCAGATTCATAGATTCATTACTATCAGTACTTCTTGGAAGTATTAAAAATCAGCACACAAACCAATCCTGGAATATATTTTAATTGTTTAATTGGTATCTGAATTTAACTTGTCTATTTTTTATGTTTAAGAATGGCTTTTATCTTGCTATAGATGATGTTGATGCCTCTTTATGGAATGACCTCAGCACTGATACATTGGAATTTGAGGCAGAATCTTGGAGTCTGGTTGTAGAGCCTTGGTTTTGTAACCAACAAGAAAAGGATGTTATCAAGCGACAAGATGTAATCTTTGGTTAGTTTGCTATAATATCCTCTATGTTTCTATATAGATGGTTGGGAGAGAAAATGTAAAACAGCCTTCTCTAATCTGGTGCTCACACTAGATGTGATATATTCTACCAGCAGGATTTGATAATAGGAATTGTAATCTAAAATATATGCTGGAATCAATAGTGAAAATAAAATTAAAAAATGCACACTAGTTTCAGAACTTATATTTTATTTTTGTCTTTGTAACATTCTGAGAAAGTGAGAGGAGCCATACTCCATTTGTATTCAGTGTTACCTCAGTTGTGCAGTAATCTGATAAACTTATATAATATTCTTAATGGATCTTTTAAAACAAAATTAAAGACGTTTTTAACCCACCTTTATCATTTCTTATAAATAACTCAAAGCAGAGAGAGAGAGAGAGAGAGAGAGGGAGGGAGGGAGGGAGAGAGAGAGAGAGAGAGAACCAAAGTTATTTAGCTGGCTTTCATGACTAAAGCAGGACTAGAACTCACATTTTTTTCTAGCCTGGTGCTTTAGTCACTACATCAAAGGCAATCAAATTAATCAAACATCTAAGTGCCTAAACCACTAGACCAAACTGGCTGTCATCTAATAAGAGTATTTGGACAGAATGGTAGGATATGCTGAATAAGTGCAGAGCGCTTTTATTTAGGATTATAGGCAGACAGCCATGACTTTTTCCCCCCCAGTACTGCATTGTGTTCTTTCTTTCCATGTTATTTTGTTCCAAGCAGTTTGTCACAGTTTTGAGTGTA
Organism: Arizona elegans; assembly: GCA_022577455.1. Taxonomy (NCBI): domain Eukaryota; kingdom Metazoa; phylum Chordata; class Lepidosauria; order Squamata; family Colubridae; genus Arizona; species Arizona elegans. Next base: position 63,057,433 of record JAKOOJ010000008.1, read on the forward strand.
TACTTAGATTCTGTGGGCTTTAATCCCCATCTCCTCTTTTCAATTTGTTTTCTTGCTAAAGATGCATTTATACTTCTGCAAATCTTAGGTGTTCCCTAATGTCCTGATAGCATCCCTCATTTCGTAAATGGATCTTCAATGTAATAAATAAATATGGAGAGAATCTACTGTAAAATATATCTACCATGACATTTAATTTTATGTTTTTTTATGTAGAACTAATGCAGACGGAAGTGCACCACATCCATACCCTGTTCATCATGTCCAAAATATTCAGAAAAGGGATGAAAGAAGAACTACAGCTGGACCATAGCACAGTGGACAAAATATTCCCTTGTTTAGATGAACTGCTAGAACTTCACCAGCAGTTCTTCTGTAGGATGAAGGAAAGGCGACAGCTCTCAAGTCAGGAGGGAAGTGACAGAAATTTTGTGATCAGCAAAATTGGAGATGTCCTTGTGCAGCAGGTAGAGCACTGAAAAGAATTATACTTTCAACGAAGTGTTTGTGAAGATATAGTCATTGTAAGAGAAACCACTTGCTTAGTAATTGTTCAGAGTTAAAATATGGCTGAATAAGGGGGTTTTATGACGAGTCTTCACTGTTCTGACCATTGCAGTGGATCAGTAGTCATGTGATCACGAGGCAGGCGCTTGATGCCCAGCGCGGTCACATGATCAACATTTTCTGCTGACATTCCATAAGCAAAGTCAAGGGAAAGTAGGCAGGAAGTCAGAAATTGTTCCCATACTACATTCTGTAGTGCCTGTCCACAGCCCTCCTCCCCCCATAGCACTCATACACGTGCCCATGCTTCAGAATGCCTGCTTGCGATACTCCTGCAGCACCCATGTACCCCTGTACACTCCAGAGCCCCAGCCTGAGGCACCCCTCCCCCCCATGTGTGCCTGTATCAGAAATACCCAATACTCACCCACAGTTAGCACCTGTTTGACTGGTACTCTCATCTTTTCCCACTTAATGACATATGTGGTCCTGGACTTAGGACAACAACTGGAACTGTCAGGATTGCCCTTGCTAAGGGCAATTTATTACACTTTGATTGAATTGCTTAGTGATGGAAATTGTGGCCGCTGTTGCCTTGATAAGCCAATGATTATCTATATATCCATTTATTACGATCCTGATCCAACCACATCTCCCCTAAACAGATGATAATCCTGAAAGAGGAAGGCCTTAACCTTCCTTTGCCAACATTTTCAAGGTGTTTGAAATGCTTCCCTTTCTCTAGCAATTGTGTGACATGTCCCAGTCCAAAATGCTTTTCCACTGCTCCAAATAGATTGGTGGTGAAGGGAAAGAAATCTGTTTGGTGAGTTGGAAAACTAATTTGCTACATATCCAGTATGCAGCATAGTGACAGTTCTACCACTACTCTATTGAGTCGTTACTATTTTTTCAGTTTTCGGAAGAGAATGCAAGAAAAATGAAGACAATCTACGGGGAGTTTTGTAGTCACCAGAAAGAAGCAGTTAGCCTTTTTAAGGAATTGCAGCAAAACAAAAAATTCCAGAACTTCATCAAAGTAAGTTGATAATATCTATCTCAGTTGCACAAAAGTTTATCTACTTTAGGAGAACTGTTAACATGAGAAGTGGTACAGCACATTAGCTTAGAATTCTAATAAATAGTTCAAAAATAGTTTTTCCTAAGTATACCACAAGATGGCTCTATTTTAGTGCAGTATGGTGGATAATACTGACTTTCAGAATTGTAAGAATTGCAGCCAATGGATATATATATACTGTGTCACATAAGAGATTTCCATTTATACAAAACAGTTTTCTTACTTTTTACTTTTTGTCAAGGTTTTCAAAGTGGAGAGTGAGTTTCTAAGCAAAGGGAAAGTCCATTCCTATTCTATATTTTATTCTGTTGTGGATAAAACTCATTAAATTTCGTGCAATGTAAAAAAGACATTGAATGTTTTAAGGCAGAGGAATTGGACATTGTACTAATAGAATAAAATGAACAAATAAACACATAGCTCTTTTATAGAAGTTGTCTTCTACTTTTATTAAAGTAGAAAGTATTATTAAAGTAATTATAGACACCATTATTTTCATTTCAAAACAGGGCTTGTCATTAAAGCCTTATTAAAAAAATTAACCAAATGAACTATCTTTAGTGTTTCTGATTATTTGAATAATTAAAAAAAACACAATTACATGCATTGGCTTATTTGCTGTTGGCTTATTTGCACCTAGTTACAAATAAGATAATAAATTACCTATCCCATTCCAATGGGAGGGATCAATAGTAGAAATAAAAGCTTTTTTAAAAAATTATATACATATAACAATATGCTTTGTTAGTATTTTATTTCTTTTATTGTTTCCTCTGGATGTTTAGACCACTTACAGGCTTTTGTGATTCATTGGAGTGGGGGACCAGCAACTTCTATGAGGGGATGGAGAAAAAGTCAAAGTGGCAATCACAGCAGCCCAATTGAAGCCCAACCCTTTGTGTTGGTGTGCAGCATTGATAAACATACAAAAGAGATGGATTATTGATAGTCTTGTTATCAAAATGGCTCTAGCCATCTTTACTTTTATTTATTTTTTTTACCATCCCAGACCATTTCCTTTGCCATATCCACTGTAGATAATTTATTCAAAATTATTATAAAATCCCTTAGTCTTTTTCCTGCATCAGCCTTATAACATGGCAAAATGAAGTGACTAATAGCTTAATATCAGATGGATTCAAGCAAGAAATAAAATACGTAGAAGATTCTCTTCCTTCATCCAAGCAGAGAGGCTTTAAAATCTGAGAGACATTTTATAAGATCTAGCAAACTTGAAAGCTGTATATTAAAAGTGAAATCTCTTCTTAAAGCTGCGGAACAGCAATCTTTTGGCCCGGCGTCGAGGAATCCCAGAATGCATTTTACTAGTCACTCAAAGAATCACAAAGTACCCAGTTCTGGTAGAAAGAATATTACAGTATACCAAAGGTAAGCAATAATTTTCTACCTGCTCCATGAATAAATCTTATGGTGTGCTTAGCTAAGTAACATCAAAGCATCAACGTTATTTTTAAAATTTCCTATAAAAATATTTCCTTTTACAAATTTGTAATACTTTTTATATGTTTTCAGATTTTGCTTATTTTGCAAATAACTTTTTTTGCAATAAATGAAAAGGAGATCTGTTTCATATATTTGTTATTTATTTATTTGTTAAATGTATTTCCCTCCTACTCTCTAAGCGGTTTACAAAAGTAAAAAGGAAGAAATGAAAAGAGTGTAAACCGAAGTAAAATAATAATAAAATAAACAATGAAATGGAACACAACCAGTAGTTGGTTCCACTTACCTTTGCTACCGGTTTGGAACTGGGAGTGTGTGCACGTGCGCGCTCGCTTTGCACGCGCGGGGCGCTTCTGCGCATGGGCAGAGCATCGGTGATGGTATCCGGGCGGGTGGGCGGAGCCTCCCACCGCCGCCACTATCAGTTTGCCTGAACCGGGGCGAACTGGTAGAAACCCACCACTGAACACAACAAGAATACATCGATACGGTAGCAAAAAGATCAATATGATAACAAAAAGATGGACAGGTGGAGAGCAGAGAACAAGGGAAGGGAGATGGAGTGTTCTATCAATCCATCAGTAAAATGTGCTCCTCTATTTTATTGTTTTTTTATTGGAGAATTACAACAAAGTAAGCAGAGTAAGATCCTAATCTTGAAAAAAATTACCTGAAATATGTTAAAGTTTCTAGTCCACATAGCCTGGGCATTCGGGTTGGGGAAGGCTGTTGTAGCTAATCAGTGGCCAATGAGGAGCCTTTGGAACAACAAGACCTGGCGATGTCATCCAGTGGTGTTAGGGGGCAACCAATGGTTTCTTGTGCCAAATTAATCACTCTCTGTAGTGCCTTCCTGTTCGCAGCTGTTGAACCAGCGTACCATACTGTTATACAGTAGCAACTGCAGTGATTGCTTAACCACCACAGAAAAAAAAAAAAAGATTGTAAAATCAGATGTAACTCACTGAACAACCTTGCTTTTTAGCAACATAAATTCTGGTCCTTTATTGTAGTTGTAAGCCAAGGGTTCCCTGTATAAACTCTTTACTTATTTTGGACTTAAGCCTTGTTTTTCTCCTCATTGCTTTGTTAATAGATCCGGCCTATTTTTGTCAAGGTCAACTCCTTTACTCTCTACACTGGGAACAGCTCACCATGAGGCTTAGACATTTCCTTAAATATATGCCATAATGAATTGCTGTTCCATAATCCATCTGGCAAATATAATATTTTTCAGAGAAATGCCATGAATTGATAGAATCGGCCAATTTCATAGAGCCTGTCTCAAAAAAAATTGTCCAGTAAACAAAGGTGTGAGTAGAGGATGAGATGGTGGGAAGAAAAAGAAGTAGAAGCAAGTCTGATTATGGTCTTAGGTTCTATACTCTGAGCTCATGGTCCTACTAGAACAATGCAGCAAATCTAGATTACGTGGTAATACTGAGAGATTAATGTGGCAACATAATGGATGGTTCTTCTAAACTACGGGTGTCAAATTTGCTGTGTCACGTTGCTGTCACATGACATTTCATGACGTTTCCCCCATTCGTGGAGCTGGGGTGGCCGTGGCCTGCATGTGATGTATCTGGCCCATGGGCTGCCAGTTTGACACCCCTGTTCTAAACAATAAATGAATTTTCAGATGTCTGTTTTTTAAAGCAGCAAAATTTTAATTTTAGAATTCCATGAGTCATGAACCATTCACAAAACAGATTTGAAAATAATACTCTGGCTCTTTCTTATGAAAATCCATTCTAAATATTTAAGGAGAACGGTTTGCTAACAATATGCGCCTCTTTGTTTTTATACAGAAGGAACAGAAGAACACCAAGATTTATGTAGAGCCCTTAACCTTATCAAGGATATGATTGCAGCAGTTGATTTGCAAGTCAGTGAATACGAAAAGAAACAGAAGTTGCTGGAGATTCTCAGTAAAGTTGAGAACAAAACATATACCAAACTGAAAAATGGACATGTTTTCAGGAAACAAGATTTGATCAAGAAACAGAGGACGCTTTTGTACGAAGGCTTAGTCTACTGGAAGACAGCTACAGGACGTTTCAAAGGTTATTGAAATTCAAATTCCTTGTATATTTTCAGTGGTGCATCATCTTCTGTATTTTTCTAAAGAAAGTTAGTTTTTAATGTGTTAAGTTGCTAAAGATATGGAAAATGTCTTAGAGTATAGATAGGATAGCAATATGTTGATTAAGTTTAAGGCCTTGGCATTTTCTCTCACTAATTTTCCCCAGAGTTAAGTTAATCCTTTATTTCCTGTCATAAAAGTAAGAAATCGGTTGATCTGATTGTAATGCACCCAACACTAGCAATCTGTTTTCTAATACAGTATGAAATCACATTAGAACATTAAACCTGCTCTAATGTTAGGTGTAAAATTATATCTTCAAGTTAAATTTATTTTGTTAGCCTAACTAGTACACTGTAAAGGTAAAGGTTCCCCTCGCACATATGTGCTAGTCGTTCCCGACTCTAGGAGGCAGTGCTCATCTCCTTTTCAAAGCTGAAAAGCCTGCGCTGTCCGAATACATTTCCATGGTCATGTGACCGGCATGACTAAACGCCAAAGGCTCACGGAATGCTGTTACCTTCCCACCAAAGGTGGTCCCTATTTTTCTACTTGCATTTTTTACGTGCTTTCTAACTGCTAGGTTGGCAGAAGCTGGGACAAGTAACGGGAGCTCATCCCGTTACACAGCACTAGGGATTCGAACCCCTGAACTGCTGACCTTTTGATCGACAAGCTCAGTGTCTTAGCCACTGAGCCACCACGTCCCTCACAAGTATACTGTAGTAGTGAAAAAAAGAAGCACACAATTATGAAAAATAATAATAATAATAAAATCATGTACATACGTTGACTCTGAAATAACAAGCTTATGCTCAGATTATGTAATCAAAATCATTCTAAATTAAGATGCTAACACAGATCAGCACTTAAAAGAATCACAGGCACCCCCCTCCCTGATGAGCCTGTTGCAGAGGGAAGTGTCCCCTTCTGAAAATTTCTCCCATCACCATTCAGTGCACACCTTGAATATTGAAGGACATCTGGGAAAGGGTCCAAGTAAAAAATTTAAAGATAGACAGACTGAAGCAAGTGAAATGAAAATTGAAGCAACTAGATGAACTGGTTGTATTACCCTGACTCTGGTACAAATAATCCTCATTTAGCAACCATAATTGAGACTGCTAAGTCAGTAATTAAGGGAAGTAGTCGCTAAGCAAAACCACAACAGCATATGATTTTACTTCAGCTTTCCTTTACTAACCTGTGTAGCTTGTAATTATGATAGTTAGTAATCATCGATCAACTGTGAACAGCATAAAGTTTTTCATTATTGTATTTGCAAATTCTCAGTAAATGAGAATTACCTGTATTAAATGAGGATTACCTGTATTAAAATATAAAATGTAAACCAAAAATTCTTAAAGTGAAGAAATATATTAATAGCTATATTAGTTGGTATTGTTTCAAAATACTGATGTCCTAATCCTAATCAGTGCACCTGGTGAATCTATGAATGTTGTACTGTGTACTGTGATGTGAATGTTTTTAAAGAATTGAATTTATTTTCATTTGATTTGTTTGATATATTATGAACGATTGGTCTATAATAGCAATTTTCATTTTTTTAAAAGACATTTTAGCGCTCCTTCTAAATGATGTGATGTTGTTTTTACAAGAAAAAGATCAGAAATATATATTTGCAGCTGTTGTAAGTATGAATGTTTAAAAACGCTTTAAATTATCTTAACTGGGAAATTGTGCCTTTTATAAAAATAATATTCAATCAAAATTAAGCATTATAGATGGCAATCTTGAGTCTGTGTAAATTTGGATAAATTTCTGTTCAAGTCATTGAAAGAAAATAGATATTTAGTAGCACATTTTCTCAAATCTCTAAAATGATAAATGAACTTGAAGATTCCCTTAATGATTCATACTAATGATTTCATAGCAGATTAGGCAAAATATAATTACACTCTTTACTAAATGGTGAGGGGCGCTATAGCATTTCTGAGGTTGGGCAGATTGCCAAGCACTTGAATTTTGTTCATATGTCTGCACGGTGCTGCATGATTATAACTTTGAAACCAAGTCACAAGAAGCTTTTGGGGGGATCTTGCATGCGCAAATCGTCATTTATGACATCCGGGCTGATGGGCGTAGCCTCCCTCCGCTTTTACTACCGGTTCTAAAGAACCGGACAGAACCAGGAACAACCCACCATTGTAACAAACCCATACATGTTAAATATTATTCTAGATAATATAATAGATATTAAATGCAGGACAGATTGAGGAATATTTAGACACAATGCACCTTAGAAAGGGTATAGAACAGAGGTGGGTTTCAGCAGGTTTTAACCAGTTCTGGAGAACCGGTAGCGGAAATTTTGAGTAGTTTGGAAAATCGGTAAATACTACCTCTGACTGGCCCCGCCATCTATTCTCTGCCTCCCGAGTCCCAGCTGATCGGGAGGAAATGGGGATTTTGCAGTAACCTTCCCCTGGAGTGGGGATTTTACAGTATCCTTCTGTCACGCCTACCACACCACACCACGCCACGCCCACCACACCACACCCATAGAACCGGTAGTAAAAAATTTTGAAACCCACCACTGGTATAGAAGAACAAAAGAAAGCTCCCAATAAACTAATTATTGAAGAGGAAACAAAAAGAGCAACACAGATGTTAAAATTCAATAACCAGGACCAGGTGGGCTTTTTATGTATTATAAGACATTTCTTGAAATTCTGATTAAGCTATTAACTTAGGTAATGAATGAGATTCAACAGTGTCAAGCAATTTCATCCTCCTGCTTTAATTTCTGTGTTATTTAGTGAGGACTATTACAGGCTGTTCAGAGTCATTCAGACCTGTTTTGTTACTTAATGCACATAACAAGCTTTTCAACAGCAATATTTGCAAAAAGACTAATAAATTTCTAACTGGATTGATACATCCTGATCATGCTGGATTTATCCTGACATGAGCGATAATGCTTTGTATATATTTTGAATGATGTTCTAGTGAAAGGACAAGCTATTTGTCCTTTGCTCTTGTGAGAAGTACTAATGTGAGAAAGCTTGCTCTTTCTCACATTATTTACCTTTGTTCACAAAAAAATAAAAATAAAAAAATACACACCAACAAAATAATGTTTCCAGAAATAGCTGGCATAGTGTTACATTGAAATGATCAGGGGTCTCCAACCTTGGCAATTTTTAAGACTTGTGGACTTCAAGGTGGCTGAGGAATTCTGGGAGTTGAAGTCCACAAGTCTTAAAGTTGCTAACATTGGAGACCCCTGATTTAGATGGCCAATCAGATCCTTTTACTCAGAATATACTATACTGTGATTTGCAATTTTTTTTTCTATAGGACCAGAAGCCTGCTGTTATAGCTCTTCAGAAACTTATTGTCAGAGAGGTAGCCAATGAAGAGAGAGGGATGTTCTTGATCAGTGCATCCTCCACAGGACCTGAGATGTATGAAATTCATACTAGCTCCAAAGAGGAACGCAGTCACTGGATGAGACAAATTCAAGAAGCAGTGGAAAGGTACATACTGGAACATTGGTTGCCGCTTGCTAACCCTTTCTTTATTTTAATGTAAAAATTCTCCCTAGAAATGCTTGTTAACTACATTCTACCAAAATAACATACACATGACAAATCTTAGAAACATATAAAAATTTGAAGATTCTGAGACTTGATCTGATGGACTTATAGTGCATCTTGCTGTCAGCAGTGCCTGTTATAAAATGAAGTCATATGTCTTCTCAGATCAAGCTATTTGGGATAGTTAAATGGCAGTATGACTTGGGATCTGTTCTGCTAGGGAGGACAGGAATAGTAAGGCACCATCTTTGTTGCAGTTTAGTGTCGTTGGTAAGCACGTCATTTATGATGTCATGTCCGGCCTGATTTTTAGAGTAAATGGTGGCCAACTGCTTAAATGCAATTTTTATTTCTGTTCAATATTTATTTCTGTTCAATATTTCTTACTCAGTGGACAAAATGTGAAAAGAAAATATATCTATTAACCTCATCAAATTATAAATATCTCTACCATAACCCTTTTAAAATAACCCTATTAAATTAGTATGAGTGAAGCTGACTTTTCCAAATGGATTCCTGTATATAATGAAAAAATATAAGATTGCTTTAATCTGTTTTGCTTATATGGCATCACTGAAGTTGTCCGGAAGAAGAAGGCAAAATAGGTGATTCCGACGAGGACCGAAAAATAACTGAAGCCAGAGCGGCCAAAATCCAAAAATGTCAAGGTATAATGTAATGTTTTCTGGCACTTTAAAACCAATACATTAGAGTGGAGATAGTCTTAAGAAAGGATGTCCCTTCCTCCATTAGACATTTTATAAACATGTCTGTGCATTAGGATTTCCTATCCAGCACTTTTTCCTCATTGTGAAGTAACATATTTCCCCGAAAATAAGACCTGTCTTATATTTTTTTTAACCCCAAAATAAGCGCTTGGCCTTATTTTCAGGGAGATCTTATTATTTTGGGGCATGTGGATAGGGCTCCTCTTGCTGTCTTACCTGATTTCCAGCTCTGCGTTTAAATATTTTTGGGGAGGGCTTATTTTCGGGGGGAGGCTTATTTTAGTGCATGTGCTTATTTATTTTTTATTTTTATTTATTTTTATATGCCGCCCTTCTCCGGAGACTCAGGGCGGCTTACAATGCGTTAAGCAATGGCCTTCATACTTTTGTATATTTTATAAAAATCAACTTATTGCCCCCACAAACCGGGTCCTCATTTTACCCACCTTAGAAAGGATGGAAGGCTGAGTCGACCTTGAGCCTGGTGAGAATTGAACTCGCAGTAATTGCAGGCAGCTGGATGTTAAATGCTGCCTTAGTAGGAGGCATTAGCCTCCTACGCCACTCAGCCTCCAGGGCTTATTATCAGGGGATGTCTTATTTTCGGGGAAACAGGGTAACTATAATGTGTTTGTGGTTGCTTCACTAGGGATGGGATTGCATGCAATTCATAATAGAAATTCCAGATTTTAAAATGAAGGTAATAATGTGGATAATTATGGTTCCAGCATAAATAAGTAATAATTACAATCACCATACCTTTTAATCTTAATAGTGCATGATTTTTTTGGTATAGTACTCTTGAATAATCAAGACCAGCAGATCTGTAACTACTTAGAAGAGAAGCTTAATATCTATGCAAAACTTGGAACTATGAGTGGTTTTGAAGAAGTTCATGCGGAACCACATCTACTTATTAAACCCGACTCTGGAGAAACTCCTCAAGTGGCCTCACTTCTGGCAGCAGCTCTCAAAGAAGGTAAGTCTTTGTCTACATATAAAGTATTTTTTCCAAGGACACCTCCCCATCTGCCCCTTATCACACTTCTTAGGATTTTAATTAATTTCAGGTTTAAAAGTTGGAAAACAGGCACTCAGAATTCTCCCCAAATGTGATCATAGTAGCTCCAAAATATTTAACTCTTGTTCTGAATGAGCCAGCCACTATGGAAAATAGTATGGTTTTCTTTAAACTCTGTTGTATGGAACTCTTAAAAGGATTTTTAAAATTAATTAACTAGGAAACCCTGTAAGTGACTCTAGACCCGTGCTGGGCTTTGAATACTGCGTTACTCTCCATGGCTTTCTGTTTGAAATTCAGAACCTATACCAGTGATGGCTAACCTTTTTCGGACCAAGTGCCCAAAGTGCCTGAATTCCCAAAATGCAATGCATGCGTGTGCCCCTGTGTGCCCCCCACCCCCGGCATGTGCATGTGCCCCCCTGCATGCGCCCCAGCCTCCACATGTGCGGCAGAGCACCAAAGACCAGCTGCCTGGCGGAAAATGTGTGCACATGCTCGGCGGAGCTAGACTGGGGCAACGGCTCGTGTGCCCACAGAGAGGGTGCTGTGTGCCGCCTCAGGCACGAGTGCCATAGATTCGCCATTACTGACCTATAGGCTCCATGTGCCTCTGACCCTTTTTTGAACCCCCTTTTTGAACAGAATTAATAAGACTTATTAAAAGAGAGAACAGAAAGAACGCATTCCAAATTAAGACCTACATCTTAAAAAGGTCTATGTATGTGATATTAAAATATTATTATTTTACCATTATGCCCCTGGATACTAAAATACTCAAACAAAAACCAAGATTAACCTTGAGATACCTGATTTACTCAAATTAAGAATTTAAACCTTTTTCCCACACATTTATATCCTTGGTGGTACATCCCCTAGATAAGGACATCTCCTAACCAATAAAAGATGTGCTTCTCTTTCTTTGGATTGAATTTATGTTGAGATTATAAATTAGGAAAATCTTCATAAGGATGTCTAAATATTTGATGGCACATTTACTCATATTGGTAAACTGGCGGTTCTTTCTTTCTTTCTTTTACTTATAAATTGTGGCCTTTCATTCTATTTGCTTCTAGAAATAGTCTACCTTTCATACTTCATATACCTGCTACACGCCCAGCTAGGTGTTAGTGCACATCTATCTTTTGATTACCTGAATATTATTAGGCTTCTTGAGACTCGTTTAATTATAGATGACAGAAAATAATATTTCCAAGCCACTTTAATTAATATATTTACTTCAAAAAGTAGGCATGATATTCTCTCCAGGCTTTGTAATGTTGTCTTATTAATAGGAGGTAACCTAGAAAGCAGTTGCTTTAAATCAGTTGCAGGACTGTCTTTGATATTTACACCTGCCAAATTAGATTCAAGATCTCAAATCCTACCAATGCATGTTCAAATAACTTTGAGATTTCCTACTTTGATATGGAATTGTGTGATCTCAACATTCATCAGAAAGTATCTTGCTGTTCCTACTGAAACTTATACCTTGCCTTCCGATCATTGCACAGGAGGTCTTCGTATGGGGATGGACATGGTTTCCAAGTTTTTCCCTCCTGAAGGCAAGGTGGCAGATTACAGATTAACAGAGATGGAAGGGACCTTATAGGTCATCTAGTCCAACCACCTCTCTGACAAATGGCAGTTCAAACTTTTCTTGAAAATCTCAAATGATTAAGTTCCCACAACTTCCGAAGGCAAGCTGTTCCATTGGTTGTTGTTCTCACTGTCAGAAAGTTCCTCCTCCTTTCCTTGGTCAGTTTCCATCCATTATTTCTTGTCTGGCCTTCAGATGCTTTGGAAAACAGCTTGACCCCCTCCTTTCTATGGCAGCCCCTCAAATAATGGAATACTGCTATCATGTCTCCCCTGGTCCTTCTCTTCACTAGACTAGCCATGCCCAGTTCATGTAACTGTTCTTCATATGTTTTAGTCTCCAGTCCCCTAATCATCCTGGTTGCTCTCCTCTGCACTTTTTCTAGAGTCTCAACATCTTTTTTATAGTGTGATGACCAAAACTGGATGTAGTACTCTAGGTGTGGTCTTACTAGGGCTTTATAGAGTGGTATTAGTACCTCAATTGATCTTGCTTGTATCCCTCTGTTAATGCAATTTAGGATTGCATTAGATTTGTCTTATCACTTTTTGAATGTGTTATTTATATTTTAGGAACTTTGAATGTTTAAACATTTCTAGGTGTTTAATGCTTGACATGTTAATATTATATGGTTAATTTTTAATAATTTTTTAAAAATATGCTGAACTGAGTCAGTTGAACTTTATTCACTGTGATGAGATTGTGATGAAGGTTGTACATTACCAGTAGACCTGATGTCCCTCCCCATAGAGAAGTTTTTAATAGATTTTGTATCCCTTATAAATCATGGATTACAAAAATCGCTTGGAGGTGGGAGAAATTTCTAATGTAATTTACCGGATTCCCTGCATGGATTGCTCCTGTGAGTATATAGGACAGACGGGAAGGAAACTAAGCATCAGATTGCGAGAACACAAGTGAGCGATTAGATGAGGAGACCCAAACTCATTGGTAGCCTCACATTGCAATGAACAAGGGCATATATTCAATTTTGCAGCTACTAAGATTGTTGGCCAAGCAGGGACAAAAATAGCCAGGGAAATGATGGAAGCCTGGGAAATGGGCCTCTTGTCAGTCAACAGTGATTTACCACTATCTTACTAGATACTAAATATATGCATAGAACAGCTGAGTGACCACCTTCTGGTGAGAGAAATGCTCCCTGAAGATAGGCTCCAGCACAAGTCCAAAAGCTTGGAAGGCTAAAATACATTATTAAGTGTAGCTAAATTTTGACATGTTATATGTAATCTGTTATATCTAATTGGTTACTTACTATCAGTCATATGTAAATGAACGATATACCATATGATTGATACTTATCGGCTGATCATTGACCACAATAAAAATTTCCTTTTCCTTCTTTCTTCTCCTTTTCTTATAAGTGATATAAGAATTATTGTTTACCTCGTAGACACAGTAAACACCTAAATATTTGCTTTTGTTGCAGCGGAAAACCTTCATACAACAGTAGCATCATTGCAAACAAAAGACTCAAAGGAAGAGAATGTTGGTGACTCATGTTTGACAAATCTTAGTGAAACTGAAGCCTGTGAACCTTTCACTGATTGTTAGTAAGAGCTAATATTTTTAATCGTCCACTGCTTAAATATATTTACCATGATAGTTTCAAAATACGAAAATATAAAAAAACTTATACAATATATAAAGATACTTTCTAGAAGAATTAGATATGTCACTGGTACTTGCATTGCTGACATAAATGTTTCAATCTGGTATATGCTAATATGAAGCCCTATAAACTGTGAATGGATTTAGTCAACTCAATACTTACTATTGCAAAAATTGAGAACTATTAATCTGAGACACTGATTGAATGACTTGTATGCCATGTTTATTCATATGCTTGGAGATTACTTGAAAAAAAAAATCTGGCCTTGAAGTCTTAAATATATTTGCTGTATTGATAGTGTGATATTGCATTTATTTTTCTGTTACAAAAAGGGCACTTGCATTTCTGTATTATAGCAACACTCCATTGTAAAAAAAAGTAGAACAAAGGTATAATTTGTTTGATTTTTAACATGAGAATGAAAGCACTAACTTTAAAAATTTTGAAAGCAAGGTGAAATAGGTCTTCAAAATTTAGACCTTCCACATATCGACAATGATGATTGATGGTTCCCCAGTACCAGTTAAAATAAAAGTTCTGTTAGAAAGGAGTTCCATCAATACCAACTGCATATACCGTATTTTCCGGCATATAAGACGACTTTTTAACATGAAAATCTTCTCAAAAGTCAGGGGTTGTCTTATACGCCGGGTGTCGTTCTCTTGTAACCAGGCAGACCAGCCCGAAAGACTCTGATGAGCCTTAAATGGCTCTGGCGATCCAAGCTCTAATGCTAATCAGGCAACTCAGCTGGGATTGCCAGAGCCATGGAGAAGAAAGAAAGTTTTTCCCCTCCAGCTTGCTGGCCTTGCTTTGCTTGCCTTGCTTCGCTTGCCTGAATCCATTCCATCAGCAAGCAACTCCCTGCCTGCAATCAAGCAGGCAGGGAGTTGTGGACTTCAACTCCCAGAATTCCTCAGCCAGCAAAACAAAGCTGGCTGAGGAATTCTGGGAGTTGAAGTCTACAAGTCTTAAAGTTGCCAAGGTTGGAGACCCCTGTTCTATTGGGTAAGTTTTTTTCCCCTTTGGGAGCTTTAAAAAAAAATAGTTAATTGGGTTTTTTTTTTAGTTATTCTTTTTTAGACCTAGCCATTTAAAGTTTAGGAAGTTTTAAATTTAGCTTTCATATAAAAATAAAAATAAAATAAAATAATATTTATGCAATATTTTCTGAGATTTAGTGTGTTTTTGTAGTGTTTCACTCTAACTACACAAACACACAAAATCTCACAAAGCTGTATGTGGAATTTTGTGTGTGTAAAGTGTGAAAGTTGTTTTTTTGGGCTTTTTGTGGCTGTGTGAGGTTCCTGCTTGTTGCAGGGGCCATTTTGGGTCTAGCACAGCTGCTTTTACATTGTGGGTGAGCCAGTTGATGTTTTTTAATTTTTATTTGGTGTGCGTTGGAAGAGGAGTAGTCTTATCTGGTGAGTATAGCCCAAACCCTATATTTTAACAGGAAAAGTTGGGGGTCGTCTTATACGCCCAGTCATCTTATACGCCGGAAAATACGGTATATGCTTATTCTTGGTGATTAAACTCAGCATTTTATTAAACATTCTTAATGGTACAAAGAAAACTATGAAAAACTGAATAGCAGTATCCCTACTTAGACATGGGGAAAAATCTCAGAAAAGAAAGGGTAAAAAAAGAACAAGAAAAAAGAACAAGAGAAAGAAAGAAAGCTAAGTAAACAAAAGAAAACAAAGAAAGCTAAGTGAGTGGAATGCTAGAAGTAATAAGTTTGAATCCAACATAATTAAAGAGAGACATGGATTTAATTTTTCAATTCTAAGTCATATTTTTCCTCTTGGCGTTAATCTCTAGGTACAGAACTACAGAAGGTAGAGAAAGAAACTTGTAATTCTGACCTGCACAATGAAAACAATGTTGCAGAAATGGATATACTAGACCAGGTACTGTACTTTCATATGCGCCTTGAATGGCATTACCTAGACATTGAATTTAGCCCATTTCTTATTCTCTTTTTTTTGGTCTGTACTTTCACTTTATCTAGTCTTTATGCCCACTTTTCCTCAAAGCTGCCATTAAAAGGCTGCTTAATACCATAATTGTGCATGAACTACACCATATTTGTAAATAGCAAAAGTTTTAGATAATTTCCTAGACAGACCAGAAGATGGCAGCACAGTTCCACAAATAGTCTAATGTAATTATATGTTTGTAGGAAGAAAATGCCTGCTTTTCTGCTTCTGCACAAACTGAGGTAAGATGGTTCTCTTACAGCGATCTATTAATATTCCCTACTCTTAGTTTATTATGTTTTTAATTCCTATCTCATCCTCAATGTTTCCTTTCTTCCTTAGGTTGTGCAGACTATCCAGAATTTAACACGGCTCTTATACAGCATTCAGGTGATTATTGCTTAGTGAATTTAATGGATTTTTAAAAATTGTACATTCAAAAAGCTCACAGCTTTTCTGATTTTCAAAGAATTGTTAACAGTTTAGCAGTCTCTTTACAAAAATCTTCTCTGAACATTATCCTATTCTTCAAAAAAAAAAATAGTTAATTAACTACAAAGAGTTGGAAATTACTATACAGTGGATTTGTTAGGAATTTGTCTTTTTGTGTTGTCTTTGTTCTTAGATATCACATTTGAGGAAAAAATTAATATAATTTAAAAATCAATGTAGCATTTGTTTTCTCCTAAAGCATATGGTTGATTGAGCCTGACTGAGGTGATAGATCCCTGAATGGTCTCTACTACAACTCTAAAGTGGTTCTCCTTGAA
The DNA here is from genome assembly GCA_022577455.1 of Arizona elegans. Taxonomy (NCBI): domain Eukaryota; kingdom Metazoa; phylum Chordata; class Lepidosauria; order Squamata; family Colubridae; genus Arizona; species Arizona elegans. The sequence goes on from JAKOOJ010000008.1 coordinate 63,073,865, forward strand.
GAATGTTCAGAGAACATTCTGAATAGATATTCAGCATTGTGCATGTATTTATTGTCTGTGTGAAAATAAAAATATGCAATTAGAGAGAAAACCAATAAAGGAGAATATTTGTAGCTCAGGATTGAAATTTCTTGAAGAAGTTTCATTACCCTAATTAGGTAACATCATCAGTTCTACTAAGGAGTGCTATTTGCTGTCAAGCCATTCTATAAAATGTAATTCAGGGTTATAAAATTAAGCATACTTAAACTCTATCCAAGCAAATTCATCTCATGTAGACAGAAAGAATGATCAAAGATAACCGTGAATCCCCAAAACCTTCAAATTAATTCAAATTAACGTGTTTTAACAAACACGTTTGTTAAAACTGGCTAAAATGGTGGGATAATGAGCAAACTTTTAGGATTTTTCTAAGCTCACTGTTGGAAGTTTGAGTCTGAGGTGTCAAGTCATTTTGTATTCCTGGCAATCATATAGATATTTGATTGATTGGAAATTTGGACCAGTTTTAATAAAGACATAATTGAATTGTGATTTGGGGAATAAACATTTTCAGAGTTCAACTGAATGATAGCAGTCATTCACTATGTGTAGCTCTGAATGGGGGTGTTTAGAAAGGTTCATTTGTCTGGAATTGACAATTCTCATAGTTTTAATTAGATTGTCCAAGTATTAATGTCCTGATCTTAGAGCTTAAGCAAGTGCATATGAGTGCAAGCGTCCTTCAGATGTGATCCCAAACTTAAATATTTATTGTAAAAGGTGGAAGAGATTCTGAGATTATGGCTGGGATATATATATTTGAGACCTCTGTTCAAAGCACTTCCTATCTTGCTTAAGAATATCTTTATTTCCAGATAAGCCAGAATTTGTAAATTGTAAGGTATAGCAAGCCAAAAACTATAACATTAATCATAGGATTAGTGCAGAAAATGAACACATGTTATTATCTGAAAATGGAAACAGTATGTTAAATGAATAAAACAACAAACATCGTCTTCATGTGGAATTTTCTTTTTAAAGCTATTATGCATTAAACGTTGATATTTTATAAAATGAATAGAACAACTGATAGAACTTTTACTGCATTTTGTTTTGATGAAAAGGCAGCCTTGACTATCCAGGACACTCACATTGAGATCAATAAGCTGCTTTTGCAGGAACATGAAAGGTCCAGCTTGAATCACAGCCCAAGGAGCACTTTCTTTCCTGAACAAGAAAAACACAGAAACTTAAAAGAAGAATTCGCAAATATTCATAAACTCAAGCAGCAATTTCAGCAAGAGCAGCAACGATGGCACCGTGAGTGTGAGCAGCAGCAACAGGCACACGAGACAAGAGAGAGCAGGTTGCTGGAGAAGGAGAAAGAGTGCTGTAGCCAAGAAGAATTGCTTTGCAAAAACCGAGAAGAGCTGGACAGCCAGTTCCAAGATTACCAACAGAACCTAGAGAGACTCCAAGAGAGTCAAAGGATGGTGGAGAAGGAACGGGAAACTGTCAGGTTGCAGCAAAACATTCTGCACCACTGGAAATACAACCATCAAAGCAATCTGCCACCAGTCATCTCATCGGGAAACAACGAGGTATGCAGCATTTCCAAACATTATTGAACTTGGTGATGGATCTCCCTCAAGCCCCATCTGAGGTAGTCCAGTTTGATGAGCTAACACATGAGATTAAGAACTAGTAAAGAACCCATTGAGTTTATGGCTGACATAAGATCTGAATCACTACCTTATTTATGTAACTCAGAAAAAGAAGAGATAAAGATTGTCGGGGAGATTAATAGCTTGTGATGAGCTTAATCACTTATGCTGATTGTTTTAAGCTTCCAGTATTCATACTACCATTTACTAGAAGTACCATACTCCAGGCATTACCACTGAAAAGCCATTGTATCATTCTGATGGACAAGTCAGGGTAATCAGGATGATCTAGGAATTGAAAAGGTGGAAAGGAAGCCATTGGCAGTGGAGTACCACAGAGGGAAAACAAAGGTCTTATAGTTAGAGTACAGTACTCATACAATAGAGAAATGCAGGAAGTCCTCACCCTGAATGTGCCTTTGGGGTCTCCTCTATAATATGCAGTGGGAAGTGAGGAGTGCCACTTATGATTATTAGGATTTCTCTAACCACAGGAAGTGTCAGCCAGTGGAATGAAGATAGCAAAATTTGTTGTTTAAGAGTTTTTGTAGTTTATGGATTATAATTTAAGTATCATGCTTTTTCATTTCAGGTGATAATTCTATTTACATAATGTGAGAAGCATGATAATCTCAAAATTAGCTTCTTTTTAAACAGCAGACAAAACATAGAAAAGTAGCAACAATCTAATCTAGTGCTTACTTGGAGAAAATTATAGCACATATTTTTAAGAGGAGAGAAAAAAAAGAACTATTCCAAAACATGCCCCCTCCCGTCCCTTCTTCCCTCCCTTCTTTTCTCCCTTCCTTCATCAGGAGAAGTTGTTTAAGTGTTAAATTATTATTTTTTCCACAAATTGTGCATTGCATGAACTTGCTACCCTGCTCTTGATTCTCATCTTGGCAACAGATGAATAAGATTAAGTTTTTAAAATATTTTTCTTTTTTGTTCAAAGCTGGTTAATTACTTCAAGATATAGGAAGGAGATTTACGGTGGCAGGAAATGATAAAAATTTGGTCTGCTTAGACTTCCTTTTGTATTCTTATGTACAGATAATGGGACCTCTTCATTTGGACAGTTTTTGTGGTGAGAATTCAGCCATCATAAAAGAAACCCTAGTACAGATGTCATTAAACCACCTCAACAGATCAAATTCTCTAGCTTACCAAGACTGTGGGAATAGTGTAAATTTAACAGATTCAGAGTTACCAAGGAGAACTGAAAATCAGGCCAACTTCAACATGGATATATCTTGTCAACAAACATTCACTGCTGATCTCTCAAAATCGACAGGACCCCGCCATCATCCTTCTTCCAACACAAATCAGTCAGATGTTTGTAACAATCGTAAGTTATGCTTCAATACATATATCTAGTAAGTAACATAGTGAAAAAGTAACATGTTTTCTTCTGAGTATTCTTATTTATTGAAATAAATAAATTGAATCTTCTGCTATTAAGAAAAGGGAAGATATGAAAAATACCACCTTTTTTTAAAGATATGAAAGTTTGATGCATCTCCCTCTGCCCAACCAAATCCAGAGACAAAAGAGAAGCAAATATGAAAGCAGCCTATTTTTAAGGTTTGGAATATTTGCTCACCCAATTTCCCTTAGTAGTGCTCTTGTAAATCCATACTACATATATTAGCTGTGTATATATAATAGCAAACCATACGCTGTGAGGGGATGGATTCCTGTTTTATTTCTAGAAAGTTACAGGGAATGTATTATCAAACAGATTATAATAATTTAAGATCTCTTACTTTTATTTCTTTTATAAATATTCTTTTATTTAGAATTGATGTTTATAAGGACATCAAATTTAAAAGAGTGTCATATATATACACAGTATCAAACTATTTAGCAAACAAAATAAAATAATGAGATTAGATAAATTTAAAATGTGTAATGCTTTTCAGATTTTACAGAGTACAAAATATGTTCTACTGTGTAGTCTCATAAATATCTTGCCTTCCCCAGAAATATTAGTCCAGAGAAACCTATAAGAAAATGCAAATATTTACAGGTGGGGAAAGTTTATTTGCTCCATTATATGCATATACAGATTTGGAGTACAAGGTGTTTAATTGAGAATCTAAAGGTTGCTGTTCACATAATTGGCAATTGTTGGTTCCAGTGCATATGCTTTACAAATGGCCTTGAGGCAAGTTCCCACAAACGGCAAAACTCAATACTAGATATTATAGGCTTTGTAACAAAAAGCCTGTCACTTAACTTAAAAGCAGGAAGAAAATGATTGAAAGACATTACATTCATACTAAACTAATCGTTCTCTTCTTTTATGTAGATTAATAGCCAATGGTTTGATTAATTAGAATAGGAAGGAAATGAAAGTTTACATCACTGGGTTTAAAATGTTCTATTCAATCAAGTCCAGTTAAATGCTCAATAGAGTGACTGGATATTTAATAATAATATCCATGTACAGAAAGGATGTACATAGATCCTTTCTAATAAAGAATAATAAAGACATGTACAAAAATTGTATAGCTTATATATAGTTAAAGAAAGTAGAAATTGATATTTTTAAATTGCTGAAGGAATAGCTCTTGTAAGTATAATAGCTATTTTTATAAATGCACATTCGTCTTTTATAAATAAATAAATTCACGAGTGCAGAGCTAAATTTTAATAGGATCCTAAATTTGAATGTCTGAGTAGTAGTCTCACTTTTTTCTTTTTCTTATACCACACCCAAGTAGTGGGTGAATAAGTAAGTAGTGAGTTAACAGAAGTTTTAATTCATGTTAGCAAGCAATTTTAAATCGAGAAAACTTTAGCACTTAAAAGAAAAATCAATCTGAAATCCTGAAATTCCTATCTTCCTTACTTTGGATTGGGAAGGTATAGCTTTTGGTTATAGATAATTCAAAAAAATAATTGGCAAAGAATCCCTTGCATGATTCATAAAAATGATTGAATATACTCATATTGAACTGTGTTCAACTTCAGAATAGTATCAATAGGAGAAAATTGGTGGCATCGCAAAACTTTATTTCAAAAGTGGGCAACAGTTGAGAGACTTCAACTAGAAGTTGTCACAGGAGAAACTTCTATAATTCTTTTTGGTCTCGGTAGCTCTTGGGCCACAAGGGATATTTAGCAAATCCAGCATGTTGCTGTAGTTTAAATCTTCCATCCTGATAAGTGATTTCAGCTCAGCACTTGTGAGCATGTCTATTTTGTAATTTCAGATGATACAAATTACCACATCGAATTTCTGTGGTAAAATTGAGCAATATCTGTATCTAACATTCAGCAAAATAGTTCAGTAGCAAGGCAATTGATCAGCGTTTTAATGTTTACTTTATGAAGAGAAGCTGTAATTCTAAATCCTAAAAATTGTTTCTTGAGCAGATCTGCATTGTTTTCTGTGTGCCTCAGTTTAGCATTGACATTTTATTTTAAGCAAGGTTGGTGAAAGAACTACAATTACTCTAGAGTAATTGTAATTTTCCATTATATTTTCCAACAAGTGCTTGTTGCAAGTCCTCCTAATGTGCAGTGTATTTCAAAATGATAAAATTAATGTTGCAAGATTATTATTTCATAGCATAGGGTCTTTTTTCCATAGTTTTCCAGAAGATTTATTTTTTAATATAACTTTATTAATTTTGATAATGTTTTCCGCTTTTTAGAAAAACATTCTGTTTGGTATACAGGGGAATACATGATATAAACAATGTACAAAATGTTTATCTTGTAAAGATGATATGATACTGTACTACCTTCTGGTTCTACCTGATGTCAGTCCCATAACTATATGCAATTAGACCGCCAGAGTGTTTTGAGTTGTGATCCAGAATACGGAGAGGATTGAAAGCTGCTACTTTCACCCTGTAATTCACATAAAATAGATGCATTTTACTTGGGAAACACAAATAAGCTTATAATATGCTCTGTGCACCTGGGTAGTGAATGTCTGGCTGGTAGAATAATATTAGTAATACATATATGCAAACTGCAGAGAATGGAAGTCTCTGAATTATTTATCAGGATAACATACCCTGTTGCCCTGAAAATAAGACCTCCCCAGATAATAAGCCCAATTGGCTTTTGAACACATGTGCTAAAATAAGCCCCCCTGAAAATAAGCCCTCCCTGAAAATAAGCCCTCCCTGAAAATATTTAAATGCCTGCACAGCCATTTCCTCTGGTTAGGGTTAGGGAGAGAGAGCTGGAAATCAGGTAAGATAGCAAGAGGAGCCCCGTCTTGCTCCATGTGCCCCAGAATAATAAGACCACCTCGAAAATAAGGCCAAGCACTTATTTCGGGGTTCAAAAAAATATAATAGGTATTATTTTTGGGGAAACACGGTATTTGAGTCAAGTTCCAGACTGTGGATTACAGAGTTTCATGTACAACTGGAATGAAGTATTCTTTGCAGGCTTCTTAGCAGAAGTCAATTATGGGGAAATTATGCCTTTGGGAATAATATCACCATTTGTTTAAGGCAGAGGGCAAACAAACAAACAAACAACAGTGCAATACCAAAGAAAAGAGGAAAAAAGACACACAAACTGTTTCAGTCAGCTAAACTATTTATATTGAATTTGTAAAGTAATATTATTTTTACATTAATCCATTCTTTTTATAAAGATGCCTCATGAAAATCCTTTGTGTGTTCATATAGTGTAGGCACAGTAATGAAACAGATTTTTTGTTAGATTTATCTTTCCCCTTACATTTTCGGAAATCAAGGTGGTATTCATAGCACTCTCTCCCCCTTCTTTCTCCACAGTTTTGCTATGAGGAAAGTTGGGGAGAGAGAGAGAGAGAGAGAGAGAGAGAGAGAGAGAGAGAGAGAGAGAGAGAGAGAGAATGACAGCCTGAAGTATATTTTGTCTCAGAACAAAACATAGTCATTAATTGAGATTTCTTCTAAGTTGTATTAAAATGCTGTAATTCACTAAAGCAGTATTTCTCACTTTGGTGACATGAACATGTGTTGACTTAATGTTAGGGAATGGCTAGGGAATTCTGGGAGTTGAAGTTGCATCTTAAAGTTGCTGAAGTTGAGAAAAACAATACTAAAGCAGATCATATCACTAATGGACAACATCTGTGATAAGAGTCTACTTGGTTCACTCTTGACTATGTCAATGTATATTTGAAAGAGTTATATAAAAAAGCAATGCTAAAACTAAGTATTTATATAAAATGAGATTGTAAAGAAATGGTTAAGCATGTTTGCACAGAAATAAAAGTGCATGAGATAATTCTGCAGTAGAATTTATATACATAATATGAATTACAATGCTTTATGTTTCCAATGTTTTATTGTATGTTGAAAATAGTATGCAACATAATTGCTCATAATAATCTGGACTGCATCACAGAAGAAAGATTAATATTAAGCTGCAGAATCACCCTATTATATTAAACTTTTGAAGACAATTTTATTTTTTTTAATGAGTAAATAAGCAAAGAAAAATGTACTTTGAACAGTTTGAATAGTACAAAAGCTAGCTTTATTTTATTATTTATGTTTTCTTTATTACCAATATTTCTAGCCACCCCATTCTAGATCGGAGCTGAAATATAATTTACTTTTTTTTCTATTTTTAATAGCAATAGCATTTAGACTTATATATTGCCCCATAGTGCTTTAAAGCACGTTCTGGGTGGTTTTCAATGTCAGGATATTTGCTTCCAACAATCTAGTAAATATTCTAACACTTTATCTTCTGCCCAAATTCATGGACAGCAATTGGCAAGATTGCAAAGTTCCTTTTGAAAAAAAAAACATGTTCTGTAGTGGATTGGATTTTCCTCCACTGAGAAATAAAAATATTTTTTTTTCCAATTGTCCCATTTCAGAAGATGAGAGCACTTAATTAACTGGGCTAGTGGCTGCAAAAGTAAGCATAATTCATAATGGATGTTTTTAAGTGTTTCTTTATAGGCTCACAAAAAGATAAAACACTGATCAAGGTGATTGCCAGAATATTCTCTTGGCAGGACAACTGTTTCTTCCTCCTCATGGTAAATTCACAGAGATACCTTTAAAAGCTCTAGGTTCCCTTTTCATTATTCCTTATTTAGAGCCCAGCTGTGTTTAATGAATTGGGAAAGAAGCAAGCCAATAAAAGGTATGTTCATCGTTAGAAGAATACTGAATGAATCATGTGTATGTGCATAATTATACTGCAAAACTTCAAAAGCTGAAAGGAAAGGCAGCTTTAATACTATGAAATTGAAAGAACAATAGAAGTGAGCCAGCAAGCACCATAAGATCAGGTAAGTAGTAAATGGTGGAATAAAGCCATGTGTTCTTATGGAAATCCTAATTTATTCAGTTTAGATGCTGCCCAACTCCAGAATAATGTAGTAATAATTATAAATGTGTATGTCATCTGATTCCCAACAACTGACTCTGGGCAGTTCACAATATAAGAAAATTGGAATTTAAGAGGCCAGAGTTAGCAAAAACAAAGACAAGATAAAGAACAAGATGACAAATCCAGCCAACAGCACAAATAAACATGTGTTAATAAAACAATAGATTCCCTATCCCAAAGCTTGAGAGAATGGCCAGTTTACAAACAGCTAAGCAGATGGGAAAAGAATAAGTAGACGATTAATACTGAAGAGGAATGAGATGCTTTGTCCTAAAAAGGGCATACCGCCATTCTCCAGTCCTGCTGGAAAGGGCGGTATACAAATCAAATAAAATAAAAACTGCACTTCATATTGATCTGACCAAGGGATATCTATAATAGATACTCCAGATGCCTCTTCTGGCATATTACTTCCCTTAGTTCATAGAAGAACCAAAGGGCACACACTATGAGAGAGGCCACATAGGAGCAGCCCAGCACAAGGACCTCATCTCATACCCATATCATGTACTGACTGAGGGTTCAATTGACTACCGATCAGGTCCAAGGGAAAAACCATAAGGTCTCCCTAGAATCTGATAGATTTATTAAACATTTGATACAGCTGATTTCATAAACAAAACCTTCCTGTAGAAATTGAAACTAGTGGGATGCAAAAGTATTTTCCCAATCCACATGTTTGCGGTACATATGCAATGAATTCACATCCTTGGACTAGGGATGAAATCCAGCAGGTTCTGACAGGTTCTGGAGAACCGGTAGCGGAAATTTTGAGTAGTTTGGAGAACCGGCAAACACCACCTCTGGCTGGCCCCAGAGTGGGGTGGGAATGGAGATTTTACAATATCCTTCCCCTGGAGTGGGGTGGGAATGGAGATTTTGCAGTCCAAAATCTGCCACGCCCACCAAGCCACGTCCACAGAACTGGTAGGGGAAAATTTTAGATTTCACCCCTGCCTTGGATCCTAAGACCAAATGAGGCAAGGAAAAGAGAGATTGGAACTTGTACTATAATGAAGAGTACTTTTTTTTTTCTTCTTGTATGTCTTTCTCGTCCATCCCAAATTTGGAAGAAACCAAATAAGAGAAATCTCCTGCAGCATTTCAGGAGAGTATCATAACAAATATGTTTTGAATCAACATCATAGCTTTATACATTGTGATATTTTAATGATTTACAAAACACTGCTCTCTGTTTAGTTATGAAGATTAAAAACAAATAAGCATTGCCATTTTTTCAGCTGGTGGTACCATCTTGATTTTGCCAAACATAGATTTAGCCTGGAAAGATAGCTTTCCAGGCAAATATGAATACAATTCTTTTAATTCTTTAAAAGCATACAGTAAGTATGATGCAGATTATTTGGCCTATAAATGTAATGGGTCTATACTAAGGCTGGTATAGGTGGTAGAAATGGAATGGATTTTCATTTTGTTAGAAATAAATGAACTTTATTTCTAAATAATAGATCAAAACAAAGTAAATTAGATCTCTTCTTGGTTTCCCATAATACAGCAACATTTCAGTTATATATTATTTTCACCTGGCTCCAAGGCTCAGGTTTTGGTTTCCCTAGACCAGAATTTATCAAACTGATTATCTTTAAGACGTGTGGACTTCATGCTGACTGAAGAACTTTGGGAATTGAAGTCCACACATGTTAAAATTGCTGTGGTTGAGAAACATTGCACTAGACTTCCAATCTAATTCTCCAGTGCATTTTACCTTACAAATTCTGTTGCTAGTTGAAATGATAGCGCTTTAATGGAAAATGTTCAGCCACAAAAACCTGAGCCACAAAATGAATTTTCCCTGCTTTCATCTTTGTAATGTTAAGTCATAAGTTGCTTTACTTGGTTTGAAGAAAAGCTTGTGAGCTTGCAGATTAGGTTTATTATACAGGTAGTCCTCTATCAATGAGCCCAAAATTTCTGTTGCTAAGTGATACATTTATTACGTGAATTTTGTCCCATGTAAGCTAGTAATACACTTAAGTGAATCTGGCTTCCCCATTGACTTAATTTGTCAGAAGGTCGCAAAAGGTGATCACATGACCCTGGGACACTGCAACCCAGGGGTGAAATGCTCCCGGTTCGGACCGGACCACTTGATCCGGTAGCGATGGTGGCGGGTGGTTCGGAGAACCGGTAGCAAAAATCCCTTTGCGCCCCCCCCATGCCCAGCTGAGCCGCACAAATATCAGAGGCTGTTTTTTTAATTTTAAAACCATTTTTTCTACAACCTCTTCAACCGAAAAAATGCTTTTAAAAGTAAAAAAAAAAAAGAGCCTCTGATGATCGCGTGGCTCAGCTGGGATCATCAGAGGCTTCTAAAAGCATTTTTTTCTGCAGCCGAAGAGGTTGTAGGGAAAAAAATGCCTTTAAAAGCCTCTGGCGATCCCACCTGACTTGCCTGATCATCAGAAGCTTCTAAAAGCATTTTTTTCTGCAACCTCTTAAAGTTGTAGAAAGAATGCTTTTAAAAGTAAAAAAAAAAAAAAGTTGGCCATGCCCACCCAGTCACATTACCACCACCCCCCGAAAGCCATGTCCACAGAACCGGTAGTAACAAATTTTAGATTTCACCCCTGCTGCAACCATCATAAATATGATTCAGCTGCCAAGCATATGAATTTTGATCACATGCCCATGAAGATGCTGCAAAGGTCATAAGTATGAAAAATGGTCATGTCACTTTTTTCAGTGCTGTTGTTCTAACTTTGAACAGTCACTAAATGAACTGTTGTAAGTCGAGGACTACCTGTAGTCTCCTCAATATCTGCAGAATAAAATATATCATCTGAAGTACTGTATTTTGAACAACACAGCCTTGTGGTACTTTTGACTAATACAAATAGGCTAATGGAAAATCTGCTTAAAACAAATGTCATAATAACGAAAACCTTTCTTTGCAGTAATACTCAATATTATATTACTAGGCAATTACATTAGTATTGCATTGGTAACCAGTAGATAAACTAAGACCACACCATGGCAAGGATATTTTATATGATTTTACAATTTGTTAAGTTACAATATTAAAAATCAGAATAATAAAAAGTGTTGCAGCTCCATAGATATTCTTGTTTAGCTGTTGGGTGCACTGTTGAGCTAAATGAAACTTAAAAGAACTTTATGCATTGTAATAAAATGGGTCCCTATAGATCTGCTATAGCAAGTTAAAAAATTAAAAATCTTTAAATGTCAAAACTATTTCATAAGATGTCAGAAGAATACAAAAGTTGATTCTTTTGTAACATATGTTCCAATTGCAATAAAATGTAAGATTTCATATCAATAATTTATTTAAGATGACGAATTAAAGCCTATCTTGAAGATACATATTCAGAACAATATCTCATTTAACTAAATTATTCCCTGCTATATATTTGTAAAGTAAAAAGCTGTTTACTTTTTTTTAAAGACTATCACAAAGTTTTTCATTCAAAACTGTAACTGGTTGGATCTGCAATTTCATACTAAGGATCACAATAAGTGAATATAAATTTATGTTTGCAGAAAGTTTTGTTCTTTTGTGGTCTTGATAACATTATTTTTAATTTTTACACATCCACACATAATTTTTGGGTAGATAATTTGATAGTTGTATAAATGTACCATGTTTGCCCGAAAATAAGATCTTGTCTTATATTTTTTTCGAACCCTGAAATAAGTGCTTGGCCCTATTGCCATGCGCTCAAAAGCCTGATTGGGCTTATTATTAGGGGATGTCTTATTTTGGGGGAAACGGGGGATTAGAAATATTTATATAATTGAACAATAATTGCATTAGATTACTCTATAGAATTATAGCTACAACTATAAGATAATATGCCATTTATTCTTTCACATTTTTTCATTTAAAATTGTTTTTAAAGATTTGGGTTTGATACCTTCAGATTTTGGAGAAATTGATCATAAACACTTTATATTTATTTACAAATATGGCATAATTTTTCTTGAATCAATATCAGAAATAGATATAAATAAACATACTTTCTGATTTTACCTGTGGCTTTTGGATATCATTTCTCTAAAAGATATTTGCCTTTGGGGCATTATGACAGTATCATTGGCTCTTAGAAAAGATAATGGCAGAAGTGGTTTCGTGTTAGCTTTTGAATTTTTTCCACACTGCATAGCTGTTAGCATATGAAATTTTGATTGTGGTTGTAACTGAAGAGAGAAGAGTTCCTGGAAATTAGAGATCTACACAAAATGAAAGTATGTTTTGGTGAAGCATTGTTTTGATTATATTGTTTCAAACAAAACAAAATCTAGAGCTGTGTTTCTCTAGCATGGCAACTTGAAACTGTGGATTTTAATTTCTATAAAGCCGCTGTAGAGAGAATGAATGAGATGAAGTCTACAAATTTTAAACTTTACATTGTTGAGAAACACTGATCTGGGGGGTCCTAGAGTGTTTTTATTAAGCATAGAGGGCAAAGGTGGTGTAAGGTACCCCCGTTTTCTCTCCAATACTGATTTTTTTTTTTTTTTGTAAACAGGTTTTATTAAAATTTTACTTTCATCATACATATTTTATGAACAAAGTGTTGACCGGATTACATTTTATACATCTTATATATCTTAATTTTTATAATCTATTCCAATCTTCCTGCTTTTTCCAAATTCATCCCTTTTATATAATTCTTTATCACAAGTTCATCATTTTTCACCATATCTTGTTATTTCATCTCTTCCCCCCCCCTTCCCCAAAGTACATTTTACATATTTCCAACTTTGGCCATAATATTCTTTTTCCATATTCTTTATCTTATCTTAATCTCTTCTTAATACATAATACATAAACAGTATCACTGTCCGCCCTTTAATTCCTAATTTATAACACTGACTTTCTTGGTGCTTTCCGCTCTGTCCTCTGCCTTCCATCTGTAATGTTGACCCAGCAAGAAATCCTGTCAGTTGACTTTCCCTGATCTTTCCTTACCCACTCTTACCAGTCAACTTCAATGTACTGACTTGTGTGCCTGTTCCCTAGAGCAGCGGTCTCCATAATTCTTATTTATTTATTTATTTATTTATTTATTTATTTATTTATTTATTTATTTATTTATTTATTTATTTCATCAAGCATGTATTTTATGACAGAGACAAGTGTAAATATAATTATAAATATATGAAAAGGATATGAATAAAAGAAAACACCGGGGACGGTAGGCACGCTGGTGTGCTTAAGTACGCCTCTTAGGAATGGGGTGAGGTCTACAGTAGACAGTCTAAGGTTAAAGATTTGGGGAAGAAACCATAGAGTCAGGTAGTGCATTCCAGACATTGACAACTCTGTTGGTGAAGTCATATTTTCTGCAGTCTAGTTTGGATCGGTTTACCATGAGTTTGTATCTATTGTGTGCTGTTGTATTGTTTTGGTTGAAGCTGAAGTATTCATTGGCTGGTAGGACATTGTAGCAGATGATTTTATGTACTATGCTTAGGTCATACCGAAGACGGCGAAGTTCTAAGTTGTCTAAGCCCAAAATTTCAAGTCTGGTGGCGTAAGGTATTTTGTTGTGAACAGAGTGGAAGACTCTTCTTGTGAAATATCTCTGGACTCATTCGATTGTATTAATGTCTGATATGCACTTTATACTTTATATAAATGATATTTATGATCATATTATAAGCAACTGCGTTCTCTTTGTGGGTGATGTAAAACTATTCAACACCACTGACAATGCTGCTACTCTACAAAAAGACCTCGTCTATGTGTCAGAATGGTCAAACACTTGGCAACTCCAAATCTCAAGCAACAAATGTTCTGATGTCTGCACATGCCATCAGTAAGGAAATACTTTAGCACTTTTTCTCCTCAACCCCTTGCGCTCAGTGCTCCACTTTTTTGTAGACCAATCACATGTCAGTCCATATCTAGAAAAAGAAACCAATTACACAAACCAAAACATCCAACATCCATGTTTTAGTTCAGGTACAAACCTCTCAAAATAGCAATTTTGTACGTTGAATGTGTATGACATTTCTCATGACATGTAAAAAGTACAATGGATTTGCTTCCACTGTGGTATTTTAGCAATCGATTGTGCCATCTATTGTGCCCTGGATTTGTCTCAGAACTGTGCTACTTTCAAGATGAACTTTGGAAACATGCAACAGCAGGATTTCCTGTTCCACTTTCAGAATGATGGTGTTACACATGGGAAAAATCATGCTTTTTGTAAGGGAGACTATGAAATTGTGCCTACTTACTTAAATAGCAGCCAAGGCCCGGTGCTTTCTTGATTAAACTAAAGCTTTTTCTCATCATTTCCTTCCACTGTCTTCTAAATACTTTCTCTTTTCTGGGACTTTCCAATACAAATCCTTTTGCATCTTGCTCTTATCAGAAAGTGTTTTGATCTATCCTTAGCAGAAACAAGAATCAGACTCCTTGTCATGAAAAACCCCTCTATATTTATCTCTTGTGAATTAATGGCATTCACACACTGAAAAGTCCAGGCAATAGTCCTTCAAAGGGTTAACGGCAGTAACAGATCTTATCAGTTTCTTGCGATAATTGCCAGGCCGTGAGCTCCCAGCCACAAAGCTGCAAATTAAGTTCTGGCAAGCAGTCTCTGAGGCACAAAACACAATGAGCCAAATCTTCAGAAATCCGAACTGTTGTCTCCTATGACCACCACTCCCCTTTCCTTCTATTTATTCCCCAGCCAGGGTGGGGCCATTCAGCATCCATGTTTGCCTTGCTTCCTGAGTCAACTCCTTGTCCTCAGTTATTCTCTTCTCCTAAGAGCTTTGCACATACGCACATCTGGAACAGGTCCCGGCTGTTCTTCCTCCCACTTATCTCAGCCTCCAAAGGCAGCTGCTTCTCTGGTGGCTGGGAAATGTTGGATGGCCCTGGCTCTATCTCTGCATGACGTAGAGCATCCATCAGAACCTTCCCCAGACTCCAGAGCTGGCCCAAGTTCCTCCCCAATCTCCTCATCGTCTGAGTCTGTGCCAGCTCTGCTGGCAGCTGGCGGGCCACAACAGAAAGGCTGATACTAATCATTGCTCAGTGGTACCACACTTAATGACTCTTCCACTATAATCTGTATTCCTAAACTTCTTTTATTCCATATTCTGGCATATAGAATGAGAATAAATGTGTCATTGCTTTCTTTGTAAAATGTTTGCTTAACTCCTTCCCTCACTCCATACTGTAAGACTGTACATTCCTAGTTCTCTTAATCTTTTCTTGTAAGGTCAGTGGTTGATGACCCTGATACTGAATCCCATATCTTTAAAAACAACTAGGACCATAAAAA
Source organism: Arizona elegans (assembly GCA_022577455.1). Classification (NCBI taxonomy): domain Eukaryota; kingdom Metazoa; phylum Chordata; class Lepidosauria; order Squamata; family Colubridae; genus Arizona; species Arizona elegans. Next base: position 63,089,160 of record JAKOOJ010000008.1, read on the forward strand.
ATTGAAACAGTGCCAGAACTGCCTTTAAATCATGCATTATTCAAATAGTGCTGTCATGGCAACCCTGGAAAAGGTACAATACATGTTTTATTGGATCAGTTTTTCTGATGTGTATATGAGTGGCATAGAAGGTACATACATTATATGAACAATTCATTTTGAATTTCTCAGAAAACATAATCCTCTTGGATGTTACTGTACCTTAAAAGACAGCGAGATATTTATTCCAAAGTAAATATTTTGAACACTTTGAATATACAGTATAACATGTTCAAATATACTTTTAAAAAATATAAATTATGGACTCTAAATTCTCAGACTTCTTGTATTGGGAACTAAAAGATGACACTGCATTCCGATGCTGCTGGCTTGTTCTCAGCAAAACTTTGTAACCAGAAGTGAAGCTACGTTTAGTGGCTAGCAATAAAGAAAGTGCTAGAAAGTGACATCTCCCTGGGTCAGACACATATCTGAAAAAAGTTCTTAGGCATTTGAAGCTGGTGCGGCTAAATGCAAATTCAGCCTTTACTAAAAATTATTACCCTTCAGGTTTATGCTATGTAGGCAGCATTTAGAAACTTAGCATCTTTTCTGCCTGGCCATTGTAAGTAGTTGCTTATGCTGAGTCATATAATTGGTCCATAAATTTTGTACTGTTTGTACTAAAAGCAGTTGTTAGACTCTGAGGAAAGGCTAGTGTCCTTACAAAGGCACCAATTGCTTAAAATGGTTGTTCCCTTATTTCCCATATCTTTAAACCTGCCAGAGACTGCTACCTTAAGGTCTCCTCATGAGCACTTGTGGGTGCTCTCAAGTCTTTTCCTTGTCCAGAAAGGAATGATTGAGGAACTGGTTTTCTTGCCAGGTGTTCATTGCCCTGCAGTCATCAGCTCCACTTTTCATGGAGCTGTCTTCAGTCTGCCATTTCTTCCCTGGAAGACCTAACATGGAATCTATAAGATTCACTCAAAAATATTTAGAAAGCATAATTTATCAATCAGTCCTGAGGTAGTGCCCTCCACTGAATAGCCATATTCTCTGAAGATTGTAGGAGATGAATTTCAGATTTGTTGGGGATACAGGCTACATAAGGCTGCAATATATGTGCTGATTTATTTTCATATGAATATTTTGTGTTCAGGAAGTACTGTATAATAATAATACTTTCCAATAGGAATAATACTTTCATTTGTAGTATGTAGTATTGAATATTTGAAGTCGGCTTAATTTCAGAGTTTTTAAAAAAAATCCCCTTGAATGTAATAGTCACCTATAACCCTGACAGTGACAGAGAAAGAGTTAAGTATAGGGTTCCCTTGTTTGTTTGTTTGTTTTTTTGTGTTTGAATCCAAAACATTTAAATGGGGCTGAAATTTGCCCTCGTTTCAAAAAGTTAGTTTTGAACATAAACACATTCATGCTGTGCTTGTTTTTGAACATAAATACAATCACGCTGTGCTTGTAATGAAGGCATTCAGTCCTTGGGAAGACACTTCTCTGGTATACAAGCGTTCGCTCTCAGCTTGATGAACTTTAAGGATGGCGATGGGAGGGTGATGGGAGGTGAATGGTCCCCCCCCAATTTTACAATATTTGTAGTTCTTTCTGTTAATTGGCTTTTAAGGAGGTTCTCATAGCCAGTTCAGTGGGTGAACAGTAGGGTCTGATTGGATTGGATCCAGAAATTGGCATTTGTAGTCTCTTTGTCTTCCAGAAGTGTTTCCAGATTACTCCCTGCACATGTTAATAAAAAGAAATGCAGGTCGTTCCCATTCCAAGAATAAATGGAACCCTGTGAATCAGGATTGTGAGAAACACCCTAATAGATAGTTTGACAAGTTTAATAATTACAGCACATTCAGGTCATGGACAGAGTTTTCAGTGTTCTGTTTAAAATTAAAATGGAACCAGTCTGGGTAAATTCTTGCTAAAGGCACATGTAAAACAAATTAAGCAATAAGCAGCCGAAGAGTTTCTGCTGCAACTCAGCTCTTGCATTTCACTCAACTGGGCACTCACTGGATTATCTTTTTGATTTTTTAAAAGTTTATTAAATATTTAATTAATTTTACTATTTTTTATTCATTTTATTTTCTTGTGGGAAAAATATGAAATGGTCACGCTATATGTTTCTGCAAATTTGTTACAAGGAAATCAATTCAAGAGAGAGTTGCCCTAGAAAAATAAATCACACAAGTCTAAAACTACTAGTCATTTGATTTGTTATTGTATAATTATTTCCAAAGTGGGAAACAGACATGTAAGATATTTTCACATGCCAAAATATATTAACACTGGATACTTTGCACTTTGACTTGGTGGGTGATGGCTGTATGTGGTTGCCTTGTTTTAGGCAGTGAAATATTTTGGGCTGGTCCCACAAAATAGCCATTAAGAAAATTCTTGAATATTATCTTTACTGGTGCTACGTGCATAGTGCAAGCCAAGAAATAATTTTAACCCACTTATGCTTTTATGTTCTAGATATGAATGCATTGCAGAGCCAGTACCCAAGATTACAAGATTTTGATTCAACTCATGGCAACTTTCAGTTACTTCACCCTTCAGATGTTCTGCTTCATAATTTACCTTGTGACATGGAACAAGAATCAGAAAATGGTGGCCTGGAAGAAAAGATTGTTTATCTCTAATTCCTCATTTGTAATATTAATACAGTAGCACTTTCTAATTGTAGTTATTCTGTATTCAAATTGCTTTGCCAGTATATTATTTATTTCAAAATACAAATTTTCTCTATCCATAGGATACAAATTAAGTTATTTTTTAAAATATACCTGTAATATTTAAATTGTGACCTTTGAAACATAGATGAGCTCTAAAACTACACCTGGTGTATATATGTATATATACATATGTATTTGTATGTCTGAAATAAGATTATCAACAGGTTAAGTGGAAAGATTTTTGCTTTAGATTATGTACACTATAATTTGAGCAGTTAAAATTTAAGAATGCAACTTCAGTTACAAAAAAACAACAACACCAAGTGATAACAAATGATGTAATGGAAAAACAGAAACGAGAACCTCGGTCTGTTGCTGTTGTACTTTCTGAATGTACCATACTGGATAAGCATCAGTCCAATCATTACCTCAGGTTGCTTCCCTTCAGATGCATTGAACTTCAGTTCACGTAAACAACAAGCATCAGATTGAAGAAGGCATTGTTCTCAGTTACTTTCCAAATTACACGACTATATGTCTTTCATATTAGTTTCATAACATGTACGCAGACATGATTATGTCCTGAAATGGTGATAAAAAGCCTAGAAAATTTTGTGCTGATAACTTAGTTTAATTCAGGTCACATGTCTCTGGGTGGAGAAGCCCACCTATATTCTCGAAATAAGACTTCTTCTGAATCACTATATCTTTTCAATTGAATTATCACACTAGGACTTCTGCCACATTATAGTTACTTTTATCTTGTTTCAGTTGTGAACCTTTTGATCTATAGTCTAATGTGGTCCTAATATAACAGCAAAGAGTTTTAGTAAATAATTAATGGCCACGTATTCGTCACTTCAAGCTACGTTTGTTTACTGTATCATTCCTTAGTACATATTTTTGTCATTTTCATCAACCATGTACAACATCTTTTGCTTTCTAGGGATCAGTTTTATGTATTGTCTTATAATTTGTCCTTAGCTATTCAGAGTGGCCTTTCATATCAAAAGCAGCAAAATGCATGACATTTCTTTCTCACATGGTGTAGAAGAACTAGGAACTGGAATAAGAGCAAATGCAGGATTTTTCCTATTTAAACAATAAACCAGGATCCACTGATTTTTTTTTTTTACATGCATGGACTGTGAATCAGTATATATCTTTCAGAATGCAGAGCTTTGGTGCACTATAATAAATAAGGATCTTTTCTGTACATTTTGCAAATGAATTGTATACTTTTTGAAAGAAATTATTCGTTTCAATCTCCAAATGTGTGTTTCTGTGTATGTGTATGCGCGTACACAACTGACTATGTATGGAATTTCCAAAATGACATTGAAAAATCCCAGCTGAGCTGAATATAATTCCCAGTGATCACATGGACACATCAATGTACTTTTAATGATGATAATCACAAAGTGGTATCCTAAAACTTCCTTCCTTCCTTCCTTCCTTCCTTCCTTCCTTCCTTCCTTCCTTCCTTCTTTCTGTCCAGTCAACAGTTGCAGGATTTCATGGTGGGATTGCTTGCTTATGAGTCCATCCAAAGATCAGGTCTGACCTCATTTAGCTTTTTCAAGAATAGCCAAGATCTCCCATAAATCAACTAACTGCAGATTGTTTCATTTATGGTTACTACAGTGGTGAGATTCTCAGTGTTTCAGGGAGTTATAATTCTTGTAAGCAAAGAGGGTCTGTGTAGGTTGCCTTAGGATTCAGTCAGTAGTATAAGTAAGTGTTTGCCCTTTCTTCACTCCTACCATTCAATACTTTTTTCAGAGAACTCTCTCTAGCTATGAATGCTACCCCCAATTTCCCTGCCGCCTCTATATGTGTTTACTGACCACTTAACTTAATTTAAACAGCAAACCTGTAGGAATATTGCATGTTGCAAACACCTAAAAACCATGCTTCCTTTTCACTTGGTGGAAACTACATATTTCGTGTCTCCCTCTCCTTCCTTTGTTTCAGCTATGGATGAAATGTTAATCCTGTATCCGCAGGAGTTGTTTTGCTCACTGGATAGATGGCCTCCCAGGTGTCCCATCTTGTAGATCCATTTGACATAGTCTAGGTCTGGAATTATACCTTGTATGCATCTTGGTTAGCTTGCTGAATTTTCATAATTTACTGAAATGGGACATTTGACAGTGCATGCTAGAATAGTACCATAGTGAATTGAAGGCTTGTTGTGAAGGAAGAGGGAGGGGCTGTCTGTTGATTCATGGAGAATTTATTGACTAATGGGTTTACAATAGGCAAAATTTGCAGATAGGCTGAATTCTCAGAGCTAACTATTGGCATTCTAGATTTGGGCAATGATTAGCTGAATTTGCTCTCTGTAAATTCCAGGGCTATGCTAAATCAGTCAAGTTCAACAGAGGGGAGGAAGATAAAATGGGGGCATTTTATTGTACATTGGGTAAAAATATTTTGAAGTATATTAAAATGGATAGTGGTCAGACAGCATTTCACATCAGTGTCAATGCAACAATGAAATACAGTGGAAACAGTAGTAACTTACAGGTAAAGATAGAATGTGCACAACCAACCCATAATATATTGGATTCAATTTACTACTATCACTGTGTGTATATTACACAGTATTTGTGTACCACATACTTTCTTGGAAAAGAACAATTGCTACAAATCTATTTCCTGCATTGCACTGTGCCCATGGAAGAGAAATGCTACATCTTTATTTACAATACTTTCAGTGATCTTCAGACCTTTAGCATTAAGTATTGTCTATTTTGTTTACCCATATTTACAATAAAAGTAAATTTCATCAGTTTATAGCTTGCCTCTGTACTTATAGGGCAAAGAAAGATTTAAAACGTAAAGCAATGCTGAATCTAGGTGGTCTTCTAAGCAATCTGTATTCTATAAGTATCCATCATTTAGACATTTTTAATGTTTATTTGAATTAAACATGAGCTTTTAGAAACATTAAGAATTCATTAGCTCAGTATTAGAGACTTAATTCCTTTCAACACCCAAGAAATGCTATAGAAGAAAATTCCAATGTAATCTCAGGAATATCTGGATTATATGTCAAAAAAAAATTCAAGATTGTGATTTTGCTTGATTGCAGCCATTATCTTGACAATTTTTTTTATCACTACTTTCTTCCTGGACACCCAAGCACAGTCTACATAGGTGAAGGTCGACTTCCTAAGTGGATCTGGCACAGGGTTCATGAAGAAAACCACTTGCAGAGCACATACATATTATAGCAGCTACTATCGGTATTTGCGACACTTCAGTGACATTGTCCTATTCTGTTTCTTTAGACTGGAGATTTCCCAGTGTAGCATGGTCATCTAATTCACTCAGAAGCACCCCAATACTTCAGTAATGAGCAAATGCATAAACTCTGATTTAAAAAGGAATTTAAAAGAAAAGTGAGCCTCTGAGCTTTGCTGCCAGCTTCCAGATAGATTTTGGATCCAGATAAACAGCCTTTGTTTTAGCTTTGGTTCCCCTCCCACAAGCAATATAATGTAAGATTCTTGAGGCTAACATCCAGGATGATCTAAATCTGTACATCAGTTCTTTGGGCTCTTCTACTAAATCCGTATATCAACAAGGGCTCTTTTACTATCTTCCACTTGGACAGAGAATGCTTTTTTTTTCTTCAAAAAAACAAACACTATTTGATGTTGTGAGGCAAATGGTGCTGATGGAATCATTTAAAGGGAAAAAGAGTCAGGAGCCTAGATGAAATGATAAATGCATATCTGAATATGTGTCCATAAGTTTCAAATTATTTTGCAGAAACAGCTTTTTCCAAATCTTATGTTCCTGAGTATTCCAGAAAAACAAAAAAATTGCTGCTTATATTGAAACTGGATAGTGAGATGGTACGGTAGCATCTAAATTTAATAAATCAGCCAATAATAATGTGGTGGGGATAAAACAGTTTTCCTTGCTATATTCGCTCAAATGTACAATGTGGTGCTATCATAGGAAGCACACCCTAGACCAGCCTGCTAAACTTGTAGAGAGAAAGATGCTTGCAGGCTCAAAGGAGTATGGGATCTGCTGTTTGGTGGCTAATGGAGTGCCAGCAGTTCTGGAGCTGGTGGCAGCAAGGCATGGAGACCCCTGGCAGCATGCCTTGGTGAAAGAGGCAGTGAATTTATTACTTTTTAAAAAAATGCTGGTGGGCCATGCCAGGCTGCTTGGTCAGCTGCTTGAAGCCCATGGTCTGTATGTTGTATAGCCTGGCTTAGACTGCAGAATATTATAATAATTATCAGAATTCCCCCAAAGAAAATTAATGACTTTTTCCATCTTGAATGATCCTGACTCCAACTTGGGTTGGAATCCCAAGTATATGGCATTAATATGTTTCAAATAATTCACCTATTATAACTATCCACGTTTAAAAGAATGTTGAAATAGTAGTGGGCTGCCTCACTACTATAAGTATCAGTACTGATACTTATGACAAAATTAGCTCATGGCAAAGGCAGATTGACTGTGACCACAGCAGTTCAGTCCAGAAATGACCACAAATGGTGCACAAGCTGGATTTGTGGAAAGTCTTTCTTGGCCAGGACTGCTAAACTGGAACCATGAGGATCTCCAAATTATAAACTATGTCAATTATGGGGAATACTACCCTAGTCAAAGTCAAATATAGAACAACTCCAGATCTGGTGTACCTAAACTCCTGGCTGCTCAGTCTTGCTAAACTTAAATCCAATCCTACCCCATCCAATCCCCCCATAGCTTTCAGACTAAGAAAGATGCTTGGCAAGCTAGAGATAGAAATATACAGTTTTGTATCATCTCCATATTGATGATATGTAGCTCAGTGGCTAAGATGCTGAGCTTGTCAATCGAAAGGTCGGCAGTTCAGAGGTTCGAATCCCTAGTGCTGTGTAATGGGGTGAGCTCCCGTTACTTGTCCCAGCTTCTGCCAACCTAGCAATTCAAAAGCATGTAAAAAATGCAAGTAGAAAAATAGGGACCACCTTTGGTGGGAAGGTAACAGCGTTCCATGCACCTTTGACATTTACTCATGTCGGCCACATGACCATGGAGACGTCTTTGGACAGCGCTAACTCTTCGGCTTTGAAACTGAGATGAGCACCACCTACCAGAGTCTGGAATGACTAGCACATATGTGCGAGGGGAACCTTTACCTTTACCTTTTACCTTGGCTTTATGTATTGGCTAAACAGGAATATGGAAGGAGTTTAGTCTTGAAGCACCTGCAATGCCAGGGTCTAGGACTGGACCTCTCCCCTCCCCTCCCCTTACCTCAGCAACACCAACTGGAACCAATCCACCAACTGGAACCTTCTGCTCCAACGCCAGTGTGAACTGGTACTAGTACACCAATGGCCTCGAAGGGAATGACCATGATGAATGTACCAACTCCATGCCAAACTTGGCAGAGATTATCAGGCAGGGCAATCCGTGTCATCTAAGTGCTACAACCTGGCTGGAAACCAGACTTCATGTCTTCTTTCTTCCAAAACTAACAAGCCAACAAAAACTGACACACTCAAGGTAGGAGAATAAAAGACTTCAGTTAGCAGCAGAGTAGTGCTGGAACAAGGTTGACATATTAGTCTAATGACCCTTGCTTTTTTTTTTTTTATTGAAAAAGTTTTCAAATACAAGTTTTTCCCCCTTTCCCCCCCCCTCTTCCCTAACCCCCCCTCACCACCCATCCCCCCCTGTGACTTCTTCACAACAATAGGCTATTTCATAACTAATTACATAATATCTTTCCTTTCCCTTACTCCCTCCTCAAAATACTGACCCTTAGCATAATATTCTTATAACTCCCATTTTTGCGATAATCTGCCCTTTTTCTCCTCTCCTAAACTTATAGTGTATTATTACAACAAATTAACATTTAGTCTTTTATATATATTAATATAACATTTTAAAGCGGCCTTCTCCCTACATCAAAATTTAACAATTATTCAGTTCTATCCAATTCCTCCACTCCCCTAAATATATGACTTAAAGATCCTTTTTCTTAAACTAATCAATCAGTAAACTAACCTATTTCAACCCAAATTCCTACAAAATCATGCAATACAATTCTAAATATAATCCACTGCCCACTTTACTAAAATATACACATATCTATATATGCATTCCATTTTGTAAAAAGAAAAAAGACAATAACTTTAAATTTATAATCCATATAATATCTTCTTTGGTGTCTTTCCACTGGATTGTTAAATCCATCACCCATAATAGGGTAAAATAACATGCTGGTGCAACAGTTTGTTCAAAATCTTCAATCATCTTCTGCCTCCATCAGTAGTAGATATCCTCATATATATATAAAAGTAAAAACAACCACCCGAGTGACATTATAATTATATCCATATAGTTATAGTTGTGGTATTCACCAGGATTGTTGATTCCCATCATCCTAATGGGTAACATCCAGATCTTCTGCATGCCCCAGCGTGACTCTCTTGCCTTGTAACTCAAAATAATTATAATATATTTACCAGTAAAAGAAATCCAGAGTAGATAATTCAAATCCAACAAGGTAAGGCTCTTTTCACATCCCAAAATCACGGCATTGCAGAGATCTGCCACTATCCTCAAGATAGTATTAAACAATTGTTCGCCTCCACTATCTTTTCACATATTCATTCATTTTTTAAAGTCCCTGGCTTCACTGTTGCTTGCTTTAGAAACTGCTGTTTCTATGAGATCTATTTCTTTTCTTTTTCTTTTGCGGGTTGAATTTCCATCCTCGTTTCCTTCCTACCAGTTGTGTGTCGGCTGATCGATTTTCATTCTGCTTTATGAGTTGATCTTGTTGGTTTTGTTTTGTCATCTCATCTTTCTTCTCCATCACTTGTATATCAACTGGTTGATTTACGCACTTGTCTGTAACTTGATGGTTCATCACATTGGAGTCGGATGACACGGCTCTCATATTTATAGACAGTCCAGCTGGGGTATCCAGGGAGTCCAAAGACAATTTATCCACCACAGCCTCTGTAATTTGATATTTTCCTTTTGTTTCCAACTCCTTTTGCTTATCCTGTATTGTGCCTAAAGATATTAAGTTCATTTTTAAAAATTTTTGATAAAATTCTTCCGCTTTTTCAACAGTGTTCAGTTGATATCTTACTCCTTGGTGTCTCAATATTAAACCAACTGGGGCATCCCACCTAAATAGGATATTTCTTTTTTTTAACTCAGTCACTAGAAAGCCAAATTCCTTCCTCTCCATTAGCATCTTAGTCGGGAGCTCCTTAAAAATCCAAATCTTTCTTCCATGAAATTGCAAAGTAGAGTTAAAAGAGTTCTGCACAATATTATTCCTAATTTCTTTATCTGTAAAATAAATCACCACATCTCTAGGCAATTGCCTTTGCTTTGCCAACCAGGAGTTTATTCTATAAATTCTATCAATCCTGCAAAACACTTCATCAAGTTGAACCTTTAAAATCCCAGCCAGAATTTCAGAAGATATTTTCCTTAAGTCATCTCTATTATTTTCCTGCAGACCTCTCAGTCTAATTGCATATTCTGTAAAATTATATTGAATCATTAAAACTTCTCTTTCAATCCTCTGTTGCACATTTTCTTCATTACCAGTCTTTTGGTCAACCTCCATTTTAGGTTTGTCTTCTGAGCTATTATCCTGAATGTTTACCAAATCCTTTTTAATTTTTGGAATCTTGTCATCCAAATTCTCCTCAGTTTCTTTCATTTTAGACTCTAATAGTTTAGTCTTTGCATCCAACTGAATCAGAAAGTCTGATAAACCATTAGCTGTTTTTAAAATCTTTCGATTCAAAAAGTCAAACTTTGATTTCACCAATTCACCAATTTCTTTAATTTCCTGCTTAAATTTTTCGAGTTGCTGGTTCACAATCTCATCCCTTCTTACAATCTCTTCAAGAAGAAATTCTATTATATTAAAGTCAGGTTTCTGACACTGGAGAGTTAGAACTTGTTGATGTAATTTGTTAATGGGGGAATTTCCCCCCACTGCCTGTTTGTCTAACTGTATAAGTCCCGGTGCCATTTCTCACACAGACAAGATTTAGTGGAAAAGAGAGAGAGAGAGAGAGAGAAAAGCTTGTTTCCAACCAAGATCAATATCAGATCCCCAGGAAAAAAAAGAAAAAAAAACAAGAGTGAGAGTGAGGTTTTGCCTCAATTACAGCCAGAAGTATTCATTCCGCTACTTTGTAATAGAAAACGGAAGGACTTTCCCTTTTCAGCCTCTCTTCAAGCCTCAGCAATCGCCATTTTAAAAATCTTTTTTCCTTTCACTTCTTAAACAACTTCAGTAACTTTTCTAAAATAAGAAAAAAAAATACTTGCGCTTCAGGGTCAGCGATCCAGCTCACGTCTTCTTTAATTAGTTTAACAAGTTTACAGGCTTGCTTTTGCCACCTAGCTCTGTGTGTAGCAGAGATCTCCCAGAGCCCAGAGCATCGGCTGGGGATACGGGGAGTCTCTTCCGCTCCGTCCCAAAAGTAAAAAAAAAACTTTTGGGATTAGGCAGAGGACTCAACCCACCCCAGCCTGCTCTATCTCCATTTCCTCATGGAAACGGAGTTTTTTCGAGCCGCCATTCCGCTATAAAGGCGGCTCTTTACAGGCAGTGGGTACGACGATCCCGAAGGAGCGTCCAGCGGGGACAAACAGCAACCCGGAAGTCGACCCTTGCTTTTTTTATTGAGCAGAAATCTGGTGATATTCAACCCTTGCCTTGGACTCTGATTTTGGACTTTGGGCCATTAGCCTGGTCCCATTTTACCCAGCTAAAAGTCTACAAATCTTGCTGATCTGCAGCAGAGCAAGTGATCAGTGCTAGTGCCAATCAGCCAATGTTTTGGCAGCATTTTTAGAATCTGTATATCCAACCAGTGTCAGCAATTTGGTCTTGAGACTGTCTCACTATAATGCATATATTAGTACATATTTATGAATATGTACTAATGTACATAGTGTTACCATATGAATTCCTGAAATGTATTCCAGTTTTTGGCAACAGTCCTCATTCCATTAGGTACAGCAGCAAGACTTATTGCTAGGCCATTACAGAATATGAGCCAGCAGTGTATTCCAGCTGCCAAAAAAGCCAATGCAGTCCTAAACTTTAGTAACAAAGGAATAGCATCAAGATCATGAGTAGTGATAGCACTGCCTATATGGCACCAGTGAGTCCCTACTTGGAATACTGCATTCAGTTCTGGTAGCCACAATACAAAAAAAAAAAAAAAAAATACTGAGACCACAGAAAGTATGCAGAGAAAAGCAACAAAGATGATCAGGGATTTGGAGGCTAAATTGTATGATGAATGATTAAGGGAACTATGTATGTCTAGCCTAATGAAGAGAAGAATTTGGGGTGACATGATAGCTGTCTTTCAGTGCTTGAGGGCTGTCAGAAGAAGGATTGACTTATTTTCCAAAGCACCTAGGGGTAGGACAAGCAGCAACGGGTGAAAACTTGTTAAAGAGAGGTCTTACGTAGGACCAAGATATTTTCTGCCAGTGAGAACAATTAATTTAACAGTTTGGGTCCTGGAGTTGTGGGTGCTTCGTTGCTGGAAGTTTTCAAGAAAAGATTGGATAACAATCTGTCTGTGATATGTATAAGGTGTCCTGTCTTGGGCAGGGGTTGGACTAGAAGACTTTCAAGTCCCTTCCAGCCCTATGATTCTATGTTCTATGACAGGGGTCCTCAAACTTTTAAAACGGGGTCAATTCATGGGCCCTCAGACATTGCCCCCCCGGATGAGCTGGGTGGGCGTGGCTAGGTGGTCATGTGACTTGGTGGGTGTGGCCAATTTAGCAGTCCATTAAACAATACACACAAATTAAACTTTAATTTGTTATGCTCCTGGGGGGTGGAAAGCAAGTTAGTGAAGGGATGTGGCTGCATTGGGGGGGGGGTATGTGAGGGACTTCTGTTTCTGTGTGTGTGTGAGTGTGTGTGTCTTTCTCTTTCTCTGTCTCTCTCTCCCTCTCCCTCCCTCTCTCTTTCTCTCTCTCTCTTTCTCTCTCTGGAGGACGGGGAGGCAAAAAACAGACCCATTTTTGGCCTCCTCGGCCTCCAGAAGGTGGGTGGGGGCCAGCAGGTAGTTGGGGCGATGTGGGTGGGGCAGCCTCATGGTCCCACATGGGTTGGATTAATGGCTTTGGTGGGCCATATCCGGCCCTTGGGCCATGGTTTGAGGACCCCTGTTCTATGAGTTTGACAGAGCAGATACCAGACTACTTTAAACTCATGAAGCATTGATATACAAAGGAAACAGAAATGACTTTAAAAAAAACACACAATCTTCTTGCCCAGTCTTTAGAATGTTTTATATTCAAGTGACTTGCTGGTAGCAAGTTGCTGGTTTATTTTGTTTTATAGAAATAAAACTAAAAATTAATTGAAAGCCTTGTGAGAAAATAAATTTACAGATGCTGTTAAGATGGAAAACACAAGAGATCTCAGTACCATTTAACTCATTTCCATCACACTCTATAGGAAGATATGTTTGCTGCAGTGATGGGTTGCCCCCGGTTCGCACCGGTTCTATAGAACTGGTAGTAAAACCGACAGGAACACCGACCGAGACATCATCAAAACGCAGAATTTTTTTGTATGCATGTGGTCCCACTGCGAACCGGTAGTAAAGGTAAGTAGAACCCACTCCTGGTTTGCCGCATTGAACTATTGTAAAAATAATAAATGATTCAAATAAATAAAAATAATCTGAAACAGGAATTTCCTGATCTATCAAAGAGCCTGGTTTGTAAGCTGATAATAGAGTCCCTGTGAATTTTACTCTGCTAGTTGTTGCTGGCTATAGGGGTTATGCTCATTTCTGTTTCAAGGGCCTTTGAGCTAGCACTGTCCAAAAACATTTCCATGGTTTTGTGGCCAACATGATGTCACAGAGTACTGTTACCTTCCCACTTCCAGCCATTAAGTCCAGTCTTAACCACTGAACCATTACACCACACACAAAGTGTAAACTGGAGGGAAGTGATATGGGACATCCTATTTTGAAATAATCAGCTTGAAAGTGGCAGCTGTGATTTTCTTCTGATTTCAGGACAAGGAAGAAGTCTACGTGACTAGTGGTTCTTGGAATGTGATCTCAATTGCCATAAGCTTGCACTTTGATTAGGATTACTGCTTGATTGATGTAAGCAATATCAGGTATTATAAATCTTGAAGAACATTAGAACGGGATAGATCAATGTTAGACACAAGCTAAGTAACTTTGAACCTTTTTAGATTATTTATGTCAAGAATCAGTGATGCTACCCTGAGTTGGAAAGTGATTTTTTTTTAAAAAAAACCCTCTTTTAAAGTACAAGTATTACCAGCCTCATAATAGATAGTGAAAAAGTGAAATTTTATTACCATAGCTACAATCATTATATTTAATTTTAGGCACTCCATGAAATTCAACTGTTGGGTTGGTTAGAGGCACTTGCCTGCTACATACTATATAGATGATTCAGAAAACCAATGAAACACAGTTAATATGGAGCAGAATCTTCCAGATTTTGTCTTCCAGAAAACAAGTTTATGGTTTTGTGCCTATGTAAAATGTTTCCATAATCACAAGGCATCTTGGAATAGAAAATTGCAGAGACTTAAGCCATGCAGTAAATAAATTTAAGAATTAACAACATAATTTATTGGGCTGAAATTTAGGAAATTCCCTTCTCCAACTTTGTAAGGTATTTGTGAATACTTTGCCAGGACTAAGAAAGAAACAAAGTCAGACATGCAGGCAGATCAGACAATTTCTACTATAAGCAAACACAAATGTCAACCGCTTATATTATTTAGAAAGAATTGTTGGTTAAATGGCAAAGCAAATGCTTTGCTTTGAGCAATTTCAACACAATGAAAGAGATTTCAGAGTTATAGAAAAGACTAGTGAAAAGCTACTGCCAGTCAGAGTAGACACACTCCAGGACAGATGGTTAAGGAGCTGAATATCTCTAAAGCAACTTACAATCATCTTAGAAACTAAAGAGTAAGGGAGAAGTTACATTTTCTATTTTTTATTATTTTTAATACTTCTCAACCTTGGCAACTTTTAAATGTATGGACCTCAATTCCTAGAATTTTCTAGCCTGGGAATTAAAACTGCCAAAGTTGACAAACACTGCTGTGGTGTCTGTGTGTGTGTGTGTGTGTGTGTTTGTGCATGCACGTGTTTGTGCACGCGCATGTGCACGCGCACACACACAAACACACACACACACATACACAGAGAGCAGTAATGGTAGACTCCCAGATCATGCCGTGTGAATTCTGGACTTTTTTTGCCTCATGAACACTCTTGTATTGTAGATTTAAGTTTACCTGGTCGGTTTATTTCGATTGGGAAACTTTCAAGTGCCCTGTGGACCAGGGGTTGGTTTCAAAACCCGTTGTTCCCTGTTCACTTGTGGGCACACGTGACGCTTCTGCACATGCGCAGAAGCATCTGAGCGGGTGGGCAGAGCCTCCTGTCACCGCTACCGGTTTGCCCAATCCGGGACGAACCGGTAGCAACCCACCACTGCTGTGGACTCATTGGTCATTGCTCTGTGGACTAGCATGGTCTGCTTGTGGCTGGACTTAATTGGGACAGTTCTGGGTTTTGGTGAAGGGAATTGCTTACTAAGCCATGGTTACGTGTGTGTATATATGTGTGTGTGTGTGTGTGTGTGTGTGTGTGTGTGCAGGAGAGCACACAAGCAGAACTATTATGTTTTTCCATTTTTATGTCCTTAATCATGCACTGGGCTAATTTTTTTCACAAGTTGTATCAAGTTCTTTTAAGTCTCGATTATAAACACTGTTATTTTAATAGTGGCATTTTTTCCCCTATCATATTCCTCTAGTTCAAAGTATGTTTTGGTCTGAAATTACAGGAACAGTTGTTTTTGTTTCATATACATCTGTTTTCCTACCTACTGATATCCAAATAACATCCTTCAATGTTTCCCCACCTGGTCACTGAAAATTCCTTCCAAATTGAGATAGGAAGTAATCTTTAGAAAGTATATTGTAAAAAGTAAAGTTATAAATATTCTGTTATTGAGGGTCACGGGAATAGCAATATGAAAGTAACTATTTCAAAATCTCCATTGTAGTTCTTCTTGTTTACATTTTTCAATGAATCCTTTATCTGATTCCCAAAGAATTAGAAGTGAGAAAAACAAAAGAAAATGAAATGAAATGAAAAAACCCAGTAACTAAAATATATGATATGATAAACTCCCAACATTATTAAAATATTAAAATATTCAGATCCCAAATATTATGACTAGAACAGATTTGGACCAATTCACATAATCTAAAACTTACATAAACAATTGAAACTGCCAATTTAAAACACTGGATTCATTATTCTACATATTTTAAAAAATCAAAACAAAACACTCAGCCTGCTCAAAGAAGAACATTTGAATGGAGAAAGTTATTACTAACAGTCTGCAGGCCTATTTTATTAAACCTTACACGGAGGTCTAAGATGATAAATTTTGGCTGTAAACAAAAAGACAGGGCTGTTATTTGCCCTAGCACCAAAGAGATGTGATCAAAAGGAACATGGGAAAAGGTAAAACATGTCTTATTTCTCTGCCATTTTCACTTCAAAGATGGGAAAAGAAGATTATACATCAGTTTCTCTTTGGAAAATAGAAATAACTCACTTCTTTGCTCCTCTTTTAATTCTTTAGTATATGGTGTGGCTCAAAGGAGTTATGGATGTGGAGTCACCTTCTGGCAACGCTTCTGGCTTGCCTCTCCTTTCAGCTTCTGGCACCATATGTGGTCTAGACTGAAGTCTGTGAATTGACCCAAGGGAGAAGGGAAGTGATATGTGGTGTTGATGGCTCGTTGCTGGGGAGGAAGTGTGATGATTTCTTAGTCCCATCTGAATTAACAATAACAACGTCCCTCAGTCTGGTATGTTCCAGATGTCTCAATCTAGAAGTATTATAATTTCTTAATCAGATTTTGATCAGTGAATTATAGGATTTGTATTTCAATATATTTGCAAGGCATGATATGCAAAGAAAAAGAAAAAAAAAGCTTCGTGGTGTCATCTTTGTAAGATTCCAGCAAATCCTCTTCCATTGTGATTTTTATTACATTCTCAGAAGTGATAATTTTGTAGTCAAAATAATCTCCATTAGCGCTATTAAGTAAGAGCATCAAACCCTTTCATTGTTTATTCTAGCGTGGCAACTGAACGAAAGAAAACACATGGTTTGGTGGAGGTTGGTGGGAGGGAACTGAGGGCCCAAAGAGCAGGGGGATTGCCTGGAAATCAGAAATGTTAACAGCGTCACCTTAGCACCAACAATAACCTTCTGGTTTCCCTTCAAAGCCACACTGATGGGGAAAGAGTGGAAAAGTCTAGATTCTATCTGAGGCCAATGTAGGGTTCAGTGTATCATCAACATTTTTGAATACCCTTTCCTTTCCTTTCCTTTCCTTTCCTTTCCTTTCCTTTCCTTTCCTTTCCTTTCCTTTCCTTTCCTTTCCTTTCCTTTCCTTTCCTTTCCCTCCCCCCTCCCCTCCCCTCCTCTCCCCTCCTCTCTTCTCTATAAATAAACAGCAAGCTTTGCAAACAATTGTATGTGTTTGGCAAATAATGCATTCTTAGAAAATGAAAATGATAAGGGGCTGCAGCTGAGGGATTATTTTGAATGCATTCACCTTCTTAGAAAACAAAAGAAAAAATAAATTAAGATGGTAGGGAGTATCCTATGAAGGTTGAAGGGATGATGGGGAGCAATCATCAGCTTGCCTTGTGCTAAACTGATGTTTTATGATATCCGTGGTATGCATTTTATGAACTAATAAGCTTATCCAAGAATTCAAAAATAATTTGTGATCCTAAGATATAACTAACTAACTGTAGAGCCATTCTGCCCCACTCCTACTGTTATGTTTACAATTGATCTCATTTCCTGATCAAATAATAGAATGTACTATTTTTACTTCTGGGGATTCTGTTACAAAAACTGTGAAGACAATTATGGTTTGCCTCATTTCTATGTGAGTCCCATAGGAGATCAGTCAGTTTTTATTAATGCATTCAACAATGTTGGGAAGGGAGGGAGGGAAGGAGGGAAAAACCTCCCATGCCAGTAGACAAAGAAATATATTTTGTTGCTGAATTGTGCTATTGCTAATTCAGTTCTGAGGAAACATGCAAAGAATTTGCACTTAGTACTCCATTTTTAAAAAAACTTAAGCTAGAGTATATAAGCAATGAAAAATAAAATTTCAATAAAGACAGAAAAGTGTCCCAATAATTAAACCTAACACATTAACAGCATGTGACTCATTTAATCTTCAAAGCTTTACCCTGAAAGTTCTATAATACATTTAGCCGATATTGTTTTGCAAGGAAAAAATACCCCACAGTTCAATTAATTTCTATTTACCTTTTGAAGAGCAATTTTGTATTATTAAAGAAGAGAATAACATTCTTTTCAACTTCATGGAACAATTGCACTTATTTAATAGTTTTTAAAGAGACAAAAGTTCTTTCTCTTACTAAATTCTGCCATTTTCATATTAGTTATCTCTTTGAACTCATCTGTTGCTGTTATACTGTAGTTTATTAGAAGATCAGAAATAAATATTTAGAGGTGTTAATTTTATAGGAGTTTACACTGGCTTCATTGTATTAAGTTAGAATTATATTAACTGATTATAACTTAAAAAGCTTGCATGAATGCAACTTCTGATGTGGAATTACTGCTAAACAAAGATTAATTTAATTAATTAAAAAAGAGCCTGTAGTACAGTGGACTAAAGCACTTTTATTAACAGATTAACATCTGCTGCTTGCAATTACTGCAAGTTCAAATCTCACCAGGCTCAAGGTTGACTCAGCCTTCCATCCTTTCAAAGGTAGGTGAAATGAGGACCCAGATTGTGGGGGCAATAAGCTGACTTTG
This sequence comes from Arizona elegans, assembly GCA_022577455.1. Classification (NCBI taxonomy): domain Eukaryota; kingdom Metazoa; phylum Chordata; class Lepidosauria; order Squamata; family Colubridae; genus Arizona; species Arizona elegans. The sequence continues at coordinate 63,107,783 of JAKOOJ010000008.1, forward strand.
TATAAATATACAAAAGTATGAAGGCTATTGCTTAATGCATTGTAAGCCGCCCTGAGTCTCCGGAGAAGGGCGGCATATAAATTAAAGCAAAAATAAAAATAAAAATTAGTGCCTCTAAGCAACTTTTTTCTCTAGAAGTCTGATTTGGCAAACCATCTCTTTGCCGTATCACCCATGACAAGACTGATATGAAAGAAACCGGAATCTAAGTGAGGTTGAATAAATACTTAATATTTGTGAGGGTGAAAGTCTTATGAACAGAAGTTGGTGGCACCATAGATCTGCAGATTATCTTTTATGGTTTCCAAAGTGCACCACGGGGATGTAGTCTAAACTTTGAGTCTTTTTAATAATATTTGAGAGTCCTAGGGGATACAAGGGTGCCTTAGTAATTACAAAAGCAATAATTCATGCTTTAAACTCTGCCCACTTTTGAATGTGGTTTTTGACATTCCATGCAAAGCTTAAATGGTCTTTAAATTGTCAGATAGTGTACTTCTAGGGGGAAAAGTATACCATTCAGATGCATTTTGAGACTTTTGTTTCTCCTAGAAATCTGTTCCTGAGCCCATTAGCTAGTTAGGATATATTTCTGAAAGACTATAAACATATTACATAGGTTGGCAAGATGGCATATCACCATGCTGGTCTGGGTTTACTGTGGTAACAGCGCAATCCATAAAGTACATCACACTTTCTTCATACATATGTATGCGCTGTACATCTATTCATTAATGTAACTACATTTTACTAGTTAGTATAGTATAAGAGGAAAATAAAGAGAAAAGATTGCTACAACAGCAATGTTTATTACATTATGCAAAGTCTGGTTTTGCTCAAGCAATAAGTTCCCTTATTTGCATAATGGGAGTCACCTTTCTCTGGAAAGTGCCCATATCTACCTATGGTTCTAGATTAGGCAATGATGGCAGACAATGCTTTGCTTATAATGAAGAAAAGTTAGTTTTGGATTATTTCTGCAACAACTCTAAATGGTATTGTTAATGACTTACATAACTAATATCTGTTACTTGATTAGTACTTGACAAATATCTTCTTTTTTATCTTCGAGACTGCCTTCTACCACATAGCTCCCAGCGACCGGTAAGATCCCACAGAGTCGGTCTCCTCCGGGTCCCATCAGCTAAACAATGTCGGCTGGCGGGCCCGCGGGGGAGGGCCTTCTCTGTGGCTGCCCCGGTTCTCTGGAACCAATTACCTCCTGAGGTCCGGACCGCCCCCCACCCTATTGGCTTTCTGCAAAGTGGTGAAGACCTGGCTTTTCCGGCAGGCCTGGAGCCATTGATCTCGTTATAATGATCTTACAAGACCCGGCCACGAACTGGAGTGCATGTGTTTTAATGTTTTTAAAGTTTTTAATGTTTTAATGTTTTTCTTTTAAACATTTTTATGGGATTGTTCGCATTGTTTTATTCTTTGTTGTTCTTTGTTGGTTTATACATTACTCTTTCAATTTCCTCTCTATTTGAATTCATAGATGTGAAAAATCTATCTTGCAGGAATTTCTCACAAACCAATACAATGAAATTGATACAAAGTGACACAAATTATAATCAATAACTATGAGTAAGAAAAGTTCTTATGCTTATGGATATATGAAATATGTTTTATATCTCAGGCTTACATTGGTAATTAAAATGGTTGTTATTGCTGCATCCCACAGATATATTTATTTTATCAGGAAAGTTACACTAATTATAAAGAAAAAGGGCATTTAAAAGGAAACTTCAATATATTCTGTGGTATGAGAATTGTTCTACATAATAATGGTACAATATCTAAAATAAATTCACCCCTCTGAAGGAGTTTGTTTTACTATGGTTAAACTCTGGTATTATGGAAATAATGTAGAAATATTTCAATAATAACTAATTTGAATGAATATGGAGCATAATAGTTTCATACTAAACACAGCAGAGGTTCAGCATAGTCTATAAAAAAGAATTGTTCCTATGGCAACAATATGGAACTTGAATTAAGGTCTTAACCAATGTTGCAAATGATGCTATTTTGTTTTAGCTTGCTGTTTGTAATTAGTATATGTATATGGAAATGTGTGTCTGTAAAAGGAAGTTGTGACAACCTTATATTTTTCATCTAAATTTCAAACATCTGATTTAAAAAAACAAAACAAATTGAGTTCCCAATCAGGCTTTTGAGTCAATTGAAAGTGAAATTGTCTTCCTTGTCCTATGTTTGTGCTTGCTTGAAGTAGCTGGAGCTTTAATATTACCACTGGGCCTGTAATAAAAATGGGAATGTGTCACATTTTGATGAGCTCTGTCACACTTGGAGCCTTTTCTCATTTTCATGTGATAACTACATCACGAACATTTCCCAGCAACCTCTCTTACTGGTATGTTCTCATGACTTGTCCTTCATCTGAGGCATAGCTCACGTCTAAAGCAGCCTGAAGTCATTCTGATCTGTACCAGTGTTAATGTACTATTTTCCCCTTAACTACTTCACAGGGTTTGCAATGTATAAACTCTTAGTTTTGTTCACCGGAGTTAGATGAACATTTCACATAAGTAATTCTGGTGGCTAACTGAATCAAAACATTCATTTTGGCTATATCAACCATTTGGTCAGTAGTGCAATCTGAGGATTTCTGTTGTCCCCTTAGGGTGGTATAGTGACCCTCTGTTATGACCCAGGTCACCTAGACAGAGGCAGGCTTTGATAGAGTCCTTTATTGTTCCATTAAGTCACCAACAAATGGCCCTATAATGGCCAGTAAAACTCCACCCCAAATTTCCCTGAAGGCAGGCACCCACAGTCCCAGAGGGGATCTGCTGTCTCTCAACACCACTGCCTGTCTCCAGCTGATCCTTTCCTGTGTTTGTGAGGATAGGCAGCTCCCCATTCGGTCAACCACCTCACCCAATGCCTGAGGGGTCAGGGATAGCATTGTTCTCAGCCCCTGACCTGTCCAAACATTCCAGGGGAGACAGGCCAGGGGTGGGTTCTACTTACCTTTACTACCAGTTCGCAATGGGATCATGCGCACCTTGTTTCTGTGTATGCGCTTGCTTTGCTCATGTGTACGCCTTGCTTCTGCACAGATCGCAGAAGATGACATCCGGGATAGTGGGCGGGGCCTCCCACTGGTTTTATTACCGGTTCTTGCGAACCAGTCCGAAACGGGGACAACCCACCACTGAGACAGGTCATCCCAGATGGTATGGATGGACCATGGATGGTCCTGGTTACAACTCCTCCTCCTCCTCTGAACCGGGATTTGATGGGGCCATGACATCCTCCTCCTCTCTGATTCCTGGTTCCTGTCTTCTACGCCTGTTCTGTTTTGGGCAGTAGGAGAGCCTTGTTATTTCCAATAGGCTTCTCTCCCTGTACCTATCAAATCATAACTGATCTCCAGCTTGGATCGGTTTGAGCAACTGTTGATGAGGTGCTGATGAGGAGGCTGCATAATGAAGCAAGAACGAGAAAGAGAGAAAACATTCTTTCTACTGCTTTATTGCATAACATTCACTGCATCAGCCAGTTATTTGGTCGATTTTGAACATGGGTTTAGCACTTTTTTGGAACTCATATCCAAAAGAACTGATAGTTGTGCTTTTTTTGAATACACCCATGCAAAATGCTTGCTCAAAACCAACCTGAGTTCTAACAGATGGCTTTAGCTCCTCCCTAGTTCCATCCTACACAAGGTGATTGGTGAATACTTTCCTGCCAGTGCAATGAATAGTGAAGAACATAGGAACTTGGCTTTGAGAAAGACATCTTTACATCTTTCTGTCTAATTTAGTTTTTTGTTTCACGGAACTAGTCATTATTGTGAAGCCAAATCCTAATGCCCTTCCTTGTTCAGAGTTTCTGTTAACATTTTCAGGAAAAATACAGGGGACAATGTACAAACTAGTCGTGCAATTATTTTACTTTAAGATAAGGTGATCTCCCCTTTTCTCCCTTGCAAACTGTAACAGGAGCTCAAACCTATACCATTTCTGTTCATTGCTTTTAATTCCTATTCAGCCTTTGCAATTATACCAAATTAAATGGGAGATGAAGGGCTTTATTAGTTGTCATTATTTTTGATGTTGTTGTTCATGCAACTTAGTAAAACAGAAGAGACAACTAACTGAACAAAAAAATGCTTTATAATTCCCCTCTGTGACAGTTGTGGGTGAGTGGAAAAAGTCCCAGTAGTATATTCTATACTACTGAATATAGAAACAATTTCCAAAACCTTCAAACTTTTCTGTTTCATTTCTCTTCTCTTGGAATCTGTAGTGCTAAACTAAAAGAGAATTTGTCTAGGTAAACTGGTAAATAGATATCGACAATGGCCTCAACATTCAAACGATGTGTGTTTATGGGCTCTTTCTAAGAGCACTGCTGATTATTATTGTTGTTTTGAAAATAATGCAAGAATTGTAGCTCCTGATAATGGTTCCAGGAAAATGAATTCAGCAAATGCTTCATTCTTATATTAGAATTGTGAGAGACTCTACAGATCAAGCATAGTTTTTGTATTCTCCTATTTTCTTCTTTCATTAATGGTGACAGTTTGTTTCATCAATGCTAAAATAGAGAAGAAGGGATGTGAAAATATTTCTAGCTGCTGTCACTTCTAAGGAAGAAATCCCAGTATATTTTGTTTGCATCTTTTAGACGTAGGCTCAGTACATATTAAATTTATAGCATTCTCCCCAATATAAATGTAAATTATTTTTGCCTCTGCAGAGATAGAAGTTACACCAGCTCAGGAAATATCTCCCCCTATATGTCTCCTGGAGGATTATTAAATGACAACATTGGATTTGCTGAAGATATACTTATTTTATATATATGTTTTGTTCTGAAGAATGTTCAGCAAGTTGTAGAATGTAGAGTAGATTCAAATTTTATCTCAAACGGATTAAGAATTATCCAAATTCTATTATTATCCTAATTATACACCATTATCTTTATCTCTCTCTATCTCTTTATCATCTGTCTGTCTGTCTGTCTGTCTGTCTATCTATCATCTATTTATCTAAAAACTGTTTTGGTACTTCTAGAATTATAGTTTTATGCTAATGTTTCAATAATTTTGAGGTAAATTTTTGCCAATTTATTCCAGCATTTTGGTATTTTAATTGCCCCATTCCAGTAACTTATAGACTTTTTCAATTCCTTTTGAGCTACACTGCTGTTATTTGGTATTGGATAACTACATAGTTAAGTAAAACTTGATTTTCTTCAACACTTATGATAGCTGGTGTATTGTGTTAATTTTCTCTTTGTTTGAATTCAAGAATCCCATATTTTTTTTACATAATCATTATGGAGCACTTTTTCAACATTATGTTCATACCAATACTTTGGGGTATCAAATCCATATATTTTATGTAAACCTCAATGTATCATTTCTGTCCCCTACTCATGTCTTTTCATATAATCTGTTAGAGATATTTTGCTATGGCCATTTACTACTTAGGTGATCAACAGACTTTGCATTTTTTTTCTTTGCATAATCTGCATTTGTTGTTGCATTTTTGTTGTTATGGCATTTATTGCTAGTGCTTGTTCACTTGTGCTTAAAATATTAATCATTTCATTTCCTTCTTGATGGATCCAGTCTGAAGCCATTGCCAAATTTAGTTACTTTTTCATTCACTGTTGTAACATTTTGTTCTTTGATTCAGTAACATTCAAAATATTTTCTTGCAGATATTTATTAACGTCATCTCTTTGTTTCCTTTTATGTAATGATTTAAACCACATATTTCATCTTCCACTGACTGTTTTATTTGCAACAAACCATGACTACCAGCTTTCCTCAGTAGATACAAACGACTCAGTTCAGATTTCAGTGTAGTACATTATCTGTTGTCAAGTCTTGCAATCTAAAATAGCTAATTCAGTTGTGCACAATCAATAATGGTTGAAATGTGTAATACACTGTGAAGTGTGTAATGAGGACAGCTGAAATAGTAATGGGTTTGCTTGTATTACTGACATTCCACTTCAGTTTTAAAAGTTGTCTAATTTGTTTTATAACTTCTTTTTCCCCTGGGCATGCAAAATACAGTTTACTTCTAAAATACAAAATATTTTTACGTTTCTTCCATTGTCAGTGCTTTGCTTTTAGTACCTCTCCAGATCAATTCTATCTAAATATTCATTTTTTCCTTTTTAATATTACTAATGTCAGCCAGTTCTACAATCCAAATCCCAAATTGATGTCATCTAGATTTCTCTAGATGAATTTTGCATTGTATTTCAAATGTAAAGCTGTTATCCTTAAATGGATAGCTTATAGTCTAATGGCTTTTTATTAAAAATTATTATCAATGGAATCAGAGTCATATTGAAATGGAGGGGACAAAGAATCTCCTCAAAAAAAATAATCTTCTAATGTTGACTTTTCTAAGTTATTTTGGGTTTGCCTCATCATATCTCCTCCACAACTTAGTCCTATTTTTAATATATGAAACCCAACTTCTGTGCCAATCATTATTTTTCCCCTCTCTATATGTAAAGGTATATTTCTTACAATTCAGTCTACACTGAGAATAATTCCAAGAGTTCCATTAAGATGATTGACAATGATCTTTGGTTCCCAAAGGTATTTATTTGTATTAGTACTAAGGCCTGCAAACTAATAAATGAAAAGTTTGGCTCCTGAAATAAAAAACATCTTCAATGTCATTTTTTTTTTTGTTTCTGCCAGTTTCCAGTTGCTTTCCAGAACTCATTTGATAAAAAAAATGGAACGATAAATTTTTATAATTTTCCTTATTCAGTCATTCCAAGGATCTGTCTGAGTGGAACTGAGCCAATGAACTTGGGCTGTTCTATTTGGCCAAGACTGGGCTTTATTGTCTTTGAGTTGCATTTGAAAACCAATACCTAACTATTTTATTTGCCCTTTAGGTGCTGTAATGAGAAACAAATCTCTGTATACAGAGTTTAAGAGCCTGGCTAAGTTTAATGGGGAAATCTATTGGGGAAATGAAAGCCTAATAGTTATAGGTGGTATTATGTCTTCTGTACAGGGCATCTGCTCCCTGAAGGTGCAGAATAAAATCCTGTACAATCTAACATTTTCTCAATAATGTTAATTCCCATGCATATTTTTCAATATGCTTTTAAATCTGTACCTGTGGGTGTAGGATGGATTGGCTATATATAATAGTTAATACACTGAGGTTGGCTTGAATGGAAAGAGTAGTCTCTTGCACAAATTATCCCTGTTCTAAGTAATCTTATCTATGGATATAATCGTATTGCTAATTATTTGTTTGAACATTTGTATTTTATTTTTCTTATAACTGTTATACAAGATTAATAGTAACTAATTAAGATGAACCTACAAACAGCAACATTATTAAAATATTAGGCCACAGACAAAAAGTACAGTATATAACTTAAGCAGCAGACAAAACAAGTCATTGCAAATTAAAACAAGCCCAATAGCCAACTGTCAGATCCAAATAGGTATCCAATATAAAACCTAATAGGCTCAAACATATTAAAAAGTCTGGTATGATAGAGAAGGGAGTGTAGATTGAACATGAGCATCCATGAAAGAGGGCAAGGGACAAGAATGACATCACATATATGTTGACTTCATCATTCAATTACAACATTACTCACAAATTGTTGTTTTGATTTACCAAACCATGGTTTATTGGTTTTTCATAGAACAGAACAGAACAGAACAGAATAACAGTACCTCTCCCCCACTACCTTATTTTTCATCTCTCCGAACAATAAATAAAAGATATATAAGAATACTGATTATACGGTTAAAAAAAATTCTCAATTTTCTTATGGTGGAAAAAATATTACTGGAATTAAAATGAAGATTATAACACACATTTTAATACAGTATTAATTTCGAGTTGACACCTCTTAGTATCTGTTGATGGGAAAACTTCCCTCTGCATAGTAGGCAACGGACAGGACAGCAAAGAGATATGTTGCTGGTTAAACACACAGATACTCACAGACTCTGAACGGTGAAAAAAAAAAACATTCTTTACTCTTAGTGAAAAAACAAACTTGGTTTCTCAAAACAATGATAATACGCTTTCGAATAATCACTCTCCAACACAAAACATAGTTTGCTTACAGTTCTCTTCAGTCACACACAGTCCCTCTTCAGGAGATCAATCATCAAATAGCAGGAGCAGGATCACCCGGGCTTCCTGTCTACTTTTATGGCTGCATGATAATAGCGCAGCCAATCATTTTTCTTATATCATTTAAAGTCACAAATATAGTTTTTCTATATATTATCTACCCAACCGTAGGATAAATATCCAACAGTATCTACTTGCATTTATTTTGGATCAACTTTAATACCTGAAGCTGTAGAGACAGAATGCTTATTCATTCTTCACTCATCAGAATGGTGCCTCTGTCTATGCTGAACTTCACTTAGAACAAGTAGAATGAGGAAGTTCTTAGACATCAAGATTGCTCCTTGGAATTGGATGACAGAGATTTGTAACTCTCAGAGGATTTAGCCCCAGATGAAACAAAGCAAACAGTTTCAAATGGTGTGCACTGATCTAATTCCTTTGTTGAGATATAAATAAAAACCAGCTGTTCCATGGGCCATTAGATATCTTCAATGTCTTGCTGTAAATTTGTGTGCACACACCTGCCTTGATCCCCTTTAGTGTTTTTTCCAGCTGTGCATCCTATTTAATAAACAGATGCAGTGTAATTTTGTTCTCAGAGAGGAAATAATGCAACCTTACAGATGGAGCAAAACATACTTTTATTTATTTATTAATTTTCTATGGCTGCCTATCTCAGCAAGTAGGCAGTGAACAGTCTTAAAATAAATTTAAAAAAAAATCCCACCATGAATTCACAAATTAAAATACACCGCAGGTGAGGAAGATATCACAACCACAGTTGCTAGTGCTACCAGGTGGTGGGATCCTTCATACATTCAGGGGCCCAGGCGTGGGCACAGAACCAGGTGTTCAGGTCTTATGAAAAGCCAATAGGGTAGGGACCATCTTAATCCCTAGAGGAAGAGATGAGAGTGAAAACATCATAAGGCATTTAATAAATGTACAGTTTTATATCTAAATTTCATACTAACAATGAAAGATATAACTGCATGGCAATAAGTAATGAAACCTGAACAGTAATACTTAAATTAAACAAATATGGAAATACAGTAAAGAAGGAAGAAAGAAAGAATCTACAAAATGAAAACCAGTCATTGACCTGGTAAGCCTATAATGTATCTCAGTTTCTCAAGAAAGCAATTTCTTTCCTTTTTAAATAGATCTGTCGGGGTGCAGAGCCTTAGTACAAACTTGCATTATCCAGGCTGGTAGCGTTTGGAGCAAGAATTACACACAACTTGATCTTATTTCATATTTGGGGGCAGTTAATTTTGAACCTGAGTAATAAATCTTCATTATAGCACAAGCAAGTAGTGTGTCTCAATTTGCCAACCTCCAGGTATGTTGAACTACAATTCTTACAGTTTTCCATAAAGGTTAAGTTTTATATTTAGCTTGAAGAAACTGAAATATAAAACTCTATTCTACTAACAAGCCATAACATATTGGTTTCATATTTCTTACAACATAAGGGCAGAAAGAGAATACATAACCCACTTTCAATTTCTTACAGAAAACATGGGATACCAATAATAGAAATAATTCATTTAAATGTTGAGATATGTATTTGTGAAATTCCACTCCTGAATATTTTAACTACTTTTATTTGATTTCTCAATTATATCAGCTTCAACTTTCTAAACTATATCAGCTTATCTAATTATTAATTACTCTAAAATGGAAACAACTATTATAGCACCATTTTCAAGGTGTTGGTTATTACCTTTAAAGCCCTATATGGCTCAGGACCAGGCTATTTTCAAGACTGCCTTCTACCACATAGCTCCCAGTGACCGGTAAGATCCAACAGAGTCGGTCTCCTCCGGGTCCCGTCAGCTAAAAAATGTCAGCTGGTGGGCCCGCGACGGAGGGCCTTCTCTGTGGCTGCCCTGGCTCTCTGGAACCAATTATCTCCTGAAGTCCGGACCACCCCCACCCTATTGGCTTTCCAGAAAGCGGTGAAGACCTGGCTCTTCCGGCAGGCCTGGGGCCGTTAATCTCATTATAGTGATCTTGCGAGACCTGGCCACAAATTGAAGTGTATGTGTTTTAACATTTTAATGTTTTAATGTCTTCTTTTAACTTTTGTATGGGATATTGTTGCATTGTTTTATTCTCTGTTGTAAGCCGCCCGGAGTTGGGTGGCATAGAAATGCAACAAAATAAATAAATAAAAAAAATAAAAATAAATTTTACCTGAAAACAAATCAACTAAAACATGAATTTTATGGATAATAATAATCTATCTATCTATCTATCTATCTATCTATCTATCTATCTATCTATCTATCTATCTATCTACCTATCTATCTATCTATCTATCTATCTATCTATCTACAGCTACAAGCTACAAAGTCTGAAAGAAACTCTATGAACTTAAACATCAAACAGTAGACCTATGGCCAATCTTCTATAATGGACTACCTCTTTATACATATTTATTTTCTAGCATAATGCTTAGTGCACAGATTATTCCATTCAGTTTATCAGAGAAAGCTACTTTAAATATCATTCCGTTCCATATAAATGTACAATTGCAATAATAGAAATCCATAATTTATTTTATGTAAATTCAAAGCAGCTTGCTTAGCTCTTTGAAGATTATTAACTTTCTGAGTGGTTCATCTTCTTAGTTACAATAATGACTCCATGATTTATCCATGGCTGTTATACCAGAGATAATAACTGTTGATATCCTTGGAAAATACTGATATTCTTAATATATATAAAAAAATCTTTTTGGAAAAGAAAGAAACCTGTAAAATATAACCTATTCAGTTATGCGTTCTTTTTCCTGAAAAATAGGATTACAATAATCACACACTTACAATAACAACAAATTCATTTTAATTAATATTGCCAATATGTGACAAGTAAAGTATCATTAAAGCATGAAGGATATTAAAGCTGCTTATGTGCTGCATGCTGTTAGTATTTCATGCTCCAAATTTATTCAATGTATTTCAAACTGAAATTTGCAGAAACTGTGCCATGCTTGAAAAAACGTAATGCCTTCATAAATACCAAATGCCCCGGTGTATCAAATCATTTGAAAAATATGTTGAAAATACAGGAAAATAGATGCATGGTTTTATCAGTAGGAAATATTTTATTTTTATACCAGGATGTGAACAGTATAATATTATTTCATCATATGAGATGCGTTCTATTAATCTTACATTCCCTTCAGAGTAGTTTCAAGGGACATTTGACAAATGTAGTTGAAACAAACCTAGATTTATAAAATTATTCATGCAAACAAGGAATTAGGTTTTTATTCACAGAAGTACTGAACACATACAGAGATAGTACTAGAAGCATTTATCTAGTGTCCTCCAAGATAGGGGTCTCCAATCTTGGCAACTTTAAGCCTGGAGGACTTCAACTCCCAGAATTCCACAGCCAGCGATGCTTTGCTGCTGGGGAATTCTGGGAGTTGAAGTGCGCCAGGCTTAAAGTTGTCAAGGTTGGAGACCCCTGCTCCAAGACATTTCAGCAGACTTCTCTAATTTCAAGTCTGTTTCTCCTCCTTCCCCATTACAACCCCCTTGCTCTTTCTCTTTCTCTTAAAAAAAGAGACAGCTATGTTTTTGTTTTAGAGTAATAATAAATCCGAGTTGTGAGCTGGTTCCAGATTTTCACTATATCTATGACAATAAGGCTAAACTGTCCCAACAGTAACTCTGTTGAGGATCAAGCTAAAAGTCCTATCAATTTGTAGCTTATGCAAGCCAATTGCCTGTGTGTGCAGAACAGAAGCAAGAGTTGAAAATTGTTTTTTTAAAAAATAGAAAGGATTGTGTGAGATGAACTTAGCTGGTTCTATAATATAGTATCATAATTTCAGATAAAGGAGACTATTGACAACAACTAATTAGAGCTATTATCTATCAAATTATATTGATAGATATGAATTGGAAAATATATTCATTGGTCCGGCTGAAAAAAAAAACATATTAATGCCCCACTGTATTAAATATCTGCTGTAAATTAACAGAGATCTTTCCAGAAGTGGCCACCTAAATTGCACGCATAAATCTTTTTGGCAGGCCTATGAAGGTGTAATGAAATCAGACCTGTTATTTGTGGTTGCTTAAGTGCCCATCTGTGCATATAAATTTGTGAGATTTCTTTGAGTTATTGGATCATTATCTTTACTCATTATCAATGAGCAAAGGAACAGAATTATCACCTGGTGGCCCAAGCATATGAACTATTGCTTGTGTCAATTCCTAGCACTATAAGCATATGCAGTTAATAAATTCTCTATTAGTTGGCCACATGCCCTGAGACAAGACATGCTCCTGGTTCAGACTGAATCGCCCGATCTGGTAGCGATGGCGGTGGGTGGTTCAGAGAACCGGTAGCAAAAATCCCCCCCCCACTTGCCCAGCTGAGCCGTGCGATCATCAGAGGCTTTATTTTTTACTTTTAAAAGCATTTTTTCTACAACCTCTTCGGCCAAAGAGGTTGTAGAAAAAATGCTTTTAAAAGTAAAAAAAATAAAAGCCTCTGATGATTGCACGGCTGAGCTGGGATCGTCAGAGCCTTTTAAAAGCATTTTTTCTACAATCATTTTGGTCGAAAAGGTTGTAGAAAAAATGCTTTTAAAATATTTTTTTAAAAAAGCCTCTGATGATCCAAGCTGAGCTGCACAATCGTCAGAGGCTTTTTTTTTTTTATTTTTAAAAGCAATGCTTTTAAAAGTAAAAAAAAAAAAAGATTGTGTGCCACAGCTGATAAGCCCCCCTTGCACGCTGTTCTACTTACCGCATTCCTCCTTTTGGCATGCACTGAACGGATGCACCTCACATTTGGTGTGTGGTGCGAACTGCGCATGCGCAGCCAGTGAACCGGTAGTAAACCGGTTCAGATTTCACCACTGCCTGAGACCAGTTTCATTGCTACAATGATCTCTGCAAACTATGTAATAGTGCACCAAAGAAAGCTTTTGTTCTCTTCAGGTGTTACACTGAATGTTTGGAGGATTAAGATTATTCTTTTCTACTTAGTTTAACACTCTCAGAGAAGCATGCATTGCAATCCTTTCTCCATTGCACTCCTGTGCTTCCCAATGCACAACTGTGCAGCTGTATTTTATTTTATTTTATCATCGCCCTGAGTCCTTCGGGAGAAGGGCGGTATACAAATTTAAATAACAAACAAACAAACAAACAAACAAACAAATAAATAAATAAATAAATAAATTTTAAAATAAAAATATGGATCACCACCACCACAAGGAATTACACACTGTATATAACATTACAAAAAAGTTTATGAAAGAAATAAAGAAGTTTATGATGATCATTCTTTGTTTAATATGCATATGCTTATGGATTAACATAATTTAAATGGGATAGTACCTAATGAAAAATTGAGTGTATAAGTTATATCTCATACAGAGAATTTTCGTTTATAGAATTGAATGAAAAAGGTAAGAAAAAGTGGGCATGAAATTGTCTTAGCAACACAAATAAAGAGCTTTCACTGCTATGGAAGATGTTACAGCCAATGTCCACTAGGAAAAAAATAATCCAAAATTGGAAGACTTCATTTTAAACTACATTTATTACTGAAACTCTTTCCTGGGATCATCTGGTATGAAAGAATTCAGGGTATAAAAATGGACACCTGAATCGGGACTCTAAAGCTAGGTTAAATGCCTGTCATCAAATCTCAGTAGGAAGTTAGTAAATCAATGATATTTCTCACGCCATAAGATGCAGCAGTGGAACTTCTAAGACCCCCCCCAAAAAAAACCCTACTGACTTACCACATCCTGATCTTCCACCTGCACTTGTGCAGTTACTTGGTAGCCATTGCTACACTACCTATCTTCTGGGAAATATCTCACCTGCAATTTCCCCCTAAACCCTATTTGTGAGAAAGTTAGGATTCTTACAATCTTCTGGTGAATAAATTTCCAGTTCTGGGCAAGCATAGATTTCCACATGGGTCATCTCTCTTGTGGGAACTGCACTGGTTGTCAATTTGCTTCTGGATGTAATTCAAAGTGATGGTTGTTACCTTTAAAGTCCGACATGGCTTTGAATCAGGTTATCTTTTCCCAGTTGTATCTATCTGGACCACCAGAGCTGGGAAGCAGAGAATGTTATAGGTCCCCTCCAGTGGTAGGTTCCTCCCGGTTTGGTCCGGTTTGACCGAGCCGTTAGCGGTGACGATATGATGTCACCAAACCGGTTCTCTCCCCCACCCCCCCCACCCCCCACGTTATTCTTACCTTTTATTTGGTCCCACCCCCAATCTATTGCTGCCTCCTGAGTCCCAGCTGATGACTAGAGGGAAAAAAACTGTTTCAACTCTTGCCGTGGGGCTTCAAAGGGCCATCCTACAGCTGATCAGTGTTAAAAGCAAACAAATGAGTCAGGTCGTAAGTGCGAGGACTGGTCATAAGTGCAAGGACCTTCCAGAAATGACTCTGACCAGCTAGCCATGCCCACCTAGTCACATGACCTCCAAGCCACATCCACAAAATAAGCCACGCCCACAGAACCGGTAGTAAAAAAATTTAGAACCCACCCCTGGTCCCCTCTCTTAAGAACATTCATCTGGCGGGACCAAGAAGAATAGCCTTCTCCATAGTTACTCCATCCCTGTGGACATAAGATTGGCCTCCTCTTTGACTTGCTTTCAAAAGGCCCTGAAGACATGGTTCTGCCAAGAAGCCTGGGAATCCAGGGTGATGTGGAGCCTATCAATTCTTGGGTCTGATTGTTGTTGCTAAATCAGTGGAGATTTATTGGTTTTTGTACAGGGCTTTTATTTTTGTAAACTGCCCAGAGTCACCATGAGTGAGTTGGGCAGAAATATAAATTTTCTTATTAAATTAATAAAATAAATTGGAGGGGAAATTTATTTATTTCATCAAACTTGATATGGCCAACCATGCCAGTAGAGTCCAGGCAACTTTCAAAATCCACCCTTTGTGATGAGAGAGACTTTGGAGAAAACTAGTCAGATTTATTTGAGTTGTTCTTAACCAAAATGTTCTAGGCATTTTCTTTCTTTTTCTTTGTTTTAAAAATAAAATTTGTAGCATTTATAATGTATGTTTTAGCAGTGTTTATTATTAATTTCAAGGGTATAGTTTATTAACATTTCATGAAACATGATACTTCTATTTTTGTCATAACTGTTTTATTTAAATATATTTAAGAAAACTAAATAAAATAAAATAACTATAATAAGGTTAACTGAATGCTGAAGTCCTTAAATTATAGTTTAGTTAGATATATCTAGGATTTGAATGAACTGAAGCGGCGTGATTTCACATTGGCGTTTTTTTTTTTTTAAGCTTGGATATCTAATTTCATTTTGTGTTTTCTGAATAGATCAGTATGACTTATCTACAGTTGAATAACTTGGAAAAATACAGCAGAATCATTTGGTTATTTGCCAGCCTACAATTTATTTATTTTTTCTCCTCCAAGAGCTATTCTTTAATTTTTATATTAGTAACCATGGAAACAGGAATATTGTATTAAAGAATGAGGCAACAATGTGCATCGTACAATAATATTTGAAAAATCATTGATCTCTTAGAAGTGGAACAAATAAAATATAACATTATGTTTTCTTTCTTTTTAAATTTCAAAGCAACCTAAAGGGGTTTTTTTTTTTTTTATGTAACTACATACTGTAAATAAAATCCATGTTTTATACTCACAGTAAGTTATATTTTGTCCCAAAACAATCTAGGTGCCAGGGCTCCTCTATGGACTATAAAAGGCACTTTTGCCCAATGGATAAATTAGAAAAGGCTGGGAAATTTTATATGCTGAAATTACTTATCATTCCAATGTTGGGTGTGGCAAAAGTCAAAATGAGCTGAACCAGAAATAGAAAGCAGATACAGATTTGCTTTTATGTTCACATTTAATACAAATGTGATATTATCTGTACTACAGTGGAGGGCTGCTTCTTCGGACCAGTTTGGGCGGTAGTTCCAACAATCAGCTGGCCCCACCCACCTGCCCACCCTTGACCTATCCTATATTTTCTTCTTCTGGCTCAGCTGATTCGTGCGGCACAGGTGATTTCCACGCCTCCACTGTTCTACTTACTGAGGCTGCCTTAGAAGGTAAGAAGCTGAGCTTCAAATTGCTGTATTTCGAATGCTGCGTGTTAGGTGTGCAAGTGCGCGAAGCGCGCATTCACAGAGCCGGTTGTTAAACCAGTTGCAGCCCACCACTGCTGTACTGTATATATAAACCAATAGGACTGTTAGTGAAAGATATGAATTTTAATATTTAATATTTGTATTTGATGTTTTTATTTGCCTGTTCACCGCCCTGAGTCCTCAGGGAGAAGGGCGGTATACAAGTTAAAAAATAAAAAAATAAATAATATAATAAAAATTTAACAGAAGAGATATCACAGAAGAATGTGAAGATCTTGACCTGTGGAGGTCTAATTTTGATTTCTGGACTGAAAGTTTCTTATACCTATAATGGATAGATTGACAGATAGCTATGCTGTGGGATTCTGCTCTCACTAACCCTAAGTAACCATTTTCATCCCCCAAACATACAGGTAGTTCTCGACTTACAACAGTTCACTTAGTGACCCTTAGAAAATTACAATGGCACTGAAAAAAGTGACTTATGACTATTTTTCACACTAATGCAGCATCCCCATGGTCATATGATTTACATTGGTATGTTTGACAACTGAGTCACATTTATGATGGTTGCAGTGTCCCGGGATCATGTGATCACATTTTGCAACATTCTGACAAACAAAGTCAAGGGGGAAACCAGATTCACCTAACAACTGTGTTACTAATTTAACAACTGCAAGTTGTAAAATGGGCCAAAGCTCACTTAACCAATTTCTCGGTTAGCAACATAAATCTTGGGCTCAATTGTGGTCGTAAGTTGAGGACTATCTGCATCTGCCTTTTATCTATGCCCATAAAAAACAGACTGAAAATAGGCTTGGTAAGGTTGCCTTAGAACTGTGATGGCGAACCTATGGCACACGTGCCAGAGGTGGCACGCAGCGCCCTCTCTGTGGGTTCACGAGCCGTCACCCCAGCTGGTCTTTGGGTCTCTGCTACGCATTCGTGGGGGGTGGGGCCCGGGAGGGGAGACACTGGACATGTGTGGGGGGCAGTGTGCATGCGGGAGTGCATGCGTATGTGTGGGGCACATGCACGGGGCCTGAGCGTGCATTGCATTTTCAGGGTTCCTGTGTGTGTGCATGGACTCGCGCGTGCTTTGGGCACTCAGTTCAGAAAAGGTTAGCCATCACTACCATAGAATATATCTGTTCCAATCCGGCATCCTCTTTACGGGGTTGTAGATTCAAGAATTCCTAGCTATTGACCAAGTGGTTCGGAATTCGCTTCAGGGTTGACATCTATGAGAGTGTAGACTCATTCTTCCCAAGGTGGGAGGTTGGGAAACAGCAGGCTAGAATTTCATTGTAGCCTTACTAGGCAATTCCAAAGCTCATGATTTGCATTGTCTTGCAGAAATTCTAATTCATTTCATCATAAGGCTAAGGAAAGTGCTTAGTTTGAATCTTCCATATAAACAATATTTATTCATCATTGACTTGGTTATTTGTCTTATCTTGCAAATGCTCAACAACATTAATCTTCAAGAATAAATAATTGATATTTATCTTCCTGTGATATTTAAATACCCATCTTTCTCTCTCAGGAAGAAGTACCTTCTTTCAAAGTCTGAACTTTAAAGTGCTGTGTTTTGCAGGGATTTTGTCATTCGTTTTGAAGCGACACTTCAAATTCTCAAGCCTCCTTCCTCCATAAACTCTCTCTCTCATCAAATTATCTGAAGCTCTGAAGTATAGGAGAAATGAGTATAATCAGTCACTGTAATTAAATGTTTCATATTTTATAAGAAAATGCAGAGTGGGGAGTTTCTGCTTTCTAGCACATAATATCTGTCTTGGTACAGCTGTTATATGCTAACGCATTAATTCAGGCAGCAGGTTTGTCTGTTCCAAATCCTCTCTTTACAAAAAGCTACTTCTGTTTAATCTAGGGTGAAATGCTAGCAAAGATGAACCTTCGAGTGTTCTGCTTGATGGCTACAGTAGAGTAACAGTCATGTTGTGTTGAGAAAGTCCAGTTATATTCCCAATGTAAATTTGGCTTGCATCTAGTTATTTATTTTAGTGCCTTCAAATCAGTGTTGATTCCTGGCAACTGCCTGAACAAGTCCCTGCAGTTTTCTTTCTACATTGACATGCCATTGTTTCCTAGGGCTCAGAGAGAGGGACTGGCTCAAGGTCATCCAACTGGTTTCATGCGTCTCTTAGGATGAGAACTACAACTAAGAAGAAATTTCCTGACAGTGAGAACAGTTAACCAATGGAATGGCTTGCCCTCAGAAGTTGTGGGTGCTCCATCACTGGAGGTTTTTAAGAAGAGATTGGACGTTTGTCCGAAATGGTATAGGGCCATGATGGTGAACCTTTGGCATGTGTGCCCTAAGTGGCACGCGGAGCCATGTTGCCTGGCACATGTAGTGTTGCCTGTTCCTCTTCCGGGTTTCTGGCACACATGCACGTGAGACAATCAGCTGGCCTTTGTGCTTGTGTCAGTGCCAGAAACCGGAAGAGCTAGTATTCCATTTTCTGCTGTGAGCATATGCGCTGGCCAGCTGATCAGCAAATGCACATGCGTGGCAGTAACCTGAAGACTTGGCAGCATCTGAATAGATCTACAGCACGTGCATACATCGGAAACCAGAAGTACATTTTCTGGCGCACGCTTGCCAGATGATTGGTGCGTGTGCATGGACGGCAGTAACCTGAAGACTTTCTGGCAGTAACCTGAAGAAACCGCAAGTACATTCTCCAGTGCGTGCACGCCCCTGGGCAACTCCTATTGCTGGACTCAGCCCAGATGCATGTGAAGTATTCCCTTTTTGGCACTTGGTGTCGTGCACATGCACACTCCCTTTTCGGCACTCCGTGTTGAAAAGGTTCACCATCACTGGTATAGGGTCTCCTGTGTCAATGTTCCAGAAAAACCCCAACTCCAAGTAAAACTCTGAAGTAATCATTTTTCAAAGTTTCATTTACTAGAATAGGTAAACTGGCACATCTGGGAAAACCTGAATCTGAGAGGTTCGGGTTTTCTCTCAGTAAATCAAAACCCCCAAAACCATCCCCTCACTCCTCTGTCGATCACATGCTCCAATCAACCGCCATCCCATCTCGAGATATCACTCCGGCCACTCCTTCTCCAAATGCCAGATCGGCCTGACCTTGACTGACAGGAGGAATGCTATTATGTCTACAGACAACCCCTCTACTAAATCCCACCTCCTACTTTCCCACGCATGGGAAGGTGGCAGCATGGAAGCTTCAGGCCTAATATGGCTTACAAAGCTGACATCCTGCTTGTGCAGGGGATCGGAATAGAAGGCCTCCAAGCAGTGGGTTGCTACCGGTTCGCCCCGGATCGGGGGAACTGGTAGTGGCGATGGTGGTAGGCTCCGCCCACCCACCCACCTGCTTCTGCACATGCGCAGGCACCTACGAGTGAACTGGTAGCGACGGGTTTTAAAACCCACCCCTGCCTCAAAGGTCCCTTCTAACTCTGTTATTCTATTATTTTGAGAACCCACAGTCCAGGTTTCTGGCCCAGTACCTTAAGCATTATATCAAATTGGCTCTCCCTCAATCTAATGAGAGATTATGCCTATGTTCCTGAAAAGGTTTGAATGTAACTAAGAAGGGATGCTTCTTCCTTTTCTCCTATTTGAAATGGCTCATGTAATGGACAGTCATCTAGCAAATTGCCAATATGGCAAGAATTTCATATTAGCTTGTGCATCTGTAAGTCCAAACATGGCTGAATAAAATGATGTCTGCTTCTCAGTAAAAGAGGGTCCAAAAACAGAAATACTGGCATGCCAGTTATATAGATTACAGGACTTTAGGAAGGAAAGGATCATTTGTTACCATGGTGAATGTTATAATTTTCAGAGTTGAAAACATTGGAGTATATTTTTAACAATCAATCTTCTCACTCACCAATCGCTCTCAAATTGCTCTAGACTCTTTCTGCAGAACAATAGATTAATATTCAGAAATAATGGAATGTAGAAGAAATGGAATGCTACCAAGAGCTTATTTTTCTTTCAGAGATTGCCATGACCATTCCCATGGCATCTGAATAGATCTATAGATAAGCCTAAATAGCCTAAATTAAGAACTGGCAGCCAACATTTCAGATCCAAGAATAGGAAATATAGAAAAATGGTTTTTACTCTTCTGTTTTGTTTTTTTACCTCGATAGTATATTATGTCTTTCAAACTTAAAGGGATGCTCATTTGTTCAACCAAACCATGGTTTTATTATACCTTGAGGTAAGATGGGCCGCCTATACATTTTATAAATAATGAAATAAATAAATAGATAGATAAATAAATAAATAAATAAATATTTACTTCATTATACCTGCATCATTAGTTGGGAATCTTTCAATGCTGTGGAAGGCTTCAAAGATGAGGTTTCAGTTTGGTGGGTTTTAAGCAGGGGTGAAATGCTCCCGGTTCGGACCGGTAGCGATGGCGGTGGGTGGTTTGGAGAAGCAGTAGCAAAAATCCCTGTCCTCCCCATGCCCAGCTGAGCCACACGATCATCAGAGGCTTTTTTTTAATTATTAAAAGCATTTTTTCTACAATCTCTTTGGCCGAACAGATTGTAGAAAAAATGTTTTTAAAAGAAAAAAAAAGCCTCTGACGATCAGGCAACTCAGCTGGGATCGTCAGAGGCTTTTAAAAGCTTTTTTTTTTACAACCTCTTCGGCCAAAGAGGTTGTAGAAAAAATGGTTTTAAAAGTTAAAAAAAAGAGAAAAGTTGGCCACGCTCACTCAGTCACATTACCCCCTCACCAAGCCATGCCCACAGAACCGGTAGTAACAAATTTTACATTTCACCACTGATTTTAAGTCAACAAAGTCAAAAAAGAGGCACTTTTAAAACAAGCAAGGACATTTGTTGAACATAGTCTTCCATGCTTTCCCAGAAGTAAAAAGATCTCAGCTGAAAACAATACTCCACATGTGGCAATGATAAATTGATATATCCTATGATATAAAAACATGTATGGTATAAAACTGAAGCCTTCTTATTTTTAGGGTCTTATCCCGCCTTTTTATATATAACTGAAGGCAATGAACATACCTAATACTCATATTTTCCCCACAACAATAACCATGTCAGGCACGGTGGGCTGAGAGAAAGCAATCAGCTCAAAACCATCTAGCTAGCTTTCATGCCTAAGGGAGGCCTTGAAATCGCTTAGTTTCTAAGCCAAGATCTTCACTACTATACCATATTAGTTCTTTTACAGTTAATTAAATAGGAAATTTGCTATACAGGTAGCATCAGTTGATTCTTTCAACCACTTTTTTATCTTAGCCAGTACAAAACAGTCTATAGAAACATTTTTCTTATAAAATATTTGAAAACATTTGCTATTTGCTTAGTGTAATGTTATATGTACCAATTCAAGTGTCTATCTCGCTGTCTCATTGATGAATCAGCAGATGAAAAATAATAAATGACAAAAACTAGAATTAGACAAATTAGAGTCAATCCCATGGAAGATTGATTTTGTATATAGTAACCACAGCAAGATTACTATTTGCGCAATAGAGGAAGTTCACTGACATTCTCACAATGGAAGAATAAATTGTCAGAATTGTTGGAAATGGCAAAATTGATCTGCTTGGTCATGAAGAAAACAATAAGTACTTCTCTGAAGGACCAGGAAACTTTTATAGGCTTTTTGCTAAAAGAAGAAAAACTTGAAATTATGATTTATGGATTTAATGATTGAAAAATATGAAGATTAAAAAGGGGCTGTAGGGATCTCTGGAATAGTTAAAAGGAGATTAAGAGGAAAGGATGAGTTTGTTAACATCTTTTGAAAAGAAGGCTGGGAGTAATGTGCCTTAGTTTCTTTAGTTATTGTTTTTTCTTTCTTGTGTATTTGCCTTTTTTCTTTGCACTTTCTTCTTCTTCTTCTTCTTCTTCTTCTTCTTCTTCTTCTTCTTCTTCTTCTTCTTCTTCTTCTTCTTCTTCTTCTTCTTCTTCCTTTCTCTCTCTCTCTCTCTCTCTCTCTCTCTCTCTCTCTCTCTCTCTCTCTCTCTCTCTAGATTTGCTTTCTACTTATGAAAAAATATTTAATAAAATTATTTTGAAAAGGCAAAGGAGTACACCTAGCAGAAATCCCTTGGAGTAATCAAAGCAAACTGTCTGAAAGGAAAGGCAAAAATTAAGGTATTGATTTCAAATATTTGGAGCCTGGAGTGTTTCTACTACAGGGTTTTATTTTTGAGGCTCCCATTTAAAAAAGCTGGTGCTCCTCAAAAGATGGAAACAAAGGTTGAAATAGGCTGGTCATCTAGATTCTAGATGACAAAAATACCATTTTTTTCTTCCAAAGAGAAAGCACGCTGACTGGAGAATTCTGGGAACTTAAGCCCACACATATTAAAGTTGCTGAGGTTAAAAAAACATTAATCTACAACACCCTGAAACATTTGCAAGGAATATATTTTAAAAATTGAATTCAAGCTATTTTGAACATGTGTGGGTGTATATCTGTATATTTAAAAAAAAACCATTTTGAATTGAAAACTATTTTACATTTGAAAGAACCTATTTTGATTACTTTAGGGATGTTTTGAGCTTAAAATGGAGGGCTTCAAACTTAAAACAGAGCTGCTTCAAACTTGACACTTCCAACACGATTAAAACAGCCTGTTTCAAATTTGAAATACTTCTAATTCAAAATGATTTGCTCACCACTTTTTGCAACACATGGGGAATCAGTGATCAGGCTGTTACTTTAAGAAGCAAGTTTGTACAGAAAGTATTTTCTGGAACAAGAAAGTTTAAAAATAATAAATCAATAAGGGCTTTGATTAATAGGAAAAAATTTCTCATCCTAACAACATTATAAAAAAGAGTAGAAGGCAAAAAGTCAGCTCCAAATGTGCTTGTCTAGCCCACCTTCTAGAATCTCATCACTGGAAGATTCCTCCCCTCACCCCCACCCCCACCCCGGAAATCAAAAGCATTGACTGCATAGGATTGTTTCCCCCTCATTACTGTTTCCTTTAACTTGTTCCTTGATTTCCAGACTAATTTTTCTTATTTCTTTGGACAAATAAAATATGAAATGCTATAAGAGGCACATGAAACACATTTAATCTCCAAGGAAAGTTAAGACAACCTATTTAAGCAGCCATACACCTAAACTTAATCAAATGAGTTGTGGCACAGTACAAAATTAAAACAAAAATCAGGGTCAGGGGATCCACACAGTTACTATGAAAAACTATTTGGTCTAGAAAACCAAAAAATTGAAAGTGTTATTCGGGCATACAAGGAGAAATTGAAGCATATTAACAAAGGAAAGATGTATTTTAATGTTTTCAGTAAAATAATGCATACAATTATTACTAATGCCATTTGTCAGTTTGGAGTTACATGTATGTATCATCAATAAGCTATTTATTCCCAGCTAGACACTGCCACCACAGACTGAACTGTAAATGCTGTAAAAATGTTAACCTGGTGTCTCAAGAATATGAATGACTGGATGGTCTCAAACTAGGTCAAATTCCAGCAAGACAAAATTACTATTTGTCTGGAAACATCTTTGCTCAGTAATGGCTCCCATGTGGGTCACCTTCAAGGAGTAGATTTGGCCAATCTTTCAGACCCACAATTCCTGTTGGAAGGGCAGGTATTATCTATGGGCAGAATTTTGGTTTTATTTTTTTAACCTTAGGCTTTTTCATCAATTTTGGGACCCTATCTGGATTGAGAAACCCTTTGGACAGGGAATTTGTCCTGATCATCATGCATTTAGTTTACTGTAAAATGCTGTACCTGGGGTTGCCCTTGAAGACTATCAATGTTGATGAGTAAGAGCTGTTATTATATAGTTACACCGAATCTCCGTTTGATGCACTGACTACCAAAAGTCTATGTGTCCAGTTTAAAGTGTTGATATTTATTATTTATTTATTTATTAATTAATTCAATTTGTATGCCGTCCCTCTCCGAACACTCAGGGTGGCTCACAATGCATTTAAAATCATTATAAAAAACATTTAAAAATTAAAAACATTAAAAACATTAAAACTCATTCACACCATTCATGGCCGGGTCTCGCCAGGTCGCAAGAGCAAGATCAACGGCCCCAGGCCTGCTGGAAAAGCCAGGTCTTCACCACTTTTGGGAAGGCCAATAAGGTGGGGATGGTTCGGACCTCAGGAGGTAATTGGTCCCAGAGAGCTGGGGCAGCCATAGAGAAGGCCTTCCCCCGAGGGCCTGCCAGCTGGCATTGTTTAGCTGACGGGACCTGGAGGAGACCAACTCTGTGGGATCTTACCGGTTGTTGGGAGTTATGCTGTAGTCTATAAAGTCTTCCATGACTTGGCTCAGCTCCAGTATACCTTGAGGAAGGAAGGACTGTGCTCTCCAAATGGAATCTGCCTGGCCTATTCAAATAGATAGGCAGAAAATACTTAGAATCCCATTCATACGAGAAATCAAAGTGACATGGACCTAAAGGAAGTTCTGGTCCTTTATCGTTTATGCTGTGGGATATCTTGCTTCTTGGAGATACACCTGGCACCATCTTTAGCGATTCTTGCATATAGTCCTAAAAGTCTTTTGCTGGATGTTGGATGTTTATTTCAGTGGGGTGTATGTGATTCTGTGCTTGTGTTTTTATCCAGACTGCTGTTTGGAATGCTGAAGTCTGGATTTTTGGGGGTCTTGGTTGCTGTTTATTTATGTTTCTAATTCTATTATTGTAAATCATCTGGAATCTCAGGAGCTTGCCATATAGGCCTGGCAAATGTCTCATATGTTATCTAGATTCATTTTAGTTTTTAAAACCTTAATCTGTGAAAATAGGTTTTCTTTAAATATTGCTATTCTGCCCCTAGATTGTTTTTAATATTACCATTATATTTCATGCCTGTGAGCAAGCTGATTTTTCATTTTTTGTGCATTCAGGGACTTAAGGATGCTCAAAAGTCACTAGAGGGTAACACAAGTTGTTTTAGTTGTTTAACATATTTCTAATAATGAATGTTTCCAGTGGCATTAGAAAAATGTTGGTGATGTGAATGTGTGTGTGTGTGTGTGTATGTGTGTTTTAGCATAGCTGGCTAAAACCTGACTGATTTTCAGAAAATATTAAATTGACTAATTCACATTTTAGTTTACTCATTCAGCACCTATTTATTCTTGACCCTGTTTCTTCTATTTCTTACCATGGACCATTTTAAAATGCTCCATACTTTTTACATTAAACTTTTAATTATGTTTCTGTTACGATATCCAGTTCTCCTTTCCATATAACATACTGGGCAAAAGCACACTCTTATAAACAGACATGATTGCTTTTTGGAACATTTTTTTAGTATCTTTGCCTATTTGACTGCAATGGAAGCACCTGGGTGAAGAAATTATGATACCACATTGAATATGAATCTTAATTCACTGGATTCCAAAATACCCAAGAAATCTTGAGAGCCTCATTCCTAAGAATCAACGTATATTTAAGAACTGTATTTTCCATTAGGAAAAGAATGAGAATTAAGCAGACAGAACTTCAGCGCCTCAAGGCAGGCTGGCTATGGTGATATTTCTCTATAAATGCTATTGAGATAAAATCATTTTTCTCCACGTAGAAGAATTATAAGGCTCCGTCCTGACTACAGATGGAGTATAAATAGCCAGGCTTATATTTGCATCCTGAAGCAAGGAACCTTTAGATAGAGCAGGAAAAACAACAACTTGAAAGCAGATTTCATAGTAAGAATCTATTAGGCCAGACATGAATGAAAGCAAATCAGTTCATCTAATCTCTCCAGGAAAAAGCATTTCAGCACAAAGCAACACAGACTGAAAAGTCTGAGCTCAGGCTGATGGCCAATTTCCATAGAAAAGTGTGGAGAGAAAGATACTACTTGTTGATGACCAGAGATAAAGCCAGGATGAAACACAGAGGCCTGCTGAATACTTAACCTCTCAATTTTATAGTCAAGTCTTATCGCTTGAAAAAGAAAATTGAAGCGATTTTATAGTACTTTGAACTAAATAGGAAGCCCCCCCACAAAAAAAAAATCATTAAGGGGAGGATTAGCTTCTCCTTGAAAATACTCCATCCAATTAAATTGCTGCAAGAACATTACTAGAGGAGGCTACTTTTTCAGCTGGAAGATGGACATCACTGAGAATAGGAAAAAAATGCCTTTGCTCTTCAGAATTGAAAATATCAGGGTCTCTGATTACCGTCTTTGCCTCTTATTTTATTTTAGTGTATTGCTAGGAGTCCACAAGGGGAATTAACCTCTAGCCATTTGAGTTGTGAATTGCCAGCAATAGACTTTCTAGTATGCAAAGACAGAAGATGCAGGATGTCACAGTCAGAAACAATGTCATAAGCAAGGCAAGCCACAGTGAAAAAGGACGACACAGAAAAAGAAGCATTTGCAACTTTACGATCCTATATCTGTTTTTAGAGCAGCACAAATTTATGTCAGTGCCTTAAGTGTACTCCAGTTGTACAGAATGTAAGAAGCCAGGTGAGCTGCAAGCCCTTATTAGCTACCCAGAGTAATGAATTTGAGATTTGGACAGTGATAATAAACCAAATAATCCAACTAACCAACAACCAACCAACCATCCAACCAACCAATAAATAAATAAATATTCCAAATGCTGAATGTGGATCAAAGCTGCCAATTATTTTCTCAGGATCAGCACAGAAGGGCAATGTTCCATTAGCACAAGAATGGAAGAGGAAAGTAGAAAGTATATGAAGTCCAAAGCAATAATAAGCACAGAGTTTAATAGCTCATTGAGTGATTATTGGCAGCAATATTAGGAAGCCAACTCCTCAAACACTGGCATTCTCCCATTAGTGGAATTGAATTTGCAGTATTGTTAAAATCTAACCATCTCAGAAGCAGCAGAATAGCCAAATGCTCTGAAATTCTTCCGTTTTATCAATAGGGAAAGTACAACAAAACTAACACAATCATTTTAAAAAATGTGTGAACCTTCTAGATTTTCAGTGCTCAAAAAATATTAGACTTGTTCCTTTATTTATTGAGAAAAATGATTCAAAGCTACATATTTGACTTGGTCAATCCAAAACATTAATTTTCATCTGCTTGAAGAATTTCATTCTTTGGTTGCACATCTTATGGACTTTGGGTTGTTGACATGCTGCATGTGCACTTTCAGTTGAAGTTTAGTTCAGGAACAGTTACCCTGGCATTTTCTTGTAGAATTTGTTACTACAATTCAGAATTTCATCAACGATGGCAAATCATCTTGGTTCAGAGGCAGCAAAGCAGGTCAAACTATGATACTGTTACCATCATATATCACAGACAGGATAGGTTTTGATGTTGGCATGCCTTGTTTGTTTTTGCCAAATATAAAGCTTGTTATTCAAACAAAAAGATTCTATTTTAGTCTTGTCAGTCTAAAGAACATTTTTCCAGTAACATTGGCTTATCATTGTGGCTTTTCACAAACTGTAAATGAACAGCAATGTTCTTTTTGGAGAGTAATGGCTTTCTCCCTGGAACCTTGCCATGCACATAATCGTTGTTCAGTGTTCCCTTGATGATGGTTTCATAAACACTGACTTTCACCAATGCAGGAGAAGCTGCTAATTCTTTAGATGTTAACCTGGAGTTATTGGAGACTTCCTAGAATATTACACACTTTGTTCTGGCAGTAGGTTAGTGGAGTCCAAACTCTTTGCTATTAATTTTTTAACCTATTCCAGGTATTTTTAACCTATTCCAGGATTCCTCCAACTATTTTTGGAGGTCCTCAGAAATTTCCTTTGTTTGAGCTATGACACACTCATATATACCTGTGTTGTGAAAAACAAGACTTTGATAGTAAATACCAGGATTCTGTTCTTTAAATAATGCAAGACCACCCACACTCGCACCTGATTCCATTTGATTCATTCTAATTGTCCTTTCAAATGAATTGAGAATCCTAGAGATTCACATACTTTGCCAGCAACAATTATTAGCTTTGGATCAAGTATGGTGTTTTTGACTCAAATGTTTAATTGAGTTTTCTTTATCTAGCTTTAGGATTTGTGTGGAGATCAGATCAGATTTTAGGTCATATATTTTTGCAGAAATATTGAAAATTCAAAAGTTTTAATCACCACCATTGCTTCAGTGAAAATGGTTTTCCAATTATATGGTAAATTTGTCAAATGGTGAAAATGCAGGAAAATACAGAGACCATGATCAGCTTTCTCTAGGCCTGGATATACTATGCCCTTATCTTTCAGATGCCCACTATAACCTGCCAATGTCACTGGAGATATAAGAAGAGACGATCAACTTCGTGGTTCTATAGCTAGTATTTTTTTTAAAATTAATACATTCTAGTAAGAAAGGAATAAGAAATAAACATCAGTAGAAAAATGATTGGCTAAATCAATTGGATAATTTGACTTGTGCTCTATGAAATGCATGCAAGGGAGAACATAAAATATATTTTTTGCAACCGTAGCGCTTCTGTTTCATTAGTAAACCATTAGTGAGTGATTTGACTACAGCGTAAGAGAAATGAGGGTTACGGAATAAAAATAGCTTCTGAGAGTGGGGAAAGAAAGGTTTTTATTTAATGTTACCAAGAAAATAAAATAGCAGCAGGTAAAATAATTAGGATGCAAGTGCTAAGAATATACAGCAGGTGCTCCTACCTGCTGTATATAGAAAACTGTAGAAAAGTGGTTTTCTACACTTCTAATTCAATGTATTAAATCAAAAATTCTTTTAGAAATTATTAGAATTTTGGGGAAATTTTCATGGGTGAAGTGTGGTTCCTGTATTTATTCCAAAGGTGATGTGTGCTTAAGTGTCCTGTTTTTTGCTGTGCAATCAATTCCTCTTCAGCTTCTTCTCATGTTTGTTACATTCCATCATGAGGGAGCTCCTCTCACCATTTTTTTTTCAGTCATGATTGCACTAAAGGACACCTATTCCTTGACAAATTGTCACAGTAATTTTCTTTCCACGGCAGAGTTTTTTTTTTAATTTCCACACAATCATTTTGCCCATTAATTTGGTAGAGAATTCCAAGAGAAGTTGCATGTTTAGCACTAATTGCCACTTGGCAATTCTCCAATACAAATGATTGCTCTTGCTGCTTTCTTCTTTCTTTGATTTTTCCTCAATTGTCACATATACAGATAGTCCTCATTTAGGTTGTTGAGTGAGGTGGTCGCTAAGTAAAATGCTAAGTAAAACTTTAACTTTTCCTTGCTTTATTGACCTGCAAAAGTCATAAATGGAAAGATTAGTTGCAAAGTTTTTTATCATTGTTATAACTGCAAATAAAAGTTATAACTGCCTGCTAAAACAAGGCAGTTGCTAAATGAGGACTACCTATAACCATGATGGCCAACTTATGGCACGCGTGCACATGTAGCCATATCGATGGGCACGCGAGCTCAGCTCCGGCACACATGCGTGCACTGGCCAGCTGATTTTCTGGGCCCACCGGAAGTTGGCAAATGGGACATTTCCAGCTTCCGGGGGTGTGGGGAAGGCTGTTTTCACTCTCCCCAGACTCCTAGAAAGGCTCTGGAGTCTGGGGAGAGAGAAAAATGGGCCCATCAGGCTATTGCGTGCCAGGAGCGGGGGGAGTGGGGGGGGTTGCACATGCATGCGTGGGGACTGGGCGCATAGAATTATGGGTGTGGGCACGTGCGCATGCGCATGCGACCCCCCCCATGCTCCCCCCACTCCTGGCACGTGATGGCAAAAAGGTTAGCCATCACTAACTTATAATGTCATTAGAGTGCCTTTAGAAAGCATAATTGCATGAAGAATTTTTGTCAAAGCATGACTACTTTAGGTTCTATTTAAGGATGATCTTTTATGCAAACTATTGCAGTATAAAAGTTGGCATGGTATATTTTAGTACATTGGATCAGTTCAGGCAGATAGGAGCATCCATGTGTGTTAGATCAGAATTTATGGAAGCCAATGATAATTCTTCCCCCCACCATTCTGCTGTGTCATGGGGTGGGTGTTCTTGGGAAGGATGAACAAAGAACATTTTGAGTGTATGCCAAGTGTAATAAGGAGAAATTTTCTTACAGTGAGAGGAATCAGCCAATGGAACAGCTTGCCTTCAGAAGTTGTCAGAGCTTCATCATTGGAAGCTTTCAAGGACTGCCATCTGTCAGAAATGGTGTAGGGTCCTCTGTTTGGGTGGGGGTTGAACTAGTTGATCTACAAGGTCCCTTCCAACTCTGTTAATCTGTTATCTATTATATATTCTCAGTAGGGTCACCCAAAATGGGAATGTCACCCCAGTTACTCAGCTAAAACAAGCAGGCATATATTGAGCAGCAGTGATACAAGAAGATGCTGGAGGCAGATGATACTTTAATGGTAATGGCAAAAATATCAGTTCATACTGAGCAGAAGAGGACAATGGTAAACCACTCCTGTGTTTTCACCAGTAAAAACACAATAATAGAAAATATAAAATGATTGATGATATAATGCCAGATGCATTCAAGATGCAACTAAGGAAGAGTTGAGGAACTTTCAGGTACTAATGGTATATGTGACATGGCTAGATTAATGCCTTCAGGATGTCTAGTTGCTGATGTTGCCATACCGGAAAAGAAAATCTAAAGCTGCAAAGATAAAATTACAACAGAAAGGTGGAACATAAGAGGCAGGAACACAAGGAAGTTCAATAAAGATGAAACAGAATGATTACAAATTGGAATCTTAGGCAGCAGCGAATTGCAATGGATTGGAATCAGACACTTTCAGTCAGGAGATTCCAACATTTATTTCTTAGGACATGAAAAATAAAGAAAAAATGGTGTTGTTTTTATAGTTAGTAAGAGTATAACAAGAACGGTTCCTGGCTACAATGCAATCAATGCCCAAGTAATATTGATTAGACTTCATAGATAACCTTTTAATATCATGATAATTCAAGTTGATGCTCCAACCATAGATGTAGAAGAAGAGGAGGTGGATGACTTGTATGATCAAGTTCAATTCGAATTTGACAAAACATGCAAGCAAGCTGTGCGGCTTATAATTGGTGATTGAATGCCCAATATGTAAACATGAAAGAGGAAAATGTAATTGAATTGTATGAAGCAAGAGACCAATTGCAACTCCGATGATTTCTTCATAGCTAACGTTTTCTTCAAGCAACAAAAATGAGACCACCAAATGGAGTATCTAGAAATCAAATCGACTATATTATTGCTAAAAGGAGGCAGAGGAGTTCAATTATAGCATCAAAGATGACCAGGTGCTAATTGTGGAACAGATTTTGAACTGCTCCTGTGCAAGCTCCAAGTTAAACTAAAAGAAGAAGAAATACAATCAGTTTCCAAGATACGATCTTGAATATACCCACCATTTTCAAGAATATCAGAAATCCCTTTGCTAGATAATCAGATGAATTATGGAATGAATTTTAAAAAGTTAAGGATGAATGTGAAAACAAACTGACAAAAATGAAGAAAGAGAAGAAAGCAAACTGAAGGCTAGAATATACTGTGGAAATTACCAAGAAAAGAAGGAAGCCAAAGCCAAGAAAGCCAATCTCAGAAAGAAACCTAACAAAGAGTTTAAAAGACAAGAATAGACAAAAAGTAGTATTACAACAACATCTGAAAAGCCATTGAAGATGGAAATAAACATGGAAAAACAAGGAAAGTTTGTCAAGAGATTCCTGAACTTAGAAAAAGTCTCCAACCTTGAACTGATATACTAAAGGACACCAAAGGGGAGGTAATAATAGAATAGAATAGAATTTTTATTGGCCAAATGTGATTGGACACACAAGAAATTTGTCTTTGTGCATATGCTCTCATGTACATAAAAGAAAAGATACGTTCATCAAGAATCATAAGGTACAACACTTAATGATAGTCATAGGTTACAAATAAGCAATCAGGAAACAATATCAATATAAATCATAAGGATACAAGCAACAAGGTTACAGTCATACAGTCATAAGTGGGAAGAGATGGGTGATGGGAACGATGAGAAGATTAATAGTAATGCAGACTTAGTAAATAGTTTGACAGTGTTGAGGGAATTATTTGTTTAGCAGAGTGATGGCGTTCGGGAAAAAACTGTTCTTATGTCTAGCTGTTAATTGATTCAAAGGAGATAAAAAGAAGATGGAAAAATATATTGAAACTTTATACAGGAAACAAATCAATATCCATAATATATTAGAAGATATTTTTTCTTATAAGATCCTCTAGCACTAAAAGAGAAAGTTAGATCAGCACTTCAGTTATTACCAAATTGGAAAGCTACAGGAACTGACGGAATACTCACTGAAATATGGCAAGTAACAGAAGAAATGTTAGTCAAGGTTTTAACCAAGCTATGGCAACAAATCTGGAGAATGACAGATTGGAAGAAAAGATCTGTCTATATTCCAGTGCTTCCCGAAAGGAGACTTAACACAATGTACAAACTATTATACATTATACTTAATTTCATAAGATACGACATCATGTTTAGGATTATCCAATGCAGAATAGAGCACTACATGGAAATAGAGATGCCAGATGTACAAGCTGACTTTAGAAAAGGCCAAGGAACTTGAGCCAGTACTGTTGATACATGCTGAATAATTGAAAAAGCCAAGTCAGTACGTGCTTCCTCGATTGAAGAAAAGCTGTTGGGAATGGAATTCCAGAATATCTCATTATCCTCATGAGAAACTTATATATAGAAGCCACAGTCTGATAGAACATAGTGAAACACACTGGTTCCAGATTGGCAAAGGAGTGTGACAAGGCTGCATACCCCCTCCTTATTTATTATACCTATATGCAGAATATAATAATTAAGGGCAACTGGACTGGAAGAACAGTGTGGTTTAAAATTGGAGGAACCTGTGCTATGCTGATGACACTACCCTAATAGCTGAAAATGCAAAAGATAAGCATGTCCTAGTACTAAAAGTCGAAGAACACAATGGAAAAAATGGGACTAAAGATAAAATATAAAGAAGACCAAATTAATGACAAGAAGTGGAGCAAACAGCCTTAGAATTGACGATTAAGATATTGAAGTGGTGGATAGCATCTGTAATTTATGATCAACCATCAACAGTAAAGGAACCAGCTGTCAAGAAATATGCTACAGACGAGCATTTCATAGACCAGTCACCAATGCTATAGAAAAGATATTTAAATACCATACTATGTCTATACTTACAAAGATCAGAATTTGCAAGCCATGGTGTTCACTATAAGACCGTGATGGCGAATCTATGGCACACGTGCCACAGGTGGCACGTGGAGCCATATCTGTGGGTACCCGAGCATTGCCCTAGCTCAGCTCCAGTGCACATGTGTGCACCGGCCAACTGATTTTCAGGCCTTCCGGGCCCAAAGGAAGTCAGGAAATGGGCTGTTTCTGGCTTCCGAAGGGCCTCCGGGGTAGGTGGGCAAAGCCGTTTTCACCCTTTCCAGGCTCCAAGAAAGCCGCTGGAGCCTGGAGAGGGTGAAAAACGGGCCTTCGAGGCCCACCAGTAACCTTTTTGCTGTCACTTGCCAAAAGCATGGGGGAGCATGGGGTGGGCTCATGCGTGCATGTCCGGGGAACGGGGTGTGGGGGGGGCATTGGATTATGGGTATCCGCATACGCCCGTACAACCCCCCATGCTCCACCCGCTTTTGGCACATGATGGAAAAAAGGTTAGCCATCACTGCTATAAGACATTCTATAGAAGCAGAAGTTTGACTTTAAAGAAGTAGGATAGGAAAAATATTAAACCTCTGAATTTTGATATTGGAGGACTCCCAAAAATATTATGGACAACCAGTAAAACAAATTGATGGATCAATTAAGTTCTGCTTTGGAGACATTATGTGAAGATTCAATTCTAATGGCTTCTAATGCTGGAAAGGTAGGGAAAAGAAAAGAAGAGAATGACTAGTAGCATGATGGATGGACTTAGTTACAGAGGTGATGTGTGTACTAGTGAGAAACATGAAAAAAACAAGTTAGGAATAGATTGACCTGGAGAAAAATTATCTACATGATTGCTAGGAATTGAAAATGACTTGATGGCATATAATCAATTAAAAATATGATTATTTGGATCCATCTATATGAATAGAAAGAACATATATATCTGCAGCATTATCCAACCCAGTATCCAGGGGTGAAATGCTCCCAGTTCGGACCGGATCGCCGGATCCGGTAGCGATGGAGGCGGATGGTTTGGAGAACTGGTAGCAAAAATCTGGGAACCTGAACCATGACGAACCGGTAGCAACCCACCCAGTGTTATTCTTACCTTTTATTTGGTCCCACCCCCAAACTATTGCTGTCTCCTGAGTCCCAGCTGATGACTAGGGGGAAAAAAACTGTTTAAACTCTTGCCGCGGGGCTTCAAAGGGCTGTCCTACAGCTGATCAGTGTTAAAAGCAAACAAATGAGTTGGGTCGTAAGTGCGAGGACTGGTCGTAAGTGCGAGGACCTTCCAGAAATGACTCTGACCAGTTAGCCACACCCACCTAGTCACATGACCTCCAAGCCACACCCACAAAATAAGCCACACCCACAGAACCAGTAGTAAAAAAAATTAGAACCTACCCCTGAACCCACCACTGGCGAGAGCTGGTGCTTTTGAGTCAGTGTTGACTCCTAGAGACTGCCTGGATAAATCTCAAGCCCCTGTAGTTTTCTTGCCAAGGTTTTGGAAATGGTTTCTAGCTATTGTCGTCTTCCTAGGGGTGAGAAAGAACAATCGGCACCAAGGGCATGCTTATAACTCACAATATGCCACTTCCTATGCTGGTGCTTTAACCACTACACCAAACTAGGTCTTATAAATTTTGTAGCTCAGCATATTCTAAGTATAATTGGAACAACTCTTGATACCAAGTTGGAAAAGGCTGCCAATAAACCTGATGTTCTAAGAGCCAGTAATACCTTAGATCAGTGTTTCTCAACCTTGGAAGCTTGAAGATGGGTGGGATTCTGGGAATTGAAGTCCACCCATCTTCAAGCTACCAAGGTTGAGAAACACTGCCTTAGATCAATAGCAGATATTAGTGCTGCAAAGGAGAAGAGTTTGACTATGTATTAAAGCAGTGTTTCTCAACCTCAGCTACTTTAAAATTGTGGACTAATTGGCTGGCTGAGGAATCCTAGAAGCTGAAGACCACAATAAAGCTTTATTTGAGAAAGGAACTTGGCTTCTCTTCTAACTGCTTAATATTTCATACTTCAGGTTTCAGATAAACAATCTTTCTACATGCTAGGAAATGTGTGAATTGTTGAGCAAGAAACCACAGCAAATGAAACATGTGATCTTATCATGGGAACAGTTGTGTTACTTGTCTAATAATAGAAATCTCTGAAAGAATCTTAGAGAATCTTCTCAAGTAATCTGCATTTTGGTAGATATACTGCATATAGCTTCCTTTTAACACAACAGATGTATTTTTTCTGAGTTTCATACTTAGCTCTTCACATTTTAATTCTAGAAATGTGCATAAATGATTTTAAAAAAAGGAAATTTTTATATTAGGTGATTATGTTCTATTCGTTGTGTAAATGGCTCTGAGGGCCCTAGCTGACAATAGCTTTCCAGATTTTTTGACGAGAGTTGTTCCAATTATACTTATAATTACAAGAGATTCACTTGGCTTCATAAAAATGAGCACAAAGGTTTTTAACATACATTCTTTCATCAACAGTCCTCTTATAAACAAATCAGGATTAGCATTTTTCAGGGAACCAGAATAAAAAATGAACGGTTAAGGCTCATCCATTCTCTCCCAGGGAAAATGAAAATAAAAATGTATTCTGAGTGCTCCTTTTCAAGATCCATGGTTCAGTCATATCTGATGCACAGTCCTTGTGTTCATCTTTGCAAAAACAAAAAACTTTATTCCTAACAGATCCTAGCAACAGCATAAAATAGCTCCTGGAAATATTCAACCATGTGGGTGGATACAGATAACCAGTTTCAAAGGGTTTTTTAAATATTTGGATGCTAGTTCACCTGCATTAATGCAAAGATTGCACTTCTTTCCACATTCTTATGGTACATTCTCCATATATTCTTCTCACATAATTGAACAGTCTTATGTGTAGCTAATGATGGTTACCAATAATTGCATGTATGAAGCACATACTGGTGGAAAGCTTACAGCATATTACTACCTATCATAATGCATCGTGAAGTACTTTCATCTTTTTCTCCTTGATGTTTAGTTTTGAAAGATGATAGAAGAAATAGCGGGGAAAAATGAAAAAAGAAATAGAAATGGAGAATAATATCCTCTGGACTTCTTTTAAACTGTGGAGAACAAAGTGATTTATGGTTGCAAAGTAAAAACCTAATTTAGAGACATCCATACCAGAAGTAGGTTAAGGACCCAGCTTTAATTCAAAGTTAACTTCAAACACTCCCTTGAGCTAAGCTTGATTCCTAGTGACTAGAATGTTGTTTTCTACAGGATTGATCTGTCCCTATCTTCTCCTGAATGTTCTTCCAAGGTTTCAGTCCAGTCCATGCCACATAATTCTCCAGAATTCTCTTGTCAAAGAACTGACTAGTCTTAATTTCCCCTCTCTGACCGGATTGACCAAGTAATTTAATTTATATAATTACTTGAAATTAATAGCATTGCTATCTATGTATTTAATAATTTTCCCTTATTAAATAGCATGTGGCACTTGGGATTCACTGACCAGACTTTGAGGTGTGACATGCAATGCTGCAGGCTTGACTTGAAGACCTCTGACCAATAGGTTGTATATAAATTTGATAAATAAAAAATATTTTATGCAAAATAAATCTACGCTGACTGTTCAGAAATGAATTAAATTAAGAAGGATGCTACTGTTTTCTTTCTTCCACTTGGGGTCAGCATTCAACTGATCTCCAAGAGTCTTTTGTGGAATATATTTACAGAACAGAATCTGCTAGAAGACACTCAGAATGAAAAGTTAAACAAATAAAACTACAGTGCCTGCTGGGTGAATCTGGAATCTAGAAATGCTTTGCTTCTCCAAAGACACCATTGTGACTGAGTTTATAAGGCAAATGGGAAGCCTGCTAACACATGTAAAAACAAAAGTATTCACAAACTATGCTTTAATTGTTTTTAGGGGTCAGTCAGATCACATCATGATTTTATATTCTTATTTCAGCTTTCCTTTGCTTTACAGACCTATGAAGGTCACAAAGGCAAGGATTGGTGACAAAGCTTCTTTTCCACCACTATCTTACCATCGAATGACTGCTAAATGAGGCAGTCACTAAACAGGGACCACTTGTTTCAGGACTGGCCCAGATTCTTTTCTTGCTTCTGGATATTTTAATTTTTTACTACATTTCTTTGTCACCCATCTCCCCAATAAGGTGACTGTGGGAATATGTTAAAGCCAGAGGGCTAGAGGACAGAGGGTGAGATTGGTTAAAAATAAGGAGCTGTTAGTTGGTTGCTATCCTGGGTTCCCCCTCCCCCAGCCTCCATATGTTGGGTTTTCAACAGGAGAAGGCATCTTTATGTCCTCCTGAAGTGTCAGATTTCTTTCAGCCAGTATGACCAATGACTGTAGGTATTGTAATTTCAATTTTGAGGATATTGAGTTTAATATCTTCATTCTCAAATGCTATCCGATCTTGTCTTACCTTTTGTTCTTCCATTGCTTGACTTGCTTCAACTCAAAATTATTTCAAGTTGTCTAGTGCAGACTAGAATCATCATATCCTGAAGATTACTAGTCTATGTTATGTCCTTATAAGGACATCCGCCCGGATTGGCTGCCAGCCACCGGGCGGGAAAGTTTGAATCCCTGTCAGGGGGCGGTGCGTCTGCCGGAGCGAATATAAGGAGAGCTCCGGCAGCGCACAGCAGTCTTGCTACTGTTGCTGTTTAATAAAGTTACTTATGTAACGAGCTGGTCACGTCTTCCATTCCTGCGCCGATCTAACACTGGCGACGAAGGACTAGAGAGAAGAGACGAACCTCGTGGCACCAAGCCAACAAGACCAAGACTCCGGCACCTGGAACCACAGTAGGCATTTCCAAAGGCATGGCATCCGCTGAAGTCACTTTGCCAGCCCTTGCTCCTTTCCGCCCAGGGAAGGACAAGTGGAAATCCTACGTGGTCAAATTTCGGCAATACCTGAGAGGCAACAACATCAGGGACGCCGACGATGACCGAAAGAAGGGCATCTTCCTGGCCAACTGCGGCTCCGAAGTCCTCGACATGGCAATCGATCTCGTAGCACCACGAGACATCGAGGAAGTGCCATGGGCAGACCTGCTGCAGATCCTGGAAGACCACTATGCCCCAACGGGAACACCAGTGGCGAACCGTTTCACCTTCCATCAGAGGGATCAGAAGGAAGGTGAGACCATCAAAGAATTCATGGCCGCCCTACGCCAGATCGCAGCCAGCTGTGAGTTTGACCACGTGGACAACGCCATCGCTGACCACGTGGTTTTCAGCATGAGGGACAGGGGCCTCCAAAAGAAATTCCTGAGCAGAAAGAAACTCGTGCTCAAAGATGTGGTGGAGGAAGCCACCGCATCCGAAATATCAGAGAAAGCAGCCGCCGCAGTAAGCAGAGCAAAGGGAATCCACAAGATTCGCTCCACAGCGCAATCGTCAACAGAGGATTCCACAGCTGGATCCGAATCAGAGGGAGAATCCACCGTCCACAAGGTATCCAGACCCCCAAGGCGGGAAACCGCCCAACGGAACTACAAGGGGGAGCGCTGCGCCAGCTGCAGAGGGGACCATGCCAGAGCAACCTGCAAGTGGAGAGATGCGACCTGCCGACGCTGCAACAGAAGGGGTCACATCGCCGAAGCTTGCAGAGCTGAGGAACCAGCCCAGAGCCCTCCAGCCACCGTCCCCGCGAGAATCGGAAGGATTACCAGAGATCATCCAAACGGTCCTCTGGCCCTTCCAGACGCAGAGACGACGAATTTCCCCGGAGCGGAGCGGTCCACCAGACGACCATCGCACACACGACCTCAGACAATGCCACCAAGTTCCACGTGACCATCCACGTGGAGGGAGCACCCTGCAAAATGGAGGTAGACTCGGGCTCGGTCTACTCCATCATGGACTGGCAGCAGTTGAAGCGCCTGCAACCCAGCATCACCAAGCGAGAGCTGAAGCCACTACACTCCAAGCTCGTCGACTTTGGGGGAAACCCCATCGGAGTGTTAGGAAGAGCCGACATCCGAGTCACCTACAAGCAGTTCGAAGGCAAGCTCCCCATCACCGTCGTAAAGGACAGCCGACCGAACCTGCTAGGAGTGGAGTGGTTCAAGCCACTGGGGCTTTCAATCGAAGGCATCAACCAAATTGGCAGGGACGAACTCGACAACCTCATCGAAGAGTTCAAGGAAGTCTTCGATGGTAAGCTGGGGAAATTTGTGGGGAGGCCAATTTCCTTCAATCTGGACAAGGGAATCACCCCAATTAGGCTCAAGTCCCGCCGAGTTCCGTTTGCCCTGCGGCCCAAAGTAGACGAGCAGCTGGATAAGCTGATCGCCCAGGGCGTCCTGGAACCGATCGATCATGCTTCATGGGAGACCCCCATTGTGACCCCACTGAAGCATGATCGGTCTGTGCGCATCTGCGCCGACTACCGTTGTACCATCAACAAGGCGTTGGCACAGAGCGCATACCCAGTCCCAGTGGTGCAACACCTGCTGCATTCCCTGGGATCTGGATCAATCTTCGCGAAACTGGACCTGGCCCAGGCTTACCAGCAACTGCCAGTAGACGAAAAAACGGCGGAGGCTCAAACAATTGTCACGCACAGGGGGGCATTCAAATGTAACCGCCTCCAATTTGGAGTCAGCGCTGCCCCCGGCATCTTCCAATCCATGATGGAACGCCTTCTCCAAGGCGTTCCAGGGGTGGTGCCTTACTTCGACGATGTGCTCATCTCCGGTGACTCAAGAGCTCAACTCCTTGAAAGGCTCAGGCTTGTCCTGCAGCGATTCAAGGCCAAGGGCTTGAGGGTCAGGCGGGACAAGTGCATCATAGGAGTACAGGAAGTCGAGTTCCTGGGCTACCTCATTGATAGCACAGGCATCCACCCCACCAAATCAAAAGTGGAAGCAATCCATGAAGCTCCAAGCCCAAAAAACAAAACGGAGCTTCAGGCTTTCCTTGGGTTGCTCAACTTCTACGCCATTTTCTTAAAACAGAAAGCCACAGTTGCTGAGCCGCTCCACCGCCTGCTGGGGAAATCGGCTTCCTGGAAGTGGGGCCAGGAAGAGGAAGCAGTGTTCCGGGCCATCAAAGGACTATTGACGTCCAAAAGCGTCCTCATCCAATACAGTGAGACGCTGCCCATCAAGCTGACTTGTGATGCGTCTCCATACGGGGTGGGGGCAGTCCTCAGCCATGAACTGCCCAACGGCACGGAAGCCCCAATTGCCTACTTCTCGAAGACAATGTCCGGCGCGGAGCGCAACTACAGCCAGCTGGACAAAGAAGCCCTGGCCATCGTGGCTGGAGTGAAGCGTTTCCACGAATACCTCTACGGAAGACGCTTCACCATAGTCACCGACCACAAGCCACTCCTGGGACTCCTCGCAGGCGACCAACCCACCCCAACCTTCATGTCCCCGCGGATGACGAGATGGGCCATCTTCCTGGCCGGCTACGCCTATAGGCTCATGCACCAGCCAGGCACAGCCATAGGAAACGCCGACGCACTCAGTAGATGCCCATCGAAGAACCCGGTGGAAGACCCAGCCCCCACGCTCCATCTATTCCACATAGATGACGACGCCAGCTGTCCAGTCTCCTCCGCAGATGTGGCCGCACACACCCAGAGAGACCCCACCCTCCGCCAAGTAAGGTCCTGGATCCTCAGGGGGTGGCCATCGGAACAGACGGAAGAGAGGTTCAGCCCGTTCACCAGGAAACAGAAGGAGCTGTCCACCATAAAGGGCTGTCTGCTATGGGGAGACAGGGTGCTGATTCCAAGCACTCTGCAACGGCGGACGCTAGAGACACTGCACAACGGGCACCCGGGCATCGTCCGCATGAAGGCCCTGGCACGGAGTTACGTCTGGTGGCCCTCACTGGACAGAGACATCGAACAATGGGTCTCCAGATGTGACCCGTGCCAAGAAGTCCGCCCCGCGCCACCGCAATCTGAAGTCACGAACTGGGAGACCCCCAGCAACCCCTGGTCGAGGGTACACATCGACTTCGCGGGCCCGATGCAGGGGCGACACCTCCTCATCGTGGTAGATGCCTTCTCCAAGTGGCTCGAGGTGATACCCGTGGCATCTACCACAACAGAAGCGACGATCCGAGCACTGCGCCGCCTGTTTGCCACACACGGACTACCGGACGTGCTGGTCTCGGACAACGGCCCCCAGCTCACATCCCTGGCCATGGAGTCCTTCCTGGCAGGACTGGGCATCCGCCATGCCCTCTCCGCTCCGTACAGGCCGGCCGGAAACGGACAAGCGAAACGGATGGTCCGGCTCACAAAAGAAGCCCTCACCAAGATGGGCCCGGGAGACTGGCAAGAACGCATCGACAACTTCCTCCTCACCCAGCACATCACGCCGCATGCCACCACCCACAAGAGCCCGGCCGAACTCCTCATGGGCAGAAGGTTGAGGTCACCCTTGGACCGGCTGCACCCCCAATACAGCCCGGAAGTGACCGCAACCGCCAGCCGGCCGCTTCGCGCCTTCAGCAAAGGAAATTCAGTTTTCGCGCTGAATTTCAACGGCTTTCCTAAGTGGCTGAAAGAGAAGATTGCCAGCACAACCGGCCCCAAATCCTACACCGTCGAGTTGGAAGATGGACAGGTCGTGAGACGTCACATCGACCAACTCCGGAAAAGGTGGGGGGGGCACACGAAAACCAGCCTGACGAGGGAGGCCTACAACACCCAGACGAGGTAGGCTTACAACACCCCTGCGAGGTAGACCTACCATACCCAGATGAGGTAGGCCTACCACACCCCTACGAGGCAGAGCAACGCCATCCCGACGGGGTCGGCCCAGCACACTACCAGGCACAGGCACGTCGGCAGTGCAGCGAGGTAGACCGGGGCCAACCGCACGGGGGATGGCAACACCAACCCGGCCAGGTGGGCACCCGGCACAACAGGCACAGGGACCCCCGACCCAGCCCGCAGGTAGACCAGGACCTGCCCAGAAGGGAAGCACCGCACCCTACCAGCGAAGGCAACCCACGGCAGCCCTACCAGGGAGACCTCAACGCAAGGCGAGTAGACCGGGGACCATCGCAGATGGGCACACCACAGCACATGGGCGAGGGTGGCACACGACTCCCCGGCGAGAGGGACCCCCGCCCAACGCAAGAAACAACCCGGCAACAACAACCCAACCCAGACGACCCCAACCACCAACTGGCGGTAGACCAGGGACTAGGGGGAAGGGAAAGCCGACAACAACCCGGCCAGGGAGGCCTGCGCCACCCCGGCAGGGGAGACCTCCACCGACCCGAGGAGGCATCCCCACAACGACACCCCGACCAGGTCGACCACCACCAACCCGACGGGGAAGGCCAACGCCTGCCTGGCCAAGGAGACCTGCGCCAACCCTGCAAGGTCGGACACCGCTACCCGAGCCAACACCACCCGCAGCGGGCAGACCGGACCCAAGGGCACCGGCCCGAACCACCCTCCAGACCACAGTGGGCCGGGCCGCAGCAGAACCGCAGCCACCGGGAGACCGAGGAAGAGCAAGTGACAGCCGGGGTCTTACCGAGACTCAGACGCTCTTCCCGGGTCGGAACCAAGCAGCACAGCCGAGGCGAAAGATCCACAGGCCAGGAGGAAGACCACTAGAACCAGCCATCCAGGGTCTGCGGTCCGGCCGGAGGCGCTGAGGGTGACCCCGCACACTCGCCAGCCAAACCGAGCCCGGTTCCGGGGAAGGATCCAGGAGCCACAGGAACCCCGTCCGTCCAGGGCGGGGACACGGGAGAAATGAGACTGCGCAGGTCAAGTAGGGTGCCTAGGCGTCCTACGTACCTGCAGGACTATGTCACGTTGATTGACGAACACTGAACGTTTTTTTTCTTGGACTAGGGGGGAGGAGTGTTATGTCCTTATAAGGACATCCGCCCGGATTGGCTGCCAGCCACCGGGCGGGAAAGTTTGAATCCCTGTCAGGGGGCGGTGCGTCTGCCGGAGCGAATATAAGGAGAGCTCCGGCAGCGCACGGCAGTCTTGCTACTGTTGCTGTTTAATAAAGTTACTTATGTAACGAGCTGGTCACGTCTTCCATTCCTGCGCCGATCTAACAGTCTAATTGTTTACATCATGGATAGACAACGTTGAAAATTGGTTGTGTAATTGGTTAAAATGTGCCATAAAGGTAAAGGTTCCCCTCGCACATATGTGCTAGTCGTTCCTGACTCTAGGGGGCGGTGCTCAACTCCGTTTCAAAGCCAAAGAGCCAGTGGTGTCTGAAGACGTTTCTGTGGTCATGTGGCCGGCATGATTAAATGCCAAAGGTGCACGGAACGCTGTTCCCTTCCCACCAAATGTGGTCCCTATTTTTCTACTTGCATTTTTTACGTGCTTTCGAACTGCTAGGTTGGCAGAAGCTGGGACAAGTAACAGGAGCGCACCCCGTTATGTGGCACTCGGGATTCAAACTGCTGAACTGCCAACCTTTCAATTGACAAGCTCAGCATCTTAGCCACTGAGCCACCATGCCCCTTCAAAAATGTGCCTTAGTTTCCCCCATTTTGAGGTGAGAGACAGAAGTGGATAAAACTACCTCTTTACTTTGAGCTGTAAAATAGGCCTAATAGGAAGGGAGGGAGGGAGGGAGAGAGGAAGGTCGGTCCAATCCTGCCTAAAACTGGGGAAAAAAGAGAAAATAATGGATTGCCCCATGCATTTTATATCATAACTCTCTAATAGTTGTCACTCAAAATAAATAAACATGTTTGGTAGTTTAGGTCTTTTTTTAAAAAAGTGGCAATTGTATTTTTAAATGAAATGTATGCATGTATATATTTGTGTGTGTGTGTGTGTGTAAATATATAAATAAAATGCTGACTAATCCAATGCTGTTTTACGTACATGGTATATTTGGAACTAAAGATGTAGAAGTTAATTTACCTTAGTCCATATCAAATTCATATTTGCTTTCCATCCAGTGGAAGAATAGATTCTTTGCTTTCTTTTCCACCTAATTTCCACATCAATCTGTGAATGTAAAATACAAACTGAAAATTCACATTATTACATGCTGCTTTTTCCACCATGCATATAAAATGTGTAATCTTTGCCTGACATTTGGCATACCTCTTTCTCTCATATTCACATTTCATATGCCTAGGATT
Organism: Arizona elegans; assembly: GCA_022577455.1. Classification (NCBI taxonomy): domain Eukaryota; kingdom Metazoa; phylum Chordata; class Lepidosauria; order Squamata; family Colubridae; genus Arizona; species Arizona elegans. Next base: position 63,152,350 of record JAKOOJ010000008.1, read on the forward strand.
ACAAATGTGTCACAAAATTTAGACAAATGATATCCAACAGAAAGAATAACTGTGTTTCGATCCATGCTACTAATCTGGGCAACACAGATCATTCAGGTCATGTAAAAATGCAGAAAACTGAAAATTTCCAATATCTCTTTTGGAATCTCTATTCATACAATTGTTTTTCCAGATGGTCAGAGTTACCATTGCTCTTCAGGGCAGGATGGATACAGTAATAATAATAATGCATGACATAGCATGAACACTGTGCAGAAAATCAAAGTTAAATGTAGGTGGTATGTGATTAGGGATCAATGATTGTTGTAATCCATAATCAGTTTTCACTTGCATCTTTATGAGAATCAGATCTTAATTGAAGCACCTCTTTTCTTGCAAATTACCTGGAAATCCATCAGGAGAAAGGCATAGAATGCTAAAGGCTTTTAATTTAATCAGCTATTTTTAGGATAATTATCCTTGGAAAGAAATGGGTATCATTGATACAATAGGGTGCTGATTTCAAGAAAAAAAAAATCCCCCTTCTTCTTCCCAGTGTTAATCAGAGGAAAAAGGAAGCCTTTAAAGTGTTGATTAATTAGTGCGCAGTTCAGCTTTGTTCTGAGAAGTTCACTAAAAGTTCTTGGGCCATATGTACATATGTAGTTTCAACTTTCTTTGGCACTCTAGACTGTTATGACTAGCACAGAAGTTTTCAATCACAACTGCACATCCTAAGCATGGCCAGTCTTCCAAAGGACACTTCTTTCAGCAATTGCAAGAGCTTATCTTGAAAACAGAGATGGGATGCAGGGATAGGAGAAAGGTAGGGAATCAATTGCCCTTCATTTTCAAAACAAAGGTTGGGTTTCACTGAAGGATTGCATAATGTCAATGCATTTAGTTGAATCTTAGTAACATTTATTAGCTTAAAAAATGCCTCCTTACCTAAGTTTTGCATATCACACAAAATCTTTCTTGATTTTTAACTATTGAAAAGAAATCTTAAAACTGAGCAGTTGCAGAAGCAGGGGTGGGATTGAAAAATTTTAGTAACTGGTTCTCTGCCTGGTTGTTGGGTGGGCGTGGCCATGGGGGAGTGGTCTATTAAGCCTTCTGCACCATGGTGGGAGCATCCAGGAGCCTCCAGGAGGGTGAAAATGGCCTCCCCTGGGTTCCAGAGGCCCTCTGGAGGCCGGAAATGGGCCCGTTTCCAGACTTCCGGGAGGCCCATTTTTTGCCTTCCCAGAGCCTGCATGCAGGCCCTGCACTTACCTTGCATCCAAAATGGGCCATGTGTAGACTCCTGGGAGGGGCGGGGCAGGGTGGACGGGGTCAGCCAGTTCTTGTAATTACCGGTTCGGCGAACCAGATGTAAAATTAACATCGGGTTTGCCTGAACTGGTCCGAACCGGCTGAATCCCACACCTGATCAGAAGAAAAGGGAATGTTTGATTCTTTTGTGCCTATCACTTTCTCTCATCCTACTTTCTCCCAGATGTAACATTTCATAGCTTCTGTCAACTGTTGCTCTGCAGGTTTACTGATAATTAAACCACTGTAAGAGGCACAGGTTTTATGATACTCTTTTAACAGAGCCGTTGCACAGAAACATATTGTACTCTAGGATTAACATTGCTTTACAACTGATAGAAATGCTTACATTCAGTGTGTTTCTTATCTGTGCACTATTCTGTACAGTGTGCTACAGATAGTAACTGCCCTGAAGTTGGCCTGCAGCAAAGGAGTCAAGCAACAGACTCCACCGAAACTTACCTGAGACTAATTGCTTCTAAACTTAGTAAATTCCCTGACAATTTGGTGACTCACCCCAACTCTCTTCTCTGCAAATTTTTAAAATGTGATTTATGTTTGCAAATATCTGTGGCTACAAAACAATATAAATTTATCTGAGAATAATGCCTATTGTGAGCAACATGATGCTCTTCAAAGCAATGAATGTTAAGTGGCAGTTACTATTTTCATTTCTTCAAATGTCCTTTATACCCATGTTGGGGAGAAAGGGGAAATTAAACTGCTTCATTTTTTGAAGGGGAAATCACAGTGTGAACAACCAGACTTAGTCAATCTGTTAAAAGAGGGAGGTGGGACAGATGCTCTGCTCCTAAACCTTGGCTTGTAAATGCTAAGTAATGGTCCCTACCCTGGTTGCCATCTCAGATGACTATAATGTTTTGCCTCTGCAATACAGGTACAGATAGAGGCAGAGATAAAAAGATATATTTATAAAAATTCTTGCCTAGAATGAGGATCTGTTCTAAATTGAAAGGTGCCATAGCTGCACTGAGGCCTTTAAAAGAAACAAGGAATAAATCTCATCAAGGATCTTTTGCATTCTCCTCAAATTGTGTCTTATGTCATTTATGTAAATAATAATCAATAAACCCCTGAGTACGAATACAGTCTCAGATGTTTCTTTCCACCACTTCAGTGGTGGGTTTCAAACATTTTTACTACCGGGTTCTATGGGCATGGCTTGGTGGGCGTGGTTGGTGGGCGTGGCAGGGGAAGGATACTGTAAAATCTCCATTCCCACCCCACTCCAGGGGAAGGTTACTGCAAAATCTCCATTCCCTCCCCACTCCGGAGGAAGGTTACTGCAAAATCCCCATTTCCTCCTGATCAGCTGCGACTTGGGAGGCAGAGAATAGATGGGGGCAGGGCCAGTCAGAATTTTTAGTACTGGTTCTCTGAACTACTCAAAATTTCTGCTACTAGTTCTCCAGAACTGGTCAGAACCTGCTGAAACCCACCTCTGCACACTTGTACTTCTGCAAACCAATAACCCAATTCTGACATTGTATTAAAGAGAAGGAAAAAGGTAATGGATATAGTTTGCTCAGTTTCATTAACATGAATTGACACATCATGTTTTCTAAAAGGGATTGAAATAGAACGTTTATGTAGAAAGAATGCCTTTAGAAGTATGTAGAATTGTAGGTAATGTAGAATTGATTTTCTGGTTGTTTCATATCTGCAGGGATAGTGGAGAAGTAGATAGATAAGAAAGTCAAGATGGTGGCAAGAATTATGCATTAACATTCCTGCCCCTAGATTACATGCATTGTGACATATGTTTAAAAATGTTGGGACTTTGGGGCTTCTGGCCACCATCTTGAATTTTTTGACCCCTTCCCACCGATAACCCTGCATTGCTATCTGTCTAGGGAATGAAAAAAATGGCAGCAGAAACTTAAGTATACTCAATATACACCACTGTCAACTTCAACTTAATTGTGGTTCTGCATATTACTAGCCATGATGGTAAATATCAAGAGAAAAATAGGTGAGCCAGCTTTAATCATTGTTTTCAGGCAGATATGATTTAGGTGGCTCCCATGGACTCAGTTCAGACAGTATGGCCCTAATTGCTACATATCCTACACTTTATACAGCATTTGGAATGTCATGAATAAATGGTTTTCCCTTTTCCCCCCCACAATAGCTGAATGAAGATGGAGGAAAAATAGAAACAGAGACATATGTTGCAAGAGCTGCATATAAAGATTTCATGGAGAAGTTGGCGTATCACAACAAGACAGGGATATCTAAACAGAATCTTTTCACAGATAAAATGCTTATACAATCTTGATCCATGGAAATAAATCAACCAGAAAAAAAAGCCATCTAGATCCTTTGGTTTCCAGAAGCCATTCTAAAGGGATGTAAATACTTTGCAAGACATATTTTGTAATATTGTATAACATCACCTCTAGAATAGTGTTGATATCAGTATGATGCAATAAGAGTTGTTATACTCCAAACTAATACTTAAATATTAATTTATTAATATTCATGTGTTCATTGGGATGTATGTCTTTATGTATGGATCAGGGGTGAAATGCTTCCAGTTCGGACCAGTTCTCCTAAACTGGTAGTAAAAAATGCTACCGGTTGGGGCAAACTGGTATTTCCGACTATCAGCTAGGCGATGATCAGTTGTGACGCACAATTTATATTAGCTAGAATTGTTGGATTTCCTGCTTTCTAGCTAATCTAAATCATGTGGCACAGTGGATTCCCCCCCCCCGGCCGCTGTTCTACTTTTCTTTGCAGACTGGGAAGGGTTAAAAATGTTCCTTTTTAGCGCTGTGCGGGCACGCCTCAGCGCACATGCACACACAAAGCACACGCTCGGTAGCAGACTCACAGAACCAGAAGCAGACTTCAGAGGATTTCACTGCTGGTATGGATCTTAAAACTTTGTTCATTTTGTTCAAAAACAATTTTTGAAAAAGGCAGCTGTTCAAGCACAATGATGACCACTTCTTTTCAGTTGTAATCTGTTTTTCTATTTAATTCAGAAGTAAATTGTTGGGGATGCACCTGGTGGGTGGAGAGGAAGCACAGAGTAGATGGGGTCATCTGACAAAATAGATAGTCAAGGCTCTCGTTTAGTTTAGTTTAGTTTAGTTTATTTGATTTATATACCGCCCTACTCCTGAAGGACTCAGGGCAGTGAACAGCCACAAGATAAAAACACATAAATACAAAATTTAAAAAACCGAATAAAACCGAATTAAACAATTTGGCCGAAGACAGATTTAAAACACCCCAATAAATTAAGAACGAATTAAAATTTGCGTATTAAAAAGGGAAAAAGGGAAAAATTAGGCCAGGCCAGTCTGATGGAATAAAAAGGTCTTGAGAGCGCGGGGGAAGGTGCGTAGATCCGGGATCCTCCGTATCTCTGGGGGAGCTCATTCCAGATAGTAGGTGCCCCCACAGAGAAGGCTCTCCCCCTGGGGCCGCCAGTCAACATTGTTTGGCCGACAGCACCCAGAGGAGCCCCTCTCTATGAGAGCGTACCGGCCGGTGGGAGGCTACTGGTGGCAGCAGGCAGTCCCGCAGATAACCAGGTCCTAAGCCATGGAGCACTCTAAAGGTGGTAACCAAGACCTTGAAGCACACACGGAAGACCACCGGGAGCCAGTGCAGCTCACACAGGAGAGGTGTACATGGGAACGCCATGTCGCTCCCATAAACACCTGCGCGGCCACACTCTGCGCCAGTTGGAGCCTCTGGGTGCTCCTCAAGGGGAGCCCCATGTAGAGAGTGTTGCAGTAGTCCAGGCGGGAAGTGACGAGGGCATGAGTGACCATGCATAAGGAGTCCCGATCCAGAAAGGCACGCAACTGGCGAATCAGGCGAACCTGATAAAAAATCCTCCCAGTCACGGCCATCAAATGCTCTTCTAAAGACAGCCGTGAATCGCCCCCAATAGTCAGTGATAGCACCAACTGACTATATCGGGACGTCGGAAACCACAGCCACTCGGACTTGGATGGGTTGAGCCTGAGCCTGTTTCTCGCCATCCAGATCTCCACAGCCTCCAGGCACCAGGACATCACTTCACAGGCATCGTTGGGGTGGTCCGGGGTGGAGATGTACAGCTGAGTATCATCAGCGAACTGATGGTACTTCACCCCGAAACCACGGATGATCTCACCCAGCGGCTTTACATAAATGTTGAACAGAAGGGGTGAGAGGACCGACCCTTGTGGCACCCCACATATGAGGCACCTCGGGGTCGACCTCTGCCCCCCTGCCAACACAGTCTGCAACTGGTCAGAGAGAAAGGAGGAGAACCACTGTAACACAGTATCCCCCACCCGTAACTCTACCAACCGGTGCAGCATGATACCATGGTCGATGGTATCAAAAGCCGCTGAGAGATCTAATAGGACCACGACAGAGGAGCAACCTCTGTCTCAAGCCCTCCAGTGATCATCAACCAATGCGACCATTGCCGTTTCCATGCTGTACCCAGGCCTGAAGCCCGACTGGAACGGATCCAGATACACCGTTTCATCCAGGTGCTGGAGGAGCTGTCGCGCAACCACACTCTCAACAACCTTCACTACAAAGTGAAGGTTGGAGACCGGATGATAATTAGACAACACTGCCAGGTCCAGGGAAGGCTTCTTGAGGAGGGGCCTCACCACCGCCTCTTTCAAGGTGGCGGGTAAGTCACCCTCACTCAATGAAGCATTTATAATTCCCTGGAGCCAGCCTCGCATCACCTCCCGAGAAGCCAGCACTAACCAGGAGGGACACGGGTCCAACAAACATGTGGTCGTGTTCAGTCTACCCAGAATCCTGCCATGTCGTCAGGAGTCACAGGATCAAACTCATCTCAGATAACATTCTCAAAACCTGCCTCAGTCATCCCCCCTGAAACTACCCAGTCAGAGTCCAGACCTTCGTTCTTTCTGTGATGCTTCCTTCACTGTTTCATAAGCGTCCAGTTGTATAAAAACCACATCTAGTCCTTAGCAGAAATCTGAGGTCATTTCTTTCATGTTATCAAATGGAGTGGGATGAATTTAAGCAAAACGTAACCTGCATTTAATTTAGGGACTTCAAGTTGCCAACTTTTAACTAAAGGAAAGCTGTTCTTCTTTTTCATAACCAGCATCTGGGAATAGAATTGTAAAATCAAAGATGTCACAGAAAGATGTCAAGAATATTAGAGAGGCAGGATTTACCTTGTAGGGGGAAAAAAGAATCCAAACCTAGCAATGACAACTGGAATTGTTCTGGCCTGAAAATGATTAACAAGGGCGTAGTTGAAATGGGATTCATTTTATGATGGTTGCAATTCAAGTTGAAAAAGAAACACTGCCAATTTCTGTTATTTTTAAGTCAGATATGTAGCTGCGGTTAAAACAGCAGGTTTTAATACTATTTCAGTTCTTGTGCAGGGGTATCTATAGGAAGGGTAAAAAAAATAAAGATGATTATTGCAACTGCACAATTAAAACACCACTCCTCTTTTATATGTCTCACACATGGAAAAAAAAAGGAGTGGCTGCCATGTTGTTTTTTAAAATTTTCTTTGCAAACATTCCTGTAAGTGATTAGTAATATATGACATATTTTAACATATTTTAGCCCAGTTTAAAATTGATATCACATTCTGCAGACAATTACAATGATGTTGGACATCACCAGACAGCATAGACAGAAATCAAATTGATTATATTATTGGTACAAGGAGGTGGAAAAACTCAGTTATAATAACGAAGATATAGCCAGGGAGTGACTGTGGAACAGGCCATGACTAAATGATGTGCAATTTCCAAGTCAAGCTAAGGCAAAGGAATAAAGCCCATGATTTCTGCAATAGGATATTGAGCTTTTACCTCCCATTTTCAGAAAGAATATCAGAATTCATTTTGAAGTCCCAAATCTCACAGATAGGGAGTCCATAGCAACTGTGCAATAAATAAAAGAAGTTATTAAGGATGAGATGCAAAAGACCAGGAGGCTGCAAGACCAAGAAACAAACAAACAAACAAACAAACAACAACAACAATAATAATAAAAAGCGAACCAGTAAGGGAAGGTGAAAAGACAAAGATCTCAAGAAAAAAACAAAGAATTTTAGAGAGCTGTTAAAAAAAAAGAACCAGTTTGCAGTTAGACTTTTGGTGGCGTAATATTGGAAGAAGGAAGATTTGCCTACTATTGAAGAATGGACATTAAAAGTAGCGAATTTGGCAGAAATCGCGAAGATTTCGGCATATTTGAAAGATCACTCACAAGAAATATATATCGGAATGGAGAAGATGGATTGATTATATTCAAAACAAATATCGGACTAAAAAGTATCAAATAGCTTATGAATGAATAGAAAAATTAAGAGTATTGATGCTTAGTTAGTAAAAGGGGAGTTAAAGTGTGAAGGGGGGGATAGGAATCCTTAGTTTATTAGTTTAGTTTAGCATATGATTGTCAATTGTATACCCTGTTTTTTGTTCTGGGAAGTTTGGGGGCGGAGGATGATGGGGGTAAGGAAGGGAGGGAGGGAGGAATGGGGGGAAAAATTTTCCCCTCTTTCTGTAAAACTCTTTAATAAAAAAAAAAAGAAGAGGGGAAGTTTGTCACACAATGGTAGTGTTCTGACCTAGGCTTCCTTAGAAAGTATAAAGCACAATCTTAGTCCCGCAAAACCTCTTTTATTTATATGACTGTAAATTACTTTCATTTACAGTTCGCAAGGCTTGATAAACAGTCTTTCAGAGGAAGGTTATCAACACCCACCTATCTCACCTGGAACGCTGCCAGAGAGCTAATTTCTAGACACAGGGCAAGGCCAAACTTGGCACAGATTCACAAACAGAATTTTCAAATCTTGAATCAGCCAGATGAACTAATTGCTTCCTGCAAAAGGTCATGTCCCATTTTCTTCACTTTTATGTCTTATGGGAGGGGCCAATCATCTCCAAGCCTTACTCGCAAGCCTATTATCTTAATTGTTCCTGTCTCCTGGCAGCTTTGCGCATGTGCACACTGGGAATAGGCTCACACTGTTCTTCTGTCTTGCTGATGTCAGACTCCGGAGACTCCGGAGGCAGCAAAGGACTATCAGATGGCCTTGGCTCCCTCTCTGCCTCCAACTCAGAGCCATCGTCTGAGCCTTCCCCAGACTCCAGGGCTGGCCCACATTCCTCCCCAACCTCCTCACTGTCTGAATCTGCTGCCAGCCCTGCTGGCCGCTGGTGGGCCACAACAGGTAGTGATCACAGGTCAAGGTAGGTTTTGCGTTGTAGTTAGGATTCTTATGGTGTACAAAATAATAATGGTAAAGTCATAAAAACCTTCCTGCATTCTATTCCTTTTGGGGGGCTTATTCTTGCATCTCACGATTAGAGATACAAAACAAATTCTGAATACATCAGAAAACCTGAAAGAGTTAACATTTTCTATTTCCATTTTCAATTTCACATTAAACCACAGTGATAATCTATAAACCAGCAACAATTTATGGCTTCAGTCTTTCATTTACTTCCCTAAAGCAAATCATGGATTATTCACTAACGTCATTCATAAATCATAATAGTCCAAAATCAAATGAACCACATTAAGGTGTAGCATATTGACCAGCAACTAATAAAGATTATTTGCGGAATAGCAGTGGAATATTGCTGGTTGAGACTTCCATTCTGTATATTCTCCTAAGGTTTATGACTCTATTTCAACTTCCATCAGTGCAAGAAAAACGATTTTTCTTTTACAGTCAAGAAAAAAAAAATAGTCAAATTGATTTCTCCCCCTGAACCTTGAGTGCTTATCCCAGGGAATCACTAAAATTCCTTGTTCTGGATTTTTTTTTAAGCAAACAAAATCAAGCAAAATTTTCTTCTTAGATGAATTGGGCATGCTGTATTTTTAAGACAGATGTTTAAAATATTATTTCCTTCTCCTTTTAAGCCTTTCCTGACCTCTTTGGGGGCATGGACTTTGATAATGGATGAAAACTTCACCATTAATAAGCTTTTCCCTGGTTATTTTCTAAAGGGTCATTCATTAGAAAATAATAACATTCAGGCACCCAGAAAAGGACCCTTGAACTCAGCTCAGTGGTGACCAGGCACTCTTATTAATCCCTGCAGGCAAACTTTTCATTGAATTTCTTGTTGTCAGCACTGGACAGAAAGACTTTGACCTATACTTATTCCCCGAGCTTCTCAGCCTGAACACTTATCAGTAAAGTGGGCTCTCCTTTTTTTGCGCCATTGAATTTCAATCTGAGGCAAACATAAACCATTTTTTAAATTTATATATTTATTTCCATGCCACCTTTCTCCCAGATAATATCTTTTTGTCTTACTCCTCATGATAATGAGGACCTTGCACAGATTACCCAGAAAACTTATTTGTCAATAAGTATTCCTGTCAAGTTGATCTGAGGAGAAGTACAATTTCTTCTCTCTTCCCACTTAAAAGACAAAATTAGGGACAGAACATCATGGGGAAAATCTATCCAGGTGGGTGGTATGAACCGACATCAACTTAATGGCATATAATCAATCTATGTTTCCACCCACCCAGGTCAAGATGCATAAAGCCATATTATTTTGATGTGCATTCTGGTAGTTAGGAATAAAATAATAAAAAATTAAAGAGCAAGGACTTCCATATCTTAGTTTCATCATTGAAGTATCTGCTATACACTCCCTAATGATTTTCTGATCCTAATCTATGAACATCTATGAACATGAGCATTATTAGCAGTGTGAGTTTTCCTTAATATTTTACTGTCTTAGTAAAATATCCCAAACTCCAGAGCATAAACTACAGAACTGTAGTTTATGCACCTCTCTCTCTCTCTGCATCTTGGCAGTAATGTTAATGAATAATAGCTTTTTATTAATTACAATATTAGTGTCTCTTCTCTGAAATTGGTATATTTTGGTACGGTAACAAGGCTTATGGGCAGCAACATATAAATCTTGAATAGTGAACAGGAGCTGGAAACATTAGGAATCTAGAACCCAAACCCATCATTAGAAAAGGGACTCTTCCCATTTGAAAAAAATGAGAGGCCAATGTTTCCGTTTTCTTTTAGATCTGACCAGTTTGCTTTCATGCTGTTTTTCAATTTTAGAGGTAAATATTCTTTTCTGGCCCAAAAGGCACCTTTGAAGTTTGGTGTTGCAAAGTTCCAATTAGCTGTCCAAACTCCTTTCCCATTTTGGTTGATGAAATGCCTGGTTCAGATCCTGGAAGTTTTGACATCTTGGACTAGATTATTTTTTAACACTATACTATACTTTTATTCCTTTGTATATACAAAATGCAGACATCAGATGCCAGAAGTAATAAGTCAAATAACCAACTTTTTTTTTTAAACAGGCCAGTTTTTTAAGTTTATCATCTTCCTTTTTGATGGTTGAATGACTTCTTAAACATCTGCATTCTTTTCACACACATTTTTGCAACCACTCTCTGGCTGCTTTGCTTTCCCATTTCTTTCTCTGTACGTGAGCTATGTGGCAATCTGTTCTTTCTGAGAAGTTTGGGCTTCCATCTTTTGTCACAGAGTTTGGTTTACTTATTTATTGAGAATTATTTACAATTTCTATATAAAGCCACACCATCTGCTTTTTTAAAAACCATACTTGAAGTTGCTTGATGATCAATGTCTTATCTCTGTCATGCTAAGAAAGTAGAGGATATGACAAATGAAAACTATGAATCCTTAGCTTTATAATCATCTATATTCACAAGATTCAGCAGAGATATTTTTCTCACACTTGCTTAGGGAACCACTATTACAGGCTGGAAAGAGATGACAATCAACTAGGCTTAAAGAACCCACTCAACTAAGAATCTGTTCTTTAATCCCAGTTTTGTTCATTAACATTGCCCTTAGTAGCCACAGAGGAATGTCTCAAGATTATAGTTATTATCCTCTAGAAGAGTCCTGAGTTCTTGGGCAATATAAAGGAGGAAAATTTGTCATTAATTTCACTGAAAAAAGTTGTGATACCCATAACAACCTTTTAATCTTTACTTTATTCCTGAATCCAATTAAACCATATGCTATTGCAATGTATTGCATAGCATTCTTGCAGTTTTCCACAATGGGGATAATTGGATACATCACAACAATGCTTGAATTATTTCCTAAGTTTTGCCAATGTTGCTGAAAAGGCTAACATTAGATGATGATATGATATCCTATCTTTCCCTACACGTCTGTCATGTATAAGGGAGGCATTTTAACATCAACCCTACTATTTGTTTATACAAAGCATTTAAGATTTCTAAAAAGGCTACCAGAAATTTTGGCTCTAAAATTCTACACAACCCCTATATAGCAGCGAGAAGTTAAATTTTACTGTTCCCACTTGGAAACATGTTGTGGTGAGCTGGACATTTGCAACCCAGATCTGATAACTTTATATAATGCACCCCATCTATTGATGGTCTCCTTTCTATGATAGTGAGCTACTTGTATGTAATGACATATACCTTCCAGGTACCTACCAGGAGCCTGAGTGGCGCAGCAGACTAATGCAGACTAATGCTACTGTTAAAGGTAGTATTTAGCTTTCAGCTGCCTGCAATTACTAAGAGATCAATTCTCACCAGGCTCAAGGTTGACTCAGCCTTCCATCCTTTCTAAGGTAGGTAAAATGAGGGCCCGGTTTGTGGGGGCAATAAGCTGACTTTGTATAAAATATACAAAAGTATGAAGGCTATTGCTTAATGCCTTGTAAGCCGCCCTGAGTCTCTGGAGAAGGGCGGCATATAAGTCAAAATAAAATAAATAAAAATAAATAAAATAAATTTAAATTTCTCACCATTATTTAATGTAGTATTTTCTGGAACATAGTGAGAAATAAAAACAAATGTTCCCCCACCTTCGGCCACTAGTAACTAAGTGATTCCAAGCAGGCATCAACCGAGTGTTGCTGGAATTCTGCCATTGTGGGAACTGTCTAAAAATGGCTTATGTTAATGCAATATTGGCACTAGGCTTCTGCCACAAAATTCTGCAACTTTGGGTGAGGGAATTGAGGGAACTGAGGAATTTCTGTTAAAATTCAGTGCCCCAATTTACCCTTTCCAAAATTCCCTGGGAAAATCAAACATCTGCAGTGTATTATGCCCCATATCAGTATCACTTTGGCAACCACAACTCCTACATGAGCCACACCCAATATGGCAAATTTTGAACCTCTGGAAGTCATCAGATTACCTATGGTTTTACTCTATATTTGCATTTCTATATTTCTTATTGTGCTCCTGCACTTATAGTTGTGTGAGAAGAAGGTTGCAGTAGCTTCATTTATCCCCTCCCCAAGCCTCTGCCATTGTTCTGCACCCTCCATGTTTTGTGGCTGAGCTTCTTCATCAGAAAGTCTTTTCTACTCAAGTAGGCTCACCACAAAATTAGAACTAGGAATGTGCTGATCAGATTAGATCCAATCTGTTTTATTACAGGGAAGATTTGTGGTCTGGCAGATCCATATACAGATTCTTAATAAAATGTTTGGATCTAAATATGTTCTTTTAGGAGCAGTGGAAATTTGCATTTAGTTTTGAAAATGTATGGCATAGAAATGCTTCTATGGTTTTTCCTTTCTTTTCATTAAAAATGCAGACAACTTTTCTTCTGTCTTCTTCCTAGACTGATCATATAGTTATGCAAATACTGCATGGCTGCACCATGATTACTCTAGGAAATGTTATAAAAACAAAATAGCTTCTGTTATAGCTGCACTGCTATAAATATGTTAGTGTTAGATCGGACGATAGAAGAGACAGGATGCAGCACTAACAGTAACAACAGCTCTTTATTAGAAGATCAGTAACCCAGCAGCTGGCTCATCGGACAGTTTCCCTTTTTATAGGGAGCTGTCAGGCAGCTTGGCCAATAAGCTTCAAGTATTTTCCCGCCGGTTTGGCGGATCTGAGTGGAGCCTATGCTCCACTCCTATTTAATATACAACATTAAGCATTTTTACTATGAGCAGGACAAGGAAGGCTGAGTTCTGTGGCTATTTTGTACATTTTTAAAAGTATTTTTTTCTAAAAGGGATAAATCATAGTTAGACTTTATTCTGCTAACATCCATTTCATCATGGATCTACGTGGCAGGAAAAGAATCCCAAACAGCTGTTACTGGTGTATGTGACAAAAATTATCTTTAGAACAAAGATCCTATATCATGCAGGAGACCTATACAAATTTCAAAATGTATATGATGGAACTGCATGTCTTATTTTAGGGAGAGAATAACTGAATAGATGACTTTGTTGCAAACAAATCTTATATGAAATAAGAAAGAAGGAAGTTCTTATTTTGCACAACTTCTGAACTGTTGAAAAAAAAAACCCAGCCTGACACTGTGTGAATAAATTTTGACAATTTCTGTTTCCATGCTATAAATATATTGAAGCCCTAAGTTAAATTTCATCTTAGCTTCCTTCAACCATATGTCTTTCCTTTTTCCCCTCCCTCCTACGGCTCTGAACCTAAGCAAATGAAATAATGAAAAGCCTCACTTTTCTACTGTTCCTCTTTAATGAAAATGGAGTGTATTTGAAGCCAAGTGCCAGATGGCGCTTGCAAAGCTTGGAAATGCAGAGAGTTTCTAATTAAACCATTAAACTTGGGGATGAGAAGCAGCAGTCACCTATTTTTTTCACCGTCCTTTTTGATAGTCACACAGAAGACATGACAGCAGACGGCACAAACCCTTTCAAGCTCACCCCTCAGTGATCCCTGGGGAACTCAGAATGGCAAGAGGTAGTTAATTTAAAGCTAATTGAGAAATCTCTTTCCTATCTTTGCATAATAAAACTGGGTGTTGGGACTCATCTGGTCTTCATATTCATGACAGAATGAAAGTATGTGGAATAATGGAAGGAAAGATGTTCCCTCATTTGCACTTGCTGTTCTCTGTTGGTGAACTGAGAGCTATGTAGAAAAGCCATGGAAAAGGAACGGTGGGCTCCAGATTTAACTCTAACACTGCCTGTTCTTAAAAAAAATTCTGAAAAAGTGATAGGGGGACCAATCCTTGCCTAGGGGAGGTTGTTCCAAGGAGGAAAGCTCCATGGAGAATGCATGCCATCAAGCTTGTCCCATCACAAGTTAGGTTAGAAGATGCCTCTTGGTCTCCAAGATGGGTGGGCAGAATCTATCTAGGACAGGGGTTTGCAACCTTAAACACTCAAAGAGCCATTTGGACCCGTTTCCCACAGAATAGAAAGAATAACACGGGGGGCATGGAGGGGGTGGGGGGCGGTGGGGGGTCCCAGCTTCTGAACAAAGAGAACCGGTTCGGTGACGTCATATTGTCACCAGTACCGGCTCGGCGGAACCAGGCGGAACCCACCACTGCACAAAACCCTTCCCGTGCCTCACTATTTCTTGAGCAGCCACAAAACTAGCATATGTAGTTGAATTAAACGTTCTGTTTTCTTCTGAAACTTTTCTTTTCTTGGATTTATCCATGGTTGGCCTATTGGGGTTGAAAAGCTCAATAAATTGCGTGCCGGCAGGTAACACACATTGATGGTTGTGATGCATATTTTGAGTGACAGGGAACTGCAGCAGAGGGATGAAAAAGCCATATGCGGCTCCAGAGCCGCAGGTTGCTGACCCTTGATCTAGGAGATGCAAGCACTCATATACCCAGGTTCTAAGTTGTGGATGTCCTGTAGCTTAAATGCATTGAGAAACATATGATGGCCAATGCAGCTCCCACATGGCAGTAATGAGGCTGCCCAGAAAGCATACAAAATACCATAGTTTGGACAAATGAATTTCTGGATGAGTTTCAAGGGCAGCTAAAGGTAAAGCAAATCAGAGTAACCCAAATTAGAGAGGACAAGCATTTGAGGAACTGTCCTCAGACTACCTTATTCCAAGAAAGGTTGCAAATGATTGACCAAGACACAAATGGGCAGAAACCACAACCTTTAATTGCCCTTGTAGCAAGAGCTGTGAGTTTAGAAGGATCTTCCCAAGATTGTGGGTTTGCCTCTCTGCGAGAGCACAACTCTGTGAAGAGTTACCTAAAGATAAGTAATAAATAAAGATTTATTTATTTTAATCTGTAGGATGATCTCCTAAAATTAAAAAAAAACAGTTTAAATTGTAAATAATAAGATACTGAAAATATTTTATTGGTTAGAAAGATAAAACTAATCATAATATTTCTAAAATATGTATGTATAATAACAAACAGGTTACTGTATGTCATGTCTCAGTATTTTTAAAAATATGTTTAATAAAACAGAACAGATGAATAGCAGATGTGATTTTTTTTTTAATTCTATGTGCAGCCTAGAAACCTAAATCCAGTGAAGATATCCAAGGGTGCTCCTAGTATTAACATTGAAATTAGCATGCAGGAAACAGCTCAAAGATAATGAATCAATGAAAGTGTCTAATATGAAGCTAGCAATGCAGCCATTAGGAATTAGCAAGAAATTATCTTGGTTTGCATTTTAATGCAAATTTATCAAGCTTTGCATTGCATTACTATGGAAGTAGAAAAATACTGTTTTAAACGTGCATTTCTACCTTTTCTGATGCAGTTCTTCAATAAAAGGCATATAGAAAGACGACCTATATTACATAGGGAACATGGCTTCTAAAATTTGACTTAAAAATGAAAGTCGGGTATGTCCTTTTTTGGGAAGGTGTCCCTGGATGCCACATCCAGAATCCCAAAGCTAGAATTTGTTCACAACAGAAAGACGGTTCAATTTTGACACAAATGTAAATGTAAAGCAAATGGGCAGACAAAATACAGCGAGATGGGAGTATTTGGGATAAATACAAAATCTCTTCCTATTTTAGAACTCTGGGCCAAACACCACATAGCTTTTATTTGTTTGTGTGTTTTTTTTAGAATTAAGGCTTGAAAATCCAATTTAAATTAGGCCATGGAAGTTTGAAAATGTGAGTGTTTACACCTGGAGGGTGCCCACTGCAGAAGTGAACACTTAGATTTCCCAAAGTTCCACGGCCTAAAAAGCTATTTCTGAGAATTCTGGGAGTTGAAACCTATGCAACTGGAGGCCATTGCTTTGGGCTTCTTTAAAGCTCAGGAAAGTCACTTTAATAAACATGTGATGAATCAGAATAATTTGTCAAAAGCTGTGGTGAAATCCAAATTTCTTTACTACCGGTTCTGTGGGCGTGGCTTGGTGGGCGTGGTGTGGCTTGGTGGGTGTGGCAGGGGAAAGATACTGCAAAATCTCCATTCCCACTCCACTCCAGGAGAAGGATATTGCAAAATCTCCATTCCCACCCCACTCTGGGGCCAGTCAGAGGTGGTATTTGCCAGTTCTCTGAACTACTCAAAATTTCCGCTACCGGTTCTCCAGAACCTGTCAGACCCTGCTGGATTTCACCCCTGGTCAAAAGGTTTCTGGCTGTAGAACATGGATTCTGAAGAAGTCTTGCTTGGTCCTCCCAGCCACTCTCTTTTTATTGACAAGCCAATTTGTATAACTGAAACATGATGGTGATGAGCTGTGTTCTGAACATCTGGTTAAACTCTAGAATTTTCTGGCACATCCTTCAAAGTTTGACAAAAGAAAATAGGTGCAGTGGTTTCAATTACATGAACAAGGGACTCAAGGCATAGCAGACCAAATGAATAAGTTGCATGGCTGGGGCTACAGTGGAATATGCACTTAAGAGATGCATTTTCCCTACAGACAGGGAGACATATTTTACCATTTAAATAGCTGAAGCTGTATGTTTTTTAATTCCGCACTGTGTCTCATATTGGAACAAATTTGAAAGTTCATCGTGTTGATAAAATTGTGTTGCTAGTTAAGGTGAGAGTGAGACTGACAGATATTTTACATTATATATATATGTAAGTAGAGTACGAAGACTTACGAAGAAGTAAGAAAATTGATATATATATATATATATATGTATAATGGAGGCTTACATGTTTTAATACATCAAAAATAAAAATACAGGCTGTAGATTACATACTCCTACACCATAGAAACCACTCATAGAAGGCAAAAAGTTTATAGTTTATTGAAAACTTTGCTAAGCAGACCATAAAAAATGCATTTATGTTTGTGAATATTTCATATTGGATATAATTTTGGAAACATTTTAGTCATTCTGGGACTGGGAGGAAGTTCTAAGCATTTTCAATATGGAACAAATGCTGCCACTAGGAAATATATTCTTACTTGTAGTTCCTTTAGTGCTGCTCCTTGCTTCTTGTGCAGCTGTTGGGATTCCTAGGAAAGTGACCCAAGAGCATAACATAAAGCAGATTTCCCCTTGTGTGGGGAATCTGGCATCATAAGCTTCTAAGAATCTAAACTCCTGCAGTCATTGACAAGAGTGCTTTGACCTTGGAAAAGAGGGAGGGGGAAAGAGAGAGGTAGGGAGGGCGGGAGAGAGAGAGGGAGAGAGAAAGAGAGAGAACAAATGAACGAATGAATGAATGAATGAACAACAGAGCAGACTTGAAAGCTTGGGTCCATGAGATTAAACTCAAACAATAACTTTACCTTTCAACAGCTGGTATCTTTGGTTTCCTCTCATTGGAATCAAACTAGGATAAGTTCAGCAGAGACCCAAAGGGAGAAAGAAATGCTGTTCTGACAAACCAGAGAGAAAGTTGCTTATTACCCACATTGGATTTTCCTTGTCCTTGCTAACATAATTAATACGAATGCTAATAGAGCTGTGCAAAGCATTTGAAAAGGATTCTTTGAAAGCACGTTGTCATTAAAGCATCTCTCCTGAAAGGGATAAGGCTCCTGCATTTTTTCCCTGTGGCTACTTCAAAAGCTGTTCCCAATTGTATGTGTATGTGTGGCACATTGCATTTGCAGATAACACTGTTGCTGGGATCAACAGTAACGTAAAGCAACTGACCTGCATACAATGTAGACGTGACCACAGACAGCTTTTGAAAAAACCATCCTGGAATCTACTGAAAGATACAGCTGCTTAATCAAGAGCCTTGATAGTACAGTGGTTTGGTGCACCCTGTCATTAACACAGCTGCCTGCAATTTCTGCTGGTTCGACTCTCTCCAAGGCTCAAGGTTGACTCAGCCTTCCATCCTTTCTAAGGTAGGTGAAATGAGGACCCAGTTTGTGGGGGCAATAAGCTGACTTTGTATAAAATATACAAAAGAATGAAGGCTATTGCTTAACGCATTGTAAGCTGCCCTGAGTCTCCGGAGAAGGGCAGCATATAAATCAAATTTAAAAAAAAAATTTTTAAGGGAGATGTTTTGCTTGTGTCAATGCACCTTTTGAAAAACCTCTTTAGGTTTAGTTTCTAAACTTCTTTAGAAAACTTAGCGCAGCTCTAAAAAATGAGCTATTTCTTGCACAAATCATAAAACAGAAAGATTGAAGCTTGGGTTTGGCACCTTCAGAGGATGAATAAAACAAGAAGGGCATGAGAGAACCAGGCTCAGAAAACCAGAATTGTTCTGCCTTCTCCATTGTCTGAAGCAGCCATTCTGAACCTGGTATCTTCCAGATATGCTGATTTTATCTTTCATCATCCTCACCAAGCTGTGTGGCCTGGGAGCAATGGGAATTATAGTGTAACACATCTGAGAGATTAGCAGGTCAGACACTATGGTCTAGAGGGACTGGAAGCAACCTTTGCTGCTGTCCGTGGCTCTACAAGGTGCACCAACTCTTGCCTAGAGCCAATTGTGTGGCTGCAGGAAGATGAAGGAGATACAAGGAGAAAATGTGTCTGGATCAGTTTAGTATCTGAAAAGACATTATTTGCTATATAATTTATTCCCCCTCTGGCCCCAAGCATCCATTTCGTTCTGTTTGCCACTGTCCTTTCTAGTTTTAGGCACCTTGGGAAAACATAAAAACACCCTCTCCCTCTCCTTGAATAAATTTCTTGCCTACAGTGCTCCTGGTTGTCATACTTGGAACTGTGGGATTCTCTCTCTCTCTCTCTCTCCCTCCCTCTCTGTCTCTCTCTCTCTCTCTCTTTCTCTCTCTTTCTGTCTGTCTCTCTCTGTCTCTCTCCCCCTCCCCCCCTTTTTGGCAGTAGCAGGCCTGATTGCAAAAAAAAAAAAAAAAAATCCATTAAAAATTTGTGACCGATGAATAATAGAAATTTTAGTCCTTTGATTGCATCATTGCTCCATATAAACTAGCTCAAATGAGATCTGTGGTGACCCAGAAAATGATCATTCTTAATAAATCATAATCATAAAAATGAATTAGTACTACAGCCCAGCCCTCCAGAGATCCCTATCAGTGTTGTTTTCACAGGGAATAATTCAGCAGGTACTTTCGCCCTGACCCAACATCACACCTTTTCCTCTGGCTTTTTAGGTTTAGGTTTTATTTGATTTATATACCGCCCTACTCCCGAACGACTCAGGGCAGTGAACAGCCACAAGATAAAACACATAAATACAAAATTTAAAAGTAGAATAAAACCGAATTGAACAATTTGGCCCAAGACAAATTTAAAACACCCCAATTATTAAGAACAGATTAAAATTTACATTTTAAAAGGGAAAAAGGAAAAGTTAGGCCAGGCTGGCTTGATGGAATAAAAAGGTCTTGAGAGTGCGGCGGAAGGTGCGCAGATCCAGGATCCTCCGTATCTCCGGGGGGAGCTCATTCCATATAGTAGGTGCCCCCACAGAGAAGGCTCTCCCCCTGGGGGCCGCCAGTCGACATTGTTTGGCTGACAGCACCCGGAGGAGCCCCTCTCTATGAGAGCGTACCGGCTGGTGGGAGGCTACTGGTGGCAGCAGGCGGTCCCGTAAATAACCAGGTCCTAAGCCATGGAGCATTCTAAAGGTGGTAACCAAAACCTTGAAGTGCACACAGAAGACCACTGGGAGCCAGTGCAGCTCGCACAGGAGAGGTGTTACATGAGAAGGCCATGTCGCTCCCATAACCACCCGCACGGCCACACTCTGCGCCAGTTGGAACCTCCGGGTGCTCCTCAAGGGGAGCCCCATGTAGAGAGCATTACAGTAGTCCAGGCGGGAAGTGACGAAAGCATGGGTGACCGTGTGTAAAGAGTCCCGATCCAGAAAGGGGTGCAACTGGAAAATCAGGCAAACCTGATGAAAAATCCTCCCGTTCACGGCCGTCAAATGCTCTTCTAAAGACAGCCGTGAATCCAGGAGGACGCCCAAGTTGCGAGCCCTCTCTGTGAGGGCCAGCAATTCACCCCCAATAATAAAATATTATTTTATTTTAAAATATAAATAAAATATAAACACAAGACCTCTGGCAGTTAAATCATTCTGCCAAGGATCTTGTTGTGATCAGATTCAGGCTTTTAGTCAGTTTAGTCAGTTTGGATAGAATGGAACTTTTGAGGAACAAATTCAAGTGGTATTCCGTTTTCCTGAAAAGAAAAGCTGAGATGTTTGTATGAAGTCATGGGCTGCTTGCTTTTTCCTTCTTCTATAGGCAAAAATTTCCTACTCATTCATAGTCATATAGCCCTCTGATCAGGGAGTGCTGCCTCTGCACAAACCTTTCACAGAATTAGATATTTGGAAAAAGACATAAAGGCAATCTAATACAACCTTCGTCTCAGTGCATGGAACTGGATCAAAGGATGAGGAAGAGTCCACCACTATTTTGGGTAATTGGTTCTACTAAGGTGACCAGATTTTAACATTGGTAAAGAGGGACATTGTGGGCGTGGTTTATTTTGTGGGCATGGCTAGCTGGTCATGTGACTGGGTGGGCATGGCTAGCTGGTCATGTGACTGGGTGGGTGTGGCTAGCTGGTCATGTGACCGGGTGGCCATGGCTATGCGTATAGGGTAAGGTGAACAGATTTTAACATTGGTAAGAAGGACACCATTGTGGGCGTGACTTATTGTGTGGGCGTGGCTTGGAGGCCATGTGACTGGGTGGGCGTGGCTAGCTGGTCATGTGACCGGGTGGCCATGGCTGTGTGTATAGGGACTACTCAGAGGGCTGAAAAGTCATTTCTGACAGGTCCTCACACTTTTGACTGGTCCTCACACTTATGATCATCCTCACATTTATGCCCGTGCAGCATTCTTAACAACCATGTCACTCATTTCACAACTGCTTCTCTTCACCATGATGACAAGATAGGGCAAAAATGTAAAATGTGAGGACAGTCATAAATTCAAGGACTGGTCAAAAGTGTGAGGACCAGTCAAAAATAACTTTTTCAGCCCTCTGAGTAGTCCATATGCATTAAAGGATACAGCAATAGAGAGGGATGAAGGAATGGAAATTAGAGTAGGAGTCAGGGTAAGAGAGGGAGGAAGAGAGGAGGAGAAGGAGAAAGGAAGAGGAAGTAGGGAGGAGAAAAAGAGGGTGGGGGGAAGAGAAAGTAAGAAGGAAAGAAAAGAGAGTGGTAGTAGGTTTGAGGAGAAAGATTGCTGTACAATAAAAAAGATGAAAGGGAAGAAAGCCAATCCCAAGCAAATATAAAGATATTAAGATTAAGAATGAATTGTTAAACTTTAAAGAATAAAAGAGAACAAATATGAATAAATAGCAATACTTAGAAACACACATACAAACATGCAATGTATTTTCTTTGAACAGAATATTTGGCTGGTTCACAAATTTAAACAGCGTTTAGTCATTTCAATTAAATTTACAATTTCTATATTTCCTTTTTGCCATATTTATTCCTCATCTATTTTTTTAAAAAAACAATATTACCCTTCATCCTCATCTCTAATCTTAATCAAATTCAATTTTTCCCTTCTATTCTATATTATACCCCTTCCCATTGTCATCTATTTTTATATCCATCCTCACATTGGTTAATTATGTAATTATGTAATACAGTTGTTTAATACAAATTCAACATTTTAATATAAATCAATTAGTTATATAACTATCTTTTTTGTATATTAATCAATATGAACATGAATATTCCAATTATTTCCATGCAATCCAATTTCTTACAAATCAATTAATTATATTTACCAATAATAATAAACCAAATAATTTCCCCCATATATTCCTCCAAACCACAACTTAACCATTTCTGCTTTCAACACAATATACAATTATTAATAGTATCTCAATTATTACAATTCCCTAGTTAAATAGAGCTTTTTTTCTTTTGTGTTTTAAAATCTTGAACTCTCCTCTTTTGCCCAAAATTTCCCATTGTTTGCAGTTTTGTACCTACCTTTTTTGGTGAGGAAAAAGAAAAAGAAAAAGAAAGAAATCTCTCTCTGCCTCATTTTGTCATGTTGCAGGTTTAGTTTCGCTTTCGCCTTTGTTTTCAGTATAGCTAGGGGGGGGAAATCTGCTCCAGGAACTTTTTGCAGCTTTTTGCAGCTAATTAACCTAGCGGAAGCTGTTAACAGGGGCTGTTTTTTCTATTTTTGCAGGCATGGGTCTATTCATTTTTTTTTAACACTGATCAGCTGTAGGTCGGCCCTTTGAAGCCCCGCGGCAAGAGTTTAAAGAGTTTTTTTTCCCTCTAGCCATCAGCGGGGATTCAGGAGGCAGAATGAAAAATCGGGACTTTTTTAAAACGCCGCGGGACGCGGGACAAATTGCTCAAAAGCGGGACTGTCCCGCCAAAAGCGGGACGTCTGGTCACCTTAGTTCTACTGATGTGGAATTTCCACCTAACTTTCAAGCGGAGACTCCTTCCTGTAACTGAACTCATTATTCTCTGTCCTATATTCTGGGTATCTTTTCAGGTTCTTCCTTCCTTTATGTTCTCCAAACTAATTATTCCCAATTCCATCAATCTCTTTATGGTTTTTGTTTCTAGTCTTGTGACTCTCCTTGTTCTTCTCAGAACCTGTTTCAATTTATTTGAATCTTTTTCAAACCGTGGTGCCCAAAACTTGCCAAAGTACTCAGGATGGGTTCTGAAAGTTGATTTCTAACTCAAAATGGGACATGGATTAATGTAGAATTATTTCTTCTCAATGAAAGCCAGCTCAGTTGTTAAAGTATCAGGTTAGAAACCAGGAGAAGGTAAATTCCAGTTCGTTCTGCCTTACATATGAAACCAAGCCAGTCACTCTCTATCAGCCCTAGGAAGAAGGCAATAGCAAACCATTTCTGAAAATCTGTAGGGATTTGTCTATGAAGTTCCTAGGAACAAACACTGGTTCAAAAGTATTTTTTTTAAAAAAATCCTCTTATGCTAACTAATGATTTTATTGGGTTAGTAATACTCAGTCGGAATTTGATTTCCATGACTGAGCAATTTTTTAAAAACAAAAACTGGGACTTCCTTCTAAATTACTTGAATCTACCTTGACAATCCATGCCTAATCCACTCCATGTCACAAATTCACAGCAGTGCTGTGATAAGAAGCATTCTCCACTGAACTTAAGTTTTAAGCTTTTGGCCTATCCAGCTTTGATCTGGGCTTTCCTTGCCCAAATTCTGTGCTACCCATATTTGAGAGGGTAGGAAGCTGTTTACCAAGAATTCCTCTCCTCCTTCAACTTTCCATATCCTCCCTCTATGCAAATCCCTTGATGTGATATTTAACAATATTTATCAAATTTATATGACTGTCCATCTCACTCAAAGTGACTCTGGATGACATACAATAAAACTGGCAGCTAAAACAGTCAATAAAACCAGTTAAAAACAATAAATTAAAGTAGATTAGTAAATAAACATGTTCTGAATAAAGAAATTTACTATGAGGAAAGAAATTATATATAATATGGTCAGCACACAAGCTCTCTATTACGAGGGAATCTACAGGCTAGCTGAAAAGTTAACGTTTATGAGATTTCATCTTCTAATAATTTCCAAAACTCCTTTTGGAAGTGATATGACATGGAGAAAATCCAGTAATGACAAAGATCGTCTTGTCCTTTAGCATTGAAGGGGAGCCATACTTTAATGTAAAAGTATTATGCAGAACCACAGAGGCTGTAGGCAAGGGAGGCATTAATTTAGTTATGGAAGTGCTTAGATGAGCATGGAATTATGGAAAGAGATGGCTGTTCATACCCTTATGAACCGTGAGAGTTACAAGGCTTCTTTCTGCTTTAACATATCCTTGCTGAATTGAGATGAATACCCTTTGGGACTAAAATATATAAAAAGACATCACCAAATATTATTATTATTGTTGTTGTTATTTTCTTTTACTTAAGACATAATATATTCTAAGTAAACTGCAAAAATAACTACCTCATCTATCAACATAAAACCAAATGACAGGCTGCAGAGTAATTTATTAAACCATGCTAGTGTTTGGCTCCGTTGGGGAGAAAATGATCCAGAATGCCCTTTAGTATTAACTTGCAAGCTGTGTAACTGCTTTCCTTATACAATGCTAGCTTTCACATTTAATTTTCTCATTAAAAAGAGAGAGTGAGAGATCCCCCTCTGGCTTTTTTCCCCTTTAGAGGTGTTGATTGAAGAATACAAAGGCTAGGATTTCTTGAATGGCAGTTTATATCTTTGATGTCATTCAAACATTGCCTGCGAGATGTTATCCTAAAATTAATTATCTCCAGTGCAAAATGTCCTTTCTGTTTGTTTTTGTCATGATGATTGTCTTGCTAATTGGGTACTCAGCTACTCATTATGGAGTTTCTTTCAGTATCAGTTTGAGTTCCTTGGAAATGAATTTTTTTTTTTAGCTCTGTGCTAGCTGTCAATCTAAATGACCACAGAGGTCAAAATTGCTGCAGGCCAATGGACTGAATAGAGCTTGGAACTGAACTGGAGAAAGAACTAACGATGTGCAGTATCTAAAATTATGTTCACAGACGAGGGCAATGAATAGCAATGAAACGTGAAGGGCAGCCAAACCATTCCTAGATATTATTTCATTTGTCCACCTTAAAATTTTATCTCTGCCAATAGAAAATTAAAGATATGTCATTAAAATATAATCTTTTGAATTTTTAAGTCCTTCCCTGTTTCCCAGTTTCCCGGAGGCATCCTTGAATGGTGTTAGTATTGAATATTATGGGGACTAAACATATCTTCACCACACACTTGCTTCTGATTGGCCATGTGAAGGCCTTAGCTACAAAGTTCCCAACACATAAAATTATTTAAAGGCTATCACTAGCATAGTTTTTCACTACTTTTATAATTATATAATCCTCTAGTTGCTGTGAAGAGTCCAGCATCAAGCTGATCTGTCCCATTTCTATAAATGATGAATAACAGAATCATAAGATTCATGCATTGGAAAGTCAACAAGCCCAGCTCCCAGCTAAGTATACACATTTGCTAAACGATCTCTCCAGTAATGGTCATTTAGCATCTGTTTGAAATCACTAAGATATCAAGATATCAAGATATTCTTTGTTCTAGAAAGACTGTTCTATTTCTTAACTGTTTTTGCCATTAGGAACTTTCTTCTAATAGCCCAATTCTCGTTTCCTTTAATTTCAATTTATATGTCTTGTTCTGTTCAGTTGTAAGGAAAATAAATCTCTCTCTTCTTGCACAACTAGGCCTTTTAAATATTTTAGACTATGTTGTCAACATTCTGTGTAGAGAGGAGGTCAATTCTCAATGTCAACTCAACATTTTGACACAGTGGATTAGAAACCAAGAAAACCTGAATTTTAGTTTTTCCTTAGGCACAGAAGCTGGCTGGGTCAGTTGTTAGCTTTGGGTCAGTCATTTGTTCTCAGTCCAACTCACCTCACAGGATAGTTGGGGAGAAAATAAAAGGTGGGAGTCTTTTGTACATTCCCTTGAGTTGTGCAAAAGTAAAGCGGGATATAAATATAATGAAACTGTGTCTTCTTTTCTACAAACTAAAGATGTTCAATTCCAGATTCCTATAATATTCCTCGGCAGCTAACTGAAAGTAACATGAAAAGAGATGTCTGCTTAATTATTCAGTGATCAGAACAAAGGTTAATTATAAAAAGATCCAGCAAGTCTATAGCTCATATCGGCCAGAAGGGTCTCTTGCTAAATAGCATGATAAACTCACTTTTTAAAGTCTCAAAGCTGCTTGCAGTTAAACACAATGTTAGATGGGTAGAGTTATTAGTGTAACCTTTCCCAAGGTGTATTCTAGCAATTTTATGCTCAGGGCTGCTGAAAAAGTGAGATGGGACAGGAAATGAAATTATTTGATTATCAATAGTAGCCACAAAATGACTCCACCCTGCTGTCAAAATCATACTATTAAATGAAAATGTGGGGTATAATGAAGTAGGTTTTTGTGCAAAAAGACTGCAAGCATTGGTTAATTTGGCATTCAGATCAGTTTTCTTTTCTTTTCTTTTTTAATTTGATTTATATGCCGCCCTTCTCCGGAGACTCAGGGCGGCTTACAATGCGTTAAGCAATAGCCTTCATACTTTTATATATTTATACAAAGTCAGCTTATTGCCCCCACAAACCAGGTCCTCATTTCACCTACCTTAGAAAGGATGGAAGGCTGAGTCAACCTTGAGCCTTGGAGAGATTTGAACCAGCAGTAAATTGCAGGCAGCTGTGTTAATAACAGGATGCTTAGACCACTGTACCAGCAAGACTCTTCAGATGTTTTTAATAAAATGACAAGAATGTAGAACACCTTTTCTATTTGGGGCAAACCTCCCCCACCCCCGGATTTAAAGACTTCATTCCAGGATTCTCAACAAAAGCCATGCTGACTAAAGATGAAATTCCCCACATTTGAAAGCTACATAAGGTCAGGAAAGGTAACTATATTCTATCCATCCAGCCTTCTCTTTTTGACCTGTATCATTTACAACTTGCTCTCCCAAGCTTAGTACATACAAAATCCTAGACTACTTTTGCTCTCCCTCCCTCCTTCAAACTTAATAATTTAAAAAAGGGTATATTTAATATTTGGTTCAGATTGGCATGTCTTGGAAGAGGAAGAAAAACAATTCCTATGCATGTAACTAACCATTTTCTGATTTACATGTTCACTCAATGTGAACATGTGTAAACATGTTTAGATAGTAGGAATCTGCAATAAAATCTTGCAAAGTTCTATATAAAAGAACATTACTTCAAAATGCAGTCAATCAACTGTTCCTTCCAACCATGAAATTCTGTTGTGTCTCCTTGTAAATCCTTCCCATTTATTGCCTTGCTTGCTCAATCATCATTGTGCAATACTGGGAGGGGGGAATGGGAATTGAGTTTAAACTTTTAAACATATTTTTCTTACATTTTTCCCCTTACAATTAAGAAAAAAAGTCATTTTTAAAGTCTTTAAATTCTTTTGCCTACGGTTGTCAACACACATCACTCAGAAGTTTAGGTGTTATCTTTATTTTTTATGAATAATTTCACATTTTCAAAATATAGTGGTGCTTGTGGTTTCTTTAAAAATGCATAATAGACAAGTTCTTTTTGGATCATTTGGGCAGATAATTATAAGCACTATTGGAGAACATTTGAAAAGACAACAGTATAAGCAAGACTACACATGAAACCACATAAATTTGGGTTGCCTGAATAGAAATACCCCTTGGGCATCAGATACTTTCTGATACACTTTGTCTTTCTATGTGGACAACCTCCAGCCCTCAATCTCTTTTGATTTGTCAATCTTTATAGAAGGTGTTAACAAACATTTAAATGAGTCTCTGATGACAATCACAACCCAATAAAGATGCTATATGTGCTTTTTGATTTGTTGTTCCACCCATGAAATAATCATATCAGAGTTCTTTCATTTTTCCTTCTTGTTTGGAATCCAGAGACTGGTTTTATATTACAGTTGATCCCAGCGGCATGTGTTGGTACACAGTTTAGTTTTCATATCAGGCATGAAATGAAAGAACATAAAAGATGGACTCTCCAATACATCTCCTAAAGGCATCAATATTTCACACTACTTCTTACTCAGTGCATGTTAACTTCCCCTTGCAGTCCCTTCACAGTCACTGTTGTTATCTGTAGATATGATTCTTGTTATAAGGTCATGGACAAAAGTCACAAATTAAAAAGTAGCAGCATAATCCACTGGGAAATTCCTGTGTGCTAGTTTTATTGAATGTGCATCTAGTACAAAGAAGGGCTGTCAACTTAAATCTTATCATGCCCCACATCCCAGTGACATGCAAATAATTGCATATCAGATAAGAAGGAAAAATAGTCACTTTCTTGCAACGGTAATAAAACAGTGCGGAGACACTGTGGGATACTCATTTCCTGAAATACTGCATTATTTTTAACTTGGTTTTCCTTGCTAGGAATTCTAGGATGTTGGAAAGTTGTGCTGCCCCTGTAGCGGGAGGTGGATTATTTATGTATTGAGCCCTCAATTTTTTTATTCTAAAGAGAAAGGAGATTCAGGTCCAAATTAATGAAATTGGGGTAAAATGAAATTTTACAATGTTTTTGTGAAATGGCCCAATGTTATTTTCCAAGGAATTTTCTGATAATAGAAAGTAAATGTAAATTGCATTGAGAACCAGATATCCATAATACTGACATCTTTAATGCTGCCCTTTTCCACCTCTCTCATTCTTATGCATTGCCTTCAAACCTCTATGTATACTTTTGAATAAATTATCTTTTGTGCCTCCTGGCTTCTAAAGAGCAGACATACACAGGTCATGTTTGCATACTTGTTTGCATATTTACCTGCTGAATACTGGTTTAGAAAAGATTAGTTTTAACCAAAACAAATAAGAAGCTTCAATTTATTCTGGATTTCCAGCAATATAACTGTCTCAATCCTTTTCCATATGATTCCCCCCATCAACATTTGGTAGGTTGCTTTCCTAGATGACTCATAGTGAGAAAGAGAAGAGCAGGTTAAAAGTCTGTAGATTTTCTCAGTCATCCAGGTGATACTTGTCCCAAAAGTTCTTTTTCAGGAGGCAACTCGACTTTCTTGTTTTTTCTTTGAAGACGTTTTTCTTTTCATCCAAGATTCTTCAACTCTGACAGGATAGTGGGAAATGGAAGGATTTATATGCCTTGAAGACAGCTGGTCATTTGCAACCTTTTATGGGATGGTTGAAGCACTTGGAGGTTTATCTGTGTCTTCAGGCTTTTCAAAGAAAGTCCAGTTGCTTCCTGAAAAAGCACCTTTGGGAAAGAAGATAGAGTTGCTTGTAGCTTAAGCAGAAAGAAAATGGAAGGAGCATTGAAGAGACAATGAAAGACGGGTAGGCTCTTCTAAGCAATTTCCTTTATTGTTCCTCACTTATAAACAGAAATCTTGCCAAAATTTTACCAAACTAAAGCAGACAACTTGCACCATAAAATATATACTCTGGGAACTATTAGGAAGGAGTTGTCTTAACTCTCTTTCACTCATCTAAACTGTGCTGTCTTTTGCTCCTGCACTGCCCTCTCTCCTGGGAATCTGCACAACATTCTCTCAGAATATCCAGCTACTATGGCAATGGTAGTTCTGAAGTCAGTCCAACTGTATGTCCAAGGAGTCTGATCTTGATCTTATATTTGGCTGTACCTGGATAACCATGAAGCAGAAGTCTGGAATCACGTAGATATGAGAAATCTGCATGGAATGTGACTAAATTGCCATGGCCCTTAAGGCTGTTAAAACAGTGTCAGGGAAGTGCTGGTAGCAACTGACCAATGTCTCCATCTTGGGCCTCTTGGCTAATAGCCCCTGGAAGCAGTAGGTAGATGCAAATCTGATTAATCCATACATAAGAGCAGCCATGAAATAAGCAAAATGGACATTCCCCAGACTAGAGACGTAAGAAACCATAAACAGTGGTAAGAGACTGAATCTGCATGTTACTCCTGCTGAGATCATTGACAAGTGAGATTTATTTATTAATTCAGCAAATTAATAACCTAATCTTGTGTAGCTTCTTCTCCGGTAATATCACACTACTAACCAGAGCATACAAAATATTTGCTAGATCAATTCTCGAATACAGCTCATCTGTCTGGAACCCAACCTGCATATCAGACATTAATACAATTGAACGTGTACAGAACTATTTCACAAGAAGAGTCTTCCACTCCTCTGCTCGCAACAAAATACCTTATGCCACCAGACTTGAAATTCTGGGCTTAGAAAACTTAGAACTACGCCACCTTCGGTATGACCTAAGCGTAGCTCATAAAATTATCTACTACAATGTCCTACCGGTCAATGACTACTTCAGTTTCAACCACAACAATACACGAGCACACGATAGATACAAACTTAAGGTAAACCACACCAAACTTGTAGAAAATATGACTTCAGCAACAGAGTGGTCAATGCCTGGAATACACTACCTGACTCTGTGGTTTCATCCCAAAACCCCCTAAATTTTAATCTAAAACTGTCTACTGTTGACCTCACCCCATCCCTAAGAGGTCTGTAAGGGGCGTGCATAAAGAGCATCAGCGTGCCTACCGTCCCTGTCCTAATGTTTCTTCTATTTGTACCTATTTTATGTATCCAGTCCATGCTTATACTTATTACCAAATACGTTCTTGACAAATAAAATAAATAAATAAAAATTTATATGGCCATCCAACAGAGGCCTCCAGACCTTTTACAACTCCCATTGTATGAATTGTAAAGAGATTGACCACAGAAGTAACCAAAATAGCAATAAGAATAAGAATACAACCATATAAACCATCTCATGAGAAGGTGCAATGGAGAACCTATAACAAGATTCTGTTAATGTAACCTTACAATAAAATAGAATTCTGGGTATGCTTCTTGTCTGGACTACTTCACAAAGATGGCATTTATCTTGCAAGTCTGAAAGTCCCTTGCTACTTTTACAACCCAAAAAGCTGAGGAGGATTCTTTCTAACATGTTTGCCACATCATTGCTCTTCTTGATCGCTCATTAGGCAATAGTTGTTTCCTATAAAAGCATGGCCAAGGTATTGGAAGAACCATCCCATTGGGGAAGGCACGAAAGACACACCCTATGCCCATGATGGCGAACCTATGGCACGCGTGCCACAAATGGCACAGGTAGCCATATCAGTGACCACGCCAGCTCAGCTCTGACGTGCATGCGTATGCCGGCCAGCTAATTTTCGGGCCTTCTGGGCCCACCAGAAGTAGGGAAACAGGCTGTTTCCTGTCTCCAGACAGCCGGGAATGGGGGAAAGCCCGTTTTCTTTTCTCACCTGGCTCCAGATCCTCTCTGTGTGGAGGCTCTGGAGGCTGGGGACAGCAAAAAAACCCACTTCCTGTCCCACCAGGAGTTGAGAAATGGGCTGTTTCAGGCCTCCAGAGGGCCTCCGAGGGAGTGGGAAAGGCTGTTTTCACCCTTCCCAGATACACAGAGAGGATCTGGAGCCAGGTGAGAAAAAAAAAACAGGCCTATGGGCCATCGCATGCCAAGAGTGCGGGGGGAGGGGGGTTGTGCGTGCATGCACGGGGCTCAGCGCATAGAATTACGGGTGTGGGCACGCACACTAACCTTCCTTGCCCACCCCTCCTGGCACTCTATGGCAAAAAGGTTAGCCATCACTGCCCTAGGCCCTGTCAATCAGCGATTATAATCTAGAGTTTAGACCCATGATGGCGAACCTATGGCAAGTGTGCCAGAGGTGGCACGCAGAGCCCTCTCTGCTGGCATGCGTGCCGTCACCTCAAGTCAGATCTCTGTGGCATTTCTTTCGTGAGCTTCTGTTTCCCTGCAAACGATGAAACAGAAGCTCACGAAAGATCTTACCTCTTGCCATGCTGCCAGTGTTGGGATGCCCCACCTCCCACCGGCCAGCTGATCTTTGAGTCTCTCACATGTTTGTGCACATTCACATGCACATATCTTTCACTTTGGGCATGCACGCACGTGCAGTTTGAGCACTTGGTGTCTAAAAGGTTTGCAATCACTGGTCTAGATGGACTAAAAAGAAGGATGCCTTTTCTACAGCTGCGTCTGTCTTCTGCAGCACTATATTATCTAAGGTTGGTTGGCTCCAACTGTTTTGAAAAACCTTGAAGACCTGACAAAAATATAAGAGAATAATTTTGTCCATACTGCTGGTCTATGGTGTTTTCAAAAGTCACTTTTTGTTTACATGGGTGGAAAATTATCTTTTTAAATATACATTGAATTTATGTTTTTTTTCTTTTACTCTGTATCAGCCACCCAAACATCAGATGCTGTATAAATCAATTTAAATAAATAAATGTGGAGGCTTGTAGAAAATCCATAGTGAAATATTGTTTTTCTGAGTAACCAACCATATTTAACTTGCTTAGTTCTTACACTCCCAACATATCTTGATAAAATAGTGTTGTTTGGAGGCAAGTTAACAGCACTATTTATCAAGCTTTCTTGGGAGCATATGAACCTAGCCAGTTAATCAATAGATGAGCTATGCTAATTGCCCAAAGGTAACTATAAGAAAAATAGAATTGTTTGTTCCTTTAAAAGGTCCAAGGAAAATCTTTGTCTTGGGTCAGTGACTTATGTTGTGCAGCTTGCCATTTTGGGTGCCTCTAAATTGGCTGCTTTAGGCAAAGGTCAGACTGTGGTATTAATTACTTGCTATTACCTAGAAAATGTAATTTCACAGCCTCACAATGGGCTTGTTTTCTTCTTTACAGTGACTGACCACTGCTTGGTCATGAGAATAAAACACTTGATAAAAGTGAAGCCATTAACAGCAAGTAAGAGCTTTGCACTTAAAGCTTCACCAAAGAGCTTTGAAACATAGCTGTATCAGTGGTGGGTTTCAAATTTTGTTACTACTGGCTTGGTGGGCGTGGCATGGCTTGGTAGGTGTGGCTTGGTGGGCGTGGCAGGGGAAGGTTACTGCAAAATCCCCATTTCCCCCCGATCAGCTGGAACTTGGGAGGCAGAGAATAGATGGGGGCGGGGCCAGTCAGAATTTTTACTACCGGTTCTCTGAACTACTCAAAATTTCTGCTACAGGTTCTCCAGAACTGGTCAGAACCTGCTGAAACCCACCTCTGATCTGCATCTTCCACAGTCTTTTTCTTTTAAATTAAATCGTATGTATGGTGATCTTATGCCTTTCCTGAATTATCTGCACTTATCTCCCAATAAGGTCAAGTTGCTCTCAAATCCAGACTACTTTTCTTGACAATACCACGGAAATGACTTGAAATTACTTTCCTCTGTTGTTCTGATATCCCGTTCTGACCTTATAGCCCTGGAATTCTCTGACGGTCTCCAGAAATGTCTGCAGAATATGGGGAGAAAAGGAAGATGGTGGATGTTATGGTGGATGT
The DNA here is from genome assembly GCA_022577455.1 of Arizona elegans. NCBI lineage: Eukaryota > Metazoa > Chordata > Lepidosauria > Squamata > Colubridae > Arizona > Arizona elegans. The sequence continues at coordinate 63,185,735 of JAKOOJ010000008.1, forward strand.
TATGGTGATGATTGAAATACCACCCATTTTTTACATGTGTGTAGATAAATAATAGGGATGTGGTGGATCAGTGGCTAAGATGCTGAGCTTGTTGATCAAAAGGTCGGCAGTTCAGCAGTTCGAATCCCTAGTGTTGCGTAATGGGGTGAGCTCCTATTACTTGTCCCAGCTTCTGCCAACCTAGCAGTTCGAAAGCACGTAAAAAAATGCAAGTAGAAAAATAGGGACCACCTTTGGTGGGAAGGTAACAGCGTTCCATGCACCTTTGCCGTTTAGTCATGCCAGCCACATGACCACGGAGATGTCTTCGGACAGTGCTGGCTCTTTCGCTTTGGAACAGAGATGAGATCTGCTCCCTAGAGTCAGGAACGACTAGCACATATGTGCGAGGGGAACCTTTACTTTTACCTACATCAGGTGTCTGCAACCTGCAGCTCCCAAGCCGCATGCGGCTCTTTGGGCCCTCTGCTGTAGCTCCCTGTTGGATGATCTCATCACTGGCTGGCCCCACCCCTCGCCCTCCCCTCCCAGTCACTCCTCACCTGGTCTGAGAAGGTAAGGGCAATGGCGGGGGATGGAGAAGTGGCGGGGGCAGAGACAGAGAGATACAGAGAGAGGGGGAGAGGGAGGGAAGGGGGAGGGAGGGAGAGAGAGAGAGATGTCAAAAGGCTTTTGTGATTCCCATTGTTTTTTAACAACCGGTTCTCTACCCTAATGACCAGTTGGGTAGGTGTGGCTAGGGGGGGTGTCATGTGACTGGTGAAAGTGAGTGACGTCAAGTTGGGCGTGCCCACCAAGGTTTTCTGGCTCCCGGTGTTTTCTTTTCTGTGGGAAATGGTTCCAAATGGCTCTTTGAGTGTTTAAGGTTACAGACCCCTGATCTAGATAAATAATGGATGGAACCCCAATTGCCACCATTACAGCCACCATTTTGATTTCCTTTTTCCTTTTTACCATAACTACTGCACACCCCTGATGGTCTCCCACCCAGGTACAACTAGGCCGCAGCTTGTTCAGTTTCCAAGTTCAGAGAAGATCATTTTTCTATGCTGCAAATGAAAATGATCCAGAACAGATGTAGGCTTCAAGGTAGCTGAACTGTTAAATTATTTACAATGCTATCCAAACCGCATATGGAGAAAGATGTAAACAGACTAAATGATCCCACTGACAATATATTTTCCCTCCCTCTAATTCATACAATTGTCTCCTACATTTAAATAAATGTAAAATAAAACAATAAAACAATTTGAATGTTCTGCAGAAATACAGGCGAAGTAGAAAACCTTTCTTTAGCTTTGTTATGTCATGACAATTTCCTTATTAGTTTTGTTTTAAGAAAAGCGATGGGGCTGATTGTAAGTGAATTACAAGGTTTTAAGGCCCCAGTCAGACAAAGCATTTTGGGACTTGTATAAGCAGAGTAGAGCATGTGTGTGGTTTGTCTGACGTTTATTGGGCAACCTCCTTTAAAATTGTACATAAGCCTATGTATTATATCAAAGTCTTGGTGCTGGCACAAGCAAAAAGCAAATCTCATTTTCACATGTTCTTTTCCTCTATTCTTCCATAACAAAATTAGCAAAGTATTTGGCACATTTGTTTTTGCAAATGTTTTTTCCCCCATATGTTGCTCTGAGCTTTCATCAGCACCAGCTTCATTCTGGCAGACCAAATTGTCACTGTTAAGAATGGAATTATTTGCAAGTGAGCTGGCACCAGTATGTTTGATGTCAAATTTAACCTCTCTGGTATGCCAAATTTTACATCAATTGCAGAAAGTAACTAGCAACTTAATTTTCTCCACCTATCATAGTTGGTCCTTTTTCTACAACAAGAAATCCCTGTTCATCCGGACTAGTTCATGGTTTAAACCGCTTGGTGTTTTGAAGTTGACGAATATTGTGTTGCTGGTTTTATAGAAGTAGAGAGCACAAATTCAAAAAGAAAGATAACAATTTAACAATTATGATCCCTCTTTTTTTTCCTCTCTGGGCTTTTTCTTTTTTATATTTTTTGTATTGATTTTTTATCTTTCCATTTTATTTTTGTATTTTTAAAATTTATATTTTTATTAAGCTTTAATAAAAATTATTATTAAAAATGATTCTTGATTCATTCTAATTTAAAACTTTTTCAGAATTCTATAAGAGATGAAGGGATACTTAGATTTATAGTCCATTTGGACAATTCTCTGGGAGCCATAATTGGTTGCAGAGCTTTACTCTAAACAGGATAATGCACTGGCTTGCTTAATCTTGCTAATTCAATCTTCTCCAACCTGGACACCTTCCAGTTATCTGTGTTTTAGCTCCTATAATCCTCAATATAGTCCATGACTTATAACCATTCATTTAGCAACGGTTCAAAATTACAACAACCCTAAAAACATGATCATATGATCAAACTTTGGATGCTTGGCAATTGGCATGTATTTCCAGCAGTTGCACCTTTGTAGGGTCGCATGATGCCTATTTGCGATCTTCTCAGCCAGCCTCGGTCAAACAAAATCAATGAGAAAAGCCCAATTCACTTAATGACTGTGAGATTCAATTAAAGACGGCAATGATTCGTGATTTCAACCATAGCAAAATGGTTGTAAAATTGGGCATATGTCAGTTAATAACTGCCTTGTTTAGTGACAGACATTCTAATCCAACTGCTCATAGGTCGTCAGATTATCTGTAATGCCAGAGATCTGAAGGTTACCTTGACTGAGGAAGGCTGTTCTATTGAAGATATGTATGACAGCTCTCTTGTTTCTAACATAAGAGAACTAGAGACATCTACTTGACAGACAAAATTCTGTCAAGTGTGACAATCATATAAGTCCATTTCCCCCCCTACTACAGAAAAAAAGAACCCGCTCCCACAAAACACAACAAAAACACACCTTCTGTTATGGTACTCCTAGAATGTGAATATTTAGTGTTTGCTTATACCTCCAACAACTGAATCAAGCAGTAATTTCAGAAGTAATCTTTTCCTGAACCATCAGATAATTCTATTTGAAGCCTGAAAATTGGACAACAGAAAATGTGTTTGTTCCATCATTTATATGGTAGAACCCAGTGGTGGGTTGCCCCCCGTTTGGACCAGTTTGCAAGAACCAGTAGTAAAACCGGCGGGAGGCCCCTCCCACCATCCCAGATGTCGTTATCGGCGATCTGCGCATGCGCAGAAGCAAGGCGTGAGCGCGAGCGAAGCAAGCAGGAATGCACAATCCCGTTGCGAACTGGTAGTAAAGGTAAGTACAACAAACCCCTGGTAGAACCTATGTTTGCATTTTATTATATCATCACTTTTATTTCTTTTTCAGTTTAAACTAACACAATTCCTTTAAGTTTCATTATAAGATTTAATCTCCAGATTCCTCACCACCCCTGTCTTCCTCAAGCTTATGTTTACCAATACCTTCTTAAACTGCATCCAGAAATAGACAGATGATCCCACATGAGGATTGGTTAAAAAGAACTGAACTGCAGAGTTTCATTTTATAAGCCTGGTACTTTTGTTGGATTGCATTAGTTTCTTCAGTTACCACATTGTACTGACTCATGCCTAATTCTTAGTATATTAAAGTCTCCTCGCAGTTCTGTGCTCTTTGCAATTTGATGAGCATCTCCTTTAACTTTCATATTAAGACGCCACTTATTGAAATTCAAGTCAAATGCATCTGGTGATGGTGGGGCTTAAGAGACAAGACAAGAATGATAATTACCATGTTGTGAAAGGAAGCAGAACTAGTGCTGCTATATTTGTGCAGAGTTATTCAGGAATCTTTATGTCAAATGTTATGGGTAGAAACTTTGGCTGAAAATATCTAGCTACCCATTATTGCCATGGCAGCATAAATGATGTTGAGACACAACTCTACTAAAGAATTGTACATCACAATTCTTTTAAAAAGCACATTTATATATGAATCCTTCAACATACTGTGCAACCTATAATAATGTATCAAGAAGAATTGGAAAAATATTTAAACCTGTAATTACAAACAATTTAAAATGAATTAGAAGGCCTAGAACCTAGATGAATAGGCATGCTTTTGCCTAGCATTAAAAAGATTTACATGCAAAGCAGAACATTGGGGAAAATATTCTATAGCAAGATCTTACTATTAGAAGAATGATTTCTTCTGTTCACTGCATAATGCATTTCTAGAAAAGGAGGCATCAAAGAAGGCCCTCAATATGACTGCTTAAAGCTAGCGTGATAGCATGCAATGAGATATTGCTTCAGGTATTTGGATTACAGATTTTTTAAATTAATGGGTCCCATAAGTGTACTGAAAGTCAGTAAAACTATTTCAAGATCGCTGATTATAAAATTTGAAATTTTGGTTGCCATCTTCTGCACCAACTGAAGCTTGAAGTTTTAGCAAGGACAGTGACATGTAAAATCCACTGTATTAAGTTCAAATGGGAAATTATTAAAGCATATCCAGAAGGTTATTAGAATATACCCAGGAAAGAACACAAATGATGTATCAGTGTAATCTGGTATTGAGCCTCATTTGATAAAACTGGATTTATTAGAATTCCCTGTGTGAATATCTTCAATGGCAATATAACCTTGAACAAATCAAGTTGCATATCTATTTATTAGATTTGGGGGCCACCAACCCCAATACCCTCATCATGTAAGGCTTCAACTCAGTGGTGGGTTGCCCCCAGTTCAGACTGGTTCGCAAGAACTGGTAGTAAAACCGTTGGGAGGCTCCGCCCACTGACCCAGATGTCATCATAGGCAATCTGCGTATGCGCAGAAGAGTACACACGCGTGGGCACAATGCAAATCAATAGTAAAGGTAAGTAGAACCTGCCCCTGCTTCAACTAGAGTTTGTTATAATTCACGTAGTCCAAATGCCAGAGTCAGGCATGAGTCTAGCATAAGGTGACCAGATTTTAACATTGGTAAAGAGGGACATTGTGGGTGTGGCTTATTGTGTGGGCGTGGCTTGGAGGCCATGTGACTGGGTGGGCGTGGCTAGCTGGTCATGTGACCGGGTGGCCATGGCTGTGTGTATAGGGACTACTCAGAGGGCTGAAAAAAGTCATTTCTGACAGGTCCTCACACTTTTGACTGGTCCTCACACTTATGACCATCCTCACATTTATGCCCGTGCAGCATTCTTAACAACCATGTCACTCATTTCACAACTGCTTCTCTTCACCATGATGACAAGATAGGGCAAAAATGTAAAATGTGAGGACAGTTGTAAGTTCGAGGACTGGTCAAAAGTGCGAGGACCAGTCAAAAATAACTTTTTCAGCCCTCTGAGTAGTCCATATGCATAAAAGGATACAGTAATAGAGAGGGATGAAGGAAGGGAAGGGAAATTAGAGTAAGAGTGACGGTTAAGAGAGGGAGGAAGAGAGGAGGAGAAGGAGAAAGGAAGAGGAAGTAGGGAGGAGAAGAAGAGGGGGGGAAGAGAAAGTAAGAAGGAAAGAAAAGAGAGGTGGTAGGTTTGAGGAGAAAGATTGCTGTACAATAAAAAAGATGAAAGGGAAGAAAGCCAACCCCAAACAAATATAAAGATATTAAGATAAAGAATGAATTGTTAAACTTTAAAGAATAAAAGAGAACAAATATGAATAAATAGCAATAATTAGAAACACACATACATACAATGTATTTTCTTTGAACAGAATATTTGGCTGGTTCACAAATTTACACAGTGTTTAGTCATTTCAATTAAATTTACAATTTCTATATTTCCTTTTTGCCATATTTATTCCTCATCTATTTTTTTAAAAAAACAATTTTATCCTTCATCCTCATCTCTAATCTTAATCAAATTCAATTTTTCCCTTCTATTCTATTTTATACCCCTTCCCATTGTCATCTATTTTTATATCCATCCTCACATTGGTTAATTATGTAATTATGTAATACAGTTGTTTAATACAAATTCAACATTTTAATATAAATCAATTAGTTATATAACTATCTTTTTTGTATATTAATCAATATGAACATGAATATTCCAATTATGTCCATGCAATCCAATTTCTTACAAATCAATTATTTATACTTACCAATAATAATAAACCAAATAATTTCCCCCATATATTCCTCCAAACCACAACTTAACCATTTCTGCTTTCAACACAGTATACAATTAATAATATCTCAATTATTACAATTCCCTAGTTAAAAAGAGCTTTTTTTTCTTTTGTGTTTTAAAATCTTGAACTCTCCTCTTTTGCCCTAAATAATTTTCCATTGTTTGCACTTACCTTTTTTGGTGAGGAAAAGGAAAATAAATCTGCTACCTAATTTTCCAACGTTGCAAGCAAACCGCAAAGCCAACAGCCTGTTTTACTTTCAGTTTCGTTTTGAGCTTGGTTTGCACAAAGAGGGAAAAAAAACTGAGCAATTTAGCAAGAGCAGAGCCCTGTGCAAATCAGCTGAGAGGGGGAAGCCGAGCTAATTAACGTAGGGCGGCCCTTTGAAGCCCCGCGGCAAGAGTTTAAACAGGTTTTTTCCCTCTAGCCATCAGCGGGGATTCAGGAGGCAGCCGGGAACCAGGAGGCAGAATGAAAAATCGGGACTTTTTTAAAACGCCGCGGGACGCGGGACAAATTGCTCAAAAGCGGGACTGTCCCGCCAAAAGCGGGACGTCTGGTCACCTTAGTCTAGCACTTTCAGAGCCTTCTTTGATTCAAACATCATGAAGGAATAAAGCTTCCTTAATGCTAGTCCAGCTCATTTTTTAAAATTCAAGATTAGACAAACAGTGATATGCCTTCTAAGAACCATTTCTCACCCATTCTTACATCCCCCACCTCTGTTTTTAGTTTCTTCTTTCTAGCTTAGGCTCAAAAATACAGCTGGAAGGAATCAAATGTCTGCCTTGCAAAACCTTTAAAGGGGTATGGCTCAGTCTTCACTTAATGCCAAAAGTATCTGGAAGACATTGAGATTAAAAGACTACATATAAAAGTAACTGCTCCATATAAACCAGAGAAATGTTATTTATTTTTGACATCTTTTCTCCAGCCAGAAACCAGTCCCTTCCCAGTGCAGTAATGGAAGCCAATTCTATCCAATCAACAACACATTATCAAGTGGCTTTGGATTGCTCTTAATCGTCTTATTATTTTACAGCTTCAAAGTTTGGGATCAATTTATTTAACAAGTCCTTTGGGATTGGTTTTATTCTAATGTTGAGTTGGCCTCCATCTGTTGTGAGCAAAAGGACGCCTACAACCAAAAGTTAATCCCAGCTGCTCCTTCCCTCCCATCACACTGCCCTGCCTCCTGTCTATCTGAAAGAATACTAACACCACCAAAAGTTAGTTTGAAAGTCATGGTAACCGTACCAGAAGGCAATAAAATAGTAAGGCCTCAATCTCTATATCACACTTCTAATGAAAAGTCAACATGAGGTCTGTCATTTATTTGCAGCTGATTTCTAGAGCATTAAATTGTGCAAGTCCTGAGACCAGGAAATGAATACTTCCTAATCAAATTATAAAACATTTAGTACATGGGCACCCACATCTACAGCTCATGCTCAGTTTCATATGTAAGTTATAAAAGTTCATTATACACAAATCTCTGAGCTCAAGATGTCTCTTGGGCTACCATCTCAGTTACCAACAGTAATTTTCATTTCATTTAATCAGGCTGACTTTTGGGCAAACATACATAGACTTACACTGCAAAAATCAGAGAAACAATGCTGAACCACATTCAGTCCACACTGATTACATTTTCAGTCATGCTGAGCAAATGTTTGAGTACAAAAATTAAGAACACAGGAGACAAAAGTAGCTCGCATAGACCTGATATCATCTCTTCATTCTTAGAAAAATACATCCCCATGTCTGGGGTAGCGTTGTTGTTAGGAATGTAGAAAACATTGGACATATGTACAAAAGTTTATAAATGTACCCAAAGAGCTACACTCCATCTTTCAATCTCTTACATCTTTCAGAAGGTCTAGGAGAGACATGATACTGTTGGTCCAATATTTGAGGGACTACCACAAAGATGAGGGGAGTCAACCTATTTTCCAAAGCACCAGAAGGCAAGACAAGAAACAATGTATGGAAACTAACTGAGAAGCAACCCAGGAGAAATTTCCTAACAGTGAGAACAATTAATCAGTGGAACAGTTCGCCTTCAGAAGTTGTGGGTGCCACCTTGCTGGAGGCTTTTAAGAAGAGACTGGACAGCCACTTGTCTGAAATGGTGTAGGGTCTCCTGTTTGAGCAGGAGGTTGGACTACAAGACCTTCCAACACTATTATTCTATGTTCTTTTATGGTTCTCATTAAAGAGCAGCTTATCCATGGATAAAACACACTTGTCTATAGCAGGAAGCCTATTAATATGAATTAAGATTGCCTTGTGACAATCAGGCTAGGAAATCAAATTCATATAAGCCTATACTACTTTTATTATAAATGTATGGCAATGGAATCTTGGAAGCCTGTATGTGTTTCTCCCCTGCATCTCTTTATCTTCATGAGAACTAGGGAAGGTCTTGTCCGAGATGTTTTCTCAGTTTACAGTTCTGCCCTAGACTCAGGTTTCCTAAATCTGACTGTTGTCTTGGCAACAGCACTTCCTTGTTCCTCAAGGCCCACTTATATCGGGCTGGAATGAGCACTGCTGGGGTTCTTGCTCACCTAGAAGTCTTTGCACACATACAAATATTCTCTGGTACAAAACCTTGCATTCTAAAGATGGAGGCTGGTTTTGACCCAAGAGAGAAGACCTACTTATTGCCCCTTATAGAGTGAATCTATACTAGCCTTAATCTGAGCTGGAATTTCTCTGCTCCAAAATGATCCACAAGGAGATCCCAAAAGATGAAATGGTCACCAAAGCTACTCAGTCATTGTCCCTGATCCTTGCTTACATTTGTTCTGTGCATGGTCTTTGCACTGCCATTTTAACCTTTTTAACCACTGCATGTAGATTATCCTTGCTTTCAAGGCCCATAGTGTATTGTTAGAGCAAAGCTAAGGAATATTGGGGAGGGGGAGGGGGGAAGGTTCCTTGTCTTTCTGCTTCTTATTGTATTGCAGGAAATGAATTAATCAGTTTCTCAATTGCCAGACAAGTTATAGTAAGAAATCATGACAAATGGACTTAAATAATAAAAATGAAGCTTCTGTTTATCCATATCTTGAATTGCAAAAAAAGTATATAAAATTCAGGAAACCCCTGATTAAATACTTCACCAAGTTGCAATGATCCACTTGGATGCATTTTGCAAGATATATCTTTTAAAAAGGTCACACCTGGGAAGGCAAGTTGCACGCCAGCTTTCTAAACTAACTGCAAACAAACAAGACAATCTGCTGCTGTCTGAATTTTCTAATAGAGTTTTCTGGCAATTCTATATATCCTTGGAGGTGTTTGTTCAATGCTAATGTTCTTTAGCTTTCTGGCAGCTAATTACATACAGGATCTTGGAACAGACACTCATTTCTTTTGACCAGAACTGCTGTAAACATTTCACCTGTTTTTTGTGATACATGATGTTTAGACTCCTTGTCATCCTGGAACCAGCTGAAGCTCCAGCTGCATTCTGCAAATTGATAATTCAAACAGCTGTTTGATTTGTTAAGTTAACTGTGCATAGACTCATATTATCAGTGTACTAATAACAGAGCAAGAGGTAAAGAGAACCTGTTGGATTCCCATTTTCATCAATCAAACCAGCCTGGTTTATGGTAAAGAATGCTAGTAGCATTAATAGAACATTGGAGGCTCCAGATTTCCCAACTCAGCAACATGATGATGAGGCCCAAGCAAAGCTCTTGCTTTCATTTTGCTTTTGTAAAGAACTTTGTAGGAAATTATTCTCTTCACAAATATGTCTCACTCCCCTTTTAAAGGCATATAAGAGCTGAACTGATTATTGACATCCTAATGACATATGATGCTGTTCCATTTCCAGATTTATTTTGGAATGGAATTACTTCATAATAATTATATCAATGTGTGTGTGTGTGCATAGCTTATTCAAAGGATAAGGGGAGCGATAAAAATTATGTACCATATACCATATTAGATTCTATCCAAAAAGAACAAATCTCCATCCATCTTGGAATACCTGCTGAGAATTTGTAAAAAATATAAAACTTGAGTGCTGTAGTTGGTCATAATTCCTTAATGTCTTACTTCCTTATTTATTTGTTTATAGAGTTCGGAGAATGTTCTGAAATAGCCATTGAAATCTGTGTACTAGGCTATAGCTTGGGGAACTTGTTGAATGGATTAGGAAGAGATAAGAATTAATGATATTAGGGACAGTTTCATAATTTTTCAAGGGAATTTGCACATACTGTCTGCTATTCCCAGGTGGACATGTATTTCCTTTTCAGGTGGAACAGATGGAAGTAAACACTGAGTTTAGGGATGTTAATAATCAAAAGTGCATTTTTAAATTATCATACATGTTACTGTGAGAAATGTTACTTTTGTTGTGGATATCTGAAACAGCCTGCCCATAAAATTAACAGCTAATTTTGGTAAAGAGCTGATTTAACATACATATTTTGTTCTTTACATTGTGAATACGTGTTGTTTTTTTTAACAGCTGTCATGCCTCTGAGCACACAAATATTGAGCCAGAACTTCAAAGTACTCTTACTAATAGTTTGGTATTCTGTAGATACACCATTAGCTTTCGTACATGCTTTTGTGGTAGTATTTATAATTCAGAAACCACACATTTTTCGTACACGCCCAGGAACTTGTTGAAATTTGAAAAAAACGCTCTAGGCATTGTTGTTATTTATTACTACCAACCTTCCTTCTCTTTAGGGTTTCAGAGCTTACTCAGGCAAGGATCCAATTTCCCAATCCTCTTCTGTAGAGTGTTAAAGTTTTTTGGTTTTATTCTTAAGTCTGGAAAATGACAGCCTTGTGAATTGTTTTTAATAAAAAATCCAAACAGTTTGCAGAGAAGTTGGCTTATGAAATAATATTAAATGTATAAATTGCATGATGGAACTGAACAATTTCTTGTCCCTCTCACTGTTTAGCAACAAATTACAGCCATTTTCTTTCTTTTTAGGTAATTTTAAAGGTGCATGTTATCATGGGCTGCTTTTTCAAGAACAACTAGACTCTAGTTAGAAGTTCTAGCTAGAGCTAGAAGTTGACTATAAAGACATAATTGATTTGATGAAAAAAAGTATCAAAGCATAAAGGATAGGGCTCAAATTATATTTTGGACACAATACGCAAAGACCTAGCTCTTTGAAGAAGTCTATAATGCTGGGATAGGAAAGATGGAAGGAAAGAGAAGAAGAGGTAGCCAGCAGCAAGATGAATGACCTCAATTGTAGTTGTGATAGGCATATTGCAGGACAATAGGGATCAGGTTGGAGAAAGATCCTCCTGAAAAAATCTGTGTGCCAATTTGATGGCATAAAGTAAATCAATCAATGAAAAAAACTAAAAGATAAGCAAACCTAGGAGCCCTGGTGGTTCAGTGGTTAGAATGTACTATTGCAGCCAAAGCTGTCCACAGCCAGGACTTCAATCCTGATGGGGCTCAAGGTTGACTCAACTTTCCATACTTCTGAGGTCAGTAAAATGAGGACCCAGATTGTTGGGGGCAATATGCTGACATTGTAACCCAGAGAGTGCTGTACAGCACTTTGGAGCAGTATATAAGTGTAAGTGCTATTGCTATTACTAAATGCAATGGAAGGGGGAAAAAAGCCCAAATAGTTACTGTCTGGAGCAGAAAAGGCATTACTTCAATATTCCTTGAGAAATATGAATCATGAATGTTCTTATGCAACATGACCACTGCAGAAAATGAAGTTTTAATTTTCAACCAAGGGATAATTATTTTTGCTACCGATTGTTAATAGTAGCAGTAACAACAGAAATATCCATTTTGAACTGGAATCCCCTGCACCAAAAAAGCAGGACCCCCGCAAAAAAGTTGCACATAACTTTTATAAGCCTAAAAGATAAGCATATTAATCTGCATAACAGGAATCTGATTTTCCAGATAGCTGTTCCTTAGACAAGGAAATGCATAAACATGTAGGATTTAATCTAGACATTCTATGAATGGTGTTTGTCTCATAAGGAATTCCTGTATAATAGAATAGAATTTTTTATTGGCCAAGTGTGATTGGACATACAAGGAATTTGTCTTGGTGCATACGCTCTCAGTGTACATAAAAGAAAAGCTATGTTCATCAAGAATCATAAGGTACAACACTTAATGATAGCCATAGGGTACAAATAAGCAATCAGGAAACAATATCAATATAAATCGTAAGCAAGCAATACAGTCATACATACACAAGTGGAAGCAGACGGGTGGTGGGAATGATAAGAAGATTAATGGTAGTGCAGACTTAGTAAATAGTTTGACAGTGTTGACGGAATTATTTGTTTAGCAGAGGGATGCGTTCAGGAAAAAACTGTTCTTGTGTCTAGTTGTTCTGGTGTGCAGGGCTCTATAGCATCGTTTTGAGGGTAGGAGTTGAAACAGTTTATGTTCAGGAAGTGAGGGGGTCTGTAAATATTTTCACAGCCCTCTTTTTGACTCGTGCAGTATACAGGTCCTCAATGGAAGGCAGGTTGGTAGCAATTGTTTTTTCTGCAGTTCTAATTATCCTCTGAAGTTTGTGTCTGTCTTGTTGGGTTGCAGAGCCAAACCTGACAGTTATAGAGGTGCAGATGACAGACTCAATAATTCCTATGTAGAACTGTATCAGCAGCTCCTTGGGCAGTTTGAGTTTTCTGAGTTGACACAGAAAGAACATTCTTTGTTGTGCTTTTTTGATGACATTTTTGATGTTAGCTGTCCATTTTAGACCTTGCAATATGGTAGAACCTAGAAATTTGAAGATCTGTACTGTTGATACTGTTTTGTCTAGTATTGTGAGAGGTGAAAGTATGGAAGGGTTTCTCCTAAAGTCTACCACCATTTCTACAGTTTTGAATATGATCAGTTCCAGATTGTTCCGGTTGCACCACAAGGCTAGTTGTTCAACCTCCCATCTGTATGTGGATTCATCAACAAGAAATCATACAACAAGAAAACCTCTCCCAAACTCTGATTTTCATGAAGCTACTTGAGAAGAACTCAGTGGAAGAACATGGAAAAGGAGCAGGGAGATTACAGGGCATAGAAGAAACAGTGAAAACCTCTCTTCTCCCTTAGATCAATGTTCCTTAGCCTTGGCAACTTTCAAAGTTCCCCAGCCAGCATGCTGAGTACACACATCTTAAAGTTTCTATAGTTGAGAAACACTGCTCTAGAGTTTAAATCTGTATTTTCTAATCTGGTGGGACCAATGTGTTGGCCTTAGTGAATGAACCTTCTGCAATCCACTTTTCCAAGACATCAGGAAATAACAGACTGGCGAAAAGTGTGCTACAATCTACCTATAACATATCATTGGACAAGTTAATAAATATGGATTGTAAAAATGTTTTTTTCAAGCAGTCAGTGATCAAGTGGAAACAAGATATGTTAGCATTTCACCTTTCAACATATTTGCTATAGAAACTTAATATCTTTATATTGCTGAGATTCATATATTTATGTACTTTATCTGCAATAGATATTCTACTAAATACTGTCTTGGTAGGCTTGATTCAGCCAAATATAGCATACATGAAGTACAGGAGCTGTAATTTGTCTGGGTTAAGGATTCTTTTGTGAAACTCAAGTCTTTATATAGGATATAGCTAACATAGTCATTGTGATTTTAAATTTATGGAAAGTTTTTTAAATGGCTGCAGCCTGTTGAAATTATACAACTCTGAGTGCTGACACATAAATGGCTCAATGGTTTTGGATGTAACATAGTACATCTAAGTGACTTTAAGATAAGGATGTAGGTCTCAAGCTAGTAGCTATTATCCTATTGAAACATAAACTGATGCTCAAAATGTCAAGGAGCAATGACCAGATTTTTATTAAACTCTGTTTATGATTGTAACTCAACTATATATTTTTTTGCATTTTAATGTGCATGTTTACTATAAATGGCAAATGTTACCAATTGGCAGGGACAGATCACATAACATGGTAGGTATGAGAAAAGAAATCAATTTATTTTTCTCTTTTTCTAAAATTAGTATGTTTAATTGCAGCATGGTTGATCAGATTGCCATACTTGGCAGACCTTGGCTTGGCTTGGAAGTGATGCAGGGATTCTGTCTGGTTCATCCTTCATTGACGGAATTCTACCAGCAAATATCAAGACAGGAAAATAGGCTGGGAAGTTGAAAACATCTCTAAATAAAGCAGTAGGAAATCACATAATCCAGTTTCTGAGAAAATTGCATTACTAAGTCAGTGTAATCAAACCTGATTTGAGGGTTCTTGATTTTTTTCCTTGCAATGTTATTGTTCTCCATTAGCACCTGTAGGATTTTCATTCCAGTATCAGAATTTTTGCAACAGAATTTAGGGAGAGAGACATCTAAGTACTCTGTGTCTTATCTGAAATATATAATTCCTTACATCCAATAGATGGCACTTGTATTTTTAAACCCTGCATGTTAAATGTCACTGTAATTTATTTTGTCTCTATATTCATATTTCATTTGATGATAATCCCAACTAGCTATTAGGATTTCCTCTGTTTTTCTACCTTAAAACACTGTCTACTGAATCAAAAATTGTAATCCTAGCTCAGTATAAAATAGTTTTTCCCCTCCAGAAGTCTGCTTTCTACTTTTCTCTTTCTATAGCATTCTTCTAGGTTGGATAATCACTGTTTTTAATTGCTTCCCCATGCAATCTTAAATTACAAGATAAAACAAACTACTTGTGGTTGATTATAAAACTGCTACATAGTGTTAAAATAAAAGCAGATGATAGCTGCATTTGGAAGAGATTGAAAAGCTATGAAAGATCTATGTCTATATGGATTTTAAAAGAAGTTCCAAGAAAAAAAAAAGTGAAAATAATTAAATGCTTACCTCAGCATAAACTTTGGAAGGGAATTTAACCACGGATTACTTTAGAGTAGCAACCACATTTTAATACAGAGAAAAACACTTTATCTAAATACAGTAACCTCTAATCTGTCCTTAAAAGCTGGTCAGAATCCAGTAAGGCTCTAATCAATTCAATCTCTAAAATTATTTAATTGTACGTGGCTTCATTGCAATCTGTTGACGTCTGAGTCTAGAATAAGGCAACCCAAGAGAGGGTGATATAAACAGTAACAAGAGCAGGTAATGACAAGTAGCTGAGCTGAATTTTCAAGTTCCCATTTTACTGTGAATGTAGAAGAACCTGTAGAAGAAAGAAGATATCAGGATCACCTTTATTTTTTAATTTTTTACACCAATTGGCTCCCAATATCTGGTCAGTTCATAGATAAAAACACACCAAACAATAACATAATACAAAATAACAACAAAAGTTGCTCCTCCTTCCTCCAAAATTCAAGAGAACAAGGTGGTAATTCCTCTGGGCCCGTTTGAAGAGGTCTTAGTGTACTGTACATAAGTCCATATTTAAATATCAATTTATTTTAACATAACATTATAAATTTTGTTACACAAGTCCATTAATTCAAATGTTGATTTTAATAGACAAGAAGCTATATGAAAAAATTATATTGACATAAGAAATGAAGAAGAAAATGTCTGGATGTGGCAGAATGTAGGTGTTCAAGTGACAAATCTTAAAAGATCCTGCAAATTACCCATACATTACCACAAGTTTACTTTTTTTTCAATAATCTAGGTCCAAAGGACTAACCTTACATATATATCACCTTCAAAGCGCTCCATGGCATAGGGCCTAGCTATCTTCGAGACCGCCTACTGCTACCGACGACCTCCCATCGACCCGTGCGCTCCCACAGAGAGGGCCTCCTCAGGGTGCCATCAGCCAGACAGTGTAGGCTGGTGACCCCCAGGGGGAGAGCCTTCTCTGTGGGGGCACCTACCCTCTGGAATCAGCTCCCCCCAGAGATAAGGAGAATCCAGGACCTCAGTGCCTTCCGTTGTGCCCTTAAAACCCATTTATTTAAACAAGCCGGGCTGGCTTAAGATGAAATTTTTAACTGTTTTAAATGTTTTAAACGTTTTAATTGGTAATGAGTTTTAATTGGGCCAAATTTATATATCTTTTAATTGTTTTTTAATATTTGTCTTGCATGTCTTTTTAATTCTGGCTGTACACTGCCCTGAGTCCTCAGGGAGAAGGGCGGTATAGAAATTCAATAATAAATAAATAAATAAATAAATAAATAAATAAACAAATAAACAAACAAATAAATAAATAAATAAATATATTTATGGCTTTCAGATTAGATAGAAATAGGCTAGATCAGGGGTGTTAAACTTGTGGCCCATGGGCCGAATGCATCACATGCTGGCCATGCCCACTCCCATTTTAGTGAGGGGGGGAAGTTGTGATATGTCACATGACAATGTGTCGTCACGAGTTGGGCTAGATCAAACATAACTATTAGTGAGATGGAATGGAGACAATCAAATGGAAGTGTACAGCAACTGGTTAAGCCATGGCAAGTGCTGTTGAACTGGCAGCTGGAGCAGTATCTCACAGTAATGTTATTAATTGCAAGTAGTTTTTTGAGAAGGGATAAAGATGTTTAGATCCCTTATTTACCTTGGCAGGTTATTTCTTACTGCAGAGTAAATGCTCTGACTTTTCCTCTTTTGGCTCTTGTATTGAAGGTCATCAGAACGCTGTGAAGTAAAACTTCTCTTTCGTTCTTTAAGACACAGCTTTGAAGGGATGCATCACACAAAGCATTATAGAAGCAGATTCATTCCTTCAAAGCTTTGTAGAGGCTAATGGGAGATTGGTCACAGCAGGTGGCTGCAGAGAATGATCATTAACTGATCTTGAAATAAGCTTTGCAGAAAGAGATCTGTTTAATACTTGAATGGGGAGTCGACCAAGAAATCCCAGGGCTATATGTATTATGAAATCACTTCCATAATACAGCCCAAAAACCTACCTGGATATAGACATATACTAACAACTTGATTCCAGTTGTTGATGGGATATAACTATTTTCCATAGGTAAATATGTAATAGGTAAAATAGTGTAAGCAAGTGCTCTATGGGATTTTATTTTATTTTATTTTATTTTTGCCATCCTTGCTTTATTGCTACCTTGTAATGTTTGCTGATAACTGTGTGTCTGTGTGACAGTTTCATATGGTCCTTTGTTCATTATCAGCCAAAATACAATGTTTATTTCCAGAAGTATTACATTTATATCCTGTTTTCCTCATAAATGCTAGATGAAATGTTTGATATACACAGATAGACGACTTATAACGGGCTGTCAAACTCATGTTGTCACATTGACTTCATGTGACGTATCGTGACTCCCCCCCTTCGCTAAACTGGGGATGGGCGTGGCCAGCACGTGACACATCTGGCCCGTGGGTTGTGAGTTTGACACCCCTAATTTATAACTTTCTAAACATGCACACAAACTGTTCGTCTACCATTTGTTAAATAGAAGTCATCACAACAGAGCTTCTAGTTTTTGCCATCCTGTTTTTGAAACAGGTTACAGCTGGATCAAATTGAACTGGCAGATAATGAGGTTTTCCATGGGAAAAGCAGACAACAATTTCCCATGCATTTTATGTTACATGTCTGGCAAGTAGATAACTTGCTAATCTCCAATAGCCCCATTGGATTGCTCCTTGACTATGTTCTTCCATGGCCATTTCTCATTTATTTATTTATTTATTTATTCATTCATTCATTCATTCATTCAATTTATATGCTGCCCTTCTGCGGAGACTCAGGGCGACTTACAATGCATTAAGCAATAGCCTTCATATTTTTGTATATACCTGCTTAGTAGGGCTTTTGCCCCCCCCTCCCAAAGCGGTGTTCTTTTTTATACAAAGTCAGTTTATTGTCCCCACAATCCGGGTCCTCATTTTACCTACCTCGAAAGGATGGAAGGCTGAGATTTGAACTTGCAGTAATTGCAGGCAGCTGGTGCTTTTTTTTTTTTATTTGATTTATATGCTGCCCTTCTCCGGAGACTCAGGGCGGCTTACAATGCGTTAAGCAATAGCCTTCATACTTTTGTATATTTATACAAAGTCAGCTTATTGCCCCCACAAACTGGGTCCTCAATTTACCTACCTTAGAAAGGATGGAAGGCTGAGTCAACCTTGAGCCTGGCGGGATTCGATCTTACTTTAATTGCAGACAGCTGGTGTTAAATTACAGAGCTATCCAGGCTATTTAACAGCACTTTAGTCTGCTGCGCCACCAAGGCTCTTTAGCTACTGGAGAAAGTAGACACTTACCCGGGAAGATCAAGGGAATAATAACTTCGTGAAAAACCAAAGGTGATTCTTCCATGAAGTTGATATTCCTTTTCCTAGTGCGGAGTTAACATGAATGGCTGCAGAGCATGTTCCCTGATCCGCATGCCCCTTCCCCTATTTAAATATATTTCACATCAGGAAGTGGGTTTGAATTTTTAATAACAAATTATTTTGGAGTTGGAGTCACAGCATTGATGGCAATTCAATTTGGGCTGTATTTTTTGTTTGTTTGAAATTGAGAGCCTGGGGAAGAGGATTTTGGTGCTCTCGTTTTTTCACTTTCTTTGATTAGCAGAGGTGAATAGTCCCAATCCCAAATTGAAATCATATTGTCCCCCTGTTGCCAAGGTGACTTTTGGTCAGGTTCGCCTGATCCGCCAGTTGCGGCCCTTTCTTGATCGGGATTCCCTGTGCACAGTCACTCATGCCCTCGTCATCTTTTGCCTGGACTACTGCAATGCTCTCTACATGGGGCTCCCCTTGAAAAGCACCCGGAGGTTCCAACTGGTCCAGAATGCGGCCGTGCGGGTAGTCACGGGAGCCGCATGGCGCTCCCATACAACACCTCTCCTGCGTGAGCTGCACTGGCTCCCAGTGGTCTTCCAGGTGCGCTTCAAGGTGTTGGTTATCACCTTTAAAGTGCTCCATGGCATAGGACCTAGTTATCTTCGAGACCGCCTGCTGCTACTGACGGCCTCCCATCGACCTGTGCGCTCCCACAGAGAGGGCCTCCTCGGGGTGCCATCAGCCAAACAATGTAGGCTGGTGACCCCCAGGGGGAGGGCCTTCTCTGTGGGGGCACCTACCCTCTGGAATCAGCTGCCCCCAGAGATAAGGAGAATCCAAGACCTCGGTGCCTTCCGCCGTGCCCTTAAAACCTTCTTTTTCCAGCAAGCTGGGCTGGCCTAACACTTTTAAAATGTTTTTAATTGTTTGTTATTGTTTTTAATCATGGGGCCAAATTTATATATATCTTTTTAATTGTATTTTAATGTTTGTAGTTTATGCTTTTACTTGGCTGTTCACCACCCTGAGTCCTCAGGGAGAAGGGCGGTATACAAATTTATAAATAAATAAATAAATAAATAGATAAATAAATAAATAAATAAATATGCACAAAACTTGCTGCATCTTGAAGCTATCAGTTCTTGCAACTTCTGGAAAAGCCGAATGGCAGAATGGAGAGAGAGATATCAGTGAATGGGAAAGAAAGATTGCTGCTCTATTGTTTTTCTTTCCATACCATTTCCACCTTCCCTACTCCTGTTAATGTCCTCTGCTCCATCCACAGTTCCTTCACTTCAGCCTTCCTGCTTTCTTGTAACTGACTTTTAAAAAGTATCCCATGTTGCTTGCTGTCTGTGCTGGCCTAACTGCTGAGATATTACACAAGGATGGGGCAAGAAGGGTAGTTATTTTAATATCACAAGATTTCCTCCATTTGGCCTGGGGCACAGACTGAGTTATGAAGCACAAACATCAGACTATGGCAGCAGACACATGACAGCCTTTCATGGACCAGCAATGGTCTATGCACCACATTTTCACTAATATATGTATAGAAAACAACTGGAATATTCACAGAATCACTGATATATGTATAGAAAACAAGTGGATGTTGAATAGTGTGATGGGTTCTCTAATATTGAGATAAATACCAATCAAAGCACTTTTGCAGTGGCAATCCTAATTTTACTTGTGCTTCCTTTCGTTAATGGGACCAGCCACAGGCTTCAAGTTCTCTTGTGCTAATGAATGTTACTCCTTTGCTAATACAACTGGGAACTCAGTTGAGCTTTCAGCATTCAACGTATATATCCAAGGTTTATTTTTTAAATGCTGCAATTTTCTTGACAACAATTGAATAGGTACCAAGATCACCTTTAGGGCACTGGCACAACCTTATTATTTTAAAAATAGGGCTTGGGTGGAGAATTACAACAGCCATATTCTCTATGATAGCTTCTTCCTCTGGGGCTCACATTTCTCCTGGAACTATATCTCACTGGGCCAACTGCTTTTGCTTTGTACCTAATATAGTTTTTCCAGGAAGTCATAAACTGCACACAACTGACTTACCAGTAGTCCAAGAGTTCTTTCTAAGAACAGCTAAACTAGCTACTCAACCCTCAACCCTCTTGGCACTCTCGAAATCTTAGTGGTCAGAGATAGCAGACTTCCTGTGTCCCCTTCCAAAACCAAGTCAGTAGTCCTGCAAAAAAAGAAACCAAATCTTGTTCCCCAGCTTGGCACCAATCAATATATATCAGGTTTTCTAGCTCTCAGAAAACGTGGTGAACAGAGCAGCTATGTCCATGTGTGTCAAATTTGCAACAGAGCAAATGTGCAATGCAAGCTATGCTTCTTTTGAACGTGTGTGCATTCACTGCTGATTCCTAGCGACTGGTATTTAAGGGATTTAATTTATATCCCTTTCCTCCATAAATTTATCTAGTCTTTTAAGCCCATCTGAAATGATTTCCTGTGATGCAATAAAATGCTACTGTGACTCTCAAGTAGACATTGTTTAATTGTCAGCCATTGCATTTCACGGGAGCAATTGAATCTGAGCTCTTTTTCAAATGCGTAAAAGGTCATCATTTGCACACTGAAGCTACTCAGAGTGACAAAATGATATAAATTATAGGCTCAGTTCAATGGGAACAATGAATCTCAGAGAATGGCCAGCAAGACCAAAATTAAAGACAAAATAAATTACGAGGAATAAGGTTTTATATACAGTCCTTTTAGTCTGATGGGTTGTAATGTCATTATTACATTTACACTTCCCCATTGCTAGGGTATTTTTCAGCCTCTTACAGAAATCTTATTTACTTTCTGAAGAAAAGCTGATGAACTTTTGACAGGTAATACTTACTTATCCTTCATTTTTCAGATTGGTTTGAAAGCCTTTAAGAATTATTTTGTGTGTGTGGGGGGGGGGGGAGAGAATTCATCCTGCACCCTCCCTATTTTCAGTGTTCTTTTCAGTATAAGCCAAAATTGCATGATAACTTTTCCAAAGATTGTTCTTCTGGGATGAGTACTAACAAGTGGCATGTAATGATCTGTCTTTTTCCTTTAAGGAAGATGCAGTAATTTGAGTCATTCTCAGTGCAGCCTGCTGCTCCCACTTCATATCCTGAAAATCTGTTTGCCTCCTCCGCATCCCAGCATCCAAACAGCTGAAACTCATGGCCTGCCTAATTCCAGGCAGTGAGAAGCAGCTCATCTGAGCCAAAAACAGCCTTAAGAAAAGAAGGAAGTCAGCCAGCAAGATGGGACAATGGGCTGCTAGCTAGACCCACACGCACATCCGCAAGATCTATGACAGCTTGAATTTTTCAATGTTCAACTTCAATTCTTGAAACAGCAAGAAGTTGAAACTTATGAAATATGTCATAAACATCAGTTAAGGCAGTATAAAAAGGAGCTTTATTGGACAATGGGGCTTCTGGTCAATACACATAAGTTACCATTTTAAAAACGAAACATTTCTTTATACAGTACTGCAACCTAACAACTATTGTTAAGTGCTGCTTGGTTTCTAACATGCCTACCTTCATAATTTAGTGATGCCTTTGTAGTGGTAGATTTTACATTTATATAAATGTAAATCAGTAATTTCTGCAGCCAATTCTCATTCTATTTTATTACTGAGCATATTAAATTCACTCATCACATAAACGCAGTCCAAAGTGAGCCATTGAGTGTCAGCACCTAATTTAAATTCATATGACAAGGAATTCTGAGAAACAAACAGCTAGTGAAATAGGCTAGGACAAAAAGGAGAACATAAAAGAAGAAAGACAGATACAGGGAACTGGGTAATAGCAGGGAGAAAGGAGGATTATGAACACAGCCACTGCATAATTTTGTTCAAGATTGAAGTGTCAAGCAAAACTGGGAGGAAATGTAAGGAAATGTAATAAGAGTGTAATATGTGCTGAACTATACTTTATTGGTCTTCTCTAATCTGTTCCTTCCAAGGTCATTCTATTATAATTAATATAATCCCAAAACAGCATATGGATAGTGGAATTCCAGATGGAGAACATGGCTGTAGTTGACTGGAAAGGGCTGATGTGCATTTCAGTCACATGTTCTGAAAAGGATTTTCAAAAATTGAACAGTTAACTTTGATGCTTATTATAAGCGTATAACAAGCTACATGGAAACCCCTAACCAACCTTTACTGATCTCACCTACTTAATAGTTGAATGGAGATCATCTGGAAATCTAAACATTGTAGACTTAATTGGAAGTGAAAGAAAAATTCCAGAAGAAGGCAGTGGCAACCAACTTCCATATTATTGCTAAGAAAACGATACTGATTTGTTCATGTAATCCACAGAAAAGATTATATTTGAGGAACAACTACAAATCACAGGGAATTCTACCAGAGATGAAAGATGCTGCCTTTTAAGTCTTTTGTCCTTGAAGCAGTGGTGGGTTTCTACCAGTTTGCCCCGGATCTGGCGAACTGATAGTGGCAGCAGCGGGAGGCTCCGCTCACCCTCCTGGATGTCTCTGCACATGGTGGGTTCTACTTATCTTTACTACGGGTTCACAACAGAGCCATGTGTGTATGCTTGCTTCGCTCGCGCGTGCGATTTTCTACACATGCACAGAAGCATTCTGATGATGTCAGGGTTGGTGGGCGGAGCCTCCCTCTGGTTTTACTACCGGTTCTATAGAACCGGTCTGAACTGGGGGCAACCCACCACTGCTGCACATGCGCAGAAGTTTCTACGCATGTGCAGAAGTGTCATGCACAAGCGTGAGCGCCCACGCACCCATGACCAAACCGGTAGCGACGGGATTTAAAACCCAGTACTGCCTTAAAGGTGTCTAGAAATATTTTGGTTGCTCAGATGAATATCTAGTTTTATAATGTAAATCCTCTAAATTAGACAAATCTGAAAACCAAAGTCAAACAGCCCAACACTACTTTAATTACAAGATTATAGTATCAGAATCTGAATGTCCTTCTCCTGTCCTTTCCTTTTTCTTCATGAGAACTAGGAAGGGCAATATATGAGACTCTTTCTTAAATTTCTAAGTGGACCAAGCTTTCTTTTATTTGATTGTTATCTTGGTTGTGGCTCTTCCTCCCATTCCTCAAGATTATTCCTTCTGCCCATTATAGTTCCTTTCACACTACTCCCTTCCCAATTTTTGAAACCGGTTTCTCTACAGACTTCCAATTTAGTTGACACATGAAAAAAGGAGACTAGACTTCCATATTTGAAATAAAAGTGATGCAAAATTCTATACAGTAATGTATTAATGGAGATGTTATTTTTAGAGCTAATTAGTAGAAGCCTTGCTTTTCCTCATAATAGTATTCTGGGGTAAAAAAGGGCAGAGATGTGAAACTGGGGTTTGGTTGTTTAGCAATAGCAAAAGTACTTAGACTTATATACCACTTCACAGTTCTTTACAGCCCTCTCTAAGTGATTTACAGAGTCAGCATATTGCTCACAACAATCTGGGTCCTCATTTTACCTCAGAAAGATGGAAGGCTGAGTCAACCTTGAGCCAGTGAGACTTGAACTGCCAAATTTCTGGCAGCCGGCAGTCAGCAGAAATAGCTTGCAATATTGCATTCGAACCACTAAGCCACCACGGCTCCTTGTTTATTTGTCATTTTCCATATATTTTTCTCTTTCAATCACTTTTCTATCACCACCACACAAATACAATTAAAGTCAGTGTGGAGCAGCCAGTCAGCTTCAGTGTTCCCACTCTACAGGATCTAATTAGTTACCCAAGCATGTCTGTCTTCCTCATTTCTATTATTATTTCTAATGTGAAAATGTTTTTCTAAAATGTCAGAATTAGAATTTAACACTACTTGTTCATATAAAAATATAGACATATATCTATTATTGATAGCCATCTGCTTAAAAGCATTTCCGATTCAAATAATTTTACATTTGAGAGATATTCAGAAGAGGTGTGGAAAACAGAAAAAAGAACTAAGAAAGTTAGAGTTCCAAAGTTGCAGAATTATACAGTACATTCAGACCCATTTCAGTATTGGATGTTTTCCCACTTCACATCAGTTGCTTAAGACAATATGAAATTAAAATTAAAAAGATGATCTGAAGAAGTTAGTATGAAAGAGAAATCTATAGATTCAGGAAGAAGCACTTAACTTTTAAAGTCAAAACTAGCAGGACTAGAAATAGATAATAAAGCCTATATAACATCCTATTCCTTGTGACATGCTGCAGCTAATATAATTCTTTATTCTGTATCAGTTACTTTCTCTATGTGACCTCTTTTCTGTACTTTTTTTTAAATAGAGAACAATTTGAACATTTATGAAGTGAGCAGCAAACTACTTTTCTTTACATGATAGGTCACACTGAAAATTTATAAGACACACTTTATATTCTCTTCTGAGTATGTGCTACAGCATTAATGAGAAGTGATTTAAAAACCATTGCTTGTGAATAGTTTTACTTGATTCTATGAAGTAAAACAATGCTAGTTTTGATTTTTTAAAAACCATGCATTGTCCTATTTTAACAAGTTCTGTGCTATGTTATAAATAAAGCACAAGAATGATCTACCACAGTGATTCTCAAGCCGTGGTCTGCAGACCCCTATGGGGCTGCAATGTCATCACAGGAGGTTGGCGAAGGCTTGAAGAAATGTTATGATTTAACTCTTGAGTTAAGTCTTGGTGGTCTGAGGCCATGGTCTGTGGCCACAAAAGGATGTCCGTGGTGAAGAAAAGATTGAGAACCACTGATTCTACAATAGAAAAGATGCTGTAGAAATATTGAGTACATGACTTTTCAACAAATCAAATAACACAACCTTGCATTAAAAAAAGATCTTCCTTTGGACCTCATTTCCCATCGGTTGGAGCTAAGGGAGCCCTTGTCTTTCTCTAACCGCCTTATTTGTTTGTTTTATGTTTTGTTTTATTAGATTTATATACCGCCCTACTCCCGAAGGACTCAGGGCGGTGAACAGTCACAAAATAAAATACATAAATACAAAATTTAAAAGCAGAAATAAAACCAGATTAAACAATTTAGCCTGAGACAAATTTAAAACATCCCAATAATTTAAAAACAGATTTAAAATTTTCAATTTAAAAGAAAAGGGGAAAAAGGTTAGGGCAGGCCAGCTTGCTGGAATAGGAAGGTCTTAAGAGCACGGCGGACAACCTTAATTGTCTGAAAGCTGAAACTTTCAAACACAACAAGCCTGAGTAGGCTTGATGTCTTGCATGAATCCCACAAAGAGCAGAGCCACAGAAATTATTACTGCAATGAACATTAAAACTGAAACAGGAACACCTGGATAGGAAATGAAGGCCTCTATCTGATTACAGAGGCCATACCCAGATCTTCGGATTTCTTTGGTTGAAATATGCCAGAGATTGAATTACTACATTTTTTTTTCTAGCCTTGGTTTCCAATGGGGAATAATTATCTATTGCTGGTTTATGTCAGAATTGCCTGTATTGAATCATAATTTTGTTTCTTCATCAAACCTGTTTGTAGGGGGGCAGTTTGTATGTGGTTTATGTTTAATTTGCATTTTGGACACCACTTTTCACACAAAAAAATTACATTTTTACATGCAGGGCCATAGCTGAGAATATTACTGTATTGCAATATTCTGACAACTAATCAGAAGTAGGATTAATTTTAAGTGTTTAAGATTACCTTTAAGGTAATTTGGTTACCTTAAAAATAAACAAGATCCAAAGCAACTCTATTAGGGTGCTTCAAACTTTAGACAAAAAATTCCAGATCTTGTCCTAAGATGAATATTCAATCTATAAAGGCATAAATCCATGGAGGAGGCAGCATGGGCTATTTCTCTTACAACCCATGTACTTATTCTATGTGTTCTGCTCCATTCTCAATTCAGGTTTTGCGGATTTTAACATTGTTCTAGAAAGTCAAAAATATCCATGTACACTGCTCAAAAAAATAAAGGGAACACAAGCAGAAGACATCCGAGATCTGAATGAATGAAATAACCTTATTAAATACTTTGTTTGTTACATACAGTAGTTTTGTGTTCCCTTTAGTTGTTTGAACAGTGTATAAACTACTATATGTAAAGAACAAAGTATTTAATAAGGCTATTTCATTCATTCAGATCTCGGATGTCTTCTGCTTGTGTTCCCTTTATTTTTTTGAGCAGTATATTTTTATCCATTTATCCATTCTTCATTCTGTTGTTTGATCAGTATAACTTTGTACCTGTGTTGATTTCCAACATGTTTGAATATTAGTGTGAAAACTAGGTTGGGTTACTCTCAATTTTGGGTTACTCTCTATAATGTTATTTTAGACTACTTAGCATTTGTTCACTGTACCACACTCTACATGGATATTCCAATATATTTTTATGTTTTTTCTTAATGTATGTACTTTTACTAGTGTGTCTACATTTACAAGAAAACATTTCCTTAATATAATGCATTTTGTCATTACTTGCCCCCTAACACACTCATTGATCTGTATTTTTCCTTATTGCATTGTTTTTACTGTATCACAAAATTCTAAAATGCTGATTTTGTATAAATCAGTTTAAGCAGCCAAGTCTTATCAGGCAGAAGGGATCATATAGCGCAGTGATGGCCAACCTTTTTGCCATCATGTGCCATAAGTAGGGGGGGAGAGGGGGTGTCACGCGCATGCGTGCCCACATCCATAATTCTATATGCCCCGCTCCTGTGCAGGTGTGTGCGACCTCCCTCCCCCCTGCTCCTGGGATGCGATAGCATGTTTTTCTCTCTCCCCAGGCTCCAGAGTCTTTCCAGGAGCTTGGGGAGAGTGAAAACGGCTTTCCCCACCCCCTGTAGGCCCTCCAGAGGCTGGAAACAGCCCATTTGCCAACTTCCAGTGGGACTGGAAGGCCCGTTTTTTGCTCTTCCCAGCCTCCAGAGCCTTTCTAGGAGCCTGGGAGGGCAAAAATGGCCTCCCCCCCGGAGGCCCTCTGGAGGCAGGAAACAGCCTGTTTCCCTAATTCCAGTGGGCCCAGAAGGCCTGAAAATCAGCTGACCGGCGCACGCATGTGCACTGGAGCTGATCTCGCATGCCTACCAATATGGCTACATGTGCCACCTGTGGCATGTGTGCCATAGTTTCACCATCACGGATATAGAGCAAGTAATGGGGAAACCCAAGAAGAGACAGAGTTGCCATAGTTCTTGGTATGTTTTCCAGAGGATCAGAAAAGACAGGGTAACATATGAGTTACTGGAAATGAATTCCAAATGTGTGAACATTTTGTTCCCAGAATTCTCTGCAATTGCCATGCTAACTAGAAACACTGTGATTTGAAGCTCATATAGTTGAAGAGCATCAAAGCTTGGAAAGGTTGTTCAACACAATGTAGTCCTGCCAGGAGTGTATGTATAAGTAAGAGAGGCAAACGGACTCAATAAAAATCTGGAGTGAATAAATTTCTGCTCTATCCATAATGAAGTCCATAGTAATTGCCTCATGAACAAAAATGGCATCTGTTCATAGAAAGTTATGTTCACTTGAAAGACTGCATATTCCCATATACAGAATAAATAAAGCACAGCCTTTTGGGGAGATATTTGTCTTCTTATTAAGCTAAAGCAAAATTTCTAAGTAATACCTCAAAGCAAGTTCTAAATTAGTGCCTTTAATACAGATGCCATCATCTTTCTGATGGGGTACATCTCCTAAACTCACACTGACAGTGACAAAGATTCTATTCTCTCTATAGCATGTGGTGGTTATTTATATTCAGAATATATTGGCAGATTCTTATGAGTTTACCAATCTTTAAAGTGCTTAATACAAATGCTGAAATACATAACAGATGGATACCTCACCCTGAGATGAATTCATGATGGGCACAAAGCTGTCAACACATCATTCACAAGCACATTTTTATTTGTTCGATGTGTTGCCCACTTTGGTTCAAGAAACAGATTAACATTATTGGATACAATCAAATCATACAATTTATTTCAAAGCAAACCCTTGTTTCTTTCCTCCCATAGAACAGTTCTTGAATACTTTTTCCCATTGTCAATACAATTTTAGTGAGGCAGTTGGAGAGGGGGTTAGTTGTCAAAGATTTTGAAGTTTTAAAAATTTCTGCAAATGTACATGGAGTGTGTAATATATGTTGATTGGAGAAAATACAGTACCAACAATTTTTCGTTTTAATGAAGGCATTCAAATGTGGAGATTAGTTGAAACTATACTGCCTCTATTCAGTCTGCATTCTATGTCTATAATACATGTCGCTTCAAAAGTTAAACTATCAAGTTTATCTCCATAAACTGGACCACTGTATGTCAATGGAAATTTTTCAAGCCACTGTAGAACAAAATTTTTGGTTGGTTATGTTCTTTATTCTAAGTTTTCCGATGGACCATTCAGTTACTTTAGAATCCATAACAATAGATAATACAGTAAAACATTGGAATAGCCAGGAATAGCCAAAAATAAATGTGTTAAGGAATGTTTGCCATTTTTCAAACAAGAAGAGAGACTATAGTTTGATAGTCCTTAACTGCGACCACAATTGAGCCCAAAGTTTATGTTGCTAAGGGAGACATTTGTTAAGATTCTTTATTGCACCAATATTAAATGAACGTATACTTTGCAATTTTGTCCAATGCTTCTTAAAGTCTGGCACGGCATCTGGGAATGCAACGATGAGATAATTTATAGTTCTTAAGGATCTTTTAATGAAAGGAGCTTAACATGAAAAAAGCAGAAGTGCCCTCTCCCAGGTGGGCAGTAGCATTTATTGGCAATGTAACAAGGAAAAGTGAACTTTGAAAGTGGAATAGAAAAACTTAACCTGATGTTATTTTGATGATAAGGGATTAGCAAATGGCAATGTCATTCAATTCTACCTTTCAAAAATAATTTTCTGCTGGTTCTGCAACACAGCAATCAGGCAATGCATTTCAGCCCTTAGGCTTAAACTATGATATAGGCAGAGTCATGTAGGGGTGAAATCCAGCACAGTCTGACAAGTTCTGGAGAACTGGTAGCGGAAATTTTGAGTAGTTCGGAGAACTGGCAAATACCACCTCTGGCTGGCCCCAGAGTGGGGTGGGAATGGAGATTTTGCAGTATCCTTCCCCTGGAGTGGGATGCGAATGGAGATTTTGCAGTATCCTTCTCCTGCCATGCCCACCAAGCCACACCACACCCACCAAGCCATATCACACCCACCAAGCCACGCCCACAGAACCGGTAGTAAAAAAATTGGATTTCACCACTGGAGTCATGCTATCACCCAGTTTGAACTGAAGAGACGATTTTGGCAAGCAAAAGATAAGTTGCTTGGCATTTTTCCATTTCAAATCACACGAACAGAATACGCCAGTGAACCTCTTTAAAAAAGGAAAATACTTTCATCAATCCCTCTTACAAGTAGTAATTTGAAGTAGAAAAAATAGAGTTACTCGTTCCCTTTCATCCTTTGCTTCCAATTTTCCTATGGAAAACAGTTTTTCCAGATAAAAATAGATCACTGGATTACCATAGCCAGAATATTAACTTCTGCTTAGCAGATGGTTCTCCATTCTCTGTCAATTCAGTGAATGTACCTCATATTAGGGCTACTCTATGTTGGTTTGCAAAGTTGTCTCTTGATTAGAGATGCTAGCTTGCATAGAATAACATGCACATGTATGGAATAAAACTGATCTTGGTAGTTGTGATTGTCTCATGCTGGACAAAATGTTCCCCAAATTATCTGGAACTCTCCTAACTACTAGCAGAGACTTTTGCATAAGGCACAAGTACGAATAAGGCTGACATTCTTGCCCATACCTTCTCTTCACAGCAGATGTTAGATTGAACCTTTGGCTCAGTCCTTTCCCAACCAGGAACAACTCATCCAAAAAGCTGCTGGAGACCTGAGAATGCAATTACAGCAGAGAAATAGCTGCATTTCACCATCCTTATTACCACGGTCCTCCTTACTTGAGCTCTGTGGAGAGCTCTATCTCTATCTTCTTTCAAGAGTTTTGTACACATCTCTTGGCATTTTATCCCTGAAAGTACCTTAGTGTATCAAAGAGCCCTTGGGATTGTTCCAAAGTGAAAAGCCACATAGGAGCAAGGCTATATATAGTGATAGTTGCAAAGCATGTACTCAGGACAAGGAACAATTAAGACTAAAAGAAATGGAGAAGTTTGATTATTTTTTTCCCTAGAAAAGGGGATGGAAAGGGCTAAACATAGAGCCAAAGTAATGAATGAAATTAAAAATAAAAATGATTAAATGATCTGGGACATGGACATTATCTCATCAGTTTGATCCTATTCATGAGAACCAGTTATTTCCCCCTAGAATTAATAGCATTGTGTGACAGTGCCTACATGAAATAGCCATCCTAACAGATCACTTTATGTGCAAGTTTATGACAGCTGTGTACATTTTAAATAGGCCATGTTAATCTTTTCACAACTCCCAATTCTCCTTTCGAAAAAGAAAAACTTTCAGAGATCCAAAGCTTTTGCCACTGAAATGAAAGTTCACTTGAACAGGTCAGTCCTCTTAAAGAAGATGAAATGTTCCTTTCAGCAGGAACTACTGTCTCTTTTCCACATGGAAATCACAGCAGTGGTATTGAATCATCTGAGCTTCTGCCTTGGGGACGAAAAGGAGGACAGATACACATGCACTGAAGAAGAGAGTTCATGCCGGATTAAATATCCATAGTTTTTGTTAAATTTTCTTGGAAAGAAGTCTTGACAAAAAAAATCTGTGAAAAGGTTGAAGGAGAAAAACTTGGGAAGGTTTTAAACAGGGATGCAAAATTGAAAATTTAGAAACTGTGGATTAAATTTGATTGTATTAGCTATTAAAAAAACATTAATAAAACTCGAACTAAAACTAAACTGTCACTCCCTTCAGAAATGTATTCAGTTTTACCACAAGTTGGAAGACAGACCTATAGAAGTCAATATTTCCAAGAGTTCGTATATAGCATTGCAGATTAAGCCCTTGGAAGGCTTGGGGACAACATAGGAGATTGATGATTTAGAGACTATATCAGAAGAGAGGAAAAGAAGGTGAGTGTGTATTTGGATTGAGATAATAAAATAGTTTTTCCACAATTCAAGTTTTCTCCTGCTTGTTTCGAAATATGAAGTTATCATGAAAACCAAGACCTATTCTGTGCCAACTATGATCACATAATGTTTTGTAATATGATGAATTAGCATTTAGGAACTACAGTAGTTGTTGCCTAATTTAATTAATACTCCTGAATTAGGCTGAAACTAAAGTGGGGGAATGTCACAAGAATATTTCAGAGATCTGTATGGGAACAATAGTGATATGTCAAAAAGTAGAGTTGAAACTATACATTGTAATCATTGGTGTACAAAAAGAAATAACTGCAAAGGAAGTCATAATTGCTTTGAAAATATTGGAAAATGGTAAAGCTATCAGTACAGATGGTATAACAGAAGAAAAGTTAATACAGAAATATAGTTTGCCTGAGAGACTGGTGTAAGCATAACAAGTGCATAAGATTGCACCACTCCTGACGATGAGAAAAAAATGCCATTATTTTTCCATTATCCAAAGGGAAAGGTAGCAAGACTGAATAATAAACAGACTTGAATCATGGAACACTTTGTATTAATGCAGAGTTGAAGGTTGTTTGTTCAATGTGATAAAAGAGTAGATGACAGAAATAAAGCATGTGCAAGAATAAATGGAATGCTGAACAAGTGGAATGCTTAGCAACTGATGTCCTCTTAGTGGTTTAATTATGTATGAACAAATGTATGAAAAAAGCTTGTGAAAATATTAGAAATGTGTTGGGACATGAATACACACGTACATTTGTATATGGACAGTGCTACACTGCTGGCTGAGAACCCAAACAGTTTGCAGCAAACATTGGTAGCTTTATATGATGGAATGAGGAATAGGGAATTGGAAATCTGAAGGCCAATTGGTGATGCTTGATAAGGAAAGAAGTAGAGGATTATAAGTTATACACAAGTGGCAAATAAATAGAGCAAGTCAATAGATTTATCAGTCTGATAGAATGTTAACTAAAGATGGGGAAATACATGAAGGAATTCTAATATGTATAAATCTAGGTAGGAAGGAGATAATAATATATGAACTGTTATGAGGCTGAAGAAGTGAAGACAGTTAAATTTATGAAAAACACTTTAAAAAATAATTAGCAGTAGACAAGTTCTGAAAATCATCTAAGACTGAAACTGCCAGTTCTTTACTTATATTGTAATGCTGCTCAATACATGCAATATATGTTGGTATAAATAAGCATCTATGCCTTCTATTTTTAATAATACATTTATTTTGATTTATATTCCACCTGCAATTTTGGCCACAGGAGGAAAGGGAGCTCATATGGAGGAAGAAAGATGGAGACAAAGAACTGCAAATGCAATGCTTCCTTCCTTATCAGTTAATTATGGAAAACTGCAGGTGCTTCCCTTTTGACTTAATAAGTAACATGTCCTGTCACTAAGGTTGATTTTACCAGTAGTGGTCTTCATACTTTGGAATATTCTCTATCTTTTTTCCTTTCTGCCCAATATAATCATGTTCAGAGTTATGTATGTGAGATGGGCAGCCCTATAAGTCAAATAAATAAATAAAATAAATGAATGAATATGTGCCCTATCCTAAGGCCGCAAAACCATTTTATACCAATGGTGAAATCCAATTTGTTTTATAACCGGTTCTGTGGGCGTGGCTTGGTGGGCGTGGCTTGGTGGGCATAGCAGGGGAAGGATACTGCAAAATCTCCATTCCCTCCCCACTCCAGGGGAAGGATACTGCAAAATCTCCATTCCCACCCCACTCTGCGGCCAGTCAGAGGTGGTATTTGCCGATTCTCCGAACTACTCAAAATTTCTGCTACCAGTTCTCCAGAACCTGTCAGAACCTGCTGGATTTCACCCCTGAGTTGTTCCTATGTTGCTGATGTTCATTTTGTTCTTACTGTGCATTGCCCATAGTCCCAAGTAATTGAAATGATTTATAAATATTGTAAATCAATCAGTTTCCAGGTCTGTGACTTCTAGCAACCCCCAATTATTGTAGAAATGATACGAAACTTATCCTAGTTATTGCTATATCAGTACAAAAAGCAGTTGAATCTTAAGTCACTGAAGGTAAAATGGCCTAGTATACTTATACTTAAAGACACATAAGAATGTACAGATATATAGAGTTGGTGGGTTATAATTAACCCATTTTAATATTATAATGAAATCATAAATGTATAAACAAAGCTCAGGACATAATACTAAATTCTCATGGGTCTATCCAGCCATACCATGATACTATGTAAGAGTTTTCCAGAAATACAAGGCAAAGCAACATCAGAAAGATACTTGTTCAGCAGCTCTGATACAAAATGCCTTTCAGTTCTAATGCATCCTGGACACTTGCTGAGATCAACAATATAAAGTAATGTAGTGTAAAGGTCAAATTAACATAATAGGCATATGGTACAGCAACCTAAAACATACCTCAATGACAGAAGATAATTCTTCCTCTGGAAATTGTGTCATTAACACAACTGAAGTTTTAGTAAGGGTAAAAGAATATAAATGGCAGTAAATGGCAACAATATGGGATATCAAAGCTTACAAGTCCAATGATAATTCTTTGGTTTGGAGAAAAGTCTACGTGCTAAAGAGATCTCTGAATGATTGGGGAAATTCTTGAATACCATGAGGAAATCTTGCTCTGGGGGAAAAGCTTACTTTTCGAGGTTCTCAAGGATCCAGGCCAGAGGCGAAATGTTACTGGTTCAGACCTGAACCAGTAGTAATAAAAGCTACCGGTTTGGGCGACCCAGTAGTAAAAAAATGCTATCGGTCCGGACGAATCGGTATTTCCAACGATCAGCTGTGCAATGCGATTTATATTTCTAGTGAATCTAAATCGCGTGGCATAGCTATTTCCTCTCCCCCCCTGTTCTACTTACCTTGGAAAAGGCTTCTTAACCCTCCTTTTTCAGCGCTGCTTGGTAGTGCTTGCAGTGCGCATTTGCGCAAAGTGCACATTTGGTGCACACACAGTGTGCGTTTGGCATGCACTGTCCATGCCCGCACAGCGAACCAGTATCAAACTTTGGAGCATTTCACCACTGATCCAGACCATATATTATATTGATAATGAGCCATTAAGTTTGAAGTAAAACTGTGAGCATAATTCATGTATTGGGTAAGTAGAACATCTTGTTTCTTTTGAGTATCTATGGTTACCCAATAATATGATTATTCTAATTGTTTTATCTTAATTGTTTCTCCAAATTTTAGCTCTAACTTCCCAGAGGCATCCATAGTGAAGATTCAAAAAATATCAAGGTCAAAAAAGATTTTAAAAATATCAAGGTCCTGTCTCTAAAGCCCTTTTGCTACCAATACATCCACCTTGGCCTTGCCATAAATGCCCTTGTAATGTAGAATGCTGAGCAATTGAGTTTTTCTATCCCACGTATGCATTTTTATACACGCCTTTATGTAGACAAGCATATCAATGCATTCCCTTCATCTCAACAGGTTCAACATCAAACCTGTTGTGAATATGTGACATTATGTGATGTATGTGAGAAAAAGTTGTATGCCTCATTTTACAGATTTGTTTGTGCGTATATGTTACTGTTGTAATCAGGTTTGGGATAAATCATTCTCTCCTTATAGCTGAGAATACTAACAGGCCCCTACTTTTATCTCATGCAGTTACTGATGTCAAAATTAATTTGTACTTCATTGTCTTGGAAGCCAATACTTTTAATTTCGGAATAGCAGGGCAACAGGAAGACTGCTTTGCTAGATACAAAATAGTTTCTGGGATAAAGGGCAGTTGCTTTCTAAAATATTATTAATAAATTCCCCAGATTCCGTCTTGTCTGTATCTGCCATGATTCCACCCAAGCGACCATCCTTGCTTATTTATCCATCATACAACAAAAGTAGAAACCTGACAAAGTGTCCATTCTGCCTGGACTGATCTTAAACAGGGCTAGGTTTTTCATTGGGACTTTGGCAAGGGCCTGTATATTTAATAAAACTCTCTTGCTAGACTGTGCAACTTTCTCATCCCAAATTTTGATTTCTCTTTTTGTTGAATATTCCATTTTAAGTTTGTTTCCAATGGGGAAAAAATCATCTTCTTTCTGCAGATACCCCGCTCCCTTAATTCTGTTAATCCTTCTGTTTTTTTAATCAAAGTCTGTAAAAACTATGGGACCTGAACAGTTGTTTCATTAGCTCTGCTTCATGTTGGTCAATTGTTGACATTCCAGGGTGCTCCTGCAAAGATTACTGATCTGTTTTTATAATAGGATGGTTAAGTAGGAGCCTTGGTGGCGCAGTGGACTAAGTGCTGTTAAAGTAGTATTTAGCTGCCAGCTGCCTGCAATTACTGCAAGTTCAAATCTCACCAGGCTCAGGGTTAACTCAGCCTTCCATCCTTTCGAGGTAGGTAAAATGAGGACCCAGATTGTGGGGGCAATAAGATGACTTTGTATAAAAAAGAACACCGCTTGGGGGGGGGGCGAAAGCCCTACTAAGCAGGTATATACAAAAGTATGAAGGCTATTGCTTAATGCATTGTAAACCGCCCTGAGTCTCCAGAAAAGGGCAGCATATAAATCGAACTAATAAATAAATTAATAAATAATAAATAAGTTCATTGCTGAATTATCAACTATTGCTTTTTCTAAAGAATTGTTCTAGCTGAATGGCCTTCATTATTATATATCATGCTGTATCCATCAAGAAAACTGCCTTTAAATTCTTATTTGAATTTCACCAAATTTCATACTTTGAAACTTGTTGTATTAATACTGAAAATGGACTTTGAATCTTCCACTATGATTTGACCACACAAACTTTAGAGAGAACAATCAAATGTAGGGTAAATGTACATATTTCATGTGTTCATAATTTATGTATCTATATTTTGTCACCTTCCCTTTTGTCAGTACAAAGGAATAACACTATTCTAATTGTGAATCTGTGGGGAATCCTGAAATTTTGGAGAAATTAGTTATCTATCAAAGATAAATGCACAAATGCTTTCTCTAGTCAGGAAAAAAGAAATTATTTTCAAATGATAAACTGTGGCAATATTCAACCAGTTTGACTGACGTTTTGTTTTCCACCAATATATAAAGTTTCCCCACGTGTTAACAACACTTCTGTGAAACTTCAATTTTTTAACACAATATTTTAGAGAAAGTCTTTAAAAGCAAAAATGCTCACCATCTGCAAGTTGTGAAAATCCCACACCACTCCATACAAGTATTTATTTATCCATAAATTCTGACCAAAATATCTCCTTTTTATCCCAAGTAATTGTATTCCGAATAAGTAAAACTCCACTACCAACATGGACAGGGAATACAGAGACTGAATTTTTTTTCCAACCCTACTGGATTTTATAGAAACATTGCAGAAGCTAATTGTCTTCCTGCATCCAAAATCTATTTAAAACTGATTTATTGGACAGATGTCATGCCTATGGCACTGGCCATGTTTTTCTCAATATAACATAATATCTTCTTAAAAACAAATATTTTTTTCAGCTCACATTATCACAATAGATGGCAACACTAAGCAAACATTTGAAAATGTTAAACAGCATATCACTTAGATACTTAGATCAAAGTATGGTACTTAAGATAGAACTTAGATAGAACTTAGTTAACACATGGCACAACATAGGAGAACAAACCCATCAGAACAAAATTCACCAGTACATCTGCATTTGAAAGACAAAGGTCACTCTTTTGAAGACAGCAAAATCTACATTCTGGACAGAGAGGACCAGTGGTTTGAAAGAGGAGGGGGGGTCAAAGAGGCTATCTATGTTAAAACTGAACAGTCCTCTCTCAACAGAGGGAGAGGGATAGTGATGACCTAGCTCCAGTTTACAACACAGTCCTTCCTGAAAGGGAACTCCCTTTCAGCAGTTCCAAGAAGGTTCCACACCCATTTGCACTATTCAGGTGACATTGAGGGCACAGATAAACCTCAAAGTGGATTCAGTGGATTTCAGAGAGAGTGCTATTGACCAAATGACTGCAAGGAATATAAATCCTTCCATTCTCCACCATTCTGAACTGAAGAAGCTACCTGTATGAGAAGTGAAATGTTTTCAAGTAAAAACAGGAAACTCCAGTTGCCTTTTGAAAAAGCACCTTTGGGACAACCATGACCTGGACGACTGAGAATCTCCATAGATACTTAGATCAAAGTCCATCAAGACAATCCAGGGTTTTCAACTAGATTAGATGTTCAACTAGAAGTATAAATCCCAGAAGGTGGCAATGACAAATCACTTCCATACCGATACCAAGAAAACAACATGAACATGTGTCACTGACTCTCAATTGTTCAAGCCGCTTTTCTATTTTCCTTTCTACAAAAATTAAAGTGTAATCCCACTAACTCCCACTAACTCAGGAACATTGCTAACGGGTTGTTGGTTTTGCTGCCACTACCAAGCATGTTACTATTTTGGAAATTCTTTTGTTTTTCTCTTGTATATGTTAGCCTGAGGTAACATGGCTAACAGAATCTGGGGAAGACATAGAACAGCACAGTCTTCTTGTTAACATGTAAACAAAGAATGAAGCTAATGTTTATTAAGTAACATAAAATGGGTTGCAAACACATCTTTAAGCTATCAACTCTTGCCTTCCAAGGCACTAAATGTAAATTTATAAACCAGTCATTCTGAAAGTGAGAGATTTTCCTAGGGCTAGAAATCTGGGTTACCACATCCTCACACTTCCCAACGCTCCCTGAACTCATTCCACTTCTTCCAAAATATAAACTAGGAAGATATGCCCTGCATTATCATGCCTTAAGTGACAGTTCTAATGAGCAATTATCACAACACATCTATTTAGCTACAGTTCACCTAACATTACCTTAGATCACTTTGCTTAAATGAAAGTTTGAAGGAATAGAAGCCAACTTATGATTAGTAAGGCAAAGATCACCTTTATCTTAACACAGGCATAAAGTAACCAAAGTCTCTGTTATGTTAACTTGTGA
This sequence comes from Arizona elegans, assembly GCA_022577455.1. Classification (NCBI taxonomy): domain Eukaryota; kingdom Metazoa; phylum Chordata; class Lepidosauria; order Squamata; family Colubridae; genus Arizona; species Arizona elegans. The sequence goes on from JAKOOJ010000008.1 coordinate 63,224,095, forward strand.
ATACAAGTTACACACATTTGTGTATACACACATATCATTTTGATGAAATAGTACAACAATGACTTGCCACTGCCTTTTTGCAGGGGGTTCAGTAATTTCTGAACCTAGCCTAAAGTTCTGATGTTTCCTGATAGGGTTCCATATACGTACTAACCAGATCTGGCCTTGCTTGGGGTCCGCCACAAGCAAAGTAGGAGACAAAGAGGAGGTAGAATCAAAACACAAATGGGGACAAAATGGGAAACCGGAAAACCATCTTCCCAGCATGTGCTCGTGCACCAGACAGCTGCTCTTCTGGTTTCTGGGATGTGCGCACACTCCCGTTTCGTCTGTTGTGCGTGCACATGCATGCCAAAAAGGTTTGCCAACACTGCTCTAGTCTATGTACAGTATTTGGAAGTGTAGAGAATATGACTCTAAGAAAATGTTATTTTAGTTAGTCATATGGTTGGAATTTTATGACAGGGAACAGTTGCTCACTGCAAGGAAGCTGAGCAATTGAAGTATAAATTACATTTTATGGTGATTACATTCTATCTCATATTAGGTGTAAAACTGCCATTTAATTAAAACCACCAGTGCCTCCCTTCCAACTGGTTTCATGATCAGGGTTTTTTTTTTTTTTTAGGGAAGAGTCATTTAAGATATCTAAAAAAACATTATCTTTCGAAATTTCATGGAACATGCATAATCTAGTTTGTGTAAGTTTAATTTAAGTCACTATTTTGATTCTTCCCTTTTTCTTTCTCTGATTTCTTTTTCCATGTAAAGAGCATTTTGAGTATTTTAATCTAGGATCTATTCCCAATGTTAGATTGGAAATAGTTAGGTTGGAATTTTCAGCTACACAATTCAGCAGAGAAATCTCTTGCTTCTGAATCTCCTAATATTATGGGGTTTTGTTAGCTTACTGGAGAGACTGGCAATACTATAGTCTCCAATTTCTTCTGTAAAATTGCTCCTGAATTTGAGCCATAATTGTCCAAGCTACCATGGGAACCACCTGCAAAGCTGAGAAAAAGAAAAAGCCACATAGCAAAGAGACACAGTGTCCGTCTGAAGTTTCTAAGAGATCTAATTTCTCTTAGATCTTAGTTTTGTTCTAAGGAACAAAATATTCCTTCCTTCCCCCTTTCTTGTCCATTGTTCTTTATGTCAATATTTTTTCTTTACCATATCTTGCCTCTCGAAAAAGAGTTAAGGAGCCTTAACCATTGGAAAACTCTGTGTATTGAAATAACTCTTGTGACTATAGGTTTTAAATGATTAATCCATTTTATATTGATTCATTTGATAATTTCAAATGTTGAACCACCATTTGAATAAAATCTAAGGTAATGCTCTCATTGCCTTCCCCTTGTAAAAAGTTATAAATTGGACTCACAATAGTCTGGCACATGTAAAGAAGAGTATAAGCTGTAAAGAAGAGGAAGAAAAAATAAGGACAGAGATGAAATGGGGAACCAATGAAAATGAAGAATGGAGCCAGGTAAGGAGTCAATAGCCAGATGCCAATATTTCAAGGGATGATAAAAATAAATTCAGATATTTCAAAGAAAATTCATTATGACTGCCCCACTCAAACAGCCATGAAGCTACAACTTCATTCTAGTTTATAAAACTTACCATTATTTAGAATAAGCCTTATTTTAAAGTTTCCTTTAAAATCATGACAGTTTCACCACCAAAGTTCATCTCACAAATTCAACAACAGATAATGAAAAAGCTGGAAGAAATCAATTTCTTCTTCCACCTTTAGTATGTTAATCTATGGACCATTTAATAGTATCTACCACATTCACACTGATCCTTATATGTGCCTGTAGTAGATACTTAAACAAATTGAAAGCAATGCCTTTGAAAACAGGATAAAAATATCTGATCGTCCACTGAGGCTATAGGCATATTTCACAGTAAACAATAATGTAAATTCACAAATCTGTTGTTTGGCTGCTATGATACTTTGATCAACTGTTTCAAGTCATATTAACTTCAAATACAAAATCGGTCTGGCATCTACATTCTTCCTTGTTTGACCTTCCTTCTAAAAGACAGATTATTGCAGCTAAGGAGCCTTAACCATAAACACCCTCATTCCTCAATGGAAGTGGGAACGAAGAAGAAGCTCAAAATTGTCCTGCATTGATTTTCTTTAGTATAAGAAAGGAGAAAGAGAACCTCTATCATGCTCTCAAGATTATGTTATTACACTTTGCAACAGTAAGAGTTGCAATAATCCTTTTGGAGTCTCTTTCCTAACATAGATAAATTCTTTAGCCTTCTCAAGTACTCTAGGATATTTTCTGTGTTATGGGCCTCTGCGGGAAAATAAGCAACATCACAAGTTATGGCATTATAACAAAATGCCACAAATTACACAATATGTCTTAATTCTGCAAGATGTCACTTTGGTATAAAATACTTACCTATACCTATACATATAACATACATGTACATATTTGTCAATTCAATTCAGAATAGAGCTGGAAGAAACCTTAAGAGATCTTCTAGTCCAACCCTCCTGCTCAAGCAGGAGACCAGTGGTGGGTTGCTACCGGTTCACCCCAGATTGGGTGAACTGGTAGTGGCAGTGGCGAGAGGCTCCACCCACCGGCCTGGACGTCTCTGCGCATGTGCAGAAGTATCGCGCCCACACGTGAGCATGTGCATGCCTGCGAGCGAACCGGTAGCAACCTAAATTGAAACCCACTACTGCAGGAGACCCTATACCATTTCAGATACATGGCTGCCCACTCTCTTCTTCAAAATCTCCAATGATGCAGTACTCACAACATCTAAAGACAAGCTGTTCCACTGGTTCTCACTGTTAAGAAGTTTCTCATATATATCTCCTATACATATAAATAGAACAGAACAGAATAGTTATAAGGGACCTTGGAGGTGTTCTAGTCCAATCCCCTGCTTGAACAGGAGACCCTATACCATTTCAGATAAATGATTGTCCAGTCTCTTTTTGAAAGCCTCCAATAATGGAGCACCAACAACTTCTGAAGGCAAACTATTCCATTGGTTGATTGCTCTAACATTTGGAAATTTCTCCTTAGTTCTAGGTTGCTTCTCTCCTTGGTTAGTTTATATATTAGCTACACATATGCATGTATCTATATATATAAAAGCGAAAACCACTCACACCATAATCATGAAATCTACAGAACCGTAAAGCATACAAACTTGAAATTTGCCATATATGTTCCTCTTGGCTTCTAGGTGCTCACTAAGAAAAGATTTTTCGAAATGCCCATCAGAACATTAGTATTATTATTAACACACTCTGATGCTAAGGAGTTTTACTCCCCCTTCCCACCTGAAAAGAAATCTGTTTCGAAATGCAAAACACAAACAGAGGAGAGGAATTTCACTTTTAGTTTTACTTTCACAGCAGGAAGCAGCTTTAATATAGAACACTTGAGCTAAGCCACGGCCAGGCTCCTTCCTGTTCACACAGCAAATACTGTTTCATTCTCCAAACAGCCTTCTGATGCTAAAGAGTTCTACTCCCCCTCCCCACCTGAAAAGAAATCTGTTCCAAATGCAAAACACAAGCAGAGGAGAGGAGTTTCACTTTCAGTTTTACTTTCACGGCAGCAACCAGGGGATAGGATAGGATAGGCTTCTGTGGGGCAAGGCTGAGGGAGAGAAGGGGATAGGATAGGATAGGGTTCTGTGGGGCAAGGCTGAGGGAGAGAAGGGAAGAGGAGAGACCGATTGTAAGTACTCATTAATTGTCAAGCTGTGTCAATTTATCAAGCCCCATCACATAGTTTCATAGCGAAGCACGGGTATCCAGCTAGTGTGTGTGTGTGTATGTGTGTGTGTGTGCGTGTGTGTGTGTGTACGTGTATATACACCCCACCCTATATTTCCAACTTATATGGTTTAGCTAGTATCTTGCTTTTAAAAAGGTCCCTGTAAGGAACAACAATAAAAAAAATTGCCTACAATTTTATTTCTATAAAAGTCTTCTTGTTATTGATTGTACTTCTTTAAAAAATAGCAAAAACATATCTTCAGTTTCAATTTTGCTGTTCTTTAATTTTTGACACAAATATTATGAAAAAAATGCAAAAATCAAGCATTCCATGTTAAATTTGGCAAATTCTTTTTTTTTCAGCCAGCTGCTCAAATATAACAACCCACAGGCAAATTAACAACTGACATTGTCTAAAGGATAAATGGGAACCTCCCTGTGTTCATTCCGCATGAACAGAAATCCAACTGATGAGGTGTTAAAACATACACATACAGGCAAATATTCTTAATAAAAGGGACTCAAAGATAAATTATTTTTCTTGGCACATTCATTTGTAAACAGCCATTTTATTCCACTTGGTTGATTGTCACTAAAGCTCATTTACTTCCCTGCACTCAGTTAGATATATGGCCCATAAATAGTGGCTGGGCACCTCCTGTCAGATATCCCATTGTAAAAACACAGCATGGTTAGGCTTCAGGAAAGTGGCTGGGGCTCATGTGCTTTGCACATGCTCACAAGTGATATGCCCTGTCTGTGTGAGCTGGTACCATCTGTGGTGCCTGAAGCAGCGTCTGGGAGGCTGTGACAACTCAATTTCAGGCCAGAGGTTTTGAAAAACATGAGATAATTACTATTCCCTCTTAGGCAAAAGTCTGCCTGTGTGCAGTTCTGGGAATGCCACATCTGCTAAAGACATTAAAAGAACCGTTGCTGCTTATCGGTGTTACAATAAAAATAGTCATCAATCTGTACAGAAACACCAGTTCTTTGAGCTCCACTGGCTTTAATATCCAGAAATTATGTAACCCATATATAGTCTTTGTTGAGATGTCTTTTCCTTTAAAAAAAAATGTAATCCTATACATGAGAATAAACCCTACTGAATTCATCGAGGCTTATTTTTGAGTCAATATATATAGGATTGCACTGTGGGTTACCATAAATTTCTGAACCATAAAAATATAGCAGAGATTATTCTTGAATTTAGATTTAAAAAATACAGGAGGAAATAGCACTATACTATAAATAAACTGAACTCTTTGAAACAGTATTTCTATAAAATACTTTGAAATGTCTTTGAAAATAGTCTCCAGGTGAAAAAAGATGGTGCAATTAAAAAAAACAATGATATAATAAAAGCAAAATGCCCAACCCAAAGGAAAAAAAGTTAAAGTTATTGTTTTAATTCCTTCTTTTAAAGCCCAGTGCTTCTAATTAAAGGCCAGACAATGTTGGCAGGTGGAAATACTATTATAGAGCATTTGGGTACCAGAGATTTTATTTTCCAATCCCTCATTAATAAATTTAAAGATGAAAAGTCTTTGCTTCAAGCTCCAAAAGCAGAAAACAAGGAGGGAACATTGATTGATATGTGCCATCAAGGCATTTTTTACTCCTAGCAACACAAAGATAGATTTTCTTCATGACAATCTATTCCTAACCTGAAAGAGTGTGTCCTTATCTCTTCTATAACTATCCATCTTGCTGCTGGTCAACTGTAGGTTGACATCACCTAATTGACATGGACTAGAATTGGACATGTTCATCCAGAAAAGGATGCTGTTTACTATTTGGGACAAGTCTATAGAACTTCTCAGTCATCTAGGTCATGGTTGTCCCAAAGGTGCTTTCTTTCCATTCCATTCCCCACCATCCAGTCAGAGCTGAAGAAGCTTCTTGGATATGAAGTGAAACATCTTCAAAGAAAAACCAGAAAGCTCAGTTGCCTCTTGAAAAAAGCACCTCTGGAATATTTGGAACATGAAAAACAAAACAAAACAAAAAACAGTGTTGCTTTCAGAGTCAGGAAGAATATAGCACAGACAGTATCTAAATATAATGCAATCAATGACTAAATATTAATTAGATTTTGTGGACAACTTTTAATATGACAATTATAAAAGATTATGGTTCAACCACTAATGAAGAAGAAAAGGAACTTGACAAGTACTATGGTAAAGTTTGAAACATGCAGGCAAGATATGTTGTTTGTGGTGGCGGACTGGAATATCACAGCTGGAAATATTGAAGAAAACTAGCTGAAATAAATGGCCAAAAAAACAGATATAGAGAATAACTTTTCTATCAGGCCTGCCACTGTCTGATCTCCAAGGAAAGTAAAACTCTATTCCTGCGCATCAATACAAAACTAGCCCCTTGGTTGCCCCAGCTCTCCCCCGATAGTCCGTCCATTTACAACCAATCTTGCACTGCCAAGATGATTTGGGAAGTGCTGAGGTGTTTAGGCTGATGAAATTTTACTCTCAGGACATGTGGCCTTTTAAGGTGCTGGCGTGGACCTGATTCCAAAATGCTCTGTTCTTCCTCAACTATCAATCTCCCCTCCCAATTTCCCATCATAAAGTTATACAGCTTTATTGCCCATTTGTTCCCTCCTCCCTTCCCCTGTTGATGGCAGAATGCCAAGCCAAAGTTAGTGGATCTGACACTCAGTTTCTATCAATCAAATGATTTAATCATTGCTAACACACTCTTCAAACAACAAAAATGATGCTTATTATGGAAATCATCTGATTGAATACATAAAAATATAACCAAAACATATGAAGAATGGTTACAGGAATTGGATATGTCTAGTCTAATGACAAGAAGGACTAAGGGAGACATGATAGCAGTATCCAATATTTGAGGGACTCCTACAAAGACGAGGGGGGTCAAACTATTTTCCAAAGCACCAAAAGATAAGACAAGAAACAATGGATGGAAAGTAACCAAGGAAAGAAGCAACCTAGAGCCAAGAAGAAAATTCCTAACAGTGAGAGCAATCAACCAATAGAGTAGCTTGCTTTCAGAAGTTGTTGGTGCTCCATTACTGGAGGCTTTCAAAAAGAGACTGGATTTAATTTAATTTAATTTAATTTAATTTAATTTAATTTAATTTCCAATTTATATACCGCCCTTCTCCCTGAGGACTCAGGGCGGTGTACAGCCAAGATAAAAAACATAGAATACAAATATTAAAACATTTAAAAATATATATAAATTTGGGCCGATAGTTAAGAATCACAAACTAATTAAAAAATTTAAAAATTTCTTCTAAGCCAACCCGGCTTGCTGGAAAAGATGGGTTTTCAGGGAACGACGGAAGGCATTGAGGTCATGGATTCTCCTTATCTCCGGGGGCAACTGATTCCAGAGGGTGGGAGCCCCCACAGAGAAGGCCCTCCCCCTGGGGGCCACCAGCCTACATTGTTTGGCTGATGGCACCCTGAGGAGGCCCTCTCTGTGGGAGCGCACGGGTCGATGGGAGGTTGTTGGTAGCAGCAGGCGGTCTCGGAGATAGCTAGGCCCTATGCCATGGAGCGCTTTAAAGGTGATAACCAACACCTTGAAGCGCACCCGGAAGACCACCGGGAGCCAGTGCAGCTCGCGCAGGAGCCAAATGGTGGTTGGATAACCATTTGTCTGAAATGGAATAGGGTCTCCTGCTTGAGCAGGGGGTTGGACTAGAAGACCTCCAACATCCCTTACAACTCTATTATTCTATGTTCTAATTTACCATAGCTACAAGGAGTGGGAGTGCTCAGTTGCAAAAGCAAAAATTTGGCCTTGAGCTAACTGAAGGAGTAAGAATTGACAGTATACTCTCCATGAATGTATCCGTCCTATATGTTGGCTATATGTTGCAGAAGATGGATTGGAAGAACATTAATATGGTTTTAAAAGAAGCCATAGAGAAGACACATTAATACACTAATGTTGATAACGCTGCTTTGAGAACTGAAAATGCAAATGATCTGCAAGCTCTAATATTGAAAGTGAAGGAGCATAGTGTGAAAAATGGACCTAAAATTAAATATAAAGAAGATAACGTTAATGACCACAGGTACAGCAAACAATCTTAGAATTGACAATGAAGATATCCAAGTGATGGATAGCTGCTGCCTTTTGGGATCTACTACCACCTGTAAAGGAAACAACAGACTAACAATTGGTGCCAGGAAGGTCTTGGAAAAGATATTCAGATGTGGTCATGTATCTATTCCTACTAAGATCAGACATGGACAAGAAATGCTTTTCTCTGTGACTTTGAAGAAATTGGAGTTTGAATAAATAGGACCAGAAGTGTACTGAAACTTTTGAATGTTGATGTTGGAGAAGATTCCTTGGAATGTCATGAAGAGCGGGGGGGGAGGGGGGGAGGACAATTGGGTCATCAAAAGAAATCAACCCAGAGTTCTCACTTCAGGCACTAAGGGTAGGCTACAATTACCCTATTAAGATACATTATGAGAAGCCTAGAAAAGAATATCTAGAAGGCTTTAATACTGGGAAGAATCAAAGGAAGAAAAAGGATATGGTGACCAGCAAGGTGAATGGGCTCAGTTAAAGCGGAAGTTACAATGGTCCAGTATTGGAAGACCTGAAGGACCATGTTAGTATAGATCAACCTGAAGAAAAATCTATCTATATGGTTGGTAATCAACAATGGCATATAATCATCACCACACAACAAAAACTTCAAGAACAGGAAAGCCAAGAAAACGGAGAGTGCCCATCAATGGGAACACTGATACAAGTTTTAAAATTTATCTTTTACAAGTGGGAAGATTGTTCTTTTTTATGCAATTTTGAATAAATAGTAGATGAGAAAGAAAGAAATTGACTTGGCTGTTGAACACAGATGATGGCATTAGAGCACAGAAATATGGATCTGATCTGGGGATAGTACAAAACTCTGTGTACTAAAAAGCACAGCAATAGAGTTGGTAAAACAACAAATTAAAAACCAACAGCTTAGCATACATTTATTAGAATCATAATCTTTGAGTATAACACAGCAAAATGTTCAGCTATATCTTAAATAATTATCTACAAAGTAACAATTGTACTTATTTGTCCCATTAGCTACATTCCTAATTTTTGTAGTTAGAATAAGTGGCAGATTTCAATATGTATGTGCAGTTGCATGCAGACTACTACATGGAGTCAAAAGAGCACATTTCTCACCAATTGCTTAACTTGGCATTCTCACAAAAGTGATACTGTAGCAAAGCAGCAAATTAGGAAGCAGTTTCTTAGAAAAATCAGATTCTTTTCCCTTCTTCCATTTCAGAGCCAGGAGCAACATGTTTGTATATATGTATTGCTTCAAGCATTTGTCTGTAAAAGTAGTCCTTGACTTATGACCCCAATTGAGCCCAAAACTTCTGTTGCCAAGCGAAACACTTGTTAAGTGAGATTTGCCCCATTTTATGATCTTTCTTGCCAATGCTGTTAAGTGAATAAATATTTATTGTCATAAATATGAGTCAGTTGCCAAGCATCTGAATGTTGATGACATGACCATGGAGATGCTGCAATCATAAGTGTGAAAAACCATCATAAGTTACTTTTGTCAGCGCCTAAAAGTAACTAAGAACAATCATTAACCTAACTGTTCTAAGTCGAGGACTATCTGTATGTATATGCATTGCTCCCAGCATTTGTCTGTTGTTGGAGGGCCAGCTTCCTCCAGCTTCTGTTATGTTCTTCCCACTCATCTCCACCCTTTCATTTCCATCTTCCACAGGGATTGGGTTAAATCTGAGAGACTATTTTCCAACTGCTTAGGTGAGATCATTCTGGAGGTTTGTTCTGCTTTCCCTTGGGAACAACTCACATTCCCAGTCAATCATTGTGTGTCAGAATTCTTAGTCATCACTCCTCTAAAGAGAATAGTTAATCTGATTTAATAGAAATTCAGGGGGGAAAGGCATTGGCTGCTGTGCAGAGATACCTATCAAGAAATTAGAGAAGATACAAGATAGAGAGGAAATAGAGAGGCCAGGCAATTCAAATTGCCCAATTGTATTCCCTCAATTCCATTTTATTTATTTATAAGTGGGTTGTTCTTTGTTAATTTAATTGCACTATGATTCTTTCTCTTCTGATACACAGTGGCTCCTGTTCTATTCTCTGAAGGGATTATCTCTTAGTGACATGTAATAGAGAGAAAATATGCATAGCAAAGAAGGCATTGTTGGAAAATTATAGACTCTTTCTGAGATTCCTCTAGTATAAGGTTGGCTCTAGACCAGGCACTCTGATGCCTCAGCTGGACATTAAATCATTTTCACACTATAAGCATGCCCTGTTATATTTACATCCATACTGCTTTAACTAGCAGTATGTTCATAACATACTAAAGAGCACTTTAAACAAATATTTTTAAATGTATACCTGTTCCTAAAAAGAATTACTTTGGATTTTTAAAAAAACCAAACAAAATTAAAATCTCCATGAAGGGGCACGGGTGGGGGGAAATTTTGACTTTAAAGATATCTGAGTTTCAGAAGTATGTTTACCCTCACTCAACTCATGGTTTATTACCAGGGGGATTAAAAAGTTACAATATTGACTGTGATCATACAATCAAAGTCCCACCCATGTAAAGAAGGGGCTAAATTTCAATCCCACAGTGATTATCTTTTTTGGGTTGTTTTTTTTTTTTACAACGTCCTATCCTAAGGATACCCCTGTTTACTCCTGGACCAAATTTTCAAAAAATATATGGAACTGTTGACCATGTAAGTTAGAACGTCAGATGGAAACTATAACATACATTTTAAAACAGACTTAAAAGCTCCCTTTAAACCCAGAAAATTTTAGTCATATCTAGTTCTATATCCTGTGATCTCTCCCCAAAACATTGCATGTCCTCCCCCCCATCCATCCCAAAATTGTCCAGCTGGGTTTCTGACTTCCACCAGGATGTAGGAAGAAGGTGACAAGAGTGCATTTGTTTCAATTTATAGGGCCATCCATCTCATTATCGTGACAGCTGGGCAGCTACCAACAATTAAAAGACACATTCACATGACTATATTACTTAGCCAAGCTTGTTGTTTTTAACTTTCAGCACAGATATAGTGGTATCACCTGCCTACGTGCAGGTGCTGTGGAGAAAAAAATGTCCTAGTCTTGTACTTGGGATGCATAGACCATATAATGGTTCCTCTTGACCCAGGAATAAATAATTATATCAAAGAATTGCCTGAAGCTTTGCAGCTTGTAGCATTTGCAATATTTTAGCTCATTTCTTGACTACAGCTATAAAAGGGAGTATTTACTTGGCAGAATATCTATAGCTCTATCCACACTTCTTTGTTTTGCAGCATGCATATAAATACATATAGCATACATCCTGTAGCATGCTACACTTCTTTACTTTGTAGCATACTGTACATGTATAGCATACATAGAATGCTATATACAAATAGAGCAAAATTAAAGATGTTTCTCAGAGGTGAGATATCACCATATATATTTGTTTTAAAAGTTTTGCATTCGTATTGCAATCGTACAGCTGATAGTAGATCGAAAAGTCCAGTTTTTATGTTTGTGTGTGATGATGTGTAAGATTTAAACTGCTGCGCTTGCAAGAAGTTGGATGTTTTAAAAAAGTAACTCTGTTAATGTCAGTTACACAAGGGCACAGTCAAAGAGACCTGCCGTCTTCCAATAATGCTGAGACAAGATATTAGATGACGTACCAAGAATCATAAAAGTTAACCTTGGAATTAATTTTTGAGGCTGGCAATTACCATATAATAAAGCAACGACTAAAACAGCAGAAATCTACCAGGACAAATTTGTTAATGAAGACTTAATTGACAGATAAAGATTGTTCCACATGAATTCCTGACAAACAGGATTCAGCAGATATCTTTATATAGAATTTATGCTAGAAATCTATGTTGAAAAAAAAAATTGGGGATAGTGGACAACATATTTAACAGGCAATGTGAGAAACAAACTGAAATCTCTTATGTGGCAGTTTTCTCAATCTGGTGTCTTCCAGATGTGTTGGACCAACTCCCATAACATCCAGGCCAGCTTGTTTAATACATACATCTGGAAGACACTTGATAGGATAAAGCTTCTTCATACTCTCTAAGCTTGTTATGAGTCATTTATTACATTTAAACAGAAAAAGAAGCAAAATCATTATTATCCTTGAGAATTTCTGAAAGAATCAAAATATAATGTTGGACATAACACGATGACAATGCCTGTTAGCAAATACTATTTTATTTTTTAATGGTAACTGGTGTAACGGCTATTCCTAATGGATTGTTAATTACAGCACAAAGTTGCTTCATTAACCATTGTTAAACTTTCTAACATCACCCCTTGCAGTCTAAGGTAAAATCCATGTTTAAAAAATTTTTATTCCCAGTTTTTCTCCCAATTATAAAAATGGGTAAACCTCCCCCACCTGTCACCTTTTGTTCAGACTGTAAGAAATGGGGAGCATTAGGAAACTGGTGGCAAAAGAGACACAGTGCTCTTCTCCACTTTCCTTAAACTTCTTAACATATTTCCAGTTATTTTCTAGAAGACTGCAGGAGATGTCAAAAGGCCAGGAATGAGATCATTGCCAAGATGGTGGAAAATTAGGACAACAAAGAAAAAAAAAAAAGGAACTTAAACTCTGCAAGCCTTGAACCCAGGCTGATTAATCATGTTACAATCACTGCATTTGTGCTACTGGAACACTTCTAGGAAGTAGCAGATTCTAACGACATACAATATAGAATAAAACAGAAGCACGTCTCATTCAACTTTTCTTATGATCTAGCAATTCCACTAAGCCTGCTCATCCTCAAAATATGACCAATTGCCATATTATTCAGCTCTCCTCATTATTTGCAGAAATCATGTGGAATGCTTCCTGTAGTAGCATGTCTGATTCTCTATTGCTTGTGTAAAATTTCTGTGACTTCAGATTTGTCTAATGAGAAGATGGAAATGATGTGCTTTATTTGAAGAGGATTTTCCATGTAATGACCATATAACTGAATTACAGCTAAATACGCTTGCTAGGTCTGAAGATGAGCTCATGGCACAAGAACGTGTTTAAATTATCTGGTTGTTTAAATCAATCCTGTTAAAAACACCCGAAGGCCTACTGCTCACTTTTTCAGAATAATAATAACTTCTCATTTCAAATGGCACTTGCAGAGATGGCATGATACCCAGCTAGGGAGGTCTGCAGTTGGAGTAAAAAAATATGCCAAAATAGCACCTGCAGCACATATTTAAGAAGGGTCTTTGATCATGTAGTTATGGGCACTATATTGCCTTTTGTTTGACTGCTCCCCGGGGGTATCTCTTGTACATTGTCTGGTTGCCAATCTTGGCAGCACGACTAGGAGGCTGTGATGCAAGAGCTAACCAGTTTACTTCTCTCCAGACTCTGAATTGAATAAGGGGCATTGATTGGGTTTTCCACAGCCATGTGAGCAGAGCAAAATAGCAGTGACCCAAACACAGTATTCATCAACTCATTATACACACCAGTAGTGGGTTTCACTTACCTTTGCTACTGGTTCACAAATGTGAGCGCACGAGCATGTTCGCTCACATCGCTCGCACGCACCACATCTGCACATGCGCACAGCGTCCGTGATGACATCCGGGCGGGTGGGCAGAGCCACCCGCTGCTGCCGCTACTAGTTTTTGCTGACTACAGTGTCCCCTTTCTGATAAAATATGCTCTGCTTTTAGCTCCATGGAGAAGGAATGGGGCTGAAGAGTTATTGAAAGAAATAATTAAATAACAATAAACCACTTTACATATTAAGACAGGGATGGACAATTAACTTTCCCAAGTGGCCACATGAGAAACTGGGATATTGTTGATAAGTAAACTAATAGAACTGTGAACGTGCATAGGCATACACACTTACAAGTATGTAAATTGGGAAAAAAAACAGTCGCCTTCAAAATAAAAGCAATGCAGTCTATTATGTCCATGGCATATATTTATTTACATTTGATTTCTAATTTCTGATTGACTTCATGTGAACCAGATAGGGACAGTCAAAGGGCCGGATGTGGCCTGGGGGCTGTAAAATGCCCAGGTCTGTATTAAGGACCCGGGTACCTTTGAGACCGACTTCTGCCACCAATAGCCTCCTACCGGCCAATTCGCTCCCACATAGAGGGTCTCCTCAGGGTGCCATCAGCCAAGTTATGTCAACTGGTGACACCCAGGGGGAGGGCCTTCTCTGTGGGAGCCCCAGCCCTGTGGAATGAACTGTCCCCGGAAATACGTAAGATTTCCAACCTCCGGGTGTTTCGCTGTGCACTGAAGACCCTGTTGTTCCACCAGGCTGGGCTATCAACATAATAATTTTAAATTGGGGTATTTTAAATTTGCGTGGTTTTAAATTGAGCCAAATTTATTTAATTATTTTAAATTTTTAATCGATGTTTTATCTTGTGTTTTTAAATAGGCGGTACACCGCCCTGAGTCCTTCGGGAGAAGGGCGGTATAGAAATAAAATTATTATTATTATTATTATTATTATTATTATTATTATTATTATTATTATTATTTAATCTTTAGTGAGATTCACAGCCTTTGAGGCTGGTTAATAGCTCAGCAGCTCGAGTCCTAACCAAGGACCTAGGAACTGTTAAGGTATCGTCGGAGGTTGTAAGCTGTTCCGAGTAAGGTGGCTTTTTGTAGAGTCAAAATGTTCAAGTCCGGCAAATTTAGAATTTCTAAATAGCGGGGTAGCCCTTTGGGTATTGCTCCAAGGGCTCCAATTACAATCGGGACAACACATTATTTCTTTTTCCACAGTCGCTCAACTTCAATTTGCAAATCCCGGTACTTTGTGATTTTTTCCTTGCTGCTTATCTTCAATCTGTGCATCACCAGGTTTTGCAATGTCAATGAACCATACTTTTTTCTTTTCAACTATTGTTATGTCAGGTGTGTTGTGGACCAAGTGTCTGTCAGTCTGAATCCTAAAGTCCCACAAGATCTTGAGTTTCTCATTCTCTAAAACTTTCTCAACCTGATGTTCCCAGTGGTTTTTGCTGTACTCAAATCCAAACTTCTGGCACAATTTCCTATTATTATTATTATTATTATTATTATTATTATTATTATTATTAGATGAGCACCATTGAACTCAATCATGGTTCATAGTTTTTATAATAGCTTTCAACAAGGAAGATTCTCAGGCAAAGCACTGAGTGAGCTTCTAAACAACATTCCTATAACAAATCTACTTCTTGTCGGTTACTGATGTTGGATTGTGTGCACTACCAATTTATCAGAGAATCTTTTCATAGTGCTGCAGCTGCAGTGAAAACCAAAAGCCTTATAACTTGTAAAAAAAAACAAAGGGTATTGACATTTTCACTGCCATCAGGAAAAATGGGAGAAGAAAGGCTCCATTGAGAAACAGGAGACAATTTAGTTCTGGCATCATCTGCAGATTAAATAATTAGTTAATTTATGCATATGTGTCATTTATCAGCTGCCTCAATCCAAATGGACTCTTGGTAGCATACAGATACTAGTAGTTAACACAGTTACAAAGAACTATTGATTACAGGTAGTCCTCGATCACAGTTGAGCCCAAAATTTATGTTGCTAAGTAAGACAGTTGTTAAATGAGTTTTGCCCATTTTTTTTAAGTCAATATGTTGATTGAACAATTCTAGGAAACACCTTGAAGATTATTTGAGGACTTTGCTAATTCTGTGTGAATACAAAGAAGTTGCCCTCGGGATTTTTCAAAATAATATTTGAAGGGCCAATTATTGTTGCTATATTGTTGTTAGATTATCTTCTTCAGCTGTAATTAGCTGGCTTCATCACCCCCACCCATGCCTTCCTATTATGGTCTACATAATTGATTTTTGACAACTTGCAAAGTTGCCTCTAGCTTAGTAAACACCTGATACAAACAACTCATTGGAAAAAAATATTTCAGCACTGTATTTATCATGTCTAAATTTTAACTTTTAAAAATATTGCATGAAACATAAAATGGAACTGTGTGACTTAGGAGGCAAAAAGCTACAATTCTTGAAGCATTTAGTAAATAACATTGAAGAGAGAATAACTTTTTATTTTCTAAAACTGTCCTTTTTCTTTCTTCTGTCTCAGAAACAGAATACAGTAAAAGCAAATAAACTCTTGGAAATTCCACAATACTTCCATATCTTTTTTGGCCTGACTTCCAAAATTAAGTGATATCAATACCACCCATTGCTGGTGCAAACAGCAATAATAAAGTGAACTCCGTTTTATGAACCCTGATGAAATTTTGTTTGGAGGCCCTAGGACTGTACAGCTTAATCATTAATTCCTTTTCAAAGATTTCTTGGCGAGGCTATTGTATAAGGTTTCCCAGATGGGAAAGGAAAGTTTTTTTAGTCCATCAAATATCCTTATCAGACCACTGGCAAGACAGCCAAGTTTCGGTTGCAAGAATATACCTACCCTTCAAGTGAAGGTTTAAATTTTACATTTAAATGTATTCTAAACATTCTGCACTTCACTCAAGACAAATTCCTGCGCTGGGAAACTGAATTAAAAAATAACAATAAGAGAGACGCACAGAGACACTGAAGTTTGGTGAGACTTGGCAATACAAAGTTGGGGGAGAAAAGAATGGCCTTCCAAACAGCATATGCTATCCATTAAACTTTTGCTCTTTGGAGAACAGGCAGGGAGGAAAAATGACAAAGATAAAATTTGCAGCTCCCATCACAGAACCAGTAAAACCTCTGGGGTGTTTAATAAGAAGATGATAGTTAAAACATTTTGGAAAGCTGTTTCATAGTCTGATATCTCAAGGAACTGGGATTTGATGGCTCCTGGTAAATGTATTCTTTGTCCATAACCTAAACAATTTCAAGAAAGAAAGCCAGAGACATAGAACAGTCCTCTGATCTGTTAATGATAATACAATACTAAAGTACCAGGAAGATATAGATGGAGGATGCCAATAAAATAATAATTTAAAATCCGAAGTGCTTACAGGAACACAGATAACCAAACTGCAAATAACCATGAAGCCCATGCTGAAATGGTAAAGGGTTTGGAGTGACCACAATATCAGCTGATTAAGTTAAGGAGAAATTAATTTCAGTCCATACAGACTTTCTCTATTAGCTTTTGCCTCCTCCCATTATGCAGAAAACTGCAACTGCACTTTTTGGAAACAAAAGATGTCTTGAATTAACATTCTTTCCATCCTGGTGCTTTTCAGATCCCCAACCTTTCTGGCTTCATGGACTTGTTCAGTGGTGGGTTTCAATTTTTTTTACTACAAGTTCTGTGGGTGTGGCTTGGTGGGCATGGCATGACTTTTTTTTTTTTTTTTTTTTTGCTTTAATTTATATGCCACCCTTCTCCGGAGACTCAGGGTGGCTTACAATGCGTTAAGCAATATGTTAAAACAATGCATTAAGATTTGGTAGGCCTGGCTTGGTGGGCATGGCAGGGGAGGGATAGTTTAAAATATCCATTCCCACCTCACTCAAGGGGAAGGATACTGCAAAATCCCCATTTCCTCCCAATCAGCTGAGACTTGGGAGGCAGAGAACAGATGGGGCGGGGCTAGTCAGAATTTTTACTACCGGTTCTCCGAACTATTCAAAATTTCCACTACTGGTTCTCCAGAACTGGCAGAACCTGCTGAAACCCACCTCTGGGTTTCAGCAGGTTCTGCTAAACAATAAACACTGGTTGTTGCAGCAGTGACAATGGTGGCAGTGGGGGGTGGAGGGAGAAGATGGTTTCATTTGCACTAATCCCATGCATGTGCAAATGAAGTTTTGTGCACTCACCTACTGCTTGCATGGCCAGTGAACCATGGACTGGTACTAGTGCCAGTCGTCAGATGTTGGGCACCTAGATTACAATAGCCACTAATCAGATCCAGTCTAAGCCTGTTTCACCAGTAGTTGTACTTGATGATGTTGTGATTTTAAAGAGCTGTTAATTCACTAAATAGGGCATAGGCACCAGAAGGATAGGTCAGTCATATTTTTATAACTAAAACAAGCTGGAAGTAATATGTGTTATGAAATTCAAAGACACACTGATCAGGAGCTTGTGAAAATAAAAGTTATTTTCACAGATATTTTTTGGTTGAGACCTATTGAACTACTTGGCCAATTTAATGTTTATTTATAAGAGAGCACACAAGACAGGAGACCACAAAGTGCTCACCTTTAGGAAAAGAGACAAAGTGTAGCAATTGAGTGTAGCAAAGATTAGGCACTCGATGCTATCCAGATGTTTGAATGAGAGGATTGAAAACCTCTATGCTGTTTATTATGTATTGGAGTTAAAGTCCAAAGCATCTAGAACATGGGTGTCAAGGCTGACTCAGCCTTCCATCCTTTCAAAGGTAGGTGAAATGAGGACCCAGTTTGTGGGGGCAATAAGCTGACTTTGTATAAATATACAAAAGTATGAAGGCTATTGCTTAATGCATTGTAAGCCGCCCTGAGTCTCCGGAGAAGGGTGGCATATAAATTAAAGCAAAAAAACAAAAAACAAAACCCTGCTGCGTCACGATGCCGTCACATGACGTTTCGAGATGTTTTTCCCATTCATGGAGCTGGGGTGGGTGTAGCCTGCACATGACACATTCGGCCCGTGGGCCGCCAGTTTGACACCCCTGATCTAGAAGGTGCCAGGTTGCCTACTCTTAAGATAAAGGGACTTTTCAGACCACCTCCAGTTTTTGTTTGAATTCCTCATTTGGAGCTTTCCATGGTCCTGCAACCATCATGTTTGGTTTTCTGCCTTACTTTGTGGGTACCTGTCCTGGGAAGAGATTTTCTCTAATACCCTTTTAATCAGAGAATATGATGTAAAGCAAAAGCTATATATGAGTTGCATAGGTCAATATGACTGCTTCTCAACCTCGACAATCATATGTGCAGGGGAGTTGAAGTCCACACACCTTAAAGTTGTCAAGGATGAGGAACATTACTATAGAACTTTTTCTCATATACACTGAATATGTGGACAACAATAGCTGCCAAAAACATTAGTGAGTAAGCTACACCGCACTTGCACATTTTGAAATATATGAGGATGGCTCTCAAAATCCTCTTTCCCATTCCAAAAATTGGAAAATATCCTTGCCAAGAATTTATGAGATTCCAGACTTGTGAGTTTAAAACCCCACTGCACTATTCTGTCCTTTTTCTGCATTATTCTCAATATGCCAGCTAGAATGATCACCCAGCCAAAAGGAAATAATGCCTTTCAGAGGATTTTCCTTTAGAATAATCATGAGCGTGTAAAAGGAAAGAATTGAATGGCTTCCCTATAATCTCTGGCACATTTAGCTATTGAGAGCCACAAGATGATAAGGGCATCCATGGCTTGCATTTTTTAGCATCTTAGATAAAATGATTTTGAAAATGCAAGGTGTCAGACACTCTCAAATGTGTCATCAGCTGGGAAGTTAGCAAAGGTCATGCCCATGAAGAGATAACTATACAAGACCAGAACTTGTCTTTAGAAATTCCTCATAGATCACAAAAGGTGCTTTGCAAACTCAAGGAGCTGACTTGTGATAGTGCTATTTGCAAGAAGGCCAGGAATGGTGGGGCAATGATAATGGTCCCTTTCAGTGCCAGTACTATCCAACTACCTTAATTTAGGTTTAGAACAATGCATTGCACACATCCAACTGAATTGCTGCACTTGGCAGTTAGGGATTAGTAAATCAAAGTAGGTTGGTTCTATTTAGCTTTGGGGGGTCAGATATATAAGCTGACACATTTTTTGTTCCAATTACTAATTAGAAGAAAATTTGCTACAGCATAATATTAAATGGTCAGATGACTAATTGCAGCTGCACCAAGGAAAAGAAAATCTTTTTTCTTCAAAGAAAAAACTACGGTTTTTGTTTACAAAGGAAAAAAAAATCTGGCAGTCTCATAAAACGTACATAATGAATGCAAGACTTCTATGGCTCAGTACATAACCTAATAAGCTCACAGATAGAAGCCCATGCTATGTTCTTTTAAATATCAAGGTCAGGATGAGCACCCTGTGACTTTAAGTAACATGCAGCTCCCAGCGCCATGATTCCAGCTGAAGGCACCCTGCCTTCAAAGGCAATGTCAAATGGCCAGCTGTCCATGGTGCAACTTCAGATATTCTCCAGATTTAGGGAAAATTTCAAGGTTGGAAGTAGGAGCATTTTGGTTGTGGAAGGCCTTCTATTTCTTTTCCACCAGCACCCCCAATCCAAAAATGAACTGAAAAATCAGGCAGAAGTTTTCTGATCTTGCTTCTTCTGGTGATGAAGCAAGATCAGCTTCTTCTGGTATGAACCTTAAGAGCATGCTAAATGGACTCCTACAACCCTTGAGACTGAGGTGCAGTCCCCAAAGATTCACTACTACTGCCACAGATGGTGAGTAAATGTTCACCTAAACCAGGGGTCTGCAACTTTAAATGCTCAAAGAGCCATTTGGACCCATTTCCCACAGAAAAGAAAACACCAGGAGCCACAAAACCCTTCCTGTGCCTGACTATTTCTTGAGTGGCCACAAAACTAGCACATGTAGTTGAATTAAAAGTTCTGTTTTCTTCTGAAACTTTTCTTTTTTTGGATTTATTCATGGTTGGCCTACTGGGGGTTGAAAAGCTCAATAAATTGTGCACTGGCGGGTGTCACACATTGGTGGTTGTGACGTATATTTTGAGTGACAGGGAGCTGCAGCAGAGGGGTGAAAGAGCCACATGCAGCTCCAGAGCCGCACGTTGCTGACCCCTGACCTAAACCCAAAGGTGTGTGTGTGTGTGTGTATTACTGACAGTCATGATTGTGCAATTAAAATCTGTTCCCTATTTATGGGTCCATGCAGAGGTGGGTTTCAGCAGGTTCTGACCAGTTCTGGAGAACCAGTAGCGGAAATTTTGAGTAGTTTGGAGAATTGGTAAATACCACCTCTGACTGGCCCCGTCCCCATCTATTCTCTGTCTCCCGAGTCCCAGCTGATCGGGAGGGAATGGAGATTTTACAGTATCCTTCCCCTGCCACACCCACCAAGCCTTGCCACGCCCATCAAGCCATGCCCACAGAACTGGTAGTAAAAAAGTTTGAATCCCACCTTGGTGTTATGGACACCCCAGACCAAACTGGGCCTCAAATACATCACTCCTTGTTTGATAGCGTGATTCCCAAGGCCTAAATATTGTATAATTGTACTTTAATGATAAAATGGTTGGTTTGGGGAAAGTGGGGGTGATGTTTGAGTTTGAGGCGCACTTTTGAGAACAAAGGGTCCAACAGCCTTCTGGAGCAAAATACAAGCTCTCCCCCTTAAAATCAAGTCAAAACAGTCTCAACGTTTTCATCACGTTACTAAAAGCTTTCCTGCAGTCTATGGCAAGTTTGGAAGCTAAATTCATTAAAGCAGCCCCTTCTTTTTTCAGTCTCCCGCAAAGCCTGAAAAAAAGCAGCCCCTGCTTTTGTTACTGAATTAACTATAATGAGTAAATTCCTTAAAGCAGCATCTTTTTTCTTCAGGCTTATGGGAAAATCTGAAGCAAAAAAAAATGGGCTGATTTAATGAATAGCAGAGAAGTGCTGCACTCCCATGAAGTGTGAACCACTTCTTCCTAATCATTTTTAAAGCATGCAAGGCTCTACTATGTATACAGGATTCTAAAGGCCATGCAGCATATAAACACAAACACAGACACACAGAGAGAGTTCCTGTTTATATAAAAGGATGACCCCCTGAAGTCATTTCTAGCACCAGCATGTGAATTTGGATGCCGGTGTGATCTATTCATTTGGTATGATATTTTTTTCTCTCTCTTTATTTTTAGGGACACAGAATAGTCTGTTGTGAAACAAAATGCAGGAATTGGCAAGTAATCATCTCTTCTGATTAACATGAGAGCCCTCCTACAGCTGGGATTCTTGTATCGAATCAACTTCGCTGTTGAATTTTCAGTAATTATATAACTACACAAAATGCTGCTTTGGCAAAGGAAATTTGTAAATAGGGAGGGGAAATACTGCAAATAGAAAACATGCTTGTAGTCTGAAAGGGGCATTTTTCTAGCATTCTTCTTTTTGCTTTAATCCAAACACAAACCATATGTACATTTCTACTTGTTTCAGGTGTTTAATTAGTAATCTTTTATTTAGAATGCTTCGATCTTGGCGTTCCGGCTCAAAGACCTTCCACAGGAAGAAAAACAGATAAAACCAGGCCTTCTACTTGTGTTTTCAAATAGTTCTTCCATTGTTACTTTTCTCTTGTGTTTTGAAACTTTAAAATGGGGCCTGCAAAGAGAAAGAAAACTGATTTAGTTCTTCCCTTTTCTCTGGGGGTGGTAAAGGATAGAAAATTTGTTTGTTTTTTCCCCCACCAGCCCACCTCATTTGTTTTCATTAGAAACTTTTGTTTTATCTGAACTGATATTTGTTCCAGAAACTCACAAAAAGAAACTATCATAAAGATGAAGTGTTTTTTTTAATCCTAAAATAAACAGATTTCAGTTGCATCCATGGTGCTGTTAAGGATAGTAAACATCCTTATCTGTAATATACAGACAATGCAATGGAAAGCCTGTAGGCAAGATTTGGCCAATTAAGCAGAAAAAACCATAAGGGGGCGGGGGAAGAAGCCTCTTCCCAGACCAGTTTGCTCAAAGATAAGTCATATCTGCAGATGTTGGCAGAAAGAAAGTTGGTAGTCTATATATAGCCTAATATCCTATTTCTGATTTAATGCTTTATCTAAATTCCCAATATATCATCTGCATATCATCTAGATATCTACAGTAATTTATGAAGTTGCTGTAAATATTGGTTGGAAGTGGCGGGGAGAAAGGAAGGATCATCACTTCTTGCAAGTTGTTGCCATTTATGAGATTTTGGCATTCTTGCCCAAAATTCAAAAGGAAAAAAGGAAATTTTAATAAGATGTGGTGATCTCTTGACAAAGAGATGTTTGTGCCTACATATGTAAGAATCTTGGTCTTCTGGATATCAGAGGGACAATTGTGAAGGCCATGATGTCCATAGGACTCTTATTACCAAACTCTGGTTTGTGTAGTGATCCATAAAAGCTGATGATTTTAGCTTTAGCTGATGATGCAATGACCCTTGTAAAGGAAAAGGCTGTGACCAGTGATAGGATTCAGCCAGTTCGCACCACTTCGGGAGAACCAGTTGTTAACTTTCTGAGCAGTTTGGTGAACTGGTTGTTGGAAGAAATCATTAGGGCAGAGAACCGGTTGTTAAATTATTTGAATCCCACCATTGGCTGTGACTAATTAATCTAGGAAATCAATGTGCCTCTGTTAAATTGAGGATCTCCTATAACAGGGATGGCTAATCTTTTCCGGACTGAGTGCCCAAAGTATGTGTGCCTGAATGTGCGTGAGTGCGCCTGAATCCCCAAAATGCAATGAGCGTGCAGCCTCCGCACATGCACACCGGCCTCTGCACATGCACGCCAATCCCCACGCATGTGCGTACAGGCCCGGTGCATTCCTCCCACCCCTCTCACACACGTGTGTGTGGCCCCTGCATGCTCCCCACCCCCTGCGCAGGCACAGCAGAGACCCAAAGACCAGATGGCTGGTGGGAGGTGTGCGTGCAAGTGCGGTGGAGCTGAACTGGGGCGACAGCTCACGTGCCCACAGAGACGGTGCTGCGTGCTACTTCTGGCATAGGTTTGCAATCATGATCCTATAAAATGATTGTTTAATTACTTTTTGCAAGAGAGAAAAAATGAAGTGAATCCTGTGTTCCCTGAGAGTATACATCTGATTTTTTCCTCACTTCACTGAAAAGTTGATCTTGGAGAGAGAATTGTGGCCTTGAACTCTTTCTTCTGTGACTCAAGAGGCTTGTACTGTCCAGGAGAAGTTTGAGAGGTTGGTCAGAACCAATATGGCTGGACTAACATTCTAAATATTGTTAAGAGGCAGGTATCACCAACCCTTTTCATATGGTAAATTCCATAAGAGAGTATGAAATATAAACAAGAAATAACCAAAAACAAAGACACTGTCCTCTTCAGGCCATAGACCAGAAAGATTTATGATACAGTATTCTATCATCAGAATGCTCTAAGCAATTCCTAAGATTGCTCTGTTAAAAATTACCTCCTGGCTTATTTTGCAATAAATCAAAGTGCAATACAATTTCCAATAAAATCTCCTAATGTATGGGATGCAATTCTGCACATACCTTATGGAAACTTACACAGGTGGCATAGAAAAGATACTAAAAATAATAAAATAGTTCAATCCTTAATTCAACCAAGGAAGGGAACAGAACTTTGAAAAATAATAAAATCATTCTGTTTAAATGATTATGTTAAAAAGATAAAATTCCCTTCCAGACCATGAACAATTAAAGGTAGCTTTTTAAAATATATACTAAAATAAACATTCCTACTCCATCTTTGATTCTCATCTACTTTGCATGAAGTTTATACTATATTTTTTCCTGAATAATCACAATAATCAGCCAAATTATCCCTCACTTGTCCTCCCAATTGTTTATATGTAATTCAGAAATGAAAGTTGGATGCTAAACTACTGCAAATGTTTCATATGTTCTTAAATGATCTGGCAACTTTGATATGAAACATGA
This sequence comes from Arizona elegans, assembly GCA_022577455.1. NCBI lineage: Eukaryota > Metazoa > Chordata > Lepidosauria > Squamata > Colubridae > Arizona > Arizona elegans. The sequence goes on from JAKOOJ010000008.1 coordinate 63,248,503, forward strand.
TTTTTTTTCTTTGCCAACTGTACTCTTTTCTCCACTACTGGAGGCTTTACAAAGTTTGCTTTTCCCACAGTTTCTCCAAGGCTGAGTTAATAAATCTTATTTAATGACTGATTAGACACTGCTTTGTATTCATTTAAGTATTTATGGATTAGAAGATAAGGATATGGAAAGAAGCAAATTCCCACTGCAATTGCTTCATTTTATTTAAGTTTACAAAACAGTAGAAGCACCTTTATGAATATTTTTTTTTAATTGTTGGACTATTCTACAAAATGCATTTCATATATTACTATGCTATCTCCAGTATTTCAGGTAAGAAAACTATAAGATAGTTCAATTTGGCATATGACAAGAATACTGTTCTTTCCAGGGATTTCTTGACTTTTCAAAATCAAATAACAAAGCAGTTTAATTTAATTTAATTTAATTAATTAAATTTATATGCCGCCCCTCTCCAAAGACTCAGGGTGGCTCACAATACATTTAAAAAATCATTATAAAAAGACATTGAAAAATTAAACGATATTAAAGACATTAAAAACTCATTCACACCATTCATGGCCGGATCTCGCCAGATCACAAGAGGGAGATCAACGGCCCCAAGCCTGCCAGAAAAGCCAAGTCTTCACCGCTTTTCGGAAGGCCAATAGGGTGGGGATGGTCCGGACCTCAGGAGGTAACTGGTTCCAGTTAGAGCTGGGGCAGCCACAGAGAAGGCCCTCCCCTGCGGGCCCCCAGCCAACATTGTTTAGCTGACGTAACCCGGAGGAGACCAACAGAGTTGCATATAAATTATGATAGCCTTTCAAAAGTTCAATCATACTCAATTCAAAAATGTAATGCCAATGTTTTTTTCTTTTTTCAAATTCATAGCCTAAAATGAACAATACTGGAAAACTGAGAAAATGACCAAACTTGAAGACCAAGATTGCTTTCTCTATCTAGCATAGAGCTAAACTTTCAGGCTGCTCCACATATACTGTATGGTGCCCTCCCTCTCTCCTCTCTTTCTCCCCCCCCCCCTCTCTCTCACACACACACACAAAGCGGGAGGAGGGAGAGAGGGAGGGAAAGAGAGAGAAACACAGACTTTGGTTCACAATAAGTTTATTTTCTTTATTTTAAAGAGACCAGTTGCTTTAAAAAAAAGACATTGTGGAGAATTCTAGCTACACAATTCCCAGGCAATGTCTAATTTGTCCCTTAAATGCAAAGGTCATGGTGCTCTTATCTGAGAGCAATCTTTTGGGAGCCATCCCAAATTTCTATTGAATTATTATTTTAATCCACACCTATTAAAAAATTCCACATAGTGTCTTCTCTCAGCCATATAACTTCATCTTTTCTTGATTTTTATCTGCTGTTCAAAGTTGGAATGTATGAATCATCAGCTGCAATTTCCTAAAACATAAAGAGTTGCATCATACTTCAAACTAGTGTAATCTTTGACAGTTTATTCATAAGACATGCAGTTATTGCAGAGTAGGTTATACTGCTATGAAAGTATATGCAAGAAAAAAAACTATCAGGAAACATAGATAGAAATATTTCAGGAAGAAGTCACCAAACCTTCTCATCACTATGCTCTCAATACCTTACAGAAAGTCAAGTTCTTGAAAAGTGCTATTAGACATGCAGCTGAAGATGCATATGGACTTCCATATGATTGAACAACCCAATGCATAGAATTCTTCACAGACAGGAAGAATGCATGTTATCATCAGTATCTGGCTGTTACCATACTTGGCATGATTCTGTTCATTGAGTTTGAGAGGAAATCTGTGACAAAATCCTATTCTCCAATGAGACAGAGAGGAGAATTGAAGAGATGGATATGTAAACTAGGGTTTCCAGTTAATTTGATTGGTAATATAGTTTCAGCTTGGATCCATTGTTTAGAAGAGTTTTCCACAATGAATGGAATCATATGCCTTAACTGTGATGCTTAATACAGGTAGTCCTTGGCTTACAACCACAATTGTTGCTAAGTGAGTTTTGCCCCATTTTATGAGCTTTCTTGCTACAGTTGTTAAGGGAATCACTTCAGTTGTTAAGTTAAAGCACGATTGTTAAGTGAATCTGGCTTCCCCATTGACTTTGCTTGTCAGAAGGTCGTAAAAGGTGATCACATGATCCCAGGACACTGCAAAGGTCATAAATGTGAGTCAATTGCCCAGGGTCTGAATTTTGATCACATGACCATGGGGATGCGGCAATGGTCATAAGTGTGAAAACTGGTCATAAGACACTTTTTTAAAGTGATGTAACTTTGAATGGTCACTAAATGAACTGTTATAAGTTGAGGACTACCTATAATACCATATTGGGCATGGCCCAAACTTCCTGTTTCTGAATTCTATATAAAATGCAAAGTTAGAATGAAATGGCAATCTCAGTACATAGAAAGAATACTGATTAAACAATATAGAAATAATTAATTCATTTTGCTCAAAGCTGATCCTCAAAGAAGCATGGAGATTTAGCTAAAAGCAAATAATGGTTTAACATTAAGTATGAACAAGGATATGTTTAAATTTATAACAACAGCTCTGCACAGTGTCTGATGCTGCATTATTTAAGTCTAAGAATTCACATTGCAAAAGGTCTGGTGTCTTGGTCATTTCTGATTAAAGGACAAAATCAGACAATCCCACTGTTGGGTGATATTTCCATAGCTTAATATAGCTTGAGAGGGAGGAGAATCTTGAAGGCATCTCTAATTCATTTAAGAGATACAGATTCTTGAATTCTCCTTCCACAAGCAGTCAAACACGAAAACCAAATGATCCCAGTTCATAGCCAGCAATGAAGGTATTTTAATACTGTGTTTCCCCGAAAATAGGACCCTGTCTTATATTTTTTTGAACCCTGAAATAAGCGCTTGGCCTTATTGCCATGCACTCAAAAGCCCGGTTAGGCTTATTATCAGGGGATGTCTTATTTTGGAGGAAACAGGGTAAATATGTTTAACATTAAGAATATGAAATCATTATACAATTATTATATTTAAATGTTAATTTTTAAAGAGTGATTTGCAACGATGGCTTCATTATTCAACCATCAAAACAATTCATTCAATCAGAACCCTTTTCCAAAAAAAAACAAATAACACAGAATTTCAAAGCACTCTGTCAATCAGACCTGCAACTTTCAGTGAGAGGACACAATAGCTAAGATCTTCATCCTTCTGAACTGTTTTCAAATAATTCCCTTTCAGAACAGAACCTTGATTGTGGTTTACGTTTTACATTGTTTTCCCTACATTTCTTTTGCTCTTATACGGTTTTGTTGTCCTTATTTTCTTTTACTTCCTAATGAATTACTTTGATGCCATGCACCATCAATTATTGTGACCTCTGGGCTTTAATGAGTGTCCTTTCCTCCAGAATAAATACACTTTGTGTCTCAGCTGGTGTCTTTGATCTGCAAGTTATATGGCTTTGTGTTCTCCTTATCTTGCACAAAGGTCAGTGAGAAACTTTCACAACCCCGTTTTCACTTTTATAGAAATTCTCTAGCAGAGTCACAAGAAGCCATATTAGTATGCTTGCAGAAATATTGATGAGCAAGCCACTGTATACCAACATTTAACTTGTGAATAAATGCATGGGTGAACATGATATTAACATTCAGAGACAATGGAATCTGCAGAATGAAGAAGCATTTCTAGTAAAACTAGTTGAGTGAGAGAGATGTCTTATGAAAATGTATAATTGTAACACGTAAAGTTTATTTCAAAGTTATGTATTTATTCCTTTTATGAATTGCTACATAATTATTCTCAGAGCAATAAGGGGGGGAAAGCAGCATTTTATTAACTGAGAGTCTCCAGTTATTAGAATAATCTCCAGCCAGTCTGGCTGGCTATGTTCGTTAAGGAAATGATTGGGATTGTTCAACATGTCTAGAAAGCGCCAGTTGGAGAAAGGTGCCTTAATTCAGTAAGTAAGAACACCTAAAAACAACAATCACCATAGAGCTAAAACATCTAGAATGAGACTTATACGGTATAGTTCAGGGCTGTCAAACTCACGGCCTGCGGGCCAGATGCATCCCATGCTGGCCAAGCCCACGCCCATTTTAGCGAAGGGGGGAAAAGTCATGAGTTGTCATGACGACATGAGTTTGACACCCCTGGTATAACTGAAAGCATCCCCCTCAAATATCAGTATCACATAAAACTTAATTTTCAAAGCAGATTTTTCTTTTGTTTTAGCTAAACATTCAGTTTTTTAAAAAAGAAAAACCCTTGCGATAAAGAGACCATGTTGCCCTTCACATGTGAAGCATTTTGTTCAAGGGCATCCCCAGTAAATTTGTAGCAGGTGTAGATGTCTTACCGTGCAGGAGGCCATTATTTTCCGGAAGAATACTTCCCGGACAAATGGACAACTCACACTCCGCTCTAGGCTCTTTGGGAGTTGACTACAAGTAATCTGCATATACCGCTGAATGTCATAATCAAAACTGTTCATTATATTGCATTTTTCTGTCCTTGGGCAACATCTGTTAGGTAGAAAACATGAAAGAGCTGAGTGTACGACTTGATTCACATTAACATTCAGATTCTGGAGATACATTAGCACACTTTTATGACAGATAACTTCCTAACTTCAGTGACATATCTGGAACATTTTCTTATTGAGAATTTCTGTTTGTTGTGGTATTGCCTAGAAACTACAGTTCACAGAGCAGGAATCCAGGGCCACAACCCAGTGCAAACAGATAAGAAAAATCCAGGTTTATTTACAAGAGATTACAGCCAAAGACAGCATCATTTATAGTACCGTTCGTACCGTTCCTGAGAAAAATTATGCAGAAAGAATGAGACAGAAATAATGGGTCTGCATAAATAAGGATGTTTTCTAGGCATTCTTGATATTCACAACTGAACAATTTCAATGCTATGTGAAATATTTCAAGTTAAGACAGATAAATCAAATTTTATAAGATTGTGATTTTTTTTTAATAATGATGTTCGTATGATATGCAATTTTATTTCAAATATTGATTTTATTGTCCTATTTTTTGTTAGTACTTGGTTTCTTTCTCTCTCCTAAAACGAGGGACTATGTTCTCACAAATAGACTGTGGAGCTCTAAAAATCACACTTTTAAAATTAATTTATTTTAAATAAATATTATTTAGTGTGTGGCATATCATACATGGACTACCAATATATAATAACATTTTACCAAGATTAGTAAAGCACAATAAAATATAAATGTTAAAAAGGTCTATATTCAAATACCAAAGTCTAGGCCAGTGATGGCTAACCTTCTTGCCATCGCGTGCCAAAAGCCCACACCCATAATTAAATGTGCTCCAACCCCCACGCATGCGTGCGTAACCCCCCCCATGCTCCCCACGCTTTTGGCACGCGATGGCACGGTGGGTCCAGTAGGCCCGATTTTCACTCTCCCCAGGGTCCTAGAAAACCTCTGCAGCCTGGGGAGGGCGAAAAATGGGCATTCCGGTCCCACCAGAAGTTGGCAAACGGGCTGTTTCTGGCCTCCTCTGGCGGGGTGGGAAAGGCTGTTTTCGCCCTCCCCAGGCTCCTAGAAAGCCTCTGGAGCCTGGGGAGAGTGAAAAATGGGCCTTCCCCACCCCCCCCCCACCAGAGGCCCCATGGAGGCTAGAAACAGCCTGTTTCCCAACTTCTGGTAGGACTGGAAGACCCAAAAATCAGTTGGCCGGTGCACACATGCGCGCTAGAGCTGAGCTAGGTCAACGCTCGCGTGCCCACTGATATGGCTCCGCATGCCACCTGTGGCACACATGCCATAGGTTCGCCTTCATGGGAAGCACACATTGCACTGGTCAAAAGGGCCTAGCAGAGATTATATTACTTGGGACTTCTCAGAAAACAACAACTGAGTGAAAAATTGCTGGTGACCTTCTACCATTGCACTATAGAGAGTATCTTAACTTACTGCACCTTTGTATGGTTTGCTAAGTGCACAGAGGCAGATAGGACAGCACTCCAGAGAGTTAACATTGACTGCCCTCTCCCCTCCTTGGCAGAGTTTCATAGCTCCTGCTGCCTTAAGAAAGTTCAAAAAGTTCTTAAAGATCCATCGCATCCTGGGCACCCTTTTTTTTGAACTATTACCATCTGGCAGATGGTACAGGACAATAAAAACAAAGACAAATAGGCTGAAAAACAGCTTCTATTCCAGAGCAGTAACTATGTTGAATTCCACTGTATAGTGAAATATTAATGCAGTATCAGGGGTTTTCAATTCAGTTGTGTAGAATGTGAAGGATGTGTGTTTTTGTTTTATTGTTTTATAGTTTTCTTATGTGTGATGTACATTGAAGATGGCATTTAATTTCATCGTACGAGGTGCAATGACAATAAAGTAAACTTAAACTTAAACTTAAACACAGCATTATTTATATTAAAAAAAATCCGATGCTGCACCAGTATGCCCTCAGATTACAGCTGGTCACTATCAGTGGTGTTATTCAGCCAGTTCTATCTGGCTCGGGCAACCAGTAGCAGCGGCTGTGGGAAGCTCTGCCCACCCGCCCGGATATCATCACATCCCGTTTTTGACACTCTGCACATGCACAGAAGACTCTGCGCATGCGCAGAAGTGTACTCACATTTGCAAACCGTTCATGAAGGTAAGTGAATACCACCCCTGGTCATTATATGATCTACAATTTGACGCGGGACCCGACAGTCATACTGAGGGAAAGATACTATGCCCCATTTATACAGAGATTCCTGACAGATGCCGTGTAAGGTGTGAATCCTATTCAAAGGATTATCCATTGCTGATGTGGTAGTTCAAAGCCTGGCACCTTTTTAAAGAAAGTGTGTGAAGTTTGGATGGTCTTGTTGGGAAATATCTGGGGCTCTTCTGCATGTCAAGTTTAGGATAAACCATAAAGATTACATGAACATAAAAGACAGAACCCTGATAGTGAGGGATTTTCCTTTCTATGGATCTTCTCATGTGTACACAAAGAGGCACATAATTGTATTGTAAGCATAGTGATGCACTGATGCAACTATGAGAGGTGAGGGATTTGCTTATCTCCTCATACCTCTAAACTTTTTGCCTTCAGTCATATAAACAAGAGTAATTTCTATAATATTATTAAGATAATCAGTTGCTAGTGAATTATAGGGATGACCTATATTTCTGAACGTAATTTTATGCAAATTGATAACACTACTAAAGAAATGGTGCAAAGCACCCCAGAGTACTGAATGATGCAGTATCACTTAGCAGGTCAAATAAATATACTTTGATTAATTACTGATTAATTACTAGGTTCATCATTTAGGACATTTTTTCCCTTATTTTTTCAATCCAAATTCAGTTTAGCTAATTTGTGCATACTAAACAAATGGTCCACCTAAGAGAAGGGACAGGCAGATCTCCAAAAACACATTTTGAAGAAAATTGTCAGTTTATTAACTCCTCTAATCACAGTGTTAAAAAGCAACTGAGAAGTGCTAGTACAGTATAATAAAGCCATAAAGAGGGTTAAAATAGTCTTCCCGATTAATTAGCTGATTCATCAGTTTTGTCCATTGCTTAAAAGTTCAGTTCAGAGCTTCAGAAATACATCAATTGCCCAGTTCAATCCAGAGCTTCAGAAATACATCAATTATGTAATAGTCTATTTCAGTATCTAGATTTGGAACAAGATTTAGAAAAAAGCTGATCTTAACTGCTTTGTTTTTCATTAAGATAAGATGGTAGAGATTGATGAGGACAGAAAACTTCCTGTTATGTAATAGAATTATATTTTCACTGACAATGTTCTTTTGTCTGGGAAACTCCCCTGCCAAAGGTTGGGTAGCTAGTTGATAATATTTTGTTGCAAATGAAAATTGGGTTAGTAAGGAAACTGCTCAGGCAGTAACATAATGAAAAACCTGTTGAATTTTTTGCACAAAATAGATCACTTACTAGGCCAGATAGCTAAGTCATCTAGTATTTTAAAATATTAAAATATTTGCATTATTTCCATTAATTATGTCATTTGCATATTATCATAAGAAGGCAAGAAATGTCATTTTCATGATTTTTATAAATACCTTAATATCATAAAATGATGTAAATTGATGCAAATAAAGTATATTTAGATTAAATAGCCTGCTCTCTCTGAAGAGTCCATTACATATACATTAGAACCTCTGGTCACAACCATAATTCATTCCATAACTTTGGTCGCAACCTGATTTGGTTGTGACCAGAGCCTAATTTTGGAAATTTGGCACTTACCAAAAAAATGGCACAGAAGGGGAAATTGGCCGGGGGGGTGGATGTGAATTTTTTGCTCAGAACCCGATTTGGTTGTGGTCAGAAGTGTGCGTGACCAGTGGTTCTACTGTACTCAGGATGGGGGATTAGTGAAATGAGGCAGATTTAACATGGATCCAGTGAAACATTAAGGATTTCTCTATCACCATACAGTAATGTCTTCGCACATTCTCTGCAAGCTTTGTGTAGAAGTGCTGCAATAATAATTTTTGATTTGAGGATGTGACAGTTGGTATAATCCAACCCTTCATTCCCTTCTCTAATCCCCATGGTATTTTGTGCAGTGGCACATCCTTTCCAATAACATGAAACTCCAGAGAAGGAGTAGAGTTTTATGAATTAGAGTTTTATGAAGGTCCATAATCATGATAGAAATAGAAATAGCACTTAGACTTATATACCGCTTCACAGCCTTCTCAAGGCGGTTTACAGAGTCAGCATATTGCCCCCAACAATCTGGGTCCTCATTTTACCAACCTCAGAAGAATGGAAAGCTGAGTCAACCTTGAGCCTAGTGAGATTCGAACTGCCAAACTGCAGGTAGCCAAGAGTTAGCAGAAGTAGCCTGCAGTACTGCACTCTAACCACTGAGCCACTGTGGCTCTTGATGAAGTAGATTCAGAACTACTTGCTCCTTGGAGAAGTGAATGTCCATTCTGAATATCCCATTTCAGCTCAAGATTTAAGATTTGTACAAATTTAGTGAACACATGTTTTTTCAAGATCTATGGAGATTACAATTCCTATTATGGATTTGCAGCATGGCGAAAGGCTATATTGATATTCTGAAAGTCAACATCTATATTCTCAACATCTCTGGAGAGCATCAGATAGAGATAATTATATATGATGCAATTCTCCAGTCAGTCACAGAGCAATTACTTTGAAGAACATATATTCTAGATCTTTCCAGCATAACAAATCTAAAGGAAGGGATGAAACAAAATGCCATCTGATCCTAAAATCCTAAAAAGCAGAGTAGACAGACAAAACAACTGTCTGAACCTTTATATAATTTCTAATAACTGCTAGTTTTATGTAGGTAAATTGTGCATATTTATTTTATTTTATTATTTTACAAACTTTATATATCATTTCAATCAAAGTGACTTTGGGAAATGGTAAAAACCTCCTTGAGAGATGGTTATTCCATCACCCTTAAGGCAGCCATCTCTTGGCTATAATTTACAACCTTCATTTTTGAAGAAAGATTGTTGTGAGGATGGTGTGGAAGGTCAACTATGGAAGGTCCTGGAAGTATAGAAGTCTTATCTCCAACTCTAGATCACCATTGAAGCAAGTCATTTTCCTGCTATGTTTCTTGGGAATCTTGCAGATTTCTACAGGAAGGTGTGTTTCTATGCAGATGTTCAACTGGCATCACTGTGTTATACAGTATATAATCAGGCGCCTGTTTAAGGTGTTATTTGGATACCTATATGAAAGCATTGTAGAGTATTAGGAATGTGGATTATTGAACTTGGAAAGGGATTCATTCTATTATGTCGTATATCTTGGCTTCACTTTAAACTGATTGGGAATGAATGCTGGTTTTATTGATGTGATTGCTATCTTACATTAGTACAGTTGCTTTAACTTCTTTTTCTGTTCTAGAATAGGAATGAAGGGCAAAACTGTAACTTAATTTAAAAAAAAAACAGATTTACTGGGGGATGAACTGGCCATTTGAGAGCACCAATAACAGGTGTAGCTTTCTGGGCAAATTGATGAAAATTGATATGATCCCAGAAGATACATCCACTGTTCATTACCAACCTCTGCATTCTTGCATTAACAGGAAGGGCAGAAATAAGTTTTTGCAAATTATCTTTTCTTCCTGAAGTTACATGATAAACTCTGGAACAGTTTGAAGAAATTCCAGATTCAAGAAATTGCAGAGGTGAATTAGCAGCAATTGCCTTCTCCTTTACTTTCATGGAAACCTTCATTAGAGTGATGGCATAATATTAGATACAGATCCATATTTCTACGCTCCAGGGAAAAACCACTGTGAAGCAGAATATTGGTTCAGGAGTACAGCCATATGTAGAATAGCGCAGCATGGATTGGAGTCAGTTATTTACTGTATCAAATTATTTACATCCATTGTAAATAACCCAACAGCCTCCCTGGAAAGAAACAGGGTTTTTTTTCTTAGTGTCATTGCTAAACAAATTAGAGTAAGAAAATATTGTCATTTTTATCATTAACCTAGAGCAATCTGCCAATAAATCCCATTGTATTATGTGTCCATGCTTTTTTAATATCTGAATCAATCATTACATTTCCTCTACTGCCACTTCTGGATCAATCTCAGCTATACAATTTCTGACTTTTTTTTTCCTATGGAGAACTAGATTGAAGGTGGCAGTTAAAAAATAACAAGGGACGAAGGCAAGAAAAGCCCTCAGTTATTCTCTTTCAGATGAACCAGTTGCTTTCTTCCTTTAGGATTTTATAGAGAAGGAAAGTTGCCAATTACAAGAGGGACTGAGGATGGCAGACGGAAGTCATTTATTAGGCATTTCAGCAACTGTAATTCACTTATCCTACAGATTTTTGCAGTTCTTCAAATGTTATGATGTAACTGATGGGTCAAAATATGTACATATTAAAGGAAACCGTGCCAAAAATATAAACATGTGTACAAAATATGTAACCCCCAAAAAATGTAAATGAAGGGAACAAAATTGGTTTTGAAAAAAGAAAAAAAAAGCACATAGTCAGCCATTCTTCACCAATTCTGTTGTAGTTTGATAAAGGCATCTTTCTGGGTCAAATGTATCTTTTTGACTCAATGGGCATTTGTGAAGTGTTGAAAGCAGGTTACATTGATTGCTAAAGGGAGGGATTCACCAATTTGAAAGATCATTATCACTGCTCTTTAATGAATCAGCCAGTGCTGCCATCTCTTCTAGTTCGAATAGTTGCTCTCTATCGGCAAGCCTTTTTTTTTTTCTTTTCTAGGCAGATAGGTATTGAAAATAAACATTATGCTGGAAACTATCACTTTGTTTTGCAGCACTTTATTTTATTTAAAGAATCATTTATGAACCACGATGGTGCAGTGGTTAGAGTGCAGTACTGCAGGCTACTTCTTCTGACTGCCGGCTGCCTGCAATTTGGCAGTTCGAATCTCACAAGGTTGACTCAGCCTTCCATCCTTCCAAGGTCGGTAAAATGAGGACCCAAATTGTTGGGGGCAATATGCTGACTCTGTAAACTGCTTAGAAAGGTCTGTGAAACACTATAAAGCGGTATATAAGTGTTATTGCTATTTAGAAAGTAGAGAACCCGATCAGGCACCACGGGAGATATATTAGTTGTCTTAGACTGATGTACGCAACACAGTCCCTCTTCCTTTAAGCTTTCATACCAGAGGGATTTAGATGTTATGTCATGTCATGTCCCTATCAGGGGTGGGCTCTACTTACCTTTACTACCGGTTCGCATCGTGCCCACGCAGATCACTATGATGATGTCTGGGTCAGTGGGTGGACCCTCCCGACGGTTTTACTACCAGTTCTTGCAAACCGATCCGAACCGGGGGCAACCTATCACTGGTCCCTATGGATGAGATTTTCAATCCTCTACTCTTGGAGAAGGAAAATTTGTCTATTTTTTAAACAATGTATATCCTATGTGTATTTCCAACTGCATTGACTGGAAGGCACCTCATGTTCTGTTTTGTCCTTTATTGAGACTCTTCAGATACCAGTTGTTGTTGTTGTTAGTTGCAAAGTCATGTCCGACCCATCATGACCCATGGACAACATTCCTCCAGGCCTTCCTGTCCTCTATTATCGTCTGGAGTCCATTTAATCTCACACCTACTGCTTCAGTGACTCCATCCAGCCACCTCATTCTCTGTTGTCCCCTTCTTCTTTTGCCCCCAATCTTTCCCAGCATTAGGCTCTTCTCCAGTGAGTCCAGATACAGGTACCCAGATGTTATTCTATGAGCTTGCATTTGTTCCCAAAACCCCAATTTTGCTAATCAAGATTGTGCAACTAATTACTTGTCTACTGGACAAGTTTGGAAGCAGTATTTGCTCCAAAGCAAGAGAATGAAATGAAATTTGGACAAGCATCCACATTTATGACATAAGAATATATAGTAGCATCAACAGAGATTGTCACTCATTTGCATCAACTTCCCGGATAACCTGTACACAATTAGTGTGATTGTTTTATGTTTATGTTAATGGTTTATTCCTGCAGGGTTTTCCAGTTTTCTTTCTTCTCTAAATTTCATGTTTGTAAATAGCAAGTTCTTGACTTATTAAAATGATTATTTTCTGTGATGGCAATTCCAGCTGGTCATGAAAAGAGCTTAGCAGCCTCTTACGCCGAAGTACTGGCTGCTGTTTGAACTACAAGAAGTATACTTTTAATAATCTATTTTACCAAGGGATTCGAAGTTCCTTATTAAATCTAAATTAGATGGATGTTAGGGGAGCTTTAATTCAAATAATTTCAGAAATGAAGTACGAATAGAATAAAACCTTTTTGTATCTTGGGGCCACTTACACAGTGCTTTTTTTAGCCTTCATTTTGTCCCAGTTCACTTCATCAACAAAAAGGAAAGAATGTGTAGCAAATAATATTTAGGTTAATAAATATCCATCCAGCTATAAAACTAGGTGTCTGTAAAGAATACATTCACTTGAATCTGTTTTAGAATGCAGTCCATTTTTCCAATGTAAGGGTAAAATTTAGATATCAGTCAATGACTTGCATAGTTGGAAGGAAATTATTTCTTGGATGTACTTTTGATCTCCTGCTTCAGGATCAGGGGTGAAATGTTCCCAGTTCAGACCGGATCGCCCGATCCGGTAATGATGGAGGTGGGTGGTTCGGAGAACTGGTAGCAAAAATCCCTGCATCTCCCCCCCCCCACATGCCCAGCTGATCTCAGAGGCTTTTTTTTTACTTTTAAAAGCATTTTTTCTACAATCTCTTTGCCCAAAAAATGCTTTTAAAAGTAAAAAAAAAAGTCTCTGATGATCGTGCGACTCAGCTGGGATTGTCAGAGGCATTTAAAAGAAAAAAAGGGTTTTTTTTCTTTTAAACGCCTCTGACGATCCAAGCTGAGTTGCCTGATCGGCAGAGTCTTTTTTTAAAAAAAATGGCCACGCCCACCCAGTCACATTACCCCCACCCCCACCAAGCCACGCCCACAGAATCGGTAGTAACAAATTTTACATTTCATCACTGTTCAGGATGAACAGGAAAAATAAGTTCTATGTACTGAAGACTGTATGGGTCTTCTGACAACAATTGTGGCCATTTATGACACCAATTGTGGCCAGATTTTTAACTGCTAAGCAAGGTGGCTGTTAAATGAATCACATTCAATTTTATTATCTTTTTTTTACCATGATTGTTCAGCTAATCACTCAGTTGTTAAGTGAATCTGATTTCCCCCGTTGACTTTGCTGGGAAGATTGCAAATTACAATCATGTGGCCCCAGTATGCTGCAACCATTGTAAACACATGCCACTTGCCAAGTCCCCAAATTTTTATCACGTGACAATGGGGATGCTGCAATGGTGCAAGGACCAGTTAGTTATAAGTCACTTTATTCAGTGCCATTGTAACTTCAAATGGTCACTAAATGAATGAATGTAAGTTAATGACTACCTGCAAACACAAAAGTTCTGTTCTTGGAATGCACTAAAGGCTTTCGCTCTCAACCACATTGTTCATCATGGTTTTAGACCTAGGGTTCTTTATTTTAGGTATGTAGAATCCATGTGTATGTTTTTAACTTTCAGCCTAACTTGGTACTTGCTATGATAGTTTTATGCTTACAAGCACGGTTTCTTATTCATAGCAGTATACTATTCGCTGTAAATTCTTTCCATGTTCGTGTTCACTTTATTAAAACAGTATTTCATCTCACTTCATTGATTTTTTAAAAGATCTGTAAAATAATCTGTGTATATTTCTCTTTTCAGTTTTTCCTAACACAGAGAACTTTCCCCAATATACATAGAGATTACACATACATTCGCTAAAACATATTTCAGATGCTTATTTGCTTGGGTGGCATTATTTGTTATCAACACACACACACAAAATAAGGAACAAAAAATTATATATACTGTACACCCCCATCTTCAATTTTTAACCTGCAGTTCAATTATCAAAATTAATCTATAGGCTGAATATATTGCTGCTAACTCAGAAAGCTCATTTTTATTATTAAATATACTGAAAAGAGGGAAGAAAAAATATCTTGTGTGAAAATGTGTTTATTTTCAATTCATAAAATAATAATACTTTAAAAAATAGATAATGGAAACTAGAAGGAACTGAAGATTATAATTAAAAGGGAACATTCAAACACAACCAGCAATTATAGAATGAAGCATAATATTTTAACACTGGACATACTGAAGGATATTTTTGAACAATGGACCTAGAAGCTAATTTAAAGAATCTCTGCCACCGCAGATAGAATGGGTTTAAAAGATATTATGGAAGAGGAATAAGTTTTACCTGACAAGATTGAGACTGATTTGAAAGTGGGTTTAAAATGGCAGGCTACAAGAATGCCTGGAAAAATATGTTACACTGTATATACAAAAGAAACAACTGATGTATTAATAATTAAAAGGGATATAAAAATAACAAACCAAGAAATGAGAAATAACAGAATAAAATAAAAGAATAACAGAATTGGAAGGGACTTTGGAGGTCTAACCCTAGGCTCAAGCAGGTGACCTGATTCCATTCCAGACAAGTGATTGTCCAGTCTCTTTTTAAAAGCCTCCAGTGATGGAGCACTCACAACTTCTGAAGCAAGCCGTTCCACTGGTTAATTGTTTTCACTGTTGGGAAATTTCTCCTTAGTTCTAGGTTGGTTCCCTCCCTGATTAATTTCTATCCATTGTTTCTTGTTTTGCCTTCTGATGCTTTGGAAAATAGGTTGATTCCCTCTTCTTTGTGACAGCCCCTCAAATATTGGAACACTGAAGTGGTGGGTTGTTCCCGGTTTGCACTGGTTAGAGAACCAGTAATAACATTGGCTGGCCACGCCCCTGAGCCGGTCCCCGGCCCGGTCACTGCTCGCCTACCCTGCCTACTTCATCAGAGGCTTTTTTTTTTACTTTTAAAAACATTTTTTCTACAACCTCTTTGGCCGAAGAGGTTGTAGAAAAAATGCTTTTAAAGCCTCTGATGAGCCCAGCTGAGTTGCCTGATCGCCAGAAGCTTCTAAAAGCATTTTTTTTCTGCAACCTCTTTGGCTGAAGACGTTGTAGGAAAAAAAATGCCTTTAAAAGCCTCTGGCAATCCCAGCTGAGTTGCCTGATCATCAGAGGCTTCTAAAAGCATTTTTTTCTTTAGCTGATGAGGTTGTAGGGAAAAAAATGCCTTTAAAAGTAAAAAAAAAAGTTGGCCACCCCCACCCAGTCATATTACCCACCCCCACCAAGCCACGCCCACAAAATAAGCCACGTCCACAGAACCGGTAGTAAAAAAAATTAGAACCCACTCCTGGAACACCAGTATCATGTCATTCCTTAGTCCTTCTTTTCACTAGACTAGACATATCTAATTCCTACAACCATTCTTCATATGTTTTAGTCTCCAGCCCCCAATCATTTTTGTTGCTCTTTTCTGCACTCTTTCTAGAGTCTTTACATCTTTTTTATAATATAGTGATCAAAACTGAATGCATTATTCTAAGTGTGGTCTTACTAAGGTTTACTAAGTACTAAAGGGGAACTACTGGTATTATTTCTCATAATCTTGATTCTATCTCTCTGTCAATGCAGCCTAGGATTGCATTGACTTTTTTGGCTGCTGCCGCACACTGCTGGCTCATATTTAAATGATTGCCCACTAGGACTCCAAAATCCCTCTCACAGCTACTGCTATTGAGCTAGGTTTTACCTAATCTGTACCTGTATGTTTGGTTTTTCTCACCTAAGTGTAAAATCTTACTTTTCTATACACTGAATTTCATTTTGTTATATAGGATCCTTGTTCAAGTCTGTCGATATCCATCTGGATTATGAGTCTATCTTCTGGGGAGTTGGGAGTTTTCCTGCCAGTTTAGTGTCATCTGCAAATTTGATGAGTTCCCCTTCTACTCCTTCTATTTGTATTTTAAGAGAAGATGAAAAGTTACTAAAATTTATATTTGTGATGAAAATCACAAAGTGAAAGTATATGAAATATACTTCTTCATATATTTCTTTTTATATTTCTTTTCTTTTTCTTTACTACACTGTTTTTCTTTCTCTTCTTTCTTTTTTTCTTTTCCTCATCTTCCATTTTTTTATTTTCATTCTTTTTTAACTCGTATTAATTTTTATTGTTATTTTTAAAAGTACAGTATAGATTGAGCCTAGTTTTCACTTGCATGTGAAATCAAATACGTAAATGTCTGATCCATAACAAATAAGTTCTACTAGAACACAGGATATGGATAACTCTTTAGAAGAATTCATGTTTTTAATGTGCACGTTGCTATTTCAACAAGAAATTCTTAAGTCACTAAAAAAAGTAAATGAAACAGGTATGGCTTAACTGGAGTTCCTTTATAATTTTTCTAATAGTTCCTGCATGCCATTGTGTTTGAATTTATATGCTATGGATCAATTTTTTTAAATAGAAAGTATTATTCATACGGATACTTAACTTGTATAAATGCATGTGTCATACAAGCTGAAACCTTATGACGATCTTTTTGTTTGATATTGATTTAATGGATCAGGGATCTTCTTTTTTTCCCTTTTATTACATTCCGTGAAACCATGCACTTGCTCAGTTCACAAGGGTTTAAGTTCACCTCAGTTTGGAACAGTAAGCCGTCTATAGAATGTTCTTTAGTTTGGACTTGGTTCATGACACTTTCTAATTGCCTTATTTTCTCCACTTCTCTATAAAGAAGAGCCTCTGGCTAAACAGATAATCTATTATGAAATGTTGTGTAACTGATCCAGGCAGCTCCTACTGAGTTTCTCAAATATTTTATAATCTTTGTGAAGTAAAATCATATAAAATATAAGCATGAGGACGAACAAAGCAATCTTTTATTGCTGCAAATTATAATTTTTTAAAATATGTATGTGTCAATATTTAGAGGCTTCTTTTCCAGTTACGTATTCCAATATGGTTAAAAATAGTTAAAAATGCAGATAAGTTTTTTTAAAAAAACCCACACTAAGTTAAGAATTCAATATTATACTGACTTATCCAGAAGTATCTCTGAGCAGATAAAAATGCATTGGAAATTCATCAAAGCCAGGATTAAAACATAATGGGGAGGTTTTAGAAGGTAATTGTGCTTTGAGTAGGTCATTTGATTTTAACTGATTTATTCTGATTTTAACTGATTTATTATTTAGAATAATATGACTAAATCTAAATCCAATTTATGGTGTCTTTATTATTCATTTATATTATATTCCTAATATTTTTGCCATATGTATTCAGCTTCGTGATTTTCTTCTTCCTTTGTGAACAATTCAGTCTCTTGGAAGAATTACAAATGAACTTTTACCATTGGGTACAAGTGGAATATTGAAATTCTCTACAAATTTTTCCAGGAAATTTCTTCAACAGTTTCGTTAAGGTGTTGACAGCAACACAACTACCAAAAAAGGCTCACGTGGCTTTTTTCCTCATGTTTCTGTCGAAGCTGCAGACCACTGAACAGCGGATTGTACAGTAAAGGAAGCAGGGGTGCTATTCAGCAGGTTCTGACAGGTTCTGGAGAACCAGTAGCGGAAATTTTGAGTAGTTCAGTGAACTGGCAAAAACCACCTCTGGCTGGCTCCAGAGTAGGGTGGGAATGAAGATTTTGAAATCTCCTTCCCCCAGGAGTGGGGAGGGAATGGGGATTTTGCAGTATCCTTCCCCTGCTATGTCCACCAAGCCATGCCCACCAAGCCACACCACGTTCACCAAGCCACGCCCACAGAACCAGTAGTAAAGAAAATTGAATTCCACCACTGGAAGGAAAGGACCTGTCCCTTGAACATTTCATAATAAAATATACATGCAGTCCACCCTCCATCTGTGGAAGGTTCTCTGAAATTCTCTTCTCCACTGAAGTAATTTCTAAGACAATTGTTCTGATAAAAATGAACCTGAGCAGGTGAAAGAAGATGGAGGACTTAGACATAGAATAACTTTATTGTCACTTTGAATGTACACTACTCGGCATACATTAAAATGAAATTTCATTGCATACAGCTCTCAAAGGGTCACCACCTCCAATATACACTACATAAATATGACAAAATAAATAAATAAATACAAAATTATGCATATACCCACATAGGTATTATATGCCAGAGAAACAACACAGTTTAGTTCAGATGTATACATGGGAGATGTTGTGTTCTGGGACTACGTCAGGGATGGGTTCTACTTACCTTTACTACCGGTTTGCAATGGGGCCGCGCACACGCTTGCTTCACTTGCACACGCGCGCACTCTTCTGCGCATGCGCAGAAGCATTTTGATGACGTCGGGGTTGGTGGGCAAAGTCTCCCGCCGGTTTTACTACCAGTTCTATAGCACCAGTGCTAACCGGGGGCAACCCACCACGTGACATGGACTCCAGGAGTTATTGCTGAATGGTAGTTATGCTATCATGCAAAGTAAAGTAACCATTACAGGCAGTTGCTGATGAATATTAAATGTCAGATGAGATCAATGAGGAACCATCTGCCAAGAGATTCTGGCCCCAGGTGATGTATAGCTTTTGAATGGCATGCTAAGACCCATACCTACATACAAAAAAATAATCCTATTGTATTTAATTGTGCAATTAAATATATACATTTGAATCAAATTCAAAGCATGTCATATTTATTTATATGTTCTGGCAGAAAATTATGGTACTGTATAGGCTTCGTGCAAGGTTTTTTTGAGAACACACGTAGTTCTGGAATAATATGGTGCTTATATGTACATAGACACCATCTGTTTTTTGTTTTTGTTTTTAATTTGATTTATATGCCGCCCTTCTCCAGAGACTCAGGGCGGCTTACAATGTGTTAAGCAATAGCCTTCATACTTTTGTATATTTATACAAAGTCAGCTTGTTGCCCCCATAATCTGGCTCCTCGTTTTACCTACCTTAGAAAGGATGGAAGGCTGAGAAAGGATGAAAGGCTGAGTCAACCTTGAGCCTGGTGAGATTTGAACTTGCAGTAATTGCAGGCAGCAGATGTAAGTGGATGTTAATAACTGTGCTTTAGTCTGCTGAGCCACCAGAGCGCCTGTTAAATAAATATATTACATGGACTTTGATTTTTATTCAAGGAAGAATTTTACAGACTATGTAGTGAGACCAAATCTGTCTGCTGCTAATTTATTGTTATGCAGTAGTCCCGTATTGAGGAATTTAAATTCTTCCTTATGATTCAGTCTTCTAGATGCTTGCAAAACATTCCTGTGTGCAATGACAATATTACTCTTTCCATTTAAAATGTTTGCTGCAGTTGATAACAAGCAAATGATCTGGGGTGCCAAAACCATGTATAATGTGAACAAAAACGAACTTCTTTGCCTAGCAAAACAGACTAAAAATCTAACATTTTTTTTGCATTCATATATGCAGATGGAGCTATTTTCTTCAAAAACAATACTCTAAAGTGATGTCATTGCAAATATAAGATCTATAAATTCTCCTTTTCCACTGTTTGTCATGGCAAGCACTTTCTTTTTACTACCTTCATGTTCAAGTTCCTAGTAAAGAAATATTTTTATGTGCAGTTTTATATGTTATACTGCAAAGAAATTTTTGATCAAATATAGTAAAAGAGCCTTCAGTCAGAAAAGTATTTTTAAAATATTTCAGAATGTTTAATACCCTGGAAAAAAAAATAAAAGTGCACACAAAAATACACTTTAAGACAATATTTTAGAACTTGATACAGGACTATTGCAATTCATTACATTTTAGTGTTCGGTAAGGTTCTTAAAAACAGAGCCATGAACCATGAAAATCACTTAATTTAGGATCCTTATCCTAGTGTTACTTTGTTCCTTTCCCTGCCAATCTCTATACCAAATAAGAAAACTTCTCCAAATCTATTTTATTTGCACTGGAGTTGATTAACCACAATACAGTTTAGGTAGGGATTTAGATTTATCATCTCTGCTTCCAAATAGGTGATCAGAAGCCCATATCTGACCTGCTGCCTTTAGTTTGTCGTTAAATGAGCCTGTATTTTTTAACAATTTCTTACCAAGAGTCCTGATTTCTTCCTAAATGATTCTTTTTATCTTGTAATATTAGCATATATCCCCACTTCTGGATGTCTTATGTTCTGTATCTGTAAAGTTATTATGTCCGCCTTTTCCAACTGATCTCTCCCCTTCCTTACCTTCCCTAATATATAGCAAAAATTCTAGAAAATGTGAAATTGTAGATAACATGTTCAGCCCAAATTGCAGACTTGTCTAACATATCTGGATA
The DNA here is from genome assembly GCA_022577455.1 of Arizona elegans. Lineage (NCBI taxonomy): Eukaryota > Metazoa > Chordata > Lepidosauria > Squamata > Colubridae > Arizona > Arizona elegans. The sequence goes on from JAKOOJ010000008.1 coordinate 63,269,236, forward strand.
GATGGGAAAAGCTGGCTGTTATTTCTGCATGTTGAAGAGGGATATTTTCTTCATCTGAAATTCCTTCACACAAAGTAAGTCTGGTATTTGTTTGTAAATGTAATAGATGTTATAATATTTACATACTGATAAAATTGTAAGTTTAACAGGAACAGCTATGCCAAAGACTTGATAAAAGCTTTGCTTTGTATGTTTGGTATCAAATTTGTGCAGCAGTGTGAAAGCATGAAAAAGCCACACAGGTGCTATATTCCATCCAGTAAAGAACAATGGTAGGAATTTAAAGGCAAATTAAAAATTCTTCCTTTCACTAAGCAGAATTTAACCACGGATTTCATTAACCAGAAATGAAATGGATTAGTTATGATTAGAGATGAATTAGGCAATTAGGCAAAGCCATGAAAGATAAGATTCAATGGCCACCACTATTCTAGCAACTGTATGGTACTTCCTGCAAACTCATGTTTTTGAACCCCCTAGGGAAAGTATAAGCTGTTCTGATGTTCTACTTGCAAATTTCCTAGACACATCCAGTTAGCCTCTTGAGAGAAACAGAATACTGGGTTTTTATGACCAACATTTTAGCAGTCTGCCTATGATAACAGCAGTGCAAAGACTTAATGTAAAAGAAAAATCCCTATTGGCTGGATGCCCTACACTGAATATCTTTCTGTACTGTAGGTTTAAAATACCTGGTTTACTTATGTTTCATATTTGATGTCTTAATTTTGTTAGGTCTGTAAGCAATGATGAGCTTTCGGGATGAATGGCCATGCTCTAGTTTTTGTTTCTCTTTCTGAGTGGCATCTTCAGAGCAGAGAGAACTGCTTTGGGGTGTACCCTTTGGCAGCCAATTGGCATTGAAATAGGCTGATGAGGTGTTTATATTTGAACCTGGTGAGTTGATCAGAGATTGATCCATGGCATGGGAATCCTGCAGCTCATGACAGGTTATGCCTTTAAATAAATGTATTAGTCAGAAAAGGTGCAAGCAGACTCCAGACTTACATGGCACACTCTGTTCTGTCCCCGTACCACGCACACACCCAACCAGCCAGCCGAGGGTTAAATAAACTCTTCAAACACTCAACGTCAGTGATAAGGAACTTGGCAGCAACTCCATGGCTGCCTGCCAAGAACTTTTACTCCGATAACACAAACAAAAATACATACAGTTTGAATAGTCCAGTTTGTAATTAAATCCGCAGCAATTAGGCGTTGTGTCCGAAGGTGCAAAGTGCCTCGCCAGAGTTTAGCTTTGTCCATCACAGAGTCCGAATGGCCACCACACTCCCTTTTATAGCCTGTGGGGTATGGTCCAGTGACTCAGCTTAATTTTTGGCACGCCTCCTTTTCTGCTGCGCACGCTTGTGCGACGCTGGCATGGGTCCAACCACAATGTTTCTTCGTCACTATCCGACGGCTCAGAAACACCTGGCTCCTGGCCAATCTCTTCTCCTTCGGGAGACACCTGAGGCATTGCCAGAGAGGAGGGTCCTGGAGAGGAAAGCCTGGCCGTCTCCTCTTCTTCATGTTCGGAGCCTTCTTCCTCTGATAAGATAGACTCGGAGGACAGAGCCATAACACACTCATAGCTCTTATATTTGAATGTTTCTTTTAAATTATTCTTATAAGTACTGAAATTTATTTTTTGTTGTTGTAGAAAATACTAATGATGAGAGGGGGCCTCTGCATATGTTGCATCTGAAGTTCCTGGATGCTCACACATTACGTAGAGCTTTTTCCTCTTTCTTTCTTTCTTTCTTTCTTTCTTTCTTTCTTTCTTTCTTTCTTTCTTTCTTTCTTTCTTTCTTTCCAAGCACTGTGAAATTTCAATACCTAAGGTGATTATTTCTTGGTAGTTATATTTTACCAAAGAAAACTGGAACCTCAAGGTTTACTTAGATACAGTTCTCCATTCCAATATTTAAAGTTCAAAATAAGTTCAGGATATTTCTCTCAAATGGAACATTTCTTTGATAATTAATTTGGGGGCATCAGCCAAGCCACTAGCATAGATAGGTCTTCAGTATGCAATTTAATCAAATATAGGCTTTACACAAGTATTTGTGTTCTGTGAAATAATCCTTTATTTAAATAATGCTCCTGTAACTGCATGAATGTTCTGTTTCATCAGCTTAAAGACCTGACATTTTCAAATTAAGTCTTGGTATGGATCTTCCTAGAAATGGGAGTATGAGAATAAAAAAAGAAAAATTGAGGAAGTGGTAGGAAAATAGCTTTTCCTACCATCAAATACTTGAGCAACCTAAGAGAGCTTTCATTCTGCAGACACAAAGCTTTCCCTTGGTCTGAAATTTTCATTTAGTATAGAATAGAATAGAATTTTTTATTGGCCAAGTATGATTGGACACACAAGGAATTTGTCTTGGTGCATATGCTCTCAGTGTACATAAAAGAAAAGATACGTTCATCAAGAATCATAAGGTACAACACTTAATGATAGTCACAGGGTACAAATAAGCAATCAGGAAACAATATCAATATAAATTGTAAGGATACAAGCAACAAAGTTACAATCATACATTTATATTCCCATGGCACAATGTGTAGCAATCTAATCAATCTTATTAGAAAAGGCAATTTAAAATGTGAGTAATGAATTTGGAAAGTGGAAGTAGGCTTGCAGGGAGGACAATGGTGAATTGCCTCTCGCCCCTTCTGTTCAACATTTATGTGAAGCCGCTGGGTGAGATCATCCGTGGTTTTGGGGTGAAGTACCATCAGTACACTGATGACACCCAGCTGTACATCTCCACCCCAGACCACCCCAATGATGCCCTCGAGGTGATGTCCCGATGCCTGGAGGCCGTACGGATCTGGATGGTGAGGAATAGACTCAGGCTCAACCCATCCAAGACCGAGTGGCTGTGGTTTCCGTCTCCCGATATAGTCAGTTGGCGCCATCTCTGACTATTGAGGGCGAGTCGTTGGCCCCGACAGATGGGGTTCGCAACTTGGGCGTCCTCCTAGACTCGCGGCTGTCTTTAGAACAACATATGACGGCCGTGGCCAGGAGGACTTTTTATCAGGTTCGCCTGATTCGCCAGTTGCGTCCCTTTCTGGATCGGGACTCGTTACGCACGGTCACTCACGCCCTTGTCACCTCACGCCTGGATTATTGTAATGCTCTCTACATGGGGCTCCCCTTGAGAAGCACCCAGAGACTCCAACTGGTCCAGAATGCGGCCGCGTGGGTGGTGATGGGAGCAATGTGGCGCTCTCATATGACCCCCCTCCTGCGCGAGCTGCACTGGCTCCCGGTGGTCTTCCGGGTGCGCTTCAAGGTTTTGGTTACTACCTTTAGAGCGCTCCATGGCTCAGGACCAGGGTACTTACGAGACCGCCTCCTGCCATCAGTAGCCTCTCACCGACCAGTTCGCTCCCATAGAGAGGGGCTCCTCGGGGTGCCGTCAGCCAAACAATGTCGACTGGTGGCCCCCAGGGGGAGAGCCTTCTCTGTGGGGGCACCTGCCATCTGGAACGAGCTCCCCCCGGAGATATGAACAATCCAAGACCTACGCATCTTCCGCCGCGCCCTAAAAACGTTTTTATTCCAACAGGCTGGTCTGGCCTAACTCTCCCTTTTAAATTGGCCTTTAAATTGGGTTTTAAATCTCTTTTAGATAAATTTGGATGTTTTAATCTTTGAACCTAAACCTAAATTATTTAATATTTTTTAATAGTTTTTAACTTTTGTATGTCTTTGTATTTATTTATGGCTGTTCACTGCCCTGAGTCCCTCGGGAGTAGGGCGGTATACAAATATGAAAAATAAATAAATAAATAAATAAATTTGTTGCTTCACTTGACACCCTGTTCAAGAGGAATGAAGTTTCCACTCAGAGAAGTAGTTTCCTGGTGGAGAACAAGGTTAAATTTTATTTATTTATTTATTTAATTTGTCGAGTACATATTAGATAATATATATAAGTATAAGCATGAATTGAATACATAAAATGAATACAATTAAAGGGAACATTAGGACTGATTCACTGAACCTGGCCTGTAAGAGTCTTATTTCTTAAATGCTCAGGTTAGCTTCTTAAACTGCAATTCAATCAGACTTCAAAATGACATTAAGCTGCTAGATAATCTGGGAATTTAAGCAAAGACTGAGATGTTAAAGTACTGTATTGACAACACAGTGATCTAATTTCCTAGACTGTCATACAAATATGACAGATCATTTTATGGCTTTTTTCACTTTTTGGTAAAGCACATCAGTTATAAATCAAAGTAGGCTTTCTGTTATTCTGATTTTAAAAAAAGAAGTCAAATATGCTAATGCTCTCTACATTTGGCTCCCCTTGGGGTGCACCCGGAGGCTGCAGTTAGTTCAGAATGCAGCCACGTGGGGGATTATGGGAGCGACGGGGCGCTCACATATGACACCTCTCCTGCGCGAGCTGCACTGGCTTCCTGTGGTCTTCTGGGTGCGCTTCAAGGTGTTGGTGACCACCTTTAAAGCACTCCATGGCTTAGGGCCAGAGTATCTGCAAGACCGCCTTCTACCGCCAATAGCCCCCCACTGACCAGTTCGCTCGCACAGAGAGGGCCTCCTCAGGGTGCCGTCGGCCAGACAGTGCCGGCTGGCGACCCCCGGGGGAGAGCTTTCTCTGTGGCAGCACCTGCCCTCTGGAATGACCTACCCCCTGAGATACGCACGATATCAGACCTCTGGACTTTTCATCGGGCCCTGAAAACACACTTATTCCATCTAGCCGGGCTGGCTTGATCCCATCCTCTCAGTTTTAATTGAATTCAGTTTTAATTGGGTTGTTTTAAATCTTGGGCTGAAATTATTTAATTGTTTTTTAAACTGTTTTTAAATTTTATATGCAATGTTTTATCTCGGCTGTACACCGCCCTGAGCCCCGCAGGAGAAGGGCAGTATAGGAATAAAATAAAATAAATAAAATAAATAAATAAATGTAGGTATTTCTGAGGATGGCCAGTGGTGCAATATCGGGGAATCTGCAGAGGGAGGAGATGTCAAGAACATTAGTGAGGTGATCATGATCACCGCCCTGCATAAAAAAGATGCAGAACATTGATCACACAGTCATGGCCATCATTATGTTGTTGTTTTTACTTCCCTGAAGTCTCTGGTATGCAGAATGATGGGAAGAATACCTAAATAGCATCTGAAGGGTCACAAGTTCTCATCTTTCAGAGAGAGGGAAAGAGAGAGAGAGAGAGAGAATTCACCTAGCAAGTCTATTTCATACACACATGTCTACACATACGATTTCTCATCTAGACATGCAGTCTGAATACAATTACTTTCTGCAAATGTACTATCCTCATTTGATCTTAAGTGATGAGGACAGAGGGTGCAACTTACCACCCTTAGGCACTTACAGCCCTCTGCTTGCTTTCAGAGCTGTCTGCAAGAGATCAATTTAGATCCATCTCTCTCTTCATTACAGATGCTGCTTCAGAGGATGAAAAGGAGAAAGAAAAGGAGACATATTAAAGATGAGGGAGTGTGTCAAGAAGTATCCCTACTATTTTTTGGCTGTCCTTCCTACTCTTTATTTGAGTTAGACCTTTCCTGCAGATTCCCTTTGAGAGAAGCTGATCCTTGATAGGGGGAAATATAGTTCCCAAAACCAGATAACATCAAACTGAATGCTTTCCATGGGACTTTTATTTAGTTCTCTGCAAGACAGCAGTCCCAAATGAAGGGACTGCTTTTTAAAAATGTTAGTTTAACTGCCCTAACAGAGAACAATCAAATCTTTTTTCTACAAGGAGTACTTGTAGAGTCCCCCTACTTTCTTACTCCTTCCAACTATCTTTTAGATAAATCCAGTGGGCAATAAGCTAAGAATCAAAGTAACAATAAAACTTGTGATCCTTTGCAACTTCCACATTCATTTATCACTGAACTTAATTCTACCTGGGTGTGAACAGAGGAACTGCTATTTCAGGAATGTCAGCAATTCAAGTCATAAAGAAGATTGGTAATGTTCTAATTTATTCTAGTTGAAAAGTTAACTAAATATATAAATACATACATAAATATATGTATTTATGTTTTGTGTGTGTGTGTGAATAAATTTTAGTTCAATATATTGCCAACTTAACTTTCCTTGTATTTTGAATGGTGAAAGATATAAAATGAGACAAGAGTAGAAATAATCTGATTTTTATAAGAAGATGTATTGGTGGTATCTAAAACCAGACAAATTGTCAAGAATGCATTAAAGTACCTCAAATGAATGTTGGAAATGTAAATGTAAAGAAGAAACTTTTGATCATTTATGGTGGACATGTGACGAAGCATAGAAATATTGGAGTAGGATTCACATCTTTACAGAAAATTCTCAAAGTGAATATTAAGATAAAACCACATACTTTTCTTTTAGGCTTAATGGATAAAGAACTTGAAAAAACCCTGGAGCTTTGATGTTATATATGCTGACAGCAGCAAGAGTACTGCATGCACAAAAATGGAAAGATACTTTGATTCCCAGGATGGATGAATGGCTGCAAATGTTCATGGAATTAGCAGATGGGTAAATTGACTGCTTTGATTAAAGAAAAAAAAACCCCACAATTTTGCTTCTATTTGGAAACTATTTTTGGGCTTTAGGCTTGCAATGGGAAAAAAAGGAAACTTTGATTTTGGGTTCTGCTGATTAGATAAGTTTGTTGTTATAAAAATGGCAAGTTTTTAATTACTATATAAAAGTAAAATGTTGAGGTTTTATGTTATTACCTTATTCTAATTGCACCAAAAAGACTGGGAAGTCAATGCTTTTTGTTCTTTCTTTACCCTACACTTTTTCTTCTTTCCCTTTTCCTCCATTTTTTCCCCATTATCTCAATTTTTCTTTATATTTCTTAATTTTATATTTTGATGAACTAATAAAATATTTAAACAGCAGAATGTGTTCCCACTGTTAAATAATATGTGGATCTTTGTTTGTATACCGGTAGTTGGAAAGTAGACACAATGCACTATTGAAATCTAAAGTCTGAGTTGTTTTTACTCCCTGATACAAGATTACAAACAATTGAAAGTCATTATCAAAGAAGCAAATATTTAGTCCCCACCACCAAAAAAAATTAACAAGGGTTCAAATTGCAAAAGTAACAGGACTCAAAAGCAGTGTTACTTTTGAAGAAGTAATGGAATGTAATCATGTATAAAAATACATTTTACATTTGTTGGATTCTTTTTAAAAAAAAACAATCACACCTTTCTTCCAAGATTTTGAGGCAGCCTGATGTATGTGGGCTTCTCTATTTTATCCCCACCATAACAATTCTGTGATAGGTTGGATTGAGTAAGCATCTACATGTAGCTTCCATTCCTATAGGACACCTGAATCTGGGTCTCTCCTGTGCTACTTCAATACTTGAACCGGAGAACAGATCAGCATCAGGGGTGGGCTTCAAAAATGTTAGCAAGGGGTTCTCTGCCCAGTTGCTGGGTGGGCATGGCCATGGTAGGCGTGGCCTAGTCGGCCTCCTGCACCACGGGGAGAGGGGTGTTTTTGCCCTCCCCAGGCTCCAGAGGCTTTCCTCGAGCCTCCAAGAGGGCAAAAAAACAGCTTCTCCAGGCTCCGGAGGCCCTCTCCCGAACTCTCTCTAACTTCCGGCAGGCTGTTTTTCGCCCTCCCTGAGCCTCCATGCACGCCCTGCACTTACCTGTATCCAAAATGGGCCATGTGGGGACTCCTGGAAGGGGAGGGATGGGATGAGTGGGGCCAGCCAGGAGTGGAATTTGGGGGTTCTCCGAACTGCACAGAATTTTAGCTAGAGGTTCTCCTGAACCCCTGCGAACCCCCAGCAGCCCACCCCTGATCAGCATAATGGAACGGTTTCTTTGATTACTGAAAGAAACTCTGGCCCATGTTCTTACTTCAAATTTTTTTAGTAAATTTTCTGAGATTATACATTAAAACTAGTAGGATGCTTCATAAATATGTGGTGGTGGAACAAAACATGTTAAATATATTAAAAACATATTAAAACATATTAAAAGCAACTGTGTTCTCTTTGCTGATGATGTTAAACTATTCAACACCACCAACAATGCAACTATCCTTCAAAAAGACCTTGACTATGTGTCAGATTGGTTTAACAAGTGCCAATTTCAAATCTCAACCAACAAATGCTCTGTCTTGTACATTGGCAAAAAAAATTAAAACATAAAATACAAATTAGATGGACATGACCTTGTAGATGACCCTCACTCTGTCAAGGACCTTGGAGTACTCATTTCTAAAGATCTTAGTGCCCGAGCCCACTGTAACAACATTGCCAAAAAGGCATTAAGAGTTGTTAACCTAATTTTGCGTAGCTTCTTCCCTGGTAATGTTGTACTACTAACTAGAGCATACAAAACATTTGCTAGACCAATTCTTGAATACAGCTCATTTGTCTGGAACCCGCACTGCATATCGGACATAAATACAATCGAGAGTCCAGAGATATTTTACGAGAAGAGCCCTCCATTCCTCTAACCGCAATAAAATACCTTATGCCACCAAACTCCAAATTTTGAGCTTAGACAACTTAGAATGACTTCAGTCTGACCTAAGCATAGTACATAAAATTATCTGCCACAATGTCCTTCCTGTCAACGACTACTTCAGCTTCAACCACAACAATACATGAGCAAATAATAGATACAAACTCAAGGTAAACCACTCCAAACTCAATTGCAAAAAAATATGACTTCAGTGACAGAGTGGCCAATGCCTGGAATGCACTACCTGACTCTGTGGTTTTTTCCTCAAAACCCCAAAACTTTAACCTTAAACTGTCTACTGTTGACCTCACCCCATTCCTAAGAGGTCTGTAAGGGGTGTGCATAAGTGCACCAGCGTGCCTACCATCTCTGTCCTAATATTCCTTTTTACTTACTCTTTTCATGTATTCAAATTATGTTTATACTTTTACCTGTTATCTTATATCTGCTTGACAAATAAACTTATGATTATGATTATGTGCAAACCGCATCATCTCCCTAGGGCACATCTGCACTTTCTGCTTTCTGTGCTGGTCCGTTGCCAGTAAACATCCACCAATTTTTGAATGCAGGAACCAATAATGTTGTCCCCTTATTCCCAGCTCATAAATGCACCCCGCCCTTAGGTTTTCCAGCTTCAATCCAAAACTGCTGTTTTCCAGCTTCAGCTTTCTTAAGCACTTCAAAGGAGACGGTCTCCAGCACAGTTCCTATCTATTGTCATCCCCAGCTGGTGTGCTCCTGCACTTCCAGCAGCTGGTCATTGTCTTGTACAGCCATTTTATATTTTGTCTATTTTGAAGGAAAAAAAGAAAATGAAAACAAAGCCAAAGATATTTTCCAAAGTCAAAACCATATTTTTTTGTTCACACATCATTTTAAACTTGGATAACTTTGCCAAGAATATGTTGTTAGCTTTTCCCATTTTTGTTTCCATCTAGTCATCCAGATTTTTACAGTTCAGGACTGATATCGTCACATTTGTTCCTAAGCAAGCATGCCATGTTGCGGGCTTAGGAAATTTTTCTGAGATTTCCTGCACCATGCACTTTTATGCAGGACACAAATGCAGAGCCACATTTGACAGAGTCTAGCATTTTCATATTTTCCCTAATTTTAAGTGGTACAGTTCAGGGGTGGGTTCTACTTACCTTTACTACTGGTTTGCAACAGGATCGTGCAGATCGCCGATGACGACATCTAGGGCAATGGGTGGAGCCTCCTGCCGGTTTTACTATTGGTTCTTGCGAACCAGTCCGAACCGGGGGCAACCCACCACTGGTACAATTGGTCGTCCCCACCATACACATACACATAGGAGCGTCTTTTTTTTCTTTTTGGTTAATTGATCAAACTGTATTAAGGATGCTCTGGGCTTAGGCTAGATCTTTATATTTCTAATTTCCAGACATTTGGATCTGGTGTTTGGAAGCAATAAGCAGATTTTCTATGTCTGTTGACTCATCCAATTATTTGGACTTGTCTCCTCCCCCATCCCCCATTTTTTTTCTGCATTCAAACCTATAGCTATTTCCTATCTGGGCTGAATAAATCCAAACACCCATTATTGATTGTGTATACACACACACACACACACACACACACACAGAGTTATTTTTTTAAAAAGTTAAATCAAGAATAGCATGAAGGCAAAAACAAAAAAAATTTTTTTTTAAATTGAGCATCAACAGAATTAAACAATTGTTTAATTTTCAGCAATGTGATGTTTTCAAGGCTTATGAAAAATCAGAATATAGAAGAGCTACAAGAGTTTAAACTCTATATTCTTCAGAAGAATGTGGTTATTTTATAGTACCCTCAGTTCAACTCTTCAAGGTTGAATTTTCTAATTAGTACAACTCTCAGTCCTTTCAATTCATTCCATATTGTACAATCAGAAAAGTTTCAAATACAGCAGTGCTACCCTAATTATTTACAGATAATAATGGAGCCATCTGTAAAATCTTTTTCCAACATATGAACACAACAGGAATTTTTTACTCAATATTCAGAGAGGATTTCATAGACTGTTCAGTCCACATTCTTCAAGCTGTATTTACTCACTTAAGTTATCACTAGGTATTCAGGAAGGTCACGACTGATTGCTTACATTGAGTTTTTGAAGTTAGTCAGAGAGCCCCATGTAATTGGGAGCTTGGATTTATTACTCTTTTTATTTCTATCATAAATGGTAAATTCTGTTGAATCTGTTTTGTGGTGGGTAGAGTCAATTATAATGATCACAAAAGATACTTTTAGTATTCTTGAATTTCCTACATATAATTTTGAAGTCTAACTAAAGGTTGAGATAAATTCTTAATAGAATAGGAGTCACTGAGTTTTTTATTGTTGTTGTTATATAGAGCAGGATTCTCCAACCTTGGCAACTTTAACTTCAACTTGTGGACTTCAACTCCCAGAATTCCTCAGCCAGCTTTGCAAAGCTTTGCTGAGGAATTCTGGGAGTTGAAGTCCACAAGTCTTAAAGTTGCCAAGGTTGGAGACCCCTGATATAAAGTACATTTACACCAATTGATGCTTCCAGATCCTTGAGACACCAATGGTTACTTTTTTAAAAATTAAAAGCAAACAAACTGTTGAGAAAGTACAAGTAATGATAATAAACTGGGGGAGGGATACTTTAATGATTCTGCATATCTCATTTTTATTTCCTCTTCTCTGTCAGACAGTCTCTGTTGCATAATAAATCACATTGTTTGAATATACTGTAATGAACTGTTCACTTTGAAGTACTGCCTAACCTATAATTCCTTTTTTTCATCATAATAATAATAATGTTTTGACCTTTTCCTTGGTTTGTTTGTGTGGCTTTGTTTCTCTGTCCAGTTGTTTTGTAATATACAGCTTGTTGAATATTACACTAGATTCCAGTTATTTTGATAAAAGAAAGGGGAAAAAAACATTCCCGGGCCTCTTAGAGGAACTTCATGCCACCCAAGTTGTAATGTCAGTGAGCTAGTTTAAGGCCCATCTAGCCAGAATATATATATATATTTGTTTTCTGATATATAATGAATATATATATATATAATATTGATATATATATATAGAGAGAGAGATAGATATAGATATATATATATTGATATATATATTGATATTGATATATATTGATATATAGATCTGAATATATATATATATATATTGTATGCTTTATTAAATTTCTGCAAAAGTTAAAATATAAGGAGTTAAGAAGGAAAAAAATAGAGAAAGTGAAAATGCAAAGGAATAAGGAAACAAGAAAGTACTTTATGAAATTTGAAAAATGGAACCACCCACATCTCTCATCTTGGACCACAAAAAAACTGTTTAATAATGACAATGTTCTCTTAGGACAAATCAAATAAATTAAAAGCTCTATGCCTTAAGAACTAGGGGTGTGACTAGTTAATGTCAGCTGTGGTTCCTAAATAATTCTGACATCAATGTTGGTGGTCGCTGTAAAATGCAAAGAGCTAAATTGCCATATAGGCCAAAACAGTTGGGTGGGGGGGAGGCATTTGGAGTGAAAGAAACCAAGAAATTGCTTGAATGGATGGAGGAATGAACAGCCTTGCCAACATTTACAGTTTTATAGCAACCTTTGTGGCTTATTATTTGAATTTCTTCCCAATGTTGTTTAGCATAATTTATAAGGAAGTTCAGCATTCATCAGTCTTAAACATGTCACATAAAAAAGGAAGAGGGCCTCATAAACCAATATTTAAGTCCTCATACATGTTATAGAATCATAGCATTTTAGGATTAGAAGGGATCTTGAAGATCATCTATTCCAGTCTCCTTCCCAGTGTAGGATTCCTCGTGCTGTCCCAGACCCACAGCTCTCAAAATTTTGCTTGAAAATCTCCAATAATGGAGTGCTATGAATCTGTTCCACTTGCTTAATAGCTCTCATAGTTAGGAAATTCCCTCTTATCTAAGCTTGGAATCATCCCCTGGAAAGCTTCAACCTATTGGCTTTTGTCCTACCTTCAGGTAGTATAGAGAATAAATACATACCTTATTCCCTGTGACTGCCGTTCAAGTACTACAAAACTGCTGCTGTGTCTTCCCTTACCTTTTTCTTTTCTGTGTCTTCTTCATTCTAAACATATCCAGTTCCTTTAACTCTTCTTCATGGGATATAAGCAGTGATGGCTAAGCTTTTCTGGACCAAGTGCCCAAAGCGCATGTGAATGCGCGCACACAGCTATACCCCCAAAATGTAATGCGTGTGCGGCCGCCGTGCATCTGCACGCATCCCCTGCATGTGCCCCACCCCCACACATGAATGCGTGCCCCCCTGCATGCAGCCTGCCACCCCACGCATCCACATGTGCCCCCTCCACGTTCACCCACTGCACGTGCCCCTCCACATACGCGGACCACTCCCTGCATATGCGCCGGCCCCCGCACATGCGCGGCAGAGACCCGACGACCAGCTGGCCAGCGGGAGGTGCACGTCAGTGGTGGGTTTCAAAAACTTTTACTACCGGTTCTGTGGGTGTGGCTTGGTGGGCTGGCAGGGGAAGGATACTGTAAAATCTCCATTCCCTGCCCACTCTAGGAGAAGGATACTGCAAAATCCCCATTTTCTTCCGATCAGCTGGGACTCGGGAGGCAGAGAATAGATGGGTGCGGGGCCAGTCAGAGGTGGTATTTTCCAGTTCTCCGAACTACTCAAAATTTCCACTACCGGTTCTCCAGAACTGGTCAGAACCTGCTGAAACCCACCTCTGGTGCACGTGCATGCACGACAGAGCTGAACTGGGGCGATGGCTTGTGTGCCCACAGAGAGGGCTCTGCTTGCCATCTGTGGCACATGTGTCATAGGTTCTCCATCATGGGGATATCATGGGGATATAGCATCTAAGCCCATCACTATCTTTGTTTCTCTTCTCTATACTTTTTCTACTTCCTTATATTGTGGAGACCAGAATTGAGCACAGTATTCCAAGTACAGTCTGACCACTGCAGCATAGAATGGAACTATCATTTCCCATTATATCTTTGTCTTTTGATATAAAAGAACTGTTAATGTTAAATACAGCCAGGACATTTATATTTTCCCCTAAACTGGGGGCGCATATGATTTTTAAACTATATAAAAATAATTATTGTCTATTTTAGTGTACAGATGTGATATATTTTTTTGCCTACAAATGTCAGAGAACTAACTTAATTATCTTGCCAGCTATACTCTGAGAGATCTCTCTTGTTCCCCAAATGGGTACTTGTCCTTCTGTTCTCTTTGTTTGCTTAATGCAGTCCCGTAAACTGTATGAATGGAAAATGCTTCAGTCACGTGCAAAAAAACAATCTACTTGCATTGATCTCTATTTCAACATGTTCCATTAATCTATGCTTACTGGAGGCAGACTTAACCTCTGCCTATGGAATTCTATGCAGCTTGAAAACTTGCAAAATAAGAAAAAAAAGCTTTTGTGCACAATTATAGAGTGAAATATACAAATAATGTGAAAGTTGTCGACTTTCAAATTCAGGCCTTTATAGATTTTGCTGTCTTAATCAAAATTCTTAATAATAATTTTATGTATATAATTAAAAATTGATTCTCACGCCTTTGTATATGTGACTTCACTTCCTCAATCTCAGGTTGTTTATTAAACGCCTGGGAGTTTGAGGGTTTTGTGTATATTAGTATCTTAGCTGTTCTAGTATGTACTGCAGTCTTCTGGATTGAAAGCTCTGATATTATTCCTGGGATCAGTTGGAGCCACTCTCACAATTTAGAAGTCACAGCCCTGAATGCTCATATTATGACAGGGACCACTGTGGCCTTCACTTTCCGCATCCTCTCTAGTTTTGCCTTCAGGCTCTGGTACTTCTTCAGATGCTCATACTTTTTCTTTCCGATGTTGCTGACTTTTGGCATTGTTTCATCTATCACACCCTTGTCTTCAGGCCCTTGTCTACTATCACGAGATTTAGTTGATTGGCAACTATCTGCCAATTCATCTATATCTGGAAGTCCCACAGGATCTTAGTCTTGTTATTCTTCATGATTATTTATGGCAGGGCTGTTAAACTCCCGGCCCGCAGGCTGGATGCCTCACATGCTGACCACACCCATGCCTGGTTTAGTGAAGGAGAAAAAAAGTCTTGATACGTCACATGATCTATGGCATCTTTTATCTAATGCCAGCTACTTTGTTGTGCCATTTGGTTTGCTGTTCCTGCCTGCATCATATACCCTACTGCCATGTGTTGGACTGTCTCTGAGGCCTCTTTGCACAGTCTGCACTTTAGGTTCTATTCAGTATATGCTTCTATGAATCTGGTACTTAGTGCCTTTTCTTGTGCTGCTGTGATTAATGAGCCTATGCTCTCTTAATATAAAAAAGACAAGAACCGGTGGGATGGACAGCAATGTAATCTTGAAATAACCACAAACATGAGAGCTATTGAACAGTGAAGTTGTTATGGCCTGCCAGCGGCCTGCGCAGATTGTGGCTGATCCCGACAAAGAGGAGGCTGGTGTGGTGTCGCGCCAGCAGCCTGCGCAGCCAGTGCTCGTGTCGGACAGCGACAAGGCTGAAGAGAATGTGGTGCCGGAGGCAGAGACTCAGACAGGGCCTTCAGACCTCCAGAGGCTCCTTCAAGTGGAGATACCGAAGTGGAGGAGCCTCTCCTCAATGCTCGAGCACGCAGGGCTGCCAAAAGGCAGGAGTGGCTACTCAGGAGGAGGAGGTCTCCTCAAGAGTAAGGCTTGAGGATAATTGGCCACTCCCTTAGCCTATTTAAGTCACACGCCGTTAGTAAGTTTCTTGCTAGAAACAACTCGTATTTATTATCAGAGTATTTTGGTTTATCATATCTTGTTTTCTGGGCTGGTTGCCAACCTTTGCCGGTCTTCTTGCTACTTAATAAATTTGATAAGGACCATTGGTGTGTGTCAATATCCTCAGAAATCCGGAGCTGGGGCAGAACAGAAGTAGGTTGCTTCCTGAAATTCTAGGTGCTCCGTCACTAGAGATTTTCAAGAAAAGATTGGACAGCCATTTGTCTGGGATGGTATGAATATCCTTGCACTTGCCAGTAGAAGTAGAAGACCTCCAAAGTCTTTCCAACCTTATGGTTCTATGATTCAATGAAAACCCCTATAGCAATGATGACTAACATTTTCCGGACCAAGTGCCCAAAGCACACGCATATGCATGTGAATGTATGCACGCGCACCCAAACCCCCAAAATTGCAATGTGTGTGTGCCCCCTGCATGCGCCCTGCCTCTGCATATGAGTGTGCATTTCCCCCCACAGGTGCCCCATGCCCCCATGCATGCATGCGCTGTTCCTGCACACACACTGCACACGGCAGAGACCTGACAAGTAGCTGGCCGGCAGGAGGCGCACATGCATGCACAGTGTAGCTGAACTGGGGTGATGGCTCATGTGCCCACAGAGAGGGCGCTGCATGCCACCTGTGCCACACATGCCATAGGTTTGTCATCATGGCCCTATAGCATATACTAATACTATGCTTTATTTATTTATTTTTGAATTTTTTATTGAATTAAAAACACACAAAAAAAGGGAAAAAAAGAACACAAACAAGTACAAGTAAAACAATACACAACATGTTCAACATTTGAATGTGATATCTTATTTCTTAAGAAAATACATTGGTAAATTGTATTTCTCTATGTATATTCCCACATCTCACCTTATATAACAATACTTTTTGAAGTTTTGTTGTAACTCTATTGTATCTCATTTGGTACATGATTTGGTTCAAATCTTTTAGAATCATCTTTTTATTTGGTTTTCCTTTTCTCTAGCCATTGATACCACTTTTGTCAAACCAAGTAGTATTCAAATTCTTCCTTTTCTTGGATTTTTTAGTGAGTTTGTCCATCTCGGCACATTCCATTATTTTCAATATTATTTTGTCTTGTGTTGGGATTTCTTCCGATTTCCAATTTTGTGCAAAGATGATTCTTGCTGCGGTCAAAATATGTGTAATTAAATATATTGTTTCTTTTTTGTAACTATTTGTGAGTATACCCAATAAATATGTTTCCGGTTTTAATGATATTTTATGTGCTGTTATTTCTTCCAGTTGGATTTTAATTTTATTCCAAAATTGTTTTGCTTTTGGGCATAACCACCACATGCGGTAGTATGTCCCTTTTTGTATTTTGCATTTCCAGCAAAGTGGGGAAGTGTTGGAAAACATTTTTGAAATCCGTGCTGGGGGAAGATGCCATCTGTAAAACATCTTATGCTTTATTTTGAATGATGATTCTATGGTTACAAGTAGTTTATGGGGCTTCTACTGACTGACTTTGAGCATGAACCTAGAAGGCTGCATTAATAGTTAACCCACACTAGGAATATAGTATGTAGTGAATATTTTTCAGTACTACTATGGTAAACAATCAGTCCTGGGTCAGCTTCACTTATGAGAATAATGGGAATGAAATTAAGATGGAAATCTTAACTAATTAAATACTTAAAACCATTCAGCTTTAGGAATGTGAACAATATTCTGTTGATTGCAGTGGCTTTGCTGACATCAGAACCTTGAGCCTGCTGATAAAATTCTGAGTGAACTCGGAATGACATCTTATCTGCTATACAGGGGGCTGAATACCAAAGATTTCTTACATTTGGCCTTTCCTCTTATTCACCTTGGATGTTCACTGAACTGCAATGTGTTATCGGAGGCCAGAAAAGGGGATGGGGGACTCCAGATATGGGTTAAATGTTCCCAGTGTTACATACTATCTTGGCAGTTGAAAATGGATCTTGGATACTGAAAACCATAGAGACAAAAGTTTCACTACTAACCCAGTGCCAAATTTGCAGCACTGTTTCCCATCAGCCAAAGCCATTTTATTTTCCTTCTCACTTTACAAAAAAACCCTTTTTGTTTTGCAGTCTCTTTTACATTTCTACTGTGGAACCAATCTTATTTTCATTTTATACATGGGATGAATATACTTACTGAAGAGCAGGCAGTGGTTCATTGTTGGGAATTGGTTAGTTTAGAAAAATCTTCTGCTAGATCAGTCTTAAGACATGTCTTGTTGACATTCTTAGTGAAAAGAGTACTGACCAGATGTTTTCAGGAAATTTACAAGCGGATAGAGGAATGATAGCTCTCTTCTATTTCAAGCTCCTCATTTACTGGCATTTAAGACACACTGCCTATGATTCCAGACATGGTAAATGAACTGTAGAAGCTTTTTTTCCCCTGTTGATTCTGATTTCATTTTCACTTTTAATTTATTGTGGTCATAGACCAGTACAGTGGCTCTGATTTAGTGTGAATTTAACCAATGAGGTTTATAAAATATGATTTGTTTGCTTAGTACCAGGAATACATGAACCAGGAAACAATTTTTGTTCAACAAATAATGGCTAAAACAAATCATGGATTTAAATGTGTGAATGCCTGAGATGACCCTATTCCCCTTGAATCCCCTTGTCTGTCCTCCTATAAATCATCAAAGATCGTTGTAATAAACTGTTGTAAGAAAAAGTACATTCATAGAGAAAGTTTGAAAATTTGAAAGTTTATTAGATTTCTATACCACCTTTCTCCCGAAGGACTCAGGGCGGTGTACAGCCATATTAAAACACATAGATTTATAAAATTTAAAAACAATTAAAAACAATATATAAAATTGGCCCTCAATTTAAAAACACACATACATCCATTTTAAATTCATATTAGGCCAGTCCCGCTTGCTGGAACAGAAGGGTCTTAAGGTCGCGGCGAAAAGTACGCAGGTCGGGGCGTACTTGAGATTCAAGAGAGGTCTTGAATCTTCCTATAGTTTGTCTCCAAAAGAGGACCCTATTTCAGCTGAAAAAAATTTAGACTGCTGTCAGCTGAAACCTGTCTCTTTGTGCTATTAACTCAAACATGCTGGTTGTCTTTCAGATCCTGGCAGCAACTCAGTGAAAACATGTAGTCCTCTTTGAATGACTACTCATTCAATAACTGTTCTAATTTAAAGCAACACTGAATGATGGGACTTATGGGTCCTTCAACCACTACCTTCAACTGAATAAAATGCTGGAGAAAGTAAGGAAGGGGAGTTAAGATGGAGGAGGAGGAGGAGGGGGAGGAGGAG
Source organism: Arizona elegans (assembly GCA_022577455.1). Classification (NCBI taxonomy): domain Eukaryota; kingdom Metazoa; phylum Chordata; class Lepidosauria; order Squamata; family Colubridae; genus Arizona; species Arizona elegans. Next base: position 63,287,845 of record JAKOOJ010000008.1, read on the forward strand.
GAGGAGGAGAAGGAGGAGGAGGAGGAGGAGATGACCTTTTTCCAGGGTTTTGTAATTATGTGCTTTGGATAAATTATCTGATTTTTCTCCAGATAAAGCAAAATTACAGGCACTTTCCTTATAAAAAATTAAAATTTAAAGAAGTCCAAAGTGACAGCATCATTTTTGTAACTGAACAAGTGCATTGTCTCAGATATCTATGTGTTACCAATTTAATCCTAATCTGATAAAATAGGTAAAAAAGTTGTATATTTGTTGTTTTGTACATTCTAGTCCAGGGGTGTCACGGCGTCACAGCGGTGGCATGGGACGTATAGGGACTTTTTTCCCCTTCACTAAACCGGGCGTGGGCGTGGCCAGCATGTGACAGCCCTGTTCTAGTCTGTCAAAGGCACAAATCACATCTTGAACAGGGCTTCATATTAAAAAGGCAGCCTTTGATTTAGCCTGCATTGAATCATGTTTTTCTAAGGCACAAATCAGGCCCAATCCAATTATTTTAGTTGGTACTAAAAATACACACTCCTATTTCTACAGATAAAAATGTAGCATATCTTTTAAGGAAACCAATACAAGTATAACGAAGCACAGTTTTCTTATTCATTATAAGAACAATGAGCATTCTGAGTAAAGCAAGATAAACTATGGGAGATATCATGACTTGTACCTATTACTCAATAAGCATAACCTGGCTGGGTCAGTTTTATCTGATACTTGTTCTCATATTCTGGAGGACTACAGATGAAAAGGCTAGTGTTAGTTTTCTAGATAACATCTGGTATCAGCTTTCATCCCTAGCAGATGGCTATCCAACTTTTCTTGGACATCTTTGAGGAAAGACAGTCCATTACCCTTCTCAGTAATTGATTCCTTTATTGAACAGCACTTAATGTTTAGAAGTTTTTCTAACATCCCCCACAAACTTCTCTCTTGAACTTTAAACTTTAAACCCAGAGACCTAAGGTTACCATCTGTCTTGGATAAGGCAACCCTTCCGGTATATGTGAAGTCATAAGTATTCCTAAAGATTTTCTGGTTGAAAATGGACAGTTTCCATTGTGGTGGTGCACAGATAGACAGTTCAGCGATAGGTTATGCTAAAAGCTTGGCCATGATTGCAATTTAAGGGTAAGAAAACTTGGATAATTTTAGTAGGAAAATCTGGTGCTCTTAAGCCTTAGTTATAGATGGTGATGTGTAATACATACAGATTTTAGAACAAAATTTCTACTGTAGGACAACATGGTATTAACCTGATGTAGGACATTGTGCAATTACATCTTCACTGATCTGCAGCCTTCATGGCTTCCAACTCTTTTAGTAAATTCTCCCAAATGCCTTAACAGGCATGAGGCTTATTTGTGTGCAATGCAATGCACCCTGGAAATTTGAGAACAAGAGAAACAAAAAGCAACATCAAAATAAATTGAAGAAAATATTCAAATACTCTGAGAACAAGGAAGAAAAGGGAGAAACTTGGAGAAATTGCAAGATGGAGTTTCATGCAATATTAATTCAATATGTTGGAAATTCTTTTACAACTATTTTCAGCCTGGTCTAACATTGTGCCAGCATTGTGGGCATTTTTGTAGCCTGGCTGGCTTTTACATATCATGTGATTAGGTCTTTCCTTGCCCTCTTTTTGTTTTTTTGGCTCTTGCATCCACAGAAAGTGGTTTCATATGGTAGAAGGAGATTTTCAAATGGCAGAACTAACACTTGCCTTATCCTAATCCCTCCCCAGTTACGGTTAATGAAATAAACAGTATCTTCTTATGAGCAAAACTCCAGAACAAGTTTCGTTAGCTTATTTTGTACAGCTTGTTTCTCACAAGGGAAGAAAATGAGAAATTGCAAGGCAAATTTCAGTCCAGCAGTAATATAAACATTTAATAAGGCTGCTATTACTGAACTGTAACACAGCATATGCAAAACAGGAAATCCCTGTGTCTCAAATTTAGCTATAATTAATCCAACTTTCTTAGTACTGCTGCTCATTTCTAATATTTGGAGGCCTAACTGAAGGATCTTATCATGTTCTCAGGAAAGTGAATTCCATTACAATGAGTGGTACCTACTCTGGGTGATGTTAGCCTTTCCCATTATAATGTCTTCACAATAACATTTTTGACAATTCCCAGCTGGTATCTTCTGAAAGTTGATATTCTAGCACTTCTGGGAGCAACAGTTTCTGGATGAGTGAATAAGAAGTCACCCTTAAAATCTGCATTTGGGAAAGTAAGTCTGGAAGACTGAAATATTAATAATTTGACAGTCATTCTTTGTGTGACTTTTTTTTGGAAATTATGCATGCTTCATACAATTTTAAAAGATAATTGTGAAGTCTTCCTTACAATCAGCAGTTAAAAATATTACTCAGCAAGCTTCAAATAGCCAAAGTACATGTTAGTGTTTTCAAAAATAAATAAATAAATAAATAACATAACAATATTTTCCCTATTTTTAGAAGTGTGTAAAATGGCATCAATGCTTGTAGATGCTGGAAAATTGTAATATTTTTAAACTCAAAGGCTAGGATCTGAAAAGCTGTAATCAAAAATAGCTTTTGTTGTTGTTGTTTCCAACCAGAGAAAACATTTCTTGTGCCAGCTTTGGACATGGCCCAGAAACCTGAAGCATGGAAAGGAGAAACATGGAATTAACTACTTTGTATAGTTAGAAATAGGAACCTGGTGGTTCAGTGGCTAAGACACTGACTTTGTCGATCAAAATGTTGGCAGTTCAGCGGTTCAAATCCCTAGTGCCACATAATGTGGTAAGCTCCTGTTACTTGTCCCAGCTTCTGCCAACCTAGCAGTTCAAAAGCATGTAAAAAATGTAAATAGAAAAATAGGGACCACCTTTGGTGGGAAGGTAACAGCATTCTGTGCACCTTTAGTGTTTAGTCATGCTGGCCACATGACCACGGAGATGTCTTCAGACAGCGTTGGCTCTTTGGCTTTGAAACGGAGATAAGCACCGCCCCCTAGAGTCGGGAATGACTAGCACATTTGTGCAAGGGGAACCTTTACCTTTACCTTTAGAGTTAGAAATATTCTTCTGATTATATCCAATTTTTGAGCCAAATGAATTATGTGTTCAGGTGGGAACTTCATAAATACCCCATGAAAGAAATGGTATCTGCCCTGCATTTTTCCCTTCAGATTTTCATTTAGCTTCTTGAAAAAAGAATTCGTTTTTGAAATTTCTTTCCAATAAAGCAAAATTTCATAGAAATTTGCATAGGTACAATGAGGTGTGTTTGCAGTTATTCAGCTATGAAATAGCGAAGAGTATGTGTGAAAGTCCTGTCCTTTCATGAATGTTGATCATACAATAATCTCTGCAGCGTCTCCAGTTCCATGGCTTCCTACACTTCAATTAATTCCCAAGGGAAAACACAGGAGGAATCTTCCAGTATGTAAAACACCTATGGAAGGTGTGAGCAGGCAAGAGCTCACAGTGAGGGAATTATGTGTAACAGACAACACAGAGGCACAATAAAGAGCCTCTTTCCCCTCCAACAAGAAAGGGAGCTTAAAACAGAATCTGAAAACTCAAATGCTCTAAGAATAAACCATAAGGGAAAACATCACAACGAAAGTCCAACTGAGCTTTTTTCAGATGGGGACAAGTGAAGATCAGTCATTGAAAGATACAGAAGAAAATACAAAGTCAGTTGTCGTATTCCCCTCTCTTCCCCCACCCCCACCTCAATCATCTCCAGCTATGTAGTGAACAATTCTTATTCTCAGATAGAAGCTTTTGTAGACAAAGAAAACTGTTGAAAAATTGCAAGCCAGATTTCAGCACATTTCCCCCATAGATGTATCTTGACTTGTGGTATCTCATAACAGCTGATTTTGGGGGGGAAGGGAGGGGGACATGTATAGTTCTGGAAGCATAACTGCATGGTATGTTTACTCATTAGGTGCAACATTGCTGCTGTAATGCCAAAATATATAGATGGATCAGGAGAATAGATTCACACCAGATCTCATACTATACCTCTAATGTAGCAGTTCTCTGCTTTAGAGAATATTACCCAAAATTTTAAATGAGAAGAGGGAGATGATTTAAAAAGGGGGGGAACTTATTCCCACATACCCACAGCTTTTCCCACAAAATTTTCTTTTCAGCCACATAAGCCTCCACCCTTTCTTCCCAGGGAAGCCATCAGATTTACTTTCCAGATTCCCACTTAAATGCCTGTTCTTCCTTTTGCTGGGTAAGTATGGGGCATAGGGAGATGCAGAAACTCCAAAAAATACAGATTCCACTTTTGTGCTCTTATATGGTCCCAAATCTCTTTGGGGAATAAAAAAATGAAACCCTGCATAGTCCTAATATTGTTGTCGATTGCGCACAAAGCGCATGTGTGAAGAGAATCGGTGGTAACACTGGTTGGAACCAGGGGTGAAATGCTCCCGGTTCGGACCGGATCGCCTGATCCGGTAGCGATGGAGGCGGGTGGTTTGGAGAACTGGTAGCAAAAATCCCTGCCCCCCCCCATGCCCAGCTGAGCCGCACAATCATCAGAGGCTTTTTTTTTACTTTTAAAAGCATTTTTTCTACAACCTCTTCGGCTGAAAAAATGCTTTTAAAAGTTAAAAAAAAGCCTCTGATGATTGCGCAGCTCAGCTGGGATCGTCAAAGGCTTTTAAAAGTAAAAAACCCTTTTTTTCTTTTAAATGCCTCTGACGATCCCAGCTGAGTTGCCTGATCGGCAGACGCATTTAAAAGAAAAAAAAGTCTCTGCCGATCAGGCAACTCAGCTGGGATCGTCAGAGCCTTTTGAAAGCATTTTTTTTACAACCTCTTCGCCAAAGAGGTTGTAGAAAAAATGGTTTTAAAAGTAAAAAAAAAATGGCCACGCCCACCCAGTCACATTACCCCACCACCACCAAGCTACGCCCACAGAACCGGTAGTAACAAATTTTAGATTTTATCACTGGTTGGAACCCACTACTGGTTTGGAATCTTACTAAATCAGAGTTGAAAGCTTTCCGAACTGGCGTTTTATCATAGTTTTAGTGTCAGGTTGAAGATTACCTACAGTAGATTATTATTCCAAAAGCATGGCTCATATGTGCTGCTCTAAAATGAGCAAAGTTTACTCATGAAAGCTGTTTCCCTCAGGTGTGATCAATCTATTCTCAATGTACTTCAGATGTTCCAGACCTGACTTCATGCTGATTAAATTACAGCAGCAATTTAACTTGCTTTCCTCCCACCACACCATCCTTTCTTCTTAGATTTGTACTTTAAAAAGTTCAAGTCCCAGGAATTAAGATTTCAGACTTGCTGGTTTGTTCCTCAAAGCACTAATCAGTCAGGAATTCTGGATCAAGGGTAAATACACACTGGCAGGAGTAGAAGCAACGCAGTGAGGTCATCACCCCTGTTTGATTTTAGTGAGTGACAAGCTTATATAATCTTTTATCTGGATGCAAACCATAATAGCTCAGTTCACAGCCACACAGTTGCACTTGGGTGCCTGGGGCTCCCTTTATAAACAATTGGCTGATTTCCCATCACACCAACCATTGCTATAATAGCAAACTATGAATACTTTAATGTAAAAGCTGAATTATGCTGAAGCACATTTCTCCTCATTCTCTCTTCAGATAAACCAACATGTGAAGACAATATAATTTGCCCATCCAGCAGAAATATATTTTAAAAGCTCATATCCTCACCATACAAAAGTTACTATTCAGGCATTTGAATATTTGGAGAAATTTTTGTATATGCCAGTTTGCCTTATGCAACTTCAAAACATCCACAATCAAGAAACATCCATTTTCTGCAATGGTTCTTTTCACAAGAGATGGATGGAGAACCATTATATAGTTTAGTCTTCTTTTCTGGCCAGTTTTTGTTGTGAGGAGGTACATCTTTGTCCTTATATTCTTTTATTTTTTTTTATACTAATGTTGCTGTACTCTTTATTCTAAGTTCATAAATGTCTGAAGGATTTTCATAGATAAAATCCTGTGTTGGTTCCCCCAAACAATATTAAATTTACTACTGCTTTTAAAACAATTTCCTATCTTAATCCCACCCATATTTATGGTGATTCCAGTCAGAAGCAATTCAATAAGACATGTAGATCACCGGTGTCAAACTCACCGCGTCACATTGCAATCACATGATGTTTTGTAACATTTTTTTCCATTTGTGGAGCTGGGGTAGACATCGCCTGCACTGACGCATCCTGCCCATGGGCCGCCAGTTTGACACTCCTGATATAGATGAATCCCTCAACCAGAGCTGGGGACATGTTTGTGAAGACCTTTTAGCAGGAATGTTCTCTGATCTATTTCTCCATCTTTATTGTGGATATCATCCAGGGGTGGGTTCTAAATTTTTTTACTATCGGTTCTGTGGGCGTGGCTTATTTTGTGGGTGTGGCTTGATGGTCATGTGACAATTATTTAGGATTTAGCAGAGGTATTGGTCTACCAGGCTTTTAACTGCTTGCAGAGCTGTACCGATCTACCCATTTATTTTTGCAGGCACTGGTCTACCCATTTATTTTTGCAGGCACTGGTCTACTCATGTATTTTTGCAGGCACCGGTCTACTCATGTATTTTTGCAGGCACTGGTCTACTCATTTGTTTTCTTTTAACACTGATCAGCTGTAGGGTGGCCCTTTGAAGCCCTGCGGCAAGAGTTTAAACAGTTTTTTTCCCTCTAGCCATCAGCTGGGACTCAGAGGCAGCAATAGATCGGGGGTGGGGCCAAATAAAAGGTAAGAATAACGCAGGGTGGGGAGGCAGGGGGGCCGAACCGGTTCAGTAATGTCATATCGTCACCGCTACCGGCTCAGCGGAACCGGGTGGAACCGGGAGGAACCCACCACTGATATCATCCCTAATCTCTCCAACAACTGTATATTTAAAAATCAGTATCCTGATCTAAGGGCATTCAACATGATCATCTTTTAGAACTGGCCTAGTAGCTGCATAGTATGCTTTTCATTATAGCATGGCTACAGTAAAGGGAAATCTGGCTACTAAAAATTCAGAGTATGACTGGGGGTTATCATCATCCTTCAATGTGTTTGCTTTCTGAGAATTATTAGAACACTAACTCTTGGAATATTATCAAACCTCTTTTTGTGTAATGAAACATAATACTTACTGAGCACTTATTTCTCCCAAGAAGCTTTTATTACAAATAATTAGATTAAATAGCATAATAAAATTTAAAAATCTACTGTTTTATCGATAGATTACAAGAGAAAGAAAAGGAAAATGTTTGCCATAGGTTACATAATGATTACAGCTGAGAAAAATATAATGGGTTATTTGTTAAGTTGCTGGGTGGGGAAAAAATAGCTCAGATTTTAGAACCCAGGAAGGCAAAACATCCACCGCAAGTAAGATTATCTTATTATGGGAAGCCAAGTTTCTGTGTATTATTCTAGCTAGGTTTACTTTCAAGAACTATATCTAAGCACCACGGCTTGAATGTCAAATATGGTTTAGTATTTATTATAAAAAGGCTTATATATGGCAGCACATCTTAAGAAACACAATTCTGAGTGGTTCACAACAGTTGTTTGTATAAAGCCAAATGTCATTAAACCAAGAAAAGCAAGAGAAAAAAAACCCTGATGTCACAACCAATCTCCTTTCATGAGCCAACCTCACTATCTTTAAGTACCAACCTCGCCCTAACCTAGAAGTTGGGGGAAGTACCAGTTGGTTAAGACCTGTTGGAAAGTTAAAAGTGCCGTTGAATATATGTTAAATAAAACAAAGATGGAATTTTGCAACTTTAAAAAATGGATTTTTATAAAATGGGGCTGCTGTTGAAAGCATCTCAGAAGCCACAGCTCATTAATTATGAAGCGGTCACATTTTGTCCATGTGACACTTCTACTTTGCAAGCTGCATTGGGAACAGTCTGACTTGAGCTGTATTTCAAGATTTTGGTCATCACCCTTAAAATCCTTGGCTTGCGGTTTGAATTCTCATGTTACAATCTTCCCCCAATTATTTCTGCCCTTCCTCTAAGATTTGGCACAGACAACATTCCCCAAGTTCCATCAGGAAGCAGGAGCATCTGGTGGGCCCCCGGAGACCTGCCTTTATGGCTACCCTAGCTCTGGAACAGAGTGGTTTATGATCCTGCTGAATATATATTGTTTTGTTTTATTGGTCTCCAGCATTGGTAGTTACTACATTGCTTGCTGGGTTATGCTTGTCTTGCTTCTTACTTTTAAAATTTTTTGCTGCAATTAAGACAACTAATAAATTGAATGAATAGAATAGAATAGAATAGAATAGAATAGAATAGAATAGAATAGAATAGAATAGAATAGAATAGAATAGAACAGAATTCTTTATTGGCCAAGTGTGATTGGACACACAAGGAATTTATGTGTCCAATTAATAAATAATATATATTTTATTTTTTGAAACAGCAACTTTCATTCTTCTTTCATCATTTGTTTTGGAACAATACTTGTTTTCTAGAGCAGCAGCTACTGAAAATCTGGACTTTGTTGCTGGTTTGCCCAGACAGAATAAGAGTGAATTCTGACAGCAATTCAGCTTTGTGCATACTTATAGCTGAAGCCTTCCAGGTTTCCTTCTCTGCTTTGTTTGAACAAAGCAACATATAGATATTCAGTAGAGAACTGAAAGTACTCTGCAAAAAGTATAAAAATATCACCTGGTTATTTAGGAAATATTGGACTCCCCAAACCAACCTAGCTATGATTGCTGTTTACAACCTGAGAGTCTAAAATTCCCTGAATATATTCCTCCGCTAACTTTTTACATTTCTGATAAATATTAATCAGGTTTCCCTTCTTAGGCTAAGAAGTGCCAAAGGATGAATATACAGTGCTCACTACAGAAGGGATAATCTAGAGAGCCCTGTTTTGGAAAGAGTTTTCAAGAGTGTTAAAACTTTTGGGTGCTTTAATATTTTCAAGGTTTAAGGCATTCATTTTACTCTTTAAACCAGCCCCAGACCACAAGCAAAAATAAATAAATAAATTAAATTAAATTAAATTAAATTAAATCCAGAATTTTGATTTTATTCATTTGGAGGGGTCCAATATGCAGATTAGCCAGTTATTTAAAAAAAACATCCCAAATATTAGAGCCTAAAATCCTGTGAAAAGTGAAAGGTAATAAGTGAAGATCTCTGCCTACTCCTGGCTCTAAAAGTACTGGGATTATCTCCAGAACTCAGATAGTAAAGCAAAAAGTTCATAGGTCTGAATGTAAAGGAAGGAATTCAGTCACCGAGTTAAGATTTGAAGGAAATTCTGTGTCTTCCTCAATATTTATAATTCAGTTTGAGCTCCAGAGAAAATTTGAAGGGGAAAATGGAGGTAAAAGTAATGTAGAACTAAAACTAAAAAGCCATGACTGCATTTCCTAGGTCCTAGGAAATGAGAACTCTGAAGCTGGGGCCTTAGAACAATTAGACATACCTAGAAGATCAAACCCAGATGCTAAGTATGTTCCCAGGAAAGAAACAATAAACATTCTGACATCATGTTTGGCAATTTGTTTTTAAGAAATGCAAAAGTCTGTCCAGAGATATTTCAGTCTGATAAAAATCAGCATCCAAAACATATGTCTGAATGTTTTTTTATAGATCCTTCCTGTCTCTGACCATCTGACCAAGAGGACTCTATGCAAATGAAAAGAAGTATTTGAAACAGTGTCAAGCCTTTACATGAGATATGGTGTTTCCCTGCAAATAAGAGCCTGTTTTATATTTTTTTGAACCCCGAAATAAGCACTTGGCCTTATTTTCAGGGAGGTCCTATTATTTTGGGGTGTGTGGAGCAAGATGGGGATCCTCTTGCCATCTTACCTGATTTCTAGCTCTGTCTCCCTAAGCCTAACCAGAAGAAATGGCGGGGACTGGCTGCGCATGAGTTTAAATATTTTTGGGGAGGGCTTATTTTCAGGGGGAGAGTTTATTTTGAGGGGAGGGCTTATTTTCAGGAAAATACAGTACTTTACAGCATCATTTTCTTGATGTGAATCCAGTATTGGTCTTCCACAATTATAACCAAGATCCCACAGATGAGATTAAGAAAAAGCAATAACATATTATTACTCCTCCCCCCCCTTTTTTTTTTCTTTTTGCTTGTAGTTGCAAGGCAAGGGAGGGGTGCTTGTGACCAAAATAGAAATAATCCCAGTTTCCTAAAATGGCAATTATACAAAATGAATTATGCTCAAGCAGATCTGAGCACCTGAGGTGTTTAAAATTTAAGTCCTGAATCTCCTCCCTTATTACTACCTCTAATTATAACCACGCTGATGACTTATATGGCAAAATAGGATAATATTCCATTGTGAAGCTTATTTGGAAGGTAGGGCTGAATGTATGTAAGAGAGATTTTTCATACTCATCCATTATCTCCAGATTGTCCTATTGCTAACAACTTTGGGTTCCCAGAGTGACAAATCCCACTGATGAGTGGGAAGACACCCTCAGGGAAGGAAAGTATAACCACATTGACAACCATGCAATCAACAACTTGTTTAAGTCAAAAACAGGTGGGAACCAGATGAGGAACTAACTGAAAGATTGTTAAATCCACTACAGAAGTTCACCTAAGATTTCTGACAATAAAAGCATTAAAATTAGCACAGAATATTAAATCCTAAATCCCAGAAAAAAACCACAATTGACCCAGTCTCCAATAGACCATTGTTACCGATGTTTGGAAAGGGAGTGCCTGAATACAAACCAAAAATACTGTAAAATTATTCTTGGAATTAGAGTGCAATTCATTTGTCTCATTACTGGTATCCAACTAGGACATGACCTCTTCTTAGCCTTTTGCTCAGCTAATAGCTGATGATTCCTTTGTATGCAGCTTTGGGAGTTGGGGGGATGTTCTGTTCTGCCATTTGACAGCCAATCTTGGCACAAAAAAGACCATGTAAGGGCCAAACTATATATGGTGTTATGCATATTTTTTTGAAAAATATACTTTAAGCTGGTCATTTCTTTTCTGAAGGAAATAAATAGCCAAGACATATTGAACTGGAAATCAGAGCCCAAGCCAATTTCTCTATTCCCAAGGAAATAATAATTGTACTGATTTAATAAATATGCTGATGATCATTGCAACAACCAAAAAAAATGCTTTTGAAAGACACCAGTATGGCACTTTCATTTTCTAAAAAATAAAAATATTAATAATGTAATCCAGGTTCTTGGATGAATCTTAACCCAATCAAAGACAACGGTCTCAAATAACACGGAACTGTTATGTCCCTGGACTACGCCTTGTGTCTCAAATCTTTCCAATATGTAATAAATGTATATATAACATTTTGAACCACACAATAATTAAAAAACAAGATTTTCATTTATCAGTGTGGTAGGGGAAAAGAAGAAAGAGCCGAGGAGCTAAAATATAATCAAGTAATTGAAAGATAAACCTGAGTTCTACAGTTGATTGCAATGAGCAATTTTTAACATTCAGGGAGGGATGTTCTTGAATATTTGCTTGTTCTGTGAAAAGCTGCTGTTATTTTCCAAACTAGCATAAACTGAATTTGGATAAAACAAAAGTAAATTTATTTATTTTATTTAGTTAGTTAGTTTGTCAAACATGTACGAGAAGCATAAACATGAATATGAACACAGGAAATGGATACAAATAAGTGGGGACAGTAGGACAGGGATGGTAGGCACGTTGGTGCGCTTATGCACGCCCCTTACAGATCTCTTAGGAATGGGGTGAAATCGACAGTAGACAGTCTAAGGTTAAAGTTATGGGGGTTTGGGGATGTAACAACAGAGTCAGATAGTTCATTCCAGACACTGACCACTCTGTTGCTAAAGTCGTATTTTCTGCAACCGAGTTTGGAGTGGCTTATCTTGAGTTTGTATCTATTGTGTGCTTGTGTATTACTGAGGTTGAAGCTGAAGTAGTCATTGACAGGTTGGACATTGTAGCAGATAATTTTATGTACTATGGTTAGGTCAGACCATAGGTGGCGTTGTTCTAAATTGTCTAAGCCCAAAATTTCATGCCTGGTAGAATAAGGTATTCTGTTGTGAGCAGAGGAGTGGAGTATTCTTCTCGTGAAATACTGCTGGACTCGCTCAATTGTATTAATTTCCAATATACAATGCGGGTTCCAGGCAGATGAGCTGTATTTGAGAATTGGTCTAGCAAAAGTTTTGTATGCCCTAGTTTGTAGTACAATGTTACCAGAGAAGAAGCTTCACAAGATTAAGTTAACAACTCTTAATGCCTTTTTGGCAATGCTGTTACAGTAAGCTCTGGGGCTTAGATTGTTTAAGATGAGTACTCCAAGGTCCTTGACAGAATGAGGGTTGTCTACGAGGTCTACGAGGTCGTATTTACCCAGCTTGTATTTGGTGTTCTGATTTTTTTTTGCCAGTGTGTAAGACAGAGCATTTGTTGGTTGAGATTTAGAGTTGCCAATTGTTTGACCATTCTGACACATAGTCAAGGTCTCTTTGCAGAGCAGCAGCATTGTTGGTGGTGTTAAATAGTTTTACGTCATCAGTGAAGAGGACACAGCTTATTATCACAAAGATCATTTATGTAAACTATAAAGTGTATATATAGTCATTAAATGTGGAGAGGCCATATATCTTATGCTCTCAGCAACATTGTTCTTGAATTTCTCATTATAAGTGGGGAAGTCTTCCATGGTTCTTTTGAAAATAGGCAGAACTTCTGCATAATCGAAAACCTTGATAGAGCCAAGTTCCCAGTTGGTTGGTGGCTTCTGCTTCTGCTCAAAGAATACAAGTAGAGCCCTTTTACCCATATCCCCAGGCAATATATGGAGGTCATGGGCACTTGGAGTTTGGGGCAGCATAATCAATTCCTTGCACCGGTATTCTCAAAACATGTGGAGAGGATCAGGTTGTCAACCCCATTTCTATCTGGTGTATCATATTCAATCAGTTAATTTGTGAACTTTTCTAAAAAAAAAATTTCATAAGGAAACTGACTCCATATATATTATACAGTTAAAAGACTTGATCTCTTCCTCTCATGAAGCAGTTACTGGTTTTTGTGTTTGGAGTTTTTTTACAAATGAAAAAGATTGGTGTCAGGATTCATTACCACTCATTCATTCATTCCATGTTCTGGAGTATTTAACTGAATGGGTCAACGAAGGTTGCCAACTGCACACTCACAGATTCACTCTAAATAACAGGAAGTGATGTAAAGGGAAAAGACCTTGAATTGAGAATATAGTTGTAGGTTCACAGGCTGCATGCAGACCTTCACATGAACATATGGAAGCAAAGTGTGAGCATGATCCCAATTTCTTTCTCCTAGCCCTGAATGCATGAAGTACAAAAATCAAAGCCACCTAAATCCGATATCTCAGGGGTTGCCACAAAGAAGATGGAATCAAGCTATTCTCCAAAGCACCTGAGGGTAGAACAAGAAGCAATGGATAGAAACAAATCAAGGAGAAGCAACCTACAACTAAGGAGAAATTTCCTGACAATTAGAACAATTAATCAGTGGAACAACTTGCCTCCAGACATTTTTTAAGAAGAGATTGGATAACTACTTCTCTGAAGTGGTGTAGGGTTTCTTGCCTAAGCAGGGGTTTGGACTAGAAGACCTCCAAGGTCCCTTCCAACTCTGTTATTCTATTCTATTCTATTCTATTCTATTCTATTCTATTCTATTCTATTCTATTCTATTCTATTCTATTCTATTCTATTCTAAATACCAACTCTGAAATTCCCCAAATATGCTTGAACAAAGATTTTATTTAGCTAGGTAAAATGTAATTGGAAATCTGAGATTTCCTTCTCAGGAAATGGGTATATGTATCTTCAGTCTGACAAAGCAGCTGTGGGTTGTTTCAGTCTTGTTTTTTATATACAAAGAGGCTTTCCCGGGATATATAGAAACTTCTTGAGGGTGGGGGACTTTTTAAGCACTGTCCTGAATTTCTATAGAAAAATGGAGACTTACTTCTTTCACAGTCACTGGGTTTACATTCCTACATTTGAAGGTAAAATAAAATCAGAGTTTGGAAATATATTACAGAAGTGCTATTTCCCAACCCACAAAGCCTCAATTCTAGACTCAGTTAAAGATATAAATCCCATGTTTTCACTTTTGCATTGGATTGGGCTGCGATTGTTGCAGCAGCATACTTTATTGCGGTCATAGACCAAAGAAAACCAAAACATCCAAGACACATAGCTGGCACACGACCAGACTGAAGTGCAAAACGGCAACAAGATCAGTGGTGGAGACCACTCCGTCAAACTCACAGTTCATGTATTTTAAATTTTGTAGCCCCAATCTATGGACCATAGTCGATTAAAATTGTACATAGGTAGAAAATACTATATTGCAATTTACATAAAATCCACGCATTGGCACTTTATACAACCACCAGCTAATTCGACTGCTGACGATCAATAAAGCTGACCTCAGTCAATGGGTCCAGCCTATCCCTTCCTCCGGCTCTTACATCCCAAGACTGCAGCAAAATTTTTGCTACCTTTAATGTAATCTTAGAATCAGTATCTTGGAATAAGAAGCGAAGACTAAGATTTTCAGATAATCCAGGAAATCTTTGGCAAATGGGAGAGATAAGTTCTGACCTTACCTCCCGATAATGGGGGCATGTAAATACGATGTGATCCAACAATTCCGGAGGCACAATTGTTGCAATCCCATGGTTGGCTGGGGAATTCTGGGAGCTGAAGTCCATGTATCTTAAAGTTGCCCAGATTGGGAAACCTTGCCTTAGAACAGGAGTGTCAAATTGGGTGTCAAAGCACCATTAAGGGGAAAAACATCGTGAAATATCACATGACGGCAACATGACACCGCAAGTGTGACACCTGTGCCTTAGAAGTTTGTCAGGCAGATCTCTTTATGTGTTTGTGCTTGTTTCTGCTGAAATTTTCAAGCAAAATGTATTTATTCCAAATCCCTTTTCAACAAGCCCAAAAATTCACATTTTAAAAAAATTGTTGCCCCAGTTGCTCTTTTTCTTACTATCATTGTTTATTCTGGCTCTTAAAGGCTGAAAATAACTAGAAGAAAAGCAGACAATTAAACCAATTGGATGTGTTTGTGCTCAGGCATTGGGTGATATCTGTAGTCTTTCCAGTGAGCAAATATATAAATGAATGAAGCCTTTAAATGAGAGGAAGTCTTAGAAGCCTAACATTTTTGACAAATAATCTAACAATCTGATTGGACCATTAATTCATAATTCAAGGAACATTAAAATCTTAGAGGTGGATGTGGCTGGGAATAATCTTCATTTCCTGAACAGCATAGCTCTAAGGCTGAAATCATGAAACTACCGTAAAAAGGGAACAAACATCTGTGCCTGTCTACATCTGTGCCTGGCTGTACACATTCACAACTAGGCAAGCTGCAAAACAAAAACAAAAACACCACAGTGCATTGTGGAAAAAAGCCTGATGAACAGTAAACGTGTGGTTAAAACCTTGATTTTTTGCAGTGTTTTTGATAAATTCATCAGATTTAAGATAGGGTGTAATAATATCAGAAAGGAAAAAAACAAGGAAGATCAGTCCTATAGAAATACACAATGATTGGAAATGGAGTGGAAGAGGGTTTTTTTTTTTTTTTGTTCCTTTCTTTTCCTTTCACTAATGCTTCTACTTCTGCACTGCCTCATTAAAGTAACATCTTAGAGCTGATTGAATCTTGTAATGCCTTGTATAGATTGCTATCTGAAGAAACAATCACCACCTCAAAGGATAAATTAATTTCCAAGGTCTTTTTGTCCCCAATTTGAATAGATTGACAGCATAGTTTCCCACCACTTTGAGGTAGAGAAAGTAAAAAATGCTTAATGTAATCCAAAATAGATAATCCTCACCTTTCCCAAATTCCAGGGTTACCCTCTTGATACCACCTATTTGTGTGGCAATCTATTTTACCTCACCTTTTAAATGTGGCCTTCAGCAACTAAAATCTTGACACTTTCCTGTTATCCTGACTGGGCACAAAACTGGAATGTGTTACACTTTCAGATGGATTGCATATTTTATTTTATTTTTAATTTGATTTATATGCCGCCCTTCTCCGGAGACTCAGGGCGGCTTACAATGCATTAAGCAATAGCCTTCATACTGTTGTATATTTATACAAAGTCAGCTTATTGCCCCCACAAACTGGGTCCTCATTTAACCTACCTTAGAAAGGATGGAAGGCTGAGTCAACCTTGAGCCTGGTAAGATTTGAACCTGCAGAAATTGCAGGCAGCTGTGTTAATTACAGGGTGCATTAAACCACTGTACTACCAAGGCTCAATTTCCTTGTCACAAAAAGTCAAAATATCAATAAGCCATTCCAAAATGTTGAACTCAACATTTCAATGTTGAACTCAACATCTCAAACTAACTACATGTACCTGAATCCCAAACTTGCTTTTTCAAGAGGCAACTGGACTTTTTTTTTTTTTAATTTGATTTATATGCCGCCCTTCTCCGGAGACTCAGGGCGGTTTACAAAGCGCTAAGCAATAGGCTTCATTCTTTTGTATATTTATACAAAGTCAGCTTATTGCCCCCACAAATTGGGTCCTCAATTTACCTACCTTAGAAAGGATGGAAGGCTGAGTCAACCTTGAGCCTTGGCGAGATTCGAACCTGCAGTAATTGCCGGCATCTGGTCTTAATAACCAGCTTAATAACAGGGTGCCTTAGACCACTGTACTACCAAGGCTCTTGGACTTGCTGGTTTTTCTTTGAAGACGTTTTGCTTCCCATCCAAGAAGCTTCTTCAAGCTTCTTGGATGAGAAGCAAAACATCTTCAGAAAAGAAACAGAAAGTCCAGTTGCCTCTTGATAAAGCACTCTGGGACAACCATGACCTGGATGGCTGAGAATCTCAGTTCATACACCTGAATCAATTCACTGGACAGAAGTGAAGTGTATTTATTGTGTTCACATGCATTTTTACCTCCCCAAAATATGAATGATTCATTTTAATTTAAGACAATTAGATGTATACCTGCACACCTGTTAAGATATCCAGGCTTTATTTAAATATTGGTTGTTAACTTGTTTAATAAAATGTGACAAGGAAAAAGAAACATCCTGCCTTCACTGGTATTTGGTCCTGAATGAGAAAAACTGCCCCAAGAATTCATGAAATGTACCTAATTAAACTGTGTAGAAAATTCTTTACTACTTCTTATGAGCCATGCAATCATCATACCAGGGAACTATCTCTGAAGTATCAGCAATGCTCACCTCTGACTTAATAGAGATCTGATTAAGAGCTCCTGCTATTACTATTTGGATTGGTTGATTAGAGTCATCCATGCATGGTATATATAGCTCGGTAACAATATACTGGACAGCCAAGGTAATCATGACACCCTAACCCAAATTCTTCAGCTGATGGAGCATCACCTAAATATGTAGCTCAAAGGCACTTTCACCCCACAGAAAAAGAAAGTTAGCTTTATTATGAGACTGGAAATGGGGATGAAACACCTAACAAGATTAAATATTAACTTCTGCCAATCTAAATCTCCTTAGGGGTCCTCGGTCTATTTTTGTTCTTATTGAAACTCATTTTAATATTAATATCATATTAGCAATTTTAGTTCCTTTGTCTGATTGCTGCCAGCTGGGTGGAAGAAACAGAACCTGGATCTAAATTTCTAGCCATTTCAAGAGTAGAAAATCTTTCAGCAAGGTATGATGGATCAAAATACAGCCAAGGGTTGAATTTGATTCAGCACAGAACAGTCTGTCCAGCGACCACAATGATGTTTCAGTGGCAGAAATCAGCCTAGCAAGATGCTTGTTGAGTATTCAAACTTGGAAGCAAGACTGACATTACAGTAGCTAATACATGGGAGACACATGTAAAGGATGAATGCAGTTAATGAGGTAAAGATGTATATGTAATAGGTAGAAGTACAAGAAATGTCAATGTTATTGTTAATTCACAATTGTAATAGCAGTTAACATTTCATTAACATTTAGATAGTGATTTCAAGTCTTCAAAACACCTGTCATGTGTTATCTCCGTTGTATAAATAATGATTGTCTTCATATTGTATGGTATCATTAGGGGAAAAAAATCTCTGGATGGAAGACCAGGATCCTTCTCAGCAGAACGAGCAGAAGACATTCCAAAAGATGGTAAGCTGGTGTATCGCTCAGAGGCAGGCAATCTACAGCCTTATGTTACATTGAAAAAGGGATCAGAAAGAGAACAAGAGACATAAAATGGGGTGTCAGGAATAAAAAAGAATTTGTAGAAAAAATGGGTGATTCCAATCCATTTTACTTCTTATCCCACTTACCACCTGCTTCAGTTCTGCCCATCATAGGCCTGCAATGCTTTCCCTTAGATTTCTTCTATAGGAATCAGACTCTGTACAAGAGAAAAACTATTGGATCCTTGAATGAAACATGAATGAATCTAACATGTTTTTTAAAAAGTGATGCACCACACATGATTCATTCCCAAAGGGCCATTGTATCCAAATTACCCAATTTATTTGACATGCTCAGGCTAAAAAATAGAACTTTGCTTAAGGCCATTTGCAGAGTGAGTGATAGAAATATTAATAATGAGCAAATACTAAGATATTCTCACATGAAACCACCAACTTTTTTCCATAATTACTTCAATGTGGCCTGAACTCATACAACCGAGATACACTTTATTCGTAGGATAAAATATTTAGATGAATATTTAATATTTGATGAATTCTCTCACCCTCCCCTTTGTAGGGTTCTTCTACAGATGGCCATAGTCAAGCATGCTCAAAGCCTTTCCTCACTTCTATCTAAACATGGCCAAATATGTCCTTTTTCTTTTGTGCCCCATGACAATGTCTTGGGCAGCCAAGTCATTCTGAGCTGCAATGGCATTAAAGTACCATTTCTCCTCTTAAGCTGACACTATCCAAAGGAAGCATCAAGGTACATAAAAATTAGGAATCAGCAATAGAGATAGCAAAGTGGTATAGTTGGAAGACTAGATAACACAACTTGGCAGTCGGGAGACTCTCCGCCTGACTTTTCCACGAAGCCAATTCTCTCTGTTGACAAAACACCACGTATCTCAAACTGATATAAGTAGTTTTGAACACAAGATAGTATCTTCTCTTCAATCAGGACTGTAACACTCATGGCCCCTGGGCCGGATGCGTCACATGCTATCCAAGCCCACATCCGGTTTAGGGAAGGGGGAAAAAGTCATGATACAACATGTGACGCCACCGTGATGCTGCAAGTTTGACATCCCTGTCTTGGATGATATTGATAGATAAAAACAGATTATTTGGACTATAAAATCGGTTAGACAGTAGCATAGTTTCACTCGTTTAAAAGTGTCACAATAGATTAAAGCCTGTCACTGTCTTGAGTGTTATTCATCTTAGCGGAAGCCTAAAACATAACACACTGATTTTATCTCCACTTTTCAGGTGCAGGCTCTTGAAATTCAAGGACTCACTCAAGACAATTACAGCCTGTGTACAAAATCAAGAAACAAAAACTCAGTTAAAAACACAGCAAAGATACATTTTTCTTTACTTTAGCCTTATGTGTAATTTAAAAAAAGAGTTGATGTTGCTGATAATTCTGATAATTAAGCATGGCATTTGTGAAATCAAAGGTTTTTTTTTCTCAAAATAAGGGCAGGTCACATGATCTGGCAGTGACAAAAATGAAGGTGATACTCTGGTTGTGGTACAGACATACCATATATAAGAGGACAAGAATGAGAGCAGCTGGCTAGACAGCTCTATGCAATGGAAACCGAAACCATACAAAAATGACAGGAAGTGAAATAAACTGTGGTGGCAGACATGGTTTGTTATAAATCAGCAAAAGAGGTCAAGTTTCCCTCAAAAGGTTGAAACAATGAGCACTTTTTTTAAAAAAAAAAACTTTCATTGCTTCTTCAGATAGGTTATTTTGCTCGATAAACTAAATACATTTTTTTTAGTTCTTTCCCCCCTAAAACATTGGACTTGTGCTTTATATCCTGTGCTGGTTAGAATTAATTTCCTCTTGATGAGAACAGGATGCACTTTGTGTTCCAAGCAGAAAAGCAACAAGCAGAGCCAATTGTGGGTGTCCTCAGAAAGGTTATTTGGCAGCTGCTGACGAGATCAAAAAGAGGCCACTTTAGGATGTCATAGCCCAGAGATGCAGAATGGAAGAAAAATGATTATAAGAACATGAAACGACTCAGCCAACAGCTATTACGGATATCGCCTTGCTTTCTCTTTCCTTTCTGCTGCCTTATTTCATCAACCCGTAGGCCCTGTAATCTAATTTCTCATCTCTATCCTATTTTCTCTAGCATTTCCCAGCATGATGTCTGACAAGCCATTTTTGATAACAGCTAAAAGATAGTGAATGAGCGGATGTAAGCAGTAGGAGAAAGGGTATAATCCCCATAACATGGCAGATATGAAAGTCCCTATGGAACACTGCTGGTAGATTGCATTGAGATGATTTCCTACCTTTTAAAAATAATTGCCTCTATCTTGAAAACTACTGAAGAAAGTCCTGAGCCTGTTGAGTTTTTTGACAGTTGCCTAGATAAGCTGGAAATAGCCTCCTTAAGCCAGAGCATAAAAGAGCTAATTGGAAAATTACATTGAAAAAGTGACTTTACAACAGTCTACAAAACTTAAAGCTATAATAAATCTGCCATTCTTCAACATGAAGCACAATAGTTTATTATTTTGATAATAAAGATTAAGATCCTAACTACAAGTCACATTACTTATATTAACATCAAGTGGGTTTCTTTTTTAAGTAATACTAAGCCTTCTTAACTGGAGATTTTTTATCATGATTTGCAGCATATGAGGAGAGGAGATTTAAAGCTTTCCTTCCTTTCTGCAATTCCAATACCTTTTCTGTCCAGAGCATTTGTATTTATATAAGGTTTCGGAGGTTCAAAATCCCAGCAATATATGACTAAGAAAGGGTTGAGCAAAGAAAACTGAAATTATCTAAGAGAGCGCAGTGACATGCTTTATTTATCTAGATATTTTTTACCTTTTCTTTGACTGCATCAGACCCTTAGTGTGCTTAGAACTTTTACAAATGTAATAATTAAATCCAAAATATAGTGTATTTTAAGCAATACAGAGAAATATAAAAGAATAGAAGAAATTAATGAAATAAACTCATTGTAGAAAACCTAAAAATAGAAGTAAAATTGAAAGTCTCTTAAAGGGCATTAAAATGTCATCAAGATACACCTAGAAAGAGTCCCATATACTTAACATGCAGCCAGATCCCAGATTTCAGTCAAGCAAGGCCCTTTTTAGGAGTTACTCAAAGGAATAGAACTCATTAGAAAAATTCTTCCTTCCAGAACTTCCAGTGATGAGATTAAGAACCCTCCTGAGGTTGCAACTTGAAGACAAGCAACTGACTAAGACAATATTTCTCAACCTCAGGAACTTTAAGATGTGTGGTCCCTCAACTCCAAGAATTCCTCAGTCAACTGAGGCTAAGAAACCCTGGTCTAGACAGTTGCTTGTCTTTCAGTTGATCTAACAGTGGAGCCTTTGTACCCATGTTGGTTTCTGTGTGATCTCCAAAACGTGGAGTTGCAAGGGCTGCCAGTCAATCAGAAGCTGCATGTATACATGGGAAGGCCTCTGCAATACAGACAATCATTCTAAACACAGAGAGGGATGTTTCTTAACTGACACTGTGTGATTTCTGGAAGGGGAAGCCTGTCTGTAGTGAGGTGTATAATTTTGCATAACATAAACATGAGGCTCAAGTCTTAAAAAAGGATAGAATGCAGAGCTAAAACCCGATTAACTTGGTTTTAAAGCTCAAATAATTTCTTCTGTCATTATTCCATATAGATTTATATTATAGTTGGACTGATATTAGGAAATGTTTTTTATTGATTGATCCAGCACATACTAACTAAAAGTTACTACTAGTACTAAAAGTAACAACAGAACCTAGACTTATATCAGTGGTGGGTTACCCCCGGTTCGCACCGGTTCTATAGAACCGGTAGTAAAACCTGCGGGAGGCGCCGCCCCTGATGTCATCAGAACGCTTCTGCGCATGTGAACCGGTATTAAAGGTAAGTAGAACCCACCCCTCACTTATATGCCACTTCTAAGTGGTTAACAGAGTCAGCATATTGCCTCCAACAATCTGCATCTTCATTTTACTGACCTCAGAAGGATGGAAAGCTGAGTCAATTGTGAGCCAGTCAGGATCGAATTCCTGGCAGTGGGCAGTGATATCCCTTAATACTGCCCTTTGATCACTGTGCCACCACAGTACTCTGTTAGAAGTACTAACAATTTCTACTACTACTAAAAGCAGGGCTTCTCAAACTCTCCCATACAGCAACCCCCATAATTATAACATGAATTTATGTGGTCCTCCCATGAAAAAGGGACGCGGTCGCTCAATGGCTAAGACGCTGAGCTTGTCGATCAAAAGGTCAGCAGTTTAGCGGTTCGAATCCCTAGTGCTGCGTAACGGGTGAGCTCCTGTTACTTGTCCCAGCTTCTGCCAACCTAACAGTTCGAAAGCACGTAAAAAATGCAAGTGGAAAAATAGGGATCACCTTTGGTGGGAAGGTAACTGCGTTCCATGCGCCTTTGGCGTTTAGTCATGCCAGCCACATGACCACAGAGATGTCTTTGGACAGCGCTGGCTCTTCGGCTTTGAAACAGAGATGAGCACCGCCCCCTAGAGTTGGGAATGACTAGCACATATGTGCGAGGGGAAGCTTTACCTTTACCTTTATCTATGAAAAAAAGCTAATGGTGTTATTGGTCATACTTTCTTCTATAAAGTAGAAAGGTCAGAGCTTTGAATAGATGCTTCATGCCTCCAAGGTAATATGACTTCTTGAAAAGACTTCTCTTTTGAAAGGCAAATGCTATAGGGTTAAAAAAAAAATCAAAACAAAAACAAAAAACCGTCAGACTTCATGCGGGCTTCTGAAACCATCCTGTTCCTTTGCATACAGCATACCTTTGCCTCAAACTCAGCAAAAGGAGTATGAGGAATACACTCCCTGGAGATCCTTCATTCACTGTTTTAAAATTGACTGACCGAACATTTTATCTGACATTTTGTGAAAGGCTGGATTCAAATTGAAGACCGTTTTCTCTTTCTTTTCCTAAACTTCTTTTAAGTACAATGAAAAATACGTTTTGTTTTGTTTTTTGTATTTGCTTTTTAATTACAAAAATAAAACTGACTCTATTTAAGGTACTTTTGTGGTTTGTATATTTTCTAGTAATGGATTTCCTATTTTATTACTGAATATTTAAGGAGTATGCAGAACTGAAGAGCCAGCATCATTTTGGGGTTCCAGAGGGAAAGGCTCCACTAATGGTACCCACTTCATTGTATTGTTGTTAAATACTGTACAGTATTTACTGTACAGACTTTCCCTAACCTGGTTTCTGCCAAATGTGCTGGGACTTGGGGAGAAATCCTGTTCCAGGAGACTCTTACAATGAAAAACTTAAAGAATATGGGCACAGAAATTCACAGCCTGCAAAAATCAAATGCTGAAATGCTGGCATTCAGTATGAACCATGGTGATGAAGAATAAAAAAAGACAAACCATGTATCGCGATAGAAGTCCCCTGCCTTTTGTCCATTCACATCCCAACGTCAGATACAGGTATGTAAGTACACGTCCCAATGTCATTTGTTTCCCTCGTTGACACCTCTTTGCTATAGAAGCAGATGGACATTTCAAAAGAGGGGGAAGCTAGACCCATATTTTGCTTTTGCCTTGTCTTTTGTTCCCACTGAGGCTCTTCCCCAGAGCTGGCTAAAAGCCAGCTATGAAAAGGAAGCCTCTGTCTGAATCAATGATCGGGAAATTTCAAAGCAAGCTGGGGATCAAAAGAATTAGATCTGGTACTTTATATATTCTATTTAATTTATGGGCTAAATTGAGCTGTGGGGTGTGTATCGGGGTGAAATGCTACCGGTTCGGACCGGTTTGGGCGAACCAGTAGCGATGGCAGCGGGTGGTTCAGGGAACCAGTAGTGATGGCAGTGGGAGGCTCTGCCCACCCGCACGGTCGTCATTACTTCCTGATTTTAACCAGGAAGTAAAATATTTTTTGTCCTCTGCGCATGTGCAGAAGGGTTTGCGCATGTGCAGAGGGTCTGTGCACAAGCAGAGAGAGCGTGTGGGGCGCGTGCACTTCCGAACCTGTAGGGAAGGTAAGTAGATTTCATCCCTGGTGTGTATGTGTGAGAGGGAGGGAGAGAGGGAGAGAGGGAGAGAGAGAGAGAGACCTGAAGTCAACCTCTTTATAAGTAATTGTTTATTTCTACTTTTTTCCTTCTCCTTTTGTGCCCTTCAACATTTTTCTTATTCTTTAACAAGTTTGCCAAGTTTATGTATACATTCCATCATTGCTCTGTCCACTGCAGCCCTTGGCTGCCAGAATTTTTAATGAACAGTCCATCAAAAAGATTGTTCGTATCTCTTTTACACACAATTTCAGACAATACATGCAAGTCTTGACCCTCATTTGTAAACCTATTTTAGACAACCAGTGAGAAAGTATTTAAATAAATGTTCATTTTGCTTCCCCTATTTCTTTGTGCAAGATCAATAGATCTCCTGAAAAATAGCAGTGAATGAAGATGTGTAGCTGAGTACGTTTTCTATTTCATTTGATCTTTGCCATATATCAATACTGAGATCTGTCCACCAAATTTCAAAAGAATTTATGAAGAATGTCATAAAATGGTTTGCAAAAACCTATAGTTCTACATTAATTATCTCTTCCCCCTCACTCACTTCTTACCACTCTTGTGCCTTTCCTTCATCCTTCACTGTTCCTTGTCTTCCCCTTTCCTGCCTCTTACTTCCTTTCCTGCCTTCTTCCTTCTCTTTCTCTCTCCCCACTCTTCCTTCCCTTCCTCTCATTCTGTCATTATGTTCCGTCCCATTCTCTCTCTTCCTCCTTCCCTCCCTTCCTGACTACTCCACTCTCCCCCTCTCCCTTCCTTCCAGCTTTCCTTCCTCAATTTTCTCAACTTTCATCCTTGGGAGTCATGGGCCCCAGATTTTGGACATATCCTATATGTTACCCCATTTGAGGTAGTTTGGTCCAAAAATTGTTGCTCTATGATGCACCATTAAAAGTCATGACAATAAGACTTTTGTAGTATATACAGTAGTGGCCAAAATTGTGGAAATCTTTTGGGAAAAGTATATTTTTGATGTTTGATGTCTAATAACACCATCTTTTTTTGGAGTTTCAAGATAATCATATTCCACTGCTGGAATGGCCTGGGAATAGCCCAGATTTTAACCCAATTGAAAATCTATGGAGCCGACTAAAGAAACGTGTTAGTCAGAAGCGACCCAGCAATAAAACCCAGTTAATAGAAGCAATCATTCAATCTTGGTTTCACATTATAACAGCTGCAGAACTAAAAGACTTGGTTCACTCCATGGGAAGACATTGTAAGGCCATAATTTATGCTAAAGGTTACCCAACTAAATATTAACTGAAGTGATAATTTTTGTATATCTTGTTTTTTCTATGGTGATAATTTTTGTATCTCATTTTTTCTACGTGTTTCACTTTTCTTCTTTATATAGAAAATCCTTCATAAAAGTTATTGCATTACATTCTTGATTAAATTATCTTTCCATTGATATATAATTTTATGGTATTACTCCCAAAAAAAGTGGTGTTATTGGCTAGTTTTAGAAAATACACTTTTCCCAAAAGGTTTGCACAATTATGGCCACTACTGTAACTAAAGCAAGGCAGGACTATAAAGAGCTCCATATAATGAGAAGTTTCTGTCTTAAACCAACCCTATGTTATGCAGGAAATGAGGGCTTATAAAGAGCAGGACTTGGCACTAAAATGGATGTTTCTTCTCTAGCCTTGTTCCTGGTAGATTTTTTGTGTTATTGAGCAGTTATAGCGATCCAGAAGAGTCAGAGGAAATACATGGAGGTCTGGTTTAAGGGCTTAATCTTAGTAGCAAAAACTTAATCCAGTTTGTTAAACTAATCTGTACTTGTCCAAATTCTATAATATATTTTGCAAGTGAAATGTGCATTCAAACTTTGTGCTCTAAGGAACAGCAAATACAAAAAGTCATATTTTATAAAACATGTCAGCAAAAGTGTCTGATAGTAAAAAAAAAAAAAACACTACAAAAGGATTGTAGACTAAAAAATAAATTAAGAGAATATTGTATTTATGGAACTCTGAATTCCAGTCATTAAATAACAAGGTGAGAAGACTTGTGGACTTTCAAGGGACAATGGGGTTTGAGATTGGGTGGCTCTTTGGAATAGACCAATAGACTTTTCTTATATTCGTAAAAATGCCAACTGTTTCAAATGTCTTTTCCTTAAAATAGACAACACACCTAAACAATGGAGTATGAAGTGTAGATTACGTCCAAAATAGTATACCCTGGGTAATGCTCTGTTCTATAGAGTGGCTAAAAGTCTACTCACAGGGCAACCAAACTGGATATTGCATTGTTTGTAAGTATAATGTGTTTTGTTAGTGTTGTAGATCGTGACTGCATGGCCTCTGTCAATGCCATATGCTAAATAAATGAAATAAAACCTAAACAATCAGATCAAGAATTATGGACTTTTTTTAGTTTGGTCAATTGCAAAATGGCTAAGGTTTCAGATTGCCTAAATTTTATGAAATTTTCCCTTGAACAGTAATGTTTTTATCAAATCCTAGATGTGTTTAATATTCATGTGAATTACCAATCCTTTTCTTTTTAAATCTTGCTAATCTTCGCAGACTCAGAAACATCTTAACAGATGCTTTCGAAGCGGTTGTTCTGTAATATACATTGGAAGGAAATTCTAGCTCAACTTATTTAGATGTTAACATGTTATGCATTTTATATCATTATATTATGTCAAATTAAGTCTAATTGAAAATGGCATGTCTGGGAAATGGAAAGGGATGATATACTCAAGGGAATTTGGTTATACTATACTAACTAGTGGTATAGACCAGTGAAGTTCACACCTCTTAAATTTTTTGTTGAGAAACAATGATACATATAAATAACAAAGCAGCTTCCTGTGGCATCAGATTGTTCTGGAGATCATGCTGCATTTTATTACATATTAGCCGTGGGATATATTAAAAAAGTAGGCACACCATATCATGACTTAAAAAATTGGAGGATCGTTGGATAGTTGGATAGAGCTAAAGAAACTCTAATGTTCTTACCATCCCAGTGGTTCATTTTTGCAGCTCAATGTAGTATAGTTAACCAAGAGACTTAATTATATTACATTTTGCTTACATCAAGATAGGGTTCATGAGATCTTTTGCATTTGATGATTAATTGCAATAAAGTTAACAATTAGTTTTCATTCTAGAAATAAAACTTTAAAAATATATCCAGTGTAATGCACTGGATTTCCTCTAAATTTTTCAGGGCACATGATAGATGGTTAAGGAAGCCAATACTCTCACTGACCCAATAGACAGGAATGATATAACCCTGATTATTCTGTTGGGTAGAATTCTGAACTTCTATTTATGGGTCTTCCTGCCACAGAACAACATTACTAAAATGGTAGAGATAATAGTAGCAATAAAACAATTAAAAATAGCTAAAGCTCCTGGAACGGATGGTCTGACTGCAGTGTATTATAAAACTCTGCAGGCAGAAATGGTGGAACAACTTAGAGACTTATTTTGTAATATACAACAAGGGGGAAAAGTACCCCCATCATGGACTACAGCTTATATTTCTTTGATACCAAAAGAACAAGCAGGTCCCAAAAAACCAGAGAATTACAGACCAATATCTCTCTTGAATATGGATTATAAAATTTATGCAAAAGTATTAGCCAACAGACTGATGCCAGTAATTCAAAAGGTGATTCATGATGATCAAGCAGGATTTATTGAGGGTAGGCACATGAATGATAATGTAAGGCAAGTAATAGATTTATTGGAATATCTTGAGAAGAATAAACAGATCCCTGCAGTGCTGGTTTTTCTGGATGCAGAGAAGGCCTTTGATAAAGTGGACTGGAATTTTCTATTAAAGACTTTAAAAAGGATGGACTTTGGGGACCAATTTATTCAGGCGGTCTCAGCAATCTATCAAGAACAAAAGGCACAGATTATTATTAATGGAAGTTTGACAACAGAGTTTAAAATCGAAAAAGGAACAAGACAGGGATGTCCGTTGTCCCCATTGTTGTTTATTTTAACACTAGAAGTCTTGTTAAACACAATAAGGGACTCTAATACTTTGAAAGGTATAATGATAAGGCAAGAGGATTACAGAATAAAGGCATTTGCAGACGATCTGGTTGTTACCCTAACACAGCCAATGGAATCAATAATCCAGATGAAGGACATTATACAAGACTATGGTAAAGTTTCAGGTTTTAGATTGAACCAGAAAAAAACTAAGATCGTAGTTAAAAATATGACACAAGATCGTAAACTTGAGCTTGAAAGGAGGGCAGGTTTTGAGATTGTACCAAAGGTAAAATATCTAGGAGTTCAGGTTGCAGAATCAAATATGAAATTGTTTCAAAATAACTATGAGGTGTTGTGGCGAGAGGTGCAAAAAGATATGGAGACTTGGAAAAAACTGCAGCTGTCTCTACTTGGAAGAATAGCAGCAGTTAAGATGAACATTTTGCCAAGATTTCTTTTTTTGTTTCAAATGATTCCGGTGCTCAAAAATGATAAACAACTAAAAGTATGGCAAACTGGTGTGAATAAGTTTGTCTGGAACGAGAAAAAACCAAGAGTAAAAATGAAAATCATGCAAGACGTTCCAGAAAGGGGAGGTCTTAAACTTCCAAACCTACAGTTATATTATGATGCAGCAGCTTTGACTTTACTGAGTGACTGGTTAGGAGGAAAAAAGACTGGAATACTAAACGCAGAAAGTTTTGATTTGGAATTTGGATGGCACGCTTACTTATTTTATGACAGTAAAGTGGATAAAGTATTCAAAAGCCATATACTTAGAGATTCTTTGTTGAGAGTTTGGAAGAAGCACCGAAACAATTGGGATTATAAAATACCGCTATGGCTGGATCTTGGTCATACTTTGTGGAATACAAATATAATGTCACTCGGGGGGTTTTTATACAAAGAGGTTCTTTTTACAGATGCGGGCAGATGGCAGCTGAAGACATTACAGACATTGTTGGCTGAAGGGATTAATCTAACTTGGTTACAATATAATTAATTGCAATTGAGATGGAAAGAGGACCGAAAAATGGTATTATGATGTATGAGGAAGAATTAGTTAGACACATAAAAGAGAAAGGCCCAATGCATATCAAAAGACTTTATAATGTTTTGTTAGAAAGGGATTCAGAAACTGAACTAGTTAAAGACTGCATGATTAAGTGGGCACAAAATTTTGAGGAACCAGTGATGTTGGAAACATGGGAAAAAATTTGGGTTCAGAATTTTAAATTTACACAGTCGCAGAATCTGAGGGAAAATTTTTATAAAATGTTTTACAGATGGCATCTAGACCCCAAAAAATTATCGTGTATGTACCCTAATGTGCAGCCTAAATGTTGGAGATGTGATTGTTTAGATGCTACATATTATCATGTTTGGTGGACCTGTAAGAAAGTTAAGGCTTTTTGGATAAAAATTTGGTGGGTCATGCAGAATGTTTTGAAGAAAAAAATTCAATTTTCTCCACAACTGTTTTTATTGGGTATAGTTAAGGGTTTTACATCGGGTGAAACAAAATTGATATTGTATATGATAACAGCAGCAAGATTGTTGATAGATAAATATTGGAAAAATGAAGCGCTGCCTACGATTGAGGAATGGACTTTGAAGATGGCCAGTTTTGTAGAGATGGCGAAGATTTCAGCATATCTAAAAGATTGTTCTCAAGAGACTTATGAATGGGAATGGAAGAAGTGGATAGATTATGTTCAGAACAAATATCAAACTAGGAAGTATCAAATAGCTTTTATTTGAAAATGTTATATTAAGATAGAAATTTTTTAAGGTTAAGGATGAAAATTTATTAGAAAATGTTATATTAAGATAGAAATATTTTTAAGGTAATCAGGATGAAAATCTATTTGAAAATGTTATATTAAGATAGAAATAGGTTAATGTAATGAAGATGAAAACTTGTAAGGGGGAGGGAGGGGTTCAAGTTTTATATATAAAGGAGGGTTTTTCCTTTTATTTGACATGAGTATACTGTGAGGAAGTCCGGGGGGAGGGGAGGGTTAGGGTGGGTTAGGGAGGTTGGGAAGTTTGGGGTGGTTTGAGGTGGGGGGAAAAAGGGATGAAAATGTAATTGTAAAACTTTTGCAATAAAAAAAAAACATTACTAAAATGGTCTCAAATTATTATTATTTTCTCCTGGCATCTTTTCTCACCTGAAGAAAAACTGGATTTTTATAAGACTTAACAGGGGGAAAAGGTAAACTAGGTTATTTGGGAGCATATGCAGCCTAGGTTTTTAAAAAAGCCTTTTGAATTTAGAGGGTGGGCGAGAATTTTCTTTTCTCCTCTATTTCTTTGTTATATCAAACCAAATTTTCAGTTGTCCTCAGATCATTACAGTTCTTAGATCCATTTAATTACCATGATGAATTATCCAGCTGCCATTGATCTCCATGTTCCTACTTGCCCAAGTACTAATGGGATGTTAATTTTGTCTTTTGAAAGTACAAAGTCTGATGTGGATTTTCTATTTATGTATGTTAATGACTAGTCAAAAGGAATTTGAGACTGGCAGTACATGACTAATTGGTCTGTTTGTTTTACTGTCTTCTTTGGAGCTGCTGATAACATTCCACTCGCCTTCTCCCCCACCCCTACCCCAAATCAAATTGACTATCAGCAGGGAAAACCACTTAGACTTATTTAAGAAGAGGGGAAAAGGCAAGGTTGGAGCAGAAACAAGACGAGTATTGTAAGGCATGCAGCTGAATCATTTTGGAATGGGGGTGGGGGGAGATGGGTGATTAGCAGCCTCTGGATGGAAAGAGCAAGGGCATCCAAAGTGGGGAGGGGACAGAGATGAGATTTAATGAGCTTTGTGAACAGGATAAAACTGCAGTGTAATTAACTCCCGGCAAATCTTATTGATGCTTCAGCAATGAACCTGCAAGTTGGGAGCAGCCTTCATCTCCCTTTGAATTAAAGCTTAATTTAGTGTCAAAGGGCAACAAAAAGCTCTGAATCCTAAAGCAAAAAAAAAAATTAAAAAATCAATAAACAGTGTGAGGGAGAGGATCACCACCTACTCTAGCTCACCCTGATTCCTTAAGGAAAGGTTGCTAAAGGCCAAATTGGAGAGACAGCAATATATATGATATATACCGTATATAGGTCAGGAGACATTTGGGTCTGCAGAAATCCAGCTTGGAGTCCCCTTAACCCATATTATGCTACTCTCCCTCCAACACTGTATTCATTTATTTGAGTGTAATTTACTCTTCACCTTTATACCCTCTATTACGGTCAAGGCATTCATCTGGGTAGCTTGAAGTTTCACATGTATCTGATTAACAAAGCAATTTTGATTTTAGGAATGAAACTAAAGAAAATCCCCTTTATCTTACAGAGCAGTTGCAGGATGGTCTGCATTCCTGTAGCCTTTCTAGGAATCTACATTGTTTCCTTTTCACTTCCTATTATTCTTTCACACGCTCTCCCTGTGCCTTTTCATTTTGCTTCTGAGCTATTTATTGTTCCAGACTCCTTTCCTCTTTCAGGATTACAACTGTTCTGACAAATTCCCTTCTCACCCTCTGGTGGCATCCATTTCCCCAAGCAATTAAACCTGTTTTGAATTTTGAGTTTTCTAGGCTCCTATTACTAGTCAACCTGATATATATTTTGTATTATCTGCTAATTTGATAAACATCCCCTCTATGTCTTCATGCAAATAATTAGTGAAAATGTTGAAGAGAACTGATCCTTGCAGTTTTGCATCAGACACTTTCTTTCAGTTTGAAGAGGGAATGAATGAGCATTATTTGAGTACAATTTTCAAGCCATTTAGATATTGACTTAAGTGTCATGCCCATTTGGCTCACACTTAACTAGCTTGCAATTAGCAAGTCAGTCACAAGATATGCTTGCTGAAATCAAGATATATCCTTTACAAGGCAACCATATTGGTTCTTGCTTGAAGGGAACCCCTCAAAGTACAACTCAGCATTTGAAATGATCAGTTATTTTCTGTGCCATCAACTTATTTTTGACTCTTAGCAACCAGATAGATATTCTCCTTGATGATCTGTCCCTAACTGGTCTTTCAGGCCTTCCAATGGGACACCCATAATCGCTGTAACTGAATCGATCACTGGCTGGTGTCGTCCCCTTCTTCTCTTTCCTTCCGCCTTTCAAACATGAGATCTTAGAGAGCTTGGTCTTTCATAATGTGTCCAGAATGCAGTCAGTTAAAATACAATCTCACAAATTATCTCTGAATTTTGAATTTCCCTTCATACACTATACTTCCTGCACTGAGCTGCTGAATTAAATGGACCAAAACAGCAGAGAAATAGGACTCGGTGAGAGAAGAGAAAAGAAAAGGGCTGTAAATGAACATTTTGCCTCAGGCTTTGTCATAACAAGGCCCTGGCTAGAACATCCCCATAGTTTATTCATGCTCTGCTTGAAGGTCTCAGTGAGACTCCCCCATTTTTTGAGATGTGGGTTCCTTTTGTAATGTCAGCTTCAAAGACCTTGCTTTTATCTTTTTCCTGTCTAGAAGGAGCAGAGATTTCTTCATGGTGATGCCAAAACTTTGGAACTAGCCTTGTAGCAGCAAATAAATGCGAACTTATTTCAGAAGAGAACTTTTCTGTTGTTTTTCTGCTGTAGGTTATATACTACAGTTATACGGTTATATATAGCCGCACTGAGTCTCCGGAGAAGGGCGGCATATAAATTTAATAAATAATAATAAATAATAAATAATACTACAATCTTCTTTCTGGTTTGATTTGATTGTTTTTACTGAATTACTGTTTTTGTCTTGCAGAAATCAGTCTTTTACGAGCCCTGAAACCCTTCTTTAAGAACTCGAAGTTCTTTTCCTAGCATAAATATACAATGAAACAACTCTGGCTTTTACCCAGGTATTAAAATTAAACATTGAATTACAGCAATTGTGGCTGCTATAAATACCAAAAATAGCCTTCTAAATTGAGTCAGAAAACAATACAGATAATTTAAATAAATGGTCAATTAAAATACCTGAAGCAGTTAGGAAAATTATAATAAGATTCCTGAATAAATGGAAAACAAAGTAAACAGATACAATTTTATATGTGCATTTTCCACTCTTTCTAGTGTGATACTCTCCGAGTGTAATGAAATGCATCTGAGGATACCAGCCTAAAGAATGTTTGTGGCACAAAAGCCACATGCATATCCCCAGAGCCTTGGGTGTTGCCTTCAGACACTTCTACACACTGCTGATTTATAGTTTTTAAACAGGATAATTTTAGTCATTGTCCCTTGTTCTCAGAATGCTGAGGTTGGCAGAAATAATGACAGTCATGGATTATCTTCGAACTGTCTCTCAGAGCTTGTGGAGCACAAAGAGTGGTAGAATGGATTATGAGCATCCCTAATCACTAGCAGTATTCCTAATTCTTTTTCAATCATAGATGCACAGAGAAGTAAAGGAATTGTATTACATATATAGATAACTCTCTCATAAATCTCACTCTTACCAGAACTGTAGAGTTTGACATCCTCTCTGCTAAGAAAATAACTGTTTTAAACTTGGCAGTATAAACTCTTTCAAGAAAAGAAAGCCATTTCAGAAAGTGCTAGCAAATTTAGATTAGAGTCCTGGTCAGTAAACAGCAATTAGAAAAGCATTGAGTTTCCAGTTCAGATAGCAAAATGTGCCAATGGGTTTGTACTGGATCAGGAAAGAAATTAATATGACTGCACAGAACACAGCCAACAGCAAGATGACACACTGCTGTGCTGCTGAAGTGTGTGTGTTATGTAATAAAAGAAATTTTTGGAATAGCTTTTTTTACTTAGATCAGTTGCTCAGCTTTAGCAACTTTAAGATGTATGGATTTCAACTCTCGGTATTCTGAAAATCTACACATCTTAAAGTTGCCAGAGTTGAGAAACACTGCTTTAGATGAATCTAAGTAGGTCAATGAGGGTTATAAAGCATTATTTATAGTCCCTGTCTCATCCTGCTATCGACAAAACTTTTTTCCCCCTTTGAAGTCTGCCCGTTTTAAAATGGCCATTTATATCTCTTACCACATACACATAATAAAAAAAAAAAGACCAAAAAGAATATAAACTTCAAACAAAACCAGCATCATAGTGAAGAAAATGGTGCCTTGGATCAGTGTAATTCTTTCTTGTGTTGTTCACTGGTGATGGACAACTTGAAAGTCTCTTTCTGCTTAAGCATGAGTAATTTTAAAATGGACTGGCAGTTTCCTGAAAAGAGGATGGGTTGGGCTACTTTGGTGACAGAGACTGCATTTAACATTTTTTGCAAAGTGGGTGGGCCAAAAAAACCCACCGTGGACAAGGCCAATATTGTTCATTTTTGGTTTATGGAAAGGGAAAATTTGTGGTTTTGTTATATTTCAAACTTTATTAAATCTGCTTTAACTGCTGCTTTGGGGTATTTTCTGACTGAAAATAGAGAAATTCTACCACCAATTTTAGCCACCGTATAAAGTCCAATGACCACTCTCCAAAGGAGATGGAAAGTGTCCTGTTCAAAGGACACAACCAAAATCTGGTAAATTAAGACTGGGAACTCAAAAGATACTTTCATCAAGATTAATCCAAGTCCACTTGACTTGGGTCTCTATCCATGAATTTTTGGTTGGATGAG
This sequence comes from Arizona elegans, assembly GCA_022577455.1. Lineage (NCBI taxonomy): Eukaryota > Metazoa > Chordata > Lepidosauria > Squamata > Colubridae > Arizona > Arizona elegans. Next base: position 63,322,724 of record JAKOOJ010000008.1, read on the forward strand.
ACAAATGGATTCTTCTATGTATTTCTTCCTCAATATTTGTAATTTTGGCAAGGATTCATAAAATGGCCTTCTGATCGGAGGCTGTATGTACTCTTAAAGCCACAGTTCCTTCACCAGTGAAATAGACAACAGTGTCAAATAAAGGACTATGTAACTTTGTAAGTTAAGACAAATGACTGCTGTAATGCAATCTTGGGATTTTTAATCATCTGCAAACACCAGATTTTTGTTCCTATGGCAACAAAATATGCATAAAGTATTATATATTATCATGTACACATATCATTTATAAATACTGTAGTTCGGATGTCTTGAAATATCTGGATATATGTATATGAGAGAATGCATGGGCAATGAAGAAAATGCAAGCATTATATTATATAAATATAAATTTTGCTGCAAAAAACTTCTGAACTAGAGTCATCATCATCCATAAAAGAAAGAAGAATAGAACTCAGGGAATAAGCAATTTACCTTAGATAATTCTGGTGATGACAGTTCTCCACTTTTCAAGAATGTCATACAACTTTTTTTAGATGCTAAATACAGAGCCAAAAGATGGAGCATTACAAATTATAAACACAACTTTCTCCTTGTAATCTACATTCAGTGCTCCATCCATTATCCAGCAAAGAAGTTGCAGCTTGATTCCCACCATGAACCACCAGAAAACTCCACTGATTTTATTGCAATGTATTTCTAAGTAATTATATTTATTTAGCCTAGTTTCCCACTTTAATCAGTTGTTGAACTAACTGACCAAACTCAATTAAGAGAACTTTGACTAGCCATTCAGATAGCTTTCAGGAGTTTGGAAAGGATCAGGAAGGATGTAGTTATAATGACAAAGTTGCCATTTCTGTACGATATCCAGGGGAACATCCCCTACCTGCTCCAGGATCTTGACATCATATCTGAAATATGCCCAGGGCAATATACACCATCTGAAATGTGACTGGGTATTGACAGCAATTTAAAGCTTCCTTATAGCAGGCATCCCACAGTTAATTGCAACACTGAGAGCATTTGCCTTCCCCGAGGGCCTCAGTTGCCGTAAAATGTCTTTGTCTCCACTGGCACTGAAGGATGCAATCTGCACTGCCATCACACCACCCAATGCTAAATTAATTCCATTATCCCCTCCTAGGCATGGGAAGTGAGACATGACTACTAAGTAGGAAGAAGAAAGTCTGCATGGTAGCTGGTTCTGGGCTGGGAACTCTTCCTGCTTTAGATGAAGGGACCAAAACTAGACCAAGTAAATTTCTGCATTTGAAAATATCACACAGAAAGTTGATCATGACTGTCCAAAAATTGCAAGAAACTATAAGCTAACAGAATGTGAAAATGTTGCAGGCGAACAACACAATTTCCATGACTAAAAACAGGGTGTCCTCCAAATGTATTAACTGTGGTTGCCAACTTTAACACATACACACACACACACACACACACACACACACACACACACATTCTGGCAGGGTTTCTTGCTTGGCACAATGAGGGATCTAGATTACATTGCTGGCTGCAGCAGTAGATCTGCCTGGTGTTCGGCGTAGTAGACTTGTAAGTGCAATCTAACTAAAGGGAATAGGGCTAAGCATGGCAAGTTAAAACAGCTCTTCCTGCCAGCCTCTCTCAGCCCTGCTTTGCACTTAAACAGATGCACAAGAGATAATTTAAGACCCATAAGAGGCCTCAGAGTATGATTAACCATATCCCCACCCCCATGCAAATTAATCAAGCAAGTTTAAGTGTTAACAGATCTACTTGCTCTTGATGGGCAGAGATGACTAATGTCTCCTTGAAGTTTGCCAAAGAACAATGCTATCCTTCTTCCCAGTTGGCAACCTCCCCTCGGCTGCAACCCAGTTCTTCTTACTGCTCAGATCCAGATCAACTTATAGATGACCCATTGTCATTATATTTGAAGGCAGCATATGTCAGCAACTGGAACCTGGTTAATTGGGAGTACTTAGATGACCCATTCCAGTCATAAACTTTGTGTCCACATGTATGTTCTTCAGTGGTGTGAGGCTGTTGAGACCAAGAAAGAGACAAATGGCTTGATCCAGGCCAGAATACATACAATGCAAATATGTGTATAAAGCCCAAAATATGAAGCCCCTCCTTTGAATCTACATTTCCTGCTGCAACAGAAAATCCATTTCAAACTGAGCAGCTGACCAGGGACTTCACAGAAGTGATTTAAGAGCAGAAATGAAGGTATGCACTACAAACTCTGTTCCCCCAAGTCTTTCCATTTCCTATAATTATTGTTTGCCATAGTGCCATAGTATGTGTATGCCCATTATTCAAACATGACTGGAACTTTTTTCCTCTATTTCTTGGCCCATTTCCTTAGTAATGACAAATGACTGGTATTATCACAGCCACCTGGAGAAACAAAACAGATTAGGAAAGTGAAATGCTTCTTCTCATTTTACCTCCACCGTATGAAATGGTAGAACCCCAATATCCCCTGGGTTACTCTCTTGTTATTTCTTTTTCAATAAGTGTACCCACCAATGAACAGCATTCTGGAGAGAATTACCCACTCCTTATTCCACATAACAGCTCAGAATTACAGATTTATTCATATACGATGAAAACCACACAGCCTGTGGATATTCCTTGTTTTTTTTCCCTTTTAATACAACATTTTGCCTAGCTGTAGTTTGCATTAGATGTTTAACAACCAAAGGATAATAAAAATACTAAATATACAGTAAATATTATATTTCATAACCTCTGCGTGAAATATTTGAACAAGGCTTCTCTCTCCATACACTTTGCATTAACTCTGGATAGTAAAATTAGAACAGGTCTTTAACTGTGATGGCATATAATTTTCCTCTTTAATTTATGATGAAGGATTGAGTTTTGGTGTTGCTACCTAAGTTAAAATATATCTGTATCTAATTACCCATCTAGGGCCCAGGTCTGCTGTTGAGCATAATCAGGCACTAGCCACAAGAATGAGATGATAAGAATTGGAGAGTTGAGTTAAAGGTTGAAGAGCATAATGTCATCACGTGATCTGCCTTGTGTGCCTCAAGGCAGGGGATGGGCAATTCTATGCCTACTAATGGTTTGGGGATTCAGCTTCCATTAGCTTCATCCAGTGTAGTGAATGAGAAGCGACTGAACTAATTCAGAACACTGAAGAACAGTAGGTTGCATAGCCCTGCCCTAAGCTAACCTTCATCTCTCAGATCTTATAAAAGACACCATCTTCCTATCAATGATAGATAACTATCCACCTAGGCAGCTTCTGAGAATATACTATGAATGGGAAAATGCCATATTGAATATCAATTGTTCCCTTGATGCTCTCCAAGATCTGAAAGCAAAGCAAGAGCAATATCAATCATAAAAGCTCCCGCACAAAGCCAGTTATTTTTCCAATCTTTTTGCCTTACAGCCAGAAACTCATCTCCTTTCCACATTGTATCCTGACCTTTATCTGTCTATTGAAGTTGCAGCTTCCTTCAGGCTGCCACCATGCACCTTGTCTTTCAAGTGCACAAGGACAGCCAAAAACATTGTTTTCAAAGCTCTGTGTTAGAGATCATTCCATGAATTAAGCAGGGAGGGTTTTTTGTTGTTGTTCCCTATGGGTTTACCTCCAACAAATGGTGGTGGGGCAAGGTTCATCTCTGAAATGGAATGAGAAGAGAGCCCTTTTATCTTTTGAACAGGAAGTAAAGTACCTTGCTCAGAAAACCATGTCCATCAGGATAAAAAGATTCTTGTCTCAGGTGCATCTTCACCAGGGGTGGGTTCTAAATTTTTTTTCTACCGGTTCTGTGGGCGTGGCTTATTTTGTGGGCATGGCTTGATGGCCATATGACAATTCTTTAGGATTTAGCAGAGGTACTGGTCTACCAGGCTTTTAACTGCTTGCAGAGCTGTACCGGTCTACTCATTTGTTTTTGGAGGCACTGGTCTACCCATTTATTTTTGCAGGCACCAGTCTACTCATTTGTTTTTGGAGGCACTGGTCTACCCATTTATTTCTGCAGGCATCGGTCTACTTATTTGTTTTTGGAGGCATCGGTCTACCACCACACTGCCTTTTAACACTGATCAGCTGTAGGGCGGCCCTTTGAAGCCCCGCGGGAAGAGTTTAAACAGTTTTTTTCCTTCTAGCCAATCAGCTGGGACTCAGGAGGCAGAAATAGATTGGGGGTGGGGCCAAATAAAAGGTAAGAATAATGCGGGGACGGGGGAGCAGAACCGGTTCGGTGATGTCATATTGTCACCGCTACCGGCTCGGCCAAACTGGGCGGAACCGGGAGGAACCCACCACTGATCTTCACAAGGACCCAGGAGAATTTTTTAATCGGTTCAGCGAACTAGTAGCATTTTTTACTACTGGTTCAGGCGAACTGGCCCGAACTGGTAGCATTTCACCCTGGCATATGACCATCCAAGAGGAATGAAAGCAAATTCAATATTTTAATAAGAGTGGATATGGCTAGGATGAATATATATCTTCTGTCCCATTTATCAGAGGAGAGTAGAACAAGATGGACAAAATGAAGATACTTTATCCTTTTTGTAAGCTCCATGGTCACTAGATCAAGGTTGCAATACAGGTCATGACTCTTCATCCAAGGCACTACAGAGGATGCTACATACATTGGTTTTGGTGAATTATCACTGTAGGTGCCAGACATGCTGCATTTATTATGAATCCTTCAGGGTCTCTTGAGTGCATGCCTGTTTTAACTCTTGTCTTCACCTGTATTGCTCTGTATATTCTTCTGGTGGTTTCAAGCATCTGATTTCCACTTTCCATATCCTTTGCCAAGTAAATAAATTCAAGTTTTATTTTCAGAGAACGTGGCTCCCTGTTTGCTCTTTTGTATATAGAGTTTTGCATAAATCTAAACATGGAGGCTGATATCATGTCAGAGCTCCAGAGAATAAACCTCGAAGTAATAAACAGTAAGAAAAAGTTCCCAATTACAATACAGATGAGCGATATTTTGTCCAGGTGGTTGATGAATCAGCAGGCTGGATACAAGAATAATATTGTGTTTAGATGGCTCAATAGAGAAATTGATTATAGATCTGTATTGATCTTTTCAAGTTTTATACCAGTGATGGCTAACCTTTTTGCCATCACATGCCAGGAGGGAAGGGGTCATGAGCGCGCATGCCATACCCATAATTCTATCCGCCCTGCCCCTGCGCATGCATGTGTGACACTCCCCCTGCTCCCCACCTGCTCATGGCACTCAATGGCATGGTAGGGCTGTTTTTCTCTCTCACCTGGCTCCAGAGCCTTTCTAGGAGTCTGGGGAGGGCAAAAATGGCCTTCGCCACACCCCCCAGAGGTGTTCCAGAGGCCAAAAATGGCCCGTTTGCCAACTTCCAGTAGGGCCAGAAGGCCCGTTTTTTTGCTGTCCCAGCCTTCAGAGCCTCTCTAGGAGTCTGGGGAGGGCGAAAACGGCCTTCTCCACATGCCGGAGGCCCTCCAGATGCCAGAAACAGCCCACTTGCCAACTTCTGGTGGGACTGGAAGTTGGCAAATGGGCCGTTTTCTGCTTTGGAGGATCTCCGGGGGGGGGGGAATGCCATTTTTGCCCTCCTCAGACTCCTAGAAAGGCTCTGGAGCCAGGTGAGAGAGAAAAACAGGCCTTCCCCACCACCCCGCGAGGCCCTCTGGAGGCAGGAAACAGCCTTTTTCTCTACTTCTGGTGGGTGCAGAAGGCCCGAAAATCTAACTAAACATATTCAAAAAGGAAATATAGATTTCATTCATAAGCTATTTGAAACTTTTTAGTCCGATATTTGTTTTGAATATAGTTAGTTAGTTGAAAGAGGAGTTAAAGAGCAAGGGGGAGTTTGGAGACCACAGAAAGTTAGCTTATTTTAGCTTATGTTTGTTATGCTATAACAAACTGTTATAGCACTGGGAAATCCGGGGGGTGGGTATCGGGGGAGAGGGGGGGTGGAGGGAGAGGGGGGAGGGGGGGAATTGTTGTAATGATTGTTAAAACTTTTTAAATTAAAAAAAAGAAGGCCCGAAAATCAGCTAGAGATCAGTGAGCTCACGTGCCCACTGATATAGCTATGCATGCCACCTGTGGCACGCGTGCCATAGGTTCGCCATCGCAGTCTTATACTACTATTTATTTATTTATTATTTTTATTAATTTTATTTCTATACCGCCCTTCTCCCGAAGGATTCAGGGCAGTGTACAGCCTAATTAAAAACACAAAGACAGACAAAATTTAAAAATAATTAAAATTATTAAATAATAGGCCCAATTTATAAAACCCCAAATTTAAAATCCCATTTAAAACCAATTAAAATCTTTACATTGATAGCCCAGCCTGGCAGAACAACAAGGTTTTGAGGGCACAGCGAAATACACGGAGATCAGAGATTTTACGAATTTCTGGGGGCAGATCATTCCAAAGGGCAGGGGCTCCCACAGAGAAGGCATTCCCCGTGGGTGTCACCAGCCGACATAATTTGGCCGATGGCACCCTGAGGAGACCCTCTCTGTGGGAGCGAACTGGCCGGTGGGAGCCTACTGGTGGCAGAAGACGGTCTCAAAGGTATCCAGGTCCAATACCATGGAGCACTTTAAAGGTGGTAACCAACACCTTGAATTGCACCCGGAAGACCACTGGGAGCCAGTGCAGCTCGTGCAGGAGGGGTGTCATGTGGGCACAATGAGTTGCGCCCATAACTACCCACGCGGCCGCATTCTGGACCAGTTGGAGCCTCTGGGTGCTTTTCAAGGGGAGCCCCATGTAGAGAGCATTGCAGTAGTCCAGTCGGAAGGTGACAAGGGCGTGAGTGACTGTGTGCAAGGCGTCGTGGTCCAGAAAGGGCCACAACTGGCTGATCAGGCGAACCTGATAAAAAGCCCCCCTGGCCACGGCCGTCATAAAGTCTTCTAAAGACAGCCGTGCGTCCAGGAGGACGCCCAGATTGCGGGCCCTCTCTGTGGGGGGTAAAGACTCACCCCCAATAGTCAGCGATGGAACCAGCTGACTATATCGCGACGCTAGGAACCACAGCCACTCAGTCTTGGAGGGGTTGAGTCTGAGCCTATTTCTCCCGATCCAGACCCGCACGGCCTCCAGGCAGCAAGACATCACATCAAGGACATCGGGCATTGGAGACCGGACGGTAGTTGGCTAAATCAGCCGGGTCCAGGGAAGGCTTCTTGAGGAGGGGCCTCACCACCGCCTCTTTCAAGGCAGCGGGAAAGGCACCCTCACTCAGAAAAGCACTTATAATCCCCTGGAGCCAGCCTCATGTAACCTCTCGGGAGGCCAGTACCAACCAGGAGGGACACGGGTCCAATAAACATGTGGCGTCACTACCCAGAACCCTGTCCACATCCTCGGGAACCACAGGATCAAACTCCTCCCAGATAATATTCTCAAGACCTATCCTCGTCTCCTCCCCTGGACTCACCCAGTTGGAGTCCAAGCCTTCCCGAATCCGAGCGACTTTATCATGAGGAATGCATTATGCTGCTGGTAGTATCTATTTGCTTTCTCTCCAACATGGCTTGTTTTTGGAACCATGTCTGCTATGTCATTACTACATAATGTTCTCTGTATTATATAGAACTTTTTACTTTGAACATTTTACTTTTAGCAATGTGCAGATAAATCTCCACTGTGTTAAAAAAAACACTTTTGCTTTGTCCAGTTCAACAGATTTATTTCTCTTTTATTATAATCCAGCTGGTCCAAAGGGCTAGAAAGTGAATTCACAATATATTCCATGAAATTGACTTCAGGCAAGTGAATCAGGGTGTCTTTCTTATTCTGAACATAATGTAGCAGTTTTATATATGGATGCATTGAGGACTTATGGAATGCCATTTAAATGCTGCTCTTTTTGCTCTTCCATCAGGTACAAAAGATGTATCATTGTGCCTGGACATATGTTACACATACACCATCCAGTCCTCTGTGTGTGATGTGACCTACTTTTTATCTTGCCAGCTCAGGTAGAATTTGAAGATGTTCCTTAGGGATATGTCAGAGAGTTACTATCTCTGTTCACTTTTTTCCTTCTGCATAATTCTGCATCAATGTAGGTAGAATTGTGAGGGAAGCGAATCTTTCACTTGGGAAATACACACTCAATCCCAATTTCTGTTTGAAAATATAATCGAAGAACTCTTAGGAGTGACTTTTCAAATTCAGTTATCTTTGTCAGACAAGTGATATTAGATTTATTTACTTTATTTAAATAATATTTTTAAGCCACCCAACTCAAAATGTATGGCTCTAAGCAGCATGCAATAATAAAACTACCGTATTTTTCTGAGTATAAGACACACTATATATTTCCCCCCCAAAAGAGGGTGAAAATTTGGGTGCGTCTTATACATTGAATGTAGCCCTGCCCACCCGCTGGCCTCCACCCTTTGGCCTCTGCCTCCCAGCAATTTACCTCCTTGCAGCAAGCAGCAAGCAGCCCGGTTCAGTCTCAGCACAGCCTGATTAGCACAAGTAGTTAATTGTCAGTTGGATTGGCCTCCTGACCCTCAGCTGTTTCAGGCTGCAGGGATTGCCATTGCCTATTGTGGCGCAGGCCTCCGCTGTTTGCTGCAGAGGCAAATTGCTGGGAGGCAGATTTTCTTGTGCTAATCAGGCTGTGCTGAAAATGAAAATGAAACTAAAGTATTCTGTTTGCTGTTTGCTGCAACGAGGCAAATTGCTGGGAAGGAGAGGCAATTTTTTTTTCCTCCCCAAAAAAGGTAGGTGCGTCTTATAGTTCGGAGCGTCTTATACTCTGAAAAATACAGTAGTGCATATCTTTTAAAAGCCTTCACCCAATATTTGAACATTCAGTATTCATTTGACAGATTCACAGGATGAAACAGGAGGCTTAATCTTTCTCTGTCACTTGCATTGCAAAATCAAAAGGTATTGGAGAAAAGCTATTAAAATACAGTGCAAGCAGCCAACATACAATAATTCTGTTTGCACAAGGTTCAAAATCAGGTATAATAGAGATTGAATGTGTGAGGACCTGAAGACCTGAAGCAATATTTGCTATTGGTTGATGCATTCTGATTTACATAACTATTCCCTTGATAGGAAATATAATGCTAAGATTGGCCTATAAGTAAATGGGGCTATAAGCACAAGGGAGAGTGTCAAAGACCCAGACTTTAACTGGTCTCAAAAAGAAAGAAGTTGAGTAGGTAGGCAGTTGAGGTGAGTCAGGGGAGTAAGGGAGATAAAGAGAAGCTGGAGGGCAAACATCTTGGCAGATTAGTAAAAATATTAGAAAGTGTAATGGTTAGAATATTGACCAAAATTATAGAGAGCCAGATTCAGGTCTCAATTCAAATATGAAGTTCACCAGACGACCTTTGCCAATTATTCTTTTCTAGATTAGTCTGTCTTCTAGAGCTGATTTAAGTTCTCAGAGCAGAGAAATATGTATTTTACATTATGTAGATCCTGTCTATATGGTTTTACGTGACTTCCATCCCTCTCCTAGAGAAAGAGGGAAAATTCTTTAACAGTATATAGTGTTTTTATGTACTACCTCCTGGTGAGCTCCATAGGGTAATATAGATTATAGATATTATAAATCAGAAACAATATGTCAAGATAAAAAGGTCCATGTTCGAAGACATGAGATTCTGTGGAAGACTCCGGGCGCAGAAACAGGCCAAATAAAAAGTGAGAGAAGAAGCAGGAGACTGGAAAGGAAGCTGGACAATGCTTTTTGGAAATAAAGAAAAGTGAATCTTGAGTTTACTACATTCAATAAAACTTCAGTTTTCAGGGCCGTGGTTCAGCAGATGGATGGATAATAATTCAACAGATAAAATTTTACTTTAGACTTCAAGTTAAACAACAGACAAAAATTTCCAAAGCAGTCTGGACAATTAACATCATTGTATTATTAAGTAACCGATTGTTTTATATCAATTGTATAAATTTATGTCATTTGCATAATTACTACTGATGCAAATGTCACAAATAAATGCAATTAACAACAGTTGTGTAATTATGTAAATGACGATGATTATGTATATTCACATTCAACAGACACTCAGATTTAACAGTTCCTCTTTCTCTAAAACTGTATGGGTTTAGTTTACTTATCAGCAATCTTTCTGTCAATATTTTTATATACCTCAACATTTGATGAATTTTTCACAACATTTTATAAGGTTACTGGATTTTGTTGTTTTGTTGACCAGCTCAATCCATGAAAAAGCATGATGAATCTATCAAGATTCTGAAAAGCAGCCACAATCACCAAGCCAAAGAAACCTTCCCAAATAGCCTTAGTTGGAAACAATTAACATCTCAAGTTTATATTCTCTTTCAGAAAGCAGCTAAAAGGTATTCAAAAGCAACAATACTGGCATTCATTGACAAAAGCTCACCTTGGCTCATCTGGAGCCTTTGCCAGCATATATTCATTCTTTCTTTAGCTGGATACCAAGCAACAGGGCAAAACCCATGTCTTCTGATGAGAATGCTTTCAGCAGTTATTACTTTAAAACAGTCAAAGGAAGGACATGGTCCTGGAAAAATAAAGGAAATGAAATAAAATTGGCTCCAGCACTATTTGTACTGTCTACTATCTTGTGGGCCTATATCAAATAGTTTCAGTCTTTAGAAAGGTACAGATGATAAAATTGATAGATCTGTCTGTTCTATTTAGAAGTAAAATGAAGAAAGATGGAATGAATAAGCAAGCCATCCAGAAAAGACAGTACCACATAAAAATTCTCGTGTGTTGTTGAGATTTGAAGACCATGACCAATAACGAAAAAGATACAATCATATATACTTCAGTCATTTTTATTTCAGTAGGAGAATATTCGATTTATTTGACTCAGCCAAATGCCATTCCTTTCTAAAGGAATTCAGCAGCGAAGTATTCTACCTTGTCCAAAGTTCACATTGTTAGAATTTTATCATAACAGATATCCTGGTAATACAAAACAACTTATCAAATTTGCTAAATATAGCAGAGATTAAGGCTTATATCTGCCAAATGGGATTACTCTGGATTGAAATTATTAAATGGAATGTGAGTAAACACTCCTTATTTTCATCTTAATATTATTATTTCAACCCTTGTAAATTATGAAACACTAGACTTCCACTATATCAAATATTAATAATACACTACAATATTATTTTAGTATAGTTTTTGAAGCATAAATATGATAACATTTCATAAGTAAGTTTAATATCATATACAGTTAGTGTTCCTAATATTTTCTATAAGGGTAGAATATTGAGAAAGGATACAAAGTAAGATGTTTCTTCCCAATGTAATATTTAAATGGAAGCATGTTAACATTATTAAAAATGTTAACCCCAAAAAACCCCCATTATTTTCTGAGCACGTATCATGGAAATAGCATATTCAAATTAGCTATGTGATTTCCTTTTCCTATGATACTATAGTGATGATCTTGTATATCTAAAATACGAACTTGGTTCCTATTTATTTTTTATATTATTTGTATAGCTGTCTATCTCACATGGACTCTGGGTGGCATACAGAACTTAAAAAAATAAAATCAATTTTAAAAGTCACAATTAAAAAAATAACTAAAAATAACACAAAACAAGAGAAGATAGTAGAAAGTAGAATAAGGGAGCTACCGCAAAATCTCCCTTGTTTCAGGGGTGAAATCCAGCAGGTTCGGACAGGTTCTGGAGAACTGGTAGCGGAAATTTTACTGGCTGGCCCAAGAGTGAGGTGGGAATGGAGATTTTGCAATATCCTTCCCCCAGGAGTGGGGAGGGAATGGGGATTTTACAGTATCCTTCCCCTGGAGTAGGGTGGGAATGGGGATTTTGCAGTATCCTTCCCCTGCCATGCCCACCAAGCCACGCCCACAGAACCGATAATTTAAAAAAATGGATTTTACCACTGCCTTGTTCCCCTGGAACCCTAGTCCTGATAGTTTCAGAATGTTCAGAGTATTCAGCTAATCTGACTTCTAGGATGGGAGGTGGGGTGGGGGAGAAGATTCCACAAATATACTCTTCAAGGGCAACCCCGTGCAGAGCACATTATAGAAATCTTAATAGGAAGTGACCAGGGAATGAGTGACAGTGAAAAGAGCCCCCAGTTCAGTGGTAAAATCCAAATTTTTTTACTACCAGTTCTGTGGGCGTAGCTTGGTGGGCATGGTTTGGTGGGCATGACAGGGGAAGGATACAGCAAAATCCCCATTCCCACCCCACTCTGGGCCAGCCAGAGGTGGTATTTGCCGATTCTCTGAACTACTCAAAATTTCTGCTACCAGTTCTCCAGAACCTGTCAGAACCTGTTGGATTTCACCCCTGCCCCAGTCTAAGAACAAGTATGACTGGTGCACAACATGAAACTGTACAAAGACTTCCTAGCCACCATTGCTATCTGCTCTTTAAGAAGGGGTCATGAATCCAGAAGGACCTATAGATTACTTATTTACCCTTAGAATTTTCTAAATAAAACCATCAAGAATGCAAGTTGGCTGTTGGATAGAAATATCTTGTCAACAACCATCCATCTCAGAATTCCAGAAACAGCACACAATAGTTATTGGAGTACATATTTAGTCTGTAGGAGGAGCACAGGTCCAAACACATTCTGCCTAAGGCATGGTTGGTATTCTTTGACTTCTATGGCTAGTCACCTGGTCTGCCTGCATTTTTTAATGGACTGTTCATCAAGAGGAAAGTAATAGATGAAAGTATTTTCTGCTGATTCATACAGTGTTGATGAATTTAAAATAAATTTGGTTGGGGGGGAAAAGCAAAAGTGAACCAGCTAGATCTAAAAAGTAGAGTGCAATGAATGACATTTCAGAATTTGAGCTTTCTTCAAAAGATTGCCTTGGGTTCAAATTTATTCGAAGAAAAGGCCTATTGAATTCAGTTAGAGCTAGGATAAATTCAGTTCTTTTCTAAATGCCCACTTTTACCTAATCAAATTAAGACCTTATTATGGTCATTGGCCAGAATCCAATAAATAAAACCTGACATATACAGTATAATGGAACATTTGATATTCAATTTTCCTACACAAGCAATGTTTCTGCTGCAGATGGACCTTCCATCCCTTGATGATGACTTTTTCGTGCCATATCCATGTTGATAAGTAGAAAAATTTTGTCACAGAATAAGTGATGTCAGGAGCCTGCCAGCTAGAAGGTATTTACATTAACTTCTTCAATAAAGTTGAGAAGATATTTTTAATAATAACCATAATATTAAGACAGAATAAAAAGCACAATCTGGAAAAACGTCCTCCATGAATTTCATCACACTTGATCTTCAGGCAGTAGTGGAACATTCTGGAATCTTCCCTCCAGGATAACTAAAGTGAAAGTCTTAAAGTGAGCTTTGGAAAAGGCCCATCTACAATTAGAATCCAAGTATACATCTATCTTACAAGCCCACTGAAATCAACAGACTTAATGGAATAATCTGTTCAAGAATCAAACAATCAAAGCATTGATTGCCCATTGTTATAAATCTTTCTTACCTTTCACTAATATATTCATGAAACATTGTTTTTGTTCAACATAGCCAAGCGATAAGGCTCAAAGACTTGAGCCGAGAAAAAGTTTCAAAAATACTTGGATAATGTAACCCACAACAAAATTGTTAAACTATATTTTTAAGACAGATAAACATATGGGACACTAGTTTGTGGGGGGAGCATTTATTGCTGAAGGCAGAAAAGTTAAGCAGGCTACACATGTATGTATGAGAGACCACCCAGGAAGTCCTAGAGCTATCATCAACAGCTGGAAAAATCATCCAGAAGAATCACTGTTTTAAGGAACACTATAAACAATGGATAGTTTTAAGGAATGACCAACTGTAACAGTGATGTATCAGTCACCCTCCTGAAGGAACCAGAATGATTAGATTTCTCAGACTCAAAATCAAGAAATCTAGAAATCAAGAATATATGAAAAAAGAAGTTACTTCTTTGGTTGGGAAAATCAGATAACTCACCAGGAAAGGAAGCAGGAGGCATCTGCCAATTTCCTCAGGGAAAGGAAAGATTAGCATATAAACAGGTCTAACTTTATCCAGGGCATCTTCTGAGAAGTATTACATAAAGCAGGAAGTTTTTGAAAAGCTTACCGCACACCTATCTCCATTCAAATAGAATCTTTTGAAGTTCTGCATATTAATTGAGAGGAAATTGAAAAACTTACATCTTACATTGCTAGATTTTATTAATTCTGGGTTCCAGCAACTAATTAGGGAGATGTGGAAATAGAGAAGAAAATCAAACCCAATGCATTATTATTTAATTTTAACAATAATTAACAAGTTTGGAAGCAGCAGAATACATGCTCTACGTGAGGCTCCAGGTTCAAAATCCTTCAAATAGGCTGTGCTTGCAAAAAAAAAAAAAAAAACCAGAAAACAGGTGCTGCCAGTTGAAGAGAATAGGGCTAGACTAAACAACCCTCTACTCTGATTTAATATGCAATAATCTGTTCCTTTAAGGTGCAGAGAAGATGATCCAAAATTTGGAACCACTCTCATTTAAGCTAGGTTGTTGATTATAAATTCAATTAAATGCAATGTAATTAAATGTGTATTCTAAAAGAGGGGCCTAACACAGAGAATGAAAATAATTATGTAATTCTTTGAACTGAGAAGCCATATCTGTCATAAGGCATCTTGCTAATTCTTCTAGGGCAGAGGTCTTCAAACTTGGCAGCTTTAAGACATGTGGACTTCAACTCACAGCATAGCTGGCTGGAAAATTCTGGGAGTTGAAGTCCACAAGTCTTAAAGCTGCCAAATTTGAAGACCTCTGTTCTAGGGACTGTAGGAAATGAACAGGCTGAGCCCGAGGGAGAGATCAAACGCGTCATCAGTCTCAAGTCCCTTCGTGCCCACAAGATATCTCAATCCAGCCCTCCTTGAATTCCATTGACTCTTATTTACTGCCATTTTGGCTTTGACCATTAGTAGTTCAGATTCTTGCAGAAATCATAAGCTTGCAATAAGCCTTGATATTCATTTGAACTGCCTGGACTTCTGATTTTCCCACACTTGACAGGGACATTCCAAATAATAATCAATTATAACATTAAGGCATGACCATTGGCGTTCCCATATTTTTTGTATCTGGCCAAGTGATTTTTACAACGCTGAAGTATGTGACCATGATCACAGCAGACTAGATATGACTTTTAGTCATGGGAACTTTGATTAATTTCTAAAAGTAATAATGACACAATGATTGCACAAAGCATCTTGTTTGTACAGTCTTAAAATCTTCACAATTGTCCTACTGAATTCAGAATTAAATTTAAATTAAATCTTCTTCAAATCAAGCCTGACTCCTGGTGATTCCATTGGCATATCCAGGTAACTACATTTCAACCATACAGAAGGGTTCCTCACTGCCCCCCAAGCAATCCAGTCTGGCCTATAATAATGTAGTTTTCTGGCAAACTACCCCAATGACTACTCAGGTTCAAATCTGCTTAATTTAAAAAAAAAATGTCAGCTGGTGCTAAGGTGATTGATTAGGTGCTAAGGTTGTGTAAAGGAATTACAGGAATGTAGTCCAGGAATGGAGCATTCTGGAAAATTCTAGACCATACCAAACTTTTTGTCAGACCCTGCTGTTCCAAATATGATTTAGATTTACCAGAAGGAAATGCTATAAAACTGAAGGGAATCATGACAGTCTGAATTATCTGTGAAACTGAAATGTTTAGAAGGAAATGAACATTCCAGACTTCTTCAGAACATTTCATTTCTGAATCAACAAATTTGCACATCCCTAGAATGTACTGTCACCATAGCCTCATATTTTTCAGATAGCATACAAGTTAATAAAAAGAGTTCACACACTGAGGAATTATGTTGTTTTCTCATATATGAAGTAATAATTGTGGTTCATTCCAAAAATAATTCACAATAAATGAAGTATGAATAAAGTCATCACTCAGCACAATTAACCCAAACGTGCCTAATTTTAGGTAATCAAATAAATCCAGAGAACCAGGCAAATTTTTAAAAAGTAAAAGGAGAGGCAATATTAAACAGTTGCTCGAAAATTTGAAAATTTATTATCAAAATATTTTTCAAAAAAAATATTATTTTTAAATTATAATAATAAAGGATATTTTTTTAAAAAAATCCTGATTAAAATTATTCATGTGAGAATAGATTGTTCAAAAGGTTTAATGTAATCAGATTAAATATTGCTCTACCAGGATACAAAAAAGGCAATTTTCTTATAGCAAATCAGGCTATTGAACTGTCTATGTTGTTGGTGGTGGTGGTGGTGGTGGTGGTGGTGTTGGTGTTGGTGTTGGTGTTGTTATTATTATGTTAAATTAAAATGTACTCTAGTTATTTATTTATGTATTGATGGCTCAGAGTACTGTTATTTCTTTTGCTTCAAAATGTTATTTATATTTAGGCTATTGAATCAATACACTAAAAAATATTTCAATTAATCCTGATTATCAAATTGTCCAAAAACAATCTCAGTGCAATCAATCCTGATTATCAATGTAGATTAGAGATATCCCCTCTACAAAAATCCAGGTAGCCACTAGAAAGCAGCAAAGGGATACAGAAAAAAGACCAGAGGGAGCTGTCCCTGTCTGTCTCTGATCTAGTCTATAAGGGTTTAGATAAGTTTCAATATTTAAAAGATTAGGGAACTTTGTTTCTCTCTGCAAGAAGCGGTTTAGGTAAAAATGAGCTTGCCTATCTTATGTATTAATACATCTACCTTTTACTTCAAACCATGAAAACATTTATTGATAGCTGGGCTAAGCCTATACTATGCCTCCTGGACAACTACATTATGAGCATATTTCTTTTTAAGTGAGACCTCCTGCTATTTAATTATTTGTAATTCTTTTAGCCTTTGCATACACTCAAGAGCCCTGCTGAATTCAAATCTCCAAAAAGCTTTGGTCTCACTTAGTCATTGTCCAGATTCGTGCAGCCTCCACCTGAGTAGCCCTAATGAGGATGAAAATGTCAGATACTATACCTGAATTATTTGTTTGGTTGTTTGTTCATTTGTTTAGCATACAAAGTATATGCTGTGCTACTCAGTGGTCTATGTTAGTGGGTATACTATCTACCTCTAATGCAGTGTTTCTCAACTTTAGCACCTTTAAGGTAGGTGGACTTCAATTCCCAGAATTCCCCAAGTAGCCTTGGGGAGTTGAAGTCCACCCATCTTAAAGTGTGTCTAGGACAACTTGTCAGAGCCAACTCACTACAACCAACGAGTTTGCCATGGCAGGTTGCCTCATTCTGTCTTAAAGTTGCTAAGGATGAGAAACATTGCACCTCTCTATCGTCCCAATTTAGGATTTCATAAAGGAGGGAAGAGGGGGAGGAGGAGGGGTAAGCGGAAGGAGGAGGAGGAGGAGGAGATGGTGATAATGATGATGATGATGATGACAACGACGATGATGATGATCTTTACTGGAACACATAACAACATAGCACTCCATGTTATTTCTACAATGGTTTCTATTTGTCTCTGAAAATTCAAAGAAGACAGGATGTAAAGTATCTACACAAAGTTACATTTCCAATGTCCACTCAGTGCTGTATCTGGAAGCAGTCCATCACTTAAAATCTGACCTGCCAACACATGTGCTCTGGAGCTATGGCTTTTTCCGTTACCTTATAACAGGGTGACAAACTCAAGGCCCGCAGGCCATATCCGGCCCATGGTGCTTAAATCTGGCCCACAGGGCCAGTTTGGAAATAGCAAAGGACCAGCCTGCAGTGGCCCTGGCAGCCAAAATGGGGTGCACCCCATTTTCAGTCTGGACGGCCTCCTGCAGCACTTTGTTGGTCAAAACAGGGTGGGGGGGCGTTTTGGCTGATAGGGTGCTGCAGGAGGTGTCCGTCCTGTCTCCCCCACCCCATGGATGGCCTACAAAGGAGAACTACAATGCTGATCCAGCCCTCGAAGAAATCCACCTCTGCCTTATAAGATAGCAGTAACACTTAGCCTTAATACCGCTTCACAGTGCTTTACAGCCCTCTCTAAGCGGTTTACAGAGTCAGCATATTGCCCCCAATAATCTAGGTCCTCATTTTACCAACCTTGGAAGGATGGAAGGCTGAGTCAACCTTGAGCCGCTCAAAATCGAACTCCTGGAATTAGCAGTGAGTTAGCCTGCAGTACTGCATTCTAAACACTACACCACCACAGCTATTCTTGCTCTTGATATCTACTGCTTTGTGTTATTGATATTCTGCTTATATAAAGGTTCTGATTACAAAAGTATTTGAGAATCTTGGGACCCAAAATATATTTCAGGCTGTGCCTTTTTTCTTTATTTAGCCTGCTGCAGTTGTTACCATATAGCAATTTTCATAGAACAAAACATGCAGACTTTTAAACATGCTCATTAAGTGGCTGGCGTCAGCTTAGCTTTTTATTATATACAGTTATGCTAAGCGGGTTTTCCCCCATATGCTCAATCAGTGAGAATCCTGCTCAAAGGCTAAAGGGAAAGAACTGATTGTATCATTTTTTAAGTAGACCCAGAGGACAAGAATAGTCATGTAACTTCTAAATTGATGTTTACCACAGAACGACAGGCAAAACAATGCAAGGAATGCTGAAAACACATCAACAGGTACGGCATGTTCCAAGCCTGAGAAAAGGAGATTCTGTGGAGTTTGTGGGTGCAACCAAATTGGAGTAAAAACTTGAGCTACCGAGTCTTTACACACAAAATGAAAAACGATGGGGGCTCCAAATGCAGGTTCTGGTGTACACGCCTGAACCTAGATGGAGAACTCTGCAGGGAGACAAGCAAGACTATGCATTACTAGTCCTTTGCAGGTATTTTTTAAGTACAGAGTGGATGGCAACCTACTCCCCAGTCTTGGTCCCCCCACCTTTCATCTCCCCATTTTTATTGGGGAAGTTTGGGGGAAAAAAGCAATAAAATCTGCTGCCACTGCTACCACCTACGGCTGATGACACACGATTCCCAATAATGCAGAGGCGAAACAGTTTTCCAATTCTTTCCCTCCCCACCCAAATAAATCTCCCTGCCCCAAAGGCTTCTATTTTATCATTTTCTCAGAATTGGGGAGCTTCTGAGTTGACTTTCCTGTTGCAAAGTGGTAAAAGGAGGTGCTCACAGCTGTTCACATTTTCCAATCTTGGAAGAAAACAGAAGGCATTACTTCATGATGTCTGGCCTTTGGGTTTCTTTGAAATGAGGGAAGCCAGGGTAGCTACAGATTCCTGAAGAATAGATTTAACATGTGGAGTCCTCAGATACCTCAAACCACCAAAACCTCATCCTTCATCCATGAGATTGCCACCAATGTTTTTGTCTCTTTGGAAAACACTTCAAAAGCAATTTTCATTGAATTTAATGAGGACAATTTTAAAAAATGCAGAAGACATTTTCAACATAGCACTCCTTGATCATACAAAATAGTCTAACCACATGCATCTGAACTCGATTACTGTCTGTCTTTAAACTATCTGTCAACCCAGCATGGAGAAACTGGTCCTGGAGGATATCACCCCCACCTCCTTCCCGTCCACCAACCTACTATTTTTTTTTTTAATTTGATTTATATGCCGCCCTTCTCCGGAGACTCAGGGCGGCTTACAATGCGTTAAGCAATAGCCTTCATACTTTTGTATATTTATACAAAGTCAGCTTATTGCCCCCACAAACTGGGTCCTCAATTTACCTACCTTAGAAAGGATGGAAGGCTGAGTCAACCTTGAGCCTGGGGAGATTCGAACTAGCAGTAATTGCAGGCAGCTGAATGATAATAACAGGCTATGAGTCTGCTGCGCCACCAGGCTCTTATTTGTAAATGTTTGAAGGAAGCCATCATCCTCTCATGAGTCAGCTACACTAACTTGATGCAGTTATCTTGAAATTGACATGACTGGCAGTTTTTGCCAGTCTTTGCCCATCTTACAATTATATAATGTATGACTGGCACTGTTATTACATTTCATTATGTAATAAAACAGTGGAGAAGGATCTACCTCTACTCTAAATGTTTAGAAGAGCATTCTAAGGATTACAAAATATTAGTAAGTCTAGTGAGCTGGTCTTTTAATTATAGTTATCTCTCTCTTGTAATTTATCTGTAAGGATAACATTTTGGACATATTAAAGTATGGAATATACCTTAAGGAACAAACCAGAAGTAAATTATGTCACTTGTAAATACAGTTCATTTTAGCCTATTTAGTTTCTAATAATATAATAATTAAGCTTGTGGTTGTTTCTGTTTTATGAGAAGAAAAGATGAATCTTTTCTTTGAGTATTACTGAGGTATATTCCACCAGCTCTCCTTCAGCATCTGGAATCACCCAGATTAAAGTATAGAAATTGGAAGTAAAAGATGGAACACCTTTTAAACTGTCACTTTTTCAATTGTATGTTTCTGCCAATCCAAATGTCTTCATGAACTGTACCCATGACACAAGTAGTTGCTCATTTGTGCATTGCTACGATGCATTATATTTAAGAAATACATTAAAACTTCTGAGCTGTATATATGAGTGAAAAGCCCAAAGCTTTGTATTCTCACATCATTATCCATTGTTCAGCAGGTGAACGATTTTCTTCTGGCTGAACTGTAGCGGATCAAAGTTACTCAAATAATGATTGGAATAGATAATGAGAAATAACTTCAATTGCACTGCTTTAACTAATACATAAAACATTATTTCAGCAGCAGCAGCAGCATTCAAAAATGCCTGGTTTAACAATTGTTAAGAGCTGTTTAAAACTTTAAATCAGGAAATGGCAATCAGATGACCACAGATACTCTAAAATGAAAATCCCAAGATTTTTTTTTTAAAATAATAACAAAATTGCCCAAAATTCTGTTATTTCAAATCCTGGAGGGTGACATCTTGGGATAATTTATGTGAATATGCTGATATTCCCCTAACATTCAAGCGATGAATTACAATATATGGACATTCTTACACCTTATGAAAGCTTGGCATTATCATGTGGAATAATGCTGTATTGGTGTGATGAGTCTCCAAAATCTGCAAAATATAGACATTTTGCATGAAATTTGGCTCAATTGTTTGTGTGTGTGTGTCTATGTATATATGTATGTATGCATGTATGTATGTATGTATGTGTATATCTTCCATCCCCCCCCTCTGGGGTGGGAGTGTGGCGGGAGGGGGGGTTGTATCTCTTTTTACCCAGTATATATCCTGTATGGTGTTACCAGTTGTACTAACTGCCAGGAGACAAATAAAAAGTAAAAGTAAACAATTGATAGATTGGGAATAAATTTGGCATGTAACACATTTCTGTGTCTTGTTAATACAAAACAGTGGCTATCTGGTGGTGTTTTTCCAATGTGAGAAATACACAGAAAGAATCAGATATTTACCTATCTGACTCTAATCTAAATCTATATAACTCTGGTTTTGCAGGAATGGAGGTATATATAATCTGAAGTAGAAAGGCGTTTTTCCTCCTTTTGAAGACACAACATGCTTGATTACAGAATTGCAGACATTTCTTCAGGGCTGTGTGAAATACCTCACATTTTTCAAAAGTCTCCTCAGCTTCTCTGTTTTCCACTATCTGCCCACATAGCTGGCTGTTAAGATACTTAGGTTTTCTGCCAGTAAAAAAATCCCATGGGGGGGGGGGAGAGAGAGAGAGAGAGAGAGAGAGAGAGAGAGAGAGAGAGAGAGAGAGAGAGAGAGAGGGAGAGGGAATTCTTAAAAAGACAATCTGCAAAATATAAATATTTTGCGGACTTTTGAAAAATCCTCAGTTTTACACATTCCATCCAACCAACAAACCCACTCTGGCAGCATCCTTTTTTGTGTTGTGTTCTCACAACGCTACCTTCATTTCTTTCCCATATGTGGATTTGAAATCCAGATATCTTAAAGTTGCTGAGATTGAGAAACACTGATCTATTCCACCCCACAAGGGAAGTCAGTCCTCTGGCTCTATAGAAAAGCATTGGGCGGGGGGGGGGGGGGGGGGGGGTAGGTGGGGAAGTTACTGTTTAAATCAGTTTAAACCAGTTTTGGAATTTTTTCCCCAATTTTTAGACTCTTTTCATAGTATTTCTGAATAATTTAAATGCTTTGCTGGAAAGTTTGGATACTAATGGTCTGTCTTTTCCTCCTTCCAGATTTTAAAAAGAAAAGAAGGGGAAATGATTCAGAAATATACTGTTGCAAAATCCTTGAACATATCAAGCTAAAATACGGCAAGGTAAAAATCTTCCAGAGCTATGGGTAATGTGTATTCAATATATACAGATAAAAAAAATCAAGATGGGTGAGGGGCGTGGGGGGGGGACAGACCAGGCACATAAAAATCAACCCAGTTTTTAAAAAACAGCATTAAGCCTTGGCCATACAGAATAATATTGATCAGAATAACTGATCAATAATATTGATTTTCTCTTTTGTCACTGGGGATTCAATTAATAGAGAGGAAATAGAGAGTATACACACACTCTCTCCATTTGCTCTCTATTTATTGAGAGAGAGAGAGAGAGAGAGAGAGAGAGAGAGAGAGAGAGAGAGAGAGAGAGAGAGAGAGAGAGAGAGAGAGAGAGAGACCAAAAGTATAAATTGGAATGGTGCTGTTTTTGCATTGTTACAAAATTATCTCTTTCTGCCTCCATGAATACCAGACAAACAGACAATCTATTTTCTAAAATACAAGGACAAACAAGGAATTGAAAGTTAGACAAAACAACATTTATCTCTTGTTTGTATGAAATTCATGCATGTTTTAAAGGGGCTCACTTTTTCAACAGCAAATTGAGTTTTTATTGCAAGAAACTAGGTTAATCAGTCTTTCCATTACATTGATAGAGAGCCAGTTCAAAAGCTCAAAGCAAATATATTTCTTCAGTCCAAGATTTTATTATAGGAGGTTGTAGTTTCTTTCCAGCTATGCATTGCAGTTTTTACAATACCCCCAAGCCCAGTGTATCAAGACTTCCTCATCGATTGGCCAATTCCAAAATTTTTCTACATAATTTAACACTACACTTGCACCTTTAAACCTCAGTTCTCTCTGCAGTCCCAAAATGGAATAACCAAAGAGCACATCCAAACACTATGTGTTCAGATTCCTTCAAATATATTACATCTTCAACATTAGAAGTTTGATAGGCAATCTTTGTCAAACCACCTCTGGGCTGACAAATAAAACATAAAATGCATTTTTAATGAATTAATCTTCTATGCTACATCCAATGCTTGGTAAATTCAAAGTTCCTCATAACTTCATATATTGATAAATTCCACATTTCTGGTATATAATTTAACGTCACATTAACATCTTTAATTTCATTCCTATCAGACTTTTCACCCTGGAGATTGGATTGGAAATAGTTAATGAAGTATTTTCTCCAGAAACTTTGAAAGTATTTTTTAGAAAGAAAGTAAAAATTACAAGACAAGAATTCCAGTGATTAATCAACTTTCAAATGACCTAACTATATGGGAAATTTTAAGGCACACTTTTTGCCAGTTTTGTCTCATTTCTCTCACCAATGATGTAAAATTATTTAACACCACCACCAATTCTGCTGCCCTTCAAAAAGACCTTGACTTTGTGTCAGAATGGTCAAAAAATTGGCAACTCCAAATCTCAACCAACAAATGCTTTCCCTTACACATTGGCAAAAGGAATCAGAACACAAGGTACAAGCTGAGTGGACACGACCTTGTAGATAACCCTCACTTTGTCAAGGACCTTGGAGTATTCATATCAAATGATCTAAGTGCCAAACCCCACTGTAACAACATCGCCAAAAAGGCATTAATGGTTGTAAACCTAATCTTGCGTAGCTTCTTCTTCGGTAATATTACACTGCTAACCAGAGCATACAAAACATTTGCTAAACCAATTCTTGAATACAGCTCATCTGTCTGGAACCCGCACTGCATATCGGACATTAATACAATTGAACGTGTCCAGAAATATTTCACAAGAAAAGTCCTCCACTCCTCCACTCGCAACAAAATACCTTATGCCACCAGACTTGAAATTTTGGGCTTAGAAAATTTAGAACTACGCCGCCTTTGGTATGACCTAACCATAACTCATAAAATCATCTGCTACAATGTCCTACCTGTCAATGACTACTTCAGCTTCAACCACAACAATACACGAGCACACAATAGATACAAACTTAAAGTGAACCCCTCCAAACTCGACTGCAGAAAATATGACTTCAGCAACAGAGTGGTCAATGCCTGGAACGCACTACCTGATTCTGTGGTTTCATCCCCAAACCCCCAAAATTTTAACCTTAGACTGGCTACTTTTGACCTCACCTCATTCCTAAGAGGTCTGTAAGTGGCGTGCATAAGAGCACTAGTGTGCCTACCATTCCTGTCCTAATGTTCCCTTTAATTGTATTCATTTTATGTATTCAATTCATGCTTATACTTATATATATTATCTAATATGTACTCGACAAATAAATAAATAAATAAATAAATAAATAAATAAATAGATAAATAAATATATATATATAAATAAATATATAAAATAAAATAAAAATAAAAATTTGTGTAAGACATTTGAACCCTTTTCTCTTTATGAAAAAGGCAATTCACCTCTGTTCACAGTTGTGTTAATTGACACCCATTTTATCAGTGTGAGAAGCAACTCTCACAATTCTTTTCCCAAAATCAGTATTAACAAATTCATAATACTAAATCAAGATGACCCAGTGACCTCCAAAGTTTTTGGGATTTGTGAGCTTTGAAGAATCTCTAGATTTTTTTAAGGTTGGGAAAAATGTGGCTTTGAATGTGCAAAGTTAAGTAAGTGTACATTAAAATGTAAGCTGAACACTCTTCTTGTCTATTTCTAATCACAGTGGACTTATCCCGTTAGTCTTCAATAGATAAAAGGAATAACTGAACTTCTAGGTTTGGAATCTCATGCATATCTAAAGTCCCAGGTCATTTAGGGTAATATATGCATTAATTGGAATCTATGTACACCTACTAATTGCTTGAATGAAATTATCTTTTGCAAGTTCAGTCAAAGGTAAGTTTCATTCTGCTGAATTAAGCATGCATAGGATTGCAATTTGAATAATATTGTAAGAATCAACTTTCTAAATAATTTGAAAAATAACCATAGTTTTACTGGTTTCTACTAGAGGTGTGGATTTTGTTTAAACTACATAAGACTGCCTCTTGTAAATAAAAATATTAATAGTATTACTCTTGAATATACAACTAAAACAATAGCTATGACACAGCAGTGGTAGAAGAACAGGCCATGCTAAGTATCCAAGACTCAGCTAGTCATTTGCACTTGGTAGGTATACTCAGTGGGGTTACCAATGAAGATAATTACAAGTTTCTTTGTTTATTAAGGCTGTTCAAAGAATTTCTCTGGAAGGCTTGGTGCAGCTGCTTTTAAGGTTTTCCCAGGGTATCTGCACATGTGGATGCATGCACAGACAATGCTGTCATTGGGATTGATAGTAAAATAAAGGAGAAGTCACAGCTGCATTAACACTTAGAGGAGACAGGGTTTTCTTGCGTCAACATTTTACAAAATGCTCCTTCAAATACTGGACACAACCTTCTTATTTAGTACATTTAGGTCCTTTTGTCCCCATAGGAATTCTATGTGGTATATATGGCATTCTCTTCCATTTTATCTCCCAACAACTAAATGAGATTAATTATGCTGAGAACTGGTGAGCTAAGGTCAGTTGATGAGCTGCCAAGGTGACTGGCATTTTGCTTCTGAATCTCCCCGGCTGAGTTTAATCCTAACCCCCATTGACTTTATCTCTAGTTTCTCTCTGACAGCTTGTTAAGGAAGCCCACAGACCACAAATGCTCAGTTTTATTCATTATGGAACATCCATCAAGGCAGAATATGATACACATTTGGTGCCATGGATATTTTCAACTTTATACCTTTGATGCGATTCATAAAATTTGTAAAGATTGTAAAATCTCATGTAAAGATTTATTTACTTGAAGAAAAGAGCACTTCTTATGTTCAAGCATTCTGGAGGCTAACTGTAATTACTGTCCATCCATACAATCAGATAAAAGTTAATATTTTGTTTAATAACTGCATCTTTGAATTACCTTAAATATTATTTTAAGGGGTAATTAAAAGATTGATGCAGTCACATGGCTGCTATGAATATATGGAATATTTTTTGAAAAATCTATTTTTTAGAGACAGAAATCAAGGAATGACCAATTGCAGAAACTGATAACCAAGCAAGTAGAATAAAGTGGGGGGTGGGAGGTTTATTTCTGCTGAGCATAATGAAATATTCACTTTTTCATTTTGCCCTAGAATATTTAGTAATGTACAGGTAGTCCTCATTTAGGGACTTCATGGTTTAAAGATCATTCGTAGTTACAGTGGTAATGAAAAAAATAACTTTAGGATAATCCTTGTACTATGACCTTTATAAAGTAAAGCAAAAAGCATTGTAAAGCAAAGGAAAGCTGGAGTAAGATTATAAATATAGTTGCAGCTCCATTTAGTGACTGATTTGCTTAATGACTGAGTTGCTAGTCCCAACTGTGGTGACTAAACAAGAACTACCTGCACAGTATAATAATACAGAGTGGAGAGGTGTACTTCTAAAATGCATTTTAACAACAACAAAAACCCTCCACCTATGTTTTAGATTTATCACGTGGACAATATTTAGTTTAGTTTATCATGTGGACAATATTTTTTTAAGTCAGGGATAAATTACTTTTTATGAAATGAGGAATGCATTCCAGTCTAATAAAAATTATTTTGCAAGTTGGGTTTGTCGTTTTCTTCAGATGTGCAGCACAAATGGGCTTATTGGTATTTTTGGCAACCTACTATAAGACCAATATATTTAATATAGGGAGAGCTAGGATACGGGAATTCTTTGGAGATTTCCCAGGTCTTTAGCATCTACAAGTTAACAAGTAAGAAAAACTGACAGCAATAAACAGTTCGTGTTTATAAATAATTATCACATATACACATATATAAGCACATCTACAGATAAGCTGACCCTCAATTTTTAAACTATAATAGTGTGAAAATGTGCCACTCACAAATAAATTTATCATCAACATTCTTGTATATTTTAATTTTCACAATTGGCTAATTTGTGAATAGTCTGCAGACCATCCATTTTATATACAAGTGCTGTTTATAAAAAGTATTACCATAAATGCCCACTGATAAGTTATACCCTTTTATTTTTTGGCTGCATTTGGACACCTAAAATTCTTAGCAAGTTTTTACAATTAGTTTACTTCTTATCCATATGCAGAATATTTCAGTGGGAACCTTTTCTTTCTAAGGTTTTGGTGTTCTAGAAACCCGATTATTATTTTGATTATAAAATAAGAAGTGGTGTCTAAGGATGAGTAAAAATTGTCAAGATGGCAACTGTGACTAAGTGACCAAAGCTCTGCTCAGAACAAAGCATGGCATGTGATACACATAAAAAACTGGTGGATTATGCAGCTGCCATCTTAACTTTTTTGACCACCTCCTCCACGGATACTCCTATTAGGAAGGCCCAAGCGAAGCAGCCAAGGACACTCATGCACCTGCAGAGGCAGCTGGGAACAATGTTTGAAGCAGTTGTTCAAATTTGGAACAAGTTGGTTCTACTCCTTGCTCAGGCCGAAAGAGTCATACAGTGTATTGAGAAGGCCAGAGCATCATGAGACCCTCCTAGAATAAACTAAGATAAATGTATCACTCTCTGTAGATGAGAGAGCGGTATTTCACAGTGAGCAGAGGAGCATGCTGAGGGTGTTCTTTTGAGAAGTGGACAAGACCAGCACATAAAAACATTTTATTCTACACTAAAGGGGTCATTAGTGACAACTCACTAATGTTCCATTTTGTAAGGGAAAAACATAATAGGTATTGATCGCAATTTTAATTTCCTTTTTTTAAAAAAAAAAAAGACAAAAATACACATTCACTAAGCTGAATAAGAATAAAATTTCACACAATGCTAAATATGATTGTATCATTAGAACCAAAAAAGCAGTAAATAGATAGGGTAAAAGCAGAATCATTTGAAAGGACAGAAAATTATATTTAGCTACATTTCATTATCTCATATATTTACAATACTTTACCCTTTTTCTGCATTTGCGTAACATCACTTTTCCCCGAAAGAAATAGTATGATGGGTTTGTGCAAGTGTATGCATTTACACAGATAAACTGCTCACACACCATTTGCAAACTTTACCAGTTGCTATAAAACCTAGGCATTTAAGAAGAAATATTAAAGATGTAACTGTGAAAGCTTATATGTAGTTCCAGAATTAGATTCATGGCTAATAAAGAAGCTGCAGGGCAATTACTGATGAGGTACAGTATTATTTAAACTGCCACATTTGTGTCCTGATATAAAAATAGGATTAGTTTTCAATTTCTGAGTTAATACCCAATTGTTTGCCAAACTTCACAGGGCATTTTTATGCATTGCATTAATAGAGACATCAAAGAAAGCCAACAAAGATAATATTTGCAATTCTATAGAAACTTTAACATTCAATCCCAGAAAAACAGCCAACCGCAAATTCTCAGAAGCAAAACATTCCAAATAGTTACCCAGGGAATGTTACAGAAATAAGAAAGTTCCCTACCTCACAGAAAGATTGAATGTACAGTAATTGCTGGGTGCATTCTAAGCCTTTTAAAGAGAAAACAAATGAAACAGGATCATTAACAGGAGTCTACATTTTGGGTGGTGGGGAAGCATCAGTGGTTGGCAATCTGCTGAACCTTTGTTTCTGTTGCTCCTGGGCTGTCACCTGCTCTTCCTCCAGGCTTGTGAGCAGAAAGAACTAACCTTCCCCCCACTACCACCCCATCTCCCTCTTCAGTCTACCTGAGCCTCAAACAGGATTACACTGTATATTCTGATTAAGTTCTAGTCTAAGTGTGACTCAAAAACTGGTTGATACTGAAAAGTTAGTGAAGATTTATTGTAAGGAAATTAGCCATGAGCTGAGATGGAAATTTTGGTTTAGGAGGAGAGGATCCAAGCTCATTCCCCTCTCCCCACCCCCATTGCATAATTGTCTATTTCATAAAATATCAACAGATTCCCAAACATCATTTTCTTCCAGACATCACTTTCCTTCAACACACTCTCCTTTTTTCAGGACTCGTGAATATCTCTGTCTACGTGCTTGTTTTTTTTTATTCAGTTAGCTTATAAATATTCAATCTAGTGTTGTAACAGCTCTTTGAAGGAGAAGAATCTTTGGCTCACATATAAATGATTGATCATTAGAGACTACTACCTAACACGCAATACAGAGTACCTGCAGTTTGGGCCTTATTCTTTTGTTATTTGTACATGGTTAAAGTGATGGATTGTTATTTAAAGATTAAAGCTACTTATTTTACAGAAATTCAATTTGATGTGGTTGTTAATGAGTTCTAGTTCCACCTTAGGCACAAACCAAATGGTTGATCTTGGGCCAGTCACTCTCTCACACCCCTGGGAAGTAGAGAGGAGAGAGAGAGAGAGAGAGAGAGAAAGTAGGCCCCAATGCCAAAGGTGAATAATTGTAGATCCATATTTAAAAATCTAGGAAAGAATTATTTCAGTTGTACAGTATAATTTTCTTGACACTTTTGTCTGCTGCCATTCCAAGTTTTACAACTGTTACCACTTTCCAAATATGGTAGTTCAAAGGAATCCAAAATAAAACACACAAACTGTTTTCTAATTCATTGTTGTTGTTTTTAAATGCCTGGGTTTGGATTCACACATCATGTTCATGGTTCAGTTATGTTTATCAAATAAACAATTGTTTATGCCCTTGTTTGGGCGTGGTGCTAAGCTGTAAACCATGATTGATCAACCTCGGTGGCTGAATTCACACACTAGATCACTTAATTCTTTTTTTATTCAGAAAACTATACAGCTCTAAACTGAAAAATCTATCAAAATTGGAGAAATTGAAAGAGGCAGCCTGAGGCATATAAGTATCAAATGTATTTGGGAAACGTAAGGCTAGTTTCAAACCCATGAATTGGCCTCCCAAATTGGTTTAAATCAATTTTCAAAATGGTTTAGGATTTCTGCTCAATAGATATACTGCTAACTCTCAAAGTTTGTCTGACATGATCTTTTTCCTTGAAAGACGGTTTATTCCAAACTTGTAGGAATAGATATAAATACTATTAACAACACGAAGGTCATTTTGTATACTCTTAGCTTGGACTACATGTTCAGCTGAGGAAAGGAGTTTTTCTTTTCAGCAATGTTCCAAGAAGCCAAATACCTTGGACCAGTTGTTCTACATATAAATCCAGGCTCAAAATAAAAAAAAAAAAAAGGCTAGTAACAACGTATTATTGAATCATTTGTTTCTGAATCTAATCTATTCAACTTGTTAAAAATGAGCAAAAGTTAACTAAGATTACAGAAGATGCTTATGCCTTTGAAAGATTCAGGCTTATGTTTGTTTGTATCTCATCCCCCATAAGTACCGATAGCATCATCCCAGGAAAACCATATGCTGTTTAGTCTTTTCTTAGAAACTGAAAAGCCACATTGTGATCTTCCTTTTGGAAGACCACACTTCAGGATACAATAAAAATGAAAATCACATTTGATGAATAATGCATATAATCAAATAGGAGCAGTAATCACCACTCATACATATCCCCTGGTGATGCTGCAGGCCCAAGAAAGGCAACATGGCAAAATGAGTGGCTCTGCTTGCCTCTTGCACCTGGATTTTGTTAATAATGTGTAGGTGGGGGAAATGTAATTATCATCACCTTGACAGCCTGATTATGTCTAGCAGCTTGGGAGTTCTTTGGACTACAGAGATTGTTGAGTGGTGCTCAAGACCACCATGAAGCTCAACAGCAAAACATGTTAACTCAGACACACTAGGCCAGTTGAGGAACTCCTAACATAAAAATAACAACTGTTTTCCTCAGCAAATGCTGATTCATATGACAGAACATTTGGTTTGGAATGAGAACTTCATGTTTGGAGTCAGACTCCCTTTCTAAAGTGCAAGACTAAAAGTCTAAAATTTTATTATTTTGTGCTTGTGTGTGTGACAGAGAAATTTAATTTGACTATCTCATAAACAGCTAGTTTGACAGATGACCAACAATTAAATGATTCTCTGGCAGATAACTTTGAAGAATAAATGGCTTGGTTCATATAATCATTGTAATAATTTAATAGGTTGAGATAAGTTTTTCTTAATGCATTCAGTCTCTTCAGTTGTCTTGGGACTGTGATTAAGTGAGGAAATCATTAATTAATCCCAATACTGTCTAAATTAGAAAACCATAGTTTCTTTTTTCCATTTTGGATTGAATGAGAATACTAAAACAGTAAAAAATAATATCAAAAAATATATCAGTTTCTTCCAAGATTAACAACCACAATTTCTCAGTTTGGACTTACTTAATGGAACCAGCAAAGAGGTTTATTATTTGATGGGTAGTAACCTCATGCATATCTTGGATAACAATAATGTAGCCATGATTACTGCCTGTCAAAACAATCTGACCAGCCTTTTAGCTACTTTCTCTGTTCCAAGGATCTTTGCTAATTGCACTACTAAAAATACTGCTACAAAATGCAGATTCTGGAGAACTGGGGCAATTGAGCATGTATGCAATCTATTTTGGTAAAACAGATAATTTAATTTTATTAATGTTTTTTTAATTGCAACTGACTTAATAATTATTTATACTTGCACTTATTTCCATAAAAAATAACTTAAATAACTATTGTATAAAATATACTTTATAGAAAGTACTTCAGAATACAATAAAACTATATACTTTTATAGAAAAACTAATGTATTATATAAAACTATGTAATTTTAAAAAAAGAAAAAATACCAAGATACCAAAGAAGTTAGAAAGGAAAAAAAAGATAAAACCATTTACTATTTGTACCTACTGAAACTCATTAGTGGCTAATTCTGCTAACTATGATTAGGCAAAGAATGTGCAAATGCCAAAAAGATGAGTGAGAATGTTCTAGACAGGCATATCTGATCATCAGAAATGGGTAATTGTGAGATTTCCGGGGCCTCTCTTGTTTGTCCTCAGAAGTGTCAAATTCAAGGAGCCCTTTCTTAATTATCTTGGGCCTAATAAGAAAAGACAACTGCTGCTTCACAAAACACCAGGACGACTATTAATTCTGTCACTTCCGCTCACCCATAAGTTCCACTGCTTTGGCTTATTATATGCAGTACCTGTAAAATCAGCTTGCTTTAAAATTGCACTAACGTCCTGTAAAATGCTCTTAAAAAGAAAGATCTTCAGGAAGACAGCATAAAATAACTGTTGTATGAAATTAAATGCTGTTCCTATATAATGGTCTGAGGATTGCTTCTTGTGCCGAGGAGTTGAAATGAGATTCAAACTATTTCCACATACTTGAACACCACAGCACAAGGTGCATTTTCTTATATATAGCCTGAATCTAATCAACATAAGCTTTAAAAGACCCATACCCAGATTTAATAGATTCCTCTTTGTTATTATTTTTTATTAGTAGGGTATCAGCCTTCTCTATCATAAGAGACAATGAAGGTATAAAAGGTATTCATAATCTGTTTAAAGAAAAATAATTAAAGAAATTATTTCCTTCTCATTGTAGCCATCCTGGAAATGTATTATATAGGGTCAACTCATACCAAGTTTTGTTTGCTCATGGAAAAAAACTGAAGACACCATACTGGAAATATGTTGTAATTGCAAAATCTTGGAAACCATGAATAATATTTTTTTTAGAAAAAAACTTTATTCCGTTCTGTTTCTCACCAGTATCACATCAGGGTGTAGAATCATTAATCCTACTGGTCCCAAGTAGTTAAGAAAATGCTTTTATTTCCAGCTGAGTGTAAATGCAGCTGTGCATGTATTACTTCCAACAGACAGGAAACTATACTGTACAATCATATAAAAAGATCCCAGCCACCTTCACTTGTTAACAGCCCAACTGATTTTTCTAGAATATGTCTTCAGAGTGTTCTTTATATTCTCTTTCATCTTCAAATCACAGAGAGGTCTTTGTGAATTCAGAGCAGTGTGTAAGAATAATCTAGGGAAAGAGGTCAACTAGTGAGCCAATATTTTATGAATAATAGTAGAATGTAGATCAGAGGGGAAAGACTGCAGGGTAATATATATTTTTTAAAAAAATAACAAAGTCAGGATTGCTTTGTGTGCTGTTCTATTTGTTGCTCCATAGGCAGTCTTTCAGAAAAAGTATTCATGAGTTCACCTTCTTGATCTTCCAACCTTTCCTGAAAAATTGTGAAATTAGGACCGATTCTTAAATTTACTTGTTAAATTTATATATCACCCATCTCACTGGCAGACTCACTCTGGGTGGTGTATAGTCAAAAACACAAAGATCTAAAAGTCATATACAAATACAATACAAGAGTAAAAGAGCCAGATAAAAACAGGAATACAGTAAGTTAAAAGGCAGGGTAAAGATCATGACAGGATGATGACAGAATGATTTCATTTGGAGGCAAACATCCAGAGAAATAGAGTTAATTTTAAAAAGTAAGTCTGTGACTTTCAGTAATACACTCTCAGATTATTGAAAAATCTTCTGGGGGCATCTACTATAAAACTGCATTAAAGCAGAGGTGAAATCCAGCAGATTCTGACAGGTTCTGGAGAACCGAAAGTGGAGATTTTGAGTTTGGAGAACTGGTAGCGGAAATTTTGAATAGTTTGGAGAATTGGCAAATACCACCTCTGATTGGCCCCAGAGTAGGGTGGGAATGGGGATTTTGCAGTATCCTTCCCCTGGAGTGGGGTGGGAATGGATATTTTGTAGTATCCTACCCCTGCTACACCCACCAAGCCACACCACGCCCACAGAACCAGTAGTAAAAAAATTGGATTTCACCACTGCATTAAAGTTAACAGAATATATCAACAATAAAAGTAATAACTGGCTCCATTAGAATGTAAATATATCAAGGCAGCAGGTAAATATATCAATGCTGCTGATAAATTTAGGTAGACCTGAGAAGGACTCTGTTTATGGTTTATTAGTGGAAATGGCAGTCCTTCAAATGACTAGATTCTAAGTTTCAAATAATTTTAAAGGTAAACATCCATGCTTTTTGAATAGTTTTAAGAAATGTGTGGTCAGATAGGAAAACTGTGTCAGAGCTGACACACTGACAGTCCCACTTCAGAGCCTCCGATGTGTAGTCTGGAATTATGTTCAAAGAGCATTTCCTTTGTAGGCCATTTTATCCTTTGCTGGAAGAAGCCAGTCTGTATTTTGCCTTTAATTTTTCAGCAATCTCCAAGACCACAAAAGTAATTCAATGGCACTTCTTTAAGCAATTGAAGTTTTGCAAAATTATATATGTGTTTTGAAAGTGTAGAGCCACTTTACTATAGTGGTTTAAGGCATCAGGCTAGAAACTGGGAAATCATGAGTTCTAGTTCCACCTTAGGCACAAAGCCAGCTGGGTGAACTTGGGCCAGTCAACCCTAGGAAGGAGG
This sequence comes from Arizona elegans, assembly GCA_022577455.1. Taxonomy (NCBI): domain Eukaryota; kingdom Metazoa; phylum Chordata; class Lepidosauria; order Squamata; family Colubridae; genus Arizona; species Arizona elegans. The sequence continues at coordinate 63,357,265 of JAKOOJ010000008.1, forward strand.
CAATGACAAACCACTTCTGAAAAACATTTCCAAGAAAACTGCAGGAACTGGTTGAGGCAGTCTCCAAGAATCAGACATAACTGAATGGAAGGGGGAAAAAAGAACTTTATGTAAAGGATAGAGATGGAAACACAAGATATAGAAGAAAAGTCTTGGAGAGCCTCAATAGAATGAGTGCAATTTGGTGGAAGCTAGGAAGCCATGGATATCTGGAACTGGAAGATCATGGGTATAGTCAATAGGCAACAAACCAATATCAAGGAGACTTGAAACCTAGAATATTTCCAAAGTCTGTTGTTGAGAGTATAGATTTGCAGGCTGAGATCAATTAAGTATTCAGTTGGCAGCTGTAAAAATTGGGAAAATATAAAGCAAGAAATGATTTAACATGTTTTAATCTGAATTTGTCTATTTTGCAGGTAAGGAATTAAAGTAGAAAACATTTACTAAGAAATATTTTGCTTCTTAATTTTTAATTGTTGAACCTATAAAATCCAAATGTATATTACTGGTTTGTATAAAAATAGGTCTGTAATAAATTATATATTATAACTGTCTGTATTTTCCATAATTAATAGGTAAGATGTTGGGTATATTTTATCTTTAGAGCTCTAACTTTTTTTTACTTCTTAATACTACTCATTAACTATGGGAAAGTAGTTATAAAAGGATTACTAGCCTATAGGAAAGATGTGGCTATATCCAAATATATTGATATTCTTTTCCCTTTTATTAATCTGTCAAAATTAATAAAATATATTTTTAAAGGAGCAAATAAAGTAAAAAAAATAGTTTCCTATGACCATAAATTTCATCAGAGATTCCATATAAAAGTTATTTTTGCCAATTCAATTCAACAGTGAGACAACAAAGAGAAATTGGAGGTCTTAAATTGCAATCTCAAGCCCTTGAGAAAGCATTCCAGGATTCAAACAACAAAATGGAAGTTAGAGTTAGAGATCGAACTTCAATCATTGAGTCTTTTCCCACCTAATATTAGAGTTCTGATGGTGAAAGAAAGAAAAATGGGGGTTTAGGCACAGGACATGAGAAGCCTCTCACTTTCTGTCATATCTCCAGGAAGAGGGACCATTTAAATCAGCCTTTGAATTATTCTAGATAGATTTTCTTTTTGGAAAGTGAAACTACTTCTTTTTAAAACGGTCAGGAAAAGAAGAGTTGCAAACATTATTAGAAGAGAATATATGTAGCTCAGAATTGAAGGGGGGGTCCTTTGGTGCTCCCTGACCTTGGTTATTTTTGTGCAGATGTTTAATTACTAGGCTAGGTAATGTCTTTGGTGCTAGTGTGGAGTGGTTTACCCTGCCGGTGTTGGTGGGGGATAATGTGTGCTCCTTGTTAGTTCCTTGATTAGGGTATTGTTTACTGCTTGATTATTTATCTGGTGTTAAATTTGGTGTTAATCTCTGCTTGTTGATGCAAATATGCAAATATATCTTCAGCTTCACTTTTTCCACTAGCTGGGCCCTAGACTCCTCATCTCCTCTTTGGGAATGCCGAAAGAAATGAATGAGATTGCCTACACACACACACACCCTTCTTTTCTTTCTTTCTTTTGCTGGAAAAGTCTTCCACTGCTCAATCGAAGAGATGTAAGTTTAGCATAATTCCACATAACTATGTTTGGAAATATGAAATCTAGTATCTAGTTTTGGATTAATATTTAAATGTTGAAGATATCATCTTTCCTTCTTTACAGGATCAGCAAAACAAAATAATGTGACAGTCATTTGTGATTCCTAAACAAAGGCTGAATTCCTGTTTCTATCCCTTCTCCCCACATAGATGATCAAATCTGACTTCACTATTACAAGGTAAAGGTAAAGGTTCCCCTCACACATATATGCTAGTCGTTCCCAACTCTAGTGGGCGGTGCTCATCTCCGTTTCAAAGCCGAAGAGCCAGAAGACGTCTCCTTGGTCATGTGGCCGGCATGACTAAATGCCAAAGGCGCACGGAACGCTGTTACCTTCCCACCAAAGGTGGTACCTATTTTTCTACTTGCATTTTTTATGTGCTTTCGAACTGCTAGGTTGACAGAAGCTGGGACAAGTAACGGGAGCTCACCCCATTACGCGGCTCTAAGGATTTGAACCACTGAATTGCCGACCTTTTGATCAACAAGCTCAGCGTTTTAGCCACTGAGCCAACATGTCCCTAGGTACTACAAGGTATTTTTATCAATTTTCTATTCTTTCCAGAATATTCTATTCTCTCAAAATCTCCTTTTGAGGTGGGATCCAACCGCTTCTAAAGAAAGCGTTTGAGATTTCAGTGAGAAAAGTTTTAAGATTTTGCCATGGGGCAGTGGGGCATACATCATCATTTACATACATACATACAACATTATTTACATATATACATCATCATTTACATGTGCTAGAAACAGGAAAAATTACCTACCTGATAACCATTTTAGGAAGGGGATAAAATCCCATTGATTAGTCAGTATGGTGTCCTAGCATACTTTGATTGAACAAATTATGGTATACTCCATTTAACTTTGACCTTAGCACATATGTAGAGTGTTGGAGTTTGGGGCGGGGGCAGATATTTTTAATTTTTTAAAAAAAACATTCTAAGTAAACATTGCAAAAATTCAAGATACTTAGATGATAGTATCTAAACAAAACTTTGAGTAAGAAAAAAATGTCATATCTAGCCAGATTTGAAAATTATGTTCCTTTAAAATAAATTATCTCACTTGAATAGAAAGTCGCATTCCTGGGATTCACTCTCAGGTAAATTTTATATATTGCAATTTATATAGTTCTATTTTACATCTCTTTCCTTTTTAATGCCTTATAGGACTTCATTCACTTTTAAATCATTCAACCATTTTGCAACTGAAAAATGCTTAATTGACTATTTCTGTGATTTATTTCCATATTTTTCAGTTGAAAAACTTGTAATACCTATGAACAAAGTTGTGCTTAATCAGGCCCCCTACATGTTTGGCAAGAATGTTCCCGAACACCTCCCCAATATGCTGGAAATGCAAACTGCAAAAAGGAACCTACTACCATATGTGGTGGTCCTGCCAGAAAGCAAAACAGTTTTGGCAGGCAATCAGGACACAAATAGAGGAAATTATACACCAGAAAATAGAAATGAGGCCAGAAACCTTTCTATTAGAAATAATCACAGGACACTACGATAAAGAAATAAAATATTTAATTATCCATATACTAACGGCAGCATAGATAGTTTTTGCCCAGAATTGGAAGCATGAGGATATACCAATAGAAGATAAAATAATCAGTAAAATTATGGAATGTGCAGAAATGGACAAACTTACAAAGGAAGTACAGGAAAAGGAAGAAATGGACTATTATTTAGTATGGCAGAAATGGTATAACTGGTTGGAGAAGAAGAAAGGAAAACAAGGATAGGGATACAAATAAGAGAATAAAAATTGCCAATTAAGGAACATAGTAAAATAAGTAGATTAGAAAATTCAAAGAGACGGAGTACCAGGAATGGAGATACAAAAGATATGTTAGAAAAAATATAAATAGATATGTTCTATTTTATATATATAAACATATCGATATATAAGTATAAATATAAATATAGATTACTGATGTGACGAGTTTAAAAAGGAATCATAAAGACTTGATTTATGTTTATTTGTTTTGTATATTTTACTGTTGTTTGTATGTCTGTTTGTACTTTTTAACCAATAAAAAATTTATTTAAAAAAAAGAAAGAAAAGTAATCAGAAGAAACCCAGGCTGGACTAGAATAATGTCATCACAATCGAAGTGTTTTGTGCGAGAGTGAGTCAGGTGGAGGGAAAAGGGAGGGAGGGAAAGTATGTGTGAGAGAGATAATAAGGAATGAGAATAGATTCTCATAATGAGGTCCGTAACTATGATTCAAATGAATGGGGAAACAATCTGAAGAATTTGGAGCTGGGTAATGTATTTCCTTTGAAGTTTTAGAGCCTTGTGCATGTCTGTGGCAGATTTGTAAACAATTACTACTTGTTTGCAAGAAACCAGCAGCTCATGGGAGTTTCAGTTTGTTATTAATTAAAGATTAGCTTTTTCTACCTCATAAAGAAAAAAGAATACAAATAACTATAGACACCCTGCCTCTCCCATTGAAGAGATACATTTTGCACACTTCCTCAGCCAAATGTTAGGAAAACTTCCACGGAAAAGCCTCTTTCTGTCACACTGTCACACTGCACTTTGGATAAACCAGATAAGCTGTAAGCAAAACAATATATGGACACAAATTATCAAAAATTGCAGTGTCCAAAAGCCAGTTCAGTCTATTATATAACTTAATATGGGAAAATTAATTATAAAGATAATTTCAAATAGCTTTATTGAAATGAATCCAGTGATTTTTCAGGGACTAAAAAGATAGCAAGATCTCTTCTCATGTGACATATGTTAACTTGTTCATCGGTTCAAGACTATTGAACTTATTTATCCACAGTTACTGAAGTTGCCATCATGACAAAGCCACCAGATGGAATGCAGAAAGCAGAAACTGTTAAGAGCATGCAGTTCTCATTTCATTGAATATATATTCAGTGGTTTGAGTGTGTAGTTGTGGAATCATCAAATAATATCCTTAGATCTTGGCTCAAGCCAATGTCTTCAAACCTAATAATCCATTACATCAGTTATGGTTCCATAACTGATTAATAATAACTTATTAATCTGTCTACATTCCGATTTATGCTTAGTTCACAAGATTATTTATCAAAACGTCCTACCTGTAGATGAATACTTTAATTTCAACCGTAATAACACAAGGGCTATCAATAGATTCAAACTCAATGTAATTCGCTCTAATCTTGATTGTAGGAAATATGACTTCTGCAATAGAGTAGTAAATGTCTGGAAATACTTGATCCTGTTGTTAGTCTCGCTAATCCCCATACCTTTTACCTTAAACTGTCTACCATGATGGATCTTTCATGTTTCTTAAGAGGTCCCTAAGGGGGGCGTGCATAAGCGCACCAGCGTGCCTACCATCCCTGTCCTACTGTCCCCATTTATATGTAATCATTCTATGTGTATATGGCTATGTTTTGCTTATTTATATCCTTTTATTTGTGCCAATTTTTTTCATGTGTCCATGTCTGTGTCTATATTGTTACTTGTTTCCTTGTATTTGTTGACAAATTAATTAATTAATTAATTAATTAATTAATTAATTAATTAATGTGTTGGATAACTTAGTTTATATCATTTGAATGATACGGGACAATATATATATAAGCATATATAAGATGATATCAATCTTTTAATCCATCTCATGGCCTTTAAGGATGTTCAATTTCACTTCTTATGCTTCTTATGCATAGACATATCGTGGTTGATAGATATGTTAGTTGAAACTCAAGACATCTTGACAGCAACAAGTGAGTGAATGTTGGGCTATGCTGAATATATTCCTATAGATTCCCCTGGTTTTGTATACTTTGTTTAACATATTTTCATGATGAAGGAAGTACTTAACTGTTGCAAAAAATAAATATTTGGATTGAAAACCTGAAGGCCATGTCATTTTACTATATTATTTTGGATATTAGTGAATACTAGAGTTAGACTTTCAAGAGCATGCAGGTGGGAACAGAAACATTTCCTCCTTGGATGGCCTTACCAGCTGGTGCAGCTCACCTGTTGTTTGCTAAGCAGCCAGTATAATCCTTGAAAGAAAGAGAACAAAGCAAGAGAGGATCATTTCACTATGTAAACCAAGAAACAAAACATGAATTTCCACCAATCCTTGAACAAACTATACAGTTGAACAGTTTATGCCGCTAATTTTGCTGCTGACTAAATAAATGCTCTTAGTTGAAGCAAAGTATACTTTTCATCAGGCACAATAAGAGCTTAATAGAGGATGAAAAGAGTTTTATATAAGGAAGAAGATCAATGAGGAGATACTTATTGCTACTTAGCCATCTTATTAACATTGGATCATATTAAAGAACAAGATGAATAGCAAGCCAACAATTTTAGTCCTGCAAGGTCAGACGCAGCTTTGGAAATATATCAACATTACTATGTTGGTGTAAACTTTAAATTCACTGAATTTATATATATTAAGTGTCTTTCAAACAAGGGTGAGGTACATACATGGACATCAAGCCTGGGGCGTTCTTAGGCTGCCATCAATTGTAATGTTGGTCTATAAAAAGTAATCAAATAAATAGAAGGTTTATTATGGCAGATTAAAATGGTTCATTCAGTATTAAAGAGAATTTGGCAATTGTTCTGGTGTTTTCCTGCCATCAGAACCAGGAGAACAATTGAGATAAGAGGATACCCATCAGGGAGACCCCACAAATGTTGATAAGCTTCTAAAATATTTTTATGTACAATCAAAACTTTCACAGTACTTCAGAACAAAATGAATGCTCAAGTTTCCATTCAGTGATTGAATGAAAAATGAGGAAATCTGACAATCTAATTTTAAAGCTACCATAATAATAGCATTATAATGAAATATAAATAGCCCGAGTAAATTGTACATTGAATTGACTATAGGTGGCATAGAAAAAGTGATATGATAATAGCCCTTTTACATAGCCCTACAATTTTACATGCTCACTTGGACATCCTCCTACAAATTAGAGAGATAGACTTCCAGAACACCATAGTGAAAGAACAAGCAAAACGTAAGTATATGTTGAAGTGGTTGCGTCTGATTTCAATTTCTGGATGAATACAAAATAAAGTGATAGTAATGCTATTGGATATCAAGATTATCTGGATGTATACAAGAAGTAAAATTGAGAAATTTCACATCATATGTTATTCAGTAGTACAGCATACAATATGCTAAATACAATGTCTTTTGATCTGCTGATTTCTTAGTTATTTGCTGTAATGTGGAGCACAATAGTTTGGATGGGGGACTAGTATGCATTCTGAATCATAACACTATACACCATAGGGCCGTGATGGTGAACCTATAGCATGGGTGCCAGAGGTGGCACGTAGCGCCCTCTCTGTGGGCACACGAGCCGTCACCCCAGTTCAGCTTCGCCATGCATGTGGGTGCTCCTCCCACCGGCTAGCTGGTCTTCAGGTCTCTGACACACATGCGTGGGGATGGGCCACATGCGGGGGCCTGTACATACATGTATAGGGGCATGTGTATGGGGAGGGTGTGTGTGCATGCGGGGGGGGCGTATGCGGGAGGGTGTTCATGTGTATGGGGCGCGCATGGGTGGGGTGCATGCGCGGGGGCCACACACGCACACACTCGTGCTTTGGGCACTCGGTCTGGAAAAGGTTAGCCATCACTGCCATAGGGTCAGCCATAGGAAAGTCAGCAAAGGCAACGTGACAGTTGTAACTATGAGATCAAAGCCCTGACCATTTTTTATGCATGTGGCATGCTATTTTGGTTCCACTTACAGATGCCCCTAAATCAGTGGTGGGTTTCAAAAAATTTTACCACCGGTTCTGTGGCTTGGTGGGCGTGGCTTGGTAGGCGTGGCAGGGAAAGGATACTGCAAAATCTCCATTCCCACCCCACTCCAGGGGAAGGTTACTGCAAAATCCCCATTTCCTTCCGATCAGTTGGGATCAGTTTACTACTGATTCTCTGAACTACTCAAAATTCCTCCTACAGGTTCTCCAGAACTGGTCAGAACCTGCTGAAACCCACGTCTGCCCTAAATCACCAGTCTGCAGGAGACAATTTTTACTACCTCCTATGAATTACCAAACATTTCTTACAGCTGCTGCAGAAAGGAATTTCTGATGAAAAATGAAAGGGGTGGGAGTTCACAGATAGGAGAAAATTATTGCAGGTAGTCCTCGACTTACAACAGTTCATTTAGTGACGTTTGAAGTTACAGCAGCACTGAAAAAACAACATGAACATTTTTCACACTTACCATCGTTGCAGCATCCCCATGGGCATGTGATTTATATCCAGATGTTTAACAACTAACTCACATTTATGACAGTTGCAGTGTCCCAGTGTCCCTTGCAATTTCTGAAAAGCAATGTCAGTGGGAAAACCCGATTCACTTAACAACTGTGTGTACAATTTAACAACTGTAGTGCTTCGCTTAACGAATTGGCAAAAGTCATCACATGGAGCAAAACTCACTTAACAAATTTCTCACTTAGCAACATAAATTTTGGGCTCAATTATGGTCATAAATTGAGACTATCTGTATATGACTCACTTTTAGCTCCCCCCCCCCTTTTTTTTTCTTTTGTTTTTTTAAGTCTAGATGAGTCCTCAAGATTTGAAGCAATTATATCTGCAACACCTATCGGTTCATAAAATTGCATTAATATTGGAGTAGAAATAGTGCCAAACATTTACAGTAGATGGATCACCCTGCCAATGCCAGTGTACTAATGAAGCAAATCAGGTGTCCCATTTTTTTTTGCGAGCTATTTGAAATGTGCCCATATGACAAGGAAGCTGTATTTGATCAGTTCCCAAGATGGTAGTGTGTGAAAATCACTATTCTCTAATATAAAATTAGGTACCATTTTCTTAAACTCTTAATCTCATTGTACTAAGAAAAAGATTTAAAAAGTGAAACATACATAATTAAATTCTAAACACGTACACTTAAAAGAGAACTATACAATAGATATAGTAATACTTATTCAGAGTTCAGAAAGAAGTTATTTTTTAAAATTATTTCAGTGTTCAAAAATTATAAGGGGGTATGTCTAATGATTCAAGAATGTCATGAAGAATTCGGCAAAGCGCTACATTTGTAGCCTCGTTTCCCCTACATTTCTTTTGTTTTTTTTTTCCTTCTGGAGATGCTTAGAATGCAAGTTAAACCTTGCAGTTTTTCCTGTATTTTAGTCCTGCTTTAGGCACAAAGCCCGGTGGATGACTTTGAGCCAGTTATTCTCTCTCAGCCCCAGGAAAAATACAATGGCAAATCACTTCTGAAAATCTTGCCAAGAAAACTGCAGGGAGTCGCCAGAAATCCACACTGATTCAAAGGTACAGTACAAAAACAGTGTTTCTTATAACCTTGAAGTCTGTCTATCTCTGTTTTACAAAACACTTTTTAAGATTAAAAAAAAAAAAAGCAATTACATGAGTAAAAATAGCATCCCAGAATGGTGTATTAAATAGTATAGAAAAGGGGTACACTCAAGATTTGCCACATACTGCAAAATTATAGTCCTCAGCCACCTTATACCATTTGCCATGTTGGTTGGCGCTTCTGGGAATTGAAGTTCAACAAAATCAGAAAGAGGATAGGTGCCTGACCCTGTAGAAAACACAGGTATTTTGGAAGTGAATAAAAATTTCAAACCACAGCATTTTTGTATTGCTTTCATTTTAGTCCATGATATATAGCTGTACAGATTAGGATTTTTTTTTTTATTCAACAATAACTTGACTGTCTTGGTTTTATGAGAAACTGTATATTGCGGAGGTTTGAAATCCTCCCATTTGCAAATCCAGGCATGCTTAACAGAGAAAAGAAAGTTTTAACAGCCCAGGAATCATTGATTATTAAATTATTATTAAATAAAAACTATTTTAAGAACAAGACAATGGCAGTTATAACAAGTTTTTTGGGGGAGGGGCTTTTAAAATATCATGTTACAATGCTTAGCAGAAGCTTAGGAAATAATGGCTTTCCATTATTTACCACTGGTTACCCTCCAGATGTGCTGTAATTAAAAATCAGGAGTCCTAGCCAGCAGGGACATTCCTGGCCAGGAGCCACGCCAACTGGTGGATCTGGGAGTTACAGTCCCCGAACATTGGAACAATGCCAGGTTAGAGAAATATAATGGTTGTTAAGATAATTTTTACTGTAGTTAACTTTTTTGCAGTTTAGCATGTTGTGCAAGGCATGTCTATTTACTTAACTGATGGTATAGTGTGCAAAACTAGGTTAATTTGTTGGCTCAGCTAAACATGTTGCACAGTTTCAACCTAAGGGTCTTTCTCTACTGCTAGCTTCAAGGACTTTCCATTTATCTTAAAGATGGCAAAAAACTATATCAGCATCAAAGGTGTTGTCCTAAATTACTGCAATCACATTACAATATAATGGTGACAAAGGCCATTTCCCCATGAAAGATTTATAGTTGTCATCAGTCTTTGAGGCAACATGTTATTGTTGTCTAGTTAGTGTAATGGCTAGGAAACCCTAGAAAACATTGTATTATACATAATTAATGGGGATCCAGCCTAACTGGTTTTACATACCCTGAGGTTGCACACAGGACAGCACTGGAATAATGAGGAAAATATCACTTTATCTGACTTGCAAAAATATAATTGGGTCAACATTTATCAGCCATTGGCAGCTGCTGAAAATAGGTGCTATGGAGCACAGATGGATTGCCCAGACAAGGATGGGTTGATTGGTGCTAGGGGTAAGTGGGTAATATTTTTGCGATATTTTCACCTGCAGTTTAAAATCTTCCAGTGTCCAATTTCATTCCCAGTCATTTTTGGTATAAACTTTTGATAAATTTCAGGTTTCTTTTCATCTTTTATAGATTTGCAAATTATCTTTTTCAGTGTCATTTTCATTTATCATCATTTATAATGTATGGCCTTCAACTCCCAGAATTTCCCAGCCAGCACGGAATACTGGGAATTGAAGTCCACCCATCTTAAAGTTGCCAAAGTTGAGAAACACTCATCTATATCATGAACCATTGCGCTCCTTTTAAATTAATGGTTTTGGGGGTTTTATCTTTTAAAAATGGCTTGGTTTTCTCTGAGTGACAGGTTCCCTAGCTATTTCCCTCATTATTGTATTTTCTGTAGGTTTCACTTTTAAATCAGCAATAGAGTCAGTGAGTTGTGAACCTCTGCCACAAAGATAGCACAGGGTTTTTTTGAATCTAGTGTAAGCTTATTCACATTTGCATTTTCATCCTGACTACAGTTCTACAGTGTATATATAGCAGTGGTTTCCATGGAAACAGCTATATCAAATGCTCCCTTAAACATAAAATCTTCCTTTGTTAAATCCTATTCAAATATTTTCTTTCAGGTTCCTTCGGACTAGCTAATCTCTCAGTGAATTCTTTAACCTCTTCCCAAATTGTAATGTTCAGGTATTCAGTTGCATACATTGCAATGTATTCTGCCACTTGTGCATGTGTGCTTCTGAATCCTGAAACGCTGTGCAATTAACTGCGATTCTGCCAAGTGCTTTTGCATAATTACAATTTATGCAGTGCTGAATTGCAATATATAATTTTTCTGTAGAGCAGTAAAGCTTCTTAATAAGATCTATGCCTTTCCTCCTACAACATTCACTTTTTCTCAGCAAATATCTTATTTGTGTCAAAAAACCTGTTCAAGTTTCATTCATTAGTACCAAATACATTTATCTTTCCAATAACTGCTGCCCAATGTTTCCCTGGGTCTTTATTCACCATATTTCCTCTGTTTGCTTGTTTTACTACCCTTTTCTGCTCCTCTGGAAATACAACAAGGCCTGGGAGACTTTTCTTTATGATCTCATCTTTGTCACCACTGTTGTGTCTTTTGTACTGCTCAGACAAACGCAAGAGTCAAAAGTAATTTTTTTTCTGCTGTTTGCTTTGCTGAAACTTCTTGAAGAATTAATTCCTGCGAGTCTGCAAGAATTACAACATATACACACAGCCCAAGGCAATCAGCTAACAGTACTAGAGTGAAGGCCTATCCATGATAACAGAATCTGATATGCTGCAACTACTTTAAGATCAGTCCAACTTCAGGTAGTTCTCTTGACTTACAGACATTTGTTTAGCAACTGTTCAAAGTTAGTTACTTACAACCAGTCCTCACACTTACGACTGTTGCAGCATCCCCACAGTTACATGATAAAAAATTCAGGCACATTACAAGTAACATGCATTTATGACTGTTGCCGCATCCCAGAGTCACATGATCATCCTTTGTGATCTTCCCAGCCAGCAAAGTCAAAGGAGAAAGTTGCATTTAATTAACAACTGCAGTGATTCATTTACACAAACATGTTTTTAAAAGGCCATAAAATTGGGATCGTCAGAGGCTTTTCAAAACATTTTTAACCACTTCTTCTGCTAAAGAGGTTGCAGAAAAAAATGCTTTAAAATCCTCTCTGATGATCCCAGCTGAGTTGCCTGATCGTCAGATAGGCTTTTAAAAAAATATCTGACGATCAGACAATTCAGCTGGGATCGTCAGAGAGGCTTTTTAAAAAATGCTTTGAAAAGTCTCTCTGACGATCAGGCAACTCAGCTGGCAAGATCAGAGAGACTTTTAAAGCATTTTTTTCCGCAACCTCTTCAGCGGAAGAGGTGGTTTAAAAAATGCTCTGACGATCCCAGCTGTGTTGCCTGATCGGCAGAGGCTTTTCAAAGCATTTTTTTTTGCATTTGCAGAAAAAAATGCTTTGAAAAGTTAAAAAAAAAAGTTGGCCATGCCCACCCAGTCACATTACGCCCCCACCAAGCCACGCCCACAGAACTGGTAGTAACAAATTTTACATTTCACCCCTGGGCCATAGTTCCCCACTCCTGATCTAGAGCACGTGTGTATTGTAGTGCAAGTGGGAAAAGGTCCCAAAACTTAATTGCCTCACTAAAACAATCTCTATGGCAGTGGTTCTCAACCTGTGGGTTGGGACCCTTTTGGGGGTCAAACAACCCTTTCACAGGGGTCACCTAAGACCATCGGAAAACACATACTTTCAATGGTTTTAGGAATAATTTTATGGTTGGGGGTCACCACAACATGAGGAACTGTATTAAAAGGTCACGGCATTAGGAAGGTTGAGACCCACTGCTCTATGGGATTCATCCCCACAGTGACTGCTAGATTCATCATTGTAGCATCTGATGCAACTGAAATTTTTGTCAAAATAGTGAAGTACACAGGAACAAAAGGAGTAGAGTCTGCGTTGTGACACATGACTTTGGAATCATTTGATTCCTATTGCCCCTTCTGCAGTTGCCTATACTGATCCTGTCACCAAGATGAAATGAAGGTTCAGAAGGTTCATTCCGTTTCATTAAAGAAAACAATCTACAGGGTTTTTTTTCTTCCTGGGTAGACAGGATCCTATAAACCTTGGTACTATTGATCTTCTTCACTCCATCATATTCCCTTGAAATCAAATATCTAACTGGGTATCTGCGCTCTAAGATTTCCACTGCAGGGTTCTGAAGGGCAATGACATATTTTCCACACACTGTAAATTTAAGCAGACCCTTCATGGGGGAAAAAAACCCCAACATTCTGTCTTGATTAATGAGCAATCCAGCTGTCACTAAATTTTCTCAGCAGGGCTTTCCAATAGGTAACAGAAAGGAAGGAAGGTCCTTATATCACATTAAGAGCATTAGGAGTATTTTGGAAACTTTTGTAAATGCTTTTATGAAATAAATGTCAAAAACTCTGACGGCGTGAGATACAGAAGAAACACTTGTATTAAGAGTTCGTAACAGCTGTATGGGGACACACACACACACACACACACACACACACAGAAGAAACTGTAATTCCTTTCTTTCTCATTAAACTATGACCTCACCCACATTTGCAAGAAAATAGCACAGGGTTTTTTGAGGCATCCAAATTAGCTTTATTAAAAAGATGTAATATCAATAAGAGATTACAGGGTCGTAAAAAGGGAGGGTTTTTTTTTATACTTATGGTTATTTTATCAACATCACCTGATGCTGACATCTGGTGAATCAATGGTTTGGTACTTAGGTACCCAAGTCAGATAGTGTCACTAGAATTGGCATTCAACTGCTCCCCATCACCACCATTTGCCTTTGAGTCCCTGAGCAAGAATGATGAAAGTAATAATAAGAGGAAGAAATATGTTGGTATTATAATTTTACTTATCGTATTTTTCGCTCCATAAGATGCTCCTGACCATAAAACGCACCTAGGTTTAGAGGAGGAAAACAAAAAAATAATAATCTGCCTCTGCCTCTGTCTCCCATCCAGTATTCATCTGGCTAGCGTCCTTGCAGCAAATAGCAAACAGCCTGGTCAGCTGCCTCCTCCGTGTCTGCTGCCTCCACCGGAGAAGGAGCCTTTGCCGCCAAGCAGCTGATTGGCGGTTGGATCGGCCTCCCGGAATACTGCCGATCAGCTGTTCACTGAGGTAGCAGAGATCACTGCCCCCATTTACCACTGTCACTGCCACCTGTCTCCCATATTCGCTTCATAACACACACAGACATTTCCACCCACTTTTGGGAGGAAAAGAGGTGTGTCTTATAGAGCGAAAAATACAGTAATTAGAATAATGATGATGATGTTATCCATTCAGTTGTGTCCAATTCTTGGCATTTCTATGGGCCCAATCTATCCATGCCTTCTGATCTTGCACTCCTTCTTTGAGTTGTTCTATGCTCTGGCCAGTGTCATGTTAATAGCATCCAGCCACTGTGTTCTTTGGCGGTCTGCTTTCCTTCTGCCACTAATTTTTCCAAGCATAATTGCTTTCTCCAGTGAATCCCCCACAAGATATGGCCAAAATAAATGAGATGCAGTTTTGTGATTTTAACTTATAATTTATAGTAATATATAGATATAGATATATAGAATAGTGCTGTAGCCTAGTGGTTAAGGTGCTCACCTTACACTTGGGAAGTTGAGAGTTCAAGCCTAGGCAGTGACAGATGTTTCTCTAACTGGGTGCAAAGAGAAAACATCTGCTTGGGAACCCTGTGTAGATGTCAGGAAGGGCACCTGGCCAGTAAATACTCAACTCCATTCAGTCACCCTAACTCCACCCTGATAAAAAGGGATTACAAGTTTGTAAAAAGAAAAAAATATAGATATATAATATAGATACTGTGATAATGTATGCTCTTTGTTATATTTATTTTGATTTCAGTAAAGTCCTAGATAACTTTCAGAGTTTCAAAGCAATATCAAAGATATTAAAATAGAGTAATACATAAAAATACTGTTACTTGTTTGTTTGTTTGCTTGCTTGATTGACTGATTGACTGATTTTTAACACACAATTCATTCAGAAACTCATGATGGTGTACAATGCCCTTCCTGTCTCTACCCTTCCTCTATCAATCCTCTGAGATAGATAAACTAAGAGCTGAGATAAACTGGCCCAAAGTTATTAGGCACATTATAAAAACAAAAATCAAGGTATTTGCTTGGTATCAAATGAACATGAAGCAAATGCCAGGTGAGCTACCTAGAAAAAGCTTTCCATAAATGGGGTGCTATTACTGAAATTATTATTCCCCTCATAAAACACGTTACCTTAGTTTGTTTGTTTGTTTGTTTGTTTATTATATTTCTATACCGCCTTTCTCCCGTAGGACTCAAGGCGGTGTGCAGTCAAGAAAAAATATAGATACACAAACATCATAAAATTGCTAATTAAAATTATTATTATAACATAGTTTGGCCCAATTAAATAGAACCTAAAATTAGATAACATTTTAAAAACATTCACATGTTCATATGTTTAGCCCCGCCTGTTGGAACATCAGAGTTTTGAGGGCACGGCGGAAAGCACGGAGATCAGGGATATTTCGTATCTCAGGGGGCAGTTCATTCCAAAGGGTTGGAGCCCTCACAGAGAAGGCCCTCCCCCTGGGAGTCACCAGTCGGCATAATTTGACTGACGGTACCCTGAGTAGTCCCTCCCTGTGAGAATGAACTGGTCGGTGGGAGGCTATTGGTGGCAAAAGACGGTCTCATAGGTACCCAGGTCTTAAGCCTAGTTGACCAAGGGATTATATAGATACTATATAGTGATTACATTGGTTCCCAATTTCTGCTGCACTACTAGAGCTGTCAGGCATGCTCACTATTTGCCATCTAAAAATCCCAAGATCCCTTTCAGTAATATTTTTATCTGCCTTAATTTGTTCTGCTCCCAGGAATGGTGCGATGGAGATTAATACTTATTGTTTTTACTATAATTATTATGTTTATAATAATTATGATTATTATTTTATTATTATCATGATTATTATTAAAATCAATGAGAAGGATTCATCTCCATTCCACAAATCAACGGAACAAATCAAGACAGATAAAAATATTACTGAAAGGGACCTTGGTATTAAGAAAACTGAAAAGTAGAGTTTCTGGATTTAGCCACCCTACTAAAAAACTATATTTTCTTCGGATTTGTGGTAACTAGATGTTGGCTGACCTTAGACCAATTTGCTCTCTTACTTCCATGCCAGAAATATTTTGAAAATACCACAGCAAGAGACTTCAAAGTTTGTAAATCTATGGGGTGCACTGTCTCATAAACACCTTATAAATAGCAGCATTTGAGTAACTTCCCATATGTAAATGTAACTCCAGTTATTGTTTTCCACCAAGGACCTATCAAGAAATAAATCGTACAGATGCTGCTTTTAAGAAACATAACATTATAATATATTGCTAGAGACCATCTTATTTTCCACAGCAGAGACAGGATGCTTTGTTCTACATGGATAATAGTCCATAAAACAAACATAGATAATGCCAGAATTAGATACGGCTTTGCTGTAACCTTATATGAAGAAGGCTTTTTCATGGAAAAAAAAAAGGTTCCTATTTTCTGTAATATTTTTCACAATGTGCTCAATTTCATCAAATTGGAAACAGCAGAGTTACCAAAGCACTCATATTAATGCTGATTTAATCTGCAAATGAGAAAAGAGCTTTGAAATAAATAAATCAGCTGGAATCTAAGGTTCATTCTATGATGGAAGGAAGAAAAGGGCAAGATTGCTTATTTTCATTGGAAAAATAATAATTGCAGTACTGGCTGTGCACAGCACAATGGAGAAAAATGTCATTTAAAAGCTTTTTTTAAAGACAGTTATTTATCTATCACTGTCAGGAAGCGATTGAATAATAACAGCACAAAGAATAAGAAATTCCAACGTCATTGAAGATGTGCTATAGGAATGAACACTCTAATTAAGAGGGAAAAAGAAAATACTGTGTTTAATGCAATGCTGTAAGATGTGTACTTGCTAATGTATTTATTTATTGAACTTGCATGCCACTCATCTTACCAGAGGTGACTCTAGGTCCGTGATGGCGAACCTATGGCATGTGTGCCAGAGGTGGCATCCAGCACCCTCTCTGATGGCACGCGAGCCATCACCACAGTTCAGCTCTGCTGCACATGCACATGCACCTCTCGCCATCCATATGGTCTTTGGGTCTCTGCTGCGCATGCACATGCAGGCGGGCAGGGCGCGTGCAGGGGGCCAGGAGGTGGGGCACATGCACAGAGCAGCATGTGCATGCATGGGGGTAGGGCATGTGCGGGGGCGCGTGGATGGGGTTGGGGCACATGTAAGGGGGTGGGGCGCATGCATGGGGCCCACACATGCATTGCATTTTGGGGGTTTGGGCATGTGCGCACGCATTCCCGCAAGCACACGCATGCTTTGGGAACTCGGTCCGGAAAAGGTTAGCCATCCCTACTTTAAGTGGCTTACAGACAGTCAATTAAAATGCACTATTAAACACTGATGGCTTATTGGTTAAAACACGCTGAGTTTGTCAGCTGACAACCGGGGTTCAAGACCTGTGCTGCGCGACAGGGTGAGCTCCCATTACTTGCCTCAGCTCCTGTCCACCTAACAGTGTTCTGTCCCCGTCTCCACACACACACAAACACAGCCAGCCGAGGGTTAAGAAAGCACTTGGCACGCACACAGGTCGTTATCTCAAACTTGGCAACAATATAAGCACCATCTGCCAAGAGCTTTACTTCAACAGATAACATAAAATTACATACGCATTGTAAATAGTCCAGCAAAACAATATTCCTTCGGCAGCTTCAGGCGTTGTTCAAGTGACTAGCCAGAGTTAGTTTTTGTTCGTCACAGAGTTTTACCAGCCACCACCCTCTCTTATATAGTCTCTGGGGTGTGGTCCAGTGACTCAGCTATAATCCCTAGCACGCCTCCTTAACTGCTGCAACCGTTTATCACGCCTTCATTGGCGTGCATCCAGGAACGACGGCTCTCCTTCCTCGCTCTCATCAGAGACACCTGGCTCCTGGCCAATCTCCCCTTCCTCGGCCGGTACCTGAGGCAGTGCCAAAGGGGAGGGGCCTGGAGAGGGAGGCCTGGCTGACTCCTCTCCCTCATGTTCGGAGCCTTCTTCCTCCAATGAGATAGGCTCAGAGGGCGGGGCCACAACAAACAGTTCAAAAGCCTGCATAGATACCACTGTGATGGGAAGGCAACAGCGTTCTGTGCACCTTGGCATATAGTTATGCTGGCCACATGACCATGGACATGTTTTCAGACAACACTGGCTCCCTTGGCTAAGAATCAGAGATAAGCACCGCCCCCTAGAATGGGACATTACTGGACTTTACTTTTACTTTACTTTTATTTGATTTGTATACCACCCTACTCCCGAAGGACTCAGGGCGGTGAACAGCCAACAATAAAATACATACATACAAAATTTAAACAGCAGAAATAAAATCAAATTAAATAGTATTGGCCCAGGCAGATTAAAACCCCAATCGATTTAAAACAGATTTAAACTTTGAAGATTAAAAATATTAAAAGTATTAAAAGAGGGAGAAAGTTAGGCCAGGCCCGCCTAGTGAAATAAAAAGGTCTTTAGAGCGCAGCGGAAGGTGCGTAGATCCAGACTCCTCCGTATCTCCGGGGGGGAGCTCGTTCCAGATAGGGCAGGGAAACCTTTACCTTTATAAAACATTAAAAAAATAAATGTGAATCATAAATTAAAATTCAATTAAAATCAAACTAACCAGGCTGGAGAGGAAGAGACAAAGTGCACACAGAAAGGAAGTGGGGTGTTATCTACTCCATTACCCACCCCCAAGTGCCATACTCCCATTGGAATCCCAATATAATTGTATACAGAAACCTAGAGGAAGAAAGTAATAAAACAATCTATGTAACATTTTTCAAAATACGTGCTTTGTCCTTTGATCTAGAATCATGGTGGACAAATTAAAAGTCTTCGGTGATACAACGACCAGAATAATGTTTATGAAATCTGACAGAGAAGCTGCAAAATGTTTTCTTCTGTATCTTTGAAATTTTCTATCTGATCTCTTGGAATGTACTCATTCAGACATAGGGGTTATTCCAAGTTATGGGGTTTTAACCTAAGCTGTTCCAAAGAGATGCATATCAAATTCAGACTGCTGCCTGGGGAAGTTTTCCAAGATCCACATATCATATATCCCTAAATAATACAGATCTCTGAATCAGCTAATGAAATTTAACTCTAATTCTTTATTTCTCTTTGAGTGCCTCTAAGAACCTTAATCTCTTTTCTGCCCAGCTTCTTGTCACTAACTTCACCAATATTCCCTTAAATCCCTAATCATTCACACAACAAGTAGCTATCAACATTTGGAAATAAAGCATTTAAACTGTACTACTAAATTTGAAAAGGGTAGTATGTAAAACTATTAACAGATTTTAGAATAATACAAAGTAAAGTATTCCGGCATGGAATTGAGGTTTATATATGACTGATGCAAAATTGTATATAGGAGCTAAATAAGAAATTATTTTTGCTGTAATAAAATCATATATGAATGTAGTTACCATTAATTTCTATTTGTGAAACAGAAACATATTTACATGGCACGGTTATGAGTTAGAAGAGATTCAGTGCTACATTACTTCTCTAATATAGTTAACAGCAATAGAATTTTGAACAGGTTGATAAGTAGTAGGATTATACCCGATATCTACTACTGAGCACGCCTAGAGAAAGGAAGCCAGCTAACTCAGTTTGTGGACATCTTCAAGTAACCACTTTTCTCTATATTTCATGTTTGGCCAGCTTGCAATGCCTTCCTCTCCCCTCCACCTTTGGTATTTTGTGTTCTTCTATTTATAAGAAAATAAAAAATAGAGGATAAA
The DNA here is from genome assembly GCA_022577455.1 of Arizona elegans. Lineage (NCBI taxonomy): Eukaryota > Metazoa > Chordata > Lepidosauria > Squamata > Colubridae > Arizona > Arizona elegans. The sequence continues at coordinate 63,377,124 of JAKOOJ010000008.1, forward strand.
TATACTCTCCTTTCTCCAGAGGATTTGAAAAGCCCCTAACTCCAAGTTGGCGAACCTATGGCACGGGTGCCACAGGTGGCACGTGGAGCCATATTGGTGGGCACGTGAGCTCAGCTCCAGCACGCATGCATGCGCCAACCAGTTGATTTTCAGACCTTCTGGGCCCACCAGAAGTCAGGAAACACACTGTTTCCGGCCTCCGGAGGGCCTCTGAGGGGGCGGGGAAGGCCGTTTTTGCCCTCCCCAGGCTCCTAGAAAGGCTCTGGAGCCTGGGGAGAGCGAAAAATAGGCCGACCGGGCCCACCGTGCCATCGCGTGCCAGAAGCAGAGGGAGCATGGGGGGGCGCATAAAATTATGGATGTGGGCACACATGTGTGTGACACCCCCCGCGCTCCCCCCGTTTTTGGCACACGATAGCAAAAGGGTTAGCCATACTGCCCTAACCCCAAAGGTTAGCCCACAATTCTTCAATATGGTGCACTGGAGTCCATTCAGAAAAAGCCAGGTACTGTGTTGGGTGCACTTGGACCCTTAGGACAATGTAGAAAGGCTATTCATTTTGCAATAGTATGCTTTTCAAATTAAAGGAGTTACGATATAGCAGGTCTCAATTTGTCGTGTTTCGAGTACTTTTTTTAAAAAAATCATCCTTCTCTACTAGCTCTAACAGCAGTTTGGTTTGCAGAAATCAATAAAATTGTGACATTTTATCGTGGGGAAAAAAGATTGCTGATTTCTACAAATCAAACTTGCTTTACATAACTAACTTACAGAATTGGACACTGAATAGGTCAACAGCCTAAATCAGTATGATGAAAAGCTACCTGCTATATTTGATGTGGGTTGCAATAGCTAAAGCACTTTTGAAATCTTGCCAAGAAAACTGCAGGGACATATCCAGTTGCCAGGAATTAGCACTGGCTCAAAGGCACAAATATAGAGAAAGTGGGGGGAAAAACTTATATTTAGATGCATAAATGTAATACAAACCACAATAATAGATTTCATGAGAAAAAATGAGGCAAAATCTAAAACATTTCAAGTCTCCTTGCCAGATTATGTCTCTTCTCCTAGGCTTGGGATAACCCCTATTAAAATCACTTCATTACCTATCTGTAATTAACTGAGAGTTTTTTCTATAAAACTGCAAAGCTCTGAGAAATTAATATAAGTGCAGTTATTTTGGACTGCATGCCTTTAAAACCTTTAAAAAACACTGCTGCCATGACTAATGGCTGCTCTGTTGCCTTTTTTTATCTGAAGTTGTAAGACGTTTTGTAACCTGTTACACACGAAACTGCCATCATCCTAAATATCCTTCTTCTCTGGAGTTTTAATCTAGGGTAATAACATGAAACTGCTGATCAAACATTTTAAAAGAAGGTGTGGAATCAAGACACAAATGGCAGGAGGAAATAGAACATCAGAAAATATGACTGTTCATATATAGCTCAGGACATGATCTTGTGTTGGGAGAAAAAAATTTTCCTCACTTTCCAGCAATAAGACAAGAATACGAACTACTGACCTTTCAAATGAATTAATTTATCAGACAGACAAATGTGAAGGGGATTTGGAAGCCACAGAGGAAATTGTTAAAAGTTATATTTATGGCCTAAGATAAGGCTGTCAGGATTATAAAAACTGCACACTGTAAGGGAAGAGGACGATGTATTTATCTGCTTGAAGCAAGACACAAATTCGGGGCTAGTAACCCCATGGAACCCCATTATCTTCCACAGAAATGCAGTTTTGCCCAAGGACGCAAACTTTATAACTTTAGCAGCTGTAAACTGCAGTTTTATTAAAGTCAGAAATAGAGATGCAAAAGAGTTTTGTCACAAGGAATGCTGGGAGTGTATGTGGACATCCTGTTAGCAGCAGATTTCATACCAATGGCAGCACTACCATCAAAGGACATTTGTTAATGTTAGTTTTTCCACCCCTAATCAAACAAACCATAGAGGGAGGAAAAAAGCAAGGAACAAGATGGAATATCGTTAAAAGTTACTGCTAAAATTAGCAGTAGCTGTATTAAAGAAACAGCTTACATCAGGGAAATGTTTTTCACTAACGAAATGCATGAATCATACGACAAAGGCAGGCTAATTTACATGCTATATTTTTAAATAAGTTCTTCATCCTGCTAAAATGGAGAGCAATTTGAATGTGATTTTTATTCAATTTATATAGCTCTTCCTAGATAAGTGTACCAAGTTTGACATAAAAAGAAGACCTCAGTCAAAACATTTTTATGTCCATGCCTTATTTCTAATATTTCCAAGTAGGACCAGGCAAGAGAGTTACTCCTGCCTTACGTATGAACAGAGGCCTATCCAGTACATTTTTCAGTATTGGAAGTATTTAGATGAGTCATTCAAGACAATCAGACAAATCTGTTTAATATTGATAATGAAGAATTACTTCAGTATTTTATTTCCCCTTATCCAATGAATGCAAAACAATGGACAAAAAAAGCTTACATTTACATAGAATGCAAATGAGGAGAAAGGGGACTTTGCTCCTTAGCGCCCCCCCTCCCCAGGTTCATAAGAATGCTATGGAATCAGAGGGTTATTATTTGTAGATTAAAAGCCTAGAAATGGTTCTTGTACTAGTCCAGTTTATCAGGTTGAAGGCTGGACAGGTGCTCCTCATTTGAACCTGGAACCTGAAGTGTTTCCTATCTGCAAACCTATTTTGCTGCTAGCAACTATTCATTTCAGTGGAAACTGCATGAATCCTCTTCCATTTGTTTTGTGGGGGTGTGAAATAAATGTTCATCTGTATCTTGGAAGAGGAATACAGGTAAAGAAAGCTGACTCTGAAGGAGAAAAAGGTTTCTGAGAGGAACCTAAGAATTTATTTTTTGTATCTGTTGTGCTAAAAACTGAATGCTGTATTCATAGCACAGCTGTTTATAAAAGAAAATGGTATCTTAACATGTAATGTGACATGTCGATACACACCTCTTTACAAGAGAATAATTTCCTACAGATTAGCTAGCAGGAAACAATTTTGATTCATGAGCAGATTTAAGGATAAGAAGAAAACACCCATTTGCCCAGCTGTTTAAAGTAGCCTGTAAAGGTCTCTCTCTCTCTTTTATTTTTTTTAAATAGTCCCTCTGGGAAGCTAGTCATGAAGAGATCCATTGGGTAAGAAGGTCTAAACTTGAAATGCCACCCTGGTGTTTCCCCAACCACATCTACTGACACGCCATGTTTCATCCCTGATTCACTGGGACAGATTAGCTGGAACCCAGGTGGCATAGTGCTTAGAAACAGTATTGTAGGCTAACTCTGAACACAGCCTGGAGTTTGATCCTGACCGGGCTCAAGATTGACTCAGCCTTCCATTCTTCCAAAGTTGGTAAAATAAGGACCCAGATTATTGGGGGCAATATGCTGACATTGTAAACCACCCAGAGAATACTGTAAAGCACTATGAAGTGGTATATAAGTGCTATTGCTTTGCTAACAAATGGTAGGCAAAATCTCCCTTGGCCATCTCACTTACTTTTGTTGAAGCACTGCAGCACAGACCATTTGCTGCCCAATCAATTTGCAGGTAAAATAAACCCATTTTGCTGTATGAAACAAGACTGAGTCTGCTGACTTATAAGGAGTTTTTGCATGTAACAAATGCAAAAGATTCCAAAAGGAAGACAATCAGGTAGATAAATATGTTTTCTTTTATCTTCCTAGAAGATGGGCCCAAAGGGTATGTAGGACCTAAATACATTTGTTCAAGTCTTGGATGTTTGTTTCATGCTTGTTTTGTTCACAGCTATTCCCATTCTTAGCTCCAAGATTTATTCTACATTCCTAAATAATTCTACATAAAATCACTGCCCACTCACATTTACTAAACTCAGTCTTAGATTTCTCTTTATTCCAAACACAACATTTAAAAACATAAAATGTTACAATAGTCTTCTACTAAATATTATACACCCCCTACAGACATGATCCCTTATTTTGTTGGGAGCATCCATTCAACCTCATGCTAGTCAGATGCTATTGATGACTGACAATTCAGTTCCCATGTTTAAATCTGCTCTTTGTCACCCTGCCTGTAAAAAAAACAGCTCCTTTTATTTGCATTAGTCTCTATGCTAAAGTCCTTGAATTCAGGAAGTGCCACAGATTTTACATATCAGCAAATCTTCCTCTTCAAACCACAAAATGGAAGATTGCTTTCAGCACATTAAAAAGGTCAAGACAATCAAAAACAAACATTTGCAAAGGCAAAGTCAGTACACAGAATTACTGCAGAAATTAATTGGGTATCATAGTTCTTCTCCTTTTAAAGATTGCAATGCAAAGAGTGAGATGGATGTGAATTGAAAAGTCTGCCTGGGGCCACTTGAGAGGGATGAAATGCTAGGTAAACAGAATGGTCTTAGTGCTTGTGCATATATATATATTCTTCTTGGAAGTACATTTCCTGGCTGTTCTTTTCCTTTCATTCTTACTATTTATTTCCATCATTTCCATCATTATTTTAATGTAATATCACCTAACTTGGCATTGTGAGGAAAATAAAACAGCTCCCACCCTGTCATTTTCTGAATAAATCACAATTGGCTGGGTTCACCCATTGCATCAAGCACGTCATCTACTACCTGGGCACTGTCCAGATATGTTCACTAATTCCCAGAATTTGTAGCTAACATTACTAATTTTTTTTATTAAAAGTTTTTTTTTAATTTTTTAAACAAACAAACATTTAATACATCAGTCATTCCTTCCGTGTGACATCTCGGTGTTGTCTCCAATCAGTCTTCTTTTTGTTATTTCTTCTGTCTTCATTCTCATCCAATCAATTACAACAATTCATCACTAACAAAATATTCTGATTATAGCATTTTTATACATAACTATTAATTTACTTATTTGTATCTCTTTTCTAACCAATAGTAGAGTTGATTCCATATCTTAAAGTATTCTGAATCTTCTCTTTCTTCAATCATCATAGTCAATCTATTCATTTTTGCACAACCTAAAAAAAATTTAATTACTTCTCCTTCCAAAGATATGTTCTCTGCTTTCCAATGTTGTGCATAAACAATCCTTGCAGCTGTTATTACATGTATAATCAAATAAATATTTTCTTTGCTAATTTTTTCTGGCAGGATACCCAGTAGGAACAGTTCTGGTTTTAAATCAATACATTGTTGTATCATTTCTTCCAGCCATATCTTAATTTTATTCCAATAATTTTTAGCTTCTGGACATGTCCACCATATATGGTAATAAGAATCTGGTAACTGGTGACATTTCCAACATAGCTAACATTACTATTGTTGAGACGTTTAAAGAATATCAAAGTGTCTGCTTTAAGGTATAATTCATAAAACAAAATAACTTGCTTCAGAAAATATAGTAGACCAAATAAACTGCCTGACAGCTTAGCACAATCCATAAATACAAGTGCTGTTAGAAAACAGAAATCAGAAGGGAGGGAGGGGGAGAGAGAGAGAGAAAGAGAGAGAGGGAGAGAGGGAGAGAGAGAGAGATGCTATGTAATCATGGTTCAAAAAGTGCTTCTTTCAGCAAATCGTATCATTTGGGAATAATTTACTTTTTTATTGGCTGCTTTCTCTTATTTATTTTTTTGGGTTTAAAACATTTCATTTTTTTCATTTATTTTTGAACTATTTTCACTGAAAAGCTCCAGTCCATTAAAACAAAAAACAAATAAACAATGTGAACAATAATTGAAACATATTAGAAAGATTGACCTGTAAAGTTACATTTTGCCAAATGCAGATTACATTGAGGATTCACAATTTGGATGAAAAGCAATTGCAAGTTAGACAGACAGAGAGATAGACATCTCCTTATATCCTAAGTGTTTTCATGGAGATATTTTATGCAATGTGTGCATCTGCTTGTGTATGTTTGTGCATGCATGTTTGCTTTCACATTCCCTGATGTGCAGTGATGCAGAAGTCTAAATCACAACTTCATCTCCATTCCAGGTACTACTGAGACAACTCCATTCAATTTTCCGAGCAACATTTTTTTCCAAAAGTGATTTGCCTTATTTCTAGGGCTAAGAGACAATGACTTGTGCTAAGTCTGTCAGCTGGACTAAACTAAGGCAGGACCTGAACTCACAATCTCCCCATTTCTAGCCTGATGAATGTTGGACATTTGATGTCCAACAGATGCATGGGGCACCAAGGTCAACAAATGCTGCTCTCAATATAAATGTATATGTCAGGGTAATGATGATTTAAAGCTGACTAGCCAATGTAAGGCTAATGCAACTGTATATCTGATGAAATGTAAGGCTGATGCAATGAGAATGAATCAGCATTGGTATAGCCAGTTTAAGACTCTGAAGGGATCCACGCAAGTCTTTTACCCCTTTAAGAGGTGTTTATAAATTTCAGTCAGGAGAGGGCGTATTCTCTCTCCTTGTGTCCAGTATTCATTGCTGAGTTCTCCGTGTAGAGTTAAGAAGAAGATTGATTGCTTGTAAGGTATTTGCCAACCACATATATTTCTGTATTTGTCTTGTATATAAACCACTGTTAAATGTCTAAGTCTCTGTGTGCTGTGTTTTGCTCCTGGGTTGTCTCCTAAATGTAGTCACGCTGCAAATGCTCTAACAGTATATTATTTCATTTAGTTCAACCAGGATGGCTAGATTTCAGTGCCTCTTCTTATTTCGCTAGATTTTTCCTTGCATTAATGGAAACAAGTGAACGTAGGGATGTAAGGGAAAAGAAGGAAAAGTTTCATCTCTTAAATGCCCTTTTTCTAATGAAAGGTGTTCTTTGTTTTAAAATGTGTTTTAATATTTCCCATCCAGTTTAGGGCAACAGATCTAGATAGTAATAATCTAGAAATCCATTAGATGGTAGCAAAGAGTTCCCTGTGTCTCATTGCTGCCATCTAACTGCTAAATAAATTGTTGTAGCCTATATCTGACCTACACTCTAAGGATTCCTTCTTGATTTTAGTTCTTAATTCTATGCATTGCTAATCTGTGTGATGAGTCACAAAAACTGCAGACTGAAGCATCTTTCCTAAACTATATCCATACAAGCTGGCTAATCCATAGCAACTATAAAACCTTCCCTGTTTAGATTGGCTGGGCCTGGAATAACAATAGCCTTTTCAAGTCTGGGCTGCATCACCACAACTCAATTTTATTAATAAGAAAATTTATTAACCCTCTTTCTTCATTAAAAACTAATCTCACTTGAATGTCTTTTAGCACTGTCCCTTAAAAAAATCTTGCATCTATTTTATCTTTTCTTTCTTGGATTCTTTTGTGAAAGGCAGAATGTGGACATAACCCTGGAAAATCATAGAATAGCTATATATGAAAAAGGTAATATACATCCCGTGTCTGTGTGTAAAATGATTATAGCAAATGAGGCCTGCTGTGTATTGGAAAATGACTGGGGGTGATTTCTAGTTTATTTTGCACCCAGCACACTCCCAGCCAATCGCTGTATCCAAATCAGAGCAAAAACACATGGTACTCAGTTCAATTAGAAAAAAGTATAGCTCAATATTTATTTACACTGTGTGCACAATTATTAGGCAAGTGAGTGTTTTGACCATATCATCATTTTTATGCATATTTTCTATTGCCAAGCTGTATACACTTGAATGCTTATTGGATATAAGCATATCAGGTAAAGGGTATTTGTGTAATGAGAGAGGATGTGACCTAAGGAGATCAACACCTTATATCAAGGTATGCATAATTATTAGGCATACCTAATTAGTCATTTTCCTCAGGCAAAATGGGCCAAAAAAGAGATTTAACTGATTCTAAAAAGTCAAAAATTCCAAAAAGTCTTTCAGAGGGATGCAGCACTGTTGAAATTACTAAGATATTGGGACGTGATCACAGAACCATCAAACGTTTTGTTGCAAATAGGCAAACAGGGTCACAAGAAATGTGTTGAGAAAAAAAGACACACATTAACTGTGAGAAGAATCAAATATTATTATTATTATTATTATTATTATTATTATTATTATTATTATTATTATTATTATTTATTAAATTTTTATACCGCCCCCTCTCCCGAAGGACTCGGGGCGGTGAACAGCCAGAATTAAAAACACACAATACAAATATTAAAATACATTAAAACAAAATTAAATTATCCTAGGCTTCTCCAATTTAAAACCCCGTTACCCATAAAATTCACCCAATTAAAAATTTTTAACCCAGCCCGGCTTGCTGAAATAAAAAAGTCTTCAGGGCCCGGAGGTCCGGGATTAGTCGTATCCCTGGGGGTAGCTCATTCCAGAGGGCGGGTGCCCCCACAGAGAAGGCTCTCCCCCGGGGGGTCGCCAGCCGACATTGCCTGACAGACAGCACCCTGAGGAGACCCTCTCTGTGGGAGCGTGTTGGCCGGTGGGAGGTTATCGGAGGCAGAAGGTGGTCTCGTAAATAACTGGGTCCTAAGCCATGGAGCGCTTTGAAGATGAGAACCAACACCTTGAAGCGCACTCAGAAGACCACTGGAAGCCAATGCAGCTCGCGCAGGAGAGATGTCACGTGGGAGCGCCATGTCGCCCCCATAAGTACCCGCGCGGCCGCATTCTGCACCAGTTGGAGCCTCCGAGTGCTCCTCAAGGGGAGCCCCATGTAGAGAGCATTGCAGTAGTCGAGGCGGGAAGTAACGAGGGCATGAGTGACCGTGCATAGGGAGTCCCGATCCAGAAAGGGGCGCAACTGGCATATCAGGCGAACCTGATAGAAAGCCCCCCTGGCCACGGCCGTCATATGCTCTTCTAAAGACAGCCGTGCGTCCAGGAGGACACCCAAGTTACGCGCCCTCTCCGTGGGGGCCAATGTCTCGCCCCCGATAGTCAGCGATGGCACCAGCTGACTATATCGGGACGCCGGCAGCCACAGCCACTCAGTCTTGGAGGGATTGAGTCGGAGCCTGTTCCTCCCCATCCAGACCCGCACCGCCTCCAGGCACCGGGACATCACGTCAAGGGCATCGTTGGGGTGGAGATGTACAGCTGGGTGTCATCAGTGTACAGATGGCACTGCACCCCAAAACCACGGATGATCTCACCCAGCGGCTTCACATAAATGTTGAACAGGAGAGGCGAGAGGACCGACCCTTGTGGCACCCCACAAACCAAGTGCCTTGAGGTCGACCTCTGCCCTCCAGCCAACAAAGACTGCGACCGGTCGGAGAGATAGGAGGAGAACCACCGTAAAACAGTGCCTCCCACTCCCAACCCCTCCAACCGGCACAGCATGATACCATGGTCGATGGTATCAAAAGCCGCTGAGAGGTCTAATAGGACCAGAACAGAGGAGCAACCTCTGTCCCGAGCCCTCCAGAGATCATCAACCAACGCGACCAATGCCGTTTCCGTGCTGTACCCGGACCTGAAGCCGGACTGGAACGGATCTAGATAGACGGTTTCATCCAGGTACTGCGGGAGCTGTCGCGCAACCACACTCTCAACAACCTTCGCCAAGAAGCGAAGGTTGGAAACTGGACGATAGTTTGCTAAAACAGCTGGGTCCAGAGAGGGCTTCTTGAGGAGGGGCCTCACCACCGCCTCTTTCAAGGCGGGAGGCAAAAACCCCTCACTCAAGGAAGCATTTATAATCCTCTGGAGCCAGCCTCGCGTAACCTCCCAGGTAGCCAGCACCAACCAGGAGGGACACGGGTCCAATAAACATGTGGTTGCGTTCAACCTCCCCAGCATCCTGTCCACGTCCTCGGGAGTCACAGGGTCAAACTCATCCCAGATAACCGTCTCAAGACAGACCTCGGACAAGCCGCCTGTACCCACCCAGTCAGAGTCCAAGCCTTCCCGAATTTGAGTGACTTTATCATGCAGATAATGCGCAAAATCCTCAGCACGACCTTGCAAGGGGTCTTCCCGCGCTCCCAGATGGAGAAGGGAGCGAGTCACCCTAAACAAGGCAGCTGGGCGATTTTCTGCCGACGCGATAAGAGCGGAAAAGTAATTACCCTTCGCCGCCTTTATCGCCACTAAGTAGGTCTTGATATAAGACCTCACTAGTGTACGGTCAGATTCGGAGCGACTGGCCCTCCAACTACTCTCTAGGCGTCTTTTCCGGCGTTTCATCCCCCTCAGCTCCTCGGACAACCAAGGAGCTGGGCAGATTCGGCGCCGGGTCAGAGGCCGCAAAGGCACGACCCGATCTAAAGCACCAGCGGCCACCCTATCCCAGGCGGCCACCAGGTCTTCCGTCGAGTCGCGCGCCAGAGTCTCAGGAAATGGCCCAAGCTCCATTCGGAACCTATCAGGATCCATCAGGCGCCTGGGGCGGAACCACCTGATCGGTTCTGCCTCCCTGCGGTGGGGCATAGCGGTCAGGAAGTCAAGTCTAAGGAGAGAATGGTCTGACCATGACAAGGGTTCAATAACTATATCTAAGCCATTCAACCACTGACCAGAGACGAAAACCAAGTCCAGCGTGTTTCCTCCTATGTGAGTGGGGCCCTGAATTAACTGGGTCAGGTCCATGGCCGTCATGGAAGCCATGAACTCCCGAGCCACCTCAGATGCTTCACCGATGGACGGCAGGTTGAAATCCCCCATGACTAAAAGCCTGGGGGTATCAACCACCACCCCGGCTATAACATTGAGGAGCTCGGGCAGGGTCGCTGCCACGCAGCAAGGAGCCAGGTACGTAACCAGCAGGCCCATCTGCCTCCCATGGCCCCACTTCACAAGGAGAGACTCACAACCGGCTATCTGAGGTACAGTGGCCTCCCTAGGATCAAGACCTTCCTTTACAATAACCGCCACCCCCCCCCACCCCTACCCTGGGCCCTTGGCTGATGAAATGCGCGGAAACCCAGTGGGCACATTTCTACGAGGGGGACCCCCCCTCCAGGCCCAACCAGGTCTCAGTAATACCTGCCAGGTCCGCTCCCCCCTCCTGGATCAGCTCACAAATGAGGGGGGCTTTATTAACCACGGACCTGGCGTTGCACAGCATCAGCCTAAGACCCAGGCTCTGAGACTCTGGACAACCCAGGGAACGGGAAGAGCCTTGGGGGCCGGAGCATGTCACCACTTGAAGACAGCGGATACGTGCCCCCACAACATGATATGGCCCCCTGCTCCCACCATACCTGCCCCTCCCACCCACGGTCCTGATGACATCGCCCTCCTCCCTACCAACACCAACCCCCTCCGATCCCTGCTCCGCACCTCCCCTAGCGTGACCCTGTGCCGGGCCTGGCCCCCTCCCCAACAAATCACCCTCCCTATCCTTTACCAAACAACCCTCCCCCCTCCCAAAACCCCTTAAAAGATTGGCAAATGACAATTTAAAAAAACCCCTATGAAGCTATCAGGAACTCAATATCTTCCAGTGCTGTCATATTCCAGAACTGCTACATACCTGGAGTGCCCAGAAGAGCAAGGTGTTCAGTGCTCAGAGACATGGTCAAGCTAAGGAAGGTTGAAATCCAACCATCACTGAACAAGACACATAAGTTGAAACTGCAGGACTGAATCAAGAAATATCTGAAGACAGATTTTTCAAAGGTGTTATGGACTGATGAAATGAGAGTGACTCTTGACAGATCAGATGGATGGGCCCATGACTGGATCAGTAATGGCCACAGATCTCCACTTCAACTCAGATGCCAGCAAAGTGGAGGTGGGGTACTGGTATGCATTGGTATTATTAAAGATGAGCTAGCTGGACCTTTTCGAGTTGAAGATGAACTCAAAATCAACTCCCAAACCTACATCCATTTTTTAGAAGACACTTTCTTCAAGCAGCGGTACAGGAAAAAATCTGCATCTTTCAAGAAGACCATGATTTTTATGCAGTGCAATGCTCCATCACATGCATTGAAGTATTTCACTGTGTGGCTAGTCAGTAAAGGCCTTAAGGATGAAAGAATAATGATATGGCCCCCTTCTTCACCCGACCTAAACCCTATTGAGAACTTGTGGGCCCTTCTTAAACAGGAGATTTATGGTGAAGGAAAGCAGCACACCTGAACAGTGTCTAGCTGTGGTTGCTGCTACACAAACAGTTGATTGTCAACAGATCAAGAAACTGACAGACTCTATGAATGGAAGGCTTATGACTGTTATTTAAAAGAAGGGTGGCTATATTGGTCACTGATATTTTTTTTTTTTTAATGTCAGAAATGTTTATTTGTAAATTTTGAGGTGTTTGCTTATTATTGTCACTTTAACAGATGAAAATAAATGAGATGGGAAACTTTTCATTTTTCATTTAGTTGCATAATATATTCTGCACACTAATAATTGTCCAATAATTGTGCACACATAGATATTCTCCTAAGAAAGCCCAAACTCCACTTTTACTTTCTTAAACATTCAGGTTTGCAGTTTCTTAACATTTTGGATTGACCAAGAGCACTGTAGTAGTTCAATAATAAAAATTAATCCTTAAAAATACAACTTGCCTAATAATTGTGCACACAGTGTATTGGAGGCAAGAGATACGTAGATTTTGGGGTTTTTTTAATGTTGCGGAAGTCCCCTGAGGAATCTGGAATACAGATCTTCGGTCTTTGGACTAGATGCACTCAGGGATCTTAAATCTTCAATAAGCACAGCTCTGAAGTGTGTAGAGTGGAAGGCTCATCACTACTTTATAGATGTTTTCAGCATCAGTCACACAATTGCCATATTTGCTACCAGCAAAATGCAGGATTGTGCTGGTAGCCTTACAACCCAATCAATAATGGCATTTGTTGGTTCCTTCCTGGGGACAGAGGATTAAAAAATATATATCCAGGTATTTGAAGGATTTATTTTGTTCTATAACATTCTGGTTGATTTTCCAGCAAAGTGTATGCTGGCCAGTCTTTTGGTAAAAGACCACTACTTCTGTCTTAAGTAAGTGGTAGTTTTTCTTCTCTACCATATGAACCTAAAGCTTGTCGGCTCAATATTTTTATTATGGAAAGAATAGCTGCAACATCAGCAAATAAGAGGACTAATGTGAGTTTATTAGCCAGTCTAGGGGGATAGAATTCACTATTTTTCAGAGCTTGAGTTATAGAATTGATTTTTTTTTCTTCGTAGCTTTTTCCACAACTGCAGAGTCTGCTTTTTTTCATTTCAACCAAGTGTTGACCCATTGGTTGTGGTATTGACCAAGCTTGTCATCCAAATCTTATGTCATAGAGAATGACTGGCCCAAAGTTTCCCAGACGGCTTTCATGCCTATAATGTGACCATGATGTAACTGCAGAAAAAAAAGTGCAACCAGCCTGCCTTCCATTGAGATCCTGTATATTGCACAAACCAAAAAGGGGGCTGTGAAAATATCTACAGACCTCTCACATTCTGGACATAAACTGTTTCAACTTCTTCATTCAAGACGACGCTTATAGGCATTGCGCACCAAAACAACCACAGACAAAGACAGTTTTTTCACCCATGCTGTCACTTTGCTAAACAAATAATTCCCACAACACTGTCTATGCCCTAGGATGTCAAACCACCTAGTAGGGCTATATTACCCATTAACCTTCTCATCTTTTCATTTTTCCTATTACCTATTTCCATAGCTTCTTATGACTATAACTTTGTTGTTTGTATCTCATGATTTATATTGATTGCCTTTAGTATCCTATTATGATTTATGTTGTTTGCTTATTTAGTATCCTAGGACTATCCCTGAGTTTGCATCTTATGATTTATGATGGTTGTATTTTATTATGATGATCCTGATTTATCACTTGTTGCTTGTATGTACACTGAGAGCTTATGCACCAGAGACAAATTCTTGTGTGTCCAATCACACTTTGCCAATAAAGAATTCTATTCTATTCTATTCTATTCTATTCTATTCTATTCTATTCTATTCTATTCTATTCTATTCTATTCTACTCACAGTCTCCTAGTTTCTAGCCTGGTGCCTTAACCACTTGATCAAAATGGTTCTCTTTTATATAGTAATAATTGGAATTGATATAGGAGTTTAAAAGAATGGAAGTAAGTATATACTCTTACTTCATTTCTTTTTGAGTCGGGATTGACACTAAAAGATATTCTAAAGTATATTGATCTGCAGTAAGGCAATTCATAAACTTTCATTAAAGGTGAATATAAGGTGAGGGCAACTCAAGGAAAATCACCTAGATCACCACTGAACTAGCATGCAAAATGCACAATTCAATCCAAGCCTCAGGAAGGATCAAAGTAGTTGGTCTAAGAAGAGCCTTGATAGTACAGTGGTTTAGTGAACCCTGTTATTAACACAGCTGCCTGCAATTTCTGCTGGTTCGAATCTCTCCAAGGCTCAAGGTTAACTTAGCCTTCCATCCTTTCTAAGGTAGGTGAAATGAGGACCCAGTTTGTGGGGGCAATAAGCTGACTTTGTATAAAATATACAAAAGAATGAAGGCTATTGCTTAACGCATTGTAAGCCACTCTGAGTCTCCGGAGAAGGGCGGCATATAAAACAAATTAAAAAAAAAAAATCTTTTAAAAATGAATAAGTTACTTGCATGTCAGGATGCTAAAGAATTCTGATATTTGATTTTTTGAGCAAATTTAGCCCAGTTATCCAACTGGGCAGCCTTTTTCTTTTATCCTATAAAAGTTGATCTTTAAAATCTAACATTAGCTGCCACATATAATAGTCATTAATAAGCCCTGATGTTAGATGTTAGATGTTCATGTATAGAAGTATAGCTTCTAAATCACAGGAAGTACAGAAGTAGTACTAGACCTAAGATTACAGCCCTAATTGGACCAGAGTTTGTCACTAAGCAAAGCAGTAATTAAGCAAAACATTACATGACCATATCACTTAGCAACAGCAGTCCCAGCAGTCTAAATTGGGGTTATTAGGCCAGGCTCCTGTGGTCATTAAGTGAGGACCTCACCCCGCCCAGTACAACCCTGAAATGAGAGGTACAAAAGAAGTTCTGGGAAACAGATTTTTGCATCCCTTAAAAGCTTCATATATTAAACTTCAAATGGCAAGCATTTAGAGCATCTAGAGATACGGCAATAATTCAGGCAAACCATAAAATAGGTAGTAATACAGCCTGCAATCTGACTTATGTCTCCATCATTCCTAATCAAGCAACAACAAGAAGTATGGTTTAGACATATGAAGGCTACCAGGTTTTGTGAACCCAGCCAGATAAGTTTTTAGATTTACCTCCAAATTATCCTTAGAAGAATATTATCCTGAGGCAAATACAATATCCTAGAACCCAAAGCAAGTTACAACTGAACACCCAATGATCTGAAGGCTATGCCAAATGAATGTACTCTATTTTACTTGATGCCAAATGAATGTACTCTTGTCAGAGATGGGTGTTAGAAATTTAATCAAGATGATATATTCACTGTCATTTTATTTCATCTTTATTTGCTATGGCATACACTAGGGAATATGTAAAAGCTCTCATGTATCTACTCCCATTCAATGTTCTTCCCATCTCACTAAATTTTGGAATACATCACAGTAAGTAATGCACCTTTTGTAAACTAAAGCATGAAAGGTTCCTTATTGTGCAGATATCAGAACAAGCAAATGAAATGACATTCATAAAATTAAGCTCTATTTAAAGGCATTTATTGGTTTGGTGTGTTTGGCAGATAACAGAAATTATGTGCATGCCAGTTATTATTCGATGTATGATATTTACCACTGCACACAACCTAAAAATACGTTTTAATTTTTCTGATTGGTATATCTTCAGAACTGTCTACAAAGTTGACTGAAGTATGAATAAAAGTAATCATCTCACTATGGAATGTACTAATTAGCATGCAACAAGAAATGTCAACCCATGTAGAGAAAACACAATGATATTCTCTTTGACAATAGAAAAATTTATTTCAATTTATGAGCATTTTAAAATATTGAGAATTGTTGTGTTATCAGTAGACGAAATTGCTAACTGAATACATTTGCATTTTAACAACTAGTTGAACAATATTTTCACCCTTGTGCATGGTCAAATTATATAGGCACAACTATTCCAGGATGGAGTACTTGTAAAGGTACAGTAAAGTACCTTTACTGATGTACTTGTCTTCCATTTCCATATGTTGTTAAAGATGGCAAACCTGCCTGAAAAAAGAAATGGCAACTCTCATTCAGCACTACAAACATACATAAATAAAAATCAATATTCAGGCTATTTCATTGAATGGATTTATATTTTAGTATTTCTTTTATTTATTTATATTTTAATCTCAAGATTATTTCAGATGACTTGACCTTAAGATTTTGACATGTGTCTGATAATTCTTAAAGAACTTAGGGCTGAAATTTCTGGTTTCCTAGCAAAATAAGTAATTGTCACTCAATTTGTGCTTATTAACCAATTAAATATCAATTTTTAAGTAAGAAATCCAGAAAACAACTGAGAAATTATATACCAGTTATCTTAAATTAATTGAAATAATACAATAATTAAAACAATTAAAAAAAACAACAGCCAAGTATCTAGATGAATAAGCCTTGCTGAAAGAAAATAAGCATAAATTCCAAAATGTTTTAGTGATTTTTTTTAAGAATATGAACAGCATTATGCATGGATTTTCAAAATAAACTTTATCATATTTCTTATCAAAAACTCTTGACAAGTATACTTAATGGTCAGCAGGTAAGACAATCTTTCCTTTCACAGATAATTAATTAAAAAACTAAAAGCAAAGAGAGCAATAAATGGGCAATTTACAGTACTCACTGGAGGCATGTAAAAAATGGTATCTGTGTTGGGTCTAGTGCTTTTTAACTGTAGGAATAAGCAAAAAGTTGACAAATTTTCAAAGAACACTAAACTACTCAAGGTGCAAAAACGAAAGTATGAAGACTTCCAGAAGGAGCTCTTTAAATTGGACTACTAGTTCACTAAATCACAAATTCAACTAAATAGCAATAGCAATAGCACTTAGATTTATATACTGCTTCACAGTGCTTTACAGCCTTCTCTAAGCAGTTTACACAGTCAGCATATTGCCCCCAAACAATCTGGGTCCTCATTTTACCGACCTCAGAAGGATGGAAGGCTGAATCAACCTTGAGCCAGTGAGAATCGAACTGCCAAACTGCAGATGGCCAGGCAGCCATCAGTAGCCTGCAGAACTGCATTCTAAACACACAAAAAGAGCTAGTTTGATGTAGTGACTAAAGCACCAAGCTAGAAACAAGGAAACTGTGAGTTCTAGATCTGCTGTAGGCACAAAGTCAGCTGACCTAAGGCCTGTCATTCTCTCTGTCCTAAGAAGCAGCAGTGGCAAACCACTTCTGAAATATCTTGTCAAGAAAACCACAGGGACTTGTCCAGGCAGTCACCAGGAGTCAACACTGACCTAAAGGCAAACACACACAAAAGATTGCAAGCAAAAAAACTACATTCACTATAAATTGATGGGATTGTCCAAGAAAAAGATTTTGGAGCCATGGCAGATATTTCAATGATGTTGTTGTGTCTGTATATAGCAACTGTGAAAAAAGCAAACTCCATGCCAAGAATCTTTAGAAAAGAGATAGAAAATAAATCTGTCAACACCGTTATGTTACACATACCCATGGCATGTCTGAATATAATCTTAATCACCACATCTGAAAAATGATAAAATAGAACTGGAAAAGGTATAGAAAAAGGCAACCAAAATTATCAGGAGACTTAAATACTACAAGAAAAGCTAGAATGTTTGGAACTCTATTTTATAAAAAAGCCAAATAAGAAACATGATTGAATGTATAAAACTATGCAAGGCATGGACACATTCCTCTCAAAACAATAGAACCAGCGGTCATCCAATTAAGTTGATGGGAGAAGATTTAGAACAAAAGAAGATTTAGAAATAAGTAAAATGCTTATTCATACATCACATAATTAACCATTGGAATTCATTACCACTAACTTACATGGCTTTAAAAGGAAATCCAATAAATTCATGGTCTATCACAAGCTATTGGTCTTGAAGGCTTGGTGGCGGCATGTCTCCAAATACTAGCTGTAGGGAAGTACAATGCTCAAATTGTCTATCTCCTCTTTGTCAGCACCCCAGAGGCATCTGGGTAGCTACTGTGAAAAACAAGATACTAAACTAAAGTTGATCTTTTTTTCTTACATTCTTATCTTCATCCTTCTTCTTAGTTCATGTCCTTGAGGATCTAGGACCATTGTTTCATGGTACACTGCCAGACTCTGCTTCCAGAGAGTCTTCCTTTTATCTCAACACTATCAGTATAGACTTTTCTTTTCTGAAGCATTAGGAATTAAAATTCTTTACCATCATAAGAAATAATGGGTCAAAACCTTTTAAGTTTGAAAATGCCAATATTGTCCAAGCCTACAGTGCCACATTTCTGTTTAAGTCAAAAACTAATTTACCAATTGAACATAAAGTTGTAGCTTTAGAATAATTGCTGTCAGGGTTCCATCACTGAGCATTAAATACTGTGTATTAATGTATTCATGCATTAGTATCAATTATTATGGAAACGAAAGTTAATTTAGGTAGCTATTTATCTTCTTGGTTTAAGATGCTCCCACACAATATGTACGGTGTTATGGTATTTGAGAAGGCATAACAGAGCAATAACACTAGAATATGAATTTAAATACCATTAATCCCAGATTAATTGAAGAAAATTCTGCAGAGTACTTGCATTTTTAAAATCTATTTAGCACATAGGAAAAACAATATGGTGATCTCTAGTTAAGGGAAAATGAAATTTGGCTTTAAAGGTGGAAGAGGCAAATTGTCACTTGCATTTTAGATGTTCTTACTTGATATAGGGAGGTTGAGGTGAGGTACTTGAACTAGAACAGGGAATTGGCCAAAATGGGCAATAGAGAATGCCTTCTGCTAATTTGCAGAAGACTTCAAATCAGCTCTCATTAGCCAGCCCCTTTTATTGTTTCATAGATTGTTTTATAATCTGTAGTTCCATTTCAAACTGTTGTTAAATTAAATTATAATTGTCACACAGCACTTGTTAACAATTATAAAATTATTTGCTATCGTTGTACCTTCATTTGCTGATGCACTTTCAATCATCCTTCCTCCTCCTCCCCACATTGCTTTCTTGTTACACTCCCTCCCACTATTTCATGCTTAGATTTATTATGTCAATATTCAAGTAAACATGATACCAATAGAAGGGAATATTTGTAGTTCAGAGTTGAACTGTGGAATTCTTGATGGTCTCCAAGGAGTGAGCATTCACTAGCACCGATTATGTTACCTAGTTTGATAATGAAATGTCTGCAAGAAATCAATCAAGATCAGAGAGCACCAACGTCCCCACAAACATGATACCCATCTTTTTTGATTGACTATATCCCACCTTCATCATTTTTAAACCTTTGACTATTTTGTGAAGGAATAGCTAAATATTATAATTCTCCAATAGTGAACTTGATGGAAATTAGCCAAGAAGTAACAAACCTTAGCACATTCACACAATGCCATCTTTGTATAAATATAATTTCCCACCCCCCACCCCCACAAAGCATAATAGCCAGAATGTGAAATATTTTCTAGTGTTGTAATCAGAGATATTCTAGACCAGGGGTCCCCAAACTTGGCAGCTTTAAGACATGTGGACTTCAACTCCCAGCACAAGGAGTTGGAGAATTCTGGGAGTTGAAGTCCACAAGTCTTAAAGCTGCCAAGTTTGAAGACCTCTGTTCTAGATACTATACCTCATTCACTTAAAAGGAAGACAAGTTTTTCCCCAAAAAGTATTGTTTGTGATGAAAAGTGGTTTTCTTATGTATTCTGCGAATACAGTAATAACAGAAGACACAACTGATTTTTTTTTCTTCCTAGCATTTTCCTACAGGAACAAGGTCTGCTTTTTTCCAACCAAGTACTGGAATTGACTGACCATCTTATTGGATGAGCTGACATCATGGGCTGAGAGTGACTGGCCCAAAGTGATGCAAACAGCTTTCATGTCTAAGGTGAGACTAGAATTCAATCTGATTTCTAGCTTTCTAACCACTAAACCTGGCTCTCAATGACACATTTGAGTGTGAAAAGAAAAATAATGGGCAGTCAGGAAATGACAGAAAGGTAAAGAAGGCATAGAGACAGCATACTAGCCTGCCCTCCGCTTGAAGAGAGTAGATACGTCTATGTGAATAACAATTCTGAATTATCCAGATTGTCAACTGAGTGAGAATCTCCATGGATTTGAACTTTCCCTATAGCAAATACTCACTCTGTATTCATAAAAGGGAAAAGAAGAAGGAGCTCAGCATACTCATAGAACATATTTGTTAATGTGGTCTCCTAGACGCTTTAAAAATGTATACTTTTCATTTCTGGGATCCATCATGAGGTGTAAAGTCAAGTATCTTTTAAATGCAGGCAAATTAAGATGGAGGATAGAGTGGATGCACTTTGTTTTATTTAAATACAGGGCCTTGTTGAACCAGGAAGTCAGGGTTTGGGCACCAAAATGGATGAAGCTAAGATTAAAAACTAAATTTGATTCAACTGAATTTCAATTAAATTTAGTGAATTCAATACAGTTACTCTGATAACTTCAGTCGCATAAAAATATAAGCTGTGGAGTTGGAAAAGGACCATGTTAAATCTATATAGCAGCGTAGACACAAAGTCTGGTCCCATCTTTGAAATAAATCAACTTGACTAAGGTATAAGCTTTCCAGAATCAACTTGACTGAAGCATAAACTGCTCAAAAAAGCTTTGAGTAAGACATAGAGATAAAAATATGAAATAAGTAGATGATGCATACACAGCAGATGGATAATGCTGATTGTTGGTAATTTCCTCAAGATGAATGAAACAAGGTGGCTCAGAGAACTACCGAATATCCTTCCTGCCAGGGAAAAAAAATAGAATTGTCTGACATTAAACAATCTGCAACTGATCAAGAGCTTGGCAAGTATGGCTCATTGATTCCTCCCATGCTCAACACAATGTAGGGGGTTTTTTTTGGCCTTCAAAAGTAATATTAATATTGCATCAAATGTAATATTAAGTGAAATATTAAGCAAGTTATGCTGAAGTATGTGTCTTAACATTAATTATCTGTATTTCAGACTAGGGTGCTAGCTTCTTAAGTCTTTATCCCACTTTAATGTTGTAGTCTAGCAAATCTAGCAAAACCTGCTATCCTGATATAATGACTGACAGAAATAAGAAAGAGGCAGACAGGCTGGGCTGCTACCCTTTTCTCATTTCTTCCATACATACTGTCTCAGCAACTATGTAATTAATCCTGAATTAAGAAACAAAGGCTTTGATTCTTACTCAATCAGATCTGCAAAGCAGATAGGCTTGGCAAAATAACTCCGCTCCTTGCTTCATACATCATTGATTAATTACACACAGTGAATACCACACTGTGACCTGTTTTGCAAAGCATGAGTTTGCTGTGGCCACATCACCTTTGCAACATCAGCCCTCTGAGAAACAGCTAGGCAGCAACTGATAAAATGCAATCAAGCCTTTCCTGGATGGAAAACTAATTACATGGTGCCAGTAGTTCGGGCCAGTTTCATTTCCATAAATGAGATGCAGCTGAAAGAATGGTTGTAGCATAAAATAAGTTAAGGCATGACAAGATCTTTCGTTGCATAATCTTTCATATTAATATGAGCAATGGCATTCTTGTAAAAATTAAAGTATTGGTAATAAAGAAGCTCTAACTGACCATTAATTAACAACCAATCTTCTTAGTGATAAACTTTAAATGGTCCAATAAAAAGATTAACTAGAACATGTTGATTAGACTTCCCCTTCTTTCTCTTGTTCAAAAGAGGATGGAAGGTTAGGGTCAACCTGACCCAGGTAATGAAATGAGTGCTTCATTCCAGAATGAAGAGCTGTAATGGCACACCCAGTTCAGGACTAACTACTTATGACATACAGGTATATGTAGTTAATTCCCAGTTGCTGTTGCTATGGACAGCCTACAATCTAAAGTAGAAGTCACTAGAAGAGTTTATAATCCTTATTTTCTTGTGGAATTTCTTCACTAAATATTATCTTGCAAAAGTTACAAAAGTCCTTTTCCCTCACACATTTTGTCCTCTTCAAAAATGTAATTACCTGGTCAGAATTTGTGGCATATACAGAAAAAGAGAGACTTTCCGATTTCTACTAATCTGTAAATTCCATAGATACTGTATATACCGGGGTGAAATCTAAAATTTGTTACTACCGGTTCTGTGGGCGTGGCTTGGTGGTGGTGGGGGTAATGTGACTGGGTGGGTGTGGCCAATTTTGTTTTTTTACTTTTAAAACCATTTTTTCTACAACCTCTTCAGCTAAGAGGTTGTAAAAAAATGTTTTCAAAAGGCTCTGAGGATCCAAGCTGAGTTCCCTGATCAGCAGAGGCTTTTTTAAAAAGCCTCTGCCGATCAGGGAACTCAGCTGGGATCATCAGGGCATTTAAAAGAAAACAAGGTTTTTTTTCTTTTAAATGCATTTGACGAGCCGTGTGATCATCAGAGGCTTTTTTTTTTACTTTTAAAAGCATTTTTTCGGCCGAAGTTGTAGAAAAAATGCTTTTAAAAGTTAAAAAAAAGCCTCTGATGATTGTGCGGTTCAGCTGGGCATGGGGGAGCGGGGTGATTCTCCGAACCACCCGCCTCCATCGCTACCGAATTGGGCGATCCAGTCCAAACCAGGAGCATTTCACCCCTGGTATATACATATGTACACATATATACATACATACATACATACATACATACATACATACATACATACATATGAGACACTTCCAATTTTACGTGGGAGAAAACCCGAATAACCAAAGACCTACATACATATATATATGTATATATTTATGAATGTGTATGTGTGTATGTATGTGTGTGTGTGTATATATATTTGTATATATATATTTCGGGTTTCTTCCCGTGTAATTGTGGATATATCCCTAAAAGGGTAGAAGCGATGTTTCGACAGAATCTCATCTGCCATCATCAGGCTTATGTGAGGAGTCTTTTGCAGTAACTGCCGTTACTATTTCAAATCTGGTGCTGGTAGTCTGGGATGGCTCCACCTTTTCATTCTGATTGGTTGGGAGTCCCAGTATGTGTTTATTGGCTTGGCTTCGGGTGTATGGTCGGTTTTTCTCCACTTCGTGGCAAGGCTTCATCTTTGTGGCTGGTTTGAATATGATTTGGTTGGGATTTGTACATGTTTTTTGATTAATGCTTGATCTATGTTTTATATTTGGTGTTAAGATTCGTCTATCTATGAGAGCAGGTTTCCAAATAGTAGGCAGACGTGAAGTGTCATCCCGTTTATTCATGCAATATGGTCTTTTTTCTATTTCAATTGCCTCTCTGATTATTCTGCCATTGAGATGTTCTATTTTTGCAACTGTTTTTGTGTTATTAAAATTAATGTTGTGTCCTGTTGTATTTATGTGTTGAACTAATGATGATGTGTGTTCTTGCTTTTGTATTGAGTTTTTGTGTCCCTCAATGCGAACACTCATTCTTCTGTTGGTCTGTCCAATGTATGTTGATGGGCAGGAAGCACACGGGATTTCGTATATGCCTTGGTTTTCTAATTCTATTTTGTCCTTAGGGTTTCTCAGAATGAAGGATATCTTTCTATCTGTGCAAAATATGGTTTTGATGTTGTGTCTATGTAGTACTTTGCTAATTTTATCTGTTGTTCCCCTTATATAGGGCAAGATGGCTTTCCCATTGTTTTGTTCCTCTTGTTTTTTTCTTCTGTCTAGGTGTTGCATGTTGGATTATATTGATGATTTTATTTCTACAGAACCCATTTGATGTCAGTACATTAGTTAGTGTATATAATTCTGTTTGTAAATGTGCTTCATCAGCCAGATGTTTAGTTCTTGTGGTTAATGTTTTGGCAACAGAGTTTATTTGTGCTGGATGGTGGTGTGATTTGGCGTTGAGATAGCGGTTCGTATGTGTCCTCTTTTGATAGATGGTATGTCCTAAGGTGCCATCAGATTTTTTATAAATTAATACATCGAGGAAAGGTAACTGGTTTTCTGATTCTATCTCCATGGTGAACTTTATTTTGGAATGGAGGCTGTTCAAATATACTAAGTTTTCCAGTTTATCTCTTCCATGTGGCCAGATCACAAAAGTGTCATCAACATATCTGAGCCATAATTTTGGTTTGTTAACAGTTTTTTCTAAAGCACTGGATTCGAATTCTTCCATGAAAAGATTAGCGATGACTGGTGATAATGGTGATCCCATTGGTGCACCTTCTACTTGTTTATATCTCTGTCCTATATATGTCCTATATGTATACATATATATATATATATGTGTGTGTAATATGAGAAAAGAGAAGGGAATGGGAAAACATATTGTCAACCTTCTTCAATTTAGTATCAAATATCAAATACATTAACCTTCTGATCTAAAATTAAATAGTATTTTAATTTTAATTATTTCTATAATCCTAAATTGTCTTAATCATTAAATCCCAACATTAACATAGCATTTCTTTTGGATTCAAGCAAAAAGTCAAAAAATGGTTTTCATATAGAAACAAACTTAGGCAAACTTTTTATTTTAAAGTAATTTAATTTTGTCATTTCAGCCAATTCTATTAATTTCACCATTCATTCTTCCAGTGTGAGAATCTGTAAGGGACATCCTGTACTACAGTCAGTGAAGGCAGTTGACATTTATGTATTTTTTTAAAAGTTTTAGTCATCAAGCAGAAGATGACTAAATAAATAAATAATGTCCAGCTTTATGTATTCCTTGCCAGCATAGAACAGACAGATTCCCTTTCAGTCTGTAACTGGCAATTGCCAACCGAAAACCAGCCAGGTGGGTGGACAAGGACTGATTTTGCTAGCAAGCAAGGAACAGTATGTGCAGTTATATGCAAGTCCCACCTACAGCAGCAGCATGACTTCAGCATGTAAAGGAGGGCTTACACAATGATGTCATTTGGCAGGATGCCATCATGTCATTTGCCATCACTTGTCCCACTTTGCTGTAGACATCACAAAGTTAGTCTGAAGCAGTGGTGGGTTGCCCCCGGGTTGGACCGGTTCACAAGAACCGGTAGTAAAACTGGCAGGAGGCCCTGCCCACTGCCCCGGATGTCATCATCAGCGATCTGCGCATGCAATCCTGTTGTAAACTGGTGATAAAGATAAGTAGAACCACCCCTGGTCTGAAAATAAAATGATGAAACCCCAGAAAGTCAGCCTTTGTTACCTAGGTGAAGAAAGGAAAGGAGGAAGATCTGAGTCAAAAGTGCTAGATTCGGCTCCCTTCTTGACTCCAATTACTGTGAGTGTGTATATTTAATTATGATGGGATTGTGACGGAGGAGAGCCACAGGAGGAGCCTAGAGGTGACAAAAGCTACAGTCACCTTCTTTCCTGATGTTTATTGGCTAGTTTCCTGCTGGCTATTAATGTGCAGAAGATGAAGTATGGCAAAGCCAGAGGATTCAGTTACTTTACTTCTGCATATCAGAACAAATTCAATAGAAGCAGGATAAGGATTGATACTGGCAGAAGCAAATTTCATGCTAGTATAGCCTTCTGTATCATAACAGGATGAGTGGAAAACACCTTAACTCAGCAGAGGGAAAAAGCCTTATATTTGATCTATCTATAGCAGGTGTGTCAAACTCGTGTCGTAACAACAGCGTCACGTGACATATCAGGACTTTTTCTCTCTTTGCTAAACCGGGCATGGGCGTGGCCAGCATGTGATGCATCCGGCCCGGGGGCCGCGAGTTTGACAGCCCTGATCTATAGGAACCCTCTGTCCTTTAGTGGATTCTGGAACAGATTAAACTATATTTTATAAATATATTTAACCAAGGGCATCTGCTGGATGAGTAAAAAACATTAAGATGACACCTACAACCAAATGCTGATCCCTTTTTTAGCATCTGATATATATGTAATGCAGAGGTTAGGGCTTTGACTGTGAGCTTGTGGCTACTATCTTGATGTTTTTAAAGTCCCCAGCAGATACCCCTGTATCCAGGACAACCCCTTAATTGCCCCATTGGGCTGCTGTGCCTTTTGAATCTCATTCTAAATGTGTACCAACATATAATGTGACCATACATATAACCAAATTATGAAACCATCTTATAAAATGCTAATATATGCAAGAATGCTATTTGTCTCATGCTCATGCTCTACTCAGTTCATTCTTTTCATTCATGTTGTTACATTATGTTATTACCCACATTGTATGGCTGTAGCATTATCATTGTCCTTCATATCTTTTTTACTACCCACTATTATTGGTGATATTATTATTATTATTATTATTATTATTATTATTATTATTATTATTATTATTATTGATACTCTGTTCCTTTGCATATAACTGAGAGCTTCTGCATCTAATCACACTTGGCCAAATAAATCCTATTCTATTCTATTCTATTCTATTCTATTCTATTCTATTCTAATTCTATCCTATCCTATCCTATCCTATCCTCTACCCTACCCTACCCTACCCTACCCTACCCTACCTCTACTCTACTCTACTCTACTCTACTCTACTCATGTGTATTCACTTTCATAAGATGGAAAGCATTTCTTAACCGTAACAACTTTAAGATGTGTGAACATCAACTCCCAGAATTTTCCAGCTGCTGGAGTTTAGGGTATCTTAACAGAGGATCAGTAGAAAAGGATGACTCAATAAAAACACACAGATATATTTTTCTTTCCTAGCAGATTACAAAGTCAAAGCTTACATTTACAGGATTTTCTAGTGAGAAAAAAAATCCTGCCCTGCCCCTTTATTAACCTGATTCAGCTTGAGAGTCCCACATAAAAGGACTTGAATTCTCCTGCTGCAGCTGACATCCCTGAGCATTTTGCATAGTTCCTGGCAGGTTTTACAAATGGACTCAACCCAAACTACAGTTTTTCTAGGCACTACATTCAACTTCTAGGTTGGCCTTGCCAGAAGAGTCATAGACAATTTTATTGCAGACACGAATGAAGCTACATACACAACAATTGATTCTCTATTGCAGTGCAAAAATGCCAAAAACTTTGATGTATTATCTCGGGTTTAAACTGAAGGCTGTTTCCTCTCACCTTCCTGGATTAACAGAAACTTGGTGTGGCCCTTGTTCGCCTTGCAGTTGAACAAATTGCAACATCCAAATTGCAAATCTCTCTCACTTTCTTTCCATTATTGGCAAGAAAAAGGGAAGCAGAAAAATTGCTCCTTTCTGCCTATTACCTATTTCTTTTTGGGTCACTGAAACATTATCAGTTGCCCTTTGTCAGACATTCAGCTGCTACCACTAGACCCCTTAATGGAGAGTTCTATTTCAGAAAACTAAGAATGACAGAATGGGAGGAATTTTGTGGGATCATCTTGATCGAATGAATAGTGACATAAAGGCTGATCTACATAGCACACTTCCCAGATTGACCTATTTTCTAATTTTTCTGAATAATAAATTAACCATGTTGCCATAATTTGTGTAGTGTACAAAGCAACAAAATCTAAGTGAAATTTAAAAAATTGCCAAGTTTAATATGTTGTACAAACAGAGGTTCTAATTCTTTATCTGACCTGGTTGTGTGAACTCATGATTTCATGAGTTGAGATATTTTATATTTGTAGAATGTATCTGCTTCCTTTTATTCAATTGGCCCCATTCTCCGGTCATTCATTTAGTCTAATAATATGGATCTTAAATAGCCAACGACTTATTTAATTGCCCAGGATTAGGGGTTATTTGTGGCTAGAAAGATATGTCAATCTTCCCAACTCTCAGGGGAATAGTCTGCTTATGTTTATTACAAGGTATAACTTTGTGAAGCATATATATTGTTGTCATATTAAATCTTTAATTATGTGTTTGGAAATTAAATTAATGTAAAAGGATAACTTGAGAAAGAAACTGGCTATCACCTATGGCATATTTCCCAAATGTATGGGTTGTTTTTATAACATCCACAAAATTTAATACATTTTTGAATTCTTTTATTGAACTTAAGTTTTAAGGTGCTCTTTTGGTCACCTTCTTAATCAAAGAAATGAGAAATAAATGTTGCCAAAATTAGAAAGATTTGCTGGTACTGTTCCTAGTTACTGATACTTTTAAAAGATAAAATTAAGAATTATCTTAAATACTTCAAAAAAATAAGATGTAGTTATTTATTTATCTGTTTGTTTGTCAAATTTCTCTGCCACCCAACTTCAGAATTATTCTGGACAGATTCCAAAATTCCAACATAAAAAGATATAAAGTCACACACAACATAATATAAAATACTAGTATATGTGGGGAAACACCCACACTATACTTACATATCACCTACAATTAAATAGAGATCCACTCAAATTAGAACAGAGGCCTAAATAAGCATTGTGCAAGCATTACAACTGGTTTTAAAGCAAAACTTTGGTTCCTAAATAATCTTAATGTTACAAAATGGAAGGCTAAGTTGCAGGAACATAAAGTATAACAATGGGGAGGGAGATAATATAGCATTCCCTTGGACATTTGAATAGCCTCTTCCTTTTTGGCATTCAGAAATTTTGAAAAAACATAATTGTTCAAATTGATGCTAGAAGCAAATTATATGTTTGTCCCTATAGCAGTAGAATTTGGTTCTTAAATATGATTGGACTACAGTATTTTGTAATTTACTCCAAGGCTTTTTTCTCCATAATTTTATGGATATGGGCTTTTTGTTGTTATTTTTTAACCCCAATTACAGTGGTTTTTCATCTATCAAACAATTAATGAGTTCACCAGTTGCCAAACGTAAGAAGAAGATATGCAAAGTAAAAAAGGCAACTCAGTTCTCTTGATTTTGGTTAATATAGTGTCATCGTTCAGCAACATTTCATTTGTTAAAAAATTTAAAGCAGTTTGAACAGATTCGATGTCCAAAATTTCACAAAATTTTTGTGAAGTAATACAACATAGTACAGCACTCACAGTTGGTCTGTGTACTAGTAAACACCTAGATTTTAATCAAAAGTTTGTCTATTTGGCCAAGCTCTCAGCTCGCACAAAGAGAATTCAAACCTCTAGTCATTCAAAATACAGACTATCCTACACAAAAATGTCATAAAATGCACAGCTGAATTCATTTATGATCCTGTAACAAGTTACAAAGCAAGACAGAGAGTAGGAATAATCATTCCTATTGCAGAAACTGATATGCTAGTGTCAAGCAGCTGTTTCATGTGACAATTCAAATTAGATTTAATATATGGCACTGTTCATGTTTCAGTCATTAAAGTAAAGTGATTTAGAAACAATATACTATGATAACAGTTTGCCAGATGGGCATTACATGTAATACGACTAATGTAATTGAGCAAGTTTTACCGTTCACCCATCTCCTTGGGATCAGAGGTATTTAGTTCTTGTTATGGTCATAAACCAAGTTATGTGATCATGTTTTTCTTTTGCTGTAGAATTGAAAGAGGGGGTGACAGAAAGAAAGAACTATAGACATTTCTTGTGGTAAAACCGGATTACAATTTTTCAATATTTTCTTTTTCTTTTTTTTCAAAAAAGTTTTTTTTTCATTTCTCATAAATATATTTACATGTACAGTCAGTTATCCACCATTTTTCATTCATCTTATCTTTTAACTTTCATTTTTAATTTTGACTTGTTCAGGGCTGCTCTTTTACCATTTACCCTTCTTTCTTTTGCCACAACCTTTTTTCTTCTCCTCTCCTTCTCTTCCTTCCTCTATCTCCTACTTTCTTCATTCTTCCTCTCCTCTTTCCTACTTCCCTTTCCTTTCCCTCACTCCTCTCTTCTTCCCTTCTTCTAACCTTCTCTTCTACTCCTCTTTCCCCTCCCTTTTCTTCCTCTCATTTTCCCTTTCTTCTTTCTCTCTGTCTCCTCTCTTCTCTTCTTCCTTCCTCTCTCTCTACTCCTTCCCCTTTCCCTTGTGTTCCTTTTTTGTTCAATCTAGAATGGTATTCGAGTAGCCCCAATTTTCTATCTATCTCTATTCTCATTTCAATTTCTTATTTAATTAATATTTATGTCCATTTCATCATTTTCATCTCTTGCTGTAGAATTGAAAGAGGGGGTGACAGAAAGAAAGAACTATAGACATTTCTTGTGGTAAAACCAGATTACAATTTTTCAATATTTTTTCTTGATTACATGCGATAAATATTGCAAATTCTATTTTGTTCACATTGGTCAGTTTTCCCTAAACTAATGTCCACCAAGTGTGTTACAACAATAAGCTTCAGAATGTTCTTTTGTTTTTCTGAGACTTTTAGCTGTAAAAGGCAACTCACATACCTTGGTTACTCTTAAATAGATTATACCATATTTTCAGCTACCAATATTTCTTATTTAAAACCAGTTAACAGTCCTTCCTCATCTGCTAAACTGGATAATTGTTGCCTTTAATATAGAACAGGCTAAGAAACCAATGACCTATAAATCTAAAACTTTTTTTAAAAAAAATAGCTATAGTAACAGAATTTGTAAGTGTACATGTGTCTCCCATTCCCTCCAGAAATTCACTCAAATTAGTTTCTTGGACTGGGCTCAAGCTATGCTTTTCTTATCATTGCCTTGGTAGTGGTTCTTCCTCCTGTCCTTCAAGGCCTTCCCTGTTCCCTCTACATATGTAGAGAGTAGAGAGAATGACCTTGACAGAAAAAGGGAAGATCCATTACCAAAGCAACAAACAAATTAATGTGGCAAGATAGAGATTTATGAAAATGCTTAAAAGAAATGTCTTCTAACTGATATGAAGATAAAATTGGGGAAGAGGGAAAGCACATTCAGATTTGCAATATTTTGTTACTATAGCCATTCTAACAAAACAAGTTTTATTCTATGCAGTCTCTTGATCGGATCTATTTTGTAGGGATGACAACAAAACACTTGAAAAAGGAAAACTCTCATAATCCTTGTGTCAAGTCCATGCACTCCTATGGGAGAGTTGCATTGTCTTCAAAGTTATTGAGCTAATACATATGTGTGAATAAAGTTGTGCAGACTATTACATGCATGTTATTTAACCTGCCAACTTCTGTAGTCCCACAAAGAAGACATTCCTTTGCTGCAGATTTCTTGTTAAATATGCTGTTGAAAGTAAGCCAGTGTATTCTTCAAAACGTATTTTAAAAACGTATTTAGGTTAACACCACAAGTTTCAGAAAATTAGACTACAATTTCCAAATTTTTATTTTGCCTTGGCCTGACACGCATTAGAAATATTGAATTCTGGGTACCATAATTTCCATTGTCAAAGGAACTTGAATTCCCACAAATCTGAGGGGATCAGCTGACAAAAGCTATATTAGGGATCATCACAAAAACTCTGCTTAGCTTTGCTTTGGTTCTTACTTGTTTGTGCAAGTAAGTCAGTCTGAATCTCACTGGCCTTTACAGCAATGATTCACTCTCCATCCTAATTTTCCAATTTAAGTGAGGACATGAAGTCTTTCGCACATGTAGGCATACATCATTTTCTTTGGGAAAACTAAAGCTTTATTAGGCAAGCAAATCCTCAAAATAGAAGAATTTAGAAGAATAGACTTTCTATTCTAAATGATTGTCACATGTACCAAAAGTAACCAAACCAGAATAGATCAATTCTGCACAGACATGGTATATTAAATCTGCCTGTGATTTACATATAGCTACTTTCATACATAAGCTTTCAGACACACAAAACACCCAATTATCTTCCAAAGGCCTCTATACTTTTCTTGTAGCCAAATCCATGAGACTTGCATTTTTGGCAGCTCCCACCTTCAGACAGCCTGACCCTCTGCTTCGTATGTCTGATCTCTTCATAGTCAGTGGAAACAAGCCAATCCTGAGGGTTTCCTTGGTGCCAGACTCTGTCAGCCAGATAGCTTGTTTGCACATACTGAGTGTCTTTCTCAGCTGGAAGGAACTGCAGTTATAAAATAACAGATTTAGGCATCAATTTGCAGACCCCTTAAACTGGATAAGTGCCATTAAATTCAGGCTATTCTAGAAAACCTGGCTGAATTCCACCTTCTAAGTTGGAACTGGATGGATTTGTGGTCATCTCACCACTGTGCAAATATCACTATCCTGTAAAAGCACCTCAAAGCAAACCTCTAGATTTTATATACCCTCACCCAGTGTGCACAATGACTGGAAAGAAGCTTGTTCTGAGCTTATTCATATTATGAAGTAGCCTAATCTCAAATGATGCTATCTCTGTGTTAACTATCCTTGCAAATGTTTGTAACACCTATCAATTCTACCTTCTGTGATTGGAGACAATAAAAATGTAATGTCAATGACTACTTCAGCTTCAACCAGGGGTGAAATCCAGCAGGTTCTGACAGATTCTGGAGAACCGGTAGTGGAAATTTTGAATAGTTCGGAGAAACTGCAAATACCACCTCTGGCTGGCTGCAGAGTGGGGTGGGAATGGAGAATTTGCAATATCCTTCCTCCAGGAGTAGAGAGGGAATGGGAATTTTGCAGTATCCTTCCACTGGAGTGGGGTGGAAATGGAGATTTTGCAGTATCCTTCCCCTACCATGCCCACCAAGCCCCCCCACAGAACCAGTAGGGAAAAAATTTGAATTTCACCCCTGGCTTCAACCACAGCAATACACAAGCACACAATAGATACAAACTTAAGGTAAACTGCTCTAAACCTGATAGCAGAAAATACGACTTCACAACAGAGTGATCAATGCCTGGAATGCACTATCTGGCTCTGTGGTTTCTTCCCCATGCCCCCAAAACTTTAACCTTAGATTGACTCAACCCATTCCTAAGAGGTCTGTAAGAGGCGTGTATAAGCGCACCAAAATGCCTACTATCCCTGTCCTAATGTCCCCATTTATTCGTATCCATTTCATGTATTCATAATCATGTTTATACTTATATCTGTTATCTTATACATGCTTGACAAAATAAATAAAAAAAATAAATTAATTTAATTAATTAATTAATTAATTAATTAATAGGGGGAATAAAATGTCAACTGACATGGACCACAGGATCAATTTAATACAGATTTGTGGGTTAACTCATCCCACTCCCCCAAACTATTATATTATGAGCTTTGGGTGCAGTTATCAGAAAAGCAAACATCCTTTTACCTTGAGTAAACAAACAATTTTATGCATGCTTCCACATTCAGAACCATACTCACCTGCAGTATTCTGATCTTTGTGGGTATAAAAACACCCTGGCATCTTTTCTGAAGCCTTCACAACGGCTCTGTCCAGTGCTAGTCTGCAGTATATTTCTTAATTGCTTCTTCCTTTATTGTTGATAGTTGATTCTAAAAGGCAGAAGCTATATGCTACTTGATATATTCATTGTCAATGCTAAGGTTGGTTGTTGTAGCTGATGTCATTAGTCTGGACTACTTTCTATTTAATTTTAATCCCATTTTTTCACTGTGCTCCTTGAGTTTTATTAATAGAGCTTGCAGATCCTTTGCATTTTCAGTTATCAGACTAGCATCAACAGCATAGTGCAGGTTATTGATGTTTTTTCCTCAAGTTTTAAAACCGCACTCATCTTCTTCTAATCGAACTTCCCTTAATATATATTCAGCATATTGGTTGAGTAAATAAGAGAATATTCAGGCTTGATTATGGGATTGATGATAGGATGAACGTGTTTTAATAACATCAATTAATTAGACTTCTATGGCTAAAAGGTTATAAAGACTTAGGGCTGCCCAAATCATTGGGAATCAAGGTCAACTTGAAGAAGTCTTTGAGCCTGATGGACTCTAGTACAATTTACCAAAGGCTGGCATAAACAAAATTCTTCATTGCGTTTACTGGAGTAGCTGATATCACTGATCAATGATGACCATTAACCAGTAAATGAATCATACTGAGAAGCTTGTTCTTTGCTTGGCAGTTGGTTGCATCTTTCATTGGAAAGTTTGCCACTTGCAGTGCTACAACTCACGATACTCTGACTCCTTGAATATGTTGATGGGATGATGTCTGCTTTTTATTTCCTTGGGTTGAAGATTTTATTTATCTGGGATAGATTATTATTATTATTTTACAAATCCAATTGTTTATACAAGTAATAATAATTCCTTTCTTTAAAAAAAAAAAGCTCTCACCATTTCTTACCCTATTCACTGAAGGTAATTAAATCCATCCCTATAAAACATATTCCATACTAATGTTTTCATATTGCTACTGACTAAATTGTTCAAAGATTTAGAGTTCACATAATAAGCACTTTAAAATGTTTCCTAAAATTATTAATAATAGCCAGAGGGACTGAGAATATATTTTATTTAACAAAATTAGATCCTTTTTTCTTATTTCCTGCTCTGTATTACTGAAAAGATGCATATCATTTCCATCAAAAATGAATAACAATTTGTGCCAAAGGCTAAATAATAAGCAATGCAACAAAATGAATCTGCAATTATAATGGATATCTTAAGGATGTTATTAAAATGTAATGGAAAGATAAGCATGGGTGACCCTGAACCTGCTGGCCTTTTCTAAGGTGGTGAAATCTGTTCCCTAATGAGCCCATTTAAGAAATAGTTGTGATTGCTCCTAGAGATGCTCTTGTTTTTTTTCTATTCATTTGTTTGTAATTAAGGTTAGCCACTCAGAGTTACAACTAAGAGTTGGGCTATCATAAATTGCTTAAATAAATAAAAATAAATAAATGGAATTCCATACAATTAACAAGGGATCACACTGCCCCAATGTATTATCTGTTATAGTGTATCATTGTAGCATGTCTTTATACTACAGAGTAGAATTGAAGTTTTCCAATTCTATCCATGTCTATTACAGTCCTAAGCCTGTCAAAGGATAAATTATTTGGTTATCATGAAAGCAAATAGGATATTGCATGAAAGTTTCTGATTACAAGCAGTGTTTCTTCCTCCATTTCAAAGTATTCAGTCATAATCAGGCTGACTAATTTAATTTGCCACAAAGTAGGGATATATACTAGATTTAGTTGAATACCAAATTCTGAGGCAGCACAGACTAATTTGGAACAGATTTTCATTTTTCCAAGGAAGAGCAGATCACTCTAAATTCACCACCTAGTGAACATAAAACACAAAGGAGAAAAAAGAAGTAGAGTATGAATGATAGATGTATTGCCCCATCTTCAAATCAAATAAATCTTTGTGACCAAGCAATCATTGGTTACTCCAATCATAACAACTTTGAAGTGGGGCTGAAGCTATCCTGTGGCAGGGTGAGAGTTTACCATATGGACACTTATCCTGAGCTGTTTTAAAAAGTCATGTTAGTTACTCTGTAATGATTTATTTTATGGAAAAACTCAGTTAATTTCTTATATTTCTGCCTCACCCTAAACAGTTAGCTCCACCTCATTCAAGAAGACAAATCATCATTCTTTATGATAATCTCATATCTTTCCACAAAAATTATTCAGACTAAAATTTCCTGACATTCTGCTGGAAAAAAAATGTTATAACCATTCCTGATTTATGCTAGGTTATAGAAGGTTTTGGCATACTTTGCCAAATCCTACTCCCGATGTCCAGACCAATGTCACTCCATGTGACTATTGATCCTACAATGCCAATGTCTTCAGTTCTGTCAATCTTGAAGCCCAGAGAACATTCAGAAAACACTATGAGCAAACTTGTACTCAGTCTTTCTCTCCACCTCATCAACAGAGAATTCAATGATATTTGAATAGTAGGTTTCTCCTGAGCTACTATTAAACAATAGCACTTAAACTTATATATCACTCCACAGTGCTTTACAGCACTCTTTGAGTGGTTTACAAAATCAGCATATTGCCCCCAATAATCTGGGTCTTCATTTTACCGACCTTGGAAGGATGGAAGGGTTACTTCAGCTGGTGTCAAACTCCTGGCAGCGGGCAGAGTTAGCCTGCAATACAGTATTCTAGTCACTACACCACCATGGCTCATTATATAGATTATTTAAATGGATTATATTTTTTAAAAAAATCATCCCACACATACACATGTGCATACACATACACATACAAAAGAAAATAGCTAGTTCTACCCATCCACATTCCTCATATATTCATGTGTATTTAGTGGTGATTTGCAAATAACATAATCTGAAAGATTGCTATGATGGATGCTATGCAAGAGAAAGTTGTATAAATACGCACACTCATCAAAAGTGCTAATCCACCAAAGTCTTCCTGAACACCCTGTTTCTGTTCCTCTGTTGCATTTAAATCATCTGTGACTTGGGACTCTTTGAAATACTAGCATGCCTGCAATTTTACCGCCAAGCATTTTTCCCAGTAGAGTGAATGTGGTTGTAGCTGGATTTAAAAAGGTATGTTCTAAGCAGTGTCTACAACAAAACAGATGCTCCAGAAACAGGATGCTGAATCTTTAAGAAATGGAGGAGAGAAAGAGAGTAATGCCTGGCTTGAGCATAGGAACTGCAAACAGGGTGAAGGAAAAGCTTCCACCAATCTGAAAATGGTCCACCCATAAGGATTTACAGAGTCATAGCAATTTGAAAGAAAGTGACAGTTTTGCAACCATTTCAAATAAATCAAAGCAATTAGAAGCAAATTCAATCAGCTAAAACACACACACACACACACACACAATAGCATGAGATCAACCAGATCAAGAGCTAATCTTAAAATGACCAAAAATAATTGATTTGGAAGTGCCCCAAATTGGATTAGACTAATAGCCTCAGAAGGGGACATAATAGGAAAAATTGTGAAGCTCCCAATCAACCTCTGAAAGTGAATTGGATAAGTCTCTGCATAGGCACACTGAAGGAAATCCTCAGGACATTGCCATAGGATAAACTAACATTAATGTACAAGAGAATCTTGATTTAATCAATGAGGAGATCCACAAGCATCATTAATCCATATGCATTTGGAAGGAGGGGGAAGAGTTCTCCCTTTTTCTATGCAGGTTTATTTCTTGGGATGAGCTGTTAAGAATTGCATGCCAGTTTTGAGAGGGAACTGAAGCAGAGTAAGTGGGACTGAGGCAACAATGGGTGAACTGCCTATTTTCTTTCTGATGTTTCTTTTTCACCCCTCTGTAAGTAAACCAAGGTACCTTGGTTCAAATATGGTGGTCCTTTAATACACCATTTTGCTCAGTTAAAGATCATGACAATTAGAGTGGTAGTAGCGTATAGATTGTGCCTACTTGCATTCTCTCCCATTTGAATAATTCAAATATTTTTACCT
The DNA here is from genome assembly GCA_022577455.1 of Arizona elegans. Lineage (NCBI taxonomy): Eukaryota > Metazoa > Chordata > Lepidosauria > Squamata > Colubridae > Arizona > Arizona elegans. The sequence goes on from JAKOOJ010000008.1 coordinate 63,414,262, forward strand.
CATCTTGTCAGGAGAATTCAACTTAAACCAGATAGCCCAACTCCAATTTGATTTTCCTTGAGTCCACTTTGCAAAACGAGTTTGCCATAGTTTGCCACTGGTTCCATTTTACAGTGGTTCATCATCTAATCTGTCAGATTTTATAAGGTGCAGAGGTTAAGGTGTTGGCCTAGAAACCAGGTGACTGTGAGTTCTAGTCCTGCCTTAAGCTGTAAAAGTTTGAAGAGGGAACAACAGGCTTCAAGTGAACCCTGATAGAATTGATGGGGCTCAACAGGTTTAATAGGAATCTATCTTTTTTATATGGACTCAGAATGATCCCTGATGCTTACCAAAACTAAATTTATACCTATTTGTACGTTAAGAATCTCAACTTTACCTGTCTAACTAGCCTTATAAAACATGACTATTTTGTCTTTATTATTTTATTGCTTTGTATTCCTTGACAGTTGTATTCATTTGGTTCAGATAACCATTGGTCTGAAATGGCATACTGTAGGGTTTCCTGCCTGAGCAGGCGGTTGGACTAGAAGACCTCCAAGGTCCATTCTAACTCTATTTTTCTGTTATTCTGGTACAATACATCAACATACAAGAAAATTTAATAAGACTCCTTCCAAATTTAAATTACCTACAGATGGAAAGAGCAAGTTTGGTGCAGAGGTTAAGGTGTTGGCCTAGAAACCAGGAGACTGGATTTTAGGAAAAACCCTCCCATACTACCACCTCTTACAATACTAGACCTTCAAATTTCTAGGTTCTACCATATCTCAAATTCTAAAATAGACACCTAACATCAAAAACGTCATCAAAAAAGCACAACAAAGAATGTTCTTTCTGCGCCAACTCAGAAAGCTCAAACTGCCCAAGGAGCTGCTGATACAGTTCTACAGAGGAATTATTAAGTCTGCCATCTGCACCTCTATAACTGTCTGGTTTGGTTATGCAACCCAACAAGACAGACATAGACTTCAGGGGATAATTAGAAATGCAGAAAAAACAATTACTATCAACCTGCCTTCCATTGAGGACTTGTATACTGCATGAGTCAAAAGTGGGGGTATGAAAATATTTACAGACCCCTTGCATCCTGGACATAAACTGTTTCAACTCCTACCCTCAAAATGACGTTGTAGAACACTGCACACCAGAACAACTAGACACAAGGACAGTTTTTTCCTGAACGCCATCACTCTGCTAAACAAATAATTCCCTCAACACTGTCAAACTATTTACTAAGTCTGCTTTACTATTACTATTAATCTTCTCATTGTTCCTGTCACCCATCTCCTCCCACTTATGACTGCATGACTATAACTTTGTTGCTTGTATCCCTGAAATTTATATTGACTGTTTTCTAGTATGATTTGATTGTTTATTTGTACCCTGACTATCATTAAGTGTTGTACCTTATGATTCTTGATGAATGTATCTTTTCTTTTATGCACACTGAAAGCGTATGCTCCAAGACAAATTCCTTGTGTGTCCAATCATATTTGGCTAATAAAGAATTCTATTCTATTCTATTCTATTCTATTCTATTCTATTCTATTCTATTCTATTCTATTCTATGAGTTCTAGTCCTGCCTTAGGCATGAAAACCAACTGGGTGACTTTGGGTCAGTCACTCTCCGTCAGCCAAACTCATCTCACAGGGTTGTTGTTGTGGGGAAAATAGAAAAAGGAAGAGCATAAAAGGAAGGGAAAATAGAAAAGGGAAGGTGGGATAAAAATCTAATAAATAAATAAATAAATGAAATAAACTCTTGTGAAAATGGCTCATGCATTACCACATGCTCCTTATACCTGTCTTGTTTCTTGTCGTAATCGAAGTGTCTTTCACTGACTTGTATGCCTGACTCTTGTCTCATTCTGTCCTACCTCAGCATGGACTTCTGAACTGAGCTTTGACTAATCCTTTTGAATTCCCACGTATACCCCTGTTCTCCTGCCTCTTGACCTGGCATAGCTCTTGAACATTGACTATGATCTCTCTCACGATTCCTGACCTTTTGGTTTCTGACCTGGCTTGACCCTTATTAAAGGTCTGACCTGGGCTTCTGGCAGTCATTCCACAGGTCAATGACTGAGCAGGAAAAAGAGGCAAAGGTTTTTTAGGCTCATATCAATGCTCTATTATGCTTACACTAAACCCAGTGGGATTTTGTATGAGTCTAGCCTTTTCTCCAAAGCATTTCTGAAGATGGCCTACCGAACTACAGTTCAAATCTTGACCTTATCTGTATAACATTGCAAAAAGTAATTTAAATCATTAACATCTCCAAACAGGTAATATTTCACTACTTGTGTCATCCATGGATTATCAAATACTTAATATAATCCACTTTAATCACTACCCTTTTATTCTTAGGATTGACAGAGTTTCAGTAAATGAACCCAGATCATAGAAGGGTGGTGGAGTGTAGTTCTGTACTACTGCCTTTTATTTAGAGGCAGAGCTCAATCATAAAATACACTGATTCTCTAAAGCAGCCTCCTTCAATTCAAGGCCCTCCAGATATGTCAAACTATATCTCTTTGAATCCACTGACCAGACTGAGAATTTCAGGAGACCAACGCATCATCCGAAGAACATCAAAATGAGGAAAGCTTTCTAAAGGATATATCTGTTCCATGTGATATGAGAGAAAACCAAATCATACAGACACAATCCAGACTTTGAGTCATAAGCATAAAAGAAAAGAAAAGAAACCACAAATCACTGCGTTTGGCTATATACTGTAGATGACACAGAAATACATGCAGAAATTAAACTGGAATCCATGAAAAAGATGAACTGACTCTGATTCAGACAGCACTATACTGTAGGATGAGAAGGCAGTAGAGTCTAAGAAATATCTATGTATTTTACACATTGAAATGTGGGGATTGGATATATCTAATCTAAAAGGAATTCAAGAAATGGAATTTTGCAGAGCAGGTAGGACAAAAATATTGACTCCACTCCCCAGCCACCATCCATAGATCAAATGCAAAGGAAACAATGGAAATTAACTGGCTTGCTGATTGAACAATATAAAAATGTGAGCAAATAGAAAATGTTTACTTCCGCAGGTAAGGTTTCCTGCAGCCAAGGTTCACCCATCCTGCTGCTAAGCTCTTCACCTATACAGAATAATCATTGCTGCTTCCGGGCTGGCATTTTTAAGTGCCTTATGGGGTTATGTTGCTGCTCTTTCACCTTTCTACACATGCTCTGCTAAATCCCACCAAAGCTGAGCAGAAAGTTACTCAAACTAGAGGGGAAATCCAACTTCTCATAAACCTGACCAGACCCAGGTAGAAAGTACCTCTGGCTAGTGGGTAAATAGCATTGGTTTCCTTTATTTTCCCTATCCATGCAACTCCATTAAGTGTTTGCTTTACTGCCCAATAAATCATGATCTCCTTCTGGATCAGCTCAAAGGACTGAGGTGGGCATCATGGTATTATGCTGATACGCCCCCTTTATTTCAGGACCAATTCCAATCTGTGAAGATTGGGGAGGAAAGATCCCACCCTCAGCCCCTATTTTGTGGAGTCTCACGGGGTTTAGTGCTTTCTCTCCTCCTTTTTAAGATGTACATGAGACTGCTGGGCGAACTCATCCATCACCATGGGATAAAGTATCATCATCTAATCACCCAATTATATATCTCAACCCCTGGCAAATGAAGTGATGCTGTGAACATCTTATCCCAATCTTTTGAGGCTGAGAAATTCTGAACAGGGAACAACAGGCTTCAAGTGAACCCTGATACAATTGATGGGGACCACTGGCTCCAGGACTATGCCATTTTTAGTGCTGGATGGGGTTTCATTGCCTTAGAAATAACCCTAATCTGGGGGTCCTCTTAGACTCCAAATTCCTGCTCAATTAGCAGAAGGCAGTTGTGGCTAGGAGGGCCTTTGCACAGCTTCATCTTGTGCACCAGTTGCATCTATTCCTGGATTGGCAGGCCCTACTTACAGTCATTAATGCAGGGGTGAAATGCTACTGGTTCGCTCCAGTATGGGCAAACTGGTAGTGATAAAAACTACCAGTTTGGGCAAACCGGTAGTAAAAAATACTTTAAAAAGGTAAAAAAAAGGTTCCGATGATCGCGCGGCATACTTGTGCCACGTGATCATCAGAATCTTTTTTTTTACTTTTTTAAAGCATTTTTACTACCTATTTGCTGGAACCAGTAGTAAAAAAATGCTTTAAAAAAGAAAAAAAAAGGTTCCAACAATCACAGTTGATTGTCAGTTGATCCTTGGAACCCTTTTTTTTTCTTTTTTAAAGCATTTTTTTACTACCGGTTCTGGCAAAAATGCTTTAAAATGCTTTTAAAAAGTAAAAAAAAAAAAAAGGTTCTGACGATTGCATGGCACAGCTGTGATCGTCAGAACCGTTTTTTCCCCCTTTTTAAAGCATTTTTTTACTACCTATTCACTCGAACCGGTAGTAAAAAAATGCTTTAAAAAAGTTTTTTTTAAAGTTGGCCACGCCCATCTAGTCACATGATCCCGCACCAAGCCACGCCCACCAAGCCACACCCACAGAACTGGTAGCAACAAATTTTACATTTCACCAGTGCATTAATGCCTTGGTCACCTCCAGATTGTACTACTGCAATGTACATGAAGCTCTCTCAAAGAGTACCTGAGAGTACATTATGGAACATCCTTCCCACAAACTTAGATTAACTCCATGTCTTTGGATTTTCTGAAAGGCCTTCAAGACCTGGTTATATGACCAGGTCTGGGGCTCCCAGAGTCCTGGTAGATTTACTGAGATGGCTCTATTGTTGTAATGACCATTTTTATCCCTCTCATTGCCTAGGGTTGGTTTCTTTGGTTTTTATGATATTTATTAATATAGATATTTACATTTTATAACCATGGATCTTTACGTTGTTATTTTATGTCATGTTTCTGCACCAACCAGAGTTGTTTTTGGGTGAGATGGCGGCTATATTTATTTGAAAAGTAAATAAACCTATTGTTCTGTCCCACTTCCCCACACAGGCAAACACACCACCAGGCACGCCTGCCAAGATTTTATTATGCAATCAGACTAGAATCCCTTGCAGATAAGAGTTTTGGCAGTAAACTGTGAAATGCCTGCCAAGTCAGTTTTCACTCACAGTAAGCAAGAGAGAGTTTATCCTCAGTCCAGTTCAGTAGCAAAAAGTAATCCACAAAGTAAGCGTTAGCCAAGGTCCAATCCAAATATGCACAAGCCAGATTTCAGGTAACGTGATGTGACTCTCAGGTTTTTAACTTTGACCGTCACAAAGCCTGAAGAGCAATCACACCCACTTTTATTCCTTGTGGGGTGTGGCTCAGTGACTCAGCTCAATCTCTGGCCCTCCCCCGCCTCTTTTGTTGCTGAGCATGCTTCTCCTTCTGATGCTGCCTGGGATCAAGCCAGGATTCATCATCCTCGCTCCCTATCTGTTGTTGTTCCGATATGCTTTCCTCCTGGCATATCCCAGGCTGTTCCTCTTGGCCTTCGGATGGAACTTGAGGCATTGCCAGAGAGGAGGGTCCTGGAGAGGGAGGCCTTATCAGTTCCTCCCCATCATCTTCTGAGTCCTCTTCCTCTGTTAGGACAGGCTCGGGAGTCGGGGTCACAACACCTATAGATGCAAGATAACAAGTACAAAACTTTCTTTTATAGATGAAAAAATCAGATTGGGGAGGAAAACTGGTAAAATGATAGGATCTGTACAACAGTACAAAGTTTTTTAACTAGAGGCTAGACAGCCACGTCTTCAGGATAATTTAATTAGTTTTCCCGCACATTACAAAGTAGGTGATCCTTAAAATCCTTCCCAATTCCACAATGCTATGATTCTGTGAATAGCTGGCAATGACCACCACTCACCATATGCTTACAGCTGGTTCTAAGCATCTTTTCTCCATGGTTCAGTTTAGGCAAAATAAAAGTCTTGGCACATATCTAATTTTGTTTTTTATAAACAGGCTTGAGTCACGTCAGGCTTTACAATACAGTCTCTTGCATGCACTAAGCACATCTACGCCTCTTAAACTAGCTTGCACAATTCCCACTGTTTAAATAAGAAACAGAATCCAGCCACGGAAGTTCATTAACCCGGTGAAAACAGGGCTAATGAATAAGCAACCCCTCAAATACACAAGACAATTGTTTCTGTTTGCAGACGCAAATGCTCCTAACACCAGCTGCCTCCTGGCAGACAAACCCTGTCACTCATGTCTTTGTGACTCTCTCCCATTCTTGACATTGTAGAAGAGCTGGGTTTGTTTATGGGAGCCAAAAATCAGGAGGACTTTGGTAGTCCCTTTGCAGACTGACACATATTATTAAAAAGCATACACTTTCATGAACTACTAAAGTTCGCTCAGTCAGAAGGCATCTGGCAGCACCTTTTCAAAGCAACAGATCTTATTCTGATTTTTATTTTATTGTTTTGTTTTATTTTTGTTACCGTAGACTAAGATCGCTCTCCTCTGCCAGTGCTCACTTCATCAGATGCAGCGAGATTGTTAATGCAAAAAGGAGTTACCAGACTCCTTTCCATTCTTGAGAAAATCTTTTTTTTATTTCCAACTCCTTATTTTATTCTTACAGCTTCTCTTTAAGAGAAGAAAGGGGAGCTTTGAGTTGGAAACAAAAGCTTGAGCTTCTGCTAGAGAGAGTTAGCTCCTAAATGGCCATTTAGGTCTGTATTGCCCAAATACAATCACTTTCAGAAGTGTCATGACCTATGTCAGTTTGCTACCTACCAAGCCTCTTGACAATGTGCTGAGATAGCAGCATTCAGAAGATAAAGCTTTGTTCCCAAGAAGTTATCTCACAGTGTAAAATGGGTGAGTAGCCTTCCCTACAAAACAAAAGCCATCTTCTTTCCTTGGTTGGCAGACACAATTGAAGCTGACTGATTAACCACTGAAAATTACAGGATACTATTGCATGTTGTCCTAAAGGAAAATAATATCAAAATGTGTAATCTCCTACAGTATTGGGGCTACGCTTTGAGTTTTCAACATGGCTCTTGGGAGTTGCAGTGCATCAGTTGGGATGTTGGTATTCACCAAGCTCCCAGCTTGTGTGTTTGTTTGTTTTTTAGATTTGTATAATTTGTTAAAGAGGAAAATAAGCAAAACAGGGCATCAGCCTCAGACGTACCCTGTGGTATGTCTGAGCAAAGCTGGCTAGGGAATTCTGGGAATTGAAGTCCTCCAGGCTTAAAGTTGCCAAGGTTGCAGACCCCTGGGTTAAACTGTTGCTATAGACATGGCTAGCAGGTACTAAATATGTAAATTAAAAATCGAGGTCGTAACCATATTTTGTATTTTACTGCAGCACAAAAAATTAGAAGTCATTGCTTTTGTTTTCTTCTCTCTTACTATGCACCTTCTTCCCATTTCTTTTCCCTTCCCTATTCCCTCTGTTTCTATTTCTGTAATAAACTTCAATTAAAAAATTAAATTCAGGTCCATACTATTAGGCAAAGGCAAATGATATTTTAACACCTGGGGATTTTCTTTCCAACTTCCAGATTCCAAGCTGGAGAACTGATGCTGTAAAAAGGTTTCAGAGAAGTTAGTCCTAAAATTTGTAAGCACATTTTCTTTCTATTCTTAAACATTTGATGGGTACGTATGTTAAAGCATTATGGAAAAGTGATGATGACAGGAAGGAGAAGAGGAGGATTGTTTCATAAAAAAAAAAAAGACTATATTCCCACTGAATTTCAGCAGTCTGAAATTTTGGGCAACTCCAAGATAAGCAAATTCCCTGCTCTGAGATCCTGTTCTTACTTGCATTTCTGAAAACATCCAGAGATCAAGATTATCCCTGATCAGAAACTGAATTGAGCTCTTTTTTGAACAGCCTGCACACTTTCAATAGGAGCTGCAAAAAGACGAAAGATCACCTTTATCACACTTCATTTTGGAGGCTGGAAAGTGAGCTGCTTATAGCACAAGGAAAGCCATTCATCCCACATCTGTCAAGCTGTCTAGTTCCTCTGGATATTTCAGCACAGGTTTCACAGGAGTCATCTGGCAAAATATCAATATTGGCTTGCTAGAGTGTCTGCAAAATGAGCGAGTGAAACCCAGCATACAAAATGCATTATGACCAACAAGTGAAGATTTCTGTTGCATATAATTTAGTGCCCATACAGTGCAAAGACTTCCCTGAAGTTCAGAGCTTTTCTTGCTTCCATGGGATATCTAGGCTAGGGAGAGTTGGGAAGATCCCCACTGAATTCTACACTGACCCTTCAGTAGTTCAAGACCCAGGAATCAAACAGCAATGGTGACCCTGGTTGCTATAATTTTTACTGCAGGCTTTGGATTCTGGAGCTCCTGCAACTGTCTCTCATGGCAAAAAGCCAGGAAGTCTCAAGGGATAAAGTTTTACTGTGAAAAGAAGGGCTAGATTGAATATTACTGGCCCTCCTCCAGCATCTGTTAGGAAAATCTCCTTGGATCCAAGGAGAAATACTTGCTGCAGATAACCAAAGCCATTACACATTTGCAGCCATGACACAATATATATATAATACTGTGCAGAAAAGGAGTTAGAAATAAATATTGGCCTCCATTGCCCATCATGGCTTTGGTCAATCAAGCCTTTCAAGTGACACTTTTAGTAAAATCATGAGATTAAAGTAGGCTACTAGTCTGGGTTATATCCATTCCATACATAAAAGGGGGCCATTGTTTCATAAACAGTCATAGCAACATTTAAAAATGAAATGCATATGTAAATTAAATTTTAAAAAGTTTCGTTTTTGCCACTTTCCAACACATTTCTTTGTTTGGCTCTATCTCCTTTTTATATTAAAAAGTAGAGGCATCACCCTGCCAAAAAAAGTGTGTATAGTCAAGGCCATGGTTTTCCCAGTTGCAATGTATGGCTGTGAAAGTTGGACCATAAGAAAGGCTGGGCGCCAAAGAATTGAGGCCTTTGAACTATAGTGCTGGAGAAGACTCCTAAGAGTCCCTTGGACTGCAAGGCGATCAAACTGGTCAGACCTAGAGGAGATCAACCCTGACTGCTCTTTAGAAGGCCAGTTCCTGAAGATGAAACTCAAATACTTTGGGCACTTAATGAGAAGGAAGGACTCACTGGAGAAGAGCCTAATTCTGGGAATGATTGAGGGCAGAAGAAGAAGGGGACAAGAGAATGAGGTGGCTGGATGGAGTCTCTGAAGCAGGCATGAGCTTAAATGGTTTCCGGGGGATGGTAGAGGACAGGAAGGCCTGGAGGAAAGTTGTCCATGGGGTCGTGATGGGTCGGACGCAACTTCCCAACTAACAACAACAACAAACTCCTTTTGGGAGTATGGCTCCTGACAACAACCCAGAAAACATTTGCCTGTTATTTCATGGGCTCCTACCCTGTTTCCCCCAAAATAAGACATCCCCTGATAATAAGCCCAATTGGGCTTTTGAGCGCATGGCAATAAGGTGAAGCGCTTATATCAGGGTTCAAAAAAATATAAGACAGTGTCTTATTTTCGAGGAAATATGGTAATAGTTAGCATTGACATAAAAATAATCAATAACATGCAAGCATGCCTCAATGGACTTGGCATTCATCATATGTAAAATTAGCCAACCTTGCACAACTGATGATTTACCATGTTAAATGCAACCCATCATTTATGTCTAGTGTCCCCATGAGGTAATGGAATCACATAAGCTGTGCAGAAAAGTATGAATTTTTTCTGGAAAGTAGCACCACACCATCTTTTACAGCCTGCCCAATTTCTTGCCCGCAGGTTTTTTGTAAGGATAAAACTCAAATGAGCTTCCTTGTTAATACTTATTTTGTGATTGTTTCTTTTATCTTTAAATTCATGTGAAACCACATTTGTAATGTGAAAGCATACAGCTCCCTAACATGTCCTCAGGGGAGTCTATCTCATTTGCCTTGCTTTTTTTTCTTTTCTTTTTTTTTAAAAGGAGAAAAGACTACACATTCTGTGATTTCTCTGAAGTATTTCCATCTCAGGGGTAAATTCATCCCTGAAGGAACTTCACTGACCTCGAGGGAGGGATTAACTTCCACTGAGGTTAATGGGGGTTGCATGCTTTCCTGCATGCATGTTAAAGGAGGAAATTACCCATGTGTTATCTGGTGATTGTGCATTTACCCCAACACTTTAGCAGGGTGAAAACAAACAGACACTATTTTCTTCCTAATGTTCCTATAAATCTCATGGTTGTTCTTTGAAAGAAGACATTTATAGATTCCAATCTTTTGATATAAATAGCGATGCTATCTTCCCTGAACAATAACAGGGAAATTAACTGATATCTTTGCAGTAAAAGTATTTGCAGAACAAAGTAACATTATTTTAATGACTCTCCAAACATAAAAGCATATATTGCTAATATTATTACTAGTATAACAGCAATGGGGGGGGGTGTTTCCTCCAATAAAGACTTCCTTTTTTTCTTCTTTACATTAACAAATATGTATTCCTATTCTAGATATATTTGTAAACAAGCTATTGTTCATATGTACCTACAGTAGGTACATTTCGTTCTATTTTCTTTCATAATAAATAATATGTGAAGTGCAGGGAAATAATGTGGAATAGAATGGAATGGAATGGAACGGAACGGAACGGAACGGAACAGAACAGAACAGAACAGGAGCTGGAAGGGACCTTGGAAGTCTTCTAGTCCAGCCCTCTGCTCAAGCAGGAGACCCTATACCATTTCACACAAGTGGCTGTCCAATCTGTTCTTAAAAACCTTAAAAAGTGATGAAGCACTTACAACTTCTGGAGGCAAGCTGTTCCACTGGTTAATTGTTCTCACTGTTAGGAAGTTTCTCCTTAATTCCAAGTTGCTTCTCTCTTTGATTAGTTTCCAACTATTGTTTCTTGTCCTGCTGGAGAATAATTTGACATACATTATCCTTGATCTTAAAACTTCTCTATGTTTTCTTTTTGGTTCAACTTTCTCTTTCCAGAAACAAACATTTCGCAATGTAACTAGTAAAAGAACTTATTTCTATTTTTATGTAGGAAAAGTATTGTATCATGTAAAGATAGAAGATGTCTCTCCCCAAGATATTCAATCCACAAGATCAGTGGTGCCCAATAATGCTTTGTTGTGGTGACCTTTATTTTGTAGAATAACATCTCACCACAGGAATTTTTTTGAAAAAGCCTCTAAGTCAAAGTGATTAATTGAAGTTGGTCATTCTTACCTTACATTCTAAAAATATTCCCTGAATGTTAATTTGATTCCTGCTTCTAGATAAAATTGATGTTTTTAATTGTTGCTTTTATGTTTTCTGTAAATATGTACTACCGTGAGCTATATAATCCTGATCGTATAGAAATCAAATGAAATGACAAGCTGATGAGCAGAAGCATTTCCAGTTGAAAATGACAGCAAAACATCAGTATTAATTAATATCAGTAATATAACTAGCTCTTAAATATATTTAGTCATTTTTGTTTCTTCTGACATTCATTCCTCACTATCGAACATCTATTTTCAGTTTACTAGCATGTCTTGAGTTTTCTTCACCTATTTTTCTAGCTTTAATAAACATTTTACCATGAAGTACATCTACTTGATGAGGGACGCGGTGGCTCAGCGGCTAAGTTGCTGAGCTTGTCAATTGAAAGGTCCCTAGTTCCCCGTAACAGAGTGAGCTTCCATTATTTGTCCCAGCTTCTGGCAACCTAGCAGTTCGAAAGCAGGTAAAAAATGCAAGTAGAAAAATAGGGAACACCTTTGGTGGGAAGGTAACAACGTCCCCTGGACCTTTGGCATTTAGTCATGCCGGCCACATGACCACGTAGACGTCTTCGGAGAGCGCTGGCTCTTCGGCTTTGAAACGGAAATGAGCACCACCCCCTAGAGTCAGGAATGACTAGCACATATGTGTAAGGGGAACATTTACCTTTACCTTACATCTATTTGCTCTAGTTCTTTACTCTTTAAGTGTAAATTTGAAAATTCAGGCCCAGTTCTTTGTATTTTGTGATTTTTCTCCAGTTGTTTCTCTTCTATTGTGATGTTTCCAGGTACTGTCACATCCACTATTTAAACTATTTTGGTTTTCTTATCAACAATTGTTAAGTTTGGGGTGTTATCTGGTGGGTGCTTGCCTGTTTGAGTTTTAATGTCCCAGAGTACTTTAGCTTCTTCATTCAGCATTTTAGCTAAATTTGTCTATTTGTGGTCCCACAGTTCTTGCCTGTGGGAAATGGCACTTCTTGTAGATATTCCAATGCAACCATTGTTGCTACTTTGTCAGGCTGTTGTTTGTAGTCAGTCTGTATGAACGCCTTTCAGCAGGTAACTAGGTGGTCCGTTATTCTTGTTCTTGTTGTTATTATTTGTAATCCACAGCTGGATTTGCAGTCCAATGTTGGTGGAATCTTACCAATTCAAGTCCTAATTAACCTAAGAATTGTTAAGGTAGGGTCTAAGAATATAGGCAAATCCAAGCAGGGTGGGGTGTTGTATTGTTTTTTTTTTTTAATTAAGATATTCAGGTCTAATCAATTCAATAATTCCAGATAATGCATATCATTATTCAGTTGACAATGACAGCAAAATACCAGTATTAATTAGTACCAATAATATGTAGTGTAACTATCTCTTAACTAACTTTAAAAGAATTGGACAAATTACACAGCTCTCTGCAGCCTTTTGAAACCTACCTGGTGGTAAATCAGCTGTGTCAGCTGGGTGAGGAGTCCCCTCCTCCTGAGAAACATATATAATGGACCAGCCATCAGCCCCCCTCGGGATGGGCGGAATGAATGGCATGCCCTCTGGAGGCATTCAGTCATTGGAAAGGAGGTGTTTCCTTTTTCTCCCATCCTGTCTTTTGTAAAGCTCACACTCCTCCGCTACTCTCTGTCGAAATATTTGACCCTCCTTTGACAGAGGCCTTAGAATAGTTTTCCTATATCAGATGGTTCTACTTTCATATAATTATTTGTTCTGGAAACTCTTTGATCTCTACTTCCCTTGCAAACTGCAGCCGGTGGCACTTTGAACTCCTCAAAGTACCCATTTAAAGGGCCTGGTTACAAAAACCATAGTGCTTAATCCTAACAATAAGGTGTTAATTGGTCCCTTGGATATTCAAGCCACAGCTTTTGTATTTGTTTACAGAATCTGGATTTCTTCCAGATCACTTTAAGTAGTGTTAGGCAGTGTTAGAGACAACAGTTCTTTTATGACACCTTAATTCTATTACTCTCCCACTTGTGTTAAAAATTGGGTCTAAAAGAATCCAAGCATAAGGGACTAATGCAGTCTACTTCATGTAGGTGTCTTCCAGATGTGTTAGCTTTCAGTTATATTCTCAGCCAGGTGATGAAAAAAACCAAGGAATTCTCTTGCTTTATACAAGGATTCTTGCACAAACATTTCATTGGGTATATATATTGGTACCTAGACCTTAGTGACATCGCAGAAAATAAAAAGAAAACTTAAAAGATACACACTTTCAGTTAGTAATATCTTGGCTTTAACAGACTATTAAGCCTTGTAACAGCATAGAAATTTTAAGTGCTGTATCTTCAATGCTGTCATCCTGACACAAAAATACTATCCAGGCTAGTCCCTATTCAATTCCTTGTTATTGTTGTTGTTACAATTCTTCAGTAATGTCTTCTTGATTTCCTAGTCTATCCTATAGTTCTGGGATGAACAAATAGCGTGGCATCAAAAGCCCAACTTTATTTAGCATTTTGAGATCAAGCAAAATCAGCTATATGTTTCTTCTCATAATAGAGAAAGTCTGAGCAGCTCATAGATTTGTTTAATGGAAGAGTTTTTAATTGACTAATATATCAGGAAATTGGTTAAAGAGTACAGCTATATGTAAAAAAAAGATTGTTAGCATTATGATATTGCAAATCTTAATGGTGCAAAACAAGTCTACGATTATTTCATAAAAAGTAGTCTCATTAGCATCTGTGACAATTCCTAGGACTCTCTAGAAAATGTGACCCCTGAGCATTCCCTAATAAAATTGTTCATCTTTAAGATGACACATTACTGCTTTTTGTTCAAGAAAATGGATGGCTCTAGGCTGGTTTGTGTTTTTTTCTTTAAAGCAAAAAATGCCATTTTCCAAGATTAAATTGTGTGGTAGCTCCATTTAACTCCAACACCTGTTGGTCAGAAAGTGATGAAGTGAAAGGCTGAGATTTTTTTCCGTGTGCTGATAAGGTTTATGGTTCACACAGTTCTCAGAACTAAATGTAAAGGTAAATGTCAGAGCAAATGCAGTTCGTTCTCACAGGCTTGTTTTGAATAGGTGCCTCCATTCCCTGGCTCCAATTTCTTTCCTTTTGATCTCCTGCCAGCAGATAAGTAAACAAAGTGATAAATAGAATGGTTTCTTTTAAGCTTCTTGTTCCTATTCTACTTGGGACAATTTTGTAAATTAATATCAGTATGCCTTATGATGATACAGAGCCAACTTTTTTGATGATTTGGAAGCCATTTATCACAAAAAATTAGAAATTTTATTACCTAATCGAATACTACTAATACAATGAAATTCTATACTATATAACAGGGGTGTCAAACTTACGGCGTCACGGTGTCGTCATGTGACATATCGGGACTTTTTCCTCCTTTGCTAAACCAGATGGGGGCGGGGCCAGCACATGACGCATCTGGCCTGCAGGCCATGAATTTGACAACTCTGCTATATAAGGTCTGATCAAGATCTATATACTCACAATATACTCTATAGACTTCACAATGTGATCAGTAATATAATTTCTACTTACTGTGATGTTTTATTACTTTGTTTCACATTCCCGCCACCACCCCCAAGTTATGATGGTAAAAAAAAAAATCAGGTATGGACCTTTGCCTAATTGCAAAGGCTTGGTAGTATTCTTGTTGTGTACAACCCTTTTTATTTTTTTGCCAGTCCATCCAAAATGACAATGTAATATGAATATACCTACAGCTGCATTGTTCCTCTATTTTGGATTTAATCCTCATATTCTCTTACAGCCAAATAAGGTAATGATGGCTTTCAAAATAGTAGAATCTATCTTAAAGCTTCAATATGAAGGTTACAGTTCAGTTTTAAATGGTCTCCAACTTTAGAAGGAAAAAGAAAACACCCTCCAAATTTGGTTACAGAATGAAAGCTGCTTTACATTGCCCACCTTTAGAGTGTAATTTGCTTCAAGATTTAGCAAGTTGACACAATTATCCTTCTGATTAAGGCCCTGGAGTAGCATCCTCATTACTACTCTATTCAGTCTATAGTATGTACATCTGGGGAAATTGATGGGAGAATTTCCACCAAAGCCTCTTATCAGCAGTTTCAATGAACAGAGAGAGGAATGGCTAGAGAGGGGAGTGGATTGAAAGAAAATAGAATGTGTACAATAGATATGGAGAAAACAAGAAAGTAAAAGATAATGGAATGCTAAGTTCTTTGTGTGATGCAAACAGAACAGAGATCACATACAGTGGCATCCATAGAGCCCTATAGGGTTATTGGTGTGAAATGAAACTACAAATACAGCATATACATGGACTAAGTCAGTATTTCTCAACCTCAGCAACTTCAATATATATGGATTTCAACTCCCAGAATTCCACAGAAGTCCAAATTGCTGAAGTTGAAAAATATTGGAGTAGAGAAAACAGATTGATTATAACTGATACATTAAAAAAAGGAAGAAAGGAAGGAAAAAGGAGTGACTAATAACCGTGACCTAAGAAATTGGCAAAAAGAAAATCAGAAAAAAAGCAGAGTTTCTCTGGAAAATGGTCCTCTTCCAAACTGAATTATATTCAGAAGCCTCATGTTCCCTTGTTCCTCACAGAAATTGACATTTATTTAAATTAAATAAAAAGATTTAAAAATTATCTTAGTAATCAACAACTAATGTAGAACTCTTCTCACTCTGATACTGCTAGTTTCTGTTGTTTCAACCCCATCAGTTACGGGCTGCAATAACTGGTGGTCACAGACACACACAGAGATTCGGAACAGTATTTGTGGGAATCTACTTGCTGTTTTTTTATTACTTGAAACATAACCTGGTTGCTCTTTTGAGGGTTGATGGGTTGTCTAATATAGTATTGATTATATGGTTATAACTAATAGGTTTTAATCAGATATCCAGAGGTGGTGGACTCATTCTGAGAACATTTTAACAATCACATGCCTCCTCCCACTGCAACTGATTTCTTCCTGAATTTTAAATTCAAATGTTCACTGTAAAAATCTCAGGCAGAATCTGTAATTTGAGAAGCTTAAAACATTAAAAACAAGCCAGCATGAAAATTGAAAATAAAAACAATCTTTCTGATATTTTTCCCCAGCTACAATAAGTTATACCTACCCTAACCTTTCCCACATTTTCACTGAGAATAATGCAAAGGGAAATGTAAAGTCATGACAACAACTTATAATTTTTGACTAGACTTTCCAACAATTTTCTTTCCTTCAGCAAAGGGAACTACGCACTGTTGAGAATGATGCAATTCTTTCAATAGCTAGTGCTTTTGAAACGTTCCAGATGGGTAATATTCTTATTGTTTTTATTTTAATACCCAGTACTTCTGATTTTAACAGGGAAAAAAAATCTGGAAGCAGATGGACTCATGCCTGAATCATTTCCTGTAAAAAAGTCTTTCAAAATTAACTCATTATCTCAATTGTAGTTTATAACTGTGGCAGGAATAGCCCACGGCACATATCTCTGCTTAAACGGTTCTCCTCTCCCACTGAGGTCTTGCCCAATTCAACTAATTGGTGTAACCCTCCCTTTTTGCACAATAATTAAATGTTTTAGAAGCAAAGGCAGCATCAGTGTAAACCATTTCACTGCATTTCCTGTAGCTGTCAGATATGAAGTCTTTTGACTCCGAAAGCTGTGCTTTGGGAGTGCTTTTCTACAAGTCTCCTCCCTTGGCTATGGATGAAATCAGCACCATCCCATTGGCATGAAAATAGATGAGACTCAGGAAATAAACTGGATAGAAATGTGATATTACACATAAATCAGAAGCCAGAACAGGAATAGGCAACTATCATTTCACACCAGCGGCAAAAACAATTTGAGTCTCCTCTGTTTGCCTGCTGGGTAAGGAAGATAACTAAGTAAGACAGGAAAGAAGGTTAAAAAAAAGGAAGGTAAAAACAGAGGAACGAAAAGAAGAGGTGGAGTCCTAATTATTTTTTTTATTCATTGCTGGATTAGAGTGGAGAGAAAATGTTCAGAAAATACAAACCAAAGAATAACCAACATGTGTATCAGTGATCAGTTGAGCCAAGATTTACTGAATTTTTTGGATTTCTTGAATCACTGAGTCAAGTCAGTTGATCAGTTAAATCTATTTGGGCTAGTGGTTAAAACATCAGGAGACTATGAATCCTTAAGTTCTTGCATGTGTTGAAGACACATTCATAGCACTCTTTCCTCCTCTTTTCCACACAACAACAACTCTGTTAGGTGTGTTGGGCTGAGAGAAAGTCACTGGCCCAAAGTCACGCAGCTGGCTTTCACACCTAAAGTGGGACTAGAACTCACAATCTCCTGGTTTTCTAGTCTGATGCCTTAACCACTTATACGCAACGTTTGGTCCAGGGATACAGACAATCTGATACAGGGATACAGAGAGGAAATGGGTATGGCTAGCCTAGAGAAAAGAAGGACTAGGGGTGACATGATAGCAGTATTCCAGTATTTGAGGGGCTGCCACAAAGAAGAGGGAGTCAATTTATTTTCCAAAGCACCAGAAGGCAAGACAAGAAACAATGGATGAAGACGAATCAAGGAGAGAAACAACCTGGAATTAAGGAGGAACTTCCTAACAATGAGAACAATTAACCAGTGGAATAGCTTGCCTTCAGAAATTGTAGGTGCTTCATCACTTTAAAGAGACTGTACAGCCACTTGTCTCAAATTGTACAGGGTCTCCTGCTTGAGCAAGGGGGTTGGACTAGAAGACCTCCAAAGTCCCTTCCAGCTCTATTCTGATTAATTGATGAGTCCTCAAGCCCCTTAAAGCCACCCACTTACTATCCAGGAGATATCAAGGCAGCAATAAGCCGTAGAAGAAAGCTGCCCTTGTCCAATCCTTTGGTTTATAGCTAATTACCCTTGCCTAGTCCAAAGTTATAATTCAACATCACTTTTTTCTGTCTTACAATTATCCACAGATTGTGGGTTTAGCATCAGGGCAGCAGAAGCAAGCTCCTTTTTATTTCCACACACCTGATGAGACCATGATTTCATTCCTAATATATTAAGAATGTAGAAGCAGTTACAAATTGTTAAATGATGGCTGGGATAGTTGCAGTTGGGAGGAGCCCAAGAACAATGTTACACACTGAAATAATACACATGCTATCTGAAGAGTATACACACATTCCACATATGCACAAGACAATGAGATTCAGGATCTAAAATTATCTAGCTGTACCACCAGTTTGACCACTAGAGATTTAAAATAATAAGGAATCTCTCTATTGTGGAGATAAACTCCTTCAAAAGTAACTGGTGTTCAGAGGACGTCTTTGGTATTTTAATCTCATTTCATGGATGCTGCTGATTGACAGTCCTGTAGGGGTGTGAATCTTCCCAGGAAAGTTACCAGTGGGAGGGAAAAGCAAGGTTGTTGAAGTGATCACACACAATAGACTATCCAAGAGAGAGGCAGCAAAATTTAGGAATGATCAAAGGATAGGGGGACATCAGTCTAGCGCTGAGTTCTCTCAATAAAAATAAGAGTATTGTGTAAAGTCCATGACTAAATTAAGCAAATACTAAACTAAAAATAAGGAGAATGAAAACCCAGCCACATTTTAAAGATAAGGATATAATGAAAGCAGCTGATGTTTGCTCAAAATTAAAAAAAAATACCAGACATCTATATACAAGTAGCAATATCAGTAAAGGGAGGCATTTTTAAAAGACTTCCTTTCTTTCTTTTGCTAAAGTGTGTTCTAAAATGTTTCCAAAGAAAATGAGGTAAATCAGTGGAGTTAGTTAAAGTAAAATAGTTTTAAAAGGGAAAGAATTACCCTTATGTGTGATTAAACTGTTGCATAAAATGAATCACCATTGCATCTAGTCAATTGCAGCTTTCAGATATTCACACTTTTCATGCATGTCTGTTTGTCTTTATCCCTTGATGAAATTGCAAAAATTGGGACATCTACAAAATGTCAACAGAAAAATAGAGAACACTCTACCTCTGCTGCAACTAATAGTCATCCAAATTTTTGTCACTCAGTTCTGGTAGCCACAGTGTATACTATAGCTCATGTGCAAATTATCAGTTGATGTTGCAAATCTCTAGGACTAGCCCATATAACAGTAGTAGTCAATCTACTTCTCTGAAGTCAATAATGAATTAGTTTCAGTTCAGCAATATTTGGACAACCACAGGTTTTCCATCTGCTTTAGTCAAATGGTTCTGGCCAAATGGCAGAATTTCAGGGTCCAAATCAAAGGTGGATTCAGAAAATAGCCATAACTTGATATTATACCTATATATCAATTTTCCATCAATGAAATATAGGAAAGGCACAGCTGCAAAGCCTGCGATACATTTCATTAGTGGTGTTTATTTATTATTGAAATTTAATAGCTAAACAATTAACACCACTAAAGACACCCCACTTCATCTAACTTAGATATAAAGTAGCAACATTTCATCAAAGCAATGCAAGACTAACCCTTTATATTCCTTTTGTTCATTGTTATATTTTAATGCTACTCATTCATACTTTGGGTTAAAAGTTCATACATAAAAGCTTCTACTGAACTTGTTTCACTTTAAAATTTATACTTCAAGCTTCTCTAAAGAGATGTTCCCTGAGGATGAGTTCCAACATAAGTCTGAAAGCTCAGAAGACTAAACCTCTGGTCCTGGTAACGGACCCAGATTGGATTCTGCAACTGAAAACATCTGGATGGTGAATATACTTGTGATGCTAGAGAAAGACCTGTTACAGGTTGCTGAAAAAGGGGTTTTATTTACAACAAGTCAATAGGAAAGTGAAATCAAATACAGTAGCAGAGCAATCCGTCAAGGAAAACCGGTTAATTTTGTTGTAGGCTTCAATTTAAAACATGTAATTCAATAGGTTGTAGAATAAAAACCGGCACTTTCATTTTGTCCCTTCTTTGTGCAGTACATGGAATCCAGTGTCAAACATCTAACATCTAATCAGAAAAGTAACTGAGTAAAATGGCAAAGGCACCTAAATGGCAAAGAAGCATAAAATGACCAGAAATACCATTAGAATCAACAGGTCCAAACCAGTTGTTACTATGATTTAAACCCATGAAAATATAACCATTGTTATATAAATGTAGTTTATGAGAAATGTGTTGCACATTTTTCAGGTAGAAAAAAAGCTAAGGTAAAGGTTCCTCTCACACATATGTGCTAGTTGTTCCCAACTCTAGGGAGCGGTGCTCATCTCCATTTCAAAGCTGAAGAGCCAACGCTGTCTGAAGACGTCTCCATGATCATGTGGCCGGCATGACTAAACGCCAAAGGCACATGGAACATTGTTACCTTCCCACCAAAGGTGGTCCCTATTTTTCTACTTGCATTTTTTACCTGCTTTTGAACTGCTAGGTTGCCAGAAGCTGGGACAAGTAAAAGGAGCTCATCCCATTACGCGGCACTAGGGATTCAAACCGCTGAACTGCCGACCTTTCAATCGACAAGCTCAGCGTCTTAGCCACTGAGCCACCACATCCGTCTAAGGTAGAAAATAGCAAACCAGAAATAAACTGGCTGTTTTTTTAAAAAAATGATAGTGTACTGTAGAATATTGTCTTGCTGGCTGAAATGAGTAAAGGA
This sequence comes from Arizona elegans, assembly GCA_022577455.1. NCBI lineage: Eukaryota > Metazoa > Chordata > Lepidosauria > Squamata > Colubridae > Arizona > Arizona elegans. The sequence continues at coordinate 63,435,097 of JAKOOJ010000008.1, forward strand.
AGCAAAATCTGATTCAGTAAGTAATGGAAGCCTGTTGCTCTTAAAAATTCCACCTTCTTTCGAACAGCTGTCTCACTGCCAAGAAGAAAATGAAAGCCACTCTCCTTTTCTACTGACATGGTAAGAACCACAGCAACCTGCTGACTTTAAAAAACCTTACTTTCCTACATCACAATATAAATAACACTGCATGTTCACCTCAGCAACAATTGTTTGATAGAATGTGCTTAGATTGACAAATGGGTTGATTAAAGAGGAAAAAAAACCATTGTTATTTCTCTGGCTTCACCTCTGAAAACAAGAACTATAGAGAAATCTAAAGCTTCATTTGGACTAAGTAGATGTTTCATCACCACAATGTGTGTGCGTGCGTGTGTGTATACATATGCACACATTTTTTTGTTTCCAGGCATGGAACTAGAATATTGGTGTGGGAGCTGGAATAGGGTGCTTCCAAGAGATGGGAAGGAGTGTTGTTTTCTCCCAAATATTTTCACAGTCCCCCATCCATTTGATTGGAAAATGTCGCAGATTACAGACCATTTACTCCAACCAGACACAATATTAAAAAAAAAAAAACACAGCTGAAGTCTGCTAGTCTACACAAAGTTATAGTTACTTTAGTTTTTTGTAGTAAGAATATTTCCCTGGCTCAATTTTCCACATAGTTGCACTCCAGTCCACCCACACAGAGTTGGACATCCATGCAATTTTCTTAGCAACAAGTCCCTTTCTGGACACAGAGAGAAAGATTTTATTTCCTGATCTAGCAGAAGCCCTTGAACTTCCTGAATGATCCCCTGAATACTAATTGGGTCTGAGCTTGTTAGTTTCCAAGATCAGCCACATTGTGCAGATATGCTTATCAATAAACAGCCTGCCTAATCCATCACCCATGCTTTCCGTCTTTCCAGGGTATTGATCACTTAATGGGGAGTTATTATTTGTATTTGAAAGCACATCTCTAGATTCTTGTGCATATGTGAACTCATGGAGCAGAAACAGATATTGTGCCTTTCACATTTCAGATAACGATTCCTCCAATCCACCAACACTGGTCATAGGAGCTAGCTTTGACATGTATTGAAATTTAAATCATCTGCTTGGCCCCTTTAAACTCACAAGCCAATAATCTGCATAACATTGGTGAGAGAGTAAGATAAATATGATAAAAGATCTCTTTCCTCACAGAGGAACAGTTCTTTGGTGGTTTATATCACATCGTAGTAAGTGCATGTTTCCCTACATTCATATAGGACGGGTGTCAAACTGGCAGCCCGCGGGCCAGTTGCATCACACGCAGACCACGCCCACCCCAGCTCCGCAAATTGGAAAAATGACACGAAATGTCACATGACAGCAATGTAACATGAAATTGAGGTAAAAAATGATATTTGGATCTTCATGGCCGACTACAACGAATTGAATTTCTGAATTTAATACTGAATTTAATTTCTTTCAGATTTATTCATAAGACTATTTATACTTGTGTGCTATTTATAACTGCAACATTTTTGTCTTGATTTTCAGAGTTTCCACAATTTGCAGATGAGATTTCCATGCAGACTCTTTAAATCAGTCTCCCTAATATGGCACCGGCAGATATGTTGGAAATGCAAGTTTCAGAAATCATAAATCATCATTGTACTGTAATAAAATGTGCTGGTTTTTCTAGCTATTTACCATATTAGACAGAATGCAAGATGTGATACTGAATGGCATTTTCCTGGACCACAATGTATTTTCTTCAGGATAAAAACACCTTGAGCATTTCTAGTTTGGCACTAAATTAGAAGCAGAAACATGTCCACCAAATGGAATGGGCATATCTATTTAAAACATTTAAACTCTACTCTTTAGCCTGCAAGATATCTGAGTTGGCTTACATAATAATGATGATAATTATAACAATAAACAAACAGTTCTGATCTCAGAGTTATAGTTTAAAACAGGGGTCTCCAACCTTGGCAACTTTAAGCCTGGTGAATTTCAGCTCCCAGAATTCCCCAGCCAGCAGCTGGCTGGGGAATTCTGGGAGTTGAAGTTTGCCAGGCTGAGTTGCCAAGATTAGAGACCCCTGGTCTAAAAAGTCACAGCATAGAAGGGAAAAGAAATAGGTAAGAAAATAGAAAACTGGAACACTCAAGCATCATATCTTAATGTTTCTGAATTCCAGTACTGTAATAGGCAGACATCTAAAGCCATGATGGCAAACCTATGGCACACATGCCACAGATGGCACGTGGAGCCATATCTGCGGGCACGTGAGCCGTTGCCCTAGTGCAGCTCCAGCGTGCATGTGTGTTCCGGCCAGCTAATTTTTGGCTGGACCCTCCCATGCCACCCCCTCCCTCCCACAAGTCTCCACGCAGCCCATTTTGGATGCCAGATAAGTACAGGGCTCACACAAAGGCTCTGGGAGGGCATTTTTGGCCTCCAGAGGGCCTCCAGGGGTGCGGGGAAGGCCGTTTTTTGCCCTCCCCAGGCTCCAGGAAAGCCTCTGGAGCCTAGGGAGGGAGAAAAATGGGCCTAACGGGCCTACCAGAAGTTTGGAAACAGGTTATTTCTGGCCTCTGGAGGCTTCAGGGAGGGTTGCTAGACCCAAAATGGGGCACGGGGGAGGGGTCATGCGAACATGCATGGGGGGATCATACATTCATATGCAGGGGGGCAGGACACATGGGGGCCATTGAATTATGGGTGTGGGCAAGCACGCTATTGCACACACACACACACACATGCTTTCGGCACCTGAGGAAAAAAAGGTTCGCCATCACTGATCTAAAGGATACCCCAGTGACATAATCGCCCTAGAACCAATGAGGTTCAATGAGAAGAAAGCATCCAACCTGACATCTATAGGGTGTGGTCAATAAAGTAAGGATGGCAGCCACAATGATGTGATCAAAAGTCTGCTTGCTTTTTATGTACATCAAAAAGAGATGACGGCAATGTCCATTAGAGCTGGGTAATTAAAATAAAGTTGAATAAATAAACAAATAAGAGATGTGATGGGGAAAAATATGTTGCTAGGGCAGGTGGTTCCATGAAATGGAGAAAGTCACAGATTTCCTTTTTTAATTTGGTTACAACAGAGTCACAAGTTTTGTTTGCATATTAAGAACCTATTGCAATGGTACATGTATGAATATGACTGCATTTTCTTACACAGTGGAACAGATTGTGAAGATGGGAGACTAACATTCCCTAATTGCAGAAGCCAAGTATGTTTCATTTTGTGTGTAAGATAATGGAAGAAATTATGAAATTCTTTCAACAATGAATAGAATACAGACATTTTAATACAATAGTATTAGAATAATGTTTTCAGGAAGAGACCTAAGTGTTGGAAATACTGTTAGAAATATTATCGAACAGTTTGTGTAGGTCTTCATTTTTATTTTAAAGCTTGGGATGTGCTTGAGGTTTTGCGGTAGGCAACATGTAATCATAAATAAGCCATGATGGATTTGTAACATTCCTAATAAACAGTCAGTAAACTTCTTTCTCTAGGTATCAGATAAATTGAAACAAAGCCAAAATCCTAAATGTTCTTTATGTTTACTTTTTCTTCTTGCATAACTATATTTAAATTTTGATCAATTCCCATGTTCCCAATTAACATAAAATTAGGCCAAATTCATTGCTTAAATGTTAACAAGTAATCCTTAGTATTATTTTCATTAAAAAGACAAGAACTATTTGAACCAATTAATTGTACTTTATATATATTTGCTGTAAAGAAAATCAGAAACTTTTATTTCTTTTTATTCTTTCTTTTCTGCACTTTTTTCCTTATTTTCTTTATTCTCTATTAGTTGCATTAGTTTTTATCTTCTCTTAGAAACCTGCAATAAAATGTATTTTAAAAAAGAACAATCTCAACAATTGCTGTTAATGGACATTCACAGAGGAAGTGGGAAAGCCATATGACCATATGTCTGTGATGGAAAAGACAAAGTTGAGACACAAGAACATGATGCTGGTTGGCATCTGTGTTTTAACTTTGGCTTTTCCATTTGCTATTATCTGATAAGGGACACTTAGCAGAAGTTTCCTTCATTTTGGGAATAGTCTTTTGCACATAGCAGCTTTTACTAGTACCTCATGAGAAGGAAAAGCAGATTTCACAAACATCACCACTAAATGATGGGAGAGCAGATGAAATAGGAATCGCATTTCTAAAACTCCAAGGAGAAGGTAGAGATTTATTTCCTCCAGAATTATAGAGAATTCAGACAAAGATAGGGCAGAACCAAGGTCTAGTTAAATCCCTGCTATTCCTATTTTGCAACGGGGGTGGGGGGAAGGACTCACTGGAGAAGAGCTAATGCTGGGAAATATTGAGGGCAAAAGAAGAAGGCGATGACAGAGAATGAGGTGGCTGGATGGAGTCACTGAAACAGTCGGAGTGACCTTAAATGGACTCTGGGGGATGGTAGAGGGCAGGAAGGCCTGGAGGAACATTGTCCATGGGGTCATGATGGGTCGGACACAACTTTGCGACTAACAACAACAACAATTTTGCAAAGAAAATCCTCTACTTCTTTACTATTACTATTATTATTAATAATATATAACTTCATTCTGAATTATTCTAAATAGTACATGATTAGAGCAGCAATATACAATACACCAAATAAATTCATTAAATATACCATTTTACATAAAAATAAGCGCATTTGGAGTTGAGGTCAATCAGTCTTTGAATGCTTTCCAAAGCAGCCAGATTGACACAAGACTTCCTCTCTCTATCATTCCAATTTTAGTATAAGTGCTGCCTAAGCAAGCACATCACAAGACTTCCATAGGCCACAATACCTGGAAGTATGTTCTCAGCATTTCAGGTGTAATGACAAATTCAAGCGTTATTGCCTGGACATAAATTATCTAGTTTGTGAGTATCATATTAATTAATATTAATTTATCTGTAATTTGTTGTTTTCTTCTTTAAATTATAATCATTATTTCTTAATTTGCATAGATAAAGAGAGATAGAGACAGAGGCAGGTGTGCTATTCAGCAGGTTCTGACAGGTTCTGGAGAACCGGTAGTGGAAATTTTGAGTAGTTCTGAGAACCGGCAAATACCACCTCTGGCTTGCCCCAAAGTGGGGTGGGAATGGAGATTTTGCAATATCCTTCCCCCATGAGTGGGGAAGGAATGGGGATTCTGTAATATCCTTCCCCTGGAGTGGGGTGGGAATGGAGATTTTGCAGCATCCTTCCCCTACCATGCCCACCAAGCCACGCCCACAGAACCAGTAGTAAAAAATTTTGAATTCCACCACTGGATAGAGGTATATAAACATTCACAAATTTTATGCAGATATAGCTATATCCTCAATTTTGTTAAAATGACTTATGCCTTTTCTTGATTATCTTTTGTTTTCTTTGAAGTCCAATTCCTATTAAAATAGTTTGAGGAAATCCTAGCTGAAGAAAGGAAATAGTTACATGATGCTAATACAGGAAAGTGATTTTCTCTGATCTAGATTAGGACATAAAATGACACAGCTGAACAAAGCTTGGTAATGTATTGTTCTTTCATAGCAACCTATCATTCAGATTATAAGCATCTGTAATAGCTATAAAGTAGCAAATTTAATTTGAAGATGAGGATTCCCTTTGTAGAGGAAAGCCAAAATTTATTTTGCAGGCAGTTATAAGCTTTAGAAAGGACTATGTGTATTTGTCTCTAAAGTGCCAAAATCTCTTTGTTGTTTTAATCTCAAAGAGGAACATTAGAAAGCACTTTGTAGATAAATTAGAAAGACAGAAACAAAAGAGTACAGGATGCATGGAGGCATTGGGGGAAAAAAGAAGAAAAATTTTATGCACAATATAGCAAAAAGTGGCAACAGCTGGCTGACCTTGGCTGATCTCAAAAAATTTTAAGAACATTGGACCTGGTTAGTACTTTCATGGGAATTCATCAGGAAACACATTGGGGGAAAAATCACTTTTAGCAGACACCATTGGATATAAAGCAGAGGACTCTATAGCAATAAAGAATATAAAATATGGACATTTCCTGACAGCTAGCACAAAATAAAGAGTGAACATAAATTCACAATTGTTTTTTCTGCAGGTTTTTTTTTTTTTTTGTCAGTCTTTATATCAGATCTACATAACATAACATGGTTCACCGAGCCTTTTTGAATGCCATCAAACATCACTGGTAACAGAATAAAGTTGGAAGGGACCTTGGAGGTCTTCTATCCCAAACCCCCTGTTCAAGCAGGAGACCCTATACCATTTCAGACAAGTGGTTTTCTGAAAGTGCCAAGTAAAATCCACTACTGCCCTGAAAAACACACTGGTAGTGACCGTTTCCATGTAATGAGATGTAAGAATGACCTTGGGAGTTAGGGCAACACTTGGACAAGAGATATCTCAACCCAGAGAAGAAATAGGGAAAGAGGAAGCATCTGAGATACTTCTGGAAAGTAAATACGGCAAGAGGGGAAATGCTTTCAGACTTGCACAATTCTGTTACTTTACAATAAAGATGCTATTTGTACTCATGTTTTGGTTTCTCATATAGACTATCTTGAAGAGCTGACACTCCAACACCCCACACCCAACATTGCCAACTCCATTGTTGCTGCCACACTGCTAATTCCTGAAGAACTGATTGGCACACCAGCTATTCCTTTGTTTCAGTTTTCAGTTTCAGTTTTATTTGATTTGTATACCGCCCTACTCCCGAAGGACTCAGGGCGGTGAACAGCCAACAATAAAATACATAGATACACAAAATTTAAAAACCCAATAAAATCAAATTAAATTATTTGGCCCAGACAAATTAAAACACCCCGATAATTTAAAAACAGATTAAAATTTAAATATTTAAAAAGGGAAGAGATTAGGCCAAGCCCGCTTGATGGAATAAAAAGGTCTTCACAGCACGGCGGAAGGAGCGCAGATCCGGGATCCTCCGTATCTCCGGGGGGAGCTCATTCCAGATAGTAGGTGCCCCCACAGAGAAGGCTCTCCCCCTAGGGGCCGCCAGTCGACACTGTTTAGCTGACGGCACCTGGAGGAGTCCCTCTCTATGAGAGCATACTGGCCGGTGGGAGGCTATTGGTGGTAGTAGGCGGTCCCGTAGATAATTGTGGACCACAATTATTTTCATTATTGGTTTCTCCTCTCCTATAGTTCGTACTATAACTTAGTTTACAATAATAAACTCATACGTCTTTAGGCTACAATCCTCAATACCATGGCTCAGAAAAGATTATGTAAAACATATACTAGCTTGCTTGTTTCCTATGATATTCAAAATGTCATTGTGACATTCAAAGACATCTGCTTCAAAAAATTTAGGAGGAATAGAGACATAGACTATCTACATGAGATCTCATGTCTGGTCAACCCCTTCCTATCTAAATTCACCTCCTTTGTTTAATTTTTTTAAAAATCTGAAAATGAATCCCCCCACCCCACCCCGGTCTTTTATAAAACCAGTTTCATCTCAAATAATGGCTGCTTGTGTAACTCAAGGACTTCACAGCACCTCAGTACTTTTAATTAAGGCTCAATTGAAAAAAGATATTTAACCAGCATTCATCATCAAATTTAAATCTCATTCCAGTAATTAAAAGGATTTTCTTAATCTAGTTCTTAGTGTTAGGAGGTTCTTTCAGTCAGTTAATTAAAGACTGTTTCTTAAGCTTTTCAGTCAAAGAAAAACAAAGGCAAAGAGATTAAAAAGTGTCACAGAAAAAAGTACTGAAATTATTGCTTGGTCTCTTTAATTAAAAGCAATGGGCCTAATTTATTACAAATGGCATACACATTCATGTTTTAAAACGTTTTTAAACCACTTTGGTATACTTAAAGGAAGAAACAGCAAGCTCTCCAGCTGTTGCACAGATTTAACATTTATAAAAATGAAGTAAATAGCATGTTTTCCCCTTTTCATCTGTTTTGATGTGGTAGGTTGTGTATAAGAGATGGACATTGTATAGATTAGGTTTTCTTCCCCACTCTTAAAATGATTAGAGAGTCTCAGATTTAGAATATTTTGAATAATAGGTCCTTTCTAAATGACTTTCAGAATAGTAGAAAGGCTTGGGGAATGAAAGTTTCCCACAGCAGCATTTCCTGATGGTATTGCTACTAACATCAGATCTAATAGGATCTAACCATCTAATACCATCTTTCCTGATAGTATTGCTACTAACATCAGATCTAATAGGACTTTAAGTTACCCGTTTCACTTCTTAAGCCCCAAATTCCCCAAAAGTCTGAAGCACAACTATTAGACCTGCTAATTTCAAGTTCCAAAAGAGCCATAAAAGTGGTACTAAACAGGATACAAATGGTCTGTAGGTTGCCATGGAATTAGAGGAGCTGCATGATTCTCTCTGTCCCCTTCAAGCTTAATCATTAATTCTGATGTTAATGCTATTACATCTTGCAGAAAAAAGCCCTTCAGAACAAAGACCTCCTCACCAAGTATCAGCAAGAGGGCAGCTGCAACTAGCAAGAAACCTGCAGCAAGAACAATGAAGGAGCGTTTCTTCTTCCATTCTTCTTAACTGCCACCCATTTATACTTCCTTCTACTCATAATTTAAATTATATCTTCTTCAGTTCCCCATTGTCCTTGAAACTATAGATGCATTATTGAGTTTCAGAGATCTCAGCAATGTCTAGCATGATCTACAGGATCTAAAAGCATTCCTGGCAATTCCTCCAACCTCATCAAAGTTCAAATATTGAGGCAGAAGAGTTTTATCTCTCCGCCTAATCTGTATATTCATTGTTAATAACCATGTTAAAAGCAACTTACAAACCATTACAATACAAACAACAATGTTCAATTAAAAACTCTCTTTAAAACAACCCTGATATTTAAAAACATCAAATATCAAAAAATATTTTACTACAAGCCACCAGTAAGAAAACAGAAGGCAGAGAAACATAAATAAATGAAAAGCCTTGATACAGAGATAAACTTAGACCAACAAAGCTGACCAGGCTTGGTACCAGCTGCATCCCAATAGGAGGTGAATTCCCAAAACCAGGTGCTTCTATAAAGCAGCTCTCCTCTTGGGGTCCCTCCCTAGCAGATCCCTGGCAATTTATAGGGTTGCCAGGTGTCCACTATTTGAGCGGACAGTCCACTTTTTTCACATTATGTTCACTATTTTTTTTCACAAAATAGTGGACATTTTTTTTATTCAAAAGCTTTATGATGAAATGGTACGTAATCTAAAGCTGTACAGTCTAAGAGAATAAGGATAGGAGAATCGCGTTTTGTCTTTTTTTTCATAAGTTAGAATGAGATAAAGATCGAATATCCATTGAACTTGATTCTCTGAAAAAATTAATGATGAGATTAAAATAAAAATATATTATAAAATTATGTACAGTTCACATTTTTAAAATATATTGTAGCTTGTGTCAACTGACCTAAAATGGCGTGTTAAAATGTTTGTAAGAAAATATATAATTTAATGTTGTTGTTTTTTTAACTACTTAACACACACACACCCCACCGCTTGTCCGCTATTTTTTGGAAGCAGATCTGGCAACCCTAGGCAAATACTGTATAGCAGGGCACTTTCAATCAACTACATTTTATTTCATCAGTAAAACAACATTTTCCAAATGCAAATAGTAAAAAGCATATGTCTTAAAATATTCAGCGTAGTTCGAAACTTTAAAAACATCTAGCATTTACTCAAGTCATGTCCATCCAGGAACAACCTAATAGCAGAACAAACATTGGGCCCTATCTAACAAAATGAAATCCAATGGTGACAAAAATAAGGTTCTACCTTTCGGCAAGTAAAACCAAAGGCAGAGGAATTGAATAGGTGGTATCTGGCTTAATAGTAGTAACTATAAGATGTATCTTGGTGTCCTAGTGAACAATCATTTAAATATGAGCCAGCAGCGTGCTGCAGCTATCATAAAAGCCAATGTAGTTCTAGGCTGCAAAACAGAGGGGTAATATCAAGATCATATGAAGTGTTAATACTGCTTTATAATACCTTGGTAAGACCACATGTGGAATATTGCATCCAGTTTTGGTCACTATGATATAAAAGAGATTTTGATACTCTAGAAGAGCAACAAAGATGATCAGGGGACTGGAGCAGGGGTGAAATTCAGCAGGTTTTGACAGGTTCTGGAGAACCGGTAGCGGAAAATTTGAGTAGTTCGGAGAACTGGCAAATGCTACCTCTGGTTGGTCCCAGAGTGGGGTGGGAATGGAGATTTTGCAATATCCTTCCCCTGGAGTGGGGTGGGAATGGAGATTTTGCAGTATCCTTCCCCTGGAGTGGGGTGGGAATGGAGATTTTGCAGTATCCTTCCCCTGCCACGCCCACCAAGCCAAACCACACCCACCAAGCCACGGCCACAGAACCGGTAGTAAAAAAAAATTGAATTCCATCACTGGACTGAAGGCTAAAATATATGGAGAACAGTGGCAGGAATTGGGTGTGTTGGTTTAGTGACATGATAGAATTCGAATATCTAAGAGATTGCCACAAAGAACAGCGGTTCAATCTATTCTCCAAAGCACCTGAAGGTGGGACAAGAAGCATTGAATGAAAATCAATCAAGGAGAGAACTGACCTAGAAATAAGGAGAATTTCCCTGACAGAACAATTAAATAGTGGAATGATTTACCTCCAGTTGTGGGTGCTCCAACACTGCGGAAGATTTAAGAAGAGACAATATTTTGTCTGAAAAGATATAGGGTTTCCTGCTTGAGCAGGGGGTTGGACTAGAAAACTTCCAAGGTCCCTTTCAACCCTATTATTCTGTTATTCTATTCTGTATATTTGAGATTCCCCTAAAGGCCTAGCCACTTTGAAGGAGAAGGCAGGAGGCTGTGAGTTCTAGTCCCACCTTAGGCACAAAGCCAGTGACTCTCTCTCAGCTCTAAGGAGGCAATGGCAACCCCTTTTATGACCTTTTTGCTGCAATTGTTAAGCAAAGCATAAGAACCTGCTTCCTCCATTGCTTGTCAAAAGCGATCTGGGAAGAAAGGAAATGATGATCATGTGATCCCAGGATGCTACAACCATTATCGGAGTGAAATGCTACCGGTTCGCACCAGTTCGGACGAACCTGTAATAATAAAAGCTACCAGTTCAGACGAACCGGTAGTAAAAAATTACTACCGGTTCATCCGAACAGGTATTTCCAACAATCAGCTGTGCCGAGCGATTTATATTCGCTAGAAAGCAGGAAATCCTACTTTCTAGTGAATCTAAATCACGCGGCACAGCTGTCCCCCCCCTCGCTGTTCTACTTACCTTAAGTCTCCTTTTTTCCGCGCGAAGCACGCGTTTGCCATGCACTGCACATACATGCACATGCAGTGTGCATTTTGTGTGCACTGTGCATGGGCATGCAGCATGCGTTTGGCACGCACTGTGTATGCGCGTGTGCAGCGTGCGTTTGCCATGCACTGCGCATGCATGCGCAACGAACCGGTGGCAATCCTCGGAGAATTTCACCACTGACCATTGTAAATATATGCTGATTGCCAAGCTCCAGATTGTGATCACATAACCCCATGTCTGCTAAGATGATTCTAAGCGTGAGGACCAGTCATAAGTCACTTTTTTCAGCACTGTCATAACTTCAAAATGTTGCTAAACAAATGGTCAAGACTGACTTCCCGGGATGTATTATAGCAGGAGTGTCAAACTGGCGGCCTGCGGGCCAGATGCATCACATGCACGCCACACAAACCCCAGCTCCATGAAGGGAAAAAATGTCACGGAACGTCACATGACAGCAATATGACGCCACAAGTTTTATACCCGTGTGTTAGAGTAAGGGACAAACACGTATTTACCCAGAGTTAAATATTGTACATCAGTAGTGGGTTCCACTTACCTTTGCTACCGGTTTGGAACTGGGGGGCGTGCATGTGGTACGCATGCGCAGAGCATGTGATGATGTCTGGACGGATGGGCAGAGCCTCCCACTGCCACCACTACCGGTTCGCCCAAACCGGGGCGAACCAGTAGAAACCCACCACTGTTGTACATCCCCTAATGATGTTTAGACAAATGAATCCCTGTTGTCAGTTATCCATGACTCCAAGTTACATTGTCTAGAAACATGACAAATAACATGTCACAACTTTATTTGAATAAAGTTTAATCACAGCAGCTGCTAGCAAAATTTATAACAAATTCTCTAATCTCACTCTCAACAGGAAGGCAATTTCCAGCAGCTTTCCCCATGTTAGATTTAAGTATACCCCAGCTCTTATCTTGTAGACAAACTGTAATGCAGCATACATCAGACATAAATTTGTTGAAAGCTGCCTTAGAATAACAACTGTGCAATGAATGAACAGAACCAAGCTTGCCAGCTCTTTGTTTTTTTAACAGCCAAATCATCAGTCTAAATTGTTTCCGTGCTTTCTGAATAATGCTGCATTCTGGCTACCTTGAAATGCTATCAAGAGCATAGAACCAAACATAAGCATTACATCACCAGACTAATCTCTCATTGGATGACCAATGATGCAGCAATTTCTGTTACCTAGCAACATCTTAGGGTAGTTAACTCCTTTTGCAGGTCTTCCTCACACAGCACAGTAAGCCACTTTTTAAGTATCTTTCAAATAGACTGCTTTCAGAAATACCAGTGGTATGTAGTACAAGTCTTTAAAGTTAAAAGATGTGGACATTGTTCCCTGTCTTCCAGTTCACCAGCAAAATGCATGCTTTCTGTGCAGAAGGATTCAGGCTCAATCTCCAGATAATGGGATATTTGAAGTCTGGTCCCACCAAGCTCAGGGCAGTTGGAAGAAATCCAATAGGCTATATTAGGAAATAGAAAGAAGGCAGCTTTTTGTATTCCTTTGAGGCTTGATTTTTAGTATTGCCTCAATGGGCATATTATTATTGTTCATTCTCAGTCAAGAATAAACGACACATGGTCATCTTAATGCTCTGCAACAGTGTGTGTCTCAATCTTGGTGGCTTTAAGGTGTTGGACTTCAGCTCCCAGAATTCCCCAGCCAGCATGGGGAATATTCCATTATCTGGGGGTTGAAATTGGACCTTTCTGTAATATGTTTTGCTGTGTGGACTTCAGTTCCCAGGATTCCCCAGCCAACATGCTTGGTGTAAAATAGGGCTCCAAACAGACGATAACTGGATAACACTGTTGTTGTTTTCAGCATGCTCACCACATACATGATTTCCTGTTCAAATTTTACTTGTTACTAGCATTTCTAGCATTTGTTTCAATTTCACTCTTTCCTACCATTCCCATAGAAATCTCCAAAATACTCCTTCCCTAATTGCCTCACATCAGTTCCATTCCAAATACTTTATATCATTTTTAAAATTTCCTTTTTATTTTATTCCATTTTATTATTCCATTTATCCCATTGTGGGCATCTGTTATAAACTTGGGGTTAAATTGGGGTGAATAATCTCATGGTTAGGAGTCACTTTAAAAAATAGGATTTTTGGCATCCAAGAGCACAGACATTTTATTAGTGAAGTGACAATCTCACAATAAAAGATGTACCTAGCTTATTTTATTTTGTATTTACATTATATTTACAATGTATTATTAGACAGTTTTATGTAGTACTTAAGATATTGGCCTAGAAATCAGGAGGCTGGCAAGAGAACCCACTCCAGGAATTTTACCAGAACAAAATGTAAAAAAAGTGACATTAGCCCTTCTTACTTAGCTATTGTTTCAGGCCCATCTCTTCGGTCCCTAAAGTTCTTGTGTTAAAAAGAAAAGAGAATAGGGAACTTCTATTTGCATTTACCTGAAGATAAGTACATAAATAATAGAGTTGGAAGGGACCTTGGAGGTCTTCTAGTCTAACCCCCTGCTCAAACAGGAGATCCTATACCATTTAGACCAAGGGTTTCAAACTCGCGTCGTCACAGTGGCGTCCCGTGATGTATCAGGACTTTTTCCCCTTTGCTAAACCTGGAGGGGGTGGGGCCAGCATGTGACGCATCCGGCCCATAGGCAGCGAGTTTGACACCCCTTTAGACAAATGGTTGTCCAGTATCTTTTTGAAAGTCTTCAGTGATGAAGCACCACAACTTCTGAAGGCAAGTTATTCCATTGATTGATTGCTCTAACAATAGGAATTTTCACCTTAGTTCTAGGTTGCCTCTCTCACTGGTTAGTTTCCATCCATTGTTTCTTGTCTTGCCTTTTGGTGCTTTGGAAAATAGTTTGACTCCCACATCTTTGTAGGAGTCCCTCAAATATTGGAACATTGCTATCATGTCTTCCCTAGTCCTTCTTTTCATTAGACTAGACATACCCAATTCCTGTAACCGTTCTGCGTATGTTTTAGCCTCCAGCTCCCTACAATATCATTCATGTTGCCTTTTTCTCTGCACTCTTTCCAGAGTGTCAAATCTTTTTTATATTGTGGTGACCAGAAATGGATGCAGTATTCCAAGTGTGGTCTTACTAAGTAGAAGCCTTTATGTATCAGAAGCACCTACAACAAAGATTTGCTAGCTGTGAAATATTGGAAGTGCTACATTATCTTATTATCATATGTGATGAACATGGGGAGAAGCAAAGAAGTATTGGACAAAAATAAAGACATGGGAGAGATGACAAAACAACGTATTGAGTTAAAACCAGAAATATTTCTGCTGGGGATCTTACCTGAAACTGTTAAGTTGGTTGAATGAGGGCACAGCAAGCCAGAGTAGTTAGTGACAACAGCTCTTTATTATATAGTGAGACTCCAGCAACTGACCCAGGGAGCCAGCTCCCTTTATATATCTTGCAGCTGTGGTGGTCAGCCAATCAGCTGAGGGTCAGTAAATTTGAACTTCCCGCCAAACAAACCTATTTACATAACACTCCTCCCCTCCCAGAAGTCACTTGGGGTGTTATTCACATACAAAGTCTCTCAGGTGACTAGGGCGTGTGCGAGTCCTAGTTGACCTGCGCAGTTCAGTCAGAGGGGCGGCGTCGAGCAGGTTGGAGGGACTTTCTGTTTCTCCCTGCTCCGCCAATGAGGCCTCCGGGACCTCCTCATGGGCGGCGACTTCTCCGGCTGTTTGGACTACCTCGATGGGGCGGCGCTGGATACCAGAATCCTCAGCTAAGTCCTCCGCTCCACTCGGGCTTGTAGTTTGTGTTTCTGGTTGGTAGTCGTGGTCAGAGATGGGGTCATCTAATTTGTCGTCGGTGTCTGCGGTTACTCGTTTTCTTAGTTGGTCAATATGTCTGCGCCAAACTCTCCCGTCCCCCATGTCTACCCTGTATGATTTGGGGCCCGTGATTTCTGTGATTGTCCCGGCCTCCCAGAGCGGGCCTGTCCATAGTTCCTAGCGTGTACCGGTGTTCCTATGGTGAACTCTCTAAGCTTCCTCTCCCCCCCCCCTGAAGACCTCTGGGGAGTAATTGGGGTTGAGCCTATCTAGTATTCCTCGGAGTTTCTACCCCATTAATAGTTCTGCCGGACTTCGGCCTGTGGCTGTACAGGGTGTGGAGTGCTGAGCTATTAGAAACTTGTCTATCCTTTCCTGCCAGTCTCCGGGGCTTAAACGTGAAAGGGCGCCTTTGCTGACCTCACGAATCTCTCAGCCTGTCCGTTACTAGCCGGATGAAACGGGGCTGAAAGGACATGTCTGATCCCAAGTCCCGCTAAGTAACCCTCGAACTGTGTTGCGGTGAATTGTGGCCCATTATCTGACACTAGGATGTCCGGTAACCCATGGGTGGCGAATAACTGTCTTAGCTCCCTGATGGTTGAGTCGGTGGTAGTGGCCTTCATTAGCTTGGTCTCCAACCATTTGGAGAATGCGTCTACGACAACCATGAAGGTCTGTCCGTGAAAGGCCTGCAAAGTCAATGTGTATCCTGGACCAGGGTCCCTGGGGCCTTTCCCACTCCCTCACGGGTGCCGTTGGTGGATCTGATCTGGACTCTTGGCAGGGCTGGCATCTCCCCACCCACTCGGTAATGTCTGTATCCATGCTGGGCCACCAGACGTAGCTCCTGGCTAGCCCCTTCATTCTTACAATCCCAGGGTGCCCCTCATGCAACAATGTTAAGACTTTTTCCGTAAACGTAAAGGAATAACAACCCGATCGCCCCATAGCAAACAACCCCCTTGCATTGTCAATTCGTCCCATTTTCCCGCGAACGGTTTAAATTCCCCGCTCCCAATCTTTTCCCGCCACCCCCTCATGACCCAACTTGCGACTGTCCGGATCACGTGGTCTTTGGTTGAGGCTCTCGCAACCTCGGCTGATGTTATGGGCCCAGAGTCCAAAACGTCTATCAGTAGGATGGGGATGCCAGGTGTGGGGTCTTCTAGGCTGTCGGGTAGTGGGCATCGGCTGAGTGCGTCCGCGTTGCCCATGTCCGCCCCTGGTCGATGTACCAGGCGATAGGATTATGCTGCAAGGAAGATGGCCCAGCGTGTCATCCTGGGCGATAGTGCTGCCGGGGTTGGTTGATCTCCCGCGAGGAGACCCAGGAGCGGTCGATGGTCTGTGATTAGTTCAAAATCCCTCCCGAACAAGTACTTGTGGAATTTCTTTACTCCCGAAACGGCGGCGAGGGCCTCCTTGTCGAGCTGGCTATAATTTCGCTCGGCGCTTGATAGAGTTCGGGAGTAGTATGCGATGGGCGCTTCTAGGCCATTCGGGAGTCTATGGCTCAGGACGGCTCCCACCCCGAACGGGGACACGTCACATGCTGGAACAAGGGGGAGCATTGCGTTGTACTGTATTAAAAAGCTTTCAGCTGATAGCAGTTTTTTAATGCCGGCGAATGCCCTGTCTTCAGCCTTCCCCCATTTCCACATGGCTTTCTTGGTTAACAGTCTATGTAGGGGTTCTGCCACTGTTGCCTTGTCTTTAAGGAAAATGGCGTAAAAGTTTAATAGCCCCAGGAAGGCCTGTAACTCTGCCTTGTCTTTGGGGGTGGGTGCTTCTTTGATTGCCCTGATCTTGCTCTCTGTGGGGTGTATGCCGGTGCCATCTAC
Source organism: Arizona elegans (assembly GCA_022577455.1). Lineage (NCBI taxonomy): Eukaryota > Metazoa > Chordata > Lepidosauria > Squamata > Colubridae > Arizona > Arizona elegans. Next base: position 63,452,082 of record JAKOOJ010000008.1, read on the forward strand.
CCTGAATCTTAGGAATTCGACTGAGGAGACTGCGATCATGCATTTGTTTCATTTTACTCTGAGTCCTGCTTCCCTGAATTTCCTTAGGACCTCCCTCAGCCTTTCTCTTAGCTGTTGCTCATTGTCGGCAGTAATGAGCATGTCATCAAAATAGGGCACCACCCCCAGGATTCCCTGTAGTAGCCGCTCCATGGTACTTTGGAAAAGTCCGGGGGCTACGCTTACTCCGAATTGCAAGCGGGTGCACTTGAAGGCCCCTCTGTGGGTTACAATAGTCTGTGCCTCTGCGGTAGCACCATCTACCGGCAGTTGCTGGTACGCCTGCGCAAGATCGAGTTTTGTGAAGATCTTGCCGGGGCCCAGGGAATGCAACAAATGGTGAACAATGGGCACTGGATAGGCACTCTGCTGCAGGGCCTTATTAATTGTGCATTTATAAGCAGCGCATATGCGCACTGATCCGTCCGGCTTTAACGGTGTCACAATTGGGGTCTCCCATTTGGCGTGGTCGACTGGAACGAGCACCCCTTGTTTGATTAATTTGTCCAGTTCAATGTCAATTTTGGGCTTCAGGGCGAATGGTACCCGCCTAGGCTTTAAACGGATAGGTGCAATATTGGGGTTGAGATTAAACGAAATCGGGGTCCCCACATACTTGCCAAGCCTTTCGTTGAACACGTCCTGGAACTCTTGCATCAGGTCCTCTTTCAGGGTGCTTCGAACGTTCCTTACTCCGGTGAATCCCATGCCTAGGGCTCTAAACCAGTCCATGCCCAGGAGGCTTGGGAGGTTGTCACTGACGATGGTGAGGAGCAGTTTCTTGGTAAACTCCCCGTACTGTACTTGGAACTCGCCTCTTCCTTCGACGGGTATGCGGTTCCCCTGGTAGTCCTTCAGTCTGTGTTGCTGCGGCTGGAGCTGTCGCTTGTGTGCGCTGGGGATGACTTTCTTTAGGTTCTCCCAAGACATGATGGATATCGGCGATCCCGTGTCGATCTCCATCTGGCACTCCTGTCCCTTGATCTCGACCGTGGTGTAGGTCTTCTATCCGGGCGAGGTGCAGGTCAGTGCGATGCATATGGTGTAGGCCCCAGCCTCTTCAAATTTTGCGCCCTTCCGGTTTCTGCCATCTCTGTTGGGCCTTCGGTGTGGTGCCAGCTCGGATTGGAAGGTTTGGCCACGTGGTTTGTAGCTCTGGTGTGTCTTGGATCTGCAGACCCGAGCAATGTGGCCCCTCTTCCCACAGGAACGGCAAACGGCGTCCCTGAACTTAGTTTTGTCGTGAGTGGGACCCTCCGCAGCTGGCGCATCCGTCTCTGGGCTCACTTCGGGCTGTGCGGGACTGCTCGGTGCGGTAGACTTCTTCCTCAGACTCCCCCTCGCTCGCGGTGCTTACGGCCTCCCAGTGCACTGGCGCCGTCTTCTGCATTGTTTTGGTTTGGTGGGAGCTCTTTAGTTTCTCTGCAGCCTTTACTGACGACTCTTGTGCTCGTGCCTCATCCAGGGCGATGTGTAGGGTCAGGTTTGACCTCGCGAGCAGTCTTCTCTGGAGCCGGCTATCTCTCACTCCACAGATTAGTTGCTCTAGGAGCATCTCATCCAGGTCTCGGTACTCACACTGGGTTGCGGCCTTACGCAGGGCAGCGACATACTCGCTGATCGATTCACCCTCCTGCTGGAGCCATTGCCGGAAATCGTAGCGTTGAACGTACTTCAATGGCGTTGGTGCATAGTGCTCTTTCAGCAGGGTCTGTAGCGTCGACCAGGAAATGTTGTGGACCGAATTCGGCTCCGACAATGCCTCAGCTGTGTCGAAGACCCTTGGCCCGCAGTGACTCAGGAACAGGGCTTTCTTCCAAACGTCCGGTAGCCCTTGCATGTCGTTTGCCACCATGAAGCACTCGAACTGAGACATGTAGGATCCCCACTTCTCTTCCTTGGGGTCGAAAGGTGCTGGCGGGGTGTAGGCAGACATCGTTTCGGGATTCTCCTGTGCTCCACTCGCTCGCCTGACTGGATTCGGATGCGGTCTCCGGTCCCCTTCTCCGAACGTGGCTTCAGCTCTTTTTCTCGAGTGTGGCTCAGCTCTCCTCTGCTTCTGGCCTCAAAATCGCACCATGATACCATGGTCGATGGTATCAAAAGCCGCCGAGAGATCTAATAGGACCAGGACCGAGGAATGACTCCTGTCCCGAGCCCTCCAGAGAGCATCCATCAGCGCGACCAATGCCGTCTCCGTGCTGTAACCGGGCCTGTAACCCGATTGGCATGGATCTAGGTAAACAATCATTTCATTGTTTAATGTATTGTAATTTTAAAGTTTAGAGAAGATGTTAATGTGAATGCGAATGATGTTGCAAATGTTGAAGGATGTTGCACAGAGAAAGTTGTACCCAGGCAACACACTACTTAAGGAAAGATGGAATGTATGTATTTTAAAAATCGAAAAATAAAAAACTTTTAAAAAAAAGATTTGCTAGCTGTACAGGGGTTACTACTCAGATTTGTGAATAGAAGGTCCATTTAGATCAGGCGTGTCAAACTCGTGGCCTGCAGGCCAGATGCGTCACATGCTGGCCACGCCCACCCCAGTTTAGCGAAGGAGGGGAAGTTGTCATGTGAAAACAATATGTCGGTGCAAGCTTGACACCCCTAATTTAGATGTTATTGAATGCAACAAGATCAAAGCCTGAAAAAGTTAGCATAGGGATATTGGATTTGAAATCATTGTGTAACTCAAGTATTGTAACTCCTAGATATGCTGATATATTCTTCTCAGGTACAAATAGAATTTCTAACACTGCAGAACAAGGTCAGACATAGAACCGGTTCAGTGACAAACAAGATTAGCCAACATCTTCAATACAAAGCAATTTGCTGCAGAAGAATGTATTCTTATATAACAATGTGTATATTCTGAGGTTTAGAATAGATACATATCTTCGGAATGTCATTAGTTTTACCTGGGCTAGGCTCCAGGTTTAAACAGTCTATCTTTTCATTTTTATTCATTTTTCCCTCTAACTGATGGATCCATCAAGTATGTGATCACCAGAGTGTATTCATAATAACAGAGCAAAACTATGCCAATATTTTAATTGGACGCAGTGGATATACTGGTAAAAGATACTTAATATATTATTAAAATTTATTTCATTGATGATGTAATAGAAAGTTCTTTTGAATCGGTGTTTCATTGGCTAAATAGACCCATGAAAATCTTTCTAACAGTTTACCAATTGTTGATGGGTTTTTAAATATTGCCTATAACTACTTCAGTCTGCCATTATTTGTGTTAATCAGAATATTAGAGAAAAGAGAAAAAGAGAGAGAGAGAGAGAGAGAGAGATGCATACAGATGGACGGACGGACAGATGGATGAAAATTCTAGAATTGCATCCTGTTCCTCTTTTATCTCTACTCCAATTGACATTCTTAAATTCTCTCCTGCATTTCATGTTTATCTTGTCCCTATGTCTTCAAATATGACTTTTTTTTTCAAGCAAAACAGAGATTTCTCAGTTCTGGATAAGATATTTCAAGAATTTTATCAGTTATCTAGGTAATAATAGTGGTTTGATTTTTCAGAAATTGCATATAAATACTTTATATTTCAGATATTTTTAAAGTGCACATATGTGCAAGATGATTTAAATATTTAGAAAATAGATAAAAATTTTCCAAGAAAAGGCTTTAAAAACAAATGAGGGTTATTATTAAAATGTAGATTGTATGACAAGCTAAGAAACTCTTTAGCTATACCTTAGCAATATTGTACAGGACTATATCTGAGCTAGTAGTTTGCTTCAAAGCAACCATGTTTTTTTAGCTTGTAGGTTAAGTAGTCATATATAACTAAAGAATGAATAACCTTCTTACATTTACTTTAATATTCTTGCTTTTAAAGTATTCTTATGGAAGAAAGTTTTACCCACATTTTATTTAATTTCTGTAATACAACATATACTATTTTTGGCCTACTGTAGTTTATATGGTTTGTTGCAGTGTTTCTCAACCCTGGCTGGGGAATTCTGGGAGCTGAAGGCCACTCATCTTAGGGTTTTCAAGATTGAGAAACATTGGTTTGTTTCCACAGAATTCTGAAATCATTCTTTTTGTTGTTGTTGACTCATAAGTTATTTGTGTTTGCCTTTTGTATGATTCTTTATTTATTGCTCTTACAACACAGAAATTTATTTATGACATGTATTTATGACAATGCCATTTTAAATAGCTCTAGTAGTTAATGAAGATGCTCATCCTTGATGGTAACATGGAGATAATATTGGGCTAATTGGAATATTGATGTGACTCAGTATGTGTGATTGAATGTGAGTTTGATTAAAAGAAGGGGAGGGAAGTAGCAAGCTGTTACACAAAGGATATCTGAGATCTGAGATGTTTAAAAGCATGAGAAAGAAACTCAAAACAACTCTTCCTTGACTCTGTTAGGTACAAGTAGAAGTGGAGGCTTTGATGGGTTTTCAAAATTCTGTTACAATATTGTAACTGCATCAAAACACACCCCCAGATCCTCATTCGATTACCTCAAAGGGCTGACAGTATGCCTGACTCATGTAGTTATGCATGCAATTTAGCCCCAGTTTAGGTCAGAGGGACTAGAAACTTGTAAATATTTAAAAATACAATAAAAAAGCAATAACAATATATACCACAACATTTCTTAATACATTGTATCAGAGGTGGATTTCAGCAGGTTCTGATCAGTTCTGGAGAACCAGTAGCAGAAATTTTGAGTAGTTCGGAGAACCCGTAGTAAAAATTCTGACTGGCTTCGCCCCCATCTATTCTCTGCCTCCCAATTCACAGCTGATTAGGAAGAAATGGGGATTTTGCAGTAAACTTCCCCTGGATTTTGGACAGAATGGAGATTTTACAGTATCCTTTCCCTGGAGTGGGGTGGGAATGGAGATTTTACAGTATCTTTCCTCTGCCACACCCACCAAGCCATGCCACGCCCACCAAGCCACACCCACAGAACCGGTAGTAAAAAAATTTGAAACCCACCACTGCATTGTATGACCACCTGTACCAGTTATTCCAAACTTCAGATGTGTTGGGACTGTAACTCCCAGAATTCCTAGCCTGTACAGTCAAGGAAAGCCAGTCTGGCTTTTTGGAAATTTTGGACTTTCAGAAACCATGAAACTATTAGAACTAATCCTATTTAAAGCATAAAGCCAGCTGGGTGAGCTTGGGCCAGTCACACTCAGCCCAATTTACCTCACAAGGTTGTGGCTGTGAGAAAAATAGTAGGAGGAAGGATTATTAAGATGTTTGCCATCTTGAGCTATTCATAAAAATAATAACAGTTGGATAAAAAAAAATCTTTAAAAAAGAGTTGAACCAACCAATCAGTTTGTGGGAGGGGAGAGATTGTAAGAGATGAAGTAAATTTTATCTCCAGGTTGCCCTTGAAAAGGCCCCCAGAATTAGCATTATGTCATTGGGCATATCCCTTGTGATGCTTGAAGACTCTTCCTCTACATTTTTTTAAAAATGCCTAGACCCTGGCTTCACAAAACTTTTATCCCATTTGGGGTCATTTATCACAATAGGGATTCGTGCTGTGTAAGCATGCATTTCGTTTTCCTCCAGAGTTTTGAAGCTTCCTGGGCATATATTATGTTATTATCCTAATGCATTTTATATAAGGCTGCTCTGAGAAATTCGTGCAATATTCTGACAGAATAGCATTGGTTTGGCTCTTCATTAACTGACTGAAGTTACTGGTCTTGACCCAGGTGCTGGGAGTGAGAAGAAAAGAACCCCTGTCTGTACCATTTTGTATGTATTTGTAAATTTGAGAGATTCTCTCTCCAGCCCTCCATTACATCCCTAATACAATTCTCTGTAGGTCTCAATGCAGCCTCCTTGTCTCTTATTTAGTTGTATATAGTATTGTATTTGATATGCATATTCGAGACCCATCTGAATATGTATGCTAAAATTGAAAACGTTATGTATGTTTTTAGGTACAAATATTTGTTCTATATTTCCCCCACATGGATTGTTTTAATGCTGTATTCTAAATTAGCAACCAAGATTCAGCATATGTGCAAGCACGCTACATTTCAATCGCAATAAGAAAGATTTTTCACTTCCAGAACAAATGGAATGTTCAGCCCTAAAATTAAATACAGCAAAATTATCTGCCACTTTTCAGAGATATATATATATTTATATTCTGTGCCTGTCTTCTGGCTCCATACTGTGCACAAAGGGGGTTCTTCCCCATCCTCACAATCCCATTTGTCATTTTTCGCTGGCAACAATATGGATTTTCTTTTAAGAGAAAAAACAGCTGGTGAATTTGGACAGCCACTTCAGACAAAACAGATGGTCCAAAGCAAGCAGCACTGAGAAGCATCTTTCCTTGATACCTGCTGGGAATACCGTTCTTCCTGTGTGTTCTGGGAAAGCTGAAAGCGAGTCTAGGGACCACCTGCAGCCTATCCAAAGTCTGCCAAGAGCCCTCGCAAAACCAGCCCCAGAGAGGTGGCAAGGACTATTTGATTCTAATCCCCTCTCTAACAAGGCTTTCATTCAGGCTCCCCCCCCGCCCCCCACAGATGAGAAGGCCTGTTTTTTCAGAAATCTTTGAGTGAAAACAAGGCATTTCTGCTCTTAGAGGTCAAGATCTGATTACAAGCAAAGATAATGTATAGCTGGCCATGTGGGCTGATTTTAGATTTATGTTCTGCTTTAGATAACTAGAAATAAGGATAACAATCAGATGGAAACAAATAAGGGTAGCAATCAAATAAAAATTCTTCTCCTTATTACTTTTTTTAAATATCTTTTTCTCTGAAATTGCTGCAATTGTTGTTCCCCAAGCTTCAAAACATATGTTCCAAAAAGCTAAAACATAGAACTTTGCTTACCTAGGCATATAAATCAATTATATATTAATTGGAAGCATTCTCAATAACTTTACTGGAATACAAAGTAATCATACTTTGCATATGAACAAACACAAGAGGAAATGAAATAAATTTCTCTATGAAAGATTTCCTTGAATCGTCTTTGGCTTGCAAAACAAGGCGTGGGAATAAAAGGAATGCTATCTGAAGATAAGAAATAATGTAAAGTGGGCTGATGTTATTTTTGACAATGTCAATATTCTGCAAATATCAATTCTACCATTTTAAACAAAAAGGAACAAGAGTCAAATTGAACAGAGCATCTGTACCAATAATCCTTCAAATAGGGAGGGAAAACACAATCTTATCGGCTGCTGTTACAAAACACTTTTCCTCCTCTGCACTTTTTCATCCCTTCTTCTTCCTCCCTTGGGAGCAGGATTGGTGAAAAAAAAATTGCTATATAATTTATTCATCTTTTCCAGTATTTTAAGTATGGAGCAGTCACTGGAAGGATATAAAATATTTGTGAACATCTTTCCTCTCAGAAACTCAGAAATGTTATGAATATTTGCAGCCCATATTGGCTAGGGTTAAAAACCTTACACAACTCCTAGGAAAGTCAACTCTGGAAGCCAAGTTGGTAAATTAAAAAAGGACATGCAGTAAATTGCAGTAAAGTCCGAGGAGAGATGACTGAAAGAAAGGTGCAGAGAAGGCAATTAAGGTAAATACCAGAACAATAGAGAATAATAGGTGAAGGAATTTGCAGAACAAGAAACAGGGATTTAGGCACAATTGCTACTTATTTGATCTTAGACTTCCATCTGACTTGTATTCAACCTTAGGAAGCAACTTTTAGTCTACACAACAAGAGTCCATCCACCTGCCCCCAAATCTTGCTACCAAATCAATTCTCAGTTTATCTATATCTAGTAAATAACCATAACCACTTAATTTCTCTCCAGGAACCAGCAAGCCTGGGTCCTTTTTGTCAATAGTTTTGCATGTTGGCAATCCTTTTGTTTACTTGTTTGTTTTGTTTACAAACATAAAAATAGGAATGGGCACCCCGCCCCAAAAAAACTCAAACAAAAATGAACTGAATATTTCCTTATTAAGAAGCACTGTCCTGCTGCAAGAAGAGAAGAATATATCCCAGATTTGGGACCAGAATCCAGCATGTACCCCCAGAAATGCATTTTATATACCAAAAAGAGCCTTGCAAGTAATAGGAAAAAAAGGAAATGCAAGATATGCCTGCACATTTCAACAATTATTTGACTGGAATTAAACATTTTCCTTATTTAATATGATTGTTTTTTTCCAGGAATTCACTTTACACAAACAAAATACAAAACTTTTGACTGGGAGCCATCTCGAGTTGGTTATAAGATGGTCATCTATATAAACGTTTTTAATAAATAAATAAATTCATTATTGTGTGATTTTTGCCAGCATAGTCGATTTGTGTTCAGCATCTGGAAGCATGCCAATACTTATTCCTGCCAAAATCACTTGAACATTTTCCTGCTAAAACGCTTTTCTGCCCTCACTCATATCTATCACCTGGTTATACAGTTTTTAGTTGTGCATCCTTGTTTTGCACTATTTCTGCATTGCAGTTGCTATTATTGCTACTGTGGGGTCAAAGTGATCATGACCATCTTGTCCAAAAGGAAAAAAGGAGCCACCCAAGTTGCTTTGGATAGTGATATGGGTGACATATAATTTGAATGAATGAATGAACGGATGGATAGATAGATGGATGAGAAAACATTCTCTCTAATGCTAGAAATAAAACTGGACATATTACATCATGCCAAAACTGATGAATGATCTTCAGCACTAGAAGGAGGTGCTAAACCTGGGTGAAATTACAGTACACAACATAAAGAATTCTATAGTAAAAGCATTTATAGTGCCATGTTGCATTTTACCCCTTTGTTTACCATGATAATCATGCCCACTGGAAATCCAGCTGTAGGAAATATGGAGAATATGCTTTCCTCATAAATATAACATGAAACAAGGAAGAAAACAGCTTTGGGTAAATGGCAATTCATATTTGTCTGTGCATCTGGGTTACAAAATTTGTCACCACATTTTGCAATTCTCTTTTCCACCTGTTCAATGTCTCTCCGCAAATTCAGTTTATGCAAGGATTTCACATAAAGTAATGGAAAATTACATGTGTATGTGTGTGCATTTACAGCACTGGATACATATTAAAATTATCTTCCATTGTAGTTCCACAGTATAAAAGGAAATCTGAAATAAAACAATGGATTTTGTTAACTTAAAAATGCAAAAAATGTATTTGTTTATTTTATCTAATCCAGCATCCAGTTTCTCATGAGAGGCAAGCAGATGTCTGTGGGAAGCTGATAGATAGCACATGAAGTTAATATTCATCCCTTGCATGATCCCCCAACAACTAACAGTCTGATCCCTATGATAACCTTTGGCCATAACAACTAGATTTAGCCACTGCCAAATAAAAGCCATTGCACACTCTATATGTGCATCTCTGTTTGCCACAGAGATCACCATAAAGTGAAGGTTATGGACGTGAATACTCATTTTCTTCAAACTGCAAAGACAAATCAGAAGAAAGAGTTAAGCAATATTCATCTAGTAAGCAAGGGGACGACAGAGAATGTGGTGGCTGGATGGAGTCACAGAAGCAGTAGGCGTGAATTTAAATGGACTCCAGGGGATGGTAGAGGACAGGAAGGCCTGGAGGAACGTTGTCCATGGAGTCGCGATGGGTCAGACATGACTTCGCAACTAACAACAACAATCTAGTAAGCTTTGTTAATGCTAAATGTGATTCTCACTCAAGATTTCTAAGAACACTGGAAAATTTCTCAATAAATGATCTGAGTTTCCATTTGATAGTTCTCTCTGGCAAAAATAAGAATTCATGAAATGCTGTAATGTCATGGTTTATGCCTGGATAAATCCCAGAAGGATCATATGTACGTATTGTACATATGGATAGGAGGAAGGATATTTGTAAGAATTTGTTTCACAAATTTACACCACCCTCAGGCAGCTGTTTATTTGGCTCCTCTTTACTTAAAAATGATCAAGGAAGGATGAATTAAAACGGAAAGGTTGCTTTAGAATGAAAATTTAGAATTATTTCCTGTCACTTAGCAACCATTCCTAATATGGCCACATCCCTTTTATAAGCAATCTTTTTTAACAGTACATTTGGTATCAAATGTTTTGACCTAGCTAAAGACTTATTCTTTCCTAAAGAATAATGGAACCTTCTTAGAAACATATTTGGAAAAAAAAAAACTTTAGCTAGACTATGTCCCCTTTTCTTACATATTTTCAATTGCCCTGATAGTTGCCAATAAGTAAATATACAATGACAGGAATCTTATGCAAGGTAGATTTGTATCTTTAGTGTGATCCCTCTTTAGAAAGGTACTGTCACAGAAATTAAAGATTTTGTCTCTTCTTTTTCTCTCCATCCTTGTACCAGATAACCTTTGAACCAGGAACTAACTTTCTGCTTAACCTTCCCTGATGGGTTATTGTGAGGATAAGAATGAGTTAATCCTCCTCCCATAAATATCATTGTGAAGTCTTTAGAAGAAGGACAAAATACAAGAGATAGATCAAAGTGGAGAAGCCCTGGCCTATAGATTAAGATCAGGCTGCAGTGCCTTAAGTCTGGCCTGTAGCGCCTTAAGTCTGGTCTGTAGCCTTCTTCTTTGCACTCTCTCTGTACAACTCAATTACATTTAGACGAAATATTCTATTTATGCATGTGGAGCCTTCCCCCACATGATTGCCATGAGGGGGAGGGGATTTTGGTTGCATTCAGAGACGAAAGGTCACCTCTCTCTTACAAAGATGATGAGACGACCTTTCCTTCCTAAATGCAACCAAATGCAGGCATATAAACACACACACACATACAAATTCTACTCTTCAGTAATTATACTGAAAGATAGGTGTAAATAGATAGACTAAATGTATAATCTATGCACTGAAGTACTTAGTCTTGCCAATAATGTATACTTCTTGCACAACTTCTCCAGTTTCTTGAGGATTTGGAATTATGCACATCATAGCATTTCAACCAAAGCTTAGCATCTTATACCTCTATCTATGCATCATCCATGCTGGGTGCTGGCTCTGGTCATCATAAAATATAGAAATTTCAACAAAAGTTTTCAACACACCTATTCTAGAGTGCACCAACTGGATTAATCACTTGATTAATATAACAGGTATTGCATTATGACTTGTATGATATGGTTCGTTACCTAGTCAGATGTTCAGACTGGATTTAGCATTTTTGTCTGCATATTGAGTCTTTCCCAAGGATTTGGAATAAGCAGACATTAATAATATTAAAAGTGTTATCACAGGATGTAAACTGTACTAAGTAAAGCTGCTTTTTGCAATTGACTGGTTTTGTCAAAGCCAATGGTGCCCCATATGTTTTGGGATTGCACCTAAGGTCCTATTACTATTGCAACTATCTCTTGCCATAGACATTCTACCTCTATTTGCCCATCTTTACATTTTGTGATTTTCTCCAATTCATTCTAGTCCAATCCAGTCCAGTCCAGTCCAGTCCAGTGGAGTCCAGTCTAGTCTAGTCTAGTCTAGTCTATTCTGATGTCTCCAGGTACTGCAATATCCAATATCCCAACCTTTTTGTCTTAAATTATTAATACTAATTATTATAATCTGATCATAACAATATGAAGTCACAAATGCCAGTTCTTTAGCTGGTGTTGGCCTTCATACACATCAAGTTCTTCCCAAGAACCTAAGATGATGTAATATATCAATGTAGTATGCATGCAGGTCCAAACAGACTGGCCTTTTGCAATTGACAGATGGAAATGTTGTAAATCCACAGATTTTCTAAGAACCAGCCAAAGTTTTTTGGGGGGTATGTCAACCAGAGTGCCAATAACCACTGGGACCCATGGCCAGTTTATACCATAATCTTTCAATTTCTTCCTTTCAACCAGAGTTATTGGCATGTTATGAGCCAAGATTTTATCCATTTATATTCAAAACTCCCACAATATTTTAACCTGTTCATTTTTGAATACTTTTTCAACTATTGTTCCTGCCAATTTTTCATTACTGGTAAATGATAATTTTCCCAGATGTTCCAGTGAATCATTTGGTGTTTATTTATGTTGTTGTTGTTGTTGTTGTTATTATTATTATTATTATTATTATTATTATTATTATTATTATTTAGATTTATATTTAATATAGCTGCCCAGCCCATGGAGCCTAGGGGCTTACAAAACATAATACTAAATTAAAAGAATTAAATATAATACTAAATGTAAATAGTTAAAAATATAAACAAAATGAAATAAGATAGCCAGCCATCTATGACTCAGCTATTGCTTGTTTAGTTAACTTAAAAGTATCTTCAGCAACCTGGTTTCTTTCAAATATGTTAGATTCAATTCCCATGATTTGCCACCTAAGTAGATAGAGCTAAAGCCTAGCACATTTGAAGAGCAGCAGATGTGTGATGGCTGAATTAAAGCATCACAAAAGCCAATATAGAATCGCAGACATCTCAAAGTATCATCTAAGAGTACGAGAGTAAAATAGCAACTAAAGTCTAAAGACATAAGAAAAGGATTAACAACCACCTTTGTTGAAATTTTGCTTCCTATTTCAGGGCTTCCTATCTCTTCAGAAATAAAGATTATGGTTGCTCAGGCAACTAAGTAAAATAACATACAGAAAGGAAAAAAGGTGCTTAATCTAGTTTCCCAGGATTCACAAAGCACTATTAGTCTAAAAGCCTAATCTAAACCTGATTATATAGGATCCATAATTTGCTTAATCAAGCACATGATCATGTGTTTGGTCATGCCCTGAACACATTTTGGCTCTGCAGGTTGGCTTGTATACTTGATTATAAGGTCACAACTCATTAAGGATGCTTTCCATTTGTGAATGATTATAGAAGTGACATAGAAGACAGATTGCCTTGTCGACAATTTTAGGCACTGCAGCAAATGCCATCTCATGCATTTATTAATCGAAAGCCTAGTTCACTTACTTGGCCAAGTTGGTGACTACTTGTTTTGAATGCAGAAAATCTGACATTTCTATTTAAAGGATACCATGCTTGTCCTCTGTCCAGAAGGCTGACTGGTTGAAACAGATCAAATTGAAAAACAAAGAATTTTAAAAGAGAGCAGGAGGCATTAAGCTGCTCTCATTCGTTCGCCTCTGGGCAGAAGATTGAGCATGAACAAACTATATCTGATTATAAGCTTTTTAACTGTAATAATCTACCTTGTACAATGCTTTCTAAATTTACATCTACTCATATACTCGGAGCAGACATGAAATTTAACGCAAATTAAGAACATGTTTTGTCATCCTTTGGGTGATACATTTATGTCCTTATTTACAATTTTGCAAGATCCTGCCAGTCAAAATCAATACAGAATCACATCGTTCACATACATCAACCAATTTGATGTAAAGCAGTCATACCCAAGAATTAATCTATTACTGACATAATGGTCACAACAGTTTTAAGAAACTAAATTCTTAATTCAAATTGTGCAAAGCGGTGTCTGGGAAATCTTGTTTATATGTGTAAAATAAACATAATTCATGCAAACAGAATATGATCTTTTTTTGATCTGTAAGTTGTCTGGCAAGAAATTTGGCCTCTTCCTGAACATAAAGAACACCAAGCTTGTGGCCACCATAAGGAGTGAGGAAGAGATAAATGCATGCAAGAATTCACTTTCGCAGATTGATCAACTCAATGAATGCTGTCTAGAAATAAAGCATCAAATCACATTGAGTCACCCAGCAACAATGAGCATGGATCGAGTATGGAAGAGCAAGAGCATCAACCTGGCAATTAAGTGCAGGTTAGTTCACCTTATCATGTTTTCATAGCTGCCTACAGAGGGCGAAAAACGGGCCTACCAGGCCCACCAAGCCATCACGTGCCAAAAGCAGGGGAAGAATGGGGGGGTTGCATGTGCATGCATGGGGGGACAGGGCACATTGAATTATGGGTGTGGGCATGTGACCCCCCCCCACGTTCCCCCCATTTTTGGCACACGACAGCAAAAAGGTTACCCATCACTGACATACCGTATTGACTTTCACTTCTCCCAGTTCCTGGTTATGTCTTGCTGCATATGTATGGCATTGTAAGCTGCCTAGAGTCACTTTGGATAGCAAGATGGACAGCATATCAATTTAAGAAAGAAAGAAGTGCAGTATGATCCACACACTCTAATGCAGTGACAAAAAGGGAGTGCTGCATCTGAAAGACCCTCTTTGAATACATACTGGTTGGAACCTGACTAGGAAAAGGATTGGAGCAGGGCTATAGAAGGGGAGATAGGAGACTCAGAAATAAGATTCACTCACTACAGTGGACAAAGGTTAGAAATATGGAGAACTCCCAAAGAAAATACAATTCTCCAAAAACAATCAGAGGTGTGCATTTCTACCTTACAGAAATTCAAACGGACCCATTTTCCAAATGCTATGGAAATAATATTTACAGCAGAAGTCTGTGCTTTTTAGCAAGATCAAATATCTGCCCATAAAATTAGTTCTTTGACATTCTGCAAGAGACAGGCATAAACATATATTCTCAAAATGGCATTCCATGTTAGGTGCAGTTAAATTTATGAACTGAATTGGCCATGTTGCATTTCCTACCCACCACATGTTCTGCTACACTCTTTTTAAACAGCAACAAGTATTGTTTTATCATGTCAAAATGTGGTGAGCCAATCTTATTATGGCTTGTGGAGGTTTCCTCATTCTTCTGAGCAAAGTCCTGGTGTAATGGGCTGTGGGAATGAACTTGAGAAACTGGTGAAGCAGCAGATTAGGCAATATCCAGACAAGGAACGGCTTAGCCCACAGAAGGAATGGGGGCATGGCAAATTCTCAGAAAGATCCCTCCCTAGTTTCTTGGAATATAAAGATGATGGGGAAGAGATGTACTTTCAGACCTGCAAGATTCTGTTAATGTAACCTTACAATAAATTTAGAACTAGTATTTCTGGGTGTGCGTCTTGTCTGGATTTCCTCAGAAGGCTGACACTTGGATTGCTGCTCCAAAATTTAGTTCTGAGCTAGCACACCTGATTCTATAGTCATAATAAAGGAAGTCACACTCAAGTCTATTATTCAATAAAACCATTTGACTGGAGTACCTAAATAACTGCAGTTGAAGTTTCTATAGTTCTGTAAATTACTTGCTGGAGCCCATGTGATAAAAAGTAAAACAGAGGTAAAGAGAAAGTGTCTTCAAATTAAGTTAGATTTCTTCTTTGTTGATTTATTCATATTTCATTTCCTTGACAACTACAGCATAAAGCAGTCACAGCCACATGATCAAAGCCCCACCTCTTTTTACATGTTACAAGTTAATTTAAAAGGGGACAAGACTTGAAATTTATGGTCATGGCCACAATTTTAACACACACACACACTGTTGACAACAGCCTCCATTGGAGAAAAAGAACATTGGACCTTCTCCCTGTCGTGAGAGGACAGTGGAGTCCAGCCCTATAAATGGATATTTTGTGACCTTTATGCTCAGTTATCCCTTGGACCATGACAGATTCCCTGACTGGCTTTCTTTTCCCATCTTTGGTTCGATTGATGCTCCAAAAAATTGACCTTCTTGTGCTGCGAGACTCCCCCCTCTCGCAGGCCTGGCCCTCCACGTTATCAAGGGCCTATCTTGATGACGGGCTTTGGGACCCCGAGAGATGGCATGCAACAAAGAGGGGGCTGAGGGGTTTTTTAGCAAAATTTTTAAGGAAAATTTTAAAGGGACCCGGGAGGACGGGTGGGGGTTGTAAAAGTGGACCTGGGGGGGTCCAGATAGCGACTGTGCGGGATGATGGGTTGATTAGCTGCAGCAGAGGGGTCGCGAAAGGAAATTTAACCGGGGGGCAGGGGGACGATAGAAAGGGCTGTGTAATTGAAATCTTGAGTGGGAGGGGCAGGTATGACGGGCGCAGGGGGTCATATCAAGTGTTGGGGGTGCGCACGCGCTGTCTCCGAGCGATTGCGCACTCCGGCCCCCAATGCGTAACTCGTGTCCTGGGTTGTGTAGAGCCTCAGGCCCAGGGTCCGCGGCTGATGTTATGTAATGCCAGGTCGGTGGTTAACAAGGCCCCGCTCATCTGTGATCTTATTTTGGAGGGGGGTGCAGACCTGGCAGGTATTACGGAGACCTGGTTGGGCCAAGAGGGGGGGGGTCCCCCTCGTAGAGATGTGCCCGCCAGGTTTCCGTGCATTTCATCAGCCAAGGGCCCAGGGGAGGGGTGGGGGAGTGGCGGTGATCATTAGGGAGAGTCTTTGTCCGAGGGAGACCACTGTTCCTCAGATAGCCGGATGTGAGTCCCTTTGTGTGAAGTGGGGCCGTGGGGTGCAGATGGGTTTGCTGACTACGTACCTGGCTCCCTGCCACGTGGCAGCGACCCTGCCCGAGCTACTCGACGTCATTGCCGGGGTGGCGGTCGATACCCCCAGACTTATTGTCATGGGGGATTTCAACCTCCCATCTGCGGGTGAGGCGTCAGAGGTGGCTCGGGAGTTCATGGCTTCCATGACGGCCTTGGACCTGACCCAGTTAGTTCAAGGCCCCACTCACATAGGGGGACACACCCTAGACCTGATTTTTATCTCTGGTCAGTGGTTGAATGATCTTGGTAGAGGGGACCTAGATATTAAACCCTTGTCACGGACAGATCATTCACTCCTTCAACTAGACTTTCCTACCGCCTGCCCCCACCGCAGGGAGACGGAACCGACTAGATGGTTCCGTCCCAGGCGCCTGATGGATCCTGAAAGGTTCCTGACGGAGCTTGGGCCGTTTCCTGAGACTCTAACACACGACTCGACTGAAGAGCTGGTGGCCGCCTGGGAAAGGGCGGCCGCTGGAGCTTTGGACCGTGTCGTGCCTTTGCGGCCTCTGACCCGATGCCGATCTCAATTAGCTCCTTGGTTCTCTGAGGAGCTGAGAGAGATGAAGCGTCGGAAAAGACGCCTAGAGAGCATTTGGAGGACTAGTCAATCCGACTCCGACCGGACACAGGTGAGGTCTTATATCAAGACCTACCTAGTGGCGATAAAAGCGGCAAAATCTAACCATTTTTCCGCTCTTATCGCATCTGCAGAGAACCGCCCAGCCGCCCTGTTTAGGGTGACCCACTCCCTTCTTTGGGGGGGAGTGCGGGAAGATCCCTTGCAGGGTCGTGCTGAGGACTTTGTGCAATTCCTGCATGATAAAGTCGCTCGGATTCGGGATGGCTTGGACTCCGATTGGATGAGTCCACGGGAGGAGACCGGGGCAGGTCCTGAGAATGTTATCTGGGAGGAGTTTGATCCTGTGGCTCCCGAGGATGTGGACAGGGTTCTGGGTAAGATTAGTGCCGCCACGTGTTTATTGGACCCGTGTCCCTCCTGGTTGGTACTGGCCTCCCGGGAGGTTACACGAGGCTGGCTCCAGGGGATTATAGGTGCTTCTTTGGGTGAGGGTGCCTTTCCTGCCGCCTTGAAAGAGGCGGTAGTGAGGCCCCTCCTCAAGAAGCCTTCCCTGGACCCGGCTGAATTAGCCAATTATCGTCCAGTCTCCAACCTTCGTTTTGTGGCGAAGGTTGTTGAGAGCGTGGTGGCACGACAACTTCCCCGGCACCTGGATGAAGCTATCTATCTAGACCCGTACCAGTCGGGCTTCAGGCAAGGGTACAGCACAGAAACGGCATTGGTCGCGTTGGTGGATGATCTCTGGAGGGCTCGGGACAGGGGTTGCTCCTCTGTCCTAGTCCTATTAGACCTCTCAGCGGCTTTTGATACCATCGACCATGGTATCATGCTGCAGCGGTTGAGGGGGTTAGGAATAGGGGGCACCGTTCTGCGGTGGTTCTCTTCCTTCCTCTCCGACCGCTCGCAGTTTGTGTTGGCAGGGGGGCAGAGGTCGACCTCGAGGCATCTCGCATGGGGAGTGCCGCAAGGGTCAGTCCTCTCGCCTCTCCTGTTCAACATTTATGTGAAGCCGCTGGGTGAGATCATCCGTGGTTTTGGGGTGAAGTGCCATCTGTACGCTGATGATACTCAGCTGTACATCTCCACCCCAGACCACCCCAACGATGCCCTTGATGTGATGTCCCGCTGCCTGGAGGCCGTGCGGGCCTGGATGGGGAGGAACAGGCTCAGACTCAACCCCTCCAAGACCGAGTGGCTGTGGCTTCCGGCGCCCCGATATAGTCAGCAGGTGCCATCGCTGACTATTGGGGGTGAATCCTTGCCCCCCACAGAGAGGGCTCGCAATCTGGGTGTCCTCCTGGACACACGGCTGTCTTTAGAAGAGCACATGACGGCCGTGGCCAGGGGGGCCTTTTATCAGGTTCGCCTGATTCGCCAGTTGCAGCCCTTTCTGGATCGGGACGCCTTGCGCACGGTCACTCACGCCCTTGTCACCTCCCGGTTGCACTATTGCAATGCTCTCTACATGGGGCTCCCCTTGAAGAGCACTCGGAGGCTCCAACTGGTCCAGAATGCGGCCGCGCGGGTGGTTATGGGCGCGTCCCGTTGTGCCCATGTGACACCCCTCCTGCGCGAGCTGCACTGGCTCCCAGTGGTCTTCCGGGTGCGATTCAAGGTGTTGGTTACCACCTTTAAAGCGCTCCATGGCATAGGACCCGGGTACCTCCGAGACCGTCTTCTGCCACCAATAGCCTCCCACCGACCAGTCCGTTCCCACAGAGAGGGTCTCCTCAGGGTGCCATCGGCCAAGGCATGTCGGCTGGCGACACCCAGGGGGAGGGCCTTCTCTGTGGGAGCCCCAGCCCTGTGGAATGAACTGCCCCCGGAAATTCGTAAGATCTCCGACCTCCGGGTGTTTCGCTGCGCATTGAAGACCCTGTTGTTCCTCCAAGCCGGACTATCAACACAATAGTTTTAAATTGGGTATTTAAATTTATTGGGGTTTTAAATTTGAGCCACCTATTTAATTATTTTAAATTTTATACTGTTGTTTTGTCTGTGTTTTTAAATAGGCTGTACACCGCCCTGAGTCCCTCGGGAGAAGGGCGGTATAGAAATAAAATTATTATTATTATTATTATTATTATTATTATTATTATTATTATTATTATTATTATTATTATTATTATTATTACATTTGAGACTCTCGTGCTGTCCATTCAATTTTTTTGTAGGGGTTAGAGTTATTTTTAGGATGGAATTAAAATTTAAGCAGTCCCCTTTCGGTATTTTACATGTGTTATTTAGAGAGTTTAAATTAAAAAGTATTTATTTCATTAGTCAGATCAGTAAGAATAGAAAACTGATTACTGTTAGGAAAAGTGTATATACTTATCTGTTTTATGGCATAGCCATACCTAGCACCTCAAAAGGAGGTAATGTATCGGGGCGGGAGGGGGGGCAACAGGACAAACTTTGGGCCAGAGAGAACTAATTTATATCTAGTGGTACAAATTTGTAAATAAGTATTACAACTGAATTAGACATGCAGAACATTTTATCAACCTATTCTGCAATACTACAACTAGGTAATTTATTTGTCTGCTCAAACTGTTGTTGATGGATAACTTCAAGGTACTTGTTCTCCGTTCATAAGTTTCCTTGTCTTTAAACTGGATATGAATGGGGTAGCTCTCTAGATAGGTCATGCCTTCAAAGAGAAGCCTATCCTTTGACAGCCCTTCTAATGTGGCCCCTGAAAGTAAGGCACATCTTTCATTCCAGTTCTTCCAAAATCACACTCATTTATCTTCATCTTTCTGAGGAACAGCACAGACAGAATTTGTGATTTTGTACAAATTGTTCATTGTCTCGAGACCAATTGGTGGGTGGAGAAGGCATAAGTATCCCTGTAGAAAAAGTCATCTTTACTAAACATTATCTCCATGAATGACCTTGACAAGAAAGAGCTTTTGTTCTATAAGGCTTGAGCTGAAGTACGAAAAGAAAAATGTAGAAAAAAATAGAATAACATGTTGCTATAGTTTGCATCATAATAGCTTTTAAAACATTTCTAGAGTATAATAAATAAATATGTCACATAAAGCAAGTCTTTCAATTATCCGTAAGTGTAATAAGGCAATCATATAACTATAAAGCTGGCATTAAATAATGACTTATAAAAATTAAAACCAATTAAAATTATAAAACAGCACATTTTATAGATTATCTTGGTATTTTAAAACTGTATGAACGTCATACAAACTGTGATATCGTTATCATTTTAAATGACTGTACATTTAAATTCTGTTTTTGATTGTAAGATTTACTTGCTTGATGCAACTATTTTAAAATGTTAAAATGCCTATTTTTTGCCTTACGTTGATATACTTTTTCCAAATGGTGTTGCCTCAAAACACTGAAGATTCAATCAAAATGCTGGGAATAAAGAGTAGAACCTGATGATGACATTTATTATTGGATTTTTTTTTTAGTGAGAATTAGTATGTTGGTTTCGCCTTGTTCTCTACATTGAAGAAAGATGCTGATAATGTCCAAATGCAGCTTGCAAAGTGATTTTAAAGATTTAATTCATTCAGTGCACCCTATTTCCAAAAGCTGTATTATTCATGTGTATAGTTTGAACTAGTTATGTCGCATAAACTCATTAATATGGAAATAATTTCTGCTTGTTAAATTAGTAAATTATTATCCAATTTATTTGCAATTCATCTTGCAGTTCAAAACAATTCTGAGCAACTAGATTTTTCTGGGTACTGTTTTCACTTTTCTAGTTTAATAACAGTGCAACATGTTTAAAGAACTCCTCACGGTGTAGTGATTAGAATGCAGTATTGCAGGCAAACTCTGTCCACAGCCTGGAGTTTGATCCTGATGAGGCTCAAGGTTGATTCAGCCTCCATCCTTCCGAAGTCGGTAAAAGGAGGACCCAGTTTGCTGGGGACAATATGTTGACATTGTAAAGTGCCCAGAGAGTGCACTAAAGCACTAAGGGGCAGTACATAATTATAAGTGCTATTACAAATGAAGGCAAATATACGTATCTCAGAATAACTTTGCAGGATCCAATCTGAGTCGGTCACCGGGACCAGAATTTTAGATTTCCAAACTTTCAGACTTGTGCTGCAACCAATCCTCAGGGAACTTCTTTCTCTCCAGAATGCGTGCACTGGGCATGTGTAGTATTTATGTGGTGCCTTGTTGTGTGTGGATTTTAGTTGTTAATTGGGGTGTTGATAGACAGCTATTATATCTCAAGGCTACCAGCACTCCATGCATTCTGAGTTTCAAAAGTAATCACCCACTATCACATAAAAAGAGTTGCGTCAGAACACTATATGGCAGGGTGAGGACACACTAGTACAGCAAGAAAAAAAAGCTGGAGAGTAGGTGCTTACATGAACAATTCAGGCAGAATGGATACCCACAAGTGTTTATTACAAGATGACTGCCCAACATGCAGGGAAGAGAAAGGAAGAAAGAAGATACAATACCAACTACAGTATATGGCACACCCTGCCATACTTTAAAAAAATTGCAGAAGCAGTAGAACGCAGCTTCTAAGATCTACAAGTGGGCATTGCCCACTGCGCAGGGTCTACAATATGAAGACAAATCATGCATTACAAAGATTGTTTGGAGATGGGAGAAACTTCTATTCTAATTTACCGGATTGTCTGTGTGGACTGCCCATGACTATATAGGACAGATGGGAAGAAAGCTAACCACCAGATTGCAAGAATATGAGTAAGGAGACCTGAGTTCATTGGTAGCCTCACATTTCAACAAACAAGGACATACATTCAATTTCACAACTACTAAGATTGTTGGCTGAGCAGGAACAAAAATAGCCAGAGAAATGAGTGAACCTAGGAAGTGGTCCCTTATCAGTCAACAGGAATGATGAAATAGTTTATCAGGTATTTAGGAGCCAAGTGTGTGGCAGCACAAGGAAACAAATATCATTAACTTAATAACTGGCCATCAACATCCCAATTAACAATTAAAAGCCACACATGATTAGGCACCGCCATATAAATACTTCACAAGGAACAGCCCAGTGCACACATTCTGGAGATAAAAAAGTTCAAAAGCTTGGAAGATTAAAACTCTGGTCCTGGTGATTGACTGTTTGGATCCTAAGTGCTATTGCTATTAAAATTCACTATTTTATTCAAAACGTAGAAAACTGCCATGCTTAGGGGCTTGTTTAGATGAAGAAAAGAACTGTTTTAGAGATGTATTCCAAAGTTGAAGAATTTGATTTTATCTTCTTCAAATAATTCCACAGTATCATATACCATTAACAATATCCATCACACATAAATAAATTGAATATTACCTATCAAAGTCTCCCACACTTTCTTTCTGATAGTGAATATGAGACAATTGAAAGGATGGTGTTGGCTGTTTTTCACTGATGCAATATGTTAAGAACTCAATTGTTCAGTGTCTATTTCTAAAACCTTGCAGAAGACTATTCATTTGGTTTACTGCAGCTTTCTCTTCTTTGTCTCTTAAGTCCCTCTGCACTTACCACTGTGCAAATGTGTAGCTTAAACATTCCACAATAAAGCAAATACTACATTAGAATTTGTTTCTGCATGTTTACCCAACAAATGTGAATGCTTGGATGAATTGAATGAAATACAGGAATGATCCTTAGGTGGTTCTTCAGCTGTGAAAGCTACAACTGCTTACATGCTTATAGATCAATATGCAAAAAGTCTGTATAACCCTGAAAATTTGCAGCTTTTTGTTATTGAACATGTATGAACCCTACAGTGTTTTCTCTTTTTTTTCTTCATTTTGCTTTGATGCTGTATGCTGCCCAGAATCTTTCCAGACTAGAGCAGGTTATAAATATTATGAAAATACATGGATGCATATATGCTAGATTTCTTATATTTCTTCTAGCCAAAGATTGGAGGAAGCTGTATATACTTCCCCCCACGTTATGCAGAGAAATGGAAACTAGTTGTCTCATGTCCATAATCATGTCACACTGATTTCAATGAATCTATCTTCTAGATTAATGTATATTTAGTATGGAAAAGGGAAAGGTGCCAGTTATTTTTCACTTTATCTCTCAGGAATAATTCCATCTTGCATAATTTATTTCTCAAGTAATATCAGTCTCTTAAGCCATGCTTCAAAAACTGAGGGCAGAAGATTTATAAATGCTTGCCCACAGAATCATCTCAAAGCTCCTGTCATTTTAGCTGTTGAACTTTAAAAGCTGATTCACAGTTAAGAGTGACAGATTGGAACAAAGGGGAACATTCCAGTGTAACCAAAGCAGATATTAGAAAACAATCAACTCCTGAGTTTTGAGATGCCCTTTCTATTAAGACAGGACTTATACACTGAGCTAAGCATTAGTTTTGTTTTTATTAGGAAATAAAAACTTCAGAAGAGCGTATTTAAGAGAAAATCTCTAATAATTTATTGACCTTCAGTTTCACATTGTGAAAAAAATGCAGTTTTACAAAACTTCAAAATGTAATAGCATACAAAAAAACACATAGACATTTTACTTCACTTATTTTTGTACGTGAACTGCATCTTCAGTTGCCAGACAAGGGACACTATTCAGTTCTAATCACTCTTATTCAGACAGGTGTCAGGCCTAAAGAAAAGGGGCTACACAATTATACCAGAAGTGGTAGGTTGTCCTTTGTTTAACGTTTCCACAGCAACTGGCCCACAAAATACGAAGAACTTTCTCGTCTTATGCCAAGGTTTTTGTGTGCACTCTTATGTGAACTGCATTTGTCTCAGAAGTGTGGGCTATTTTTTCAGACTGGAAATCACCAAGTAGCGAATCAAGATTCCCATGCTGATTCAAAGAGTAAGAGCTCAAAATATTCGCCTGCAGGGCTAGAGGCCCACCCTGATTTTCCATTCCCTTCTGTCTATACCCGTGAAGTAAAACCAAGCACTTGAAAGCAAGCTACTGCTTTGAAATGTAACTGCAAAAACTTCAGACACTTTAGGAAATTGGATGGTATTACAAAACAGGTTTACGGTATAAGCTCAACGATTCCATGGAGAAGTGCAAATAGAATTGTCATTTCTCACTGTTTTCACCCTTCTACACATACACACAAAAATAGCCATTAATTCCTATATAAAGTGAATGCAAAAGGACTTATAGTGCTAGCACTTACAATTGCTTTATTTGCATGTATGTTATAGGAGCAATAACACCTCCAATCCTAATGTACGTGAAGAGATATTTGGAGAGAATTTGCAGGCAGGGCTTTATACAAACTTTATATGAGCTTTGTGATAGCTTTTTTTTAGATTTCCCAATTTGCCTTAAATTAATGCAGCTGTACTCTATGCATTAACTTGCACAGTGGTGTACTGGTTGTCAAACATCTCAGTGAAATGAATATTAATATAACTTCACTCTTGGATATTTAATTCAGAGTTCAGAAGCAGAATTATTCTTAAATGAAGGCAACTAACCAATATTTTTTGGTCAAATTGACCAAAGAAATCAGACTTCAGTCAACAATGTACAAATCAATAGAAGTTCACAATACAATGTTTATGTGTTTTATAATTCAGACTTTCTTTCAATCCTCTCTGCTACCCATGCTAAGAACCACAACTAACAATTTGAAAAACTTCACATACATTCATTTCTTATTTTTGATAATACATAAGAAATGCATATATATTGAGAATTGGGGGGAAAAAACCTACGGCAACATGAGAAAGCTCTCTAAAGCCGATGGTTACAATCCTAAAACATGTTTATTGGGGAGTAAGCCCAAGTTAAGACATTAAAACCTACTTCTGAGTAAACATATATAGGACTGTGCCATGAACACAAATTGTTCTTTACAGTAAACTGTCAGAATTGAGCTACATTATCAAAATGTAAGCAGACATGATCATTATAACTCTTTACAAGCATGCATGCATGCATTTCAAAACAATTTGTTTACACAACATTAAGACAACCAACCACAATGGAAGACTGGTAGCAGTATATTGTTCGGCTGTACCAATTCTTATGAGAAGCACAACTAGAAAGTTAAACAAAGGAACTATGGGCTAAGTACACCAGGAAAGACTGAATAGGTTTACTTTTACATTCAAGCCAAAAAATAAGTTGGTGGTGTAGGACATTTAAAAATCCTTTAATTGATCAGGATCCCACATATGATACTTCCAGCTACTATTCCTCTGAAAGCTCAGATTGCTAATTAATGCAAAACAATATATTAAATGAATTTAGTAACTCCCTGCTCCCCCATTGACCATCCTAATTATTATATCTAATAATATAGATATAATATTATATTAAAAAACAGATGAGGGAAGGGAGAATGGGTTTTAATTCCAATTTAATCCAAGAAGATAAACCAAGAGAATTGGTGTTAATTTAAACAGAAACTAACTCTTTCCCCCCTAGGGTTTCCCATCTCTTAAAGAGAATAAAATTCCCCTGGTCATATAAATGGCACATTAAAAATCCCATCAGGTATAAATAAATAAATAAACAAAACAAAACTGGGTATCTCATATTGGAAAGATTCTAGAGGGAAAAAAAGGTTCTGTAGAATTTCCCTCCAGTCTGCTTTCCAATAGTGATGAGGCTGCACAAAAAGAAAGCTACAAAAGCTATTGTCTCTCTTTCTAGATGTTTTCATTCAAAAGGCATGGCTAGGCAAATAAAGTGTAACAGAAATACTATCAGCAGGGCACACATGTAATTTAGGGAGTCAATGGCTTGAGAAAACAACCTCCATGGCTTTGTCCTTCAGTACATATGCAATTTAAAATCCTTCCATTTCTGACCCCTACCCAACTCTCAAATATTATTTAGCTTTTTTTCTGTGCAGCAGAGCAAGTCAGAAATCACAGAATGTGCAAAACATAAGAGTCCCATAAGCCCTTATAACTTGAAAATTACTCCAGGCATTGTTTCAGCATGCAAGCACTGAACAATAAATAGCTGTATCTACAACAAGTAACAATTTAAAAGCAGGACAGTCATAATTAATAAATACAAGAAGAAATAAATTGCATGTATGTAGGGAACAAGAGTCATTCTCTTTCGCATAGATGCTGGGGGGAATAATTTTTCTTTTAATAATTGAGCTGCTGCTCCCTAAGAAAGTAATTCAAGAGCTACAACGCAGCTCACCAATTGAAACCGATGCTCCCGGCACTGCCTAGGACAAAGCTCATTGCCCTGGGCAGAGCTATATCTTCATTCACAAAGAGATACATCTTGCTGAACCAGGCCTTGTCCGCTTCCTTTGCAGCTGCTGTTGACACTTCAAATTGTCACAAAGGGAGGTGACAACCATTTCAAATTTTGCACACAAAAAGCAAAGTCCATGAAAATTGAGGGTTGTGCTGTGTTATGCAGCTCTGGAAAGTTCATCCCCCCCCCCTTACCTCCCCTCCCCTTTGAAAGGATTATTAAACTTGACATTAATCCACAATTACTAATACAAGGACCCGACCATGGGTTCATTCATTCATAATTAAACCATGTGCTGATATACTGAAAACAATATTCCCACTCCCATTCCTTCATTTCCAACTTTTAAGAATCTAGAAGGTGCAGGGTATCTTCTTCAAATTCAAAAAAGAAATGTCTTCATCAAAACCACTTCTCCACAGTTGGTTCCAGGGTTTATTCAGCATTATAATGCAATAAACTAAAGAAAAGAAACAGAAACATTATAAACATTTTCATGGAACAATATAAAGTTTATACACGTTTTAAAGGTCTATAAAACAGATGCCTGTTCATTATGTATCTTAAATATTAGATGCTGTAACCTCACTGATCATGTTATTCCTTTATAATGTAATTAGCAACTCTTTGGTTTAATAACATTAATAACTTGGCAGACAGAGAAGAACAGTGCCTGAACGTAATAAATCAATCCTGCAAATGAAGAGACAGTCGATTGTTAAGGAGGAAAATAATGTAATGCAACATCTCTGTCATAAAGCTGGCTGGTACAGTAGCAGGGACAGGCATTTTGGTCATGGGCCAAATCCAAGTAGCAAAGAAGCAGAAGGAAAGGCAGCTTGTTGGAGAAAAGAATCACCAATCAATGCCTTATTAACCATGGAGGATCCTGAATAGAACGGATTCAGAATATGAAAGGCAGACATATTAATCCCCTTATTTAAAACATTTCTGCTATTCATTATGGCAGAACTCTCTTTTGTGGGACTTTGTCCTGTAACAATGCAGTACGCTTCGCTGCCTCCCCACAGAAGCCTTTCCTATACATCAATTATTCAGTGCAAAATATTAGCTTTGGATGCCAGTGTTTGGCTTCTGTACTCCACCTTCTCACTCCATTATGCTCAGAGCCGGGTTTTCAAACCAGGCACCATGCTGGTTTTTAAAGTAGCAATTAATAGCTCTGCCAGAACATATGAAGCAAAGTTTGATGGGATTTCCGCAGTGCAATTGTAAAAATTTGCTGGTTAACTTGGTGCGACTGATTGGAAGGTGCATGTGCTTCGTAGCTTAAAAGCACTGGGCAGGATCACGGAAGGTATGTATGTGCAGTTTACAAAATAATAACTATAGACACAATTTGCAATCTCTTGCATATTAAAAAACTAAAACCACTTTCACTGAAGGACAATCAGCTACAGCATACTCCTGAGATGAATATAAGCAGCTTTATGATTCTTTTTTTCTTAACTTTTTTTCTTAACTCTTTTAACACAAAAAATATTTTTTATGCCTCCTCCTGCTGTATTGTATCAACGGAAAGAAAGGGCCAGAAGAAAAATGTTTCTGATTGGGGCACAATGAGAACCATTTTCTTCTGGTCCTTTCTTCCCACTGATACAGCAGGAGCCACACACAAAAATTTATCACTGGATATGGCACAAATTGCAGGTTGGTTACGTTTATTCAGTTATACTAACAAATTGCCTAAGTAAAACAGATTGGGAGGAAGGTGAAAAACAACCCGGAGAGTAAACTATTATTTGATTATCCTGGAAAAATAGTCTTTCATATACAGACATATTGAAAGGAATAACAGGATCATCTTTCATTATCAGACATACCGTATTTTCCGGCGTATAAGACGACTGGGCGTATAAGACGACCCCCAACTTTTCCTGTTAAAATATAGGGTTTGGGCTATACTCGCCATATAAGACTACCCCTTTTCCAACACACACCAAATAAAAATTAAAAAACATCAACTGCCTCAACACAATGTAAAAGCAGCTGTGCTAGACCCAAAATGGCCCCTGCAACTAGCAGGAATCTCATGCAGCCACAAAAAGCCCAAAAAACAACTTTCACACTTTACACACACACAACACAACACAACACAACTGGCTCATCCACAATGTAAAAGCAGCTGTGCTAGACCCAAAATGGCCCCTGCAACAAGCAGGAACCTCACGCAGCCACAAAAAGCCCAAAAAAATCAACCTTCACACTTTACACACACAAAATTCCACATACAGCTTTGTGAGATTTTGTGTGTTTGTGTAGTTAGAGTGAAACACTACAGAAACACACCACATCTCAGAAAGCTGCACAAATATTATTTTATTTTTATTTTTATATGAAAATTAAATTTAAAACTTCCTAAACTTTAAATGGCTAGGTCTAAAAAAGAACAACTAAAAAAACCCCAATTAACTATTTTTTTAAAGCTCCCAAAGGGGAAAAAAACTTACCCAATAGAACAGGGGTCTCCAACCTTGGCAACTTTAAGACTTGTAGACTTCAACTCCCAGAATTCCTCAGCCAGCTTTGTTTTTACTGACTGAGGAATTCTGGGAGTTGAAGTCCACAACTCCTGCCTGCATGATTGTAGGCAGAGAGTGGCTTGCTGATGGAATGGATTCAGGCAAGCGAAGCAAGGCAAGCGTGGCGATTACCAGCTAAGGTAAGCAAGCTGGAGGGGGAAAACTTTTTTGTTTTTACAGGACTCTGGGCTCTGGCGATCCCAGCTGAGTTGCCTGATTAGCAGGCAACGCAGCTGGGATCGTCAGAGCTTGGATCGATGGCTCTGGCGATCCCAGCTGCGATGCCTGATTGGCAGGCAACTCAGCTGGGATCGTCAGAGCTTGCAGAGTCACGTAAAAGGAAAAAAGTTTTTTCCTTTAACATGGCTCTGGCATCCCAGCTGAGTTGCCTGATTAGCAGGCAAAGCTGGGATCGTCAGAGCTTCGATCGCCAGAGCCATTTAAGGCTCGTTATAGTCTTTTGGGCTGGTCTGCCTGGTTACAGGAGAACGACACCCGGCGTATAAGACGACCCCCGATTTTTGAGATGATTTTCATGTGTTAAAAAGTCGTCTTATACGCCGGAAAATACGGTATTTGTATCAGTTTGATATTTGAAACATATAAGAAATTACAATTAGATATATAAAATATTCTCAAATTCCAATCTAAGATGAAAATGAGGCCTTTCTTTTAATAAAAAGTAACTTATTTGATTTTAAAATTCTGAATCCATGCATCTAGTAGAGACAATACTATCACCTTATAGCAATCTTTCTTAATCTAGGATCTGCCAGGATAACCGATAGAAAATATAGAACAGCTACCTTATAAATTGTTAGATAAATAAAAGAACCCATGTCAAACAAGTAGCACTGATTGGGGGGGGGGAGATTGATTAGATAAAGAGCTTCAGGTACTTTTGCTGTTTACTAGAAGGACAAAACTATTTCTCTGGAAATGTACCTAAATCCAGTCTAGACCAAAAGTACTGAACAATGCCTCGATGTCTGTGAATGAAGCTTTGACTGAGAAAAACATTTCATGGGTTTATAGAGAATAAAAATATGCAATGCAGCTATTCTTTACAATTAAAATTACAGTTCTGCAATTATACTGATAGAGGTATTTATATTTTGATGAATCAATTTACAATATACTATGTGGGCCTCCTCATTGTTTTCTTCTTTACCAAAAAAAACCCTGTTCTAATTTTATTTCAAGTGCTACTTAGTTCTTTTTAATCTTGATACCAAAAGTTTAACTTCACAAGACTAATGCCAAGAAATATTTACAACTGGATTTATGGATACATTAAAACCTTCTAGATGACTGGATAAATTATAGGCAAAGTCTATTTAAACTGAAGTCCCTGAAATATTTATACCCAAGCATTTATACTGCTGGTTAATATGTGGCTTGAAGTTTTGAAGTCCTTTCAGCATTTTTTTCCCCAAGCACAATTAGCAATGAATACAAATGGGCTGCACGCATTCTAACAAAATTTGCATCTGAGCCCAGCACGCTAACTCAGAAATATGCCCTGCTGAACTTAATGGTTCCTCTTTTCCTTACTAAAGGCCATAAACCTCTTACAATTCTGGAAGAATAAAAAATAGATAAAAGGCAGGCTTATATAGAAATAGCTGGCCACTTTTTAAATAAAAGGGTATATTGCAAGGAAGGTTTACTGGCATTTTCAAAATGAAAAATCAGAAGGAAAATCAATAATAAAAAAGAAATGTAGCAAAAAGAAAGAAATACAGGTATTTGCATGAGCTAGTTCAAATGAAATAGTTTTAAGCAGATACCAATCCATTAAAATCACCAACACTGCACCTGCCCACATCAGGTGCACATCTGGACAACTAAACTTTCAGATTGAATTTATGGGCTTTGAAACATCCCAAGTTGCAAACCAATAATTACTTAAGCTAACTGGCATGTCTTTTAAACATAAGGTCAGAATGATTCACCACTGCACATAAGAATTCTCTTTTCTAACTCCACCCCACCCTGGGGAAGCAGATTCTTATTGCTTCAGTTATTAATAGTCTCAATTCCATAAAGTCCAAGATAAAGTCTTATAATATTTCATATAAAGTTTCCTTCAAAAGATATATAGGCAGTTTACATTGTTGCCCATCAGAACCAGCAATGATTTTGCTTGCTCCAATCACACACACGCACACACAGTATATATAGTATGTGTATTTGTGTGTGAGTGTAATCAGTTCCACTAATCACTCTTACATTAATTATACTCTTTTATTTCCACTTAAATTGTAAGGTGTGGATATGACAACAAAGTCTTAAAAGAATGGGACACAACTGAACAAAAGAAAACATGTGAGTAAACTATAATTTCAACTAAGTAGATTTTCTCCTAGATGGCATTTTATTAAGATCATTTGCAAATGGTGGGAAAAAGAAATATGTCTATGTGAAGAACCATAATTACCTTTAAGAACAGTCTTACATAAATATGCCTATGAATTAATAATCATGGATACAGAAATTACCAATAGGGATACTTGTGCATGACCAATGCATGCACTATTTAACTGGGGGTAACCAGCGTAATTCTTATATCTTATGAAACAGATCTTATATTTATTCATGCACTGGTTGAGTCATGCCAGCTTTTTTGCTTCCTTTTTATTCAAATGAATCTGCAGTTTTTATTTGTAAAAAAAGTAAATTTATAGCCACTTATATTTTCAATAAGCGATTTCTCACCTGTATAGACACACATGCAGTTAAGAAGGGAGATGTTTCCATGTGCTCACAAATGCAGTTGGGATTAGCGAATAGGGCACTGTGGTTATGCTGTTCCACATATCAAGCGTGGGGTCATAACAATCTAATGTTTTGCACCTCTGGATTCCAAAGTAGCCTCCCACAACATATAATTTGTTTCCAGATGCAACAGCATGGCAACTCATTCTTTTAGCTGTCACATCTCCCACTTTAGTCCACTGGTAAGTTTCACTGTTGAATTTATAAGCTGAGCAAGCAGAGAATTCTGTGTCTCCACCCATAATAAAAATTTGGTTACCGAGAACAGCTGCGGCTGTGTATCGCCATGGCTGAGGACAAGTGGCTGGTACAGTCCATCTGTTTTCACTCAGGTCGTAACATTGTACTTTTGGAAGCTTATCATGACTGACACTGGTACCACCAAAAGCAAAGAGTTTTAACTTTGCACTGACTACAGCAGCATTGCTTACTCCTTCTCGAAGTGGGGCAACCATTGTCCATTTGTTAGTCACAGGATCATACTGTTCTACTTGTTTTAAGGATACTGAGGGAGAGGCTGGAAGACAACCAGTGGCTGCTGTGTGACCTCCTACAACATATAGACAGTGTTTGAGTTCGGCAGAACCATGGCCAAACCGAGCAACTAGCATTGGAGCTGCTTTGGACCATTCTTCATGAAGTGTATCATATACCCAAACATCTTTAGAGACTCCATTTTCAGATCCTCGGCCACCAGTAATATAGACTTTACAGCCAATTGCGCATGCACTGAATTCCTTCCTTGGACTTGGGATATCAGCTTTTGGAATGATCTCCTTTGCTTTTTGGTCAACAAGATATAATTTGTCACACATAAAAGTCTGGCCTCCCAGTAGAAATAAGGCATGCCCAGTTTTTCGAGGCCTAGCACATAAACTAGTGACTACACCATCATTCTGCAGAATCTTCAATTTGCACCTGATTGCTTCTTCTACAATCTCTTTACTTTTCCTTTGCTTGGTGATAAGCTCTTCAGTAGCTACATTTTCCATTAGATATATGGCTGGCAAAAGAGCCAGTCTCACAGTCTGCAATAATTCTGGCAGATAACAGTGACGTTTATTTAAATCATAGTTAATCCAGTTCATGGCAGACTCGTAAACTAATCGTTCATCTTCAGTCTCTAATTCTTCACTAGAGAGCAGCTGAACAACTATGTCTTTTGGAAGCTGGAGAAAATCTTCACTTTTACTGATGATCTGGAAGTTGCTAAGGCACATCCTCCAAGAGAGCTCATAAAGTTTGGTACACTGGTGAGCATCCGACAGAAGAAGCATGCCAAGACAATTGGTATGATGAAGGTTCTTCTCTAAGAATTCTGCACAAGCATCTCTAATGTCTTGGAATTCCAACATATCACCTGCCTCCAAAAGGGACTCTGCATTTTCTTCATTGATGATGACCCTTGAAGAGTACGCATAGTCCAGGAGTAGTTCTAAAACCTCTGGATGGATAGAATTGTGGAAGTTGACTTCACTGGCTTGGCTTTCTTTAAGACCGCCACTGAACATGGCTTCAAAATATCGGCTACAGGCAGCTAGGACAGCTCTATGGCAAGGAAATGACTTGTTTCCAGCATGGAGGAGTACATCTGTAAATAAACGCTGTTGACGCAGAAGATTCAGATGAGTGAGGACACTATCAGCATATGAAGATTTGTGAAATAAATATATGTTTATAGAGCCAGTGCTGGCTCTAGACTTCCGATTCTCATGCATGCTGACTGACATTTTCTTCCACACCTAAATGTTAAAGAAATAAATATGATTAAGAAGTCTCAAAATACAATATAGAATGTTTTAAATGTAAGTTACCTGTACTTCCCTGTTATCTACTGGGAAGTCTATCCTTTGACTACAGAGTACTTCCAAGACTTAAAATTGTGGTTTTAAAAAAAACAGCTGCAAAACACAGGAATATGCTAAGCAACATCAAACAGGAGCTGAGGACATCCAATCCTCTGCCTGTTTTTCCTACTATATGTTTCTTAACTGGCATAGTCTAAAAATAATTGCTCAAGACAGCAGGATTATCTTGGCAAACCAGACCTCCCACTTTCGTAACGATATAAGTGGCAGTTTCAGAATGGGTGAAAAAAAAAGACAGGTCTGAATTTTTTCCCACACCTTTCCAGCATACAGCAGCTGATTTAATAATTATGTACTGACACACATATTTAAAAACATACTTCTGCCTTGAATCATAGTAGGACAAGAAATAAGGACGTTACAGTCAGGAATACTTTAAGGAACACAAGCATCCACAAATTAACCTTATTAAGATTATATTCTGATAAAACCAATTCCACCCACAGCATGAAAATATATAAAAAGTTAAGACAAAAATAGATCATTCCCAGCATATTTTACTTTAATTACTATAATGTTACCAGTAGATTTTTTTACCTCAAAGCTACACATCTCTCTAGCAACAGATACTTTAAGGTGACACACATGTGATTTAATTATATGCTGAAAGAGTTTCTCAGCCTGGTATATTCCAGATTTCTTGAATCTTTATTCCCACCAATTTAGCAAAAGGCCAAAAATTATGAAAGAAACAAGGTGGTGACTGGAAAACAAATCCTACAGTAAATAGGAATTTCCACCAATGCTGGGGGAGGAGAGAAAAATTCCCAAAACCTCAATATGCAACATGCTTACCTAAACTATACAGGATCAAAGTTTTCTCAAAGTAAAATCATTAGAATAAATTCAGTGGAAAACAGAATTTAAAACTACTACAAAGATGCCAGGGGAATAAGACACGATTTCTGAATTAATCGATCACGCTAAGCTGCCACTGACACCTGGATTCATATTAATACATTAAATGAAAAGGAAATAACATTCTGGTTTGGAATGTTGTGTGAACCTAACCATTTTTCTGGAGCAAAACTTCAATTCTGACAGTGAAAACAGCCTGAGCATTCATAACACCACTCCTACTGATATTGAGAGAATCTGCCAACATGTTGTTTACTTTCCAGCTATGCCATCCCAGAAGAATTAAGATTCAACAAAAATCACCTTTCTATCCCCTTCCAGGTATGGTCATCTATCCTGCTTCAATAAGTCTCCCACATATTGAGGGAGCCATTCTGTGTGCTCAGAATTTATACTGGCTCCAATCCCAATGATTTGAAAATTCAACCTATGACAAGAGACCTGCAAATTGTAATTTCTGGTCTTATAAGTACACATTCAAGAATGTTGTCCTAATTTGGAAAAACAAGTAATGTGCACGGGAATGGCAAGCAGATGATCAGGGAAGACAATATGCAGTTGTCTCTGATGGAGAACTCTTTCATTTATAACAGAATCAGAAGTCCCCTGGAGATATTCCTACCAGCTGCACAGGTCCAACCTGTTCAGGTGTCATAGAAACCACCACTGCCCATAGAAAAAGACTATCTCCACAACCAAGGAAGAAGTGAAGAAAGACAAAAATATAATCTGGCATGACCTCCATAAAGCTTTCCCACAAGACTGCCTGTCACCAGACCAGAAAAAGTCAACAGAACCTAGCAAAAGGAAGCTGAGCTACTCATTAAGCTGCTATTCAGTGATGAGTCAGATATGACACCTGAGAGGACTTGGTCAGGATTTAGAAATGGGTGGACTTAGAAATGACTTTATAAACTCAGGACAGAAAGCCTGTGCTCAATTCAATACAATGCCTCATTTCCCTCAGGGAAAAGATGAGCAAGAAGCAAAAGTGAGAATGCAGGAATAAGTGGGACCTATCCTAATGGAGCATGTGATTCCTCAAAATTTTCTTGTTTAGTATTATTTTGTGACAGCACCCTTCCCTAGTATTTTGTCACTTGTAAAGGTGCTGTCACTGCTAAGTATGTGTAGAAACTGCTAAGAAATTAGAAGTTTTGCAGTTTGATTCTAATATTTATTCAAAACCAAGTAATACAAGTTGGGGAAATAAGTTTTACTTTTTTGTGGCCACTACTTATCACGTTCATGTTTTAATATATCAGCTGTCCAGAGCTACAGTCTGAGAGCTGGGCAGCCATATAAATTACATAAATGAAAAATCTTACTTTTATATGAGGTGATATCTGTAACAATTAAGCATCAATTGTTATACACACTATGATACACTTTGATAGCCAATTATTCTCATTTTTTTGACTTGTTGGTCACTTAGTTACTACCATAAAGGATTTTTCTTTTTTCTTCAAATTTTTTTCCTTCTCAAAAATAATTTGTATTCTTGGAGGAAACGTGGTTGTTTCAATACCTGCTATACCTACTCAAAAGAAATTGTTAAAAGATAAATCTACCCATCACTAGGGATGTTTGTTAATTTGTTGAGGATATCACAATTGTAACTGTACTTCACACTTATTACAACTGGAATGCAAAATGCACATGACCACTAGATAGCAGCAAAGAAGTATTGTAGCTTTTTGTTGCCAGCTAATGGTTACTACAGATTTCAACAGGACAGCTCAGCTATGATATGCATGTTACTGTACCCAGTTTAACATATAAATTAAAATCTTAAAATAATTTCCTATGAATTAAAAGATTCTTCTGACTAAACTAGCTTTCACTAATCTATCTTCTTTATATGTATAGACTGAAACACCTACAATTCCCCAATAGCATGGGAATGTACAGTCCTGGGTCATTTATAGAGAAGAACCTCGATCACATGAATTGCTTAAATTCAACTATGTTATTCCCATTTTTAAAAACAAAGTTAAACACCTTTGAATAACCCTCGCCCACCCACACTTTCCAGGTATAACTTTTAGCAACTTATGACGTTGTAGATGCTCATCCAAACATACCTTATGTTAGAATAAGGCTGCAAATTCAGAAATATTTATGCCTAGGTGATGATGTTTCATTGTTTGTATTCTTCTAATAATACAAGATGAAAATATACTCTAACACTGATATATCAATTATTATGTAGTAATTTCTTCTAAGATCTATGTGTTTCCTAATATGTGCTTAGGCAATTTTATCTTAAATGGCTCAAAAAGACTACTGCAATAACCACTGAAGACTTTTAACAATACAATTTATTGATTTGTCTCCATGTGGTTCTATGCTAATACACTCTTAATGTAAGCTCCCTATTATTCAGACATTTCTGGGTCCCACAATCTATCAAATATAGTCCATTCTAAACTTTCTGCTATCACTGCAAACTGTCTAAGTATGGATTACATGATCTGAATAGCCACTTCCAGTGCTATAATTCTAAGCCATAAATAGTTCTATCAAGTTATTTACAACACCAAACAAAACATCAAATAAAGGCAACATCATTTGGATAATTTACCTTATGAAACTTAAATTGTATATTTAAAATACACTGAAATTAACAGTTCAGCCATATACATGATTTAAGTAAACCTCAAAGAACTAGGTGGGATTTATTCACACTGGCAAAACTAGATAGAAAGTGTAGTGGTGTAGTGGTTAAGGCATCAGGCTAGAAACTAGAGATTGTGAGTTCTAGTTCCAATTTAGGCATAAAGCCAGCTGAATGGCTTTGAGTTAGTTAGTCACTCTCTCTCAGCCCTAGGAAGGAAGCAATGGCAAACTACTCCTGAAAAACATTTCCAAAGAAACTGCAGGGATTTGTCCAGGCAGTCTCTGAAAATCAGACACTATTAAACAGAATTTGGGCGGGGGGAGGGGGGAGGGAAGGTACATATGGATTAAAGTGTGAATTATTGTGTATTAAGAATTATTTGAAACAATTACAGAACTGATGGATCCTGCTCTTAATATGTTTTTCCCCACACATCTTCATTTAGGAGAAATGACTTTTTGAGACAAACTTTATTCTCAGATAGAGGATAAATGTGTTTTATCCTCTATCTGTTTCCAACATTAATCTATCAAAAGATTTTTAATTCTCAAATAGCACAAGGCTATTACTATCCTTAATTATTTGTTCTTCAACCTCTGGAATTACAAACTATGTCATTATTGAATTTGGAAGCTTTACTTTCTTCCCAAATCAATCTGATAGTGTGGTCATGTCAATGGAAGTAATCAAAGAACTGACTATAACCATTATTTCTTTGTTCAAAGAGAGACATAAACATTGGAATGTTATTTTCCAGTATTCTGAATTTGGATAGCTGTTCTAAAAATTATTCAAGAACATGTACATACAGGTATAAGTAAGCACATTCAAGCTTGTACATTTTAAAGCTTTTATTATCTTAAAAATCTTTTAGCAGTTAATCTAGTATGTACATTGTATCTTTTTAAATAATTTTCTGTTTTTAATGCAAAAATATGCCAATATATTATGAAGAAAACAGCCAGAGAAACAAATCTTTTACTTCCTTTGTGTAATGGCTCAGACTTCAAAAGAGATATAAGAGGGGTGGGCTCAGTTACTAAGCAAATACTGATAAGCTTATCATACTATACCACACATATCATTAGGTAAAGAATCTGCTCTGTTGTTTATTTTGCTAATTTTGGTAGGCAGCAATCTCCTTTCCATTGCTATAATTAATGGATTTCTATTCACTACAGTTGGATTAGCAAAAAATCCACTGGGTTTTTTTTAAAAAAAAAGAAAGAAAAAAAATTACTATCTTCTGATATCACTAGTGTTTTTTATTCCGTAACATCATACAGGTGTAAACATCCTCTCCGAGTTTTATTTTTAAGCTGGTAAATTTAAGCTTCCTTTTTCTTTTCCAATGTTGGAAGAGTCGGGAATAAAATGTGTGTTTGAAGGAAGGGTTTCCCATCATGTTTCAACACATCCCGTTTTAAATCCTGAGGACTAAAACTAGAGGTTTTTAAAGCTTGGACCCCACTTCTTCCCTACTTTCCGCGCACCTTCTGCAACTACGCGGAAGAGCAGCGAACCACGTGCGCCCCTCTATAACGAAATACAAAAGCTCCGTCAACGGCTGCCTCCCCGCTTCCCCTCTTCGCTTTGAAGTGGAAGGGGGAAAAAAAGAAAAAAGAAAAAAAGAGGCAGGCAGGCAGGCAGCCCTGGGAAAGGAAGGAAGCCAGAAGCACACCCTCTGGCCCTCCTCCTCCTTCCTGTAGGACGGAAAGGAACAAATGTGCCCTGTGCCTTGGAGGTGCACCGACCCCGTCCTCTAAGCGCAAAGCATTGGACAGGCTAAGGTCGACCCGAGTTCAGGGGAAATCAAAAGCCACCTTAGGAGTTGCACCTTCTGACCCCGCACACTTTTTTATTTTTTAAAACACAGACTAGTTTCGGTGCTCCCTCAGCGTTAAAACTCCTTGCAGGGTGTCCAAAACCGCCTCTCTGCGACCCATTAAGAGACCCCTGGACTGAAAACAAAATCGCTTTCGGGTCTCCCGCTGCAGCCCCTCTCCTCAGGAATACAATAAATCCGCGCTGAATTCAGCAGCGATTCCTTCTGAGTGAAACCACGCGAGCTGTGGCTAGTTAAGACTCGGGGCTGCAGACGAGGCAGCGTCTTCTTCCACCACCATCTAATTTAAAAGCCTCACAACCGGCGCTCGCCGAGCCGGTTTAGGCTCCCCACACCCTCCACGCCCGCTTAGGCGCGAACCTGTTCCCCGCGGCAACAGGTCGGCGCGCGAGGGGTCCCACTTACAGCCGCCGCTTCCTCGGATCCTGCCTCCTGGGAGCCGCGCAAGTTCACGGCATGGGGAGCCGAGCTTCTGTCCTTCGCCGCGCACGTTCCAGCGGGCGCCTCTCCCTGGTAGTTCGTGTCTCTCGGTGGAGAGACCGAGAGCGCCCACCTTCCCCTCCGGGCTACCAGAAGAGCAGCGCGGTCCTTGCTCGGTGGCCGTCCCGGTTGCCTCCACACGCTTGGACGAAGGGAAGCGGTGGCGCTGCTGCAAAGAAGGCGAGCAGAGGCCGAGGAGGAGAAGGAGGGGCGCCGCTCCTCCTGTGGCCTCGGCGAGTGCGAGGCAGAGAGTATATGGGCCTGCCGGCGGGGAGGGCCCAAGATGCAAAGAGTGAATGACACGCGGGAGGCGGGGAGGAAGCCGGGCGGAGCTTGGCTCGGCTGCTGAAAGAGTCCCTGGACGTCGCCCGGGAATCACCCGGGGGAGAGGAAGCGGGGGGGATGGGGGGAGGGAAAGGTGCAGGCGGGAATGTGGATGAGGCGCTTCCTTTCCTTTCGCTCGGAAGCGGCGTGGATGTGAAGGAACATCCCGGCTCTGTTTTTTTATTTTACAGCGGCCCGTGCACGTTCCGCAGATTTCTGTGTGGGAGACGTCGGGGGAGAAGGGCCCAGGTTCTCTCGTGCAGAAGAGCCTGTTTTGCAGTTAAGAACGCAGGCATTGTTGGACGGCATTCCTCGACGGGGTGTCTTTCAGACGCCTTAAAGTACATTCTAGTTGGGAGGTGATGGTAGTTGTAGTCCAATACACAGTTGCAGAATCTTACAGAAGGATAGTGAAAAACGGTACACGGACTCACACACCCCTAACCTTATGCTTCCTATTAAACTTAAATGAACACACAGCCCAGACATTATCTTATTCTTACTTCTTCTAATTATGTTCCATACCAAAGAGGAAAAAATACAATAAAAATAGTGGCAAGAGTTGTATTCTTATTTGAATTCACTGGAGGTTACTAATATACTGTTCACACACACACACACACACACAATGTATTAGTAATCTCCAATGAATTCAACTGAGAATGCAACTGCCACTTATAAGCATGCAACATGCTGCAGCTAATAGGAACTGGATATTTCCTACTCTTGTTCTTGAACAAAATGATCATTAAGTCCTTATCAGGTTCTATATTCATAAAAGAATATTAGAGTAAACTTAGCATAAGAAATAGTACCTTAATCTTATGTCAGGTTAAACTATGTTTTCTTTAACCATGTTTTAATAGGACATAATCAAGTTCACATAGAAGATTAAGCCACAAACCATGGAGAGTATGACCAATGATAACTTTACGGGAATAGGATGTCTGAAAATGTTGTATCTGATTTTTATTTTCTATAAAGTTGTGATGGAATTCTAAATGCAAAATGGGATGCTTTAAACAGATATAACTGATACATAATAATTCAGTTATTTTTCTATTGGTGGCTATAAACTGTATAAAACTGACAACTTGGGTTTATACAACATTTAAAGCTCAAAACAAATCCACATCATTATACTTATTGTTTTCATAATAAGTTCAATACTACTTGCTAGTATTAACTTTTATACATACATACATACATACATACACACACATATATACATACACATGTCCATACATACAACCAATTAACAAGACCTGGAGCACAGTGTGAACTCAATCGTTGGGTAAACTATGGGTTATAGCTTAACAATTTGTATGTGCTAGGTTTGTTTAGCATATGGCATTTATAGAGATCATGCAATCACTGATATAAAAATGTAGTTTAAATTAAGCATTATATGCACTAGGTCCGTGATGGCAAACCTATGGCATGTGTGCCAGAGGTGGCACGCAAAGCCCTCTCTGTGGGCATGCACACCATTGCCAGCTCCTCTTCTGGTTTCCAGCGCATGCATGCGCACTGGCCAGCTGGTATTCGGGTTTCCAGTGCTCTAGCATGCGCAAATGCGTGTGTGTTCCGGTTTGGGCACTTGGTGCCGAAAAGGTCGCCATCACTGCATTAGATGATTCTGGTTTATTCACTGAGCAGTGATTATAACAACCATGACAAGGGTGAACTCAGGCATAGAGAAGAATAAGTAAAATGATCAGAGGAAATATGTATTTTTGTGCACTTGCCTTATATTATTAGCACATTGCACCACATACCAAACTTGTAAAAGAATTATTGGCAAAAGAATTGAGCTCTTTTAGGTGACAAGTGATCCAGACATTTGCTAATAGCTGAATGTGTTTACTGGATTATCAGTAATCTAGACATATAGTTGAAGGAGATTTTATCAGTCTTTCCCACCCTTTTACCAGATTAGCACATTGGAGTTTTCAATACATCTTTCAAGCCATACTTTTGCTAAGCAGAAATCAGTCCAAATGCAGTCGTATTAGCCTATCAGCAATCTTACAACCTAAATATTTTGCAAGAAAGTTGTTGCTTTATACTCCATGGTTGACTAAACACTGTTAAAGTACTTAGGATCCAGATAGCTTGAATGCAGATGCTCTCCCTTATGTCTGCTGGGAGATGGTGAATCACCTACAGTTTAAAAATAACCCTAAAGGAAGCAAAATGAGACTCTAAATTTCTCCCAAAAGGAAGTTCATAATTTTACTTGACTCATTGGCAAGACTTTTCTTTCCTTACAGAGAAAAAAAAACTTTACAAGATCATAAAACTAGAGGAGAAAATAATATCTTTGACCCCTAATTTCTCTCTTTTTTCCAGTTACAATTTAAAATACAACAAAACGCCACAGCAAGGATCAACTAGGCAATCCAAAGACTCAGTGTATTTTGGGGATAGGTGAAATAATTATAATTGGTAAAATATAAATTTGATAAATAAATAAATAATAAATAAGTTGACTGACCCAAATATTAAAACAAATGACAAAAGATGGAGAAGGAAAGAGAGACATTAAAATGTTACAGAGTCTGCACACTTTAAAAAATCATGAATATGGAAATCTAATATTAATACATGCTTCCATTGATGTATTCAAATTTACTTCAGTTGCCACAGTAATAAATAATCTCAAATCAATCTCAGTTATGGATCTGGCTGCTGGGTATACTATAATAGTAGGAACCAGAATATTATCAAAATCTCTGGATGTTCCTCTGTGCTAAAGCTTTGTTACATTCAACTTAAATTAGACCATGCTTGTGGCTTTCCAGAGAGAGTGATGAAAATCCAGTCCCTAATTTAGATAGTGCTGCATGGTACAGATGTCTTCAATTTAGCCCCATAAATATTCCCATTGTTTTAAATGGTAGGAGTTGTAAAAGAATAATCATCAGTCTTCTTTTGCATAGGACATTTGAAGGAGTGCCAAAAAACAACCCCCTATTTAGAAGTTTTCTTTGTTTGATAACTGTATAGTCTTTATTAAAGAAAAGTAGTCATAAGAATTAAGACTGTGGGCTTCAAAGCTACACATAAAGAGCTGGCACTTCTATTGAGCAGGAAAACACATTGCCTCTTTAATAAGAAAAGTGTAATAAAGAATTGCTCTAAAAAGCAATTTTTAAAAGCAAGATTTGTCCTTGTACATCAAAGTGTACTAAAGCAAATAAACATAAATAAAATCCATATGTATTCTTAATGGAACTTTTTTCAAATTACTTAAGAGTACTTTTATATATCATTTTAAAATGTAATGTATTAAAATCAAATGTATTTCTGTAAAATCACTCCAATGGTACTATAGTACATACTGTTTGTATAA
Source organism: Arizona elegans (assembly GCA_022577455.1). Classification (NCBI taxonomy): domain Eukaryota; kingdom Metazoa; phylum Chordata; class Lepidosauria; order Squamata; family Colubridae; genus Arizona; species Arizona elegans. The sequence goes on from JAKOOJ010000008.1 coordinate 63,494,887, forward strand.
CTGCATTTATCAGCGTTACTTAAATGAAGCTGAATGTTATTGGTGCTTATTTTCATTTCCTTTTGCTTTTTCTTTACGGAAGTTCTGAGTATATTGTGTATCTTTATCTTTCAAAAACTTTCTTTAAAGCTAGATGCTTTTCATTTTCATATAGAGTTGTACATAGACTGGGTAAGATTGCAATTTTTAGGAAAAGCAAACTAATTAGTTCTTATCTCTGTAACACACCAAAGTAATATGGCACGACATAGCTCCTGTTTTCAGTACCACTGAATAGATACATTCTGAGCTTTTTGTTAAATTCATATATTTTAACAATGTTAAGATAAGAGGAAAAATTAAATAACTTTAATATAAAATTTTTAGGGACTTCCGATTTGCTTCCTGTCGCCGAAAGACATAGAGAGTATGGGGCTTATATTGCAATACTATAACATCCTTACATATTTATGACTCATTGGTCCCCACCTCCAAGAATGACCTGGACTGCTTCCATGCCCTGGTTGTGATTGAATTTACTTTAGGTTCATTTTATATATAGTGGGAACATTGAAAGTTTGTGTTATGGGCACTTCCAGCAATGCAAACATTCTAAAGCTTCTTCTAGATAAATGCACTTATAACTGAATTGAAGTCTATTTGACTCTGTCTCTAGTAGGTAAAACTCATAGAGTAGAACAGTTTCTGGAAGGTTTATTGTGTTTTTTGTTTTGTTTCACTACAAGCATTACCTGGATCTGGATAAGAAATGAAAGGAAACATAAGTCCTCTACCTGTAAATTGTGGCGTCAAATTCTCCAGAATACAGCAAAGAATCAAACCCCCAAGGACTTCTTGTGCGAAAGTGATGTTAGCAGTTGATTTTATTTTGCACATACTTGAGACAGACAGGTTTCTTTCAGACCTATATTTCCTGTGATATAATGGCTGTCATGGTTGTGCCTTCCTATTATTCCTTTGTTCCTGTGCCTAATCCCTTTCTCAAATCTTAACAATTGCCCATGTTTTCTTTGCTAGTTTATGTTTCTCAATAAATTCAATATGCTATATCAAAGAGACATTTTCTTTGGTGTCAATCTGTGCCTAGTGGACGTAATAATCTGGTAACATGCCTCAGAAGACCTAAGCCTCACTAGATTCTCAACCAGATATTGGGCTTAACATGCTATTACATTTCTCAATTACCAGAAAGAGAAAAAAAATTTTAGCCTTCCTTCTGTAATCTTGGTTGAAGGGAGGAAAAGAAAACAATGCAGTAGAACAACATCTTCAAAGAGATTTGCACAGCTCCTACCCTCCAAGGGTTTTATAAATCCTTGAAAACATAGCTTTGCTCCCAGGCCAAGAGTGTAGTAGTTTGTTGAGCCTATAGCTGTTTGGTTGTTTGGTTGTTTTGTGATGTAAAGTGTATGTTGTCCAGGTGCACATGTTCCAAGTTTTTGCTCAGAGTCTTTAGGAATGAACAGCATATTAAAATAAATAAATAAAATGAGGCAGCAAATACCAGGTCAAGGCAACCACCACAGCACAATCCCAGGTTGTCCTACCTGGATTGGATAGACTTAGTGGTAAAGAAGGCCTTACAGTAGAAATTGTTGCAGGCATAGAGCCATTGATTGAAAACACACACTCATTGCTTATTCTCTAAAGCCAGGTTGAAATCTTCAGACGTTTGTATTTGTTTGTTTGTTTATTCTGTTTTGTTGGTTGGTTGGTTTTGGCTGCACAACTGAAGTTTTTTACCCTAAACATCAGGGGTGGGTTCTACTTAACTTTACTACCAGTTCGCAGTGGGGCCGTGCACGAGCGCAAGCAAAGCAAGCACGCTCGCATGCTCTTCTGTGCAAGTGCAGAAGCATTTTGATGACATTGGGATCGGTGGGTGGAGCCTCCCGCCAGTTTTACTACCGGTTCTATAGAACTGGTGCGAACTGGGGGCAACCCACCACCACTAAACATGTAAAGTGCCCTGTTTCTCCCTAAATAAGACATCCCCTGATAATAAGCCCAATCAGGCTTTTGAGTGCATGGCAATAAGGCCAGGCACTTATTTCAGGATTCAAAAAAATGTAAGACAGGATCTTATTTTTGGGGAAACACGGTACTCATGGCAAATGGACATCTGAACATATATCATAACTTTAGAGAGGGAGCAAGGTTTGATCACAGACCCAGTCATAGTAAGGTACAGTCTCTTGTAAATATGTATTTATTTTTATAATGTGCATGAAGGCCCTTTTGCGTGTTTAAACAGTACTCTTTTCTCATTAAAATAAACTTATAGATATTTAGCTCTTAAACATTTCCAAAAATTAAAATACAATAATCAGGTAATGTTATCACAATCTGGTTCTGGATAAAGCCAATAATGATAAGTTACAGGAAATGCAGTGCAGGGCAAAATTGATTCAGAAGTATAATTCTACAGTCTGGTAATTGTCTAGTTAAATTCAGTGGAAAGCACTTCCATTTGCTTTTTCTCTTCCTTTTTCTTTTCCTTCCTTTTTCTTTCAAGCTGCTTTGTAGCATTGTCCTACCAATTCAAGAATCAAGTGGTGAATTTGATAATGCCATCATGCTAAATCACTAATCCAACTTGACTCAAGGCCTAAGAGATCAAGTGATGCTGCAAATCTATTATCAATCAGGAAAAAATAAGATCTGTAGTATAAATTATAGTTCCCAATATTAATGGAAACTTTTATTCTAAAAGCCATGTATCTCCGCATAAGATCTTGTGAGATTTCTTGTTACTCTTCAAAAGCAGGTATAAAGAACAAACAGCATATACAGTAAGTTGCTATCTCAACACAGAGAATGTATTGATGCTGTTAAGGTATGAAAGACATGAAATGACATGCTATGTGTCAAGATGACATGGTCTCGGAAAAAAATTATTAGCCATTTGAAATTAACAGATGATAGAGACAGCTGATGTAAGAGACAAAGCACCATAGTGATCTGAATGACTGAACCTAAAGACGATGATAGTAGAACTTGCAGTCCAATATAGTTTGGAACACCTCGGCTGATAGTACCAAAGCCTTGAAATAATTCAGAAATTTGCAGTTCATCAAAACCTGTGGCAAGAATAACTATCTTGTATTAGATGTGAACTTTCCAGAGAAAGTGCTTGGAAAGAAAATTCAAATTTAAACAATCAGTAAGTTTTCAAATAATTGAACATTTTATAAAATGGAGCTAGCTTTATTCTTTTATAAAATGGAGCTAGCTTTTTTTAAAAAAATGTATTGTGTTTGTCATGACATTTATATAAGGATTCTTGCCAGAAGCCAAGGATGAAATATTGACTATAATGCATTCCATGACAATATTACAAATAAACCAGGGACTCTGGGCAGGGGAAAAGAAGTAGAAGTGTGCCAGCTCCTAAAAAAAGGTTAATATTTGCAGATGTTGATCCCCAAATGCAAGACATGTCTAAATAACAGGTCTCCTTGGAAATAAGGACCTATAAAATAAAAGTGCAATGCTCTTTATTCAGCTTTAATATGACTGTCTTCCTTTTATATATGCTATCTTTAGGAACCTAAGCAACCTTAGGAAATTAAGAGCAAAAGCCATATTGCTAAATATAAGAACTTCAATAATGTGTTTATAATACATATATAAATGTTACTGTCAATTAAAAATAGTATACCCACAAAAAAGTGGATTATTACCATGTATTAAATAGCTGGCATATTTATCATTACCCAGAAATAAGAAGCAAAGTTAATACTTCACAAATCCATTTCTGAGTCTTCATTTTCATACATTAGTAACAACTTGAAACTCCTGATTCATAAGAAGATTTATTATTGGTTGTAGCTAAATAGTTTTATCGTTATACAGTTATAACCATCATAGTTGTGTTTTAGGTTTTGTACAGAAGCAGCAAATTTAAGTCTCTTAATTGCTTCACACATTTAGCTACTGGGGCCTTGAAGGGCTTTGTAATATAATCAATAAAACATATCTAAACTGCCTATTGATCTGAATCTGTGAAACTGTGTGACCTTCATAGGACTGAAAGTTTGGTTTTGGAAACCAGGTGATTGATTTTAATTAAATTACAAATCCAATGGCTGCTAAAACAGTAAAGTGTTGCTGTTTTACATTTGTGTACTTTTGGTAATATACGGACCTTCAGAGCATGTCCAGACTTGTCCCCACCTGAAAGAAAAGATCTATAGGGAGCAAATGTGTGCATACTGCTTTAATTAAAGGGCTCAATTCAAAGCTGTTTGGGAAGTGAAAACAGTAAAGGCTGCTTTTTATAATGGGGAAGGTATTTGATCACTGAAGAGGTGATACTTAAATACAGACAGAAAGAAATGGTTACATAAGACCGTGTGAAAATCTGTGTTTAGATAGCACTCCTATTATTGTCTCCCATTACATAAAATGATTGGTTTTGTTTTCTGGAGTCAGTCGTAAGCCATTTATTGAAATAGAGGATTTGCATGTATAGAAAACCCACAGCCTGACCTTTCCTTAAGGGCCGAATAAAGATAGATATATAAAACATATGAAGTTACATATATCAAACATTGATCAGGAAGGCAGGAAAAATCATGAATCAAAAGTTGTTCTTGAGCCAGGGAGGAAATACTAATATTTGTTCTCTTAGTTCAGATTGTGTTCAGAAATGGGGTTTTGAGCCCTTTTTTTAATCAATAAAGTGCATAAATATTATATCCAGTGAGAACAAAATAGCTGTGATGGTAATCTGGAAAATGACAGTAGGAAAAGTGTTATACACCTTTGTTCCATTTGTCCTTCCATTCTCAACCACAGACCCACAATTATATATATATATATATTATATATATATGCTTTCTGAGGTTTTCGCGGTGTTTGTACGTAGGTCTTTGGTTATTCAGGTTTTCTCCCACATAAAATTGGAAGTGTCTTGGCGGGAGAAAACCCGGATAACCAAAGACCTACATATATATATTTATATATTTTAAAGCAAAAATGCTACACAGACTTTGTATTCTTGTATCTCTAGCAAGTAGACAATATATCTTTTTGGAAAAATACATTCTGGATATGATTTCTATTTCACTGGTATACAAGGGATGTTTTCTCAAAAAGCATTCATTGGGTAATTGTTCTGCCTCAAATACTAAATTTTACAAGTGGCCCAGGGAATATTGTCTTTCTTTTTCAATCCTGCCATGCTTTTCCCAATATAAAAGATAGAAAAGCTTTCTGTATTTTGATTGACACCTAAGTAACACCTAAGATCAGCCATCTGCGGTAGAAGTAGAGAACTGTAAAATCCATTTTCTGAATGGGTAAACCCTTCCACAGCAAAAATATTGTTTGAATGGCTCTGACATGCTTTTAAACTTTCAAGTATGCCTGTAAATAGTGCAACCACTCTCTCTGACTGGCAAGAGTGTTTGAGGTTCAAATCAGACATTCTCTATCTAAACCTTCTGCCTATAGATCGTGAGGTTGAGCCTCACTTTTACTCTTTTATCTGAGTAATATGGTAGCACAAACAAAAAAGATGTCATTCAAAACTTATACACGAGTTTCAAGCACTGGTGGCTCTCCCTTCCTTTATCTTCTGCACAATTTAATAGAGCAGGAATTCAAGTAGTCCATTAGCTGACTTAAGTGTTGCTACCAGGCCTACAGAATACAGATTAAAATCCATACTTAATTTGCTAGTGAGTTTTAAAGAATCAGAAATATATTTTAGGTCAAAATACCGCTAGTAAAATTAGGTTGTATAAACTGTATGTATCACCGTGTTATTATGAGAATAAAAGCAAATGTATTGGGAAAAACTTTTGTACAATGAAAAATATGTGATTCTTAATCCTTCTCCATAGAAATATTTGCTTGAATATACAGTAAAACACATTTACTGTAGGATAACAATTCTTTATACCAATTCAATAATATTTTGGTACTGATGATGTTACCTAATTGGGTAATGAAACAGACAAACAAGCTCAGTGAGCACCAAAAGTTCCACAATAATATTTGTGTTTCTTCTTTATGATGCACAATATATAAAATGATCTATGGCCCACTCTTGCATTATTATGAATGTGAATTAAAATCTTTATTTTAATTCATATTCCCCCCTCCCCCCCTCTCTTCCTCCCTCCTCCCCCTCCCTGCCTCCTCCCTCCCCCTCCCTCCTGCCTTTCCTTCTTCACAGGCTGTATATAAAGAAGAGAAATACAAATTATTTTATTGTTCATTTTACAGGAGACATTATGAAGTATAAATAATCTCCCAATATACAAGTCTGAAAACTAACACAGGACATTTTACTACCTAAAAGAGTGCTTCTCAACCTTGTCAGCTTTCAGATGCATGGATTTCAACTCCCAAGAATCTTTATCTTTTATTTGATTTGTATACCACCTGAAGAACTCAGGGCGGTGAACAGCCAACAATAAAATACATACATACAAAATTTAAAAAACAGAAATAAAATCGAATTAAATAGTTTGGCCCAGACATATTAAAACCCCAATCAATTTAAAACAGATTTAAACTTTGAAGATTAAAAGATATTAGAAATATTAAAATATTAAAATTGTTTTAAAAAAGAGAGAAAGTTAGGCCAGGCCCGCCTGGTGAAATAAAAAGGTCTTTAGAGCGTGGCGGAAGGTGCGCAGATCCGGGATCCTCCGTATCTCCGGGGGGAGCTCGTTCCAGATAGTAGGTGCCCCCACAGAGAAGGCTCTCCCCCTGGGGGCCGCTAGTCGACATTGTTTGGCCGACGGCACCCAGAGGAGCCTCTCTATGAGAGCGTACCGGCCGGTGGGAGGCTATTGGTGGTAGTAGGCGGTCCTGCAAGAATGGTCATCAATGGCCATGCTGATTATAAAATTTTAGGAGTTGAAGTCCACACACCTATAGGTTGGCAAACACTGGTCTAAGATGTCCCATTTTATGATATATATGGAGTTTGTGGATAAGCTGGAAGGGCAGGTGGGTAGTGTAGATTGATGACACAATTGAGGGAGGGCGGAATAAGTAGCAGTAAGTGACTTAGTATAGAAGTAACATAGAAGTATAGTTGGAGAAACCTAACAGAATGAAATAACTGAAGCCACAAGGTATAATTAAAATATTAAATGTCTGTAAATGCCTCTTGAACGTTCATCCCATTTGTAACCAAATTAAACTAAGTTCAGAGTTAAAATTAAGTCTTAATTTAGATGACATGGAAAATTCATGGGGCCAAGAGTTATATTCCCCCCAGTTTATTTAGTGACCGTTTGAAGTCACAACGCCACTGAAAAAAGTGATTTACAACCATTATAGCATCCCTACGGTCAGGTGATCAAAATTTGGATGCTTGGCAACTGGTTCATAATTGTGAAGGTTGCAATATCCCAGGACCACATGATCACCTTTTGCAACCTTCTGACAAGCAAAGTCAGTGAGGAAGCCAAATTCACTTAACAATTGTGTTACTAACTAACTTAACAACTGCAGTGATTTACTTAACAACTGTGGTAAGATAGGTCATAAAATCAAGCAAAATTCACTTAATAACTGTCTCACTTAGCAGCAGAAATTTTGGGCTCAGTTGTGGTCATAAGTCAAGGACTATCAGTATTGACTACTGCTTGAGAGAGCCTATTCTGCCTAATGATTGACCCACCTTTGCCAAACATGAGAAATTGCTAAAACAGTTTTGTGCCTTGCACCTCAACTGCTTTCAAAATTCAGAGTATAATTATTATCAGAAAGAAAGCGTAAAACTAATTTCCAATGCATGAATGAATGCTTGCTAAGGACAGGCAGATTAATTGACTATGTGCCATCAACTAGGTGAATTTTCTCTGTGACAATCTGACAAGCCTAACCTGTTCTTTCCTGTCTCCCAATGATGTATTCATCACCATTGCAACTGAGTCTATTCACCAGCTAATGGTCATCCTGTTCTTTTTTTTCCTCTTTCCCAGCATTAGAGCCTTTTCCAGAGAGATGGGTCTTCGCACAATGTGTCTGAGGTAGAATAATTAGTGCCTCAAGTGAGAATTTGCTTGATGATCCATTGATTAGTTTTCTTGGTGTCCGTGGTATTTCCAGGAGTCTTCTCCAATGCTAAAGTTCAAAGGCATCAATACGCTTTCTGTCCTGTGAGGAGTCAGATATCTTTAAATATGACTAATAATATATTAAATGTGTATGCTGCCTGATTCCCAATGACCCTGGGCAGCTTACAACCATTAGAATGTTTAAAGATAAAGAACAATAGAAAAAAGCAGACACACACAAACACGAGCAAAAAAACAGCACAAGACAGAAGGACATCCATGGCAAAGAAAGGAACAGGAAAAAAGGAGGAGGGGGCATCAGTTATTCTCTCTAAAGATCTGGGCAAAGAGCCAGGTCTTTAAGGCCTTTCTAAACACCAGCAGGATGGGAGCTGTTCAACTCTCAGGGGGAATTTCATTCAAGCGAGGTGGATCTAACTTAAGGAAAACAGAACAGAGTTGTATTAATTTTTTATGTTTTGCAGCAATGTTACTGAAAATAATGAAGCTTTAGATTTTTTGACAATACAAGAGTGCCCCCTACTGTTTTTGAAATGAATTAGAAAGCACAAATATGTGTGATAATATAAAATTGTTCTTGTCCTTAGTCAAAATATTTAACAGTTGAAAAAAAGGTTCAGAAATTGGTGCAAAGTGTAATATAGATTCAGGTAATAATCTCAGAGCATCTGAGGTTATATATTATTCTTACCAATAACATACCAATGCAACAAATCCATCCATGTGTCTCTCATTGGGGAGATGAGGCACTGATGAAATAAATTCCTGCATGAACTGTTGGTACACCTCTTCCAGGATTTGGGGGGTAATTTGCTCCACCAACTCATCTCTCAGGCCTTTTTTGAACAATCAGGTTAAGCAGTTCTGCATTTCCAAAAAGTACAGTAATTTATTATTTGCTCTCCTCTGACCTTGCTTTTGGAGAGTTGTTGGATCTCTTGACCTCATGATTATTTGGATGGGACCTCCAAATTATCCTCAGGGCTTATACAATGAAATCCTGATAGTTGTCCAACTCCAGATCCTTCCCCTCAATGAATGGTAGTGTTGCCCAATTAGCTGCAAACCTAACACAAAAGTCACTTCAGTATGATCAGTGGGAATCTCTACCAATCTGCCAGCCATAAACATGTCACATTGAGCTGTTAATGTTCACAATTAATTCTGGTCTCCTCCAAACTTCTCTGGCAATCTCCCATAGAACACAAGTTGTTATGATGCTATGGGCAAATTCTGTCCAGCTGTTGCATTAGTTGTATCATGGCATTCTGCAAACAGGTTACTTGTGCATCTACCTGTTGCTGGTGTTACAACAATGGTCCTCTGATGTGCTCAGTGGATAGTACATTCCTAAAATTCCCTTCCCTGGAAGACTTGCAAGCTTGATGTCCATTTTACAATACAGATCAGACAGGAAACATGACCAGGTGAATAAATTCTACTTTATTATAAGGCTACATTAATCAGAATCTTCTCTCCTCTTGTCCCCCTTACAGGCGAAAAACTAGGAATAATCTCTTCCAAACCTCTTGCCACACTCACATTCCTGCTGAAGATTAAGCTGCCTTTTATCTGACTGTTCTCTTGGTTGCTTGTTGTCCTGCCTCCCAAGGTCATTCCTACACACCATTACAACAACTGCATTCACATTTTGCATCCACTTGATCGTCTATGGAGATTCTCAGTCATCCAAGTCATGGTTGCCCCAAAGGTGCTTTTTCAAGGGGCAACTGACCATTTTGTTTTTGTTTTGAAGATGTTTCACTTTTCATCCAAGAAGCTTCTTCAGAGATGAAGACGCTTCTTGGTTGAGAAACAAAATGCCTTCAAAGAAAAACGAGAAAGTCCAGTTGCCTCTTGAAAAAAGCACCTTTGGGACATCCACTTGATCATTCAATCTTGTTCAGGTTTGAATCATATATCACTAACAAATTAAAAATGATGCTCAGTTCAGTATTATTGGCTATTATCAAATGCAGACATATTCCTCAATATTACCCTAATTCTCTTGTTTTTCTGTTTATTGAAGAATAGTTGGATGTTGAGCTGCACTGTATATTCAGAATGTAAGGTATCTTAATTTTGTCACATTAATAGCAATAGCATTTAGACCTATATACCGCTTCATAGTGTTTCTATAGCCCTCTCTGGTTTACAGAGTCAGCATATTGCCCCCGACAATCTGGGTCCTCATTTTACCCACCTCGGAAGGCTGGAAGGCTGAGTCAACCTTGAGCCTGGTGAAATTTGATCTACCAAATTGCAGGCAGCCGGCAAGCAGCAGAAGTATCCTGCAGTACTGTGTTCTAACCACTGTGCCACCGCGGCTCTTATAATAATATCTAATAATAGAATCCTTTAAAGCAAACAGATTAATGTCTTCTCCAATGAACAAATTTATTAGTATTTTCTTCATTCCCCATAATAGACATTCATTAGATTTCACTGGACTTTCCCCCCTCCCATTTTTATTCCAAATGTTCATTAGGTTACTTAATATTACATAGTCTTTGGACAATAACTATTATTACATAGATTCTGGAAAATAAATGTATAACAAACTATTAAGTCCCTGTGTAAGATCTGTCTTTCCTTTAAAATGATAACACTTTCATTCCTGGTATTTGGAAGGCAGTGAAAACTTCTTTATAAAAACTTTTTGTTTTATACCTAACCAATGTGAGTGCCTATTTTTCTGTTTTGTTTTCACTGATAACTTTACTGTATGTACAAAATATAGTCTTTTATGGAATATTTTACACTATTTTTATTATATATTGCCAAGAATCCTGGAGTGAAAATGGGTGAAGCAAAAATTATTCATAGTAAATTTTAATAAATAAAATATGTTGATGATAGCCAGTTGTATAATTATGCCCCAGACCAAGCCAACAACACAGTGAGAGTGTGGACCAAGGGCAAGAAAAAAAATGTCACAGTGAAGAAATTCTTCTGATTATGGTTTTTCATAGATGAAGGCAAATATTCGTGTCCCAGAATAATATTGCAGGATCCAATCTGGGCCCAATCCACTGGGACAGACCAGGCGTTTAGTCTTCCTCAGAAAAGTCCAAAGCACACATTCTGGTGAGAGACGTTCCCTGAGGATGGGCTCCAGCACGAGTCCAAAAGTCTAAACCTCTTGTCCCAGTGACTGACCCAGACTGGATCCTGGGGGTTTTCAGTAATATGCTAAGGAAAAAAATAGCCTTTAAGAAACTTTTGGAGAATTTTTGTTTCCCTTGAATACAGTCAGAAAAAATTGTCCATCTGGTTTTTGTAGGTGTATATTTGGTGACAAATTACAAAAATTCTTATCATTTCCAAGCTGAGAGAAGCTTTTCCCCAAACTGGTGCTATCCAAATGTGTTGAACTGTTACTCCTGATATCAGACTGAGAGCATTGTATTACCAGGCAAGAGGCTAACCAGGCTTCTAGCTGGATACAGAACTATGACTAAAATAAAAAGCAAATATCTTGGTTGTTAATGTGAGAGAGGAGAACAGCAGTCACAAATTAAGACATTCAGTTTGGTTCCTTAAATGTTCAATGCAGAAAAACCCATGGAGATCTTTAAAGTAGAGATTTTGCAAGTTTGTGCAAAGTTTTTTTTTTTTTATCTTAATGGTAACAATGAGAAAAGCTGGGGGGGAAAATCAACACGAGGAAGTAATTATTTTATACAGCAATAAATATAAACAGAACATGGGTCTTCCCTGGGCATGAACAATCCAAGTATGTGGAGATTAGCTTTACAGCAACATCCCCTGAAAATACTGAATAGAAACTTAATTCTCTCAACTTTGTCAACTCACCCTAAATGTAAATTATCTCCTAGCAGACAGATTCGTTGTTCAAAGATTTATCTGTGACATATTGACATCTTCTAACTACTGCAATACAATTTCCATTCTGAGTTATTAAAATATATCTTACATTTTAGCTGCAATAAAATGTATGAGTGAACATGCCTCTTTTGTGCATAACACAAAATATCCCATCTGGCCCATAAAAATGTGCATTACAGAGCATTTGTATGGATGCCAGACACCCCTAACCGAGTACTATTTTTTCTACTTAATCTAGTTCTCCAGATATTTTATTGCTTGTGGCTAAGCAATTGATTAAAGTTTGAAGAAATGAAAGGCAAATTTATGCTACAAGAAATAGTTAACTATTGTATGATGAGGACACTCATTTAATTTACTAACATTGTATTAATTGCTTATAAATTCAGGCTATTAATTGCAGATACTAATTCCAGATTGTTTGCTATGCAGAAAAATATAAATCTTGTACATGTAATAATCTGCATTTAAGGATAGTAAGTTTTAGGATCATTACTTGGGCTTATAACTGAACCTTGTTTATATAATCTTTTCTTATACATCTCAGTTTGAATGGTGTGTGGGTGTGGTATGGGTGTGGGTGTGCATGTGGGTGGGCGTATCAAGTTTTAGATTTAAAATCCATATTTATTGCAATTCAATATTCAGCATTAAAACTAAGTAACTAAATATATATTTTATTTTTATAGAAAAATTGCATAATTATGTCTACATTATATTAATTTCAATATTTGTATACATCTGCTTATTTAAAAACATCACAAAAATTCAAATAAAAATTAGCAATAAAACAATAATTTACATCAGTTATCACATACATTAAACTATCATATGCAGAAAATATAAAATACGAGAAATAAAACAACAAAACAATAACCCAAAACAGCACCAAACAAGGGTTTAAGTATAGCAGCTTTTTTAAAAAGGCCTAAGAATAAAATAAATATAGTTTCCCAGTAATGAAAAACTAAGAAAAACATGATGCCAGGTATATCTCACTGGGCAGGGCATTCCAAACTCAGAAATGCAACTATTGAAAATGCCTGCTCCTGAGTAGCCATCATCCGTGCCGTAACATGGGATGGTACCTTGAGTAGACTTTCTGAAGATGACCGTAAGTTACAGCTAGGAACATATGAGAAGAGTCTTTATTTCAGAAGCTGTGGTCCAAACCATTAAGTTAAAACCAACACTTTGACCTGTGACCAGAAACAAACGGAACCAGTGAAGATTACAAGGAATGGGTGTGATATGTTCATATTGCCCAAGGCAAAGGCAGCCTTATTTACATCACTGTCATGGCCCCTTCAGAGCCTGAGTCTGAGGAAGATGAGATGGAGCTAGGGCTGATGGAAGAATGATTGGAGGAGCAGGACGAGTCAGTCCTGGTCCCTTGGGCCTAGGAAGGGTCGCCAGCAAGGGAGAGGTGGCACAGGAGGACCAGGCGAGGGAGGAGGACAGGGCAGACAGTGGAGCAGAAGAGCAATTACCTCCCCCCCTCCCGAGCATGGAGAATGGAGAGGAGGCGGGATCAGCGCAGGGCAACCTGACGACTTGGGAGGAGGGTGCCTCACAGTGGTGGGATTCAGCCAGTTCGCACCACTTCAGGAGAACCGGTTGTTAATTTTCTGAGCAGTTTGGCACACTGGTTCTTGGAAGAAATCATTAGGGCAGAGAATTGGTTGTTAAATTACCTGAATCCCACCACTGGTGCCTCGCCCCTCTTCACAAGGCTCACCTGGGGAATGAGATATAAAAAAGAAGCTGTTGAGAGGGACGTTACTCAGGAACAAGCGTTGTTTTTTCCAGCCTCACATGCTGTTATCTAGATACTTTGCTGTGCTCATCTTGTTTGCCTTATTTGCCATGCAGGCCTGGCCTGGCTTACTGTGAGATTGCAGTGACACAATTATACTCTAGGTGGTGCTGCAGTTCCAGGGAACTCTTCCTGTGAAAAGGACTCCTTGGACCCAACTTCCCTGAACTGTGGATGCTTTCTGAACTGTGCTGCTCCTCTGGACTAATAGCAGCCAGGAACTATTGGAGGTGCGTGTTTAGAGCTTTGCTCCTGAATTTGCAGTGAACAGTGGGACTTTTGGGGGGGAAATTGGAACAATAAAGGGGAGTTAAGTCTTCATTCTGGCTGTGTTGTTTCCGTGCCCAGCCCCAAGTCACAATCACATTGCAGAAATTACCAAGGCATAGTTTCTCACTGAGAGAGCAGGATCATAACTGGCACAACCAACCCTAACCAGTGAAAGGTGTTTCATGCTACAAAAGCTTCTACTGTCTATAATGTCAAAAATGGATCTAGAAATACTCCAAAACTATGAATTTAATCCTTTGGGAGAACTTCAACTACATCCAGAATATCCCGGTCTTATATCCCTGGGCAGATAAACCATCTACTAACTGAAACTTTGGATCAGACTTCATTTTGTTGGCCCTTAAATAGCCCAATCCTGCAACCAGAGCAGGAGTGTTATCAAGGCAACAACCCAATTCATACAATAAATTATCATGTTATCTTTTTAAAATTACAAATCTGAAAGTAATTTAAGGATTAGGACATACCAACACATCTTTTTAAAGAGCTGTATTCAACAGAAATTTTAAAAACATAGCAGATTGCAACACCAATAAGAAAGAATGTTGTGACAGAATACTAACATTTCAAATAGAAATCACTTTGATAGGATAATTTCAGGCATCCACTATAAGCAATAGAGTTTAACAAAAATTATATTGAAACCTGTTGAGATTTGCAGTGGTTTTGGAATGTAAGCCAGTCAGGAAAATCATCTTCATATAAAGATTCTCTTTAGATGGCACTTTTTGATAATAGAAGGATTGGTCCTGGATGCTTGTGAGATTTAAAAAAACAGCAAACCGCATAAAAAGTGAAATGGAGACTATGAACAAATAAAAAGCAGATTTATTATAGACATATATTATAGGTATCATAAGCTTTTGCAAAAGGGTTCTCCCATGAAAGAGAGAGAACATCTTGCCACTCCAAATACATGGTTTAAATACATTTTCAGGCAATCAGCAAAACAATTAAAATGCCCCCACTTGTCATTGTTTTTCAGATGTTACATAACATTTTAGCTTTCTCTGCAACATTTCTTCCAGCTTGGAATTCCCCTCCAGAAATACCCTTTTTGAGTAATTTCACTAAGACAATTAATTGGAACGAGGTATCTTCCTTCCTTCCAATTGAGCTTGGGTCAGCCTGACCCAACTCCCAACTCAGAATGTATTAACACATTAATTTCCATAGAACAGGCGTCATACACATTTCCCTTTTCTACATATCTTACTCAGCTTAATAGTTTAGGGTTAGCTCAGGTTATATGAAGGGTAAATATGGAGTCACTCAGGCTATATTCTGTTAGATATGTTCGAGGATCGTGCCCAATAATTCCAACAAGCAGTTCTGGTTTAAATCGTTTATTGTTTATTGACTGGACATCTCATCAATACAGGTACATCTCCGGAACTGGAACAGGACCGCATGGCTGACCCTTAAGTACCCCCTGGGCGTGGCTAAGGTAAGGAGGGGCTATTGGGTTAGGGTGTACCTTGTGGGCTGGCCTGTCCAGCCCCCCTACCTCTAGCTCTGGGTCAGAGGCAAGGCATTTATTCCTGACAAAACCCCCTCTAAATGCCTGGCCGGGATATTCCTGAGTGGTGTACACTTGAGGCGCTATTTTTAGGAGGACACCTAATTTTGATGTGAGGTATGTGTGTTGCTTGTTTTGTAATGGCTTTGTTAGAATGTCCGCTGTTTGCTCCTCTGTGTCACAATGTATAACCCTTATGAATCCTATGTTTGCGAATTGCCTAACATGTTTATATTTTATGTCAATGTGTCTCGACCTTTGGCCAACCGCTTCAGCCTTTGATATTTCCATGGCTGCTTTATTGTCTTCATGCATAGTGATGGGGTAGTTTGGTTCGGCCCATATGTCCGTGAGCAGGTCGTCAAACCAGATCAAGTTATTGGTGGCCTTGGACAAACAAATATATTCGGCTTCTGTGGTAGATGTGGCTACCAGATCCTGTTTCCCTGTGTACCAATGCACTGGGCTGTTGTTGAGGAAGAACACGTAACCTGAGGTGCTCCTCCTACTTTTCACATCTCCAGCCCAGTCAGCATCTGCGTAGCACGTGAGCGTGGGAGTTGTGGCGTTCTCGGGTTCTAGTGACAGGCAGGCGTCAGAACTGTGTTTTAGGTATCTCAGTACCCTTTTTATGGCTTCCCAATGGTACACGGTGGGTTTCCCTACGTGTCTAGACAGCAGGTTGACAGGTAGGGCGATATCTGGCCTGGTCCAGTTTGCAATGTACAATAGTGAACCTATGGTGGATCTGTACAGCGTGTTGTCTTTGAATGGTTCAGCCTCATTGTACATGTCCTTCAAAAAGTCTGGTTGCATTGGTGTTTCACACCCCTTGGCATCTGTCATATTGCACTTATGTACCAGTTCCAAAATTTTATCTTTCTGTGACAATTGGAAACCTTTGTCTGTTTTTGTGATTTGCACCCCTAGGTACTTGTCTACCTTACCCAAAATCTTCAGGGAGAAATGCTTTCCTAGTTCATTGGCAAAGTCACTGCATTTGCTGATCTGATTACCGATATATAGTATATCGTCCACGTATATTAAGACATACTCGAGGGAATCACCTGACTTCTTGGTGAAGAAGCAGTTGTCGGCTGAGGTGGCTGCAAAGCCCATGGATTTCAATGTCTTAGACAAACACTCGTACCAGCGTTTCCCTGATTGCTTGAGCCCATACAAGCTTCGGTTTAGAATCCATGTTTCTCCCTTCCTAGTTGTTTGACTGGGGGGTGCTCTTACATAAATCTCTTTGTCAAGCTCAGCGTGCAGGTAGGCGGTTTGTACGTCGAATTGGTGTACCTCCAGCCCTAGCAGTGATGCAATGACTAACGCACATTTTACGCTTTCGGCCCTGACTGTGGGGGAGTATGTTTCTGTGTAATCATCAGGGTATCTTTGAGCAAATCCCTGCGCTACCAGTCTAGCCTTGTAGAGAGTTTTGTTTTCCTCTAGTGTCTTGATTTTGTAGACCCATCTGGTGCCTATTGTCGTTTTTCCTGCTGGGACCTCAGAGGGAGTGTATACGTTTAGTTCCCTCAGGCTATCCATTTCCTTCTCCATGGCCTGCTCCCATTTTGCCCTTTCCTCATCTGGTAATTTTAGCACGTCTTCATATGTGTTGGGGGTTAGTTGGTTAGTGTGGATAGATAATACGTAATCCCCTAACCTTTGTGGCACCTTGCCCCTGTTTGCTCTGATTGGCCTGTCAGGGGGCGTCTCTGTGTCGTGCATGTACCTGGCTTCTTTCTCAGTGAGTGAGTCCACTTTGATGTGTGGGTGGTTCTCCTTCCACTCCTTCACTAGTATTTCCTGCCTCTCGCTTTTGATTCTTTCCTGTTCTGTACCCTTTCCTGTGTTAGGTGTTACTCCCCTTTGAGTGTTCCCCGGTCCGTCCTTGCTAAGGAACACCTCGTTGAGGTGTATCTTGGACCAGTTGGCATTTTCGTGAAAAACTGCTGTTCGAGAGATTACGAAGTTGTTGTTGCTGTCTATGAACCTATATCCCTTTGTTCCTGGTTCATATCCCATGAACCTCAGCCTTCGGGATACCCTGTCCCCCTTTTGCCTCAATTGCCTGGGAATGTGTACATCTGCTGTGACCCCGAATATGTGTAAATGCGATACTTGTGGCTTCCTTTGGTACATTAACTCATATGGAGTTTTGTTTAGTACACTGGACCATAACCTGTTCAGAGTATAGTTTGAATAAATGAGTGCTTCCGACCAGAAGTGTTGTCCCAGGCCTGCATCCTCTAATGCGCACTTCATCATGGTCTGCAGCATTCCGTTTTTTCGTTCCGCCACTCCGTTTTGGAAGGCCGAAAATGGGGAAGACGTGTAGTGGACTACCCCGCGTGCCTTTAGCCATTGCGAGAAGTCGCTCGATAAAAATTCAGACCCCCGGTCTGTCATTATTTGCCTGATTTTGGTATTGTGTTGTGTCTCTACCCTAGCGTAGAATTCCTTGAATTTTTGGAATACTTCGCTCTTCTGTTTTAGTGTGTACACGAAGCCATAGCGGCTGAAATCATCCACTATGGTCAGGAAGTACCTTTTCCTGTATTTAATGGAGGGCCTTAGTGGTCCCACTAGATCCATATGTATGAGTTGAAAGGTTGAGTCTGTAGTGCGTACTGACTTTTTGGGCCTAGGTTTGGTTTTTAATTTGGAGCTCTTACAAACAGAACACTCGAGATAGTTCTCACAATTCTTTATTTTTACACCTTCAGAGCACTCCATCATCTTCTGCACCACGGGGAAGCTAATGTGTCCTAGCTTTCTGTGTAATAGGTGAGCGCAATTGTCATGTATGGGCTTCCCTATCGCTGGCCTTTCTTTTCTGGTTGCCTCCTGCTCACTTGTTTCATTGTTGTCGTGTGTGTGGTTAACCCCCTCTATTTCCCTACTTGTGTTATCGGGGCTGGCCTTATGGTGGTTGTTTACTCTGGGTTGCTTGTCCCAGACTGGGTGGTAGAAGGGGAGTTCTCCGCTGATTACTATTTTCCCTACGTTTTTGCCCCCTCTAGTTACCTGCACCTTTCCTCCCTTGAAGGTTACTTCAACATTGTTGTCCTTGCTTAACTTTAGTGTAGCGAGGATGTTATAGGGTATATTGGGTACCAGTAACACTCCTTGTACCTCCCCTATCCCCGGCACGTGTGCATTGCCCTTGCCTGTTACTTGCACATTATTCTGGTTAGCCACCTTTATTATGAAACTCTCCTCTGTGAATGATGTTAGTAGATTACGGTCATACGTGGTATGGTTTGTGGCTCCTGAATCCAGCAGCCATGTACCTTCCATCCTGTCCTGGTTTGTGTGTTGCCCCTGGTCTCCTATGCCATACAGAGAACCCGTTTGACTTTCCCTGGAGCTGTCCCTGTGGTTTCTCCTGTCCCTGGGGTTAGGTGAATCCCTACGTCTGTGTCTGTCCTCGGGTGAGTGTCTGCTTGTGTATCTTGTCCTTGACTCTGATCTGTCCCTCCTACGTTGCCTGTCCCTGTCCCCTGTGTTTCTAGGGCAGTCCCTTTTGTAGTGGTTCCTTGACCCACACAAGTAACATTCTGCGTTGCTGTGGTTCCTGCTCTGTGGCTCGACCTTCTTACTGGGCCTTTGCTCCCTGCGGCTTATTGAGCGATCTTTTCTGATGCTATCCTCAGCTATTAGTTTGCTCGTTAGTAACTCTAGTGAGAGCTTTCCTGTCCCTAGGTTGTCTATTTGTGTAATGAAGGTGTCCCAGCTGGGGTCCAGGGAGTTCACAATGATACTTATCATGGTCCTTTCGCTTATGACCTCCCCCCTTTGTGTTAGCTGGGCTCTGGTGGCGTTTAGGGATAATAGATGTTCACTCATTGGGGTCCCTGCTTTGTGTTTGGTGGCATAGAATTCCCTGGATAGCCTGGTGGTGCTTGCCACGCTCTGGCAGTAAAATAGTTTGTGCATCCTCTGTATTACTTCTAGAGCAGTCAGATGATGCCTGATGCTGGGGTAAATACTGGGGGTGATACTAGCTATAACAATGCAGTATGCTTTATGATGGGTACAATCTAGCTCAAAGGTCCAGGGCTTTTTGGGGGGATCAGTGACTATGGATAGTAGGTCTTCTTTGAGTAGGGTGACCTGGAGCTGTTGGTTCCAGTCCAGGAAATTCTCCCCATCTAGCCTTAGTTTGGGGAAGTCACTTGGCAAAGCCCCTGAGTTATAGTTTAAGTTACTCACATTATGTCGCTGTCCATGGTTCCTCACGTAAGGGAACTCACAATAAGGTAGGGGAACGACTGTGGCGAGTCTGAACTGACTTGTCTCTGTGTGCATGCGTCGGTGTAGCTCTATGTCTTCTTCCGTTTCTCCTGTAGGGGCGCATTGCGCGTGCGCGAAGTTCATTTCTTCCCAGCCGCCGTGGAGTGAGGAGCTTGTCTCCGTAGCTCCCTGGTATAGGCCCCAATCCTCCGGATGGGCCTTCGGTTCCTCCTTGGTCGGCCTTGCTCGTCTGGGATCGTCGTGGTTCGTCGTCTGGAGCCTCGGGAAGCGGTGAGGATCGTCGTCGAGGGCCTGGAGTCCGGTTGGTGCCGCGGATGGTCCTGGATGGCCCGGCCTCGTGCGGGTGTCGCCTCCGGGTGTCGGGCCGAGTCCCCTGCCCGCCGATGGACGTCCCCTGCCGGCGGATGGCCCCGCGGGCCATGGGTCTGGTCCAGTTCGTAGGTCCGGTGAGTAGTCCCATCGCCTCCGGTGTTCCGTTTTTAAGGGGAGGCTTCTTGGGGGCCCTGGGTGGCTCTGGATCCACGCGGCGGTGATCGGTCCCTCGGGATGGGTGTCGGTGTCGGGCCTCCTCGCGTTAGGGTCCCCTTTGCGCTTGGGCCTGGCACCGGGGTGCGTGTCCGGTAGCTTCATCTTGTCCCCCAGGGCCGCGGCGATCAATTCGATTGCCTTGTTGAGTTCGGGCTCGGTGGGCGAGCCTGTGGCTTTGGGCCTTGGGTTTCCTCTTTGTTTGTGGCATTCTTGGGGGGTTACCTTGGGGTAGGCCCCGATTCCCGCCATGAGATTTAAATCTCGGGAATCTATTGGTGGGTGGTCGGCCATTTTTGATGACGCCGCCTCCCAAGATGGCCGCCGTGAAAAAGGCGCGAAAACCCCTTCGGCTCCCTTGGCGGGTTTTTGGTGGGGGGTTCTCTCCCTTACCGCTTCTCCGCCGCTGCATTCGGATTCATCCTCATCTTCCTCACTCGCTGCTTCGCAGCCTTCGATTAGGCTCCGTAGTTCCGCGATGAGGTCGGTGTTGCTTTGCGATGAATCTATCAGGTCCAGGAGTTTTCCTTTTAGGTTGTGCTTTTCCCCTTTTGGAGTCTCGTGTTCGTCCCACTCCTCTCCGCGCCTGGCAGGGGTGCGTGGGTAGTGGAGTAGGCCACTTGCTTCAGATGCCTCTCCTCGGGTGGCTTCGGGTTGGGCAGGTCGTTCTGCCATCTCCTTGGTGAACGCTCTGGTGTTCATCCTTTCCGTCTTGGTTCTTTGCATGCTTGTGGAATGTTTGGGTTGGGCTGCCGAACCATCCTCTGCTACCATTTTGTTAGATATGTTCAAGGATCGTGCCCAATAATTCCAACAAGCAGTTCTGGTTTAAATCGTTTATTGTTTATTGACTGGACATCTCATCAATACAGGTACATCTCCGGAACTGGAACAGGACCGCATGGCTGACCCTTAAGTACCCCCTGGGCGTGGCTAAGGTAAGGAGGGGCTATTGGGTTAGGGTGTACCTTGTGGGCTGGCCTGTCCAGCCCCCCTACCTCTAGCTCTGGGTCAGAGGCAAGGCATTTATTCCTGACATATTCTTTACAGGAATAATTCCATTTCTCTCAATGCTTTACTCAGAGAATTGAAGACAGAAGATGAAATAGTTTGATGTTCCTGGATGATGAAAGTAGGAATGCATGCTGATGATGATGATGTTATCCATTCAATCAAGTCCGACTTTTTGCAATTCTATGGGCCAGGTCTCTCCACGTCTTCTAATCTTGTACTACTACTTTGAGTTTTTATATGCTCTGACTGGTGTCAGCTTTGATGGTGTCCAGCCATCATGTTCTTTGGTTGCCCGGTTTTCTTTACCACTAACTCTTCCAAACATAATCGTTTTCTCCAATGACTTCCCCTGACTAACATGGCCAAAGTAAGTGATACGGAGTTTCATGATTTTGCTGTCCAGGGACTTTGTGCAGAAATAATTAAGCAATTTTAAAAGTCTTACTTCTTAAAAGACGTCACCTGTAATCCTAAATCCTACTTCTGTTTAGAAATGGGTCGATGTAAAATAATTTTGTGCTCAGGCTCTTATTGAACTAAATATCCATAAATCACAATGATGTATATGACTGCTAAAAAGGACTCAATAGAAATTAAATTCATTACGTGCTTAAGTCCCAATCTTAGTTAGAGCTAATTGTATTCACATTTTCCCCACTCTGGGTAGACAAGCTGGCTGTTCAAAAAACCCAGAACACAATCTTGTCAAGGCTGTCTACTTTGTGCACATGGAATCTGATCTTGAAGACATGTTCTGGGTTTTCTCTCCTACTTTGCCTAGGTAAGTTAATGTGGCATAGCACATTAGAAAAAATAGGAGTTTGGGTTTAGCAGTAATGTCCAACAGCCACATCTTACAAACTGTATCAAACTGAGTAGAGATTACCACCTATCCAGGCATTGATTCCGCAATCTTATTGCCACACCTGGAATCAATGAAAAGACCTGGGTGTTATTAGCATATTGATGATACTGAGATTTTATCCTGTATATCTGTAGGGTCTCACACAGCCGTTCCAGGTAAATTCTGGGGAACATCTATCATGGGGTTAAGCAGGCAACCACCAAAATCATTCTGGAGATGATTACTTACTGCAAAGTTGTTCCACCCACACCCATCTGGACAACCTTTTCAGAAGGATAGTATTACATGCAAACGGATTTGGCTAATGCTGCAGTCTGTCAGACCTCCTGAATCTTGTACATTTGTTTATTTCTATCAAGGTTTTCCAGATAGGTGAAGCTAAACTGTATGACGCCCAACCTTGATCAGCAGGAAATCATTACCAATACAAACATATCACTGTTAATCAAATACACCATGTGCACAATTATTAGGCAAGTTGTATTTTTGAGAATTAATTTTTATTATTGAACAACTACAGCGCTCTTGGTCAATCCAAAATGCTAAGAAACTGCAAACCTGAATATTTGAAAAGTGAGGTTTGGGCTTTCTTAGGAGAATATATGTGTGTGCACGATTATTGGGTGCAGAATTAGTGTGCAGAATTATTATGCAGCTAAATGAAAAATGAAAATTTTCCCATCTCATTCATTTATTTTCATGTGTTAAAGTGAGAATTATAAACAAACATTTCAAAATTTACAAATAAACATTTCTGACTTTAAAAAAAAATCAGTGACCAATAAAGCCACCCTTCTTTTCAATAACAGTCATAAGCCTTCCATTCATAGAGTCTGTCAGTTTCTTGATCTGTTGACGATCAACTGTTTGTGCAGCAGCAACCACAGCCTCACAGACCTAATCAGAGAGGTGTGCTGTTTTCTTTCACTGTAAATCTTCCGTTTAAGAAAAGTCCACAAGTTCTCAATAGGGTTTAGGTCAGGTGAGAAGGGAGACATATCATTATTCTTTCATCCTTAAGGCCTTTACTGGCTAGCCATGCAGTGGAGTACTTCAATGCATGCAATGGAGGATTGTCCTGCATAAAAATCATGGTCTTCTTGACTTTTTCCTGTATCATTGCTTGAAGAAAGTGACTTCTAAAAACTGGCAGTAGGTTTGGGGGTTGATTTTGAGTTCATCTTCAACTCGAAAAGGTACCATTAGTTCATCTTTAATAATATTAATGCATACCAGTACCCCACCTCCACTTTGCTGGCATCTGAGTTGAAGTGGAGATCTGTGGCCATTACTGATCCAGTCATGGGCCCATTCATCTGGTCTGTCAAGAGTCACTCTCATCTCATCAGTCCATAACACCTTTGAAAAATCTGTCTTCAGATATTTCTTGACTCAGTCCTGCAGTTTCAACTTATGTGTCTTGTTCAGTGATGGTTGGATTTCAACCTTCCTTAGCTTGACCATGTCTCTGAGCACTGAACACCTTGTATTTCTGGGCACTCCAGGTATGTTGCAGTTCTGGAATATGACAGCACTGGAGGATAATGGGTTCCTGGTAGCTTCACGTTTGGTTCTTCTCACATCTTTGGCAGCTAATGCGTGTCTTTTTTTCTCAACACATTTCTTGTGATCCTGTTTGCCTATTTGCAACAAAACGTTTGATTGTTCTGTGATCACGTCCCAATATCTTAGTAATTTCAACAGTGCTGCATGCCTCTGAAAGACTTTTTGGAATTTTTGACTTTTCAGAATCAGTTAAATCTCTTTTTTGGCCCATTTTGCCTGAGGAAAAGAAACTGCCTAATAATTATGCACACCTTGATATAAGGTATTGATCTCCTTAGGCCACACCCTCCCTCATTACACAAATACACTTCACCTGATATGCTTATATCCAATAAGCATTCAAGTGTATACAGCTTAGAGATAGAAAATATGCATAAAAACTCAGCTGGGATTGTCAGAGAGGCTTTTTAAAAAATGCCTCTCTGCCGATCAAGCAACTCAGCTGGGATCGTCAGAGACTTTTCAAAGCATTTTTTTACCACCTCTTCAGTCAAGAGGTTGCAGAAAAAAATGCTTTGAAAAGCCTCTGACAATCCCAGCTGAGCCGCACGATCATTAGAGGCTTTTTTTTTTTTTACTTTTAAAAGCATTTTTTCGTCGGAAGAGGTTGTAGAAAAAATGCTTTTAAAAGTTTTTTTTAAAAAGCCTCTGATGATCGTGCAGCTCAGCTGGGCATGGTGGGGGGGGGGCGGGGGCAGGGATTTTTGCTACTGGTTCTCCGAACCACCCGCCGCCATCGCTACCGGATCGGGCGATCCGGTCCAAACTGGCAGCATTTCACTCCTGCCTTGGAGGTCATCTAGTCCAACTCCCTGCTCATGCAGGACACTAGGGATTCAAACCGCCGAACCGCCAACCTTTCTGATCGACAAGCTCAGCGTCTTAGCCACTGAGCCACCTAGCCAGTGTAGACTGTCTGTAACCATCAACAATTGCAGTGAGAAATATGGATTGGTTTCCAAAAACAAGATCACTGAAGATTCTACCCTATTTGTTTGGGCTCTTTTCCTTGTATCGACCGTCCCTTCTCCAAAGATCGCAGAAAACCAAGAGAAACAGAGCAACTGGGCCGCAACCACCAAAGGAGAGGGCAAGCAGTGTCAACAGTAACAGAGTTGGAAGGGACCTTGGAGGTCATCTAGCCCAACCCCCTGCTCATGCAGGACACCTATACTAGGGATTCGAACCGCCAACTTTTCTGATCAACAAGCTCAACGTCTTAGCCACTGAGCCACCTAGCCATTGTAGACTATCTGTAACCATCAACAATTGCAGTGTGAAATATGGATTGGTTTCCAAAAACAAGATCACTGAAGATTCTACCCTATTTTGGGGGGCTATTTTCCTTGTATCCACCGTCCCCTCGCAGGAAACCAAGAGAAACAGAGTAACTGGGCCGGCACAGCCAAAGAAGAGGGCAAGCAGTGTCAACAGTAACAGAGTTGGAAGGGACCTTGGAGGTCATCTAGCCCAACCCCCTGCTCACGCAGGACACCTGTACTAGGGATTCGAACTGCCGACCTTTCTGATCAACAAACTCAGTGTCTTAGCCACTGAGCCACCTAGCCAGTGTAGACCATCAACAGTCTGTTAACAGTGTTAACAGTAACAGAGTTGGAAGGGACCTTGGAGGTCATCTAGTCCAACCCCTCAGCTCAAGCAAGCGACCCGTACTAGGGATTCGAACTGCCGACCTTTCTGATCAACAAGCTCAGCGTCTTAGCCACCGAACCACCTAGCCGGGTGTTTTTACGCGGCTCTTCTCGAAAGCTTGGCCTGAGCGGGAAAGCGGACAACGCGGGACAGCTCGGAAGAAACAAACGGACTCTCCGCTTCTGCTGTGGCCAGATGCAGTCGGGGGCTTCCGTCCAATGGGCAGAAGCTCGGAGTTTTCCCTGCAGTGGCACTTCGCGGGCGGAGGCGGCAGCTTTGCCCTCATCCCAGGAGGGATGAAGAAGGCGGGGCTGAGAGCAGCCGGCGAGGACTCTCCTCCTGAGAGGTCAGGAACCGCGAAGAGGCGGGTGCGGTTGTCAGTCCCGGCAGCCGAGTTAACGGGCGGGCGATGGGGAGCATGGGGCTGCTCGGCTTCTTCCTGGCCGTTTCGGGGGTCCTGGCGGCCTCATCCCGGTACCCAAGGTGGGCGGAGGGGCCTCAGGAGATGCTATTCTTGAGCCCCGGGACGCCGCCGGCCTCGTCTCCTTTCGGCTCGCTTTGGCCGCTGCCTCAGTCGCTCCGCATCTCCCCAAGGAGGTTCCGTCTGGCGCCCGATCAGTTCCAGATCGTCCACGGCCCGGGATCCTCCGCGGGTTCGAACTGCTCGTTGTTGCAGGACGCTTTCCGCAGGTGAGCGTCTCCTTTCTCTTTGGGAGGAGCTGGAGCGGAATAACAGGAGCGGGAAAGCAAAACAGGACGGTGATGGTGGGAAGGGATCAGCATGGTAACTCCTGGCGTAGAAGAAAGAACTCCGGGATGATGCTTGCAGAACCGCAAGATCGTTTTTTCTCCTAACGAAGCCTTAGAGCAGCGTTTCTCAACCTTGGTAGCTTGAAGATGGGTGGACTTCAACTCCCATAATCCCCCAGCCAGCAGCGCTGGCTGGGGGATACTGGGAGTTGAAGTCCACCCATCTTCAAGCTTCCAAGGTTGAGAAACACTGCCTTAGAGAAAGAGATTTTATCTTGAGCGTGGGGAATTTTCCCTCTTCTGGATACAGTTAAGCAGAAGCTGCTTAACCATCACATCAGATGCTGTAATTACTGTTTTATGTGATCTGTATAGTTGGACGGAGTAGAGAGAGGCTGCATATCGCCAGATGTTATCGAGCTACGATTCCCAGCATCTCTCCCCCTCAGATCTAGTGTGGCTGAGGTTGCTAGGAGTTGAAATCCACAAATACCTAAGGAGTTAAATTATGGGTGATTTTGATTGTTTTCCTGCAGATGTTTCGTTGACAGGCTGGGTAACATCAGAGTGATGCACTGATGTTACCCTAAGCTTGCAACAAAATGTTTGAGATAAACATCAGAAATCGGAGAACATTAAAAATCGGAGACCACCAGGAAACCAGCAGTTCAAATCTGAATTCAATTCAGTTCAGTTCAGTTCAAAACAACTATTAGAACATCTAAAGGGGTACAGGTGCACACCCTGGAGAGGCATGGACTGTATGACTGTTAAGCTTGCCTTCTGATTACATTGGTTGCTGAAAAGCTTCTGTGTACAGGGCATCAAGATCCCAATCCTTTTCTTATCTGCCTGTGTATTCCCATTTTGATCATTTCAGTTGTATTGTCTCCCATGACTTGAAACTCTGAATGTCTAGGTAGAGGGTTTTTAAATATATATGTGTGTGTGTGTGTGTGTGTGTGTGTGTGTGTGTGTAGTTTTCCTTCATTTGAACTCATTCATCTGGTGCTTCTGTTCCTTCCAGTGTCCATTTTCAACTTTAATAAACCTTGCTTCCTATATGAGTTTAATTCCATTCTAGTTTATTATTTAATTATATACTTGTTTTTCAAGTGTTACAGCAAAAATAATCAATATTTCAAACTTCTGGTTTTCTGATCCATTTCAAATTCTCATAAATCAAAATCCTTTTTTCTTGCTTTTTGCCAATTGTATATTATTTTAAATTTTTGAGACTCTGTTTAAAATTTCTTAAATCCAAAGAACTCACCACATGTCAAATTAAATTCCCCATTTTGAAGGTGATTAGAAAATAAGTTTGACTGTCTTTGTGTCTTTATGAAATGCTCCGCCACTGCTGAGAGCAAAGATGTCATCTCACCTTGACTCTTAGCTCTCAAACCCATAGGAGACAAGTGTTTTAGAGCAGGCGTCTTCAACCTTGGCAACTTTAAGCCTGGCGGACTTCAATTTTTCAATTCAAAGCTTTGCTGGCTGGGGAATTCTAGGAGTTTAAGTCCTCCAGGCTTAAGGTTGCCAAGGTTGGAGACCCCTATTTTAGAGTCTTTCCACAATGAGCTGCCTATCAGCAGTCATTGAAGACCTCCCAATCTCTCCCTCTCCAGAAAAACATGAAGAACTTGTTTACTAACTGGTCTTTTATTCTGCACAATGCTTGTCATCTTTATTCATTATTTAGTCAGCCAAGACTCACACTGGAAGCCTGTGTTCTCATTATTTTTCAAAGCGCATGATTCTTGTTTGTCTGATACTTACTAACTTGGGATAGTTGTAGGTCTGTTACCAATAAAAGAATGCACTGACTATTACATAATATCTAGCATCCAAGTATATAAAAATATGCATTTTTACAAATACATTTTAAATGTTGATGGTGAAGCATACTTCAGTGAAGCAACAGACAACAGGACATGCATGGTTAATGCTCCCTTCCATTATAGGTAGGATAATTACATTGAAGTGATCTCAGAGATCACTTCCTTTCAACTTAGAACAATATTTCCCAAAGTGGTATCTTCAGAATATACCATTGGCAACATAAAGTATCTGCAGCTGAAAACAAGTAACATCTTGAACACAATAATTACTCAAAATCACTGCAAACGGCATGTAAATGTAATAAATAATCATACAAATGAAATAATAATGTCTTAAAGTAACCAGATTACAAAATTCACATCATTTGTGCAGCAATGTTACGATATTATCAATCCAAAGGCTGTTGCTGCAATTAGTTTCCATGTTGGCTGGAAATGGTGGGAGGCTATTGAGAGAGGATCTTAAAAATAATACAATTTTTTCTGAATTTCAAAAACCCAAAGTTTAATAAAGAATTGGTATATTTAGATCGACTTAAAAGTTCTGTTTCAGTAATGGGGAGTTATACAGTTATGCTAAGATATTTCTTGTCTTGTTGACTTTCAGTTTAGTTCAATGTTTGAACATTATAGTTAAAACAAGCCATGGTTCAACATGACAAAACCATTGTTGATTCACATATTGCTGTGGGGATCAAGGTTCAGAAGGTTGAAAACTTGTTAAAATAACAAAATTTTGACACTATGTAATCTTTCTATTATGAAAAAATAAACAATAGCTTGTCTTTTTTTTTTTGAATTATTAGATTTCTTTAGTTTCTGACAATCTTGCTAGAAAACAAACTTTGAATAACATTTTTCTGTGCCATTGAATTTACTTCCAGGTATTATGAATATATGTTTGGATATTCCAAATGGCAGAATCAAGATGAGAAAAAATCCCTATGTAAAACAGAATTGTCCTTGCTTCAGGTGATTATCACTTCAAAGGATTCTGAATGTGATAAATTCCCTAGTATTACATCAGATGAAGCCTGTGAGTATATGACAATATAAATGTGTACAGAATTGTGTCTGTCTTCTGTCTTCCTTATTATCTGACATCTTATGGGTGTGTTATTGGATGCTATTTTAATCATCTATAACAACCACCATCTTACCGAATAATTTTATCTGGTGAGTAATTGAATAAAATATTGCGATATTGCAGGTCAAAATTTCTTTAATAAGACTCATTGTGACTAATATATGTATTTATAATACAGTTATGTATATAGTGTCAGCCCTTTAAGGTAGTTCACATAGGAAACCAAAATAATGAACTTCACTAGGTTGCAGTAACAGAATCTTGCATCTGAAAGCACTTCTGCCTTCCCCTCCCTTTACTTTCCAGAGAACTAAGGGAAGATTCTTTCTGTGACATTTCCCACATCCCCATTCCTTGTAGCTTGATATATTTTTTGTCTGACCTGTGACCTCTGGCTCTTCCTGCTGACTCCCATATTCACAACCCATTACTCATAGCCTATCTAGTTATCTAGATAGATGGAGTTGAATAGTACTTACCCAGTCAAATAATTCACTGTGCAAATTAGATGTATATATTTTGATACTTGAAATATTTGATGAACGCAAATGGGACAGGAAATAAAATCCAGTATTCTATCAAATGGGTCTTTCTCAAAGATACATGATTCAATTCCTCATTCTGAATCTTTTTCCATCTCCTTCCCCATGCAGTTCATTAATGAATGTTCAGGAGTCAATGCACTGATTTTGGAATTTTTTCCCATCTCATTAAAGGCTTTACTTTTAATAAAATACAGGGAGGATAATAAGGATTCTGAATTTCAACAGAAGGAATGCTGCTTAATTGTGATCCTGTTAACATTACTTTTTTTCTCTAATCTATTCAGGTATGTGAGTACCTGTGAATGAATGGCCTTGAACATTTTCTAAGCTGGAGGAAATTTCATTTCCTTTTCAGAGCAATGTATCAGCAAATGGACATAAATAGGGAAATACTGCATGCATTTCTGTTTGTGTTTTGTCTGTGCACTTTAGCTAGAAATCTTAGTACATATGAAAGGCATTAGAGTACGACAACACCTATTGATCCCATCCATGGAGAAAATTGTTGTAGCCATCTGCAGTACTGTGAGCTTTTTAGAAATGTTTGCTGATTTCCCCTGTTCCACTGCAAAAACAGATGAGGTTTGAATTAGGTTCACAAACCTGTTTCCTGAGCAACTTCATTCAGTTTTGGAAATTACAAGTAACATAAGACCTAAAGGCTGCTTGTAGTGGGAAAGTGACTTGCTCTGTATGGGCTTAGTTTCCTTTCATTAGACCCGTAGAATACCTGCTTCCACATTTGGTTCGCACATAAAAGCATTCATTGTGCTAATTTTCTAAGTGGTTGTTTCATGATTTGTTTTACTGAATAATAATTCTTTATTAAACATTTTTTCCCTTTTAAGATCATCTCCAAGTATCAAAGCCCACATCTGTGTTAAAAGCAGACAAAGTTTGGGGAGTATTAAGAGGTGAGTCTCAAAATAACAGGATGAAAATTTGCTACTCAGCATGCTCTTATCATCATGATAATAATAATAATTGTAATAATATTTAATGAAGTATCCTAATGATTAATTATCCTAATGATCTTTTGGATGGTCTAAGCATCACTAGGAAGAATCATCTTTCTGCATAGAAATTCTTTTTAGCAATCGTGGTTAATACTGATATAAATCTACGCCCTTTCAAATGTCTACTCTGTTTTGAAAACCATCTGTTGACAGTGTCAACACAATCTGTGGCAATGGATATTGTTGTCAGTTCCATTATTATGTCCTGCCATTCTGTTGGAAAGGTAGGAGGAGGGTGGCTTGCTGGCATTTTTCGCATGCTTTTGCTTTTGCTGCAACTGCTTGGGAATTAGGATGGGGATTGCCTTCAGAGACGAGCAGACTCCCTCCCAGCCAGTTCCAGCCTGGTTCCAAGGCCATCATACCCTGAGAGTGAACTATTATCTGCCTAGCACCTCAGCGTTCTCAAAACAATCATGCGGCATCACATTGGCTGCCAGTGAACTGATCAGGAGGTTGGGATTGGGGACATGAAAGAATTGCTTTGTGCTTTGCATGGGCTTTTTCAGATTTCGCCTGACTTTATTGCAACCACATTCTTTCAGTAAGAAGTTCTTTTGATTCAACTCAATGGATTCAAGAGTTTTGTTTTCCTGAGGGACCAGCTGGGGCAGGTCCTTACATTTGCAAATTATGCATTGCATTTAAAAAAAACTCTTATTTTTCCTAAATCTATTGTAAATTAGCTTTATTAGGTGATTCAAACTCCAGTTTCTCATATAATTCCAACTCATATATTATGTTAAAAGTTTTATTATATTGACTTTTCGCCCAAACAGTAAGCTGATTTTTTTAAAAATATGGGTCATGTTAAAAGCTGAGGTTACTTAAACCTCTTTGAAATATCTAAGTGATTATTGCTTCAAAACAATATTTCTTGCGGGTTCAGGAATAAAATGCTATCTCTCTGTCTCTTTCCAGGTTTGGAAACTTTCAGCCAGTTAGTATATGAAGATGATTGTGGAAGTGTGAGTATCTCAGCTGGTACCTTATTTTCTTCAGATTTGGCTTTAGCACTTCCAGATGTTGCTGTTTGTCACAGGTGTCAAACTCACAGTGTCACATTGCTGTCACACGACATATTGTGATATTTTTTCCCTTCACGGAGCTCGGGTGGGCGTGGCCTGCGTGTGACACATCTGGCCCGCAGGCCACCAGTTTGACACCTCTGTGATGCGATTTGAGGTTATTTTGAGAGGTAATATTAACATACATTTATTTATTGAGAACAATATTTTAATACAATAAAGTAATACTGCAGAATGCTGCGGAATTCAGAAAGTATTCAGATCCCCTTCACTTTTGTCAATTTTGTTATGCTGCAACCTGATTCTACAGTTGAAGTAGTTGAAGTTCATTTTTTTCCTCATTAATCTACATTCAGTACCCCATAATGACAAAGTAAAAACAGAATTTTAGAAATGTAATTTCTAAATTTAATAAATGTAAATTTATTAAAAAGAAAAAACTGAAATATCACATGGTCATAAGTATTCAGACCTTTCATTCAATACTTTGTTGAAGCACCTTTGGCAGCAATTACAGCCTTGAGTCTTTGATGTGACAAGCTTTGCACACCTGGATTGAGGAATTTTCTGCCATTCTTCCTTGCAAATCTGCTCAAGCTCAATCTGGTTGGATGGCAACCATCAATGGACAGCCATTTTCAGGTCTAAAATTTTGTTTTCACTTTGTCATTATGGGGTACTGAGTATAGATTAATGAGAAAAAAATGAATTTTAACAACTATAGTATTAGGCTGCAGCATAACAAAATTGACAAAAGTGAAGGGGATATGAATACTTTCTGAATGCACTGTGATTTTTCTGCTGAAATTCTATTAACTCTATTTAATAACTTTATCTATCTATCTGTCTGTCTGTCTGCCTGCCTGCCTGCCTGCCTGCCTGCCTACCTATCTATAATATATCATTTCAACCTTGAGTTTCCAATATTCTCTGGTATATTATTTATTACTTATATTTTAGCAGGACTAAACTGAGAGTCCTTTATTTGGCTGATTTTTGGGACAACTCTCACCATGTGACCATATCAGCTTGGTTATGATGGGAGTTGCTGTCCAAAAAAAATCGGGATAATAGAGGAAGGCAGGGGATAGAGTCAAAAATAAGCAGAAGGCGCAATTACAAATTATTTATTTGCTTATAATCTTTGGAACTGTATGTCAATATTTTATTGAAGTTTACCCTAAGCAGTATTTATATTTGAATTTAGCATATACATTAATGTTTTGTTTGCAGGTAATAAAATAAAGCCTTTCCAAACAGAAGGAATAGTAATAAATTCTTTACATAAATACATAATTTTTCAAATCTATGGCTAAATGCATTGCAAGATATTTGATAACTTTTAAATGCTAGAAAGTGAAGCTTAACACCTGAATAATGTATCTTAACACAAAAGTAAAATCTGATTATCTGCCACATTCTTCGCATGTATATGGCTCTTTTGTTTGTTTCAACAGTATTTTGTTAATGAATCTGTCATAAGTGACTTTCCAAGATTTGCATATCGAGGAATCTTGCTTGACACATCACGACATTTCCTGCCACTGAAAGTTATTCTAACTAATTTGGTAAGTGATCTAGATTATATGCTAAGTCATTTTAGTATATAAAGTTCTAGTTGCTATCCAAGTTGAGAAGATTCTAGTAGACATTTAAAATGAATGACTATAAATGAGTAAGATAGGTTTATCAATCTCTGCATGTTGTGGGTGAGTTTTGACTTAAGGCTTCCATTATATTATTATTATTATTATTATTATTATTATTATTATTATTATTATTATTATTATTATTATTATTTATTAAATTTGTATACCGCCCTTCTCCCGAAGGACTCAGGGCGGTGCACAGCCAAATTAAAATACATACAATACAAAATTTAAAATAATTTAAAACAGAATTAAATCCAATTGGCTTCCTGAAGTATTAAAACCCATTACCCTTAAAAACCCTTTAAAAATTTTAAGCCAGCCCAGCTTGCTGGAATAGGAAGGTCTTCAAAGCTCCACGGAAGGTACGGAGGTCTGGGATTAGTCGTATTCCTGGGGGGAGCTCATTCCAGAGGGCGGGTGCCCCCACAGAGAAGGCCCTCCCCCTGGGGGTCGCCAGTCGGCATTGCTTGACCGACGGCACCCTAAGGAGGCCCTCTCTGTGGGACTGAATTGGCCGGTGGGAGGTTATCGGTGGCAGAAGGTGGTCTCGCAAATAGCCGGGCCCTAAGCCATGGAGCGCTTTAAAGGTGAGAACCAATACCTTGAAGCGCACCCGGAAGACCACCGGGAGCCAGTGCAGCTCGCGCAGGCAAGGTGTCACATGGGAGCGCCAAGTCGCTCCCATAATTACCCGCGCGGCCGCATTCTGGACCAGCTGGAGCCTCCGAGTGCTCCTCAAGGGGAGCCCCATGTAGAGAGCATTGCAGTAGTCCAGGCGAGAGGTGACGAGGGCATGAGTGACCGTGCATAGGGAGTCCCGATCCAGAAAGGGACGCAACTGGCGTATCAGGCGAACCTGATAAAAAGCCCCCCTGGCCACGGCCGTCATATGTTCTTCTAAAGACAGCCGTGCATCCAGGAGGACGCCCAAGTTGCGAGCCCTCTCCGTGGGGGCCACTGACTCGCCCCCAATAGCCAGAATTGGCACCAGCTGGCTATATCAGGACGCCGGCACCCACAGCCACTCGGTCTTGGAAGGGTTGAGTCGAAGCCTGTTCCTCCCCATCCAGACCCGCACGGCCTCCAGGCACCGGGACATCACTTCAAGGGCATCGTTGGGGTGGTCTGGGGTGGAGATGTACAGCTGAGTATCATCAGCGTACAGATGGCATCGCACCCCAAATCCACGGATGATCTCGCCCAGCGGCTTCACATAAATGTTGAACAGGAGAGGCGAGAGGACCGACCCTTGCGGCACCCCACAAACAAGGTGCCTCGGGGTTGACCTCTGCCCCCCTGCCAACACGGACTGCGACCGGTCGGAAAGATAAGAGGAGAACCACCGTAAAACGGTGCCTCCCACTCCCAACCCCTCCAGCCAGCGCAGCATGATACCATGGTCGATGGTATCAAAAGCCGCTGAGAGATCTAATAGGACCAGGACAGAGGAACAACCCCTGTCCCGAGCCCTCCAGAGATCATCAACCAACGCGACCAATGCCGTTTCCGTGCTGAACCCAGGCCTGAAGCCGGACTGGAACGGATCCAGATAGACAGCTTCATCCAGGTACTGTGGGAGCTGTCGCGCAACCACACTCTCAACAACCTTCGCCACAAAGCGAAGGTTGGAGACAGGACGGTAGTTTGCCAAAACAGCCGGATCCAGAGAAGGCTTCTTGAGGAGGGGCCTCACCACCGCCTCTTTCAAGGCGGGAGGCAAGACACCCTCGCTCAGAGAAGCGTTAATAATCCTCTGGAGCCAGCCTCGTGTAACCTCCCGGGTAGCCAGCACCAGCCAGGAGGGACACGGGTCCAATAAACATGTGGTTGCGTTCAATCTCCCCAGCATCCTGTCCATGTCCTCGGGAGTCACAGAATCGAACTCCTCCCAGATGACATTCTCAAGACCCGCCTCAGACACATCGCCTGAACCCACCCAGTCAGAGTCCAAGCCGTCCCGAATCTGAGCGATTTTATCGTGCAGATAACATGCAAAATCCTCAGCACGTCCTTGCATTATAGTATTTACTGTTGTTATTCCTTATTCAATTTATATCTTGCCTACCTTCCCAGAGGGCATTCTGTACAGTTTATAATTTTAGAAAAACTTAAGTACTTGTAGTCTTCAATTTATGACCATTTGTTCAGTGACTATTCAAAGTTACCACACCACTGAATAAAGTTACAGCTGTTGCAGCACTCCTATGATCATGTGATCAAAATTTAGGCCTATGGTTTGTGAAACTATGGTTTGTGAACTCATTCTCAATTCTTCAAATCGGGCACATCGTTCCAAATAGTCTGCTCCATTCTCTCAATGCGTCAAAAGTCTTCTGAGAAAGCTTCTGAAGTCTTCCCCAGGTCTTGTGGGAACATATGCACTATTTAGAGAATGGCAGATGCCCTTTTCTCACGATGCTTCAGAAAAAAACTCACAAATGTTCCAAAGGATCATGATAATGAAGCAAACAAGTGGCCTCAGGGAGAAGTCCAAGCATGGCCAACAACTTCCTCTCTTACAATAGGGCCAGGCTGCATGTGTCTCACCAACAACAGGAGAAAAACAGCAAAGGTCAGCGAGGCATGGAAAAGCCTGTGGAGTGCAGGGTGCACAGACTGAGGCATGCTGCACTGTGGTGCTGCTGGGATGGGCTGTGGTGGCTGAGGCTTCCCAGGCTGTGGTGTGCTGGGCCAGATGAGACTTCCCAGGATGACTGCAGTTTTGAACTGTGCTGCAGCTCAGGGACTTGTTGCAACTCTAGAGCCATGGCACACCAAGAATCCCCTGAGCCCCAGCATATTCTTTCCCAGCCTCTCTGTATTCCTACCACACTGCAGCACCCACCCCATTTGCATGTGGCCTGCACAAGGCTCCCTGAGCTCCTTACTTGGAATTCCCTCTGCTTAACAAATCCCACATCTAGAGTTATGATGGCAACCAGAAAAGGTGGGATTTTGATCGCTGTGTGGTCATGTGACATCTCCCTTTAAAACTACATTACTTAGCGATAAAAATTCTGGTACCAATTGGAACTGTAAATCAAGAACTATCTCTACTTTAAATCAGATTAAAACATATTGATTAAAGAAAGCAGAAAGATTGGAAACTGAATACAGCTTCAAAAGGAACAGATTCCATAGCTTGGTAATAACAGAGAACACCCTTATCTAATAGCAGATTTGGATAACAAATTATCTTTAAGAGGGGTTTTTCTACTGACAATGTAAATGGCATCCATTTGAAGAAATTATAATGTTTTGTCTTGAAATTCATGCAAAACTCAGGAATCAAATTTGACTGGGAAAGGGACTATGCAACCCATAAATTTGCCAATGTTTTCTATTGCTCAAGCCTCAAATTTATGGGTTACATAAATTTCCTTTCCCAGTTGAGTTTGATTCTTAATACTTGCATGTGTATCCCAGGTCTTCCAGAATGCACTTTCTATTGTATAGTTGCTGAAAAACCAAGTTCTCACAGACCAAATGAAATGGACTTGGCTGAGAAGAGAAAAATGTGCTTTCTTAAAATTAGAGAAGAGGCTTCAACTTCCATGTTAAAAATGCTAATGTCACCCTTTTAGAATGCTAATAACGAAGCCTAAAATTCTGGGTAACATGAACAAGATGTACCAGTAAAACCATTTTGCACATAACGGTCTGAAGGCAAAATCCAAGATCCATAGACGGGTTTTCATTCAGTGAAAGGATGACCTAGAAAACTGAAGAGTGAATAGCTATTGGATTTTGGCAAAGAAAAAAGGCCAATGAAATGAGGCCATGGCATGAAACAGTTGGCTCCATACTGGTACATTCAATGTAAGAACAGATTTGACAGAATAATAAAATACAAGAAAATGCCTATGAGAAAAGAGGAAAGGGGTGGGGAAATACCAGAAGATCTCTTCTCTTTCATTCAGAGTACAGGATGCAGAATGTATTTAGTTACAGAAGGCAGGTTCTTTAGAATATTAGGAAGAACTTCATAGAATCTATGAACTTAGATTTCTTTACTGAGCAGGGAGAACCTGCTGGCCTCTTCCCATTAACCACTTGATTTAGTCAGTTTCCATTCCTGGTCTCCAGGCCTGCTGACAAAACCACTTTTTAGGGCCTTACAGTAAAGTAGCAGATTGGGGGCTAGCTGTATTTCAGAGGAAATTATTTTCATTAAGAAGGAGCCACCACTGAGAAGACCTTTATTCAAGGTCCCACCAGACAGCAATCCCTAATCAGTAAGACCCACAACATAAAGATAAGAACTCATGTAGTTTTGAAGAACATGCTTAAGGCCTAAATTTTATACTGTAAAGACATCTACATAGTCAATATATGCCTATGCATTTTGGCAATAGGTGGAAAGCTCTGTGATAAATATCTTCTTTGGCAGCTATCTTATTTAGGTCATTATATTTGGGTTCTGTGACTACTTGTTGAAATAAGTTACATAAAATTAAATATCTTGTAAAAATGTATAGTATTTGTATGCAAAGCTTTCCTCCATTATGTTCTTTCAGGCCTAGAAATAATTTAGTAGTTATAGAAACAGTGATGAGATTGTTCTCATTGAGAGCATGGTAGAAACCAGATTTTAAATTCCCACATATATAAATTAATTTTTGGATGTAGAGTGTGTCACTAAAATGCCATCTTGTCTTTCCTAACACAGGATGCCATGGCCTTTAACAAGTTCAATGTCCTGCATTGGCACATTGTAGATGACCCTTCATTTCCTTATGAAAGTACCACTTTTCCAGAATTGAATGCCCAGGTAAGTAAGAACATGTGGAATCATGTGGCAAGTATTTAAAAAATAAGATTCAGAGTCCTATTTCTCACATACTTCAGTTATATCAGGCAGGGCCACCATATTGACTGGTAGTGGTGAGCTAACATATCTGGACATTTCCAACCTGTGAAATCTGAAATAGTAATTCAGGGTAATGCTCCAAAAGAGTAGAAGATTTGTAGTTTATTGAAGTGAATTGAAATTACATTATTTTGATGCTTGACTAGCATCAAATAACATAAAAATCCTAAAAGTAAGATACAGATAAAGAATAATATAAAACAATCACAGTCAGTATAGTTAAAACTTTCTTAGTTCAAGTACACCATTTTGAATATTTATGCTATTCACTAAACTTTAAGTGAAAAGACAATAATAAAATGTAATAGCAATAGCCCTTAGACTTATATACCACTTCATAGTGCTTTCCAGCCCTCTCTAAGCAGTTTACAGAGTCAGCATATTGCCCCCAACAATCTGGGTCCTCATTTTACCCACCTCGAAAGGATGGAAGACTGAGTCAACCTTGAGCCTGGGGAGATTCGATCTGCCAAACTGCTGGCAGCCGGTGATCAGCAGATGTAGCCTGCAGTACTGCACTCTAACCACTGCACCACCACAGCTCATTAAGAAAGTTTATAGGTAGTCCTCAGTTAACAATGGCAATTGAGACCAGCCATGTATTAGATATGTTTGCCGTTTTGAGTTGACAAAAGAAGGCAAGATAAAAATCTAAACAACAACAACAACAACAACGATGATGATGAAACAGACCAAAGAACTGATCACACAATGCCTTTTGGATTTAGAACTGCAGTTTACTTTGAATCTTATCTTTACACAGCAGTCTCTTCTAAATGTTGTTGCAATGTTCTTCTCTCTGCCCTGCTATTGGACAGGTATCACAAAACTCCTATAACCTACCACCTGGTTCCTTGTTACAATGTGATTTTGCACTGTAGATTTTATTTGGCCTTAAGCCAACATTTAATTTCTCCTTTTTTTTTTTTTAGTAATAATGCCAAGCTGGTCAAAAGATTACTATGTAGTGTTCAGTGTTCCTCTTAGCTAGTAAGGAACTCCAGGTGACTTACAATGTCACCAAGTTCTGTGAATTGGCATATGATGCTTCCTGAAGACTCAGTTACTCCTATATTTACGGTATTGTTTGTCTTTCTTTTTGTATTTATCTGTTTGTGCTGTTTTTGGTGCTGGCGTTTGGTTGTAATGGTTTTTTATTTGACATGGGTTATGTCAATGGCAGAGCAGCAGATTTATTCCTATTGACACAATGGTGTCCTAGCAAGCATAAAAATAACTCTATAAAGAATACACAAAGCCATCTTCTTTCCTGCTCTTTACCAACTTCATGTTTTATGGGCTAGATCTTCAGAGATACTGCAATCATGTTCAGTTTTTCATCCATAAAAGTCATTTGCCAGTCTCTCAATAGATGCATAGTCACAAAAATAATACATAGGGAAGCAAAATTAATTTCTCCTAGGACCGTGATGGCGAACCTATGGCACGCGTGAAGCCCTATTGGTGGGCACGCAAGCATTGCCCTAGCTCAGCTCCAGCGTGCATGTGCCTGCCGGCCAGCTGATTTTTGGGCCTTCCAGGCCCACCGGAAGTCAGGAAACAGGCTGTTTTCGGCCTCCAGAGGGCCTCCTGGGGGATGGGGAAGGCCCGTTTTTCGCTTTCCCCAGGCTCCAGAGGCTTTCCAGGTGGGACAGGAAGTCGGCAAATGGGCCGTTTCCGGCCTCCGAAGGACCTCTTGGGGGAAAGGCCGTTTTCATCCTCCCCAGACTCCTAGAAAGCCTCTGGAGCCCAGGGAGAGCGAAAAACAGGTCTTCAGGTCCCACCAGGCCATCACGTGCCAAAAGTATGGGGTTTGTGTGGGGGGAGTCGCATGCGCATGCACGGTGGAGCAATACGCATTGAATTATGGGTGTGGCACGCACGTGCATGACCCCCCCACACTCCCCACGCTTTTGGCACGCGACGGCAAAAAGGTTAGCCAGCACTGTCCTAGGATTTCAAAGAGAATGATCTTGGATAAGTCACTTTTACTTAGTATTACTCAAAGTACTGATCATCAGTAAAAGGTACAAATGGTTTGTGCTTAATTTCATTCAAAAAATAACTTGCATCTGGATTATATCCTAGTGCTTGACTGTTGTAATATGATGTTGCTCCTAGATTTAACTACTCTTCTCAATTGCTGACAATTTCCTGGAGTATTGAGAAAAAATACTACCTCTTGTTTATTTCCTCAGGGTGCTTATACTCCCAACCATGTTTATACTTCCACGGATGTCCATAATGTCATAGAATATGCTCGGTTACGAGGGATTAGAGTTATTCCAGAATTTGACACACCAGGACATACTCAGTCTTGGAGAAAAGGTAAAATGGGTATCATTCTGAAAGGTGAACTGAAAATACTATAGGCTTACAATAGAAATCAAAAAACAAAAAGGAAGATTGGTAGCTAAATACAAATACATATTTATTATTAAATATTATTTAAATTTAAGTTACGTTGTTACATATGCCTGATTACATATAATTCAGATATATTCAGGTTTTAAATATCTTCTAATAAAGAGTAGGTAAGGTTTCAACCGGGGTGGGTTCTACTTACCTTTACTACCGGTTCGCAGTGGGGCCGCGCACTCTTCTGCGCATGCGCAGAAGTGTTTTGATGACGTTGGGCAGAGCCTCCCACCGGTTTTACTACCGGTTCTATAGAACCGATGTGAACTGGGGGCAACCCACCACTGGTTTCAACTACTTTTATTTATTTTCTCTGTTTTATTGATTTTATTGTACTTGACATTTGTGCAGCATACAAATTTAATAAATTGTGGTTGCACAGTCAGCCAGATGTTTACACTGGATTTGGCACTGCAGTATTAAGCTAGTCAGGATAATTGACCTGTGATCCTGGCAGGCAGCCCAGTTCAACACTTTCTGATCATTTCTGAAAACTGTTAGCGTGTAATGCTTCCCTGTCATTTTGAAGAGGAACACATATAAACTGTAGCATGAGACATTAAATAAGATTAACATAGTTTTTAAAATAAATATTCCTAATCATTCCCCCTTACCTAATAAGAACATTAAATGACCAGCCTTATTGGTATAAGGCTCTCTACTTATATCTGTGCCCTGATTTACTGTTGCCTTTGCCCTGTCCTCCAAAAAGTATCACAACTGTCCAGCCAACAAAAGATTGCTAATTCTAGAGGTTTAACAAGGTAATTTCTGTGATACTGCCAATGCCAGTGATTACCATTAAGTGATTCGGAAAATGGAAATAAATTGAATTCAGAACAAAAGTACTCAATAAATAGCTAAATCATATCATGTGAATACAAAGGTTTTATGAATCATTATTTTCCAAATCTGATACTTAGCCAGTAATCATATTCCACTTAAAAGGATTATGTTCTGGGCCATTACAAAGAAAAAAAGCATTTAAGTTCTTGGAAATGCTTTTAAAATGAATGTAAGAAATGCAAGTTTATGTAGAATAAAACAGCATACATTTTTGTTTTATTTTTGTCTTTGCTTTATATACTGGAAAAAAGATATCCTCACACCCTGCTACAGTGGAAAACATCCAAGTGGCTCTTATGGACCTATAAACCCCATTTTGAATACAACTTATGATTTTATGATGAAATTATTTGAAGAAGTTGGCACTGTATTTCCCGATGACTATATCCACTTAGGAGGAGATGAAGTGGACTTCAGTTGTTGGTATGGTGTAACAAGAAAACTAAACAGATACTAGCATTATACAATTCTCCAGACTTGATTAGGAAGAGATATTGTAGAAAATCTAGTAGTATAAGTGCAGCATTGAACTGCATCTCACTAATGTAGCCCTGTCAGTATTCAGGATTACACAGTCACTGAAGGAAGACTTCCACTGCAGCCATATGACCTAGAAACAGGCAGTAGCTTTAATGTGGTGGAGATGCTTTCCTGAATACAGAATATTTCAAAGTATTTCTTCCTAACAGAATCCAAAATGTACAATTTTACATTACCAAAATATTTAAATGAATAGAGAAAGTCTATCCACTCCA
Source organism: Arizona elegans (assembly GCA_022577455.1). Lineage (NCBI taxonomy): Eukaryota > Metazoa > Chordata > Lepidosauria > Squamata > Colubridae > Arizona > Arizona elegans. Next base: position 63,537,101 of record JAKOOJ010000008.1, read on the forward strand.
GTTAAAATGCCAGGTTTTTGACATGTAAAAAAATCAAACCAAGATAAATCACTTCAGAATATTTTCCATCTTTAATATAACATAGAAGCTGCACAATTCAATTGAAAAACAAACTGAAATATTGGGGGAGGGGGAATAAAAAACTTACAATTACAGTGTTATTGTATTGTATTGCGGGGGTCTCCAACCTTGAAGACTTGTGGACTTCAACTCCCAGAATTCCTCAGTCAGCAAAGCCAGCAAAGCAAAGCTGGCTGAGGAACTCTGGGAGTTGAAGTCCACAAGTCTTCAAGTTGCCAACATTGGAGACCCCTACTGCTTATGCATTGAACATCCTGATCTTAAGATTGCCATGCCAAAAAATTAATGGGAATTGCAGATGCTTTATTTTTACTAGCAGTGGCCCAAGCTAGTTTATGTCACAAGTCAGAGAAGGCATCAGCATTATTTTGTTTAGATCCCGACTCATGTGTGATTAAAAAGAACATTAGAGTGCAAAATCCACTCTATTCTATTGCTACTTTAGTACTATATTATAAGAAATGTAATTTGTTGCTTTTGTTTTTCTTTCTTTCTTAGGAATTCCAATCCTGATGTAACTGAGTTCATGAAAAAGAAAGGATTTGGGTACTGGTATTCTAAATTGCAATCTTATTATGTTGAAAAGTGAGTATCTGCAGCTTCTTTTATTGATTGCTGTAATCTCCTAAATTGTATTTATACTGCTGCTAGGGAAACTTCCTAAAGGCCAGTGGTAGGCTGGTTTCTTGCAGCTGAGCTTTGCAGGGATTGGAATGAATGACATAACAATGTCACTGGAATGGGTATAAGTGACAATTTGAGAGCTTGAAAGGGTACCTTTGTAACTTAGCAAAAGAAAACAGGATGCTGCTGAAAACCAGTAGTTTACTTGCCTAATTTTAGCAGTATGATCTGGGATCCATGCTATTGGCTGTGGCCTGGAATTTTTTTTTTTTTTTATTCTCCTTCTCGTTGTCCATTTTCTATCATGGAAGAGATGGAGAAGATGGGGTTGGAGTCTGCAGAAGACAAAGAAGATAGAGTAGAACAATTGGCTCAGTTCTATATCTAGTACATTTGAATTAATTAAATAATTGGGTAATTTCAAAAGTTTTGAAGCAAAATCTGTCTTATTCATTAACCCAGTGTAGTTGCGGATTCTAGTTTATAATTTCTTCTAAAGATGCTGTATTTTGCAATCTCAACAGTCGCTTCTTCTGACTAGAAAATTCAATAGGTAGACCGGGAGTGTTTTCAAACCAGCCCTTTGCTGTGGAATACATAACCAAGCTCAGTTCAGGTGAGGCCATTTACCTCATGACCTTCCTCATATTTTATCACCACACACACAAAAAATCAATTAAGAGCAGGATCGTGTAGACTAAGGAACATAAATATAAACATTATTTATAAAAAGCAGCCAAATTAGCTAGCTGTTGCCACAAGACCAAAAGATGACAGGTTTCTTTAAAAATATATATATTTCTTCTGTTCAATCATGTTTGATTCTCAAAGACTGCCTGGATAAATCCCTACAGTTTAGCAAGGTTTTTCAGATGTGGTTGCCATTGCCTCCTTCCTAGGTTTGAGAGGAAGTGTGTAGAGGTAGGTCAAAGGTTGTAGTGCCAGGCTAAGAGCAGCACACTGCCTTAGCTCATGCCTATGATCTCATTTGGGCTTTGATCTGTATTATCTCACCTTCAGAGAGGATGGCATCTTGAGAGGGGGGTGAATAGTTTCTACCAATTAAAACACTGTTGCTGTCCTGCCTTTTTGTCTGCCTGTAAAAACTGTATAAAAAATAAAGCTCTCAGCGAGAGCGGAAGACACATCTTCGCACAGAGCAAAAGCCTGGACCTCTGATTTACAACAGAAGTGACTGTTCAAGATTCCGTGGCTGAAATTGTATGTTTGACAGGAGAACATACAATTGAATGTGTGTCAACTATATGAGTGTTTTGTTTTGCACCTAGAATACTGGAAATAGTGACTTCTCTTAACAAGAAATCCATAATCTGGCAGGAAGTATTTGATGATGGAGGAAAGGTAAGGTCTGAGAAATTATGTGAACTGTCCCATCATAATTTTGAGAGTAGTTCCCATCTGCAAAAATATACCAGAAAATGTATGTAGAACTGAATATCCCTTTTATTCATTTATAAAATCAAGAAAGGTTTAACAAGTGTAAGAATGAGTAAAACCAGGGCAATTGCTGCTGCTGTTCAAGGTTGAGAAAAACCAGTCTTCAAAATATGATAATCCAGACTTTTCCAATCTCGTACCCTCCAAGTGCATTAGGCCTACAATTCTTGAATTATTGAATAATCATTCTGGACATTATTTTGCATCAGGCATATCATGATGGTGAAGCCTGCAACTTAACATATATGTAAGGTTCAAAAGAACTAAAATAGAAACCATCGAGAACAAAATAATTTCCAGCTACTTTTCAAGTCTTGACTGGGGAGGCTAGTCAGGATTTCAAAGGAGACAGAGGGTAGGTGAACAGAGCAAAGTGAGACAGAAAAGAATTAGTTGAAGCATTTCTTTCTTGTTCTGTATTTTCGTTTCCCAACATTCTCTCTTGGTTGGCTCTCCCTATTCTCTGTTTCTTGTTGTTGCTTCTCTTCTAGTCTTGATGCTGCTAAAGTGTTATAGTCTGGACAAGCAGGTTGCTTGGCAGTTAAAGAGGTCCAAACGTTATTGATTTAGTCTAGGCACTTCATAATTTAAACAAAATCACACTCAGTGTATGATAATTGTATGGTAAACAAGACTTAATGCTCTTACCCTCCTGTTCAATATCTATATGAAATTGTTCAGTCATTTCATCCATTGCTTTGGGGCCTGATTTCAGTACCCAAATGTTACTCAATTGTACATCTTGACCCCAGGCTGCCCAAGTGATGCTGTCAGTGTCGTGATCCAATATCTGGATGCTCTTCAGGTCTGGATAGGGAAGAATAAACTCAGGCTCAGTCCTGCCAAGACTCAGTGACTGTGGCTATTCTGGCTGAATTTGGATTTTTCGATCAGGCAGTACTTTCCTAAGTGCAACTTGGGGGTCCTCCTGGACTCATAACTACTACTCAGAGAACAGATGGCAGTTGTGCCCAGGAGAGCCTTTGGACACAGATTCAACTTGTGCACCTGTTGCACCCATTTCCAAAATGGGAGGCCATTCATATGCTTACTCATTATTGAACTATTGCAATGCACCTGATATGGAATTGCCCTTTTAAGATGACCTAGAAGCTACAGCTGGCCCAAAATATAGCAGCATGGGCAGTAATGGGTGCACTTCAGTATGTCCATGTATCATCAGTGCAGTGGTGGGTTGCCCCCAGTTCGCACCAGTTCTATAGAAACGGTAGTAAAACCGGCAGGAGGCCCCGCCCACTGATCCTGACATCATCAAAATGCAGCACTTGCACAGAAGAGCGCGCACGAGGCCCCGTTGCAAACCGGTAGTAAAGCTAAGTAGAACCCACCCCTGCATCAGTGCCCAGTAACCTGCAAATTGCCAGTTTGCTTCCAATTGCAATTCAAGGTGCTGGTTGTCACCTATAAAACCCTACATGGCATGAGACTTCATTCTTTGGATGGCCACTTGTGGTCCAATAGTTTCTGTCCGTCTAGGCCCTTTCTATTATTCAATTATCTTCTAGTGTGCTTAGATATCAACTAAGAATGAAACATTTAAAACAGGGATTTCCAACTTTAAAACTTGTGGACTTCAACTCCCAACTATGCTGGCTAGGGAATTCTGGGAGTTGAAGTCCACAAATCTTAAAGCAGCCAAGGTTGGGGACCCAATTTAAAAGACCAAAAATTGATGATAAGCTGGGAAAATATACCAAGGGCCAAACAGAGAGCTAGAAAAGATTTTAAAAAGAAAGTCCCTTTTGGGAGGGAAAAACATTTTACAGAATGTTGAAACTATTTACAGAATATTGCCTTTGGTTCCCCCCCCCCCCCCAGAACTTTGTTATCTTTGTAGCCCTTCCCCATTACTTCATAGTAATGGCCTCACTAGGTACCTAATCAGTGGTGGGATTCAATTTTTTTAAACAACCGGTTCTGTGGGCGTGGCTGAGTTGTATGTGTGGCTTGTGGTCATGTGACTGGGTGGGCGTGGCTACTGGTCATATGACTGGGTAGGTGTGGCTATGTGCATATGGATTACTCAGAGGGTTGAAAAAAATCATTTCTGACCATTTCTGATCATTTCTGTCGTCACACTTATGACCATCCTCACATTTATACCTATTGCGGCATTCTTAACAACCGTGCCAGTCATTTCATCACTACTTCTCTTCACCACAAGAGGGCACAAAACATAAAATGGGAGGACAGTCGTAAGTTCAAGGACTGGTCAAAAATAACTTTTTCAGCCCTCTGAGTAGTCCATGTGCACATAGGGACTACCCAAAGGGCTGAAAAAAGTGATTTCTGACAGGTCCTCGCACTTTTGACCGGTCATCATTTATGCCCATTGCAGCATTCTTAATTAAATTAATTAAATAAAAATGACCTGCTGGAGCGGTTGGAGGCAGTCTGAGGCGGGCATTCGGGCCGGCTGCAGGGCAAGGTGGTACAACTGGGGTAAGTAGGCTGCTGCTGCCCAGGTGGGAGACGGGCGCAGGCTTACAGGGCTGGCTGCAGGGTGAAGCGATCGGATGGGGTAGGTCAGGAGTCTGCAACTTTAAACACTCAACTTTAAACACATGTAAACACTTACCTTAAACCTGGGTGGGCATTGCCAATTCCATATCATTTACTCCCACCCAGGTTTTGTGGCTCCCAGTATTTTCTTTTAAACAGGTATCTCTCTGTGTCTCTTTCATCTCTCTCATTTCTTTCTTTCTTCCCCCCTTTCTTTCCTTCATCTCTTTCTCTCCATCTCTCTTTCTCCCTTTTCTCCTTCATCTCTTTCTCTCCCTTCTCTTGTTCATCTCTTTCTCCCTTTTTTTCCTTCATCTCTTCCTCTCCATCTCTTTCTCCCTCCCCCTTTCTTTCCTTCCCCTCTTTCTCTCCCCCCCCCTTTCTCTCCTTCATTTCTCTTCCTCTCCATCTCTTTCTCCTCTCCTGTCTGGGCGGCGGCAGCACACCTAACGCACCATCGGGTCGCCCCTTGGCTTGGAGGCGGCACCTTAAGCCTGTGCCCCACTGCACATGCATCCACCTAGCTGCGCCTCCAGCCAGCTCGTTGCTCTTACTGAGCTTCACAATGGGGCAGACGGTACCCCTCCTCCTCCTGGAGCCCATTACGATGCAGAGCTTCAGCTGCAGCCTGGGCAGCCAGTGTTCTAGGGCGGAGAAAAGTCACGCATCTCCCCCAGCGACTGGATGGGCTAGCGGGTAGGCTGGCACCGCGCGGGTGGGAGGCAGGGCAGGAAGAGGGGCGGGCAAGCAATTTAACAGTTCACTCGAACCGCCTAAAACCGGCAGAATCCCACCACTGTACCTAATTCAATGAAGCTCTATAAACCAGTTTGTGCTTCAATGTGATATGTCATGATTTCTGTTCAAACACATCCCTGGAAAAATTCTGTCTTTCTCTCAACATCCTTTGTGTATGACAGGAATGTTTGAATGTTAGAAAATGATATAGAGCCGGTAGGATTAGTGTGATATGGGACATAAAGATAACCCTATCTTTGGCAGTTTTGATGTGATATTTTTCTGCATGTATTTAGAAAAGTTCAGAAAGATGAACCATCCCAGCATAGTAGCTAGACTGACAGATTCAGACTGGTAAAACTTACATTGAGATCCCTCCTGCAAACTCATTGGGCAACTATGAACTAGTCATTCTCTCAGCCCAACGTACTTCTCATAGATAAAAATACTGTAAAATAAAATTAAGGGAAAATTGTTATGGGTTCTGAGGAAAAGATGGGCTATAAATACAATACATTGTCCTGAATTTTTAGAATTGTTCAAACACCATGCCATGCTGGAATGAATCATATGCATGCTGTTCCAAAAAAGAAAAAAACGCTATAATTTTCTGTCTTTTCAGTTGCAGCCAGACACAATAGTTGAAGTGTGGAAGAAATTTTTGTATCAACTTGAATTAGCAAGAGTAACAAAACAAGGGCATCAGGCAATCCTTGCTGCACCTTGGTACCTAGACCTCATCAGTTATGGCGAGGACTGGAAGAGCTACTACAGTGTTGAACCACTGAACTTTATGGGTTTGTCAATAGTTTGCATTTGCTTTTTTTCTGTGGGAGTTGTGCATTTTTAATATCTTTGGATTCCAGTGCATGAGTGGCATATTTCCATTTAAATAAACTAGTGCTCAAATTCATGTATTTTCTTATGCTAGATTACAGAAGTTTCCTTTTTGTTGGTTGTGTGAAGGTTATAGTTTTTGTAACCTAAGAAAAATTAGAGTTCAGTTAGTCCTTGACTTACAACCACAATTGAACCCCACATTTCTGTTGCTAAGTGAAACAGTTATGTGAGTTTTGCCCCATTTTACAATCTTTCTTGCCAGTTAATCACTGCAGCTACTGTATTTTTCAGAGTATAAGACACTTTCCCCCCGCTAAAAGGGGGTGAAAATTTAGGTGCGTCTTATACACCAAATGTAGCCCCACCCACCCACTGGCCCCCACCCTTTGGCCTCTGCCTCACAGCAGTTACCTCCTTGCAAGCAAACAGCAAGAAAAAATAGTTCCTTTTCAGCTTCAGCACAGCCTAATTAGCACAAGTCGATTGGATCGGCCTCCCGACTCTCAGCTCATTTGCTCTCAGTTGTTTTGCGCAGGGCTCTGCTGCTTGCTGCAAAGAGGTAAATTGCTGGAGCAGATTTTTTGTGTGTGTTAATCAAGCTATGTTGAAAATGAAAATGAAAGTAAAGCAGGCTGCTTGCTGCAAGGAGGCATATTAGGCAGAGGCAGAGGGAGATTTTTTTTTCTTCTTTTCCTCACTAAAAAAGGTAGGTGCGTCTTATACTACGAAAAATAGGGTAAATTAGTTGTTAAGTGAATCTGGCTTCTCCATTGACTTTGCTTGTCAGAAGGTCACAAAAGGGGATCGCATGACACCGGGACATGCAACTGTCATGAATATAACCAGTTGCCAAGCATCCAAATTTTGATCACGTGAGCATGGAGATGCTGCAATGGTCCTGTGAAAAATGGTCATAAGTCACTTTTTTCAGTGATGTACTTTGAAGTCACTAAATTAACTGCTGTTAGGTTGAGGACTACCTGTATATGAACCCATCACATTCCATGGTTTATGTAATCATACTCTTCGGTTTAAATAATTACCAACACTTGTTTAATTTACATTAAGATTGCATTTTGAACACTCTTTTCAATGACAAATAGGAAATGAACAAATGTTTTTTTATCCCTTTAAACACAGGAAGCAAATCACAAAAGGAACTGGTGCTTGGTGGAGAGGCTTGTCTTTGGGGAGAATATGTGGATGCAACTAATCTTACACCAAGACTCTGGTACACCTAGCTTGTTTCTCCTTTCATAAATTTAAGCATCTTTTTGTTTCTGCTTTAAAATGGAGATTAAAAATGCGTGTATATACTTTCTTCACATCAGAGGATTGCAAATCTCTATTTTCCATTTGTTTTTTTCCTCTTCCTTATTAATAGGTGGGTTTTCAACTTACAACCATGTTTTTCAACCGTTCAATTACAATGGTACTGAAAAAAATAACTGAAAGCTCTTCTCACACTTACTACTCTTGCAAGCATCCTCACAGACATGTGTTCAAAATTCAGCTGCTTGGCAATCAATATATATTTATGATAGTTGCAGCATCCCTGTCATTCCAGGCCATGGGCAAGTGCTGTTGGAGTTTGGAGCACTGAAAACGCAACCAACATTTCAGATGCTTATAAAACTTTCTCAACATCATTGTCACATGTGCTTACCATTTGCAAGCTTCCAACAGGCAAAGTCAACAGGGGAAGCCAACTCACTTAATGACCGTGTGACTCTTTTAACAACTGCAGTGATTTTCTTAGCTGTGACAAAAAAGGACATAAACCTGGTTGGTTTTGGAATGTATCTTAACTTCCAGACTTGGATCCTCACACTGCAGACAAAGAAAGTCATAACTGTCTTGCTTATCAACATAAATTCTGGTCATAAGTAGAGGATTACCTGTATTTGCCCTTACAGGAAGCACTAATGAGCTCAATATAAGAAACTGCTTTTACAGATGGGAGACATTACAGTGTCAAGAGGCAAAACTACCTAACTTCTTTTATATAACAAGGCATACAGTTATGGCCAGTTTATGGATTACATGATAAATCTAGTATTCTCCAGCATCATCCAGAACAGGCATATCAAACACACGGCCCACGGGCCGTGTAGAGCCTGTGCAGGCCACGCCCACCCTTGCCCCATAAGGGCAAAAGCAGTCACGATACGGCCCGTGATGTGATCGGGTTTGACACCCCTGATCCAGAACAGTCAGCTTCATGGCTGACAGGGAATATTTCTATCACAGGGAATATTTAAGTCCTATTTGATTTAAATATAAGGTTTTCTATGTTTGCTCACTCGTAACAAAATATATACAGAATCTAAAACTTCTGTTCTACCAATGCCTATTTTCCTAATTTAAACCTGACTTGTATAAAAGAACTTACATATGACTGTATTCTTAAAGTGATATTGAACTTTCATTCAACCCATAAGCCAGAGTGACATTTTTTTATAATGCTGTATCTGAAGTCTTGTAATTCACTTTGGCTAAGCAAAAAGTACACATTCTATTTGGAAAGCAAGTGGGTAAAAGCTTTTAAATGTTGCAGGTACTGTCCCATTATTTTTAAACAAATACTACCATTTGATTTTTTTAAAAAAAATATTTAAATAAAATTGCATTGGCCTTGTAATTCCAGGCCACGGGCAAGTGCTGTTGGTGAGAGACTCTGGAGCAGTGAAAATGTAACCGATATTTCAGATGCTTCTAAAAGACTTACTCAACATCGTTGCCGCATGCTTAGGTAAGATACAGATATTCTAAGGTTTTATGTTTAATAAAGAAGTAGAGTGCTATCAAAGTTCCTTATAAATTTCTTGTATTGCTTCTGTTACTAAATGAGTATATTGTAACACAGTCTCTCTTCTTCACGGAACAAAAAGATTTTAGCATAATGTAGGTAGCTTGAAGGCTGGATATGGCTCTATAAAGCCCCATAAGTTTTGCAAGGGTAGGGGAATGCATAAATGCACATGAAGTACATTTAATTATGTTACATTATGTTAAATTTAATTCAGCCAAATTCAAGGTTTGCTATGGCTCCATACACGTACCTTTGGCTTAAATATCTTTTAAATGCCATGTTCAAATGGATGGGTGTAACTTGATATTTACATTTTCCTGAGAAAACAATCTGTGGAGCTTTAAATGCATATTTTCATTCTTTGCATAAGTCAGAGTTGTGGAAGTACAAGAGTATAATTTGGTGGGGATAAACTTCAGAACTTCATAACAGACATTTATGTAAAATACACATTTTTTTGTATTTTACAGCTATATTTTATATTTTGTATTAAGTGAGGTATGTAGAAAGGCCGGATACAAACTGAATTATATTTTTCTGACCTTGTATTTTTTCTTAATGCTGGAAAAAATTATTTTATTTAAAATCTGAAAAAATTGTCCAATATTTAATGGTTTTTTACTTAATTATGAATGGTTCAGAAGTGCTTGTTATAAAACAACACAAGCATATATATAGACTTTTTAACTTTTCCTTCCTCAGCTATTTGCCTTTTTTAAAAACAAAAATAGTATTAGACCCTGCCATGAAATTGAAGTTATGTAAATGATAAAAAGGGATTTTTTTTACTGTTAAAAAACAGATTTTAGTCTTGGAACCATCTCTAATTGCTTTCTTAGCTCTTTAAATTGTACAACATAAAACTCTCCTTTTACGGCACTTATTGGCCACAGATTAATCCCATTTTCTCTTCTCCACAGGCGTGGAATTGCAGCACAGCCTTTGTTTGTTGGGTCCTGCAATCATGACTTCCTCTGATCAGGGATTGTAGCAAAAGTGCCTATTCTTCGTTTTAATGTGAGATATATGTATCAGTGTGAACTATATAGAAAAAGAGATATGTACAACAGCAGAATTCTACAAAACCTATTACATAACCAGAAATATACAATATATGCATATTTTTTATATAGCAATATAACAGTTCGGGAAAAGGCAGTTGTAGTTCTTCAGTGGAATAACTGATAACAGTCACAAAATGTCAATTTTTCTGAAGATGAATTATAATTTATATCTTATAGTTTCTATTGACATATAAACAGGCTGCAGAAGCAATATATACTTTTGATCATTGTAATTTCAACATCAACTGCTTCCTAAGAAAGGATTAAAACAAGTCCCTAGTCCTCCGTGACATCATGCCAAACCGGTCCTCTTATTAAGCAAAGCATTTTGCTCATAAAGGCTCATTGGATGGTAGTTTGCCAATTCCAGTGTAAATGTAGCAGTCCCAGATGTCAAAGAACGTAAAACTGTTGAGTAGCCCTGTGAAAAAAAAATGTGATTCACAAAAGATTATAAGATGAAGTTATTTCAAAGACAGAAAAATAAATTTTACATACAATTGAAATACTTTTTTTATTGCCAGAAAAGTTGTAATTCAATAACACAATACACTGTATTTTGTCTGCAATTTCGAGTTTAGATTTGTTTAATTGTGAGGCTGCAAAATTTTTCATCAAATGCTTCTGCAAGTGAAATTGATATGAAATGAGGCTGCTTTATATACTAAGGGGGTGTGATTTAACTATATTTTCCTGGAGATTTTTTTATCATATTCAATATTGTTAGCCCAATAGAGAAAAGACAGCGCTGACTGAACTATCGGATATGATAGCATAGAAGATGGGCCAGACAGTATAACGCTCTAGCACAGGGGTGTCAAACTAGTGGCGTCACATTGCCATCACGTGACATAACATGACGTTTTTCCCCTTCGCAGAGCTAGGGTCGGCGTGGCCTGCGCATGACGCATCCTGCCCACGGGCTGCCAGTTTGGCAGCCATGCTCTAGCATGTGAGCTATTCAGCCCAAGGAGGACCTGCCTAGATGAATTTAATCTGAGACAAACCGTTCTAGGTAAATTCTTCCATTAAAAAAACCCCTGTTGACATTTATCTTTCCACTCAAGAATCACTATAAAGTAGAACTGCTCCTTTTTAAGATTAAATTTTATGGTAGAAAAGCTTCCACTGCTTCCTCAAAATGTTCAGATAACAACTATATGGAATAAGCTTGAAGTTTCATTTCTATCAAGGAGTTAAAGAAAAAACTTGCTTTGAAACTGAAATGCCCTGACTTCTGATGGTTTCTTATGACTGAAAGGATGATGCTCAAAACAGCCAAGTTCTGTTTTGAGGCTGGAGCAAAAGAGTGTGCTTTGTTCTAACTCTGAGACCTAGCAATTACTATTTCAGAGTAAAAACATGCTTATTTATTTACTTTACATTTTACATTGATTGATTGATTGATTAGCTCTTGGGCCATATTAAAGTGCAGAGTTCCAGAAACAAATTATTACTAAAATGTGATAAAAGCAATTTAAAATGGAATTGGATAAAATATACTGTATTTTTCGGACTATACGATTCACTGGTGTATAAGACGCACCAAGATTTCAAAGAGGTAAGTAAGAAAAAAAAGATTTTTCCACTCATTGGCCCCCAGGAGCACTCTGCAGGGCTCCTAAACCTTCTGTGTGCCCTGTTTTTCAAAAAACGGGGTGCACAGAAAGTTTGGGAGGCCTGCAGAATGCTTGTGGGGGCTGGGGGAGGGCATTTTGATGCGTTTTTTGCAAAAACAGGCGTTTTTGCCTTCCCCAATCCCCAGGAGCACTCTGCAGGCCGCCCAAACCCTCTGCGCACCCTATTTTTGCCCATTTCACAAAAATGGGCCGAGCGGGGCGGGGCTTATGGAGGCCAAAAATGGCTGTATTTAGTTTATAAGACACACAAACATTTCCACTCTCTTTTGGGGAGGGAAAGTGCATCTTATACTCTGAAAAATACGGTAATTTAAAATGAAATTGGAATAAAATACAATAATTTAAGATACAGATAAAATATGATAAAATTATATTTCGGTACCACCCTTACAATCTACCCCAATCAATCCCACATATGCAGATCTCAACCAAACCATTATTGGTTTGGTAAATTTATATATCAGAATGCATGACCACCCCATGCCTTGCCAATTGCGCTATGGTGAAATGGAAATGGGAAAGAGACCTTGAGGTCATTTAGACAAGCACTACGAAGATGCTGCTAAGGGAGTACCACTGTGCCTATGCCACTCTGACATCCAGCCAAGGAAACTAGAAGCTGTGGTTGTTGCCAGAATCTGCTGGCAAGCCCTGTGCTCCAAAGCCTACACCAGCTTTGAAGACAGGCACTGCCAAAAACAGTGAATGGCATCACAGATCAATACTGACAGATATTGTAACAATAAATTTCCAATTGTGCTAGACTCTACACTTCTGGACTGGGTCTGCAGAGCCCAGTCATGTTCACAGATGAATGGCACAACAGCATGTAGTCTTTGAATCCAAAATGCTAATTATATCCGCTTGTTTCATGTAGTGACTCTGAGCAGCATACAAAGTTAAAAACATAAAAAAATCCAGCAAAATAACAAACCAAATAGCCTTGGTGGCGCAGGCGACTAAAGTGCTGTTAACTAGCACCAGCTGCCTGCAATTACTGCAAGTTTGAATCTCACCAGGCTCAAGGTTGACTCAGCCTTTCATCCTTTCAAGGTAGGTAAAATGAGGACCCAGATTGTGGGGGCAATCAGCTGACTTTTATAAAAAAGGACACCACTTAGGGGGCCCCCAAAAGCCCTACTAAGCAGGTATATACAAAAGTATGAAGGCTACTGCTTAACGCATTGTAAGCTGCCCTGAGTCTCCGGAAAAGGGCGGCATATAAATCAAACCAATAAAAATAAATATAAATAAATAAAAAATAACAACAAAGATAATTAAAAACATTAAAAACACGTGGGGCATGTAAATGGTATTGGGAAAGGCAGTCCCTCAAATAATCTGGTCCCATGCTATGTAGGGCTTTATGAGTCATTATTAGCACTTTAACCTGAACCCAGAAACAAACTGGTTACCAATGAAACTCACAGAGCAGAGGTATAATATAGCCTAATCTAGTGCAAATAACTCCCTACACCATCACATTTTGCACCAGCTGAAGTTTCTGGATGCTCTTCAAGAGCAGTCCCAGACACAACGTGTTACAGTAATTCATGCAGGAGGGTATGAGTAATTGAGCATAGGGCCTTCTGGTCTAGGAATGGATGCCACTGAAACACAACCCACAATTGTGCTAAGGCCCATGGCTGTTCATCGAACAGCGGTCATGAGTCTAGAAAGACCTCCAGACTGCACACCAGGTCAGACTGGGTTTAGCCCCATCCAGAACTAAAGGTAGTAAATTCACAGATCCAGTAGCTACCAACCCAAACTCCAACCCAAAGTCTTGCCATGGTTAAGCTGAAGCCTCTTGCCTCCCATCCAAATCACCATAGCCTCCAGGCACCAACACGCGTTGCCATCTGTACAGGTAGTCCTCGACTTACAACAGTTCATTTAGTGACAGTTCAAAGTTACAACATCACTGAAAAAAAGTGACTTACGAGCATTTTTCACACTTACGACCCTTGCAGCATCCTCATGGTCACATGATTTACATTCAGATGCTTGACAACTGACTCACCTTTATAACGGCTGCAGTGTCCCGGAGTCATGTGATCGCCTTTTGCGACCTTCTGACAAGCAAAGTCAATGGGGAAGCCAGATGCAGCGTAATCTTCCCCCTTATTCCCTTCACCCTATTTTATGGCAGCAGCAACAGCCTGGCTGACACCAGATTCACTTAAAAAACCTGTTACTAATTGAACAACTGCAGTGATTCACTTAACAAATGTGGCAAGAAAAGTCGCAAAATGGGGAAAAACTCACTTAAGAAATTTCTCGCTTAACATAAAATTTGGGCTCAACTGTGGCCATAAGTTGAGGACTATTTGTACTCAATTTTTCAGGTTTGTTGTAAAGTACTCCACAGTATCCAGAAAATGCAACTTTAGTTTCCTGCCAATTACAGCACATACCATCATTTCTGCTAGAGGGACAGCTGCAATCACAACCTGGTTATCTAGGCGACCTTGAATGTCATTTATGTTTCCTCTCCTCTGTGCAAGATCAGCAAGTACTACACCAACATAGTTTCCAGGCATGGTCACTTCCAAGTTCATGACAGGCTCCAGGAGTTGTTTATCCGCATTCTTCAAAGCCTAAGAAACAAAATTACAAGATCAATCTTCCATCCAAACATCACTCTGCTTAATACAGTATTAATTTGCATCAGAAGATCAGGCTGACATGAAGGCTATACTTATTCTGTATGAATCCGAAAATCAGAACATTTCATATAAACAAATTATGAACAATAACAGAAATAAGAAACATGATTAATGAAATGCCGTTTTCCAAAACGTAAGTATTCCCAATGCACTTTACAAAATATTTTAATTTAAAATAGCAACATAAAACAGAAAATATGCATCTTCATCAGGATCCCGGTCTCATCATTTCTGAATGTAGGAAAATAAATATCGTAAGCAACTTTATTATGATGCCAATTCAAAGAGAACCACAGAAGGTTGAAAAAAAGGGCCTAGTGGCTCAGCAGACTAAAAGCATTGTGATTAACACCAGCTGTCTGCAATTACTGTAAGTTCGAATCTCACCAGGCTCAAGGTTGACTCAGCCTTCCATCCTTTCTAAGGTAGGTAAAATGAGGACCCAGTTTGTGGGGGCAATAAACTGACTTTGTATAAATATACAAAAGTATGAAGGCTATTGCTTAACGCATTGTAAGCTGCCCTGAGTCTCCGGAGAAGGGCAGCATATAAATCAAATTTATAAATAAATAAATAAATTAAATAAATAAATAAATATTACTACTTGGCTTGGATAAGATTATTTGATTCGTACCTTTTGCAGGCAACGAGAAGCACATGCAGAAACCATAGTTAGTGATGTATCAGCATTTGTAACTACTGCCTGGACAGTGACTGCCACATCTTGAACTGGATATCCCATAAGTGGTCCTAGAAGTATCAGTAACACATTAGGATTTTACATTGAATCAATTGTAGATTGTATCATGCAGATGACAATTCAACCTGTTCATATGGCATCATCCTGTTTCTTTTCAACGGTATTTTGCAGACTGCAGACTAAACATCTCGAGGCCAGTTACTTTACTAATAAAAACAAACAGAGTAAAGGTGCAACTATTGTCTCTAGCAGTTTCATTCATTTGCATCTTCAGTTAAAAAAGGGAAAGAAGGACTAATGCTAATTTCTGCCTGACAGCCTTACTCTTTTGTAGGCACGCTTAACAACAAAGTCTCTATTTCTTCAAACAATTCCAATATAATACTTTCAAAACTCTTTACCTTGAAGGTATGAGGTTGAAATTCCATTTTCTATAGCTTCACGAATATCAGGGTGAAGTAAGTCATTGATACTTTCAGCATACTCAATGATTGGTGCTGATGCTGGCATCTCTCCCTCCCATGGCTTAACTCCCAACTCAACCGTCACGTGATGTCGCTTTTCTCCTACTGTCCTGTCCAATGTATCTGTAACCAAATCAAGTAACATATCAAACACGAAGTTCAAGTCATCATATTAGCATAGTATTAACTAGCCACCAGTTTTAAGTCCTTCATTTGCAGGTCTATGACATTTAATGTACCTGCAGCTTCAACTGAGTTTTGGATGGTTTCTCGATAGGCAACTTGAAGAGGTCCAAGGTAAGTCTCCAGTTTGTATTCGCGTTTGATTCGGTCGTGAATGATGTCAATGTGTAGTTCCCCCATGCCACAAAGAATCGTCTGGCAAAAATATTCATAAAAGTAGTATCACCAAAGCATGGAACATACTGTTCATTTTTCAAAGTGGCTTTAAAGCCAGGCAGGTGTGAGAGGAGTGCAATACAGGCAACAACATGCATCTGTTAGTAATTTTGAAACTAAACAGTCTCTATCCATTTTTCAGAGATTTCCTTTTTTCATAGCAAAGTTTCTGGGAATAATTACAGCTGCAATGGGAAGATAAGTTGGGAACTTCCTTCTTCTAATCCAGTTGCATAAGACAATATGGATATCAGTATAAACATGAACAATGAATTACATCTGAAAGGTAGTACCACCATAAAAGGTCTACATGGGACTCATCCTTCACTGCCTTAGAGCACAGCAGTAAGTTTAATAATAATAAGCATTGTAAACCTTACCTGCCCCGTATTGGCATCAATCTTAACTTTCAGACTTGGATCCTCACGCTGCAGACAAATCAATGCTTGATCTAGATCTGGAGCAAATAATTGATTAGAATAGGTACAGAGAGCACAACTGTGGTCCTCTTCTTCTTCTGTAGTTTCCACAGTTTCCAAAGGCTTCACAAGGGTCACTGGTGAGGAATCCTAGCATGTAGTTCTACAGAACTGTAGTGAAACTGAGTCTTGTGCCCCCGGGGAAAATTAAAGTAATAAGAAGAGACAACTTTCAAGAAAAGATGTGATATTACCCATAAGTTATTCAACTCTTCGAAAGTTAATGTAGCAGCATGCTAAACCAGGGTGTCCTAGCCAAACCAATAATAAATAATTTTAATTCTATTCTTTTAAAATATTCTGATTTGCAAACTACAGGCCAAAACCTAAATGGAAGGGAAGATGATGTTTCAAAATTTAAGAGACTGAAAAGCAGGCCAGGGAGAAAAAGCTACATTAGGCTTATCTCTTCCATTGTTTCCCTCTCTTCTCTTTTTAAAGACCATAAAGCTGCTCTGCCAATCATCACTTATAAAACAGTGTCTAAGATTTTTCTTCCTCCTTGCCCCCTTTTCTTCTTCATCAGTACAAAATAAGGGACTCGCACACTCTTCAAAATCTCCTAGTTCCAAAAAGTTTTCAACCAGCAGACAGTTGCTGACTATGATCACTTCGGGTGTGCAATGCGAGTACAGTGACCTTTGGATATTTATCCTAAAATCTGAATTAATGACTTTACCTGCTAAGCTAGAGAACCATAACAGGATCGCATTCCCTCTCAAATCATCTCACAACTGGAGACATGATCTAGATAAGAATACTAGTCATCTGTAATATATTTTTGTGCCTACTAATAAACAACAAATCGTCCCATTTCTTTATGGCCTAAATGCATAGACTACAAGCACAACTCTCCTATTTCAGAAACTGAATTGCACCTGGTTGTTTGGCCATGGAAGGTGGCTCTATTGTACAAAAGAAGACCGGTTCTGGAATCTCAATGCCAGCTAACAGGAGGTTCTGTACTTCTTTATCTTGACCACGTGCCGAATCCACATTTCTTCCAGCTCGACGAGCTGCAGCCACTGCAGACGCTTTTGAAGAAACAATGGTGTCGCCAGTGGCACTCTAACGTAAGCCAAATAACAAAATAAATGGTGAATGGCCAGCACACAATTGGTTTCCATCATTAAAAAAACATTGAATGTTAATTGGCCATCCAACATTGGCTTTTCCCAATTAAAGGACAAGCATATCCAATCCTTTGTTTTGCACTACCAGCAGCTATAATTACTATTTTTTGGACAATAAAAATGGAAGAAAGAATTTGTGAAGATTTCCACATATTATTCCTTTCTAGAAAAATAAATGTCGAATGCTATTCCCTGTATGATTAGACATTTTCCATAGCCTAAGAACATATGCCAAAGAATTTGGGAGCTGAAGTCTCCATACATTTGAAGGGCATCACATTCAGGAAATCTTGATTAGACCACTTTGCAAGGTTACCCATGAGAAAACTTAAATCAGCAAATTGGTCAGAAAGTCCAGTTGCCTCTTGAGAAAGCACCTTTGAGACAACCATGACCTGGATGACTGAGAATCTCCACAGACATTTAAATCAGCAAAATGATTTTTTCTTACCTGTTTCAACCCCACAGTCAGGGCAATGTTGCCAGCGGTTAGTGAAGAGATTTCTATTTGCTGATCAGCAAAAGGCAGGAGCAAGCGACTCATTCTCTCTCTGCAACGGTTGACTCAGATTAGGCTTCAGTCCCCTCAGAGATACCCATTTATTTAAGCTCATTCGCCTTTTCTCACCACCAGCCCATTTTTTTTAAACTCACGTGCACTTTTTGTTAATATTATAAACTGCCGATTGAGGCTTCATTGTGCCAGAGTAAATGCGCAGAAAAACCAAGGGTCCACGCTGTCTGTCATGAAGAACTTTAAATGCCAGAGCACATAGATCATCTTTATAACCCGGCCTGGAAAATCAATCAAATCAATCAATCAATAAACCAGCCAGCCCACCTATTTATCCTAGGAATCATGACATGTAAAAAATACTTAGCATTTAGCACTGAAAGCACCATAATTACTGATAATTGAGGGATTTCCGCTACATTTGAAGACATATTATTTGTATTTTCTTCATCACACTGAAATACTAAGCGGGGAGAAAAACCTTAGAGACATGATTTGTCTTTGAATAGATCAGGCTTCCTGGAATCCTTGGCTATGTGAGTCTCTTGCAGAATAACAGTACATTGTGTTTGTAGCATGCCTTC
The DNA here is from genome assembly GCA_022577455.1 of Arizona elegans. Lineage (NCBI taxonomy): Eukaryota > Metazoa > Chordata > Lepidosauria > Squamata > Colubridae > Arizona > Arizona elegans. The sequence goes on from JAKOOJ010000008.1 coordinate 63,555,823, forward strand.
CATATTCCCGATTCTCCAAAATTCACTTTACTTGCCCACCCCGTAAGATTATTAAGTTTTCTTTGCCGTACAAATTTTGCTTACTTTTGATCAAATGAAATTACATCTTCACTCCGTACTCACAAGAAATCATAGCTGCGTTCATCTGGTGCAGGCAAATACTTGGTGATCGCATCTAACAAGGGCTGAACACCCTTATTTTTCAATGCACTTCCGCAAAACACAGGCACTGCTTTATGAGCCAGGGTTACTCTTCGTATTGCAGCCTGTAGCTGTAGAAAATCGAAAAGACACAATTATTTTAAACAAATGCATCCTTATAATTCCATACAATATGAAAAACATGTGGCTGGCTACACTGATTGATTCGAAAAGTTAACAACAAATCAAAGTCAGTGCTACTGCAAATGGGCATCTGCCTATTCCAAATCTTAGTTACATTAATTGGTTTTTGCGTGGCATTATTTTTTGTTATTATTTCAATTTATATCTATTATGTTCATGGGCACTCAAAACAGCTTGATTAAATTATATGGTATTTATTAGAGTCACTGAACACTTCTAGACTAATTTTATCTTTCGTAATAATTCTAAAATATTTGCTACATTTCATATACCAGCTAGTTTAAAATAGCTTAATATCCACTTCAGGTGATTTGATCCAGAAAGGTGGCTTAAGCATTTAATTGACACAGAAAATCCAATTTAAGATTTCTTTTTGCTGTAGCATATTCTGTAATCCAATCTGATTCAATTCCCTATTATTTCTCACTAATCATTATGGTTGCCTCAAACTTAAGCCACATTATTATTATGCAAAGAAAGTATTTTATTTTAATCTATGACCAACTCTATTGGAAAAGAGGCCAGTGGCTTTTTTTTCAACACAAGTATATTTTCATATATAAAATCCAGTTTACATAATGAAGGAGTCAAGGCACAGACCTCATCAGCTGGTAATGAATCAAAACTCTCACTGAATTCTCCAAGGACCAATTCAGCAAATTCGTCATCAAGGTCTGCAACCTTTAAAAGATAATGCATTTCCTAATGGTTAACATTTCACTTTATTTATGTTAGGTCTGCTTGCTTCTTAATGAAATAAAGATATAAAGGTCATGTTATTAATGTAACAATTTGAAAATATGAATTCCCATAATTGCTAGCCATATGCAGTTACAAATCTCTTACACCAGAGGTCACCACCAAGGCACCTAAAGAGACATGGGGATCTATTGTGCCTCAAAGGCATCCACTGTAGCCAAAATTGATTCAATACAAATAAATAAAGTGACCAAAATAGTAACCTATCTTAGGATGAGTTTCACAAGAGGCATTCTTTATTGGAGACTTCACCAAACAGCATCACTGTCTTAGTCTGATATGAGTTAAAAAGGATGTGAACGAAAAAGGTGGGATTCATTGTGGCTGCTCTGAAAATAGTACCCGCTTCTTGGGCAAAGCCATGCGGCTCGGGGATGTCAGGGGTTGGAGTAGTCTGCTCTTCTTCTCCAACACAATCTTCAGAACTTCCAGAACTTCTGCAGTGAGTTGTGAGAGGGGGCAAGGAGGATGATGTAGGTTTCAGTGGGCTAGGAAGCAGCCCTAAGGCATCCGGAGACCCAGTGGGGTACCAAGGCCTGCGAGGACCAGGAGGGTAGGAAAGAAATTCCAAGGGACCCTGAGAGGCGGGAAGCCTCTGGAGGTGGAGAAGGCTTGGGAGGCCCAGGGCAGAAGGCCCAAATCTGCAGTAGGCCTCTCAGGGCCTCCCTGACCCGAGACACCACATGTTCCACTTCATTACCACATCTGGCAGAGCAGGGATGGGGATTGTTAAGTAAGGCAATCACATGGCTGCCTCGCTTAACCACCATCACAACTTGTTATCGTAATGGGCAGGCACATTACAACCATGTCAAGAACTACTAAAGCAGCATATTAACCAAAGTTAATGTTTACACTGGATAATAATAAATGAAACATGTATATTATTGTGTATTATATTATAAGCAACTGCCAGTGATATTGGGCAATTCACAATTATCAATTTAGATTAAAATAAGTGGAGAGTCAATATGGTACAAGAATTAATACTGAACTAGGACTAGAGGAACTGGGATTGAAACCACTTCAATCATTAAATGTAGCATTCATCTAGTTGAACAAGGATGAAAAGGATGATATCCTGTTATGCCATTCAGAGGAACTTGTGCTAATTCAATGTTAATTTGTATCAAAGGTATTGCAAATGCTTGCCACCAGCATAGGAGCAATTAAGAATTTAACAATACACAGTCCAGAACTCTCTAATCACAAATGAGAACACATCACTATTTTCATTATTTGATTGCAGCAAATATATGTAGTTCTCAATGTACTGTTTCTTATCACCAACTACCCATATTTATTCAAGTAGCTGTACATCGGACACTGTACAGCAACCTCAAATAAACTTAGCCCATCATCTCTGGCTTGTATTTCATTATTTCCAGATCAGCTTTCCTGATTTATTTATTCTCCAAATGTGTGCACCAATTCCCCAAATTCTCTAATCATCAAGGCTTTTGTTGAGAATTATGGAAACTAAAGTCCACATATTTGAAGGGTATCCATACTTTTAAATTAAATTCTCATGTGTTTTATGTATTTACTTTAGAACTTTACTTGTTCTATTAAGGTATGTCTTGCATCATTGGCATTTCTTAATAAGTTAAGATCTCCAGTATCTTCCAAGGATTTCTGCTTAAAGGTCTTTCCATCATCCAATCCACTGACAGCATTCCAGATAACTTGGTCCTTGGTCACCACATCAATGATTCCTCTAAAAGATTTTGCTTCTCCAATTGGCAACTATACAAAAAACATATTAAAAATTACCTGTGTCAGTAAGGTAAGGCACAGTAGCACCAAAGTAACACTAAATATTATTTATTAAGTATCTGAAGTCAACAGACAACCATATCCCATAAAAAAACACAATTAGGCCTCCACATACTCCATCGATTTAATTTTTAAGGGGTATATGGTTCTCTGCAGAAACACTATCCCCAAAGGCAAGCACAGCAACAGAGAAGGAATGCTTCCTGAGTCTATAGATGGCATCTTTTAACTGAACGGACCCAAAGTACATCTTAACAGACAGGTAGAAACCATGGAAGACAAGCGGTCCCTCAAATACAGAGGCATGTCCACAGAATCATGCCACTACATTCTGGACCAATGGTAGTTTCCAAATAGGTTTTAAGGGCAGCCCCATGTAAGCAGAACTCTGGGGTGAATCGAGCTTGATTGTCTGAAATGACTGTCAATCCAGAGAGGCAGACACAATTCTTTGAGCAGGAGCTGTCAGTCCAAGACAACCCCCAAATTGCATATTAATTCTAAATGGGGAAGTACAACCCCATATAAATGTCAGGTGGAATTCTTGGCAGAAGCCCATGAAGACCCAGAGACATTTGGAGAGTATATTTATGGCATCACTCAGTTAGCACAGTGTTGAGATGTACAATTGGGTATCATCCCACAAACTTTATAATCCAGCATTATGCAAACTATAAAGGAGTAATAGGTAGACCTCATTTAGCATTACAACTCGGACTGGCAACTCATTTAAGCCAAGTGGTGGCTAAATGAAACCATGACTGTACTTATGATTTTATTCAGCTTTCCTTTGCTTTACCGACCTCCAAAGATCATAAACATTAGGATTAGTTGTGCAGTTACTTTTCCATCAGTGTAACTGCAAATAGTCATTAAACAAGGCAGTTGCAAAACTAGGACTACCTATATATAATTAATAAACATTAATCACTTTCTAAAATTACCTGTAGAAGTAAAGGCTTCACTTTCAACTTTTGCTTGATACTCTCAACTGAATGGATGAAACTAAAGACAAAATATTACTGTTTTAGAGAGAATAGTTACATTTCTTTAACCATTAAATTATTCTCTTCTCCAAACTTCCAAAGTAATACAACAGCTACAAAAATAAGAAACTATTATTTGGCCATAATGCTGGCACAGGATTTTCCCCAAAGGTGCTTTTTCCAAAAGACAATTGGAATTTCTTGTTTTTCCCTTTGCAAATGTTTCGCTTCTCATCCAAGAAACTTCTTCAATTCAGTTCAGTTCAGAAGTGAAATATTTTCACTTAGTTATTAAGTTATAAAATTCAGCAATAGCCTTTCACTCCACATCGTTGAAGTTCTTCTTTGTTTCTCTGCCCTGACAAATAATTGTTATTTTGGTACCTTGCTCCATGTTTGTCCATCTTGTTTAAAAAGCAAATTCTGGGTATATGGTGTTTGTCTGCTTGCCTCCAGACTGTCAGGGACTGTGCCTAAGCAAAAATGTACAGCATTAATCATTTCTGTTCACTGGCAGTCTTCTGTCCTTTACTACTACTGTCTGCACTACTATTAATCTTTTCATCGTTCCTATCACCCGGCTCCTCCCACTTATGACTGTATGACTGTAACCTTGTTGCTGGTATCCTTACAATTTATATTGACTGTTTCCTAATATGATTTGATTGCTTATTTGTTCCCTATGACTATCATTAAGTTTTGTACCTTATGATTCTTGACGAATGTATCTTTTCTTTTATGTACACTGAGAGCATATGCACCAAGACGAATTCCTTGTGTGTCCAATCACGCTTGGCCAATAAAGAATTCTATTCTATTCTATTCTATTCTATTCTATTCTATTCTATTCTATTCTAGTCTAGTCTAGTCTAGTCTAGTCTAGTCTATTCAAACATGTAAATATTTATTTCCATGATATACAAAGGGGAAAAAAACCAGTTGTTACCCATGAAATTTGCAATAAGATGAATTTAATAGTAAAACCTAAGGGCTAACATAAGGAAGGCAGGAAATATAGACTGCAGTAGACAAGTAGATGCAAAGAATTAAAAATGAATAACTGCAAAGTTAAAGAATCCCAACTTTAAGAGAAAAGGCTGCAAAAGTTTTTTTTAAAAGATAACAGGCAATACAATACAAAACAAAACCTAAGAATAAATGAGATAGAAAGAAGGAATATTTCCCGTCATATTACAAGTTAAGTCAGCAAAGATAAATTGTAACAAATCATGTCATTAGTAGTACTAAACTAAAGCTTAGGAATTTCTAGTCACTTTTTTTTTTAAAAAAAACCAAGTCTTATCAATAGCACTGCTTACCTAAATACAACATTCAGAACTTTATAGTTTCCAAATATTGTAGAAAGATACAGAGATAGATTATGTCCTGCTGGCAAATTCCAAGAGGAGCTACCAAAATGGTAACTATTACTGGGCTTAAAAGGCTGTGATTAAATCCAGGAAAAGTTTCTTCTGCTGTCACAGAGATAATGCCCTCTTAGATCGGAGTACAAATAACCCCATTCTGTGAGGCTTATAGCATAATGGTCTGCAGAAATTGGAACTGCTTCGGCATGCTGATTATGCGTCGTAACAGTTCCTAAAAGATACTGTTCTGTACAGGGGAAAGTTTTGCAAGTACTTTTCGAGGGAAGTGGGTGATGTTTAAATTGTTTCACTTAACTCTCTATAGCAGGGGTCTCCAAACTTGGCAGCTTTAACACTTCAGCTCCCAGAATTATCCAGCCAGCAGAGCATAGCTGGCTGGAGAATTCTGAGAGTTGAAGTCCACAAGTCTTAAAGCTGCCAAGTTTGAAGACCTCTGCTCTACAGCTACATGGTCTTTGTGCAAGTGTACATGTGCATCACCTCCCTCACAAAAAAAGAAAAAGAAAAACCCAGGCTGAACACCTGTTTTGAACTAGAGAGAAAAAGTTAAAAATAATGTGAGTTTTGTCCCTGTGAAAGCTGAATCTCTCAGTAGAAAGGGAATACTTAGGATACTTGAAATTCCAGCGGTCTGGCCACACTGTGCTTCTTCCTTGTTTTTTTAATATATTTTTTATTCAATTTCAAAACATGAATAAAAAGTAAACAAGCAAGAAAAAAAAAGGGAATTGAAAAAAAAAAAGAAAAATCAAACTGAAAGCAAGATACAGCCGCAATAAGAAAGAGCCAAAGTATTTTTGTTTCCACTTGGAGACCTCTTCTGAACTTTGGGCTTGAAGTGGAAAAGAATGAAACTTTGATTTTGGGTTTTACTGATTAGATTAATAGATCTTTATAGAAATGGCTTGCTCATATTATAAAAAAACAAAAACTTGTGACTTGATGTTAATACCTTATTTTACTGCAACAGAGAGTCAGAAGTCAATGTTTCTTTTTCTTTTTCTTTTCTTATCCTTCCTCACTTCTCTTTCCCCACTTCCTCCACACTGTTTTCTTAATTTACTTTTGTATTTTGTATCTTATTTTATTTTATAACTTAATAAAACTGTTAAATGGGGAAAAAGGAAGAGCAAAGGAAAAGCAAAGAAAAACAGAATGGTCTCACTTTCTTCAGTACATATACAAATATTTCTAACTCTTAGTTTAAACTTAACAATGGTCTACAATATTGCTATAATCACATATAATTCTAATCATAAAATCCCAAAATCAAGATTTAATTTCTTAGTTTCTCTCAAAAAGTCCAAAAGTAGCTTCCAAGCAGAAACTTGGTCAAAGTCTTTTCTTTAATCAAAGCTGTCAATTTCACCATTTCTGCTAATTATACGCTGCACTTCTTCCAACCCTTGAACTATATTTCCTTTTTGTTATTTAATGTGAATTTTTGGACACAAGCTCTGCCCACACCATGTATCCAGCCATTCGGATGTTACTCCTCGTATTTGTGTGCATGATATTTAGGATGAAAGGGGGAGGAATAAGGTAGGAACCAAAGGTCCAGTAAACCAAATTGTTTATATTCACTGACTATCTGTCGAGATATAATATAGCTGCCATGCTGACCTTGGAATGGATAAATAAGGCTGTCATCAAAAAAAAATTCATTATGCTGTAGTTTACATTGTGTTTACCTTTTCTTTTGTCTTCTCTTAAAATGTAATAGACCAAAGGTAAATAAGCTATGACTCTATTTTTGCTCAGGGCTGCTAAGCTATGTGCCAATGCTTTGCTAGAAGCTCAGTATACATTGTTTATTGTTTACACACTTAATAACTTTATGTTATATCTTCAAAGTGATTTGGTTATTTTAAGTAAACCAGATTTTCACCACAACATTTTTCCCTCTAACATATTTCTTGCAGAGATGCAAGCAAAGGGAGATATTTGCTAATGGGAGTAAGTCTTAAATTCTCATCCTTAAGCATACCCAAGACATGAAGTAAAGCCACCAGAGAGTCATTTTTACCTCCACGCCAGCTGAACCATCAAAAACTGCCACTGCCCCATCCAGTACTCGCAAGGAACGTTCCACCTCCACAGTAAAGTCCACATGACCTAAAGTTCACATGGGAAGGTAAAGTGTTTTGATTTGTAATATTTTGTTTTGTAATATTATCTCCTATTACTGTAAAACTATTTAATAAAAAGGTGTTTGTTTGTTTTTTTAAAAAAAGCACATTATCTAAGGATGCACATAGCCCTTGGGAAGTGGCTAGGCCAAAAGAAAAATAAATGGTGTGCTGAGTTGACTGCTCTCCTCCTGAAGAATCACGTATACTGCTCATTGCCATCTGGAGTCACTTTGGCATGTCACTCACTTCCAGTGAGCCTAATGCCAAACTGGCATTCCTCTAAAAAGGAATGAGGAACACACTGCGGCTGAGAAAGTGCCCAACTGCAGGAATCGGGCAGTTGAAATCTCTCTGAAATCAAAGAGAAATTGTCAAATCACCCATATGTGGTCCAGGTAACTGATTTTTCATGGAAAGCAAGAACTATGTTTTTGCGGTGGAATTGAATTTTGATTATTTGAAGAGAGGGAATAGGGCACGGGTGTCAAATTTGCGATGTCACATTGCCATCACATAATTTTTTGTGACTTTTCCCCATTTGCAGTGGGCATGGCCTGCGTGTGGCGCATCCAGCCCGCAGGTTGCCAGTTTGACACCACTAGAATGAAAGGTTGTTTAAAGGGAAAACATGGATCTGCACTAGATATAATATGCAATGCTTATGCTGTTATTTCTAATAAGTCCTACTGCACCTTTGCTGTTTAATAAACAGCAATGAGGTTTTGGAGATGGGTTTATAGAAACTGGGGAAAAATATGGAATGAAGGAATGGTTTTATTTTAAGAGATAGCGATAAATTCTTAATGTTGATTATACTTGCTGGCAATGAAAGAAGTAGAGTTTTTTAAAAATTTTATTTCCTTTTCTTCCTTTTTTCCTTTTCAGCCCATTTTACTTTTTTAATGTATCTCTTTTTTGTAGCTGTATAAATTTTACCTGCATAATATAATCCCTAATAAAATATTTGAAAAAAATGAAATCACTCGGCCATTATTTTCTTAAACTCTTCGTGCTCTTAACATTATGAAAACATGGTACCTGGTGTGTCTATCAGGTTGATTCGATGGCCTTTCCAGTCAAATGTCACAGCAGCAGATTGAATGGTAATGCCACGTTCCCGTTCCTGTGCCATGAAATCTGTTACTGTATCACCATCATCAACATCTGTTTAATAGAAAGAGCGTGTTTTTAATCAAATAACTTGAGCTCTTGGTAATATAATAAGTGTTATAGAATATAACACCTGGTGATCCAATTGATTACTTAGTTGGATAGGAAACATAATATAGTTTTGATTTTTGAAAAACAATGACATCAGCCTCACTGCTACCTATCTCTTGAACTACCTATCTCCTGGACAATCTCTTGCAAGAAATATAGGGTGATAAGGTACCCAACTATAAATAAATATTGAATATCCCCCCTCCCCATCCTTTTAATTTAAGAAGACAGGGAAAGAAGACAGTAAGCCAAATTAAATTTTCATTTTCAAGGAACAAACAAAAACAAACAAACAAAAATGAGTTCACAGATCATGCTAACTCATAACGCTATTTGCTCAGGGTAGATACTGATCTTAGCAAATCTCCAAGAAACAATTTTGCATTCCAGCTTCTCTGTCTCATATATATCAAAGCCTACAAAGGGAACTTTGCAAGTTCAAAGAGATAGCACTTTGTCTTGCCTCCCCTCTTTAAAGAAAAGTTCACCTCTAAGGTAGTAGGAAGGGGAAGCTGGCCAATTGAACTCTTGAAAGGGATAGCAGAGATGGCAATAAATTAAGTGCAATTATATCTAATATTTCTGAGATGTAGGATTTTGTTGAAAATGCTTAAACAGAAAGTTTAAATGTGAAGAAAATAAAATAGTTTTTAATTGATATGAAAAATAGTTATTGCACTTAATTTTTTTCTTATCTCTCACACCACTAACCTCCAAGGGTTCTTGTGTAACCAGAATAATAGAGCATTCTCTCTGTAGTTGTTGTTTTTCCTGCATCTATGTGGGCCATTATACCTATGTTGCGGATCCTGAAGAAAAAGACAGAGTTTTTTTCATTTAGCATCAAGTTACAATTTTATTAAATTTATTACAATTTTACACACAATATATAAAGAAACTTAAACATTTGTTGCCAAATGAGTTTTCCAGTTTTATAACCAAGGTAGTCTTGCTAGATTTTACATACTATATTAAAAAATGTATTACTTACTTACTTACTTAGATATTGGTGGAGTTAAAACAGAACGCAAAGATTTTACTTCACCTGTGAAATAGAAAAGTTGTTGACATTTACATTTGGAGTTATCTTAATAAATAGAAAGCATCATGTTTACAGTACTTGCAGGCTCCAACCAGAGATACTCTGCTATTGGAGGAAGTTCCTCTTTCCATTTCAAAAAAATAAACAACACTGTCTATTCTAAAAATGCTATTTAATCTGGAATGTGGAAAAGAATGTCTAAATTCATTTTATCACAAAAATTATCAGCAATCAGACTTGATAATCCACTTAGCTATTTAGCAAAAAATATTCATAGTACAAGTTCACTACGTATATAACTGGGGCTCACAGAGGATGTATTCCCTATCAACAGTGCATGTGTAGATATATTGTGCTACATGCATTCTGGATAAAAAAGTATTTTTACAGGATCATGTTAAATATTTTTTAAAATATTTCACAGAATATCAGGAATTAACCTGACAAATTAGGAACTTTTTATCTTCTTTTGGCTGCAGAATTTCACTGTAACAAAAAGCACTAACCATACAATATTGTCTGAAGGCAATATTCAAACTGGTAGTACTATTTATCTTTAAAGCAGTGTACTAGAGAGTCAAAAGCATTATAGATTTAGAATTACCTTTGTCAAGAAATTACCTGGGGAGGTCTTAAACTTCCAAACCTACAATTATATTATGAAGCAGCAGCTTTGACTCAAGCAAGTGATTGGTTTGGAAGGAAAAAGACTGGAATATTGAATATAGAAAGCTTTGATCTTGAATTCGGTTGGCATGCTTACTTATTTTATGAAAACAAAGTGGATAAAGTATTTAAAAGCCATATACTTAGAGATTCTTTGATAAGAGTTTGGAAGAAGCACCGATTCAAATGGGATTACAAAATACCGTTATGGCTGGATCTTGGTCATATTATGTGGAATACAAATATAATGTCACTCGGGGGGTTTCTATATAAAGAAGTTCTTTTTACAGATGCGGGCAGATGGCAACTGAAGTCACTAGAGACACTGTTGGATGAAGGAATTAATCTAACTTGGTTACAGTATAATCAACTTCAATTGAAATGGAAAGAGGACCAAAAAATTGGTATTATGTTGCATGAGGAAGAATTGGTTAGACATATAAAAGAAAAAGGTCCAATGCATATTAAAAGGCTTTATAATGTTTTGTTAGAAAGGGATTCAGAAACTGAATTGGTTAAAGATTGTATGATTAAGTGGGCACAAAATTTTGCAGAACCAGTAATGTTGGAAACATGGGAGAAAATCTGGGTCCAGAATGTTAAATTTACACAGTCGCAGAATTTGAGGGAGAATTTTTATAAAATGTTTTATAGATGGCATCTAGACCCTAAGAAATTGTCGTGTATGTACCCTAATGTTCAACCAAAATGTTGGAGATGTGATTGCTTAGATGGTACATATTACCATGTTTGGTGGACCTGTAAGAAAGTGAAGGCTTTTTGGATAAAAATTTGGTGGGTCATGCAGAATGTTTTGAAGAAAAAAATTCAGTTTTCTCCACAATTGTTTCTATTGGGTATGGTTAAGGGTTTTACATTGGGTGAAACAAAGTTGATATTATACATGATAACAGCTGCGAGATTACTGATAGGTCAATATTGGAAAAATGAAGCTACGCCCACTATCGAGGAAAGGACTTTGAAGATGGCCAGCTTTGCAGAGATGGCGAAGATTTCAGCATATCTAAAAGATCGCTCACAAGAGACTTATGAATGGGAATGGAAAAACTGGATAGATTATGTGCAGAACAAATATCAAACTAGGAAGTATAAAATAGCTTTTAACTGAAAGTATTATATAGAGATAGAGATATTTGAACTTAGTGAAGACGAAAAAATATATTGGGGGTGGAGGGGTTCAAGTTTTATAAAAAGGGGATTTTGATTTGGATTATGTGGAAGTCTGGGGGGGAGGGGTGGGTTAGGGAGGTTAGGGAGGGTGGGGGGGGAATGGGAGAAAATGTAATTGTAAAACCTTTTTTCAATAAAAAAAAAGAAAAAAAGAAAAAAAGAAATTACCTGATGGATGACTGTAATTTCTTTGAAGATTCAAAAACTCTTGGAAGCATTTTATAGTGATCATTCTTGCTTTTCTGCAATGGGTACACTTTGAAGAAAAAAATACCCGTCAAAACAGTCATTACTTTGAAATCTTTTTGTTAAAGATTAACTAACATTAATTTATTAAATTAAATTAATTAATTTAATTAAAGATTCATTAACAGCATATCGCATGTCACTGAAGAAGAACACTAATTTATTCTAGATGATATGCTGGGTCTTTTGTGACACATTACTGCACACGCATACCCCGCAGTATCATGATCCCCTATTTTATCCATGCAATATTGATTATTAGTATTCTTTCAATCCCTTTTTTTTTCTTCATTTTCATAAGCATATTGAAAAACCATATGCCGTATAAACGTACCCCTTGCAGCGGGGGCACGATCATTTTTCTTGCACTGCGTAGCATATTCACCCACCAGCCTAACCATGTAAATGGCTGCTACCAACAGAAAAGGCTTATAGTGTCGACAGAAAGCACTTCATGGAAACCGATGCATCAAATAATAAACCATAGGATAAAGCTACGACTATTGGTCGTAACCCCGAGACCGTTTGAGAACCAAGGGTCCTCCAGTCCGCCTCGGAAGCTTCCGCTTTACTCCCCACGTGGAAGGCATCACTTCCTTCGCAGCGTGCCTGCTTTTTTTCCTTCCCCCTCCCTTCATGCGTTCCGAGAAGCATCCAAAGAAAAGCCCGCGACGGTTTAGTTTTGCTTTGCTTCCCCCCCCCCCCCACCGCTTCCCCTCAGCCGTTTGTCTCCAGGGGCGACGGGAGAAAAGAGGAATAGCCAAACAACATTGTCGGCGGAACGGGGCGAGAGTAGGACTGGGTTTCAACCCGGACTTGTTTAACTGACGCTCTTCCTTTTGCTTTCTGGGTCGAAAGAAAGGTGGTTGCCTGCCGGTGTCTGCTTGGGCTTCGGGCGCCGAGTTACGATGGTGAGTGGAAATGATCGACTTGACGGTGGGGTTTTTGAACGGAATGGTATGAGGGGAGGCGTTCGAGGGACCAGGGAGTTGCCTTGCGGAGGACCGAGAGAAAGAGGAGAAGTCGGTCCTCGGGAGTCCCCGCTTATTGTTCGTCGCAGGTTGGATTTGATTTAAATTAAGTCGTTTTAAATCGGGGTCTCCAACCTTGGCAACTTTAAGACTTGTGGACTTCAACTCCCAGAATTCCTCAGCCAGCAAAGCTGGCTGAGGAATTCTGGGAAATGAAGTCCACAAAGTCTTAAAGTTGCCAAGGTTGGAGACTCCCTGATTTAAATCACGAGTTAAATCGTGATTTAAATCACTAGTAAAAAGGCTTGATTTAAATCAACTCGATTTAAATCATAATTTTTAAAGAGTAACTCATCTCTGTCCTGCAGCGGCTCCTCCTCTGACCCGCTGTTGACTCAACGACAGTCCCAATATTGCAGAATATACAGCCTCCTGCTACATAACTAAGCTTCATTTCATGCTGAATAAACTAAATTATTAATGTATCTTTAATAGAAAACTATCTTTTAGATAGATTTTTTTACTCCAAAAGCATTTTATTAAAATAAATTTGATAAAAATAAAAATCCATTTTTTTTTAAATCGTCCATTTTTATCCACCCTGGTTTGTCGTTTATAATCAAGGCTGGTAGCTCAACTTCAATCTCACCATGTGCATCGCTGCAGCTGTAGCTGATCTCTATTGATCTCCGATGGATTTGCATCTAAGTCGTCTTGCATTCTGTATTGCATTGTAGTTCAATGTTATACCAACAAACATCATTTTACAGCACGAATTGCTTGCTTGCTTGCTTGCTTGCTTACTTACTATTCGGACTAATTCAAAAGCAGAAAGAAATTAACGCGGAACTAGGCAGTCAGTGACTTTTTAGCTGTTGATGAACTACCATTTCCAGCAAACCCAGCTGCCAGTAATAGACTATGGTGAAGGATAACGGGAGGTGTTCAGTATCTAGTAGATCGCAGATTCCTACATTTCTGACTAAAAATAATCTATTGGGGTTTTTTGTGCATATCTCTCCTAGGCTGTGTTTCATATTTGTGCAGAAATTGTATGCTTTTATGAATTAAAGTTTGTGTCATTAATTGCATAATGCATTACAAATTGGAAAAAAATATATGAAGTACGAGATGCAAAATGATACCATAGTCAAATTTGTTAAGAAGCTTCAGCCGAATATAGACAGTTGCTATTAGTAAGCTAATTAACATTTGCAGTAGCATAAACTATTTTTCATGTATCCAGTGATAGAAATTGATTATTTGATAATTTTTTAATCAAATGTTTCATGCTAGAGTTTCACTTTAAAGTATTTTTGCGCCTGTTTGCTTAAAATAGCCAGAATGAAAACTATGAAAATAAAAATGGATGGTGAGGGTATTTTAAAGTGGCTTTTTAAAATACCCTCACCATCCATTTTTATAAGTAACAAATTTAAATCTATTTTAAAGTGGCTTTTTAAAATAGATTTAAATTTGTTACTTAGTGGAAGATTCATGTGTAATTACTTGGAGACTAAATATGAGTGACAATATGTTTAGTTTCAGATAGTATTCTGCTGATAACCCCACAAAAATAATACAAACACTGGAAAAGTGATGGGTATAATTTTAACAGTTTAGTTTCTAAACTTTTCTCTAATTCACAGCCACAAAACGAATATATAGAGTTACATCGGAAGCGATATGGCTACCGCTTGGATTACCATGAGAAGAAAAGGAAGAAAGAAGGACGTGAGGCTCATGAGCGTTCAAAGAAAGCCAAGAAAATGATAGGATTAAAAGCTAAACTGTATCATAAACAGCGCCATGCGGAGAAAATACAGATGAAAAAGACGTGAGACAACTTTTATTATAAACTTAAGGACTTCGATATAATAAAGTGTACTGCTGCGATCTAGTCTTATTGGAACGTATGCTGATTATTTTTGTGTATCTCCTTGCTCAAACATTAGATACATGACAATATAGTTTTCTTAAGGTACTTATTTAAGAAATGTGCTTCATGTTATAGTTGGTAGTAATTTTGCATATTTTGCCTATAAGTAGTATGATACCATATTATATTTTATCTATTGTAAAAGCTTTGGAAGCAATTTAAGATCTCTATTACTAAAACTATTTTCATTTGGCAGTGTTGCTGAGTTAATGCTAGATTAACTTTGAAAAAATCTGAAAAGCACCTTGTTGTATCTACCTCTCTAGTATTAAAATGCATGAAAAGAGAAATACTAAGCAGAAGAATGAAGACAAGACCCCAGAAGGCGCTGTACCGGCATACCTGCTGGATAGGGAAAGCCAGTCTCGAGCAAAAGTCCTTTCCAACATGATCAAACAAAAGCGAAAAGAAAAAGCTGTAAGTCATGCATATGCTTAAATTAATATGATTAGCCAGAACATTTACTGTTGCTTTAAAATACTGATTTGCAAAATAATGGCTCTAGTATTCATTCTACCCTATTTCCCCCAAAATAAGACATCCCCTGATAATAAGCCCAATCGGGCTTTTGAATGCATGGCAATAAGGCCAAGTGCTTATTTCAGGGTTCAAAAAAATATAAGACAGGGTCTTATTTTCGGGGAAACATGGTAGTTTGCACATATGGTGGGAAGTTACTGGATTTGTCCAACAATCTAAATAAATGTTTTAATTTGCTTAGTACTTTTGTATCTCCAACTTTGAAATATGAGTATAGCTTTTTAAAACATCTGGTTACTTATATAAAATTAAATTGGTGTTTAGAAAATGGCTAGAAAACAAGGAATTAGCCTTTGCTGGGAAGAAATACTTGTGTATTTTCTGTATTTTCCTCTTAGTGGGAAGATATAGCCATTTCTGCCTTTTTCAAAAGTGCAGTATAATATATAATATAAATTCCTATTACTCCACTCTCCTGTATAAATGACAGGATTTTTTTTTTTATTTTATTTTTTTTTATTTGATTTATATGCCGCCCTTCTCCGAAGACTCAGGGCGGCTTACAATGTGCTCATCAATAGCCTTCATCCTTTTGTATATTTATACAAAGTCAGCTTATTGCGCCCACAACTGGGTCCTCAATTTACCTACCTTAGAAAGAATGGAAGGCTGAGTCAACCTTGAGCCTTGGCGAGATTCGAACCCTGCAGTAATTGCAGGCAGCTGGTCTTAATAACCAGCTTAATAACAGGGTGCCTTAAACCACTGTACTACCAAGGCTCTTTGATGTCATCTTGAGTATTGGAAGATTTCCTCTGCCTGTTGAAAAGCTTATTTTGATACAATTTTCTTGTACACCAACGTTCTCTTGATAGGAAGAACAAATAATATGCAATCAAACCACATTTTACAGATTTCCCACATAGATAAAATCCAACTGTAGTAGTAGTAGATTATTCATTAATAACCCTTTCAAAGAAAAAAAGTACAGGTTCTAATTCCAGGGTAAAATAGTTAAATAAAATAATAAAGTAAAAGTAATAAAATATGTGGTAAATGCAATGAATCAGATAAATACATCACCTTTTTGTGATACTCCAGTCTGTTCAATATATGGTTCTTAGTGGGTTTACTTTGACTATAAGCTTAGTATTTCTGTTCACAGTGTATATGTTACAGCCCAGAAGGAAATAGGGCAATCTGTGATTCAAGTCGCAGTGGAATTTTCTTTCAAGTAGGGCTGTTAAATAGTTAAACCTGAAAGGGACATACAGTTTATAATCAAACAAACCATTAGCAATAACCTCAATGTTTGGGACACTGTCTATACATTTCCTCTGTGGCTTGTGATGCAGATACAATCATTCTGTTATTGTGTCAGACAAACTAGCACAGTGGTTCTCAACCTTCCTAATGCCGTGACCCTTTAATACAGTTCCTCATGTTGTGGTGACCCCCAACCATAAAATTATGCCTAAAACCATTGAAAATATGTGTTTTCCGATGGTCTTAGGTGACCCCTGTGAAAGGGTCGTTCGACCCCCAAAGGGGTCGTGACCCACAGGTTGAGAACCACTGAACTAGCATGTTACAAAATTATTGAAGCAATATATTGTATGTGTGCCCATATGTCCTTTCCCATCTTTTGCTCCCTAACGTTACAAATTACTTATTTTTTAGGGGAAATGGGAGGTTCCTGTGCCCAAAGTCCGGGCCCAGGGAGAAACAGAAGTGCTCAAAGTGATTCGCACAGGAAAACGAAAGAAGAAAGCTTGGAAAAGAATGGTTACCAAAGTGTGTTTTGTAGGGGACGGCTTTACCAGAAAACCTCCAAAATACGAGCGCTTCATTAGACCAATGGTAAATATATTTTTGCAGTAGGTTAATAGTTAATTTGCTTTTTCATGTCCAATCTTCAGTAAAAATGCTCCACCCATGTCAGCAGAGGAAGCGTGCTGCGGGTCCCATTGGCCAGGGTATTCTGTCTGGTAGGGTCCAGGAGAAGAGCCTTCTCTGTCATTGCACCTGCCCTTTGGAACATCTTGCCACCCAAAGTGATGTTGGCTCCAACCCACTTTACCTTCCACAAGAGCTTAAAGACCTGGCTCTGCCAATTGGCTTAGAGCTCCAATGGAGGGATTTTACATTGGGGTGGTTGATAGATGAATAATAGATCCCATCTCCCACCCCGCTTATCCTACTTCCTCCATCCCTATCTTTTAGTTAGAGCTGAGTATTTGTATTTTTACAGTATTTAATTTATATTGTCTATAAATTTTCTATAGTTTTATCTTTTCAATATTGTAAGCCACCCAGAGTTACCCTGTGGTAAAATGGGAAGCCAATAAATAAAATAAATGAGAAAGACATAGTGGTACATTTAACGATCGTGAAAAAAGAGGGCAAGCTACCTGGAACTGGTCACAATTGTAGTCCACCAACCTGCCGGGAATCAGAGTCATGAAAGCTCATAAACAGCTGTTAACTTTTCTGGGTTTAAAATTAAGCCCACATATGTAGGATTGGGATTAAAAATAATTGCATGTGTTGGTTGGAATTCTCTTTTTTCTACCATTACTTATGAAGAATTTTATTTATTTTGTTGAATAACAGGGTTTGCGATTTAAGAAGGCCCATGTAACACATCCAGAACTTAAAGCCACATTTTGCCTACCGATTCTTGGTGTAAAAAAGAATCCTTCTTCTCCTCTCTATACTTCTTTGGGAGTAATCACAAGAGGTACAGTAATCGAGGTGAATGTGAGTGAGCTTGGTCTCGTCACTCAAGGGGGCAAAGTTATCTGGGGTAAGTAACCAAATACTACTTTTAAGTAATAAGAATTAATAGCAATAGAATTTAGCCTTACAGTAGATACCATCCCATAGTGCTTTACGGCATTCTCTGAGTGATTTATAATGTAAACATTATTTGCATATGGCCCCCCAACAATCTGGGTCCTCATTTTACTGACTTCAGAAGGATGAAAGACTTTGGAAACCTTAAGCTGATCTGAATTGGAAATCCTCGCTATGGGCAGAGTTAGCCTCCATACTGCTTTCTAACCATTATACCACAAAAGCTCCTACTAATGCTAATGAAAGACGCATTTAAGCAATTTAAGCATAATATCTATTATGTCAGAATCGTATGAAATTGCAGGTTTTCAGGATGAAAACTACAGGATATCTAGTTACCTCTAAATGAGATGGGTGGCACACAAATCTAATAAGTAAATTAGTATTTCTTGCTTAGCAAGATTTTAAAAAATCACAATTTGCTTGGATCTTGATAATCAGATGACTTTTGTCTAAATTTGCCCAGCAGCAGTTCAAATGTATCTTATGAAGAGAAAAAAAAAATCTCATTAATTTCAGTTTTATACTAATGCTTCTTCCCTGTTCCAGTAATACATTTGATTCCTAATCAACATCCATATGTATTTTAATATGTCTCATATACTAGCACTCTCTCTTGGTTTTCTGTTGTGGTTTTTCTCCATTTCAGTCCCAAAATTAAATCTAATCAGCATCAGAGGAAATTATGCAGTTCATTCAAAAGTTACATTAGGCAACTTTATTGTAACAAATGTTAATGTTGGTTAGTCCAGTCTCACAGAAGTAACTTTTCAGTTGGGAAAAATAAAGGCCCATTATTTTCTTTTCCCCTGACTCCTTAAGTAGAGTTGTTTTGTCACGATGTATTCAAATGCCAGCTATGGAGGGATGCTTTTTAAAAAAAATTGTACTGCAGTAGTAGACTGAGTTATTAAGAATCTGCTATTATAAATCAATAAAACTTGTTTTCTTTTCAGGAAAATATGCACAAGTGACCAATAATCCAGAAAATGACGGGTGCATTAACGCAGTTCTCCTTGTATAGTGACACTGCAGATATGGATGTGCAAACTTTTCACACACATGTGCATCTGCAGACTTCAGATAAAAGAATTTATTTCAGAACAGCCATCTTTGAAGACAAAGGACTGTTGCAGAACTGACTTTTCTCCAAATATTATCAGAAATAAAATAAATTTCTTGATTAGGATTGTAAATTGACTTACAAAACCTGAACTTATCTTAGAAAACAGAATATCTGTATTCCTTGTTTCTTGCATATAGTAACATCCTTAACACTCACTTTTTCCAGTATTAAGAAAGTAGGGTACGTATGGACAAATAATAGCTGAAACTAATTTTCTGCGCCAGATTTCACATACATGGAACACAAGTTGAAATGGGCGTTGACTTACCTGAACGCTTCTTCTCGTTGCACTGGCTCCAGTGGTCAGGATTGGGTAGTGACACGCTCCAGTTATTGATTGAGTCTGCAAAGCTGAGAAGCTCCTCCCCTTTGCCTTGCCTCCCAGCTTTCTGATGAAAGACAGCAACGCAGACAGGCACTTTGAGCTGTAAGGTAACGAAAGAGAGATCCACAGAATCTTCCCCACCAACGAGGGCACCAACAGGGTGGGGCTGACCACTGGAGCCAGTGCAACGAGAAGAAGCGTTCAGGTAAGTCAACGCCCATTCTCGTTGATCCTGGCTCCAGTGGTCAGGATTGGGACATGCCCAAGCCTAACTCTGTAGGGAGGGACCCGCCCGAGGGGGTGGGGAAGTTCCCAGATGAACCTGTTGGAGGACCCTGCGCCCGAAGGCAGCCTCGGCCGAGGCAAACCGATCGAGACGATAGTGTCTAACAAAGGGAGTGGGGGAAGTCCAGGCGGCAGCCCTGCAGATTTCCTCCAGGGAAGCCTGAGTAGCCCAAGCGACCGAAGTGGCCGCACTACGGGTAGAGTGCGCCGTGATACGGCGAGGAACCGGGATGGAGAGGACCTCATAAGCCTTTGCGATGGTGGCGCGGATCCAACGCCCCAAAGTGGCTGCCAATACCTTCTTGCCTAAGGAGGATGGCTGAAATGAAACCAGGAGGGCTTCAGTCTGGCGCAGAGAAGAGGTGCGTCGGAGGTAAATGCGGAGAGCCCTTCTGACGTCTAGTGTGTGCCAAGCCCTCTCGAGTGGATGAGTAGGATGAGGGCAGAAGTCGGGAAGGACTAATTCCAGGGCCCTATGGTAAGGGGAATTAATCTTGGGAAGGAAGGTGGGGTCCAATCTGAGAACAACCCTGTCGGGATGGAAGATACATAGGTCCTCTCGGGCTGAGAGGGCAGCCAAGTCCGACACCCTCCTGGCCAATGTGATGGCCAGAAGGAAGGCTACCTTATACGATAGGAACCGTAATCCTACTTCCCTAAGGGGCTCAAACGGGGCCCTGGTCAGGGCATCCAGGACCCGAGGAAGATCCCAGGTGGGATATCTATGGAGAGGAGCAGGCCGAAGGTTGGAGGCTCCCCTGAGAAATTGCCGAATAAGCGGGCGGGAGGCCAGGGAACCCCGTGAACCACAGCAAAGAATGGAGGAAATTGCCGCTACTTGCCTGCGGAGTGTGTTGGGAGCCAAACCTGAGTCAAGGCGATCCTGAAGATAGATGAGGACCTGCTCCGTGGAGGCTGCCGTAAAGGTGATGGAATGTCTGTCGCACCAAGACGAAAATGCTCTCCAGGTGGAGTCGTAGATCTGAGTGGTTGAAGGCCTACGAGCCGCCTGGATAGTCGCGACGACTCTGGGCAGAAGACGACGGGAACTCAGGAGACGCCGCTCAATCGCCAGGCGGTTAGTTGTAGCCATGCGGTGTCCGGATGAAGAAGAGACCCTTGACGGAGGACGACTCTGTCCGGAGGAAGACGCCATGGAGGCCGAACCGAGAGGGCCATCAGATCCGCGAACCAAGGCCGGCGAGGCCAATGGGGGGCGATGAGCAGCAGTTCCGCCTTCTCCTGTAGCATCTTCCTGATGACCTTGGCAATGACTGGGAGCGGAGGGAAGGCATACAGAAGGCCTGGAGGCCATGCGCTGTGGAGAGCGTCCACGGCCTCCGCTCCTGGTTCCGGAAACCGTGAAAAGAACCTCTGGGTCTGTCGATTGGACTGTGTGGCGAAAAGGTCCAGGACTGGAACCCCCATCAAGGATGTGACTTCCGCAAAGAGCGGAGGGTCCAGAGACCACTCCCCGGGGTCCACCGTGGTCCTGCTCAGCCAATCCACCTGAGAATTCTGGAGACCGGAGATGTGGGCTGCCTTCAAAGATTTGAGGTGTGTCTCCGCCCAGGAGCCCAGTCTCTCGGCCTCCTCCATGAGGTGTCGAGATCGGGTCCCTCCTAGGCGGTTTACGTGGGCCTTGGTGGCCACGTTGTCCGTCCTGACGAGGACATGCTTGCCCTGTACCTTGTGGGCAAAGACCCGAAGGGCCAGGTGGATGGCCCGGAGCTCCAACCAGTTTATATTGTGCTCTAAATCCGCTCGAGTCCATCGACCCTGAGCGAGGGAAGAGGAAAGGTGGGCCCCCCAGCCGTGAAGGCTGGCGTCCGTAGTCAGGATCAGACACTGATGATCCCTGAACTCCCTCCCCTGGAGGAGGGCCCCCGAGTTCCACCAATCGAAGGACCTGAGCACCTTGGGGGGAAGGTGGACAAATCGATGGGAGGACCCCAACCCCTGTTTCTGGTAAGGGAGGAGGAACCACTGCAGGAGCCTGCAGTGGAGACGGGCCCAGGGAACTATGCCAATGCAAGATACCATCTTCCCTAGGAGTTGGGAGAGGGAGGCCAGGGAAGAGCCCTTTGCTGTCCTCACTGCCCTGACCAGAGACCGCAGACTGGCCAGGTGATCCCGGGAAAGATAGACCTTGCATTGACCCGTGTCGATGACGGCACCTAGATGCTGGAGACGAGTGGTCGGGACCAGATGACTTTTGGCCCGATTTATGGAGAACCCATGGGCCTCCAGAACCCGGATAGTGGTCGAGAGATCCCGAAGAGCCTGGGGCTCCGAGACTGACTGGACCAGAAGATCGTCCAGATAGAACTGCATCCGGATTGGGATGGCCCTGAGATGGCCCACTATGGCGGTCATCAATTTCGTGAATACCCTGGGGGCTGATGAGAGGCCGAATGGGAGAGCCCTGTACTGGTAGTGTTGGTTCGAGAAGCAGAATCGAAGGAACCTGCGGTGGGCCGGGAGGATGGGGACGTGGAGATACGCCTCCGTCAGGTCGATTGACGAAAGGTAATCTCCGACCCTGATGCCCTCCAAGATGGTCTGGAGGGACTGCATCTTGAACCGCCGGTAGACGATCCGGCGGTTCAGGGATTTGAGGTCTAAAATCGCCCTCCACCCCCCTGAGGACTTTCGAATAACGAACAAGCGTGAATAGAAGCCTTGTCCGTACTGCCCCTGGGGCACAGGTTCGATGGCCCGAATCTCTAGTAGGTGACGGATGGCAGAGGCCACCAAGAGCCTGGATGGTCGGCTCTGCGAGATGGGACAGCGAAGAAACCTCTCTGGGGGGGAGGAGAGGAATTCGAGAGAGAGGCCAGAACTGATAGTCCTCCTGACCCAGGCGTCCAACGAGGTAGCTGCCCACTGGCTGGCGAAGGACGCCAGGTGGCCTCCAATGGGTAGCTGGACCAGGCCGTCAGCGAGACTTACGGAATCCCCGCCCCCTGCCCCCTCGAAAGGGCCGTCTGGAAGGACCTCTAGGAGGGGGGCCTGGACGGTCCTGAGGTCGAAACTGTCTAGGCGGGGGAAACCGTTGACGACGGCTTCCTGAGAAACCACCCTCAGGAGACCGGAATGGGCAGAAGGAGGATTGGGACCTGAAGTCAGATCACCGGGACAAGCTAGGAAGGATGCGGCGTTTGTCCTTGGACTCCACCAAGAGGGGCTCCAGAGGAGCGCCGAAAAGCTTGGGCCTTTCAAATGGGGAAGAAGCGAGGCGCCATTTAGATTTAGCATCAGCTTGCCACTGTCGGAGCCAGAGCAAGCGTCTAGCAGCTATAGAGGAACCGATGGCCTTGGCAGCGAAGCGAGAAGAATTTAAGGTAGCATCTGCTGAAAAGTCTAGGGCAACTATAACCTTGCTTATATCTTGGTGGGTCCTCAGGTCGGAGACCGGGAGTCTGGCCTGGAGTTGGCGAAGCCATAAGATAGAGGCTTGGTTAAAAAAGGAGGCGGCCAAGGAAGCCTTGACCGACCAGGCAGTAGCCTGGTGTGATCTAACTAGGGAATGCTCCAGCCATCTATCCTCCGGGCGTAGACCTTCATAAGGAGGCCCCGTCAAATTAGAGGGGGCTGACAATTCCGCTACCGGTTGGTCTACTGAAGGGACCTGCAAAAGAGAGGACAGTTCAGGTGCCAAATTATAGAGACGTCTGTCATTAGCATTGGGGCTGGGTCCAGAAGCAGGGGCCGCCCATTGTCGTTGAAGAACATCCTTAAATATCTTGGGGCCAGGGATCTCCTCAGATTCAATGGCAGGTTCCTCAAAGAGGGGAATGGAAGAGGAAGGGCCTTCCCCCGCATTAACCGATGAGGTATGAGAGGAACCCAAACCTGTGACGGCCTTGGCCTTGTGGAGCAGGGAACGGAAAAGCTGGGGCTTAAAAAGACCCACAAATGCTGGTTGGTCTGGGGCCAGACCTTCGTCATCCGACAAATCCTGGTCCAGAGGATCAGGAGCTCCTAAGGATTCCCTGTCCGAATGATCAGGTGACCCTGCCTGGGCTAGAGACTCTGGTCCATGAAGAGCTGCCTCAGCAGCCGAGACAATGGAGCCTTCAATATCAACCTGTGAGCAAGAGTGACTGGAGCCCCAAGAGGAGGTTTTCTGCAACTCCTCCCTAACCCCCATTTTGATGGCTTCCCTGATGAAAGAAGCCAGATCAGAGGTGATCTGATTGCCTGAGGCCAAGGAAGGAGGGGCCATAGGGGCGGGGGCCTGTGCAGGATTTTCTTGGGGTTGAGGCTGGACAGGAGAAGCTTCAGGTTGAGGTCCAAATAATGTTACATTGACCTCCTTAGGCCCTGCAGATGATGGGATGTCCCTATCTGGGGACAAGGCAGGAGATAGAACTTGGCCCGGATTATCCCCTTTCTCAGGCTGAACCTGGGGATCCGGATTTGCTGGGCCTGCAGGAGCAGGTATTGAACCTGCAGAAGGGGCCACCCCAGGAGATGGATGGGGGCTAATGGAGGCTTTCTCCTGCAAGGAGGCTGCCTGGATGGCCTTCTGGATGGCCTTTTCAATAGCCTTATGGCGCTTTAGCTCTTCCCTGGACAAAGCAGAAGATTGGGAAGGCTTAGACCCCTTTGTGGTATGATGGGGTTTTTTGCTTTTCTTAGCAGGAACAGGGTCAGAAGATCCAGGTTCTTCCTGCTGTAAGGGTTGCTTGGCCGATCTGGAAGGCCGATGGGAAGCCATGAGAACCCCTCAATTCCCCTGAGGGAAGGGCAGGATTCAGAGGGGAAGCTGAAAGAAAGGGCAAGGCAGACAGTTAAAGAGCCCTTTAGCCCTCACAAGGCCTCTAGTCGCAACGAGGCCTTCCCAAAATGGCCGCTGGTACACTTAAAATGGCCGCCGGGCCTTCCCAAAATGGCCGCCGGTACACTTAAAATGGCCGCCGGGCCTTCCCAAATTGGCCACCGGTACACTTAAAATGGCCGCTGGACCTTCCCAAAATGGCCGCCAGTACACTTAAAATGGCCGCCGGGACTTAAAATGGCCGCCTGGACACTCAAAATGGCCACCGGAACATTACGAATGGCCTAGGAAACCCTAATGGCCGCCCGGACTCTTAATCCAACTCCCCTCTTACTTACATTTGGAATCCGGGCGATTGGGAGATGATCAGCAGAGCCGATCCACCCGAGGGGCTGGGGCTGCAGAACGAGGGTCTCTGCTGCTGTGCTGAGCCCAGAAGCCGCCCGGCAGGGGCTGCGGCTAATAGGGGCCTCAGGCCTCGTGGTCAGCCTCCAAAGCGGCTCCGTTGATAAAATCGCCACAATTTGCTGGCTATCGGATCCCCGATAGCCTCTCCAAAGCCTCTGCCTGGCCAGGCAAGAGGCTAGCCCCTTGTATGCAGCAGTAGAGGGAACAGGCCCTCCACGCTAGGGTGAGGACCAGGCTCAACCAGCTGGGAACCTACAGTCCTCACCAGCCAAAAATTGGCCTCCAGCGGTCTCGGGTACGAACCCCTTCGCGCTGGGAGCTCTACGAAAAATTTTTGGGAGCTGTAGATGAAATTTGGTGGCAAAAGGGAAACTTTTGCCAGAGCTAGGCTCAAACGTGCCTTTCACAACCGGATTGAGTCAGAAAGCTGGGAGGCAAGGCAAAGGGGAGGAGCTTCTCAGCTTTGCAGACTCAATCAATAACTGGAGCGTGTCACTACCCAATCCTGACCACTGGAGCCAGGATCAACGAGAATATAAGAATATTCCAATTTGGCAAATATCAAGGAGCATCTTTGTAGTGAGAAAGCATATTCATAGTATATTGCAGGTCATTAGTTCCAGGGAAAATGATCGAGGCATGCAAAATATTCTTAACCTGGGAATGTGTGGGTGACTGAACTGTAACCTCATTTTATATATGTTAAAACGTTTCCTGTATTAGCCTAGTGCATACCATCTTCACATTGTAAGATTTTTACTTGAAGTGATTTTTTTCTTTATATGTAGTCAAATGTTAATGAAACTTTGAAGTTACTATGTTTGCTGCTATCAGTGTAGAATCAGAACTCCCTCCAAGAGGAAGTGTGGTTAGAAGTTTATTACCCTTTCCTCTGTAATTTGGGATTAGTGTCAATCCTATCACCATTGCAGAGTTCCCCAAATCTTCAGAATACAAGGAGGGCTGACCTACTCAAGATTGGATAGGTTAGAATTAAAAGCCTGGAATATTAATAATATAGATTAGAAGTCCAATTATTGAACTGCATGTCTACCAGTAATGTTAGTGCAGCCAATCTTAACGTCCAGAATGTATAGCAGAGTAGGGTTCTCTTTTCTCCTGCTTTTCTGCTTTCCACACATTTCTGATGGTTTATAGAAACATGGAATTCAAATTTATTATTATAGGTAGACTTTTGCTGCATATATCTGTCATTCAGGACTTCGTGGAGCAAAGTTTCTATTGAACCTAGGGATCGGATTTCCCAGCTACAATGTAAAAACCACTGATCCCTTGTTCTTTTGGCCTACTATGTCTAGTTAGGTTCCATCAAGTTGTACTGGGCCATGGGTGTCTGGATAAATGCTCATCCATCCTGACTAAAGAAAGGAATTTTTCAAGCTAAGTGCTATAAGAAAACTACAAATATAAGTTTAACCAATTAGAAACAATACATACCATAAGGGAGAAACAACATATTAATTTAAGAAAGAATTGTATTAAAACATTTTATCAACAATACAACTCATGAATGAAGGCAAACACATGTGTCCCAGGTTAATGTTGCAGGAACCAATGTGGGTCGGTCACTGAGACCAGAGGTTTTGTCTTCTGAGCTTTCGGACTCGTGCTGGAACCCATTTCAAGAAAAGCTCTGAAGACAAAATCTCTGGTCCCAGTGACCGACCCAGATTGGATCCTGCAATACAACTCTTCAGATAATTTCCTTAAAAGCATAGGCTGTAATGATGATGAAAAATGAATGTTGTACTGCAAATTTATATTGCATTACAATTTCATGACTAAGAGATGTGAATAAACAAAAATAAACCACAATATTTCTATTGAGCTAAAAGGTAAACATTTTATTAAATTTATGTAGAAGATTCTACATACTTCATGCAATAGGTACAGTAAAACAGTTCATGAAATCATACTTGAAAATGATAACATGCATGAAATGTAAAATACACCTTGACACTGGAAGCAGTAAGAACCTGAATAAATGATGAGATTCTAGAAAACTATATAGTTAAAAACAAAGTTGAGTTCACATGCTACTTTAAATATTTATAAAACTAAAAACAGATGAATAATACTGCTTTTTAATTTTGTTTTGTACAGTATCTTTTTCATTTCTGCTATGAACTTTTATCAAAAGCTGGTCTATTTTGTTCTTTGCAGACCCAATAATTATTTTCACCTATTTAAGCTAAACAATATAATAATCCTTTTGAGAACATGTTCCTTTGTGAAGCTGCACAGCACTGCACATTTTAATTTGGCTTTACAAATTTGTTTTTAACTAATTTCTCAGCATAATTTAAGTGTTTTACTTCAATAACTGCTGCAATGTAAAAAAGTTACAAGACGATAGTTGATAAGACACCAATAGCATATTACTGAAACAAGGTTACCTAATTCCAGTGAGGGAAAAAAAACAAGTTTTAGTTACTTAATACATAGAAATATTTGCTATCATAACAAATCAGTATTTAATTTAATTCTTCCAGACCTTGCTACAGGCATCGTATATTTTTATAAACAATATGTGCTCCAAGAGATACTTTTGAATAATTTCAGCTAGTAGATTACTTTCTGCGGAACTTTTTTCTTGTACATACAAGGGAAAATATCCTTTTGGTTTATAGACAAAACAATGAAAAAGTTTTCTGGGGTGACCACAGATGTCAAAATTACCTTTCCTTAAGATTTTATAACTGAATATCCTAAAAAAGTTAAGCTCAGCTCTCATGTAAGAAGTAACTTTGCAATTAAATGTTATATAGACCAATTTAATTTACAGACTGAGAATAATTTTTTTTATTTAAATGTACAAGTCAAATTATGGTTTGGGAAAAACACTGATTTAAAACACATTTAGTATAGTATTAAATCACCACCAGTCCAGAAGCCATAATAGAAATACACACTTAACCACTTCACAAAATATTGTTTTGTTTTACAGAATGAGAATTATCAAGCCCCTTGGCATGTTTATCTAGCTCAATACATCTAACATTAATAGCTATGGTTCCTTTCAAAAACTGTTATCTAACCTTGTCCATCTCGAAAACTTCAGCACTAAGTAGCAAAAAAACTTAAATTGTCAAAATGTCTTATTTTACCCAAAAAAAGGGGGGGGGAGTACAAGATACAAGCTTCTTTATGTGCTTCATAGAAAGTGTTTATATTAGAACCAATATTTCTGCACAAATTCTAATACACGATATACAAAATGTACACTGGTAGAAAAATGTGTATCGTGCTGAAAATCCAAACAACTTGGCAACTCCATAAACCTCAAAGCCAAAACTTCTCATGACACACTTTAAAACAAAAACAAAAACTCAGCATCTCTATGTCAAGAGGAGTTATTTTTAAAAAAAGCAATCAACTGAGCTATTACTGAGAAGCCTGAGAGCTTTTACAGCTAGGAGCCAGAACAGACCAATTCTGAAAAGAGTAAAATGAACACTTTCACGTATTTTCAAATGAATATTTTTACTAGTATATACTCAAACTGAAGACTAAATATGCTTCAAACCAAAGACTGAATCTGTCCAACTGCTAATACTTTGAAAATGATAACTGTAAATTCTTATGATGGTCTAATCTACAATTACTCTCAAGTAATTTACTATGTATGTATTAGGAGCTTTATTCACTGGCAAAATAATCAGGAGTACTTCAACACTGACTGAAGATTCAGGTTTAGCTAGGATCATATAATCTTTAACCTGGGTATATAGTATCCATAGAAAAGTCGAAGGGTATTTTAAACTAAGCACAAATAATACCAAGTATTTTATATTTCTGTTTAAAACAGGCTTGTAAATTTACTACAAAATAACAGTAACAGGGTTTGGGGAAAAAAACCATAATTATATATACCTATCCCTGATAAGCTTGAAAAAGCATCAAGGTGTGCAGTTACCGTAATCATTTAGGGATGAAGAAAATGCCTGACACTTCACAAATTATCTGTTATTGTACACGAGGGATTACAAATAACCATTTGAGGCAGCTTAACAATACAATTGTTAAGGTGCCATCTGTTAGGACTTTCAACATCTCCAAAATAATTGGTTTATAGTTACTGTCCCCACTTTAAATTCTGGTGTCTTTATGATTATTGTTTAGCAAAAGTAGACATTTACTTCCATATCAATTCAGTTCCTTTTATATAGTGGTTAAACAACAAAATAAGTAACAGACTATAAAAAACTGGGAATGATTCCAGCATTTTAATACATGTGTATCCTAAAGTGGTATGTAATTTTACAGCTTTTTCTGTGAAGAAACAAACACAATGAAAATGGCAATCATTCCCATTTATAGGTTGACCACAATTCTGTTCAAATTAGTTTTCCTTTTTTCTTAGGTGGGCCTTTGTATCCTTTAGCCTTTCTTCGTAAGGTCCGCCTGTCTACTACGGGTACCTCAATTTCTGCTTCTTCTGAACTGCTGTCAGCAGCTCTCTCAGACACTGGCTCAGCTGACTCTTCAGACTGTTCATCCATTTGGTTCTTTTGTCCCTCAGAATGTTGTTGGTAAGAGATGTCCTCCAATTCAACCATCATCAGAGCCCCCTGACCCAGAGCAATGGGGGCTTCTGGGGAGTCAGATCCGCCCTCTTCGCTTTGCTCTTCCAAGGAAGAGGTGGTGTTGGGAGAGACATTTTCAGAAATGGCATCTTCTGGAACTTCACCTGCTACTGAGTTTGAAAGACCATTATTAGAAGATTCTTTTTCTGCTGCTGAAACAGGATCGGCATTTCCTCTTTTCCTTTGTGTAATGTGCTCCTCTTCTGCTGGCAGCTCAGAATCTGCCAAATTCTCAACCTAAGGAAGAAAGCAAGCACCACTGTAAGTCAAATACATATAGAACACTACAAAACTCTGCAATATCATAAGATGTTGCTTTTAATCCAAACAATATTTCTTTGCTTCATTCATTCTCACAATGCTTCTGCCATAGATTTCTATTAGGTATATTAGCTTAAAGCTAAAATATGTTATCTAAAATGTTCACTTTAAGGCTCAACCAGAGAAAAATTAGGTCAATAGTAAAGATGAGACAAGTCTGAAGTCTCCATATAAAACCCAGCATGGATGAAGAAGCAGAGATAGATGGAACAGTCATTTTCAAATGGAAGTGTTAAATGTGGGTAAACTGAAATGCAAACACTGTTTCATTTGTTAAAGCAGAACATTTCCCAAATGAATTTCCATTCAACATACTGCAATGTTTAAAATGAGTACGTAAGAAGAAAAGCAGATGAAATAACTACAACAAGAAAAGTGAAGAGAGACAAAGAAAACGGTGATAAAATAACAGGGAGATCATACTGCAACATAAATAAGAACTTAAAATTCAAAGTTTTGGAAGAACAAAATAAAATCCATTGCCTGGTATTAAAAGCTATTAAATTAGGGGCCAAGTGTAAAATAGCCTGAACATTCCCTCACCTTATCTGAAATATTGTCATCACTGTCTTCAGTGGATTTTCCTGAAGAATCAAGGATTAGTGGGACAAGTAAAGTTAAAGTTGCTTCTTCTGAACTGTCTGATTGTAACTTTGACTCTCCATCCAGAACTTCATTTGTCGTTGATCCTTCAGTCACTATTGATACCTTGATAGCATTTTCCATTATCTCTCCATTAATAGGCTCTATATTTGTTTCCTAAAAAAAAAAAACCCCACATGAGCACATCGAAGTGATGCATCCATATAGAATCAACCAGAAGAATTTAGACACACACATTCACACTGTAGTACTGAAGACTTCTCTGAATAATTATTTCTTGAATGCACTCTTATTTCCACTATATCCAAAATGAGAGGAGTGAAAACAATTTCAGGGATGACTGCAGCTCTGTACCTAAGTCCTTTTTGAATCTTAAGAGTTTTGTAAAGTCTTCTCAACTATTACTTTCTGTATAGACAGCGAAGGCCAATGTTAAATAAAAGCTATCATAATACTTTATTTCTAATAATGGATAGAAATAGTTTACCAATCAATCTGGCTTCTATCATGAGCCAAAGACTATATCCTGTGACTTAAGGAACATCATTCAGGTGAAAGAGAGATTACCATAAACTAAAGAAAGAGTACAGTATATTGTATGACCTATTTCTCTGCCAGGAAGAATTATCAGTTTCTCCACAGTTTGTTGACTTGATCCTAGGTATCACTCATTTTAACTGAATTCCTACATTTTTGCTCATAGGGCAGAGGTGGGATTCAGCCGGTTCTGTCTGGTTCGGGCGAACCGATAGTGGTGACTGTGAGAGGCTCCGCCCGCCCACCCAGACATAATGTGCAAGTATTGCACATGCACGGAAAGCCATGTGCATGCGCAGAAGAGACACCTGCGATCTTACATCTGCAAACCGGTAGGGAAGGTAAGTGAATTTCACCTCTGTCCTAGGGCACTGAAAAAATTAAACAACAAAAACAAAGCATAATTAGTGAAAATAATTAACTTCAAGTGAAAAGACCTGGCTAAAAAAAATGGCTTGATTCCTTTTCTAAATTTGGAATGGGGAGAACTTCTATCAGAAGTTGTGTTCTGATATATCTTCTGGTTGGACAATAATCCAGGCAAAGGCTCTTTCCTGTGTACCCAACTGACTCAGAAACAGAAAGCATTTTTAAGAAGGACTCTCCTGCTGATTGGTGTATCTGTGTAGTTACTTAATCTTTAACCACTGTTCAAAAAGGATGTCAACAAAGAAAGACCACACTTGGCAAAACTGAGTATTATTATTTGTATCTTTCTTTCAACTTTCTTTGCAGGTCAGTCCCCTCCTTTTGCCCCTCTCCATCCTGTATATCTTTATACTCCTAGTTGCTAAACTTTATGGCAAGGAATGCCACTTTTTAAAAATGGTTTGTGATCTTATGGAAGACAACTTGTCACAGAGAGAGGATTAAAAATACTAGTAATAAATAATATGTATTTTTAAAGGTATCATTGTACCTCTCTATCATCTTGCTTCTCTGATGGAATACACTGCTGGAGTGTTTCTTGAACTGATTGTTTTGAATTCTCCACTAACTTTTCCTGCTCACTGTCCATTACTTTTTCTTCCATCTCATCTATCAATTCTTCTGAATGTTCAGATACCTGAGTAATAGGATCCAATCTATGCAATAAGAGAAACAACAAAAATACATGTAAAACAGCCAATAGCAACAGAGCGATACTGAAATGCACATAACTTGATTTTTAGGACTGTATTAAGTTATATACATTATTTACTCGCAAAGAACAATTGTTGGCACCTTCAGATCTGCTGGGTTATTCAAGCATGCAGGAAAAATACTAAGAACAAATTATTTGGAGACCAAGAAATCCAAGAATGGATTTTATAACACAACACTGACAATACCTACCTAGTGTCTTCCATCCTCAACTTGGGATGGATTATGACTTAACAGTCATCACAGATGACTAATATTATAATAATATATCACTAGTCTAATATTTAAACTCTTTTTGTTTCTTCCCAATCCTGAGCTTTTTGTAACGTCTTTCCTGGTGAAGAACTTTAAAACTTGCAAGACTGCTTTTTACTACTTTGATTGAACTTCATAAAAGGTATTGCCCTGCTAAGTTTTATGCAGCTTTACATTCATTTACTGAATTTCACAGTTTAACAGTAATAAATATATATTATTCAGTATGAAATGACATACTGTCTTTCTGTACAAATATGTGCAAGGCATATTCAGAGATTTTTCATTTGTAATTTTATTAAATCACATCCCGTACCTGTTTCCTGATGTTTGAGAAGTATTTACATCTTCAGTTTCAGAAACTCCAGGTTCTTGAATTCTTTTCCCCAACTTTGGACGTTTCAGATGATTGCTTCGTGATCGAGTAGGGATTGGTAAAGCAGTAAGTTCTGGAGAAGGAAAAACCACCTCAAAACTTAACTTTGTATACAAATAATACCAAGATATACGACAAATTCAAAATTTATCATTGCTTTAACAATGTGTTACTAATGCCTAGGAGGTATTTTTACCGCACTCTGTAAAGCGGACCTCTGTACTTGGTAGTACAGTGGTCTAAGGCACCCTGTTATTAAGCTGGTTATTAAGACCAGCTGCCTGCAATTACTGCAGGTTCGAATCTCGCCAAGGCTCAAGGTTGACTCAGCCTTCCATCCTTTCTAAGGTAGGTAAATTGAGGACCCAGTTGTGGGGGCAATAAGCTGACTTTGTATAAAATATACAAAAGGATGAAGGCTATTGGTGAGCACATTGTAAGCCGCCCTGAGTCTCCGGAGAAGGGCGGCATATAAATCAAATTAAAAAAAAAAGCAGTTAAACATCTGATGTGCCAATTTTGAAGTATTTCAATCTGATGTCTGGAGGCTGTTTGTATCTGTATGGAGTGGAACAGATTTTGATTCAAAACTAAGTTGATGTGGCTGTTTGGCCCTCCATGTCAGGGATATTACCATCCTTGGTCTTGAATGGGACTGCACTTCCCATTCAAGACCGGTGCACAACTATGGGGTCTTTCTGGACTTGTTAAAAAAACAAATAGCAGCTGTGGCTGGGAGGACCCCTGCACAAGTACAAATTGTGTGCCAGTTTTGCCCTTTCTTTGATGGAAAGAGAGAGAGAGGGAGGGAGAGGGAGAGGGAGAGAGTGTCAGTTGAGGGCTCCTCTATTAATAAGCTTCCTTTTGAAGTACTTCCTCTAATCATATGCATTCATGAACGAAGTGAATAATAGAAGAAGAATCTTTTCCAAAAAAGATGCATACTGCATTTTTTTTTTACCTTCAGAGGTACCCTCGTATACATCAAAACCATCTTTATTTGTATGGAGATCAACCTAAAACAGGACGACTTAAGTTACATAAAACCAAAACTCTTTAAAATAAGCCACTGCTAATAGATTTCTTCCATTCATTCAGCTACATATCCATACCAATTTTTTACTTAACAAAACATCAATATAAAAAATTAAAATAAATACAGAATTTAAAGAGAGAAGAAAAAGGGGGGAAAACCTGGAAATTTAACATATATGAGAGAACTGAAGGAGAAATACAAAATGTTTAAGCTATATTCCACCAGAACCCTCATCTGTACAGTCCGAGATAATCTATTGGGAAAACATTGTTAATATAGCTAAGTGAGGTTCAATCTTTTTTCCTCTATGCTTTTTATAGATCTGAATGGTGGAGAGGGATTAAAGGCTTCGATCTCATTTTTACTGCTGAAAATTGAAAAATCACACCTATAAAATTGCAATTTCCTGATGATTTTTGACAGTGGAATTTGGAGGAATGTCACACACTGCTGAAACTGAATTAAAATCAGGATGCATCTGTAGTTGTCTTCTGCCTTTTTCTGCCTGCTTACCTCAGTGCTACACAATCTGAGGCCTTCTTTGCAGCCTGTAAACAGAAGCAGCACTAAACATGACTGCTTCAAGTCTAATTCCAAATGTATACTTCATTTACACAACAATATTATAAACTCTGGGTAGTGGACAAAGCAATGCAAGTTGCATTGGATATTGTAAGAAGTTTCCCATTTTCCCACTTCAATACAAACATTAAGGATTTTGAAAAGACAAATTTAATAAAACCACAGGCGTAATATAAAACACAGAGCAGGTACTAAATAATTCAAAGGAAGCTATTTTATACCTACACTTAAATGTGTTTCACTGGGGTCAACTGCCTGTTCATGCGATGGGCTGTTATCTGTGGAAGAGTGCAGAAACCGTTCCTCATTCTGGGAAGTGTTAGCTTCTATTTGCAAGGCTTCTTGTTCATAGGGAAAAAAAATTAAAAATACAACCATTACAAAATATTATCCCTCAGTATCTGTTAATAATAAATTTCTTTTTTGTCTTTTTCTGTGGGCAGACTTAAGCTAACTAAAAGAGCAGGCTCTGTTTTCTTTTCCACTAGAACCATTACAGAACTTCCATTTGGACAACTGTAGAAAAGTTTACAGTAGTCCTTACAGCACAGAACTCGGAGCCTATCTGGAAGGCCGGAATGGGACAACTCGCTGTGGCCCTCTTGCCACGGGACAATTCACTACAGGACACCTCACCGCAGGTTCCCATGGCAACGGTGAGTTAGCCACAGCAGGTTGTCCTAGACCTGGAAGCTGGGACTTTGGTTTTTACAGCAACGCAATAATCTTCCACCACCAAATCTGTTCTGGTTCCCTTACCCCAAGCAACTTCCTTCAGTTCCACAGCTTGGTTTGTAAGGAAATTTGTCTTTGCTGTTCTTCAAAAACCGAAATCTTTCTAGAACCTCAGGAAAACACCCACAGGCTAGTAAAAAATTCTCAGTCTCTATTTTTTATCCAGCTGCATTATATGTCAATATCTCCTACCTTTGAGTTTTAAACTTTCTCTCTGCAAAACAGTAGCTATAGGTGTTCGCTGGTGCCAGTGGCCTATGCCTTCAACTTCCCACAGAAGGTCACGATCCCCTGGATACCTTTCGAAGTACTTCTGGCAAGCTGAGCAAGATAAATAGAACTCATTCAGTAAACCATCCATCATATAGATTTGTTTTTATTTTATTTTACAAGCTTCCCATTCTCTCCCCCGAAATATGGAATTTTAGCATTTATTTTAGCATTCGCTTTAAAGGGAACATTAAAAACCTAACTGTGTCACAAACAGAAGCACAAGAGCACTCTACAGTTTGTAGAGAACAGGTACATGCAGTACACCTATCCTACTTGAATACAACTGCTTTAAAAGCCACAGATAGCTCTTGGACTGCTAAATGTTTGCCTTGCATAATATACCAATGAAAACAGTGCTGAATATAAGCAATTCAATACCTAGGATGTTAAAACTCAGGGAATCCTTTAAAAATGTTCTTAAAAGATTACAGGCCTTACCTAAATTTCTCAGATATTTGTGTCTTATGTGTATAAGGATGGACTTGAAGCTAAAATAAATGATAGTAGCAAGAATGCAAAAAAAATATGTTCTGATAACTGAGATATGCAATATCCGTTCAGAATATCAAACTCTATTCCTAAATTGCAAACAGTGAACATTCTTGCAGGTCTTACCAGTACGCATGAAAGATGTCAGAGGGAAACGCAAACCAAGGGCATCTTCTGTGAAAAAATCCACAAAATCTTCCAGCATCAGAAGGCCAAAGTCTTTGTTCTGATGCTTCTTCCTCACAAACATTGTGTCCAGAACAGGAAGCTGGTAGCTCTGGGTAAGAAAAGCACTACAAATGCTCCCTGCAAACACAACAGCCAATTCTAATTAGCATTTCAGAAGAGTCATTTTTACATACCAGAGGCATTTTATTTCCCTAAAATAAGTTTTCAAATTTACATACCAAGGGCTCTGGGCAACAATAATAAAATGCATAAAATCTATAAAAGCCTTAAACTTTAAAAGACTGATAAAAATATGTGTTTGAACTTTAATGACAATAGTTGGCTCCATATTGGCCATGCAATCCATCACCCTCTTCTAAAGTCCATCACATTCTTTTAGATCATTATAAGGGGATCTTTTGTCCTTTCCATTGGACCTGTCCTGATTATTGTGCATGTAACTCAAGCAAAATCCAAATAACAGTTTGTAGGCCTAATGAGCATATTAAGTTTTTAATTGGCTCTTCACATTCTTCAAATTAGAATAAGCTAAAAGGTTAGGTTATGTATTATGAAATCATAGTCTGTTTTTTTTTTTAAAAAAAAAAATCCTTTTATACCCAGGAACAAAATCTTAGTCTTTCCTAAACTTTGTCAAGAATCTGGGGGGTGGAGGGGGGGTGTTATCTTCTTATTGCTACCATAGCTATTCCAGAACAGGCATTATCAAACTGATGACATGGATACAGGTGACAACCCTAAATGCAATCAGGGTTGGCAAACTAGGAGCAAGTAGTATGAAAGCAACCTACTATGGAATTTGATCCTCACTGCTCCAGCCTGCAAGTAACAAAGGAGCAGGTTAGGCAAAACTGCTCTCTACTAATAGGAATGTACAATTCCAAAAATAGGCAAATCACCCTCTAACCTGTCTAAAAACTCTGCACAAAATTATTCAAGAAAGTCCAAATATCAGCAATCAAAACAAAAGAATCCCTTGCCATCTGCTCTTTACCCTCCCCCAAGGTTTGGCAAGTCATGGCACAAGGGAGAGCCATCTGGCCAAATATCAAGTTTCTAAGAGCTGTCAAGGCCATATAATTTGTTGCACTTGGCAACTGATTTCCTTAGAAATTAAGAGAGGGAGGGAGAGAGAAAGAGAGAGGAAGAGAGAACAAGCAATCATTACTAATTCATCAAGGTTCTTTAGACATTCATTACATGGCCTTTTTAAAACTATTGCAGTTTTAAACTGAACAAAGGAGGATTGTTTTCTGCTTAGAATAAGAAAGAAGAAAGGGAAGTCTGCATTGAGGCACTCAATTAAAATAGATGTATTCTCCATGTGAGAATAGCAATAAAGGAACAAAGTCACTGGTGATCTGTCCTATCTCTTAGCAGTCTGTAAAGACAGGGAAATGAGCCTATAACTTTAAATAGGATTTAATTTAAGATGTCAAGAATTAGCAAAAGAGTTGGTAACATTAAATCTCACTCAACTGTGAGTTCATACTGATTAATATTAAAAAAAAGATAGTTGTATAATTAACTGATTTATACTAAAATGTTGGATTTATATTAAACAATTGTAATGTTACATAACTAACCAATGTTGAGGATAGATATAAAAATAGATGACAATGGGAAGGGGTATAATATAGATAGAAGGGAAAAATTGATTTGATTAGGATTAAGATTAGAGATGAGAATGAAGGGTACTATTGGTTTTTTTTTAAAAAAATAGATAAGGAATACCTATGGCAAAAAGGAAATATAGAAATTGTAAATTTAATTGAAATGACTAAATATTGTTTAAATTTGTGAACTGGCCAAATACTCTGTTCAAAGAAAATACATTGTATGTTTGTATGTGTGTTTGTCTAAAAAAACTAAAAAAAACTTTTATAAAAAAAATCTCACTCAACTGGATAAATTAAATCTGGGTAAGTAGATTTGAGAGCTGAGGACGTAACCCTGGCTTATTCTGTAAGAATTTAATTTTCTTCTGTAATTTTCTTTTTTCATTGATTTCCAACTTTGAGTGTTTATATTTAGCATTGAGAACTGAAATAAACTTATATTCTCATAATGTCCATAATGCTACCAGCATATCTCAGTCTGAACCAACATGATTAATCACAGATACAGTGCTGAGAAGCTTGACATCCATGCTGAGACTGCTCTAAAGATATAGAATCATGAATGGAAGCCCAAAACCTTCCATAAACTTTTGTCAGATTGTAAGACAAATGCTATAGCAATGCACAGCTGCAGTAAAAGCTTGGGTTGGAGCCAATAAAATGAAACTCATCAAGATAAGTGTAAACATTTTTTTTATGAACTAGAAAACTTTAAAGATCACCTCTTTCTATAAATTTATTTTGTTCTAAAGCTGTTTCCTAGACTCCTAGAACTATATGATTTCTATAAAGACAATTTTATGCTACCTTCAGGGATAGTAGTCAGGTTGATAAGCAGTTTCACCAACAGCAATCCCCACCATCATCACTAATAACCACAACCAGCTCCTAAAGAATTTTTTTTCTGAATAGGTAAAAGTATTCCTTGCCATTTACAAAATAAAAATGCAAGGGAATTGTGGACATAGACTAGTTCTTTGCAAGTGAAGTTAAAAGATGGACTTTTTTTTTTGGCCTCACATTAAATTATTTTTTCCATTGAAAGAATAGTCTTACCTGGCAGTTTAATAGAATAGAAACCAATAGCCATTCCTTTCTTCCACAGAATTTTTGCATAATCGTGGCTACCATGGCAAAGGAACGGGACCTCATTTTTCTCAATTTCTTGTTTACGATAAATTATTCTGTTGAGCACATAAAGAACCACTCTCTCCCCTATTGTTTTTGCCTACAAAAATACATATGAATTAGAAAACATAGCCAGAAGGCTCATATAGTTAAAATCCACATTTATACTTCCAAAAGAATGAAAGCAAAATGGGGTTTTATTTTTGATTATGGTTTTAGTTTTTCGTTAATTTGCTTACATTTCTAAAGCACCTCAAACAGTTTAGGAGAAAGTAAATATACGTGTCTATTAATAAAATAAAAATGAGGAATGGATAAAAACCTAGTAGAGCTATCCTGTATTATGAAGTTGATTTAAAGTGGCTCAAAAATGAGGATACAGAAAGAAAACATATAAATCCTATAATGTTGGGATCAGACTGCTAATTCTTCAGAGCTTGGAATTCATTGAAGTAAAATAATTTGAGTGAAGTTATCTTGGATTATACAGTAAAACAGTAAGAAACAGCTGAAGCGCAAATCCCAGGAGTCCTAGCCTGCATGACCAATTATGAGAGATGCTAAAAATATAAAACAGTTGCAGTCATAAATCCTTATTTGAGGCATTGTCCATATTATAAACTATTCATCACTACAATTCAAAATGCTTGACACAGCTTAAAGTGTATACACAGGCAATTCTATTCCAAGTAAATCAGACTGCACACTTGAATAAGCCAGACATTTCTTTTATTTATACTAAGATTTAGATTTCATTATCAAACACTTTACTAGAGGTACAACTTTATTTACCCGTAGAAGTCCTTCTCTAGAAGGAGATGATGTTCTCAAAATATCATCGATAGTCCACCACTGATCAGCCAGAAACAAGGCAACAGCTCAAAGAGGAAAAGAATGTAAAGTAAGAATGTGTTCGGTCTTTCAATTCTAATTATGTCTAGTAAATAAATATAATTGGTTGTAGAGATATATATTTCACATTAGTTTTATTCTTAATTATAATACTAAATGTATGTTCAGTAAATGCATTTCTTAAAAAGCTGGGATCGGTTCCATGTTAGAAGCAGTCATTTCCCAGCTAGGTTATCCCATCATATGTTCATTTTCAAAAGATCTGTGGGTTCTACATGCAATCAATGATTGAATCAAGTCTTTCAAACATTAGAAAACTGGAAGGGAGAAGCTATTCGCACCAAAAGGCTTTTTGCCCAGTTTCAATTGCAGCCCATGATTTCTACAGTATTTCTAAACCCTTCTTATCAAAAGCAACATACAACATGGGAACCAAAAAAAGAGTAACTCAGATCAAAAAAGTACACAGTTACAATTCAAAATGTAAGAGAAACCTGCAAGTGAATCCTCCGGTGCAAATAAAGCAAGGACTTTGTGTCTTTCTTCTCCTCCATAAAGGGGGATGAAGCCTACAGTTGACAAACAAATTGGAACCTAAGAGAGAGAGACAGAAAAAGTTCATCATTGTTACTTCTATTCATTTGGATTTGGAAATTGCTGACACAGTTCATTCTTGAACCAAGAGACATTAAAGAGAGAGACTCATGCCCTGGTTATCAAACTAATGCAATTCTTTCTATGTGGAGCTGTCCTTGAAAGAGATGGTAGCTGGTACATAATAC
Organism: Arizona elegans; assembly: GCA_022577455.1. NCBI lineage: Eukaryota > Metazoa > Chordata > Lepidosauria > Squamata > Colubridae > Arizona > Arizona elegans. The sequence continues at coordinate 63,596,275 of JAKOOJ010000008.1, forward strand.
AGTGGTTGCTTTTGGACTGGCATTAGTCAATTTAGCAGAATATTATCTACTTTAGCTGCCAGTAGGCTTCTATGCTGAAGTCAAGATGCTGGTCATCATATGTATGATCCACTTTGATTTAAGAGCACGGGTGTCAAACTCAATCGCATTACATGACATCACGTGATGTATCGTGACGTTTTTTGCCTTTGAGTAGTTGTGGGGGAGGGATGTAACCTGTGCATGATGCATCCGGCCCCAGGCCCACCAGTTCGACACTCGACTTAGAGCTTTGTTCCATTCAGGAGCAACAATATGCCCACCCTATACAATCTAACTGGGAAAGAATGCTCTAGTTACCCATCCTCAAAAGACTTGGGGGGGGGGAGCTGGGACCCAAGAATGATACTCTGAGCAGTAGCCCCTTTGTGGGGAAAAGCTTCCCTGCAGAGATCAGATGCGCCCCTGATGATTCTGATGATTTTTTTTGATGACAAAATGGTGAAATCAGTCCATTAAATGACAAAAATATGCCTAACACTAGCAATAATTTATTAACAGTATTTACTAGCTTTAACTGGTTTTGTTTATATAAATATTTCATAGTTATTTATCATAAGCTTCCTCGAGTTGTAAATATGGCTGGCATACATATTATTAAATATTAAATAAATTGAATTGAATAAATAAATAAAACAAATCATTCAGACGTATAATAGAAACAATAATAAGTTCAGTTGCCATAACCTTCCATCATTTAAAGGCTAAGATAAAATGGCAAAAGAACACACAAAATAGTAAGCACTGGCCTTTTGTTTTGCTGAATCAATTATTAAGGACTCAAGGCTGCAATCTAAAAATCAAAGTCCAGCTGTTAAACTTCTGAAACAGCAATAACAGAAGACTGTGGAATTCTTGATGCTCTCTGAGCTTGGTTATTTGTTTGCAGACATTTCATTACTCAACTAGGTAACTTCATCAGTGTTAGAAGGTGTGTAGATTGCTTCCTATTTATATTCAGTTGCTTGCCCTTCTAGTGTTGGTAGGACTAGTTTCACCACAAGTAGTTGAAGAAACTATTTAGTAGTTTCTTAATAAGAGCATTGTTTATCTTTTGATATTTTTGCCTGGTGTTGATGGCTGCTGGAGAGGATGTGTTCTAGTTATTTTTACTTCCTTCTTAGTTTTCTTACTGTCGCTTTTGAATGGCATGTAAAAATGCTTTAAGACCCCTCACCAACACTGGCAGAGCAAGCTATTGCATATAAATCAGTGGTGAAATCCATTTTTTTTTACTACCAGTTCTGTGGGGGTGGCTTGGTGGGCGTGGCAGGGGAAGGATACTGAAAAATCTCCATTCCCACCCCATTCCTGGGGGAAGGATATTGCAAAATCTCCATTCTCATCCCACTCTGGGGCCAGCCAAAGGTGGCATTTGCCGGTTCTCCGAACTACTCAAAATTTCCGACACTGGTTCTCCAGAACCTGCTGGATTTCACCCCTGATATAAACAGAGAGCAAACCACATATTCAATAGCACTAATGATGTTATCTGGTCAAGTAATGACATGTCTGCAAGCAAACAACCAAGCTCAGAGTGCACCAAGGATTTCACAGTTCAGTGCTATGCTACATATATTCTCTTGTACTGGAAATTATTTGTTGAGTTTTTTCTTCCTAGTCTAGATGGTGACTAGCGAGCCAGCAGTGAGTGCTCATTACCTATCTGACAACACAGTTTCAGGAATCTGGAAAGGGATTTTGAAAACCATCTAAAATTATACAAATAAAGAATATCTGTAAACATTAAAATGAAATAGCAATGATTCCAATCTTACCTTGATATTATCAACAAGAGAGAGATATTCTGGATTTTCAGGATCGCCACATCTTAGTTCAGATAGATAATCCTCTCCAGAATTCTCAAGATCTTCATGACTGTAGTTATCCAGGAGATCCACAGGGAAGGCCATTCCTTAGGGAGAGTTCACAAACACATACAGAATTATTACTATAATCATTTCATCTTAGGAATCCAAATGGGATTTTTAAAAGTTATATGTACATAGGAGAAGCCCACCCACAAACTGCAGATGTTTAGGAACTGCAACATATTTAACAATTACAGGCTAGGATTTGAAACTTAGTTCCAACACATCCTCAAGGTGTGAAATTGGAGAAAGCTACTTATAAATAAAAAAACTGCATACCATCCTACTCATTTTTTGTATCCACTCAGAACATATTATCTAAAGTATACATGCAGCAGCTCATGAGGATATACATGTAGTCCTCAGTTTACAAAAGCAATTGGGACTGGAATGGCCATTGCTAAGCAACACGATCATAAAACACATCATGTTATTATACCACTTAGGGATAGGAGTTTCAGCAGTGCTGGCTACGATCATTAAGCAAGGACCGTGCAGGTCATTAAGTGAGAACACCTAAAATAAACTCTCAACTCTTTAATTCTCCTTGCGCAAGGAATTAAATCTATCTTCAAATCTTATTCTATCAGAATGTATCTCTATATCAGGCAGAGAAAACATTTAACTCACACTATCCAACCCAATTTTCAACCAACATATACTGTATCTATGACAGGGACAATCAGATCAAAATAAACAACTGAAGCCAATGCAAAATGCAAACATAGAGCTGAAAAAATTGTTCAGCTTCATTAATACAAGAGAAATAAAATATCCTCTATATAAAAATGCATTTGTTATTTTTTAAAAAATTAGTAACATAATTTAAGATTGGGGGAAAGTCAGTTCTTCTGTTATTATGCAATTGATAATAATCTTTATTTAAATCTATATTCTCCCTACTTCCATTCTTGAACTTGAAAAGCAAAATCAAATATTTCTCCTAATGCCCAAGACTTATAGTGCAAAATTAGTTACTATGTTTGTTTAATTTGCAAGCTCTGAAAGAGGACATTAAAAAAAACCTGTGCCCTGTTTCAAGATACTGCAGCTAGATCTACATGCACTCAGATAACCCACTCCATCTTTTTCGATCTCTTTTAGATCCTGCCTTTCCTTTAAGGAGCTCATAGCAGGGTATATGAAATTGTCTTTCTCTGTTTCCTCACCAACAACAACCATGCCAGTTGACAGTAGTTTGCAAAAAGCCTTCAATGAGTTCCAGTTAAATGAAGAGTGGGACTGGAAAGTCCCACCACATTTTAATTACTGCACCAGTAATTGTATTATTCTGTATATAAATTTGATTATAACAATCTATATACCGTATTTTTCGGAGTATAAGACACACCTACCTTTTTTAGTGAGGAAAAGAAGAAAAAGAAATCTCCCTCTGCCTCTGAGCAATTTTGCCTCTTTGTAGCAAACAACCTGCTTTACTTTCATTTTTGTTTTCAGCATAGCTTGATTAGCACAAGGAAAAAAAAAATCTGCTCCAGCAATTTACCTCTTTGCAGCAAGCAGCAAAACCCTGCACAAAACAGCTGAGAGCAAATAAGCTGAGGTCGGGAAGCCAATCCAATCAACTTGTGCTAATTAGACTGTGCTGAAGCTGAAAGGAAGTTTCTTTTTGCTGTTTGCTTGCAAGGAGGTAACTGCTGCGAGGCAGAGGCCAGAGGGTGGGGGCCAATGGGTGGGCGGGGCTACATTCAGTGTATAAGACGCACCCAAATTTTCACCCCCTTTTAGGGGGGGAAAGGTGCCTCTTATACTCTGAAAAATATGGTACCCTAAGGAGATTGGGAAATGGTATCATACTTTGAAAAATCAAAGTAACAACACATCTATTTTGCAACCTTCCATCTAGATATTTGCTTTAAAATAATTTCCTGAAATTTGATAATTTAACAAAAAAATGGATTAAGGTTCAAATTTTCTAGCAAAGTAATTATGTTTTTCAAAATTACAGCAAGAGAAAAATGTTACGAAGTTTGCTCTTCACCCTGACACTTATTGTATATGTTACAACAAAATAACACAACATTGTTTCACATGAAGAAGCAACATGCGTATTCTCCTGCTCTCCATTGTTGTTTATTTGAAATATATTATATTATTTTGTGTACTCTGTTTTCTTAGAAACAAAATGAAATAACAAAATATAAACAATAGAATGTGCAGCAACAGGCACATGGCAGTTACTATCAAACACACAAAAGATAAAAATGCCTGCATAAAAGATGAACCCTAAAAAATTAAGAGCTATAGTGGCGCAGTGCTTAGAATATAGTATTGCTGCAGGCTAGCTTGTTAGGAGTTCAGTTCCTTCAATCCTGACCAGCTCAAGGTTGATTCAGCCTTCCATCCTTCCGAAGTCAATAAAACGAAGACCCAGATTGTTGGGGGCAATATGCTGACTCTGTAAACCTCTTAGAGAGGGCTGTAAAGCACTGTGAAGCTTTATATAAATCTAAGTGCTATTGCTATTGCTGTTAAGAAATGCAAGCTAAGGCAGGGACCTCCAAAATCAGAGTTCTAAAAAGTCCACCATAACGTAGAAGGCCCACCTGTTGGATTGACTGCCTGAGCCTCAGACTAACATCATTTAAAGGACTTCAGTAGAAATATAAAAGACTGGGTTCACACATACCAGGAGAGCATTTCAAACTATGGACCGGTTAATCTAGAGACAGAAAATGCAATGGGACTTTTTGCCATAACAAAAATAACAAACAAAATGTGCCAATGATGTTCCAGATGATATGCACTTCATTTCTAAAAAAGTTACTAAGCCAGGATTAAAGAGGAAATCGTAAACTGGATGAACTTTCACACACACACACACACACACACACACACACACACATACATGTATACAAAAATACTTTGCTCTTCTCCCAAAGAGCTTACAGCTAAAGTACACTGCTCAAAAAAATAAAGGGAACACAAGCAGAAGACATCCAAGATCTGAATGAATGAAATAGCCTTATTAAATACTTTGTTTGTTGCATAGTTTTATGTTCCCTTTAGTTGTTTGACCAGTGTATAAACTACTGTATGTAAAGAACAAAATATTTAATAAGGCTATTTCATTCATTCAGATCTTGGATGTCTTCTGTTGTGTTCCCTTTATTTTTTTTCAGCAGTATACAATTGACAAGTAACTTTTCATCTAGCCATCATATATTTTAAAGGTATTCTCTATTAATTAAAGTTCCCTAAAATCGTTAACAAATTAAGGAACAGAAACCAATTTAAAGATCACAATTTAAAACACAAGAAATAAAAATAAGTATTTTAACAAAAAGGAGCAGAATATCATAGCTGAAGTTTCTATCGTGATTTTTGAATGACTCAAAAAAGAACAATCATCAGTCACTACATAAAGTTTCTGGTCATTCTTATTTTAAGAATAGAACACAAAACAGAACCTAGAATGAAAGAGAGGGAGAGGGGGGAGAGGGAGAGGGGGGAGAGGGAGGGAGGGGGAGGGAGAGAGAGAGAGAGAGAGAGAGAGAGAGAGAGAGAGAGAGAGAGAGAGAGAGAGGGAGAGAATATGAATGAGAATGAATTACGATCATTTTCAATTACTGAAATGTTCAGGAAGAAGAAATGAAGTAGAAGTTACCAATCTGCATTCCAGGAGTTCACTATAAAGATCTTCCTTTTTGCCGTTTCTTTCATGGACCACCCCCTCAAAAAAGGCAAAAATACTGAAGATTTCAGAAAACAAAATTATCCGTTGGACTTACTGCGATGATTCTTTGTCTACAGAGAGCATCCTACAATGGGAATCTCCCTCCTAATAGCCCTGGAGGCAAAGCTAGAAAAATGTGCTGTTTTCATACAGTGTAGCCAGGAAATTCTATAATGGGACATACCAAAGCCTAAGGGTGTAATCTTACAATTGTAAGGCCCCTAATCCCCACTGGGAACTAATTTCTGTAATACTCTCCCTGGCTGAATGGAACCTGCAGCCAATTTATGAAAGTTAAATTGATATGCTTTATAAAGGAGAATATGGAGGACTACTGTAGTTGCTGTCTGCCAGAGGCATTTAAGTGGAGGACAGCTAATGTTCTAGGTTATCCTAGTCAAAAGCACCAAAAGTTTTTGTGGGGTGGGCTTATTTGGAGTCTCATATGTTAATTTGATGCAAACCCTGATCCACCTGGAGATTATGATTGGTAAGGCTTTGAAGCCTAGGTAGGGATATCAGAGGGCAGAAGGGCGGATCCCTGGTGAAAAACAACTTCACTTTAATTATGAAAGTTGGGTCTAACACAGAATGATGGTGTCCAGCTGAATGATGCTGAACACTTTCTTTGCTGAGAGGGCCCATGATTTCTGATATCCACTTGAAAGGGTTCTGGCTACTAGAAACAGTACTTTGTAAGTCAGCTGCTCTAAGACACGGGTGTTAAACTCAAGGCCCGGGGCCGGATCCGGCCTGCAGGGTACTTAGATCTGGCCCGCAGGACTGTCCTGGAAATAGCAAAGGACCAACCCGCAGTGCTTCTGCCAGCAAAAACGGGCTCCCAAGCTCCGTTTTCACTGGCAGAGGGTTGCAGGAGGCCATTTCAACCGAAAATGGAGCTTGGGAGCCATTTTTTGCTGGCAGGTCACCATAAGCACTCCCAACAGGAGTGATGTTGAGCTGGCCACTCCCCCCCTGCCCACGCCCCCTGTCCCCCCCCCCGGGGTCAAACACAACCCTGATGCAGCCCCCAATAAATTGAATTTGACACCCCTACTCTAAGATCTGTCTAAAATTTCAAACAAGTCTTAAGTTAGGGTTTGAAGTACTGGCTGAAGATCCCATAACTGATAGTGAGTAGGTAGCAAATCATCAAATAGGGAGATCACAGCTCAGGAAGATCCTGACAGGAGATAATTTCCTTGAGTCCCACTACTGAAATCTAAGAGAGGTCTGAGACTTGTCTATTTGAGGGTGCTTGGTTGGAGTCCCTTGCTGAGGCTTTTCTATAGCGGTAGAAACTAAAGTGAAATTTATTTTCCTTGGCCCATCTGCAGAAACTCACACTGTTGACAGTTTCTCCCTTTTGGTCCATCTCAAGTGTGGCATCCTGAGGAAGCTATAATGGTCTGTATGGTTTGGCTACAGCACCCTTGGCTGACAAGATAGCCCCACTCAATCTCCAGACATATGAAGGTAGTCCTCAATTTACAACAGTTCACTTAGTGACTGTTCGAAGTTACAACGGCACTGAAAATAGTGAATTATGACAACTGATAGTGACAACTGATTTGTTGTGACCTAGGCTTACTGAGTCATTAAAATACACGAGTAGTCGCAAAAACCTATTTTATTGCAACAGATGTGAATTACTTTCATTCACAGCTGAGTCCCAATTAGTTGCAAAAAGTCCTTCAGGAAAAGTCCTTCGGGTTAATCACCAATTTTTATCTCCTTTGACATGCTGCCAAAGACCTACTTGGCAAAGTCACACAGAGTCCAGAATCAAACAGAAATGCCGACTGGGAACAGAATTAACAATGTTGCTTTCCTGCAAAGTGTCCTTGTGCCTTTGCTCTTCTTTTAAGCCTTAAGGGCCAATCATCTCCCGAGTCGTCCCTTTTGTTTTAACTGTTCATGCCTTCTGGCAGCTCTGCACATGCGCGCACTAGGAACAGGCTCCTCCTGTTCCTCTGCCTCTCTGCTGTCCGACTCTGGAGGCTCCGGAGTCTGTGGATAGATAGCCCTGGCCCCATCTCTGCCTCTGACACAGAGCCCTTGTCCGGGCCTTCCCCAGACTCCAGGACTGGCTCATGTTCCTCCCAGCCTCCTCACTGTCCGACTCCACTGCCAGCTCCACAGTCGGACCACAACATGACTCACATTTATGATGGTTGCAGTATCCTGGGGTCATGTAATCATCTTTTGCAACCTTCTGACAAGCAAAATCAATGGGGAAACCAAATTCACTTAACAACCGTGTTACTACAACTGGCTTGAGTCAAATTTTAAACTGATTTTAAATTGGAATTGTTTTAATTACGGCCAAAATATTTAATTATTTTAAACAGTTTTTAGATTTTGTATGTCTTGTTTTTACTTTGGCTGTTCACTGCCCTGAGTCCTATATTGGAGAAGGGCGGTATAGAAATTTAAACAAATAAATAAATAAATAAACTGCAGTGATTCATGTAACAATGCTATTAGACTCAGGTTCAGGCTCTATTTCAGAAATCAATGGAAAGGCATGTAGTAGGTCTAGATCCGTTGTGCCAGTTCTCAAGAGTTCTCATGCATGAGATTAATCATATAGCCTGGTTATTGGTAGGGAGCTTGCTGGTCCTCCAAACATCAATATAATTTGCTCAAACACACTGCGGTTGATGTTCCAGTTAAGGACATAGTATGACACTTTCTAGACTCCCTGGAAATGATTTGCCGTGTCAGTTGGTAAATCTTTCTGGACTGACATTCAGATGAATATGAGATATTTGAAGTCTTTGCCTCTTCCCAGGATAATCTGTGCTCCTGGGCCACATAATTTACTTCGTACACAGTTGGAAATGAGAGGGACAGCCTGATGTTCTGCTGCCTTTGCCTTAATGTTTTGTTGCTGTTGCTGCTTCTGCTGCTGTTAGAGAGAGGGTTTCTTTAAACTTAGATCTCATCTAAGCACTTTCCCTACAGTTTGCCAGATTTGGATGTAGGATCTAGATTCAGTTCTTGAAGTATGACTGCCCCCTGGTGTCCACACCAGCCACCAGGCCACTGGCTGACAACTGAGCACTCTCCAGATTAGTATTTGCCACGAAGGCAGTGGTCTGGGCTATGCTCTCTTTACTCTGGAAGGAGCGACTCAGTTAAAAGTTTGGCCCAGCAATGATGCCCTCCATTGCAGAGAGGAAGGGAAGGGTGGGTGGACTGAGATAATCCAATAATCCAGAGAAGGAAATAAGAGTTTGGTTTTCAGAGAGAGGATAACCCTCATTGTCTTAGGGGCTTCTCAGAACTTCCAAAAATCAGGAAACAGAAGACTTCAGGCCAGATTGCTGGCTATAGGGAACCCCTCTACAGCTCACAAGTCCCTTAGGCGATCTATGGGGATATGAGGGACTCCTTCTCTTTGCTTGAGAGGGAATGAGGAATGAAAACCTAGGGTCTCAAAGGTTTTCATAAGAAACTGACATCTCCAAAGCAAAGAGCTTGCTCAAGCTGTAAACCTTCCTCTTCATCCAAGGACAGCGTACTTTCCTTCTTAATCAGACTTTTCTTAAAAGGAAGGTATTGCAAGTTGGGGGCAACAGAGGGTGGGGACTGGGTATGTCTCCCTCATTTGGGGACATGGCTCTACCCCTTTTGCAATTTAGGGGTCTCCAAACTTGGCAAGGGGTCTCCAACCTTGGCAACTTGAAGACAAAGCTGGCTGTGAAACTCTGGGAATTGAAGTCCATATGTCTTAAAGTTGCCAAGGTTGGAGACCCCTAATTTAGACTATGTGATTAAAATCTGGAAAAGAAAGAGTAATGAGAACAGGGGAAACAGGAAGCAGCATCTTTTACACATCAATTACACATTTCACTGTATCAGCATCCCCACCCCCAATACCCTCAATATAGTGTTCTCACTCTTTTCTCCTTCATATTTTTTTCACTAAGTAAGGCTTTTTTTAAAAAAATCTTGGACTTTAAACTCACCATGGAATGGGTGGTGACTATGCAGGCTTGATCTGAGGAAGTCAGAATCCAATTTAGTTTAACATGGTCTTTCCTGGGGAGATTTGAGGAGGAGGGAGTTCAGAGAAGAAAATTACTCAAGAGGAACCAAACGAAGAAATTGGAGACTGCTACTCCTTTGTCTGGCCACTGAAGTAATACAAAAGCATTCACAGACTTATTGGTTGGATATGATAGAAAGAAGAAAACCATTTTGGTTCAGTGGTTAAAGCATCAAGCTAAATACCAAGAGACTGTGAGTTCTAGTCCCATTTTAGGCAGAAAGCCAGCTGGGTGACTTGAGCTAGTCACATTCCCTCAGCCCTAGGAAGGAGGCAATGGCAAACCACTTCTAAAAACCTTGCCAAGAAAACTTCACGGATTTAATCAGACGGTTTCCAAGAATTGGAAACAATTGAACTTAAGGAAAGAAAAATTGATGGGAAGGCAGAAGAGTGTGTTAGTGTGCCACTCAAAACCAGTCTTCTGGCTTATCCCCAATCCCCAATGGAGACACAACCTGACAAATTCCAGGAAAATTCATTTGTGGCTTTGGCAGGGATGATCCTGCTGGGAAGAATAAAAAGAAAGGAAAAGGGGTTAAAGAAAAAAAAGGGGGGGGGAAATGAAAGGGGAAAAATGAAAGAACTGCTGACAGTAATTTTGAGCCAAGCCAATGAACCCCACACACACACTACACAAAGACAAGGAAAAAAGCATCAGTAATAGATCCCCCTTTGCTCCACAGATAATAATCAATCTGGTCTAAAGAGTGCCTGTTATGTATTTAGGCTAAATTACTTTTGTAATCTGCTTAAAGAATGGTAGTACATGCTTATGAGAAGTCATTTTGGAAAAAAAGGCTTTTCTTGCATGATATAAAGCAGTTACGTTAGTTTAGTATGTTATATAGAAGCACAGGCTTTGACAAACAGGACTGGATACAAACTATAGAAGAGGATGGAGATAGTTGGAACCACTTTGAAAAATCAGTCAAAAACACATCAAGATGAATAGCAATTAAGAAAAACCTGTTGGAAATGGTAAAATATTCTAAGACCTTCTATGTGACCTGAGAAGGACTGACTGAGACTCAGGAATGTCAATAAGATTTTGTAAAGAAGCCAATCAGAAAACAGCATTGTCAATCTGGAGTCTTTTGAGTATGGCAGCCTAGAATTTGGGGCTAAGTTCAGTGGGTCCCCATCATTAGTTTCCACTGAGATGAACCACTTCTTGCGATTGTCTGCACCTCTACTATATTCATTTGAATCTTTAGTTGAGTAGGATATTCAGTTTAAATTTGTAACATTTGGAATTTCTTTATAGTCAATTTTACTGAATTAATAAGCATTTCATGTTGTTACTTGCTTAAATAAAGAGGAAATTAAATTTTCCTGGACTGTTGCATTTTCTTTTCTGTACAAGGCATCTGATCTAGTAAATATAAATTGGAAAATTTTGCCTAGCCTGTTTAGAAGTTGACAGAGGAAGTAAGACAATCAGTAAGCAGCTGATAGAAATGTCTTTGGCTGGACACTAATAAAGCCTGAACAGACTTGAGGCTAGAGGAGGTGTTAAAATATATATCCTAAACCCATGATGGCGAGCCTGTGGCACGCATAGCCATATCAGTGGGGATGCCAGCTCAGCTCTGGCGCACATGTGCATGCCAGCCAGCTGATTTTCGGGCCTTCTGGGCCCATCAGAAATAGGGAAGCAAGCTGTTTCCTGCCTCCGGAGAGCCGGGGGGGGGGGAGGCCCATTTTTCTTTCTTACCTGGCTCCAGATCCTCTCTATGCATCTGCAGAGGGGAAAATAGCCTTCCCCACTCCCTAGGAGGCCTTCCGGTGGCCTGAAAGGGCCCATTTCCCAACTCCTGGTGGGACAGGAAGTGACTTTTTTGCTGTCCCCAGCCTCCAGAGACTCCTAGAGTGGCTTTAGGAGGCTGGTGACAGCAAAAAATGTCACTTCCTGTCCCACCAGGAGTTGGGAAATGGGCCCTTTCAAGACTCTGGAGGGCCTCCGAGGGAGTGGGAAAGGCTGTTTTCGCCCTTCCCAGATGCATAGAGAGGATCTGGAGCCAGATAAGAAAGGAAAATGGGCCTACCAGGCCATTGCCTGCCAGGAGCGGGGGGGCTGGGGAGGGGGGGTTGCGCACACATGCGCAGGGCAGGGCACATAGAATTATGGGTTTGGGAACGCGCATGTGCAAACCTCCCCCACTCACCTCCCTCTCCTGGCACGCAATGGCAAAAAATGTTAGCCATCACTGCCCTAAACTAAACCAAAGAAGTTTCTTTTTCTTTTTTTAAAAAATATTTTATTTGTTTTTAAACATCTTAAATATAAAATACATCTTTTAAGAGCTAAGGTTTGGTCTGGTATTAGATAAGTACAATTGCCCACACTTCTTTAACCAATTTGATTCCAAATTTCATCCATTTACATCTTTAAAAAGAAAATAAAAAATCACCAATTTTTTATCATACAATCTAACATCTTATTCTAAACTCTTGGCATTCTATTGTATCATCATAAATCTTAAATCACAAATAAACACAGCTCCTTTTTATATACAATCTTTCATTTCGAAATAAACACCATTCTAAATTTTTTCCATTTTGTCAATCAGAATTCCATATATATTCCTTAATCTTAAAACCCATTTCATCAAATCTGTATTTTAACCTCTATTGATTTACGTCTAATTTCCTTAATCTTGTCATGAAATACACTTCTCATTTTACATAAAATCACTTCAGAATCGTTTCACATTATCATTCATTCCACGTTTCCATCCATAATTTTATCTAATTCCCAATCTATTTTATTTTGGCTGATTTCCAGCATATTCTGCATTACTCCTAAATCTATTATTTAGCTGGTTCACAACTAAATTAGTTATTTTCCAGAATATTTTCCTCGACTCCTCTCGCTGATTCCCAGCATATTCTCCTCCACTCCTAAATCTATTATTTAGCTGGTTCACAGCAAGCTGTTTTCCAGCATAATCTCCTCCATTTCTCCTGCTGATTGCCAGCATAATCTCCTCCACTCCTAAATCTATTGTCGCTGATTACCAGCATACTTTCCTCCACTCCTAACTCTGCTTATTTGGCTGGTTCACAGCATTTTATTTTAGCTGTACTTCAGCATAGTATCCTCCACTCCTTCCGCTGATTACCAGCATAATCTCCTCCACTCCTAAATCTATTATCGCTGATTACCAGCATGCTTTCCTCCACTCCTAGATCTATTATTATAAATGTTTTATTTTAGCTGGTTCACAGCATATTACATAGGTTGCTTTTTCAACATATTCTCCTCCATATCTCCCTCCAATTTGAAATAGAAATGTGTTACAACAAATATCTTCTCACATATTCTCTCCTGGATTATAAATTTTCCTTAAATTCATCCCATTTCATATTTATCCTTATTTTTCTATGAAAGCAACATTTTTATCCGCCTTGAAATCAATTTTCTGTAATTATTAAATCTATGAATAACGCCTGTTCATATTCAAAATTCATTTAGAATTATGGGTATGGGAACGCGCATGTGCGAATCTCCCCCACCCACCTCCCTCTCCTGGCACGCAATGGCAAAAAAGTTAGCCATCACTGCCCTAAACCAGGGGTGGGCAATTGTGGCTCTTTTACAACCTGTGGACTTCAACTCCCAGAATTCCTGAGACAGCCAAGCTGCCCTAAACCAAAGAAGTTTCAATGGATGCCTTAATATTCAGGAGTATAAATTACCTTTTATAGACAAACTAGTTAGAATTAATAAACCAAAGTTTGGTTCAGATCCCTGAATCTTTTTTATGGTAATACGTTTGATATGTTCATCCTAGGTTTCTAGGGACAAATTCTCAACATAATGAATTAAATGGCTATTTCCAATCAGTTATTAAAGCATAATATAATAGATTGAGGCAAGTCTATCAGGCCACCTCAGCTGGAAGAACTCTTTTAGAATGGTGGTCAGAATCTGGGTGCTTCCCCTGAATCCATATATATCTAGCATTTAATCCATATTGGTCTAAAGGTAAAGGTTCCCCTCGCACATATGTGCCAGTCATTCCCAACTCTAGGGGGCAGTGCTCATCTGTTTCAAAGCCGAAGAGCCAGCACTGTCCAAAGATGTCTCCGTAGTCATGTGGCCGGCATGACTAAATGCCAAAGGCGCACAGAACGCTGTTACCTTCCCGCCAAAGGTGGTCCCTATTTTTCTGCTTGCATTTTTTACGTGCTTTCGAACTGCTAGGTTGGCAGAAGCTGGGACAAGTAATGGGAGCTCACCCCGTTATGCAGCACTAGGGATTCGAACCGCTGAACTGCTGACCTTTCAATCGACAAGCTCAGCATCTTAGCCACTGAGCCACCGCATCCCTACAATATAGTCCCTATATTGGCATAGATAGATCTAACCAACCATTATTTCTCTTTCCTTGAAAAACAATGCAACATTCAAGACAGGAGCAGCTGTTTGTGTGGTGTATTCCTGGTGGATTCAAAGCTTTGGAGTGGAAGAATCAGGCAACAAGATTTCTTCTTTGGTTCCTCTTCCAAAGGAGAACAGGAAAGCATCTCTCTTCTTTTCCTTTTAAGCTTCCACACATCGCCTGATAAACTGACATGTCAAATCTTCAACATATCACACTCTGGGTTATGCCCTGTTTATAAGATAACCATCTGATTACTCAGTTAATATTCTGGCTGACTGAATAATGCAATGTAGTGTTAAGCATCCTGCCACTATTATTGTTGGTACTTATACAAGACAGAAAACAAAAAATGCAAGTAGGAAGACAGAAGTTTTTTTAAAAAAATATTTTTAAATTAGTAAGCACATTATACTTGTCACTGAAGCGAGGCTGCATTCTCAGTTAATCATAATCGGGGGTGGGGGGAGAGAGAGCACAAAACAGAGGGTTATATAATAGTTCCTTTGTACTAAGATTCAGAAGACAGGACGACTTCCCTCTGTGACAGCAACTGAATTTTCTATCCTCTCTACAACTATCCAAATTGCCTATGCTGCAAAAAGCACATCCAATGGTCACTGAATATGCTATTGTTGTCTGTTCCAATACAGAACTGAAATGTATTATAAGATAAATGAGCATCATTAGCTTAAATTCTCTGATTAGTTTAGATGTCAGTACGGCTGATAATAAAAACTATATTTTCTAGTTATGTACACATGCTACAGCGATGCCATATGATTGCAATAGCCTTTTGGTTGTTTCCGAGATGTTTTTCATGTAGGGTAATGTTATTATCCAAGAAACAAACTGTCTAATATAACATATTCTAACAAAATGGGTAACAATACATCTTTTATCAAAAAATGCCTCATCGCTCAACACAAGCTATGAAACGGACAACACGGCCATACATCAAAACATCACAGAAACAACCAACGATCTATTACAACCACATGGCATCACCGTAGCACACAAACCAACTCAATTCTTCCAAAGTATCTTAAATAAACCAAAAGACCAAATAGCTCCAAGGGGGGGAAAAAACAAAGTCATCTACAATATGAAATGTAAAGACTGTAACAGCCACAGTGTAGGACAGACATGCAGAAGATTAATAGAGTGCATCCATGAACCCCAACTAGCAGTCAGATGACTAAGAAAAAAAATTCCTTGATCTCACAACAGATGGACAGACTCAACCATAATTTTAACTGGGAGAGCGTGAGCATCCTAGACCAAGCTAAATCCAAAGTTCCTAGGAAATTCCTGGAAGTTTAGCATTCAGAAAAATCACCATCTATAGGCCCACAGAGATAAAGTACATTTACAAGTCATTCATAAGAGACAATAAAAAAGCTTCAAAGGAAACAAAGAAAACATCTTCTCCAGCAGCCAACATCAGATAAACAGGGATTAACATCAGACAAATAATCAAGCAAAAAACAATACCCTAATCAAGGAACTGCCATGAAGTAAACCACACTCCTACCAATATTTATTCCCTAATAATCTGTCAATAACCTGGTCTTCCAAGCATCGTGGAACAGTTATGATAATAAAAGTATTTACCATGAAAAGGATATTCTTATATGATTCCCTGCCTCCAGAATTAATATAGGAATTTAACGCAGCTTGGGCACCAAAAGACTGAATATAAATATCAGAAGTTCCTAGGAACAACTTAGAACACTTACAAAAAGAATAAAAAACCTGAGGATAAATGTCATCAAATCTTATCACTAGCTTAGCTGAATAGGCCTTATGGGAATGTGGATTCAACAGTATCTGTAGAACTACACGTTACTCAGGGAGCATATCTTTTCCTAAAACAGCTTTTTAATTAAAAACAAAAACAGACTATGTATTACCTATTGTTATACAATTGAATGTCCTCCATACATGTTTCAAAATTCCCAGTTAGCATGGTTAACCACTATTTAGGCCGGGTGTCGGCAACCCATGGTTCTTTCACCCCTCTACTGCAAATCCCCGTCAGGTGATCCCACCACTGGCTGGCCCCTTCCCTCATCCTCCCCTCCCAGTCATTCCTCACCTGGCCTGAGAAGGTAAAGGCGACAGCAGGAGATGGAGACCCGTTCCATATTCCAGAGCGGGAGCAAAGCACCCCTGTATTTGCTGGGTCTCGCGGGCGCTTCTTCTGGAGGCTCACTCTCACCTCCTCAGCGTCAGTTACTGTGATGTCCCACCTTCCCACTGCTCATCGGCGCGCTGCTAGTCTGCCATCCTTATCACCATTGCTGCTCCAAAGCAGCAATGGCGGCAGCAGCACCAGAGCAACCAGCATGCAGATTCAAGACATGCACATTTCTCCTGGCCGCCTTCTGTGGCGGGGGTCATGCCTTGGATAGAAGGGGGAGACTCTGCAGTTGCCAGCGCGCTCCTTGGTTGCTCTGCACCTAATCTGCTTTGGAGATGCTGCAGTTCCTGTCACTCCATTCGTGGATTGGCTCATCCTGGACACCAAGTACTAGATGAGTGTAACGATCTGTCTGTATCTGTGCCTGGTCCACCGGACCTTGCCAGGCACACAAGAATTGTTCATGTGCCTAATTTGTCCCAGATAAGTGGCTTTGCACCTGCATGGGCAAGTTACATTATTCTGTCTGTTCTTGTGCACACACACACACAAACACACACACAGATTCAATGGGGAAGAGCTGTCTTTTATACCCAAACACATATTCTTGCAGCAATCTGCTCTTGCACATGGATCCAGAATGGCTGGGAAGAGGGCTGCTTTACAAACATGCACTCACTTGTTGGGTTTTTTTTTTTAGAGCAGATCTTTCACATCTGTTCTCTCTCTCTTTTCGGACGTTTCCAGGGGGAGGGAGGGAGAGAGAGAGAAGAAAACCGGGAGCCACAAAACCAGGGTAGGCATGGCTGGAGGGGGTCATGTGATTGGGTGGGAGTGATGTTGAGTTGGCCACGCCCACCCAGGTTTTGTGGTTCCCAGTGTTTTCTTTTCTGTGGGAAACAGATCCAAATGGCTCTTTGAGTGTTTAAGGTTGCTGACCCCAGGTTTAGGCTAAGGAATCTAATGTATTTAGAAGGTACCAGGTTCAAAGTGTTGCTATACATTCTCCAATTGGTAGACAAGGGGTTTTTTCTCCTAGCAATTTTCTGTAAGATATTCAGAAGAACAGAAACAATTTAAGCAGGGTGGATTTGATTTAAATCAACTCGATTTAAATCGTAATTTTTAAAGAGCAACTGTCATCTCTGCTAACTCTGCTAACTCCTTTGATCCACTGTTGAGTCACCAATAGTCCCAGTGTTGAGCACATTGTAAGCCGCCCTGAGTCTTCGGAGAAGGGCGGCATATAAATCAAATTAAAAAAAAAAAAGTGTTGCAGAATATACAGCCTTATGCTACATAACTAAGCTCCATTTCATGCTGAATAAATTAAATTATTTATGTATCTTAAATAGAAAACTATCTTACGATAGATTTTTACCCCAAAAGTTTTTTATTAAAATAAATTCGATAAAAATCAAAAAAATCCGATTTAAATCAAAAAAATCCGATTTAAATCAAAAAAATCTGATTTTTTTGATTTTTAAAAAAAATCATTGATTTTTATCCACCCTGGATTTAAGATATTTTCTGGTCCTCAATGTAGCCAGCTAAATGCTACAATGGGAGTAAAATCTTGGTTGCCTGGTATAAAAATAGGTTGTAAGCATCAACCAAGCAGCTCAGATTAACATACCTGCCATATTTTGTGTAATCTTCCAGAAGAAGCTTATGCTTTCATAGATTAGCAAGAGACCCAATTCATAGCTTTCAATCTGAATGCAAAAAGTATCTGCCAGGCAGCCAATGTTTTTTCTCACTGGGTCACTGGTTCTAACATATTTTAAATTATTGCCAAAATAGCATTTTAAAATTTTACTTTCTTGACCATTTGTGCTTACTGGGAAATTATACAATCCTATCACATTCATAGTACACAGAAAGGTTTTTACAATTAAGGTTTATAAACATACAGTGCAATTTGTGGCTTGTAAACAGGTATAGAAAACATAGCAGTATACAATGCCAAATAAAATGGCAATGTTAAGGAATACTCAAACTACTATGCAATTGCAATTATTTCAAATGCTAGAAAGATAGTACTTAAGATTTTACAATTCTTCAACAACACATGGAATAAGAACAGTGAGATGTATATGTTGGTTTCACGGATACCATTAAAAATGTGAGTGCATGAGGTCATCTCATTAGACCATTGAAGAATTTGTGTGATATAGAGCAGGGGTCTCCAACCCTGACAACTTTAAGACTTGTGGACTTCAACTCCTAGAATTCCTCAGCCAGCTATGCTAGCTGAAGAATTCTGGGAATTGAAGTTCACAAGTCTTAAAATTACCAAGTTGGAGACCCCTGATATAGAGAAACTAAATGGTTAAACATTAGGAAAGGAATACACCAAGAATAATGTCCCATTATTTAACTCCTATGCAAAATATATATGAAGTACTGCTGGAAATGGAAATTAGCATTACAATTGCTCAAAGAAACACTAGGATATTAAATATGCTGGTATTACTTTAATTCCAGAAGATATTAGATTAGAAACAGACATTATACTAATAACAAAGTTATCTATTAGATTTATAAATCTATTAGGGTACAGATTTCTTTTAGTTTTTCATGGTTTTAGGTATCTATTGATTGATTTAATTTTAGCTTTGTTTATGCTATCCAAAGCTGCTTGTTTGGTGAAATGCACAGCTATATAAATTGGACAAATAAATAAACAAAATATACTGTCACTTCCATGGTTTTTTCAGCTGTAGTATATAATTATGACAGCTGGATGATCAGAAATGATGGAGAAAAATCAATGTCTTTGAATATTGGTTCTAGAGAAAACTTTTTAGTGTACTGTAGCCTTCCTAAAGAACAAATAATTCAATACTAACTGAAGTAAAACCAGGCTGCTCACCCAAATGGAGTAATTCTGTAAATAAAACTAAGATACTGTGGGCACATAATGCAAGCTTGCAAGAGTCAGTGGAGAAGATTTGAGTTTACAGGAACTCAAACAGCAGTTACTGATAGATAAGACTGGCAAAATGTCCGTCAGATCATGAAGAATCAAAAGCTATTGAAAAATTATATTTTCTTTAGCCCTTGAAAATAAAGAATTCAGTAAAAAGATTTTTTTCAACTATAACAGTACAATCAAGCCATATTAATTAACAATGTAAATTGGTTACTTCAGAACCAAACAGGAAGTAGAAAGATATTTCAATCCAGCTAAATTGATTTGTTTTTGAAGAACCAAGGTTAAACTCCCAATTAAAATCCATAGGAGAAAGTATGGGGAATAACATTAAGATGAATCCACAGATGAATCATTTCCTTCTGTTCCAATCTAAGCTCTTTACCTTATTCTTGCAATGTCCCAAAACTCTCCCAGGTTATGACAGTTCTACTTAATGCCCACTACAACTACTGATGGTTATTATCATAGGTTGCCCTCCCACAAAGCAAAAAAAAAGAAGGGATGGAATTTGAACCCTTCCCATCCAAGCATCCACATGAAATTTTTGGTATGACTAGTTGCTGTTATTGCAGTACTGTATTCCTGCCACACTTTCCTAATTAAAGTGACTTCAAAGTTTTAAATCATTTAGTGGTTCTTACCTATGATGCTTAACCACATCTGGTGCTAAATTTACCCATGTATATTTTACAAACTTTTTAAAAAGTGTGTAGTTATATAAATCCCTTTGAAAACCATTTGCTACAAGAAGCTACTAAATAAAAGAAGAGTTCTTCAAGAAATGTCTGGAACATCTAACCTAATATTGCTAGATAATCTCTGAAAAAAATTGTCCAAAAATATTAGTTACTGCAGCTGATACATATTGCTAATACCAGTTTTCTAAAAAAAAAGATACTGTCCTTACTGTCAACCTCTCATATCCCAAATGGGATCATTTGAGATTTTCACTGCATCAGCAATTACAACTACCAGCAAGTAGTCACATTCTATTCAAATCACATGCAGGAAAACTTGACAATTGTTTTCTTTCAATGAATTTACAAATGCATTATTTTTGTTGAATATTTAAAAAAAACAAGGAAACAAAAAAAGGAATGTTGGAAGACTTCAAAGCACATTCCAAAACTGCAGACTAAACTTGGTTTTTTCCCAAACAGATAGACATACCAATTGCCTGAACATTAACTTCTATTCTTTTCTCTATATTTCTAGCATGTATCTCATTCGATTTTTATATATGTCATATGCATTTCAACCTCAAAACCCACTGTCTGGGTTTCACTGTAAGTTAAAAATTTTTCAGCCCAATAGGTGGATGAAACAAAAAAATGGAAAAGCTAAAACTACTTTCATTGAGATTGTCTATAAGAAGAATTTTGCAAGTCTGTTGTGCTGTACTATTGCTTATTGTTCAGTAAATTAGGAAGATGTCACTTCTGAATATTATCTATATATCATGGGCTTAAAATAAGTTATCTCCCATTGTCCTTGATCTTGGATATCTCCATCAAGATTATCCTTCTTACTCTCTACTGAAATATATAGAAGAAAAACTAACCTCTCCTCATCTGTACCTCTGAAAAATATCTCCAGAGGATCTTAAAATTAGATAACTTGACAGCTAAATAGTTTGCTTAGGTAGCTTTCATGAGAATAGGAATCCACTATTAGAGGGCCATCCGACCTTCTACCATCTTCCAAAGCAGAGTGTTCCATTGTTGAACAGTTCTTACTGTTAGGAAATTGTTTATGATATCTGATATCTTATAATTTAATCCCACTATTTCTTCCACTCTTTCTCCTACCTATCAGTCCTTCAGAGATCTTAAAACTATCTCCCTACCTACCTACCTATAAAAAATTATTTGCTGCCCATCCCATATCCAACGACTCCAGGGGGCTAACAACATAAAAACATTGAAAAACATTAAAATCATCCAAAATACAGCAAATAAAAACATTGATAAACTCAAGGAGACAAGCCGGCAAAGAGGAGAGCCGGACATGGGGGGGGGTGAATTTTAATTAGTCAACCACCTTTAGTATGAAACTCTCCCCCACCAAGTCTACAGCCATCTGGCAAAGCCAGGTTTTAAGGCTCTTTTGTCACGTCAGGAGGGTGGGAGCCCATCTCACCTCAGGGCATAAGATTTTCCAGAATTTCAAAAACATCAGTGCTCACAATGACTGCAAATTCCTTAAATTGTAGTTCACTTGAAGGATATTTGGCCAAGGACTATAGTTTTGATTCACAGCTTCAAATGTGAATGGTAGCAATGACAGTACTATAAAGTCATGATCAAAAAGGTAAGAATCTGGTCCAAGGACATATTTAACCTCAGGTATGAAAAGTATCAAAAGCATGAAAACCGAGTAGATCTAAATATATAAAATTTCCAGATTTTTGGGTTTTTTTTTTTAAATCTAGGGGAACCTTTGTTTTTAGCACAATTCGGAAAAATTTAATGTATTGTGTACAATTAAATGTAAAAGTGTTTTTACAATGGTTTCCAACTGAATATCATACAATAGTCTCTTTTCATATCTATGCAAATTCTAACTTAGATGGGTAAAATAGAACTTATTATAAGGATTTCAGAACTCTTGCTGGCAACAATGATGCATTTCAGCTCTATTTAGCTCTATTTGTGACTCTCAAAATAAACTTAAAACATCAAGAGAAGTTCATTCCATCATCTGAACCTTTAGACTTGTTCTGTGGTAATCAAGATCACAAGTTCCTTGTTTCTATCTAATCTCCTCTGGAATAATGCATTGCTGCTTATTCCAGAGCACTTTCACAATTTTGAGGCTCGGTCATATTTCTAGAAGACAAGAACAGAACCATTATATGCTTGATTACAAATGTGATCAAAATCGCTCAGACAACACAGATTGCTTCTTTATTCACTCTTGAAAATATCAAGAGGAACTGTAATGATCTTGGTAGATAATTTACATAAATTATTTTGATAAAAGATTCTCCATGAAACAAACACAATCTAGATAAAATTAAAATTTATTTTTCCCAACTTTTCAACAAAAAAATTAAAAAGGATTCAGATTCCCCTCCCAATCTTTCTGACCATTCTTAAAATGATTATCCTTTAATTCTATATTTTCAACAGAAAGGGTTTAAGAAAGCAAGAATGAAAGAGCTCAATAAGCAGGAGAGCTACTCCATGGGGTGAAAATTCGAATTTTCAGTAGCTCTCGACACTGCACAGAAGGTTTAGTAGAACTTTTGAATATTTTGATTTTTTAAACGTAAAATAAATTTAAAGTGTGTTCCTTACTGTGCAATAAACGCTCTTTCCTCCTTCGATATCAGTTATAGATTTTATAGAAGAGAAACGTCCCCAATAGGACTTTTTGAACAGTACAGTAATTTTAAGGAGATAGTCTAACACTACTCCCATTCTTGAAAGATAGTGTTAGCAGCTGCCATTGTATAAGTAACAAAACTAAAAGTATTAATTTTGATAAAGGGCAAGGCCTCTTTCTATTGCAATAATTCACAAAACCATCAAGGCCCCTGTGTAAGTCAGACTGAGTATGTTAAAAGTCTCATGAGCCAAATATGAATTCCCAAAAAGATAACAGAAGTTACAGTCCTTATTATTAGGCCTTAAAAATTGTTTTTTTTTTTTTGCAACGTAACATTATGCAAAAAAAAAATCTTGTCCCTCATTCCTGATACGAATTTGCATAAATCTGTGCAATCATCTAATACGTACATCCTTACAGTCTATTATGTAACGTGCTCAGATTTGGACAACAATACATCTGGGTGGATCAAAACCTCCTTAATTTATTAAAAACAAACGTAATTAAGGAATCAAACAACAATTGTCTTATAAAAACGAGCCTTCTCAAACTGGAATCCCCTTCCCCATGTATTGGATTTCAACTCCCAGAATTCCCAAGCCAATATGGCATTGTCAATTACAGGGACGGAAGGCATCAGCAGCCTGCAAAAAGGTTGCTATGAAAGACCCACCGAGCACCGGCAAACCCTTCTACCATCCTCCAACATTGCACACCCCGAACAGATGTCTGCAAATGGAGTAGTGCACATATTTCTCTCTCTCTCTCTCTCCCCACCCGGAGCCTTAAAAGGCGCCCTCCTATCGGACCACAAGCGCCGCCCGCCCTTTAACTACATTCATTGGCCTACCCGATAGGATCGCGCTATACAGAGGAAACAGAGGGGGAGGGTTGGTTCAAAAGCGACCTGGGGAGGAGGGGGGGCGGGGGTGTCGGAATTTCGCGGGACTGCCCCGACGACGCCTCGTCTCGCCTCCCCCAAGTTACGTGGGAGAGCCGTTACCTTTCATTCAATGAGAAAGACGCACCGTAACCGGAGACGCGCCCCGCCGCCGCCGCTCCCGGAAAGCGCTTTAATTCATTCTCCGCAGCTGCGGCCGACGCAAAGACCTCCCCAAGCGCGCGCCACGTCCTACCGCTGCCCTCAGCCGGACAGGAGAGGTGGGCGTGCAAGGAGGGGAGGGAGGAAAAAAAAACCAGGCGGGGAAGGGGCGTGAAAGCCCCAAGCGCGCACTTTTGGCCCTTTCCTGGAAAGGTCGGAAGCGCGCCGGGTGGAGTCCTACTGGGAGGAGGGCGTGGGGCAGGGGGGAGATACGGGAGACCAGCACTCCCAATGTTCCAAGACGCGCACCTCCGGCGCTCGCAGCCTACCTGCCAGAAGCAGACTGGCCCAGAGCCTTGGCAGAGGCGGGCGTAAGCGCGCGTAAAAAAAGAGAGAGACGGAGGGAGAGGCACGAGCGAGCGAGTAATTCGCCTCAGCGCCTCGTTCCCCCACCCCCGCCCACCACCTGGCTTGTCTGAGGACTGGCGCAGCCGCCTCCCTGCGAGTGAGGGGACCGAAACTCTTGCGTTACTCCACAGTGCCGAGTCGGGGATTTCTACCAAGGGGCTGTTCCGCGCCTCCCCGCACGCCTGGGAGATCCAACGCCCCGCCAGCCTCGAAGTCGGCCTGGCTCCCCAGAAGAGGAGGGGAAAAGAGGAGGAGACTGGTACGCCTCGGCTAGGCGCATCCGCAGGTTATCACAGCCCAGAGCGAGCTGGCTTCTCCAACGGCCCCTAGTGCGCTACTAACCACTCACTTTGGTCAAGCAGCCGCTTCCCGCTTTTCGATCTGCAAAGAAAAGTGGAGCTCTTGACCGGAGAGGGGCTGCCCCGGTTTAAAGTCCACCTAGGCTCTCCTCGTCCTCCTGATACCCTGGCGGCTTCTGCCAGGCAGGCAGCTGATCTGATCCCCGCCGTCCCTCCCCTTCTGCTCTCCCTCTCCGCGCTCTCTTCTCCGTGCCTGGCGCATTCATTCTGCAACGTCTGGAGCCTTCACGGAGGTGCTCGCTTCGGCTTCGCCTGCCGCTTCCCTCTTCGCCGCATCTCTCAGCCGGCCAGGAGCCAGCCAGCCGCCGCTACAAACAAAAGAAAATTATGGGCGCAGATCACCAGATCTGGTGGCCCCAATCAAGGACAGCTTTTGGGAAGCTTGCAAAGACAATAACGGGCCAGACGATTGATTATAAATGCAAATTTAAAGGAAAAGATGACGCGATCAACCTGCCGGCGTCAAATATATTTGTTTGTATTTCAATCGGGAAGCCTTTTTCCCCCCCTTTTTTTTTTCCTTCCTTCACCCTAATGTGCTGCTTGCAGTGTTCTTTCAGCAATGGCTGCAACTGTTCCGGAGAACAATACTGGGTGACTGATTGGTGACAGGATAGTGCAGGCAACAACGAAAGCCAAGTGATGGAGGTAGAAAAGGTCACGGACATTTTGGAAGGGTAGCACTGCGTTTGATTTCGTTCTGGTAGAGAAAGCAGCAGTGCGATTAACAAAGCAGCGTCATAAAAACGTGGCAAGATTTAACATGTTTGACCAAAAAGAGGAGATTTGGCCCACTGAGAATGGATCTTTTTGCTCTCAAATCAGTTGAAAAGCGTCAGCGTAGCTTCTGAAAAATTTTCATACTCCTGCAAAGGAAAAAACTAACAGCAGGTGCTAGCATTAGTAGCTAGGTGTTTAACCATGACATTCATATACATAGAATTACTCAAGATGAATTCTTCATATTTTTTATTCAGATAAAAATCAATTTGTCAAGACTCCTGGAATGTAGATTTAATCTTTTTTGTGTATGTGTAAAATATAAAGAATATCAAGATGAAAAAAATCAAATCAAGAAAAATTTGGGAACATGCATATTTATGCTTGTGTTCTTAGGAATATAAGCATGTTATATATTCCATGTTTACATACAGAACATTTTTATAAGTAATGATTTATTTATGTACCTTAAAAAAAAGATTTTAAATATAACTCCTTTGCTATTACATTATTTTTTTGCCAAAACATTTGGGCCAGAAGAATTCCATTCTGGTTCAAAGAAAAATCTGCATTTTCTAGAATTTTTCAGTTATAGACCTAATAATCAGCAATAGGAATTTCTTGTATTGCAACAGTGAAAGTCTTATGTTTAAGGGTAGGGTTTTTGTTTGCTTATTTGAATTTTTAATTAAGTTTAATAAAACATAAATTCTATGAAGAGGTACAGACATTGATTTTTGGTCATAAGGTGCTAAAAGTAACTTGATATGAAACAATATCAGTCTATTCAACAGTATTTATAACAACTAAAATCTCTACTGTATTCTGTGCCTGTTTATTATGAAAGTTTGGTAAAAACAGAAGAGCTACAGTAGCTTCCTGGTTTTCCAAACATTTTGTATATTCATTTTCTCTATACATAACACTATGACGTACTACTGTGATCAGTGGCCATATACTCTAATAAGCAGAGGATCTCATCCTCACTTATCATCAATACGGGTGCTTATAATATGCATGTGTAGATGCCTATTTTCTATTTTAAAGGCATATTTTATTTTCATATACCAAATTCATAAATTAAAACTATTTGAGCTTACCAGCTTTATTTGCATGCTTGTGGATTTACCTGCTTCTGAGAAAAGTGCCAATTTTTGTCATAATGTATATTCCAAAAATATCCAGAAGCATTCTTAGAAAATAAAATAGTGAGTAATTGTAGTAGTGGGTAATTGGAAGTATGCCCACCTATCCAAGTTAAAAAAACAAAGAAGATGAGGCAATAATAGTAGTTTAAGCCAGTTATCAGACACAGTATAAAATACAATGCTTCAAATTAATACAGTAGCTCACAATAATCTAATATCACAACTAAAGCCTGAGTTTCCATGGAGTTGCCTAGTATATTAGAGGGAGTAACATTGAATAATCTCATCAGATTGCCTTCTAAGAAGAGAATGTTTTTGATTGGCCACCAAAATCTTGATAGCCATTTTGTGAAAATGCCATAAATGTAGAACTGCAGAATTATTCATAGGATGTAATGGTATGTAGGAAAGACAATTGGGAGAGTGTATAAAGAGATGTTGCCATGGAACAGACAGATAAGAGACAACATAATCCTTGGCTACACAGTGGACATGGCAAAAGACTCAGAAGAAACCCTCCCTAATTTCTCAGGCTGTAAAGGAGGTGGGGGTGGGGAGAGCATTGTATTTTCATTCTTGCAAGATTCTGTCAATGTAGCTTTATATTAATAACATAGAATTAGTTTAGCTGATTCCTATCTGGTTTACTCATAAGTGATAGCAATCTTCTGTCAATAAAACTTTATAATAGTATAATTAGTTCATCTAGTTGTGATTCCTACCTAGATTACCTCATGACGCCAACATTAATCTTTTGTATGAAGGAAGATTCCCCCTCCCTCATTTCCTTACAGCCCAAGAAACTAGAGTGGTACTGAGCCTCTTGCCTTGCTCACTATCTTGCTACAAGCTGTGCTGCCTCTTATCAGACTGTTCTCTTGGCAGTGTCTCTTCGCCCAGTCTTTCAAGGTCATTCCCACATATCATTACAAAGAAAAAAATTAAATTCTCAGTCTCTTTCAAATCCAACTTCTGATCAGCCCCTAAAAAACCTGGTACAATAACCATGTAAATCGTAGCAGAACAGCTAAGCCAATAAAATGGAAACCTGGAGGTTTCAAAATTTCCCCCAAATCATATGAGTCTTCACAAGTGGTCTTGGCCCACCACCTGCTTTGGAATAGCAACTGGGTACTTGCTGCTGCCATCATCAGTTTCCTAGGAGCTGATATCCTTCCCCTAATACTACTGTGTAGAACAAAGTTATCACAACTGATGCTGCTTTAATCAGAAAATCATATCATTTACTACTCAAGACATGAAAAACAAGGAACAGAATGTTTCCATAAAGCAGAATATAGCAAAGATGGGCCCCTCTATGAGAGAAATTGATGTTTCTTAAATATGATACATAAATAAATAGATAATACAAATTTGGATACAACCTAGTCAACGGCCAAATCATATTAATCAAACTGTGGACAACTCTTTAATACCCTATTTTCCCGAAAATAAGACCCAACTGGAAAATAAGTTCTAGCATGATTTTTCAGGATGCTTGTAATATAAGCCCTACCCCCAAAATAAGCCCCAGTTAAGATTGTCAGCTAGATGGATGCATTTAGTACCGTATTTCCCCAAAAATAAGCCCTAATGCGTCTTTTGGAGCAAAAATTAATTTAAAAAAGACTTGGTCTTATTTTCGGGGAAACACGGTATGAAGTTACTCAATTTTACGCTTCAACCACAGATGATGAAGAAGAAGAGGAGAGGAAGTTGATTCGTTGATAAAATCCAATCTAAAATTGACAGAATTTACAAGCTAGATGTCTGCCTCTGATTGGAGACTAGGTTGCCAAAGTTGCAAATAGAAGGAAAATGTAGATGGATTATATAGCTAGAAAAGAGAAGTGGAACAAGGGAATGACTTGCTAGTATCTTCAATCCAGTGCTTTCTTTATTGCTAATACAGTTTTCAGCTAAAAGGACATGTATACATAAGGAGATCACCAGATAAAGTACAATAAATCAAATCAACTGTATTATTGATACAAAGAAGTGGAAGAGCTCAATTATAACAACAAAGATGTGGCCAGGGGCCAATTGTGAAGCAGATTACAAACTGTTTATATACAAGTTCCAAGTCAAGCTAAAATGGGAGGAAAAAAGCTAAGCAGTTTCCACAATATGATCTGACACATATATCCACCATTTTTTAAATTTTTATTTTCCATTTTTCCAATTTACATAACAATAAGCATTTTTAACAGTACTGTGTCATGTGTCTCTTACAGTTATCTACATTTATTTCTATACATTTTTGTTTCTCTGTTCTAACCAGTTATACCACTTATACCAAACCTCATAAAATTCTGTTTCTTCCTTGCCTTTTATTTCTAATGTGAGCTTATACATCTCGGCACATTCTAATATCTTATGAATAATCCTCTCAATGGCTGGTATATTTTCAAGTTTCTAATATTGGGCATAAACAATTTGTGCTGCTGTTACTATATGTAAAATGATATGTTGGAGTTGCTTCTTTATCTTTTGATTAATTATTCCTAATAAAAATAATTCAGGTTTAAATTCAATTTGTTCTCCTGTTATCTCCTGTAACTATCTCCTTATCTGTTCCCAAGATTTCTTTTCAAGGAGAACATTGGGGCTTATTTTGAACCTTGCTGATAGGATACTAAGCTGGCAGGAATAGCTAACACCATAGATCAGGGCTGTCAAACTTGCAGCTCACAGGCTGGATGCCTTGTTTAGCAAAGAGGAAAAAAGTTGCAATATGTCACGTGACGCTGCTATGATGACCTGAGTTGGACACCCCTGCCCTAGTTGATAGGCTCAAGATCCAGATGGATCTTGACAGACTTGAACACTGGGCCCTATCTAACAAAATGAAACTCAATGTAGAGAAAAGTAAAGTCCTACACTTAGGTAAGAAAAACCAAAAGTATACATATAGATTGGTTGAAACCAGGCTTAATAGCAGTAACTATTGGAGTCTTAGTAGACAACCAGTTAAATATGAGCCAGCAGTGTGCGGCAGCAGAAGTTGAGACTCTAGAAGTGCAGAGAAGAGCAATCTAGATGATTAGGGGACTGGAGGCTAAAACACAATGAACAGTTGCAAGTACTCAGTATGGCTAGCCTAGTGAAGAGGAGGACCAGGGCAGACATGATAGCAGTGTTCCAATATTTGAGGGGCTGCCACAGAGAAGAGGGGGTCAAGCTATTTTCCAAGGCACCCAAAAGCTAGACAAGGAATAATGGATAGAAGCTGATCAAGGAGAGATTCAACCTAGAAGTAAGGAGAAATTTTCTGACAGTGAGAACAATCAATCAGTGGAACAGCTTGCCTTTTGAAGTTGTGGGAGCTTCATCACTGGAGGCTTTCTCTTCTCTTCCCTTCCCTTCCCTCCCCTCCCCTCCCCTCCCCTCCCCTTCCCTTCCATTCCATTCCAATAACCTAATGGAGTAGGGCTGAGGAAATCATCAGCCCAATCCTTCTGTATAACTCACAGCCACCCCTGTGGGTCTGCCACAAATTCAACACGTGCAAAAGTTTACCATATAATAATAAGAATTTGATTGATTTATGTCACGGCCAGATTTATTTCCAACTCATGATGAGAAAAGTACAAAATTCACTCTATGTTTTAAATGATTTTGGCCACCAGAGGGAGCTATTAATTAAGTCCTTGAAAGAAGGCAGAACAATAAATGTTATTTCTGTCCTATTTCTTTAACCACAAAGATCAGAGAATAGTAGTCATAACAATCCATTGGTAATGTATAGTTACCAATTAAAGCTAGACAATCCTCACATGAAGCTGAGATATATAAATCTATTTTTCATTTATTTCTTCAACTTACATAGCCATCCAATTTAAAACAATTGGCAAACCATTTGGGGGAGACATATCCTCATAATGATACTTAGGTATTTGGATAGATAGATAGATAGATAGATAGATAGATAGATAGATAGATAGATAGATAAATAGATAGATAGATAGATAGACAGACAGATAATAGATAGATAGAGTGAGTGAATTTGATTACTATAATTAACTAGTATTATGTGCAGTTTTTAATATGATACAAAGTGCAAACTAAAAAGTACATTTTCTGAAATCAGTAAAATTGTGTAAAATAATTAACTGTAATGCTGTACACGCAGATAATGATACTGAGGAATCTAAATATGAATAAAAAAATTAAATGCTTACAGACTTAATACCAAACTGCCGAGCACGTCTGCGTAAATACACATATAATATGTATGTATAAATATTGCAAGGATGAGTGATCAGTAAAATATAAAGGCCCAAAACATAAGACAATAGATAACACATTGGAAAGGAAAAAAGAAAAGAATTGTGTGCTAATTGGGTCCTAGAAGTTTAGGGAGCAGTTACCTGTGTAAAATAATGTTCCTAAAGAATTTGTACAACTCTAGAGATATATTAAGGTTCCTGTTAAACAACAGGAAGAAAATTAAATCATCAGAATTACTGGGACAACTATTAGCAAGTGGAACTGTAAGTAGAAGACACAAGCCGTTATATAAAGAACATTCTAGAGATACTCATGCTAGAATTTCAGGTTCCTCCAGATCTCTGGGGCCAGTTCATTCTGCAAAAGAAGTATTATTATACATCTCCTCCAAAATTGCAAAGAGCAGTTCATGAAAGTGAGCTACAGAAAAGGCTCTGCAATAAATGGGGAGGTAATCAGCAAATGGAATATTTGCTGATGCGAAAGGTTTCTTATTAATATGTAGCCAGTATCCATGGCTAAATCAGCCCTACGGTACTCTAGAGATGTTTGTTAAACACCTGCTATCACTTACAAGCTAGGCAAGCACAAATCACTTTCATGATTTCCAGGAAGAACATGAAGTGCGTGGTGTGTGCACTTCCAAACCGATAAGGAAGGTAAGTAGATTTCACCCCTGCCCAGGGGCCAATGACCTTGTGGAAGGGGAAATGTATCAAGGGGACTCAACTAATCATTGCCTTTAAATGATCTGATTTAAAGCAATATGGACAGTATTATTTGCAAGCAAACAGTCTCTGCAAATAGTCTCTGATAGTTTCTGGCCACCCTATGCCATCAGATAAAGTTGGTTTGTGCCAAATTCACTAATTAAACAAAGTCATATGTTAGGACTCAGGAAGGAGGCCTTTTCTATCACTATGCCTGCCATCTGGAACAGTATCCCCTCAGAGTTGCTGTGGCTGCTATATTGACTGTTTAAAAACTATTTAAAAATCTGGCTGCTATCTTGACTGCTTAGGAAGGTATCTAAAAGGCTGGCTTTTCCCCTAGGCCAGGGGTCAGCAACCTGCGGCTTTGGAGCTGCATGTGGCTCTTTCACCCCTCTGCTGCGGCTCCCTGTCACTCAAAATATGCGTCACAACCGCCAATGTAAGACACCCGCTGGCACACAATTTATTGAGCTTTTCAACCCCTGGTAGGCCAACCCTAGATAAATCTGAAGTGGTTCGGGAATAACGAGAGGCACAACCAAGCAAGTGACAACAGCTCTTTAATATACAGTGAGACTTCAGCAAAAACTCAGAGGCTGCAGCCCTCCTTATATACAATCCTGGAGGGACTGTCAGCCAATCAGAAACTTAGGTAGGTTTGAAACTCCCACTGAAATGTATCAATACATAACACCCCTCCCCTCCCAGAAGGCACTAACACTCAAATATTTACATAAGTACACACAAAATCTCGCAGGTGCCCTGGACGAGTTCTCGTTCTAGTTGACCTGCGCAGTTCAGTGTTTGGTGGGGCATCGAGTTGGTCAGAGGGACTTTCTGTCTCTCCCGGCTCTGCCAATGGAACCTCCTGGATTTTGTCCGGGGCGTGGTTATCCCCAGTTGGGAGTGGCGACTCGCTGGGGCAGCGCTGGAACTAGGGCTTGTCAGCTAAGTATTCTCTCGAACCCGGGCTTGAGTTAGCTGTTTTGGGAAAGTTGTTGTAGTTAGGTTCGGAGATGTCTAAATTGATGTTTGCTTCGCCGACTATCCTTTTTCTAAGTTGGTCTATGTGGCGCTTCCAGAGTCTGTCTACTCCTACGTCTACTGTGTAAGACTTTGGGCCTGTTATGCCCACTATGGTTCCTGCAACCCATAGGGGTCCGCTAGCATAATTGGGAGCGAACACCGTGGACCCAACCTGGAACTGTCTTAGTCCGGTGGCCTCTCCCTTGAAATTTTCGTGCGAGTAATTAGGGTGAAGCCTGTCTAACACGCACCGAAGCTTCCTGCCCATGAGGAGCTCGGCTGGGCTTCTCCCTGTGGCCGTGCATGGTGTGGCATGCTGGACAGCTAAGAATTGGTCTATCCTGGCCTGCCAGTCCCCGTTATCTAGCCTGGACAATGCTTCTTTGGCCGTTCTTACGAAACGTTCGGCCAATCTGTTAGAAGCTGGATGGAAAGGGGCCGATAGGGCATGGCGGATGCCCAGTCCGGCCAAGTAGCCCTCAAACAGGGTTGCTGTGAATTGAGGGCCGTTGTCAGATACCAGGGTATCCGGTAGGCCATGGGTGGCAAATAGCTTCCTCAGGACTTTGATGACTGCTTCGGCTGTGGTTGAAGGCATTAGAATTATTTCGAGCCATTTTGAAAAGGCATCAACTACAATTAAAAATGTTTGCCCGTGGAAGGGGCCAGCAAAATCAATGTGGATCCTCCCCCATGGCCCTTTTGGTTTCTCCCACTCTCGGATGGGCGCTACCGGGGGATCGGGGTGAGACTCCTGGCAGGGTCTGCACTTCCCCACCCACTCGGAGATGACTCGATCCATGTTGGGCCACCACACATAAGTGCGGGCTAAACTTTTCATTCTGACAATGCCTGGGTGCCCTTCGTGCAGTAATTCTAAGACCCTTGTCCTTAGTTTCGTTGGTACTACCACCCTGTCACCCCACAACAAGCAACCCCCTTGCATAAACAGTTCGTTACGTTTGTTAACATAACCTTGGTACTCCCCACCATCCACTTTGACCGGCCACCCCTTGAGGACCCAACCCATCACAGTACGAATAACAGGGTCTCTAGCAGAGGCTTTTGCCACCTCGCAAGAGGAGATAGGTCCCAAAGTCATAGCGTCCAGCAGAAGGACGGGGGCTTCCGGCGTGGGGTTGGCAAGTAGGTCGGGTAGGGGGCAGCGGCTGAGGGCATCCGCGTGGCCCAAAGTCCGTCTGGGTCAATGGTACGAGTAAGTCGACAGGAAAATGGCCCACCTGGTCAAACATGGGGACAGAGCAGCGGGGGTGGGCCTATCACCGGCCAAAAGTCCCAGCAAGGGCCGGTAGTCAGTCACAAGTTCGAATTGACGGCCATAGAGGTATTCATGGAACTTTTTAACCCCCGCAATTGCAGCCAGAGCCTCTCTGTCCAACTGACTATAGTTCCGCTCTGCGCTTGACAGGGTGCGAGAGTAAAACGCAATAGGTGCCTCTAGGCCATTAGGTAGTCTATGGCCTAGGACGGCACCAACTCCTACGGGGGAGGCGTCACAAACCAATACAAGCGGTAGCGCTGCGTAATATTGTATTAAGAAACTATCTTTGGATAGAAGTCTCTTTACAGCCTCAAAAGCGGCTGCTTGGGCTTTTCCCCAAACCCAAGGTACATTTTTTCCTAAGAGTTTGTGTAGGGGATCTGCAACTATAGCCTTATCCTTCAGAAACATTGAATAGAAATTGAGCAGTCCAAGGAAGGCTTGGAGCTCCGCTTTGGTTTTGGGGGCTGGTGCGTTTTTGATAGCTCTCACTTTGCTTTCGGTGGGGTGGATGCCTGTGCCATCCACCCTGTACCCCAAAAATTCGATGGAGGGGACAGCGATCATGCAGTTATTTTTCTTTAATTTAAGTCCCGTTTCCCTAAATCTGGAAAGGATGTTCCTCACTCTGTCCCCTAGTTGACGTTCATCCTGAGCGCTGATTAAAACGTCGTCAAAATAGGGCACCACCCCCGGGAGCCCTTACAAGAGGCGCTCCATGGTGCTTTGAAAAAGGCCGGTGCGACGCTCACCCCAAACTGGAGCCTGGTGCATTTGAATGCACCCCTATGCGTTACAATTGTCTGTGCCTCTGCCGTGGCGTCGTCGACTGGCAATTGTTGGTAGGCCTGAGCTAGGTCTAATTTGGCAAAAATTTTGCCGGGCCCCAGGAAGTGTAGTAGATGATGCACGATCGGCACCGGATAGGTGCTCGGCTGCAAAGCCTTGTTGATCGTGCACTTGTAGTCGGCGCAAATTCTGATTGAGCCGTCAGATTTAACTGGGGTCACTATGGGGGTCTCCCATTTCACATGGTCAACGGGGACCAACACCCCTTGTTTAATTAATTTGTCCAGTTCCGCATTGATCTTTGGTTTCAATGCAAAAGGCACCCATCTGGCTTTAAGTCTTATTTGGGCTATGTTAGGGTCTAAGTTTAGGGAGATAGGGGTCCCCACATACTTGCAACATGTCCCTGAAGACGTCTTGGAACTCGTTCAGGAGGCTGTCCTTCAGTGACGGCTCGGACATTTGGTGGACACCGGTGAAACCCATGCCAAGGGCTCGGAACCACCCCATACCTAGAAGGCTAGGTAGCTGCTTTGTGACAATAGTCAGCGGCAGGTCTTTTTTGTAGTCTCCGTAGGTGACTCAGAACGTGCCTACGCCTTCGAGGGGGACCCGGTTCCCCTGGTAGTCTAGGATGCGCAGTCTTTGCTTGGATAGCTGGTCCTTCCGGAACGATGGCAGGATGGTCTTCAGGGTCGCCCACGACATTATGGAGACAGCTGATCTGGTGTCGATCTCCATCAAGCATGGCTTGCCGTTGATTTCGACCACCGTGCTGACTTTGTCCTTGATCGCCGTGCTGGCCTGGTCTATGTGTATGCTGCGGCCATCTCGCGATTCAAATTTGCGCCGTTTCTTCGCGCCTCCTTCTCTCATTGGATGCTTCTGGCGCGTTGATTCTGGTTGGCTGCGGCGCTCACGTGGTTGGTGTTTTCTGGGCAGAATAGCTCTACAGACTTGCGCCAAGTGCCCTTTTTTCTCACAACGCCTGCAAATAGCCTCTCTGTATTTGCAGGACAGTCTATCATGGTGCCCCGCCACAGCTGGGGCAGTTTCACCGGGGGCTGCCTGTGTCTTTTCTCTGGTGCTCTGTTCGGAAGACGTCCTCATCTGACTCAGACTCCAAGCTGGATCCGGCGTCTTCCCTGTGCACTGGTGCAGACCTGGAACTGTCTTTGCTGGTCAGCGGACGCTGCAGCGTTTCTGCGGCTTTTGTGGAAGCTTCATGAGCCCTGGCCTCGTCTAGGGCTCCAGCAAGCGTTAAATCAGGCTTGGCGAGCAGGCGCAGTTGTAGCCTAATGTCCCGAATACCACAGATTAGTTGCTCAAGCAACACATCGTCCAAGTCCCTATAGTCACAATGAGTTGCGGCTTTACGCAGGCTCGCCATGTAAGCGCTGACCGGTTCTCCCTCTCGCTGTATGCGCTGTCTGAGTTGGTATCGTTGCACGAACTTGGAGGGCACGGGAGCGTAGTGAGCCCGGAGGGTTGCCATCAGGGTGTCCCAGGAGACGGTCTGGACCGGCGTTGGCTCACAAAGTGACTCTGCCATCTCGAACACGTCCGGTCCGCAGTGGCTTAGGAAGAGGGCTCTCTTCCGATTAGCGGAGAGTCCCTGCATGTCGCTGGCTTCAAGCGAGCACTCAAACCTCGTTAGGTACGAGACCCATTTTTCGCGGGTCGGATCAAAAGGCTTGGGCGGAACGTAGGCAGACATGTTCGGTATGCCTCCTGTAGTTCGCCTCATCACCTAGCTGAAGCTCGTGTTCTCACTGGTTCGCTTCTTGTGGCCTCTATCCCACCTTTGTCGCCAATGAAGTGGTTCAGGAATAACGAGAGGCACAACCAAGCAAGTGACAACAGCTCTTTAATATACAGTGAGACTTCAGCAAAAACTCAGAGGCTGCAGCCCTCCTTATATACAATCCTGGAGGGACTGTCAGCCAATCAGAAACTTAGGCAGGTTTGAAACTCCCGCTGAAATGTATCAATACATAACAAAATCCAAGAAAAGAAAAGTTTCAGAAGAAAACACAACGTTTAATTCAACTACATATGCTAGTTTTATGGCCGCTCAAGAATAGTCAAGCACGGGAAGGGTTTTGTGGCTCCCGGTGTTTTCTTTTCTGTGAGAAACGGGTCCAAATGGCTCTTTGAGTGTTTAAGGTTGCAGACCCTTGCTCTAGGCCTTGGCATAGGTTGAACCTTTTAAAGGATTCTGAATGTTTAAATAGTTCCCCCACCCACCCCTGTTTGGAACATTCATTAGGGGGTTTCTTTGTCACAATTTTTTATTCTGTTTAATATATGCCATACAGTGTCTTCATGGATTTAGGTAGCCCTATCAATATGACCAACAAACAAATTGGACAAATAAACAACTCACCCTTATTACTGAGGAAAGGTATGGCATA
The DNA here is from genome assembly GCA_022577455.1 of Arizona elegans. Lineage (NCBI taxonomy): Eukaryota > Metazoa > Chordata > Lepidosauria > Squamata > Colubridae > Arizona > Arizona elegans. Next base: position 63,632,866 of record JAKOOJ010000008.1, read on the forward strand.
GCAAATTATTCTGGCATACTTTTCTACCAACTCAAAGACTGGAGGAATGCAGATAAATGTGGCCATCTGGAGTTGTACATACAGTAGCATAAACCTCAGAGGAAGTGATGCAATCACAGAAAATATTTTGGTTGGTTTCTATACTGGAGATCTTCTGACTCAGAACGAAATTGGCCTTGAAATGCATAAACAACTCAACTTATTCTAAGCTCTCTTTCTTTCAAAGAAAATTCAAGCACACATATTGACTTGATAGAGCTGGGCTAAACAAACTGCAGGGATCTTTCAAAAACTTTACGTAGCTATGAAATGGCTACCCAATTTTTGCATGATGAAATGAATGTCAGTGTTAAGGATAAACATATCATTTCTGAGACTATGGTAATTATCAGTGTAATGCTGAGTTATACATATATGACCTGGGGCACTGAAAGCAATAAAATGTCAGAGAAATTAAGTTGGTTGAATTAGAATTAGAATAACAGAGTTGGAAGGGACCTTGGAGGTCTTCTAATCCAACCCTCTGCTTAGGCAGGAAACTCTATACTAGTTGTCCAATCACTTCCTAAAAACGTCCAGTGTTGGAGCATTTACAACTTCTGGAGGCAAGTTGTTACACTGATTAATTCCACTGATTAATCACTGATTGATGCAAACAATATACCGTACTTTTCGGAGTATAAGACACCTCCCCCCAAAGGTGAGTGAAAATTGCGGTGTGTCTTATACACCAAATTTTGCTGAAGCCCCGCCCACCCCCCACCCCCCACTCTTCAGCCATTTTCGGTCTCTGCATGCCCCATTTTAGACCTGTTCCAGGCTGCGGGGATTGCCACAGCACATTGCCGTTGATCACCACCTCCGCATGGCCAGCTTGACATCATTCGTATGGTGGCCTGAGCCAGTGGTGGATTTCAAATTTTTTTTACTACTGGTACTGTGGGTGTAGCTTGGTGGACGTGGCATGGCTTGGTGGGTGTGGCTTGGTGGGCGTGGCAGGGGAAGGATACTGTAAAATCTCCATTCCCTTCCCACTCCAGGGGAAGATTACTGCAAAATCCCCATTTTCTCCCCATCAGCTGGGACTTGGGAGGCAGAGAATAGATGGAAGCGGGGCCAGTCAGAATTTTTACTACCGGTTCTCCGAACTACTCAAAATTTCCATTACCGGTTCTCCAGAACTGGTGAGAACCTGCTGAAACCCACCTCTGGCCTGAGCGCTCTGCCAGCAAAAATGGGCTCCTGAGTTCCATTTTCAGCTGTGACAGATTTCTGCAATGAAAATGGAGTTTGGGAGGGCGGTAGGCTACGTTTTCACTGGCAGAGGCATCCCGGGCCGGTCCTTTCCTGTTTCCAGGGTGGTTCCATGGGCCTGATCTAAGCACCCTGCTAACCAAATCTGGCCCCCGAGCCTTGAGTTTGACGCCCATGGCCTAATACATAATTCTGCCTTACCTTTGGCCTGAAAGCAGATATATGCACTGTTATTTACAAGAATTTTGTGAACTGGTTTCTCTTTAATAGTCCATAATCTATCAAGCTGGACAAGATGCCTTTCCTAGTTGAAAAGTTATAATCCTTTTTAATGCCCCAAGCAACATTTTAATAAGCTTTTACTGTTTTTAGGTGTATATTAAAAGCAGAAACACAATAGATGTTTAAACTCTCTCCAGAAAAAAATGCTACTTATCTCATTTTAGCTTTTCTATAATGTTCTCCTGTCTTCTCCTTTCACTCTTAAAATTATACTGTCAATTACTAACACCGCATAGATTGTAAAGGCTGCCAAATCTTGGGAATAACATGCATGACCTAATGTTATGTTCTGGAATTGTTTACTCCTGTTCAGTTCATTGTTGTGAATTTCAAAAGCAGGAAACATGACGTCTGATTATTGAGGAGTATTATATCCCCATGCAATGCCTAATGAGGTCCAAGCTATGCTCGACACCCTACCCTATCTCAGGAGTTAGCACTTTCAAAGCAGATCAGTTAATTATATCTATTCATTAATGTCTCCATCCAGTGGTGGGATTCAATTTTTTTACTTCCGGTTCTGTGGGTGTGGCTTGGTGGGTGTGGCATGGCTTGGTGGGTGTGCCTTGGTGAGTGTGGCAGGGGAAGGATACTGTAAAATCTCCATTCCCTTCTCACTCCAGGGAAAGATTACTGCAAAATCCCCATTTTCTCCCGATCAGCTGGGACTCGGGAGGCAGGGAATAAATGGGGGCGGGGCCAGTCAGAGGTGGTATTTACCGGTTCTCCAAACTAATCAAAATTTCCACTACTCGTTCTCCAGAACTGGTCAGAACCTGCTGAATACCACCTCTGTCTCCATCATAATTAAGGTTCCTTTTCAGAACCAGGTTCAATAACTTATGCTTAGCACTCCTATGTAGGAAATTTAGTCTCTGTGGCTAGTCACTCCTGTCCTTGTGCTGAGGATTCAACTGAGTTTGTCTTTCATGTGCAGTTACATTGTCCATTTTATAACAGTCTCTCAGTTCAGCTTTCATCTGTTGTTGCAGATTTTAGATTGGTCTTGAAGCGGGATTTACTAATCCCAATCAGTTCCTGCCAACAAGTCAAGAGACAAGACCACAGAGATCCAGAGTAAACAGGTTTATTGAGTATTGCTAGCAATAGGCCCAGTGTAGTAACCTGCCAAGGACTGAGCCCCGAACTACGCCCTAAGGCAGATTTTATAGGTTTTGAGATTTGACAGTGCCATAGCATAATTCAGTTCCGCTTATGGATAATACATTGGGCATACAGACAGATAACTCTAAGGGAGATTCACTGGAAAAGTACAAAAGCAGAAGCTCATAGTTTTGTGATACATATTCCATATATGGGTATATTCTACACCTTACCCAATATATTCCAGTAAGTTCTATGAGGCATACAACTTGGTACATCTTGTGGTTACAACGGTTACAACAGAAGATTACAAATGTCAAGTTCCCTTTTAGGCGTACAGATGTAGGAGAAAGGGCCTTATGATTATATCTTTTATATAAGAGTGCAATAAACAGTGTAAATGAGGTTATATACCATTTGATTGAGGGGCTCTCCTTCAGTCTGAGGAATTTTATGTTGACTTTCTTCTATCATGTTCTAACACAGTGTTTCTCAACCTTGGAAGCTTGAAGATGGGTGGACTTCAACTCCCAGAATCCCCCAGCCAGCGCTGCTGGCTGGAGGATTCTGGGAGTTGAAGTCCATCCATCTTCAAGCTACCAAGGTTGAGAAACACTGTTCTAACATATAAAATGTAACCAAGTTTTACACTTACACTGATAATTACGCTTACATTTTTATTTTAATTATTCTTCATGGTTGATTGTAACTTTAACATTTTATAGGATGATTTATGTTTCTATTGTCAATCTTCCTATACATTGAATATTTACTTCTCTTTTTAGATTCAGATACAAATTTTATTGAGGAATTTTAGCTATAATAATACAGGTAGTTCTCGCCTAACAACAGTTCATTTAGTGACTGTTTGAAGATACAACAGCACTGAAAAAAGTGACTTATGACTATTTTTCAGAGTTATGACCTTTGCAGCATCCGCATGATCATGTGATCAAAATTCAGATGCATGGCAACTGTTTCACACTTATGACTATTGCAGTGACCTTCTGACGAGCAAAGTCAATAGGAAAGCTAAGTTCGCTTAACAACTGTGTTACTAACTTAACAACCGCAGTGATTCACTTAACAACTGCGGCCAAAAAAAATTGTAAAATGGGGCAAAATTCATTTAACAAATTTCTCACTTAGCAGTATAAATTTTGGGCTCACCATGGTCATAAGTCGGGGACTACCTGTATCATTACTATATCATTTATTTTGTTTATTCATGTCATATTTGTACATTTAATCTCATTGTACTTTGTATTTTTTTTCCTTTTTGTACATTTGATCCCATTGTATATTGTACTTTTCCCCTTTTTACATTGGTCATACTGATAATAATAAAATTGTCCCTTATCGTCCCTTATCGTACCTTACATGCGTATTTGTACAGACTGTGTGTTCATATATTTTTTAAAAAAAACATGTATTGCACTAAAACATTAAAAAAATTCTTTTAAATTATTACTAAGTTTCAGTTTGTATATTGATTCAAATATTTTTGTTATCACTGTTCAAGGAACCAATAGAAAGGCAAGTCCTGTGTCAGTTCCCCAGTTCCCAAAATCCTTTCCTTCAGAATCACTCCCAAAATGTTTACATTCCTAAAAACATACTGAGCAATACATGAGTAGAATTAATATTTTCCAGTAAATCTTTGCTGCAAAAAATTGAGATCCAGATAAACACGCTTCAAACTGGCAGACTCAGGGGATATAGCAAAATTCATTATTATAGGCATTCTATCACAATGTTATTATTCTTTTAATTAATAAACTGTAATCATGCTTACAAACAATATAGTGAATTCAGAACTTAATTACAAGTAACCAAATATTGACTGAGTTCCTGCATGATAATAAACTGTTCCAAAGTACAGTACATTTAACAACAATTGATAAGCACGGTCCTTGGGAAGACTTTTCCTCTGTAAAAATAATATTATCAGAGGGAGGAAACCAAATGAAACTATCCATTATGAATTCTACTGATTATATCAGGCATAGATTTTCTTCAAGAAATAATCTATATATCCTATGCCTAAGAGGTTTTTGAAAAAAAATGTGTACACCCAATACTGGGGTGATAGGAGGGGTCAAATTATTATATTGCAATTGCCCATAACTTTGCTACTTGCTCCAGTGATAAGGTAGGCGTGGATAGAGCTCGCTGATTCAGAGTTCAAGATACTCTTTAAAGTTTGCCTTTGGCCCGAAGGTGTAATCTGATCGCTGATCCTAGCAGCCTGCTGGCATGATTACAGAGTTGGTATTCAGCAGGTTCTGACCAGTTTTGGAGAACGGGTAGTGGAAATTTTGAGTAGTTCGGAGAACCGGTAAATACCACCTCTGACTGGCCCATCTATTCCCCATCTATTCTCTGCTTTCCGAGTCCCAGCTGATAGGGAGAGAATGGGGATTTTGCAGTAACCTTCCCCTGCCACGCCCATCAAGCCACGCCCACAGAACCAGTAGTAAAAAAATTTGACTCCCACCTCTGCATGATTAAATAACAGAGTCCAAATATATATATCATTGCCAGCATACCAGTAGTAGACAATTTGTAAGCAGAAATTATTTGCCATCACAAGCATGGATTCATGGGGAAGAAAAAGCAATTTAACAGTGTATTTTATTTTATTATTATTTATTTTATTTTATTTCCATGAAGAGGAAAGGAATGTTTATTCACAAATAAATCTGGTGGCGTCAGGACAAGGTATTTGATTACTGACTGCTAAAGAAACATAGAGTGTTGGGATTCTGTTGAATATTTATTTTGTTGCTAAGGCTGAGGTTTCTGGAACTCCCAGAATACAGTATGTGAACTGTATCAAAAATACCCTACACAAACTACATCATAGTTTTGAAAACGACAACATAGTAAACCCTATGTTTGTCCTTCATTTAGTGAAAATAGGTAGAACACAAAAATAACAGAATAACAGAGTTGGAAGGGAACTTGGAGGTCTAGTCCAACCCACTGCTCAGGCAGGAAAAGTTATACTCTTTCAGACAACTACCATTTGATATTACTGCCAAAATTGCATGCTGTAAAACAAACAGAATATCCTTTAGTCCACAGTGCAGTGGTGAAATGTAAAATTTGTTACTACCGGTTCTGTGGACGTGGCTTGGTGGGGGTGGGGGGTAATGTGACTGGGTGGGCGTGGCCAACTTTTTTTTTTTTACTTTTAAAAGCATTTTTTTCTACAACCTTAAGAAAAAAAGCCTCTGATGATCGCACGGCTCAGGTGGGATCGTCAGAGTCTTTTCAAAGCATTTTTTAACCACCTCTTCCGGGAAAGAGGTTGCAGAAAAAAATGCTTTATAAGTCTCTCTGACGATCAGGCAATTCAGCTGGGATCGTCAGAGGCTTTTAAAGGCATTTTTTTTCCTACAACCTGAAGGCTGAAGAGGTTGCAGAAAAAAATGCTTTTAAAAGCCTGTGACGATCTCAGCTGAGCTGCGCGATCATCAGAGCCTTTTTTTTTTTACTTTTAAAAGCATTTTTTCGGCCAAAGAGGTTGTAGAAAAAATGCTTTAAAAAGTAAAAAAAAAAAAAAAAAAAAGCCTCGCGCGGCTCAGCTGGGCATGTGGGGGGGGCAGGGATTTTTGCTACCGGTTCTCTGAACCACCCACCACCATCACTACGGGATCGGGCGATTCGGTCCGAACCGGGAGCATTTCACCTCTGCCACAGTGTTTTTATTCATTTTATTTCCCTCAATAAACATGGAAACAGGATATGCCTTAATACTTGGATTATGAATTAGTGTTTCCACTGAAAAATGACTTTAAATGTCCAATATTCTCTTTCATAATGTAATCATCAGACTTAATATAATTCTGTTCATAGATAATGTTCATTATAACTGCATCTCTTTAGCTAGACTGTTCCTAACACTGGAAAATTCCTATGGATAATTTCCAGTTTAGGCAGCCTCTCTATCCATACAGCATCACAGCAAACTCACACAACATGGAGCTCAACTAGCAAAAATATAGTTTGCTCTTTATTAAACATCAGTAAAAATCAAATGCAGAATAAAAGGGAACCAAAAGGGGTGGGGAGTGGGGTGGGCGGGGCTGAAGGACATGAACAAGAGGGAAGAATAGATGATCTATCTATATATCAAAAAGGCACGGCTCTTTCCAGAGTGTGTAATCAACATGAACGTGGCCTTTGGTTATTCCAGTTTTAATTCTAGCAAAATTGATACGGAAATTTGGACACCAAGCAACATTTTCTTTATACAGCACCATTATAGGATCAATTTGGTGGAATAGAATGATCCTTCCAACTCTTAAAGTAGTTTAATTCAAAGAAGGTAAAGCAGGTGTGTGGAAAAGCAGAAGATCTCTCTAATTACCACTACTTGCAGCTTTCAGAATGTGTTCATTTGCTTAATTAAAACAGGAGTAGAAACATTTTTTGTACCCTGATCTGCAATTGTTGGAAACCCACAGTGTAGTTTTCCCTCTTTTTAAGATAAGGAACACATGAATTGGTCCAAAGATAATTTAAAAACAAGAATGGGTTTATAGAATGCGTTCAACAATAAACCATCATTTAAAAACCACAGTGATTGAGTTTACATAACATGCTAAGACACAAAAAAACTGTATTATGGCTTAATATACAACGTGATTCAGTGCTCTTGTGTCTTTTAATCTGTCTGCTATAACCCGTCCCCCCTTTTAAAGTATGTATTTGTATTAAAATTCCAAGTTTGTCTTCATGAAGACCAAAGGTGGGTTTCAGCAGGTTCTGACCAGTTCTGGAGAACCGGTAGCTGAAATTTTGAGGAGTTTGGAGAACCGGTGGTAAAAATTCTGACTGGCCCCACCCCCATCTATTCTCTGCCTCCCAAGTCCCAGCTGATTGGGAGGAAATGGGGATTTTGCAGTAATCTTTCCCCGGAGAGGGGTGGGAATGGAGATTTTGCAGTATCCTTCCCCTGCCATGCCCACCAAGCCACACCCACCCAGCCACACCATGTCTACCAAGCCATGCTCACAGAACCGGTAGTAAAAAATTTTGAAACCCACCACTGATGAAGACCTCATAGGGTTGTCAGGTGTCCACTATTTGAGCGGACAGTCCACTTTTTTCACATTATGTTCACTATTTTTTTTCACAAAATAGTGGACATTTTTTTTAATCAAAAGCTTTATGATGAAATGGTACGTAATCTAAAGCTGTACACTCTAAGAGAATAAGGATAGGAGAATCACGTTTTGTCTTTTTTTTTCATAAATTAGAATGAGACAAAGATCGAATGCTCATTGCAATAATCACATTTTACACAACAGCGCAAAAATGCATTAAAGCAGTTATCTTTTGATATCGAAAATGTAGTGCTGAAGGTTTTTGCCGAATTTTCGAATTCTGCGAAGAAACGAGAAGAGTTGAAATCATTTTTTGAGTTTTGCGAATCAGAATTCCATGAAGTTTTGCGCCATGTTCCAACACGTTGGTTAAGTTTGTTTAAAGCGTTCGAAAGACTTCTTTTAAACTGGATACCTCTAAAATCGTATTTTATTTCTCTTGGATCTGATGAGTGCCATAAGGTTATCTGGAACCTTATTTTGGATCAGGAAAATGAACTCGCAAAGGACGATGAACCAACAATTTCAGAATTGTATTTATATTTCACGCACTTCTTCATGTCAATAATGCAAGACACCCTACTGAAGCTGGAAAGCAAGAAAATTCTTGCATGTGATCTTCACATTATTATGTATAAACTGTGTGATTCTTTGCAAAAAAAATACGATGAGCAATTTTTTGGAATGAAAGTTTTATTTGCCTTACATAAAAAATATTTGCCTGAGAATGCCGTGCAAAAGTTCAAGAAAGAAGCCATCAACATGTATCAAAGAGCCATTGCGTACCTAGAAAAGTGGTATAATTTCACCGATTCAGTATATGAGACGCTAAGTTGTTTCAATCTAATTGATCGCAATAATCCTCCAACTTTAGAAGAAATGACGAACATCTGGTTATTGTCACCATGGCGAGAAGAACTTCCACCCAACACTCTCTTCGATGAAATTTCTGCCTTAGAAGAAGTTTATGTTCATCTGCAGGGCGATTCATCCCTTGATAAGTGGATGTACTTTTTCAAGAAAGAGCCAGCTCCGAGTTTACTGAAATTGTTCCAGTATTGTGCATCAATTCCGGTATCAAATGCAAACGTTGAACAAATTTTCAGCATCATGGGAAATATGTGGACTGACGAACATAACCGACTGCTTGTATCAGTTCGAAGTGAACTTTGTATATTTTTTAATATTTCTCAACGTTGTACTGAAATTAAAGAATTATTCCTTAAACACAAAGAATTGATCAAAGCTGCGCAGTCAAATAAAAAATACACACGACAGCAAAGTAAAATGTAATTTAATATTTTACATATTATTATAATATATTTGATGTTTTGAATTTTAAGTAAAGTTTTGAAGTGATTATTTTAATACGTGTTAAAATGTTTGTAAGAAAATATATAATTTAATTGTAATTTTTTTTTTTTTTTACTACTTAACACCCCCCCCCCACTTGTCCGCTATTTTTTGGAAGCAGACCTGGCAACCCTAAGACCTCACAATTTCATTTCAGAAAAAGCCAATGCTTCCTCATGTTCCAACGTGATGGGATTTAAATGGGAACCTGAACTGTGCATGCCCAATGATGTATCAGAGAGGCTGCTTTCTTCTGATTTCTGTTTTCCCCTTCTTTGATTCCAGGATTGTATTTTTACTTGTTGTTTTTGCATACTTTTTCACAAAGCCGAGACTCACCACATTTTCTTTTCAGTACTAATATTAATGACCTTTATCTTCTTTTGTATTATTTCAACATCAAAATAAAATATGGGCAGAGAAAGTAGATGTTCATCTATTTTCTTACTTTCTCTCACTGTGCTAGCATATTTTTTTTGCCTTGCCAGCTAGAATATTGTAACTATTTTTTATGGGCGTACAGCAGGGGTGAAATGCTCCCAGTTCGGACCGGATCACCCAATCCGGTAGCGATGACGGCGGGTGGTTCAGAGAACTGGTAGCAAAAATCTCTGCCCACCCCTCATGCCCAGCTGAGCCGCACGAGCTACACGATCATCAGAGGCTTTTTTTTTCTTTTAAAAGCAAAAAAAAAAAAAAAGCTTTTTGTTATGTAAATAGGTTTGTTTGGCGGGAAGTTCGAATTAACTGACCCTCAGCTGATTGGCTGACCACCACAGCTGCAAGGTATATAAAGGGAGCCGGCTCCCCAGGTCAGTTGCTGGAGTCTCACCCTATAATAAAGAGCTGTTGTCACTTACTACTCTGGCTTGCTGCGTCCTCATTCACCCAACATAACATTGGCGATGAAGGTGGGATTTTGAGGCCAGAAGCAGAGGAGAGCTGAAGCCACACGCAAAAGAGCTGAAGCCACACTCAAAGGAGCTGAAGCCACGTTCAGAGAAGGGGACCCGAGACCGCATCTGAATCCAGTCAGGCAAGCGAGCGGAACACAGGAGAATCCCGAAACGATGTCTGCCTACACCCCGCCAGCGCCTTTCGACCCCAAGGAAGAGAAGTGGGAATCCTACATGTCCCGGTTCGAGTGCTTCATGGTGGCAAACGACATGCAAGGGCTACCGGACGTTCGGAAGAAAGCCCTGTTCCTGAGTCACTGCGGGCCAAGGGTCTTCAACACAGCCGAGGCATTGTCGGAGCCGAATTCGGTCCACAACATCTCCTGGTCGACGCTGCAGACCCTGCTGAAAGACCACTATGCGCCAACGCCATCGAAGTACATCCAGCGCTACGACTTCAGGCAACGGCTACAGCAGGAGGGCGAATCGATCAGCGAGTACGTCGCCGCCCTGCGTAAGGCCGCAACCCAATGTGAGTACCGAGACCTGGATGAGATGCTCCTAGAGCAACTAATTTGCGGAGTGAGAGATAGCCGGCTCCAGAGAAGACTGCTTGCAAGGTCAAACCTGACCCTACACATCGCGCTAGACGAGGCCAGGGCGCAAGAGTCGTCAGTAAAGGCCGCAGAGAAACTAAAGAGCTCCCGCCTCACCAGAACAACGCAGAAGACGGCGCCTGTGCACCGAGAGGCCGTAAGCACCGCCAGCGAGGGGGAGTCTGAAGAAGAGGTCTACCGCACCGAGCAGCCCCGCACAGCCCGCAGAGAGCCCAGAGACGGATGCGCCAGCTGCGGAGGGTCCCACTCACGACAAAACTGTAAGTTCAGGGATGCCGTTTGCCGTTCCTGTGAGAAGAGGGGCCACATCGCTAGAGTCTGTAGGTCGAAAACACACCAGAGCTACAGACCACGTGGCCAAACGGCCCAATCCGAGACGGCGCCACACCGAAGGCCCAACAGGGATGCCGGAAACCGGAAGGGCGCAAAATTTGAAGACGCTGGGGCCTACACCATTCGCATCGCACGGACCTGCACCTCGCCCGGAGAAAAGACCTACACCACGGTCGAGATCGAGGGACGGGAGTGCCAGATGGAGATCGACACGGGATCGCCGATATCCATCATGTCTTGGGAAACCCTAAAGAGAGTCATCCCCAGCGCACACAAGCGACAGCTCCAGCCACAGCTTCGCAGACTGAAGGATTACCAAGGGAACCGCATACCCGTCGAAGGCAGAGGCGAGTTCCAAGTCCAGTACGGGGAGTTTACCGAGAAACTGCCCCTCACCATCGTCAGCGACAACCTTCCCAGCCTCCTGGGCATGGACTGGTTTAGAGCCCTAGGCATGGGATTCACCGGAGTAAGGAACGTTCGAAGCACCCTGAAGGAAGACCTGATGCAGGAGTTCCAGGACGTGTTCGACGAAAGGCTTGGCAAGTATGTGGGGACCCCGATTTCATTTAATCTAGACCCCAACATCGCACCCATCCGTTTAAAGCCCAGGCGGGTACCATTTGCCGGCATTAAAAAACTACTATCAGCTGAAAGCTTCTTAATTCAATACAACGCAACGCTCCCCCTTGTCCTAGCATGTGACGCGTCCCCGTTCGGGGTGGGAGCCGTCCTGAGCCATAGACTCCCAAATGGCCTGGAAGCGCCCATCGCATATTACTCCCGAACTCTATCAAGTGCCGAGCGAAATTACAGCCAGCTCGACAAGGAGGCCCTCGCCGCCGTTTCGGGAGTAAAGAAATTCCACGAGTACTTGTTTGGGAGGGATTTTGAGCTAATCACAGACCATCGACCACTCCTGGGTCTCCTCGCGGGAGATCGACCAACCCCGGCAGCACTGTCGCCCAGGATGACACGCTGGGCCATCTTCCTCGCAGCATACTCCTATCGCCTGGTACATCGACCAGGGGCGAACATGGGCAACGCGGATGCACTCAGCCGATGCCCACTACCCGACAGCCTAGAAGACCCCACACCCGGCATCCCCATCCTGCTGATAGACGTTTTGACTCTGGGCCCATAACATCAGCCGAGGTTGCAAGAGCCTCAACCAAGGACCACGTGATCCGGACAGTCGCAAGTTGGGTCATGAGGGGGTGGCCGGAAAAGATTGGGAGCGGGGAATTTAAACCGTTCGCGGGAAAACGAGATGAATTGACAATGCAAGGGGGTTGTTTACTATGGGGCGATCGGGTTGTTATTCCCTCATGCTTAAGGGAAAAAGTTTTAACGTTGTTGCATGAGGGGCACCCTGGGATTGTGAGAATGAAGGGGCTAGCCAGGAGCTACGTCTGGTGGCCCAGCATGGATGCAGACATTACAGAGTGGGTGGGGAGATGTCAGCCCTGCCAAGAGTCCAGATCAGACCCGCCAACGGCACCCGTGAGGGAGTGGGAAAGGCCCCAGGGACCCTGGTCCAGAATACATATTGACTTTGCAGGCCCATTCCATGGACAGACCTTCATGGTCGTCGTAGACGCATTCTCCAAATGGCTGGAGATCAAGCTAATGAAGGCCACTACCACCGACGCAACCATCAGAGAGCTAAGACAATTATTCGCCACACATGGGTTACCGGACATCCTAGTGTCAGATAACGGGCCACAGTTCACCGCAACACAGTTCGAGGGGTACTTAGCGGGACTTGGGATCAGACATGTCCTTTCTGCCCCGTTTCACCCGGCTAGTAACGGACAGGCGGAGAGATTTGTGAGGTCAGCAAAGGAGGCCCTCTCACGCTTAAGCCCCGGAGACTGGCAGGAAAGGGTAGACAAATTCTTAATAGCCCAGCACTCCACACCCTGTACAGCCACAGGCCGAAGTCCGGCCGAACTACTAATGGGGCAGAAACTCCGGGGAATACTAGACAGACTCAACCCCAACTACTCCCCAGAGGTCTTCAAGGGGGGGAGAGGAAACTTAGAGAGTTCACCATAGGAACACCGGTACATGCTAGAAACTATGGACAGGGCCCACTCTGGGAGGCCGGAACAATCACAGAAATCACAGGCCCCAAGTCATACAGGGTAGACATGGGGGACGGGAGAGTTTGGCACAGGCACGTGGACCAATTAAGAAAAAGAGTAACCACAGACACCGAAGATACATTAGACGACCCCATCTCCGACCACGACTACCAACCAGAAGCACAAACCACTAGCCCGAGTAGAGCGGAGGACTTAGCTGAGGACTCTGGTATCCAGCGCCGCCCCGTCGAGGTAGTCCCAACAGCCGGAGAAGTTGCCGCCCACGAGGAGGTCCCGGAGGCCTCATTGGCGGAGCAGGGAGAAACAGAAAGTCCCTCCGACCTGCTTAATGCCGCCCCTCCGACTGAACTGCGCAGGTCAGCTAGGACTCGCACACGCCCTAGTCACCTGAGAGACTATATATGCAAATAACACCCCAAGTGACTTCTGGGAGGGGAGGAGTGTTATGTAAATAGGTTTGTTTGGCGGGAAGTTCGAATTAACTGACCCTCAGCTGATTGGCTGACCACCACAGCTGCAAGGTATATAAAGGGAGCCGGCTCCCCAGGTCAGTTGCTGGAGTCTCACCCTATAATAAAGAGCTGTTGTCACTTACTACTCTGGCTTGCTGCGTCCTCATTCACCCAACATAACACTTTTAAAGGAAAACGAAAGCCTCTGACAATCAGGCAACTCAGCTGAGATCGTCAGAGCCCTTTAAAAGCATTTTTTCTACAACCTCTTCGGCTGAAGAAATTGTAGAAAAAATGCTTTTAAAAGTAAAACAAAAAAAAAAGTTGGCCATGCCCACCCAGTCACATTACCCCCTCCCCACCAAGCCACGACCTCAGAACAGGTAGTAATAAATTTTACATTTCACCACTGGCATACAGATACACCCATAATGCTTCTATCAGCAAAACAGTATTTCACTTTCTTGGAAAACAGCATGACTGTATCAGTTTATGTGACTTAGAATAAAATTTTGTATTACTGAACTAATAGCTAACACCTGGTGGTTAATGAAAACTTGCTATTTGTCAAAATCATACTCAAATATCTCTTAGTTTCTCAACTTAGACCAATCTACCTACAAGATTGGAGTTATGAGGATATAGTAAGAGGAGACACACAACATCTTGAGATCAGAAAGGATAAGCTGAATAAAAGGTAGGTAGAAAGATACGATGGGCTAGGAAAAAGGCAAGAAAAAGGCACCCACCAAAAAATGTTCAGTGACAGCATTATAGTTAAACTTTCCGTTTTTGCCCATTGTATAATTTATGACAACTTTTTCTCAGAATGTAAACTGTAATGTAATAGATTCAATTAATATATCCTATTAAAAGGCCATGATATAAAAGCACTATTTATTTGTGCATAAATCAAGAAATCAAAACATATGTCCCAGGCAACATTATACTCCTTTCAGATTTATTTTGGAATTTGCAGTTATTTTCCATGGAGATGTTCTGACTAAAGCCATCATTTGGAAAAGCTGAGTAACAGGAAGATGTTCTCACTTGTGAAAACAAATTTATTTCAATTTTGTGGCACTAAAGAGAAATCCCTTCTTCTGCAGAAAGCTGTATTATTATTATTCTTTTGCAGAACTGCCCTGACTGGCTGTATATGATCAAGGAATGGCTGTCACCAGCACCTGAGAGGTCTATTGGAGAAGGCAACTGGCTAATTTCTATATAAAAACAAATTTTGCATTAAAAACAAGATCTGTTTTAGGAGGCTGCTCTATGCTCCGCAGATTTCTTTAGCAGTTCCAATACTGTACAGGACAGTTATGAACAGTCTTAGATGTTTCAATGCAGGTTCCCCAGGCTCCAAATGCTGCCAAATCAGGTGGACTGCAAATCCCCTATTCTCTAGCCCAGTGATGGCTAACTATTTTGTCGTTGCGTTCCAAAAGCAGGAATTGCGGGGGGGAATCGTGCACGGGCATGCCCACACCCATAATTCAATGTGCCCCACCTCACCATGCATTCACGCTTGACCCCACCTGCACTCCCCCCATTTTTGGCACAGTGAGTCTGGTAGGCCTGTTTTTTGCTCTCCCCAGGTTCCAGAGGCTTTCTTGGAGCCTGGGGAGGGTGAAAACGGCCTTTCCCCACCCACGGAGGCCCTCCGGAGACCAGAAACAGCCTTTTCCCCGACTTCTGGTGGGCCCAGAAGGCCCAAAAATCAGGTGGCCGGCACGCACATGTGCGCTGGAGCTGAACTAGGGCAATGCTTGTGTGCCCACAGATATGGCTCGACGTGCTACCTGTGGCACGCATGCCATAGGTTTGC
The DNA here is from genome assembly GCA_022577455.1 of Arizona elegans. Taxonomy (NCBI): domain Eukaryota; kingdom Metazoa; phylum Chordata; class Lepidosauria; order Squamata; family Colubridae; genus Arizona; species Arizona elegans. The sequence continues at coordinate 63,648,210 of JAKOOJ010000008.1, forward strand.
CATCACGGCTCTAGCCAGTTTTATTGAGGAAGGCTGTCTTTATATAATGTAGATTATGTATGAATTAATTTATTACACTGTATTAGCCTTATTCGGAAAACATATATGATAGCTCATACAGCAGGGATTTAGCCCATTGGATTCCCACTAATTTGTAATGTAATTTGGTTTTATGCTAGTGCAGTGTTTATATCTACTCAAATGTGGCTATTCAACAAACCATGAGTAAAAAAAGCCCATGGCTCAAGGCATATTGGTTATGTCTACGTGTCTATTTGATTTGGCCAATTTGTCAAGAGTGCCAGGCTGCCAGGAATTCTGTAGCATTTTTAGACTTGGCTTGGTCTAGGATGGTCATGGTTTCCCAGTTGAAATTATGGTCAAGTCTGTCCATCTGTTGTGAAATGATGGTCAAGTCTGTCCATCTATTGTGAAATTAAAGAGTATTCATCATGTCTTTGGAGTGCTAGTTGGTGTTCATGGGTTCTGGCATTCTGCCAGTCTTCTGCCTGTTTGTCCTATGTAGTGGCTATTGCAATCCTTGCATTGTATACTATAGTTGACCCCTGTATTTTCTTCTGGGTCTGCTTGGTCTTTTGATATTCTTGGGATGTTTTGGAGGGCTTCAGTTGTCTTTTGTGCTGCACTGATGCCATGTGGTTGTAATAATCTGGATGGACTCACATGCTGGCACACAGAGAAGAGGATACTCTGGTAGGAATTTGTTTGAAATACATTGTTTCTAATACCACACATCTATTTCTCATTAGTAACTAAATTCCATTCCAACAACTTGCTTGTTAAGTGACCTAGTGGCTAAATGACACACACACACACACACACACACACACACACACACACACTGAGAGAGATATTGCAAACATAGCTGGTTGCTACTCTCTTGTTCAGATAGAGTTGTCTCACATACTTATGATAGCCTTGTTCTTGCTCTGGCATCTCTGGTTTTCAAGCACCAGAAATGAGATTTTAAATACATGAATTGGTTGGGAAAAAAAATTATCATTGTTTATAACCGTCACATTTCCAAATGGTCACTAACCGAGGTAGTCACTAAATGCAGAGCGGGTAATACATCTGTAGATTGTATATATTAAAATACATGTCTTACCATTTAAAATAAACCATTTAAAACAATAAAAATATATAAAATGCATAAGCCAGACCACTGTATGATGTTTCAGCAGGGTGACAATTAATCCATCCCTTGTGCAATCACCTTTCTTAGTTCTGAAATCTGCTTGACGAGCACATGGGAAGGGGGAAAATGCCCAAATTACTCACTCAAATCTTAGCCTGGGAAAGGGAGAATATCACATACATCCTTGTAAACAATTTGGAGAAAGGTAGAATATGTATGTCAGTGGTGACGAACCTTTTACTCACCAAGTGCCGAACAGGTACGCACTTTGCACGCTTTGCGCATGTGTGCACTATCCATGCTAACATGCGACTCCTCCCCATGCACTGCGTGCACAACCACACCATCTGCGCATGCATGTGGCTTTTGCACACGCAACCACACCATCTGTGCATGCATATGGCTTTTGCACACGCAACCACACCATCTGCACATGCATGTGGCTTTTGCACACGCAACCACACCATCTGCGCATGCATGTGGCTTTTGTACACGCAACCACACCATCTGCGCATGCACATGGCTTTCACACGGCTCCCCCGTCTGCTGCGCACACAATTGCACCAACTGCTCATGTGCACAGGTTTCACGCGGCTCCCATGCGTTGCACATGCAATCTCACCATCTACGCATGCGTGCAGCTTTCGTGCACACAATACATGCGCACAAACACTATCTGTGCATGTGCCCGCTGTGCACAAGTACTCACGCTGCATACGCAAACACACGCGCATGTGCAAAAGAGCTCCGAAGATCAACTGGGTCCCCTGAATTGCACGCATGTGCATCAGAGGCCCGAATACCAGCTGGGGCGCGCACGCATGTGCAGCTGTAGGTAAGTTGGGCGACAGCTTGTGTGCTCGGAAGGATGGCTCTGTGTGTCACCCCAGACACATGTTCCATAGGTTCGCTATCACAGGTGTATGTCATATAAGTCTATTATTGATTAATATATAATGTGAAATGTGAAATAAGATTGATGCATTTTTAGCTCTTCCTGTGACAGAGAAGACGCCCATAGAAATATAAGCAGTGGGATTAGACTCTTGGCCCATCTAGCCAAGAGTGAGTGGCCAACCAACTACACAAAGAAACTAACTAGTTTCCCACCAGATAGCCTTTGAATCTTCCTTTGAATCTTGAATTATTAGACTGGTGTCTAATAATTACACACAGAGTGTGGTATGATTAGATGATCCTGTTGATTATTACAATGATCACCAGGCAGATCTATGTGGAACATTTTCTCAAATATCCTGCCTCAAGCTATTTAGAGCCTTCTAGAATCTATTAAAAAATTAAATATGGCCTAGTAGCAAATGGCTAGCCAATGCGTCTCTTTCAGTGATGATGGCATATTGCTATGGCTGGCTTAGTCATTGTATCAATGCAGGTTCCATATTATATAGGAAAGCCTCACATACCACATTAATCAAAATGTGAGGTTACCAATGCATGAATCACTATGATGACCTTATTCCTGTTTTAATCAGTTAAAATATTACACAATGGGATAATATTAATTTAAAAATAACGTAAATCCATTTTCTAGGTAACCTTGGTTGTCCTAACAGTTTTACCTTGAATCAATTCCTATGTGTGAAAATCATTTTTAAAACTTGTGCAGGATTAACATTTCATTTACTGCAGCATGCTTGGTAATTTACCCAAGCATTTGCTGTTTCGCCCAACTGATCTAGATGCCATGGCTACTGCTGTCTTACAGAAGGAGTTAATTGTAGCCTCTACAGTAATCTAGTAATTTACAGGAACTTAAAGATTAAATAATTAATATATATATAATTAATATATAATAAAAGATAAAATTAATATATATATTTAATATATTTTAATATATATTTTTTGTATACAAAGAACAATTTAGAGACTGCCCAATTTCATTAGCTTAAAGTTAACTTAAAGTTAAAAAAGAATACAAACTTAAAGTTAAAAAAGAATACAAAAAAAAAAACAAAACCCCAGAAAAGAAGTGGGTGGTCAGATGACAAACATATAAACAAAAAAAACCGTTTAACAAGGGCTTAGTTTTCACCCTACATAAAGACTAGGAAAATAGCCAGACCTTTAAGAGCTGCCTGAATATTATCAGGGTAAATGATCAAGATCTCTAGGATGATATTATTTTAGAGGCAGACAATGCAACTGCTACAGCACATTTCCTTGGCCTACTAGATGATATCACCTGAAGCATGACCACTCTCACCAGACTGACAGAAGCAACTGGAGACATGAAGTTCCTCAAATAACCAGGTCTATACCAGGAAGTCCCTTTATAAATTATAACTAGCACATCTGAAAGCTAAATGGCCGCAAGTGCAGCTCATGTAACAACGGGATCACATAGCCATCACTGCCTGTATCACTACATTCTCAACAGTAGCTCTTCAATGGTATTCAAGGTCTAGCCCTTTTAGACTGCCTTACAGTAATCCATGAAATGTCAAAGATGTGAGATTGTGAGTCTCAAGAACCTCTTGGTCAAGGAAAGGGCACAACAGATGTACCAGTGCCACCCTTCTACAGCTGCCACTTCAGTGTTGGGTTGCCCCCAGTTCCCACCGGTTCTATAGAACCAGTAGTAAAATCGGCGGGAGGCTCTGCCCACTAACCCCGACATTATCAAAATGCTTCTATGCATGCGCAGAAGAGCACACGCGCACATGAGCAAAGCAAGTGAGCGAGCACGGCCCCACTGCGAACTGGTAGTAAAGATAAGTAGAATCCACCCCTGTGTCACTTGCACTTCATGCAGAAACTGTGAGTCCAAGATTACCCGTTCAGTTTCAAATGAAGAAGTACAATCACATCCAAAATCAATGACAGAAAACTTTCAGCATGGAGGCTGGTTGAAATAATTATTACACAAATTTTTGATGGAGTATCTTTTTGTTAGCAATGCTCTGTTTGCAACATGATTTTTCAGGCCTTTTGCCTTATGTTTTCTTAGCATAACTGATTTTGACGTTTTATTATGTTGTTAGTGATTAGAAGTATGTGTTGCAATATTTTCAGGATCAGACTCAATAATTAAAGTAAGGATAGTATGTTTAAATAAAGCTCTGTTTAATCACAGATGGCATTCTATATTCACTGAATATTCACAAATAGAAGCACTGAAAAATGGCATACAGCTCCTTATATATACAAGGGGAGGAGCTAGATATGGGAGTGGTTAGACATACATACATTAAGCAATGGAAATAAGTTAACCCTTGATATACTGTACAGATACTATTTACATGATGGAGAATAAAGCATTTACTTGTGACAAATCCCCCTCTAAATGCTGATTCGACATATGAGAATAATTACATTCAGATTCAGAACAATATAAAACTTGTAGCTTGGTAGTTAAGTATTTGTGTTGTTTAGAAGGTAAAGGTTTTGTCAAGATGTCAGCTATTTGCTCTGATGTTTCACAATGAATAGCTTTAATAAATCCGTCTTGTGATAATTGCCTTACATGTTTGAATTTTATATCTATATGTCTAGATCGCTGTCCAATAGCATCAGATCTAGATATTTCGATGGCAGCTTTGTTATCTTCATGTATGATATAAGGCAATGAAGGTTTTTTCCAAATATTAGACAATAAATCATTAAACCATACTAGGTTATTTGATGCTTTAGACAGACAAACATATTCTGCCTCAGTAGTTGATGTAGCTACCAAATCTTGCTTACCAGTGTACCAGTAAACTGGGCAGCCGTTAAGGAAAAATATATAGCCAGATGTACTTTTTCTACAAGTGACATCACCAGCCCAATCTGCATCTGCATAACATGTGAGAATGGGTTCATTTGTATTATTGGGTTCTAATAACAAGCAGAAGTCTAAGCTATTTTTTAAGTATCTTAATATCCTCTTGACAGCTTCCCAATGGTATGATAATGGTTTACTGACATGTCTGGATAATATGTTAAGGGGTAAAGCAATATCAGGTCTAGTCCAGTTAGAGATATAGAGAAGAGAGCCGATAACAGACCTATACAATGTGTTATCTTTAAATTCTGGAGATGACTCATCAGTGTTTCTTAGAAAATCAGTCTGCATGGGAGTATCACATGGTTTGGCATCATTTAGGTTACATTTGTTTAAGAGTTCTATAATTTTATCCCTTTGGGAAAGTTTGAATCCCTTCTTTGTTTTGCTGATTTGAACACCAAGATATTTGTTTACTTTCCCTAATGATTTTAAGGAAAAGTGTTCATTGAGTTTTGTTACAAAAGTTTCTCTCCTTTTTGTATCTTTGCCTATATATAGAATATCATCAACATAAATCAATACAAATTCTGGAGAATTACCTTCACTCTTAACAAAGAAACAATTGTCAGCAGTAGTGGCAACAAAGTTCATAGTTTTAAGTACTTTGACTAAACATTCATACCATCGCTTGCCAGATTGTTTCAATCCTTATAGACTTTTGTTTAATAGCCATATATCATTTTTGTTTATATATTGACTATGAGGAGCTCTTACATATATATCTTTATCTAATTTGGCATGTAAATATGCAGTTTGTATATCATATTGAAATACCTCGAGATTAAGTGCTGATGCTATAACTAGAGCTGTTTTAACACTCTCAGTTCTTACAGTAGGAGAGTAAGTGTCTGTATAATCCTCAGGATATTTTTGAGCATAACCTTGTGCGACTAGTCTGGCTTTATACAGTGTGTTACCTCCTTCCAAATTCTTAATTTTATATATCCACCTGGTACCAATAATAGTCTTATCCCTTGGGGCTTGTGTGGGTGTAAAAACATTCAATTCTTGTAAGCTATTCATCTCCTTGGTCATTGCTGATTCCCACTTTTCTCTTTCTTTGGGGGGAAGTTTCAGCACTTCTTCATAAGTGTTTGGTGTTACTATTTCTCCATTCATACACATTACATAATCTTTGTATTTATTAGGCACCTGATTTCTGTTACTTCTGGTTGTTCTCACTGGTATACTATCGTTGTCATGTAAATACCTTGCTTCCTTTTTTGTTACTGAATCAGTTTTTATTTTGTGTTGACTATTTGTCCATGTTCTAACTTTGTTTTTGCGTGTGCTGTTATTGTTTTTCTTTTCAATATTCTTATTTTGATGTTCAGTGTCTGAATTGGTGTTTGGGAATATTTCATTAAGGTGTATTTTGGACCAATTGGCCTGTTCATGAAATACTGCTGTTCTTGAAATTATGAATCTGTTATTGTTATCAATAAATCTGTATCCTTTTGTGCCTGTTTTGTATCCCATGAATTTAAGTCTTCTGGATACGTTTTCACCTTTACGCCTTAATTGTTTAGGTATATGTACGTCTGCAGTGACTCCAAATATATGCATGCGTGTTAACTTAGGTTTCCTACCGTACATCACTTCATATGGTGTTTTATTCACTATGCTGGACCAAGTCCTATTTTGGGTGTAATTGGAAAATTGTAAAGCTTCTGACCAGAATTGTTTACCTAAACCAGCATCTTCTAATGTGGATCTAATCATGGTTTGTAGTGTCGAGTTCTTTCTCTCTACCACTCCGTTCTAGAATGCAGAGAAAGGACTAGATGTGTAATGCAACATCCCTTTATCTTTTAGCCATCGTGAGAATTCGTTTGACATGAACTCACATCCTCTATCTGTCATAATTTGTTTTATTCTAATGTTGTGTTGTGTCTCTATGCGTTTGTAAAATTCTTTGAATTTCTGAAATGTTTCATCCTTATGTCTTAATGTGTAGACAAACCCATAACGACTATAGTCATCCACAATGGTTAGAAAATAGCGTTTTTTATATGTGATTGATGGTGTCAATGGGCCAACTAAGTCCATGTGTACTAATTCAAAGATTTGTTTGGTTGACCTGGTTGATTTTTTGGGCCTGGGGCTAGTTTTGAGTTTTGTGGATTTACACACTGAGCATTCTAGATAGTTTTTACAGTTTTTTATTTTAACACCATCAGCATGTTCAATCATTTTTTGTACTACAGGAAAACTAGCATGTCCTAATTTTCTATGTAAGATATGAGCACATTCATCATGAATAGGTTTGCCTATATTAGGTCTTTTATCATTGGATGAGTTTTTGTCGCTATGAACTACCTCATGTTCCTCATTATCACTATTACTATTTTCTTCGTTATTTATGTCATTGTCATCCTCTATGTTGGAATCAATATTGTGTAAACATCTTTCATTTGTTATTAAGTAAGGTAAGCATCCTTTTATAATGACAGTACCTATGCTTGTTTCATTTTTCTTTAAAGCTGCATTCCCTTTTGAAAAGAATATGTTTATGCCAGATTCTCTGCTTAGTTTTATTGCACTAAGTATGTTATGAGGTATTTCAGGTATTAACAATACCCCCTCTATTTTTCCTAGGCCAGGTAAGATTATATTTCCTCTACCTATGACTTGGACCTTCTCTTGATTAGCTACTTTGATTACAAATTTATCTTCAACAAACGAAGATAATATATTTTTGTTGTGTGTAGTGTGATTTGTTGCACCAGAGTCAATGAGCCAATCATTATCTTCTGGTCTATGTATGTTGTTGTTGTTGTGTTTGTTCAGTCCATTCAATGAACCAGATTTTCTATCTCTTGAATCATCTCTACCCACTCTATGTTCCTTATAGATGGGTGGACTTCTATATCTATGTCTGTCAGTGGATGACTGTCTGTTGTGATATCTATCTCTATGATCTGTCCTATGTTTATCTCTGAGGAATTTAGGACAATCTCTTCTATTATGTTCCTTGGACCCACAATTATGGCATTTGATTGGTTCATGGTACCTTTCTTGAAATGCCACTTTCTTATATTGTTTATGCTCTATGTGATTATTATAATGATTTCTTCTCGAATTGTCTTCAGCTATCAACCTATTAGAAAGGTTTTCTATGGATAAATACCCTAAATTGATTGTATCTAAATGGGATATATAATTATTCCAAGATGGGTCTAATGAATTGATAATAACACTTTTCATTGTTTGATCTGAAATTATTTCTCCTCTTAGTTGTAATTCTGCTCTGACTTTGTTTAAGTATATTAAATGTTCACTTATGGTGACCCCAGATTTTAACCTGGCTGAAAAGAAATCCTTAGACATTCTTGTTGTAGTGGCTACACTATCACTGTGAAACAGCTTAAACATGCATTGAACAATTTCTGATACAGTTAGATTTGACTTAATACTATGATATATAGCAGGAGATATACTGGATATTAGTAAGAAAAATGCTCTATGGTGTAGGCAGTCCAATCTTAAAGTCCAAGGTCTTTTTGGAGGGTTAGTAATGAAAAACAATAAATTTTCTTTCATAAAGACAACTTGGAGCTGTTGGCACCACTCTTGTAAATTAACACCATCTACCCTCAGTTTTGGGAAATCATTGGGTAAATTCCCAATGTTGTTAGCTCCATTACTTACAACTGGAGGAAGTCCATGGTCTTCTAAGTGTTGGTAACCGCAGAATGGCATGGGGATGCTAGCGACGACTTTAAATGGCAGTCTCTGTCTTTCTCTTGCTTTGAAGCTGTCTGTGTAGCTTTGCACATGCGCATTGTCCATTTCGTTCCTGAAGTCATGGTGAAAGGTTCTCGTCGCTGCAGCTCCCTCGCATTGTTCTTCTTCGGAAGACTTGGTCTCTGGTTCAGCCTTGGGAGTCCTGGTGGCGATGGGAGTCTTTTTATAGAGAGGGGCTCCTCCGGGTGCCGTCGGCCAAACAATGTCGACTGGCGGCCCCCAGGGGGAGAGCCTTCTCTGTGGGGGCACCTACGATCTGGAACGAGCTCCCCCCGGAGATACGGAGGATCCCGGATCTGCATACCTTCCGTCGCGCGCTTAAGACCTTTCTATTTCACCAAGCCGGCCTGACCTAAGTTTTTTTTCCCCTTTTTAAATGGAAATTTTAAATTTGGTTTTAAATTATTAGGGTTTTAATCTGTTCAGCCAAATTATTTAATTTCGTTTTAATGTATTTTAAATTTTGTATTTATATGTTTTATTCCATGGCTGTTCACCGCCCTGAGTCCTTCGGGAGTAGGGCGGTATACAAATTTAATAAATAAATAAATAAATAAATAAATATTGAGAGCGCTGGTCTCTGGAATTGTTTGCGGCGTAGGTTGGTATCTGCAGGGCTCTCTGGGTTCAGGCGTCGATGCTTTCGCTGTTTGCATAGAGGCGTGCGATCTTCGGGAAGTTCGTTTACTCACTGTTCTTCCTTTTGTTTTTTTACTGCAGTTTTTCGCTGATTCTTTAGTTATTTTCAATTTTGACCCAAAAGTTGCAAAAAGCATTTTCATTGCAGACTCTACTTGATTTTCTATTGATTCTTCTTCAGTCTCTGTGTCAGACTCTTCTGATGTATGGATCTTTTCTCTTTTGTTTTTTGCATCAAGTAAGTCCTTTCGCGCCAGATATTTTGAATCTTGTCTTCTGATTGGCTTTTCATCGCTTAGACTGAAGGTTCGTTGAAACCAAGATGACTGCCATTCAAAATTTTGCGCGGGACCGTTGTTCTTCTCCTTCGTTGCATTTTTGTCTGTAGACAAATCGCTCACCTTTTTTGAGTCTTTATTTTCATCTGTAACAATGTGCTTTTCTCTCGCTGCTCCGCTTTTTTTCAGTAAGTCTTGGAGGTTTGCGATGAGGTTTTCATCGTTCTTTTGATCTTTTAAAAGTTTTAGTATTTCTGACCTGAGTTTGTTATTTTCTATTTCGTTTTCTTTTTGATCATTGTTCTCATCTATTATTTCTTCGTTGTCTGTAGTACAGTCTTCAGATTCTCTCGATATTTCAGTTGCGTATTCATCAATTATTTCTTGTTCTGCTTCCATTTCTTTAGTATATGCCCTGGTGTTGGGTCTTATTTTTTTGCTTTTTGATTTTTCTCTCTCAGACATTGTTGAATTTTTTATTGAGTCAATTAACCATCCTCTGCTACCAAATTGTTGCAATATTTTCAGGATCAGACTCAATAATTAAAGTAAGGATAGTATGTTTAAATAAAGCTCTGTTTAATCACAGATGGCATTCTATATTCACTGAATATTCACAAATAGAAGCACTGAAAAATGGCATACAGCTCCTTATATCTACAAGGGGAGGAGCTAGTTATGGGAGTGGTTAGACATACATACATTAAGCAATGGAAATAAGTTAACCCTTGATATACTGTACAGATACATGATGGAGAATAAAGCATTTACTTGTGACAGTATGCATATATATTTTTCTCTAAATTAGACTCATGGGATTTAAAAAACAAAATAAAACAGTGAGAGCAACATCATCCAGCACAAACTGACTGTTTCCTGGATTAGGAACCAGTTGCTCATAGGAGACCACGCTTACAAGAATTCAAACTTAGTTTATTGGCATCTTTCCAGTTCACCATTAAATCCAGACACCATCCAAAGACCTGCATGGATACTCTCCTGATTTAGATTTAGTAATGTGAAAAATAAAGCTGTATGTCTATAACAGGGGTGTCAAACTCAAGGCCCGGGGGCCGGATCTGGCCCTCGGGGTTTTTAGATCTGGCCTTCAGGGCTGCCCTGGAAACAGTAAAGGACTGGCCCGCAGTGCCTCTGCCAGCGAAAATGTAGCTTGCGAAGGCTGTGGGCAGCCCTTCTGAGCTCTGTTTTCGCTGGCAGAGGTTGCAGGAGGCCACTGCAACCGAAAATGGAGCTCAGGAGCCCGTTTTAGCTGGCAGAATGCTCAGGCCACCACAGGCACCCTGACATGAGTGATGTCGAGCTGGCCACGCCCACCCCAGCCACGCTCACCCCGGCCCCCTAAGGTCAAATACATCCTTGATGTGGCCTCAATGAAATCGAGTTTAGTCTAAAACATATAAATTACTTGTACTTCAATTTTTTTTAAAATGATTTCCTCTTGTTTTGTATAGATATTGAATAGCACTGGATATGAGCCATTCTTTCTCTCAGTGCTGTTCGTTATGATCAGCCATGCATAAAGTTTCCCTGACTCACAATTAATTACATAAGATACCCTGCCCGATGATATTAAAAGTTGCTGAGAGGCAAACAATAATAGGACTGTACCATCCCCCCTTTTCTGGTACAGTCAGAAAATATTTCCTCCAAGAGTAACCACAGGTAGACCGGCCACATCTTTTGTCTGTTGTGTGAATCCATGATAGTTTGCATACTATCTACTATACCAAGGAAGAGCCTTGGTGGTACAGGGGTTTAAGGCACCCTGTTATTAAGCTGGTTATTAAGACCAGCTGCCTGCAATTACTGCAGGGTTCGAATCTCGCCAAGGCTCAAGGTTGACTCAGCCTTCCATCCTTTCTAAGGTAGGTGAAATGAGGACCCAGTTGTGGGGGCAATAAGCTGACTTTGTATAAATATACAATAGGATGAAGGCTATTGCTGAGCACATTGTAAGCCGCCCTGAGTCTTCAGAGAAGGGCGGCATATAAATCAAATTTAAAAAAAAAAAAAAAAGGCTAAGCCCAGTATTTAAACCGTCACTTCTTCAACGTGCTAGCAAATGCTTTATTTTCTCGTGTTGTTCAAACAGCAATGAGTCTCAAAGGATATTAACTAATAAGAAAGAAGATACTTTTAATGAAACTATTTAAAGCAAGATTTTTAAAAGGCATCTACAGCAGGATATTTAAAACTATTTCTTTAAGCTCTCTCCTAAACTCAAGGTGTTTTCAATGTAATTTCAAGCTCCATTAATTGGGTAAATAGAGATGCAAACTTTGTAATAGTCTCAGCAGAGGTACGCACCAAAATGTATTTTGTTAGGAAATTTAGCTAGGAAAATTAGCTAATTGCTCAGAATGCCTGGATAACCTTGGAACAGACTCTGTTTTCCTTCATCGTCTTAGTCAATCCAGATCTCTGCTTCAAAAACAAACAAACAATGTATACACAGATTACATTGCTGGCTAATTCCCTGGAGACGTATGAGTGTACTTTGGCTGTCTGTTCAATATGACTACCGTTTATGTATCAAATAAAAGCAAAGATTGCAAAAGCTCATAAACTTTTAACTGCTTGACTCTAAAGTAACCTAAGTAATCCCTAGAACTTCTCCAGTAATTAATTTATTTAATTACTGAAATGAATCTTACATTCGTTACCCAGATATATGGGGATTGCAATTTTCAGAATCTTCAACCACTACAGGAAGGCTGGTCATATATACAATTCCTCAGATACGCACTCTTTTTGCAACCTGCAATTCTACCTCTGAGCTGGGCAATACAACATATATAGACTTCCAATCAACCAGGTAAGAGGCAGACTTAACCCACTTGGAGTTGGGGAAATATGCTGCATAGCTTCTAGCAAAAATAATAATAAATCTTCATTTTGTCTCTATTGACTCTTCTACTATACAGGTTCACTGGAGTTCTAGTATTAATATAAGAAAAGCATTTTCATTCCATTATCTCAGCCTTCCTCTACTGCAGTGATCCCCAACCTTTCTGGCTCCACAGACCAGCAACAACAGTGGCGGTGGTGATAGCAGCAGCAGCAGCAGCAGGAGAGGTTGGTTTCGTATGTGCAACCTAGCTCCATACATGAGCAAATGAAGCCATAAGTGAGCAAATGAAGCTTTGCTCACTCATCTGCCACTTGTGCGGCCTGGTTCCCAACAGATCATGGGTATCGGTTCATGGCCCACAGGTTGGAGACTCCTGCTGTACTGACACTCTCCAGACTTAGTAGTATTATATTCCTCATCATTTCCAATCAGTTCAATTTTTCCACTCAGTGGAAAATTTAAGTTTTATTCCAATGTATTAGGAAGCCTAAAATAGCAAAATCTTTCTCTTTACACCATACAAGTTATTGTCATGGCTCTTTAGAGGTCTTGTTCCTTAAATTAAATCTCACTGTCTTGCATACACATACACACATACTCCATAGCATTCTTCCTGAAGAAGCTATTTCAACTCCCTTCTGACTTTAGAATTTAGAACTTCCCATATTCAAAGACATGTAGATCTGCCTTGGTTCAAAAGTCTTGGTATCAACCACACTTCTATTTGGAATAAGAGGAATTCTGTATCTTGTGATGCTGAAGTATCTGTCAGCTTTGGAAGGCATATTAGGTCGGAAGCTTCAATGCTGCCACCTTCTCATGTGTGGGAAAGTAGGAGGGGGGATTAAGGAGAGGGGTTGTTAGTAGACATAATAGCATTCTTCCTGTGGGTCAAGGTCAGGGCGATCCAGCATCTGGAGAAGGAGTGGTCAGGGGGTTGGGTCGAGATGAAACGGACGTTGATTGGAGCATGTGATCGACCGGGGAGAAAGGGGATGGTTTGGGGGGTTTTGACTTACTGAGGGAAAACCCGGGCTTTTCAGATTTGGGTTTCCCCAGATGTGCCAGTTTGCCTATTCTAGTAAAGAGAACTTTGGAAAATGCTTGCTTCCATGTCTTTACTTGGAGTTGGGGTTTTTCTGGAACGCTGACAGTATCTTTACAGGCAGGATGGGTGGCAAGCAATTCTAACAAATAATAATAAATATTTATTATGTATTTATTCTGCTAATAAATAATAAATAATTTTTAAAAAATATTGCCACAACAAAATATCAAAGTTTTTATATTTTTGAGATAGCATGGGAAAGGCACATAATATCAGTCCCAAGAGTTTAAAACCTGGCTAACAAAAGCCTAAAGTAACCGAACACAGAATTTGCTACTTGAATTCAACATTAAAAAAGGAGACCAAGGGTAAGACAAGATCACAAATAAGCTGAGCAATTGATTCTAAAGTTTTCTAAAAAATATTTTAGACACCTGTCCACTAAGCTGCCAGCAAGTGCAATAGCAGACAATTATACATTCAGTGAAAACTATAAGACCTGACCAAGGATAGTCAGGAATAACTATTTTCTGTAATTTATATCAGCTTTTATCAATTTGGCATCCTATAAATGGGTTGAGGGTACAATTCACAGAATTTTTAGAAAGTAAGCATTCTGGGGGTTGCTGTCCAGCCCACATACTGAATACTAGGTTAAGCCGGGCTATTTTAAAAGTACAAAGAATGTTAAATCATTACTGGTTTCAGATTGAAAAAAATGAGGTAGTGTAAAAACAATAGGAAGATTCTAGGTTTGAGCCTATTTTGAAATAACTATTAATTAGACTTTTATTTTATATGTATTTTATTATCATATTTTATTTTGTTAATTGGTTAGCATATGGTGTACGTAGCCAGGGAAGCCTATTCTGCTTTGTACCACAAAGTAGTTCTGGCAGCCTAAGGTTACTAGTTTATTTTGTTCATGTATGTGTGCTATCCACACTATAGCATGGGAGCCAAACTAGCTTTGCAACTGCTGGCTAGTAGCGTTTGTGGATGTTGGGTCATCCAGGCTTCCTTCCACCGACCTCATCTCGCATTTGGGCAGGACTGGCACCGGCTCCTGCTTCTGCACGGAATGCTACTATCTTTTCTCATTGGAGTGGTATCTATTTATCTATTTGCATTTGTACTTGCTTTCAAACTGCTATATGGACAGGAGCTGGGGCAAATGACAGCTCACTCCCTCATGCAGGGCCATAGTCTCAGACTGCCAGAGTGCCAACCATCTCTGGCCAACAACCCCAGTATCTTTAAGCCGTTGTGCCACCTCACCCTTTATTAATTAGACTGAGTGGGATATATAAGGAGTATATATACTTACACATAAAAGTAAGTTGAATACAGTGAGAATGGTTTGCTTGACAATTGTGTGGGATAAAACAAAAGGAAGAGAGGATCAAGAATGGATGCAATGAGTTAATGTAATCTGAATACAAAACTGAATATGAAAGAAGTAATTTGAGGTGGTTTGCTCATGCAGAACAGAACAAAGATCAAATTGCCAAATACAGGGAGGAAATGTGAATAGATTGAGAGAAAAAGGAAACCCGAGAAAGCAGTGGTTGGAGGGAATTTATTAGATTTTCAGAAGGAATGGTGGAAAGTTTAGAGAAGAGAAGGCGAAGTATGAATCGTTATATGGACATGGTAGAAACACAGATGATTTCAGGCGCAGAAAGTATAATGAACAGTGTTGATATAAACTAGAAATTAGATTTACTTTTCTTTTCTTGCATCTCATGCCTTTTTTGTGATCAGTTTCTTAAATTCTTTTTGCACATTGCATAATATTGCTTTCTCTCTATTTTTAATGATACTTACCCCAAAGGGGAACAGCATGATGAGTTTATATGTGTGTTTGTATATAATTCTCAGATAAAGCCTATGATGCTTTATTACATAAGATCTATATCTTTTCAGAAAAGGGGATATGCATTAATACTATTTATTTCACTCAGCTTCATTGAGTAACTCTCTTTTGGACCCTCTGCAATTTCCAACATTGTCAACCCGCTAATGGACATGATCTTTAGCTGATTACAGAAGTGCTAAAAAATGATGGAATAAAAATTGTACCCATTTGTTTTAGAATAAGATCTTAATGTTCTATAATTCCCATGCTTCTTCTTTCCATTATAAAAAGATCTTACACATCTATTTTAAAGAATTATACAAACATAACAGGGGGAAACTAATTTTTCTATAAAAATTATAATTTGTGAATCAGGTGGAAAGCAAATAATTAAAATGGATATGAAAATGTACATTCTTCAAAGAAGAAGGAAAAACTGGAGTAGAGTGCACTAATCTTTGTTCAGGTTTACCAATCTTTTTTTATTAAAAAGTTATAAAGCTTTTACTTTGATTTTTTTAAAAAAGTGATTGAGTGAGGAAGTGTTCATCATGTCTTATCAAAATATGCTGTGCCATGCACTGTCCAACAGAATTGTAATGCTGCAGTTTGTATAGAATTTATTCACCATTTTATTTGTACTACTTATTGCTGACTTGCAACAACAATGGTGGCACCAGCAAGATGAGAGAACTGCATTTAACCAGCATTGCTGACTTCAGTATCTTTCTTTTTTTACAGTTTTGGCAAAGGAGAAATTTGTGTAGAAAAAGTGGTATCTATACACCTCTCATTTTCAAATATATTTAAATGATAAAATAAATTTTAATTTATTTTATTACATTTTATTTTATTTAAATAATTACATTATAATTACCCAGTGTACATACATAAATTTATACAAAAGCTGATGTACAATATACATCTCATAATTGCATATACAATTTAGTAGAATTTTCATTCATTTTGCATAGATTTAATCCATGATTATATTAAAACTTCAAACTCAGTTTTGAAGACAGTAAGCAAAAGTATAGATAAAATCTGATCAAATGTTTTACATGAGGTAAACCAATGGTTTGAAAAGTGTAAGACAGTTCTGGGGCTGGAGGTAAGAATGAAAAATTAATAAGGGACAAGAGTTTGTGCAGAGAAAAATTCCACATCAGCCAAAACCTGAGGGAGCATTCAATACCAACCATCAGAACACTTTTTCAAAGCATTGAATATTTCATAGCATTTTGGGGGTTTCATCCTTTCTTCCAGCTCACTTTGGCACACAGTTAACCTACTGTCCATTTTTAGAGGACATAGCCTCATGACACAACTTTTGTCACAATTTAGGAAGACAACCTAAATTTGTCTTCAGTTATTCCAATTTCAGGTAGTGTTTTCCATCTTCTCCCAACACAATTCTCGGCATACTAATGATCTACAAAGCTGAATTCATAACCTTGATCTTAATGCAGGCTGCATCTGGCATCTTCCAAGGACCTATTGGGTAAGTGAAGATGCTGTAGCCACAACTTTCGGTCACAGGGTGCTGCCCTTCATGCCCATTTTGACTTGGACTTCAGGAGAACCTGAACATCAAGTTTGCACAGAAGCATCTGCCCTTCTAATGCCTGACCTGCACTTTGCAATCTGCCTTTCGTTCTAATCTGTTTATTATTATGTATCGATTTTATTACTACCTTTATTATTTTATGAGTAACTCAAGATGGCGAACACACCTAATGTTCCTTCTTTCTATTTTCCCCACAACAATCATGTGAGGTGGGCTGGACTGAGAGGGAGTGACTGGCCCAAGTGATTGCTGCTTTGTCCTAATGTTTCCCTTTACTGGCTTTAAAAAAATCAGAGCAATATTGTTCTTGCTTCTTTTCTTCTTTTAGTTTTGGACTAGCATCCAAGCTGCATGCAAGAACAATCTATGCTGGTTAAAGGGAAAACATATGACGTAAATGGGAGAGGTTAAAAAGCTTGAGAACCATTGGCTTAAACAAATATAAATGAGCTCATTCTCTCTAATCTTTTATTACTGAAGTTGTACAGATAGTGCTTGTTTACTAATGACAACTGGGACTGGAAAATTGGTTCTTAAGTGAAGGAGTACCTAGTGAAACTGCACTCAGGCTCGTGATCTTACTTCAGCTTTCCTTTGCTTTACAGACCTGCAAAGGTCATAAATATGAGAATGAGTCATGAAAGGGATTTTCTGTTACCATCGTAACTGTGAGTGAGCAATTCCTCACTTTAAAAATACCACATAATCTACGCATAACTATTCCATACTCTTAGGAGACACCTGTAGGTATTTTGTACACAACACATTTTTCAGAAGCTAAACCAACCCATTGCTTTTGCTGTTCTGCAACCTTTTCTGCCAAACATTTTATTACAACAGGGTCCACTTTTGAGTCAAATTTGTTGGCAAACCAATGCCCATGGTTGAGGAGCCATCTTAGTTCTGAAGCTCCATAGATGCACACACTGCGAAGATGTATACCAGTGCAGGGAGGATAGAGAAAGTTCTCATTGTAGTTCCATTTTACTAAACGGGTTTTGCTCTGAAGATCTGTGATATCTTCAGCTTCTCTTGAAATCTGTCCAGGTACTCCAGGTATACGAATAAGAGTTGCCCAGAAATGTTCATCTGGTGAATACGTATCCTTTGACCATTCCAAAAAATCTTGAACATGGGAATTGCCAAGAATATATTGTACAAAAGCTCGACATAAAACAAAGTATGCACTGCCTACAAAAATTTCAATATTGTGTGGAGGTGGACCCTTTGAAATATTAGTTTTCACAGGCACCTTCATATATTGATAAAACCTTTTTTGAAATTCATAGTGATAGGTAAATCTTTCTTTTTTACTACTGCTTGGTCTGATAGTCTCCAACATGTTACCTCCATTAAGTCTCTTAAGTTCACATACCAGCTCAAAGTTTGATCTCAGGGGAAAATCTTGGCCACACAAATTAATTACATACTTCCATGGAACTGCAGATTTCAATAAATCAGATAAACAATTCAAGTCTGCCTGCAGCCTTGAAATATAGGCATACACAACCACTTCCAATTTTGATGCAATGAATATATTAGAGAAACATTTGGCCAGATTCTCCAAAGCCTGTTTGAAAGTGTCAGAAGACTTTTGGTCATAATGAATACAGTAGACATTCTGACTCCTATAAATTGTATGAATGAGCCGCTCGACCATTATGGCATCTTTGTGAACAACCAGAGAATAAGCTAAAGGGAATTCTTCTTCTTCTGGAGAAACGGCCTTCAGGTGATATTCTCTAATTGTTCGGTATTCCTGGCAGTTACTGGTCATTGCTATAACATCTTCATCTTCTAAATCAATAATCTTTTTTTTCTTTATCTCTAAAGACTTTCCAATCTCAATGGGATCTTGATTATAGATGGAGGAACAATTAATTTTATATTGGTCATATTTTTTTATATGGCTATACTTGTTTTTCACAAATGATGAGGTACTTAAAGATGGTTCTACAAAGTACACATCTTTGTGAAAGAATAAAATCCTATCAGCTTTGAGCAGCAAAAGCAGGACAACTATTAAAACCAGTATTAAAATATGCCTTCGTATTGGACAAATATCGAAGCATTTGAGTTTCTTCATTCTGTGAAAAGAAAGAGTCAAAGATGAATTAAAGACCATTCTATATGTTTATAAACATTACAAGAGTTAGCAAGATAACTATTTCAGTGATAATATAAATGCATTTCCTTGTATTTCTCTCCTACAATTGCCAGCAAGCTCTGGTAAAATACATTAACACCTTGTAAAGGTTTGTTTTCTTGATTCAAAATGCTCTAGTCTTACCTCAGGAATGGATCATCTATCATGGGTCATCTATGATCTCTTCGGCCAACTTCTTTCACTTGCTTTCTTGCCATACTTTCTCTAAGAATTGCTGATCAGAACTGCCTCTTCTCCATCTCATTCAGCAGAAGTGACCTCTCTTCTTCCCTTTCAGAAGATGCCTCATTTGCTCCTACAAGAGTGAAAAAAGATTTCAGCATGCTTGTATTACAGATTACAAAGTTTCATAAAATCAATTTTGGAGGAAATCCACCCAAAATATTACAACAAATTTTAGATGGACAATCAAGAGTCCCAGTTTGGTCATCCTATAACAGAGGAGGAGATAATAGCAGCAATAAAACAATTAAAAACAGCTAAAGCTCCTGGAACGGATGGTCTGACTGCAGTGTATTATAAAACTCTGCAGGCAGAAATGGTGGAACAACTTAGAGATTTATTTTGTAACATACAACAAGGGGGAAAAGTACCTCCATCGTGGACTACAGCTTATATTTCATTGATACCAAAAGAGCAAGCAGGTCCCAAAAAACCGGAGAATTACAGACCAATATCTCTTTTGAACACGGATTATAAAATTTATGCAAAAGTATTAGCCAACAGACTGATGCCAGTAATTCAAAAGGTGATCCATGATGACCAAGCGGGATTTATTGAGGGTAGGCACATGAAGGACAATGTAAGGCAAATAATAGATTTATTGGAATATCTTGAGAAAAATAAACAGATCCCTGCAGTGCTGGTTTTTCTGGATGCTGAGAAGGCCTTTGACAGAGTGGATTGGAATTTTCTACTAAAGACCTTAAAAAAGATGGGCTTTGGGGACCAATATATACAGGCGGTCTCAGCAATTTATCAAGAGCAAAAGGCACAGATCATTATTAATGGAAGTTTGACAACAGAGTTTAAAATTGAAAAAGGAACAAGACAGGGATGTCCACTGTCCCCACTGTTGTTCATTTTAACACTAGAAGTCTTGTTAAATACAATAAGGGACTCTAACACTTTGAAAGGTATAATGATAAGGCAAGAGGATTACAGAATAAAGGCATTTGCAGACGATCTGGTTGTTACCCTAACACAGCCAATGGAATCGATAATTCAGATGAAGGACATTATACAAGACTATGGTAAAGTTTCAGGTTTTAGATTGAATCAGAGAAAAACTAAGATGGTAGTTAAAAATATGACACAAGATCGTAAAGTGGAGTTAGAAAGGAGGGCAGGTTTTGAGATTGTACCAAAGGTAAAATATCTAGGAGTTCAGGTTGCAGAATCAAATATGAAATTGTTTCAAAATAACTATGAGGTATTGTGGCGAGAGGTGCAAAAAGATATGGAGACTTGGAAAAAACTGCAGCTGTCTTTACTTGGAAGAATAGCAGCAGTTAAGATGAACATTTTGCCAAGATTTCTTTTTCTGTTTCAAATGATCCCGGTGCTCAAAAATGATAAACAACTAAAAGTATGGCAAACTGGAGTGAACAAGTTTGTCTGGAACGAGAAAAAACCAAGAGTAAAATTGAAAATTATGCAAGATGTTCCAGAAAGGGGAGGTCTTAAACTTCCAAACCTACGGTTATATTATGATGCAGCAGCTCTGACTTTAGCAAGTGATTGGTTTGGAGGAAAAAAGACTGGAATACTGAATGTAGAAAGTTTTGATCTGGAGTTTGGATGGCACGCTTACTTATTTTACGACAGTAAAGTGGATAAAGTATTTAAAAGCCATATACTTAGAGATTCTTTGCTGAGAGTTTGGAAGAAGCACCGAAACAATTGGAATTATAAAATACCGCTATGGCTGGATCTTGGTCATACCTTGTGGAATACAAATATAATGTCACTCGGGGGGTTTTTATACAAAGAGGTTCTTTTTACAGATGCGGGCAGATGGCAGCTGAAGACATTACAGACATTGTTGGCTGAAGGGATTAATTTAACTTGGTTACAATATAATCAATTGCAATTGAGATGGAAAGAGGACCAAAAAATTGGTATTATGATGCATGAGGAAGAATTGGTTAGACACATAAAAGAGAAAGGTCCAATGCATATTAAAAGACTTTATAATGTTTTGTTAGAAAGGGACTCAGAAACTGAATTAGTTAAAGACTGTATGATTAAGTGGGCACAAAACTTTGAAGAACCAGTGATGTTGGAAACATGGGAAAAAATTTGGGTTCAGAATGTTAAATTTACGCAGTCGCAGAATTTGAGGGAAAATTTCTACAAAATGTTTTATAGATGGCATCTAGATCCTAAAAAATTGTCGTGTATGTACCCTAATGTCCAGCCTAAATGTTGGAGATGTGATTGCCTAGACGCTACATATTATCATGTTTGGTGGACCTGTAAGAAAGTTAAGGCTTTTTGGATAAAAATTTGGTGGGTCATGCAGAACGTTTTGAAGAAAAAAATTCAATTTTCTGCACAAGTGTTTTTATTGGGTATAGTTAAGGGTTTTACACTGGGTGAAACAAAATTGATATTGTACATGATAACTGCAGCAAGATTGTTGATAGGTAAATACTGGAAAAATGAAGCGCTGCCTACGATTGAGGAATGGACTCTGAAGATGGCCAGTTTTGCAGAGATGGCGAAGATTTCAGCATATATAAAAGATTGTTCTCAAGAGACTTATGAATGGGAATGGAAGAAGTGGATAGATTATGTTCAGCATAAATATCAAACTAGGAAGTATCAAATAGCCTTTATTTAAAAATGTTATAGCAAGCAAGATAGTAATATTTTAGGGTAGAGAATAAAAATTTGCTAGAAAATGTTATATTAAGATAGAAATTTTTTAAGGTTGAGGATGAAAATCTGTTAGAAAATGTTATATTATGATAGAAATATTTTTAAGGTAATCAGGAGGAAAATTTATTTGAAAACGTTATATCAAGATAGAAAGAGGTTAAGGTAATGAAGATGAAAATTTGTAAGGGGGAGGGAGGGGTTTAAGTCTTATATATAAAGGAGGGTTCTTTCCTTTTATCTGATATGAGTATATTAGGAAGTCCGGGGGGGAGGGGAGGGTTAAGGTGGGTTAGGGAGGTTGGGAAGTTTGGGGGGGGTAGCGGGGGGGGGAAAAAAAGGGTGAAAATGTAATTGTAAAACTTTTGCAATAAAAAAAAAAAAAAAAAAAAAGAGTCCCAGTTTGGTCCAGGGGTTAAGGCACCAGATTGGAAAGTAGGAGATTGTGAGTTCAAGTCCTGCCTTAGCTATGGAAGCCAGCTGGGTGACCTTGGGCTAGTCACTCTCCCTCAGTCCAACCTACCTCACAAAGTTGTTGTTGGGAAGGATGGTGTGCTGGATACGCTCACCAGCTTGAGTTATTTGTAAAAATAATAAAGGCAGGATACAAAATAAATAAAACAAATAAAAATAAGGAGTGTGCTATTAACTTTTGTGATGAATACTAGGATCTTGTTGATTGGTGCTAGGATGTCTTAAATGTTAAAAATAGACACAAGATTCCCAGCTTTTCATTCTGTCCTGTTCATCAGTGGTGGTGGAGCCTCCTGAAACCTGTCAGTGACTCTGATGTTATTGTGAGGAAAGGAATAGCAATAGCACTTAGACATATATCGCTCCATAGTGTGCTTTACAGAACTCTCTGAGTGGTTTACAAATATCAGCATATTACCCCCAACTAACTGGGTACTCGTTTTCTCTTGGAAAAATGGAAGGTGGAGTCAACTTTGAGGCAGTCAGGATCAAACTCCTGGCTATAGGCAGAGTTTGCCTGCAATACTACATTCTAACTAGTGCGCCACCATGGCTCAAGAAAAGAAGAAAGCAAAAGAATAAATAATCACAAATGAAAGTGAATAGACGTGTCCCAGGATAATATTGCAGGATCCAATCTCCCAGTGACCAACCCAGATTGGATCCCGGAGAACAAACAGTGTAAGTTTCACTTTGTATTGAGCCACAACTCCCGTTGTTCCTAGCTACTGGCCATGCTGCTAGAGTTAGTAAATTTCAGTCTCAAATGTCTCAAAGGCATTAGATTGGGGAAGGATGGTTAAAATATTTTCCCCTTTATTTGTGATCTGCCAGTAACAATAAACATTTATCTTTGTTTATTGTTTTGGAAAAAATGCAAACCATGGTATGACATAAACACAGTGCCTGAATGTGAGTTAAATGTATCACTTTGAGATACATCTAGATAATGATGTGAAGGATTTTGAAAATGCATTGGAAACTATTTATTTATTTTTATTTATATATCACATTTGGAGACTGCCCACAGAGCTACTGTGAATGAAACTTTGATTAAAAATGGCCATTTCCTGACCAAAAGAAAGAAACACACATAGCGGTATTAATTCTTATTGTATCCACTCAACATCAGAGAAGACTGCAACTGCTGTTTGTAGGAGGTGTTTTTTATAAAAAAAAAATCTATGACTTTACATAAGTTGAACCCAGGTCAAACAACAGCATGTAGCTGGTTCTGGATGATCTGAAATCCCCTAAAAAGTGTCAGACTTGATTTAATTCTTCAGTGAGATATTACTATCAGATGATATCAGGGCTGTATGCTGGCTTCTAATGTTAAAAAAACCCAACCCATTCTGGAAGAAAATTGCAATTAGAGGGTGTTATTACCTTTATATCGGGAGGAAATGTAAAATTTGATACTACTGGTTCTGTGGGCGTGACTTGGTGGGGGGGTAATGTGACTGGGTGGGCGTGGCCAATTTTTTTTTTTTAACTTTTCAAAGCATTTTTTCTGCAAATGCAAAAAAATGCTTTGAAAAGGCTCTGCCGATCAGGCAACACAGCTGGGATCGTCAGAGAGACTTTTAAAGCCTTTTTTTCTGCAACCTCTTCCGGGTAAGAGATGGTTAAAAAATGCTTTGAAAAGACTCTGCCGATCCCACCTGTGTTGCCTGATTGGCAGAGCCTTTTCAAAACATTTTTTAACCTCTTCCCCAGAAGAAGTTGCAGAAAAAAATGCTTTGAAAAGCCTCTGACAATCCCAGCTGAAACGCACGATCATCAGAGGCTTTTTTTTTTACTTTTAAAAGCATTTTTTCGGCAGAAGAAGTTGTAGAAAAAATGCTTTTAAAAGTAAAAAAAAAAAGCCTCTGATGATCGGCTCAGCTGGGCATGGTAGTGGTGGGGCGCAGGATTTTTGCTACCGGTTCTCCGAACCATCCGCCGTCATTGCTACCAGATCGGGCGATCCGGTCCGAACCGGGAGCATTTCACCCCTGCTTTACATCAGTTACAGTTTGGAATGATTTCCATATAGGTATGGAAATATGACCACAATTGAGCCCCAAATTACTGTTGTTAAGTGGGACAATTATTAAGTGAGTTTTGCTAAGATTTTATATCCTTTCTTGCCACAGTTGTTAAATGAATCATTGAAGTTGTTAAATTAGTAAAACTGCTGTTATGTGAATCTGGCTTCCCCATTGAGTTTGCTTCTCAGAAGGTTGCAAAAGGAGATCATATGACCCAGTGGTGGGTTTCAAAAATTTTTACTACTGGTTCTGTGAGTGTGGCTTGGTGGGCGTGGCAGGGGAAGGACTGCAAAGTCCCCATTTCCTCCCGATCAGCTGGGACTCGGGAGGCAGAGAATAGATGGGGGCGGGGCCAGTCAGAGGTGGTATTTACCAGTTCTCCGAACTACTCAAAATTTCTGCTACTGGTTCTCCAGAACTGGTCAGAACCTGCTGAAACCCACCTCTGATATGACCCCCAGGACATTGCAACCATCATAAATATGAACCAGTTGCCAAACATCTGAATTTTGATCTTGTGACCATGGGGATGCTGCAATGGTCAGAAAGTGTATAAAACAGTCAACAGCCATTTTTTTCAGTACCACTGTAATTTTGGATGGTCACTAAACAAATGGTTGTGTCATAAGAAAGGAATAGGAAATGAAGACAACAACACAAGCAGTAATGCTTACTTTAAGATTGGAGGTTTATTGTTTCTAATAATTTGGAACATAAGAAATAAATAGATATAAAATATATAAAAGATTTAATAGCAGTAATACTATCATCCTATCATCCATAAGACTTATTGAATCTAATAGATGAATAGGCTATATGTTGTGATTCCTACAGTTGAAAATCAAGGAATACCTATATTCTAGTATGGACGTATGGACGTATGTATCTATATTTCATATTTCTTAACCAACCATCTCCCTCAAATAGGGGCTAGATACTATATTTTTCTAGTATCTTCCCTATTTTATTTTAACAAGGTGCCTTGTTTGTTACAAAAAAAAAGCTTAAGAAGAATAATACAAAGATGGCCTAATACAAAGATGCTTGTAGAATAATGGCTAAGTATTAATTAATCTAAAATTGTGCTAATGCATTCTCTTCATTTTTTGAAAATCCATCACTATACATATAGGCCCGTGACAGCAAACCTTTGGCATGCGTGCCATAGCTGGCACACAGAGCCCTCTCTGCGGACACCCGAGCCGTCGCCCAGCTCAGCTCCACTGTGCATGGGCACGCCTCCTGCCAGCCAGCTGATTTTCAGGAAGAGCAGGGGCGGGGCGCATGCAGGAGATGTGCGGGCATGCACACGCATGCATGGGAGGGTGGGGTCGCGTGCGCATGCACAGGGGCTGGGGGGAACACAGGGGTGTGTGGTGCACGCGTTCCGGAAGTGGGGAAATGGACCGATTTCCAACCTATGCAGGGCCTCCGGAGCCCGGGGGAGGCTGTTTTCACCCCCCCTTCTGTGGTGCAGGTTGCTAAAATTTTTGACTCCCACCCCTTGCACGCATGCATGGGGGGTGGGGTCACATGAGCATGCATGGGGGACGTGGATGCATGCGCAGTTCGCGCATATCGCATTATGGGTGCCAGCACACGCACCCACTGTTGTGTGGGCACGCTTTTGGCCCATGAAGAGAAAAGGGTTAGCCATCACTGATGTAGGCTATAACATTTGTATAAAAGATATATTATCCACTTTGGCCCCAAGAAAGCTTTCGTATGTAACCACAGAGCCTGTACAACAATTGCGATTTTTAGTTTTCAGAAAAGAAAGCTTCTTAAAGGCATGGGAAAATAACCATTTTAAACATGGTTAAATTAATTTTCTCCAGTTTCTCATGTCAGGCATATCACTCAAAGGACAAGTGTAGATTTCAACCTGAAAAATGTTAGGTACTGCTATTGAAAAGATTTGTGGCAAACTTGTCCCAATCATATTGCATTTAGAAACAACTTTATTTAAAAAGGTAAAAAACCGACTATGTGCCCATAGCCAGAATTCAATCCAATATTCCCCCTCTAATATATTAAGTGGCTAAGACGCTGAGCCAGTGGTTTCCTAGTGCCGCATAACAGGGTGAGCTCCCGTTACTTGTCCCAGCTTCTGCCAACCTAGAAATTCGAAAACATGTAAGAAATGCAAGTAGAAAAATAGGGACCATCTCTGGTGGGAAGGTAACAGCGTTCTGTGCACCTTTGCCGTTTAGTCATGCCGGCCATATGACCACGGAGACGTCTTCAGACAGCGCTGGCTCTATGGCTTTGAAACGGAGATGAGCACCGCCCCCTAGAGTCGGGAACGACCAACACATATGTGCGAGGGGAACCTTTACCTTTACCTTACTGTAGAGTAGATCTAGCTAGCATGACTAGTGGCAAGTCATGAGGGGAGTTGTAGTTCAGGAACATCTGAAGGGCCATGGGTGTCTTATCAGCTATATCACCTTTGAATTTTGTCCTGATGTCTCTACCTACTTCTAAGGTTAAAATGCTGTATCTCACAGTTAAATCCAGACTTTTTGTGCTTTAACAAAAGAGGTAGCCTCATTTTGCTTTGTTTTTATGACAAACATATGATTGCATTCAACATTTATTCCAGAATCAGTCAAACATTAACTTGGTTTACTTTTTATTCATTTATCAGTATATCTGAGTCAAAGTGCTCAGCATGTTGCAGATTTTGAATAAAGACCGAACAATACTTTCTTTCTGAACATTGCTGAACAAGCCATTATACTGCCAATTCCCATGTATGTGTATCTTCTGCTGACGGTGTGTTTTAGAACTGTCTATTTCAACAAATTAGAGAGGGTCTGATCTGTTGTTTGGGTGTCCTTACTGATAACATTTGCGCAGGCAGGAAACCCTATACCATTTCAGACAAATGGTTATCCAATCTCGTCTTTAAAATTTCCAGTGTTGGAACATTCACAGCTTCTAGAGGCAAGTTGTTCCACTGATTAATTGTTCTAACTGTCAGGAAATTTCTCCTTACTTCAAGGTTGCTTCTCTCCTTGATTAGTTTCCATCCATTGCTTCTTGTCCTGTCCTCAGGTGCTTTGGAGAATAGGTTGACTCCCTCTTCTTTGTGGCAGCCCCTGAGATATTGGAACACTGCTATCATGTCTCCCCTAGTCCTTCTTTTCATTAAACTAAACATACCCAGTTCCTGCAACCGTTCTTTATATGTTTTAGCCTCCAGTCCCCTAATCATCTTTGTTATTCTTCTCTGCAATCTTTCTAGAGTCTCAACAACTTTTTTATATTGTGGTGACCATTAATTGGAACTGGGACCATCTGAAAGGGATGGCGCATCTCCCTTGCCATGTATAGAGAGGCCAGGGGCTGTCCTGCTGTCCCAGGCCCCTCAGGCATTAGGGGAGGTGGTCAACCAGACAGGGAGAGCTGCCTGCCTTCACAGACAAAGGGGAGGATTGGCTGCTGACAGGTCTCCTCTGAAGAGAAACAGCTGCCTCCTCCACTCAATCCAAGGGCAAGGAAAGCAGAGCATAGGCAAACTCAGGGAAGGGCTACATGGGAGAAGGTTGCCCCACCTCTCCTCACATCTGAACACCTGGAGTGAATGATTTAAGGATAAGTCATGGGGAGTTAGTCTTTGCCAAGGACGATGATTTGTTTTGGATTACACTCCTTTGGCTTTGACTTGTGCCTTTTTTCCTTGCTTCCAGGGCTGCTTTTCACCTTTGCTTTAAGGACTGCCGTTTGTCTTGCCGCAATCTTGTGGACTTTGCTTTGCTTTACCTTCAGAACTGCCTTGTACCTTGTACCTTGTCTTTGCCCCGAGGGTTGCCATTTGTCTTATGCCTGGATTTTGCCTTGTGGACTTTCCTGGTAATATAAGGGCTATTGTTTGGGGGACTGAGTGTGGGTGCCTTCAGGATAGCGTGGGTGAAGCCTTACTGGTCATTGGAGGGCCGTTTCTTGAACACTTCTTGAGGGCAATAAAGGATTCTCTAAAGGCCTGCCTTGCCTTGACCACCTGGGTCATAACAAAACCATAGAATATTACTTTGGTAAATATCTGCATTGAAAGGGAACTGAATTAAATTTTCCCTTTTCTGCCACTCTTATCTAGAAGAACAATTTCTTAATTCCAAATGTCTTATTGGTAAGAAAGTATGAAGGCATTTTCCTTCTCCATTTTACCCTGCCTTTTAGAAAGATTTCTTATATGAATAAATGGTAGAAAGGATCATTATAGCAACCAATGAGTCATGCTACCAACTGCTATCATATCATATTTCTTAAATTCAAGCGCTTCTGGTAAATTTTGCCTTGTTTTGACACAGTTCTAATTATGCTATCAGCAAAGACCTCAATCTTCATGCACAGTATAAAAAAGCTTAAAAATTTGCAGTTTTCTCCACAGAAGTAACTTCTGGAAATGAAAAGCAACCCGTGTGATATATATACTACAGGTAGTCCTTGACTTATAACAGTTTATTTAGTGACCATTCAAAGTTACAATGGCACTGAAAAAAGTGACTTATGACCGTTTTTCACATTTCCCCATGGTCATATGATTCAGATGCTTGGCAACTGACCCACATTTATGACGTTTGCAGTGTCCTGGGGTCATGTGATCAGCTTTTGCAATCTTCTGACAAGCAAAGTCAATGGGGAATCCAGATTCACTTAACAACTGTGTTACTAATTTAACAATTGCAGTGATTCCCTTAACAACTATGGCAAGAAAAGTCATAGAGTGGGCCAAAAGTCACTTAACAAATACTTTGCTTAGCAACAGAAATTTTGGGCTCAATTGTGGTTATAAGTCATGGACTACCGGTATCTGTAATTTTTGCTCTATTAACTGAAATTTGGAACTTTAATTTTGCCCTGTCCTCTAACTTCCTATTTAATGTACTGACTAAACTTTCAACCACAGATCCGTCAGATTAGATGTGTAGTGTAATGAATGAAGTGAGGTATTTCTGTGGCATTCCATATGTGAAATACATTTCCCTTCCCCACAACATTATCCAAATGTTAAATTTTATGGTGTCTGCCACCATAGACAGAGGCTTTTCAGTGGTGCCCCACTCTTACTTTCTGTCACTGTTTGTAGAGTTTAAACAGACTCTAAAAAAATATTTTACTTACAAGTGGTCCCTATTTGGTATGTTTTAAATCATGTCTATTCAAAACCAAATTCCAATTCTGTACTTCTTACTCAGAGGTTACCACCAGTAACCATAGTCCTTGTTTCTTAGAAGACAGGCATACTTTTAAGCTACAAATTTGCTTTTTTTAAAAAAAAATCCATCTGTTCTTTTATATTCTCAAAGAAGTATGAAATGTGCTGCATACTGTACAATGCAACTGCACCTTTATTTTTTTCTGTATAAGAGGTGATAAATAACTTTAAAGTATTTTAATCACTTCATCTGAATCATAAGCAAGTGATTGGTGCTAGAAATATTTTTCAATTTTTGCTCCCTAAATTTGAAAATACTGATCAGAGTAAATTAATTACAGTGTTGATGTATTCAACATTCATGCTAATAAATCTCTCCTAGCCACATTTTAGCATATCTTGAAGACAACACTTGAGAGAGAAGCCACGCAGCACATGTTACTTTAATGCAGGGGTGTCGAACTCGTGGCCAGATATATCACACGCTGGCCACAACCACCCCAGTTTAGCGAAGGGGGGAAAAGTCACAATACATCACGTGATGACGTGATGACACGAGTTCGACACCCCTGCCTTAATGGATCAACTTTACCTTCATGTGTCATCCAAACATATCCTATAAGAGAGTATATGCGCTCGACCTCATATATAATTTTAAATTTTACATTATAATATTACTGTGTTTAAACCCTGTGCAGTATGTCCATACTTTAATTAAAATAAAGGCAACAATGTTGTTTAATAATTTGAAAGACTGATTACAGATATATACCCAATCTTTGTAACAGCAGTTTAAAATAGCAGCTGTCATAGAACCACAATCTGAATACAGCTTCATGTAATGTAGATAACTCAGAAAAAGTGAGTAAACTAATTATGGTGGTTCTGGGGTGAAACTGTAGCATGGGAGGACATATTTACTTGCAGTAATGAAGTATTTACATTCTGAATTTGAAGCTGCTACAGCAGGAAGCAATATTTTCCTATAATTGTTCTAGATGCTGAATCTTGCTATTCAGAACTGACAGAGTTTAATTTAATTTAATTTAATTTAATTTCCAATTTATATACCGCCCTTCTCCCTGAGGACTCAGGGCGGTGTACAGCCAAGATAAAAAACATAGAATACAAATATTAAAACATTTAAAAATATATATAAATTTGGGCCGAAAGTTAAAGATCACAAACAATTAAAAAAATTTAAAAATTTCTTCTAAGCCAACCCGGCTTGTTGGAAAAGATGGGTTTTCAGGGAACGACGGAAGGCATTGAGGTCATGGATTCTTCTTATCTCCGGGGGCAACTGATTCCAGAGGGTAGGAGCCCCCACAGAGAAGGCCCTCCCCCTGGGGGCCACCAGCCTACATTGTTTGGCTGATGGCACCCTGAGGAGGCCCTCTCTGTGGGAGCGCACGGGTCGATGGGAGGTCGTCGGTAGCAGCAGGCGGTCTCGGAGATAGCTAGGCCCTAGCTATCTCCTAGTTGTTATAATACTAAATATGCCAACCATTTCATTCAAAAGAAGCTCCCACAATTCTCTCATACAGAGCTGATCATTTATAACTTTATCTGATCTTTGTAACATAACTGTCCTTTGAATTGAATAACACAACCAAATTATAAGTAATCAAAATTTAATCTATTAACAACTAAGAATACATACTTTCATGTACAATAGATTTAAAGACTCAGACTTAATTTTTCTTCAGGACAATCTTGATCACAACAGACAGATCAAAATAAAAACTAAGACATACTGATAATAATACAGGTAGTCCTTGACTTATGACCACAATTGAGCCCAACATTTATGCTGGTAAGTGAGACATTTATTGAGTTCTACCCAGTGGTGAAATGTAAAATTTGTTACTACAGGTTCTGTGGGCGTGGCTTGGTGGTGGTGGGGTTTAATATGACTGAGTGGCCAACTTTTTTTTTTTTTTTTACTTTCAAAACCATTTTTCTACAACCTCTTCGGCTGAAGAGATTGTAAAAAAAAATGCTTTTAAAGCCTCTGACGATCCCAGTTGACTTGCCTGATCAGCAGAAGCTTTTTTTTAAAGCCTCTGATGATCCCAGCTGACTTGCCTGACCGGCAGAAGCTTTTTTTCATTTTAAAAACATTTTTTCTATAACCTCTTCGGCCAAAGAGGTTGTAGAAAAAATGCTTCTAAAAGCCTCTGATGATCCCAACTGAGCCACACGATCATCAGAGGCTTTTATTTTTTACTTTGAAAAGCATTTTTTTCAGCCAAAGACATTGTAGAAAAAATGCTTTTAAAAATAAAAAAAAAAGCCTCTGATGATTGCGCGGCTCAGCTGGCCAATGAGGGGGGGCAGGTATTTTTGCTACCGGTTCTCCGAACCACCCACCTCCATTGCTACCGGATTAGGCGATCTGGTCCAAACCGGGAGCATTTCACCCCTAGTTCGATGCCGTTTTATAACTTTTCTTGCCACAGTTGTTAAGTGAAGCACTGAAGATCTTAAGTTAGTAACACTGTTATTAAGTGAATCTGGCTTCCCCATTGACTTTGCTTGTCAGGAGGTCGTAAAAGGGGATCACATGACCCCAGGACAGTAGAGCTGTCATAAATATGAGTCAGTTGCCAAGCATCATTTTGATCACATGATCCTGAGGATGCTAACAGCCATAAGTATGAAAATGTTATTTTTTCTGTTTTTTCTACTTTTTGTAACTTTGAACAGTCACTAAACAAAGTGTTGTAAGTCGAGGACTACCTGTAGTTAACAAGAGTAACTTCCTCTTTCAATCTTTATGTTATCATTATCAAAGGTTTTGCACAAAATTCTTTGCTGCTGTCTTTTTTCCTTGTGTTTTATGTTAAACCCTTGAATTCCAAGATAGGCTACTCAAATTATTTGATTTTTTGATAGCTGCTATTATTCCAAATGTTTCCTATTATTTTTTAGTATAGTACTGTATTTTATTTTCTTATATCTTCTCCATGGCACAAATGTCACTTTTTTTTGCCTGGATTACACTTCTGCAATCAATATTGAAATATTAAATATTTCATTAATATGAAATATTAATGGTGCAATGTTTCAGCACACACTTTATGTTGGACTTCCTTAATATTTTCTAAAAGAAGGCCCAGAGCTGTGACCCACTACCAATGCATTTGCCCTAAGTTCAATCTATTTCTTGTGTACATGATGAACAATTTTATACTTAAACAAGTCTATTACACAGCTTGTTGGCACTTACGCATGTAAAACATATTCTGTTATTGAGCATAACAGTAATTCTGAATAATTCATATAAATGATGTATTATGAAACTTGGAACCATATCAAAGAAGCCACAATCCAAACCACATTTACTGGGCAATATGTCCCAGTACATTTACAGTACATTCTCAGGGAGAAGGGCGGTATATAAATTGGAAATTAAATTAAATTAAATTAAATTAAATTAAATAGATATGAAGGTACATGTTTAAACTGCCCTTGTAAATGAACAGACTTATAATGACTTAGTGTTGTAAATGTTTATTAACTCTGGCTAAAAGAGCACATTACTGAAGGTTTTGCCAATTATAGCTTCCATTTTGTCTGAACGGACTTCTAAAAACGCTATGCACTTAAAGGTTTGCATATCATGTACACTTTATGTGTTTTAAAAATCAAGTATCTAGACAAGAGGTGTCAGCTGAAACATATGTTTACTTTGAATTTCAGGTTGTCAGCTCGTCATTAGATTATGTTGATGGGATTAATGGAAATTGGGAAAGGCTGGATTACATTATTCAAGAAGGCTATGCAGTGATCTGGATTTGAAAAGATGATTCAGAAGGTACGAGGACACATATCACATCCAAACGGTTTTTCAAGACTCATACTTGCACCAATGTGTTGCAGCACAATTGTGAGGAAATACATGATTGGTTTAAGAAAGTACCAAAAGAAACAAAGTGTGCATCAACATGTGCTTTGAATCATGTTTTTTTTCTTTTTTAATCCAGATTAATGCATATCCCTGCTGTCTTAAGTTAGTGTCTTCTTTTTTGTGAGCATAGTTCTATCTGACAGATCTTAGATCAGAATTCACTTCACTGTGGTTCTAATTTAATATTGCATTATTTGAAAACAGGATTTAAAGGAATACAAAGAAAAACATTACAAAATTCTATAAGCAAAAACATTTTCTTCCAAATTGTCCCAATTGTATTTCAAATATATAGTTAGAATCAGACGTGGGTTTCAGCAGGTTCTGACCAGTTCTGGAGAACCGGTAGCGGAAATTTTGAGTAGTTCGGAGAACAGGTAGTAAAAATTCTGACTGGCCCCGCCCCCATCTATTCTCTGCCTCCCGAGTCCCAGCTGATCGGAAGGAAATGGGGATTTTACAGTAACCTTACCCTGGATTGGGGAGGTAATGGAGATTTTGTAGTATCCTTCCTCTGGCACGTTACCAAGCCATGCCCACCAAGCCAAGCCATGCCTTCCAAACCACACCCACAGAACCGATAGTAAAAAATTTTGAAACCCACCACTGGTTAGAATGCATGTAAACTTAGTCAATAAGCTCATTTTAATACCTGGATTTGTTTAAGAAAAAAATATGAATAAGCATTCAAATTTAATTGCACTTTTCCAATGTCAATTAATTCACAGTATCTAGTTATTTTTGCTGAGCTGGAAAAATTCTGATTCTGGAAAAAAGCCAGGCTTACTGGCTTTCGAAAGACCTGTAGGATCAGGGCCAGCTGTACATTGGGGAGGGGGTGGAGGTTAGATAATTGCAAAGAACAGGGGCTGCATGAAAAAGGCACACCTCCTGAGTAATCACAAGGTGACATTGTTTCAAGGAAGAGACCTGAAGTGTGTCCTCATTGTGGAGCATGTGGCATGGGGAGATACTCTTGGGACATGATGGTCTTTTAAATTTCCCACAAATAACTATGCCAAGTTGATTATAGAAGGAGGAACAGCTAAAGCCAGATAGATTCCCTAAATCAGACCTACATTATTATGCTGTGTTTGTCATTGATGGCTGCTTCTCCTGTTGGCTTGAGGTTGGCAAAGCCAGCAGAGGAAACGGATAACCTTGAATATAATGAGGGGATATTTACAGACCAGGACAATGCCATCAGCAGTGACTTGGAGCAGACTTAAAAAAAAAAGGGCAGAATAGGGACTGACAATGGGGACAGTGGATTTAATGCTGCCGCTGTTTTACACTTTAACTCAGTAGATGCGAATGGATCCGAATGTGCCAAAATTTTGGCTAGATTCCAAAAACATATTATGCTACAAACCAGCCAAACACATTGTAGCCTTGCATGTTGTGAATGTTACTATTTATGGGCAAGAAAGGCTGCTATGGATTGCTCAACTAACTGTGATTAAGATAAGCCATGTTTTAACCAGATGTGTAGGCTTAGCTGAATAGAAAGTCTTGTACAAGATTAGCCAAAAGAGCTCTACATGCTCATGTAGACTTTGAAAAAAAAAAAAAAAGGGAAGCAGGAGAGAATCAAATATCTTTTTAATTAAGTGAAATAGCAGTTAATAAAATAATGAATACTGCAAGCATTTTGTCAGTATTTAGTTAACAGCAGTTTAGGCAGGCCTTCTCCAGGGGTGGACTGCAGGGAGTTTGCAGGAGTTCAGGAGAACCTCTAGCTAAGATTCTGTGCAATTCAGAGAACCTTCAAATCCCACTTCTGGTTGGCCCCACCCATCCCTCCCCACCCCTCCCAGTAGTCCTCACAAGGCCATTTTGGATGCAGGTAAGTGCAGAGCACATGTGGAGGCTCAGGGAGGGCAAAAAAAGGGCCTCCGGAGCCTGGGGAGAGTAAAAACGCCCCCCCCACCTGTGGTGCAGGAGGCCAACTAGGCCACACCCACCCAGCAACCGGACAGAGAATCCCTTACTAAATGTTTTGAAGCCCACCCCTGGCCTTCTCTGATGTTGTGTGTCCTTCTGGAATCTTCTCCCGCTGGAAATGAGATTTGCTCCATCCCTCTCAACATTCTGCAATTCCCTCAAGATCTGGCTATGTTGTCAGGCCTGAGAGCCCCAAGAAAGGGGGGAAGATTCTGTGATGGCGCCCTTACTGGGGTTAATATCATCCTCTCTTCTTTTGTGTACCATTTTAATAGTCATTTTTAAAAAAAATATGTGATTGTTTTGAAGTTTGTTTTTTTTAAAATTAAGTGTTGTATGCTGTGCAGTCACTTTCATCTGAGATGGAAGGCTATTCAAATATGTTAAATAAATAAATAATGATTTCGAGTCTAGAAATAAAAGTTAAGAAGCACAGTGAAAAACATGGGACTACAATTAAATATAAACAAAACCAGACAAATGATAACATGTAGAAACCACTAGTTTTAGAGCTGACATTGAAGAGGTGGATAACGTCTGCTTTTTAGGATCAATTTTTGACAATAAAGAAACAAGTAATCAAGTAGGAGTTGCTACAGAAATCATGAAGGCCTTGGAAAAGATATTCAGATGCTGTGATATGTCTCTATCTACAAAAAAAATCAGAATTATGGAAGCAATGGTATTTCCTGTGACACTCCATGGAAGCAAAGTTGGACTTTGAAAAAACAGGCAGAAGCAGTATTGGTGTTGTTGAACTTGGGCATTGGAGAAGACAAATAGGTCATAGAGCAAATCTACCCAGGGTTCATTCAAGGTGCAAATGACCAGGCTCAAATTATCCTATTTTGGACATATTATGTGAAAACCTAGCTCTCTGGAGAAGGCTGTAATCCTGGGAAATGTGGAAGGAAAGAGAAGAGACCAACCAGCAGCAAGGTGGATGGGTTGTGATCACAGCTGTGATATGAGCACCACAGGAGTATCTGAAAGATCAGGTTATGGACAGATCATCACAAAGAAAATCTACATGGTCACTAACAGGAAACATTGACTTAATGGCACATAATCATAGGATTTGTGAAATCTACACTGATGAAGTAAATAGTACAAATACAATCTAATCTATTTTTACAAGAACTCATTCTATATTATTATTATTATTATTATTATTATTATTATTATTATTATTTGAATTTATATCCCGCCCTTCTCCCCGAAGGGACTCAGGGCGGTGAACAGCCGAAAATTAAAATAACATACAATATAAAAGTTAAGATAACTAAAAATAAATTAAATTAATCGGCCTCCCAATTTAAAACCCCAAGCTATACAATTAAAAAACTAACCCATAAAACCTATTCAGGCCAGGCCGGCTTGCTGAAATAAAAACATCTTCAGGGCCTTACGGAAAGTGTGGAGATCCGGAATCAGCATATTCCGGGAGGTAGCTCGTTTCTGAGGGCGGGTGCTCCCACAGAGAAGGCTCTCCCCCTGGGGGCCACCAGCCGACATTGCTTGACCGATGGCACCCTGAGGAGGCCCTCTCTGTGAGAGCGTATTGGCCGGTGGGAGGTTATCGGTAGCAGAAGGCGGTCTCGTAAATACCCTGGCCCTAAGCTCTATTATAACCCTGGCCCTATTATAAACGGCAACTACTCTTAATAGACAAAGGCCACATACTAAACCAATAATTTGCAAATACAAAAATCATCCTATTTAGCTATACTCAATAACTACATTATGAATAACATAAAAACAATTTTAAGGAAACGGAAAATCATTAAACCTCCTTGCAGAATTTCTATGTCAGTGACTGTGTTCATACAAAATTCAGAGCTTACTTAATCATTGTTCAGTCAGGACAATCAGTCACAATTGGCCAGTTTCACATCTGACCAAACCATGAACTACAGTCTGAAAATAAAAGTGAATGAGTTCACATCACAATAAACCAGAATCAAAACAAATCACATTGGGGCTGGAGTCCCAGTGGTGGAATTATTTTTTTTTTACTACCAGTTCTGTGAGCATGGCTTGATGGGCGTGGTGTGGTGTGGCTTGGTGGCCGTGGTTTGGTAGATGTGGCAGGGAAAGAATACTGCAAAATCTCTATTCCCACCCCACTCCAGGGGAAGGATACTGCAAAATCCCCATTCCCACCCTACTCTGGGGCCAGCCAGAGGTGGTATTTGCCAGTTCTCCGAACTACTCAAAATTTCTGCTACCAGTTCTCTAGAACCTGTCATAACCTGCTGAATTTCACTCCTAGGCTGGACAGGCAGCCATCTGCTCCCTCCTCTCTTTTCTATTACAGGATCAATCAAATTAATCACATAATCCTAATCAAATTAATCACATAAGACAGGAACAGGCA
The DNA here is from genome assembly GCA_022577455.1 of Arizona elegans. Classification (NCBI taxonomy): domain Eukaryota; kingdom Metazoa; phylum Chordata; class Lepidosauria; order Squamata; family Colubridae; genus Arizona; species Arizona elegans. The sequence goes on from JAKOOJ010000008.1 coordinate 63,686,117, forward strand.
TAAATTCTCACTTTTGATAGCAATAAACCAGGAATCTGGATTTGGCCATCATACAAATCTTTACAGTTCTAGCTTGATGTTTGAGTGAAGGGATTAAGAAAGAAGCTGTGTACATCAGCATATGGCCTGCTTATCCTCTATCTAGGGGCTATGGTGTCAGCTCCCAAATACTTTTCTGACAACATTTCAATATGATTTCAACATATTTAAGAACATATTTATTTCCATCAAAGAGGCTTACCATGGCCAGAGCAATACTATAAATTGCTATCCTTAACAAATACTTTATTGCATATGGTTTCTTTATATCATTGCATTCTACATGAAACATGGATTTCTTGTTTAATTGAACTGGTTGTACTTTATTAGGTTGTAATGTTTTTAGAATTTAGTTGTGTAAAAAATCATATTATCTACTTGCTTTGGTTATTTTGAATTGATTACTCGTTACAGATTTGTGAAAGCAATTAAATCATCATATATCGCTTTGCACTAAGGAATAATTTTATTGTCCGTTGTACAATCTCATTTTCCAACTATTTGTCTTCCAGGTATCTCCTTTGAAGATCTAAAAATTACCTAGATTGTCTCTTGACTGTTTTGGAAAATAGATTTGACAACACCATTGAGTGAGAAACTGCTGTTCGTATACATCATCGTATTCAGCAATTTTGCCCTCCCTTTCTCATCTTTATTTAAATCCATATCAATCTAGACTCTAGACCAGGGGTGTCAAACTGAAGGCCTGAGGGCCAGATCCGGCCCGCGGGTTGCTTAGATCTGGCCTGCCGCTCTGGAAACAGTGAAGGACTGGCCCACAGGGCCTCTACTAGTGAAAACGGAGCTTGGGAGGGCTGTGTGCGGCCCTCCTGAGCTCCATTTTCACTGGCAGAGAGTTGCAGGAAACCATCGCAGCCGAAACGGAGCTCAGTAGCCCATTTTCACTGGCAGAGCACTCGGGCTGCCACAGTCACCCCCGACACGAGTGACATCGAGCTGGTCATACCCACCCTGGCCATGCACACCCCAGCCCCCCAAGGTCAAACACAACCCCGATGTGGCCCTCAATGAAATTGAGTTTGACACCCTTGCTCTAGACATACTACATGCCTGATGATGTGAGCTGCAGGTCACAAAAGCTTGTCCCTATTAATAAAAAGATTGTTAGTTGAAAAAGGCACACCAGACTGCTTCTGATTTTTGCAACAAAGACTAACTCAGCTCTCCTCCTACAATGTCTAATTAATTTTTAGTTTTATCTAACTGCCCTCAGAATCAAACTTACATTCATTATAACCAGGCTCAATATGTCAGTTTTCCTCTCTGCTTTACATGCTTTATAGCATGAGAGCACATAATCACATAGCAGGTGCAAAGGGCAACTAAGCAATCCTAGGAAAGAACCTGCACCTGTCTTCAAAAAATTCAGGCAAATGTTATGCTCATTTTCACACAAGTTCCAAACATCTTTTCCAAATTATTTCTGAAGCACTGCATAGCCTTAATGTGCATATCGTTGCAGTGGCCTTTCCCAATTTGATATCATTCAGATATATTGGATCTTAATTCCCCCCTCCCCGAGGCCGGAAACGTCCCATTTGCCAACTTCCTGTGGGACCAGAAGTCGGCAAACAGGCCGTTTCCAGGCTCTGGAGGGCCTCCAGGGGGGTTAGGGTTAGCCCCGCTTTTGGCACGCTATTGCAAAAAGATTAGCCATCATTGCTCTATAAAGTATAAAGTACATATAAGTGCTTTCCTGTAACTTAAATCCATCATTTCATAACCTACAGAGAGGAAATCCTGATTTTCTTCAACGAGACTTCATTGCAGGATTTGTACCATCATATTCTCCTATCAATCTATTGAAGGCTAAATATGCACAGCTGCTTCCCTCTCTCAGCATAAGACTTGGTTCCTTACCCCTTAATTTCCTTTTCTGACCCTGTTCCAAAGCATGGAATCCAGAACTGGGTAAATCACTAATACTTCCTTAATGTTAATTTAATTAGTGATATAAATGTTATTATTTTAGCTACAGTAATTGAGCACATGTATTGGCCTGGTATTGCATACAGAAAATTTTTCCTGAATGCAAGGTGATCAAACCGGTCAGTCCTAGAGGAGATCAACCCTGATTGCTCTTTAGAAGGCCAGATCCTGAAGATGAAACTCAAATACTTTGGCCACCTAATGAGAATGAAGGACTCATTGGAGAAGAGCATAATACTGGGAAAGATTGAGGGCAAAAGAAGAACAGGATGACAGAGAATGAGGTGGCTAGATGGAGTCACTGAAGCAGTAGGCATGAGCTTAAATGGACTCCAGAGGATGGTAGAGGACAGGAAGGCCTGGAGGAACATTGTCCATGGGGTCGCGATGGGTTGGATACGACTTCGCAACTAACAAAAACCCCTTATGCAGACAGACAATGGGTGAGCATCAAGGCAATCAGAATGTTGCAAAAATTGAGGCAACTGCTAGATGAAGCAAAGAGATATAAAAAATCCTCAACTTTTTACTGCTCTCTAGCATTTTTACAATCCAGATTTCACACCTTTGTCAGCAACCTCGATAGGATTACACCCTGGGTAACTTCCTTAAATGATTCTTTCTGTGGACAAAACATCATCAGAAGAACCCAACAACCTTAACTTGCCCTGCAAGGTAATTACCACTGTATGTTAGAAGAACACTTCAAGGACTACCTGAGAAGAGGGCAAGTTCATGCAGCAACATGCTGACCTGGTATGAGGAACCGTAAGTGCCACATATACATACCACACCAAGCTATTTAAAAACAAAACAAAAAACCAACACCTTTGAAAGTGAAGATCTGATTTACAGACTATACTAAGATGATGGCTTATCCCAAGTAATTGATAACCATGGCTAATAACTTAGCTTGCTGTACAACCTGGTACAGACACCCATGAATTAAGTTATTTTCTAGGCACAACATAGAAGGGAAGAGAAGGAAAGCCGAAAGCCCTACTAAGCAGGTATATACAAAAGTATGCAGGCTATTGCTTAACGCATTGTAAGCCGCCCTGAGTCTCCGGAGAAGGGCGGCATATAAATCGAACCAATCAATCAATCAATCAGTCAATCAAGGGACAAGTGTTTCTTCAGCCTGCTGCTATTCTAGCAACCAACCTCTTAGACTAGAGCCAGGCTCCCAGAAATGAAGCAAACTTAATATCTTGCACTGTAAAAATAATAATAATAATAAAAAAAAGCAAGAACGTTGCCAAAATCCTACAGCTATGCTAAAATTAAATCCGGGAAACGGTCGGGCACATCCTTTACAATCACATGAAGCGCGCAAGTCCTGCCTTCGAGTTTCCGAAACCAAGTGCTGGAGAGCAAAAGCCAAAGCAATTCCAAATCGGTGAGGTGGGGGGGGGGGGGGGGAGAGAGGGACGGTGAATAGGGTGGAAAGCATTTACATTACCATCCGGAGGGAAAATATCCCCAAGCAGACATTCAAGGCTCGCCAGCCTCGCTTTCCAAAGGGAACGGCTCTACTCTCCTTTTCTCTTGTTCCACCGGGGCGAAGACAGGCAGATGGAAAGTTCTCTGAAAAAAGTGAACTCTAGTTCGGAGCGCGCCGTTGCGCGCGCGGGCCGAGGCTGGTTCCTACCTGGCTGCGGTCCGACTGAGAGAGGGAGCGGGGGGTCCCCCTGGCCAGGCCCCGCGCGCACGTGGACGGTTCCCCCACCCTCCTGCCTTTTCGGCCGCTTCGGGGCTTTCTGAGAAAGGAAGCGGGGAGGAACACTTGCGGCTGCAAGTGAAGCTTTCGTGACGCGGGCGAAGGAGGAGGCGCGGCGGTAGCTCCTCCACACCAAAAAAGGGAGGAGCGCAACTGCAGCGGCACATTTTCCGATCCCGTCCCGGGCCGAACCCAGCAGCAGCCTGAGAGAGGGGCGCGCGGATTTTGTCCGCCAGCTGCGGGATCTGGTCTGCCTCTCCTCTGTTTTTGTTTCGGAGGCAGAGAGAAAGGCCATCTCCTGAGGCCAGCGGTCCTCTAATCGGACCTTCCTGATCCGATTCGTTTCTTCGGCGAGAGCCAAGCCTCCGCCCCGCGTTCATCCCGCAGTACCCCTGGCATACACAGCCTCGCAGCCTCGGTGCCAAAGCGCCCTCCGCTAAAACGCCCCACTAAAACGCGATCGAATTGACCCTAAATATACAGTATCCGTGTTCTGGACAGCGAGCTGGGTTCTCGGTCTTGTCCCCAAAACGCCTTTTTCCCACAAACAAATTAGGGAAACCCTGCTGAACCTGATTTTGGGGATACTTTCAGCCTCTTAAAAAAATAAGAGCCGGTCAATCTGACCTGGAAGGAAGTGGAAGGGGACTTTAGAATGAAGAGATTAGCCCAGTGGTGAAATCCAATTTTTTTTACTACCGGTTCTGTGGGCGTGGTATTGCTCGGTAGGCATGGCAGGGGAAGGATACTGCAAAATCTCCATTCCCACCCCACTTTGGGGCCAGCCAGAGGTGGTATTTGCAGGTTCTCCGAACTACTCAAAATTTCTGCTACCGGTTCTCCGAACTGCTCAAAATTTCTGCTACCAGTTCATCAGAACCTGTCAGAACCTGCTGGATTTCACCCCTGGATTAGCCACTTTCTGAGCAGCTGCCCAGTCGCCCCTTTCACAAGGATTCATTAATGGATTTTTCTCAATTTTCGTTTCTGCAGGACCCAGCCTAGATCCAGTCCATTTTTAAACTTTATCTTTCTTTTATCAGTTTTTCCTCTCTGGTATAGTTTGGTTCAGATTTGGGGGAATCCCAGTTTCTTCACAGAATCTCTTTCCAATATTACATTTACAATAGAAAGAATAAAAATGAAATGCAAAATTTCAGTTTTGTAATAGTTCTCACATTTCAAAATTCCTTTGGGACTTGGAGAATTACCAAGATCCAGAGAGACTGCCCTCCTATATTGTATTCAACTACTTGAGAGTAACTCCTTGGAGGTCAATGGATGTCACATCCAACATCAAAATACTTTGCATAGTTCTAAGATATTCTGGGAAGAGAACAGAAGGTTTACTTTGAGCAGCAGAGAAACTCGGCTTCTTATCTGCTCAAGCTATGAAATTGTACACCGTTAGGTGCCAAAATTTAGGACATCTATTAATTGCCACTCCTTTTTTTCTGGAGAGGCTAGAGCAGGGGTGTCAAACTCAAGGCCTGGGGGCTAGATCCAGCCCGCAGGGTGCTTAGATCTGGTCCATGGGATCGCCCTGGAAACAGTAAAGGACCGACCTGCAGTGCCTCTGCCACCAAAAATGGAGCTCAGGAGGCCACGAGTGGCCCTCCCGAGCTCTGTTTTCTCTGGCAGTGGGTTGCAGGAGGCTGTTGCAGCCAAAAATGGAGCTTGGGAGCCTGTTTTCGCTGGCAGAGCGCTCGGGCTACCACAGGCGCCCCCAACACGAGTGATGTCAAGCTGGCCACACCCACCCTGGCCCACCAAAGTCAAACACAACCCTGATGTGGCTCTCAATGAAATCAAGTTTGACACCCCTGGCCTAGAGAAAGAAATATAGAAAAGAAAGTACTGTTTGGAATTGCAGTCTTCTGGAAACATACAGGAATGAACAAGGAGGTAAATCCTATGATCATCTCCAAGTATGTTTTAAGTTTGGGTTCCTGCCCAAGGAGGATTTCAACCACACCTGCAATGAATGCAAATTCATTGCATTGCAGCAGGGCATGAAAATATGTTCAGCAATATTGAGACTCATCAAGGGAGATGATGAGCTTCTGGACCGATAGCAGAGAACGTAAACCAGGGGTGTCAAACTCGATTTAATTGAGGGCCGCATCAGGACTGTGTTTGATTTCGGGGGGCTGGGGAGTAGGTATGGCCAGGGGACGTGGCTGGGGTGGGATGCTTGACATCACTCATTGAGCCTCCTGCAGCCCCTCTGCCAGCAAAATGGAGCCCATGGAGGCCATGCGTGGCCCGCCTGGGCTCTGTTTTCGGCCACGATGGGCTCCTGCAGCCCTCTTCCAGCAAAAATAAAGCTCGGGGAGGCTGCATGCAGTCCCCCTGGCTCCATTTTCACTGGCAGAGGCAACATGGGCTGATCCTTCGCTGTTTCCAGGATGCCCCCATGGGCCAGATCTAAGCATCCCATGGACTGGATCTGGCTCAAGGGTCATGAGTTTGACAACTCTGACCTAAACAATCAAAGGACAGTTTGTCCCAGTCTTTCTAAGGAAGCACAATTAGTTTCAGGACCTTCTAGTTCACAATCAGTTTCAGGGTAACTCACTGCTGAGAGGCAGTATATTGTTGCCCAGGGACAAATATCTGTGATGTGATAGAGAGCTGACTTGACTAAACAGATCTAATGACCATTATCCTTTTCTTATTTCATGTTGGAACAAAGATTACTTCCAAAAAGAACCTGAAAAGCATATTGAAGGACTACAAAGAAAAGCCAGAAGGCAAAAAGGTTTGGCCTACAGATGATGTTTTTGTCCATGCTTCCAACTAAAAGCCATGGCCCAAGAAAGGTACAGGAGATTTTGAATTTGAATTGCTGGCTCAAGAAATAGTGTTACTCCGAAGATGTTGAATTCCTGGACCATGGTTTGCACAGCATCTACAGAAAAGCTTTTGGTAAAAGATGGGCTGCACCTCACACAAGATATGTAAGCCTGCGCTTGGAAATGCAGAATCACCTGTATTGCGTTTAACACTTACCAATAGGAAGAAATGGTTGGGGAAATGGAAGTTTGGAAAATAGTGATCATGTGATTCTAGAATTCACCATATTACAGGAAGGAAAACTGAAGGTAGTTAAGTTAGTATTCTAGATTTCAAGAAAGATTTCAGTAAGCTAAGGGGAACAGTAGGAAGAATTCCAAAGGTGAACTTCCTGAAAGAAAAAAAGTTCAGGAAGGTTGAGAAATTCTGAAAAATAAGCTAAATTAAATGCAAACAATGCTAAATAGAAAAAAAAAAGTTGAGACAAACAGCATGACCAGTGTGGATGCATAAGGACTTTTCTGATGATCTTACAAACAAAAAGAATAAATTTCAAAATATAGAAAGAGGGCATATGACAAAAGCCCAATTTCAGGAAATGGTCAAAATCTGCAAGGATGGAGTCAGGAATGAGCTGAGTGTTGCAGTGAACATAAAAATAACAAAAGGAAAAGGCTTATGGAATTTGGATATGTGCAGAATAAAGAGTCAGTCTACTGGTTGGGAAACATTGCAAGGAGTGATAGCTCACAGGGAGAAGGTTGAACTGTTTAATTTCTAGCTTCATTTTTCTTTTCATGAAAAGCAAAAGTGGTCCAACCTGTCAGAAGATGTACACGTTGCTATTTTTAATGAATTCAAGTCATTGGAACTTGATGGAAACTCAGAGTACAGGGAAGTTATCAGAATTTGGAGAAAAGTTAACATTGTTCCAATCTTGCAAAGGGGAAGGGAGGTAGCATCAGAACAATATATACCAGACAGCTTGCTTGACATCAGTGCCTGGGAAAATCCTAGGGCATGTCAAGATGTGGGTTTGCCAGTGTTTAGAAAGGAAAAAGTGATTACTAGAATTAAATATCTTCTCCCACTTTTGACTATAACCATGTTCCTTGTATCTTTATGATTTATATAGTTTTATTTGTTTCCTAGTATGATTTGATTGCTTATTAGTAACCTATGACTATCACTAAGTGTTGTATCTTATGATTCTTGATGAATGTATTTTCTTTTTATGTACACAGAGAGCATATCCACCAAAAACAAATTCCTTGGGTGTCCAATCACACTTGCCAGTAAAGAATTCTATTCTATTCTATTCTATTCTATTCTATTCTATTCTATTCTATTCTGTTCTGTTCTGTTGTTCTGTTCTGTTCTATTCTATTCTATTCTATTCTATTCTATTCTATTCTGCTCTGCTCTGCTCTGCTCTGCTCTGCTCTACTCTACTCTACTCTACTCTATAAGCAAGCATGGAATTGTTAAAATGGGTTGTGCCAGACTAAACTTACTTTTTTTGGCGGAGACTAAATTGGTTGAGCAAGGGAATGCTTTGGAAGCAGTGTACCTGGAGTTCATTTGATTAAGTTTACAATAACTGTCTTCTTGATAAAATGGGACATTGTAAGATAGACTGTCTCCTATCACATTAAGTATGAGCCACCAAACTTAACATGTATCCTTAATATATTAATGGAAAATCATATGTAGTGGAAAAACATCTCGGTTCTGTCTTTGATCTAGTGTTTGTGAGGTAATCCAGACAGGAAACAGACCCAGATAACTAATTCTACTTTACAGTAAGGTTATATTAACAGAATCTTGCAAATCTAAAAGTATATTTCTTCCATTGCTTTTATAAGCTTGAGAAGCTAGGGAGAGTCCTCCTTGCGATGTCAGACATGCTCACATTCCTGCTGCAGGCTAAGATGCCTCTTCCAACCACTCCCCTGGCTCTCCCTTTTCTTGATGTCTCCTAAGGTCACTCCCAGATATTATAGTGCTCTTCAACATTTTTTATAAATGACATAGGCAAGAGAAAGGATGGTCAGCAAGTTTACAGACAACCCCAAACAGGGATTTTTAACACTTTGGGAGAAAGGCTCAAGTTAAAAAGGATCTTGATAGACTTGAACCCTGGACCGTTCCCAACAAAATGCAGTTCAATGGTGAGAAATATGGATTCTGTATTGAAGTAGGAAAAAAATCAGATGTACAAGATACATATTTAGGTGGCTTAGTAGTAGTACTTGTGAGAAGGATGATCCCCAAGGTGCTGCAGCTGCCAAAAGAGCTAATGTAATCTTAAATTGCATCAACAGAAGCATAATGTTGAGAGCATGCAAAATGATATTTCTGCTCTAAACTTCACTGCAACTAGTATATTGGTCATAACAATACAAGAAGAATACAGAGGGACTAAAGAGAAAAGCACCAAAAATGGTGAGGTGTTCAGAGGCTAAATCTTACCAAGAACAGTTAAAAGAACTAGAAGTTTAACTGAAAGAAGATAAGACTGAGGGGAGACATGATAGGAGTCTTCCAATGTTTAAAGGGCTCTCACAAGGAAAGGGGTGTAATGCCCAACTGAAAGCAATGAATGGAAGCTTTACGGACAGAGCTCCAAACTCAAAATAAGGAGTAATTTCATAATTATGAGAGCTATTAAAAAGCAGAGCAGCCTACTCCTGGAGTTAATCCATCATGGAGATTTTCAAGAAAAGATTGAACAGCCATTTATCTAGGATGGTTTGAGGATTCCTGTCCAGGCAATGAGTTGAACCAAAAGATTTTGAAGATCCCTTTCAAATCTATGATTCTATGACTGCTAACTAAATTACAACAGGAAAGCGTGGAACTTTTAATAAACTTTTAATAAAAGTTAGCAATGGGAGGTGCTTTTAAAGAAGTTAAATGAAGGGTTTGTAATCTCTTTCACACAAACTTTAACTTATCCCCTGGGAAACTCCTATTGGTATTTAGTCAGCATGGTTGTTTACAATTCCATCAGGTGTTCACAGAAAAATTTCCAGCTTTGTCAAAACACATTTTGCAAAGCTGAAGTTTCTGTTTATCTGTAATAAAAGACAAGTCTGCCAGTAAGTTGTGAGAAATTGTGAAAAGGGGAATTTGTGACGTTTTCTTCCGTGTTGCAATCATGAAGAAGTTCTGTGTTATTGTTATGTGACTCCAATCTATAAATAGTATATGTGCTGTTCACAGATTTAAGTTCTTATTTTTGCTAAATTTACAACTTTTAAAAAGAAAGAAAATAATGCAGGTCTTAGGCAAAGATGGGGAAAATGTTTTTGTGGGATCTGAGGGAGAGAGTGCAAAGATGTTATATAGGAGGCAGTTTTGAGAAGTATAAAAAATTTTCTCAGTTGTGACATCAGGCTATAAAATCCAGATCAAACTAATACTGATGCTAGTAGCAGTGATTTACCCATATTTTGGAATCGCCTGATCTCCAGAGCCATTCTTCCCAGAAATCAGATTCTGACAGATGGCTAAACTCACAACTCTAACTATCTATCAGAACCTGCCTCATCTTCCAGCCTTGCCTTACATTAGAAAGAATTTATGATGGACATTTTCTCTCTTGCAAGAAATCCACCATTCCCTTCAAACCTGTAGTTTATAAGAGCAGTAGTCACCAACTTTATTAATAAGGTAGGATTGAGTTTGGCAAGAAGACAAGCAGATTTATACTGATGTTTCTGTTTTGCCTTAAGATCTAGTGGCCAAGACATTACACTTGTTTTATAGATGTGCCCTAGATGGCACCTTTACTCCCAAATGGAAGGATCAGGTTTTGAATGGCAGGACATCTCATAGTTAAGGAGGTCAGCATAATAGCGGAGACTACTGCTATGGTGCCACAAGCATTAGCTGGGCCAAGGAGGGCCAGCTGCATGGCCTAAAAACACACCTGGGAAAACTTTCTTTTAGTCTGTTTTGCTCCTGATGCTTAAGACCTGATCCCCCCTAGTTTGCTTGTCCTGAACCCTTTGCAGATGCTTCTACCTTGCCTTTATGGATTTCAGAATTGTCATTCCTAATTATGTCCTGATTGAAATTATACCTGAGAATGTATGTACATTAGATTCTCTTTTTGTTTTGTTGTCTGTAAATACAATTTAAAAAACAGATTGAATATGTTATGCTTTACAATGGTCTTCATTGTTTTTAAATTTAACTGACTTAGAACACATAGCCATATAATTTGTTCTAGAATAAATCAATAGCACATCCAAAATGACTAAATGATTTTATCAAGTACTGAAATTAATACTTTTATTATATCCCAAAGCCTCAAATGAATGTACATAGGAAGTTTTGAAAAGAAGACCAGAGTTATATCAGGTATTCATTAAAAAATCTGTTTTTCTTTTAAATGTGTCATTAGGTGAGATACAGTGAAGAGAATATGTAAGTAATGAGGCTGTGTGACATTTCAGATTCAGTCTTAAAAAGGGGTTTCAGAGCACAAACACAGCACCTGCCCACCACACCTTAAATTATTTCTCCAGAATGTCACACCCATATTTACACAGTTTATTCAGATTTTACTGGGAAATATATCTCAATTATTAAAATAAGTCTTAATCTCATGCATGCATAGCTTGAGTATTGGAATAAATCTGCTCAAAGCTTATCTATGTTCCATATTTTCCTAAATATATTTATTTATTTAGCATATGGCTTCCTAAATATAAATATGGCAATTTTTTTTCTTTAAACTGAATGATTTTTTAAAAATGAAGTGTACATTATTTTTTCTGCAGCAAAGCATTATATACTACCAGCTCCTATAACTGTTACTAAATAGTGATATTTGTATGGGCACAAATTTAAGTAGTGCCCATAATAGAGTAGGATTGCAAAGAACACCATAATTAATTTAATGGACTTTGGGTAGGTTACAAGACGATTTATACAATACAAAAACCAAAAGAAAAAAAATTAAACATGTCAGAAGAATCTTCTGCTCCAGTTTGAATTGTGAGCCATCCAGAGTTGTTTTCCGAGATGGCTAGCTATAGAAATCAAGCAAACAAACAAATAAAATTGCAACTGATCTTTGCATGAGTTACTATTGCTGTACATCCTGGTCCAAGGCCCCAAATCCCACCTGTTGCTTTAAAAGGAGCTGAATGCCTGGGGTTTTCATTAGGATCTTTTTGCTGTGCTAATTTATTTTTGCTATCTTAACCATTGCTCAAATTGAAAATATAACAAACTAAATTATGTTTGCTACTTTTTGGTTTTTAATGTAAACATGGTATGAATTCTTTGTTTCAATTATGAATACATATCTATTTCAATTGTTTTTTTGTTTAGAATACTGTACTTTTTCATCCAATGTATTTTGGACTTTGCCCTTGAATTTCAATCCCTAAGAAAAACAGCAGTCACTATGCTAGGCAGTTTTGTACTGTTACATTTTGCACAAAGTTTTATAGATTTTGCCTTCAAGAAAATATACTAAAATTAGTGTTTATACTTTAGTAAGACCAAACACAGATAAAATAGGGATTTATGAATGGTATCTCCCATTTCTAGTACCCAAAAGTCAATTCTTACTTCCTACCTATCACTCTTGATCATGATGTTATGTTCATTTATAAGACGAAATCTAATCCAAAATGTTCCAAAAAGCCTGATTGCTGAAATATTGCTGATTTATTAAATGTTCTGAGTTTTACAAACAAAACAGGATGAACAATTACTCAAGTAAACAATAAAATAAAGCGTTTGTACATTTAAAACTTGAATATGAATTAATGCTGAACTGTCAATAAATCTTTTCATTCTGTTTCTTGTCACAAAAGAAAAAGCACAACAGGGTCAAAAGTGGGATGCAATAAGCCCTGTTTAATCTTACTCCTCATCCAAATGTAATTTTCTTTAATTTCATGACAATTTTGGCATTTGAATTAGAGTTACTTCCAACAATTTCAACACAAAACATCTTCACTCCTTCCTACAGGGTTTTTTTTTTTAACCTCTGTGATATCTGATGCTATTCTTTGCTTAAGCCAACAATCAATCACTTCAGTACTGCTATTTTAGCATCCACCATAGCAAGCTGTTGAAAGACTACTATGAAATATTCTGCATCATCTTGTTGACCTCTTTACAAGCTGGAGTTCACACGTATCTTCATTTAAAGTTTTAGTGTTTTGTTTATCCAAGGAATAGACATATGCAAAACTACAGATATTCTAGGAAACAAAAGCAATTGTTAGACATATGCAGTTCTTTCAGTGGCTGATACATAGCATAATACTGCTGATACGTTATATAGCTGATACTATACTTAATTCAAGAAGGTTATTTTATCTGAAAAAAAATGCGTTTTGCTTGGTAAATGTTCATAGGTGAGTTTGAACAAAATACTGATAATTAAGCATCCCTCTTTGTGGACTTAAAAACAGCTATTGGAAAATGCATTCCATTTTATCTCATTAAAGTCTTGCTTGATGGTGAGATGGGTGGCATATACATTTAATAAATAAATAAAAAATAACAGATAGTAGTTTAATTATCAGAAGGAGTGAATGGATCATAATTCTTCCCACAGGGTTTTCCTTTCTTAAATATTAATTCTATTGTCCTTAATGATGAGTGTGTTAAATAGCAAGCAAGTATATCTAGTAGGACTATCCTGGTGTGAAGATAAATAGCTTCAAAAATAAGCACTTTTGAGATTCAAAAATGTGCACAATGTTCAGGTAACTGGATCTCAAACTGCAGTGCTAAAAATTATAGCAAGCATCATTGACAATATACAAGGATCTCCATTATAAAATAATGCAGCCAACTTTTTTCCACCTTAAACAATAGCTAATTACTGCAGATCTGAATCAAGGTGTTTATCTTTACTTTCTCATACCTGACAAAGTGAAACAGTTTTATTCTGCTACTAATTGGTTTCTATGATCAAATTAAATTGAAGGTTTTTAAAAAAACCCACAAGGATCTTTTTTAATTAAAGCTAATCTGTCTTATTAGTTAATATGCATGGGTACGTAGAAAAATTGAGTGAATATATAATTAACACATGTAAAAATATATCTCCTCTCTTTGAATAGTCATTTTGTTAATTTTCCTTTGAAATGTCAGGTGAAAACTGACCCACACATTACATTGAACAGTTCATTAAAATTGTATTTTCTTGATGACCTAGAACAGGGGTCCTCAAACTTTTTAAACATGGGGCCAATTCATGGTCCTTCAGACTGTTGGGGGGCCAGACCGGCTGGGTGAGTGTAGCTAAATGGTCATGTGACTGGGTGGGCATAGCTAGGTAGTCATGTGATTCAGTGGGCATGGCCAATTTAGCAGTCCATTAAACAATGCACACAAATTAAACTTTCATTTGTTTTGCTCCTGGGGGTGTTTTATTTGCTTTTGTTTGCATGTTGCTCTTTTGGCTGACTTTTTTTTTCTAGATTGTTTTTTCAGGTTTTTAGGAGTGTAGTGGTCCACTTCAGGAAACTCAGTTTTGCAGCAATTCTTCTCAGCTCCAAGGAGCTTACAATCAACAAGTCTCTCTCTCTCTGTGTGTCTCTCTCTCCTTCTCTCTCCTCTCTCTCTCTCTCTCTCTCTCTCTCTTCCTCTCTGTCTATCTCTGTCTATCTCGCTCTTTCTCTCTCTCTGTCTCTCTCTGTCTCTCTTTCTCTCTCTATCTTCTGGAGGTGGGGGAGGTCAAAAATGGGGTGCGCAGACACCCTGGGAGGCCTCTGTGAGTCCTGTTTTTGGCCTCCCAGCGCCTCAGTAGCACTCTGCCGGCCAAAAATGTTGGCCTTACCTTCCAGTAAGCCCGCAGGGCTCATAAACTAAGTCCTGTGCTTAGCCAAAGGGTGGGGGCCGCCAGGAGGGGTGGGGTGATATGGGCGGGGCAGCCTTATGGTCCTGTGCGGACTGTATTAATGGCTTCAGCGGGCCATAGTTGGCCTGCAGGCCGTAGTTTGAGGACCCCTGACCTACAACACAGAGCTCCTATAAAGAATAATCCCACGTCAGTCTGTGCTTTAAAGTCTTAGTTTATATTTACTGACAGATATGTAAAAAGATATATGGATATCTACTGCTATTAAGGTTACTCATTTTTAAATAAATTATTGGTTCCTTCAAAAACAAAAAAGTAAAATTTCATCTTCACCATATTTATTGACATCATTGTTAAAGCTTCTGTCTCCCACAGGCTATAGTCACAAAATTTTACTTTTGTACATTTTTTTAAAAAGGGTTATTATATAATTTTTATAAATTAAAATATTAATAAAACTATTTTAAAAACCTAAATGCACAAAATGTTACTTACCATGGAAAAGAAAATATATATTAGGTTGCACTTTAAAATCCAAAATTTTCACATTTAACATAGAAGTTCCAGTATTCCTCTCCTGCATGCCATGGCAGAAATTCTTCATCTGTTATTAACATTATTTTGTTGAACTGTAGAAAGCAGGGTGTTTTTGAGGAATTAGCCTGACAGGAAGAATCTATTAAAAACATGAAACACACAGTAAATTAATCTATTAGCTCCAAATTAATCTATTAGCCCCAAATTTAAACTGCCCATAGGAGATCTCTTTCCTGCAGTGAACAAGAGAAGACAAATTTACAGTCAGTTCTATAGTCTCTAGATTCCATAAGTTTTAACCACAAGTCTATTAATCATGTTCACTTATCCTTATTACGCTAACAAAATCTGCCATATTCAAGGTGAAGGAATTAAGTTATACTGTATTAATGTATGGTCATTTTCTTGAAATGCATGCAAATGTTTTATGAAAATTCATTTAATTTCTTAGTAAATATTGAATAGTTCTATACTATAGATTAGTCTGTGATATAATGCTAACCCAAAATGCTTAATGAACAGATATGCACATTTTTATCCAAATCTCATTTTGCATTAATGGTTTCTTTCAGATAGAACATTAAATTATGGCATTTGTAAAATATGTTTACCCATATTAACTAGCCTAGTTTCTTTTTTTTTCTTTCCTTTTTCTTTTATTCAATCATCTTTCATTCTAGGAGACTGCCTGGACAAGGCCCTGCAGTTTGGTATACTTAGTTTACTCAACTAAATTACTGGGTTAATTTGCACACTGAACTATCCAATATCTAATGTGTAATGTTCATTATGATAATGTCAGAAAGCATACAGAGTTACTGCCTCCCTCCCTCAACAATGACCATTATCACCAACTCTTGCCCTTCCTCTCCTAGGCCAAGGGCATCATCAAGTCTTTCTTCTGTTAGTAATGGTAATACATTAAAGCAGAATGTTTCAAAACATGTCTGTCTGTCTGTCCGTCCGTCCGTCCATCCATCTTGACTGGGTTTTCTTGATGCTTTCCAATATTCTGCTTCTTTGAAATATTTTGCCTCATTAAATCTGTTATCCACTCAGGATTTTGGACTTCAGATGAAATCTCCCAACAGATTTTATTATCCATCTAATTAAATGGAAACTAAGTGATGATTCTGTCAGGTATATTCATTATGATAATGTCAGAAAAAACAGTTTATCAATCTGACATCTTGTCAAACTGGAAGTGGGCTTCAAGTAAAGTGCTACAGTGTTGGCCAATATTTTTCTATATCTTCAGACATGACTTAAGTAAAAAGGGAATCCAACTCTGCGTCATCCATAAAAAGCAGATGACAAATATCACAGCAGATGTAGAAGAGACTATAAAATACTTTTGATAGAAAATGGAGCAACATTCCACAAAGACAAATGCAACAAAATGTATGCCAAAACATCAACCATCAAATGAACAAATGCAGGATGGGATCTAGCTGGCATTGCAATACTATACTGAAAGTTCTTGACTTATGATGGCAATTGGAACCGGAATTTGGACTTTCACTTGTCTGGCTAGAAAATTCTGGAAGTTAAAGTCCATACATCTTAAAGTTGCCAAATTTGAAAAACACTGCTCTATATTCTAAAAGGAAATGGCTTTGTGGCTAAAATAGTACTAATCTTGCCCAGAACCACATAGAATTTCTTCCTTGATGAAAAGCCAGTGAAAGTATATACATGAGGTACAAAGTTTTTATGCTAACCAACCGCTTGTCCAAATAACTTGTTTTAAATAATACCTCAGGGTCTGGGCCTATCAATTTATTTTGACTTACTGTCCGTCAATTACTATATGTTCCTGGGTTTGAAGCATTAAACCTTCATTCCAGATTGATTGGAATGGATCTACTTGGATTGCTTAACAGAATATCTGAAACAAGCTTTAGCCTATTCTCCTAATGTTCTAAAAAAAGGTTTTCTCTCCTGCCTGCATTTATAGCTATTTGCTTCTGCATGCTTTTGTTTCATAGTTCTGATAGTATCAATTTTACTTAGAGGAAGTTGCTAGATAAGCTACTTATATCTTAGACTTATATGAGCTATTTACAGAAAGAGGAAAAATCAATCCACAGAGATTTTTGAAGGCATTGTGAAATGCACTAGAAGGGATTAGTGTTTTGTTTGCTGCAAAGATCAGTTTAGGAAATTAGGGAGACTGCAAAGTGCCAAAGAAAGGCAGGAATGCCCTGATCCTTCCTTTATTTCCTTACTTTTTTGGTGGTCAAGAAAGTACAATTTATTTCATCTCTCTCTTTTGATCTTAAAACAAGCACACAGGACCCAACAACATTGACTAAAATATATGAAGATTTGGACAGTGACTATGCGTCCAAATGCTTGGACGTCTTATTTAATTATAAATTACTATCACTGTGCTGCCTTGCCTTACATATAAAAGGGATTCCAGCGTAGACCCTGGCACGTCTTAGATTTTGCTATGACAAGATCTCCTATCTCTGTGTTGGTTACATGCCTCATTATAGCAACTAACGGAACTGAGTGTTGGTTTTAATCCTTTGCTCATAACAAATAAAGAAATGAGAAACAACTTTGTTCTTGTTTCTGTGTGGTGTAGATAACAGGATGTCCAAACTAAGAGAAAGGGCAATATTTAGAAAGCAGAGGGAGTTTCTTTTGGCTGGAACCACAGAAGAAAAGAACAGGTAATCCTTGACTGGCAACTACAATTGAGCGCAAAATTCCTGTTGCTAAACAAGACAGTTGTTAAATTTTGCCCCATTTTACTACCTCTCTTGCCACAGTTGTTAAGTGGATCATTGCAGTTAATTTAGTAACACTGTTGTTTATATCACAAGACAGGATTGAGAATAGTCTGATGTTTAAATCATATGTTAGCAGGATACCACATACCTAGGAGAAATATAAATACTATGTATAATTTCAGTGAAGCAACAATTTACAAGCAAAAATAAAGAAAAAAATTGCCTAAATTTATTTATTAGTTCAATTTATATGCCGCCCTTCTCCAAAGACTCAGGGCAGCTTACAATGCACTTATACAATGCACTTATAGCAATAGCATTCATTCTTTTGTTTATACCTGCTTATTATTTATATGTATGTATGTATGTATGTATGTATGTATATATATATGCCGCCCTTCTCCGGAGACTCAGGGCGGCAATAGCCGTCATACTTTTGTATATACCTGCTTAGTACGGATTTCGGCCCCCACAATCCGGGTCCTCATTTTACCTACCTCAGAAGGATGGAAGGCTGAGTCAACCTTGAGCCTGATGAGATCTGAACTCGCAGTAATTGCAGGCAGCTGGCAGCTAAGTGCTACTTAACAGCACTTTAGTCTGCTGCACCACCAAGGCTCATTAGGGCTTTTGGCCGCCCATAAGTGGCGTTGATAAAATCAATTATTTTTTTATCTGGTTTTAATGATTGGCTACAATCAGGGACAACACTATACAGGTGGTATACAGGAACTCCTCAACTTACAACAGTATACATAATGACCATTATAATAGCATTGAAAAAAGTGACTTATGATTGTTTTTCACTGTTACAACCTTTGAAGCATCCCCATATTCATATAATCAAAATTTGGATGCTTGGCAACTGGTTTATACTTATGATCATTTCTGTGTCCTAAGGTCATGTGATCACCTTTTGGGACATTCTGATAAGCAAAACCAATGGGGAAGCAGACTCACTTAACAACCTTGTGAGCCCTCGATGTGATGGCCCGGTGCTTGGAAGCGGTATGGGTCTGGATGGGTAGAAAAAGACTGCAACTCAACCCGGCCAAGACCAAGTGGCTGTGGGTACCAGCATCTCGGTTCAAGGGAGAGGTGCCATCGCTGACTATAGGGGGTGAAGTTTTGCCTCCTGTAGATAGGGTGCACAACTTGGCCGTCCTCCTGGATCACGGTTGAGCTTAGAAGACCATATAATGACCATGACCAGGGGGGCATTCACTCAGATACGTCTGGTGCACCAGTTGCATCCCTACTTGGACTGAGATGCCCTACGGACAGTTACTCATGCACTGGTCACCTCACGGATTGACTACTGCAATGCTCTCTATGTGGGGCTGCCCTTGAGGACCACTCAGAGGCTTCAGCTGGTGCAAAATGCAGCCGCACAGGTTGTGATGGGAGAATCCAGATACTCCCATGTTACACCCCTCCTGCGCGGCTTGCATTGATTACCGGTTGCCCTCCGGGTGAGATTCAAGGTGCTGGTGATGACCTATAAAGCCCTACATGGCTTAGGTCCAGGATATTTGGCGGGCCACCTACAGCCAGCAACGATATCCCATCGACCAGTTCGCGCCCATAGAGAGGGCCTGCTCAGGGTGCCGTCGGCTAGACAGTGTCAGCTGGCGGCCCCCGGGGGTAGAGCCTTCTCTGTGGGTGCACCCGCCCTCTGGAATCAACTCCCCTTGGAGCTCCGATTAGCGCCTGACCTTCGCACCTTCCGCTGTGAATTAAAAACTTGGCTTTTCAAATCCCTTGACTTGGACTAAGGGGGTTTTAAGCGTTAAATTTTAAATTTTTTAGATTTTACATTTTATTTTGTATTGTGGCTTGTGTTTTTATTATTGTAAGCCACCCTGAGTCCATTGGGAGATAGGGCGGCATATAAGCCGAATAAAATAAATAAATAAATAAAATAAAAATAAACCTTATGATTAACTTAACAACTGCAGTGATTCACTTAACAACTGTGGTAAGAAAAGTAGTAAAATGAGGCAAAATTCACAACTAATTTCTCACTTAACAACTGAAATTTTCGGCTCAATTGTGGTCATAAATCCAGGACTACCAGGATTATCGCTTTTATACATTACTATAAATTTTTAAAATTAGTTTTAACTAAGAATCACTAATTATTTTCTTTTCTAAAACCAATGAGTTTGCTTAAAGGCAACCTGATGAATTCAGTGGGACTTACTTTAAGTGCACATATATAGAATGGCCCTGCTAGTGCTACAGTGATCACTCTTCTACCTATGGGCATAGGTAAACAGGCAAATGAAGAATAGAGATCCACATCTAAGTAACTCCTCGTGATAAATCAGAGATAGATGGAGACAACTTCATCTTTTGTCAGTGACCACAGACAGGAAAAGCAAGTAGAAGGATGTGGCATATGGTTTTTAGTGGCCTTGCTTGGTTGCTAATGTGCTGGTGTGAGTCAGCTGAAGCAGAGAACAAAAAGGACAGAAGCTCAGGTATGGCTGTGGAATGCAACGGTTCATGAACAATCCCGCTAGCCAGGACAGTTATGGAGCAGATGTAGCAACCTTCCCATTGGTCAAGCTTTGTATATTCTGTAGATATTGGGGATTAAAGCCCTGGAGGGGAAAATACTCCAGTTCACTCATGAAAGAGAATGAGAAAGAGGAGAGAAAAAGAGAGCTACATTACTGTGTTTTAGCAAATATTACAGAATACGCTTTTGGAAAGACTATGTTAGAAAACCTAGTAAGTGTGTGGGATAGTTTGTCTGTGCTGTTACAAATTCCTGCCCCCAGGAAAGGGATGAGAATTTATATCATATTGGAAATAGTATTTCAGTCAATACATACTGAGCAGATTTTTTTGTTGCAACAATACTTCTTGTTCCGTAGGAACATGCATTTCATTAACAATTGTTGATAATGGCCTTCCACAGTATGTGACCTGAAAACAGCAGACAATATATTAGTCATCTGAGGTGAAAAAGGCTCTTGAAAAAATGTTTCACAATGAGCAGGAGTGTGGATAAAATGTCTCTCTTGGAATCCTAAAAATAGCTGCATCTTTTGCAACATTCATGTAACTGCCTTCAAGACGCATCCAGCTAAGGGCAGGCTCAGTTATAAGTGTGAAAACTGGTCCTAAGTCACTTTTTTTAGTGCTGCTGTAACTTCAAATAGTCACTAAACAAATGGTTGTAAGTCGAGGACTATCTGTATAAGCTTTGCAAAATATTGCGGTCATTTTAAATATTTGAAAAGAGATGCTTCATTCACAATTCTGTGGGTTTCAAGGCATCTTTTTCAAGACTTTCACACATTACAATTAGTCTATAGGGGTTTTATAGGTCTTTTATGATAAATCAAGAAACATTATTTTGTACATTTCCTGCAAATCAAGTATAAGAAAATAAAATGCCAGCATCAAATATAGAAAATGATAGTGTATTCATTTATTTATTTAATCACATTTGTATAGATGCACATCTCACATAGTGACTCTATGTGGGGTACATCATAACACAGTAAAAATGCCCACAAAACATTCATTAAAACAATAAATTTAAATGAAAAATAAAACAAAAACAAATGAAAACTAGAATGTTGTCCAAACATACCAAAGAGTATATTCCATTAGTAAATATCATACAGCAATTTAGCAGGCTCCGTTCTGTCATGGGATTCCCAAACTAGAACTGAGTTTTAAGGGCCTTCTGAAAGGCCAAGAGAGTTAGGGCCAGCCTTGCCTTGGGGGGCAATGGTGGCTACGGCAGAGAAGGTTTTCCTCCTAGGCCCCACTCTACCAAACTCCTTGTCCCACAGAACCCATAACATGTCCCTCCTCCCAGACCTAATGGGAGGGTATAGCTGAGGAATGGCAGCCCCTCAATTATCACAGTTGATGCCAGGTAGGGCTTTATAGGTTATAACCAGCATCTTGAATTGGATCTGGAAGCAAACTGGCAATCAATGCAGCTCGCATGTGCCCATCTTTAACCATACATTACTACCTGTACCACTGCACTTTGTACCAGTGGAAGCTTCCAGATACTCTTCAAGGGCATTCCCATATAAAAGTTCATTTAGGATTTGACCAGGGCTTGTGTGGCTGAGAGCAGATCTGCAGCAATTCTTTTCTGATTTGAGTTAATGATCTGATTTTTTAAAAAATTTGATTTATATGCCGCCCTTCTCCAGAGACTCAGGGCAGCTTACAATGCGCTGATAAATTCCATTTGAACAATATGTTGTTTATATAACAGAACATGCTTTTTTATACATACTAAAATATACATTTCCCATTTGAGCTTTATGATATCTTTTGGGTTTTTCCCTCCCATTTGTCAAGCTTTAATTTGAAGCCCAGCTAGAAAGCCCACTTCTCAAATTAATGCTATCAACGTTTGCTGAATGCATGCTGATTTTCACAGCAAGGGTAAGGGGGAACAAATGATTAAGTAAGCATCACAATGAATATTCTGATCTTTAATATGTGCATTGTGATGTTACACACATTTGCACAAAGGATAGAACTTTCATCACAACATGATGATGCTAGTTTTCTGTCATTCTGACAAAATCTTTGGACTCTGCAGAAGCTTTTGCAGGTGAGGTTGTATTACACTTGTGGCATACTATCAGGTTCTAGTGGTTTTCTTCACATACTGATTAGCTCACCTCTCTTTTGAAACCTCAATATATCAATATTTTAATGCCTGGGCTACAAGAGTGCAAATGTACTTTTATGCTATTTTGTTGTCATCTAGGATGACAAATCCTCCTGCTACCAATCAAGTCTTGACCTACACCCAAGCAACCAGCCTCCTTTGAATAGTGTGTAAATATGGTTTATTTCTATATGTTTATCGATGGCTGCTGTGAATTCTGTTTCAACAATTACAAATGAGACATTCCAGACCAGAATACTTTTTTAACATTACTGTAATACCCTAACATGGGTGTCAAACATGCAGCATCATGTTGCCGTCATTTTCCCCCTTTGCGGAGCTGGGGTAAGTGTGGCCTGTGGGTGACACATCTGGCCCACAGGCCGCCAATTTGACACTCCTGCCCTAGTACATTGAAGTTTTCATTTTATTGGAATGTAAAACATCTAATAAAAAAAAATCGATTGAAATTGATAACTCAAGTAGTAGATTATTACCATTATCATCATCATTATCATCATCATCATACCTTATTGTATACATATTTCCAGCTTACACAAATGTCATTTCCCAATATTGCCTTAATCCATTGAACTGGATTTTGATAAACTGAATTGCTTCCAGTTTGGACTTTTCCATTTCCAAGTAGGCTAGCTTTATGTTTGGAATCCTGAAAGAGAAAGAAAACAAAAACAAATGAGAGAATTATAAATTGCCTAAATTTAGCAATAGCAATAGCACTTAGACTTATATATTGCTCCATAGTGCTTTATAGCACTTTCTGAGTGATTTACAATTCAAGCATATTGCCCGCACCAATTTGGGTCACTTTACCAATCTAATTTAAGAAGAAATATACAAATATTTATTTTTAATAAAATATTTTAAAAGTGGTATAATAATCAAAATAAAATAACTCTTGTAATTTCATAAAGTCTACTGTATAGTTGATTTACCTGAAAGCTCCTGTAAGCAAAATAAATCCAAAATCCACAGTGCCATGAGTTCTTCCCTCTCTTATCTGTATTTAAAATTCTGTAGTTTAGTATAATTTCTAATATTTTGCTTCCTTGGTTTTGGATTAGTTATGGATTCTGGCTAATTCTCCTGGATTGATAGCTATGTGTCTTCTGACAGATTTATTTATTTATTTAACAATAAAAATAAATGCAATAAAAATGACTCTTGGTAACTTATATAAAAAAAGAACCTGGGTAATTTGGAATATGGTTTCTCCACTACATTTGAGTTAAATCCTCTATTGTGTAATAACTTCTGTAGAAATAACAGTTGCTATACATTGCTCTCACAATACTGCCTCAGTGGGAAAAAACCCCTTGCTTTTGAAAGGAAATAACAGAAAAAGAAAAAAAGAGAATTGTAACTGTCTACTGCCGTGATAGCGAACCTATGGCACGCGTGCCACAGGTGGCATGCGGAGCCATATCGGTGGGCACGCGAGCATTGCCCTAGCTCAGCTCCAGCACGCATGCGCATGCCAGCCAGCTAATTTTCGGGCCTTTCGGGCCCACCAGAAGTCGGGAAACAGGCTGTTTCTGGCCTCTGGGGGGAGGGGGAGGCCATTTTTGCCCTCCCCAGGCTCCTAGAAAGCCTCTGGAGCCTGGGGAGGGTGAAAAACGGGCCTTCCGGTCCCACTGGAAGTTGGGAAACAGGTTGTTTCCGGCCTCCAGAAGGCCTCCGGGGGGAGGGGAGGCCGTTTTCACCCTCCCCAGGCTCCGAGAAAGAAATTATGGGTGTGGGCGCGTGTGTGTGTGACCCCCCCGTGCTCCCCCCACTTTTGGCACATAACGGCAAAAAGGTTAGCCATCATTGGTCTACTGGGTAGATTTTTTAGTGGCAATGTATGTTGAGTCATTATTGCATCTATGTTTTGTCTCAGTGCTTTCTAACATTTTGCTGAAATACAATACCTACCATAGCAGAATGGCATATCATAGTTACCGAAACGCAACACCACACTTTAGTTTGTGTTCTTAATGTTTAATTACAAAAGTGCTGTACTGTGCTTCCTATTTTAGAACATGAGAGGGAAAAGAGCAGGGAAACAGCACCAAAAATGGTGATTCATGCTTAGAAGCAGTGCACTAGCTTGAATACCGAAATTCTAATAAGGCTTGAACTATTTTTTTTACAAGTTTAATGCATACATTGGGCAACTGGAAAAGGTAAAATGATAACCAAATATTCTAGTTACAATATATAAATAATCTGCTATAAGAATAATATATTCATCTAAAAGTACAATTAACTTTTTATATTATCCTTTCAATCTCTTGCTCATATCTCCAGGCTCATATTTAATTACATAATCCTTGGAGCCATCACATTTTTTAAACACAAAGAACTCTGCATTTTAAAAGGTTACTAAGTTGTTATTTCTGTCCTGGCAACAAATGTTATCTACTATATAGAAAATAGGTTTCATTTTCAGAATTTTCTTTTAATTTTTATAATAAGTATATTCCAGCAATTTGGGACATAAAAAAGACCACTCCCAAGATTAAACAAAATACTAAATTAACTCCAATTTCCAAAATAACTCTTGGTCAGGTATCTTCCAGGTGATTATTGCTGTATTTTTTTAATGTAAGTCTAGATCCTAGGGACAGGCTAGTTTATTAAAATGTGATAATTTAGATCTAAGTTTGTCAACTGGTTTTGTTTACCAAAGTAGTTCTAGTAAGAAAGATTTCTCATACCACCTAAGCAGCAGTGTTATTGCTTGCTTCATTTGAACCAGAATGTCTTATACAAAGACACTGAAAGTCAAACTAGGACACATAAGACCAAATATTTAAAAAATGCTAATTCCGCATGAATTCAGTAATGCATTTGACAAAGTAGACCACAATCTACTTCTTGGTAGCCTAGAAAAACATAGAATAGACAACATCACCACCAGATGAATTTGTAGCTGGCTGACAAACCGTACTCAATGAGTAGCTCTTAACAATACCAAATTCACATGGAGAAAACTAAGCAGTAGGGTACCACAAGGCTCCGTCTAAGGCCCAGTACTCTTCAATATCTTCATAAATGACTTAGATGAGGGAATAGAAGCAGAATTCATCAAATTTGCAGATGATACTAAACTGGCAGGAATAGCCAACACCCCAAAAGACAAACATAGGATCCAAAAAGATCTTGACAAACTTGAACAATGGACCCTATCCAACAAAATGAATTTTAATGTGGAGAAAAGCAAAGCTTTACATTTAGGCAGGAAAAAGCAAAGTTATATGTATAGATTAGGCGAGACAGCTCAAAACAGTAACTGTGAGAGGGACCTTGGAGTCCTAGTGAATGATCACTTGAATATGAGCCAGCAGTGTGCAGCAGCAGCCATAAAAGCTAATATGCTGGGTTGTATAAACAGGCATAGAATCAAGATTGTGTGAAGTATTAGTGCGGCTTTACAAAACACTAGTAAGACCACACCTGAAATACTGCAACCAATTTTGATCTCCATACTACAAAAAAATGTGAGACTTTGGAAAAAGTTCAGAGAAGAGCAACAAAGATGATAAAGCATGGAGACTAAACCATATGAAGAATGGCTGCAGGTTTTGGTCTGCTTAGTCCAGTGGTCAGCAACCCGCGGCTCCGGAGCCACAAGCGGCTCTTTGGGCCCTCTGCCGCAGCTCCCTGTCCCATCACTGGTTCGCCACACCCCTCATTTCTTTTTTGCACTCCAGCCCGAAGCGGCAGGAAGCGAAGGCTGCCTTACGCGCAAATGTGGTGTGAAGGCAGGTACAGAGAACCTTCGCTCCCGCACTCTCCTCCCCCCTCCTCCTCTTGTAACCCCCTGGCTGGCTGTGGCTGAGCTGGAAGTGTGTGTATGTGCGGAGAGACCCTTCTTAAGCGAGCCGCTGCCCGCCCGCCTCCCCTCCCACATGCCTTTCCTGAGCTTTGGTGCTCACGTGAGGAGGGTCTCCCCGCACGTGTACATGCTCCCGGCTCGGCCACAGCTGTCCCGGGCATCCTGAGAGGAGGAAGGGAAGAGGGACGCTGGAGAGTGCAGGAGTGAAGCTGCCCTATACCTGCCTTCACGCCACATTTGCACATAAGGCAGCCTTCGCTTCCTGCCACTTCAGGCTAGAGTCTCCCTCCATGTGCAAACGCTCCCGACTCAGCCAAGCTGGCCAGGGAGTTATGAAAGGAGGGGGAGGGGGAGGACTGTCGCCTGAAGGGGGTGGAGAGAGAGAGACACACAGAGAGAGAGACACACACACAGAGTGATACACAGAGAGGGGGTGAGTGACATAGAGAGACACATACAGAGTGATACATAGAGAGGGGGTGAGAGAGGAGAAGAGAAGGAGAGGGACAGACACAGAGATACAGAAAGACGGGGGGGGGTGAGAGACATAGAGAATAGTTTTGTGGCTGGGTAGGAGTGGCTAGGTAGTCATGTGACTGGGTGGGAGTGAGTGACATCGATTTGACCACACCCACCCAGGTTTTGTGGCTCTCAGTGTGTTTTTTTTCTGTAGGAAATGGGTCCAAGTGGCTCTTTGAGTGTTTAAGGTTGCCGACCCCTGGCTTAGTCTAAAGAAAAGAAGAATTAGAGGTGACATGATAGCAGTATTCCGGTATTTGTGGGGCTGCCACAAAGAAGAGGGGGTCCAAAACATTATTCTCCAAAGCACCAGAGGCCAGGACAAGAAACAATGGTTGGAAACTAATCAAAGAGAGAAGCAACCTGGAATTAAGGCTAAACTTCCTAACAGTGAGGACAATTAAGCAGTGGAACATGTATTTTTGCAAGCACTGATCTACTCATGTATTTTTGCAGGCACCGATCTATTCATTTGTTTTCTTTTAACACTGATCAGCTGTAGGGCGGCCCTTTGAAGCCTGCAGCAAGAGTTTAAACAGTTTTTTTCCCTCTAGTCATCAGCTGGGACTCAGGAGGCAGTAATAGATTGGGGGTGGGGGGTCCAAATAAAAGGTAAGAATAATGCGGGGGGGGGGGTTGGGGGGGGGCTCAGAACCGGTTCGGTGGCATCATATTGTTACCGCTACCGGCTCAGCGGAACCAGGCCAAACCAGGAGGAACCCACCACTGGACTGCATGCACAGAAAATATGAATTTTTATTATATAGGGCATAAGTACTTGTGCAATTTATTATCACAAGACATGGTGATGACTGCTGATTTAGATAGCCTTACATTCACGAAGACAGGTCTGTTCAAACTATTAATCTTGATAGTCTCAGTCTTATCTCTAAATTGGGAAGAGCATGCTTCAAATATTAGCTAAAGGAATAGGAAATTGGAAGAATGGTAAATCTTCATCTGCTTAGCAATTCTAATTGAGGCATTTGAGAAAAATAAAATCATTTTTGGTTTAATCCTTTAGGTCTATTCAAATGGTCTTACATACCATATCAAACCTTGTTGTAGGTTTGTCCACATTTTTCAAGGTCTAGGAAAATGCACATCATGTAATAGATACAAATTAGCCCCTTTTTAAAATATTAGGGACAATGATTTCCTATTACTGAAAATGGGGTAAATGACAAATGTCCACTGGGAGCAACTGTAAAAACCTCATGTAATCATTTAGAACCAAGACAAGCCAATCAAAAGAGAATATAGCTTTTCTCAACTCTTATTTTTAACATCAGGATAAAGAGCAACAGAAACTGATGTTCCACAATACAGTTCCTAAATCTGTTGAATTAAGATAGCATGACCAAGGAGCCTGAGTGGCGTAGGAGGCTAATGCCTCCTACTAAGGCAGCATTTAACATCCAGCTGCCTGCAATTACTGCGAGTTCAATTCTCACCAGGCTCAAGGTCGACTCAGCCTTCCATCCTTTCTAAGGTGGGTAAAATGAGGACCCAGTTTGTGGGGGCAATAAGCTGACTTTGTATAAAATATACAAAAGTATGAAGGCTATTGCTTAGCGCATTGTAAGCCGCCCTGAGTCTCCGGAGAAGGGCGGCATATATAAATAAATAAATAGATAGATAGATAGATAGATAGATAGATAGATAGATAGATAGATAGATAGATAGACAAGGCTTTTCCAGAGAGGCTCAATCAAGTTTCTTTGCTGGAGTTAAAAAACACTACAACATTATTTTCATTTATAATAGCATTAGCACTTAGACTGATATATGACAGCATAATGCTTTACAGCATTCTCTGGGCGGTTTATAATGTAAGCATATTTTCCCCAATGATCTGGGTCCTCATTTTACCAACCTCGGAAGAACGGAAGGCTGAGTGAACCTTGAGCCCGTCAGCATTGAACTCCAGGCTGTGGACAGAGTTAGCCTGCAGTACTGTATTCTAACCACTGAGCCACCGGGGCTCATTCTTCTGTAAAAACTGAAGTTTTTTTCTGTAAATATGTATATAGAGAACTTAATTATTAAGGAAAATTGTTATAATTATATAGAGCTTTGGTATAATGCAATATTTATCATTAAGATTTTAAACTGTGCATTAATATGCAATTATATTACTTTGCAAATGAATTATTTACCTGTAGTGTGAATTCTAAAACGTCATCTCCTGGCTTAATTTTTCCCAGTTCAAGCAGATTTAATAGTTGATTTTTTTTCTTCCTGTTTTTCTTGAAATGTAGGTCTTTTTCAGAATCTTGATTCTTCAAATACTGGGAAGTTTTCTGACTGATCATGTTTTGTGATATTACCTGAGAAAATGGCCCTGGAGATTCTAAATTAACATTAAGTAAGATACTTTTACTTGGGGCCATGTTATCCTGATCAGTACTAACAAAGTCACATGTGGATTCTAATTCTAGAATAGGTTGTATTGAGAAAGGATTGTTCATATTTGAATGTTGTGACAAAAGCATATTCATGCAAACATTTTGATTGTCAGTAGATGGCTGACAGATATTATTATCACTACCAGTTGTTGATGTGGCACTTAGGTTCTGGGTTTCTTGTGGTATCACCAATATACAATCAATTTCTTTTAATTGTTGAGTAGAACAGATGACAGAATTTAGAAGCAATGTTGCTGAATCTGTAGCATCCGAGGACTCTAAATTTGTTACTTCTGTAGTGTTATATTTCTTCACATTATTTTCAAATACCAAAAGCTGTAGACCATCTTTCTTCTGCCTATTAATTTCTCCATTTTCTCCTGATGTATCTTGAAATATGTTTGGATGGTCTTGATTTAAAGAGCTATTTTCCATCCCCCAGATGCTCTCATGGTCCATAATTATGTTAGGACATGGAACTGTTTCACCAGAAATTCTGTTTTTTGTATTGGTGTTTTCATAAGAATCAAGTGTGTCTGGGACTTGATCTGCTAAGGTTAAAGCCTCTTTTTTTGCATTTTTAAAATTCTGTATTTTTTCCCATAATTCTTTCTGTTTTCGTGCCATGAGCAAAAGGTTCTTTTGCCGGGCTGCAAGGTTTACTAGCTTTTCTCTCAGCACTCCCTGTTTAAAAGATTCCACAGAAGCTCTAAAATCAAATTTTAAAATGTTAATTGAATTAACCAAGAATACAAGCTATACTGCCATAAATAATTTACCTGTATATGGAAAGGAAGTAAACAATAATTTAAATGCAATAAAGTTTTTTAAAAATACTAAATGTTTTTATTTAGGTAATGATCACAGTAGCTAAAATCATCATCTAGATGCTTATCTAGCATAACTCTTTGATAATTTTTCTGGGAACAGACTAGATTATATAAGTACTATTTATTATAGATGAATGATTTTATTTTTTATTTCATAGTTACATATGTTTTTTTTATAATAGGTACAATATAACACAACATTCAAAAATATATTTTTTCTCCCACTTACCTATATTTCTTAGCAAGCTCATCTCGTTCAGATTTCTGTCTGACAAGTATAGTATTCAAAGAGTCCTGTATCTCAGAAAAGTCTTGGATGTACAGATCTATTCAAAATTTATATGATTTTAAGAATGGATATGAATTTTTAATCATTTGCTGTAAATACAGTATAATGCTCCAAACAAGAGAAACATGTTGCAAAAAACTCAATATTCTAAAGACCACAATGGTTGTAGCCCATTTTTATTTTATAATTTTTCTTACAACTTGATATTTATTTTCTACTTTGTATTCAATATTTAAAAATAAAAAGATAAATATATTAACAACAATTGTTCAAATTATACATATAATTTCTCTTTTGCAAAAGAACTATAAACTGACTTCAGTGAGGTTTATTTCTGAATAAATATGCATGAGGTTGTGGTATTATTTATTAGAGTTATACAGCACTTTGGATTTAGTACAAAGAGGTACTGCGGAAAATAACAGGAGCACAAATATAGCACATAGCTACATAGCTCCTTAAAGCAACTACATCTTTGACCATGATACCCTGGATTTCAAAAGTATTTCTTAAACTCTGATGGAAGCTACCTCAGATCAAATGGCCTTAAATTCTGGAGAAAAGTGCCCTACAAAGTTGGGAACTCCTACAAAATCAGCTGTTGAAGTACTGTTACAAACAATTCCAACTAAGGGAAAAATGAGAGACATATGAATGATTAGTGTGGCTGCATACAAAATTTTCTAAAGTGTTGAAAATAAAAAAGGACATGTATAGGCAAGCAACAGAAGGATCAATAAAAAGTCTAACCATGCTATGCCACAAGAACAACACAGTGGCCAACAGATTGGAAGAGGTCAATCTATATTCCAATACCAAAAAAGGAGGATTAAAAGTGTGTGCAAACTAACATGCATTATTCTTAATTTCACATGCTAGAAAAATATTGCTTAATCAAATGGAGGTTATAGCCCTACATGGAAAAAGAGATGCCAGATGTACAAGCTGGCTTTAGAAAAAGCAAAAGAACGAAATATACTATTGCTAATTCAAAAGATAATTGAGAACGGCAAAGAATATTACAAAGAAGTCACTATGTGCCTCATTGATTACATAAAGCCGTTCAATTTTGCCGATCACACAAAGCAGTGAAAAGTGCACTGCATGGGAAACCAGTAACATCTCATTGCCTTCAGGAGAAACTCATATTTGATCAAGATGTCATATGACTGTTTTGTTCAATGACTGCAATCTCAACACTCCCTCTGTCATCAAGAACTCTGGTTCATTAAATGGAGTCCCAGATAAAGAGTATGGAGTGCCTCAAGGGGTTGGGGGAGGCCTGGGAAGGCCAAGCACATACAGCATCATGTACAAGTTGCCATTGTATGGGAACTCTCATCTGCCCACTCTACAGGGATGCTACAATTCCCCCACCTGCCTATCTTCCCCTCACCCCCTCTATGCTCTTTTAGTGACATTCATCCATGACAGTACTGGAACTGTAGACGCCTGGGTCCTTCAGCAGTCTCAACCAGCTGCCACAATCCCCAAGTTCTACTTCAGCTCCAACTCCAGCACTATCACTGCCACTATAAATGTCATCTCAAGCCCACACTGCTGCCTTTTGCTGTTCTCCAAGATGGCCTCTCATTCCTTCTACAAGCCATGTATCTCATATCTTCTCTAAGCCAGCCTTTCATCATTATGCATATTTCATTATTTGCCCTCCTATTCTTTTACCCACTGAGGAACAAAGGACAGCCATGTGTTAGGTTGAGAGTATAAAGTTGTATCTTTTGTCAAATGACAATCAGAAGCATGAATTATCATTTTAATGTCACTGTCAGCTGTTACAGATGACAGTGGCGATTGCTAAAAAAGAATTCATTTGAGAGTGCTTTGAACATTAGATTGAGATGATGCTGCTCTTTATTTTGGATGGCACAACATTCTAGGGTGATCCTACAATTCATGTCTGAAGTATTCCTGATGAACAGTAGCAAAATTCTAAAACTAAAGAGGGTATTTGCCTGTCTTATATGGGTCAATGATTCAATTGCTCTATAACTTTGATCTGCTTTTAATGTCCATGCAGCATGTGCTAAGCAATCTTCTTCCTGTGTTCTTGGAAAGCTCAGAGGGAAAGCTTTCTAACAATATAGAAAAATAATAGGAACAAAACATAGCCTCCATCACCAACAAATAGCATATAACATAATCGGCCACAGACAAATCCAGAGGATGCTGAATTTATCATGTGGCATAGTTTCCAACAACTTTTCTCCCAAAACCTTGCCAATGTTCCCCATCATTAACATCATTTGTGACATCAGTCTCTATGTGAGGCCCAGCAGCTGTTTTGCTAAGGGAAAACTCTGATTTACTACAATGTAACTACTACAATCTATCATCAGTTTATGGAAGACAAATCTTTCATAAATTAACTGTGATTCATCCCTACCTGCATCTCTTTGGTATTTTAATTCAAACAGCAACAATCTCTCCTGCTTATTTTCTATGTCCAGCAATGCTTTGTTGATTAATTCATGCTGTCAAAAGCAAGCCATTGTTAACTCTATTAAAGAAAGACAGTTTGCAACTGAATTAAAAAAATACAAACATACATATTTCTGATTTGTGTAGGTCAGTAGGTCAAGGTCACAGTGCCAGGCTGTAGCAGCACACTGCCGGCTTGTGCTCTGTGGGTCTTTCCAGGTTACCTCATTATTGGCTCGGAATTGAATGAGATAATCTCACCTAGAGAAGATGGCAACTTGAGAGGGGTGTGAATAACTTCTATCCAATCAGAATACTGTTACTGTTCTACCTTTTATCTTCTTGTGTAATACTGTATAAAAATAAAGCTCTCTACGAAGTCGGGAGAGACATCTTGGAGACATCTTGAAACAGAGAAAAAGCCTGGACCTCTGATTTACAACAGATTTGAAGCCAAGCAAGTCTTTGGTTATCAAGGACATTAATATAGCACCTGTCTGCAACTTTTTAAGGAATCCAAGCAAAGTCAACATACAGAAATTCTGATTATAAGAGTACAATGAAGATGAAAATGTTAGGAGACAAATAGACACAAAACACCTCACCAGCAATCAACATCCAGATGAGCAGAGATTAACACTAACATAGGGATATCAAACTCGCGGCCTGCAGGCTGGATACATCACGCACTGGCCATGCCCACCCATTTTAGCGAAGGGGGGAAAAGTCACGATACATCATGTGATGACAATGTGACAACGCGAGTTTGACACCTTTGCATTAACACAAGCACTGATGATGTTACTTAGTTTGGTAATGAAACATCTGCAACAAAACAACCAAGCTCAGGGAGTACCAAGGACTCCGCATCAGCATATTTTAATACACTCCCAATAGCTGTTCTGAAGTGTAAACAAGCTCCTTATGAACCACAATTATGCCCTTTTGAAAAAGACACATTGACTAAAGATTAAAATATATAAAGAATGGTTGCTCGAATTGGGTATGTCTAGTTTAATGAAAAGAAGAACTAGGGGGTGACATGATAGTAGTGTTCCAATATCTCAGGGCTTGCCACAAAGAAGAGGGAGTCAAGCTATTCTCCAAAGCACCTAAAGGCAGGACAAGCAGCAATGGGTGGAAACTAATCAAGGAGAGAAGCAACTTAGAACTAAGGAGAAATTTCCTGATAGTTAGAACAATTAATCAGTGGAACAATTTGCCTCCAGAAGGTGTGAATCTTCCAACACTGGAAATTTTAAAGACGAGATTGTCTGAAATGGTATAGGGTTTCCTGCCTAAACAGGGGGTTGGACTAGAAGGTCCCTTCCAACTCTATGCTAAACTATACTGTCTTTCTATGAGGACATAAAGACCTCTTTCATAACTTCATTTGATGAAATTAGACAAACTAATTACTTTTATGTACAGCTACTCCCGTCAAACCAGTTCCTTTAAAAATAGTAAAATATTGTTATACTGTTTGTAATATTTGACATCTTGATGCCCAGAGTAATTTAGTTATACCTTTATGTTTATGTTTTAATTTACTTGCAACAGAAACTGTTTAATTACTTTGTTAATCTGCAGAATTCTGGTCAGTGACCATAATAAAGACTAAATTAAAGTACCAAACTTAATTTTTAACTTTGGATCTCATAGGGTTGTTGTTTTATCTGAAGACTGCTTAGATAAATATGTTCCTATTTCTGCCTCTATTACTGGGACCTAACAAGCTTCTTATAATTCCTCCTCTTCTTATAATGAGTTGCTTTGCAATAGTGGCTATCTTTAGCAGCTGTTTAAGGGACTGTGACTCTCTTGGGAAATAGTAACTCTATTCCTGCTGTCTTTTAATACTTGGGAGGCAAAAAACTCAAAAATTTTTGCTTTAGCAAAGGGAGGAAGATTTGTTCAAATTGAACACTATTTAAAATTATATTGTTATTGATTAACTAAATCTTGTAGTACTGTTAATCTTTGTGAGCTTCTTTTAGGAGAGGTAGGTTGAAAGATAGCTTAGAAACATAATATTACACAATCTTTGTGCTTAATTCAGGATCCACTGGTATAAACCAGGTAATGTGGTTCTACTGTACTGTACACTACTGAGCTCTTATACTTACTGTGGTATATTTTTGTCCAGCTAAACTGGACTGTAAAACCAGATCCTCCTTTTCCTGGCAACCATAACAAATAGATTTTCTCCTAAGCCTTGATCTGCGCAGCTCTTTTTTTCCTAAATTAAGAATCCATCATCACAATAACAAAAGACATAGAAATTATTTAAGCAAAATCAATATATTTGGGCTTTTAGTCAATTCCAGATTTATATCACAAATTATTTTTCTAATGTGAGAATTCAAGAGAATTCTCTTCTCTTCTCTTATGACTTATCTTGTGCCATAAACATATGAAACCATAAAGTGTGAAAGAAGATAAAACAGGATAAGCATCTGAACGTTTAGGAAAATTAGAGGTTCTTAATGCTAGAATATGTAAAGTACCTAGGAAAATATTCATCTTGTGAATATGTATAGGAAACTTAATAATTGGTCTTATCACTAAATATAACTTTCTGATAACTAAATGAACATATAGGCTATTTACCACATCATGTTCAATCGGCAAGCCATTCCTAACACACTATAGACTTAATCTGCTTGTCCTCTGATTAGTCCTCAATTAAATTAAAATGTTTGTATATTCTAAACATTTTCAGGAGTTTATCACTGCAGGATTAATGAGCATTAAATGTAAACTAAGAAGTAAAGACATGGCAAATAAATAGTATTTTCAATTTTAAAAAAGTCAAGCACAAATAAATATACTGGAATGTACATTATATCTGATGGGGAGGCACAGCTGAACAAAATGTATCTTTTTTGCCCAATGTTGCATAGCAGCCTGCACTTTCTGCTATTTGTAGTTCATTAGCACTGGTTTGCAACAGTGTGCAACAAGCTATTACAATAGCAGATAGTATGATAAGGCTTTTTCCTTTATTTTGAAGATATTCAATAAATGAAATTAAAATTAATTAAATAGTTACAATGAATAAATTAACTACTGAACTCTGGAAAACAAATATTTTAAAAAATCATCTTTAAAATACTGTAAAGAGCGCAACAATTTACAATTTGTATGACAATAACATACCAGCATCATGAGCCATCAAAACAGTCTCTTTAACTTCAGTAGCACCATAAGACTTAAGAAGCTCTTTAATTTGGTCACAAGTAGCTTCATCCAGGGCATTTTCCCCATTGTTGTTTCTTTCGTTGGGGTTTGCACCATGGAGCAACAGCAACTGTACTGCCTGCAATATATTTCTTAACAATTTCTTCTGTCAGCTAATTGGCTGAGAAACTGCTAAGGTTATAAGTACATTACTACATTTATAGTACGTTATCTTATACCACTCAAGATTTTGGCTATGTTCTCACTACCACAAATCAGCAAGAATACATTAGCCTAATACGTCTACCCAGTCCACATTTATTATTTAATATATACTGTGAACTTAAATAATTAGGTTAAGTAAACTACAACTAACCATTAATAAATGTGTTATTAAAATAGCGAAGTCAACATTCAATCTTTAGGTTCATACTTTGTGCAAGGTGGTAGATTGTTTATTATCATGTATTAAATAACTAAAAATTGGTTTACACAACACACCATATCTTAAATTATGGTTCACAAATTACTGTGCTGGTTTCATACATTGTTTGAATTTTACTTTCATACAGTGAGAATCCAGGCAATGTACTTATACATGAATATTGTGAACTAAAATTTTTGTTTAATTAAAACAAATCAAATTATATGACAACACTGGGAAAGAATATTAATGGTAACAGTTGAATTGAATGATAGAAATAATAATGTAGTAGTAAATGATCCAAATCTCAAAATTAAGTTGAATTCTGTCTCATAGTACCTTACTTTTTTGTTCTAACAAGTCTTACCAGAAAGCCAACTTTCCGAGGCATTAGAAATCAGGATCTTGTGTACTTGGTTATGAATCATTTATACATACCATCTGCTACAGATTTCCCCCCACTACTTTTGTTAAGTCAAAGTCCTTCTTAAAATGGAACGAAACTAGGGTCTGAAACTGAATAGCAAATCCTGCATTAAGTCAAAGTCTCGTTAGCACCATATTACCTCAAAATGGTTGCCTGAAACGGCATCATGAATGGGCAAAACACCATCCAAGCTTTTACTGTTTACATCAGCACCGGATTTTAGTAATTCTGCAATAATCTCAGTAAATCCTCTGTTAGAAGCTTCATGAATTGGGGTCCAACCTAGTAAAAACAAATTCAGGCATGACACTGAATTTATGCTTCAATCACATCTTTTTTTCACACATATATGTAACCATGACATATATAATATTTTAAAAATTGTATCATATATTAGCCTGAACTCAAAGAACTGCATAACCTGTTCTGAGATTATAGAATTTGTAGCAGGAAGAAAATTTGAAGGCAATTTGTGATCTAGTCTTAAGAAAAAACAATATCATTCAAAGTAATTCTGTGAATATTAGGGACTTTGTGAATACTGTATGCGTAGGGAAGTAGGTAGTTCAGTCCTTACTTACTGATCTCAGTTGGGATCAGCAACTCCACCACTAAGCAACATGATGATTAAGTGAGACATGACTGCAACTTGTGATTTCAGTGCTGGGTACTACATTGACTTTGCTTGTTGGAATCAGGTTGCAAAGCTCCCAAATGGTGAACATGTGACCATGACGATGGCTTGACAGCCGTAAATTCAAAAATCAGTCATAAAGTCACTTTTTCAGGACATCTAAGGGAGGCATGGCAACCTGAAGACATTCACAAAAGCAAGCTCATGACCTCAGCAAACACTTTTTAAAAAAGTGAGTAGACTGGTTATCTAGATAAGGAGAGGAATGAGGAGTGACCACATGGGCTCCAGATGGCTGTTCCTTATACGGAGACTGCAGGTTAGTGGTCTTCCGTGGGTTTCAGCACCAGGAGATGAAGTGATTAGTCAACTTGGTCACAAAGACAGAATCTTTTAAAAGACACTCAAGTCTCACTTTCTAATTCATTTCGGAAATTGCCTATTAACCATTTTACAACTGTTAGCTGTAAAGCTAAGTAAGATTTTCATCTAAGAAAGTTACAAACAGATTAATGATCCAGTTACATTTGGAATATTGACTTTTATTATAAGGTTTTGGAACCAGTTATTTTCATTATCTTGTTTCAAAAGATAAGTAACTTTGTGGTTTTAGAAACCGGACATTAGAGGTCATTTTTTCCTTTTAAGTAGAAGGAAAAAATACAAGCTAACTTTTTATGTAAAATTTTCATCAAATTTACAAAATGACATAAAATGTTATAACACTGGAAGTTTATATTGTTTTGAAGAATGCAGTCAAAAATTAGTAGTTGTAGTGTTAGGAATGTCAGTAATGATGTTTATCTAGTAGTTGTACTTGTAGTATTAGCAGTGTCAGTACAACGCAAAAATTTAACAAGTTACCCAATATACTTATCTTGGAATTGTTTTTTCCAGTGCAGGAGGTTGGACTCCGCACCATCAATACCTTTCTCAAAAGGTCAGAGCAGGAGCAAGCCTTGTATCTAAATTAAGTAAACGAATCCAACCAACCTCCATTTTACCTCTTCGTAAAGTCTTTCAGGCTAAACTTGTTCCGATCATGCTCTATGGTGCTGAAATTTGGGGTCTTACAGAGGCCACCATATTAGAGAGAACTCAAAATAATCTGTTAAGGAGGATGCTTGGGGTAAACAATTCCACTTCAGCTGCAGCCGTCAGAGCTGAATTGGGACATTTCTCACTGTACACCTATACAATCACTAGGGCGGTAGCCTACTGGCTAAAAATGACCCAGATGGATGCCAGCAGACTCCCTAAAATATGTCTAGAGGAACAGCAGATTTCAAATCCTCAAAGGTATTCCTGGCTAACCCGGCTGTCAGAAATATTGAACCGATATGGCGTAGGGTTCCCGTTGTGTGACACACTGAACCAAGTAAACAACGGATTAAAGATATACATGGGCAAATGGATATGGCAACCCTTTCAACTAATCATTCCCTTAAACTGCTGACAGCAGTTAAAACAACTTTCACCTGGAAAAGTATTTATATTTAGAAATGCCATCAGTGGAGAGACAGTTATTTGTTAAGTTTAGATTCGAACTTCTAGATACTAACGTTAGATTCGGCCATTATCGGAAAATCCCGTATGACAAAAGAATATGCATATGTGGGGTAAACGTCGTGGAGGACACGGCGCATATAATATTCGAATGTAGTCTCTATCAGGAAGTTAGAAATCAATATCTGTCCCCAATTATAAATAAATTTCCCCACTGGAATATAAGCCAAAAACTAGCATTTCTGTTGAGGGCTGACTCTCTTCCCCTGGTAAGAGCGATCACTCGATACCTTAAAAGGTTGACGGCAATACGAGCCAGTTATA
The DNA here is from genome assembly GCA_022577455.1 of Arizona elegans. Taxonomy (NCBI): domain Eukaryota; kingdom Metazoa; phylum Chordata; class Lepidosauria; order Squamata; family Colubridae; genus Arizona; species Arizona elegans. Next base: position 63,725,218 of record JAKOOJ010000008.1, read on the forward strand.
TCAAGGAAAATTTTATCGATTGTAAGAAAGATGAGCTCAGTTAGAGAGGAGCTATCCTATTTGGGTTATCTAGTCTTCTAGTCTTGGCAACTTAGCTATTGAAATTTGATATGGTAAAATTTTAATGTCATCTATCATATATTTTTAGATTGCTATTTTTGTAATTGTTTTATCTTTTTCCCTTTTTTTTTTCTGTTTTGTTTGAAAAGGCCTTCGGGCTATTCAATAAACTATACTAATAACCAGTGTCAGTAATGATGTCTATGATAGATTATGTGCAAAAGATATCAATGAAGCAATGACAGATGTGGAGCAAATTTTATCTGATAAGATAGGGAAAATACCAAAAGTGGAACTATAGGCCTAGAGAATGATTTGGAAAAAGATGCTTTATCGGATATACAAAAGAAACTGACTGTTTTTTAAGTTTTAAAAATTATAAGTTTTAAAAATTAAAGGGGAATTGTAAATGTCAAACCAAGAGAATGACCTATAAAATGTTTTCTTATTCAATCTACAGAAATAGGTTTGTTAAAGTCTTGAAGAAGTCTGCATGATGGAATAAAGAAGAATTGGAAAGAAATCATACTCTACATCAATATTGGAATGAATTAAAGATTAACTGCTACAATAAAAGGAAGGAATAGAGGTAGTCCTCAACTTACAACAGTTCATTTAGTGACCTTTCAAAGTTACAACAACACTGAAAAAGTGACTTATGACCATTTTTCACACTTATGACTGTTGCAGCATCCCTAGTTATGTGATTTACATTTGGATGATTGACAACTGCCTCACATTTATAATCATTGCAGTGTCTTGGAGTCATGTGTGCCCCTTTTTCTATCTTCTAACAAAGTCAGTGGGGAAACCAGATTCACTTAATAGCCGTGTTATTAATTTAAGAATTGTAGTGATTCATTTAACAAATGTGGCAAGAAAAATCATGAAATGGGGCAAAACTCACTTAACATAAATTTTGGGCTCTGGGTAAATTGAAGATTTACCTGTATGAAGTTAGTTTATTTGATCAAGATTAAAACTTTTGTTTGCAAAGTTCTAGTAATGCTTTATAGACATTTTGCTGATACTAGGATTGAAAAATTAATATTGTATGGATATGCTTATAGATAAAGGATGAGATATGGGTTGAAGAGATATCTGTAATCTTACAGAGGATGAAGAGTTCCTGAATTTGTCTATACTCGTTGTAATGAAAGTTGGAAATCAATTTTTATAAATTTATTTTCTTTATCTTCTTTTTTCTTGTTTTCCTTCTACTTTTTTTATTGTTTCTTATCTGCCAGATGCAAAGAACCAGACCCACACGTATAGAGTTCAAATTAGCTACTTTAGTGTTCTCTGCCTATAATAAAGGAATCTCCCCAGCCTGGCAGCTTTCTCCTGGGAAAGACTAGATAAAGCTCTAAGGGATTCCAGAGGAGGTCAGAGCTAGCCCTCTTGTGTTTATGTACTGAGTCCAGGCTGATCCCTCGCTTGAGCCTTCCTTCCATCTGGGATGGTTGCTCTCCAATATTATCATTCTTTTTTCTTTTCTTTCTTTTTTTTTAGTTTGCATTAAGAGCTATGGCGGCGCAGTGATTAGAATGCAGTATTACAGGCTAACTCTGCCCATAGTCAGGAGTTCTATCCTGAATGCTCAAGGTTGACCCATCCTTCCATCCTTCTGAGATTGGTAAAATGAGGACCCCAAATTTTGGGGGCAATATGCTGACATTTGTAAATCACTCAGAGTGCCGTAAAGCACTTTAGAGCAATATATAAGTCCAAGTGCTATTGCTATTAGTTCTTACTACTGTAATCAAAATCTATAATAAACATTACAGAACAAGAAACGTTACTTTTCCAGTGCCATTGTAACTTTGAACAGTCACTAAAAATGGAGTAATTAATCAAAGACTATCTTTTCATTCAAATATATTGATCAAATAAATAGAACAACAGAGCTCCACATTAACTAATTAACTAATACTGTTAGACATTGTTTAACTAAGTAGATAGCAGCAAAGAAAAGCAGCTGCAATTAGAAATAGGTTACATCATTTCTGGGCTACAGTATAATAGAAAAAGTTTAAACTGGTGTTAAAATACCAAACCTGCATTATCTTTTTGATTTACACATGCTCCAGATGCTATCAAAGATTTCACTAAAGAAAAATTTCCTTTTTTGCAAGCTAAATGCAAATGAGTTTCTCCTTTAGCATTTCTCTTGTTTATTGTAGTAGTTGTAGTACTTTTCAGATGACTAGTGATCGTTTTAGTCTTTTTCCTAGGTTGTGAAGAATCTAAAATAAAAGAAATATTAAATGATTACCAGAAGCTATGCAAAGTATTTTCATAGATGTACTACATGAGAGGTCCCCAACAGAGGTGGGTTCTACTTACCTTTGCTACCTTTACTACCAGTTCGCAATGGGATCATGCATGCGCCGAGTTTCTGTGCATGCACAGATTGCCTATGACAACATCCGGGGCGATGGGCGGAGCCTCCAGCCGGTTTTACTACCGGTTCATACGAACCTGTCTGAACTAGGGGCAACCCACCACTGGTCCCCAATCTTTTTGAACTGGTAGTCATGTTTAAAATATTGAGAGTTTATACAACTCTGAGAAATGGTGGTCATGGAGGAACCTTTTCGATTCACAAAATGAATCTTTTTAACCTATCCACTAGAATATAAACCAATGAAGGCCTGCTATTTCCTTTGACTTCTAAGGATGCTGCTTTCCACCAATTTGTCATACTATTTTTTCAGTAAATTTTGCATGCTCTGAAAAAAGAAAAGCTGACTAAGGAATGTGTGATAATATTCTTCACATGCTGAAATAACCACACATGAGAGATTAAGATCTCCTCTCTCATTCCAGAGTCCATAACATAAACAAATGGATTTCAGTTTCAAGAATCGAAGCATTTTCCAATTGAATATTAGAAGAAACATCGTATCAGTAAAACACTTTGAAAGTGGAACAGTGATTCAGAGTAGTGATGGGGTCCCTTTTATTGGATTTGTTCAAGTGGAAACTATGCAGCCATCAATCTGGTATGCTTTAATTTATACACTTTACAAACAAATTAAAATGTGTGGAGAAAAATCTTTCAGTTAACAAAATGGTGGGGGCATCACATTTAAAAAGACTTTTTCTCTAGTAACCGTCTTTCACCTTTTACAGTATCTTTTAATACATCCTTATCTTTTACAGTAAGATAAGGATGTATCATGAAGACGATTCTAAAATGACCACAGGTCTGGACCAGATCAGGGTCCGATCCGGTAACAATGGAGGCGGGTGGTTCGGAGAACTGGTAGCAAAAATCCCTGCACCTCCCCCCCCCCATTGCCCAGCTGAGCCACGCAATCATCAGTGGCTTTTTTTTTTATTTTTAGAAGCATTTTTTCTACAACCTCTTTGGCCGAAAAAATGTTTTTAAAAGTAAAAAAAAAAAAAAAGCCTCTGATCATCGCGCAGCTCAGCTTGGATCATCAGAGGCTTAAAAAAAAAAAAGAAAGCCTCTGCTGATCAGGCAAGTCAGCTGGGATCGTCAGAGGCTTTAAAAGCATTTTTTTACAACCTCTTCAGCTGAGGTTGTAGAAAAAATGCTTTTAAAAGTAAAAAGTAAAAAAAAAGTTGGACGCGCCCACTCAGTCATATTACCACCACCACCACCACCAAGCCACGCCCACAGAACTGGTAGTAACAAATTTTACATTTCACCACTGGTCTGGATGGGCATAAAACTAATAAGTGTTGTTTCATCAATTATCAAAGTGATAAACCATGAAGACTTTTATAAGTCAAAACTAGCACTTTCAATTGGGCTCAGAAATGAACTGGGAACCAGTCCAAGCAGGGCAGGAATGATGTAATATGATTAAATCAAGTCTTCACAATTCTTAATGCATTATTTTGCATCAGCTTTAGTTTCCAAAATGTTTTTAGTGGCAACCTGATTTACATTGCATTACAGTAATCCAGATGGTAAGTAATTGAACATAGATTATTGCAGTCAAGTCTCCAAGAACAACAGCTGGAGCCCAGCCTAAATTGGTAAAAGGTGTTCCATGTCACAGAAATCATCTGAATCTTTATTATAAATGACTGTTTCATGGCTAATCCTCAAGCTATGAATTTAGTCCTCTGACAAAATACAATGTCCTCCAGAAAAGCTGACTCTGTTTTTGTGAACTGTGGATCATTAATAAATAGAGGTTCAAGCTAGATAAATTAATCAAGTTAAATTAATAATAGCCATGTTTTATTTAGCTTGAATGTCAGTTTGTCATCTCTCATGTATTTATTAACTGCTTACCTAGGATTTGTGGTATTTGTTGTTCTTCAATTTGACTGAATTGTGTATAACTTGAAGAAACATTCTTCACCTTACTGCCAGAACCCAAATCGACATATTGACAATTTCCATTATACTTTGTCTGGACAGTTTTTAATGCAACTGATTGGAAAGGTACATCTGATGTATAATTTTCTTTTTCTTTTGCTGTATTGTAACATATTTCCAGATTCTCTGTTTTCAATATTTATTAAATTACAAAATGAATTATTATGCTTTTCTCAAAAGAAGCAAACAATATCTATAGAACTACTATACGGTATATTATAATGAACATAATATATTTCTAAAACATTTAGAAATTCTGAATTTAGAAAATACTTCTCTAAAAAGTTATTAAATTTTCTGTTGCCTTCCCTTAAAAGAAATATTCAGTGCATTGTTGAAATTTAATAAAAACAAATTCTGGGATAATAATAACTTTATGGATTTAATTCTTATTTTATTGGAATCTTCTCTACAGTATTATCAATTCACAGAGAAAAATAAACATAGCAAATATGTAAAGAGACAGACAGTTTTGTGTGGTGGTTTAGGCATCAGGCTATAAACCTGGAGACTGTGAGCTTGTTTCTGTCTTGGGCACAAAGCCAACTGGGTGCTCTTGGCCCAGTCATTCTTTCTGTTGCAGAAAAGAGGCAATTGCAAAGCACTTCTGAAATCTTACCAAGAAAACGGCAGGAACCGTTTTCCAAGGCAGTTGCTGGAAGATTGACTTGAAATATATACTGTATATATATATATATATATATATATATATATATATATATATATATATATATATATAAAGAATCGTGAATTTTACTGATCTTGGGGGTGGGGAATCAATGAACTAGCTGTGAATTTCACTTAGCATGATGATAACCAATTCTACGTACATGACTATACAAGGCCATGTTTGAAAATCAAGTGTACGTGTTCAGCATTCTTCTCTAGCTAAATAAGGGACTGTGAATATGGAAGTTGCCATGTATATAGTTTTTTCCTCCCTAATCCATAAGAACCCTCAAATAGAACAAATTTTAAATAAGAAATAACTCTACCTAGCTATTCAGCTATTCAGAGACAAGAATTGAGAAAAGGTAGAAACTGCATTTATTTCCTTTTCTTCTGCATTCTTAACCTTTTGACTAGGCAACTAGTGGAATGTCTTTTTCTGAAGAAGCCTATTTCACTGAAATATAAGGTATCTATTTTAATGTATGTATTTACAGGTAGCCCTTGACTAACGACTGGTTATTTAATGACCATTCTGTTACAATAACTTCCCTCCCCAAGCTCCCTATGGACTACTTGTATTTCAAATATATCCATGCTACTCTTTATTTTAAAAAATCCATAGATCAGGGGTGGGCAACTGTGGCCCTTTTACAACCTGTGGACTTCAACTCAAGAATCCAAGCTGTCTCAGGAATTCTGGGAGTTGAAGTCCACAGGTTGTAAAAGGGCCACAGTTGCCCACCCCTGCCATAGATGATTTACAGCAAACTCCCCAAAAACAGAAATGAACAAATAAAAAAACAGTAAATAAACAAAGCCACTTTGTAAAGATTTGGAACACATACCTGGTTCATGTGTGTGTGTTTATGTGTAAACAAATGGGTTACCTTGAAATTGTTTTTGCCTAGCATATGTAAAATCAGAAGAATATTATTCTTCATCTTACTATCATTTTCTGTTCTCTCAAAAACATTTTTCATCCTCTTGGACTTATCATTGTATTCTCATGTATAACAAGAGGGTAAAGTCTTACCATGACTTTTCATTGGAGCTGTGAATGTCAGGGCTTTCAGAAATTTCACCTCTATTAATATCTTGAGAAAATGTACCAGTTGAAGATATTTCCATGCTAATTTGAGCGTTTGTTCATGACAAATTCCAACAGCTTTTGAGGTATTTTTATCTGGGTTTTGGGCTGCATTCAAAGTATATCGTTCTAAAAGAATTGTACAATCTGAATCTCCCACATGTGCAATTCCTTGTACCAATAGCATGGTTGTGCTTTTTGAGTGTAGTAAATTTTATTTTAAATGAAAACAATTTTTTTCAGTTGTAAACATTCTTTCAGAGCCTGCTCGTTGTCTATGTCTTTATGGCAGTATACAGTCATATCTATACAAGCTAAAGAATGCATGTATTTTTTTGGTAATCTATTTTTTCGTTAGTAGACTTTTTACTTCTCCATCTCTCCAAGCAAGACAACTTTTTATCCCATCTAAATATTGTCATTTATAATAGCAGCTTTAAGACAGCCATTATGGTGTTTCATATCACATGGTTCCTCTCTCTATAACAAACATAACATATTTGCACCAAATATGCAAATTAGGCTAATTTATTAATCAATTACAAAAGATAAAGCTTGTAACAAGGTTTAATGACGTATGTGAATCAATATATTGATTTCTATTTTTTTTAACTGAAGGTTTTGATGACCTTTTTTTTCTGATGAGGCAGAGTCCATTGGAGTTAAGTGGATAATTATTAAATAAATAGTAATTATTATTATTACTGATAATAAAGTATCTTTCTAATTTTCATTAGCTATGTTCCTTGATCATTTTACAAATTCACTCTGAAGTATATGGAAAATATTCCGAACTATTGCTTTAGAGAAAGAAAAGATATTTACATGAATGTTAAGTGGACTTTTTCCCGTCCCTTTAGTCATTTATCCTTGTTTTGTCACCCAAAGGAAAAAAATGGTCTTTCACTACCAGAAACTTAACATCTTTCTTTTAATATTGCAACAACATACTGGGGGGGGTGGGGTGGGTGGGAGATGGGGGTGATTTTGTTATATTGTACTATATTAATTTATTTGATTCTTTTTGTTAGTTTTTATTGTTTTAATTGTGGTTTTATATTCTGTAAGCCGCCTTGAGTCGCCATGGGTGAATGGCGAATAGGCGGCAATATAAATTCAATAAATAAACAAGCAAACAAACAAGGGCAGGGAAAAATATGCACAATGCTGCTGATCAGCAATAGCTACACTTGTAGCAAACAAGATGTAATGCTGTAAAGGACTCTGGTCAGAGTCTAGGACAACACGCTCCAGCCATCATGCCATGGCCATATCACCACAGCCAACTCGCTGCAGCGTTCTACATGGGATAACTCAATGCAATAAATATTATCCGCCACTATTTCTTTGATATTATTTCCATTTACAATGGAAATAATGGGAGTAGCCATAGTAATAACTATGCTGGCAAGCACATGAAGCAGGGCTGGTTAAGCTCACAATCCCATGGCCAAGCCAGCATTTCTCCAGGAGGATGTCAGATCACACTAGGAGTAGTGGCCCAACAGTCCCCCTCCTCCCTACCCATTGGTCACTCTTGCCATTTTGTATCTGCTGAACAGTATAAGAGGCCGTGCCTACACTAGGATATGGTGCTGCTCATGCGTTACTCAGCTGAGGGCTTCTAGTGAAGCCTTCTAGCAATCAAAGGATAAGGCAGCAGTGGGAGGCAGGGTTAACAGAGCCCCCCAATGTGCAGCTTGAGGCCCCCCAATGTGCAGCTTGAGGCCAGCTGCTATCAGAGAGCCCTGTAGAGAAGAAGTTAGCTGATGAGGGTAGTGGCAGAATTCAGCAGCCTCATCTCAGCCATACTGTGCAAGGGTGGCCAAAAGGGGGGGGGGAATGGGGGGGATTTAAGTAGAGATAGTTTGTGCAGAATGGGAGAACGTGATCACAGGATGCTATGACAGTCATAAATACAGGTTGGCTGGCAAGTGCCTGAATTTTGATACTTGACAGCAGGGACACCATAACAGTTATTACACGTAAGAACCTGTTGTAAGTTTTTTTAAAAAAAATATTTTTTATTAAAGTTTAAAAATACAAATAAAAATTATTACAAAGAAAAATATGAAAATAAAAAGTGCAGAGAGAAAAAGACAGGAGGGAAAAATATAAAGGAAAAAAATCTGCAGGGAGCCTTTGGAGCTGTGTATTGAAGCAGCTGGTAAGCCATTCAGGTGGAGGATGGTTGAAAAAGCAGCTGTTTTGGAATTTATTTTTCAAACTGACAATAAGTCGTGCCTTTAATTTCTTAATCATTTTATGGGATTATTATCTTTACTAGCTAACAGTGCTTCTTTCTAGTCACAGTCGAATGGAGTCGTGAGTTCATGCGTGACACTTGCAGTGATGGAAGCAGCCGTGCAGTACTCGCTTTGATAGTGGTGCTTGTGGCAACAGTAGTGGCTGCGCGGTGACGGTAGCACCAGTGGGGGATGCACACATGCACACATGTACGCACTGGCCAGTAACTCACACGGCCCGGTGGCCCACAGGTTGGGGACCCCTGATGTAAGGAACTTAACTATATGTTTGGAATACAAATCTGACACCAATCTTTATTATGATGATGGTTTAAATACAATCCTCTCAGTGCAACTGAAACAAGAGCTCCAAGCAAATCTACAATTCTCAAGACAAGTTTGGGACTTTTTTTTCATGGATACTAACAAGGTTGAGAATTCTTTCAGAAAAATAGATTTGATAGGCATTACAGAGAAGATTTTATTCTATGAGGATAAGCTGAAGGGAATGACTTAAATTTAATGACGTAATTGGAGTTAGGATGGATTTTTACACGTCTGATATACATTATGTAATTGAAAGGAAGCTCTTGTGCTTGTAAATGGGTCTGAAAATGTTTATATGCACATATATGTACACAATGCTTGAGTTATTCTTACAGTTTGTAAAATATTATTGAATTATGTTCAATTGATTTTAGAAATATTTTAAAGAAAAGTCTGAAAATGGATGTTTAAAAAAGGGTATTAAATTTTGTTAATATAAATGATGACAGTATATAAAGATTAATAAGTACAAACATAAATATATATTATTTCCCACAAAAAGAAAAGAAGTAGGGATGGTTAAATTGATTGTTTTATTTTAAAAAAAGAACATATTTAATTTTGTTTCTATTTGAAAATCACTTTAGAACAAATCCATACTTGCATTTATTTTTCAAATGTTTTTTTTTTGCAATTGTGTATTACAAGTTAATGTCATAGTAGATCTTTCCTACCTGATTTTGATCTTTTACCAGAATGATCTATATAACTTTCCACAAGTTTCCTCATATGCTTGTCAGTAGCTTCTTCTAAAGCATTTTTTCCTCTTTCATTCTTGAAGAGTGGGTCAGCTCCATACCAAAGCAATAATTCTGCCACCTAGAGGTAAATACAAATGTTATAGTGTTTTCAATACTTTTCCTTTCTACTTTTCATGATACAGATTGTCACTCTTAAGACTCAATTTAAAACTTTATGACAACTGAGCAGAGAAAAGCAAAAGCTTTTTTGTGTATTCTAATTTTCTACTTGTAAAGTAAGCAAGAATGATTCTACATAAACTGTTACATTACATATTGACTAGCTAATCTGGAATAAGAGCACTGAGCTGAGCTGATATTGCATTGTTTTGTTCATTGTTCGAAAATTTTCGATAGTATAATACATACCATTGCTAGCCTCTGAATTCAGCATTATTACTATACATTTAAAAGGAAAGAGATGGTTTCTGGCTAGGCTCCTAAAACGGTGAGAATAATTAATTATGTTTAGAACAAAATAACTTTATAAATCAACGAGTCAGATGATTAATGAGAAAACTGTTCAGAATGTTCATTTAGGGAATATGTATCCTCATACATATTTTAATTAATTGTCAATTAATGGAAGTAGATTAAAGCAAAATTTGCTAAGTATTTGGAGGGGGGAAAAGCCATGTTCAGGAATACAACTTTAGAAATGTTACAGTGCCCCCTGCTGAATAGTCACTCTAATATAGGAAAGTAGTACCGTTCACAATTGCATTGCAATAGAACTTGTAACAAGTCTTGGAGCAGAGGTATGTACTGCACAAGAGAACTTAGGCTTCCTGCATTAACATGGAGCTTCAGGGTGGTTGAATTATTTCTGTATTATTCCCATAAATGGTACAAAGAATAATTCAAAACTGAAGAAAATGAAGCTTCTTTACAGTATTAGGCAGTCATAACTAATCTGGATAGTATGGCATAACAACATATTTTAGAGACCCTATCTAGCTGATAGTTCAAGACATGATCTCTTCTTCAGTTAGGATACCTCAATCGCAGACAGAAGATACATGGCATTCCCTTTCTTCACTTTACAACACAACCTCTAATCTCAATGAAAAAAGATCAACAAGACATCTATTACTTGGACCGAAACGCAGTCCATTTCCAAAATATAATGCAGCAGCCACAGAGACATCACAGTGTACTACACTCCCACTTAATGCAATAGGGAAGCTCAGAAAATGCTGTATTTTTAAGTTTCTGCAAATCAGAAGCTGAATTTTATGGCAGAGAGAAATATATGTTTACTAGGAATTATATAAACTCCATTTATCTGGAAAACATTACATTTGGGATGTTAGTTCTTAATTACTGTGAGCATAAGGAAACATGCAATGTGACGTGTTGAAGCATCATGTAAAATATTTTGTAGAATACTTTCAGGGATAGAAATTATACCTTGTAATGACCTTCTTTAACAGCATCATGTAATGGTGTTACTTGCTCATATCCTTTACAATTAACATCAGCTCCTGCTTTTAAAAGTTCATTTGATATTTCAAAGCAACCGGCCAAACTGGACTCATGTAACGGGGTCCAACCTATAGAAGTGAAAAATACATTATTTTTTCCAAGAGGACCAAAGTCATTATTACATAATTATTTTATACTGACTTAATTTCCATTTCAGTACAATTTAGATACTTAAATATTCCCATCAATTTCAAAAAAAAAGTCTGTTTAACATTAGATTCATTTAAGTGTTGTTATGAAGTCCAAGTTTTACTTAGCCACTCAACTTGTTCATTCATTTTGAAACAAAGCAAGATACTCCCATTTATTCCAAAATGTGTCAGAATGTATAATTACAGGGAGAACAATCTGCTTGTCTGCCTGTCTGTCTGTTTGCCTACCTATATTCTGTTTTTACTTATAGTAACTTTTAAAGTCTTGCAGGAAAGTTTACATCTACAGAAACTATTATTCCAGTTTGAAGCTGAACACCAGAGTTTCACTGAACAAAATGGTGCCTGGTGTTTATGAACATTCAATTAAATAAGATTGATTCTGTAATTTTTATAAAACTAAATTTATGTTGGATATTGTACTTACCTGCATAGTCCTGGGCATTAACATTTGCACCAGCTTTTATCATTGCACATACACCATCTAGGTCATCTTCTGTAGCAGCTCTATGCAACAATGTCTGACCAAAACCATCTCTTCTGTTGATTACAGACAGTGAAATGTAATTACCTGAGGAATCATTGGAGTAACAATTAAAAATGGTCTGCTTTCCTGAGAAATAAAATAAAAATGGAACAAATGAAAAAAAATTAATGGCATTAAATGGCATGAATCATAATGTGTGTTTTTGTTTTAGAAATGTGTAAAGCTATAACAGTTCTCCTGCTTCTAATTTGTTATGCAAACTGTAACAAGAAATGTAATTGACATTTTATATTTGCATAGGACATGGTTAAGCAGCACAACTCATGTCTCTCAGTAGACTGTTGTAGTTCCAAACAAAGTTTTTATTATGCAATCATCTTGCCTTCTTAATACATTTTAAAGGAGAAACAAACAAAATGGTTTTCTATTTGGACACCTACCATATTTTTCATTATTTTATATTTTGTCTTATGGAAGAACTCTGCTAGATAACACCAAGAGGTACTGACTTTCCATCAGTAAGGAATTAAAACTACTTGCTTACTTGCACATTGAGAAATTGTCACAGAGTAGGTATTAATATATAAAATTATATAGTAATATATAAAATTAAAAGGACATATGCTAAATAAAGCATCAACTGATGTTATTCATATATCTGATAATATGCTAAGTGAAGCCTACAAGAGAACAGAGGAATATGGTGGCTGGGATTAAAAAACTTTTGTTAATGCTGTGTTTTTAACTCCCCAAATCAATGAGCTGCAAACAGAGCTAATTCTGAAGTGGAATGTGACAAGTCGCCGCAGCCAACCTGCCACGGCCAACTCACCACAGTCAACTTGCCACAGCCAACTTGCCACGGGATAACTCATCACAGCCAACTCACTGCGGGACAATTTAACAATTCAATTTAATTATTTAAAATAAATAAAAAATATCTTAATTTTTGTTAGTCATATTTCATTTTGTCCCTCCTTTAGCATTCTTTCTTTAATGATTCTATTCCACCATTTCTTTGATATTAGTATAACTCTTGTCCCCCAGTGAGTTGTCTCACAGCAAATTGGCTGTGGCACATTGTCATCGATTCTGGGAGTGTGGCCCCCTATAGACATACTGCAATTGTGAACTGAGAACCATACATCTCACTCCAACACTGGTAAACGTTTTATCTAATCATATAACTTATCGTATTTTTGAGACTATAAGACGCACCTTAATTTTTGGGGAGGAAAACAAGAAAAAAAGAATTCTGCCTCTGTCTACCAGCATCAGGATCAGCGGTGTCCTCACTTACACTCGGATTTTGATAACAAGTAGCACAGATCTTTTTATCCATTTAAAACAAACCCTATCACTCTACACATATTTAACTGGAGTGGGTGGGTGGGGAGGGGAATGATTTTCATGGGGGAAGAAGAGGGACTTGGCACCGAAGGCTCCAATCTCAAGACACCCCCCGTCTTCCTACCTATAGTCTGGCTTTCTCGCAGCAAGGCCCGATAGAGATGCAGCACTTCAGTCCTCCTGGACACTGCCATCTCGTAAACAGGGTGCCAGGCTTCCAAGAAAAGCCCCCTGCGCCTTTGCTGCCTCGGTCAGAACCTGATTCCGGAAGTGGCCCGGAGAAGCACGGAGGTCGGGACTTGGTTGGCGAAGCGGGTGCTGTGCAGGGAGTGTATGGCATGGCGCTGCCACCCAAAACACTGTTGCTGCAGTCTCCGCTACCTGGAGATCGCCGCTGCCTCCTGATTCTAAAAACGGGACGTGCGGAGGCAAAAAAAGACCATCACGTTTTCGGGCGGTTCCAGGTGGTGGAGATCATGGCAACAGTGTTTTCGGATGGCAGCACCTTGCCCTTCACCTCCTGCACAGCCCCCGAAAACACTGTTGCCTAATTGAGTCCCGACCTCCATGCTTCCCCAGGCCGCTTCTGGAATCAGGGTCCGACTGGGGCAGAAAGGCGCAGTGGGCTTTCTGGGAAGCCCGGCACCATGTTTACAAAATGGCAGTGTCAGGAGGACTGAAGTGCTGCATCTCTATCGGGCCTTGCTGCAAGAAAGCCAGGCTTTAGATAGGAAGACAGGGGCATCTCGAAAGTGAAGCCTTCGGTGCCAAGTCCCTCTTCTGCCCCCATGAAAATCATCCCCCACCTCCTCCAGTTAAATGCGCGTAGAGTGATATGGTTTGTTTTAAATGGACAAAAAGATCCTGCTGCTCGTTATCAAAATCCGAGTGGAAGTGTGGATCCCCGCCTGGCACCACCGGAAAATGCAACGTGCAGGGGCTGACAACCTCCGGTGGGTAGGAGTAGCGGGTGGGAGGGGTTACATTTGGTGTATAAGACGCACCCAGATTTTCATCCACTTTTCATCCACTTTTTACTTCGAAAAATACAGTATCTGGACTGGTCTTGTGTGACTTTGGCTAAATATGGATTAAATGCAGATTATGAGAATTTACCATTAAGATTTGATGAGAAAGGATTAGATAAAAAGTTTGCCAGTGTAGGAGTGTGATGTATGATTCTCAGATCACAACTACCGTACAGTATGTCTATAGCGGGCCACACTCCCACTACTAAACTTTTTATCTAATCATACAAATTATCTAGACCAGTCTTGTGTGTCCTTGGATAAACAAGGATTAAGTGCAGATGGTGAGAATATACCATTCAGATTTGATGGAAAATGACATATCAAAGCACGCTATAATCTGAAAGCATTTATGCTGATTGCTTTTCAAACTCACTTTGGAAAAATAAATCCTTTGTCTTAATGAAATTCTTTTAATTTAAACCATTTCCTCCAAAACAATGCAAACTTTAAAAAAATATTCACATTTTAATACAAAGTTGTACATTGTAATATGAACTCATATACTTTGCCACAGTAACTTATTAAAAAAAAGTGAATTGCCTTCTAGCTATAAACAGACCATCAAAAACAATACTTACTGGTTTTCTTGGCAATCCTCTGGCTCTTTCTCACTTGCTCAATTTTGGTATTTACATCTGAAGATGAGCAATGGTATGTGCAAATTCCCAGTTGCAAAGATTCATTTTCTTTATCATTAAATCTGCCGACAAATAAATGGTTTGAAATTACAAAACATATTTTGAAAGCGCCTCAAAACTTTTTCTTGCAATTAACTAAAATGGGAATTCCTCTAGAAATTATTTAGAATTACCAAGGTTTAAACTTGTCTAAATTTTAAACTGGAATTGTACATTTTAAGTTCCCTAAACTGGATATATAAAAATAAAATTGCCTTCCCCAAAGTAAAAATACTTAATAATATTCCATTCAAGTATTTAACCAATTATTATACCTGTGCATCTTCTGATGCATTCCTTCTAAAAATGGTTGGCACTGAGAAGTAGCATCTATATCATTTATAACAACACTCTTTCTTTGGTGGTCTGATTTCTTTAATGTATATGAAGTTCCTTCAAAGAGATGCTCACATGAATGAATGTCTTTTAAACTGGATTTTTCTTTTTTAGATGGTCTGTCAGAACAATCAGTTTTTTGAGGATCTGGATGACACAATCGATGCATACATTGTTCATAATCAATCTATGAAAAATCAATTGAAAAATGTTTCAAAAATTCGTAAGAATTTAAAATATTGACAGTTCCAATAATAATTTTTTTTCTATAGCTTTAAAAATAAAGGCTTTTTAAAACTAAACCTGGTAAATTGGTAAGGAAAACAACTTTACAAATGCAGCTAGTTGAATAGCTACCTTTTTTGCAGTTATTAAAAAGATTCTCAGTCTTAGGAACATAGATTATGATATGACATTAGCCGATTCTGAAAGTTTACAAAACAAATTTCTTCTAGAAATCAATTCATGTATTTAAATTCATTTAACTAGTTTGCAAAAACTGATGCAAGCAAATTTGTTATCACAGTGCTATTTGTGAAATGTCTTAATGTTCTTTCATTCTGACTATATTATTAATAGGAAAATGTAGCTATTTGGACTCACAAATGAAAAGAATGTAGACACATTCATTGTTTCTGTCAGTGCCATCCTAAAGAAGCTGCATATCCCAGGTCAGATTTCAATAACTACATATCCCTAGATGCCAAAAATGTATTCCAGCAAAATGACATGTCAATTTTCTTGACCCATTTAAGGAAAGTAACATAATCAACTGGTTTGTCCAGTTTTTAAAACAATTTTACCGACCATGACTTTGCCTAGAAACCTGTACAAAACCAGTTATTAACTTCACATTTGTAAGTTATGTCAGTAACAATATTTAGGGGACCCTCTGCGGTTACCATTCTTCCTCATTCTCTAGGCAAAAACCAACCTGGAGGAAATCTCCATTAAAGTTATGTTGCAAGTAGTAGTTCAGCAAAGTAATTCTTAACCTTTTATGTTTTAAGCCTCACCTTTACTCAATTGAAGAACCTGGGCCCCAGCCATTACAGAATACAATTTTTTGTAAACATACAATACTGCTATTATATTAATCATTCACACTAAAGTTTAAAGATTTAACTAAAATTTCTACAATCATCTCAACTACATCTGAGTTTGAGTAGTTATGGTACATATGCTGCAGATTTGAAAACTAATGTTTCAGCAGATGGTCAAACAGGATATTTTTCTTCATTGGAAGCAAAAATATGGTAGAAAAAATAAGCAGAACAAAGCTTTTAGAATTCTTTCTAACCTTTTTACCAAGTCATAAGAGGCATCTATATTTTTTCTGCATAACAAAGTTAACATGTTGCAACTGTTTGCACGTGTCTGTTCTCCCCTCATCTGCACCTTTTATTTTTTTACTACTTAACACCCACCCCCCCGCCGCCGCTTGTCCACTATTTTTTGGAAGCAGACCTGACAACCCTACTGAAGAAAACCAGTAATTATTTTTGTACTGTTTTCCAGAAAAATGCAGAGATTTGTTCATTAAATCACAAGGAATTGAACTCAAAGGAGCCTGCATCTTTATATATTTTCAAGGACAGTCTTTCTTTATATGATATTCTTTACCCAGAGATGTCAGGAATTGAATCTGAGAAATTATGCAAAACAAGTTTGCAATTACAAGATTTGGCTATTTTTTTGCATTTCCTGTAGTACTTGAAAATATTTTTTTTTAAGATATCTTAGCCATGACATTATACTGTACATAATAGCAATGAGGGTTTCCTCTTCTCCATTAAATTTCTTGCTGACAGATGAAGGAAAAAGTTGTTAAACCAGACTTACCCCTATGTTCCTGTTATAAACATAAAGTTTGGGCATGCTTTGTTTTGTTTTAAGAATATATAACTTATTATCAGTTTCTCAACATGGAACAATGTTAGACTTATAAAGGAAGCCTCTTCAATTCCAACTATATTCTACTTTGGAAAACAAAGAGATATATAGTATAATTCACTACACAGATAATCCTTGATTTACAACAGTTCATTTAGTGACTGTTCAAAGTTACAACAGCGCTGAAAAAAGTGACTTAAGACCATTTTTCACACTTACAACCACTGCAGCATCCTCTTGGTCACATGTTCAAAATTCTGATGGTTGGCAACTGGTTCATATTTATGACGGTTGCTGTGTCCTGAGGTCATGTGTCCTGAGCTTTTGTGACCCCTTCTGACAAGCAAAGTCAATGGGGAATCCAGATTCACTTTACATCCATGTTACTAACTTAACAAATGCAATGATTCACTTAACAACTGTGGCAAGAAAAGCCATAAAATGGGACAAATATTAGTAACATAATATTTTGTAGTTTTGTTAACTTAGTAACATAAATTTTGGGCTTAATTGTGGTCATAACTCGAGGACCACCTATACCATTATGCTACTTTAGAAATCTATTCACAAGACTTAAGATCAAAGCTTTTGTGGAAAATATAATGATACAATACATCAATTAATATAATGGAAAAGTCTTTAAAACATTTTTTATTTCAAACTTAATTTGTGTATGCATAAGCAGATTTTAAAAACATTACTTTACCAAATTTTAAATATGTGGTCCTCAGGTTACTATGGCATTTTTGTTTGGGATTGCCATTGCTAAGTGATGCATTTGTAAATGGTGGCATCATATGAATGCATTCGTCAGTGACTGCAATCCTGACAAGTGTTGTATGAATGCATGAATGCATTCCTCAGTGACTGCAATCCTGACAGATGTTGTAATCTCAGAATGGTGTAAGTCATAAAGTGGGAAGAGGCAAAACTCGCAGGTAAGGAGGATGGTGTGTGTGTGTGTGTGTAGGTGTTGTGGGGGAAGCTGCAGGCAGTTGTTATAGAGCAAAGACAGATAGGGAGGTATGGGTGGGCGCACAGAATGGAATGCAGACAGACAGGGGTAATATGGAATAAGAGCCCTGGGATTTCATACTGTATAGTGAAGCTCTTCAGGAGAAAAAGAAACAGGAGCGACTTATGGGGATAACTTGCAATTTTTCCAAGTATGTGGCCAAATTAATAAAGGAACCAGGGCATATAGAATAACTTTAGCACATTTAATTTAAATGAATGACTCTAACAGATTAGTTTAACATATTACTTATGCGTTTCCCTTCTCTGTCCCTTCTCAACCCTTTATGAGTTTATGAGAGAAGATGGAGGCTAAATTCCCAACCCCCAAGAGACTTTTTGGCACAACCCAAGGAGGGGTCTGGAAAAAAAAAAAACAGATTTAGCCAGTAACTCGTGAGATAACAAGATATAATGTTTAAAAAAAATTGAACATCAATTAAAACATACATTACTGATCTTAGAATATAAACTTGTGAACATAGCTGTAAAAAATGTTTCCTATTAACACACTCACTGTCTCTCTGTATGTATCTCTCTCTCACTCTCATATGTATGTATGTATGTATGTATGTATGTATGTATTTACGTACGTGTTCGCCTGAAGTGCATGACATCTTGGCTATCATTAAAGCTTCTGGTTCTTCATGGCATTGTGAATGAGATTTCAAATCTGTTTCTATTATTTCTGTGGCATCATCATCTGTCTGTTCGGGTGTTAGCTGCTTCTCTGTTGTGCTTGATCCAGTTCTGTCTTCTACTGCTACTATAGATTCTGTCAAGGCGTTTAGAGCTGTGAGAAGTTCTTCTGGCAAAGTATTACTCTCCTCATTTACAGTTGTATCTATAGAAAAATTATTATTCTGATACTCTAACATGTCAGACATTTGGTTGGTTTCAAATTCATCAAGTGGTTTTATTACATGTTTCACTCCAAACATTTTAGTTGCCATACTATTTATTGTCTCCTTAGATGCTATTGCTTCATGAAATTGGCCATTATCTGCTGCATCACTCTTGCCACTGATCATTCCAACACTTTGGAAAGCCATTGATGTTTCTGGGTATTTTGGCACATCATTTGAGAATGGCTTTACTACATTTATATTTGAGAGAAGACTTTCTTCAAGAGAATCATCCTAAAAATAAAATTAAAATGTCATGGTTACAATAAAAAAGAACTCACATTATTTCTATAAAGATATTATTTAGTATAAATTTAATTACTTTTTGGTATTTTATCATTTTTATTACCATTTTGAACACATTCAATACAAGTTAATGTAATGGTAATTAAGGATGCTTTTTTACAAAACAGTTTATGCTGCCACAACATAATGACCTAAAATTTTCAATAGTTTCTATTTATGAATTTTAGTTGACTTCTCTGAGAAATTATGGAAGATTATCTAAGATTTCATCCATCATATCTACAAAAATAATCATTTCATTCTTAACATAATTTTTCTAGAGAGATTGATTCCCATAAAGAAGCTTGATAAGTGCATCTAATTCTTTAATATCAATATCTTAATTAATTTAAATATATAATTCCAAACAGGACAATCTAATGCCCATTTATTATAGTGGACTACACCAAAGTTCTTGGGGTGGGGGGGAAATAGGAAACATGTACTAAAAGTTAGGAATAAAAATCTGGGTACTCATTAAATAGATATATGAAACCTCGAAAATTCAGTTTGTTTTACTGCCCATTTAACAGAACAATTTTTGAGTCTAGCATTTTTTGATGGATATTTTGAGATTGAAAAAAAAGATCAACATACCAAAAGGGTAGAAGAAGCTATATAAAGTATAGTTGAGATATCATTGGCAGCTTCTTTTAACTTTTAATAAGCCTGGTATGTGCCAGCAGTTGTGAATATTTGCAAAGAGCCTTACTCCTTTTTCTTCAATGCCTTCTAGCATGACTATATGACACATAAAATTGCTGCCTTGTGCATCAAAAAAATACTTTTCTCCTTGGAATTTAAGGGAAGGGGGGATGAATTTTGTTGTGCAATGTATTTCTTTGAATGAAAACCTCAAATCTGCTAAGTATGGATAAGGTGAATAAGTAATCTCAAATACTTTGGATTTGAAAATTTACTTCACTAGAACTTTTCTTCTTTTTTCACAATTTTTACCCTGTGGAACCAGGGTATTAATTTGTAGGTCACCCTAAAATAGTTGTTTGGAAACAGTGCCTAAATTTTAAAAAGTTGTAGTAACAACTATAATTTACATTGTAACTCTATTAATTGGAGTATTTCCCATTAATATTTCCAAAGTTCTTCGGGCTGAAATCATATACTAGCTGGGTTTTTCATTTAGAAAGCTCTGTAAATATTTCATATTATATCCATAAGTATGGCATATTTATTATTTTGTATTACGGAAGAAATTTTGGATAATGATGTCAGTTGTAGGTTTTTATGCTAATCCAGTATAACAAGAGCAATGGAAGGGCTGTAGAAAATTACATGAGTTTATTTTAATGGCCACATGGATTACTTGAGGGTTTCAATGTATTACAATTTGTAGCAGTATATAAAACTTTTCAAAGCATTGCTTCAAAAGTAAAATTCTATTTTACTAGGCACTAAGTTATGTGAGAAGGGACACGGTGGCTCAGTGGCTAAAACACTGAGCTTGTCGATCGAAAGGTCGGCAGTTCAGCAGTTTGAATCCCTAGTGCCGCGTAACAGGGTGAGCTCTCGTTACTTGTCCCAGCTTCTGCCAACCTAGCAGTTCGAAAGCACCTAAAAAATGCAAGTAGGACCACCTTTGGTGGGAAGGTAACAGCGTTCCGTGCGCCCTTGGCATTTAGTCATGCCGGCCACATGACCATGGAGACATCTTCAGACTGCGCTGGCTCTTCGGCTTTGAAACGGAGATGAACACCTCCCCCTAGAGTCAGGAACGACTAGCACATATGTGTAAGGGGAACCTTTACATTATGTTATGTGACCTATAGGATGTCTCTGGTCTGTGTAAAAATATTGTTCTTCAATTAAAGATTTGTACTAATTTATAAATGTTTAATTGAAGAATGCAAATGTAATTACTTATTTACAAGCAGAAAACCATTAACAGACTTACATTTTGGTGTGACATCTCGGGAACTCTGGGCATTTTAGATTCTAAACCTAGAAAAATAACAAACAAGAATACTTTAAACTTCTCTGACTAAGACTACTTTAGATTTTATCATTATATGTATTTTTAAAAACATTTTTTAAACCTAAGATTTAATTTGCTTTCTGCATTATTTCAAATCCAGGGTGAAGATGGATTTTTATTATCCACCACTGTTTCTTTAACTCAGGAAGTCCAAGTCCAACTGTAATATTAAAGATCTTTCTGCAAAATGCATAGTTGAATTCAATATATAATACAACTTATTTTTCTGAAAGTAGAACAGAACACCATCTATAACACAATTTCTAAAATTTCAACTGTCAAAACAAGAGAGGGGGGCATAGTACAAATCCTGTCAGCCAAGGAATTTCAGCTGGCAGAATCCAGAAGAACCTCCTCTGCTATGGCTCTTGCCCTCTGGAACATCCCCGAGGTGAGACTGAGTCCCATCCTTCTGATGTTTCGAAAGCGCCTCAATTCCTGGCTCTGCCAGATGGCTTGGGGATCCAATGGGGGATCTTCATACTGGAGGTGGTTGACTAGATAAAAATCAATTGCCATCTCCTTCCTGGCTCCCCCACCCCCCCATGCGTCCAGCTTCCATCTTTGCCATCTTGTCTCCTTGATTTTATCTGTTAATGTTTTTATTTGCTGTGTTTTCATAATGGATTTTAATGTTATTAGCAACCCAGAGCCATTGGATACAAGATGGGAGGCAAATAAATTTTATAAATAAATAAGTAAATAAAACATAGTTCCTTATTTTGTTATATTGTGCTTCAAAACAAATACACATTCCTATGTTTATATAATTTCTGTTCTTTGTAGGTAGATAATACCTATAGTCATGTTAAACTTCACTGTAAAAGCCTACCAATGCATTTATATTCTCCATGAACAGTTGCTGATGATACACAATCAAACTGACCAATATTTGTGGCATTGACAGCATTGCTTAATTCAATCCTAGATTAAAAAAAAAATTCTGATTAAAGTAAACAAATTTTTACAATGATTTTAGGTCTTAAAACTCAAGACTTTATATATAATTATATGCAGAGTAGAGATAATTATGCATCTAATTATGCATCTATAGGAACTATTGCATTAATTTTCTTACTAAATGTCAACACATTTTCTCCATTATCAAATTAAGCAATGTCTAGTCATTAAAATTCCATGATCAAGGGTAGCCAGCCTCTAAATACAAGATACGGGTTTGGGGGGTGGGGGTGGGGGTGTAAATTTCAACACTTATCGCTTTCCTGGCGTGCTTATCAACTTCCCAGAAGCTTCTGGTTTCACTTATTTTATTAAAAACAGACTAAATAGCAGCTGCTGAAGGGGAGTAGTGAAAGATAGTTACTGCAGGCAGGATCAAGCAATAAATGAAGGAGGAAAAGGGAAAGGAAGAAAAAAAGAAAAAGGAAGTTACTGAATTGAGTTTGATATTTTATGGGCCACAGGAACTTCCAGCCCTTCTGTCTCCCAACCCTTCTACATCCACTTTAAAACATATATGGTATTGTCCTCGAGATAATATATCTACTTCCAGATACAGAAGATTTGAATATCAGAATGTACAGGCATGTGTACACCTACTATTGTTTATATTCAAGTTTATTATAACCTTTAGTGCTCCATGGTATAAAGTACAGCAAGCATGTCATATTAGAATATATTGGATGAAGGTGTGTTTAAGACAGAACACCACCCCCATACTATAAATTCTATATACAAAGAAGAACAGAGAGAGACAGAGATCAATGATGCTACTTCTTAGCTGGATGCTGCAACCCATTAACAACATAGGTGGCAACTGAGCACTTGCAAAATCAGTTATAGTTCTCAGAGATATTGTATTTACGGGAGCAGAGATTGAGATTCTTCCTTTTCATTAATCTCTTGATATGGCTGGAAGAAAAAAAGCAAATTAGTTCAGAAAACAATAAATAATAAATTAACAATCCCACTGACATTTATATAACAGTGAATTATACTGAAACCAGTGAAAGTTATTCCAATTACCTTATTTTTCAATTTTTTTTTTTAATTTTTTTTTTATTCATTTTATATTTTAAATTACTAACATTACAAACAACATATACAATACTTCACCCTGTGCTATACATAAGAAAGGAAGATTTGGTTCTTCGGATATATCCTCATGATCGCCAAAATCCACGTTCTCGGGGTACAGGTACCGAAGCATCCAATTTTCCCAGCGCATAGTCCACAAATGGTTTCCAAATTTTCCAGAAAATATCTTCTTTATAGTCACCATTTCTAATTTTAATATCACATGTCATTTTATCATTTAAAGCTAATTTCCACATTTCACAATACCATTCTTCTATTCTAAAATTCACATCTAATTTCCAATATCTGGCTATTATAATTCTACCCATTATAATCATAATTCTAATCAATTCTTTTTCATATTTTGTTGGTTCTATTTCCTTAATTATCAACAGTAATATAGTTTCTGGTCTCAATATTATTGCTTTCCCCATCATTTCAAATATCCTTTCCTCCAATTGTTGCCAAAACTTTTTAACTTTATCACATTTGTACCACATATGTTCATAAGTCCCTAATTCCATGTCACATCTCCAACATTGTTTACTAATTTTTTTATCCATCAATGACAATCTTAATGGAGTCAAATACCATTTCCAAACAACCTTATAATTGTGCTCTTTAATCCTTACAGATAAAGTCTTCATAATTCTACTCTTCCAATTCACGTTCCAATCTAAATCTGATATTTTAATATTAAGTTCTTTTTCCCAATTCATCTTCATCACCCTTTGTGGTTTTCCATCAAAATTTATAATCTTATATATCTTACTAACGAGTCCCTTTAGTCCAATTTCATCTTTCATAATTTGGAATACTAAGTATTCAAATTCAGTTTTACTTCTACTTATCGAACAATTGTCCCTTACCTTCTTAGTCCATTTTTCTATCTGTATTTTTTCAAACCAGCCCAAACCCAATTTTTCAATGATTTCTTTTTTCCTCCTTTCATTTTCTAAAGTTTTTAACCAATCTATTATAATTTGTATATTTTCATCTTCCATTACCCTATCACGACTTATATTAGTTTTAATCGGCCAATTTTCAATTGTCTTCCCTAAGAAAATTATATCTGGAATTAAAATTTTAACAAATTTGTTCCAAATTTTACTCAATCCCTTTAACCAATAGCTATTAATTACACATTTTGATTTTGCTTTATCTAAAAACCATGTTGAGCCAAATCTCTTAATGTCCTTTAATTCTAAATCTCTCCAATGACTATCTTCACCTTTAAATATTTTTACCACAGTCCGAATAGCATAAGCCCAATAATAATTGAGTAGTTTGGGGATTCCTAATCCACCTTCCTTTTGATTTTGATACCACATTTTCTTCACTAATCTAGGTCTTTTCCCACCATTGCAAAATTTATCCAATTTCTTCTGATATCCTTCAATATCTTTCTCTGTCAAGTTTAACGGTAACATCTCAAATAAAAAATTAAACTTTGGCAACAACATCATCTTACACATTGCAATTCTACCAAACCAAGACAACTTTATCATTTTATATTTATCTATCTTTTTCTCAATTTCATTCATCGCCACATCATAATTTAATTTTTTCATTTCTTTAACTTTGAGTGAAAGTGTTATGCCCAAATATTTCAATGTTTTTTTAATCCTTATCCCAAGTTGTTCTTGCATATTCTCCCACTCCTTACCATTATTATTCATTAATAATTCAGATTTTGACCAATTTATTTTCAAACCTGTCATTTCCTCAAATTCTTCCAAATGCTTATGTATCTTTTTCAAATCTTTCTCTATATCTTTCAAAATAATCAAAGTATCATCCGCATACAGATTTATCTTATATCCCTTATAGCCTTCCAATTCTTCATCTTTTTCTATCATTTTAGTCAAAATTTCCATAACCAATAAAAATAATGTTGGAGACAGGGGACATCCTTGTCTTGTACCCGCTTCCAATCTTATCTCTTCTGTCAGCCTTCCATTCACCTTCACTCTTGCACTACTTTTTTGATACAGTTTTGAAATAACATGTATAAACTTATTACCAAAACCTAGTACCTCAACAATTATTTTAATAGTTTTCCCATTTTCAATTTTAGTACAAGCAGTAACTGAATTGCATATTTCATAGGATATAATGTCTGCAATTTAAGTTGATAACTTGTCTAAAACTCAGTTAGAATAAGTCATTAAATTATATACATATTTGCTAAAAACATAGGATCCAGGCTTCTCTATACATTAATTCCCAGATAAGCCACACTTACATGGAATCTAATACGAAAAATTATATCTCATATTGATAATATTTGTATCCAAATTTATACCTTGCATAATATATCTTCAGTGCACATATGTTTCTATTTCCTATTTTTCAAAAATAGAAAAATATCTTTATGTGGCTATTTTATGTACCTATGTAGTTATACTATTAATTTTTATTGAACAAAATCTTTTTTACCTTAGTGTAACACATACAACATTTATAGCATGTTTTGTAATATTTTATTCCTAGTATATTTAATTTTAGCTGATAAAATTATATATAAATATATTTAAACTAAGGAAATATTGAAGCTAGCTTTCTACTTGTTTTAACAAAATACACAACTGCCTAATAATTAAATAGTAATGAAAATGGAGAAAATAAAAGTTTTGAAAAATTTTACTGGAAATAAGTAAGTCCACATTTTACATATTGCTATAATATGGATTAATGTTCAGCAAACTCATTTCACTCATAAAACAGGCAGATTATTTTGATGCACTGCAACTTTTTTATTCATGTATGAATGTATTTAAACATCTCTTTCATGCCATATGCTTGATGAAAAAAATATATGGTTAACTTCTGTACACAGATTTTTTTCCATGTCTTCCAAAGACATTCTGTGGGATGTTCTGTTCATTTTGAACACTTTTCCATTCTCAAGCTACTAAAAATATAAGGTCATAATACATGGAAATAATCTTTTTTTCCCTTCATCAAGAAGATTACCATTTTCATCATAGCATTAGAGGCAAGATAAGAAGTTAAACACCTCATTAAATTGCCATGCTTTTAGCCCTATATTTTAATACAGGGTATTGTTATTCACATAAGATCCTACAATGCATCCATTTTCTATAACTGCTCCTATCTAACTATTCCTACCTAATATGAGATAAAAATCATTCTTAAACTCAAGATTTTAAAATATTATTTGGATAATCATTAGCACAACAAATCTAAGCAACTACATACCAGATTAAATAGTCCCAGTTGCTTCTGGATGTGGAATTTGATGCTATTAAATGGAATATTTGGGGAAAGCTTTTCTATGATTAGAGGTGAAAATAATTAATAGAAGCGTGGTAACACTGTCACATACATCAATATCTTACAATTCTAACAACCTGAAAAAGTTTTCAATCAGTTATGACCTTTACCTCTGTAATCCTTCATTATGACATTATAATAAACAGATGCAAGGTAGCTATATAAATTGATTAAATAAATAAAATAAATAGAACAGATGTTACTTTAACCACTTGTATAACTTTACAATACAGTGTTGTTAATACTGATACATATAGATAAAACTTTAATAGAATAAATTGTGTATATGTTGTCAAATTCACAGCAACTCTGGAGTTTACCACAGAGGGTTTTTTGGATATATAAAGCAGTTTTTTAAAGTTCTGATTGCATGATATATTATGTATGACCTCATAAGTAAATTCTTCTTAATGGGACTTACATTAAATGAAATGTGCATAGAATTGCAGCCCTAAAAAACTTTCTGATGCATAAGTATCTTTTGTTATTATGGAGAGGAGACTAGTCAAAGGGATATTTGATGCAATAATAAACTGTTTCATTGAAACAAGATAGCAAAAATGTTGCCATATATATGCATCTGCATACTACTTATGGCACATGGCGTTAAAAAAAGCTTAGCTTTGCCTCATTAAATCCACGCAGCTTGTGTAACTGCAGAAAGAGAAAAAAATGCATGTTTCTGAAAAATGATAAGGACATCTGATGAGAATGATCAAGTTCGTGTATAGGAAATCCTAAATTAATACCTAGGACTTTCACATTCCCATAAATTATTTTTCCATTTCTTATAAATCTGTTTTAAGAACTCAAAAAGGAGGCAAAAGAAAACACAAGCTACTAAATAAAAAGATAAAAAAAAAAGGAATCAAAGACTTTCCAGAGAAAATATTTTTCAACAAATTAAGCATCTATAGTAATAATTAGCTACCTTAAAGGATCTTAAGAGAAATGAAAGATGAATTATACAAAATAAAAAATTATTGGTTTGAACATAAACCAAGTAAATGGTTCGCATGCAAATTACAAAAAAAAAGTAAGTGTGGAAATTACAAGGGAAGATACTATAACAACAGATAGTGTAGATATGCAAAAAGTATTTCATCAACATTATGCAAAATGCATAAAGGACAAGAAATTTCCCTGGAGAAAATAGACAAATATTTAAAGAAACAAAATTTACCAAAGATTATAGGCAAACAGAAAGAAGTTATAAATGGACCCATAACAATAAGGGAAGTTCGTGAAGCTATAAAAGAAGAAGAGAGGGAAGATATTTACTAGCTTCTTTCCATAAATGCTTTGAAGATTATTACAATCCTTACAAAATACCATGAATTCTGCTTTACATGCCAGACAGCTAGAAAGATGCTAATATACCATAATATCTAAGGAGGACCAAGATTTGACTTTGTTCTGTAAAAGGAAACATCACATTCTTCTGGCTGACAGACTGAAAATAGTCCCACTGATTTTCTTAGATGCAGGAAAGCTATTAATAATAGTTTTGGAAGATACGAATTTTGAAGAGAATATTATAAAATATGCAAGATTGGTTTACACTTCACAGAAAGCACAAATAATTGTCAATGGAGATAACTTTGTGATATCTCTCTGTGTATGTGTTTATATGTGTGTGTGTGTGTGTGTGTGTGTATGTATGTATGTATGTGTGTATATAAGACAAGATGTAGAGAATTATGGAAGTAAAGATTTAAAAAGAAACTTCTAAGTTAAGGGCATTTGATGATGACTTGATTTAGTGATCTGGCGGATCCACTAAAGGGAAGAGAGACATTAATAGGAACATTAAAAGAATCTGGTATACTAGCAGGTTTTAAAATGATGTTAACCAAAATAGCAAAAAGGAGACCAAACAGACTTGATGAAGAAAATGGGTTTTAAGATTGAGAAAAAAGTAAAATATCTGGGTATCTGGGTATCACCATGACAAATGTGAATTATGTTATTTTAAAATAATTATGTTAAAATATGGAATGAAGCTTTAAAAGATATGTTAAGATGGGAGAAATCAGTGAGGACAATTTCTGTGGTAAAACCATTTTTAAATATTTCAATAAAATTATATTTAAAAATAATGTATTATTTAGACTTAACTTCCATTGTATATTGATTTATTTTAATATGTATTACTTTCTGCCTGTTGTTTGTTTTCATTTTATTTTTTGTATTTTTTTTAATTTTGCATTTTTTCCTTTTCTTAAAATATAAAAGAGGAAAAAAAATCTCTTCTCACCTCCATATGTATTAGCTAATTCTGAAGTAATGCTGGTTTCTCTTGCTAATACCAGGTCTTTATCCACTAAAGAGAATCTAAAAATATAGAACACATCTTAGTTTTAGTTTCTATCATACATATAAGGACTGAAATTGGCAATGGAGAAACCAAAGGTTCCCAAAATAGAGATTACATAAATATATATCAGTTGTATTTCAAGCTATATGAGACTGACCAAGTACCTGTTAAGGATTAGGCAAGCAATTGTTATATTTAAGGTATCGTTCTTATGTGTAGTAAATATTCTAATGTAGCAGAATCTCTGAGAAACTTATGCCAAGTTAAGCCAAATGATGTATTAAGGGATAGTATCTGGACAGCTGTGATTTAGTACTGAACTCAGTTATAAATCTTGACAGCAAAAGCTATTACTAAATACAACTTATCTCTAGAATAAGAACGAACCTCTTTGATTGCCCAGATAAGGACTTCAGTCCTTTGAAAATTAGTAAAAACTAATTAGTAAAAAATTAGTTTTTACTAATTTTCAACGGGCTGAAGTCCTTATCTGGGCAAAGAGGTTCTTTCTTTGTAGACAGTATAATTTTCAAAATAGTTAAAGCAAGACAATATATCACAGAGGCTATCACTAACTACAATATTTCACAAAGGCTTGTCTTTGGTAGCTCCAGTTTTTACCAGTTCTCAAACGGCTGTCATCCTGACTTACTATACTTTGTACAAAGTATATCTTTAAAAATAGTTAAAGCAGAAGAATATTTCATGGAGGAGCAAGGCCTTATTACACGTGAACAAAGTATTCAAAGAACCAATCCAAGAAAACCTTCAACAATCCGACATCCAGAAACCTAGACTACATTGGGGAGATAGAAGGGAGGACTGAAGACTTCTGACTCCAAAATTAGACTTATCTTTTCTCAGTGAGCAAAAAAAATGGATTTTGTTCTTATGAATAATGTTATTATTTTTTCTGTTGTATCTCCCACATCCATTCAAGACCATTTTAAAAAGTGGATCTCCTACATTAATCTGTCTGCAAGTGCCACCATTTCCCCCTCCCCCTTTACATTGTCTCTAAATACTTATTTTAATAGCCAGGTCATCATAGCTCTTGTAAAGCCTATCAGAAAAGGAGTAAGGCAGATAATTAAGCTGTTCCACAGCCATCACTGAGAAGTAACCATTAAAAATATATGATGACATTCTCTTACAGGACGGATACTTTAATCATGTTCATGTGAGGCTTCACTATTCCGAAGTCAGAGTGTCCCATTTCTAATTAGCTAGCCTTGATTACAAATACAGGTTTTGTGCTAAAGAGAAATAGTAATTGTCTCTGGTAAATGTAGAGCCATAATTAGGAACATAACATAGTAGACTGTGCACTCTCATTAACTAAGCTAAACATATTATGAAAAATACTCTAAATGAGCAGGTAGAAAAACAGATTGCCCAGGATGTATGTTTTAGAAAATGTCAGATATACAACTGCTAGAAAACTAATACTGCTGCATGGAGGTGTTTTGAATATGCAATAAGCAATTTAAGGGCACAAGAGAACTGGCTTTACTCAAAAGTGTAATGAAATATACAATGCTATTCAACTGCCAATGTTTGAATTATACTGAACTTGTTTGCATAGTTTCAAAACACAGGATGGAAGACAGACTTTTTCTTATCTGTCTCAGGAAGTAAGTGTCTTGGATCGGACAAAATACAACTATAAAAACTTTTAATTAATTAACTCATACATTATCATTTCCTCTATAATGTTTAAATATTCAAAAGAATGTTTACAAACTATATTTTCAAAAAGATCTATGGATACAGTAAGAATACCAAAGCAGTCAATAAGTACTGCCTTGACAAGTCCTATTTCACAAACATACATCAATGAATCCTTTTATACTTTTCAGTTAGCAGATATTTTTCATCTATTTATATCTTGATCAAAACAAGATTGTGCTTTGTGTAAGAAAGACTGAAGAAATGAATAGAACATTTTACTCACTAATTACCTGGTGCTACTGTTAATTATATGTATCAGGGTAATAACAAATTAGGGACATCTGGAGGAGATCAATAATATTTAAATGGCAGGCTAACTAGGTGATAACCCTATACATTTTTTTGTTTTGTATGATGCATATAATGCACTTCAAAAAGGAGCAAGATTTTAGTCATCAAGTTACACCTGTTATTTTTACCTGTTGTCTTCCCCATGGTTTCCCTTATCCAAATGATATTTATGTTTCCCTTAGACTATTTAATACATAGTTCTTATACTTAGCACAAAGCATTCTTTTTAAATTCCCAAATCCTGTTTTGAGATTTTAGACATACAAACAATGGAGAGGAAATAAAAATGAATGCTCTAGACCTCATTTCACTGCCACAATCTCTTTTAGATAATAATGAATATTATCAGTGATGCTATATTTGTATTCACTAGACTATATTTTACTCAAGCACCAGAGCTCAGCCACCTAGTCTTTGTCCCTGTAAACTAAGAAATAGGAGGGTTTGCATTAGCTATGCCCATGAAAACCTTGAACATGGAAAATAAGCTCAATAGAGGTATTTGATACTGTATATTTTGATTTTGTCTATTTTGTTATTTCCATTATTTTATTTGTATTTTCTGCTTTTATATTGTGAGCTGTCCAGTGTTGGGAGTCCATCAGCATTAAAATTGAAATTAATAGAGGAGGCATAACATGCACAATGCTTCAAAAAGGTTTATTACACGCTCTGCTTTGGTACAAAACACTTCAGAACCCGCAATTCTCCCGAGACTAAGTATTGGGGCTTGTAAATATTAAGAATATTTGGCAGCTCGCCTCAAAGAATAATGCAGCCGCCCAAGTATTTGATGTACAACGCCCCATCGACCAGAGACAAAATCTACCTCACGCTTTTCTGGGAATGATGGAGGCCAGCCTATAAGCGACACCAAGTTGAGGAATGTTAATGTAAAGAATGAAGTCCTGGCAAAGCGCTTTTGCAGACACCTTTCAAGCGTCACCTTACACCCCCACGTGAGTCACTGTCACCTTTTTGCACGAAGCTCTTTTTCTTCCAGGTCGCTCTCAACCACGGACCCCTCAACTATCGTCTCATCGCTGTCTGTATCGGAGACTTCGCCCCCTTCCATTATAGCTGTTCCCCACGCTCCCATGTGGTGTATATTCTGCCATGCCGGTGCATAGTAATAAGGAAACGCCTCCCATTGGCTGAAGCATTACAGTTCTGCCGGCGGGAAAATGGACGACCGCTATTGGTCGGCCCGTTTGACAGCTGCTATATAAATAGCAGCTGTCCTGTTCTGTTGCTGTTGCCGGTTTCCCTGTTGCCTGTTAATATACTGCTGTTACTGATTAAATGGCTTAAGTTCTATCCGTCTGTGCCTCACATCTATCCATCCTTGTTCTCCCCAGTCAGAACAAATTGGTGATGAGGGTGGGAATTAAATTGAGGAGACGGTTCAGAGCTAGTCACGTACAAAGAGCTGAATCCTGTCCTTTTAAGGATGGCAACCCCGATTCGAACCGGCTCGTTTCCTCTTCCCACAGTTTTTATGTCTTGAAATATTCCACTGATTATGTTTCTATAGATGCCAGCAGTTTTTAAAACAAGAGCTCTAGTAAAATGGGACAACAGTAATAACTATCCTATGCTTAATTTTAAAGAGATGAGGAAAATAGTTCAAGCACAATTTAATTTCTAGAGGCAGGAAGACATCACTTTGTACTTACAATACACAAGTCCTGTACAGGTAGTCCTTGATTTACAACAGTTCGTTGAGTGACCAAGATTACATCGATACTGAAAAAAGTGACTTATGACCGTTTTTCATACTTAGATCCATTGCAGCATCCCCATGGTCACATGATCAAAATTTGGATGCTTGGCAAATAGTTCATATTTATGACAGCTACATGTCCCAAGGTCATGTGATCAGTTTTTATGACCTGACAAGTAAAGTCAGTGGGGAAGACAGTGTTACTTAACTGTGTTACTAACATAATAACTATTAAGTGATTCACTTAACAAAGATGGCAAGAAAGGTCATTAAATGGGACAAAACTCATTTAACAAACGTCCACCTTAACCACATACATGAAGCTCAATTGTGGTCAGAAATTGAGGACTACCTGTACTTATGATCTATACAGATATCTAAAAAGATAAATTGTTCGTTAAAGATATTTCTATTCAAACATAGTTTTCCACTTCCCAGCCTATGCTCATCTATGCTGCTGCTGAATCAAATAGCATGAACCAAATGTTGTTAGGAAATAAAATAATAGCATACAATCCCATTTTATCCATATTTTACTTAATTTGGTTGGTAATTTCTTACCATCCTGCAAAATGAATAATTTTCATGAGGGAATGTTGCAAAGTGGTCAATGCATTATTTCTCAATTGCATTTAAGACCAGTGAAAGTATAGTATTAATAGCACAAGACTGAAATAGTAATAGAAAACATATTTGCTGTTTTATATTATTGCAGCTAATTCCAAATAATTATCTGGTGTGGTACAATGTTAGGATACTAACAACAAAGTCCAGACCAAGATTAACCAATTTGGGGTTCCCAGAGAATGATACGGTCCTCAGTTGACTTCCATGGATGGTAAACTTCAAACTAAAATTAAAAGTTTTAACCAATTTTTTGGTTAAAAAGCTCTTGTAACAAAAATTATCTGTCCCTTTTCAAGAGTGAAAAGAGGGCAAACTGTCCCTGCTTGTCTTGTCCTTCCTTGATTGTGATGCCACTTATTACCTGCTTGTGTCCTTAGAATTAGTCACAAAGAATATTGGATCCTTGCAAGTAGGAGTGAGAAAAGTCTAATGATTTTGAAGCAAGTCTCTGTGACAGAAACAGTCTGTCTGAAATTAGTAAAAGAAAACCAGCAAAAGTAGCTTCCAAAGAGAAGAAGCAGAAAGCATAATTATAAGAACAATAAAGGGAGAAAAGCAGAGATTTGCAACTAGTATTAGTCATAATAAAATCAAAATCTGCAACCTAATTGCTCATGATTCTAAGTGAGTGATTACTAACTGAAGCACAGATGGCTCTTGCCAGATGGATGAGTCAGTTTTCTGACTTGTTTCTGACAAGTTTTTGTACATCAGGTAGAGAATGGTAAGAGACAAGAATAAATGGATGACGTACTAAGACCATTGGAAATTGCCTTTTTATATATTTTTCTTTTTTTTCTTTGACTTTTACTGTTTTTCACTTTTTTCTATCTTTTCATATATTTTTCTTTTTTTTAATTTTTCCTTTATGTTTCTGTAGCTTTAAATTCTGTAGAACATTCTAAACTTTTGTGCACATGTACATACATAAAAAGAAGGGCTTCAACTCATAGCCTGTGAGCCATTTGAGGCTCTGTGTTATTTTATTTATTTATTTATTTATTTATTTATTTATTTATTAGTCCAATTTATATGCCACCCTTCTCCGTAGACTCAGGGCAGCTTACAATGCATTTTAGCAATAGCCTGCATACTATTATGTATATACCTGCTTATTAGGGCTTTCGGCCCCCGCTAAGCGGTGTTGTTCTATACAAAGCTGGTTTATTGCCTCCACAATCTGGGTCCTCAATTTTCCTACCTTGAAAGGATGGAAGGCTGAGTCAACCTTGAGCCTGGTGAGATTTGAACTCACAATAATTGCAGGCAGCTGGCAGCTATTTTCTGTAAATCTGTAATAATATTTATGAAAGAACACACCCAGAGGATACATCTCTCAACTGACAGAGATTACTCCAAAAAAGAGAACATTGTTCCCTGGTTTTTTGAAAGGATGTAATTATATTTATTTATTTACTATTAAATTTATATGCCACCCATCTTCTTATCCAAAGTGATATTAAAGTGTTTATATAGCCACCCATCTAACTAATTCTGGGTGGCTCCCAATCAAAGGTTAAAATAACATATAAAATCATACTAAAACTATAAAATGAAAAAGATTAAAACATTAAAAAAACAAAGACCCCTCAAACATTGCAACATTCACACAATGATATGTATAAATTTAAAAAATAAAAACTTGATTAAAAAAACAATAACAAAGACCTGGCACCATGTTAGCCTTCCAATGTGTAACAATCTAATCTTATCCCAGTGCTTTGGAAGAAAAAACAGGTCTAGAAAGCTTTATGGAAAGATAAGAGGATAGATAGGATCACCAATATGATCGCCAATGTCCAATGACGGATATGGCACAAGTAGAAGAGTGCCATAGTCAAAGTTCAGGGGACTGAGTTTCCATAGGGCAAGGCTGCCATGGAAAGGGTATATTTCCTAGCTCCCATCAGATGGCAATATTTAGGGAAAGGGACTAGGTGTATGCCCACCCTTTCTGACCTGGTACAATGGGTAAATATCCCTTGGGAAAGGTTGTCCTACAGATAACGTGGTTGTGTATCATATAGGGCTTTAAAGGTGATGACCAGTACCTTGAATTGCACCCAGAAAGAAACTGGGGGCCAGTGTAACTCGCACAACAAAGGAATTCAATGCCCAAACCTAGAGGCTCCCATTACTAGGTGCGCTGTTTCATTCTGGATCATTTAAAATTTCCAAGTGGTCTTCTAGAGCCCCATGTAACAGAGAGGACAAGAGCAAAGTGGACTGATGAAGATGGAAAAGAGTTGGGAGGGAGGATGCCTAGACAATAGAAAATGCATGACTCACCACACACACACACACACACACACACACACACACACAGATAGAAACTGCTCAAAGTAAGAGAGCAGCTTTTTTTTTTTAATTTGATTTATATGCCACCCTTCTCCGGAGACTCAGGGTGGCTCACAATGCGTTAAACTTGCCTATCTCATCCCTAGCCCTCTGTCAAGGTAGCACAAAACAGCATTCTCTTTTTTTTCTCTGCTTCCATCAGTTGCCTGGAATTTAATTTTAGATACTGTCACTGAAATGCATTTCTGTTTCCCTCTAATGTGACACAGGGTTGCTTGGAAATTAAAAAGCAAATCTTTAACCATCAGACAATTTACCCAAATGTCTTCATTATTATGAATTGGAGGGACCAAAACTAAGGGGTTTCCTGCATCATTCTTCACTTACCACTATAAATAATGTTGGCTTTCTGCATTTGACTTTCTGATTTTGCATTTGACATTCTGATTTTGCCTAAAGTACTTGCTGTACTGTAAGCAAGCTGATTGGTCTGTTCAATAGGTATTATTTTAATCCTTTCAAGCACCTTGTTCACATTCATTAATATAAATGCCAGGTCTTTGGGGGTATTGCTTTCAATGCTGGCAGTTTTTATATTTCTACTGGAAATTTTGCATATACTGTTAATTCTTCTTTTTGAAGGATCAGTTCATAGGGTTTTTTTGGTGCTATTTTGACTGGTTCTATTGTTATTACTTCTTTTAAGTTATCATTTGTGTAATTTATATCAGTTGTTTCCTTTATATTTCCAATTAAAAATATAAGAACTTAGAACTCAGGAGAAATTTCCCAACAAATAGAGCAATTAATCAGTGGATCGACTTGCCTCTAGAAGTTGTAGGTGCTCCAACACTGGAAGTTTTAAAGAAGAGATTGAACAACCATTTGTCTGAAGTGGTATACTATTTCCTGCCTAAGCAGGGGGTTGGGTTAGAAAACCTTCAAGGTCTCTTCTAACTTTGTTATTCTGTTAATAACAGAATATGAGTCTGGACAAATTCTTTTCCAATTTTCAAACATTCACTTTAAGTAGCCCTACTTTGTCATTGCAATTTATAATATTCAGGCCATAATGGTCCAATTTTCAAACAGCATACATTTTTGCCTTGTCTGAGGTTGTTCTTTCAGAACTCCTACAGGGCTAAGTTGGTTGCCCAGCCATAGCTCCCGAGTTCCATTGTCTACTTATCAACAGATGCCCAGGAATTCTAACATCTCACATGGTACTTCTGTGTCTCAAGGGATGATGGTATAGGATTCTTTTTCTGTTTTCTCATCATATTCAATGGGTTGCTGTTCTGGCTCTTCCACTAAGACCAATCTGGTATGGGTGACCTTTCTGGTAGAATACACTACTGGTAGACTACACTACCTCTTCTCCACAGCAAGGAAGCATCTTTGGAGGCAGAGTGCATAAAAATCGATGAGTTTTTTAAAAAAATAAAAAAAACAGATTTTTTTGATTTAAATCGGATTTTTTTGATTTAAATCGGATTTTTTTGATTTTTATCAAAACTTTTGGGGTAAAAATCTATCGCAAGATAGTTTTCTATTTAAGATACATAAATAATTTAGTTTATTCAGCATGAAATGGAGCTTAGTTATGTAGCATGAGGCTGTATATTCTGCAACACTGGGACTATCGGTGAGTCAACAGTGGGTCAAAGGAGTAGCAGAGATGACAGTTGCTCTTTAAAAATTATGATTTAAATCAAGTTGATTTAAATCAAGCCTTTTTACTAGTGATTTAAATCATGATTTAAATTGTGATTTAAATCAACTCGATTTAAATCAAATCCACCCTGTTTGGAGGGGTATTATTGTTATGATGATTATCTACTAAATTTATTTGCCACCTGATTCTTTTTTTAAAATAACTTCTAAGATCATTTTTGCTTCTCAGCGGAACTGGAAACAGCTCTTCTATATGAAGAAATCCTCCAAATTTCAAATTATTAGGTTCTAGAGTGTTGTGTTGTCATCAGTGATTAATAGAACTACACTGAAAGATAATGGAGGGGTGGTGGTGAAGCAGTGAAAAAAAGTTCTGCTTTACAGTATTTTTTTAAATATTGCAAAAATAATATAAAATATAAAAATACTGGTCATTTTCTCCATTTTTGAGTCAATAAAAACTTGTTACAATAAAAATGTGTTGCAACTATGGGCTGATGCATTAATTCTTCTGTTGCCCTCCTGCTGATACAATTTTGAGTCCTTTGGTCTCCAACTTCAATTAGAGTACATTAAATCTTTGGCCAAGGAATCTCCAATCTATCATTTAAAATTGGTAAGAAATAATACAGAAACAAAAGAAAATGGGATCAGGGATACCAAGGGAAGTAATACAAGATTTTGTTGGTTGCACATTTTATCTGTATCTGTACAGCCATGATAAAATTTTAAAGTAGCTTAGTTAATTCAAGTTCCTTGGTTCACACAGAATGCTAACCTAAAATGAGATTGGCTATTGTAGGAAGTTAGCACCCATCCCTTTCCTGGAAGAATAAAATATTTTAGGAAATATTAAAAAGGCAGAATATTATATTTCCCTGAATGAGAAATGGAGAAAATGTTTTAAAGACAAAGCAGCTTCCTGCCTCCCCCCACACATCTTTGTTAATAGGCCAGAGGCAGAAATTTAATCCTTTGTCAAAGGACCATCATCTGCAACACAATAGGACCCATCTAGGACAGAAACTTAACACATGGCACCTGGGAAGATTACATCAGCCAGCAAGGCTAGCTAAGACCCCCATCCCCTGGGAGTCTGACAACTAATCAGGATACTCTTTCTGGGCCCCAGAAACTTCAAAGCCAGAGAGAAAAAGGACCCAGGACTCGCTGTATCTCACCCTTTTTCTGTTCAGGAACTCAAACCATGAGATCCTCTCCACCATTAAACCATCTTTCCAAGCAGTCTCCATGTTTCCATGTCTTTTTCCCCACTTGGAGCTGAACCCAGAAGGTTATTTCTTCCTACACTATTTTATGGCCCAATGTTTTATGCAAATACACTGGCAAAGGCTTAATAACAATAAGAAACGTGGGGTATTCAGAGATTGTCTGAAAAGATCTGTTTTAAGTAAAAAAAGTTAAGGCATGCAGGTATTTTGGTAAGTAGTTCCAAACATGACATAAGGACCATCGGGCTTCGAGGGATCAAGAAATCTTTGCTAAAGAAGCGGGATGGACTGACCTGTAGGAAAAGGGGAGCAAAGAGCAAGGACAGAATTTTGAAAATAAACTCAAGGAGCTTGCCCCATCTGCATATGGATAGAGTCGCTGTTGGTAAGATGTAATTGTTTCGCAGTATGTATTGGTCAGACATATGGAAGCATAAAATCAGAGAGAAGAATATAGTAGTAACCACAGAATAGAGTTGTTTCTGAGTGACAGGAAGGATTCCAATTTTGCACCTGTGGTAAAGCTGGCCATAAAGAAGAGAAAAAGCAGGGCCCAGTGAAAAGGATCATAGTAATAATAATGCCAATCAATGCTAACCCGGTTAGATGTGCCAGATATTGGTCTACGGCCTTAATGGCGGGCATTCATTCTATATCTAATCTATCCATAAGCCTATCAAATAATTTATATCTATCTCTCTAATTAAAAGCTGTTTTACAGGAAGAGCGAGGACTTCAGTTAACTAAAGGCATAAAGGCTCAGAGCCGTAGGGGAGGGTAGAAAAGCGATTTTGCGCTACAAATCGAAATTCGGAATCCTCTGAGCCATCTTCTCTCCCGCTGACCAGCGGAAAGCCAATTGGCCCTCGGAAGCCAACATGCAAATAAGCCAACGGAGGATGGACCACTGAGGAGGCTCGAGGAGATTTTGGCTGTGATTCATTGGTCACTGTTCCCGTGGCGAGATGGCGCGTGCCACCCTCCTGATCTGTCGACCGCTCTGCCGCTTCCTCGACCGGTTGCTACAGTGACAGAAAGGGTGACGTATCCCTGGCTGGGCGCGGCGAACGCCAGCCATTGGCTGCACGATGGGCCGATGGCTTCAGCTCTGTGGAGAGCCGGGTGTCCTTGTGTGGCGGGGAGGGCGGCCGCTTCAGTCTGCGGCAAATAGGCGAGGAGGAAAGGAGGCCAGCGCCTTGCCAGCTTCGACTCAACATCCCGGCCGTTTTCTAAGAGTGAGGTACCGGTCGTTCCGTTGGTTCAAAGGGGTTGTCTTCGGCCTGGTTTATCTTGTAGCGGATTGGTTTGCGGGCGAGGTCACCATAATCTTGGGATGAGGAGAGCAATTCCAGTCAGGCGCGCTCCGGCCAGACTTGCGCGACTGGAGGGGACTTTCTAGGCTGGGTCGGTCAAAGAGTCTCTTTCTCTTCCTGCCTGAGGAAAGGCGTTCAGCTGCCTCGGCCCTCTTCGTTGAGCGAAGAGGGAGCCTCCGTGCAACGATGGTAGGATTAGGGAGGAACCGATGGCGACCCCTTTGGGTAGCCCGGGCCGAGGAGGGAGGGAACGCCGTTCATTCATCGCTCGTGGCTCTGTGGGCGCCGCCGGTAGCTCTCAAACCCAGGGCCTGAGAGCTCTCCCTGGGGTGTCTCCACGACTCCCGACACGGTCGGAACCGTCTTTTCCCAAGTGGACGTTTCTCCCCCTGCGGTGCTCCCGCAGATCATCTCCGCCTTGGAAGAGAGATGCACACCGCGGCCTCCTTGAGCCTTGAGACATCAAGAACTAGGATTGGTCGTAGATACATATTCTCGGCCTGAAAAGAAACTGATTTATCAAGTCAAAATAGAAGAAAAGAGCATAACCGGAAATGCCAGTTAAATCGTGTGATGATCAGTGCTGGGCGGTTGGGGAAATAATGAACGTTAGACGACAGGTTAAAAGGCGTGTGTGATCGTTTCAAAGCACCAACGTTGTTCATATATAGCAGGGTTCTCCAGCCTTGTCAACTTTAAGGCTGGCGGACTTCAACCCCCAGCTTTGCTGGCTGGGGAATTCTGGGAGTTGAAGTCCGCCAGGCTTAAAGTTGACAGGCTGGAGACCCCTGCTATATAGCAAAGATGCTTTATGGATGTGGCTGGATGTTACTGGTAGTATCAGCTGATAGCGGCTGATAGGAATGCTACTAAAGTAGCCATGCTGAAGTCTATCAGAGTTTGCTTTTTACCTCCCCTTTTTTAACGTCTAAAATATCTTATAATGGCTGTGAAGGTTTGTTAGGTTTCCTTAGAGCTGCATGACTGTATTGTGGAATGTCTCATTTCCAACAAGTGGCCCACAGACCTTGGAAAATAAGGCCTGGTTATTGTTGGGATGGGGAGCCCCAAGGAATGCCAGAGCTGTAAGCTAGACTGAGAAAGTAAAAAAAAAATCTTGAAAGAAAACAGTGGTAAATTACTTCCATATTGTTTCCAATAAAATGGCAAGGTTTGTGTCTATGCAGTTAACAGATGGTTAGCTCATCTTGGGGATATTTTTAACCTTTTTCAGATTAGAATTACAGCCTAGCAGTGTAATTATGTAAATTAATAAAGCTAATAAATCCAATATAACCCTAACTCAGAACAAGTTAGTTTTAGTTCCAGTCCAAGGTTTGTTTGAGGCTAAACTAATCTCACCTCCATTTTTTTCAAACTACTTATTTGTTGGTTAATTGTTCCTTGTAATATTTACAATCAATCCATCCAGTTACAAGAGAAACACTTTTCTAGGTTTACAGCCTTTTTCACTCCATCCCCAAACCATATTTTTATTGTTAGTGGCAGAAATATTGTAGGTAGAAAGTAAGTAACCTACACCCTTCGCTGCAGTATCTTGTAATGATACTAACCTCATTTGCAAATCTGACTTTTTTGTGTGGGAGAAGATACTGAATATTTTGCAGCATATGAAAGGCCCTAGAATAAATAATCAACTGAGGCTTCCTGGTTCATGCATTTTTTCATTTGATTACAATAGTATAATTAAAGTCCCTGGTGCCACAGATTCACAATACATACAATAATTACATTTTCTTCCACTAGGAATAAGAATCTTTTACTCTGATTCTGTTAGTACTAGAATGTTGTTGACCTATGCATTGCAGTATTTTTTTTTATTTTTTATTTATTTTTATATGCTGCCCTTCTCCAGAGACTCAGGGCGGCTTATAATGCGTTAAGCAATAGCCTTCAGTATGATTTGTGTGCTGCACATTTCATCTACAGGCGACTGGCTAGCTTACAAACGTATGCAGTATATCAAACATTGATGATGGTGTCCTGTGGGTTTCAGTATTTTTATTACATGTACATATTGTGCATTTATGTTTAGTGTTATGGATAAAAAAGTATACCTGCTATGCTGCCTCATATATTTTTGTAAGAAAACTATCCAGGTCCCTGGCAGTTCATACTTGGCAGTCTTTGCATGAATTCTCCCAGATGTCACATAGACATAAAGCAAATTAGCAAACCAGAGAAGATCGAACATTTGAATAATTGGAGGATTAATTTAACCTGACAGGATCTGGGGTAGTAAACTATCTGTGTGATGATGTTGCAAATAGAGTTAGATGTATGATACCAAATTCAAGCAGGCAAGACAAGGTAGTATTCCTTTTAACAGAAACTCTCTGGTTCTAAGGTTAAAAATTGTGTATGAAACATAAAATATGATTCAAGTTCTAGTTACCAATGATTCAGATGTACTACCAATCAATTGTAAGGGGCAGGTGGATTCCATTAGATTTAACTGAAAGTTGTATAGAGTTTATGAAGAACTGAACTGGAATATAGGCTGTAGTCATTTTTGTTCTTGCTGCCTGTTATCATATTGCATTTAATATTGGTCAGTTGTCAGCCAAATTTGAGTGGAGCTTAAATTTATATTTTTACCTATATAATTGATATAACTAATAAAAAAAAATTTATTTGGATTTAGTCCTAGATTGTGTGCAAATACTTTTGAAAATGCTGTCAGGACTCTTCCGAATGCATGGCCTTTTTGTGGCCTCTCACCCATGGGAAGTTATTGTGGGAACTGTAACTCTTACCATCTGTATGATGTCTATGAAGATGTTCACTGGCAATGATAAGATCTGTGGCTGGAATTATGAATGCCCTAAATTTGAAGAGGTAAAGACTTAAAAGTTATTTTAAAAATTACTTTATTTTAATTGTCACAGTTGAAGCAAATCAGATTTGAATTAAATTTAAAATTGGGAGATCTCAGGACTATAGACAAGATTGGGAAGTCAATGAAATATCCAAGATAGTGTCCATGTGACTGATTGAAGTCAAGCTTGAATTAAGAGAATCTTTAATATTAGCAGTTGATTAAAAGCAATATAACTAATTTTTGGAAATGTGTGCCTATAAATAGGTTACCATTTTAATAAAATTATAAGAATATTCATTTTTCTGAAATGTTGTTACGTATGGGAAACATTGATAAAATATTTAACAGATTTTAAAAATGTAGTGTTCTTTTTCATTCTGAGAGCAAACAAAATGTTTTCCTTTCACAGGATGTTTTGAGCAGTGATATCATAATATTGACAATCACACGATGTATTGCAATCCTTTACATATACTTCCAGTTTCAAAATTTGAAGCAGCTTGGCTCAAAATATATTTTGGGTAAGATACTTTTATTTTTAAGATGGTAATCAGAACAAAACTGTAGACTAGGAATTCTAATTTGTCCATTACTCAGAACTGTAGTAGTTAAAAATGATCCTGTAGAAGATGACTGTCCTCCCTGAATTGTACTGATATAATTATATATATATGACCTGCTATAATCAGTCATCTGCAAATGATAGAAGAATGTTATGGACAAATTTCAAGGGCTGGTATCACTGTTTGGTAAATTGAAGAAAAATAGTACAGTAATAAAATACTCTGCATATTAAAATATTTCAGGATAAATGTATAGCAGTATATATAAACAAAACAGTGTAACAGGGTCGTGATAGTATCTTATGTGGATAAACTTGCATCAGAGTAAAGATTTGGATTAATGTATTTAGATAAGTACTGCTCTGTATACTGCCTATTACATAGATTATATATCTTTTGCAGGTATTGCTGGGCTGTTCACAATCTTCTCGAGCTTTGTCTTCAGTACAGTGGTGATTCATTTCCTTGATAAAGAATTGACAGGCTTGAAGTATGTATTATTAATTATATGTATGCAAATTTGCTTCAATTTAACAAGAGCTGCCTAATTCTGAAACTTGGCCTCAGAGTAATTTTATTTCAGATCATAAAAAGATAATTTCATGTGTAAAGCTATACCTAATTGACTCATGCAATGGTTCTAATATGACTCCTCCTATTTATGAAATAACATAATTTGAAGGAGGTAAGATACAAAGTTGTGTTATTTCTTCACTTTTAAATGGTCAAAAGTTAAACCCACAAAATCCTATTGCAAGCTATGCACAAATTCAAATTCAGTAAATACTGAAAACAGTGTTTCCATTTTTCCAAATAAATAGGAGGGTTCCCTTGGTTCCCTGTGTTTCATTTTGTTGTTGTTTGAACTATAATTTATGCTTTTTATTTTTGCTATTTGGCCTTGCTTGTGACTTCAGTTTCCCATTACTACCCTAAATAAAGCAAAGAAATATTGAACAAATGTATTCCATAAAAAAATCTCTGAAGATTAGTTTGTTTTGCAATAAATTATATAGCCATCTTATTGAAGTATTTATCAAGATGTATGTCTTCAGTTTTTATATGTTTATGTAATATGTAACTTGACAATATGCTTTTTACACCTTTCAGTGAAGCACTGCCATTCTTCTTGCTTCTGATTGACCTCTCCAGAGCTAGTGCTTTAGCTAAATTTGCACTCAGTTCCAACTCGCAGGTCAGCCAAATTCTCAGCTTCATTGAGAAAAGTATTTATAATATCTTATACTGTAATACTTAGAACCCTTTAAAATTTAAAGTAAAAATAAAATTCCTATATAACTTCCTAGATTAATTTGAGTATATTTTGTTT
This sequence comes from Arizona elegans, assembly GCA_022577455.1. Classification (NCBI taxonomy): domain Eukaryota; kingdom Metazoa; phylum Chordata; class Lepidosauria; order Squamata; family Colubridae; genus Arizona; species Arizona elegans. The sequence continues at coordinate 63,769,593 of JAKOOJ010000008.1, forward strand.
AAGAAATGGTTTAATGTTAAGAGATTTATGACTTCTATAAAAGAAGCTCACTTGAGATATTACCTTGATATTTAGGAAAATATAAATAAGGTATAGATTCATCTCAGTATGGCTGCTAAATAGAGTGGTGTACAAATAGTAATCTAAGAAAATGCTAGTTTTGCTTATGAATTGAATTTTGTTTACAATTTTAGCATGATAAATAGATTGTAATAATATTGCAGATTGTATAATGATGGTGAGAGTAAGGTGCAAAGAAAAGAATGCAAAAATTACCTACTTAATTTTGCACAAACTGGTTTTGATTTGCCCATTGCTTTATAGCTCAGACTATAGCTGAGTTACACTTTTAATGTATTACATGTAGGATGAAGTAAGAGAGAATATTTCGCGTGGAATGGCAATCCTTGGCCCTACATTTACACTTGATGCCCTTGTTGAGTGTCTTGTTATTGGTGTTGGCACAATGTCTGGTAAGCTGAGAATTTTTAGGAATGCAGAATTTTAATTTTTAAAAATATTTGCCCAGTAAATCGGTATTCAGTTGTATTTTTCCCCACTGGAGACATTATGTTCAGTAAATCAGACCATAGTTTGGACAAGGTGCATTCCTCTCTGGGTTCCATAAGATTTTTTTTTTCAGAAAGAGTATTAAAATTCTATTCCTGTCTTATGTAGAGAATGAAGAAGTTAACTTTTTGCGCTCTCTTATCATATCAATGGCATACAGTTCTTTTTTCTTAGTACAGATAGTCCTTGACTTACGACCACAAGTGAGCCTCAAGTTTCCATTGCTAAGCTAGACAGTTGTTATGACTGAGTTTTGCCCCATTTTACAGCCTTTCTTTCCACAGCTATTAAGTGAATCAGTGCAGTTGTTAAGTTAGTAACACTATTGTTAAGTGAATCTGGCTTCCCCATTGACTTTGCTTGTCAGAAGATCACAATATGTGATCACATGATCCTGGGACACCAACTGTCACAAATACATGCCAGTTGCCAACTGTCTGGATTTGGATCACATGACCGCAAGGATGCTGCAATGGTTGTAAATGTGAAAAATGGTCCTAAGTCACTTTTTCCACTGCCATTGTAACATTGAACAGTCACTAAATGAAAGGCAAGGACTACCTGTATTTTGCCGTTACTAAAAAAATTCCTGGCTTTCTATAATAGTTCACACAATCACAAGGAAGACAATTAAAATCTTGAGAACCATTTAACATAGCTCTGAGTTCTGTAGTTCTATAAATAAATAAAAGTGTAACAGTGACATAATTGATGCTCTATTACATACATGGTTATTTACTGAAGTATGCATGGTAATGTGGAATGAATCAGAATTTAATTAGCAGATAATGTTGAAAGTATTCATTCAACATAGAAAATATTTCTTTTATAATTAATTTGAATATGCTTGGAAAGCTTTGTTTAAATGTAACTGTACCTACATAATAAAGCTTACATTCATTTTTCATGGAATTTTTTATTTTTTATGAAAAATGGAAAAGAGCCAAATCTTCTTGCCTTTGGTTGCTTTTTTGAGGCAAGTCATCAATTGCAATTCTGAGCTTATGAGTTGCAGCATCTTTTCTTGGATTCTGCGGTCTTTATCTGACTGGAAGGGCCCTTCTCTATCTTTATCTTACTATGAATTACATGTAACTGTTCTGAGGTTCCCCAATTTTGAACCAGCCTTGATAGTGTCGGGGATTGGTCGGTGATACAGAAAAGCAAGTTCTATACAGAAGCCTGATAAAAGTTTGAAGTTCTCATATTATAATTGGCTTCTGAAAACCTGCTTTTCCTCTCTCCATAATAGCTGTTAAGCTTGTAAATACAGGTAGCAGAACATTTTCTGTAATGGCCCTCTCTGATCTTTTAAATGATGTACTTTTTTGTTCCCTAAACTAATAGAGTACCAAATAAATATGATGTGATTATTGATGTTCAGTAAGTATTGTGATAGTGAAGATGAGCTATTCTTTGTTTCCTGTAGGTAAATAAATAATGGCAAGATTAAATCTTGGTTGGTTCTGTTTTTTTTATTATATGATTACATTGTATATCAAGTTGTTGTATTATGTTCATATTGGTGCAGTTTTCCAGATAATGTTTTTCATGGTAACATGAATCTGATTTTAATTGTTTAATGGTCTCTTTAACAGGAGTAAGACAGCTTGAAATCATGTGTTGTTTTGGCTGTATGTCTGTTCTTGCCAACTATTTTGTCTTCATGACCTTCTTTCCTGCCTGTGTGTCACTGGTATTAGAGGTAAGAGAGCAGTAGCAGTATAATAATCTTTTGAACATATCTAAATTACTGTGGTTCAAGACAAATGAAACACTGCAGTTTGGAATGGACTGATAATACAAATCTATTGAGTCTCAGAGATACTGTAATATACCTTTAATATGAGAATAAGAAAACTCATTAATATATTAATATATATGGGCATTTATAAATTTAGTTGGCATTATTATTATAATTTTATATTGCAGTTGTTAGATTACTTATATTTATAATATAGTTTATATTGAGAAAATTACATGCTTCAGGGCAAAATTGAAACCAACAATATATAAATTCTGCTAGAGCTTTCTGTTACTAGTTCATTTTTTAAAGTAACATATATCTAATATTCAGAATGCAAACTATTGATAGTAGTTAAAGTTCTCTGATTATCTTATAGATTAGTAAAAAGGAAAATGTCAGTTCCTTCAAGGATACAATTAAAAAAAAACATGACACAGAAAAGGAGGAGGATGGAAAACTCAACAACCAGTTTTTCATGTTTCAAAATTCTTAAATTGAACATGGATTGCTCATAATTCTGACATTCTTACCTAGTTCTGCTCACAGGTTGTAGTGCTGCTATGAGTTATTAAATTATTAATCTTATACAATGGTGCTTATGACTTTGGTTGCTTTTTTCCTGTCTATTAATATGTGAGGAGGATACTTCTGTTTCTGAATTTATATGATCGTATAGCTTTTGTAGTATTTCATATTCATAAAACAGTTGTACAAAATATTAATATATAAATTGACATTCAGTGTAATGTTATGCAATTACTGAAATAGTGGTATGAAAACTCCTTCTTTATGGAAGACATAAATCGAAAATGTACTGGATAACCTTTTCCGTTCTTCCTCAGCTTTCACGGGAGAGTCGTGAAGGCCATCCAATATGGCAGCTTAGTCACTTTGCACGTGTTCTGGAAGAAGAAGAAAACAAACCAAATCCTGTAACACAGAGGGTCAAAATGATTATGGTTAGTGTTTGCTTTCTTATACCCTATAATTGTGAGATAAATTGAATATTTTAAATCCTTTGAAGAAGTTGAATTTTGACGATATATATTCAAAGATAAAAGCAAACAAAAGAATTTGTAGGTTATCTTTTAATAAGTAAAGCTTTTATAGGAATAATAATTATATCCAATGCAAGTATTCTGCAATTATTTTAATGATATATTTAATACTTAAGTACTGATCACTGATTGAGTCACACTCCTAGTTGAACTGACCAGTTTAACCACTCAATTTTTAAATTTAAGTCTCTAGGTTTGGTTCTTGTTCATGCTCACAGTCGCTGGATAGCAGAACCCTCTGCTCAGAACAGCACAACCGAAATATCTATGGGCCTGGATGAAAATGCTCCAAAGCGAATAGAGCCTAATGTTTCTTTGTGGCAATTTTATCTTTCTAGGTATGTTTAATCATAACATTTTTATCATTATTCAGTAGCATCTGTCAGTAAATTTGGATTATTACAACTAAATTATACTGTACAAATTACCAAATCACCAGTGTATCTAATATCTTAGATCAATAAAATTTCATTCTCTTTCTTGTATAGTTGAACTGAGATTAATAAAATAGCATACAAAAGGTTGCTTAACAATTATCCTGGAGTATTTTATATCTGATTAGCGTAGTTGTGATTAACACTGGCATTTGATTCCCCATGGTAAGATTTCTTGTGAAAGAACTGACAGAATGTGTTATGTGAGAAGCAGTGTGAATCTTTGATCTATTAGCCGTATCCTAAATGTGATGATAACAATAGGGTATTATATCTTTCCCAGGCCAGTATGAATAATAATTCTCAGTTCTAATTGGCCAAATGACTAATACCAGGGTTGAAAGATCATTGATTTGCAAAGTTCTTCCTTCACTTATGGAACTTCTCCTCCTCTAGCCCACAGAGGAGTTCCTTTGTCCATGGGGAACTATCATTTTTCTATGGAGAGGACAAGTCTTGAGGAGAAAAACTATTCTGGCAAGGCAGGATTTTAGGGAAAGGTTCCTTTAAGAGTCTCAAGAACCAATAAATATGCATCAGGAGTGTGGAATACTTTCTGATTTATTTTTATCCTACTTACGTATATGCTGACTAGATGGCTTTAGCCATTCACTGTGGCAATATGGTAATATTCCACATGGCCTTATAACTGTTCGAGAATAATAACATTGGGAAATATAGTTCCTCCCATGTTAATGATACTGACAGAGTAAGAAGTTCTGAATGATAACTGCATTGTTTCCTCTGTAACATAACAAATAATTACTGAAGTATAAAACTGAGTCTTCCTTCTAGTAGTGGCTTCTGTAATTTAGGTATTAACTGGTCCTGTATGACCTCTTAATTTACCAGAATTGCAATAGTCCACTAATATGTCTACAATTAGGAAAAAGACCTTAAAATAGTTAATCTTTAATTAATCCAAACTAAGTAATTTTGAGAATGTAATCAATAATGGTAGAAATCTTCTGGGAGGAAAATGATTAATTATATTGCAGGTAATCCTCTCTTACCACGTTTATAATTGGAACTAGCAACTCTATTGCTAAGGGACACAGTCACTAAGTGAAACGTCATGTGACAGTGATTCTGACATCACTTCCCATTGTTAAGGGAATTGCCATGGGTTCTTAAAAGAGACATCGTGTGATAGTGACTTGCAATTTTATTGCTCGATTCTCCCCTTGACTCTGCTTATTGGAAGGCAGTTGCAAAACATCCGAGTGTCACTCATGTGACTGTGGGGACATTACAATGGTTGTAAATGCCAGGTCGGGTCATAAATTTACTTTTTTAGCACCATTGTAACTTTGAGTGGTCACTAAACAGGACAATTGTTAAGCGATACCCAGCTGTTGTTTCACTTATGTACATAATGCTTTGCAAGAACTCAGAACATCTTTCTATACATCATTATTAAGAACACTATATAGACTTGTTCATGAAGTTGCTAAGAGGTGAATTTGACAGAGGTTTTACTTGAAAGGACGCAAATTGTCTTAAGGCAGTTCCAGATAAAAAAATAACCAAATTACAATAATTGTCATTCAATAATTTCTGTAGGAATTCCACCAATTAACATGTGTTAGGAAATCATGGCAGGGTAGAGAGGATGAAAGGGGATAAATAAATATTTAAAGATGTTTTATTTCATCCTTTTTAGAATGGCCAGTATGGACATTGAACAAACAATTACACTTGGTTTAGCTCTTCTACTTGCTGTCAAGTACATCTTTTTTGAACAAACAGAGATGGAATCCACACTTTCATTGAAGAACCCAATAATATCTCCAATAATGATTCAGAAAAAGGTTCCTGAAAATTGCTGCAGAAAACAGTCTATTCCTTTAAAAAATAATCCCAGTTTAAGAAAAACAGGTGATAGTCAAGTTGCCAAAGATGGAAAAGGTAATGTTTTGCTGATACGCTTGTTTGTTTGCTTTGTTTAAAAAAAAGTTTATATTGAAACCTTTTGATGAATTTTTGATAAATTCCTCAGATTTCTATGTTGACTTTTATGCAGATGAGACTGTAAAGCTTCTCCAATCAGAATCACCTGCGAAGGCCATATTTGTGGTTGGTGATAGTTCTGCTGAAGCATCCCTCATCAATAATAGAAGCGAGTCCGGAATAGAATTGCCTAAAGAGATGCGGCCACTTGAAGAATGTCTTTGTATACTTCAGAATGCCAAGGTAAAAAAAAAAAAAGCAAACCAAGACAAATAAAGTAGTTTATTAATATATTGATGCAAAGAATAGGCTTTTAGATGATGGAAACTTCTTTCTTTTGTATCTTATATTGTTTTACAGTAAACCTTAACCTAGAATAACATATATCTTTTTTCCAATCAAAACAGAAGACATTTAGTAAGATGTACACGTGTGATAAAGCATTTTATTTATGAACAGTATTCAGTCATTTTGACATGGTATTCAATTGCCACACCTTCTCTTTTATAGCTTTCAAAACACCACACCCTATATTTCTTTATTTTATGTAATTGCTTCAGGCAAAGTGGAAGAATGGTAAATGTTACATCACAATCAAATATTTTTCTTTCCTCAGATGGGTGCTAAATTCCTCTCTGATTCAGAAGTCATTAGTTTAGTCAATGCAAAGCACATTCCTGCTTATAAACTGGAAGCTTTGATGGAAACTCAGGAACGTGGTGTATCCATTCGTAGGCAAATGTTATCTCAGAAGCTTCCTGAGCCTTCATCTTTACAGTATCTTCCTTACAAGAATTATAATTATTCTTTGGTGAGTAGAAAGATAGGCAAATATGTCTTACATAAATTGAAACATAGAAAAAAATATTCAGTATTGTAAACCTTTTCATCTGAAGTTGCACTTAGCTTTTATTGTTGGCCGATGAGGGTTTGCAGTTGAACAGAAAGCTAGTTAGTTAATATTGAACATTTTACAGTATGTTTTGCCAGCAATGCTAATGCCATTTCAAATTTATTGTTGCTTCAGTGGTCCTTGCAAACATAAATGAATACTTCTCTTTTGAGTGTTTCTTTTAAGATAACGGTAGTGTATTTTACCTCTTGGTCTCAATTTGTATCTAGGCCATGCTATGAGATTTAAGAAAAATTGACACAGAAACATTTAAAGGATATTTTGCTGAACTCTATCTAAATCTGAGAGACAATTGCACAGTGCCTATAACTTTTGACACGTAAAGGTTGTCTAAATAGATGCAGGTATAAAACGGCCCATTTGTTGAACTGATGATCGTATTTATTTCTTCTACATGCACTAGTTATTCTAAATGCCAAACACCTATTCCTGTCATATATTTAATATTTCCTAATACAGGTAGTCCTCAACTTACAACAGTTCGCTTAGTGACAGTTCAAAGTTAACGGCACTGAAAAAAGTGACTTATGACCATTTTCACACTTATGACCATTGCACCATCCCCATGGTCATGTGATTTACATTTGGATACTTGACAACTGACACATATATGACTTGCAGTGTCCAGGGGTCATGTGATCACCTTTTGCCACCTTTTGACAAGCAGAATCAATGGTGAAACCAGATTCACTTAACAACTCTGTGACTAATTTAACAACCGCAGTGATTCACTTAACAAATGTTGCAAGAAAAGTTGTAAAATGGGGCAAAACTCACTTAACAAATTGCTCACTTACCGTAGCAAAATAAATATTGAGGTCAATTGTGGTGGTAAGTTGAGAAATGCCTGTATAGCAAACTAAGTTTTAATATTTAGTTGACTTTTTTAAGGTGATGGGTGCTTGCTGTGAAAATGTGATTGGGTACATGCCAATTCCTGTGGGTGTGGCTGGCCCGCTTCTTTTGGACAAGAAAGAGTTTCAAGTTCCAATGGCAACAACTGAAGGATGCCTGGTGGCAAGCACAAACAGAGGATGCAGAGCAATATGTGTAAGTAACGATGTAAGCAGGGCTAATAAGGTTCTATTTAGTGCTGTTAGGGTGGGTGGAATCCGGCTTTCCTTGTCCATGGGCATCTCCATACAGAATGCGTTCCAGGGGTGTGGGAGAACTTGAAGTGAAAGAGAGTTCAGTGGCCATGAGAAGTGGAAAGGAGAGGAAGTTTTGTTCTGTGAGACAGAATCTAGTAGCACAATACTGAATGTAACCGTGTGTCACTCTAAAAAGTGTTTTTGTTCGTGATCAGATGCATCTGTTAGTGACTCATCCTGCTCTCATTTTTATATCTCAGCTTGGTGGAGGTGCTAGTAGCCGTATTCTTGCAGATGGAATGACACGAGGACCTGTAGTAAGACTACCAACAGCATGCCATTCTGCAGAAGTGAAGGCATGGCTTGAAACACCAGAAGGATTTAAGATAATAAAAGATGTATTTGATAGCACTAGCAGGTTAGCATTTTATATAATTTGGAAGAGGGGGGAAATTGCATTTTATATAACAATCTGAAAAAAGTGCATCAAAAAGAAGGTGAGACATGCCAATCAAATATCTTCTCTATAGATTTGCTCGTTTGCAACGGCTTCATATTGCTTTGGCTGGCCGCAACCTTTATATTCGCTTCCAATCTAAGACGGGTGATGCAATGGGTATGAACATGATTTCAAAAGTAAGTTCTAGCTTTTAATGAATGCATTTAAGTAAATTTTGTTTTGAGAATATTGTAATTGTAATACTGTAACTTGAGCCAGTGGTGTAGTGTAGTGGTTAAGGTATTGGCCAAGAAACCAGGAGATTGTGAGTTTCGGTTCTGCCTTAAGCATGAAAGCTGTCTCACTCTCAGCCCAATCTACCTCACTGAGTTATTGTGGAAAAAACAGTAGGAGGAAAAGTATTGGATATGTTTGCCACTTTGAGTTATTTGTAAAAATGATAAAGGCAGGATACAAATCAAATAAATAAATCATTGTACAAGTAACCTGACATAAAAAAGTTAATTATTTAGAATTCTCTTTCCCTGTCTCCTTCTGTGTACTATTCCAGAAAGAAAATATTACAATGAAATCTCAATGTAACAGATTCCTATTTAGCATATTCTAGATACAATTCTTCCAAAGTAACAAATTGACTGTACAGATGGAGCATTTAAAATAATGTGAGATGTATTTTATTCCATGGTGTTCTCATAAAACTAATTAAAAAAATTATTAAGCTATTCTTACAACATCCATTTCCTGTGGTAAGTGGGTTGCCTATATTGCACAAATCTTATCCTTATCAGATTCAGTGACTGGGTTCATATATTGGTGGAGCTTGTTATTTGGGAAACATTCCAACACAAATGTAACCTTGGGAATACTATAGAGCAGTGTGTGTGTCTCTGCCAGTTTCTTACTTGTTGACATGTACATAATGTTGAACTATGCCAAAAAATCACAGAAACACAAAATTGATTCCTAAAAATGACATAATACAGATATATATCAACCATGGATATGTGAATGCAAATAATGAATTTTTAATAATGAAATCCACCTGCACAGGTAGTACTTGCTTATCAATGGTAATTGGGAACAGGAACTCTGAACCGGTCATAAGGCCCAATGTCGCGTGGCAACTTAACCGCGGCAGTTCGAACAGGCCTAGTCATTGTTAGGCAAATCCTGCATGGTTGCAAAGTTTACCATTTGCTTACTTCCTCCTAGACCAGAGACCTTCAAACTTGGCAACTTTAAGACTTGTGGACTTCAACTCCCAGAATTCTCCGGCCAGCTAAGTCCACAAGTCTTAAAGTTGCCAAGTTTGGGGACCCCTGCCCTAGACTGTGTTTATTAGAAGCTGGCAATGAACATCACAAATGGTGATTACATAACCACGAGATGTTGTGATACCATTGTAATTGCAAGCTGGTTACAAGCACCTTTAGCTGAGAAAGCTTCTTTCTGGACTCAGTGTAGGATGGGACTGGGCTGTTTCCTATAATGTTTTGCTTCCTATCCAAAGAGTAGGTAGCCTTCCACATAAAACTCACTCTAATCAACCCCTTGCTGCTAGTAGTGAGCACCATGAATTCTATCCACACCCAGACAAAACTTACCCAAGAAGCCTCATCAGCAGCCACTGATGAGAGTGTCTCCCACACCACTCCACTTCACTAACAGCAGTGAAAATGTTACTTCCTTGTCTTTGATGCTACATAATGCCAAGTTACATGAAGTGTTGAAGTTACAGTTTCCACTGTTTATATTTAATTAAGTTCCTTCATGAAGAAGTCAGCCAGTACTAAACTGATGGTCTAACATTTTTGTTTCTCTGTCTCTTTTTCTCTAAATCCTTCCAAACAGGGTACTGAGAAAGCACTTACAAGGCTGCAAGAAGAATTTCCTGACCTCCACATTGTAGCTATTAGTGGTAACTACTGTACAGATAAAAAATCAGCTGCCATAAATTGGATAGAAGGGAGAGGGAAATCTGTGGTCTGTGAAGCAATTATTCCACAAAAAGTTGTTAAAGAAGTGAGTCACATTGTTTTAGTGAAATGTGAAAATTATTATATTGAATTATTTTCAGTTCATCCTTTACTTATCTATATCCTCCCCAATTCCAAAGCCATTTATATTTGTATACATACATGCATTCATGCATGCATGCGCGCGCACACACACACACACACACACACACACACACACACGTATTTGTATGCTGGCCTGAAGATTTTGGGCAACTAACAATGAAGTTCTGCTTAAAATAAAAAGCACCCCTTTCAAAAACAATAAATAAGCCTATCCAAAATATAAACAATGTTATCAACCTTAAAAGGATAAAAATATACAAAATCAGGCCTTTGCCAGATTCCAACCTTCTTTCAGAACATATTGTCCTTCTGCAGTAGGTGCTCTTCTGAAATCCAGAAAGGAAGGATTGGGGAGGGAATTCCAAAGTATGAGAGCAACAATAGAAACTGCCTACTTCTGCAATCTTGTGTAGACAGAACCCAGAGAGAGTTGATCCTGTTTGAAGTTACTAAACAGGCAGATTAAGAGAAAATGGTCCCTAACATAACCTGGTTTGGAGCCACATAAAGCCTTAAAGGTGATAAACAACACCCTGAATTGCAACTGGAAACTATCTGTTGAGAAAGCAGGAGCTGTGCCCCCCAAATTGTAAACCACCTCTGGGAAAGTGCATCTCCACTCAGAATCAAAGATAGTGTTTTTCTATATTAATTTGGTCCACAAACACAGAATCATTTTTTGTTGGGGGGATTTGTTCTGAATGTTCCCATCCTATCCAGTGTTCGATAGCACTTCTACCATATTACCTATTGGTCCAGACCTGATATGAACATCAGTGTATTAATGATATTAGACCAGGGGTTTCAAACTTGATTTCATTGAGGGCCGCATCAGAGTTGTGTTTGACCTTGGGGGGGGGGCGAGTGTGGGCGTAGCCAGCTTGACGTCACTTATGTTGGGGGCACCTGCGGTGGCCTTAGCACTCTGCCAGCGAAAACGGACTTCCGGGCTCTTTTTCGGCTGCCATGGCCTCCTGCAACCCTCTGCCAGGGAAAATGGAGCTCGGGAGGGCCGTGTGCAGCCCTCCCTAGCTCCATTTTTGCTGGCAGAAGCACCATGGGCCAGTCCATCACTGTTTCCACGGTAGCCCCATGGGCCAGATCTAAGTACCCCCGTGGGCCAGATCCGTCCCACAGGCCTTGAGTTTGACACCCCTGCATTAGACTGTGGGTGACTGATGTACCTCATTGTTTCATGTAGGTGTCAAATAGAAAGTGGGATGCCACAAAGTAGACGTTTCTACCCTGTTTCCCCAAAAATAAGACCTTGCATGTTTTTACGCGTGTGCCTAATATAAACCCTGCCCCACCCCAAGATAAGCCCTGCTTATGAGCCTACGCAGCTAGCTGCTCGTCCATCTGGTTGTTTGTGGTGCCGCAGCTGCGAAGTGAAGCAAATATTGGGGCATGGGTGGCCTGGCTGCATGGGCTCTGTGGTAAGCTGGTGCGGGGTGCTTGGGGCAGCTCCAGTTTCCTGCCTTGCAGCAGCACTGACACACTCCACAGCCTCATGCCCCGCCACGAGCAAGCAGAAATGAATCTCCCGAAAATAAGCCCTAGTGCTTATTTTGAGGCCCAAAAGAAAATAAGACCCAGTCTTATTTTCGCGGAAACCCGGGTAGGAAGACCTCTCCTCCCACCATCACAAACTGGAATAATCCTCTCGGGAAGGAGGAGAACCACTATAAAATGTTGCCTCCTACTCTAGTTCGATAGAGATGATCGAAAATAATACAACGGTTGATAATGTCTAGATTCCCGAGTGTAGGTACTAAGAACTACATTTGAAAAGATTTTCTTTCTGAACATAAACTTCCTCCTTGACCAGAGTCTTGATGGATTTTTTTTCTAGATACTGAAGTCAACCACAGAAGCTATGATTGAAGTTAATGTCAACAAGAACTTGGTTGGCTCTGCCATGGCTGGCTGTGTAGGTGGCTATAATGCTCATGCAGCTAACATTGTCACCGCCATGTACATAGCGTGTGGACAGGTATATCCCTTCACTTATAGTGTGATGAATTATGTATTTAAAAACCTTTAAATGCTAATATAACCCCTCAATTTTGCATTGATTTCAGGATGCAGCCCAGAATATCACCAGCTCAAACTGTATTACATTAATGGAATCTACTGGGCCTACCAACGAAGATCTTTATATCAGTTGCACAATGCCCTCAATAGAAATTGGTACTGTGGGTGGAGGAACCAACCTGTTGCCCCAGCAAGCTTGTTTGCAGGTATGAAAACTGGAGGTTGAACTATAGCTTTCTATTTTGGGAAGGGAATCATTTTTGTGGAAATCAGCGGAGGATTGTGATCAGTGATGGATAGGACCAGCAATCAAAATAAGAATTCTCTGACCAGGAGTGTAATTTGACCTCAAGAAAGTATTTCAGTGTTACGCCTTATACTTTTACTCTACCTAGCACTGAACCATATGCAAGTACAGGCGGTCCTCTATTAAATGACGACTCTTTCAGCAACTCTTGAAAGTTTTAAGGATGCTGAACGAGTGGTGGTTTCTACCGATCCTTCAGCAGCCCTTCAATTATGTGATTGCAATCTGGGTGCTTGATAACTGGCTTGCTCTTACAATGGTTGCAGCATCCTGTAGTCATGTGATTACCATTTGTGAGCTTCCCTTCTAGCTTCCTACGAGCAGAATCAACAGGGAAGCTGCCAGGGAACGTCACAGGCTAATTAGCTGTCTCCCCCCCACCCACCCCATCCGCTCACCTTCTCTGATGCCCTCTTCCCACTTTCCCCAACCTGGCAACAGCTATCCTGAGTCCCTCCACACTTGTGTCACATCTCCCCCACAACTCAGGTACCCTCTCTAACCTGCAGCTATGTTCCTGCCTTCCAGCCTGCTTGTGAGCCATGTGAGACTTGCAACTTTCTGCCAACTTCCCCACAGACTTTGGTTGTTGAAAGCTGGTAGGAAGCTGCAAGGAGGTGCTTGTTTGACAACCCATGATCCTTACTGAAATATGGCACCCGGGACTATAGGGATTAGCATTGCTAAGTGAGGTGGTCACAGGTCGTCACATTATGATCTCATCGTTTAGTAATAGAAATTCTGATCCCAATGGCCGTCATAAACTGAGGACTACCTGTACTTACTTCTTGAAAGACCTTGAGCTTGTTACTGTATAAAGTGCCAGGGACTGAGTGATTTTAAGTTGAACATATTCCAACTTGATTATTGTTTGTATTCCTTTTTAATACAGATGCTGGGAGTGCAAGGAGCAAGTGCAGATAACCCCGGAGAAAATGCCCGTCAGCTTGCTAAAATTGTATGCGCGACAGTAATGGCAGGAGAACTGTCTCTATTGGCTGCCTTAGCTGAAGGGCACTTGGTTAAAAGCCACATGATCCACAATAGGTAAGAAGGAAAGAGCCACAATCTCATGGTCTTATCCTATTGCCCAACTCCCAATAAAATATACTGTAAAATTTTTGCAATTCTGAATTGGTGTACCTTTTGTTTTGGAAGGTCAAAAATAAATCTGCAAGATCTTCAAGGAACAGGTTCCAAAAAAGCTGTTTGAACACTGACAGAAGCTTGAAGCAACTGTGGCACATTGAGAAATGAAGAGAAATGACAGATCTGTGAACTTCCAACGGAAGATAAATATTCAAACAGTGAATTGTTGGAAAGAATCTTAGGAGAATCATTCAGTGTGTAGTTTGCATCCAGTTTCTGATTCCTTTTTCCTTTGTCTGCCATAAATGGATGCTTATCTATGGAAAATATTGCAGATGGGTTTTATTTTTTTACATGGGCTCTAGTTTGTTTTGAGTCATGCATTTTACAAAATGGGCTCCAAGTCTACGCAAGCTTTCTAAGAGTGTCAGACTGTTATTTTTTGGAGTTACAATATTCTCATTTGGCATACTAAGAGGAAATACAAGTTACATAACTTTTCTGGGGGTTTTTTTTGGTTTTTTTTGACCAATCTGTATGGTTGCTTTGCAATGTTCATCATCACGGTTTTGAGGCTAACTTGGTATGTTGTGCGTATAAATCGGTACAAGCCATTGGAGTAGAACAAGTTACTGTTCCTCCAGGGAAGAAAATAGCCAAGATCATTCCTCCACAACGTCAAATAACAAAGGAGACCCTAAGAATGGCTTTTGGCGTTTTGATTGCAGTTACCCACATCTAAGTGGGCACTGAATTAAATCAGTTAAGCCACCTTTATATTTAGAACTCACTTTTGGAGTACTTCCGTTTATATTACTCAATATCACAGTTTTGAATATTAGTTTCCATGCTTTTTACAGCAAACCGGCCTTCCTGCAAAGCAGGTGTACCTAGTAGAGGCCATATTTCCAGATTTAAAATCATCATGTTACAAATCTCAGGTGTTTTAGTCAGATTGATGGTCTTGCATCAGCTGACAGCAAGAGGCACAGTCTCCTGGGCATAGCCTGTAGAACTAAGTGGTAGTTGGTCAACAGCACTGACGTTGCTTGATCATTATCATTATTGGTTAATTTCAGTGGCTCTTCTAAGTGGGAGAATATCCCAGGGAATCGCATACTTGGTAACCTTTAATTAGGATAGTTTAATGGAAATGATTTTTAGCAAGCAAGTAAAACATGTTTACACTGGTCTCAATCACCATTTGACTTCCTTGCAGAAATAGGTGTGTTGTGAAATGAAAGTTAATCATTGATACCAGTACTGATATTTTTATTTAAATATTTCCGTTCCTGATAAAACTTTAATTTATTTTTGGGCAAGTTCCAGATTTTATGTTTATTTGTTTAAGAACTACTAACTCCGTGGCTTATGAAAATGATGGAAGACAGGTTATAATGCAGCAAAGGTAACTGACTCAATGAACTACATCACAGTGCTATGAAGGAGAAACAACCAGAAGAGGAAGAGCAAGGGTACCGATGCATTTCTCAGCTGTTGCTGGATGTGATGAAGACTCTTTTCCACACTAGCTGCAATGACTGAAGGGTTCAATTCTAAAACTTCTCATTTTGTGCAAACTCAGTATAAACAACTCCTTTCGGGGTTTACTATCTAACATCTAATTTGTATTAGGATCACAATTCTAATGCAACTCAACACCTATTACTTGCTTGGTATGTGCCGTGGCTACTTGTAAATAGCATTATGAATGTCCATCTCCCTACAGTATTGTCCAGTTAACTTTTTTTTCTTATTTATGCAAAGTTTGAACTTACTGTTTTATTACTGGACTAGCAATAAATGGTTTATTCAGTGTCAGTTTTGGTGAATGTAACTGATACTTTGTCCTTCAAAAAGAGAACATTTTGTACTATTATAAAATTGTGTATATTTGGTACACATCTTTTTCAGTTTCAGTAAAACAGTGCAAAAGCAGCTTCAATTTGTCTTATTTTTAATGCATAATGATCATTTACCACATTTTTCCAGATTTTAAATCACTAACCAACTATAATATAGTAATAGTAATTAATTAATGGTACGAACCAAACACCATTAAGGTTTGAATCAGTATTGTGCAAAGTTACAAAACCAGGATAAGTATGATGTGTGTCCAGCGATACCTGTGTACTTGAATTGCTTTCCTATTTATTTTCTATTAAAAAGGTATTTAATCCAATTCTTAAGAATGCTGTAGCAGCATTGTATATTTAGGTACAGCAATATAGAGTGGAATATCTGTTAATCTTTAGGCAGAAGATTAACAGATATTCCACTGGAGCCAAAAGATGTAAATATATCTTGGCCCATCTCTCCAGTTCCATGGAACAGACTGAGAAACATGGTAGATCTGAATTACTTGGAAGGCAAGTAACTTTTCAGGATCTCTCCCTAGGAGCAAATGGAAGAAGCAGACTGCATGTTTTCAAGCCTTAACACCAAGTTATATGGCATTTTAGTCTAGTGGTTAAGGCATCTGGCTATAAATCAGGAGATTGTGAGTTCTAGTCCCACCTTAGGGCAGGAACACCGGCTGGGTAGCTTTGGGCTAGGTCATTGTATCTCAGCTGAATCTAATCGAATCTACCCTTCAAGAATGGTATTGTGGAGAAAATAGGAAGAAAGAGGGTTGTGTTTGTTCACTGCTCTGAGTTATTTATAAAAATAAAGGCAGTTTATAATAAATGCTACAAAAATATTTGTAGACAGATCACTTCCTTATTTCCTTTATATGGTCATTTCACTATTTCTCAGCTACTCTTCAAACACTGTTCCTGTACCTATTAGATTTCTTTTATTTCCATAAGGAAGTTGAGTTAATTAACCAAGATCTTCATATGAGTTGCATTCTGACATTCCTCGTAAACTATTAGATGAAATCCTTTATATCATAAACAAATCTTGCTTTCACGTGCAAAAATGGGAAGTGAATGGAATACAAATGCAAAAGCCAAGCCAATCTATAACTTAAGGTTCTGTGGTTTTTGTTTTTTTTTTTGTTTTTGTTTTTTTTTTTGGCAATACAAGTATCACAAATATCACATAGTTGTTTCATATTTCAGCTAGGTTCAATACCGAACCAAGGAACTTATGCATATTTTCTGTTGTTAAATTACATCATACAATCTTAAAATTATTTTGGATTGCTGGTTTCAAAAAATAATGACTAAAAGGCAATTACATATTTTTTAAAAATAAGATTGGCAATTCTTAATAGAATTGTGAGCAAATAATGCACTTGGTTTAGTGGGTTTGATACTGTATTATCTAATATAATCTAACATGTACAATTTAATTTATAACCGCCAGGTCTGTCTAGGTGATGAAAATATAAATAAAATATTTGAACACTCTCCACAATTTCAGTAATACTAAAACCTGGATCAGCCAATAGCATTGATTGCATTACATTTAAGACATGCAACCACCACATAAAGCAACAAAAAGTTACAATCTCTTGTCCCGGTAACCTACCCAGATGCAAGAAAAAATTAATAATGGCAATTCCTAATCTTGATCTTTATGTGGTCCTTTATATCATCTCTGAAAATTTATGGAGACTATCGCATTAGCCAGGAGGTATCAATTTATTTACCTGTAGGTATTAAGGTGAACATGATTCATTAAATAGGATGTGTGGGAAAACAAAATGCCAAAAATGTCAATCAGAAAAATATTGGTGTTTCCATGTAAAGAATGCCAAAACATTCAGTTTGTCTACTTAAAGACAATGTATTGCAATGTGTATATTGGACTACCGACTACCAATATCAACTCTAATAATTTTCAAAGTGGGATAAAAAGTAACATCACCTTTCTAACTAGTCTAAACAGAGTTATATTTTAATATAACAGGAAAACCTTTAAATGAGTTCATTTATTTGAATTTACTTCTCCCCATAATTACCATTATTCACTACTCATTTTTGCCAATAATGGATAACTATCTTCAAATGATTGTGAAAGAAATCTACTTTTCTCTTCATCTAGGTCCTGATAATCTTGTCTACCTTTTTATCTGATGCAAACAGTGGTATTCTTTCAATTTTGGGGAAAGGCCTACATTGTAAAAGCAGTGTAGCAGTGTAATGCCAAATCTTCACTGTAAAATGAGAAGACGGTGAAATCCAACTTTACAATTGCCTCTTAAGTGGTTCATGAAGTATGAGGTCCAATGCAATCCTGTAGCAAAATTTCCTTCTTGTGCTTCCAAACTCTGGTTAATTATTTCAGACATTAGAGCAGTACCTTGATAATGGTGCCATGTTCAAGGAAATCCATGTGAATAACAATATCTGCATTCCCCAGAAATATAATGAGTTTTCCAGCCAAAGCCTGGGTTTCTCATTTTTCTTTACAGGTGAAACTTTGTGAAGGTATTCCCCAGAATAATGCCTGTTGCTGTATTAAAATGATGTTCAATGGATTAATACATCATTTTTCAATGTCACAGTGATGAACCCCCATTTCGTCAGCTGTCATAACGCTGCAAAGAAATTCCATTTCCATCTCTCACCATTACAGACAAATTTCAACTTTCATCCCCGGTATCGGTATATAAAAAAGTCATCTTGCATAAACTTTCCACTACTAAAGAACATCAGTGATGTAACCCACAAATTCCTGTAAAATTCCAGACTTGGCAACAATTCCTTTTTGAACAATTTCAGACCTACTAACTGTCCTTAATAAGTTCATCAAACAGTCCCCATGTAAAAGTAATTGGTTGTTGTCACAGATTGCCCACTTCATTCTTGATCATATAAAATAACTTCCCAGAGTTTATCTTGTTTACAATTTTTGGACCAGCAATGCATAGTACCCATGTCAACACATAAGCAATGTATATTTGGTGGTGAATTTCAATTGGAGGCTTCTATCAGCAGTCAATAATTCAATTACGTATTGCAGAATAGAAATAGAACAGAACAAGCAATAAACAGTTGCTGGGAGTTGGGTAGCATATAAATTCAATCAAATAGATAATCAATTATCTGTTCACATTGGTATGAAGTCACAGCTGCCAGTCAGTGTTGGCTTTCATACATATTATTTTGTTCACTCAGTAAATTAGGATGTAGATGAAATACCAATAACATTCATTACCAAAGAGATGTAAAAATTCAAGACAATCTGAAAGAAGGCACATACTTTTCCATGGCAAATCTGACCTACCGTTTCTCTTATTTTATAATAGAAATAGAAAACCTCCAATATTATTAAAGTATAAATCTCAATACTGTCCATATTAACTGAATCTGCTAAAAGCTTTATTTCAAGAATATCTAAAAGCTTGCCAATTCCTTATTCTGTATACAACTATGCCAATTCTTATTTTCACTTCTGATACATTTTTAAATTTGTAAATAATTTATTTATTTATTTATTTATTGATTGATTGATTGATTGATTGATTGAATTTCTATACCGCCCTTCTCCCAAAGGACTCAGGACAGTGAACAGATTAAGATTTCATATACATATATATATATATATTTTATAAAAAGTAAATAATAAATTGAGTCAATTGTAATACGATACAACTGAGGAGCAGTAGTGAAATCCAATTTTTTTTATACACAATTTTTTTGCTGTTAAATTACATCATACAATCTTAAAATTATTTTGGATTGCTGGTTTCAAAAAATAATGACTAAAAGGCAATTACATATTTTTAAAAAATAAGATTGGCAATTCTTAATAGAATTGTGAGCAAACAATAGATTGACCAGTATAATGCACTTGATTTAGTGGGTGTCGGTGTGGCTTGGTTTAGTGGGAGTGGGTGTGGCTTGGTGGGCATGGCAGGAGAAGGATACTGCAAAATCTCCATTCCCACCCCACTCCAGGTGAAGGATACTGTAAAATCTCCATTCCCACCCCACTCCAGGGGAAGGGTACTGCAAAATCCCCATTCCCTCCCCACTCCTGGGGGAAGGATATTGCAAAATCTCCATTCCCACCCACTCTGGGGCCAGCCAGAGGTGGTATTTCCGAGTTCTCCAAACTACTCAAAATTTCCGCTACCGGTTCTCCGAAGTGCTCAAAATTTCCCCTACCGGTTCTCCAGAACCTCTCAGAACCTACTGGATTTCACCCCTGCTGAGGACTGCAGTGAAAGAGACCTACCTACATGGGCAAGTAATGCTGATACTTAGCAAAATGGTTGGTAAATAAATGCTTTCTCTCCGGTAAATATTTTAATGTCAGCCCAGAACATCTTCTGTATTAATTTTAATTTAACAAATGCAGTCTATCTAGACAAATGAGTAAACATCTCTTGCTAACTGGTTGATAAATTTTAACGGGAATACTGGTAGTTTCTACATGAGTGATATTAACTTGGAATCTTTATTTCAATAAAATATACATCCCAAGTACTATATACACGCTTGACAAAATATTTCCTATATTTTTCAGGCAGTAGATGATAAGTAGTCCTTCTGATTTAATAACTAATAGATGTTAAGCAGGGAGAAAATAAGGATTCTGTTCCATTATATTTTAACTTATATTTAAAATGATATGTTTGGAGCATATCATTTTAGCAACACATTCCAGTATTTTAAATCAATCAAGCGAAAACATCATGGCCTTGGTCTTATTTGTTTAATTTTACCTCTAGATCAGTGGTGAAATCCAATTTTTTTTACTACCCGTTATGTGGGCGTGGCTTGGTGGGCATGGTGTGGTGTGGTGGTTGTGGCAAGGTAAGGATACTGCAAAATCTCCATTCCCGCCCCACTCCAGGGGAAGGATACTGCAAAATCCCCATTCCCTCCCCACTCCTGGGGGAAGGATATTGCAAAATCTCCATTCTCACCCCACTCTGGGGCCAGCCAGAAGTTGCATTTGCCGTTCTCCAAACTACTCAAAATTCCTGCTACCGGTTCTCCGAACTGCTCAAAATTTCCGCTACCAGTTCTCCAGAACCTTCAGAACCTGCTTGATTTCACCCCTGCCCTAGATCATACATTAATGCATGTGTCTACTATACATAAAGGGACAATACTGGAATGAAGAAAGAATCAGAAATGCTGGCTACTAAATTATGTGGGCCTTCAGCCTGGCCACTGATTTCTTCTGCCAAGGCTCAGCCCACAAATGGATGGTTTCCTTAGATTTTTTTCATACTGCTGAAACAAGAAGAGCTACTTTATGTATTGTGACATTGTGCAAGAAAATATTTTCTCCATGAGTCTTTAAAATCTTCTTGTGAAACAAGATGCAGTTATTCTGAGATATAAAGGGCTAATTAAAACCACATATTATAGATCCTCCAGTTTTTAATAATAGATGAAGAATTTATTCTACTGGCACCTTCTTAGAATGTCTAAGAAGAACTAAATGAATTTAAGGGTAAATCTAGAAACTTCTTTCCTCTTTCTTTGATTGTCCTCTTTCAAGACAATCAAACATGCTCTGAAACAGAGCATCACAACGCATGACCCACATAAATGATCCCAACATGTTTTGCAATTCTTAGAACTCCCCAAGAATGCACTGCCAAAATTTGGCACTTTGCTTTCCCAAGAATTTCCAGAAGAAAATAGAACAAGTAAGGTGTGTTACAGAACCTTCAGAAAGTAGGACAGGATCTGCTCCCTTCTAAGCAAGAAATGTCATAGCCCTTGTAAAGATGAATGCTAATATTCATATCTTCCTGAAAGAGGATCCTTTGTGTGTAGCTTCTGCTCTCTCAAACAAGAGGAATTTTTATTACTTTTCCAAGCTCTAAACTGAACAGCCCTGACTTTGACTGGAACAGCGGATGACCGTAAGCAACAGAGTAGATTAATTACACAATTTAATATTAAGAGTAGAAAGTCATTTATCATTTGGGAGGCAAGCTTTATAGAACTGCAGAAAAAACAATTGCTACCAACCTGCCTTCCATTGAGGACCTGTATACTGCACGAGTCAAAAAGAGGGCTATGAAAATATTTACAGACCCCTCGCATCCTGGACATAAACTGTTTCAACTCCTACCCTCAAAATGACACTATAGAGCACTGCACACCAGAACAACTAGACACAAGAACAGTTTTTCCCCGAATGCCATCACTCTGCTAAACACATAATTCCCTCAACACTGTCAAACTATTCACATTAGGCTGCATTACTATTGCTATTGGTCATCTCATAATTCCTGTCATCCATCTCCTCCCACTTTTGATTGCATGACTGTAACTTTATTGCTTGCATCCTTGTGATTTATATTGATATTGTTTCCTAGTATGATTTGATTGCTTATTGTACTGTATGACTGTCACTGGGTGATGTTGTGCCCTGTGATTCTTGATGAGTGTATCTTGTCTTTTTATGTACACTGAGAGCATATGCACCAAAGACAAATTCTTTGTATGTCCAATCACACTTGGCCAATAAAGAATTCTATTCTATTCTATTCTATTCTATTCTATTCTATTCTATTCTATTCTATTCTATTCCATTCCATTCCATTCCATTCCATTCCATTCCATTCCATTCCATTGCATTCCATAGCAACCCAACTACTGGATGACTATAGCTCCAACCAGCCTTGCTGTGGCAACCCTAAAGATGCTCCAAAATGGCTTCAGGGTTGACAGACTGTAGCTGAATCAATGCTTTTTCCTACATATTGAAATAACACTATTATGCATTTGATATTATCATAAGCATACCCTGATGGCAATGAGAAATAGATGATTGTATGGATTATTAAAAATCAAAGTTATGTATAATTAGCAGAAATCATATCGAATGGCATCCATTAGCACATAACTACCAGTTATGCAATGGACGTCACTCTTCTAAATTGCTCTTTTTAAATAACTCTAAAGCACTGATCTATTCTCCAGAATCCTAGGGAATAAGTGGGTGAATCACCTCCTTATCAGTGGTGGGTTGCTACCTGTTCGCACCGGATGGGGCGAACCGCTAGCGGCGGCGGGAGGCTCCACCCACCCACCTGGACGCTTCTGCATGAGCGAACCAGTAGCGATGGGATTTGGAACCTGTCCCTGCTCCTTATCCCTATTAAGCATCTTTTCTGTATTATTTATTAATGTATATCCTGTCATAGTCTCACAACTCTTGGCACTTTACACAATATGCAATATCTATCTGTCTATTTGTCTCTGTGTATACATACATATAAACAATAGAATTAGAACAAGAACAATATTAAATCATAAAGTTTATTTATTTATTTATTTATTTATTAAATTTATATACCGCCCTATTCCTAAGGAACTCAGGGCGGTGAACAGCGAACGATAAAAATACATTTAATACATCCCAGTTTAAAATAAAATCAAAAAAAGCAATATAAAGGGAAAGTTAGGCTAGGCCGGCCTGCTGAAACAGGAATGTTTTGAGGGCACGGCGGAAAGTGCGCAGGTCCGGAATAAAGTTAATGATCATCACATAGCATACAGTACAAATGAGACAAAAATAGAAAGTAAAAAAGTAAAAATTAACATAATAGATAGACATCATTAAAGTACACTCTGAAAATGTCAGTTTTTAACTATTTTCTGAAAGCCTTCAAGGATTTCACGCAGTTGAACAATAGAAATCAACTTGCCACATGTTTTATTCAAAGTAAGGAATTGCAAACCAATTACAGCTCACCAGGAGTGGGGGGGAAAAGATCCATGGGTAATAGTGTCCCTGTCACAATTTGTAGACATCAAATGAACACCCAGATTAGGAGCTGGCTTTAAGACATGTAGGGTTCCTTCCTGCTTTCAGTTGCCTCACAGCCAGAGGCGGTAGTCACAGGTTTGACCAGTTCTCGAGAACCGGTAGTGGAAATTTTGAGTAATTCGGAGAACCGGTAAATGCCATCTCTGACTGGACCTGCCCCCATCTATTCTCTGCCTCCTGAGTTCCAGCTGATTGGGAGGAAATGGGGATTTTGCAGTAACCTTCCCTGGAGTGGGGAGAGAATGGAGATTTTACGGTATCCTTTCCCTGCCACGCCCACCAAGCATGCCCACCAAGCATGCCCACCAAGTCATGCCACGCCCACCAAGCCACACCCACAGAACTGGTAGTAAAAAAAATTGAATCCCACCACTGCTCACACCTCCTTAATTTTTCATCACATTTTTCTTATAAGAGATGTGGGAACAGCAACCGCAGACCAGGAAAGACTGCCCAGGGATTAAAAGGGATTGTTAATTCCTAGTGTCCATGAGAGTGAAAAAAAAGACCTGATTTTGCTCTCTGACATACATATTGCAATGTAAAATGGAAGCCCCTCCTTTCAGCTTTCCCCTATCTTGCTTCAAGGACACAAATTGAAACAGCTGCTGTCTGTCACCTGTTCAATGATGCTGAACCAAAGGAATTCTCCTTTAAACATCGAGATGTCTCTGAAAGGAGTCTAATTCTGATCAGTATTCGCCTAGTGTAGAATAGACTCCCTGCCTAATGAGTTGTGTGACTGAGATGTCAAGTTGCGTGTCAAGACTGAAGGCTTTGTGATTCTGTCTGGAAATTTAAATAAGTGCAGTTGCTGTAAACTGACCTAGCAGAATTGCTATTTGCAGAGGCTGGAATTTAAAAATATTGGAGCCAGAGACAGTCTCTGGCAAAAGCGATCAGCCTGAAAAAGCAGAGATAAACAGTACAAATTACCAGCTATGAGATGAGCTGGAGGAAGTCTATATCCTGATCAGCCTGAGACAAAACAGAGAAGTCAGAACTGTAACTAGGTTTACTGGTTTACTAGCTTTACTTAACTAGAACATGAACAGCTGATTTACATTTAGGTGATGATTAGGTGGCTCAGTGGCTAAGACACTGAGCTTGTCAATCAGAAAGGCCGGCAGTTCGGCGGTTCGAATCCCTAGTACAGGTCTCCTGGGTGAGCAGGGGGTTGGACTAGATGACCTCCAAGGTCCCTTCCAACTCTGTTACTGTTACATATGAGAAAACACAACTAACAGAATATGGGATTAGCACTAGAGACTGCAGAAGAGATTAATTTAAACAATAAACTATATCTGTTATGAAAGATGCATGGCATAAGTCTGCAAAAATCCCAAGAAAAGCAGAACATGAATATAATATTAAAAATTGTAGAGTTCTTGGAGATAATCATGCAGCTGCTTTGCTCTTGTATTCCTACCTGAATCTCACAGCTCACAGTTCTTGCAGAAATGCCAAAGAGTCAAGAGCAGAATGCAAATTCATGCTAGATCGGGGTCTTTTTTTTAAAGACAACAAGTGGATTATATGTAGTGCTTTTTTTTTCCTTTTTGGTACCCTCAAGTCAGTTTTTGACTCCCAGTGACTTCCTGGACTAGTCCCTGCAGTTTCTTGCCAATTTTTCAGAAGTATATTACCATTCCCTGCTTCCTATGGCTGAGAGAAAATAACTGGTTTAAGATCACCCAGCAGGTTTTATGCCTAAAGCAAGACTACAATCTCCTGGTTTCTAAACCCACAGTTATGCCCTGCACATAGTGGTTGGTAGTAGTGAGATGGATGAATAACAGAAATACATAAGGACAGGCAGGTTGTGTGGCATTGTTTGCTATCTGGAGGCGAAGTGTGGGGCTCCAATTCATGATGAACAGAAGGGTATACCT
The DNA here is from genome assembly GCA_022577455.1 of Arizona elegans. Classification (NCBI taxonomy): domain Eukaryota; kingdom Metazoa; phylum Chordata; class Lepidosauria; order Squamata; family Colubridae; genus Arizona; species Arizona elegans. The sequence goes on from JAKOOJ010000008.1 coordinate 63,794,915, forward strand.
CACATAGCAGGTTGTAAGATAAGGGGGTCTTACATATGGAGTGGGGCAACTGGCAAGTCCTTTTGTCTATGCCAGTTGCCCCACTCCTAGACCAAGGTAGCCCACTTGTTGGGCGCCTATGTTTCACACAGTTGTTAAGGGCTAGCCTGGACCTGCTACAATATCCAGTTTTACACCGCTATCCCTAGTTGAACAAAAGATACTATAGACCCGTGATGGCAAACCTATGGCATGCATGCCACAGGTGGCACACCTAGCCATATTGGTGGGTACGCAAGGGCTGCCCTAGCTTAGCTCCAACACACAGGCGCACGCTGGACAGCTGATTTTTGAGCCTTCTGGGTCCACTGGAAGTTGGCAAACGGGCTGTTTCCAGCCTCTGGAGGGCCTCCGGGGGGGAGGTGAGGGTGGGGAAGGCTGTTTTCGCCCTCCCCAGGCTCCTAGAAAGCCTCTGGAGCCTGGGAAGGGCAAAAAATGGGCCTACTGGGCCACTGTGCTATCACATCAAAAGCGGGGGGAGTATGGGAGGGTCGCGCATGCATGCATGGGGGTGGCAGGGTGCATAGAATTATGGGTGTGGGCACACACGTGCGTGACCACCCCACACTCCCCCAGCTTTTGGCACGCGATGACAAAAAGGTTAGCCATCACTGCTATAGACTCTCAACTAATTCCGGCTGGGAAGCAGTTAGGAATTGGCTGGGAGAAACCAAGTCATATTAAGTCTTACCAAGATGGAGCTCCTTTTCATCTGTAAACATCAGAGTGTTTATAAATATAACTCCATTTATGGGCCAAACATCGATTCATAAATGGAGTTATACTCCCACTGAAAGAGGTGTTTCATGTTTGGGCTCCCCCATGGTTTGAAATACTCTCTTTGCTACGGCAAATTACTAAGGGGCAAAACTGCTAAGGGCAAAATCCTTTGCATTTTGCAAAGTTTTGACTTCTGTCCTGTTTAAGTGAGCCTTGTCCTTGAATGATTAGATGTATTTTCATTCCATTTTTGTTTTTAGATCTACTTCCTTGCTTTGTTGTACCTGCGCAAAATCAACATGATTGGAGCAACTTACAACACAAGGGCTTAAAAAAACTTTCCTTTGAAACATAATTGCCTTATCACTATTTCACTTCAGCCTCTTATCTGTTTTTTCTTTCTTTCTTTTTGTTAACCACACATCAATATTTGGCATGGTTTTTGAATAGCAACATGAAACCCTTGAACATAATTATATGAAACTTGTCAGGAATTATCCACTCAGCAGTAATTTACCTGAAATTTATTTCTGATTCTGCTAAGAAATATGGTAAAAAGGAGGTGGACCGTTCTCTTTACAGGAAAGAGCAGAGTTATCATCGATTTAGCATAAGTTATTCTCTCATATGGTATTTTTTTCAAATATAGGTTAATTTCAGATGAATGTTAATAGAATGCAGACTAAAAAAATCAATTAATGACATTCCATACATAGGGAAAAAGCACTGAATTTCAATGTAAGTCAGTGACCTTCTGAACTGAGAATGGACAAAAACTGTAAGGGGAAGATCTGGGCTTACCTGAAGAATTCAGGCACAAAGCTACAGTAGCCTATAAAGGTAAAGGTTCCCCTCGCACATATGTGCTAGTTGTTCCTGACTTTAGGGGGCGTGTCATCTCTGTTTCAAAGCCAAAGAGCCAGCGCTGTCCAAAGACGTCTCCGTGGTCATGTGGCTGGCATGACTAAATGCTAAAGATGCATGGAGCACTCTTACCTTCCCACCAAAGGTGGTCCCTATTTTTCTACTTGCATTTTTTATGTGCTTTTGAACTGCTAGGTTGGCAGAAGCTGGGACAAGTAACGAGAGCTCACCCCATTACGTGGCACTAGGGATTCAAACCGCTGAATTGCCGACCTTTCGATCAACAAGCTCAGTGTCTTAGCCACTGAGCCACCGTGTCCCTGTCACAGTAGCCTATAGTTGAGAGCAAAATGACGTGGTAGAAAGAGAGATCCAACACGTGACAAAGATGATAAGAAGCATGCTGACAGATGCCAAACTATTCAGCACAGACTGGGGAAAAGCAGTATCAACAGTTCTCTACAGGTAATCCTCGACTTACAACTACAATTGAGCCCAAAATTTCTGTTGTTAAGTGTGACATTTGTTGAATTTTGCCTCCTTTTTATGACCTTTCTTGCCACAGTTGTTAAGTGAATCACTGCAGTTGATAAGTTAGTAACCCGGTTGTTAAGTGAATCTGGCTTCCCCATTGACTTTGCTTGTCAGAAGGTCGCAAAAGGTGATCACACGACCTTGGGACACAGCAATGGTCATAAGTATGAACCAGTTGCCAAGCATCTGAATTTTGATCACATGACCATAGGGATGCTGCAACGGTCATAAGTGTGAAAAGTGGTCATAAGTCACTTTTTCAGTGCCGTTGTAATTTTGAAAGGTCATTAAATGAACTGTTGTAAGTTGAGGACTACTTGTACTTACAATTGTAGAGGAACCCTCAGAAAAATTAGGGAGTATGGCAAAGTCCTACATAGGCCTGAGGTTATTTGGCTGCAGAACCTGCCCATAAAATCCAAAGGAGAAATGCTCAAAGGTGAGTAATGGAGCCACTGTGGGTGCGATGGTGGGTCTTCATGAGACAAGCAAAGGATACAAATCACAGACCCCCAAACATGCAAAGTAACTATTGTATACTGTAAAGTCAATAAGAGAAGAAACGGAAAGAACATTCCAGAAGAAGGCAACACCACATATTTTTGTACACTTGCTGACAAAACAGCATGAATGAATTCAGGCAGGTTACATATACCGAGTGGTGGGATTCAACCGGTTCGCACCACTTCGGTGGAACTGGTTGTTAAATTGCTGGCTGACCCCACCCCACCCCTCCAAAAGTCCCCCTGAGGTCTGTTTTTGCTTCCAGGAGGCTGCAGGGAGGCCTACTGGGCAGGGGTGAAATGTAAAATTTGTTACTACTGGTTCTGTGGGCGTGGCTTGGTGGTGGTGGTAATGTGACTGGGTGGGCGTGGCCAACTTTTTTTTTTTTAACTTTTCAAAGCATTTTTTCGTCAGAGAGGCTTTTTTAAAAATACCTCTCTGCAGATCAGGAAACTCAGCTGGGATCGTCAGAGACTTTTCAAAGCATTTTTTTTACCACCTCTTCGGCCAAGAGGTTGCAGGAAAAAATGCTTTGAAAAGCCTCTGACTATTCCAGCTGAGCCGCGCGATCATCAGAGGCTTTTTTTTTTACTTTTGAAAGCATTTTTTCGTCAGAAGAGGTTGTAGAAAAAATGCTTTTAAAAGTAAAAAAAAAAAAGCCTCTAATGATCCTGCGGCTCAGCTGGGCATGGTGGAGGGGCCGCAGGGATTTTTGCTACCGGTTCTTCAAACCACCCGCCGCCATCGCTACCGGATCTGGTGATCCGGTCTGAACCGGGAGCATTTCACCCCTGCTACTGGGCCCAAAATGGGCCATGGGGGGGGTGGCGACTCCCCCCGCCCGCAGCCTGCTTTTACTCCCATGGAGTGCAGGAGCCCGAGTGCTGCCTGTCACATCCCTGGCCACGCCCACCCAGCCGGTCGTTAGGGCAGAGAACCGGTTGTTAAATTATTTGAATCCCACCACTGCATGTACCCATCTATCTAAATTGTACACCTGAAAGAGTGTACAATGAAAGAGAGAAGAAGAGTAAAGAAAAATTCACATGTAAAAAGTTGTCGGAAGGGTTGTATTTGGTGCAGATGCCTTGCGACAAAACATCCAATGGCACTCTTTTTGCACAATTTTTAACCTTATACAAGCAAGAACAGTGGCTGCACTGAACCACTGTCTGCCTGTATCTTTTTTCTTTTCTTTCTTTCTTTCTTTTTTTTTTTACCATAAGGAGGTTTTTCATCATCCTAGCTCAAGCACTGCTCTGCAGTAACCATGGAAGAGTCACACCAGAAGCAGAAGAACCAATCAGCTGCTCTTCATCGCATCACACCAGCTCAGGCAGAAACTCCTCTGCTTCATTGGACTGTTTCTGGGTTTGAAACAGGATGCAATGCAGTTCTGCTGCTTATTCTCTCTGGCTGTGGGCCCTAATAGGGGTAATAAGATGGCTTATTCTCAAAGCAGTTCTGAAACTTAACCAGTGCTCTACTGTAAAGGAGAACAAATGTGAAAGCATCTCGGTGCCGTATTAATACCATAGAGTTGTATAAAGTCCCCTGAGCTGAACAGAAATTACTTGCAGGTACATGCATAACGGGAACATGGTTCATGTACTTTGCAGGCATTCATCTGTTACTGCAATGTGACATGAAGTGGAAAACTCAATAGACTTTTGAATGCTTAAAATAAAAGTCTGTCTGAATGGCTGCTCATTGCGGATATGAATCAAGATGATTTGAATTTATTTATTTATTTATTTATTTTGTCAAGCATGTTTGTATCTATTGTGTATTTGTGTATTGTTGTGATTGAAGCTGAAGTAGTCATTGACAGGTAGGACGTTGTAGCAGATAATTTTATGTGCTACATTTAGGTCTGACCAAAGACAGCTAAGTTCTAAATTGTCTAATCCCAAAATTTGAAGTCTGGTGGCATAAACTATTCTGTTGCAAACAGAGGAGTAGAGGACTCTTCTCGTGAAATATCCCTGGGCATGTTTGATTGTATTAATGTCCGATAGGCAGCACGGGTTCCAAACAGATGAGCTGTAGTCAAGAATTGGTCCAGCAAAAGTTTTGTATGCTCTGGTTTGCAGTTCAATATTACCAGAGAAGAAGCTACGCAAGATTAGGTTAACAACTTTTAATGCTTTGTTGGCAATGTTGTTACAGTGAGCTCTGGCACTTAGATCATGTGAGATGACTCCAAGGTCTTTAACAGAGTGAGGGTCATCTACAAGGTTGTATCCGCCCAGCTTGTATTTAGTGTTTTCATTATTATTATTTTTTTGCCAATATGTAAGACAGAACATTTGTTGGTTGAGATTTGGAGTTGCCAATTGTTTGACCATTCTGATAGATAGTCAAGGTCTTTTTGTAAGGTAGCAGCATTGTCGGTGGTGTTGAATAGTTTTACATCATCAGTGAAGAAAATGCAGTTGCTTATAATATGATCGCAAAGATCATTTATGTAAAGTATAGTGTGGGTCCTAAAACACTTCCTTGGGGGACACCGCTGTTAACTGGTGCAGTTAACATTGCATCGAAGTATGTACTGTATGTGGCATCTATTTGTAACTTTTAAAATCAACCACAACTGTTCCTAGTTCTGTGCTGTGGCTGTCAAGGTGAGACATTAAATTCTGGGGAAGGACTTTTTAAAGGAATTGCTGACATTTGCTACATAAGCACCTCGGGTACTCCACATCATAGATTCTTTGCAAGTCCAGGTCATTGCACAGCTTTACTGCTCATAACACAACAGCTTAACCTGTTAGCATTGTACACTGAAAAGTTGATGGGAGAAGAAATGGAAAGAACATTTCAGAAGAATACCAAATATTTCTGTACGCTTGCTGACAAAACGACATAAATGTATTGATGCGATCAGCGGGAGTCAAGTTGGACTCAGAGGAATTTTCCTTCATATCAGAGCATTCATCTATAGAATAACCTGAAATGTAACTCTCTGCATGTGCTGACCTATGAATATGATAGCATCATGAAGCCCAAAAAGGGGAATGATGCTTCCTCAAATGAAGCACTAGAGCAGGGATGAAGGCTTTGCTTTAGGCTAAGGGTCGATAGATCCTACCATCGGTCACATTTTTTGAGTTGAAAGCTTAAACCTCTAAGAGGATTCTCTACGAGTAAAAGTTCTTTGCAGATAAATAGTATATAAGCATGGATCATTAACAGATACTATAAGCTACAAGCTGAAAAAGAAGCAAGATAAATTTCATGCAAGGAGACACAATTATTTCCTCCTTTCCTCTCTCCCTCCCTCCTTCCAGTGGTGGGTTGCTCCCAGTTCTGTCCAGTTCTTTAGAACCAGTAGTAAAAGCAAGGGGACGGTTCCGCCCACCCACCCAGACATAATTGATAATCTGTGCATGCACATGTTGCGAACTGGTAGTAAAGATAAGTAGAACCCACCCCTGCTCCCTTCCTATATAATTGGGTATCATCAACCTACTGTTGATACTTCACTTCATGGTGATAGATGATCTCACCCACTGGCTTCATGTAAATAGGAGCAGAGAAAGCACAAAACCCTGTCGCACCCACAGAATAGGGGCTGAGAGCAGAATCTCTTGCCCACAATCAATACTGACTGGTATCAACCTTGGAGGTGGGGGAAGAACCAGCAAAACATTGGGCCACCTATTCCCAATCCTGAGAGTTAAGGTTGTGGTTGAGGAAAGTCAGAAAAGAGAACCAATCTCAGATCACTTTCCTCAAAGATTGCCTTCACATAAATTAAATAATTGATCCTCCACATTCCTACACCCTATTTTGTTTCTCAGACAAATCACATATATTTCTCCCTTCCTTTCATGGGGAATAGCAAAACAGAAAAGGGAACATAAGAAATTGAAACATGGAGACTTTTTCCATCCATGGGTGGAGCATAAGTAGTTCATTGAAGCAGAACAAGTATGTATTACTGCATCATTGTAAGTCCAATATTTGTAATGCAAAGGCAGACAATGTTTAAAGGAGAAGAGAAAGAAGTTGTGGCTTCCAACTTTTTTCAGTGCAGTAAGATAGAAAAAAATTACACAACCTCAACCTTTTGCTTTACAGTTCACAACATTCCAGGCCATTTCTATAACAACAATTACCATTCCCCGCTTCCTAGTAATCCAGTCCCATATTGTATAATTGTTTTTAGTGAGATGGTGGATATACAAATTTGAAAAATCAAAATGAATATTCATGAAATAATGAACATTCTTGCCTTTGCCTTTATAATATTTCCATTTTATTATCTAAACTGTATGAGGTGCTGGAATAACCCTGGATTCAGTCTCTCACATCTTTCTCACCGTGGATATTTTGTGATTCATTCAGTCTTTGTGCATTTGTATGAAAAAAAATGACCATTGTTTGTGCTAACATATGAAATAGACAAACCTAAATACTAGCCAAATCATATAAAATGTTGTTATTCTATTATATACTAGCTGGATACCTGTGCTTTGCTATGTGAAACTATGTGATCAGGCTTGATAAATTGACATTTAAAGCTTGAAAATTAATGAGTAGTTACGATCGGGCTTCCTGAAAATCTGTCGCACGTTTCCCTACCATTTTGAGGTAGAAACAGAATGAAATGTTGTATAAATCCCATTCCAGGAAAGATTATAATTGGCATTCAAGGTCTCCAACATATGTGAAGAACTTATGTCAATGAATGATCCTACGGAACAGCTTAATCCTAGTATTAAATATGAATAAGAAGCAAGTCCTGTTGAGTCCTGTGGCACTCAACAATGGAGGAGTTTCGGCCTTGATTTCATTTCTGTTATCATAAATCGGAAGGGAAACAACTACAAACAAAAGGCACCTCACACCTCATGCTTAGAGCTGGATCAAAAGGATACCATAATTAATAATATTAAAGGCTAACCAGTTCTGGATTAACACTCGGGTAGATTCCACAACTGATGTCCCTCTCATTGTCATCACCACCAACAAAGGATATCTGGAGAAATGAAGGCTGCTGCTGAGGCCCCGCCATAGCAGACAGATAATAATAGAGAACCTGAGAAAGTTGGGCCGGTAACACATAGCCAAACAGCCAGGATGAGGAAGCAGGAAGAAAAACTGCTGTCCTCCAATCACAACACAGAGTTACAGGCTAACCAGCATACGTCAGCAGCAGCAAACATAGAAAAGCGACAGCTCCGACCTCGCAACACACCCACAGCTTCTAAACTAGATAAGAGTCTGAAGATGACAGGGTTGTGAGCCTGTCGAAACATTGCTATAAAGAAAAACTTTTAAGGTTCTGGTAGGATTTTAGCTAAGGTTTTAAGGGACCTTGCAGAGTGCTCTGTAAGGATTTTTAGATGATTTTAAACTAGGATTTTAACCAGAATTTTAAACATTTTAATTAACTTATTTAACATGACGCGGGAAAACACCCGAGATTTTAATTTTTTGCATATACATACCCGCGAAAACTTAAGAAGACAGATATATATATATATATATATATAGTACGAAGCCTCCTACAATAAAGTATTGGGGGAAAAGTAAAACACTCCAGAAAAAAATATTAAACCCACCCAACCTCACTCATGGTCCCAATCATTACTAATGCCTTTCACTCATTAGGTGCAGAGCCCAGCCACCAAAAAGTTTGGCCACTTCTGACAGACACACATAAAAGCAATAGCATTTTTGCAACTGCGTTGTATTAGTAGTTTCTTTCTTAGAACAAAATAATGTAAAGCTAGTCTTGAGTATTAAAAAATAAATACAAAACAGAAATGTGTTTGTAATATATTTTAATACTTTGCACTTTTAAATACTGGTTTTCAAATCTGTGATTGTAATATGGAAGAGGCAACTCCATTTAGTCATTTATTTTTAATGTTAACAGGATCATAAAGCTATCATAGAAGAAGAGTCACATTTTACACACTCGGGACATTCTAGAAACTGATTCATAATTTGAGCATGTCATTGAACATGGTAACTCTAATACACCTTCATTTATATAATGAACAGTTGACAAAAAGATTTGTGAAAAATTGACTTAACCATTTGATTAATGAGAACCAGTATAACTTCTTACAAGTCAGCTCAACTCAAATAAAGTAAGAGAAATTTCTTTCAAGATGACCGAGCATTCCATCTCTAACCCCTTCAAGGATTTTATAACATTTAGTCCGATTGCAAAATATAATAATAATAAAAAAGATTTTAAAAAACCAGATAGGCATCAATATGTTGTCCCTTCCCAGCTAAAAATGAAAGTCCACCATCTGATAGGATTCTAACGTTAATGTTGGTTCTGGTGGCTATTCAGTCTTTGGAACAATAAGCTAAAGAGATACAGTAAAGCCACCTACATCCACGGAATTTAACTATAGAGTTTAGTTCATAAAAAAACTGTAAGGACTATTATTTGCTCATTGGTTATTATAGCAAAAGATGCCACTTGTAAAGTCTCAGGTGGATGGATGCGCTAGATGAAAAGAGCCAATAATCAATTGGAAAATAAAAATAAAAATTTGTTCCAGGAAAAAACATTAAGAACTACTAGGCAAGCACAGACCACAATTATTTTATTATACATCCTAAGAAATTTCAAGACGGATTGGGCTGGGCTAGCTGTAATGAAGTGACAACTCTTGTCTAAAAGTAAAGCTTAGTTTACAAATAGTATTTTTTAGTGTAATTTTTATTTACAGATTTGCAAAATACATCACATTTAGTGCAAATGCAACTAATGACATTAAGATTTATAAACTGCTTTGTAAACTTTTCATCTTTTTCTAAAATAAAGCTATCCAATTAAATAATAGTTATCTGCATGTGTTCCATGATCATAATCAGGAATGGCAAATTGTTGGTTTCGTTTTCAGGGTCTAAGTATTACTTTGATATTGAAGTTCCCATCAGTGGCTATGGTGAACAAGTATTTTTTTCCAGTTGATTGCAAAAATATTAAACTTATCTGAGGTATAAGAAATGGTATACAAAATGCTTACTGGTGAGATAGTAAACAGATCAAATTCATCATTTTTACTCTTTGCCTTGCCAGCATTACCCTATAGGCACTTTTCTACATTTTAAATCATGATCAGAATTATTCTGTAGTAAGGCATTTTCCATGCACATTATTTAGAGAAAGGCAAATAAAGGATACTAAAAAGCATGAATTCTGTATACATGTACATAAAACAACCTTAGAGTGTGCCTGTTTTAGTGTACCAAAGACACATCATTTTATACCCAAACTAATTTGCTTCCAACCTTGAAGATTTTCATTAGCTGAATCTTCATTAAAAAGTATTATATTTGTTTTCAGGCATCAGCTACTCTATATGAAATAAAGACTTTCTGCTTTTTTCAAAAATATATCCAAATCTTGTTTCTCTCTTTATATATATACACAAGCTGACAGCTAAAAAGGTCATCTGGCTAATCTCACTTTAAAAGTACAACCCAAGGCATTTCCTCAAAAGGACCACCAGTCTTTTCATACAGTTCACCCTTTGTAGATTGTATTTCTTGATATTAAAGACAGTCAGATCCTTGACAGTTAACTTCTCATAGCAACTAAGGGGAACTCTCTTTAGATTTCATTTGTTTTCATATCTGACAAGGCAGGTCATAGGGCAAATGTTAAGTGTATGGCAAGTTTTTATAGATGAATCTCATAGCATAGCTTTACTCAACAGGAAACAACATGTAGGACTAAACAATAGCATTTTTCCCCACCAAGACTGGGAATGTTATCTTCAGCAATCCAATTTAACTCAATAAATATTACACAGTGTTAAAGTTCCAATTGCTAGAAAGCAGCCCATATTCACACAATCTGGGCAAGATACAGCAGTAGCTGTTCTCTGGCAGTCAGGCCTTCTTATATAGTATCTAGTAATAACTCTAGATATTACCAAAAGATAATATCTTTTTGGGATCATATTCTGGAATTAAATTTCTATAGCACATATTACACAACTGAAATTAAAAATAGAAATATAAAGATATCTGAAAAAAATAAAGCTTTTCATGCCTACTCCATCAGACCACAGAAGGCCTTCATCGGAGCAAGACTATAGAAAAGGCAAGTCATAAAGATCCTGACAGCCCTCATATTTTAAGAGAAGTTTTACATAATATGATTTCTCATAGAAACTCAGCAGCAATGAACTATGATTATACAAGCATACACAAATCCCCTCTGAAAGGACACAGAATTTACTGAAAACCTGATGGGAAAAAAAGTTATAATGTTTTTGTGTACATAAAGCACATATGGTATGCTAGATGTGTATTCCGTCTCTTGTGCTTTTTAGACGTACACAAAAACAAGAACTGTGCAAGTGTCTTATGAAGTCCCACAGTAAACGAAATCTCCTCAAATTATTCAAAAGTTAAAGCAATGAACCAAGTTGGTGACCCAAAATTGTAGTATTCTCCTCTAGAGCAAGCAAACAGAGCCATATACATGTATCAACACATGTATTTTTATAATTACACATCAACTCAGCAAAGTGAACTAGCAGAAGACAGTGAAAATTCAAGTTCATGGCATTGCAGTATTCTTCAGTTGTGTACAGAATGCAGGACTTGGCCCATAAGACTGTAGATCCTACGTTCCAGCTTGGAGCCTTCATTTTGGTTCATTTCTCCAAATGGAATGTTCACACAGCCTTGTTCCAATCACTAGGTGGAGGGAGAAAAAGGAAAATAGATGAAGCCTCTCGCTTGTGTCCAGTACCACTAAAAGCTGGAATGAGGCCAATATCTGCTGCCTCTATCCTTGGTAAGAAGAAAAGCAAAGGTACAATAACCCATAGATTGGTTTAACTGTGTTTCTCTAGTTGAACAAAGCCAGCTGTTGAATTGGGTGCATTCATAGCTAAGCACAATTTACACTGATTGTCTTATCTGAACATCACAACTAATTTATTTGCAGGCATTCTATTTATGATGTTACAAAACCAGCAAAATTAAAATGATTTTGATGATTTTTTGTTAATTGGTTCTCTGGGTTTTGGGAGTATCAAGTACTCCTCAGGTAATGATCAGGTGTTCTGCAGACATTTTCAGCCTGCATCCCATTGAAGCTTCTTCGGTGCAATGTTTCAGAAGTGGGATTGCCTTGCAGTCTTTGCAGTTTGTTTAAGATCTGAAAGCAATGGTTAGTGACTGGAAGCTTAAATGGTTGCTGGAAATGAATCTCTATCATATCTGCTTGCTTTGTATGACCTGGATCAGGCACCTGACAAGGTGAAAGATGTATCCAGCTACACTGATCTGTTGGTAGCCTATTTAGCTGATCTGAATTATTCCTTCTCTGAACTTTGCATAATGGAGTTCAGTCGGGAAGGATGTTTATAAGTTTACAGGTAATCCTCACTTACCAACTTCAATAGGGGCTGGCTATTCCATTACTAAGTGGTGCAGTTGTTGAGTGCAACATCATGTGACTTTACCGATTTATGTCAGTTCTGGCTGCAGTTGTTTAGCAGGTCACTATGGGTCATTAAGCTTGACATCACATGACTATGATTTGCAACTTCCTGCTGATTTTTCTCCTTGATTTTGCTTGTTGGGAGCTGGCTGTGCAGGTTGCAAATGACAATAACCTGATTGCAGGATGCTATAACCAATGTAAATGCAAGGTGGATGCCATTTCCAGGGAGATATGGCAAACTGAAGACAGCTTTGTGAAAGCAGAACTGAAGTCCATGGCAAAGTCCCAGGATCCAGTGAGTATATTGGTTTCTTAGATCCTCTCCAGATAAGGAGAAGATCACCCGCTTATGCTTCTGACGGCTCCCCCTTGTGAGGAAACTGTGGGTTTGAGGACTGGGAGATGAAGGGATCAGTCCAGAGGTGGTATTCAGTAGGTTCTGACCAGTTCTGGAGAACCGGTAGCAGAAATTTTAGAGTAGTTTGGAGAACCAGTAAATACCACCTCTGACTGGCCCTGCCCCCATCTATTCTCTGCCTCAACAAGTCCCAGCTGATTGGGAGGAAATGGGGATTTTGCAGTAACCTTCGCCCATCAAGCCACGCTCACAGAACCAGTAGTAAAAAAATTTGAATCCCACCACTGGATCAGTCATCTTTTTTGCAACTGCAGTGGAGCAAAACTGACTTACTAATCACTTTAGGAAACTGCCTATTAACTAAAGCTTTTAGAGATCTTCAGAATGATAAGTCTAAAAAGTCATTGGGTGAGTTTTGTCTTTAACTCCAAGCAAAAGAAAAATTAATTATAGGCTTAAGAACTTAAAGAATTTGAGATAAACAGCACAAAAGCTATCAACTGCTTGTAAACAGATTAAGAGTGCAGATAAATTTGGAAATTAACTATAAATTAACTATAAAATAAATTGCTTCTTGTGGGAAACACTTATTTTGGGTAATCCTGTCTATTGCAAGTCATAACAATGATAAGTCATTTTACAATTTTAGAAACTAGATGCTATTGGGGAAGGCTTAGGATTCTAAGCAGGAGAAAAATACAAGCCTTTCTTGATGTCAGTTAGTATTGGGACTTACAAAATGACATCAAATGTTATAGTATTGGGAATATTAAAGATTATTGAAGAATGGAGGCAGGCAATAATTATATCAACACTATCAGTAATAATCTCTGCTTGTGTGAACAGACTATGTCAAAAAGATGTTAATGAAGGAATGATGATAATGAATGACAGATCAACAAATTCTATGTGACATGAAAGAGATATGGTGGAATTACAAAATGACTGGATTAGAGAATAATTTGGAAAAGGCCTTTACTGGATACCCAAAAGAAACTGGCCAAAGTTTTTTTAAAATTAAAAGAGAAATATCAATGATAAAACAAGAGAATGATTTGGAAATTGTTTTCTTATTGAATGTACAAAAGAGACTTGCTAAAACCTTCATGAATGAGATAAGGAAGTGTGAGATCAAATTCTATGATAATGTTTGATTGAAGATTAAGATAGAAATAAAAAGAAGGAATATAAAATTGGTTTATTTGATCAAGGTTAAAATAAGGTGTTTTTTTTTTTTTTTAAGTTCTGACAATGCTTTGAGGACTTTTTGCTGACACTATGATTGAAATTTTATGGATTTGCTTATAGATAAGACATGGGATATAGTATGAAGGGGGCTGTTTGCAACCTTATATGGGGTGAAGAGATACTAAATTTGTTTATAATTCTTTCCTAAACTTTTTATTTTGTTTTCGTATTCTATTCTCTTTCTCTCAGTTTATTGTATTTGTTTTAATAGCCATCAAAATTCTTAATAAAAATTATATTTTTTTAAAACGAAGTAAATGCAAACCACTTGTCAAGTGCCTGATCACAATCATGACTGCAGAGACACCATAATGGCTGCAACTTCAAGAACAAGTCATAAGTCTTATTTTTCAGCATTGTTGCAATTTCAAATGATCACTAAACAAGTGGTTGGTAAGCGTGGATTACCTGTATAACAGCTGGTTATTTGCTTTGCAGCATGCAAGATCCCTAATTAGAGACTGAGAGAAAGGGAGGGAGGGAGGATTCAGTGAGATTAGGAGCCTAGAAGGTGCTGAGGAAGTTTTCAGAATGTTTTGGTATCAAGAATGTAACCCCAAAATTATAATCATAACTGTAACCTCTTATTTCTTCCAATTGTAAATTTGTCTTACTTCCCATACACCCACATTATTTAAAAATAATTTTAAGAAACATTTCAAATATTTCAAATATATCTGAAGTGACTATATAGTTAATGATGAAATAATTACATATTGTAAAAACCCCAAGGGATTATACATACCTGATAATACTAGAACAAAATAGGCTTCCCAGCTGTTTTGTCTTGTACGTATGATGTGAATCGTTTCAAGAATTTGGGATACTCTCGTTTTGCTACTGCCCGTAGTACAGAAGCTGGTGCCCAGCCTCCAGGGTTCACTACAAATAAAGATGAGATTTTAAATGGTTAATATAATTGTATTTTTGTGGAGTGGTAAATTCACAAAACAATTAAATCTGATGAGAATTTAAATTACGTAAGTATTATGCCATCAGCTTTACTTTTGTAATGATGGTAATACTGAAAAACAAACTCATATTCTGTTATTCTGTATTTTCTATCAAGACATAAACGAAGAGTTCCTAACATCTCTTCCAATTCCATTTACTGGACAAATTGAAGAAATTTGTATACAATTCTTACGAGTAAATAAGGAGCGCAGGGTAACTCTTGCCACTGGAAAGTTTGTTTTCACCTGTAAAACGTCTACAGGTAGTCCTCACTTGATGACCCTAATTGGGACTGGAATTTCCATTGCTAAGTGAAATGTCATTTAGATGAAACATCATATGATTGCATTGCTTAGCAATTACAGCTGCAGTAGTTCTGGTTGCAGTTGTAAGGCAAGGATTACACCATTGTCAAGTGGGGACCTCAGGCTTCTCTTGCCTTGCCACACTTGCCTCAGTTTCAATTCCTCCCATGCACCTATCTGCTCTTTTAGCCATCCTGGATTCCACCACCTAAAAACTCAATGTTTTAGGGGCCAGCAGTTGCCTTGACTGGACCTGCCTTGTCAGCGGCAGAAGGAAAAAGTTGGTAAAGGTCAACTGGAGGTGGTGCAGGGTAGCAGGGATAGGCAGCCACACCAGAGCTCAAGGCAGCCAGAAAGGCAGAGATGGGGGAGAGAAAATAGGTAGCTCTCAGGAGCTGAAGGCCATGCTTTGATCATAAATGAAGGCAGGCTGCCAAGCACCTGAATTTTGATCGTGGGGATGTTGCAACAGACTTAACTTCAAGGACCAGCCATAACTACCATTTGCTCAGCATCATTATAATTTTAAATCGTCGCTGAACAAATGGCAGTTAAGCAAGGATTATCTGTATATTGTTGACATAGATATATTTTTATGGCTTAAAAGTTAAGCAAAGTTGATCCTAATAAGTACTTGAACAAGAGACTATCACGGAATCTGGAAGTACCAAAAAAATGGCAAAAACCAGTAACAAACTGCTTCGGTATTATTGCCAATGATATTGCATGAATGTGACTACATAATTAGAAGGATTTAAACTTAAATGGAAAGAGGCTTGATTTTACCTTTTTTATATAGAAATTTCTGTGAATCTTGTTATTCTATTGCTTGGAAGAAAATTAGTCACTTGCTAATTTTGCTAGGTTTTTTTTCCTAATTTTTTAAACCATGCCAAAACATTGTGATTTAAAATACAACATTGAAGTGTAAGGATAGCTGTCTTTACTTCTACTTTTTAAAATCAGTTGTACTCTTGACATGTAATACTGGGGAAAAAAAACCAGGACAAGATGGCAAACTATTAACCTCTTTTTCTGTGAGATTCTGTTTTATAACCTGCCTCTTTAGTTTAGTGTTGTTTACAATTTATTAAAATAAGCAAATGATATCATTTATACATTTTTAACTTCCTGAGAAAGATAAAAAAGAAGAGTCAGGCATTGAGAAAAAAGAGAAAATATTTCTGACTTGGAGAATAGGGAAAAGGAAAAATTTATGTATTAGTTCAATTTATTAGTTCAATTTATATGCTGCCCTCCTCCAGAGACTCGGCTTACAATGCACTTATAGCAATAGCCTTCATTCTTTTGTGTATACCTGCTTATTAGGGCTTTCCCCCCCACCCAAAGCGGTGTTTCTACAAAGTCAGCTTATTGCCCCCACAATCCGGGTCCTCAATTTACCTACCTCGGAAGAATGGAAGGCTGAGTCAACCTTGAGCCTGGTGAGATTTGAACTCGCACTAATTGCAGGCAGCTGGCAGCTAAGTGCTACATAACAGCACTTAGTCCGCTGTACCACCAAGGCTCATAGAGTGAGTCTTGGTTTGTAGCATTTGTCTAAGACAGCCAAACAACCAAAAATGAATGAACTTTTTCTACAAAAAGAAACAGTAAGTAAATTAACCATGTTTCTCATCTCTAATAAATTTGAGGCTCTTGAAGAGGACTAACATACAGAAACAGAAAAAGAACAATTATTGGAGTGTTCTGTTTCTCTTAGACATGGTTTAATAGACGGGTCGGATTCACTGGCTATCATTCTTCACCCCTTTCACACTCTAGTTTCCTCTAAAGAAAATAAGAACAAATTGCACATGTTAAGGACTAGGAGAAGCTGCTGATATGAGAGAGCACAACTAAATTCATGGCAAAATCACAAACATAAAAGTACAAACTATCATTTCTGAGTTTAAGCAATTAAAAATAATCTGGATCTGTTAAAAAGTGACTTTGAAGTTTTTGCCCAAAAACATACAAGAAGACTTTCTGCCTTTATTGAAGTCCAAGGCCAAACAGACATTCCCAGGGCTGAGTGAACCAACATCTCTGGGACTGAGTAACAATAAATTACAAATGTAATTGCTGGCAAAGTGTTCAAGCAGTAAAGAAGTTACTTCATCAAAGCTCACTTACTCCTTGTAATTAAGTCAGATTGTCCTTCATATATCATATATCTTTGAAATGGCCTTAATTCTAGTTGTTAGGTCTCCAAAAGAAAAGTTGTAATTTCTCTGGGACAGCTTCTTCCCTGCCACCATCAGCAAATAGATTTGTATTTGACTGAGTGGTTTCCAAGCTTGCCTGGCATTACTCAAATCTTACTTTTAAGCAAACTATTATACCTCACATATTATTTAAAATTAAATAATTTCTTGCTATTCTTTTCATGATGGAGGGGTAACCTCTTTGCTCAGCTCAGCTACTTTTGACCTACACAGTCTTCCAAATAATAAAACCTGTTGTTAATAACATTATCTTCTCTCCCCATTTGCCCTTGACTAAGCCAGGCCATGGGAATAAGATAGATATGCAGAATGAGGCCAAGTCTAGTAGGAACAAACTGTATTTATTAGTACCTTTGGTGCCCTGTCCAAGGTCCAACAAAGTGATATTTTACAAAAACTAGATAGCCTTAAAAGGCTATCTCTATTAGCTACTATTGCTACTGCTGAGTCACTTATTGAGCTCGATAAATGCGAATTTGTTGCAAATGGCTGACATGCCTGTGGGAGGATGCCACAATGTTTTATGACAGTCAGAAGTCTTTATAGGCCATAAGGCACTTGAAATTTTGACTGATCATTAAATAATCAGTTATAAGGATTACCTGTATATCTCCAGCCATGTTGTAGTTTTAGGATTGGCCTTACACAACCTTTAGTTAGTGTTGTAACTCTGCATAGATTTTTGAAGTTGTTATAATTTTATTTACATTAAGTGCTTTTTTGCTTTATGATTTACTTCATGCCTTATGTCTGTGATCATAACACTGCACTTATGTTTATTTTGCATATTGTAAACTTTTGGTGCTAACTCAGGAGGAAACTGTTTACATAGAGGTTCGATTAAAACTCTGATGCTGATCATCCTCTTATTATTGATGTTGCATGTTATGGTACTTTAAGCTTAGAGAGGGGATAATTTTAAAATATAGTACTTTCAGAAGAATTTTAATCTGAATGTTTTGTTTAAACTATACAGTATCTTAACTATAGATCAGTTTCAATTATTTTAAATAGCTTCAAATAAATTGAAAAAGGTTGGAGCACCTTTCTCGGAAATGTAGTTAGGATGGGAGTTAGCTGGAAGCTATATTTACTCAAGACTATGAGTGCTGGTTATGTTGCCAATTAACTGCCACCTAGTTCTGATCCTGAGAAATGTAAACTTTGGCAATGTATCTAAAAGTATGTGGGACAGGCAGGAAAATAAACCTTTGGATTTAAACTGCTTTGGATATAAGGGGGAATTGCACTTACATGTAATCAAATTTCATATTTGATTAGGTTTAGCAGAGATTGCAGATTAAACTTCCAATTAAAAAATATTTGTTACAGACAATTTTGAAATCCTAAAATATAAATTATGTAGAACTATTATTAAAAGCAATAAAATCAGTTCTCATTTTAATATTACAGGAATAGGAAATTAAATTAGACCCCCATGTAGCACTTACAGATCTATCTAAATAAAATTGTCATCTCACAATCCATCTACAATTATTACTACATACTTACCGTATTTTTCAGAGTATAAAACACACCTTCCCCCCCCATAGGGGGTGAAAATTTAGGTGCGTCTTATACACCGAATGTACTGCCCACTGGCCCCCACCCTTTGGCCTCTGACTCCCAGCAGTTTACCTCCTTGCACCAAGCAGCAAGAAGAAACAGTTCGTTTCAGCTTCAGCACAGCCTAATTAGCACAAGTTGATTGGATCAGCCTTCCAACTCTCAGCTGATTTGCCCTCAGCTGTTTTGCGCAGGGCTCTGCTGCTTGCTGCAAGGAGGTAAATTGCTGGGAGCAGATTTTTTTTCCTTGTGCTAATCAAGCTATGCTGAAAACGAAAATGAAAGTAAAGCAGGCTGTTTGCTGTTATGAAGCAAAATTGCTGGGAGGCAGAGGCAGATTTCTTTTTCTTGTTTTCCACACCAAAAAAGGTAGGTGCATCTTATAGTTCGGAGGGTCTTATACTCCGAAAAATACGGTAAAACTTTAAGAGTATAACTCCATAAAACAATGTACACAGAATACATGCCTAATGGGCAGATTTCACAGCAACTTTTCCATTTAACATGTGGGCAGAAGGAAATCCAGATTTGATTTTATGTGAAAAACACAGCCTCTAAAAAAACGGGATGTAACCTCCTAAAACTGTGATTGTGGGCTTCAGATCTGTCCAAAAATAATTTTCAAATTGTAATTCTGAATGTACTAGAAGAAAAACCATTTACTCATTTTGCTGGGGTTACTTTGCTCTTCTCTGGATTCCATACAGTTACATCCAGTGGATTAATAACTACATCCCATAGTCCAGTGATGGCTAACCTTTTTGCCGTCGTGTGCCAAAAATGGGGGGAGCGCGGAGGGTCATGCCCTCGTGTGCCCGCACCCATAATTCAATGCCCCCCCGTGCCCTCATGCATGCATGCGTGACCCCCTCCGCATGCACGCTTTTGGCATGCGATGGCAAAAAGGTTACTGGTGGGCCTGGTAGACCCTTTTTTTTGCCCTCCTCAGGCTTCAGAGGCTTTCTTGGAGCCTGGAAGGGTGAAAAAGAGCTTCCCCATCCCCCCGGAGGCCCTCTGGAGGCTGGAAACAGCCCATTTCCCGACTTCCTGTGGGCCTGGAAGGCCCGAAAATCAGCTGGCCAGCGCACACATGTGTGCTGGAGCTGAGCTAGGGCAATGCTCACGTGCCCACAGATATGGCTCCGCGTGCCACCTGTGGCACGCGTGCCATAGGTTCGCCATCACGGCCATAGTCCTTCCTTATGCAATAGTAGGCTGCATTTCATGGACCAGGAAACATAGTTTGTTCCATCCAACCGGGTTATCAAGGATATGCTGGATGACTGTTCTTGTGCCATCTTCTCTTGGACAATGAACAACAAACACAGCTGTCTGAATATAGTACTGTTTATTCACACCAACTCTCAGTGCTCTGGGCCCATAACCAATGTTAAGGTTATTCTTGGCTAATAACCGATGTTGTGGGTTATTGAGCAGAGTACCCTTTGAATAAATGCATGAAAAGTGACTGGGAGTGGTTGTGAACAATTACAGTTAACATACAAACACACTGAGTTGTTGTAGTCTTTTACTTTTAGAAAAAAGTAAAGCAAAGTCCAAAAACAATCCAAGTCATACACAGATAAGACGAGAGTTAAAAGATCAAACCAGGGATATTTCAAGTACAAAATCTTCTTACCAGTTGTAGTCATACACAATAAAACAGTTCTTCTTGAGTTTCAAAACAGGAACAAGTTCAATATCAAAACATTCAATAAATAGTAGAAAGCAACATGTAGCTATGATCAAACAGTGATCATGCAGAGAGATCAGGTAGAGAGTTTCAGTAAATAAGCAGGTAAAATGGTGTAGTATCCACACAAGCCATGATCCTGACTTCCCTTAAGTACATGGGCTACAGAACTTAGCCAATCAGGATACAGGATGATGCAATACAGTCTTAAAGCAATATAAAATCTTTCTGACTGCAAACATACATTGTTGGTTTATTTATTGCCTGACCAACTAGGTAGACAAATAACCATTTTCTAACAGAATTAGTTGTTGCAATATCTTTAGAAAAAGTAATTGCCATGTGCCATGTATATAAATCACAACTGTAGTATGTACATAGGCCTTTTGCCTTATTATTTGTATGGTTCTTTATCTGTAAATGAGGGGGAAAAAACCCTTTTACACTAACACAACTACATATGCATTTCAAGAAAATACTCATGCCTTACCATTTGCTACATATGTAATCTTGCATAGGATGTTGTCTCTGCTTATTTTGTTTCCTTCTGGAGGGCTTACCAATGTCTGGCAAATCATAGCAATATTTATTTTGGCACGAACACATCGATTGTTTGTCTGTCAAGAAACAGAATCATTCACATTGTTGCTGATTAAATGCTGACTCTAAAGAAATATGATGGCATAAACTTTATTTATTTATTTATATTTATTTATTTATTTAGTTTGTCAAGCATGTATGAGAAAACAAGTATAAGTATGAACATAACATATATGTTACTTATACCTGTTTATACAAGTATAAACAGGTATAAGTATGTACATAAGAAATCAGTATGAATAAATGGGAACAGTAGGACAGGTACAGTAGGCACGCTGGTGCGCTTATGCACGCCCCCTTACAAATCTCTTAGGAATGGGGTGAGGTGTACAGTAGACAGTTTAAGGTTAAAGTTTGGGGGGTTTGAGGATGTAACAACAGAGTCAGGTATTGTATTCCAGTCATTGAACACTCTGTTGCTGAAGTCATATTTTCTGCAATTGAGTTTGGAGCGGTTTACTTTGAGTTTGTATCTATTGTTTGCCCATGTATTATTGCGGTTGAAGCTGAAGTAGTCATTGACAGGTAGGACGTTGTAGTAGACAATTTTGTGTACTAAGCTTAGGTCAGACCAATGCATAGTTCTAGGCTGTCCAGGTTCAAAATTTCAAGCCTGGTGGCATAAGGTATTCTATTGCGAGCAGAGGAGTGGAGTACTCTTCTCGGGAAATACCTCTGGACTCGCTCAATTGTATTAATGTCCTTATACAGTATGGCTTCCAGGCAGATGAGCTGCATTTGAGAATTGGTCTGGCAAAGGTTTTGTATGCCCTGGTTTGCAGAACAATGTTACTGGAGAAGAAGCTTTGCAAAATTAGGTTAACAACTCTTAATGCCTTTTTGGCAATGCTCTTTCCTTTTCTTTCCATTAAAAAAAACTCATTAAGTTAAATATCCTGAATTTTTTCCATTCTTTTCTTTTAAATTATCCTTGCCCTAGGGTTCACAAACACTGCAATTAAGAAAGGAATTCCTCAACAATAAATACCTTCAGAAACTACAAGTTTTACTTACAGGAACACTATCATGTTCTACAGAGAAGTTGCAGACAATCCATGTTTCAGTGTCGTTTTCATTTAAAACTGGTATTTTTCTAATAGCAGATAAATACAGCACATCACGTTGAGAAGCAGGCCATACTCGCTAGAAAGAAAGCATTTATATGTTTTAAAGTATTCATTTAAAAAAAAAAAGCACTTCTGCAATATTCCTAATAATACAAAAGAGAAATAAATCAAAATTTGAGGATATTGATTGTTACACATATAATCCCAGAGAAAAACATAAAAAGAACTATCTATTCAATAATTCTATGCAGGAACACATATAGAAAAACGCATAGTATTACCAAATACTTCATTTATAAGCTAAAATACGACAGCCAAAACAAAACTTATCACCAAAGAGCAAAAATGTTTAAAATTCAACAGACTCTCATAGTGTTCTTCCAAGCAATGCAATCCCCCACATTTTTACTTACCATCAATGCAAAATACTTCTCAATTTTAGATAATACAGCAATAACTTGTGTTGCATTGTTTTATCTATTTTTGATAACTAATGCTACATTGCCAACATTTATTATTTCTAATTTGCTGAAAACAAAAATATATTAAATATATATCACCACAAATTCCTTCAATACAATATATAAAGTTTTGGATTGGCATAATGTAAATTTTAAAGAAAAATAATATTTTTTAATTATTTGATTATGTGCCTACATAGATTTAAAGGGAATTATTGTATATAAAGAGTTCAAAGCTGAGTCATTATGTTCAGATCCCTAACAATCTATACATTGTGACTTTCAAGACAGCTGGATACAAGTTTTCTATATTATTGAAATGTTCCTTTGATTTTAAAATCATATTGTTTGTTCTAATTTTTAAAGCTAACCTGTAATTTAGGTCAATATTAAAGGTAAAGGTAAAGGTTCCCCTCGCACATATGTGCTAGTCGTTCCCGTCTCTAGGGGGCAGTGCTCATCTCCGTTTCAAAGCCGAAGAGCCAGCGCTGTCCGAAGATGTCTCCGTGGTCATGTGGCCGGCATGACTAAACGCCAAAGGGGCACGGAACGCTGTTACCTTCCCACCAAAGGTGGTCCCTATTTTTATACTTGCATTTTTTATGTGCTTTCGAACTGCTAGGTTGGCAGAAGCTGGGACAAGTAACAGGAGCTCACCCCATTACATGGCACTAGAGATTCAAACTACTGAACTGCCGACCTTTTGATTGACAAGCTCAGTGTCTTAGCCACTGAGCCACTGCATCTCTTAGTAGCTTATTATTATTAAACCCATATTGGAGAGATTGAGAAAATAACTTGGTACAATACATTTTAAGATCAGAATATTCTGTGATGGAATGTTTTGCACACTTTTGTCCTAATTTTGGATTAGATTTTACAAAGGGTGTTACATCCAAGCAAGGATAATAATAATAATCAGTAATTGCCATCATTTATTACATCCATCTATGCAGAATGTGATGCTATTCAGAACTGCAAAAATAATTGTATGCTTATTATTAAGGATGCCAACTGTGAACCAGGTGAACTACACCCAAGACTAGAAATAAGCGAGAGGATGAAAGAGAATTTTTCCATAAGCTCCTACCAGAGGTGGGTTTCAGCAGGTTCTGACCAGTTCTGGAGAACCGGTAGCGGAAATTTTGAGTAGTTTGGAGAACCGGTAAATACCTCCTCTGACTGGTCCTGCCCCCATCTATTCTCTGCCTCCCAGGTCCCAGCTGATTGGGAGGAAATGGGGATTTTGCAGTAACCTTTCCCTGGAGTGGGGAGGGAATGGTAATTTTACAGTATCCTTCCCCTGGAGTGGGGTAGGAATGGAGATTTTACAATATCCTTCCCTTGCCATGCCCACCAAGCCACGCCCACCAAGCCATGCCACTCCCACCAAGCCACACCCACAGAACCGGTAGTAAAAAATTTTGAAACCGACCACTGGCTCCTACCCACACTTTTGTAGATTGGTCCATTACAATCCAAATAGGACAAAGTGGCCAATCTGTAAGTAAAAGAATATTTCGACCCCAATCTAAATATTGGTAAAGTCAAAGTACAAACTTTAGTTTCCCTAAATCATCTGCTGCTAACTTCAAGAAAAATAATTGTAAGGACAATTTTATTACATACATGGGTATCGACTGATCACTTACGACCAGAATTGAGCCCAAAATTTATGTTGCTTAGTGAGAAATTTGTTAAGTGGGCTTTGCCCCATTTTACGACTTTTCTTGCCACATTTGTTAAGTGAATCATTGCAGTTCTTGAATTAGTAACACAGTTGTTAAGTGAATCTGGGGGATCACAGAGTTCTGGGACACTGCAACCAACATAACTTGTGAGACAGTTGTCAAGCATCCAAATGTACCGTATTTTTCAGAGTATAAGACGCACCTACCTTTTTTGGTGAGGAAAAGAAGAAAAAGACATCTCCCTCTGCCTCTGAGCAATTTTGCCTCGTTGCAGCAAACAGCAAACAGCCTGCTTTACTTTCATTTTCGTTTTCAGCATAGCTTGATTAGCACAAGGAAAAAAAAATCTGCTCCAGCAATTTATCTCTTTGCAGCAAGCAGCAGAGCCCTACAAAACAGCTGAGAGCAAATCAGCTGAGAGTCGGGAGGCCAATCCAATCAACTTGTGCTAATTAGACTGTGCTGAAGCTGAAAGCTGTTTTTCTTGCTGTTTGTTTGCAGGGAGGTAACTGCTGCGAGGCAGAGGCCAAAGGGTGGGGGCCAGTGGGTGGGCGGGGCTACATTTGGTGTATAAGACACACCTAAATTTTCACCCCCTTTTGGGGGGGGGGAAAGGTGCGTCTTATACTCTGAAAAATACAGTAAATTATGTGACCATGAGATGCTGCAACAGTCATAAGTGTGAAATATTGTCATAAATCACTTTTTTCAGTGCCGTTGTAACTTTAAACAGTCACTAAATGAAATATTGTATCCTAACTTTCCCATCTTCACACAGCTATGGTTGTGTGTGCGTGTGCGCATGTATGTGTGTGTGTATTAACCACAATATTCTTCTAACACTATTCACATTTTTAATGAAGTAAATTATGCCATGGCCAGAATGGTGTAGTAAATACCAAGATAAAACTGACACACCTAGTTACTGAATGACTCTTCCTCATCATTTTTTCTCTGCTCACCCTAATTCTCAGGTTGTTCTCACTTAGGCTTCCCGAGATCATGAAGCAGACGCCTTGTCCCGACAAAAAACCCTTTTTATTAAGTTACTGTGAATTATTCTCATTCACATCCAGCAAAGTCTTTCAAGGGAGAATTTATAGTCACAGACCTTATCTGGCTTGGAGAGCTGCCAGGCCAGTATCTTCAAAACCTGGCAAGGAGTCACGAACCAATTAAGCAAACTAATTGTCTCCTGCAAACTCCACTTCCCTTTTGCTCCTCTTTTATTCCTTCTGGGAGGGGCCATTCATCGTCTACCTGTGGCCTTACTCCCAAGTCGACCCTTGTTCTTTAGCCCCCTCTCTGCCTCCGATGCAGATCCCTCATCAGAGCCTTCCCCAGACTCCAGGACTGGCCCATGTTCCTCCCCAACCTCCTCACTGTCCGAATCTGCTACCAGCTCCGCTGGCCACTGGCGGGCCATAACACAGGTTTGAGAATTAATACAGAGGTATGTATAAGGTAATCCTCAAGGTACGACCACAATTGAGACCAAAATTTAGGTTGTTAAGCAAGATAGTTGTTAAGTCCAATTTTACAACCTTTTTTGCCGGGATTGTTATGAATCACAGTATTTATTAAGTGAATCAAGCAGTCATTAAGCAAAATCAGCTTCCCCCCTTGACTTTACTTGTCAGAAGCGCCTGGGAAGGTTACAAATAGTGATCACATGACCCTGAGATACTGCAACCGTTGTAAATATAAACTTGTTGCCAATTTGATGACAAATCATTTTTTTCAGTAATCTAACTTTGAATTATCACTAAATGAATGGTTGTAAATTGAGGACTACCTGTACTAGGTATCTTAAGCTGTTGGTCAAAAGATGAGGATGCATTTCATTTAAATAAATAAATGAAGACAATTATAATGCATTGTTTAATATAGAGATACTCTTAAGATTCAGAGGTACTTGGTGCTACCTCTGAGCTCAAACTGTTACCTAGTTTGGGTAATGAAATGTCTGCAAGTAAAAAACCAAGCTCAGAGAGCACCAAGTACCCTTCATTTCAACCCTGAGTTACAAATCTTCTCCTCTATTGATATGGTAAGATTGTGTCTTTACTGCAAAATCAGTTACCCTTCAAGATGAAGATATCCCAATTTGTAGTTTGGTCTTAGCCATTTCTTTGGATAATTAGGGCATGATAATTAGGGCATCATTTTAGAAATATTTTTAAAATCATTTTTAGGAAATGATTTTCTTCCTGTCACCCATTCACAGATACATAGCATCTGGGGAAAGACTGAAACTTGGAACTTTGGATACAAAGCTTATGTTCTGTTACTGAGCTATAGTCTCTCCTCAATTATTATTGCACTTAAAACAAATAAGATCTGAATTGCTTGGAACAAAAATACATGATCAAGATTAAAGAAACTTCTAACCAAATTTTGCAAAACAATAACAAACATCAATCTGTAACTCTTATTTTTTCCTGATGATTCAGGCAATGTTCTAACAGGAAAAACCAGTTCAGATAAGACAGAAATTTATAACCTTTAGATGCTTTCTTTCTTCATAGCACTTACACCACTCTGAAGTGTTATGAAACAATGCTAAGTATTACCTTATGTGTTTGGTAGACGATGATTGCATTATCAGCTAGGGTTTCTACAACACGGAAATTTTCAATGGTTGCTAAAGACAAGACAAAAAAAAAAAAAAGAACGAAATAATTGAATAATAGCAATAATACTGTCACATATCAGTTAGACTAGAATTAGACAGATCTCTGTCCTCTGAATAAGTTAAAACTGTGAGTCCTAAAATTTCCAGACATGTTAGCTGAAAATGAAGAACTGGACGAAGTGGGTGTCAATTGAATAGCAGCAAATACAAATAAATAAACAAACTACTTTTACTTACTTTCCCAATCATTGCGAACATCAACATTCCAGAAATAGTGGCAGACCTCATGCCCTGTAACTCCTTTGACTGCATGTGTGGCCTTCAATGGATCTAGAACAATGCCATTTTCTTCTACCTCCCTCCTGTACACCTTTGAATAAATATAAAATATTTAAAAACTTTTTTTTATATTCTTAATTCACTTTTGAAGTTGGTGGAGACAATCCTGGATTAGTAAAATTACGGTAGAAATACCATTCATTTAAATATAGAACATAAGAACTGACTTTCCGGATCACACCAGGTCCCATCTTATTCTGGCATTTTTTTTCTCACACAGATGCCTCTAGGATATTCACAAGTTGGGGATGGATATATAACGTGTCCCTCTATTGTTCCTCTGTTATTGGCATCTGTAGATATGCTGCCCCCCATGCTAAAGGTAACTGAATTTTTAAAGGCAGTAGGCCTTGATAGACCTGTCTTCAATGAATATATTTAGTTCCCTTTAATCCTATCCAAGTTAGTGGTTATAACATCTACTGATAATTAATTTCACAGGTTAATTATGCTCTGTACAAAGAAATGCTTCATTTTGTTCATTTTAAATATTGTTTCAATCAACTTTATAAGTTCTAATATTTTGACAGGAGAAAAACTTCCATTTTTTCCATTCTATGTAAGATTTCATTCAGTTTAATCATGTCTCTACTTCATATCCTTTTTTTAAGCTACAAAGTTCCAAACACTCCAGCCTTTTCTAGTACAGAAGGAAATTGAGTTCTCTGAGAATTTTTGGAATATTTTTATGCTTTCCTAGTACTCTCATATTGTGTTTCAAGTGTATAGACTAGAACTATAAACACTATTTTGGACAGAGAGAAACAAAGTAATATGTATTCTAAATAGCAAAAACAAATAGCAGCTTAAAGCTGGAACCAAAGCTGGAGATCCAATTTCAATCTTTTTACTGAATTAATATCCTCAGAGAAATTAGCAACTCTTTGTCTAAATTATTATATATTTTAACATATTTATAAAATTTGAAATATTCTGTCTACCTTCATTTCACCTTCTTCAACTACTAGTTGCCAGTTAGCATCACCCCCTACATCCTGTAACGAGTATGTCATGTGGTTCTGCACCATCTCTTCCACCTTTCAAAACAAAACAGGAATAAATTAAAAATACATTTATGGAATGTTTTTAGCTCTTCTGTAGCCTGGAGATAATCACATGATTGCTTAGAACATGCCATTAAATAAATCATTGTATAAGTAAATACATAAGTAAAATGACTGTGCAAAAATATATTACAAACAAAGAAACAGACTTGGGCAAAGATCTTCCATAATCAGGCAGGCAGGCAGGCAGGCAGGCAGGCAA
The DNA here is from genome assembly GCA_022577455.1 of Arizona elegans. Taxonomy (NCBI): domain Eukaryota; kingdom Metazoa; phylum Chordata; class Lepidosauria; order Squamata; family Colubridae; genus Arizona; species Arizona elegans. The sequence goes on from JAKOOJ010000008.1 coordinate 63,823,426, forward strand.
GCAAGCAAGCAAGCAAGCAAGCAAAGCAAGCAAGTAAGCAAGCACAAATACATGGAATTCAAACAAAAATTCTCTTAATCACAATACATTAATTTTTTTGTTGTGCCTCTTTAGGAAACAATTTATATTAATATGATTTCTGGATATATTTAAACAGACTTAAATTGACATGTTAAATTTAAGTAAATTTAAAAGTAAATATTCAAACTGGGTCTAAATAGGGAGTATGCTCTCATTAGCGTTAGGAACATTTGCCAGACTATTTCAAATTACCAGCAATCCATGTGCTTATCAATATACCTATCTCAATCTGCTTATCTCTGCTCTACTGTACCTTATATGACATTAGAGAACGCCACTAAATGACTTTCTTTTCTATCATCAAATATCCTTAGAAAGATATGACCTATTTGTTTATAAAATCACACAGCAATCAACCTAAGACTCAAAATTATTCAAAATTAAGAAAGTAGACTCGAGAACTACTAAGAAAGTCTACTTTGTAGATACTTTACTGCTTAAAAGCTTAATCGATTGACTGATTCACATTTTAAAACAGGAACCTTCGTTTGATATAGAAGCACTACTCTGAACACTATGCAAAAGTAAGAGAACACAGTTAATCATTCCCAAAGCCAAACAGTCTCTTTCCTACTGCTAAGTATCTTAAGTTTTCTGTGTACAAGTAATTTAAATACTGTACCAAGTAACAGGAACGTTTCCAGCCTCATAAATTATATAAGTTGTTCCAATTTTGCAGTCTTTTCCTGTCTATTTGATAAATTTTATTACCTGAATAATTTATTTTATTCTACTAGCAAAAGAAAAGCCCAGCTTGCTATGCAATATGCTGAAGCACTGTTTTCAATTACTACTTTGGTTTTAAGGCAATATCTTTCAACATCTTCATAACCCTAAAGGTTAACAGATATTTCAAGGAAAAGTCTTGATTCTTTGGAATTATATACTTTTTTTCTATATACACACTAGAACCACGTTACTTGCAGTATGATTTTATTCATGCCAGTATTTTATAATTGAATGAAATAGACATAATGGAAATCTACCTACATATTTATTGTTTCTTAAAGTTAACTCAACTCTGTTTGAAACTTTATAGAGAGGTCACATGTAATCAATAATTTTTAAAATTCTTGCATAAAAATGGAGGAACTGTGTTTGGCAAACAGCACACACATTTTAGAATCTCACAGACAAATTGTTCAATTTAAGAGTATTCTCTGAATTAGCAATTATTAGTTTGAATAGTAAATATTTGGCCTGATCTGAAGTTGTTGCATAGTCTTGTATCTAACATCATGTCTGCTTCCAATGATCGTTAGTTATTCACAAATCCATTATTAGGCTTTCATCTTAATACAAATTCTATCATACTAATTTCAATTATCAAATGACAACTAAACAACCATGCTAAGTTTTGTAAAACAAACTTGTCCTGAAAGCAAAGACAACAGTTGATATTGTAGTTTTTGCTTTCTGTTATGGTACATTCCTGAACTTTTAAGATCATAAAGGAAAGTTTCAACTTTTTAACTTTAGACACAATAAAGAATCAAAGAAAAAAATGTCTGCATTTTAAGACAACCTTCATTTTAAAAAAAATATATCATAGCATACAATAAGATGGGTAGAAATGTTCTTTCTTCCTGCCATATATTTTACATAATACTGTTGAATTAGTCTATGCTAGTAAATAAATGTCATTTTGAATTCTATGTTGTAAAAATAATCTTCAATTACTAGATAATTATTCAAAAGCAAAAAGCAGATAACCCTTGGTAATATGAAGACTGGAAAAAATATCTCCAAATTCTTTCTCTCAATTCTAATATCTTGCAGAAGTCAAACTGCAATATCAAAGAGCTAAATACAGAAACATCAACAACCACAGGGTTTTGGATCTCTAGCCTGTGTTATTGGGAATTATAAAAACTTTTAAAACATTCCTCCTTGACTCAGTTCTTAGAATCTTACATGGAATTTCTTTAAAATAGTTTTAAGTCTTTAGAGGGATATTCTCACCAAAGACCATAGAATCAAATTGTTAAGTAAATATTTAGAAAAAGCACCATGTTATTCATAAGTTATTTAAGGACAGATTTATTTATATTGGAAGATGGATATAGAGTCTGCATAGTTTCTTTAAGTTCTTTTTAAAAAATTAACAAATTTGAGAAGTCTTCTCCAACTTGGAGGTTAAAAACAGAGGTGTTGGGCACATGACAAACATTGAACAAGAGTGAAAAAAAGATGAGTGTTACTCTGTACCAATGTAACTTGCTCATGCCACGATCCAAATGTCAGATGAAAATTCACATAGTAGATCTCCAACTCAAAGTACTTAAATGTTGGATCATCAGAATCTTGAATTAATATGAATAATTTTTGTCTTGACAACATTAACTATGTAGGTTGAAGAATTAAATTTTCTGAATATTGTACAGTGTTTGAAAAATTGCAAGAATATAAGGGACATTATTACTTAAATCACAAGTATTGTTTTTTACAGAATGGAATAAAACACATTTGGAACGTCTTGAATTGATATGCAACAAAACTTTTTCACAATCGTATTTACCTTCCTCCTACTCACTACTAGAATATACAGTTCCTTCCTACAGTTTATGTGCACTTTGTTTAAAACAAGCGTAAATGGTTAACATAACAAGAAAAAAAGAAGTGACCATGAAGGTGAAATACAGCAAGAAGATATGGTAAAGCCACTCTGCATGTAGAAATACAGTACCTGGGAGCTGAATCTGTGATCATCAGAGGTACTGACTAGATCAATGGAAGACATGGAGGAAGAGCGACTATAGGGCTAACAGAGACAGACAAAGAAAAAACCAAGTAATCAGAACAAAGGCACAACAGAGCATTTTGTACCAACTTCCACGCACAAGATTATGAAGAAGAAACAAAAGCACCATAAGCAGCAAGTACAGCAGCAAATGCTGACTTCATGCACCTATTATGTATTATACTCCAAACACTGCTCAATAAAGAATTCTTTCTCAGAATACTAAATATTGTTGCCTAGGTTTGGTATACAAGATGTGTTCACTAATTCATAATAAACCATTCTCTAACAGAGTGAAAAATGAAAGCTTGCAGAAATCTAGGAAAATAAAAGTCCTCCTTATTACAGTTTAATTAAACTTTATTTTGAAGCATGCGCGCTTAGCTGAAAAATATTTCTTAAGTTCATCAATGCAGCATAAGTAATTTTTCTTCCAGCAGATAGTATAGCAGTTTGAATGGCTTTATTCATACATAATAGGATCTTTACATATTACATAACCATAATCTATTATGTTAATTGGAAAACAGAATTGACTCAACTTTCAGATCACATTTTGGAAGCATCTTACCTTTTGGACAAATCTATGATTCCCCACTCCAGAAAAAGCATCACCAGGTGGCAGGGAAGTTGGCCAGTGTAATCTGACTTTTTCACTTTGGGACTATAGGAACAAACATATATATATATATATTTATTATCCTAGAATTTTGGATGTACCATGAAAACATTAAATAATTTGAAAAATAATTCTCAGTAATTGGCACATTATAGCTCTCCATCTTCCAAGTTAAGAACACAAAGCCTTGAACATAATTCCTGCATAATACCAAACAGCAATTCTCTTACTTTAATGTAAACAATTAAGAAAAAATATTAGTACAAAATAATTTATAAAAATAATAAAGGCAGGATTAAAAAACAAACAAACAAACAAATATGGTCCTATTCATTCTGAAGCCCATGAACTGTATACTGTAGATGATATTTACTACAGTATGTGTGTTCTAAAAGGGGCCATGATATAACATAGTAGAACTTCATCTGCTAATATTACCTGTTCTTCTATTTTGTCTTGACGATCTAGAGCAGCTTCAACAGCATCAAAGAATTCTTCTTCATTAATCAAACTGTTGGGACCTTCCTATAGCAAAAATCAATAGAAAGTAAATTCAATAGCAGGTGCAAAATTAAGACAGCTCAAAAGTATACTGCAAATCAGGGTGGATAAAAATCAATGATTTAATTTTTTTTAAAAAAATAGATTTTTTAAAATTTAAATTGGATTTTTTTAATTTAAATTGAATTTTTTTTTATTTTTATCAAATTTATTTTAATAAAATGCTTTTGGAGTAAACATCTATCTAAAGATAGTTTTCTATTTAAAATACATTAATAATTTAGTTTCTTCAGCATGAAATGGAGCTTAGTTATGTAGCATGAGGCTGAATATTATGCAATATTGGGACTCTCAGTGAGTCAACAGCGGGTCAGAGGAGGAACCGCTGTGGGACAAAGATGACAGTTGCTCTTTAAAAATTATGATTTAAACCCACTTGATATGAATCAAGCCTTTTTACTAGTGATTTAAAAATTAAAATTGACTTGATTTAAATCAAATCTACCCTGCTGCAAATAAAAACACTGCACCAGATTTCTTTGGATCTGCTTATATTATTATTTTTAGATACGTTATCAGTTTGAAAAGAATATGGGGCTTTATTATTTTGTAATAATATTAAACATGTCTGAATCAACATATAACTAGGAAACCATACTGTTTAGAGGAGAGAGAGAAAAAACAAATCAACTAATTATAAATAAAAACAGGTTCACTCTCTGAGTAGAAGACAAGAGGCCCACCATAAGTGAAATATAATAGAGAAGACAAAGCAGTAGAGACCTATTTATGGGACAGAAATTGTTTAAACTATAAAATCCTGTACACAATTGACATCCTTTGACTTATTACCTTATATAGGCAAACAGAAAAGAAGAACTGCCTAGAATTTGACAAGTAAATGTTACATAAATATAGAAATAAATACATCTATAAGTTTCAAAAATTAAAAAAACAGGGTATGATCCAGTCAAAACTAGAACTGGCCATATTACTTTCAATGAAATTACTAAAAATATGCTTAACTTTTATTTCTATAAAAATAGTTCAGCAATTATCTCTGAACAATGCACACTTGCCCTGACCATTTAGAAATATGATACATCTTTTATTTGTTAAATTTATTTGCCGTTCATCTCACCATGAGGTGACACTGGACAGCTTAAAATGCTAAAAATAAAACAATAACAATAATATATAAATAAAACATTATAAAATACAAATTATCAGCTATCAGTAAAATATGAGAAGGGAAGGAGTAGGATGAGCGGCTGTGGGGGGAGGAGTGGTATCTGTGATTAATCTATTGACGCCCTCCAGCATGATGTTCCCCCATTGGAGCCTCAGGTCAAGTAACAGAGCCAAGTCTTTCAAGCTCTTCTTGTAGAAGGTCTATCTCTTCAAGGGGGCAAAATGTTCTAAAGGGTATCAGTGATGGCAGAGAAGGCTCTTCTGGACCCTGCCAGGTGGAATTCCTTGGCCAATGGGGGTCTGCAGCATATCTCCTCTGCTGGCACCTGTGGGATTGCCCAATCCCAGTGGGATGAAATGGTTCCTCAAGGAATCTGAACCCGTGCCATGAATGGCTATTATCCTTGCCTGCAACAAGCACCTTTGCTCCTTTCATTTGGGATAACAAAGGCCATGAACAGCATTCAGCCCTAAAAGCATTCATCAAAATTTTCTTCTAGGGAAAACTTTTTCCCCTTTACCAGCTTACCCATGCAGGCATTAAATAAAGTCATGAAAGATATCAATAGTCTTTTCATATTTTCTATCTTTATATCTAGACTTCTTCTCTTAATGGAAGATATCTATCCATAAATAAAATGCATCAAGATGAGAAGGATTAAATGGAGATGATAAATAAACATGCAGATTTTCAAACCATGAAAATCTGGCTCAATGAATATCTAATATCCTACACAGTAGTAGGATACTTAGAACTGCAGAAAAAATAATCGCAACCAGCCTGCCTTCCACTGAGGTTCTGTATACTGCACAAGTCAGAAAGACAGCTGAGAAAATATCTGCAGATCTTTCACATCCTGGACATAATCTATTTCAACTTCTCCCCTCAGGACGGCACTTTACAGCATTGCATAAAAACTAGATACAAAGATGTTTTTTTCCCTGTGCCATCACTCTGCTGAACACTTAATTCCCACAGTAAAGTCTCATTCTCATCTTTTCTCATCTTTTCATTTTTCCTACTATCTTCTCCTATTTGTTTATGACTTATCAATTGTTGTTTGTAATTTATGATTAATGATTGTAACTATGATTATGAACTATAACCTATTTCTTGCTGTTTATATATACATTGTGAGCTTATGCACTGGAGACAAATTCCTTGTGCGTCCAATCATACTTGGCCAATAAATAATTCTATTCTATTCTGTTCTGTTCTGCACTGTTCTATTCTAATCCTAAAAAAACATGTTACAAGAAAGATAACCCAATCATTAATGAACAAAGTACAGATTTATTTTCTCTATACTTTTTGTTCCTTTCAATGTCACATTTATTTATTTATTTGTTAATTTTATTTGCAGCCTACCTCGTTGTGGGGCTACTCTAGGCAGTTTACCTAGCAGTAAAAACAATTAAAAGAACTGTAAACATAATAGTAGAAAAATGAAGCAATAAAATAAACAAATAAACAATGAAAATATGAGATTAAAATATAGATGGAGGGAAGCAGGGAATACAGGGAGAGAGGTGGGGTTTGTATCAATCTAATAGCCTCCTCCAGTGTGGTAATCCTTCATTGGGTCCTCAGCCAATTTGCAGAGCCAGATCTTCAGGCTCTTATGGAAGGATAGGAGGGCAGGGGCAGATGTCACCTGGGTGGGGGAGGAAATGTTCCAAAGCACCCACCCTTCTAGATCCCAACAGGCAATATTTTTTTTTACTGATGGAATCTGTGGTAGGCCCTCTCTGCCAGCATGAGTGGGGTGAATCTGATCTAGAAGGACAAAAGTATTTTTGGAGTTACAGAGCTGAATCTAATGGAGTTCATCATTTACAATACTCCTTTACATAATTTCATATTTTATCTTATTCAAGTTATTCATAATGTTACAAAACTGAAAGGTAAAATATATTGCTTTTCTAAGATTTCTTATAAACAGGATTGATAATTTGGAAGAGTAGTATACGTTTTAAATATACAACATTTAATACATAGAACACAATGAGAGCACTGGGGGCTCTTATTGCTTTTTCACTGTGTACCGAACTCTTGTTTCTGGATATTCTTAACCGAAGGTAAATAATGAACAAACCAATACAAGAATGGACCTTTGTTGCTCAATATTTAAGTACCTATTTGAATCTACCTTTAATGGTAGTATATAAGACCAGGCTTGGCTTTAAAATAGAAAACATGCAGATAAATGCATACCTCATAATCTGGTCCTCCAAAATGAGATTTTTTTTTTAGTTCTGTCATTGCATTTTTGTATGCTTCCTCTATTCGCCTCCTTTTTTCAACCTCCTACAAGAATATTAAAAAGAAACAATATGTTTTAGTCTTAAACAATTCAAAACTTTGTTAGACTTTTATAAGTTATTGCATCACACCATAAAGTATAATAGTAAGGTACACTCTCTAATTACAGTAAATGGAATTTACATAAGGAAATTAAAAAGGAACTTTTGCTTTGGGAATAATTAGTTTCAGTCTTTAGCTATCTAAAACTCTTAACTAAATAAAGATAATATAGCAATGAAAAACAAAGGAGAAAACCCAAAGAAATGTTATACATTTACTGCCTGTTATAAGGTATTCAGTGATTGCCCTTGCCCTCAACAGAAACCATCAACTGGGGAGGGTCCAAACTATCATTTATTAGTTCTAAAGTTAACAAGTTACAATGAGTCACTGTACCCAGAAAAGTCAAGAGCAAGACCACAAGGTCGCATAGCTCTTATACAGAATGTTGATTAAAGACAGTTTGAGTATCTGTATACATTAGCAGATCTCCCACCATTACAGATTCCCAGGAAGGAAACATAATAGTTTTGATATATTAGTTGAGCCAAAGATTTGTTAAAAGGCTGACCCTGAGTTTACAATGAGAGAAGCAGCGACATGGAGGCTCAGGGGCATATATATTTAAATGCTACCACTTTTAAAGTGTGACCTTTGCAATCAGTTAGTTGGAACCAGTCATAGATTGTCAAAATAATAAAACCACATACCTAAAAGTGCTACATGAGAGATACTACACAGAACATCCATATATAAAAGGAAAAAAAAACCATAAACCACATCTATATACCATATTTTTCAGAGTATAAGACGCACCTTTTTTCTCCCTAAAAGGGGGTGAAAATTTAGGTGCATCTTATACACCAAATGTAGCCCCGCCCCCCCACTGGGCCCCACCCTTAGGCCTCTGCCTCACAGCAGTTACCTCCTTGCAAACAAACAGCAAGAAAAAACAGCTCCTTTCAGCTTCAGCACAGCCTAATTAGCACAAGTTGATTGGATCGGCCTCCCGACTCAGCTGATTTGCTCTCAGCTGTTTTGCACAGGGCTCTGCTGCTTGCTGCAAAGAGATAAATTGCTGGAGAAGATTTTTTTTTCTTTGTGCTAATCAAGCTATGCTGAAAATGAAAATGAAAGTAAAGCAGGCTGTTTGCTGTTTGCTGCAACGAGGCAAAATTGCTAGAGGCAGAGGGAGATTTCTTTTTCTTCTTTTCCTCACCAAAAAAGGTAGGTGCGTCTTATACTCCAGTGAGTTTTATACTCCAAAAAATACGGTAAGTATGCATTCCATATGTATGTATAAGAATGCATCCCATTCCAACTTTTAGAATGAAGCTTTTCATTGTCACTGCTTTATGTTTGTATTTCTTTAGGGTGCAGAAATACAAACTCAATGCAGAGTACATGAAAAATTTCTTCAAACTATTTGTCAAGAGACAGGAACATAGAGGCAACAATTATACAGTAAATGTGGTTGAATTGTCAGGTGCAGCAAGCTTATCTATATATGTAGAGTTCAAGATAACTACTTTATTATATTCTGCGCATTATATAGCAATATCCCCAGACTGCTTGCCTTCTCTTGGTAACAGATAAGGTTTTATGGAGTTTAGGGTAGAGTCAGTTCTGGATCTCTTGCAGCTACATAAGGATTCAAAGCTATTTCCCCACTTGAGACCTTCTTTCTACTGGCTTGGTGTTTCCTAACATAAATGCTGTTTTTAGTCAATCTTGCGTCCCTTTCTGGATCGGGACTCGTTAAATACGGTCACTCATGCCCTCGTCACTTCCCGCCTGGACTACTGCAATGCTCTCTACATGGGGCTCCCCTTGAGGAGCACCCGGAGGCTCCAGCTGGTCCAGAATGCGGCCACGCGGGTGGTTATGGGAGCGACTTGGCGCTCCCATGTGACCCCCCTCCTGCGCGAGCTGCACTGGCTCCTGGTGGTCTTCCGGGTGCGCTTCAAGGTTTTGGTTACCACCTTTAGAGCGCTCCATGGCTTAGGACAGAGGTATCTACGAGACCACCTTCTGCCACCAGTAGCCTCTCACCGACCAGTACGCTCCCATAGAGAGGGACTCCTCAGGGTGCCGTCGGCCAAACAGTGTCGACTGGGGGCCCCCAGGGGGACAGCCTTCTCTGGGGGGCACCTGCCATCTGGAACGAGCTCCCCCGGAGATACGGAGGATCCCGGATCTGCGCACTTTCCGCCGTGCCATCAAAACATTTCTATTTCAGCAGGCCGGCCTGGCCTAACCTCTCTTTTAAATTGTTTTTAAAATTTTTAAAAAAATTTAAATTTTAAATTTGTCTTGAATTTGGGGTGTTTTAAATTTTGCTTTCTGGGCCAATTATTTAATTGTATTTTAATGGTTTTTTAACATTTGTATTATATGTATTTTATTTGGCTGTTCACCGCCCTGAGTCCTTCGGGAGTAGGGCGGTACACAAATTAAATAAATAAATAAATAAATAAATAAATAAATAAATAAATAAATAAATAAATCTAATATTATGGAATTCCTTCAACTCTACTTTTTCAATTACTCAAATTCCCAAGTAAAATATTCTTCAAAATCTTGTAACTAAATATATGATATTATGTATAATACAATTAAGTATTTGCAAGCCAGAGGTCATCAAAGCTTTTGGAAATAAGTCAATAAGTGAAAATATTCCAATGAGATATTAATTCTATTCCAATTATCAAAGGGTTGAGACGTGATATTCTTCCAATGGTTTGTTCATTGGTCTTTATTGGTATTTCTCTTTAGCCAGGTTCTTCCTACGTAAATCTTCCTACCTAAGATTTTTATGCAGCCCTAGTTCAGTGAAATCACAATCCACTAGTTTCTAGGCTTTTTTCTGGCAGCCAGCAAGCACCCTGCTGCCCATTGGGAGACTAAGGAGACTAAGATAGATCTATTTTGGACTTATTAGTCCTCATCAGTTAGCCACATCCTCATCCCATGTATCCTCCCTGTAATGGTACAGTATTTGTTTTCTTTTCTTTTCGTAGGTCTTTATGTGTATTTCTCTTTAGCCAGGTTCTTCCTATGTAAACCAAGATTTTTATGCAGCCCTAGTTCAGTGAAATAACAATCCACTAGTTTCTAGGCTTTTTTCTGGCAGCCCATTTCAGAACAAATTGACAATTTATTCATAACTTCAAAAGTCTCAGTATTTAACATTTCCTAAAGTAAACTGCCTAAGAAAAACAAAGATGGTGAGGCCTATAATGAACCAGAGACATGGCAGAATTCAGGAAAATATAATTCAAAAACAAAAATATTTCTGTCTGCATTAAGTTTCTTTAGACTCAATCACAACCAAAATAAAAAACAAATATTAAAGTACATTTCAGATTTACACAATCTAATCCAGAAATGAAAGTTATCCATATGCATTTATGTTTGAACTGCATATCCAACACAGCTCAGAGATTTTCCTTTGGTTCCACATAAGATTTCTGAAGCCTATGTTTTAATTCTATTTAAGTAAAAGTAGATGATTTGTGCATGGAAAACCAAAATGGGGCTTCCGGTTTGCTGCTGGCCGCCGCCAGACGTTCCTTTGGGATTGTCAGCTTCCATTGCCTGTATAGAGCCGCCGTTACAGCGGATGGCGGCTCGAAAAAACTCCGTTCCCAAGAGGAAACGGAGATAGAGCCGGCAGGGGTGGGTAGAACTCTCCGCAGTGTCCCAAAAGTTTTTTTTTTACTTTTGGGACGGAGCGGATGAGAAGCCCCATATCCCCTGCCACTGCTCCGGGCTTTGGGAGACCTCTGCCTATGCAGAGCCAGGCGTCAAGAGCAAGCCTGCGAATTCAACAGAATAATTAAAGAAATGACGAGCTGGACCCTTAATACTGAACTGCAAGTATTTCACCCTTCCAAAATCTATTTAAGAGAAAAGAGGAGAGGAAAAGAGGGAAAAAGAACCTTTTAAAATGGCGTCTGCTGTGGCTGGAGAAGGGCTAAAAGGGAAAGTCCTTCCGTTTCTCCTTACTACAATGTAGCGGAATAAATATCACTGGCTACATTTGTAGATAAAACCTCGCTCCTGTGCTGTTGATTGAAAAGAAGTTTTTTTTCCTCTTTTTAAGGGAAAGTCCTTTCGTTTTCTATTCTCTCTTTTTTGCTAAATCTTGTCTGTGTGGGAAATGGCATCGGGACTTACACAGCTGGACAAATGGGGGGGGGAACTTCCCCTCTCAAGAAATTACGCCAACAAATTTCAACTCTCCAGCGTCAGAAACCCGATTTTAATATATTAGAATTTATCCTTGAAGAGATTGTAAGAAGGGATGAGATTGTGAACCAGCAACTTGAAAAATTTAAGCAGGAAATTAAAGAAATTGGTGAATTGGTGAAATCAAAGTTTGACTTTTTGAATCAAAAGATTTTAAAAGCTACTAATGGTTTATCAGGCTTTCTGATTCGGGTGGATGCAAAGACTAAATTATTAGAGTCTAAAATGAAGGAAATTGAGGAGAATTTGGATGACATGACTCAAAAAATTAAAAAGGATTTGATAAACACTCAGGATAATAGCTCGGAAGACAAATCTAAAATGGAGACTGACCAAAAGATTGGTAATGAAGAAAATGTACAACAGAGGATTGAAAGAGAAGTTTTAATGATTCAATATAATTTTACAGAATATGCAATTAGACTGAGAGGTTTGCAGGAAAATAATAGAGATGATTTAAGGAAAATATCTTCTGAAATTCTGGCTGGGATCTTAAAGGTTCAACCTGATGAAGTGTATTGCAGGATTGATAGAATTTACAGAATAAACTCCTGGTTGGCAAAGCAAAGGCAATTGCCTAGAGATGTGGTGATCTATTTTACAGATAAAGAAATTAGGAATAATATTGTGCAGAACTCTTTTAATTCTACCTTGCAATTTCATGGAAGAAAGATTTGGATTTTTAAGGAGCTCCCGCCCAAGATGTTAATGGAGAGGAAGAAATTTGGCTTTCTAGTGACTGAATTAAAAAAAAGAAATATCCTATTCAGGTAGGACACCCCAGTTGGCCTAATATTGAGATATCAAGGAATAAGATATCAATTGCATACTGTTGAAAAAGCGGAAGATTTTTATCAAAAAATTTTAAAAATGAATTTAACACCTTTAGGCATAATACAGGATAAGCAAAAGGAGTTGGAAACAAAAGGAAAACATCAAATTACAGAGGTTGTGATGGATAAATTGTCTTTGGACTCCCTGGATACCCCAGCTGGACTGTCTATAAATAAGAGAGCAGTGTCATCCGACTCCAATGTGATGAACCATCAAGTCACAGACAAGTGCGCAAATCAATCAGTTGATATACAAGTGACAGAGAAGAAAGATGAGATGATAAAACTAACCCAACAAGAACATTACATAAAGCAGAATGAAAATCAACTAGCAGACACACAATTGGTAGGCAAGAAACGAGGATGGAAATTCAACCCGGAAAAGAAAAAGAAAAGAAATAGATCGCATAGAAACAGCAATTTCTAAACTATGCAACAGTGATGCCAGGGACTTTAAAAAATGAATGAATATTTGAAAAGATAGTGGAGGCGAACAATTGTTTGATACTATCCTGAGGATTGTGGCAGATCTCTGCAAGGCCATGGTTTTGGGATGTGAAAAGAGCCTCACTTTGTTGGATTTGAATCATCTAAAAATTTTTTTTTTTTTTTTTGGTAAATATATTATAACTATTTTGAGTTATAAGGCAGGAGAGTTTCGCCGGGGCATGCAGAAGATCTGGATGTTACTCAGTAGGATGATGGGAATTAATAATCCTGATGAATACCACAATTATACCATATGGATATAATTATAATTATAATGTCACTCGGGGGGTTGTTTTTGCTTTTATACAGATGCGAGGATATTTACTACTGATGGGGGCAGAAGATGACTGGAGATTTTGAACAAACTGTTGCACTAGCATGTTATTTTACCCTATTATGGGTGATGGATTTAACAATCTAGAGGAAAGACATCAAAGAAGATACTATATGGATTATAAATTTAAAGTTATTGTTTTTTCCTTTTTTACAAAATGGAATGCATATATAGATATGTGTATATCTTAGTAATGTGGGCAGTGGATTATATCTAGAATTGTACTGCATGATTTTGTAGGAATTGAAGGGTTGAAATAGGTTAGCTTACTGATTGATTAGTCTAAGAAAAAGGATTCTTAAGTCATATATTTAGGGGAGTGGAGGACTTAATAATTCAGTGGAAAGATACTAAAGAAGATATATTTTTTCTCTTTTTTTTTTCTTCTTTTTATAAAATGGGATGCATATATAGATATGTGTATATTTTAGTAAAGTGGGTAGTGGATTATATCTAGAATTGTATTGTACTGTATGATTTTAAGTCATATATTTAGAGGAGTGGAGGAATTGGACAGAATTGAATAAATGTTAAATTTGGATGCAGGGAGAAGGTCGATTTAAAATGTTATATTAATATATATAAAAGACTAAAGGTTAAATTGTAATAATACTCAATAAGCTTAACATGTTAAGGGTCAGTATTTCGAGAAGGGATTAAGGGAAAGGAAAGATATTATGTATGTAACTAGTTATGAAATAGCCTATTGTTGTGAAGAAGTCACAGGGGGGGTTGGGTGGAAAGGGTGGGTTAGGGAAGAGGGGGGGGGAAAAGGGGGAAAAAACTTGTATTTGAAAACTTTTTCAATTAAAAAAAAAAAAAAAAAGGAAAACCAAAATGGAATGTGCAACATTTGCTAACGTGTTAATGCAGATGAAGACATTTTCAGAGCTGTTGACCTTGTTATACATAACTGAATGTAAATACAGGTCAATACATGTGAAGTTTTTTAAAAATCACAATTTAATCCTTGCACAAGTTAAGAGCCTTACCTTATCCAACCTTTTCTGCCAACTCTCCTCACGTTTTACCATTAATTCAATACAATGGGAAAGTGTAGCAAGGATTCCAGCTGTTGTTGCTTTGAACGTTATAGCTTCACCTTTAAAATCTATACCATTTATTCCCTTGGGTGTAACATGTGGAAACACTAAAAAACAGATTATAGATATATCAGTACAAACCTTGGTTACTCAAATGAATGTTACCTGAAAAAATAGGCTGTGTGCCTATACACAGCAAAACATATGACAATTAAAGTTCATTTGGAGAATACATAGGGAAAATTCAGTAGGAGAAATGCCTTCTTCAAACTATATTCTTGTGTATTCTGTTTCTCAGTGCTTTAACTCTACTTTGAAAAAATGTGTGGGTGGCAGGAGTGTTAATATTCTTGTAACAATTGTAGTTTGGCAGCTCAAAGTGCGATTTAATTAAAACAGAACCACCTTAAAAGCTAGAAGATACAGCACTTAAAACCAATAATTAACATGCATTTGAATCTAATAATGAACTATAAAAGCAATTGAAAAATAATCAGGGCACGGTAATAATGTCCTAAAAAAATGGAAGGACATTATAATATACGGTACCTAAACAGATTAACTTTCCATAGTTACAGCTGATTTCAGTATTTCACTGCAACAGCCATTTGTTGCTAAGCTTGTTTGAATAAATGATCTATTTAAAAGTATATGAGGTAGAATGTTACAAAAATACATCAATATATATTAAGGATGGAAAAATGTATCATTCAAAACATGTTAGATGTTGTCATATTAAGACTGGGCCTCTCCATTTGCTAAGAGCTGAGATTTAATCAGTTAAGATCAATATATGCTACCGGTATACCTAAAACATTTATGTCAGATGTTTTTTAATAAAATATACATTTGTTTGTATAATCTAATTAATGAGTCAAGCCCATCCCAACTCCAAACCACCATATGTTTTCAGTTTCCTATTTGGCAAGAAAAGAAAGACCAAAAAAAAAAAAAAATGACTGACTGTATGGAAAAAAATCCAAAAATCTAGATTTTAAAATAAATTTTATTTTAAGTAAATTGTTATGGCAATAACAATGCATAATAGAGTTATATAACTTGGATTACAACTTGAAAATACAAAATATTTTAGCATAGCAAATAAGATATAAGAAATAAGATAAAAGTTAAAAAAAGTTCACTAATAAAAACAAAATGCAGTTAATAATTAAAACACTCCTGAAGGCTAGCAAAGAATATATCTAATGAATATCAAGGCATATTAAGAAAGTAGAATAATAAATGCATAAATGATATGAAGTATACTGCAGGTTTTCCATATACAGTGGCAGTACTATACTCTTACGGTATTATTAAAAACAGTTTTATCTTGAAGGCTGTTAATATAATATGTAGGTCAAATATAGCATTACTAGAAGAAATTACCTAGCTCAATATCATAATCAAAGTGAAAACTAAGCAGTATCAAAATGGAGTCTTCTGTCTCGTTAGTCTTATAAACTTTTTGAAACAAAATTCTGGCTTATGCTCTGAAGAAGCAGAAAGGGTATCAGGCAGACAGTTCTGTGAGAAAAATATTACATTTAAGATAGATCACCTCTAATAAGATCTTATATTTGGTAACCATAAAATTGGTGTCACTAATATAGGTAGAACATCTCTCTATAGGGAAATGGGAAAAAAAGGGGAAATATCTGAATAGCATTCTGAAACCAACTAGGCTCGTTGAACAGATATTGGTCAATAACTTCACAAAGTCCTCCTAGACTATTTGTGTCTGGTTTCTAGGCAGTCGTCAAGGTAGAAACTACATTACAATAATCTAATATGATGTAAGCATAGCATGAGTGACAATACCTCAGATGAACACTTATCAACAGCAGAAATAGCTAAGGCATCACCAATAAGAAATGTTTCTGAATATAAACACAATGTAGTTGCAGCCGTAGAGTATCAAGCATTCTACTTCTGTTCCAACACAGACTGCCACGCCTTAAGTTCTATTGTTTTATTTATGAAAGTATCAACATCATTGAAATCAAATTTTAAAAGTGTTATAAGCTGCCTTGAATAGAATTAATACTTAGGCTTTTTTTTAAACAAGACTTGTCCCTAAACTTATAAGAGTGTATATAACAGGGGGAAAAAGACTGAATAAAACATTCTGAAAGTAGCAAGTAAGAACAGGGTTACTAATTTTATAAAACTGCTAAATAGTTTCAGTAACTATTAGTTAAATGTATGCTTCGATCCTATATCCATTTACTTATGAGTGAATCTATCGAATTAAATAACAATTATCTGGTAAACATTAGATAGCATTGCAAGTTTCTATAGAAATGTTAATTTCTTTTAAAGCTTTATAATTTTAAGTAAAATGTCTTAAAATTATAAAATGCAAATTAGTATATTGCATATCTTCTGAGCATTTAAAATAAAATACATATTTAATTAAAATATATATGATTTTATGTTTGTTGGCATGTTTATCATACGATGTTAAATTACTTCATGATGTACTCATGAAGTACTCAAAGGATCATTAATTCAGCATTTCTATTATAATGTATTTAAGTATACCTACATTTTTCTTTACTTCCATTAGTACTATGCAAAAACTCTCCATCTGAACGTGTTGTAGGAAAATCATCTTCATCATCTTCTACCACTACAACAAAGAAATTGATCGATTACTAATATGCATAGCATAGAATCAGAAGATAGCAAAGAAATAATTTTATGTCAAATGTTGTGTCAGCTAGCTAGCACTTCTGTATTAGTAAACCATGAAAACATTTTATTAAATCAATACCCAAGCAAAATATAAATTCTATGCATCTTACTAAATATTCATACCTGCATACTTTTTATATACATCAAATAGGAAATTAATATTATTAAAAATTCAAATGCTAGAAGAAATAGTTTTAATTCAGCTTACTAATGGACAGGTGGGGAAGAGATGAATGTTACTGTGAAACACCAGTTAAGCAATAAAGCTAAAGGGATCTTTAATCATATCCCTTATTAGTATGCTGCTTTCATTTCATGACTTTATTTGCTATATGATTTCGATTTCCTACTGAAAATAAAAGCCTCTCCTGCCCAATCATCACAGACAGGAATTGACCTTGAAGGAAGAAGGCAAATCAGCACAACACCATGCCATCCAACCCCTCTGTGCTGATCCAGAAGGACACTATAGTTGATGGTATCAAAAGCTGCTGATAAGTCAAGTAGGAGAAGGATGGTTACACTACCCCATTCCACCCAAGGCATAGGTCATCCAAAAGCAGAATCAATGCTATTTCCATTCCATACCCAGATCTGAATCCTGGTTGAAAAGGATCCAGACCTCTGAAGCTATTATGTAACTATCTTTTCTATCACCTTCCCCAGAAAGGGAGAAGAGTCAATGGACAAAAGTTTTCTAATACCGTGGGATCCAGCTATGGAGGGAGCAAACAACTGTCCATTTAAGAAGCAAAGGAACAACCCCTTCACTCAAAGAACAAATAACCACCACCAGAATCCATTCACATGACACCCTGTGGGTCACATTAAGAACACTTGAGAGGCATTAATCTAAAAAAAACACGTGGCCAAGCTCACAGTCCTGAGGACTCTGTGCACTTCCTCTGATCCAACAGATTCAAACCATTCCCAGACAACCAGCAAGGCTCTTCTCTAGGCATCTCTCCTGGCCAGCATCCAACTGGGAATGAATTCCAGGGACTTTATCTGATAGATGCTACATAAATTCCCCTGCACACCCCCGTCAGAGGATCTCCACACCTCCCTTAGCCAGGTGGGCCTGTGTCACCTAAAACAGGGTTAAGGCATGACAATAAGGGCAGAAAAGTAGTGGAACTTCACTATCTGAATGTAGGTTTTAATAGCAACTCTAATTTATGTTCAGATGAGTCTGTCCTTTACTGAGCACCAGTGATGCTCTAGACACCTCGCATTCCATCAGGTCTTTCATAAACACGAGGAGTAATGAGATCCCTGAGAGGAGACAGGTCACATGGGCATGATCTGATCAAAGGCCTCAGCTGCCTTATTCCAATCAGCAACCAAGGCTTTGGATGGAACATGTAGCAGACCAATCGGGATAACACGCAGCTCCCTAGGAAACTGTTCTGGGTCCATTATAGTCACCATAGTTTTATAAGATCATATTACACCACCTAAAATGAATGTTAATTATTCATTCAATTATACCATTTTAGAGTGACGGAATCATTTAGTTTAAACATATTTAAATTAATACCTTTATCTCTCTGAAGTTCATCCTTGGAGACAGCATCGGCACAGGCATCAAAGTATTTCTGTAATGTATCAACTTGTCTGCACAATATATCTCTGAAGGTTTCCATTTCAGCAAGCTTCTCACGCAAACTGTGGCCCTTCTGAAAATTGTTAGTAAAATGTTCCATTATATTAACCCAAATATATGTTCATACTTTTAACAATGTGTTAATTCAGTACACATACACTATATATATATATATATATCGCTGATAAAGAAATAAAGGGAGACTAGTATAGATCTATTTCAAGCTATTTAGCTGTCATTAGCTAGCCATACCCTTACTTGGATTTGAACTTGGATTCGAGGCCAGGTGCCTCGATAGAAAAACACTATACATACACACACATACACACATACATCTTTTAACATTTGTATATTTAAGTTATTGAGATCATGTTCCTATCTGAGCATTTATTTTATATATCTTGTCTATTAATTCAATGACCATAAACATTTTGAAATGTCCTTTACATATGCAACCAAGTATTCGGGCTGGTATAACTGTTTAGGAACAGCACAAAAAACATACATTTGAGAGTTATATAGCATTGCCCTAAAGTAATGCCAGAGGAATTCAGAGATCTACAGTACTAAATCATGAGGCAATTCTTATTTAAAAATTGAAGTGTTCTTACCAAAGAGCCTCCCCGCCCCACCAAAACCCTTCAATCTTGTGCTTATGTGTCATTCCTCTAAGACAGCTAGCTTGGTCTAGACTCTAGTGGTTAAGGCACCAGGCTAGAAACTGGGAGACTGTGAATTCTAATCCAGCCTTAGGCATAAAAGCCAGTTGGGTAATTTTGGGCCAGTCATTCTTTTTTACCCGACTCACCTCACCAAGTTGTTATGAATAAAATAGGAGGAGGAAGGAGTATTAGATATGTTTAGTGCTTTGAGTTACATATAAAAATAATAAAAGCAGGAAATAAATAAATGACCAGCTTAACAAACCAAGCCATATGGGTCATATAGTTTTATTGTAATAGCTTCAGGTACAAAGTCTGAATGCACTTTCCTCTTCCCTCCCTGTATCTTTATGTGAACTAGAAGTTTTTCTAAGATATTTATTCAAATGAGTTTCTAGGAATGGGCTCGAGACCCTTTTCTGCTTTGGTAGCAGCTCTGTCTCCTGTCCTTCAAGGCCATTCCCTATTCCTTCTACATTAAGTGATATTCAGGTACATTGTTTTTGACCCCATGTATTTATGCCTATATGAGAAAATGTAGAACTCATCAATAAAACATACATTATTATCAAGGTATTTTCAGGATTTATTTACATACACAGTATGTATCATTGTTTTTCATATCTAACCTTGAATGAAGAGGTTGATGTTGCAGAGTACCCACTTGCTCCAGATACAAGGGATGCCATAGAGCCATGACGTCGCAAACTTGACTCCGATCCATAGCCAGATTCAGTCTAAAGTACAGATACATGCATTAGTAATGGAATAGAGGCAGACCTTCACTGAATGAATTACTCAGATTAGTAAGAAAACAGTGGACTAGAGAAAGGCATCCAGAATGTGTTCACGTGTGTGCGTATACAGAAACAGATACCATTTTAATACATACTACATGAAGACGCCATCACCTGAAAACTTAACTGGTTGCAAGAAAGGAAGGGAAAATATTATGAACTATTTCAGTCAAGCTTACTTCCAGAAATTATCTAATGAAAAACAAAGGGAAAAAATTTATTTATTAAATTCACTAACGCTAACTAAATACCAGGAAATATGGAAATAAATATTTCCTATTTTCTTTCCTCTCCCCCATCATGCAGCCCTTCATGCAGAATGTCACATTTTGGCTATCTGCCTTCTTAGGCTTTAGCTAAGCAAACTGCAGACACTTTAATAAACAAACAATGAGCCAGTTTGGTCTAGTAGTTAAGGCACCAGGCTAGAAACCAGGAGACCATGAGTTCAAATTCTGCTTTAGCCATGAAAGACAGGTAGATGACCTTGGGCCGGTTATTCCCTCTCAGTCCAACTCACCTCACAGAATTGTTGTTATGGGGAAAGCAGGAGGAGGAAGGAACGTTAGATATGTTTGTCACTTCAAATTATTTATAAAAATAATAAAGGCGAGATTTAAATTAAATAAAAAATAAACTGAGGTTATTCAGAACCTCAGTGACACCTGAACTCTGAATTTTAACTATAGAAAGTCCACAACTCAAATTTCTGAACTTTTATTAAATAATTTTCAAAGCCATTTGTCAGCCCAAATGCTCTGCAGGCTCTGTAATTTAATATAGCTAGGATGTTTTTTGAGTTCTTTTAATATATCTATATTGATTACTTACAAAAAGTTTTCCTTGAGAATATTTGGAAAAAGTAAAAAAATCAAAATTTGAGAAATGAGTGAGATACAGTATGTTGCTATATAATCTAAGTGTGCCATGATTTTAAAAACTAACAAAAGTATTATGGATATTATGAAGGGGAACAGCCAGGAAAAGGATGCAAAAAGAATGACATAGATAAATAAGAAGCCACTAATTCTTAAAAACTAGTTCTTTGAGTTAAATAAGAATATCATAAAAGTTTCACCAAGATAAAAATGCTGATATTTTTGTTCTTTATGGATAATAAGCAATTATGAGCCATTAAGTTGGTGTTGATTCTAAGAACCATAAAGACAGGATGATCTATCTGTCCCTAGTCCAACTCTTTAAGTATTGTCAGTTGCCTTCTCTAATATGAAGTTCAAAAGCATCAACACTCTTTCCATCCTGATTATTATTATTATTATTATTATTATTATTATTATTATTATTAGTTTTAAAAGTAAAACAATGGACATTGCTCAACGTCTCTGGTTTCTAACATTTACGTCAAAATCAAGTTAATAAGTAATCTATTCCTTGTTCTATATACAAATTTACATATCTCCTACTTCATTATATATCAAGTATACAATATTTTACTTCCTAACCAACTATGCATGTATTTAATAAACCAATATTACATTCACAATATACATTGATATATTAATATACATTGATATATACATTTCCAGACATTCGTTATCCCTTATTTTTGGCATTCTTCCTCTTATCTAACCAATTATAAAATATATTCCAGACTTCATAGTATTTTGATTCACTTTTGTCTTTGAGTTCTAAAGTAAGTCTGTCATCCTGCTTCTTCAATTCCCACTTTTATACATGGATAGGTGGAGACTATTTTCCAATAATTATCCAATAATAATTCTATTTTTTCAAACTGCACTGAAGAAATTTACCAGTGGCATTTTGTTCTGGTCCTGAATCAGACTCTTAAGTAATCATAAACATTAGAGTGTGCAGAAAATCAGGATTTAAGCAAGCAAATGACCCTTCTCCATACTGGAAAAGAAACTACTCTAGACATCTTTCTTTTCTCTTCTAAGTAGTTCCAAAAACTGACACAAAACAATAAACAAATTAAACTTGAACAGAACATGGATTCAGTTCCATATCAAATTAGCAGTTTTTTGTTGTTGTAGAGCCCTTAAGTATGCTTCTAGATTTCACAGTTTATAGTATGTTAGAACACAAATTAGTTCTACTGGAGAACTGCAGCAGTGATCACATTTATTTGCTAGAATGGGCACTTCTCTGGGGGCATGGTATCTGCACATTCTGAAATATGAAACTAACACAAATCAACAGCCCTGATTCTCAAACAAAGCTCAAGAGTGCCACCTAGAGTAGGTTTTCATTATGCTGGGATGCTTGACAATTTCTTCTCCCCATTTCATAGTCAAACTTAATTTCTTTTGCATAACAGTTTAGTTAGACATGTTTTAATGTGGCAGACACCATTAAGCAATTTCACATTATTTTTCTTAAAATAAAACACAATAAATTCAAATACTTTAAAATTACATTGGTAAAATATTAAAGATGAGTGTGTTGGAAGAAATGTCCATCTGGGTTCAGTTCCAAGTGGGAGAGAAAGACACTGGAAACATGGAAACTGTTTGGAAAGATAGTTTAATAGTGGACAGGACCACATGGTTTGAGGTCCTGGGCAATTAAGCACATGGGTGAGAGAGAGATTTATATCCTCTCTTGGGCCCCGCCTTGGAGCTTCCTGCTCCTGTTTAAGGGCAGGTATCCTGATTGGTTGTCAGACTCCCATGGGGCCATGCAGGGGTAACTTTGTAGTTGTCTTGAGTCCCAGGCTTGATTGAATCTTGTTGGGTGATGTGGTAATGAAGCTAATCCTATAATGTCCTGAGGGTGAAGGTCTTAATCCCATCATCCTGGAGCTGAAGTGTGGGTGGGGGGGTTGGGAGCTGCAGGGAGCTGCTTTGTCTTTAAAAACATGTTTCTCCTTTTCTCATCCAGGGAAATATAATATTCTGCCTTTTTAATATTTCCTAGAATATTTCATTCTTCTAGGAGATGGATGGATGCTAACTTTCTTACAAGTGTATCCATCAAATTGATAGAGTACAATTTGTACAAATAGAGTACAATCACTGACACATGCTTAGAGATTTAACAAGCTGAACCAGAACCTTTATGCTACTAGAAGATTATCTTGAATTAGATGAAGCATGATATGCACACTGAACAGAGAGGAGCAAAGGGCAAAATGTTGATAAAAAGCAGAAGACTCTGCCATAATGACTAAGCTGCAGAGCATAGGTCATTTGCAGAGGAGAGGAAATGCAGAAAGGGGGGGGGGGGGCTAACCACATATATGGTTAGCCATATATGGCCATTATGAGAAATTATTGAACAGGATTAGCAGGGAGGCAAGTAAAGGATTTTTGGGAATTTAACAAGGAAGAAAAAAAATAGCAAAGAACAGATCAGAAAGAAAAGATAATGGGTGGTATCAAAAGCAGAATATGAACCAAGGAAGGAGAAACAGAGCAGAGATTTTTTTTAAATTGGCAAGAAACTGTCATTTTAATCAAAGCAGTTTCAGTACTGCACATAAATAAACCAATTTTCTTGGATCTGCCAAAATTTAATTTTCTATCTCTATACGGTATTTCTATTCTCTTATCTTCCTACCTTTTAAACCTTAAGACTGCTAATTTTCTTCCTCTGAAGCAATTCTTTTTTCTTCCTCTGTAGTTTTAACATTTATGGTTCTAATTCCTTTAATTTACCTGTTTCTTCTTTTCTTTTACATTTGAATACTATTTCCGACATGTGCTTATGTCTGACTTTTCTGCTAGGAAATTCTTTAGTCTTATTACACTTTTAACATTAAAGTTTATTCTCTCCAGTGTTTTGAATCCAAATCCTGTATTCCTAAAGCAAGGATGGCTTATGTAACTTGGTTTCCTAGTTGTAGCCACAGCAGAATAGAAATGATAGTGCAGTGCACAACCAATTACACCATATGTCACAAAGTATGATAATAACACATGGGACATTGCTATCTCTACATGTAGCAGCAACATCAGGGAAAACAGTAACCATGATTGTTTTCTACCTTCTATTTCTTCCATTAGCCTAATGATCTTGCAACCTGTCATGAAATGTTTTGAAATGTTCCCTCCATTTTGTTTATTTCCAAACATATATTTATTCCTAGCTTTGCCATTTTGACAAATGCTATAACTTGAAGTTTTTTTCTGTTGAGACTTAGAACTGCAATTAAATGCCTTTAAAGAACAAGATAATTGGATAGCTAAGCCATAATAAATACACCTGTTCTTCCTTTTCATTTGTTTGTGACTGTAGTACCTTTCTGATCTATTTGAACTCTGAATCCTCAGTGGGTTTTTTTACTACACCCATTATATTTTACTGTTTCTCCCTCTTATTATCTGATGATACATTTCATCATCCTTTTAAAAAATTACTTTGAGTCTATCCCTTCATTTTCAAATTCTTCCATATCTTCCTTTCTATCCACACAGGTCTTTATTACATTTGAGCATACCATTACTCATTTTGTTTTTCCATCGCCTTTTTTATCCTTCATTTTAAATGGAGAGAGAGAGAGAGAGAAAGAGAGAGAGAGAAATAAAGCAGAACCCAAAGAGGTAATGCTTTTATTAAACCAAATGAAGTTTTACAGAAGTATTGCAAGTATTCAAATACAGTTCATCATATGCAAGATGGTTAAAAGCCATAAGAAAGGGACAAAAAACAATTGCTGGTCAGCTAGCTGTATCCAGATCACATTCATATAAGTGAATTATGTATTTAGCATTTATGTGTTTGTCACAAACAACAGAATTCTACTTATTCTATTTATGACACAGAACCACATCCAAACACAATCAACATTTTTTAGGAAAAAATAAAGTTTACAATTTTCTGTAACAATAGTAGCCACTAGATGGCGTCAACAAAAAGAATATGAAGCAATTCCTAGAGGTTACTATCGGTCAAAATCCAGCAGTAACCTTTATCCTGCCTCCATTACATTCCAGTAAGTCTACATTTAAATGTTTTCAAGACTTCCTAATTTAAATGATTGGTGGTTTACAAATGTTCTGACTTCAACAGCAAATCCTGAACTGTTTCAGGTTTTTAAAAATAAAATTATACAAGCTGCAACTCAGACAGGATAAGACTTTACCTGTAAAAACAGAATAGAATTACACATTAACACCAACCTGAAGGCTCTGGACAAATCTTAACTCTATCAAGAGATCAGCAATACAAAATGTAAACACTGGTTAATAACCTTATATGTAGAAAGACAAGAGAAGCAGAGCAAAGTCTACCCCAACCTTGTGTCCTCTGCGCATTCTGGGGCTGCACATCCCAAATTCATGGCTGAGAGCACTCAAATACAACAAAAATATTATGAAGAACCCCACTGACAATGGGTTTGTCAAGTGGGCACTTTATTTATTAATAAAATTATCCATCTCATCCGAAGTGACCCTTTATTATCATAAAGTTACACAAAAGTCTTGCCTGCATCCTTAAGTGCTAGCTTTAGTTACAAGCTAATGCTAACATTACCTAATGTCCTAAAAAGAAAAACAAGAAAGCCACCGAACAGTCATTTCAGTGGACTATACACACTCTCACTTCATAGCATTCCCCCTCCAACAATGTAGTGCTGGAAATAGCCAAACAAGGGGACAGTTAAAGTGGGCATAAGATATGCCTCTAGGCTTGCTGCTTCTTTGTATTCAAAGAATACTTTCACATTAACATTTGGTTTGATTCATAAGTCACAATGATCAGAATCCCAGGGGAAAAAAGACAGTTCGGCTCATGTTTTCCTATGCTATCAAGCTTCTTATAAAGCAGCCTTGTTCAGCAAAAATCAAACACAAGAAGTGAAGTGATATAATGGACCTATGTACCCTCCTCCCCAGACTAAGCACAGCAAAGGGACTGGACAAAGTTGGATTGTGGTCCAAATTGTCTTTTGGGAGGGAGACAGCACTCTCTGGATAGCAACCTATCTACTTTACAATGTGGTAAGCCAATCCTAATGCATTTTATGGGCTCATTCTACTAAGAGGAGTTCTGGGCTCCTGGCCCAACCCCTGCTCTGCTGGCACTTTAAAAACAGACAAATTTATTATTGTGTAAATTTTGTATATCTTCTATAGAACCTCTTTTTTTTTAAAAAAAAAGTATAGAACTTTAAAAATACAAAAAACTAGTAAGCAAAAAGTGCAGAGAGAGAAAAAGGAAAATAAAAAGGGGAAATATGTAAATGACTCTTTTCCCTTCTTCATGACAAGTATAATTTCAGTAATTTACCTTCTCTAACATTTCAACCTAAAATCTCTTTATACCATTACTTGTCTTTAATCTAAAAGCAAATACAGCCTCATCAATCTTAATCAGCAAAAGTAAGAGCTACCAGAAATAACTACATATATTTTCACATTAAACAAGTACATCAATTTCATATTCGTTTCATTTATCTTTATAGTAATTTATCTCTTTTTCAAAATACAGTCTCCCCTCTTCTTCCCATATCTTATCTTATATCTGTATACTATTAAATCTCTCCTGTCTAAAACCTTTAACTAGGTGAAACAGTGCATCATACAGCAACAATTTTTGAATTATGATACCTGAAATGCGTAAATTTATAAAATGTGTCCAAAATCTGAAACCAATCTCTCCAGTGGAACAGTAATTTGCTATATTTGTGACTGCTTTAGTGCTGCTGCAGTGTACTGCTGTGCCACTGCCCAAAGGTTTAGTAGGCTGATCCCATCCCTAGTCCTTTGAAAGGAAGGTGGGTAGACTGGTCCCTCCTTCCAGGGCTGGAGATCAGGTGCAGACTGATACCGCCCTTTTGAACTCATTTTTATAATAGGGGACAAGTTCTGAGTACATTGTTGCCAAATATCCTTGAATTCTTCCAGAATTAAAATACTTGTCTCCATTCTGAATTAGTGGGTAATTATAATCTTTAATTCCTTCTGGTTGTCTCTAGTAAGCAGCCTTCAAGGTCTCCTCTTATCATGCTTTTCCCTAAGCCACATTTTTTCAGGAAAAGATTTCTTACACTTAAATTCAAAATCTTCATATATTTTAATAGGATTTTAAAGAAACCACTTATTCTAATTATTCTAATTATTTCATAATCTTATTTTCAGTCTCTCTAGCCCCTTAGTCCATAATTTTTTTTTACAAAACCACTGTTCTATTTACCCTTATTTCCAAGTAACAAAGTTCTTAAACTTACATGAAACCTTTTTGTTGTTGTTGTTGAGGACTGAAGGAAAATCCAGTGTAATAAAAATGGTCCTTATGAAGGTTCTTAATATCCAAAAAAGCGATTTACAAGCCATTTCCCAAGAAAGTGATTAAGATAGGAAGTGGGCGTACCCAGTATCTCTTTGAAGACTTCGAACTGCAGCTTGGGCAAAGCTAACTCTCCCAGCTCCCAGAGCTCTAAAACCTGCCAGAGACCACTATTTTATGGTCTCATCATGGGGAACATCTGTTATGAAGCACTATGGGTGGTCCCAGATCCTCTCATTAATCTGGATTCATTCACTGGCTCCTCTTCCTGATGCAGGCATCAGCTCCCATCTTCAGTTCACTATGTTTCCCATAAAAGATCTAAAACAAATCCTTTTTGTGCACTTAAACAGATGCATTGAATATAATTCTAAGTGATCATTATATATAGTAAAGATATTTACTATACACAAGAAAAAGGAGGTAATTATTGAAGAGGTGAGAGATACCTCAAAAATATAAAATATATCCATTAGTTAATCATTAGTTACAAATGATACAGGCAATCTTGTGCTGAATACACTATATGTGGAATGAGAAGAAATTTTGACCACTGTTTAATCAGGCACAATTGTTTTATTTAAAAGGTTCAAATAGATTCCTAGTAATGCGTCAGTTTGTTGGCTACCTCATTAAAAGTTTGTACTATTCATGCAACTGCTACCTTGTAATTCAGTTCCATAATTGCAAGAATATACTTGAAGCATGCCCTTGCAATTACAATTCAAGGTTCAGCACTCAATGATATAAAACCACATGCCAGACAGAGAAACAGAGAATTTTAATATCTTTATTGTCATACAACAGCAAACCTGCTCAAGTTGTATGTTGACACAGAAAATTATTTTATTTTCAAACTTCTAATCTATTATCTTTTGAATAAGAATGTCAGTTACAGTATAACATACAGCACATACAATGTTATATAAATAAAAGTTAGATAACTAGAGTACATGCCAGGGTGGGCATGGCCAACGCAATGTCACTCATGTTGGGGGTGCCTGTGGTGGTCTGAATGCTCTGCCAGTGAAAACGGGCTCTCAAGCTCCATTTTCAGCTACAACGGCATCCTGCAACCTTCTGCCAGCAAAAATGGAGCTGGGGGGGGGGGGCTGCACATGGCCCTCGTGAGCTCTGTCTTCACTAGCAGAGGCACCATGGGCCAGTCCTTTGCTGTTTCCAGAGCGGCCCGCTGGCCAGATCTAACCCCCCTCAGGCTGGATCCGGCCCACAGGCTTTGAGTTTGACACCCCTGCTCTATGTGCTGAAATAATATTGTAAAACACCAAGATATTATTGCTTTCTCTTTTTTCTCAGAAAAGAAACAAATTTTGGAAAAGGTGATATAATTTTTAAATGATCCTTTATAAATATGAAATTGTTATTCTAAGAAAATAAAAGATTATGTAAACTGTGATATTACTAGCACAGGAAACAATGATTTTATATAAAAAGTGTTCAATGTAATAATATGAATATTTACAACAGAAGTAAAGCACTTCATAATTTATTTCCCCTCAATTCTCTGGGAAGAAAACAGAAAAGAGTATCTTTAAAAAAGAAGAGAATCCTCTTTTAGGAAGATGCTTTACAGCTGAACTTAAACAAGATTTGAAGTCTGTCTTCAAGACCAGATTCACTTCACTTTGCAATAACAGACAAACCTCAGATAACACCAATTTACGATAATTTAGCAAGACTTTATTTGGACAGTATGAACCTTGCTATCTAGATTAGGCTACTCTAATGCATTTTTTATGAAGTCTTTAATTATGATTCAAAAAATTCCAAATATTCTAAACTGTGGCTGTCTATATGCTGGGGTTATACCATTTGCCAGCCTAATATGAAGCCTTAATATTTTCAGCAGCTTTACTCAAAGGCCCATATCCATCAATATTAGCCTGCCCTGGTAGAGAGACAGAGAAAAAAGAAAAAAACTCTTTCTCAGTGTTTATTTTGTGTGCCTCCGTGAAAGCCACAAGGCACAGTTGTGGCTTTTTCAGTTGTGGTTTCCAAAGTGAAACTTGGCTTACTGAGTGAGTATTATAGACTTTTAAGTATGGAGTAAAAGTTTCTGTCATAAAATATAGCAGCATTTAGCTGACCTTGGCAGATCCAAAATAAGTCAAGCAGAATAAATACTTGGAAGTCTTTGAGCTATGGATAGACAACACTGGGAAGTCAAGACAATGGCAAACCACTTCCATATTTCTCCCAAGAAATGTTGAAAAATGTTGACATTGAGAATGACTAAAGATAAACTTTAACTTCACCTGTCTTCTTTAAAGGATTTTATTTGGTTGATTTATAATCTCAGGATGAGTTCAATTTTAATTTCACACATAGTTGTTAGTAATTCATTTTGGTATGACTATGAGCTTGAACTCTAATGCTTCAATGTAAATCTATATATATAAAACTGAAAACCACTCACGCCATAATCACGAAATCTCCAGAACTGTAAAGCCTACAAACTTGAAATTTGCCACATACATTCCTCTTGGCTTCTAGGTGCTCACTAAGAAAGGATTTTTTCAAAATGACCGTCAGAGCATTAGTATTTTCTATATTATTATTAACATGCTCTGATGCTAAGGAGTTCTACTCCTCCTCCCCACCTGAAAAGAAATCTGTTCCAAATGCAAAACACAAGCAGAGGAGAGAAGTTTCAGTTTCAGTTTTACTTTCACAGCAACCAGAGGATAGGATAGGGGAGGCCTCTGTGGGGCAAGCCTGAGGGAGAGAAGGGGATAGGATAGGGGAGGCCTCTGTGGGGCAAGCCTGAGGGAGAGAAAGGGATAGGATAGGGGAGGCCTCTGTGGGGCAAGCCTGAGGGAGAGAAGGGGATAGGATAGGGAGCCTTCTGTGGGGCAAGCCTGAGGGAAAGAAGAGGATAGGATAGGAGACGTTTCTGTAGGGCAAGGCTGAGGGAGAGAAGAGGGATAGGATAGGGTTCTGTGGGGCAAGGTTGAGGGAGAGAAGGGGAGAGGAGAGGAGAGAAGCTGATCGTAACTACTCATTAATTTTCATGCTGTAAATATCGATTTATCAAGCCCCATCACATAGTTTCGTAGCGAAGCATGGGTATCCAGCTAGTAACTGTATATTTTGTAAATTGCCCTGGGATTTGGGTGGTGGTGGTGGTGGTGGTGGTTGCTCCTCTGTTCTGGTCCTGTTAGACCTCTCAGCGGCTTTTGATACCATCGACCATGGTATCATGCTGCACCGGCTGGAAGAGTTGGGGGTGGGAGGCACCGTGTTATGGTGGTTCTCCTCCTTTCTCTCCAACCGGTCGCAGTTTGTGTTGGTAGGGGGGCAGAGGTCGATCTCGAGGCCTCTCATTTGTGGAGTGCCGCAGGGATCGGTCCTCTCGCCCCTTCTGTTCAACATTTATGTGAAGCCGCTGGGTGAGATCATCCGTGGCTTTGGGGTGAGATACCACCAGTATGCTGATGACACCCAGCACATCTCCACCCCAGGCCACCCCAACGATGCCCTTGAAGTGATGTCCCAGTGCCTGGAGGCTGTGCGGGTCTGGATGGGGAGAAACAGCTCAAGCTCAACCCTTCCAAGACTGAGTGGCTGTGGCTCCCGGCATCCCGATATAGTCAGTTGACTCCATCACTGACTATTGGGAGCGAGTCGTTGGCCCCCACAGAGAGGGCTCGCAATCTGGGAGTCCTCCTGGATATGCAGCTGTCTTTGGAGGAACATCTGACGTCTGTAACCAGGGGGACCTTTTGTCAGGTTCGCCTGATTCGCCAGTTGCGGCCCTTTCTTGATTGGGATTCCCTGTGCACAGTCACTCACGCCCTCGTCACCTCTCGCCTTGACTGCTGCAACGCTCTCTATATGGGGCTCCCCTTGAAGAGCACCCGGAGGCTCCAGCTGGTCCAGAACGCAGCAGCACGGGTAGTGACGGGAGCAGCATGGCGTTCCCATGTAACACCGCTCCTGCGCGAGCTGCACTGGCTCCCGGTGATCTTCCGGGTGCGCTTTAAGGTGCTGGTTATCACCTTCAAAGCGCTCCATGGCATAGGGCCTAGCTATCTTCGAGACCGCCTGCTGCTACCGACGACCTCCCATCGACCCGTGCGCTCCCACAGAGAGGGCCTCCTCGGGGTGCCATCAGCCAAACAGTGTAGGCTGGTGACCCCCAGGGGGAGGGCCTTCTCTGTGGGGGCACCTACCCTCTGGAATCAGCTCCCCCCAGAGATAAGGAGAATCCAGGACCTCAGTGCCTTCCGTTGTGCCCTTAAAACCCATTTTTTCAAGCAAGCCGGGCTGGCTTAAGAAGAAATTTTTAAATGTTTTTAAATGTTTTAAATGTTTTAAATTGGTAGTCAGTTTTAATTGGGCCAAATTTATATATCTTTTAATTGTTTTTTAATATTTGTCCTGCATGTTTTTTAATTCTGGCTGTACACCGCCCTGAGTCCTCAGGGAGAAGGGCGGTATAGAAATTCAATAATAAATAAATAAATAAATAAATAAGTAAATAAATAAGTAAATAAATAAGAAAATAAATAAATAAATAAATAAATAGAAAAGGTATGCATTCATAAATATCTGGAAAAATTGACACTAATATATCAAAATTGCAATTTACTAGCACAAGTAGCTTAACAAAAAAAAAAAAAAACCCACCTCTTTATATTTAAAGTTCCTGCGTACATTTACTTAAAAATATGAAGATGGAACTTGGGCTATTCAAGTTTGAGTACTGAAAAACAATTTTCCTTCAAAATTTGCTACATTACCTCTTTAAGCATCTCTCAGAAACAACCATGGTATCTTGAGATACTGGTCCCTTATGAGTAAGATGCAAAGATCAAGACACATTTTACTCATCTGCACTAAATGCCTATTTGCTTCTGGGATTATTTCAAAAGTGCTTGTTTTGTCTTTAAAACACTAATTTCTTATATTTTCTCCCATTCACTTGATCGCCCTAGTTCTTGCTCTATATTTTATATGAAATTTGTAAGGAGCAAATAAAAGAAAACTATCTGCTTTATGAAAATAAAGGAGAAACACATTATCAGGTAGGTCCAAAGTCTTGTTGGAATTCATTTGCATTTTAGAAAATCCCATTCCTTCTTGTGGAACATTCTGAATATATAGCCATGATGGCGAACCTATGGCACATGTGCCACAGGTGGCACACAGCGCCCTCTCATGGGCACGTGAGCCGTCGTCCCAATTCAGCTCTGCCATGCATGCGCGCACACCTCCCGTGGCTAACTGGTTGTTGGGTCTCTGCCACACATGTGTGGAGTGTGTGTGGAGGGGGCGCACATGTGCAGGGGGGGGAGGCAGGGTGCATGCGGGGGGCCATGTGTGCATGCACCGGGCGGGGTACATGCAGAGGGGTGGGATGAATGTGCAGGGGCCACACGCACATTGCATTTTGCGGGTTCGGGTACACGCTTGCGCTTTGGGCACTCGGTCCGGAAAAGGTTAGCCATCACTGCCCTATACCCATGATGATGAATCTATAGCACGCATGCCACAGGTGGCACATGTAGCCATATCAGTGGGCACACCAGCTCAGCTCTGGCACGCATGCATGCACAGGCCAGCTGATTTTCGGGCCTCCTGGGCTCACCAGAAGTAGGGAAACGGGCTGTTTCCTGCCTCTGGAGGGCCTGGCGGGGGGTGGGGGGAGGGAAGGCCTGTTTTCTTTTTTCACCTGGCTCCAGATCCTCTCTGCGTATCTATGGAGGGCAAAAACATTTTAAAAAATGTTATGATGTTTTGTGTCTATATTTTTCTTGACTGTACACCGCCTTGAGTCCTACGGGAGAAAGGCGGTATAGAAATATAATAAATTAATAAATTAATAAATTAATAAATTAATAAATTAATAAATACAGCCTTTCCCACTCCCTCGGAGGCCCTCCGGAGGCCTGAAATGGCCCATTTTCCAATTCCCGGTGGGACAGGAAGTGAAGTTTTTTTGCTGTCCCCAGCCTCTAGGGACTCCTAGACAGCAAAAAAAAAAAACCCACTTCCTGTCCCACTGGGAGTTGGGAAATGGGCCGTTTCAGGCCTCGAGAGGGCCTCCAAGGGAGTGGGAAAGGCTGTTTTCATCCTCCCCAGATACACAGAGAGGATCTGGAGCCAGGTGTGAAAAAAAACGGGCCTACCGGGCCATCACGTGCCAGGAGCGGGGGGGAGGGGGATTGTGCATGCATGCGCAGGGCGGAGCACATAGAATTATGGATGTGGGCACGCACACTAACCTCTCTTGCCCACCCACCCCGGCACACGATGGCAAAAAGGTTAGCCATCACTGCCCTAGACCATTTCAAATGATTGTCCAATCTCTTCTTAAAAACTTCCAGTGTTGGAACATTCACAACTTCTGGAGGCAAGTTGCTTCACTGATTGTTCTATCTGTCAGGAAATTTCTCCTTAGTTCTAAGTTGCTTCTCTCCTTGATTAGTTTCCACCCATTGCTTCCTGCCCTGCCCTGCCCTCAGATGCTTTGGAGAATAACTTGACTCCCCTCTTCTTTCTGGCAACCCCCGAGATATTGGAACACTACTATCATGTCACCCCTAGTCCTTTTCATTAAATTAGACATACCCAATTACAGCAACAACTCTTGATATATTTTAGCCTCCAGTCCCCTAATTGTTGCTCTTCTCTGCACTCTTTCTAGAGTCTTTTTTATATCGTGGCAACCAAAACTGGATGCAGTATTACAAGTGTGGTCTTACCAAGGCATTATAAAATAGTATTAATACTTCACATGATCTTGATTTTATCCCTCGTTAATGAACTGTGTTGGCTTTTTTGGCAGCTGTAGCACACTGCTGGCTCATATTTAAGTGATTGTCCACTAGGACTCCTAGATCCCTCTCACTATTATTGGGTCAGGTACCACATATACTGTACCTATGCATTTGGTTTATCTTGACTAACTTTTTTCACCATTGAATTTCATTTTGTTAGATAGCACACAATGTTCAAGTCTGTCAAGACCCTTCTGCATCTTGACCTTCTTAGATCCAGCACTTTTTAACCTGCAACCATGAGACTTAGGAAGTATGTATGTGCATGATTGTGTATCAATCAGATTATCTCTGAAAAAAGAGGCTTTATCCAAAACACATAAAATTCTAATTAAAGCTCACACTTCGTTACAATTTATTTTTTCCATCTACCAGCAATCCTTGACTTATGACTGGAATTTCTGTCGTAACTCATTGCGGTTGTATATGCTGGATCCAATTGTATGACAATTTCTACGGTGATTTTAAGCAAATCATGCAGTCTTTAAGCAAGTCTAGCTTCTTTAATGGCCTTTGTTGCCATTTTTTTGGTCAGGAATCAGCAAAAAAGGTAGCAAATTGTAATTATGTTAGCACAGGGGGCTGCAATCTCTAAGAAATGCAAGACGGCTGTCAAGCACTAAAATTCTGATCATGCAACCACAGGATTGATACAATGGTTCTAAGTCCAAGGAAATGTCATATATCAGTTGTAACTTTGTTTGAACCATTATTAAAGAGTCATATGTCAAGAATTACCCATATTATGTCATTTCCAAGAATTAGGGGCACTTAATCTATGGAATGATATTTCACAGAATATGTATTTTCTAATTTTATAACTGGCTAAAATGTCTCTTATTAAATATTTATTTGATCATTATTGATTTTGCTAGCTATAGTTTTATTCACTTTAAGATTATTTGTATTCTATTGCATATTATTTTACAAAGATTTGAGTGATACTGAGGCATCCTATAAGATCTCAAATAAAAGCAATCTAGGATATTTTTCCTGTAGAAATAGAAAAAGCTTGTTAAGTGAAAAAAGAGATTTTTCCATCTGTTACCTATAAAAGCATTTGAAAAATTTGCTCCTGGTCATTCAACCATCATACTGGTACAAGACAGTATTCAAACCCAAGTCAGAAGATTAGAACAATTAATCTTAAAGCTGATTATAAACATTTTTTTACCCTTACTCATACCAAGCTTTGCAAACTGTATTGTAGCCAAATATCACCCCTTATGCCAACATTCTTTTGAACTTTATGATTGGTGCAGACAAAAATTTAAGCTCCACTTGGTGGAGATAATAGCTTGTGTGTTTTCCATATTACCATACTAATTCCTTACAGCTTCCCATTATTTCATTAACATTTCTTCAATGCTTCTCAATGGCAAAATGTTAATAAAGGTAGTCCTTGGCTTCTGAACAGTCATTTAACAAACCTTCAAAATTAACATAGCCTTGAAAAAGCTGCTTACAGTGCTCTTCTGGCAACTGTAAAATGTCAGTTCCCCCCCTTCCCCCCTGCTTTTTTGGTGCTTGGTAACCAGCTCACATTTACGATTGATTGACAAGCTTCCCACAATCATGTAATTGCCATTTGCAATCTTCTCTGCCAGATTCTCCAAAAAGCCAATATGGAAGCTGACAAGGATGGTTGCAAGCGAAAGGGAACTGAAATCCTTTAGGGGGCTGCAAGAAAGAGCTGAAATCTTCAGGATTTCCACTCCATGCACAGAAGAGAGGGAAATCCTTTGGTAGGCTGCAGGAATTGTTCTGGCAGCTCCACAAAGAATTTTCCTGCAATCCACCAAAGGATTACTCATCCATACACAGAGGGGAGCATAAATCCTTTGGTGGGCTTCAGGAGCATTCAGAGTGAAAGGGCTATCTACCAGGAGGATTTCTGCTCTGTGCCTTTAGGTAGCTATTTTGCACTGTCTACTTAAGAAGTGCTGGGATTGCATTCATTGAGTAAAGCAGTCATGTGAGTGTCTTGCTTATTTACTGCTTCATCAACAACCAGTCCCAATTGTGGTCGCAAGTAAAGGACTGCCTGTATACCAACTTTTAATATATCTGTATTATTCATTTCAAAACCTTATGTTATAATGTTTCTGGTGACTGAGTAGTATAGCATTAGTTTTTATTCATACTGGATTACTCAAGTTGTTAATCAAAATTTAGAGCAGCCTTTCCTGATTTATTAACTTGTACACCCATTGGAACTACAATTCTCAGAATTAGCCACATGGGTTATAATTCTGGAAGTTACAGATTCAGCAAATATAGGTGGTGTTAGCCAGGAGATAGCTAATTCATCACTATAAGTTATTAATTTGAAAGAATAACAATCCATACCTTGTGCTGTTCAATTGCATCTATCCATTGCTGCCTATGATCTGGATCCTGAGCACGTAGATACCAAACACTATCGTTTACACTAATATCAAATCTGCATTCATCAAATTCATGAGGCTGTTGGACAAAAAAAAAAGATAATTAGGGGCACTAGAACTACATTTTAAGTAGATGAACCATGAACCTTTTAAATAAAGAATTTTATTTATCAACATATTCATTAGTCCCCATTATGATCTAACCCAGGCCTACCAAAATCTGTACAGGGGACAGGGCCACTGACAAATTAAAAATAATTGTAGGCCACAAAGAATAACTAGCCTGCCCATCAGTTGTTTGGTAGATTCTGGGGCAGTGACAGAACTGACAATGTTGATGAGCCTGGATGCACCGGGGAGGCTCAACAGCATATCTTTTGGGGTAATAGTGGCAATATTTGGCAGCAGCAGAGTTATTGAATTTTTAAAAAAATACTGAGAGGCCACATAAAACCTGTAAGCCTTACATTGTATAGACTTGATCTAACCAAAAAGTTTGAAAAAATGACTTTTTGAAATTAGGAAAGAAAAACATATGATGTAAACATACAACAAAGATCTGAAAAATAATTTGCAAACACTAGAACTTACAGGTTGAACTAAGAAGCATGCTTTTTAAATTGAAACATTGAGTTATATACAGTTTAAAAACAATACTTCCAAGACAGAAATGACAAACATTCCCAATAAGTATTTCCACAAAGATGGTCTTTGTGCATACTATGCACAGAAAATTGGATGCCAGAGTTTCTTCCTCTTCTGAAGACTAGGGAGAGGGGGGGGCAAACAGAAGGGCTTTGGAAGTTAGGTAAAGTCTCATGCATAGAGGCATTATATATTGTAACACCTGTATCTATCTCCTCTGAGAGCTAAAGGTGGATTACAATGGATATAGAAAGTCCATAGCCTCAAAATGTCAAGTCTTTGAGATGTAAAAAAAAATCAGATTAAGATAAATCACTTCAGAATTTTTTCTACCTTTAATATAAGATATAAGCTATACAGTGCAATTGTAAAACAAACTAAAATCTTTCAGGGGAAAATAACAAGCTTATAATAACATGGTTGCATAAATGTGCATTTCCTCTTCTAAGTAGAGATGTGGAAATAACCAATCACGTTCAAATTGATGTTAAATAGTTGTCAATACACACTTGCCATTATTAAAATGACTGTGATGAAGTCCATATAAAATTCAGCTGTTCTAGTAGGATTTGTCTGACATTACTCAGTTGCCTCTTAGAACAAAAGCCATGGTCTGCAAAGAGCTTACAAAATATCAAAGGGATCTTATTGTTCTAATGTATCAATCAGGAGAAGGGTACAAAAATATTTCCAAGGCATTGGATATACCATGGAACCCAGTGAAGACAGTCATCAACAGGTGGAAAAAAGATGGCACAACAGTGACATTACAAAGAATTACCAAGATCCCTCCAGAATTGATGACAAGAAGAAAACTGGTCTGAGAAACTGCCAAGGGGCCTACAACAATATTAAAAGAGCTGCAGAAATTTCTGGCAAGCATTGGTTGTGTACTACATGTGATATGTGCCCCATATTCTTTGTATGCCTGGGCTGTGGGGTCAGATGGCAAGATAGAAGCTTTTTATACAAAGAAAAACATCCATGCCAGCTACATTTCCCAAACCCTACATGGAGTCTGACAAGGGCATGTGGGAAAATGTGTTATGATCTGATGAGAGACCAAGATTTAACTTTTTGGCTGAATTCCAAAAAGTATGTTTGGTGGAAAAACAACATTGTACATCATCAAAAGTACATTATACCCAAAGCAAAGCATAGTGGGGGCAGCAGTATGTTTCAGGGCTGCTTTTCTTCAGCAGGAATTGCGGCTTTAGTCAAGGCGTAGGAATTATGAACAGTTTCAAATATCAGTAAATTTTGGCACAAAACCTTCAGGCCTCTGTTAAAATATTGAAGATGGAGAGGAATTTAAACATCACAATGACCCAAAGCAAATCAACAAAAGAATGGGTTCATGAGTAGTAGATCAAAGTTTTGGAACGGCTCCAAAAGGTGCTTCAAAGAAGTATTAGTTTAAGGGTGTGCACACTTACGCAATCATGTTATTTTTATTTTTTCCCCTTAAAAGATTTCAGTTTGCTTTTCAATTGAATTGTACAGCTTATATGTTATATTAAAGGTGGAAAAATATCTTTATGTCATATGTTGTGTAAATGTTTTATTTATGTTTTAATAAAGTTTATATATTTTTTTTTAAAAAAAGGTGGAAAAATATTTGAAGTGATTTATCTTGGTTTGATTTTTTTACTTCTCAAAGCCCTGGCATTTTAACAGGGTTGTATAGACTTTTTATATTGTATGCATGTGTGCGCAGACACACCATTCTGATAGCACATCTAAATATCTGCAAGTGCTGAGCACTAGTTTCAACTCCTGGCAGAAGGTTTGAACTCAATACAACAGCAGCTGATGAATCCCAATAAGGGGGCAAAACTGGAACTGTATAGAAATAACTAAAAGCATTCAAGCCAGAAATTTATACTAGGTTCTTGATTTGTAGATCTGTGTTGTGCTTGAATCAAAGTATTCATTATTTCTCTAAATGTGCCCTGCTTACTGATTTTGTTATTTTTGAACCATCTCTGTGTACCTGCTCATAGCTGTCACACACACGCACTTTTCCTGTCACATCTGA
Source organism: Arizona elegans (assembly GCA_022577455.1). Lineage (NCBI taxonomy): Eukaryota > Metazoa > Chordata > Lepidosauria > Squamata > Colubridae > Arizona > Arizona elegans. The sequence continues at coordinate 63,862,657 of JAKOOJ010000008.1, forward strand.
GGTAAATCTTCCTGAATCTTGGAAATATTAAGACAAATTTCTTAGCCTCATTTATTAAGATGAAGTTTCTTTGAATGATTTAAAGCACTTCTCCCCAGATTTTGCTCCACTTGGGCTAGGCTGCCATTTATGAGATAAGGTGTCAACTGATTCATCTATTACTCTTAACTATGTGTAGCTGATCACTCTACTGTCTACTAGGCTACATAGGCTGTTGACCATTTTCCCCACCTTTTCAAGTTAAACTTGTTATACAAAAGCAGGGTGGATAAAAATCAATGATTTTTTTAAAAAAATCAAAAAAATCAGATTTTTTTGATTTAAATCGGATTTTTTTGATTTTTATCGAATTTATTTTAATAAAAAAATTTGGGGTAAAAATCTATCGTAAGATAGTCTTCTATTTAAGATACATAAATAATTTAGTTTATTCAGCATGAAATGGAGCTTAGTTATGTAGCATGAGGCTGTATATTCTGCAACACTGGGACCATCGATGAGTCAACAGTGGGTCAAAGGAGTAGCAGAGATGACAGTTGCTCTTTAAAAATTATGATTTAAATCGAGTTGATTTAAATCAAGCCTTTCTACTAGTGATTTAAATCATGATTTAAATTGTGATTTAAATCAACTCGATTTAAATCAAATCCACCCTGTACAAAAGATAGCTTTAATGTGCTGAACACTTTATTGAAATAGCTGCATATTTAGGAAATACTATTAATAAACAAATTATAATCTATTAATGATTTTAGAATTCTAGGTGCTTTGAATATTCAAAAGGAAGCAATTTTATAGCTAATTTATAGAATGTATACATCTTAAGTTCAAATCTCACCAGGCTCAAGGTTGACTCAGCCTTCCATCCTTTCTAAGGTAGGTTAAATGAGGACCCAGTTTGTGGGGGCAATAAGCTGACTTTGTATAAATATACAAAAGTATGAAAGCTATTGCTTAACGCATTGTAAGCCGCCCTGAGTCTCCGGAGAAGGGCGGCATATAAATCAAATTTAAAAAAAAAACTACTGTAAATCTGTGCCTTTTCAGTAAAGAGAGGTAAAATTTAATATTCAATGTTAATATTCAATACGATTTTAAAACTTCCCTTCATAATTCTTTTGCTGCAAACCACTTAGAGAGGGCTGTAAAGCACTATGAAGCAGTACATAAGTCTAAGTGCTAGTGCTAGTGCTATTTCCTTTATCCTTCCCTCTCTGTTTACTAAAATAGCCAGAAAACAGAATTATGAGAACTGTATCATGTCTCTAAGGAGTCGGTTTTACACATCAATGTATGATACTCCATCAGTTATGAGGTAATTTCACAAAGGCTTTGAGTTGTTTCTTCGAGTTGTTTGAGTTGTTACAAGAATGGCTGCTTATTCTAACATTATGCAGACTAATGACTAGACTTTTAAAAAATGTAACCGCACAATTACAAATTACTGTGATCATACACCATGCTAATCTTTTGCTTTAACAATGGTTTGTTGAATGAGCCAAAAAAAAAGTGGTGAGACATGCGAACAAGCAACCCTGGTTTGTATGGACAAGTTTTGATTTGATCTGTTTCTTTTTTGCAGCTGCGATTTCCTTATATTTCTGTGGATTAGTTAGATATTCAGGTAAGATATACAAACAAAGTGAGAAACCACAGACAAAACCCCAGTTTCTATTTACACATCATACTGAAAACTTCTTTAGGATTTAACAGGCAGAGCTGGATTTAAGTTAAGGCTGAATAAATACTTGTCTAGGGTGCCAAAGCTTAGGGAGTGCCAATGCCAACCCTCCTTCTGAATCATTCCAAAAATGCAAATCTTCACAATGACAGGTGGTGGCTTACCAGTCAATGTAGCCTAGGGATGCCCTATACCTTGAGCCAGCATTGACAACACCTCACTGGTAATCACAGTTAATGGCCAGAATGAAGAAGGCAGTCCAAAATATATGAAGGGCACCAAATTAGATAGTCCTGGTTTGGTCTTTCAAATAATTGACAAATTATCTCCAGAATGAATTCTAAGCCTGTAAATATCGCAAAGAAATATGGGAAGGCACTTTAAAACTGGTTATACATGGTGGCTTTGCAGAAATTTTAAAATCAATTTTAATTTCTCTTCCAGTACAGTCCTACAAAACAATTATAATAATCATCCATTAATGTCTATTACCTGGCCCGTTTCTTTGATATGCTAGCCAAAGCTGGATAAAATTACTATTTTGGAATCTAACAGGAAGACCAAGGGTTTTCAAAACACCTAATTTTTCAAGGAGATTGCAACTTCGTTTAAAAACAGAATTATTCTCTATTCCTAGGTCAATCAATTTATTGACAAAAATATTTTCATCTTGCCTGGAAAAATCTTTATTTTCTATGTCCACCTGACTAATGATGCAAGGCACTAGTTCAGAACTCAGTCTCATTAACTGAGGAAGAAAGCTAGAAAAGAACTGTACAGCATCAGTACATTGATACCTGCAGAATTTCAGTGCTTCACAAAGATCTCTTCTTCAGTTGTTTCATATTTAATTTAAATTTTGCCTTGTAATATTCTCTAAGCTTTTAAATCATCGTTTATCAAAAGTTCCTAGCACTTTTAAAAATATTTTTTACTTTATTCAGAAAATTAAGATAAAATACAAACACCAAAAAAAGGAAAAATAAATTTTACAAAAACAAAACAAAGATAGACAAAACATTAGAAAAGAAAAAATGTGCACTAAATAAGACAAAAGGCAAAAACACATACTTATATTATCCCCTCTAGTTGAATATTGATAAATATATTGGAACAATATGAGTCCCCCCACTCCCTGGTGAAATGTATTAACTTCTTCCTCTATTTGCAACCAATTTGACCTGTCATCTATCTACTACATATAAAGGCAAAGTAGTTAACAGTTGAAACAAAAGCAAAGTTCTCTATTAACAATTTATTATTATATTTAATCTATGATTGTCTACAATGGTTTTTTAACTACCATAAATCACCACAATCATTATGTATGATCAGTCTGGGATCAAATAACCTCATTTGATTCTTAATAATAAAACTTCTGCTTGAGATTTTGGTTGAAAACATTTCCAGTAATTGTGTCTTATTCCCCAAAATCATAAACCTTTCCCCGAAAAATCCAGCCCAAATTGTTTTCCAGATAGAATAAATCCATTCCCCAATCACCATCAATCTTCTTAAGAAAGACCGGTTCATCACTAATTGATTCTGTTAACTCCAAATCTGTAAAATCCATATCCCCTTCAACCTTCTCCAATGAAACTGAAGTTTCCATATCATGATCCTTCTCCTTTAAATCTTTAAACAGCTATTTAGATTCCAATCCATCCAGTTCTGAGTTTGGTTTGGGTATACTTGCTTGTGTCTGGATATTCTCTTTAAGTTGATTTAAAACCCTTGTTATTTCATCAAACATTTTACCAAAGTTTTCAATTTGAACTTTGTAAGTTAAAAAGCATTCTTTTTTCCAAAGTCTTCCCAGAGGGCTTCATCTGGAAATTGGTACATTGTTTGCATTTTCAATTTAGCCCTGTAACTGGGCATTCATAACGAGACATAAACAGTTCCTTTCTAACAAAGTAGTATTGAGCTAATATTTCTCACAATAAAGGATGGAAAGAATTTCCATGAAGCATTAAAAAAATTGAACCAGAGGTTTTTTAAAAAAAAAAAAGTAAAGAAAATGCGAAATCCCTGTAGTGAAAATCCAATGCAAATGAAAATCCAAACAGGTCACTTCCACTACCCAGGAAATCTCTATTGACTTCCATATGGAGAAAGAGAAAGTAATTCAGAACAGCAGTGAAACAGTGAAAAACATTAAAGAATTCACATTAAAATCCATCAAGGGGTTAAAATTTCATTTCATTTCATTTCATTTTCATTTTATTAAATTTGTATACCGCCCTACTCCCGAAGGACTCAGGGCGGTGAACAGCCATAAAATAAAACATATAAATACAAAATTTAAAATGGAAATAAAACTAATTAAATAAATTTGGCTGAAACATTTTAAAACCCCAATAAATTAAAACCAAATTTAAAATTTAAAATTCCATTTAAAAAGAGGAAAAGTTTAGGTCAGGCCAGCTTGATGGAATAAGAACGTCTTAAACGCGCGACGGAAGGTACGCAGATCCGGAATCCTCCGTATCTCCGGGGGGAGCTCGTTCCAGATCGTAGGTGCCCCCACAGAGAAGGCTCTCCCCCTGGGGGCCGCCAGTCGACATTGTTTGGCCGACGGCACCCGGAGGAGCCCCTCTCTATGGGAGCGTACTGGTCGGTGGGAGGCTATTGGTGGCAGCAGGCGGTCCCGTAAATAGCCAGGTCCTAAGCCATGGAGCGCTCTGAAGGTGATAACCAAAACCTTGAAGCGCACTCGGAAGACCACCGGGAGCCAGTGCAGCTCGCGCAGGAGAGGCGTTACATGGGAGCGCCACGTCGCTCACATCACCACCCGCGCGGCCGCACTCTGCACCAGTTGGAGCCTCTGAGTGCTCCTCAAGGGGAGCCCCATGTAGAGAGCGTTACAATAGTCCAGACGGGATGTGACGAGGGCATGAGTGACCGTGCGTAATGAGTCCCGATCCAGAAAGGGACGCAACTGGCGAATCAGGCGGACCTGATGAAAAATCCTCCCGGTCACGGCCGTCAAGTGCTCTTCTAAAGACAGCCGTGAATCCAGGAGGACACCCAAGTTGCGAACCCTCTCCGTGGGGGCCAGTGCTTCGCCCCCAATAGTCAGCGATGGCACCAGCTGACTATATCGGGACGTCGGAAACCACAGCCACTCGGTCTTGGATGGGTTGAGCCTGAGCCTGTTTCTCCCCATCCAGATCCGTACGGCCTCCAGGCACCGGGACATCACTTCAAGGGCATCGTTGGGGTGGTCTGGGGTGGAGATGTACAGCTGGGTGTCGTCAGCGTACTGATGGTACTCCACCCCAAAACCACGGATGATCTCGCCCAGCGGCTTCACATAAATGTTGAACAGAAGGGGCGAGAGGACCGATCCTTGTGGCACCCCACATATAAGGGGCCTCGGGGTCGACCTCTGCCCCCCTGTCAACACAGACTGCGACCGGTCGGAGAGAAAAGAGGAGAACCACCGTAATACGGTGTCTCCCACCCCCAACTCTTCCAACCGGTGCAGCATGATACCATGGTCGATGGTATCAAAAGCCGCTGAGAGATCTAATAGGACCAGGACAGAGGAACAACCTCTGTCCCGAGCCCTCCAGAGATCATCCACCAACGCGACCAATGCCGTTTCCGTGCTGTACCCAGGCCTGAAACCCGACTGGAACGGATCTAGATACATCGTTTCATCCAGGTACTGAGGAAGCTGTCGTGCAACCACACTCTCAACAACCTTCGCCACAAAGCGAAGGTTGGAGACTGGACGATAGTTAGCCAATGTTGCCGGGTCCAGGGAAGGCTTCATAAATAAATTAGCCTTCAACCAGACAATTAATTTTAAAGAGAAAACTCAAGATAAAAAAGAAAATTCAAATAGTATAGCTAAAACCCAAATTTTAAAAAAATTAACAGCTGAGAGGAAAGACAGAGACACAAGTCTCTGACCATCCCTATCGGGAATTGCAATCCTCAAAATTCCTCTTCTCAGGAGGGTCCACAGTCATTAGTGGGTTATCTTGGTTGTTCCTAGCAGCTCCCATTCAGATCTAGAGGGCCAGCTGCCAAAGAACCCATTTTGGCAAATCAGTCAATACAAAATCCACCTGCTACTCAGGATGGCATCTTGGGGGGAATATGCCTCTAACACTTTTTTTTTTTTTTGAAATCCATAAAATTTGGAGAGTACTCCTTCATTTCAATATAGAACTATGTTTTGGAATGGTACTATATAAATGACATTAAAAAACCTTAAAACAACAAAACAGCATAACTGGCATGATGCCTGGTGAGATAAGTGCATGCATCCTTTTTTTAAAAAAGGTCTTTTTATGGAGTGCTACTGATTTATTTGCATGTAAATGTATGCAAATTTAAAACTCATTGCTCAATTAAAATGTCTTTAATCAGGTCATAGATCTATTTAAAACTAATAAACTTGCAGTGTATATTTATTTGTTCAAGACCAATAGCAATAGCACTTAGACTTATATACCGCTTCACCGTGCTTTACAGCCCTCTCTTTAAGTGGTTTACAGTCAGCCTATTGCCTCCAATAATCTGGGTCCTCATTTTACCGACTTCGGAAGGCTGGAAGGCTAAGTCAACCTTGAGCCTGTTGAGATTCGAACTGCCAAATTGCAGGCAGCCGGCAGTCTGCAGAAGTAGTCTGAAATACTGCATTCTAACCACTGTGCCACCATGGCTCATGATGATTTCATTTCTGCCTTTAAATAGTGTTAACTTTTAAAAATTAAACATAATGTTTAATTTTTAAATTAAACATGTTTAATTTTTAAATTAATAAATGTAATAAGAATTGAAAAATGCTTACTAGTCAATAAAATAATTATGAAAAATGTATTAAAATTATGTGGCTCAAATTAGAACCAATAACTTCTAAAACCAAAATTCTCATTCAGTGGATAATCTATAATTTTAATGCAAAGAACAGAGCAACATTTGAAATTTGTAACTTCATACATACAATGTATGAAGTTACAGCAGGCTATCATAGCAATAGCACTTAGACTTATATACCACTCCATAGTGCTTTATAGCATTCTCTGAACGGATTATAAATGTCAGCATTTGGCTGAGGGCAGTGTTAGCCTGTAATACTGCATTCTAATTATGGTTCCTGCTTATCATATAATGCTTACATGCCTCTATGTCTGATGAAAGTAGCAATTTACCCATGGAATAGAAATAATGGCAAGATATTATGCTATTTTCAAACATTCATAAAATACCAATGGGGTATATTTTTTCCAGAAAACCTGAGCGCATACAAATAAATCTGCCTAAGTTTTATTTATTTTATTTTATTAAATTTATCCAGCTGACTGACATGACTTTACATAACAGATAATAAACAATTAAAACAAATCTTAAATAATCTTTAAAACAAGTAACATACAAAAGTAAGTAAGGTTATAAGCACGTGAAATCATCCCTCCCCAGGCTGTGGAAAAACTGTCCTCCATGAAATAGGTCTCCATGGCACCCAAAATGTTATGGGTGTGTGTGTGTGTGCTGCCTTAATATATAATGCACATGGTTATAACTGTAAAACCTTGAGGCGCAGAACGTTATCATCTTATTCTGATTCTGTGAAATCATATAAGAAATATAGAAGACCTGTATATTGCAGTTATTGTCCTTTTCCTTGCCAATAAAAGAGCAGTTGATACTGCATCTTTATTCTCAAATTAGCCAGTTAGCAGATCAAGGAGGCAATCATAATGACAGAACAAAAACAGCTTTTATGTTATTATTGCTGTTCCCAAGGCAAGCCAGCAGTAGCATGTGAAGTAATCATCTGATCATTACACATAAATACTTCCTGATACATTAGCACAACCAAATAGCACCACCAATACTTCAATAACTGTTATGCTTCTATTGCCAAAACGTTAATCATCCCTCCCCACTTGATATTTTTATCAAGTGTCTCTTAAAACATACTGAAGATTTAAAACAAAAATCAGCCCTATTTAATACAAGTTTAAATGCCTTATGTTTTTTTAATGGTTGCATTTACAATTATAGCTTATTTGTTGCTTTAATTTTATAGTTTAAAAGAGACAAGTTGTCTCTTTAAATTGTAAAATACGTCTATAAACATCTTTTTTCCACATGTATATTTCAGAAACTTGATCTACATGAAAAAAATTATATGATCAGTTTAAAAATTATTACCACTTTGTCCAATGCGAGATTAAACCAATTTGTTGTTTCAAATATTATTGAGAAATATATTAAATATATCAGTGAGGAAGGCTAATCAAGCCTTAAGAAAACACTTACTGTGATGACAGCTTTACTCAGACAGATTGAGCCTCTGCAGCCATATTCCGTTTCATCTTCAGATTTGTAGTAACTTAGAGTGTTGTTTTTCAATACCACCCAGCGGTCCTGCCATCCATGGATGTAGTTGGTCCACTAAAAAGAATAAATATGTACTTTTGAATAAAGCAAAATAATGAGGATATTTTTATGTGGCACTATACTCAGACAATAGATTTTCTTATTTTCTTATATACTTTACTAAATTTAATTTTAATAAAATGAATCCTATTTATTCTAAAAGAATGTAACTGCCAGTGTTTAATATATTAAAAATAACAATTATAAATAATTGTAAAATATTCTTGAATCTTTAGAGAAAACTGAAAATCTTGTAAGAACTCTAAATAAATCAGATTCTGAAAGACTTATTTCCAAGAAATAATTAAAAATTACCAGTGATGGGTTGTACCTGGTTCGGACCGGTTTGCAGGAACCGGTAGTAAAACCGGCAGGAGGTCCTGCCCACCGTCCCGGATGTCATCATCAGTGATCTGCACATGCATGCGAGCAAAACAAGCGCATGTGCGCAATTCCATTGTAAACCGGTAGTAAAGGTAAGTAGAACCCACCCCTGAAAATCACCAACATTACTAAAAAGCTTTGCTTGAAGTTAAAACCCACCCCTCTCCTAGAAAAATGAATTATTTTAGGATATAAAATATTTTAGGATACTGAAGGGGTTTTTAAGGGGAGTTTTAATGGTTTTTAACATCTAATATTGATTTGTCTATTTTATTGTTGTGAGCCGCCCTGAGTCCTTTTCGGAGAGCGGGCAGCATATAAAATAGATTAGATAGATAGATAGATAGATAGATAGATAGATAGATAGATAGATAGATAGACAGACAGACAGACAGACTAAAAAGGCAGAATATTTCTCCTAAAAGGGAGGTAGAAACTCATTCCCCCCCACCTTTGTCAATGGGCCATTAAGACCTCAGCATCCCATCTGCAACATAAAGGACCCATCTAGCAAACGAAACTCGCCACATGGCACCTGGGAAGATTACATCAGCCAGCAAGGCTAGCTAAGTCCCCCATCCCCTGGGAGTCCAACAACCAATTAGGATACTCTTCCTGTGCCCCAGGAAGTTCAAAGCCCAGAGAGGGCATAAAACCCAGGAACTCTCAGCTCCTCTTCCCTTTTTCTGCTCAGGAACTCAAACCATGTGATCCTTTCCACCATTAAACCATCTTTCCAAGCAGTCTCCATGTTTCCAGTGTCTTTTTCCCCACTGAACTGAACCCAGAAAGACATTTCTTCCAACAGCTTCACAGCAATAACAACCCAGGTCTGCTGAATTTGACAATGAATTCCAGATAATTATATCACTACAGTAGTGACATTTTTACCTCATATACTGTATATTTCCATAAATTGGTTGGGGATCATAACATTTCTAATCCAACATTTGGATTAGAGCAGGTGTGTCAAACTCACATTGTCATGGCAGTGTCATGTGAGTTATTGGGACTTTTCCCCCCTTTGCTGGCCATGGGTGTAGCCAACGTGTGACGCATCTGGCCCATGGGCCAGGAGTTTGACAGCCCTGGATTAGAGTATCAGATTACAGAAGGATAAAAGAGGTTGTAGAAAAAATGGTTCTAAAAGTTTTTTTTTAAAAAAAGTTGGCCACGCCCACTCAGTCACATTACCCCCCCCAACCAAGCCATACTCACAGAACCGGTAGTAACAAATTTTACATTTCACCACTGTTCTTGTCTAAATATTAGAACAAAACTATACTATTAGTATGAGTACTTCCAGCACTATTGTTACCAACAGCAATATTAAAATAAATTTGTACATTACAATAAAAGGAATATTTTCAGTTTCCAGGAAGTGACTTCACAGGAATTTTGCAACTGAGTTTAGCAAGCAAATTTCTAATAAATATACACAAGTGAAGAATGGGTTCTTAGCTAAATTGAGAGCCTGTGAAAAGAAGAAAAAAAGAAAAGCCCTTCTAGTAGGGATGACTTAAGAAACAAACTTAAAGGTGAATATACATTATCTCAGAAGTTATGACTTATAATATTTGTGGTATACTTGTGTTGTTGCCTAAAAGTACCGTACTATCTATTGAAAGTGCAATCTTATAACAGAGCTTTAAAAAAATAAAAATTAGGGACAACTGGTTTTAGTTCATAAATGGCAAATATCATGCCAGGTTTGGCAATACGTTTCTATTCTTTAGATATTTAACTCAATACTCATGTGACTTGCTCACAGTGTCAACATAGCTAAATAAGTCAGTTTATTGCAGACAAAAGTCTTGCATAAACTGTAGACCGCATCCAATCCTAAAGATATGTCTGCTCCAGGATTTAAAGCACAGTTTTTTTCCTCTTTTTTCCATGGAAATTGAAATTCTCAGCAAGGAAAATTAAACAGTCTAGTCTCTAGTGGATGAAAACTGGAATCAGAAACACAAAGCATTCTACCCTATTAGAACTCAATATTAACTCTTGGTCTTTCTGAGAAAAAACAGACTTTGATTCTTCTAGAGAAAAAAATTATATTCTGCTGAACAGGAGACAAGAAAGTGAGCTTCTTAAAAACAGATAGGATACTGTGGTATTCTGCAACAAAGCAAGGATAAGGGCTGTGGAAATTGTTGGCTGCGGAAAAGGAGATGTACCGGCATCAGGACAATTAGCTCATGAAGTGTGGTATCTGTCTGGATCACAGAATAGGAATGTTCAAGAGTAATCAATTCCTCTGAACATTATTCCATCCCCCTAATCAATCTGTGAATAAATTACATTGCAAAATAACTGACACCACCATATCTCCATAACTATGAAGTCCAGAGAACCTGGAGACTTCCAATTCATGCAAGGTGAAAAACCGGTTGTGCAAAAGGTGTTGATAGGATATTTGGTTTTTGAGATTTAAGATCTGAGATTCTGTCCTACCTCTCTCGGGCTGGAGTCAATTGATAAACAATTTAAAGTAGAAAATTTATCAGGCAAAGAAATGGTACTGAATATGAGGAAATTCTATTTCATAAAGACCATACTTAATAGCTTAAGTGGAAAGTAGCTATCTGTCCAGCTAATGGGGAGATTCAATAGAAAAAACAAACACCAAGGTGCAGGTTAGGATATAAGTGGAAGGGGCAGTATCCATTATGTCTTTGATGTGGGAGGAGGTATGTGTGTCTTTTTCTTTAAGGCAGAAAGAAAACAAGACCCAATTCCCAGCCAGCAGCAGGACTGGATCTAATGAATTTAGACTGCATATTAAGGTCAGTGAAACTAGGGGATTGGAGGCTAAAACATATGAAGAATGGTATTTCTAGTTTAATGAAAAGAAGGATGGTGTGTGTGTGTGTGTGTGTGTGTGCCATGATAGCAGTGTTCCAATATCTAAGGGGCTGCCACAAAGAAGAGGGGGTCTCCATAGCATCTGAAGGCAGAAGCAGCAATGGATGGAAACTAATCAAGAAGAGAAGCAATTTAGAAATGAGAAAGTTCCTGGCAGAAAAATTAATCAGTGGAACGGAAATTGTGAGTGCTCTATCACTAGAGATTTTAAAGAAGAGATTGAACAATCACTTGTCTGAAATGGTATAGGCTTGGTCTCCTGCTTGAGCAGAGGATTGGACTAGAAAACCTCCATGGTCCCTTCCAACTCTGTAATTCGGTTATTTTATGGTTGAAATCTAGGCTGTGTGCACATGTTCTGATGTCTGAGAGATTAAGCAGTGTCCTGAGCTCATATTGATTGAAATTAAGCATCTTTCAAAAGCAACTCTTTTTTTCTTTTTCTATATTTAAGTCTTTGACCTTATTTTATGTAATGCATATAACATTTAAAATTCTGAATATACTAGTAGTACTCCTTCCAAGAAAATATTCTAGCCTATAGGAATCTTCAGAGACCCAAGCAAGTCCAATCTATGTGTGTTCACACACCCATTATAGGAATAATTTGGAAGTATCTAAGTACAAAGGAACATTCTGCTAATGTTCAGCAGAAAGGCAGGTTTTGTAGTCCAAGTCAAGGTTCACAGCAGCTTCACAGTAAGACTAAGCACCATATAAGTAAAGATCATATGGAATTCTAATTCTACTACCAGATTATACCTAGATGGAAATTTCATTGAGAATTGCCAGCTTCCACTTCAGCATAGTTGATACTGAACCACCCCGATTTCCAGAATGAGGTAGCCACTGAATAGACCTCCCTGTGCCCAATGCTTCTCTATAAACTGAGAACTCTCCTCTAACTTTCTGTTTTCTAACTATTCACACAGAGCTAGTAGTGTTTTCATAGCTGGTAGATGAACCTTCCGTTTAAGGACTGAATTATACACACCAGAAGAACTGGTTCGTAACACCATCTCACCTCTGTTGCAACACTTAGGGCTTCTATGTCTGACTGCCTGATTACTTTGTTTCAGTTCTTATCCACATCTGGAGTTAGATGAGGATAAGAAAGAAACAGGACAGTTATCTGGGTGATGGCCTGCTGGAATGAAGTGATGTATACTGAAAATAAATTTATCAAAATGTTATTGAAATATAGTGCATTGGATTAGGAGACCTTTAAAATTAATCTTGAGTAGGCTGGAGTTGTAAACCTTGGAAGTAAAAACCTTGAACAATACACAGAAACCCAATAATTTCTTTATCATCCTGAAATAATAAGTTTACATTATATGAAGAAATTTTGAATGAGTATTCAGAAAAATTTCTAAGCACTATGAGGGGCAACAATGCAACCATTTATAATGAGAAGGAGAGAAGTCCTCTTCAATGGATGTATGCAAGAATGTATGTTGTGCTGGACTATCTATTGTGAAAACTTTAATTTGGATTCTTGCCCAGAATAGGGTATATGATCCAATGACCTAAATATTCTACTATATATCTACTATATAGTAATATTTCCACATTATAAGAACTTTTTATGCTTCATTTGGGCACAGAATGCAGTCAGCTTTGATTAAATTATATGATCCCTTTTACATTAACTTGTACAGCATTCTGCAAGCTACATTATGGAATGCATAGCATATTCATATATAAGCATGTGATACATTTGACATTAATATTATTTCAATTATACTATAAACATTGTACTCATATAGTGATATACATGGCCACAGCTCCATAACCTTAACTGGATAATTCTTATAACATGCCAGACCTCAGCAGCACACACCATCAATTGGAAGCATGCATTCCAATTACTGTCTTAATTTTGCCTTTTGTTATTAAAGCCTCCACCGAGTAGACAGACTAGCCAATATTTTCTTAGTCAGATGCACAATCTAGTACTTATTTTATTTTTTGCAGTGATTTTCATACCCAACTTGGATAATTTTAGGTGCTTATGTTCTGACCATAGGGGGGTAAACTGTTCCACAATCAAGGAGCTATACAGAGAAAGTACATTTCCAGACATCAACCTCGTTATGAACTCCTTTGATTCTGAGGCTGGAGAATGAGCATACTAATAAAAGTGTTGGAAATGGGCTAAATGAGTTCTGCTTTTGCTGTTCAGCTGGTGTAGATTATCTCTTTGATCTTTCAAGGAGTGGATACTTGCAGCATTGTGTCCAATAGATTGTGTATGATGGGCAAATTCTGCCTGGAGGAGATAGATTCAGGGACACATGGTCTTTAATATCAATGCTTTGTTCTTGGCCATCTAACACTTTATAGTGACAAGTTAAATTTATGACACGCTCCATAAAATTATTTAAATGCTACAATATAGGAGCATTATCAATTCTTGATCATTTAAAGATAATTAATGTCAAGTTACAATTAGTTGAATCACAGTTCTTAACCAATACAATTGTTGCACTTTGTGCAAAACACTGAACTAGTTTCTTAGAAGTCATAAGAAAATGGTAACTGAAGAAAGCAAAGCCTCTTCCTTTTTCCGAAGGCCTTTTATGTTGGACTTTTGAGATTATAACCCTAAAGGCAAGAACTTTCTCTTTTAATCTAGGAAATTGTTTGGTTAGGAAAAAGTTTAGGAAAGTTCCTGTCTCTATTACATGTGGATGGTTCAGAAGGAAAATAATTTAGTTATTACTATTATTTATATGCAACTCAATTTCCAAAAGGCTCTGGACAGCTTTTTGGGACTGAAAACGTCTTAACTCTTTTAAAACTCCTTAGTCCAGGAAAACTACATGATATAGGAAGAGATTACTGTATTTGAGGGACCTCCTTCTCCCAAAAAGACTTGCCCACCCCACATGCCTCCACAGACAGGGCACACTGCATGTTCTTTTTTTAAAGTCTTGTCATCTTATGGGACATAGAAAGCGTATCTTTTCCATGATTGTCCCTGGAATAATGATCCTATACCCAATATATGACAGGTTCCAGCCCCAACATTCCTTGTCTTTGGGAAAGCACATAAGACCCCTGAATCTTCTCCCAAGTGTTAGGGGTTGGTTGAGTGGCAGTCCACTTCCGAGGTTTGTTTTGCCCTGTACTTGATTGCCATTTTACATTTTGGCTTTTGTATTTATATATTGTTTGTTGTAATTTCTGTTTATGTTGTAGATTGCTCAGTTTGGCAACGTTATATATCATGAAATAAATAAAATTATGTAAATATTTGGTGTCACAAACTAATATAACTTTGGATAAAGTTGCTATAAAGTGGTTAAGAGAGTTTAGAAGATTAAGAACTTTCCAGAAGTATCATTTCAGAATTTAATGACTATACCAAATAGATCATAACTGTATCTTCAAGGAAATATCATGAATGAATATTGGATGACAGAATTGTGAATTTGTATGAATTCTTTAAAATTTTATTAACAGATAAGTACATTTAATGCAATGAGAAGAACAGCCTGTAAATATGTGTAAATATTGATCTGAACTAAAAAGAAAAGGCACCATTCTATATTATTCATTCTGAATTATCTGCTCTGAACTTATTAAAAGGCAAACAAAAGTATTAATAAAAATATGGAAGGCAACATGGATAGATAAGGCATTGGAATACATACTGCAGTTCTTTCCATCCATTCTTTACAACTGCAGTCAAACCAAGCAGGTAGAAAGAGCAACAACTATGATAAGGCACATTTAAAATGTCATACTGATTTTGTCCACTTTTTAAAATTCTACCTGTTCTTATGAGCTTAAGATGTTATGCTGATTATTTTTTATTTTATCCTTCAACCAACAACTTGTGAAGTAAGATTGAGATGAATGGCTTAAAGTAACTTGGAGAACTCCAACACCAAGTGTGGACTTCAAACCGAGTTTCCTTGATCCCAGCCTAGTACATCATTCTTGTGTAAAGCCAGTTACACATTTCTAAGGACCATCTACAGTAAAATGCTACAATCTAATGAATAAACTTCTTAGCTTTTACTTGAGGTTTTTGAGCTCTTATAACAAAGGCATTCCCTTAGATTTTTCTAATAGATCAGCAGTGCTCCCTCTATTCACTGTTACAAAATACCAAACTATATCTGAAAGAGAGCTTGTTTGCATTTTTAAGAATATTTGAAGGAAACACAGAGTTATTAGCAAATAATTGCGCTAGCTAGATTTTGTTTGTACCAATGCAATTCACAAGCCAGAATTTCTAAAAATACACTGTTTCCTAAACTATTTGCTACACTTTTAAAATAGGCAATTTCAGAGTTGCAACATTTTCTCCCTAGGATGACTTTCAGAAAATTTGTAAGATTTCCTTTAAACTATGCTCAACATCAAAGAGAGCAGAGACACTGAAATCTGAAAGGAAGAGCTACTTCTACTACTACTTCTACTATCTTCCAACCAGCCTTTTTTATGACACTATTTGATGCTTTGCCCAAAGGGTCACAGAACTCTTGTCTGATATTGCCACAATCTGTTATTAAAATTGCAAATATACACAATTTTTCTTCCCCTTATTAAAACAAAAATAGAAAGGAATCTTGGGATTTTTTGTTTCAGGGGACAACAATGAAGTTAGCTTTTCCTTCATGCATATACCAAGAAATATAACCTGAGCCATCCTCAACAAAGAGGGTCACTAAAATATTTACTCATCCAAGCAATGGTTACAAATGTGGTCTGCAACAGTACTCTACCAGGCACTTGCAAAGAGACTGGATGGATGAGAAAAATTCTTCCTTGTAACACAAGAAAAAAACAAACAAAAGGAGACCTTTTAGCAAGCCTTTCAAGCAAAAATAAATAAATAAATAAATAAATAAATAAAAAAATCCCGTAGCCATCAAGGGATAAGTGATATTTCAGCGAATGCATCGTTTGGGAGACAAGCAGCAGCCCCTCCTCGGATAAAAAAAATCATCAGCGTCTTTTTTTCCGACTGCGGCGACGAAGCGCTTCATCCCAATATATACTTGCATTATTATACATATTTTACACACACCCCGGGCTCCGGAGGTGGGTGGCGGAGGAAACGTGCGGGGACCACCCGTTGACTAGGAAGCCAGTCCGACAGCAGGCCGGCGCCGCCCCCGGGCGGTGGGCACCCGCGAGGTGACTCAACGTCAGGCTCTCTCCATTGCTTCTTTCGCGGAAGACAAGAGCGTGACGGTGCCACCCTTCCGCCCTGGCCCCCAAATGCCTTCACAACCCCCCCCCAACCACAACCACGGAGGGGGAGGGCGGCCGAGAGAAACTGCCCCCCCCTCCGCAGCAGCTCAGGTAAGGCAAAGTGGAGCTTCCTAAGGCAGAGTCCAAGCTGAGCCCGAAAGCCAAAGCGGCGGGGAAAGGAAACGAAGGGACTTTTTTTTAAGAAAATAAATAAAATAATAATAATTATTATTATTATTACCTTGCTGAGGATTCCACAGAGCTCAACAGGCGCCCCCGACTCTGTCTCGGGATCTTCTTCTGAGCCGGAGGAATGCCAGCTTTGGTTGTCCGACATGGAGGCACTTCCCTCTCTGCTCTTACGCCGAAACGCCGAGACCACCGGAGCTGGTTCTCTACCTGGATTTAAGACGCTTCGCTGCTCCGGAGCCGCTACTGTTGCTACGTCGCCCCACCAGCCTAAGCCACCTTCAGAGCCCTTCCGTCCGTCTGTCCCCTTCTGGCCACCGCCGGCAACAGCAGCTCGCCGAGATCCCCCACACCCTTCCGCGCACGCCGGTAGCCCTGACCATGAGAAGCAAGCCTTTCAGCGGAGCCAAAGCGCGCGTCTTCGCCGCCTCCGCTCAGATCAACCTTGTGACGGCGGTTGTTCGAACTAGTACTACTACCTCCGCCGCCATCTTTCTCGCCATCCCCCCCCCTCCCTTTTTTTTTTTTTTTTTTTTTTTTTTTTTGCCAAGCCCTTTTAACGCTTCTCACCAGACGGAGTAAGTCGTTAGAACGAGAGCATGCTGGGAGTTGTAGTCAAACGACTGAAGGTGTTTGGCGGCGCACCGCCTCCTGGGAAAGCGGGTGGGGCGGCGGGCGTTAATCGTTCCCCCTTAAATTCTCTGGTTGTTGTATTGGTTTTGCTTCCGCAAAGTACCGGTGTCGCTTTTTTTCTTTCTCTCTCTTTTTTTTTTTGAAAACACAATTGGTCGCCATCTTGGTGCGACTTAATTATTGCGGAAACGGGGGCTGGTGAAGCTTCTTGGGACTGAGGTGTGTTGGGGAGTTTATGGCTCCGTGATATGTCAAAACTGGTTTTGTGGGAGATTTTTTTCCCCCTTCTTTGCATGGGTTTTAGATTTCCCCTACTACGCCATCCTTATAGATGGGATGATTTACACGCTTTAATATACACCATTAAAGCGAAGGAAAGACAGTGAGAGTTTTTTGTTTTTCGTAGGTGAAACAGCTACTTGATAAATTACTTGGTTGGAAGCATTGTAGATTTCCTGGGAATATATGAAATGGGGAGGAGAAAAAAAGCTACATGTGTTGCTAGCTCCAAGCAGAAGGAGTCGAAATTGCAACGTAATGCGAATTTACTCAAGAGGGAAAAAGTTCGTTTGAACTTAACAGGGCTTCTAAAACATCTGAAATCTATAAAAGATCATGTTACCCTAGCTATACTGTGAGGCACAGAAGCTGATTTAGGGTTCATGTGTTGATCCTGTGGCTGCTTTTCTGTGTATGGACGTTTTGGCTTGGACGAGACAAGGTTGAACATACTTCAGATTATAGAATTAGTTTAAACTAGACAGATTCATAAAATGGAATCTTGTAGAAACACTGTACGTTTAGAATGGAAACCTAGTTCTTTCACCCCAACGCTGTCCTCATTACTGTAAGTTCTTATTTTGGTAATATAAATTTGGTTCCTGTTATTAAATAGAAATCAAAAATCCTTTTGATCTACAGTTTAAGATTCTACTGGCAACTTTGGCGCAGAGCACAGATGGTTAATGGAGAGTAACGATACATAATGCCTCTTGTTGCAGTAGCTCTCTTTTCACAAATACTTTGTCATCAGTGTGTTACGGATAAAGCACAAGGCTTATCTGACTGGTACTGCCAGGCACAACATCCGAAACTTACTGCAATGAAATTACAACCCTTGTGAAATATGATGTGAAAATCTAAGCTATTTTTCCCCCCTCCAAATCTTGTTGGGCTTGTTAGAGCCAAATAAAAGTACTCTGAAGACCTCCGATTCTCAGCCGAGGCCTGAATTCAATCAGTATGTATGCCTCCTAAAAACACAGGCAATTCTAGGCAGTTTATATTAGTTTAAGATAATAAAAATGAGCAAACTGTAAATAAGACTAACAATACATTGGGGGAAAAAAATAGAACACAGCTTGGTCATGGTCATAAAAATGATCTATTACCAAGGAGTGAATCATAACTCATGCCTCAGGCCTGTTGAAAAATTTTAAAGATTTGCAAAAGCACAATACAGCTGAGGCTGTATAGCTATGTAGCCACAGAGCCTGTGAAAAAAATTCCAGAGAGATACTTTTCAGAATTCATTGGTGGTTAAGTACAGATTGTTCTCAATTTACAACACTTCATTTAGTGACTGTTCAAAGTTACAAATTACAATGGCACTGAAAAAAGTGATTTATAACATTTTTTCACATGACGATTGCAGGTTCCCCATGATCACATGATCAAAATTTAGATGCTTGGCAACTGGTTCATATGATTACAGTATCATAAATTGCAGTATCTTGGTGTCATGTGGTCACATTTTGTGATCTGACAATGAAAGTCAAATGGGGAAGCTAGATTCACTTAACCATGTTACTAACTTAACAACTACAGTGATTCACTTAGTAAGGTTGTAAAATGAAAAAAAAACACTAACAGCGGTCTCTCTTAGCAACAGAAAATATGGCTCAATTGTCATAAGCTGAGGACTATTTGTAAATCATCTCCTTGAAGTGTTGATGCAACATTATTTAAAGGATTCATTGGCTGATTCAAAAGAAATTGCATGTATATGCAGCAGCTTTGCTGCAAATCCTAATGGAAGGTCTGTACAAATAACAAAAAATATCCTTCAAAGTAGCTGGTTGCTACTTAGTATATGGTTGCTTTAAGATTTCAGGAGGTGGGGGGTTCAATCAATTAGTATGCTTTGTGAAGTAGATCCTTTGAATGCTTCCCACAGCCATACCATACCATATATGAGTAGTTTTAGTAAATCCCCAGGCTGCGGACTGGCACTGGTTTACAGCTTGCCAGGAACTGGGCCATGGAAGTGAATGAAGCCCCATCTGTGCATGTGCAGGATCCAGACACACACACATCCCCATGGAAAAACTGCCCTCCATAGAACTGGTTCCTGGTGCTGAAAAAGTTGGAGCGGGCACTGAATTTGACCATGACCATTACAGACAGGTGGCCATAGCTGAAAATGGAGGGTAGGAACTATATCAGCTCTTGATCTCATTCCAGCAAGGTAGTTCTTATTTATATGTTTTTTTAAAAATGAAAATGTCTTGTTTTAGGAAGGAGAACTAATGTGATGTGGTTTGAGTACAGATTCTGAGGGAGTAAATATCAATTATATTTTTTGTGCTTTTGCAATTATCTTCAATCATTTTTATCCCTTGCAACATCTTATCCTTTTCCTTCTCTTTTTCTTCCTTATTGATCTCGGTTTTGTCCGTGCTTCAGCAGTTGCCTAAAATATCCATTCTGTGCCTGGCTGCATTTGATAAACCTCTTAAAGATATTGGCAAGTTGGTTCGAAAGTGTTCATTCCTGCCTTTAGGGAATTGGTGAGGTAGGTAGAAAACAAGTTGGATGAGTTAAATTAAGTTTCAGGAGATGGTGCAGTTTCTCTGAAAACTGCAATCCATCATGGAACAATGCTTCAATAGCTTTGGCCACAAAGAAAAAATATTTTCAACTGCAGCAATATTGTGTATGTTAGGGTTTCAAAGTCAATAGCATTAGTTTCGGTTAACATGCTTAAAAGATTACGTAGGATGAAATCTGTATACTTTATGTTTCTATTATATTTGAAATGTTCTTATCTACTGTGTAACTGCAAATAAATATTATAGAAGACTTAATATAATTAGCCAGCAGTCTCCAATGCCATTGATCGTGATATTTTTCTGGGCCATTTCAGGAATTGAGAGTAGAAAATATAGCACTAGACTGGAGCTGGTTCTGCCTCAGGACTCTTCCCCTGTCCCCACTCTTATTTAATATCTACATGAAGCTGCTAGATAAAATAATCAGATGACATGGCTGCAATAGCAGATCATTGATGATAGCCAGTTGTATTCCCCTAGGCCAAAAATGTGATGCCACTAGGACCTTTCCCGGTGCCCAGAGACTATGGAGGTTTGGATAGGAGAGAATAGCTTTAATTCAACCATGGCAAGACTAGTTAGTGGCTCTGGGTTTTAAGGTCACCTGGTTCTGAAGATTTTGATGGTCACTGAGTATAATAAAGCTTTTGTTTTGATTTGGAGATTCTCTATTGTTAACTCTGCCTGAGTACTGGTAGTCCTCGAGTTACAATCACAATTGAGCCCAATGTTTCTGTTAAGTGAGTTTTGCTCCATTTTATGACCTTTCTTGCCACAGTTCTTAAGTGAATCACTGCAGTTGATAAATTAGTAACCTGGTTGTTAAGTGAAGCTGACTTTCAGATTGACTTTGCTTGTCAGAAAGTCACAAAAGGTGATCACATGACCCTGGCACACAGCAACGGTCATAAATCTGAACCAGTTACCAAGCATCTGAATTTTGATCACATAATCATGGGGATGCTGTAACTGTGAAAAATGGTCATAAGTCACATTTGTCAGTGCTGTTGTAACTTTGAACATCAGTAAATGAACTGTTGTAAGTCAAGGACTGCCTGTATTCTATTTTGGGTACTACATTTCAATTAGGTGAATCCATCTTTCCAAAAAGATACCTCACAGATACATTAGACATGAAGTAGTTTTTGTTGAATTGTAATTGTCAATATTTAGAAACATTATATATATGATTTATTTATTTATTTATTTGTATGTTGCCTTTATTTTTACAAATAACTCATGGCAGTGAACATATCCAACATTCATGCCTCCTATTTTTCCCACAAGAGCAACTCAGTGAGGTGGGTTGAGGAGAGTGTGAGTAGCCCAAGAGTGGTCCAAGAGTTTGCGTTCATGCCTAAAGTTATGCTATTGATATTGTATTGACACTGGTTCTTTCTATGTCCTCTTACTGTTGTTTTTATTTTTTTACAAATCATTATAAACATATTTATTATATACATGTATTTAAATTCCAACATTAAACCTTCTAGTTGTAAGAGAGAATTCTAAAGCCTCCTAGTGCTGCTGGCTTCATATCTATCTAAAGATAATTTAACCAAAAACATTGCTACTTTCCACTTTTTTGGCAAGTGATATTGCAACTACTAAGATAAATTAATAAGAGATAATAAATGAAAATAATTTGTATGCACTCTTTTCCCAGGTTCCCAACTGAATATATTTCTGTTATTAAAAAATAATGTAACATTGTTGGATGCATGTATAGATAATTCTGTTATATTATGATGATGTGAGAGTGTCAGCGATAGACTCTAAAACTGTGCAGTTTTTCTTTTTCAGGGTAACTGAGAAACTCTTTGCTTGGGGTTGTACAATGGAAAATGCAAACCAAGATAATGCTTCTTCCAGAGAAGGGTTACTTCTTAGGATGGGTCTTAATGATAACAAAGCTGGAATGCAAGGGCTGGATAAAGAGAAGATCAACAAAATCATAATGGAAGCCTCCAAGGTTTGTTTATATCAGTTTTTTAAAAATGAACAAAGGTTCATTTTAATAATTCACATTGATTTTATTCAGTCAAAAATGTAGGGTATCTGCCAACATGATATAGGCAATAGGCATGGTCATTACAATTAATGCTAAAAATTAAGTCTATAAAGTTACTGCACATTACTATACAAGTTTGCTTCATATCTCATCTTTTTCACTGTAGTGGTAAGCTTGTATTCAAGAACAATCATATTTTAATTTATATATGCAGCCAACTTTAGACACGACTAATAATCGTGTATTTGAATATCATTCAGAATCAGTGGGGCAGTTTAAATAATTGCTTTAAGACTGCAATCTTCTGATCACTACCTAAATATTGGTACATATATATCCTCCTGAAGGTACAGGCCTAATTCATTTTTTTTAAATAACATTATTCTTCTGATGTGTTTTATTTGTTTATATAGTTTTTATCTTTTTATGAAGTATGAAATGTCTTAACCAAAATATTGCACAAAATATTTATATGTCTAAATACTATATAATTCGGACAGTTCAGTGTACCTATTTGATTTGTTACTTGGCGATTCCTATTTCTTCTGTACTCTAAGGCACCGATATCAAACTCGATTGCGTCACGTGCCATATTATGACATATCTCAATGGTTTTTGCCTTTGCGGAGCCAGGGTGGGCATGGCTTGCATGTGACTCATCTGGTCCACAGGCCGCCAGTTTAACACCCCTGCTCTAAGGAATGCCACTTTACTAGTGAATATAAAAAACTTGGGAGATCAAAGGCCTTTGTAGGTGCTCTTCTAATAACCTTCACAATGTAAATATAATTCAATTGATATGTATCAGGCTTAAATAATTTTAATCTCTTTGGCAGGGTTCTAGATTTTATGAAAATGAACTTAAGAAAGACCAACAAGTTAATAAACGGATTGAAAAAATGCTGAAACTAAAAAGTAAAATCACAGAGCAACAAATTTTGAAAGCACAATTGCAGGTAATTTCACTAAAGAGCTTAAAAAGACTAGCCAGGTAAGAAAAAACATGGAAAGTTTATTCCATTTAACTTAACTCCATTTTGGATAGGTTTGCTTGATTTAATCTGAAATAACTAGTATATCAGAGGGCTCAGAATACAAAGGAAGTCCATGATGTCAGCCTCACATATCAGCACGCTGTTAAGATAACCTTCAATGTAAGACTTGCTATTTAAGTCAACGTAAGTCACTTTGGTTTGTGACTTACTGAATCCTGCCAATCTTCTTTGTCTAAACTCTAAACTTTAGTGCTTCAACTAGTGTTTCTGGGGCTCCTGACTGTCAACTTTTAAAGCCCCAGAAGCTATTATATTTCTATACAACACTTTATTCATAAAACTATGGTGTTAGTTATAAATATAGCCCCAATGTTTCCAAGAAGTATGTGGGCAGTTACTCAAAGCTGTATGATTATGGTGGGTTGTACTAGTATCCTATGTATGTAAGAAAGTTATACTGTTTTGAAATTAAATGTTGGATTTTTCTACATCAGTGATGGGAAGGCATGTAGTTTTCATCAATTATATGGTATTTCAAAACAAAAAAAGCTCTTTGAAAAAGAGCTTGATAGCAATTAATTGTGATTATAGCAGAGCTTCATGTGAGTTACACTTAGTTCTTGTTTACTCACATACAAAGAACAGCATTGTAGACATTAAACAAATTAACCGGGAGAGCCATAAAGATAATCACAGCATAATTATTGCATTAAACATACCACTTTCTCGTGCCACAGCAAATTAGTTTAGAGCCTTTTTGAAATGATCCATATAATGGTTGGTTCATGTGACAATTTCTGTTACTTAGGATACAAATTAAAAATTATTGTGCAAATTATTCCACATTATTACAGACGGAAGACTTTGAAGTGATAAAAGGGACCATGTAACAGTGTTGATACTGTATGTATGTATATACTTTATGAAACAATTCTGAAGTAATTGCTAGTTTTATAAACTTTTTATAAGTTTTATAAACTTATCCAACTTTGGGGAAGAGAAAAGACTCTGTCTTTATTTAGTTTTGTATATCTATTTGTAAACAGATGGATAAACTTGCAATGGAATTGGATCAGACTCGTGACCTTAATTGTACTATTGTACACATTGACATGGATGCCTTTTATGCAGCTGTAGAAATGAGAGACAATCCTGAATTAAGGGACAAGCCCATAGCAGTGGGTTCACTGAGTATGCTGGTAAGAAGAAATACACCATTTACATACTTGCATAGAAAACACAGATATGATTTTTCATTGTATACAAGTTCCTTGTTTCTAAATGTGTGACAATAGGGAAGCAACATAAAAATTATTTTTGCAAGTACTATGCCAATGTTGTTTTTAGATTAATATTTTGCCTTTCCTGTTCTTGTTCATGGCTTGGTGCTACGGTTTTAAGTAAAATAGTTCTTTGGTTTAATTTACAACATGGTAGCACAAATATGTTTTGTGTGACTATACTGCAGGGGTGTCAAACTTGATTTCATTGATGGATGCATCAGGGTTGTGTTTGACCTCTGGGAGCTGGGGTGGGTGTTGCCAGGGTGGGCATGCCAACTCAACATCACTCATGTCAGGGGTGCTTGTGGGGGCCTGAGCACTCTGCCAGCAAAAATGGGCTCCCGAGCTCCGTTTTCTGCTGCAATAGCCTCCTGCAACCCTCAGCCAGTGAAAAAAGAGCTCTGTTTTTTCTGGCAGAGGCACCGCGGACCACTCCTTTGCTGTTTCCAGGGCATCCCCACGGGCCAGATCTAAGCACTCTGTGAGCTGGATCTGGCCCCCGTGCCTTGAGTTTGACACAGGGGTGAAATCTAAATTTTTTTGCTACCGGTTCTGTGGGCATGCTTGGTGTGGCGTGGCTTGATGGTCATGTGACTGGGTGGGCGTGGCCAGTTTGACATCATTCACGTCATTCTGCTGTGCATGGGGCGCTTGGAGAGAGAGCGAGCAAGACAGCTTTCCAACCTCTGTGTGTGTGTGTGTGTGTGAGAGAGAGAGAGAGAGAGAGAGAGGGAGGGAGGGAGGGAGGGAGCAAGCGATCTGAAGCTGAGGCACCCAAACTTCTGGCAGCGCGGGGCAGTTTCGGAGCAGCTAGCTCCACCTGACCTACTCCCTGAGTCTCGCCGTTCTCCTCCCCACCGCCCCCCCAGCTCAAGCAGCGGCTTCCCTGCTCAGCCCCAACAAGGTATGCATCCATGGTGCCCACACCAGCATCCCGAGAGAAGCAGAGAAGATGATTGCTTGCAAGCAGACAAGCAGAAGTAGCAAGCGTACGCCGTGCTGTGGGAAAAATGAGAGGTCCTGTTGTCCCGTGGAGCCTGCTGCTGCTTGAGCTGGGATGGGGGGGCAGGAGAATGGCGAGACTCAGGGAGTAGGTCAGGTGGAGCTGGCTGCTCAGAAGCTGCCCCACCGCTGCCAGAAGTTTGGGTGCCTTGGCTTCAGATTGCTCCCTCCCTCACACACACACACACACACACACAGAGAGAGAGAGAGAGAGAGGTTGGAGAATTCTTTTGCTCGCTCGCTCTCCAAGCGCCCCATGCACAGCCCATTTGAGGAAAGGGCACGGACGGCTGGGCGCGTTTGGCTGCTGAAGGAGGCGCAGCGCAATGGGTTGTTTTCTTCACTGAGCTGGTACTTCGGGAGGGCAGGCGGACGTCTGCAGCTAACAATTATAATGAATATGTCCACCTGCTCTCCCGAAGCACCCCCGCTGCGAACAAAACAACCCCATTGCTATGGATGCATAGCTTGTCAGGGCTGAGCAGGGAAGCCGCTGCTTGAGTGGGGGCAGGCAGTAAGCTGCTAGCTCCTTCCCCACAGCCCTGCCATGCTTGCCTGCCTTCCACGTGGACTTCTGCTTGCCTGCCTTCGCAAGCTGGCCACCGGGACACCAGGAAGGCAGCATGGAAGGCAGGCAAGCATGGCAGGGCTGTGGGCCGTGGATCGGTTCGGGGACATGGCCAGCCAGCCATTGCTCCTGGTTCGGCAAACTAGCCTCAATCTCTGCTACCTACTCACCTGAGCCGGTCAGAACCTGGAGCATTTCACCCCTGGTTTGACACCCCAGCTCTGGTGTGACTCTGGAACTATTGACTAGCAGTTTCCTGGGAGATTTCTCTATCCTCCCTAAAGAGCTAGGAATTGAATATTTGCATGAAGAGCATTATACAGATTGTTTTAGATTTTTTTTTTAATTTAAAGTTGCTAATTGGGACCATAAACTCTGACATTAAGAGACGTGATTATCAGTTAAAAAGACATGATACTCCACTGCTTAGTGATTGCAGTTTAAGTTGCCATAGTTAAATGAGGACCATGTGAGTATTATGTGAGGATCTCACATGACTGCAACTTCCTGCTGGCTTCCCTATTGATTTTGCTTGAAAGAAGCCAGTAGCCCTGCAAATTGTAAGTGCAGGGACACTGTGATGGCCACTACTATAGTCCAGTTGGAACTACACTTGTTCAGTGCCATCATAAGTTTGCAAGGATGTTGAACCAGGGGTGAAATGCTACCGGTTCACACCGGTTCACCTGAACCGGTAGTAAAAAAAAGCTACCGGTTCATCTGAACGGGTATTTCCGACGATCAGCTGTACTGCACGATTTATATTCGCTAGAAAGCAGGAAATCTGTGCATGCCCGGGCAGCGAACTGGTGGCAACCCACGAAATATTTCACCACTGTGCTGAACTATTGGTCACTAAATGAGGAGCACTTGTACTCCATCACAAAAAATAAGCAATTAAAATGAAAAGCATATTCTGACTTGGTCTTCATTATAAGAAAAGAAAAGTATAGGGGAGGAACTGAAGCAACAAAATAAAGGACAAGTGTTTATCATTTCGGTACAATCCGTTATGGTTTGAACAATGTTCCCCTCAACCAATTTCATTTTCTCTTACCGTTCTCAACCCCAGAGCATTTTAATAATTTATTCTGAAGAGCTGGGATCTCCTTTGCAGTACAAAAAATGTTCTTGGGGATACAAGACAGAAAAGAAATTGCTGCCTCTTGTTCTTCTCTTGGTAGAAACCTTTGTGGCTTTTCACAGTTCTTAACTATTTCCAATGTGTTTTCACTGAAATCAAGCTTTTGTATAAATGAATATTACCCTAAATAACAGTCTCATCGCAAAGCTCTTCACAAAATGGTATTTCTTTACAAAATCTCTGAAACTGAATGATCACTGACCCTTTTTCTGCTGTTTAGATTCTTTGCTATTTTTGCCATTAACATTTGCCTAAAATGTTAATGATAATCAAGATATAAATCCACACTGTTGCATACTTTCAGACTAAATGAGATCCCTGTAATTAATACTATATGATTTCTGTGGTTTTGTAGCACAACACATTCAATCATTTTTGTTGTGAAGCAGTCACAGTCAAAATATTGGTTGGCAAAATATAAGTTTCACATGTATTCAAATCACCTCTTACATGGTCAGTCATTTTCTCAGCCTTTGAGATGTTCCTTTGTATCAGTTTGCTTCAAATTTTTGAAGCCTTATTCGGTGACAGAATAAATGAAGGGAAAGTAGGCAATTTCATTTTCTTGTGAAGACGTTTATATGCTTTTCATCACCAGTTTATCTCTGATGAAAGCAGCATACATTGCTTGTTTCAAGAAAAGGAAAAATTGTACTTAAGCAATATGGCAAGTGATGCTGGTATTATTTTTAAAAATACAATAGGATTCAGAAAGACTGGGTTTAAAATGTTCTTGTTGTTGATGTGAAACAGTTGTTTAAACAAGGTGGTGTAACCACTAACCCTTTTTGGCCTGTTGAATTGATTGCTTTATGACTGTATGATCTTGTTACACCAGTTTTAGAACTGCTTCAGAATGGACCATGACAAAATTGAGTCCACTCTATGCAGTATGAGGATGGCTTGTTTATATTAATGATGCTAACCTTGACTATATTTGCATGTAATGGGGGACTTCCAGTTTGTTTGTTTATTTGTTTATTTATTTGTTTGTTTATTTATTTATTTATTTATTTATTTATTTATTTATTTATTTATTATATTTCTATACCGCCTTTCTCCCGTAGGACTCAAGGCAGTGTACAGTCAAGTAAAATATAGATACACAAACATCATAAAATTGCTAATTAAAATTATTATTATAACATAGTTTGGCCCAATTAAATAGAACCTAAAATTAGATAACATTTTAAAAACTTTCACATGTTCATATGTTTAGCCCCGCTTGTTGGAACATCAGAGTTTTGAGGGCACAGCGGAAAGTACGGAGATCAGGGATATTTCGTATCTCAGGGGGCAGTTCATTCCAAAGGGTTGGAGCCCTCACAGAGAAGGCCCTTCCCCTGGGAGTCGCCAGTCGGCATAATTTGACTGACGGTACCCTGAGTAGTCCCTCCCTGTGAGAACGAACTGGTCGGTGGGAGGCTATTGGTGGCAAAAGATGGTCTCGTAGGTACCCAGGTCCTAAGCCATGGAGCGCTTTAAAGGTGATAACTAACACCTTGAATCGCACCCGGAAGACCACCGGGAGCCAGTGCAGCACGCATAGGAGAGGTGTTACATGGGCTCAATGAGCTGCGCCCATAATCACCCGTGCGGCTACATTCTGGACCAGTTGGAGCCTCCAGGTGCTTTTCAAGGGGAGCCCCATGTAGAGAGCATTACAGTAGTCCATACGGGAGGTAACTAGGGCATGAGTGACCGTGCGCAAGGTGTCCCAATCAAGAAAGGGACGCAACTGGCGGATCAGGCGAACCTGATAAAAGGCACCCCTGGCCACGGCCGTCAAATGATCTTCTAAAGATAGCCGTGAATCCAGGAGGACACCCAAGTTGCAGGCCCTCTCTGTGGGGAGCAAGATGTCATCCCCAATTGTCAGTGATGGTACCAGCTGACTATACTGGGACGCCGGAAGCCACAGCCACTCGGTCTTGGAGGGGTTGAGTCTGAGCTTGTTTCTCCCCATCCAGATCCGCACAGCCTTCAGGCAACAGGACATCACAGCAAGGGCATCATTGGGGTGGTCCGGGGTGGAGATGTATAGCTGTGTGTCATCAGCATACTGATGAACACTCACCCCGAAACCACGGATAATCTTGCCTAGTAGTTTTACATAAATGTTGAACAGAAGGGGTGAGAGGACTGACCCTTGCGGCACCCCATAAATAAAGTGCCTCGAGGTTGACCTCTGCCCCCCTGCCAATACAAACTGCGAACGGTCAGAGAGGAAGGAGGAGAACCAACGAAGCATGGTGCCCCCTATTCCTAACCCCTCCAGCCGGTGCAGTAAGATACCGGGGTCGATGGTATCAAAAGCCGCTGAGAGATCTAATAGGACCAGGATAGAGGAGCAACCTCTGTCCCGAGCCCTCCAGAGATCATCCACCAACGCGACCAATGCCGTTTCCGTGCTGTATCGTGACCTGAAGCCCGACTGGAACGGATCCAGAGTTTAGAGCCATGGCAAGCTAAATGTCCCTTTTGCAATGGGATGGTGTTGCAGGGGAGATCGTCATGGGATGCAGGATCCAGGCTGCCAAAATTCTTTCCAGATTAAGGAGGAATCCTTGCATAGCTTATGTGTTCTTGGCACAGCTATACTTTGTGAGAAAGTTGCAGGAATCAGTGTTTTACAGTGGGCTTATGAGTTGAGTGGCTGCAAGTTGTGTGAGGAACCATTTTTGCTCACAGATGTGAATGCATCCTTTTTTAAGGACATAAAGATTAGCTAACCCCATTTCCTAATAACTTTGGATTTGGACTTTTATTGTTATGGAAATTAAATTAAATTAAATTAAATTAAATTAAATTAAATTAAATTAAATTAAATTAAATTAAATTAAATTAAATTAAATTAAATTAAATTAAATTAAATTAAATTAAATTAAATTAAATTAAATTAAATTAAATTAAATTAAATTAAATTAAATTAAATTAAATTAAATTAAATTAAATTAAATTAACACAAAAACCACTTCAGTGTGGTGATAAACCACCGGGCTAGAAACCAAGAAGCTGTGAGTTCTAATCCCACTTTAGGCATGAAAGGTGGTAAGGTGACTTTGGTGCAATAGGACTGGGTGTTTGTTAATATGGTTTATTGGGTTAGGGATTTTCTGTCTTCACTGTGAGTTGTTTTGTGTTGGGGGAGTGCACTGAGGGAGCTCAACAAT
Source organism: Arizona elegans (assembly GCA_022577455.1). Classification (NCBI taxonomy): domain Eukaryota; kingdom Metazoa; phylum Chordata; class Lepidosauria; order Squamata; family Colubridae; genus Arizona; species Arizona elegans. Next base: position 63,893,032 of record JAKOOJ010000008.1, read on the forward strand.
CTCATTGTATATATGTTGTGCACTGACAGTAAAGGTTTGAATTTGAATTGAATTTAGTTACTTTCTCTAAGCCCAACCCTCCTCATAAGATTGCTATTTTTTAAAAAAAAAATTGATTATATGCTGCCCTTCTCCGGAGACTCAGGGCGGCTTACAGTGCGTTAAGCAATGGCCTTCATACTTTTGTATATTTATACAAAGTCAGCTTATTGCCCCCACAAACTGGGTCCTCAATTTACCTACCTTAGAAAGGATAGAAGGCTGAGTCAACCTTGAGCCTGGTGAGATTCGAACTTACTTTAATTGCAGACAGCTGGTGTTAAATTACAGTGCCTTGTCTGCAGAGCTATCCAGGCTCCTATTGTGGGAAAATAGGAGGTGGTACCATTAGATATGTTCACTGTCTTAAGTTCACAAAACTTATGTGGCAAGACAAAATAAATTTTAAAAATGAAATGTTCTGGAACCTTTTGGAACAGCAAATATTATGTAGTCATTGGGTGATTGCCATCTTTTTACAGAAATGATTTTTAAATACAGTTTTTAAGATTGAGGAAAATATTACTTTTTGGATCAAACAGCTAAAGAATGCTTACAGTATTGATTTCTGAAAAGTTAATAATGGATTAGAGATTAAGGGACTTGGAACTATAATTTAAATTAAATAGAATAACTCTTGTGGTGGAAAATTCTACTTGTTAGGGTTTTTTATAAGTCAAAACAAGATAGAATGGGGTTTTGAAAGCTGGGCACAAAATGGAACTAGAGGGTAATAAAGAGTACAAAGAATGGAACAAAGTAAGATAACATTGAGTTTTCAGGTGGAAATTTATAAACTTCTTCAAAATTATTGGATATGATGGATAGATGGAGTGTTAAAGAAGTAACAAAAGAAAAACAAGCTATTCCAGTTAGGTTTGAAGTTAATTTGTGGATATAAATGTGACAAGCAGTGAAAAGGATATCGAAAACTGTACAAGTGAAACTGGTTGTGATGGAATGTAATAGTCTGAATTCCCAGAGGGAGGGGCTGCATTCCAGAGGAATAAAAGGCATCTCAGTCCATATTTTTTGGGGAACGAGGGTGAAGACAGCCCCTTCCTAATAATATATGATAGATGCAGATGTTAGAGTGCTTTAGTTTGGGAAGATTCTGTCTGTAGGTGTGGAATAATGAAAAACTTTGCTTGGAAGAATCACTACGTGTCCTTCTTGGTTCCCTGGGCCTGACATTGGTTAATGTTTCATTGCCTAAAAGAGATACATAACTACTAAACCAAATATATACACAACAAATAAACAAACAAACACACACACACATGGATATACATCCAAAATCCAAAAATCTCATCCTTTGTTCCTTATCAACAACAGTTCAGTAAGGGATGCTAGATATTATCTTTCTTGATCACTTCTTTTTTTTTTCCTGGATGAATAAAACTCATGTATTGAACTCTTGAACTTTTTGAGAAATGATCAAGGTAGATAATATCTAGCATCCTTTACTAAACTGTTGCTGATAAGCAATGAATGATGAGATGTTTGGATTTTGTTTTTAGTAAGAGATGAAATATGGGGTGAAAAGTATATATTATAATGTAAGAGATGGTGATAAATAAGTTACAGTAGTCCTCGATTTATGACCGGTCATTTAATAACCATCCATAATTATGGTGGCCTTGGAAAAGGTACTTTACAGCCCATCAAACATTTCCATTCTTTGTAAACTGTTGCATGCTCTGCTGCTATCACATGACCACATCTCGAGCCCTTGGCAACCTGCTTGCACTTAATGACTGGTTGCTAAGTACCCTTACAAATCATGTGATTGTCATTTGCAATCTTCTCTGCCTGCTTCCCCAGAAAGTCAATGGGGAAGCCAGCAGGGAAGATTTCAAGCAGAAGGGATGGAAGGGAACCTTTTGGCTGGGTCCAGGTTCTATAGGTATATTCAGAGCTGTGTGCAAAGCTCCACAGTCCTAGATTCGTTCAACCTATCTAACCTAACCTAACCTAACCTAACCTAACCTAACCTAACCTAACCTTCAACCTCAGAGGTAGGTGTCAGCAGGTTCTGACCAGTTCTGGAGAACCGGTAGCAGAATTTTGAGTAGTTCGGAGAACCGGTAGTAAAAATTCTGACTGGCCTTGCCCCCATCTATTCTCTGCCTCCCAAGTCCCAGCTGATCTGGAAGAAATGGGGATTTTGCAGTAACCTTCCCCTGGAGTGGAACGGGAATGGAGATTTTACAATATCCTTCCCCTGCCACGCTCACCAAGCCACACCCAAGCCATGCCACGCCCACCAAGCCACACCCACAGAACTGGTAGTAAAAATTTTTGAAACCCACCACTGTTCAACTTGCTTCCCACCCAGCCACACACAGAAGTCCTCAGTTATTTCCAGGACCCAGCAGTATACAACTTGCCTTTCTGAAAATGGGCACTATTCATGCAATCCTCAAATCTTCCTTTAAATCATAGAATCATATGGCTGGAAGGGATCTGAGAAATCTTCTAGTCCAACTCCCTGCCCAAGGCACGAGTCCTTATATCATCCCAAGCAAATGATTGTCCAATCTTTTCTGGCAATGGAGCATCCATAACTCTAGGAGGCAAATTGTTCCATAGATGAATTGTTCTCACTGTCAGGAAATTCCTTCTTAGTTCCAGGTTGGATCTCCCTTTGATAAATTTTCATCCATTGCTTCTTGTCCTGACCTTGGGGGCTATGGAGAATAAATTGACCCCCTCTTCCCCGTGACAGCCCATCAAATATTGGAATATAGTTATCATGTCACTCCTAAGCCTTCTGTTTGTTAGCCTAAACATACCCAGTTCCCTTAGCTGTTCATCGTATGATTTAGCCTTCAGACCCCTTATCATCTTTGTTGCTCTTCTCTGTACTCTTTCCAGGATCACAGCATCTTTTTTGTATTGTCGTGACCAGAACTGGATGCAATATTCCAAAGGTGGTATCAGTATAAAGTGTAGTATAAAGTGGTACTATCATTTCATGTGATTGTGAAGCACTTTTGGACTATATTGGCTTTTTGGTAGCTGCAGCACACACTGCTGGCTCAAATCCAAGTGGTAGCCCACTATGACACCTAGATCCTTCTCTTGACACTATTGTTGAGCCAGATGCTGCCTATTCTGTACCTGTGCATTTGGTTTTTACTGCGTAAGTACATTACCTTACTTTCTTTACCACTGAACTGCATCTTGTCGTTGGTATGGGGCTGATGCTCAAGTCTGACAAGATCCTTCTAAATTGTGAGTCTATTTTCTGAAGTTTTAGCAATTCCACCCAGTTTAATGTAATCTGCAAATATGATGAGCATCCCTTCAATCACACCATCAATCCCCCTCCACCCTTAAAACAGAGTTTCTTTAAAATGGAATGGTTTTCTAATCAGAGTTGATTTCACAGTAGAAGCTGATTTCCATGTTTAAATAGTACTTGAATTAATGATCCTTAAATTTTCCTAACAGCTTTGTAATCTAGTTGTAATACAATCCATTTTAAAAAGCTTTTTTTAAAAAAATCATGATTTTGTCTTTTTTAAGTCCACTTCAAATTACCATGCTAGAAGATATGGGGTACGCGCAGCTATGCCTGGATTTATTGCAAAGAAACTTTGTCCACATCTTACTATAGTACCATTAAATTTTAAGAAATATGAAGAAGTAAGTAAACAGGTACGTGATTCATTTGCATAGTTGAATGCATATTAGTTTAATTATTTTAATTCATCTGCAGTTCACCTAAAATTAAAAATTACCGTATTTTTCGGCGTATAAGACGCATGTTCTGTCCCCCGTCCTCACACAGACAAATGCAATATCAAACACGCCTGCCAATAATTTATTGTATAAACAGACCAGAATTCCTGGCAGATGAGAGTTCTGGCAACTAACTGTAAAACGCCTGCCAAGTCCAATTAGTACTCCCAAAAAGCAGGAGAGGCCTTATCTGCGGTCCGTTTTCAGAGTGACAAATTATCCACAAGAGTTTAGTCCAAAATATATCTGAGCCGAAGTGCAGGATTCACAATGTGACTCTTTAGAGTTTAAACTTTTGTCTGTCACAAAGCCTGCTGAGCAATCACGCCCCCTTTTATCCCTTGTGGGGTGTGGCTCAGTGACTCAGCTCAATCCCTGGCCCTCCCACACCTCTTCCTTTGTTGCGCACGCTTCTCCTTCCAACGCTGCCTGGGATCAAGCCAAGATTCATCATTATCACTCTCTATCAATGGGTGCTCCGAAATGCCTTCCTCCTGGCCCATCCCAGGCTGGTCCTCCTGGCCTTTGGATGGAACCTGAGACATTGCCAGAGAGGAGGATCCTAGAGAGGGAGGCCTTGTCAGTTCCTCCCCCTCACCTTCTGAGTCCTCTTCCTCCATGAGGACAGGCTTGGGAGTTGGAGTCACAACAACGCACCGGAGTATAAGACGCAGCTTAGTTTTTGGGGAGGAAAATGGGGGGGGGGGAATCTGCCTACCAGGTATTCATCTGGCTAGTGTCCTTAGTCTGGTCAGCTTCAACATATTAGTTTGCTGGTTTTTATCCCCTGCTTGGGGATAAAAAACAGCTTCTAAAGCACAACTGATTTCTGGAGAGAGAAGCAATGAGAAAAGCAGGCAAACCACAGAGATCGCTTCACTCGCTAGCGCCTCGTTAGGGCTGAAAAAAAGCTTCAAAAAAGCTACATTTGGAGTATAAGACACACCCAAATTTTCAGCCTCTTTTAGGAGGTGCGGCTTATACTCCAAAAAATACGGTATGTTACACTTTTCCCATTATTCCATATACTATTAACCTTGTTTCCCATAATTAATAAATTATGTGGTTGGATGTATTTTTTGTTTTTGTGTTTTGCATTATGCTAACACGTTTTTGCAGGTTTCCAGAGTATAATTATACTTCCTGTTCGTGTGTGATTGAAGCATAGTCTGGAGCCACTATAATATTATTGGTTTACTCTCCATTCAGACTGAGATCATTCTGTCATTTTGGGGACTTGTGTCTTAGCGCTGAGTTAAGTCACCTTCTCTTAATAGTTATGGCTACATCATCTCTGTTATGAATTTCTTACCTGCAGGAAGAAACTGACATTCTCTGATTTGAAGTGACATGGGATTCCAGTCCATTTTAGTACGCTGATACTTAAAACATTGCTGGTCAATCTTCACTCTGACATCAAGTTTATTATGGTTCATGGTTCTGACATCTCATTAAAATTGTGTGCATATCTTTGTAGCACTGAACTAGGAGTACATTCCCACAGTGTAACTTTAGCATCATTAAGAAATTCAGTCTGTTTTATTACTTGCTGTTAAAAGGGTGAGACAAAATAAAGTAACTGAGATACTCATCCCTGGAAGCAGCCAGTTTGAATGTCTTCATAGGGAGACATTTCTGTCTTAAAATATTTTAACTATCCATTTTGTATTCTCTCATTTTATTACATTGAGAACAAGTTTTTCTTGTTAATAGCATACCTTCAGTGAAATTTGATCAAGATGCTATAGTTAGCAGGCAGTGGAATCAAAAATACTCTTCAATAATTGACTTTCTTCCCTGATGTATGATCGATCCATGATATATGCCAAATGATATGGTGCTGATACAGGTAGTCCTCGACATACAACAGTTCATTTTAAAGTGATCTTTCAAAGTTACAATGGCACTGAAAAAAATGACTTACGACCATTTTTCACATTTATGACGGTTGCAGCACCCCATGGTCATGGGATCAAAATTCAGATGCTTGGCAACTGGTTCATACTTATGACCATTTCTCTGTCCCGTGGTCCTCTGATTAACCTTCTGCAACCTTCTCACAAGCAAAGTCAATGGGGAAGCCAAATTCACTTAACAAACAGTTTACTAATTTATCTGTGGTAGTGATTCACTTAACAACTCTGGCAAGAAAGATCGTAACTTGGGGCAAAACTCATTTAACAAATGCCTCACTTAACAACAGAACTTTTGGGCTCAATTGTGGTCGAGGACTACCTGTACTGATTAGATGCATGGTATATTTTTAAAACATGGGTAAATAACAGTGCAACTTTGTATTTGTATTTCTGAAGATTAGGGAAATACTAGCTGAATATGATCCTCAACTCATGCCCATGGGCCTTGATGAAGCCTACTTGAACATAACAGAGTACTTAGAAGAACGGAACCACTGCAGTAAAAGAAAACATCTCAGTACATCCAAGTTTGGTCTAAATGGTAGGTAATTATCAGGAGTTATCAGGTCAGAATAAAATGTTATGTTGCTTTTATGTCTGTGATCTAGTAAACCTGGAAACTGACACATGGATATTTTAAGTTTTAATATTTGCTTTCATGTTTATTATGAATTAATTTCATGCCAAGGCAGAAGCTAGTTATAAGATCTTAATCCAGAATTTTAAGTTTATTCTGAACACTAATGTAATAGTCCTCATTTCAACGGGAGAAGGTTTTCCAATGCTGGTTGTTAACTTGGGGCCAGTGATTTGGTCAAGGAAAACGCATTGTTCTTTTCAGTACCAAATTTTAGTTCTGTAAACATACAACTCCTCTGTATGAAAGAATACCTTCGATGCAATATAAATAGCAATAGCACCTAGACTTTTATTCTGCTTCATAGTGTTTTATAGTCCTCTCTAAGCAGTTTACAGAGTCAGCATATTGCCCCCGACAATTGGGTGCTCATTTTACTAACCTTGGAAGGATGGAAGGCTGAGTCAACCTTGAGCTGGTTGGGATCGAACTGCTGGCAGTCAGCAGAGTTAGCCTTCAATATTGCATTCTAACCACTGCACCACCATGGCTTTTCTTTTCTTTTCCTCCATGGGAGATGACCCTGTAGCAGTAACAGTGAGAATACTGCCTTTTCTAAAAGCAATATATGCAACAATCTTGCCAAATAAGTGATTTTGAAGTCTAAAGCAGCAGTCCCCAACTTTTTTGCCACCGGTTTCATGAAAGGCAGTTTTTCCACAGAATGGGGAGAGTGGGGGAATGGTTTCGGTTTCGCTTGCTCATCTGCTGCTCACCTCCAGGTATGCAGCCCAGTTTTTAACAGATCATGGACTGGTACCAGTCCTTGCTCAGGGGTTTGGGACCCGTGGTCTACAGCTATTTCTGTTATTAGCTTTACAAGAGAATTTGAAATGGCTGTTTTGCTTATGATATTCTGGTTTTTTATTTTTTAAAAAAAAACAAGGAAAACAGAACATAGTTATATCTGATGAATCAAACTTGAGTGAAGATATGCATTCCTGTTCACCAGTATTGTTTGACAGTGACACTCTGATTGATAAGCAGACTATTCAGCCATCTTTGCCCTTAGAAGAACAGCAATGTCAACAGTCAAGAGTTCAGTTAAAGTCAGTTGTCTTGGAAACATCAGCTGAGGAAGTTGTAAATGAAATTCGTTCGAGAATTGAACAAAAAACTGGGATGACTGCCAGCGCTGGTAAATACATTTTTATTGTTTAAAACACTGTCAATTCTAGAATAACTCTGTACATATTTACTGTAAGTATGTTCATAAAATACCTGTCATATTGATTGACTAGAGTTGTATCTGTGATTCTTTGCTGCTATATACTTATCCAACTATATTATATCTATCAAAAAGTGCAAAGCTGAATAATTATGTTTTACTTCTTGTGTGTAGTGTGTTTTAGATTATTTTTCATTTACGTGACTCCTGTCTATATAAGGTTGTACAATTTATTGGATATGTGCATTGTTTTGGTCCCAGTGCAAATACTGACCATTAAATTATGATTCTGGACTCCATTATTCATAGAATTTGTGCATTTGCGTACGACAACAGAATTGCTTTCATTCTCTCTATTAAGTTGTTGTTTAACTAAGTTATTTTACAATGTTATTTGGGGGAGAAAGAAGGCTTTACACTTGGAATGTTATGTTCACAACTAACGAAGTTGCAATTATGTAATTTTCATAGATATTACTCAAATATTCTCCCATTCACTACTGCATTGGGCCACAACCAAAGATGGTTAAGATTTACTCCCTCAATTACTTACTCACCTAATCTTTCCACCTACGTTCTCTTCAACATAAATTATATCTGTTGCCTTGATTTTTATCTGGAGGCTGGCTGCAATTAGTGACAGTGACTCAGATATTAGTAAGAATTAGCCCTGATTTTTTCTGAATAAATATAATAATTTGGGTGTAATCAAAGGATGTGAATGTATTGTTTATATTTAGTAAGAGATCTATAATAATTAAGGGAAAGATGTTTGTCCTTACATTATTTGTAGGCAAAGTTTGAAACCAGCAATTATATAATGGCCAAATAACTACTGGTTACTTTTTTTGGGGGGGGGCAAACGGTCCTTTGTACAGGATTCAATTGTTTCATACTAGAAGAGTTAGGAATATAAAAATAAAAACTGGTTATAGAAGACTGTATCTTAGGAAACACTAATAACTAATGGTCCTCTAAAAAGCCAAAGAATGTAATGTTGAAAGGAACTTTGGAACTCATCCAAATCCATGACAGCTGTTCAACCTCTGCTTAAATTATTTCAGTGAAGAACGCATTACTCTTTAAATTGTTTCATCTTTTCTACGTTCTGGAATAACAGAGGTCTTGCAATCAGTCTGAATTGGTCTGAAATTATAGATTTTGCTGTTCTGTCAATGGATATGATTAAGAACTAACCCAAATAAAAGGACTTAAACACTCACAGGAGACTTAATGCTATTTAAATAGCATACATTTTAATGTAAAACAAATAAATAATGAAGCTGAATATTATCCAAGCATAGCTCAGAGAATGTATCTAGAAAGGCCTGTAATAGTCTGTTCAAATGAAGTTAAATAATATTGTAGGAAAGAAGTAAATGAGATAATGATCTTTCTTTTCCTTTTTTCTTAGTCATTTTCTTCTTTCAGTCCAGGCAGGTCCTCTTACCCAAAGAAGCAGTTTATGGGAGCTTGAGACCAGAGAAGGCAAGAAAGCAAGTTTTGTATCTGGAAGTTGATAAGTAACTTAGATAGGAAAGTGCAATTGGTGCTCAAAATCCTTATTATTCATAAAAACTAAATGGGATCAGAGCAGCAGTGACTGATGAGGAAAGAGATTTTGGGGTAGTGATAAACAGTTTTATCAAGGTGTCAACACAGTGTACATTCATTCATGTTAGAGATAATTAGAAATGGTATTAAAAATAGAAACACCAGTATATTAACACACTTATAAAAATCAGTGGTGTGAGTGTATCTGGAATATTGTGTGCAGTTCTAGTCACTGTACCTTAAAAAGATATGATGGAATTACGCAGAATGCTGAAAAAGATTAAGACATAGTAAGATAAAGAAATTGAGAGGGAAGATTAACATTAACACTATTCATTATTCCTCTCCATGTTTTCTGTCCATGCAAATGAACCTTGCTTTTAGGAGAATCTTACAAACTCCATCCCATTTCAGTCATCCATTTGTTTTGGTTCATTGAGTCTTCCTGCATATATTCGTTTCGCATTTCAATCCTCATACTGTCTATATTAGTGTTTTTGTTGAAATACACACTTCCTAAAGTTGCCAAGTTTGAAAAGCTGATTTATATGACTCATCATATTATCACTCATTTTACTCCTTTCATTGCAGTCACTCATTTTTTAATTTAACCCACATTCATAGTTGATAAAAGGCAGGTGACAAAATGTTGGCTTGGAAAGTTTCTATTCTAGAGCTACTAGCTTACATTTTTTTTAGCACACTTGAGGTAAAACTAGGTATTGATTGTGCTTCTGGTATACTGGGCAAAATATAATAGAACTATCCAATATTATGACCGATATTATGACCTTACGTTAACATGGAATACTGAATTCCATGTTAACGTAACATCTGACCCGGCGCCGATCTCATCTGGCTCCTTGGTTTACTGAGGAGCTAAGAGAGATGGAGCGCCAGAAAAGACGCCTAGAGAGCAGTTGGAGGGCCAGCCTTTCTGAATCCGACCGGACACTGGTAAGATCTCATATTAAAAATTACCTAGTGGCGATAAAAGCAGCAAAATGTAATTATATTGCTGCTCTTATTGCGTCATCAGATAACCGCCCAGCCGCCCTGTTTAGGGTAACCCGCTCCCTGCTCCACCCAAGGGAACCCCTTGGAGCATAAAGCTGAGAACTTAGTACTATCTGTATGAAAAAATCACTCAGATTCGGGAAGACCTGGACTCCGACTGGGTAGTTTCAGGGGGGATGACTGAGGCAGGTCTTGAGAATGTTATCTAGGATGAGTTTGATCCTGTGACTCCTGAGGACGTGGACAAGATTCTGGGCAGACTGAACGCGACCACATGTTTGTTGGATCCGTGTCCCTCCTGGTTAGTGCTGGCTTCCCGGGAGGTGACGCAAGGCTGGCTCCAGGAGATTATAAATGCTTCATTGGGTGAGGGTGACTTCCCCGCCGCCTTGAAAGAGGCGGTGGTGAGGCCTCTCCTCAAGAAGCCTTCCCTGGACCCGGCAGTGTTGGCAAATTATCGTCCGGTCTCTAACCTTCGCTTTGTGGCGAAGGTTGTTGAGGGTGTGGTTGTGCGACAGCTCCCCCAGCACCTGGATGAAACGACGTATCTGGATCCATTCCAGTTGGGCTTCAGACCTGGGTACAGCACGGAAATGGCATTGGTCGCATTGGTTGATGATCTCTGGAGGGCTCGGGACAGGGGTTGCTCCTCTGTCCTGGTCCTATTAGATCTCTCAGCGGCTTTTGATACCATCGACCATGGTATCATGCTGCACCAGTTGGAAGAGTTAGGGGTGGGGGACACTGTGTTGCGGTGGTTCTCCTCCTTTCTCTCCGACCAGTTGCAGTCTGTGTTGGCAGGGGGGCAGAGGTCGACCCCGAGGCCCCTCATATGTGGGGTGCCACAAGGGTCGGTCCTCTCGCCCTTTTTGTTCAACATTTATGTAAAGCCACTGGACGAGATCATCCGTGGTTTCGGGGTGAAGTACCACCAGTACGCTGACGACACTCACTGTACATCTCCACTCCAGACCACCCCAACGATGCCCTTGAAGTGATGTCCCGGTACCTGGAGGCCATACGGATCTGGAGGGGAGAAACAGACTCAGGCTCAACCCATCCAAGACCGAGTGGCTGTGGTTTCCGACATCCCGATATAGTCAGTTGGCACCATCACTGACTATTGGGGGCGAATCACTGGCCCCCACAGAGAGGGCTCGCAACTTGGGTGTCCTCCTGGATTCACGGCTGTCTTTAGAAGAGCATTTGACGGCCGTGACTGGGAGGATTTTTCATCAGGTTTGCCTGATTCGCCAGTTGCATCCCTTTCTGGATCGGGACTCCTTACTCACGGTCACTCATGCCCTCGTCACTTCCCGCCTGGACTATTGCAATGCTCTCTACATGGGGCTCCCCTTGAGGAGCACCCGGAGGCTCCAACTGGCGCAGAGTGCGGCTGCACGGGTGGTTATGGAAGCAACATGGCATTCCCATGTAACACCTCTCCTGCGCGAGCTGCACTGGCTCCGGTGGTCTTCCGTGTGCGCTTCAAGGTTTTGGTTACCACCTTTAGAGTGCTCCATGGCTTAGGACCTGGTTACCTACGGGGACCGCCTTCTGCTACCAATAGCCTCCCACCGGCTGGTACGCTCTCATAGAGAGGGGCTCCTCCGGATGCCGTCAGCCAAACAATGTTGACTGGTGGGCCCTAGGGGGAGAGCCTTCTCTGTGGGGGCACCTACTATCTGGAATGAGCTCCCCCCGGAGATACGGAGGATTCCGGATCTGCACACTTTCTGCTGCGCTCTTAAAACCTTTTTATTCCATCAGGCTGGCCTGGCCTGATCTTTTCCCTTTTTCCCTTTTTAAATGTAAATTTTAATCTGTTTTAAATTACTGGGGTGTTTTAAATCTGTCTTGGGCCAAAATTATTTAATTCGGTTTTATTTTGCTTTTAAATTTTGTATTTATGTGTTTTTATCTGTGGCTGTTCACCGCTCTGAGTCCTTTGGGAGTAGGGCAGTATATAAATCAAATAAAACTAAAACTAAACTAAACTGAATGAGATGTAGATATGACAGTTTGGTAACCTAGCCTCTACTTTGCATCATCTACCTGTGAAGTAGCATTTTGTGGAGCGGTACCTATTATGGAGCCACTTTAAGATTGGGCACCCATAATGCCAATGTTTTGATGGCACCCGTGACCCTGCCACAAAAGTATTCTTTATATTCAACTTTCATCTCAAATCTGGATTACTTTGTCTCTTACGTACTATGTAATTGAAGTTGGAAAGTGATAATTCTTTTTTGTTTCTATTTGATTTTTTTTCCAATTAATTGTAGGCATTGCTCCAAACATGATGTTGGCAAAAATGTGCAGTGATAAAAATAAACCTAATGGCCAGTATAGAATCCCTCCAGAAAGAGGTGCTGTGATGGACTTCATCAAAAATTTAGCTATTAGAAAGGTGAAAAAATTGATTTATTTAATGTTACTACTTTTATGAATGTTGTATTCAGGAAATAGTTTTGATGTCTAATTTTTTATCAACATTTTATCTTCTATATCTGCCACTTAAGATATTACACTGCCCTCTATGGTCATGTGACTGGATTTTGGGCAGTTAGTAATCAGCTCACATTTACAACCACATTTCATATAATCACTATATGATTTGCTTAATGACCGCTCTAACCACTGGTCAAAAAATCAGTTACTGTCCCATAGTGCCTCACTTACATATGTCAGTGCAGAGCAATACAACAAATTTGCCAGCTACGTGCAGCAGTTTACCAAGCTATGTAATTATGTCTGTTACTTTCAGTTTCCAAGGTGATCGTTAATAATAGATGATAATGGGATATATATTGAAACTGTTAAAATTAAGATTTCACATTAAAACTTCCTGTTTCACTGGTATATAATTCCTTCTCATTTAGGTACCAGGCATAGGAAAAGTAACAGAGAAAATGCTAAAAGCTTTGGAAATAGAGACTTGCACAGAACTGTACCAGCAGAGGGCTCTGATTTCTCTTCTATTTTCTGAAACATCCTCCCATCATTTTCTTGAAATCTCTCTTGGTTTGGGTTCCACACATTTGGAAAGGTATTTTATACAAAATGTACTTTATCCTTATTTTACTTGTTTTCTAAATATTTCATTAATTGGTTGCATTTCACATGAAATTAATAATGACTGTATTATTCAAGTTTATCTGTAATCTAGCCTTGTTTTTATTCTAATTCCCAGTTGAATTGCAGAATTTTAGGGCTTTCTCTCAACTCTTCTAAGCTCCTTAAGTCTAAAATAGATAACATATATTTGTAACTTTAAAAAATATTCAGTGAAGTACTTCAATTTTCAATATTGAAAAATATTTTCAGATTGTTGAATAAATCTAGTTCCATCAGTTCCATCATGTTCTGACAAAAGATAAACTTTTTATAAAGTTTCACAATATCACAGAGTGATATTGAATATTTACAAAAAATGAGGACATTTACTAATATTTCTTACCTTTGCTTTATCCTGCTTTTCAGAGAACTGTTTTTGTCTGACTTTTAGTAATTATTTTTCCATTACTTTTTTTTTTTGGTGATGTGTGTGTGTCTGCTCATAAAATTTGACACTTTATTGGGAGCTAACCTTTGAAATTTAGCACTCTTGAACATTCTTTCTTTTTTTTAAGGGACGGGGAAAGAAAAAGTATGAGTACAGAAAGGTATGTACTCAAAAATATATCAAGTATAAACATCTCGCCTCTTAAATGCATTTAAATATACTATGTGGTTGCCCCCCACCCCCAATGATGCAAGAAATACCAATACAATGCCAAAAATTTGCCAAATAAAGTTTGGTGTTACCTGAATATGGATTAGCTTATTTGTTTGTTCATTTATTTATTATTTAAGTGTCTTCATTGCCCAACATTCATAAATAGAAGAAGCATTCATAAGTAGAAAAAAAGATAAAAACAACTAAAACTCTGTCCATATAAAGATAATAGATAGTATAAAGATAATAGATAATAGACATTTAATCCAAATACTGGTACCAGCACAATTTTCCCATCATGTAAAAGAGATACTGGTTCTTTGGAAATAAAAATTATGTAACTGAACCTCTTTTGAGACATTCTTCTAAAAACTTTTTCCTATTAGAACAGTAATACCAAATATAATTATTGTGACTGTGCCAAGAAGACCTAAGATAAAAATAGAATTTTTCCTCCATATCTAGAGATGCTGCTTCCAGCAGGGACAGCCATCTGATACAGGAGAAAAGTTCAACTGATCCAAACAGAGGAAGATCTGATTTTCATTGATTCCTCTTCCTTAATAAGCTGTCTATACCCTTTGAAAATCAGAAGAGGGTTAGGTAATCCTCTGAAATAGTGAAGGAGAAGATACCAAGAAATTGTGATCATTCCCTTGACCCAGCCCCTAATAAGCTTTACGAGCAGAACATTATTCAATTAATAATTCCTTCAAGTAGAATTAAATGTTGGATCGCCAAAGAACCAAAATTTATTTTTCATTGTGCAGTTTTTTTAAAACCAAAATCATTATCGGATGTTTTTAATAAATAAAAAGATTTGAACTGGATCAAGACTAATTTGTTATAATTAGGTACTATTGAAATAATTGTAAAAGCAGTGTCTAACTTTAGTGCAAACTAAATGAAACAACTGGTCTTGATCCAATTCTAAATCTGACATCCACTATTAAATGGAAGCTGGACTGTTACATTTGTCCCAAAGTTTAACTTTTAATATTTACGATAACAGGCACAGGAAATCATATTTGGCTTTTAATTTTTGTGTAGTAAGTATGTAGCATCTATTATAAGCTGAAACATTCATTTTTTAATGCTGCAGTGGATTTAAAGAACTGTTTTTGTATTGTTCAATAGATTTTTGCAAATATTTTCTGCTTAGTTTAAACTTGCTTGGATAATTTGTCAAGAACAGAACATGCTGAGGTTTTCTTCTCTCTTGGCAGGACATTTAATGAAATAAGTGCATCAGAACAATACAGGTTATGTCAAGAACTCTGCAGTGACCTTGCTCAAGATTTGAAAAAGGAAGGACTTAAAGTAGGTAACTTTGTACCTTCTGTATTTCTCCTATTTATTAGCAGTCACATCTTCTATATTTATTGGTGTATTGTTTTGATGGGAAATACTTTTTATTTGTCTGCATTCCTCTTGGTTGTAGGAATTTAGATAGAACAGAATTTATGCTGAGGGTGAAGATGATTTGTTAGATTTACAGGCAGTCACTGAGTTAAAAACGAGTTCAGTTCCTAATTCTGTCTTTAATTTAAATGTATATATAAGATGGAACGTGTACTTACAAATGGACTGCCTATTGATAAAAATGGTATATGGTCCCCGTTCTCCTTCATTGACCTGATCTTCCTCTTCACCTTTACTGCAAGATACTTCTCACCAGGAGCTATAGGGGCTATAGATCAGTGATGGGTTGTCCCCGGTTCGCACCGGTTCTATAGAACCGGTAGTAACACCGGCGGGAGGCCCTGCCCACTGACCCTGACGTCATGAAAATGCTTCTGCACTTGCACAGAAGAGTGTGCATGTGGCCCCATTACAAACTGGTAGTAAAGGTAAGTAGAACCCACCCCTGCTATAGATCATTGGTAGACATTTGGCTTTTCATGTTGATTTCTCAGATTTAATTCCTAGCTGCAAAATAATTCATTGAAATTCTGGAGAAATGTTAAATGGAGCAATGGTTTAGACACAGTTTATGGTAAATTTCACTGTTTCTATGCAAGAACATGGAGACTTATTTCTTGAATCATGAAACTTATAAAAAAAAGTTGGTGTTGCCAAAGAAGGAAAGGAATTTAGTATTGCACAAAGTTCACTTCTCAACTCAAAAAAAAAAAAAAGTCTCACACCCTTTTTTTCTATTTGTTTTGATCAAAAATTCTACTTGAGCATTAAAAATTAATTCTGTTCCTATTTGTAAAGATCTGCTCTGGCTTTCATTTTTTGGACATGATTGCTTATTGTCAATAATGCAAAATACAGGACACGGAGGTTTGTCTTACAAACAGTGGTTTATATACAAGATATATATATATATATATATATATATATATATATATATATATATATATATATATATATATATATATACACACACACACACACACACACACACACACACACACACGTGCTAAGCAATGCCAGGCAAGCAATCAGTCTTCAACTCTACACGGAGAGCTACAATGCAGATACAACATGGCGAGGAGAATGATACATGAGGAGAGAGAGAGAGAGAGAGATGCCCTCTAATGGCCTCTCATATAGGCAGCTTCTTAAAGGACAATAACCCTGCTGACTCATCCTCAGTCTTAAAGGGCTGGTCAGCTTTAAATCATCATTACCCTGAGCCTTATGAAGAATCAGAGTGCAGAAATTTTTTGCAAGATTTGAACTGAACAAAACAAGACATTAAAATAATCAGTTGCTTAACAGTCTTAAATATAAAGAAATAATGAAGATAAGATACAATTTCTGTATTTCAGATTATAGCAGCTTCAGAAAAATTGTCTATTGTTTTTAATAGGCTAGAACCATAACTTTAAAATTGAAGAACGTGAACTTTGAAGTGAAAACAAGAGCTAATTCAGTACTTTCTGCAGTTTCTACTGAAGATGAAATATTTGCTATAGCTAAAGATTTGCTTAAATCAGAAATGGAGATTGTGGCCCCAGAACCTTTACGTTTAAGATTAATGGGTAAATATCATTTCATATAATTATGCTGGGTACTGGCTTGTACAATTATGTCAGATATTGCTAATTATTTGAGTAAAATGAAAGTGTTGATCAATATGCAATTGCTGTTAAACTTTGTTCTTATACACTACTATTATTCCTTTACAATTAAATAGTTATTGAAAGTTCCTCAAATCAACATTTCTTCATTATTAATTGTTAGAATATATGTTTAAAATATGATTCCTTTACTGTCCCCTTCAAAAAACAGTTGTATTCTTAACACTTTCCCATTATCAAAAGAACATTTGGTGCTTCACGTATTGCCTCATTACTTAGTTTTTATCCAAATTTAAGCATGTGAAACTGAATGGATAAAACTGTCTTTCTCTTTGTCTCTATTCCCACAATGATTCTTCTAGGGGTGGGTTGTTCCAATGGGGAATCATTCCTATATATGTCTATGTGAAGCAGACTGCAATTCAGCATTTGTTGTTTTGATTTTATTTTTAAACACTTATCTTTTTGTGGCTTGTCTGTCATATTCAGGTGTAAGAGCATCAGGCTTTTTAACTGAAGAAGAAAAAAAATACCATCAGAAGAGCATTGTTAATTTCTTAGGACCAGGAAAACAAGCCTGTGCTTTTAAGAAAGCTGTCAACATTTTCCCAAAAGTATCTGAAGGAGAAAGCTTTTTTGATAAAAAGAGAGCTACAAGAGAGCAAACCAATCAAGGGTTATTTTTAAATGAATCTTCAAACAAGAAGAGTCTACAAGATACAATGTCAACAATAACTTCAGGAGAACAAAGAAAGGATGATGAACACCAGATCTTTATTTGCCCTATTTGCTTTGAGGAGCAGCAAGATAGCACTTTAGAAACATTTAATAGACATATTGATATGTGTCTTACTGGAATAAAAGAAAAAGAAAATGCAGAAATTACTGATAATAGCAAATCATTGAAAAATGATCCTCCTGTGGATATAGAAAAAAAAGAAGAGATGGAAGTTAAAATAAGTAA
This sequence comes from Arizona elegans, assembly GCA_022577455.1. NCBI lineage: Eukaryota > Metazoa > Chordata > Lepidosauria > Squamata > Colubridae > Arizona > Arizona elegans. Next base: position 63,910,824 of record JAKOOJ010000008.1, read on the forward strand.
ACCACTAGTGAATGGGAAGTCAACAAATATAGTTGATTGTGGTTCTGCAAGTAGCAAAGATGTTTTACCTAAATGCCTAGTTCATAAACAGAATGAGAATGGATGTGGTCCTTCAAATGCTTCGGTATCTGAAATGCATTCTAAGGATGATTTGTCTTCCGGAGCCTTGTTAATAGATAAAGAAGAGTCAGGAAGTAATTTGCAAAGTTTTTCTGGCATTACTGAAAATGTTTTTGTTTGTCCAGTTTGCAACATAGAACAAAAAACAAAGGATCTTGCCTTGTTTAATAGGCACGTGGATGTTTGTTTAAACAAAGGCATTATCGAGCAGTTGACAGAAAAATCAGGTAATGATGAGCCTTTTACTAATCATTTCAATAAAAAATGTTAAACTCATCTTTTTGGAATGTTAAACGAAGTACAGAATGCAAATTTATATGAGGTTTCTATAAAGGAGTTGACTGTTTCTCCATTTTGTGTAGAAAGAAGCTGATGTTTCTATAGAAAAATAAATGGTATTTTGTAAATTGTAACAATTTAGTTTTTAAATGCAAGAAACATAAACATTGCTGAGCTCTTGTCATACACAGATTACGCAGGAGCTATGCAACAGTCTGTCCTATAACTCATTTATCACTTGTCATTGGAAATATAGACTATCTGCATTTGTTAAAAGGGCAAATATTTATTTTTCCTTCCCAAGCAAAAATGATATAAATAGGGGGAAAGAACAAAATAGCTATAGAAAAGTCATGGTTTATATAAGAGTTTATGAACAGTTTATGAACAATTTCTGTGGAGGATGAGAAGAAAACAATAGTAGATGTTTTTGTTAATTCCCATTTGTTATTCATAATTCTACTGGAATACATTTTTGCTTTCAGTTTAAAAATGTTAAGTAATTTTTTTTCCAGAAATCTTAGATAGAGGACAATATAGTACAAACTTTTCAGCAGGAACAAAAAGGTAAGCTCTGAGTGAGTGTTAATAGAATATTTGAATATTTAGACTATATTAATGTCAAAACATTTTGTTGTTGTGGCTGTTTAATTAGAAATACGTGTTTTTTTCTTTTCAGATCTGGAACAATAATTTCCCAATCAACATCCAAAAAAGTCAAGTCAGGCAATACTAGGTGCACTATAGAATCATTTTTCAAATGAACACAATGAATTAATTTAATTATTGTTATGGTACAGAGGCTTAGAATGAAATATGTCACTTGGGCTTTATGTATTGTGTATAAATTATGTAACTTTAAAGAATTATATGAAATATTCTATAAAGTTATAGATTATATTACTTATGTATATTGCATATATATGATTTTGCACCAGCTAACCCATCATTTTATTTCAGATGCACAACCTCATATTTTAAAGAATGCATGAAATGTATGGAAGTTGACTTTTAAAACTATAAGCATATTGTTATTTATTAAGGAATATCAAGTACTTATAAAAGGCAGTTCTTCTTTGAATAACATGATGGTAATGGCTGTTATCTTCACAACTCTTAGATAGGAAGGGAAAGGGGAAGAATTTGGATTTTATTTAAAAATTAAAACTTGTCCTTTATAGATCAGGCACTATTATAAAATTTTAAGACTTGATTTGCTTTCTTCTTTTCTGTATAAAAATATTAGGAAACGTGGAATATTTAGTACCTAAAATTCAGACACAATTTTTGTACAAACATGTGGCACTTCTAGCCTATGTTAATTGAAGCAGGAACTTTCTGACTGTCCATTGGTGGACAAAACTTTATGTACTGCATATAATAGATGATATTAGTAAATCAGGCTAAATAAACTTACATATCCTGAATAGAGCTACTGGACTGGAACGTCCATCGTTACATGAGTCATCACATGACTGTTTCTGATTTTATGATTGTTGTCAGGGTTGTTATGTGAGTCTGGCTTCCCCCACTGATTTTGCTTGCCAGAAACTGACTGGGAAGGTCACAAATGGTAATCACATGAACTTGGGATACTGCAACTGTTGTTAAATACATGCCAGTTGCTAAGTTCTCAAATCATGATCATGTGACCATGGGGATGCTGCAGTAGTCATAAATGTGAGGACCAGATGTTAGTCACTTTTGTTAGAACTTTGAATAGTTGCTAGACACATGGTCATAAGTTGAGGACTATAATGGTACCTCAGTACTTGACTGTTACAAAACTCATTTGGTACTCAAGGCATTTTGAAGTGAAAATGTTCCAGTACTCATCATTTGTTTAGTACTCAATGCACTGTGATAGAAAAACAGGGAGGGTCACAGAGGGCAGATAGGAAGTTAGCCATGCTAGGAAGGTTGCTGCAAAAGGAAGAGGGGGACAGCTGCAGAGAGCAGACAGGAAGTCGGTCATGCTGGGAAGATCACTGATATAGGAAAAGGGACAGACAGAAAGTCCTTCCCGGCTGAAACAAAGGGTTATGTGGTAAGTCATGGGGGTTGTTTGGCACTCATCATTTTTAGTACTCATCACACCTCCCAAAACAAATGAACAATGAGTACTGAGGTACCACTGTACTTGTATTTACTTAGATTTTAAATTGTTTCCAAAAAATAAATTGCCGTTATATAATATAGATTTATATGAAGTTCAGATTGTAATTGAGCACAAGCTGAATATGCATCATCAGTGTGATGCAATTGCTAAAAAGACAAATGTAATTTCACGTTGCATCCCTAAAAATCTAGTTTTCATTTCAGGAAAAAAATTGTTCCAATATATTCTGTGTTGGCCAGATTCCATGTTGAGTACCCCCTTTGTGCCTGGGTGTCAGACAAATTCATGGAACATTTATTTATTTATTATTTATTAATTTTATTTCTATACCGCCCTTCTCCCGAAGGACTCAGGACGGTGTACAGCCTGATTAAAAGCACAAAGACAAACAAAATTTAAAAATAATTAAAATTATTAAAGGGTAGGCCCAATTTATAAAACCCCAAATTTAAAATCCCATTTAAAACCAATTAAAGTCTTTACATTGATAGCCCAGCCTGGCAGAACAACAAGGTTTTGAGGGCACAGCGAAATACACGGAGATCAGAGATTTTATGAATTTCTGGGGGCAGTTCATTCCAAAGGGAAGGGGCTCCCACAGAGAAGACCGTCCCCCTGGGTGTCGCCAGCTGACATAATTTGGCCGATGGCACCCTGAGGAGACTCTCTCTGTGGGAGCGAACTGGCCGGTGGGAGGCTACTGGTGGCAGAAGACGGTCCCGAAGGTATCCAGGTCCAATGCCATGGAGCGCTTTAAAGGTGGTAACCAACACCTTGAATTGCACCCGGAAGACCACTGGGAGCCAGTGCAGCTCGCGTAGGAGGGGTGTCACGTGGGCACAATGAGTTGCGCCCATAACCACCCGTGCGACTGCATTCTGGACCAGTTGGAGCCTCCGGGTGCTTTTCAAGGGGAGCCCCATGTAGAGAGCATTGCAGTAGTCCAGTCGGGAGGTGACAAGGGCATGAGTGACTGTGTGCAAGGCGTCGCGATCCAGAAAGGGCCGCAACTGGCGGATCAGGCGAACCTGATGAGAAGCCCCCCTGGCCACGGCCGTCATATGTTCTTCTAAAGACAGCCATGCGTCTAGGAGGACGCCCAGATTGTGGGCCCTCTCTGGGGGGGGTAAAGACTCACCCCCAATAGTCAGCGATGGCACCAGCTGACTATATTGCGACACCGGGAACCGACATGGAAGAGATATAGACAAATGCATTGAAGATAATCAGGAAATCAGAAAATAAGCCTTAAGAGGTGAGATGGAAACTGAGAGAAGAAAATATATTAAATGTGGATGGGAGGGAGCAGATTCAGTTGCACTTTTGAAGTACCTGAAGGATGTTATATAGAAAATCAAGATATATGTATCAGAATGCAAGACATCGAATAAATGATCAAAAGTTATAGGAATTCAGATTCCTGTTAAGTAGTGAGATAATTTTCTACTACAGTATTAAGAGCAGTTCATTGCAGGAGTAAATTACCATAGGACCTAGTGAGTTTGAACTCTCCTTTAAACAGAAGCTGGGGTCTATTACTTTGAAATCCTGCACTGAGACGGATTCCATGGTCTAAATGAGCCTGGCAACTTTATGATTCTGTGGAGTTTGTGTGCTTTAAAATAATTTCATTTGTAATTTATTCAATGTAATTTATTTTGCGAAATAATTTTAATCTAAGATGCATTTTCCCAAAAATTGTGATACTGTTTTTTTAATTGTAAAACTCAAGATAAAGATGTAATGTAAAATAAATAGACATTGATGAAACTGTAGTTTGCATTTTCTCTTATTAACCATAAATATACGTGTTTCAGTTTTTCCAATTCTGTATGGCTGGTTCATGCTTTAGTCAAAGACTAATTAATGCCTCACTGTTTTAGTCTTCAGCTGAGTTCCTAACCATCTTAAGCTAGTCAGCGCATTTGTAATTTTGTTAGGTTAAAAGGTTGGCTTATGAGTGCTGGCTAATCACAGAATGTCCATTTATTAGCAAATGAAACGGTGAGGCTATTCTATACCATCACTTCTAGAAACCATGATTGACTTTATACAGCAGTCTGCTCTGTTTATATTTTCAGGATAATAGGAGACACTTTCATACTGGGGTATTGTACAGGCACCTGGAAAATAAAACAGTTGCAAAATGGAAAAGCTTCAACCATTTCTGAACAGACAGGCAGCAACATCCTGGGGTGCTGATGCTAACACCCTATGAACAACAGCCTTGGCTTTGTCCTAGAGATGCTTTTTCAAGAGGCACCTTTCATGCCTTCAGCTCTGAAGAAGCTTCTTGGAGAGAACCAAAAGAAGCTTCTTGGATGAGAAGTGAAACGTCTTCAAAGAAAAACAAGGAAGTCCAGTTGCCTCTTGGAAAAAAAAACACCTTTGGGACAATCATGATCTGGATGACTGAGAATCTCCATAGACATTGCCTTGGCTTTGGTTTACTTCAGAGCGGAATATTGTGCCAGAATGTGGCTTAATGGAGACTACACCCAAATGGTTAATGTCCAACTCCATCAGACAATATGTATCATCTCTGGCACATTGATTCTGTTCCTATGCACTGATTACCATACTTAGTAATATCATACCACCCACATTAGAAGACAACAAGCTCTCATTTGGCTATGGTTAAGGATGCTGATCAACAAGGCCTTCCCTATTCATCAGAACAATGCACAGTCCATCACAAGATTGAAATCCCATAGGCCAGCATGGAAAACAGCTATTCACTGAATATCTACCCAGTTTAACCTGCGAATGCCTGGAGAGAGGAATGGGCCAAGGTACCTTCTTAGGGCTTAACCATTAGCCATAACTCTACCAAGCCATTTGGTTTTGACCTATCTCGCTCAGTCTAGACAAAATTGAACAAAATTAATTGTGATACTGGAAGAAGTGCCTCTGCCCTGTATCAGTGGGAATGGAAAGATTCCCCTTGTTGCGATTGTGGTGCTGATATGCAAACTATTAACCATATTGTGCAACATTGCCCACGACTTGCATTTTCTGGTTCCCTGAAAGATCAGCAAGAAGCAGCCTGCATAGCTGAATTGGACATCCAGGTGTGAGGCCACTGCCATACCCCCATAGAGGTTTTGAATATAATTACATGGATTGTGTGTATATGTTTACTTCCCTTCCGTCATGTTATCATACACTAAATAATAATAATTATACAGGCAGCCACTTTCTTCTACATGGGGCTGAGAAACAACTTAAATATGAAGAGAATGCCTGAGGCTGGAATTTTGTTGTGAATAATTATAAATTCTGATTTTTTAAAATTTATAAATAAATAATCTAAATTGACTAAGTAGACTAGGAAGCACACTAGATAATGAAATGGGACACTACTCCTGTCCTTGCATTTGTACTCTCTCTATGTTGAGGACCAAAGACTGATTGAAAGAGAGATAGATTGATAGATTGGTTAAGGGATTACAAAATTGTAAAAAGGGAGGGTTTTTTTATTCTTTTTTAAAGTTCAATCAACTAGCCCGATGTCTTAAAAACAGAAATAAAACTAGCAAATTAGACACACTAAACTTCAAGCACTCACTGTTAGCTACAGACACCAGAAATTGCATACAGAGGAATTAACAAGTGGCATAGATTTAAGATTAAAATTCAAGGCGCTGATCAAATGATTAACAAAATATGCAGCATCTGAGCAATGCACAGAGATAATCTACAGAGCCTTTCATTCTTATAATTAAAATAACTGAAAAATGGGCACACACCATTCTTTCTACTATCCAGTTTTAAATACATTACGTTTTTCTGCTTTTGCCCAATTGAAAACAGATGAATTGTAATTCTGTATGGCCTGCATATCTCAAATATATGTGTGTTTATTGGAAACTTGTAGCTGTTTTATAAAACTAGCGCTATAAAAATGGTATTAAAAGTTATGGTTAGTATTTAAAATGATTTAACAAAGAATTGGGAACAATTAGTCTGAATGAATTCCCTGAAGTACTATTTCCTGTTTGCTTTTTCAGAATGGCCCTTTTAAAAACAAGCCTACTGTATTTGATTTATTGGATTCTAAATGTGTTTACTTTAGCATGATTTAGATAAGTGAAATTGTTAGCAGAAAGCATACAGGTTGCTGCTCAACTGCTTCCCCCTAGATGTTTTCATCTAGTTCAATCTTCCCATATTTTTCATATATATAAAATAAAGTAGAATATAATGATATGAATGTTTAATATATATTTTTGTTGTAAGATATTTGTAAGCATAAGTAATGGATTAAAACTATCTAATAGTTTTAATGCAACTGTTTCTTGGATAACTATTTTTATGTAGAAATATGAATCATTCACAAATGTATTTACTTTCATGCTGAGTCATTTTTGTCAACATTTATTTAGAGGGCGGAAAATTAGCAGTTTTATTCACTAAAACCGTGCATGGATCTTAATTTCAACCATGAAGTAGTCCAACCTTGGGTCAGGAGCAAGTGATATACAGCCATAGTAGTAGTAGTAATAGTAGTAGTAGTAGTAGTAGTAGTAGATGTCTTAAATATATTTTATTCCACTGTTTAAACCCCAACCCCATTAAGACTCTGATAATCTTTTGGATTTATAGTCTAACCTCTGTAATACAAAATGAGAGGGACTGATAGGGAAGAAGAAATAAGTGAACACAGACAGTACGTACATACAGAAGACTTTTCAAAGTGCAAACACAAGGACTAAAAATGGCCAAAGTTTCTTTACAATCAGTCATCATAAAATCTGGAATCCAGAGACAGGGAAATCCATACACTTTAGTTGAAAACTCAGCTGTGGTCATGAGGGTGTGATCCAAGTTCCATCCATCTTGGCCATCTTGACTTTTTTTAAAATATATCATTGGGACATCCCTCGGTATTGTTCTTTTTTTAGTCTGTTGATTCACAGTGTAAATATTTCAGTAGTGGCAATACTTTAAATTGTGACAGAGCTAATAAGAATTTGGAAAGGACTGAGAGACTGGAAACACTCTCAGCATCATTTTCAACATCTGCTTACTAAAAAGTTTGGCATTGTGTGGATTTTTTGCAATTCATTGTTAACTAGTTGATGCTGACCAAGCAGAATAATACAAATGACATTTTATTTATTTATTTTATTTATTCATTTATTTATTTATCAACAAGTACAAGGAAACAAATAACAGTATAAACATAGACATGGACACATGAAAAAATTGGCACAAATAAAAGGATATAAATAGGCAAAACATAGCTATAAACACATAGAATGATTACATATAAATGGGGACAGTAGGACAGGGACAGCAGGCACATTGGTGTGCTTATGTACATCCCCTTAGGGACCTCTTAAGAAACATGAAAGGTTCACGGTAGACAGTTTAAAGTAAAGGTATGGGGATTAGCGAGATTTAACAACAGGATCAGGCAGAGTGTTCCAGACATTTACTACTCTATTGCAGAAGTCATATTTCCTACAATCAAGATTAGAGCGAATTACATTGAGTTTGAATCTATTGATAGCCCTTGTGTTATTACGGATGAAATTAAAGTACTCATTTACAGGTAGGATTTTTGGTAAATAATCTAAGCATAGGTTGGAATGTAGACGGCATAGTTTGAGGCTATCAAGACCTAAAATTTAAAGCCTAAAATTTTTTAGGAAGAATGTGTGTATAGGGAAATGTTGCCCATGTAAACTAAATAAGTATCTTAATTCCATTAACTGGACAGTTTCTATTGTTTTTTTCTGAGCCAAAATGTCATGAAGTTGTAGATTTGGGCAAGCCCTCTCATTAAGATTCAGGTCTGAACAATGAGTGATAGCAGGGATATAAAATAAAACAGAATAAAATAAAATTCAAAATCCAAGACTGGGATATATTTATTGGGATCCACTGAGACACCACAGAAGTATGAGGAATTGTCATAAAGTTTAATGTGAAAAGCAGACTAATCCAGAAAGTGTTTCACTAATCCATAAACGTTTCCTTCTCAAACCCATCTCTCTTGCTCTCTAACGAAGGAAACTTAACACACCAGGTTGTGTCCGGCAGGTGCTTGGCGGGAGTTGTCCCTAGAAAGTGGCACCCGCCCTGGTCGGGGTGGCTTCCTCCGCCGGCCGTTCTCCAGGACGCTGCTTCGGCAGGCACCGCAATGGAGGAAATCCGGAGCCGCACCGTGAAAGGCCTCGCTGATTTGAGGGGCTTTTTAAACCTGACTCCGAAGGAAGGCGACAGCGCGAAGGCGGCAGCCGCAGCCGCAGCAGAAGCGGCCAACGCGGAGACTTGTGAGTGTCGGAGAGAGGGAGGCGGAGGGCGGGTCTCTCCAAGCCTTGGTTTGGGCAAGACCGTCGGATTGTGGGGCTCTTCCGGCACGCAGCTCTCTTCTTCGAAGGGTGGAGCGCAGCCCCGTCGGCCCTTGGGGTTCGCGAGGCGTTCAGCTACTTCGGTTGGATGTTTTTGTCCGGCCTCTTTTCTGCAAAGGTTCCGCTGATTCCGAAAAGTTAAAAAGCAGGCAAAAGAGCACAGCCGCCCCGGAGGAAATCCTCCAGACAGGGAGACGGATCGAACATGGCAGCGGTTCGTTTCCTATACGAAATTTCCAATTGAAACTCTCTTGCCATTTGAAATCCTATCCAGCCCAGATTTGAATTTGAAATCCTCAGGGCTTTCTTAAAACTTATAATAATCTTTCTTTGGGTGTTCAAATAATCCTTTGAAAACGCTTGGAGGTAGGATAAGCTTCCAGTTTCCTGGAAGGGGATAATTGATATATAGTTCATTCTAATTTTAATCATGTGGCATTTGAAGTCTTGAGAGGAGAGAGTTGCCCAAGGTTAAGCAAATTTCATGTTATGTGGCAAGCATTTTTTTAAAAAATTCATTTGAATTCAGAGAAAATTGAAAAATACAGTTATTTATTTTAAAATTGGAGAGCCAGTTTGATGTAATGGTTAAGAGATCAGGCTAGAAAAAGGGAGACTGAGTTCTAGTTTTGCCTTAGGTGCAAAGCTAGTCAGTGCCCTTGGGCCAGTCATTCTCTCTCAGCTCTAGAAAGGAGGTAATGGAAAACTACTTCTGAACTCTAGTGAAGAAAACTGCAAGGGCTAGTCCAGGCAATTGCCCAGAGTCAACATTGACTTAAAGAAGTAACAAAAACCTTCAACACCTTCAACACCCAAAGAGACATACTCAAACAAACAAACTTAAAGTTAATCTGGCCAAAGTATTAGATTTCATGATAGAAATTGGAAACAGCTATTTCATAAGGCTTGTGAACATCATGCAGTGTCATTTTGACTGGTAGCATTATTTGCTGTATTGCAGCTTTTTTCATGGTAGCCACAGCCAAGGAGGTGGACTTGCTCATTCACAAAATTATTTTTATAAATATCAATACAAGTAAGCTATCTCCTCTGTCCTTTATTGTAATTTCTTAATTAATGAATTCATTAAACTATCCCAATGTTGCTCTTCTACCAACAATTCAGAGTGACATATATAGAAAAAATAATATTTTTCTTCTTGATCAGTTCAAGGCAATATACATACATGGTGCTCCTGCCTTCTGTCATCCATAACAACCGCCCTGTGAGGTGGGTTGGACTGAGGGAGAGTAACTTGGATGACTGGGCCATGTTATGAATGACAGGAGGCAGGAGCATGTCTCAACCAGCCTTCATATCTAAAAGAGACCTAAAACTCACTAGTCCAGTATGTTAGCCCCTGTGAGCTTTCTATAAGAGCAAGCTGTGCTTCACAAAGAGAATATAGAGGGAATAGGGCAGTGATGGCTAACCTTTTTGCCGTTGCGTGCCAAAAGTGGGGACTGCGGGAGGGTCGCGTGTGTGCATGCCCACACCCATAATTCAATGCGCCCCGCCCCCCCGGTGCATGCATACATGACCCCCCGTGCTTCCCCCACTTTTGGTACGTGATAGCATGGTGCCCTGTAGGCCTGCTTTTTGCCCTCCCCAGGCTCCAGAGGCTTTCTAGGAGCCTGGAGAGGGTGAGCAGCCTTCCCCACACCCCTGGAGACCCTCCAGAGGCCGGAAATGGCCTGTTTCCTGACTTCTGGTGGGCCTGAAAGGCCCAAAAATCAGCTGGAGGGCGCATGCATGCGTGCTGGAGCTAAGCTAGGGCAACATTCGCATGCCGACAGATATGGCTCACCATCACGGGCATAGGGAATGGCTTTGAAGAATGGTGGGACAAACTGCTTCCAAAGCAATGGTCAGATAAGAGAAGTTTGAGCCCTGTCCAAGAAAACAAGGTAAGTAAATATCCCAGAGAAATACCATTCTTCTTCTTCCCACAAAGATAAAGTAAGGGAGGGAAAGCACATTCAAATTTGCAAGAGTCTGTTGCTATTGGCATTTTAATAAAAGTAGTTGTGATCTATATGACTGGTTTCTTAGTTTACCTTCTAGGGCTGACATCAAGCCCTTGAAAAGATCTTGCTTCAAGGGTCCTGTAGAAGGCACTCTTATGGAGATGGGCCTTTCAGTAGATGGGTTATTCTCACAGATTTTACTAAATATACACATTTGTTTCAGAGTAAGTAATCCCGGAGATAATCAGGTTCTGGGTTTTGTAGAATTTTAAAAACTTTAAATTATTTTTAAATACTTGATTCTAATTATATAAAGAGATATATGGTCCTGTGGAAAACTGAGACAATAAAAATTAAAAACTATACCCATATTGCTTAATAGAAGTGTGATATACTAGCTTTAGATTCTGGACTAGAATCAGAAGGGTAAAAGTTAAAATCTAATTCAGTTGTAATAGTTACCAGATATTTGTGGATATTGTAACCCAGACTTCCTCATGGGAGTATTGTAACAGAAGATTCTCAACACTTTAGGGAAAAGTAAAGTAATTTGAATTAAGGCATTTAGGATTATTATCAGAATTTCCTCAGTATTGCAGAAGTTGTGCTCTTTGTTTTGCAGTGCTTCCAGATGAAAAAGAATTTCAGCATGCTGCTAAAACTAATAATCTGGACACTATGGAAAGGTTATATAGGAAAAAAGTTAATATTAATGCTGCAAATATTGTAAGTATAAAAATATAGTGAATTTCTTTAACCAACAGATTCTATTTCTTCATTATTTAGGAAAAATAGTATTTATTCTTTAGTCTTTGGGACTTTGATTTGGCCTTCTCCCTGCACTAAAGGTGTGCAATTCTGAGAATGGAGGCAAGCAGAAGGAAGCACAGTCTTGCTGTACTGGTCAGTTGCTTCATTGAAACCTCAAAATTGGGCCCAACATTGGAAAAGAGACAACTGTGTGGACAATATGAGACTGGGGGACCAAATTTAGGGAATATGCAGCAATGGCAAAATGAACAGTATATATCCAGAACACAAGTTTGAAAAATTTAAGCAATAATGGCTCTTCTGTATATTATACGTTACATAAAAATATATGTTACACATACTTAGATATTTAAGACTCTGGTTTTTAAAGGAAAAGTAAGTGATGTAATGCAGGGGTGAAATGATACTGGTTCGGACCAGTTCGGGTGAACTGGTAGCGGACATTGGGGCTGGTTCACCAAACCGGTAGCGACTGCTGACTGGCCACACCCCCAAACCGATCCGCAGCCCGCAGTCCTGTCATGCTTCCCTGCCTTCCATGCAGCCTTCCTGGCATTCCCATGGCCAGCTTGTGAAGATAGGCAAGCGGAAGGCCACGTGGAAGTCAGGCAAGCATGGCAGGGCTGCAGGGAAGGGAGCTAGCAGCCTACTCCCTTCCCCACAGACCTGCCATGCTTGCCTGGGTTCTGTGGGCCGAGTTCCTGGAGTGGCGCCAGCGGTCAAAGAGAGCAGGCAGGTGGCCAGGTGGGAATCCAGTGAGCTGCTTCGGAGGCACGGGTGGAAGGCACTGGCCTTTTCTGCAACATCCCCCTCTTTGGATCACCCTGCAAGAGGGGCTCTGTCTTTGCAGAAATGGGACGGGATGTTTGTACAGAGGATTGGGGAGGGGAATGTGTGGCCCTCCAGGATGGAGAGCAGGGCAAGAAGGCTCCGAGGTTCGCTTGGGCAGTCAAGATGGCGGAGGGAAACTCAAAGCGTTGGGGGCTTCAGAATGGGAGAACGTGCTTCAGAATGTGCAGCTCCTGGCTCTAACAGTGAGTGACGTATGTGATGTCAAGTTGGCCATGCCCACCCAGTCACATGACCACCAAGCCATGCCCACTAAGCCAAGTCCATAGAACTGGTAGCAACAATTTTTAGATTTCACCACTGATGTAAAGATAATTAGGAATAGTTTGAATGTTTATAAAAGTTAAATGCAATCAATCACCTTTAGATGCAGTGGTAAAGGATATAGAACTTAATATTGTTTTGATGATTCTTGTTCATTTTATTAACTTGTTCTATTTATTCATTTTATCTTTCCCTTTTCTTTTCCTTTATATAGTTTGTTTCTGGAACATGACAAATAATGGCAATATCACCATTAATATTAATGTTTAAAGTTTTATAGAAACTTTTCTTAAGATAATATAATAAACCTACTTCTATACATTTAATTAATTAATGAAACAATGAATTTTGAATTTTATACAAAGGTAAATCATTTGTTTTACTGAAATTTTACTATGTCTTTTTCTATCTTCTATCTACATTTTAAAAATAAAACAGAAGCTACACATTTTTCTGGGCTTATACTGTGGGTGTGGAGGCTTACAAAATGATGTGTTTTGGGGGATGCGTTAGGAAGGTGATGACCCATTAAACAGGATTACATATTAGCCATAGTTTAATTAACTCAATTTAAATGCTTCCTATGACTAATTTTGCTCCTGATTTTCTGTGTTTATTCCCAATGATTTATTTCATGTTTTAGTTGAAGCGCACAGCCCTCCATTTTGCTGTTGCAGGAAATCATATATCTGCAGTTGATTTTCTTCTCCATCACAAAGCTAGAGTTGATATTGCAGATAAGGTATATGCAACTGATTTCTTACTGCTATGTTTATAATAGCTGAAATAGACTTAGAGGCTCTTTTATTAAAAAGAAGGAATCCACTAGTGTCATTTTAGACTAACATATTTTCTTTCAAGGAATTTTAATAATATGTTTAGTCCAGCAGCTCCCAATCCTTTGGGTGCCAAGGACCAGTTCTGTGAAGAGAGGTTTTTCTGTGGGCAGGGGGGTTTCACTTGTTTGTGTGGACCAGGTTTTGGCATGCTGTGGACCAGGGGCATGCCACAGACTGGGAGTAGGGGACCTCTTTGTTAGTTTAAAAAGAGGCTACCAGAGTCATTCTGATCTTTGGCTAGCATAGACTAAACATCTCTCCTCCTATAATACATTTAATGAAAACATTAATTCTAATATCTCTGATTAAACACACCCAGGCTATTGGAAAAATTGAATTAATAATATGTCATTATTCTGTCAATAATATGTCATAGGTTTTCCTGCTAACTAGATAAGAAATAAAGTGATAAAGCCATTCTAAAGGTGGCTAAAGGCAAAATTGAAGTGATGTAGGATTCAATGGAGACACTGAAGATTTAGACAAGGGGATAGAAGGGAACTTATCAAATTTGCATACAACACCAAGCTGGCAGGAATAGCCAATACTCAAGACACAGAAGGATCTTGAGAGATTTGAACACTGGGCCCTATCTAACAAATAAAATTCAGTGATGAGAAATGTAAAGTTCTATATTTTGGCAAAAAAACAAACCCAAATGCATAGATATAGAATAGGTGGTACCTGGCTCAATAGTAGTAACTGTGAGAAGGATCTTGCAATCCTAGTGAACAATCACTTAAATATGAGCCAGCAGCATGTTGCAGCTGCCAAAAAATCCAATGCAGTCATAAGCTGCATTAACAGAAGTATAGAATCAAAATCACACAAAGTGTTTATACCACTTTATAAAGCCTTGGTAAGACCACACATAGCATATTGCACCCAGTTTTAATCACCATGGTGTAAAAAAGATGGCAAAACTCTAGAAAGAGTGCAGAGAAGAGCAACAAAGATGAATAGGGCACTGGAGGCTAAGACAGTTGCAGGAATTGGGTATGTCTAGTTTAATGAAAAGGACTAGGGATGATATGATAGCAATGTTCTAGTATCTAAGGGGCTGCCACAAAGATGCGGGGGTCAACCTATTTTCCAATAAAACAAAGTTTTAGAAGACTAGTTTTGAATTTCATTGTCTCTTTGAAGTTTATATGTACTTATTTTACTTACTTTTGAAGCATGGCCTTACTGCAATTCATCTTGCTGCATGGTCCGGTAATTTGGAAATAATGCTGATGTTAATTAAAGCAGGAGCTGATCAAAAAGCAAAGAACCAGGTATGTTATCCCAAGATATAAACCAGCAACAACCATATATACAACAGAAGGATTTCTAATTCAGTTTTCAGTAACTGTTCTTTCTTTTTCTTAGGAAGGCATGAATGTCCTACATTTTGCTGCTAAGAACAATAGTGTCAGAATAGTGAATTATTTTATCCGAGATCTTCACCTAATGGAACTCAATAAACCTGATGAGGTATTATAAGTGCAAAGAATACTATAAGCAATTAGACAATGGATATTAGCAATGTTTCTCTGAATACTTTTATTTAAAATACTGTGCATGTTTATAAATATGGCTACCATTAATTTTTTATCTGTATTTCATGAATATTGATAGAACAGACCTTTGTTTTATTCAGTGTTACTTACAGAATGAGTCAAACCTGGCAAAGATGCTGGTGGGTGCAGCATCATTATGCAAGTCTCATGGTGTGTTAATATTACATGTACATTTATAACGCACACAATTGCATCACAATGCTATGGCCATCTTTTTTGCCATCTTAGATGCACACACACAAGCCTATAGATATTGCTGGGATTGTGTATTTCTGGCTCCTCTTGATTAACCATACATTATGAATTACATTAACTGATCTGACATCTATTCATAACGCCTATTTTCTGCAGTAATTCTGAGCATGCATCAAGACACCTGTCTGTTACTGGGCTAAATGCTGCATTTGGTCTGTAAATTTGGGGGCTACACTTCAAAAGTCTTCGCTCAAAAATATAAACTTTAAAATATAAATTTTAATTTAATTTTAATTTAATAAAAAATAACATTCAGTTAAAGGTAAAGGTTTCCTTCGCACATAAGCGCTAGTTGTTCCCGACTCTAGGGGGTGGTGCTCATCTCTGTTTCAAAGCCGAAGAGCCAGCGCTGTCCGAAGACGTCTCCGTGGTCATGTGGCCAGCATGACTCAACACCAAAAGGCGCATAGAACGCTGTTAACTTCCCACCAAAGGTGGTTCCTATTTTTCTTCTGGCATTTTTTACATGCTTTCAAACTGCTAGGTTGGCAGAAGCTGGGACAAGTAACGAGAGCTCACCCCGTTACGCGGCACTAGGGATTCAAAAAGCTGAACTGCCAACCTTTCAATCGACAAGCTCAGCATCTTAGCCACTGAGCCACCACATCCCATTAACATTCAGTTACTCCAATATAATTGATATAGTTGACTTCCATTTACTTTATGACTTTCTTTTGTTTCTTTAAAGATTGCAAACTGATAGCTACTTTTTGATGGGCTCTTACAAGCTTCTAGGAACTATGTGTGATCCTGAGGAATCTATTCTAAAAGATTATGTATATACTATGGGTCACATCACATATGTAGTAATACAAGAAGATTAAAAGATTTGTTTTTTGATTTGAGCAGCATTCAGAAAACTTTCCATTAAAAAACAACAACAGACCCAGTCTTCCTAAATTTAGCATCACTTTTAAGAAGTTAGATCAGGGGTCCCCAACCCCCAGGCCACGGCCCACTACTGGGCTATGAGCTGTTCTGAACTGGACCATGGAAATGTGCTCCATTTGCACAAACAGTAGGTGTGTAGAGCTGTGTGCTGACATGCACTTGCTGGCTGCTTGTATGGAACCATCCCCTCCCACCCCCACCAGTTTGCAAAACTGGAAAGGTTGGGGAAGTCTGAGTTAGATGATGGGACTGGAAGGCCATTGCTACATCCTGAGTCAGATTTGTTTAAGTAAAATATCCTTCTGGTGTGTCTTATGTTCATACGGCACCTGAAGCACTACCAGAAGATACTCAGGCAGAGTTTGAGCATCTTCTTGCTCAGCATTCTTGTAGATCACCTGTAGATAATTTTGTAGTTTGGCTGGGGACCATATGCAATCCAAAGGGACACATTACCTCCAACTGGGCTAAAACTTTGGGTAATTAATCTTTGAAGAATACCAATTTTCTTCCCTAGTGTCTTTTAACTTCACTTTTCTCACAGAAAGGGAGAAAGCCATTCTTCCTCGCAGCTGAAATGGGCCATGAAGAAATGATAAATGAGTTGATTACCCTTAATTTATTCACCTCAGAAAAGGATAAGGCAAGTCTATTTATAAAGACGGTTCTTTGATTTTGTATGTCATATACTAAATTGTGAGAGAGGGTTCTTTTGGGAAATGGTGCAGACCACGAATAGACTAATGCTATTGTCCTTACATTTCTAGAGAGGTTTATTATATATTTTTAAAAAAACATTTATTTCTGAAATTTATCACTCATCACTAAACCTATAATATATGCTATGCCACATCTATTCCAAAGTCCATCTCATTTAAAGAGACTTACAAACATTTTTTTTTCTCTTTTGCTGAACTATGTTGAGCTAGACAGTTATCGTGTCTTTAGACCAGGGGTGAAATGCTTCTGGATCAGACCGGATCGCCCGATCTGGTAGTGATCTTGGCCGTGGTTTGGCGATATGGTAGCGATGGCGGAGCAAAGCTCCGCCCCCCCAAGTGTCATTACTTCCTGGTTTTAACCAGGAAGTAATGTGTTTTTACCTTCTGCGCATGCACAGGTTTTGCACATGCACAAGTCTGCACGCACACGTGACGTGCGAAATTCTGAGTAGTTTGGAGAACTGGCAATACCACCTTCAGCTGGCCCCAGAGTGGGGTGGGAATGGAGATTTTGCGGTATCCTTCCCCTGCCATGGCCCACCAAGCCATGTCCATCAAGCCACACCACACCCACCAAGCCACGCCCACAGAACTGGTAGTAAAAAAATTTGGATTTCACCACTGATGTACAGTATCCATCTAGAAGTTAGTTGGCTTCTGTTGCTATCAGCTACTTTTATGAACTGCTGAAGTCGCTTTCGCACTGTGTTGGTGCGGGCGGGAACAGCTGCTATATGCTTGTAGGCTGTCAATATCTTGGGCAGAGTGAAGTAACTTCTGGCCTTTGCTTCCTCTTTCAGTTCCTGTGCTGTTGGCTTGCTTGAATCCATACCTGCTCCTTTTTCACACTTCCTTACTAAGCTACATTTTATCACAATATTCTCAACTGCAAATTCTCCCTCTGCTCTGTCACATGACGAGAATCTTTCTCCAACACACACACCGGGCCCTGAGTCCAATTCTTCTTTTAGTGCATATTAAGCATCTTGTTATCTTCCACTTAAGCACTTCCAGAGAAAGGGAATCCACCACTTCTTCAGTTATCATTTCACTGTCCTTACTATTAAGATTGGTTTAACATTCACTTGAGATGTAGAAAAAAAATCTAAAATCAGCAGGTAGATTTTTTTTCAGGTGAAGTCACATTTTCTATTTATTTTTTTAATTTTTTTTTTTTTGCTTTAATTTATATGTGCCCTTCTCCGGAGACTCAGGGCGGCTTACAATGCATTAAGCAATAGCCTTCATACTTTTGTATATTTATACAAAGTCAGCTTATTGCCCCCACAATCTGGGTCCTCATTTTACCTACCTTTGAAAGGATGAAAGGCTGAGTCAACCTTGAGCCTGGTGAGATTTGAACTTGCAATAATTGCAAGCAGCAGATGTTAATAACAGTGCTTTAGTCCACTGTACTACAGGCTCTTACTGATGTCTAGTGAGTACCAAAGGACACTGATGCTAGAACAGGGGTCCCCCAACCCCTGGGCCGTGGCTCTGAGCCATTTGGAATCGGGTCGCGGAAGCTACATTGCTTTTTCACTGTCTTACATTTGTATTATGTCTACCAGAAGTCTGATTGCATTTTCTGTGAAAAAATTAGTAGAAAGTCATATTGGTGTTATATGGCAGTTTGCACTGAATGGGTGTATCAATCCTGAGTGGCTCTGGGAGAAGGGATCACTTAAAAAGTGAGGGGGGGGGCTTTGTGGCCTACAAGGCTATTTACTCTCTGCTACTTTTTACTCCCTCCCCCAGAATTTAATTAACAAAATAATGAAACGATAATTTGTAAACGTATTGAAGAGTGTCTTAATTATATATATTTTAAAAGCATATTTTATTTGAAATGGCAGATTGCATTCTTATCAAAATACCAATGTACCAAACATCCAGGGGTGAAATCCAGCAGGTTCGGGAGAACCGGTAGCAGAAATTTTGAATAGTTACCGGCAAATACCACCTCTGGTTGGCCTCAGAGTGGGGTGGGAATGGAGATTTGGCAGTTTTCTTCCCCCTGTAGTGGGGTGGGAATGGAGATTTGGCAGTATCCTTTCTCTGGAGTGGGGTGGGAATGGAGATTTTGCAATATCCTTCCCCTGGAGTGGGATGGGAATGGAGATTTTGCAGTATCCTTCCCCTGACACGCCCACCAAGCCACACCCACAGAACCGGTAGGGAAAAATTTTGAATTTCACCCCTGCAAACACCTGTATGCATTCTTTTATTAAAGATCTAGCATTATGTTTATTATTCTTGGTTCAAGAATGTTTGTTTTTAGTGACAATTCAAGCCTACATTCTTAGTTGTCTCTGTACATTTTTGTAGGAAGGAAACACTGCCTTGCATCTAGCAGCTAAAAATGGCCACAGTGATGTGGTAGAGATTCTTCTTCAGCAGTGGGAAGATATAAACGAATTCAATCAGGTAAAAAAACAAGAAATAGGCTGAAAAATGTATAAAGCAAAAATAAAAAATAAAAAATAAAAGGGGCATCTTTATTTTTGTAAATAAAAATGCAAGATGGTAACTCAGGCTCAAAACTTAGGCAGGCTTTTACTATGTTACCTGGATGGGAAGAATATAGAGGGGAGGTATGGTACTGTGACAGAGAAGGCCTGCTTCCTGGGTCCTAGAAGATGCCACAATCAATTGGACTCACAGCATGCCCATTCTGCCAAATTATACCAGACAGCCAGAAACAATTGAAGACAGGTGGTCCCTCAAAAAATTAGGCCTTTCTGAACTCCACAATGTAAAACATTAAATTGAAAATGAATACAGCAATAGAGAGAGATGAAGGAATTGGAAGGGAGGAGGAAGGAGAGAGAGGGATGGAAGAGTAGGGAGGAAGGAAGGGAAGGGAAAGCAGAGTAGGAGAGAAGGTAAGACAGGGGGAAAGAGAGGAGGAGAAGGAGAAGGGAAGGGGAAGTAGAGAAGAGAAGAAGGAGGTGGGGAAAGAAAGTTGGAAGGAGAAGAGGAAGAGGTTTGAGGAGAAAGATTGCTGTACAATAAAAAAAAGATGAAGTGGAAGAAAGGCAGCTCTGAATAAACAAATATAAATATATTAAGAAAAAGAATGAATTGTTTAAGAATAAAAGAGGACAAATATATATGAATAGTAAAGTTAGAATTTAGGGATAAATGAAGAAGGTGTTTATGTATGCAAGTATAGAAATACTGAGGTATATTCAAAAAAAAGGAAAGGGGGGAAGACGATATTGACAAAAATTGTAATTGAGTAAAATGTATTTGAATTTGACTAATTGTATAAGAAACGACCAACATTCTGTTCAAAAAAAAAGAAAGGTGGGAGAGGAGAAAAGAAAAAAAACCCAATAAAACTAGTTTTTTTTTTAAAAAAAATTAGCCCTTTGTACCATGAATGGCTCTAAAGTAATACCTGGCGCCTTGAATTGTAATAAACCAATTGATAATCCATGCTGACTGCAGAGTAATGGGGTCACACTAGAATAACAAAGCATGCCCAGCACCACCAACAGCACTGCATTTTGGACCAACCGTTTCTCTGGAGTAGTCTTCAAGGATAGCCCTATGTGGAGTTCATTACTGTAATCTGTGTAATTATATCTGCTGTTGATGTTTTGTTTATAGATGTTTTATTATTGACTGTTTGGTAAATTGTCATGAGTCTATATTGATTTGGTGATATACAAGTAAAATCAATCGTTGTGTATGATCGGTACTAGGGTTACCATTATTTATGAGATTTTTATCAATTATTAAACAAGAACTCCCTATGAAAAAAAATAACTGCTGAAATGAAATGAAAAATACATATTTTGCAGTCCCATATCAAAAGTTTCAATACAAAAATTACCTTTAATAATTCTTCCATTTTATAGAAATGATCTGAAAAAATGTTCTTACCTCCTATGAGCCAATATTGGGTATATAAACAGTTGTATCTGACATTAATGGCATATTTCCTTTTTGTATTGTTCTTCAGAATGGCGAAACACCATTTTATATGGCTGTTGAAGGAGGCCACGAAAAATGTGCTGACCTCTTACTGGAAGCCGGAAGTGACATCAATATTTTGAACAAAGTATGTAGATGCACATGGTGTTCTTTATTAATTTACTGAGATAGTATTTCTTTGAATTTTCCTTCTTGTGAATTAAAAACCAGATAAATTGCTTTTGTGAAATTTGTATTAAAGCATAGTAGGGCTGCCAGATCTGGGCTACAAAATCCAGATGATCACTAAATTTCAAGTTCTCTATATCATTTGATGGTATTCACCTGGATTTTTATAGTCCCAGTTAACTCATTTTCATCTCACTTTTGTGTCTTCTTTATTACTTATTTTTCTAATAAAAAGGATCTTGATGCGACATTAATATACAGGTTCAAGGAAACTGAAGGAAACAGTAATAAAATTATTGTTAATAGTATGCCTTAAGCATACCACTAATTCAAATTAATGATATGGAACAGCTATTAGGGAAATTGCAATAATGATTTTTTTAAAACTTCATTTTCTGCTTTCCATGTCATCCAGCAATAATCCAGTGCATATTTTCTGAGAAGTAATTTTGTTTACTATGAAGCAAATATACAAATGTAACTTTAGCCTGATACATTTAGCTAAGGTGACATGATTTTGATTTGGTAAACTATAATTTTTCTCCATTCTTAACCATTTTTCTCATTTCACACACCCACATTCACAGAAAATACTGCGTCTTAAACAGTAGTGGGTTTCACTTACCTTCGCTACTGGTTTGGAACTGTGAGTGTGTGCATGCGTGTGCTTGCTTTGCTCGCACGTGACACTGCGCTTGCAGAACAGCGTCCATGATGATGTTCAGGTGGGTGGGCGGAGCCTCCCACCGCCACCACTACCGGTTCGCCTGAACTAGAGCAAACGGTAGAAACCCTTCACTGATCTTAAATCATATTTCTTTTATTTGAGTAGCATTAGAAACAATGGCATAAGGCACCAGAGTTTCTCCATCAGAACTAAATACATAAGGAGATGAGGTAGAAGGGAGTATAATGTATTTGATGTAGACTTCGATAAAACATGAAATAACTGTGGCAAAAGATAAGGAATTATTCTCCAAATGTGTTTTTGGAGATTGGCCTAATTAATTTTTCTGAAATAATTTTTGTTAT
This sequence comes from Arizona elegans, assembly GCA_022577455.1. Classification (NCBI taxonomy): domain Eukaryota; kingdom Metazoa; phylum Chordata; class Lepidosauria; order Squamata; family Colubridae; genus Arizona; species Arizona elegans. The sequence goes on from JAKOOJ010000008.1 coordinate 63,932,963, forward strand.
TAGCATAATTGTACATATCTTCAAAAAACACAGCTTTGAATTACATTGTACTATTAACATTCAAAATTATTTCCCCTTCTTTTAAACATATTTCTTTCAGCACAATGCCAGTGCATTGCATGTTGCAACCCAAAATGGACACACACCTTTGGTCAAATTTCTTATCAGTCATAATATTGATCTGGATGCTCAGTCTCAGGTGATTTTTTTGTTATTGTTGCTTTCTCATATGTTATATCCCTAACATTTCTTGACATTCTCTGAAAGCGGTGATAGCTACAGCTATGCATAATTCAAGACATAAAAAGGGAAGAACCACAGTCTGCCTAAATCAATTAAGCATTCTATTTTCAGTTTTGCTGAGTGAATATTAAAATATGCCTAACTCTGAAATAAATATAAGTAAAATAAATATAAGTAAAAATGTTCAGCTGGAGGAATTGTCCTTTAACATTTTTAGATATACAATATATCTACCACATACATTTGCTACGGTTGCAAGAGATTCCTTTGCAAATAAATTTGGGTGATGTCTTTGAAGTTGCTTTAGCAGTGCAACAAACATTAGAATCCAAGTGTTCATCCTCCTCATTCGAAAATCCATCACATAATTTAACTATAAAAAGGTATATGATGAAAGTTTTGTGAAATTACAGTTTTAAAAAACCTGGATTTGAAAAATTGGCAGGGCAAAATTCAGCAGAATTTCTTAATAAAAAGAAGTAAAAATTGTAAACAGTACGACAAGCAGTCAATGTGTTTGTGTGACGAGATACAGCATATGCAAATAATTAAGATTATAATTATAATTTAATAAAATTGCAAAAAAAAATTGATTGGCAATACTAGTCTTCTAACAAGAACATTAAAGAGAAGAAGACTTTTAGCAATCTATATATTGCTATGTTACTTTATAACTAAATAATCCTAATTTATTTAGGACTGTAGCCAAACAGTCTGTATCTGAGCTGTCTACAAAGTGGGATCAAAAAAGTCAAGATGATGGCCAGTCATGTGATCAAAACCTTGCCTTGTGCTTGTGTCGCAATGGATATAAAAAAGGGTGTGCTTCAGTTGCATAGTTGTGATCGCCATCTTGACTTCTTCTTGGAGGATAGCCTTGGTCCAGGGGTGAAATGCTCCCGGTTCAGACCGGATCACCTGATCCGGTACCGATGGAGGCGGGTGGTTCGGAGAACCGGTAGCAAAAATCCCTGCCTCCCCCCATGCCCAGCTGAGCCGCGCGATCATCAGAGGCTTTTTTTCTTTTAAATGGCTCTGACGATCCCAGCTGAGTTGCCTGATCATCAGAGGATTTTTTAAAAACCCTCTGCCGATCAAGGCAACTCAGCTGAGATCGTCAGAGCCATTTAAAAGAAAAAAAGTTTTTTTCTTTTAAATGCCTCTGATGATCCAAGCTCTGACGATCCCAGCTGAGTTGCCTGATCGGCAGAGGGTTTTTAAAAAATCCTTTGACGATCAGGCAACTCAGCTGGGATCGTCAGAGCCTTTTGAAAGAATTTTTTTACAACCTCTTCGCCAAAGAGGTTGTAGAAAAAATGGTTTTAAAAGAAAAAATATATATTGGCCACGCCCACCCAGTCACATTACCACCACCACCACCAAGCCACGCCCACAGAACCTGTAGTAACAAATTTTAGATTTCACCACTGCCTTGGTCTACACTGTTATAAAACTCTACCACCAGCATGATAGACATACCATGGGAGAAGTTGAATTATATGAAATTGAAATATCTATGATCAAGAGAGAGGTATTTTAACATTCTAACATGTTTGAAATAAAACTCAAGTTTTGTAGTGGATGTAGTACTCATAAAGTTCAATGAAAGTAAATGCATTAGCTAGCCATCTGAATAGTGGCTTTTAGTGGAATAATGGAAATCTTGAATAACCTTATTGGATTAATATACTCAATTTGTTAATATAGGGTTTCACCATGTTTTAAAACTTTTCAACCTGGTCAAGCATGATTTCTTATGAATAAGAAATAGTTTCATGATGTTATTTCTCCTCTCTTTGCAGAAAAATAATTCTCCTCTACATTTGGCTATCACAAAAAACAACTTATCAGTGATAAATAGTTTAATAAAGGCAAACCATAATATAAATTGCCTAAATAAGGTAAGAAATTCTTGTTAAAATCATGTAAGTTGAATATTGGACATAATTTTTGTGTGTGTGTTTGTGTGTGTGTAAATATTATAATTTGATTTATGGCTTGGCTGCTCATTGTCCAGACTACTGCTTTTGACTTTCAAATTTCCATGAAACCAGCACAACCCTCTGAGACAAAATTATCAGGGAAATAATCCTTGAATTTTTAACAAAAATAGAGGAGAGAAAATCTCCATTTTAGAAGTTCAGTTTCTTAGCTCCCGAGACATCCAGCTACTTTTCCTAATTTCCACATAAATACATACAGAGAAGCAAACAACAACATTGCCATGTTTATTTTTAGAAAAGTTTGAATAACTTGTTTACTCTGATTTTTAAAATATTCCAGAATATTTTAGGCAGAAATTAATACATTTAAAACAATTATAATTAAAAAATACAGATACAGATTTGGATGGATACACATTTGGAATTAAATTGAATGGGAGAAAGGGGACTGCCATTGAGAAAGTGCATTGCCTGATCCATATCTCTATATTTGCAAGAAGAGGAAACTTGCAACAGGCCCTGAGCCAAACCTATTCATTGCCATTTTAATTCCATTCTTTGCATAATGCGAATATTAACTTCTTTGTTACATTTTTCTAATGCAAAAGATTTCTGAATAATATTATCCTTTACATCTACAAGAGACATCAAACACCTTTACATCTGGCAGCAGACCTTGGAAATGTGGAAATAATAGAAACACTGCTAAAGGCAGGCTGTGACTTCAGCATGGTAGATAAGGTATTCATAATTCTATTAAAATGCATTTCTCCTGCATGTCTTGGTTTGGTTTTCAGATTATCCCTTATTAAAATAGAATTCTTGACTTTGGTTATCCCTTAAAACTTGCAACAGAGATAATGGAATAAGACCTGTGGTGCCAGACATAAAATAACAGTATTTGTTCTTTGTATTTGTGACATAAAGTAGTACGGGTAATCCTTGAGTTATAACTGTAAGGGAGCCTGCCCATTGTGGTTGAAAGTTGGGAGGGCCGTTAAGTGAACCACCTATCTTAACGACTTCCCCATCTGTGCTCTCCCCAATGCCTTTGTTAAATGAACACATGGGCTGTTAAGTGGAAAAATCAGGCTTCTAAATCTAAGTAGCTGAATTCTATAGTTATAAGACTTCCCATTACAGAACACCATTCTTAACATTTTGGTTACATTCACCCAGCATACTTAACTGGGATACCAAGTTGGTCCATTTCCTGGAATCACATACTACCTTAAGTATGAGCTAATCAAAGATGTCAGGTTTCATTACACCAAAACCAAATCAAAGTTAAGATTACCAAATTTAATCATGTCCAGTGAGTGAAACCATTAGGTTTTGTTTACCACCGTTAAAGGTGTTGTGTGAACACAGCCTTTGTGAATGATGATATGATGATAGAGGTGATGTAATAGTCATGTTTGCAGCCTTGATTTTCTTTACTTACCCAAAAGCAGATTTAATTCCAGCTTTGTTAATAACATTATTGCTGCCTAGATGAGATTGTCCACAGCAAAATGAATTAAACCCTGTGCAACTTTAGAAAGTAGGTCATTTATTAGATCTTTGTGAGGGATATCTTAAAGCAGTGCATCACAGCAGATAGTTTGTTGGGCTTTGACTAGGAAGATTTGAGTCCAAATCCTTGCTTCCACAATGAATTATCAATTAGCCAATGCTAGGCCATCAATTTCTTTGTAATGTTATGAAGCTCCTTTAACAACCAAAAGAGATGGGTAAATGGATAAATACATAACTTTTTAGGCTTTATTTGAATAGAATAGAATTGAATTGGATTCATCAAATATTAGTGTATGCTCCCAGCACAGTAATTTTACCATGAAGTCAGGGAACTACAATGAATCCAAAAATTCATTGGTAATTTGGCAGCTGCAAGATAGAGGGAAGATCCCAGAAATGAGATGGTTCCATTTCTCTATTCTCTTCTGAGGCTTCTGGGTTTTTGTTGTTTTTTTTTGTATCAGAATGCATTCGATAAGAGGGACATTATTTTGAAAGTAAAATAGCTAGTCTAAATATTTTTCAGAGGTGTTTGCAGGGGGAATGTAAAAAAAAAAAAGACACAATATAGGTCAAAGTAGCACAAAGTCTTTTTAAGGATGTGCAATGTCACACATATATTAAGAAGGGGTGGAGGCGCTTTGATCTATTGGATCCTGTGCTCCTGCTATCTGGTTACACTATTTGCAACAGAGACCAATTATTGTGAAGTGACAGATGGATTTCCCTGATGGTGGAAAAAACAATCACTCATTTCTGTCTACCATGAGGTGAGGCTGAAGCTGGGGAAGGAGCTAAGTTTTAACGGTTGGCTATATCAGAGATTTATCTCTGTTTCAGAGCCTAATATCCACTCTTGCTTTACTAAGATTACCCACCCTTGATTACTGTACTCGCAGCACCTAATCCAAGACGTTTCTAGAAAAATGAGATACTCTCTCCTCCTTTCACGCCTCACTTGATTTGTCCACATACCTGCCACCATTCCATGCATAAATTGGTGGTAGTTAAAGCAAGAGGGCACTAATTCCAGTCTGATAACATAATGAATGATCTTCTCACTTCAGTATGTGCACCACAGTATGATGTGCCAGCAGCCATGTTGGCAATCTGTTCACTAGGCACTGCTCCTGCAGGACCACACACCACAACCATGCACACAATCTGCTAATGTGACTTGCAGCACACCATGCATGGAATCTTGGAGGGAAGTGTAAATGGGACGTCAGAGAGTCGTATCTTTCTGCTAGCAGATAGCTTGACTGTCAGTCACTACCCACTGAAAATGACCAATATGTACTGGGTAGATTATTAGCTCAATTATTACCGAAGCACTCATGTCATGTGTAAGGTTATCTATTGGGAGAAAATGGAAAACATCAATTTAAATTAGAAAAAAAAATCAAAGTGCTTTTTGTTATGGGGACGGGAAGAAAGCTGTATCGTGAAGGCATCTTTCAAGAACTACTATCCAAACAGCATTGAACCAAAGTGGGGCATGTAAATGTACTTATAGGCACTAACTAATTTTTTAAAAAGTCGTCTCAAAATTCTACAAATTTAATAGGTTGGAAATACTTGGAATGCTTTTACATGGAATGGTAAAAAGCAATAGTTGGCTGGTTTGCAGGATTTTTAACTTTTTAAGAAGAAATAGAGAATCCATGGAAACATTTTACCTACTTAGATACAGAATTATATTTAGATGGCTATAAAAATTGCTTGTTGCTGGCCAAAACGACTTTTTAAAAATGTTTAAAAAACACTTCTCAAGATACATGATGGTGAGATTAGAGTTTTGCAATATATTCTGTACCTCAGCACAGATTTTGTGTGTGTGTTTAGTTTAATAACTGACAATGTTTATATTTTAGCAAGGAAAAAACGCACTTGCTGTAGCATCCAGAAGCAATCATGCCTTAGTTGTAGACATGATTATAAAAGCAGAGAGATATTACCTCTGGAAACAGGTAGGACACAATTTATTTAGCTTTTCTGGTCAAGCCTGTTTCTTCATTATATTGAATTTCATGAGCAAACTAACTTATTTTTAGTTCTGGAGTTTGAAGCTTCCTTGCAGAACTGGTAGAAAATCTTAGATCAGAAGTATCCCATTTCTTTTTCCCTTTCCACTTTGCCCAGCAGCCCTTCCTCATGCCATCATGATAAGATATTAAGAAGTTGAATTCTTAGGTTGCTTTTTAACTTCTTCTATTTACTAACTTTACTTTCCAGTTTTTTTTCCTTAGCTGATAGTGTTAAAAACTGATAGAAGAAATCATTGTATTTATAGAAATTGATAGTTTCCAAAGACAGTTTTCATAAGTGTAATCCAAAATGTGTCTGCTTAGATATGTTGGCTGCTGCCAGGCATGAAAGACCAGGTCCATATGTGAAGATCCAATAAACTGGTTTATTGCAGCCTGTGCATAAGAACATTCCCAACTAACAGCACCTGCTTGGAATTAGATAAGGGTCCACAGAATTCAAGGTGGGTTGAACTTAGCCTGCTTGTGGCTACATAGGAATTCTAGGCTGATCTGCCTTTTGACTCCACTCTCAGGTTCTGCCACTCTTCCTACATGTGCGTATTATAAAACAGAAAGCTAGATAAGGCAACAATCATGTACGTAGAATACCAAATACATTCAGTATCATCAGCCTACCTAATCTAGTTACTAATTACCTCCTTGAATTAAGGTGTCATCTGTGTTGATGCTAGTGCAAGATTTTGATAGCTTATTACTTGCACCCCCCCTCCCACTTCTCCATGGCCATTGCATTTTCCCCATCCTGGTAATGTGGGACCCTGGACTTGTTCCATGTTCCAGCCCTAGATGTCGCTTTCCTTGACACTCCTGGGCGAAGGTCTGTAGAACAGGACCCACGGAAATATGGCAAATCTATTTAGCCTTTCACTGTATAAAGTTGTAAAACCTCCGTTTTTGCTGAAGAGAAGTTCTACTGTATGGCATTACTTTCTCCTGCTGAAAACAACTGAAGATAGAGGACAGAGTAGGAGTTGCAAATAAAATAGATTTAATTTGTCTTTCTTACCTGGCTTTCTTAATGCCATGTGATAATATTAACTACATGGATAGGGAAATATACATCTTCCCAGTTGTCTTAGGCGTGAACCTGGTATGGGTAAGATTTTTTTTAGCAAATGTTTTGTGCCATAAGGGAATAGAAGGGCTTTGGAGGCTAGATAAATATATCTGCTAATCTTATTACAAACAAAGGCAAAGGAGGAAAATGATATTCCATTATGAAGAATGGCCAAAGAAAATAAGAACAAGTATTGATTTTTGAACAAAGAAACTGCCTCTCTATAAATGTTTGCTATAGGCAAACAAGGAGAGATCACTTCCACAATATTCCCTATGATGTTATAAGCTATTTCCTTATCAATGGAAAGGAGCTATGAAATAATTTTGTGCAGATATATAGATTGTATAAAAGAAGTAGGACAATTTGGAGGAAGCAGAGTATACTGCATGCATTTTTTAAAAAAGTCCCAAAGCATGATTTGTGAGCAGATTTCAGCATTGTCAAGCCTCAATTAATACTCCAAGATGCATCAGCCAGAACTTGGTGAACAAGGCATATAAAAATGAAGAACTGAATACCTCTGAAGGATTTGACATTCAGTACCTAGAGAGCCAGTTTGATGTAATGGTTAAAATTTCAGGATGCAAGCTGAGTTCTACTGCCTTTGGCACTTGGGCCAGTTACTTTCTCAGTCCTGGGAAGGATGCAATGGTAAACTATCGTATTTTCCGGCATATAAGATGACTGGGCGTATAAGACGACCCCCGACCTTTCCTGTTAAAATATAGGGTTTGGGCTATACTCACCGTATAAGACTACCCCTCTTCCAACGCACACCAAATAAAAATTAAAAAACATCAACTGGCTCACCCACAATATAAAAGCAGCTGTGCTAGACCCAAAATGGCCCCTGCAATAAGCAGGAACCTCACACAGCCACAAAAAGCCCCAAAAAACAACTTTCACACTTTACACACATACAACACAACACAACTGGCTCACCCACAATGTAAAAGCACCTGTGCTAGATCCAAAATGGCCCCTGCAACAAGCAGGAACCTCACACAGCCACAAAAAGCCCCAAAAAACCCAACTTTCACACTTCACACACACAAAATTCCACATACAGCTTTGTGAGATTTTGTGTGTTTGTGTAGTTAGAGTGAAACACTACAGAAACACACTAGATCTTAGAAAGCTGCACAAATATTATTTTATTTTATTTTATTTTTATTTTTATATGAAAACTAAATTTAAAACTTCCTAAACTTTAAATGGCTAAGTCTAAAAAAGAACAACTAAAAAAAAACCCAATTAACTATTTTTTTTAAAGCTCCCAAAGGGGAAAAAAACTTACCCAAAAGAACAGGGGTCTCCAACCTTGGCAACTTTAAGACTTGTAGACTTCAACTCCAGAATTCCTCAGCCAGCTTTGTTTTGCTGGCTGAGGAATTCTGGGAGTTGAAGTCCACAACTCCCTGCCTGCTTGATTGCAGACAGGGAGTGGCCTGCTGATGGAATGGATTCAGGCAAGCGAAGCAAGGCAAGTGTTGCGACTAGCAGCTAAGGTAAGCAAGCTGGAGGGGGAAAACTTTTTTCCTTTTACATGGCTCTGGCGATCCCAGCTGAGTTGCCTGATTAGCAGGCAACGCAGCTGGGATCGTCAGAGTTTGGATCGCCAGAGCCATGTAAAAGGAAAAAAGTTTTCCCCCTCCAGCTTGCTTACCTTAGCTGCTAGTCGCAACGCTTGCCTTGCTTCGCTTGCCTGAATCCATTCCATCAGCAAGCCACTCCCTTTTACATGGCTCTGGCGATCCCAACTGCGTTGCCTGATTAGCAGGCAACGCAGCTGGGATCGTCAGAGCTTGGATCGCCAGAGCCATGTAAAAGGAAAAAAGTTTTTTTCTTTTACATGGTTCTGGCGATCCCAGCTACATTGCCTGATTAGCAGGCAATGCAGCTGGGATCGTCAGAGCTTGGATCGCCAGAGCCATTTAAGGCTCGTCAGAATCTTTCGGGCTGGTCTGCCTGGTTACAGGAGAACGACACCCGGTGTATAAGACAAACCCCGACTTTTGAGAAGATTTTCATGTGTTAAAAAGTCGTCTTATACGCCGGAAAATACGGTATTTCCCAAAAAAAACTTGTTGGACATAATTCAATTGGGCATAATTGAACAGAAGGAAAGAAAACCTTGTATCCGACATAACGTTTCTAAAATATGTAGAATAATATCCAAAGATTATAGTTGAGAGTGAAAGCAAATTAGTTGAAGAACACATGATTTAATCTCTGAAATTTCCTTTGCAGGAGCATCACTGTAATGATGTGTCAAATATTAATCTATCTTTTAAACAAGATCACAACCTGCAGACAAAACAGATCCGTGCGTCTCTTTGGAATCTAGCATATAATGGATTAAAAATGCGAGAATGGGTAAAACTGGCACAGTTTTGGAAGTTTACAGGTGAACAAATCAAAGCAATAGAAGAACAGTGGACAGGTAACTTGATGATTTAAAAAACAACCACCAGTGTTTCCATTCCAAATACAGGAAACTTAACTAAAATCCAACATAGTATTTCTGAGTGATATAGACTTCTTTCTTTATAAATGTCAATCTTGCCAGTGAGAATTGTCACTGCCAGAAGTCAGAAGTCACAGTCAGAATAAAATAACTATTGTTTCTAAGATAACATAAAAAATTTATATGTGAGTGTGTGCTTAAAGAAAAACAAAGCACAAATTCATTACAGTATGTTGAATGTGTTAGAGAATAGTACTTAAGATCATTAAAAATCCTTCCAATCAGTTTTAATGAGACTGTAGCTTTCATTTTGTGAAGTTTTTTAAATGTTAAAGGAGTATATCATCACATAGGCCAGTCAAAATTCAAGACACTAAAAAAAAAGGGATTTACAGCCTACCTTTATGAACTTCATCACTATCCAAGCTGCAGTTTTCAGTATTTATCAGGTGTCTATTTCAATATTTACACTTCTTCAGAATAGATTAAGTAAAAAGCATTTTGGAAATTGATAATTCTTCTAGTTCTTGCTGTAAACAAGACAGGACTACATTGTAGACAGAAGATAGGTAGTGTCATATTCCTCCCACTCTATTGAGGGAGGGCTGTTCAATTCTAACATAGATGGACTCTTTTACCCCTCTTTCAAACCATCTATCTCCTGTCTACAATGGAGTCCTTTCAGCAATTCCAAGAAGATTCCACAACCATTTGTACTCTGATTCAGGTGACCCCCAAGTGGCCTAAAAGGCTCTCCCAGAGAATGCCAACAATCAGATGACTGCAAAGAAATACAATCCTTCCACCATCACCCCACCATCCTGTCAGAACCTATCCTTTCATCCTCCCACCATTTAGTGTCAACTGTCAATACTTATCCTTCCATTCCCCCCACCATCCAGTCACAACTGAAGAAGCTTCTACTTCTTCCTCAAAAAGCAGTCCAGTTGCCTTATGAACATCTTTGAGAAAACTATGACATGGATGACTGAGAATCTCCCTAGACAATTATATTCCTTCATCAAGATTTCATGAACATCCTATTAGTATATATGAAATAGGAGCCTCATTCCATTACATTCTGAAAAACTATTTTTTCTGCTTGATTACTCTTCAACTACAGGGTTGGACTAGGCATATAAATACTATAGAAGACCATTCCTCCCTTACTGTTGAACATCTAGGAACCTCCACTGATAAAAACAGATAGACAAAGCATCTTTATCCCTTCATTAAAAACAAACATAGAAACTTTTTCCCTTGACTATGGTCTAAAATAAGCTACTTTGCATCCCAACTGATTGTCCTTTCAGCACCTATATTTATTGATTCCCCATACCAGCTTAAATCTGCAATGTTTTATTTATATCTTAAGAGGAGGCCTTTCTCCAAATGCTTTGGTAAGATAAATGCATTAGGAAGAGGTGCTTTCTATGGCATAAACATACTCTGATCTTTCAAAGGAGATTCAATTTTTAACAAAAGAATAAAATGTTTTGATTGCCCCAGGATTTTGTTTATATGTTGATGTCCTTTGTACATCTTTCAGCTGCTGAATTCTGTCCTATTTAATATTGTGGCACAGCTTAGATGCTTATTATTTTATATTGTTGACATTTTAAACTTTAGCTACTGCCCAGAGAGCATACTTTTTGATATGAAAAATAACTATTTTTGTTTTGTTTCCATAGAGCACTAAAATACCATGAGGAGACAGGCAATAGAACCCTTTCCAAATGAATATCCAGCTGTAGATGGGAACACCAAAGCTGTTTAATACTTTCTGTTCCTGTTATTATTTTCTCAAAAATCATACTTGCCAAAGCCACTGTCTCACCCACAGAAAGATACAGAATTTCCATAACTTTCATCCTAGATAACAAAAACAATTTAGGAAATAACATTTTGACTGCTAATGTGGTGAGGTGGAGGTGGAGAATAAGTCTCCTACAGCTTTTTAATATAAAAAAAGACTAATGTCATCAGTTTTTTAATGTCTCATTTGTGTAATATCGTCAACATTTCTGTCATTACAATCTCTATAGTGGTAGATCTCTTCATATTTCCCCTCAAGAATTAGTGGAGGGAACAAAAGGTTAATAGGCCTGATCTTCATTATGCTGTATCCCTACTGGTCTCGTCCACCTTCTTTCCAACAAAAAAGTTTAAGAATCTAGGTAAACTCGTGAAACAAATCTTTGCAGCCAAAAATGTGACATAGAAGTATTTCTCCAAACAGTAAGCTAACATGTTGTATATTATCCTCTAGGGGGAAAGAGCTACAAGGAACATGGACACAGAATGCTTCTTATCTGGTTACACGGTGTTCTGATGGCTGGCCAGAATCCTATTAAACATTTATATGAGGATCTGATAAGCCTGGGATTTCAACAACTGGCTGGTGAGCAACTGTTGTAAGAGCATCACACTTAGAACCTGTTAGAGTAGTTCACCTTTCCCTTTTGGAAAATTTCAGGACAAACACAGTTAGATTACAGAGAGCTGATTTACAGACATGCTCTTACCTGAAAGAGTCTTCAAACAATATTTCCTAGTGAGCAGCCCCTTAAAAACACTTGAAGCAGCTTCTTTCCAAATAACATTATTCACCTAGTTCAGGGGTCAGCAACCTGTGGCTCTGGAGCCGTATGTGGCTCTTTCACCCCTCTCCTTGTCACTCAAAATATGCATCACAACCATCAATGTGCGACACATGCTGGGATGTGATTTATTGAGCTTTTCAACCCCCGGTAAACCAACCATGGATAAATCCAAGAAAAGAAAAATTTCAGAAGAAAACAGAACGTTTAATTCAACTACATATGCTAGTTTTGTGGCCACTCAAGAAGTAGTCAGGCAACGGAAGGGTTTGTGGCTCCTGGTGTTTTCTTTTCTGTGGGAAATGGGTCCAAATGGCTATTTGAGCGTTTAGGGTCGCAGACCCCAGACCTAGTTCTTATTATCCAGTCTTGCTCCAGCAGAATAGCTTGCTACGGTAAAAGCCAGGAGGTTCCATATTTCAAACAGGGAGAGTCTCTAGACCAGTGTTTCTCAACCTTAGCCATTTTAAGACAGGTGGACTTCAATTTTCAGAATTCCCCAGCCTGACTAGGTGATTTGAGGCCACTCAAGTTTCTCAGCCCAATCTACCGCACAGAGGGTTTGTTATGGAAGAAAATAGGAGGAGAGAGAGCACTGGGTATGCTGCTGAATGAAAGGGGGATATAAATCAAATACAAAAATGGAGAGGTAATGCAGAGGGAGAACATGCTCTTTTAAGCAAAAAGAAAAAAAAAGCGGCAACATAAGTATGCTGGACGGGCAGAAGTATAATCAAAATTTCTAACGAATAAAACAAGAGGCTGCAAATAGAGGTAGTCCTTGACTTACAACCACAATTAAGCCCAGAATTTATGTTGCCAAGTGAGAAATTTGTTAAGTGAGTTTTGCCCCATTTTACGACTTTTCTTGCCACATTTGTTAAGTGAACATTGCAGTCGTTAACTTAGTAACACCATTGTTAAGTGAATCTGCCTCCCCCATTGACTTTGCTTGTCCAAAGGTCACAAAAGATGGGTGCATGACTCTGGGACTCTGCAACCGTCATGAATATGAATCAGCTATCAAGCATCCGAATGTAAATCACGTGACCATGGGGAGGCTGCAACAGTCATAAGTGAAAAATGGCCATAAGTCACTTTTTTCAGTATTGTTGTAACTTCAAACGGTCACTAAATGAATTGTTGTAAGTCAAGGACCACCTGTATAATTATGGATGCATGAATATATTTCTAGGCAAAACCCACGCTCAGTGTGCTTGATAGATTTTAGGTAAGCACAGAATTGCAACTGAAAAGCCTGTTGACTTTGCAAGCATATAAGAAACAAGGTAGCAGTAAGCTTGTCAATATATCCATTTTCTTAGTACAATAAAAGCAAAGACGCCAGTTTTATTTTGAGAGGGATTTCTTTCAGCTTCATAAATCTGTAATAATTTTAGTTTTAATTTTAAATAACTACATATGTATTTTGTGTAAAATTGCAGCAGATGGTTTTGAGTGGCTACTAAACTTTGTATAGTATGCCTGAACCTATTCACACCTCAAAAAGATTAAAGGCATATTTGTGTTTTCTGAATTCTAACAAGAATATTTCTTCTTGCAGTAAAGTTCAGAGCAGAAAATAATGCTGGCACAGAATCCAAGAAATGTTCGGTTTCATGAAATTCAAGGGAATCTGAAGCAATGAAATAGGATAATAAATGAGTATTAAAATATTATTTATAAACAAATTCTCCAATGTTTCTCTATAAAGCTTATCTTCTCACCATTTCTCTAATATCTCACCCCATCAACTTCCAATTCCCATGCTAATTAGGATTTCTCCACCTCCATCGGCTCTTTCCAATCCCACTTCATCATTCAGAAATCTCCAGCTTTCCCATTCATTTTTTAAAAATCTTGAGTGGCTGTACCCCACTCAGCATGAGTGACCTATATTTGGAGACGGAAAAAGAATATGGGCTTATGTGACTTCTTGGGTTCCAAAAGCAGTGGGGAAATGAACATGGCAGTGGCTGAAGAGCTGCTTGAAAATAATTTCAGTCAATTATAGATTATTATTTTTTCTCCTGTGTATGGCTGACAACTCCTGTAGGAATCCACTTGCACCTGAGGGCATATTAGCAACTCTACCATGCAATCTGTACATAATACTGTTTCAGTTAATTTTTTCCAGAATGAAACATTTCTTGAAGTAATAGTCATATTGCTTCCACAAATATACTCTAAAAATCTTTGATATTTTAAATAAAGTATTTTCTAAGAAGACTTGTGTGAAAACAGTAGCACATTATATTATGAACAAAACGAAGTAGGATTTAAAGGATGAGACAAACTCTGTCTTCAAACACCGTCATCTCATAATCAAACTGACTTTGTGTTTGAGACTCTTTGAGTAGAAATCTGTGCAGGGAAATATGGCAGACTGCCGTACCAAGCAAAAAAAGGGCATCCTTGAATGTAAGGTAATAATTATAAGATATTTAAATTGCAGTCCTAGGCATGTTGTTTTGGTAATAAAGTTATATGCATGAATGAAAATTAGAAAACAAAAAGCCGAAGAATTCTGGTTGGATGATGTTGATGAGATCCTGCAGTTTAATGGCAGTATGACTTGGTGGATGGGTGTGGTAGAAGATGAAACTGATATGCAAGGATAAAATATGGGAAAACATAGATTTTTCACTATGTTCTGCCTCAAACTTATTTTGCTTATTATTTATTTATTTTGAGCCTTGGCTTACCCCAAATGAGAATATCATATGTGTGAGTGAGTGTGTATGCATGAATAAAATAGGTAATGGTAAAATACTTCATGCTATTGTCATGGATGTGTCCATGTGGTAATCAGGAGCCAAGCTCAACCTGAGGCAGACCTTATAGTCTTATAATATACTGTACCTTATATTAGGAATCTGAGGCAAATAAACATAGTGTTTAGCATTCCTAGTGTAAATTTAAAGCAATTTGCCCCTTATCAACAACTATTGCTTCTCAGTAAATATGGTTTGGTCTTGAACATACACACCTATGATACAGCTGAAGCCATTCAGATTTGAAGGAGAAAAAGTGATTTGAGTGCACAGGACTGTTCATGTAATAACTTCAGCTATATTACTTGTCTGATCCCTTTCAATACCTCTGCTTCAGTGGTGGGTTGCCCCCGGTTCAGACCGGTTCTATAGAACCGGTAGTAAAACCGTCAGGAGGCTCCGCCCACTGACCCCGACATCATCAGCAAGCTTCTGTGCAGAAGCACGTGTGCGGCCCCATTGCAAACCAGTAGTAAAGGTAAGTAGAACCCACCCCTGCTCTGCTTTATTACTTAAACTCCTGTATCCATTTTACAAACCCAGATTACCTCCTCATGCTGCAGTTAGCCATTTAGTAGTAGGTGTACAAGTGAGGTATACTTAAGAATTAAGTAGGGAGAAGCAAGTTGATGTAGCAGGTTGTTTTCCCCTATTGGCGCACCTATTTGATCACTAAAGTGGGCAATGTGACTGGAAGAATACTGGCAATTACTCTCAATTGCGAGATCTTAGTGCAGCACCATTAACACACCACAATCACCATTTTCTTCATTGCTGCGTCTTTGTCTTCTTCTAAACACTGACATCAGTTCCCACATTCCACTGTGCTTACTCCTAACTGAAGTCTCCTTAGCATAAGAGATAGCAAGAATGGAGCAGTATTTGGAACTAAAAGATAAAATCCATGAACATAAAATTGCAAATCTTCATTGCTCCCACTGCAAATTGCAATGGGAAAAATTATTCCCAGTATGGAGAAGACTCACAGCACTGCTATTTTACATAAATGTTGGTGTTTATTTATTCATCTGGATTTAGGGTATTACGGTATCTAATGTCACATTCCTTTTCTCTCCCCCCCTCCCCCCACCCTGAGGGGTATTTTTGTACATTCTTAAAAGCTACACTGGAGGAATCTGTAGAACAATTGGTGAAAGTATAGATGGGGTTGAGATGTCAGTGAATATTATTAATGGAAACACAACTGGATTCCCACCATAGTAGACAGCAATAAATGCTTAGATTTATATACTGCTCCCTAGTGGAGTAAAAGTAATAAACCAATTTTATGTTACACAAAGTAAAATTCTCTGTAATGTACCTGTTCTATGAATGGCTGAAGATAAAATATAGCAGAACCAAAAAATTTCTGAACATCAAGTCTGATTACTATATGGACAATTTAGATAGCAATTCAGAATGTGGCAAAATGATCTATGCTCTTGTTCACGTATAAAGCAGAAATACCTTTTAGAATATACAAGTTCAATGCTTCATTTTTATTAAAAACATTAAATAAGCATATATAATAAGTTTAAGAAAGTAAAAATTTCAAGTATACCTTATTTGCAGTTACACAGAACTACATTGTGCCATCTTCAGTGGCACACTTTTTACACTTCAAAATATCTCTATATGTACAATATTATTGAGATGACAAACATGATGCATCTTGGGTTATTATTCCATTAATCAGCAAACACCAGGGAGCACATTTTAAACAACCTGGAAAATGTTCTCCATGTGCTTAAAATAAAGTACAGGCGTTTCAACTGGCTAACCTACTCCACCACCTTTATTGACTGGATGTTGTTGTGACTCTGGGCAGGAGTTTTCCCATTGTGTCCTAGATGTCTCACGCCAATAGCATTAGAAGACTGGTGCAGAGTTCGAGGATATTTAGCAGCAACAGCTTGAGAGATAGTTTGCTGAAATATATAAGCATATCCAATCCCATAAGGTAAAATAATTTTAACAATATATTAAAAAATTGAAGACAAAGGACAAACATGGCCAGGGCTTGCCAGAAGTTGTTCTGTAACTCAGGCAATACCCTCAGATTTTGCTAAGCCACTCCAAGCTTTTTTAATAAACCAGTTAAACCTGTCTAGTCAAACAATATCGCTGAACAGGTTCCAGCACTCCTAAATAAACTATAGCCTAGTTTGTCTGAGAATTCAGCTTTTCTCAAGATAT
This sequence comes from Arizona elegans, assembly GCA_022577455.1. Lineage (NCBI taxonomy): Eukaryota > Metazoa > Chordata > Lepidosauria > Squamata > Colubridae > Arizona > Arizona elegans. The sequence continues at coordinate 63,949,815 of JAKOOJ010000008.1, forward strand.
TCTTGAAAGAAAAAGAAACAACCACAAAAAATCAAAAGTCCTCTGTACGGAAATCACCCAGCAGCCCTCTTGCCTTAACAGTACAATTTTCTGTCTTGTTCTGGGCCATTTTAGATGTGGGTTATTGTGGTTGCAGATATAGGAAGAAGGAATTATCTCTAGCACTTAGTTATGCAATGAAGCAAATATCTCATACTTTTATTTGGAAATGGAATGGTAGTAAATCTATTGTAGCCATTCCCAGACTTCCATGTCAGCCCATAGAAATGCAAAATTTTCAGCCTTTTCACATAGCTGCAGCTCTTTTGTAGAGAATCTACAAATAAGCATAGGATTCTTCTCAAACGCAAAACATCAGCCCTCATCTACTAATAAATCTCATATCTTGTTGGATCTATTAATAAAAGTTGTGTACTGTACATGTTTCAAATGCTTTGCTGAGTTGCTATGGGAACATAGAAGAGGAAGGAATTTCTTCTGGTCTTTGCAAACACAGTCAGGTTTTCAAAGATCACTGGGAGTTCACATCCAGTCTCCCAATAGAAACATCACAGCAAGGAGAAAAGCAAACATGGGGCCATCCTACAACCAGCATCGTCTAACCCAGGGGTGTCAAACTCAAGGCCTGGGGCCGGATCTGCCCCACGGGGTGCTTAGATCTGGCCCATGGGGCTGCCCTGGAAACAGCAAAGGACCGGCCCATGGTTCCTCTGCCAGCAAAAATGGAGCTCCATTTTCACTGGCAGAGGGTTGCAGGACGCTGCCATAGCCGAAAACAGAGCTTGCAGAGCACTTGGGCCACCACAGACGCTCCCAATATGAGTGACGTTGAGCTGGCCATGCCCCCTGCTCCCCCCCCCCAAGTCAAACACAACCCTGATGCAGCCCTCAATGAAATCGAGTTTGACACCCTTGGTCTAGCCAGAGAAATGAGGGCAGCTAGCCCTGTTGTACTAAACTCAATCCATCAACAGCAAGAACATTAACAAGGCAAAATTTGCCTGGTCCCAGATGGTAGAAGTAATGCTAGTTTATAACCTGTCAGAAAGCAATGCCCACATGTCTTTATTTAAAATGAATTGAAGAGATATTGCTTTCAAAAGCTTTCTCCGACTTCCTTTTTTCCTTTACAGCATCATTTTAAAAGAAACTGATAGAAAAGAATTAACATGCAAATCTGTGAATATATCCAAATGTGAGGAGAGCAAAAAGATAGATACCACCCATCAAAGAAGCTAAAAAATTCTGTTTAGATTGTGATGAAGAATTGGCCAAGTATTAATTATATATTGCCACTTAGGTGGTGCTTGTACTCTGGTACTCTGGTGTACCATTATACAATAAAAAGGTACGTAAGATATAGTTGGGATTCAGTGCTGAATTCTAATTAAGATCTAGAATGCAGCAGTATCTAGCCTGTTGGCTTCCACAAGTTCCATTCATTTTTTTTAGCCTTGCCCCTCTTGGGAGACATTTCTTTTATTATAATTTTATTATTATAATTTTATTTCTATACCACCCTTCTCCTGCGGGACTCAGGGCGGTGAACAGCCAAGATAAAACATTGCATATAAAGTTTAAAAACAATTTAAAAAACAATTAAATAATTTCGGCCCAAGATATTAAAAACAACCCAATTAAAACCAAATTCAAATTAAAACTGAGAGGATGGGATCAAGCCTTAGTTTTCAACTGTTTCCTTAACACCAGTTGTCGAACGAGGGCAAATTAATGGGGGTGGGGGGTGGGGGTGGGCTTTCTTCCCTATCTCCCTCCAGCAATTGCTGCTCAACTCTTCCATTTAAAATATCTAAATGGCAAGAACAGTGTAGGAAGACTGCATCACCTATGTTCTCATCTTTCTTAATATACATCATGGAAATCAAACTGAAAATAAAGAGAAATGGAAGTATATGTTACTCTGGAAGCAGAGCAACTATCCCCATTGGTATTTCTCTTATACTAAACCAGACACTTGGTTCCTCTGTAGTCTCCTTAATACCTAGAAACATTCCAGACCAGCATTTTTTTTTCTAACCCCATTTGAAAAACCTCAAACTAAATTGGCACTTTCCGTATGTTCCTATTTCCATATTCCAGTTAACACAACAGTCTCTTTAGTGTGCTATGGAGCACTAAGATACATTCCATCCAGTCTCCTGTTTCTTGCTTCCAACTGACATTCCAAAATCAAAATTCCCCAGTGACCACACAAGCTATTTGGGGTCCCTTCCTATTTATTTTTATGAATCTTGAAATTTACAAAACATATACTTTTGAATATCAAGAAATACAAAATATATACCAAGACCAAATACAGATAATGCTGATTTATTTCCAAATTAGAATAGAATAGAAGAACAGAATAACAGAGATGGAAGGGGCCTTGGAGGTCTTCTTGTGCAATCCCCTGCTCAGGCAGGAAACCCTACACCACTTCAGACAAATGGTTATCCAACATCTTCTTAAAAACTTCCAGTGTTGTAGCACTCACAACTTCTGGAGGCAATTTGTTCCACTGATTAATTGTTCTAACTGTCAAGAAATTTCTCCTTAGTTCTAAGTTGCTTCTCTCCTTGATTAGTTTCCACCCATTGCTTCTTGTCCTGCCCTCAGGTGCTTTGGAGAATAGCTTGACTCCCTCTTCTTTGTGGCAGCCCTTGCGATACTGGAACACTGCTATCATGTCTCCCTTAGTCTTTCTTTTCATTAAACTAGACATACCCAGTTCCTGCAACTGTTCTTCATATGTTTTAGCCTCCAGTCTCCTAATCATCTTGTTGCTCTTCTCTGCACTCTTTCTAGAGACTCAACATCTTTTTTACATTGTGGTGACCAAAACAGGATGCAGTATTCCAAGTGTGGCCTTACCAGGGCATTATAAAGTGGTATTAACACTTCACGTGATCTTGATTCTGTCCCTCTGTTTATGCAACCTAGAACTGTAATGGCTTTTTTGGCAGCTGCTGCACACTGCTGGCTCACATTTAAATGGTTGTCCACTAGGATCCCTCTTACAGTTACTACTATTGAGCAAGGTGCCACATATACTGTACCTGTGCATTTTGTTCTTCTTGCCTAAATGTAGAACCTTACTTTTTTCACCACTGAATTTCATTTTGTTAGATAGCGCCCAATGTTCAAGTCTGTCAAGATCCTTCTGTATCTTAAGCCTATCTTCTGGAGTTCATAAATTCATAAATCCCTTGAGCGTCAGACATATGTTGAAGAAGACTGACCAGTTCTACCTGGTATTAGGAAGCAGGTGTGGTATAGTTTAAGGTGAGGTTTGCAGCTATGTGAACAGTGTTTTCTAGTTTCTAACTTTTTTGCTTTTCATATATACTTAAATTCCTTTTTCACCCTGTGGATGATAGTGTTTTCTTCAATCTTGGACCCTTTACCAAAAGCCTGGAGTTTGATGATTCTGTGAAGTATCTTAACTGTTTCTCGCACTGCACTCTTTTGGGCAGAAAGTTCTGAATGCTGATTCTGGAATCTGTTGGAACCATTCGCCTAGCTTAGGAGCCCCAGTCCAAATGCTCATACCAATACAGAGATCATTTTGGTCTCTTCTTTCCACATGGTCTTTAATTCCTCCTTCAGACCCTGGTACTTTTCATTCTGCTGCTGTCACTTGGCCCTGCTACATCTATCGCTACTACCATCTTCTGCTCCTTATCTACTACCACAATGTTTTGGTTGCATCCAACAAATAGTACATATAGAATTCCATCACATGCTAGACAAAATATAGTAACCCAAAGCGTAGACAAATTAATTTAGTAAGCATTTTTAATCTGAACTTCTACAATAATTCTGATAAGAATCGTAAAACAAGAGTCACCGATCAAAAGGAGACATAAAATGCATAAGTTATTCATAGAACTCATTATTACCTGAGTGACAGGATGATGTTTCTCCACCACAACAGAATTCATGGGGGGCGAAACACCCAAGACATCTAAGTTACTGCAAATACGATTCTTTGCTGAAAAATCTGAACGACCAGTAATTTTCGCAGTGACTGTCCTTCCAGGCTTTTGTTGAGCTGATGTTACCACCCTAGTCGTGGGCTGTGGCAAACCAAATAAAAATCCTAATTATATAAGAAACACATAGCACTTCTCAAAGCAGTGTTAAATAATAAGCTAGATTTTCCCTATCTTTGGCTAGGAAAAACTGAATATATAACTTTTGGGTTCCTAACAGCATATTCTTATAACAATGGGGGAACATTTTTTCTATAGCAGGGGTGTCAAACTGGTGGCCCATGGGCCAGATGTGTCACGCACAGGCCACATCCACCCTAGCTCTGTGAAGGGGAAAACCGGCGTGAAACGTCATGTGACGGCAACATGATGCCGTGAGTTTGACCCCAGGGTTCTAGTCTTGATAATTGGAAATACAGTAGATTATGGTTTTGTATCATGACATGAGCATTTCTTCACAAAAAGGCAACTAGAAGATTCCATTGTAGACCACAAGCTTTACTTCTATGTAAACAAAAACCCTTAATTATTAGTGCTGCAGAAGTGTTGTTTTTGAAAATTTTTGAGCTAGAAAGGAAACCCTGGGGACAATAGCCTTATGAAAGCTTCTGGTGCTCTCTTCACCAAAAATAAATATTTCAGAGACATTCACTCCTTCAAGGTCCTTTTCCTTATCATTCTTTGCAGCAGTTCATTGATCTCGTTTCTTGTCTAGAATTTCACTTTTGAGAGATTCCAAATATTTCATAGAAAGGACAGCATTAAATCATTTCATAATCACTGATTACCTGATAATACAAGGAAACTCTTATCGAGTCAACACCAGGGATTCAAAAACAGGCATTTTTTTGTCTTCCCCTATTGAAAGAACTGACTGACTGAGGAAAACGGACATACTCTATAGGTTATCCTTCACCTATGATCACTCATTCAGACTGAAGTTAAGATGGTGCTGAGCAAATGGTGGTTAGTTCCAGCAATCCCAGCACCCCTCCATGGTCACGTGACCGCAATTTGGAGCTTAGCGACTGATTTGGACTTACAGCCAGTTGCAGTGAATCGCAATCACATAATCATTATTTGCAACCTTCTCTGCCGGCAAGCTGGCAGGGAAAGTCACAAGTTCCTGGAGTAAGTCTTCTCCACCTGTACATCCTCTTCTTCTATTCTCTGCTTTCATGCTGCACTGGCCATTCACACACACCCCACAACCATTCCCTGACCTGTGCTGCACTTTCCCCAAACCATGCCACACCTTTGTGTAACCTTGATTTGTTCCACAATCCCATGTATCCTTCCCAACCAACACCACATCCTGGGACATTCTTCCCACACCTCATGTTTGCTTTCTCCATCTGGCAGCAGCCATGAACCTGCCTACCTTGGATTTGCAACTTCCTGCTGGCTTCCCCAATGACTTTGGTTGTGGAAAGCCGACAGGAAGTTGCCTTTCCTGACAACCATGGCATTCAGTTAACAACAACCAGGACTGCAGAGATTGCTGTAGCTTAGAGATGCAACTGCTCATTATGACTGCATTACTCAACAATGGAAATTCCGGTCCCAATTGCTGTCATATGCCAAGGACCACAGGAATGGTCACTTAATATTTTCACACACTTGAATTTATCCTCAACTTTGATTGAAAAATAAAAATGAATTATTACATTTTAATTAAACTTGTAGCTTCCAGATACAATTATATATATATTGAAGTTCCAGTTCCAATGACTTCTATAGAAAAATTTCCCATTAATCATGTGGAGAACAAAATAGTTTTTAAAAAATTAAAGTAATGTTGATGTTTTTTTTGTTTACCAGTTTTGAAATGCAGATTGTGCCTGATCCTGTTGCAGCACCGCAGGCAGTTAATGCAGCAGCAGAGTCTAATCTGGTTTGAGATGTTACTGCATGGCCTTGGTGAGAAGAAAACTGAAAAAAAGCAGGGAAAAAATTGCAATAGTCTGATTTAGATTAAATACATACCACCTATTTCCTAATTCAAAATATTAATATAAACATATTGTCTTGATTTTCAGGCCCAATAGCTCTGTAATGTTGATTATCTGTAATGTTGATAAACTTATCCTCATTTATTAAACTGTCTTAAGATTTAGTTCAATGGAATTCAAATCTGCTACTGATCAAGGCTGTGTTAAATGACAGCTTACCAGGTCTTCTGCAGCAGCAGACCCTGCTGTTGTCAGAGCAAAATGGGGTGGTGGTTGTGGTAGTGAGGATGTAGATGGCATAGGCTGAAATGAAGAAAATTTTGCTGTAGGTCCACCAGTGCCAGCACCATATTCTGCTCTTTTTTCTGGTAGATCAACTACTATAAACAAATTAACAAACATTCAGAACTTAACAAAATAACAAAGAGATAAATATTGCTAATATTTAGATAGTATATATCTATTTTTGTTATATAACTATATTTCCAAAACTGGAAAGTGCAGAGTTGTATAAACTTTTAAAAGGCTGTATAATTTTTACTTCCCGATACAGAGACTTACAGAAATTATCAGCCCTATTTGTTGCCATCTTAATTTAAAAATAGCCCTACAATATTTATTCAGTATGGTGTGGTGGCTGTCTGTCTTAAAATTATTACCTTTGTACATGATAGTTTATTCAGATAAGTTCTAAGGTTTAATAGGTAACCTTACTAGGTCTTTGCCAACAAAGACCATAATCTAAATTCAATATAGGGGAATAAGAGATATAATAAGCCTTATTAAATACTTTGTTCTTTACATACAGTAGTTTATACACTGCTCAAACAACTAAAGGGAACACAAAACTACTGTATGTAACCAACAAAGTATTTAATAAGGCTATTTCATTCATTCAGATCTCGGATGTCTTCTGCTTGGGTTCCCTTTATTTTTTTGAGCAGTGTATATTTAAGTTGAAAAACTCATTTTCCTACCATCTATGTTGAGGGGTTTGGGCACAAATTATAAAGACATTTTAATTTACCCTGTAGACTGGATGTTAGAGAAAACAAAACAATATCTGTGTGTATTTATGTATTTGTGATGCATTTCCCCCTCCCTTTTGTCATTATGTTTTTAATTTTGTCATTTTTGACGCACAATGTGTTCTTCACATACACAAATATACACAATTTTAAAGGAGCAGCTGTTGGGGCAGGAGGGAACTGATTTGGCCTAAAGGTAAGAGACAGGTTTTGTTTCATGGAGAAGTAGATAAGATTTAAGGTTCAACACAACATCTTTCCAGGCGAGATAAATTTAAGATTAAAAAGAAAGAATGGCTATTCCTAAGAGTGGAAAACTATTATGTAGGAAGGAATGTAAAGACATAAATCACATACATGTTTTATAAAGATGTTATCCAACTTATTGCAGTACAGGTAATCCTTGATTTATGACCACAATTGAGCCCAAAATTTATGTTAAGCGATACATTTATTAAGTGAGTTTTACAATCTTTCTTGCCACAGTTGTTAAGTAAATCACTGCAGTTGTTCAGTTAATAACTGAAGTTTGTTAAATGAATCTGGCTTCCCCATTGACTTTGCTTGTCAGAAGGTTGCAAAAGTTGAGCACGCTTATGACACTGCAACTGTTATAAGTACAAACCAGTTGCCAAGCATCCGAATTTTGATCACATGACCATTGGATGCTGCAATGGTCAGAACTGTGACAAACGATCAGAAGTCACTTTTTTCAGTGCCATTCTAACTTTGGATACTAAATGGACTGTTGTAAATCAAGGATTATCTGTAATAAGACACTTAAAGACTATCAGACCCAAGTAAATTCAAAAGTCACAGTGGCTTATAGCATTGCCAAATTAATATTAGCAAACATTAACATTGCAAAATTACAATGTGTAATGTTGTAAGCCAGCCAGAGCTGTGTATGAATTGGGCAGCCATATAAATCTGTTCAATAAATTAATAAATAAATAATAAAATAAGATTAAGGACAAAATTTGAGGAGCCTGTGGCGCAGGAGACTAAAGCACTATTATTAACATCAAGCTGTCTGCAATTACTGTAAGTTCAAATCTCACCAGGCTCAAGGTTGACTCAGCCTTCCATCCTTTCTAAGGTAGATAAAATGAGGACCCAGATTGTGGGGGCTGACTTTGTATAAATATACAAAAGTATGAAGGCTATTGCTTAACGCATTGTAAGCTGCCCTGAGTCTATGGAGAAGGGTGGCATATAAATCAAATTTTTTTAAAAAATACATAGTCTGATCTTAATGGTTCATGCAAATCAGCCAAGCTTCCAGAGGATTATTTCCTCAAAAAGCTTTATTTTACTCCATGCTCCAACAATTAGAAATCCAGGGTTAAACTATATGTAGCAAATATTAGCATTTCAGTCCCATAGGGTTCTTTGAAATTTATGGAGAGGAAGATAATCTCTTCAAGTTCTGTCTACAAAATGTTGTTTCCTCACAAGTAGGATGTCTGGTGGGAACAGCTGCCTCTCTTAAGGTATTTCTTAATTTTTCTGGCATCAATTATGGCATATGTACAAAGACACAGTAAAGTATGGGGCTGCTATCATTAATGAACAGCCTTGAGGCACAGACTTAATGAAAGCAGGAGTATCCATGTTCACAAACCTATACAAGTAGTCCTCGGCTTGTGACTGTTTGTTTAACAGTGGTTTGAAGCAGTGGTGAACTCCAAATTTTTTTTACTACCGGTTCTGTGGGTGTGGTTTGGTGGGCGTGGTGTGGCTTGGTGGGTGTGGCAGGGAAAGGATACTGCAAAATCCCCATTCCCTCCCCACTCTGGGGCCAGCCAGAGGTGGTATTTGCCGGTTCTCCGAACTACTCAAACTTTTTGCTACCGGTTCTCCAGAACTTGTCAGAACCTGCTGGATTTCACCCCTGATTTGAAGTCATGATGGCCTCGGAAAAAGTGACTTATGACCTGTCTTCAAAATTGCAACCCTATGACAATCTTGTGATGCTTGGCAAACAGTTTGTATTTCTGAGGGCTGCAATGTCTTATGTGACTGTGAATTGACAAGCAAATCAATTGGGGGAGCGGGATTTGTTCAACAAGTGTGTGATTCACTTAATGACCATGTGATTCCAGTCACATGGTGATTTGTTTAACTATCACATAGCTTAGTGCCAAAAATTCAGTCCCAGTTGTGGTCTTTAAATTGAAGACTACCTATATACACCTGCGGGATTCTTGCCATTGAATGTTATGAAGTATTAGAGTGCCACTTTGTGGTCAATTAATTATTTCAGGTTTTAAAAAAAGCCTTCCCTTAGGAAGAGAAATAAAAAAAGAAAAGCACTGATTCACATTATGGGCTCCAATATAAGCCATTCTGAGCTTGATCCCACCCAGTTCCGAGCCTGGGGCTGGGTGGGATCAAGATCAGGGAGGGAAGTGACTGCCTCCAAATTCCCCATCCACCTATTGCCACTCCCAGCTCTGCCTCTTTGGTCAACCTGCATTCTGCCTTGCAGGCAGCAACTCCCAAGCTATGTGGCTCTGGGGCTGCTTGCCACACCCCTCAGGAAGCTGCAGCTGTCTTATTTATTTATTTATTTATTTATTTATTTATTTGTTTGTTTGTTTGTTTGTTTGTCATATTTCTTTGCCCCCCACTCTCCAAGGACTCTGGGCGGCTTACACCAAAGACAGTATACTAAATAGCATATTGCCCCCAACAATCTGGGTCCTCATTTTACCCACCTCGGAAGGATGGAAGGCTGAGTCAACCTTGAGCCAACCTCAGCGGAAGGCTGAGTCAACCTTCCGCTGATCTGCTGAACTAGCAGTCAGCTGAAGTAGCTGCAGTACTGCACTCTCACCACTGCGCCACCTCGGCTCTCTTAGCTCAGTCCCAGTTACCCTGGCCACCCCTATACTCTAGACCCCTGCATTCCACCAGCCCAGCTGACCTTTACCATCTTCTTGCTCCTGCGGCTGACGAAACATGTTCGATCTGGCTGATGGGCCAGGCTGAAGCTGACTTCGCACTGCAAAAAAGAGAAGCTAAAAGCAACCCGAGCCTCAGTGCTTTTTTTGCCACCCTACACTTTAAGACCCCTGCAGCCCTGCGTTCCATCGGCCCAGCTGACCTTCACCGTCTACTTGCTCCTGCTGCTGCTGAAATATGCTTGATCTAACTGACGGGACAGGCTGAAGCTGATTTCGCGCTGCAAAAAATAAAATAAAAGCTAAAACCAGCCTAGGAGCTTCAGTGCACCAAAAGACATTTTTGCCACCAAGATCCCTGCAGCCCTGCGTTCCATCAACCTAGCTGACCTTCACTGTTTACTTGCTCCTGCTGCTGATGAAACATGCTTGGTCTGGTTGATGGGACAGGATGAAGCGGATTTCTCACTGCAAAAAAGAAAAGAAAAGCAGCCTATGAGCCTCAGTGCACCAAATCACGTTTTTGCCACCCTTCACTCCAAGACCCCTGCAGCCTTGCGTCCCATCAATCCAGCTGACCTTCACCATCTTCTTGCTCCTGCTGCTGATGAAACACGATCGATCTGTTTGATGGGACAGGATGAAGCTGATTTCGCGCTGCAGAAAAGCAAAGCGAAAAGCAGCCCATGAACCTCAGTGTACCAAAACACTTTTTTGGTCACCCTACCATCCAAGATCCCTGCAGCCCTGCGTTCCATCAGCCCAGCTGACCTTCACCATCTACTACTTGCTCCTGCTGTTGCTGCTGAAATATGCTTGATCTAACTGATGGGCCAGGCTGAAGCTGATTTTGCGCTGCAAAAAATAAAATAAAAGCTAAAACCAACATTAGGAGCTTCAGTGCACCAAAACACCTTTTTGCCACCCTTCACTCAAGACCCCTGCAGCCTTGTGTTCCATCAAGCTAGCTGACCTTCACCATTTACTTGCTCCTGCTGCTGACGAAATATGCTCGGTCTGTTTGATGGGCCTGGATGAAGCGGATTTCTCACTGCAAAAAGTAAAAGAAAAGCTAAAACTAACCTAGGAGCCTGACTTATGCAAAAATACTTTTTTTTTTTTTGCTATCCTACACTCCAAGACCTCTGCAGCCCTGAGTTCCACCAACCCAGCTGACCTTCACCATTTACTTGCTCCTGCTGCTGACGAAATATGCTCGGTCTGTTTGATGGGCCTGGATGAAGCGGATTTCTCACTGCAAAAAGTAAAAGAAAAGCTAAAACTAACCTAGGAGCCTGACTTATACCAAAATACTTTTTTTTTTTTTTTTGCTATCCTACACTCCAAGACCTCTGCAGCCCTGAGTTCCACCAACCCAGCTGACCTTCACCATTTACTTGCTCCTGCTGCTGACGAAATATGCTCGGTCTGTTTGATGGGCCTGGATGAAGTGGATTTCTCACTGCAAACAAGAAAAAAAAAAGTGTGAGCCTCAGTGCACCAAAGTGCTTTTTTTGCCACTTCGCACTTGAAGATCCCTGCGTTCCATCAGCCCAGCTGACCGTCATCGTCTACTTGCTCCTGCTGCTGACGAAACATGCTTGATCTGGTTGACAGGCCAGGCTGACTTCGCACTGCAAAAATAAAAATAAAAAATAGGCTAAAAACAGCCCCTGAGCCTCAGTGCACCAAAGCGTTTTTTTTTTTTTGCCATCCTATACTTTAACATCCCTGCAGCCCTTCATTCCATCAGTCCAGCTGACCTTCACTGTTTACTTGCTCCTGCTGCTGACGAAATATGCTTGATCTAACTGATGGGCCAGGCTGAAGCTGGCTTTGCACTGCAAAAAAAGAAAAGAAAAGCTAAAAGCAGCCCCTGAGCCTCAGTGCACCAAAACACTCTTTTACACCATGCTGGGCCTGGCTGCTGGGCCAGGTGGGGGTTGGTTTCACATTTCAAAATAGGAAAGGGGGAGGGGAAAGCTAAAAGCACCACTAAGCCACAATGCGCCATGTGTTCAGTTCTTGAAGGAGAAAGTCAGAAAGTATTTAGAATTATGCTGACAGCATAATAAACTCAGTCGCAAATCTTTGAAAAAAATTCAATATACTTGAAAAGAATGTAATTCCTCTGAAACTGAGGGAAACACTTTTTTTTCTTTCAAGGAAGCGAAAGGTGATAAAATGGTTAAAAAAAGGGGACAAAGTATTGATTTGGTCTCTCATTATTATTTGTGGAAGTTATAATTCTCTACAGATATATCCCATGAAAATTTTAAAATCCATTTATTTCTAGCACAAAAGTGAAACTTAGAATATACCTTATATATTTCTATTTCTTTCACTGGCCCTCTTAACCCCAAGACATCACTGTTAATCCTCCATAAAAGTACAGTACTTTTATGGTTAGAAAACCTGAAAAATTTACACCAGTTCAGTCTTTCCAACTTGCTGAGGAATTCTGGGACACTGTTGGGATAGAACATTGTTGTCCTATCACAGTGATGATTAACCTTTTCGGCACCGAGTGCTGAAACTGGAGGGCACACCCCAGAGCGCCAGAACTCGGAAGAGAGCAGCTGTCCGGCGCGTATGCAAGTGACAGAACCAGGAAGAGCAGCTGGCCATGCATGCCCACAGAGAGGGCTCTGCGTGCCACCTTTGGCAGGCGTACCATAGGTTCACCATCATGGTCCTATCACATCTGAAGTGCATCACATTAGAGAAATCAGCAAAGATTACTCGTTGACATAAGACCAGCATGCTAACAATCTTTCATTCTCCTCATAATACTAACCCTGGTCAAGTTTGAAATCTTTGCCCTGAAACATGCTCATTGCCTCTAAATTCAGTGCACAGACACCCCGCATGAAAGCCTTCTTCATGGCATCTTCATAATCTTGTCTTTGGTTCTGCAGTTCAATAATTTCAGATCTGGTTTCCTCAAGTGCACTATTTACCTAAACCAAGAAATAAAAAAAAATAATTAACGACAATCACAGAACCTATTTGATAAAAGATTGAGGTGAGGGAAAATTGCAGTTAATTGGGGCTCCTTTAAATAAAAGAAAGAAGTAAAATGGAATCAGTACTGAGTTACAATAAATGTTTGTTTCTTGACTGCTGTAAGGGAAGGGTACAATATTCAATGTTTTAAAAAAAGATGAGACACTCTGTATATTACAGAAATGGTGTGACTACAATGGTAAATGGGATGAGTTCAAGCAGAACGTCTCCTTCCCAAAACAGTATACACTTTCCCACTTGGGGATGAGGCTCAGTCTTGCACTCAAAAGGAAACCAGAAGTTTGGGCTGCTTACTGTTTCCTTGTCCTTTTGCTGTACTTTATGAAGCAGATAATCAGAATGTCACCTTTGCCTACAATAACCCTATTTAAATTTTCCTGGAAGAAAATCCTATGGGTCCTTTCTCCTAAAGTGAAATATTGTCAAAAAACCAATATTTGTCTAATTTAGATAACACCCTTGAGTGCTATCATATCAGACTTTTTTCCTCAAGGCTAAACATTCTCAAATATTCCAAACTCCTTACCGTTTGAAGTTTGGCTTCATACTCATTGGTGAGCGCGGCACGCATAGATTCCACACTTGTCTGAACAGCCTTTTCCATGATTTCTTTCCATTTTGCATTAAAGCGGGATCGCCAAATCGCCCAGGCTTTCCTCAACAAGCCTAATTTATACAGCCGATCAGCCAGTTTATTTGCGTACAACTGGAAAGGAATGTCAGCAAAGCAGGTCTGAGTATCACTACACTTTATTTAACTCTTCCCAAAACAGGACTCTACCTATGCTATAGTTGTACCATACCAGAATTTGATGAAGAAGATAAAAAGTATTAGGTATGTACTGCAGTATCTGTAAAGCACTTTTATACTGTATAAACTATAATACAATTATAAAAAAACCCTAACTTTCAGCATGAAATCAAACAAAAACTTGAATTGACATTGGACATGTTAAAATTCAGATCTTATGCTTTGTTGGCATTACAAACCAGAAAGGATGAATAATGTTGTAACATTTTTATGTTCATGGGATGATTGTAACATAATTCTAAACAGCCATAACATGATCCTAAAGTGCAAAACATCATTTTTAGACTGAATGCAAATGCAGTTTACTGTGACAGATTATTTATAGAAAAGAGGACGAAGGATTCCACATAGAACTGTTAATTTGATCAGTTTTTTTAAAATAAAGTTTTTCAAATGGGATTTTTAAAAGAATCTTGATTAACATGAGCAAATCCATATATACCTCTTCTCTGGCCTTTTGTTTGCCCCAAAAATGCTGAAGTCGCCATTTTGTGAATTTTTTCATTAACTCTATCCTGTCCTTTTGTTTCTCAATTGCATGTGTTAGATTTGCAATTACCTGAACAAAAAGAAATTAGAAAATGCATAAAGAACATTAACTATGCAATTAATTCATTTGAACTTGGTCATTAAAATTAAGCAAATAGACCAGGGATGGAGAAATATTGCTCTCCAAACAACGATTTGCTGCAAAGGCAATTCTTAACAGCAACCAATAAGGAAAATGAAGACCATGTAAAAATTCATCCTGTAAATTAGAACTTGTTACCTCATCCTTTCTCCCTAAGGAAATCTCGTATGTATGTAGCAATTCCTTCAAGTTCTCCATCTGATTAGTCAATTGTCTCACATCGGCTGCATGCTTTTCTCTTTCTTGTCTCATCTCTAAGGTATGATGTTCAATAAAATGAAGTTTCCATTTCCTCAGCTCAGTCAAAACATTAGTCTTAAAAGAAGTGAAGGAGTTGTTTAGTAGAGAAATAAAGGTCAGACTGAGTTTTCAAAGGCTGTCTGAGCTTTTAAAGGCTAAGGACACTAGTGGTTTTTTTTTTTTTAAGTAAAACATAAAACTGTTTAAAGTGTTACACTTGAAATTTTGAGAAACTTTCCACAACGGATATTAATGATCAATGGTATCCTAAGGAATATGCAAGAAACAAAAAAAGTATATAGTACTTTGCCTTCCTCTGGCAACTGGTTTGTGAGGAAAGTATTCAAATAAAATATTTAGATCCCAGAACAAGATGAATGACAATTAAGTAGCAACATTCTTTAAAATAATACTTTTGCATAATTGTCTGCTGCTTTAGTTAAAAAAAAAGAATAGCCTGAAAAATCTGATAGGTTAAATAAAATATCCTTTTCTGAAAATAGAAAGTAATTGCTTTTAAGCAAGATGCAGCTAGGGTTTAGATGGGAATATTATACACAGCAATAAATTAATAAAGTATTTTGGGATTTTCTTCAAGGATGGAAATATCCACTTTAAAAAGTTGAGATTATTTTTAAAAATTCTAGTACAAAAACATGTTATTTGAAAACTTGTCATATTCTATGTATATATTTGTTATAGTAGAAGGGAGATTTCGAATTCTCATTCAATGGCATTTTTCTAATACCTGCAAAATAAAGATATTAAATCCATTTTATCTCCTAGAACAAAGTTATAAACCACATCCAAAATTAAAACTTTTTAGCAACTGGCCTAGAGATTGGCTTCTCTGAGATGGAAATTCCTTCACTACCCTGTTTCCCCTAAAATAAGACATCCCCTGATAATAAGCCCAATTGGGCTTTTGAGCGCATGCACTAAAATAACCCCCCCCCTGAAAATAAGCCCTCCCCAAAAATATTTAAACACATGCGCAGTTGGTCCCTGCCATTTCCTCTGGTTAGGTTTAGGGAGACAGAGCTGGAAATCAGGTCAGATGGCAAGAGGAGCCCCATCTTACTCCACGTACCGCAAAATAATAAGACATCCCCGAAAATAAGGCCAAGCGCTTATTTCTGGGTTCAAAAGAATATAAGACCGCATCTTATTTTCGGGGAAACATGGTAGTTATCTCTGTCCAAAGTTAATTGAAAGGAACTACTCTTCTAAATTAAAAAAAAAGTTTGAACTTTGGCATAAAAAACATGGCAAAAATTTGAAATGTAATAATTTTATTATAGGGGAGTACATACAAAGTACATACGAAGAGCCAATTTGGTATAGTGGTTAAGGCATGAGATTAAAAACCAGGAGACTCTGAGTTTTAGTTTTGCCTTAAACACAAAGCCAGTTATGTGACCTTGGGCAAGTCACTCTCTCTCAGCCCCAGAAGAAATGGCAAACTATTTTTAAAAATTTGCCAAGAAACTCAGGCAGTTGCCAGAATTCAACACTGATTCAGGGATGTATACACACACAAAGTACACATAAGTCAGTTCCAAGAAGATAGGCCTCTAAAGTCTTATGTTTGGAATGACCAACAGCTGCATTGAGTTAGGGAAGTGTTTGTTAATAGATAGCAGGACCGCTGTCTGAAATAATATATCTTGACTCAAAGCAGTTTTCAAAGTTATCCATAACCTAATTAGCAAGCTAAATTAAAATCAACTGGATGAAATAACTAGCAACTACATTTCTGGCTCAAAAATCATGTTCAAAAAGTGCATTATTTATTTTATCAACCGAAATATAAGTGAATGTCATCACTGGAAGTAATAGTGTGCTTTCATGAAATCCCACTTCAAGTATTATGACTGGTTCCAGGCACTGCACTTTTTAAAGGAGAGAGAAATTGGAAAGGTATAGAGTAACTGTAGCAGGGTAATATATTTTATGAAAAAAGATTGAGGGGCCTAGTATGTTTAGCCTTGGAATAAAGCAGCTGTAGGGAGATACAACTGCACTCTTTAAATATCTGAAAGAAAGCAGGTGAAAAAGAAAATAAATGCATATTCTGTCTTATTCCAGAATGCTGGGCACAAGTTATGAATTTAAATTATGGGAAGAAAGGTTCCAATAGTTACAAAATACTTCTTTACAGTAAGAATAGTAACCACTATGTGCTTTCTATTTCATAGTTGCTACACATTACTATATCAAATTCAAAGCAAGGTAAAATTCAATTTATTAGAAGAAAGATATTTTATGTCTAAAGTATGGACTCACTGTACATATTTATTTAAATTTATGTTATCTTCTGTAGAGATTCAGGTCGTATATGTAATAAAGTTACTTTAAGTTACTTTAATGTAACTTAAAATGCAAGCATTTTAAGCCATTTGAATTCCAAAAGTAACAAGGAAGGGCACAGGGCCTTTTTAGCCACCTGACATCCAAGCCGTTTAAGAACTGCTTAGATCAGTGATGGCTAACCTTTTCCGGACCAAGTGCCCAAAGCACATGACTACGCACACGAAAACCCAAAATGCAATGCACGTGCGCCCCCCCTGCATGCGTGCACCCCCTGCATGCACCCTGCTCCCTGTGCATGCGTGCGCCCCCTGCATGCGCCCCACCCACTCCGCATATGAGCCCTGCCCCCCGCACATGCGTGGCAGAGACCTGAAAACCAGCTGGCTGGCAGGAGGCGAGCGTGTATGCACAACAGAGCTCAGCTGGGGCGACTGCTCACATGCCCAGAGAGGGTCCTGCGTGCCACTTCTGGCACGCGTGCAATAGGTTCACCATCACAGGCTTAGAATCAACGATTTTACACACAACTGCAATGGATGGAGAAATGGTATGTTGCTTCTCCCTCCTTGTTCTATATCTTGTACAGCTTGAATTATTATTTTTTTAAAAAAGAATCAGATTGTGATCAATCATATGAGATCTCAGCTACATTTATACCCATGTCCTTTTTTCGCTAGCTTTAAATTTAAACATAATTATATTAACTTTGATTTTTTAAAGATTTATTTTTATATATACACACAATGGCATAGTCACATAGTCAAAGGAGACTTCTTTGAGGGTATAATATTCCAGAACAAAGACTAAGGAAAATAAGATACAATGAACCAGGTTATCCATAGCAGAATTTAACATCTAGTACACAAATTACCTACTTTAAGGCTGCCACTCCACAGATCAAGAATGCTCTCTATGTGGGTCACTCTATCATCTGAAAGGCTCATGTCAGTTACGTATGTCCCTTGAAGATCTCTTTGACTAGATGAGGACCCTGGTGAACAAGTTTCTTCTGAACGGATTGGGCAAAGTCCTTCCATGTCCATATGAGCTGACTCCTTTACTGCCGCTGAAACTTTAAAAACAGAAAACCAACTATGTCACTAATATTGCATTACTGTACTAGATTTTGCTGAATTTGCAGAATATCAATTGAAAACAAAAGTATGTAGAAAATTCAATGCTTCTGCAAAAGCCCAATGCTATCTTGTGGCTTCTTACTGACTTAAGCTACAACAAACTTGCTAATCTTTAATGGTCTAAAAATATCCCTTTTGCTATAACAGACTTTAACACAAATTTTAAATTACTCTTTTTAAAAAAAAGTAATACATTTTAACATCTGGCAGTTTTGATACACATCTTTTTTGTTTTATGTTCTCTCTTTAAATATATGATTTGTGTTGGGTAAGAGAAATATCTTTTAAATTCTACCATAAAGGTGAGCAATAATAATATGTGTATATTTATCTAATATCAATATCTAAGGGGCTGCCACAAAGAAGAGGGGGTCAACCTATTCTCCAAAGCATCTGAAGGCAGGACAAGAAGCAATAGATGGAAACTAATCAAGGAGAGAACATACCTAGAATTAAGGAGAAATTTCCATACAGTTAGAACAATTAATCAGTAGAACAACTTGCCTCCAGAAGCTGTGTGTGCTCCAACACTGGAGGTTTTTAAGAACAGATTGGACAACCATTTATCTGAAATGGTATGGGGGAATGATGGCAATTCTTTTTGCTGTCGCGTGCCAAAAGCAGGGAGAGGTTGCATGCATGGGTGCCCACACCCATAATTCAATGGGCACCCCCCCGCATGCGACCCCCCCCCCCCACTCCCTACACTTTTGGCAAGCGATAGCACGGTGGGCCCAGTAGGCCCGTTTTTTGGTCTCCTCAGGCTCCAGAGGCTTTCTAGAAGTCAGGGGAGGACAAAAACAGCCTTCCCCACCCTTCCGGAGGCCTTCCAGAGGCTGGAAATGACCTGTTTGCCGACTTCCGGTGGGACTGGAAGTTGGGAAATGGGATGTTTCCGGCCACCGGAGAACCTCCGGGAGTGGGAAGACTGTTTTCATCCTCCCCAGACTTCTAAAAAGCCTCTAGAGCCTGGGGAGACCGAAAAACAGGCCTTCCCCACCCCCCACCCCCGGAGGCCCTCCAGAGGCCGGAAACAGCCTGTTTCCCAACTTTCGGTGGGCCCAGAAGGCCTGAAAATCAGCTGGCCGGCGTGCACATGCGTGCTGGAACTGAGCTAGGGCAACACTCGCGTGCCCACCGATATGCCTCCGCGTGCCACCTGTGGCATGCGTGCCTTAGGTTCGCCATCACGGGTATAGGGTTTCCTGCCTGAACAGGGGATTGGACTAGAAGCTCTTCAAGGTCCTTTCTAACTCTTTCTGTTATTTACATGTGTGTTATGGAATATAAAAGCTATATATGTAATAAGCTTCTTTAGTGTTACTTTTCCTTTCTTTCAAAAAGGGGAAGGAAATAAAATATTGTACTTATTTTTAAAAAGTAGCGGCAGCTTCGTATTCATTAGAGAAGCTACTTTTGAATAAAAAGGGTTCCATATAATTAACTTAATAACTAGATAATAATTGTACATATTTACAAGTAAATACACTTGAAGACCATAGTGACTTGATTTAAGTGAGACAGTATGGTATAAGAGACATTCAGGTGTATATGGATACAAGCAGGTTATAACTATGGGGATTAATGTGTAAAAACCAAAAGAAATCACCACCAGATTAGTCTTATATATTAAGCTAACATAACTCTAAGGCTATCCTCCTTCTCATCCTAGTACTTATACCTTCTATTCTTGTTGTTCGACTAGATGCTGCAAGTTCTGGGGTTCTTCCATGGCACCTCCATTTCACTCCTGCTCTTTCATGCCTGTAGCCACTCATTCCTGGACTCTTTCCTATTTCAGATAAAAAAGACTGGCTATATTTAGACAGGCAGAATCAAATACACAGCTCTGCACTGTTCACACCACTGATCCGAAGTCTTCTATTTTAATATTAGTGCTAGCAATTGGTAATACCTAACTGGACTATGCCACCTATCAATAGGTTAAAAAAATAAAAAAGAGAAGAGAAGCTAGCTATAAAAGGAATTCAATTCTAGGGAAACAGACGCACAGACTTTTATTACTTGCAGTCGGAGAGAAATAAAGGCATGACTAGAAGCAAGAAGTAGCAAGATTGCAATATTTCCATGAGGAAAGTGTCTCTTATTTTATCTACTATGTTTATATGAAATGGGTATACAAGATTATGTGATACATTTCTCATATGATTACTCTAAATCAACTAGTCTTTCCTGAATGGAGAATCTTTCTAATAGTATTTTGCAGTTTTTAAAAAGTCATTTGAAAGTGTGCCAGTTTATAGATAATAGTACTATCACAAGTTTGATAAAGTACTTCAGAAGAAGATCAAGCTTTAGGGCATATTCACTCAAACACAAGTGCTCCTTACTGGAATATCATCACCTTGCTGAGAAGCAATACAAAACAGACATACATGTGCCAGTGCTCCAATGCAGCTACTGTAACCTTACAAATTTTGAGATTTGGTTAACTACGTTAATTAACACAGAGCAGGAAATTAAATTTCAGTGCTAAAACATTCAAATGCAAGATTTAACATTATGGCATACTTTATTCTGATTTTCCCCCATCAAGAAACAAAACTTGTTTTAAATATAATTATCCTTAAATCTAAATTCAAAGGAAGGTTTTTGATTAGTAACTAGAGCCACCTGTCAAAATGCACTGCATCTAATCCATAGATTGTTGTTTTATTCAATTTAATTTTTTTGCAGATATCAACTTCTCTACGTGCTCAATCAACTAGAAGGTCCGCAATTTATGATTTACCTCATAAAATGAATAGTACCAGAGAAAATCAGGCAGCAAAACATGATGACATCACAATTTTCCAAGCCATTTTTAAAGGTAAAAACACCCTGAGATGTAAGGGCTTCCTAAAATTAAAAATATAGTTAGTTATAATGCAATCTACTTACCTAGCTGGGATCTTTTCAAAACTACCATTTTCTACTTTCATTCTTCTTTCAACCTGTCTACGTTCCTCCTTTCTATTCTTAAAGCTTTTAATGGCCCTTCCTGTGCATACATTTGTGTGGGAGCACAAATGACATTTTATATTATAAATGCCTGATAAGGGAATATGGCTTTCCTTCTTAGGAACCTAATCTATCACTGATGGATAACACTATGCCATCCAGAATCATTCAAAAACATAAGAGACACCAAAATCAACAAGAGAATATCCTTTATGTCTGAATGTAACAACATACTTGGTCAATGTATTTTATGGTAAGCTATTTTGCATTCAAGCCTATCATTTCCAAAAACAAATACCCCAACTCCTATAATAAACACCCATAGCAAACATGATAAATATAATGATTTTCTAGAGTTGGTCCTCTCAAAATATCCATTTTATTACTAAGACTTTCTGCCTTCCATTCACCATAGGCTACACAGCTTCATCTGCACTTAAGAGGGTTCAGTCCAAACTTCTCTGGACAAATATTTAACCAACAAAGACTGTGCTCAACCAAGAGAATGTTAATTAGTCCTCGACATCACCATTAAAGCAGAAAAGTATTGTTACCTCTAGTACTTGACAACTCTGCAGCTACCTCTCCAGAATATTTCAGGGAAGAGGAAATAGAGAAATTTTTGGCAGTATTTTGTCATAATAGGTTAGGATTTAAATATGAAGCTGATCAGTGCTAGCCTTGCAAAATACTGTTTTTCTCATTAGTGTCATGACATCTTGACACTGTTCTTAGAATACTAAGAATTCTAGAATCTTCCCATTATTTGAATCTTAGCAGTTTCTGCAACATGCTATTAAGAAGCTGTATTTCAACAGCTATGTTAATTCCTCATTCAGCACTCTATTTCTACAGTTTTTATATATGCAGTTATGTGGAACATTATTGTTAACTTGACATAATCTTAAGAGTTCTTTTCAAAAAATGCAAAATTTTCTATTTTACTCATAATCATATTTTATATTAAGCACCAAATAAATGTGAGATTTCAGCAGACTCAATATGTAAAGGGGAGAAGAACTGGGAACAGTGAAAAATTTGGTACAATCTAGGAACTAGGTTTGTGTGGTCTGGCAAAAGATAGGTTTCAATACCCCATTCAGTCATGAAAAGTTACAGGGTAACTTTGGGCCATCTGCCTTTTGTCATCCTAGACTCCCCATGGTTTTTTGCTTGGGTGGGGTAAATGGTATCAAAAATCAAATTTCTTGAACAGAAAATGGGATAAAATATAATATACAATAATGTAAGAAAAAGCAACTACTTAGGTATAAGGGGGACTAAGGAGGACTAAGAGTTTGAGCTGGCCAAAATTTGTGGCAGCTATGTCCTTTCCCTTCCTACTTAATACAATCCTTTTACATAGAGTATATTTAGACATGAATTCCCTTGTTCAAAGAACATTTGTTTCCATTAGATATGTAAATGAATGGATCCCTTTGTCGCTAATTTCATACTGTTTCTCTACAGTCAGTCATAACCAATTCTTTGCTTTCCTTTTTAGCTCCAGATTAGGGGACTTGTTTTGGGTGCAGGCTGTGATTCCCTAATTATAAATGAACATCTGTAATCACCTTCCTACTATTTTACTAGTGGGAGAAACAATATTATTGCCAAGTCAAGACTTGTTTTCGTAACAGATATATATGGCACGTAGAGTATAACAGCCAAAAAAGCTAACCTTCTGTGGATAAAAGACAGTTTCATAGTTCCAGAGAATTATGTTGGCACTAGTTGTGAGATGCCACAATCATTTTTAAATTGGGGATGTTTCACATTTTTAAAGTTTTTATCTAGATTTTTGTCAACCACCTAGAATGATTTAAGATGGGCAGCTGTATAAATCTGCAGAATAAGTAAATAACCATGCACGTAAAAGTTTTTACAGAGGATAGGTTCCTTGGAGGAAGAGTTTTTCGTTAAGCTTACTTTTTGTTACCTGGACAAACAAATAGGTTTTCTTTTTATGTAAATCTAAACTATGAACCAAGAGCAGAAATTTGAATTCCAACCAGGGTCCAGGGTTACCATTATGCAGCTGGGTCAAACTGATGTTAAACATTATGTCCATTTGAAGTATATAGCAGATGTTACACAACCATATATGTGGAACAAACATTTTATTAAGGCCTACTGCATCTTAAATTCTATGCCAGTATGGACACTGAAAACTATTCTAACTTTGCCTTTTCTTTGCAAAATTGATAAAAAAAACCCTGGTGTTATTTTAAACAAAGAGCGCCTACAAACATTAGAACTATAATGATGTAACATATTTGAATGTCTTTAGATGAATTAAAGTAGTATTTAACATTTGAGAAAAGTAAATATTCATAGAACTGATACTTTTAGAAATGCCTCAAAAATGATTTGCTCACTAAAAAACCATTGATTTATGCAAGTTACTAAATATCTATCTTTCATGTCAGTAAACTATTACATACACACTATGATTCAATATGAAGACTTCTATATCTAGCTTAGCCAACAATACTTCATCTAGGATATTTGAAAAAAAATACAGGATGTACACAAGCTGTCAAACTATGCCACAAAACCTCTTTGAGATAAATTTTACTATAAATTAACAAAGCATCTTAATTTGGATGTCTTAGTAAAGGAAAATTACAAATAATTGTATAGGGATCATAGAAATTGTGAGTATATTTCTATTGGAAAACAATGCTGTAATTAAGTTACGGAAAGGACCTACCTATAGTTGGGTGATAAAATAAAAAATATTTCAGAATAAATACCAGGACTCATCAAATTCCAATTTTCTGGTCTCGCCAAATCCTGAAGACCTTCAGTCAATCATCACAGATGAGACTGAACCAGATGAACCCAGGGCTTGATTTTGTTTAAGTTAACTTTCTATAATTTTTGCAGGTTTCACTAGTGGATAGATAGTTCAGGGTAATGGCTAGCTCAAAAGCATACATATAACTTTCAAGCAATAAACTACATAGTATAATCCACATACCAAAATAAATAAATAAATAAATGCCTTCAGCCTATTCAACTAGAAACCCTATTTTTGCCATGGATTTCCAATGTCTATGGAGATTCTCAGTCATCCAGATCATGGTTGTCCCAAAGGTGTTTTTTCAAGAGGCAACTGTACTTTCTGGTCTTTCTTTGAAGACGTTCCGCTTTTCATCCAAGAAGCTTCTTCAGCTCTGGATGAGAAGCGAAACGTTTTCAAAGAAAAACCAGAAAGTCCAGTTGTTTCTTGAAAAAGCACCTTTGGGACATGGATTCTCAAACTTCAGCATGGGTGGCCTTGCACCTTTGTTTATAAATAAGCCGGCCTTTATGCTTTGAAGAAAGCTCAGTTTCAAATATGTTACCTGCAGGTATCTGATGAACCTCCATGTGATCTGATTGTCGTAAACCACTTGGCTCAAACTTAGGGGTAACTACTGCATAACGAAGCAACTCTTCATATTCATCCTACAATAAAAAGATAAAAATATTTGTTGCTAAGTGAAAGTAAACATTTACCACATGAATGCATAACTCTTTACAGGTAGTTCTCAACTTAGAATAAAACAATAATGTGATTTAT
Source organism: Arizona elegans (assembly GCA_022577455.1). Classification (NCBI taxonomy): domain Eukaryota; kingdom Metazoa; phylum Chordata; class Lepidosauria; order Squamata; family Colubridae; genus Arizona; species Arizona elegans. Next base: position 63,974,380 of record JAKOOJ010000008.1, read on the forward strand.
TTATTCTAGGCTTAACCTTGTACAACCTACCATTACCTGTACTTTATTCTTTAGGTTGAATTCAGCTTTGGACTACAATTCTAGTCAATATTTATGCAATTTTATTCAGCTTCAATTAAGATTAGGGAACACTTAAGGAGATTCCCCAGCATGAAAACTACATGAATGCTTTATTGTTATTTTTCCATGCTAAAATTCATAACAAAATAAGATCTCATCTCTTTCATCTTTTTGCTAACATAAAAACAGGTGTAGTCATGGATTCCATCATGATAGGTACATAGGAAAATGTACCTTACAGAAACACATACTCACAGTCAGGATATACCGTAGTAGTATATGCATATACACAAATATGTAATAAGATAGATCATGCATATGTGCTTTGCTCCCATCTGAGAACTGAACATGAACAGAAGGAAAAATACACAAGCTACATTGTTGCTGTATTATTTCACCATTATTACTGTTTAAATAGAAAGAGGCAGGAATGTTAGCAAGTCAACAATAAGCAGAACTAGCCTCAACAAAAAAAAAAAAAAGAAAAGAAAAACCCATATGAAAAGCTTCCAAGGCAACACTTGTTGACCAACTAGGCATTGCTAGGCCAAGCCTGAAATTTAGCTTCAGTTGTTATTCTTGGCTGAAAATCTAGAAGCAAACAAGTTGAAAAGACAAACCCTAAAAGCTCTTTTTAATTTTCATTTGGCTTGTATCCACACCTAGTAGGAGCTATGACAGTAGCAGTACAGAGAAAAATAGATGGAATGCAAGCTAGGTTTCCCAGTTGGTGATAATTCATCCTGACAACAAATCTGTGTGAAGACTGATTGTGAACTCAGGTAGGCAGCAGGAACCATCCAGCAACTAAAGTGTACCTGTCTAAGTTCAGCCAGTAGAGAAAAAACAGAAGATACACCCTTTTTTTCAACTCTTTTCTTACAGTACTCATTGTCTTCACTCATGGTACTAAGAATATGGGTTTTTAAACTATGATGTATAATTAGCATGTTATGCTAATGCAACTGTGAATTTAAAATCCATGGTCTATTAAGAATTTGATTATCTAATATCTTATTTTTTATATATTTCTTCGATACTGTTGCATTTGCAAGTTAATTGGATTTATACAAAAGTCATTGTGATATAAAAATAGCAGCTTCTCACAAAATAATTTTTAAGACCGGCATTTACAAGATATTGTACAAACTACAAATAAACAAGAAAAGAAAAACATTCATTTTTGGACCTACCTGAAGATCAGAAGAGACAGAACTGCCTCGATCAGAATCTTTTGGTAGAACAGGACTTGCGCTTTTCTCTTCAGATGATGACATCTTGCATTAAAATACTTCCTGTAAAAAATTCCAGAAATTGAACTTTACTTGCAATCAGTAACTGGGGTGTTTGGCTTGTGTTTTCTAAATCAAGCCAAGGAAAAGGAATTCAATTGTTTTCTGAATCTGGTTTGCTAGTGATGAATAAGCCCTTGTTCTTAATTTATACACCAGAGTAACCAAACTACAGAAAAAAGTTTTTATGGCTAAGCCAGAAACCTGCTGATACTACAAAAACTGCTAGTTATCTGTAAATTAGAAATCTGGAGAATTCTGTTTAGCTGTTCTTTGTAGCTCTATCACTGCAAAGTGTGTCTTCTAAACCCCAGGAGAAAAATCTGCAGACTTTGACTAAACAAATGACTAACTCACTGATCTTAAGGAAGCCCTAATCAAATGCAAGAATAATTAGTAGCCTACAAAAGCAGATTCCATAGCTTTTCTCTCTCTCATTTAAACTTTAGCCTAATCATCTATATATTGCTTAAGATGGATATAAAACAAGTATAGAAAATGAGAAAGGGTATCATACAAAACATTTTATATAGCACTTAAAAAACAGAAACAAATCCAGAATGTTAATAGCAACCCTGTAAGCTTTTAGCATTTTTTTCAGGCTTCAGATGAGTAACCAAAAAGAAAAGGTTAATTCAATTAACGATTTAAAAAATGTTTTATATTAAAATGGGTCTTTGTCCTTGTGATTTTTGTGATGCATCATTTCACTATAGCATTAATTTTATGTTACCTGTTGTTAAATGTTGATGCTTATCTGAAATAAAATTTGAATCAGACTTATTTGACAACCTTACTAGGCTAAATGAATGTCCATAATACTTCTCTCAAAGAAGGACAGTTGAGAAGAGGGAAAATCGTGTTTGAGTAAGATATGTCACTTTGGGAACTGTCTCAACAGGTGAAACAAAGTCATGATTTTACAAAGGCATTCTGGCCATGAATCAATACATTATCAAACAGCATATTTTGTCTGAAAATTTGAAATCCCTAAGCAAACAATACAGTCATATGTCTGACTATATTCTTGTGACAAACTTGCACTATACAGTGTTTTGAGAATAACAATTTCGATTAGGTGGATTCCTAGTGTTACTCATATATCAAGAGAATGATATGTTTATGAATAGCTGGACTACATCAATTTTTTGTCTTTGACTGTGCCAGTTGGTACTATAGGTAGTCCTCAACTTATGACCACAATTGAGCCAAAAATTTCCATTGCTAAGTTGTTGAGTTTTGCCCCATTTTACAACATTTCTTGCCACAGTTGTTAAGTGAATCACTGCAAGATAGTAGCATGGCTATCAAATGAATCTGGTTTCCCCATTGACTCTACTTATCAGAAGGGTGCAAAAGATGGTCACATGACTCTGAGACTCTGCAACGGTCATAAATATGAACCCGCTATCAAGCATCTGAATGTAAATCACAGAGCCTTGGTGGCGCAGCAGACTAAAGTGCTGTTAAGTAACACCAGCTGCCTGCAATTATTGCAAGTTCAAATCTCACCAGGCTCAAGGTTGACTCAGCCTTCCATCCTTTCGAGGTAGGTAAAATGAGGACCCGGTTTGTGGGGGCAATAAGCTGACTTTGTATAAAAAAGAACACCGCTTAGGGGGAGGCGAAAGCCCTACTAAGCAGGTATATACAAAAGTATGAAGGCTATTGCTTAACACATTGTAAGCCACCCTGAATCTCTGGAGAAGGACGGCATATAAATTGAACCAATAAATAAGTAAGTAAGTAAGTAAGTAAGTAAGTAAATAAATAAATAAATAAATAACACTGCAACAGTCATAGGTACAAGCCAGTTGCCAAACTTTCGAATTTTGACCACATGACCATGGGGATGTTACAATGATCATTAAGTGTGAAAACCGTTCATAAGTCATTTTTTCAGTGCCGTGTTGTAACGTCAAACCCTCAGTCACTAAACGAATGGGTGTTAAGTTGAGGACTACCTGTAATAGGAACTGGTTGGTGCTCAGGGTCTGGAAAACCATGGCTTTGTTATACTTGGCTCTTATAGATTGGCTTACATCTAGGAAGAAAAGTTGACCTGATGAGGCAATCATCCTTCCCAGCCTGATGCCTCCCACCCGTAATTGTAGTTGTGGGTCAGCACATCTATAACGGCGCCCTTTGGTTCGACGCAATCTAAACAATTCCACGAGTGAACTCCGCCTGCGAGGAAGGGCAAGAAGGAAAAAACTGAAAAAAGATTCCAGGTTTAGAAAGATACATGCTAAATGCAGGAAACTCTAGAAGTGAGAAGAGGATCCCTCGCCCTACCTTCTGCACCCCAGTTACGTTTTCTTTCCTACGCCTCATCCGGGTTTCCTACCACCCCAACGTCGCAACCAGACGCCCCCCGGCTCACCTGAAGAGCAGCCGCCGCTCTTCCCCAGCAAAAGCCTGGCAGTTTCAAACTGACTGCACCGAAAGAGAGAGCTACCGCGATTGGTCCCAGTCCTTTTGTTAAAGGCCAACTGACAGGACAAAGCTTTCCAGCCGCTCACTTACCAATCGACAAGCCGGCAAGAAACTAGGAGGCAGGGCTTCGCCGATGACGGCAGCCAATGAAAAACCACAGAACGCCCCAACTGCAGACTGGGATTTTTCAAGGAGTCCCGGACAAAGATGAAGCCGTAATAGAATTTGTTCTAGCGCCGTGCTGATTGGTCCGTTGATTGGTAGCCCGGGCTCAAGAGGCGGGTAGCGAAGAGACAGTTTAGTGGATGTCACGTGATAACGGCAGAGATTGGGTCGTCAGAACTGGGGTGGGATGGGCGACTTGTTTGGGTCATTTGGGACTGTGTTGAAATTATTGTGAAGGAGGTAGCTGAAATATAATGATGATTGATGATGATGATAGTAATAATAACAACAACAATAATAATAATTAATAATAACGGCTGTTTTATTAGAGCAACCTTTCACGCCATCCTCTTTCTTGAAAAAAAAAAAAAAACCACCAGGCGCCTCCAGAAACAACGTGCCGTAAAAAAGCTGAGAAACTCTTATTTTCTTATTTTCTTCTCAGTTTATTATCAGCAAAGCAAGTCCAAACTGTTTTGTTTGGGTGTATGTGTGGATATGTGAAAACCAGCAAGGCATTTTGGCAGAGAACAGACTCATTACACTCACTTTTGTAATAAGCCTTTAGTTAAGAAACTGGCTTTGGGTAGCATATAATTCAAATCAGAAACTAACAATAAACCAGTTTACTTTTTTGAAAAACATAGGCCACTGTAATTGACGTTGCTAAACTGCATATAAATATACCAAATAACAGAATATTACTTAAAAATGAAATTTGTTTTCTATATAACTGCCAGACAGCTCCTGAATAAACAACAACTTGTATGATTGTTGTATTTTTCTTTTTGGCCAGGAATTTACATCATTTCTACAGCAGGTGGCAACACATCATAATGTAAGGCATCAGCAAAATGACGGATGATCACTTGAAGCAAATAGTGATTAGAATGCATAACAAACCTTGAGAAAAAACTATTGTAAACTGAAAGTTACTAAAGCAGTGTTGATAAAGATTTTGTATCACTATCAAATAGGTTTTGTTCTTGTTTGTAAATGCAAGTGTGAGGTTCCAGAAGATAATAAAGAACAGGAGCAAATGAATAGCAATAAAAGATACACAGGTCTATATAATGCCAGTGAGACTACGCACAATTACAGTAAATATAAATCACTTCTCCTTTGAGAAGTTTGTAACCAGATAAATACATCATAGAATATTTTTTTCTTCATTCCTCCAATATGGATGTGTTGTATTTTTAATGTTTAAATCTACTGTACAGAAATGTTATTTGTTCCTAATGAATAGGAATTAATGCATTGATATACTTGTAATAGAAAAAGATCCACTAATAAAATAGGCTTTCTCAAATGACTATCAAATCATCAAGAAGGAGTTATGGTAAGGTTATAGGCTGCAAACCAGGAAAACTGGGAGAAAATGTAGGTCTGAATTTTTCTGCCTTGTACTCCTGTTGGTTCTGTCATCTTCTGCAGTGTCCTGTGGTCATTTGATTGCAATTTGTGACTTTCCCTACTAGCTTCCCACAAGCAAAGTCAATGGGGAAGATGGCAGGAAGTTGCAGTCGCTCACATTCCCACTGTTTCTCCTTAGTACCCCACCTCTCCAGGTGAGCAGGCATATGCCCAGCCCCACTCACATTGGACTGTAGTGCTCACCTACAATTCCCCCCCTTATGCCTGCCTGCAGTCTGTAGCACTCACTTGCCTGCTGCTGGCCTGCTTGTGAACCACCTAAGAAAAGGCTTGTGACCAGGACTTGCAACTTCCTGTTGGCTTCCCAATTGATTTTGCTTGTTGAAACCTAGCAGGAAATTGCAAGGTGTGATCATGTGAGGTCCTCTCTTAGTGAACCAAGATCCTCACTTAAGTATGGCAAGAGGGACTGTGAGGACTACCTGAATACTTAGCACAGTAGCAAGTGCTATTGATTGTGCTAAATTTCTTTCCCAAATAAGTGCATTTGAGAGAAATAAATTCTTAAGGAATCACTAAAGGTTCAGCAGCAGTGGTATCACACTGCAGTGCCATAATTTCAGTTGAGGGGAAGTGCCTTGGTGGGTTTGTCTCTCATAGCCACTATTAGGGATAGGGGTTTATATAAATAGGCCATCTAAATATTAGTGGCCAGAAAATAATGGCATTAGAACATTCTGATTGGTGTTCTTAATTTACAATGTTTTTGTTAGAGTATTTTGTGTGTGTGTGCATGTGTGTGCACTTCCCAGTTGCATTCTGTGAGATGAATAGCTATATAAATAGAATAAATACCTTCCCTGTACAGTATTACTGAGGCAACTGTCTTTTTAGTTAGGTTTTTTTTTCAGTTCAGGTAAACAACCTGGAACTAGTTCCTGGATTCACACAACTTGCTAAATCAAAAACCTAGGTTATCAAAACCTGGCTCATGCTGTTTTCATAGAGCATGCAATACTCAATCCATTTTTAAATGTGATGGCTTGGTTCCAGCAATACAGTGATACAATGGCTAGATTCCCACAATACACTGAACAGCCCCCCCAATGCCATTGTACCCTAGCATAGTTTGTTGTGCAAATCTAGCCTGTGTGACTTGCAGCATTACAGATGAAAGGAGCAATGGACTGTAACTTACATACTAATTGTAAATGTGGCAAATGGGAACATGAATGTTCTCTTTGTCCCCTCCTGATTTTCCCTTGCTTCTTCAGAATCATTTACTCCAAAAATTTGATTTTGCTGCTATCATTTACTCTTTCAAATTACAATGCAGATAATGTAATAACTACAGATTATGACTTACTTAGGCTTCACTGTTGTTAATTAGCAGCTTTTTCTGGGCATGTTCATTGATGTATACACACTAATTCTATTACAGATGCATAATGTACTTTACAATTGGACTGGCAAGTAATGATGATTAGGCAGTGCGGCATTCTGGCTGTACCTTGTAGGCTGCCATCCTTTCTTTCTGAGACTGCAGTTCTCTTTCTCCGGTCTGATTCATTCTGAGTCATACGCAACATCTTGTTGAAATGGAGCGCTCATCAAAGGGGACTGTCGTGCCTGTTCTGCACCATTAGGTAATTGTATTTCTTCAAGAAATGTCTCTTGGGCTAGAATGGGGGAAGAAGTCTAAAGAAGAGTAGCCATTAGTAAGGGAGACTGCAGGCTGAAGTAAAAAAGAAAATAGACCCCTGGAACAGAGAAAACCTCAACGTGACTAGGAATATGACAAATGCAATCATTTGGGTTGTCATGTTTTATTAGCACAGAAAACTCTTGAGAAATCTCAAGTCTTCTACGGGAAGGGAAGGAAGGACTTAAAAAAAAAAGCTATTTGATATATTATCATACAATAATAGCAACTCAATTTTTCAAGGGCTGGTTGTATTATGCCTAAACAATACCATTCATGTCTGGGAGAGATGTATTCGCAAGCTTGAAAGAACTTCAAGATATCTAGAAGGGTCATAAATAGGAAAGGAAAGACCTATATTCTGCCATGGCTAGATTTACACAACACACAAAACCTGAATTAATAAAACAAAAACTACATTTATATAAGGTGCTATGCCCAAACACATATGGCTCATTGTGATGCCTGATTCACATAACATGAATAACCGCAAACAACTGAAATCTATTTTAGCCTAGTCTATCATCCCCTGCAAACTCCAGGAGAATTGTTCAGTGTCTATAGAGTACTGGATCATTTCAGTGGGGAGTGGGTGCCAAAAAAGATAGAAAATGGAACACAATTTCTTGGAAGAGAGCAGGATCAGCTGCCTGGCATCCTTAACAATAGCATTCTTCATGGCAACTTTATGCTGCAGGAACGATTTGTTTTTATGTATCATCAATATGGATTATTTGTAGTAAAGGACATCAGGTTTATAACCAGAATTGGGCCCAGAATCATGGTAATTAAGCAAAGCAGTTAAGTGTGATATCACATGACCACTTTGTTCAATGAATGCAATCCTGGCTCCCTTAATTGCAGTAGTTAAGTGGAGCATGGGGTACTTGGGGCTGAGGGAAGCCTGGTGGCCCTAAATGCCTTCAGGTTGCTAACTACCAAGCCAGTTGCCATGCATGGGAGCCTTCAGACAGTTCAGGTATATCAGCATGCTCAAAGCTGCTGCAGCCCTGGAGGCCTTCTGCCTGCTCCCTCTCGAATCACATGTAAGTGCCCTTGGTCAGCTCCAAGGTCCAGCAGCATGCAACCTTTCCATTTTTCTGTAACTTCTGATGGATACACGCAGCTGATGCAAGATGCAGCCTTTCTACAGACATTACCTTGTTCCATTCTGCAAGTGGGCACTATTTTTGTGATCCTGTAGACCCTTTTAAAGCAACTACCTTTTTGGAGGCATTACCATTTATATCATAAATGAAACCAGGTTGCCAATCACCCAAAATATGGTCACATGACCATTGGGAGCAGTGCAATGTTTTACAGCTTCTGGAAGTGCTTTATGGGCTGTAAAGCATCCTTTCCGAGATCATTGTAAGTACAACCAATCTCTAAGCAATTGGTCATAAATTAAGCACTACCTGTACAGTAAGAAAAGAATATCTCAGTAGGAAACAGTATCTGACTGACCTTATCAGGACTGGAAAGTTAAGCAGGACCAGGTCTTGGTTAGTACCAACAAGTACCAGGGCTTAAAGTTAGATGAGGAAATAGAAAAACATCACAGAAAAAGAAAATGGCAAATTATCTTCATTCCATTGCCAAACAAACCATGGATATAGCCTTGAAGTCACTTGAAGTCAAGTTTGATTCAAAAGTCAAACCTGCTCTAAATCCATATGATAAGAAAATGCCCCCGGCACTGGGAAGACAAAAAATTGAAGTAAAGGGGGAGAATTCACCCACAATATATTTAATTCACATTAAATATATATAATTATATATACATATATATATATATCTTCTTAAGATGACTTTTTAAGAAAAAAATTAAATATATGAATGCAAAATGAGCTTATTTTTCTGTTGAAGAATTACAGCTGAAAGTCTGTAATTATACTGCAAGTTTATCCATATCTACACAAATATAAACTATTAATGAACTTTTATTACATAAATGTTTATGCAGTGTCAGTCATAACTTATTTAATGTGGCTATCAACATAGGCTGCATCTGCTGCCATCATGTAAACATTATTAATAGACACAGCTAGCCAAAACAGAGAACTGATTCCTAGTAATTATCCTGAACCAGATGGGTTAAATTCATCAATCTACTTATGAATGCAGTTGGATTGCTTCCCACAAAATGGTTTGCCACAAGCCTTTTTTTCTTGATAAGATAACACTACAGGGATAACACTACAGGGATATCAATATCAATTTATTAGGCAATATTCTTCAGTTTTAGTAACTGGCTAAAACCAGATGGTTACTCAGGATCTGTAAAAGATCTTTGCTGTCTGCTTTGGTTCTATAACAGACAGTTGGAGAAATAATGACACAATGAGCAAAAATATAGAGATTATTTCTTAATTGGATATTTGGTACATATTATCCTTTGTTTTGACTCTCTTAGTAAAGCAGAGTTCAGGGTACAAATAGATAGTGAAGTCTGTCTCAAAGATGGAGTACCTGCCAAATCCGGAAAACTGATCCAGAGATATCCAAAAGTGTTTGATTGTAAGGAAATATTTTGCAGAAAGAACTATTTCAGAGCAAGCCCCTGTTCCCACCTAAACTATTAATTTTTAGGTGTTGATGAACATTAGTATATCGCTAAAGGAAGATGCATAAATGTCTTCCTGTGAAACCAAAACATGGAATGCTGAAATAATGGCCATTTCACCACCAGTGAATTGACTTTAGCAGCATCTAACCATTCTAAGATAATATAAGATCTATTCTGCTTACTGTTATTTTGGTACAAGAAATGCTCCAGAAGATGCTAAAAACCACTATTGGGATCTTGTCAATAACTATATCAGCCAAATTGTTACATTCTCTGCTCCTGTTGCCTAGCTCCTGATCTTGGGCCTCATTCTAATTAGACTAGAGGTTGTCCTCACTTAATGACTGGTCACTTAATGACTGTTCGAAGTTACACCAGACCTCCCCAGAGTTACTTACAATCCGTTTTTAAAGTTCCAATGGCCACCACCAACACCCATACTCATGTAATTGTATTTTGAGCATTTGACAAAAGGCTGGCATTTATGGCCATTTTTGGTGGGTTTTGTTGGTTTTCAGTTTTTACTTCCCATTTCCAGCAAAAAAAAAAAAAAGCCCACTGAGGAAAACAGGTTTGCTTAACAACCACGGTGTTCATTTAATTACCACTGCAAAAAGGTTGTAAAATTGGTGACCTGCTTAACAACTGCCAAGACTTACAACCATAATTCTGGGCTCAGTTACAGTCATAAATATACTTCTTGCAACTTGTCATCATTGATGCTTAATTTCTGTAATTATTTTGTTACTGATTTTGAACTGTCTGCTGATACTACTTCTATACTTTTCCCTTGGAACCAATTTGTTATTGATCTCTGGTATGGCACTGCTAAACCTTGACTTGATGTTTGCAAAGCTGAAGCTTCTTGGACCATGTTTGATTTCTACTGTCTATCCTAGAGAGATCTATACAACGACAAAAGTCCAGTGAAATAATTCATAATATGTTATGTTGATAAATTTGTATTGCATTGTATTTGTTCAAATAACACCTGATAATAAAGCAAGCGTCATTCCATTTCTATACCTTTCAAGGATCTCAGTATTAATATAGTCCATGCTCAAACCAAAGGTTCATTTCTGCCCTTCTCTATCTTAAGTCCACTTGATGTATTAAACTATATGTGTAGAACATCCAGTCAACAGGCTGGTAAGGAAATAGGTAAGTATATTTCCATATCTAGAAGGCACATATCAAGAAAGTTGATCTATTTAGGTTTAGTCTAGAATTTCTCTTTGCCTTGAAATTGAGAAAAACATGATGTAATGACATATTTTTGAATGATTAATTTGGACAACAATAGGTAACAACCAGACAGAACTGCCATTCAAATTACAATGTCTTCTTTGAATTCATTGGCTAAGGGACAATTGATTTGCCTCATTGTGAAATCAATTTGTGGCGTATATAAGAAGTACTCCTTCAACAAGCAATGTGAAGTGAAATTAACAGAAAATCCAAACATAAAAATATTATAACTCACCAAATGCAGGATTTCTTGCATGGGAATAAATCATAAAGGAAAATTAGCACTATTCTACTTAAATCTTAAAAAGGCAAAAACTTGGGGATCTATTTTAAAAGATAAATTATGAGAACATTTTTATAGCTTGTAGTAGAATCTGATCAGTCCTTTGTTTGAATTCAGTTCACATTGTCTTCTCATGGGCTATAAAGAGGTACGCTCTGTTCCAGAACAGTAATCACAATCCATTAAATTCTATTCCCTGTAGTCTTTGTTCCCAGTTACATTTCATACGGTAGATCTGTGTGTGTGCGTGCTGCAGAAGCAGAAATTTGTTCCCAAATGTTCACATAAGAAGCTGGCAGAATTATTACAAGGGTTTTACTTCTATTTACATGACATTTTGCTTAACTATAGTCGTTTTAATAAAAACTAAAAAGATTTTACTTCTCACTAAAGAAAAACAAGCAAAAACGGATGAACATGATACTTTAATGAAGTTAGTTCCTCAAGAAGATGTAAACTTGGTAACATGCAAAATAGTTTGTTTTGCCTGGGTTCACATACAATATGCTTAATGGGTCAATGGCAGGGCAAAGTTATTGTGCAAATATAATACAATCAGCAGTGGGCAAGAGAAGATTAATTTTCATTTTGTTTGAAGGTTAAACCACCTTTACTTAGTAGTCTGTTTTGTGAATACCATCATTCAGCCCAAAGTTGGATAATGCTAAAACTTGAGTAATCATTCTTCCAAGAAATTGAGCTGGAAATAAATAAAAGTCAGATTCCCATTTATAGAACTCACTGGCAGATTCCTCTCAATTTCAAACAATGACTGCTTAACACTAATTACTTGTAACATCACACACACTGTTGCCTGCTTGTCCACTGGATAAGGTGTGAATGCTGTAGTGAAGCCTTATAAGGGTATTGAGTTATTTGATTATTGGTTTTTAAGAAGATCTAGTATTGTCACAGATTTACCTTGGCCTGACTTTTGTAAAAAGATACAGTGGTAACCAAATGGAATTATAAAAAGAAGCCTTACCTCCAGAAAGAGAGAAAAGGCAGTTAAATTGGAGAAAAAAATAACACTGAATTGACCACAGCAGGTGAAGACAAAGGGGGAAAGAGCAAAGCACAATGTCTTTCCTTATTGGGAAGATGAATGTGTTTTGATAATGCCGCAAATAACTTGACAATATATACACACAGAATTGAACATTTTTTAAGGAAAAGAGATGGTTGTTGAAAAGAAAAGTGCTTGTTTTACTGAGATTTATTGGAGGAAAGGCGCAGCTTTATTAAAATACTTAACCCTTTCATGAAAATTATAACACTTCAGCTTTCCAGAACTAGGAAAAAGAATGCAGGGACATTTGACAACAAAACCTCTATTGATTACAGAGCATTTTTCAGGTTTCGTTAAGTGCAAGGCAAAAGAGGGAAAGTCCATTTGTAGCATAAGCAACCAAATTTAAAAAGCTGTCTAAACATTACAAATTTGGTGAAAAGCTAAATAATATTTATTTGTTTTATTTATTTATTTATTTATTTATTTATTTATTAGTTTGTCAAACATGTACAAGATAGCAGGTATAAATATGAACATGGACATAAACGAAGGAAACGAATACAAATAAATGGGGACAGTAGGACAGGGACGGTAGGCACACTGGTGCTCTTATGCATGTCCCTTTTTCAGACCTCTTAGGAATGGGGTGAGGTCCACGGTAGACAGTTTAAGGTTGAAGCTGTGAGTTTAAGGTTGAAGCTGTGAGTTAAATATATTAAGAGTTTGACTAGTTTGTGGAGTTTTGAAAGAAAGCATTAAAAAAGATTCTTAATAGAGATAAATGTATCATTTAAAATGATTATCTTCAAGGTAATTGCTGCTAGACATACAACAAAACTGTACTGAGGATTTTTTTTTTTGTTACCTCATGCATAGAAATAGAGGAAAATTCCACGGTGTTTCTCTCTATAACTCTGCACAAACTCTGTTATATTGTGATAACACACTTGTTTTTGAAGTAGACGTTTGACAGTCAGAGACCAGGTACTGTAAGACTGTCCAGGCACTCAATGGTCTTTAAGTTACACAATTATCATTGGAGAACATGTTGTCATGCATTTGCAAAACCTCACACAATGTTCCAGAGAATGGTTGACTATGGCCTTCAAGTATGATGCAACAGTTATGAATTCTTAAACCTAACACAACATATTGTGGTCAAACCATTGAGGCACAAAGCGTATACAAGCATGCAAAGAAATCTCAAACAATTATAAGTATTACAAAAAATGTTAATATATCTATAAGCTATTTTAGGAGATCCATTAGCTGAACAGATTTTTAAAATATGCCTACTATGCTTCATCCCTTGAATAGTTTCCAATAAATATGAAGGGCATAGCAATGTACAAAGCAATGCAAAAACACTTTCCCAGAAGCCAAAAGAAAAAAAGTGACATCAGACACAGTACTCACATGTTATAATCATCCACTTATCAGTGAAGGTGAATTGTGTTGTCTCACTATATGGCACTTAAGTCGCATTGTGAAAGATAGCTGTGAATGGCCACTAAGAAGAAAAATAATGCACCAAATAGGCAAAGAAGCCCAGGTTTGCTTTGAGTGTTAAATGCATGAACAGAAGGGAGTTTATGCTCATTTACAACAGTCCAGTGGTGGGTTGCTCCTGGTTCGGCCCAATTCGGGCGAACTGGTAGTGGTGATGATGTGACGTCAGCGAATCGGTTCTCTATGACTGTGAGCTGGGCCCTCCTGCCTGCCCCTGCGTAATACCTACCTTTATTTGTCATTTTTTAGCCCAGCTGATAGGTGTGGCAGAGTGGATTGCTGCACCTCAGCTGGGCAGAAATCTAATGCACTTGGGCGGAGCGCAAGTTCGGCGCGCATGCGAGCGAAGCGAGTTTGCACATGGCGATTGCGCGGCCAAAGCGTGTGTGCAAAGAGAACCAGTGGTGGAACCCACCACTGCCAGAGTCCATATTTAATCCACAAAAAGATATTCTGTGCAAATATACCACATTAGGCTTTGTGTTTTTTGAAGGCAAAGCTGCAAATAATGTTCAAAAGGAATATAGTTAAACAAATAGGCTAGTTGCTTTGTTTGCTGTTGGAGGGTAAATGGTGAATGTTTCATAGTCTTCAGAACCTCCACATGCACCAAGTGTTCCTATTTGCAGTGACAGACCGTATCCTATTTGCATACAAAAACCACCACAGCATTTCTTTAAAATACAAAGGCAAAGGCATACTAGATATAACAGGCTCTGCACCTTGGTGTAGGAGGAGTCTAGTATACTGTATCAGGTCATTGTTGTTAGTAGTTGATTAAGCATGACTGCAATTGTACATTGTTACTCAATTATATTGGACAGCTCATTAGACTCATTAGAATTAGTTCTTTTAGAAGTTTCAGCAAAGCAAGCAGCAGAAAAGCTTATATTTTGTTTGATCAGTAGGAAAGACAGAACATCTTGCCAGGCTTTTACTGGTAAAATAGCTGATGAGATATTACACAATTCCTAGAAAAAATAATTGGGAACTTTTGACCCAATTAATGTGATTATGTTTTGCTAGAACCATTCAGAAAAAGCTCTGACTGGATTAAGGTCAATGTGAATGATGGAATTAGACCTCTGAAAAAAATATTTGCATATTAGGAATGTTCTCAGAATGGGACCTGCAGGCCTCATTCAGCAGAAGGAGTAGAAGGGGCCACATATACAGCAGGACTGAGCACAACATATAAACAACATACAAACCATTATTTTCGTGCCATTTTTCAGCCATTTTCAGTACTATTTTTACAATGGAAGACTGGTTACATGTGTTTCATCACCAACACAAAGTCTTACAACTGTGCTTCTATAATACCTGTTATAAAATATACTATAATTATTTCAGTTCTGACTATAATTGGCCTATGTTAAAAGAAGAGAAACTTTGCAAATAGTACTTTGATTGCGTTTCTTTAAATTAGAGCTTTGACTGCAAAGCACTTAATTTGTGATTCTTCCATACTGTGAACTTGAATACTTTCTTAGTACTGATTATGATTTTCTCTTTCCTTTTACCATGAGGTAGGTATGCAAAAAATATTTCAGTCATTTATTACGGTAGTGCACCAGCTGTTTCTGGGAAAATAAAAGAAGCATGTGTGATATCAAGCATGGATTTGATTCATATATCATACTAACCTATAATTGGTTTAACTATTTTTAATTGAATAAACTCCAACTGGCCATAAATCATTGTTTGCAAACAATACTTAGTATGCGACAGGCTACATCATGGTATGCCATAGTGTATTAATTTCATTGTATTGGATCAACTAGAAAAAAGAAGAAGAAAACAGGTTGTACGTTAAATCTAATCCACTGTGTGATGTCAGTCAACCACAATATTTATGGTTTAGTGTTCTGTTAAAGTTTCTTAACAAAGATTAGCAAATGCATACTTCCCAGATAAGATAGGCACATACAAAAACTGGTTAACAGGCTGAAAATTCTGCTGTTTGACTTTGACTATTCATAACCTATACCTTTTAAAATAGGATAACACTGTCTCTCTCAAGAGAATTGAGAGAGGTTCAAGTACTGCTGCCTCTTATATTTTTCTAATAATTCTGCTCTGTATTATTGTTTCAGGAAAATAAATATAGTGTCCAATGACTGGTACCAGAATAAATCATAAGTCTAGTAGCACCCTGAATACCAAACTATCTACATAGTAGGATACATCCTGAAACTATTATTTGTTTTTAAAATTTATTTATTTTTCGTCAAGCATGTAATAGGTAACAGATATAAATATAAACATAATTATGAATACATGAAATGGATACATATAAAAGGGAACATTAGGATTCTACTTTTTTTCTGTCTCTATCAGGGCTGGACAATTAATTTTCCCAAGGGGCCACATGAGAAACCACGACTGTTGTGGAGGGCTGCTGATGCTCCCACTCCCTGCTGATGCCCTGCCTCACCCCACCTCCAACATCCCACCCCAATGCCTTGCCTTTGCCAATGCTGCCTCTCCACCATTACCAATGCCATGGGTCTGAGACGGACAGCCAAAGGACCACAGGTGGCCTGTGGGCTGTGAAATGCCCACTTTTTATATTGTCTTGCCTTTTCCCTCTCCTTTTGGAGAGCAAAATTGGAATTGTTCATACTACAGGTGGAGAAATGCAACTAAGGAATGGACCAAACAAATTAGGCCTTCCAAGTATTGTTGAATTCCAATTCTATTAGCTGTAGCCATCAAGTCCAATGATAATAGATGAGGGAAAATAGTCAATTAACTTGTAGATGGGCACAATTTTGTGCACCCTGTCACTCAATACTTTTATGAGAACCCACCCTGCATAGTCAGATAAGAGTGGGGATTTTCTCTAGATCTTCAGCAGGAGAATCAAAGATTTTTGTGAAAACTTATGTAGAGACATTTTCCAGATACTGAAGTCCTATGATCATAACTTCAGATTGGATTCACCCATCATACTAGGACACAGTGCTTAGTGGTGGAACTCAAATAATCTAACAACCCGTTCTCTGCCCTAATGACTGGCTGCGTGGGCATGGACATGGTGGGCGTGGACATGGGTGTGACAGGCAGCACTCGGCCTCCTGCACCCCCCTTGGAGCAAAACGGGCCAAGAGAGGGACGCGCCGCCCTCCTGTGCCCCATTATGGGCCTAGGAAGCCTCCCTGAAGCCTCCTGGGAGCAAAAATGGGCCGTGGGGACTCCTGGAAGGGGTGGGACAAGGAGGGGCAGGGCCAGCCAGCAATTTAACTACTGGTTCACCTGAACCAGCCCAAACCATCTGAATCCCACCACTGAGTTCGCTGAATTGTATTGTATTGAAGAAAACAAAACAGGCTGGGTTAACTTGACATGTTAAGTCGAAGCATTGTTTACAAACTTCCACAGATGACTTTGCATAACATATAAGCATAACCAAACAAATCATATCATGGCTTAAACTATTGGCCTGTATTTTCTAACTTAAAGGACCAAGTACCAATTTGTTGTAGTAGTAAGCTAATGGTAACATACCAGACCTGGGTTAGAGAAAATTGGCCAACAACTAGATGGTAGAAAAACCCCCACAGAAACTCTACTCTTCGCTGCCATTTCATGAACATTTTTGTAGCCCAAATCTAGTAGCCCTAAATCAGGTGTGTCAAACTCAAGGCCCGTGGGCCGAATCTGGCCTGCAGATGCTTAAATCTGGCCCATGGGGCCACCCTGGGAACAGCAAACGATCAGCCCCTGGTGCCTCTGCCAGCGAAAACGGAGCTTGGAAGGAACACACATGGCTCTCCCAAGCTCCATTTTCGTTGGCAGAGGGTTGCAGTAGTCCGTCACAGCTGAAAACAGAGCTTGGAGCCCATTTTCGCTGGCTGAGCGCTCGGGCCCCATAGGTGTCAAGCTGGCCATGCCCACCCTGGCCACACCCAACACGGCCCCCCAAGGTCAAATGCAACCCTGAGGCAGCCCTCAATGAAATTGAGTTTGACACACCTGCCCTAAATGAACTCCATATTGGGAAATTACCAAATACTGGTGACAGAGGTTTCATTTTACATTTGGTAAATTGTTCCCTAACTTTTTAGTGACAAAGAAAACTGTTTGAAATTTAACTTCACTCAGAGACAGGTTTGGTCTGCTCCTGAGTCATAAGAGAATGCAAAGTGTTTTTCTTCACAGCAGTGATTGCATATTGTATGAGTTACGATGAATCCTGTTACTGATTGGCACAGCATGAACTAGTCTGAAAGAACAAAAGCTGCCTTCCCACTGCTTGCAAGTTTCTCTTCCTGAAGTTAACATCCCTATAAAGAAAAGCTATTTAACCCACAAATCTCATGAGTGAGATGGATTGTAGCAGCATAGGCTTATCTCTTAACTAAGCCCACAGTTCTAATCAGGATTTTTCTTTTTAAATAACAGTCTTCTAATCTTGACCATAATCTACTGTTTGAACATATAGTAAAACCACCTATTGCTCTCCACCTGTATTGGAATACTTCCCCCCAAGCCAACATGACGATTGGCAGCATGAAACTCTATAGTGGAAACTTATACATGTAACAGACCTGTATGAAAACTACTCACTCTAGGCCAGTGAATGGGATAGGTGAAGAGAAACACTGGCCAGAAAGACAGATACACAGTAAGAATGTGGATTTGCAGAAGTCTCCTGTATTAGGCTTTCTAGCTCTTGCTGGTGATGAAATATTGCACTGTAAGATACTGTATGAAACATTTGTTACATGTACACTTTTTGCACAGCTTTTCTTCACATGCTAGTACAGTCCTTTGGATCTTAATTACTATAGAAGGTAGCAAATGGGGAATAATAGACTTTCTGCTTATGGATTATATACATGATAGCAGTTTGGGGACATAGTTGATTTATGCTGGATTTTATTTTTATTTTTTTTTAGAAGATGTTCAAAAATGTGGCCCAAGGACAGCAGGTGATGCGGAAGCAACTTCTTTTGCAGCCTCCAGATCAGTGTTAGGTTGCCCCCGGTTCGGACCGGTTCACAAGAACTGGTAATAAAACCGGCGGGAGGACCCGTCTACTGCCCCAGATGTCGTCACAAGTGATCTGCGCTTGCTTACTTCGCTCGTGCGTGTGCATGATCCCATTGCGAACTGGTAGTAAAGGTAAGTAGAACCCACCCCTGCTCCAGATCCCTCTAAAATAGGTCAGCTAAACAGTTTGGGCCCTCTTTTCTGTTTTTATTTTTTTGTTTGGGTGGTTTAATGTGCGAAACAAGTACCTTAATTATTGTAAAGTTTAAACTTTAAAAAAACTCACCCCTCCAACAATTAGTCCAATATCAGCCATCATGCAGAGTCAGGTATGGTCCTTGTATTCTCAACTTTTGTGTTCCTGAATGACAGGAATAATCTAACAGATAGAAAAAGGAAACCTGGATCCGTTACACTAACCAGGTTGACTGTTGAAAGAGGTTGAGTAGGACATCAGGTTGGGGATGGCTGTACAGGAATATTTGGATGCTGGACCTCTGGGAAGAAATGGCAGACTGAAGACGGCTGAACAACAAGTGGAGCCAATGACTTTAGTGGAATAAGAGTGAGTGAGGAGATACAAGACAGTGATCTCTGGAGGATTTATAGTTTTTTAGAGACAAGGGACTAACATCTTGCTCAAACTGCTGTTAGCACCAGATAAATTTAAAAATTTTGGAATTAATTATAAAGAATCCTTCCCATGGAAAAGTACTTTGGTTTTGATTTTTTAAAAAATGTATTATTTTAAAAATTGGACACTAGAGGGAACTACAGGGAACTAAAGATTATAGTTAAAGGGAAAAAAAACACTTAAACTTGATTTACAGTTACAGAATGAAGCAAAATACTTTAACACTGGATATATTGAAATATATTTTTGAGCAATGGACAGAAAGGTTAATTTTAACAATTAGCTGCCCCTTATAGATAGACTATGTTTAAAAGATGTTATGGAAAAGGAACAGGTTTTACCTGACAAGATTGAAACTGAGTTGGAAGTGGATTAAAAATGGCAGGCTATAGGAAAGTCATGGAAAATGATGTTGCGTAGACATGAAAAAAAATCAGCTGATGCTCGTTGTCTTCTGGGGGGTGACTTGGATCAGTGCCCTCGGGTCCGGTCCGCCAGCGATGGGTGGTGTTGGCTCCGGTCGTGGTGTCCGACCTTGCAGGGGTGGTGCAGGTCCCCTTGGCCGGGCCGGCGTTTGCCTACCCCGTCGGGTCGGTGGTGGCCGTCCTGGTCAGGTTGTCGTTGTGGGGCTACCTCTGTGGGTTGGTGGAGGTCTCCCCTGCCGGGGTGGCGCCAGTCTCCCTGGCCAGGTTGTTGTTGGCTTTCCCTTCGCCCTAGTCCCTTGTCTACCGCAGATTGGTGGCTGGGGTCTTCTGGGCTGGGTTGTTGTTGCCGGGTTGTCCTCTGTACTGGGTGGGGGTCCCCCTCGCCGGGGTGTTGTGTGCCACCCTTACCCATGGGCTGTGGTGTGCCCACCGGTCTACTTGCCTGGAGTGGAGGTCTCCCTGGCAGGGTTGTCGTTGGTCACCTTTGCTGGAGGGTTGCGATGCTTCCTCCCTGGGCAGGTCCCGGTCTACTCGTGGGCTGTCTTGGCGATCCCTCGGCCTGGGTTGACGGGTGCCCACCTCGCTGGGCTGGTGTTGCCATTGCTCCTGTGGCAGGTCCCGGTCTACCGCTCTGCACTGGTGATGTGTTAGCGCCTGGTAGTGTGCTTGGCTGGCCTCGTCAGGGTGTTGGTGGTCTGCCTCGCCTGGTGTGGTAGGCCTACCTCGTCGGGGTGTTGCAGGCCTACCTCGTCGGGGTGTTGCAGGCCTACCTCGTTGGGGTGTTGTAGGCCTACCTCGTCGGGGTGTTGCAGGCCTACCTCGTTGGGGTGTTGTAGGCCTACCTCACAGGGGTGTTGTAGGCCTACCTCGTTGGGGGGTTGCAGGCCTACCTCGTCAGGTTGGTTTTCTTGTGCCCCCCCACCTTTTCCGGAGCTGGTTGATGTGACGTCTACAGACCTGTCCATCTTCCAGCTCCACGGTGTAAGACTTCGGGCCGGTCTGGTTGTCTATCTTCCCCTTCAGCCACTTAGGAGAGCCGTGGAAGTTTAGCGCAAAAACTGAATCTCCCTTGCTGAAGGCGCGAAGCAGGCGGCTGGCCGTTGCGGTCACTTCAGGGCTGTATTTGGGGTGCAGCCGGTCCAGTGGTGACCTCAACCTTCTGCCCATTAACAATTCGGCCGGGCTTTTGTGGGTGGTGGCATGAGGCGTGATGTGCTGGGTGAGGAGGAAGTTATCAATTCTTTCCTGCCAGTTGCCCGTGCCCATCTTGGTGAGTGCCTCCTTGGTGAGTCTCACCATGCGTTCAGATTGTCCGTTCCCAGCTGGCCTGTATGGGGCGGACAGGGCATGGCGGATGCCCAGTCCGGCCAGGAATGCCTCCATGGCCAGGGACGTGAGTTGGGGCCCGTTGTCGGAGACCAGCACATCCGGCAGTCCATGGGTGGCGAAAAGGTGGCGTAGGGCCCTGATCGTCGCTTCCATTGTGGTAGATGTCATGGGTACCACCTCGAGCCACTTGGAGAAGGCATCGACGACGATGAGTAGGTGGCGCCCCTGCATCGGACCCGCGAAGTCAATATGGATCCTCGACCAGGGGTTGCTGGGGGTTTCCCACTTTACTGTCTCAGCTTGTGGCAGCGCTGGGCGTACTTCTTGGCACGGGTCACATCTGGAGACCCATTCTTCAATGTCTCTGTCCAGTGAGGACCACCAGACGTAACTCCGTGTCAGGGCTTTCATGCGGACGATGCCTGGGTGCCCGTTATGCAATGTCTCTAATGCTCTCTGTTGCAGAGTGTTTGGGATCAGCACCCTGTCTCCCCATAGCAAACAGCTCTTCATTGTGGACAGCTCCTTTTGCTTCCTGACGAATGGGCTGAATTTCTCCTCCGTCTTCTCCGTTGGCCACCCCCTGAGGATCCAGGATTTCACTTGGCGGAGTGTGGTGTCCTTTTGGGACGGCCACATCTGCGGAAGAGACTGGACAGCTGGCGTCGTTGTCTATGTGGAAGAGGTGGAGCGTGGGGGCTGGGTCTTCTACTGGATCCTTCAATGGGCATCTACTCAGTGTGTCGGCGTTTCCTATGGCTGTGCCTGGCTGGTGCATGAGCCTGTAGGAGTAGCCGGCTAGGAAGATGGCCCATCTCGTCATCCGTGGGGATGTGAAGGTCGGGGTGGGTTGGTCGCCTGCGAGGAGCCCCAGGAGTGGCTTGTGGTCAGTTACTATGGTGAAACTCCTCCTGTAGAGGTATTCGTGGAAGTGTTTCACTCCTGCGACGATGGCCAAGGCTTCTTTGTCCAGCTGGCTGTAGTTGCGTTCTGCGCCGGACATGGTCTTGGAAAAGTAGGCTATTGGGGCTTCAGCGCCATTGGGCAGTTCATGGCTGAGGACTGCCTCCACCACGCATCACAGGTTAGCCTAATTGGGAGCGTCTCGTTGTACTGGATGAGGACGCTTTTGGAGGTTAAAAGTCCTTTTACGGCCCGGAATGCTGCTTCCTCTTCTTGGCCCCACTTCCAGGAAGCCGCTTTCCCCAGCAGGCGGTGGAGTGGCTCAGCAACTGTGGCTTTCTGTTTGAGGAACATGGCATAGAAGTTAAGCAATCCAAGGAATGCTTGAAGTTCCGTTTTGTTTTTGGGGCTCGGAGCTTCATGGATGGCTTTCACTTTTGATTTGGTGGGATGGATGCCAGTGCTATCTATGAGATAGCCCAAGAACTCGACTTCCTGTACTCCTAAAATGCACTTGTCTCTCCTGACTCTCAAGCCCTTGGCCTTGAAACGCTGCAGGACAAGCCTGAGCCTTTCAAGGAGTTGTGCCTGTGAATCCTCGGAGATCAGTACATCGTCAAAGTATGGCACCACCCCTGGAACACCTTGGAGAAGGCGTTCCATCATCGATTGGAAGATGCCAGGGGCAGCGCTGACTCCAAATTGGAGACGGTTGCATTTGAATGCCCCCCTGTGACTATTGTTTGTGCCTCCGCCGTTTTTTCGTCCACTGGCAGTTGCTGGTAAGCCTGGGCCAGGTCCAGTTTGGCAAAAATTGAGCCAGTCCCCAGGGAATGCAGCAGATGTTGCACGACTGGGACTGGGTATGCGCTCTGTGCCAACGCCTTGTTGATGGTACAATGATAGTCAGCGCAGATGTGCACAGATCCATCATGCTTCAGTGGGGTCACAATGGGGGTCTCCCATGAGGCATGATCGATCGGTTCCAGGATGCCCTGGGCGATCAGCTTATCCAGCTGCTCGTCTACTTTTGGCCGCAGGGCAAATGGAACCCAGCGGGGCTTCAACCTAATTGGGGTGATTCCCTTGTCCAGATTAAAGGAGATTGGCCTCCCCACGAATTTCCCCATCTTACCATCGAAGACTTCCTTGAACTCTTCGATGAGGTTGTCGAGTTCATCCCTGCGAATTTAATGGATGCCTCCGATGGATAGCCCCAGCGGCTTAAACCACTCCACTCCTAGCAGGTTCGGTCGGCTGTTCTCCACGACTGTGATGGGAAGCTTGCCTTGGAACTCGTTGTAGGAGACTCGGATGTTGGCTCTTCCTAAGACTCCGATGGGGTTTCCCCCAAAATCGACGAGCTTGGAGTGTAGTGGCTTCAGGTCTCGTTTGGTGATGCTGGGTTGCAGGCGCTTCAGTTGGTGCCAATCCATAATGGAGTAGACCGAGCCCGAGTCTACCTCCATTGAGCAGGGTGATCCTTCCACGTGGATGGTCACATGGAACTTGGTGGCATTGTCTGAGTTGCTGTGGGCGATGGTCATCTGGTGGACCGCTCCGCTCCTGGGAAATTCGTCGTCTCTCCGTCTAGATTGGCCAGAGGACCGTTTGGATGATCTCTGGTAATCTTTTTGATTTTCACGGGGACGGTGGCTGGAGGGCTCTGGGGCTGGTTCTTCAGCTCTGCAAGCTTCGGCGATGTGACCCCTTCTGTTGCAGCGTCTGCAGGTCGCATCTCTCCACTTGCAGGTTGCCCTGGTCCCCTCTGCAGGTTGCCCATGGTCCCCTCTGCAGCTGGCACAGCGCTCCCCCTTGTAGCTTCTTTGAGCGGTTTCCCGCCTTGGGGGTCTGGATACCTTATGGATGGTGGCCTCTTCCTCCAACTCTGATCCAGCTGTGGAATCCTCCATTGATGATTGCGTGGCACTGCGAATCTTGTGGATTCCCTTTGCCCTGCTTACCGCCGCTGCCGCTTTTTCTGAGATTTCAGATGCGGTGGCTTCCTCCACTACATCCTTGAGCACGAGTTTCTTCCTGCTCAGGAATTTCTTTTGCAGGCCTCTGTCCCTCATGCCGAAGACCACGCGGTCAGCAATGGCGTTGTCCACATGGTCAAACTCACAGCTGGCAGCGATTTGGCGCAGGGCGGCCACAAATTCTTTGATGGTCTCACCTTCCTTCTGGTCCCTCTGATGGAAGGTGAACCGGTTCGCCACTGGTGTTCCTGTTGGGGCATAGTGGTCCTCTAGGATCTGCAGCAGGTCCGTCCATGGTACTTCTTCGATGTCCCGTGGTGCCACGAGATCAATGTCCATGTCGAGGACTTCTGAGCCACAGTTGGCGAGGAAAATGCCCTTCTTGCGGTCATCATCGGCATCCCTGATATTGTTGCCTCTCAGGTATTGCCGAAATTTGACCACGTAGGATTTCCACTTGTCCTTCCCTGGGCGGAATGGAGCAAGGGCTGGCAAAGTGACTTCAGCGGATGCCATGCCTTCGGAAATGCCTACTGGTGCCGGTGTCTTGGTCTTGTTGGCTTGGCGCCACAAGGTTCGTCGCTTGGTTCTAGTCCTTCGTCGCCAATGTTAGATCGGCACAGGAATTGGAAGACGCGACCAGCTTGTTACATTCAGTAACTTTTAATTGCAACAGTAGCAAGACAAGACTGGCTGCGCGCTGCAGGAGCTCTCCTTATATTCGCTCCGGCAGTCGCACCGCCCCTGACAGTGATTCAAACTTTCCCGCCCGATGGCTGGCAGCCAATCCGGGTGGATGTCCTTATAAGGACATAACAGTCCATATGCCTTCTCCTTGTTCTACCATGATAGTTGATTCAGCTCTTTATGGAGCCATCTTCATTTCTCTGTTGCTGCCACATTCAGCGATGCAACCAGAAAATTGAAAATGGACTTTCAGGCCTCACTTTCTCTATCTCTAATGTAAATATCGTTCTGAAGGTCAGATCTAAACCAATAATAAAGATAATAAAATAGGCAGGTTAAATCAATAGGAAAGCTTGATTTAAAAACAAGGATTGAGAGCATTAGAGATATAAATTCAAACATTTTCCTAATTTACATTCAGATGCCTGGAGTTTATTTATTAGCTTTTTAAACTCTTTTAGCTCTTGTTTCTGACTTTTTTATTTTTTTGAAGCAAAACTTTTCTTAGTTGCTGACAAAAGTAGTGTAATAACAGTGATGGAGGCCTGGGAGAGAAGGTTCTGAGAGGGAAAAAAATCAAAGGAGTCAGGAAAAGGATTCCTGCCTCAAATACAAGGAAAAACTGTTCTCAGCTGAAGTTATAATATTTGAAGTGTTAATGCCTTTAGTTCCCCATAAAATATTATTTGATTTTGAAATTGAGCTCATAATCTGATTTATGTTTATCATGCTAGCATGAAAAGAACTACATGCGTTTTTCAAGATGGCTGAGAATAACTGGATATAAACTGTCTTGAAAAATTAAGCTTTCCTTAAAACTTGGTATGCATTAATAAGTATCAGATTCTGTGGATAAGTGTCACTTCTTTCTCAGAAAAATCATCATTTATCCCTGAGCTGGCTTATAGTGGGCAGTTGAGTAGAAAGACCCAATAAAGAATTATTTATATTCTTTTCCACTCAAGTCTGAACAGCTGCTTTTAATTTTTGATGTTGTAATAAACTAATAAACCATAATAAGTCCTCATGGCAATGTTTTTCTAAATAGCCACAATCTAGAAATATTCCAAATATTTCCCAAATATTCATTTGATAAGGGGCTAAATAAAAATTAGGCATAATAGAACCCTACTAGTGTCCTTCTGTCTTGCATAGGTCTGAAGACTGCCTGTTGCCAATTGTTTATATGCATCCAGGACATGCAGCAAGTGGATTTACTTCAGGTCACCTCTGTTAAACATTGCCATCTTACAGGATTGCAGAAGTATGTCTTTCTGTCCTCCCTCTGGAAGAACATCTTTCTAGGGTTACGAACAGAATCTTCTCTCCTAGGATTCTGGAAGACCTGCCTTACTCCCAGGTTTGGAATTAATGTATTATTAATGATTAATATATTTGTGTGGCCCTTGTCATGCTTGAATTGTTATTGGTGCTTTCAATACTTGTGTTTTCAACTGTTTTTTGATTTTGTAAGCTACCTACATGGCAGGTATGCAAGCGATGATCTTCAACCCACTGTAGTTGTTACCTTTAGTCCATATCTCTCCTTATAGTTGAAATGTTGTACTGGCTAAGAAGTAGGTTTTAGCTTATAGAAAAACTGAGGGCCATCATTCTAGGATACATGGCAGCCATTATCTTCAGTGTAGTCCCTGCCCAATAAATTTTTATTTATTATTTTTTATATTGAAAAATACAACAATTAATTTTTTTTTCATATTCTGGTAACAAAAGTAGCTGGTTGCTGTCAAATCTAACATCCTAAATATGCATTGTCACACCCGCCAGTTTTATAATTAGATTTCAGTGGGCTGCCATTCTTGTAGTGTTTTGCCTCATCTTTACCAATGTTTGCATCATCTTTACCAATGATTTGAACATTTGTCTTCCTGAATCATATCTGCTAAATTTAGAAGCCAAATTTCAAGTGTAATCAGGTAGATAAGAATCTGTCATTGAATTTATAGCTTTTGTTTAAAGCCTTTGACTTCTTTTTCTATATTGTAAGACTGTTTCACTGTGGAAAATATGTTATTGATACTTTGGCAATATACTTTTAATTTTTATCCAGGAAATGAAAGGTCAGTGTAAGACATTATCCTATATGACATGTAATATTTTGAAGAGATGGACTTCAACATCATGCCTTTATATACTGACAAATTGATTATCGTAGCATTTAAGAAAATTTTATTCATAATGAAGACAATATGCATATAATTCTTCATTCATTGATTTGAATCTTCAGCCTGGCAAATTATTCTACTGTGAGTCAAGCTCAGCCAATGTTTTTACTCTTCTTTCTGTCTGTGTCTGTCAATATTGATGGAATAGTCTAGAACTCAACTCAACAATCACAGAGGGGAACCAATGGATCTGGGTCTTAAAGACTCCTACTACACTGCCAAATTCTTTTAGCTGCTATAGTTTTGCACTTAATATTACAGTTTGTTGTTTTAATTAAGATGTTTTAATCTATCTTGGTTATAGTTAGCGCACATAATAAGCAATAAATAGGTATCAGAAGCAAATACTTTACAAGATACTTGGAATATGTTTACCATATATGTCATGGATATCTGCAGAAGCACTGAGTAAGCTGGTATGACAGAAACATTCTTGAAGTACCTGATCCAATACCATATACCGTGTTTCCCTGAAAATAAGACCCTGTCTTATATTTTTTGAACCCCAAAATAAGTGCTTGGCCTTATTTTTGGGGAGGTCTTATTATTTTGGGGCACATGGAGCAAGAGGGGGCCCCTCTTGCCATCTTACCTGATTTCCAGCTCTGTCTCCCTAACCCTAATTAGAGGAAATGGTGGGGACCGGCTGCACATGCGTTTAAATATTTTCGGGCTTATTTTTTGGGGGGGGGCTTATTTTAGCCCATGCTCTCAAAAGCCCGATTGGGTTTATTATCAGAGGATGTCTTATTTTCATGGAAATAGGATAGAGCCATTTAAGTGTTGGAAGAAAAATACAAGATCTAGTTTCAAGCTGGGAATAAAATGGAGGCTGATTGGAAAAAAAGATTCTGCTTATTGATGAGCAGAACCAACATACACAGTGCAGTTCTAGGACAAAAGTGCAGTTCTAGCTGACAAAATGGAGAGTGGGTGGTTTTTTTATACCTTCTTGATTCCTATGGGGTCATTTAGCTGGCTCTATAGGCAAAAGGAGAAATGCAAGTCCTAGGTATTTGTCTGAGCTAATCTTATCAACCTTTGGCTTGCCTGTGTTGCTTATCTGGAGTTTCTGTCTGACCCAGTCTGCACTGTGTATGTTGGTTCTGCTTATCAATAAACAGAATCTTTCCAATCAGCCTCCATTTTATTCCCGG
This sequence comes from Arizona elegans, assembly GCA_022577455.1. NCBI lineage: Eukaryota > Metazoa > Chordata > Lepidosauria > Squamata > Colubridae > Arizona > Arizona elegans. The sequence goes on from JAKOOJ010000008.1 coordinate 64,002,331, forward strand.
CTTGGAACTGGACCAAATCTGCATTTCTAAAAGCTGACATCCTCAGTTTCTGTTTGGGGCAGGGAGACTGGGGCTGGTTTCTGCCTCCCTTAAGATTTTTTCCCATTTCTCCATAAGGGGAAATATTCTATCCTGCCTTTTTAATATTCCCTAAAATATTTCATTTCCTAGGAGGGTGGGTGGATGCTGACTTTCTATATAAATAACAGTACTTTTATTTTGACTTGGAACATCAGAATTGTACTAGCAGAATAGATTTCTGAAATAGAATTCCAAGGTTTTACATAAGTTGGTTCAATGCTTAGCCATTATCCTATAATGTAATGTTAAATTGCAATATAAAGGGATGGCCTTCTTAGACGACTGAGTATGTCCATTATTTTTGGCAAATAATTACAGTACTTTCAGGCTGGCTAGATATATTTTTTTCTAGATCAGCCTTTCTCAATCTTTTTACCTTAGAGGAACTTGTGAAAAAAGAACTGTAACATTGCACTGCATATGAAGTTCAAAACAATAATGTTTTTCCCTTCAATCATAGTCTCTTGCATAACTCCTAATGATCTCTCACAGATACCAAGGGTCTCTAGAGCCCCAGCTGAAAATGAATGTCCTAGACTCTTCCAACAATCATACTCTAGATCAGGGCTCTCAAACTCCTGGCCCACGGGCCAGATGCATCACACGCTGGTCAAGCCCACGCCCGGTTTAGCGAAGGGGGAAAAAGTCCCAATATGTCACATGACACTGCCGTGACGACATGAGTTTGTCACCCCTGCTCTAGATCAACTAGTTTCAATACCAACTTTTTGTTTAGCATTCCCCAACCTGGGGATTTCCTGATATGTGGACTACAATTCCCAGAATTCTTTGCAACAGAAATGACCAGTTCATACATCCAAGTATCTTGCAAAGTACTTGCAAGATTTCTATTACGGATTTCACAAATTACAATCAGTTCTGTTTTAATGAATTCTTTTAATTCTCTTCAAAAGAAATCTGTAATGTTTTTTTCTATCTTTTCATATTGTCTGAGTTCTATAGTCTTATTTAAAAGTACTCAATAAGAGCTTTGCAATGAGTTGACATGGTATTTCTTTAGCTAATCAGGTTTGCCATCTTACTGCAAGATACAATTTTGCTTTTCTTGTCAAGTGAATTGTTTTCTATGATCAGTGACTTCCTCAAGGACTAAAAAGGACATTAATCCTCTCTTTTGTGTATACGTTAAGTTGACATTCTTCTCAAGAAGTGTATGAATCACACAGCTTTAAATATATCAAGCTAATTCTTCGTCTATTCAGCAAGATGAAATTGTACAAGGTGAAATACTTTAGGCAAGGCATAAAAGTCAGATCTATCAATTGGATGAAAAAGCACATCGAAAATTAATCATTATAAAGTAATGTCCATAGGAAAGGTTACTGGCTGGATTGATACATTACGAAGCCATGTTTATGGTTTATTTAGATTAGTTTGTAAATTGACATTGTTAGTAAATTTAAGGCATAAAATATATGTGACTCGTGTAATGATAGCTTTTTGAACAGATCATAATTGAAGTGAAGAAACGACTACTACAAGACAGCACGTTAGGTGACAGAACCAACCTGAGCCCAGACCACATATGTGCCATGTTGGACCTCTGCCTGACCACTATCTATTTTAAATAAAATGAAGGTTTCTACAGACAAAAACACAGTTGCACCATGGGTTTACCCCATTGTGGCCAACCTGTACATGGAAGAGGTAGAAACCAAAGCCCAAAACTCAGTGGTGAAATCCAATTTTTTTTACTACCAGTTCTATGGGCATGGCTTGGTTGGCATGGCTTGGTGGGCATGGCAGGGGAAAGATACTGCAAAATCCCCATTCCTTCCCCACTCCTGGGGGAAGGATATCGCAAAATCTCCATTCCCACCCCACTCTGGGGCCAGCCAGAAGTGGTATTTGCCGGTTCTCCAAACTACTCAAAATTTCCGCTACCGGTTCTCCAGAACCTGTCAGAAACCTGCTGGGTTTCACTCCTGCCAAAACTCCTTCACAGGAATTCCATTCACTTACTGGTATAGGTATGTGGACGATATCTAGGTAAAGATCAAAACACAGGAATTGGAAGCGTTCACCAAACGTATCAACTCAGAGTGACAGAGGGGGAGGGAGGAGGCCCGTGTGCCATTGGACCTAGCCAACTGAGGTCTTTCAGCCCATGGTGTGGGAAGAATTGTAACACTCCCATGGTCATAAGGGTGGGCACATTGCCAAGCATCTGAATTTTGATCATTGACAGTTGGGGCATTGCAATAGTTGGAACTTCAGGCAGGTTTTTAAGTCCCTTTGTTCAGCGCCTTCATAATTTTGAACCATTGCTGAACAAATGGTTCTAAGCCAAGGACTATCAGTAGTGGAATACTTTGATCAAAGTATTCTACAACTTTTCCCACCAACTGATTAGGACATTGACATTCTGTTGATGATGTTTGGAGGTTTGGACAGCATGGCTGACCAGAATAAAATTGGAATCACAATTAACATTGAACTTGTATTGTCCTAGGGCATACTGGGATGGTGAAGCCACATGATGTGCTCCTAGCATTGATTTGAATACTGTGCTTTGTGAATCCAGCCACCTGTTGCTGGAGACGGCTGCTACTTGAATTCCTCCTTCTACTTTATTGTAAAGCTACATTAATAAAATTTTGCAAGTCTGAAAGCAGAAATCTCTCTTTACAAAAGGAGGAACTAGAGAGGGTCCCTTCTGAGCCACTTGCTTTTCCCACTTTCCAGCAGCAGGCTAAGCCTTCTCTGATCTGACTATTCCCAGGCAGCATCTCTTCACCCCACCTTGCAAGGTATATCCCACATACCACTGCACCTTGAAACTGAACCAACAATCCTTTAAATTTATGAGACAAAAAAGGAGGGTAACAAAGTAAAAGTAAGGCTTGCCTGTTTGGCTGCCAAAATCCAGAGGATCACCAAATGGGAGCAAAGTAAAACATCCTTCAGAAGAAGGACAAGGCTGTCGCGCCTTTATTTTGGCTGCAAAAATCCAGCGGCAGCTTTGTCCTTCTTTTGAAGGATGTGAGAAACACCAAAATGTCTTTATATGAATTCTTTACTGGATGGCATTATTCTATAGCAATGATGGCTAACTGTTTTGTCGTCATGTGCCAAAAGCGGAGAGAACACTGGGGAGGGGGGGTTGTCACGCGCATGCATGCCCACACCAGTGCTGGGTTGCCCCTGGTTTGGACCGGTTCGCAAGAACTGGTAGTAAAACTGGAGGGAGGCACCGCCCACTGACCTGGACGTCATCAGAAGTGATCTGTGCATGCGCAGAAGCTTCTGCGCATGCGTAGAAGAGCGCACATGCACGGTCACAATGCAAACTGGTAGTAAAGGTAAGTAGAACCCACTCCTGGCACACATCCACAATTAAATGCCCCCCATGCTGCCCCGCGCTTCCCTCGCTTTTGGCACGCGTTTTTCACTCTCCCCAGGCTCCAGAGACTTTCTTGAAGCCTGGGGAGGGCAAAAACGGCCTCCCCAACCCCCAGGAGCCCCCCCAGAGGCCCTCTGGAGGCTGGAAACAGCCCGTTTCCCGACTTCCGGTGGGCCGGCAAGCCTGAAAATCAGCTGGCTGGCACACGCATGTGCGCTGGAGCTGAGCTTGGGCAATGCTCGCGTGCCCACAGATATGGCTCTGGGTGCCACCTGTGGCACGTGTGCCATAGGTTCGCCATCACGGTTTTATGGAAACTCTGCACTGTTTTCCAGATTTACAGGCAGCATCACGTCTACCTAGTGCAGCACTATAATTAAGATATAATGAAAGTATGAATTAATGTGTTTATAGTCTGGAGTCAAAAACTGATTCTTACCAGTCTTCTTACATGTTGTACCATTAGCCAGTAACTAGCCTTTTTTATTCTGGTTTCCTGAATCTCTGAAGGAAAAAATATTGACAAGGCTTTAAGACCTCTAGATACAGTAGTTTTTAGAATAGAAAAAATAAAACCACACTAGGATTCATTCAATCCAGTGTCCTTTCTCATGGAGGACTTTACAGGTAATCCTCAACTTCCAACCATTTGTTTAGCGACTGTTCGAAGTTGTAACAGTACTGAAAAAAGTGACTTTTGACCTTTTTCCCCACACTTACGACCATTGTAGCATCCCCACAGTCCCGTGATCAAAATTCAGACACTTGGTAAGTGGCATGTATTTATGACAGGTGCACTGTCCTGGGTCATGTGGTCACCATTTGTAATCTTCCCAGCTGGTTTCCGACAAGCAAAGTCAAAGACAGGGGAGAACTAGATTCACTTAATGACTGCATGATTCACTTAACAACAAAGGAATTCGTTTAACAACTGTGGCAAAAAAAAGTTGTAAAATGGAGCAAAACTCACTTAAACTGCCTTGCTTAGCAATGGAAATTTTGTGCTCAATTGCGGTCATAAACTGAAGACTATCTGTATAGAAAACCTTGTAAATTCTCTCCTTCCACACACTCTTAGGTGGTCCTTGCATTTTGCAGATGTTCTGCAACTACAAATAGTTACTAAATGAAGCCGCAGAGGAAGACATTCTCCATGTGCCGTCTAATGAGTCCCCTGTCGAAATTAGTTGGCTCCCAAGGGGGATGGTGTTATTATAAATTAAAGACTTAGCCCTTGGAGACAGGAAGTGTTGCCAGTTCTATGTCTGCAGAGACAGATGATAGCCCTTCTCAAATTCTCATTTGTTCATTTTTAATTCTAGTTAATTTCCTGTCCATTAAATATATACTTTTAATCCATTTTATCTGACAATCGACATTTAACAAATATTTTAAGATTCATACAATGTTAGTATAACACAAACACTGTAAAATATACTTTAATACAATTTTGAGTTGAACACTGCATTGCAAAATAAACAAGTGCAAAATCCAAAGTTTGACAACTTCCTGATGTACAGTACATACTAATTTAAAGCTACAAATTAAGTCAATTTCTTTTAGAGTTCAGAAAAATGGAACTCTTCATGTGCTTCTGGCATTTCAGCTCTCTTTTCCCTTATACTCTATGTAGATAAAGGTCCAGGATAGCTTTTCATTTAGATCAGGGGTATCAAACTCAATTTCATTGAGGGCTGCATCAGGGTTGTGTTTGACCTCGGAGGGCCAGAGTGGGCATGGCCAGATCAACATCACTCGTGTCGGGGCACCTGTGGATGCCCGAGTGGACTGCCAGGGAAAACGGGCTCCTGAGCTCTGTTTTCGGCTGCAACAGCCTCCTGCAACCTTCTGCCAGTGAAAACGGAGCTTGGGAGGGCAACGGGCGGCCCTTCCGAGCTCCATTTTCACTCACAGAGGCACCACGGGCCAGTCCTTTGCTGTTTTCAGGGCAGCCCTGCATGCCAGATCTAAGCACCCTGCTGGCCAGATCCGTCCCTCGGGCCTTGAGTTTGACACCCCTGATCTAGATGCTCAATATATCCTTATTTATTGGTTCAATTTGATTGATTTGATTTATATGCCACCATTTTCCGGAGACTCAGGGTGGCTTACAATGCGTTAAGCAATAGCCTTCATACTTTTGTATATACCTGCTTAGTAGGGCTCCCCCACCCAGCAGTGTTCTTTTTTATACAAAGTCAGCTTATTGCCCCCACAAACCGGGTCCACATTTTACCTACCTCAAAAGGATGCAAGGCTGAGTCAACCTTGAGCCTGGTGAGATTTGAATTTGCAGTAATTGCAGGCAGCTGGTGTTACTTAACAGTGCTTTAGTCTGCTGTGCCCTAGCTCTTGCTAAGTTTAGTTTCATTCAAACACGCAAATGGTTATCCTCATTTTTTAGGGGATGTTAATGGGAATTTGAAGCATTGTGTCAAGGTACCTAGAGGATAATACTGAGTTTAACTAATATTCATTGGAAAAATCATACAAGGAAGAGGAAGCATGACTCTAATCAAACCTTTTCCCCAAACTGGCGATGCCAAGATTTTGGACTAAAATTCCCATCAGATTCATTGCATATAAAACCCAGGCAGAGCTTTGTTCACATCATCTCAGCTGCCATCGTGCCTTTTTATTTATTTTTTTTAACTATACCCTATGGACACTCCTGACTCTTACTGAGAATTATTTAAGTTGTTGGTTATCAGATCTGAAGGCTGTAGGATATGGAAAATAGTTTAATCCATCCATTTTCTTCCCTGCAACTCCTGGTTTACAATACCTGGCTCCCAAACTACTATGATACAGAACATCAATCCTGAAAAACGGATAGGTAGCAAAATAGCTAAAGAAGGGTACCATTCCCCCAAATCTCTTTTGCTCAGGGAAAGAGAACAGACAGCACACTGAGTAAGCCTTTTGTTCCCTCTGTGCTGATCTTTTCTTCTTAAAGGTTGCTGCAGATTTTCAATTACGGAGAAAGCATTTTCTCTGCATTATGTGCAAGTTAGTGGTGTGCATCAATGGCAGCTGTTACTGGGAGCATTTTAAAAATTTCTTATTAATGACTATCCACAGAACTATAGGCAGAAAAAAAAGAATACCTCCTGATACAGGTTTTTGTGCTTTGTCTCTCTCGCTCTCTCTTAACCAAAATAAAAATTGAATGTATATGTATAAGAAAAACAGAAGGTAACCTTATTGATGATAAGCTAATGGTGACACTAACACACTTGTTCTACAGCAGCAATAAATCAAATAGTGCAGCGCCCAGTTATGGGGAGGGAACGTAGTGATTTTTAGTTCCCATAAGGCAAATTCATGGAGCTTTCGGAGCTTTTGGGACAAGAAGTCATCAATTAGAATATGGATGAATGCATTATTCGGTAGTATGTATGTGGAAGAAAAATGGAATTTATTCAAGCTCTGGCTCTTTTTTCAGAATATTGTAATGGTATCATTTTTGAGATAGTGTAATTATTGATCGGCAGTCCTTTTTTGATGTAGTGCAACAGACAGGTATCACAGGCAGGTGAAACTTGGAAATAGTTGCATTTAAAAAAAAACATTGGGGCAGTTTTTTGATTAAAAAAAGACTGTGTAGCAGGATAATTCTCCAAGAATCAGCCATGATTGAACAGAAAGGGAGAAAACAAACATGGTAAGAAGAAGGAAATAAGCAAGCTGAGGCTTGTTTACTGAACAATAGTCCAGATGCCTAGAAAATGTTGTGTAATCTGCAGATGTGGTCAAACAGTTGCTCAGTTATTGTAAAAAAATCAGCTCTTAGTAAGTTATATCAGGAACAGATGTGATGTTTGCTCAATCAGTCCTAGGTAACATATACTATGAACCAGCCATTAAGAAATGCTGGCTTTGGCTCGGTCTTAGCTGTCAGAATAACCAACACATTGTTTCAAAGTGGGACAATTAACGCTCCTCTCACATTATCTGTTTTGAAAGAAAAATGGGTCTTGAACATGGACCCTCCATAATATCAGAGTTTGATGTCACTTTTCTCTGCTCTTCACACCTTTATCTGGGACACCCAAACATTTTATACTTACAACAGTGTTTAGTCCAATCATTACATAGAAGATATAATTGATCCTTTTGCCTGTAGGAGCAAGAATGTAATAATTTAGTGGGCCTCTGTTCTGTAATGACAGCCTGTCATTTTCTGTTATTTTCTAGAGATTATGAAAAGACAATACGTGCAGGCTGGATACTGTTGCTTGGTAACCAGCTTTTAAAACTTTCTTAATTGTAATTGCCTCTGTGCCAGAAAAGCATTGATCAGTTAAGTTTCCCTTAATGTTAAGGTAACACATTTTCACTTAATGTTTCCGAGAATTTCAATAAATCAAATAGAGAGGGCCTTGTTCAAAATTATTTAATTTTCAGAGTGGTTGCAACTAACCTAACTAGTAGTTGAAGGTGTAGAATGAAAGAATATAGACTGCAGTTATACTTCGCTTTTTTCTTTGAAGAAAATCAGCCCCTTATGTTCAGTGAAAGTGAAGGCCACAATCGTGTGATCAAAGCTCGGCTTGCTTTTTGCATCCATCACTCTATTCAGATGGAGGCAGCAGAAATGTGCTCATCTCTTGTCTGATGTTTTTCCATCTGAATACTTGGTCATTTAAAAAAAAAAAAATCACCTGAGGTTAGAGAATTTGCATAACTCTGTCTATTTTGTAGCTACTGGAATGCTGCATTAAAATTGTTATTTAAGCGGCTATTCAAGTAGTACTTAGCATTTGTCCACCTGTTTGATCCGTATTCAAAACTCCACTTTCTGCATCATCTTGGATCAAACACTCTAACTCTGTGTATATCATAACTTAAAATTTTATCATGGGATATCTTCAGCAGGAAGTGGTGGCATGAGAGAACCTGATGCTGAATCATGAGGGGAGATGATGGATGGATAAATGAATGGATGAAAAGAGATGGAGAGATAATAGAGATAGAGAGATAGATATGAAAAACACAGAGCCATATTTACTGCTATATAATTTGGGACACAATTTATCTGTTATCCAGTTAATCCTGATAAAAATTACAGTATGACGAATGCCTTTTCAATACTGCTCAGGTTTTTAAATGTAAATGTAAATGTTAAATGTATTTTCATCTGCTCCATTTTTGTAAAAGTCATCATATAGTAGAAGTTTTTTTAGAAATAAATTCCCTTGGGCTCAACAAGATTCTAGGTATTCCAGGTAATGTAGTATTAGTATGGTGTTATATCAAAAGTCCAAGTCATATCTGGAATACCATGAAATAAACTGTTCTTAAATGAGATTTCATAATCAGTCATCCATTATCATCTGAATAATTCAGGATCTATGTATTTATATCCATATTCCTATCCTTACTGAGCTGTTTTTCTTTCTCACTAGAACAAAGGATGAGATTTGACATTGTATCATTGCTCTTCTACATTACTGTGGACAAGATGAATCATAAGTGCAAGACAAGGGAGATTTATGATCAATTAAAGTTGCAAACATATTGAAACACATGCTGGATACAAGCCATAATTTTTTCTCATTCTGGTAACCAGCTATTCCTTTCCTCTGGTAAGGCTATATAGCAAATGCTTGGATGCAGCATGAGAGAAAATATGCTACTACTGTGATACAGCCTTGCATACACCATAGGGAAAGCTGGTTTGGTCTAATGGTTAAGGAAGCAGGCCAGAACTAGGAGACTATGAGTTCTAGTTCCACTTTAGACACAAAGCCTACTTTGACCCTGGGCAAGTCACTCTCTTAGCCCTAGGAAGCAGGCAATGGCAAACCACTTCTGAAATCTTGTGGAATTTCTATTGCTAAGAATCTGCAGATTTAATTTACAGTGGGCAAAAATGAAGAGAGATGGCAGTTATCAGAAGCAGTACTACATAGTTATTGAAAACCTCTGTTTTACTTCCATTAACATTGCTATAATTTAATGTGTCAATGTTTGTACTGCAAGTACAGTGTATGTTTCCTTATATGCCTTGCCATACATCCATTGACCAACAATGGAACAAAATGGTGTAATTGCAAAAGTGACTTTCAGATGAAAAGGATTCCAGCATCCAGTCAATCCACCTCAGAGTTGCTCTGTCTTCTTCTAAGATTTCCATCTGCTGGGTCTACAAAAACAAAAACAAACAAAACCCCAAGGAGTTTTATGTTGCACACAGCAATTATTCACATTATTCTTGAATTTCATTTGTCGTGATCAGTGCTTGCAGTCTGCTGGAACATTTCTCTGAGCTTCCATCCTTTGCAAAATTCTTTTCAGAGCTGCCAACTTTTGTCTAGAAAGTGCTGCAGAGATTCTGCAGAAAGTGGGTGGATTCTTTCAGAAACAAGTCCCAGTTGGAAACTGATTGCATTTGGGATGACAACATAGAAAGATCCTCCCTAGAGGCTGCTTGTGGGTGGAATTAACAACCATTAAACTGAGTTTAATTATATGTACTATTATTTCACTCTGTACTCTGACAGACACTGCAGCATATCAGCATATATTTTTGGTTATTTGAAAGTTTGACTCTTCACAGAAAAACACACACATAATGTGGTGTTAAAAGGTGGTGGGTGGGTTATGCAAGATTTTCTTTTGTTTTGAATTGGGTTTTCATGCTTTCATATGTCAGGCATCACAATTCCATGACAAGAATATTTAAAGCAGGATTACTTACCAATTGTCCCTATCTCTAATTGGATTTATTACCAACAGAACTTTAGTGTAGCCCTCAAAAGCTTCTATATCATATAAAATACTGCAGTAATCTAATCTGAAAGTAAATTGGGCATGGCATAAGGCAGTGATGGCTAACCTTTTTGCCGCTGCGTGCCAAAAGCAGGAAGAGCACAGGGGGTCGTGCACACCTGTGTCCACACCCATAATTCAATGCATCCCGGCCCCCACGCATACACACATGCCCCCCCGTGCGACCCCCACTTTTGGCACACAATGGCATGGTGGGCCCAGTAGGCCCCGTTTTTCACCTTCCCCAGGCTCCAGGGGCTTTCTTGGCACCTGGGGAGGGCGAAAACAGCCTTCCCCTTCCGGAGGCTGGAAATGGCCCGTTTCCCGATTTCCAGTGGGCTCAGAAGGCCCGAAAATCAGCTGGCCAGTGCGTGCTGGAGCTGAGCTAAGGCAATACTTGTGTGCCCACAGATATGGCTCGTGCCATAGGTTCGCCATCACAGGCATAGGGTGTTACAGCGTATGTATTCCAGTGGTGGGTTGCCCCCGGTTCGCACCGGTTCTATAGAACCAATAGTAAAACTGGCGGGAAGCTCTGCCCACAGACCCCGATGTAATAAAAAAGCTTCTGCGCATGCACAGAAGCTTCTGCACATGTGCAGAAGAGTGCGCATGTGCACAAGCGAAGCAAGAGCACACGTGCGGCCCCACTGCGAACCGGTAGTAAAGGTAAGTAGAACCCACCCCTGATGTATTCCTATGTACAACAGTCTTTTATACCGTATCTTATTACTTATTCATTGCCATTACATATTTAGCAATATTAATATTTATTTATTTATTTATTCATTTATTGGTTCAATTTATATGCCGCCCTTTTCCAGAGACTCAGGGCAGCTTACAATGCATTAAACAATAGCCTTCATACTTTGTATATACCTGCTTAGTAGGGCTTTCGGGGGCCCCCTAAGCGGTGTTCCTTTTTATACAAAGTCAGCTTATTGCCCCCACAAACCGGATTCTCATTTTACCTACCTCGAAAGGATGGAAGGCTGAGTCAACCTTGAGGCTGGTGAGATTTGAATTTGCAGTAATTGCAGGCAGCTGGTATTACTTAACAGTGCTTTAGTCTGCTGCGCCAGCAAGGCAAGCAGGAAGTTCTGTAGGCAAGCAGGAAGTTCTGAAGTATACATAAACATATTTAATTGGGTAATAAAGGGGGAGGAAGTGAATCATTTTAATTTTCACTAGATAAAGCATCAGAACTAATAACACAAGACTGACAGAAGAAAAATGCGATGGAGCCCTATTCCTTTGCAGTTTGATTAAACTGAAATTTGCCTTGGGTTGCAGCTGGCTTCCACCCAAAGCTGCCATTATTTGAAATCAATAAGAAACCTCTCCTGTCATTCAGAGTTCCTTGAGGCAATAAACTCCATGGGTCCTCAAGCTGTCCCATTTTCTGAAGTAACATGGACTGTGAGCTTCACATTGTTCCCATTGCACTTTATAATAATTAGAAACAAAGCAAGCAGGAAGACTCCTTGCAATGCTCTTGAGTAGACTCCAAGTGGGGCAATAGGGAAGATGTTTGCTGAATTAATGCAAAACTATCAGATGCTTTTAGGTCTTTATCATGTCTATCATTTTTAAAAAACAATTTCTGCATTGTTCATTGTGGTGGCAACTTTGGGAAAGACACACATTTTAATTAAGATGGATGTTAACATAACTTTACAGTATTAGGTGTTGAAAACTTAGTTAATGAAATATTTTTTCAGACTGTTGTCCAGTCCTAAAGCAAACAGGATGAAATTATACTGCCCTAAATTTTGCTGTATCTACAGGTTGTTCTTATCGCTTACTTAAAAAGGAAAAGTGTTACTGCAGAAGCCAGGGTTCCTATACACCAAAGATAGTACACAAAAGAGAAAGGGGGGGGGAGCAAGAGTGATGTTTATAAAAAGAGGCAAATGCATTCTCTATGGTGCATACCACAGAATAAGGCAAGTAAAGCATCAGTGGTGGGTTGCTACCAGTTTGCCCCGGATTGGACGAACCGGTAGCGGTGGCGGTGGGAGGCTTCGGCCACCTTCCCAGATGCTTCTGCACATGCACAGAAGTGACGAGCGTGTGTGCAAGTGTGCGCGCACCCATGAGCAAACCAGTAGCAACGGGTTTTGAAACCTGGCCCTGGTAAGCATGGGCAAAACATTCCTTATACTACATCCTCTAAGTATTAGTATCTCTAAACATGGGGAGCTACTTAATACTGAATTGGGTCATACATGTTAAAATACACTATAGTTTGCTTAGTTTGGGCTTTGGGCAGATCCATGCTTCCTGCTTGCTCAAATGGCAGTATGGGGCATGCACAGTTTATTGAGTGCAGGAATGGATGACATCATCTCCTACCTATATCTAGCCCAACATAAATATGCCCCTTATTCATGTTTTATCACAGGGGTGTCAAACTCACGGTGTCACGTTGTCGTCACATGATGTTATAACTTTGCTAAACTGGGGCCAGCACGTGCTGCATCTGGCCAAGGGCCATGAATTTGATAACCCTGTTTTATCACCTTCAAAATTGCTGCTTTCCTTTATAAACCATCTTAAGCCTTCCAAGCAGAAGCCCACACCTTTCCAATCTAGTAATAGCTCTGGTTTCTACTGGCTACACTCCTGACTTGCCCTCTCTCCTCCAGTGGCTGATTGCTGTCCTAGAGTCATTTCATCCTGGACTGCACGGCTCTTATGTCCCCCACTGGCTGGCAGATGCCATTTCTTAATTACCTTGTGGCTGATCAAACACGCCCCATTAAGCCAATGACTTTTCTGTGCTCTGGGTTTCCCCTACCCCACCAAAGGTCATTGTTCCATTCAGCTCTTATAACTCCCAGGGGACAATTTCTGCCTAAACTCTGGGTGAAGCATTAGAATCACTGATTCAAACAAAAATACATTAGAATCATTGGTACAGGTAGTCCTCAATTTATGACCACAATTGAGGCCAGGATTTTGCTTGTAATCAATTGTAATTGTAAATCAAGTCACCATGTGACCAGGCTCAATTTTACAATTGTTTTTACAATGGTTGTAAAGCAAATCATGTGGTTGTAAATATGAATCCAGCCTATCAGGTGATCATTTTCTGCTGGAAAATAGCAAAAAAAGTCACAAAATGCAATCACATGACTGCAGGATGCTGCAACTGGTCGTAAATGTGAGCTGGTTGCCAAGTGCCTGAAATACAATCATGTGACTATGGGGAGGTCATAACTTTGGGATGGGTTGTAAGTAACATTTTTTGAGTCTGAAATGTCATACAGTCCTTAAACAACCGGTTGTAAGTGAAGGATTACCTGCACTCATACCAGATCAAGGCCTTTGAAAGCCCAATGGCACAGATCAAGAGGGAGAATATAGAAATGTACATTCCCTACAGAAACCCAAGAACAGGAGTGCCCATTCTTGGCAACTTTCAGACTTGTGGAATTCTTGGAGTTGAAGTTCAGAAGTTTTAAGATTGCCAAGGTTGGACATCCCAGCCCTAGAATATCAGCAAAGAGGACACTTTTGCACTGCACTATCAAGCGGCTTCTACCATGTGCTTATCTAAACTAGTTTAAGAACATTCTCTCCAGATTGGGATGCCTCAGCAGCATCTTGCTGCAGTTCAGTCAGATTGCCAGCTGCCGTACACCCAAAATCCCTATCACCACTGAGCAATTCTTCTGCTGATATAGTGTCCCAATTTTCAGTGCTGTTTCCCTTCCTTTCTATTTACTATTTACTGAAGAAATATCTTTTTTGAAATGTGTATACTGTTTACAAAGTTAACGCATCAAAATGTCCTTCCATGTGGGTACAGCCACCAGATTCAAAACCAAAACCCATCCTTACATTTCCTTGACTTTGGCTTTGCCTGTCTGCTGTGCCTAATATAGTGTTGTTTCTGTAGTGTGGCAGCTGTAATATTTGCTTGTCATGCAGAGGAACACTGGTTCAAACTCTAACACACTTTTTCTTTAATTACAGTTTTTCTTTCCTGGAGCTACCCATTTAATGCTAATTTTTAAATCAGTTTCCCAGTGCACCATTTAATTGTTTGACCTCACTTGAGTTGGAAGGGTTGTATTGCAGTTCCCAAATAGCCAAATGACTAAGTACTTGCAAGGGACTTATCACTGCATTTACCCGGGGCTGAGTTTAACAAAAAACAAGCTTCAGCATTTCTAATGACATATTGGCATACTATTAAAAAATTCCCAACAACAATGGAAAAATAAGTAACTCAGGGAAAGAGAGCTGTTTATTGGTATAGACCCGTAATGGCGAACCTATGGCAGGTGTGCCACAGATGGCACATGGAGCTCTGTCTGCGGGCATGCAAGCCATCACCCAGCTCAGCTCCACCGTGCATGCGTGCGCGCCTCCTGCCGGCCAGCTGATTTTCAGGTCTCTGGTGCAGGGCGCATGCGGGAGACATACAGGCATGGACATTGGGTCTTGCGCGCATGTGTGGGGGGTGGGGGGAGCACAGGGGGAGCAGTGCATCCCCTGCCAAAACAGACCACAGGGTGGGTGCGGTGCTTCCCCACATGGCCCATTTTTGGTCCCAGGAGGCTTCAGGGAGGCCTGCCAGGCCCAAAACAGGCCATGGGGGATCACGTGCACATGTGCGGGGTGGTGGTGGGAGCGTGGAGTGTTGGGGGAGTGGGGGGTGTCACACACGTATGCACGGGGGGTGGGCTGTGTGGGTCAGGCATTGCATTATGGGTGTGAGCACGCACGTGTGCGACCCATCCCCATGCTTGCCCCGCTTTTGACACGCGACGGCAAAACAGTTAGCCATCACTGGTATAGACTTTCGTGGTCAATATCTGTTAGGCAGTTAGTGTTGGGCTTCAGGGTTTAGTGACTATGATTTAAACAAGAGATTTCTCAACATTTTGCCAGTAACTGTGGCTGGCATCTTCAGAGATAAAGTGATCTGCTACACAGACCACAGGCAACTGAACAGGGACTGACTGCATGCCTGTATTTATAACCAGGTGTCCTTCTGGTTGGTCTTTAGCTAAGCAGATTGGTCTTGAAACAAGCTCTCACCAAGTTGCATCACTCAGAAACCACCTAAACCAGAGGTATGGGCCAGATGCGTCATATACAGGCTGCGCTCACCCCAGCTCCGCAAAAACATTGTGATATGTTGCAATACATCACATGACGCGATTGAGTTTGACACCCATGACCTAAACTAAATCCCAACCAGAAATCAGTACACCTGTCTATAAAGATACCTCTATAGGAGTTCCTACATGGAGTGAATAAATGATACTACATTTAATGCCAAATCAGATGCCAACATTATTTATGCTCTAATTAAAGATCATCCATTTTTTGCTATTTTTAATTTATACCCATAGATCTGTAGGACTTGTAACCCATGCCTACAATATGGTCCACTAAGATACAAATGGCAGACTGAATGCTGAATGCCCACATAACTGGAGCTTCCTTGGTCTTTAGAGTTCCGTTCCTAGTTTCTGGCAGATTTTCTAGAGGGTAGGATAGGAAAAGACTGAGATTTCAGTGAGTGAAATAGAAATGTTAACTGACTGCAAAATTAACTAATTCATTACCAGATCTACAATGCAGAGTTTTAATGAAAACTGACCTCCCTATCTGGAGGGCAGGGAGGAAGTTTGCTTCCCTTTCATGGCAGATCTTCTCACATTGCTTTTATTTGTGAGTTTTAGCCATTTTTCATTCTCAATGTAGTTAGAGTACATTTCACATGATTGACCAGCAATATAAAGTCTTTTTGCCTAGATTTTGACAGAATGTTAAGATTTACTTCAATGCTTAGGATATAATCATGGTTTTGCCACAGCAAAAGGTGAATTATGACAATTGTTGATAACTAGACAACCTGTGACCCGTTGGGTCATCTTTTGAGAGAAAAGAAGCACAGCCTGATATGAGCAGAATGAATATTAAATTTTCCTGAATTTCATTGCTATTGCTTTGGTTCCCTGCCCTGACATCTTTCTATACAGCATAATTAAACTGACCATATGATTTTTTTTATCCCAATGCTGGATTGCCTTGTTATTCTTTCAGAAGATCACATCACATTGTTTGCAATGGCTGCAAGAAAGATACAAAAGCACATGCTTATTGAACTGATATGGATTGCTGTAATTTTATATGAACTTTACTAAAACCTATGGTTGAAAATACATGCTTCAATGGATATCACATAATTACAAGAACACTGCAACAGCCAGAATATCGCAATGAAAACTGGTCTGAACAGTGTGGAAATTTCATAATGGTAATTTTTAAGGGTATTCTTATCTTAGCAGATTTGAGGTAGTTTGACTGAAAAATTGTTGCAGTATACAATGCGCTGTGAGCTGGAGCAACTTCTGACTTGCTGGCTTCCCCATTGATTTTGCATATAGTCTTTTTAATAGACAGTCTATGAAATAAAGGATTGTTTTAAAGAGTCTTCTAAAAAATATGATGCTAAATCAAAAATATATTCAAAAAGAGTCCATGCAAAGAAGCCGGGCAATATTAAGAGAAACCAGAGCCTAAATCAGGAGGGAAGGCTGCCTTAAAAAAAATCTGACTGGTGCCTGAATATCTTTTTTACTTTATTGAGCATATCAACAAATCATACTTGGTCCATACTAACCATACTTGGCCAGAAGAGATAGAAGATTGAAAATAGTACACATGGAGATCTAAAACTTTTTTGCATTCATTTATTTACTATCTCTGACATTGCTTCTTTCCAGTGACTGGCTCAAGGTCCTTCCACTGACTTTATGCCTGGGCAGCCCTAGAACTCAGTCTCCTGGTTTCTAGCTTGGAATCTTATCCACTGCACATACTACATGTCATCTGCACTGAGAGTTTCAAAATTAATAGATTTTTAATTTATCTGCCAAACTAACTTTATATAGACACTTTCTTTATAAAAATCTGATTTACATTTGGGCATCAGCATGGTCGGTGTTTGTCATAAGTAAATGCCTTATTCTATAACAAGAGATATGTATATATGTACAGGATATAAAGGGTTAATTTATTCATCCTCCTTTAATGTATTCATGTGTAATCACCCCCCTTCCTTGACTCCTCCCCTTTGATATAAATAGAGAGTGCTTTTACCTCATGCTAGCTTCTCACTGTAAATCTGACAAGAATAAGTAGAATGCCTATTATGAATAAACTCTTCTTTAACTGAAGAAATTGCTTCTGAATTCATCATTGAGTCTGATCCTCAAAATATTGTAACAATCTGGTAGCAGAGGATGGTTGAACTGACTCAATAAAATCCAACATGCCTAAGAAAGAAAACCTCAAGAATAAAAAAGAAAGACCCAATACCAGGGCAAATGATAAAGAAACAAAAACAGATCAAGAAATGATCGACGAACCAATAAATACAACAATCAAAGAATCTGAAGATAACACCACAGACATCGAAGAAACAGCAGATGAAACCGACAACCAAGAAGAGAACAAAATAAAAGACAAAGACCTCAGATCGGAGATACTGAGGCTAATAAAAGGTCAAAAAGATGACCACAAACTCATCGCGGAACTCCGAGGCTTCTTGGAAGAAAACGGAGCAGCGAGAGAAAAAGACATTGAAAAAGCCAAACCCAAAAATACAAAAATGGTGAGCGAACCTACAACTAAAGAAAAAATAACCAGAAGCAAGACCAGAGGTCCCGCTCAAAATTTTGAAAGGCAGCCATCTTTTCTTCAACCGGCCACAGAAATGAACACGACTGAACCAATCAGAATGCACCATTCAAAAACTCTGGCGCGAAAAAACACAAAAAATAGCAAGAAATATATTTATTCTTCTGAAGAGTCAGAAACAGATACAGAAGAATCATCCACCGAACAAGAAATCGAAACACCCATGAGAAAACTATTTAAAACGTTTGGCACAAGTCTAACAATTTCAAAAGAATCGATAAAAGCCAATAATGCAAAAATACAAAAGAGACGAAGAAACAAACAGACACCTCAAAGCCTGCACGACTCAATCCGGACAACGATGATGACGACGCCTGAACCCAGAGGGCCCTGCGAAATTTCCCCCATACCACAAACGATCCAAAGAACAAAATACTCCAAGCAAGAAAGCTTCAAAGAAAAGAGACGAACCACAGCTGCCAGCAGAACACCCAAGATCGAGCCAGAGACCGAATCATCAGAAGGAGAGCACTACGAGGGAGCTACAGCAAAGAGAACCTCTCCCAGCGGCTTCAGCAGAGAAATGATCAACGCGCATGCGCAGATGAACACAGAGAACTACAATGAACTTTATGAAGAAGGAGAACCTTTCAAGCTCATCAGCAGAATACCCACACCATTCTGCAATTTTCAACATCTACAGGACCATGGACTACCCACAGTTGTAAGTAGTGGGAATAGTAATATTGGGAATCTACCTAGTGATTTCCAAAAACTTAGAATTGATGGCATCAATTTACAGGAATGGTGTCAACAAATTCAGGTTGTCTTTATGAAAGAAAATTTATTATTTTTTATAACCAATCCTCCCAAAAGACCTTGGACTCTAAAAATGGACTGCCTGCATCACAGAGCATTCTATTTAATAATTTCTAGCATATCACCTGCCATGTACTACAGTATTAAGCATAATCTTACTGTTTCAGAAATAATTCAATGCATGTTTAAATTGTTTCATAGTGAAAGTGTAGCAACAACCACTAGAATGTCTAAAGATTTCTTTTCAGCCAAATTAAGATCTGGAACCACCATAAGTGAACATTTAATATCCTTAAACAAAACCAGAGCAGAATTACATCTAAGAGGAGAAATAATATCAGAACAGACAATGAAAAGCGTTATCCTTAACTCATTAGATTCATCATGGGATAACTACATATCACACTTAGACTCAATCAATCTAGGATACTTATCCATAGAAAGTCTGTCAAATAAGTTAATAGCTGAAGATAATTTGAGGAGAAGTAGATACAATGCATACACAGAACACAGACAGGCAAAAGGGGTAACCTTCCAAGAAAATCACCAAAAAACAATTGAATGTTACAATTGTGGATCCAGAAAACACTCTAAGGGAGATTGCCCCATGTTTCATAGGGAAAGACAAAACCGTGATTATAGGGGTAGATATCAAGACAGGCAATCATCTATTGATAGATACAGATATAGAGACTCCCCAAACTACAGAGAACGCAGAAAGGATAGAGATAATTCAAGGGACAGAAAATCAGGATCATTAAATGGATTAGATAAACATAACGATGTCATCACACAAAAATAAAAAAACAATACTTGGCTCATAGATTCAGGGGTGACTAATCATACAACAAATAACAAGAAAATACTGTCTTCATTCACAAATGATAAATTTATGATAAGAGTAGCCAATCAAGAAAATGTTCAAGTCATAGGGAAAGGAGATGTAAATATACCTGGTTTAGATAAAGTAGAGGGGGTATTGTTGATACCAGAAATATCACATAACATACTTAGTACAGTGAAATTAAGCCAAGATTTCAACATAAATATAATCTTCTCTGGGGGAAAAGCAATACTAGAAAAGGATGGGACTAAATTGAATAGTGTAGTTATCGAAGGGGGCCTACCCTTCCTTGTAACAGAAGATAAATGGTTGCATAACATTAATACAAACACTGATGACGACATCAACATAGACAGTGAACATAGTAACAACAATGACAATGAAGAACCCAATACACACTGTAATCACAAAGACACACCCACTAGTGATACACACAATAACAAAAGACCCAATATAGGCAAACCAATTCATGATGAATGTGCACACATGTTGCATAGGAAATTGGGACATGCAAGTTTCCCTGTAATACAAAAAATGATTGAACATGCTGATGGCGTTAAAATAAAGGATTGTAAAAACTATTTGGAATGCTCAGTATGTAAATCCTCAAAACTCAGAACAAACCCAAAACCAAAGAGGGCAACAAGGACCTCTAACCAAATTTTTGATCTGGTACATATGGATCTGGTTGGTCCATTAACACCATCCATCACATACAAAAAAAGATATTTCCTAACTATTGTAGACGACTATAGCCGTTATGGATTTGTTTATACTTTAAAACACAAAGATGAAACTTTCCAAAAATTCAAAGAATTTTACAAACGTGTAGAAACACAACACAATATTAAAATAAAACAAATCATGACAGATAGGGGATCCGAATTCATGTCAAAAGAATTCTCACAATGGATAAAAGACAAAGGAATGATACACTTTACGACTAGCCCATTTTCTGCTTTTCAGAATGGTACAGCAGAACGAAAGAACTCGACACTGCAAACCATGATTAGATGTACATTAGAAGATGCTGGTTTAGGAAAACAATTCTGGTCAGAAGCATTAC
The DNA here is from genome assembly GCA_022577455.1 of Arizona elegans. Classification (NCBI taxonomy): domain Eukaryota; kingdom Metazoa; phylum Chordata; class Lepidosauria; order Squamata; family Colubridae; genus Arizona; species Arizona elegans. Next base: position 64,022,944 of record JAKOOJ010000008.1, read on the forward strand.
TATATTCAAACTATACCCAAAATAGGACCTGGTCTAGCATCCTAAATAAAACACCATACGAAGTGATGTACAATAGGAAACCAAAAATATCACACATGCACATATTTGGAGTTACAGCAGACGTACACATACCAAAACAATTAAGACGTAAGGGAGATAACGTATCCAGAAGGCTCAGATTCATGGGATACGAAACAGGCACAAAAGGATATAGATTCATTGACAATAATAACAAATTCATAGTCTCAAGAACAGCAGTATTTCATGAACAGGCCAACTGGTCTAAGATACATCTTAACGAGATAATCCAAAATACAGAACCAAATATTGAACAACAAGACAGAATAGAAAGAGAGAAACATGAACATAACACACATGATGACAAAAACAAAACATGGACAGGTAACCATACCAGGATAAAAACAGATTCATTAACCAAAAAGGAAGCAAGGTATCTACACGATAATGAAAGCATTCCAATAAGAACAATCAGGTGTAACAGAAAACAATTACCCAATAAGTATAAGGATTATATAATGTGTGTGAATGACGAGACACCAACACCTAACACATACGAGGAAGTGTTGAAACTTCCCATGGAAGAAAGAGAAAAATGGGAATTAGCCATAACAAAAGAAATGAACAGCTTGCGTGAATTAGGTGTATTTACACCAGTCCCTGCCCCTAAGAACAAGACAATTATAGGCACCAGATGGATATTCAAAATCAAAGATTTAGAAGAGGGTAATAAATTATATAAAGCTAGATTAGTCGCACAAGGTTACGCTCAAAAATATCCTGAGGATTACACTGACACATACTCTCCCACTGTAAGAACCGAAAGTGTTAAGACAGCTTTAGTCATAGCTGCTATACTCAATCTTGATGTCTTTCAATATGATGTGCAGATTGCATACTTACATGCAAAGCTCGACAAAGAGATATATGTAAGGGCACCTCATAGCCAATGTACAAATAGAAATGAGACCTGGTTACTTAACAAAAGCTTGTACGGATTAAAACAATCCGGCAAGCGTTGGTATGAATGTCTAGTCAGCGTGCTTAAAAATATGGATTTCAAAGCCACAACTGCAGACAATTGCTTTTTTGTTAGAAAGGAAGGTGAATCATTAGAATTTGTGTTAATCTATGTGGATGATATTTTGTATATAGGCAAACATAAAGAAAAGAAAGACTTATTTGTATCCAAGCTAAGTGAACATTTCTCTTTAAAGTCGCTAGGAAGGGTAAACAAATACCTTGGAGTTCAAATCAATAAAACAAGAAAGGGATTCAAATTATCCCAGAGAGATAAAATTATAGAACTTCTGGAAAAATGCAATTTAAGAGATGCCAAACCTTGCGATACTCCTATGCAGACTGATTTTCTAAGGAATATGGATGAATCTTCACCTGAGTTCAAGAACAATACATTATATAGATCAATTATTGGTTCTCTCTTGTATATATCTAATTGGACCAGGCCTGATATAGCTCTGCCACTTAATTTATTATCTAGACATGTAAGTAAACCACTTATGTATCATTGGGAAGCAGTTAAACGAATACTAAGATATCTAAAACACAGCATAGATTTCTGCCTACTCTTAGAACCCAATAATATTAAAGAACCTATTATCACCAGTTACGCTGATGCAGACTGGGCAGGTGACATCAAATGTAGAAAGAGCACCTCAGGTTATGTATTATTTTTAAATGATTGCCCAATATTCTGGTACACTGGGAAGCAAGATTTAGTAGCGACTTCCACAACAGAGGCAGAATACGTCTGTTTATCTAAAGCCTCAAATAATTTAGTGTGGTTTAATGATTTATTATCTGATATTTGGAAGAATCCAATACTACCATTTGTCATACATGAAGATAATAAGGCGGCTATAGAAATATCAAGATCTGACGCCATTGGTCAAAGGTCCAGACATATAGATATCAAATTTAAACACGTGAGACAATTATCTCAGGATGGATTCATTAAAGCAATCCACTGCGAAACCTCAGAACAAATAGCTGATATATTAACTAAACCTTTACCTTCTAAACAACACAAATACTTGACATCAAAATTACAAGTACTATATAATTCTGAATCCGAATGTAATCATTGTTATATGTCGAATCGGCATTTAGAGGGGGATTTGTCATAAGTAAATGCCTTATTCTATAACAAGAGATATGTATATATGTACAGGATATAAAGGGTTAATTTATTCATCCTTCTTTAATGTATTCATGTGTAATCACCCCCCTTCCTTGACTCCTCCCCTTTGATATAAATAGAGAGTGCTTTTACCTTATGCTAGCTTCTCACTGTAAATCTGACAAGAATAAGTAGAATGCCTATTATGAATAAACTCTTCTTTAACTGAAGAAATTGCTTCTGAATTCATCATTGAGTCTGATCCTCAAAATATTGTAACAGTGTTAAAATCTCTTGAATGAATAAAAACACCTTCACAGTATTTTAATGTAAACCAGGGTATAGATGACAAGCTTTTCATTGTGACCCATGATGCACTACGGTTCTAAGCCAGTTCGGTCATTGTATGTAGCACATGAGCTCCAATAATTCAACTGAGAGACTACCATACCAGAGAGATTTCAGCATTAGCTGATTAGAATTTCTAGATGGCACATCATCATTATCCACTATCTGCAAAAGCAGTTTTCCAGCCAAACCTAAACTGCCAAAAATGAGTGATTTCCAAAGCTTATCTGTTTATAGTTGATTGTCAGTTGTAGGTTAATGAGAACAGCTAATTCACCAGCTGCTCTACCTCTGTCCATTTACCTAATAATACGACACACTCTAGCTTGAAGCATTTAAACAGGATCTTAGGGATTTTAGGTTCTTGGATCCAGGTTTGTTTGATATGTTAAATGAGGGATGAGGAAATACAATCCACATTTTAATGTGCTTACCTCATTAATCCTTCCTGAATGTAAATAGGCAAACTGACGTTTGTATGTTGATATGCACTTGCCTAGGTATTGTAAACCCTCCGTGTGTCAAAAAAGTGTGCACTAAACATATATGTTTTAAGGGAAAGTTTACACATTTTACACAAAAACAGGCACAAAAGGCATGCTATGAAAAATGTGCAAGAAAATTCACAATGAGGCAAAACTGGAAGGAATGATTTAAACTGGAAAAAATTAGAAGCAGAAAGAAAATGAAGGATAGATTTTATCATCTGTATATAAAATGCATTGTTTTAAGAGTAAAACAGCGCTGTTGATACCCTTTTCAAGGATTGTTATTTTCTACTTAAGCATTTTAATATCTTTATAAGCCATAGAATTAGAATAAAATGTGACACAGGTTAATGGGGTTTGTTAGAGGTTGCAGAATTTATGACAATAGATGCTTTTTTAAAAAAAATAATATTGATCATAACTGTTAAAGCTAATTCTGGAATATTCAGATAGCTTCTATTTTTCAATCAAAGCCCTTCAGACAGCAACACTGAAATCAAATTATACTTACTGATGTCCTTAGAACTTCTCCTTGCAGTCCTTTATGCCATCAAAGATATCAGTCTTATTTCTTACATTTGTCATTGATTAATAAACAACATGGTCTCCCCAGAAAGGACATATTACTCAATTATATACTTTTTTTAAAAAAGTACAAATACAAAGATAATAAGAGCCTGGATGAAAACAATTTTTGCAACATGTAAAGTAGCTCAGAAAAATAAAAATAACAAATTATTACAAGAGAAAGTTCAATGAAGTTTTTTTTAAAATACTTCACTGAAAAGTATGATATTTTTATTGTTTCACTTAAATGATCGATGAATATTGGAGAGTGTTATTGTTTTAGAACACCCAAACAAAATTGGGGTACAGCAAATATTCCTTTCGGTTGATATTAAATGTTCATTGACAATATAAATACAAAAATTGATATGAAATGAATCATGGATGTACTTTAGATAAAGTTTTCTTTTCTTTTCTTTCTTTCTTTTTTTTTTGTGCCTTTGAGTCAGTACTGAATCCTGGCAACTGCCTGAAGAAATCCTTGCAGTTTCCCTGGCAAAATTTTCAGAAGTGGTTTGCCATTGCCTTCTTCCTAGGGCTGAGAGAGAGGGACTGGCCCAAGGCCACCCAACTAGTTTTGTGCCTTAACAGTCCTTACACCACCTTAACCACTACCAAACTAGCTTTCCATTCAGATCATAATCCTCATGAAATATGCAATTCATGGAGATGAAAATATAAAAATGAAAAGGGTCAGCTAAAAAGGAACAAGATTTGACTACCGCATAGGCCAATATCATTATTGAATAATGACTATGTTTACAATGATTCTAGCTAGACTGAAAATAAATTTGCAAGGAGAAGTTATTCATGACGATCAATGTGGATTTTTACCTAGAATACAGTTAAAGGACAATATTAGAAATGTGTTGGACAGTTTGGAATATTTTCAGCAATTTAAGGGAAAACAAACCACATTGGTGTTCTGAAATACAGAGAGGCCTTTAATACCAGGCTTTCTTGCTCAAAGTTTTGGAAGAGAAAACTATAAAATGGGTAAGATCAATTTATACTTGACAGAACGCACAATAGTTGTTAATGGAAATTGAGACACAAAAAGGAACAAGGCAGGGAGGCCCACTCTTATTTACTTTAGTTCTTGAAATATTGAATAGAGATATAATACAAGATAAGAGAATTTTGGAAGGAAAGATTTAAAAAGAAATGTATAAGTTCAAGGCTTTTTCAGATAACTTGGTGTTGGTTTTGGAAGATCTTTTAAAGGGAGAAACATTAATGGAAAACTAATGATATACTGATGAATAAAACTGAATAAAAGCAGCTATGTTGTAACCTTAGAGCAAGAGGTGAATATATAATTATAACTGCTAAAAAGAAGTTTGAAAGCCACTTCTTTATATCTTTTTTCTCCTTTTTTTTCTTGCATTTTAGCTTGCTTTGATTTCTTTTTCTTGTCTCTTCTTTACTTATACAGGTAGACCTCAAGTTACGACCACAATTGAGCCCAAAATGCATGTTGCTAAGTAAAACATTTGTTAAGTGAGTTTTACACCCTTTTACAACCTTATTTGTCTCAGTTGTCAAGTGAATCACTGCAGTTGATAAGTTAGTAACCCGGATTGTTCAGTAAATCTGGCTTCCCTGTTGATTTTGCTTGTCAGAAGCTCGCATGCCCCCTTGGGCAGCTCCTCTTCCTGGTTGCGGCCCTGACAAGCGTGTGTGCAGGTGCACGAAGTGCTCCTTTTTTGGCACTCAGTGCCGAAAAGGTTCGCCATCACTGGTCTATGCTAAAGGGTAGCCATATAATTTATAACTGAGCATCTGTAGGAACCCAACCATTGACTTAGCACCATCCCTTCTGATTTTGGTATTCATTTTATTCCTTCTTCTGATCATCTGTTCAGTGGAGAAATTGCTCCTTAAGTTCTTCTAAAAAGCTGGCCCTCTTATGTGGGCTACTGAAACAGGCAGAATTCTTACAACAGAAGTATGAGATAGGCTATTCTTAAAAATGTTGTTTAGCTATTTTTTAAGTTTCACAAAAAATTATGATGGGTATATTTTAAATGCTGCATTATTTTATTTTATTTTCAGATGAAATTACCAAACAGTAATACAAAGACAAAGCCTTGATATTTAATATTTGAGAAATTAAACTTTGAATTCTTGTGTTAATTGGGCCAAAGAAAACAATATTTGTTGTTATTACATAGTTCTCATTTTAAAATCTCTTTTTCAAAGTCACCAAAATTATGGAACTGTAGCATTTGATTAGTTTTATGGCACCATTAATAAATGCTTGACTTTGGATAAAGTGGTAATTTAGAAAATGATAAGTGGAGGCTGCCCAACCTATTATTTTGTTTGATTGCATTACAGTTGCTTTCATGCCATTGAAATCCAGCTGTGCATGATTACATTAATTCTCATAATAACAAATAATGCACTGGTGCATTGCCAACACAACATGGTATGAAGCTAATATAGTTGTCTTACTATTAAGTCACCATAATATTAGTTAACTGTAATTGGGGAGCAGTGAACTATTCCCATTAAAATAATGTACCTATACAGTTATCCTATATGTCCTGTTTCTTTCTCTATATTGGGTCATTTATGTTAGATATGCTTGCTGTCTTGAGTTATTTATAAAAATATCAATGGTGGAATACAAATAAATAAAACTTCATGTTTTATTTAAGGAATAGTTTTGTCATGATCTATTTATGACACCACCAGCCCAGGAGGAACTATAAGAAAAAGACCTAAAAAATAAGGTAGAGAAAGAACTTGGAATTCAAGAATAAGAAAGAGAGAAAAAGGAGGAAGAGAAGTTAAATGGAAAGGAAGTAGCTTGGCTTGTTTTATAGACAATGCATCCTATTGGGAGGAGACATTGTATTTCCACAGTGCTTTGTAGAAGATTTTTGAACCTGGTTTGCAATTTCCTTTACATCCATCAACCTCTCAAGGCTAAAGAAAAAAAACCAATCACAGTACTCTCTAGTCAATGCAAAGGATAGTGCAAAAACGGGAGTTCAATTGTTGCTTCCCCAGCCTATCATTGAACCTCCAAATCTCCTTACTCCTATCACACACAACAGAGAAAGAGGATATTTCCCTCCCTCCCCCCCCTCTGCTTTTTTGTTCATGTCAGGATCATTTATCTGACCGTAGGCAAAAACCCTAGAGTGATTACTACTGGAAATGAGCTGCTGAAACCAGAGCCCTGGGGCTGTGCAGTGGAGAGAGGCAAGAACTCTGCAAAAGCCGTCTGCCCATCAGCTTCACAGCTTCAGTGATTTCAGATGGAACAAAGCTGCAATAGAAATTAATCAACTTGCTGCTCAATAAAGACAAGAGGAGGAATTCACCCAGGTCCAAAGATTGTGAAGTGGTACAAATACTCCAGAGAAACCCCTCCCCCTCCTCAACAGATGAGATCAAATCAGGGTTTGTTTGTTTGTTTTTAAAGATTTTGCATTGGCAAAATGTTTACATGAAACCCTTCTTTTTATCAGTAGATCCTACAAACCTGTAATGTTGCCTCCATTATTCTTTGGTTTTTGAAGTAACTGGCCTAATCAGCAGAACTGCAAGGGTACCCATCTCCCTAAATACAGATGCACGTCTCAAAATTATATTTTGCCATGAGTGCTCAGCAGATATCCACCAATAGGCTGCTGCATCAGTACTCCTCCTGCCCTTCCATTCATAAAGCAAGAAGATCCTTGAAGTGAAGTCCTATTAGTGAAGTTCTAGTATGTTCATGCAGGGAAGGAGTGGGGGGGGGGGTATCTTTGAGCTAGTCTTGACTCCTGGCAAATGCCTGAATAAGTCCCTGCAGTTTTCTTGGCAAGATTTTGGAAGTGGTTTGCCATTGCCTACTTCCTAGGATAGAGAGGGGAGGACTGGTCCAAGGTTACCCAGCTGGCTTTATGTCTAAGGCAGGACTACAATTCACAATCTCTTGGTCTTGATCAATACATCAAACTGGCTCTTAATTTATGTTTGTGTGTGTGTGCCTTTGAGTCAGTGTGGACTCTTGGTGCCTGCCTGGACAAGTCCTTGCAGTTTTCTTGACAATGTGCACAGTTTTAGGAATATGATCTCCTCATGCTTATGGATATTCAAATCAAATTCAAATAAAGTATAGCTACTTCATTGCGTAGCTAAAATTGGGAAATTTAGCTACATGCCACATAGACTTCCTCTCCATCTGATGCTTTGAGCTTCATAAACTTCATAAAATTGCCTTCAGCCAGATCTGGTGCTTGTGAATCATTTTTGACAACAAGTCTGTCAGATGAAATGATCTGGAGTTCAGCTCTGTTGAAATGAAAATTAAATAGGCAGCTCCCAAAGGGTTTCAGTTTGCAAAACATACATTACTGTCTTCCAAGAAATTCTGAAGTCAATCATCATTGGAATCTTGGATGCCTTCCACATAAAGATTACATTCTGCTATCACATTTGTGATAGAAGTGAATTAGTACCATAATCCCAATTTCTTTGGAAGAAAAATATGCTTTTTTCATAGAAATAACAGGATAACAGAGTTGGAAGGGACCTTGGAGGTTTTTTACTCCAACCCCCTTCTCAACCAGGAAACCTTATACCATTTCAGAAAATAGTTGTTCAATCTCTTCTTAAAAACTTCCAATGTTGGAGCATCCACAACATATGGAGACAAATCATTCCAGTGATTAATTGTTCTAATTTCTAAGTAAAAGTCCAGTCCTGATTATATGTACTGAGCAGTCACTGATTTCAGAATTTACTTGCAAATAGTGATGCGATCTAGGCTCATTTACTATGAAGCTAGTCCTACTGAACTTTTATCTCTTGAGCTTCAAACCTCCAATCTTAAAATAAGCCTATCTGAAGAAGCAACTTTTTCTTTGTATGCTTGGCCAGACGCTAAAGTTATTTTTCTCTCTGTTGCACCAGACCATAATGCTTGGGAACTTCTATTTTTTGTAGAACAATCTACTTTGCTTCACAGAACCAATTGACCCTGTGAAAAATACTCTCAACAGATCTCCAGTCCAATATTGTATACTTTCCATTACTTATTAATTCATATCTCTAAGAAAGCTGCTAAATTTTGTTGATAAGTTGCCATAAGATAGTTGCTATAGGAAACTAGTGGGTTTAAACTTGTTTTAAACTTATTTAGAATTTATCTTTAATTTTAGCCTATTTTGCTTGTTATTTTATCTCATTAGTTTGTTTTAATATTCAGTTTACCAATATCTCACACAAATTTGTATTATCTTTTTCTTTATAATTTGGCCTTTGACTGGACATTTAGATAACCCTGAATATAACAAACACACCTTCCTCCTTCTATTTACCCAAAACAACAACTCTGTGAGGTGAGTTGGATAAAAGAGGATGACTGGCCCAAGGTTGCTCAGCTGACTTTTATACCTAAGGTATAAAAGAACTTACTTGCTAGAACTTACAATTTCCTAGTTTTTAGGCTAGCACATTAACTGATACACCAAACTGGCTAATTAATCTAATCTAATGAAAAAACAAAAATATATCTTTTTTCTGTGTTTCCCAAGCTATACAGTGACTATGAAAATCAATGTCTCTGGAATGATTTCCATTAATCAGAAAGTCCCAGATTTCTGAATCAGGCCCCTGTACTGGATGGGATGATCTCTGTAGAAGTCAAGTTAGGATTTTTTTAATATGGTATCCTGTAAGATACTTAACAATTCTTTCTTCCTGTCATATTAAAAGTTTACTTTCTCTCTCTTAAAATATCTTGGTTTCATCAATCATTTTGGATTGATATGATTTGTTGCTTTGCTTCTTCCCCTGAATTATTGATGTTGCCATATATGGTATTTCTTTTTACTATTTTAAACTTGTTAAGTGTAATTTTTCATTCGCTTTTTTTGAAAAGAGATGAACAATTTCATTTTAAAGTTATTTTAAAATTATTTTCCAGAACATTCATTTGCTCAATGAATTTTTCTTTTTAAAAAGTAACACAAAAGAAAATAGCTTGACTCAGCCTGAAGCATTCAATATTTTTTTGTTTATTCTTGTGAACATGCAAAATGAATAATAATATCTCAAATGTCAAAAATTCACTCCACTTCTTACTGGCTTTAGGCAATACTGCTTATTTCTCCGCAAGAGAACCAGCTTTGCTCCTTTGTTTCCTCTTTTCTCCCCATACGTTAATTTATTTTAAATCATTGACTAAAAATGAATTTCTTGATGGAATAAAATTGTCATATAATGAAATGTCAAATAATAACATCAACTTCCCATGCAAGCACACAGAGCACAACCACAGGCGTGTCCAATCTTTCTACCTTACTTAGTGTGCAGTGATTTGACAGCACATGGCGCTTTACCAAACTCCAAAACCAGAACGACTAAAACCTTCAGTATAAGTATAAAATATGTAATGATAAACAAATATTGTGATAACCAATAACACTGTGTAGAATGTGACTTGCATTTCCTCAGAGTTCTTCCTACTGAAAAACTGGGAGCCTTGTGTCCAGAAATATAACCCTGCTGTGCTGTCTGTTTGTGAGGCCAGGAGGCTCACATGATATATTCAAAGAACTGACTCCACATTCCTCTTGCCTTCCTTCATCCCATTGACTTTTTTCCTTAAAATGATTTTCATTCTTCCTATAATGTCTGTCTGGAAATAGTCCAAAAGTCCAGGTTTCCTGACATAAGAAAAATACTACTGAGGTACCCTTAGGGGCTTTCCTATTCTCATTTAACAGAGCTAAACTCCAGATCATTTCATCTGACAGACTTGTTGCCAAGAATGATTCACAAGTACCAGATCTGGCTAAAGGCTCTTTTATGAAGTTTATGAAGCTCAAAGCATCAGATGGACAGGAATTCTATGTGGCATGTTACTATGCAAAGCTCAGTGTTGTTTCCCAATTTTAGCTACTCAATGAAGTAGCGACAATATACTTTATTTTGTCAAGCATGTATGAGAAAATAAGTATAAGTATAAACATAACATATAAAGATATAAGTATAAACAGGTATAAGTATAAGCATAAGAAATGAGTACGAATAAATGGAAGCAGTAGGACAGGGATGGTAGGCACGCTGGTGCGTTTATGCATGCCCCCTTACAGACCTCTTAGGAATGGGGTCAGGTTTGAATGTGATGAATACCATGCATGTGAAAGTAGAGGAAGAGAATTCCTGAAAGAGAAGGGTTTCAGCAGGTTCTGACCAGTTCTGGAGAACCGGTAGCGGAAATTCTGAGTAGTTCGGAAAACCAATAAATACCACCTCTGACTGGCCCCGCCCCCATCTATTCTCTGCCTCCCGAGTCCCAGCTGATTGGGAGGAAATGGGGATTTTGCGGTATCCTTTCCCTGGAGTGGGGTGGGAATGAAGATATTACAGTATCTTTCCTCTGCCACGCCCACCAAGCCATGCCACACCCACCAAGCCACACCCACAGAACCGGTAGTAAAAAATATTGAAACCCACCACTGATTCCTGACCTGCATAACACTTAGCACTCTGTTGCCAGATTAAGTTTATAATAACCATCATATGAACTGATCCATTATCAGCAATTATCCATAATCCCTTCCCATTGAAAAAAGTGGGAAATGAATCAGAATTCCACATGCAAACCCAAACTTCACCACTGTGCCTCATTTCAAGGATCCCCAAAAGAGTAAGGTCTTCTGATATGAAAGGAAGAGCAGGAGTAGCACTGGTGCCAACAGCCCACTGTTGAGTATATAATGAGCACTCAGATTCCACCTGGAGAAAGCCTTATCCAAGGTCTGGTTCAGTATTTGAAGTGATCAGAATTTTCATTCAAACTAGAAAAATCAATCTGGTAAAATATAATTTTGAGATTTTTATTTGTATTTAGGGAGATAGGTTTCCTTCACGCTCTTGTTAATTAGGCCAGCTACTTCAAAAACCAAAGAACAATGGAGAAAACATTACAGGTTTGTAAGATTAGTGAGAAAAGGTAAACATTCTCAAGTAAACATTTGGCTGACTCTGAATCTTAAAAAAATAAATCCTACTTTACAGTACTGTCATTTCCTGAGGAGGCGAGGGCTTCTTTTTAGGTATTTGCACTCCTCCAGAACTGTCTTCCAACCCACTGATTTATCAACTATATTATTTTTGGCGAAAGTTTAATGGAGTAGACAAATTGACCAGTCTTCCTTGTTAGCCTTCTCTCTTTGCAGTCTGGACTAAAAAAAATGGAACTCCACAGATCAAGAATTTAAGTGCACCAAATAATAGTATTTATTAGAAGAATTTAAGATACAGCTCCACATTTTCAGCAATTTACTTTACTTTCAGATGAGACACTTTTATGTAGGTAATTTATGGCAGCAGAAATCTTCTCGATTACATCCTGTTTTTTTGATGTGAAAGGATGGAAGCTGGCTTTTTTTGTGAGGGAGGACATGCCTCTATTAATGTGAGAAACAACTGTCGCATTCTTATCATTAAGACTATGAAGAGACTAGAAGACTCATGTCAATTTCTGACTCTCAAATATCTGAAATACCTTCTGCATAAATACCTGCAAAAAAGCTTTAGCACGCTCATTTAGAGCAGAACCAGCAACATGTGGTAAACAGGTCCACTAGTCTTGCAGAAGTTCTTATTGTAATACATATAAAGAAGCTGCACAATGGCATTTTGTGAAGTGCAGGTCAGGAATAATAGGGATGGATGAAGGATGGATGCTTCCATGGAAACCAGGTGTCCTGAAGTCCATGTCAAAATGGTCATATAAGGCAGTATCTAAGAACTAGAGAGGAAGTGACTTGTGCTGAATTTCCGGTTTAAATATAGGCTGAGGCGAGATAATCGGTACAACACTATTTTATTAACAATGGCAGAACTGAACGAACAGCAACAAACACCTGACAGCGTTTATATATGCCCGGCTGTCAAACTCAACCACCAATCAACTAACGCCTTTTCTCCCACCCTTGTGGCTGCTTCTGCGTCAGCCAATCAGGGAACAGCGCCTCTGTTTGTTAGGCAACATGCTGAACACAACAACTTGCCCATAGCAGCTTTGATCAGCCAAAAGGAACTCGGGAAATGCTAACTTGACCATGCAATCGTTACGATTATGAATGAGGCATTTTAGAGTCGTGGTGTGCCAAGACTAGTGCTAAGGAAAAGACATAATGCTGTTTTAAAACTGGAAAAACTAAGGTTTAATTTAGGATGTCTTTACAGTGGACTAGGAGTGAGAAAAAGCTGCATTAGAGCTGCGGTGGCGCAGTGGTTAGAGTGCAGTACTGCAGGCTACTTCTGCTGATCATGGGCTGCCAGCAGTTTGGCAGATCGAATCTCACCAGGCTCAAGGTTGACTCAGCCTTCCATCCTTCCGAGGTGGATAAAATGAGGACCCAGATTGTTGGGGGCAATATGATGACTCTGTAAACCACTTAGAGAGGGCTGTAAAGCACTGTGAAGCAGTATAAAAGTCTAAGTGCTATTGCTATTGCTATGTGCCCTTTGAAAACAGTTGGGGGGGTATCTCTGAACTACAGTTATTGAGTCATGTGAGAGAACCTCAAGGGTTTATTTTGGAGATCAATTTACTGTCAGAGATGGTGGAAAGTGCCACAGGGGGCATTAATATTTTTGGTTGTGCTACTTTCCATGCTGACTATCCATATTTTCTGAAGTTCAATGGGGACAGTTTCCTCATGAATTGAAGCATGGTGAATTTGGAAGGTGATTGTACAATTACAAAACAAACACCTTTTAAAGGGTGGGTCAATTTTTTTTAAAAAAAATCAAGATGGCAGCTGCAGCCAAAAGAGACTCTTTTTCCAACTTGTAGAACTTGATCTTGTTTCTCTTCAGTTCTTGTTATGAATGTCTGAAATTGTCAGTTCACATTGTGGTTTTAATCTGTGGTGAACAATGGCTGGAACCTGTAAGATGAACTCCCAATTTGAGGAAACCACTGGCAGTATTTCTCGGAAGAGCCTTCTATACTGATGAGCTTTAATAGAATTACTTAGCAATGCTCTGAGCAATGCAGTTATAATTTTTCATCATGTCACTTGTATAATACAATTTTAGAGAATGCCTATCGGTTTCCATTTAAACTTTATTTATAAAATATATGTACCACACTTTCATTTTTTAAACAATTCTGAAGTAGGAAAAATGAATTACATTTTTAGAAATAACTAAAAGCAATTATAAATGAAAATGAATGAAAAATGAAGCACTCATTAAATCCACAATTTCTAATAAGTCATCAATAATAGACTACAAAATAATTCACAAATGGTGCTACTGGTAACATCATCAATGCACAAAACACAAGGTTACCTAGTAGGGTAAGAAAACAACTGCAAGCAAACAACCAAGGTCAGAAAGCACCAAGGATTCCACCGTTCAGCTCTGACCTACATATATTCTTTTCTGTTGGGATAAATGGTATTATTCCTGAAAGTTACTGTAAATTAATAAAAGCCTTTTTGGGTTGTATTAAGGCAGTGGGTCTCAACCTGTGGGTCACGACCCCTTTGGAGGTCGAACGACCCTTTCACAGGGGTCGCCTAAGACCATCGGAAAACACATATTTTCAATGGTTTTAGGAATAATTTTATGGTTGGGAGTCACCACAACATGAGGAACTGTATTAAAGGGTCATGGCATTAGGAAGGTTGAGAACCACTGTATTAAGGGGGAATAACATAGTTAATGGATAGTGCTATCATGATGGTGTAATTCCACTAAGTTACTCGTTTTGGCTGAAAGTTTTTAATTGGAAAACGTTTGGTCCAAGAGTGAAATCCAGCAGGTTCTGACAGGTTCTGGAGAACCGGTAGCAGAAATTTTGAGTAGTTTGGAGAACTGGCAAATACCACCAATGGCTGGTCCCAGAGTGGGGTGGGAATGGAGATTTTGCAATATCCTTCTCCCAGGAGTGGGGAGGGAATGAAGATTTTGCAGTATCCTTCCTCTGAAGTGGGGAGGGAATGGGGATTTTGCAGTATCCTTCCCCTGGAGTGGGGTGGGAATGGAGATTTTGCAGTATCCTTCCCATGCCATGCCCAGCAAGCCACGCCACACTCACCAAGCCATGCCCACATAACCAGTAGTAAAAAAAAATTGGATTTCACCACTGGTTTGGTCTAGACTAGAAAGCAGGAGTCCAACCTTAGCCATGAAAACCAGCTACTGTATATACTTTGGGCCAGTTATTCTCTTTCAACTCACCTCAGCTCACAGGATTGTTGTTATTGTAAGGAAGATAGGATGAGGAAGATGTACTGGGTATGTTTGCTGCCTTGCATTATTTGTAAAAATAATAAAGGCAGGATACAAAGAAACAAATTATTCAAATAATTGTAATTTGTAATTAAACAATATGGTTTATTGTCTATTTTCCCAAAATAAGGAAGAGTTACATAAGAAATCAGTTTAGGTTTTGTTATTGTATGTCAGATTTTTCTCAGAAAAACACCAGAAAATAAAGTATGCTTTAAAAATGTGGGAAATGGCACTGGATGAAAAGTTAGCATATCTTCTAAGTATTTTGGAAAAAAATAGTTTTGGGATTCTATGCTCAATTATTATTTTAATGAAAAGAAGGACCAGGGGTGACATGATAGCAGTATTCCAATATCTAAGGGGTTGCCATAAAGAAGAGGGGTCAACCTATTCTCTAAAGGACCTGAAGGCAGGACAAGAAGCAATGGATGGAAATGATTAGGAGAGGAGCAGTGTAAGAAGAAATTTCTTGACAGTTAGAGAATTAGTTAGAAATCCTAAGCAACTAAGGAGAAATTTCTTGACAGTTAGAACAATTAATCAGTGAAACAACTTGCCTCCAGAAGTTGGGAATGCTCCAACACTGCAAGTTTTTAAGAAGAGATTGGTCACCCATTTGTCTAAAATGATATAGCGCAGGGGTGTCAAACTCAAGGCCCAGGGGCCAGATCGGGTCCGCTGGGTGCTTAGATCTGGCCTGCGGGGCCGCCCTGGAAACAGTGAAGGACCGGCCTGCAGTACCTCTGACAGCGAAAACGGAGCTCGGGAAGGCCACATGTGGCCTTCCCGAGCTCCATTTTCAGTGGCAGAGGGTTGCAGGAGGCCATTGCATCCAAAAATGGAGCTGGGGAGCCCATTTTCACTGGCAGAGCCCTCGAGCCCCCACAGGCGGCCCAACACGAGTGATGTTGAGATGTCCACGCCCATCCTCACCACGCCCACCCTGGCCCCCCGAGGTCAAACACAACCCTGATGTGGCCCTCAATGAAATCGAGTTTGACACCCCTGATATAGGGTTTCCAGGGGGTTGGATTAGAAGACCTCCAAGGTCCCTTCTAACTCGGTTATTCTGTTATATTAACAAACAAAGTAAATCACCTTTGCCTCTAGAGATAAATATTTAGATGGAAATATTGGTTATGGATGAATGCATTTCTTTTATTAAAATTAAAAATGTACCTTTACATATTAACCAAGTATTTTTTTTTTGCTCATATTTAGTTTTCATTAATTATTTCTATAGTCCCTTGGAACAAGAGTATGATCATAGCACTGTGCAAAATATATAGCTACCTAGCCGTTGAAAGAATCAACAGTGAAAATAAGCATTAAGGCTCAAGGTACCAACATCTGCTTCAGGTTGATGATAGTGACAACAGATCTATAAGACTTTGCTTTAACACATAATTCCTTTCAAGGTGTCTGGCTGTGAGATTGAAAATATAAAGATGGCAGCCACAATCATGTAATTGAAGCTCCTTCATTTTTTTACTTGTGCCACAAGTGTGATGCAGTAAAAAGAGACAGGGCTTTGATTGTACAACCCTGTTGCCATTTTAATTTTTTTATTTCCCTTATGGACACCTCTGGTCACTCCACCTTTCACATTTTCAACTTTGAAACAATTCTTAGCCATCAACAACTTTATGAGATCTGCAACAAGGTTTTGCAATGGATCTTCATGGACTTCAAGTGTTATTTATCCTCTGAAATTGTACACTGTTTTGGTGAGATGCTCCGTTCCTTCATGTCCTCCTTACAATCGCAGTACTGAAGTTCTGAACTGTCAATACTTTTCTGTTTAGGAAAGATGTAATCCCTTTTGCTTTCTACTGTGCTCAGAAACTGGACTTGTGTTGCTAAGGATACAAAGAGCAGAACATGCTGCTGTGCTTGGAAGATTACCTTGGTGATTATACTAGGAAAACAAGAATAATTTATTTTGTTGCAGTGTTTTTGAAAACCAGCTGTCAGGTAATTCACTGCAAAGGAAGACAAACTACTGGTATGTTAGTGCTGCATGTTCAGTGAATTGCATAAACCTAAAATACAGAACTAACTTATAGGAGAGAAAAACACAATTGAATTGAAGAGCCCAGTAATTATTTCTAATGTTCTTAAATGAATAGCTATTAACCTTCACAGAATCAATGAACTAAAATATATTTGTGGGAAGGAGATTTAGAATATTGGACATACGCTTTTTTTTGAGTCTTGTATAATTAATTGTACCCATAATCAAATTTGAGTAGATTTTTTTTATTATTAAATAGCCAAGACAAAGCATGTTCTCTTGTATTCTTATTGAACTGTCACTCAAGTGCTTGAAGTCAAATAACTTATTTCTTTGGTGTTGTGATTCATATATCCATACAAATGTTAGTAGGTTATGCCCACGCAGACACACCTACGAGTGTTGCACCTGGCCAGGTTTGACAGCAGCTTGATCCTCCAACCTACTAGTCAGTAATGCCAAAGCTGAAGACATAGGGACTACAAATTCAGCAGTCGATCAAATAACATACTGAAGTATATTGTCCAAACAATACAGATAGTCTTCGACTTATAACTACAATTGGGATCAGAAGTAATGTGATTGTTAAGCAAGTTACCATATGACTGAATTCAATTTTACAACAATTTTTACTGTGTCTGTTAAGCAATTCACATGGTCATTAAGTGAATTACATGGTCATTAAGCAAATCTAGCTTCCCGAATTGACATTGCCTATAGCGGGTGTTGGCAACCTGGGGCTCCAGAGCTGCATGCGGCTCTTTCATCCCTCTGCTATGGCTCCCTGTCGCCCTGTCATGTCAGAGGGATGAAAGAGCTTTTGCCCTGTCATGGCAGTGGCGATGGCCAGAGCCTTAGTGCGGGAGCGAAGCGCCTCTGCACTTGCCAAAACAGCATTCTGCCTTCGTCGCCGTGTATTTGCTATTGCTGCCTTCATTGCCTGCCCGCTGCTCTTGCAGCACCTTGCACAGCACAGTGAAATTTAGCGTGCTTCACAATGGGGGAGACAGGGTCCCCTCCTTCTGGAGCCCATTATGACGTAGAGCGTCACTGTCAGCTTGCTCTTGCCTCCCGGATGTCAGTTGCTTTTCCTGCAGAGCCGCTGGTGTTTTGATGCCCCGCCTCCCCACCTGCCAGCTGGTCTTCGGCTCTCAGCTAACCAACTGATCCTCAGTGGGGGAAAGAGGATGGGAAAGAGAGAGAGAGAGACAAAGACAGAGAGAGAAAAAAGAGAGAGAGAGAGACAGAGGGGGAAAGAGAGAGAGAGGGAGGGAAAGAGAGACAGAGAGAGAGAGAAAGAGGGGAAAAAGAGAGAGAGAGAAAGAGAGAGGGAGGGAAAGAGAGGGAGGGAGAGAAAGAGAGAGAGAGACAAAGATAGACAGCAAGGGAGAGAGAGAAAAGGGGAGGGAAAGAGAGAGAGAGACAAGAGACACAGAGACAGAGACAGAGACAGAGACAGAGACAGAAAGAGACAGTCATGTGGCTGGGTGGGAGTGAGTGATGTCAAGTTGGCCATGCACACCCACGTTTTGTGGCTCCCAGTGTTTTCTGTGGGAAACAGGTCCAAATGTCTCTTTGAATGTTTAAGGTTGCAGACCCCTGGACTACAGGAAGTCAGCTGAGAAGGTCAAAACTGCAATCACATAACTGTAAGACAATACAACTGTCACAAATGCAAGCTGATTGCCAAGAGCCTGAATTGCAGTCATGGGACCATCGGAGTGGTGCCCCCATTTGAGGATGGGTCATAAGTCACTTTCTGAGGTTGAACCGTCATTAAATAGTCTTAAGTCAAGGACTACCTATAGGTTAAGTCACTTAATCATTGAGTACACAGAGGATCAAAACAGTCCCTCTCTGAGGGAGGGTAGGTGGTTTAAAAATGTGAAAAAATAAATAAATGAAACAAATAAAAGCAGCTGCAATTTACCATTTATCAACCATTTTGAATCATATCTTAATTTTCAGGTCTTGGACATAGCATTTTTAAAAGTAAATCATTTTTCATTCCATTCACTGGGATATTTAATTTTAAACTGCAACCACTTGTATTTAGCTAGCTAGGAAATACGCTTTAATCAACTTTTGTTGAACAGGCATCTTGCAGATGTGCACAAATCACAAGTTCCAGTATTCCAGCTGTGCCCTATCTCTGATAGAAGGTAACAGGTTAGGAAAGGCAACATCAACCATTCTTCTTGGAACATGGTATTTATGTTGTTGGGGTTTTTTATTTGCATCAGTCTAAATGTCATCCCAGTCCTTTCTTGGATCTAAACTACAAATCAAGCTTTTCCGTGAATGGAAGCATGGAAGACTACAAAGCAGAATAACTGAATCAGTCTTTTACTGAGTAAACATTTAGTCATTTCCCACTAACGATATAGTATCTTCACATGTCATCTAGCCTTTGCCAAAGCAGTATAAAGTATGACCTCATTACTATTATACAGTATAGGCCAATAATGGTTGGATGACTCTAGAAGATGCTATAAATCATTAGTGAAGATCCTGCTGCATTAGGCGATTTGCCTGATCGATTGATGTTTCATAAGTTATGAAGTTAATAATAAGCTTCATTAGCATATGGATTGCTTTATGCAAGCCAAGATAGCTTTACTGGAATGGCTCCAATACAATGGAAACAAAGCTGGAGAAACTGCACTGCTATTTTCTATTTTTCTGAGCAAAGAACACCTTCAGCATTCAATTTTAAATAAGTCTCAGAACTTTCATATCTTATTATTGTCTCCTGGAAAGCATGCCGGAGCTGAATGTTAAAAGCTTCCATTAGTAACTGATATTCTCACTGAAAAGTATTTTAGATCCATAGTAGAAAAAATGGTGGTGGAGAACAGTTCTACTATATAAAAATTTAACTTCGAATTCATTTTTACAAGATACCATATTAAAGGGAGAAAATGGGATGTATTTTTTCTAGGATTTTTTTTCTCATTGCTGTGTACTCAAGCTAACCAACAGTAATACAAATGTGTTTAAAGCCAAGGCTAAAAAGAAAGACTATATTTAAAACAGAATACTTAGTAAGGGTCAACTCGATGACAAATTTGTACTTTCTCAGTAATATCATATTTGGTTGGAGATAATGTGTAATGACTTTTAGCATCCTATCAGAAGGACACATGTTATTGCCTCCTATATTTTAGAATAGGGTGTCAAACTCAATTTCATTCAGGGCAGCATCAGCATCATGGTTGCCCTCCAAGGGTCAGATGCATGACAAGTCACAGTGGCCAGGTGGGTGTGGCCTGGTGGGCTTGGCTGGCTCTAAGCCGCTCATTGGGCATGGCTAGGTCGGTATGGAACAAGTCACACTGGCTAACTCAGGCATGTCAAACTCAAGTCCTGCAGGCCACATCCGACCTATGATGTGGTTAGATTGAGCACTCAGGGCCACCCCTGGAAACAGCAAGCGGCTGATCCCTGCGGTCCTGGCCACCCCAGCCCAGCGCTTCCCCTGGGCATGCACATATGAGGCGGCAAGCTCATGGGGGCTGGAGGTGCCCAACAGCAGCTGCAGCTTATTGGCCCTGCCCCCCACCCAGCCTCTCCACGCTATGCATCATGTCGTCTGGACTCGCAGAAGTGATCACAGCAGGTACATGGGGAGCCAAGTAACTTGCAATGGCAGCGGTGTGCAGAAGTGATCGCTGCACTGATCACGGGCGGGGGCGCTGGGCAAACAGCAGAGGCTTTTGAGCAGTGTCTACAGGTTGATTGTCCTTGTCTTCTGAGATAAAACTGTATTAGGAGAGCTTTCCTACCATTAAAATGGGGCAAGCCATTACTGCCGCATTTGGTGATCCGTATGGCACCTGTGCTGCTGAGGGAGAGCAAAGCAATAGGCAGACAGGCAGGACAGTCTTTAGTTTAATTTTCTACCCAGAAACAATTCAAAGGCTTCTATTAGATCCTCCCATTGAACCACTGAACCACTCCTGCATACCGCCACAATCAGCTCTCACACCACCAAAAACATATCACAGGGGTGCACAGGGGGTGGGCAATGAGCTGCAGCGGCATCTAGGCACTGCCAGCCCCCATGTGTTCACTGCCTTCTGTGACTGCTGCCCAAGAAGAGTGCATGGCTGGGCTGGGCCGGGGTCGATGCTATGGGTGCTGGCCTATCGCCATTGACAGGGTGGCCCCCAATGGATGGATCTAACCATAACGCAGGCGGGATCAGGCCCACCGGCCGTGAATTTGACATATTTGACATAAGTGGATTTTACCCCAATGGGATTTTCCTATGTATTTTGCCAGGAATTGGAGATAAGGCAGTCTCAAAAAGTATGCACCCACCAAACCATACCCATGCACTCAGAATCTATTCCCGGTGTCCATTTTCCTCCCCAAATTTATGGGGACCTAACCCTAATCCTACGTGGATTTAAACCAGGGGTGAAATCTACTTACCTTTCTTACCAGTTCAGAAGCACAGATGCCATGCATGTGCTTGCTTTGCGTGTGCTTTGCGCACATGTGTGTGAGTCACACATGCAGACCTTCTGTGCATGCACAAAATTTTCTACGCATGCGTAGAAGGTAAAAAACACATTACTTCCTGGTTAAAACCAGGAAATAATGACACCCAGGCAGGTGGGCAGAGCTTTGCTACGCCATTGCTACCGGATCGCCGAACCATCGGCCAAGGTAGCTACCGGACCAGGCAATCCGGTCTGATCCGGGAGCATTTCACCCCTGATTTAAACCCAATGGGATTTCCTATGTATTTCACCAGGAAATATAGATAAGGCAGGTACAAAAAGCATGCACCTTCTTAATGATACCCTTGGGCTCCTAATAGATTGATGATGTCCATTTTCTTCTCCAAATTCATGGAGAGCAAAACCTAAGTGGATTTTATCCCAAAGGGAGTTTCTGATGTATTTAACCAGAAAACGAGGATAAGACAGCTCAAAAAGCATGCAACCTCCTAACCATACACTTGGGCTCCGATTCTCAGTGATCCAGGTCATGGTTGTCTCAAAGGTCCTTCTTCAAAAGGCAACTGGATCATCTTTGTTTTTCCTTGAAGACATTTTGCTTCTCATCCAAAAAGCTTCATTGGTTCTGACAGGATGGGGGGATGGAAGGATCATATTTCTTTGCAGTCATCTAGTCGTTAGCACTCTCTCTGAGAGCTGTTGAGGCCACTTGGAGATTTATCTGTGCCCTCAAGGTCACTTGAATCAGAGTGCAAATAGGTGTGGAATCTGTTCTGAGCAACTGACAGATGAGTTTTGGAAGTCAAGGTGAACCTCCTGACCTGTTACTGTAACATCACAACTGAATACGATAGTAAGAAAGGTCTGAATTGCAAAGTCATCTCTATTTCATAATGATCTCCTCTGGGCATATAATATTCCTCATATGAAGTTGACAGGCAGGCTTCTTTGATGTCTCTTCTGTTTTAGTAAGAGCAGAATGTGGTTTCTCACACATTCAGATACAGCCCTCCTGAGTATGTTAGGGTGGACCTCAACAGAGTGATTATTTCCTCCTTCTGACATCAACATGGACTGCATCAGGGGTGGGTTCTACTTACCTTTACTACCGGTTCACAACGGGAGCATGCGCAGATCGTCCATTATGACGTCTGGGCGGGTGGGCGGAGCCTCCCGGCGCTTTTACTACCAATTCACAAGAACCAGATGGAACTGGGAGCAACCCACCCACTGGACTGCATCATACAGTACAGTCAAATTCGCTCTTGCTACAGTTGTTAAGAGAATCACTGCAGTTAAATTAATAACACGGTTGTTAAGTGAATCTGGCTTCTGGTGTCAGGTTACAAAAGGTGATCACGTAACCCCGGGATACTGCAACTGCCATAAATATAAGACAGTTGCCAAATGGCTGAATTTTGATCACGTGACCATGGGGATGATGCAATTGTCGTGTGAAAAATGGTCATAAGTCACTTTTTTCAGTGCCATTGTAACTTCGAACAGTTCCTAAATAAACTGTTGTAAGTTGAGGCCTACCTATATAAGTCTGAATGCTATTGCTAAATATGTGTCTCCAGAGTTGTATCAGCATTAGTTTTGCTGCTAGTTGATACATGTTTCCTACAACTGTCCTTACAGTGGTGGCCAAAATTGTGGAAACCTTTTGGGAAAAGTGGATTTTTGAGGTTTGATGGCTAATAACACCACTTTGTTTTTGGAGTTTCAAGATAATCATATTCCACTGCTGGAATGGCCTGGGAATAGCCCAGACCTTAACCCAATTGAAAATCTATGGAGCCGACTAAAGAAACTTGTTAGTCAGAAGCAATCCAGCAATAAAACCCAGTTAATAGAAGCAATCATTCAATCTTGGTTTCACATTATAACAGCTGCAGAACTAAAAGTTCGCTCCATGGGAAGACATTGTAAGGCTGTAATTCATGCTAAAGGTTACCCAACTAAGTATTAATTTTTTGTATATCTCGTTTCTTCTATGGTGATAATGTTTGTATATCTCGTTTTTTCTACGTGTTTCTCTTTTCTTCTTTATACTGTAACTGCTATTCTAACAGCAAATCCTTCATAAAAGTTATTCCATTACATTCTTGATTAAATTATCTTTCCATTGATATATAATTTTACAGTACTACTCCAAAAAAAAATAATGGTGTTATTAGCTAGTTTTAGAAAATGAGCCTTGATAGCACAGTGGTCTAGAGCACCCTGTCATTAACACAGCTGCCTGCAATTATGCTGGTTCGAATCTCTCCAAGGCTCAAGGTTGACTCAGCCTTCCATCCTTTCTAAGGTAGGTAAATTGAGGACCCAGTTTGTGGGGGCAATAAGCTGACTTTGTATAAACATACAAAAGTATGAAGGCTATTGCTTAACGCATTGTAAGCCGCCCTGATTCTCCGGAGAAGGGCGGCATATAAATCAAATTTAAAAAAAAAAATACACTTTTCCCAAAAGGTTTCCACAATTTTGGCCACTACTGTTAGTGCTCTTTCTTGCCTGATATTCTCCCTAAGACTTCTAATCTGGGGCTACGGCATTTCTGAAGCTCAGTTCTAATATGCCTTTGCATTCACTCACTTATGTTATATACCCGTGATAGCGAACCTATGGCATGCATGCCCAAAATGGCACGCAAAGCCATGTCACCCAGTACACACAGCCTTGCCTGTTTGTCTTCCTGATTTCTGGCATGTATGTGCGAGCGACAATCAGCTGTCCTTCACATGCGCGGCAGTGCCAAAAACTAGCCTGTGCATGTGCA
Organism: Arizona elegans; assembly: GCA_022577455.1. NCBI lineage: Eukaryota > Metazoa > Chordata > Lepidosauria > Squamata > Colubridae > Arizona > Arizona elegans. The sequence continues at coordinate 64,047,032 of JAKOOJ010000008.1, forward strand.
CTGGCCATCTGATTGTTGGGCATGCATGCATACTAGAACCCAGAAGTTCGGCTTTTCCGGATTTCATCCCCCTCCTTTTTTACGTACAATGTACATAAGAGTACTTCCATTGCAAAGATGTTGAAATCTATTTTAAATCATCATTACAATTCTCTCTCTCTCTCTCTCTCTGTAATTTATAATTGAAATAATCCTGAGTCTTCAAGGCTTGCAAAACAACCCCCCCTTTTTTTAAAAAAAAGCCAATAACTTATTACTTTTTCTCACCCTTTGTTTAAGATATAAGAGCAGCAAACAAAGCAGATCCTTTGTTTGGCCTGAGAGTGTCTCTTTTTTGATATCAAATATGGTAGATATTGTAGGAGGAAAACCTTATTAAAGCAGTTCACAAAAGCTTTAATAACATTTGTTAATCAGAAAAGATGCCACCAGACTACTTCAAATAAATCACTGCCATTTTCTCTTTGAGAAGAAAAAGCTGCTTTTTTTTTCTTTTTTTGGTTTGTAGTTTGTTGAACCATTATCGAATCATAGCAGATATATTGCTTTAGGTTTGCCTTTGAATTACGCCCTTAAAATTATCCCCATTCGTTAAGGTCCTTTGTCACACTAATTCTGCTTTTTCAGTTTGAAGCCAGACATGCTAACTTAATCAGCTGCACAACAAAAACTTCTCTGCCTAATGCACTGGAGCATATCTCTCTTTGGCTAGGATCCAGGTCTTGATGGCTGGTTTCTTAGGTTTGTACGTCTGCCTTTTTCTAATAAGACTTTGTAAGAAGAGATACCATTGGGTCAGTAAAATAGAATGGATCTCTTGAGAAAACAGAAAAGCTACCCTGAAAGGATGATTCATGTCCTGTGCACCTCTGTTTTAAAAGGAAAGACAATCTATTTGGTAAATGACATTCTTGCCATGATGAATCAAATGGGGTCTTGAACTAGCAACCTTAAAATGTTGGGGAAAGGGCGGAAGGGCATCACCATGTCATTGCTCATCTGTTTGAAGAAGGAAACTGCTGGGCAGTTTCTCAACCTCAGGAACTTCAACTCCCAGAATTCCTAAAGCCAGCCCTGCTTTAGAGGCCAGCCAGTAAAATCAAGGAAGCCAGGAATACGCAAGCAAGAAATACTCAGCCCCACCCTGCTGCCCTGGTAAAGCTTCCATTTCAGATTTGCTTCTTCATTTGACCAGTTAAGAAATTTGACTTACTGACTATAACCTGTCTTTATTTGTAAGGAAATTGAATTTGTTGGAATTTAAAGTGTGTGCATGGAAAGGCAGGGGTACATTTGCAGCACAATAACTTATCCTGCCTAGATAAACATGTTCTGCTTAATTGTGTACAGCAAAATGGCTGAGTTCACCCAAAGCCAAAGATACAGTGTCTCGGTTCTACTATTTAACGTACAGTATTATACTAAAATTATCTCGAACCAATGACTGAATTAGGGTGCATGTTGCGTGAAAAATTAAACTTAAAAATTAATTCAAGCACCTTCTAATATCAAAAAAAAAGAAAGAAACCCAAATCAATGCTACCATATAAAACAAATAACAGTTAAAAACCTCAAACCCAAAGTCACATGTTTGATTATTTGTTGTTAGTTTATTCAGTTTGTATAGCTGCTTATCTCAAACTAGTGACTGGGTGACCAACAATCATAAAAATAAAACAATTAAAATACAATATAAAACAAAATCAAATACTAATAGCAGCTCAGATATTATAGTCCATCAGTATCACCATAGGTAGGAATTAGGGCCCTTCATACACTCGGGGCCAGGGGTGAAATCTACTTACCTTCCCTACCGGTTCAGAAATGCACGCACCACACAAGCAAACCCTTCTGCGCATGTGCAGAGGGTAAAAAACAGGTTACTTCCTGGTTAAAACCAGGAAGTATGGACGACCGAGCGGGTGGAATCTTGCGCTGCCGTCACTACCGGTTTTCTGAACCATCCGCCACCATTGCTACCGGTTCAGCCAAACTGGTCCGAACCGGTAGCATTTCACTCCTGCTCGGGACCCTGGGCCTGTGCACATAGCCTGGTCTTCAAAGTCTTCTGAAAGATTGCAGGCTTGGCACCATCCTAATCTGCTGTCTTTAAAATTAAGATTTCCAATTGTATTACTTTTCCCCTTGATGTTTCTTTCTTCTTTTTATAGCAATAGCAATAGCACTTAGACTTATATACCACTTCACAGTGCTTTACAGCCCTCTTCAAGTGGTTTACAGAGTCAGCATATTGCCCCCAACAATCTGGGTCCTCATTTTACCAACCTCAGAAGGAAGGAAGGAAGACTGAATCAACCTTGAGCCTGGTGAAATTCAAACTGCCAAACTTCTGGTAGCCGGCAGTCAACAGAAGTAGCCTGCAGTACTGCTTCTCACCACTGTGCCACCATGGCTCTACAAAAATATATCTTTGTCCTGCACACACAAGCTAAGTTTATATATTTTGTTTGGAGGAGGAAATGCACTGGATATCCCTGTTCATTTCAAATTTGTTTGAAACTTGAATGTAAGCTACAAAATATTATAGGAGCTGTTATCTCCCATTCTTTCATCCATCCATCCATCCATCCATCCATCCATCCAGCATGTCCAAGTTTTACAGTGGACCTCTCGAGAAGTAATTGATGAGCGATAGACATACTTTAAAACATTAGTTGATCTCAGCATAACAGATGGCTTACTTTCTGGTCTGGCATTATTCCATAAGACAACAGAGACTTGTGTCTCAAAGTTGGAGCTATTTATGCTGATCACATGTTTGAGTGCATATGAATTTACATATCTGTATTATTATATATACTACAGATATCATAGATGACATAAACCAGGAAGTTATACAGAAGTTACTGAACACAGAAAATCCTTGCTCTTGGACAAACATAAAACTTCATCAATATGCTTTTGAAGTTAGATCAATTTTGCAGGAATGTAGCTGTAGATTTCCTACTTCTTTAACTCCCTGGTTATTGTTGTTTCCACATTCAGTACAAAAACCAGTCATTTTGCAGTCATTTGGGAAAACATACTTACTGGTGCAGATTTGGAATTTTAAGGATTGGAGCTCAATTTATCTGATAAGCATTAGGCCAAAGTGCATATATATTAGATTGACATTAGGGAAGTATTGAGAAAAGAAATGACCCAATGTATTTTCCCTCTTTTAGCTGCAAGGGGAAAGAGATGGGAGAGAAGATTGCATAATGCTTTATCTCCCACACACTTCTCTTTACAATGAAGTTGCCTTTTCAAGTACTTTCATTGTTAGATCTGTGTTTATCTCACAAAAGCATTGAGGGAAGACATTTCTAACAGAAAGAAAGAAATATCTTGAGGGTGGCATACAGTGACAGGCTGTATCCTTACTTCTCATGCCATTCTACCCTTTTCTGAAGCAAAATGAGCCAACCTAAAATGGATTATGCAAAAGATGAAGCTGTTTTTGTTTTAATTTGTGACTCCAGTGTGATCTTTTGTATATAAACCAAGATTAGAAATTCTAAACAAAAGTCAGATAATAAGAGAGCTATCAAAACAACCAAATCATTCAACTGATTTCTCTGGAATATATATTTCAGTTTTCTCTTCCATCCTGCTGGAGAAGTGGAATATAGCAATTCTATATATATTTCAGAAAGAGTCCAATTGAAGTATCCAAATAAAAATGGGATTTTTTTTTCTCACTAGGAAGGAGATATTTTAACTCTCTTTCTGCCAACCAAGTATTCCAAGCTCCACTGCCTCTTTGCCCTCTCAAAATCAGATATTTCTTCCTGGGAATCCATATTACATTCCACCACACCAAACTATTTTTAAATAACTGTCCTTGTGGAATCATTTCTATTACAGAAGAACTCTGGATTTACAAATTACGGAGGGAGGTTATGAATATTTTTTCTTAGATTGGCACTGGGTGCCAGTTTCAACTCACTGAGCAAAAGTCTCTTTGTTGTTAGTCGCAAAGTCGTGTCCTCTACTATCCTCCGTAGTCTATTTAAGCTCACACCAACTGCTTCAGTGACTCCATCCAGCCACCTCATTCTCTGTCGTCCCCTTCTTCTTTTGCCCTCAATCATTCCCAGCATTAGGCTCTTCTCCAGTGAGTCCTTCCTTCTCATTAGGTCATTAGGTCAAAAGTCTCTATTGCCCTGATTTTCCTCAGATTTGGGGTTTGCCCCAAATAAAAGCATGCCCCCCAAAATATACTAATGTCTTCTCCAAAGTGGTGCCATTCCAATGTGTTGTGCTGAGCTCAAATAATCTCTGAATTGGGGAATTTTGGGAGTTGAAGGCCAATATTTATACGGAAGACACCAGACTGGAGCAAGCTGACAGAAAAATAGCCACTGTTATTTTAACTCTGACATATTTGTGATTTAAGAATCTTTGGTTCTGCAGGGAAACTTATACATGGAGAACTTAATGATCTAATTGAAGTTAAGCATGTTTTAACTGTCATTGTTTTCAAGTGGAAGTGTTTAGCACATCAAAGAGATAGTAATATAGTAAATTTTCATCTCACAGGATTTTAGCATTAGCATATTTAGCACACATATATTTAAGCCAAATCCACCCAGAATCTAAGCTCTTTGAAAATATTTAGCTCGTGTCAATGAGAGGATTAATATATATATATTATGCTGGAATATATGAATGATTTCAAAAGCAGAAAATGTTACTATGTTGGTTAATGAGTGAGTAGTACAGAATCTGATATATGGAAACCAACTTAGTATTATAAAGTGAATCATAACATTGAGTTCCTAATGTAATGTAATGGTTCCCATAAAGAAAAGATAATATGTAGAAACTATTTCTTTGAATTCTTTGGATGGAATGTAAGGAACCTAAAATGGCCAGATACAAACTGTCCCTCTATGCTTATTTTGCTGTTTGAAATATTTTCATGATACCTTTGTTCATTTTTTTCTCAGATATCTGAATACTTTAGATATTTAAAAAGATCAAATATGCAATGAGAAAATGATATGATTGTTCTTTCTCTTTTGTAATTGAGCTAATACTAGATTTAATAGTAATGTCACTTCTAATTTTACAGGGACCTACTAATTAAGTTTAAAAAGTAGTTTTCTCATCGTGGGGGTACACTGTTTCTTCTCTGCTCTACAGTTCTCTATCAACTGTTTTTTATGCCTGAACTACCCCAAAAACTCATACTTCTCCAAATGTCAAGAAGAGCAATTAACCTTGAGATGCCCTTTCCTCATTTTAAGTATTCAACTACAGATTTTTCTTTGATACATGCACACACGCAATTTATATTCGTTTTGTTCCTTAAATTATTTTAAAATATCATAAAAATGTGTTAAAGAAAAAGAAAATGGGTCAAAGCACTTGTGCCAAATTATTAATATTTTAGGTGCCTCTATTGTTAAGCCAGATGTTATCAAACTGCTCAGCTGGGTTTATTTAAATTGTCAGTGTAGAAGTGGTAGAACAGCAGAGATTCTGGGTAAGTATTTGTACTTGGCTGTACATTTGACGTGTTTTTTTAATGCTTAAAATCAAAGCCATTCTGATTACCAACAGATTATCAATCAGATTAAACAAGGGCTCTATTTACAGCCTGTGATTGTCATAATTCTTGAGGCTCTTGTAGCAGAAAGAATGGTATAATAATGATAATGTACCAGTGCCATCTACTACTTTTTCTCTAAATTGTATGAGTCTTAACAATTTGGCTAGGACTCATAGTAGATCACAGATTTAGACAATGAATGATGGCTGGCACAGAAGAACAACAAGCTATTAAAGTATGATTTATGGATACGCTTGAATTTGTACACCCAGCATACACACCCAGTTTGCAAATATCTGGGGGGAAAAGTAGAAAATCAGTGTGGTAGATAATATAGATTTTAAAAAAACAACAACAGGTAACTAAATATTGGAGTTCAGTGTAGTGGTTGCTTTCTTTCATTTTTGATAGTGTGCAATTTTAGGAAACCATGTTTATGTGTGTGTATAGGAATTGCATATTTATGTTTTTAAAACAGAATGTTGAAAATGGATTGAAAAAGACAATTTATTCATGTGTAAGAATTAGTGCCGTATGCAAGCATTTATCTGTGCATTTTGTTTTATTTTTGTTACCTGACATGCCAAAATGACACGCCCTGACACGCCCTGAGTCTCCGGAGAGGGGCGGCATATAAATTTAATAAATAAAATTAATTAATTAATTAATTAATCATTCATCATTAAATGTTCTTGATTGACACATAACTCCCTTTCCCCATACTCTCTTCTCTTTTCCATGTTGCCAGTTAGATAAACACCTATGCAGTTCCCAAAATCCAAGTTAAAAACGAATCAAATAGAAAGATAAGTAAACATGACCATAACCTGTTACCAGAGCCACAGAATAAAATCTCAAAGAACCCATTGCAGAGTAAAGAAATCAAAAACATTAGGAACAATTAAAAAACAGAAAGACTAAGGAGAGGACTGTGGGGGCTTTACAAATAGTTTTAGGATGGGAGGAGGAAGATATGGATGGAGAACAGATGCTATGACAACACTTGGATGGAGAACAGGTGCTATGACTTGACAACAAGTCAAATTAAGAATCGAGAATGTCAGAATACAGGATAAAAGAAAATAATATAAAACTGACTTGTTCGATCAGGGATAAGACAAAATGACAAAATACATTACTGGAAAAACTGTAAGGACTTTTTACAGAAAGTAGGAAAAACCATTAACAATTTTTGGATTTGGTGATTGAAAATGGTTGGGATATAGAAAGAAGTGAAGCATAATTTTAAAAGGGCAAGATAAAGGTTGTTTATATTGCTGTGAAAAAGGGTTGGAAGTCACTTCTTTAAATATTGGGTTTTTTAAAATTTCTTTGTTTCTTTTCCCCTGCTTCTCTTCTGTAGTTTTTGCACTTTCTATCTTTTATTTATATTTCTCTTTTATTTATTTTTCTTTCATTTTCATTCATCTTTTATTATTGTTAACATTCTTAATAAAATTCAGTAATAAAAATTACTGAAACAAAAATGGAGAAACTTAACTACTCAAGAGAACCAAAAGTTTAGGCATCTCCAAAGCTTCAGCTGAAACAATAAGCCTCTCTAGGGAGAGCAAAATTGAAAATAGTATCTTTATTTATCCATACAAGTAAGAAGGCAAACCAGTTGAAGTTTCTGGACTGCTCAAAAGTAGTATAATTTTTAATGCACTGCATTATTCTTGGCAAGAGGTTTCCATATTATCTATAAATATTCCTATGCTAATGATTTAATATCCAAAGGTGTTACATATTACCAATTCTGAAATTTGTTTGTTTGTTTATCGTACCTATATAGCTGCCTGTCAGACTGGCCACAACCTAAATCTCTAAATAGAAAGGATTCTTGGCTCCATTTGTTGAGAAAGGTATAGTTTAATTAGAGATCAAGCGTACTGCAGTATTGCATAGCCAGAACTGAGAATTGCGTGCCAAAATCCCTAAATTCTACTCTCCCCACCAACTGTTCCTTGCTGCCCACCCCACTGTAACCAATCAAGCCCATGGAAGTTGTTTTCATAATGGTCAGTCCAAGCATAATTTGGTATGCAGCTCCTTCCTTCTTCCAGCTGGATGACCTTGAGGCAGCATCTCGAGGAGGTACACTTTCTACTTTTGATTCCCCAAGTATCCCCCTCCTCATACCCTCCCCACAGTTAATGGCAGCCTGTCACTGCATAATAGTGAAGCACAGGAAGCATAAGGTGAAAGCTGACAGTTGCCCATCTCACTTACAGTCACTCTGGCCAGCATACATAATAAAAATACACAAAAACCAAATTCATAAAAAGCATAAAATGACAACTTAAAATAAAAAAGATATAAAAATAAAAAAGATAAAACTGGCAGCAAGTATATAGAGTAAGGAACCATCATATAACCAACTAACAAGCTCCACTATATTGTGGGCTCCAGAAGCTTGTTGATACAATGCAGTTAATGTACAGTATAACATAAAAATAATGAGCTTGTTCTCCCCTTTGTATCCTAAACTGTGAAATTAAACATTCTTAGACTTAGGTGGCTGATTGGGATAATTTGACTAGATATTCATGGTCTCCATGAAAAGAAAAATCCAGGAATCCTAACCAAAGTGAGCTTTGCTGCAAGAAAAGAATAATGGGATATAGAAGCTGAATGAAAGGGATAATATTTTATGGAGAGAAATGGGCTCGGCATTGAACTGAGAATGGGCAACTAAGCCTAGAAAATGCTAACTTGCATTTGTGAACAGCAAGAAAAGAAATTTGGATGGCTATTCTAATATAAATCAATAAAAGTTTAAAACAGAGAATGGATTTGTGGAGATGCTTCTGTTGTTATCTATAGCTGTATTTCTGTGTGAGGGTACAGTGAGATGGTCAGGCCAGTAGTCCAGCGGTAAAATCCAGCCGGATCTATCCGGCTCGTGTGAACCAGTAGGGCTGGCGGCAGGAAGCTCCGCCCACCTGCCGGGACGTCATTATGTCCCATTTTTGACCCTCTGCACATGCACAGAAGGCTCTGCGCATGTGCAGAAGAGGTGCACGCTGTCACACTCCCGAACTGGTAGCGAAGATAAGTGCATTTCACCGCTGCAGCAGACCTTGAACAGGAAGTTTGCACAATGTACACTTTTCTGCTTTCATGCCTTATGCCTACACTGCTACAGAAAGGAGGCGAATTATTGGTCTTTACTGATTGAATGTGTGATAATTCGAAGAAGGCAGTTAGTGTATTCCTCCTATCAAATGTGTCTTCCTGCTGGGAAAACATCTACCAATATAAACTAGAACTGATGAGACTGAGTCTTCCCTGATGGCGAAGCTTGTAATCTAGTAGAGGCTGCCTGGTAAAGGAAGACAGGACCTATGGAGAAAAGGGCTGTAAGGGGCAGCAGGAAAACGCTCCAGGTATCAATCAGCCCCATATCCAGCTCTGCTGGAGTTAGTAGTATGATAAATGGCAAAGATCTGCTTCACCACACAAACCTCCCAGTGTTGTCAGCTGCTTTGGGATCTATTTTTGAGTGAACCCTAGGTCTATATTCAGACTCAAACATGAGTTTAATAGGATTTTCTTTTTTTTTATAAGAGCACTGAACCTATGACTAATGAAGCAGAGGTTGATCAGGACAGTGGGTGAGCACCAGGGCCGGATTTTCCTATAGGCTAACTAGGCTTTAGCCTAGGGCCTCAAGATCAAGAGGGGCCTACATTCAAATTGTTAGCAAAATTAAAATTACACTTTCACTATAGGTGAAAGGGCCTCATAAGTGGAATAGCCTAGGGCCTCTTTTCATCTAAATCCGGCCCTGATGAGCACTTTCCCATGTCACTTTACAACTACCACCTTACCTATCGTATCTACAGCTATCCAGGGCTTCTCATTCTCTCTTCAAAGGAAAACCTATGTGTCCCATACATCAAGCTCTCTACTTCCTAATCTTACTAGCCGTTGCTCTTCTTCCTTCTTGCTTACTTGAGGCTTGTGAAAATTCTGCCCTGAATTTGCAGTTTCTAGTTTTCCCTGCTTGCAGAAGTGGCCAATTTGGATGGGGAGGTGAGGTGTGAAATTGCCTTTTTAAATTAGCTATCGTTTATTTCAAAATGTCAGGTGGGTAGAACAGGATGCGCACAAAGGAGACAGCTGAGACAAGAATGCAAGACGAAATCAATGAGGTGGAGAACCCATGTTGCCTGGGTGGATTGTCCCAAGAAAAACAGTGATCTTAAGGCGAACTCTTTTGTTAAATTTGGGAGGATGCATGCTGGACTGAAAAGGCAAGAGGAAAGCTTTTTTCATCCAACTTCTTTCATATCAATATATTTTCTCTTCTCTTGCACACATTTAGGTACCGTGCAAAGTCATACATTAGTTGATCACATGACTAAACTCACTAAATGGCATAATAATTTAGATGGGTGAACTGTTTCTTGGTTTTGCCTGTACAATCTCACCTTCAGCACTTGTGAAGATAACTAGTAAGTTTCCAAGTTCTCTTGAAACTAAAAGCACCTGTTGGAGATGATCAGGCTGAGCCCGAGGGAGGGGTCAAACATGTCATCAATCTTGAGTATGTTCGTGCTCACAAGAGATCTACTGCAGGGGTGGGTTCTACCTACCTTTACTACCGATTCGCAATGGGGCCGCGTGCGTGCTCTTCTGCACATGCCCAGAAGCGTTCTGATGATGTTGGGGTCGGTGGGCGGAGCCTCCCACCAGTTTTACTACCGGTTATATAGAACCGGTCCGAACCGGGGGGCAACCCACCACTGATCTACTGTAAATCCAGCCCTCCTTAAATTCCTTCTATCCTTATCTACCACCAATTTCCTTTGGCTCTAAATAGTTCAGATTAATGTCATGTGCCAGCGAAATTAGGAGATCCAGGCAGTTAAATGGGTATAAAGATTTATTGCAAACATAAGCTTTGTATAAGAATCTGAACTACTAATGGCCAAAGGAAATTGGCAGTAGATAAGGGTAGAAGGAATTCAAGAGGGGGTAGACTTAGATCTCTTGTGGGCACAAAGGGTCTCATGACTGATAATGTGTTTGACCCATCCCTCGGGCTCAGCCTAATCATCTCCTACAGCACCATTGTGATACTGGAAACTGTACAAAGGGAGTGGCCCATGCCAGCCTAAAGTGGCTAATAGGAACTGGCACATCTCCATCCCTGACTATATCATCAGTCACTTCATTGGTGAAGTATGGAAAAATTGTATTGAAAGAAGAAAGACATGACTTTAAACTGGAACAGCTAAGAAAGGCTTGATACTGCTGAAGCTGTAGATGGGGCAGGAGGAGAAGGTATCATGAGCAGAGCCATCCATGTGGAAGGAAGGGGGTGCAAATGGTGAAATGAGTATTGCAGCAACCCTATGCAAGTGATGACCCATTTGTACATACATCATGTTATTATGTGCACTTATGAAAACGGGGAAGCTTTCATTGTAACGGCACAATACTTGTTTCATCATTCTGATAACATTATTAGATTTCTGCAGATGTTTCTAGTCATAAGCCCATGGCGACAAAAAGAAATTTCAAGAATATCTTCATGTGCTCTTAGAGGCATAGGAGGATGAGCCAAGAGAGAGAATATTGGTGGTCTGAATGAAAATAATTAGGTTTCCACAAAGTTTGCTTTATCTTGGTAGACAGCATTTATTGGTCATTACATGGGGGAGGGGGCGTTCTTTGTGAGTGTAAATTGTTAATTGTGTTATCTTTTGAAATTATTTTCAGCCTGTCCTGTAATTTTATTTTCCAGAGTGAGCTGCTCTGAATTTGTTCAATGGTGTCTGTCAGCTAGCATCAATAAAATCTGCCCTCTGCTTTTGCCTAACCATCTTTGTCTTTTTTAGAAAGAGGCTGCTCCTTAAAAACAACTTGGAATTTCTTTTCAGCTGTAAGAATGGAGCAACTCTCACAGTTTTTCCAAGGGGAAAAGGACCATAGGGTTCCATAAAGCATTATACAAATGCCTGATGAATCAGAAGGCTGAATCAATTAGCAAAGTGCAAATGTCTGAGTGTTTGCATTACAAGATCAGTATGAGGCTTTTTAACCCTTAATTCTGTTAGACTCTCCTCACTAATTCTCCAAATTCTCATCAAACTCTTTTCAACTCTCTTAACTTCCCAACATCTCCCAATACTACCTTGACAGCTACATTTGCTTTTTTATTCACCTGTTTAAAGGCCAGGTAGACTATACTAGAGAGTGCTTCAATAGCTATTAGGTAAATACTTGCTTTAGCCAAGAACAGAAAAGGGAGTGAGAAAGAAGCTAAAGATTGCCCCATCTTGATTCTCTTTGGTATAAAATTTCAAGATCCTTTTATTATAACTGGCAACAACAGAGTGTCAGTAGTTTTAATAGTACCAGTTTCTTGAGTTGACCTACCTCAAAAAACTGTACAAGCTGGCGTTTCCCATTTTCAATAGAAAAAAAAACCCATAACAAGTAGAAGGAGCTTTGACATGGTAGTCCTTCTATTGATGAACCAAAGAAAGAAACCACCAGACTTGTTTTTCAATGGACATAAAATAATACTTGTATCAGCGTTCCAGAAAACCCCCCAACTCCAAATAAAAACTCTGAAGCAAGCATTTTTCAAAGTTCTATTTACTAGAATAGGTAAACTGGCGCATCTGGGAAAACCCGAATCTGAGAGGTCCGGGTTTTCCCTCAGTAAATCAAAACCCCAAAAACCATCCCCGCACTCCTCAGTCGATCACATGCTCCAATCACCATCCATCCCATCTCGAGACAGCACTCCGACCACTCCTTCTCCAGATGCAGGATCGGCCTGACCTTGACCGGCAGGAAGAATGCCACAAGAGCCGAGGTTGCGCAGTGGTTAGAATGCAGTACTTCAGCTACTTCAGCTGACTGCTAGTTCAGCAGATCAGCGGATCAAATCTCACCGGCTCAAGGTTGACTCAGCCTTCCATCCTTCTGAGGTGGGTAAAATGAGGACCCAGATTGTTAGGGGGCAATATGCTATTTAGTATACTGTCTTTGGTGTAAGCCGCCCAGAGTCCTCGGAGTGTGGGCGGCATAGAAATATGACTAATAAAAATAAAATAAATAAATAAATTATGTCGAAAGACAATCCCTCTACTAAATCCCCCGTCCTACTTTCCCACACATGAGAAGGTGGCAGCATGGAAACTTCCGGCCTAATATGGCTTCCAAAGCTGACAACTTGTACAATTAGCTAGCTTTGGAGCTCAATATTCCTCTGCTTCTTTAAACATTAATCAATTTTCTCTTTTTAGCCATACAGAGAATCTGTATGTTCAGTATTGCAGCCTTCTGAGTTACTGAACATACTTTGTTTACTCCTGTAAACAAACTTTCTACTGCATCCAAAGTCTTGGCTAGTCTATTTCCACAATCCTCAGAATAGATGCCACACCCCAGGTCAGAGTCAATCAGCTTCCCATTGTCATTGCACTGCCTTGCATTCTCTCTTTCACACATCTGTTCCTACCAGAAGTAATTCATTTTCTTGAGACATGCTTCTTCCTTTCAACTTTTTCATGCACTTGGTACCACACTCTTTTATCCTTTCCCTTAAATGAAATCCTTCAGTCTCTTTGCAAGGCTCCTTTGTACTCAGAGCTCTGTTCCCTACACCCTTCTTCTCTACACAATCCATAGTCTTGAATATTTCACAGGGAGCCATACTAAATGTAAGAAGCGTTTGGAGTGAAGCAAAGACATTTTACCTGAAATAGGCTGAAATTGTTGCTTTCTTCAAACCCAGTGCTTAATCAATATGTACTCTGCAACTTTCAGGAATCTCGTCTACTATATATCTATGGAGATTCTCAGTCATCCAAGTCATGGTTGTCCCAAAGGTGCTTTTTCAAAAGGCAACTGGACTTTCTTTGTTCTTGCTTGAAGACATTTTGCTTTTCATCCAAGAGAAGCTAAACATCTTCAAGGAACAACAAAGAAAGTTCAGTTGTGAAAAAGAACGTTTAGGACTCTTTTACTATATTTGTAAATACAAGTTATATTACAAAAGAACCAGAAGCATCCCATGCTCTCTCACATTCAAAGAAAGAAATCTAAATACTGCAGCTCTACCAAAATATTTAGCAGCATCTTGGAAAGGATAAAAAGGACTTATAACAATACCTCCAGAACAATTTCACTTGGACAATGCTTCCAGTTGACTCTTATTGCTCTAGGTGCAGGAGATGAGCTACTACAGGTAGTCCTTGACTACAATGGAACCCAGAATTTTGGTCGTGAGTCATTGTGATCATAAGTCAAGACATCATGTAACAAAATTTGATTTTACAACTGTTTTTTTTACAAAGGTTGTGATACAAATCACCATGATTCTAAAGCAAATCATATGGTTGTTAAGCGAATCCCATGGTTATTACGTGAATTTATTCTTCTAAATAGGCATGTTTGCCAGAAACTATCCAAAAATGCCAAAAGCCATAAAAAGCAGTTGCAAATTATGGTCACATCATTGCCGTGTGCTGCATGTAGTCATAATTGCAAGCTTGTTGCCAAACACCTGAAATTCAATCATGTGACCATGAGGTGTGGCAGTCATAACTTCGAGGACTGGCTGTAAGTAGGTTTCTAAAAGTCCGTCATAACTTTGAACAGTCATTAATCAACCGACTGTAATTTGAGGACTAGCTATACCACAGTAAGTTCATGAAAAGAAGCTATGATTTGCAACAAATGTCTGAGGCTGTTAAAAATACCATATAGAGTTGAGACAAGATAATCCAGTTTACTCCACAGAGCTGTTGAGTAATGTCTATCTATTTTTTTTTTTTTACTCCATTCTTACCAGAATCATTCCCTGAGGACATCCACAACCAGAATGTGGTCATATCCATCTCCCGGTGACAGAATTTAAATTAACTTCCCTAACTATAACAATATATTGATTTAAAAATGTGCAGATTACAAGGAAACAAAGCACATGCTCATAATGAAAAATAAACAGTTAAATTTAGTACCCGAATTAAAAAAAAAACAAAAAACCAAGGGTTAGTGATATCAAACAAAGTGTTGCTGACTACTTTCACATATAAGGTACAAGTCTGCATAAAATGTTAAACAGAGAAATTTGTAAATGTCTAGTTTTAAGTATTTGTAATTCTAGCAGCCACGATTTTTTAATACTAAATGAATACTGTAATCCTGTTCAGGATTTCTTTTTTGATACATGAAGCAAAATATGCTGTTACTGAACTGTAATTTGGGTGAGGGTTTTAGTCTTCATATTAGCATCAATATTCTCTTTTCAGAGCAGTGTGAAACTTTATGTCTCTTTTAACTTCCTGTATTATAGTAATTTATAAAATGCATGTCATGTCATTTCAGGGAAGGCAGCATGATTTTATATTAAAAATGAGATTAGAAAAAAGGATGCTAATTTAAAAAGTATCTGGGTAGAGAATTGTACAAGAGACACATCTTCAAAGGATATTTGTCAGAACAACAAAATAATTTAAGAAATAAGGATATTTGGTATAGTTTAATACATAATGAACTCAGATCCTGAAGTAAATTATCCAACAAATTATATTGGAAAGGGTTCAGTGAACATTTTTAAATGTGGTTTCAAAGTTATACTTGATTGGCAGTAACGTAGGGCTGTCAAAAAAGAAAGAAAATGGGAGGGGGGAATTAAAAGATTTATTTTTAAAACAAGGTATATATACTTACTATGGTGTTTCATTTTCAGGGCAAGCAACTTTATACAGAACACAGAAAAAGAATTAAAAATGCTAAATCAAAGGAATTAAAGATCTGGGATTAAAAAATATAAAAGGAAACAGCTAACTGGTTTTATTGTAATTAACAATCTATTTATCCCTGCAAATCATTGTTGCGTCTACCCTATTACCATTTTATACATCTCATAAAATTCAATACAACCATAACTTCAACCCATTTACTTTCTTCATATATTGGCTATACAGTTCATCCTCATTCACCTACATTCATTCAGCGCCTATTCATTTGTGATCTTTCGTTTTGTTGCTTTATCCACACACTCTTTTTAAGTAATCTCATTTCCAAGGCATTCATTTTATTTTGTTTGACATATCCAAATCTCAACTCCAGAAACAAAATTTTAATTGCCGCCTCTTGTTCTCTTGTTCCCTTTTAAGGGTCTTCTCCCCTATGCTCACTTAATTTATTACCGTAATCCCCTAAAAACCTTTATTCACTCTTTCTATCTTTTCTTTTGTACAGGCGAATAATCATGCCCTGTTCCCAATCATCAGGCAATCATTGCACAAATACTAAACAAGTAGTATAGACATTCCACCTGCAAACCACATCCATATTTTAACATATTTTTATAGCCCTGCTATTTTTTAAAACTATAATAGCATTTGCAACTTTCTTTCCATAGCACATTTTCTGAACAGTAACATGATAGCATTGGACAATAAAATAGATAGCAATGATATTATCATTTCTAAACAAATATCTAAGATATCCTTTCCAATATTCCTTCATGTCTGTTTCATTAAAAAAATTTTTTTTAAAATTTTGTTCAGACTGCTGAAAGTTAGCCCTCATTACCCACTTCTAAAAAACAATAATTTTATTTTCATCAACTTCATTCATTTTTATGCTTCTTTTAACATTAATTTAACTTCTTTAATCTTAATGCTTGTGGCCCTCTTTGATTACATTCTTTGTGACCATCTTTTTTCTATATACAGGTTTAACCAATATTTTTATGTTCTCATTTTTGCAACAATAAATTTTGTATATGATTATCCATAGCCTTTTTTATTTCCTCATTGTACCAAGGATACTAGTCGTATTTTCCATTTGTGTAATTACCTACTTCTACAGCAATCCATTGTACTACTTTTCCAGCAGTTTTCACATGTTCTTATATCTGTTTCTGTTGGGATATGGAACTATCCTTTAATACATCTTTGTGTCTTCACTTCCTACAGTCGTTCTATTTTCATCCTTGTCTATTTTTCCCAAGATCCTGAAACTTAAAACAAAATTTGTTCCATGTCATATACTCTTCTCTCTTAGCCCTAATCCATATATGCTTCAATGAGCTTTTTTCAATATTTCATCATAAACAGCCATATCAATCATGCTTATTTCAATTCTTATGTATACATCTATAGTCATACTTAAGCAGATACTTTTTTAAAGTGAATTCCTTTATTTAATCCATGCTCTTTACCATTTACTCTTACTGTAGATATTGACTTCCATCTCCTATCATAGCTTTGGTCAATCAAGGTGTTTGCATGACACAAACCTTTTCAGTGATAGAGAAGCGTATAGGTCCGTGATGGCGAACCTATGGCACGCATGCCACAGGTGGCACGTGGAGCCATATCTGTGGGTATACAAGATATCTGTGGGCACACCTAGCTCAGCTCCAGCCCGCATTATGCGCTGGCCAGCTGACTTTTGGACCTTTCTGGAAGTCAGGAAATGGGCCGTTTCTGGCCTCCAGAAGGTCTCCGGGGGAGTGGGGAAGGCCATTTTTGCCCTCCCCAGGCTCCTAGAAAGCCTCTGGAGCCTGGGGAGGGCAAAAAATGGGCCTACCGGGCCCACTGGACCATCAAGTGCCAAAAGCGGGGTCGCACAGGCGGGTCGCGTGTGCATGCACGGGAGCGGGGCGCATTTAATTATGGGTGTGGGCACATGCGCGCTCGACCCCCCCATGCTCCCCCCTGCTTTTGGCACTTGATGGCAAAAAGGTTAGCCATCATTGGTATAGGTTAACAGCCTAGGTGGTAGCCATACTATGAGCAGAAGCTCTGCTGAGGGCAAAGACAGAATTGGTCTGGTCAGATTTGGTAAGAAAATTTGTTTAAACTTTCATATAAGAAAACTAAAGTAGCACTTTGTCTTCAAAGAATATTAGTTTTGTTCTTTTCAGATGGAATTATACATTTTTTTAAAAAATGGAATCTGGAACAAGAGAAGGGTCATGCACCAAACTTCTTGTGTTTTGAGATAATTGTTACATTCTCCTATATATTAATAGGCTACATGTCAACAGTCTTGATTTATTTGGTGACTTATTTTCTTAGAACTAATAATCATATTGATATGTGCATATAATAATACTGTATGCCAAGCTGCAGCCTATCGTCATGCATTTAATATGATTGTCTTATTTACACATATTGAAATGCTATTTGGGATATGTAATAATATATTTTGTTTTGGAGAAGGAATTTTCTAGCTGGTATAAATACATTCAATTCCTTAATTAATTGCTAAATTATTTTGCTTATCAAATTGGAAAAAAATGTATTCAGCCAATCAAATTTTTAACCTTTGTGTCCTATTTTCTTGTAGTTAGTCAATGAAATCTGATAGCCTTCATGTCAGGTTATCTTATCAGTTCTGTAAATCTTTCCATAATGCAATGCGGTATTGGTAAAGCAAGCCAGGGGAAAAAAGTTTAAGAAAGCAGATCAATGAAACACAATGTGCAAATGATGTCGCTAGATATAGAAATATATTCTATGGTAACTCAAGAGATGGGGACGAGAAGTGCACATTTGCTGGTCAAACATGTAAAAAGGGCTGTCAATCTAGAAGATATATTCCCAGTTTCTGTTATGAAATGTAGTGAGGTAGTAGGACCCCCCAAGAGGAAGGGGCTACATTTCAGAGGAATAAGGGATAATTCAGCCCAGTTATTATGTGTGAGAGAAAGATGGCGAAGACAACTCCCTAATACCATAGTTCACAGAGTATATTGTGGATGCAGATAGTTCTGTCTTGTAAGTTTTTTTCTATAGGTGTGAAACAATAAAGAACTCAGTTTGAAAGAATTGCCATGTATCATTCATTCTTGGCTTGGAGCCTGACAGCTGCATTCTACACAGCCAATGTGAAAGGCAGAATCAACTACAGTTACTGTCTTTTAACTGGTAGAACATTTTCTGTTTTTTAGTACTTTGATCCCATGCTATCCTTTTACTCTTAGTTATTGAGTGTGACATGATTTGGTCAGAAAGAAAATTGATCTGAGAGTTTGACGTATCTTTTATCTAAATAAAGTAATAATTCATTCCTTTTCTATTCTCTTTACTTTTTACTTTCTGCACTTTTATCTTACTTTTTTCCTGGCTTTCCCTTTTTAAAAAATTGTTTATCTTCTTGCTTCTTTATCTTCTATTGTTTTTTGTAATTCAATAAAGTTATATACAAAAGAAATAAAATTGAACTGCATTGTCAGATTATAAATGTTTCAATTTAATTTACCCTTCTACAGACAGAAAATTTTCTACTTAAGAGAATGCAAATTGCACAAGAAAAATAATATATAGATGAAAGGCAGCTTTGTGCTCAGGGTGATTCTTTGGCCTGAAGTGTCAAGAAAATGACAGGCATACAGTATCCTGTCACTATTTTTGTGTCATAGTCCAGGTAACATGTTGCAGAGTTTAAGATGAATGACTGAGAAGGGTTTGAAACTCATGTTCTTAAAGAGAGGAACTGTCATTTGGTTCAGGTTGTGTACAATAGCGTGCATACACAAGGTATTATTTGAAATGCAAATATCCAATTCACAGTATTTTATTAGAATTGTCTTCTTACAGTTAAAGTGAATATGCTGTTAAGTGGCACTGAAATTCTGCTTTTAAAAAAACCAATAACTCTCAAGGAATCCAAATTTAGTGCATATTTAGAAGACAGCATGGGGTTTGGTAACTTGTTCACTCTCTGCCATTGCCCTAGCTCTCAGTTTTTGGCTTTCATTTCATTGCTAGTATTTGTTTTGTTAGGGATATTTCCACAGGTATCAATAGAAATTTCCTCCTTGGGCAGGGAACAGCTTAGTCTAGTGTGGAGGGCAATTTAGACTTCCAAAGACAAACGTAATTTCCACATCTTCCAACTTAATAGAGTAACAGAGTTGGAAGAAACCTTGAAACCTTCCAATCCAACCCCCTGTTTAAGCAGGAAACCTAACCATTATCTCTTCTTAAAAACCTCCACTATTAGAGCACCTACAACTTTTGGAGGCAAGTCATTCCACTGATTAATTGTTGTGTCAGGAAACTTCTCCTTAGGTTCTCCTAGATTGGTTCCTTGATTAGTTTTCATTCATTGCTTCTTGTCCTACTTTCAGGTGCTTTGGAGGGTAGGTTGACTCCCTCTTCTTTGTGACAATTCCTTAGATCAGGGCTGTCAAACTTGTGGCCCAAGGGCCAGACGTGTCACATGCTGGCCATGCCCACGCCCAGTTTAGCGAAGGGGAAAAAAGTTGTGATATGTCACATGATGCCACCGTGACGATGTGAGTTTGACACCCCTGCCTTAGATATTGGAACAGTGCTATCATGTCACCCCAGTCCTTCTTTTCATTAAACTAGACAAAACTTAATTCCTGCAACCTTTTTCATATGTTTTAGCCTCCAGTCCCCTAATCATCTTTGTTGCTCTTCTCTGCACTCTTTCTAGAGTTCCAACAACTTTTTAATATCATGGTGATATTCCAAATGTGATCTTACAATATCTTCTTGTGTCATCCAACCATAATTGTGCCAGCATAACAATAATGAGGACCAATTTTATATTACTTCAGTGATTACTGGTCGAAGTAATTAAGATGCTATAAGTCACTTGTATGGAAGTTTTCTTATTTTAGAAACCTCTTTTCCTTCCATGAAGAATTCCAATCTGGATCTCCCAAAAGCATTCCATAAATGATATGAAAGCTTGTAAAAGCCAATTGTATGATTAATCCTATGTTCAATTTGCCCTCCCTATAAGCAATATTGTCCTATTTTCATTCTAGTATACTAACTACACTAGATTTAGAATATGGATAATACCTGTATTTTTGTGTAATTCAGTTAAATTCCTCCCAACTGCAATTGGTAAATCAAAGATTTTTTTCCTCATTCAGGATTTAGTTTCTGACAGTATTTAAATTTACAGTTCTTAACATTTTCTACAGAAAAGATCCTCTACAGTGAAAAGAAATGAACAACTACTGGATAATCATTTTGTACTGTATCCTCTTGTGCTAGTAGAAAAGAGAAACTAACAGGTGGCACATTGTAAATCAAAGCTTGTTTTAACAGATTATACTGCTATTGGCTGTTGGCTTGGTTGCATGCTGCTGATCAATTTCTAGCTATGTACCAGTGATATTACACAGTAGCAATACACATGCTATACAGTACGGATGTCCATAGGTAGTAGCATTCTTCCACCACCTCAGGGGGTCTATTGTTTCATATGAAAAAGGGAGTGGGGCAATGTGGGAAGATATGCTCATATTCTGATGAGCAAGCATTCCCTACAACTCTATAGACCTGATAGCCCTTGGCCTAAGAGAGTATACTGGCTGAGATTGTTGCTATCCTCAACCATTTAATTGTTTTACTATAGCAACCTGATTAATTATATGAATCTTGCTGTGAGCTGTCCAGAGTTACTATATGTAAGATGGGCAGCTACAAACACACATAATTTAAATAAAATAAATAAATAAATTTTTCTATTGCTGGGGAAATGGGATTATTCCACAAAAAGATAAAACTATATGGGATTTCATTAAACAATATTTAGAATAGGATCTATTTTTTTTAATTTCCAAGCTAGTTTTATCACTGTGAGACTTATTTCTGTACAGATTGTAGACCTTTTTAGGCATGTATTCCCATGAACACAGTTTGCCTGCACAGTTATAGTGTCTTGCACAAATGCACTATTTTAAATAGCTGGACAGCTAGGCAATCTGGAGCCAGGTTTATGAGCTCATCTTGGTATACAGTGTGATCTCAGTGGGTCTTTCGGACTGTCATCTTAATGCATCACGTCAGCCACTTCATAGAATTAGGCTTAAGTAGGATTCATTCATCATGCTGAACTGGAATATACCAGTCCAGGCTCAGTAAATGGGCAGGTTCACCATAGGAACAGTGGTCTTGAATGATGGTCTTTTGATGCTGGTTGCTGAAAGTCCCCAACGGGAAAGTGGCTTAAGAATAGAGCCACTGGCAATGTAAAGATGTAAGGACAATTCTATTACTGCACAAGCTTTGTTCCATGAAATGTTATTCTGTATTACTAATTGGTCTTCCAGGCTCACCGATTTCTCTTCATTAGCCTAAGACAGGTACACCTCTGTCACACTGCAGTAGGTAGGTTGTGCCACTGAGGTGGGGAAGCTGATGTAATCCAGCTGTTTTGAAGTCTAACTCCCACAGACCCTTGCTAAGGATAATGATTAGTACTGATGGGAGCCTGTTGAAGGACATTACTTTGGCACAAATCAACCCTAATCCACTGCCCTGACCAGCAGTGTGGGCATTTTTAAAACCCCTGCTTCACTGCCATTCGATAGCACTTTTAACTCTGCATGTTTGGCAGTTAAGGAATGTGATAGATTTACAGAATTGGAAGGGACCTTATAGGTCATCTAGTCCAACCCCCTGCTCAAGCAGGAGACCCTATACTATTTCTGACAAGTGGCCTTCCAGTCTCTTCTTGAGAGCCTCCAGTGATGAAGCACTCACAACTTCTGAAGGCAAGCTGTTCCATTGGTTGATTGTTCTCAATTTCTCCTTATTTCTAGGTTAAATCTCTCCTTGATCAGTTTCCATCCATTGTTTTGTCTGGCCTTTGAGGTGATTTGGAAAATACGTTGCCCCCCCCCCCCCCTTCTCTGTGGCAATCCCTCAAATATTGAACTAGCCATGCCCAGTTCTTGTAACCGGTCTTCATATGTTTTAGCCTCCATACTTAATTGTCCCGCTTCATCAAGTCCGGCCCCGCCGTTATACGGAAAGACCGATATACTGCGTCCACTTGAATTATCCGTTCCCTCCCTTCCCTCAGCCCCGTTTCTCGGCTTCCCCTCTTCCCCGTCCTCCTCCTTCGCTTTCCCGCTGTTTTCTCCAAGCAGCCAAGAGAGAATGGGCTTGCCCGGCCGTCGCAGTCTCCCACGCCTGCGATGCCAGATCTCGCCTCCCGCCCGGCCGAGAGACCCTGCTTTCCTTGGCAAAGCGCTTCATCACTGCAGCGCAGGGGACGCGCGCGACGCCGGGGGATCCGCGCAGCTACTATCCCGCCCCTCCTCAGCCTCGGTCACGCCGCGAGGCTCCTCCTCAAGGAGGAGAAGACGGAGGAAGAGGGGGGAAAAGTCCAATCTGCAGCTACCTCGAGCAAGCCGCAGCGCTATTACGCAGGGCACCGAGTGGTTGGAAAAGAGGCAGAAACAGCAGCCAGGGCTGCGCTTCCAAGCGGGTAAGCGGGGTTCCCGCACGCAACGCCGCCTCTGCCGCGTGGAACTTTGGAGAGAGTTGTCCTCTCCCTCACCTATCAGATTTGGAAACGGGGCTCTCTTCGCACTTTTCCCGAAGGTCCTTTAAGGCGGGAGAGGTGCTGCTTGAACGGCGGCAGTCACGCTCGTGCGATTTTCTTAGGCGCAGAAGTTTGGGCGAGTTCCGCGGGACTTTGGGGAGAGTGAAGTGGCGTGGGGTTTGCGGTCGTACTGCAGTCTTGTCCGAGGCGCCTCTGTTTCCTTTGCGGGCGCAACCCTTTTGGGAGGGGGGAATTCTGTTTCTAGGGGGAAATCACAGCTTGTTGGCGGGGTCGTCGAAGTCTTGCCTTCTCTTTTGCATATCAAATCCCCCCCCCTCAACTTGGGGAAAGGGGCAAAGAGAACTTTTTAGGGAGGGTAAACGGATGGCAATGGGGGGCAGAAAGGCGAGGTGAAAAGCTGCGGACGAGAGCGGCGGCGGCGGCGAAGGAAGCGCAAAACATGTCGGGTGGCTGGCGGCAACCCGGCCGGGTTTGCCGCGTGCTGGACGAGGAAAGCCTTGAGGCTTTGCAAAGTGCTTGAACGCGCGCGCGCACACAAACTCTCTCTCTCACCCACGCGACCTTACCGCCGGCTTCTCTTTCGGTAGGATGAATCTGCAAGATTCGTCCTCTCTTTCTCTCTCGCTCTCGCAAGCTTGCAAAGTTGTTGGCTTGCGCGCTTCATCTTGCAATCGGACTGGGGACGTGGTGCATTTCTTCCTTTAGTCGCCGAATACTTTTGACGCACAACTGAGAGGCGACTTAGTCGTGCGCGGCTGCCTCCTGCGCCTTTCCCCAAGCCTCCCTCCTTTCCCGTTACTTGGCGTGTGGAGCTGCAGCGGCAATAAAGGGGGAGAGATCTCGAGAAGGTGGCGTGGATTTGTGGGGTGGGGGATGAAGAAGAAGGGGGTTATCTGAGGCAGAGGCCGGTTATTCTTGGGGAGGGCTCAGGGGAGCAGACGGGTGGCGCCTTGGAACTCACAGGCACGTGCGATGCCGCGTAGCCACTACAGGGAATCCTGCTCCTTCCCCCGTGCGCCCGGGGAGCGTGAAATTAATCCCTGCAAACTGACGAGGAGTGGGGATGGGTGGGCTCACTCGGGGTTGCCACTTTGACGTGTAAGCGAAAAGCGGGCGGGGAAGGGAGGATCGACGAGCAGGACGGGAGTTCCCACGCAGCTACATACAGCTGAGGTACTTGGCTTTAAGTTTCGGTGATCGGTAGGACCCGGTGTAATTCTTTTCCGCATAGAATTTTGTGGTGATGCTACATCGGAATTTCAAGCGCAAGAATCCACATTGGATCCCCCCACTCTCTTCTAGGGAGATTCCACTTTTTTTGTGCCTCCCCCCCCTCCAAGAAATTAATGGTGTTTCTAGAAAGGACAGAACATTAAGAGGAATCTCCATCAAGCGTGCGATGCCTACCTTTTCTCGCCTGAATAGCACTGCAGTGCAGGGAGCTGACATGATCCAGTGTGTCCTTGTTTAGAGAAAGGCTGTCAAAACATCACAACCCATATCGGGGGTGTTGTTCACTGGAAAGGAACCGACACGCTTTTCTTTTTTAAAATAAACTGATATTTTAACCTAAATTAAAAAACAATATTACTGGAAAAAGTATGTTTCTTTCTGTAGAATCATTGGGAAAAAATGAATATGTGGTGATGTGTCCTAACATCTGCCTGCATAAAAAGCAGATCAGCATTTGTGTGTTTCATGAACAACAGTATTTAACTTGGAAAGGAATTGCTAAGCATTTAAATGATTATGTGTGACCATAAGAATGTTACAATAAAAAGGAAACTGAACAGCAAAAATATTGCAAGTTTACTTCATTGATAAATGTCAAGAGTGCAGACAAATTATGTGGAAAAGGGAAGCAAAAAATTAAATGCTACAGTTCAAGTCTCTACATCTTTATTAATTTAGGCTATACCGGAAATTACTGCGCAGAAAGCTGCATTTAATTTTGTACTATTCCTGAATAAGTATTTATATCATTGCTGCTAATAGAGCTAATGTTGAATATCCAGAAGTATGTACAGTACAAGATATTCGACAGCATCAGCTTTATATTTTTTTCCCAGGAAAAATTCCTAGATTTTCATTAAACATTTTGCTCTTTTTATATTTCAAAATCTCTTTTTTTACAAGAAATTTATATGAATGTGATTTCTCCATTAATTTGGACACATGAAAGAATAAAAACAGCCAGAAAGACTTTAGCTGCATTTTGGTGTATATTACACACATAACAAATAGTGTGTGATAACAATGATGGGTATTTTGTTAAATGTATCCTATTTCTCCATATAAGTGTGGGGATTATAATAGGATATTTAAAAATAAACATTAGCTGAAGCTAATGTCCAAAAGACAGAATAGGAGGCTATTTTTGTAAGCAAAGCCTAGTACGCATGAGAAGGTAGTCAAGCTAGAAGCATAGGGGAACATGATAAATTGACATAATGAAGGACAAAATAATGCTGCTGCATAATTTTAAGGCTGGGTGAAAAATTAAAATGATATTAAACTGTTGCAGTGTTATCTTTTTATCCTATACAAATCTTAATTGAAAACAATCTGACTGATTTTATTAAAACTGACTTCCAAGTAAATCCTGCAAGATTTTTATAACCTTGTTACCTAGGTTGATCCTAAGCTTGCAAATCTTAATGGAAAATCCCATTCAATATAATTAAGTTTGCTGTCATTGACTATAAATAGCAGGAGATCCATATAAATCTATTTATCAAAATCAGAATGTTGGCGCTTATTTAATCAAACACGTTTATTAGATTAAATAAATTTGCAAATAGGAAGGAGAGTTTTCAGCTATGCAGGCTTTGTTGTGTCACCGATAGCATTTAACATCCTAGAATAGATCAGGAGTTGGTAACTAATTTAATTTGAGTTTTACTAAGTAACAGTATGTAGCTTTAAAAGGCTGAGTAAAAATGTTTATGGTACAAAATGAAGTATGTATTAAATAATAAAGTATAAATAAATAATAATATAATAAATGTATTACATGAAATATGTATTAAAATATTATGCTCAAGGATATTCCAGCTTGTATTTCCTTTTAAGATAAAAATACATTTAAAAAAATCTGTTTTAGAATGCAAGATTAAATATGGGAGCAAACATTAATAATGTACTTCATAAAATGTATACCTATCAGTAAAAAATCATATTTTTTTTGCAATTGCTGCACATAATTTTTAATTTTACGCATTGCAACCCAGCATTTATAAGCACTAGGCAACCAAATGTGTATTTTGTGAAGGATATCAAATAAGCAACCTTCTTTTATAAAAGTACAGTATGCTCTTTGATGAACCATTAAGTCTTTTAATAGATATTTTTGATGAGTAAATTAGATAAGTAAATTAGTAGAGATTATTAAAAATCTCTCTTTTTAACTCCAGTATGACTATTCATTTTAACAAAAAGGAATTTTCCAGAATATCTTAACTGTTGTGATATAAAGAAAGATTGCAAATTATTTGTAGGATATTCTACTCAGGAGAAAACTGATATTTGAAAGGTAGGAAAACTATGAGTTTGGAGAACTTAAGGATGAAGTAGCTGTATTTAAATTATATATTGTATGTGCTAGATATTTTAAACTGGGAAGAATGTAAATCTAATATATGTTAACTGTGCAAACAGTAAACCTGGTATTCACGTCAGAATCAGGAATTCTGGTGTGAAATTCCATTGCCCCATTCTAAGGTTACACAGAAAAAATAAGACCAAAAGAAAACAGCGCCATGTTGGTCTGTGAAGTTCTTTTTCATTTCTGAAGTAGAAAGTAGATGAATAAAAGGCCTGTCTCGTGCCCTTGCAACCTATGCAGAAATATCTAGAATACAGTTCTGCATGAGTATTCAGAGTAGATAAATAAAACAAATTCTTTGAAAGTATCAAAAAAAATCAGCTGAAGTAAGACCTACCAAATAGTAACTAGAGGGCCTTGTATCCTACATCTCTAAAGGTGGATCTTCCAAATAAAATTAATTTGTCTTTACATTTTATGCTGAAATAACAAAGACTTGCACTAGGGGAATAGTTGCCCGTTTTCTAACCTTTGGAAGGTTTATAAAAGGAGGGGGACACTGGATTTTTTGGGGGGATTGGGATAATATTGTCCTTCAAAGAAAAGTTTATTGTATTTATTTATTTATTTATTTATTTATTTATTTATTTATTTATTTATTGCAGTATAAAGTGGAAAACGAGGTATCTGAGGAAGCTGAATCTAATACATTTATTGTTAAAATGTACATTGATTTGAGAGTGTTGTCAATTGAAGAAACTCAGGTTTCAAATAATAATAAAAATATCCTGGATTTATCTGAATGCTGTGGAAAAAATTTGCTCATGCACTATATGTTTCTATGTATGCATTTTAATACTGACATTTTTCTTGTTTCATTAATCCATTCAATAGATCTTCTATGGCATTATTGCTAACATTGAATTTGAATTTTAGGAATAAGAAAATACTCCCCCCCCTTTTTTTTTACTAACACTCCAAACACAGATTTAAATGATGTATTAACGTTCATAATAGATGGCACAAACTTAATAAAATAGCAATGTCTTCTGATTTTACAAAAAAGAAAAATAGTCTTGCAGTTACTAGTTTGATAGAATTTCCTGGGTATAATTGAACAGGCTAAACTAGAAAAGAGTAGTGAGAAGAAATCTATCATTTTGCATGCTGGTTGTGAAAATAATTTCAAGAAGGAAGAGAAATTACTCTTCAGAGAAAACCAGCAGAAATCACTATTGATTAAATAAAAATAAAATGTTTAGGAAATCAAGGCTAATTGTGTAAAATATGATTGCCTGAAGGTATAAAACATCAGTTGATAATTAAAGTTACTACATTACCAAAATAATTAGTCCCCTGCTTCAAGTGCTAATTAACCTTAACCCCATATCCTTGCAGCATTGGGTAATTCATTGATTGGGTTTATATATCACATTAAACCATAGTTTAACCAGATTTATAGAATAAATTAGATGGCTGAATTTGAGAATGGTTGAAGTAATAACTAATGATTTATAAACCATAGCATCTGAGTTCATACAACTTACTAAGGCAAAATCAATTAAGTAACTATGACATTAGATTTTTGTGTGAACTAAAATATCAATTCAGAGTAGAGGGAAGTGACACTCTTATTAGAACAAGGAAGAAAAGTTAACACTACAGCTATTGTAAATGCATTTTTGGATTAGTGATTACAGCAATAAGAAAATAAGTCATTGCAAGCTCATTTTATTTTATTTGGTTTTGGCGTTTGGTCTTTGGCGTTTTTCTCCTTTGTTGTTAAGATGTCCATGAACTATTGGTGGATTGGTTAAGATACATGCAAAGATCAACCAATCGGCCAACTTGGAAATCAATGTAAAAATTGAGGGGCTTGAAATAGGATTAGCAAAAAGGAGAGAACAAAATTTGGAATGGGACAGATAGGCTTGAAAGAGCAGGGAGGGAGTATCAAGAAAAGAAAACATGGAGTAGGGAAGGAAAACTGGAGAAAGGATGGATAGAAAGATTGTTGACAGGGAGAAAGAGCAAAAACAGCAAGCAGCAATTAGGAGCAAAGTTGTGCTGGGTTTGCAAAGCCTCTTATTATTTTCTTGGGCTGGTTTACAGTTCTAGGTAGTCCACAGGCCTCCTAAGAATGGGCAAATATAGGAAAAATCTGAAACTCCCATCCTCCTTCAGTACAAGAAGTGCTCTTCATAATCTCTTAGCTGACTGATCAAAATAGTTGATTCATCTGGTGAGGAGAAATATCTAGGAATAATTGTTGAGGCTCAGGTCACATGGCAAATGGCAAATGTGTTGGAGGAAGTAGCAAGCAGGGCCATATCTAAATTGAGCACTCATGGTTTATCTTCTCATATATAAGGTTGACCAGAAAGGGCAGATCTGTCTAGCCAGGGTTTGAATTGATTACTTTTTTTTTTTTTAATTTGATTTATATGCCGCCCTTCTCCGGAGACTCAGGGCGGCTTACAATGCGTTAAGCAATAGCCTTCATTCTTTTGTATATTTTATACAAAGTCAGCTTATTGCCCCCACAAACTGGGTCCTCATTTCACCTACCTTAGAAAGGATGGAAGGCTGAATCAACCTTGAGCCTTGGAGAGATTCGAACCAGCAGAAATTGCAGGCAGCTGTGTTAATAACAGGGTACATTAAACCACTGTACCATCAAGGCTCTTTAGATTACTTAGAGAGATAGACTGGAAACCGGATGTAGTTAGAGTAAAGTAGCACATTTGGTCTTAGTAAATTAATACCTGTGATTTAAAATCAGACTGTGTTCTGTCAGGAGATAACTTTGAGTAATGTCTGTTCTAAGCACCTACTATACATTGACATTAGAAAATACTTCACAATAACAGATGCAGAATCATTTAGCTCCACTGACTTTCCAGAGGTAGATTTGAGAAGAATTTCTGGTGGAATTTTGTGGAAATTATACTGTTGGAATTGGGTTTTAGCTGTATGTTTGTATGTTAGCTGTATGTTTGGTGGAAGACATTGGGGGTCATATTCAAATAATGTTGAATTGAAAAGAAATTTTGAGGTTTCCTTTGACTATTTATTTCAGCATCACTGTTTAAAGTTTTTTTTGTTTACTTAAGTAATGTTTTTCTCAGTTCAGATATAACGAGAAAATAGAATTAAAAATAGCAAGAAAATGTATTCACATATTTAAATAATAATTTAGTATTAAATCTAAACAAGACTATTGTTTGACTAAACTGAATTATATGCAGTACTGTGCAAAAGTCTTAGATCACCATTAGATTTGTTGTCTATAATAACCATGTCTTAATATCCTTAATAGAATACAACCAGAAAATACAGGAAATATGTATGCAGTATTCAAAAAGAGGAAAACACAGCTTTTATAGACCATGAAGTGCAACCTCCCACACACTTGAGCAACAGCATAAACCATAAACCTAAATGGAATGGAACCCTAAGTACAGTCATTGCTAACACCTGTATGTGTTCTACTGTGATGCCAAAATGACTCTGTGCAAAAAGGTCTATTACACCAGGTTTGTGCAAGACATGCTTGACCGTTTATTAGCAAACTTCCAATGTAATTCATTGGAATCTTGCTAATAAAAATCTGAAGAGATGTTCCTCAGAATTTCTTTGTTGAGAGACTGGAGGATCTCCACAAGGACCTGACTCAGCATCTGGCAGTTTCGTCGGGATTCCAGGTTGACCCTTCTACAGTCAGATGAAACTTAATCAAGAAGGTCTTTGTCAAGAAACCACTTTTGCAGGAGGGGTACAGCATGAAAAGGCTAAGATATGGTCTGAGGATCAGTGAGAAAGGATATTATGAAGTGATGAATCCTAATTTGAAATTTTTGGGTCAAATAGTTGACAATATGTGAGAAGAAAAAATGGAGATAGATGGACGAATGAGAGCCTGTGGCCTTCAGTCAAGCATGGGGAAATGGGCTATATTTCTGCCAGTGGTGTTGGCGATATTGCCCATATTGATGGGATGCTGAAAAGTACAGACAGGTCTTGCCATTCCTTCTGGAAGGCACCTGATTTGGATTGGGTTTATTTTTCAGCGTGATAACGATCCCAAGTTTACTGCTACTGCAGTGAAATCATTTTTAGTGAGGAAAACAGCTGATAAAGCACTGAAAGTCATGGACTGGCTTCCAAAGACCATACCTGAATATTATAGCGGCAGTATGGGATTACCCAGACAGAGAAAGAAATAGAAGACAACCTAAATCTAAAGAATTCTGAGAAGTGCTGAAAGAAGCCTGGTATAATATACTAGAAGATTACCTCAGAAAACTTCAGGACAGTCTCCCCAAAAGAGTTTAAGATGTGCTTAGAGCAGTGGTTCCCGATGTGGGCCCACACCCCACGGGGGCAATTTGATTTTTAATGGGGGTAATTGGAACCTTGTTTAAACCAAGTTAGTGGCCTTTTAGGTTTCCTCCACTTGAGTAAGAGTCACTTCTTGAATAGTAAGAATTATTTGTCGGGGGGGGGGATCAGGTTTTTAGAGATGCTTAGGTGGGGCATGGCCAAAAAAAGGTTGGGAACCACTGGCTTAGAGCCAAGGGAGGTCACACTAAATACTGACTTTTTCTTGAAGCAGCCATTTTGTTCTGAAAATTGTGTTTGTTTAAATTTTGTGTACATATTTCCTGTATTTTCTTGTACAGAAAGAAAGATTCCTGTATTGAATCTTAATACAGAGATTGAAAAATAATTATGGTGCTCATCTCTGTTCCAAAGCCAAAGAGCCAGTGCTGTCGGAAGACGTCACTGTGGTCATGTGGCCGGCATGACAAAACACCAAAGACAAAACAATACAGAATGCTGTTACGTTCCCTCCAAAGGTGGTCCCTATTTTTTCTACTTGCATTTTTTTACGTGCTTTTGAACTGCTAGGTTGGTAGAAGGTGGGAAAAGTAACAGGAGCTCATCCCGTTACACAGCACTAGGGATTTGAACCGCTGAACTGCTGACCTTTCGATCGACAAGTTCAGCGTCTTAGCTACTGAGCCACCCCATCACTGGATGATAATTAAAACTTTACTAAAACAACAAAGTGGGTGGTGGCCTATGACTTTTGCACAGTAGGGTACTATATCACATTTCTGTTGTTTTTCCAACAAATTATGCTAAAAGCAACTCATAATTTTTATATAAATAGCAATAAATACGAATGTGCCCAAAAGTATTGACATGTCTCCACTTTTTCTCAAAGAATCCCAATTTGTCTTGAAATAAGTTGAAATTGTCACAAGTCCAAGGACAGACACTTTGCTTTTGATGTATGACTTAACATATTCTTATAAATAGCAAAACAAATGAAATTAATATGGAGATAACTTTGCACTCTTAGAATAAAATACGTTATTGGATTTCAGTGGTCTCTCAAGCAAACTAATTAGTATCACAAATGTATTCAATTTCATTATCACTCAAACTATTTGAATAGAGAAAAATACTCTGGGTTTTTGGATCCTTGTATGCAGCACAGTCAACATGGCCAAGAAAAAGAAAAGCAAAGAATTACGTATATGAGTGAAAAGAATGTTCCTGTGAGCACAGTTGCCATTATGAAAACGTTTTAAGATCCCTGGATATGGCTGCAAAATGAAAACTCACTGCAGATTGAACAGAAGGATAATTTGAATGATGGAGGAAAAAAACTAAGGAAAAATTCAAAACATCCAATTGATATCCAAGATCAAGATACAATACTATCAAGTTGCACACTATTGTTTTCTGTCTGACTGAAAGTGGTATCTTTGGTAGAAGACACAGGAAGACCCCTTCTGACACACACAAAAAGCCAGAGTCGAGTTTCCTAAAAATGCATGTATGCAAGCCATAGACTTTCTGGGGGAATGTTCTCTGGCCAGATTAAACAACATTTAGAGCTTTTTTCACAGCAGTTCTATGTTCAGAGAAGGAAAAATGGAAAAAAAACACGCCATGGGGTTAATTTTTTTACCTCTGAGTCTGGGCCCCTTGAATGTGTGATGGGTGTAATGAAATCAGATTGCCAAGGATTTTGGAGCCTAATATCCAATCTCTGTTGCAGGACATAGGTCTTCCCATCAAGATAATGATCCAGAACATACATCTAAGAGAACCCAAGAATGGTTGAAAGCAAACATTAGATTGTTCTGGTCTGCTATGAGTCCAGATCTGAATCCAATATAGAACTGACTATGGAAAGAGCTGAAACTCACAACTGGGAAAAGGAACCCATTAAACCTAACACAGTTGGAGCAGTCGGTTCAAGAAGAGTGGGACAAATTCCATTTGGGAAGTCTAGAAGTTGCATTCAGGGCTACAGAAAGTGCCTGATTAAAGTTATGGCCTCAGAAGAATGTGCTATAATATATTAGGTTAGTGGACCAATAATTATCTTTTTGTTTTATTACATAGAAGAATATCTTAAGATACACTTAAGTATTTGCTGTATGAATTATAGAATAAAGAATGGAGGATGCCATTTTCTTGTGTCAGTTTCAATTTATTTTACAGCAAACTGGGATTCTTTGGGGGGATGGAGCGGTACCAATATTTTAACTGCAATTATAAAATTATTCAAATACATAATAACTAGTCTCAGAATAAAATGAATGATAGAAATATAAATCCATAGAACTTTCTGTACAGCAATGTACTATGTTTCTTTTTGGCTGATGTTTTGAACAGTATATTTAAAAATATTCTTGTATTACCTGTTTTAAGTGACTGAATACTTTTTAATGTGTACCTTCCAAATTTGCTATAATAAATAATAAAAAGCCAACTTCATTCGGTTATAGTAATTTATAACTAAAAGAGAATAGCAGAAAATAGGACTACACTGCAGATAGGAACAAACAGATCCCCATTTTATAAATACTGTATGGGATTTTTTTGGGATTAATCTTTATATACTGTTAAGAGACCTGCACAATTTGAATCATTAACGCAGGATAGACTTCAGCAATTTGAAGATATATGGACTTCAAATCCCAGAATTCTCTCACCAGCTGTGGAGTGTCTTTTTCTGTGTATGTTGTGATACTGCATAAATGTCCCAAAGGGGTCAATGACAATTTGCTATGGCCAATTTGCTATCACCAATTCACTGCAGCCAACTTGCCGCAGCTGACTTGCTGTGGACAATTCACTATGGTTAACTAGCCACAGGACAACTCGCCATGGCCAATTCATCTTAGGAGAACTCACCGCAGGACAAGAGTTACATTAATATTGAAGAAATAGTGGTATAGGATAATTAAAGAAAGGATGCCAAAGGAGGGATAAAATGAAAAGTGAATGACAAAAATTAAAATATTTTAAAACTTATTTTAAATACCGGTAATTAAATTGATCTGACGCAGCAAATTGTCCCGTGATGAGTTGCCCATGTTGAGTTATCCAACAGCAAGTTGGCTGTGACGAGTTGGCATGGTGAATTGGCTGTGGCAAATTGTTCCATTCCAGTCCCAAAGAGGTACAGCATTCTCACTTTCATTTTTCAGAAACTAAATGTATATATGCTATGTAAAAATGTATATGCCATGAAAAAGTAAATAGAAAATCTTTTTCTATTTAAATCTTTTTAAGACTCTAGAAAGTCTTAATTCAATAAAATTTAGCAAGAATTGTTTTTATTGTGCCTATTTTGCCAAGTCATAAAATAGATGTTCTAACTAAGATTCTGTGTTGATTTTTTTACAAGAGAGTTATAATTATCTTTAATTAGTGCCAGTTCTTTATAATAATGAAGTGAACCTATCTGGAAAGTAGATGCTTTTGATCAGTGTTTATTATCATAGCAATCATTTTAACAAATTTGACTTCTGTTTCTGTGGGAACTTTATTCATTTCATATTTTAATAGTTGTGTCTTAGGATTTTGAAGAAAAATAAATATCATTTCTAAACAAATTAATTATATTGAATAAACATTTTATTACTCTTAATACTCTGATAATCAATAATGAGATTAAATAAAATAAGGAAAAAAGCTGGCACTTTGGTTAGTACTCTTGTTTATTTCAAAGACCTTTATGTCTGCTTCACTGACTCTGATTATAGCTTGTATGGTGAATATAATTGATTGATTAAAGCAATATCATTAAATACAAATCCCATTTCCAGTAACAGACCTTTAAGAAATTTGCATTCCAATCTATCAAGTGCTTTGAAGACCCCTAAAGGTAGAAAAACAAGTAGAATTATAGTATACTTAAGAATAATGTATTGTGTGAAGTACCCTCTATACAGATAGTGATAAAATTATGCTAAGGACATGTTTGTTCCTGTTTATCAGATGCAAAAATGAATGTCCATGGGGCAAAATAGTAAATTACTTCATGGTGAGATTTTGATTTACAAGTCATTTTTAATTCTTTAATGTTATATGTTAAATAGAATGACTGATTGGAAGGCATCTTTTAGACTATTTTCCTTTGTCATAGGCAATATCTGAGTAAAACAGCCTTCTTCAGCCTGACAATCTCCATGAGATTGGACAACCCCATCTCACTCAGTCTACCTTAGGAGAATGGTTGCTTTAGTTCGGCACATCAGGCTAGTGCCAGGGTGAAAAAGTCGGGGGTTAAAAAAATGTTGCTTTGATTTGTATTCCTGAGTTTGAAACCAATATTCTTATGTCGCATCTTGTAGTTAATACCTAA
This sequence comes from Arizona elegans, assembly GCA_022577455.1. NCBI lineage: Eukaryota > Metazoa > Chordata > Lepidosauria > Squamata > Colubridae > Arizona > Arizona elegans. The sequence continues at coordinate 64,082,132 of JAKOOJ010000008.1, forward strand.
AAACTGAAACAAGGATCCACAATTAGCTAATATTTCCATAAAGAAATTCATGATGCTATTATTAATCAAGTAAACCTACTTAGGTTAAAAGAATGCAATAGCAGCAACAATGAATGATGAATTGTTCTGAGAGCTTCATGAATTGTAGAGGCTTTGGTTTCTGTGAGCTTGTATAAATTAGGAGTTGATAACAATACAGTGCACCTTATCTGTGACATACAGGGAACAATATTGATGAAGAAATGCTTCTATGATTTGCAGATAGTCATGATGTCTACAGTTGTACCAAAGAAAGCTTTTTTTTAAATGGTGAATGTGAATTATATCCACATACTTTTTTTTTCTTTTTTATTTTTTTTTTTGCATCTAAGGGGCTGCTTAGAAGCAGAAGTAATTTAATTCAAGAACAGTACCTGTAACTAGTTATTATGAAAATGCCAAATTGTCAAAGGGGAGAAATTAAAACTTGTAAGAAATTGCTCATTTTTCTTGACGGGGAGACATATTCAGCACTTTGCTTATAATAGAATCATCTAATAAAGTTGCAGCTATTCAGTAGTACCTTCTTGTTCATCGGAAGCCACAAAGATCATGTCAAAAGGACTCAGTGACATAAAATCCAAAAGATAAGTATAAATTTGAAGTTCGTAAATATATTTCTTGAGACTTTTTTAATGCCCATTGAATTGAATATCTTGGTCATCTGCTGTTGGTTCTGACCACAAGTTCAGGTTCTTTTCACTTGAGTGTTTATTTCAAATGTATTTTATTTTGTGTGTGTGTGTGTGTGCTCATTTTTAAATTTTCTTATATCCCATTGCTAAGAGAGAGAATTCATCTGATACTGTATTTAGAATATCAATTCTAGAATGTACTATATTTTAATTTCCCATTTTGTCAGTGCAGAGTTGCTATCAAGCAAGTGATAAACTCTCATATATAAGGCAAAAGGAGTAGGAGTAGGAATTCTGGGGAAGATAGTTTTAGCGAGCAAAGATTAAAATTAAAAACGGCTGTTCTTCTGTGTTAAAGCTTGATTAATCCTTGTAATTACCTTTATTTCTGTATTATTGTTGAGGATGGATTGCTTAATTAAAATTTGTAGGCTAATTCCATCAAGCTTTTGATTTTTGGCTTTTTCATCTAGAAAAGCAACTTAGCTGTTGACCTAAGCTTTGTTAGCAAACAGCCTCCAGATGTCTGAAAATGAAACTCTTGCCTTATCTAATGAGAGTCCAGTATATATATAGTGATCTATGTATCTGGAGGTAATAATGCTGGGAAACATCTCAGGATCTTCTAATTTCCCGGTTGACAACTATTTATCTACTCTCTGGTGCTTTTTAATTACCATAAATAACATGAGGCAAATAGGCTGCATGTCTTAGCAGGCAACAACATCATCACTGTCTTTTAATTATGGAAGAATATAATTATTTGGGAAAAATGGGCAGTATGGTGAGATTGAAAGAAGGAGTGCTGTAAAGGTGAAGAAATTATAGTGGTCAAAGGATGAGAAAATGTTGAACTAATAGATTAAAAATAATGTCAGTCACATGATGAGACACTTAGCATTTGGCATGACTTGTGATGACTATAATTCCAGGCTCTATTATGGTCATAAGTCAAGGACTGCCTGTACACAAAGCAAGGCTTGGGTAACTTAATTAAATAAAGCCAGCTGTTTAAGTTGTTAAAATATTTAGTTTGTGACTAATGGAATAAACACTCTATACATTCAGTTCAATGTATTATTAAACATACTTTGTTTGGTGTCTTTGTATTATTAACGGTTACCGAAAAAAGCTTATTTTTCTAGTTTTAGTCATTTCACCCTTAAACTATAGATTTTAATAAGAATGATGAAATGGCCATTCGTTAATGCATTTAGAAATATTTTATGCATGGTATGGGGGGGGGAAGAATTTGCATATTGACTTTAACACAACAAGATTTTTTCTTGATAATGTAAGAGGATATATTTTATACCTGGCTGAAGCAATATAAAAGAGCCAAGGTGGCGCGGTGGTTAGAGTGCAGTACTGCAGCTACTTCAGCTGACTGCTAGTTCAGCAGAGCAGCGGATCAAATCTCACTGGCTCAAGGTTGACTGAGCCTCCCATCCTTCCGAGGTGGGTAAAATGAGGCCCCAGATTGTTGGGGGCAATACTGTATTCTATTTAGTATATTGTCTTTGGTGTAAGCCGTCCAGAACAGTCTGTTCTGTTCCTTCTTTTATCTTCCATCTCTTTTGTCTTTTGTCTTGAAAAAAACAACCTTAACTCTAAAGTGAATTCTGTTGAAGAAGACCTTTGATTAAATTTTAAACTATATATTTAAAGCACTATGTGTACATTTATTTAGAGTAACTCTCAATCTAAATATAGCAGTATTTTGAATGCCTTGTTAAGCAAACTAAGTGTATTGTACAAATGATTCAATATGTAGGCTTATCAGAAAGAAAACTGCCAAGAATCATTAATTTTGATAAAATCAAGTAAATCACATTAAAACATCAGTTTGAAAATAGCTTTGTACCCGAATTATTTTGCTATATGTTTACCAGTCTCTTACATAACCTTTTTGTTTAGTAGTGAAGCCATTCTTTAGCCATATTCTTTAGCTAAAGAAAAGGAGTTTGCCTATTTCAAGTGCAATATTCACTTCTATATACAGAACAACTAATGCATTTCCTGATGTGCTTACTCTGTTCATATTATCATTCATTCTAAGGAACACATTTCCATGTCATTCAATTCCTTTGTACCCGCTGAAATAATCACTAGAAATATGGACAGAGATATCGGAAGGAGATTTGTCTGGAAATCACTTTTTAAAATTTTAAGGAATTGTGGCATTACTCCAAAGGTCTTTAATGAAAGAATTGTTGTTATCCCTTCTTCAAATAAACTGAAAAGAGAGGAGTTGAGATATATAACAAATGTATTTCCACATGCAATCTATCTATTTTTATAAACACTCCATACCAGTGGTCACCAACAGGTGGTCCATGGATCACTGGTGGTCCACGAGAAAATTCTGGTGGTCCGCAGAAAAATTATTTGCATTTTTTATCTTGCACTAAATCGGATCCTACAGCCCCTGGGCTGGATATGTGCAATGAACGTTTGTGTTGCTGCAGAGAGTCTCCCCCTCGGGGTCTTTTTGTGTGGGTCAGAGGGGGGCAGAAATTCCGACTTGGCGTCTGCTTCAGCCTCCTGGTGTGGAGCTTTGGGTGAAGTCTGGGTGGAAGTGCTGATGGTCGTGAAGAGCCAGAAGGCCATGATCCAGTGGGACTGAATCATGGCCTGGAACTGGCTGACCATCTCAGCCCACTGAACCTCCAGGCGCTGGTACCTGGCCTTGCATTCCCACAGGTCTTCCCTCTGCTTGGAAAGCCTATGCTCCTAGTCTTCAATGAGGTGCTTCTGCTGAGCCTCCTTGGTCAGATCCAATTTGAATTGAGCTGTTTTGCCAATTCTTTCTCATGGTGGCTGCTTAGCTCCAACAACTGCTTCCTTTTGGGGCCCTAAGGAGCCCAGGGGGGCAGGTGAGGAGTGGCTGGGAGGGGAGGGTTGAGTAGAGGCTGGTGAGGCAGCCCTCGATGCAAGTGACACCGAGTTGGCCATGCCCACCCAGTCACATGACCACTGAGCCACGCCCACCCAGCCGGTCATTAGGCAGATCATATTAGTGGTCCACGGGATTTTAAATTATGAATTTAGTGGTCCCTGAGGTCCGAAAGGTTGAGGACCCTTGCTCCATACCATTATCCAAGAGAAAAAAAGCCCCTTTTTAATTACCATGGAAATTTACAAGGGATGTTACTTCAGTCATATCAGGCAATGGTGAAATTCAAAAATTTTCCCTACCCGTTCTGTGGGTGTGGCTTGGTGGTCATGTGACTGGGTGGCCATGGCTTGGTCATGTGACTGGATGGGTGTGGCTTGGTCATGTGACTGAGAAAACCAACTATCACACTGGACTCACTTTTTAAAATTTTAAGGAATTGTGGCATTACTCCAAAGGTCTTTAATGAAAGAATTGTTGTTATCCCTTCTTCAAATAAACTGAAAAGAGAGTGAAGAAAGTTCAGACAATCAGCTGTGCTGCACGATCTTCGGAACTTTTTATTTTTTTTTTAGTTTTTAAAGCATTTTTTTACTACCGGTTCTGGCAAACCGCCACCAACAGATAGCATTTCACCCCTGATATCAGGTATGGTGGTGGAACAGACATACCTGATATCAGGGTATTCTAATTTCATGTGCAAAAATATTTTCAAGGTTTATTGCCACCTGTGTGTACACCAAAAACTAAACAGGTGAGTCTTGAGTACTAGACTAAACAGCCAGGTTTATTAGAATATAGATAGGATAAGGTATATCACATTGCCTGTATTAAATCATATCTCATTCTTCTTCATTTTGGTAAAACATGCTCTCTCTCTGCTTTCTTCATTAATCACTCCCAAAGGAAAAGCAAAATCAATTCAAAGCAAATTTAAAAGTATTTTCTGTAGTCATGTTTCCTGAGCATGATTCTACAAATTCAGATTTTCTAGAAGTTGCATTAGCAATTTTGAAATAAAGTGGAATAGAAATAATGCGGTTTGCAAAAGTGCAAACTTGAAAAGCTTCACAGTTATGTGCCACATTTACCAATGAGTGCCTCCGGATATTTTGGACTACAACCTGTTCTGTCCCCCTTCCCCACACAGGCAAACACACAACCAGGCACGCCTGCCAAGTTTTTATTAAGCAATCAGACTAGAAACCCTTGCAGATAAGACAGGGCAGATAAGGCAGTAAACTGCGTAATGCCTGCCAAGTCAGTTTTCACTCACAGTAAGCAAGAGAGAGTTTATCCTCAGTCCGGTCCAGTAGCAAAAAGTAATCCACGAAGCAAGAGTTAGCCAAAGTCCAATCCAAATACATACAAGCCAGATTCCAGATAACATGATGTGACTCTCAGGTTTTTAACTTTGACCGTCACAAAGCCTGAAGAGCAATCACACCCACTTTTATTCCTTATGGGGTGTGGCTCAATGACTCAGCTCAATCTCTGGTCCTCCCACGCCTCTTTCGTTGTTGCTGCGCACGCTTCTCCCTCCAACGCTGCCTGGGATCAAGCCAGGATTCATCATCCTCGCTCCCTGTCTGTTGTTGTTCTGATATGCTTTCCTCCTGGCATATCCCAGGCTGTTCCACTTGGCCTTCGGATGAAACCTGAGGCATTGCCAGAGAGGAGGGTCCTGGAGAGGGAGGCCTTGTCAGATCCTCCCCACCACCTTCTGAGTCCCCTTCCTCTGTTAGGACAGGCTCGGGAGTCGGGGTCACAACACAAATGGTTATGCTGCTGGATTAAGGAAAATTGTAATTTGGAATATATGGAGGGTACCCTAGACTACATATATGATCATATAAATATAACTAGAAAGTCTGTAAGGAATTTAGAGAGCCAGATGTACTGGCTAAAGCATCAGGCTAGAAACAAGGACTGTGAATTCTAGTTTCCCTTTAGGCACAAAGCTATTTGGATAATTTTGAGCTAGACATTCTCTCAGCCAGTGGTGAGTTGCTCTCGGTTTTGTCCGGTTCTATAGAACCGGTAGTAAAACCGGCGGGAGGCTCCGCCCACCTGCCACAACATCATCATGGGTGATCTGTGCAGAAGCGAGTGTGCGTGCGCTCCTGCTGCAAACCGGTAGTAAAGGTAAGTAGAACCCACCCCTGCTCTCAGCCCTAGAAAACAGTCAATGGCAAATAACTTCTGACACACACCACCACACCACTGAATTATAAATTTGAAGATCCTTTCCATAAGTGCTATTGTGGCAAATAGTTGAGTGTTTTCTTGGGCCTTTAAGTCTTGATACCCTTGGGCATTTACTCTGGAGCACAGAATATAAATTATTGGACATTTAACTTAATATTGATAAGATTACGGATGCTTTTTAGAACTCAGAGTACTTGGTGATCAATAAGGATCAGAAGATATTTTCCTCCAGTCCTAATTAATCCCTTCTCCAAAGTCATTTAATTGCAAGGTAAAAAATTACACCTATTCCAAGTTGCAGGATATCTTCCTGGGAAGCTGGCAGGGGTGGGGTGTCATCTTTCTCTTCCCAACCCCTAATTTTTCAACTAGGATATTATAAGCTGTTTGGTTCTATTAGGTCAATATATTCATAATTAATTCATTAAGAATTAATGATTGAGGCACGAAAGCTGTTTAGAAAAACTAAAGCAAGAAAGTAAAGGAAGATTACTCTCTTGATTTAGTTTTTCTAAACAGCTTTCATGCCTCAATCAATTACATCAAATTAATAGGAAAATTAATAGAACTCTAAAAGTAATTTAACAAGTAAGATTGAAAAGAGGAGGAAAAGGCCAGAGAGTTATAAACAGAATGACTATAGATGTGTACCTTATGCTTTTGGTAGAAAAGCATAAGTTCAGATGTTAGTCACCTAACGTATCTAGAAACTTTTACTTATGTGACTATTGTTTCAGTGTCTATCTGCTACAAACGGGTGTTCCAAATCAAATGTTCACAGGTACCACTTAGGACGTGTTTTGTATCTTAGCCTCTGTTCATATTAAGGGCTTGCAAGATGCAGACTAGAGGACACGGTGGCTCAGTGGCTAAGATGCTGAGCTTGTCGATCAAAAGGTTGGCAGTTCAGCAGTTCGAATCCCTAGTGCCGCATAACGGGGTGAGCTCCCGTTACTTGTCCCAGCTTCTGCCAACCTAGCAGTTTGAAAGCATGTAAAAATGCAAGTAGAAAAATAAGAGACCACCTTTGGTGGGAAGATAACAGCGTTCCATGTGCCTTTGGCGTTTAGTCATGCCGGCCACATGACCATGGAGACATCTTCGGACAGAGCTGGCTCTCGGCTTTGAAACGGAGATGAGCACTGCCCCCTAGAGTCAGGAACGACTAGCACATTTGTGCGAGGGGAACCTTTACCTTATGATGCAGAGTATGATTAAAATAAATTATGGAGATTTTTGCAATTGCATTCTAGACATGCAATTGAATTGAATAATCTTAATGAATGAAAAGAAATGGACTTGGAAGCAGTGAAGGAATAACCCTCCCCCAATTATTACAAAATCATACATTTTGCAAAGATACCGTTCTCTTCTTTCTTTTACTATCTTTGTGTTTTCTTGTTAGCTTTCAGTTCTGAATGTATGAAATTGCATTGCCTTTACAGAGGTGATAAAATATAACCCTTGAGGCTGCTGGGGCTAGTTTTTTTACAGTATCATTTTCATGAGATGTTTTGGAACAATGTCAGGCAGATTTTAAATCAAAGATGCTCCATTCATGAGTGTGCTGCAGTGAATATGTGAACACTTAATCATTGGAAAATGGCACTGTGTAGTGACAATTCCATCCCTTTTCCTTTTAGCAGAATTGCTAAATCATTTTGATAATAGCATTTAGGACTAAAGTGAGAGTCCTTGGAGAGGAGTTTGGCTTTTTGTCTAATTGGATTGCCTTCATTCTATTGGTCTTCAAGTGTCATTAATATCTTCTAGACAAAATAACTAAGCGTGTAATGATTATTAAGGATAATGCAACCTGAAATCTCTGTGTGACTTGATTTTATGGTGCAAAAAAATCAAATACATACTAGATTTCATTTTGGTATATTTGACATCTAATTTTAGGCCGATGGGCATATATTTTTAGCATGAGATGAATGGGAATGGGGTCTGTTCTTGATGTGCTGTGCAATAAACCTAAAGTCTGAACAGATGCTAAATTTATGGGTTCTGTATGCAAGATGGCAGAGAGTTACATACAGCTTCGCCTTTGCATGATTGGATGATTAGTGTTCAACAATGGAAATATGCTGGAGGGAAAGCAAGTTGCAGGCTTGGAACAGAAACTCCCTCCCTTAGCAACTCCCTCTAAACTATGCTGAAATTTGATCTTCTTGTAGTGCAGAAAATTATTCAGTGCTTTTGAGAGAAAAATACTTGCCTCTTTTGTAGGACACTTGATCCTTTTATCTATGACATCCGATGTCTGTGTTGTGTGCAAAAGCATTTCTGTATTGCACCAGCCATCTGTAAATTAGTATGTTTTAACCTGTGGGAAATGGGTAGATACGTTTCCTAAGCAGGAATCATTTTAAATCTTTTGTGTTATTAAGAATAAACAACTTTAATTTACTTTCTTCTTCTTTTTAGGTTTTGTTTTGAAACTGAATGTGGTTTGGAATTCCCCGTTGCTGTTATCCAGCACAACTACCTTTTTGGACAGAACTATAGTGAATACACCTTGATAAGTAGACAATGGATAGAGCTTATGAGATGGATGATAGGGTTTTATTAGCAAAAGGGGCTCAGGACATTGCCAAAGAGGCCAAAAAACAGGCAGTAAAGAAAGCAAACCGAGCAGTAGATAGAGCTCAAGATGGCTACACTGAAAGATCTTACAATAGATTCCAGGCTGAAGAAGAAAATGATTATTATAGCCAAGATGGAAATTATGAAGGAGAAGGAAATGAAGACGAAGGATCAAGTGAAGCAACTGAAGGACATGACGAAGATGATGAGATTTATGAGGGAGAGTATCAAGGAATCCCAAGTACAGCCCAGAACAAAGATAGAACTGCAGCTTTAGGACAGCAAACCACAGATGTTTACAAGGATCGAAGTGAATTGGAGACAGAGCGAAAAGCTGATGAAGAAGAGCTAGCACAGCAATATGAGTTAATCATTCAAGAATGTGGGCATGGACGTTTTCAGTGGGCCCTTTTTTTTGTCCTTGGAATGGCACTAATGGCAGACGGAGTAGAGGTTTTTGTGGTTGGATTTGTATTGCCCAGTGCTGAGACAGATTTGTGCATCCCCAACTCTGGATCAGGATGGCTTGGTGAGCGTTACTTCTAGTCTGTCACACTGAATCATAATAAATTAGACCAATGCTATCTAGATACCTATTTGAACATATATAAGATGCTCCCATGGTTTCTATTTTGGTAGGACAAAAAAAAAAAGTTGTGTTTTTCTTTTCATCTGCATTAAGACAAGCAAAAAAGCAAGTTGTTCCTAATTGTCCAGGTGCTTAAAATTGAAAGCTAAGGTGTAAATGTCTTGAATAAATATACGGCTAGGCTATGAAGCATAAAAACAAGTATATAACGTATTGTAATGAGAAATTAGAAAATGAAACTTTGATTTTGAGTTTTGCTGATTAGATAGATTTGTTTTTATAGAAATGGCTAGTATATACTATTATATAAAAATAAAAAGTTGAGATTTTATATTAGTACTTATTCTACTGCACAAAAGGAGTAGGAAATCAATGTTTTTCTTTTTTTTCCCCTTCTACTTTTCTCTCTTCCATTTCCCTTCCTTATTTTCCCATTATTTTAATTTTTTTCTTGTACTTCAGTATTTTATATTTTGATAAAATAATAAAACAGAAAAAGAATTCATCTGCATTTTCCAAATGGTGGATTTTCAGAAGAGTATAACCCTTACTGTCTATGTGGGGAATGTAATGTAATTTTGGCCCATATGTACAAACTATGTATTTGGTTATGTATACACTTGCTTTCACTTAGCTGCAACCAGCTAAATTAAGATAGTTTCCCTCTTGCTTGGCATCTTTGAGTGTCTTTCTTCTGTTCTCTGCTCTGTCCACTAAGTCCAAAGGTTTGGAGGCCATGCTTCATCACCTGACTGCTCCAGCTGTCCTGACAATGCCTGTGTTTGATCAGACATTGAGACTCTGGAAAGAGTACAGAGAAGAGCAACAAAGATGATTAGGGGGCTGGCAGCTAAAACATACTGGATAAAAAATGGTTGCTGGAATTGGGTATGTCTAGCTTAATGAAAAGAAGGACTAGGGGTGACATGATAACAATGTTCTAATATCTCAGGTGCTGCCACAAAGTAGAATGGGTCAACTTATCCTCCAAAGCACCTGAAGGCAAGACAAGAAGCAATGGATGGAAACTAATGAAGGAGAGAAGCAACCTAGAACTAAGGAATTTTTTTCTGAAAATGAGAACAATTGATCATGGAACGACTTGCCTTCAGAAGTTGTGGGTGCTTTAAATGGAGGTTTTTAAGAAGAGATTGGACAACCATTTGTCTGAAATAGTATACAGGTTCCTCCCTGAGCAGGGGGTTGGAGTAGAAGGTCCCTTTCAACTCGGTTATTCTGTATTCAGCAATCTCAGATGATTCTTGGTTTGGAGTTCTCTGAGGCTGACATTCCAGAGATTCATCTGGAGCTGCTTTTTTAGGATTAGAGTCTAAAGCCTGGGACTTGACAATAGTTAAGGAATACCAGTTTTTAGGTAACCAGTATATACAGTATTGCATGGGGCTCGGTTATTTAAGGGATTATTTCTCCTCAGTTACATCTATTCATCCTATCAGGCCTGGAGAAATGGCTTGTCATGAGTCTCATCAGTTAAGGAGATAATCTAACAGGCCCCAAGATTATTTGTCTTTTGGAACATCACCCTCTCCCTCCAGGTTAGATTTGTCCCAGACCTGCTTGCCTTTCAAAAAGCTCTAATGACATGGTTGCATTAGTGAATCTGTGGATCTAGTTATGGTTTGAAACAGGGTGGATTTGATTTAAATCACTAGTAAAAAGGCTTGATTTAAATCAACTCGATTTAAATCATACCAAATTTTTCGGAGTATAAGACGCACCTTCCCCCCCCCCTAAAAGGGGGTGAAAATTTAGGTGTGTCGTATACACCGAATGTAGCCCTGCCCATCCGCTGGCCCCCACCCTTTGGCCTCTGCCTTGTAGCAGTTACCTCCTTGCAAGCAAACAGCAAGAAAAAACAGCTCCTTTTCAGCTTCAGCACAACCTAATTAGCACAAGTTGATTGGATCAGCCTCCCGACTCTCAGCTGATTTGCTCTCAGCTGTTTTGCACAGGGCTCTGCTGCTTGCTGCAAAGAGGCAAATTGCTGGAGCAGATTTTTTTTTCCTTGTGCTAATCAAGCTAGGCTGAAAACAAAAATGAAACTAAAGCAGGCTGTTTGCTGTTTGCTGCAATGAGGCAAAATTGAGCAGAAGGGGCGTTGTCTTACCTGAACGCCCTTTCTGAGAGTGGAGAGGCCAGTGGTTATACTTGGGTAATACCACTGCGATCCAATCAGATCGAGTCTGTCAATTAAAAACTCCTCCTCCTTCTGCTGTGTCCCAGCTTTCGGACGAGATGTGGCCAGACTGACGACGCTCCCACTGAGCTGAAATAAAGAAAGGAAGAATAAACCGGTGAGACGGACCGGCGGAGAAGGGTGGGGATAACCACTGGCCTCTCCACTCTCAGAAAGGGCGTTCAGGTAAGACAACGCCCCTTCTAAGCGAGGGAGAGGCCAGTGGTTATACTTGGGACATACCAAAGTCCCCCACTTATAGGGAGGGAGCCGCCCGGGACGTGGAGACACCCCCCGCACATACTTGTTGGAGAACCCGGCGGCCGAATGCCGCCTCCGCCGAAGCGAAGCTGTCAATTTTATAGTGGCGGATGAATGGGGTCGGAGACGTCCAAGTGGCGGCCCGACAGACCTCTAGCAGAGGGGCCTGAGTGGCCCAAGCCGCCGAGGTAGCCGCACTCCTGGTGGAGTGGGCCGTCAGGCGGCGAGGAACTGGCAAGGCTTGAGCCCCATAAGCCGTAGTAATTGTGGCCCTTATCCAGCGGCCCACCGTTTGCGAGGAAACCTTGAGCCCCAGGGTAGACGGTTGGAAGGAGACAAAGAGGCCCTCCGACCGACGGAACGAGGAAGTCCGTCGGAGGTAAATACGAAGAGCCCGACGGACATCTAGGTAGTGCCAGGAACGTTCCCGAGGTGAGATGGGTTAGGGCAAAAATCGGGTAGGACTAGTTCCTGGGTTCGATGGTAAAGGGTATTTACTTTGGGAAGGAAGGTGGGATCCAGGCGGAGTACCACCCGGTCGGAGTGGAATATACATAGGTCAGCTCGTGCCGAGAGAGCGGCCAACTCCGAAATCCGCCTGGCGGAGGTGATGGCAACTAAAAATGAAACCTTGTATGAGAGGAAGCGTAAGGGCACCGTCCTAAGGGGCTCGAATGGGCCTTGTGTGAGAGCTGATAGGACCTTGGGCAGACCCAGGACGGATATCGATGAATGGGAGGCGGACGGAGGTTGGTGGCGCCCCGGAGGAATAGGCGGATAAGGGGGCGGTCTGCTAATGAGCTTCGGGCACCAAAGCATAAGATGGAGGAAAGGGCGGCCACCTGCCTCCGCAGAGTATTGGGGGCCAACCCAGCATCCAACCCCTCCTGAAGAAAAAGCAGTACCTGTTTCGTAGATGCCAAACCTGGATCCTGGTTCCTTCTCGAGCACCAAAGCGCGAAGGCCTGCCAAGTGGCTCCGTAGATGCGCCTCGTTGCCGGTCGGCGAGCAGCCAGAATAGTATTGATGAGCTGGTCCAGCAGATGCGATGCCTTCAGGAGGCGCCGCTCAACCTCCAGGCGGTCAAGTGAAGCCACTGAGCGTCCGGGTGTAGAAGAGGACCTTGACGAAGGATGACCTCCGCCGGAGGGAGACGCCACGGTGGACGGGTTGACAGCATCTGGAGGTCGGCGAACCACGGGCGGCGAGGCCAGTGGGGCGTGATCAGGATCAGTTCGGCTTCCTCCTCCAGGAGCTTCCGGATTACCTTGGGAAGAAGAGGGAGGGGGGGAAAGGCGTAGAGGAGGCCCGAGGGCCACCTGCAGTGCAGTGCGTCCGTCGCCTCCGCCCTCGGATCGTGGAACCTGGACACAAATCGAAGCGTCTGCCGATTGGAGTGAGTCGCAAACAGATCCACCGTCGGATGACCGAAATGATCTGCGATCCGTAGGAACAGGGCTGGGTCGAGTTGCCACTCGCCCTGATCGACGATGGACCTGCTGAGCCAGTCGGCCTATGTGTTGGATTGTCCTGATATGTGAGAGGCTCGAAGAGACCTCAGGTGAGTCTCCGCCCAGGCTCCCAATCTCCCGGCTTCTTCCATGAGGTCCCGGGAGCGGGTCCCCCCTAGGCGGTTCACATGGGCCTTGGCGGCCATGTTGTCCGTCCGAATTACGACATGACGATCCAAGACTTGAGTCTGAAAGACGCGGAGAGCCAGGTGGATGGCTCGGAGCTCTAGCCAATTGATGTTGTGGCCCAGGTCCTCCTGGGTCCAGAGACCCTGGGCCATGGTGGAGTGGAGGTGAGCCCCCCAGCCGCGTAGGCTGGCATCCGTAGTCACTACAAGGGGATTGGGTTCCCGGAACTCCCTCCCTTTGAGAAGAGCAGGCGATAACCACCACCCCAGGGCTAATCGGACTTTGGGTGGGAGTGAGACCATCCGGCAGGATGCCGATAAGCGGCATTTCTGATACGGGAGGAGAAACCACTGCAGGTCCCTGCAGTGGAGACGGGTCCAAGGAACGATTCCTATGCAGGAAACCATCTTTCCCAGAAGTTGGGATAGAGTCGCCAGGGAGACAGAGTGTCTCTGGATGACTGACCTGGCCAGAGACCGCAAACTGGCCAGGCGCTCCTGGGAAAGGAAGACCCTGCACTCGACTGTATCGATGACAGCTCCCAGATGTTGTATGCGGGTCGAGGGTACCAGGTGGCTGTTGGCTAAGTTGATGGAGAAGCCATGAGCCGTCAGGACCTGAAGGGTGGAGTTCAGGTCCCGTCGCGCTGAGGCCTCCGAGCTCGACTGTATCAGGAGATCGTCCAGGTAACATTGGATCCTGACCGGAAGAGCCCGGAGGTATGCCGCAAGGGCGGCCATCAGTTTTGTGAACCGAGCCGAGGACAAGCCGAAAGGGAGTGCGCGATACTGGTAATGTTGGCCCGCATAACAAAACCTGAGGAACTTGGAATATGCCGGATGGATGGGGACGTGAAGGTAAGCCTCTGTCAGATCTATAGACGAGAGGAGGTCCCCAACCCGAATACCATCCAGAATGGATAGTAAGGACTGCATTTTGAACCGCCGGCAGAGGACCCAGCGGTTCAAATTCTTGAGGTCCAGAATTGCCCTCCAGCCCCCCGACGATTTCTGTACGATGAACAGGCGTGAATAGTAGCCCTGTCCGAACTGATCCTGTGGTACCGGCTCGATTGCCCGAATTTCTAATAAATGTTGGATGGCCGATACCACCAGAAGCCGCTTTGACCGATCCCTCGAGAGGGGGCATCGGAGAAACCTGTCTGGGGGGGGGTGGAGAGGAATTCCAGGGAGAGGCCCCACCTGACCGTCTCCCTGACCCAAGGGTCTGATGTGGTAACCTCCCATTGGCTGGCAAAGAGAGCCAGGCGGCCTCCAATGGGAGAAGAGGACCTGCAGTCAGCGGGACCTGCGGGAGGGGCGCCCTCGGCCCCCTCTGAAAGAGCGCCTAAATTGGCTCCTCTGGGACGGGAGACTTTGGCGGTCTGGAGGACGAGAACGTGTTGGAAAGAATCTTTGGTATCTCGGGCCCGAGAAACCTGATTCTGCGTTACGAAAGGGACGAAAAGGGGCCGTCTGACGGGCGTCCGCCCGCCGGGAAACATTGGGCAAGACGCGTCTCTTGTCCCTGGTTTCGATTAGCAGGGGCTCGAGAGGAGCCCCAAAAAGGGAAGGGCCCGTGAAAGGGGATGAAGCAAGACGCCACTTGGCCTTGGCGTCGGCCTGCCATTGGCGAAGCCAAAGCAGACGGCGGGAAGTCACTGTGGCCCCCATTGACTTAGCAGCGAATCGCGATGAATTCAAAGTTGCGTCCGCAGAGAATTCTAGGGCCGCTATAATCTTATTTAGGTCCTGGAGGGACCGGGAATCTGAGACGGGGAGGCGGTCTTTCAACTGGCGGAGCCACAAAATGGAGGCTCTATTAAAGAAGGAAGACGCCATGGCTGCCTTGATCGCCCAGGCCGAGGCCATATGAGCTTTGACAAGAGAATTGTCAAGGCGTTTCTCCTCAGGGCGAAGGGCCTCCTCGTGGGGGGCGGCCACATTGGCAGGGCTCGAGAGAGCTACCACTGGAGGGTCTACCGTTGGAACCTGCAGTAAAGAAGTGATATCAGGCGCCAGGTTGTACAAGCGCCTATCCAAGGAATTGGGGTTGGGCCCCGAGACTGGGTTGGCCCATTGACGTTGCAGAACGTCTTTAAAAAGTTTGGACCCTGGAATCTCTTCTACTTCCGAAATAGGCACCTCAAAGAGTGGAACCGCTGTCTCAGAGAGGTCCCCTGCTGGGGGGGGAGGTTTTACAATACCCAATCCAGTGGTGATCTTCGCCTTATGGAGGAGAGACCTAAATAGTTGTGGCTTGAATAAGCCTACAAAAGAGGGTTGATCAGGGGCTAGATCCTCATCCTCCGATAGATCCTGCTCCCTAGTTTCCAGATCCAGTGGTGAATGGAGTTCAGAGGCAGCCGAAGGGGCAGCAGCCCCGGAAGGATTAATTGGCTCCCCATATTGAGATCCCTCAATATCCACCAGGGAAGAGGCTGAGGCATCCACCCACGAGGCCGTGCGCCTCTGGAACTCTAATTGGATCCCTTTTTGGATGGCTTGATGGAGGAAGGATGCTAAATCCGGGGTTAGGATAGAGGCAGGTTGAGCCTCAGTAGATGTCTCTGGGGGTTGGGGTGGGGCCGTGGTAGGATTTTGTGAAGGTCCCCTTGGGGACTGATCTGAGGAAGGCCCGAATAGGGCCTCCTGGATCTCAGGCTGAATGGAAGGGTTGGCAATAGTGTCATCAGGGGACAATTGGGGGATGGGGGTTCCCTGAAGGGCCCTATCCCTAGAGGGGGTGGAAGAAGAGGGCGGGAGGGGTGAAGGGGACCCAGGGGGCTGTTCAGGTTGTGATGGGGTCTCCCTAAGAGATGCCTCCTTGAGGGCTTTCTGAATAGAACGTTCAATCGCTTCATGGAGCCGAAGCTCCTCCTTGGCCTTTGCAGCCTGGCGTTTTGCCTCCTTAGAGGTGTGAGTTCCTTTGGGCCTCTTTTGAGGCACTGCAGAGGAAGGCCCTGGTAAAACCTCCTCCTCAGCCCCTCTCTTGGTGGCCTTGGAGGAACAAGAAGCCATCAGGACCTGTAAAATGCCGTAATGTATGGTTAATTATTAATTAAGGCCCCAATAATCATGGCACAAAATGGCGGCCGCCTGCCTCGTGGAGGCTTATGCTGTTCTAAAATGGCGGCCGCTGATAGGGAAGGCTCAAAGGGAGAAGGCCTAGAGTGGAGAGCCAGACACTGGTCAAGATATTTTCCTCTCTCCTCTTTGGAGAGCCAGGCACCAGGGAGGATTTTTCTCTCTCCTTTCTCTTCCCCCCCCCCCCACCTTCAGGGAGTCACCATTGTTCTGCCTTGCCTGGTAATTAGCAGTGCTGTCCCTCGAAGCTCTGTGCAGGGGGCAGGAAAGCAGGAGCGTGTGGGGAAGAAAGCCCCAGAGACGCCAAAGGAGCGTTGCGAGAAGCGCAAACGCTGCCGCTCCGTCTGTGAAGGTGGGGGTGGCTGCAATCCAATCCCCTGAAGATCGCCGGGGCCGTCAGCTGGGAGGCGCTGGGATGTGTATTGCGCCGAGGGACGAGGCAGCCGAGCAGGAAGAGACGGGCGGCTAGCTCAGATTGCTGAAGCCTGCTACCAGAGAAGCTGGGAGGCTTCGCAGCGTTACTAGACGTGAGCCTTTCGCGCTGCACAGGGGAGAGCCTGGAGAAATGGCTCAATCCCCTGCTGGACTGAGCGGCCTCCTGGGGCGCAGGGCGTGAAGCCCTACACGCTGAGGGATCTGCTCACGCTTTCAACGAGCAGAAGGAGGCAAGATAGTAATTTTGAAAGAGATAGGAATCAGCTAAGTTGAGAGAGAGACTCAGTGGAGCGTTAGACCTGATTCAGATCGAGTCTGAAAGCTGGGACACAGCAGAAGGAGGAGGAGTTTTTAATTGACAGACTCGATCTGATTGGATCGCAGTGGTATTACCCAAGTATAACCACTGGCCTCTCCCTCGCTTAGAAGCAGAGGGAGATTTCTTTTTCTTCTTTTCCTCACCAAAAAAGGTAGGTGCGTTTTATACTCCGATGCGTTTTATAATCCAAAAAAATATGGTAATTTTTAAAGAGCAACTGTCATCTCTGTCCCACAGCAGCTCCTCCTCTGACCCGCTGTTGACTCACCAACAACTTCATTTCATGCTGAATAAACTAAATTATTAATGTATCTTAAATAGAAAAATATCTTTAGATAGATTTTTACTCCAAAAGCATTTTATTAAAATAAATCTGATAAAAATAAAAAAAAAATCCGATTTAAATTTAAAAAATCCAATTAAAAAAAGTTTTTTTTTTAAAAAAAATTGATTTTTATCCACATTGGTTTGAAAACTGCTAGATTGTTATACTGATTAACTTGCACTTGCTTTTTATGCTTTTTGAGTTTAATTTTGGTTTTAATTTGCTTTAAAAGGTTCTTCCATGTTTTGGTTATTGGTTGCATTATTTGGGTTGTTTTTAATTATATAAGTTGCCCAGTTGCAATTATGAGATGGGTGATTATGCAAATTGAATGAATAAATAAATAAACAGCCACCCTCTGTTTTAAAACATTTAAAAGAACCCAATAGGATTGCCTCTTCTTTGTCCAACTTCTCAGGGTAAGAACAAAGTTTCTGACTTTTGTCATTTTTGCTGTATTGGATTTTGTGTTCAGATGTTCATTTTGTAAAAAATAATCTTCCCTATCACTTTTTGCATGTTGGCTAGCTGATAGCAAATCAGTGTGGACTGTTTCCACAGCTACGCTTGTGGTGCTCAGGTGAAAAAAAAGTGCAGGTTATCTTTGACCTATGAGCATTGTTCAAAGTTATGATGGCTTCTCCGGTGTAGTATCAAATATCAAATTGCCTTTGCTATTGTCACTAAGGTGAGCATCTGTTTTCACAATTTTCACATATAGATGCTGCCTGAAATAGATTGTCTGGAGTTCTTTGCTACGTGTCTGGGGTGATCTTCCCATCTTAGATGACCCTGTTGAGAGTAAATGTTCCTGATGTAATGTTCTTTACTGATCCCTCTGGGGATCATAATGAGACAGCATAGTAGGACTTGAAAGGATTAGAAGGAATAGCAACATATTTTACCAAACTCAATGTTCAAATGATCTGTATAAATCTTTATGATAAAGAAAAAAAATTAAGATCCTAGCTAATGGATCTTGTGGATGTGACCAAAGGACATCTAGTTTAAGGTGATCAATCCTGAGAAAATAGACAGGGTTCTTGTTACTGTAAGCTCTGCCACCTGTGGTATAGATCAGTGGTGGGTTTCAAGTTTTTTTACTACTGGTTCTGTAGGTGTGGCTTGGTGGGAATGGCAGGGGAAAGATACTGTAAAATCTCCATTTCCTCCCCACTCCAAGGAAAGGTTACTGCAAAATCCCCATTCCGTTCCGATCAGATGGGACTCGGGAGACAGAGAATAGATGGGGGCAGGGCCAGTCAGAGGGGGTATTTACCGGTTGTCCGAATTACTCAAAATTTCTGCTACCAGTTCTCCAGAACTGGTCAGAACCTGCTGAAACCCACCTCTGGTATAGATCCACACTTCTCTTGTCTGATCAAGGCCTGCTGGGAGGTGGCATGCAGTTGTAGTCCAAGCAGTAGTTAATGCTTCTTTGTGAAGGGGGTGTTCCCACCTGATTTAAAAGAGAGAGTGATATGCCCCCTCCTTAGGAAGCCATTGTTGGACCTGATAGTTTTGGGTAACTTCTGTCCAGTGTCCCATTTACCCTTAATCTGAAGTTTTGTTAATAGTTCATTTTGGCATTTTTTAAAAATTTGATTTATATGCCGCCCTTCTCCGGAGACTCAGGGCGGCTTACAATGCGTTAAGCAATAGCCTTCATACTTTTGTATATTTATACAAAGTCAGCTTATTGCCCCCACAAACTGAGTCCTCAATTTACCTACCTTAGAAAGGATGGAAGGCTGAGTCAACCTTGAGCCTGGTGAGATTCGAACTTGCAGTAATTGCAGACAGCTGGTGTTAATCACAATGCTATCAGTCTGCTGAGCCACCAGGCCCTGTGGATATTTGATTCATATTATACTGCCTCTTTTATTTAATATTGTTTTAATGTTAATAACAATCTTGAAATCTCAGATTAATACAAGAAACTTTCAATCTAGAGGACTGATTAAATGTTACACTGAAATTTTAATTTTATATCACCTGTAAATTCCTTTTACTTCTTTTTATTTTTTCCATATTTCCTCTTAGTTGTAGTTTTAAACATCTACTAAAGTAAATAAACTAAAATGGAGAATTTTCATTGTGAGGCACAATTAATCCTAGAGAATGAGGAACGTTTATGTGGTTTCATGGCATATGCCATTGAGAATCTCTTTAAACCTTAAGTAGATTTCAGACTAGAGAATCATGCTAATTTGCTTCTATGAAAGGATGAATTTAAGACTTAGGTGGTTATTGCTTCTGCATTTAGTATCAAAAATCTAAAAGAAACATTTGAGAGTCCTCAGTTACAGAGAAAATGATAATCTGACTTGAGTGTTATTACAGGGAATATAACACTTACTTAACCAAGTCTGCCTTATCTCAGCCTTGTCAGTTAGGATTCTCTCTTAAATATCAGCAGGAACTATTGGGTAAGTGAAGTTACGTTCAAATGATACTTTTGACAATAGTAGTAAAAGTATCTGTCAGTTATTTCACATCATTTCTTGAGATTAATTTAGTATTAGTAGCCCTGTTCAGTAATTGCTACATCACAGTATTTAATCTTTATGTGTTTTGATATGTGTGCATTAGTATATGTATATATTTTCTTTCATGATTAAACTACCTTTCAACAAATGCTGTTTTTATAGTACCATTGCTGCTTGCATGGTAATAATGGGACACATTATTTGTGCAAATTGGATTAAATAATGTGGTCTCTGTCTAGTTTTTTGGCTATTCAAGGGCTAATTATGATTCAGGGATAAGCAACTGGTGCCTTCCAGTTAAACTGAACTTCAATAACCATCAGTCCTGCCCAGCATTGTGAATTGCAACAGATTTTATACTAGATAATGTCTATTTCTATAAGATGATAATTAAGCTTGGAAATTCTTCCTTTGATTCTAAATGCATTTGAAAAGCAATTCTGTTTAGCTGGCTCTTGGATTCCCCCCCCCCTTTGGTGTCATCATTCATTTGCTTACAGGTAGTGCTTGCTAAATGTCCATTTGTTCAAAGATTGTTCGAAATTATGATGGCATTGAACAAGTGTTAGTTATGGCCAGTCCTTGATGTTATAGCCACTGCAGCACCCTTATGGTCACATGAACAAGATGTAGATCCTGAAAACCCACGTGCTTTTATGACCAGGTTCATTTACATTCCCCCCACCCACCTATCTGTTCCCCATCACTATCTTTTAGTCTGCCTTGTATTTTGCTTCTCCTCCTGCCCTGCACTCTGTTGCTCTGGAAAAGTTTTGTACAACCGACAGCTATCCCATGACGGGCCAAGTTGGGCATGCCTCATCAGCAGTGGGAGGAAGAAGATGACAAAGGTCAGTTGGGCAGTGGGAAAGAGGATAGCCAAAAGGGCAGCAATGGGGGAGAAATAGGTTGGAGGGAAGAGTTGAAGTGGAGGTGAATGCAGTTGGACAGGAGAAAGTAAGCTCCTGGTTTATCGATGGTGCATTCTTAGCCTAACAATTGCAGCCAGGACTACCAAAACTTCTGTCACTAAGCAGTGCAGTTACATGGTATTTTACTTAATGCATCATTTAGCAAAGGAAATTCCAGTTCCAGTAAGACTCATTAATCATGAACTATCTGTATAGTTTGTACATTGCATTTTCTTGTGTCCCTTTGTTTAGTGAGACTTCAGAGTGGATTTAAAGAGTCTCCTATGAATTGGCTTGCTAAGGCTTATAAGTGTATGCACTCTTGGTTTAGATGTTAACATCAAAATATTTATGTAGTGTATATGTCATTTGCAAAGTAGTCTGAAATCCAGAATCGGCAGAAAAAATATGGATGTGCAGATGAGCATCTGAATAGGAAAGCCATTGATTTGATTGACTTGGAATGAGAATTTACGAGATCGTCAACCATCGTCAGCTTCTTTGGAAAGCTAATTATATTGCATTTCAACTAAATTTGTGGTAAAAATTGGAGTTGATAATCAGGTAGTCCTCACTTTCTGACCGCCATTGGGACTGGCAACTCTGTTACTAAGGGCTAAGGTTGTAAAGTGAAACATCACCTGACCATGCCTAACTTACAACATCAGTTATGGCTGCAGTTGTGAAGTAAATCATTCATAGTCTTTAAGCACAACATCACATGATAGCAACTGCAACTTATTATTTATTTATTTATTTATTAATGGAACTTGTATGCCGCCCTATCTCCAATGGACTCAGGGCAGCTCACAACAATTAAAACAAAGCAAACAAACCATTAAAACAAAAACCCAAGTTAAAATTAACAAAAATTCAATAAAACCCAGTTAAAATTCTATTAAAATCCCCATCAGTCCGGGGCGGCCAGGAGAAATAGCCACATTTTCAGGCCACGGCAGAAAGAGCAAAGGTCGGGGGCCACCCGGAGCTCCAAAGGGAGTTGATTCCAAAGGGTGGGTGCGCCCACAGAGAAAGCTCTCTCCCTGGGGATAGACAGCCGACACTGTCTGGCCGATGGCACCCTGAGTAGGCCCTCCCTGTGGGAACGCACAGGGCGATGAGAAGCTGTTGCTGGCTGCAGATGGTCCGCCAAATATCCCGGGCCTAAGCCATGAAGGGCTTTATAGGTAATCACCAGCACCTTGAATCTCACCCGGAGGGCAACCGGCAACCAATGCAAGTCACGCAGGAGAGGTGTAATGTGGGAGTGTCGGGACACTCCCATCACTACCCGCATGGCCACATTCTGCATCAGCTGAAGCCTCTGAGTGGTCTTCGAGGGCAGCCCCATGTAACTTCCTGTTACAGTGCAGTGTTGCAGCTAGTTCAGCTGACTGCTAGTTCAGCAGATCAGCAGATCAAATCTCACCAGCTCAAGGTTGACTCAGCCTTCCGAGGTGGATAAAATGAAGACCCAGATTGTTGGGGGCAATATGCTAATGCTAATGCAATATGCTAATATGCAATATGCTATATGCTAACTTTGTAAACCGCTTAGAGAGGGCTGTAAAGCACTATGAAGCGGAATAGAAGTCTGAAAAAAAAATTGACATCTTTGAAATTGCTGGTTTTTGTCATGTTTGCTGCATTATTCCTGTGACTTTAACCCTTTACATTTTTAAAAAAAAGAGTTGTGGTGCTGAGGAAGAGTGTATGGACAATATTATTACCCTTTTCTTCTGAGTATTGATGATGTAAATAAAATACACAATTTCCTGACTCTCTAAGGTTTGGTGTAGTACAGACAATATAGAAGAGGTTTGTTTTAAAATTGGATTAAAATTAATTTAATATTTTCGGCTAGCATGTCCTCTTGCCCTGGATGAAGGAAATTGATTTAAAGGTTTATGTACTGTGTCAGAGATCAATAACACAGAGCCAGTTTATGTCTCCTCACATTCCTCTCAATGAGAATTATATTTCCAGGACAAAGTGTTGTTCTAATTTTGGGGAAGGTCAGGACTAAGGCTGCCAGATTTCACCTGCAAAAATCCAGACAACCACAAGTATCAAAAAATAATAGTTTTCTGTTGTTTATTATGGTTTTGCTACTGTTGAAAGGGCCAGCTTTTTGAAGGCTAAGAGACTTATTCTGAACTCAACCATTTCCCATGTCCAAAATAGACCATTTTTCCTTCTAATTATATTTGGCACCAAAAGTTAACAATTCAGTGCCTCATTTTGTGCACACCTCTTATGTCACTGCTGGACTCATCCTTCCAATCAGTGGTGGGTTTCAAATTTTTTTCTACCGGTTCTGTGGGTGTGGCTTGGTGGGCGTGGCAGAGGAAGGTTACTGCAAAATCCCCATTTCCTCCCGATCAGCTGGGACTTGGGAGGCAGAGAATAAATGGGGGTGGGGCCAGTCAGAATTTTTACTACCGGTTCTCCGAACTACTCAAAATTTCTGCTACCGGTTCTCCAGAACTGGTCAGAACCTGCTGAAACCCACCTCTGCTTCCAGTCTAAAAAGCCAAAACAGAAGAATGTGGAATATTCCTGTTACTTTTATTATGTTTGTAGCACTTTCTGTTATTCTTTTTCCTAGGACATGCATCATATTTGTGGTAATTACTTCATGATTGCCATATATTGGGCTATATAATCCCCTTACAAAATAAATATATCATGTAAAGTTTGGCAGATTGAAACTCACATCCCATTGAGTTGACATGTGGAAGAAGACCAGGGCAATGTCTCTTGACTGCAAAATCATCTAACTCTCTGATGGTCATGTGTTGTCCACAGCTGTTGTGGAATTAGGAACGCTTGTTACATGGGGGCTGGCTGGCTGGGGGACTCTGTGAGTTGAAGTCCACCCATCTTCAAGCTATCAAGTTTGAGAAACACTGATCTAAGAAGAGTATGTAAATATATATTCATAAAATATATAAATCATGATAATGTCACCATGCGCAATGCTGCACAGAGACAATTTTGTGAATGAAACTGGTCTGATTATCATGGAATTTCAGTTCTACAGGAGTAATGGGTCGCAGATTTTTTATGCATTTTTGTAAGTTAGCGGACTTGTAGGTATCTTGATTCAAAAATTGTTATGATATGACACACCATTTGGGCTAACTTGAAGGTATAAACAGATAGATAAACACAATGAAAGTTTTAGTAGTATATAGATTTATAGTGGAATACATTATATTGGTAATTCCTTATTCCATTATTGCTGTGGTGTTTCTGTATTTGCTTGCCTTGTCCTTTATTTTATTATATTTATATGCATCTGATTGAATAAATGTACAAATATAAATATTTAAATACTAGATATTTTTGCAAATAAATATGTAATAAATGTGAGAAATAAAGGGATAGGGAACTGTTCCCATAAATGGACATACAAATTATTCACTT
Organism: Arizona elegans; assembly: GCA_022577455.1. Lineage (NCBI taxonomy): Eukaryota > Metazoa > Chordata > Lepidosauria > Squamata > Colubridae > Arizona > Arizona elegans. The sequence goes on from JAKOOJ010000008.1 coordinate 64,106,180, forward strand.
GCAATAGTTCCAAGTAAATGATACCATTGGTTAATACTAAGAACAGGAATGTATCATAATAGTACTGTATAATCCTACACATTATTTTTTGTGTCTGTTTCAGGTAGCATAGTATACCTTGGGATGATGGTGGGAGCGTTCTTCTGGGGAGGCTTGGCAGACAAGGTGGGAAGGAGACAGTCTCTTCTGATATGTATGTCGGTCAATGGATTCTTTGCTTTCCTTTCATCATTTGTCCAGGGCTATGGCTTCTTTCTCTTCTGTCGATTACTCTCTGGATTTGGGTAAGCCCTTCTGCTTTCTTCTATTTTCTAGACTACACTTGTATGCAGATCTGTTTTAAGGTGGAGTGATACTAATGATTATTCCTGGGTCCCTTTCAAAAGATCAAATTTGAAAGTAGGGTGCTTCAGATATTTTTACATTCTCTTAGTCTGCACTTTTGGCTATGATCAGCCCTATTATTCAGGTATGGCAATGTTATACAGCTAAGGGAGAATAAAGGAGATAACTCCAACAGTGATGGCTGAAAATCCTGAAATAGATCAGCTAGTTTTGTTTGGCTGAAAGGTTGCTATTTATTTCTGGAGAACCTGGAGCAAGGCTCTCAGAAATGGTCATCAATGAGGACCCGGAGAGAAAATGAAGGGGGAAGAGGAACCCCCTGGGACAAAAATCTACCCAAAGCAGATGGTTTTGGAAAGCTGAAGAAGAGTGTGAGAAATCAACTGCTGGTCATTAACAGTCTGAGCAAGAGTGCTAGTAAGTGTAATTACTCTTGTTTTATCATTAAACAGGAAGTAGGAAGTAAGTTTAGACATAAAAGTAAGTACTGTACCCATGTAATTCATTGATATATTATACTATGCACATAACAAGTAGCAGCAATTTTACCAGTAACAGGAAACTTTACTTTTTATTGGTACCAAGGTAACAACTTACTACATCAAACTTTTATGATATCAAAGGATTGTGTCAAAAATTTACCAATTTAGATGTGTTTAATTCATTCTTATCAATTGACCCAATTGATAATGCTGATTTGCTTCTTGGATAAAAAGCAAAATGTCTTCAAAGAAAAACAAAGTCCAGTTGCCTATTGAAAAAGCACCTTTGGGACAAACATGACCCAGATGACTGAAAATCTTCATAGACAACCATCTTGGTGTCATCTTTGTATTGTGCTAGTGTAAACTCTGATCCAGAGAGACTGAGCCCTAAAAAATCCCAATTCCTTTTATGATGTTGGCAAAGTACTATGTCAAAGATTTATCAGTTTGAATATATGCATTTAATTTATTCCAACTAATTGGCTTTAATGATAATATTGATTTACTAGGATTTATGTAAGACTATCTCAATTTCATTAAAAAAAAAAACCTAACCCTTTTAAACATTCTGAAAGAAAAAAGTTACATTCTAAGAAAAGAAGTTGCAGAATTCTATAAATTCACTTCTAAGAAATATTCTGTGAAATAAATCTAAAAACTTGGGAATTTATAAAGAGAGCATGTTTGTATCACACATAATGACAAGGAAAGTTAATATGGGAATGCATATACACATTTTCTGTATCAGTGTATTCCTTTGAATGACTTCAATAAAGGTGTGCAAATATATTATGCATTTGAAACAATCTCATCAATCTTTGACTTGCTGTTTCAAACCTGGGCAATGGATTGTTCTGGATGTTTTTAAGATGGTCCAATCTAACACAGTTTGTTTTGATTTTGGATCAGTCCTGATATATTCTTTTAGGTTACAACATTTTGTACCCCAGTAATTTTCACTGTTGTGCATGTTTGCTACACTTTAGTTCTTCAAGATATTATAGCTATATCTTGCTACATATCATTAAATGCTTATTTCAAGTCTGTGCATATTGTCTATTGTCCATGTGTTTGATTGCTTGGGGTGGTGACCTGAATCATTGCCAGCTCATAGTGATAATTGTTCATTTAGTTATAATTTAATTTTAAATGGTTGATTTTTGTTGTGTTACTGTATTTTTGTTATAAATTGATTTGGAATTTTAAATGACATGAAAAGTAGCATAGACTTAGTAAATAACAAAATATAGATATTTTTAGTATATTTTGTAATTGGCCCAATACATTCATTAATTTGTGTGTTTTTTAAATTCTAAACTCTTTCAGGAGCTTAATGTAATATGTATTGCATTCTTTCCTCCAATTATTTTTCTATGGCATCTCAGTAGCATTGCAAGTGATCTCTTTTCTAGCAGCAGTGGGACCTAATATTAGTTCAAGCTGAAGGGAGCCAAATTTGCAGCTATGAAATGTCCTCCATAAGGAGACCTCAGAGACAAAAATTGTGCCATTAAATATTTGTCTCTTTATCCTCCTTTCCCTTGCACCATTTCCTAGCTGGATATTGCGTTTCTGAATTAAATAGCTGTCTTTGAATCTTCCGTTTGTTGCAAATAGGAAATGGTGGGAGAAGATTTCAGTAAAGGAAACACTGGAAGATCCCATTTCCAAAGCACGATGCTGCTTAAATTTCTCTGGATCTGGCAGTGACTCATGTGTGATAATCTTTTATGTGAAAATAGTTTCTAAATATTAAATAGCAAGACCTTTCAGAATTTAATAGTTACATAAAGTATTTCAGTATGTGGTAATGTTACTTCAGATGTCTCCTTAAGCACCAACATCAGTATTAAGAGCTTATGATAATTAAAACTAAATTTGAGACATATTGAACAGCTTATGTAGAATGGGAGCTTATAATTGTTTAAGGTTGATAGTGATATTTTAAATACTGTATGTACAATATAACAATCCCCAGATACCCACTGTCTAAACCATCAAAAATATTGTTAAATTGTGTATCATAAAAATGAATATTTGTAACTCACGGTTGAACTGTGGGGTCCTTGATGCTCCCTGAGCTTGATTGTTTTCTTTCACAACCAAGCTGAGAGAGCACCAAGGGCCCCCATATGTATTGCTCGCTTTGATTATTCAATACAGTTGATTTCTTTAAAAAAAATCTTAAGTACTGCATTAATTATTTCACTCTACAGTATATTTAAGGTCTGTTTACACAGACTAAAATAGCAGCCATTAGCTAATATTGTTTGAAATACAAAAGACTGTACCTCCTTTACCACAGATAAAAGACATTTTAAGAGAATTTTAACCAATTTTGGGTGTCCTTTTTCACATTCCTCCATTGCATCATTACTACATGGAGATGTTTCTTCCACGTCCTCAACTCTGTTCACATGCATTTATACTTTCTTCTTCCTGTTCAGGGAAATCAAGGACTGTTTCTATCTCTCCCTTTGATACCTGACGCTTTGGGTCTGTGTCAGGTGCTAGGAGCATCCATCCAGGGCTGTCTGCAGGATGTCAAAATAGTCAAGATAATAGTCCAAAAGGTCCAGTTGAAGTATTGTCTGCTTTTTATATGCAATATTTTTTTGACCACACCCTGCTGATGCCTCTGTATCCATCCATGTCAGTGGTGCCTGAAAAACATGCAGTCCTATTACCCTTGAAACTTGGCACATAGCAATTTGCTACCATAGATGAGCAAATCCATCAGAGTCTTTGCTTTGCTGGAGCAAAACAAAAACACTAAATAAATAAGAGCAATTCAGAGAGGCTGGGAGGATTTACATTCTTTTCCATCTCAGTTTACAATAAAGCCAAAGAAAGGCTTGGGGAGTCAACATGCTTGTATTTTTTTCAAAGCTGTGCCTGGATAATGTTCAGCAATACAATGACTTACAGCATACAAGCTTTCCTTAATCAACATGTCTTTGATGTAAATAAGTAATCTATTTATTTGTCAGATTTCCAGAACTCTATTGCTTTCGGCATTCTTTTCCTCAAAATAATGCAGAGCTTCTACAGACTTTATGTTCCTGTTATTCTTTTTGTTTTTGTTTTTGTTTTTAGGATTGGAGGAGCTGTTCCAATTGTATTTTCATATTTTGCTGAAGTTCTTGCTCGAGAGAAACGTGGAGAACATTTAAGTTGGCTTTGCATGTTTTGGATGATTGGAGGTATCTATGCATCTGCTATGGCCTGGGCAATCATTCCTCATTACGGTGAGAAGTGCAGGATTTTTTTTCTATAACTTCTATTGCCATTGTACATAGGCACTAAACCAGTTTAAATTGCAATTGTTCTTCCATTGCCATTTTCCTGATGGAATTTATTTATTTATTAATTGTCAAATTTATTATTTATTATCAAATTACTTGTTTAATCAGCAAAATATATGTACATAGAGTTCTTGACAATATGCACATGTATATTTTTAATTTCAGTTTAATATAATTCTGCTAACAGAAGCCATTGTCTGAGGTTACAGATCTACATGAAGTTAAATACATAAGCATTGCAATAAATGATGGGACTATTTGGCCCTTATCCCAAGATGTCCATGCAAAGACATTGTTCTTTGAGTGACAATTTTACATCGGAAAACCTGCATGATCTAAAATTCCAGTAGTATATGCAGTAATGCACAAACCTAGAGTAATGGAGGGAGAAAAGTTTTGTTCTATAATTATAGTAGCACTTTTTAAAATTCAATATACAAAATTTACTTAAATTTATTTTTAAATAATAAAAGGACTGATACTGTTTGACTTTTAGAAATAAGCGTGATTTCTTAGCTTATCTGGGGGAAAGGCATTTATATACAGAGCTATGTGACTTTCAAAGGTTATTTACCATATTTGCTATAAATAGCTTAATAATATATACCGAGATATTTAAATGCTGTAAGTATTTTCACTTTTCTTTATGTAAATATTTGAAGTTAATTTTACTTTTTCCTCAATAGAAGATATTTTGGTTATGCCAAGCCACTTAACCTTTTCAGTACTGATTATCTGTATTACATCTAGAATTTATTCCAGGTTTGTGAGGTAGCTATATAGCACTTAGCAATAGCACTTAGACTTTTATACCACTTCACAGTGCTTTACAGCCCTCTCTAAGCAGAGTCAGCATATTGCCCCCAACAATCTGGGTCCTCATTTTACTGACCTTGGAAGGATGGAAGGCTGAGTCAACCTTGAGCCTGGTGAGATTCAAACTGCCAAATTGCAGGCAGCTTGCAGGCAGCAAAACTAGTTTGCAGTACTGTATATAATCAGTAGTATTATTATATTGAATCAGCTATTCCAGAATCCTTGATCAAGAGGCAAAGCTCTGATAAGTGACTGCTTCCAGTGATTTTTGTTTGTTTGTGCTTTGTCTCTCACAGAACTTAAGTTCTATGCTGAACACAGTTTGAAAAACTCTGGAATAGAACAATCACTCCATCTTGATATTGTCCAGTCCTAGCCTATGATATCATTTAATAGTTGGCGGACAGAACTAAAAGAAATCTCTTAGCCAGCAGGTCTCCAGGATACCTGCTAGATTAAAGCTTCCATTCAGGGTTGAAATCTGGATAATAAATATTTATTTAATAGATTTAGTTAAATTTATTTATAAATATTTTATCTTCCACCATTGAACAGGCACTGTAATCTGTATAGGCCACCATCACCAATATGTTGACTTATTTGGGAAGTCAGCCAGCTACTGGCTCACTCTGTTTTCAATGCAGCAGCCATAGCATCCTTCCATCATATCTATTCCTGTAAAGCTTAACTTAGACTTGTCTGTGAATAGTGAATAGAATGAATGAGCTGGAAGGGATCTTGGAGGTCTTCTAGTCCAGTCCCCTGCTCAGGCAGGAGAACCTATACTATTTCAGATAAGTGACTCTCTAGTCTCTTCTAGACTGACTCTTCTGTGCATAGGCATTGACACCTATCTATGCTGAGAAAGAGTTGTTAAGTAAAGGTTGCAGATGGGCTGACATACACATCTCACAAATCTCAACTACGTGTTGTGCAGAGATGTGTGTTCTGCATGCTGAGTAGTTAATCCAATTTCCTGTTGGGAAACAGACAGAATGCAAGGCCTGTTTTCTGTGCTTTGTTGTTTGAGCGCACCCTAGCCAAAACGTTAACACAGCTGCTTGTAGTATGTTTGCATGGGTATTTAAGGTAAATTCCACAGTTCAGTCAATTCAATTATTTCAGATATTTTAAAAAGAACCATCCAATTGGGTTGGGTAATGCTTTACAGAACTTCAACTGGTACTTGAAGGGTTGGATGATCTCTCCATTATGTTTTGGGAGCTGACAGACCTGTTATCCCTTGTGCTGCAGAAGATTACTGAAATTTAGGACTAGAACGGACGTTGACTTACCTGAACGCCCTTTTAGGAGTGCTGCGACCACTGTCCATGGCTGGGAACTCCACTTCAGATCTTGACAGTAACTGAATGAGAGCTGATAAAGTCTCCCTGTTAAGGCACGCCTCCATCCCATGATCCTCCAGTCTATCACGAAGACACAGCAAGGCTCCACAGAAACTCCAACTGTCAGTCAATAAGAACAAGCCTCTGGCCAGAATCCAAAGCAGACAGTCTGAAAGAAACTGTAACACCAGAATATCAACAGGAACAAGGAGAGGGAAATGGACAGTGGTCGCAGCACTCCTAAAAGGGACGTTCAGGTAAGTCAACGTCCGTTTTCCAGAGTGCTGCTCCCACTGTCCATGGCTGGGACATACCCAAGCTCAAAACCTAGGGTGGGAGACTGGCTGCCCCCGAACCCCTGTCCAAGACGACGCTCTGCAGGACTCGCTGCCCAAAGGCTGCGTCCGAAGAGGCGTACGAGTCAATTCGGTAGTGACGTATGAATTGCGACACCAAAGACCATGTGGCGGCTTGGCAAATGTCCTCCACTGATGCTTGTGTCGCCCACGCAGCAGAAGTAGCCGCACTGCGGGTGGAGTGCGATAGAATGCGCCCCGGAACAGGCTTCGCTGATAACTCATACGCCAAGGAAATACATGCCTTGAGCCACCTGCCAACAGTGGCCGGGGATATTTTCTGACCCATAGAGGCCGGGTGGAAGGAGACCAGCAGGGCTTCCGTCTGACGAAAGGCGGCAGTCCTGCGGATGTATATACGAAGTGCCCGTTTGACGCACTTCGTCGCTCGGTAGGATTCCATGAAGATGGGCAAAAGTCCGGTAATAAGAACTCCTGCGCCCGGTGAAAAGGAGAATTTACTTTCGGGATAAATGCAGGGTCAAGTCACAGAATCACAACACTATCTCGGAACATACACAGGTCCTCCCGAATTGAAAGCGCCGAGAGCTCTGACACCCTCCGGGCGGAGGTGATAGCCAACAAGAACGCGATCTTAAACGACAAATGTTTCAGTGTAGTTGACCTCAAAGGCTCAAAGGGGGAAGACGTCAGCGCCTGGAGCACAAGTGGGAGGTCCCAAGTAGGGTACCGGTGAACCTGAGGAGGAGACAAGTTCGTCGTGCCGTGCAGGAAACCTCTGATAAGTGGATGGCGTGAGAGAGAGTCATAGGGAGGACACTTCAACACGGTGGATAAGGCCGCTGTTTGACGCCTCAACGTTGCAGGAGCCAAGCCCTTCTTAAGTCCCGAATGTAGGAACTCCAAAACCTCTTCCACCGTCGCCGAGGTGGGATCCACATGCCTCGAAGCCCCCCAAGTGCAGAAAGCCCTCCAGGAAGCCTCATAAATACGGCACATGGAAGGACGTCTGGCAGCTTGTATAATCTTGACGACACCATCGACAGATGTGACTTTTTCAGGATGACGCGTTCAAATGCCAAAGGCCAAGTGGAGCCACTGGGGCTCTGGATGACAAACGGCCCCTTGGAGAAGCGATACCTGATGTGGTGGAATCATCCAGGGTGGTGCCACAGAGAGGGCGACAAGGTCTGCATACCAGGCCCTGCGAGGCCAGTTGGGAGCAACCAGGATGAGGTCTGCCTTTTCCCACAGCAATTTCCTCACCACTCGTGACAGCAGAGGGATGGGGGGAAATGCATAGAGAAGACCCCTCGACCCCTCAGGGCGTCGCGATCCTCCGCCGACGGATCTGGATACCGGGACACGAACCGAGGCAGTTGGGCATTCTGTCGAGAGGTGAACAAGTCTATCTCCGGTGTCCCGAATTTTCGGCAGATCTCTTGAAACAGCCGAGGGTGGAGCTGCTACTCCGCCGGGTCGATCTGTTCCCGGCTGAGCCAGTCGACCCGTACGTTGTCCACCCCCGAAATGTGGTCTGCCTTTATCGATCTCAGGTGACGCTCCGCCCAGTTGAAGAGATGTTCCGCCTCGAACATTAGTGACCTTGACCTTGTGCCGCCTTCTTTGTTTATATGCGCTTTGGCTGCCATATTGTCGGTCAGAATCAATATGTGGTGCCCCTCCACCGACCTCTTGAAACGGCAAAGCACCAGCCTGACTGCCCGCAACTTGAGCAGATTTATGCTGCAGCGGTGTTCCGTTGAGGACCGTAGTCCCTGCGTCACAAGGTTGCCGAGGTGCGCCCCCCAACCCTGTAGACTGGCGTCCAACATCAAAGTCAGCCTCTCCGATTCCAGGAAGTCGCCAAAGAGAGTGCATCTTGAACCTGTGATACACCACCGACAGATTCAAGAGCTTTAAGTTCAGGATACCCCGCCAGGCCACCGAGCTTTTGGGGACAAGAAAAAAGGTTGAGTAGAAACCCGATCCCCGTTGAGTCGGGGGGACCGGTTCTATTGCTTTTATGCTCAGCAGATGGGTAATTTCCTGCAGCATCAGTTGGTGGTGATCCGGTGATGACAGTACCGGATAGGGAACGAAGCGACTCGGCGGGGTTCCAACAAATTCGATAGAGAGACCTGAAGAGATGGTGTGTAGCACCCAAGAGTCCTTGGTTGAACGGGCCCACTGGTGATGGAAAAGTTGAATTTTCCATCACCAATTTGGGGAGCCCAAATTGGTGGTAAGACGGGCCTTGTGCAATAACGATTTGAACATAGACGGGTGGAACAACCCCGTAAAGGCTGGGGAGTCCGCCGGTAAGTCCTCATCATCCGAAAATTCGATGTCCTCCGGGCAGTCTTCGCCATGATCAGAGTCAGCCCGGGAGAAAGAGGAGGACGGCTTCCTGGTGACCTGGTCGAGGGGACCTGAGGAGTCAGTTGAATAGGCTGCCCGGTGGGAGGAGGCGAAACCTGAGACGCTTGATGAAGACCAGCCAAGAACGAAGAGAATGCTGATGCGAAAAACGCTTGCATATCAGCTGGCACTGGAGGAATCGCCCCATCAGGACCACGAAGGCCCGCTGCAGTAGGGGTAAACGTGGCCTCTGGTAGATTACGAGAAGGCCTTTGCGAAAGGGCCAGTCCCACTCTGGAAACATCTGGCAAGGACTGGGACACACCCTTGGCTAGGTGCAAATGCTGGTCCTGTGGAGTAGCCGAAGGGGCATTCCGGCCGGGGGATGATGCTGGGGATCCTGAAGAAGAGGAGTCCCCCGCAACTGAAGCCGAAGCAGCGAGTTGAGTGGCAGTCGTGCCAAGGCCCACTTCTGCCACAGCTGCCAATCTCGCTTTGTCCCATTGTCTCTCAAGGGCATTATGGCGGCATTGGGCATCTCTGTCCAAGCCCTTGGAACCTTTAGTCTTCCGTGAAGTGCGGCTGGAAGATGCGGACCGCTGACGGGAAGACTTTTTGGCCTACTTAGCGGGACTACGAGGTGGGCTATGTTCGGGCTCCATGTCAGAAGAGAGCGCGTGGTCCGCCATGTCAACAGAAATCGCCAAGGCCGACCAAAGGAGGCACGGAACCGACAGATATGTGACTGTATCACCAGGTACAGTCCACAGTCGCCCACTATCGCTCTGTACTGTTTTTATTTTATTTATTTTTTTTTGACAATCCAACTCTCTACAAGTGTATATACAAAGTCCAGTAAGGAGAGTCAGAAAGGCCTCTTATGTTGTAGCAAAGAGGCCTGTCATAGACCAAGTCAGCAACAGTCCGACTCCGCCCCCTTCGTCCGATGCGATGGCGGGTCTTAAGGTAGAGAAAATGGTGGGCGCCTCAAATTGGTTCACAAAATGGTGTTCGCTGCAGCCGCCAGGCCCAAACTGCGAAAAAAGGGGTGACTCACGCCTCTGAGGGCACCTGGCGAAGCGCTGTCCTCGTTAATGGAATTAAGGTGAAGCGGAGGGCGCACCTCCAAGATGACGCCCCTCCGAAGCAGGCAATCGCAGCGGCGTTCCCAGCCGGCAGCAAACCAGCACACCAAAGGCCTCGATCAGGCCACGCCACCCAGTAATTCCAGCAGGCAGGGAGCGCACCGTCAGAGTGACGCTACCCCGAAGCCACAACCAACAATCCAAATAAGGCGGGGAGCGCACCTACAGAGTGACGCTACCCCGAAGTCACCACCGACGTCTCAGGGAAGTTGGAGAGAGCGGCAGGCCTGCGCGCTCGTCTCCTTCCAGCGGCTAAGCTTATCGTGCTGGATCCACCCCAAAGAGTCGGAATCCGGCGGCTGCAACCCTCAGAGCGTGGGCGGCCCGGGAGATAGACTTACCACACGCAATCCGCAGCCAGTAATAAGTCCAAGGAAAAAACGCGAAAAAGGAGTAATCAAAATTAAATAAAAGCCTAAACGAAGAAAGGAAACAGGGAAAGAACCCAAAGATAGAAGAAAATAGAGAAATATTTGCCAACAGGCCACAGCTCTGAAATTCACTTCAGCACTTGTCAGTAACTGAGTGATAGACTGGAGGATCATGGGATGGAGGCGTGCCTTAACAGGGAGAGTTTGTCAGCTCTCACCCAGTTACTGTCAAGATCTGAAGTGGAGTTCCCAGCCATGGACAGTGGGAGCAGCACTCTGGAAAATGATACAAATACACAATGAAGACTAAATCATGAGAATATGGCTAGAGCAGAGGTTATTGGAGCATGCTTGTATCATAGTTAGACCCAAATATGAAAAGACTTTTAAGCCATCTGGGTGCCTTTGGGTCACTTATTCTCATTTACTCCAACTCACCTCACAAGGTTGTTGTTGTGGGAAAAATAGGAATGGGAGGGTATGTTAGATATGTCTGCTATCTTGAGTTGTGCATAAAAATAATAAAGGCATGATATAAATAAAATAAATAAACCTTTATTAAAATTTGGGCAAACAGGAAAATCTGCTTATTCAGCTCAAGATGGTTTGTCCTTTTTTTTCTTTTGCTGGGAATAACTGCAAGCTTGACAAACAGATTTCCCAAATTGATTGACATAAACACAAATGTTGACTTGGCACACTCCTACTCAAATTTTATTTTATGTCATTTCAATAGCTTTATGTCATTTCAATAGCATTTCAATAGGTCTGGGAGGGCAAAAAACAGGCCTACCAGAGATTCCGGAAGTCCAGAAACGGGCCTTTTTCTGACCTCCAGAGGGCCCCCGGACCCGGGGGGGGGAACTGTTTCCGCCCTCCTGGAGGCTCGAGGAAAGCCTCCGGAGCCTGGGAGGGTAACCCCACCCCCGCTGTGGTGCAGGTGGTGGACTAGGCCACGCCCACCATGGCCATGCCCACCCAGCAATGGGGCAGCAAACTTGTTGCTAAAGGATCTGAAGCCCACCCCTGAAGTGTAGCCTCAGAGTTGTGGCTTAATTCCTAAAGAAAGCAAAATCTGATGTTGGTTAGTCATCAATAATACTAAGATTATCCAACCATTGCCACCTTTTGCATCTGCTAAAACAGAACAGATATTTTATCTTTTTTCACCAGAGGCTTTTAGAGGATGTGCTTACAGTTCTCCCATAAAATATATGTTCCTAACTGCAAGAATACATGATTGCACCAAATCCAAATCTAAATTTTAAAAAGGAGGTTATTCTGGTATTTTTTTAAAATAAATTTGTTTTGATAGCTGATAATCTATTGATAGTACTAGACTTAACTCAACAATTGGCACTGGAACTTCCATAGCTAAGCAATGCAGTTGTTAAATGAGTCATCATGTGACCACACTCAATTTTACAACTTTTTTTTTTTGCACAGGTTATTATGGATTAAGTAAGAATCATGTAATTGTTTAGTGAATTGGGCTTCTCCTATTGACTTTGCTTGTTGCTCCTATTGACTTTGCTGGGTTGCAGATGGTGATCAAGTGACCGTGAGGATACTGTGAAGGTTGTAAATGTGAGGACCAGTTATAAGTCACTTTTTCCAGCATTGTTATAATTTAAATGGTTGCTAAATAAATGGTCATAAATTTGGAATTACCTGTAACTACTTAAATATGGTTTACAGCAAGGGTGAAATGCTCCCGGTTCAGACCGGATCACCCGATCTGGTAGCGATGGAGGCGGGTGGTTCGGAGAACCGGTAGCAAAAATCCCTGAACCCCCCCCATGCCCAGCTGAGCCGCGCGATCATCAGATGTTTTTTTCCTTTTAAATGGCTCTGATGATCCAAGCTGCCTGAGTGGCAGAGAGTTTTTAAGAAACCTTCTGACGATCAGGCAGCTCAGCTGGGATCGTCAGAGGTTGGATTGTCAGAGGCATTTGAAAGCATTTTTTTTACCTCTTTGCTGAAGAGGTTGTAGAAAAAATGGTTTTAAAAGTAAAAAAAAAAAAATTGGCCACGCCCACCCAGTCACATTACCCACCACCAAGCCATGCCCACAGAATCGGTAGTAACAAATTTTAAATTTCACCCCTGGTTTACAGTGCTGGATACCAAGCTATTTCAAAATACCTCTGTTGACCAATATTGTAAAATAAATATATCAAAAGGGGGAGAGATAGAAAGAATCTATAAAAAAGATTATATTCAGCATAGGAATCATTTTCATTCTGGCCGAGACAGATGGTACATTTACAACACAACCTAGGTTTCTAATTTATTCCTAATATATTGTTTTACTGTACTTTTATGTTTTTATTATTCAAAATTACTTGTTTATGATTTCAGACATTTTAACTTCTACATTGTCAGATACCTGAGTTCAAATGTTTCTTTTATGTGACGAGACCAGTTCTAATGGTCTGTGCATCTGAACCTACTACATTTCTGGAAAATACATTATCGGTAGCAGAAAAGCTGACTGCAGTGGTCATGGCTGACTTCATTATGGAAGACAGTGAATTGTTTTAGGCAGAATATATGTCTTTGCAGGCAGTATAATAAACTGTTTACTAAGCCAACTGCACTTTCCTTTTGAATCTTTTAAACTCTTTTTTGAATTGTATTATTACGACGTGGTAGAAGATGCAGCTTCATTTAAGTAAGTTGGGATTGTTTTCAACTTCAAAGCACACAAAAAATCTTTTACAAGGGAACAATAACTATGGAAAACAGGATTATTATAAAGATAATTGCATGTTAAAAATTGCTAAAAAGTGTTGAAATACAGTCATTTCCATCTACCAAAGAAGGAACGTTGCTGGTGGACCATATTTCCCCTTTTTACATCCTCCTGATGCCCATTTGCTTTGCTTCAGGGGTCGATGGAAGCTTCACTCTTCCCCTAAATATTCTATCTTGAATACAATGAAGTTATTTAGAATAGCAGGCTGTGAAGAGCTACTCAGAGTTTATATGTATCTTAAATTGAGACAAGATTGGTACTGACAATTTTGCATCTAAATGTTATAAGAGTGCCATCCAGTGGCTAGTTCAGCTAACCTTTCCATCTAATTGAAATCAGTATTCCTTTTCCTAGTGCAATGATGGCTAACCTTTTTGCCGTCGCGGGTGGAGTGGGGGATCACACGTGTGCATGCCCACACCCATAATTCAATGTGCCCCACCCCTCCTAGCATGCGCGTGTGACCCCGCTTTCAGCATGCAATGACATGGTGGGCCCGGTATGCCCATTTTTCACCCTCCCCAGGCTCCAGAGGCCCACTGGAAGTCAGGAAACTGGCAGGGGTAGGGAAGGCCATTTTCACCCTCTCCCATCCATACCTGTTTCCCGACTTCAGGTGGGCCCAGAAGGCCCGAAAATTAGCTGGCCGGCACGCACATGCGCGCTGGAGCTGAGCTAGGGCAACACTTGCGTGCCCACAGATATGGCTCCATGTGTCACCTGTCGTACGCATGCCATAGGTTCGCCATCATGGTCCTAGTGTATATCCCCATGGCCACAGTAAGAATTTGTTTTTTAAAAATTTAATTTGATTTGATTTCTATAGCTACCCATCTCAACTAGTAACTCTAGGCAGTGAACATCATAAATGCAATGCTATTACCAACACTACATACCTTGGCTTTTCTCTGGAGTTCAAAATGGCTTATATGATGGTTTTTAATTTTACTTCTACAATGACAATCCTGTGAAGGTTGAGACAGTGTAATCTACTGAACTCCATGGTTGAATGAGATTGAATGGGAACTCCATGTGATTTTGAGCCAGAAATTTCCCAGTCCAATCTGACACCTCAAGACCTTACATCGATAAAAACCTTATAGACTTTACATCTATATAAAAAAAGTCTGGTTGGAAAAAAAAGCAAAGAATTCAAGAACAGTCTTAAATGAAATCGGGGGGATAAAATAATTGTGTTCTTTGATAGGCCATTCTGATGACATATCTAATTGCAAGCTAAGTGCATTTCAGTAGAGTTAAAGTGAAAACAATTTAACCATTTCTATTTTTGGCTGATCTAAGCTTCCTTAATTATTTTTGGATATGGAAGAAGTTAGAAAGCTAATGATACTTTGGACCTGGAGTTTTTCATACTCTTGGAATTCCTCACCTGAGAAGCAGCTGTGGAGGTTTGCAGGATGGGGAAGCAACATTAGCATGGATCCTCAAGTCATATTCCTCCTCCTGGGGTTCAGGGCTCTGAATTTGGCATGAGAAGGGAATCTGAGAAACATTATCTCAGGGACCATAACATTTTCCAAGGAGAAACACAGCTAGTACGTTCCTTTAATATCTAATCAATACACCCGTTTGCATTCCCTAACTTTCTGTTATACAGGTAGTCCTTGACTTATGACCATTCATTTAGTGACTGTTCGAAGTTATAGCAGCACTGTAAAAAGTGATATGGTTGTTTTTCACACTTATTTATTATTTATTTGATTTGATTTGATTTTTATACCGCCCTTCTCCAGCAGGACTCAGGGCGGTGAACAGCCAAGGTAAAACATAGCATACAAAATTTAAAACAATTTTAAAAGATATTAAATAATTTTGGCCCACAATTTAAAAACACCCCAATAAAATCAATTACGAATTAAAACCGAAAGATGGGATCAAGCCAGCCCGGCTAGATGAAATAAGTGAGTTTTAAGGGCCCGACGAAAAGTCCGGTGGTCTGGGATCATACGTATCTCTGGGGGTAGGTCGTTCCAGAGGGCGGGTGCCACCACAGAGAAGGCTCTCCCCCTGGGGGTCGCCAGCCGACATTGTCTGGCTGAAGGCACCCTGAGGAGCCCCTCTCTGTGCGAGCGTACTGGCCGGTGGGAGGCTATTGGCAGCAGAAGGCGGTCTTTCACTCTTAATGAAAGTTGCAGCATTTCCACATGATAAAGTTTGATTGCTTGGCAACCGACATGTATTTAGGGTGGTTGCAAAGTCCTGGGTCATATGATCACTTTTTGCAACTTTCTGACAAGCATAGTAGAGGGGACAGATTCACTTAACAATTGTGTTATGAACTTAGCAAGTGTAGTGGATTCCCTTACCAACTGTGGCAAAAAGGTGATAAAATGAGGTAAAACTCACTTAACAATTGTCTTGCTTAATGTCTATGGAGATTCTCAGTCATCCAGGTCATGGTTGTCCCAAAGGTGCTTTTTCAAGAGGCAATTGGACTTTCTGGTTTTCCTTTGAAGATGTTTTGCTTCTCATCTAAGAAGCTTCTCCAGTTCTGACTGGATAGTGGGGAATGAAAGGAGTTATATTCCTTGCAGACAGCTGGTCATTTGCATTCTTGTAGAGAGTCATTGACCCCATTGTCTTATTTAGCAATGTAAATTTTGGGCTCAGTTACAGTCGTAAATTGAGGACTACCTGTATTATCTTTCATGGTAGATCTTACAAATAAATGTTAAATAATAACAAATACATAATAGGTTACTGAAGACAAACATTTGCCAATACAAATATTAATTCTAAAATATTTGAGCTAGTCACAAATATAAAAGATGCACTGTCTTTAAGGTAAAGGTAGAGGTTCCCCTCGTAAATATGTGCTAGTCATTCCCGACTCTAGGGGGCGGTGCTAATCTCCGTTTCAAAGTCAAAGAGCCAGCACTGTCTGAAGACGTCTCCGTGGTCATGTGGCCGACATGATTAAATGCCAAAGGCGCACGGAATGCTATTACCTTCCCACCAAAGGTGGTCTCTATTTTTCTACTTGCATTTTTTACGTGCTTTCGAACTGCTAGGTGGGCAGAAGCTGGGACAAGTAATAGGAGCTCACCCCATTATGCGGCACTAGGGATTTGAACCGCTGAACTGCCGACCTTTCGATCGACAAGCTCAGCGACTCAGCCGCTGAGCCACCACGTGCCTTATGCTGTCTTTAAATTGAGTGCCAAAAACTCTTAGATATATCCAGCTTAATCCAAACTTAAACGAGTGGCTTTTTCATTGTTTATATGTGTAGATAAAGTATTAGGGGCAAGGGGCAATAAAAAAAACGCCATTAAGATAGCAGTTGTGACTGCATGATCAAAGTTTGCCCTCTTTATGTGCATCATGAAATATAAAAGGGGAAGAGACTTCTGTTGTGTAGTCATGCCTTCCATCTTGAGATCTTGTACTTTCTCCCAAAGCCTCTATTACAGGCTTTCACAAAGACCTTCTTTACTCTAAAGCTATTGGATTCAGCCTTAGTGCCTGATATATTCTGATATAGCACTCTCAAAAACATACATTTATGGAAAATATGCTAGAAGCCATCTTTTTGCTGCAAAACAGAAAATAAATAAATAAAAATAAATAAACGCTTCTCCTGCCCTTCCAACACACAATAACTAGTTTAGGGTTGGTTTATTTTGAAAAGAACTTAGAAATGAAAAATGCAGTTTTGATTGTTTTTGCTAAAAAGCGAGACAGCCTTTCTTGGTTATAATGGGTTCTGTTGAATAGGACGTTTTATGTGTTTTATCATTGATCTCTCTTATGCTAATATCATCCTGTAGTCTGTCATTGCAACTTGAATGATTTATTTGGTCTTTCTTGTAATCAGTAGAGTGAGAAGGTGATATTTAACGTGAAGCTGCTGCAGAGATTGAAAAAAAGCTGAAGGTTTTATTTTATGCCACAGCCCCAGAAAACTGTTCCCAACATGCACTTGGGCCTATTGTTTTAACAACCCGTCTCACCCCTTGGAACTTGCTGCTGCTTTCAAGATTAATGACTTTTGAATTCAGCATTTGCAGGGAGCAAGGGTGAAGTTTAACTTTGCAGAACTGCATTGCCGTCTGAATGAATCAGACAAAGAACACTATACATCTTCCTGTTAGGTCACAAAGAACGGCAGATGGAAACCAAGAGCACACCTCCATTTGGCAGCAGTGCTTATCTGCAGATAAATCTATTCCAAATGCATTTTTAAATTTAGTTAGTGGAAAGCAATGTCCAGAAATCACATTCTTCATTTGCAACCAAAACAAGAAGGAATCTTGGACTCTTCAAAAAAACAAAATGGCAAATAACAGTATAATCACTTGTATAAAGCTATAGACAATTGTATGGTTCTACATTAAAATAAATAAAATTATACTGTACTTATTTTAAAAATAGATTAGTTTGTTACTCTGTTGCAATGTTAAAAAGTAAAAGATCCAAATTTTCAAGAGGGCAAAATTTTATTCCTTGATGGTTAGTTGGGTTTTGGTAATTATATACTGTGGGACATCTAAGACTGAGTGAAGTAAAAGTTAAATTACAGCTGAATGTAAGAAACATCTGGCAACATTGATATAATCATTGGAGACTATTTCATTCAAGCCTTGGGGGCTTCTTACATAGCTGGTGTAGCATCAAAATATGTAAAAGGAACAACATTTTTAGCACCATCCTGATTTTAGCAGCAATCATGATAGGTGTTCTGTCTTCTCTCCTTTGAAACAAATGAACATGGATAGTACTTCTGTAAATAGGAGAGATTGGAAATTATGTTTTATCCTGCTTTAGATACCTCAGTTTGACTAAATTCTGGGATCCATTTAATCTGTGGATTCTGTAAATCTAAAACTTGTAGACTTATAATACATATTTTGTGAAAGTCATTTTTCTGGTGTAAATATGTGTCAGAGAAAACTATAGGTTTTAGATCTTTTTGTAGAAAGGTAATAGTATAGGTACAGTATAAATATATAAGAGAAGATGTAATTTCTTTGTATGGTTAAATGTGTTGGATCTCAGATATAGATATGCAAAGTATAATAAATCTAATGTATTAGCTAGTTCTGAATCTTATTAAAGATATTTAATACATGTAATGCAAAGGAAAGAGCTATTGCAAATCTGTACAAAAGAAATACTTTTGTATTTCTATATATTAATAATAAAAAGGCAGTTCTTTCTTACCATGATCTCTTCATAATTAATATGATCATTGAAAATTGAGTGATAATTTTATAATCTTTTTAATGCAGACTTAAAGAAGAAATTTATAGCTAAATTAGATAACTGCCAGAGATAAAGAAATAACTTCCTTTTCTAAGTAATTAAGGAACAGGTACACATTAATATATCCTGCCTGGTTTAGATTTTTTAAAAAGGTTTATGGGGGGAAAGAACAAAATGTCTTTAGTCTCCACTGACAAGTAATTGATAGATTTCCCCAAAAGTATTGATCACAAGAAACTCTGGTTCATATGAATGCCATTGCTTTTATTTAAATGATAATAAATGACTACAATAAATAAATAAAGTAGAGTTAATGCTAAGATACTATCAAAACAGAACGGAAATTTGCAGACAACACCAAGCTGGCAGGAATAAGCAACACTCCAGAAAATAGGCTTAAGATACAGAAGGATCTTGACAGACTTGAACATTGGGCACTATCTAACAAAATGAAATTCAATGGTGAAAAAAGTAAGATTCTACATTTAGGCAAGAAAAACCAAATGCACAGGTGTAGCGTAGGTGGCACCTGACTCAATAATAGTAACTGTGAGAGTGATCTTGGAGTCCTAGTGGACAATCACTTAAATATGAGCCAGCAGTGTGCTACAGCTGCCAAAAAAGCCAACACAGTTCTAGGCTGCATTAACAAGGATTAGAATCAAGATCATGTGAACTGTTAATACCACTTTATAATGTCTTAGTAAGACCACACTTCAAATACTGCATCCAGCTTTGATTGCCACGATGTAAAAAAAAAAAAATGTTGAGGCACTAGAAAGAGTGCAGAGAACAGCAATAAAAATGATTAGGGGACTGGAGGCTAAAACATATCAAGAACAATTGCTGGAATTGGATATGTCTAGTTTAATGAAAAGAAGGACTAGGGGAGACATGATAGCAGTGTTCCAATATCCCAGGGGTTGCCACAAAGAAGAGAGAGTCAAACTATTCTCCAAAGCACCTGAAGGCAGGACAAGAAGCAATGGATGGAAACTAATCAAGGAGAGAAGCAACCTAGAACTAAGAAGAAATTTCCTGACCGAACAATTAATCAGTGGAACAAGTTGCCTCCAGAAGTTGTGAATGCTTCAACATTGGAAGTTTTTAAGAAGAGATTGGACAACCATTTGTCTGAAACGGTATAGAGCCATGATGGCGAACCTATGGCACACGTGCCACAGGTGGCACACGGAGTCATATAGATGGGAACGTGAGCCCAGCTCTGGCACGCATGTGTGCGCCAGCCAACTGATTTTTGGGCCTTCTGGAGCCACCAGAAGTCGACAAATGGGCCATTTCCGGTCTCCGGGGGGGATGGGGAAGGTTCTTTTTGCCCTCCCCAGGCTCCTAGAAAGGCTCTGGAGCCTGGGGAGAGCAAAAACCAGGCCTTCCGGGCCATCACATGCCAAAAGTGGGAGGGGGTTGCATAGAATTATGGGTGTGGGCACATGCACGTGAGACCCCCCCCGCACTCTCTCCACTTTTGGCACATGATGGCAAAAAGTTTAGCCATCACTGGTACAGGGTTTCCTGCCTGAGCAGGGGGTTGGACTAGAAAACCTCAAGATCCCTACCAACTCTGCTGTTCTGTTCTGTTCCGTTCTACTCTGCTCCACTCCACTCCACTCCCTTGTTGAAATAATAGATAGTCCCATTGGACATGGTGGCAGTAATGGCCTGTAGTACAGCCACCAGAGTGGAGTTTTGTGGTTTTCTTCTTGAAGTAGTGGCAAAAAAGATTGCTATTGCCAGAAATAATGCGGGGTTACCAAGGTGAAACAGTCATTCCATTGAATCCTCAGCAGCTGTCACCAATTATAGGCAATACATTAAGTTGTATCAATAAGCCTTTTCATACTCACAGCTCTGACTAAAGTAGTGACACTTTAATCATAGAATGTGGTAATGGTTTTACTGTGGCATTTGATTTTTGAAAGAAGAAAAAGATTTTCAAAGTACAGATTATGGAATAGGCAGAACTTTTGTTCTGCTCTCAGAAATTATCTGGGTTTATAAGCCATGATGCGATTCATTCAAAATATGTTGCATTTATAAATACAGTGTCTTTTTCTCCTTTTTCAGGATGGAGTTTCAGCATGGGATCTGCATATCAGTTCCACAGTTGGCGAGTGTTTGTTATAATGTGTGCCCTGCCTTGTGTTTCTGCTGTGGTGGCACTTACTTTCATGCCAGAAAGTCCAAGGTTCTTGCTTGAGGTAAAATATCTACATTCCTTCAAGACGTTGAGATTACCTGAGTCTTAATATCAACCTCATCTAAATAAAAAAAAATCAGGCCAAGCATTTTCAGTGTGGACTTGACATTTTTGAAGTTCTTTCTCTGGAAAATGTTATTTACCTCTTTTTCTTTAAGAGATTTAATAAAAAAAATCTTTTTAAAAATTCTATCAAGTTTTGATCTATACTATATTGCTTTTAGTCTGATGCTGTTTTATGGTTGCTTTTGTTATCATGCTATTTTATTCTAATACTTATTTGGTGAACTGTCTTGTTTAAATCGAAAAATGAATGTATTGCTGAAGATCTAAACATAGTAGGGAACAATGTTCACAATAAATATTACTTTATAATATTACAATAAATGAGGTGATCTAAGGCTATTTGATACCAAAATATACTCCACAATATGCCATTGAGATAGAAAAATATGGCAAGATATTTCTTTAAATGTAGATGTATTTTGAGTGAAGAAAGAGTGAATACAGATTGCTTTATTAACAACTTGCATTTTCATAATTCTTTCTGAAATTTTCAAATGTCTTCATATCCTTAGGTTGGAAAACATGATGAAGCTTGGATGATTCTCAAACAAATTCATGATACAAATATGCGAGCTCGTGGCCAACCTGAAAAAGTTTTCACAGTGTGTATTTTGTACACAAATATATATCATTAGTGGAAAATTAGTTATAATTTAGACTGGAAAAGTTATCAGTAAAAAACCATATATTCTTCCTGGGGAAAATAATACCATGAAGAGTACCTACAACAATTATTCACATAGATCTTGAAGATATATTTTTGTTTAAGGACATTTCTTGATCCATTTGTCATTGGGGTCCAGATAGCCTTCATAAAATTATCTGGCCATAATTCTTAATTCTTGCAGCCGTAGGGCTGCAGCATATTCTTTCCTCAGTTTCCCTCTGCTCCCGCACAAATACATATGTACCCTTGCCTCGCTGAATTTGCACCACACTGCAACAACCCTCCAACTCACACATAACCTTCACTGGGCCTCCCCCACCACCCTGCAGCAGCCCTGCACTCCTTATCTGGATCTCCGTCTGCTTTTGGTTTAACAACCCACACATCGCAACCAGGATTGCTGTCACTAAGTCATGTGGTCATGCAAATTGCACTCATCGCTTAGTAGTGGAAATTCTGGTCCCAGTTGTGGTTATAAGTTGATGACTCAGACGCAAGCAGCCAGATCCACATATGAAAGGTTCAAGTTCACTACTTTATTTTGTTCCATGAAACTTAAAGGGAATCAGCTTTATTTCTCTTGTGGCTGTGAAAAGACTCAAGACTAGTTCCCCATCTGATCCCTCCTTCCTGCCTGGCTGGAATTTTCCCAATAATGACTACCTATAATGTTCTTTTTTATGTATTGTTAGGTTTAGTAGGGTCTGTGAAGTTGCTTCTTTTTCCATATTGGTTATAACTCAGTTTTGAAGGGTATTATGCAAAAATCATAACAAAATTAAAAATTGATATTCTCATGAATTTATTTCCTTAATTCATTAAAATATGTTTTTAAAGAGCTGCAATCAACTATTTTTATAGTTTTTAAAAGTTCTATGGATAAGCTGATTTCTCTAATAATACCACAAAATATCCCTGTTTCTAAAGAACCTGCACTTTCATATTCTTCTGTTCAGTTGACCTTCTATGCAAATTGTACTTCTCTTTCTTTCTCAAGAGATGGAAACTATAGCTAAGGTTAGATGTTTTCATTTATCAACATGCAACTTGAAGCTGTTTATCACCTTTTAGATAAGGCTGTTAACTTTCTTCAACAGTCAAATGCTTGTTTCTCAAGTAGGGGAAAAAAAATACTCTTCTTGGTTCTCCATAGGTTAACAGGATCAAAACACCAAAACAAATAGATGAACTTATAGAAATAGAAAGTGACACAGGCACCTGGTACAGGAGATGCTATGTCAGAGTACGCACAGAACTGGATAGTGTAAGTAACACAATCTCTATAATATTATTTATATTTAAGTACAAACCGGTCTAGAGAATCTAGAGAAATTAAACATTTACCATTATTATCAAGTTTAAATAAGACAGTGTTCAAATTACTAAAATAGATATAAAACAACTTCTTATGCTTTTAATTCCCCCCCCCAAAAATTAAATATTCTGTGATTCCATGTTTTTATAGGGATTTTCCAGATAATGGTACTTTATTTATTATATTGCTTTATCCTTCCCCTTCTCCCAAAAGTTGGTGATATGCTCTCAATTTATTCTTGTGAAATAGATTAGGCTGAGAGATAGTGTCTTATCAGAATCACTCAATAATTCACAAAGATAAAGTTTGATGTGGGTTTTCCCATGTCCATTTCATTACTGGCATACAGTAATGTGGCATGCTAATTGAATTTGGCAAGAATAGCTTCCATACATACTATACATCATGCAAAAAGGCAAATACAAACAGGCTATGGTTTTTCTAAAGTTTATAAATATTGTGAATCAACTGGAGTACAAAAAAGGGGGGGAAGTCAGAACTCAAATATTTATCTATATTTTTTAGTAGTTCTTTTTCCTTTTCCTTTTTGTTTCCTTCCTTTTAATATTTATAAATAATAATGTTGTGGAGATTTTGGAACTAAATTCAAAGATATCTTTTGATAAAGATAACAATATATTTGGTCAATTTTTTTATTAATGTTAAAGCATTAATTGTATAATTTCAAAAATTTTCTTTGTCCAGTTATTGAATAGACCAAATAAAGCCACCAAAATGGGATATACTGAACCTTCCAGGAAAAAGTTGGTTTCTTTTGTCCCAGGCATTCTTAAATTTGCTGAAGTTTATATAATTTATAGAACCCCTGTACATGAAATTTGTAGACCAGAATCGGTGTGGTTCAGTTCTGTTGCATCCCTGGTGCTTGACTTCTAAAGCTTAATTCAGAAAACTAAATTAAAAGTAAAATAATTTCTCCAATAAAAGCATCATCTACAGTCCTCTACTAAAATAACAATAATGTGGGTACTTTGAGTGAGTAAAGATGCTAAGGGTCCCTACTGCAAAAATGACCAATATGTGATAGCCTGCTTCCCCTTTTATGCAGTCTGGGAAATCGGGGGTCTGTAATCTCCAGTACTTAAATTTCAGGTGAAAAATTTTAGACCCCTGTGCCTATTGACACAGAGTGTCAATAGCCAGTGGTGGGTTGCTCCCGGTTCGCACCGGTTCACAAGAACCAGTAGTAAAAATTTTTTAGTAGTTCGGAGAACCGGTAATAACATTGGCTCCTACGCCCCCAAACCGGTCCACAGCCTGGTCGCCGCTCACTTACCCTGCCCACTTCATCAGAGGCTTTTTTTTTTTACTTTTAAAAGCATTTTTTCTACAATCTCTTCAGCTGAAAAAATGCTTTTAAAAGTTTAAAAAAAGCCTCTGATGATCACACAGCTCAGCTGGGATCTCAGAGGCTTTTAAAAGCATTTTTTCTACAACTTCTTTGGCCAAAGAGGTTGTAGGGAAAAAATGCCTTTAAAAGCCTCTAATGATTCCAGCTGACTTGCCTGATCATCAGAGGCTTCTAAAAGCATTTTTTTTCTGCAACCTCTTCAGCCAAAGAGGTTGTAGGGGAAAAAATGCCTTCAAAAGCCTCTGGCGATCCCAACTGACTGGTCTGATGATCAGAAGCTTCTAAAAGCATTTTTTTCTGCAACCTCTTAAGGTTGTAGAAAAAAATGCTTTTAAGAGTAAAGTAAAAAAAAAAAAGTTGGCGACGCCCAGCCAATCACGTTACCCCCCCCCACAAGCCACACCCACAGAACCCCAGTAGTAAAAAAATTTAGAACCTACCCCTGATTGACGCCATATTTGGCCCAAAAATATTTGTTACCACAATCTAGTACTCTGTGCTTTTTACTCCTACTTGTGGAGGTTCATAAAGGCTCCCCTTTCACTTTGCCCTGCTCAGTTAGGGATTGTGTTATATAATAACTTAAGTAGTTGTTAAAAGAAAATCAAGCAGAGTATTCAGAAATCTAGTTAAATCTGTAAAACTAAAGATTATGCACTTTAGATACAAGCCTGATATTTCA
Organism: Arizona elegans; assembly: GCA_022577455.1. NCBI lineage: Eukaryota > Metazoa > Chordata > Lepidosauria > Squamata > Colubridae > Arizona > Arizona elegans. Next base: position 64,130,975 of record JAKOOJ010000008.1, read on the forward strand.
GAAACTGGATTAGTTATTGTTGTTCCAGAGGAAAAATTGGCCTTCCTCAAGCATTTTTCCTGCCATAAATGTCACTGTATTTATTTATTTATTTTATTAATTTAATTTGTATACCGCCCTTCTCCCAGAAGGGACTCAGGGCGGTGAACAGCCAAAATTAAAAAACATACAAATACAAAAGTTAAGATAATTAAAAAAATTAAATAATTGGCTACCCAATTTAAAACCCCAAATCCATAAAATTTAAAATCCCAGTTAAAAACCATTTAGGCTAGGCCGGCTTGATGAAATAAAAACGTCTTCAGGGCTTTACGGAAGGTCCGGAGGTCCGGGATCAATCGTAAACCATCCTTCCCTCAAAAGTAGCATTTTCTTGAAGATCCTAAAGCCAAGTGACATATCTAACTTTCTGTGATGCTTTTTCTCAAGTTTACTTGTGTTTTTCATTTAGGTTTACATGAAACTTAAGAAACAAATGCAGTTTTTTCTTATTTTCTCACAGATTTGGTTAACATTTAAGAGGTGTTTCACCTATCCAGTCAAGGACAATACAACTAAGCTTGCAGTTGTATGGTTTACTCTTTCTTTTGGGTAAAGTTGATAAGAAATATATAAATTTTGTAATTATATTGCATTAACTTCATTGCAAATTCATATTCATCCATATGTAGTGCAGTGGGCTGGATGGATGCACTGCATTTACTTTGTGAAGAAAGATTCGAACAAATTAAACATGCTAAATTGCCATATTCCAGTTAATAGGATTTTCCTTTATTATTCTCTAACCTAGAGACCCCCCATTATATATTTATTATGAACCAGCTGTGCTAGTTTCATTCATTTTCCACAATATCAGTGTATGATATCATCAAATTACTGTCATCTCAAATTACTCCAAATCCTTTTTGAAACTGAAGAAAATAAGTCTTTGAAAAGCATAAAATTACACTTAAACACAGTACACAATAGAAATGATCTTTTGTTTTAAGAGGTACAATTTGAGATGTGCAGCAATATTGCTAGTGATTGGGCTATTTCCAAAGGATTTGTATCTTGGCATTCCTTTACTGTTGCCTTTCCAGTTAGTGACATGGATACATACAGCAACAAATTTTTTATTGTTTTATAAAATTTTTAAACTCTTTTTTCATCCTTTTAAAATTTTTAATATTCATACAAACATTTTTATTAAAAAAACATTCTACACTGACGTAATATTTAAATTAAACATAAACCAACACACCCCCTTTTTCAGTCTCCAACCAGTCCACACTATTATATCAATGTTTTCTGTTTTTATACTATTTTTTAACCATTTGCATTAACCAAATAATAGCTTCTACACAAGGTTGTTCTGTAAAGTATATTTTAAAAATGGTTATTAAAAATGATTTTAAAACTCATTAAACAGTGATTGCTCAAATGAATGGCTTTTTCCCTATCCACATGGTTTAAAAACTGAAAATAATTTTAAAGGAGATTACTTTTATAGCAAATGTATTGTGTGATCACAATACCAATACAAAATAAAAGTTTATAAATATTTATAAAAAAAACAGCTACCGTAAATAGGCAGGACTGGAAAAGTACAGAAAAGGACAACCAAAATGATCAGGACAGCTAAAAGAATCTCCTGTCAGAAAGAAATAATACAGGGATTGTTTCATTTTTTTAAAAAAAAAAAGCTGAGAAGTGGGAAACATGATAGAGATGTGTAAAAATATGCCTTCTGTTCGCAGATGGAATACAAAGAAGTTTGCTTCCTCTATCAGAATCTCTGCCATTTGTTTTCTTAGAACATAGTGAAATCATTTTGAAAGGAGATGAGACACTCATGGATAAAGCAGTTTCTATTAGTTTTGAAGCACTAGGTCATTTAGAGAATCAGAAATATCTGTGGGAAATTGACTAAATTAGAATAAGCTTTTGGTTAAACAAGTCTGGTACAGTTTTATATGTGGCTTTCAGTGGGAAGACAATGATTAAATACAGTAGTGCTACAAATATGCTACTGTTACTCCTCTCAGAAACAGCAAAGCAATGAAAGTACTTTCCGTCAATGCACTTCAAAAGCCTCTGTCAAAATGTTTTGCATGTGCCAATTATTAAAATTACAAAATAATATTGCAAGCTATTTCTATTAATACACGCTTGGGAGCAAAACCAAAAAAGAAATTTGACATATTGTCCCTTTTCCTCTATATGTATAATCTCCAATTTCTACTTATTTCAAGGATTCAGAATTCTTGATTTTTGTTTCTTTTTTCTTAAACCATATTAAAAATTTCAAGTATAAAACCTTTAGCATAATCTGCATGTGTAAGTTGCAGTTTTAGAGCTTGTGGACATGTCTTTCTTTTCTTATTCCCACCCCTATCTCCATGCCAGCATCTATGTCTAGTCACGGCTTCATCTTCATTCTTCTACAAATTTATGCAATTGGCTTATTTTCACTAATCATACTTAATGTTAGCGGCATATGATACAATAAATAATGTTAATTTTAGATGGACATAGCAATATCAGATCTCATGATAATTTTTGCAGTGAGAGAGGGAATTCAGAAATCTCTGGGAAAGCTAAGCATGTTTTTGTTATATCTGAATGCAGCTAGAACATTGTAAAATACTACTTTTTTATCAGTATATATTCAACATAATGCTGCATTACAATTCATTTTTGTGTCATGTATTTCTATTGAATGCTGAAATTACGCCAATTGCTTTTATAGGTACTATGGATTGTCTGTCTGGTTTCCAGATGTCATTAAGCATCTACAAGCAGATGAATATGCCAGTAGAGGGAAGAATTTTAGCAATAAGAGGATCATGGACTTTGATTTTAACTTTACTCTGGAAAATCAGATCCATTTTAATGGGACATTCATCAATGACAGGTTGAGAAAAATAAATCTATTTCTAAAATGATTTGCTGATTATCCATTCTGCCTTTCTTCTAATGCATTCAAAATAGCATATTTAACACTTCCTCTCTTTCTCTACAATGGTTATGTGGGATGGGGTAGGCTAAGAAGTAGTGATTAGTCAAAAGTTACTCAGCAACCTTATGGGTCTGAACCCACAGAATGTACTTGAATGTGGTCCCAAAGGTGCTTTTTCAGGAGGCAATTGGACTTCCTTGTTTTTTTCTTTTGAAGACATTTCGCTTCTCATCCAAGAAGCTTCTTCAGTTCTGACAGGATAGTGGGGAATGGAAGGATTTATATTCCTTGCAGACAGCTGGTAATTTGCAACACCCTTTGAATGGTGTGGGAGTAGGAATGGATTTCCAGAGGAAAAAAAATGCAGACTACAGAAACCAGGAGCAGTACTCAGGTGACCCTAAGGACAGATAAACCTCAAAGTGCTTCAACAACCCTCTAAAAGGATGAAAATTACTAGTTGTCTGCAAGGAATATAAATCCTTCCATTCCCCACTGTCCTGTCAGAGCTGAAGAAGCTTCTTGGATGAGAAGTGAAATGTCTCCAAAAGAAAAAACAAGAAAGTCCAGTTGCCTCTTGAAAAAGCATCTTTGGCACAACTATGACCTGGATGACTAAGAATCTCTACAGACTTTTATTTGAATGTGGATTTCCCAGGTTCTAGTTTAACACTGTTATTTCTCAGTTATTACCAAATTACACCCCATTCTTGATTTTTAATTGTTGTTATCATTAAAAGTTTTGTGTCATAATTGTACAACTTACAAAGACCTCTTTCCTTGGTACTAGAAGACCTTTGGCTGAATTAGTATGTTTTATATTTGACCACAACCGATTGAGAGAAGTTCAAATGAAAAGACATTATGATTTGTGTATATAGAGTGTTGCCCAGTTCAGGGCCACCTGGTCCCTCATACCAGTGTTCCGTTTTATGTTTCTTTTTCTTTTTTCTTTTAGAGAGATGGGTATCAATATAGGTTAATGTTCTGCTTTTTTTTTAGTTCACTCTTTTCATAATTATAGCTAGCTCTACAGGGACGCGATGGCTCAGTGGCTAAGACGCTGAGCTTGTTGATCGAAAGGTCGGCAGTTCAGCAGTTTGAATCCCTAGTGCCATGTAACGGGGTGAGCTCCCGTTACTTGTCCCAGCTTCTGCCAACCTAGCAGCTTGAAAGCATGAAAAAAATGCAAGTAGAAAAATAAGGACCACCTTTGGTGGGAAGGTAACAGCGTTCTGTGCGCCTTTGGCATTTAGTCATGCCGGCCACAAGACCATGGAGATGTCTTCGGACAGCACTGGCTCTTTGACTTTGAAATGGAGATGAACACCGCCCCCTAGAGTCAGGAATGACTAGCACATTTGTGCAAGGGGAACCTTTACTTTACCTTAGCTAGCTCTAACTCTCAGATCAGTAAGTATTACTAAAAATTGTTTCAAATCATATTTTGGAGTAAACGTGTCTGATGATAACTGTAGTGTGATTCAGCTATCACAGCATCCAGTAGTCATGCAGGCTAGGGAAGATGTGGAACTTAACAAGATAGAAAGAATGTGAGCTCTTGTCTTTCTTGTCCTCCTAACCGTTTGAGCACGGGGAATTTGAGCATATTACTACAAAAGACTGAACCTTCAGAAGATGTTTGTATTTAGCCATACTATTATTCCATCATTTGAAAAATGCTTCCAATGTAGTATGTGCTTACTATCTGTCATGCTTTAAATCAGTACAGAAAATTCTTTGTTTTTCTCAGGTTCACAATGATGACATTCAAAGCAGTTACTTTTCAAGACTCCCTTTTTAAGAACTGTTACTTTGAGGATGTTACTACGTTGAATACATATTTTAGAAACTGCAGTTTTATAGAGACTGTTTTCTTCAATTCAGGTATGTTGGGGGTGGAAAACCCGCCACATTCTTTTGTTCCCCAAATCCTTCAACTGTTTGGTAGTTATTTCAATAGAGAAAAAAAAGTTAAGCAGAACACTTTTTAAACGTCTTTTTTTTTTTTAACCAGCTGTAGGAATCTCAAGTACTGAATTTCTGGCTGAGCTTATTATTTCGCAATGTCAGAAGTAACTAATTTTTTTTTTTAAATCACTTTGAAGAAGAAAGAACAGGAATATTTGGCTCCATGAATAATTTCTTCATCTCTTTGGCATGAAAGTCTTTTTGCCAAGGGTGATTGGAAAGTAACTGAGGTTTTCTGCTGAAATATGAGAAAGTTGAGCTGGGCCAACTAACAGTTAAAGTTTTTTAGGCAGTCACTGAGAGGGAACCTTCAGGATTCCAAAGGCAAAATGAAGTAAACTTCCACATGATACCTCCGAGGTGCAGGGGGTTGAAAGATTGGGGAGAACATACTGTGCTTAACATCACCTCAGGAAAGAACTAAGAGTGTTTTCTGATCCAGGTTTATTCATTTTTCTTAGGTGTTTCAATTAAGGCTAATCCCACTGCCAAGAACTACATCTGTTTGTGTTTGGGGGAGAGAGTCCCCATTTTAAATTAAAATACCTTAATAGCTCAAATGTATGCATATCCTATTATTTTGGCCTTCACCTAGCATTTCTGATTAATAATTATAATAGAGTTACAAGGAGAATTCAGGAAGCCTTCAGCTTCTGTGCATTCAGCAATCATTGTTACAGCATTGCTGAAAAAATGGACATACAATTGGTCCCTGAAGTTCCAGCAACAGCAATATCTTACACTTAATGTTTGCAAACTGGGAGCCATAATCACATGATTGCCATTTGCGATCTTTTCTGCTGGCTTCCCAGAAGTGAATTCAATGGGGAAACCAACAAGGAAGGTTGTAAATTACTCTGGAAAGTCACTCCTGCCAGCAGCATCCTCCACCGTGCATTAACTCCGCTATACCTCTCAGTCCCTTGTTGCCCTCCCCAACTTATGTAGAGCCTGTGTTGGGCCTCCCAAACCCTCCTCAGCCTGCCTCAGACTCATGTGTAGCCTGCATATGTCGCATATAATTTTTTTAGCCCCCCCTCTCTTTTTTTTGTATTTTTAAACTATAAATAGTGGAGATTTTGGCAAATTCTTACTTGCATTGTTAAAACAATTTAATGTACTTAAATGTAATTTAATGATTTTTCTAATCAATAATATAGTGCTCAATTATCAATAATGACCAATTCCAAATGCTTATAGCGGAACAAGTTGCAACAAATTTACAATATGCGAAGCATAACACATTCTGCAACGCCAATAAACCGGGCAGGTGGTTGGCTTACACATTAAGGAAGAAACAGAGTGTACGGACTATTGATAGTATTGATATTGGAGGGAAAGAAGTTTTTCAACAGAAATTAATAAAAGAAGCTTTTCTTGAATATTACACTAAACTATATGCCAGAGAGGAGGTGCAGAATGGACTTATAGAAAAATATTTAGACAACAAAAGAGTTACAAAAATCACTGAGCAACAAAAGGAAAGAATGAATTATCCTATAACAGAGGAGGAGATAATAGCAGCAATAAAACAATTAAAAACAGCTAAAGCTCCTGGAACGGATGGTCTGACTGCAGTGTATTATAAAACTCTGCAGGCAGAAATGGTGGAACAACTTAGAGACTTATTTTGTAATATACAACAAGGGGGAAAAGTACCCCCATCATGGACTACAGCTTATATTTCTTTGATACCAAAAGAACAAGCAGGTCCCAAAAAACCAGAGAACTACAGACCAATATCTCTCTTGAATACGGATTACAAAATTTACGCAAAAGTATTAGCCAACAGATTGATGCCAGTAATTCAAAAGGTGATTCATGATGATCAAGCGGGATTTATTGAGGGTAGGCACATGAATGATAATGTAAGGCAAGTAATAGATTTATTGGAATATCTTGAGAAGAATAAACAGATCTCTGCAGTGCTGGTTTTTCTGGATGCAGAGAAGGCCTTTAATAAAGTGGACCGGAATTTTCTACTAAAGACTTTAAAAAGGATGGGCTTTGGGGACCAATTTATTCAGGCGGTTTCAGCAATTTATCAAGAACAAAAGGCACAGATTATTATTAATGGAAGTCTGACAACAGAGTTTAAAATCGAAAAAGGAACAAGACAGGGATGTCCGTTGTCTCCACTGTTGTTTATTTTAACACTAGAAGTCTTGTTAAATACAATAAGGGACTCTAATACTTTGAAAGGTATAATGATAAGGCAAGAGGATTACAGAATAAAGGCATTTGCAGACGATCTGGTTGTTACCCTAACATAGCCAATGGAATCAATAATCCAGATGAAGGACATTATACAAGACTATGGTAAAGTTTCAGGTTTTAGATTGAACCAGAAAAAAACTAAGATGGTAGTTAAAAATATGACACAAGATCGTAAACTTGAGCTTGAAAGGAGAGCAGGTTTTGAGATTGTACCAAAGGTAAAATATCTAGGAGTTCAGGTTGCAGAATCAAATATGAAATTGTTTCAAAATAACTATGAGGTGTTGTGGCGAGAGGTGCAAAAAGATATGGAGACTTGGAAAAAACTGCAGCTGTCTCTACTTGGAAGAATAGCAGCAGTTAAGATGAACATTTTGCCAAGATTTCTTTTTTTGTTTCAAATGATTCCGGTGCTCAAAAATGATAAACAACTAAAAGTATGGCAAACTGGCGTGAATAAGTTTGTCTGGAACGAGAAAAAACCAAGAGTAAAAATGAAAATCATGCAAGACGTTCCAGAAAGGGGAGGGCTTAAACTTCCAAACCTACAGTTATATTATGATGCAGCAGCTTTGACTTTACTAAGTGACTGGTTTGGAGGAAAAAAGACTGGAATACTAAACGCAGAAAGTTTTGATTTGGAATTTGGATGGCACGCTTACTTATTTTATGACAGTAAAGTGGATAAAGTATTCAAAAGCCATATACTTAGAGATTCTTTGTTGAGAGTTTGGAAGAAGCACCGAAACAACTGGGATTACAAAATACCGTTATGGCTGGATCTTGGTCATACTTTGTGGAATACAAATATAATGTCACTTGGAGGGTTTTTATACAAAGAGGTTCTTTTTACAGATGCGGGCAGATGGCAGCTGAAGACATTACAGACATTGTTGGCTGAAGGGATTAATCTAACTTGGTTACAATATAATCAATTGCAATTGAGATGGAAAGAGGACCAAAAAACTGGTATTATGATGTATGAGGAAGAATTAGTTAGACATATAAAAGAGAAAGGCCCAATGCATATCAAAAGACTTTATAATGTCTTGTTAGAAAGGGATTCAGAAACTGAGCTAGTTAAAGACTGCATGATTAAGTGGGCACAAAATTTTGAGGAACCAGTGATGTTGGAAACATGGGAAAAAATTTGGGTTCAGAATGTTAAATTTACACAGTCGCAGAATCTGAGGGAAAATTTTTATAAAATGTTTTACAGATGGCATCTAGACCCCAAAAAATTGTCGTGTATGTACCCTAATGTGCAGCCTAAATGTTGGAGATGTGATTGTTTAGACGCTACATATTATCATGTTTGGTGGACCTGTAAGAAAGTTAAGGCTTTTTGGATAAAAATTTGGTGGGTCATGCAGAATGTTTTGAAGAAAAAAATTCAATTTTCACCACAACTGTTTTTATTGGGTATAGTTAAGGGTTTTACATCGGGTGAAACAAAATTGATATTGTACATGATAACAGCAGCAAGATTGTTGATAGGTAAATATTGGAAAAACGAAGCGCTGCCTACGATTGAGGAATGGATTTTGAAGATGGCCAGTTTTGCAGAGATGGCGAAGATTTCAGCATATTTAAAAGACTGTTCTCAAGAGACTTATGAATGGGAATGGAAGAGGTGGATAGATTATGTTCAGAACAAATATCAAACTAGGAAGTACCAAATAGCTTTTATTTGAAAATGTTATATTAAGATAGAAATATTAAGGTTGAGGATGAAAATTTATTTGAAAATGTTATATTAAGATAGAAATATTTTTAAGGTAATTAGGATGAAAATTTATTTGAAATTGCTATATTAAGATAGAAATAGGTTAATGTAATGAAGATGAAAATTTGTAAGGGGAGGGCGGGGTTCAAGTTTTATATACAAAGGAGGGTTTTTCCTTTTATTTGACATGAGTATATTGTGAGGAAGTCTGGGGGGAGGGGTGGGTTAGGGTGGGTTAGGGAGGTTGGGAAGTTTGGGGTGGGTTGAGGGGGGGGAAAAAGGGGTGAAAATGTAATTGTAAAACTTTTGCAATAAAAAAAAAATAATAATTGAGCACTAGCTCTACAATTTATCATTCCTTTGTCCCCTTCTGATATTATGTTTCTGTACCATTTTTCTTCTTTTTTCTTGTTTGTTTGGTCTTTGTTTTTCTTTTTAAAATGATTAATAAACTTTTTTTTAAAAAAAAGCTACATTTGATTTAACAGAAATATGCTACCTTATTTATAAAAGATTTATTTATTCATCTTTCCACCTGACAACAATAAAAACATTAAAAAATAAACACATGTAAAAAGTAATTTTAGTAGAAGATATTTATGTCCTGCTGAGGAATTGGCATGTCTAAGTTAGCAAATGCAACAATACAAAACTAAAAGAACACCATTAAAACATTAACATACTACAATATTAATATACTAGACTGTTATACTAAATATTAATGTTGGCCTTTTTAGGCAATATGTAAAAGAACCTGTGTTCGAAATACATTACAATTTTCACAAATTTCTTCTATTTCCACAGATCTTGAGCCATATAAATACCCTGGAAGTGAATTTAGAAATTGTTCGTTCTTTCACAATAAGACAGGATGTCAAATTTCATTCGATGATGATTACAGTGCCTACTGGATTTATTTTGTCAATTTCCTGGGGACTTTAGCAGTATTACCGGGAAATATTGTCTCAGCTCTTCTGATGGATCGAATTGGACGTTTAACAATGTTGGGTAGGAACTTCACTTTGAAATTGTTTTTTTTTTTTAATTAAATTCTTATTTCTCCTTTTCACTTAAAGATTTACAAATAATCAAGCAGGGAGCGAGGGCCATATAGAGAGAATTGTTTCCCACCCGCCCACTAGTTTTCAGTGCACCATCAGATACATAGAAGAAGTAGATGGTGCAGTGATTCTTTATTTTAGGGAAGAATTAATTTGTGAGAGGCTTAATGCAGCCTTTCAGTCACTAATCCTATTTTCTCCCAAAACGATAGCCTCTTAGCCGCACTGCCTATAAAAAGAGAGAGAGAAAAGAAAATACCCTAAAGTTTGGCTCCCATTTAACAAAGCATTTCAGGCTTTTCTGTGATAAAAAGCAAGGGGGAAAAATCATTTTTTCTTATCAAACTCATAAACTCCTGCTATAAATTCCCCCTTTCCCCCCGAATTTGAGAGATCATGACAGCTGAAATTTTTTGTTGTATCATTTTATCATGTGGTAAACATGTGCAGAAGGAAGCTTGTTTTCGTGGCAGTGCTGGCCCTTGGAGAGAAACATTTCTGAATCAAGGTTTTCAAACAGATGATAAGAAAGCATAAGCTTCTCATAGTTCAAGATCAGAAATCTTAACATGGAGAATTACTAGCCAGTAGCAAGTTTGTAAGTCTTATAAAGAAATTTTGACAGTAGGGAACTTGCCACCATGAATTTCCAAATCCAATTGAGTTCTTGTATGGACTTTCAACCTTCTTAATTCAATTTTAAGCTGTTCTTTCTTCCTGAATAGTGGAAAGCCTTGAGGACATGACCCTTAACTTATTATTCTGTCACCTCTGTCAGTGCCCACATCCAATGCTACTACCCAGTCTTTGATCCTTACAGGTTCTTAGCTTGTTATAACTTTGCTAAAGTTACTACTCATGTTGACAACATTATAATATTTGTTTTGTAAAACCTTTGTCAGAAGCAATAGTAAATATTAATATCTGGTTTCCGTGCAGGTGGTTCTATGATTCTTTCTGGAATTAGCTGCTTTTTCCTATGGTTTGGTACAAGTGGATCCATGATGATAGGCATGCTGTGTCTATACAATGGCCTTACCATCTCAGCATGGAACTCTCTTGATGTCATTACTGTGGAGTTGTATCCTACAGATAGAAGGTATAGTTTTATATTCTTGCCATGTTTTACATTCTTTTCAAAACATAAGTCAACTGGACATTTCGAAGATACATACTTAAAAGGTGAAAAGGGATAGGAAATAGACGCTTTAATTGTGAATAATAAGAATTTTTATTTTTGTGACCTCTACTGATCTGCACTAGGGCTATATTATTTAACCTCTGTCTGAATTCAAAATTGATCAGGAAGGCTATGTTCTGGTATGTTTCTACTAATCTTCTACTAAGGTGTATTAGAAACAATACATTCAAGCTGAAAAACATTAGGTGCAGATGAAATGCCTATTTCACCTGTTGGAAACTGTAGAAAGAAGTTAAAAGTGCTAACAGTTCTATGTTACAAATATGAAAAAAACACTATTCTCAAGGTTGGAAAAATGCCTATCCCAAATAAAGGAAATGTAACCACATGTGTAGATTATTGAACGAATTCTTTATGTATTCAGTTTTTCTTCAACAATTACAAAAACGAATTGATCCATAAATGCAGAGAAGCAGAAGGATTTGAGACTAAATAGCTAACAGAGATGAATAATAGAGCAAGAATATTATAAGATTTCATTTTGTTTCACTGACAAAGCTTGTAAATGTAGAATGGGGAATTTATTAAAGCTAATGGATATGCCAGAATATCCGATTATTCTTCTGAGGAATAATGAATAAAACACTGTTGGAAAACAATGAAATGATAGATAATTTTGTTTTCTTGCATTTTACATTATTTGCATAAAATAAATGTGCTAGGAAAACAAAGAGGATATTAATCCAATGGTAAAAAGGCAATGAAAACCTTGGGATATTTCATGACAAGAAAGATCAGTATAGTTAATGATCCTTCTAGTGATAATATAATTAACATGTTACAATTGTTAATTTATATGATACTTGTAATCTTTCTCATATCTAATCTGCATCTGCATAAACAACCTATTTTCTGTACTTTCCACTCCCCACCTTTTCTTCTCATGTTTCTCTCCAACTCACCATAATTTAAATCCTACGCTGCTCTACTCACTCTAGGTATCTGATGAAGTGAGCAGCAGTTCACAAAGGTTTATGCTCTTTCATATAACTTGTTAGTTGGAAAAGATACTGTGAGACTCTTGGTTTTTTGCCAATACAGACTAATATGGTTCTTTTCCTACAGTGTTATTAAACCTGGCTTATTTGTTAAGTGCTGTTGAGTTTGGCCTTTGACAACTGCTTGCCATCTTGATCTGTCACCAACAGTGATGAATCTGTCCTTCAAAGGACATTCCAATAATCATTTTAATCTCATTTATTCATCTTATCTATAACCTTTCCATTTTTCTATATCAACATTGACAGGAGTAGTATTTTTTTCCAGTTCATCTTATGCTCAGTAACATACACAAATTACATGATGTTTTGCTTGCTGATCATTGTCTCAAGAGTTCCATCGGCCTCCATTTGATCTAGAACTGACTAATGTCCCTAAAACCATAATTTTGAAGGCATGTAATTCTTCATCATTTTAGTGTCTATTTTTCATAGCTATACAGTATCTCTTTAAAGATAATTACTTTAGTAATTAGTTCTAATCTCTTTTGTCATTGCGGTATCCCTGACTTTTGTGATTTTGCACAAGGTTTTGTAAGTCTCATGATTTTAACCTTCATTCTAAGTGAGTTTTATGTCTGTCAGACATTCAAGGACTACCTGTATGCTTTTAAAAATATGGTTTTTGCTTCTTGGGATTGACAGCTATATGGAGCCTGACACTTATTTTTAATGTAGAGATATTTTTTATGAGATTGTTACTTTTTTTGTGTGTGTGCCTTTCTGGCCTCCTAAAAAGGAAGAACAGTATGCAAATAAATAAAGCAAATAAATGTTTGTTGCTTCCAATTTAGTCCAAGAGAATGGGGAAGTATGGGATCCCATGGATTCATAATGACCCGTCTTCATCTAGCGTTGAAGAATTATAGAAGAAATATACCCGTTTAGACATTCAATTAAAAAATTACGTGGCTCTGGGTGCTCCTTCAAGATTATTGAATTGCAGCCTAAACAATTTCCTTTTAAGGAATCCTCTCCTTTGTTTGCTATTTATGAACTATTGCACCCCTTATTTAATTTTGTCAGAAAATATGTGATTTGATACAATTCTGAAGACATTGGGACAGCAGGTTTTTACTGCCACCCTGTGGAATGAATATCACAATATTCAGCTAAGTTCACCCATCCTGTCTCCCCCCAGCCAGGGTATTGCTGTTTTCACTGTTGTCTTTATTTTAGGGTGTGGCAGTGGGGTAAGGTGTTCATTAAATCAAGCCCTCAAAAATTGCATCCTTGCATGAGGCACTCTCTAGAAAAGCATCCCACAGACATTCCTGACATTGTTATTTCTCATGAGGTGCATATGGAATCTTGTCAGACTAGCTAATTATGTGTTGAAAACTTGCTCTCCTTCGTTATATCTCATGTCTTCTCCCATTTTCTTGGGAGGCTTTATAAAACTAGCTTTGAAACTGCCTGGTTTCCTTGTTTTTCACCTTCATGGCTATAGACTAGAAGTACTATTCATACCACATCTCACTGTAATTTTTGCTCTCCTTTTTGTAATGAATGATGGTAATTACAGTTTTTCCTGCCTGGATAGGCAGGGTGTGTAATTTAATCCTGGTTAGCTGCCCACTGCTACCCCTAACCTTTCTTAGATGTCTTACTATGTAGGCTACCTCATTATATTTTGCTTCAGATACGATCTCAGGAAAGATTTATATGTAATATAATCTTGATTATTTCAATCTCTGTTCAGAGTTGCACACTGCAAGAGCCTATTTCATACAAACCCAGCAGGTATAGCCTTTCTTCATGCTATAAAATACAAGTAAAAATGTAGAATAGGTATCTTTTCCCTACTGACACTTTTCGAAGAAGTTACAGATAGTCTTCGACTTACAACAGTTCATTTAGTGACTGTTCAAAGTTACAACAGCACTGAAAAAAAGGGACTTATAATCATTTCTCACCCTTATGACCATTGCAGCATTCCGATGGTCACATGATCAAAATTCAGATGCTTGGCAATTGGCTCATACTTATGACGGTTGCAGAGTCCTGGGATCGTGCGAACAGCTTTTGCAATCTTCTGACAAGCAAAATCAATGGGGAAGCCAGATTTACTTAACAACCACGTTACTAACTTAAAAACTACAGTGATTCATTTAACAACTGTGGCTAGAAAGATCGTAAAATGGGACAAAAACGCACTTAACAAATGTCACACTTAACAACATAAATTTTGGGCTCAATTGGGGTTATAAGTCACAAGTGTATTTATGTAGATTAGATGATTGGATAATGTAAACTCAATCTGAAATAAAAATTGATTCTCACAGTGATACATTCCACAGATGGCTATCTGTCTGTGACAGCATCATGGTTTCTGTCAAACACCTATGACCGAGTGACTGGTTTTGAAATAGTTAAAAGTCATGATATAGTTTGACTTTGGATTCTGTGTCAACCAAATCACATACCTTATAATTAAATAACCCCGTGTCTTATTTTTTCAAGTTTCTCAGTCAGCTTCCAAGACAGAAGTGCTAACAAAGTCTGTCTTTGAAGCGTAAACAAAGATGCTCTCAAATAAAGGCCAATTCCTAATGATTGGATCCATGCAATTTTATTGCTACCTTAAGGATGTTGGTTGCCATTATTTTTCTAACACAATGTTTCCCGGCTTCCCTATTTCACTTATAGCTATGCAATTCGCAGGTGGTTCTCTATCCAAGTATTAAAATATTTATTTAGAGTGGATGCAACCTATTGTTGAGGCTATTCAGCCTACAGGTCTCCAAATTTTTTACCTGAGATTTTGAACCATATTCTTCTGGTCACTCAATGGACCAGCACTATGTTCAAAAGCGTGAAATTGATCACTGAAACTGTTAAAAAGAACTATAAAGTTTCTTATGCTTGTAATCTTAATCTATTCCTATTAGCTTTATTGGGAGTTCTTCATAGGAGATTATCATGGAATACCAGCACCTTACATCAGATTGAGAATTTAAATCCCCAAATATACCATTGTCAAGAAAATTGGGTAAAGTTACACACTCAACCCAAAGAAGATTTTATTTATCTGATTTCATAATTATAAACAGATAAACTTATTTTTGCAAAATGCAAATATTTGACTACCTAAACTTTATAGTAAGCTAACTAAATGCCCCAAAGGACATTATTTAAATTGTATGCATGGTTATGCCATATTATCACAAGGAGAAACAGTTTTCCCACAGATATGCAAATAACCAAACTAGTTCTACTAAATATGTCATCTGTATTTGTCAACATGTGTTTAAGGGTGTCAAACCAGCTGCATTCCCTCCCCCTACTCCATGCAATTACTTCAATTTCTTCAAGCACAGGCCTTCTGGCTTTTAAATTTGGCTTACCGTCTTGTAACCCATATTTGTGTTGGCAATTAAGCACATAGACATTTTTGTGGACTTCTATAAAACAACGCTGCTGTTTTGTTGTTTAAAAGCACATATTTGTTTCTGTTTCCCAAGGGTCTGTACATTATCTCAAACTGGTTTTTCAGAGTATGAAATAATATAGAAACCTCTGAACAGACAGAACTGATTTGGATGCAGTCTCATAAGCATCTTCACAAAGTACATTATTAGCTGGGTCTCCTGAAGGCAGTTTCTGTTTCTCATAAGATTATTTATCTGATCATGTGTAAAACCTGTGGCCCTGAGGCAGCTGAAATTTATAGACCTTTGCAAGCAATTTGTTCAAAATTCTGGCAAAAGTAATTTGTCTTAGTCTTGATAGCCTACTGGGCAGAGAGGACAAACAAGCAGGAACAGCCAGAAAAAGGAATTGTGTTTGATGTGGAATTGGGGAAATAAAAAGAATAGTTTTAAGAATAACCTGGCTCAGAACATGCAACCTTAAATTTTGTACTGATTTTAAGAGAAGGTAATCAAATGTTAGAAAGTCTTACCTTTATTATATTGTATAATTTATTTTTTGTATACCGCCCTTCTCCCGAAGGACTCGGGGCGGTGAACAGCCAGCAGATAAAATACAGAAAATACAAAAATTAAAACAATATTAAAAACCAATTAAATTAACTTGGCCCACAGTTAAAATAGCCCCATATTTAAAAAACCATAATTTAGCAATTTAAAATTAAAACAATTTAAAAAATATGGTCAGGTCAGTCCAGCTTGAAACAAAAACGTCTTTAAGGCATGACAGAAAGTGCGCAGATCCGGGATCCACCGTATCTCCAGGGGCAACTTGTTCCAGAGGGTCGGTGCCCTCACAGAGAAGGCTCTCCCTCTGGGGGCCGCTAGCTGACATTGTTTGGCCGACAGAACCCTGAGGAGCCCCTCTCTGTGGGAGCGTACTGGTCGATGGGAGGCTACTGGAAGCAGAAGGCGGTCTCATAAATACCCGGGCCCTAAGCCATGGAGCGCTCTAAAGGTGGTAACCAATACCTTGAAGCACACCCAGAAGACCACTGGGAGCCAGTGCAGCTCGCGCAGGAGAGGTGTTACATGGGAGCGTCGAGTCACCCCCATCATCACCCGCTCGGCCGCATTCTGGACCAGTTGGAGCCTCCAGATGTTCCTCAAGGGGAGCCCCATGTAGAGAGCATTACAATAGTCCAAGCGGGACGTGACGAGGGCATGAGTGACCGTGTGTAAGGCATCCCGATCCAGAAAGGGACGCAACTGGTGGATCAGGCGAACCTGATAAAAAGCCCCTCTGGCCATGGCCGTCATATGCTCTTCCAAAGACAGCCATGTATCCAGAAGGACATCCAAGTTGCGAGCCCTCTCTGTGGGGGCCAATGACTCGCCCCCAAATGTCAGCGATGGTACCAACTGACTATATCGGGATGCCGGAAGCCACAGCCACTCGGTCTTGGACAGGTTGAGCCCGAGCCTGTTTCTCCCCATCCAGATCCGCACGGCCTCCAGGCACCGGGACATCACATCAAGGGCATCATTGGGGTGGTCCAGGGTGGAGATGTACAGCTGAGTATCATCAGCGTACAGATGACACTTCACCCCGAAACCACGGATGATCTCACCCAGCGGCTTCACATAAATGTTGAACAGAAGGGGCAAGAGAACCGACCCTTGCGGCACCCCACACACAAGGCGCCTCGAGGTCGATCTCTGCCCCCCTGTCAACACGAACTGCAACCGGTCGGAGAGGAAGGAGGAGAACCACCACAACACGGTGCCCCCTATCCCCAACTCCTCCAGTTGGTGCAGCATGATACCATGGTCGATGGTATCAAAAGCCGCCGAGAGATCTAATAAGACCAGGACAGATGAACAACCCCTGTCCTGAGCCCTCCAGAGATCATCCACCAACGCGACCAATGCTGTTTCCATTCTGTGCCCAGGCCTGAAACCCGACTGAGACATGATGTAGCAAGTATTTAAACATAAGAGTACAGCATTTAATTATTCTCTCTGTATATTACAGTAATAATTACTTAACTATAATTATTTTCATTATAGAATTATATTTCTGTAATCTATCATATAAAACTGAGAGAGAAATGTTATTCAAAATATTTAGAATATTCAGAAAGATTCTCCTGTGTTTCCATAGTGATGTACTCTCAACCTTCTATACTGCTTCATAATATCTAGCTTATATAGGCTGCAGCTCTTTGATGCATATTGTTACCTATTATCTATTGTTCCTGGTGTGCTTAGATATCACAGATTTACCACAGGTTACTTTTTGTATAAGAATTATTTCCATCATGAAATCGTAAAGCACTCAGTGTCCTTCCATTTTTGTGAGAAAGTACTAAGGAACCTTTAGATCAGCCTTTTTAACCTGGCATGCCCACAAATGTCTAGCTGTGCTGGCTGAATTCTGAAAATTAACATTCATCTGCCTAGAGGGCAAACAAGTAGAGGGAAACTGATTTAGATTCAGACAAGTTACTTGTCTGCATTACTTTATGACCTATGATTAAATAATGTGATTACAGGTAGTTCTCGATTTACAATCATTCATTTAGCAATCATTTGAAATTACAGCGGCACTGAAAAAAGTGACTTACACCTGATTCTCACACTTACTACCATTGCAGCATCCCCACAGACATATGATCAGAATTTGGGCACTTGGGAATTGGCAAGTATCTACGACAGTTGCAATGAAAAGGATCATATGATCTCCATTTGTGATCTTCCTAGCTATTTCTAACAAAGTCAATGGGGAAAACTGGATTTGTTTAATGAAAGCATGATTCACTTAACCACTGCAGCAATTTGCTTAACAACTCTGGCAAAAAAAGTTTTTAAAATTGGGCACAACTCACTTCAACAACTGCCTTGCTTAACAATTGAAATTCTGGTCCAATTGTGGTCATATGTTTAGAATTACTTGTACTATACTGTATTGAGTGTCCAATCTGGGTCAGTCACCAGGACCAGCGGTTTTGTCTTTCAAGCTTTTGGACTCGTACTGGAACCCATCTTCAGGGAACCTCTCTCTAGCAGAGTGTCTACTCTATTGAGTTTTTAGCTTTGGAAGCAAAATTTTCTGTTCGAGTAGCCTTAACTTGAGGATTGCAGATTGCTAACTAGTCAGGCCTCATTCATACTTTACCTGGAAATGCCATTGCATATCTTAATGTGCAACAATGTTATTATTTTGCCAAAGGTGCTTTTTTAAGAGGCAACTGGACTTTCTGATTTTTCTTCAAAGAGGTTTCGCTTCTCCTCCAAGAAGCTTCTTCAGCTCTGACTGGATGATGGGGAATGGAAGGATTTATACTCCTTGCAGACAGATGGTCATCTGCATTCTTTTAGTGAGTCGTTAAGGTCACCTGGAGGTCAGAGCTGAAGAAGCTTCTTGGATGAGAAGCGAAACGTCTTCAAAGAAAAACCAGAAAGTCCAGTTGCCTCTTGAAAGAGGACCTTTGGGATAACCATGACTTGGATGACTGAGAATCTCCATAGACAATGTTACTATTTTATTTTTTAAAATTTATATCCTGCCTTTATTATTTGTATAAATAATTCAAGGTGAACATATCCATTCCTCCTCTATTTTCCCTACAACAACATCTCTGTAAATGAGTTGGGCTGAGAGAGGCCCAAAGTCACCCATCTGACTTTCTATTGTTGCTTCTATTTCTACTCTCTGGGTAAAACATGAGACTGCATAACTATATGAGTTTCATTATTAGTCAAGTGCAATTGCATGCATCACTGAATAACACTTTTTCTAATACCAGAACTGTTAGACACCAAAATGGCAAAATGTTTCTAATAGTGGCACCGCATTGGTAGAATTCTTTCCCTGTAGAAGCCTATCAGGCATCAACATAGCTTTCTTTTTGATACTAGCAAAACATGCTATTCTTCCCAATCTTATTTCTTCTCTTATAATATTTTGTTCTATAATTCATCGTTCTTGATCTTTTTGTAAACATCTGATGAACGGCATATGGCCTTTATTTTGATTAAAAATGTGCTAATAATTTTTTCCCCAAAAGTAAACACATTTGTAGTAACATGTGAATTCATGTATAGAATATGTTGTTTCAGAATTGTTTATTGGGTTATGTATTATTCTGGAAGGTTATGCCCAGTAATTCACTAGTGTTATCTTCTCTCTTAAAGAAAAAAAAAATATGTATTTTTTATTTTAAAAAAACCCTTTTTTAAAAAAATCAAAGTCATGATGAGACAACATATTATCACCATCATTACTGTATATGTGTGTATTTTCTGCATATTAATTCTAATTTCTTTTCCTCTCTTTCAGGGCAACCGGCTTTGGCTTTTTAAATGCACTCTGCAAAGCAGCAGCTGTTCTTGGAAACTTAATATTTGGTTCTTTTGTTGTCATTGCCAAATCAATACCTATTCTGTTGGCTTCTACAGTTTTAGTGTGTGGAGGTTTGGTAGGACTTCGACTCCCTGACACCAGAAACCAAGTACTGATGTAATTTGAGATGGGTGGTGGATAAAAAAAGCCATTTATTTGCTTTCCTCTGTTTCTAAGTGTCATTTCTTGGATGGATGGGAGGAGGCTTCAGATTGTTGGTTCAAGGAAAGTAATTGCACAGAGAAGTTCTACCCTCAAAATGAAACCACAGCAAAAAAAAATTAAGAGAAACACAAGAAAGGGGAAAGAAGAGTGAATTCAGTGGAGCCATTTGTCCCAGTATTGTGCATCTCATCAGTCCAACCCTGTTAAATTCATATCTATAAAATTCCAATAACTGGAGTCTACATGTGTCATTCCCTCACACAGACATTTGCAGATAAAAACTGTGGAGGAACCTGTATGCATGTAGACACCCAAATTACATTTTTTAGAAAGGAGAAAGATGAAAATTATGGATTGGAACTGGTGGGAACATAAGATATTAGGAACAAAAAAATGCCCATTGCCAACCTACCCCTCAGTTCATTTAATGAGTGCATAGAGATGTTTTTGAAGACAGCTGCTATTAAAACAAAAACAAATATAACCCCTATAGCAAGGAGGGCTGGCCGGGTTCTCATCACTGCAGAGTGGTTTGACTGCCCCCGATCTGACATGTGGTGAAATGGTGCCACCCGAGCCACATAGCAGCCTTCGGGGCTGTCCCAGCACTGAGCAGCCACCGCATATGGGAGTAAGGGACAGAGGGACCTGTACTCTTGCACTTTCAGAGGTAGGGTAACATCACTTTTATTTCATGCTGAAAGAACAGTTGATGAAGCTGGGATACTGGCTTCTATGAATATCCCACCTCTAAATTAAGATTTCCAATTAAATTTAAAAAAAGAATAAAAATAATAACTACTTCATAGAAGCCTATTTTTTTCATAGAGATCATCTCTGTGTAGGAAAATGGATTTGCAAGCCATTTCTGAAAAGTGCTTCTGTTTTGGTTGACGAGAATATTACCTCTAAAACAGCCTCTAGTCATTTGTGAATTTAAATAAATTACAGCACGGAAAGCAGCACATCCTTCTAATGTTTATTATAGTCACAAAAATTAATATTATATTTTAAAAATTAGATTAATATAAATAAACATCTAGCCTTTTCTTAGGAATAAATGTTAATCTAACAAAACTGTCCCCAGAACTTCTGCTTGTAGCCAAATTTACATACAAATATGGACAGATTAGGGAAGGTTGGTCTAACACATATTATGAGACAAATTAGATTAAACTATCCTAATTTTTGCTCCATAAGACGCACCTAGGTTTAGAGGAGGAAAACAAGCAAAAACAAATACCAGGCAGAGCCTGAGAAGACCACAGATAGGTGTCCTCTCATGTGGAAGCTCTGCCTATTGATTCCTATACTGCGAAAAAGAGACAGAAGAGATGGGCAATGACAAAGACAGAAGAGGCGGGGTTCAGCACTGTAAAAGGTCCCTGCTGCAATGTCCCGATTCACAGACATTTCCACCCACTTTTTGGGGAGGAAAAGTGTGTCTTGTGGAGCAAAAAATATGGTACATGATGATACTTGAGCACTATTTTCCTATATTCTTACTATAGGAACAACACACACACACACACACACAGATTTAGGCAGGCAAAACCCTAGCCTGTTGTAACTGAATCTGTTTAAGACGAAAATAATAATTATACCAGTGTGAGCCAGCAATATGCTGCAGCTGCCAAAAAAGTCAATGCAGTCCTAGACTAGGTTAACAGGGATAGTGTCACGATCATATGTAGTGCCACTTTATACCACACTTGGAATACTGCACCCAGTTTTGGTCATCATGATAAAAAAAAAAGATGTTGAGATGCTAGAAAGAGTGCAAAGAAGAGCAACAAAAATGATTAGGGGACTGGAGGCCAAAGCATATAATGCAAGAACTGGGTATGTCTAGTTTTTAACAAAGCAGTAGGGGTAACATAACAGCAGTTTTCCAATATTTGAAGGGCTGTCACAGGGAAAGGGGTTTACCTATTCTCCAAAATACTTGAGGACAGGACAAGAAGTAATGAATGGAAGCTTATCCACCCTAGAATTAAGGAGAAATTTCCTGACAGTGAGAACACTTAATCAGTGGAATGACTTGTCTCCAGAAGTTGTGGAGGCTCCATCATTGGAGGTTTTTAAGAAGAGATTGGAAAGCCATTTGTCCGGAATGGTGTAAGGTCTCTTGCTTGAGCAGGGGATTGGACAAGAAGAGGTTCCTTTCAATTCGGTTACTCTGTATTTTGTAAGTAAACTAACAAGAAGATCTGAGTATAACAGAAATGTTTTTAAGGCATGTCATCCTTTTCAGATCGTTTTTAAAGTTAAAATTATAGTATGGGAAAACAATGCTCCTCTTTCGTTCTGATAATATATATATTTTTATAAGTAAGTATAATTAACAATGAGAATTGATATACAAGTTGAAGAATTTTTAAAGACAATTTTTAATCAATTGTCTACTGGTTTAGCAATAGATATAGCATGTTTTAGCCAAGTAGAACAGGATCTCAGCTAAGTAGAAAGCGCAGACCAGCATATCTTAAAATCAGAGTTGGAAGGGTTGATTTAGACCTTGAAGTCCAATCTCCTGCTCAGTGCAAAAATTCAGATTAAAGCAAGTGAAAAAGGTAGCTGACCAGCTAACTAAGGCACTTCTTTCAATCCCCTTCAAGAGTATTGATTTACAACTTCTATAATCTTAAAATAAATTTGCCACACTATTTGGGAATTACGATAATTATAGTTCAGTACATTTGAAGGGAAACTTGTCAGGGAAAGCTAATTGTAGAGCTGTCTTTATATGACCTGGCAGTCATACATACATTTTGATAAAAGTGTTTTAAGGAGATTGAACCAGTAACAGAGAGGTAAAAGGTATAAATATATCCCATTGGGGGAGAAAATCCTGTGTGTCCTTAACATGCATACATAGACTTGCACCATAATTTAACACACTATCTTTTCTCTAAATTCTGACTCATTTCCCCTCCAAAGGAATACATTAAGGTCACTGGGGAAAAGTAGATATGCCTTAACTATGTACATTCTAAATAAAACTGAGAAGATTTAGGCTAGCTACTTTTTCTCTGTGTGTGATCTATAATATTTTATGTTTTGAATTGTTTTTCAGTGTAGATATTTGTGTTTTAATACTGATTTAAGCCAAGAATCCATACTAATTGTGTCCTAAGTTTGTAGAAAATCTTGACGTTGTTAACGAATTTTGTAATTGTTATTGTCAGTTCAATATAGCTCTTAATATTTTCCTTTTGTTGTAATTTGGTTAACCTTTTGTAGTCCGTTCTTTAATCTGTTAACAGCTTTCCTTTCATTCAGAGGGAAGAAACTTTTAAATCTGTGTTGCCCTTAGGGAACAATTAATACTTCTAGGTATGAAATCTGAAGCCTTGTACAGATTGGGAATAATGATGAATCACCAGCTGTAAACCATGCTTTTGATATGCACTGTCCATATAGAATGATGTATTTTGTCTGCCTCCTTCATGAATGTAATCACTTAAAATTCTGGAGCCATAACTAAGCTTTAGAAGGAAATCCGAGCACCAGCTCCAGAGTAAGACCAACATAATAAAATCTCATTATAGTTACAGTCATGTTATTTTTCAGACTCTAATAATATTTTGACTCCAGATTACATTCTCATTAAGGATGTAAGCTTGACCAAATTCAGGATACAACCTTGGCAAGATCTAGGCAAAAATAGAAAGTACACTTTGAAGATTAAAAGGAGGAAGTGCACAAAAATAACCAAAGACGTGTGTATTCATCTTGTCTGAAATATATAACCTGTAATACTTGTAAATCCTTTTGTCTCTGTGACCACATTCTCCCCCTTCCCTATCTGAATAGGGAATAGCAGGGTCTAAAGCATCAAAGACAATGCAAAGATACAATGGGATGTGGCGGATACAATGGGAAGTTTGGGAAAAACAAGTTTGCTAAAAAAGAATATACTACAGCAGTACAATAGAGTTGTAAACAAATGCAACCTACTCAAATTACAGGCTGTGGCTAAGATTTATTTACTTACTTAATAGACCACCCAACTCCATTGTGATGTTGCTGATGTTTGATTACTTATATTAATCCTCTAATGATCAAAATGTCATATATGTAAAATAAATTTGCTTGAGCTGTCTTATCACTTTTCATGTAGTGCTTAACTAACTTTCAATTCAGAAAGGAAGAGATAAAACTGTGGACTTCTCTATGCCGGTTCTTAGGTCATATGTGCCATCCCTCTCACCAGATCTTGAGATAACTTCAAATACTGTAAACACACGTTGCTACTTTTCTTTTTCCTGTCTTACACAGAAGGTCAACAAATAGTGAATCTTATCTTGCAGAGAAAAAAAGATTCAAGAGAACATGATATGCTCTCTACTACATGGCAGGTCTATAGGGTGTAGGTTTCTGTAAAAATGAGAAGAGAAGAATTGTTTGATTTGCTGTCCCTCCAGATTGTCCTCAACATGGAAAAATACTGTCAGAAGCAAATATTTTGTACTTAGACTAAAGTTGATTAAAGTCAATTAACTTAAAATGACAATTTAAGAAACTGCTTTCTGCCCTGCGTACATGTGTACTAAGAAAATAAGGGGAAAGTATGGGATATTTTAGACTGCACATCTGAAATGTGTTTCTAGATTTGAACAGAGTAATGTTGCATTGACATTAATAGTTTCAAATTGCATCTTCCAATCATCCCAATGTGCACAGTTAAGTATTCAGTCATAGGTATTTTTGTTTGTGCACCTTGAACTCCTTGGCTTTGAAATGGTACCAAACTGTTCTGGTAAGATGATTCAAGATGGCCAATAATGTGTTTCCTAGATCTGGTTCCTTTTCTGTGTCAATTAGAGCGTGTTTCCATGATTAAAGCTGAAACAGCAGTTATTCCTTTTATCCTTCCAACAACTATCTCAAACTTTTCTCTGTACTCATTTTAACTTAATGTGAGTCATGTAAATGTGGATGGCCCTCCATGATCCCTTCAGAATCAGTGTAGGAACCTAGTTGTGCATATCTGCACATATCTTTTTTTCAGTAAATGCTTTAAAGCAGATCTGGGTTTGAAAAAGTGCAGGAAGTACAAAGAAAGCTGCTATTCTCAAAAAGTGGGGAGCAGGATGGGGCTGAGGGAATCAGCATTTTTCTCTGAACTTCCTGTCTTCCTGTTAAACCAACCTCACTATCAAAGCCTAGGACCTTGCTTCATATTAATAACGTCTGTTACTATCAGGCAGGAAACACAGCAGGAAGCACTGCTACATACTCACTAGTGGTTCTTGAATGTTTCTCTCTTCTTTGTGATTTCTGTATCCTTAAATAGCAGGATACAGAAACATTCGATATGTGCCACTGATACCTCTACTGAGCTATTTAGAAGTTCAGGCAGAAGCTATGATGGTGCTAATAGTCTCTGCCCTGTGTCACCTGATAACCACATCTATCCATCTTGAAGCTAAGTTCTGTACAGCTAACAACGCTATCTGTTTACTATGCACAGGATGGACCTAAAAGCCAGTTAATGTGACTGGCAGCTTTAAAACAAATGCCATACATAACTGCAAACTGTATTTCTAAACTGCTCTGTGATTATGGCATGGATTTGGCAAAAATGAGGTGGGGAAAATCTGTATAATTAAACACCCATGTGCAAGACCTAAGCTTCAAATTGCTTCTTAACCCCAACTGAAGATCATCACACTACTTTTGAGTGAGCCATAAATCTACAGTATCACACTTGTGGGTATATTTTTCTGCTTTATAATAATTCCTAACTCAGCATTTGCTATTTTTTTTTTTGCTGAGCTATTAACATTTGCTGAATTGCTTAGTTAGCTTAGTTACCCAGTGCGTTCAGATTTCCCCACCTCCTCCCCGCTTTTTCCTTTAATCCAATTGAGGCTCTAAATATATGTAATACCAAGTTTTTCACTTCCAATATCACTCTTAATATCAGTATCACTCTGATTTTACTCCCTCTTCATTATTTCAATTTTCGGTATCCACATATGGGTACTTTCCCCAAGCCCTCCAGATAGTTGTAAGTACAACTTCTAGCTGTGTGCTAAGTAAGGGAAGACTAAAAAAAACTATGAATCAAGTGGTGGAACAATTATGGCAGAAAAGTCTATTACCTGTTTTATCTGAGGAGAAAAGAGCCCTTTTAATCTACAGCTTTACTGCAGCAACAGGTATAAAAATAGCATAGTCTAAGGCAGTGTTTCTCAATTTTGACCACTTTAAATGTGTGGAGCTGAAGTTCTAAAACAGTTTTCCCCCCTACCTTAGAACATATCTATTCTTATTCTCTCTGCAAAACTTCCTTGGTGCAATAGTTCAGAAATGAGGGTGAGTGGATATGTGGTTGCCACAGTATTTGTAGCCTGAATAAGATTTGAGCTGGGGAAAGGCGAGATGCACATAAGTGAATGCATTTTTCCTGGTAATTCAGTTAGCTTTGAGAGTGATACTGTTTCCCTTTTGATTGGCCCTCCTCGTTTTGTTGCAGATACTTTAGACTGGGACCTGACTGAGTGGTAGAATATATTGATGGATCTGTTCATTACCCATTTACTTGAATGCCTGGCTTTTAGAGGTTTTCTGGGTTTTTGCCATTCGTGTGGTCTAAGATTTCATATTCTTCCATTTGAATGTATGATTATTGTAGGTCTAAGGGTGGCTATTAATTTTTTTAGTATTGGTTCTTCATTGCAATTTTGGGTAACTTGCTTTCTTGATGTTGGTCACCCATAACAAAAACACAAGAGACCCAAGTTTACAACGAACAAATGAGAGAAGCCAATCAAAGTGAAAGTAACACCACCCGACAACAATTTCAATCCCTCCCAGAAGACCTTTAATCACCAATCAGTCCCCCTAAATTCAAATCGTACACAGATTACAAATATTTTAACACACACACACACACATCAGCTGAAATATTACATGGAAGAAGCCTAACAAACTAATGGGATGAAATGTCGCCAGAAAACCTGATTCATGCTTCAGTATTGCTCTCCTGAAGACTGGAGAACCTGAAAACAAGGTATGTAGCTATTTAAGAACTTTAAAACCTCCCTTGGATGTTCCGCAATCAAATATAGGTAAGTGTATTTTATCTTACAATTGAAACATGTACTTAAGACTGCAAATCTGTGGGACTTCTATTCCAGGAGGATATTCCTGAACAACACAATAGGCTGACTCTCACAATTTAATGGAAAAAGAGCCCTCTAATAGAAGATTTGTCCTCAACTGTCTCTTCATGGGCTCTGTACAAGCCTCAGAGACCATTGCCTTGCTTTTATTGAATTCTGGTCTTGGAAGAAGCAAAAGAAGTATAGATTGTTAAATTTGCTGTGAATAGATGAGCCCTCCAGTCCCTAGATGCTTCTAAGATCAGTGGTGGGATTCAAAGTTTTTTACTACTGGTTCTGTGGGCGTGGCTTGGTGGGCATGGCATGGTTTGGTAGGTGTGGCTTCCACTCCAGGGGAAGGATACTGTAAAATCTCCATTCTCTCTCCACTCCAGGGGAAGGTTACTGCAAAATCCCCTTTCTTCCCGATCAGCTGGGACTTGGGAGGCAGATACTAGATGGGGGCGGGGCTAGTCAGAGGTGGTATTTACCGGTTCTCCGAACTACTCAAAATTTCCGCTACCGGTTTTCCACAACTGGTCAGAACCAGCTGAATACCACCTCTGCCTAAGAAAAAGAGAAATATTATTTCTGAACTGGTGTAAGTAGTTATCTTCTCACTGGTCCCAAAGATAATTTTTTTAATGGTAGAGAAAAGTAATTCCCACTTGTTCTGGGGAATTACTTTTTTGGGGCTTAATTGGGGCTTAATTGCTCGAATAGTAAAATTGCTCTAATAATATAATATAATATATATATTATAAATATTTAAAATATAATATAATATAAAATATAATATAAAGGCCATCAAGATGTGCCAGACTTAATTCCTAAAATTTTCAAACAGCTTAGATATTGGGCTTAGGAAGGCAGATCAATAAATAGTCCTGATAATAAATGTCCCAGGATTTTTCTATCATTCTTTGCCGGCATGCACCATTAATTCTCTTCATCATATTTGAAATTGTGTTGCAACAAAATTGCTGGCATATCTATGAAAAAAACAAAATTGAAATAAGAAAAATAGGTATTGGGAGTGTATTAGTTTCTCTTTTTTTTATAAAACAAGAAAATAGAAGGAAATAGAAAAAAGGGATTAGGAAAAAAAAGATCAGAAAAAGTGCAGAAAAGAAAAATAGAAAAAGTAACTTTCTACAATTCAAATACAAATCTAGAATACATTAGCCTCTTCTAAAATGAATGATAAACATTCAATAATCATAAACAGTTTTAACTCTCTATTCCAAAAACTAAAGTTTTATTTCTTTCAATTTCAAGCAAAAAATCCAAAATGGTTTCCAAGTAGACAAAGTATATTTTTTTATTCAAAATAGTTTTGCCATTGCAACCAATTCCATTAACGTCACCATCCATTCCTCCATAGTTGAAATTTCTGCTTACAGAAGTCTTGCTGCTGTTGTTATATGTAGAAACAAAGTACCATGTTTTCTTTTAATCTGTTTATCCATCAAGCCTAAAAAGAAAACACCTGGTTTCAATTGTACATTTATTTTGTAAATAAACCTGTCACCCAACGTCTAATCATATTCATCCAACTACAATAACCTCCTATTACTCAAAGTCACCTGGTGTTTCATCCATACCAGGTATCAAGCAGCAAAATACAGTTTTAAGTCAGATAATCATAGCCCCTCTTAGGAGTATGTATTTCTAATTTATATGTCATATATTTTAATAATAAATCCACATATGAAAAAAGACCAATTGTGCTTCAACAAACAGATGGTGGCTTTAGAATGTTGTTATTTTTGAGTGATGAAGAGCCTGGATATTTTGGCTTCATTAATTGCAATATAGGTTTAAGCTGATATATGTGTAGGATATATATATATAGATAATCCTGGACTTGCGACCACAATTGAGCCCAAAATTTCTGTTGTTAAGCAGGACAGTTGTTAAGTGAGTTTTGCCCCATTTTATGACTTTTCTTGCCACAGTTGTTAAATGAATACTACAGTTGTTAAGTTAGTAACACGATTGTTAAGTCAATCTGGCTTCCCCATTGGCTTGTCAGAAGGTCGCAAAAGGTGATCACATGACCCCAGGACACTGCAACTGACCTAAATATGAGTCAGTTGCCATGTGTCTGAATTTTGATCATGTGACTCAGGGGTGGGTTCTAAAAATTTTTACTACCAGATCTGTGGGCGTGGCTTATTTTGTGGACATGGCTTGATGGTCATGTGACAATTATTTAGGATTTAGCAGAGGTACTGGTCTACCAGGCTTTTAAATGCTTGCAGAGCTGTACTGATCTACCCATTTATTTTTTGCAGGACTGGTCTACCCATTTATTTTTGCAGGCACTGATCTACTCATGTATTTTTGCAGGCACTGATCTACTCATGTATTTTTGCAGGCACTGGTCTACTCATTTGTTTTCTTTTAACACTGATCAGCTGTAGGGCGGCCCATTGAAACCCCGCGGCAAGAGTTTAAACAGTTTTTTTTCCCTCTAGCCATCAGCTGGGACTCAGGAGGCAGCAATAGATTGGGGGTGGGGCCAAATAAAAGGTAAGAATAACGTGGGGGGGTCGGGTGCGGGGGGCAGAACCGGTTTGATGATGTCATATCGTCATCGCTACCAGCTCGGGAGAACCGGGCCAAACCGGGAGGAACCCACCACTGATGTGACTACAGGGCTGCTGCAATGGTTGTGTGAAAAATAGTCATAAATCACTTTTTTCAGTGCCATTGTTACTTTATTTTTTTTTAATTGAAAAAGTTTTTCAAATACAGATCCCCCCCTTTTTTTTTCACCCTCCTCCCTAACCCCCCCTCCCCTCCCCCTGTGGCTTCTCCAGAATAAAACCCAAATTAATAACAGATTATATAATACTTTACCATCCTTTTTACTCCACCCCCCATATGCTGACCCTTTCTAACAATATTATTATATCCCCCTTATACTATACATTTCAACATTCAGCTGTAAAATTATATAATAAATCCTAATTTGGCAATTTCAACTCATAATCTATCCATTTCCTCCTCCCCCATACATATATTTCTTAATTCAAATCTTTTACGTATATTAATATAACATAACATCCCTTTTCCTAAACTAAACAATCAGTAAGGTAGCCTATCTCCACCCACTTTCCTGCAGGTCTACCATACATAATATTTTCAATATCTTTGTGCCATTGTTACTTTAAATGAATGGTTGTAACTCTAGGACTACCTGTAATTCAATAGTTTTCTGTAGTAATTACCTACCTTTAGTTTGATGTTTCTGTCCACATAGCTTTTCCTGTGATATTTTTTAATACTATAAATTGATGTTTATATTTTTTTCTTAGGGGAGACTGGATATAGAACCCTTGGCAAACCACACTTTAATTAACCAATATCTTTCACAAAGTCTAGCCCAAAATCTGTTGTTACTAGGCCTAGATTGATATGTATTGCAAATTTCTTGTTTTACAGTAATACATTCAGAGAAAATAGGAGTGAAAAACAGGCCATTCCAAAGCTGTGGCATTTCTTGTTTCTCTTTTCACTTATGCAAGTGATACTTACTTAGTTTTTCTGAATAATCAGGATGTGTGGATCTAGCTGGGAACTACAGAGTCAGCAGAAGAGATTTTCTTCATTCTCTCAGGAATCAGTATGGCCTATAGACTGACGCGGTGGCTCAGTGGCTAAAACACTGAGCTTGTCGATCGAAAGGTCGGCAGTTCAGCGATTCAAATCCCTAGTGTCACATAACAGGGTGAGCTCCCGTTACTTGTCCCAGCTTCTGCCAACCTAGCAGTTCAAAAGCACGTAAAAAATGCAAGTAGAAAAATAGGGACCACCTTTAGTGGGAAGGTAACAGCATTCTGTGCACCTTTGGCATTTAGTCATGTCGGCCTCATGACCACGGAGACATCTTAGGACAGCACTGGCTCTTCAGCTTTGAAACGGAGAGGAGCACCGCCCCCTAGAGTCGGGAACGACTAGCACATAATATGTGAGGGGAACCTTTACCTTTACCTTATATACTGATAGGCAACTGAAGAGCCTACATTAATATAGCTAGCAGAGGGATAAAGACTCGATATTGTTAATTAAAGCTGCTGGTTGTAATGGTGTTAGGGATTACTAAACTGGTTGTGTTCACAAGATTGTTAAATAAACCATAATGGGCTGGATATAGATGACAGACTAACTGAAATCCAAAGCCATTACATTAAAAGTGTTTTATATACATCCTGCTTAGTCAATATGACTGGAATTACATAATAAGCTGGATAAAAAGTCCAAACCTAAACAAACCCATTTTAATTGTTGGCCAATGGCTTGGTGAACATATTCTTTCTAGAATCATGTTTTGTAAAACATTTGCTATGATTTCCAAGCTTTCACTCTCAGAAGCTAGGGAAGATTTCCCACATTTGGGGTGAATCTTTGTTGTCTGGCAGGTCTTTCAGTTACAGTTTGGCAATAGAAACAGTTGCTCAGGGAACATTTTAACAAAAGAAGGGTTATATAAATTGGCTAAGAGCCAAAAGAAGGTCATCTGTTATTATATGACACAAGACCCTTAAGGGAACTTTGCTGATTCATGTGATGGGTAAATACATTTATCACAGGCAATGCAGGCACATTTCATCCATATCAGATGGAATTTTTATCATATATCTGATTAGCTTCAGTAACTTCAG
This sequence comes from Arizona elegans, assembly GCA_022577455.1. Classification (NCBI taxonomy): domain Eukaryota; kingdom Metazoa; phylum Chordata; class Lepidosauria; order Squamata; family Colubridae; genus Arizona; species Arizona elegans. The sequence continues at coordinate 64,162,813 of JAKOOJ010000008.1, forward strand.
TCCCTCAATTTCTGTGCTTTGAAAACACATTATTTTGGAAATCTATAATATCTTTTCCTCTCCCCACCCTCAGTGATTAACCATATCTATAAAATAATATAATAAATTCCAATTAAAAATGGTAACTGTCAACATGTTGAACTACAGAATAAGATTTTGTTCTCTTAAAAATAGAGTGGTTGGAGATAGAAAAATATTTGCCTCTATAATGCATTAACATTCTAGTTCCATCTCAGCAGTGAGACAGTTGTTACTCAAATTTTCCCACTGGCCCCCTCCAGATTATATCTGATCATGACAGTTAGAATTCTCAGGGCCCAGTTGAGTTAGAATCTGGCCAGCAAATTGGAGAAGACTGTCTTCTTACCATGTAGCATGATATCCATCTTACTAGAGGAATTGATATGACATCACCGAACCGGTTCTCCCCGCCCCCGCCCTCCCACCCCCCCCACCCCCTCCACGTTATTCTTACCTTTTATTTGGTCCCACCCCCAATCTATTGCTGCCTCCTGAGTCCCAGCTGATGACTAGAGGGAAAAAATCTGTTTAAACTCTTGCCGCGGGGCTTCAAAGGGCCATCCTACAGCTGATCAGTGCTAAAAGCAAACAAATGAGTCGGGTCATAAGTGCGAGGATTGATCGTAAGTGCGAAGACCTTCCAGAAATGACTCTGACCAGCTAGCCACGCCCACCTAGTCACATGACCTCCAAGTCACACCCACAAAATAAGCCACGCCCACAGAACCGGTAGTAAAAAAATTTAGAACCCATCCCTGATTAGTAGCTATAATTAGTAGTGACTATAGGAGCAGAGTGGGGGCATTCAGGGGAGCAAATGTGTGGCAGCTCTGAGGTGAAAAGTGCATTGAGGTGGGAAATGCATTCATGACGGAATTAGTCCACCTTGTATTATGATATTAAGCTATTTCAGGGCCCCACTTGTACAGTAGAAATAATATTGACAAATATTATATGGAGAAATTTTGATGGAAAAATCAAATGTCCATGTCTGTACACTTTGCATAGGATTAATTTAAGGCTATTTTCTCTATTAACAGTTGTCCAGATGCATTGTGATTGCAACTCATTGGAATGTGGGAGTTTTAATCCCAGACTGTTTAAATGATTCAAGCTAGACAAGGCCTCTAAATACATTTTGCAGATGTTAGGACAGAAGTACACCAAGTGAAGAATAGGATGAAAAGACAAGGCTTTGAATATCACACTCTTCCAACTAATATGAGTGGAAAAATCTTTTGCAAAATTCTATTAATTTACAGTACTTACTTTTTCTTGTCCTGTCCTGTAGACACCTAAAAAAAATCCCAGAAACACAGGGAAAGTTTCTTCACACTGCAAATCTGGATTTACTTCTGCCAAGATCACCATCATTTTTTCTGAATTTAGCACTCATTGTATATCTGTGTTTATATTGACGTACATAAGCATAACTTGTCTAGGCATTAATCAATCAATCATCACTTTCAAATTCCTGAATGTTTTATTTCAAGTGCAAGTGATAAACTGGTGATCTCATTCTTCTGATATGCATCTTTGACTTGGATAGTATACATACATACATACCCATTTTGCTTCTCCCTAAGGGAATAAGCACCAGTTATGAAGGACACAAAAAAAGGAGTTTGGAACAAAAAATCAAAAGTATTAAACATAGGTGATAAGAAGAAAAGGAAACATAGCTCAGCCCAATTTACATTTATGTCACTCACTGTACCTTGCATATCATTCTTCATTCTACCACATCCATACACTGCTTCTTACATTGTCTTTGTATTTTAAATTTCCTGCCTTTTTTAGGATCTCATCTCCATCTAAACATGATTTTCTTAGTCTTCTCCTTTATCTTGGCCTATTTATTATTATCTATTCAGAACAATGTGAAGTCACAGCTGCTAATTCTTTAGCTGACATTGGCCTTCATATACAATCATGTTCTTCTCAAAAACCTAGGATGTTATAATGCATTGGCAAATGTATATGTGGATCCAAGCAGTCTGGCCTTTAATCAAGCATATTATTCCAATTATCGATCACATATGCAGTTTTCACACTCATGTTAAACATGTTCTTGCTTCTTTTAGTTTACTTTGACTACATTTTGCAAATATTTTCCCTCCATATAAATTGCACTATTTATTTCTCTCATACTCTTTTTTTTGGCATAATAATTCTCGTATATGAGGTTTTCTCCCCTCATCCGTAGCCTTTCTCACCTCATTATTCAAAAAGGAGTCTTTACTTTCACACACTTCTGTGGCACTCCATAAAATATTTTTGCTCTGTTCTAGGAAGCTTCCATGTTTTCTTGTCTCACATCTGCTTTCCATTCATTTTTATACTTTCACTTCTTACAGTCATTTGACTTCTCTCTCATTTTTTCACTTCTTTTCTTCCATGTCCATTTACCCATAAATCCATTCTTAAGACTTGTCTGTTTCACATTCAAGCCACCTCATTATCCCTTTATTTTTCATTAATTCTATCAAAGTTCCACTTATACCATCAAATTAATCATGCTTTTCAATTTATATTCATTTCTTTGTTAAGTGTAGCCATGAAAAGTCTTACAGTTAGGCCATGTACCTGAAACAGACATATCTTTTCTAAGCAAATACTAACCAGACACTATTCTCAATCTTGCTTTGATTTCAGAGTCACTTTTTTGTACTTTTTCCTCTTATTCCTACTTATTTATACATGATTTCATTCATAATTTCTCCCAAACTGATTTCTTGTGTCATCACTGAAGAGCTACATACAACTATAACCAACTTATGGATGCCTTATTTACCTATGCAGCAGGATCCAGAATTCAGCAGCCATATACTAACCAACATTGGGTACATACTCTGTTAGGCTTGCATTCATTGTAGTTTCTGAATATTTTTCAAAGGCCATCCAGTGTAAAGTGTATTGCAAGAATCCAATTGGGTGATCCATACAATACACATTCATTATCTAGGGCTGCGATGGCGAACCTATGGCATGTGTGCTACAAGTGGCACGCAGAACCCTTTCTGAGGGCACGCCAGCCGTCGGCCCAGCCCCAATCCACCGCACATGCGCGCACCTCCCATCAGCCAGCTGGTCTTCAGGTCTCTGCCGTGCATGCATGGGGGCAGGGCCTTCCCCAATCTCCGCAGGCTCTACCCTCTGCACGTGCCTCTCCGTGGCAGGAAGACAGGAGAAAGCTAGGATGCGATGGGGAGAGAATCTTTGGAGATCGTGGAAGGCAGGAGGCAGCTAGGATTCGATGGGGTTGACCTGGAAGCCAAAACGGGGGCACAGGGCGCATGCGCAGGGAGGTGCATGTGCAGGGGGGTGCATACACGGGGGTGCATGCACAAGGGGCACATGCGCAGGGGCATAGGGGGCGCATGCACAGGGAATGTGCATGCATGCACAGGGCATATGCGTGGGGGGCACTCACATTACATTTTGGGGGTTGTGGCATGCGTACATGCATTCATGCATGTGTGCGCGTGCTTTGGGCACTCGGCACCAAAAAGGTTAACCATCACTGATCTAGGGACTGCCTTGCAAGCCAACACAGATAGTCCTCACTTAACAACTGCAATTGGAACCAGCAGCTCCATCACAAAGTGACATCCAATTTACAACATCAATTCCAGCTGTGTCATGAAGCAAAAGCAATTCAACAATGGATATTAAGCATGACATCCATGTGTCCATGATTGTACCTTACAGTCAGCTTCTCCATTGATTTTGCTGGTCAGAAACACATGGTGATCATGTGACTGCAGGTTCAATGTAACAGCCATAAGTTCAAAGATCAGTTGTAAATCTACTTTTCAATGCTGTTTTAAATTTGAATGTTGGCTGAACAAGACAACAAGAGAACTATGGGTATGCTATTGCCCTCTCCCCACTAAGTGGTTTTTTTTTTATACTGTCACATTGTGAAGTTGTGTCTCAGCTAACTGCCAAAATATGAGGTTGTATGCATTTGTATACTTGTGAAAAGGCATGTTCTGTATAGGATGATGATGTATAGTATCAGTCTAAAAAGTTATGACTATATTAAGTATCTGCCAAAATATTAATTTGTGCAATAAAAGCAAAAAATATTTAATGCATACCAGTTTGAATAGCAAACTCCATTATATTCAAATAAAGAACTGTTCTCTGCACTGAGGATATACATATCAAATGGTTAGCATATATTTGTTACCAAAACAAAAAGATAATGAATGCAATTTTGTTTTGAAAACTAAACAGTGTTTAAATATGTGACTGGGTACACAAAATCAAATTAGAAGCTTTAATAGAACTGAGGGTATTGTAAATGTAATGTGTTGATAATACATCAGAAATATTATGTTGAAAGTAAAATTAAAATTGTTTGCCGATCATTCTTTATGGCAATTGCAGAAACATTTTTTTCTGCAGGTAGTTATACCATATGGACAGCAATAGATTACTTCCTAATATTATTGCCACACATGATAAATACGACTTACATGTATTTTTTTTCCTCATGTTATGCTGTAGGAGAAAAATTATTTTAAATCTTGCATACCAAATAGGCGGCCAAATTTGTTAGAATATTAATATAACTTGCAAATGTAAGAATATTTTAAACCCTTTTCTATGTTTTATTTATTTCACCAACTAATTAGGATATTTAATTTATACTGATGCAGATTATATGGTATATGATAGAATTACCTCTCATTCTTGCTCTATCTATTTTATTAGCATGTAATGTTGGAGTGTTCAGGACAGTTTGGGTGGTGACAACTATACTTAGCCTGGCATGTTGATGTAATTTGACTTCCTGCCTGATCCAGGTTCTTCAAATATATTGGTAGTGTGATTTCACTAGTTCTATACTTTTGGGTTTTTTGTTTCTATAGTACTGCAGAAAACAGGTTTTGCTTGTGGTCAGAAGATTATGTAAGTACAGATAGTTCTCAAACTTATGAGATCACAATTGCAACAAGGCTTCTAGTTGTAAGTCATTAGAGTCGTAAGTTTAAGCACTCATGTGATTAGACCCAATTTTATGACATGGTCATTAAGCTCCATGGGCATTAATGAATATGCAGTTAAGCAAATGCTGCAGTTATAAGTATGAACCCAATCTTCCCAATGGGCTTTTTTCTTTTTTTCTTTTGCCAGAAATCAGCAAAAAATGCTGGAAACTGTCAAAACAGTTGCAAATTGTGATCACATGATAATGGGATTCTGCAAACTAGTTCTAAAGTCCAGCCAGTTGCCAAGCATCCAAAACACAGTCATATGACTGTGGGATGTGTGTGGCACAACATTCTTTGAGGCCAGAAGTGTTTTACAGGCTATAAAGCACATGTTATAGGCTTGTTGTAATTTTGAATGGTCTAAAGTCTAAACAATCAGTCATAAGTCAAGGACTACCTGTAACTTACTCCGATAGATAGATAGATAGATAGATAGATAGATAGATAGATAGATAGATATCTCAATGACCTCTTCTTGACATTCAAAGAGCTTCTAGCAATTTGGGCTGTAAACCATATCTTAGATTGTGTTTATTCTGTCTCTTTAAGAGTTTCTCTGAATAACATGTGAGGTCTGTAGTAGGATACTTATTTTCAACTTAGAGCAGGAATGAATAATATTATTTCCCAGATGTTGGTAAAGACACTATCCCTAATTAGCATAATCAATGTTGGTTACAATCCAGTGGAGGAGTCCAAATCCTGTCTTCAGGAATTTACAAAAAAAGTAAATTAGTTCAAGCTGTTCAAAGAATATATACCGTACTTCTTTCATTATATATAGTTCAATCGCTTTTTCCAAATTTCTCTTGCAAACTCTCTGGGCTTACTGAACTTATTGTTAGCAAGCATTTGCTTGCTTGACTGCCACATCTACAATTCCTGCCTCTCACCCAAACATTACTGATTCCAATCATAATGTCAGATTAGCTAATTCTTGGCCTTACTTTAAATGCAAACTATTGCACAACAAATTCAGTTTTTGTATGTGAACTTGACATTGGTGGGAGGGAATTTGGAATGCTAATTAGCTTTCTCTGTCTGCTAGGAAACCCAGTTTAACTTCCTTGAGAGGATATTCAACTTTTAATTCTCTGAGGATAATTCTCCAGGCAATGGGCCTGAGAATAAAGAACTCCTTTTTTCTCTCATAGAACTAAACTTCCTCTCAGACTGTGTAATAAAATAAATTGTGTTGTAATGAGAGCTGTGTATGTGTGAGACATACGTAAATATAAGTTAGTTAGAATATATTAGGTTCAAAGGCCGGCAGCATGTTTGAAGCCTGATAATTTATGTATAGATGTATTCTGCAGTTTTCCTTACCTTACAAAAATGATGGGCGCATCCTGATTGAAAGGTAAGAATGGAAGGGCAGGAAATTGCATCAGACGATGGATTCAAACAGATGAGCAATTTCTTTTCTGCTTAGTAACATTTATACTTGCTTTTTAAAAAAGGACTAAATTATGCTGGTTACTTTCCATTCCAAGACTGGTCCAAAAACAAATCAAAGAATGCTTGATTTTAATTGGAATTATTTTTAAGATAGATGTTTCGGATTACATTTTTAGAAAAAAAAAATAGACTTGACTTCTGGACCAAGATTTGAATTCTTAATCCTGAATCCAAGTATAAAATGTATCATTTTCATGTCCAGAAAAACCATATATCAAAATAGATCACTGCTTCCTCATCATTCTGCTGGAAATCATTATACTTGGAAAGCTGGAAAAATAAAAAATAATTAACTTAGATTCATTGTGCATTTTCTCCCCAGTGCTTCTTGCACTCCTCCTTTTTGGTTTAAACAATAACTGCAAAGAAAGAGACATTCCAAGTTGGCTTTGTAAGGCTCTTTCCGTCTATTTCCCTCTCTGCAATTATGTCATCAATGGAATTTATTAAAAAGTGTGCATTGTATGCAGAAGAATTTCTATTCCTACACTTTCAGGCTTCATTCAAAATGAAATCATCTCCAGAATGGATCTATGTCCTCCCAAAATTTTCAGAAAAATTAAGACACAATTATACAGAAAGTACTCCCAGGACAGTAAAAGGAAAGGGAGAAGATCAGTGGTGGGTTGCCCCCAGTTCGCACCGGTTCTATAGAATCGGTAGCAGAGGTGGGTTTCAGCAGGTTCTGACCAGTTCTGGAGAACCAGTATTGGAAATTTTGAGTAGTTCGGAGAATCGGTAGTAAAAATTCTACCCCATCCCCATCTATTCTCTGCCTCCCAAGTCCCAGCTGATCGGGAGGAAATGGGGATTTTGCAATAACCTTCCCCTGGATTGGAGTGGGAATGGAGATTTTACAGTATCCTTCCCCTCCCACGCCCACCAAGCCACACCCACCAAGCCATGCCAGACTCACCAAGCCACACCCACAGAACCGGTAGTAAAAAATTTTGAAACCCACCACTGATCAGTAGTAAAACCGGTGGGAGGCTCTGTCCACCAATGCTGACGTCATCAGAATGCTTCTGCGCATGTGCAGAAGAGTGCGCAGTCCCGTTGCAAACTGGTAGTAAAGGTAAATAGAACCCAGCCCTGGAGAAGATGTATTACTATGGCCAGCTGTAATTTCCTAATGGGAGTAATTTAACCAAGTCTTTCCTTTCTAGTTCCAGTCAAAGGAGGGATATATCAGGAACTGTTTTTTCATTCCATATTTATGATAGCATGACATAGCCATTCCACTATTGTGATACTTTTCCTCTCCCCCACTTCTTTCTCTCTCCCCCTTCTCTCTCTCTCTCTCAAACACACACACACACACTGCAGAAAATATGAAATGGTTATTTGCCTGAGGCAAGTTTATTTCTACATTTCTTCCACTTCGTATTTAGTACCCTCCACTCCCTGTCAGCCCAATTGGCCGTCAGCCATGCAGTTCTCAAGGGCACGCGATTGAGAAAGCTGACTGATCAACTCCACTGCATTGCATAATAACAGCAACTCCCTGTGGAAGCAGTAATGCCAGTTTTTCATTGCAGAAGAAAGAATTGTTGTACAGCAATACCTCATTGTGGAGTATGAGAATTTGAAAGTAGGAGCAATAGGAAGGGTGTGAGCAGAAAAATGCACAGAGGACTGAATTGTTTCTATTCAAGACAATACTAGTCAGTGCTTGTTTCAGAACTTCCTTAACATAAATGAAGAGGCGGAAGGTGTTCAGAAGTGTAGTCTGCAGTGTGATCACCAGATGGAGCTTCAAAGAAACATACCTGATTCATCTGAAGAAACTAGCTGCCAGGCTACAATATTAATTTCTGCATGATCACTGGTAATATTGTCCAATAATGTCTGTCAATTCTTATGTGTGTGATATCAAAATGTAACTTCAACAATTATTTTTGGCAATTTAAGCTTTCATGACAGCGTGAAAAGTTCCTGTATTGCCTTTTCTGCATTATATGCATAACTTTGCATAATTAAACTATGGTTTCCTCAAGTCAGTTTTCTGGGTTTGCATAACATACTGAAATTCATGGTTGAAATGACATACTGAGCATAACATAATACAGTAATATAACAAGGTCGCCTATTTCAGTGACCACCATCTATTAAAAAAAAGGTAAACTTTCCCCCTGCCCAGTTGTGTCCAACTCATGTCCAACAAGGGGATGGTGCTCATCTCCGTTTCCGTTTCCTAGCTGAGGAAGCCAGCATTGTCTGAAGACGCTTCCGTAGTCATGTGGCTGGCATGATTATACACCAAAGTGTACAGAACACTGCTACTTTCCCACCAAAGTGATGCCTATTTATCTATTTGCATTAATTTTGCATGCTTTTGAACTGCTAGGTTGGCAGGAGCTGGGGCAAGTAACAAGAGTTCTTCCTGTCACACGGTGCTTGGTGTGCCAGCCTTCTGGATGACAGCCCAATGTCTTAACCCAAAACGAATCCTTGTCAATGAGAATATCTGAACAAAGCAGTAGAATAAAATTGAACCTTTGGGAACAGAACTTCTTTGACTCTGAACTACTTATAGATGGAAATCATACAGGATGCCTGATTTGGAAAGGGTGATGTTCACAGGGAATCAATCTGACCTGTCTCTACCAAGCTTTTGTGCCATGGCCTTATAAGCCATCCCATAAGGAAATGGTGCAGAGGACTTGCAAATTCTTTGTATGAATTTATCCGTTATCTATCACCCTAGCTCTACTGTCTTACTCCTGGGGTTTCTTGAAAAATAACAAGGGCTGACCTGCTCCGTGCATATAGCATCCTCACATCCCCCAGGTTATCCTATAGCCTTGAATGAATAGTTAATATGGAATGAAGGAAGCCATTATATAGTGGCTTCACCTGGCTATAGGATGGATAGGATACAATGGATAGGATCATCCAAACTTTTTGGCTAGTTTTAAGTGCTAGAATAGAAGTTGAAAAATATTTTCCCCAGTGACTCTTTAGGGCAGGAATGTCAAACTCGCAGCCCGTAGGCCAGATGCATCATGCGCTGGCTACGCCCACCCCCGATTTAGCAAAGGGAAAAAGTCGTGATACGTTATGTGATGATGACGTGACAACACTAGTTTGACACCCCTACTTTAGGGAATTGCCTCTTCCTTACTCTAGATATAGTTGTAAACCAATAAGAATAAGTGGTTGATCTCATCCCCAGGACTGCTTGATGCATTATTTTTGGAGTTTCTTACTCTTAGGATATACAGTTTGCTTAATTAGTGATTTATTTAAATAATGTGTAACTTAGTCATGAGGCTTACATGGCAGGATTTCTTAATAATCCATGGCACCTTCTAAAATAAAATGGTTGTTTAGGTAAACAAAATACAATGAGTTCACACATCATACAAAGCTCTACTGTGTTTATATGATTTTGGCTTTATATGATGTGTGTTTTGCAAACCATTTCTTCTTGGCAACTATGGATTCTTCAGCCAGTCATAATTAAAATAAACCATGTTCTCAGAAAGAATATTACCCATCTAGTTAGCTATCGTATGTATTCACATAGATATTCATCACAGTTCTCTTTGGGATAAACAATATTATGAAAGCACATTTCTTACTAAAAAGTAAGATATATAAAGCAACAGAAATTAAACACACCACCTGAAAAAATAAGCATAAGTAAATTTAGTTAGTGAAAGAGTTTGGCGTAGTGATTTAGGCATCAGGTTAGAAACCAGGAACTTGTGAGTTCTAGTCCTCCTTATTCATAAAGCCAACAGTATCTTTATCTCAGCTCTGGGAAGGATGCAATGGCAAACCACTTCTGAAAACCTGGCCAAGAAAACTGCAGGATTTTCCAGGCAATGTTCAGGAATCAGACATAATTGAAAGAAGGAGAAAAGAAACCTTCCTTTTAACCATTCACTGTTCCTTCATGTTCTTTATGATTCAAATTTCATTCATTCTCTATATAACTACAGCAATGTTTGGAGACATGAAAGTTGCATAGAGATATATATCCGCATATATTGTACATACCGTATGAACACTTCTACATATATCTTCTCACAAAAAAAATCTTTTTGCAGTTATTTTAATGCAGCAGAACTGTTGAAGGCAGAATCTGAGTTATTGCTACAGGCTATGTTCTTCAGATCCTTTGTCTTCATATGGCCCTCTTTTTCTGTAAATAAATTAATTCGTTTTTTCAGTTACATGATGAAACTCTCTGCATATTAAGAATGGATGAAATGGAGAATACACAGCTGAAACATTTATTAAGCCAAATATATTTTTGTTTCCTTCTGAAACAAATTATAGCTTCTTGCACATGGGCTGAATGAATTTTCCCTGTTCATAAAGTGACTCAAAAACATCTCCAGGGCAGCCAATTCAAAATAAGAGTGTGGGTCTGCCATTTTTCCAGTATGTTTTTGCTCTCAGCTTTAGTTGACTCTATGCTGTGGCTTGACAAACAATCTTGAGTGGCTCAGAAATCTGCATATTTTCACTCACATTTCTATTATTCTTTCCTTGACATCTTGAGTCTTTTTCACTCTACGTTTTATTGCCCCTGCACCAAAGAGTAGAAATGCATTATTTATTTATGCAATACTTACATATGTTCAGTTAATAAAGTCCTAGCATAATGATAATTCATACAAACATTAACAATGTTTTAATACAATTGTTCATATTCTACTTGGGACCTGTAAGTACTTCTGCTGTCTCACATGTAGTCAGTTGGAGTGCATAAAGGACCTCTAGGTGGCAGCAAACTGATACCTAAAACTCCACCTTTTAACTGCCACCTAGTGGCCATCCAGAAGATTGTAATCCATATCTCAATAGCCCTACTCTTCATAGCACGATCAATTTGAAATCAATCACCAGTGTAGGTTATGCATTGTCCTATTCCATAATGTGGGTTATTTGGATTTATAAAGCATTGTGTTTCAAATCCATAATAAAAGACATGAAGTAATGTGAACTGAAACATTAAATCAAGGATTATAACAAATTATGGTTTGAGGCTAGGTATCAATCAGGCTCAACTTTTATTATACAATAGGTGGGAGCCAGAACTTATGAGGACTTTGATTTGATTAATTGACACTGAGTACTTTTCCAGTATGAATTAGTGATAACCGAATACATTAATTGGTGTAGAAAAGATTTGAAGGCATTAATTTGACAAAATTAATAAGTGGAAAATATGTAGGAATCAAAGAGCTGGAGGCAGATATGCATTGGGCTTGTGGTGGTATTGCGAAGTAATTCACCAGCTATGAAGAATAGGAGAAGGTGAATAAAATGTAATTGGATGAATGTGAAATAAATTGGGGAACATATTAGAAAAGGGTTTTAAATTTTAGAGGCAATTTGAATTTTACAAGGAGAACCTGTCTGATGATTTGATAGAGCTGGAATAGTTTACTGCTTTTATTTCTGGTTTTAAATATGTAAGAGGTGTTAACTGTCTTTGTTGTTTTAAAGATTCATACACTACTGACACCAAAATTCAAAAAGGATTTAGTTGAAAGATCAAGTGGGTTGGTGGAAACTGAGCAGCAGCAACTCAGTCTAATGAGGTCAGTGTGCAAAATTGTGTAACATGTTGATTGAGTATGTGCCATAGAATTCCATGCCTGATTTATAAAGCATTGTCTGAGAATATTAAGATTTCTTTCAAGCCAAACTTTTAAGACTGTTATAACACAACTATTTTTTTCTTTTGGGTGTTTATAAAATTGAGTCAGATTATTTTTATTCAGAAAGTTTTCATACTATATTTTAAAGCCAAATATTCATAAGGTAGCTTCCAAAATATAAAACAGGACACATTTTGTTTATTTTTGGCTTAGTGTGATATATATACCTACAAATCATGACTGTTACTGAATATACATAACACTAACTATAATCCATGGTTTATTGATTCTTTCTGCCTAGTGAGTTGCAGAAGCAAATTAATTTCCTTCTCTATAATGCATGGAAACTATTTTCTCTTGTTATATGTCATGCTTGAAGACACCCGATAAGGATGCAATAATTTAGAATAAAAAATTTTTGGGAGTAAAATGTTATTTGAATTGTACTTCAGACAGTTGGAATATATGTGGTGGGTTTTTTTTTGTTTTTTGTTTTTTTTTGCCTGAGATTGTTGTTTCATGTAAGAGGAAATAAAGAGAAAACTTCATTCCTAAACTTTCAGGCATTATTAATTTTCTAAAATTTAAGAGCCAGTTTAGTGGAGTCTTCTATCAGCCATGGCAGTCCACTGGGTGATTTTGGGCTATCAACTCTCTTAGCTCAACCTGGGCTGTTGCTGTCAAGAAAAAAATAGGAAAAGCAAATGTCATGTAGCTGTCTTTAGCTCCTGAATGTTGGGTATAAATCAAATTGGTTAATTAATTATTCTAAAGATTCTTTAGAATAAGAAGACAGATAGCTTAAAACATTTACTCACTAACCTGCTTCCCAAGGAGATCAGGAACAGAAGCAGAGAGCTCTCCTTCCTTACACAGACAGTTGTATATACTTCAATTAGAGCAATTTAACATAGCAATTTTAATGTGAGAAAATGTGAAATGAGTCAGATGAAATAATGCCATCTTTCAATGCTCATGTCCATTTCTTATACACTTAAAAGCCTTTTTACTGAATATGTATCATGCAGAGACCAGCTTTGCAGATGAAACTATCAAATTCCTAAATTTGATCATATCAGAGAAGACAACCAGAAGCAAACAAACACATAGCAAGTAAATGCTGCAATACAACAATTGCAATTAGGCTAGCTATGATTTTATATGAGGGTTTTAATTTGCTTTTCATTTTATTTCATGAGTAAGAAAAAAATCAGCATTATAGATTTTGACTTTAGTTACAGATTATGCTGAACTATGGCTTATTTAACTATAGTGCTTTGACTAAACCACTATCTATCCTAGTAAGTACACATAACTGTGCCCTTTAGCAATAAATAAATTTGAAAACACATAGTACTTTGTATAAATATTTGTGTAGCAAAACAATCCCGGTCTCCTGTTTTGAAGCTTAGATTTAATCAACTGCTTGACAAAAAGCATCAGAACATTATTTTGATATCTGAAGGTTATCGTTAAGTGAATTTTCACACTGTATCATGGGATAAAAGAGCTGTTTCCAAAAAATAACCGTCAGACGCCTTTGCAAACAAATGATTTTTCAGTAACAAGCAACTGGTATAGTCCTATGAAAAAACCAAAGCAAAACATTTTCATTTGATATAATTTGAAGGCATTTATTTTAAAAAGGTAAAAATTCTAAAATGCAAATGCACCTAATTTTAGCACAATAAGTGTATTGTAATAGCAACAGTAGCCCACAGTTATGGCAGCCAGAAACTATGCTATTAACTTTCATCATTTGTTTCATTCTTATTTAAAATATTTAAGGATTTCAACCAGGAGTAGCTTCTAAATGCAAAATCTCTGGGCTCTTAGATTTTTAAATTCTGTTTAAATGATATGTGTTTTGGGTTATATTTTTTTTCAAATATATTTCAGTTCCTCTTTTGGTGTTTCATAATGTTTCTGAAAAAAACATGAGAGGAAGCATGACCATTTTACTTTGAAAAATTTCTTCAGTAGTGACATACAAAAACTATGTGTAAAGATTTTAAAAAATACAGATGGGAGAGGGGCAGAGATTACATATATGCATTATTTTAATAAAACATGTGCATACAGAAAAATTCTTATGGAAATCAGTCTATCATCCAGCAGACTGGCAATAGAAAGTCTGTTGGATTAAAAATTACACTCTGCCATTGTATGCTTATATTTGGAGTTTATTGAGACCTTCTACCAAATGTGATTTTACAGATTTGTTTATTTGACTCAAGAGGATCAGAACGAAGAATTAACTGCATATTGAACTGTTTAGAAAATTTATATTTCCACTCAAAGAATGTTAAGGACTGCAACTTCTAGAATAACCAGAGCAGCATAATGGCAGAGAATTCTAGGAATTACAGCATTAACACAAATGGAAGGAGCAAGATTGGCAACCCCAAAGCAATATTGAATAATCTTCATCTCTTCTGTGTGGAACAGCTTCCATTTAACAGTGAATTATACCATAAATTTGTCGAGTTTATCATAGATACTAATATTATATGGTTTAGGTACAACCATTCATATATGCATGGGTACAATTAGTTCAATCCACAGCAGTACAGACGGACGTTCTGTACCAAAATCCTACATGAATGGGCATGATTAAAGATCATTTTATGTTCTATGCTCTTTTGCAAGAAATATTAGATCTTTTGCTGAAATCTGTCTGTTGTTGACCTGCAAAAGTATATAACGGTACATTGTCTTCAGATGTGTATTGCATTCAAAAAAAATTGGGGGTATGTTAAAATATGTGGAAAAGCTATACTGAGGATTCTCTGTCCAAGCAGCAAACACCTAAACTGTGGTTTGTTTAAAATTGAGATTATGGTTCCAGTCTAGATGACAGAAAATAGTCAAGGCTTGTTACAAATACTTTCAACTTGTGTCCTGTGTTCAGATTTTAACTAAGTTCTGGAGTCAGTGGGTATAGTCACACTAAAAAAAACAACCTTTGAATGTAGAAATCATGTGAATGTCATGTCCATTTTTTCTTGCCCTGTTTTGTTTTTTCTTGTTTCCAAATACGTATTTCTTATAATTCTATTCTTGGATTGATGATTCAGCTCCTCCCACCCAAATATGTCTTGAGTAATCATTTTCAAAACTTATTGAAAGATTTACTTGGAGAAGGCAGTCAACTGCCTTCTACTGTCAACTATTGACAGAGTGATAAAATATTCTATTCAGATGAGAGGCAAAGCTCATTTGTCTGGTTAACAAGAATGTGTGTTCCTTGATCTTATCTTCCTGGCCTAAATGATTATTTCTAACAAGGTGTACCTTAGTCTAAAGCTGCAATCCTACAACAACCATCATTACTGTTTCGGCAGCGGCATGATTGTGTTCAGGGTAACGAGGAAGCACAATTGTATGAACTTCAGCTGCTCCCCTATGGATACAGCATAATCTCATTTTATTTTGATTATTCATTATAATTCACTAACTAGTTAATCTGCAAACTAGTATCTGTTTCTTTAACACTAACAGAATGAAGTATTTTAAGGTTCTATGAGGGCCAAACCATGCCAATCAATAATATCTTTATTTCTCCTAATATTTTTTAAAAATTGAATCAGCCAATTATGATTTATTTTTTAATTTATGCTTAAGAAACCAAAGATGACTAGAATGATGTCCAAGATGGATTATAATGCCAAACAAAAGCAAAATAAACAAAAAGAACAGTTTATTAATCTGATACATCTTTCTAATTAAGGATGAACTGTTCTACAAGCAGGGGCATACATTCTTGTTTTCTCAAAACTAAATCCAGGCTTAATTTCTAAAAGCAATTAATATAATTATATTACATGACAGACAGGTTTTGAAAAACACGCCTTCTGATTTCTAAATAATTGTATTTTTGTACTCTGCAGTTTACATCAAATATGTCTATCAAAAAAAATCAGTATTGTTGACTTTAGTAGTCCTTGCTCTCAAGTTCTGATTTCATATCCTCCAGATGTATTGGGTTTAATTTTCTATCATCTCTAAATACTTGGCTAATGGTCAAATTAGCCAGTAGCTATGGAAATTTGTATCACATATGGTCTGCGTGGGTGGATGAATCAATGATGCACTAGAATAGGTAATTATGCTCGATTTAGCTGAGGAAAGCAGAAGAAAGGGAAGACCAGAGATTAGGTGGATGGTTGTTATCAAACACATCACTGGAACATTCTTACCAAGCTGTGATTGTGATCAGAGGCATGTCAAGATTGGTTTTACCCCAAATCAATAGCAAAACAGCTTCCTCCAAGAAAAAAAACCAGTCCACTTGCCTTAAAAAAAAAAAAAGCACCTTTAGGACAATGGCACCCAACACATTTAGAGGGCGCCAGGTTAGAGCGTCTCTTTTTCAGTTGCGGGATAAGGTCATAAATGAAGGTTTATCTATGCATGTTTAGAAACACTTAAGGCGTCCCGGAACTGAACTGTAGTGAATTTATGTCTGCCACAATGCAAATTATGTGAACAAATTGTTTGAAGGCTGGCAGCGAATAATTTCAGAAAAGGGAAAAGTGTCCACTGGTAAACTATATAGTTACCACGAAAGGAGTTCTTCTCTGTAACCGAGCAACTGCCTGGGACAGAAATAGGACGAAACACCCTAATGATTTTCTTTCCTTGTGTCACCGTGTGGCTCAGCATGCAAACCTTTAGAAGCCACGCCGCCGAGCTGAGGCGAGGGGAAGGGAAGAAGTCAGAAAGCCGAGAGCTCCCCATGACCTCCTGCAAAATCGCCTATGCAGATTACTAGCGGAGAAGAGGAAGGGGGCTCGACCCACCCGTTCGCCTCGCCTCTTGCGGGCAGCAGAGGTCGTTGTGGAGCAGCCTCAGCCACCGTCCCCCCCTCCCCGGCGATGAAATAACGGGGCTGGGAAGAGAGAGAGAGAGAAAGAGTGAAGGCGCCGAGCTGGGGGTGGAGGAAGAGTTCAATTTGGGGGGCCCCACTCAGCAAAAGAGCTGAGCGCACGCGGGAGGCGGCTACACAAACACACACAGAAACACACACACACCGGCCCGGGAAGGCGCAACTTGGAAGGAGGGCAGGTAAAAAGAGCGGGGGAGCGAACCCAGAGGCCGCGGGGGACGCTCGAGAAGGCTGCCCCGAAACTTCTTTCGCGCGCCGCGGCGAGACGCGCGCGCCTCCGGTCGGCAGGGATTGCGAGAGCGGCTACGACGAGCGAGACCGCCTCGGGGCTGTTGCGGAAGACGCCAGGAACAGGCAACTCCCCCTGCTGTGCCTGTGTGTGTGTGTGTGTGTGTGTGTGTGTGTGTCCCGCATTTGGGAGAGCAGCAAACGGCGGCGGTGGCTACAGGACGGCTAAAGATTGTAGCGGTGCTCCTCCGGGAAACGAGGATTACGGGGGCGGCGATTCCGCGAAGTTTGTTCCAGCTTGGACAGAACTCCCAGCTGCGCCGAAGAGAATGCATTATGAGGAGCCCTCTTCGCCGGCCTTGCAGAGACCCCGCTATGGCTGTGAGTAACACTCGGGCTTCGTTGCCGCCAAAATGGAGCGCCCAACCTCACCTTGTTTTCCTTTCCTCTTTTTCTCCTCCCCTCCTCCGTGGGGGGGGGGGGGGGGCTCGGGATGCAGGCTTCCTGAGCGCTCAGGTGAGGGTGCGCGCGGCCCCCTAAACCTGCCCCCCTCCCCCCCACGAAAGGGAGGAGGGCATGTGTGCGCGGGGGACGGGTGGCGTCCCGGCGGGGCGCTGTTCACGGTAGAAGCCACGGCGGAAACACCTGTCGCTGCTTCTGCTTGAGTTACCTGAGTGGTTTGGAGGATGGGCTTTCTCTCGCCCTTCCAGCTGGAAGCTGCAAGCAGCGCCGGCAAATAATTTAACAAGGGTGTCCCATGTTACTGGGATCCCTTAAGAGAGACCTGGAAAGATTCTGCCTGTTTATTTTGGAAGGAAGTTTAGACTTGGAAAGGGGATGTGAAAAGTCACTCTCAACCAGATGTCTCTAGTAGTTTTGAGAGGGCGGTGGTGGCAGAGAGAGTAATGGTCTCTCTGTAAGGTTTGGGGTTTTTAGGTAGGGTTTCCTAAAGTATTCATTCAGGTAAATGCCATCTACAATCAGCATCTATGAGGTAGCTTTTGTGGCCCTTAAGAAAAGATTGATATGAGGTAAAGCCCATTGAATTGAAGTTCAAGGACACTTGTACCCAAGTATAGGGTTTTAGATCCAAGATACTCAAGTTAGCATCCTTTAACAGTGTTAAATAAAAAGTGTCACCGATCCTGTACAACATCCTGATTTGCAGTAAGCATACATTTTTAAAAACAAATTTATAAGTACAGTATTTGAAACAATTTTTCAAAATGACAGGCTGGGCTCAGCAATCCTTGTTCTTCCTCTCAGAATTGCATGCCTTATATGAAGGAACTTGCATTGGTTTCACTGTTTTTAAGGTGGAAACTTACAGCTTTTCCTCAAAAGCTTTTTATTGTCCCTTCTGACATTTTCTCTGCCTGAATACTTTTTTTTGACATGGGACACATGAAAATTAGTTTTTTGAAGACTTTGAGGTTGTTTTTTAGCTGGTTTTCAGAGTAACCTAGCAGAACTGAGTCATAACTTGATTACTTTGAGGTTTTAAAGGCATGCCTATTGTTGTAGATATTTACCCAACTACACTTGTATGTGCTATTAAGTTTGTGATACAGATAAGCAAGTACTGTGTACTTTGACCACTCCCATTACTTGTACTGTACTGTTCCATATACCTCTCTTGGCAAGGTTTGAAAGGGCAGTTAAAATTCCAAGACGCCAACATTATCCATAGCTTAGGGCCTGGTTATTTACGAGACCACCTTCTGCCACCGATAACCTCCCACCGGCCAATACGCTCCCACAGAGAGGGCCTCCTCAGGGTGCCGTAGGTCAGGCAGTGTCGGCTGGCGACCCCCCCCCGGGGAAGAGCCTTCTCTGTGGGAGCACCCGCCCTCTGGAATGAGCTACCCCCAGGGATATGACTGATCCCGGACCTCCGTACCTTCTGCCGGGCCCTGAAGACTTTTTTATTTCAGCAAGCCAGGATGGATTAAAAATCTTTTAATTGGTGAATTTTATGGGTAAGGGGTTTTAAATTGGGGAAGCCAAAGATAAATTTAATTTTGTTTTTATAGTATTTTAATGTTTGTATTGTGTGTTTTTTAATTTTGGCTGTTCACCACCCCGAGTCCTTCGGGAGAGAGGGCAGTATAAAAATTAAATAAATAAAATAAAATAATAAAATAATAAAATAAAATAAAATAAAATAAAATAAATAATTGCTAGGCCTATGTAAATCCTGAGTATCCACATGAAATAGAAATTGGGTGATACAGTCTACAAGAGGCTGGCTTGCCCTGTACATAAATTCTGAATGAGCAGACTGTGATGAAGGTGGGGTTCCTGGGTGGGAAAGAAACCTTTCTTTTGCCTCTTTGAAGTGATAAGCTCTATCTTGTGAACTTTGCTCTGGTGTTTTGAATGACTTCTGTGAACTTGCTCCTTGTTATAAACTGGTCAAGTGTTGTTGGTGAACTTGCTCCTTGTTGTAAACTGGTTGAGTTTTGTTTGGGTAACTACAGAAAAATGATACATTGGTTTGGTGGCCCTTCTTCCTCCTGCAGTATTCCACCTTGTCTCACTGCTCTCATGTCCCCAAAAGGTCTAAAAATTCCAGCTGAAGAATGTGCTGTTTTTCCTCTGACAATCATTGCCTACACAAAGGGCAACCACGTGATTCTGTAGCAGAAGTTCAGAGTCCTTCAGAATGAGCAGGAAGTGGTTTGGAAAAAGATACACCTTTCCGAGGGTGACAGTAACGCAAGGCAGAGAAAACAGTTCTTGTTTGGCAAGGCAAGGATTGGGAACAGTTTCAAGAGCAGAATGTGGCTAAATACTTGGTTAAATTTAGATGGAATCACAAATGACTCTCATGCAAAGAAGAATCCTTTATTGCAGATATTAAAAATGAAGGATTTACTTTTTAATATTATAGGCAGTCATATAACAAGATAAGCTCAAATAATTTCCTACTGGATTTATACCTCACTTTCCTGTTATTTATTATCTTCCTCCTAATTGTTTGGGAAATATGTGCTGATGCAATCAGGTTACAAACATCCAGGCTGGACTCTCACACTAAGTCAAAATCCAACAAATCACTTTTTAGTTTAGTTTGTGATACGAATTTAGCTGTTGTGGTCTGTAATTCCAGTAGATTGAGCTTTATTCACTAAGCCATAGTTTCTTGATCTTTTTTGAAAGTAAGTCAAGTTGAATAAGAAATGGAGGCAGATTGTATAATGGTAACAAATATAAATTAGGAGAATCTTCAATTCAAATTTCTATTACAATGAATGTTTCATTTTATAATCCTCTGTTTAGCTACATTTGGATGCCACAACCAAATTTCCCCTTAGGCTCCCCCCACCCCACCAAATAAAGGACAGATCAATTGTATCTGAAGTTGTCTACATGATGCAGTTAATTTTACATTGATTTTACTTTCATTGTTTTTATTTCACATCAGTATTATACCTTAATTTTATAATAACTATAGTCATAACATTGCCTCAGTTATGTCATTAATGCCATGCAGTGGCATAATTTCGTATTTATTGGAGGTTAGGGAATAACTGGTATCTCCACAAGTGTTTATTCAAAACGAGGTTTTACTGTGTTTATTTTCTTATATTGCATGTACATATTATAATAAGTGTTAACCTCAGGTGGAAACTCACTTATCCAAAGACTTATCCAAATAGCTCAACAGAGATCAAACAGCTGTGTCCTTAAATCTACATTCTCTCATTTGAACAATATCAATTCAATTACCGTATTTTTCATATGCGACTCTAATTTATATTTTCTAAACTGAAGTTTTGCTTTTCTGTACTTCTTGGGCTTGAGGCAATCTAATTAACTACCTCTGTTAATTGAAATGGAGTTAATAAGTGAAAGAAGGTTATAGGATTGTTAGACTTGTTGTGCTTAACCCCGTATTTAGTTCAGAGGGAATTAAGTAACAATTCCACTTAATATAATTATTCTGACATGCACTTTATACTTTTACTGCATTTTTAAAATTCTTTGAAAGATGAAGTCAAATGAGAAGTCAAGTCTCCTTCCAGTTGAATTCACTTCCTGGTGACTTTATAGATTTACAGGTAGTCCTCGCTTAACAACCAGGTGCTTAACAACTGGTCAAAGTTATGACAGCCTTAGAAATGATGTTTAACAGCCTGTAAAGCACGTGTGATCATCAGAAAATATTGTGCATGCCCCGGTCATATGATCACATTTTGGACACTTGGCAACCGGCTCACATTTACAACTGCATGCAACATTCTGTGGTCACATGACCATGATTTGCAACTTTTTTTTGTTTTCCAGTAGAAAATAACAAAAAACACTTATTGGATATGCTGGACTCACTTGACAATCATGTAGTTCACTTAATGACCATGGTGACTCATGATCGTAAAATCAGATCAGATCATGGGGTGACTCACTTAATGACCATACTAACTTATAGCAATTGTCATACATTGAGGACTATGCCCATCTAGTTTTCTTAGTAATAGTATGGAAATAGTTTGCTATTGACTTCTTCTGGAATTCTGGTCTACTCTATAGCCTTGATATCTTCTGGTAGTTTCTTATCTCTGAATGATTCAGGCCTGATTCTATTTGTCTCTAAGCTCAGACAATGTTGGGTAAAGTGTTGCCACCCCCTGAGATTTGAAGTCAAATAATGAGAGTTAAAAAACTACTTGGGTCACTGATCTATTTTATGAACTTTCATAAGAGCTTACGTCATCATACTTAGTTAACTGCTGAAGTGTCATCTTTTCTTAGACTGCATTTTAAACGGGCATTTCAGTACACTTGACTGTTTATAATTGGTTGCATGCATGAAGTTTTGAATCTAAAAGTATAACATGAATTATATCCCATGCCACATGATTGAATTTATACTTGTAGAATGTACACACCCTTCCTGTGTAGAGGAATTGAGGAGATTATAAGTAAAATGGTTATGATTTTTCACAATGAGTAAGTTAATTTTTGTATAATCGTAATGGTTTTAACAGGAGACTAGTTAAATGAATGTCTCTTTAAAAACAAATCATTTTGCTAGCTATGTACATTTTAGGTGTATCTATAACATTATGTTTTCTTGAGCTAGCTTTTACCTACATATAAATAGTGATTGCAGTAATTTTGGCAGCTAGATTTGATACTAATCTTCATTCTTTTTATATATGATTAATATATTTGCTTGATATAAAGTTCATCATCAGGATGGCCTGATTTTGTGGAGAGAAAATACTTGGATGTCACAGTTAACTATAAACTTATATCAAGCAAATAAACCATATTTATTTATTTATTACATTTATATCCAGGCTTTTCTCGGTGGAGCTCAGAGTGGCCATATTGATGCAATCTTTAGAAGGACCAAAGTCAGGTAACCTTTTTACAGACAAAACTTGAAAAAAATGGCCAAAATGTGTAATAATAATAATAATAATAATAATAATAATAATAATAATAATAATAATTTTATTTCTATACCGCCCTTCTCCTGAAGGATTCAGGGCGGTGTACAGCCAGTTTAAAAATACAAGACACAACAATAATTAAAAATTAAAATAATTAAATAGAATTGGCTGATTTAAAACTCTAAAAATTAAAATACCCCAATTTAAAATGATTATATTGACAGCCCTGCCTGGCGGAACAACAAGGTCTTCAATGCGCAGCGGAACACCCGGAGGTCGGAGATCTTGCGTATTTCCGGGGGCAGTTCATTCCACAGGGCTGGGGCTCCCACAGAGAAGGCCCTCCCCCTGGGTGTCGCCAGCCGACATAACTTGGCTGATGGCACCCTGAGGAGACCCTCTCTGTGGGAACGGACTGGTCGGTGGGAGGCTATTGGTGGCAGGAGACGGTCTCGAAGGTACCCGGGTCCTATGCCATGGAGCGCTTTAAAGGTGGTAACCAACACCTTGAATCGCACCCGGAAGACCACTGGGAGCCAGTGCAGCTCGCGCAGGAGGGGTGTCACGCGGGCACAACGGGTTGCGCCCATAACCACCCGCGCGGCCGCATTCTGGACCAGTTGGAGCCTCCGAGTGCTCTTCAAGGGGAGCCCCATGTAGAGAGCATTACAATAGTCCAGCCGGGAGGTGACAAGGGCATGAGTGACCGTGCGCAAGGCGTCCCGGTCCAGAAAGGGCTGCAACTGGCGGATCAGGCGAACCTGATAGAAGGCCCCCCTGGCCACGGCCGTCAAGTGCTCTTCTAAAGACAGCCGTGCGTCCAGGAGGACACCCAGATTGCGAGCCCTCTCTGTGGGGGGCAAGGATTCACCCCCAATAGTCAGCGATGGCGTCTGCTGACTATATCGGGACGCCGGCAACCACAGCCACTCGGTCTTGGATGGGTTGAGTCTGAGCCTGTTCCTCCCCATCCAGGCCCGTACGGCCTCCAGGCAGCGAGACATCACATCAAGGGCATCGTTGGGGTGGTCTGGGGTGGAGATGTACAGCTGAGTATCATCAGCGTACAGGTGACACTTCACCCCAAAACCACGGATGATCTCACCCAGCGGCTTCACATAAATGTTGAACAGAAGAGGCAAGAGGACCGACCCTTGTGGCACTCCCCATGCAAGATGCCTCGAGGTCGACCTCTGCCCCCCTGCCAACACGAACTGCGAGCGGCCGGAGAGGAAGGAAGAGAACCACCGCAAAACGGTGCCCCCTACTCCTAACCCTCTCAACCGCTGCAGCATGATACCATGGTCGATGGTATCAAAAGCCGCTGAGAGATCTAATAGGACTAGGACAGAGGAGCAACCCCTGTCCCGGGCCCTCCAGAGATCATCCACCAACGCAACCAATGCCGTTTCTGTGCTGTGCCCCTGCCTGAAGCCCGACTGGTACGGGTCTAGATAGATAGCTTCATCCAGGTGCCTGGGCAGTTGTCGTGCCACCACACTCTCAACAACCTTCGCCACAAAACGAAGGTTGGAGACCGGACGGTAGTTAACTAATTCAGCCGGGTCCAGGGAAGGCTTCTTGAGGAGGGGCCTCACCACCGCCTCTTTCAAGGCGGCGGGAAAGGCACCCTCACTCAAAGAAGCAGTTATAATCCCCTGGAGCCAGCCTCGTGTAACCTCCCGGGAGGCCAGTACCAACCAGGAGGGACACGGTCCAATAAACATGTGGCGGCACTAATCCTACCCAGAACCCTGTCCACATCCTCGGGAGCCACAGGATCAAACTCCTCCCAGATAATATTCTCAGGGCCTGCCCTCGTCTCCTCCCCCGGACTCGCCCAGTCGGAGTCCAAGCCTTCCCGAATCCGAGCGACTTTATCGTGCAGGAATTGCACAAAATCCTCAGCTCGACCCTGCAAGGGATCCTCCCGCACTCCCCCCGAAGAAGGGAGTGGGTCACCCTAAACAGGGCGGCTGGGCGGTTCTCTGCAGATGCGATAAGAGTGGAAAAATGGTTAGATTTCGCCGCTTTTATCGCCACTAGGTAGGTCTTGATATAAGACCTCACCTGTGTCCGGTCGGAATCAGAATGACTAGTCCTCCAAATGCTCTCTAGGCGTCTTTTCCGACGCTTCATCTCTCTCAGCTCCTCAGAGAACCAAGGAGCCAATTGAGATCGGCATCGGGTCAGAGGCCGCAAAGGCACGACACGATCCAAAGCTCCGGCGGCCGCACTCTCCCAGGCGGCTACCAGGACTTTAGTCGAGTCGTGTGTCAGGGTCTCAGGAAATGGCCCAAGCTCCGTCAGGAATCTTTCAGGATCCATCAGGCGCCTGGGACGGAACCATTTAGTTGGTTCCGTCTCCCTGCGGTGGGGGGAAGCGGTAGGAAAGTCCAAGTGGAGGAGCGAATGATCTGTCCATGACAAGGGTTTAATGTCTAAGTCCCCTCTACCAAGATCATTCAACCACTGACCAGAGATGAAAATCAAGTCCAGAGTGTGTCCTCCTATGTGAGTGGGGCCTTGAACTAACTGGGTCAGGTCCATGGCCGTCATGCAAGCCATGAACTCCCGAGCCACTTCTGACGTCTCACCCGCGGATGGAAGGTTGAAATCCCCCATGACAATAAGTCTGGGGGTATCCACCGCCACCCCGGCAATGACGTCGAGTAGCTCGGGCAGGGTCGCTGCCACGTGGCAGGGAGCCAGGTACGCAGTCAGCAAACCCATCTGCACCCCACGGCCCCACTTCACAAAGAGGGACTCACATCCGGCTATCTGAGGAACAGTGGTCTCCCTCGGACAAAGACTCTCCCTAATAATCACCGCCACTCCCCCACCCCTCCCCTGGGCCCTTGGCTGATGAAATGCACGAAAACCTGGTGGGCACATTTCAACGAGGGGGACCCCCCCTCTTGGCCCAACCAGGTCTCCGTAATACCTGCCAGGTCCGCACCCCCCTCTAAAATAAGATCACAAATGAGGGGGGCTTTATTGACGACCGACCTGGCTTTACATAACATCAGCCGTGGACCCTGGGCTTGAGACTCTGCACAACCCAGGCCACGAGATGCGCATTGGGGACCGGAGTGCGCAATTGCTCGTAAACAGCGTATGCGCACCCCCAGCACATGATATCGCCCCCTGTGCCCGTCATACCTGCCCCTCCCACTCATTATTTCAATTGCATTGCCCTTCTTGTTATCCCCCTGCTCCCTGGATAAATTTTCTTTCCTGACCCCTCTGCTGCAGCCAATCAACCTGTCACCCCGCTCAGTAGCTATCTGGACCCCCCCAGGTCCACTTTCACAGCCCCCTCCCTTCCTCCCGGGTCCCCTTAAAATTTTCTTTAAAAATTTAAATAAAAAACCCCTCAACCCCCTCTTCGCTGCATGCCATCTCTCGGGATTCCAAAATCCGTCATCAAGATAGGCCCTCGATAGCGTGGAGGGCCAGGCCTGCGAGAGGGGGGAGTCTCGCAGTGCAAGGAGTTCGGCAGCCGAGTGCATCAAGAACCGGGAAGGGTGAAATATCCTCTGGCTGAGGTTCCATAGAATAGTCTAATCGTCCTAGGGCATGGAGAGGCAGCAACTCAAGACATGGAAAAACTGGATTCCACTGTCCTCTCATGACAGTGGAAGAAGTCTTGTGCAATTTCGACAAAACTCAGAAGGTGATCTCTCCAGGCCATCCTCTCACGATGGCTAGCCAAGATGGAATTGGCTATGGAGAGATTGGATAGTCTATCCGCTTTGGTAGGAGAAACGGCAGTTGAACCGGACTCCCTCAGAATCCATATCAGAATTGTCCATTCTCCACACCTTCAAGGGCATAGGTGGAATAGAGCCAGTCTAGAAGGCAGGATAGTAAACCCGGGGAACAGATGACACATGGAAAGCAATGAAGGGAGATGGCTTGCAAGGCAGAAAGTAGTTGGGGTGGTGACCATAATAAGGCCTATACAGGCCAACAAGAAAAGTGGGGGAGGGGGGGAATGGCCTGAGGCAGCCCAAGGCCAACCCTCAGCCGTCTTCCAACCTCTCCCACTCCCCAGGTCTTCCAGGTCTTCCAGCATTTTATACCCCCAGCCTACAACCCCAGTCTCCAATGGGGCCTCCGGATTCCTGCAAACAAAGTGGGACAGCAAAATAGGCCGCCCCCTAGCAGGTCCGGGATTTCAGAATAGAAGCCAGCAGCCTCTCCCCATAGCGTCCTCTTCGGTAGCAGCCAGCCACCGCCCCTCGCCTCCGCCATCGTCCAGTGGCCGCCGACCGCCCCGCGCCCACTGCCAGTGCCGGCGCCGCTTCCACCATGGCTCCACCATACTCCCGGGTCCCCAGGAGCCTCAGAAAGCCCCGGAGAGGCCAGGAATCCAGGGGAGCCACCGCATTGCCGCTGCCGCCGCCGCCGCCACCGCAAAGCTGCCACCGCCATCGGTCCATGCCGGAGGCCGAGAAAAGCGCCGCCAGTCAATCGCCACCGATGTCACCCCACGGAGCCTTCAGCAGCCATTTTTTCCCTCGACCCGGTGTTCCGGAGGGCAAAAAACCCCTCAATGGGTCGGGGAAAGGTTCCTCTCTCAAGGACTGGGGGCCGTGATGAACAATCGCCCCAGGAACCTCCCGAAAATGCCAGGAATCACCCCATCTGCCGGGAGCGTCTCAGGCTAAATCCTCCATCTTAGACATGCGCAGACAATAGGTATGTAAAGGTATGACAGTGACCCAGGATTGAAATTTCAATTTTTTCATACTTACTTTTTTAAAAAAAGCAAAATAAATACACTAAGTCCATGGGCAGCATAATACATCTTGAATTATATTGTTGTAAAAAAAAAAAAAACCTTTAAAAAAGTATGTTACTGAATTTTTATGTGTAGTTGTAGAATTTCAGTGATAAATTTTTACTGTTCTGTGGTTGTAAAAAAGAAAAAGAATGTGGGGGGGGGGGCGCGCGCTGGGGAACTATATGCAAATTGCCCCTGCTTGAAACCAACTAGATGTTTCAGATGGGGATCAAACTCTTATATTTTTATTTCATTGGTTTGATGAAAAACTTGAACATTGCTCATTGTTTTTTTTACCTTTTGGTCAAATCACTGGAATTTTTCTTGAGACTACATTTGTCTTGTTAGATTTAGTTACATGGAGATTGAAATTGATGAATGATTTTTTATTCAAAAGATAAGATTTTTTTTGAATATTACGTATTCTTCAGCAAGGTAATCTACACAATTTGACTTTTAAAATTCTTTTTACTTGGTATTCCATTTCACACTTACTAAACTTTTGTTTACTTATGCATTCTATTTAGTGAAGAGGCTTTTTTTTTTAACTAGGTCTGGAGACAGATGTGAATAAATGCTGTTTTGAAATTTTCAGGATGCATAAAGCAGCAAGTCTCTTTCCCTAGCAGTCCTAGGTACAAATTGAAGTCAGCACAAAATTCCTATGCAACCCATTCAATTAAAATTTGGCTCATTGAAATTAGTGTCTGTATTTGCATATCGTGCTGAGCAAGTTTCAATGTGTGTTGCAGTTAGGAAGTTCTATTAAGGCTGTTGTTGTCGTCTCTGAACTGCAGATACCATGACAACCACTAAATATGTTCTACTTTTACTTCTTGTACCATATATTAGATCTGAACTGAAAACAGTGAAATGTATAGAACATATTTTGATTTCAGATTAGAGTTACTATAGTTTACGTCAGCCAATAAAGAGTAACAGAATATCAAGACCCCAGCGGGTGATATCAATATAGGTAGTCCACAGTTAATGTCCATCCTATTTATCAACCATTCAAACTTACAGAGACAGTGAAAAAGTAGTTTTACAACTGGTACTCAAATTTACACACTGTCCAAGTGGTCACATGATCACAACTTGTGACCTTTGCACCCAAATTTGACAAGTAAAGTCAATGGAGAAGTTGGCAGTAAGTTGCAAATCACGGTCGCGTGTCACTCTTAACAACTGTGGGTGATTCACTTAATAACTTCCAGCAGAACTGATGCAGGTTTGGCATGGTCATGTGATGTTTCACTTAATGACTGCATCATTTAGTGATGGAGTTGCTGGGTCCAATTGTGGTCAGTAAATGAGGACTACAGCAATGTAGAACTAAAGCTTCTAATAACAATCTGAAGTCTTTCTTCTAGATATATGGTAAACAGCTTTATGTCAGCATTTAAAATGAGTGAACATGGAAAAGTAGGAATAATTGCAATGCTTAAAAACTTGCGTGGGTTTAATAGCAGATAGATAGCCTTTAAAAGTTAAAGAATTCTGAAAGCTTGATTTATCTTTTTATTTCAATGATAGACCAACATACCCAATATTTCTCAGTGTAATTATATAATAGAACTTGTTTCTGTAGAATATAATTCTAATTTAAACAGATATTAGTTCTTCTTGTAATGAGTAGGCTTGATGACTCTTGTATCTTGTCTGCTTAGCCAATCTAATTGTTCTCAGATAAAAAGCAAAGTTGATGAATGATAAGTTTTTATTTAACATTAATCCTTAGAATCTAAATTAGCAATTAATTCTGATGACTGTTATTAGGAACTGTTGCAATATGGGAGTACTCCAAAGTGGACCCAGGGCAAATCCATTGTTGAACTGTAGCTTTCTTCATGTGCCTCTGAGTTGATAACTGAAGGGACAAGATTACATTGTCAGGAGATCCAGATTTGACCTTAGTTTTGTATTATGCATTTGTGTACATAAAGTGCTAAAAAGAATTCTAAATTAAGGAAAGCCAATCAGAAACTAATTTAAAAATATGTTCTGTGCCTTACAGTAGTTTCCTCTCTCTAATATAAGGATGAGTTCCACCTATATTCATAATCTGTGTGTTTTCTTTGAATAGAAAAGACTAAATGTTTACTGTTGCTTTCTGATACGAGCTTTAATAACTTCAGGGACTTTTCACACACAGGATCAAGATAAAATGACACATTACAAAATTCTGGAAAAACAGAACACATCAAAGTTCTGTGGTAGATTAAATATCAAGTTTTTATGCCATCAACTTTACAAACAGTCTTCGTCATCATATGAAAACAATATCTAAAGAAGTGGTCTGTAGCCATGAAAAAACAGTTTTGAGGAAGCCTGTACAAGGAAAAGGACCATGTTGAAAAATTTAAAAAAATCTTCATGAAATGAAGCCCAAGGTTTCTATTTCCTCTTATCACTCCAAATTGAAAGTTGATTTTGGGCCAGACAATTTTTTTGCTGTCATCATAGGAGGGTGGACTTGGGAGTAGTGATTTTGCTGTGTTTGCAAACTGGAATTGAGAAATAATAATTGCTCAGTTCATAATATACTTATGAACTGAGCAAAGATCTGTTTGAGTTCTTGATTAGGTAAGTAATTTTTAGGACGTGCTAATCTTAGGACATGCTTATGCTGCTTGCTTCTACTTCAAGCTTACCTTCCAGAAACACAGTCAAGAATAGGTTGATAAAAGGTATGCTTTTTTATTAGACCTTTGTTAGGGTCTAATGTTAGACCCTAACATTAGACCTGGAAGCTAAAATTACCAGCAGATTAAAGGTCTCTGAGACATATTCTGTTAAAGGTTTCTAGTCTTTTTGGAGAACTGTTTTAAATTACCCTAATGACAAATACTGTGAATCTGATGTCATTGTAGCTTAATATAGTGTGTAATGCATAGTTTGACTAGTATTGCCTTTTTTCTTTTTCCTGCTAGTAGAAAAAAATTATAGAAATACATAATTATATGTATTATGTTCCCTCCTCTGCTTTTTTAGCAGTTCCCTCCTCTGCTTTGAACACATACACCAGCTCCGAAGATGATTTTTGATAGGATGGCCAAATTTACAATAATAAAAACTAAGAACCATTAATTTGTATGCATTTACAGGTTATTGTTACTCCATAACTTCAAGAATGCTTGCAAGCTCAGTTACTACTAATATCTGAATTACAAAAATCTTGGTTGGCCATAAAATGGCAGCAGAGATACAGGAAACTAATTCTCTGCTGTGGTGTAGTGGTCTTGGGTTTTTGCAATACTAGGCTGAGTAAGCAGCAAGTGCTGATGTTGATTCTGATATATGCCCTTTCCTCTGCTGTCTTTATTGTCCTAATTTTTTTTCCAGTTTGGCGTGTACATCAAGTCTCCAGAACATCTTCCAAAACTTAAGACTCTCCTGGTAAAATTGTTCCTCCAGGCCTTCCTGTCCTCTACCATCCTCTGGAGTCCATTTAAGCTCACGCTTACTGCTTCAGTGACTCCAGCCACCTCATTCTCTGTCATCTCCTTCTTCTTTTGCTCTCAATCTTTCCCAGCATTAGGCTCTTCTCCAGTGAGTCCTTCCTTCTCATTAGGTGGCCAAAATATTTGAGTTTCATCTTCAGGATCTGGCCTTCTAAAGAGCAGTCAGGGTTCACTGGTTTGATCGTTTTGCAGTCCAAGGGACTTGCAGGAGTCTTCTCCAGCATCATAGTTCAAAGGCCTCAATTCTTTGGCACCCAACCTTCCTTATGGTCCAACTTTCACAGCCATACATTGCAACTGGGAAAACCATAGTCTTAACTATACACACTTTTGTTGACAGGGTGATGTCTCTGCTTTTTAATATGCTGTCTAGATTTGTCATATCTTTCCTCCCCAGGAGCAAGCATCTTTTAATTTCTTGGCTGCAGTCCCCATTTGTGGTGATCTTGGAGCCCAGGAAAATGAAATTTGTCACTACCTCCATTTCTTGTCCATCTATTTGCCAGGAATTGATAGGGCCAGATGCCATGATCTTAGTTTTCTTAATGTTGAGTTTCAAGCCAACTTTTGCACTCTCCTTCTTCACCCGCATCAAGAGGCTCTTTAGTTCCCTTCGCTTTCTGCCATTAGAGTGTTATCATCTGCATATCTGAGGTTGTTGATATTTCTCCTGGCAATCAAGATATTTTCCACTGATACTAATAAATAATAGACTGCTTATTTTTAAGTAGTACCATATTTTTCGCACTATAAGACGCACTTTCTTCATCCAAAAAATGGCGGCGGTGATAGGCAGCAGTGGTGATAGGCAGCAGTGGCGAACGGTGGCGACGATGAACAGCAAACGGTCACGGTGGCGAAAGACAGCAATAGGTGGCAGTGGCGATCCCTGCTGCCTAGAACAGCTGATCAGCGGTATTCCGGGAGGCCGATCCAACCGCCAATCAGCTGCTCAGCATTGCCCTGCAGTGGCAGCAGCTCAGGTCAGTTGGCTGGTGCTGGGCGCAATGAGTCATGTGCCGGGGCTGCAATAATGTGCTGAGCTGACCAGGCTGTTTGCTGTTAGGATGCTAGCCAGATGAATACCGATGGATGCTGGCAGGCAGAGGCAGATTTTTTTTTCTTGTTTTCCTCTTCCAAAGTAATCTGCCTCTTATAGGTCTTTTTTAAATGAATATAATATTGACTTGAGAAGTGCTGATCCAGATCAATTTTAAGATGGCTGTAAGAGGCAGTAGTTTAGTTTTGTATTTTGTTCTGCTAAGGCCATCTAGTTTTTCGCAAACATACAGCAAAGTTGAATGAATAGTAATATATGGTAGTGACACTGTACTTCAGGGTTATGAAATAAAATAACTGCCCATCTAGTCTATATTATCTATTTTTTCCAATTCCAAAACCAAGCCTTTATTTTAAGAGCTGGTTTTAACATTAAAACTTGTATTACTTGAGACCAGTTTAACTGAAAATTTTCTGAAATGTAGCATCTCTGGTGGATGAACTTGTCCATACAGTTTTCTTGACAGTAATATTAGAAGTGGTTTGTTGTTGATTTTTCTCAGAATATTTTTTTTTTACTTCCTAATCTGTTCTATCTAAGTGCTTAGAAGATTACATGCCTATTTGAATCTTAAGATCCTTTTTGGAAGGCCTTTTCTGTATTCTTTTGGCAAGTGTGATTAGATCTGACATCTTATTGATGATCTTTGTTATCATTTTAGGCCTTAGGCAGAGAAATCTTATGGAGCTTTCCAAGCTATTGGTAAGAGGCAGCCTGGTGGATATTTTGCATTTCTCCATCTTTCTCTGTTTTTTATTTTTAAAATTTTGATTCATTTATGACATTGTAATTATTTTGGTTTGAGGCATAGAATGGGTTTTCCAATTAGAAGCTATTTTTACTTTAGAATAAAGCATTAAAATGTGTAACTAAATTTTTTAAAATACATCTAATGAACAGCTCAGAGAATAGAAAAGAGTTCTACTGAATTTGGGAATTAAGCAAAATAGTGTAAAAGCTTAATTCTTCCACTTCACAATAAGGTTTTTTAATAAGAAACCTCTGCTTCATCAAAATATTGAAGTCTTCACAATTTAATGTAACAATTTAAGTAATGAGCTATGAACTTTAAAGGTTCCAACAGTGTTTCATAGGCTATATATTTTTTTTTCCTCCAGGAATCTGCAAAAGTATGTTTATCTTGGAAAAAGAAATCAGTCCACCTGTTGCTTTCCCAAAAATTTTACATGAACTCAAGTTGAGATGCCTTGACTTTCTATACACTTTAATTTTCTTTATGCTTACAAATATATTGCTATACAAATCAATAATATAAATGGAATTTTTGATATAGAGAAGCATATAGTGAAGCAATTGTTTGCAAACAGAACAAATTCATAATAGTTATAAATGGTGTAGACTGAATGTTATTCAGTAAGAAACGCTCAGATCTTTCTGAATAGTTCATTAGAGTTGTTGATGCAGAATACTGATGTCAAGTGCTATGCATATTTCAGAATCAGAACAGATGGTCCTTGCTTAACAACTGTCCTATTTAATAACAGTTAACTTGGAATACTGCATTCAGTTTTGGTCGCCACAATGTAAAAAAGATATTGAGACTCTAGAAAGAGTGCAGAGAAGAGCAACAAAGATGATTAGGGGACTCAAGGATAAAACATGTAAATAACGATTGCTGGAATTCGGTATGTCTAGTTTAATGAAAAGAAGGACTAGGGGAGACATGATAGCAGTGTTCCACTATCTCAGGGGTTACCACAAAGAAGAGGGAGTCAAACTATTCTCCAGAGCACCTGAGGGTAGAACTTTTTATTTAATGCTAAAAAAGCATTAAGAGTTGTTAACCCAACTCTTGGGCTGGGTTAACCAATCTTGCGAAGCTTCTTCTCCAGTAAAATTGAACAGCAAACTAGGGCATACAAAACTTTTGCCAGACCACTTCTTGAATACAGCTCATCTCTCTGGAACCCGCACTGCATATCGGACATTAATACAATTGAACAAGTCCAGAGATATTTCACAAGAATAGTCCTCCACTCCTCTGCTCGGAACAAAATACCTTATGCCACCAGACTTGAAATTTTGGGCTAAGACAACTTAGAACTTTGTCGTCTTCGGTCTGACCTAAGCATAGTACATAAAATCATCTACTACAATGTCCTACCAGCCAATGAATACTTCAGCTTCAATCCAAAACAATACAAGAGCACGCAATAGATACAAACTCATGGTAAACCGATCCAAATTAGGCTGCAGAAAATACGACTTTGGTAACAGAGTTGTCAATGCCTGGAATGCATTACCTGACTCTGTGGTTTCTTCCCCAAACCCCCAAAACTTTAACCTTAGACTGTCTACTGTAGACCTCACCCCATTCCTAAGAGGTTTTTAAGGGGCGTGCTTAAGCACACCAGTGTGCCTACCGTCCCTGTCCTAATGTTTTCTTTTATTCATATCCTTTTCATGTATTTATAATTATGATTACACTTGTATCTGTCATAAAATATATGCTTGACAAAAATACAAATAAAAATGATCGTTTACAAAAAAAAAAAGAACAAGAAGCAATGGATGGAAACTAATCAAGGAGAGAAGCAATTTAGAACTAAGAAATTTCCTGACAGAACAATTAATCAGTGGAACAACTTGCCTGCGGAAGTTGTGAATGCTCCAACACTGGAAATTTTTAAGAAGATGCTGGATAACCATTTGTCTGAAGTGGTGTAGGGTGGTGGTGCTTAAGTGGTGCTTAAGCAGGGGGTTGGACTAGAATACCTTCAAGGTCCCGTCCAACTCTGTTGTTCTATTTTAAATATAATTCAAAGTTACGTCAGAGCCAAAAAAGTAGCTTTACAACCGTAGTTTGCAATTAAGAACACTTGTAGCTTCCCTGGTCACATGATCGATTCAGTGCTTCAAAATCAAAAGTCATTTATGATGGTTGCAGCGTTCCACGGTCGCATGATTGCCATTTAAATGCTTCATAGGTAGCTTTTAACAAGCAGGATCAATGGAGATTCTGTCAGTAAAAACATGTCATTGCAGTCATTGATATTTTGCTTAATAAATGGATTGCTTAGTGATGGAGTTGCCAATCCCAATTGAATTTATTAAGGAAGGATTATCTATATATAACAAAATAGTTAATAGTTGCTGACTTGTTATTTATTTAGTAATCAAATTTATATAGTCCTGATCTCATGAGAAGAGACTCTGGGCAATGTACAATTACAATTATTTGAAATATAATAGCCTTAAAATTATACTAAAATGAATGCTTCCCAGGGTTAATGGATTGGAATAAGGATTCAAATGAATTCTAATGTGATTCTGATAACAGATTATAGAGACTTGTATTTTCGTTTAACTAAGTTAGTTAGTTAACTAAACTAACTGCTTAACTAAAGCAGTTATTTAGTGATTTTATGCCTCTCTCTTCCTTGTTTTTATCTTATCCCCTTCCTTTAAATAATTGAAAAGGTCACAAAGTAAATACCAGATTTTTGTAATTCATCAGGACTCCTAATTGTCTACTGTTGGGCACACAAACAATTCACTCTCCCTCTCATACCCAGCAATGTGGGAGGGACAGAAGAAAACACTGTTGGAAAAGCCTTTGCCTGCAGTTAATGATAGCTTTAAAATTAAATGGGTAAAATTACATGATTTGATTAGGCTAGATGAAGCATATTTGGTTAAATAGGAATATCTGTGTCTGCAGTAAAGGCTACAAGAATAGAAAGCATGCTTGTTTTCCATTGAAAATTCAAAATGCAATAGATATTTTCTTCTGTCTATAGTTTAAATAAAAAAACAAAGCAAAATGAACAAAAAGGTCAGTTCGTATTTTCAAAAATGGATCAGTTTTAGAAAATTTTGAATTATCTCAATAAAAATCAAGTATATATGGTTATAAATATTATTGTCAAGTACAGTAGTTAATACTTTTCCAAAAGAGGTTTTATCAAAAGGCGATAATTTGATTTGAGATTTGTAGCCTACAGAAGGTACTTATGAAACCACTACACTCCTTTTAGGGTGGGCTTGCTTAAAAGTTCATAAATACTTGGTGACTACTGAAGACTTAATCCACCTATTTCTTTCCCATAACTGTGGAAAAAACTCTACAAGTGTTCAGTGGTTTGTTTTTGTATTTCAATAGTTTATTCCTGTGGGCCTCTGGATTGGGAAACAGAATGAAAGTTTTGGATGGATGGCTTGGCCACTTTAGCACCTAATCTCTGGAATTTGTACAAAAAATTTGCTTTTGAGTTTGAAGTTCCATGGAAAATAATCATACTAATAATAGAAGCTTTTTTAAGGAGGCTTTGGCACTAAAAGACAAAAAGAAGGGAAAATAGTGTGTAAACAGTACAAATACAATTAAAACTGGGGACAAAAAGTTCACTGGGCAGATGCATGTGGTAATCTATTAAATGATGGTTGCAGGTTTAGTGTTGTGGTC
This sequence comes from Arizona elegans, assembly GCA_022577455.1. NCBI lineage: Eukaryota > Metazoa > Chordata > Lepidosauria > Squamata > Colubridae > Arizona > Arizona elegans. The sequence continues at coordinate 64,199,170 of JAKOOJ010000008.1, forward strand.
CACCAGCAGCCTGTGGAGCTGGCAGCAGAGTTGGACAGTGAGGAGTCTGGGGAGGAACATGGGCCAGTCCTGGAGTCTGGGGAAGGCTCCGATGAGAGCTCTACGTCGGAGGCAGAGATGGGCATTTGGGAATTTTGTGTGAACTCCGGAGCCTACAGAGTCGGACATCAGAGAGGCAGAGGAACAGAGGGAGCCTGTTTCTAGTGCGTGCATGCGCAGAGCTGCTAGAAGGCAAGAACAGTTAAAACAAAAGGGATGACTCGGGAGTAAGCTTGGAGATGATTGGCCCCTCCCATAAGACATAAAGGAAGAACAAAGGGACGTGGGCCTTTGCAGGAAGCAATGTTGTGGATGGTGTCGGTTTGTACTTTGAAGCTCCATTTTTAACTCTGTGTTTCCATGTGGCCTTGCCAAGATAATTGCCAATTAGGTCTTTGGCAGCGTGTCAAAGAAGATAAAGGTGGGTGTTTACCAGCCTTATCCGAAGGACTGTGGCAGACTTCTGTTGGACTATTTATAAACTCTTGGTGATTCAGCACGTGCTGTGAATGAAAGGAATTCATAGCCATTAAAATAAAAAAAAGGTTTTTTGGGATTAATTGTATATATCAAGAAGCCTAGGTCAGAACATTTAGGACATCCTAAAAGTAATCCTCACCACATAGAAATTGGGAGCACAAATTGCATTGTTAAGTGACATAGTTATAAGGCATGACATCACATGACATGCCAATTTACCATAGCAGTTTCAGTATTTATGTATGTATGTATGTATGTATGTAATTTATATGCCGCCCTTCTCCCGTAGGACTCAGGGCGGCTTACAAAAACAAAACAAAGAATTACATAAACAATTAAAATCAGTTTAAAATTAAATTAAAAATCAATTAAAAATTATTAAAATTATTTGAAGTCACCCCTACGGATTCAGCCCATTTGTTGAAAAAGCCACATCTTCAATTCGTGGCGGAAGGAGAGGAGGTCCAGGGCTTCCTGAGGCTGGTGGGCAGCCCATTCCAGAGGGTCGGCTCTCCCCCTGGGGGCCGCCAGCCGACATTGTCTGGCTGATGGCACCCTGAAGAGGCCCGCTCTGTGTGAGTGCACCGGACGGTGGGAGGAAGGCAGGAGATGATCCTGCAGATACCCCGGGCCTAAGCCATGTAGGGCTTTATAGGTGAGCACCAGCACCTTGAAACGAACCCGGAGAGCCACCGGCAGCCAGTGCAGCTCGTGAAGGAGAGGTGTCACACGGGAGTACTGAGAAGCCCCCGTAACAACCTGTGCGGCCACATTCTAGACTAACTGTAGTCTCCGGGTGCATCCCAAGGGCAGCCCCATGTAGAGGGCATTATAGTAGTCCAACCGAGACGTTACAAGGGCATGAGTGACAGTGGCAAGGGCATCCCGATCTAGGAAAAGGTGCAACTGGTGCACAAGGCGTACCTGTGCGAAGGCCCTCCTGGTCACGACCGTCAAATGATCTTCTAGGGATAGTTTGAAAGTTTGAAAGTTTATTAGATTTCTATACCGCCCTTCTCCCGAAGGACTCAGGGCAGTGTACAGCCATATTAAAAACACATAGCCTTGAATCCAGGAGGACCCCCAGATTGCGGACCCTTTCTGAGGGAGTAAGGATCTCCCCTCCCATCACAAGTGATGGGCCACTAGATCAAGAGATGCCGGTATCCACAGCCAGTCAGTCTTGGATGGGTTGAGTCTGAGTCTGTTTCTTCCCATCCAGGCCCGCACCGCTTCCAGACAGCGGGATATCACAGAAAAGGCATCCCCAGGGTGATCCGGGGTGGAGATATAAAGCTGAGTGTCATCAGCATATTGATGGTACCTCACCCCGAAACCACGAATGATCTCATCCAGCGGCTTCATGTAGATGTTAAAGATCAGAGGGGAGACAATCGACCCCTGAGGCACCCCACAAGTGAGGGGCCTCGGGGTGGATCTCTCTCCCGCCATCCACACAAACTACGAGCAGCCCGAGAGGTAGGAGGAAAACCACCGTAAAACGGTATCTCCCAACCCCAGTCCCCCGAGTCGCTGCAGTAAGATACCATGGTCGATGGTATCGAAAGCCACTGAGAGGTCAAGAAGGACCAGGATGGAGGAGCAACCCCCATCCCTGGCCCACCAGAGATCATTTACTAGGGCGACCAATGCCTTTTCCGTGCTGTAACCATGCCTGAAACCCGATTGGTATGGGTCTAGGTAGCCAGTTTCCTCCAGGAACTGCGGGAGCTGCTGTGCCACCACAGACCAACAACCTTCACTATAAAGCGAAGGTTGGAGACTGGACGATAGTTATTAAGGGAGTCTGGATCCAGGGTGGGCTTCTTGAGGAGGGGACGAACCACCGCCTCTTCGAGTGTGGTGGGGAAGATCCCTTCCCTCAAAGAAGCATTGACAACCACTTGAATCCAGCTTCCAATCACCTCCCTGGCTGCAGAAACGAGCCAGGAGGGACAAGGGTCCAATAAACATGTGGAGGCACCCAGTCGACCCATGATCCTGTCCACTTCATCCATCGAAACAGGCTCAAATTCAACCCAGATGTTACCATCAGGACAGGCCCCTGTCGACTCATCAGACTCTGCCCAGTCAGAGTCCAACCCAGTCCGAATCTGAGTGATTTTATCTTGCAGAAACTGTACAAAATCCTCAGCTCTGCCCTGCAAGGGGTCCTCCCTTGCTCCATGATTGAGGAGAGAGCGGGTCACTCTAAACAGAGCGGCTGGGCGATTTTCTGCAGATGCAATGAGAGCGGCAAAATATTGGCGCTTTGCCGCTTCCATTGCCACAAGATAAGACCTAATATGAGTTCTTAACTGTGTTTGATCAGATTCGGATCGGGAGGATCTCCAACCCGCCCTCCGGGTGTCTTCTCCGACGCTTCATTTCCCTGAGTTCCGCGGTGAACCAGGGAGCCACCCGGGATCTGCGTCAGGTCAGAGGCCACAAAGGCACGATTCAATCCAAGGCCCCCACTGCGGCCTGTTCCCAGGCCGCGACCAGGGCCTCAGACGAATTGTGGAATAAGGAGGCGGGAAAAGGCCCAAGCTCCGTCAGGAACCCTTCCGGGTCCATCAGGCGCCTGGGGCGGAACAATCTCACTGGTTACGCCTCCCAGCGGCGGGGGATGACGGAGAGAAAGTCCAGCCTGAGGAGGGAATTTATTTATTATTTATTTATTAATTAAATTTCTATACCGCCCTTCTCCAAATAGGACTCAGGGCGGTGCACAGCCAAGGTAAAAACAGAGCATACAAAATTTAAAAACAGTATTAAAATAATTAAATATTTGGCCGTAAATTAAAACAACCCAATTTAAAATCAATTTAAAATTTAACTCAAGCCATCCCAGCTAGTTGAAATAAATAGGTTTTCAGGGCCCGACGAAAAGTCCGGAGGTCTGTTATTGTACGCAACTCTGGGGGAAGGTTGTTCCAGAGGGTGGGCGCCGTCACAGAGAAGGCTCTTCCCCTGGGGGTCGCCAGCCGACATTGTCTGGCGGATGGCACCCTGAGGAGGCCCACTCTGTGCGAGCGTACTGGCCGGTGGGAGGCTATTGATGGCAGAAGGCGGTCTCATAAGTACCCCGGCCCCAAGCCATGGAGCGCTTTAAAGGTGGTCACCAACACCTTGAAGCGCACCCGGAAGACCACCGGAAGCCAGTGCAGCTCGCGCAGGAGAGGTGTCACATGGGAGCACCTCGTCACCCCCATAATCCCCCGCGTGGCCGCGTTCTGGACCAGCTGGAGCCTCCGGGTGCACCCCAGGGGGATCCCCATGTAGAGAGCGTTGCAGTAGTCCAGGCGGGAAGTGACTAGTGCCTGAGTGACTGTGCGCAGAGAGTCCCGATCTAGAAAGGGACGTAACTGGTGTATCAGGCGAACCTGATAAAAAGCCCCCCTGGCCACGGCCGTCAAATGATCTTCTAAAGACAGCCGTGCGTCCAGGAGGACGCCCAAGTTACGAACCCTCTCCGTGGGGGCGAGTGATTCGCCCCCAATAGCCAGCGATGGCATCAGCTGGCTATATCGGGACGCTGGAAGCCACAGCCACTCGGTCTTGGAGGGGTTGAGTCGGAGCCTGTTTCTCCCCATCCAGGCCCGCACGGCCTCCAGGCACTGGGACATCACTTCAAGGGCATCGTTGGGGTGGCCTGGGGTGGAGATGTACAGCTGGGTGTCATCAGCGTACTGATGGAACTCCACCCCGAAGCCACGGATGATCTCACCCAGCGGCTTTACATAAATGTTGAACAGAAGGGGCGAGAGGACCGACCCTTGTGGCACCCCACAAGCAAGGTGCCTCGGGGTCGACCGCTGCCCCCCCGTCAACACAGATTGCGACCGGTCAGAGAGGTAGGAGGAGAACCACCGCAAAACGGTGCCCCCCACCCCCAACCCCGCCAACCGGCGCAACATGATACCATGGTCGATGGTATCAAAAGCCGCTGAGAGGTCTAACAGGACCAGGATAGAGGAGCAACCCCTATCCCGAGCCCTCCAGAGATCATCCACCAACGCGACCAATGCCGTTTCCGTGCTGTGCCCAGGCCGGAAGCCGGACTGGAGCGGGTCTAGATAGACAGCTTCATCCAGGTACCGGGGAAGCTGTTGCGCTACCACACTCTCAACAACCTTCGCAACGAAGCGAAGGTTGGAGACTGGACGATAGTTAGCCAAAACAGCCGGATCCAGAGAGGGCTTCTTGAGGAGGGGCCTCACAACCGCTTCTTTCAAAGCAGCCGGCAGGACCCCCTCACTCAAAGAAGCGTTAACAATCTTCTGGAGCCAGCCTCGTGTCACCTCCCGGGAAGCCAGTACCAACCAGGAGGGGCACGGGTCCAATAAACATGTGGTCGCGTTCAGCCGTCCCAGGACCCTGTCCATGTCCTCGGGAGCCACAGGATCGAACTCCCCCCAGATAACACTCTCAAGACCTGCCTCAGTCATCCCGTCCGGACATACCCAGTCAGAGGCCAGCCCTTCCCGAATCTGAGCGATTTTGTCATACAGATACCGCACAAAGTCCTCAGCTTGGCCCTGCAAGGAGTCATCCCGCGCTTCCAGATGGAGGAGGGAGCGGGTCACCCTAAACAGGGCGGCCGGGCGATTATCTGATGATGCGATAAGAGCGGCAAAATAGCTAGATTTCGCCGCTTTTATTGCCACTAGGTAGGTCTTAATATGAGACCTCACCAGTGTTCGGTCGGATTCGGAGCGGCTGGTCCTCCAACTACTCTCCAGGCGTCTTTTCTGGCGCTTCATCTCCCTGAGCTCCTCGGAGAACCAAGGAGCTAGGTGAGTTCGGTGCCGGGTCAGAGGCCGCAAAGGCACGAGTTTCCCCTACCACGATCAGTAGCCCTAGTTGCTGTTGTTAGATAGATTCTGTGGAGGTCACATAATCCCTTGGTCATGTGATCACCATTTGTGACCTCTTGCCAATTTCCTCAATGACTTCAATTGTCAGAAGCTAGCAATGAAGGGGGAAAATGGTGATCATATGACTATAGATACAGCAATGTCATAATTTCAAGCTGGTTATTGAGCACCCAAATTGCAACCACATGAACAGAGGGAAGCTCAACAGCCAAAGCTACAAGAACCCATTGTAACTATTCCTCATTCAATGGTGTCATAACTTCGAACACTCGCTGAATGAATGGGTGTTAAGTCAGGACTACCTGAATCAAAATAAAATCAAAAGAAGCCCTGGTGGAACAATGGTTAGAGTGCAGTATTGCAGGCAAACTCTTCCTGCAGCCTAGAGTTTGATCCTGATGAGATTGAAGGTTGATTCAGCCTTCCTTCCGAGGTCAGTAAAATGAGGACCCAGATTGTTGGGGTCAATATGCTGACATTGGAAACTGTCCAGAGAGTGCTGTAAAGCACTATGGAGTGGTATATAGGTCTAAGTGCTATTGCTATCAATATTCAGTAATTAACAAAGGCAGCCAATTCCAATTTGTTTTAAACTTTTATCTGTATACTTAGATTAGTTCTATTTCTGTAAAATTCATACAAAAAGAAGTGTTTTTTATTAAATTAATTAAAAAAAAATTGGCCCATTTTTTGTTAACTGCCAAAGCAATGTCTGTGAACTCCACCCTGCATCTCCCTTTATATGACTAGCATTATAATATCTATCTTTTGAAAAATTTGTGTTTTAATGTGTTTTCATTCTACTGTAAAATTGAGAATAATTTTTCTCATGGTGTTTTTTGATTGGGAAAAAGTTTCCCCCTTGATTTTCTTTATTAAGAAAAGTTAGTAACATGCTGCTATAAAACTGAGATTTAATTTAGCCTGTCTACTTAGCTTTACTTCAGAACTTTTCATTATGAGCCAACTTCTTTGTAAAAGTACGATTGGGTTTTTAATAGCTGGCTGGCCTCTCTCCAGTGGCAAATAACTTTGGAACTGCATAGACTATTAATTTCATGTGACCATGAACTAAATAGAAATTAGTTGAAGGCAAGAGGTGAAAGATCAGTTGGTTATTTTACCAATAAGATAATACTGTGTTTCTCCAAAAATAAGACCCTGTCTTATATTTTTTTGAACCCTGAAATAAGCACTTGGCCTTATTGCCATGCACTCAAAAGCCGGATTGGGCCTATTATCAGGGGATCTCTTATTTTGGGGGAAACAGGGTAGTATATCTTCAAAAGAGCATAAAGTGGTTGAAGAAATTAAGTACCATTTGTTTTAGGTCACAGTTACCTTTAGAAACTATATAATCAGGACATGCAGTTGTCTTTAATATCTGTCTGTCTAATATCTAATCTATTTAGAGATTAGATAATCTTATTTTATTTAGATCTTCAGTTTTTCACTTATATGCATGTTTTCACTTTCCTAAATTTACTACAGAATTATGGTAATAAGAATTACACTAAAGAGTAATTCAGCTCTATATATCTGTAAACTACCCAGAATCACAGCTATTGGGGAGATGGATGGTATATAAATTTAATAAATAAATATATCAAGAAAACTCTATAGATGGATACGTAAGTATAGTATACTTTACTCTTGAGATGAATTTGCTTTGTGAAATACTATAATTTTAGAACATGATAGAATCCACCATCTCATGGCTTATAAATAATAATAAATTATCTGAAAACTATTAATGTACATCCAGGTCTTGCTAAGACATTCAAGCCAAAATGGGGGTTGGTTTATTCACTGCCTTTGTTTGTTAAAGTTCTTGCAGTGCTTTCTGACATTTATGTAAACTCACTGGCAATGTCATTCAGAATTTTTCTGACAACACCCAACTGTGTATCTTTTCAGTTGATGCCAAAGAGGATGTGGAAGTCCTGATTTTTTTAAAAAATGATTAATTTATATTCTACCTTACATAACAGGTGTTTAAGGCAATATATGTAATCCTCTCTTCTCCAAATCAGCTGCCTTGTGAGATAGATTAGGCTGATGTTGTTGTTAGGCTGATGCAGAGCTGGTGGCAGACTCGGACAATGAGGAGGTTAAGGAGGAACTTGGGCCAGTTCTGGAGTCTGGGGAAGGCTCTGATGGATGCTCTGCATCGGACGCAGAGATAGAGCCAGGACCATCCGACATTTCCCAGCCACCAGAGAGGCAGCTGTCTTTGGAGGCTGATATGAGTGAGGAGGAAGAACAGCTGGTACCTGTTCTAAGTTAAACCATACTTAACAAATGAACCCACCCAGTGTTGACTATGAGGCCACACTTTTGGTAAGGATAAAACAGGATGTGTTAATTTTCATATTTTACTGACAACTTGGTCCATCCCAAACTGGAAATCCTCCAGTTGTGTTTTATGCTACAATACTATTGGTTAAACTCATTTGGGATTATGAGAATTTTAGTTCAATGCATCTTTAAAGTCAAACTGATTAAGGAAAGCTGGAATAACAAATGTTTATTGAGTACTATGTCAAAATCCACTTACATACTTATCTTCCTCTGGATCCTGATGGCTATATATAGGTTAGCTTTTTTCAGCTACTTCTGTAAGTCTGATTATCTTAAACCTTGCATTCATCGATGCCCATTCAACTAATTTATGGTTTCAGTCTTCTGTAATATGTATAGATACATTTGGTAACATAGCAACATTTCTCATGAAGCTGTCTTTTTTTATGGAATCCTACCCTTTTACTGACCTATTCTTCAAGCAGATTCTTAAAATGTGTTTTTTGGTATGCCTTTACTTTTCTCTCAAGATGATTAAATACTGAGAGTAGACAAATTAAAGATTTGCCATTTTGCTGTTTTGAATGTTCTATAAGGCACAAGATTTTTTAAACAAAAAGCTCAATTTGATGTTTAGTCCACTTGCCTACCATTTAGTCTAGTTGCCATAGCAATGTTGGGAGACTCATGTTTCTATGTTCTATTTATCTATGTAATCTGGGTTTTTTTCAAAAAGGCAGAGGTTTCTCTCTTTATGAAGCAATTTATAAAAGTGCCAGTAAGAGAGATGGTAAGACAATACTATATCTCTCTTAAACATTAATTTATGCAAATGGAAATCTGAAATTGATCCCAACAAATAGTTTATTAAATAGTATATCTATTAGATCCAAAAGGTGCTTTTTCAAGAGGCAACTGGACTTTCTGATTTTTCTTTGAAGACTTTTCACTTCTCATCCAAGAAGCTTCTTCAGCTCTGACTGGATGATGGGGAATAGAAGGATTTATACTCCTTGCAGAGGTTTATCTATGTCATCAGGGTCATCTAAGTGGTGCAAATGGGTGTGGAGCCTTCTTGGAACTGTTGAAAGGACTTGTGTTGTAGACTGGAGATAGATGATGTCGTATCCCTCCCCCTCTTTTGAGAGAGGGCGGTTAAATTTTGACATAAATGGCCTCTTTGACCCCTCTTTCAAACCAACGATTCTCTTTGTCCAAAATGTGGATTTTGCTGTTTTCAAAAGAGTAGCCTTTGTCTTTTAAATGCAGATGGATATCTGAATCTAGTCCTGATCGGTTTGTTCTCCTATGTTGGGCCACGCATTTATGAAGTGGTTGTTTTGTTTCCCCAATGTACAGATTTGCACATAGCTCACTGCATTGTACTGCATATACCATGTTTTTTTTTTTTTAATTTGATTTTATATGCTGCCCTTCTCCAGACACTCAGGGCGGCTTACAATGCGTTAAGCAATGTTGCTCAGTTTATGTCTAGGTGTTTTATCCTCGGGGTGGAAAAGCTTCTGTCTTAGACTTATTGTACTGTATTCGTAGGTTTGAAGTGTACACGTATGTTGTGTTGGTTGAAAATCCTCCTGAACTTTTCTGATATTTCTGCAACATATGGAATGACAACGTTGCTTCATTTATTGTCATCTTTGTTATCTGTTACAGAGGAGCTCCTGTAGGGTCTTTTTTTTTGAAATTCTATCCACAGCCTTCCCTGATTTCAATGTAGGGAAGGCATTGGGCAGTGCATTTTTTCTGTTCTATGGTGGAAAATGCATGACTATCTTAGTGCAACCTCTAAAACAGACGTAATGAAGAAAAAAAATAAGCTCCAACTTTTTAAGGGGGAAAAATAGAATTTCTGGTACCGCTTGCATGATTCAGCCATTTTTGTTGGCAGCCTCCTAACTTTTGTAATCCCTTCCTTCTTCATAAAAAATTAAGTCAACCCTCAGCTCTTCCAAAGGTTGTCCACAAATAGTTTTGAAAAATAAAGTCCTATAGAAAGGAAAGCTGCTGTGCATTGTTAGTAACTTAAATCAGTTTTTCTCAACCTTGGAAACTTGAAGATGTGTGGACTTCAAGTCTCAGAATTCCCAGCCAGCACAGTTCACACTTCTTCAAATTGCCATGGTTGAGAAACATTGACTTAAATTATATAGACAAGGAAGATGGTGTGAAATATGCCTAATGTAGTCCTTCACCTTGAAGCTGTTGTGAATACTGTGGAAACCAGCAGATGGCTATCTATATTTACATTCTGGTTGAAACTATTGGTTTTTTTTTTCTGTAGTCTGAGGTTGTTTGATCCTCACTGATACCTTTAAACTGAAAGTTTAATTACCTTTAAATTGGAGATTAATTATAGAAGCTGCAGAGTTATGAATTTTCACATGATGTTATTACTGTATTATAAATACAAATAAAGTATATATAAAATACGTATAAATACATATAAAGATTATAAATAGGTGGTGTCAAACTTTAATTGTTATGGTTGTAGAAAGTCAATTAGATTTATCAGCCCTCCCTAAAGAGGTTTTTTAAATAGTTGTTCTCCTTTTTAAAGTATAGTACCTAAACAAAATATCCATCCCTAAATTCAGGAGATCACTAACCTTAGTATGTTTTAATTCACTTTCCACAGCTTTCATTCAAAGAAAGTTCTAGAATATTTCTTATTCTGTAAGAGTTTGTTGTTGCTGAACTGGTGGTTGAAAATGCAATCCATGTATTATAGTGCTACCCATTTTATAAAAATACAAAGTTAGGTTTTGTATCTTCCTTGCTCTATTAACTAAGTTTCTAGGTTATTCAGATTTATTTAATGCACAGTGGTTATTAATGATATGTAATTCAATTTCTTTGAAGCCTTTTTTTTTGCTATTGTTTCTAATGATATTGATTATTTGGTTATTGTAGTTTGTTTTTAAACATTTAATTTTTAATTTCTGTCTCTTAGAAATGAAATTCTAATTTTGGCCATAATAAAGAACTGATTGACTAGACCGGGAAGATGCGTGACTAACTATGGATTATCTCTGTCTGTTTGACAGATTGCATAGAATTAGACTGAAGGCACCTTAAGAGATCATGTCCTGAATAATGAGTCAGCTCAGTGGATGATTTCCTTGATAGCATTTAATTGCTAACTCCTATCTTTTGCAAATGGAAAATGGATTATAAAGTGGTTCTTAAATTCTGAGATAGTAGAAAAAAATAGTTTCAGCTATAAAAACACATTTTCCCCAAATAACTATTCTTAGTAGTGGAACATAATCTTTGAATGGAGGACGTTCAGACCTTAATTATTATTAATTAAAAGATTTCAGGCAGTAGAGTTAAGAAAGAGAACTGTCATCATTTAGAGTAGAACAAATGATAATTAGATAGAAGTCTGATGTCTTCCTGTCACATGTATTAGCGTATAACTGACACTATTTTCAGCAAGATGTTGAAGATATTAGTGGTTAAGAATGATAGTCATTTAACACTTCAGATATCCATCAGGATGGAAATAATTGGAGGAGACAGTATGAATAGATGTACTAGAAGCTTGAATTTAAAAAAGCTTCGTAAGTTTGGACTCAAAAGAGTTTAAAATTTAATATGGATCTGATTCCAATGAGCTAATAGTTTTGGTATGCTTAGTGAACTTCCCCTCACTTCTTCTAACATATACCAACATATGTTTTCTAATAGAATTGTTATAGTATTTTGGATAAAGCAGTCTTCTACAAGTTTGTTCCTCACTTCCCCAATACACTAGGATAGCAACACCCAGAATTTCCAGTTAATGGGAATTTGAAAATGTTAGAAAAAACAAGCCACAAGTTTCTTTAAATGTGTGGAAATGTATTCCTGATTCTTCAGATCCAAACTATTCTCTAGTTGAATGATGGCAAAATCTGTAGCTCTTTTAGTAAATTATATTGATGATCATGCTTGCTTTGTCCTATGACAGTGATGGCCAACCTTTTCTGGACTGAGTGCCCAAAGCACGGATGCGTGTGCCCGTACCCCCAAAATGCAATGTGCGTGTGGTCCCCGCTGCACATGCCCTGCCCCATACGCATGCACGAATGGGGTCTTGCATGCGCCCCCCACATGCATGTGGGCGCCCTGCCTCCTGCGCTTGCACGCTCACCCCGCACATGCACAGCAGGGACCCAAAGACCAGCTGGCTAGCGGGAGGTGTGTGCATATGTGCAGCAGAACTGAACTGGGGTGACAGCTCGCATGCCATCAGAGAGGGCACTGCATGCCACACGTTTGCCATCACTGTCCTATGATATATCTGCTTGCCCCCAAAACCTGTAATTTATGCCCTTCTAATAGAAAGTACTGTACCCACAATGAAGTTTGAGACAGTAATTAGTCTTTAATCTTGCTTATCTTGCTTGGGAACATTGTGCTTTCTTTTTGCAATTTTTACAGTTGCATATAGTTTCAAGTTTATTAGATTTCTATACCGCCCTTCTCCCGGAGGACTTAGGGCGGTGTACAGCCAGATTAAAACACATAGATTTATAAAATTTAAAACCAATTAAAATCAAATATAAAATTTGGCCAGCGAATTAAAACACACATACACCCATTTTAAAATTCGTACTAGGCCAGTCTGGTTTGCTGGAACAAGGCGCGGCGAAAAGTACGCAGGTTGGGGCTAAGATGAAGTTCTAGGGGCAGCTCATTCCAGAGGGCTGGTGTCCCCACAGAGAAGGCTCTCTCCCTGGGTGTCGCCAGTCGGCATTGTTTGGCTGACAGCACCCTGAGGAGCCCCTCTCTGTGGGAGCGTATTGGCCGGTGGGAGGTTATTGATGGCAGAAGGCGGTCTCGTATATACCCCGGTCCTAAGCAATGGAGCGCTTTAAAGGTGGTGACCAACACCTTGAATCTCAACTGGAAGACCACCGGGAGCCAGTGCAGCTCGCGCAGGAGGGGTGTCATGTGGGTGAGCCGAATCGCACCCATAGCCACCCGCGCAGCCGCATTCTGGACCAGTTGGAGCCTCCGAGTGCTCTTCAAGGGGAACCCCATGTAGAGAGCGTTGCAGTAGTCCAGACGTGACGTGACGAGGACATGCGCATATAAGTTTAATTATCACATGACATGACTGAAAATAATAAGATACAGGTTATCTAGTCTTAAATTATCTTTCATTAATCCATGAATATTGTAGAATGTTGTCATACATGCACGCATATATGTTGAAAATGTGTAGTAATTTTGCATCAGCACAGAGCCAGACTTTTCATGTAAATAACTTTTGTACTAATTAGTTTGTAATCTGGGTTTGCATACGAGGAACAAGAAGCATGAAAGTAATTTCATTACAAGAACCCCAAATGACTCAAATTGTTCCAGCAGCCAATTTATCCAAAATGTTAAAGTAATTTTGCCAGAGATACTGATTTTGACTGAAAACATCCGTAAGTCAAAATTCAAATCCTGCATTTGGAACCATTTTATTTAATTGCTATATTGCTTAGCTTTTTCCAATTTTACATTGACCTTATTTATAAAAACATTTATTAGAGATGCCCTTCATTCTTGTAGGTTCTGGGTTGATGTGCAAATGCAATTTAAACAGGAAGTAAAGATCACTTTTAAAAAATCTGAATCATTCTGGGTACAAATTTACCTAATATGAGTAAATAAAATAGGAATAAAAAGCTTCTACCTATTTTGCTTATAGATCAGAAGAACTTTTTGCATCTATTCAGTGATAAATAATGCTGGAATTATTTGGAGACTCACTGCAGGAATTGACATAGTTCAGAGCTTTAAAAACTTGATATACAGAGTATACAATAGGTAATCATAGACTTACAACCATTTGTTAAGTGACCATTAAAGTTATAACAGCACTGTTCAGCACGGTTGCAGCTGAATAGAGATTTAGTTGTGAATTAGTTGTGCTGAATAGAAATTGACCTAGGCCTGTGGCCTGATTTACATACAGATGGTCCTTAATTAACAACCATTTACTTAGTAACCATTCAAAGTGAATTTTTAAATAACTTTATTAAGTTTTTTGAAAATAAACAAAATAAGCACTAACAAGTATTTTCCAAATTTGGAGATTTGAAAAATATTGTTTCAAATCTCCATTTGATCATGGAGTCCAATTATTTGGACTTCTCACTGCTTCTCCCCACCTCTCAGATAAGGTCTCTTTGAAAGAGTTTCTAGAAAAAAACCTGGATGTTTATGTAATATTAAATAAATGATGCTGATAAATCATACTTTATAATCCATAATGACTGGGTTCACATAGTATGCAAAATACATTGTGGATCAGTGAAGTATGCCAGGCAGATCACTGAGCTTTCCTTTCTCTTCTGCCTGTCAGACATAAAAGGTATTTTTTTCTTTGTCTCATAAAAAATATGGCCTTTGTTTACACTCCTCTATTTCAAGTTAGTTATCACTCTGAACAAGGTTTTTGGTGGTATGAAAGGCTGCTTAAATTATAGAGGAAACGCTTATGAGGAGTTTATGTCGGTGTATAATCTATAATCTGACAATTGGGAGTTAGAAATATGTGATTTTGGGCTGAGGTAAATGGATAATTGCTAAAAGCATTCATAAACTTCCTAATCCATGCAGTTGTTAATTAAAAGGTCATACTGATATATGAAGTTGCAAAAGTTTTTATCAACTGCTTCAAAAGAAGATTTGGAAATCTACTCTCCAATAACTAGTAGTTTAAAGGACAGTGAATCTTGATTAAATAAATAGATGGAGGCTAGTTTTATCTAATGATGATGTTTGGAAACGCTGAGTCTTGAAATAATAGATAGAGAATTGGGTATCTTCAGTCTGAAGAAGCTATTTGGATAAGCAGCAAAAGGTTTCAAACCAAAAGAAAAAGAAGTCCAGTTACCATGACTCAACTTTCGAAGGCAAGTAGGGATGGGGCTGACCTCATGTTTGTCCTTATTTTGGACAAAGATCAGTATAGAAAAAAATAGTTAACAAAGTAAAAAAGGTAGACCAAATATTAGACTTAGATTAAAAATATATTGTCACTATTGTTACCACTGTAAGATATGTTTCTATGGTATTATTTATTTATTTGGCCAAGTGTGGTTAGACATGCAAGGAATTCTGTATAGAAGCACTCAGACAAATTCCTTGTATGTCTATCCATACTTGGCCAGATAAATAATAATAATAATAAATAAATAAATAATAGAAACATACCTTATAGCGGTAACAATAGTGACAATATACTTTTAATCTATGGTTTATGTTCTAGTATCAAAAACAATGTTATTCATCTAAAATTAAGACATAAAGCTAAAATTGTTAGGACAGGGGTGTCAAACTCGATTTCATTGTTTGACTTTGGGGGGCCAGAGTGGGCGTGGCCAGGATGGGCATGGCCAAATCAATGTCACTCGTGTCTGGGACACCAGAGAAAATGGGCTCCCAATGGCCTCCTGTAACCTGCCAGCAAAAACGGAGCTCGGGAGGGCCGCCGTTTTCAGCTGTGACAGCCTCCTACAACCCTCTGCCAGCGAAAACGGAGCTGGCAGCCCTCCTGAGCTTGGTTTCGCTGGCAGAGGCACCGTGCGCCAGTCCTTTGCTGTTTCCAGGGCAGCCCCATGGGCCAGATCTAAGCACCCATGGGCTGGATCTGGCCCCTGGGCCTTGGGAGGTTAAAATAAATTAGAATAAAGTGACATCTATCTACAGAATACTTATTTAGCATTGTTTAAAAGTTAGGCACAATTATACTAACTTTACAGTACTGAGGGATGGACATTAGTCAGCTTGAGTCTTACTAGCAGCATAACAGAATTTGGCTATATCTAGAGAGGTAGAAAATATCAAAACGACTTAGATATTTTATCAGATAAAGAGAAATAAAATGGATTATAGTATCTGCATAAAAGCAGCAATACAGTAAAATGTGGGTGCTTGTAACACATGGACATAATCAAGCAGCATGTAGTATTGATTTTTTTTTTCTATCTGCCTTTCAAAATGGTTGCCAGCGTTAAAGCCTTTCTCATCTTGGATGTATAATATTGTTTAAGTATCTTGCCAGTTTAAACATATAAGATTGGCTGCTCAGGAAAGCATTCCTTGGCAGTAGAGCCTGGTCTTGTATTTCCACATCCAGAATGTGTTAAGATTCTCCTGGCTTGTTCATGTCCCAAAGAAAGAAAAATCTCTTGTGAAAAGTCATAAAATTGCAATTTAGCAAGGAGATCTCACTTCCATCTAAGCACTAAAAATTGTCTAGGAATGTCAGGGAGGTCAAACCTATGGGGAAAAAATTAACTCCAGGCATTATGTGAAGAAAATCAGGCAGTTTTTTTGTCTCAATCTTTATTGATCCCATTTTGTAGTGGAGCATAGCATTAGAGACAGGGTGGTACTTGGAGTATATTTCTTAGGAATTTGGATTGTCCAGTTTCTAATTCTGAATAATTGTCATAAGGGTCTAGTTGTGAACATAGAAGAACTGGGCACATACTTGGTTGTAAATAGCTGTAGGGAAAAAAAAGAGGCTGACACAAAAAAGGTACCTCTTGTTCTGTAACAAGTTTTAATTGCTAAAACTGAACTGTGCGATAACAAAGTTACATAATCTAGATTTGTGTTCTGCCTAAAGCCTGGAAGACAATTCCAAGATACTGAAAACTTTAGCTTGTTTAATTTTGTGTCCATTTAGTTGTTACACATGGATTCAAGGATGCTTAGCAAATACTAATATTTTTGTCTTTTCATATTTTATTGTTAATTCATCATCTGTGCAATGAGTGGCAAATCTTAGTGCACATTTTAAGATAATTGGAGCCTAGAAAAAAACGACCTGCATCATCCATATAAAGTAGCATTGGGATGTATCGATGTGCCAACTCTGATAGAAAAAAAATCAGTGTTCTGACAAGTCACTAGGGAATTTAAATATAGATTCAGTAATGGTGGTATCAAAATGCAGCCTCAACTCTTCACTAAGGGAACTTTTTTTGAGATGGTCTTGTGAAGTAAAGTTTTGACACAATTTATATAACAGTAGAAATAGCCATTTTAAAACCCCAAGTAAAACCCCAAGGCTCGCTCTCTTCTCTTCTCTATATATACCAACGACTGCATCTCAAACGATCCATCTGTTAAACTACTGAAGTTCACAGATGACACAACAGTGATCAGTCTCATTCGAGACAATAACGAATCCGCATACAGACAGGAGGTTGAACACTAGCCTCGTGGTGCGACTGGAACAATCTGGAACTGAACACACTCAAAACCATAGAAGTGGTGGTAGACTTTAGGAGAAACTCTACCATACTTCCACCTCTTACAATACTAGACAACACAGTATCAACAGTAGAGACCTTCACATTTCTAGGTTTTACTATCACAAGATCTAAAATGGACATCAAAAACGTCATCAAAAAAGCACAAAAAAGAGTTGGCTTTCTGCGCCAACTCAGAAAGCTCAAACTGCCCAAGGAGCTGCTGATACAGTTCTACAGAGGAATTATTGAGTCAATTATCTGCACCTCTATAACTGACTGGTTTCGTTCTGCAACCCAACAAGACAGACACAGACTTCAGAGGATAATTAGAACTGCAGAAAAAACAATGGCTACCAACCTGCCTTCCATTGAGGACCTGTATACTGCACGAGTCAAAAAGAGGGATGTGAAAATATTCACAGACCCCTCACATCCTGGACATAAACTGTTTCAACTCCTACCTTCAAAACGATGCTATAGAGCACTGCACACCAGAACAATTAGATACAAGGACAGTTTTTCCCCGAACGCCATCACTCTGCTAAACAAATAATTCCCTCAACACTGTCAAACTATTTACTAAGTCTGCACTACTATTAATCTTCTCATTGTTCCTATCACCCATCTCCTTCCACTAATGACTGTATGACTGTAACTTTGTTGCTTGTATCTTTACAATTTATATTAACTGTTTCCTAATATGATTTGATTGCTTATTTTTATGACTATCATTAAGTGTTGTACCTTATGATTCTTGATGAACATTTCTTTTATGTACACTGAGAGCATATGCACCAAGACAAATTCCTTGTGTGTCCAGTTACACTTAGCCAATAAAATTCTATTCTTGTCTATTCTGTTTATTGTGGATTTACTGAGTTTGCCCCACAGATATTTATTATAGAAAACTTTAATCTGAATTTAGGTCAAGGCCGAGGACAAAAATGACAATTGTTATTCTGGTGGTAGATATTTGTCATAACCTGATGACAGGAGAACACCTTTCTGCTCTTGGTAATCACTCCACAGTATTTAGTACTATTGACCATGATATTTTTGGGACCATCTACAAGGGTTTGGAGTGAGTGATAGTCTGTTTCAATGGTTTTGATGCTTCTTGAGTGGACTGTTCTGTGTGGGGAATGGGGAGATCACCCCATGGAACTCCTTTATGGGATGCTGAAAGGTTTGATTTTCTTTCCACTTATTTTAATGTCTACATGAAATTGCAGAGAAAGGTCAGCTGTGGTTTGAAATGTATTATCCTCAGTGCAAAAACAGTGTTCAACTTTACATCTTTACCAGGCCAAGCTGAAGATAAAATATAAAAATACTGTGAAAACCATAGCTGTCAGGGCCTGATAAGATAAAAGGCCGAGGTTTAATCCTAGCATCACAGAGTTGTTTGTCCAAAGGGTTGTTAGCTCCAGTTATAACTGTGAATGGGATGGCATTTCTTCTGAAGGAACAAGTTTGTGATTTGAGGGGTTCCTCCCCCCCAACCTTTATGGCCACTGCTAGATAGGCAGGCAGAGCCAATGGCAAGGGGAACCTTTGCCCAGCTCCAGTTATTGTGCCACCTGCAACTTACCTGGAATAGGAGGCCCTGGCAAACTGTGACTAAACAAAGAAGGTCTTCAGTAACTCATCAAGAACATACAGTTTTAAATGCTTTATTTGTTTTCTTATTTAAACAATTAATTGGCTGTTTAATCTTACTATAGGGTAACTGTAGGCAGCTTACAATATTAAAAATATAAAATTATATAAATAAAATACTACAAAAATATAATACACAACCCTCACTAAAAATGGGGAAGGAGGGAGTGGAGTAAGCAGGGGGGAGAGGTGGGATCTGTTATTGATCTATCAACCAATGTGAATGTGAAACTTCACTCTTTGGAACCCCAAGCCAACTGGCAGAGCCAGGATGTTAAGCTCTTGCAGAAAGTCAGGAAGGTAGGAGCCAACTTCATTCTGAGAGGCAAGATGTTTCAAAGAGCAGGAGCGATAGCGAAGAAGGATCCTGGACCCTGCCAGCCAGAATACCCTGGCTGATGGCGGCTTAAGCATACCTCCTCTGTTAGCACGAGTCGGGCAGGTCAATCCTAGTGGGATGAGATGGTCCTCAAGTAGCCTGGGCCCATGCCATGAAGGGCTATATAAAGATAATTACCAACACCTTGAATTACACCTGAAATCAAACTAGCAGCTAGTGTAGCTTGCAGAGCAGTGGTGTTACATGGGCTACTCTTGGGGCCCCCAAAACTGCCTGCACCGCTGCACTCTGCACAGCTGTAGCTTCTGAATGCTCTTCATAACTAATCTCATGTAGTGTATTTCAATAGTCCAAATGCGAGATGACTAGGACTTGAATGACCGAGTGCAGGGACATTTGATCCAAGAAAGGCCACAACTGGTGCGTAACCCGAAGTTGGCCAAGGCTGCCCTTGCTGTGACTGCCACCTGCCTCTTGAATAGGAGTTATGAATCCAGGAGAACCCCTAAGTTGCAGAACAGATCTGCAGAACTGTCCAGAACTAAAGATGACAAAGACCCAGATGTTAGGACCATATAAAGAAATAATATTAATTATTTTATTTTAGGTGATATTTGTATTTTGTTATTTAGGTGTTTTTGCCATGAATGAAACTTAAGGAAGAATTTTTTTCCCCATAGGATGGGAAGGCTTTATCTGTTTTATCTTATTCTGTTGAAGTTTCTGGTTTTAATATTGCTTCATTGTTTTTGTTGTTGTAAACTGCTTAAATAAATATCTTGCAGCTGTGATTAATCTGATCTGGAATAAAATAAGTCAATATTGTTCTCTTTTGCTTTTTCTTAAAAGTCTATTTCAGAATTTGTGCTCTAAGTATTTTGGTAATTAATATGAATAGAAGCTTTTTGTCGTTTGCATTTCACCTTTAATAGAAATGCAAAATGTTTGTGAAAAATATGGAATATAAAACATGGAACTTTAATCTATCTTTTAAATAATCAGCTCAGTTCATAATGAGCAATTGCTAATTTGTAGTAACTTCTGTCCTACTAAAAGTAATGCCATGACCATTCCTCTTTACATTTAATTTGACGTGATTTTCTAATTACAGCTATTGTGGATGATGAACGGCTTTCAGCAGAGGAGATGGATGAGAGGAGACGTCAGAATATTGCTTATGAATACTTATGCCATCTAGAAGAAGCAAAAAGGTAATCATTTAAATGATATTGGGAAAGTTCTGTTGTAAAGCTTTGAGAAAATGTTGGATATTGGCAGTACATCTCATTTTACAGAAATGTTAAAACAGCTAATATTAAGTAAAACATTGTGGCTGGGAAGCCAACATAAATAGATGCATTTCTGAGAAAATACCTAAAACATGTCAGGTTTTGGCAAGGGTGAAATTCACTTACCTTCCCTACTGGTTCACAAATGTTCGCACGTGCTGTCGTCTGCACGTGTACAATGCGCAGAGGCTTAAAATGTCGCAAAAAAGTGATGTCAAGACATCCACGCAGGTGGGTGGAGTCTCCTGCAGCCACCACTACCCGTTCGCCCAAGCCAGATAGAAACGGCTGAATTTCACCCCTGGGTTTTGGTTTGGCTTATCCCAGAGGGAGGATAAATGTCACCATATAAAAAGGGGGCAATAAAGACCTTTGGGTCTTTACTTTGGGTAACGGGAGAATGACAACAATCTTAGAGTAATCTAGTTTAAGACTGTCACTGCTGTTTCCCTTGTCTCAACTACAGACACTAGAAATGAATTAGAAGCAATTTTATTTTATTTTTTAATTTGATTTATACGCCGCCCTTCTCCGGAGACTCAGGGCTGCTTAGAATGCGTTAAGCAATAGCCTTCATTCTTTTGTATATTTTATAAAAAGTCAGCTTATTGCCCCCACAAACTGGGTCCTCATTTCACCTACCTTAAAAATGGATGGAAGGCTGAGTCAACCTTGAGCCTTGGAGAGATTCGAACCAGCAGAAATTGCAGGCAGCTGTGTTAATGACAGGGTGCACCAAACCACTGTACTATCAAGGCTCTTCACCCTTTTTCACCCTCCTTCTCCTAAATAAGGAAATTGAATTATTTTATAGGAGATTAAGATGGAGAAAAACTAAGTCTTTTAATTAAACAGTTCTTAATTTAATTATAGAGGTATACTTCAGTAATTGTATTCCTGACTCTTCCCCTTTTTAGAGTATATACTTCAGAACACTATTCAAAAACTAATGTGACTCTCAGTCCAAAGAAAGTTCTACATCTTAACCTCATATTGTTTATTGTTTTTAATGTAAAATTGTTGATTTTCTTCTGATTTCTTTCAACTTTGGTCAAGATTTTAATGCCCTAGTTATTTGAGATTTTGGCCTCTATCTCTGAGTTTCAATCAGTGTGTGGTGACTCTGTAAGTGAAATGCTGTTATTTGAAGCTCTGACTGTGTTATCCACTTGAAGGTTTGATCTGGCCATTTTGAAGGCCTTCCCAAGTTATATGTATCAAAGACACTTTGATCAGGATTGCCACTGAATAAATAGTGCTGCTATAAATAAAACCTTCTTGTGAATGATTTGATCTGCTTTGTTATTTGTCATAGACCTATGGTAGGCACAGAATTTTAATTGATAATTAGGGTTGTGCTCTGGCTTATAAAACCTGGATCTGGAGCATGATGTAGACATTCAAAGTTGTTTTAGATTCCCATGAAGTGGGCTGATGTCTCTAATTTGCTCTTATTTTCAACTCATTTTTTTTTTGCTAAGCTTTTCCCCTAACTTGTACTTTTGGTACTCTACTGATCTGTTGTCAAATCATAATGTCACATTGTGCAAGCCCACTTACAGTTTTTGAATAGATAGTGAAACTATGACAGAGAGAAAGAGATGAATAAAATTTGGCTTCTGTTACAACTGCACACAGTTTTCATCTACAATCTTCTTGAGTGGATTTATGTGAGATTGTACTCCTTTTGTGAATGAATAAGTGTTTCATTTTTGATCCTCCTTCTTTTTGTTTGCTTATAAAACAGTTTATGCCTCTTTTTCATATTTGTTCTCTTTGCAACATGCAAATTGCTCTGTAGGGCGACCCGGGGTTCATTAACTGAGGCGAGACTAGGCTGAGTTCAACGGAACACTTTATTAGCTAACAGTAATGCGAACAGCTCAAGTAAAACAGAACAGCAACTGGGGAGTCTGACAGCTATTTATACTATAGCTGTCAAACTATGTAACCAATAGGGGATCAGGATTCTTCCGCCGGCAAGCCTGTGCGTCTTGGCCAATCAGAGCTGCGCGTCGTAAGTGCGAGGACTTAACACAAATATTCTAATGTTTAATATTTTATAGACAATATTTCAGTTTTAATACTGTTTACATACAGAGGTGGGATTCACTTACCTTCCCTACTAGTTTGCAAATGTGAGCATGCGTGCATGCTCGCTTGCTTCGCTCACACGCACCTCCTCTGCACATGCACACAGCCGTCCGCGTATGCTCTTAGCTCGTGCATTACATCTGGGCGGGTAGGTGGAGCCTCCCATAGTCGCCATTACCAGTTTGCCCAAACCAAACAGAACCGGCTGAATCCCACCTCTGTTTACATAGTTCCCTTTTTTATGTTCCCTCTTGTAAATTATTTCTTAATCAATTTGTTTTCATAATCATAAGTTTATTTGTCAAGCATATATAAGATAACAGGTAAAAGTATAAACATAATTTGAATGCATGAAAAGAATAAGTAAAAAGGAATATTAGGACAGGGACGGTAGACATGCTGGTGCACTTATGCATGTCCTTTACAAACCTCTTAGGAATGGGGTGAGGTCAACAGTAGACAGTTTAAGGTTAAAGTTTTGGGGGTTTGGGGAAGAAACTACAGAATCAGGTAATGCATCCCAGGTTTTGTTGCAAAGTTGTAAAAATATTTGCTATCTATATTTCTATCCTTGGCTTTATCAGAATATTTCTTTTTTCCCCATTTCATTTTGGCCTTTCTGATAAATGTGTATGTTTGATGGTGTAACCATGGTGATAAAGGATAGGAAGCCTCTGTTAGATTCCAGTCGCGCAAAGGATTATTGGAAGTTTGAGACTGCTGTGAAAGTGATCTAAGCAGATCATTACTGTCAGAAGGCAATACTAATTTCACCTTCATATTTATATATGGAATTTTGACACTCTTCATTTCTTCATAATGATACATATTTCCTACAATGTGTTTATTCTGATTATTAAAACAAATCAAAGGTACTCTTAGGCATATTTTTCTCATACATAAGTATTAGAACTCTGTTTTTCCTCAGTTCATGCTCCAGAATTGGGAATGAGTCAGAACATGCTATCCTAAATCTGATGCAAGGTGGGACTGGGTACTTCCAGAGCTATAAATTTGGTAATTATGTAGGTTGGATAGTCCTTTTATCCTGTAGCTTCTTTGATAATTTATCAACTACTTTTTTCAAGTTCAGGACATTCTGTACTTAAAAGATCCATTTATAAATGTTTTTCAAAATTTTTTTCAAATAATAATGGATATCTGATAGTTTCTGTTGGTGATTCATTCTAGGGCCAAGCTGCTCTTAAACATGAGTTCTTTCTAGCTTCACCTTTCTGTGTGGTAGGTCATTTACCATTCCACTCAGAATTTGTTTTGAAGGCCTTTTGGAACAGAGGTAGCGGATCTGAAACCAGTATTCAGCTAACATCTTATTAGCGAGCGATTGCTGCAGATTGTCATGCTTGTTTAAAAAAAACTTGACTTATGATTATATAATTCAAAATTCCATAGTTAATAAGTTGAAGTGGGTGTATATTGAGTGTTTTCTAAAATTACTGTTTGCATACTTTCTGAGTTGTAGGTTAGTAAGCTAAAATATGTGCTATAAACTTGAAATAGTTGTTTCAGTTAATTATGTTTCTGTAAACAATGGTTTCTGCTGAAGGTGAAATTCATTAAAGGAATCGAATTGCATTTAAGTATGGCAAGTAGTTTAACTCCAAGTGGATAAGTATCTGATTGTACCTTAAAACACATTTGTTTTTGTTTAGCTTGAAAAAATGTGGGCAGAAGGCATAACATAAATCAGGAATTGGTCTTTCTATACTGTTCTTAATTTATTCTTGAGACTTAGTTTTAGAAACTATGACATGAAAATTGTGAGGAGATCTTTAAAATAATAAGAAAAATTAAATGTTCATGTATCTGTAGTGGCGTACTTGTTAGAATGCAGTATTGCAGGCTAACTCTGCTCACAGCCAGGAGTTCAATCCTGACTGACTCAAGATTGACTCACCCTTCTATCCTTCCGAGGTTGGTAAAATGAAGACCCAGATTGTTGGGGGCAATATGCTGACATTGTAAACTGCTCAGAGAGTGCTCTAACGCACTATGGATATAATTGTATTGCTATTGCTATCTCATTAGGTACAATTATCCAGCTTAATTTTACAAGCATTAAAGAGTTAACATTTTCTTTAAATATAAAAACCATGGAATAAAATGTGCAATTTATTAGTTAAGAAAGTGTATCTTATATTCTTGCTGTATTACAGACTTGATTTTAATTTGCTTTAAATTGGAATTAATTGTAGAGCTTGCACTACAATAGTTAGGTTTCTACTATACATGGACTGTGTTCTACGTGTTCATCTTAGATGATGACGTGAGATACAAGAAAAACCTGCTTTTCACTAATGCAGCCCTTTCCCTCTGCTTTCTCATAATTAAGCAGCTTGGAAAAAATGGACTTTCAGTTTGTGATTTTTATACAAATATTGTCAATCAGTTGATTCTCCTGCAGGGCGCCCACGGCAGTCATGCCTGGGTATAGACACGGCTGTTATCCAATGACCGAGTCTTCTGGAATCTTTAGCACCGCCCCTTCCTGCTATATTCCAGTTTTTCGACTCGGTCTGTTCCATAACAGTCGTGTCTGTAGTTTCTCCACAACTTTTACTAAAGTCTAGTCTAAATTTTACTGCTTGGATTGAATTACCTCAAGAAGCATTTGCTCTCCTCCCACGCGCACGAGCTTGCTTAGCTTGCTCCGCCGCGTTGTTGCCTACCTCGGCAAGAAATCCGGAGGCTGGGGTGCTCAGAAGCGCTTCTTCTTTCGGCCTGGAGCTGCGGCCTTTTGAATTTCCCGCCGCTTGGTTGCCCAGCTGAGAGGCGCGAGGTGCTTTCTCCCGCGCCGTTTTCTCGCCGCTTGGGGACGGCTGGAGTGCTCAGAAGCGCCGTTTGATTTCGGCTTCGTGCTGCGGCGCTTGGACTTCCCCGCTGCTTGGAAGAACAGCTGAGAGGCGCGAGGGGCGGTTTCTCGCCGTCTTTTGCTGCTCCGGAACCGCCCGCATCTTATCTCCGGGGGCGATCTCCTCTCACCGGATTGGCGCGGCTTGTCTTTTCGCGCCTTGCTGCGAGCCGGGGAGTTTTTTCTACTCATTTCTGCGGCATCCAGGTACGGACGGTTCTCTCGCCCTGGTTATTGATTAGTGCTAAATACCCCACGCCTAAATCATCCTCGCGTGCAAGCCGTAAGGCTAGCGAGTAGGAGAGCATTCCATATCTGCTTACTAACAGTTTGGCCGCCATTTTGAGTTTTTCGTTGAATAAGATGGCCGACGTTTCCAGACCCAAGGCCAGAGGAAAACGCCGCCATCAGGAAGACCCGGGGGAGGGCTCTTCCTCGGGACATAGGAGCAAGGCCAAGGCTCCATCCTCCCACGCTTTGGCCATCCCTAAATCCTCCTCCATTTCCAGGGACGAGGACCGGCGCCACAAGGCCATGGAGAAGGCCTTTGAGAGGGCCCATTCCAAAGCTGTACAGGCCTCCTCTGATCCTTCCCCCTCTGATTGCCCTGAGCAATCGGGAGCTTCTAGGACCTTGTCGCCGGACAGTTCCATTCAGGGCGATGTCATCAATTCAGCTGAGGTAGCATCTGTTTTTCCGGAGGCTGGGGACACCCAAGAACAGGCCCAGCGTTCCCCAGATCCTGTACAGGCTCAGCAGGCCTCACCCTCTCCTTCTTCGGGTCCTCAGGCTTCTCTACAGATTCATGATTTGCCTCAGGATATGCGGTCATCCCTGGCTGACCTTATCTCTGAAGCTATTCGACAAGGCATTGCTCAAGGCATTCAACAACATCCTTCTCTGGCTCAAGTTTTTTCTGTTACCAAAAGATCGGATAGGGCCATATCTCGCTCCCTTGCTTTACAGTCTAATGAGGAATCTGTCGCTGAGGTCTCTGATCATGATTCCGCCAGTCAGGATTCGGTGTCTGAGGAAGGTGAATTGCCTGACCAAGAGTTGTCAGAGGACGAAGGCCTTGAGCCTGACAAGCCAGCCTTTGTGGGCCTCTTCAAGCCCCATATGTTTCGGTCATTACTTTACAAGGCCAAGACCACAACCCGGCTCGGTATCGAGACTACTTCTTCTTCGCCCAACCCACCTGTGCCAGCTGACCCTACATCCGTCCTGTTTCAGGAACCCAAGGTGCAATCGGATACCATCCCGGCTCCCAAGCTCTTTTCGGAAGTCTTGAAACGCCAGTGGTCTTCTCCCAGTTCTGGGCCAATTCCAAACAACCTGGATCGGAAGTTCTACAACATGGCTTCGGATTTCTCCAATCTCTTACAAGTCCCAGTGGTCGATTCCCCCGTTGTGGCCTTATCCTCTACTTCCCTTCCCACGGGTCCTTCGGAGGATTACTTGCGGCCCGAGGAGAAGAAGGCTGAGAGAACCCTCATCAAAGGCCACCAAGCATTTGCTTGGTCTATTCAGGCTTCCTCCGCTGCATCTTTCTTCAACCGCGCTTCTATCCTGTGGTTACGCCAGCTGCAAGACCGTATCCCGGTTTCTGATCAACGAACACATCAAGACATAAATAAAATCATCGCAGCAGCAGAGTTCTCCGCGGATGCAACGCTTAATGCAGCCAGGTTCTCAGCCAAGGCCATCGGCACTTCTATCACCTCACGGCGCCTCCTCTGGCTCTGGAATTGGCAGGCGGACGCCCGTAACAAGTGGCGTCTTGCCTCGTCCCCGTATGCTGCTGATAAGTTGTTTGGTGCACCGCTGGATCCGCTGTTGATCGAGACGAAGGACCACCGTAAGATTCTTCCTTCCGTCTCTCGTCGTTCTGAAACCCGGTCTCAGGGCTCCTTTCGTCGCTCGTCCTTTCGAGGACCCGATTCCAACTACTTCCAGCACCGCTCTCACCGTTCCTTCTCATCCAGGACACCTCAGCCTCCCGGAGACCAGGTCAGACAGGGGCCCCGTTTCACTTCAAAATCGTCCTTTCGTGGTGGGAGGGGTCGGCCATTTAAAAGGTTCCGCTAGGGATCTACCGGCTTCCTCTATCGGAGGTAGATTATCCCATTTTTCACACCAGTGGGACTTATCGGTCTCTGACTCTTGGGTCAGGGACACAGTTAAATTTGGCCTTAAGCTCGAGTTTCAGTCTTCCCCTCCAAATCACTATTTCCGTTGTCCCGTTTCTCTGGACCCTGTTAAAAGGGCTAGAATTGCTCAGGCCATCCAACATTTACTGGCCATCAAGGCCATTCAGCCGGTCCCTAGCCAGGAACGTGGCCGGGGTTTCTATTCCCGCCTATTCCTGGTTCCCAAATCTTCAGGGGATTGGAGGGCTATCCTCGATTTAAAGTCTCTAAATCGGCACATTAGATACCGCCGTTTTAAAATGCAGTCCCTCCACACTATTCTGCTCTGCATTAGAAAGGATGACCTTATGTCCTCCATTGACTTAACGGAGGCCTACCTCCACATCCCCATCTTCCCGTCACATCGCAAGTTCCTCAGGTTTTCATATAATGGTCAGCACTTTCAATACGCTGCCTTGCCCTTTGGCCTTTCCTCTGCTCCCAGGGTATTTACCAAGGTGATGGCGGCCCTTATGGCCCACATCACCTCTATCCCTATTCGCACACTTTTTTATTTGGATGATATTCTCATCCTATCTAAATCTTTGCCTTCGGCCCGGGAGGACATTGCTTCTGTGGTGTCCACCTTGCAAGCGCATGGCTTCTCCATTAATTGGGCTAAAAGCCATCTGTCGCCTTCCACGTCCTTACAACACCTGGGGGCGGTCATTGATTCAACATCCCTCCAAGTTACCCTGTCACCAGAGCGTCAGACCAGTCTCTCTGACATGGCTTCCAAGTTTCGGAGGCGGGGCTCCGCCTCTTTGCTAGGTCTCTCTAGCCTCTTAGGTAAGATGGTTTCCACTTACGGCATCGTGCCGTGGTCTCGCCTACACAGCAGGGAGCTGCAGTGGCTGTTACTTCCTTACCAACGACGCTTCACCAGCACCTCGACCTCCAAAATTGCCCTTCCACCACCGGTTCTAGACTCTCTGAGTTGGTGGACGTCGTCAGCCATCTCCCGGGGCTCTTCGTTCGGAGACCTGCACAGGATTGTTGTCACCACGGATGCCAGCCTAACGGGCTGGGGGGCTCACCTCGACTCGCACCTGGCGCAAGGGCTCTGGTCCCTAGCAGAACAAGCCATGAATATCAACGTCCTGGAGTTGAGGGCTATCCGCTTAGCTCTTCTCGAATTCGAGCCTCATGTCCTTGGTCGGGACATCCTCGTCCTAACGGACAACGTCTCGGCCAAGGCTCATGTCAACCGACAGGGGGGGACTCGTTCTCGGTCCCTAATGGCGGAATCTCTCCAGCTGGGTCTTTGGGCGGAAGCCTATCTGTCGTCGATTCGGGCCGAGCACATTTCAGGATCCGCCAACACTCAAGCGGACTCTCTCAGTCGCTCCCTCATCGATCCGGCCGAATGGAGTATACATCCCGCCCTGTTCAAGGACCTGTGCTCCCGGTTTGGCCTTCCGTTGGTGGACCTGTTTGCGTCTCCAGGCAACAAACAGCTGCCCCGTTTCTTCTCCCGGTTCCCCTGTCGGGGAGCAGAGGCGGTGGATGCCCTCCGAAGTCCTTGGCCGCAGAACCAACTGCTATACGCCTTTCCTCCTCTGCCCCTAATTTCAAGGTCGTTCAGAAGATCGTGACGGAGCGAGCAGAGGTTCTCCTTCTGGCCCCACACTGGCCTCGCCAACCTTGGTTTGCCGATCTTCTGGGCCTGTCGGTAGCCCCCCACTGGAGGATCCCAGACGATCGGATAGCGCTCCATCAAGGCCCTCTGCTACATCCGGATCCACAGTCCTACCAACTGACCGCATGGCGGCTGAGCGGCTCCTCTGAGCGAAGGCCAGGGTGCCCCCGGACGCTATTCCCATCATTCAGGCCGCCCGCCGTCCATCGACTCTCCGGATATACGGCTCCACCTGGCGCGTGTTTTCATCCTGGTGTCTTAAGAAAGGGGTGTCTCCTATGGACGTGACTATTCCCCATCTGCTGGAGTTCCTTCACCAGGGCTTCGTTGCGGGCCTTGCCCCTAACACCCTACGAAGACAGGTGGCTGCTTTGTCATCAATTCTCTCTTGTTCGTCTTCCACTCCCATTTCTGCTGATCCTCTCATCCGATCATTTCTGAGAGGTGCTACCAATCTCCGCCCTCCCACGGTTCACCGGTTCCCAACTTGGGATCTGAACAAAGTTCTTGGCGCCCTGACGGGCCATCCTTTTGAACCATTACGAGAAGTTAGTCTAAAATTTTTGTCGTTCAAAGTTTCGTTCCTGGTCGCAGTAACCTCCGCTAGGCGGATTTCTGAACTTGCTGCTCTGTCAGTCCGTTCTGACCTCTGCATCTTCCATACGGACAGGGTAGTTCTTCGCCTCGACCCGGCGTTTGTGCCTAAAGTCAACACCATCTTTCACCGGTCGCAAGAGCTCACACTTCCAAACTTTTGTCCTTCTCCTCGCCATCGCCAGGAGTTCCTATGGCGTAAACTGGATGTCCGCAGGGCTCTTCGGATCTATGTGGATCGTACTGCTACCTTCCGGAGGTCAGAGGCTCCCTTCCTCTCCTTCCAACCTGCATCTATGGGTTCCCGTGTCTCCTCTGTCACCATTGGACGGTGGATCAAAGCTACCATCGCATTGGCCTACGAGGCACAATCTCTGCCGGTACCTCCAAATATTACGGCTCACTCCACCCGGAGTGCCTCCACCTCCGCGGCCTGGTCCACGCAGGCCCCTTTGGACGAGATTTGCCGGGCTGCTACGTGGTCGTCCGTCTCTCCCTTCATTCGACACTATCGCCTGGATGTCTATGCTTCGGCGGACGCGGCATTCGGTAGGAGGGTTCTACAGCAGGTCCGGCCTCTCCCTCCCTAGGAGACATCATGCTTTGGTATGTCCCGGGCATGACTGCCGTGGGCGCCCTGCAGGAGAATGGGCGTTGTACTTACCTGATACGCCTCTTCTCTGTCCTGGCGCCCACGGCAGTCAGCCCCACCTGTTCCGGCCGTCCCTGGGTTCCGGGGGGTGGGAATTTGTTTACTATTTGCTTTATTTCTACAGACACTCCAGTCTTCTGGACAACCTCGCCTCAAAACTGGAATATAGCAGGAAGGGGCGGTGCTAAAGATTCCAGAAGACTCGGTCATTGGATAACAGCCGTGTCTATACCCAGGCATGACTGCCGTGGGCGCCAGGACAGAGAAGAGGCGTATCAGGTAAGTACAACGCCCATTCTCAAACTTCTTAACATTATGATTAGTTTCAGACTGGTATTTTTCTATTTTGGAAGCTAAGAAGCTACAGTTAACTACAGCAGGGATCTCCAACCTTGGCAACATTAAGCCTGCCGGACTTCAACTCCCCGAATTCTGGGAGAATTCTGGGAGTGAAGTCCTCCAGGCTTAAAGTTGTTAAGGTTGGAGACCCCTGAACTAGAGGCTTCCTTTGTTGTTTAATCATATTGCCACTTATTTATTAACTTATTGAATACAGATATTTTAAAACTCTGCATGTCAGTTTTACAAGAAGCTTAATGAACTTACATCTGTACTGTATATTTAAGATGGTTTGTGTACACTAACAGTTCTTTAAATTGATATACATTTGCCTTATATCTTATTACATCATACTGTGTTAATATGGGAGATTTTACTTGGTCAGGACGACAAGGATAAATACACAAAATTGGGTTGGAGAATAAATCAAAGATACAAGATAGTGCAAGAACCTTGTAAAGATGAAATGATTTGTGTGACTAGTAGCTAATTTTGTGGATAAAATGTAAGTATTATTCATTTGAATTTGAATAACTTACTATGGATGATAATCTTTCTGTAAGAACCAAATTGATATAGTATGTCTTACAAGCCCTACCTCAGCCATGAAAGCCAGCTGGGTGACTTTGGTCACTCTCTCAGACCCACCCACCTCATGAGGTTGTTGTTGGGGGGGTGGAATAAGAGGAGGAAGATGTGTTGGATATGTTCACTGCCTTGAGATATTTGTAGAAATAATAATGGCAGGATACAAATAAATATATAAACAAAAATTCCCAAAGACTTCAGCTCAGGCAATATGAAAGTCACCAATGATGTCATTAATTTCATTGGTATTACCGTATGTGAAGTACCGTATATCATCTTAGCTTGCATTGTTCTTACATAGATCTTATTATAAAAGCCAGTTTTCTCGTGTTCAGAAAAGGAAGTATTTTCTAAATAACATTTTATTAGATAATTGCTAGAAAATTATTAAATCCAGCATTTGAGGAAGAGGTAAAATAAGGGTGGGTTCAAATGTACTACATTTGAAAAATAAAGGTGTATAATTCTACTTTATTTTCTGTTTATTTCTTTGTTTCCCAAAAGCAGTTATTAGTTGGTTGCTTAAGACAAGTTAAATAACTTACTGTAGCATAGATCTTGGCAACATCTGATTTCTACTTCCACAACCCAAGTCATTAAAAAATATGGAACTTTTAAAGATTGACTTAAATCTGGTGTTAACTTAAAACCAGCTCACACTAAATGCTGATAAGCAATTTTAATGTTAACAGTGAAGTTCAACAATTTAAATTTTATTGCAGACTTAACATCACAAACACAAATAATTAAGAAGTGCCACCCTATGAATCAGATCAAAGACCATATCATCTAGCATCCTGTTTCCCACAGTGGCCAAATATATTTTTCAGGAAGCTTACAAGCAGAGCATGAAAGTAACTGCCAAGGTTCCCAAAGAATTAGTATTTGCTTATATTCTGCTTCTGAAATAGATGTTTTGTGAACTTATAGTATTGTTCAAGCCTTGATTGAAAAATAATGGGACTTTCTTAATATATAACTGAACAACTCAGCAAGCATGGGGGTCTGTTTGTACAAATGATGTATATGCAATATAGCTCTTATTAAATGAATAGCAAGTATGGATAAATGTTCAGTGCAGAAAATTTGTAAAATTCATAAAATTCCTCATAGCTAAATTTAAAATTTATCCTGAAATAACTGAAATAGATATGAGGGATGTTGCTTGGGACAAATTGAAGATCTCAGGCTTTCCATGGCTAGGACTTCTGGCAATTATGTACCCAAAAATCTGACTGCCACGTCAGGTTATCCTGACATGTCAGCAGGGGTGAAATGCTCCCGGTTCGGACCAGATTGCCCAATCTGGTAGCAATGGAAGTGGGTGGTTTGGAGAACCAGTAGCAAAAATCCCTGCCCCCCCCAATTGCCCAGCTGAGCTGCGCAATCATCAGATTTTTTTTTATTTTTAAAAGCATTTTTTCTACAACCTCTTCAGCTGAAAAAATGCTTTTAAAAGTAAAAAAAAAAGCCTCTGATGATCATGCAGCTCAGCTGGGATCATCAGAGGCTTTAAAAAAAAAAAAAAGAAAGCTTCTGCCGATCAGGCAAGTCAGCTGGGATCGTCAGAGGCTTTAAAAGCAATTTTTTTTACAACCTCTTCAGAGGTT
The DNA here is from genome assembly GCA_022577455.1 of Arizona elegans. Lineage (NCBI taxonomy): Eukaryota > Metazoa > Chordata > Lepidosauria > Squamata > Colubridae > Arizona > Arizona elegans. The sequence goes on from JAKOOJ010000008.1 coordinate 64,232,004, forward strand.
GTAGAAAAAATGATTTTAAAAGTTTTTTTAAAAAATTGGCCACGCCCACTCAGTCATATTTCCCCCCCCCAGCCACGCCCACAGAACCGGTAGTAACAAATTTTACATTTCACCGCTGCATGTCAGGTTAACCAAAGTCTGCTTTTGGTTTCTGTATTATTACTAACACAACATTTTATGATGAATGCTGGTTATAGAAGAAATAAGATAATATTATCAACGTGTTCAGTTGACAGTAGAATACAATGCATCTTTTTAAAAATGCCAAATGAGACTTCCGGTTTGCTGCTGGCCGCCGCCAGACGTTCCTTTGGGATCGTCAGCTTCCACTGCCTGTTAGAGCCGCCTTCACAGCGGAATGGCGGCTCGAAAAAACTCCGTTTCCATGAGGAAACGGAGATAGAGCCGGCAGGGGTGGGTAGAACTCTCTGCAGAGTCCCAAAAGTTTTTTTTTTACTTTTGGGACGGAGCGGATGAGAAGCCCCATATCCCCTGCCACTGCTCCGGGCTTTGGGAGACCTCTGCTAATGCAGAGCCAGGCGTCAAGAGCAAGCCTGCGAATTTAACAGAATACTCAAAGAAAATGTGAGCTGGACCTTTAATACTGAATCGCAAGTATTTTACTTATTCTTTAAAAAATTACTTAAGAGAAAAGAGGAGAGGAAAGGGGGAAAAAGAGCCTTTTAAAATGGCGTCTGCCGCGGCTGGAGAAGAGGCTGAAAGGGAAAGTCCTTCCGTTTTTTATTACTACAATGTAGCGGAATAAATATCACTGGCTACATTTGTAGACAAAACTTCGCTCCTGTGTCGTCTTCTCTCTCTTTTTTTTTTTCTGGAGACTTGATATTGTTTTTGATCGGAAAGAAGTTTTTTTTTTCTTGTTTCTTTAAGGGAAAGTCCTTCCGTTTTCTATTACAAAGTAGCGGAATGAATACTTCTGGTCGTAATTGAGGCAAAACCTCACTCTCACTCTTGCTTTTTTTTTTCTTTTTTTTTTTCCTGGGGATCTGATATTGATCTTGGTTGGAAACAAGCCTTTTTTTTTTCTCTCTTTTTCACTAAATCTTGTCTGTGTGGGAAATGGCATCGGGACTCACACAGCTAGACAAAGAGGGGGGGGGAATTTCCCCCATTAATAAATTACACCAACAAGTTGTAACTCTCCAGTGTCAGAAACCTGATTTTAATATAATAGAATTTCTTCTTGAAGAGATTGTAAGAAGGGATGAGATTGTGAACCAGCAACTCCAAAAATTTAAGCAGGAAATTAAAGAAATTGGTGAATTGGTGAAATCAAAGTTTGACTTTTTGAATCGAAAGATTTTAAATACAGCTAATGGTTTATCAGACTTTCTGATTCGGGTGGATGCAAAGACTAAATTATTAGAGTCTAAAATGAAGGAAACTGAGGAGAATTTGGATGACAAGATTCAAAAAATTAAAAAGGATTTGGTAAACATTCAGGATAATAGCTCAGAAGACAAACCTAAAATGGAGGTTGACCAAAAGACTGGTAATGGAGAAAATGTGCAACAGAGGATTGAAAGAGAAGTTTTAATGATTCAATATAATTTTACAGAATACGCAATTAGACTGAGAGGTCTGCAGGAAAATAATAGAGATGACTTAAGGAAAATATCTTCTGAAATTCTGGCTGGGATTTTAAAGGTTCAACCTGATGAAGTGTTTTGCAGGATTGATAGAATTTACAGAATAAACTCCTGGTTGGCAAAGCAAAGGCAATTGCCTAGAGATGTGGTGATCTATTTTACAGATAAAGAAATTAGGAATAATATTGTGCAGAACTCTTTTAATTCTACTTTGCAATTTCATGGAAGAAAGATTTGGATTTTTAAGGAGCTCCCGACTAAGATGCTAATGGAGAGGAAGAAATTTGGCTTTCTAGTGACTGAGTTAAAAAAAAAGAAATATCCTATTTAGGTGGGATGCCCCAGTTGGTTTAATATTGAGACACCAAGGAGTAAGATATCAACTGAACACTGTTGAAAAAGCGGAAGAATTTTATCAAAAAAATTTAAAAATGAACTCAACATCTTTAGGCATAATACAGGATAAGCAAAAGGAGTTGGAAACAAAAGGAAAATATCAAACTACAGAGGCTGTGCTGGATAAATTGTCTTTGGACTCCCTGGATACCCCAGCTGGACTGTCTATAAATAAGAGAGCAGTGTCATCTGACTCCAATGTGATGAACCATCAAGTCACAGACAAGTGCGCAAATCAACCAGTTGATATACAAGTGATGGAGAAGAAAGATGAGATGATAAAACTAACCCAACAAGAACAACTCATAAAGCAGAATGAAAATCGACCAGCCGACACACAATTGGTAGGCACGAAACGAGGATGGAAATTCAACCCGCAAAAGAAAAAGAAAAGAAATAGATCTCATAGAAACAGCAGTTTCTAAAGCAAGCAACAGTGAAGCCAGGGACTTTAAAAAATGAATGAATATCTGAAAAGATAGTGGAGGCGAACAATTGTTTAATACTATCCTGAGGATTGTGGCAGATCTCTGTAATGCCGTGATATTGGGATGTGAAAAGAGCCTTACCTTGTTGGATTTGAATCATCTACTCTGGATCTCTTTTACTGGTAAATATATTATAATTATATTGAGTTATAAGGCAAGAGAGTCACGCTGGGGCATGCAGAAGATCTGGATGTTACCCATTAGGATGATGGGAATCAACAATCCTGATGAATACCACAACTATAACTATATGGATATAATTATAATGTCACTCGGGTGGTTGTTTTTACTTTTATATATATACGAGGATATTTACTACTGATGGGGGCAGAAGATGATTGAAGATTTTGAACAAACTGTTGCACCAGTATGTTATTTTACCCTATTATGGGTGATGGATTTAACAATCCAGTGGAAAGACACCAAAGAAGATATTATATGGATTATAAATTTAAAGTTATTGTCTTTTTTCTTTTTACAAAATGGAATGCATATATAGATATGTGTATATCTTAATAAAGTGGGCAGTGGATTATATTTAGAATTGTATTGCATGATTTTGTAGGAATTGAAGGGTTGAAATAGGTTAGTTTACTGATTGATTAGTCTAAGAAAAAGGATCTTTAAGTCATATATTTAGGGGAGTGGAGGAATTGGATAGAACTGAATAAATGTTAAATGTGGATGTAGGGAGAAGGCCTCTTTAAAATGTTATATTAATATATATAAAAGATTAAATGTTAAACTGTAATAATACATTATAAGTTTAGGGGAGGAGAAAAAGGGCAAATTATTGTAAAAATGGGAGTTATAAGAATAATATGCTAAGGGTCAGTATTCTGAGGAGGGAGTAAGGGAAAGGAAAGATATTATGTATGTAATTAGTTATGAAATAGTCTATTGTTGTGAAGAAGTCACAGGGGGGGATGGGTGGTGAGGGGGGGTTAGGGAAGAGGGAGGGGGAAAGGGGGAAAAACTTGTATTTGAAAACTTTTTCAATTAATAAAAAAAAAAAGGAAAAAAAATGCCAAATAAGAAAAATACCACACTTCAAATTAACTCATAAATAGCTTATGTAAGCATAACAATTATTTGGAAAAATAAGGAGAAATGAAAGCAAACATGAACAGGAATAACCTAACAAGGCCTAGCAACTAGGCAGTGAGGATACACTGAAGCATGTTGTTATATGCAGTACAGGTAGTCCTCGACTTACAACATATCATTTAATGACTGTTCAAAGTTACAACGGCACTGAAAAAAGTGACTTAAGACCATTTTTTTCACAGTTAGGACTATTGCAGCATCCCCATGATCATATGCTTGGCAACTGACACATATTTATGACTAGTGCAATGTCCAGGGGTTACATGATCCCCTTTTCTGATCTTCTGACAAGCAAAATCAAGGGAGAAGCCAGATTCATTTAACAACCGTGTTACTAACTTAACAACTACAGTGATTCACTTAACAACTGTGGCAAGAAAGGTCATAAAATGGGACAAAATTCACTTAACAAATATTTCACTTAGCAACAGAAATTTTGGGCTCAATTATTGTTGTAAATCGAGGACCTGTATCCCATTTCCTAAGGCTCTGATAAAATTTAATGTGCCTTCCCTCACTAAAAGCAATATGCCACTGTGGACATGGTTGCTGAGAAGTTGAGAAAAGGCTTTTGAGCTTGTTGTTGTTGTTGTTTTTAAGAGATGCTTTTAAAAACAAAAAAGCATATTTTCCTATACTAGTTGCAGAAAACAGCTGCAGAGACCTCTTAGATCTCACCAAATAACCAGGTACAATATTTTTGGTTCCAATTCTTTCAGACTGCATATGGGGAGTTTGTTTTGTTGAATATTTTGTTTATAAAAGAATTAAGAATGTTAGGAAAAGGACCCAGTTTCCTTGGCTACCAGTTTTCTTTGTATATAGATATTCCCTTGATTTGAAATATCAGTTAAAGAAAAATGGTGTGAACTACTGTAGGCCTAAATCATCTTTTTAAAAAAATATTGTGTCCTATCATACCAATCTGTGTCCTATGTGATTTAGAAAAGTGATTATTAACAAAGATGCCAGGTTCTTTGTTCGAAATATAATTTTTATTTTAAATAAAATAAATAAAGCATCTTTACATTCTTTTACCTTCAAAAAATCAAAAGGAAATCTTGAATTGTGCAAAGCATCAACTTCTAATTTCTTTTTTCTAAGATTGTCTTCAGTCTCACATTGAATTCATCTTTATAACCTAACTATAACATGAACAGGTTCATTAGCAATTTTTAAATGACGGTCTTCTCAGTCTTAACCCAAAGGAAATGTGGCTTAAAGTCGTTAATTGCTTCCATTTTGAAATAGTATTTTCCTGCTTGTCTCAAGATATTTTTTTTCTGTGGACATGATTTGGCACATTTTGTGGTTGGGACCTGTCAAGCTCCCTCTGGGATACAGCATTGTGACATACCCCTTCCCTTGTTGTTGCTAGGCTCTCTTCTCCCTGGACATTTTGTCTTGGCTTGAAGGAGAAAGTGGACAGGTTGCTTCTGTAGAGGCAGAATATACTTCTTATGCGAGATCCATATACAAAGGTAAATGTGAGTTTAACACTCTTTTGAAAGAGCAGTTTGACATCTAATTAAATTTGCTGTTCAGTACAGCTGCCTGCACTCATTCTATTCTTCCCCATCACACATCACAGAGAGTGATTTGGGTTGGACTTCTGACCAGCAGATGACTCTGTGTGGGAAGGGGAAAAAGCAATATGTCTGTCTGTCTGTCTGTCTGTCTGTCTATCATCCATCCATCCATCCATCCATGGCTTTCATTTTTTTGTCCCGCATTAAAACTGCAAGGAAGAGCCTTGGTGGTACAGGGGTTTAAGGCACCCTGTTATTAAGCTGGTTATTAAGACCAGCTGCCTGCAATTACTGCAGGGTTCGAATCTCGCCAAGGCTCAAGGTTGACTCAGCCTTCCATCCTTTCTAAGGTAGGTGAAATGAGGACCCAGTTGTGGGGGCAATAAGCTGACTTTGTATAAATATACAAAAGGATGAAGGCTATTGCTGAGCACATTGTAAGCCGCCCTGAGTCTTCGGAGAAGGGCGGCATATAAATCAAATAAATAAAAAAATAAAATAAAAGGACAGCACCACTTGCTTGTTTTGTTACTGGGATTTAATAGAACCGGGCAATGAGAGCAGCGCAAAGTTGTTACACTTTTCTGTCTGTTCACAAACTGGAGGAATGACTCATAGGTCGCATAGGCATTCCTGGATGGGTGGTTGCTGCCATGTCCTTTGCTTAGAAATGTGACCAACAGAAAATGGGTGTGGTAGGAAGAGAAAACTAGTCACAATTAGTTAATTTCTGTTTTAAATGCATTTCCTGAAAAGCTTTGGTCACTGTGATAGTCAGCCTTTGAATAGGCAAGTCTTCCCATGACAGCTATCTTTGGGAGACATATTCTTAAAATTTCAAATATAATCATTGCTCCCATAAAGTGTATGCATCATTGGCTCGCAAAGATTGATAAAAATTTTAAAACTATATTATATTTGTGATACATTTGTTCCTTAGTGCAATAAGAGAGTTTTGAGCATCCATATAATTAATTTTAATTTAACTTTTAACATTTTAATTATTTTCTCCTTTAACTCTAGGTCGAGAAAATAACTAATATTCCTTCCTCCTCTTATTTTCCCCACAACAACCCTGTAAGCTATGAAAGAGCTATGAGAGAGATACTGGCCTATTATTGAAGTTAACCATTGTGGAGTTTTAGTTTTACAGGCATACAATTGCGCTGAACTTTTCTTAATCAAGAGAAGCTATTTGAAATTTTAAAGAAATGCTCTTGGCAGAGATTGCAACCTAATTTATTTTTGACTTTTGGGTTGATTTCCCTTTCCAATTTTTAAAGAGGGGAGAAAACAATGCCAATTTTGCAGACATGACAGGGAAATTTATTGATTAAATTTATATGCCACCCATCTCACTATCCGGAGACTTTGGGTAGCTTACAATAACCATCTTTTTTCCCCTTTAAATGCATACTGTATGGCATGGTGAAAGCATTTGCTGCACATAGTTACTTTAAAATAGTTTTTCTTAGTCTGGTATCATCCAGTTGTCTCTGAGGTAAAGCTGTGTATCTAGCACAACAGTAACTGACTAAAAATTTTGAATCTGTAATCCCAATAGATCTGGAGGATCCCAGGTCAGACAAGAAAGTGTTTAGATGAAAACAACCACAAGAGGCTATAACACTGATTGGAAGAAATTCAGGGCATGTGCGTGTGAATGAAGTGCCACATCATTTCCTTACCAGCTGTTTGAGCTCATGCTGAACTAAATATTTCTTACTGTTTTGTTCAAATATTCTCACTATTTCTTGGAAAGGAAATTGTTCTGAAATAGTAGAGAAATTCTGATCCAGGGAGCAGAGTTCTTGCAGGATATGTGAGCATCCTGATTAAAAAGTACAGCTCCTCTAACTGCTCGCACTTCAGCTAAATTTCCACATTTCCAGTGAGACTTTTCAGATTTGAAAAATGGAGCATCCAACAAAATTACAGAAAAATGAAGAGATGTGTAAAAGAAAAGCAGATGGAAGATGTTTTGAAATAGTCAAAAACATCTATTGTCCAAGGACACAAACAGAATGATAGATAAAACAGAAACAAGGTGGGGAAGTGATTAAAATAAGTAAATTCATCCTATAACTAACTCTGTTTTAATTTGACCTGCTTAACTGGGTCACAGATGGAGTTAGTATCATACAGACACTGTAATCCAGTCAGCAAAAGGAAGAGAAATAGAAAAACTGAAGCTTCTTTTCCAAGGAAAGATAATTTATGGGAAGTTGTAAGAGAGATTTTGATACAATAGTAGAATACAGAAAAAGATTGTGGTGGATTTTTTTTTTTTTTTTTGCACAGTTATGAATACAAGTTTGCAATCTGATGAGGGATGAAGTACTTTAAGGATGCCTGCAAGAGAGGGTTAAAAGCTCTCTTTAGCTTCTTGTTGCTTTCTATTTTTTTTAAAAAACTGGAAGCTGCTTTGCATTATCTAATATTGGATGCATGGAATTTGTTGCCTAGATTATAATCTTATAAATAAAAATCATGCATGTTGCAGCAGTATACTTATGTAGTTTTGAGTAGTTTTCCTCCTGCATATTATATGCTAACTTTCTTTTACAGAACCTGCAGTAACGATGTGGAACTGTTGGGTCTTAATCCTTTGCTGTGACTATTTTAGAACTTCAACTGTAAGGCACAGTACAATAAACCTGTAGCATTTTATTCTCTAGCCATTATGTTGGAAAATTTCTTGCAGATGTCTGTTTTGGGATAAGACTAGAAAATATATGATGGAAAAAAACATTTTTTCTTTTTAATGAAGTCCATTAGGCTGTGTTCAAGGTGACTGGGGTCTGTTTTGAGCTAAAATGATCTACTCATCCTCCTGCTGACTGGATTACAGGGTTTGTATGACACTAACTCCATCTGTGACCCAGTTAAGCAGGTCATATTAATATAGAATTAGTTGTAGGATGAATTACTTATTTTAGTTACTTCTCCGCCTTGCTTCTATTTTGCCTACCATTCTGTTTGTGTCCTTGGACAATGGACTTTGATCTATTACTGTTAAATAAATATAGTTCTACATGTGATTTTTCAGTGACAGAGTTCTGATTTCAACATTTACTCCTGGTTCCTTAAGTTCAAAGTGGAATCACATGATTTATTAGTTAGCCAAGTAATTCACTCAGTTAGAGGTAAGAATATTGAAAATACAGCTAGACAAATACAGTTAGACACATATAAATGCTTGCTTAACTTGTGATACAGGTAAATAAATCAACATGACAAATACACATTCTCTCTCTCTCTCTCTCTCTCTCTCTCTCTCTCTCTCTCTCACACACACACACACACACACACACACACACACTCTCCTCCTTCTCCCTCCTTCCCTCTCTCACACTGACTTTTTCTGTGCCAGAATTTATCCTTGTAGCTACATGTCTCTTTGGATACAGATTACATTTGTCAACTTTTGAGATAAAAGGAGGGAAAATTATGATTTATCAGGCATTCATACATTGGCAGAAATGTGCAGTTAAAAAAAATGGAATAGCAAAACCTCTAAAGCAACATATCTCAAAAAGTGGTACATACTAGATGGGATGCAAGTCCCCTTCCCAAATTGAGAAATAGCTCTTGAAAGAGGAAGGAGGCCGGAGGATATAGTCTTCAATTAATTGTATAAAGGAATGGGAACAGAGAATCTCAGCAATGTATCCCTTTGAGTCGAGGATTGTAATAGTCATAATAAATAGCTAAAGTTTTAAAAGATTTGTGCTTAGAAACTGTGATGAAGTTTCTCTCACTGTGATGAAATAGATCTCTCACATTAAATGGAATTGTAGAATCATAGAATTATGGAGTTGGAATGGACCACAAGGCTCATCTAGTTCAACTATGCAGCATGCAGGAAAATTAATTAAAACATCATTGACAAGTGGCAAACCAACTTCTTCTTACAATCTCCAGAATCCACAACCTCCATGAGTAGACTGTTGCAGAGATCTTATCACCATAAATATTTTACTTAAATAAAATCAAGGTAGATACATTTTCCTGCCGTCATTTGTGATTCTAGTTTCTCCATCCATAGAAAATTGTTCCCAGCCACCTTTTGAATGGCACCCTTTTATTTCTTTGTAGTGATATCATGTCACTCCTTGGCTTCTTTTCTCCAGATTGAACCTTCCAAGTTTCTTCAGCTCATCCTTTGGCAGAGATTGTAGGGAGGCTAAGGAAGGGAGAGTAGACATAAATAGTCAAGAGACAACGGATGAGTCAGTTGTTAACTTATCTCATAAATGACAACTTATCCTAAGAGAGAAGAAACCTGGGTGTCAGCCTTTTGAAACAGGCAGAGCAGGGATTCTTGGAATGCTTTGTATTGTTATAAGGTAGAAAAGCAGAATATTGAAAATCTTCAGTTTCTCTCCAGTCTGTCTTCATTTCTTTCTGCCACTTTCCTTTTTCTGAGAACTAAATAATTGTTTCTAAAATTCTCTTCCCCAATTTGCTCATTGCTTTCCAATTCCCTAAGGCCAGATCTACATTATTTTCCCATACAGGAAAGGAAGAATTCAAATTATTCAAAAATATTCCACCTTATTTAATTTACTATAAATGTAGGTAGTGTTTCCTTGATCTTGTCTTTGTTGTGTGAGACTTGACATCTTTATAGGCATATCTTCAAGTAGCTTTATCATTTTTGTTGCTTGCTTCTGAAGCTCTCCTAATCTGCTAATATCCTTCTGGAAATGATACAAATTTCTCTTCAAGTGATCTAATAATTACAGAGTACAGAGGACTACAGATTTCATTTGTCTGTGATAATGCTTCTAATGCACCTCAGAAAAGCATTAGTCATTTTAATTCACACTGTCTTAATCAGCTTATTATCAATAACCACAATCAACTCTTTCACCAACATTATGCTTCCCATCTTACAAATGTGCTGCATATTTTATCTCCTTTATATTTCTTACTAAAGAACACCTTGTTATTTTCAACCATTTTCCAACCTGTCTAGATAAGATTACAATTTTGTATTGTCATCTTGTATATTGACTGCACCTCTGAATTTTATATTATCTGCAAATTTAATAAGCAGCCAATCAGCCCCGTTCTCCAAATCATTAATAAAAATGTTGAGAAATACTGGCTCCAAGACAGATCTCTGTGGGATCTTACTGTTAAGAGTAAGAATAAGATTGAGAACACACTAAGCATTTTGACTTCTTAAGAGTATCAAGTCTGCTATCTCAACTATAGAAAAACTAAAACACCACTTCTACTACAATAATGCCATATACCTGATGAAATATATGTAAATTATATTAAAGCAATTGCTGTAGAAATGCATGTATGTATGTGCGCTCAGACATTGAATGTGAATATTAGGTAGCCATTATAATCAGTTCAATGAATGAATATAGTTTAGAAATGCAATTAGGTGAGCAAAATGTAATTTTTCAGAGTCTAACTAGATCACTGGAAAGAAATGTAATTCTGTATATTATTGAGGCTTTGTAAAAACTTTATGAAGAGTTAATAATTTTAAAAAAGGGAATTATTAATATTTTAAATACATTAAATAATACAGCTTTGAGGTGTGTATGTGTGTACACAGAGGGAGAGATTTATGTAGGTTTTGTGGCAACAATGTAGAAGCGTTTTTCCATAGTCTGTTTCTGCTTTTCATTATTGGTTTTAGTTCCTAGCTTACAGCCCTGGTTTTCCTTTTGGTAGAATATGCATTAACATCTTTTCAGTGGTTATTAATCTCTTTCTTTCATGCAAGATACTGATTGTCCCAGGAATTTGTAAGCTTTATGAGCCTGTTTTACAATAGAGCAGAAGCATTTTGTAATTTGATCTATAACAAACTGTTCAATTATTAATAGTTGGTAGATATAAATTGTAATGCCGTTTGTGTATTTTAGAACAATGTGAACAAACTATGACTCAAGTCTAGGCTTTTTTCTACCTAAATATCTATGCTAAAATGGACCATGGGAAAAGTGTAAAATACTGATCCAGCTTTCCTTCTTTGTGTAGGAAGGAGTGTGTATCTATATTGTTTTAAACCCAATTCAAATTTAAACCCTAACATGGGAAGCCTTCTAATTGAGCTATCATTAAGAGAATATTTTCATAACATGATACCACTTTTCTTGGATGACATACAATAAAGGAATTCTTTGTATTGGTAAAAATGATTGTTTGGAAACATGCAGAATGTTTATAAATCACAGCAAACTTTTAATAATATAGAATAGAGTAATAACTTTATTGTCACTTTGAATGTACACTAATCGGCATACATTAAAATAAAATTTTGGAAAACTTAATAATTTTTTTTAAAAAAAATATAAAATTTTGTTGCATACAGCTGTCAAAGGATCACCATCTTCAATATACACTGCATAAATATGACTAAATAAATAAATAGAAAATTCTGTATATACCCACATATAATATATGACTCAGAGAAACAACACAGTCTAGCTTGGATGTATACATGTGTACATGGTGAATAAAACAATATAAAGAATTATATATGTGTGTGCGTGTGCGCGCATGCACATCACATCTATTCAGTACAAATACTAGTTATGCTTGTTTTGTTATCTGCTTTGAGCCTTCCTGATGTAAATTATAAATTAGAGCTGTTCTTCATAGTAGTTTTAATCATAATGTTTATTCTATCTATTTCTTCTTTCCTGACACAACAGAAATAAAATCAATACTAGATCACCTTGTTTTCCTTGCAACATTATACTGGAATTTCCCCCCATGTAGAATTGCTATAACCCATTTATATAGTCTTCCGATTAAATAGATTGTACATAGTTGCTTCTGCTTTATGAATGTTCTCAAATGAACATACTTTGTTTATTAGAGACTATATTTTGGAGAGTATTGGAAAACGTTGTTTGTAAAAAACAGTATTTATTTATTTATTTATTTATTTATTTATTTATTTATTTATTTATTTATTTCGAGTTATATGCCGCCTTTCTCCCTAGGGACTCAAGGCGGCTTACAAAATGACAACTTCAATACAAATCACAATACAATACCAAATTAAAATCAGTAACCTAATTAAAAAACAATTTAAAATTATATCAGTGTACCCCCAAACGGATCAGTTTAATTGGCGGAAGAGCCACGTCTTCAGCTCGCGACGGAAGGAAAAAAGGTCGGGGGCTGTCCTGAGCTCAGTGGGCAATCCATTCCAGAGGGTCGGGGCTTCCACAGAGAACGCCCTCCCCCTGGGGGTCGTCAGCCGACATTGTTTGGCTGATGGCACCCTGAGGAGGCCGACTCTGTGAGAGCGCACAGGACGATGGGAGAACGGCTGGAGATGGTCCTGCAAGTACCCCGGGCCTAAGCCATGAAAGTAAAAGCAAATTAAAAATAGTTAGGAAAAAGTTACTTGGAAGTTACTTAGGGAAGGCCAAAGCAGCTAGCATATTATTTGAGAGGTGGGAATTGTGTCACTCTAACTCTGAATATTTTGTCCTCAGTATTATTTCAGGCTCACTAATTCTTTGAGCTTGTTCATATGCAGGAATAGAAGAATTCATAGATATAACTTGAATCAGAAATACTCCTCTTATGATTATCTTTAAAAGTGTAGTATTCCTTCCTATTTTCCCCAATTCTGCCATCATTGCAGAGTTTATTGAAAGTTATAGTTATTTAAAACCATATAGAAACTTGTCTACTCTGATATTTCCATTATGAGATCTAATCTAACCTACTATTACTGTTTTGAAATGCATAAAATGAAAATATCTATTCTCCAACGCGCAGCTTGGAGAATCCAAAGCTTCGGGTTGTTCAGTAGTTGATAGCCTATACTGAGTGTTCCTTTAAGAGATTTCTCTTCAGACACGCCCACTTGCTCAACTAGAGTCCAGTTTAGTTCACTCAGTTGAGCCTGTGACACTGTCTGAAAATCTCTCTGGTATCCTACTAAACTTATTCCAGAAGCTTTGGATTCTTCAAGAGTTCTCTTCCCTTCATTGAATTTTGCCGGGGGTGAGTCTGCCTGCTGCCTCAGGCAGGCTATCAATGACTGTTACTTCTCTCTGAAACCCGGCCAATTATCAGCTAATTAACATCGCTGAATAGCCGCAGGCGTGTGGTTAGGTTCCCCGGCCTGCCGGCAATACCGCCCACGCCGTTTGGACTGCAGTTAAACTTGGCGGCTTGAGATTGACGCCCTGCTCCCAGCGGCGTCTCTCTCTCTCTCTCTCGTTCATCGTTTTTTTGTGGAATTTGAGCGTCGGGATCACTTCTGAGTGATCGCATGCCGCACTATCGCAGAGACATCGGCTAAGCCTCCCCCCACAGTCGCCTTGATCGTTGGAGCGTCCCTCAAGCGCCGGAGCGCCCCTCAGGCTTCCCTTAATCGCCAGAGCGCTCTCCTGTCTCTGCCCAGCCCGGGAAGCGCTTCTGAGCCTTCAGCTGACTTCTGCCTTCTCGACTGCATTCCACGCTCCTCAGAGGCTTGTCGGCGGCGGCGCTTGGACAGTTTAAAAGTGCGTGCCATTTCCAACCGCCTCAGCGCTGGGAGCTGCGATCAGGGGCAGCTCGCGCTTGTTTACATCGGCTAAGCCTCCCTTACAATTCTTCCCTTGCCTGGCTAAATTTCACCTGCAGCCTCAAGGAACATTTATAGGGGGAACCTTTTCAGCTATTTTGGTTGCCCTATGCCTGCTGCCTTGCCTGGCGCCATTTCCTTCCTTAGGGGACAGTGACTGCAACGGTTGCGGATTCTGCCCAGCAACCGCTCCGCGCTTGCGCTATTGAGTCTTAGAGGCTAATCCTTCCCTCTGCTGTCATTACTGTTATCTCTGGCTTGTCTCTGTGGAGCAATTGGCCAGCCGTCTACTCCTCACCAGCCCCCACCCCCCTCCTCTCCTCTGGGGCTTGCCTGCTAGCCTTTTGTTGGCTCTGGACATTTACCACTCTTAATCAGCAGCGGTTCTCCTGTTTGATTAAAAAAATAAATAAATAAATAAAAAATAAAAAACAAAAATAATAATAATAATATGGCGGAACGTGATCTTTTGTCAGAATTGGAGGACAACAACAGCTCTCCCGAGCGCCTTCGCGAACATACCAAACAACGCCAAAAGTCCCGAAAACGACCTTCGCATTCGTCTTCGTCTGCTGCTCCATTCCCTAAAAAGTCCAAACATTCGTCAGCTGCGGACAAGGACGCCTCCAGAAGGCACAAGGCTCTGGAGCGTCAGTTTGAGAAGGCGCGCAGCCAGTCAACCCAGGCTGCTTTCTCTCACTCACCAGCCCCACTCTCACCTGTGGCTGAGGCTACTATCCAGCCTGTCCATCAAGCTGCTCAACAGCCTCTACAACCGTTGTATCAGCCGCCGGCCTTGGAGGATTTGCCGGAGGCGATTTCGACCCACTGCATAGGACCGGTGGATCTCTCCTGCAACACCTCTCTTGCTCGGCGGTCTCAGCTGGAGGCAACCTTTACTCCCACGGCTGCAGGATTGCGCGCCACAGAGCCAGCCCCTCCGCCTTTTCAATATGACATTCAGCGGATCATATCCGACACGGTTACCAGGACCCTGGCAGCAACTTCTCAACGGGCTGCGCCATACGGGGCTTGGTCTCAGCCACGATTTCCTCCTCCTCCACCTCTGCACAGGGACTCACAACCGGTCCCTATCCAGTATCAAACCATGTCTCATGGGCCCGATCCTCATCCGGACTATGGTCACTGTGAGGAGTCGTCATCGGAGGAGGGAGAGGCTGACCCCTCGGATATGGACTTGTCTGATGATGCCGATATGCCACCCGACAAGCCGGCGTTCTCTGGGCTCTTTAGACCCTCGTTATTCAAGTCGCTCCTGCACAAGGCCAAGCTGGCCACGAATATGGCGGACCCTACCCCTCAGGTGGATCAGCCTGCTCCCTCCAAACAACATGAGGCCTTGTTTACGGCACCTAAGCCGGAAGCGGACTTTATTCCGTGCCCACAACTCTTTTCTGAGGTGGTCCAACGATCCTGGTCCACGCCTTCCTCCTTGCCCGCCCCCTCGGGGCTAGACAAGAAACTTTACTGTTCGGCACCTAGTCTCCAGGACCTTCTTCAGTTGCCAACGGTAGACGCACCAGTGGCCAATCTGACGGCTTCCTCAGTAATCTCCAACGATGTCGCCGACGGTTTGCGCTCTGAGGATCGGAAAGCCGAGTTTACCTTCCGGCGTACGCACAATGCGGCCGCCTGGGCGGTCAAGGCAGCCACCTCGGCTTCATTCTTCAGCCGCGCCTGCTTAATCTGGCTCCGCCAACTCCAGGAGCGCCTCCCCCCTGCGGATTCACGCCTCCGCCAGGATGTCAACAAACTGGTGGCGGCAACTGAATATACAGCGGACGCTTCGCTCAATGCCACGAAGTTCGCTTCGCGCACCCTGGTGTCGTCCGTCACATCTTGCCGTTTATTATGGCTTAAGAATTGGAGAGCCGATGCCAAGTCTAGATGGCGCCTCGCTTCAACTCCGTATAAAGGTTCCCGTCTTTTTGGAGAAGCCTTAGACCCCATCCTTGTCGAGGACAAGGATAAACGGAAGGTGATGCCATCCTCTTATAGAAGGGCAGACCGGAAATCGTCATCCTATTCCACCAGGCAGCCCTTTCGGAATGACACCGGACCCTCGGGGTCCTTCTCTTCAAGGGCCTATTCTCAAGGATTCGACTGTTCCTTCGATAGGCCCTCCTTCAGAGACCGCGGTCGAAAGGCCCCAGCACCCAAACGTCCCTTTCGGGGTACAGGGTCCCGCACCTTTAGGAGGGGAAAATGACTACAACAACCTTCCCATCGGCAGCCGTCTGGCTCATTTTCTTTCCCAGTGGGAGATCTCGACATCGGACGCCTGGGTGCTCCAGACTATTCGACTGGGCCTTACTCTGGAGTTCTGCTCCAGACCTCCCTCACACTTTGTCCAATGCCCTATCTCTCCCAACCTGGACAAGCGCCAGCTAATGGAGGCAGAGATCCATCACCTGCTTCAAATTCGGGCCGTCGAACCGGTTCCCCACCATCATCGCGGGACCGGCTTCTATTCAATTTTCTTCCTGGTCCCCAAAGCGTCGGGGGGTCACAGGGGCATCTTAGACTTCAAGAGGCTGAACGAATTCATAGTATACCATCAATTCAAAATGGAGTCCCTCCGTTCGATTTTGGCTTCCATTCGACCAGCGGACTGGATGACGTCTATCGATTTGAAAGAGGCGTACCTCCACGTGCCCATACGACCGTCCCATCGTCGTTACCTCCGCTTTGCCTACAACAACGGGCATTACCAATACAGAGCAATGCCCTTCGGCCTCTCCTCTGCCCCAAGAACCTTTACGAAGCTCCTGGCAGCAGTGGCGGCCCATCTACGTCAACATCCGGTTCGGCTCCACTGCTACTTGGACGATATCCTAGTGCTCTCCCCCTCCCAGGCCCGGGCATCTCGAGACCTAGAAGTGGTGTGCTGCTGCCTTCGTCGTCATGGCTTCTCCCTCAACATTCCGAAGAGCCAATTGCAGCCCACTACTCGTATACTTCACCTCGGGACAATAATAGATTCAGTACGGGGCCAGGTGTTCCTGTCAACGGATCGGTGCTCCAGTCTCCAGTCACTAACATCCCAGGTCCTCGCCTCCCGGAAGGTGTCCTTGCTGCTCCTGTCCCGCCTTCTCGGCAAAATGATTTCCTGCCTATCGGTCGTTCCTTGGGCAAGGTTCCATTCCCGCAACCTCCAATGGTTCCTCCTCCCCTTTCAGAGAGCCAGGAGAAGCAACTCTTCCGCACACGTATCCCTCCCACCGGTGGTCTCAAGGTCTCTCCTCTGGTGGTCCTCCCAGAGCCTGCATCAGGGCTGCTACTTCCAAAACCTACAGCGCCTGGTAGTGACAACGGATGCCAGCCTGTCGGGATGGGGAGGTCATCTTCTATCTTACGTCGCCCAGGGAACGTGGTCAACAGAGGAGAGTCACAAAGAGATCAACTGGTTGGAGCTCCGTGCGATCCGCCTCTCCCTCCAACGATTCCAGCAGATTGTGTCGGGGCACCATGTCCTGATACGCACGGACAATGTAACAGCAAAGGCGCACGTGAACCGCCAAGGGGGGACCCGCTTGGGCCCACTGATGGAGGAAACGACCCTGCTTCTGATCTGGGCGGAGGCGCATGTCCTGTCCCTGGTAGCGGAGCACATCGCCGGGACCACGAACATCACAGCGGACTGGCTCAGCAGGCAACACCTGGACCACGCCGAGTGGCGCCTTCACCCAGATCTGTTCGCCGAGATCGTTCGCAGATTCGGCATGCCTCTAGTAGATCTATTTGCCAGCCGCGACAACGCTCACCTTCCCAGGTTCTTCAGCCGGTACCAGTGCCCTCAGGCGGAGGGAGTCGACGCCCTTGCCTCTCCCTGGCCCAGGGTTCTTCTCTATGCCTTTCCCCCTCTACCACTCCTTCCTCGTCTGATCCGCAGGATAATAGCAGACAAGGCAGACGTCGTTCTGGTCGCACCCCACTGGCCTCGGAGGTCCTGGTTTGCGGATCTGATGGACCTGTCGGTGGCACGGCCATGGAGAATTCCAGGGGACAGGGTCGTCCTCAGCCAGGGGGTCATTCTGCACCCAGATCCGCAGTGGTTGCAGTTGACCGCCTGGCGCTTGAACGGATCTTGCTAAGGAGAGTCAACGTACCTAGCAATGCGATCCCCACGATTCAGGCATCCAGGCGACCGTCTACGTGCCGCATTTACAACGCAACTTGGATCTCCTTCTGTACCTGGTGTGCCAAATCTCACCTGGATCCAACGTCTGCATCCGTTCCTGAAGTGTTGGGATTCCTGCAGGAAGGTCTAGACAAGCTCCTTGCGCCTAACACTCTTCGTCACCAGGTTGCCGCACTAAGCACGGTCCTTTCAGCTTCCGCAACGCTTCCTCTCTCGCAGGACCCTACGATTCGAGACTTTCTTCGAGGGGCGGCCAACCTGCGCCCACCTGTTATACATCGCTACCCGACCTGGGATTTGACTGTGGTCCTTCAGGCCCTTATGCATCCTCCATTTGAGCCTCTCGCCTCCATCAGCCTCTGTCTTCTGACCCTTAAGGTGGCGTTTCTGGTCGCGATCACTTCAGCTCGCCGAATATCTGAACTTGCGGCCCTATCGGTGAGAAGCGATCTCTGTGTCTTTCACACCAATCGAGTGGTACTGAGACTGGACCCCTCGTTTCTGCCTAAAGTAAATTCCTCATTCCATCGAAGCGAGGAATTAATCCTACCGGACTTCTGCCCCGAACCTCGACATCCTCGAGAGGCAGACTGGCACCTGCTGGATGTCCGACGGGCTCTGCGCAGGTATATTAAATGAACTGAGCATTTCCGGAAATCTGAGTCACTTTTCATTTCCTTCCTGCCCGCTTCCATGGGCCGGAAGGTTTCTTCCACGACAATTGGGAGATGGATTAAATCCTGCATCTCCAAGGCTTATTCGGCTCGGAACAGGCCGGTTCCGCAGAGAATCCTTCCACACTCAACCAGGAGCGCTGCTACCACGGCCGCCTGGGCCACTAATGCCTCCATTTCTGACATCTGCAGGGCGGCTACCTGGTCATCCTTGAATCCTTTCATCAGGCACTACAAGGTGGACTCCTTCACCTCGGCGGAGGCATCCTTTGGCCGTCGGGTGCTCCAAGCTGTATGCAACTCTTCAGACGACGTGCAGCAGCCAGCTTCCCTCCCTGTCTGAACTTGCTTGGGTAAATCCCGAAGCTTTGGATTCTCCAAGCTGCACGTTGGAGAACGGACGTTGCTTACCTGAACGTCCCTTCTCGACGCGCAGCTGGAGAATCCAACCCACCTAGCTTGACTGCTGAACCTTCCTCCTTACGCTCTACTGTCTCTGACTTCGTGAACAAAACTGGGCTCTAGTTGAGCAAGTGGGCGTGTCTGAAGAGAAATCTCTTAAAGGAACACTCAGTGTAGGCTATCAACTACTGAACAACCCGAAGCTTTGGATTCTCCAGCTGCGCGTCGAGAAGGGACGTTCAGGTAAGCAACGTCCATTTTGGCTTTCTGAACACAGATTGAATGTTTCCCTAGCAACTAGAGTAAAAATATTTAATTACAAGCTTTGCACATCTGATAGAGAAAACAGGTGTGCAAATATAAGGCTCCTAATTACTCCCTTTTAAAAAATTTAGATGGCAGTTGTCACTAGTTACTTGGCAAAAGAATTAAAGATTTTGTGCCTTAGAATGATGTAACTATTCAATTGCATGCAGTACTCTCAATTTAGATATACAGGTAATCCTTGACTTACAATAGTTCATTTAGTGACTATTTGAAGTTACAACGACACTGAAAAAAGTGACTTTTGACAATTTTTCACACAGGCGACCGTTACAGCATTCCCGTGATCAAAATCCAGACCCTTGGCAACTGACGCATATTTATGACGGTTGCAGTGTCTTGGGGACATGCCTTTTGCAACCTTCTGACAACCAAAGTCAATGAGGAAGCCAGATTCACTTCACAATTGTGTTACTCATTTAACAACTGCAGTGATTCACTTAACTGTGGCAAGAAAGGTCGTAAAATGGGGCAAAACTCACCTAAGAAATGTCTCACTTAGCAAAATAAATTTTGGGCTCAATTGTGGTCGTAAATCGAAGACTACCTGTAGAAAAGGTATTGAAAGTTGTGAACTGAAATTTCATCAGTGGCTAATACATCAATTAATGTTAAAAGAAGTTTCAGAGAAGTAATGAAATGTTAGGTCAGTTTTGTTACAATCTTATTTTTCAGCTTATCCTTTAGACCAGATATATGATGAAACCGAGCCACATTTCTAATGATGAAATAAACAATTTTCAGCTCCTGCCTTCATGAGCCAACTCATTATGTTTGTTTTTGGTTTTTTACAGAATAGTTCAAAATATTGGACACGTTGGTTGGAGTTATATAAACTTACCTTTGTTTCTATTGTCTTGTAAGGCTTGCAAGTAAAAAAAAAATTTTTACTACATGTCCAGTTAGTTCTTCCTCCAAAAGATCATTATAAAAAATTAATGGAAGAAAGGAGGGCTGCAATACTAAGAGATGCACATGTCATATTGAATAGTGATTTCTTAAAACATGGCTCAAGTAAACCACAGTTGCTTAGGTCCAATAATTGCATTAACTCATATGTGAAATTGCACAAATTAAAATCATAGTGACTAGATTCATTCAATCTGCTAACCCTTGGCCACAAAATGATGTAGTTTAGTTTAATGTGTGAATGTTGTTATAATGGTAACGCTCAAATTTACAAGCAAAATGTGCTTTTTAATTAAGATTTACACATGCCCATGGGATAAATTCTTCCTTGAAATTTACCTCAGTTCATCACTATGTGACCTTGAGAAAATACTGCAAAACACTAAAGATTAACTTAGCGAATTAGTATTGGGTTGTTGGTAAATGATATGGGTAAAACAATAGTGTATAAAGTTTAAAATGCCGTATTAAGAAACAACCTACATCAGTGATGGCAAACTTTTTTGCCATTGCGTGCCAAAAGTGTGGGGAGCACAGGGGGTCACACATGCACATGCCCAGACCCATAATTCAATACCCCCCACGCATATGCATGTGACCCCCCCCACGCTCCCTCCACTTTTGGCACAAGATGGCCCGATGGGCCCAGTAGGCTTCCCAGGCTCCAGAGGCTTTCTAGGAGCCTGGGGAGGGCGAAAATGGCCTCTCCCTCCCGGAGGCCCTCTGTAGGCTGGAAACAGCCTGTTTCCCAACTTCCGGTGGGCCCGGAAGGCATGAAAATCAGCTGGCTGGCCCACATATGTGCGCTGGACTTGAGCTAGGGCAACGTTCAAGTGCCCACAGATATGGCTCTGCGTGCCACCTGTGGCACACGTGCCATAGGTTCGCCATCAGAGACCTACATTCTTAATTGCATCCTGTACTAGGAAACAGCCTACCTTCTTAATTACGTCATGATAACATTTGATAACATAGCCAGGCATATCTGAGTTTCTGAGATAAATTCTGTTTAGTCTCTTAACTATTGGATTGCCTAGTCAACTATAGAGGTCCACCACACTTCTATAGCATTCGTTGTGTTAACTGCCATAATTCAGATGTAAACCTTATTTTTATAGTTTAATTTTTAGTTGTGAGAATAACAGCTTTGCTTGACTTCAGGTAGAAAGACCCAAGATTTAGCTGGTGATTTCTACATTTCAATTTCAATTTTTAATTTTTTTAAAAATAATAACCATAACCCTCTCCAACCTGCACTTCTCACACTCCCTTCTTGACCCATGGTGCCCGTCTATAATTTGCCTAACCTGTGTAATTCCTTTTGTATATCACCTACTCCCTTCCCAATCCATGCCAACTGCTTGCATTCCCTCTCTAACCCATGTGGCACTTCTCGCATACCCCCATGTCTTCTTCCCAACCTGCATCTCCAAATAATCCCTTACTCCTGTTCCCACCGTTCTGTTTTTGTTTTTTGTTTTTGCCTGCCAATGGTTATTCTGTTTCTCTGTTTAGGTGAGGAAATATCTCTGAAACAATAACCCAATAGGGCATGAGTTCTCTATTATAATGCTAAAATTCTTGTGTCCATTTGTAACTTTCAAATTTGGAGCACATTTGGGCAAAATTGGAAGATACAGGGCAACAATGATTGAACCAAGGTGACTCAGATGGACTAATTTATACAATGCCGGAACCCAAGGATCTAAAACTCCTGTGGAAATGAAATTTGGGAAACCTGTGGGAAACCTGTGACCACTTCAGTGTAACTGTGCTTTCCAACTAAACTCCCTAGAAACCTTTAGTTTGTGTTGTGCAAAGGAAGCTGCGAGGATCATATCCCCACCCTCTTCCCACCTCCCTCTGATCCCTGCACCTAATTGGCAGGTGGCAGGGTTTGACAAGGAAGCAGTGATTGGTTGATTTGGAACCAAGGCTGTGTGTTTTTTTTTTTTATGAAGCTAGTGGCAAAGGAAAGACAAAAGAATGACTTAGATGCCTGCTGCCAAGGAGTGGCAAACTGAGGCCAATTCATGGGTGAATCCTCTTTTTCCCTGGAGAGAGCCAGTCTTTGGAGTTATACTGGGAAGGGGAACAGGAGTATAATTTTTTTCATAGTCCATGGCGTTTCTGTGCTAAATTTATTTTACTTGTTTACTTACTTTTCTATATCCAGCCTTTATTATTTTTATAAACAACTCAAGGCAGCAAATACACGCAATATTTGCTTCCTATTTGCTCTTCCTATTTTCCCCACAACAACCCTGTGAGTTGAGTTGGCCCAAAGTTACCCATTCGATTTTCATGGCCAAAGTGGGACTAGAACTCACAGTGAACTGGTTTCCAGCCTGGTGCCTTAAGCGCTAGGCAGAACCAAACTAGTTCTGTTACAACCAAGATGGTAGGCTCAAGTCTTAACTGCTCTCCTGAAACTCAAGAAGGGAGAAGCAGACCAGATCTATGTGGAGAGGAAATTCCAAAAGATGGAAGTAGCAAATGAAAATGTCGCCTCTGAGGTTCTGATAGTAGCTAACATTCCATCTTTTATTCATTTTAGTGTTTCTTTAGAATCAGAGAGTAGGAGTAAATGTTATTTAACTGATAATCATCTAATCAACATTTCTGGGTTTTGTTGGAAATTTTAAAAAAAATAATTTCATAAACTTTTATTTTTAAATATGCAATTTGTTGTATTTGTAAGTAGAATTACTCTGTTTTTAAATGGTTGAATCACCAAATGTGGCAACATGAAATGGTTGCTATAGTATTCTGAGAGCTACCTGGCATTCTACTGTACCTACAATAAAATCAGTCTAAGGTTATTTAATTTTAGAAATGTTGGCTTCCTTAGAGTTCTTGTTAATATTTTGGAGACCCCGTTGCTATGGAATTGATTGAAGTAAATAAGAAATATATTTCTTATACATTTGTTCTGACTTCATTTATAAATATATATATAAACTGTACTTTTGTATGTACTTTTAAAAAACATCCCTGGAATACTGTGGTAATTGCAAGATTGTTTGGGTCAGAAACAGGTATTTTCTACCATAGTCTTAAATTTATTTCAACAAACTTTATAATAGGAAAATAAAGGATGTATGTATGTGTGCAAGTATATACCCATATCACTAAGATTTTATCAGCTTCGTACGTTTTTTTTTAGAGAAATGAATCCTATTCATAGGTAAACCACTTTTATGTCCAGAAGCTATGATAAAAGCTGATTGTTTTTCAAAATCTGTACAAGGGTATTGATTCAGTTCTCAAATTCTGCATTAGGTAGATTACATTTTACAGACGCTATATTGGGTTCATCTTCAGAAACGTTGGCGGCTGTGAAGCACAACAGACAAATACTTGAATTTTATGCTTAGGGAGTATTTTCTGATTTATTTATTTTTTTAAATGAAGCTGTAAGATTAGAAGGATATATATGTATTAATTTAACATGACATGCAGTAGTGGTTACATTATGAGATTGGAGTTTATTAAGAACTGAATTTCCATTTTCTGAAAAAAATAATGCTTTGTCATTTTGAGATGCGTATTTATTTTAACACTCAATTATGATTCTTATGCGGTAAGATGACGGAACCCAAATATGAGATGAACATTAGTAATGAACAACATTTTCCAAGCCTAGATACAATGAATGCCTTTTTTCTTTCCTTGAATGCTGTTGCAATACAGCTGGTATTTCTGCTTCATATTTAAACCAAGACCAATGAGTAATGCATCTAGATTAAAATAAGTGTACTTTGTATTTAAGTGTTTCAGATGATGGATTCTTTCCAGATCTTGAAAACCGTGAGACTAATAAGAGCCTTGGTGGCGCAGCAGACTAAAGCACTGTTAAGTAACACCAGCTGCCTGCAATTACTGCAAGTTCAAATCTCACCAGGCTCAAGGTTGACTCAGCCTTCCATCCTTTCGAGGTAGGTAAAATGAGGACCCGGTTTGTGGGGGCAATAAGCTGACTTTGTATAAAAAAGAACACCGCTTGGGGGCCCCCGAAAGCCCTACTAAGCAGGTATATACAAAAGTATGAAGGCTACTGCTTAACGCTTGTAAGCCGCCCTGAGTCTCCGGAAAAGGGCGGCATATAAATCGAACCAATAAATACAGAATGTGCAGCTATATACATTTTGATGGGGTGCGGGGGGGGCGCGCCGTTGTCTTGAAAATCTGAAAAACTAAACATTTGTCTCTCTCCTGTAACCTGTATTACCAGTCTACTCTTAGTTTACATAGTTTGGAAATTTGTTTAAATTAAACATTTTGAAATCAAAGTTTAATATACTGATTATATTCAATATTGAAAGCATATTTTTCATAACTCAGTTCTAATAAAGTGTAACTGTAATAATGCTGAAAAAATAGTTGTTTTGTAATAATAAAGTCTAGTGAATAGTTCCTATGAAAGATGTGAAATACTTTTGCAATGGATTCTTGAAAGGAATATACAAAATTATAGGAGGAAAATTTTGACTATTTTTACAGTGCTTTGAAGTTTTTGCTGTGCCAAAGTATTTTCCTTGTTCAAGCACCTTAATTTATTCAGCTCATAACCTTACTTCTGGAGAAGTACTGTGGGTTACCTTGAACCATCAGGCAAATAAATCCTTAGTGATAAATCAATCCAAGAAGCAATTATTATTACCATCATTTATTGTTATAGAATGTTCAACAATGCTGCCATTTTTTCTGCAAAAGGATTAATTGTACATCCTATTATTGTCATGATGCTAAAATTGTAATTCTGTGGAAACAAAGTTGTATTGTGATGTCATTGTATATGTAATCCAATGATCTATATTTATTTTTTAGATTGGAAATTTGTTTAATAAATAGATATGTAACAAATGTAAAATAGGTTAGGTATCTTTCTTGTCCAATTTCTTGAACAACCTTGAACTGTTTGGGAGTTTATTTCCCTTATATTATCAGAAACTTGTTTTTTAAAAAGCATAGATCATTTAATTGCTTCTTTTTCACCTATCATATTTGTTCCACTCGGTTATCAGTAGTTAGGAAAGTTAATGCTTACAATTATTTAATTGTTAAACTATCAAAAATTGTTTTTGCACTATTTAACTTAGTATGGATCATTATATTTTTAATTATAAAAAAACTATTATGTCAATAACAGATTGATTTTATATACTTTCTGGACTGAAGACCATCTGGAAATGTTGGGAAATCACTCTGAGCTAATTAATTTTCTTCTGCAACGAGAAGGGGCGTATCAGGCATTGCCAACGTCCCCTTCCATTCATGTGTACAGATGCCTGTTCTTTATGTGCTTAGTCATATCAAAATCTCATTTTATATCCATTGTATTATTATACTTGAACTAATATTAAAATATAGTTGCACTCGAAAGGGTTTCAGCCAGGGGTGAAATCCAGCAGGTTCTAACAGGTTCTGGAGAACTGGTAGCGGAAATTTTGAGTAGTGCGGAGAACCAGCAAATACTACCTCTGGTTGGCCCCAGAGTGGGGTGGGAATGGAGATTTTGCAATATCCTTCCCCCCAGGAGGGGAGGGAATGGAGATTTTGCAGTACCCTTCCCCTGAAGTGGGGTGTGAATGGAGATTTTGCAATATCCTTCCCCTGCCACGCCCACCAAGCCACGCTCACAGAACCGGTAGAGAAAAAATTTGGATTTCACCCCCAGTTTCAGCCATAAGAAGATTGCCAAGTAATATTATACAGCCAGTGGGTTTACAATCATGTTTGATATAAGTATATAGTTATAATTAAATCCAGACATATAAAAACTGACCTTGCAAAATGCATAACAGAGACTGTAATCTCTGTTTAGTTTTTATGCTTAATTTATGCTTTAATGTGTAATTATTTCCCAGCATGATTAACTCATCTGATTTGCCATTCTGATCCATGTGTAAAGTAGACCAGAACACTATGAAGATGAGAAAGAAATTTTAAATTAGCTTTGTTCCTTTGTAGTCGACTTTCTAGAAAAATCCATTTGGACTATACTGTAGAATCTGGCCCCAATACTTCAGGATGAATGAATTCTAACCTTATACTGTGTACATCTGCATGGGAGATTTTGTTTTTGGAAAAATTCCCAAAGTTGTATGGCAAAAGGCCAAAACAGATTATATTAATGCTGTACTGTGTTCTGGAACTGATGGACTAGAAAGTCAGCTTGTGGATTTTTGATTGCTTGCTTCTACCAAGTAACAGAAGAAGAACAATAAAATAAAAATGTAGAAAGTTTGCATTATACTATGCAACTTAACTAGTCGGGTCTAGGGAATTTTATTTATTATTGTAGATATTTAGTTTTAGCCCTAGGCTTAGCATGACTAAATTTAGTAAGAACTAGATCTTTACAGTGGGACATTTTTGAGGAAAACAGTATTATCTTTGTGCTGTGACATGGTTTCAAAGCCAGTCAGAGTGGTTGGTTCACACTGGCCGTGTTTGTACTTCAGGCATAACTCAGTTGAACAATAGCTCAATACAGTAAAATCTTATGGAGGTTCTGGCACTACTCCCAACCAGTTTTTTCCAGGAAGCACCTGGTATCCCATGAACTCTTGAACCAGGATAGTGCTGGCTAGGCTTTATAGCCTCATTAATTGCTGTCCCATTGATTTGGTAGGCAGCAATGAGTTGGAAAGAAAACTAGGGCAAACAAACAGGTATTTTAAATCTGATTCATTAAAACAAAAACAACCCACAGCTCTTGTTTGCGCTATCTTCCGGATTGGCATTTTTTCCAGCAATCCACCATCCCCTAATCCCACTGGAGAATATTCTCTCTGCCAGCCTGTCTTCCAACATGATGTAGAAGGCATCAAATTTGTTGCCCGAGGAAGCGCTTCTTCCTCAGAACTCTACCTGTCTGTTCATTTCCCCCAGGAGAAGAAAGAGTCTCACGATTCGTGTAAAGGAAACAAAGCCATTAGTAAGGTAGAAAAGCAGTAGCAAAGTAGACTACTCTTCTCCTATTGGCTGTCACGGCAGTCATGCATGGGTGTTGCTACGGTGCTGATTGGTAGGACCGAGCCCACTGAATTTTCTTAGTCCCGCCTCTCCCTGCCTCTCTCCAGTTTTTCGGCTCGGTCTGATCAGAACCAGTCGTGTCTATAGTATCCTCTCAAAGTTTTATCTTATTGGCTTTTGACTCGGAACGGACTGTGATATTGTTTTCTGGTTTACTCCTTGGCTTTGTTCACTCCGATTTCACCTTTGGCGGCTAAAAGGGCGCGCGCGCGAGTTCGCTCAGCCGCGCCTCCCGGCTTTCCCGCAGGCTGGCATTGCTGCGGAGGACTGATTGCCAGACCCCTCAAATTCCATCGGGGTCTGCTCCGGGCGAAATTTGTTGGTGACGCAGGGAGTAGCGCGCGGCTTCGGAGCTCAGCCCAATAGCCTCTCGGCGCGTTTTTCTCCCTTGCAGCAGGCTCCAGGCCCTCGCCTTCTTCAGCCGCAAGTCGCGTTTTAGCCTTCAGGCTAGCGACTTCTCCAGCGACCGATACCCATCTGGCTCATTAACCGCAAGTACTGGGGTTCTTTCTGTTCGCTGGTTAGGCCTCCCTACCGCGTGGCTAATTCCCAATATGGCGGACGCAGCAAAACCGCGCCATTCTAGACAGGCCCGCGATAAAGGAAAGAGGCCACGAGTGGAGGACCCGGAGGAAGGGACTTCAAGGGGTCGCCCCAGTAAATCCAGGGCTATTAGCGCCAAGTCTTCCTCCCAACTCCCCTCATCTAAATCTTCACGCGAGGAGGAGAGGCGCCATAAGGCCTTTGAACGGGCTTTTCATAAGGCCCAAACAACCGCTGGCATACAAGAAATTCCTGAACAGGACCAGGCCCAGTCTAATGATCCTTCCTTGGAGAAGGCCTCTTCAGATCCATCTACTCAGAGGCCTGTGCCAGCTTTATCGCCAGATAGATCTGTTGTGGGGGACATCATTTGTGATGAGGAGGCAGCTTCTGTCTTCCCTGATTCTCATGGGGCATCTACTTCCTCTGGAGCTGCCATCCAGGCTTGCCCAACCTCTCCTGCCCAGTCTCCTATTCAGGCCTCTCAGTCCGTGCCTGAAATTACCCCTGCATTGGCTGCTATAATTTCTGAGGCCATTCGTCAAGGTATTTCCCAAGGCCTTCAGCAAAAATCTGGCCCACCATCTGTAGCCTCTGTTCGATCCAGTCTGCAAAAACACTCTGCTGTTCTTCCTTCTCAGGATGATGTTGAGCGTATTTCTGAACCGGATGATCCGGATGAATCAGTTAACCAAGATTCACTATCAGAGGGCGAAATCATGCCTGATCAGGACCTTTCAGATGATGATGGCCTAGAACCTGATCAACCGGCATTTATTGGCCTCTTCCGGCCACAGATGTTTCGTTCTCTCCTTCACAAGGCCAAATTGGTGACTGGTCTTGGATTATCAACCTCTTCTTCTGCAGGCGCTGCTGCTGCTTCTTCTGGGGACCCTGCCAATGCCCTGTTTCAGGAACCTTCAGTTCAAAAGGAAATAGTCCCTGCTCCAAAATTATTTTCTGATGTAGTAGTCAGACAATGGTCTCTTCCAGGTTCTGGGCCTGCTCCCAATAGTCTGGACAAACGCTTTTTCAATATGGCTCCTGACCTTTCTCACCTATTGCAGGTTCCCTCAATTGACCCCCCTGTCTTGGCATTGTCTTCTTCATCTCCTCTCACAGGTCCTCCTGAGGAATGCTTGAGACCAGAAGAAAGGAAGGCTGAGCGAACCTTGGTTAAAGGGCACCAGGCCTCGGCGTGGGCGGTGCAGGCTTCGTCCGCAGCTTCCTTTTTCAATAGAGCAATAACCAAGGGCTCCAGGTTCCACGAGCCCCAGAGAGTGGTCTTAACAACCGACGCAAGTCTAATCGGCTGGGGGGCGCACCTCGAGTCTCTTTCAACACGGGGTCTGTGGTCAACGAGCGAGCAAGCGCTTTCCATCAATGTTCTCGAACTACGGGCAGTTTTCCTAGCTCTACGACGGTTCCTGCCCCAAGTACGAGGCCGGGATGTTTTGGTCCTCACGGACAACATCTCGGCCAAGGCTCATGTCAACAAGCTGGGCGGGACCCGCTCGAGGACGCTGATGAAAGAGGCTCTCCGTTTGGGTCTGTGGGCCGAAACTCACCTATCCTCTCTTCGGGCGGACTACATCGCCGGGAAGGACAACACCCAGGCCGACTCTCTCAGTCGCTTCAAGGTGGACCACACAGAATGGAGCATTTCCCCTCACTTGTTCGAACGACTCGTTCATCGGTTCGGCAGTCCTCAGGTAGACCTTTTTGCCTCCAACAGCAACAACCGTCTGCCTCGCTTCTACTCCCGGTTCCCCTCGGAGGGAGCAGAGGCGGTGAATGCCCTTCGAAGCTCTTGGCCTCCAGGTCTTCTCCTTTATGCATTCCCCCCCTTCCCTCTGGTGGCCAGGGTGATACGCAAACTGCTGCACGAACGAGCGGAACTCATACTTCTAGCCCCTCATTGGCCTCGCAGGCCATGGTTTGTGGACCTCGTATCCCTTTCAGTAGCCCCCCCGTGGCAAATTCCGGACGATCTGATCGTGTTGCAGCAGGGCGATCTTCTACACCCGGATCCGCAGGCCTTTCATCTAACCGCCTGGAGGTTGAGCGGCAACGTTTGATCGATGCCAACGTTTCCCCAGCGGCCATTCCCATCATCCTAGCAGCTCGCAGGCCTTCAACTGCTCGTATTTATGATTCCACTTGGAAATCATTCATTCGTTGGTGTGCCAAACATCGTCTGGAACCTTCATCTATCTCTGTGGCTCAAATAATTGATTTTCTGCGACAAGGCTTCGCAGCGGGTCTTTCACCCAACACTCTCCGCCGTCAAGTGGCAGCCTTGTCATCAGTGCTCTCTCTTGTGCCGGGCGCCCCCCTTTCAAAGGATCCCCTCATTCGGGCATTTTTACGGGGTGCCACTAACCTTCGACCTCCGGTGATACACAGATTTCCGACCTGGGACTTGAACAAGGTCCTCAATGCCCTCACGAAACCACCCTTCGAACCCCTTCGAGAGGTCAACCTAAAATTTCTATCCCTTAAGGTATCCTTCCTGGTAGCTATCACTTCGGCCCGAAGGATATCTGAACTAGCTTCGCTGTCGGTTCGCTCTGACCTCTGCATTTTTCACAAGGATAGGGTGGTGCTTCGCTTGGACCCAGCATTCATCCCGAAGGTTAATTCCACCTTTCATCGGTCCCAGGAACTCATCCTACCAAACTTTTGCCCTCGACCTCAACACCATTTGGAGAAAGTCTGGCACACCCTGGATGTGCGCAGAGCTCTGAAGATATACTTATCCCGTACTGCGTCCTTCCGACGGACTGAAGCTCTATTCATCTCGTTCCAGCCATCCAACATGGGTGCTCGGGTTTCAGCCTCCATTGTCGGCCGTTGGTTGAGGGCTTCCATTGCCACAGCGTACGAGTCTCAGTCTCTACCTGTTCCACGACATGTCACTGCGCACTCTACCAGAAGTGCCGCCACTTCAGCAGCTTGGGCCACCCAAGCTCCACTGGAAGAGGTCTGCCGGGCGGCTACGTGGACTTCGGTGACCCCGTTTATCCGGCACTACCGCCTTGATTCCTATGCCTCCGCTGATGCTGCCTTCGGCAGGAGAGTGCTACAACGAGTCCGAATGGATCCCACCCTATAGGACAAGTGCTTTGGTATGTCCCATGCATGACTGCCGTGACAGCCAATAGGAGAATGGGCGTTGTACTTACCTGATACGCCCCTTCTCTGTGCTGCTGTCACGGCAGTCAGCCCCACCCTGGTCGGTACAAAGGGTTTCAGGGGGCGGGTGGCATTTCACCTTTCTCATTTTATCTCTATAGACACGTCAGCCTACTGAATACCTTCGCCTCAAAACTGGAGAGAGGCAGGGAGAGGCGGGACTAAGAAAATTCAGTGGGCTCGGTCCTACCAATCAGCACCGTAGCAACACCCATGCATGACTGCCGTGACAGCAGCACAGAGAAGGGGCGTATCAGGTAAGTACAACGCCCATTCCCAGCCATAACAAACCCCAAAGGGAGCATAAATAATTAGGAAACAGGAGCAAGAGGAAATGCACCCATACAGTAAGTCAGTAATTCACATGGCATCCAGGGTGCAAAGCCTGCACTAGAAATCTCTGGAAAAACAACACAGCAGATATGAAATCCTTCCCTCACCAACTGTGCTGGGGTTCCCAAGAATATTACTAGTTTGCTCACATTTGGTTTCTTTACATTTGGAAGAGTAAATAATTTTGGAGATTAGGATTCAAAGACCCTGATGACTTTTTTTTTCCTCATTCAGAATCATTATTGGTTATAAATGCAGGATGACTCAAGAAGATTGATAAGGAGGTGGATAAGGCAGCATGGGTTGCCTCATGTGGTTGGTATTAAAGAGATATGTTCAATACCTACGAAGAATTGGGGTATTTTGAAATAGAGAGTAGGGTTTTCTGCAGCCTAAACTCTTTTTTTCTTTAAAAAAAAAGGAGGATTGAGCTCCTGAATACCATAATCTACCTTTGACTGGAATGTATGGGCAGAACAAGACTGAATAAAACAGGACTGTTAGTGGTTAAAGTTCTTCTTGATACCTCATGATCTAGTTAAGCACAGAACAACATTGCCTATATGAAAAATTGCTTTGATTGTGGAAATAGTGGGCAGCTTGCTTACACTGGATTTCAATATTAGCTGAGGCTGATGGGAAGTTAGAAATGCTGTAAGTCTACAAGATCTGCATATCTAAATAACAGAAAGCCAGGCTACCTATTTTTTAAGTAAAAAACTAGTGGATTTTCTTTCTTCCTTTCAGAAACTCTCCAGATTTCTGAAATTACTTGTTTGTCATGGGACAAGTTCACACTTGAAAATGGATGTCAGTGTTAGTTCTTTCCCTAAAGTTTGCCACTTTCCTTTAAACTTCAGAGGCGTTTTATTTATTCATTCAATTTGTACAACCTCCCATGTTACCTATATGATTCGGAGTGGCTCACAAAAATTAAGAACAAGAACAATATAAATAAAAACAAACATACAACCCATCTTAAAACTAACATTAAAAACTCAATTCAACATAAACAAACACAGTATTGAGATGCCAAAGGCTCACCACTATTGCGAGACCCTCAAATCTGGTGGGACAGCCATTTTTCAGGCCATAGTTAAACGACCAGAAGGGTAGGGGCCAATAGAGGTTCTATGAGAATGATGTTCCAAAAGGTGGGCACCACACTAGAAAAGGCTCTCTTTTCTAGTGGCATCCAGTGCACTTGGTGAAGCAGAGGTGTAATATGTACTGCTTGAAGAATACTTGTGCTGCCATATTTTTCACCAGCTATAGCCTCCAGAATGCTGTTCAAGGGCAGACCCATGTAGAGCACATTACAGTGATCCATTCATGAGATAACCAGGGCATGAATGACTTAAGTAAGTTTTAAACTTAGTCATAATGAAAACAATTAAGATTTGAATTTATGTAAATAATAGTAATCAACTGGATTGACATGGCAAATATTGAAATAGAATGATTTCACATGAAAATGTAATACAGGTCTCTTGTTATATCTGGTACAAATAATTTTAGAGTAGAAAGAATAGAATAGAATAGAATAGAATAGAATAGAATAGAATAGAATAGAATTCTTTATTGACCAAGTGTGATTGGACACACAAGGAATTTGTCTTTGGTGCACATGCTCTCAGTGTAGATAAAAAGACAAGATACATTCGTCAAGAATCATAAGGTACAACACTTAATGATAGTCATAGGGTACAAATAAGCAATCAAATCATACTAGGAAACAATATCAATATAAATCGTAATGATACAAGCAACAAAGTTACAGTCATGCATAAGTGGGAAGAGATGGGTGATAGGAACGATGAGAAGACTAATAGTAATAGTAATGCATAATAGTAATAATTTTAGAATTTGGGCTTAGCTCTTAGCTCTGACACTGTCTGCTGTGACATTCTTGCCTTCTTTCTTTACATTTTTCTATCCCCTGGTGTTCCTTGATAAGATCAACATGGTGTGATGTTAAGATAATATGGTTATAAGCTCTCTATGCTTACATATAGTAAACCCTCAAATCAGCAGGTAAGAATTTAACAGAGTTCAAATGGTTCAAGAGGGCATGGTTTTTTTGTATAATATATTCCTCTATATATGCATAACGTTCTGCTTCTTATTTGTATCTGTAAATAAAATGTACATTTAATGTGTGTGTAGAATGTGCAAAATACATATGTATATAAAACAATTTGGATTCAATGTATATTTTGTTTTAATAGGCAGGTCACTCTTTTCCCCATTAGTCCATTAAATCAGACACTTCTCTGAAGTAACACAGATTCTGCTGTCAGGTAAATTGTGGAAATAAGAGAAGAATGAGTGGACAACAGATCAAAGCTGAGGGTTAAATCCTCATGCCTTTGTTGATATAACAATGACTAAAATGAGGCCCAGAATGGATGTAAAAGTATAGTTTTTTTCCAATTTCATTGTAACCTTCCAGAAAATAATTTTACCTAAGCCCAATCAGATCATGGGGGACCTGTTAGTCACAGACTTTAGCCTGTGTATTTAACGTGGGATCATCAAAATGTTCTTTCTATGTCACTCGGTAGGTGAAATTAGTTACCTATTACTGGAAGTGGAAAAAAATCAAATGATGGCTAGCTGCAACATTGTTCTGTGCAATAAGGTCTGTCTATGACTAAGCCTTTTCAGTTAACCTTTTCTGTTCTTTCGTATAGAGAATATAACACTTAAGTGAAAACAGCACATTTTTTTTCGGGACAATATAAATCTTGAAATAGCAACTTATTTAATATAATTTCTCTCTAAGTAAACACTATTAGGAGATGCCAGGAAAAAAAATCTAAAATTGTAGTCTTTGTTAATCTGTTAGTCTTTGATGGCCAAAAAAACCAGGAGTTGGTTAGGATGATTTTCTGACCCTATTTTTTTTTCTTTTTAAAAAACAAACAAACAAACAAATTTGGTAGCAATAGCAATAGCACTTAGACTTATAGTTCGCTTCACAATGCTTTACAGCCCTCTCTAAGCAGTTTACAGAGTTATCATACTGCCCCCAAAATCTGGGTCTTCATTTTACCGACCTCGGAAGGATGGAAGATTGAATCAACCTTCAGTTGGTGAGACCTGTACTGCCACACAGCTGGCAGCCGGTGATCAGCAGAAGTAGCCTGCAGTACTGCATTCTAACCACTGTGCCACCGTGGCTTTTAGTCTGAAAAACTATTTCTACATTACTTTTTTTTTTTTGTTTCAAATACGTACTATTCAATGCTCATCAGTTCGTCATAAATCAAGGAAACAGATATCAGCAAGAAAGGTTGAAGACAGAGCACCACTATGATATACAGATAATCCTTGATTTACGAGCACAGTTGAACCCAGAATTTATGATGCTAAGTGAAAAATTTGTTAAGTGAGTTTTGCCCCATTTTATGACTTTCCTTGCAACATTTGTTAAGTGCATCACTGCAGTTGTTAAATTAGTAACCCGGTTGTTAAGTGAATCTGACTTTCCCATTGACTTTGCTTGTCAGAAGGTCACAAAAGATAATCACATGACCCCAGACACTGCAACTGTCATAAATATGAAGCAGTTGTCAAACATCCGAATGTAAATCATGTGACCATGGGGATGCTGCAATGGTCATAAGTGTGAAAAATTGTCATAAGTTACTTTTTTCAGTGTCATTGTAACTTTGAATGGTCACTAAATGAATTATTGTAAGTCGAGGACTATCTGTACACTTTTGGGCTGCTCTCTTACTTTCCACTTTGACTCAGTTTTAATGTCAAATCACTGAAATTAGAGTCAGTTATAACATTCTTATACCACATATTAGCCATCTGTTCCACACCTTTTCAAATTCCAATGCCTGGGACCAATTATGAGTAGTTTCTGCAATTGTTGTTCTCTTATCTTAAGAATTGCTGATTCTTTAAGATACTCATTTGAGTCAGATCTTATATCCAAGTTCAGATGGCCTCTTGCTCAAACATTATTGTCTTTTCCTTAATTAAGCTTGACTATACTGAGGCCAATGGGCCACTGGGCTTCAGAATTTATCCAGTTTCACTGAGCCACACTTACCCAAATGGAATTCATGCTGATGTCTCCAAACCTGATGACTATGATGCCTCCTTACTCTCCATGACATCTCCTTCAACCTCTCCTGATGCTAACATTAAAGATAAAACACCCATTCTCTCTTGGTCTTGAAGATCATTAGTTTTCTGAAACAGTAGAATCAGTGCTCTAGTTAATTCATGATGCTACCACATTATAGTTTTTATTCTAATATTTCTAGTGTTATTGAAGGCAGCAGGAAAATCCTGGGCGAAGATAACTTCTGTGTCCTCTCTTTTCTTTAACCCACTAGTGAAGCATTTCATGAATGATGTAGTGCAGCTTTAGTGTTCCTACTTCTTCACTTCTTCTGATCTGGATCTTCTCCCTTGTTCTCTCAATGTTACAATCTGTCTCTTAAAAATAGACAAAGTCACATATTTCCCATTTTGGCAGTGTGTT
Source organism: Arizona elegans (assembly GCA_022577455.1). Lineage (NCBI taxonomy): Eukaryota > Metazoa > Chordata > Lepidosauria > Squamata > Colubridae > Arizona > Arizona elegans. Next base: position 64,267,784 of record JAKOOJ010000008.1, read on the forward strand.
AAAACCATAGATTAAAAAGCACAAAAGTATTTGTAAATAAAATGTACAAATTTACACGATCACAAGGAAATTTAAGTAGAAGTCAGCCCAAGCAGTTTTCTCAGGTGTTTTTATTTAGCTTGAAAAGCAAGCTTTGAAAAATGTGCAGGTTGCCATCAATAACTTGAGTCAATTAATAAACGGATGCTTACATTTTTCAATTAATTTTAGGTTGAATAAAAATGAGCAAATGGTTTTGCATTATTAACATATTGTGGACTTTATATTTTCCTGAGTTTTTACCTGATTGTCCTATCAGCTCAGAGTAGTATATTCTAGTGATATGAATATATTTCAATTTTGACTTTGATTTAGTAAGGAAGACAGTGAATAGCTAAAATTATAAGTTGTTGGGATACAGATTTGGAATAATTACTGTTTATAGCTACAGAAGAATTTACTTTAAGAGAAATGGTTGTGCTAACTATTTTCAGAGTGTGTTGTTTCCAAAGGTTTGTTCTTCTGTGTCATACACTTTCAGTCCCCATTACTGTCCAAATGCAAACCAATTTTGCATCACCTTGAAAATGTTATTTTACTAAAATGAGGAGCTTTAGCAGTACTTATACAATGTCTGAAGAGATTGTCTGAGAGTTGTTGGCATGCTATTAAAAACATTCCCGCTCATGAAATAATGTCTCATCACAGGTCTCTGATGTTTCTTGCTTGTTTTGTATCTAAAACAACAAAATACAGTATTTTTTTTGTGGCTATGGACTATACTTTTTGTTTAAAAAATATTTTGAGGCTACTCATAATTGGTCCAAGGCCTGAGTTGCTATTGCTAAAAGAACAGAGCTAATTTTTTTCAGCCTATTTTTTTTATATTAGGGCAGTGACGCTAACCTTTTTGCCATCAACTACCTAATGGGAAATTAGAAATGCTGTAAGTCTACAAGATCTGCATATCTAAATAACAGAAAGCCAGGCTACCTATTTTTTCAGTAAGAAACTAGTGGATTTTCTTTCTTCCTTTCAGAAACTCTCCAGATTTCTGAAATTACTTCTTTGTCATTTATTTATTTATTTATTTTGTCGCATTTCTATGCCGCCCAACTCCCAAGGGACTCTGGGCGACTTACAACAAAGAATAAAACAATGCAACAGTATCCCATACAAAAGTTAAAAGAAGACATTAAAACATTAAAATGTTAAAATACATACTCCAATTTGTGGCCAGGTCTCGCAAGATCACTATAACGAGATCAACAGCCCCAGGCCAGCCGGAAGAGCCAGGTCTTCACCGCTTTCCGAAAGGCCAATAGGGTGGGGGTGGTCCGGACTTCAGGAGGTAATTGGTTCCAGAGAGCCGGAGCAGCCACAGAGAAGGCCCTCCCCCGCGGGCCCGCCAGCCGACATTGTTTAGCTGACGGGACCCGGAGGAGATCGACTCTGTGGGATCTTACCGGTCGCTGGGAGCTATGTGGTAGAAAGCGGTCTCGAAGATAGCCTGGTCCTGAGCCATGTTGGGCTTTAAAGGTAATAACCAATACATGGGACAAGTTCACACTTGAAAATGAGTGTCAGTGTTAGTTCTTTCCCTAATGTTTGCCACTTTCCTTTAAACTTCGGAGGTGTTTTATTTATTCATTCAATTTGTACAACCTCCCATGTTACCTATATGATTCGGGGTGGCTCACAGAAATTAAGAACAAGAACAATATAAATAAAAACAAACATACAACCCATCTTAAAACCAACATTAAATACTCAATTCAACATAAACACAGTATTGAGATGCCAAAGGCTCACCACTATTGCCAAACCCTCAAATCTGGTGGGACAGCCATTTTTCAGGCCACAGTTAAAAGACCAGAAGGGTAGGGGCCAATAGAGGTTCTATGAGAATGATGTTCCAAAAGATGGGCACCACACTAGAAAAGGCTCTCTTTTCTAGTGGCATCCAGTGCACTTGGTGAAGCAGAGGTGTAATATGTACTGCTTGAAGAATACTTGTGCTGCCATATTTTTCACCAGCTATAGCTTCCAGAATGCTGTTCAAGGGCAGACCCATGTAGAGCACATTACAGTGATCCATTCATGAGATAACCAGGGCATGAATGACTTAAGTGAGTTTTAAACTTAGTCATAATGAAAACAATTAAGATTTGAATTTATGTAAATAATAGTAATCAACTGGATTGACATGGCAAATATTGAAATAGAATGATTTCACATGAAAATGTAATACAGGTCTCTTGTTATATCTGGTACAAATAATTTTAGAATAGAAATAAAATAGGAATAGAATAGAATAGAATAGAATAGAATAGAATAGAATAGAATAGAATAGAATAGAATAGAATAGAATAGAATTCTATTTTTTCAGTCCTCTGGGTAGTCCTTTTGTGCATATGGACTACTCAGAGGGCTGAAAAAATTATTTTTGACCAGTCCTCGCACTTTTGACCGGTCCTCACATTTTACGTTTTGCACCCTATCTTGTCACCATGGTGAAGAGAAGCAGTTGTAAAATGAGTGACACGGTTGTTAAGAATGCTGCAATGGGCATAAATGTGAGGATGGTCATAAGTGTGAGGACCAGTCAAAAGTGCGAGGACCGGTCAGAAATGACTTTTTTCAGCCCTCTGAGTAGTCCCTATACACATAGCCACGGCCACCCAAATAAGCCACACCCACAGAACTGGTTGTTAAAAAAATTGAATCCCACCACTGGTTAGATTAGTTCAGTTAAATGAAATACCATCAATAGAAATATCCTCAATATGTTCAGTAAATGTCCTCTTGTGGTTTATTAAAAATTGTTTGGAGAAAGCCTGAACACTGTATCCATGATTTTGAAGTAGGTCACAGGCTAAAAGGCGCTTCTCTGAGTCATGGCTAGCTTGTTGAATTACAAAAAGAATCTAAAGCAGGGGTCACCAACCTTTTGGACCTCAGGGATCACTAAATTCATAATTTTAAATCCCACGGACCACTAATATGATTTTTTTAAAAAGATAAATAGTATTTAGTATATAAATATAAAAGTGCAAATAAGTTTTCTGCAGACCACCAAAATTTTCTTACGGACCACCAGTAGTCCACGGACCACCAGTTGGTGACCACTAAACTAAAGCATTATGTTATAATAAAGCTGCAACTGTTATGTGGGGATGTTTGTTTTCACAGGTGGATGGAAGTCTGCCTAGATGAAGAGTTACCACCTACTACTGAACTGGAAGAAGGTTTAAGGAATGGTGTTTACCTTGCCAAATTAGCTAAGTTTTTTGCACCAAAGCTGATCTCTGATAGGAAGATCTATGATGTGGAACAAATACGTTACAAGGTAAAATTTACATACAGGAAGTCCTTGATTTATGACCACAGTTGGGACCAGAATTTCCTTTGTTAAATGAGTCATGCCTCATTTTATGACCTTTTTTGCCAGAGTCGTTAAGTGAGTCATTACACTTGGTAAACAAATCATAAGATTTGAGTACTACATAGAAAAATTTCTAGTAACGTTTGATATTTATACTGTAACATGTACCATAATTAAGATTATAATAAATTCTTTTTATTCCCAGGATTATGTTTGGCACCAAAAGCAATTGTCAGGATTAAAACCCTGTTAACTTTAATATTTTTGCTATTTGTTCCTCTAGAAACATAAAGCTTTAAATTCTTAAAAAGAGCATGCTTAATAGGTTTGTGGAACTGGTGCAATATTTTTATTTTTTCTAACATACTATTCTGCTCCCAAACCGCTCCAAGTTTTATTTTTACTGGTTGGAAATGATGGAGGTTCTTTTTTGTTTCATTTTTGTTATCTTTATTCTCTAATGATTACAATAATTTTTTTAAGGAAAACGTTTTTAATTTAAAAGAAAATTAATTTTAATTTTAAATTAAAAATCTAAGATTGTTTGCTAATCAATGTGTAGTAGCTTGCTTGAGTGGCATGGTTTAATCTGTGTCTCTGGATTATCTGCATAATTTTTACAAAAACATTAAATTATAAAGCCATGGATAATTTCTTTTAAGAATTCCTCTCTAAAACTGGTATTGATCTACTTAATTCAGATTTTGCTTTTTTAAAAAAATAGGGTTAAACTAAAGTTGAAGCAAATTAGAATTTCTGCATAAATAACTTAATTACTATATATCTTTATTATTTTTAGAAATAATGCATGTATATTTTTGTATCTTATTTGAGTATTGAAAATTGAGAGATCAGGGAAACAGAAAAATCTTAACCTTTTAATTTGCTAACCACTCTAAAATATTGGTTTTGTTTTGGTTAAGGAAAACCTTCAAGGAATCTTTGAACAGTTTGCTTGACTCATAGAATGCAATAAACAAAAAACAAAAAATACCCATGGCATCTAAGTGAGTGAGTGTGTATGTGTGTGTGTGTGTGTGTGTGTTGTGTTTATGTAGAATGCAGGCAGTCCTCGTTTAATGATTGCATTGTTTAGTGACCATTCAATTACAATAGTGATTAAAAACGTAACTGTATGACCAGTCCTTGCTTTTACACCCTTTGGTGATCTGTAAAGCAAATGAAAGCTGAAGTAAGATTTTAAGTGTAGTCAGTGGTTTCATTTAGAGACCTCTTTGTTTAATAACCAAATAGACAGTCCCAATTGTGATTGCTAAACAAGAACTACCTGCAAAGTATAGCTCAGAGTTATTTGTTGACAAGAAAGCATGTCAAGTAATAGTTTTATATTTTAAGCTTCTTTTTTTAAAAAAAATCTTGTTTAAATGCAATTTAAATTTCATGTACAAGATATAGGCATTTAAAAAAAATTGTGTGCTCATTGAAAATAAGTAAACCTTTTTGTTTCTGTCTCTTTTTTTCTTTCTTGCATTAGCGTTCAGGTCTACATTTCCGACATACTGATAATACAGTACAGTGGTTACGGGCAATGGAATCCATTGGCCTCCCAAAGGTAAGCATTTGAAAACTAAATACTGTGTAGCCTGGTAAAGTACTTGTTAAAATAAGGAAGTATATTTAAAATAGGATAGATATTTGCTTTGTATTAAATATGACCATTGATTCATTTCTAATCTAGACTTAATAGCTAGAAGTCTTGTGAAGCTGTATGTAAATGTGCTAAGGATTGAACTCATTTTGCAGATGAAACATTCCCATTCCAGTTAAGTATAGTTTTCCCCTAAGGAGTAACTGAATAACCAACATGAAAGAAGGACTCGGTGAAAAAGTTAAAATGGTTGTACTAACAAATCACTACCTATTTTGTCCAGTACTTTTATAACCTGGAAAAAAACCCCTAGAAACGTTCATCTCTTATGCTTAATTGCAAAAGCAAATGTACTATAGACTATAAAAATGTTGTCATTTTTTGAAGAAAAAAAATATTCACCAAGCGATTACTATTTATTTTATATGACATAAAATTCTACTTAGAATTCTAGTTGGACTTAGAACAAACTCTTAGCCATGTCTGACTCCCATGATTAATTCCCTCATTAACTGTTGGTACAATTGCTTGCAATCCATTTTTATATGAGATACAAATACTAGCCATTTAAATTTGGCTAGGACATGTTTAATATAGATGCCAATTTTACATTCTGAAATATTAGAACAAAGACAAAATGATATTTTGAGCCATGCTATAACTATAATCTTGTATGCATGAATTCCTCCAAGAAAGTTCTAAGAAACTATTGCTGAGCACATTGTAAGCCGCCCTGAGTCTTCGGAGAAGGGCGGCATATAAATCAAATTAAAAAAAAACAAAACAATTTTTATTTCAGAACTATTCAAACAAAATGAAATGTCATTAAATACATAAACTATATTATATCTAGTCATATTTTGTTAAATATATGACAGAGGTTAAATTTATATATATTACTAAGCCAATGGCCCAGTGTACATATCTTGCTAAAGAGAAGAAAATAATCTGTGTGTACTTTAGTGTGAGAACTAAAGCCAATATCAGTGTATGTTGACTTGTTAACATTCCATATTTTTCAGGTTTTTTTGAAAGAGTTGTGGATGGCATTTTGATTTGAAAAAGTAGGCAGAAGTTATTCATCTAGGCCCAGAACCTATTACTGTCATATTTATGTGTGGAATTTTGTGATACTTCTTTGAGTGCAATGGTTAATGAAATTAATAGTGATATATTATTCAGATTTATCATTAACTTCATTTAAGACGGTTATCTATAGAACAGATACTTTACATTATTAAATACAAATATATATAATACCATATAATATAATAGATTATATGAATTATCACACACAACATAAAGTACAAATATAATGAACTGGATCCTAGAAAATTCAGACTGGAGATTAGTCCTTCATTTTATTTCTGAGTAGTAGTGTATTTGAAAAAGTGTCAAATTATACATTGACACCAATTCTCCAGTGAGTAAGAATTTGTTTCCTTTATCAAAATGTACCATTGATCCTCTGCTTTAACACATTAGTAGATAAAATCTGAGTAATATCAAATATTTGTTAAGTGAAGTGATGCTTGATAATTTGCCTTTTTCATCTTTAGATTTTCTACCCGGAGACCACAGATGTTTATGATAGAAAAAACATACCTAGAATGATATATTGCATTCATGCATTAAGGTAAAATAGATCTATACTAAATTTCTAAGATTTTTTTCATTTCCTCCGTTTAAAAAATTTGCAGCAAAACCTAATTACTTCATAGTTATGAACCAAATTAGTCAGTTTAACTCAGTTAAACTGTTAAGGATAAAGTTCAGTTCATATTCAATTCTGTAGTAGTGCTTCATAATATTAATTTCAAAAAATAAAAATGGGATCAGTTTGAGAATGAAAAGAAACCAACTTCCCCCTCTCTCTACTGTATATAGTTAAACTGTGTTTTAATTATGGAAACCTGTAAAACGGGCTGTTCTGATCTTTGATTACTTATTCACTAATGTCCTATTTCAAGGTTATGCTATTATGTACATAATAAGGCTTAGCAGCATGCTCAGGGAATTTTCTTAAAAATTTGGATGTCATAAATGGAATCCTATTGTTTCTATAGAATTTACTATAATTCAGAAAATATTATGTAAGTACTATGCACAAAAATATATATTCTGCATTCATACTCGAATTAGTATGGGACAAGTATTCATTTAAACATGTTCAGGAAACTACACCTAGTGTTCACTGACTGCAGTTGAGACCAGCAACTCAATCACTAGACAACATGATTCTAAAGTAGAACATTACATGACTGTGTCCGACTTACAATATCAGTTTATCAATTCCAGCTATGATCATTAAGCAAATTGCCATTGTTTGTTAAGCATGACATCACATGAACACTATTTGTGACTTTCTGCCAACTTCCCCACTAACTTGGTTTGTCATAAACTATCTGCAAAGATTGCAAATGGTGATCACATGAGGACGTAGCAATTGGCCTAAATGTGTACCAGTTGCCAAGCATCCAAATCGCAATCATGTAATTTTGGAAACATTACACAGGCCATAACTTTTTAGTGCCATAAAAACTTTGGTCAGTAAGTTCAGAAAGCTGTACCTGAGAGTGGCAGATTGCATATTATTGATTTTCATATATGTAACACAGTGGTGAAAACTAAAATTTGTTACTACCGGTTCTGTGGGCGTGGCTTGGGGGGTGGGGTAATGTGATGGTGGGCGTGGCCAATTTTTTTTAAACTTTTAAAAGCATTTTTTCTACAACCTCTTCAGTGAAGAAGTTGTAAAAAAAAATGCTTTCAAAAGGCTCTGACAATAAAGGGTTTTTTTTCTTTTAAATCCCTCTTGACGATCCAAGCTGAGTTTTTTAAAAAGCCTCTGCCGATCAGGCAACTCAGCTTGGATCATCAGAGGCATTTAAAAGAAAAAAGGGGTTTTTTTCTTTTAAAAGCCTTTGACGATCCCAGCTGAGCTGCACGATCATCAGAGGCTTTTTTTTACTCTTAAAAGCATTTTTTCGGCCGAAGAGGTTGTATAAAAAATGCTTTTAAAAGTAAAAAAAAAAAAGCCTCTGATGATTGTGCGGCTCAGCTGGGCATGGGGGGGAGGGATTTTTGGTACCGGTTCTCCGAACCACCCGCCTCCATCGCTACCGGATTGGGCGATCTGGTCCAAACCGGGAGCATTTCACCCCTGATGTAACACAATGCCTATATGAAAACAAAGTGCATTTCTCCTCGTGACAGCATGTAGTGTTTTGGTTTCGATATCTGCATCCTATCCAAGCTTCCATCTGAGCATGGAAGAGCAATAAATCTTAAGTTCTTATCTAGACAGATATTATTTAGTGTAGTCAATCTCTTTCTGGCATTTTAAAGAAGATTTTTGAGTCAAGTCATCATTTTTGCCATCTTTAAATAGAATAGAGAAAATTTTGGACAGATGACTGGGCACCACCTTTATGAATAATTCTAGGAGAAGGAAAATTACTGAGCATAGATTGATGTGAGACAAACTGTATGGGCATGTCATATATCTTATTGGGCCAAATTTCATTGGTTTTTAGTGGCTGAAACATGTTTTGGATCTTTAAATTTGTATGTTTGTTTTCTTGTTAAATCATGTCCTTAATATAACTATGCAAACCTGGTTGCTGAGCTTGTTTAAATATGTTTGTAAATTTGATTTTTCTTTACAAAGTAAACATGTTAGACTCTAAATATTAACCATTTTTAGCATTAAACAATTAGTTCATAACAAAATGATGCTAAATTCCACTCTAGTGATATCATAATCCATGGTCACAAATTCTATAGAATGTTGAATACTGGGAGGCTTTCAGATATTTATATCTGAAAGATGTACTAAAGATGCCTTAAGTGATTTCCAGACTTATAAAAACATAGATATGGAGCTCTTCACATGTCAGCTTTCCCAGGTAGACCAGACAGTTCCTTTACAGGCCTGAGAACCTAGGAAAGGTCCCTTCTGATCTTTCTTTGTCCCTGAGACAGCTGATGCTGTGTCCTCTGTTACCTGACCATTCCTTCAGCTGTGTTACTTTGTCTGTTTCTCAAGGTCGTTCCCACATTCTATTACATCACATTTAGCTATACATAATTTCAAGGAAAACTATTTTTCTGTGTGTTTTAACTCTATCCTTTCCTCCAAGACAATGTCCTATTAATTGGATATTATTTAGAATACATCAGTTCTGAATCATCAGATGTATGATGGAATAATTTAATGTCTTGCTGCATTCTAAACTCTTCTATTAGGAAATTCAAACATTTAATTTTAAAGGAACCTAGTATCGGGTACTATATTTTGGTGATTTGTTTATTGTCTTATGCATTCATATGTATTGTTAACTTGAATGTGAAAATTACCTTCTTTGAAAATTGTGTTTTAGCTGGTATAAAAACTGTTTGGAATTTTAAACGATTCCAATTATCATTTGTTATTTTGATTTTGGGAGATGGCCACCCACAATAGAAATTCCACAGAAAAGTGCTTTTGTCTCCCCAACCTTTCCGCTGCAGAATTGTTTAGTTGTAGAAAGTACACAGCAACAAAACTATATGTGGTGGTTCCACTGCTAACACAAAGCCAATACTGTATCTTGAGTCGAAGAATCAACACTTCAGGATTTGCTTGATTTCTTCAGTGTTTTATATTCCAGGTTCTGGACTGGTAACACTAATTAAACGGGGAAAATCTGAAATCATTAATCGAAAAGCTTATTCCTGAGTAAGGGGATTTCCTATTGTGCACCATCCAGAAGAGTGTCATAGAATAAACATGTGCTCATGTAGAACTCCTTCTCCTGAGGGAAATAGATACACTTCAGAACTCAGGAGGCCAAGAATGTGAGGGTAGAAAACTCAGGAGTCCTCAGAGAGGACTGGTATATGCGTTGGTTAGAGATATCCTCACCTCCTCCCTGCTGTACTGTCAGTAAAGTGGTGTGTGTGTGTCTGTGGGTGTGTGGTGTGGATGTGGGTGTGAATAAAAGCACTGCATCTTCCAAATCTCTTTCCCTTGCCTACTAGAGCATATGTAAAGCATATGTGAATGCGGAATAATCCTACTCTTTTGAGGAATGACTTTATATTGAGATTTGAACATCAGATGCAACAAGTTACATCATCACAATGTCTAACAATAACAATATTATAAAACCCAAGCATTAGTAATGTTCTTTCTGTTTCAATAATCTGCATATATTTTATAGTTAAAAACAACTTCAAAATCTGAATAATTTCTAATATATAATTGTGCCACATTGTTGACTTGCAGCTTTGTTTAATATGAATTATTTCTAAGGCTTCAAAATACTTGTTTTAAAAGACAGTTCATACTAGCAGTATGTTAGCAGTGTGTGACTGTTAACATTCCCAACACCATTACAAATGCTGAAAATAGCAATTAATTATCAATAAAAATGAGAAAGGAATATATTACATAAATACACTTTTATTTTATTAATAAAATAAATATTATTTCTAAAAGTGTGCTAAGGTGAATGTTTCTTATTGATAAAAATAAAATTCCATTGCCCTCTAGTGGTCCACAATACTTTCTCCTCAATTTTCCTTTTCTTTCTAGCTATTCAATATTATGCTATCCCCATAATCATAGCAGTTGTTAAAATGTCAAAATTGAATGTATTAATGGCTAATTAAGGAACTCTATTGTGCCAATTAAAATAATTTCCGAACACTAGAAAGATATGGAATTATTCATTGGTATTTTATTAATAGCCATTGGTTCTAAACATAATACAAAGCTGCTTTAAAAATTGAGATCACAAGTAGAAAATAGTTTGGATAATTACAACATGACAAATTTAGGTTCACATTTAACTTATCTATTAAATATTAAATACTTATTCTTTGAACTCCTTCCTAGAAAATTCTAAATTACTGCAAAACTAATTTTCCTAATATTTCCTGTTTTCAGAAACAGCTGTTTTCTGTTCATGTTTGTTCCCTGTGTTCTAACATCTTGGCAAATCCTCAATTTCATTTACTTACAATTAGTATATAACTTCATGTTTGCCATCTCTTTGTTTTTATTCAGGTTCAACTTTTAAAATGATAAGCGTCTCCAAATTTTTTTTTTAATCCTTTTATATCTAAAATATGCCTTGGCCACTTTTGAACCACTTTGACCCACTCTTTTATAGCAATTTTGATAGTCCCTTGTGTAATCTTAATAAATTTCCCAAATCCTTAACAGTTGTTAACTTCACATGGCAGGAAGACATGAATAAAGATGTGAATTTGTTCAGCTGTTGTCCAGATGGTTCCACTATAAACATTTTGGAATAGTAATTATGTAGATTTTTAAGTACCCTGAAATGAAATAGGTTTCCTTGGCGTAATTTCAATAGTTTTAAGTTTGTTGCAGATTCTCCAGAGCATTGAAGAACATAGATGGTCACAGATTTATGTATGTGAGAGAAATATTACTTTCACTACTTTCACTGTTGAGGCAATATTTTATATATATTATTTTGAACTGTCTTAAAGAAAGGAGATGCAGAAGTCTTGCAAATCTAATTTAAAAGTGTTTTGAAAGGAATATAGTCGTAATTATTTTAAGAAAGGAACCATTTCTAACAAAACATGCAGGATTGTATAAAGGTCAACGCAGGCATTGTAATGGGCAATACTCAACTTTAATTAATCATTCCTATTGTATTTATGCAATTCATTTACTTTTTCTTTCTCTCCCTCAGTTTATATTTGTTTAAACTAGGAATAGCTCCACAAATCCAGGATTTGCTTGGAAAAGTAGACTTTACAGGTACTTTTTATCTTTGTAACTTTTTTTGTATTGAGAAAACTTTATTTTTTTGAAGCTTCTACTAATTCCTTAATTGGTTAATAGTTCCATTCACTTGCATTCATTCTTTGTGTTTTTGTGCTGAAGTGGGTGTAAAGTAGCTATGTAAAAAATGTGCTGTATTTTTACAAAGAGCTGCTCGGTAACAAACACTACAGCTATGTGTGCTACAGTATTTCTCATATAGAAAAAGGAGATAAGAATTAGAGAAATAACATTTGTCCCATTTGTGTTATTGTTATTCTTGATTTTGTCACTTAGTAACCTGGACAGTTTTTTTTTCTTGTATTATAATCTTTTTTCCCCTTCCTTTCTTTTTCCTTCTTCTTGTCACCAATAATTAGAGGAAGAAATAAGTAACATGCGGAAGGAACTGGAAAAATATGGTATACAGATGCCATCATTTAGTAAAATTGGAGGCATCTTGGCCAATGAGCTTTCAGTGGATGAAGCTGCATGTAAGTTCCCCAAAATTTTAGGAAATGCTATTCTAACCTGTTTCCTAATGTTCCTTAAAGCTGCATTAACTTTAAATATGAGGTGACAATCAAATTTACCGAGTACCTATAGTAGCTAGAACAAGGGCATGAAGTACTTGTTTTTGCAACTGCGTATTTTAGTGTGTTTTGAACATTTTAAAGATTTACATATTTTAAAATACAGGTAGTCCTCAACTTATGACCACAATTAAGCCCCAAATTTATGTTGTTAAGTGAGAAATTTGTTAAATAAGTTTTGCCTATTTTATGACTTTTCTTGCCACATTTGTTAAGTAAATCACTGCAGTTTTTATATTGGCAACACGGTTGTTATGTGAATCTAGTTTCCTCATTGACTTTGCTTGTCAGAAGGTCACAAAAGGGATCACATGACTCCATGACTGCAACTGTCATAAATGTGAGTCAGTTATCAGTCATCTGAATGTAAATCACATGACCGTGGGGATGCTACAACAGTCATAAGTGAAAAATAGTCATAAGTCACTTTTTTCAGTGCCATTGAAACTTTGAAGCAGGGGTGAAATGCTCCCGGTTCAGACCGGATCGTTCGATCCAGTAGAGATGGAGGCGGGTGGTTCAGAGAACTGGTAGCAAAAATCCCTGCCCCCCCATACCCAGCTGAGCCGCACAATCATCAGAAGCTTTTTTTTTTTACTTTTAAAAGCATTTTTCTACAACCTCTTTGGCTGAAAAAATGCTTTTAAAAGTTAAAAAAAAAAAAAAGCCTGTGATGATCGTGCAGCTCAGCTGGGATCCTCAAAGGTTTTTAAAAGCATTTTTTCTACAACTTCTTCAGAGGTTGTAAAAAAAATGCTTTTAAAAGCCTCTGAGGATCCCAGCTGAGTTACCTGATCGGCAGAGGCTTTTTTTCTTTTAAATGCCTCTGACGAGCCAAGCTGAGTTGCCTGATCGGCAGAGGTGTTTTTAAAAAGCCTCTGACAATCCTCTGATGTCCAGGCAACTCACTTGGATCGTCAGAGGCATTTAAAAGAAAAAAAAGCCTCTGCCGACCAGGCAACTCAGCTGGGATTGTCAGAGCCTTTTGAAAGCATTTTTTTACAACCTCTTCGCCGAGGTAGAAAAAATGGTTTTAAAAGTAAAAAAATAAATCAAAACGCCCACCCAGTCACATTACCCCACCACCACCAAGCCACGCCCACATCAAAAATTAGACAGGTATCTAAAATCATAACATAGCATTCAAAAGAGTTAAACTTAAAAATATAATTACCAAGGGAAAAAATAATAATCTCATCTAATTGTTTTCTAATGATCTCTTGGGATAGTCTTTCCATTGGTTTAGCTATGTATGTTCGTAGCCTGAAAACAGGAAAGGAACAAGGATATTTGAATGAAATATCATTCAAATATCCACACCTTGGATATTCTGGTGAAGCATTTTTATTAGGTCAGGGGTCCTCAACTTCCAGGCTGTGGGCCATTACTGGGCCATGAGCCGTTCGGTACACACATCCCCACCTGCATGAGCAGTGAGCAACCACGTGTGCACATGCTTCATTTATGCAAGAATCGGGCACACATGTCCACCACTCCCACAAATGGAGCTGCACATGCGCTTGCCAGCCGCTCACAGAGAACATCATCCCCTTCCCCCCGCTGGTCTGCAAAGCCGGAAAGGTTGGAGAACTCTGATTTAGGCTCTTCTGATGTTAATTTTTGTGAGCATGTCTTTGCATACTCTCTCTTTGCTTGCTTTCTGTTTTGTATGAAACCATACTGGTTAAATAGAAATTGTGCAGAAACCGAATTTTAAAAGTATGATAGCTAATAACAAAGATTTTGGAAATTTTAATTCACTGAGGCTTTTATCTTTAAATATTGAATTATTATTCTGGTTTATTATTCTTTTTTAGTGCATGCTGCAGTTATTGCAATTAATGAAGCTATCGAAAAAGGAATTGCAGATCAGACCATCAAAACATTGCAAAATCCTAATGCCATGTTAGTAAATGTAGATGATAATTTTGCCCATGAATATCAGAAGGAGCTTTCTGGAGCAAAAAAGAAAAAAGAAGAGAATGCAAGACTTAAGGTGAAGAAATAAATTATTTATTATTAATTGTATGATGTGAAAATGAGTTGTGACAGAATACCAGTTTTAATTTATTTATGGCTGTCTTAAATATGCAAGATTCAAAAACTTAAAATGTCAAATTTGTCAATGCTAGTAAATATTTTTTTGCATATAAAACAAGTTTGTTTAATCACCCAAAAGATCAATCATCACATATTAATATATAAATAAATAAGGAAAAATGCCTCTACAAAAATACATTTAAAACCAATCAAAATGAAAAATATAAATTAATTTAAATTTAAATCAGCATTTCCAAAATTAGGAAGCAGACCTGCTGACAGGTACATTCCTGGGGTGAGGTGAGATGGGAAGAAATAATGGCCTGGCCTCAAAAAGTGATTGGAAGGAGAAAAGTGTCAGCTAATTTGGGTTGGTTCCTTTTTTCCTCTCTAGGAACACATATGTAGCTTGAATGCAAACAGGTGGGAGGGGAAAATTTCTTAGATAGATGTTTTATGTCTTTCTTATTTACATGACTATAAAAGAGGGAGGAGGGGAATCAGAATCTTATAAGTTTTTATTATTGTAGCCAATCTAAATAAAAGTGCAATACAGAAGGTCTAATTTTGGTTACCTATTAAGATGAGATTAAATAACAAACTTTATTTTTCCAGACTTAGAATCTTTACAGAATATTAAAAAAGGGAGGCCCACTTACCATTTTTACTATGCCAAAAGTGTAATATGGATTAAGAATTACAATATAGACAATTCAATTTATATTTGTTTGGTTCATTATAGAAAATTTAATATATTAGAATGCTATTACAAAGATAATATTAGTTTAAAGACCTGAATATATCTTTAGATTATATAATATTTTTGGAATTTATCACTAATCACTCTGTAAAGAATTACATTATTCTGCATGGGGAAGGAGTAGCAAAGAAAATAATTATTCATGCAGGAAAGATTGTTACCTTAGATTTACGGTATTTTTTAAAATTATGTTTAAAACTTTCTGTTTATAAAGTGACTATTGATATAGTTAAAAGACTCAGGAATATTGTGACTTGTGTTTGAGAAGTAATTATTTCTTTCTAAATTCAGTCGAAAGATACCTTTTGTGTGTTACATGCTTTTGTATGTGGATTTTCCTCCCGTATGTGTGCACAACCTCCTTTTTAAAATCAGGAATAGCTCTACCCTTCTTTCTATAATGGTAATTGTTGCTTCTAGAGTGACTCGATTTTGGAAGAGGAAAGAGATGTATATGAAGAATTGCTTACGCAAGCTGAAATCCAGGGAAACATCAATAAGGTCAACCGTGAGTATTCTTCCCACTTATGAAAACATTGATTCCTGACATATCCACTCTTAATATTAATGGAAAGTACCAGTGTGTGTTATTTTCTCACAGTTCATTGAACTCTAAAACTGGCATAGATTATAATTTCATCAGTAATGTGTCATTCTTTCAGAGATAAACTTTGCTGTTTTACTATTACTAATCTTGGATAAGGACATTCTTCTTTGCCCTTTTGCATTCTCAGTAACAATAGAAACACTCTGATTCTAGTTGCTTTACCTCTAATTCTCTCCTCTTCTGCCAGCTGCAAAGTTCTGTAAATTTTGACCCCTCTTACATGTTGCATTTTAGTGTTGGATTTAAGAAGTGTCTATTCTGAAGTGTCCTTGCATGCTTGTCCAGAAGGATTTGATGCAAGTTCTCTTAAACAACTGCATGTATCAAAGGGCTAAAAGAGAAAAAAAAATATTTATAATATTTTGCTTTCTGTAAGCATTGTTTTCCTTTCAGTTCACATAGCTTTAGCCCAAGTGAATGAGGCTATTGACATGCAAGATGAAGTGGCACTAATGGCAGGCTTGAACAACCCGGCTCTGAGCCTGCTTGAAGTTCTGCTGCAAAATTCCTCCTGGTACCTAGCACGGTTATTTGATACTAAAGAGCAGAGAACACAGGTAACTGATTATAACGTGCTAGAGTGACACCGAAATCGCTTAACTTTAAAGTGTGATTTCAATCTTGATACTTTGGCCTTCTTACAAATAGAAGAGAGAGGCCTTCAAAATACTTCATATATAATATTGCATAATTTACTCTTAATTTAACTTGGAAACATAATATTTTCTAAGGTTGGATATAAACAGGAAAAAAAACTAAGTTGAAAAATGTTGACACTGTCTGTTCTAAGAAATATTTCTGACTATTTGCTTTATGAAAGGACACTATATTTTTTGTAACAGCCTACTATTGATGTCCCTAAAACTGATATCCACCTAGTAGTTTTGAATATTATGGTATTGATTACTTATTTGCCTTTTAATTAAAATACAGTAAGAAATGTTTTCCCCCTAATCTGTTAGATAGCAGGGGTTCCAATTATCCTCGACAAAAATGAGATACAGAATGAAGTTAGTGTTGCCAATGAGGAATCACACTCTCACAAATTTAGTGAGTAACTTGTTAATTTTCACTTATAACTTCACCTCATGGTAAATTTTAAGATTCAGCAGTTCTAACGATAAAATATGAGTCCAGTTATATTTTATCTAAGCTAGTTCCATGGTGCTTTTTGTCATTTTTGCTTTGTTGTCACATTGTTTTTTTGGTTCAGTAGCTTCCCCCCCACCCCACCCCCGCACCCCCAACTATTGTGTTTTTAATCCAGTTCAATTACTGGGTTAATTACACTTTCCTGCATAACAGATAGAATTTACTTACTCCGTCCCAGTTACTTTGTATTATTAAGTTGGTGTTGCAACAAATAGAACTTTGGAAAGTATGGCATGCTTCTATAATATATTACTTGAAAGTGAATATGTGTAATTTATTGTTGAAGTTAGTTCTTTTTCTTTGAACACTATGTTTAAGAGGGTTCTAAATTTGCAGTTGCCTTTCTGTCAGTTGCTCTTTGCTTCTTGAGATATTAGAGCTTTTCTTCTAGATGTTGATTTGAGCTCACTTTTCATTTCATGCTTTCTTTGGTTTAACTTACGAGCAATTTATTCTCCATAATATTTGAATTGAATTCATGAATATAATCATTTTTGGTTGTTATATATGCATCAGTTGACTTATCGATCCGAATTTTTTTAGAGATAGAGTTTTTATTAGCATATCCATATTTTGTTCCATTATTTGAAACACTAAATGAAAATATTAGTTATATAAAGGAAACCATTAGTTTTATTAAATGTTGTTCTTCAGTCTAGGCAGGGATTATTAGTTTACATGTAGGTTATCCAGTATGGCCTTATATATTTTGAGTAGTCAAAGCACATGTGCAGGGGTTCCTGTATGATATAATTTCCCATTTACTTCAGCATCTATCTCATGTCTGTGAACATATCAGAAAATTACCGTAGTTGTATTCACTGATTTTAGTATAATATGTGAAGCATAGAGTTTTAAAAACTGCTGTGTTATTTGGAAGAGAAAACAAATTTCTGCCCTTTATAGTAAGTCAGCTCTTGCATACAAATTAATATTGAGTTGGCCACTTTTCTTATTTCCTTAATATTTGATTATCTTAAATTTAAAAAGAGGCATTAGATTATATTTTTTACATTTAAAATAATCAGAGGTCAAGGAAATAAAATTATTTTAATTAAATTATTTGATAAAAACCTTTCTAATTAAATTGTCAAAATAAAGTATAAGCTTGCAGGGTTTTGAGCACCTTTTGTTTGGAATATTTTGTTAGATCCCCCCCCCCCCCCCTTTTGTTAGTTTTCAGCAGATTTCTGTGACATAAGAGCACCAGTGTGCCTACCGTCCCTGTCCTAATGTTTCCTCTATTTGTATCTATTTTATGTATTCAGTTCATGCTTACACTTATATATATTACCTAATATGTTCTTGACAAATAAATAAAATAAATAAATAAATAGCTTCACCAAAAAAAAAAAAAAAGTCTTAACAATTTTCTTCTTTTATATCATTAGAAATACCAGAAATACAATCTGGTATGCAATGGGACAGGGTTAACTGGGTTTTTGGATATTTCTCTTTTTTGACACTAGAACTTACTGCAGTTGACAATATTAACATTGCAATTCGTAACTGTGACTCAAACATGACAATTGCTGCTTTAATGAAACCTGAAGCCCAGTTACCTGAAGTTTATCCTTCTGCTGCCTCTGTCTATCAGACTGAACTCTTCAATCTTCAGCAACAGAATGCTATGGTAAGATGGAAGCTATTTGAATGTGTCCCCAAAGCCAACTAATTGGAAAATAGTTATACTAAAATATCTATAATTTCTTCTATGACTTTTAAACATGCACTTTCTGTAAAGACTTTTATTAATTCTTGGTTGTCAATGTGTTTGCACAAATATTGTAGAAGTAAGATAGATAAGAAAAAATACTAGATTTTTAAAATGTGTAGGTTTGTTTCTAAAGTCATATATAGTCCTAACTTAATAATTCTGTTCTTGAACTAGGCTTTATCTCCCAAATTTTGATCAAAATAAGCTGGCTAATTTTGCTGCTAGTTTTAACATACCAAAATTTTCCTTAGTTTAGGATGGACTTAGCATCCCTGATACAGTGGTGGGTTTCAACATTTTTTACTTCCGGTTCTGTGGGTGTGGCTTAGTGGGCATGGCTTGGTGAGCATGGCAGGGGAAGGATACTGTAAAATCTCCATTCCTACCCCACTCCAGGAGAAGTTTACTGCAAAATCCCCTTTCCTCCCGATCAGCTGGGACTTGGGAGGCAGAGAATACATGTGGGTGGGGCAGTCAGAATTTTTACTACCTGTTCTCCGAACTACTCAAAATTTCTGCTACCGGTTCTCCAGAACTGGTCAGAACCTGCTGAAACCCACCTCTGCCCTGATAGTTTAGTCCTTGGTCATCCTGACCTACCTCAAGGAATCCTTTCTTTGCTATTAATAGTTGGTTACCAATTTTACAACTAAAATACTAGTTGTAAAACTAGTTATTTTACAACTAAAATAAGGTTTCTTGTTGCAGAGACTTTGTCAGGCCTCTTTTTACTTCAGATTTTGCTCCTTGAGTTTATTTATCCGTGGGTTGTTCTATATTTGAACAATTTAGCTATTGTGGCTGGGAGGCAATATGTGCTTTCAAAGCGGTTATTGCAATAGGATTGATTTTCCTAATTTTCTTGTCAGAATTAGAACAGAGAAGGAAAAAAGGAAAAAGGGTTTAAAAAATGATGATATGAAGTGTTGAAGAAAAGACAGCATGGAGAGAAGCAAAGAGAGTAAAATGCCTATAAAAGCATTTGCTTGTTCATTCCTGTATTGTTAATAAAATCACAAATGAAATAACATTAAAATTAATATATATATGTAATTCAGAGAAATATACAAATTAATAATTATTGTATTTTCAGATAGTTAAGGTTGCGCTTTCTTAATTTTTTTTCAAGAATATTAATCTTGAGTAAGCAAAACCTGTCATCTACTGTGTCCTGTGAATGAAAATAATTCTCAAATGTCTCTTGAGGCAATATTTTAGGTCAGTTAAAATGTTTGCATTTCTAAGAGGAAATTTGAAAGCTTACACATTATTTTGTAAAAATGCAGTTGGCTTAATAGATGTATTACTTCAATATTAGCATTGGCTT
The DNA here is from genome assembly GCA_022577455.1 of Arizona elegans. NCBI lineage: Eukaryota > Metazoa > Chordata > Lepidosauria > Squamata > Colubridae > Arizona > Arizona elegans. The sequence goes on from JAKOOJ010000008.1 coordinate 64,287,737, forward strand.
TTTCAGGGTTAAACCATAACTCATTTTTTACATATTTGAAAGCTTTATTTTTCTTACTGATCTGAATATATTTCTTCAGAAATACTTAGCTCATGATGAACTGTCTATTGCTGTTGAAATGCTCTCAGCTGTCGTGCTGTTAAATCAGGCTTTGGAAAGTAAGAACATAGAGGCAATAAAAGTACACCTCAACAACTCATCCATTGGCTTTAACAATATGGAAGAAGAGAACTTGCAACGGTAAAAACATTACATTTCTGTATTTCTGTGAATTATTTACCACTTACATTTTAAGAAAAATTATATAATTATACAAATTCTATAATTTAATGGTGCTTTACTGTGTGGAATTGTTCATTAAACTATGATAATCGTTTAGCTAATCTAACTTTAGGGTACAGTACAAGCAAATTTTTAATTGTTTCTTCACAGTTACGCTGACACCTTGCTGTCCATTAAATTAGAGGCTTTGTCTCAAGGACAACAGTATTTAAGCTGGAATGATATCCAGAACTGTATTGACATGGTTAATACACAAATACAAGAAGAAAATGATAGTAAGTATTCTGCTCATTTAACTCTTTGTTCATACATTTTAATAAAATACGGATCAGTATATAATATATGTTAAATAGCATTAATTTATTTACAGTACTCAGTTCATTTTTTTAAAAAAATATCCAGAATTGTGAGGTTGCAAACCATAACAAAAACTGGTCAACCAGAAACTACATGTTAAATGTTTTGTGTGTGTTGGCTGAAAAAAACCCTCTCCCTTTATTTATTGAAGCCACGCCCACAGAACCAGTGGCTAAAATTTTTAGATTTCATCACTGCCCCAAATCAATTTGAAAAACAGTTTGGAGAGAATTCAATTACAGTGGCAAACTGTTGAATTTCAACAGATTTCAACAGATCTCTTTATATATCTGTAAAAACAGAAGCCTTGAGCATCCTTGTTCCAAAAATAGCATAAAGTTAGTATATTGAAGACAGCCATGCAAGTGTTAATCTAGCTTTTATTATTAGAATCAAGCAGATAATTTATATTCAAGCACACTCATTTATATTCCCATATTGCTTTCCAATTAAAATTGCTTAAGACTACTAAGTAATTTTGACATGCTTCTTTCAACCAGTCGCTCTTAAATAAAAGTATATTTTTGTGTATTTTAAAAATGTAATAATTAAAAGCTGAATAATAAATTTGGAATTATTAGTTTAAACCACTTTGAATATTGATACATAACTACAGTTACATTTATTTCTTTAATCTAACAGTATATTAACTCTACACCTTTTTTTAAAAGAAATTTTGGCAGTGGGTTTTATTAATGAGGCTATTGATCGAGGAGATCCAGTAAGAACAATAGAAACACTGCTACTTCCCACAGCAAAAATACAGAATATAAAAGAAGCAAATGCCTGTCATTATCAAGCAGTTTTGAATGATGCAAAAACACGCAAATGTCAGGTAGACAATTTTCAGTACTTTTTTCCCATTTTGTCAAAAGTTTTTATAATTCCTATATATATGTATTGCAATTATTTATTACAATATGCTGATGGCATCTCAGGAAGATGTAAATCCCCTAAAATCCCTCTCTCTCAAAATATAGACAAATTCTGTCTGCATATTCTATGGAGTTTTGGGGTGCTAGGGAACTATGAATTGTCCTCAGCTTGACATTTTCAAAGATCTAATTGTCTTAATAATGAATTTGAAGCTGTGTTATGCATTGTTTAAAAACGATTGTAGTATTTATAATATTTATATTATTTGTATTTATAGTGACACAGTTTTAATGACTTTCTTAGGATTGGATTTTTAAGAATTTGCACAATGGATTTGAGGGTTACTAACAAATTCCTTGCATCTTTGTGGATGTTACATTCTATAACAGAAAAATGCTTAGGTTAAGGTTGTGATCTGAGATTGTAAACCCTGCTTTACACCCATGCCTATCTACATCTCATCGTTCCTATCACCCATCTCCTCCCACCTATGACTGTATGACTATAACCTTGTGGCTGGTATCCTTAAGATTTATATTGACTGTTTCCCTATGACTATCATTAAGTGTTGTGTCTTATGATTCTTGACGAATGTATCTTTTCTTTTATGTACACTGAGAGACAAATTCCTTGTGTGTCCAATCACACTTGGCCAATAAAGAATTCTATTCTATTCTATAATGAGAAAATAATCATATAATATTGTGAAAGCATGAAAACTGTTGCACACTTATGAAATGTAGCTGTCCTGTAACTTTTCCTGTCCTGTACACTTATGAAATGTAGCTGTCCTATCCTGCAGTCCTACGATGCAAAAGTAGAATCACTATCAATTTTTTATTTTCTTAAGTATAGGGGTATGTTACTGTAGGACCAGAGCAAAAGTTAATTTTTATTTCGTTTATATTTAAATTTAGCTAACATATAGTTAATACGTTACATGCACAATAGTTTTTTTTTCCTCATGTCACATTAAAGATTATAATTTGATACGATCTATGGAGAGTGTCAGTCATCCAGATCATGGTTGTCACATAACTGATAGATTAGTCTGAACTAATTCTTCCATTTCCTCATCCTCCCACCCCAACATCTAGCCAGAACTGATGAAGTTTCTTGGATGAGAAGCGAAACATCTTTTTCTTCTTCAAGGGGAAAAAACATAGTCCGGTTGCCTTTTAAAAAAGCACCTTTGAGACAATTTGGTTATCTACAGTATTTTAGCTAATATTTGGGGGCATATTCAAAACATTTGAAAGCCACATCCCACTCTAGGCTTAGATTATGCACAACTCTGGTTTATTATGTTTGCTATATCTAGCAGCTATTATGTCTAGCAGCTATTATGTGAAGCAGTACATGTAATCTTCCAGTTTAGCAATGCAATTTGGGAAATGCCCATAAACCAGGAGCAATTAAGGTTGTACAAATCATTTAGAAGACTGATTTCCTTGTGACATGGCTGCATCGAACTTACCACTTGTCAAAGAATTTTGGAATCTACATCCTTCAGGGCTTGGTGCAGCTGGACTAACAGAATAACAGAGTTGGAAGGGACCTTGGAGATCATCTAGTCTAAGCCCCTGTGGCACACAAAGGCCTTCCACTGGGATTCAGAGCATGAAAGGCTCTTAAAGTTTTCACCTTCCAAATGTGAAGCTTCGGTGCTTAAATGAAGCTTCGGTGCTTAAATGAAGTGTGTGTGTGTATGTGTGTGTGTTACTACCTTGTTGATTTTTTTTAAAAGGATTAAATACTAAGATTCATTAATAAATCTGATAAAAGCATTCAAATTTAGCCAAGTAATCATTAAAACTAAACATTAAATCATAATGTAAAATATTTTTTGAGATTTGTTAGAAATATAACATTGCTTAAATTTAAAGAATCACTCATTGCTGCAGGAAAAAGTCCAGGGTTATTTATTTTTTGTTGTCAATTATGAAGATATGCTACAACCAAAACATGATCAAACCAAGCTAAAAGTGTAACTTTTAACCCTGTGAATGAAACATTTTCCCCAGTGGTATAAATATGAATAGCTTTCAGTATTTGCATAAAATTTGATGTTTGACATTATAAAAATAGAAGTCTTAAATAGGTAATTTTGTCAAAAATGTATGTATCTGTAACTTTTTCAAATATCACAGGAGACACGTGTCATGTTTTTTCTTCTTGAGCTATTTTAACCATGGTGAGATAAGTCTTGGTGTTATCATTGACTTTGGACATCAGGAAATAAAGAAAAGGATCAAGACAACTATTCAGGCTGCTTAGACATAAAGCAATCAGATAAAAGAAATATAAATTATCTTTAGAACTGTAATAATAATTCAGATGATGAGCAATCAGTATAACATTGCTGGGAGTATAACAAATAGCAAAAATGCTGAGGACAAGAAGACTAACTTTGACGTACCAGAACCACTTTTGTTCATAAGCCTGGAGTGTTTGAATAATGGAAATGTAACAAAAAATAACAATGCAAAGTGGAAGCATAAATCCAAATACTGCAAGGAAGATAAAGTAGTAGTGTTGGAAAGGGAGCATAGTTTCACAAACATTAAAAACATCATGGCAGGTAATGATATTTAGCTGGTCCAGATGATAGCTTTGTTTCATGATTATCAAAGGCAGCATATATAAAAAAACAACCGTCCATACCACACCGCAAGTTAAAGTAGCTAAGAACTTTTTAGGTAGAGTCCTGAAGGTAAATGGGTGAACAATGGCCATGTAACGGCTAATGCTGATACCAGTGAGAAGCAGGGTGGAGCAGTACGTATTTCCATAGAAGATGACAGTCACGATTCGACACATTGCTTCTCCAAATATCCAGTTATTGCCATTCAGGTGGTATACAATTCTGAATGGCAGCATTATACAGAAAAGGAAATCTGAAATAGCCAAATTTGTATAGAATATGGCAGTACGGACTGATCTGATTCTGAAAAACAGCATCCACAGTGTTACGACATTGGCTGGTACTCCTATTAAGACAACAGCTATGTATATAGCCGGTAACATCTTCACACTCAGTGCGCTAGTAAGGTACTCCATGGTGATATTATTTACTTTCAATGATGAGATGTTGGATATTTCCATAGGACACTTTTCTTTTTTGTGATTGGGCTTTGTCAGTCCATCTGGGGTGGAAATAGGTATTGGCTCATACATGCCTTGCGGAGTGCCATAGAAAGTCTTAACGGGGAGTGATTTATCATGTTGAAAGTTCAAGCTGCTGTTGCCACACTTGTTTCCTAAAAATTGAAAAACAATGAAAATGTAAACTGTACAACAGAAATAAGCAGTGATATTTAAACGTTTGTTTCTCCATGAAGCAGATTTATTCCACAAGTATTAACAAGAGAGTGACATTTTTAAGTTAGTTTAAGAAAGAAAATAAGAGGAGTGGAAAAGTATCCTGTTAATCAAATAAGCTTTGTTTGTTCTGTATTATGTTGGGGAATAAAATTAGTTGTGTTTAGGATTACAACTTTAGACTATTCAAGTGACATTTAAGATGAAAGAAAGCTTTACTCCAGAATGTCATATCAGGTCATGATTTATACTAACTAACTGTAATATAGCAAGTATAAGTAACCTGCTGCAGTTCAGAAAGCTTATGCCTTTTAGTAAAATCTTGTTAATTTGAAATTGATGGGACAGTCTGCCGTCCAATAGATATCTACCTATCTATCATGTATAGCAAAAAAGAGCAACCTGCAGCTCTCGGCCAGGTTTCAAAAGTTCTTGATAAAGAGTTATTTGCCTCTTTTTTAAGTCTGCTAGACTGGAATGGGAGAAGAGGGGTAAATAATTCTTAGTGGAAAAGAAAGACATTGAAAGGTGGGGGAGGGAGGAGAATGAGAATTGGCTCCCTAAAAGTCCTGCAGTTGTCAATGGATTAAAGGTAGTCCTCGACTTATGACCACAATTGAGCCCAAAATTTCTGTTGCTAAGTAAAACAGTTGTTAAGTGAATTTTACCCCATTTTATGACATTTGTTAAGTGAAACTATTAAGTTAGTAACACGGTTGTTAAGTGAATTTGGCTTTCTCATCAAGTTTGCTTGTGAGAAGTTTGCAAAAAATCACATGACCTCGGGACAGTGCAAGCGTCATAAATATGAGTCAATTACCAAACATCTGAATTTTGATCATGTGATCATGGGGATGCTGCAATGGTCGTAGGTGTGAAAAATAGTTATAAGTCACTTTTTTCAGTGCCGTTGTATCTTTGAACGATCACTGAATGAACTAGTGTAAGTTGTGGACTTACAACTTACACTAGTAAGTTGTAAGTCCTGTGTTCAAGAAGGAATGTAGCCCTTGATAAGAAAGAAAGAAATATTGTCCACCCCTGTGTAATAGAGTACTTCTCAAATGGATATAAGTATTTTTTTAAAAAAAAACTATTTAGAACTATACTTACTTAATAAATAGCTGAAGTGCTTAAGAACAAAAGGTATGTTTATCCTTCTTTCTGAGAGTATTTACTTTTAAGTGATTGCTAATCCATGTGTAATGGGACATATCACTAAATGGTAATGCAGTGTTTTCTATCCAAGCCCCATGAATGAAAAAACATTAATTTGAAAGAGAAATCCATCTGATTTGAGACCTTGTTTAATAATCTATTTGAGCCTTCATGCTTGTTTTCAGACCTAATTGCTAACAAAATAATAAGGGACAAGGTACCGACACACAAAAACACAGATATCCTACCTTTCTGGCACAAACAGGAGGACAGATAGAACAATCCAGTTGTCAATAGAAGCCAAGTTTTCATTGTAGCAGTGATCAATTTTTAATTTTCTACAATAGGCATTTTAACTTGTAGAGTCTTGCTTAATCCCAATTTTAGTGAAAAGAGCTCAGAGCATCAGATCTATTTACTCATCCTCTGTAGCAATTTTGCAGAAAAGAGCTGATTTGTCCTTTTTCTTGTAGTGAGAAGGGTATGATGCATCAGAATGCGGAAGTAGGCGTGACTGCTTAAACTTCCAATCAACACAGACAAGAATTAACTCTTGAAGTACTGTTAGTAGAGAGTGAAATAATTATTTTGTACAAATAGTGCCTGAATTTAAAAACATTTGTTTACATTTTACAGTGTCTCCTTACATTTTCATTGGAACATAGAGTTACCAGACATGAAGGGCAAAAACATACAAAGCCTTCTGCTCTCTTCTAGTAGTTGACTGGATTTTTACAGTCCAGATTTGGTCACCCGATTTGGTAACCCTAATTTACAACTGGAAAGAGAAGTCGTAGCTAGAGTCACGTAACATTATCTAGCAAGCAAACAATACATTTTAACACAATTGTATATGCCTGCGAGAATGAATTGCAGAATCAAATGGATTGTAAAAATAATTTTATAGCCTTTTAATAAGGAATTTGTTCTTGGCACAAAGGAAAAACAGACTGTTAAAAGAGGATGCAGTTCTTTGAACTGTAGATGCATCCTTAGCTATGGAGCTGTATTCCAGTCTAGGAGCTGGTGTATATAAAATATCTGAATTATCCTTAAGAAGCTAAAATATGCAAATAACTGAAAAAGAAAGAGATATAACTGGTCTTCCGTTTGGGAGACTTCTGTCTATATCAAATTTGCCTTAATTTTGGAGTCGTCTTGTTACCTCGACTTTCTGTGGGCTAGTTCTGCCTTTTCTTTTTCATACCCCTTGCTTAACTCCTTGTGCTATTTTTGTCAGGGCTGAATGTGGCTACTTTACTTAGTTGCTTCCAGTCAGGAATGAGGGGTCCTTAGTGCTTTTGGAGCTTGGTTGTTTTCTTGCAAATGTTTCATTACCTAATTAGTAGCATGAGTGTTGTTATCTAGTTTGGGTAATGAAACATCTACAAGGAACCAAGCTCAGAGGCCACCAAGGACCGCTCATTTCAACCCTGAGCTACAAATATTATTTATCGGTCCTTTCAAGAATCTTGAAGTTACAAACTAACTTTTCCTCTGGTATTTGATTCAGCTTCATGTATGTTTCATTCTGATGTTTTTCACTGAGAATACATTTTTAATATACATGCCTGCTATTTTAATTATTATAGCACCATACAATCCATGTTTTACATAAGTTCAAATATATAAGTAGAAAATTAGAATATAAAAACTGAACATAACTCTCAATTATGGTTTTAAGAACAAAGTATTAACACATCAGACTAATACATCTTATCTGATACAGTAATGATAGTGTGACTTACATGAACTGAAAGCATAGTAATTGTTTTAGACATTCTGTACAATAGAGATAATTCAAGGTAAGTTGTGTTGAGAATTAATAGGTATTCTGGGAAGGAAAGGGAGAGAAGGCCTCCCTTTGCAATTACTGTATTTTTCACACTATAAGACGCACCTGACCATAAGATGTAGCTAGGTTTAGAGGAGGAAAACAAGAAAAAAAATACCAGGCAGAGCCTGAGAGGACCACAGATAGGTGTCCTCTCATGTGCCAGCTCTGCCTATTGACTCCTGCACTGCGGAAAAGAGATAGAAGAGGTGAGCAATTACAAAGACAGAGGAGGGGTTCAGTACTGTAAAAGGGCCCTGTCGCCACAGCCCGGCTGCTATTCACCAAAGGGCCAGCACTGGTCCACTGTTTGGACCCCTGAGGTAATATACTTCACGGTGTGTGACGCAATATTCGCCCCATAAGATGCACAGACATTTCCACCCACTTTTGGGAGGAAAATTGCATTTTATGGAGCGAAAAATCTGGTAATCCTTATCAGGCCTTTAATTTTCATAAGATAAATTCATATCAGTAGCCTCTTTTTAGAATAGCTTAATAATCTTGGGATATTTTGGTTGACCAAATTAAGTTTTCAAAAATTGTAATCTTTAGTTTTATCTTTGTTTTAACCAGGAATCTCATGACAATTCATCCATGCTTTGGCTAGATGAAATACAGAAAGGAATTGATGATGCTAACAGAAACTTGGAAGAGGCATCAAAATGTGAGAACTCATTTGAATCATTATATTAAGCCCTACTTCTTTTGCAGTCTATTAGATTTATAATTGACTTCAGCATGCATTCTCAAATTCATCTTCTATCTTGGAACATATTTTGGTAACTTGATTGTATGAAAGAATACTACTTAATGTGCAACATCTTGCAACAGATGTGAGCTTCTAAAATGATTTCACAATTTCACTTCAATGACCTCCTGAATTTGAAAATTGGGCAATCAGTGACTATTAGTCATTATGGCTATATACGCCCTACAAGCTGTGTGTGGTTCTCAAAACGTGTGTGGAAAGATCTTTTGGCATCTTAAACTTAAGGACTTCTTATAGACATCTATTTGGCCACTTTAGGAACAGGAAGCTGGATCATCTGAATGGTTATTATATCAAGGCTGCAAAATCTGGATAAATATCAGATGAGAACAAAAAGATACAGAAAACTTTTTTTTTTTTTGCTACTATCTAGTTGGTCTTCAGGATTTTGCAGTCCAGATTTGATAGCCCTGATCAAAGGAGTCTTTAGAAAACAGAATTAAATAGATAAAAGGGAACAAAAACTGATCTTTAAGATCCCAAGTATATTGCTGATCAATTGAGAGCTAAACAAAAACAAATGTTTTGCTGGGAACCTGCTGAGCATGTAAAGACATATGTCACAGTTCCCTATTAAACAAGTAAATGCCTGTTATGAATCTTGCTCAGCATTAATTAAAATGCTTACTACACTTGGCATTGATGTCATTCAGTTCATTAAATACTGCATATATTGCAGGAAACTACCTTTTATTTGTAAGTGATTAATTGATTATCTGAAATCATATAGATAAAATATTTGCTATGATAATTCTGAGAAGATGGCAGTGCAGGTTGTCCAGAGCCACAGGTATCAGAAGGCAAGCACCTAGCCCCCTCAAGTTCCCAGGGCATTAGGACTGCACAGTCCAGCCCTGCCCTGCTTTCCCAAGGGGGTGCCAGCTGTCCTTACCTCCTCCTCAAGGCTCCTGCTGCAGTTCTCACTCTCCTTAGCCAGGTTGCTCATGGTGTGTGTGGGAGGGCAAAGTGTGTGGGTCACTCCCTCTCCCTGCAAGGAGACCGAGCTTTGTGTTCTGTCCCCGTCTCACACACGCACACAAACAGATAGTCAGGGGTTAAATAAAACTGTCAGACAACAAATTCTTTCGATAAGAGGATTGGCAGCAACCCAGTAGCTGCTTGCCAAGAACTTTACTCATAGAGGGAGGGGTTGTTCCTCCGACAGATAAACCCAAACAAGATACACACAGTTCAAGAATTGTCAAGTCCAGTCCGTATTAAATCCAAGGCAGATAACGTTGTTTCAAAGATAGAATGTGACTCGCTAGTAGTTAGTTTTGTCCGTCACAGAGTCTGAATGGCCACCTCACCCCCTTTTATCCCCTGTGGGGTGTGGTCCAGTGACTCAGCTTAATTTCTGGCACACCTCCTTTTCTGCTGCGTGCGCTTGTCTCTCCGACGCTGGCGTGGATCCAGCCAAGACTTATCTCCGTCACTGTCCGACTGCGAGGAGATACCTGGCTCCTGGCCAATCTCTTCTCCTTTAGGAGACACCTGAGGCATTGCCAGAGAGGAGGGTCCTGGAGAGGGAGGCCTGGCCATCTCCTCTTCTTCATGTTCGGAGCCTTCTCCCTCCGATAAGTCGGCCTCGGGGGTCGGAGTCACAACACTTTCTAACAAAAGCATTCTCAACGATAGAATGGGAGACCACCAGGAGAAGTCAGGTGGAGGAAACAGGGGGATGGTGAAAAGGCAGCAGAGCTGCTGGTGGCCAAGTGCTAAGGCAGGACTTCCCTCAGACCCTCCCTCCCTCTCATTATAATCTTTCTTTCTTCCTTCCTTCCTTCCTCCTTTTCTTTTTCCTTCCCTCTTCGTTCTTTCTTCTTCCTTCCCCTCCTTCCTTCTTTTTCCTTCCTTGCCCTCTTCCCATTTTCCTATCTTTTTCTTTTTCGTTGTCTTTCCCTTTCTACTTTCCTGTCCCTTCTTGGATGCTCAAATGCAAAAGGGGAAACATTCCTCGATGCCTCCTTGTCTTGTGATCAAATGCCACTTTTGCTAGTAGTTTGTTTTGCTAGCACTCTGCCAGCCAAAACGTTTTTGGCTGCAACGGCCTCCTGCAGCCCTTTGCCAGTGAAAATGGAGCTTGGCCCTCCCGAAGTCCATTTTCACTGGCAGAGGCATCATGGGCTGGACCTTTGCTGTTTCCAGGGTGGCCCTGCGGGCCAGATCTAAGCACCCTGTGGACTGGATGTGGGCTGCGGGCCTTGAGTTTAACACCCCTGTTCTATGTGTAAAAGGGTGAAAGGGTGGCATAATGATAAGCAATAAAGGTTCAAATGCTGTTTGTAATACCTTAAGACAGCAATTCATTCCTCTGTTTTTTGCTGAAAAATGAAGCCATGGACTTTGAAACTAAATATTTATATTCTTTTGGAGCTTTGTTCCCAATGCTCCAAGTCAAATACACTCCTAAGATGTTACAATCTGGAATGTAAACAACCGGTAAATACTTCGTATCTCAACTTTTATGCAATCATATAAAATGATAATCAGAAATTAATAGGATTTCTTGAGTGGGGAGGAAAAAGAACAAATATCAAACACAACATTAAAAATGAAAAATAAGTTGCAAAAATTTGAGTCTCTCAAATTTAAGAGGAGAAACTCTTGAGCTGAAGCAAGCAGTAGAGCCTTCTCAGTATCTTATATTATTTTAGAACACAAGAATAAGGAATTTCAAGGTTCCAACTGCCCTCCCTCCCTCCCTCCTCTTGACAATTATAGCTTCACCTAGAAAACCAGCACATCTGGGAGCTATCTGGAGAGAATCCTTTATCTTGATTAATTCTCTTTTCAGTGTGTGAAGGAATAATAAATACTGCTTTGTTACCTACATTCTGGAATGAGTTCAAGAGAGGCTGTGTACCATATGGTGCTTCTAAATGTGTAGATCAGAAATGTCAAACTTAAGGCTTTAGGACTGCACGTAGTCACTTGAAAATCTTGGATGTATTCCCCAGAACCCTTTCAATAGTTACCCTGAATTATAACGTGTTACCTTGAATGTTTAATGTGACAGAAGGGCAGAACAATTAAATACTTAGAAAGTAATTGCATTAACTGTATTTAATTATAATGTATATTAAAGTAAGCTAAATGTAGCTTTTGTCACAGCCCATGTCTCTGCCTTGCATAGCCCTAGTTTATACTATAAATTTGGCCAAAGAAAATCTTTGTTCAGGGGTCAGTGTTATATACGGTTTCTTTCATGGCAATTTATCACCCAGATTTTCAGAATGTTTAATAAATGCTTCAATACATTCATATCAGTGGTGAGTTGCTCCCGATTTGGTCAGGTTCTTGCGAACTGGTAGTAATGGTGGTGGGAGGCTCCGCCCACCTGGCCGGATGTCATAACGGACGACCTGCGCATGCGCAGAAGCGCGTGCACTCCTGTTGCGAACCGGTAGCAGAGGTAAGTAGAACTCACCCCTGATTCATATACATCTGTACCAGGGTTGGGTTCTACTTACCTCTGCTACCGGTTCGCAACGTGAGTGCGTGTGCTTCTGTGCATGCGCAGATCATCCGTGATGACATCCGGCCAGGTGGGCGGAGACTCCCATTGCTTTTACTACTGGTTCTTAAGAACTGGACCGAACTGGGAGCAACCCACCACTGATCTGTACATATTCATGCACCAAACACCTCCCATTTAATTTTATATGTTCAAATTACATTTGTAATAAAATCAAATTAGAAACTAATGGTCCATTAGTCTTGGAAACTAACGTGCAAATTTAAACTTTCTCATTGGTTGACATGAATTGGAGTAAAAAGTCACCACCATCCTATATTAATCTATAATGTTGTGTATCCTTTTCAACCCTTGCCATGTCATGCCCACCCTACCCTTCTTGACTCTCCCCACACTCCTATGCACTCCCTTGCTCCCTCTTCCACCTGGCAGCAGCCACTTACCTGTCTTGAGCTTGGGACTTTCAACTTTCTATCAGTTTCCCTATTGACTTTGGTTGTGGGAAGTCAGCAGGAAGTTGCCTCTCCTAACTCCCGTAGGATTCATTTAATAATGACAACTGTGACTGCAGGAATTGCCATAGCCCTTTACAACTGCATTGCTTAGCAATGGAATTTTGATCCCAATTGCCACCGTAAATTGAGGACCACATATAATTTAGTAGTATTGATTCTCTCTTTAAAAAGGCAGACAACCTTTAATATGGGAGTTGGGAAGTGCAGAAAGAAAAAAAATTGCAGATTGCCTATTCTTCATGTAAGATGTGGGAAATGTTCAATACTAATACTTCATTGATTCTACTCCTTAGTGGCTATTGGAATATGTATGGTAAACCAGTGTTTAGAAAAAGGTGATTCTGCATCGATCATCACAATTTTACAGTCACCTAATTTCAATCTGAAAGCTGTTCCAGAATGTGCTGAAATCTACTATGAACATTTGCAGGAAGCTAAGAATTTAAAAACCAAAGGTATTGTTGTTTGTGCCATTTTACACAGTATAGGAAATGTTTAATGCTCCTGAGGTACTCCATCACTCTACTTCTTTAAATATTTCATTACACATTTGTTGAAGATAGATCATGTATTTGCTGGCCTTGAAACAAGTTGAGGCCAGGAGTATGACTCAAAATATTTATTGAAGGTTTTCTGGATGCTTTGATTTAATGAGTGCCAAATGGTAATTCAGCATAATTTGTTCCTTTAAAGTCCTGATTGAACTGAAAATTAAAGAGATTTTTTTTACATGCCTCTGAAGCTGTTCCATCTGAACTATCTTTCAGAAAGGCTCACTCTGGCTTTGTATTCTATAATACATTTGTTCCTATCCATTTTCATTTCTGTGTTATTGCCCACAAATTGCATATGTTTGCGTGCTTTCTGTGCGAGGTATTTGAATGATGATCCTATGGTGGAGAAACTTTTCTTGCTGTTTAAACAGGAACTGTGTTATTGGATCAATCAGTGAGTCACCAATCCCAACATCCGGTGTTATCTGTGACTGGTTTACTTCCCCTGAAAGATCAGGGACAAGTAGTATAAAGCAATAATATAAACGAGCTCATATTCTCCATTGTGGGTAGAGACAGCAGCCAGGATGGGTTGTGCTCGTCTGTTCAGGTTTAGCAACTTTGAGGTAAATTCTTTTGCACTTGCAGAAAGAATTACAGAAAGAATATTCATGTATCCATGCAAATACATACACAGAGATGCCTTATTAGTTTTGTTACTGGGTGGTAATAAAAAAAGCCCCCATCGATGCTTTGTACATTTATCTCTTCCCTCAAAACGCGATTTGTGAAGTTTTGTAACATACCATTGGTCAACAGGGACCTTACTCCCAATTTTTCTAATGAGAGATCCAATTCTTCATTCTGTCTTATCGATTTGTAGAGTGGATCAAGTTTTTGTGCCAAGAAAAATATTTTATATATTGTATTTTTTCTTAAAGTATAAGATAGAGATATCTTATACATTTATGTGTTTCGGCAACATGTAACCAATAAAATATTGCTTTCAACATGTTTAGAACCTGATGAAGGCCCATGGATTAAATTTTTAATTCAAGATAGTTATGATTATTATTTCAATGAAGAAAGCGGAGAGGGTACATGTACTTCTCCTGAAGGAATTACTCCCAAAACATCCTGGCTCACTGGGGAAGAGATTCAGGTAAGATGTTGTAGAAACAAGTTACTAGGGATAAGAAGTGGAGGCGAATACAGGAGTGATCAAAGGATGAAATGCAGTACAAATAGAATGATGTATTACTATATTACTTGTTTGCAGTTTCCATTGGATTTGAAGTCAGATATTTCTATTTTATGTTACTATATTTAATCTTATTGGTGCAATGTTATATTTTGTGAATAATTATCAAATAATAAGAAATTCTGCTGTCACTGCCATAGGCACCCTCAGGAAAAAAGAGCTCCAGTGTAATGCAGTGGTTGTTGATATAGCAGTGGGGTAACTCAAGTTCTAATCCCTCCTCAGCTTCAGAAACTCATTTGGTTATTGTACTTCAGATTGATGATTCAGTGTCAGACCACCCAACCATAGGATTTTTGGTGTAGGGAAAAAGAGGAAAAAGGAATGCTATTTAACATCACCTTGAGCCTCTGAATGAAAAACAGAATATAAATATAATCAGTTAGTCAATCAGTCAGTTACTGTGGGTTACAAAGATAAAAATGAAAATAATTATGACCTGATATTTAACAGTTTCCATTTAATATGGCTTATTTTAATAAGCTTATTTCCAAAATAATGCTTATTTTGAAAAATATTCAAAAGAAGAAGCTAAAAAATAGATTAAAATATAGTCTATATAAATTTGGTCAGTTTGGGTGGAAAGTGTAGTGTAGTTAACTGCTGAAACAATATGGATTTGCTGAGTTTCTTATGTTTTGGCTGTCTCCTTAACATTTATTTTTCTTGTAGAAAATTGTCAGTGAGATTACATCAAATTATAATAGAGAACAACTATGGTTTGCAAATGAGGACCTGATCATTCAGCTGCAAGCTAAAGCAAGGGGATTTTTAGTCAGAAAAAAATATAAAGAAAGAAAAGCATACCTCCAAGCCCAGGAGCCATCAGTGATAAAAATACAGGTAGTATGCATCTAGTATTGAATGACTAATAACCTAATGAAGAGTATTAACAAATACAGCACCTATGTTCCCTCTTTATGTTTTCCAACACTCCAACATCTCAGTACAGATAAGGCTTTCTTGTAAATATGCAATTAATGGCTGCAATTAAAGTTTTGTTTTTAATAATTAAATCAGGGATGGAATATAGCCTATGAAGATAAAGTAGTTTTATCAGGGATATCTAACAACCATCTTAGTCCATAAACTTGCCTTGCCAAAAATAGATACTTACTATTTTTGCAGTGTGATATATAATCTATGCTGTACATTGTGTAGCAAATGAAAAGCAATCATTACAACATATATTTTAGTGGCCAATATTGTAAGATTTATTCCATTTGGAATAACAAAATAGAAAACTAAAATAAAGCTTACTATAAATGATTGTTAGAAAGCATGTTTGCTCTCACATTTTAATAGCAGCACATTTCAGTATCCCTTCTAGAGCACAATACAGATTTTTATCTGAAAAAGAAAAAAATGTCCATTCTAAAATTTGCAAGTCAAAGAACAGACAGTATGGCAACTTCGCTATGCTTAGAGATGGTTTGGAATTCATTTAGTATTAGCCATATTGCTAATACATCTTGTGTTTTAAATAAACAGGCATTTTGGAAAGGGTATAAACAAAAGAAAAATTATTCGGAAAGACTTCAGATGTTGCAGAGAAATGTTGCCTCTATTACCAAGGTAAATATATCTTGTACATAGTGAATTACAAAGCTAATTTCAGGATGATATATTCTTGTTATTGTCCAGTGACTATGGCCTAATAATCTCTCTGATTTCCTACATTTTAATTGGGTACATCTGAATTGTTTCAACTACTTAAAAAAAATATTGTAAATGTGACAAGTATTCTGCAGCTTGTAAAACCTTTGTAGTTGCTCAGTGAAGCAAATGTAATGAAGTCACTGATGAAATGTCAAAGATTGGACAAATTGGGCAAGAACAAGTTTAATTATGCCAGTTAAAAAAGGAGATACCAGTCATCTGAGTGCTTTTCATTGAGAATTTGTATAATTGTGCAAATGGAACTGTGGAAATCTCATTTGAGATTTGAAGCCAGATGTGATGTATTGGGCTTGGAGGCTGAATGAAGAAAATTTGCACTGGCTTAAGGGCAATGAAGCTATTTCTTGTTCATGTCTTAATGTGAGATGTGACACATAGGCATATAACATTATATTCCAACTAATAAAAATAAGATGCTAATAAAAACTAACAATATGCTAAAAACAAAAATATTTAAATATTGATCATGTAAATATTTCTTAATTTTTTAACTTTCAGATTCAGTCATGGATCAAAATGTGGTTAACAAGAAGAGCATACAAAAAACGAATACAATATTTCAAAGATCATGTAAGATTTTTCTCTTTTTTGTTCTCCTGTTTAATAGCTAATTGCTTACAACAAATTTCTTTATCTTTATCTTTTATTAGATTTATATACCGCCCTTCTCCTTTCAGACTCAGGGCGGTGAACAGCCAAAATAAAAACATTTGTACACAAAAGTTAAAATAATTTTAAAAATAATTAAATGAAATTTGGCCCATAATTTAAAACATTTCAATTAAAATCAGTATCAAACTTTAAAACCAACATAAAATCAGGCCAGCCCGGCTAACTGAAAAAAAAATAAGTTTTAAGGGCCCGACGAAAAGTCCGGAGGTCTGGGATCACTCGTATCTCTGGGGGTAGATCGTTCCAGAGGGTAGGTGCCACCACACAAATTTCATATTATCCCAATGTCTTTCGACAGAAGAAAAAGAAAATTAATAAGATTATTATGAACAATATCAGTAATATACCATGAGAATACAAACTACAAAAGATATTTGCAGCCAGTTTGTTTCCTGGGTAACAATAGTAAACATATTGTATATATTATGTTTGGTGTTTTTTTTTTCAGAATGAAGAAATTGTGAAAATTCAAGCATTCCTTAAAGCAAATAAAGCTAGGGAAGATTACAGAATATTGAGTAAGTACTGCAGCTCTACTTTTCCTTTTTATCTAATACCAATAAAGATGTTGGATGTTCTAAAAGCTGCATGATTAGGATAATGGACTCTTGATTCAGACAAGATATGTATGGTGCATTTCTCCAGCAGAATTGTGCCTTGTCTGTCCTGGAGGGGTCTGCACTGGCCCTAAAGAAGCAGGTTCATAGTTCAGGAGTGATCCATTACCATCACTAGAGGCTCATAGAGCAACTTTTATTCATCAGCTGATTTCCCAACTGCAAATCTACCTGAGACTATTTTGCAAAATTGTTCATACTCAGTTATTCAATGTTTTTAATTTTTAAAATCCTAACTGGCCTATGGATCAAGTTATCTGAAGGAATACCTTCTTCCATGTGTACCTACCCAGATTTAAGATTATCTAATGAGGCCTTTCTCAAGTCTCCTAAACAAAGGAGAAGAGGTGGCCCTCTACAATGCAAGAGCTTTTTCTGTGATGTCATCTTATTTATGGCATTCCCTCCCCACAGAGACTTGAGTTAGGGGCATCCACATTAGTATCATTTTGGTGCCAGGTAAAAACTTTATTTCCCCAGGCTTTTAAATTGTCTTTCAGTTCATATTCTTTTAGTTTTTGAATATTTCCTATGCTGTTGCCTAGATTACATGGTGTTTTCTTTTGTATTTTATGTAATTGTGTATATGTTTTTATTCGGATTAT
Source organism: Arizona elegans (assembly GCA_022577455.1). NCBI lineage: Eukaryota > Metazoa > Chordata > Lepidosauria > Squamata > Colubridae > Arizona > Arizona elegans. The sequence continues at coordinate 64,305,659 of JAKOOJ010000008.1, forward strand.
ATATTCTTAGTATGCTTAATTAGAAACTGTCCAGAGAGCTTCAGCTTTTGAGCAGCTTAACTTTTTAAAAATAATAAATAAAATCATGTTTTAAATAAAAGTTTTTTTGACTGCCAGGTACCATTTGTTTAGAACTGTAATTTTTAATTTGTTTATTTCATTTATAGCTAGTTCTGCAAATCCTCCTTTGAATGTCTTGCGCAAATTTGCTCATCTCATGGATCAGAGTGATTTAGATTTTCAAGAAGAGCTAGAAGTTACAAGACTAAGGGAAGAGGTGGTCACCAATATCCGATCTAGTCAACAGTTGGAAAAAGATTTGAACTTAATGGATATTAAAATAGGATTGCTAGTTAAAAACAGAATAACATTGCAGGTTAGTGAACATAATGTTTTCACAACTATAGTAATTAAAATCAGGTTTGCTTTTTTTCCTCTTCTTTTTATTGCATGTTTTTATTTGCCCTTTAGCCTGTAAACTTGTATCCTGGGACTTGATTTCATGCAAGTAGTCTGACTGAATATTAAAAATTCTCTGAAATAATATTGTTTATTATGTGTTGTTATTATACTTATAAATATTGGTTAATAATTTCCTGACAAGGGTAATTGCGAGATCTCTCTGGTTTTCCAGAGAATTCCAGAAATAAATACATCTGTAAGTAAGAAAGACTGTAAACATTTCTACCTTTGCTTCTGGGTTCTTTTTTGTTAAAAATGCAGGACCAGCAATTGATCAGCAATTCTTCTTGATCAATCACAAAGACAGAGATGTTATTTGATCTTAAATAAGTATCTAGAATATTTATCCATTAAACCTTATTGTATGCATCTATAAGTGGACTTCAGATGCAACAGACAAAATTTTGGTCTGGACTTCACTCCAAATAGTCAGTTTTAACTTTGCAGTCAATTTCTGAAACAATCCAGATAACTGACATAATTTAGTTGTATCAATTACATTATTAGTGTAATGGCAGAAATATAAATTGAGATGGTTGACATAATTTCTTAAATTACATATCTGCCCTGATTACATAATTAATGCAAGTTATGTAAATTACATCAATTTACATCCATTTGAATTTAATAGACATTCAGTTTCACCAGGCTGTCTGAGAATACCTGTCTTAGTTTTTGCCAGATTTGCTGCCATGAGGTTTTACATTTTTAACATTATTTTCTAATTGAAAATATTGTTGGGAGGGGTTGGGAGTTGGCATGCTGAAGAGAAGCATCTTCCACCATCCATGCTTATTCATAAGGCCTCAAATGTGTCTTATAAATTTTCTTAAATAATGCTAACCTGTCAGGGGAAAAAAGGGCAAAGTACTGGTAAGGGACAATAACATTTTGTTAAATTGGTTACTTGTACCTTCTTGCACTGACAAGATATGTTAACATTACAAATGGGCTCAGCAAGCTTCAAGTTTAGAAACCCAAGAGTTACTCTATCTCTTCCTCTTCTCAATTGCCAGATTTTATTTAAACAATCTCTCATAATAAATTGTATTTCTGTTGCTGGGGATTAGAGTCAAGCCATTCTCTAAGCACTAAATCTCTTCTTTTTCAGAGATGGATATATTTTTGTCATAGTGGTTTTATTTTTGTAATAGATTAGGTACTCATAGCCATACTACAAATTTTTCTCAAAATGCTAAACTGAAATGAATTTGACTAAAAGCAAACTTTAATATCTACCAAATATCAGATTTGAAGTGTTGGCATGGCTTTCATTTTTCAGGATGTTGTGTCACATAGCAAGAAGCTGAACAAAAAAAGCAAAAACCAGCTGCAAGAGATGGTAACTGGGGAAAAGCAAGGCATCAAAGGCTTGAGCAAAGAGAGGAGGAAAAAACTGGAAGCCTATCAACACTTATTTTACCTTCTTCAGGTAAGTAATCAGTGACTGAGGACTTATAATGCAGACGATCATAGATGTCCTTTTATTGGCTGTGGCAGTAACAGTTTTTGAAGCCAAACCAATTCAAATCAATTTGAACAAACCTCGTAATCCCCTGATTATAAGGTATAATGGTTATAAGAGAAATGGTTGTATGTTGAGAACTAACACAAAGTGAAAAGATTGCTAGAGTACTGCATTAGTTTAACACAATATATTTTATGTCAATAGTGCAATTACGGTAATTTTGATTTCTAGTCTAATGGTAGCATTTTTAAAAGATAATTTTCAATCATTGAAAAACATATGTGGATATTTCATTCTATTAACTCTAATATTCTTTACACAGACTAATCCAACTTATTTGGCAAAGCTCATCTTCCAGATGCCCCAGAACAAATCCACTAAATTTATGGATACAGTTATCTTCACACTATACAATTATGCTTCTAATCAACGAGAAGAATACTTACTTCTGAAGTTGTTTAAAACTGCTCTAGAAGAAGAAATAAAGTATGCATATTGGTTTCCTTCACTTTTTAATATTTGTTTGGGTAGGCACAATAGAGGAAAAACTATGCATTAAACTTACATTTCCTTTAAACTTGTGTAGGGAATATAATGGGTTTTTCATATAATGGGAAAGTAGGAAGTTGTTTCTCGTTGCTCAACATAGGATGCTTTCATCACACTAAAGCAGTTTTAAGGATCAGGCTGTAAACTTCAGCGGAAATGATGTGGGTTAACTGAGTAGATTTACATTTATATTTCAAAATGTTCCTTCAGCTAATTCTTGCATTAAATAGAGTAGTTTTACAAAAAATGTGATTCATGAAAAAAAAAACTCGCTACAATAGCAAAAATATAGTTTTGATGTCTGAAGTCAAAATATAAATGTTGCTAATTTTCTTTACTGCAGTTCTAAAGTAGATCAAATTCAGGATATTGTCACAGGAAATCCTACTGTCATAAAGATGGTGGTTAGCTTCAATCGAGGTGCACGAGGGCAGAATACATTGCGTCAGTTGTTGTCATCAGTGGTAAAGGACATAATGGATGACAAATCCCTAGTCATCAATACAAGTCCTGTGGAAGTGTACAAAGCATGGGTAAACCAGCTGGAAATGCAAACTGGAGAGGCGAGGTCAGTATGCCACAAATGAATAAAACTGATTTTGATTTTTCAGTATCTGTAGGTGCTGTTGCAAAATTTGGGATGAAAGAGAAGGATTATGGCAGAATAGATGACAAACAGCAAATAAAAAAAATATTGGTTACTCAACAACTGAAATTATGTGAACTGAATTCCAATATATTTGAAGAATGGGGAAGATTATATTAAAACATAGTAAATCAGTGTTTCTCAACCTCAGAAGCTTGAAGATGGGTGGACTTCAACTCCCAGAATTCCTCGCCAGCTACACTGGGAGCTGAAGTCCACCCATCTTCAAGCTGCCAAAGGGGAATGGAAGGATTTATATTCCTTGCAGACAGCTGGTAATCTGCATCCTTTTGGGGGGTTGTTGAAGCACTTGAAGGTTTATCTGTGTTCTCAGGGTCACCTGAGTAGTGCTCCTGGTTCCTGTAGTCTGCAATTTTTCTCTGGAAATCCATTCCTACTCCCACACCATTCAAAGGGTGTTCATCCCAAATTGTATAGCTAAACGTCTGTAGAGATTCTCAGTCATCCAGGTCATGGTTGTCCCAAAGGTGCTTTTTCAGGAGGCAACTGGACTTTCTTGTATTTTCTTTTGAAGATATTTCACTTCCCTACAGTAAATGGTTAGGAAGTCTATTTGGGGTTTTACAACTTTAGTTTTTTTTTTAGGCTCTGAAAAAATAATGAATGTGATGATTTAATTAAATGAATGTGATGATTTAAAATAGATTGTATTTATTTAATCTCAAAAAATGGGGTAAATGACAATCATGCAACACATTCAGAAACATAATGGCCATGCAATCTATGCAAGTAGAAAAGTAATCTTTGATTTGATGGATTTATTATATGCTTTCAAATAGTGAAAGCATGACTACACAGATAGAACTTCTATAGGATGAAGTTAAGTAAACTAGATCACCAAAACAATGGAGTATAAAATCTTTGGACATTTGAAAAACTCTTGTTTTCTAAATGAAATGCTTAAAGACAGCAATACTTTTACATACATTATGTATTTAATATTATTTCCAAATGTGAAACTTCATCTTTGCTATAGCAATAGCACTTAGACTTATATATCACTTCATAGTGCTTTACAGCCCTCTCTAAGTGGTTTACAGAGTCAGAATATTGGCCCCAACAATCTGGGTCCTCATTTTACCCACCTCGGAAGGATACAAGGCTGAGTCAACCTTGAGATTCAATCTGCCAAACTGCTGGCAGCCGGTGATCAGCAGAAGTAGCCTGCAGTGCTACACTCTAACCACTGCACCACCGAGGCTCGAAGTCCTTGAAATCTTCTGTATTTCTGCTGAATGAGACCCTTCTGCCCCAAAAGAGAGACTTTAAAAATACAGTAATTTCATTTCAAAAGACATTGTTGGTTTGATACATAAAAATGAAATATATCTGAGTAGACTGATTCACAGCTATTATAAGGATGATATGCTTGCTACTCATTCTATAAAAACGAATTACAGGTCTTATTATAAACTTTAGATTCATCCCAATTGTGCCCTTTATTGCATAAATAATATTTAGTCATTCTGTTTTAGAATACTTTGGGGTCTCAATATTTCTTTTTTTCTCAGATTTTTTTTTTTTGAAAAAACCTCTTCCTGAGTGTGGTACCTTACTGTGAAGGTACGGTGGGTACGTTGGGTACGGTGTACCCAACCTGGAAGGTTCATTACAATTTTGGGCCTCATTAAAAAGATTACATAAGATAATTTCTTAAAATGTTTTGTATATATGTGCATATGTATCTTGAAATTCAGGGTGATGTGAGAATGTGTTTCCATTTAAATTGTTATTTTCCTATCAAAATAGTTATAAACATGGAAAAATCCCATTTGAAGTATAGGTCAGTGTTTTGAATAATCAGAAGTATTGGCAGTTTACATTTAGTGATAATCAGCCAAAAAATAGGTTATTTCAGTGTTTTGGATTTACCTTGTACACTTTGGTATATTGGGCTGTTGCCATTAAAAATGATGGAAGACAAATTGCATTGAAAAAGATGTAGTCAAAGAAAATTGGGTTGGTGGTGGAATCAAATGCATTAAAAAATCTAAAATTATTGGAGATGTCTCAATAAGTTCACAGAAAACACTTTAGTATTATTAAAATAAGCTATGATGCAAATAATTATAACCAATCCAGAAAATTCAGTAACTGTAATTTTTTAAAATGTCCAATAAAATATTAATTCTTCTGTGCTCTGTAGGTTATCATTTTCTTCTCTCTTTTTGTAGCAAATTACCCTATGATGTAACAACAGAACAAGCCTTGGCACACCCTGAAGTAATGAATCGACTAGAATCCTCAATTCAGAGTCTTAGAGCAGTAACCGATAAAGTCCTTGCCTCCATATTCTCATCTCTGAACTTAATGCCGTAAGTGCAGGAACCTCTGAGAATGTTGGTGGAACTCTTAAATAAAAGGCAAACTTATTTTGTAATTCTTTACTTGCTTTAATTTATAATGATATTTTACCAGCAGAGGGAAGTATTTACATCTCTATTACCAATCCCATTCTTTAGATTTGAAAAAAAACATTCATAATGTATTTTCTTTTTTACTTTTTGGATATGTCATCCTATTTTGTTTATTTCTAAAATATTTAAATGCAATGTTTTGTTTTTCTTTTTTGGTTGACTTAAATATATTGTTTTTCATCCCAAATTTCCACTTGTTTCCTTTTTCATCTGTTTTTGCATGTAGTTATGGAATGAGATATATAGCCAAAGTTCTGAAGAACTCACTTCATGAGAAATTCCCAGATGCAACAGAAGATGAGCTGTTAAAGGTAGATTTGCGAGGGTGATTCAACAGCTTCATTGTACTTTCTAAATATATGAGAGGGAATTTATGTATTAATTTGCATTGGGTACAGTATAACTTAGGAGAACCAGGACAAAAATATAATATGATATTTCTATCTGAAAACTGATTTCTTAGATAAAGATCAGTGATACTTAATCTTTTTTGATAATACAATATGGGGGTCAATATAATTCATGTGAATGGAGTGTTTTTAAAATTAATTACGTTTTTATTTATATACAATATTGCATATTAGGTGCTTTAGTAAAGTATATTTCCTAGATCACAGAATATAAGTAATGTAATCAGTTACAACTAATAATTACAATTTTCTACGTTAAGGTATTTATTCTTTTTTTCAAACAACATTAAAACTGTTTTAGGCCTACAATACCGGAAATATGTGTGTCCTCCCTCAAAATGGCAGGAAATGCCTGCCAATTTTTATCAGTTGTAAATAAAGGGAGATTTGGTGCAGGATTTAGTAGTCTTTAAATAAAAGCCATATTTTTAACTTTGTTTAGCTATAAATCTTTAAAAACAATTTATTACTCTAATTACAGTAATGTTGGAACAAATTAATTTCTTGCATTTGTTTTGGTTTGAAAATGCTTGTATAAAGTGGCAGTGTGATATATTATCAAGGCTAGAAAGCTGAAGCAATAGGCCATGCAAAATACCTGTTTCACAATAAGAGCCATTTGCCTGAATGTATGAAGGGTTCAAAAAGAGAAGAGCGTTGAACTTGCAGTTCCCCTAGCTTTATAGTTTCTATGAGTTCTGGAGGGAGGATAACTTGAATGCAATTCTAGCTCTCCATATGACTCAAGATCCAGTCTGAGTTCTCTGATCATTCAAGTGGGGTTTTTGTTGCTTCAATAACTCTTTGTTTTGTTTTTGTCTTTGGTGCCTTTGAGTCAGTATTGTCTAGTCCCATAATGGTGAACCTATGGCATGTGTGCCACAGGTGGCATGCAGAGCCATATCTGTGGGCATGTGAGCGTTGCCTTAGCTCAGCTCCAGTGTGCATGCGCACGCCGGCCAACTGATTTTCGGGCCTTCCGGGCCCATTGGAAGTCGGGAAACTGGGCCTCCGGAGGCCCTCTGGGTGGATGGGGAAGGCCATTTTCACCCTCCCCTGACTCCTAGAAAGCCTCTGGAGCCTGGGGAGGGCGAAAAACAGGCCTACCAGGCCCACCGTGCCATCGCGAGCCAAAAGCGGGGGCAGTGTGTGTGGGGGTCACACACGCATGTGCGGGGGCTTTGAATTATGGGTGTGGGCACGCACGCGCTCAACCCCCTGCGCTCGCCCCATTTTTGGCATGCAACGGCAAAAGGTTAGCCATCACCAGACTAGTCCCTGCAGTTTTCTTGGCAAGGTTTTTTTGGGGGTTTGCCATTGCCTCCCAATCTCCAGTTTCTAGTCTGATGCTTTAATCACTACATAAAACTGGCTCTTGCTCTCTTCTTTAGACAGTCTCTATTGTTGCATGATTAAAGAGATTAAAAAGTTCATTTCAGCTCTAAAATTTTTTATCACAGTGAAGATATTTCTTGGTATCAAGTTGTTTTTTCCAAAACTTACTATATTCAGCATATGGTCATTTAAGGCAATAGAGAAGGGAAGAAAAGAGAAAGAGAAAAATTGAATGGGATGTTTTAACTTAGACATCTCCCTGCTCCCCCATCCCTGCATGCTGTTAGACTGCTCTGCCAAAAAATTTTTAGTATGAAATTGGGGTGGGGGGGATGAAAGTAACTGAGTGTATTCATTACTAAACTTTTACAGTCCATTTTTTTAACAGTTTGGAAAGGCAAGGCTTTTACATAAAATCAGAACTGACCATACCCCCATTAATTTGGGGGGAAGTATTTTATTTACATGTGACTGTTTTGACAAAATGCAACAATCAGTGCATCTATTTAAAATACTTCTTTATTTATCATTATGAAACAATTTTTTATTGAAAAGGAAGATGACACTGAATTTAAAACAGTCTCCTCTGCTCAATCCAGCATAAAGGCAGAAAAAAACCTCATGCCTAGTTTTTCATCTTATCAGTCTTCATTGCCATCTCCAGTTGCAGCCAATCCTGAAGATTCGTCCCCCATAAATGTTTGAGTGGTAGATAAGCATGTGTGTACGTGTGTAGATATATCTGCCAGAATTTGAGAAGGAAAGAAACAACAGGATTAAGAAAAGAGGAAAAGGAATAAATAGCTGTACCAAGAAAGGAAGGGAACTGGATGCAAAAAAGGAGAAGGAAGTGGGATAAATTAAGGGGAAAAGAAAAAAGACAGACAAATGCTTTTGGCATTATAAAAAGAGTTAAAATTCACCAAATGGTTCTTCTCATGCGACTGATGTTCAAAGGATCTATCCATCTTTTAATAATGGATGTTATTTGCATCCATTAGCACCTCCTATCCATTCACATGCAATGTCTTATACACAAAATGTTTATAAAATGTTTATAAGACTCCCTTCTTGCATGTAATTATTGGGGGGGAAAGAGCATATTTTCTTATTTACGTACATCTTAATTCTTACATAAATACCTATAAATAATAGCTGAGAATGTTGAGAATGTTTATTTTCGCTAAGTAGCATGATAAAGTATCATACTATTATAAGTATTATAATAACTCAGACTAAGTATTATACTAGATATAGGTATCAGTTATATCTTCAGATAAGTGATGTAGTGATGTGTATCATAAGTTTGATCCAAACCTATTGGATTTTATTCCTGATTTTCTGTCTCAAGCTTGTAGTATATAACCAATTGTTTAAGAAGTAGGGTTAAATTTGTGAATAAATATGCTAAGTAGAGGTGTCTAAAAGTGACTTTCCCCAATAGATTGTTGGAAATCTCCTGTACTATCGGTTCATGAATCCAGCTATTGTTGCACCTGATGGTTTTGACATCATTGACATGACAGCTGGAGGGCAGATACATTCTGATCAGAGGAGAAATTTAGGTTGTGTAGCCAAAGTCCTTCAACATGCTGCATCAAATAATCTCTTTGAAGGGGAAAATGCTCATCTCTCGTCAATGAATAGTTATCTCTCCGAAACATATGAGAAATTCAGGTTTGTACCCATCTAATGTACTATAAAGCATGAGTTGAAAGGATCTCTTCTACACATCGCTCACTTTATATATTTTTGTAAACTTGATGGTTTTAACTTCATTTCTTTTGATAACATTTCATTTTCTTAATATTCAACATTCAGATTCTGCATTCTTGTTAAGGCTGAGCTTGTATCAGAATTTTCTCAGGTGTGATTCAGGCCTTGCATGAGCACAACACACCTCTGCTATTCATTGAAGCAGCCCATCTTTTTTCTGGCTTTTCCACAAGCCTGAAAATAGACGCAGTTAATTAAACTACTATTGACTCTTTAAGTTAACGCTAAGAAGAAGATGTATTTTAAAGTGCTTTTTCTCCGTATAGAGTTAGAAAATCATCTTATCCTATCCTGTGTATCCTATGTAGTATTCTGAAATTCTATTCTTTTCCCACCTTAGGAATTTTTTTCAAGCAGCATGTGAGGTTCCTGAACCTGAAGAAAAATTCAATATTGATGAATATTCTGATATGGTGACTCTTAGTAAGCCAGTAATATATATATCTATTGAAGAAATTATCAACACACATTCAGTAAGTGCATACAAAAGAAAGTTGTAAGTTTGGGCACTGTGGAGCTGAAATGTAAAATGTATAATTTAATAATAGAAACCAAATATTTTCTTCATATTGGAATTAGATTCCTGTGATAACCTGAAGATTTGAACAAATACTTGGAGACATTAATAAATCATTTCTGTAGAGTTCTGTAAGTTAGGAAATGTTCAAGAGTATTCAATAGATTTTCAAAGAGAAGGTGAATTGTGTTACTTTCTTTTTTTTTAGTGTTCACAAAGACAATCACTGCATATAACAATTGTTGGAAGAAAGGGCAGGAATTCTTAGTAAATTTTTTTGGGAAAGACACCTATTTATATTTTGAACAAGACACCTTTTTATATTTTTACATTTTTGTATAATCCATTTCATACAGATTGGAAAGGAATTACAGTTGGATAGCAGACTTTTAATCTCTTTTTTTATACTTCTTCAGAACGTTAGTTTTAAACAAGACCTGTTACATATGTATAAATAAATCTTTAAAAATAACGCAAAGGATAATTGGGTTCCATACATAACCATTATAACCATGCCTTATTTAAATATTCCAAGAAAAATAAAATGGATAACCCTTTTCCTGTTTGCAACATAAAAATGTGATATAATTTAATAACCTCCTGAAAGATTAGTATTATTCAGATTTGATCTTCTGAATTTAATACATGGCAGATAATTTAAGTTTAGGACTAGATTTTGTAAAATTATAATGGTATGATATTCAGAGTGTGGCCATGCTTAAATAATAATTTGAGAAATGTTAAATAATAGTGATTATTTAATGGAAGTTATTTATTATCATAGTCTTCCTTATTTCTTACACCACAAGTAGAATTACTGATTGTAGGCAAGCTAATTAGAGGAAATCAATTTGGATGGTCATTCTGTTTATATTTATAAATTAACATTTCTTTCAAGGTTGATAATTTGGACAGTTGAAGAAACATAGCTGCAACTCTAATAATTATTTATGGTTGTAGATATAGTTCCTCTCATAGTGTTAATATTTGCTGACTGTAGGAAAAGCATGATTGAAAACTTAATGCAGCACACTTTTCTAAAAACATTTGATTGAGATTATTGCTTAAATATTTAAAAAGCATAAATTTTAATTGCTTTTTGACCCTTTAACCTTTTTTTTAAAAAGTATTCCTGAGTTTTAAACCATGTTGATTAGTTTCCTGAAACTGAAATACGTAATGTTTTTGCAGGAATACATTTGGAACTTTACAGAAATCCAGAGAACATTTTGTTTTTTTACAAGAACAATGATTTTTAAAGACACTATTGTGAAAAACAAGCAAAAATATTCCCATAATAGCAAGGCTGAAATGTTGCAAATCATATTGAACAAAATAATCCTCTACTGAAGAGGAAGAGAATAATTTCCCACTTCCTCCTATTTTGTATTTTTTCTATGGAGCTCCTCTGTTCTGGGGACAATAAAAAAATTGCCCTCTCACAGTTTAGTGGCACATAGTTTCTTCTGCCAGCAGATGCCATTCAAAATTTATTAAAATTCTCAACTGTGAAATGAAGTATTTTGTAGGAGCAATAGAGTTTTTTAATAAGAGAATTGGAAACCATTAAATAGAATCCTCTCTCAGTGAATTCTTCAAACCAAACATTTGATGTCGGTTTCATTGACTAATAATTTATGTGATTTTTGTGCCAAATGTTTTTAGGATTGTGACAATTCTGTATTAACCAAATCCAATTAATACGAAAGTGAAGTACAGTATTAATTTTAAAAATTCTATATTATTTTCAGATGAAGAACATACTTTTACATATACAATAGCAGTTTTGAATAGCAAATTGGTGAAATAAATTACAATTCCAAAAATTAAGAATCTTATTTTAGGGCTGTATCTTTTTTCTTGTACATAAATTTTCCTGTTTGATTCCTAAAATAGCATTGAAGAGACATTTCAGGATGATTTATTTCCTGTTCATGTGAAATAATTTCTTCCATATGAATATGAGTTTTGCATTTTTCTGTACGAATACATATTGCATGTACTTCTACCTTGTCTCCTGAAATGCTTTTTTATTATCCCTTTTGGTTTTGTGATTATTTCCATTTATATTAATATCATTCTGGTTCTGTTATGTATTTAAATATTTATTAGTATATGGAAACATCAGGTTTGTTCTAGTAGTTTTAACAATTATAATCTCATTTACAGCTATTGTTAGAACATCAGGATGCCATTGCTCCAGACCAAAATGATGTCTTAAATGAACTGTTAGAAGGGTTGGGGAAAGTTCCAGATGTAGAGACTTTTCTTGGTAAGAAAATACAACAGAAACCACAAAAAGGCAGCTAAAAGATTGGATATAACCTATGCATAGATTTAAAACAATATCTGTTAAACTAGAGCAATAGTTTTGTTGAGTTAATGCAAGTTCTCAGGATTTTTGTTTGTTTGAAAATTTATTTCCTTCCTTTACAATGGAAGTTGCATAACTACACACACACACACACACACACACACACACACACAAACATTGCATAGAGTTCTGGACAAAAATAATATGGTCTCAATCAGAGAATTACCACATCAAAGTGGACTGAATGCATATATTTTCTTAACACTATAAAGAAGGTATTGCCCAAGTGAATAAATGGCCATGAAAAGGGTATCAAGTTCAAAATGAATAAAGAGCAGATTGTGAGGTGGTCCACTTTCTATTTAAGGTTAGGTCTGGGAGCCTGATTAGCAGCATAACAAGACATTTCTCTTCTATATCTGCAGATGTCTGCTAGGAAAGAAGCTGATAAAAAGATACGCTCTGCAGACTTGTGACTCAACATTCTTATTCCTTAACATTAATTTTAAGTAGTAATGATTTGGAATACACATTTTAACTTCTTCCAGCATTCATTCTCTCTCTCTCTCCCTCCCTCCCTCCCTCCCCCCCCCTCTCTCTCTATCTATCTATATATATATTCCCATTTAGAACTTGCAATACAGAGTCCCATGTGATTCAATATAATCAGTAGGTTCATCGTCCTTTCTATCAGCATATGATTTTAGGTTCATTTTTTAAAAATCTGGTGTTTTGCCAGCTGAAAAGTAAGTAAGCTACATATGTGTACATGCCTATGTGAATATGAAATTCAAATGTTAATGCCAGAACTGATTATTAGAAAAAGCATAGGTGCATTTTTGCAAGCTATTAAATGTCTTTGCAGATAATTGAGATTCTTAAATTAATAAAAATAAAAACTGTATTTTTTCACAGATCTCCAATATCAAATCATATATATGAGAACTGTCAGGGAAACTCCAGCATCTTGTGTGTATGCTAGACAAATCTTTAATAAAAGCAATCCACAGAATGGCTTATTTTAATCAGAATGGCATGTAGCATACAGTCAGAGCTGTTTATAAATTTCTTATCTCTTTTATTGCCGTAACTATCCACAGTAGAATAACATGTTTAAGTAATTGAACTAGAAAATATACTTTGTATAGTTCATACACAAAATCTTCCTGAATTTTTGCTATCATTGAAAAGTTTTTTAAAGTAAGCATTATTTGTGTAGTGTTGTCTTCCTCTGTTTTTGTTCTGACTTTGCATTTTTTTTTAAAAAAAATCATAAGCAAAAAGTTGGAAGCGCTAACTTTTTTTTTTCTCTGCAGGGGAAGGAGCTATTGATCCCAATGATCCTAACAAGGAAAATACTTTAAATCAACTTGTTAAAACAGAAATTTCTCTTTCACTGACCAAGAAATATGATTTACGGGAAGGGGAAGAACAAGACATTAAAGGCCTAATGATAAAGTATGCTTTTAAAATATGTGGTATTGAAAAGGCTTTTGTCAATGAATCATAGTAATTACTAATAATTGTGTTCTTTAGCGACTGAAAATCTTTATGTAGACTTTGACTATATGATAAGTATTAGACAGTAATAAATATACTGTATGTGTCTGTACGTATAGGAAAATGTTATTTAAGTCCAATAGGTTGTAGGTTTAATACTGAGTTTTATAATCATTCTTAAAATCACAAATGCACAGTGATACGTATTTAGAAATTTCCTTAATTTCTGTCATGTTATTAAGTGCAATGTTGAATTTGTATGATGGTATTTGGCTGTGTCTCTAAATTAAAATGCTATTGGAAAGTTCATAGAAAGAACACAAGTGGTTTCATGATAAGATTACATGAAAAATACACTGAGCAGCAGGACATAGATTAGACTTTCAGGAAACTAGAGGAAACATCTGCCTTGGATGTGCACAGTTAGAAATATTTAAAGTACCCTTTTTAAAAAAGAACAGAGACATTCTGTGGGAATATGATGAAAATTAACTTCTGCTGATGCTATTTAGTTCTTAGTAGAGAATCACAAGATTCTATTTCTTTCTTTCTTTCCTTCCTTCCTTCCTTCCTTCCTTCCTTCCTTTTCTTTTTTCTTTGCTGTTTTTGTTCTTTATTAGTTTGTGTTGGTTCTTATGCTCTTTATAAAACTTTTAGTTAAAATTACTTTTAAGAACAAATATTATTTTACCATTTCACTCCAAAGTTATTTGCAAGATATAACATGTATAAGAAACAGAATTATACCCTTATTCTTAATCTAAGGTATTTCAATATGAGACCTTTCATTAAAACAACAATGAACAAAATATGCCATTCTTAAAATGTATGTCAAGTGCAGTTCATAAACAACTGAAGGAAAAAGCAATACAGATAGTCCTCGACTTATAACTACAATTGAGCCAAACATTTTCATTGCTAAACAAGACAGTTATTAACTGAGTCATACCCCAGGGAATTGTCCAGGCAGTTCCAGGAGTCAATGTTGATTCAAAGGCTCAAACATACATTTCCAGAGAGCATGCTACAGAAATCAATCAATATAAAGCCACTATTAAACAAGAATAGATTGGCTTATGGTTGTCTGAAAATTCATCAGTGTTGAAAGTGCTTGCCGTCGCATCTAGATTTCATTTAGTAATTCTTTGCCTGGATAGGTTGCATTCCCTCATACCTATACCTCCTCTTTTGATTATATATTCACATTTTTCATTAGTGTTAGTGAGCTATCCCACTAGGTCTTATATAGTACTCCTCAGGGAGGATCCATACTTATATGGGAAGACTAGTGATATAGTGAGAATTATTTCTGAATAGATATTTATATATAAAATAATGTAACAGTCTTTAATAACTATCCATTCATCACAATTTTTCTGATTGTTTCATTAAGAACAAAAAGGCTAATTATGGATGTAATACAAGCTCAACCTGGGGAGTCACTTGCAAAAATTCTGGAAGTACCAGCTTCTGAACTTCAGGTAACCGTCCCATTTTGTATGAATCTGAACTTTTCAATTCCGAAATAATATTATGAAACACAAATAAGAAAATATATTGTTAAAGTAAAGTAGCCATCTCTATTCTGGAGAATAATTGCATAACAAGTATGTTATGTGTTTATTCTGCTCTATTTCCAATAACGTAGATTAGTACTCTTGAGTCTTTCTTCTTCCTTCGTTTAGAAACTAGAATAATGTGATTAGGGCAGGATGATTCCCTAGACCCAATGGTTTATCCTTCCCTAACCTGATGACTTCTAGACATGGTGAACTACAGAACCCAGTCAGCACAGTTTCAGACCATGCTGGCTGGAGTCTCCCTGATCTCAGAAAATTAGGATGCCATTATTTGTTTCTCCCAGTGAGAGGTTTCTCCTTCAACATGGTATATCTGAGCCTGGTGGCTCAGCAGACTGATAGCATTGTGATTAACACCAGCTGTCTGCAATTACTGTAAGTTCGAATCTCACCAGGCTCAAGGTTGACTCAGCCTTCCATCCTTTCTAAGGTAGGTAAATTGAGGACCCAGTTTGTGGGGGCAATAAGCTGACTTTGTATAAATATACAAAAGTATGAAGGCTATTGCTTAACGCATTGTAAGCCACCCTGAGTCTCCGGAGAAGGGTGGCATATAAATCAAATTTTTTAAAAAATATATGAGATTGGATAGAAAGATCAAAAACATTCTGAGAAACTGTCAGGAGCTGCATCACAATACTTATGTTTACATTTGTAGATTAGGTAGAGCGAAATGTTTACATATCGCTCTACCTAATCTACAAATACAACTGTAAGAAAATAGATGTCAAAATGCTGTAGTCATTAAGATTTTGGACAAAGACTGAGAAGACTCTTAATAATGGAAACTTAACCATAAAAACTCACTGGATGACTTATTTTCTGTCAAGCCAAATTACCTCCCAGCGTAATTATTGTGGGGATAAAATCAAGAAAAGTCCATATGCAAGTTGCTTTCAGCCCTTTAAAGAAATATTTACAGAGATGTATTGCTGGAGTACTATCCAAATATGAAAATATTTGGAGAAGGAGAAGAAAGTATTTAGAAGAATGGTTATAAAAGAAAAGTTGAAGAGATTGGGGAGCATAAATAAATTCTTAACCAATATATTGGTTTCCTTACTTGCTATATCTGTCTGTTAGGAAATATTTGTGTTGTAATAACAGAACTAAATATATCTCTTGCCTTCGGCTTGTTTTTTAATCCACTTTTAAAAATGGTTATTCCTGGTAAGGAAACCAGTGTAGAGGTAAGAACTAAGAAATAAAGTTAGGCATTCCGGATTCAAGTCTGCCCTCAGGCATAAGAACTCACTGGGTGATTTTTTTTATTAGTCATTCATGGCCCAACAAGCACACAGATAGGATAAAATGAGGAAAGATCTCATCTTCTGGAGGAAGCAAGCCACCTTGACCTCCAGATAAAAAGGCAGGATATGAATCTAAGAAACAATATGGATAAAACCATCTAAAAATGCTACAACTCTCTGCTGCCACACCACCACAAAGTCTGTCTATTGCTGAATCTTCCTTGATGTCTGCCCAATGTTCCCCTTAGATGTATTGGTTTTGTGTATTCATGAAATTCTTAATTCTGATATGAACATATAAGCTTGCTTATATATAAGGTGGTAATCTTTCTCTGCCTATGAATACAGTATATTCCTGTAGTCTTACTTATGTGAACTGCTGTTTTTTCTTAGGAAACTGAACACGCGAAAATAATAGAGAAACGTGCAATTTTGGATTCTAAAACACCAGAGAAAATGAAACATAGTCGATCTATTCTTGAAGAAGGGCAGTTACCATTAGAACAAAAGAAAAGAAAAATCCAGAGAAACCTGCGAACTTTGGAACAAGCTGGGCTGGTTTCATCTGAAAACAAATATCAAGAAATCATCAATGAAATAGCCAAGGTTGTAGCAGTATTATTACATTTTGAATAAAATAGTATGTTGTAAAGTGAAATATAAGCATTGATGAAATATTCCTAATAACAAAGTAAAGAAATAACAGGCTTGGATATCTGAATATGATATTTGTTCATGAATTTTAGTTGTATAATTTATATTTTATTATAAACTTATTTTGACTGCAAGTTCATGCTGCAATGACTCTTAGTAGGTTATTTTCTGAACTATGCTTCAAAAACAGTGCAGCTTCAATATGTTTAATTCAGTTGCCTGAATTGGAAAGATTCGTACATAGTGTTTATTTTTAATGTACAAGGATAGTTTTGCAATTACCATGTAGAAAGTATAGTGCATTCTCCATAATAGCAAAATGTCCCAGTTACTTGCTTCCTAAATACCAATATTGAATCTCAGTGTTGAATACTGGTTATTTCTAGATGAAATTAAACATTATGTAGCATCACAATGAGCACTTCGTTTGGATAAGGAGATTACTTTTTTATATTGTGTTCCTATTGCTTATAAGCCGCCTAAAGTCATTGTGAGTGAGCGAGTGCAATATAAATTTCCTATATAAATAAATGAACAACTGCTTTGCCAATATAGGTAGTCCTTGATTTACAGCCAGTTGTTTAGTGACCATTTGAAGTTACAATGGCACTGAAAAAGTGATTTATGACCATTTTTGACACGACCATTGCAGCATCCCCATGGTCATGTAATCAAAATTTGGACACTTGGCAACTGGCTTGTACCTATGACAGTTGCAATGTCCATAGGACATGTGATCACCTTTTGTGATTTTCTGACAAGCAAAGTCAATGGGGAAATTAGATTCACTTAACAACCATGTTTCTAAGTTAACAACTGCAGTGATTCACTTAACAACTGTGGAGCAAAACTCATTTAACAACTGTCTTGTTTAGCAACAGAAATTTTGGGATCAGTTGTGGTTGTAAATTGAGGATTACTTATAAAAGCATAAATAGCAATTTTCCTTCAGATTCCTATCATCCCTTTCCTAAAACCTTATTCTTACAGTTTTCTATGGTAGGGTTTGTTTGCAGATTTTAAAAAAATCCAGTAAGTAAATGAGTTTTCCTCTTCTGAAATTATTTTTTAGGATATCAGAAATCAAAGAAGATACAGACAACATCGAAAAGCAGAGTTGGTAAAACTTCAGCAGACACTGAATGCACTCAATTCCAAGAAAGCTTTTTATGAAGATCAAATAAATTATTACAATACCTACATTAAAACATGTTTAGATAATTTGACAAGAAAGTGAGTAAAATCTTTTTATATATAAAGAAAATACTTTCTATGGCAAATGTTTGCATTATTGCTATCTGTTACACCTTATTAAAAATCAAAACTATGCTGTGTTATGTTAGAAAATAAATTACTGAACCTTTTAAATATTTAAATCTTAAGACATTGGCTCTACAAATGCCACTAAGATGAACCTCTCAACTTAGGCAATGCTGAGGCTATTTTTCATAATTATATGGATGGTTACATATTTTAATACAAAACAGCTTGGTGCTGTGAAAAAAAAATTGAGACACTGTGAGTGTTACGAACCAAAAAGGTTTGGGAGCCTCTGGTGTAATAAATGTCATTATGCTTTCAAATAAGCAACTTCATATGTAAAGGGATCTTTTCTAGAAGCTGGTATTAGGCAGGGTTCATCAATTTATATCCTTTAGATCAGGGGTCCCCAACCCCTGCTTTGCAGAACAGCTGGTCTGCAGGCCTCCGAGAACTAGGCCGCACAAGCAAGCAAAGTCCCATTTGCGTGTGCATGGGATCTAGATAGCTCACAAAATTATCCCCCCCCCCCAAGTTCATGGAAAAAATGCCTTCCACAGAACCGATCCCTGGTTCCCAAAAGATTGGGGGCCACTGCTTTAGATGCAGGCATGTTGCATTAATATTGAAGAAATTCAGTACCAAAATGGTTGATCACTGATTGTGCCATTTTAAATAAAACAAGTAAGAAGAGGGAGGGAGTGCTGCAAGTTAAACCAGATAAATCAAGGGTGTCAAACTTGCAGCCTTGCAGATGCATCATGCGCTGGCCACGCCTACCCATTTTAGCTAAGAGGAAAATAGTTGTGATAAGTCACATGACCACAACGTGATGCTGCGATTTTGATACCCCTGAGATAAATTATGTCTTTAAGACCTCGAACCTAAAAAAATATTTCTCTAGTAATTATACTATGTTATGGGACACAATATTTTGCCCATAGTCCTAAATGAGCAAAATATTATTAATGAATATATTCCCTTCCACAGACTGAAAAGATGCCTGCCCCTTACACTCCTGAAGCACATAATTAAGGGTCTATGACAATTCACCGTGGCCAATTCGACATGGCCAACTCGCTGCAGGACAACTCACCATGGCCATCTCGCCATAGGAGAACTCACTGCAGGACAAGAGTTACATCAGTATCAAAGAAATGGTGGAATAGAATTATTAAAGAAAGTATGCAAAAGGAGGGACAGAATGAAATGTGAATGCAAAACTTAAAGTATTTTTTATTTACTTTAAATAATTAAATAGAATTGATAAATTGTCCCATAGTGAGTTGTCCTGTGGCAAGTTGGTCATAGCAAGTTGTCCTGCAGCAAGTTGGCCGTGGTAAGTTGGCCGTGGTAAGTTGGCCACAGCAGGTTGGATATGGCTAGTTGTCCCATTCCCCATAATTAATTATCTTTATTATTGCGCAGCATTTTTCCCCCCGAAAGTCCAGAAACAAGGTCAGGTCTTTGAATATCCAAAATGCCAGCTTGGTCTGGCGATTAAGGCTTCCAGGCTAGAAACCAGAAGACTATGAGAGTTCAAGTCCCAACTTAGCAATGAAAGCCAGCTGGATGACTTTGGCCCAATCACTCTCTTTCAGCCCAACCTACCTCACAGGGTTATTGTAAGGAAAATAGGAGGAAGAAGGAGCATTAGGAACCAGGGTGGCACAGTGGTTAGAGTGCAGTACTGCAGGCTATTTCTGCTGTCTGGCAACTGCCTGTAATTTGGCAGTTCAAATCTCACCAGGCTCAAGGTTGATTCAGCCTTCTATCCTTCTGAGGTGGGTAAAATGAGAACCCAAATTGTTGGGGGCAATATGCTGACTCTGTAAACCACTTAGAGAGGGCTATAAAGCAGTATATAAGTGTTAAGTGCTATTGCTATTAGATTTGCTTGCCACCTTTAATTGTTTATTTAAAAAAATTAAGGCAGCATATTAAATAAATAAATAATAAATAAATAAATAAATAAATAAATAAATAATAAATTTCATCCAGGCATTGAAACATTGGGAAGGTCTTGGCTCATAAAATAAGGGTGGAGGTAATGATCATCAACTCTTTCTTATTTTCATTTCATTAACTTATTAACACAGATTCCCCTTTTAATAACAACTTGTAAGTGCCTTTTCTCCTCAAAGAAAGAGAACGCCAATATAGAGGTTGATATTGGCTTGATAAACTATTTTAAATTTGAATCTAAAAACATTTGGATTTATTTTATCTTTGTCTTTATTAGCAAAAGGAAAAACATGTTTTTTCTGTGACTGGCCAAACATTTGTTTATCTGATTCAATTTACAGAAATTCACGAAGATCTATTAAATTAAATGGAAAGCAAGAGGAGAAAAGTGGAAACAAACTGAAGAATATTTCACTGAAATACACGGCAGCAAGACTATATGAAAAGGGAGTTATTCTCGAAATCGATGAACTTCAGCCTAATCAGTAGGTGTTGTATATCTGATTTATCTATTCAAATGGATTTTTCATTTTAGAATTTAAATGAGTCATTTTTAACAAGTATTTTGATTTTAACTCTGTAGCATTTTAATGTGAAATATATTTCTACTTACAAATGATTATTTTTCTTCTTCATAGGTTTAAGAATGTAATGTTTGAAATTACACCTGGTGAAGAAGTGGGTGACTTTGATATTAAAGCTAAATTCTTAGGTGTGGAGATGGAAAAAGTACAGCTCCATTTTCAGGTAAATTGTGTTTTTTAATCATATGTGCTTCATTAGAGGCTTTTCTAAATTATATTGTGGGAGTAGAAAGAAGAAAATAACTTTCAGCATGCATTAGGGTAGCATCTGAGGACCTATTTTGAAATGGAGGACTTTACAAAGTAGTACTCTTATTAAAGGGATCTTCATTTCAAACAGTAAAAAGGCAGAATTCCAACAGTTACAGCAACTTTAAGATGTGTTGATATCAACTATTAGAATTCCTATCCATCATAGGGAATTCTGACAGTTGAAGTCCACACATCTTCAGGTTGCCATGGTTGAGAAACACTGGATTAGATAATTACCCTGACATAACTTTTGACAATTTGCATAAATCTGTATTCAGTTTTCTTACAAAGATACTTGTGCTTTCTTGTAATGCAGGAATTATAATCCTTTTTAAAGTAATCACAATTCAGCAATACTTTGCCAGTATTTTTGGATCTTACTGGATTTGCATTTGTTGTTGGATTTGGGTCTCTTCTTTCCCAGTGCAGGAACACTAATCTTCCTCAAAATAAAGGAAAACAAGGAAGCAACAAACTACCATCTTTTGTAGCAAAAGCAAATAGTGACTGAAGCAAGCAGTTTGAAGGCAATCAAACTGCTTGCCTTCAGGATAAATTTTATATAAAAGTGCATGATAATGGCTGGCTAGTATCTCAACTTCTAGAGCAGGGGTCCTCAAACTTTTTAAACAGGGGGGCAATTCATGGTCCCTCAGACTGTTGGGGGCCTGACCTGCTGGGTGGGTGTCGCTAGGTGAACATGTGACTGGGTGGGTATGGCTAGGTGGTCATGTGACTGGGTGGTCATGGCCAATTTAGCAGTCCATTAAACAATACATGTGACATATCAGGACTTTCCCCCCCTTTGCTAAACCGGGCGTGGGCGTGGCCAGCACATGATGCATCTGGCCCGCGAGTCGGGAATTTGACAGCCCTGATCCAGCATTAGGAAAAATGCTAGGGAGGTTTTCACATTTTGCTTGTCTTCATGTTTAACTTATAAGCATTGCTAATTCTGATTTCAATTTGAAAATACTTTCACTTTTCTTCCTTGCTGCAGGACTTGCTTCAAATGCAATATGAAGGTGTTTCTGTAATGAAAATGTTTGAGAAAGCTAAAGTGAATGTAAACCTCCTGATTTTTCTGCTGAACAAGAAATTCTACGGAAAATGATTCACTACATTTTGTTCCACTCAAGTCCCAGTTCTGGCTGTAGCTTAAATATTTAAATCTATTATACAACAGATCTTTCTTCAAGGCAGCCCAGAGGAAATTACTTGTGTGCCTTTTCATCCTTTGATAATAATAAAATAAGAAACTACGAATCAGCTTATAACACTTCCTGATTTCTGTGGTGTTGGTACTCAATTTAAAAAGATAAGATCAAGTGACATCTAAACACTATGTCTGATTTTAAACATATGGACATTTGAACAGCATATATAGAAATCTTACCTCAGTAAAATTATATATGTGTAAATCAGTATCAAGTACAGTTTTCCTTATTATTCATAGGAAAAATAATTTCTAATATGAGTCTCTAAAGAATAGCTTTGGCAAATATTTCTTAAGTGCTATTTTTCCAGAAGCCTGTCAATTGTAAAATGAATTATTGTACAATTCAAAGTTTTATAAGTAATAATAAATTTAACATTTACTGTATAAAATATATATTTTGCAATTCATTCCTATTAAAAATGCACTACTGCCTCAATAAAATCTATACATGGCCTTTTAATTTAAGTGTAAAGAAGTAATTGGAATAGTGATCTGTTTTTTGCAGTGTATTTGAGGTATTTTAAATAAATTGTGCCTGTCTTTTTTGTAAGAAAACAAAAAAAAATCACAAATAAAATGCAATAAATCATAATCTAGTTAATTTTTAATTTTCTTTCAATAACTGTAGTTCTTTTATATCTAGTTGGGAGGACTCAATAACTGAAATAATACTGCTGGGCCTGCTTATGCAAGTAAATTAAAGAGTTTCTCGCTCCATTTCCTTTTAAATTTTGCAGTGGCTTTGATAGAAGATGCATTGACTACAAAATCAAGGCAGTAACCCAGATTTTCCATAACTATAACTTTATTGATTTTTTTTTAAAAGATGCCAAGTTTAAAGGTAAACAGTGATAGAAAATTAGGAAAAGAAAAAGGCTCAAAAAATAATAAAAATAAATGTGCCAAAAAGAAAAAAAAGGAAAATAGAAAAAGAATGAGTTCCGACTTTGATTCAGATATATAGATAATATATCAAGATTTAGATATATAGAACCTCATATTTCTCCTGCCTTATGTGACCTGCCTCTGCTTCAGCTCCCATCTACCCACCCATATCCCCATCTCTAGCTTTTGGCCACTCTGAACTGCATGGCTAAAATGAAATGGCTGCTGTATTCTACCTTCACCCTCTGATTCACTGCCATTACCTCCAGCTGACTTCATTGTTTTCCTTGTCTCATCTCCCCTCTGCTGGACCCGCCTCTGCCTTCCCAGCCACCAGGCTCCTGGCAAGCCTGCCCCATTGCAACAGTCTCAGATTGCTCTCAGCAATGGATCATGCATGCAAGATCACTGCCAACCCTCACCACCATTGGTGAGCCCAAAAGAAAAGAGACAAGGTGAAGAAAATGAAGGTCAGCTGGAGATAGCAGCAGGTAGGTAGCGGTGGAATACAGCTACCTCATCTTGGAAAATTGGAAAATTGGAGATACTCTATACTTTGTGTGTGTAGCAAAACTGCCTTGCAGTCTTGTTTGACATAACCTTTATAAATCTGAAACTCAGTGAACAATTATTTATGTAATTTATTGAATTTTAATTTCATTACTTATTTATTTATGTTGGCAAGTTTAGTTTCATTTCATTTATGAATATATTTTATATTTCATTTCAGTTTATGAATGGTTATGAAATGTCATCTCAAAAATCTGGAGCTCAAAAACACAAAGAAAAACAGAAACGTGATGAGATTAATAAAAAGGGGCGACAAACACTTTTTCAATTTGGCGTTAAATGCAAAACAAGCAAAACTAACCACAATGAAACTTTAAATTCAGAACAATGTGAGACAAGTGCAGAACTGAAACAAAGGTCGGAATCTCATGAGGCCAGTTTGGATTTTCAAGAAATATCAGATCAAGTAAATTCTCAATTTAAAGATTTAAAGAAACAATTTAATGTTAGTGATGAGAGTACTTAACTGTCTACAGAATCTGGGCATAGCAGACATAGTGAAGAGAAAGAGTAGGTCAAATACTGGAATTGATATTGGACTTCTTATAACAGATGTACCTTCTCAATTGGATATAGAAAACTATGTTATTGAAGTTCATACTGGCTTTCCTAAAACATTTCCCAAAGATATAGATAACCAGGTTTTTCCTGAGAGTATTCTAACATTTCAAAGTTTAAATGGTGAAAAACATGACTGAGATTGGCTTGTATGAAGTGAAGTTAAACAATCATTATTTTGCTTTCCTTGTCAATTATTTTGGAACAAGATTTGTTGCAGCATTAGCTCAGCATCTAAGTCTATGGTTGCATCAACAAAAGAATGGTCAGCAGCTAAAAAGTGGCGAAAATTATGTATTTGCATCCCAGAACATGAGAGAAACAATAGTCACAGGCAGTGCTATCTGGCTTGGCGAGAACTAGAAAGACGTCATCTGGCAAGGCATTGGCAGTCTATTGGAGGCATCAGTTGAAGCAGAATCTGTCAAGTGGTACAACATTGTGAAACGAATCATTGATATTGTACTATTCCTTGGTGAATGCGGGCTTGTTTTGCGTGGCAGTTCCCAGCACATTGTTGAGAAAGACAATGGAAATTTTCTGGGAGTCATAGAGTTGTCTCATTGGGATCCCATTCTAAAAGAACATGTGTTGCAAGTTAAAGAGTCACAAGAAAAAGGAGAACGACTTAAGTATATTATTTCAGTGCCAAAAAACTAGTTAATTGCTGAATGTTCCTCACTTGTAAAGCAACGCATGTTGGACAGGAAGACTGCAAAGTACTTTGCTCTTATTGTTGATTCCACGCCAGATTCATCCCATGTTGAACAAACATTTCTTTTGCGTTATGTAATTACCATATGAGCAGGGATACGGTGGCTCAGTGGCTAAGACACTGAGCTTATTGATCAAAAGGTTGGCAGTTCAGCAGCTCGAATCCCTAGTGCTGCATAACGGGGTGAGCTCCCATTACTTGTCCCAGCTTCTGCCAACCTAGCAGTTCGAAAGCATGTAAAAAATGCAAGTAGAAAAATAGGGACCACCTTTGGTGGGAAGGTAACAGCGTTCCGTGCACCTTTGGTGTTTAGTCATGCTGGCCACATGACCACAAAGACATCTTTGGACAGCGATGGCTCTTAGGCTTTGAAATGGAGATGAGCACTGCCCCGTAGAGTCGGGAACTACTAGCACATATGTGTGAGGGGAACCTTTACCTTTACCTAATACCATATGAAAACCAGTATGAAATTGTAGAAAGATTTTTACAGTTTGTTGACACAAGCCATAAAACAGGATGTGACAGTGTGCAAGGCAACCAAAAGGTAGAGATAGAGGGGGAGATAGGTGGTGGCAGGAAGCAAAGTGGAGGCAGTTTGCACAATGCAGGAAAATGTGTCTTAAGATAGCTGCAGTGATCATAAATACAGGACAATCACCAAGTGCCTGAATTTTGATCAGGTAACCCAGGGATGCTTCAGTGGTCATAAGTGTGATGACTGGTCATAAATCCATTTTCTTCAGTGCCATCATAACTTTGAGCAGTCATTGAAAAAATGGTGATAGCCTGAGGACCGTCTGTATGATTGTGGTTTTATTTTGGATCCAGTAAAGGAAAGCCTCAGAGTTGAGAGGCCATATGCATTAACTCAGTTTCTGAGAACAATAAAGAGAGAAGATAACAAGCGTTTTGTTCTGACATCATTTGTAGGTTTTCAGAGGCATCAAGTTGACCACTGGAAAACCAAAGAGTTTGATTACACATTACCCTAACATTTAAAAACTATTTTACATTCATTATTAACAGTCCATTGGAATGTTGGCAAATCTATAGCAAATCCGTTGAAATTTTGCTGGAATTTAGGAATGAAAGAGCCAAAGTTACATTTTAATTATATACACTTATATTTATTATTTTATTTACTTATATTTGTTTTGCTGTCCACCTCTCATGAAAGTGACTGGGTAGTGTAGAACACTAAATTAAAAAAGAATAAATGCATTAAGAACGATCACAATTTAAAGAATAATTTTATATATAAGCACACAAACGGGAGAGGGTGATATTAACCCCAATAAGAGAACCATTGCAAAATCTCCCTGGTTCCCTGGGACCCCCTGGCTTGACAACACAGCCAGATCTTAAGGGACTTGTATAATGTTGAGAGAGGTAAAGAAACTTTCCCAATGTGGGCATTGTAGCATTTTAAATACATTTGGATTCAAGATAAAGAAAATTTACATGGAATATATGACCAAGTGCAATTATTTAATATGTTCATCAACAGATACACTAAAAGTTACAGAAGGCAACGTGTGGTACCAGTCTTAAATCTTTGCGTGTGTTAGTTTAAACACAGATTCTATTCAGTGTTGCAATTGGTGTAATAGCTGTCTAGACCAATTGTAAGAGGAACCCCACTGAATATTAACATAAACATTACACATAAACAATATTTTTTGCTTCACACACAAGTGTAGTTGTTGGACTTTGTCTTCCAGTGTATTAACATATGAGAGGAGTCATGGATAGCACTGAGGGGGGAAACTAATGGTAGCTTTCCTATTGCGAAATATCCCCACCCCCTCCCAAACATTAGCAGGTTTGTTTATTTCATTTTATTTTCCTGTTAGCAACAGGCATGTCAAACTTTTTAGATGCAAATATCATCCTGCCAAAAGTCTGTGGTTTAAAACAAAAAAACAAAAACAAAAAAAATTAGTACATTATGTCTTCATTGCTTTGCATTGCCAAAAGAAGGAATGCTCTCTTCCCCCGCTCAACTTTCTCCTTGAGAGGGAAGACGCTCGGGGCGGGCGAGGGCGAGGGAAGAGGAGCAGCATGTCTCCAGCCGGTTTGGGGCGGGGGTTTTAGGGGGACCTCCCTCGGCCTCACAAGGCGACGCGCTTCCTTTCCTTTCGCTTCCCCACAAGGCAGAAGGAGCCTCGCTGCGCGCGGCTGTTCCCTCGGTCCTCGCCGGCAAAGGCGGCCATGGGGCAGCCGCTCGTCCTGGTAGCCCTGGGCTGGATCGCGGTGCTGGCGCTTCCCTTGCACGGCTTCTCCTCGCCGCGAAATGGTAAGGCTGAGGCCGGGGGAGGGGGGGCGTTCCTGCCAGACGAAAAGCGTGGGATTTAGGGTGGTCGCGGCGGGGCGGGGGGGCACTTCAGCCATCTTTTCGAGCACGAACGGGGACCCTGCGCTGACTTCTCCCCAAGGAGCAAGTTCTGGATGCCAGGCAATAAATATCCCCCCACCCTTTCTGGAAATGAACGTCCTTTGATATGAAAACGCCTCGGGATTGATAAAAGGCGAAGTCGTCCGGGCTTGTGCCTCACCTGATGCTTTGAACTTTGCCTGGCAAGCAAAAGGGTGGATTTTCCACTCCCCGAACCGCCTTCGCTCCCTTCCGTGACTAAATACACTCATCAAGCACTTATTATATATATATATAACGTTGGCTGATTTAGAAATACCACTGACATTTCAATTTGGGTTTTTTTTTAATCTATCCCACTGCGCTTGCTTTCGACAGAAACTTGGAAGTCTGCTCTGAAGAGCGGCGTTTTCAGTTGTGGCTTCCTCACTTCTTTTGAATTGTCTTTATTGTGGCTGCTCCTCACCTCTTCTTCAGTTCGGTTTTTGCCAGCAGCGTTTCCTTCCCACCACTTCCTGGATGCCTTGGACTACAACTCCCATTTTCTTTGGGCAGCACAAACTTTTGGGCAAGAAGGGAGTTTGCGATCCCAATTCGTTTGCAGAATGAGGGTTTAGTCGAGTAAACTGCTTGAGAGAGAGAGAGAGATTCTGGATGGATCCTCCTGCAAAGCAAAATACTTTATCCAATTTGATCCTTGCTATGAATCAATGTGACTTCAGTTCTAGGGGTCTATAAAATCAGTCTTGGTGTTTTCTCCCTCTGTGGTAATATTAGAACTTGAGGTCAACGAAAGGAAGTTAATCTAAACATATTATTAAACTGGAATTAACAAAGAGTAGTAATATTAATTAACTTAAACAGTTTAAATAAGAATTAGACATATTGTTGGAGTATAAGGTTATTATTATTATTATTATTATTATTATTATTATTATTATTATTATTATTATTTATTCAATTTATATACCGCCCTTCTCCTAGTGGACTCAGGGCGGTGCACAGCCAAAACTAAAATACATAACAATACAAAATTTAAAATTAATTAAAAGAATTATATACTTCGGCCCGAATTAAAACAGTGCGAATTAAAACCCATTAACAAATTAAAACTAAACAATTAATAACCATTAAAAACTAAAAAAGGGGGCGGGGTTCATGCCAGCCCTGCTTGCTGGAAAAGAAGAGTTTTCAGGGCACGGCGAAAGACCCGGAGATCCGATATCCTTCTTATTATTGATCAATAATAATCATGGAAATTTATTACTTCAGTTTTCAAATGTATTTCTAGTATTGGGGATGTGACTAAGGGAATGCTTGAAACAGACATGTGGTTTATTCATTTATAATATTTACAAATTGACTCAATTGTTAATTAGGCAAGATATACTCCCCCAGAAATACCAAATCCAAAAACTTATTTAATCATCAAACAGTAATTTATGGTCACCCAGAACCATCCAAGGTAAAAAGCACATCAGAATGGGATGGTCTTCATAGGCTTACAAAATGCAAATGTTGGGCAATTCAACCTTCAGAGGAATTATAGTCTAAAGAATGAGGATTACTATTGAAAAGGAAACTGGAACACATCCAATAAACTCCTGTGACGATAGGGCATTCAGGAGACTTGCTCTAGTCTAGATGTTCAAGTCACATAGGCAGAATCATCAATTTGATTCATTATTAAGAGCAGACATTGAGCAAAGATTGGATATGTGGTATAACCTAACATGACTTTTCTTATATTTTGAGTTTTGTTTCAAAGCTATTGAATTATCAAGTGGTGAAATACTATGGAACTTTCAGTTTTCTTGAATCTCATTAAATTGATGGGAGATAAACAGAGAGAAAGCAAAATAATATATGTTGTAAAAGAAAAGACACTTTTAAATATTAGCTGAATTAGGTTTTTTTCTAGCAGAAAAAGGAATTATTTAGCTTAACAAGTATAAAAGCATATGATTTCTTTAACAAAATAAATTTTTATATTTATGCTGCCATGTGTTTGTTATAGTGTAATCTGCTGCAACAAATCATTTGAAACTAGGATTTAAAGAAGACGAGTGAATAGCTCCCTCCTGTACCCAGTCAGTTGACTTCAGTGGACTGGAAAATTTATTGTATAAGAGAGACTGAAAGAATGGGATATATTTAATCTCCAGGGAGAAAAAAAAAGACTGAACAATGTGAATAGAAGATCAAGATTTGTACTCCTTAAAGTCAGATTGTAGAGCATAGAATAACAATCCCAGGCAGATTCCAGTTAAGCAAACTTCATAACTCCCTCCTTCTTCAGTTCCTTTAAATAAACAAACGATACTGTGCTATGCCACTAAGAAGTTAGTTATCTCTATTTCTGAATAGAAAAATAGACTAGAAAATGTTTTCAATCATAACAAACAACCCCCTCCTCCAAAATTTTATGAAATATTACCCATTGGGAGATAATTCGACCACAATAAAAATTTAAAAAAAATCAAGCAGCAATGAATATTACATAAAAAGAATAAAATCAATATGTCTTATAATGTATTTATGCTGAGAATTAAAAGAATGCTCTGGAATTATAAAAAGGTAAGCATACCTACCATCTAAACATACTAATAAGATTTACATTAAAACAACTTTATTACCATTCTTAGCCTCTTACTCATTATCATGTCCACCAGTCAATCTGGTTTATTCAACAAATAGATTTCAAAACTTTCTTAAAGTATTATTATTATTATTATTATTATTATTATTATTATTATTATTATTATTCATTGTTGCCCAAGGTTAGACAGCATACTAAAAAGCAGAGACATCACCCTGCCAACAAAAGTGCATATAGTCAAGGCTATGGTTTTCCCAGTTGCATGGCTGTGAAAGTTGGACCATAAGGAAGGCTGAGCGTCAAAGAATTGAGACCTTTAAACTATGGTGCTGGAGAAGACTCCTGCAAGTCCCTTGGACTGCAAGGTGATCAAACCAGTCAGTCCTAGAGGAAATCAACCCTGACTGCTCTTTAGAAGACCAGATCCTGAAGATGAAACTGAAATATTTTGGCCACTTAATGAGAGGGAAGGACTCACTGGAGAAGAGCCTAATGCTGGGAATGATTGAGGGCAAAAGAAGAAGGGGATGGCAGAGAATGAGGTGGCTGGATGGAGTCACTGAAGCAGTCGGCGTGAGCTTAAATAGTCTCCGAGGGATGGTAGAGGACAGGAAGGCCTGGAGGAACATTGTCCATGGGGTCACAATGGGTCAGACACAACTTTGCAACTAACAACAACATTGTTGCCCATCTCACCCATTTGCCTTTAAGAACGTATGACTGTAATAGAAAGATAGGAAACAGAGGATCCAGATTTTAAAATGCACACAAACAAGATGGAGCTACCCATACAAAGCAGGTGGAAAAGAAAAAAAAGGAAAACATTACTTCTGTCCTGTTGTATAAACAGGATAATATCCAAAAGGCAATGGAAATAACTTTAGTTCCCTGAAATTACCCATTGTGATTTTTAATAATTGTGTTGTATTTTTAAAAAGTATGGAACCAGAATATAGATTACACCTTTGTCATAATAAAAAAGGTACAGCTAGACAAGACAGATGAAGCAATCAACAACACTTTCAAAGGAATAACATTTACAAAAGAAGAAAATAACAACACACTTCCCCTGCAGGATATCAGCAGCAGTGGAGGAAATGATGTCAAACTAGAAACCCAAGCTATTGGAACCCCACCCACATTTTTTTTTTAGTACCAAAATAACAACACAACTTCCCATGTGGAGCTATGTAAGAACTTTATTCAGATAAACATAAATACACTTCAGCAAGTCAGCATGCCAGAAAGGAGAAACAGACCACCTATATAACATCTTCCAACAAAACGGATACCCATGCAACTTTATCAAAAAGTGCATACAACTCACTAAAACACATCAAGTATAACATAGGGAAAGGATAACATTCCCATGTATCAAAAACTTCTCAGAAACATTTTTTTCATTGTCTTCTACTGTTTCAAGCAATATGACTCTAAGCAGCATGTAACATACCATTATGACAATGACAACTACACAGCATCACTATAGCACACAAACCATCTAATGTCCTCCCAACCAATAAGACATAATGACCCAAGAAGAACAAAAAATGGGTTCATCCATAGCAAGGACTGCAACAGTCACTAGGTAGGACAGGCATGTAGAAGACTAGCAGTGCATTCAACACCACTAAGAACACAACAGTCAAAAGACTTGACAAAAACTCCTTAATTTCACAACACAGAGACAATGGGGAAGTATTAGCATTTTAGAACAAGGCAAATCCAAAAATGTTCCTGGA
The DNA here is from genome assembly GCA_022577455.1 of Arizona elegans. Lineage (NCBI taxonomy): Eukaryota > Metazoa > Chordata > Lepidosauria > Squamata > Colubridae > Arizona > Arizona elegans. Next base: position 64,337,284 of record JAKOOJ010000008.1, read on the forward strand.
AACTTGACATTTAAACAAATTGGCCATCAATAGATATATAGAGATAAACCACATTTACACACCATCTAAGAGATGCTAAAAATGTAGGACAAAACAAAAAGACCATCACACAGCCCCTCCAGCAACCCACATTCAGATAAGCAAGAATCATTAATGCCGACTGACCAAAATACAGTCTACCTCCTGAATCCAGCAGTACAGTAAACAGTATTTGGAGGCTGGCAAAGATTCATGCAACTGGTAGCATCATTTAAGACCAAACTTGCCTTTTGTGGCTGTTTAGTAGTTTGATAAATGCTGGGTTAATAAACATGCAGATCCTTTTTAAGGATTCGATTATTTTTTGTTTATTTTTTCATGGTCTTTTATAGTTTCAAGCACTACAAGTCTAAGCAGCATGTAACATACCTTTATGACAATGATAAATATTATAAACAGCATTTCAAACTCTCAACCCAATCATCATTATTTTTTCAGATACTTGCATATTTCTAGAACTTTCATCCCACTCTAAATTTTATCTCATACAGAAGATACTGTACTTCTGTTCTAAAGTCTTATTATATTGTTATGTTCCATGTTTCCCCAAAAATAAGACTAGGGCTTATTTTCTTTTGGACTCCCAAATAAGCACTAGGGCTTATTTTTGGAGGGTGTCTTATTTTTTCCCCATGTACAAGAGGCCCACTTCTGCTTGCAGAAGCAGGAGGCCACATGAGGTGCCAATGCTGCCTCTGTGAGGTGAGGGTTGCAACTGCCCCACATGCCCTGCACAGGCTTATCTCAGGGCCCTTGCAGCCAGGCCATCCATTCCCTGACATCTGTCTCGTCTCCTGGCCATGGCACTGGCGCATCGCTTGGCCTCCTGCTCCATTGCAGCCAGGAACAAGCAGAAAAAGTGGGCCAGCGGTCACATGGGCTCCTGCTGCACATGGTTGCTGGTGCTGTCACCACAAGGCAGTTGTTGGGGCCTGGATGCGGAGGCCTGAGATAAGCCGATGTGAGGCAACTCCTCACCTCGTGTTGGCACCACGAGCAACCAGGCAGAATGGGCAGGCAGCCAGCTGCAAAGGCATGTAAGGGCTTATTTTGGAGGTAGGGCTTATGTTAGGTGCATGCGTAAAAACATGCTAAGGCTTATTTTCAAGATAGGTCCTATTTTGGGGAAACAGGGTATTATTATATCTTATTATATAGTAATTGTTAACATTTCTACCAAAAGTGATAGAACACTTTTTCATTGAGATTTTACACTTATCTCAAAGTGACTGCAATTAGTAACAAAAGACCCCAAATCAGTAAAAAAAAAGTGAAAAAACAATTGGTGTTTTTGTGGGTTTTACTTTTTTAGATCACATACTCCTAACTAGATGCATAAATTTATGATAAAATCAGACAGCAATTCTTCTCTTCTAGAAGTAAGAGAATAATAGATCTGAAGGAGATAATGACCGTCAGCTGATTAGCACCTTCTTTACAGGGGGGGATTTTTCTTTAGATGTCTCCATGAATGTTGTTTGCGCAGCTTCAAATCCCACACAATCTGCTTCTTTAGACAGTTCAGCCAATTCATTTCACAGTTAATGGTTCCACAGGAGACATCCAATCTGAATTTGCTGTTGAGGGACTAGCAGCCTGTGGAGCCTCAGGGTGAGTTCCCATTGATGGAAAATCTTGCCCTCATCATACCTTCCGGGATTTCTATTTAAATTGAAATTTTTGTTTAAATAATTTGATATATCTAATTAGTATTCAGCTACAATAAAATATATGACTATTACACAGACACACAGACACAAATATAAACTAAAAGTGTAAAAAAGGTAGAAAATACAGTACTGTAATGATGTCATGCTGGAAATGTTTTGCTTACAATGGCACTATGCTGATCAGGTATGACATATGAGAACTGAAAAACTTAATGCTAGCAAAATTAAATACATTGTTAAACTCTAAAAGATTAATATATAATTGCCTAATACCATATTTTTTTTCTTTTTAGGATCTTTTTCCATGAATGACACTCGGGGAAATCCAAGATCCTTTCCCAGGAGAATACAGGAAGAAGAATATGAACCAATTCCACTTTTTGATAACGATGCTGAAAATGATTTGGAAATTGGGTCAGCATCTAGCAGTCAAAGCAGAACACGGAACCTTCCAAAATATGTTCTAATGAAAGATCTGGAAGACTACCTACGTAGTGGATGGCTGACCTATTTCGTTCCAGGAGTCTATACTCTCGTTGTGTCCTTAAGTCTTCCTCTGAACATCACAGCAATTTTTCTGTTTTTGCTCAAAATGAAGGTGAAGAAGCCAGCTGTAATGTACATGCTCAATTTGGCTTTTGCAGACATACTTTTTGCGAGTGTGCTTCCATTTAGGATTGTCTATCATTTTTCTGGAAACCATTGGCCTTTTGGATCTGCAATGTGCCGCTTCGTCACTGCAACATTTTACTGCAACATGTACTGCTCTATTCTGCTGATGACAGTGATCAGCATCGATCGTTTCTTGGCTGTGGTGTATCCAATGCAATCTCTGTCCTGGCGCACCCTAAGGCGTGCCTCTGTGGTTTGTTTTGCCATCTGGCTCGTATCTATTGCTGGAGTGGTTCCTTTGTTTATCACTGAGCAAACAAGGAACATACTTCCTCTAAACATAACAACTTGTCATGATGTACTGGATGAAAGTGACCTCCAAGGGTATTACCGTGTCTTTTTCACTATTTTCTTTTCTTTTTTCTTTTTTGTGCCATTAATTGTTTGCACCGTTTGCTATGCTTGTATCATCTGGTGCCTTAGCTCTTCAAACATCACTGTAAAATCGGGTAAAAGGACACGAGCTTTATTGTTGTCTGTGGCTGTTTTATCCATTTTTATTATATGTTTTGGCCCAACAAATCTTCTCTTGCTAGTTCATTATGCACATTTTGCTTACAGCAATTACACGGGTAAAATATATTTTGCTTATCTCCTCTGTGTCTGCATTAGCAGTGTAAGTTGTTGTATTGACCCTTTGATCTATTATTACGCCTCCTCTGAATGTCAGCGTCAGTTGAGAAATTTATTATGTTGCAGAAAGGACTCTGAACTCTGCAGCCTTACTTCGGATAATCCTCTGGGCAGCAGAACAAGCCAAAGGGCTACTGGCATCAGTACAATTGATAACAGTCTCTATCGAAAATTACTAGCATAGAAACATTTTTGGTGTTTCTGGTATATGTGCCTCCATTTTATAAAATACTGCTGTGAGGACATGAACACTCTTTATCAGTCTGTTTTATTAACATAAAATCTGTCACTATAAGAATTGCAGTAAATGGAGAAAACTTTGGGAGACTGTAAGTAGTATGTCTGTACGTACATCTTTATTTAAGGCAAAAATGGAACACAAATTTGTAAAATGCTGTTAAACTTTAATGAGACCTTGTCTTTCCTAAGACCTATTTTGTAGGATCATGTTGCTACATTTTTACACAGAGGTTGGCTGCCCTGAGAGGTACGGCAACACACCATATTCCTTTTTGTGTCCAAATCACTCTGTAAGATGTGAGCCAGAACAATCCAGGCAGTCTCTCATCAGTCTCTGATGTGGCAGGTTTTTCTCCCACCACATCAGCACTATATTATATTGAGCATCAGAAACAATTTGGGAGGCATACAGAGTAATGAAAAAAAATGCACCAATGGGAGCCATGGAACAATTCTTTCTTTGTGATTTCACATGATTTCAAAAAGGCCAAGACGCTGTTTGCATAGTCTCTTTTTTTATGGGCATAGTGCTTTCCTGGGTTCTAGGTTAAATGCTGAGAACTTGTATGCATAGATTTTAGGACACAATAAAATCAAAAGTCAATAAACCTTAGATCTATACTTGTCGAGTAAATGAAGAACTATTGTCGTATATTATTTTTATATAAATGCGTATGCATATATACATGTATGTTAAATACACATACATATTCAAATCTATTACTTTGTAATTTTTTGCTCTATTAAAGCTGTACAAATGTTGATGGGCAGAGCTATTTTACATTTTATTTTTGAAAATTGAATTACACTCCATTAATAAATGTGCAAATGGTCTTTGTGTTTATGATTTCCTATTAATTCGTAATTCAGTAACTAGCTCCCAAAACTGTATTAAAAATATGCCACAAGTTAAATTAAAAAAAGATCATTCATTCATTCTGCCCATAAATGTACATTGAGGTAATGCTACTGCTTTTCCAATGCCCAAACCATATCCTAAAGTTTTCTAATACAGGCAGTTCTTGATTTACAATAATTCATTTAGTGACCGTTGGAAGTTATGATGACACTGAAAAAAATGACCATTTTTCACACTTACAACCTTTGCAGCATTCCCCCAGTCAAAATTCAGGTGCTTGGCAACTGACTCATATTTATGACAGTTGCTATATTCCAGGTTCATGTAATCGCCTTTGTGACCTTCTGACAAGCAAAAATCAATGGGGGAAACCAGATTCACTTAACAAACCTGTTACTACTTAATAACCAGAGATTCACTTAACAACTGTGGCAAGAAAGGTCATAAAATGGGGAAAATTCACTTAACAAATGTCTCGCTTAGCAGCATAAATTTGGGGCTCAAATGTCATAAGTTGAGGACTATTTGTAAGTTTTCAGAGGGAAAGCAAAAGGTAACTGGAGATTTCTTCAAACCTAGGCATAGAATGCTATGGGTTTGTGTCAGTAGTACACTGTTTTTTGTTTTTTTGGTTTTTTTGTTTGTTTGTTTTAATTTGATTTATATGCCACCCTTCTCTGGAGACTCAGGGCGGCTTACAATGCGTTAAGCAATATTTCCCCATGCTGTCTGGGGAATTCTGGGAATTGAAGTCCACACATCTTAAGGGCTCTGAGATTGAGAAACTCTGCTTCATTAAACGTCTATGGAGATTCCCAGTCTTCCATGTCATGGTTGTCCCAAAGATGCTTTTTCAAAAGGCAATTGGACTTTGTTGTTGAAGATGTTAAGTTTCTCATCCAAGAAGCGTCTTCATTAGAACTGAAGAAGCTTCTTGGATGAGAAGCGAAATGTCTTAAAGAAAAGACAAAGTCTTTCAGATGTTATGATGACAACATATGAGAGTTGTATGCTTGTGAGAGACATGCTCTTGTTTACCTACTGTACACAAATGAATTCTCAGAAGCATTAAAAAGAATTTGTAGACTTTTGAGTTCAATTGCTTCTTTGGCCACTAGAGGCTGCCATAACTACAGCAGAATTAGCCAACAATCTTTCAAGAACTGCGAAAATAATGTGGAGGAGGAAATAATAATTAAAAGTAGAGGTAGCGGTAGTGCACTCCTGCATTATAGTTGTATGATTTACATTTTGCTTTCTCACAGTCATACTGTATAAGTTTTATTGAGAAAATACCATGAAAAGACACAGCCACGTCAACAAACAATTAACAATGATTCAATAAGCATGAAGGAACAAGACCCACAAATTTATTCTGTATTGACATTATTTTTTGCAGTGGTTGTGCTGCCCTATGTTGCCCATGCTGTTGCTGAGCAATTTTATAACCTGCAAGTCACTCCCATGATTATTTCAGTTTAGCTGAACAGATTTCTACAACTAGCAGCTGAATGCTTGAGTCACTTGCCAGTCTCTTCTGAGTCTCTTGTGAGGTGAGGCGATACACCTTAACAGATACACCTTTCCTTCAAGTAGAAAAGTAATTTTCAAGATCATTGACAGAGAATTCATTATCTTCCCAGGGTTTTTGATCCTCATGTATTTCACTGCTGGGATTGAGGCTTCCCAAAATGCTGAACTGCTGATAACTATGAGCCCCTATCATCCGAATCTAACTCACTGACTAAAAAATGGCAAATTTCACTCCAAAATGTATACCTACTATATTGTTGTTTCAAAACAAAAACTAATTGCAGTTTTTAAATTTTTCATTCGAAAAGATTTCTATAAATGTAGTTGGCTGCCATTGCAACATGTCATGCACTCTTACAACAATTTCCTGAATTTTCCCATCCTCTCATGGCCATTTAAAAGGCATGACAAATTCATTCTCACATGGGGTTTGACCCATGGAGCTCTTGTTTCTTTCTTTGCTTCTCTACGGTATTTATTATAAATCCCTTTGGTTCTATGGCTATAGCACAAATTACTTAAGCTTCTCTGCCAACAGATTGGCTGTTCCTCATTTTTTTCCCAAAGAAAGTTCAGCAACAGAGAAGACACCCCTCCTGGGTTTCATAAATTGGCATTCTCAGAACCCAAACCTATAGGATAGGTGCACACAATTGGAGAAAGCCGATCCACAAGTATCCAGCCTTATGCCATGTAAGGTTTTATATATAATGGTTAGAACCTTAAGTTGCACCTGAAAGCCCATGGCAACAGAGCTGTTATAATTATATAGACATACTGAGGCATTCTGGACTAGTTATATTATAACTCCCCAAGGGTAGGCACAAGGGCTAATGCACATGTAAAGTGACTAGTCCAGGACTCTCCAACCTTGGCAACTTAAAGACTTGTGGACTTCAACTCCCAGAATTCCTCAGCCAGCCTTGTCTTCAAGTTGCCAAGGTTGGAGACCCTCGGACTAGAAGATTAATCATGATAAAGTCCAGGTTCTGGTCCAGGAAGGGGTGCATTTGGTGCATAAGACAAATATATGCAAAAGTTATCCTGATCAGAGCTGTCAACTACCTCTCAAGTAGGAGCTATGAGTCCAGAAAAGAGCTCAGATTATGTACCAGTTTCATTTAGGGAAGAAAAGTGTAATTCTCTCTGGAACCCAAAAATCACAAAATCACAAAATCCAATGATCCCTGAGCCCCTTAAATCTTGCTAAGGTTGAGTTTAAAGCCAGTTTGCCCCCCCATCCAGGCTCATAACCACCTTCAGGCACTGTGACAGAATCTTGACAGGATCACTTGGCTACTTCCAGGTGAGTTTATCCATCAGTTTCATGTAGAAGTTTAAAAAAAGAAAGAAGACCATTGAACCCTAAGAGACCCCACAGACCAGGAGTCTCAGGTTTAATCTTCCCTACCCTACCAACACTGTCTGGGATCAACCATGGAAAACCTCCACAATATCTTTCCCATGCTTCCAGTCCCTGTAGCTGATTCAGAGATCAAAGAATTGTAATATAAAGATAATAGGGATGGTGGCTCCTTTCATTGACTTATTGATTGATATTGATTAAATGCCATTACGTTGATGTTCTTCCTTAGAGACAACACAGATATTCTCCCAGAGATACGTCCTTCACAGGGTACTTATTAACTTGGTCAAGTTTCATCTGGTTTTCTTCAACAGCTTCACTGCAATATTTATTAAAGAATATACCCCCTGTACTTCTTTTCAGGCACAGACAACTGGGATGAGCCGCAGTGGCGCAATGGTTAGAATGCAGTACTGCAGGCTACTTGCCTGCAATTTGGCAGATCGAATCTCCCCAGGCTCAAGGTTGATTCAGCCTTCCATCCTTCCGAGGTGGGTAAAATGAGGACCCAGGTTGTTGGGGGCAATATTCTGACTCTGTAAACCACTTAGAGAGGGCTGTAAAAGCACTGTGAAGCAGTATATAAGTGTATGTGCTAGTGCTAAGTGCTATATGCAAAAAGAGACCAACAGCTTCTAAATTACCCAGCATATAGGGAATATATGGTTGTTCCTGCGAAATAGCCCCTCAGACATGCTTGGATGGGCCAGGGTTGCAGCTTGCTGACCATGCTGAGTTAGCAGAGATAACAAAAATGGATTGGCATGGTGAGGTATAAACCACAATTTTTTTAAAAAATGGAACAAAAAAGTAGCATTCCTAGATATGGCTTCCTATTTTTAAAACAATCCAACAGATGGCTATTTCTTCCGAATGTTAACTTGGTACTCATTCCTTCATTGTCAAAAGACTTTAAAGCATTCCAATCATGCGTAATTCAAAAGTTAAGTTTGACCCAAGATTATTTCCAGAGTTGGTCATTGTCACGAGTGTTTCCAGGATTGCTGTGGGTATCTGCCTACTCACAAACAGTATGGTTTTAAGCCAGCCATCTCCTGTTTGTAATTACCTGCAAGCCTTCCCCGCCCTAGATAATTGCAGGTTGACTCCTTATATAAGCAAGGACCTTTCGCTTGCTACTCGGGCCTAGACTTCTAGGCCTAAATGCACAGCTCCTGCAGGAAGCTTGGTGCAATGCCGCAGATGGGAGAAGAATGCAGATAAGGACTCCAGACGCCGTTGCAGAGAGACTCCCACGGATGCTTGCCTTTTGCTGTTTTGTAGCACGCAAGCTATCATCGGGACTGCTGTTGCTGGACCTTCTTCCTCCCACAAGCTTCAAGCAATGTTTGCTGTTTGAACTGTTTTTACTTCAGGTGACTTTTAGCTGTGAAGCTTGTGCTGCCCCCATTATGATTGCCTTGATGATGTATCGACGCCGAAGCTGCTTACCTTCATGCTAGCTTTATTCTTTTGTGAACTGTTTCGGTATTGTGGAGAGGGATCTAGGGAGATAGCCTTGCTTCACATACCCAGATAAGACTTTGTTTTTAATGTGCTTTCTTAAAAACATAGTGCTTTTTAAATGTTTTAAAGTAAATTATATTTTTACACAAGATGCCTCTGTCAGAATTATTTCAGTCTCAGTGTGTTTACTCATGAGCTGGTTCACGGTCCGGGGTACCCCTCAACCCCATTTTGTAACAGTCATCCTATTATGAGCTGTTTGGAGAGGACATTATGACATTCCTTTAGCACAAGGCAATTAATACTTGTGAATAACCACATTAAGGAAGCTGAATGAAAAAAGCCCAAAGCAGTTTTTGGTGGACACATCATTCCTATATCCAGTTGGAAACTGTTTTCTTCAAGTGCAGAGTAGTGATCTGATGTCTTGTTTTTCAGCTCTATCCTGTTGCTGTTATAAACAAATAGAGTTAAGGTTGGATTTACCAAAGGATTTCTCCCTTTGGGACCATCCATACTAATTACTCACAGTATTATTTCCAGTAGCTCTGGAATATTCTATGCCTTTGGATATATAAATGCACAATTAATATAAATTGTCACCTGTTGTTTATGTCTTTGTCTCCCTCTGCTTTGGCCTGCCATAAAACCCATGTTCTAGGGCAGGGGTGGGCAAATGTGGCTCTGGGAATTCTGGAAGTTGAAGTCCACAGGTTGTAAAAGAGCCACATTTGCCCACCCCTGTTCTAGGGTTCCAGTTAATTGATTTGATGTTTGTGAAGTTTAAGAAAGCAACATCAAGCTATGTATTTCACTAGTTGAACTGACTCTGGACTGGACGAGAGATTTATATACCAGGGTACAAACAAAACTAGAAATTATCCATGCCGATTTTCCAACACTTTAATAACCACAGAGACAAATGAAGTCATAAAATTAATGGTCTGGTTTTCAAGTCATTGTCAGAGTTCATATACAGAAGTGAATTTTCAACATTATATATAGTAGTATCTGTAACAACTCTTAGAAGCAGCAGAAGTCCTTCCTAAAGTTACTTATTTCAATTTAGACTCAGTTTTGAGTTATGAAGCTGCTTCAAAAAGTTTAGAAATTGAAGAACTTTTTGAAGAATTGCATGGCCTAATGAGATTAACACAGTCATGAGATTAAGACAGAATGAATCATACATTGATTGTATTTAGAATGAAAAATAATTTTTCACCAATGAAACTATCGGCTGATTTTAGGCATAAATCTTCCAATTTCAAGTTACAGTGATGAGAAATAAAACAGATCACTTAGTCCACTGAGAAGATATGAGTTCTGTTGATTAAAGAAGTTTGTTACTTTCTCTTCCTTTTTTTCTTGGCCATTCTTCATTTACAAGCACAATAAATGCATCTGTACCCATAACATCTACCATAAAGTGTTTTTCTGAAACAATTTGCTGTTAGGAAGCACTTTTTGAGGACAAAAATCAAAGTGCAAGGGATAAAATCATTGGTGCTTTCCCATTATTACCACTCATTATTCTCCTGAAAAATAAAGGAAGAAAGGAAATGAGCCAAGTTGCCTGAGATTGCCCATAAGCTGCTTTTTGGACCAGCCCAAGAGAGAAATTATCTCACTGTTTCTTTTTCTTATGCTGCCCTCTGACTTCATAGATTGAAATGGTTTCAGGTTTAAGCAAACCTTCAGATCCCAATAGAACGAAAAAGTAAAGAGGCAAATTACGTTTCCATTAAACCTAGATCAGAGAAAAGGAAGGTGGTTTTTGTAATGAGAAACCTATAGTAGTAGTTAGCATCTTTTCCAAAGAAGAAATGGACTCTTCAATGAAGATGCTGTTTTCTTTTCTCTTCATACTCTGCATGTTATTTGCTACTGTGAAAACAAATAGTGAGTACATGTCACCGTGATTAGCCACTTTTAATAGAGTTGTTTTTACACAAGGTTAAAGGGAGAAAATTGCAAAATATTATTCATTACAATGTTTCAGTTTTATGGATGTTTGCTTTATCTTTAATATTGGATTTCAAAGGAAAGGAAATGCCTGTGCTTCTGAGAATTTTCTTGTAAAGAGGCACCCTATTTGCATTGAGTCTCTTCTAGGTTAAAAAAAAAAGGTTCAAATTATTGTGTTTGCTGTTGTGATTGTCATTGTTACTGTTGCTGAACAATGTAGCTAGTCGTAATGCTCCCCCGGCTCGATCCTATACCTCCTCTAGAATCTGAAGATTTAGAACTTGAAGTGTCCCAATTATAGTAGGCAAAAGAAAAGAAAAAAGAAAAAAAAAGTATAGCAACCTTAATTGTCTCAGAATGGATACATTTAAGAATCTAAATCAGTACATTCTGATCTAGACATTATAGGAGGAGATCCATGTTAGTCTATAGTAACCAAAACCCAGCACCTGGTGGTACATTTTCAGATTCAGATATTTTATTAAAAGGCACAGACTTTTCTGATGCCCAACTTCTCCCAGTATAGAACTGCAGGAAGGCAGCATTGACTCCCATCACTCATTCCCACTTGAGTTTTGGTAGACAAGGTCCTTTCGCAGTCCAGCCACACTATGCATTTGACGAAGAATGTTGCGATTCATCAGAGCTTGTGCTTCTTAGTAAGATGTGATAGTCGGAAGCAGTGCGACCTGATTTCTGATTATATTCTACTCTGTAACTTATTGCTTACTGATGGTCCTCATTAACAACCATAATTGGGACTAGCAACTCCACTGCTAAGTGACACAATTGTTAAGCAAGACAACATGTGACCATGATGAACGTACAAGCTCATTTTTGCCACAGTTGTTAAGCGAATCACCCCTGGTCACTAAATCGGACATCACATGACCGTGAGTTGTGATTTTATTTCCAGCTTCTCCGTTCACCCTCCTTGTCGGCTGTGCAGTTCACTAATGATGATTACATGACTGTAGAATGCTGCAACAGTTGTAAAGTCCTGCTAATTGCAATGCAACCACGGAGATGCTATGATGGTTGTAAATGTGAGGACCAGTCACAAAGTTCCTTTTTCAATGCTGGCATAACTTCAAAAGATCACTAAACAGGGCAGTTGTTAAGCAAGTACTTCCTGTAGTATATTTTGATGAAAAGTGTTATATGAAATGATGCCAGGCAATTCATGCACTGTTTATATATTTCATTTATATATTGCTATTTTTTTTCCCCTTTCCCCCCAGATTCATCAGATCAAATTATTCTTTCATCTAAGCCTAGGAAACTTTTGCCAGCTGTAATCATTTCTACAAATGGGAATCTGTCAGACATCCACCCTAAAGAAAGAAGTCCCATTCTCTTTTTAGGTGATGTTGAAACATATTTCACTAATCTATGGCTGATCCTGTTTGTCCCTGTGGTCGAGATTCTTGTGTTTGTTCTGGGTCTTCCCTTAAATGCTTTGGCGATTTATATTTTTGTGACGAAGACGAAGCTTTGGAAGCCAGCTGCAGTGTATATGCTCAATCTGGCTTTTGCAGATCTGCTTATGCTGAGCATGCTGCCTTTTAAAATCTCATACTTATTTAGTGGACACAACTGGGTCTTTGGGCCTACTATGTGCCAATTGGCCTCTTTTACTTTCATCTGCAACATGTACTGCTCCATTCTGCTGATGACAGGGATCAGCATCGATCGTTTCTTGGCTTTGGTTTGCCCAATTAAGTCTCTGTCCTGGCGCACAGCAAGAGGGGCCTCTGTGATCTGTTTTGCCATCTGGCTGCTCGCCATAGTGGGGGCGAGCCCACTGCTGGTCTTTGATCTCACCCTGTGGATACCTCAGATGAACATTACCACTTGCTTCGAGGTGCAAAACGTATCTATTTTTGTGGAATTCTTCAGCTATTACTTATTTACCTTATCTACTTTCTTCTTTTTCAGCCCGTTACTAATCTCTACCGCTTGTTATATATGCATTATAAGGCGACTTTTTATGTCCAGGTTTATGGTGCAGCCAGGGAGGAAAAGACGTGCAATCTTCTTGTCCAGCATTGTCTTGTGCACCTTCTTTCTATGTTTTGGTCCAGCCAATATCCTGCTATTAATGCAACTCTTTTTTCCGCCTGAAGAGTTTCAGAACATAATTTTTGCCCATATGGTCAGCCTTTCCCTGAGTGCCCTCAATTGTTGCTTCGACCCCTTAATCTACTACTATGCCTCCTCAGAATGCCAGAGGCAGATATGGGGTGTTTTGTGCCCCAGAAAGCTGCTTCTGGTTGGAAAAGTTAGTCAAACAAGCAGCAACATAGTACCCTCTCCCAAAGGCTTAGACCCTTCATTTCCCATTTAGTGTTTTATTGCTGTATCTACATAATGCATGGATTGATAATATCACAAGTGTGAATCTAAATGTTCAATGTCCTACGGGAGCTTTTTCCTATGCACGGAGTTCTCATGATAAACAATTGAGAGTCTCTTTGAGAGCCGCTTTGTGGCTGTGGTGGCTGGCCACAGGCTGCCAAAAAGGACCGGAGGTCACAGAAAAAGCTGCTGCCGTCGCCAGCATGTTCTTCGTACGTGTGCATCCCATTGGACTTGCAAGGCAATGGGATGCACAGGTGCAAAGAACATGGCGGCAATGAACACAGCAGGCGGGGCAAGCGAGCAGCGAATGGGGGACTGGTTTGGGGGTGTGGCCAGCCAGCCATTGCTACCGGTTCAGCAACCTTAGTCAAATTTCCATCAACAGTTAGCACGAACCGGTGCAAAGCAGCTGAATACCACCTCTGGTCATAAGTCAAGGACTACCTGTACTATCTGTACTTAGTACCACAGGCTTTGGGAATTCTAAGAAGTCAAAAACTAATCTTAATTCTCCAGCCTGAAAAAGTCCCCGCGATTCATGTAGGCAAAGAAGTCTTTTAAGTGAAAAAAGGATGAGTGATGCTTGGAAGACAGAGCTTATCTACCCAAAATTCCATAGTGGTCGTGGATTAAAGGAGGTATTTCAGGACATTGGTGAGTGGACAGACATCATGAGTGGACAGATATTGTGCTGAAAACTCAAGCTCTTCTATCAGAATAATATCACAACTACTTTCTTAGATTATAAATCGGTGAAAGAGAACTCTGGTATGATAATGGCTAGGTTTTGTATTTCAAGAAACCTATAATTTATTGGAAAGTTCCCTTGCTCTGAACAACAGCTTTTATTCACATTAATCAGCTCACCAATGCAAGGATGTTTGTGTTAACATTGTGCATGTGAATGTAATGCACAATATCACTTTAAATATCTGATTTAAGGTCTGCATTTACAAATGCTTCTGTGACAATAAATGTTATAATGTTGAAAGCAGTGCAAGATTTGTTGTCTCCTTATAATATTTTATTAAAATTATAGTAGAGTAAACTCTAATAAACTCTCTTGAAACTGTGGACCTAAGCTTCATAGAGTTCATATTAGTTCAATGTTTACGTGGTCTTTATCCTTGATTTTTTACTGGTAGTCCTCAACTTACAACCAGTGGTTTAGTGAACATTTGAAATTACAATGGCACTGAAAAAAGTGACATTACCGTTTTTCACACTTATGACCATTGCAGTATTCTCATGGTCACATGATCAAAATTTGGGCACTTGCGATTGGCACGTAACTGGCACGTATGACAGTTGCTCTGTCCCAGGATCATGTAACCATCATTTGTAACCTTCCCAGCCAGCTTCCAACAAGCAAAGTCAACGGGGGAAGCCAGATTTGTTTAACAGTGATTCACTTAACAATTGCAGTGATTCACTAAAAAACTGTAGCAAAAAAAGTCATAAAATGGGACAAAACTCAGTTAACAACTGCCTTACTTAGCAACAGAAATTTTGGGCTCAATTGTGGTCGTAAGTCAAGGAAGACCTATTGTCTATATCAGTGATGGCTAACCTTTTTGCCATCGCGTGCCAGAAGTGGGGGGGTTGCGAGTGTGCATGCCCACACCCATAATTCTATGTGCCCGGCCCCCGCACATTCGCACGTGACCCCCACCCCGGTCCCTCCACTCCTGGCACGTGATGGCCCAGTAGGCCTGTTTCTCTCCCACCAGGCTCCAGAGCCTTTCTAGGAGTCTGGGGAGGGTGAAAAACGGCCTTCCCCACACACTCCCAGAGGCCCTCTGGAGACCGGAAATGGCTCATTTGCCAACTTCCGGTGGGACTGGAAGGCCCATTTTTTGCAGTCCCCAGGCTCCAGAGCCTCTCTGGGACTTGATACATCCAGACTTGATATTTTACACAACATTTGATAATTTATATTCTTATTTATAAAGATATGTGATTTGATAATATTTTAATATTATTGGAAAATTAACTGACTAGCCTTCCGCTAAAAAGTACTGGAGAAACTACTGTGCTCTATCTTAGGGATGGTACAGAAGAAAAAGCCGAAAGTAACAATGATGTCAAGAGTTAAGCTTTATCTTTCTCAGGAACCTCAGGAAGAGGTTTCATGTGATTTATCAAACTGTTTTGCTCCAGATCTTGAGCAGGCTTCTTTAGTGGTGCTAAGCTCTGTGCAGTATTTCAAACAAAGCCATTCTAAATATTTATGTTACAGCATTATTGTTCTGGCCACTTAATTTTAAAGCAGTTTCAGCAAATACTGAAACATGCACTAATTATTCACTGCGGTCTACAGCTGGAACAGATGGATTCTAATCCTTACCCTTAAGTTTTTCCTTTCTTTGGTGGCAAATATATATACATGGAGATAATTTTTTTCTCAAAATATGAAAGGGAAATCAACTGCTGACTAGATAAATTTACAGAATGAAGAAAAACACATATCACGCAGATTTTCAAGTGTGTATCTATGCTAGATTATATTTTAATCTTTACAATTATCTTTCTTATTTTTACTAGAATTTTTCCTGATATGGAAAATTAAGTACCAAACATCTTGAGAACATTCTCTTGTACAAATAAGGAGAATAGCTGGAAAAGAGAAGTTAAAAGCTATTCAACAACAATCAGATGATTTGAAATAAAGCTTGCAAGGAGAAATTTATAAGCCTGAGAAGAAAAGACTTAAAAAGATGTGTACCTCATGGGATCCTTTTTATAGCTTTCTAATATTCCATACTGACTAGGTATAATCATTATTATAAGTAATGGTAATTCTATTGGTAATTCTATCCAAAGTTGATAGATACTGGAGCCCAATAAATCTAGAGACTATTATTATTATTATATAATTATACAATTTGGGAGGGGATTGGTTACGTTTATGATTCAAAGATCATCTGCAGCCATTATGATGCATGCTGGTGTAGCAGAATTGCTATGCAACTGGTTGCCCTTCCATTGTGGTCTTTGGTCAGAGATGATGCAAGTGTGACCTTCTCACACTTTCACTTGAGACCAAATATTCTCAACAATGCAGGTGCAAATGCATGCAAGACAATAGATCTTTATTAAGAGTATTCACTAAACTAAATTTCAGGTAGTGCTTGTATGATCTAAGCAAGTTCAAAATTGCTTTGCTGGTCTTAGAGTGTGAACGAGATGAAGTTCACACACAAACAATTCATTTCAGGAGCAATCCTCCAATTTGGCCCTCAGATCAGAAGAGATAAACCATGTCAAAATTAGAAACTTGAGCTACATCCCCTCTTAAATACTAACATGACTATCTCAGAACTCCATAAAATGGTTAACAGATTGAATAATAGAAAATCTTATAAAATGAAAAGATACTTGTGTGCGGGATAGGATTGTCAGATGCATCATAGTATACTAGTTGTCCACATGTCAAGCTTAACCCAAAAAAATGGCAAAAAAGTATGTAAACAGTTAAAATATAAAACCAAAATACAATGTACTGTATGCAATAACTGGAGAAAAATGATAGGACAAACAAATAACTAAAATATCAGTCAACAGCTGAACATGAATATATCCATGTTAGAATAGAATAATGGAAGAGACGTTGGAGGTCTTCTAATCCAACCCCTTGCATAGGCAACAAACCCTACACCACTTCAGACAAATGGTTATCCAACATCTTCTTAAAAGTTTCCAGTGTTGGAGCATTCACAACTTCTGCAGGCAAGTTGTTCCACTGATTAATTGTTCTAACTGTCAAGAAATTTCTCCTTAGTTCTAAGTTGCTTTTCTCCTTGATTAGTTTCTGCCCATTGCTTCTTGTCCTACCCTCGCATGCTTTGGAGAATAGCTTGACTCCCTCTTCTTTGTGGCAGCCCCTGAGATATTGGAACACTGCTATCATGTCTCCCCTAGTCCTTCTTTTCATTAAACTAGACATACCCATTTTCTACAACCGTTCTTCATATGTTTTAGCCTCCAGTCCCCTAACCATCTTTGTTGCTCTTCTCTGCACTCTTTCTAGAGTCTCAACCTCAACCTTAACCTCAGCAGCTTTAAGATGTGTGGACTTCAACTTCCAGAAATCCCAAGCCAAGATGCTGGCTGGAGAATTTGGGAAGCTGAAGTCCATACATCTTGAAGTTGCTGAGGTTGACAAACATTGGAATATATTATCTGTTTATTCATTATTACAGTACTGTAAAAATTTGATTGGTGTCAGAACCACCTCCGACTCTGACTTTGCCTTGTTCCTTTGATCTCTTCCTGAAAACCTGTGCCTCTTGGAATTCTGCTCCTGGACTTTGAACCAGACTACACCCATATTTGTTTCTTGAATCTGTGAGTGCTTTCTGACCCAACTTTGCCACAGCTCTGGACTTTTTTGCTTGGATTTCCTCTCAAGCAAGCTGTTCAAAGGGGCTGTGACTTGCATTTGAGGTAACTACACCTTCTATTTGTGCTATATCTATTTTCCATCCTGGTAAATTATTACAGTTATATTTGTGTACACATGAATGTGTAGATTGAGACCATGGCAACTGGTCTTTTGGAGAAAACAGAGGTGGATAATAATTGTTGTCCCTTGCCCGCCAATATGTAAGAGGTTGCACTACCAGAAGAATAACAAATAAGCAATAGATTTGGTTTGAAGAAGGAGCACATACCAAGCTTTATTGCAATGTCTGTTGGGTTCTTGCATAACAGGAAAGAGGAACCCCAAAGAATGGAAAAGCAAAGATTTTTGTAGAAGTTGAGGGCTACAAGGCAAAACCCTGCCCAACAAAACATAAGAGACTGTGCCACCATGAGATGTGGTGGAATGTAGTCTGGATTCCCAGGAGGGAGGTGCTGCTTTCCAGAGAACCAGTGACAGCCAAGTTTAGATGGTTAGGTCAGGAGAAACAGGATCAAGATAGCTCTTCCCTAGCAGTTCACAGAGTAAACTGTATTTCTAACAATGCAAGAATGTTGGTTTAATTGTATAAGATTTCTATCTATGTGTGAGGCGCACTAAAGGAAACTGCTAGGAAGTAACTGTGGGTCTTTGTTGGTTTTTGACAGAAGAACCAATAAGTGATGAGATAACTTCATCACTTATTGGTTCTTCATGATAAGAACTCGTTGTTTACCACTTTGGAGTGGCAATGGCAATATTTTAAACTACATATATATTTATTCCTAAATTACACTTAGAAGAAATTAAGATATTTCTGGGCAGAAAGAATGTGGGATCTAGTCAAGTTGTTGGACAGAAGGTTGGCTAGGTACAGGCACCCAGAGTGAACATGCCAATGTCCTGGGCAGGATCTGGAAGGGTTTGGGGAGGGTGAGAGTCCCCCTGTTGCTTCCAATCTCCCCTTCTGGTCCTTAGATCTCAATCAATCAATCAGTGGAGTCTCTGGCTTCCAACTGCTGTTGCTGAGTTTCAGGCCTGCCTTTAATAAAGCTTCTCTTGGCAGCCCTGACATTACTGAATTCTGGTCAGAGGGAAAGGTCTCCCTCTCTCAGAAAGGGAAATGGGAAATTAGCATTAATGATTTTAGTTTTGACCTCCAGTTATTTAGGAATACTTTTACTCATTATATTGCTTCATTCAATGTTTTCATCTCAATTATGTAGTAGGGTGCGGTATGCCATTCAGGGTCAGCAGACTGGAGCTGCCTATAAGCCCTATATATATATATATATATATATATATATATATATATATATATATATATATATATATATGTAGGTCTTTGGTTATATATATATACATATATATATATATATATATATATATATATATATATATATATATATATATATATATATATGTAGGTCTTTGGTTATTCGGGTCTTCTCCCACGTAAAATTGGAAGTGTCTTGGCGACGTGTCCTGGAAGCACGAAGCCGAGAACACCAGCCTGAAGATGATGAATGAGACTTCGTCGAAACGTCGCCAAGACACTTCCAATTTTACGTGGGAGAAGACCCGAATAACCAAAGACCTACATACAAACACCCGCGAAAACCTGAGAAAACAATATATATATATATATATATATATATATATATATATATATATATATATATATGTAGGTCTTTGGTTATTCGGGTCTTCTCCCACGTAAAATTGGAAGTGTCTTGGCGACGTTTCGACGAAGTCTCATTCGTCATCTTCAGGCTGGTGTTCTCGGCTTCGTGCTTCCAGGAGCAATGTGAGATCGCAGCTGTCTCTTCCTTTTAACTGCTAGTGGGGGTGTGAGCTGATTGGGTGGGAACTTGGCTGTGTTCTGATTGGGTGGAGGTGTGTTCTGATTGGTTAGGGGCTTGGCTGTGCTCTGATTGGATGGGGGGTTGGTTGTGCTCTGATTGGCTGGGGGTGTGTTCTGTTTGGGTGGGGGCTTGGTTGTGCTCAGCTTAGTCTGAGTTGCAGGGGGATTTGAGCTGGTGAGCTGCGTTGTTGTTGTTTGGCTTCGTGTTTGTGGCCGTGCGGGCTCTTCATGGTGGGTGTCAGTCTGCTTCATGTATGGATTGGAGGGGTTTAAAGTGGCTAATGATGCAGCTGCGGTCTGGCTTCTGGTCCTTGGTCGTGGCTCATTATCAGTGTGGGTTTGAGTCTGCTTTCTGCGTGGATGTGTGGTGGTGACATCCTGTGTGGCTCTCGTGAGTGTGGGTCTGGTGTCATTCGTCGTGTTAGGGACCCGTTTGTCAATAAGGGCGGGTTTCCAAATGGCTGGTAGGCGGGAGGTATCGTCTCGTTTGTTCATGCTGTGTGGGCGTTTTTCTATCTCGATGGCTTCTCTGATTATTCTGTTGTTAAAGTGTTCAGTTTTGGCGATAGTTCTGGTCTTTTTAAAGTCAATATCATGTCCTGTGGCTTTAAGGTGTTGGACCAGGGAAGAAGTTGGTTCTTCTTTTCTGACTGAGTTCTTGTGTTCTTCTATGTGTGCACTTATTCGTCTGTTGGTTTGTCCGATGTATGTGGTGGGGCAGACGGTGCATGGGATTTCATATACTCCTTGATTTTCTAACTCAATTTTGTCTTTGGGGTTCCTTAGGATGGTGGATATTTTTCGGTTTGTGCAGAATGCTGTCTTGATGTTATGTTTGTGGAGGATTTTGCTTATTCTGTCTGTGGTGCCTTTTATGTATGGGAGGAGGGCTTTGCCATTTTCTTGTTCTCTGTCTTGGATTTTAGTGGGGGTTTCTTTTTGGATTAGGTTGGTGATCTTATTTCTTTGGAATCCATTGGATGTTAGTACGTTAGTGAGGGTGTGTAGTTTGGTTTTTAGGTGTTGTTCGTCAGCTAAGCGTTTTGTTCTGGAAATGAGTGTCTTGGCTACAGAGTTGATCTGGGCAGGGTGGTGGTGTGAGAGTGCGTGCAGATAGCGGTTTGTGTGTGTTTTCTTCTGGTAAATAGTGTGTCCTAGGGAGCCATTGGATTTTCTGTAGACTAAGACATCCAGGAAGGGAAGTTGGTTGTTCGCTTCTGTTTCCATGGTGAACTGTATTTTGGGGTGTAGGCTGTTGAGGTGTGTGAGCAAGTTGTCCAGTTTTTCTTTCCCATGTGGCCAGATTATGAAGGTGTCGTCCACATATCTGAGCCAGAGTTTTGGTTTGTGATCTGATTTTTCTAGAGCTTGGGTTTCAAAGTATTCCATATAGAGGTTGGCAATGACAGGTGAGAGGGGTGATCCCATGGGTGCTCCTTCTGTTTGTTTGTATTTCTGTCCATTATAGATGAAGTATGTGTTGGATAGGCAGTGGTTGGTCAGATCTAAGATGTGCTTGGGGGGGTTATATTTGTTTTGGATAACTGTCAAGGCTTCTTTGATTGGTACTTGGGTGAAGAGGGATATGACATCGAAGCTCACGAGTAGGTCACTGGGCTGTAAGTTTTGTTGCTTTATGATGTCTATGAACTGGAATGAGTTTTTTACGTATGAGGTGATGGATTCTGCATAGGGCTGTAGTTGTTTGGCGAGAAATTTGGCTAGGTTTTGTAGAGGTGAGCCGATGGAGCTGACTATGGGTCTAAGTGGGGTTCCTTCTTTGTGTATCTTGGGGAGACCATAAAGCTTAGGGCATCTGGATGATTTTTCTCTGGGAATGATTCTTTGCTGAATCTCTTCGCTGATGGGGGAGGCTTTTATTTTGGAACCAGCCTGACCAAAATCAACCCCGACGATGCAAACAGAATCAGACTCGAAATCACTAACATCCTCTGCACCAGCAAGCCACCCAAAAGCAACTTACCCAAAGAGGAACAGACAGCACTACTTAACCTGAAAGAAGACACCAGCATAATAATCCTACCAGTAGACAAGGGCAATGCCACGGTGGTTATGAACACATCTGACTACCAAAACAAATTAACCAATCTACTCCAAGACTCCACATACAAACCCCTAAACACAGACCCCACCACCTACCTGGAAAAAACCACCAGATCCAAAATAAAAGCCTCCCCCATCAGCGAAGAGATTCAGCAAAGAATCATTCCCAGAGAAAAATCATCCAGATGCCCTAAGCTTTATGGTCTCCCCAAGATACACAAAGAAGGAACCCCACTTAGACCCATAGTCAGCTCCATCGGCTCACCTCTACAAAACCTAGCCAAATTTCTCGCCAAACAACTACAGCCCTATGCAGAATCCATCACCTCATACGTAAAAAACTCATTCCAGTTCATAGACATCATAAAGCAACAAAACTTACAGCCCAGTGACCTACTCGTGAGCTTCGATGTCATATCCCTCTTCACCCAAGTACCAATCAAAGAAGCCTTGACAGTTATCCAAAACAAATATAACCCCCCCAAGCACATCTTAGATCTGACCAACCACTGCCTATCCAACACATACTTCATCTATAATGGACAGAAATACAAACAAACAGAAGGAGCACCCATGGGATCACCCCTCTCACCTGTCATTGCCAACCTCTATATGGAATACTTTGAAACCCAAGCTCTAGAAAAATCAGATCACAAACCAAAACTCTGGCTCAGATATGTGGACGACACCTTCATAATCTGGCCACATGGGAAAGAAAAACTGGACAACTTCCTCACACACCTCAACAGCCTACACCCCAAAATACAGTTCACCATGGAAACAGAAGCGAACAACCAACTTCCCTTCCTGGATGTCTTAGTCTACAGAAAATCCAATGGCTCCCTAGGACACACTATTTACCAGAAGAAAACACACACAAACCGCTATCTGCACGCACTCTCACACCACCACCCTGCCCAGATCAACTCTGTAGCCAAGACACTCATTTCCAGAACAAAACGCTTAGCTGACGAACAACACCTAAAAACCGAACTACACACCCTCACTAACGTACTAACATCCAATGGATTCCAAAGAAATAAGATCACCAACCTAATCCAAAAAGAAACCCCCACTAAAATCCAAGACAGAGAACAAGAAAACGGCAAAGCCCTCCTCCCATACATAAAAGGCACCACAGACAGAATAAGCAAAATCCTCCACAAACATAACATCAAGACAGCATTCTGCACAAACCGAAAAATATCCACCATCCTAAGGAACCCCAAAGACAAAATTGAGTTAGAAAATCAAGGAGTATATGAAATCCCATGCACCGTCTGCCCCACCACATACATCGGACAAACCAACAGACGAATAAGTGCACACATAGAAGAACACAAGAACTCAGTCAGAAAAGAAGAACCAACTTCTTCCCTGGTCCAACACCTTAAAGCCACAGGACATGATATTGACTTTAAAAAGACCAGAACTATCGCCAAAACTGAACACTTTAACAACAGAATAATCAGAGAAGCCATCGAGATAGAAAAACGCCCACACAGCATGAACAAACGAGACGATACCTCCCGCCTACCAGCCATTTGGAAACCCGCCCTTATTGACAAACGGGTCCCTAACACGACGAATGACACCAGACCCACACTCACGAGAGCCACACAAGATGTCACCACCACACATCCACGCAGAAAGCAGACTCAAACCCACACTGATAATGAGCCACGACCAAGGACCAGAAGCCAGACCGCAGCTGCATCATTAGCCACTTTAAACCCCTCCAATCCATACATGAAGCAGACTGACACCCACCATGAAGAGCCCGCACGGCCACAAACACGAAGCCAAACAACAACAACGCAGCTCACCAGCTCAAATCCCCCTGCAATTCAGACTAAGCTGAGCACAACCAAGCCCCCACCCAAACAGAACACACCCCCAGCCAATCAGAGCACAACCAACCCCCCATCCAATCAGAGCACAGCCAAGCCCCTAACCAATCAGAACACACCTCCACCCAATCAGAACACAGCCAAGTTCCCACCTAATCAGCTCACACCCCCACTAGCAGTTAAAAGGAAGAGACAGCTGCGATCTCACATTGCTCCTGGAAGCACGAAGCCGAGAACACCAGCCTGAAGATGATGAATGAGACTTCGTCGAAACGTCGCCAAGACACTTCCAATTTTACGTGGGAGAAGACCCGAATAACCAAAGACCTACATACAAACACCCGCGAAAACCTGAGAAAACATATATATATATATATATATATATATATATATATATATATATATATATATGCATATTCTTTCTAGCCAGGTTTTACCTACGTAAGCTAGGTTGTTCTGCAGCTCTGACTGTGTGAAATCTCAGTCAGAGCTGCAGAACAACCTAGCTTACGTAGGTAAAACCTGGCTAGAAAGAATATGCACATAAAAGCCTACGAAAAACAGAAAAAGACATATATATATATATATATATATATATATATATTACCTGTCACTGCAATTCTTTCCTCACAGCTTTCCTAGCTGTTGTAACAAACTATCATTTTTTTTTGTTTTTTAATCTGCACATGCAAAGGAAACAAAAACATGGTTCATTTCCTTACCAGTGCTTTATAGTGCCTTCTAGAGTTCTGCCAACAAATTATTTCTGTGCCAAAGTAACAGTAATACAGACAGACTTTTATATAACTTCAGTAATGGCTGGGGGATGCTCTACAGACATAATAAGTCACTTGTGTGAAAAAGATCTTCAGTCTGGCCAAACCACTGAGACAGCCTGCTAAAGTCAGTGCCAACTTTTCTGATACAAAGCAAACCAGAACAGGATGAGATGATGCTGGATTGCCTGTCTACCACTAGATGGCAATGGCACAGTTGCATATTACAGAAAGACTTAATACTGTAATTCTACATTACTACTGTAGATAGCAACTGAATGCAAAGTTTTAAGCAAGGTGCACAGTTAGATGGTGTCAGTTCTCTAATTTACATTGGGATTTCTTTTCAAGGCAGAGGAGGAGAAATTTAAAAATGCATATATTTTTTTCAAGATCTGGTGACTGGGAAGGCCACATAGCAAAAAGTCAATTCTCATTCAAAATGTTTCTATGTATGGAGGTTCTACCTATCTGGTCACCTATTTTGCTCAAATTGTTATAGTATGGGAAATGCTAGAACCAAGTTATATTAGCGTAGTAAAAACATGCTTCAGAAAAAGGAGAAGATACTGAACTAGATAGGTCCGTCCATCCATGTGTACAATGAGGGAGACAGAAATAACTAAATGTTCTTTTCTGTGTAGGACATCTCTGATATTTGTTTTATTTTTGTAAACTGGATATTTATACACATCTCTTATTTATGAAGGAAGGTTTCTATTTTCTGGTGTTTGTCCCTGATCAAACATAATCCTGCCTCCATCAACCCAGACTACTGGCAAGGCTGGCTAGAAATGATGAAAGTCAGAGAGCCAAGAACATCTGGAACTGATTGTCCCAGCTTCTCTTCCCAGAAGTTAATTTGTTCTGGGAAGAAAGAGTGGGATGGAACCACCTAGCTCAGGGGTGTCAAACTGGCGGCCCATGGGCCGGATGCGTCACTCACAGGCCAAACCCACCCCAGCTCCAGGAAGGGGAATAATGTTGGCAACATGACACCACAAGTTTGACACCCATGACCTAGCTTTTTTCTTCCAAGGCAGCAGTCCTAAATACATTTACATTTAAACAAATATGCTTAAAACTAGACTGCAATGCAATAATCCCTTAAATCATTTTTTAAAATGTGCTCCTTATCTGTCTGTAAGATTCATAGGTAAACTCCCCACATACTTGCCATTGTTGAATAGTTGTCCATGTTTCTAATAGTTTGCTATAAAACATCTGTTCAGCATGCTTGGGGTTTTATTTTAAATCTAATGTTGATGTATTTCTTAAGATGCTCTGCTTTCAAAGCCAATATAAATCTGACTCTTGCTGAGACAGCAAATGAAGCATTGTTTTATCCTTCCCCAGTTTGATGTCTTTCAAATGCTTTGAACTACACTTCCAACAACAGATACAAGTTTATGGAGAATGGTGATAGTTGTAATTCATGTCTACACAAGATATACATATAGATTGCTTTATAGGAGGCAAGATTTCAGCACTATATATGATGAATTTCAGACTCAATGTGAGGCTAGAAGCATTTGAGCAGTGGTCTGCTTTTCATCACTTAACAAAGGAAGTTCAAACCCTTCAAGGTCACTGAAGTATTTATTTATTGCTGTTTCAATCATGTCTGGCTCTGAGTTTCTTCCAAAGACAAATAAAATTAAAAATAATATATAACAAACACCCCTTCCTTCCTGCCTTCCTTCCTTCCTCCCTCCCTCCCTCCCTCCCTTCTCCCTCCCTTCCTCCAGCTAAAGAACTAAAATATGGACGCACCATTTCTAATTAATGGCAATCCTTAAAAAATTACAACAATTATGTGTACCTGTGTGTTTGTGTGTAATATTTTATATTTTTATATTTAGAGGAGTTAGTGGGTAGGCAAAGCCAGCATTTAAATAAATGCATGTTTAATTGTCCTGTAAAAACTTCTAGAAGACAGTAGGAAAGGATGGTCACAAATAAATAATTCCTGAAAGTCATCTGGTCCTGAGTTATTTCAAGCCTAATACATCCTAAACTTAATTTGGCAGGAGAGTGGCAATTTGTGCAGTAGCTTTACCCATAAGCTCAATAACCATAGAATTATAATTTAAAAAATTATTATTTTCCCATTGCACAGAAAATAAATATATTCAATCTCTGCATTTTGGATAACATCAGTCTCCTTCACATTTGCTGTTAGGAACTTCACGACAAATGAATTTAAATTTATCAGAAAAGGAATTTCCCAGATGCATTTCTGAATGGCATCTTATCAATGTGACATCATTACTGTAGGTCTGGTTCCTATGAACGTTTAACAGCTGTTGCATTCAGCCAAGTCACCACCCTAGAAATAAACAAACTGCTGTGATCATATAAAGAGATCCTCATAATTGATTAGAATGCATTTCTGTTAGATGAGATGGCACAATGTAATGACTGTTGACCTTCTTGGCTTAAACCCATCTTTCTCCTCTGCAAGTGCTTTATCTTTGATAAGCCAGTCTAATTTCCAGTAAAGGTGCTTGGAACAGAGTTTACCGATTTTGCTTATAAGCCAAATTAAATGAGAATTTTCTGGGTCACATTTATCTCCTTTTAATCAAAGGTGGCATTTGATAAATGCAAACTCTGACCAAGGCCGGTAATCTATTGAGCATAGTGGCGCAGTTGTTAGAGTGCAGGCTACTTCTGCTGTCTGCCTGCAGTTTGGCAGTTCAAATCCCACCAGGCTCAAGGTTGACTCAGCCTTCCATCCTTCCAAGGTGGGTAAATGAGGACCCAGATTGTTGGGGACAATATGCTGACTCTGTAAATCGCTTAGAGTGGGCTGTAAAGCACTGTAAAGCGGAATATACGTCTAAGTGCTAATGCTATTGCTATAGACTAGAACTTTTGATTATGAGAATATATGAAACTATTTTAACATGGGTCAGATACACCTCAGGGTACCTTTCAGTATTACTTCCTATTCAAACCCGGATCAAATAAATGTGTGTTGTAGCACTTCCTTTTTCTAAAAAAAAATAAAAATTGAACATTATTTCCACAGTTCAACTTTTGAAAAAAAAAAAGTTCCATCACCTAAATTGGCAAAGAAATCTGTATCACTTCTACTTTATACTGATGTCGTATATATCTTATTTTCCATGCAAATTAGTTTAAGTTCGGACCTCCAAGCTTATGTTATATTGTGAAAAGAAAAGACTAAGACTCTCTAGAAGGCTAAAAGACTAATTAGCTAAAAGGCTTGAAAGTTGCAATCCTGCTGGAGAATACATGACACTTGTAGAGACCAAACAAAGAAACTGGAATATCTAAGAAATATTTGAAACTTCCATGTTGTGGAAACAAATAAAAATTGTTATTGACTATGCCTATAAAATAATTAACGGAACCCTGATTTTTACCAGTAATAGAGATAGTAATCATAATGCCCTCTGCTCTAAATATCGGTAAAGCATTCTGCTAATACAGCTTGCAAATTTGCAACTACATGGACCTCTAGGAAAGCAGTCCCAACTAAGGTACTCTCATCAATTCAATCTCCTTTATAGTAATTTCTTTTGAGGACAATTTGCAAATTAAAAGGAAACTTTTGTTCTTTTTTTATATAAGCTGAAAGCAGTAATTCACTCCTTGGATAGTTTAATTTAGTGAAAATACTTTATTAAACAACAAAGGAATTAGTTTGGAATGATCCCTTCTAGTTATTCTTTAATGCAATCCTTCCAGGTCTATTGGAAGTTTGTAAGTAAGCAGTAGATGGTTCCAAGGATGGATATTTTTTTTTTAAAGAATGCTTGTAATCTTGGAAACACAAAGAGTTTGTGATTTATGGACATAATTCCAACAAAATGGATAGAATTTTAGCCATTTCTAAAAATTATTTTTCTTACTTAATTTCAGAGTCCTAGAATTATATGATGGTTCTTAAAATGTTTTAATGATAAAGATGTTGATGATGTTTAGGAACCACTGTTTTAATGTAAACAGATATATGTGTGCGTGTATACTACATATATTTATACTGTATATAGAGAACCTATAACCATTGGCTCATCATTTCAGAGATATTTCCTTTCGTAAACAAAGAAACAGAATGACCTTGGGCATGCAAGAAATCAGTAGGAGAGCATCCCTGGCCTGCTCTCAAGTTGCCATAGGCAAGGGGGATGGGAAAACGAACTTCTCAGTTGCATAAGGACCTGATATCTCAGTCAAAACAGCATATTCCAACTGATAAGCCGAGGCGTCTCCACGGTAACCCACATTGGCCGGAGGAGAGTGATCTCTACAAACCCGAAATTGCTTTGTTGGAGAATGTGACTGATGACACACATTGTGGGGGAGGGGAGAAATAGGGTCAGAGCCAGGACATAAATTACCATATTTTTCAGAGTATAAGACGCACTGGACTATAAGACTATAGTCCTTTTTTGGTGAGGAAAACAAGAAAAAGAAATCTCCCTCTGCCTCTGCCTCCCAGCAATTTTGCCTCCTTGCAGCAAACAGCAATCAGCCTGCTTTACTTTGATTTTTGTTTTCAGCATAGGTTGATTAGCACAAGGGAAAAAAAAATCTGCTCCAGCAATTTATCTCCTTGCAGCAAGCAGCAGAGGCCCGCGCAAAACAGCCGAGAGCAAAACAGCTGAGAGTCGGGAGGCCAATCCAATCAACTTGTGCTAATTAGGCTGTGCTGAAGTTGAAAAGAGCTGTTTCTTCTTGCTGTTTGCTGCAAGGAGTTAACTGCTGGGAGGCAGAGGCCAAAGGGTGGGGACCAGTGGGTGGGCGAGGCTACATTTGGTGTATAAGATGCACTACTAAAGCCCCACTAAATTTTCACCCCCTTTTAGGGAGGAAAAGGTGCATCTTATACTTATACATCTTAAAATACAGTAAATGAGGTCAGAATTGGCTTCACTTGGAACTTGCCAACATGAAGCTCCTAATAATTTTTTTTTTAAATTTGATTTATATGCCGCCCTTTTCCGGAGACTCAGGGCGGCTTACAATGCATTAAGCAATAGCCTTCATACTTTTGTATATTTACACAAAGCCAGCTTATTGCCCCCACAAACTGAGGGCAATTTTGAATTGCCCCCAGTTTGGGGGATTTCTTTTGAAATCTCCCAAGCTGGATTTCTTTTGAAGCTTGTTTCAAGGCTCATGATTTAATTAGGGGATCGGTCGGAACCCTAACAACATCCTTCCTTCCTCCCTCCCTCCCTCCTTTCTTCCCTCCCTTCCTGTTCCTTCTTCTGGGTTCCTTTTTCCCTTCTTTCCTTTCTCTTGCCAGCAGGTAGATAAATGGCTGCTGCTGGGTGTGGGAGGGACAAGAGAGTGCATAAGTGGCTGGACCATTTCTCCACTGAATTTCTCCCTGCCAATTTCCCACTAGCAGCGATTTTCCTGGGGAGAAGGTGGCAAGAATGTAGGTTCATCAGCAATCGTATCAACTTTTTCTGGATTCCCTATCAACTTGTGAAAAACTGTTGTGGAAAGTTGAAAATAAATATTACATGATTGAGGATGACTGAGGCAGTGCTGAATAGCAGCAGCGCAGCAGCACTAAAGTGGCAAAAGAATTATCAAATTTTATTCCCTCGGGAATAATGGATCCCTGCATTCTGATGATTAGCTCATTTAAGGTACATTTGTTGAGAAAGTTTTGCCCTATGCTGTAGCATTTCACCCAACCGAAGTTTGCAAAGTATTGAACAGGCATGAGTTTTAGTAGTATATAGATACTCCAAGCTTAAAAAAATAAAACTAGAATTTTGAACTTTTCTATCTCATATAATTGCTTTGGGAATTAAAACCACTTCTATATTAAAAACAACAGCAACACCATATTCCAATGGTCCATTGAGAATCACACTCAACTTGAATATTTTACCCTTTACAGGAAGTGAGAAAGCATGTTATTGGGGGGCTTCAAGGGAAGAAATGGTGACTGAAGACAGCGTCATTTTTAGCAATCATAGCAGACCACCGCAGTGGAATGAAGTCCTAGAGAGTAGACCAGATATTTGTAATTCCTCTCCACATAAGGAGATAACTTGAGATTGCCCACAAGTGGTCCAGACAGTTTCTCCTCATGAGGAGACTGCAGGACAGCTATTTCCAGTGAGTTTAGAGCTCTGAGAGATAAGGGAATGCCATCTCCCTCCCAAACCATGGTCAGTGCCTTTCCAAAGGACACCGGGTTTGCATACTGCCTTCTCTGATCACTTTTAGAAATGATTTTTTAATCACTTTTCAGTTATTAGGGACCTTTGGATTGACAAGCTTTATAGCACCGTGTGGATTTCATTTCAAGAAGAAATTTTAAATACAAGTTCAAGGACTTTTTTTTTTCTGGAATAAAGAGTAAAAAGGTAATTAAAGCCTTGATTTTAGAAAGCTACAAACAGATTAAGGATCCATTTGGATTTGAAATAAGATTTGAAATTAATTATAAGAATTCTCCCCATAGGAAAATGCTCGTTTTGAATTCTTTAATAAAAAATGATAGGATGAATGTTGGATACTAGAAGGAACCAGAAAGAAGTAGAGATTACAATTAAAGGAAAAGAACACTTAAATTGGATTTATTAATACAGAATACTTTAGAGAAGCAAACTACTTTAACATTAGACTTATTTAAAGGGTATTTGTGAACAATTTTAAGAGTGGCTGCCATTAAGCATAGGCTGTGTTTAAAAGATATAATGGGTGAGGAACCGGTTTTGCCGGACAAGACTGAGACTGATCTGAAAGTAGATTTTAAAATGACAGGCTACAAATATGGAAAAAGATGCTACATTCAATATGATGTCATAATAATTAAAAGGTAAACACAAATAACAAACCAAAAGGGTGACCTGGATAACTTTCCTATACTGGATTTACAAAAGTGACTTGCTAAAGAATTTTGTGAGAAAGAAAAAAAATGAAAAGAAATCAAGTTCTACAACATTATTTGAAGGATTTAAAGATCAAGATTGTGAAAAGTAGAAGGAAACCGGGCAGGTGAAATCTAGCAGGTTCTGACAGGTTCTGGAGAACTGGTAGCGGAAATTTTGAGTAGTTTGGAGAAATGGCAAATACCACCTCTGGCTGACCCCAGAATGGGATGGGAATGGAGATTTTGCAATATCCTTCCCCTGGAGTGTGGTGGGAATCAAGATTTTGCAGCATCCTTCCCTTGCCATGCCCACCAAGCTACACCATGCCCACCAAGCCACATCATGCCCACCAAGCCACACCCACAGAACCGGTAGTAAAAAAAATTGGATTTTACCACTGAAGGAAACAATATAAAGTTTATTTAGTTGATCAACATTAAAATGATATATTGCTATCTCTAATAATCCTTAATGGACTTTTGCTAACCAAGACTGAGTGATGAAGCTTTAAAAATGTGTTTATAAATAAGAAATGAGATATGGAAGCAAGATAATTTGTTGTATTTTAAAAGAAGATAAACAAATTACTAAAATTGTTTATACTTATGAAGATGAGGAAGTATTTTTTTATATATTTCTTTTCTTTTTCTTTAATATATTCTTTTCTTGTTTTTTCTTCTGTTCTGCACTTTCTATTTTTTCTTTTTTGTAGTTTGCATTAGTTTTTCATTTAATTGCAATGCTTAATAAAATTACTATAAGAATTAATTGCCATGGCAACTATTCAGCTCAAATATAGTCCAGAAGGATTGGGAGTAAGGCAGGGGTGGGTTCTAAAATTTTTTACTACCGATTCTGTGGCTTTGTAATGTTTGGATGGACAAAATAAATAACACATTTTTTAAAAAATAGGGTAAATTCTGTATTATGGCAGCTGTATCTTTTAGTGAGCAAAGAAAATTGCTTAATTTTAAACAGACCAGAGAAATCAAGCAGACAGCTTTGTTGACTACTCATAGTTTAAACATTTAAACAGAATGATAGCAGAATTAGTCATGCTGAAGAGGGAATAGTCAGCTAAACTCTAACTAAACAATGCTGTGAACCTCTGAGAATTTAAAAGCCAAATTTATAATGTCATTTTCTTCAGAATATCTAGGTCAGAGTCACCACAAGCAGGTGTCCGAGTTGGGTGTGTGTGATGGGAGGCAGGGTGCCAAATTAAATTTTAAAAATTAATTTTCCAAACCTACCTATATATGCTCACTTACATCAGATTTCCTCCTTCCAAAAGGAGTATATCAATTCAGAAAATTCATACATATTGCACAGTGTGACATTCTCAACACTGCTAACATCTTCTGGTGCACATATTTTGGGAAGTTCAGCCAACAAATTCGAGCTGTGCTGAATCTTTTTTTTTTTCTTTTTTCTACCTGGGGCGCCATAAAGGTGTCTTTTTTGCACAAAGGAGTCTTACAAATCATTGGTGGCCCTGACCTAGAAAGCCATTGTGAGCTGGATTTTCATTTCCTATTTTTGTTATTTAATTTGGCAAATTGGGATGGAAAACTATGGCCCTTTTATGACTTGTGAACTTCAACTCCCAGAATTCCTGAGCCAGTCATGCTGCCTCAGGAATTCTGGGATTTGAAGTCCACAAGTCATAAAAGGGCCATAGTTCCCCACCTCTATGGTAAATTTTCACCTATTTTGATCCACCAGGAGCAAAAAGAACTGCTTCCAAGAAAGGGGAAGATTCACTGTTTAAAGCAGGAAGAGTTTTTGCTTCTCACACAACTGCTGTCCACACCTCTCCTTCCCAGCCCTTTCTCAGCAATAGCATCCCCATCATCTACTCTTAAGATCAACATCCCTTGCAAGGTCTGAGAAAGAGAAAGTCTTTTGCAAGGTCTGAGAAAGAGAAAGTGAAGTGGTTCGGGAATAATGAGAGGCACAAGCAAGCAAGTGACAACAGCTCTTTAATATACAGTGAGACTTCAGCAAAAACTCAGGGGCTGCAGTCCTCCTTATATACAATCCAGGAGGGACTGTCAGCCAATCAGGAACGATTGCAGGTTTGAATCTCCCGCTCAAAAGTATCAATACATAACACCCCTCCCTTCCCAGAAGGCACTAACATTCAACAATTAACATATGTACAGACAAAATCTCGCAGGTGCTTAGGACGAGTTCTCGCCCTAGTTGACCTGCGCAGTTCAGAGTCTGGTGGGGCGTCGAGCTGGTCGGAGGGACTCTTTGTCTCTCCCAGCTCCGCCAATGGAACCTCCTGGATTTTGTCCGGGGCGTGGTTATCCCCGGCTGGGAGTGGCGACTCGCTGGGGCGGCGCTGGAACCAGGGCTTGTCAGCTAAGTATTCTCGCGGCCCCGGGCTTGAGTTAGCTGTTTTGGAGACGTGGTCATAGTTAGGCTCGGACATGTCTGAGTTGATGTTTGCCTCGCCAACCACCCGTTTCCTAAGTTGGTCTATGTGGCGCTTCCAGAGTCTATCTACCCCCACGTCCACCGTGTATGATTTTGGGCCTGTTATTCCCACTATGGTTCCTGCAACCCACAGAGGACCGCTGGCATAATTGCGAGCGAACACCGGGGACCCGACCTGAAACTGCCTTAAGCCACAGGTCTCTCCCTTAAAGTTTTCGTGCGAGTAGTTAGGGTGAAGCCTGTCCAACACGCACCGGAGCTTTCTTCCCATGAGGAGCTCTGCTGGGCTTCTCCCTGTTGCTGTGCATGGTGATGCATGCTGAACCGCAAGGAATTGATCTATCCTGGCCTGCCAGTCCCCATTGTCTAATCTGGACAGTGCTTCCTTGGCTGTCCTGACAAATCGTTCAGCCAATCCGTTGGAAGCCGGGTGAAATGGGGCTGATAGGGCATGGCGGATTCCCAGGCCAGCCAAGTAACCTTCGAAAAGGGTTGCTGTAAATTGAGGCCCGTTGTCCGATACCAAGGTATCCGGCAGGCCGTGGGTGGCAAACAACTTTCTTAGGGCCTTGATAACGGCTTCGGCCGTTGTGGATGGCATTAATACAATTTCGAGCCATTTTGAAAAGGCATCCACTACTATTAAAAACGTTTGGCCATGGAATGGGCCGGCAAAATCAATGTGGATCCTCCCCCATGGGCCTTTTGGTTTCTCCCACTCTCGGATGGGCGCTACTGGGGGATCGGGGCGAGACTCCTGGCAGGGTCTGCACTTCCCCACCCACTCGGAAATGACCTGGTCCATGTTGGGCCACCAAACATAGCTGCGGGCTAAGCACTTCATCCTAACGATGCCAGGGTGCCCTTCGTGCAATAACTCTAAAACTCTATCCCGTAGTTTTGTTGGAATTACCACTCTGTCACCCCACAGTAAGCATCCCCCTTGCATAAACAGTTCATTTCGTTTGTTGGCAAAACCTTGGTACTCCTCCCCAACCACCCTGTCCGGCCACCCTTTCAAAACCCAACCCATAACAGTCCGGATAACAGGGTCTCTATTTGATGCCTTTGCCACCTCGCCGGAGGAGATGGGCCCCAAAGTTAACGTGTCCAACAACAGGACGGAGGCTTCCGGTATTGGGTTGTCCAGCAGGTCGGGAAGGGGGCAACGGCTAAGGGCATCCGCATGACCCAGGGTTCGCCCAGGCCGATGGACGAGCTGGTACGAGTAGGCCGATAAGAAAATCGCCCATCTAGTTAAACGGGGGGAGAGGGCAGCGGGGGTTGGCCTGTCGCCTGCTAGCAGTCCTAGCAACGGTCTATGGTCAGTCACAAGTTCGAATTTTCGGCCATAGAGGTATTCGTGGAACTTCTTAACCCCCGCAATCGCAGCCAGAGCCTCTCTGTCCAATTGGCTATAGTTTCGTTCTGTGCTGGACAGAGTTCGGGAGTAGAAAGCAATGGGCGCCTCTAGGCCGTTCGGCAGTCTATGGCCTAGGACGGCACCAACTCCTACAGGGGAGGCGTCGCAAACTAAAACGAGCGGCAGCTCTGCATTGTACTGGATCAGGAAACTGTCCTCAGATAGGAGTTTTTTTACTGCCTCGAAAGCGGCTGCTTGCGGTTTCCCCCAGACCCATGGTACATTCTTCCCTAAGAGTTTGTGAAGGGGATCTGCGACCGTGGCCTTGTCTCTTAGGAACATTGAGTAGAAATTGAGCAGTCCAAGGAAGGCTTGGAGCTCAGCTTTGGATTTGGGGGCTGGTGCGCTCTTGATGGCTCTCACCTTGCTTTCGGTAGGGTGGATGCCTGTGCCGTCCACCCTGTACCCCAGAAATTCTACCGAGGGGACCGCTATCCTGCACTTGTTCTTTTTAAGTCTTAGTCCCGCTTCTCTGAATCTGGACAGGACGTTCCGTACCCTGTCCCCTAGCTGGTGTTCGTCTTGGGCGCTGACTAAGACGTCATCGAAATAGGGCACTACTCCCGGGAGTCCTTGCAACAGGCGCTCCATGGTGCTTTGAAATAAGCCGGGTGCGACGCTCACCCCAAATTGGAGCCTGGTGCATTTAAATGCACCCCTATGAGTCACGATCGTTTGCGCCTCTGCCGTGGCGTCGTCGACCGGTAACTGTTGGTAGGCTTGGGCCAGGTCTAATTTGGCAAAAAATTTTCCGGGGCCCAGGGAGTGTAGTAGATGGTGCACGATCGGCACCGGATAGGCGCTCGGCTGCAAAGCCTTGTTGATCGTGCACTTGTAGTCGGCGCAAATTCTGATTGAGCCGTCGGACTTAACTGGGGTGACTATGGGGGTCTCCCACTTAGCATGGTCAACGGGAACCAACACCCCTTGCTTAATCAGTTTGTCCAGTTCTGCATCGATCTTTGGTTTCAATGCGAACGGCACTCGTCTGGCCTTCAGTCTTACTTGGGCTACGTTGGGGTCTAAGTTTAGTGAAATAGGGGTCCCCACATACTTGCCCAACGTGTCCCCGAAAACGTCCTGGAACTCGGACAGGAGGCTGTCTTTCAGGGTTGACTTGGACATCAGGTGGACGCCGGTGAAGCCCATGCCAAGGGCTCGGAACCACCCCATGCCCAGGAGGCTCGGAAGCTGCTTCGTGACGATGGTCAGCGGCAGGTCTCTTTCGTAGTCTCCGTAGGTGACCCGGAACGTGCCCACGCCTTCAAGGGGGACTCGGTTCCCCTGGTAGTCTAGGATGCGTAATCTCTGTCTGGAGAGTTGATCCTTCCGGAACGTCGGCAGGAGGGTCTTTAGGGTCGTCCACGACATGATGGAGAGAGCTGATCCGGTGTCGATCTCCATCGAGCACGGCCTTCCGTTGATCTCGACCACCGTGCTGACTTTGTCCTCGACCGTCGTGCTGGCCTGGTCGATGTGTATGCTGCGGCCATCTCGCGGTTCAAATTCGCGCCGTTTTTTCGCGCCGCCTTCTCTCGTTGGCTGCTTCTGGCGTGCTGATTCCGGTTGGCTGCGGCGCTCACCTGGTTTGTGTCTTCTGGGCAGAATGGCTCTGCAGACTCGCGCCAAGTGCCCTTTCTTCTCACAACGCCTGCAAATAGCCTCTCTGTATTTGCAGGACAGTCTATCATGGTGCCCGCCACAGCTGGGACAGCTTCGCCGGGGGCTGCCAGTGTCTTTTCTCTGGTGCTCTGTTCGGAAGACGTCGTCATCCGACTCGGACTCCGAGCTGGATCCGGCGTCTTCTCTGTGCACCGGGGCAGACTTGGGGCTGTCTTTGCTGGTCAGCGGACGCTGTAGCGTTTCAGCGGCCTTTGTGGAGGCTTCGTGAGCCCTGGCCTCGTCAAGGGCTCTGGCAAGCGTCAGATCAGGCTTGGCGAGCAGACGCCGTTGCAGCCTAATGTCCCGAACACCACAGATCAGTTGCTCAAGCAACGCATCGTCCAAGTCTCTGTAGTCGCAATGAGTTGCGGCTTTTCTCAGGCTGGCCATGTACGCGCTGACCGGCTCTCCCTCTCGTTGAACGCGCTGCCTCAGTTGGT
Organism: Arizona elegans; assembly: GCA_022577455.1. NCBI lineage: Eukaryota > Metazoa > Chordata > Lepidosauria > Squamata > Colubridae > Arizona > Arizona elegans. The sequence goes on from JAKOOJ010000008.1 coordinate 64,373,887, forward strand.
ATCGCTGCACGAACTTGGAGGGGACGGGAGCGTAGTGAGCCCAGAGAGTTGCCATCAGGGTGTCCCAGGAGACTGTTTGAACCGGCGTTGGCTCACACAGTGACTCGGCCATCTCGAACACGTCCGGTCCGCAGTGGCTTAGGAATAGGGCTCTCTTTCGATTAGCCGAGAGGCCCTGCATGTCGCTGGCTTCTAGCGAGCATTCAAACCTCGTTAGGTACGAGACCCATTTTTCGCGGGTCGGATCAAAAGGCTTGGGCGGAACGTAGGCAGACATGTCCGGTATGTCTCCTGTGGTTCGCCTCGTTGCCTAGCTGAAGCTCGTGGTCTCACTGGTTGGCTTCTTGTAGCCTCTATCCCACCTTCGTCGCCAATGAAGTGGTTCGGGAATAATGAGAGGCACAAGCAAGCAAGTGACAACAGCTCTTTAATATACAGTGAGACTTCAGCAAAAACTCAGGGGCTGCAGTCCTCCTTATATACAATCCAGGAGGGACTGTCAGCCAATCAGGAACGATTGCAGGTTTGAATCTCCCGCTCAAAAGTATCAATACATAACAGAAAGTCTTTTGCAAGGTAAGAAAGTCCTCAAAGCAATCCAGGGTGGTCAACAGAGGATAAGCCAGTCAGAAGACGCCCATCTCATAGACCCAATTAAGTGTTGACTTTGGGTAGTGAATTGGAAAGCAGATGGGGATGGGGATGGTAACAATGAACTCTGTACCTCAGTTGGACATGTGTTCACTGGTGGAGTCAAACCCATATTAGAATATCTAAGGTTATTGTTTGTTTTATGAATCCAATACCCAACAGGGCAGTTTTGAACATCAGAAAATACACTTTTTATAATATTTCTATGTACACCGGGGTATCTGACCTTAGCAACTTTAAGGGTCGTGGTGTTCAGTTCCCAAAATTCCCCAGCCAGCCCCACTAGCTGGGGAATTCTGGGAGTTGAAGCCCCCAAATCTTAAAAGTTGTCAAGGTTGGACCCCCACATATATACCATTTCTCAGTATGAAAATTTTCCCCCGATACAGATACCGGAGCTTCTATGAAATTTACATTTTTATCATAGCAAGAACTGTTTCCATTTTCCAGCTAACCAAGAAAATAAGAATGAAGTCAGAACTTAAAACACTTCTGTAGGCAAATACATAACTTGTCTTAATATAGGCAGCAAACTTCCTCAGACTTGCTTTGAAAATAATGATCTGTTGAAATTGTTAGAAGATAAACTAATGATTGTAAATCACGCATCACATAGAAAATATTCCTTTGTTCTTGTTCTACATAGAAGGAACAGTTCAGATCTGGACTTCAAGATAGCATGCCTTGCCATTTTTTTAAAAAGCATAATCTGACAACAGATTTTAAAAAGCTTAAAAATGCTTTTTATGTGATGAAAGAGTAGACTGTTATCCAACCAATAAACAAATGAATGATAAGTTTCTTTCTCCCTTAAATCCATGAATATAAAAGTTTTGCTTATGTGAGGAATGTACATCTACTTGAACATTTGGAAAGAGCATCAGGGTTATTACAAAGAACAGAAGAATATTTTCTCAATTTTGATATCTTGGAGTAGGATATATAAATTAGGACAGAGAGTGTAGCCATGAGTTCTACCTTTAAAATCTGTCTCAGTATAGAGCCACAGACTGAATACATTAGTGATTCATGATATTGTAGAAATAAGATTACGCCAACCATTCAAGGATAAAGTAATTATTGTTCCTTCCCAAATTGATGCAATCTTGTTTCCTAGAAGGATTAGATCAACCGGATCCAAAAATGAAGAAATAAATTCTTAAATTCAGTTTTCTTTCCAATTTAAATATTATTAATAGCTTTTATTTGCATTGTTTGCTCTGGATCTTTGCCACATGCTAATTTTTAAGATATGCATTAACTGTCATATTTTTTTGGACTTTTTCTTCTTACTAAATGAATCAGCAATTAGAAACAGTAATCTACATTTGATGGAAAAAAAGGAACAGATAGTTTGGGGTCAAAATAGCAATTTTCAAACTTGTTAGCTTTTATCCAAAACAGATTTGAGAGCAGATACATTTTTAAAAATCCAATACAGTTAATCTGAAAAGAAACAAGTAATAAACTAGACAATCAATAAAACAATCATGTCAATTGAAATAAAGTTACTATGAAATGAGGTCATTTTAAATATTAACAATTTATATTTCTTCAGTTGTTTGTTCCATCGTCTTCTGAAGAATTATATGCACTTGAGAACAGCTGTCCTAGCCATTCTAACTTTTTTGCAAAATGTAGGGGAAAGAAGAGAAATATTTTACAAATGAAGCTTTATACTGCAGTTTCCCCTACATTCTAGTGAAAATGTCAGGATTTGGGCCATGTTTCATGGGCACTTACAGAAAATGTTGTTGGAAATATTCTTCTGGATGTTGTACCATTCTCAAGTTCCATGTTTTTCCCCCTTATATAAAATGTCTCAATGAAGTTATTGAACAAGGCAACGTAGAGTTCTAGAGTTGTGTTCAGCATAGACTTGTTAAACTAGTACTAGTCTACAGTAGATAAATTGTACAAAAACCAACAAATAAAAATTTAATCCAGATAATAGTAACAGCTACTGTGTGGTACTGTGTGGGTTCAGAAAAATGGAATTAATTCTGTTCTGAAGGATTCCTAAAGAATAAAGTCTAAAGTTAAAACATACATATAGATCCATTATTGTTGTTATAACTTCAGTGACCTCTCTAAATTCCTCTTACTAGTTTAATCTGGTAATCCCTGACTTGACTCATGCTCTGGTAACCCTCTTGTTTTTATTACTATAATGCCTTCTACATGGACAAAATGTGGCAAAGTTTTAACTAGAATTAAACATTTGTTCTGAAGGCTTTCACCAGCTCTTAGTTCATAAGTAAAGTTCAAAATATTGGTTTTTAGTTATATAGGTTTTTATGACATAAGATCTGAGGTCCTACAGAACATTTATCCTCTATGTATCAAAACATGCCTTAAATTCATTAATTAAAGTCCTGCTCCAAGGGTGAATGCTAGTGCCAAAGTTTTCTTGATCATAGTGTCCTAAATACAGATTTATTCTCCACAATGAAATTTGACCAGCAGCAATTTTAGCTATTGTGACTATTACCTGTCCCCTCCAAAGGAATCTGCTTGCTTGTGTATCTGCGTATCTCTTCGCCTTCCAACATACTTAAGTGCCACTAACTCTACTGCTGTTGCTTTCTATCAAAGGTGCATCAGGATGGTGTATTCAGAAATATTTTATTTTACCAAAGAGAAAGGGAAGCCTTTGGTTAAAGTAAGATTCTTTCTCCTAACACCTTTGTTTAACAAAGGAAGTGAAGAGATAAGTGAAGATAATGGAAAAAAGTAGGCCAGTTTAGAAGGATATCTGCATAATTACATCCCAATCAGAAGATGAATACGTCAATATTACCTGGGTTGCGGAGGCAGCTTTTCCAATTGAGGATAATACATTTTGGGATAAGAAAGGTTGCAATACATAGCTTTTCCCATTTTCATTTCTGGTTAAGCAGTTCCTTTAAAAATGTTACGATTATTTCCAGACTTCTACTGGTATTGTTCATTTTTTTCAATTCAAAATGGAATTTTATCATTGATTTTCAACTATCACATGTGGCTCTGGGGGATGCAAAAAGATGATTCTGAGGCACTCTGATAATCTGCCCAGGAAAGAATGTTTTCTCCAGCCATAAGGGATGCAGTGACGATTAAGAGCCCAAACACAGTATTGTTATAAGCTAACTGGAGTCAGAGATGAATAAAATATTTTATAAAACATAAATGTAGCTTTAGCCTGATATTGATTTTTGATTGCATCATATATTTGATATACAAGAGGCCAGATATTTTTGTATCAAATTTGCCACCTTCTGATTAAAATAAAAATCACAACAAAAATAAGCCATTATTTCCCCATTTAAAATCAATCAATAGCATAAATGACTGGTCGGGATTGGTAAGAGAGAGCAAGGGAGAAAACGTGTCTTGAGCACTGGGATGCAAATTCTGACGCTTACTTAATTGCATGTAATGAGCTGCACAAGAATAAAGGGCTGAAATTTGTGTTATATTTTGTCAGGTTGATGTCACCATGATTAAGAAGAGATGCCAATGATCAACAATAAAACAACATAGATATCAATATTGTTAATTAATAAAAAGAAGTCTAGCGATGAAGGCATTGTAAAACTGGTGAGGGAATATTTATTCCTATTCTGTGGTCTTGTCTATGATTGCTCCATTTTGGTTGGTATCTGTAGGAATGTTCTTATGGCCCTATAAAGATAAGTACAGTTTAAAAATGCAAATGTATTTGCAGTTTTTACAAATCTCCACATTTGCAATTTATCACTTTATGAACCATTATGGATTTATCTAGCATGGAGGACAGCAAAAAAAAGATCACTCTTGAGTGTTGCACAGACCTTCTCCAGATTATCATCAGGTTTTGATTATAGATAAATCAGTGGTGCCCAAATTTGGAAATTTTAACACCTGTGAAAACTCCCAGAATTCCCAGCCAGCTGGTTGGAGAAGTCTGGGATTTGAAGTCCACAGATCTTAAAATTACCAAAGTTGGACATCCCTGAGACAAATGCTTTCTATTCATGAACTTGCTTTTTATCAATGCAGTGGGCAGGCTATCATTACTTTTGTGTTTAAAATTTAGGGTTTTCTTTTATGCAAATTAGAATGTTCTTGCTTCATTTTGCTCTTGAGGGCTTTTTAATATTAAAGAGAAAAATTACAGGGACAGAAGGAAGACAATGAGGAGGCTCAGTACAGAACAATAAACATTTATCTACAGCACCGTGTTTTAACTTGGCCATTTAAAGACGTATAGAGTCTATAATTCCCAGAATATCCCAGTCAACATATTGGCTGAGAAACTCTGGGACTTAAAATCCACACATCTTAAAGTTGACAAACAGACCAATCGTACTGTAAATGTTATCGGGGTAAAAAAAATTGCGCAATAGGCTGAAATGCATTTGAAGACAGCCAATAGAAAAGAAAAAAGAAAAAAGAAAGTTTGTTTATAGTTTGCAGTAGACACCATTCCGAGTAAACCCTTCTCTTGGGGCGCCATCGCGGCTCCTCCCTTTCTGCGAAATCTCCAGGCGGAGGCAGCGACGTGGCCCCAATTAGCGTTGATCAGACCTGCGTGCTGGGTGATGATAGATACGCATTCTCTTCATTGTTGTTTCGGGTCGTCTGGGTGTTTAGTCTTAATAAAAGCATTCCATAAAAAAAAAAACCCATGCACAGAGCTTTTCCTTTTTAAATTCAGGGCTCGCCCCCTACTGTAAGGGAAGAGGTTAGAAGCACAGGTCAACTATCCTGCCAACTGGCGCCCCGCCACTCTCGGTGTTCCCGGCTCCCCCCTGGGCTCTCCCGCGCGGCGCTCTCGGCGCTGCCGGCGAAGGAGAAGATTGCCAGCCCGCCGCCGGGCGAAACTCCTGCCTTCCCCGCCTCTCACAGGCTCAAAGGGCACCTGGCCGGCGCGAAGGGGCGAGGCTCCGCCTCCGCCGCCCTCTCCTTTTTTTCAGGTTGCGGTGAAACTCCGGTGAAACTCCCGGGCGCCGACAAGGGAGGAGGTGGAAGTTCTCCTGTGTCGCCGCTGCTGCCGCCGCGATCCAGTAGGAGCCTTGCCGCGGATATGGGGCGCCTCTGCCAGCCTTGGCTGGGGGTCCTGGTCTTGGGAGGAACTCTGGCCGTCGCCTCTGTTACAGGTGAGAAGCGAGAGGTGCGCTCGGGAAGTTTTCACCCTCTCCCATCTTTTTTTTTTTTTCCCATCGGAGCCGGGGTTCCCGCCTTTCGGGACCGGTGGGGAGACGGGCTGTTCTGGGGACATCCTGTGCGTGTGTCCCGTCCCCCCCCCCAAGGTGCTACTGGACATGGGGTGGGGTGGGGGTCTTGCCCTTTCAGCAAAATGGCTGCCGTGGGCATAGGACCAGGGACAAAAACCTGTTTTTATCAGAATGGCTACCTGCTCTTTTCCCTTCTGCCCCATGGCGAACTTTCTTCCTACTTTTGTTGATCCTTTGGGGATCATCAGGAGGACATCTTAGCCAAGATCACCCTTTGTTTTTCTTTTGTGAGAAAGGTTAGGGGCCTTTCTTGGGAAAATAAGAGGCTGGATCTGGTGGTTGTCCGCAGCTTGGTTCCCCGTTTCCTATTTTTCAAAAAGGAAAATGCCAGATAGGACAGGAAACCTGAAGGGCGTGGAGGGAGATTCTTCAGGTGTGTGGCTGTTCTCTGGGCACCACATTGGGAATTTAGCTTGACAGTCTAGTAGGCGATAGAAAAGGTTCTTGTGTCATCAAAACAGGAGTAACTTCATTGGGATTTAACTCCCCAGTGAATGTGTGCATTGAGTTGCTGCAGTGATGTTATCTATTCACTGAAGCTTTTTTGTTTTTATGTCTGATAAATAGAAGCTTAACCTGATGACACAGCCTAGTTCCTAACAGAAACAGGTTCTTTAGAAGAGAAGCAAAAGTTTGTTTTTTTTAAACTTCTTTGAAGCTAAGATCTCTAGTTACAAAGACGAAGTCCAGAAGTTCAGGAAACTTTTTCTGCCTTGACTGCTTGAGAAGTTTCAGTTTACTGCTTGAAAAGCTGACTTGTAGCAAACTAATTAATACCTCTTGTACTTTGATTGTTAGTGAAAAGATCTAAAGAGTTTATTATTTCAAAAACCCACTATTTTTTTTTCTTACAAGCTAAAGTTGAACTTTGTTCTAGCTAAGGGCAGAAGTACCTGTTTTCCAGTAATTGGTTGATGTTAATAAATCTTCAGAATAGCATAAGAGCTCATTCTTTTAAAGCTGTTTTAGAATGAGAGCATTAGATTTGGAAATATAAAAATTAGCCTTTCATAAAGGAGCATCACAGTATTCTTCCTTGAATGAGCATGTGTGTGTGTATGCTTAAGCAACTATAACTACTCTGTTTACTTTACCTTCATTTTAATTGTTTAGAAATTTTAATCTGGATTATAAAGAGGGTGTTAGATTCTAAGAAAAGTGATAGATGAATTTCCTGTATGTACAATCCAATAATATGAATGACTGCATCAACATAAACAAGTGGTATATAATCCTAAAGCAAGAAGTCCTTCCTATCTTGGGTTATGATATAATTTTGTAGTTTGATGAGTTGAACATGGGCAGTGGTGCATTCTTTTGGAGGTGGAAGAAAAAGGAGAATGTATCTGCGGTTAAACTGACCTCCATGATTTGGGGGAGTTGCTAGAAGATCACAGCAAATTCATATGCAATAATAATTAATGCAGTGTTTACAGTTTAATACTTAGTATTACCTTCATTAACTTACCTTCATTAACTTGCATTAATATTAAATGCTGAGAAACGATGAAGAGCTTCAGATGTTGAGGTATTATTCTACAGAGCCAAATAACATGGAATGTATGTGGTGAGCTTAAATTGCTCAACATGAGAAGAACCTAAAATGCCCTTTACGTCTTTCGCGTCTTTGCCTAATAAGGATTCCCTCTCTGCTTATGACAAAGTACATACTTTCTACATAAGGGAAGCTGTTCCTGTTTACCACCCAAGATACTTTCAGGGGGGGTACTGAACAAAAGTATGACCTTTTCCAGTGAACACTGAACTGAACTGAGTTTGCATAAATTAATGGGTGAACTTCTGATCCAGTTAATACTAATGGCCTCCCACACAATGAATATAATATAAAATGCACGAATAAGTTAGTCCCAAGTATGCTAGAGTAAAATGACCTGGTGATATTGAGTGCTTGGGAACTGGCAGACAAGAATATTGTGCCTGTTTCTCAATCTCTTGCACAAGTTACATGTTGTGAATCAATACACGATTCTCAATGTCAAGTTGATGCTACAATACCAGTTGACAGATTTATTGTGTTTTATTAATCTGAGTGAAATGTTTATATATATATTGCTAATCCATGTATGATATGCCATACGTTAAATAAATAAACCAATTGATAGAGAAGTGGGATGGGGCATTTCTAAGAAAAGAAAAATATTATTTCCCTTTATTTTCTTTCTAGATCCTTAAGATAAAAATAAACCTAACAGGGTTAGAAGTATATATATATATATATATATATATATATATATATATATATATATATATATATCCATCCATCCATCCATCCATCCATCCATCCAATGTGAGTTCCTTGAGGAACCTATTTGAAAGAAATAAAACATTAAAAAGATGGGGGGCTGCGTATATTTTAAAAAGATGGGGGAGGGCTGTATATATTTTGGCTAGCTGGCCAATTTACACTAGCAGGGCAAAGTGGGAATTTGGTGTATGCACTTGTTCTAATAATGTGTAGCTCTGTCGATAATAGCTTATCAATTCAAACTCTAATCTGTCTGAGGTGAGACACTGCAATTTAGATTGCAGGAATTGCATCTTTTTCCCTTTTATAGAAAGCAAGGATGTTGGGGTAGACAATAACTTTTCTCATTGATATGCAACATCTACCCTATCTTGTTGTCCCTCAGATGTTTTTATTAAAGCCAATAGAAAACTTCCTTGCTTGCATTAAATCCTCTACAATGGCAACAAATTTTATTTCTTAAAAAAGGAAATTGCCTCTCCAAATTTGCTATTTGGGCCAGACTAGATATGATTTAATCTATAAAATTGGAATTAGACATTAACATTAAAAAGCAAAAAAAGTTGCAGAGCTGATCATTCCTTTTTGTCCCTCCTTTTTTGGCTCCATCCAGAATGCTGAAGTGCTCCTGGAGTAACACTTTCAATCACAATCAAAATTTAATTTGGACCGGAATATTGGTTGCTGAGCAAAGTGCTTGTTAAGCTAGATGCATGACTGCTTTACTCAGTGACTATAATCTTGGCATTCAGGGTTGTAATTGTTAAGCAATCTCATGGGGTCATTAAACAGATGGAATCCCAGGTAAGGACCATGAGGTCTCAGAAGGTGAGTAAGAACTGGGAGGCTTCACTCAGGAATTGAAAATGCTTCTTTCCAAAATTCCAGCAGGATTTTCAGACCTTGAGTGAAGAGACACACACCCACAGCCTGTGCCAGGCCTTACCTTACCTCTCTGCTGGGATTTTGGGTTCCTCTCATCTGTGGGAACTGGCTGAAAAAGCTGCCTGCTGAAGGCTTTCAGTTGCCTTCTGTGCATGAAAAGGAACTGACAGAGGTGGGTTGCTGCCACTTTGCATCAGTTCTCTAGAACCGAATGTTAAGGATTTGCACAGTTCAGCGAACCGGCAAATCCCACCTCTGGCTGGCCCTGCCCGCCTCTCCCCTCCCAGGAGTCCCCCTGTTTTGGCATCCAGTTTGGTGGAGGGATGTCTTCCAGGCCCAAAATGGGGCATAGGGAGGGGGGACGTCATGGGTCCCGTTTTCGCTTCCAGGGTTTTCGCTTCCAGGGTGGTGCTGGGAGGCTAGCAGGCCCAAAACAGGGTGCAAGGGGGCATCACGGTCCTCCCCCATGCCCCATTTTCACTTCCAGGGTGGTGCTGGGAGGCCTAGCAGACCCAAAACAAGCCTGTTTTTACTAGCAGGCCCAAAATGGGGCGCGGGGTGGGGGGAGTTTTGGCTGCCAGAATGCTGCAGGAAAATAGTGCATAATCATTACTGTGGGGTGAGTTGGGAATATGGATTTTGCATTATGATAACGGGGGTGAATTGGGAATGGAGACTTTGCATTATGATTGCTGATAAGTAAGTAGGAAGCAGTAAAAGAGGAATGGAAAAATCCCTATCTGTAGATCAGTGTTTTTCAGTCTTAGCAATTTTAAGATGGGCGAACTTCATGATGCCTGGGGAATTCTGGGAATTGAAGTCCATGCAATTTATCCATCCATTTATCCATCCTAAATGGATTATCCATCCATTTAGGATTTTCCATTCCTGTTTTATTTAGTGTTTGGTGCAGTTAAATAAATCAGTTGTGGTTTCCTTAACAAATAGTGATTAAAGCGATATGAACCATTACTGGACTTTTTGCGAGAAACTGAAATTAAAAGTTGATCTGGGCTTTGATGATTAGATATGGAATTATGGAAATAATGTAGACAAATGTTAATCTTAGAGTAAGAGTTTGATATATTTTGTACTTATATCTGTACCAAAGAAAGTTGGAAATCATTCTTTTTCGGTTTTCCTTCTTTTCCTCTTTCTTTCTTACACTTTTACTCTTTTTCTTTCCTGAGCCTTTTCTTTTTTCAACTCTGTTTTTTATTTGTTTATCCCTTAGCTTTGTATTTTTTTGATGTATGAAGGATCAAATACTCAGCCATTATAATTCTACATTTCTTATTTACATAAATCATATCAAAATTTAGAATGAAATCTACTGGGAGCCATCTCATATAAGGCAGGCTCTGAGTCCCTCTAACCAAAAAATGTTTATTGATAGAAGAGGTTATTTGTAGCTCAGGGTTGAACTGTGGGGTCCTTAGTGCTCTCTGAGCTTGATGGTTTTCTTGCAGATGTTTCATTACTGTAGAAAGTTAGCACCCACCCCACTCCTAGAAGAATGAAATATTCTAGGAAATATTAGAAAGGCAGAATATTATATCTCCCTGGATGAGAAAAGGAGAAACACACTCTTGGAAAGCAGCCCCAAACTTTGTTGATCGCCCCAGCAGATATTTTGGTGCCAACCTATCTGCAAGACAAAAGGTTGGGCCAGCTCATCTACAAAACAAAAGAACCTTACCCTCAGTACATGATAGGATTAGCCTTCTACCCAACTCACCACATGGCACAAACAAAGCCCATCATTGCATCAAAATAATGACCCATTTTGCCACATGGGAGTCTACAACCAATCAGGATACTTCCCCTTTCCACAGGAACAGGAAGCAAGGTGATAGCCCAAGAGAGGGTATAAATCTATCCCTCTCTCTCACCCATGTGCTCATTTTGCCCAGGATCAAACCATGTGGTCTTTTCCACCATTAAAACCATCTTTCCAAGCAGTCTCCGTGTTTCTTTTCTCCCCACTTGGAACTGAACCCAGTTGGATATTTCTTCCAGCATTACCAAACTTGGTAACATCATCAGTACTAGAAGGGACTGGAGTTTGCTCTTATTTTCATATACTAGTGGCTTACCCTATCAGTGTTGATCAGTTGCTTCACAAACAGTGTTTTGATTTGTGCCAGGTCTCCACAGCCTCAGGCAGAGGAGGGCTATTCTGCATCTCTCCCTCAAATGTTCTTTAAAATATAGAGTTTCCCAGCATTCCTTTAGGAACCTCCAACATGCAAACTGTGGTTACTCATCCTAAAATGAATCCTCTTTATCTGGAGCTTCAAAATTTGCTGTTTGCTAGGAAGATGTGTAGCTAAAAGTCAGTGTACATTTAGTGTACATCTGACTTTGGGGATATTTCTTCATAACCAAACAAAAGTGTATTTTCAGTGAAGTTCACACCTCTTGGTCACTGGATCTGGAAGCAAAGGCCACATTTTGTAATTAACCTCTGTGCCACGTTTTGACTGGCAGAGTGCTGCAGGAGGCTGAGTGCTGTCACACCCCCTGGCCATGCCCACCCAGCCAGTCATTACGGTACAGAACTGGTTGTTAAACTATTTGCAGCCCACCATAGGAACTGACCTCCTTTGGCCAGGTTCAGGAACAAAGCTGAAATCTTCATCAGTTCCCATTCTGTACCCTGCTAAAGGACTCCAAGTCTCCTTTGTGCATGGAAGAGAACTCCTTTGATGGGGTGCAGGAACAGAGCTTCAGGATTTCAGCTCTATTTTGCATCCCTCTGAAGAAGTTCAGCTCAGTGGATAACTCTTTCAGCCATTCCACAAAGATGAAATGGAATCTTTTCAGTAGCCGGCAGCAGCTTGCAACCTTCCCTGCCGTCTTTACCATTGACTTCCTAGGGAAACTGACAGAAAAGAATCCAAATGGCAGTTACATGACTGTAGGGTGCTTGGTAGCCAGTCATAAGTACAATGTTTCCGATGCTGTCATAATTCCAGACTGTTGTTAAACAGTCATAAATTGAGGACTACCTGCAGAGTTTTTCTTATTAGTCTTCCTACTGGAGTCAAGTTAGCCTGTGTAGTCTCCTCAATTCAACAGTATTTTTATCCAAAGCAAACAAATTATGGTACCAATTATGTATTTATAACTTGTTACTTCATTATATAGGCTATGTGGGAGATTGTTAATGGCCAAGTAGCTTAACATATTTGCTTTTGTTTCTTTTTTTAGTGAGAAACCAAACTGTCTTTTCAAAAGGAGGAAGAAGCTTTATTGGTCAAAAAACCAATTCAACAAACAAAGAAGGATACAAAATAGATGAGTTTGCAACCAAAGTCCTAACAGGAAAACTGACTACAATTTTCCTCCCTATGATCTACATTATAGTCTTCATCATTGGCTTGCCAAGCAATGCCTTGGCTCTGTGGGTTTTTTTCTTCAGAACAAAGAAGAAGCATCCTGCGGTGATCTATATGGCTAATTTGGCTCTGGCAGATCTCCTATTCGTAATCTGGTTCCCTCTGAAAATTGCTTACCATATTAATGGCAACAACTGGATCTATGGCGAAGTCCTGTGCAAAGTACTTGTTGGGTTCTTTTATGGAAACATGTACTGCTCCATTCTTTTTATGACATGCCTCAGCGTGCAGAGATATTGGGTAATTGCAAATCCCATACTGCACTCAAGAAAGAAGTCAGAAATTGCTATGAAAGTTTCAGTTGCAGTATGGATCCTGCTGCTGCTTGGCACAGTGCCACTATTTCTTATTAACCAAACTGTTTATATTTCTAACCTTAACATCACTACATGTCATGATGTCTTACCGCACTCTGTGTTGGCCAACGACATGTTCCACTACTTCCTTTCTCTGGCTATTGGGGTCTTCTTATTCCCAGCCATTCTCACAACTGGGGCTTACATTCTCATGATAAAGACTCTTAATGCTTCCATTACAGATGCAACAATTGGGAAGAAAAGGAGAAGAGCCATCAAGCTCATCATTATCGTACTTTCTATGTACTTGATCTGTTTCTTGCCTAGCAATATTCTGCTGGTGGTCCATTATGCCCAGATCAAAAGCAATGAATTCAGTAATGTATATGCATCATATATTACAGCCCTTTGCCTTTCTACTCTAAACAGCTGCATCGATCCGTTTATCTACTACTTCATTTCAAAAGACTTTAGGGATAATCTAAAAAATGCCCTTCTATGTCGAAGTGTGCGCACCACCAAGAGGATGCAAGTCTCTGTCTCTTCAAACAGATACCCAAGAAAATCCCCCTCTTATTCCTCTAGTTCAAACACAACTAAGTCAACTTATTAAATTTGTACGTACGACACAGGAATGTCTGGATTTCCATGGACAGAACATGAAACCAAATTGCAGTAACATTTAGTAAACAAATGTTTACAGCTGGTGGACCTTCTTTCCATACAAAATTATATGAACAAACATGTCCTTTACAAAGGGAAAAATCAAAGTGGCACCCCTGATACGGACAATATAATATATTTGAGTTTGGGTTTAGACCAATACAAGATTATTTTTACAAGCGATTAGCAGGTGTGCAAATAAGTTTTTCCATATTGGTGTTAATCAAAGAAACATCTTGCATCCAGGCACAAGTGATGGTCCTAACTAATATTAACTAGTTTGAGATTTTAGACAACTTCTGTTTTATAAGAACGGGGAACGGTAGAAGAACATTAACAGTTTGCCAAACCTGTTTTTTCCTAATCCAGGATCTGTGAAGGCCCTGGAATACTGTATTATTAATATCCCAGTGACTGTTCTTTGCACTAATATACTTAATACTTTTATTTTTAACTATGCTGTGAATATGCAGTGTTTCCAGTAATGTAGCATGTAAATTGTAGGCTTACTGCAATATTTTAAAATAAAAATATTTTAAATGTTTTTAATTAAATAAAGGAACACTTTTATATACTTATTTGAGTTTGTTTGGATGTGTGAAATTTGCTTTCACCAAACTGTAAAAAGTTCCATTTTCTTCTCACTGGCTCCAAATGAAATAAAAGATTTACGAACCACATCTCCAAAGTAGTGAATGGATCAATAAAAGAACTGGTTGATTTCATTTTCTCTGCTGTAAGATCCCCACCAGGGCCACAAGTGTGTCTAGCCAGGCTTCTTGCCCACCTAATTGTAATTTATTAAATTTAATTCCTGATGAAAAAAAAAAAGCTGGCCCACTCTAAAGCACCAGCATTTAGCACCATCTTATCTGTTTTCTTATAATAGTTCCATTGGCTTTCTGAGGAAACAGTGGTTAAGTGGCTTTAGCCTACTGCTTTTTTGAAATGTGGTCACCTGTCCAAACACACACACACACACACACACACACACACGTCCAATATGGGAAACCAGTGAGAAAAAGCACTGACGGGGGCTGAGAGAAACGCCTTCTCAAAATCGATTTCCGTGAACTTAAGTGTTTTGTTAATAGGCATGCCCTCCTAGAGGAGATATATTGTAGAAGCATCAGTAACACACAACATTTTAAATGTTTTCATTAATGCCTCAATGTTTGCCTATTCTCTGCCCCTCACCCCCACTTGTCTGTTTTATAGCACCTTGTGTACTAAAAATGATCTGCCATTTATTTTAGTTGCTTATACTAGTATTTTAACTTAGATTGCGATCTCTGTTGCTAATCCAAAAATAAGCACTTTTTTCATATCTGACAATGTAGACTGCTCCTGAATTGGGCATGGCAGAATGCAGGTATCAAAACAGTGATAAATGATTTTTCTCAGTAATTCTGTTCTGGGTTAAGGAGATACTTTAGAGATCAAATCCACGCCTCTGTTTTATCTGGTCTGACAAACATGTTTGAAAATAGCATTAGTAAACTAATGTAGGCAAGTCAATGTTTGTAAAACTTTTTAAAAAAATCTTAGTTGAAGCACCAGCTTGAACTTCTCATGACTCAAGAAAACCCCCTTTTTTAAGCTAATATTAGTACTTAAGAACTTTCTTTGTTTTTACTGAATTGTGTATCCTACCTTTTTCCTCTAAAGAAGAGAGCTTTCAGCAAAGCAGAGCATAATTAAGAATTCTAAGTTTGTTTTAAAAAATGAAGATATGGTTATAAAAATGCAACACATTTTGAGTGTTTTGACTGTTCTGAGCTCAAAACAAAATGTCTTAGGGATTTCAAATTTGTCATGTCATACGCAGCCTTATGGAAGAATCAGTAGTTAGAACATTTCATTTCCTTGATAGTGTTTTTCCCTAGCAAGATTTACTTTTTATTTTAAGTAATCAACCAATTGTTGATCCAATGAATCAGGAATTGAGCCTAACGTCATGGACTGAGAAAGAGTGAGTACTCTAAAATTACCCACCAGCAGTACTGGAAATCCCAGTCTCCTGGTTTCTAGCCTAGTGCCTTAATCATTAAACCAAACTGGTTCTCAGTAGCTAAAACAATACCAAAGATAATAAAACTACAAATTCTTAACTATATTAACTCTCATTCAAAGGCAACATCGCATAAGCAATGAGAGGTCACAGTCTTGGGAATGGTTTATCCTATCTTTGGTGGACTAGCACAAAGTATCTCATTTTAAAAAATGAGTTATTTTTTGGTCTTCAGATATTTCTCTTCCTACTTGCAAAACAAAAATCTTGGAAGTTATGCATTCAGTGTAGCTATGCTGCTATGATCACTACAATCCCTAAATTTTCCCTCAGAAGATTTCTTAAAATGTAATTTCCAAACCAGTGTGCCTTAAAACCTAATGTTTTCAATAACTAAACTTCCTTTCTAAGATTAATCATTTTCTGCTTTGTTGGCTGGGGCTTTTCTCTTTTTAAGCATCTGCTGAGTAACTTTTCTATGACAGGGCCTCCTATACCTTGTCAAGATACTGCCAGACTATTTTACAGGAGCCTTTTGGCTGCATTTTTCTGTGATTCACTACTCCAGGAAACTGCCTTTCAAATGAGTCATGCTCAGAAATATGAGTAATGTTGAGAAATGCAGGAAGGAGTGGGTTTTGTGAATTATCCCCCTCCCTTTTTTTTATACTCTAAAAACAAAGCACCTAAATTCTCAGGGGGGAAAAGTACCTCCCACTTTAATTCCTGGATATAATCTGTTTTAGGAACATAGGAACATTTTACATATAGAAATGTGTGCAAAACAACTGCTACTGTTGGTATTCACCAGATGGCTTAGATTTCAACTGCTATTAACTTCCCAAAGGTCAGGTAATTTGGGAAATTATGAATCTTAAAGTCCAAAGTGAGATGGATAAGATTAGTTTGAAAACTCAGGCTTGAACATATTAAGAATATGAGGACAAAGAAATATTTGGTGATATTGTTCAGTCATCATACTAAAACATGATTTACCAAATAAGCTACCATTTGCTGGGTTTGCAGAGTATGCTAAACCAGAAATGGTTTATAAAGAGTTCCTGTATTAATACTATTAGACAGAGCTGCTAGTCCTTAAAATATTATGAAAATGGCCCACATTTCACAACTCAGCAAAGTTTTAAAAGATCTGAGCTTCTGCTGATTGTATGAGCTCAGTTGTTTCATTTTAAAATCAAAATCATTGCAAAAGATATTTTAATTTGAGTGACTGAGCAATTTATCTGGTATTTCTTAAAGAACCCTGGTCAAAATTCCCACTGGTAATATCCTCATGCATATCTATGCATACTCATTCCTGGGTTCTTAGTCTGCTGTCCTCCCTTGGTCTCAAATCCCTTCTTCCTTTCATTTGTTCTCACCTTTGCTTTCTCGTGTTCTGATAATGTTGAAATGAGACAGGTATGCTACAAAATGAAGTCATCCCAACAACTGCATTTTGCCAGGAGACACATGGACAATGTAGGAAGGAAACCTGTTCCCAACTCGCTGTAAACTGCCCTTGTTTTCCTTTGCTTTGTTCACACCATTGCAAGTCCCAATATGGAGTGACTGAATCATGAATCAGAAAGCAAAGAGCATGGTAGTCTTTTCCTTAAAAAAAAGACCAGAAGAAATGTGCCAGTGTATCTGTTATCTTCACTGCAGAGGTACAGAAAGTTGGGGTGGGGGAACTTAATGCAGAACAAATGGAGTTTTTTACTGTTTGCAGTACTCTACTATTGATTTGAGACAATGATTTGAGTCGGGAACGACTAGCACATATGTGTGAGGGGAACCTTTACCTTTACCATTGATTTGCAGCTTGCACTTTCTTATTGATGGGGACATTCCCATAGTAATTGCAGAGAAACCCTTCCATAAGACTCTGGTCTCTATTGATTAAAAAAAATCTATGTGCCATGGAACTTTGGAGGAACGATCTCCAGGTTTGATCCACTGGATTTGCACCTGGTAAGTCCAATTCTAAGATGTTCTAAAGAATAACTATAAAGGTAAAGGTAAAAGTTTCCCCATTCCAGTCATGTCTAATTCTAGGGGGCAGTGCTCATCTCTGTTTCTTAGCCAAGGAAGCCAACATTGTCTAAAGACATCTCAATGCTCATGTAGCCAACATGACTATACATCAAGGTGCCTATTTATCCACTCGCATTCACATGATATTGAACTGCTAGGTGGGCAGGATCTGGGGCAAGTAATGGGAGCTCACCCCATCATGCAATCATGATAAACTCAGCGTCTTTAATCACTGAGCAATTATGCAGCCTTTTCAGGAACCATAACCTGAAAAAATAGTTTTTTACTTAAGTTGGATAAAAGCCAAAACTATAAAGCAGTTTCCCCAAAAGGCCTTCTACTACTGCTCTGTAAACTGAGAAGAAAGGTTGGATTTCTTCCAAGGTTATTCAAAAACAAAGCAAAATTGCTGAAATGGAACAAGATAATCTCACCATATACGTTCATAAGCCTATGTTTGTGGCAACAATAAGAGGTTCAAGTATCTGATACCAGTGTGTTGCTATGTTTTAAATATGTTTCTGTTAAAAACAACTCACCTTTTTGGCACTGAGTCAGGTTTTGGCTGTTTGTTTTACCTACCAAATTTCAGTGTCTTTAATGGCACCTACTAGAAGGCTGTTGTGTATTGTAACCCCCTCTCACTCCTCAAGCAGCTGTCATAGACATTAAGTAAGAAAAGCTAGCAGTAGGATGAACCAAAACTCACAGTAAGCACATATTCTTTGAGAAGTAATAACAAAGATCTTAGCAAGTAATCAAGTTCATTAGAATTTTTCATCAGGCTGGAAACATAGTGATTAAAAATGCTTTTAAGAGTAAAAGGGAATGTAGTTGAGTGCACTCATATAATCAGAGATACATATTGCATAATAAAGTAGACGCAATAAATGAATATTGCTAGGAATTATGACATAGTTTGCTGTTCAGTAGCGTCTTAAAATGGAATGGATGATTTGGTGTGCAAACTTAATTAGGCTTTTAGGCTGTGTTTCCATCACATTCTGCAAAAAGTGCAATCAGAAAAAAATAACACAACTGTCCAATTTGATTTCTACGGCTAATAAGAACAAATAGGTCACTCACAATGCAGAGAGCAGATGCAAGGAAAACAAAGTAATCCTTACATTAACAAGCATGGTGATTAATTTTAGATGGTGACATGGCCTTCATATCTTGGAACTTTAAGATGTATTAAATGATTACAACTCTCCAACAAGTTGGAGAAATCTGATCAAGACTAGCTGTACATATTTATACCATATTTCTGCATATTTTTGTTTACTCCAGATCCTTCCAGCTCCTTTTTGCTCTACTATACCTTCTCTCAAATACTGTATCTTCCCATTAAATGAAAAAAAAAAAAGACCAAAGAAGTAGGTATGTTAAGAAAAGAGATAGCCAAGCCTTTGCTGAAGAAAGGGAAGTAATTTGATAATTTTCTTTTTTACAGTTGGTCCCTAGTTCTTTCTAAATGACTTTCATACATAGACTTTTAAATCCATGACTTTTCCGTTTTTCCATAAAACAGATTGTCATAATCTTAAATTAAATTCATAATGTTCTATGCTTCAAATTACATAAAAGTAGTTTCTTTCTCTGATTATTTACTGCATTCTGCAAAATTCTATGGGACTTGTCTGGTATGAATTCCTCCTTTTTCAAATGCATCACTACATTTGTATTTGATTTTGGACATGGAAGTAGGATTTTGGCAGCCAAAACTGATGCTAACTGGAATCGAATTCTTCTGTAGCTTTCTGAAAAACTATTGGCAGTAATAATGTTTCTGGCCTCTTGCCATAGCTACAAAAATTAGCCCTTTTTGTACTTAACTGTACTGCAACATCATATTACCACCCATGACGTTTGGCAGACATATGTCCTTGATAAGCTGGTTTGTCTAATGTTTATAGAATAGATTATGCATGAAATTGCGTCTGTATTCTGGCTGTGAGCTGTGACTGATTAGCAACATTAGATTTTGCTTTTGTAAACAATATACAAATATGAACAAACCTAAGTGATAAATATTGCTATCTGGCACACATACACAGTCCATCTCTCATCCTAGAGAGACAATCTTAGATGACCAATTCCATTCCATTAGATCAAAATATTTGTCTAACTAGCTTGAACTTGTATACTCTCACTTGCTGCCCTTTTCTAGGATCTCAAGCAGTTTATACTCTAAATTGTGACATTAAATGTGCAGATACAAAGCATATTTTTTCCATTGAGCCTTCCAGTCAGTGATAAAAAAGGTATCTAGTTGAAGCTTCTATCATAATAGAAGAAGCGAGCAGTTAACTTTATTTTTATTACAATTGGACACAGAATTCCATATAGTTCTATGAACCACAGAAAACATTTTTAAAATTATGGTCTCACACAAAATGTATAATACTGAATCCCATTCCCTCATATTACTTTTGTTAAATACATTTAGAAAGGATAAATTTTATTTAAGGAAATGAGTAGTTTATAATGAGGAAGTTCATAGTTGGTGTTAAATTCTAACATAGGTTTCTAGCTTAAATTTGAAGTGCTATGTATCCTTATGGGAAAGTTAAACTTATTGAAATCAATGGGACCTATTTCTGAACTGGATTTTCAGGACCATCCAAGCAGGGCATAATAATGCTGCCGTCAAACATCTAAGGTATGTCATCTGAGATGCTTGTGGTTTCCTTGGAAACTTTGTGCAGAGCTGGCTGGGTGACTTTGGGCCAGTCACTCAATCTCAGCCCAACTCACCTCACAGAGTTGTGGCAAAAAATAGGACAAGAAAAAATATTAAGTATGTTCATCACCTTGAATTATTCATAAAAATAATAAAGATTGGGGGGGCTAAAAACATGAGAACTGGTAAAATTGTAGGGATGGTGGGCCTTTGGTGTAGTAACCTTGAGAAATCTGATTTCACTACTCTCTGGAACCAGACCTATGTTCTGAAATACATCCATAAGAGTAGGTGGCTGCTTACATTCCTAGACTATTGAATAAGAGTTTTCTTAGTTAAATATTAATTACTGTAAAATTAACCATAAGTGATTATGATTACTACTTAAATATAATTACTAGCAACAAGAAATGCAAGTAGATCTGAGCATTTACTTTTTTCCCAAAGCTCTGCATATGTACTCCACTAGATGAAGGATTAATTATAGCTATTTTGATATTATGTTTATATTAGCATACTCTGCTAGCCTAAATATATGATGTGATGTAATATACCATGCAAATAACCTGGCACATGCAGTGGATTATTCCAAAAAACCTGACCCTGAGCTTTAAAGTAAGGACTTTGCTAAGTTGAGCGTGACTAATATTATTTATTTATTTATTTATTTATTTATTTATTTATTTATTTATTTATTTATTTATTTGGACTTATATGCCGCCCTATCTCCACAGGACTCAGGGCGGCTCACAACAATAAACAAAACAAACAGACCATTAAAAACAAAGTCCATGATAAAATTGACAAAAAATCCAATAAAACCCCATTAAGTTCTATTAAAAACCCCATCAGTCTAGGGCAGCTAGATGAAATAGCCACGTTTTCAGCCCACGGCAGAAGGAGCGAAAGTCGGGGGCCACCCGGAGCTCCAGAGGGAGTTGATTCCAAAGGGTGGGTGTGCCTACAGAGAAAGCTCTCTCCCTGGGGGTCGCCAGCTGACATTGTCTGGCTGACGGCACCCTGAGTAGGCCCTCCCTGTGAGAGCGCACCGGGCGATGGGAAGCTGTTGCTGGATGCAGATGGTACGCCAAATATCCCGGGCCTAAGCCATGTAAGGCTTTATAGGTGATCACTAGCACCTTGAATCTCACCTGGAGGGCAACCGGCAACCAATGCAAGTCGCACAGGAGAGGTGTAACATGGGAGTGTCGGGACACTCCCAACATTACCCACGCGGCCGCATTCAGCACCAGCTGAAGCCTCCGAGTGGTTTTCAAGGGCAGCCCCATGTAGAGAGCATTGCAGTAGTCAATATGGGAGATGACGAGCGGATGAGTAACCGTGCGTAGGATATCTCGGTCCAAATAAGTGCGCAACTGGCGCACCAGGTGAACTTGAGAAAATCCCCCCCTGGTCACAGTCATAACATGATCTTCCAAATTTAACCGTGAATCCAGGAGGATGGCCAGGTTACGCGCCCTATCTACAGGGGGTAACACTTCACCCCCTATAGCCAGAGATGTAATATCTTGTTCGAGTCGAGATGCCAGTACCCACAGCCACTGGGTCTTGGCAGGGTTGAGCCAAAGCCTGTTTCTCCCCATCCAGGTCCGTACCGCTTCCAGGCACCGGGACATCACGTTGAGGGCATCACTGGGCTGGTTCGGGCTATGTCCCTGTAGTTTAATTGGCAAGCTGCAAAAATGGTCTGCTGCTTTCCAAGCCAGCCTACAGCCCTGGGAATTTCTGAAGGTTTTTTGCTTTAAGTATTAAACTTATCTGACCACCCCCCCTTTTTTTTTAAATCAACCAAACTAAAAAGCTTTCTGTGATGACTGTACTTCAGTATATGTTAAATTATTCCAAGTGTATAATTTCATACTTCTAAGCCAAGCTAATTCTCTTTTGTGTCCTAGCAATGTTATGTAACATTAATATACAACTGCAGTGTTATGCCTACTTAGAGGGAGAAAAGGGAGGCTTCTAAAATAAACAAAGAAGGTGTATATTTTCTTACCTAGGTGAGAAGCAAGAATGTTGCAGAGCAAGACTTATGGTTTCTTAATATTAGGTCTTTATGTCCTTAACATAACTGCAATTAATTTATAAACTCTTTATTGTTCTTTTAAAATGCTGAACCAGGTTTATGGTGGAATACAAAATTACCCAGAAATATTCCTGACGATGGCAGGAACGTTTAGCTAAATATGAAAGAAGTAACAAAGCAAATATTAACTTAGCCTAGTGCTTATTATTACAAAGGTGGGAAAAAGTTAAATTAGGATACACAGGTTGATTTTGTTGCACTTTTATACTTGGCAGATTACTGATTCTCAAATGATTTACTAATTGCATCAATAACATGATTTTTCCGAAGGTGGCTCATGGAGTTCTTTAAAACAGAAAAGAACTCATTCAATATGGTCAAAGTCTAACAAGCCTGATTTTGTCCATCTCTGCATTACACTACAAGTTATTCATAATATGTCATGGGCTCCCTCTTCTGATTATGTTTTGAACATCAGGTCTTTTAAAAACATTCCGTACCAAAACATTCATTCATTTAATCAATTTATACATTGCCACAACTATGGAATTCCACAACACTACCCTATTATAATGTCAGTAATAGCTTAATTGGCTTAATTTTCTGTTTTTATTATGTAGCATTTACAAAACCACTTGGATTGTTTTGTTCCTTTATACTAATTATTTATTTATGCTATTATTCAACCTCATATTTACTCCCACCTTAAAATAAGGAACAATTAAAAACAATTGATAATGTGTTCAACCTATCTATAAATTACTATTAGCAATAAAAATGATCATCAGTAAAATACCCTTTAAAAACCATGCAATCAAAATTATAAATATTCAGAAGTCTCAGAACCAACCATATTTCAATTGATAGATACTCCATCCTAGGTGGGTTGTTTTCTCCATGGACTTAGTTCAAAAAGACTGGGTTGATAAATTTAATAATATTAAATTTCAGATAAACGAAGTCATGCCATATGTTCTTGGAGAAGCCTAGGACATTCACAAGGGGAGTAAAAAAAGAAGTCAAAGAGTGGCTGTGGTCAGCAACCACACAGCAACCAGCAAACCATTCCTTTTTATCAGTGTTGCACACACAGCACACTTAAGAAGGAGGCAGATTTATGGTCATGCAGTTGTGGCTTCCATCTTCAATTCTCCTGTGAACACTCCAGCATCAAACATCTTCTTTGTTTAAATAAAATGGAATTTTGTTTTATTCCAATTGATTATGGCAATACTTAAAATAGAGGATTGAAAGGATGAAATTAAACTAGTAGTTTCTTATTATTTTTAGGGTTATGACAGGTTGAAAGACTTAGCCAGTGGCTTGAGGGGAGTATGTGGATATATTTCAGTTCTCTGCTGGCCACATGTAAGAAACAACAAACTTCTTCTAAAGCAGGAGTGTCCAATCTTGGCAACTTTAAGACTTGTGGATTTAAATTCTGAATCATAACTCCCAGAATTTAAGACTTGTGGACTTCAACTCCCAGGATTCCTCAGCCAGCATGAGTTAGAGATGAAATTGCCCAGTATCAAAACACAAGGGGGAGACACACTCCAAAGAAAATATCTAGTTGTAATGCATAATAGGGTTCTGGACTAAAATTATTGTTGCTCCTTGCTCAAAATTGTTTTATTGTTGACATTTATGATGTTTGAGGGTAATATTTAGATCGGTATTTTTCAGACTTGATAATTTTAAGATGTGTGGATGCCCAGATTTCCTTAGCCAGCTAGTTTAGATTTATCATGGCTGCAGTATTTTAAATTATCTTTTTTATTCTATGTAAGCCCTTGATAGTCTTTTTGAAAGTGGTAGGGTAGCAATGTGCTTGATAATAAAAAATACATGTAAAATAATATTTCTTTTTTTAAAAAAAAAATCCACATACTTTATGATCAGAGTTACATTCCTCAACCATAGTTCTGCCTTTCCCAAATAATATTCAGTAGAAGTGGACTGTGTGAGATCAAAGGAAGATTAACGGTTGTCATTTTTTTACAAATGTGGAAAGTACAAATAGAGCCGGCTGTGCTCGGGCCCTGTCTGAGATTTTATTATGTGAAATAGAGCAAGAAATGCATTCCTTTCCTACTCAATGCATTTAGCCAGGTAAGGGATTTGGCACATATTTCCAATAGTACTTAGGGACCCAAAGGCTGCCCACTTAGTCTTGTGAAACATTAAGTATTTTAATTAATTAATTTAATTAATCCGTTAAGTATTTATCTACTGTAAATTTTAAATCTCAAAACAATATATTGAAAATACTTTTTTTTAAAATTGGTAAAGAGTAACACCATCTTTCCAGCTAGTTAAACTCATGACAATATTCTATTTTATAAAAGCAAAGACATGGTAATTTAGTCTATTTGATTGGAATAAGAAAAGAATATCCAAACTCAAATTGATAATTAGCTGGATACCCATGGGCCTGCCCTGGTTGTTTGCCTCTATGTATACTGCAGGGCTCTTATAAGCCAAATGAATCATCCGAGATATAAATTTTCTTTGTATTAAGTGAAACATATTTAGTAGAAGAGATGAAAGAGTATGTTTTAACTTAGTGGCCATGCTCATTTTCCCCTTGCCCTGTCTCTCACCTCTCCTAACACATTTTGCAAAACCCATATGGAACCATTGTTGCTCAAAGTAGATGCACCTGTGTGGAAAGAAATTAACAGGGATTGATTACACATGCTGCCTCAGCCTCTTAGGGAAAGGATGGGAAATAAATTCCATAAATAATAAGAGAATTCATTGTATTCTCTTGTTCAGTATTGCAGTTCCTGTGTTTCCCCAGGAGGCTGGCTTCCTAGCAACTTAATTGGATTTCCGACCTCTGTAGCTTAATGAACTGGTAGCCTTTCTGCTCTCAGCTCCTAACATAGTGCTCAGGGAAGCCAACCAGCCTACAGAAGGACTCCGGGGAAAGATAGCAACACTTGTTGACAGTTAACAGGCTGTCACAAATAAAGCAAAAGTTGAGAGTTGAGGCTTTTTGTCATTGGTGATTTCCTTCTAGAAGCTCTGGGGAATTAGAAGAGGTTGGGTGGGACTTTCAGGATAAAACCAAAGAGAATCTATACAGTACCTGCTGGAGACAGTACTTGTTTGGAACTGCTTTATCTGAAACAGGTAGGAAGGAAAACTCCTGAATGTTGTATTTAAATACTCCTACTATAAACTTTTTCTGTCTTTATCCCTGGGTTGCATTTTTGGATCTTAAGGCTCCAAAAATGGTTAAATCAGAGCAAAAAACAAGTGAATCACATTGAATTAGTAATGTGGTCATTTGACAACATCTAGACATTTCTCTCCCTCTTCCATTGAAAAGGACCATTTGCCTGCAATGTTGAGAGGAGATGGGAGTCTTATTTGTTTTAGGGACTTCTAGTTGTGTAGCGTGCTTTGCCGTATTTGAGGAACCCAATGCATGAACATGTCTTCCAGGATTCGTCTCTAGAAAGTGTTTTCCTCACTTAGCATGGTAAATAACAACTGTGCACTCTTGATCAAAGCAGCAGAGAGGTTGGATGCTATGCTAATGAATTTCTGATGAGTGGGGTGTTAATTTGTTTGCATAAAAGGGAGTAATTGCCTTTTTGGAGCATTTGTGAAAGCTGGCCATTAGCTTCTGATCCTTTTGCAGTATGCCATCACAACTGGAAGGTGCTATGGATACCTTAATCAGAGTCTTTCATCATTACTCTGCCAAAGAAGGGGACAAATACAAACTCAATAAAGGAGAACTCAAACAACTTCTCACCAGTGAACTTACTGATTTCCTTGCGGTAAGAATAATTATTCTTACATATATTCTGTTGTTTATTTACAGTATTAGAAATATAAATTGGGGAGGAGGAATAGCTGTTAGTTGATGCTTGAAAAACATTTGACTTCCAGATAAGCAGACATTTTCTGCAGCAGCAGATACATTATAGACATGCAACATTATGCCACTTCCAAGAGAATGAGTTCTTAGAATTAGGCAGCCTGGTATCTTGGTTTCATTATTATGGAAAGCACAATTATCATCTTTTTGTTTTGGGAACGGGAAAATCATAAGTTGAGATCCTGCTTGTGAAATGTGTTATTTATCCAAATAAAGCTCAGTAACAAAATGGTGTTAGTTAAGCCTAATAGTAGAACCTACCATGTATTGGAAGAATTACAGTAGGAACTGATGCGTAATAAAGTTTTTTTTAAAAAAAAATTAAGAAATTCATAATTTCAGAACAAATATAAGTACCATTAAGAGGACTGAAAAAATCAAGTATTTGCTAGAACTAAATGGCCAATGCAGTAGATTCTAGGAGCAATATTGTCTTAAATGCATACTCCAAACTTGGAGATGTATAATGCAAAATATCCAATCCCAAATAGCCACCAGTCTTATTTCACTGTACAAAGCTGTTCAGAGTAAGATCTGTGAACATACTTTTAAAACTCAGACAGAAATAAATTGGATTTTATCAAGTTCATCTACAATAGTCCAGCCTTTTATTTCCAGGAATACTGGCCAAGTACATTTGTTAATTCATATGCTGGCCATTCTTAGATCTCAAAAGAGACAAAAAGCAGAGCCTATTCATAAACTTCTTATTCTGGGGCAAATAGTTCAGGAATCTTGTTGAAATGAATGCTACTAAAGACAGTTGGTTTCTCAGTGGAATTGATGAAATATCTCTGCTGTGCTGATGACATAAAAAGTTGATGTCTTTTATGTCATGTGCTGAAAAGAACTGCTACAATTTTTTTTAAAATCAGCAATATGCATAGCATCCTAGAGGCATTTCAATCCTTGAAAAATATAACAGTATTCATAAAACTCTTGAAATCTCATGAAATTTTAATGGTCTTCTGCAAGAATGTCAAAATTTTGCAAGAACTCAATTGAGAAGTCTGAAAAATTATGAGAGCTCAATAACATCTTACTGGATTTTGGTGGATTCTAATGAGATTTTTGTTGATTTGGAGATGTCTAAGCAATCATGTAAAAGAATGTGGTGGCACCAATTCTGTAATTGACATTACAGAAAAGCATAATAATATTTAGTTATCATCACCAATTATATTTGGTGGTAGCTCAGGAGGAATAAAGCAGGTGGCTGTATCCTCACTGTTGCTAGAGATGGGGTTGAAGACAGATAGGCTGATTTTGTAAATTAGTCACAAGATACAATTTCCAGGTGATTCAAGATCAGAGTGGGAAAGTACAGCTCATAGACCTATGCCACATGTGGAGATTTAAGAAGTTTGTTGTTTAGTCTGATAAATTAGTTTAATAAATATTTATTTAATGAAAACATTCTGTTTTCCTGAATTGCAAAGAGGAATTCCAAATTCCAGATAGAAATGAACACTAGCTGCATTTTTTTGATTCAATATCTTGATACTGATAAATTGATAATGGCTTGTATACCAATGCCAAATTTATTTCTGTAATATGAATAATTCAAAACTGACAGTTAAATATCTGTATTTGTGTGTGTGGATGTGTGGAGAGAGGGAGAGAGCGAGGGAGGGAGGGAGGGAGGGAAAGAGAGAGAGAGCGCATTATTTATGAAATGAGCTATAGCAAAAGTGGCAGGTGATTGTTAGCTGTACTTTTCTTCCTATTTAACTTTTCTCCATTCTAAATTCCTTTTATTCTCCATCATGTTCTATAGGCTGTTCTGTAAACTGTTGTTTTCCAATGTATTTTCACTTGCCACATATTCTCCCAATAGCTTATCTTGCTGCTCTAAAGGCATTTTTTGCAATTTCCTTTCATCCTTTCCCGTTTTCTTCCAAATATAAATTCAATTGGGAACATCTTAAATATCATATTATTTCCCAGTACCTTATTTTATTGGTTGCTAGCATTCAAACATATGTCAAATGAAAGAGGTATTTGGCGTAATAATGACTATCAAGTCTCAGAGGACCTAGCATCTTTCCAAAGCTTCTTTCTAAGGTAAACTAGCAGCACTTTGTTTTGGTGTCTCCACATGATGTCATACCTATTTTTTTTTTTTTTTGCTTTAATTTATATGCCGCCCTTCTCCGGAGACTCAGAGCGGCTTACAAAGCATTAAGCAATAGCCTTCATACTTTTGTATATTTATACAAAGTCAGCTTATTGCCCCCGCAATCTGGGTCCTCATTTCACCTACCTTTGAAAGGATGGAAGACTGAGTCAACTTTGAGCCTGGTGAGATTTGAACTTGCAGTAATTGCAAGCAGCAAATGTTAATAACAGTGCTTTAGTCCACTGTACTACAGGCTCTTTCGATGTGCTTTGCTATCAATGTGCATTTTATCTCTCCAACATCCCTTTTTCTCTTCTTAAAGATGAAAATATAATTAGCCATAAATGCCTGAAAATTTTCAAAAATATAGTTCCTCAGCTGTACTTTACCTAATTGCCCTCCTTTTGTGGTCCTTATATCCTCACTGCTTGTTCCATACATTTAAAAATGGCCCAGAAATGTTCCATACATTTAAAAAATTGCATCTGAATTTCAAAAGGCATAAATGTAGAGTATTATCAAAGATGGCCCTAAGAATATGACAATGAACAACAACTAAAATCAGTATGGCATTTCATTCACATAATACACTAGAAACTTTATTGATTTAGTCATTTGACCATATTAAAAGCATAAAATTAATAGAAATATACAAATATATACAAAGAAAACAATAGGACATGTTCATAGTAAGTCCTCACCCTTGCAGTTAATCCCATCTGAGCTAAATATTCCATCCTCTTCAAAATGGCCTTGATATAAAGAGTGTGGTTTTACTAGTGAAATGCAGGTTCATTCCCTGCAAAAAGTAAGACAGTTTCCCAGGGTGCACCAATACTTTTTAGTTTTTAAATAAAAATCTAAATAAGCAGCCCTTTCTGCCGAATACAGCTTGCGATCAAAATGAATATGTCCTAATGCCGTGATGGCAAACCTATGGCACGCGTTCCACAGGTGGCACACAGCACTCTCTCTTTGGGCACACGAGCTGTTGCCCTAGTTCAGTTCTGCCATGCATGCGTGCATGCCTACCGCTGGCCAGCTGGTAATCGGGTCTCTGCTGCACATGCGGCAGGGGCGTGGGGTGTGGGGGGGACTGTACATGAATGCGCGGGGGATGGGGTGCATGTGGGGGGCCATGCACACATGTGTGGGGGCGGGCAACATGCATGCATTGCATTTTGGGGGTTTGGGCACACACATATGTGCTTTGGGCACTCGGTCCGGAAAATGTTAGCCATCACTGTCCTAATGTCTTCAGTGGCTGGTGCTCCACAAATACAATCTTTCTTCAAATGGAGCTCCATGAAACCTCCCATATCTTACCATGGAGCCTAGTTCCTCAAAATGAGCTCTAGAAAAAGCTCTTCTGAGATGTTGAGGCATATAAATTGTGAAATATTTTTCTAACTGGGAGGTTAATTTATGCTGAGCCATTGAACCTATTTAAATGCTGCAGTAGCATCGTGGACGTCAATGACTCTTTGTTTGAAAGCTTCCTTGACCTGGGGATTGAATGGAGAATCCATAATGTGAAATGACATTTGAAAGTTGGGCAGCCCAAGCACAAGGTACAGTGGCTCTTCAAAACACAAGAGTAATCATGGATAATCTGTGATTCACAAATTGATTAGAAAATGTATCAGCTCTAAATATAATTTCCTATCTATGCTAAACAAAGCGACTGCCAAGAATAACTCCTACTATAGCAGTGGGTCTCCAATCCCCAGTTCTGGCCTGCTGCTGGGCAGTAACCCGTTAGGAACCGGGCTGCGGAAGTGGTGGGTGAATGTGTGCATGCGTGAAGCTGCATTTGTGAAAGCGTCACATGTGTGCATGTGAAACCATCCCTCTTTCTCCATTGCCACCACTTCCACCACCCCGTCACCACCAACCTGCTGAGCTGGAAAGTTTGGAGACTATTGCATTCCAGCACACGTTTCTGGGGAGAATGTGGTTTTTGCTGCACTATTTGTTCCTATGCAGTATTTTACTAACACTGTTCTACAGAGATGGGGAAGGAGAGAAATATGATCTACAACAGGCATCTGTAGCCTATTTATTTTAAGAAAAGTGTCATCTTAAAAATTTGCAGCCCTGTAAAAGCAGAAAGGAGAATTTTAAAAAATCAATCATGACTTTTCTTGGATTGGATTCTTTTTATCCGGTGTAGCAATTTACTAAGTTATCTCCTCAGTGGGTGATTTCTCACACTTTAAGTTGGCTACACAATTGTGTAGGTCAGGCAAAAGTAACAAACTCTGTACTATATTTAGGTTCAGGACAAGTCCACCTGCGTTGTGAGCTTCAGTTCTTTCTTTGATCTTAACTAGATAATAAAGTTAGATCATACCCTAGTGAGCAACTGCCCTTTGATATATTTTTAAGAGTTTAAATATACAGAGTCCAATTATGACCAATATGACCATATGACCAGCTTGGGAAGATCAACCTTCTTCTCTAGACATTTTCTTACAAAATTCTCTCCCAGAGGAAGGAGATAGTTTTAAAAATTGTTTATTTTAATCACTTGCATTTGTTTTTAAATCTGGATCCTATGTGTATACCTGTGGGGATTTCATGAATCAAGTGGTGAGGGATGGTGGGAATTTAAACCTTCCTCCAGTGCTCAGTGGCATTGATCAAGATTGCCCCCTTTACATTATGCACTAAAAACAAAACCACAGTCCTGCATGTAATGACTTTAACACAGGGTGGGCAATGTTTTAGACTCCAGAACCACAGTTAAAGTTTTAGAGAAGAAAGAGAGACTGCAATGAGAAAGTTGATGGCACAAAATGGCTGCATCATCTTATAGGTGAGGCCAGGATTGGATTCATTTAACTGAATGACAGAAGTAGAAGAAACATTTTATTATTTGTTTGTTTGTTTTGTTATTTATTTATTCTTCATATTCCTTAATAGAGAATGGCTCTGAGCAGTGTACAAATAAAATCAGTAAAATTAAACATTAAAATCAGAATAATTTAGGATTAAAAATTTTTTAATTATACAACAACATTGTAAAAATTTCAAAAGATGAAGAATTCCAAAATGGTGGATTAGAAGTGGTTAGTGTGGGGGTGTCTTATGGGGCCAACCAGCCCAACCCATAGTTGTGGGGTCCTTGTGTGTCCCCATGCAAGGCTACACAGCCAGGTTTTGACCCCTTTGTGGAAGGCCAAAAGAGTGGAGGCTTTTCTTACCTTTTGATAATAAATTGTTGGAAAGATTAAAAATAAAATCTATGCACATTAAAACTAGGGACATCTACTGAGACAAACACAGGTTGCCGACGCTGTTGTGGCAATGGTAAATGTCATCGTTCATATAAAAATTCCCTAAGGTTTACAGAGAAAGTATATACATAGCCTCAAGGAACTAAAGAGAAATCTCTAATGCAACTCCCATGCCTCAAACAATTTTGTATGCTATTCTTTTTTTTTTTTTTTGCTTTTATAGTGTCAAAAAGATCCCCAGCTGGTTGATAAGATCATGCATGATCTTGATATTAACAGAGATAATGAAGTGGATTTTAATGAATTTGTGGTTTTGGTTGCTGCTTTGACTGTTGCGTGCAACGATTTCTTTGAGGAGCAAATGAGGAAAAAAGGAGAATAGGAATGGTAAGTAACACCAAGTTTAATAACTATTCTGGCAGTTTTTCTTTTGATTAATAATTAACTTAAATAGGCTGATGTGTCTGGGATATTATGGATATTATGGCATTATTTAGGAATATCAAAGACCCTCTCAATTGAATATCCATTCAAACCAGAAATCCCAAAGTTAGAAAAGTTAAAAAAAGAAAATGTTGTTAAAGGGTTGAGATAAAAATCTTACTTTGTAACCAAACCTTTACCATACATGACAACACTTGAAGTTTTACTCCACATCTGGCAATGGAGACATCTAGAATAGGAACTTGTATTCTATTCTTCAGAGGTCAGAAATTATAAAAACTTAACTAGCGCAGAAAACTGTGGCAAACCAGCTGAGGTTTACAACAAACTAGACTCTAATTTAAATAAAGATCCATGGACGTCTCTTCTTGTTCCCATTTCTTCTTTGCAACTCACCATAGTTTAAGTTAAAGTCTTTGCTTGTGGTGTCTGCAGAATTTGCAGCAAAAGACCATCAAAATTAGTGAGCCTTCAGCCCGGTGACTAAGACACAGAGCTTGTCGATCAGAAAGGTCGGCAATTCGGCACAATGATGAAATCTAAAATTTGTCACTACCGGTTCTGTGTGCATGGCTTGGTGGGGTGACTGGGTGGGCGTGGCCATTTTTTAAAAAAATTTAAAACCATTTTTTCTACAACCTCTTCGGTGAAGAGATTGTAAAAAAATGTTTTCAAAAGGCTCTGACGATCAGGCAACTCAGCTTGGATCGTCAGAGGTATTTAAAAGAAAAAAGCCTCTGCCATTCAGGCAACTCAGCTGGGATCATCAGAGGCTTTTAAAAGCATTTTTTCTACAACCTCTGAAGAGGCTGTAGAAAAATGCTTTTAAAAGCCTTTGAGAATCCCAGCTGAGCCGCGCAATCATCAGAGGGTTTTTTTTTACTTTTAAAAGCATTTTTTCGGCCAAAGAAGTTGTAGAAAAAATGCTTTTAAAAGTAAAAAAAAAAGCCTCTGATGATTGTGCAGCTCAGCTGGGTATGGGGGGTGGGGCAGGGATTTTTGCTACCGGTTCTCCGAACCACCCGCCTCCATCGCTACCGGATCAGGTGATCCGGTCTGAACCGGGAGCATTTCACCCCTAGTTTGGCGGTTCAAATCTCTAGGACAGGTCTCCTGCGTGAGCAGGGGATTGGACTAGATGACCTTCAAGGTCCCTTCCAACTCTGCTACTGTTATAACGGAAAAGCACCTCTGTAGGCTTCTACAGATTGTATGCTTATAATCCTCAAATGAGCATTAAAGAGACTCTAGGAGTAGCCTTTCCTGCTCTGTCCTAATTGGGAAGTTATGCTTATGTATTCTGTACATGTTCCTTGCCACAGCTTTTTAGATGTTGGGGAAAACAGAGATAGGTAGTCTTTTAATATGCCACCAGGCTTGAAATTTTGGGCATGGATAACCTTGAACTACGCCGCCTACAGTCTCTGACCTAAGCATAGTACACAACATTGTCTGCTACAACGTCCTACCTGTCAACGACTACTTCAGCTTCAACCGCAATAATACACAGGCAAACAATAGATATAAACTCAAGGTAAACTGCTCCAAACTCGATTCACTTCAGCAATAGAGTGGTCAATGCCTGGAATGCTCTACCTGACTCCATTGTTACTTCCTCAAACCCCGATAGCTTCAGTCTTAAACTGACTACCGTGGACTTCACACCATTCCTAAGAGGTCTGTAAGGAGGCGTGCATAAGTGCACCAGTGTGCCTACCATCCCTATCCTACTGTCCCCATTTATTCATACTCATTTCACGTGCTCATGTCCTTGTTTATACTTCTACCTGTTATCTCGTACACGTTTGACAAACTAAATAAATAAAATAAAATGAATAATAAATCTTCTCCAAGCCCATTGTTTCCCCTGTAGAGTCCTTAAGTCCTTGCTGGGTGCGGGAAAGCATTGATAAGAATCTATCTTGGACAAACCCTCCTTCCCAGAAAGGGATTGACAAAAGGGATTGATTTTAAATGGAAATACATACTAACAACCCCAGTAGATGGTTTGGGGAGTGAGCCACAGGACCACACTGGGAGGCCCACTTTCCTACTCTGACTGGAAGAGTCAGGGCTTGATGAGCGGGGTCAGGACAGCCTGATGGCACTGTGCCAACTTTTACCCAGTTGGACAGAAGATCCATTCAAGCAGAGGATGTTTTCAGACAGTCAAGGAAATACCAACACTATTTAAGTTAAAAATATTCTCATTGCATAATAACAAAATACCATAAAAACAGTAACACCAGTAATTAATATATAAACAATTATTTGAAAAATACGTGAAAAAGTAGACAAAGAATCTAGGAATATTTTCTACTACTAAATTGGTGGCGTAACAGGTTGGCTCTCATTTATTGCAGGGAACATTGGGAGGGGTGTGGGTGTGTGGATGGCAGGCGCTCAGGGCCATCTTACATCGTGGATTCTGTAATAGAGAAAAACATTTCCAACCACAATTAAATTTGTGTCATTAATCTGAATTATGGTAGGCAGGAAAGAATTTAATTCTTGAGTAGATCTACAGAGAAGCAAATAATTATCAGATATCTTCCTTCTGAGCTACTGAGAACACCATGGACATAAATGACTTAACGTGATAACTAATTGGCCACCAGAGCAGACTTTTCAGCTCAAAACTAACCCAAGCCATTTTGACCCCTAAAGCTGAATGTCCACCATGAAAAAATTAAATCCAGGTTCTAACAATCTCTGACCTTTGATAATATTCAAAGTCTGCTTCCCGCGGCAGCTGTTTCAGGCCACCTAATGCTGGGTAGTTGAACAGAAACATTGTGAGTAAAGGAGAGAGCAGGGGTGAAATGCTCCCGTTTCGGACCGGATCGCCCGATCCAGTAGCAATGGTGGCAGGTGGTTCGGAGAACTGGTAGAAAAAATCCCTGCGCACCCCCACCATGCTCTGCTGAGTCATGTGATCATCAGAGGCTTTTTTAAAAAACTTTTAAAAGCATTTTTTCTACAACCTCTTCCGATGAAAAAATGCTTTTAAAAGTAAAAAAAAAAGCCTCTGTTGATCACGCGGCTCAGCTGGGATCCTCAGAGGCTTTTCAAAGCATTTTTTTCTGCAACCTTTTGGCCGAAGAGGTGGTAAAAAAAAAATGCTTTGAAAAGTCTCTGACAATCCCAGCTGAGTTGCCTGTTGTCTGTGTGAGGAGACAGCTATTCTTCTTGTCCTCCATGGTGGAGAAAACAAATTAGGAGAGAAAACTTTGGATGGGAAGAATATCCAGTCTGTATTATATAATTTGCACTTCAGGTTTAGAAATTTTCTAGAACTTAAAACTGTTTGTTTGTTCTTCCCTCCCTCCTCTCCGCTTTCCAGTTTGGGCAATTACAACCTTGATGTAATGGGATGAAAACAATTCCATAGGAAACCTGGCCCCATGCCATGTGGGGCTTTAAAGGTCATAACCAACGCCTTGAATTGGACTTGGAAACAGACTGGCATCCAATGCAGCTCCTGCGGCAGAGCTGTTACATGTATTATTCTTGAAGTGCACATAACTGCCCATGTGACTGCATTCTGTACCAGCTGAAGCTTCTGGGTACTTTTAAAGGGTAGCTCCATGTGGACTGCATCCTAATAGTCAAAATGGGAGTTGACCAGGCATGAGTGACTGAACCTCCCTATCCAGGAAAAGGCAAAACTTGTGTACAATATGAAGTTCAGCAAAGGCCTCCTTGCTTCGGCCGCTATCTGCTCTTCAAGAAGGAGCCATGAATCCAAAAAAAATCCCAGATTACACATTGGGTTTGTCTTAGTAGTGCAACCCATCCAATATCAAATTGAGGGACCCACTCATAGCCACCCTATCTTACCAGGTTCAGCTGAAGTTGTTTCATTTTTTGATCATTTCCCAGAACAAAATTGATTTGTTTCCTAGAACAAAAGAAAAAAGAAAGAAAAAAAGCCAAAATCAGTAGGGATTTCTAGAAACAGAGTAGCAAAGAGAATTATAATCATTATTATAGACAAAGCTGCCATCTCACTAAATCACCACTTCCCATATGCAGTATTTGTGAAATGTATGAATGTAAGGTAATAACTCAAAAGCAACTTTAGGGTTTATTTTTGTCTTGGTACTTTTGAGCCATTCTTGACTCCTAGCAAGTACTTGGACAAGTCGGTGTAGTTTCTTAAGATTTTCAGAAGTGGTTTCCTATTGCCTACTTCCTAGGGCTGAGAGAAAGTGAGTGGCCCAAAGTTACCCATCTAGAACTCATGGTTTCTTGGTTTGTAACATCTTAAATGAGTGGTTCCCAAGCCTTCTGACTCTGTGGACTGGTGGCAGCCACAATTGCAGATGGGAAGAGGGGTAGAGGGGATGGTTTTGTGTACGCTGCTTGCACAAATGCAGTTTCGTGTGTTTGCACGCTTGCCCAATACTTGTGTGGCCTGGTTCCCAATGGGGCATGGCCTGGCACCAGATTGCAGACCAGGGGTTGGGGACCCCTATCTTAAAACACTACACAAAACTGATTCTCATCTTCAGTTTAAAGACTTCTTAAATTCTCTTGATGATACCTGTATTTGTATCTATAACCTATTTTCCAATGCACTATTTTTTTTTACTCCTACTTTTAAGCATACAGCAATTTTAAAATGAATAATTTTCTTCTCCTAAATTTGACTGCTTCATATTTCTTTCTCTGCACTGCAGGCCAAAACTACCGTTTGGACGTGATGGGAGAGAATAATTTCAACTGAAGTAGATTTCATCTCTTCTGTTCCCCCATTTCCTTTGGTACTGATGTTTGACATTCCCTTCTCTTCTAATAGAATATGTTTTCCCAACAATATTGTCATTTTTTCCCTTTTATATCTGTGCATGTAAACAGCTTATTCATAAGTGAAGTGCATTTGATAAGTCTGTCAATTTAGCAATTGTGAACACAAATGGGGATGTCAATACATTTATTATATGTGTTGGATTTATTTCCATATTAGATTTGATATTGTTGCATGCTGCCTTGCCACCTTGCTTGGATCCTAGAGAAAGATGAAATAGAAGCTCAGAGTCCCAAATAATTGTCTAAAAGGGTTTTGGGGGTCGGGGGATAGTGGTTTCTTACATTTAGGCACACCATTATGTGCTTAATTTGTGGAGATGATTATAATGCAGGGGTGTCAAACACATGTCATCAGGGCAGCGTCACGTGACATATCGCAACTTCCCCCCCTTCGCTAAACTGGTTGTGGCTTTGGCGACAGAGTGACGCATCCGGCCCACGGGCTGTGAGTTTGACAGCCCTGCTATAGTGGGATTACATAGTCTTTCCACAGTTGAGGCATTGTGCAGCAGTGTTCTCAGATGGCTAACCCAGAACATTTGCTGTTTGTTAATACATCATAGCTCAAGTATAGAACCAGCAAAGAGCAGCCAAATAACATTTCCCCAGATACTGCCAGCAGCCTTTAAAGATGTAAGGAGAATTCAGCAGCTGATGAGCTCTTCTCTCTGGTAAAAATTTATAGTATAAATATTGTCTACTTTTTTAGCTGGTGGCACTCTTGCTAAATGACAGCCACACCAAATGTAACCAGTCCCAAAATATCAATGCATTAGAAGGAACTTTGGGGAAAAGCTTCCCCATCATTCTAACTCCTAAGACCTCCCTACTGGGAGCAGCTCTCCTCTGGCTGCTGCTTGACTGTTTGTTTGGTAAGAGCGCATCCTTCTAAGCCAAACACTGGGATGCAGCCATCTAATCTTCGTACATTCTGGAAATTTATTTTTATTTTATTTATTATATTCCACTTGTATTATGCTTAAGGAATCCCACCGATTTTGTTGAGAATAAAGATGATGCTGATACTTACTCTGTAACATATTTCCCATTTATTTATTTTGAATTAAGGGAATCTTTAAAATAGTAAAAGTCATGACTGACAGGAATAATAGTGGACACTAACCTGTGCTCACTCTTGGGACACATTGATGTCCTTCAGCATCTGATGAGTTACCTGTAATTTGATCCAATGACAACAAATGCATCTCTTACTTCATCTGACTCAGATAGAATCCTCTAATAGACTTGGCCTTAATGGGTTATGGAGAGTGAAAGGGGAATAAGTTTATATGTTTTATTACGCCACTCTGGCATCTTATATACACCTGTGGACTAGCATTCCTAATACCTTCCCAGTGACCTCTGGCTGAAATCTCAATTTCTTTTCTTGAGAATCTTCCATGCATTAATCCCTTTGCATGTGAAGGCGAGTCTGTCACTCTATTCACAGGATCCAGAAACAGCCTTTCTTTCTCATCTTTCTACCCACCCACCCCCGAACTGCATTTCTTGATTAATTCATCCAAAAGATGCCCTCAAACTATTTGTTGTTTAATTTTAGATGTTTTGGCTTTAGAATACTATTATTGTGAATATGGCCTTATTTTTTTCCTGGTGAAACTTTATTTCATTTATCCTTTTTGATCATGTTTTTAAAATGTTCAATAAAGTACTAGACAAATTTTGGTATGGGCATTTTTGAATATATGTTCTGATAAACATGTTCATTAAGTGGAAAAACAGGCATTTCTAGTTCCACCATTCAACCCCAGCTCCTTTGTTAAAATTATACATGTAATAATGTAGAACACACATGAAACTTGGAAGAGATCTATCCAATGCTGTAAACAGCAGTGGTGGTATTCAGCCAGTTCTATCTGGCTCGGGTGAACCGGTAGCGGGGGCAGCGGGAGGCTCCACCCACCCACCTGGATGTCATCACGTCCCATTTTTGACAATCTGCGCATGCATGGAAGGCTCTGCGCCAGAGGTGAGTTGTCCCCGGTTCGCATCGGTTCTATAGAACCAGTAGTAAAACCAGTGTGAGGCTCTGCCCACCGACCTTGATGTCATCAGAACGCTTCTACGCATGCGCAGAAGAGTGTGCGCAGCCCAGCTGCGAACCGGTAATAAAGGTAAGCAGAACCCACCCCTGCTCTGCGCATGCGGTCACATTTGCGAACTGGTAGTGAAGGTAAGTGAATACCACCTCTGGGTAAATAGATGTAGCCCCAATAAGCAGTAGTAGAACGAGTGTATTCTGAGGAGCGGTTTAATGCTTGGAGTGAATGTTTGTATGTACTCTCTTCAAAAGGAAAGTTGCAATCCATTACTCTTTGCTCTAGACATTTTAATGCTACTTTTCTATTAGATCAGTTGAAGAGACAGAGCAAGATAGGTAATGTCAGAGAAAGGCTGAAGATTTATTGGCTTCTTTAATTAAATCACTCTATAGTCATGAAGTTAGTCTAGTCTTTGTCTTTGAACAATGAAGTCGGGACTTCATCTGTGGGCCTAGCCAGACATTTCCGCTCTGCCATTAAACACTTAAATTAAGAAAGTTGTTTATATCAGAGAACCTACTCAAAAAAAAATCAATAGAAGAGCAAAAGCTATTTATGGTCTAATATCCTTTCTTTTACATTCGAGACCAGTAAAAGATACAGCAATGTCAAACAAGTCTGTCTTAAGTCCTTATAGAGTTTAGATTTTATTAAATGCTGATAACTGATTGGGGAAAAAAACAAACTTGTTTAGAATCCACATTTAATGACATGTAGATATTTATACATCATTAAAAATAAAACCCAAAGCAGGAAATAATCACCTTTTGTGTCTGTTTAAATAGACTTTAAGAAGCACTTGGAGAAAATTACTCATTTAACAGCATTGTAGTAAGTCCCTATTAATACGCCTTTGCAATCATTGTTGTAGCCAAGGATTATAATAAGGTTTCGTTAACATTATACTCCAATGGTTAACATCTAAATTTATAGTCTCTCCAAGTCACAACATCTTTTCATCCTTTGGCATTAGTAGCATTATAAGCACATAACTGGGTCCAAAAGATATAAGATAGCATAAAAATATGGTAAGAGAAAAAAGTAAAATTTGCAAGCAAAAATATGCCCAAACTGTGAACTAAAAAAAAAAAAAATCTCTCAGACTTAAATGGAAAGAAGATGAAATGAATTTAAAACTAGGAAAATGGAAAATGTATGGAAAATAAAAGTAATGGCTTTGCTGACATCAGTCTTCACCTAGTGCTATTTATTTATTTATTTTATTTTATTAAATTTCTATACCGCCCTACTCCCGAAGGACTTAGGACGGTGAACAGCCACAGGATAAAATACATAAATACAAAAATTTAAAATAGAATAAAAACGAATTAAATAATTTGGCTGAACAAATTTAAAATACTCCATAATTTAAAAACAAATTAAAATTTACATTTAAAAAGGGGAGAAGATTTAGGCCAGGCCAGCTTGATGAAATAAAAAAGTCTTAAGCGCGCGACAGAAGGTGCGCAGATCCGGGATCCTTCTTATCTCTGGGGGGAGCTTGTTCCAGATCGTAGGTGCCCCCACAGAGAAGGATCTCCCCCTAGGGGCCACCAGTCGACATTATTTGGCCGACGGCACCCAGAGGAGCCCCTCTCTATGGGAGCGTACTGGCTGATGGGAAGCTATTGGTGGTAGCAGGCGGTCCCGTAGATAACCAGGTCCTAAACCATGGAGCGCTTTAAAGGTGATAACCAGAACCTTGAAGCACACTCGGAAGACCACCGGGAGCCAGTGCAGCTTGCGCAGGAGAGGTGTTACATGGGAACTCCACATCATTCCCATAACCACCCGCGTGGCCGCACTCTGCTAGGTGTAAAGATGCAGCTGAATATTTGCTGTAAATGCCAACTTCAGATTTGTAATTGTGGAAGCAATTAGAGAACATCCCATGAAGAGACGCATCTGTTTGTATTCTGCTATTCATTTCGGCACACATCATCTCTAACCAAAACCAGCCCAGAAGAACATTTGGATTCAACCACTATGACAAAAACGAAGTCCAGTTCACCTGTCTTGGGGAGACAACTGGAATGGTAAGAAAGCATCAGCCAAGACCAACTGCATATCACATTATTTACTATATTGTATCTTAGAGTAGCAAAAACCTCTCAAAGAAGTTTGAGCTATTGAGGATGCTTTTTCAACACCATATCTCTGGAGGATTTTTGATTATCAGTCTACTAATGCATTGTTTATTTTTCAGAAACAATTTAGTTGATTTACATCATCACAAGTGATGTAAAAAATGCATTGATGTGCAGTGGCTTATTTTCAAGAAAATAAGCAAGTCTGTTAATGTTTTCTGCTGGGTATTACTACACAAATGTTATCCTTTTTAATCTACTTTTTCATGACATGACAGAGTTTGTTTCCTAACCCCATTTAGACACTGGAGTTTCCTTTAGGGGAAGGATAATTTGGGCTGTTCTTTCTCACAGAAGAGAAACAGTAGAGCCTTGGTGGTGCAGCAGACTAAAGTGCTGTTAAGTAGCACTTAGCCGCCAGCTGCCTGCAATTACTGCGAGTTCAAATTTCACCAGGCTCAAGGTTGACTCAGCCTTCCATCCTTCCGAGGTAGGTAAAATGAGGACCCGGATTGTGAGGGCAATAAGCTGACTTTGTATAAAAAAGAACACTGCTGGGGGGGTGGGTGTGAAAGCCCAACTAAGCAGGTATATACAAAAGTATGAAGGCTATTGCTTAACACATTGTAAGCCGCCATGAGTCTCCGGAGAAGGGTGGCATATAAATCGAATCAATCAATCAATCAATCAATAAATATTTGTAGCTCGGGGTTCAACTGTGGGTGGGTCCTTGGTGCTCTCTGAGCTTGGATGTTTTCTTGAAGACGTTTCATTACCAAACTAGGTAACACTATCAGTGCTAGCCTTTAG
Source organism: Arizona elegans (assembly GCA_022577455.1). Classification (NCBI taxonomy): domain Eukaryota; kingdom Metazoa; phylum Chordata; class Lepidosauria; order Squamata; family Colubridae; genus Arizona; species Arizona elegans. The sequence continues at coordinate 64,415,554 of JAKOOJ010000008.1, forward strand.
CTTTCTCATTTGAAACTTGAGTGAGTGAACACATAAGGAAACAGATTTTCATTATAAGGAAATAATTGCACATTCCCACTTGAATCATGGAATACTATAAGGGGAAGAATATGATGAGATAACAATGTTCATAAAACACTCTTATTTTTTTTAGTGATCAGTCTCATTTAGGAATGTAGAAATGTATCATATTTATTTCTCTTAATTTGTCATTCTTGCAAATGTCAGTTGCAATTGGGGGGGATCTTTTTTTTTTCCCTGATTGTCCTATTTCTATGCCTTAAGTTCAATTTGCAGTTCTACAGATGTTTGCACATCCCTAACATCTCTATATTTTTTCATCAATATATGCAGATTTTCCCATAATATACATTATTTCTAAATTAGTAAACTGCTTTGCAAGATTTAGAAAAATGGCAATGTTGTGTAACTGAACTAAGTTACATTCTGTTTGAAAAACTAACGAAAAACTAAATAGGTTCACATTTCGAAGGAAAATTAAAAAATATTTTCCTTTACTTAATTCTATTATATCTTGAATTGTAAAAAGCAAGTCAGGCTCTGCTCCATGGTGATTATTCTTATTTTTATTTGCAGTTTGTTGAGTATATGAGTATATCCCATTGAGTTCAGTGGAATAAACTTCTTTTATTGCAGCTTTCTTAGGTTAGAACAACTGTTCCAATGTAGCTATTCTATGTACCTTGGGACTGGGAGCCCCATAATTCCCAGCAATATAGCTAGAAGTTATCATCCTGACATATCTAGAAGGTTTCTGGTTGAGGAAAAATAGATTTAAAACCTTAGGGATAATGTTTCATGTCAACTCAAATAGTGCTGGCAAGACAGAACTGTAACACATCTGTAAGAAACCACACTGTGGCTCTAGCACAGTGTGAAATACAAGAGTCTCTTATAAAATCAGAATCAGTGACAAAATGTTACTAGATTGAATCACACTGAAATCTGACACTCTCTAATCTTTGTTATCTAATTCTATAGCATATATGGTGTACTTATTTTTAATTTTGTGTCTTAGTCTGCAAACAAGAGTGTCTTCAATAAGTGAAGATAACCTATTTGCAGATAGCACTACAAAAGGAGTAGTAAATGATATACTTAATTTTCTATAGTAGTTTTCATTGAATAACATTTCAGGAAAGTGGGGTGTAAGCCACAGTATAATCAAATAAGAACTGACTTGGCTCTGGTTAATAATTGGGGTGGGGGTGGAGAGAGGCCATTCAGAAATCCCAGCCTATATAGTAAACTGGGAAGTAAAACTAAGAAACAAAAGAATCTCAGAATAGGACAGTGACTAAATCTTCTCTGCCTTATTGCCATGTAAATCACATGGACATCTATTTACCAAATTGAGTTCAACGAAGGATAGAATTATTGTTATCTGTCTGTCGACAGAACCTCTCCATCCAAAACATTGAGTATTGTAGCATATTTAACATTTAATCACATTTATATTTTTATGTGCTATGACTGACTTTATTTGAAAATAAATTAGTCTTTCTGCTGTTAACAGTCTGGAATAAAATTTAACATCAGCCTCAGATGATTTTTCACCTTCCTTTTCATTAAAAAGTAATTGGCTCAATGAAGACCAATAAATGACAAGTTGTACCTTGGGCAGATGGAGGCGCACAGGTTAATCCACAAGACTTACAATTGAATGTGGTTCAAACATAAGGTGACCAGATTTTAACATTGTAAAGAGGGACACCATTGATCGGGGGGGGGGGGGGAACGCTAGTCAAAAATAACTTTTTCAGCCCTCTGAGAGCTGAGAGCAAATCAGCTGAGAGTCGGGAGGCTGATCAAATCAACTTATGGTACTTAACCTATGCTGAAGCTGAAAGGGGCTGTTTTTTCTATTTTTGCAGGCACCAGTCTACTCATTTGTTTTCTTTTAACACTGATCAGCTGTAGGGTGGCCCTTTGAAGCCCCGCGACAAGAATTTAAACAGTTTTTTTTCCTCTAGCCATCAGCTGGGACTCAGCAATAGATTGGGCACATGAGCTCAGCTCCGGCGCGCATGCGCATGCTTGCCAGCTGATTTTTGGACCTTTTGGGCCCACTGGAAGTTGAGAAACAGGCTGCTTCTGGCCTCTGGAGAGCCTCTGGAAGGGTGAGGAAGGCTGTTTTCACCTTGCCCAGACTCCTACAAAGGCTCTGGAGCTTGGGGAGAGCAAAAAATGGGCCTATCGGGCCCACCGGGCCATCACATGCCAAAAGCATAGGGAGCGGGGGGGGGTTACGCGTGCATGCGCAGGGGGAGGGGTGCGTAGAATTATGGGTGTGGGCATGTGCATGCACACGACCCCTTCCACGGTCCCCCCGCTTTTGGCATGCAATGGCAAAAAGGTTAGCCATCATTGAGCTAGTGTATATAAACTGGGAGCAAATCCCACACTCACTAGCACTAAGGACTCCACACTTCAATCCTGACCTATATATATTAGTTTCTGCTGAAAAGACTTTGAAGCTGTGGGTGTAGTCTCAGGCCTAGACAGAGGTCCATAGAGAAGAGAAGAAAAAGCTTAGCTTGGAGGTATAGTTGGAAAAAATGAAAAGTTAATTTGGAAACCAAACGAAGAAAAAGGGAATAAAGACAATTTGTGAGTCAGTCAGAGATAAAGGGGGGAAAGCACAAGTGAAGGGGGAGAGAGGCAATTTGTTTAGATCAGAAGATGGACTGGCAGTTTCATCAGATAGGGAGTCATCCTGTGGATCAGTAGGGGAAGGTTTAGAGAACTGAGAAGAAACAGATTGAATTCAGAAGGAGGATATCCAGGCTGAGAAGGAGGATTAAATACCATGAAGAAACTAGTGAAGAGAACTAGGACTGTATATGAGATTTTACAAAGACATTTTTGCTGTAGGCATTGTTTGCAAGAAATGGAGAAAATGGGTTTAAGTATGTACTGTTCTCTTGAAACGTACTGTAAATTTAACGAGAGCATTCTGAGCAAGCCTCTATCCCATTGATTTCAATAGTTTACTGACTGAAAATTATTCCTGTACCTGCCTAATATGTCCACATCAGTGGTGGGTTCCTCCCGGTTTGGCCCGATTCCGCCGACCTGGTAGTGGTGACAATATGACATCACGGAACCGGTTCTGCCCCCCGCCCTCCCACCCCTGCTCCCCCCCATCTATTCTTACCTTTTATTTGGCCCCACCCCCAATCTATTGCTGCCTCCTGAGTTCCAGTTATCGGCTAGAGGGGAAAAAAATTATTTAAACTCTTGCTGTGGGGCTTCAAAGGGCTGCCCTACAGCTGATCAGTGTTAAAAGAAAACAAATGAGTAGACCAGTGCCTGCAAAAATAAATGGGTAGACCAGTGCCTGCAAAAACAAATAGGTAGACCGGTACAGCTCTGCAAGCAGTTAAAAGCCTGGTAGACCAGTACCTCTGCTAAATCCTAAAGAATTGTCACATGATCATCAAGCCACGCCCACAAAATAAGCCACACCCACAGAACCAGTAGTAAAAAAATTTAGAACCCACCCCTGGTCCACATATCTATAAGGTTATTATTTTGCTCATTAAAATAGTGAAGTTGCTTTTGTCCGATCATAACTAGAGATACCTACTTTTTTTTTTATTGGATGATCCAGCAGGGAGAGAGGAAATCACCTCTTAGATGTTCCCCACCCACCCACCCACCCAAAAGGCTGGTTGAAGGCCAATGAAAGAACGACAGAATTGGTTTCCAGATGGCGCTGAGCTCCAGTGCCTGAATCTTTGGTGTGTGTGTGTGTGTGTATGGCGTGTGTGTGTGTGTCTGTAAGAACTGCCTAAATCCTAGTGCAAAATCAGGGTAGAGACAAGGAACTGAGAGGTGGGAATTCGAAGGACCTTTTGACAATGGTAAACTGGCCCTCTTAAAGCTTAAACTGCTGAATTCTAGTGTCACAAACCACAAAAATGAGGTTTTGCTATTTGAGCTGTGCAACTGCTCAGCCAAAAGTAAATCCGCTGAATTTAACTGTAGGATTTTTGAGTGCAGCAATAATCTAGGAAAAACATCAAGCTCCATACAAAATTACTTGTCAGGTCAGAAATCACTAAAATTGGTTCATTAAAACATCAAGGATTAATAGAGCAAAGAGAAAGAAATAGTAATGGATTTTGTTTAGCTAGTGCTGAAAACATGGGCAAAGTATATCATAACTGTGGTGTCTGACACAACAATGGTTATTTTTCTAGTATTTTATCACAGAAAGGAAAACATCTGAATTATATTCCATACAAACAAGTTATGACAAACACAATAGAGTGAAACTTGAGGGCCCTTCCTCAACATATATTCCTCTTATTATTTTTTATCCTTTGCAAGCAATAACTAGACAACTTTTTAGCTGGACACAGAAAAACCCAAGTAGAATAGAGAACAGTAGGAGTGTGAAATTGAAAGTACTTGCTAATCAGATTAGATTTGCCTACATTCAAATTGGCTTTTAGTGATCATCACACCACATACCTCGTCAAAGAATATTGAATCATGTTTGGATAGATAAATCTGTCTATCTCCAGAAGAGAATCTTGATTACTATATATTACTTAAAAAGCATTTTTTCTGGTATGTTACTGTTTGGGCTTTAGCAATATCACCAGTGAAATCATGTGTGACTGTTCCAATAAAAAAAATCAGACATTAAAAGCATGAAATATTTAGTATTGTGACTCTATTTTTTCCTATTTTTAAAAATCATGAATGCAGCTCTGAGTGTCCTAAGTATATTTCTTTATAATTTTTTATGTTTTGTGATGCAGAAAATATATTTAAGCATCACAACTGGTGCTACATTTTTTTCAGCAATGACTTGAAGTCTCCATATCCCACGGTGTCATGAAAAAATGAATGTAATTTGTGTTGTTGCTATATTTTTAAAGCATTAAATCGGCTAAAGCAACACGATATTGTTATTTTGTGTTTGCTGTTTTCTTTTTCTTAATTGAATTTTATATGCTGCCTGAGGTTGAAGCGGCTCTTTTTTGCATAATTTTCTGGTTTCTTTTTCAAGAATTATTAACAATGTGAAATGTTTTTTTTATTCAAATGTTGTAGATTTATATGGATAATTGTTGTAAATTGCAAGTGATTGCAGCAGGACCATAAAAATCAAATACAGTGCCTGCTTTCTATGAAATAAATCCCATAGAGATCAGTGAGAAAAATTAAAATTGGTTTAGTTTATTGATTTTGGTGATGGCTCATGAGAAAATAAATCACTTACAAGTAAATCACTAATGAAGAGTTAATCTATAATGAAGAAATAAGAAAAAAAAAAAACACAACCACTAACTGTTGTTGCAAAATATAGATCTTCCTTCTAGACCCGAGATGGCAAACCTATAGCATGTGTGCCACAGGTGGCATGCAGAGCCATATCAGTGGGCACACAAGCTCAGCTCTGGGGCACATGCACACGTCAGCCAGCTGATTTTTGTGCCTTCTGGGCCCCCTGGAAGTCGGCAAACAGGCTGTTTCCGGCCTCCAGAGAGCCTCCAGGGGGGTGGGGAAGACCGTTTTCGCCTTCCCCAGGCTTCTAGAAAGGCTCTGGAGCCTGGGGAGGGTGAAAAATGGGCCTACCGGGCCCACTGGGCCATTGCACGCCAAAAGCGGGGGAAACGTGGGGGGTCGCGCACATATGCGTGGGGTGGAGTGCATAGAATTATGGGTGTGGGCACGCACGCGCATGACTCCCCTGTGCTCCCCCCACTTTTGGCACGCGATGGCAAAAGGTTAGCCATCACTGTTCTAGACATAATAATGAAATGTAGCCAATACAGTGAAAGTACACCTTGAATGGAACTCATTGAGTCCTATAAATGTTACCATCTGTGAGCCTATGTGCCTCAAAGTTTTATTTCTTAACATAAATTTGGGCATCATTTTTATATCTCTTCTATTCAGCTAATCCATTGATAATTAGCTCTAATTTTAATGGTTTTTCCACTTTGATATATTCAATTTATAGTATTCTATTTCAAAGCCTTTATTTGTATTCTACAAAATAAATGTAACTTGTAGCTCATAAAGCGCCTTATAACTAAAGGTCATTGGCAATTTATGGAGCGTCTTACATTCCATTTCATCTTTTTCTATTTCGCTTGTGGTACCTACTGACTCCTGCAAGGGCCCCTCTGGAGCCCTGAAAGTAACTCCAGTGCATTCTACATGCTTGGATCAGTGGGTTATAGCCATCCAAACTCTCTTTTCTTCATTTCCCCCCAGAATAACAATCCTGTGGGTAGAGTAAAGAGAGAGCAAATGTCCATGCTCCCAATGAACTTGTATGGCTGAGGGCGGACTTGCACCTGAGTCTTCAGCACAGACCATGGCCAGGTCTCTGAATATATGCACAGGTTTCAAGATTTGTCTGGATGGCATTTTTTAAAAGATACAAATGCAAATCCTAAACCAAGTCTCCCTTGAGCAAAAATCAAAATGATGATCCTGTTAAAAAGGTGAGACTAGAATCAATCAGGTTATTTTAGAATAGCAGTAAGATTTATTATTCAACAGAATGCAAGTATTGCCCTGTCTAATCCACTGCTGGCTGTCTCCATTCAGGACACACCACCATTTATGATTAGAGTAGCACTATAATAATAAAGCAATGTATAGAAAGTATATTCTTCTGACAAATTGCTCTTTTGCTTGCAGTGATAGAAGCCCAGATGGTGCCTTAACCATTTTAGCAATTTTAGATTCAGCTGTAACTCTGTTGCTGAATGTGCACCTCTAAGAATAAGTTCCAATCAAAGGCTCTGTGTGTGTGTGTGTGTGGTGTGTGTGCACATGTGCGTGCGTGCATGCTTGTGTGTAGGTTTGTGTGGATATATATGCATTTAATAGGTTGTTAGTAATAAAGAAAGTGCTGTTGCAGTGACAAAATGACAAAAAGCCACTTCCACCTGACATTTGGACTTATTCCCTTAAAATGAAATTGCTTTACCTTATATAGAATCCTATGCTTAAAATAGTTAAACACCATGTAATACTGTAAATCGCATTAAAAAGAAAAATAATGTATTACATGGTGTTTTGGCTTAAATATTTTACATAGGTATCAGCTTGCCAAGAAATATTCAGTTATTTAGCAAAATAAAAGTCTAACAATTAAAATGTTTAGAGAGATGGGCAAGAGCTTCTGGTATACACTATGCCGCCGAATTGCATCTCAAGTAACTGCAAGCAATGGCAAATTACACCCATATGAATTGGCATGAGACTGTGCTGAATTCAAGCATCCCCTGGCCAAGATCACGCACAAGAAGGCAACGTTTTTCAGGGCATCCTTTGAATTTATGGAAAGGATTTAGAATTCTTTCTTTATTATTTATTGGTCAAGTGTGTTTGGGCACACAAGGAATTTGTCTTTGGTGAATATGCTCTCAGTGTACATAAAAAGAGAAGATACATTCATCAAGAATCATAAGGTACAACACTTAATGATAGTCATAGGATACAAATAAGCAATTGAATCATACTAGGAAACAATCAATATAAATCGTAAGGATGCAGCAACAGGTTACAGTCATACAGTCGTAAGTGGGAGGAGATGGGCGATAGGATCACCTTCAGGATTTAGGATCATCTTCAGCCAAGACGCTCTAAACTGGCTGAGGTTTGGCTCTGATCTAACAAAGATGACCTTCTCTTGACTTTCCCCTTGATCACCATTTTCTGGCTCTTTTGCTGACATTGTTCAATTCTGATGGCGAAGCTTTCCAGCAGATTAAGTCAGTTGTCAGGAACCGCTTGTAAGTCAGAAGAGCATCTCAGTTGAAAGAAGTGAGGTGGGCCTACTTTTAACCTGCATTGAGTAAACAGGATGGCCTTAAAGGACAGAGGGAAGATCTGCTACTGAGCCCAGGTCAGTAAAGTGGTTTATAAAAACACTTTAGACAGACAGCCCCCCCCCCCATCCCCATTCTCATAATAGGAGGGAGAAAGGGAAGCACAGTCAGACTGGCACGGTTCTGTTACTATACCTTTCTAATAAAAATAACTTGAAAAAGACAGAGACTGTGAAGACTTGTCTCTCTGATAGGCCAGTCAGTCCACTTTTTAAAAAGCCCAATAATAAAAAATATCCCTGGAATTAGGGTGGGGGGGGGGAAGGAATGAGGGACCGACAGCCACAGCCACTCAGTCCTGTCAGGGTCTTTCCACCCCATCCAAACACTTTCAGGCCACTGAGCCATATGAATGAATGAATGAGTGAGTGAGTGAGTGACTAATTTTCCCTTCTCATCCTAAAATCTACACCTCTGACAAGTTTCTTTAGGAAAACAGGATTTAATCGGAACAAAAACTCTCCCCCAGATCTGATTTCTTCGCCTGCCTGGCTCAGTCAGAACGTGCTAAAAGTTCGCTTGGAACAAAAGCACAGAACACTGACGCGCGCCTTCCTTTCTCCCCACCCCCGAAAAAGAAAGGCACGATGTTTCAATTAGTCGTCGGTTGCCGGGGTCTCTCTTCCAAAAGGGCGAGTGGCAAAAGAGGCAGAGAACTTCGCTTTCGAGGAGGGAGGGCGGCGTGGTGTGGTAGGGGAAGAGGGGGGGCTTTGAGCCTCGAGTGGACCGCGCGAGCAGCGGGGTTACGAGCGCAGCTGCGGGTTTGGGGGCCCCCGTCATCACTGCGCACTCCTCGCCTCCCTGGCAGAGATCCAGTAACCATGGGTTACCCTATCAGTCAGGGGACCCGCTGCCTCCCCTCTGCCAAAGCTCTATAAAAGGGACCCGTCCGGGAAAGGCGGCCAGGAGGCAGCCCCAGAGAAGGCGCCGCTCCCGCCGCTGTTAACTCTTTTCCTCACGCCGCGGCGCAAAGGCTGTCGGACATGGCTGTCGGATTCCGGCGCTGCCAGCTCGCCCTGATCTTCTGGGCCGCCCTTGGAGGGGAGAGCAGGGTCTTCGAGGTAAGCGAAGAGCGGGAGTCCCGCTGCCCTCCCCGTCCCCTCCCCATTCTCCGCCCGGACCCCTTCCACGCCGAGGTGGCCCCCTTTGGCCATCTTTGAATCGGCATAGAGCTGGAAGGGACCTCGGAGGTCTTCTAGTCCCACCCCCTGCTCGAGCAAGAGACCCTGTACCCTCCCCATTGCGCCAAGAGCCTTGGGTGGCCCCTTCTCCGCCCTCTCGGAGCTCTTCTGTCTTTTGTGTCTCCAGGGGCGGCAGGACGCCTTCGCGGACGGGCCGGTCCTGCTGTTCAACCAAGAGCTGAAAAGGCAACTCTCGGGCGAGCAGATCTACCGTCGGACGCTGCGTGAGTTTCTTCCGGAGGCGGGCGGACGGGACGGGACGGGGCGTGTGTGTGTGTGTATAATGCGTGTGTGATGGGAACTGTAATTCTCTCGCTGCTGGGGAAGCTGTAGGTCAGAAGGCGCTGCTGCTACTGATGTCCGCACGCCGCGACTTTAAAAGGTTAGACGTGAGTTGAAGCGACCTCGATCCCAGCCCTAGAATGAGCAGGTTGCCCCAAAGGTTGGGGGGTGCGGTAAAACTTAGGCAGAGACGGCTTCTCGCAAGTGAGAAACGACGAGAAATCGTCCTGGAGCCCTTTCTAAACGCCAGTTTTGGTAAGAGTACAAATTAAGCTGTGGAGCTGTGTGCGGAGTGCTTTTCCAGAGGGATCGGCCGGAGCGCAAAACTTTCTGAGAGCGACCGATGCTTCGCCTTCTGTGGCATTCCATCTCCTGGACTGTGTTTCTGTTGCCAACGTCGCCTGGAAAAGGGGGATCAGAACTTCCTTTTTGTGGGGGTATCATGAATATTGGCAGAATAATGCCCCAAAAGTGCTTTTTCAAGAGGCAAATTGGACTGTCTGTTTTTTTTTCTTTGAAGACTTTTTTGCTTCTTGGATGCAAGGAATTGAAGCTGCTTGGATGAAGTTGCTTTTCAGCTGAAGAAGATTCTTAGATGGGAAGTGAAGCATCTTCAGAGAAAAATCAGAAAGTCCAGTTGCCTCTTGAAAAAACACCTTTGGGACAACCATGACCTGGATGACTGGGAAACTCTATAAACATTGCCAAAATAAGTTTTGAATAAGTGATTTCAGAGATAGATAATGTGAAATCTCTGCTCTTGGAACTGCCAACCAGAAAGAATAAAAAGTGTATGGTGGTTTATTCAGCTGGCTGGCTGGGGAATACCAGAGGATGCTTGTGAGTGAGAGAGTAGGCAAACCTTCTCCAATCTGATGTCTTTTGGACAATCGGGGCTACTGGTTGCACCTGGAGGACATTGCTAACATCTGAAGCTAGATAAAAGAAAATAAGATGATGAAGTTCTCTTTTCAGTGGGGTTTCCACCAGTGGAGGAAGGTGCAGTAGAAGAGAAGGATAGGATAGGAGAAAAAGTTGTGGGTGGGATATAGATAGCAGGAAAGGAAAATAATGGCTCTGCATAACTTAGGTTGTCTCACTTGTGGATTGGGAATGGTTCCAGCTTCCTAGGAGATATCAGTTGGTACTTTGGAGTTGAGAGGAGATACCTTTAAATATGTTTTCATGAGCGGTCTCCTTCCTCATGACTAAATGCATGCCAAGGCTGAACCTGTACACTGGGACTGATTCCAAAGCTTGCTCCTGATCCTGAGTTCAAATTAAGAGCGAGAGGCTCCTTCCTGGGAGCAAATTTCAAAGCCATCTTTCCCCAGATGCCCTCTGTAGGTATGGGATTTCAGTCCCCCAGATGTCTGCACCACTCAGCTGCAAGGGTCTTACTAAGATGGGGAAGGATGCCAGAAGCAATGTTTTTCAGGGAGGATTGTGGTGAGGACCTGAGAGGATCTCCGTATCCTATGCCAAGTATGAAATGGCAATGAAGCATGAAGGCTCTTTCCATTGCTAGCCCAATATCTTTGTTTAGCAGTGCGAGAAGGGAAGCAGTTGGCATAAGGGAAAAAAAAAACCATGGGATTCAGAATAAGATGAGTTGCAAGAGAAAAGGATTGCAGAAATGCAGTGAAAAGCTTCATTGGCTATCAAAATTAACTCTTAAGAGCTGTGATGGCAAAGTGGTTAGAATGCAGTACTGCAGGCTACTTCTGCTGACTGCCGATTGCCAGCAGTTTGGCACTTCGATTCTCACTGGCTCAAGGTTGACTCAGCCTTCCATCCTTCTGAGGTCAGTAAAATTGCCCCCAGATTGTTGGGGGCAATATGCTGTCTCTGTAAACCACTTAGAGAGGGCTGTAAAGCCCTGTGAAGTGGTATATAAGTTTAAGTGCTATTGCTATTATGCCATGTAGCCAAATATAATTCACTCTCATGGGTGTGTTACCTAGTTCTCCAAAGGCTCACCTCTGTTGACATTCCCTCTGTTTCTTTACAATACCTCTGTCTCATTCTTTTAACTGGCATCTCAGGGATTAAACAGAGACACTAATTCATGCAACATTTACACATAGTACTAAATTACAATGTAATTTGTGTGTTTTGACTTGGCTTACATGAATATGCCATTGTATCACATTTTATGGCTTAGTACATTGCCTAAACCCAGCTAATTGTGGAGTGTTGCAGTTACGATTAAACAAACCATGACTTACCATAATGTATGAATCCACTCTATCGCTGATACATGGTACTTTTCCCAGGTCTGTTTTACATGAGTAACCGAATGCAGACTTTAAAATCTTTTGGAAAAGGGAAGAAAAGAAAGTATACAGCTTGCCTGCTGTTGCATGACTGTAATATTACCTATTTCCAGACCTTTTTTCTGTCACCTTCCATGGCACAAAAAACGCCTGAGCAATTTCTATATTCTGATGTGTTCCCACCATCTCACCTTCATCCCATCCTCAGTCCACAAGTGAGATAAGCTTAAGCCACCTTCTCTACTTCATGTTAAAGTAATGCTTTTTTTTTCTTTTGCCTATCTGTCCTCTCCTGGGTTGGAAAATCCAATTATTACGGCTGGATGTCAGGTACTTGCAGTGATTTGAAATAAAGGTAAAGGAAGTAGGAAATGAATCAGCAGTGAAGATGGCATTGGCAGCATTATCTGCAGGAGCTTTTCTTACCTTTTCTGACATAAGCAGCCTTGCAAGCTCCACCCCGTTAGTATTTAAATGTGATATAATAATGCATGTATAAAAAGGGGTGGAGTTTGCAGTGCAAATCTGCTTTTATCCTCTTCACTTGAATGCTACAAGGGTGGATGGGAAGTAGTTCAGTTCAGAAGTGAGTTTATGACCTCTACTTTCCGTATTATTGTTTATTGCAATAAAATCAGAATGAGAATGTAAGGAAAAGAAACTTACTCCTGTTTCTTTCATGAAGAAGAATAAGAAAGCCACAGTTCAAATCTCACATGGCTTCAAGCTATGATTTTCTTGCTAAATTTATCCAGATTAGCCCACCAAGCACTCTCGGAAATGCTATATAAATGCTATGCCAATTTGCACATTGTGCAGATACATTTATAATTGTACATCCTTTTGAGAAGAAATCACATCCAAGGAAGTTGGAAGATCCAGACTTGATGGCACATAATCATTCAATCAGCTAGTCATTTCCAAGATGTAAATTCAAGATTTTTCCTCCCCCGTTTTCTTCTGAGCCAGGAGCCTGTGAGCTTGGGGACTTGTGTTTCCAGAATTGGGAAGAATCACTTTGTTCTTAAATGACAGTCAAAAGCTGACATCAATTGCACCTTTTGGTAATAAAGCATTTAGCTCCCAATTGCCATTTTAAGAGTGAGTATTTAAGCTCAGAGCTGTAGAATTTGAATTTTCTTGCTTTTCTCTCCTGCTTTTTGGAAGCATCAGGCTCAATATAAGAAAAACCCAAAAGTTTTTGCACATTCTTTTATGTCATTTTAATTAATCCTAATAAAGGCATAATAGGAGCTTAGACTTTTGTTTCCTGATAATGGGCATGAAATACAGATTAATGTGCCCCCCCCCCCCCGACTCTCCTCCAATGAACTTTCAAACCCATATGGAGAAGGAAGGAAGGGAAGGGTTTTGTCTGATGAGATTTAAAAATGACAGTAAAAACTAAGAAAAAGGCTTAGAGAAAAGAAAATATTTGAGTCTATAGTCCTAATGACGGGGGTGAAGGTAGGGGATTGAAATTTGCAAAGGTAGTGATTGGGAGAATAATATGGTTCTGCACATGTTTTCCATTTGTTTCTAGATTAGGAGAGTGCTTCTTTTAAGGTTTACAATATAGTTTTGTATGTTTATTGTGTCCAAATGGTAGAAAGTTTTCTCACCAATTTGGGAACATAATTAAGCAATCTGGGAGCTACCTAAGCTGACTAGAGAGTCTGGATGTAACTTTCCAAGATTTCTTTCTGAAGTCTTCTATAACTCTATCTGCCAGGGATTGAATGTAGAATCTTCTTAAAAATTAAACAGCATACTGAGAATGATGGCCTTTATCAAAAAGGGACATTTGCATATAATCGGCACATTTGTGAGTTACATTTATCTTGTTTCTAGTAAAAACATGTAAAAGTGCCTTGACCTAGGAATTATTTAGCTATTGACTACTTCTTTATAATATGAGCTTAACATTATTGTTTTTTTAATAGTTTTTATTGAATATTTTACATTTTTAAAACCAAAAACATAATAGAAAAAGACCAAAAACAAAAAAAAGACCAAAAAAAATGAAAACACATACACCAAACAGTAAAATACAAAACATAAATAACAACATTATATAATATTTTACAACTGTCTGCATTGACAATTATCTTTACTTTTAAATTCAATCATCCTAATCATTCTCTTATTCTTGTATAAACATATTGAACATTCTTATAAACTAAATTGTTATATATACTTACATCCTATTTATTAACATAGTGCCTTGACCTAGGAATTATTGTTACTCGTTTTTATATTGTGTGATTTTTGGAAGATTACATGTGTATTGTTTTTAAGACTGTTAAAAGCTGGGATTCTTTCAATAATGTCAAACAGATAATTGTCTTTCATTTTGCATACACTCAGTTTCTCTCTTCAATATTCCCTGCCCTTGAATCTGACATTCCTCCCCTAAGAAAAAGGAATTGACTTGCTTCTATTCTTGTCTGCAGGATGTCTTGATATGCTAAGTATAGAAGGGCAGTTCACCTTCACCGCAGAGCAACCCCAGATGCATTGTGCAACATTCTTCATAGGAGAACCAGAGGAGTTCATCAGTATAGATTTTGACTTTGTCAACATTGACTGTCAAGCTGGAGATTTCTTGAAGGTAAGAGGTTGTCTGCTAACTGAGAGTTTCTATATCAGACAGGGGTGAGGGAATGTACACTTTTCTTTTATAAAAAAACAGGATATATTTGGCACTGGTAAGTCAAAAAATCAAAATAGAAGGTAATGCTTTAGATGTCGCATTTGAGGTTTCCAGACATGGTGAGTGGAATGAGATTGGCTTTGGATCCAAAATCCCTCCTCTACAGTCTTGCTTCTGATAGCCTTGCTACTTAGTACCATGAATTTTATTTTTGTTTATTCATTCCACTTACATCTTGTTTTCAAGGATACACACAGTTTTCCCTTTTTTTCGTTTTCTTTTAGCAGAAAGCCTGGCAGGTAGACTAGCAGTTGTGGCTGGGTAGAAATTTAAACTCATCAGCTGTAGCCCAACCTTCAACCATCGTACCACAATGCCTTTCATGAATTTGAGATTCAGTAGGGAATATATTATTTTAATAATGAAATTAAGTATTTAAGTATGTAGAATTAAAATACTAACAAAACATTGTTAGAACTTCTGCAGGCAATAAACGTAGAAATAAAGAAGGAAGCTGACAGCCCACAGAAGATATGGTTATAGGAAAGATACCATAAATTTATCACAATACTTTATATATTTGCCAGAGTTAAAGTATTGCAAGAAACTTTGTTCTTTGTTCTATTGATACAATAGATGAACTTGCTGTTCTTTGGCTATTGTTACATTAGCATATTATCTGGAGAAATAATTGCATTTTCTAGGATAAAATGCAGCAGAGGAAACCATCACCTCTTTACCCAAAACATAACCCTGAAGTGAAGTCCAATCTGTGGATCATGTGAGGCCCCAAACCCAAGAGTGATACCAGAGTCTTTCAAGCTGAGTTCTTCATTGTTTCTACACCTATAAGACAGAATCTTGCCAAACTGAAGCTCTCTACTGTCTGCATTTACCATATACTTCATCCTCTTTCGTTCACACAAAATATCTGGACTGGATTGTCTCTTTTTCCTTTGTAATGCATCCTCTCCACCCTGGGAATCCATTCTACTACATTCCATCACAGATAACCACCATACACCATACATTTGTTGCTTGAAAATCAATTGTCTGCCTTATCTTTAAATGGAATTTATTAGTAATTCCTAAAATAATATAATCAACACTCAGGTCAAAACGTCTGTTTCTTTAATTTCATGTAATGTGAACATTTTAATTTCCTTGGATCTGCAACATGAAGGATCTCACATGTTTGTTTGAAGAATAAAGGGATGATTAGAACATAAAGCGGTTATTTTTATTCACGCTTAGAAACATTAACTGTAAAATTGCCATTCTACAAAGCCAAGTGGCAGTTGCATCATTTTAAATCTCCAAGAATACCACGTAGATTTCATATGGGTCCTGGGAGAATTCAAAGAAAACATGATAGATGGCCATAGCCCAGAGTTTTGTTTCTCTGTCTGGGTTCCAGAAATCAAAATTAAATTGGTCAATGAAAGTTTTTCTGGAAGGTGGTAGGTATTTTCACCACATTCCTTGTTGGTAGTCATTTTGTGAGAGTTCTTAAAACATGGTTTCAACATTCCAAAAGTATTTTCTAGCTCCCAAGGTTTAGGCACCTCAACTGGAGTATATGCATAGTTGGCTGCTCAGCTCAATAATGCTTGGATCAGAACCCCCGAGGAGAATGCATGGACTGTAGAGCTGGAGTGAAGGGAATCAGCATCTGTGTGACACTGCATAATGATCACTCTGCTTCAAATTTAAATGTCAGGTTTAGGAACACATCTTTCATAATTAAGCCCAATTATTAAAATATTTGAAGTAGAAACTACAGAGAATGTCAAAGTGATTATTATTAGTGCATGAAGTGATGACTTATAATAGATGTTAATGCCAAGTCATGTGTGCAGCAGATTGGTGAAATTCCTGGATTGGCATGAGATATAAGAGAGGTCCAAAGCCTACAAGACATTCTTCCTATAATGAAGAGAGTCAGTCTTTTTTTTACTTCATTAACTAATATTAAACTCACTAAAAGGAATAATCCAAAAATGAGAACATGCATGTTCTTATCCATATTTATGCCAATAATGTGATGCCAATAATACCAGTATGAACAATAACAATCAGTCAAATTATGAGCAATCTGTTTGGATTTAAAATTTAATATGAAACATAAGGAACAAATAATTTACTTTAATGGACAAATTGTGATTTGTCTCCTTTTGATTTTGGAGGCAGAATGTCCTCAGTCTGGGAATTGCAGTCTCGGTAAATATGGAAGGCATCAAGATGAGGAAATCTGATATTAAATCCGAATTCTCTTCTATACTCCTACATCCCTCTAGGTTTTTGATGGCTGGATACTGAAGGGTGAAAAGTTTCCTAGCTCTTCGGATCACCCTCTCCCCACTTCTGAAAGGTATAGAGATTTCTGTGAAGCTGGAGCTAGCCCAACCACCATCAGGTCATCTCAGAATGTTGCCATGATCTTCTTCAGGATTCAGGATGCAGGGAACGGATTCACCTTAACAATAAAGAAGCAGCCTAATCTTTTCCGTAAGCTTGTTTTCATTTTATCTTCGGAAATGGCTGTGATTTCTGAGAAGGGGAACAATTCAGACAAGCTGTGATCAAATAAATAGGAATAGTATCGGTAGTATAGCAAAGGCTCAATCAGCTTGACTATGTTTTCTTACCCATAATGGAGGCATGCTCTAGCCTTCTTCTCTAGAATGTTTCCGATTTCCCCGTCTACTCTAGACTGGCAGTCTTCCATTCTATCCAAGTTCTGTTTGGTTTTTTGTTTTGTTTTCATTTTTAAGAACAACCCTGATTGGCTAGGTCAGTGATTCTCACTGTGGACCCCTAGGGGAAACTGCAACGTCATCATAAGAGATCTACGAAGATTTGAAGAAATGTTATGTTTTAAATATTGAATTAAGTCTTAGGGGTCCATTACCACAAAAGATATTTAAAGGGGGTCCGTGGTGAAGAAAAGAGAACCATTGGGCTAGATGCTGCTGCAACTTAATTGGGCCATGATCAGATGACAATGGAGGGTCCTTATTCTGGCTCTTTAGGCATGATTTGGCACAGGCATTTAGAAATCGTTAAAGTCATTAAAAAATAGAACTCTTCCCTGAAGGTAAAACAAGAGCATGCAAAGAGAAACCAAAGAGAATTGGGTTGAGTTGTGTAGCTATAGGAAATAAATAAATAAATAAATAAATAAATAAATAAATAAATAAATAAATAAATAAATAAATATTTATGTCCACAAATGCTTTAACAAAACCAGCAACAAAATGATTTCCCTTTGTCTTTCCTAAAATTAGACTGCTAAAATGAGAAAAGCTTAAAGTAAGAACACTTTCAATATTCTGTTACTAGAGCCACTTTTAATAAAAGTAGCTTTATTAAGTGGAGTTGATTTTTGGGTCTGGTCTTTCTCGTGGGGTTAAGTGTGCCTTTATAAGATGAATTTACATGGCAAAAAAGAGTAGGCAAATTCACTGACTTTTTTTAAAAAAACAACAACATCCTTTTTCCTATCCTGCTAATGTAGGAACAATTTAGGTTACACGCTTTGATACTGAGAACTCTTATGTTCTCTGAACACTGGAAGCTATTTGCCCCTATGGGTTTTTTTCCCTACTACATGACATAGGACGTTCAATATTACTTCAGTAAAATAGGCCAATAAGCAATGGTTATTTTCTGTTGCTGTCAGTGTGATATTTGCAACCCTAAATTGAAAAATTTGTGCCTGATTTTTAAATGGAGAAACTGTTGGAAGACCTCAGCACAGCTGATTAGCATCTTATCTGTGTCGGTGACAAGACCTCCTCAGATTAAAAAGTCTGCATTCCTTTTTAGTGAACAAATTGTGACTCAGTAATTCTGTATCTTCCCCCTGTACTAAAGCTTGCAATATCATCTCCCAGACTCCAAGTGGAAGGTTTACGATGATAGTTCCTCATCAGCATCGGAATTGCAGTTTTTCCATTATCTACCCAACATTGATAAAAATATCTGATCTTAGCCTGGGGCATCTGCAGGGCTTTCACTTGAAGGTGAGTTGTCAGTTTCTTCCTTATAAATCTGCTACACTACAGGGTTACACGATTCAGCAAACTTGCTGCTAGTCCTTATGGCCACGTCTGGCCTATTTTTCTATTTGTTCCCTCTCTCCTTAACTCTCTTCGATATTAACTCTGGAAGGCAGTACCCATCTGTGGATTTGGAAAATCCCATCCTCCTATTCAGCACAGGTCATAAAAAGGACAAAATGTTTTCTGAACTATATTCTTGCATATGGGGAGATCTCGTAGTTTGACGTAAATAGCAGAGTTATTAGCTACTATATAGTACAAACCCATAAAGTGGTTATTTGTTTTTGGCTTAGCATGATGTTTAAATAATCATCACTTAAATGGGACAAGGACAGCTATCATTTACTACATTCTTGCTCCAAAAGCTTCCCATATTCGTGAATTCTGCATTTGGAAATCTTAAAGAGCTTCTTAAATTTTTATGCCCTCATGTGATCTTTCATTTAACACTCACTTGCCTGGTTTTTATAGAAACTAGCAGTTTCTTTTATTCCCTTCTGTGTGTAAGAGTGAGTTGATTTTTGTTAGGCTCTCTGGGAATGCAGAGAATCTGAATGTGAATCTTTACACTATCCCCTTTGCTCGTAACAATGATGGGAAACTTTTGGGCTTGGTGTGTAAAAAATTCAAGAAAATGCTTAACTGGACTCTGCTAGCCTGTCACCCCATCCCAGACAAAAGAGAAACAATTCATAACAAAGAGTTGCTTTGGATAGTGAAATGGGTGGCATATCAATTTAAGACACCTATACTATAAATACCTATATTCTGTACATATACAGTTGATTGACTCTCAAAAAAAATGCCAATCTGAAGCAGCTCGAGGTCACACAAAGTCTGGAAACTAAGGAGAATATTCTTGCATGCCTTTGCAGCCTCTGAGAAGAGTAGAAAAACACACCCTATTGTTGCTGATTTTTGGAGGCTTCATAGAGGAGCCCTTTTGTGTGACTTCCAGAGGGTCCAAAATCCAGGTGGACAGCACAACATATTCTTGTGTGGCTTCTGGAGGCTCTGAAAATCATGTGGGACCTTCCTGCATTTTTGGGGGGTTGCAGAAGTCACATGAGAAATATAATGTGCTCTCACACGGCCTCCGGACCCTCTGGAAGTTGTGTGAGAGTCTTCAAGAGCCTCCCAGAATTGTGTGAGAATGTTCTTGTATGATTCTTGAATGGTCCAGAGGCCCCTCAAGAGCAGGGCCCTCTCACATAACTTCCAGAGGGTTCAGAGGCTGCATTCTCATGTGCCTCTAGGTTTGTCACCAAAAATGTCATGGCATATCACTTGTGACATGCATGCCATAGATTTGCTATCACCGACCTATAGCAATCTTTGCGAGTTCTCAGTATTTTGAGGGTGGGAAGATGATTACAACTCTATTTTGAACTACTTTAGAAGGATTGAAAGAGAACTTCACTAATCAAAACTAAAACACACTTGATTGTTTTGCATGATCTTATAAATCTCATTTGCTAAAATAAACGTGCATTTTAAATTATACATTTAACATGGTTTCATGTCCTTCTGCTTTTCCTTGTGCACAGAAACCAACTGCTGGTTGCAGGGGCACTGGAGATTTTATGGAGTTGCTGGGAGGAAATGGGTTAGACCCTTCTAAGATGCTTCCATTGGCTGATCTTTGCCATTCTTTCAGTGGCCCTGGTAATCTCTTGTGTTAATGCTTCTTGTTCAAATTATTTCCTCAAAGTGATATAATAAGGCTACCATATCTGCAAAATGCCAGATAACCTTTAGAGGGCAGCATAGAGGAAGGCTATACTTTGTTTTCTTTTAATAGACATCCAGATTTTGGCAGTCCAAGTATAGACACTGTAGATTAAAAAAAAGATAATTATATGGACTGATTGCTTAGGATTTTCAGCTTTCCAGTAAAAAAAAAAATCATGACAAAGTGTTTTAGAGAGAAACAGCTTTCCTGATATTTATCTGCATCCTAATTTATGCCATTGTGGTCTGCTTAATCAATCTCATGGCTTCAGATGCACTGCAAATACAACTTCCAAAAAACTTTTTCCAACAAATCTAGACAAGTCAGAATGTCTTGCATTTTTTGTATTAAGGAATTTGTTGTTGTTAGTTGTGAAATCATGTCTGACCTATCACGACCTCATGGACAACATTCCTCCAGACCGTCCTGTCCTCTACCATCCTTTGGAGTCCATTTAAGATCATGGGATTAAGAAATGACATGGTATTAATACTTTTTTGGACATTTACTTCTCATGACTGGGATTAATACAAAAGACTGGCAATGTGTATTGAAAAAATAAGGTCTTATCTTGTGGAAAGAGTTTTGCTTAGCTTCTGACTCAAGCCCTGAGTGGGTATCAATCAGTCAATGTCATCATTGCTGTGTGAAGATGGTCTCATAAATACCATAGAGCAAAGTGGGAAACCTGATAATACACAGACTTTATGCAGTCCCCAACATCTCTTTTGCTATTCCCTGCTTAACCCTGCCTAATCACAATTGCCATATAGTATTTGGTTCCTTTTTGAGTCAGAAAACACAAAAAGCTTGTAGCTTATTAGACTCACAGACATGCCATCTTCTGCAAACTCTGTCCACTATCTAGAAAAAACAATAACTCATGTCCATACCAAGTAAACTGTATAGCCTCATTCTCCTTGTATTATTGTTCCCACCCATCATGGCACTTAGAGCCTCTTGGCCCTGAAAGTCTTCCTTCTCAAATCTAGATCGAATTGCACGCTATAATATATGCAGCGTAAAGACGCAGGAAGATCTAGCTCAGCTAAATATCCATACAGTAAGGTGTTTTTCCCTTCTATGCAATTTAGTGAGGTTTAATCTTTTCTATCTGAGAGTTATAAATGATGCTGAGTGTAATCTATTTTGCTTCAAACACACAAAAATCTTCACAATCTTTTCAGTACCATTCACTGCCGGTTGTTTCTGCCTTCTTCTGCCTTTTTTGTAGTTACAATTAATTATATCTTTCAGGAAATCAAGTACAATGTAGCTCACATGATGAAATATTATGGGCGTTCAAATTTGATTTAATGGGTGTTAATAAAGACAAATTAAACACACTTGATGTAAGGAAAGTGCCTCTAGAATTAGTGCCTCAAGAATTATTCTTTTCAATCAGAGATCCTATAAAGAACAGTACATTGTTGTCATATTATATTAGTTAAATTAGTCATACACTGATCCTACTGAGGTCAGATTAGACCATTTCAAAATAAAGGCAATGAATCCAGAATAGGAAAAATATTATTCAACCTTATTTTGAAGCTATCAATGAAATCAGTGTGAAGGCATTCTTTGATAGTGATTTAGTGTATTAATAAAGTTTTTCCTATCCTCTTTGCAATAATGTGCATTTCAATGTGGAAAGATGATGCCTCGTTAGAAATCATATGTCCATATATTTGCTGCAGTATATACACATCTAATCTTCATGCACAATAGTGCATGAAGATGGAAGTTGTTTTTATCTATACACAGAGATCTTTTTTTATAGAGAGAGAGGCAGTAGCGTATAAAGAAATGATATAGGCATGCCTTTCAAAAATGTGTACACAAGTCCTGCATGTAAAAGTGCAATCCATTAAAGTTGTTTAATAACTACACATTTTTAAAGCAATTAAAATCTAAATTATTTCCCTTTGACTAGCTCAAATGAAGATTGGCTGTGACAACACCGTACTGCGGTTAGTCTCAAGTGGAAAACATATCAATCAAGTAACCTTTGAATATTACCAGTTGGATCAATATGAACAGGAAAACAACAGCCTCAACGAATTTTGTCTTTCAAGCATTTGAAATATTGGACAAGTCTCTCTTCCTGGAACATATTAATTCTGAGCAGCTAAATTGGTGAAACACTTCTGCTGTCTGAGCACTTATCTTTTCATATGAAATCATTATTTCCATGAACATGATTAGAAGAGTATTACTCATAGCATTTGCAATACATTGTCTTTTTCCTGTCTTTAGGAATATTGAATATATCCAAGACATGCAAATCTGTACAGATTCCAAAAGCTGTCTTTAGACATACTTGCATCCATTTAATTCAAATGTGGTATGTTGTTGCTGCATCAGGGTGCCTGTTTTAGAGGAGCCATGAATGTTCAAATACATGCACAATTTTTTGAAATTATTTATTGTGCACGTACTTATTTTAGAACATTGTTTAATTCAATTTGCAGTTGAATTAAGGTGTCTCTTTAGGTGTCAGAAATAGAAAGATTCACATAGAGAAAAATGACATTACAATTTTATAAGAGAATATTACAGTGCATAAATTTAATTGCCAGCTAATTTATTTACACAAATGTATATTCAGTTTTTAATAAAAATTTATAGCATGAAAAAAGATTTTGCTTTTATCTGTTTAACATAATAAATACATTCATAGTATTGACAAAATTTAGTTGGACTGTTTTTTCCTTGTGACTTTCATCAATTGGATTTCATTGTACTAGAAACAACAATTATACATTTAACTAAGACGTTAATGAGAATGTTAAGTAAATTTATATATGATAAACTTTTTATATCAATTGTTAATTGGTAGAATTAGATTGGTGGATCAACATCCATGAATAGGGACTGGAATACATTTCCATTGCATTAATTCACTAAGATAACTTTTCAGAATTGGACAATTATTAATATTCTCCCACAATATGATTCCTAATAATATACGTAACTAATATTTTATAACAAGACTATGAAACTTTTATAAAATGTCAGCTTCCCTAAATCTAAAGCTTGTCTACTTTTGGTTCAAGTATTCAGAAATCCATATTGAAGCTATACTCCTGATAGTTGAGTGAAAGATTGGAATATAAATACAAACTTTGCCAAGAACCTTTTAAAAAATGGGTAGAATCCCATTTTTTAATAGGGGGGCCATAGAGAAGAATTTGGTAAATATTCAAGACACGTCTACATTCTTAATTGGGGAATGAGACATGCAAATGTGTTCTTTAGAATATTGATGGTGTCAAGTTGCCCCATGGGCTCTCCCCAGATTTATTGGGAGGAAATGGTACTATCTGTGGGGAAGACTTATTAGAATTTCACCCTTGCCTGTCAGTGTGATTTTTTCAGGTGCTTTAGAAAGAAATAGATCATGAAACCATCTGGGATGCTTCCCAACTGAAAACTCCTAGTGCTACTATTCATAAAATATTGGCTGAATTCTCCCATAGTCCAATTTTGCTTAATCACAGCTTCAAACATTACATGATCATAAACAAACAAATAACATGGTTTTTCATGTTGTGCTTATAGA
This sequence comes from Arizona elegans, assembly GCA_022577455.1. Taxonomy (NCBI): domain Eukaryota; kingdom Metazoa; phylum Chordata; class Lepidosauria; order Squamata; family Colubridae; genus Arizona; species Arizona elegans. The sequence continues at coordinate 64,439,190 of JAKOOJ010000008.1, forward strand.
ATAATTAGCTGCATTCACACATCACCCTAAACTCCTAAATCTCATAAATGAAAAAATACTGTATGTGGGTGCATCCTGGACCACTGGAATATATCTGTACAACATGACAGTTTTTATCACGGTCACAGACTAGCAAATATATCTATAATAATAACAGCTTCTTATGAACCTTTCTTGAGATTCAGAGGTCTTGTTTAGATCTAACTAGATCTGTCCTTTTCATTGCATTCTGGAAAAGATTTAGTGGAAGGGTAGTTGTAGAAGTAGTAGTTGTACTGTATTAGTAGTAGAAATATGGAGACGGTGAAAAAACCATCTTACAAAAATTGGAGGGAAGCATTTGGCATGTCAAACTAAAACGGATGGTAAAAACAAAAGTGAAGAACTGAGGCCAAGAAGACAGGACACAACTGGAGAAGCAAGAGGCAAGGATGGAGACTCAGATTTTCACAGGACATTATCACAGAGACATCAGTAAGCACTATTCAAAATTTCAGATACTTGTACACTAAAGAATATGGGTAATAAACAGAGATAACTAAAGATGGTAACTCAGGAAGATGAATATGATATAATAGGCATCACTGGCACTTGGTGGGATGAGAGTCAGGCTTGGCATATACACTCAAAGGCTACTATTTTTTCAAAAAGGAGACCCAGGAGAAAGGATAAAGAAGTCAAACTATATTAAGAAAAAATATATTCAAACATATTTAGGGAGAAGCACAGAAACCTTGTAAATCTTTGGGTAAGCCTAAAAGCAGGGAGAAACAAAAGCAATATGATTGTGGAAGTTTATGACAGATGTCATTGGCGGGCAGAAGAAACAAGTGAGACTTTCATCAGATGACCAATTTTGCAAAAACAAATGCAATAGTGATAATGCGGGATGTCAATTATCCTAACATTACCTGGGTATCTAATTCTGACAAGAGGTCCAACGCATTTCTTTTTTCTCTTGGTGACAATTTAATTTCTCAGAAAATAGGAGAGAACAAGGGTGTCTGTTATCCTGGGATTTATCTTAACTATGAAGGAGGAACTGATTGAAGGAGTGAAGTTGACCAGCACCTTGGGGGGAAATGATCATGGTCTCCTTGAATTTATAATATCCAGAGGACTGAGAGATAACAAGAATCTGACCTGCATACTAAATTTCAGCAGAATTCATTTTCAAAGAGAAGGTGGCAAGAAGCAATTGTTTCACTGTACACTCTCTGGTCAGACCTTTTTCGGAAAGTGTTTCCCGTTCTCAGTACCACTATTCAAAATGAACACTGAAAAATTGGAGTAAATTCAGAGAAGGTCTACCAAAATGGTGAATCTGGAAGCCAAATTCTGCTAAAGGATCTGGGTGTGTTCATTATCATCATCATCTTCATTTAACAACAACAACAACAACAACAACAACAACAACAACAACATAATAATAATAATAATAATAATAATAATAATAATAATAATAATAATTATTATTATTATTTTATTTCTATACCGCCCTTCTCCTGAAGGACTCAGGGCGGTGTACAGACAATTTAAAAACACAAGACACAACAACAACAACGATTAAAAATTAAAATAATTAAATAGATTTGGCCGATTTAAAACCCCAAAAATTTAAAATACCCCAATTTAAAATTATTATGTTGATAGCCCTGCCTGGCGGAACAACAGGGTCTTCAGTGCGCAGCGAAACACCCTTGTGGGGTGGAGTCTGGACAACTGAATGGAGCTAACAGAATGTTTTAATGGCTGGATGCCCTTCCTGTTGCCAATGCGGAGTTTTGTTCAGCAGACATATTCTCAGTGTGCCCAGAGAGAGAAATATCTGCCTCTACCTAGGATCGAACTTACAACCTCCTGGTAGTGAGGCAAGAGCTCCACCACTAGGCCACCGCACCATTCCAAAAGATCTGGGTGTGTGTTCGCTTATAGAAAAGATGACAGAGGGTCAACATCAAATATCAGTAGGGTTGCCTCACAAAAGAACTGGCAGATTGGTTGTCTATTACCCCAGAGAGCAAGAACCAATCGGTTAAAACTACAAGGAAGTAAGGAAGTATATCAGGAGGAACTTTCTGACCAAACAAGCTGTCACCCAGTGGATCAATGGCACCTTCACTAAAGGTTTTCAAATACAGATAGTGCTGTACAGGTTATGTTCTGAGATCTTGTTCATCGATCAATTTTGTTCACAGATCCAAACAAGAGTATGCATGTGGTACACTGTAAGCTAACATTCTCCTGACTTTCAGGATCTTCTAGGCTGAAGTTCCAGACAGGTTTGTTCATATTGATGAAGTTTGTACCTTGGAAATTTGTAAGCAAAGTAATATCTGCAATAATTCTACCAAATCCTGAACTGAGCAGAGAGTTGAACTCTGTGATTCTAGAACTAAATAACTCTGTGATTCTAAAATAGTATAACACTCCTGGCTGGGTCTGGCTGTGAGCTGCACTGGCAGGCAATGGGGTGCGTGTGTACGGCTGCTGCGAAGAACAGGGTGGCAGCGACAGGACTTCAAGTCTCTTTTTCGGCCTGTAGTTTTTGGTAGTTTTCTGGAAGTTGGCAAATGGACCGTTTCTGGCCTCTGGAGGGCCTCCGGAGAGAGGGGGGAGGCCATTTTCACCCTCCCCAGACTCCTAGAAAGGCCCTGGAGGCTGGGGAGAGAGAGAAATGGGCCTTCCCCCCACCCCCAAGGTCCTCTGGAGGCAGGAAACAGCCTGTTTCCCTACTTCTGGTGGGCCCAGAAGACTGAAAATCAGCTGGCCGGTGCACCCATGCATGCTGGAGCTGAGCTCACATGCCCACCAATATGGCTATGCATGCCACCTGTGGTACGCATGCCATAGGTTCGCCATCACAGGTATAGGGTTTCTTGCTTGATCAGGGGTTGGACTAGAAAACCTCCAACGTCCCTTCCAACTCTATTCTGTAAGAACTGGGTGGTTACTGTAAGCTCATGATCACCCCTTCTGTTAAGTTGGGTGAATGAGGACGCAGCAAGCCAGAGTAGTGAGTGACAACAGCTCTTTATTATAGGGTGAGACTCCAGCGACTGACCTGGGGAGCCAGCTCCCTTTATATACCTTGCAGCTGTGGTGGTCAGCCAATCAGCTGAGGGTCAGTTAATTCGAACTTCCCGCCAAACAAACCTATTTACATAACACTCCTCCCTTCCCAGAAGTCACTTGGGGTGTTATTTGCATACAAAGTCTCTCAGGTGACTAGGGCGTGTGCGAGTCCTAGCTGACCTGCGCAGTTCAGTCGGAGGGGCGGCGTTGAGCAGGTCGGAGGGACTTTCTGTTTCTCCCTGCTCCGCCAATGAGGCCTCCGGGACCTCCTCGTGGGCGGCGACTTCTCCGGCTGTTGGGACTACCTCGACGGGACGGCGCTGGATACCAGAGTCCGCAGCTAAGTCCTCCGCTCTACTCGGGCTAGTGGTTTGTGCTTCTGGTTGGTAGTCGTGGTCGGAGATGGGGTCGTCTAATGTATCTTCGGTGTCTGTGGTTACTCTTTTTCTTAATTGGTCAATGTGCCTGCGCCAAACTCTCCCGTCCCCCATGTCTACCCTGTATGACTTGGGGCCTGTGATTTCTGTGATTGTTCCGGCCTCCCAGAGTGGGCCCTGTCCATAGTTTCTAGCGTGTACCGGTGTTCCTATGGTGAACTCTCTAAGTTTCCTCTCCCCCCCCCTTGAAGACCTCTGGGGAGTAGTTGGGGTTGAGTCTGTCTAGTATTCCCTGGAGTTTCCGTCCCATTAGTAGTTCGGCCGGACTTCGGCCTGTGGCTGTACAGGGTGTGGAGTGCTGGGCTACTAAGAATTTGTCTACCCTTTCCTGCCAGTCTCCGGAGCTCAAGCGTGAAAGGGCCTCCTTTGCTGACCTCACAAATCTCTCCGCCTGTCCGTTACTAGCCGGGTGAAACGGGGTAGAAAGGACATGTCTGATCCCAAGTCCCGCTAAGTACCCCTCGAACTGTGTTGCGGTGAACTGTGGCCCATTATCTGACACTAGGATGTCCGGTAACCCATGTGTGGCGAATAACTGTCTTAGCTCTCTGATGGTTGCGTCGGTGGTAGTGGCCTTCATTAGCTTGATCTCCAGCCATTTGGAGAATGCGTCTACGACGACCATGAAGGTCTGTCCATGGAATGGGCCTGCAAAGTCAATATGTATTCTGGACCAGGGTCCCTGGGGCCTTTCCCACTCCCTCACGGGTGCCGTTGGCGGGTCTGATCTGGACTCTTGGCAGGGCTGGCATCTCCCCACCCACTCTGTAATGTCTGCATCCATGCTAGGCCACCAGACGTAGCTCCTGGCTAGCCCCTTCATTCTCACAATCCCAGGGTGCCCCTCATGCAACAACGTTAAAACTTTTTCCCTTAAGCGTGAGGGAATAACAACCTGCTCGCCCCATAGTAAACAACCCCCTTGCATTGTCAATTCGTCTCGTTTTCCCGCGAACGGTTTAAATTCCCCGCTCCCAATCTTTTCCGGCCACCCCCTCATGACCCAACTTGCGACTGTCCGGATCACGTGGTCCTTGGTTGAGGCTCTTGCAACCTCGGCTGATGTTATGGGCCCAGAGTCCAAAACGTCTATCAGCAGGATGGGGATGCCAGGTGTGGGGTCTTCTAAGCTGTCGGGTAGTGGGCATCGGCTGAGTGCGTCCGCGTTGCCCATGTTCGCCCCTGGTCGATGTACCAGGCGATAGGAGTATGCTGCGAGGAAGATGGCCCAGCGTGTCATCCTGGGCGACAGTGCTGCCGGGGTTGGTCGATCTCCCGCGAGGAGACCCAGGAGTGGTCGATGGTCTGTGATTAGCTCAAAATCCCTCCCGAACAAGTACTCGTGGAATTTCTTTACTCCCGAAACGGCGGCGAGGGCCTCCTTGTCGAGCTGGCTGTAATTTCGCTCGGCACTTGATAGAGTTCGGGAGTAATATGCGATGGGTGCTTCCAGGCCATTCGGGAGTCTATGGCTCAGGACGGCTCCCACCCCGAATGGGGACGCGTCACATGCTAGAACGAGGGGAAGCGTTGCGTTGTATTGAATTAAGAAGCTTTCAGCTGATAGTAGTTTTTTAATGCCGGCGAATGCCCTGTCTTCAGCCTCCCCCCATTTCCAAGTGGCTTTCTTGGTTAACAGTCTATGTAGGGGTTCTGCCACTGTTGCCTTGTCTTTGAGGAAGATGGCGTAAAAATTTAATAGTCCCAGGAAGGCCTGTAACTCTGCCTTGTCCTTGGGGGTGGGTGCTTCTCTGATTGCCCTGATCTTGCTCTCTGTGGGGTGTATGTCGGTGCCATCTACTCTGTATCCCAGGAATTCGACTGAGGGGACTGCGATCATGCATTTATTGCGTTTTACTCTGAGTCCCGCGTCCCTGAATTTCCTTAGGACCTCCCTCAGCCTTTCTCTTAGCTGCTGCTCATTGTCCGCGGTGATGAGCACATCATCAAAATAGGGCACCACCCCGGGGATCCCTTGTAGAAGCCGTTCCATGGTACTTTGGAATAGTCCGGGGCCCACGCTTACTCCGAATTGCAAACGGGTGCACTTGAAGGCCCCTCTGTGGGTTACGATAGTCTGTGCCTCTGCGGTAGCGCCATCTACTGGCAGCTGCTGGTACGCCTGCGCTAGATCGAGTTTTGCGAATATCTTGCCGGGGCCCAGGGAATGCAGTAAGTGGTGAACGACTGGCACTGGATAGGCGCTCTGCTGCAGGGCCTTATTGATTGTGCATTTATAATCAGCACATATGCGCACTGACCCGTCCGGCTTGACCGGTGTCACAATTGGGGTCTCCCATTTGGCGTGGTCGACTGGAACGAGCACCCCTTGTTTGATCAATTTATCCAGCTCAATGTCTATTTTGGGCTTCAGGGCAAATGGTACCCGCCTGGGCTTTAAACGGATGGGTGCGATGTTGGGGTCTAGATTAAATGAAATCGGGGTCCCCACATACTTGCCAAGCCTCTCGTTGAACACGTCCTGGAACTCCTGCATCAGGTCTTCCTTCAGGGTGCTTCGAACGTTCCTTACTCCGGTGAATCCCATGCCTAGGGCTCTAAACCAGTCCATGCCCAGGAGGCTGGGAAGGTTGTCGCTGACAATGGTGAGGGGCAGTTTCTCGGTAAACTCCCCGTACTGGACTTGGAACTCGCTTCTGCCTTCGACGGGTATGCGGTTCCCTTGGTAATCCTTCAGTCTGCGAAGCTGTGGCTGGAGCTGTCGCTTGTGTGCGCTGGGGATGACTCTCTTTAGGTTTTCCCAAGACATGATGGATATCGGCGATCCCGTGTCTATCTCCATCTGGCACTCCCGTCCCTCGATCTCGACTGTGGTGTAGGTCTTTTCTCCAGGCGAGGTGCAGGTCCGTGCGATGCGAATGGTGTAGGCCCCAGCGTCTTCAAATTTCGCGCCCTTCCGGTTTCCGCCATCCCTGTTGGGCCTTCGGTGTGGCGCCGTCTCGGATTGGGCCGTTTGGCCACGTGGTCTGTAGCTCTGGTGTGTTTTCGACCTACAGACTTTAGCGATGTGGCCCCTCTTCTCACAGGAACGGCAAACGGCGTCCCTGAACTTACAGTTCTGTCGTGAGTGGGACCCTCCACAGCTGGCGCATCCATCTCTGGGCTCCCTCCGGGCTGTGCGGGACTGCTCGGTGCGGTAGACCTCTTCTTCAGACTCCCCCTCGCTCGCGGTGCTTACGGCCTCTCGATGCACTGGCGCCGTCTTCTGCGTTGTTTTGGTTAGGTGGAAGCTCTTTAATCTCTCGGCGGCCTTTACTGATGACTCTTGCGCCCTGGCCTCGTCTAGCGCGATGAGTAGAGTCAGGTTTGACCTCGCAAGCAGCCTCCTCTGGAGCCGGCTATCTCTCACTCCGCAAATTAGTTGCTCTAGGAGCATCTCATCCAGGTCTCGGTACTCACATTGGGTTGCGGCCTTACACAGGGCAGCAACGTACTCGCTGATCGATTCTCCCTCCTGCTGGAGCCGTTGCCGGAATTCGTAGCGCTGCACGTACTTCGATGGCGTTGGTGCATAGTGGTCTTTCAGCAGGGTCTGTAGCGTCGACCAGGAAATGTTGTGGACCGAATTCGGCTCTGACAATGCTTCGGCTGTGTCGAAAACCCTTGGCCCGCAGTGACTCAGGAACAGGGCTTTCTTCCGAACGTCCAGTAGCCCTTGCATGTCGTTAGCCACCATGAAGCACTCGAACCGGGACATGTAGGATCCCCACTTCTCTTCCTTGGGGTCGAAAGGCGCTGGCGGGGTGTAGGCAGACATCGCTTCGGGATTCTCCTGTGTTCCGCTCGCTCGTCTGACTGGATTCGGATGCAGTATCAGGTCCCCTTCTCTGAACGTGGCTTCAGCTCCTTTGCGTGTGGCTTCAGCTCTTTTGCGTGTGGCTTCAGCTCTCCTCTGCTTCTGGCCTCAAGATCCCACCTTCGTCGCCAATGTTAAGTTGGGTGAATGAGGACGCAGCAAGCCAGAGTAGTGAGTGACAACAGCTCTTTATTATAGGGTGAGACTCCAGCGACTGACCTGGGGAGCCAGCTCCCTTTATATACCTTGCAGCTGTGGTGGTCAGCCAATCAGCTGAGGGTCAGTTAATTCGAACTTCCCGCCAAACAAACCTATTTACATAACACCTTCCAATTATAAATCTCATTCAAATCAAATCAACTGGTTGTATTAATCAACTGGTTGTATTAATCTTCAGAATTAGCCACATATGAAATTCAGGTACTATGTAGTTTACAGTGTCCCAATCTGCTTAATATGCCTTTTCAGTTCCTGAAAATCACATTTTCACTTTTTAAGATAATTAAAATATACTTCTGCAAGCCCTGTGACGATCTACTTAGCAAAGCTAATATTCCTCTCATCAAGTACTAATGATTAATTGGTGAAGCTGATGGACAAACCCATGAAACTATTTTTGTGCAAGACTTCAAAACTGTGAGGAAATATTCTGAGCTCCTGTCTAGTGACTCCTAATTTTGAGGCCTGCATGGCAGGAAATAATTGGAAAGATGGGAAGCCAGATTTGGGGAATAAAAACGTCACACAAAGTGCTAGAACCATAGAATCATAGGGCTGGAAGGGATCTTGGAGGTCTTGTCCTTTCCCCTGCCCAAGACATGAATCCTTACACCAGTCTGGACAAATGGTTACACAATCTTTTCTTGAAAAACTCCAGCAGTGGAGTATCCAAAACCCCAGGCGGCAAGCTGTTCAATAAATTAATCATTCTTACTTAGGAAATTCCTCCATATTTCCAAGTTGAATTTTCCTCTGACAAACTTTCACCCATTGCTTCTTGTCTGCCCTCAGGTGTTATGGAGGTAACAGAATAACAGTAACAGAGTTGGAAGGGACCTTGGAAGTCATCTAGTCCAACCCCCTGCTCAAACAGGAGACCTATACTAGGAATTCGAACTACCGAACTGCTGACCTTTCTAATCGACAAGCTCAGTCTTAGCCACTGAGCAATCCAAGGCTGAGTGCCAGACAATTACCTCAGGGCACAGAAAGTTATTGGAAGCAGCATTTGGACCTCAGAAACAACAAACAAGGGGAATGCTAAACTAATAGTCTAAAACAATAGCCAACTATTCCATGAAATGGTTTGATAGAAATTCAATAGGGTTCAATTGTTAGTTCATCTAAACAAACCAAGACAAATGCATTTATTTTCTATGTGCTTTCCCTACTGTATTTGGTTTCCCCTGAGGACTTCAAAATACGAAGGACATCTTTAATGTCCTTCATATTTTTTTTCTTATAAGTTGCTGTACTTCAGAGAAATGATTCATTACAATCATTTTTATTTACAGCCTCGTTACTTCTGGTATCTCGAGAAAGTTTCTTGTTCAGAAAGTGACGCATTTTCCCCCTTTCCCCCTTTTAGTCTTGTCTACTTATCTTTAAAGATCAGCAACTACTAATCATAGCAGCTACAGATTTTGTTCGCACATCATTTCCTATAAAGGCAGATGCAATATTTACACGTGAGTCACTACAAAATGAACAGCACCTGCTGCTATTTTAAATTAAATTGATATTTACAATGTGACAAAGGGCATGGTACAGTACTGATTTTAATCTTCTACAAAATTCACTCTCCCCCTCTCCTATTTTAACAATACAGAATAATATATACTTTTGTTTTAATGGTAATTCGGTAGTTGTATATGCAGCATCTTTGGCTAATAATGCATTTATTTCAGAAAAAAGGAACTCTGATACAACCTATGAAATAAGCATGCCATTTATTTATTAAGCCATTTAAAATACATTTTTCGGAATAAAATGTTTTTCAAAGGATGAATACATTATGTAACAAATAAATTTTGTTGTAAGCTGTAGCAGCATAACCATGCACAACAATATATTATTAAGGAAAGATGTAATTATTAATAAATCTAAAATCCGGACCCTACATCAAGCAGAAATATAGTTTGCTCTCTTGGTTAAAAACAAAAATAAAAATATTTTATTCTCCACTGACGAAACAGCAGGAAAGAAGAAATAAAGAAGCAAATAAAAAAGACCTTATAAGACTGGAGTTGGCTGTAGTTTGTTAAAGTGAGGACGCTTTTGAGAAATGATGTTGCGCAGAGATAGGAGAATGACTGCACAAATTCCACTCATCCCTCTATTTTTACCAATACAAATTATATGTTATCTTCTGCCCTTCATGATTACAAATCACTGTAGCTATTGTTGTCAAATATCAAGCAACTTCCTTCAGTTCTCTTTCAATGAAGCCCATTTCTAAATCCTTTTATGAGGTTTGCTCTTTTAATTGAAAAGCATTCTGTAATACCCAAGTGACAATGGCTCTTCCTGTGAATACTGATGCCTATAGTTTCTCTTGAAGCTGATAAAAGTGTTATTGTCAAGCCTTTATTTGAAAGAAGCTTGATTATTTTCTTTGCCCTTCTCTAAAAAGTGATTAAATTACTTTTTGCAGCAATAAGCCAAGGTGACGCAGTCTAGAACCCTGTGTAGAAATATAACATTGTCTGCTGAATCAAAATTAGATTTAAATATATATATATACATGGGTAAATAATTAGTCTATATGTATTTTGAAAAAGATTAAGTTTGACAATCAAGGTAGCCAAAATAATACAGGTAGTCTTCAACCTACAATCATTTAGTCAACAACTGTTTGAAGTTATGACAGCGCTAAAAAATGGGCTTACACCTGGTCTCCAAAGTTAAAGCTGTTGCATTGTCCTGTGGTCACTGTGGGCAGGGTAATCAAAATTTGGCACTTGGTAGCCCACCCTCACTTACAACTACAAGGGTACTTCAATTCCCCCTACCCATCTATCTTCCCCATCTCTGCCATGTTGGGTGCCCTGCATTCTGTCACAGACCCCTGCTGTCCCCTGCCATGTGTCTGCTGCTTGGGGAAGTTGAAGCAAAAGCAAGCACAACAAAGCAGGAGAAGCATGAGGCCCTTATCCACTGATGTTACTGTCCTGGCTTAAGGATCTCAACTAGGACTACTAGAACCGTCATCGCTACCAGTGTGGCCATGTGAAGTTTTGTCTAATGACCACATTGCTTAGCATTGGAAATTCTGTTCCCAATTGTGATTTTAAGTCAAGGATTACCAATATCAACTGATTCCATAGGATGGGAACAACAGCAATGAAAGCTCTTTTCCTAGATCCAACCAATCAGAATTTTTTAACCGACAGGGTCTGCAACATATCTTCCTTGCCTGACCAAGTGGGATGGGTTCAGGGGTGAAATCCAGCAGGTTCTGACAGGTTCTGGAGAACCGGTAGTGGAAATTTTGAGTAGTCGGAGAACCGGCAAATACCACAGAGTGGGGTGGGAATGGGGATTTTGCAGTATCCTTCCCCTGCCATGCCAACCAAGCCACACCCACAGAACTGGTAGTAAAAAAAATTTGGATTTCACCACTGGATGGGTTGATATAATGGGACAAAGATGGTTCTATAGGTAGCCGGGCCCCATCCATATAAGACACATCCAACTTCTTGAATTGGATCCGGAAGCAAACTAGCACTCAATGGAGATCACGGAGCAGAGGTGTTACATGCACTCTTCTTTGGGGACCTAAAATTACTTGCACAGCTGGACTTTGTACCAGCTGAAGCTGATACAAAGTTACTTTCTAATGGTAGCCCCATATAGAGTGTGCTGCAATAGTTCAAACAGGAGATGATGCAGGCATGAGAGACCAAGCGAAGAGGTCCCCCTATCCAGGAAAAGGCATCACTGGTACACAGTGCAAACCTGAGCAAAGGTCCTCCTAGGTTAGGAATATGAAATATAAATACATATAAATAAATAAATTTATTATTTGCAACTTGGTGTTGGTATGATAAAATACTAAATTTTGGGCTCTTTTCAGTTACAATGTGGTATTCAGCAGAACTGCTAATTATCACCTTTGCTATTTAAATTGATCCTTGAACCTTTGGTCACCCTTATAAGGCAGTCATGAGACATTAAAGGTATTATATTGGCAGGGGCGAGTAGAATTTATTTCTACAATTTTCTACAATTTATAAAATTTCTACAATTTTATAAAGGTAGTATGACATTTTGAAAAGTGATTATAAGATTAATTGGGATAAATCTTGCTTACTTCTTTTGGGTCCAAATATACCAATGTGGTTATCTAAATTATTGAATTTTGTGATTTCTACTGATAGTATTAAATATTTGGGATTTCACATATCTCAAAATATTTACCAATATGTGAAAAAAATAAATTTTTAGAAAACATTGAATTAGGATATAAACAGTTGGGTTAAAATTCTGTTAACCTGAGGTAATAGTAATGTTATTAATGTGGGGTAAAAGTAATGTTATTAAAATGAATATTGCCCCTCACTTTATTTATGTCTTTAGAGGTATTTCTATGTTAATATAAAATATTTTTTTCTTCAGATTAATTGACATAGGAAATTGAGGATAATGGATCATTTTCTTTAGCTAAATTGAGATTAGCATTTGAGGAAGGTGCATTTTATCTATCTGATTTTCAAGTATATCATTGGGATTATATTCATCAGCTATCAATATATAGAATAAAAATATAGTAGAATACTATTTTATGGCCTGTATTAGAAAGCTATTATTTCTGCTATTATACAACATATAGCAGAAAAGGTGATTTATTTCCAAGAGTGCAAATGGTGAAAAAACCTTGGATCATAGATTGGGTTTTCATGAGACATTTGGATATTTAACTCTTTGGAAACATTCTATTCTGAAAATAGGTGGCAATCATGACTTTCAGTTATTTATTATGTAATGGTTAAGGATTTCTCTCACAACTTCAAACTTCGCAGTGCACAACAGTAGCAGTATAGGTTATGATCACTTGTTCAGTGGCTGTTCAAAGTTCTGATGGAGCTGAATGAAGGGAGGATTTACAACCAATCCACAAAGTTGTGGCTAATCCAATATCTCTATGGTCATGTGATCATGATCTGGGTACTCGATTATGATATTGCAGTGAACTGTGGTTTTCAATGTTTCCTGTCAGATCCCCTGAAGCAAAATTAATGGGAAAGCCTGCAGGAAATTGGAAGTTCTTCACACTCCTGTTTTTTCTCCCACCCACACTCCATAGCATCTGACTACAGCACCCACTCCGACAGTACCCCCCTGCCCTCTCACAGTACCTCCAGTGAGAGTCTCACACAGGACTCATGCACCCTCTGGCTGCATACATGGGATTCCTATCTCTTCCTGCTTAATGAACCTGGAATTACATCAGCAACTAGGACTGCAGGATTGCAATTGTTAAGCGATGTATAATTGTATTTTTAAATGAATTTAGCTGTTGTATTACTTCATGTATTTTGAAATAAAAGAACAGTGAAATAGCATTTTCCAGATGGTTTTTGGAAATGTGTGATTTATCCATCTTGGAATATTTACATTAAATAGCAAAATATTGTTTAAATCAAAGATATATTACGTAGATATTTTAAATAACTACTAATATTCAGTCCAGAAACAGTTCATTTTTCTTTCTATTGCCATATCCATCCATCCATCCATCCCTCCATCCATCCACTCACTGTTACTATTATGATTGTAGGAAATAGTCTCACATGGAGTTACATTATTATGCATCTGTTTTCCAAAGCATGAAAAATAAAAATACAAACTCATTTTTCTAATACTGAATCAATCCAACAACAAGTTGCAACCTGTGGATCAGAGATATTATAGTGAGATATGCCTCCCTTGAGAATGTCTTTTTAAAGCTTATTGCCATGACACTGCAACAGGCCCTAACTGGCAGAGTCTTAATTGGGGCTTTGGAATGCTTTCTTATAATATATACTTATTTTCAGGCAAATATCATATGCAATATTCATTTTAGCAATGTAGGATTGTTCATATCAGTCTCAATTCTTCTCTGTCAGCTCATGTTAGTTAGTTGAACCTCTTGGTAATTCATATACCACATACAAACTACATAAGAATTTCAATTAATCCTGCTACAGTCCTCTGTATGGTTTATATGAAAGTAAAGTAGATGACGTCTATTAAGTTCTATTTCAGCATAGCCTGGAATTACTTGAATTGCATTTCCAGTTTTAACATGCAACAACATCAGCAAGAAGATAATTTCAAGAGCAAAAGTCTGTAAAACTGAGCAATCTTGCACAGCTGAGAATATCTTTGCTCAAAGATATTGAGAGACTTCTGCAAGGATCATCTGGGAATTCTCACTTTGCTCCATTAGGAATTGCTCTTTTCTCCATGCTATCTCCAAGAGATTTCCTACTACTGAAAGACCATAATAATTTAATGGAACTTTTTTCAGGTCTATTCTTTAATATCTATAAATAACATGTTTTCAACCTTGTTTATTGCATGGTTAGGTGACCATGAATAAGCAAGTGGAAAACTGTTGTTTAGGAAAACTCTCAATCTCCACATCACAACTCTCACGTAGGAACCGAAAAAGAAATGAATAAATAGTGACAGTGTCAATTTATAAATAGTGACAGACAGTGTCAATGGGAGGGATAAAAAAGATGGGGCCCACAATCACATGATCACAACCCCACATTATAAACATAAAGTGGAGCAAAGCTTTGATTATGCTATCATGGCTACCATCTTGAAACCCTCTTTTTTAGATGCCCTTGCTAAAAGAAAGGCTACCTGAGTATCTCTGAGAATCTGGGATAGCATACAGGATATCTCATGCTGACATTTGATATTGACATTTTGTTTTTGTTTTAAAGTAGTTCAAATAAAGTAAGCTTCTAAGTCTCAAAGTGCTCTGAGATTTACTGAGTCCCAGTTTGCTGTAAAAGCTCAAACACTTTTTTTTTTAATTTGATTTATATGCCGCCCTTCTCCGGAGACTCAGGGCGGCTTACAATGCGTTAAGCAATAGCCTTCATTCTTTTGTATATTTTATACAAAGTCAGCTTATTGCCCCCACAAACTGGATCCTCATTTCATCTACCTTAGAAAGGATGGAAGGCTGAGTCAACCTTGAGCCTTGGAGAGATTCGAACCAGCAGAAATTGCAGGCAGCTGTGTTAATGACAGAGTGCACCAAACCACTGTACTATCAAGGCTTTTGCTCCTAGATTAGATATTCTGTTTTATACATGCTTATTTTCTGTGTTCTCAACAACCCATTTTTCTATGGAATATCTTATTTTTGCTCACCCAAGTTTTTTTTTTCTGATTGTTGACTGGATCTAAGCAATTTCATGCTCCATAAGGTTCTGAGCAGCACAAGCTGCATACAGGCACACAAGGCTGTGTATGAGGCACAGCACTCTAACCCATGACTAACTAAATAATGGCTTAATTAATGAATGCAGTTGTCTGTGCTGATGTAGTATACTGAACTATAGGTTAACCATACTACCTGAGTTTGCATAATACACCAGCTAGAGTGTTGTGTAAACCCAGACAATGTTTTTATGTTAAGTCATTTTTTCTAAAGAAGCTATCCTGCCTGGCTCTGAAACTTCTGAGTAGGAGAAGCCAGGGCAAAACTGGTCCCATTTCCAAGATACAAAGAAACCAACCACTTTCTTGCTTGGTTGCTAAAAAAAGAAGCTATAATACTTCTCCTATGCCACTCCTACCATTTTTATTATTTTTTGTCATGAGAATACCTGTATGATTGAAAATACTCAACTCCCTCCCCATAAAGTCCTTCTATTTTATTTCCATCTGTCTCATGGCTGTAGAGGATCAAAACTACAGAACTGGAAGGCTGATATACTGCATTTTCTGTGGAGACAAGCTTCTCCACAGCTTTTTCTCAATTATGGACAGAAAAGACAGATAATGCTCCCTTAAATAATTAGCATAACACTGGGCTGAGGAGGGGTTTCTTTAACGCAAAGCAAGACACTTTCTAAGGCTAAATGTAAAGTGTTTGGATTAATTGGTTGGGTTGATTCAAAAGCCAGTTAAACATGGTGTACAAAGAGGTCAATGCCTATGCTAGAATAGACAATCTAGCATTCTCCAACTTCCAGCAACCTCAGTGAGCACGATCAGGCTAGAGCTACCAAATTTGAGCTGCAAAAATCCAGAGGTCCATTAGATTAGAATACAATTAGCTGTTATTTAGAGCCTGTCCAGCTTTTTGTAGCCAATCAATGAAGATTTTGGGAGAGATAGCCATTTTGTTGTTGAAATGCTTTCATGCCCAGTCCTACAAATATTGCACAATAACTTAGATGCTCCTCTCAAAAACTAAACTGCACAAGAGCTAATGTGAGATTGCCAAAACCCCAAGTGATTTCAGAAATGACTACCAACATTTTCTAAGATTTCATTGAGATGTTGAAAGCTTTGAACATTCTTGACTAAGATCTTCCAAGTTTTCAGCAATTAAAAACAAACAAACCTATGATTTGGTAGAAGTCCTGAAGACTACATGCACTATCTTGCTGATTTTTAAAGCAAGAGATGGATGGTGAATACTGGATTCCAGATACATGGTAGAATGTTCTAGACAGAATATGTTGAAGGCGTTGACCAAGGTCCCATGAAAAACAAAATAAGTATTTAGAAAGTATAAAATAAAATGAACAAATAAAACAGAAATAGCAATATGGTTGATATGGTTGATATGGTGAATTTTTGAAACAATAAAATAAAACAAGCATGTTGAAAGTATTGAGTTATACTAATCGGCTAACAGCAGCTGTATATAGAATAGATCACAATGCCTAAAGTTTACAGGGCAATTATAAAATTTAAGCCATGTATCTTTATAAAATGGACCAGATAATGGGACATGAGCCTCGGTGGTGCAGTGGACTAAATGCTGTTAAGTGCTAGCACTTAGCTGCCAACTGCCTGCAATTAGTTCGAGTTCAAATCTTATCAGGCTCAAGGTTGACTCAGCCTTCCATCCTTTCGAGTAGGTAAATTGAGGATCCAGATTGTGGGGGCAATAAGCCAGTTTTGTATAGGTTATAGAACAACACCTCTTAGGGGGGCCCGAAAGCCCTAATAAGCAGGTATATACATAAAAGTATGCAGGCTATTGCTATAATGCATTGTAAGCCGCCCTGAGTCTACAGAGAAGGGCGGCATATAAATTGGACTAATAAATAAATAAATATTTTAGGACTGTAATTTCAGATTTTAATCACAGTGTATCTGAAAGGTGTCAGGTTGGAAAAGGTTGTTCTATGAAAAACAGCTATGAGTAATTTCAGATTAAAATGTTGCATTTAAAAATGTTTTGTAATTATTACAATTCTTTGACAAAGAATTTTCCCTGAAGTATTTTTTGTATAAATCTCTTGGTTTGTAGCTTTTATTTTTATTTTCCTAAGCACTTTTCTTTTATATTAATTTCAAATATAATCAAAGCATGCTTATAGTTTTATTTCCATATGAAAAGGATTTGAGAAACAAAACAAATACAGCTCACCATATTTTATGGCACACAGCTGTCACTTTTATATCCGCATTCTAGATGAAGCCACTTTCATCCATCTTTCTGTAGCACCATTATAGCTTATCACAGTATCAGCAATCAATTTTATTTCTGCTGCAATGCTTATTTTTCTGTGGGGAATAACTCCAATGTTAGCCATTAGGAAAATAGATAAAAAATTTAAATACATTAGCATCTCATTAGCCAATAGTTTAGAAGAAGCTTTCTTATGACCTGATCCTATGAGAAACAATTTTTACATTGGAGCTCTTACACCTCACTCCCTATTTCCTCGTGGCTGAATCCATGCAGCTTTGTTAGTAATAAAGTTGATTACTATTGCTTTTCTTTCAGAATATTTATTCAATTTCCTAATCCTACCAACAGCTCTAGAATTTCTAACTTGTCTCCCAACCAATGACTAACCAGACTGACTGACCCTTTTTAACATGCAGGGTCAACTAGGTCTGAGGTCTCCAACCTTGGCAACTTTAAGCCTGGAGGACTTCAACTCCCAGAATTCCCCAGCCAGCTTTGCCAAGGTTGGAGACCCCTGAACTAGGTAGTTCTACGCTACCTCCTCACACAAAACGTAATTGCTACTCAGTAAGTACATAACAAACAACATAGTGCAATAGGTTAAAAATGTGAACAAGAATATCATACCTCATACGACATAATAAATATAATTTAGATGATTAGGCTCCAATCCCTGACATCCTCGGTTTTCTGTGAATATGCACAAACTGAAGCCACAAATAGAAAAACACTGTCAGAAAAGCTAACATTTAGAAAGGAGATGAAATGATGAAATATTCTAAGAAAATGTACATATGCAAAACAAAGAGAAAAGAATCACTATATCAGCTGCTCAAAATGCAAAATGCTTACAGCCAACAACAACAAAAAAGATTGAGCAACTTGATCAATATTTTGATTCAATCTTTTCCCATAAGAATTATATTAGGAAATTTAAAAAGCAAACTGAAATTTGAGATTAGCTGCAAAAGTTGATGGAGATGGCAGAGATGGCTAAATTGACTGCTTCAATTAAAGAAACAAACACAATTACTTTGTTTCTACTTGGAAATCACTTCTGGACTTTGTGCTTGAGGTGGAAAAAAATGAAACCTTGATTTTTGGATTTACCTATTAGATAGATTTGCTGTTATAGAAATTGCTAGTTTATACAATTATGTAAAAATAAAAAGTTGAGGTTTAATGTTATTATACTGTATTATTCTATTGCACCAAAGGGAGTTGAAAGTCAACACTTTTTCTTTCTTTTCCCCTTTTTCCTACACTTTTTCCTTTCCTTTTCCCTTACCTTTTCCTTCCCCTATCTTTCCTACGATTTTCTTTTACATTTTTGTATTTTATATTATAAATTAATAAAAAAAAGAGATTGGTAAAATGTGGTTTGGAAAACATGTTTTTTTTAGTTTTAATCTTCAGAACCAGAACTAAATATTAATATCGAAGAAGATTCTAGAATAGATCACTAAAAGATCAAGATATAAGCACCTAAAAACAACTTGATCACCAAAAAGCACTGAATAGTCAAGAACAAGTAATCTTTAGTAAAACATTTGAGGAAGTACAATATGCTATGACACTCTTTATTAGTGACTTAACTGTGGCTGAATCACAGAATGTAAAGGATGGAAAGGACCTGGAGATCATTAATTCAATTTCCTACACACTGCAGGTGACCACTACTACAGCACCTTTGATACATGGCTATCAAGTCTCTATTTAAACATTTTTGACAAACACCTCCACCTCCCAGGTTTGTCTGTTCCATTAGTAAACAACGGTTACCATTACATTTTTCCCTATTCCCCACTTCCTTGTAACTTAAATTAATTTCACCTTATTCTGTCTTCTGGAACAATTCTGAAAAAAATATATCCTGTCTTCTAAAAGATAGCTCTTAAAACATTTTAAGATAGTTATTTTGTCTTCCTGGAGTCTTCTCTTGTCCATGCAAAACACACAGGAGCCAATTTGGTCCAGTGGTTAAGGCACCAGGCTAGAATCTGGAAGACTGTGAGTTCTGTCCCACCTTAGACATGAAAGCCAGCTAGGTGACTTTGGGCCTGTCATTCTCTCTCTCTCTCTCCAATCCAACTCACTTCACTTCACTGGGTTGTTGCCAAGGGAAAAATAGGAGAAGGAAGAAGGAAAGATTACATATGTTTGCCAGCTTGAGTTATTTATAAAAATAATAAAGGTAGGATAAAAACATCTAAATAAAAAAATACGTAAAGGTTCAAACTGTTCTTCGTACGTTTTCCTGCTAGTGCTCTTATCACCTTGATTGATCTCTGGATATCCTGCTATTTATCAACATCCTTTCTAAAATATGGAAAGACACAGCTGGACACAGTATTCGATGCATCTGCAGAACTGAGATCAATAATGTCTCTTGATTTTGTCATTATACTTCTATTGATATGGCCTAGGATTTTATTGACTTTTTTTGAAGCTGTAGCATAGTAGTATTCAGATTGTGTTTTACCAAGATATCTAGAACATCTTCATGCATATTGGGGCCTAGTATGTTATCTCCATTATGCCTTTGATGTTTCCCCTCAGATCTAGGACTTTGGATTTGTTCTTGAGATTTATATTTTACCCAATGCTCCAACTTATAAAGATTTTCCTTTTAAGCACAGTTCTCATATAGAGAAAGAACTGAAGAAAGTCTCAATATCCTATTAGAATTGGCCCTTTCCTATTGTATTTCTACAGTTCTGACATAGTGAGAGAGAAAAAGCTCTGTATAGAAATATATTGTACATGAAACCAACTATACACATCAATATAGAAAACACCTAAAGGATATAATACATAGAAGTACAGGAAAAAAAGTTGACTCATTCTTCATCTTAGAATCCCAAGTGGCTGTGCCTTCTCTCAAAACAGGAAAAAGGAGGTGGGAGAGTTTTCTATCTGTAGTTGTAAATAACTTGCTAAGGATTGGGAAATTGAATCTACTGTAAATGCTGAATAAAGGCTTGCTTTTTGTTGGGCCATATGAATAATGTTGGTGTACTGCACTGAACTTCTATCAAATACTAAGAATCCACGGAAAACCCCTGCCCCAGTCACTATCAATTATGCATGCCCTCTTGAATGACCTCCTACAAGATGGAGAAATGATCAACAAAAGGATCTTGGCCTAAAGTGGAACATCATAACAAAAGACCAAATGAAATATTAACTACATGATGAACTCATTATTTTGGGTATCAACATTATCTGGATGAACATGACTATAGAATGATAAAGTGATTACTGTTATTATACCTAGTTTACTGGCAAGCAAGTGCCCAGCTTGTACAATATTCTTCCTCTCTTATATACAGCTAGGGAAGGAAACAATGTCTGGTCATTTCTTTTTCCTGGAAATAATTGGTGGGAGCAATAAACTACTGAGAAACCACAGCGAGGCAAGAAGGAGTGCAGATATGTAAATGAGAGCTGAGGGTGGAAACACCTTCACCTTTCACCCTAGCAGGCCCATCTCACATGTATTTAGATGTTACAACAAACACTTGATTATCTGCTGTTTTCAACAGGGCGGTTATTACCCACATCTTCTAGGTAAAGCACAGTGGAGCTTTATATTTGTATTGCACTTTGTCCTAGGAAAGAAACAATTCAGTTGTTCCTTGCTCAGTTCAGGTGACAATGGGAAACAGCAAACAACAATTCATAGATATCAGCACCTGGCCAACTATGGACCTCAGAAACTCAGCAAGGTTGGGTTGGTTAATAATTATACATGGGAATATGAAGGCTGTTAGCTAGAGTGCTGTTCAAACATCTGTATGAATGAGTCCATGAATTCATCAGGTGTTGAATTCTTCTTTCTTACTTTGTATTTCTTTCCAAACAAGCAATTTTAAAATATTATTATCTCTCTCCTTCTAAAGTAAACTGATTTCTTCCCTGATTTACCTGTATGTGAATACAGATAGTCCTCAACTTATAACAATTTGTTTAGTGACCATTCAAAGTTACAACGGCATTGAAAAAAGTGACATGATTTTTTTTTACCGGTTTTTTTTTTTACCATTGCAGCTTCCCCATGGTCATGTGATCAAAACTGGACACTTGGCAACTGACTCATATTTATGAATGAATGAATTTATTTATTGATTGATTAGCCCTTGGGCCATATCAAAGTGCAGAAACAAATCATTACAAAAGTTTGGTAAAACAATTTAAATGAAATTGGAATAACGCATGATTAAAAATGCAATTAGAATAAAATACGATCTAAAATGAAATCGGAATAAAATACAATCATTTGAGATACAATTTAAATATGATTAAATTATATTATAATGTCACCCCTGCATCTACCCAATCAGTCTTAAAACTACTATTAAAATTACATAATTAGATCACATGGTCTTTCCTACAATCTACCACATTCTGCTGCACCAACTTTGTCCTTTTTTCCATCAACTTTACTGCAAATTTGGCAATCCATTTCACCAACTGCAAGTTAGAACCTAACAGACAATGTTGCAAGAAGCGCTCTTTAGACTTAGGGGTGCTGGTATAAAAGATCCTGCCCAGTTGATGTTCCCTCAAATCTGAGTATAGGGGGCAATCAAAAATTACATGGGACGTTGTTTCAACTTCCCCCGTCCCACATAAACAGACTCTTTCTCTTACAGGAATACCCTTATACCTATCCCAAAGCATGTTTGTTTGAAGTTGGTCTAATCTCAATTTGGTAAAAAATCTCCTTATGACGGGAAATAAAGGCACAGTTAAATATTTTTCTATTTTAAAAATTTTTTTATTGGCTGATAACCAGGGGCAAACTTTTACTGCTGTCACCTGTGCAATATCCGATTGGGCACTAATGTCCTTAAATCTCTGTGCAATCCAATTTCGGATCTGCCTATGATCGTACTGCTGCCAATTTAAAGGAATACCAGAGCTAGATACCTGCTTCAGAACTCTTGATAAACAGTTATTTTTATTACTTGAGGTAATCTTCTCCATTAGCGCTAATTTTGGTAACCTCCCTTCCTCCAACTCGATTATTCTTAACCAATAATAAACAGTCTTCAACAAGGCCCTAGTGCCAATCGCATGGACTCCCGTTTCTGCCCTTACTACACATGCTGGGGTTCCAGGGGACACTGCCAAAATTCTCCTCAGGAACTTATTTTGAGGAGTTTCCAGCCCAGGCAACTTAACCAACCCCCATATTTCCGCCCCATAGGTAAGTACTGGTTCAATTTTCGCCTGGAAGACCTTTAGCACTAGGATTAATGAAGATGGAGTTTTCTCTAAAATAAATTTGTTTAATTGAGCCATCCGAGCCATGGCCTTCCGAGCTCCGGCTTTTACCTGCTTATTCCATTTGCCATTTGTCTGAAATACTAGCCCTAAATAGGTAAGTGACTGAACTTGTTCTATTCTTCTGTCATTTAAAACACATCTCCTCATATTTTGTTGCCTGCTAAATATCATTACCTTTGATTTCTCTATGTTAATTGTCAAGCGATTTTTTATACAATATGCTGCCAACCTCCCGAGTGACCTTCGTAGCCCCACTTGTGAGGCCGACAGCAAAATTATATCATCGGCATATAACAAGCAATTGACCTGTCTTGTTCCTATACTAGGCCCATGGAGTGATGTATCTTCCAAACATTTTGGAAGGTCATTTAAATATAAGTTGAAAAGTGTTGGGGCTAAGATGCAACCTTGTCTGACACCCTTCTTTACTGGGATTGCATTTGTTACCGATCCTGTCCTATTCACTCGAACTCTTACTTGGGTTTCCGTGTATAACAATCTAATTAGATATAACAATTTCTTTTCAATTCCCATGGCCTCCCATGGCCTTTTATCCCATAAAATTTGTCTATCAGTTGTGTCAAAGGCTGCCTTCAAGTCTATGAATGCCACATACAGTGGTTTTTTCCAAAACTTAAACTTTGTTATTAGATGGTCCAGCACAAAACAATTATCCATAGTAGATCTTCCGCTCCTGAAACATGACTGTTCTTCAGCTAGAATGTTATTTCTAATTATCCAGTCCTCTAATTTATGAAGCAAATGCTTAGCATAAATTTTTGCTGAAATATCGATTAGACTAATTAATCGGAAATTATCTGGGTTATCTCTAGAGCCTTTTTTATGTAAGGGGATAATTATTGATGAACGCCAACTGGCAGGAATTTGCCCTGTTCTATTGATAAAAGTAAAGAGACCCGCCAGAACAGGCGCCCACCAGGCTATGTTATCTTTAAATAACGATGCCGGGAGCGCATCCTGTCCTGGAGCTTTGTTTGTCTTCAGGGAGGAGATTAAACTCCTCACCTCCGTGATTGACACTTCTTCCCACTGGGGTAAGGCTTCATATTCCTGTATCAAGCTCGGAGAGGTTATAGCCTCATCAGAGCTTCCCGCTTCTGCTGGAGTGGCCAAATGCTTCTCCCAACTTTCTGCACTAATGTTTGGGTCACTTATTGGTTTTCTATCTCTAATAATTTTTGAGACCTCCAACCAGAATAGTGTGGGTGAGGCCAGCTTTGCTGCCTGTTCTAGGCCAGCCCATAAGTTGACAATATAGGAGGCCTTTTTTCTCTTCAATAGCTGCTTATATTTCTGCCTTATGGTAATATACTCCTTCTGTAATTCCATAATTTGGGCTGATTAAGTATCTCCTAAGTGATTTCCTAAACTGTTTTTTCTTTTCCTTACAGTCATTATCAAACCATGTTGAGTAACTAGAATCAGACTGGCCCATTGGCTTGGTAGTCATGGAAAAATGCTTCAATTTATGGCATATTTCCGCAAAATATACTATAAGCTCTTGTTCACCCGTACTGTTTGAGCATATATGCGCTAAGGCTTCCATACATGGTGAATTCATGAATTCAGTCACTGCTTTGCTATCAACTCTTTTCCATGTTAGTCTTCTCTCATGGGCTATTTCTAAGTTGAAGCCTATTTGTTGAATTGTTTGATTCCTTTTCCTTAAATCGGAAGGGATTGCCAGGGACGTCTCAATCGGAAGATGATCACTTTCTGGCCTTGGTAATGTCAAGACCGAAGTTGCCCCTGATACTAAGCTGTGAGAAACACAAAAATAATCAATAGAACTACATGCCTTAGGGCCAAAAAAAGTTATGGGATACCTTCTAACCTCCGAATACTGGCCTACAATTTGAAGGTTACAGTTGTATACCATTGTTATAAATTTCCCCCCTTCTTTGTTCTTTTTTCTATCTTGGGAGACCCATGATTGTTGGTTATGTAAATATCAATCTGGAATTGTACCATTTTCAATAATTTCCATTTCCAACGATGGACCTACACGTGCGTTAAAAGTCTCCTGCCAAAATTAGAGGTGTTTTTATAAATTTTTTACATATATCTAATATTTTTACCTCTAGAGCCTCCCACAAATCGCCCATTGCTGGATTAACATACACATTTACAAATACCATTGACTTCCCTTCAGATGCAAAATGGATTGCTTGAAAAAATAAAGGGCCGGAATCCGAGCATATCTCATTTCCCTTCCATCCTAGTTCGGTTTTTACCAAGATGCCCAATCCTCCTGAGGCTCTTCCCTTTTTAGCTACTCTCTTTGCTGGCAGTTGCCAAATATTAAACCCGGGGAGCTCAATGGGAGTCTCATCGCTGCTAACCCAAGTCTCCTGCAAGGCAATTACATGGTACCTGTTTAAAAATTTAATACAGTCGTCTGTGCACCAACTTCCTCTCCATCCTGCCACATTCCAAGGAAGTGTACTCTTGAAGGAAGTGATTGCTCGCTATTTCCTAGTTAGGCTTCTTGAATAATTTCTCCTACCCGTCCTCCCTCATTTACACTCACACACCCATTTAATCGCCTGAGCTCCATAGAAGTCTGTTTGGGCGTCATTGCACTGCCTGTTACTTTAGGGCTTGCAGGTCCATGGGCTCTATTAATCTCTGCCTCCACGATAAATGATTTTACATGAGGCACCGTGTTTATGTTGTTTCTTGGTATCATCTTTGCCACTAAGGGGGACTGGGGGATTCCTTCCTGTGTGCCTTCCATCTCCGATGTTTGTCCCACAACACTTTGCATTATCAAATCTGCTGTCTCTGGCACTTTGTGCTGTATAGATGTGGGCATCAGGCTTCCTGGTTTATAGGCTGCTGACTCTCCGGAATTGCATCATACCTTGAAGTGGGTAGAACAATCAACACCAAAGGAGCGGCAGAGGAAATGGTTTGCTTCAGCAGCTTCCTCGTCTCTTTAAGTTTTTTAAGTACTTCTTGCTGCTCCGTTAGTGAAAGTGAGGAAAAAGTTTCCAAACAGGCAGAATCAAATGTCTCATCTTGCACCAAGCCAATTGAAGGAAGTTTCACATCAGCTGGATCCAAAACCCTAACCGACATTTCCTCTGTAACACTAAATCTCTTCCCTGCCTCGGCCAGCATGCTTTCCCTATTCAGTCCACTTTCCCAATCAGCTGCCCCATGCACTGCCACGCTCTCCCTAGGGGCTCTCTGGATCAGCAGGCTGACCTCACCACTAGAAAAAACTCGGATAGGTAAAATTTGATAAAAAGCCAAGAATCCTCTCATTCGCATAAGCAGGCTTGGAAAGAGCTGTTATTTGAACTTAAAAAGAATTCTGAAATAATTATCACATTGTGGAAGATATTCATATGCTGCCAAATCTATTTCCCCCTTGTCACTCCGAGTTAGCTGAGACAAAGAGGTCACTATCCGTCTTTTTGAAGACCATCTACCCGCATTTATCTCAGAATTATATATATTCAATACAATCTGCTCCTTCAACAATCACCTGTTTCCCCCCCACACTCCTGTACCCTGGGATTTCAGGCCCAACCAGCTCAACATCTCTTTTTTTTCCTCCACGCTTACAATCAATATGCTGTCCGCTTGCTCTTTCCCTCGGTTGCACCATTAATGGTATCTGGCCAGGTCGTTCTGTCTGGCAGCCAGTTGAACATACCTGCGGCTTTTTCATCTGTGCGGCAGCAATAAAATTAATCACAGAGTCCAACTTTAAATGCACCTCTGCAAACTGGTCAAAAATGGCCAAGACTGTCTGAGAAGTGAGCATACTGTGCTGGCTAATAAAATCCCTTGTACTATCACTTAGCTGGTTTTCAAGTCCTAAAGCTAATTCACTGTGGTTGTAAAACTCCGACTCTAGGCCCTTATCCCGGCCTGGAGCTGATTCACTTAAAGTTGCTGAGTCATTTGTCATCTGATTACGCGGAGGGGTTCGCAAGCCTCTTAACTGGCTTCTTGACTGGCTCTCCTCAGCCTGCAGTTCCCATTCCAGGGGAGAATCCCCAAACAATGCCAAAGCTTCACAGCTATCCGGCAGGGAAAGGGAGGAGGATGCACGATCCACTGTTGATTGTATAGGCTGACAAAATCCGTCAATTTTCTGTTGTTTTTGTGGATTGGTTCCACCTTCCTTACTGTTTGGTGAGCACTGTGCCGTCTTTCTTTTCTTCCCCTTGGGAGAGGCCATCTGAATTCCAGTTATACACAGCTGCAAAGGTTCTTCCCTGGGGCAAATTAGTCGCTGCATGAAGAAGCCACAGTCAGGATCTTAGGTTGTCTGTGCGTTGGATAGCTGCCATGGATAGCTGGTTTGCTTAGTAGGGAAGACTTTCCTCTCATTCACTCAATGCTTTACTAGCTGTAGTAAAAAGCTGAGGTAAAAGCTGGAGTAAAAAATGAACCTTTCAAATAGTAAAATTGAGACTTTTTAAATTTAAAAGTTAAAAGTTAAAAATTGATTTAAAATAGAGTGTTTTTTAATTAAAAAATAAAAATGGAGAGTAAAAAGTAAAAAGGAGAACAAAGTTAAAAGTTAAAAATTGATTTAAAAGTTGAAAGAGGTTTTTTTTAAAAAAAGGATAAAAATAGAGAGTAAAAAGGAGAGCAGACTCAAAGCTGCTACTCACTCACTCACTCTCTCCGACCCATATTTATGATCGTTGCAGTATCTCAGGGTCATGTGATCACCTTTTGCGACCTTCTGACAAGCAAAGCAGGGGTGGGTTCTACTTACCTTTACTACCGGTTTGTAGCGGGGCCACGCGCGCTCTTCTGCACATGCGCAGAAGCGTTTTGAAGATGTCAGCAGTGGTGGGTTCCTCCCAGTTCGGCCTGGTCCAGCTGAGCCGGTAGCAGTGACGATATGACATCACCAAACTGGTTCTCTTTGTTCGGGAGCTGGGCCCTCCCACCTCCCCCCCCCGTATTATTCTTATCTTTTATTTGGCCTTGCCCCCAATCTATTCACTGCCTCCCAAGTCCCAGCTGATCGGCTAGAAGGAAAAAACTGTTTTAACTCTTGCCGCAGGGCTTCAAAGAGCTGCCCTACAGCTGATTAGTGTTAGGTTAGGTTAGGTTAGGTTAGGTTAGGTTAGGTTTATTAAATTTGTATGCCGCCCTTCTCCCGAAGGACTCAGGGTGGTGAACAGCCAAAATTAAAATACATACAGTATAAAAATTAAAATAAATTAAAACAGAATTAAATTAGTTTGGCTTCCCCAAATTTTAAAACCCCTTACCCATAAAATAGCCCATTAAAATTTTAAGCCAGCCCGGCTTGCTGAAATAAGAAGGTCTTCAATGCTCGGCGGAAAGTACGGAGGTCCGGGATCAGTCGTATTCCTGGGGGTAGCTCGTTCCAGAGGGCGGGTGCCCCAACAGAGAAAGCTCTCCCCCTGGGGGTCGTCAGTCGACATTGCTTGACTGACGGCACCCTGAGGAGACCCTCTCTGTGGGAGTGGATTGGCCGGTGGGAGGTTATCGGAGGCAGAAGGTCATCTCGTAAATACCCGGGCCCTAAGCCATGGAGCGCTTTAAAGATGAGAACCAATACCTTGAAGCACACCCGAAAGACCACCGGGAGCCAGTGCAGCTCGCGCAGGAGAGGTGTTACATGGGAGCGCCATGTCGCCCCCATAATTACCCACGCGGCCGGATTCTGGACCAGCTGGAGCCTCCGGGTTCTCCTCAAGAGGAGCCCCATGTAGAGAGCCATGTTAAAAGGCAGTGTGGTTGTAGATCAGTGCGCTCGAAAAACAAATGGGTAGACCGGTGCCTCCAAAAACAAATTGGTAGACCGGTACAGCTCTGCAAGCAGTTAAAAGCCTGGTAGACCAGTACTTCTGCTAAATCCTAAAGAATTGTCACATGACCATCAAACCACGCCTACAAAATAAGCCACGCCCACAAAACCGGTAGTAAAAAAATTTAGAACCCACCCCTGGATGTCGGGGTTGGTGGGTGGAGTTTTACTACCGGTTCTATAGAACTGGTGTGAACCGGGGACAACCCACCACTGAAGCAAAGACAACAGGGAAGCCAGATTACTTCATACCCATGTTGCTAACTTAACAACTGCAGTGATTCGCTTAACAGCTGTGGCAAGAAAGGTCATAAAATGGGGCAAAAATTCACATAACAACTGTCTCAGTTAAGCAACAGCAATTTTGAGCTCAATTGTGGTCATTAAGTCAAGGACTATCTGCATGTGTGGTACATATAGATGTGCATGATTTCACTTCACCAGCCAAAATAATTTTGGTAGAGTCCAACATGGCTCACCAAACCGAAAAGAATGCCTTTCATCTTGCCATAAACTAGATTAGTGAAAAGGAAAGGTTACCTTTTTGTAATAATCCAAATTCCATTTGACTTAAATACCTGACATTTCCCAGTAATGACACTGTTTCGCTCTCACCAAATTTGTATGACGCATCCCAAACTGCCCCCTCATATGCAAATTGTATCTGCATTTCTTAAACTAATGTTGCACATTTGCACTTGTCACATGTTAAAAGTAAACTGTATACACAACTACAAAGGCATAATTAATCCTTTTCATAAAACATGACTTTTATACAGTTAATCTAATTGTCTCTGTGCCTTGTCATTTCCATTAATAAACACTGCTAAAAATATTTTTCCAGTTATTTCCACTAACAATTGAAAGAACACTTTAGTACTGCAAATACCATTTTACTTTTTGGAAAAATAAACTTTCTGAAGTATCCCTAATCATATATTATACATTTATCTACCTCAGTTTTGGCAGAGAATTTCCCTTGGCAGCAGGGGTGAAATCCAGCAGGTTCTGACAGGTTCTGGAGAACCGGTAGTGGAAATTTGAGCAGTTCAGAGAACCGGTAGTGGAAATTTTGAGTAGTTCGGAGAACTGGCAAATACCACCTCTGGCTAGCCCCAGAGTGGGGTGGGAATGGATATTTTGCAGTATCCTTCTCCTGCCATGCCCACCAAGCCACACCACACCCACCAAGCCACGCCCACAGAACCGGTAGTAAAAAAATTTGGATTTCACCACTGCTTGGCAGGCTATTCTTATATTGATATAGTGTGTTTAGCACATGGCCAGGAGAAGATCTGTGTCAGGCTTGATTTAGACTTGGCGTCAACTGTGCGTAGGCGTTGACACAAACCTACACTGCAAAAGGATTGATGGGTAAGCATAGGTTATAGATGATTGCAGACAGGCCAATGTGCACACCTTCCAAATCTCAACTACATGTTGTGTGGAGATGTGCATCCTGCTTGCTGATTAGTTGATCCGAATTCCTGTTAGGAGACAGGCAGAAGACAATGTTAACATTTGCAGAAGTATAAATCCAACAACTATGAAATCGTCTCCAAATGGCAGACATATATGTTCTCTGATGTGCAGTAACACAGAAGTCTAGATCAAACTTTAAACAACATTGCAGTATACTCTGTTCTATTCACTCTGCTGAATGAGCCAGAGGAAGACAAAGGAATGGAGTTTAACTATTTTGTCATCCAAGATTTTTTCCCTCCTTCTGTATACGCCTAGACAGGACATCCCAAGTGTAAGGGACAAGAAGATTTCCAAAATATGGTAGTATTTCAAAATTCCAGTTTTGTTTTGTTTTTTAATTTGATTTATATGCCGCCCTTCTCCGGAGACTCAGGGCGGCTTACAATGTGTTAAGCAATAGCCTTCATACTTTTGTATATTTATACAAAGTCAGCTTATTGACCCCACAAACTGGGTCCTCATTTAACCTACCTTAGAAAGGATGGAAGGCTGAGTCAACCTTGAGCCTGGTAAGATTCGAACCTGCAATAATTGCAGGCAGCTGTGTTAATAACAGGGTGCATTAAACCACTGTACTACCAAGGCTCCTTTGATATACATTCTCAAAGTGATGGTTTTAATCAAAGTGAGCACTCTTCCTTAATGGTTTTTTTTTTCCTTTTTAGATCAAGTAGGGATGAAGTGAATTCTACTTTGAGATAATGGTCCTGAATGTAAGCATTTAGGTCTTTGTAAGTACACTCCATCACCTTGCATGGTGTCCAGAAATACACCTACACATAAATGTGTTATTCTGCAGAAGTGGCTGCTGTTTGATGCCACTTCCAGCTTGTCTTCAAGGGCAACCCTACTTAAAGCAAATCTAACTAATGAGCCACTGTTTTCAGCACCTCCTAGTTTGGCTACCAAAGCTGGCCACCAGCTGTTCCCATAAGAGTTGTGACTCCAAGAAAACCCAGAAATTGCATTACAGTTCCTTCAGAAGAAGCATAGCCTCATTTAAAATAATAGAACCACAGAGTTTCTGTAGTCATAAATCTATCTTGTTATGTTTCGGTCTCAGATTGTTTTACTCCATGCGGTAAAGCCTGAACATGTATGATTCTGGTCATCTTCATTCCTTGTCTTTTGCCATGTCATTCTAGGCATTTACTTTGGCACTTCATCTTCTGGAATTTCTTGATTTGCCAAGGGGAGGCTGCCCTGGAGCAACCCTATCAAGAAAGCCCTATCTGTGTGTTCTGAAAATGAAGCAAGCGCCTTTCAGAACTGCCCAGCTAAAGCAGCTAAACAGAGTTTTCAATTTAATTCACTTGTTTTAGAAATCATTTTATGTCTCTGATTTTCTATAAATGAGATTTCCTAAGCCCAGAGAAAACAAAAATGATAAAGTTCCATATTTTGGGTTTCTGTTGTTACCTACAAGTGCTTTAATGGTTCATGGTTTGACAACTTTGGAAAACTTTGGAAAAGATAGACACTCATTTGGTAGCTCTCCTAGATTAGAGCAGGAAGACATGCAGTACAGGTAACCCTCGAGTTACGATCACAATTGAGCCCAAAATTATGCTGCTAAATGAGACATTTCTTAAGTGAGTTTTGTCCATTTTACGACTGTTCTTGCCACAGTTGTTAAGTGAATCATTGCAGTTGTTAAATCAGTACCGTTTCCTCTGATAAGCCCAATTGGGCTTTTGAGCGCATGGCCATAAGGCCAAGCACTTATTTCAGGGTTCAAAAAAATATAAGACAGTGTCTTATTTTCGGGGAAACATGGTAACATGGTTGTTAAGTGAACCCGGCTTCTCCAATGACTTAGCTCATCAGACGGTTGCAAAAGTTGCATGACCCCAAGACACAGCAACCATCTAAATATAAACCAGTTGCCAAGCATCTGAACTTTCATCATGACCATAGGGATGCTGCAATGGTCATTAAGTGTGAAAAACAGTCATAAGTCACATTTTTCAGTGGCATTATAACTTTGAATGGTCACTAAACAAATGTTTGTAAGTCAAGAGCTACCTGTACATGAATATCCCTTTCACAATACTGGTGCCACTATTCTATTCAAATGCGGTATGAGTATGGGGAGATAGACTCCATGTGTCTGGCCTTCTAGGTATGGATTATCATGTAGACTCGTAATTACTTTATGTCTCTGTTCATATCTTTATATTGATATGATACTACTTTTCTAAACCTATACATTAGTTAGCAAAGAATGGATTAAGTTTCAAAATTTGCTAACTTTTGGGATAATAATATTTGTAAAGCCTACATTATTAATAACATAATATAAATAATAGTTTACTATTAATAATTGTTCTTTTTTAGAGCAGTTATATCTTGGAGGGAAGAGCCGAGGACTTTGTTCAATATCTGCATGACAAAAACCACTCAGATTCGGGAAGGTCTGGACTCTGACTGGGTAGGTCCAGCGAGGGTGACGGAGGCAGGTCTTGAGAATGTTATCTGGGACGAGTTTGATCCTGTGACACCAGATGACATGGACAGGATTCTGGGTAGACTGAACGTGACCACATGTTTGTTGGACCCGTGTCCCTCCTGGTTAGTACTGGCTTCCCGGGAGGTGACGTGAGGTTGGCTCCAGGGGATTATAAATGCTTCATTGGGTGAGGGTACCTTCCCGGCAGCCTTGAAGGAGGCGGTGGTGAGGCCTCTCCTCAAGAAGCCTTCCCTGGACCCGGCAGTATTGGCTAATTATCGTCCAGTCTCCAACCTTCATTTCGTTGCGAAGGTTGTTGAGAGTGTGGTTGCGCGACAGCTTCCCCAGTACCTGGATGAAACGTCGTATCTAGATCCGTTCCAGTCGGGCTTCAGGCCTGGGTACAGCACGGAAATGGCATTGGTCGCGTTGGTTGATGATCTCTGGAGGGCTAGGGACAGGGGTTGCTCCTCTGTCTTGGTCCTGTTAGATCTCTCAGCGGCTTTTGATACCATCGACCATGGTATCATGCTGCACCGGTTGGTAGAGTTGGGGATGGGAGGCACCGTACTACGGTGGTTCTCCTCCTTTCTCTCTAACCGGTCGCAGTCTGTGTTGACAGGGGGGCAGAGGTCGATCCCGAGGCCCCTCATATGTGGGGTGCCGCAGGGATCGGTCCTCTCGGCCCTTTTGTTCAACATTTATGTAAAGCCGCTGGGCGAGATCATCCATGGTTTCGGGGTGAAGTACCATCAGTACGCTGACGACACCCAGCTGTACATCTCCACCCCGGACCACCCCAACGATGCCCTTGAAGTGATGTCCCGGTGCCTGGAGGACGTATGGATCTGGATGGGGAGGAACAGGCTCAGGCTCAACCCATCCAAGATTGAATGGCTGTGGTTTCCGACGTCCCGATATAGTCAGCTGGCGCCATCGCTGACTATTGGGGTGAATCATTGGCTCCCACGGAAAGGGCTCGCAACTTGGGCGTCCTCCTGGATTCACGTTTGTCTTTAGAAGAGCACTTGATGGCTGTGACCGGGAGGATTTTTCATCAGGTTCGCCTGATACGCCAGTTGCGTCCCTTTCTAGATCGGGACTCCCTACACACAGTCACTCAGGCCCTCATCACCTCTCGTCTGGACTATTGTAACGCTTTCTACATGGGGCTCCCCTTGAGGTGCACTCGGAGGCTCCAACTGGCACAGAGTGCTGCTGCGCGGGTGGTGATGGGAGCAACGTGGAGCTCCCATGTAACACCTCTCCTGCGCGAGCTGCACTGGCTCCCGGTGGTCTTCCGAGTGCGCTTCAAGGTTTTGGTTACCATCTTTAAAGCGCTCCATGGCTTACGACCTGGTTATCTACGGGACCGCCTGCTACCACCAATAGCCTCCCACCGGCCAGTACGCTCCCATAGAGAGGGGCTCCTCTGGGTGCCGTCAGCCAAACAATGTCGACTGGTGGCCCCTAGGGGGAGAGCCTTCTCTGTAGGGGCACCTACGATCTGGAACGAGCTCCCCCCAGAGATACGGAGGATCCCGGATCTTCACACCTTCCGTTGCGCGCTTAAAACGTTTTTATTTCATCAAGCTGGCCTGGCCTAAATCTTCTCCTTTTTTAAATTTAAATTTTAAACACAAATTTTAATCTGTTTAATTATGGGGTATTTTAAAATTCAGCCTAAATTATTTAATTTGTTTTAATCTATTTTAAATTTTGTATCTCTGTGTTTTATCCTCTGGTTGTTCACCGCCCTGAGTCCTTCGGGAGAAGGGCGGTATAGAAATTTAATAAAATAAATAAATAAATAAATAAATAAATAAATAAATAAATAAATAAAGACACAAGTGTCTTATGACCTTTTTTTGTCTTATGACAAAACTAAAAGTACAATAAATCTTATATCCCCTGGTAAATTAGCTCTTTCACAGAAATGAGCTTAACCTGTAATTGATGATAAAAGTATTTATAGCTGTGTTCCTTTTTTCTGTTATTACCAGATATATCAAAAGATAAATCAGCATGGTGACTTGATGATTGATTGCTTCCACAAACTAAGAAGGGATTCAGAACTACTAAGCAAAAAGCAAGGCAAAAAGATAACTTTGTAAAAGCTTCACTTTGACAGAATGCAAATCATAGATAATGTAGTTTGAGAACTGAGAAATACACATATTTGGTCCAAGAGCAGCTAACAATACTTACCATCAAAAGTTTTCTTTTCAGAGGAAAATAGTACCTTTGTCAGATGTTGTATGGGGTTGAAATACTTACTACTGACTAATAACAAAGAAATACATCTCTCTCTCTCTCTCTCTCTCTCTCTCTCTCTCTCTCTGTGTGTGTGTGTGTGTAGAGGGCGAGAGATAAACTAATTAACTGTATACTAATTAATATACTAATAGTATACTATTAGTATACAAAGCATACTAATATATACTTCGGTATGTATATATTAAAAGCTGCTTTGACAGCCAAGATGGCTACATTCTTCCCATCCCTTTCTTAGCATAGCTCATGCTGCAAAATGACCAAGACCGGTTGTGCTACAAAACTAGGCCTACAGCATTAATTCAAGTATCTTATCCAGTAAACTGGCTAAATTGGTCTATCACTGAATATTTTAGAACAGTTAGGATTTTTAAAAAATATTTTATTTATACATTTTTCTTTAACATACATAAGTGCTTAGTAAACAGTGTATTGCCTGAGTCAATTTAGTTATACATAATAATAGTAATAATAATATTATTTTCTTGTACATAATGGTATTCTACCAATTTCTAATTTCTATCTCTATTATATAACTATTGGTAAAACAAATCCTATGTCAACAAATATTCTGTAGTTAGGATTTTCAGGTACACCCCTATCATAAGTAAAAATAAGCTGACTGGATAAAGCTTATTTTATTTTCTGTCTATTCTTTTGAGGGCAGGTTTCTGATTTATTTTTTCATATTGGTCTTTTAATTGGTGGATGAAGGTCAGACTGTCATTCCAGGAAATGCTGCATTGTATGCTCCATATATGCAATAGGAAACAAGACAGCAAATGCATTACTTCATACATTTTCTCAAATATAATGCATTTAACTTCAAATATATTAATATCTGAATAAATTTATGATGCAGAATCTCTTCAAAAAGCCAAAAATGGGCATGAAGCTTATTAATCAAATCAAGGAAACCTGAGTGTTACTTAACCTTCTTTTGGTTCTAATAATCCTGGTGTACCATAAATTTTTTTCTGTAAAGTCACACTGTCTCCAGTTAAACTGTTCTCCACAACAGCAGTGCAAAGTCTTCAGTTGTCAACCCTATAAAGTAGACTAGGCTAAAAGATTTTTGTAATCCACTTTCATTGTCTGGACTCCAGCTATGTTTCCCTCTTTGTTGCTTTGGTAAGAGATTTTCCCTCTCTCCATTAAGGCGGTGCTCTTTACAGACATGAAGGAACTCTGAATATGGAACTGTTAATGGGAAGATTTTTATGTGCACTAAATCCTATACATTCAAAGGCTTTCCATTTAAGAAGACAATCACCTTGCACCTGATCTTCATTAACATCACAATGTGACTTTATAGAAAAGAAGGATTGCTCACCAGTATTTTTATAAGTTGTATACATCTTTTTAGAAGTCGAGTTGGACTTTTGTCTAATATATTCTCATTAAACAGAAGCTTCTATATGCAATTGTAAGTGACAATAGGATTAGAGAAACATGTAGAATCCATTTCTTTCTCATTTACTAAACAAAATATGGTTTGCCAGTTTGATACCAATTCCTCATAAAGAATGGTAGTAAATAGGAACAGAACTGTTTTGCCAAACATGTGGCAAAATATACTACTGTGGTTAACAGTACACCAACACCATCTACTGGATTCTAATGAAAGTATCTAGACAGCTGAAGGTTGAAAGTAAGTTTCAGTACAACAAACCACAAGGACAAAAAAACCATTATGTGAGGTTATGCAACAACCAAAAGATTTGGTTCAGGTTCCAGTTCTGAAAATAATTCAGATCATCTCTGAATTAGAGAAGTCTCTAAGTCAAAAACTACCTATTTAAACACAGTCTAAATTCAAAATAAGATTAAGAAATCCAGATTTTCATTTTTCTAACTATTACTAAAAATGGGAAATTAAAATTTCTTAAGAGCATTTTTAATAAAATTGGATGAATGTAACAGCTCCGAGTAGATAGAATCTGTCATGTTTACATTTTAAAATTTGATTTTTTAAAAAGAAGCTTTTATAGTTTTTTAAATTTGAGGGCAAAATTGGATGAAGGTGATAGGCTTAGAGGTTTTATCACAGAGGCTCCAATGAACACCACCATATCCTTATTGTCAAGTTGGTGTTGTCTTTCAGTAATTGAGCCAAATTTTGTATGCATTTTTATTTATTTATTTGCTTATTGATAGTGTCACCATCTCCAAAACAACCCTGGGTGGCTTACATTTTTAAAAAAGAAGACATAATAAAACTAACTAACGTGACAGTAAGCAGAACAGGGATTCAGAAACCTACTCCAGTGCCTGGGAGAATAGCCAAGTTTTGAAAGACTTCTAGAATGTTATCAGTGAAAGACCCATCCAAATCTCATGGAGAATATCATTCCAGAAGGTGGGAGCTACAACAGAGAAGGCATACTTACTGGGGCTCAAAAGACAGCATTTTTTAATTGAAGGGAGTCAAACTGCATTGCATCTGTCTGATCTTACAAGACAAGTTGAAACTATGGGAGACAAGTGGCACCTTAGGTAACTTGGCTCTATTTATGGGTGATAAGCAGCATCTTGAATTGCATCCAGGCTCCATGACAATCAGTGTAAATGATTGTCTAAGAATTGTCTAACACTGCTTGTGCTATTCCATTTTGGACCAGCCGTAGCTCCTGAATCGTCTTCTAGGGCAGTCCCATGTTGAGTGCATTACAATAATCCAGCCGCGAGTGACTATCTGGAAAGCTTCCTTGGTTGCACAAAATCCCAAAATATAACATTAATTTCCATTTTTTGTTTTGAGATACATTGCTACCAAGCTGGGCAGCTTTCGTTCTGACAAGAACTCCCTCTGTTTTCTGCCTCCTGGTTCATAGGCTCTTCTTAAGGGAATTAAAACTAAGTTGTTTTTTTCCTTGCCACGAGAATGGCCAAGGTAGTGCTGACAATACTAACAAAAGCTGATTTTGCACTCACTTATTGCTCAACTAGGAGCAATCATCTCTGGCTTTTTTTTTTCAACCATGAGAGATAATTGCAATACAGGTTGTCCTTGTTTAACCATTCAGTAACATCAGACTTTAAAAGCTACTTAAAATCCATCCTCAATGTTATGATTGATGCCCCTCTAGAAGTCACTATTGTATTTTGGGCACTTGGCAACCGGCTTGCATTTATGACTGGTGAAAGTGATCTTCTAGG
This sequence comes from Arizona elegans, assembly GCA_022577455.1. Taxonomy (NCBI): domain Eukaryota; kingdom Metazoa; phylum Chordata; class Lepidosauria; order Squamata; family Colubridae; genus Arizona; species Arizona elegans. The sequence goes on from JAKOOJ010000008.1 coordinate 64,476,669, forward strand.
GCAGCATTTCTCAAATATTTGGGCTCAAAACTTCACTTTAAAAATTATTGAGAATCCAAGCAGCTTTGTTTTATGGGGGTTATATTTATCAATGTGTACTGTATTATAAATTAAAACTGAGAAATTTTAAAATATTTATTTGATTTTGTAGACCGACTTTCAGGAATCTGGAAACTTTGGGAACTGCTGTTCTAGAGAAAGCATCTTTGAGGATTGTGAATTTTAAAAATGGGGAAAAAATTAGGGAAAAAAACCCCTAACATAAATATTTCAGTAACTCAATTTTCTTTCACTTCTCATCTTGGCCTTTCATAGAAGAATGAAACCTAGTAGCCTATTCCGTAAACCTGCGGATTGCTTTTTGCATTATTCCAAAATTCATTCGGAATTATTAGAAATGTCCAGGTTAAGGTAAGTCCTTCATTGCTACTGTGGGAAAACTGCTTTGCTCCATTCATCTTGGGTATTTGATAAAACACAAGGTACATTGAAGCACTGCTTTTTCAGAAGATATCCACTATTTGAACTGACATTTAATATGAAAATACTATTCTTGCCCTTAAAGGGGGAAGGTTATTTGTTGGGTGGTCGGGGGGAAGCATCTAATAATGACTCACTGGCAGTGTATAAATAATTCAATGTATCCGTAATTATATTCATTTACGTGATGAAAATCAGTTCTTTAACAGCGTAGCTCGACTGGAGGACTGGAGGATCGGATCAGATCGGATCGGCTGCGTCCTCTTCCCGGCCTGCCAAGCTCGCAGGAATTCTGGGAGTTGAAGTCCACAGGTTGTAAAAGGGCCACATTTGCCCACCCCTGCACTACCTGACTCTGTAGTTTCTTTCCCAAACCCCCAAAACTTTAACCGTAAACTGCCTACTTCTGACCTCACCCCATTCCTAAGAGGTCTCTAAGGAGCGTGCATAAGATCACCAGAGTGCCTACCGTCCCTGACCTAATATTCCTTTTTACTTACTCTTTTCATGTATTCAAATTATGTTTATATTTTTACATGTTATCTTATATATGCTTGACAAAATAAATTTATGACTTAAACTTCTTGAATGAGAAGCGAAACGTCTTCAAAGAAAAACCAGACAATCCAGTTGCCTCTTGGGGGGAGGGGGGGAACAACCTTTGCGACTCCAGCCCTAAAACAGCATGCAAAAAAAAAAAAAAAAAAAATCCAGGTGAGGGACGGACAAAGACTTTCCGCGCCCTCCTCGGCCACCAAAATGCAGGCCGGGAAGAGGACGCAGCCGATCCGAGTCGATCCTCCTTTGGCGCAGAAAGGCGTCACTTCCTCCCTTCTCAGGAAGAGCGACGAGGCCGCCCATAATCCCCGACGAACTTTGTTATGTTTTCTTGAGGGAGGAAGGCCCACGAGGAGCCGAGGGGCGGGGCGGCGTGAGGAGAAAAAGGGAAGCGGCAGACGGCGCCGGGGCCTGTCGCGGCTGCGATGGGCGCGAGGGACGTTGCGGAGGCACCGGCGGCGGCGCTGCTGAACAGGCGCCGAGGTCGCTGCTCCTCAGCCTGCCCGGCTGATCGCTGAGCAGCCGCCGCGCCTCCTCGCAGGGAGAGCGGGTGGGGGGAAGGGATGGCCGAGGCTACCGGCGAGTCCCCGGCGGCTGCCCTGCGGGAGAAAGTGGCTGCGCTGGAAGCGGAGTTGAGCGCCTGCCGGAGCCGGTTTGAGCGGGAAAAGAAGCGGCGCCTCCAAGCCCAGGCCTGCTCGGCCAAGTTACGGAAGCAGGTGAGGCGCTCTGGCGGGAGCTCTCGGGGAGGCCCCGCGCTCTTGCGCCTTTCCACTCCGGCCGGCTTCTCGGGGACAGGCAGTCGCTCTGCTGAGGCTGCGCAGCCGGGAACCCGCGGAGTCGGTTGCTCTGTTGAAGGGAGGAGGTCCTCTGTCCGCTGGACCCTCTTTGATTCACTGCCTTGGATAGAGACAGGAAGGCAACCCTGCGCCTCAGCTACCTCTACTTAAGTTTCCCTGCCAGGGAGCAGAATCTGGAAAAGATGTTGGCCTTGACTTGAACCATCCTGGTCCAGCTTTCCCTCCTTAGATCCTGGCTTAGCATCTGCCGTTCTTTTCTCAACATGGCAGCTGCCCTGTATTTATTTATATCTAGTTTGCAGTTGCCCTGTTGACTCATTAAATACCATCATCACATCGTTTTTTTTGACTCTTGGGGACTACATACATCCCCCCTCACACACACACACATTATGATCTATTCCTAATACTTGTATTGCAGAGGAAGGTAGGCTTAGACATAAGTTCTCTCAAATGATTCAGAAGGTAGTTAAGGGCTCTCAGGAGTCTTTCAGAGCCACGGAACATTACGAATCTATTAATAAGAGAGAAAAGCAAGCCAATGTGATGGATAAAAGATGAATTAGGCAGCACAATCCATTTACAGGCAGGGTTTGACTTTGTTTAATGACCATTTGAAATTATGCTGCTGCTGTAAAAAAATGACTTGCAACTGGTCCTTGCACTCATGGCTATTGCAGCATCCCTGTGTATCAAAAGCCAGGCATGTGGCAAGCCACATTTACATTTGCAAAAGTTCTGGTGTCCAAGGTCAAGTGATCACCTTTATTGACCTTCTGGGGGACTTACGATAAGCAAATTCAATAGGGAGAAGCTGAATTTGCTTAATGACTGCAATGAATCACTTAATGACTGCAGCAAAAATGGCCATAAATTCAGGCATAGTTCACTTAACTATCACAATACTTAACAATGGACATTTCAGTCCTAATTGTAGTTATAAATTGAGGATTAGCTATACAGCTAATGGCATGCTAGAAGATAATTAGACTGGCAGGCATGACCATATCTTACAAGATTTTGTTTTGGGCTCAGTTTTTTTTATTTCCCCCTCCCCTTAATTAAAGAGAATAGACACAAAAAGCAAAAGCAAAAAAGAAGCAACCAACAATAAAAATATTATATACACTATAATTTATATATGCACACAAAGTTTCAATAAAGTTTGACTATTATTTTCAATACATAGTCCACCTCTGTAAGCAACTCTTTCATATATTACAAGTAACATTAGAACTATGCATCATATATGTACCTTTCCAGTGATGAAGGACAACCCTGTTACTGTTAAGCAGAACATGGAAAATCCATTTTGGTTGTTCAGTGGTCAATTTCTAAGTGCTAGTAATTCAAAAGAATGTAGTTATCTGAAAGTATTAAATTTTGTCTGGCAGTCAAATTAACATGCATGTCCAGCAACACTTTTTTTCCTTTCTAAACAAAGGAGGGCCTGATCTATTTGAAATAATGTTTTTTGGTTGAATAAGTCATACTAATCTATGTTGTGGGTTTAATTTTTAACTGCTTGTTTTATTTTATAGGTTGAAAAACTTTGTAAAGTCAGCAAAGGTGAAAGAAATAATAGGACAACATTTACTGTAGAAGTGCAAACTGAAGACTCTGCTGCATGGTTATATGCAGGTAATAGGAAATAATGGAAATCCTATGAAAATACAAAATAAGGGGTCCTTGTTGCTCTGAGCTTGGTTTGTTTTCTAACATTGTTTGTTAGCGCTGATGATGTTACCTAGTTTGGATAATGGAACGTCTGCAAAAAAACAACCAAGCTCAGAGAGCAACAAGGACCTCTTGTTTGAACCCTGAACTACAAATATTCTCCATTATTAGATTCAAAATAAACTTGTGGCTATTAGATACATGTCTGTTATTTTTGTCTTGCTGATAAAGTACTTTGTCCTAACCGATACAAAATGCTGCAAGTTGCATTGTAAGTCTACATTTATTATTAAAACTTTGTTATGAAATTATTTAGACAATAGTTTCCAGTGCAACCTAAAAATAATAATATTTAAATAATTACTTCCCTTTATAGACACAAATACATTATTTGAAAATAAAAAAGGGTGGTGGGGAAGAGAAGGTAGAAGGAAGTTTAATGTAGCAGTGTTTAAAATTACAGTTCATATCATGTCCAGCTATAATGTCAAAAGTTCAATCAAATAACTAGATATGATACAATTTGAGCCAATCAAAATCAACCCTGCCTTTTTCAAATATCTATTTGGTTATATAAATTCATTATTAATCCTGTTCTATCTTTGGGTTTAATATTTTGTCCAACAGTAAAGATTCATAATGACAATATACTTTAAAACTGAAAAATAAATGGGTAACAAATCTAACATTCCTATTTGCTTATCCCTAGCTTCTACCTCTCCAGAGAAGCTATCAAAATTAGTTGCTATCAAAATAGTTAAGGCTATTCCCCAAGGCAAATCCACTGAGGAAAAATATGCTTTTAGGGGTTCACAATGATTGGAATGTCTTATAGTTTTCTTGTGTATCTTTGAATTACCGCATTTTTCACTCCGTAAGATGCTCCAGACCATAAGACGCACCTAGCTTTAAAGGAAGAAAACAAGAAAAAAAATCTGCCTCTGCCTCCGAGCCCCAGCACGTGGCTCATCAGAGCTCCTCTGCATTGTGCCCACCACCGGTCACCTGAGCAATGGCTGGATCCTGGCCTCCTGTAGCCCCGCCAATCAGTGGGCTGGCTGACCAGAAATGCTGCCATTGCTGCCTCCTCCGTGCCTGCTGCCTCCTCCGGGGAATGCTGGAGCGTTCACTGCTGAGCAGCTGAGCGGTTGGATCAGCCTTCTGGAATACTGTCAATCAGCTGTTCCAGGTGGTGGGATCGCTGTTTGCCGCCAGCACCATTTGCTGGTGATAGGTGGCAGCAGCGATAGGCACCAGCGATCCCCACCGTCTAGAACAGCTGATCAGCGGTATTCTGGGAGGCCAATACAACCACCGATCAGCTGCTCAGTGGCGAAGGCTCCAGCATTCCCTGGCGGCAGTGGCAGCAATATGCGGCGGCGGCAGACCATTTGTCGCTGCTGCCTGTTGCCGCCAACACCTCCCCCCGCCCACTGCCACGCCCTGGTTTCGCTCCATAAGACGCACAGACATTTCCACCCACTTTTGGGGGGAAAATATGGTACTCTAGAAGTGTCAATAGTCTCAATATTACACAGAGCCCTAGCATAGGCAGATTAACAACACTTTGTATTTTTTGCATGCTTTGATGCTGTTTATTTATATGATGTGTATCCATATCTGTCTGTCTGTCTATCTTGTCTTAATGAAACTAAAATGATTTCCAAGCAGGTTTACAAATACCAAATTGCTGTACATTATTATTTTGTGATAAATAATGGAGTAGAAATTAAACTGAGAACTAAAAGCCACCTTCTTAAAAGTCAATAAAATCTTACTTTGGTATTTAAATTGTGATGGATTTTAATGCATGAACACTAGGAAATAGGTTTTATATATATCAATAAAATGAATATTGTCTCGTATGTAAAATAGTTTTTCTAATTCTTCACTCTGATTTTTAACAGATTATTACTATCCTCATAATTATTACAACTGTTCTGAATTATCCAGTGCACCAGTGCAGCCAAATAACGATAATGAAATATTGAACTCAAATTGTACAGATCATTTACAATTAGACAATCATTTAGAAGTTAAAGACAGGCAGCAGGATGAGCTTGAGGAACAGGGCAACACAATAAATAATGTGCAGGTAAGATCGCTTATTTGTCAAATTTATATATATTTTTTCATCCAAAAATTGTTTGTGGCATATTTCATTGTTCATTTCATTTTTCTAACATCTTTTAAATTAGTTTTTGTTTAGAAATGCTGGAAGTTCACTAATAAACAACAATGTACTAAAAGGATACTAAGATTAATTACCAGGTCAACGATTAATTATATATGTCATTATACTGTCTATTGATGCTTGAGGCATTATTTTGAATTTTCTACATGAAATGTAGATAATGATGCATGAAAGAAGAAACATGTTTCTCTAAATAAACTTAAAATTCTTAATTGTAGCTGTATATTATTGTACAGTAGCTGTGTATTATTGATAAAGCACATGCGGCTAAGTGCTTCTTCGTTTTAGCAACTTCCCTCCATATTGATCATTCTTGATATAATCTTAAAATAGCCTTATAGTCTATTTTAATTGTGGAAGGATTGTGTCTGCGTAGGCAATACTTTGTAGTGAAGAGATGAAATAATATTTTTTAAAATTCTATTTTTAGTGACTACAGTAATAACATCAGTGCATTTCACAAACGGATGGAGTTAATTTTAGCAAGAGTCACTACTTTCTATTCTTTTGGAAATTAGCAGAAAACTATGAATAAAACTATTTGGGAATCTGCCACTGAATTTTATTTGCATGATTCTGGAGACTTAAGAATTACTAAAAGAAAAGTTTGGAGTAATTTAAAAATACTTTATTCTGTATCAAGATCATTCTGAATCAAGATCACATGAAGTGTTAATACCACTTTATAATGCCTTGATAAGGCCACACTTGGAATACTGCATCTAGTTTTGGTCACCACAATGTAAAAAAAATGTTGAGACTCTAGAAAGAGTGCAGAGAAGAGCAACAAAGATGATTAGGGGACTGGAGGCTAAAACGTATAAAGAACGGTTGCAGGAACTGGGTATGTCTAGTTTGATGAAAAGAAGGACCAGGGGTGACATGTTAGCAGTGTTCCAATATCTCAGGTGCTGCCACAAAGGAGAGGGAGTCAAGCTATTCTCCAAAGCACCTGAGGGCAGGACAAGAAGCAATGGGTGGAAACTAACCAAGGAGAGAAGCAACTTAGAACTAAGGAGAAATTTCCTAAGAGTTAGAACAATTAATCAGTGGAACAACTTGCTTGCAGAAGTTGTGAATGCTCCAACACTGGAAATTTTTAAGAAGAGATTGGATAACCACTTGTCTGAAGTGGTGTAGGGTTTCCTGCCTAAGCAGGGGGTTGGGCTAGAAGATCTTCAAGGTCCTTTCTAACTCTGTTATTCTGTACAATAAACATACCTTTTTTACAGTGTACTTTTCTACAAAGTTTGTACAATTCTTTTGTTAGTATGATTTTTTTAAATATTTTATATGGAAAATTTTTCTTTTTAAAAATATAAGAAGCAATTCATACTGTATTATGTTAGAGATTCACACATAAATAATTTATAATAAAAAATGGGATTGGTTGCTCTTATAAGCTAATACATTTAACAGATAATATTTTCGAATGAACATATGGAATGAAATCTTATCACACAGAATGAAATCTAAACTTAGTTTGGGATTTGGTGAATCCTTTATAAAGTTACTATAAAATAAAGTTTGCAAAATAAAAATTGCAATATTCCTACATATCATAATTTATTATGTTATATTGTATTTCTTAATCCTAGAAATCAAAAGATGTTTCATTAACAGAAGGCACATTAGCAGAAAGTTTGAGAGCTGCTGCAGAAGCTGCTGTTTCACAAACAGGATTTACATATGATGAAAATACTGGATTATATTATGACCATGGCACTGGATTCTATTATAATTCGGTAAAGTTTTTTTACATTGAAGTTTAAATTGTTTACCTAAAGTATGTTCTTGTGAGTAAATTTTAACCATTAGAATCTGTTAGCAAATCATCATGTTGGTTGTTTTGAAAGTAATCAGGAGTTCTATTTAACAAATGGATTGACTAAAAACAGGGCTTGTGTATCTCAAACTGGTTTGTGTAAAGGAAGATTGTAAAAGTAATATGAGAATATATACGGGATGACATGCCTCTGAAATTTGTTTCAGCAGATACCAGAGAATATTTTCAAGGGCATCTACAAATGCATAGTTCATGAACTGTCCCCCTTAAAGTAGCATGTTGGAATGCTTTGAATTACAGAGGGCAGAGGGGCATTGAAATTACAGTAGAGTGATCCCATTTAATATTCATATTCAGAGATCAGTGATGCAATCAGAAGAAGAGTTTAATGTAACAGTATCAATTAAACATTCTTAAACGTATATTTTAGAACTAACCTAACAATGACAAAATAAGGTACTGATTTTTATCATTAATTTTATAATTAATTATAACAAAAATCTGGAAATGCAGAAACTAAAATACTGAAACATAGCATCCAGAATTGTGCTACATGTATTTAACTGAAAAGTGAATTCATCCAAAAATATTGAACAGAGGGCAATAAAAGTCAGACTTGTTTTAATAGTAAAGCTTTATTTATAAAGATTATGTAGGCACTTCCAACTTGAAGGATTCTAAGAAGTGTATAAAGATATGCACATTATATATTGACACAGCCAATATATTTTATTTATTTATTTATTTATTTATTTATTTATTTATTTATTTATTCACATTTCTATGCCGCCCAACTCCCAAGGGACTCTGGGCGGCTTGCAACAGAGAATAAAACAATGCAACAATATCCCATACAAAAGTTAAAAGAAAACATTAAAACGTTAAAACACATACACTCCAATTTGTGGCCAGGTTTCGCAAAATCACTATAACGAGATCAACGGCCCCAGGCCTGCCCAAGAGCCAGGTCTTCACCGCTTTCCAGAAGGCCAATAGGGTGGGGGCGGTCTGGACTTCAGGAGGTAATTGGTTCCAGAGAAATATATAATAAGAAATACATTCAAAGAAAAATATATAGTAAATGGGGGGGGGGGGAGAGAGAGGAGAAAAAATAGGAATGAAGAAAAAGCATTAGAAAAAATATTTTTTCTATCTACTTTTTTTTTTTTTTGTCTCTTCCTTTCCTCTTCACATTTTTTTCCTTGAATGACACAGTCAGCGTAAACAAAAGTACAAAAAACTGCAAGAAGAATGGTATTATACTTAACAGTTACACATTTGGTGCCAGCAATTCCATACCAATTCGGTCTCAGAGGCCTTCTAAAATTCCCAAGTTTTTACAAGCTTCCAAAAATCGATGATAGTAGAAACTATCCTTAGGGGGCAACCTGTTCCAGGTATTCACTCGGGTAAGGGAGACAGAATCTGTCTGAGATAAATGATTTCGTAGATATTTGAGCTACAAAGGGCTTTATTTATGAAAACTAGTACTTTGAATTCTGTTAGGAAATCTGTTGATATAGGTAGTGAAATTACTATATGATATACAGTAATTGTTTACATATAATCTTAATGAACAGTCTTGTGTAAAGTGAATTACAGTAATTCATACAGGAGAAGACAAAATGGCACGAGCGATATCTGTTACACAAACAAAAGTAGGAATGTTGCCATTACTTTCTGGAATTAAAGTTAAGTCAAGGACTACATTCAACATTACGTAGATGGGTTTTTGCAGATATACCAAGACTTATTTTATGCCTTCCTCTCCACCACTCATTATATACAGTATACAGAACTTGTTCCAGAGTGTCCATAATTGTCTAGAAAGGAATTGGGATGATATATACAGTAAGGGAAAGCAGAAGAATTGTTTGAATCAAATGACATTTTTAAAATCAAATGCTTTTAGGGATTATATCTCTTGCAAGTATTTTTATCAAATGTATTGTCAAATGTTATAGTATATATCTGTCAAAGTACATAGTAACATGTATAAAATACCAGATGTAAAGATATGATGCATATTTAACTTTATTAAAGGAAAATCAGCTGTATTATGATCCAACCACTGGAATTTATTATTACTGTGATGTTGAAAGTGGCCGATACCAGTTCCACTCTCGAGTGGATCTACAGTCTTATGGAACTGAAACGCTTCAGAGCAGCAAAGACAGAAAAAGCAAAAAGAAACGAAAAGATGCAGAATGCTCTAGGACAAATGAGCACAAGGTATTTACTTAGCAAATGATTTTTAGTTCGTAAAAAAGCAGCTTGTGGTGCATTAGTAGTAATAATCAAATGATAATTAAATGCAGTAAAATAATATTCCCTGTTGGTAACATTTATTGATCTCTTGTATATGTACATATATCCAAGCAATTGTGTTGATCACTCACTCACACAGGCATGCATGCTCTGACAGAAATTACAGACACTTGTGCTCAGCAGGCATAAATCTGCATGTTTAGTAAATCCTATTAAATTCTGTGACTCTTTTTGCTAAGTGACTACGTGTAAATTGCTGTTATGTTCAGACTAGATGCTTAAACCCATTTATTTTTGGGGTGATGGTGAAAATTGGGATCTTCTTTTAGTTGAACTGGATCAGTAGAAACCTTCCTTCTGAACTGAAAGCATAAGAAATCCTATGCTTACTATATAATAAGGTCCAATGAATTCAGTGGCTCTTACTCCCAGGTGTGGTACTACGTACTTAATTGAGTTTGGCCTCCCACAGGTAATAATTTGAGAGGGGGGAGGTCTTCCCTTCAGGAAAATATGGTGATTATAATTTGAAATACAGAGCAGGTATGGCAACAGTTATTGTATATTTGATGTCACAGTGAAGCATAATTTGTGGCTTTTTTTCTGATTATCTCAAGGCCAATTGGAACTGACAAAGATGTTTCCTTTTGGAATACAGAGTTGGACTATGCCCCCCAATAAGTCGTACTTCCCAATAAAATTATTTTGATGATTTTAAAAATTTTATACTGATCATTGGGAGGAAATTTGATTTATTTGCTTTTTTGCCTTTAGATTAGGCAGGTGTCAGGATTCCAAGTAACACCCCCTAATGAATTTAGGTGTAAGTCATCAAATTATCTGTTTTTACAGATAATTTTAAAAATACACTTACGGGCTCTATATGTGTTACACTTTGTCCTAAATTATGCATGAAGTTGCTTTTGCTGCTTTGAGGTAAGTAATTTTTTGGCCTTAACAATAAGTAAAATGAGTGATAGATAAAACAAGGAATTTAAATTGCTTATGGCTTCATTGTAAGAATTTGTATCCTTAAAAGTGAATATAAAATAAATTAGCAGCAGCCCAACAGCACTGAAACAGGCACAATTTCTTTCCTTTGGGAATTATAGATCCTGGATTTTGGATGCATTTTATGTTAGCCCATCTGAGGTACCTTGGTTGAAAACAGTTGACAAAATGCAGCATGTTGTCCAGTTAAAGATTATGGGAATAAGAGTTTTAGTAGTATATGGGTAGATAACCAGAAAAGTAACAAAGAATTAACAAAACAATGGTTGACAGTCTTTCTCCCATAAAAAAACTATCCTAACAGTTCTATCCAGAATATAATAAACTCACTTCTGTAAAAGAAAAAAATGGTCTTATCCTTCTCTTTTGTCAAGTAATTCAGTTGGAGCTATATGTTTTTTCCTAAGAAGAGAAATTAAAAGTTATTTTTGAGAAGACAAAGTCTAACTGTTTTTCCTAGATTTATTGACAGAATTTGGAAATGATGCTTAGTTGGCCAGCTGTTTATTCTAACAGACTACTGAACTAAAGGAAAATGTAGGAAATGCATTAGGGGCAAAAGGCTAGGAGGAAAGTGACATCCCCAAGTGCAAGGCACAATTTGTTTAAAAAAAAAAAAAGTGTTGAGAGTAGTAAGGGAATGCAACCATTGTATTTTGCCATAATTGTAAAAGCGATCAGTTATTTCTCATTATCCTGCTATATACTGTCTGTACGTGTACACACAAACACACACACACTAATTTTAAAACTTAACTACATTCCTTTTTCTATAAATCTTCAGAATCTGAACACAGAGGAGCAAAAATCATCTAGCAATCTGAATTGCATTTTTGCCCCTAATGAACCAAGTTCTCCAGGAGAGGAAGAATGTCCAGATGTGAAAAAGGCTAAAGTGGATATTGATACAAGAAACACTCAACAGACTAAGGAATCAGTTACTGCCAACGGAAGTAGTATAAACGCAGAGTTTACTGCTAGTACAGAAGACAGTAAAACAGATACAGAAAGTGAGCCAGAAGAAGGTGAAATCACAGACACCGAACAGGAGGAATATAGCAGTGAAAATGAAATGACAAGTGAAGAAACTGTAAATTCAGAAGATGTGGACAGTGAAGGTGAAGGTTTTTATGAAGGATATTTAGGAATAATATTTGCAGATTGGGAATGATAAAAAATAATTGTCAGAAAGTTGAAATATACACATTTGAATGCAAAACTGTCAAAATCAGGTTCTTCAGTGAAGTATATAACCCAATATCTTGCTTATGAATATTGCAGTTAAGTATGATCTATAATTAGAAAAATATATCAGGTAAAAACTTACTGTGCACATTGTTGTTTATACTGATAGAAAAAAGTAAACAGACTTGAAAACACATGTTCAGAAAAACTATTTTTACATGTGGATATAAGATGCTTATTGATATCAATTAGTTATTAAGATGGTAATTCTCTTTAAAAAGTATTTAAAGTTCAATAACATTTAGTCTACTGCTGAGAAAAAGTATCACTTCTGCTTTGTTCCAGACTGCTTCAGAAAAATAGACAACCGAGGTATTCCTCAATTTACAATCACAATTGAGCCCAAAATTTCTGTTGCAAAACACTTGGGAATTTTGGCCCATTGTATGGCCTTTACTGCCATAGTTGTCAAGTGAATCACTGTTGTTAAGTTAGTAACATGGTTGTTAAGTGAATCTGGTTTCCCCATTGATTTTGCTATCAGAATGTTGCAAAAGGATCACATGATCCCAAGACACTGCAACCATCATAAATATGAGTCAGTTGCCAAGCATCTGAATTTTGCTTTGGTTACTCTAAGATTATTTTAACTGTAGTAATGCTATATTTTTTCCCATATATGCATGTAACCAAGGTAGGGTTACCTTGATATGCATGTAACCAAGATCAAAGGTTACCTTGATTAACATTGATCTTTAATGGCTACACCTTGAGAAAATAAGTTTGCCAATTTTTCACTTGTAGATATGGTTGCATTATTCATACTTTAATTTTTACATAGTTTTTGCACATTTTATATATTGCTTCTAGATATATAATGGCTGAAAATCAAATGTGCTTTCTAATTCTCTTTGGGAGATGCAGATTGCATAATACAGGAAAGTTTGTCTTTCTTAGCCTGATATTGATTTATTTATTTAGATGAAGACAAGATCTGGCCACCTTGTATCAGAGTGATCGTAATTAGGTCACCAGTATTGCAGATGGGGTCTCTGTATATCATCACAGCTGTGAAACCTGCCACAATTGGAAGGTACCAAACAATTGTTAATGTCTAGATTTCCTCATTAATTCCATCCTGTTTATTCATATTTGTAATATTTTTAATGATCATCTTTAATTAAGACTTCATTTTGAATGAACCTGATTTCTTGTATAAGTATTAATTATAATGAATGTACTGATTTACCATTTTTAAAACAAGTAAATTAGATTTTTTTTCATTACATACACAAAAACAGATGCATGTATATGTAACTGTATATGTAGGAAGAGCACTGAGGAGATACAGATGAAGAAAAATGTCCTCAAGTTATGTCCACATTTCTCCTTTTTTCTTTCCTTACTGCTACTTAGGTAGAGACTTCTATCCTTGCATAAAAGGCATTTGCATCTATTGGGGGTTGGGATTTTTTCTTCTTTTTTGTAAATTTCACTTTTTCTCTTAGTTTATCATCTCATTATAAGGCATTTTGATGGACTCTTGAATCTGGTTTGCTGGATATGAGAAAACCAGCATTTTGTGTGTGTGTATATAGGTGACTATCTGAACCTGTTCCTTTCTAATAATAATCCCTTCTAAATTGATAATATTGGCAATAACTGTGTTCTAATGGGCGTTTCTAGCAATACTGGAGGAAATTACTGTTTAATTCAATTTACACTAGAGCTTTGTAGGAAGTTATGAAAATAACTAGATTCAAATGCTCCGCAGTGAAGTGGGGAAATAAAAAAGAATCAATTTCGGGCAACCTTTAGAGGGCTTGTCTAAGCCCATTTTGATGGAACCAGGATATACTGTTCATTATTTAACCAAATAAAAAAGCACTAAAAGATCAGCATTCAACTTTTCTAATATGAAAGGTACTATTTTACTAAAAATAGTTTTAGCCTCAAAATTCAAAGAGTTATGTGTCTAGTGTTCTTACAGCTCTCAAAAGGTAATTCTTAAAAAGTGTGCCTCTGGTAACCCAAAGGCTTCCATCAGGCAATTAAAGGAATGCTGACCTAATCACTAATGAGGGATTCTGCCAGTGAACTCAAGTCTGCCATGGACTGCTGAGGCTAGTCTTGCTTCTGAGTGAATTTGTTTGCCATGTATCGCCAGACTTTAACAATTACTTATTTTTACAGAGAGAAAGGGATGGAACATACTCTGCAGATTCCAGAGGCCTCGGTCAGCAAGGTAGTTTATTCTTTAAGGATTTTTATGGAATTGTAAAGATGATTACAGTAGAAAAAATTGATTTATTACATTTTAAACGCTTTACAATATTTATGTACTTGCTATCAAAATATTTGATTTTTCTTGTTAGTTCCACGTGGAAGTATACTTTGATCATGAATTGCAAAGTTATGTTCTTGTGGACCAAGGCAGTCAGAATGGCACTGTGGTTAATGGAAATCAAATTCTTCAGGTGAGTATAACAATGAGACCTGTTCTTGGCTGATTTTGTTGACCCCTGCCTTTGCCCAGCACTTCAAATGGCCACTTCTCTATCCTTTCTGCTCAGCTGTGACACTGCTAAATGCATGTTTTTGTTGTGTCACATGCCACACTCCCTGTACCTTTCTCTCTGAAGTAATGGTCCCAGGCTCTTTTGTTAGCACTTAATTTTCTGCTTTCTAGTTCTAGTGTTAATTTATTTACAGCCTAAAACAAAAAGTGAGCCCCATGTTCTGGAACACGGTGATGAAGTGAAGATTGGAGAAACTGTACTTTCTTTTCATATACATCCTGGTAGTGAAACTTGTGATGGATGTGAACCAGGACAAGTCAGAGCTCATCTTCGCCTTGATAAGAAAAATGAATCTTCTAGTAAGTAATGAAATATTAAGGTTAACTTCTAAGGAAAAGTTTAAACAAAATATTATATTGAAAATAATATTGTATAGTTAAGTTTAACATAGCTCACCAAAAAAAATCAGTAAGTAAATTGAGTAAAATCAGTAAGTCAACCTCAAAAACTCTTAGACATAGATATGTGGATCATCCAAAGTTAGGAAATATTCAAGATCTTTTTATGAGGCAATATATTATAAAACCCAGATAGGATAGAAAGAGAATAATAGAAAGTTGAAGTCATGAAGCTTGCATGGTTAGAGTCTTAAGATAAAGAAGAAAATGAGTTTATTTAATAAATTAGATTTATAAGATGTATACTTTTCAGACCACTGAAAATGCTGATGTTTAGCATTTACTGAGATTTGCTGAAAATTCTTAATATTTAAAAAAGCAGATGGATCTTTTAAATACTGAAACTTTTTGTGTTTTTAACACACAAAAATATTCAACCTAATGGTGTTTGTCTAATGATGTACGCTAATGATCTTAGCCATATTAAGCAGCCTGAATTCAAGAACTGAAAGTTTTCAAACTTAAGTTTTTTCATCTCTGTTTTAAGTTAGAGTCTCAAATTCTCTCTCAATTCAGGATGCAGAATATATAGACATATATTTATACCTTTTAGTCAATTGACAGCTCTTATGCTATATCTGATCTCATCCTAGCTATATTAGAGGAAAACACAGTTCTTTGCCTCCTTTCTAATTGGATTAACCACTCTCAGTGCTCAGTTTAGCATAAGATTAGCTCAAGACAATATTTATTTCTGCATTCGGGGGGAGGGCTACACTTTTGTGGGGGTGACTAAGAACCACAATAATCGGTAATTATGCAGAATGTTATGGGTAGGACTGGATTTTGGAATTTTACATATGTGTTTTTTCCAAGTGATAGGCCAGTGGTAGAGAACCTTTTCGGCATTGAGTGCCGAAATGGGAGTGTACGTGCATGCGTGCCAGAAACCGGAAGAGCAGCCACCCAGTGCACATGCACATGCTGGGCAGCTGCTCTTCCGGTTTACGGCACATACCAGCCATCTAGTCTTCCCGTTTATGGCGCGCATGTGTGCACTATCACCAACTGGCTGGTGGGCATGCGCGTGCCAGAAACCGGAAGATCATCTTCCCGGCATGCACACCGGCCAGCTGCTCTTCTGGTTTCCGGCGCTCCCACATGTGTGAAGACCAGCTGACTGGCACGCCGGAACCCGGAAGAGCAACGGGCGATGGCTCTGCGTGCCACTTCCAGCATGCATGCCATAGGTTTTTCCATCATGGTGATAGGCTGCTTCTTAATATTAGTCCTATTCTCAGACATACTTTATATTTTGTTTGATGATGAAAATTGGCTAGAAATAATGTCTCTGCTTACTGCTGAATTTTGATACCATGATTTCTGTTGTTCTGGGAATTGCAAAAAAAGTGTACAGGAGTTCATCTACCAGTCTACCCAACGAAGTAGTTACTACACAGTAATACAAGTACAAGAATTTATTTAATCAATAGTCTGTATAATGAGGTTATTACTCCTTTATTACCATCTTCGGTTATAAGTGAAGCTAAAAAGTATCAAGTGTTAGAAGCTAAAAAGTATAGTATTAGATAGGATACTGCTGTCCTGTGTACATAGTCACCTGACAATTAAAAGAATATGCACTTGTATCCTGTTCATCTCAAAGCAATTGAACATAGAAACTTAGTCTTTCATCGGCAGAAATAAATTAATTCAGAAATAGTAAATAACTTAAGCTCCTTCACAGGTTTTATAATGGAAGGGGAAGATTGTGTTAGTTGAATTTGGAAGCGTTTTTAAAGCTAGCTAATTTCATTAGGGCTTAAACCTTTGTGAGCAATAGTTCATTGGATGCATAGAATAGTTTGTTCTTATAGGACTTTAAATACAGTGAGTGTTTTTAGCAAATAACAAATGTTCTTATCCTTTTCCATTTGCTAATTGATAAGGTACTCAACCTCTTCCTCTCAGTCTCTACAATTAAAATCATGCCCATTCTAAACATCTGAGAGACTGAGCTCCTGCTTGCGAATGATCACGCATTAATGTTGGTTAGTCTTGAAGGTACTATGAGGTAGATTGGTGTAAGTCTAACGTGGCTAATTTGATTCCTATTTACATGCAGTAAGTTACTGGTTTTGTTACTTGATGAAATCCTTTGTATTTCAGTTGTTCCTGCATTGACAAAAGAAGAAAAGGAATTAGTTAGAAGAAAAGAATTAAAACAAATACGTGTAAAATATGGTTTACAGGTAGATTTATTTTTAAATGTATTCTTAATTGATAATGCATTTTGGAACTTTTTTTAAGCATTTGGACTCTAGTCTATTCCGATATTCCTCAATTATGATAGTTATCAAGGTCTGTAATACAGAATGAGATGTACTACAAATAAGAATCAGGATACCATACTGGATTGAAATGGTGGAGACATTAGCTCAAGTCCTTATTCAATCATGGAACGCATTTAGTAATTTTGAATTAGTCATTCTCTCTCACCCAAGCTATTTTATGTGTCATGGGGATATACTGCCCTGCACTTCCAAAGAAAAGGCAGGGTATAAATGCATGAATTATGCCCCATTTATGGATTATGTGAGCATTTAACACAAATTTATAGGAGTGTTTTTTTGCCTGATTAGACCACAGGCAAAGGCTCTAACACCACCGTTGTAAACATAATATTGCCTTTTAAAGGGGTTCATTTTATAGTAACTTAAGAATGTAAAAGCAGACCTACTGGATAAAATCAAAAGACCCTTCTAATCCAACACCTAGCTCCTATTGCAGGTAATGACCTCCTTGTCAAAAACCCACAAATAAGTGGGTTTTTGACAACTACATGGGTGTACAGGTTGTTTTTGACTTAACAATTCATGTAGAGACCGTTGGAAGTTACAACAGCATTGAAAAAAGTGACATGGCTGGTTTTCACACTTATGACTAAAGCAGCATGGTCACATGATCAGAATTTGGACGCTTGACAACTGGCATGTATTTATGACTTACACTGTTCCAGGTGTCATGTGATTGGCATTTCTAACCTTCCCAGCTGGCTTCTGACAAGCAAAGTCTGTCAAACTATTTATTAAGATTGTATTACTATTATTCTTCTCATCCTTCCTATTACCTATCTCCTCCCACTTATGACTATAATCATGTTGCTTGTATTTTTACAATTTATATTGTTCTGTTTGTTTCCTAATATGATTTGATTGCTTATTAGTAACCTATGACTATCACTAAGTATTGTATCTTAATGATTCTTGATGAATGTATTTTTTTTCTTTTCCTTTTATGTACACTAAGAGCACATGCACCAAAGACAAATTCCGTGTGTGTCCAATCACACTTGGCCAATAAAAAATTCTGTTCTGTTCTGTTCTATTCTATTTATTATGCATACTTTATGAGCCTGTACTATTTTCTATCCCTCCTAGTCATTTCTTTCTAAATTAAAAGAATATATATATTTTTTAATTTGATTTATATGCCGCCCTTCTCCGGAGACTCAGGGCGGCTTACAATGCGTTAAGCAATAGCCTTCATTCTTTTGTATATTTTTATACAAAGTCAGCTTATTGCCCCCACAAACTGGGTCATTTCACCTACCTTAGAAAGGATGGAAGGCTGAGTCAACCTTGAGCCTTGGAGAGATTTGAACCAGCAGAAATTGCAGGCAGCTGTGTTAATGACAGGGTGCACCAAACCACTGTACTATCAAGGCTCTTGTATTAATATTAATATTATATTATATTAATAACTCAGTCTGTTTTTTAAGATCTTTCAAGCCTCATTATTTTTACTGCACTTTCCTGTAGCAATATATATATAACTAAGATTTTAAAAGTACACTTAATTTATGAGATTTATTTTTGTTTTTTAAAGAATACAGAATATGAAGTTGATAAGGTTATAAAAAATCCGAATTACAAAGACAGAGCAGGAAAGCGCCGTGAAACAGTTGGAAGTGAAGGGAACTTTTATAAAGATGATGCTCCAGCCTCTATACATGTGTAAGTTGGTTGGTTTCTTTTATTTTACATAATTAGAAGGTGTTGCACTAATATACAATATTGCATAGATTCAATTTTCTTAAAAAATTAAAATAATTTGGCACATTACAAATATTGATTAAAATAAGTCAAAACAACCAATGTTGTAATCACAGCGAAGATTAAAATACATTAAAATTATGGTAAGAGACAAGCACTTTAAATTGGGTTTGATAAGAATTTGACATCTGCATTAATTGGAAGTCAGGATTGGTATAATATGATCAGAATAATAGACACTGCAAAATATCATAGTTATATGAAGCGTTCTTGATGCTCTCTGAGCTGAGTTCTTTCCTTGTTTTCATTACCCAAATTAGGTAACATCATCAATACTGTAGGGAATGGGATTTGCTCTCATTCTATATTCTACTGGCTTGCCCTGTCCGTGTTGGTGGGAATGCTCTTGGTTGAGCTGGTTACTGTTAGCTTGTTTGGCAGTTCCTTGTTTGGGCTATTGCTTCTTGATTGCTACTTTAATGTTAATCTTGGTGTTAATCTCTGCTCATCTGGATGTAGATTGCTGGTGAGGTATTTTGGTCGTAGTTGTATGTTAGCTTTGGTACTCAGATATTTCCTTGCATAAGAAGGCATATTTTATATAAATATATTTTCAAAATAAGTATTAAAATATAACCCCAGTATCCTCCATTATTGAAAAATTTAAACAATTATTGTTCCAATTCCTCTTTTCCATATTTGCTGTTTTACTTTTGAAGGGAAATTAGTGAGAATAACAAAGGACACAAACTATTGGAGAAGATGGGATGGAAGAAAGGAGAAGGACTTGGAAAAAGTGGTGGTGGAATAAAAGATCCGGTAGGTTTTTTTTTTTTTTTCAGTGAGCAAACCCATATAAATAATACCTTCTTAATTCTGTTTATCAAAAAAGAACCCTGTTAAAATAAGTAGAATTTAAGTATACTTATGCCATGCTGTAGGACGCACTTGTCTTGCAAACCTCTGCAGACTTACCATATGGATTTCTGAGCACACACAGATATTCCGTATACCAAAAAAGGTGAATATCATGAGTTGAAAAGGACCTTGGAGATTACTCCATCCAAACCCTCCCCAAGTGTAAGAAACCAGCACATTACATCTGGAACAGCACATGGCCAACCTCCAGTAAAGGGCAGCTCATCATCTCCTGAGGCAGCCTGTTCCATTGTTTAATTCTTACCCTTAAGACTTTTTCTTGGTGTACAGTTAAATCTGCTTCCTTGTCATTTAAACCTGTTGGGGGTTTTTATGCTGTTTTCTGGAGGAGTCTGAATAATTCTGCCTTGCCTTCTATATGACAGTCCTTTACATACTTCAAGATAACAATCATGTATCATTTCAGGTTTTTCTTCTCCAATCAAAATGCAATCAACTGTTTGGCAGTTATTAGATATATAATCTGATTGATAAATCTATCATAATTAATTTTTGAATTACATAAAAAGTCATTACAGGTAGTCCTCACTTACTGACCACTTGCTCAGTGACTATTTGAAGTACAGTGGTGCTGCAAAAATATCTTTATGACCAATTTAAGACTATTTACCAGCAGCAGTCACATGATCACCATTATAGTCAGTATCCTGTACCGGACCTGTGGGTTTTTTCATTTTTTAACTCCTTGCAGTGCAGAAAGAAAGGGACTGCAAGAGAGTAAGCAATTTATTCTTCTATCCCCTGAAAGCAAAGCAATCCCACCAGCAGCCTGGAGTTGAGAGCTACAGGTACACTATGGAAATAGCTTACAGTACCCTCTTGAAATCCCTCTCCAATCTCTCCACTTCTACAAATGGGGGAAGTTCTGGGAAAGGACTGCCTTCAGAAAGTGCTTGCTTTCCCCCCCATCCCCTCACATAATGGAGACATTGGAGAAGGGATTTAAAGAGTACTATGAGTTGTTTGTGTAGCAAGCCTGTGGCTCTCAGCCTGGGCTGCTGGCACCATTGCATTGTTTTCAATGTGTATAAAACAGTAAGCTGCCACTGTCCTTTCCAAAGGGCAGAGGAATGGGTGGGAAGCAAACAAAAGCTGAAAGTGTGAAACTGCCTAGTTTTGTCTCTTTCCAAACAGAAAGCACAGTTGCAGTCATGTGATTTCCCATTTAGCCATCTGCTTTGCTTAACTGTGGAATTGCTGGTCCCAATTAAGGTTGTTAAGTAAGGATAGTTATAACCACTTAGGGCCTAATGCAAACTAGATTTTAGCCCCAAAGAACCTTGGGTGTATAATCCTCTAGTTACTTAGGGTTATCAGAGGCATATAATTTCTGCCATCACAATTCCCTTGGAGAAGAGTCTAAGATTTGCTGTTTATTCAGGTTCTGCTAAGCCTCTATATCTGCCAACAAGAAGTTCAGAAATTCAGCTGGCCAATTCTGAGCGGCTCATGATTTATCCAGGCTGAAACTCTAATAAGCACTTTAATTGCTTCTGGTTTCATCTGGGAAAATTTTAAGGGTTTTACAAGCAAGTAGAATATGATGTGTTGCCCATCCTGTTCCCTGTGCTCATGTGCTCGGCTTATCTCCTTTCTGCTGCCACATGTACATTCAGGTGCAAGATACCTGCTGCCTTCCACCCCTCTTCATGACTCCCAGCACCCTCCTTCACCCGTGGCTACCAGTCTCCTGCCAGAGTCCACCTGTCCCTCCTCAGTTGTCCAGTGCCTTTCGTTCCCTTATTTCCCTGTCACTGCTGTAGTGTACAGCACCCCCAACCTTACCACTTGTTCTCCATCCCATCACTTCATCACCTTATTCTCCATTACGTGCACTTTACTGCTGCAGTATGCAAATATTGATGGTTTTGCATTTTCTCCTCGGTTTCCCATATCAGCTCTGCTCAGAATGTTATGTGTTATGTTCAGACACAGACACAGAATGAATATTCTAGTCTCTGCCTGAACATAACACACGTGCTTTGGACAACTATTGCTCGTTCCATGCATGCAACATTATGTAATCCCTACTACTACCGTATTAAAATATTTGTGATTGGGAACTGACCATCCTGACAATGTAGTATGGATGAGCAAATCATTCCAATGAGATGCTTTTACAATGTGCAGAAACAATAGCAAAGCATATATTCAATCATTAAAACAAAAGCTGCATTTTTTTGTAAGGTTGGTGCAGCTATCTCCCACCAGCCTGCAAACAGCTGTAGTAAAGTAGCTGTGCATTTGTATACATGCAGAGGCATCTGTGTGAACCTTTTAAAATATATTATGTTTCAATAATTGAAAAGTTGACTTTATACATGATTGTTTGCTTTGCAAAATACCTCTTTCAAATGTTTTGCACAATCCTACACATAGGCAAAGGGTTCTAGGCACAGATGTCATATGAAATTGTATTTGCAAGGATATAGTTTCTGCACTGTAATATGTTTACTGGAACTGATAAAGCAAACAAATTCAAATTTCTCAGTGACCTTTTCATTTTTACTGCTTACTAACAAGCCTAAGAAACATGATATGCATGCATGATACGCATGGCTGTCTTGCTAACATGATATGCAACAGGGTTAAGAAATTAAGAAATCTGGTCTGAAACAGCAGTAAGACATAAGGATGATTAAATTTGGAAAAAGTCTTTCAAACTGTAAGAGCTTTTGTCAGAGGTGATAAGTTCAGTTTTTCAGATCTGATAATTTATGAGGGAAACTGAGAATTAAATGTTAGTGTCTGAATGGTGGCTGCCAAACTCACATTAGGCTTAATTAAGTTGTCTAAGAAAATTGAAAAGTTTCCCATGTACAGTAGAACCTCTGGTCACGATCATAATTAGTTCCATAACTTTGGTCACAACTCAATTTAGTCATGAACCGAACCTAATTTTGGAAATTTGGTGCTTACAAAAAATGGCGCGGAAAGGGAAATCGGCTGGGGGGGAGGGAGTGGGGGGATGGTGAATTTTTTGGGCGGAACCTGATTTGGTCATGGTCAGAAGCGTTTGTGACCAGAGGTTCTATAGTATGATAAAATTAAATGGTGAACTAGTAGTCCACTAGATTGAAACATACACTTGAAATTTGACATGGCATATTTACTTGTTTTGTTAAAACAAATTAGTCTTAAACACACTTGAATATACTGGAAATTTCTCGATTAATATCTGATCTTGTAATATACTTAATAAAATCTAAGTGTATTATGGAGTGTGACTTCCCCATCTTCCTCCCTCTCTCTCTGTAGCCTGAATATATTTTGAGAATGTGGCCAGAAGAACAAACTATATCAGAAGAACAAACTATATGTTATTATATTTTCCCATTGGCCATTTTGGGTGTCTTAGTGCCCCAAAAGACAGATGGACTTGTATATGCAAAGCATGAATACACACCAACAGTACCTTAATATTTTAGCAAAGTAATAAGAACATTATTTCCAGGTTCTGCACACAACAGTGTTTTTCCATGCCTAAAAACATAATTAAAATTATAGAATGCATATTTACTGAATTTAATTTGTAAAAATTTAATGTTTAACAGATCAAACTTCAGTTACACAAAAAGCATGCAGGCTTAGGTGCAAGTATGCCTATTTCTGCTGAAGAGATTCAGATCAGTACCAAAAACAAAAGGAACTGGGAAAAAGCGAGAGAAAGATTTGCAGAAACGTTTCAGGATTCTAAAACTCCGCAAAAATGCACCGAAGAAGCTAACCTGAATTAGAAGAGCACCAGAATTAAATTCATAATTTGTTAGCTTCTTTATATAATTATGGTTTTTTTTTCCTTAAAGGTGGAAATGTATTTGTTGTATATTAACTGCTATATACGCTCACTTAATTGTAAAGCACTGTCATTGTACATGTTGATTTATTTCTCTGACACCAATTTTAATCATAAGCTGTGCATGGCCTTAAGTGGCCCAGTTCTTTTTGAAGAATTTTGGAAGCGAGTATGAGGGTAATTCAGGATTTTTTTTTTAATTTTACCACTTTGTTGAAATAATTAATTTCTGTCACTTTTGTGATTCCTCATGGATCTCAAAGGATTCTGTGGCCTGATGTAACAGAAACCAAGAAACAAGAGCCAAAAGAAAAGCAATACTGATGCATCTCACTTTCATAAAATGAAATCAATAGATTTTCTACCGTGTTTCCCCGAAAATAAGACAGCCTTATTTTCTTTTGACCCCCAAAATAAGGGTGTAGCCTTATTATCAAGGAGGTTCTTATTATTTGCAGGAGGTGGCGAGCGTGGAACTGGATATCCTGTCGCCGCCAGTGCCTCCCCTCCCTGTTCTTCGCGCCAGCCAAGCAGCTGGCAGTGCTGCCCTGGTGTGTCCCGCCTCCGTCTCATGGAGCAGGACTCTGCAAGGCTTGTTGTGCCTTGCATGCACGAACTGCAGCATCGCTGCAAACTTCATCATACCGGCACAGCTGGTGTCCTGCAGCTCGTGGCTGCACTGGTATGTCGAACCTCGTGGTAGTGCTGCTGTTCGTGCATGCAACAGCACAAGCCTTGCAGAGCCCTGCTCCACGAGGCAGCGGTGGGACGAGTCTCACAAAGACTCATTTCTGGCAGGTGGGGTGGGTGAGAAGCAAGACGCGCATCTTACCTTTCCACCTCCATCACGTTCCTTGCCGTCGTGTCCAGGGAAACACGTAAAAAAAACCTTGCAAGTTCAATTAAACTTCTCAAACTCACTAGGGTTTTTTTTTATGTGTTTCCCTGGACACAACGGCAAGGAACGTGATGGAGGTGCCAGTCTCCGGTAAGATGCTTGTCTCACAGTGGGGTGCAATTTGGGGGTGGCAGGTGGGGCGGGGCGGGCCACAAGTCTCGCCAGAAACTGGCAGGTCTGTCGCGTTTTGGCCATTCTCTGCAGGGAAACACCTTGCACAGTCAAGAAAAACTTCTCACAAATTGCTTGTACTCACAAGAAGTTTTTCTTTACCGTGCAAGGTATTTCCCTGCACAGACCGGCCGAGAGATGCGACGGAGCTGCCAGTCTCCAGTAAGATGCGCATCTTACGGCAGGGCGCAATTTGGAGGTGGCAGGTGGGGCAGGCCACAAGACATAAATCCCGGCTGGAAGTGGAGAAGAGACCAGTCAGGCCAGCTGCCTGCTGCCGTGTCTTCTGGCAGCCGGGGCAGAGAGGCAGCAAAGGGAGCCGCAGCCCTGCATGGAGCTGGAATCATAGAGCGGGAAGCGCACTCACAGAGCGGCCACTGCCAGAAGACTCTCCTGCCCCGGCTCCTGGAAGACTCAGCAGCAGGTGGCTGGCCTGACCAGACTCTTACCTCTCAGTCTGTGAGTGGAACTCTGACTGGCCAGAGGGGGGAGGTTCTCCGCTGGGTGGGCACTACATGGCAAGAGGTACCAGGCAGCTGCTCTTGCGAGGGGGGTGGGAATTTGCAGGCAAGGGGGATGGATGGGAGGTGGGTAAGTGCCAACAACACTGGGGAGAGGTAGAACAGAGAGGCAGTTCCCGATAAACTCAGCTGATCTGTGGCTTGCGATTAAGGGGCCCTGCAGCCATTAGCTGACCAGGGAAGTAAAGGACTGTATCCTGTGCTGGCCACGCCTACCCCTTCACTAGGGCTTATTTTGAGGGGAGGGTGAATATTTACACGCCCCCCAAAAAATCAGGCTTGGCCTTATTTTCAGGACATGTCATATTTTTGGGGAAACACAGTAACATTAGACAATTCTGTTCTAAATGCAATATCACTATATTTGGTGAGAAAATAATATACAAAAGGCCATATAGAAGGCCTTATTTTCTTCTGTGAAGAATTATTAAGGGTTGTACATTAAGCTTCTAATATTCTATTCAGGTAGCATGTTTAGAAAATGATACTACAGTCTGATCTGTACTTTTTAGAATTCAGAATTACATAGTTCAGGGGCTGAACTATTATAAAATTCAGAATCTTCCTGGATTCAATTATTGTTTTTGATGACATGCAAGGATGTTTCTAATCCAGTTTAGTTTTTTCAGTATGAAGGGAATTCTGAGGTAGAAAATGCAATCAGAGATTTGGAAGTGGCACAGTCTAGGACTTTGGTACCATAAACTTGTCTTGAAGCCCTATTATTATTAGCCTTATTAGCCTTCTTATCTTCAGTCTGTACTGCCATACACTTTAAGATTTTTAATAGACAAGCACTATTTATTAACCTTTGTCCGTTGCTGGCAATGGAATTTAGGCTGGATTCTATTTTTTCCTCCATTTTTCTTCAAGGTAGAGACTGATTTATTTATTGAAATGTTAATAAACATGCTTTCAAAAGATGTACTGTGAATTTTTAACTCACAAAAAAGATAAACAAGAAAAATTGAATCAAATTTCATTTATATTTGTGTCTATGGAGATTTTCAGTCATCCAGGTTATGACATGATATTTGTATTTGTGTTTTATAATTATATAGAATAATCTGCATTGTGGGTAATTGATCTGAACAATGGCTAATAGACCAATACTTGGTTTTATTTTTTGTTTTTTTTAAGATGGTGGAATTCTTACATCAAAGATCATTCAGCCCACATTTCATCCAAATATCACTATTTAAATTTCTAGGGATAAAACTGATTTAATTTAATTTTAAAACTAGTTAATCTTTCAGATTAAATTACTGGGAATAGCAGCTTGAGGTGGCATGTTCCTTCTTAATTATTCAAAAATGCCTTCAGTTCTTTAAAAGGCACCTATTACAGCTCAATTATGTCTTCTTCCTTAGCTCTCAAACAGCTAATAATAAAAAATTGTATTGAAATAATTGTAACATAATAATAATGCTAATATCAATCATCCACATAGTTCTGTGATCATCAAACAGCAATGTTTCAGGAACAGGCATGTTTTTATGGAATTTTTTTCAACTGCCTTGTTCTGCCTAAGAACAAAATGACAGTCGTGATAGTTTAAATTATAATTTAGAAATGAAACTTTGAACCGTTTCATACAAAAACAAGACAATTCTCAAAGCAAGCCACCATGTTTTTAAGTATTAATGGAATTGGGTCCAAGGCAGCATGTATTATTTGATGATAATATATTTTAATTGAAAAACGTTTAAATAGGTTCACATAAGTGTAAAAAGTGGAAAGGTACTTGAATATGCTGAGTTTGTGTATCAAATCAAATTATAAAGGCATTTGTTTGATTTTGATTTAGAAGGACACAACAGAGACCCTAGATTCTTTGAAAGTATTGTCACAATACTGCATTTTTCCATGCAATAACAAGTGAAAACGTTGAATATATGTGTTCATCAACTATAATATGAAAAAGTTATATAACAAATGTAGCCATGTAGGTGATTCTATGGTAGACTTAGATATTTAAAATTGCTCTGTAAAGGGCATGTTGAAAGGAAATCTTGTTTGATGTTTATAAGATACCTACTGTAGCAAGATCTGTTTTTCAGTTTTTTGATACTCCTATTGGGAGGAAAACAGGTTTGAATTAATATTTACCATATAATTCATCTACATCTACACTCAGGTATGCAACCTATCGTGCTATAGATTTACAAATCAATAAAATTTTATATATGTTTCAATATCAAACATGATTTATAAAATGCTATTTAATAATGCTAGAAAAGCTACTTTAAGCTGCCATGAGGTTTGAGAAAAATATGTGCAAGTAGCAAAGGTATTCCTATATCTAGTAAGTTAAAGGAATGTGACTTGCTTTTGCACAATTTGATTTTGGAGGTTGTAACCAATAAATGCAGTACTTGGAACTGCCTTATTTTCTCAGACCTCCTTTCATGGGCCACTTATAAATTGCACAGGAGGCAATAACATTTAGCCCTAGAGATTTCATAGACGGTTTGCAATATGGAAAAGTGGCTACAGGCAGAGAACTTACACAACAATCAAGAATTCGCTTTGGCCCAACAGTGAAAGTCATTTTATTAAGTTTATTATTTTCACTGTGATACAATAAAAGTATCTGCCATTTCTTCTTCAGTCACCCCCAAATACAAAGAACAGTCCCGAGATATACTGAACAAATAAAGGAACTGAAAATGCAAGTAGTTTAAGAAGATAATTTTTGTTATTTTTCACATTTAGAGTACATGCAAATAAACCTCAGTGTATTGAGTTTGTCTCATTGTCCCAGTATACGCATGTAAGCATCATTGCTGTAAACTACTAAATACAAGTCACCAGATTCTCTTGTTGCTGGCAACGTGTGAGCTTGAAAGGCTAAGGGGCAATTGTGTGTGGGTATTGCTCCACGTGCAGCAGCAGTACAGTTTAACTTTGAAAAGAATGTAAAATCTTGTTTATCCTAAAGATGTGTGAGCATTTCCTAAGATCTCCCCTAGCTTGAATTACACTAGGAATTACACTTTTTGTAAGCCGCTTTCTCTTTTTCTGCGTAAAAGGTGCGAGAGTAAAAATCATTCTCAATTTTTTTTTAAACAGCAAACGTTACAAAAAAAAATAAAAATAAAAAAATCGGTAGCAAGCTACGCCATGCTGCCTTTTGTCTCCTTTTAGATTTTACTTTTGGGACAAGGTATAAATCCAGCCAATGAGATCTACAAAAAGGTTTTTGAATTTAACGTTTCTATTCCCGCCCATTTTGTTCGGATTTAATTTGTATTGTCTTTCCAATTACTTACCCTTCCCGGCAAGATCTTCCAAATTGTAAGCAGCTTTAATCTACCCAACTCATTTTCAATAAACCCTGACCTTTATAGAATACTCTCGACAATAGTCTTACGCAAAGCAATCGCTGTCCTTTCAAAAACACAAGAGAGAAAATATCTTCACCAATTCCCCAATTTTCCCCATCGACTTCCTCTTTTGAGGCACGGGCCATCACGTGCTTTGCCTTAAAGAACCCGGGCGCAATTTTATCCGCGCAGTTTTCTGCATTTCAACTGACGATTCCTTTAACTGGCTGAAGGATTCTGGGAGTTGAAGTCCACACATCTTAAAGTTGCCAAGTTTGAAAAACACCCTCAGAGTCTCTTGGTTTCTGGTGCCTTAACTATTACACCAAACGGACTCTCCTGTTTTATATTTAATAGAAAACTTAATCATATAAAGGTGCCACCATATCTCTCTATATCTCATATTTTATATCTTGTAACTCCCAGCATTAAAGATATGTAATGGTCGTGTACACTCCACAACCTCTGGTCTGTGGTGTTGAACAGCCAAAGCCAAAATGCTGTTTACATTTTTCTGCCAGAAAATTCCATTTATTTATTTAATATAACTAAAGAGTAAATAACCATTTACTCTTTTGATTCCCTCAAAATGAAGACAAAGCTTTAGAAAAGCTTTACAGCGGATTAATGTTTTGCCAGCCAGGCTGGATATTAAGGAAGAGAAGACTGTTCCTTAGCCTGTAGTTTGATGACCCAGAATATGATCTTGAGTTTCACTAAACTTCATTATTAAAGAGATACAGATTAAATTGTGTACTGCATTTGCCATCTTTTCTGGGGAAAGTACAAATAATTCTTGCTTAATAGCTATTCCTTCAGTGACTGTTAGAACTTACAATTGTGCTGAACAAGTAGAACATATCACCAACTGTTCCTTTGTAGTGTTTCCCTGGTCCCATTTTCATGATCCAGGTGCTCAGCGAACAGTTCAGAATTACAACATGTGGCAACCACGTGATGTTTATTTATTTGTTTGTTTGTTTGTTTGTTTGTTCGATTTATATGCCGCCCTTCTCCGGAGACTCAGGGTGGCTTACAATGCGTTAAGCAATAGCCTTCATACTTTTGTATATACCTGCTTAGTAGGGCTTTCGCCCCCCCTACGCGGTATTCTTTTTTTTTATATACAAAGTCAACTTATTGCCTCCACAATCCGGGTCCTCATTTTACCTACCTCGAAAGGATGGAAGGCCAAGTCAACCTTGAATGTTGCATTTAACAAGGGTGGGGATTCCCTTAATGACAGAGCCAGAAGTGCTGGAACTGCTGTCACTAAGTGGTGTGGTCATGTGACATCATTCTTTATGACTAGATTATTAGGGGACTAATCAAGATGATTAAGGGACTGGAGACTAAAACATATGAAGAACGGTTACAGGAACTGGGCATGGCTAGTCTAGTGAAGAGAAGGACCAGGGCAGACATGATAGCAGTGTTCCAATATTTGAGGGGCTACCACAGAGAGGAGGAAGTCAAGCCATTTTCCAAAGCACCCGAAAGCCAGACAAGGAATAATGGATGGAAACTTATCAAGGAGAAATTCATCCTAGAAATAAGGATAAATTTTCTGACAGTGAGAACAATCAACCAATGGAACAGCTTGCCTTTGGAAGTTGTGGGAGCTTCATCACTCAAGGCTTTCAAGAAGAGATTGGACTGCCATTTGTCAGAAATGCTTGGGTTGGGGGTTGGACTAGATGACCTATAAGGTCCCTTCCAACTCTGTTAATCTGTTAAATCTGTTAGACTGCATTGGTTAGCAATGAAAATTCCAGTCCGGATTACTTTCATTAACTGAGGACTACCTGTAGTGTTAAACATCCTGGATTTGTAGATTTTTGTTCCAATTGCTCCTTTTGGCCACTAGAGGCCGCCATAGCTATACGAGAATCAATCAGCAAACTTGGGTGAGCTGTAAAGAATAAGAGTGAAAGGAATAACAGTAATTAAAAATCCTGGTAGCTATTTGTTAGCAAAGGAAATTCTGGTGCAATTACCATCATTAAATGAGGACCACCTATACGAGAAGCTTTGGAATTGCAACTGATGACCCTTCTAGCACAATCACTTCAACCAAATATATCCTGTACCAGTTGATTTGTTCACAGAGAACAATTCATTTCAGTCTGTCTTACAAAAACTGAAATGCCACAGCATTTCAGTTGGATTAAGGTCAGAATTTTGAAATACGGAATTTCTTCCATGAATGCCTTCTAGAATATTTCCATAAGAGACCTTTGAATCAGTTATACACTTGGCCAATATCACAGTGTTGATCATGCCCGAGATCTGAGCCAATTTATTACTAAAAATTTTTTAAAAGGTTCTTATCTGGTACATCCAAAATTGTAACAAAAGTGATTTACTGACTTGTTTACGTGAAATTTGCAGAGCTTGTAGGTGAAAATTTGCCCCACTCCATCTCCTGTTCCCATAGGTCACAGGTCCTAACTCTTGGTCCATGGACCAGCACTGATCCGTGGCATGCCAGCAACCAGGCCACACAAACACGCAAAATCCCATCCATGGAATGCAAGCAGCATGCAAAACCTCACCCCCTCTGGTCCGCGGAAAAACCTTTCTCCATGGAATTGGTCCCTAGTGCCGAAAAGGTTGGGGACTATTGCCATAGGTGTTCAGTTGCCACAGTTTTATTCTCAGCTTTATTTGTCTGAAGTTGAGAAAAATGAACACATTTATGTAGTTTTGGAAAGGCCACCCAGCTCCCAAAGGACTCTGGGCAGCTTACATAGTTCAAAGAATTTTTAAAAAAAACATGTATACCTGAATAACATCACCCATTGCAAAAAACAACAACCCCACATTGCTCAACAAACCAACAACCTTAGGCCTGGAGTAAAGGAACCTTTTCAAAGACTTTGTTCTGCCCCAGCTACGGACCCCAAAGAACGCAGCACACACAAACTCTATACAAAGCTTATTTTACTCAAATAACTTAGTCTTTATCATTCAAAGGCTGTTAATGAACTGTCTTAACAGCCTACCAGAATTCTAAGATAAAGTAATCACAGTCTTACTAGAGTTGGCAGAAAGCCCAGAAGCAATTTTGCAGACACGAAGGAGAGTGAACTAAAGTTGTTCTCTACAGCTTGTTGCAAGTGGCATTCCTTCTTTTTTTTTTTTTTTATTGCAAAAGTTTTACAATTACATTTTCACCCCTTTTTCCCCCCCCTCAACCCGCCCCAAACTTCCCAACCTCCCTAACCCACCCTAACCCACCCATCCCCCCAGACTTCCTCACAATATATTCATGTCAAATAAAAGGAAAAACCCTCTTTTGTATATAAAACTTGAACCCCGCCCTCCCCTTACAAATTTTCATCTTCATTACATTAACCTATTTCTATCTTAATATAGCAATTTCAAATAAATTTTCATCCTGATTACCTTGAAAATATTTCTATCTTAATATAACATTTTCAAATAAATTTTCATCCTCAACCTTGAAATATTTCTATCTTAATATAACATTTTCAAATAAAAGCTATTTGGTACTTCCTAGTTTGATATTTGTTCTGAACATAATCTATCCACTTCTTCCATTCCCATTCATAAGTCTCTTGAGAACAGTCTTTTAAATATGCTGAAATCTTCGCCATCTCCGCAAAACTGGCCATCTTCAAAGTCCATTCCTCAATCGAAGGCAGCGCTTCATTTTTCCAGTATTTACCTATCAACAATCTTGCTGCAGTTATCATGTACAATATCATTTTTGTTTCCCCCAATGTAAAACCCTTAACTATTCCCAATAAAAACAGTTGTGGAGAAAATTGAATCTTTCTCTTCAAAACATTCTGCATGACCCACCAAATTTTTATCCAAAAAGCCTTAACTTTCTTACAGGTCCACCAAACATGATAATATGTAGCGTCTAAGCAGTCACATCTCCAACATTTAGGCTGGGCACTAGGATACATACACGACAATTTTTTTGGATCTAAATGCCATCTATAAAACATTTTGTAGAAATTTTCCCGCAGATTCTGCGACTGTGTAAATTTAACATTCTGAACCCAAATTTTTTCCCATGTTTCCAACATCACTGGTTCCTCAAAATTTTGTGCCCACTTAACCATACAGTCTTTAACTAGTTCAGTTTCTGAATCCCTTTCTAACAAAACATTATAAAGTCTTTTAATATGCATTGGGCTTTTCTCTTTTATATGTCTAACTAATTCTTCCTCATACATCATAATACCAGTTTTTTGGTCCTCTTTCCATCTCGATTGCAATTGATTATATTGTAACCAAGTTAAATTAATCCCTTCAGCCAACAATGTCTGTAATGTCTTCAGCTGCCATCTGCCCGCGTCTGCAAAAAGAACCTCTTTATATAAAAACCCCCCGAGTGACATTATATTTGTATTCCACAAGGTATGACCAAGATCCAGCCATAGCGGTATTTTGTAATTCCAGTTGTTTCGGTGCTTCTTCCAAACTCTCAGCAAAGAATCTCTAAGTATATGGCTTTTAAATACTTTATCCACTTTGCTGTCATAAAATAAGTAAGCGTGCCATCCAAATTCCAAATCAAAACTTTCTGCATTCAATATTCCAGTCTTTTTTCCTCCAAACCAATCACTTACTAAAGTCAAAGCTGTTGCATCATAATATAATTGTAGGTTTGGAAGTTTGAGACCTCCCCTTTCTGGGATGTCTTGCATAATTTTCATTTTTACTCTTGGTTTTTTCTCGTTCCAGACAAATTTATTAATACCAGTTTGCCATGCTTTTAGTTGTTTATCATTTTTGAGCACCGGAATCATTTGAAACAAAAAAAGAAATCTTGGCAAAATGTTCATCTTAACTGCTGCTATTCTTCCAAGTAAAGACAGCTGCAGTTTTTTCCAAATCTCCATATCTTTTTGCACCTCTCGCCACAACGCCTCATAGTTGTTTTGAAACAATTTCATATTTGATTCTGCAACCTGAACTCCTAGATATTTTACCTTTGGTACAATCTCAAAACCTGCCCTCCTTTCTAACTCCAGTTTACGATCTTGTGTCATATTTTTAACTACCATCTTAGTTTTTCTCTGATTCAATCTGAAACCTGAAACTTTACCAAAGTCTTGTATAATGTCTTTCATCTGGATTATCGATTCCATTGGCTGTGTTAGGGTAACAACCAGATCGTCTGCGAATGCCTTTATTCTGTAATCCTCTTGCCTTATCATTATACCTTTCAATGTGTTAGAATCCCTTATTGTATTTAACAAGACTTCTAGTGTTAAAATGAACAACAATGGGGACAGTGGACATCCCTGTCTTGTACCTTTTTCAATTTTAAACTCTGTTGTCAAACTTCCATTGATAATGATCTGTGCCTTTTGCTCTTGATAAATTGCTGAGACCGCCTGTATATATTGGTCCCCAAATTCCTTCTTAAATAGGCTAAGGGAGTGGCCAATTTGCTCCAAGCCTTACTCTCGAGGAGACCTCCTCCTGAGGAGCCACTCCTGCCTTTTGGCAGCTCTGCGCGCCCATGCATTGAGAAGAGGCTCCTCCTTCACTTAAAGGAGGTTCTGAAGGCTCTGGCTGAATCCCTGCCTCTAGCACCACGTCTTCTACAGCCTCCTCACTGTCCGACTCGAGCGCCAGCTGCACAGGCTGCTGACGCAGCATCACACCAGCCTCCTCATTGTCGGAATCAGCTACAATCTGCACAGGCCACTGATGGGCCACAACAGACTTATAGAACCATGTAGGGTGGGAGTCATGCACACCTCTGAGGAGATGCTGTGCCAGAGGGCAAACACATTGACAGAGAAGGCATGTCTCTGGATGCTACTAGGTGGCATTGTTTAAATGAAGGCACCAAGATCATCCCTACTGTATCTTATTAGATAGGCAGAAATAACTGGAGACAAGTGGTGCCTCAACACCCTATATGCCATGAAGATTTTTTTAGGTGACAACTGGCATCTTAAATTGCACCTAAATGCTAACTGTCCAGCGATGTAACTAGTGACATATGGGTGCATTAAAGTACATGGCAAATACATCTGTATATTTGAATGTGTATGTCAAGATCACGGTTGTAACCTTCTCCTTTTTTTAGTTATGAGCACTCTTGTCTAGTTCTCATGCATCTGGGATTAAAGAAGAGAACCTTTTAGTCCAGGGGTGGGTTCTATTTACCTTTACTACTGGTTTGCAATGGGGCTGCGTGTGCACGTTTGCTTCGCTCATGCGCGTGCACTCTTCTGTGCAGAACAGTTCTGATGATGACAGGGTCGGTGGGCGGAGCTTCCCTCCGGTTTTACTACCAGTTCTATAGAACCGGTCCGAACTGGGGGCAACCCACCACTGTTTTAGTCAGCGATTGCAGATTCTAATTAAACTGAGCTGGTGTATAATTTCCTCTCTTGGCTTATTGTTTAAGGCTCTGCTTAATTATTAAAACCTCAGCTAATTTCTTTTGTATGCTCAATATAATATATTTTTCCATGTCATTCCTGTAGCCTGTCATTTTTAAGTCCACTTTTAATTCAGTCTCTGCCTTGTTCCTCTTTCGTTACATGTTTTAGACACTGTTTATCCATAAAGACAGATATTGCACTTGACATTGTTAACATTAATTTCTGACATGATTTTTTGAAAGTATCAATATTTCATATTAGAATATTTTGCACCAATCTCTAGCTGTTTATGTTTATGTGCTCTTCTCCTTTAAATGAAATCACTAATTCCCTGTATTGTTCAATTTTTAACAATTTTATGATTTTTTAAAAATTAAAAATAAAAGTATTTTACCACTAGAAGGATTTTTATAATTAATCCAAAAACCTTATTTCAAATTTATCTGGATTCTTACTTATTTGTAGCTTTATAAAATCAAAGTTTTAATCAATATTTTGCATTTATTTCAAAAACTTTTTTTTTAAAATTCAGCTTGTAGTTAAAATTATCTTTTACTAAGAATTGAAGGCACAGTCACCTGGTGTTTTCAAACTTGTTGGATCAAACCATTTATAATAACTGAAAAGTAGTTAATAAGAAATTTCCAAACATGATTAGAAAAAGAAGTATGCAAAGTTAGTGTGTTTTCAGAAGGCATTGACCATAGTATGAGCAAGATGACTATTCCCTCGTCTTCTAGTGGTCAAAAACCATTGGAGACTCTGTCTTGTGGTCTCCTTTCAAGAGCAACTGTCTGGATTCCTTGTGGCTCGTCCACTCCTTGATTGGGAGAAGTTCAAAAAGATGGTCAACATGCCATCTCTTCCTTCCTTACTGCAGTTATTGGCTTTCATTTTTGTGCAGCTATTCTTCAGTCCATAATTTCGTCTTCCAGATGTCAGGCTTGACCTTTATTTTTTTCCATGAAAACACGGTCACAGAATCAAAACTCCAAGGGTGCTATTCAGCAGGTTCTGACAGGTTCTGGAGAACCGGTAGCGGAAATTTTGAGTTGTTCAGAGAACTGGCAAATATCACCTCTGGCTGGCCCCAGAGTGGGGTGGGAATGGAGATTTTGCAATATCCTTTCCCCAGAAGTGGGGAGGGAATGGGGATTTTGCAGTATCTTTCCCCTGGAGTGGGGTGGGAATGAGATTTTGCAGTATCCTTCCCCTGCCATGCCCACCAAGCCACACCACACCCACAAAGCCATGCTCACAGAACTGGTAGTAAAAAAATTTGAATTCCACCACTGCAAGACTCATATTCAGTACTGTGTTGAATCTTCCTGAACATATTGGCTGTAAATTTTGTTTATCTGGAACTAAGGAATATCAATGGAATATGTATATGCCCTAAATTTTTTTTGCAGATTTATTATTGGTTATATACATGTATCTTTCACATATTTAAGTAGCTATACAGAATTAATTAATTAGCCTATAATGGATAAAATAAACTTGACAAACAAAATGGAGTTTGCACCCCTACTACTGTTTTTTAAATATAACCAAGGTCAAATCCAGTTCTTCTTGAAATGAACAGTAGGTTTTGGCACCCCTTGCTTTTTATACCTCTTTGTACATGGCCTAAAACTATTATTATTGAAAGAGAGCTACAGCGAATGACTGGAATGCGGTATGTTCAGATCAACTCAGAGATATTATCCCTGTTTTCTGTTATTTTAGTGGATGAAGTAGAAAGTCTCTGAAACTGACCCTGAAATGGTTTAATTATATCTTTCCTTTGTGGTTATATTGAATGGAAATCAACTGAGAATATTTATTTACTTCAGTGTGTTTGGAGACTAAAATATTTATTTTCTGTTATTGATCAAAGCCTACCTTTTTCACAGCTCAGTGCACAGCAGTGTGGTAGATTCTGTGAAGTTGCTTGGCATAGCTGCCATCTTCCCTTGCTCATTAACTGTATTTACTACCAGAAGGGAGATTGTTTTCTGGTGAAGGCCTCAGACTATTTTGCAGGTGGGAGGAATAGGAGTGAGTGAGTGTGTATGTGTTCATATAAACTCTCTCTTACACTCTTTCTGACACATTATGTACACTTGTATTATACACAGATAGTGTGTGTGTGTATACATATACATATACATATATGTTAGGAAGTGGGGTTGAGGGGTACCCCGGACCGTGAATTTAATTTAATTTAATTTAATTTCCAATTTATATACCGCCCTTCTCCCTGAGGACTCAGGGCGGTGTACAGCCAAGATAAAAAAACATAGAATACAAATATTAAAACATTTAAAAATATATATAAATTTGGGCCGAAAGTTAAGAATCATAAACTAATTAAAAAAAATTTAAAAATTTCTTCTAAGCCAACCCGGCTTGTTGGAAAAGATGGGTTTTCAGGGAACGACGGAAGGCATTGAGGTCATGGATCCTTCTTATCTCCGGGGGCAACTGATTCCAGAGGGTAGGAGCCCCCACAGAGAAGGCCCTCCCCCTGGGGGCCACCAGTCTACATTGTTTGGCTGATGGCACCCTGAGGAGGCCCTCTCTGTGGGAGCGCACGGGTCGATGGGAGGTCGTCGGTAGCAGCAGGCGGTCTCGGAGATAGCTAGGCCCTATGCCATGGAGCGCTTTAAAGGTGATAACCAACACCTTGAAGCACACCCGGAAGACCACCGGGAGCCAGTGCAGCTCGCGCAGGAGTGGTGTTACATGGGAGCGCCATGTTGCTCCCATCACTACCCGCGCTGCTGCATTCTGGACCAGCTGGAGCCTCCGGGTGCTCTTCAAGGGGAGCCCCATGTAGAGAGCGTTGCAGTAGTCAAGGCGAGAGGTGACGAGGGCGTGAGTGACTGTGCACATGAACCAGCTCATGAGCAAACACACTAGGACTGAAATAAATCTGACAGAGGCGTCTTGTGTAAAAATATTATTTACTTTAAAACATTTAAAAAGCACTATGTCTTTAAAAAAGCACATTAGTAACAAAGTCTTATCTTGGTTATGTGAAGCCAGGCTATCTCCCTAGATTCCTCTCCACAATACCAAAACAGTTCACAAGAGAAAAAAAGCTAACATGACAATAAACAGCTTCGGTGTCGATACATCATCGAGGTAGTAGAAGGGGGGCAGCATAAACTTCACAGCTAAAAAGTCACCTGAAGAAAAAACAATTTCAATCAGCAAACGTAGCTTGAAGTTTGTGGGAGGAAGAATGTCCAGCAGCAGCAGTTCTGATGATGGCTTGCATGCTTCAAAACAGCAAAAGGCAAGCATCCGTAGGAGTATCTCTGCAACAGCGTCTGGAATCCTTATCTGTGTTCTCCTCCCTTCTGTAACGTTGTACTGAGCTCTGCATCCAACTTCCAGCAGGAGCTCTGCATCTAGGCCTAAACAGCGTTTAGGCCCAAGTAGCAAGCAAAAAGGTCCTTGCTTATATGGGGAGTTAACCTGCAATTAACTAGGGCGGGGAAGGCTTGCAGGTAATTGCAAACAGGAGATGGCTTGATTGAAACCATACTGTTTGTGACTGATCAAGTAGCCACAGCAATCCTGAAAGCACTTGTGACAAAATACATATACATATACATATACATATACATATACATATACATATATACATATGTATACATATAGCCCTTGGCTTCCAATCACATTTGAACCCAAAATTTCTGTGGCTAAACAAAACAGTTAAGTGAGCTTTGCCCCATTTTATGACTGTGTTTGCCACAGTTGTTAAGTGAATCACTGCAGTTGTTGAGTTAGTAACACAGTTGTTGAGTGAATTGACTTTGCTTGTCAGAAGATCGCAAAACGTGATCACATGACACTGGAACACCGTCATAAATATGAGTCAGTTGCCAAGCATCTGAATTTTGATCACATGACTATGGGGATGGCTGCAACAATCATAAATGTGAAAAATTGC
The DNA here is from genome assembly GCA_022577455.1 of Arizona elegans. Classification (NCBI taxonomy): domain Eukaryota; kingdom Metazoa; phylum Chordata; class Lepidosauria; order Squamata; family Colubridae; genus Arizona; species Arizona elegans. The sequence continues at coordinate 64,515,574 of JAKOOJ010000008.1, forward strand.
CATGAATCACTTTTTTCAGTGCTATTGTAACCTTGAAAGGTCACTAAATGAGTTGTTAAGATGAGGACTGAATATACATAAACGCAATTGTAACTTTGAACTGTCACTAATCGAGTTTTAAATCTAGGACTGCATATACACATACATCTACACATCAGCAGATTTTTTCTGCTGATCCCTCTTTCATTTTTGTCATGTTTCCCGAATTTTTAATTACTTTGCTATAATTGGATTATTTTATGAACATATTCATCTTTTATTGTACCTCAAGCTTTGAATTTTGCTGTTTTAATATAAAAATGGCACATTGATATCTCAGATCTTTCCAAAAATTATTAAGTGTTTGGGATCCAAAGGCACATTTTGAAACCTAGGAAATAATTGTGTATACCATAACTGAGATGTCCTATACCTGGTAAATATTATTGAAATGAATTAACTTGAACAGGTTCTGGTTTTAAATTAATATGGTATTGTAATGTAGAGAGTTTCATAGACACATTGTTGCCACAAGAGGAAGTCTGTGCAACAATATTAGTAAACTTGCCTTAAATTGTCTTCTTGTGCCTCCACATTCTCATTCTATATTTTTTCATTTAAAAAGGACTGCTCAAACTATGCATATTTATGAACAAAGAAGCCTTACACTCCCTGCATAAATAATGATTGTCACAGATTCAGGTAGCACTGGCCCTTGTTGCATTTTGCACTATGGCTCACCTGTCACTCCCCATCAGTGAAATGAAGAACAACAGGAATAAGAACAACAGTGAAAAAACAGGTCTTTATAAAATATAGAGGCCTTAATTTCAGAGATCTGAAAGCACTCAAAAAAGTGTGAAGGCAAAACTAAGTAGATTTGGCCTAGGATAATTTGCTGTCCAGGAACGTCCAAAGGATGAGATTTAAAAAAACAACAACAGTCAAGATGGCAGCTGTGATGGTGTGATCAAACTCTACCTGATTCTCCTCCATTCTTTGTACAAAAACTGGTAAAACTGAAAGTTTACTATTTATATTTCACTACAATTATGGATACATCCAGTTGTGTCTTCTGAAGCATAATTATTAATTTCTGTAGGTCTTAAGGAAGCCATATGCTGATCAGTCAGGATGAGTTGACTCCAACTTTATCCTGCAATATTTGGACTGGGACTTGTTAACAGTCAAATTATACTACTGTGATTTTTTTCCCCATTCCATCAGGCAACAATTTTTTATTGTTATAATATCTGTATGGAAGAAATAGATTTTGCAATATTCTGTGGTTTCTGATTATAAGGTTTGTTATTTGCAAAATCCTTAGCCCCTGTCCTTTGAACATCTGGAAGCCACAGGGTGGTGCTTGGACCTTGGCTTCTGGTTTTGGTCTTGATTGTTGTTCATTAATGTTTACATCAATTGTCATGTTATCCCATCACCAGCTGGCACGTCTCAAATGATCTCATCTTAGCTTGCTGAGCACCTGTATCACTTTAGGGGCCAAGTATTGTTCTTCATGAGCTTCCTTTGTTTTATTTTCTGGCCATTCATTCTTGTTTGGCTTTGTGTTCATGGGGATAATTCCAACAGCATTAAAGAACATATGACAAAGTTTCCCAATAAATTTTATTTTGAGAATGCCTTGTGTAAAGTTATGTTCAGGTGCTGATGGATCAAGAATATTTAAAATAGAGAGGAGATTGAGTTTGCTATTACTTTTAAGACTTAATGGCTCGATAAAGGTAGCCAAGTTACAGGAATTGCTGCTGTACTCTACTAACCTCCACATTGAGGAGGCATTTGGGATTTATAATATGGAATAACTATCCTTGACAACCATTTCAAAGCTCTAACTGTTACATAGCTTAGCTGCTAAAATTGTCCTAGCATCTGTAGGTCACCTTGCAGACTCAATTTCCTCTGCTGAAATTTGGCAGCAAACCACCAGAATTTGCCCGCACACTTTTCCTTTTAAAAGGAACAGTGTCTTGCTTAGCAACGGAAATGTTGGGTTCAATTACGGTAATAAATCAAGGACTACCTGTACTGACTTTTAATACCAACATGTAGTATTTCAGTCACTGACTTGGTTGACAATAGTCCCTTGCAGTTGCTGGGTACTCCCTCCCTTCCCTTTGGATCTCTAGGTTTTATTCTGGATTCAGTTGTTATAGCAGAAACGTTAAAGGAAAGAAAAAAAGATCAACAATAGGGTTGCCAGGTCTGCTTCCAAAAAATAGCGGACAAGCAGGGGGTGAGTGGGTGTTAAGTAGTAAAAAAAATTTAAAAAAATTTACAATTAAATTATATATTTTCTTACAATTTAACACGCCATTTTAGGTCAGTCGACACAAGCTACAATACATTTTAAAAATGTGAACTGTACATAATTTTATAATATATTTTTATTTTAATCTCATCATTAATTTTTTCGGAAAATCAAGTTCAAGGGATATTCGATCTTTGTCTCATTCTAACTTATGAAAAAAAAGACAAAACGTAATTCTCCTATCCTTATTCTCTTAGACTGTACAGCTTTAGATTACGTACCATTTCATCATAAAGCTTTTGAATAAAAAAAAATGTCCACTATTTTGTGAAAAAAAATAGTGAACATAATGTGAAAAAAGCGGACTGTCCGCTCAAATAGTGGACACCTGGCAACTCTAATCAACAAGCATGTTAAAGACTACAGTGTTGTAGGAAAGACTTGGGAGAATGAAAAAGTCTTTGCTACTGAAAAAATGCATAAGTAAGTTCCAGAGAAGTCAATTTTGCTAAGAATATTCTATAACCACCAGTACTGACCAGCCATTTCTTACCTGAGGACACCTAAAAGAAAGATCCCAAGGGGGCATGAATTTTTCCAAATATAAAAGTATCAAGTTGTATTTGCGGAGGACTTTCAGAGTGAAAGTGAAATGTGCATTTTATTTCACTGTGTGCCCAGTAGATATTAATCTGAACCACACACACATTCACAATGTGATAGATCTATCAATTATAATTAGCTGTCACATTAAATAAAACCTCTAATATGATTTGTTATTTCCTGGGAGTAAACAACTTCCTTCCTAGTAGCATTTAAATCACAAATTCTGGTTTAGAAGAACAAACCATACGTTCTTACGTTAATGCAAGAATCTGCAGAATACAATTGATTTCAGAGGTGAAATAAATGCCCAGAGGAGATTTGACCAAAAAAAAATCAGGATATTGGGAGCCGGCAATGTATTTTCTTTTTATTAGATTTTGCAACCAGGGATCATTGGAATTGAATCAGGTACTTTTATTTTCAAAGATCTTTAGTTTTAAGAATAACGATCCAGTTTGGTGACTATTGGTTAGGTCAAATTACAAAGCAATAATTATTTTGCACTGTCTGCTTTTCATCAGCTATCTCATGGTTGCTTTGCAAAAAGGGCTTTTGTAGGAGGATATGCAGCCTCATTCATTCATTTAAGATCCTGGCTTCTTTTTGAAACACCCGCAGTGCCATGCCTTTTCGTGGTTCTAAATAGGGTACCCCACCATCTGAAAGTACCCCACATTGGTACAAAAACTTGGAATGTACTTACCCCAAATGCAGCAACCATGCCTTGACTGAAACTGCTTCAGCTATAATGCATGTTCTTCTACGTTTCTTATTTGGAGAAGCCGACTTGAGAGTCATGACATGATCAAGATGGATTGCTTTTGCTGCTCCATCTTTCTGATGCAGATAGCAATCTGGGACAGTCCCTATTGTGTGACAGGAGATTGCTGGGTGCTGCTGGAATTTTAGGAAGCTGCAGTTGCAGAAAAGGAACCGACTCTTCTTACAATAATGTCAGCATAAGCCAGAGTCTTTTAAGAATTGGAAATGTGAGGAAAGTGAGGTGAGAGAGATATGAAAACTGGTAGAGGAACTGTAGCCATAACTGATCTAAGCTGGAAGCATATATACCTAACATTTCTGTTGCAACATCTGAGCTTTGAAGCAAACAGCCCAGTGAGATGCATCTGGCTTGCTGAGGCCAACCTGAAAATAAATGGACACTGAAAGAAAATCTAAAGCCATTTTGGCTTGAACAGCACTATTTCCAGCCTAAGAATGACTGCTTTAAAAGTGAATGGAAGTAGTCACCAGAGTTTGACTGTACCACATGGGAAGGTAAAGCATGAATGACAGAGAATGTTAGAGATACGTTAAACAGAAAGGAAAACTGAAGGAACATGGATAGTTAGCGATTTTTTTCTCATGGTAAATGTATTTTAATTGTGTTGTACCGTGATCAATGTTACATAATTAGTTTTCTCCCTATCTCCTCTCTCTGAATGGTACCCAGTCTGTTACACAGTTTCTCCCTACTTCTGTTCCACTAGTGGTCCATTAGTATCAAATACAATTTGGTGCTTTTAATTTTGCTAAATAATACAATAGAAGGATTAGATAATGAATGGAATCAATGTGTTCTAAGTGCTGGAATCAGGGTTGATTTTATGTTTTATATCCTGGAAATGTCCAAACTGCCATAGTCATCTGTCAGTAAATTATGATTGCTGTTCCTAATTCCAACAAATGTATCATTATATTTAACCAATGTCTGACTTGTTACTCTTCTATATGCCCTTGAATTCATGGAGGCAGAGAGTCCTTTGTAAGGATATAAGATAAACAAAGAGTAATTTGTTTCTGTTTCTCTAATATATTTTCTATGTTACTTGCAGCTTCTTGCTTAAAACCAACAATTCATAGAAGTGTTTCAAAACAACAGATAAGCTGCTTAATGCTTATGTAGCAATGAGCTTTGTTTATTGTGCAGTCTCAGGCTGTAGTCCATGATCCCTTAATTTACTGTTTCAGCTCATGCCCACTTTTAAACTTTATACAGGAAATCTTCCAATAATCCATTGTTGTATGCTTTTACACGTTTTTCCTAGTGGTGGAAACTTCTATGAATATTGCTAAGAAGCTGTGCTTCCTTATAATAAAAAAGGACACTTAGACCATCTTTAATTTTTTTTTTTTTGCTTAGTTTGGAAATATGAGAACATTTACTAAGGTAGGAGTGACTTCCCTACAATAGATCTAGAGAAAACAAGCTAGACAAATAGAAATGTTATTTTCTAAGTGTTTTGCTTTTACCTCCGACACTTCTTTTTGCCCTTTTCTGCTGGGTATTGTCAACAGTGATTTTTGGTTCTTGGTATTTGTATAACAGTGAGAGAGCTCTGTAGTTTCCGCAATCTCATTTGCTTCCCTTATTTTTATAGAGAGACTCAATGACCACATTGGGGAAATTGTCAGGCATCCCCTCTGTGGAGCAAATGTCTTCCATGATATCTTGAAACTCCTGCAACGTGTTTAGCTTTAGTGCTTTGTAGGACTCAGCAGGAATACCCTCCTGCCCTGTTGTTTTATTTGAATTCATTTATAAGATTGCTTTCTTGATCCCGTAAGTAGAGGGAGTCTGGTCTAGGGCAACCAAGACTGGCTGCTGGGGAATCTGCTGTAAGACAACAGGATCAACTGTGGATAGTCTACTGAGTAGATTAGAAAAGTGTTCAGCCCAGCAATTTTTCAGTCCTTCCTGGTCTTTGGTCAGCTTGGCCCATCAGATGACAGCAAGAGGGAACATCCTGATTTAGAAGATCCATAAACTGCTTTATGGCACTGAATAAACTCTCTGGTGACACGCATGTCTGCATAACTCCACCAGCTCTCAGCCTTTCTCTGCCACAACTTGTTTTACATTACTTGAGGTTCTGCCTGTACTTTGGACAGCAGGTGTTTAAACTTGTCTTTCTTTGAGACAGATGATGGATCATTCTGTTAGTCTGCATAGGCCTTGTTCTTCGCCTGGAGGGCTGTTGAAATTGTCTTGTGATTTTCATCAAACCAGGGTATGACCAGGTTTTCAATAAGAGTACAGCTGTTGTAGTGTATATTATAACATCTTTAAACTGTGTTCACTTTTCAGAATAGGCTCCTACAAGCAGTAAATGAAGTAACTTTGTAAACAGTGGATTTGGACTGGATCTTGCAGTCTGCTAAAGATGAATGATGCTCTGGTAGTCCTTGGCGGCTTACAATATGAAAGGGATTATGTGCAGGTGGAGAATTGACTAGACCAGCCTATGATCTGTCCAGTTCTCAGCATCTCACATAATCCAGGTAATGGTGACATTGTTAAGGCTGTGCTGACATACTATGGCATAGTTAAGTACATACCAGTGTTTGGATCTGGGATGCATGCAGGTTGTTGCAAGTCTGAACATTGTGTTAGTGATGCACAGATTGTGCTTGGCACACTCACTCAGAAGCAGTAGGCCATTACTGTTGACTTTTCTCACCCCATGTCTGTCAAGGACTCATTTCTTTTCATGATCTGAAATTTGGTCAGTTATCTTAGTAGGTGTTAGGCCTTAGGATTGATATGCATTACTATTCTTAAAACTTCTATTTGAATTATTGTCATTGTATCAAAATTCAAAATAAAAATACAGAATGCAAGGCTGATGACAGTTAAAACTGATGACAGTACTCCAAATTTATTTTCCTTCTCTGAATTATTATCTTCCAAAGTATGGAAAACATCTGTATTAATCCTGTGAATGTCAGAATTAGCTGCATTCATACATTTATTCTTACAAGGCACCTATATCTAAGTGTCCTTAAACTTGTGTAAAAATCTAAGACTAATAAATAATTAAAGAACATACAAATAGGCCTTGTTTAAATATAAAATATGAATTTAGTGTTACATAAAGAATGTATAACCTTTTGTTTGTTTGAGAACTGCATTTAAAACCTTCAAGAGATATACCAGAAGCCTAAATATTTTTTTAATAAATTAAATTAAAAGCAAGCCCTCAAATATTATTCCATATATGTATGGAATATCTATATGTACCGGTAATCATTTCTTTCTCCTTTCATTTTTTAAAAATTACAATTGAATAGCAACTTTTAGAGGGGGACTGGATCTCTTCTTTCTTTAGTGACTGTTCAAAGTTACAACAGCAATGAAAAAAGCGATTTATGATCATTTCCCACACTTATGACTTTTTACTGCATCTCCATGGACATGTGATCAAAATTCAGACTCTTGGCAATAAGATGCCAAGATCGTGTGATCATCTTTTGCAACTTTCTGACAAGCAAAGTCAATTGGGAAACCAGATTCATTTTACAACCATGTTACTAACTCAACAACTGCAGTAATTCACTTAACAAATGTGTCAAGAAAGGTCATAAAATGGGGCAAAATTCACATAACAAATGTCTCACTTAACATCAAAAATTTTGGGCTCACTTGTGGTTGTAAGTCGAGGACTGCCTATATGCTTTTCAGCTCCCAGAATTCCCTAGTCAGTATATTACTCAGGGAATTTTGGGAATCAAAGTTCACACATCTTAAAGTTGCTGAAGTTAAAAACCCTGGGTTATATTGCACCCAAGATTCAAAAAGACCTTGTAAAGAAATGCTACCTTTGGGCTCAATAGCCCTCCCCCAAGTCACCTGGTTTAATGTACTATATTTTATTTTTGAAGCCAGTTTTTGTAATCCAAAGACATTCCTTGATTTGAGGACAGTCCATAATCCATAAACTATAGGATGGCTGGCATGTTTGAAGAGAAGGAGTCCCTGCTGAAACCCACTCAGTGCCCAAAGATTCCCATTAAGGCAGTTTGGAGAAAACAAACTAATGGCAAATTTGGAAGAGCATTCAAAGAAAACTCTGGATTTGCCAGAGAGAAAGGGGGTAAAATTTCATTCAAGGGGAGTGAGAAGGCTCTTTTTCACTTCATACAGTGATGTACTGTTTCCCCAGTGGGATGAAGTAGTTGACTGGGCTGCCAGCTGCTTGTTGCTCTAGTCCAGGGGTCCCCAAACTTGGCAACTTTAAGACTTGTGGACTTCAACTCCCAGAATTCTTCAGCCAGCTGGGAGTTGAAGTCCACAAGTCTTAAAGCTGCCAAGTTTGAAGACCTCTGCTCTAGTCCAATATTTTTGGCCTCACAAAACTTTGGGGCGAAAATTCTTCCTCTTCTAGGAGGGGAGGCTAAGACAGATAAATGCAGCCCAGCTGATCCTCCCATGCCCTTTCTGTACTGAAGGGCGAAGAAGGAATGTGGCCCATTCTCCTTTCACAAATATTCAGCTCGCCTGCCGTTTCCTTTAGAATGGAATAGAATAAGAGTTGGAAGGGACCTTGGAGGTCTTTTAGTCCAACCCCCTGCTTAGGCAGGAAACCCTACACCACTTCAGACAAATGGTTATCCAATCTCTTCTTAAAAACTCCCAGTGTTGGAAGCATTTACAACTTCTGGAGGCAAGTTGTCCCACTGATTAATTGTTCTAACTCTCAGGAAATTTCTCCTTAGTTCTAAGTTGCTCCTCTCCTTGGTTAGTTTCCACCCATTGCTTCTTGTCCTGCCCTCAGGTGCTTTGGAGAATAGCTTGGCTCCCACTTCTTTGTGGCAGCCCCTGAGATATTGGAAGACTGCTATCATGTCACCCCTGGTCCTTCTTTTCATCAAACTAGACCTACCCAATTCCTGCAACCGTTCTTTATATGTTTTAGCCTCCAGTCCCCTAATAATCATATTCGTTGCTCTTTTCCGTACTCTTTCTAGAGTCTCCACATCTTTTTTACACCGTGGCGATCAAAAACTGAATGCACTTTGGTTTATTCTCAGGCGAAACGCACTGAGGCAGCTGTTGTTTGAGTGCGCTGGAACCAACGGCTGCAGACGATCCGTAGAGGAGAAATGGGGGGGGGGATATAAAATAAAGGGACCGAGGTAGAGACGAGGAAGCCCGAAGTGGAGCCCGAGAGGAGGCTGCCCGATTCCTGAAGGCGAATTGAGGGAGCGGGGAGCGGCGGCTGCCGTCTGGGTTGGGCTGCGCAGCGCCGGGCGCCTGGCCGCCTTGCTCCAAGTTTCCGTCAGGCGGGCAGCCTCCGCCTCCTCCCTGACGCGGGCTGTGAGGGATGCCCCCATGATGGAGCGCGGCGGACTCGCAGTCCCGTCTTTGCCTGGTGGCGGGGAAGGACAGGGCGCCCTCGCCGCAGGGAAAGAGCACTGCGGGGACCGGCGGGGCTCTCCGGAGGGCTGCTCCCTGCGCCCCGAGTCGGGCAGCGCGTAGCCTCCGCCGACGGAGAGGAGGAGATGGCGAGTCGCAATCGGCGCCGTCGCCGCCGCCGCCGCCCAAGGCCGACGGCCGATGTTCCCGCTCTGGGCTGAGCTGCCCGCTCGGCTCGGCTCGGCGTTCCGCAGAGCTCGAGAGGCGCGAGGGCGGCTTGGTGTGGCCCCCGCCGGCTTGTTCGGTCGGTGGGAGCGAGCGAGGGCGGCGCGGCGGCGCGGCAGAGGGATGGGCTGCGCCCCCAGCATCCACGTCTCGCAGAGCGGCGTGATCTACTGCCGCGACTCGGAAGAGTCCAATTCGCCGCATCAGACCGCCACCGTCTCGCAGGGAACGGCCGCCACCTTGCACGGGCTCTTCATCAAGACTGACGCGGCCGACTCCATCCCTTCGGTGCTCGCCTACCAGAGTCGCCAGCCGCCGCCGCCGCCGCCGCCGCCGCCGAACTGCCCGGCCTACCCGCGCAGGGAGGTGCGCAGGAGCGGGGGTCACCACTGCTGTGGCGTCGTCGAGGCGGAAACCCAGACCAGCCAGAGTAGCGTCAAGGTAAGGACTGCAATTGCTGGGCGCTATCCAGATCTCTTGCATCCAGCTGGAAGACGGAGCAGCCTTCCTTCCAACTGCTTCCTTCCAGGTGTGTTGGACCAGACTCCCTACAGCTGTCAACAACCTTACCTGATGTGAAGGGGGGTAGGTCTGGGACTGACATGGGGATCATGGAAGCTGTAGTCCAACACATTAGGAGGGCACCAGGAGGGGAAGGTCAGAAGGCCATGAGGTTGGGTTGAAGAGGAAGAACCTCATGATGAAGAAAAGGAGAAACTTTTTTGTCCTTCCATCACCAGAGATCATCCTTTCAGGTAACAGAGACATCTTGAGGAAGTCACAGGAACAGAGATTTCTAACTAACACCTGACCCTATGGTCAAAATAGTAATGATCTCAGTGGGACTCTCAATATTCCCCAGAAGAAGAACTTTACTTGGGCAATTCTTTCCTTCTCCAGTATTCCTTAACTCCTAATTAGGAATCACTCATTTGAAATAACCAGCCAAGCCAGAAGTTCACTCCTGAGTACCTTTGCCAAGTTTATCTCACACTCCCGTTCATAGTTTAGTCCAGTTTTTCCCCCATCTAAGATTCTCTTATTGGATTCAGCTGCAGCTTTTGTTTTCGACAGTCTCAAATTCCAGCACATCTGGCTTCAGCTGAGGAAAGGCTGATTTAAAAACTGCCTAAAAAGGAACAGATGAAGCGCCTTGAGCCACCTAACTTAAAACTGTCTTTGGGCTGTTCAGTCAAGGTTTTTTTTATCTGTTTCCCAGGAGACGAGCAATAAAAGCCACAATGAGATGAGGGGACTAGAAAAAAGGCAGTGCGTTTAGTCTTCCACACGATATTGCTTTGGCTGTCGGGGCAGAACCTCCCATGCTCTACAGAAGGTGGTAAGGGAGAGAGCATGAGGTTGACGATCAGAAAGGCTGCAGCAGATGCACATGGGATGCGGTGGTTGCCATGGCATCCAATGGCTTACTTCTCCAGGTTTTTCCTGTCTGGTCAGGTACATGCACATTGGCCAATGTCCTCTCCTGTATATTGGCTGGTAGGAATCATGTTGAAATTCAGGGTTAAGTTTCTGTATATTTTAGGAACTTCGTTGTATTTACCTTTATCAATCCATGTGCTTTGTCTACCAGAATGTATCCCAAATGCATCTTTATCTAAATACACATGGTGGAATATGAGTTAAAACAGAACCACCTTATGAAAGCACAAAGTAAGTAAAATCTCCCTTGAGAGAGGGAGGTCAATTCTTGGTGACCACGTTAACAAGTCCATTAATTTTCTTAACAACAATAGAGAATACATAAATTCATTTAAGATGGTGCAGGGATGGATAATATTTGCCTAATTCCTCCAGGCAGCACATTCAGTGTTCCTGGGAAATTGTCAGATGTGAGTAGTAAGTGATCAACAGTGGGAATCCCTGGGATTTGACAGGATTACTACAGTGATCACAGAAGAGTTTGGGAATCTTGTGCTCTTCGCCATGTTGGCTGGCATCAACTGGAGTCGAGTTCAAAATATTTGGACTTGGTTGCTTTTTTCTTGGTTTGAATATAGAACTTGAACCTAGGGCCCCTGCTTCTTCATGTAATTTATCTGAAATAGTTATTAACTCTAAACATATCTTTCTTCTATTTTGATTCTTAAATGGAGATAACTTGTTCATTTCTTGGAACTCTTTGGTGGAATTTTAAGAAATAAGGGCAGGAGTCATTTATATGCCTCTTTGGAATTTCTAACCATTGCATTTTCATAAACAACATCTTAAATTACATATTGGACATTTTGAAATACATATTAGAGTGGAACTGAAAGAAAGGAAAGAAGAGGCTAACAAAATAGCAATAGCAATAGAATTTAGGCTTATATACCACTTTATTGTGCTTTAGAGTCCTCTAAGTGATTTACAGAGTCAGCATTATGCCCTCAACAATCTGGGTCCTGGTGAGAATTGAACTGCTGGCAGTCAGCAGAATTAGTCTGCAATACTGCATTCTAACCATGCGCCACCACAGATCTTAGAAAGCCAGCATGGTGGATTAGCATTCACTAGATTGTTCTTAAAAGGTACATGGGGGACTGAAGTAAATTACAGCTAGTCTTTGCTTTACAACCAGAATTAGGACCAGAGTTTCTGTTCCTAAGCAAGGTGATTGTTACATGAGTTGTATCCTATTTTACCATGATTTTTAAGCAAATCACTGCAGTTATTAAGTGAATCATGCAATCGTTAAGCAAATCCAGCTTCTCCCAATGATTTTGCTTGTCAGAAGCTGATCGGGAATGATGTTCACATGATGTTCAGGAATGGGGATCACATGAATGGGACACTGCAATTGTCATAAATACATGCCAGTTGCCAAGCAACTGAATTTTTAATAGGTGACCATAGGAATGCTGCAACAGTTATAAGTGCAACTTGTAAGCCACTTTTTTCAGTGCTGTTGTAACTTTGAACAGTCCCTCAACAAATGGTTGTAAGCCAAGGACCATCTGTACCTGATCCGTGGACATACATATGGGCCAAATAAAAAATGAATATAGGGATGGAAATTTGGAGGTGCTCAGAACTCCTTTTCTTCAGTATTTTGGTACCTTTTCTGAATAGACTTACTATACTGTTTATTCGTATACATTAAGCCCAATGTGCAGGAATTGAGATTATAAGCAACAAATATAATTTCTATGAGGTCAGCCCAAGACTGCTTAGTAAAAGGCAAGCTAAGGCTGGCAAAGGGTTAAGGCTCAGGCTAAGATCAGCTCCTGATTGGGAGAGCTACTGGTGAGCTCATAGATTACATGTGATCTCCAGATCCTTTGCAGCCCTGAAATCCACTGGTCACGAAGCACTAAAATTTGGCAATAAATTGTCATATAATGGCAGCATGGATAAATAGCTCATCTGATAAGTTTTAGATAAGCAGAAATATTACAATCCCTTCTTCCTAGAAAAGAATATGCACAAATAATTCTGGTCCTGATTGTTTAGTGACCATATAAAATAATAGCCTAGGAAGAGGGAGAGAAATAAAATATAATTCTCAGATATTAAAAAGTTGCCTATTTGTAATATCTTTGTACTGATTCCCTATAGAATTCTCTCCTTGGCAAGAGAAGGTTGGTCCCATCTGTTTATTTTTTTACAAGATAGATATATATAATATATATACCGTATATATTCTTTTAGCTTCTGGCTCGCAGTTCTTATTATTAATATACATGTATTGTAATAATAGCCAAGTTGCATTTATGCTCTGTATTTGGTTTATTTCAACTAATTTACTCTTAGGTTTGCTTAAACATTGATTTGTGGTTTTATGAATAAGTTGTTGATTTGTATGATGTATTTGATTACATAATCTCTTTTCTTTTTGTATGGTAAATAATATCTATTCTTTCAGAAGAAAGAATGATCCATAATATGTATGGATGAATAAATACCTTGGCAAGGATGAAGTTTTAATATATGGCTAATAAATATACTCGGTATATAAATGCATAAATGGAAACCATCTAAATCTAGTTAAAAATGTTGCAATCTGATGCACAGAACTGTATTTGCATATTTTCCCACTATGCAAGTAAGCGGACAAAAACATATGACCCATCATTGCAGTGGTGGGTTGCCCCCCGGTTCGCACCGGTTCTATAGAACCGCTGGTAAAACCAGCAGGAGGCTCCGCCCACCAACCCCGACATCAACAAAATGCTTCTGCGCGAGCGAAGCGAGCGCGTGCATGCGGCCCCGTTACGAACCGGTAGTAAAGGTAAGTAGAACCCACCCCTGCATCATTGGAAGAACCTCCTGTATTCTACTATAAATATGAGTGCATATATATTCCATTATAGTTCAACTAAGCATAAAACCATTGATTAGATGGCTGCGAATTCAAATGCTTTGCAAAATAAAAATGTCAAGTTGCAACTTGCTATATTCTCTTGACATAATTTGTTAAGTTTTTTCCTCAACTACTACATTCTGCAAAAGTTTAAAGAGAGTATTGCAGCTCTTTTAAGAAGAGTAACAACAATGAAAACACTTCCCCTTCATATATTGTTATTCTCACCTCTCTCTATATTTAAAGATGAGTCACTTTGTAAAGAACCAGTAATCTCATGGTTTACATTTGGAATTCAATGCCATCTGTCTTCTGTGAAGTTCCTTCAAGTCAGTTCACAATTATATTGAAATATGGTACTATCTGGATACAGACCTATCAATCATAGAGTTATGTCAGCAGCTTTAGCCAACCCAGGTACATGGTAGTGATTTATTATTACTGTTTAACTATAGTTTAATATAAATCCATCTTTTATAGACAGGACACATTTGTGTTAGGCTAAATGGGTGCATAACCCTCAAAAATAGATGGGATTCTACTAGCCAGTTTCACTGGGTTACTGGATAAACTTTTGATGGTTAAGAGTACCACAGAATAAGAGGGCAGCAGTAGATGGGACAATGAAGCCAAATGTGCTGTGTTATAGGTGTCCTTATTGTGTTCTCTTCCTCAGATTTTGGAGAATCACCTGTGGGAAGGTCATCCACTGATTTCAAATAATAGTCTCAGACAGAACCTTGGAAGCCTCAAAAAAGAGAGGAGATATGGGATACTAAAGAATACCAATCACTGCTTTGCACAGCCCATTTTGCTTTCAAGATACTGCAGAAGACTTTCTGTGAAATTTCCATAAATAAGACTTCTAGTAAAATTTCAGAGCTGTCAGTTGTTTTCATTGTGAATATATTCAGCCCTTAGTTATATAACTTAAATTAGGAATGTACTTTTCTTGAGGAGAAAGGGGGACAATTTTCCCCCTTCTGTTCTTATATTAAAGTCATTTATATAACAATAAAGTTGGGCAAAGAGCAGTCTGAAAATTGGCCCTGTTTTATTGTAATCTAAGATGAGCTACGAAGAACATGCCATTTTATGCTAATGTATCCTCTTCTATAATAACACCGCAACTAAAATGAGATAATTTGATACAGCAAAAGAAATTTCTTAAAGGATTTCTAAGTTTGGTTAATACTTACTCTGCAGAATAAAGGTTTTTTTTTTCTTTTTAATATTGAAGAGAGCTCAAAATGATACTTTACAAATGATAGCTGAAAGGAGAAAAAAAAGTACATTAAACATTCAGCAGTGTGAATATGCTGGCTCAGTGCATTATAACAATCCAAAATGAGCACATGGAGTATTTAAAATTCAGGTCCAAGATTTGTTATAAAATTAAACTTACACATTGCACTCATGTTCATTAGAATGATGTGACTATTTTTTTGAAACCACTTCAGAAGAGCAAGCAAATCTTCCTTGCAAATTTAGGATTACTGGATTACTTAATACTGGGCACCAGGCACTTTCTCTCCATAATTATATTAAAGAGGTTTTTGGAAGAGCTAAGTTTTTTTGTGCAATAATAATGTTCTTGGTGTGCACTGTCCTTTCACTAAAAGCAAGTTTTTTGGGACAAAGTTATCCTACATTGGACAATGTCACTACAGTGTTCTCCAAAAATGGGAAGGAATTATTGAGATTCTGTAGCCTTGAACTATTCAACAGTTTCACTGACAAATGGAAATTCGGATCTGTTTGTCATTGACTAACAGTTTTGCTGCTGCTACTGTAGTGAGCCAATTGTAAGCAATAATGTATTGTGACTTTAGCTTTCTTTTTTATAGTGTTTATTTCATTGTACCATTCACGAAAGAGTCAATACTTTTTCTATTGTGAGTTTCCAGAATCCAATCTTTGCTCCCATAAAATATCACAGGGAAAACTATGGCCTCAATCTATGGCCAGAATTGAGCCCAAAATTTCCAGTGCTAACAATACAGTTGTTAAGTGAGTTGCCTCCCATTTTATTATCTTTTTTGCCACAGTGAAGTTGTTAAGTGAACTATACGGTCATTAAGCAAATTCTGCTTTCCCCATTGACTTCACTTGCTGGAAGGAAGCCATCTGGGAAGAAGGTTACAAATGGTGATCGCATAATCCTGGGACAATGTAACTGTCATAAATATGTGCCAGTTGCAGAGAGCCCAAGTTTTGATCACATGACCATGGGGATGCAGCAACGGTCATAAGTATGAAAACTGGCCAGAGGTCACTTTTTTTCAGTGCTGCTGTAACTTGAATGATCATTAAGCAAATGGTTGTAAGTCAAGGATTTACAAGGACTGCCTGCATTGCCTGCACCATTCTGCTCTTTGCAGGCATAGGCACATCATGATCTCCGAACACCTTTCTCACAGCTTTCATTAAGGCTCTACAACGTGCAACTCTGTGGTGTATTTCTATTGGATCCTTTACTATTGATAGCCAACCCTAAAGGCAAAAGCTATCTACTACTTCAATATCTTCATTGTCACTTCTAAGGCTGGTTGCTTACTTCTGGTCTTAGTTTCTCTAGCCTGGAACATAGTTCTTGCCCATCTTCCATGGAGATTCCATTTATCTATCTGGATGCAGCTTTCATGTCTCCTCCTAGTCTTCTTTTCTCCAAACCAAATATCCCAAGTTCTTTCAGTCTGTGTTCACAAGGCATCTCAAGTCTCTATCGGCTTTGTTGCTTTCCTCTGAATCCTCTCTAACATGGCATAGTAAAATCCATTTTTCGCTGTAGCCAAGAAAGATTTTTGCTCCTTTATAATATGGGAAATCATAAACATAGATTTCTAAACCCTTTAAAACTATAATTTTACTAAATGGTTTCAGATGCCTTTGCTCTAACAAAGGATTACAATTATTGCACAGAATTATAATGAGATAATGGAAAAAAACATTGCTAACACATTCTACTACACGTATTAAAATTTGTTCCTCATAATACTCAGCTAATGATTATACTTGTGCTACAGAAAAAATAATGTTCCATATTTCTTTCCTAATGCATGTGCTATCATGTAAACTGCTCATTTTATCATATTCTGATATCATGTCTAAAATATAAAGATTAGAGTTGTAGGAATAAAATCCTGATATTAATACAAATTAATGGAAAATGTACTACTGAAGCAACTAATAGTAACAAACTAATAATTATTCGAGTTCTTTGAGTGAAATGCAGATTATATCTGTTTATTAAAGAGCCTTGGTGGCGCAGCAGACTAAAGTGCTGTTAAGTAGCACTTACTTAAATACTTACAATTACTGCAAGTTCAAATCTCACCAGGCTCAAGATTGACTCAGCCTTCCATCCTTTCGAGGTAGGTAAAATGAGGAGCCGGATTGTGGGGGCAATAAACTAACTTTGTATAAAAAAGAACACCGCTTAGGTGGGGGACGAAAGCCCTACTAAACAGGTATATACAAAAGTATGAAGGCTATTGCTTAACGCATTATAAGCCGCCCTGAGTCTCCGGAGAAGGGCAGCATATAAATTGAACCAATAAATAAATAAATAAATATTATATTTCATAAGGCTTTAAAAACTTGGCTATATACCCAGACCTGGGGCTCGGAATGTGTTAAGGGACCCATTATTTAACTTTATTATTAGTTGATTAATCATCATAGCTGCTGTTCGTATTTATTTATTTTGTAGATGTTGTTACTGTTTTACTGTTCTTAATTGTTCTATAATTTTAGAATTGTAAACCGCCCAGAGTCATCTGGTTGAGTTGTATGGCTATAGAAATAGAATAAATAAATATCAATAGACTATAAATTAAGCAAAGTAAAGCACTTTAAGAGAGCCAGTTTAATGTAGTAGTGAAGGCATCAGGCTAGAAATGAGAATATCATGAATTCTACTTTCTTTCTTCCTGGGCTTAAAACCAGCTAGATAATCTTCTGCCAGTCACTTTTTCTCAGTCCTAGAATGCAGGCAATGGCAAATCATTTCTGAAAAACCTTGTCAAGAAAACTGCAGGGACTCATCCAGGTAGTCTCTAAGAATCAGACACAATTGAATGGGGTGGGGGGGATCCTTTTAAAACTCTCTTATTTCACTAGTGGATGGCACAGTGCTCAGTGATTAAGACGCTGGGCTTGTCAGCTGGAAAGACAGCAGTCCAGGTTTGAGACTGCCAGCTTGTGCCACGCAACAGAGCTCCTATCCTCGCCCCAACTCCTGCCAGCCTAGCAGTTAGAAAGCATGCAAATGTGAGTAGATAAATAGGAATCACTTCAGTGGGAAGGTAACAGGACTCCGTGATGTCATGCTGGCCACAGGACCATGGAAAGCTCTGGCTGAATGGCCTTGAAATGGAGATTAGCACCGTCCCCTAAAGTCAGCAACAACTAATCAAGTAAAATTCCATAGAGACTCCTTTATTTCATTAGCACATCGCTGAAGTTTCTGATTGAAAATAAAGGGAAATTTGCTTTCTGTAGAAATACTCAACAGAGAAAAAAAGAATTGGACTTGTATTCTCTCAAATTCCCAGATGGGATGGATATTTTGCTAGAGCAGTAAAATAACTGTCTCAGCAGCTATCCGGCCATATCTGAATCTGGAAAATATAGCAATTAGGGCTGAGCTCAGCAGCTTAAAAGACTCTCCCCATAGAAAACTATAAAAGTCAGACTCTGGGCAGACATAAGGGAAGCTGATCTGTCCCTACATTAGAGGATCTCTGCTGTAAGATGGTCCAAAGAAGTTGTATAAAAAACTGAGAAGGGATATAAAACAAATCCAAGAGACAATAAAGCTTAAAGAGCAACTCAAATAGATAAAAGCTCAATAACATACTGTTCAGTCAACATTATTTTTCTCTCTGGAACAGACTAGTTGGAGCAGAATCCCTCTTTCTTACCCCCTATCCCTGCTGTGATTTTCTTGATCATTTCCTGCCCATTTATTACAAAAGATAAGAAATGTTGGATAGATTTAGTACAGTACTTGAGTAGGAGACCATCAAGAAATTTTTTGTATTAGATTGGGAAATAATTTTTAAAAATCTGCCCTCCCCAAAAAGAATGGCAAAATGCTTCTATAATGTTGCCAGGAAAACCATTCAGTTGTCTCCCTATGCTCTCTAGGAGCTGGACTCTACTCAAGGATACAGTTGTGTTTACCTTTAATAAGATAACCAGGTTTGTTGTTGTTAGTTGAGAAGTCATGTCTGACCCATCGCAACCCCATGGACAACATTCCTCCAGGTCTTCCTGTCCTCTACCAGCCTCTGGACTTCATTTAAGCTCACACCTACTGCTTCAGTGACTCCATCCAGCCACCTCATTCTCCGTCATCTCATTCTTCTTTTGCCCTCAATCTTTCTCAGCATTGGTTCTTCGCCAGTGAGTCCTTCCTTCTTGTTAAGTGGCCAAAGTATTTGAGTTTCATCTTCAGGATCTGGCCTTCTAAAGAGCAGTCAGGGTTGATCTCCTCTAGGACTCACCGGTTTGATTGCCTTGCAGTCCAAGGGACTCGCAAGAATCTTCTCCAGCACCATAATTCAAATGCCTCAATTCTTTGGTGCTCAGCCTTTCTTATGGTCCAACTTTCACAGCCATACATTGCAACTGGGAAAACCATAGCCTTGACTATACGTACTTTTGCTGGCAGAACCAGGCGATTTTTGTTAGGCAATAAAATTAAAAGGATCAAATCAGCAAAAGCAGATGAAATAATCAGTAAGTTCAGTAGTAAGTTTAATATTTCCAACTTTGGATTTGCATGCATTTTATATTATAAAATATATAATATATAAATCAGTAATGATGATTTTTTTTTCATAGGACATGATAGCATGTGTTCCTAATGGCCTACTGTTTTACCCAAGGAAATATACAAATTATGTTCAAAATAAGTGTTTTTAGTCCCTATAGAATAGATAGAGCCGTGGTGGTGCAGTGGTTAAAATGCAGTACTGCAGTGCTAACTCACTGCAGGAATTCGATTCTGAGCTGTTCAAGGTTGACTCAGCCTTCCATTCTTCCGAGGTCAGTAAAATGAGGATCCAGATTGTTGGGGGCAATATGCTGACTCTGTAAACTGCTTAGAGAGGGCTGTAAAGCACTGTGAAGTGGTAAGTAAGTCTAAGTGCTATTTCTATGGTTAAAAAATACAAATTCAGTCACATTAGTAACATATTTCTCCATAATAAGTCTAGGGATTACTATAATAATGCATTTCTAGTTAGTTTTAGATCTTATCTTAGTTGAATATGGCAGTCCTATCATTATGTTATTTTTTCTGTCATTTCATTCCATGTATCAAAAAGAACCCCAAAGCATATTAGTTCCATTAAAATGGTGTTACAGAAAGAGCCTGGTATATCAGGTTTTGGCTTAAATTGCTGACAATTTTGTGCCAGTGTTCCCTGTTTCTAAGGATGCTTTGGAAATGTGGACAGAGGCTTCAGCATAAAGAAATGGGGTAACATATAGTGTTTTTTCAATAATAGCAAGAAAAATAAAATGAAATGTTCATTAAATGCTGGGACATATGCATTGCTCCTTCTCTGCTGTATTCTCCTCCCTCCCCCCCACCCCGAAAAAAACCCTAGGCTGGATTAATAATCAAGCAATCAGCCAAAAGCTGTTTATATAAAAACGCATTGTAATGAAACTATTCTGTGGACTGGTTTCATTTTAGTAATGTGAAGATTACAATGTGTGGCTAGGAACACTGGAAGTTATCTTATGCTAATTCAGACTAATTGCCAATCTAGATCAATAGCACATACTGAAGCCACTCAGAGCCTTGGAAAAACCATGAATTCAATGTGCAGAAATGGATATGAATAATTAAAGTACTTATTTCATGAAAGTTGTAGGTCTGCAGATGTATCTTGGGCTGAATTCTCTGCTTTTCTTCTCTCTCAAAAGAGGAATCCCCCAGGAGAGCATGATGTTAGTGCCAAAAATAGAATACAGAGCTCAAGGATAAATATTCTGCAGGCATGCAGTACGTGGTCCCAGAATCTGTCAGCTGCAATGATACCTCAGTACCCCAGAGGTTAACTGAGCTTTTAACTCCTGCTGACGTCATTCAGTCTTTTTGTTCCTATCAGGGTTCCCTGACAGCCGTTAGGCAGAATAAAAAGAGCTTCTTCAGGCAGCAAATATAGAAATGTCTTTAACACCACCATTGCCCTCAGCTTTGGAGAATGGCCTTGTGGTTGTCAGTGATGAAGTAAAGCTGCTCTTTAGCAACAAACCCCTTTGATTATTAAAACTGGTATGTCATCTGTGCATTATACAGCACCCACTGTCACATCTAGTTTGGCTCTTAGAAGTTTGCACAGTGGCATGGCAATGAAAGAGAAATATTGGTGAATCTCATTACTAGTTCTGTCACGAATAATATAGGCTATGTACTCCTGACAAGTGATGCAGCACTATTCAATGCCGCAATTACATTAGAGCATGATGTCTAGTTTCCCTGGTACTGTACAAAAATGGAGTGTCCAGAAACTTGTAGTCTTGAAGAAAAATACATAGAGCTTCCAACAAATCAGTAAGAACTATTGTTCTGGAAATGATTCTGCCAGTCATAAGAAGCTATTCGTGTGATATTTTGAAGTCTCTGCACAGAAAAGACATCAAAACTCTTAATCAGTTATGAAAATGAAAAAAGTTTTTTATTCATCGTGTGTCATTAGCTTTCAAATGCGTTCACATTTCTTTGTTCTAAATTCTTTAGCAGGAATGGATGAATCAGTAGCATGGATTGATGCATATTCTCGGAGAGTAAGGGACATCACGATGCTGTTCAGCTATTTCTTAGAAACAGATCATTGGATACCTAAATTAAAAATTTAGAATTGCCTTATTCTGAGGTTAGATTTCTATTCCATCAATACGTAGTGATGGGCAGAATCTTTCTAGGATGCCAGGGAGGAGTGGATTTGTGGACTTTGTGCTCATGTAACATATACCCTGCCATCGTTGTTTGCAGGGATGGGCAGGATGAGGTACATAACAAATCAACTATCACGGCCTTACAATACAAGTTCTGTCCTTATATAGGTGTGGTGGCATTGTACAAACATGTGGAAGGGATGGTGCTTTCATCACAACACATTGATGCTTGTTTTGTTATTCTGAGGTGTGTGAAAAAAACAAAAAAAGATCAGAGTACAAATCTAAGAAACAGATCAATGCTTCTTTAAAGTTTTAACTCAGTTAGGGCTAGCAGATTTGGGTGATGGAAATCAAAGGAACCACTAACTGGCAGGAAAGAATTAGGAATTTCTTCTTTTTTTGCCATCTAGTCAGATTTTTACCTCCCCAGAGCTGGTAGTTCTATATGAAATAGTAGAGAGCCAGATCGGTGTAGTGATTAAGGCATTATTTATTTATTTATTTATTTATTATATTTCTATACCGCCTTTCTCCCGTAGGACTCAAGGCGGTGTACAGTCAAGAAAAATATAGACACACAAACATCATAAAATTGCTAATTAAAATTATTACTTAGTTTGGTCAATTAAATAAAACCCAGAATTAGATAACATTTAAAAAAAAAAATCATTCACATGTTCATATGTTTAGCCCTGCCTGTTGAAACATCAGGGTCTTGAGGGCATGGCGGAAAGCACGGAGATCAGGGATATTAGGCCAGAAACCTGGTGACATGGAGTTCTACTCTTTTCTTAGGCACAAAGCCAATTGGATAACCTTGGGCCAGACACTTTCTCTCACTCCTAGGAAGGAGACAACAGCAAACCACATTAAAAAAAACATTGCCAAGAAAACCGCAGTTACCAGATGTCAACACTGACTCAAAGGCATAAAAGAATCTCCACCCTGAGATAGTAGTTGGAACTAGATGTTAAAATGTGCACTAAAAAAAAAAAGATGGCGTACTTAATAGGCATGCTTATATATCCAAATTTTATTTCTTGTTTATAGGAATCATATTCTATTATAGAGGGACGAGAGTATCTCAAGAAGGAGAACTTCTAAGATACCTTATACACCACACATTATTATGAAAAAAAAAGTCTGTTTAACTATAGCCTTTTCCATGTTGATATGCTTGGATACCCCTCCCATCATCACACCCCATTCTGCAATAATAAAAATTATATGGTTGCATTTAAAATGCCTACCTTTAAAGGCATGTACCATGTTGAGAATAGCTATTTAGAGTACTTATGAATCTCAAACAAGTCTGTCTTTAAAAGAAAAACTGGCACAGGAATCTTACAATAATACTAATTTAACTTGCTGCACAAAAATTATCATGAAATTGGCACAATGACAGCTTTGTAGTACTCTTTTGTGCAGTGCAGCCATGTTTTTCGTGAGCTGCAGTTAATGTAAATGCTTAGCTACATATTACTGACAGTGTTAATGAAATGTATGTTCATTCTGCATTGTGCTTATGGTGTAACTCAGTAAGAGAGTTTGAGTTGGGCTAATTGAGCAGCCTATTAATGTCAGAATAAACAATTTAGTTTATGTTGGATACCACTAAAGAAGCATCGATGAGGCAAATTATAGATCAGGAAAACATAGGATTCATGTTGAGCATTATTTCTTGAAGTGTTTTTCTGGGAAACTGTTTTTTGAAGTGTTCCAAACAACGGAATATTTACTCCAATAAAACTAGAATTGTATCACCGTATTAAACTAGTTATAATTCTCAAAAGCATTTTTCAAATTCTCTTCACTAAAATTTCATTTCATTTTATTTTTTTGGCAACCAAAGAAGCTTGGGTGAACTAGATTCATGCTGAAAGAGTGGGTCATTTGAATCCGGGTCCTTGCAACAATGACTCATGCCTTATCATAGGGCAGTGCCTATTGTGATGTGCTTTACTTGGGGCTGTCATGAAGACCACTTGGAAACTAAAGTTGGTCCAATATTGCATCCACTCAGTTCTTGGCCAGTGACACTGCTATAGTCACATTACAATGCTTTTGTAGATATTGCACCAGTTTCTAGTAATTTTAACAGAATAACAGAGTTGGAAAGGACCTTGGAGGTTTTCCAGTTCAAACCCCTGCTTAAGCAAGAAACCCTATACTATTTCAGACAAATGGTTGTCCAGTTTTTTCTTAAAAACCTCCAGCATCGGAGAACCCACAACTTCTGGAGGCAAGTTATTCCACTGATGAATTATTCTAATTGTGAAGAAATTTTTCCTTCGTTCTAGGTTGTTTCTCTCCTTGATTAGTTTCCATCCATTGCTTCTAGTTCTGCCTTCAGGTGCTTTGAAGAATAGGTTGGTCACCATCTTCTTTGTGGCAGGTCCTTAGATATTGGAACACTGCTATCATGTCACTCCTAGTCCTTTTCATTAAAGATTTCATTAAAGTTTCTGATTGCAATTCAAAGTTCTGGTTAATCTATGAAGTTCCATGTGGCTTGACTCCTGGATACTTAAGTAACTGTCTTCTTCAGGCAGTTCTTCATTATCTGGCAATAAAGAACCTATCTGGTATGATGTCAATGGAGGGCAAGTTTGGGGCTTCTTGCCTAAAAGGGGTAGTGCTGATGATAAATCCTCTCAATTGTTTCTTCTTTAGTTTAGACCATATTTTAAGAGGATGGAAAAACCAATTATGTTCTGTCAAGTATTTGTCAAGTAATGGGATCATCAGGATTTGGGCTGTGGATTAGTTGCATTGTTTGTAGAGATTTTATAATGTTTAATTTTACCATGGCTTTTGTTGATGGTGGTTATTCTGTTGGTCATTTTTGACAACTATCCAGAATCTAACAATGGAATAGAAATTTGTAAAATAAATAAGTAAGCTAACTAAAATTAGGGCTGTGCAAAACTTTTGAAAGATGCTGTACAAAACTTATGACAGCAAATAAAAACCTCTCTTCAAATAATTAAATATGATTCGACTCCTGGATACTTTAGCAACTGTCTTCTTCAGACAGTTCTTCATGATTTGCAATAAAGAATCTATCTGGTATGATGTCTGTGGGAGAGCAAGCTCATCTAAAGCTCATATAACTGTTCCTGACTGCAAGCATGTCCGTGCCTAGTAATCTCATTTCATTGGCAGTCATAACAAAAATATTGCCTGTCTAAATACACAAATGTGCAAATAATTGGAAGAAGCTTTTGAAGCAGCTGAATGAAGTTCCCAAAGGATGTGGCTCCTTTAATCATTTAAGAGAGGTGCTTTGTTTGCACTAAAGTATTTTGTGGACACCTAATTTGAACTCTTTGCACAGCTCTAGGTAAAATGATAAATATAAATACAAGGGTAGTCCACTGGAAGTTTATAAAATTGAGTGAAACTTCAGAAACCCAAAGAAGTCCCAGTGGTCTGCAGTTGATATCTGACAAACATTCTTCTTGAATAGGTTCCACTCAATTCAATTGTACTTATTCCAAGTATGATTTTAGCCTATGGTTATGGAATGTGTCTTTAAACATTAATTCGCTTCAAGGAGCATTTAGAATCAAAATGATGTACTATAGTGCTTCATCTCTTACAGGAATAAAAATCTCTTTGAACACTGAAACCTATCTTCTATATAGAGAAAGGGTCTGTTAGGCTACACTTCAGTACCTGACATTTAAATTGTGTGAATAGAACAATAAGCAAACTGTTCTGACAGAATATGATTATGAAATCACAAGCCCCAATCATTTCCATAGTCTTTTCCTGCCAGAGGAATAGTTAATCTGATTTGTTTCAAGAGCAAAATGTGATTTTGACTGAGTTGTGCTAAGAATAACTGGAAGAGTTCCTGTTTCAGAACTCTCAATAAATAAGCCGTTGATAAATTTCTAGAGACTGATAGCTATGCTTCCTAGCAGGAAAGACCAGAATTCTGGATAAGTCTGTATAAATAGGAAAGAATAATTCAGTATAGACCTAAGGATCATTCTTCTGGCTTAAAACACAAAAATTTACAGTATATGACTGGGCTTTGTTTGAAACCAGAACTGTAGAGAAAATTATCAAACAATAAATTATTTTTATTCATTAGTTTAATCATTGTAATGAAATGCCATTAATATAGACTCACAATGGGACAAAACAAAGACTTACATGCTGCTTTTTTTTTTAAGCAGGCTTCAACTACTGAGACAGAAATTGGACCTATGAGACTGACACAAGATCCTATTCAGGTAGAACTTCTCTTATATGGCAATAAAAAACTTATCTGTCTTACTTTACCAATAAACATTAAGTTCTACAGTCCCCCCCACTAAAAAATCTCATTTTGTAGGGTTTAAGAATCCTTTAAAGATACGTGGGGGGTATCTCCTGGAAGTTGAAGAAAGTCTACAGATAGATAGATGATAGATGATAGATAGACAGACAGACAGACAGACAGACAGATAGATAAAAAGAACCGAAGTGGCGCAGTGGTTAGAGTGCAATACTGCAGCTACTTCAGCTGACTGTTAGTTCACAGATCAGCGGATCAAATCTCACCAGCTCAAGGTTGACTCAGCCTTCCATCTTCCGAGGTGGGTAAAATGAGGACCCAGATTGTTGGGGGCAATATGCTATTTAGTATACTGTCTTTGGTGTAAGCTGCCCAGAGTCCTTGGAGAGTGGGCAGCATAGAAATATGACTAATAAAATAAAGATAGATAGATAGATAGCAATAGCAATAGCACTTAGACTTATATACCGCTTTCCAGCACTTTCCAGCCCTCTCTAAGGCTTACAGAGTCAGCATATTGACCCCAACAATTTGGGTGATAGGTAGGTAGGTAGGTAGGTAGGTAGGTAGGTAGGTAGATAGATAGATAGATAGATAGATAGATAGATAGATAGATAGTCTAGATGCATATTAGTCACTGAACTGAAAGGTGGAGGTAGTGGGATCATTATATTCTGGACCATTGATGACATCATTAGAAGTGAAATAGACATAGTTAAGAATAGAAACTTTATAGACACATTCACAAGCTCACGCATATCCCTTCGGCAATATAAAGCTTATGTCTTTAAAAGTAAAAATAACATTCAAATATGTACACACATTTAAAACATTGCTTTTTATTTCTTGCTTTTGAAAAGTGAATGCATCCATGGGGGCTATGAGGATATTTTAAAAAAATAATTTAATACTAAACATTACTGAGTCAATTATACAGTGAAAGAGTTAGTTTAGTTGTTACTTTATTTTATTTTATTGTCATAGGCTAAAATTATTGTTTTAAATGCATAGTAATTTTAAATTATCTTCTGTATTTTTATAGGTATTGTTAATCTTTGCAAAAGAAGACAAACAGAGTGATGGATTCTGGTGGGCTTGTAATAAAGCTGGGTATAGATGTAACATTGCTCGGACACCAGAATCAGCACTTGAATGCTTTCTTGATAAACATCATGAAATAATTGTTATAGATTATCGAAACCCCAGACACTTTGATGCAGAAGCCATCTGTAGGTAATTACTTGTTCTTGTATTTCATATGACCCTGGCAGTATAGGAAAATACTATTATGCAATTTCTATATTCACTTCCTAACTTCAGTATCGAAACTGTTTCTGGACAATTGAGTGGGCTATCATATGATGAGATGTTCTTCCATATGAAATCAGTGTGTGAAATCTCTGAATATAAAAAAGTTAGATTTTAAGGAGAAGGATTTATCAGTTCTCTACATGGGGCATATATGAGAAAGAGGTAAAAAAAATCAAGGTGATAGCTGTGTCCTTTTTATATGTGTTACATGTGCAACATATATGAAAAAGCAGCAGGGCTTTGATCATGGAGTCATGGCAACTTCCCAGTCTGTGGAGGTTCTAGGAAGATGTTTTCATATGCCAGAATCCTGCGGAACCAGGGTATTTCTTCCTTGTTCTGTCTTCCAATGACAGGCATAAAGTCAAATAAAAGAGATGCCTGGGAGATGGCTCGCCATAAACCAAAAATAAGATCAGGAGTCTTGCTGAGAAAGTAAAGACTAAACTGACCATTGCTCTGGCCATTTTAACTGATGGTTGGGTCAGATGCATTTATATCAGGGGTGAAATCCAGCAGGTTCTGACAGGTTCGGGAGAATCGGTAGCGGAAATTTTGAGCAGTTCAGAGAACTGACAAATACCACCTCTGGCTGGTGCCAGAGTGGGGAGGGAATAGGGATTTTGCAATATCCTTCCCCTGGAGTGGGGTGGAAATGGAGATTTTGCAGTATCCTTCCCCTGCCACGTCCACCAAGCCACATCCACCAAGCCACACCACACCCACCAAGCCACGCCCACAGAACCGGTAGTTTAAAAAAATTGGATTTCACCTCTGATCTATATTGCAGATAGTTACTTACATAACAGTGCAGTTAATGATCAGATCCTCCGAAGTCCATCCATTAAGGCATTTATGAAATTCAATTCCTGTATAAACAGTAGAAGTACATTCTATTGATTATCCCTGGCTGGTCGGATGAAGCATGCAAATACAAAAAAAGTAACATAGAAAATTAAACTCAAAAGTAAAATCAAAGTAAAAGTTTTTACCTCTGGACCCTGGATCTCCACACGTTATTTATAGTAGTAGCATCATTAGTAATCTGAGGAGTTTCAAAAATTTTGTAATTATTCTGATATGCTATGGCAAATCCAAGAGTGTATTTTCATAACTGCTAAACAACATTTGTCTGTGAAATATGTAATATTGATCTGATAATGGGATAGGAGGAATGAGATCTATATTTCATCTTCCATGCCAGAAAAGTCTTTTAGAAGGGGCATGTTTAATATGGCTCATAAATCTCTGTAAAAACTGCAAAATAACAAAACAGGGCCTACATTCTCTGTTGCATGAGAACCATAGTAGCAAAAAAATTCAAAACAGTGGATCTTATCATGTCTAACAGCTGAAGGTAATATGTCAAATGTGGCTAGGAAAAATGCTCTTGAAGTCTGATTTTTGATGGAAAAAATGGCAACAATCAGCTGGGCTGGCATAGAGAAGCATAAATGAAGACTTAGCCAGATTCTAATTTATAGACTAGGTTCTGGAGTACACAAACATGTAATTTGTTTCAAATCATGTATACTGCAAAAGAGCCAAGAGATGTTTTGCTTTAACACTGCGTCTAAGCTCTGCCTAAAACTTGTATCTTCAGCATTAAGTACATGTGTAAAAAATCAGGATACTGCAGTAGAATGATGAAAATGAGGCTTATATGGCTTTTCTTGGGAAAGGACACATGATCCCATATTCAGGATCTTGTGACAAAAAAGTCACTGTTTTGTTATAATAAGCTGAGCGGGATAAATGAATAATCAGTCACTATGGGCTTTGATAGAACCTTGTTCTTGCCAGCTTTATAGAAGCCAAAACTGTTATGTTAAGCTTTGAACAACCCATATTCCTTCTCTGACTGCTGACCACCATCCATATAGTCCATATAATGTTTTAGTTGAATGACTTCTGAGACAATATCCTTCTAACGGAAGAGTTTTAGCCAATATAATCTATTTAGAATTCAAAGCCCAAGTTTAATAAGGACTCTCTTCTTACTAGCCTGCATAACTGCAGATATGCTTTCAGTATATTGGTTCTATATGATCCAATCTTGCTTGCCAAGAATCTGTTTCAATTTAGCAGAATTTATTGTTTCATCTGTTTTTTTAGCAATCTAGGCCTGGCCTTTCATAAAATAGAACAATGAGTAAAATAACATCCGATTTGCTTGCTGTCTTTACACTGTGTAAAAACAGAGAGAGAGAGAATAAGATTCACATAATTATGCAACCCATTTTAAAATGTGGTTGGTAAATTTTTGTTAATAAAATTGTTTAATCAAATACGGCCTGAACTTTCTTCATTCCAGGTCAATTCGTGCTACAAAACCTGCTGAACATACTGTGATAATAGCTGTTACCTTACAAGTGTAAGTATTTTGGGGACGCATGCTTATTTTATATACTTTTTTAATGGGTATGGTTATTCAGTGAATAAGTAGCAGTTTCTTATGAACATCTTAGTTTATGTCAGAGGATAAGCTGAGGCCCCATACCTGCATACAACTCTTTAAAGCCTGTAGTGTGCGCTGAAGACCACCAAATATTGTAATGGTTAATGGGGACAGAAGGAGAACTATGTAGCTCTCAAATATAATTACATTTGATTTTAATTAAATGTAAATGTAATAAAAACTAGCTTTGTTCTGGTGAAAGGTACTACTTTCTGGACTGCCATTGTCAACATGTCACTGAAATTCAATTTTTTCTCGGCCTAGAAAATGATCAGAAAACCAACAGAAGATTCTTTTGACACATAAATCATTACATGGTTGAAATCTCATTTAGAAACCATTAGGACATGGCATGGTTGCTCCTGGAAGGAGACTTGAGATCAAAGCAAACAACGCTCAAGCCTTCTCTGCAGCAAAGTTTCTGACAGGGGTTCCAAGAGACGAGTTCAAACCTTTTACTATCAAACACCATACAAACCACAGCTTAGTTGGGTTTTTCTGTGCCCATCTTAGCAACACATAAAAAAGACCAAATTTTAGAAAATTCATAATAGTTGGGAAGCTGAAAGAACAACAATAAATATATCCATCATGAGTTGTCATTTGTGAATGCAACATGAATATTTCTTTGGCCGTAAGGAAGGGTGCCTCTCCGTGTCTCCATTTTTTTTTCTTGTGGCCTCCAGAGCTTCTCAGAATGATCTTTGCAAAGTTTGGCAGCAAATGTATGGTTTTTCACGTGACTTTTATTTTTTAAAAAAACCCAAAAGTGTGACACACCTATTTTGATTTTTAAAAAAATCAAGGAAAGAAAAACCAAGCCTTTTAGTCTTGCTCTCTCTGAAGATGTTACTACAGTTCTGCCATTTCTTCTGTAGTCCAAAGAGATATTAACCTCCCCACACCAAAATAAAATACAACCACAAAAAGTGGATTTTTTGAATGATTGATTGATTCAGTGCCATCATGTTGGTGTGGTGTCAACTCTTAGCAACCGCATACATTGACTCTATTGACTGATAATATATTTTGTATTTCTGTAGATCTGCTGGTCAGGAAGAAGCTTCTGTTCTCCCACTTCTCCATGCGGGATTTAATAGGGTATGTTAAAGTTATTGCAGATTGCTTAGGCCATAAACAATTGATTTATCAACCTTCATGTCGACATGACATTCGTGTTGTTGTCATGCAAGCATTTGTTGCATGTGACAACTGCGGCCCCTTCAGCTCCTCCACGTTTTAGTCCATAAATAAACACTAAGTTATAGGAGTATTATTGTTGGCTAGATATAAGGGGGTGAAAAGATACTGACAAATAAATTTCTACAAGCCTGGACATGATTTCCTGTAATAGAGACCAAGAAAAGTGTGTTCAGTTTGAAAATAAGGTTGTCTAATGTAATCACATAAATCATCTGTAACTGCCTCAAGCTCTGTATTTGCTGGTGCAGCATAGCCAATGCTGATTGAAAAAGAACTCAAGGAATTGGTTGGCATTTTGCCTTCACAATCACTATGTAAAGAGAAAATAGGCCTGGGTGGTGGGGTTAGGAAGGAGGATCACACCTTTCCTAGCAGCATGTTGGACTGTGTAAAAGAAGCAGATTTCAGAAATTAAAAAGAAAAATGTGCTACACAAGGAACTGTTGATTTAGGATCACAGCTTCTGTTACTAAACAAGGCAGCTATTAAGTGACTCCTGCCCAATTTTATTACCTTTTTGCCATGGTTATTAAGTGAATCACTGCTGTTGTTAAGTGAATCACATGGTCATTTAGCAAATCTGGCTTCTTGACTTAGTTTGTTAGAACATTGCTGGAAGGGTCACAAATGGCAATGACATGTCCCTGGGATGCTGCCACTATCATAAATACACGCCAGTTGCCAAGCACCCAATTTTTGATCACTTGGGTTTGCTGCGATGGTTTATGATTGGGCCAATCATAAATCACTTTTTTCATCAGAGTTGTAACTTGGAATAGTAGCCAAACGAATAATTGTAAGTTGGGGACTACCTCTAAATGATTTAAATTAAACCTCAGATTTCTTGCCGGATTTCATTCTTGAAGATGTACTCTTTTACTTAGCTCTATGTTTTTGGAATATCTTGATAGAATGAGATTTTCATTCTATGGTTGTTGTTTTTTCTGAAAGAACAAAGCTTTAGTTAGCCTTTACTTAATTGATGTTACTTTTTAAAAATCAGTCTCCCTTCTAACTTTTAGTTCCATCCTTTTAGCATGCCTCCTTGCTATATGTATCTTCCTGTTTTCATAATATACCATATGGTCCTGCAAAAATATTGCATTTATTGGCTCCTTATGATGTAATTGTTACTGATATATTTGTTGACCTCTCACCTCAGATATTTAAGTGTTCAAAGTACTCTGATGAGACTTATTACATACACCACTATTTCTCTCTCTAAATTGTTTTTTTTTTTTCTGAGAATGCTTCAGCAGGAAACATTCTTTCTCGCCATCAGCCATTAATATATTTATGAACTATCTGGAAAAAAGCTGATATAGAAGGGAAATAAAAAAGACACTAAGACTAAGGCTTAGGATAAGTAGAATAGAATAGAATAGAATAGAATAGAATAGAATAGAATAGAATAGAATAGAATAGAATTCTTTATTGGCCAAATGTGATTGGATACACAAGGAATTTGTCTTTGGTACATACGCTCTAAGTGTACATAAAGAAAAATAAAATACATTCATCAAGAATCATAAGATACAACACTTAGTGATAGTCATAGGCTACTAATAAGCAATCAAACAGTCATTCATGCCCTCATCACTTCCTGTCTGGACTACTGTAATGCTCTCTACATGGGGCTCCCCTTGAAGAGCACTCGGAGGCTCCAACTTGTCCAGAATGCAGCTGCACGGGTGATTATGGGAGCGACACGACGCACCCATGTAACACCTCTCCTGCGCGAGCTGCACTGGCTGCCGGTGGTCTTCCAGCTGCGGTTCAAGGTGATGGTTACCATCTTTAAAGCGCTCCATGGCTTAGGACCTGGGTACTTATGAGATCGCCTTCTGCCACCTATAGCCTCCCCCCGGCCAATACGCTCCCACAGAGAGGGACTCCTCAGGGTGCTGTCAGCCAAACAATGTCGACTGGCGACCCCCAGGGGGAGGGCCTTCTCTTTGGGGGCACCTGCCCTCTGGAATGAACTGCCCCCAGAGATACGTATGATCCCTGACCTACGTACCTTTCGTCATGCCCTTAAGACCTTACTATTTCAACAGGCTGGGCTGGCTTAAATAATTTTAATGGGTATTTTAGTTTCTTAGTTTTTAATAAGGGCCAAATTATTTAATATGTTTTAAACTGTTTTTAAATTTTATAGAGCTATGTTATTTTATTGTGGCTGTGCACCGTCCCGAGTCTTTCGGGAGAAGGGCAGTATAAAAATGTAAATAATGAATAAATAAATAAATAAATAAAATTGTAGTAGGAAACAAAACAATATACATTGTAAAGATACAAGCAATATGGTTATAGTCATGAATGGGAAGAGATAGGTACTAGGAAGGATGAGAAGAATAATAGTAATACAAATACAGTCTTAGTAAATAATTTGACAGTGTTGTGGGAATTGGTTGTTTAGCAGAATGATGGCATTTGGGGAAAAACTGTCCTTGTGAAGAAACTGCAGCTGGAAGGAAGATAACTGAAGAGAGCATCAGGAAGTGTTATGAAGGCCTATAGGACAACCTAAGGGAAAGGGAGAAGAAAAGAAAAGGAATTGTGATGGTAGTGTGTTACTCTGAATGGGAGCATTATAAATACTAAAACTCTGTAACCACTAGATCTAAGCTCATATGAAATTAGGGCTAGACAACACCTTACCTACTGGAATCCCAAATGATTCTAAGTAAAAAGTCAATAAAATTGACTTTTATTTTCTTCAAAAAGGGAAGCTGCCTGATGTAAAAGAAAGCCCCCAATCTCTAGCATCCAATGCTTTTGGATCCTATAGGGAGAGTAAATATATTCAGATAACTAAGAGACAGTATAGTGTAAAGAAATAATTGCATGTAGCAAGTTGATATTTTGTGGCTGGCCATCCCATCTAAATATTTGATAAAAATGTGCAAAGGCTCTAATATTCCACGTCTGTCCACTGAACCCAAAAGGTTGCTTACCTTGCTGATAACCATCTCTTATATTTTCATCCTCCACTGGCATGAATCATAACCAACTGAGATTTCTTTCTTATCTTTCTTGCATATTTGCACACTTGCCATCAGAGCAGCAACAATAATAACCAACTTGTTCAGACAAAGTCCCCTGCCATCGTTAGCCTGCGCAGTATATTTCATAAGTTGCAGGGAAAAAAAAGATAAGCATAACAAAGAATGGACGTTAACGTAATTATTGAACAGAGTAACAGAGGCACTTCCTATGCCTCAGTGATTAACTTGAACGGTTGTTTGTTCAAGGAGAAAAAAGCTGAGACTCCCTTCTTCCTTACCTAATAAATATCCTTCTTTCCTTCTAAACATAATTCTTTATAAGTAAAGTTCATAGCTACATAATAAATAGAAAAGTAAATTAAAAGTATCATACTTATCATTTAATAAAACATATATTTAAATATTAGAATTATCCTTTCAAAATAGTATTTTTGTTATCTAATCCTGAAATGTGTATCAATATGCATACATTACTTTTTTGGATATGATCAATAAATTAATAAATCTTCATCTTTTTTTTTTAATATGTAGATACCAAAGACAGTGCTTTTATTTGTTCCTTCATTTATATTTACCTAGCTGATCTCTACAACGTTACTAAGTTCATTTGTTTGGATTTCTAAGCAAAAATAGATGCTGTTTAACATACAACTTAATGTTTTCTAATTTTACTTTTCAATAAACAGTATTGCATCTTTTGGTTGCTATATTCTAACAATGGGAATCATGTCACTAGATTTCTGTTACATCTAATATATCCCACATGCATTTCTGTATGGAGAACTCATCTTGTTTATTTTCCATAATCTGAATTTTAGTTCAGAGTATGGGAAATAAACAAAATGAACTCAAACTCATAAAGGTTATGCACTGCATGGGCCAATGAACTTTATAGGTCAATGTTCTTTCTGGCTTCTTCCACAAAATGGTTTTAAAAGCTCAGTTTCACAAACACTCCCACATTCTACTATATACAAATGTTCATTCAAGGTCCTTATTTCAGGGTTTTGTTTCAACCTTAATCAAGCTTAAAGCTTGTTCTGATAAACATATATTTATTTGTCCTTATGAAATACAACCCATTTTATGCCAGCAACACATCATCTGGATAGCTCAGGCCATATCCCAGAAAGAAAATATCTTCCATTGATACCATTTGCAGAGCTAATCTTTCAATTGCAGTATTCTTATTTCTATTTCGTCTCCCCTTGTATAGAGTGGAAGGATGGATGAGAATTTCACCTGACCTGCGGGATCTTGAGATTCTTTTCGTGTATCATTTATCCACTTATATTTTAGGAAGGGAAATTGCTGGTGGACTTGGTAAATGGTGATACTATATATAGTTAGACTGCATTCTCCTTGTCTTTTGTTGCAATGTCTCTTTTCTTTGAACTATTAAAACCTTGCCCATTCTCATTAGTTTGTCCTTTTGGGTGTACTGTACCTGGCAATTTGGTGGCTAAAAGCATTTAAAATGCATCTCCTGAAGATTTTAGCATCTGTGCTAAGAGATACAGTCCTTCAGATAATCACACATTGCAAGGTGTACTGGGCATTCAAGGTTAACACAAATCCTGAAATTATACCTGGAAAAGAACTTCCAGTCAGTGCGGGCTTTTCATCGTGGGCATAGCTTACTTAGTATTGGATTAGTACTAGCCTAACTACCACAATCTTCAGCAGCCATTTTCCAGACATATTTCAAGAGTATCTTTATCAAGAGCATATTACAATATTCCAGTTGTGATGTCACAAAGGCATGAATAATTGTTGCAAATCCAACAGGTTCAAATCATATTTATATAGAAATTATTTCTGTTAATGATGACGTTGCTTACTTTTAAGAGATTCTGTTCCTGAGGTGCAGCTGTCATTTGTACATGCCTATTTTATTTTTTATTAGATTTAGGTACCGCCCTTTCTCGTCTAAAGGGGAGACTATTATACAGAATGGTTGGTGGAGGCTACAGTTATGACATGAACATTGGTATTTTTTCAAGACAAAACAGAAATAAAGAATATGAGACACACTTTTAATGTTACATTTCTTTCATTGTGTGCCTTTGAAATTTTTTCAAAGATTTGTATGTTGACCCTGGGACTGTTTGTTCTTATTTAGGGCAAGTAACATCAGAAATAGCATTATCCATTGAGATTGCCATCAAAGTTATGTGTCCTCTTAAAAGAAGCTTTTTTCCCCCCAGTTGTATATTACTATAATATGCAGTTTCACTGGCAAAATCCATTATCATCAATAGGCCCAAAATGGAATATTGGAAATAACAGGAAACCATAATTATTTTGGCTATGATTTATTGTCTTTATTTCCCACAGGAATACCAATGATGTTTGAAGTATCTTAAAACCATAGTTTTCATGTACTACCGTCTGCCTGAGCATTCTTTTTGCATTGATCAAAAGCAGTTGAAGTTTCCTGTCAATTGTGCCATGGACAGATATTAGTAAACATCCATGTTATGTGCTAGTTAGTAATTTCTATTAGGAAATTCTGTCCTAATTTTGTCCAATTAAACTGTTATACTTAGTGTAATAGTTAAGGTGGCAGGTTAGAAAGTGAGACATCATGAGTTCTAGTCCCATTTTAGGCATGAAGCCAACTGGGTGACATTGGCCAGCCCCTCTTTCTCAACCCTAGGAAGGAGGCAATGGAAAAAAACACTTCCAAGATCCTGCCAAGAAAACTTCAGGGACTTGTCCAGATAGTTGCCAGAAGAGAAGACTAATCTGGAGGCACGCATACATTCACCTTGCACTAGCAGCTTATTATTTTGTAAGCAAAGAAGATGCATATATACAATAACTTCAGAGGTGGTATTCAGCAGATTCTGACCAGTTCTGGAGTGGAAATTTTGAGTAGTTCGGAGAACCGGTAAATAACATCTCTGACTGGCCGCGCCCCCATCTATTCTCTGCTTCCCAAATCCCAGCTGATCAGGAGGAAATGGGGATTTTGCAGTAATCTTCTCCTGGAGTGGGGAGGGAATGGAGATTTTACAGTATCCTTCCCCTGCCACGTCCACCAAGCCACGCCCACAGAACTGGTAGTAAAAAAAAAAATGAATAGCACCACTGAATAACTTCAATTCAAGTTTCTAATATAGCACTTGTTTTCCCTTGGTAATTATTTTTATGAAAATCTTTAGTCATATTTTTTATTGAGAGATGTTATATCCTAGTATAGCTTCCCAATCTGATAATCGTCTCATCCAAATGGAAGTATTACTTCTAGGATTGCAAGCCAGTGTCAGAGATTGTAATTCTAAGAGTTGTAATATCAATATATGTCAATAATAACAGGATCCTGGCCTCTCTTATTAAAACACAAAGTTGGCAACGTGATGTGAATGGGCACTAATGTGATCTCCCATACTTCTTGCCCAAAGATTTTTTAAAAGTCATTTAATTTTTTTAAAAAAAATTACATATGAAGCTGACATATGTAAATTCAGGCACCAGCTTCTAGTGCAGAAATGCTTTTACCTTTACAAAAATCCCTCTGGAACAACAGCGAACACCCAGAAGACTCATTCGCATTTCCTTAAATTGGTGCTTCAGTGATTAGTTATGCCTGCCATTATACCTACTGGATTGCCTGGCAGCTGTAAAGAAAAAAAGAATCACCAAATGCATTGCTTTGGAGATGCAATTGGGCCGCATCCCTAAATATTGTTCATGCCTTATTCAAAGACACTTCCTTCTTCTGGTTCATCTGGCTCAAAGCATTGCTATTTATTAAGGCAGAGGTCTTCAAACTTGCCAGCTTTAAGACTTGTGGACTTCAACTCCCAGAATTCTCCAGCCAGCATAGCTTCTGGAGAATTAGCATAGCTGGCTAGAGAATTCTGGGAGTTGAAGTCCACAAGTCTTAAAGCTGCCAAGTTTGAAGTCCTCTGTATTAAGGATTTGAAAAAAACCAGGAGCCAATGTCTACATGGTTTCCCTATATTGTTTGCCTTTTAGAATTGCATTCCCTTGAGTTTGGTGTTTTGCAAGTTAAAAGTATTTATTGGTTAACTCATCAGTAGACAGATAGGTGGTGGGTTTCAAATTTTTTTACTAATGGTTCTGTGGGTGTGGCTTGGTGGGCGTGGCATGGCATGGCATGGTAGGCGTGACTTGGTGGAAGTGACAGGGGAAGATACTGTAAAATCTCCATTCCCACCCCACTCCAGGGGAAGGATACTGCAAAATCTCCATTTCCTCCCGATCAGCTGGGACTTGGGAGGCAGAGAATAGATGGGGGCGGGACCAGTCAGAATTTTTACTACCGGTTCTCTGAACTACTCAAAAATTCCACTACCGGTTCTCCAGAACTGGTCAGAACCTGCTGAAACCCACCTCTGAGACAGATGATTGTAGAAGTTAATTATTATAACCGGTGACATCTACTTTTTGTTTTCGTATTTCCCAGATATTTTTGGAGAATAACAGCATCATTGCTTGTTACAATGAACTGATTCAAATAGAACATGGTGAGGTGCGATCACAGTTCAAATTACGGTATGTAAGCATATTTGTTATCATTCATCCCCTGAGTTAGTAGGAAAAAGCAGAGTCCTAGTATTAAATTAAGATAACTCTGTCCAGATTTTTGGCAGAATAAGAAGAATGGAAATTAATCAAGGAGAGAACAAACCTAGAACTAAGTTAGAACAAGTAATCAGTGGAATGACTTGCCTCCAGAAGTTGCAGGTGCTCCAACATTGAAGGCTTTTAAAAACAGATTGGAAAATTATTTGTCTGAAATGGTATAGGGTTTCCTGCCATAGCAGGGAGTTGAACTAGGACACTTTCAAAGTCTGTATCCCCGATGCTGGATATTTATGTATTTATTAAGAGAAGGACCAGGGGAGACATGATAGTCGTCTTCCAATACTTGAGGGGCTGCCACAGAGAGGAGGGGTCAAGCTGTTTTCCAAAACACCTGAAGGCCAGACAAGGAATAATGGATGGAAAGTGACCGAGGAGAGATTCAGCCTAGAAATGAAGAGGAACTTTCTGACAGTGAGAACAATCAACCAATGGAACAGAAGTTGTCTTCAGAAGTTGTGGGAGCTTCATCACTTGAGACTTTCAAGAAAAGATTGGACTGCCACTTGTCAAAAATGGTGTAGGGTCTCCTGCTTGAGCGGGGGGGTTGGACTAGATGACCTATAAAGTCCCTTCTAACTCTGTTAATCTGTATGTATTACGAATAGCTTTTCTGACTTTTGAATTGTAGGTTTGTGATTGTTAAAATAAACATAGTCTAAAAAAACGAATCTCGGATAACTAATTGCCTATATTTCAGGAATAATTGCCAGATAGGTTTTGCATGAGGATTTTTTTTCTTTCTTTTTTTTTTTTTATTGAAAAAGTTTTCAAATACAAGTTTTTCCCCCTTTTCCCCCGCCCCTCTTCCCTAACCCACCCTTTCCACCCAACCCCCCCTGTGACTTCTTCACAACAATAGGCTATTTCATAACTAGTTACATACATAATATCTTCCCTTTCCCTTAATCCCTTCTCGGAATACTGACCCTTAACTTGTTAATCTTATAACTCCCATTTTTACGGTAATCTGCCCTTTTTCTCCTCCCCTAAACTTATTGAGTATTATTACAAATTAACCTTTAATCTTTTATATATATTAATATAACATTTTAAATCGGCCTTCTCCCTGCAACCAAATTTATTCAATTCTGTCCACTTCCTACACTCCTCTAAATATATGACTTGAAATCAGACAATACAATTCTAAATATAATCCACTACCCACTTTACTAAAATATACACATATCTATATATGCATCCCATTTTATAACAATCAGTAAACTAACCTATTTCAACCCTTCAATTCCTACAAAATCATGCAGTACAATTCTAAATATAATCAACTGCCCACATTACTAAGATATACACATATCTATATATGCATTTCATTATGTAAAAAGAGAAAAGACAATAACTTTAAGTTTATGATCCATATAATATCTTCTTTGATGTCTTTCCAGTAGATTGTTAAATCCATCACCCATAATAGGGTAAAATAACATGCTGGTGCAACAGTTTGTTCAAAATCTTCAGTCATCTTCTGCCCCCATCAGTAGTAGATATCCTCACACCTGTATAAAAGTAAAAACAACCACCCGAGTGACATTATAATTATGAATATATCCGTATGGTTATAATTGTGGTATTCATCAGGATTGTTAATTCCCATCATCCTACTGAGTA
The DNA here is from genome assembly GCA_022577455.1 of Arizona elegans. Classification (NCBI taxonomy): domain Eukaryota; kingdom Metazoa; phylum Chordata; class Lepidosauria; order Squamata; family Colubridae; genus Arizona; species Arizona elegans. Next base: position 64,555,520 of record JAKOOJ010000008.1, read on the forward strand.
ACATCCAGATCTTCTGCATGCCCCGGCAAAACTCTCCTGCCTTATACCTCAAAATAGTTATAATATATTTTCAAGAGAAAAAAAAGGTAAATAAGAAAAAATTAGATGATTCAAATCCAACAAAGTGAGGCTCTTTCCACATCCCAAAATCATGGCCTTGCAGAGATCTGCCACAATCCTCAGGATAGTATCAGACAATTGTTCGCCGCCACTATCTTTTCTAATATTCATTCATTTTTTAAAGCGCCTGGCTTCACTGTTGCTTAGTTTAGAAATTGCTGTTTCTATAAGATCTGTTTCTTTTCTTTTTCTTTTTCGGGTTGAATTTCCATCCTCTTTTCTTGCCTACCAATTGTATATCTGCTGGTTGATTTTCATTCTGCTTTGTGGATTGTTCTTGTTGGGTTAATTTTATCATCTCATCTTCCTTCTCCGTCACTTGTATATCAACTGATTGATTTGCGCACTTGTCTGTGACTTGATGATTCATCACCTTGGGTTCGGATGACACTGCTCTCTTATTTATAAACAGTCCAGCTGGGGTCTCCAGGGAGTCCAAAGACAATTTATCCATCACAGCCTCTGTAATTTGATGTTTTCCTTTTATTTCCAACTCCTTTTGCTTATCCTGTATTATGCCTAAAGGTGTTAAATTCATTTTTAGAATTTTTTGATAAAAATCTTCCGCTTTTTCAACAGTGTGCAATTGATATCTTACGCCTTGATATCTCAATATTAAACCAACTGGGATGTCCCACCTGAATAGGATATTTCTTTTTTTTAATTCAGTCACTAAAAAGCCAAATTTCTTCCTCTCCATTAACATCTTGGGCGGGAGCTCCTTGAAAATCCAAATCTTTCTTCCATGAAATTGCAAATTGGAATTAAAAGAGTTCTGCACAATATTATTCCTAATTTCTTTATCTGTAAAATAGATCACCACATCTCTAGGCAATTGCCTTTGCTTTGCCCACCAGGAGTTTATTCTATAAGTTCTATCAATCCTGCAATACACTTCATCAGGTTGAACCTTTAAGATCCCAGCCAGAATTTCAGAAGATACTTTCCTTAAATCATCTCTATTATTTTCCTGCAGACCTCTCAATCTAATTGCATATTCTGTAAAATTATATTGAGTCATTAAAACTTCTCTTTCAATCCTCTGTCGTGCATTTTCCTCATTACCAATCTTTTGGTCAGTCTCCATTTTAGATTTGTCTTCCAAGCTATTATCCTGAATGTTTATCAAATCCTTTTTAATTTTTTGAGTCATGTCATCCAAATTCTCCTCGATTTCCTTCATTTTAGTCTCTAATAATTCAGTCTTTGCCTCCACCCGAATCAGAAAGCCTGATAAACCATTAGCAGCTTTTGAAATCTTTTTATTCAAGAAGTCAGACTTTGATTTCACCAATTCACCAATTTCTTTAATTTCCTGCTTAAATTTTTCAAGTTGCTGATTCACAATCTCATCCCTTCTTACAATCTCTTCAAGGATAAATTCTAATATATTAAAATCGGGTTTCTGACACTGAAGAGTTGAAATTTGTTGGCGCAATTTCTTAAGGGGGGAAATTCCCCCCCCCTGTTTGTCCAGCTGTGTAAGTCCTGATGCCATTTCCCACACAGACAAGATTTAGCAAAAATGAGAGAAGAAATAGAAAACAAAAAGACTTTCCCTCATTAAAAAAAACTTCTGAGCAGCACAGGAGCGAGGTTTTCTCTAGAAATGTAGCCAGTGATATTTATTCCGCTACATTGTAATAATGAGAAACGGAAGGACTTTCCCTTTTAGCCCTTCTCCAGCCACAGCAGACGCCATTTTAGAAGGCTCTTTTTCCCTCTTTTCCTCTGCTCTTTTCTTTTAAATAGTTTTTAAAAGGGTGAGATACTTGCGGTTCAGTATTAAGGTCCAGTTCTTCATTTCTTTAATTATTCTTTTAGATTCACAGGCTTGCTCTTGACGCCTGGCTCTGCATAGGCAGAGGTCTCCCAAAGCCCGGAGCAGCGGCAGGGGATATGGGGCTTCTCATCCGCTCCGTCCCAAAAGTTAAAAAAAAAACTTTTGGGACTCTGCGGAGAGTTCTACCCATCCCTGCCGGCTCTATCTCCGTTTCCTCTTGGAAACGGAGTTTTTTCGAGCCGCCATCCGCTGTAACGGCGGCTCTATACAGGCAGAGGGAGCTGACGATCCCAGAGGAACGTCTGGCGGCGGCCAGCAGCAAACCGGAAGCCGAGGATTTTTTTTTTTCATCCAAGAGTCTTTCAGGTCTCATCTATACTATGGTACTTCCATACCTTTGTATCTCCAGATCAGATAATTTCTTAATGGCTACAACTACCCTTTAAAAATAGCCAACAATGATTTTTTTCTGTTGTTTTGAGTTACTTTTTCTTTTCTCTTGCTCTCTTCTTCTTTCCTTTTTTTTCTTTTTTTAAGTAGGTGATATGATTAGAAGTTAGATAAGAAAGAAAGAAAAAGTTTCTTAACAAAGGGTGATATGATCAAAAGCTAGAATAAGTGATAGAAATAAGAAAAGGGAGAATATTAGCATATACTTTTTGACATCATAAAATGAAAGTAATAACAAGAGAAAATGTGGAATAATTGAACAATGATAGACTATAACTTAATATAAGTATGCATTATTAGAAATATATAAGCGGATTGAATGTAAGGATTATGATTAACTTGATTAGTTTTATTTGTATTACAATGTATGACACTCAGCTGCCACACTGTTCACACATTGATTTGATATTTTGATAAAAAATAAAAATTAAAAAAAACTTGGGAAAAAAATAACCAACAACTCAGTAGACACCAGATCAATGTTGCAGAGAATGTGTGGGACTAATTTTTTAATGCTATTTGATGGATTGCATTCCGTTTATGGTTTTAGCTTATTTATTTATTTATTTATTTATCCAGAGATTTGCCTATTTTTGTAAATGTATTTTTATTTGAAAAATCAATGGAAATATTTGCCTCCGTGAGCAGCACCAAATGTTAGTTGGTACAATCTCAGGAAGACGCATAAATATATTTCAACTATCCTCAATTTGTATGTTGCCTCCTCCTGCTTTACTATGTGGAACTCTAAACTTTCCTAATCAGAAACATTTTCCCCACAAAGTGCCACTTTGTGTTAGGTTGCAAAGGTAGACTTATCACTGGATTTTCTCCACACTCATGCAAGATGCAAATTGTTACATAAATAAAAACATACATATTTAATACGTCTGAGGAAACATCTGGAAAAATTCTGTTGAGTCCATGCCTTTCTGATTTCTTTCCTCCTGCCAAATAAAAGTTATAATTTTATTTGAGAAATGGGATCTATTTATATTACTATTAATAGTAATATATAGTAATATATTAGTAATACTTATATTAATACGAATAGTATATCATTCATATATTAATGACATTAATGTTGCATAGTTTAATAGTAAACTAATATATTCTAAAAAGTATATTTTTACAGGAAGGTGACATATTTCCATGAATTTGCATAAGAATTAATCAGTTATGGCATCCTGAATTGTTCTGTCATAGATTCTAATAGTTTCTATTTATTGATTAATTACAGGGCTTGTAATTCGGTATTCACTGCACTAGAGCACTGTCATGAAGCAATAGAAATAACTAGTGAAGATCATATTATTCAGGTATGGAAAAAAGTACAACTGTCCTCAGAAAATTTATTTATCAATGTAACTAGATGTCAATAAAGGAAAGAATCACCATTTTGCCTGAAGTATATGCACATAGGTATCAATTCTGTTTAGATATTATTGGTCTAGGGAGGTAACATGCAAAGTTTTCTGTATTTTATTTTGGAATCCTTTTCTATTGGTGCATTTGCACTGAGTGAATATAAAGCAAAGCCTTTCTATTTAAGTATTTGCATTGGAGGTTTCCCACACTGGGATTATGCAAACAGAATATGAAATTTATCAAAATTTGATTTTAAGTTTTCTGTACTTGCTTATAAACTTCATTTCATTTTAATTTTTTTTACAGTATGTTAACCCAGCCTTTGAACAGATGATGGGCTATCAGAAGGGAGAATTAATAGGGAAAGAACTTACAGAGCTTCCAAAAAGTGACAGAAACCATGCAGACCTGTTGGATACAATCAACACATGCATCAAAAGAGGAAAAGTGGGTGATAATTACCCAATGCGTTTTGCATTCTTTAATGTAATTTATTTATTACAATCTGAATATGAAAAATCACTGTGATGTGGATTCTCCTTTACTGGAGAGGATTAGGCAAAGTGGGTAGTTATTTGCCAGGGATGTTTTAACTTGGAGCAGAAGGTTGGGCTCAGTGCTGTCCATGACCCTTTTTATAAGTCTATGGAGATTCTCAGTGACCTAATGACCGGCTGGATGGGCGTGGCCATGGTGGATGTGGCCAGGGGTGTGACAGGTAGCACTTCGCCTCCTGTACCCCCCTGGGAGCAAAACCGGACCAAGGGGGATGTGCTGCACCCCCCCCGCGCCCCGTTTTGGGCCTAGTAGGACTCCCTGCAGCGTCCTTGGAGCAAAAACGGGCCGCATCTCCCCCGTGCCCTGTTTTGGGCCTAGGAGCCTCCTGGGAGCAAAAACGGATGGCGGGGGGGACGCCGCACCTACCAATGTCCCATTTTGAGCCTAGTAGGCCTCCCTGCATTTACCTGGGAGCCAAAATGGGGCACATGGAGACTCCTGGAAGGGGAGGGGAGGGGCAGGGCTAGCCAGTAATTTAACTACTGGTTCACTCGAACCGACCCAAACCGGCTGGACCCAGGTCATGGTTGTCCCAAAGGTGCTTTTTCAGGAGCAACTGGACTTTCTTGTGTTTTTTTTTTTTAATAAGTAAGTCCAGTTGCCTCCTGAAAAAGCACCTTTGGGACTTTTAACTCTATGATTCTCTGTATGTTTGGTACATATGAATATGACATGCTGCAAGCGTCAGAAGGCCACCTGACTGGGAAAGAATAGACAGCAACTTTGTGGATCTCACATAGAGAAGGACTGCAATGGACTTTATTATTTTTAGTAAGGCGGATTGACTACCTTTTTTTTACTATGGCTTCATTTGGCTTCTTTAGGAATGGCAAGGAGTTTATTACGCACGAAGAAAATCAGGCGATAATATCCAACAGCATGTTAAGATAACACCTGTGACAGGTCAAGGAGGGTAAGTGTGTTAATGAAAAAATGCATTGACTGTAAGCAATGTGTATCAAGTTTGTTTATTTATCATATTTACAGGTGATAAGATTGCCTCTCGAATCAGGTTCTGGTGACATGGTTTCTCTTTGTTTTAAATCCAACCAGGGATAAGTAGCACCTATCCTATAGGTTGCATTTCTGTGCTTTTAAGTTGACAAAATAATTAAATCTGAGTAATATTATCTTTAGATTTTCATTCATTCATTCACTCATTCACTCACTCACACATTCATTTAAAGTGGAAATCAGAGTAGATGTAGGGGGCTCTATCACTTTATCTACCCTTAAACTCTGCCCCGAAGGGGTTGAAATAATTTCATCTGCTTCAAATCTTGCTAGGTGGTCTCTGGCATTTCAAAAGACTGAGAGGCTACATAGCAGAACTCAGATGACAAATGTTGCCATCCATGATGTAGCTTGTTAGTTTTTTCTTCTATTTTCTGTAGGGAAAAAAATTAAATGTTGCTCTTTCATTATCTCAGAATTCATTAATTTATGCAATTAATGAATTCAGAGATAATGAAAGAGCAACATTTAATCCTCAAGTTTATAAAATAAATTGAAAATATAGGATGTATTTAGAATATAAAAAAACAGAAAAAAATCAGAAAGAATGACAAGAATACAATACTTAAATAAGTAAATGCTTAATACTTAATTTACTTCTCAAAGGATCTACTTTGGTGAAGTATGATAACTGTATATGATAACTCTAATCCTTGCTCATCTGTGAATTTACAAAGATTAAAGTTGACAATGTAAAGGAATTTCATCATTGGAATGTCCAATACCTTTTGCTAAATTAAAATGACAGAAATTAAGGATTTGATTATCTCAGGCATGTTAGAAACTTTATACAAATTAAATACCATTTATCTCATTCAGTGAGATGACGGAAGTTTCTGTTGCAGCCTTAGACAGAGTTTTGTTAACATCATGATGCTGCTCTGCATCAGAAGTGTCAAACTCGCAGCCCACAAGCCAGATGCGTCACACACTGGCCACTCCCCAACCCCATTTTAGCGAAGGGGAAAAAGGTTGCGATACATCATGTGATGGCAATGTGATGTCGCGAGTTTAACACCCTTGCTCTACATGTACAGGATTCTGCTGAAAGATCATCTTGTGTTCTTGATCCCTTTTTTTCTCACACCAATATTAGTGTATGCCAATTATAAGTTATGGGTGTTTTATAGACTGACTTCAATAATTGCCATAAGTAATAAATACAGCATTGAAATAAACTAATTGGATCGAGATTTTTTTATACTGCATTTGATAATAGTAGATTCTTTTTATATTCATAGAAAAATTCGACATTTTGTATCTATCAAAAAACTGTGTTGCAGCAATGATAGAAGCAAACAGGTATGATTTTCCCTTTGTACAATTGCTTGTTGCCTCCTTATTAACAACTGGATGTTTCCAAAGTCTTTAATTATGTATTATTTAAAATATAAATGCCAAATCACATTATCAAAAAATGGATCTTGCTGCTTGGCAAGATGATTTTGCATTTATTTTAGCGGCTTTTCCTATGTCTTATTATATACAGCTAATGAGATTCAAATTTCTCTGTTTTGTAGTGGAAAGTTATGGTATTTCAAATTATACTGTTATAGTCATTCAGATTCAATGTAATGAGGAGGTAGCTATACAGGGATAACAGCTGGTTCAACTTTTTAACAGATGATATATGATATAAGCACAAGCAGACTATATAGTAGAGATGGGAAACCCTTGGCCGCCAACAATAACTTAACTTTCTCTTTGACATCCCACCAAAAAGCTGATAGAAGACAAAGTCAATTCCCTGAACACCTAGTTGCAGCTCTCTAAAAAAATTGTTTTTGGTGGCCTTCAACAGTTTTTGATTAAGAAAGTTAAGGGATAGTCACTGCTTTGTGGCAGATCTTTATCTAGCTATTATGATGGGTGCTTATATGTCTCTTATATGTTTCCTTTTTCATATAACACAAGACTTACAGAATACATCATGATGAAAAGTGCACAGGAGATCAGTTTCAATCAGGTTAGAAAATAGTCTTTCTATTATTTGAAGAATCAGAACCAGTCTTACTGTTAGGCTGAAGGATGCTTTATATATTATGGCACTTATACAGAGGTAGTTGATTCTGGAGTGGAAGTTCTATCTGAAATCTGGAAGTAGTTTAAACTCTAAAATTAGGAGTTATTACTCTTTAGTAGATTGCTTCTATTATATATGAAGAGAATCTTAAGCTAATCAGTCTTTTCAGTCCATGTATGTTTCACTAGGCTGAAAAATATAATTTTAAATATATGAATTAAAATGGAAGAATATTTCATTAAAATAATTTGTGACATAATATTGCAAGAAAATAGAAGAATATAGAATAAAGAGATTGACTTTAAGGGTATAGATCAGAGGTGTCAAACTCATGGGCTTAATATATTGCTAGTTATTCTCTGATAGGCTTTTTAACAACATATTATCTTTAAATCAAATCAAGTTTAGTATATAATAAGGCAGTAGCAAAATTGCCTTTGAAGCTGGGAAATTAAAGAATTTGGTTTCTTTGTTTTCTGTTATCCTTCCCTATTTACTGGTAATTGAGGAAGGGTTAATTTTTAAATTTCTGATCTGTAGTTGGGAGGCAATTAGTGGACAAATGTGGCTGTGAAAATAAATCCTACTCCTTTTTAAATCCTTTCCTTTAACATTTATAGACTCTTACTCCTTCAGATGCAAGAACAGGAGGAAAGAATCCATTGATGCAAAATCAATAACTTCTCAAAGTAGTGATGGTAAGAAATGAAATATGCGGGAGATACTATTCAGAGCCCTATGTTAAAAGGAACTGCAATTGATGATTTAAGTGACTGGCATTTGATTTAATATTTTTTTATAATCTTTTTCCAACTATCTTGGCTATTTAATAGCAGGAAGAGGCAGGCTAAGTTTAAACTATGGAAAAAATAGGCAACTTCTTACTTTTTAATCATACAGGTAGTCCTCTTGTACCGACCACAATTAGGACTAGCAATTCTCTTACTCAGCAACACAGATGCAAAGTGAAATGTCATGTTATCACGCCTGATCTACGACATTCAACTGTGGTCCTTAAATGGATCACCCTTGGTCATTGATTGTGATTTGAGAATTCTTGCTAACTTCCCCACTGACTTTGCTTCCTGGAAACTGGCATATCCAAAGGGATGCTGCAAAGGCCACATCTTCAAGGAGTGCTCATAAATCTCTTTTTTCAACACTGTAATAACTTTGAACAGTCACTGAACCAGCAGTCAATAGGTGGGGACTACCTATATACACAACATAAGAACATATTATTTGGAACAGTCTAATTTCAAATAATACAATGTAAAAACGAGTAGCATTTTTAAATTTTTCAAGTAGCCTTTTTAAAAAGCCTTTTCCGTTTAATGCAGCAACAAGTTTACAGAATCATCGATATTCATCTATAGCAAGAATCCACTCCATGACAATAGAAGCTCCAATTACAAAGGTATGAGGCAAAAGACTTTCTGATGTCATTTTATGCATCAACAATCCTTTGCAAAAAATAAATAAAAATGAGCACATCTATTTTTATTATACTTATTGAAATATCAATTCATGTCACACAGAGATGTTGGGATTTACTATAAATAAGATGGTTGTTTTGCACAAAGTCAAAAGGGGGGAACTTTTACCTTTACCTTTATAGTATAGTGAATTTTTAAAATATGCATTTTTAAAAATTTAATTGATTAAAGAATTAGTTAATCATTTTAAAAGCCAACCAAGAAAGTGCCCCCCTCAGAACGGGCTCGCAATTTGGGTGTCCTCCTAGACTCACAGCTGAGATTGGAACAACATCTGACGGCTGTAGCTAGGGGGACCTTTGCACAGGTTCATCTGGTGCACCAATTGCGACCCTACTTGGATCAGGAGACTCTCCTTACAGTCACTCATGCCCTTGTCACCTCACGGTTGGATTATTGCAATGCGCTCTACATGGGGCTACCCTTGAAAAGCGTTCGGAGACTACAGTTGGTCCAGAATGCAGCCGCACGAGTTATTGTGGGTGCACCCACATTACACCAATTCTCTGCAAGCTGCACTGGCTCCCTATCGGTCTCCGGGCGCAATTCAAGGTGTTGGTTATTACCTTTAAAGCCCTACATGGGTCAGAACCAGGCTATCTTTGAGACCGCCTTCTACCGCATAGCTCCCAGTGATTGGTAAGATCCCACAGTCAGTCTCCTCCGGGTCCCGTCAGCTAAACAATGTCGGTTGGCGGGCCCATGGGGGAGGGCCTTCTCTGTGACTGCCCCAGCTCTCTGGAACCAATTACTCCCTGAATTACCAACTGCCCCCACCCTACTGGCCTTCCGGAAAGCGGTGAAGACCTGGCTCTTCCGGCAGGCTTGGGGCCGTTGATCTCGCTACAGTGATCTTGCGAGACCCGGTCACGAATTGGAGTGTATGGATTTTAATAAATAAAAAAAAGTTTTCTTTTAAACTTTTGAATGGGATATTGTTCGCATTGTTTTATTCTTTGTTGTAAGCCATCCCTTGGGAGTTGGGCAGCATAGAAATGCGACAAATAAAATAAATAAATAAATAAACTCCTTTATTTGGTTCATAGTTCTTTTACATTGATAACTCAATATTGCATACAGATTTTATAAATATACCGGATTGAAATCAGCAATGGCCTTGTTATTTCTTTTCCATTTGTAATCCTACAGGTTATTAATATAATCAATTCAGCTCAAGAGAATAGTTCCGTGACTGTAGCAGAAGCCTTGGATAGAGTGTTGGAAATCTTACGAACAACAGAACTCTATTCTCCACAGTTAGGAAGCAAAGATGATGATCCTCATACTAGTGATCTTGTCGGAGGTCTGATGATGGTGAGTAAAGAGACATAAATCACACAATCTGTTTCACTATAAAATTGGTGGCTGGGGTCAGGGGCCCTTTTGCTGTTCATCTCTACCATTAAAAACATACTAAAAAGAAATGTATAAAACCAAGCAGTTGTAGTCATTGCAGGAGAAACAGTTCTAGATTCTTGGCCATAAGGAGAACAGAATGTCATGAGACAGGGATCTCCAATCTTGGCAACTTTAAGAATTGTGGACTTCAACTCCCAGAATTCCTCAGCCAGCTTTGCTTCTGGGAGTTGAAGTCCACAAGTCTTAAAGTTGCCAAGGTTGGAGACCCCTGTCATGAGAGACCTCTTCTAGATTAATCATAAAACAGCCTTTCATAAGCTGAGATGAAGTTGTGATGAAAATTCTGCAAACCCATATCTTACTTTTAGGAATGTTGAAAGTGTGGTAGAAGAGATTAGTTGTTATCTTCTCATTTTTACTTGAAAACCCGGGGTATATCCTTTAGTAGACCTTGAGGAAATAAAACAGTATTTATTAGATATTGGATAGGAATCAGGTTGCAGTGATTTTTTTGCAGAAATTTTATATAGACATATAGACATTTTATAATTATTTTTAACATTCATATTCATATAGTATCTATTAGCAAAGAGCTCTGGTGGCTCAGCAGACTAATTAACATCCACTTACATCTGCTGCCTGCAATTACTGCAAGTTCAAATCTCACTAGGCTCAGGGTTGACTCAGCCTTCCATCCTTTCTAAGGTAGGTAAAATGAGGATCCAGATTATGGAGGCAATAAGATGACTTTATATAAATATACAAAAGTATGAAGGCTATTGCTTAACACATTGTAAGCCGCCCTGAGTCTCCGGAGAAGGGTGGCATATAAATCAAATTAAAAAATTTTTTTTTAAAAAAAATGTAATTTTCTTGCTGTTTAACATAATATATGTAATAAATTACATTTATTAAAATGTAATTTCATCTTTTTTGTCTTGGTATATGGAATGTTTTTCTTCTTTTCATTATTTCAGGATGGCTTGAAAAAACTGTCAGGAAATGAGTATATCTTTTCTAAAAGTAAGTTTCAATGTTAAACTCTCTTTTTATTCATTCATTCATGTTAATATTGCAAAAAAATTGCTTTTGCTGAAAAAAAATCAGAAATACAAAACTAATTATCTTAATTTATTTCATTAGTTGTCTATTGAATTTGGTGCATAAAGATGTAATAGGTTTTCACACAACATTTGGAAAGATAAGTTTATCCCTTTTTATCATTCCAGACTACTTGTAGTGCAGTAGACAGAAAATATTCATTAAGTTTGTTTTGCTGTAATACAAGAAATAACAGAATAACAGAGTTGGAAGGGACTTTGGAGGTTTTCTAATCCAGTCCCCTGCTCAAGGGGAAGCCTTTACCATTCTGGACAAATGGCTGTCCAATTTCTTCTTAAAAGTTGTGAGTGAAGAAGCAACTTCACAACTTCTGAAGGCAAGCCTTTCCACTGGTTAATTGTTCTCATTGTCAGGAAATTTCTCCTTAATTCTAGGTTGGTTCTCTCCTTAATTAGATTCCATCCATTGCTTCTTGACCTGCCTTCTGGTGCTTTAAAAATTGGTTTACTTCCTCTTCTTTGTGACACTCAAATATTAAAAGACTGCTATCATGTCACTCCAGTCCTTCTTTTCACCAGACTAGATATACCCAATTCCTGCAACCATTCCTCATATGTTTTAGCCTCCAGCCCCTAATAATCTTTGTTGCTCTTCTCTGCACTCTTTCCAGAGCCTCAACTTTCAAGAATTTCAAGAATCTCAAGTTCATTTTAAATTTTCTTAATTTAAACCGTTGGCAAGCTTTTTGCCTTTAGTTATAGACGGGATAATTTATTTATTTATAGATAGAGTAATTTATTATTTGCCTGCATATAGATGGGAAATTGAACAACTGGTCTTGTGGTGCAGCTGGAACAATCTTGAATTGAACACACTCAAAATTGTAGAGATGATAATAGATTTTAGGAGAAGTCCCCCTATTCTACCACCTCTTACAATACTAGACAACACAATATCAACCATAGAGACCTTCAAGTTTCTGGGTTTTATAATATCTCAAGACTTGAAATGGACACCTAACTTCAAAAACTTCATAAAAAAGCACAACAAAGAATGTTCTTCCTGCACCAACTCAGAAAGCCAGCTGGTCCAGTGTGTATGCCGGAACCCGGAAGAGAGCAGTTGGCCATGTGTGCCGGACCAGCTGACTGGCGCACATGCGCGTGACGGAATCCAGAAGAGCAGCTGGCCACCGCATGCATGCACACTGGCCAGCTGCTCTCTTTTGGGTTCCAGCGCGCCAGTGTGCACATGGGCCCACTCCAGTTTTGGCACTGGATGCCAAAAAGGTTAACCATCACTGCCCTAGGATGTCAAACCACGTAGTAGGGCTGTAGTAGGGCTGTACTACTACTATCCTTCTCATCTTTCCTATTACCTATTCCTTAGTATCTTATGACTATAACTTTGTTGTTTGTGTCTTATGATTATGTTGATTGTTTTTATTTAGTATCCTAGGACTATCACAGTGCTGTATTTTATGACTTACAATGATTGTATTTTATGATTATGACCATGATTATCACTTGTTGCTTGCATGTACACTGAGAGCTTATTCACCAGAGACAAATTCCTTGTGTGTCCAATCACACTTGGCCAATAAAGAATTATATTCTATTCCATTCTATTCTATTTAAAATTCTTTAAATTGTTCCTTTAAGAACCAGTTTAAGAAAGTGAGAGCTTTTGTAGGCTCCACTGCAGCTATGAGCTTGCTGTTTCCTCTGCAGCCTTTGACCTTCAGACTCACAATAAGTCTGCAGAACCTTTTCAGATCTTGCAGGTCTTCTCATAAGGAGCAGACTTTAGCCGCATAGGTGGGCAATCTCCCAGCCTGTCCTTATCTGGAGAGGTGCCATTGATTAATGCCACATTGCTGGTCTTTGCTGCAGCATTGTCTCAGCTGTTCACAGAGATGTATCAATCTGCCATTTCCCCCCAAATAAGCAAGCCAAAAGAGCTGAAGAAGCTTCTTGGATGAGAAGCAAAATGTCTTCAAAGAAAAACCAGAAAGTCCAGTTGCCTCATGAAAAAAGCACCTTTGGGACAACCATGACCTGGATGACTGAGAATCTCCATAGACATTAAGCAAACCAAAAGTGGGACTTTGACTGTGTACTTCTGGGTGAGGTCAACAGTAGACAGTCTAAGGTTAAAGTTATGGGGGTTTGGGGAAGTAACCACAGAGTCAGGTAGTGCATTCCAGGCATTGACCACTCTGTTGCTGAAGTCGTATTTTCTGCAATCAAGTTTGGAGCAGTTTACCTTAAGTTTGTATCTATTGTGTGCTTGTGTATTGTTGCGGATGAAGCTGAAGTAGTTATTGACAGGTAGGATGTTGTAGCAGATAATTTTGTGTACTACAGTTAGGTCAGACTGAAGGTGGCATAGTTCTAAATTGTCTACGCCCAAAATTTCGAGCCCGATGGCATAAGGTATTCTGTTGTGAACAGAGGAGTGGAGGACTTTTCTCGTGAAATATCTCTGGACTCTCTCAATTGTATTAACATCCAATATGCAGTGCGGGTTCCAGACAGATGAGCTGTATTTGAGAATTGGTCTAGCAAATGTTTTTATATGCCTTAGTTTGCAGTACAATATCACCGGAGAAGAAGCTTTGCAAGATTAGGTTAACAACTCTTAATGCCTTTTTGGCAATGCTATTACAGTGAGCCTGGCACTTAGATTATTTGAGATGAGTACTCCAAGGTCCTTGACAGAGTGAGGGTCATCTACGAGGTCGTATCCATCCAGCTTGTATTTTGTACTCTGATTTTTTTTTGCCAGTGCATTTGTTGGTTGAGATTTGGATTTGGTTGAGATTTGGAGTAGCTTCTTTTCATCAGTAAATGGGTAAGATGATACAAATTGAATATAACAATATAAGAAGGTAAGGCACTCCTTTCCAGCAGCCCCATTTTACATCCATGTTTTTCCCCAGGCATGAGGCTTCTCCCTGTTTAAGCCTGCTAATATCTCCAGTTTAGCCTTGAAACTTCCTTTTTATTAAGGGTTCTTCAATTGGGCTCATGCTTACAGATTCATAACCTTCCTGTTCCCCATTTCTACAGATATGAACCAGAACCAATCAGTGCCAGTCACCATCAGTGATGCTCCGCCCTGTATTGCACACTTATTGGATAATGAAGAGAGCTGGGACTTCAACATTTTTGAACTGGAAGCTGTTACAAATAAAAGGCAAGCTTTATACCTGTGTTCATTAGATAGATAAAAATAGAAGGTGCGGGCAGTTGCAGTTTTGTCATAAATTAAATTTGTGTGGCTTATTTATAATTGGTTTGGCTGTGTCTTTGTGCTGTTCCAGGTCGCCTAGGCAAATGCAGGCATCAATGAAGTCTTTTATTGCACCACTAAACAGAAGGCCCTCCAGAGGTGTTGGTAAAACTCCACTCCACTTTCCCCCACAAAACAACCACCAACAGTCAGTGTAACCTAGTTCCACCAGAACCAAGCCCCCAACAGGAAGAAAGTTGGTCTACAAACCAGGTGCATGGTTTGCAAAATAAGATCCATAAACTACAATCCAGAGTCAGTGCCCGTAAAGCAATGTATGAAAATTCAAAGGCTGAAATATGAGTCAAAGTCCATGAGTCAAGGTTTCCAAAAGTCTGGGGAATGCATGCTGAGACAAATGGTTGTTCCCAACAAACACACCTTCCCCCGCCTCTGGTCAAATCACCCCGAGCCAAGTATTCCTTGTGAAGAGGGGCAGGGCAGCCTCCTCATGAGCAGCTTTGCAGACCTTCTCTGAGCTTCCCTCCGCTCCACTCTCCATGACCGTGAATCAGGTGGGGGAGGCAGCCCATCTGTAGCTGTTCCTCCCCTGCGTTTGTGAAGGCAGGTGGCTCCCCATCCAATCGACCACTTTCCCCAATGCCGGAGGGGCCTGGAACAGCCGGATGTTCCGCGGAAATGTCCCAATTCCAACTCTTCCTCCTCCAAACTGGGAATCGACAGGGTCATGACAGTCACCTAGCCCTGGCAGGATTATGAATATCAACAGAGTAAAACCTGTAAATGATGTGCTTTTCTTTCTGTGCTTCTAGGTTTGATGCAAGTGGTTTGTAAATTTTAAATATATTAAAAATAGCCTTTTTAATTCCATCTAATCATTTTATTATTTTATAGAAATGTATATATCATAGTTAAATATGTTTTATTGTCTGGTTAACAATGTGGTATGGCACATTGCCATGTTCTGGGCTGACAGTACTTAGGGTGGTACAAAATAGCATTTATTGTCATTCACAGCTTTCCTAAAATACAGAAGCTTTTTTTTAATGAAACGTTCCCTAAAATACTGTGCTGATACTATATATTTTCAAATAAATAGTTTAAAAGTCATTTTCTTTAATGCTATCTTAATTTCCGAAATCCAGTCTTTTTAATACCGGTACAATCTTTATATTGTACTTTTAAAAATATAACTATTTTCTTTCATATGTAAGTTTCAAGAAGTTTCATATTCATCATAAACATTTTTAGATGGATTTTTTATCAGAAAGGATAGAATAACTGCAAAACAGACTCTTCAATGTTGCTGTGCTTAATCTGTCTTTTAAAACTATTCCCATAGAAATTCATGGTCAATTCCTTTGAAATCTGTAGATTAAACCAAGATACAGCATGTTTCTACCACTTGTGACTTTTATGGAGAGAACTACACAGAATCACATTTTATCTGCAAAATTGTATCTAAATATCCTCTCCTTTCATGAAGAAATTGAAACTAAGCTATTCTAAATATTTAAGAGTATATCTTTATTACCCTTCTCTCATTAAGCCTCATTTCATTAAACATGAATTTTGGGTACCTTTGATTGTAAGAATGTATGTTACTAATATGGCATTTTCTGTTTTTCTAATCCTCTCATCTGAAATTCCAAAGATTCCTTTCCTGTCAGGTACAAACTGGACACACCTAACTTACATTTCAGATAAGGCGCAAGTTGGGCCTTTATTTCTTTCCTTTAATCTCCCTTCTCTAATTTCTTTCAGATGTCATTTAGTTGTTTATCTTTGGGGAAGTGGAACGCTGTACCTCTATTTATAATGAAGCAAGAGTGATGGTATACAGGTGGTCCTCGACTTACGACCACAATTGAGCCCAAAATTCATGTCACTAAGTGAGACAGTTGTTAAGTGAGGTTTTGGTCATTTTATGATCTTTCTTGTCAGTTGTTAAGTGAATCACTTCAGTTCTGTTAGTAACAGTTAATTGTTAAATGAATCAAGCTTCTCTATTGACTTTGCTTGTCAGAAGATCACAAAAGGTGATCACATGACCCAGGGACACTGCGACTGTCACAAATATGAACCAGTTGCCAAAACATCTGAATTGTGATCATGTGATCATGGAAATGGTGCAACCGTCTAACTGTGAAAAGCAGTCATAAGTCACTTTTTTCAGTGCCATTGTAACTTTGAATGGTCACTAAACAAACTGTTGTAAGTCGAGACCTACCTGTAATTTATCTAATAAAGTTAAACTATCAGTAACCAAAGTCTATAAACATAAGAAGTTCAGTGATGAGTGACCTTGTTTCTTCATTTCTCTCTTGTTATGTTCCAGGCCATTAGTTTACCTGGGTTTGAAAACTTTTTCCCGTTTTGGCATCTGTGAATTCTTAAACTGTTCAGAAGCCACCCTGCGTGCATGGTTCCAAGTGATTGAAACAAACTACCACTCCTCCAATTCTTACCATAACTCCACTCATGCAGCAGATGTTCTGCATGCTACAGCATTTTTTCTGAGGAAAGAAAGAGTTAAGGTACAGCTTGTGCTGATAATTATCTATTCCTGTTCAAGTGTTATTAACAAGTTCATTTTATAAGAAAGAAAGATTAGTCAAGAAGCAGTGATTTGAAAATCACAGGAAGGTACGTTTAGATGAAATGCTGAGGAAAAAGGCATCCATCTTTCCTTTCCTAACTAATTAGTTTGGTAAAATAAAAGATGGAAGTTAGAGAAAAATAAGAGGAAGTTACAAATGGACAAAAATACTGGATTTCTCCCTACCATGATCAAACAGCTTGAGAATGGGATTGGGCAACAACACAACAAAAGGCTTGCCTCTAAGCACCCTAACTGGAAGCCTTTCCCAAATTATAAATAAATTCAGATTCTTTCACTGAATAAGAAAAAAAAATCACTATAAAACAACACACCAAGGAAATCCAATCCTGCTTAATTTTTTTAACACACTAGGATTAACTTGATGCTTCCATCTGCTGTAAGGCAACTGTGCAGTAGTGGGTTTCAAATCCCATTGCTACTGGTTTACTCGTGGATGCGTGCACACGCAATGCTTCTGTGCCCGCGGAGAAGCTTTTGCACATGCGCAGAGATGTCCGAGCAGGTGGGTGGAGCCTCTCACCATTGCCGCTACCAGTTCGCCTGACCCGGGGTGAACTGATAACAACCCACCACTGCAATTGTGTAGCCAGAGTGGTCTGTGATGCAGGTACAAAAGAGATGGAGCTTCATCTGTAGCATTCTGTCCGCCATCTTTATTTTTTTTGTAGCCATCCCCCCACCCCCCAGATACTTCTGGAATGTGACTCTGCATTTCATATAATTGAGTCTGCATTTTCCTATTGCATTTACAAGAATAGGTAAACTAATGAAGAATCACAGGGCAATGTTACTGAAAAGCCATGTATATTGCCTACATGAATCCATATATGAATGCAGATTTATTGATGATTGACACATTTTAACTGATAAAGACTTAATTTTTCCTTCTAGGGAAGCCTTGATCATTTAGACCAAGTGGCTGCATTAATAGCGGCAACAATTCATGACGTGGATCATCCAGGACGGACCAATTCTTTTTTGTGCAATGCAGGCAGTGAACTAGCTGTTCTCTACAATGACACTGCTGTCTTAGAAAGCCATCACGCAGCTCTGGCCTTCCAGCTGACAACAAAAGACAACAAGTGCAACATTTTTAAAAATCTCAACAGGTTAGGCTCCTCAAACTTTTCTTGGATTTGAGCCTGGGAATAGGGTTTGGATCTCTTTATAGTGTATAAATTTAGTCTCCTTCAATAGTCATTATGTCAGGGGTGGGTTCTAAATTTTTTTACTACCAGGTCTGTGGGCATGGCTTATTTTATGGGCGTGGCTTGATGGTCATGTGACAATTCTATAGGATTTAGCAGAAGTACTGGTCTACCAGGCTTTTAACTACTTGCAGAGCTGTACCGGCCTACTCATGTATTTTTGCTGGCACTGGTCTACCCATTTATTTTTGCAGGCACCGGTCTACTCATTTGTTTTTGGAGGCACCGGTCTACCACCAAACTGCCTTTTACCACTGATCAGCAGTAGGGCGGGCCTTTGAAGCCCCCTGGCAAGAGTTTAAACAGTTTTTTTCATTATAGCCCATCAGCTGGGTCTCAGGAGGCAGCAATAGATTGGGGGTGGGGCCAAATAAAAGGTAAGAATAATGCCGGGGGGGCAGAATCGGTTCGGTGACATCATATTGTCACCGCTACTAGCTCGGCAGAACCGGGCTGAACCGGGAGGAACCCACCACTGCAGTATGTGTAATATAGCAAACTGCTGACATTCATGAATATCAGTTTACCAGAATATCCAAATCTGAAAAATGTGATTCCAAATGAAATTCACATTTATATCTCTATCAGAACTCTTTTCGTTGTGGAGATACGGTATACTGTATGTTTGCATAAGGTGCGTATTAAATACGTTGCAATGGAATGTGTTAATATGAAAATATATTTCTAACAACTATGGAAAGATACTAGTTCTCAATTTACAATCACGATTGGGATTGGAATTTTGGTCACCAAGCAGTGTGGTCATGAAGCAAGTCATGACATGACCGGACCTGATTTTATTATCATTTTACTAAGGTCATTAAGAAAATCACTATGATTAAATGAATCATATGATCTTTAAGTGAATCTGGCCTTTCCAACTGACGTTGCTCAGTGGAGACCGGCAGAGAACATCACAAATGATGATCCACAGGATGACTGTAGGATGCAATTTAATCTCGTAAGTGTGAGCTGATTGCCCAAATGCCCAAATGGTGCGGGAGTGGTATGATAATCATAACTTGATGGATAGGTCATAAATCACTTTTTCCAAGGCTGTCATAACTTTAAACGAATGGCTGTAAATCAAGAACTATCTGTATACAGGTAGTCTTTATTGCCACAATTGAGCCCAGAATTTATGTTGTTAAGAGAAATTTGTTGAACAAGTTTTGCTCTGTTTTATGACTTTTCTTGACACATTTGTTAAGTGAATCACTGCAGTTGTTAAATTAATAACCCAGTTGTTAAGTGAAGCTGGCTTCCCCATTGACTTAGCTTGTTAGAAGGTCTCAAAAGATGATCATATGACCCTGGGACACTGCAACGGTCATAAATATAAACCAATTGTCAAGCATCCAAATGTAAATCACGTGACCATGGGGATGCTGCAATGGTCATAAGTGTGAAAAATAGTCATAAGTCACTTCACAGTGCCGTAGTAACTTTGAACGGTCACTAAATGAACTGTTGTAAGTCAAGGACTACCCCGATAATTTATTATTTTGACATAGGCAACACAATAGCAATATGGTTCCAGAAAATTAATATGGTGAATTTATTTTTGCTTTACAATTAGTTCTCAACTTATGACTACAATTGAGCCCAAGATTTCCATTACTAAGAAAGACAGTTGTTAAGTGAGTTTGGCTCAGTGGTGAAATGTAAAATTTGTTACTACCGGTTCTTTGGGCGTGGCTTGGTGGGGGGGAATGTGACTGGGTGGGCGTGGCCAACTTTTTTTTTTTTTAACTTTTAAAAACATTCTTTCTACAACCTCTTCGGCCGAAGATGTTGTAAAAAAAATGCTTAAAAGACTCTGACGATCCCAGCTGAGTTGCCTGATCGTCAGAGGCTTTTAAAAACATTTTTTTCTACAGCCTCTTCGGCCGAAGAGGTTGCAGAAAAAAATGCTTTTAAAAACCTCTGACGATCCCAGCTGAGCCGCACGATCATCAGAGGCTTTTTTTTTTACTTTTCAGCTGAAGAGGTTGTAGAAAAAATGCTTTTAAAAGTAAAAAAAAAAAGCCTCTGATGATCGCGTGGCTCAGCTGGGCATGGGGGGGGGGGCCGCGCAGGGATTTTTTTTTCTCCAAACTACCCGCCGCCATCGCTAACGGATCGGGTATCCAGTCTGAACTGGGAGCATTTCATCCCTGGTTTTGCCCTATTTTATGATCTTTCTTGCCACAGTTGATATGTGATTCACTCCAATTGTAAAGCTAATAATATGGTTGTTAAGTGAGTCTGGCTTCCCCATTGGCTTGCTTGTCAGAGGATCAGAAAAGGTGTTCACATGACCCTGGGACATTGCATCTGTCATAAATACAAGCCAGTTGCCATGCAGCTGAATTTTGATCATGTGACCATGGGGATGCTGCAACGGTCATAAACACTCATAGGTCATTTTTTTCAGTGCCAATGTGACTTCAAATAATCACAGGAAATAGTTGTAAGTCACAGATTACCTGTATTAAGCAATTAAAATAACACCAAATGCCAACATAATAATACCCAAAGAAATAGAAATATTCAGTTCAATATTGTATAAATATTCCCAGTATATAATGTAAGTTAACAGAATAGTGAAGTAAACAACATTTATAATCCAATAGGATATAAGTTTTATTAAAAATAAAATTATGAATGTAAATATTGTATTTTACAAGACAGACTTAGGACCAAGTTGAATAGTGATGGCAACTAATTCCTATGTATTGCAACTAAGAAAGGAGCCTATTTGCCCATAAAAGGAAGACAAAGATAAACTGGGAAAAGGGATGGAATGAAGCAGATCTTTTAATAATCAGATGCTTTGTAATTGGCCACTATCACTGAAGTAGTAAATTTGTCACTGCTTCCATTTTATGAGAGCATCCAAAACATGCTCTCAGAATTAACCTCAGGGAGAAGTCAAGTTGTGAGAGTGATTGAAATTCCTCACATTGAAACTAAGTGGTGATAAGTCATAACAGAAGGGTGCATTCTCCCTGACACAGTTTCTTGTCATGTGCCCTATGATTGAAATTTCAGAAAAATGTATTCCTCTGTGTCCTCTTAATTCAGTGAGGTATCCCGGGGCACTGCCAGTGTTGAAGGGAATGCTGCAAAAGATGCCCCAGGAGCCAGTCTCATCTCTGTACCCATCAAGCAATCCATGTCCCGGTTTCTCTTCCCCACCCCCATTTACTCTTCTAGCACACTTTTCTTTTCTTTGATATAACAGGTTAAAGTCTTTGAACTACCTGAGAGCTAAACATTAGTTGTACTTGAAAGCTTAATTTCTCCAGAGGGGCTCAAATAGTGGAAAGGAGAGAGAGAAAGAGAGAGAGACAAATAGACAGAGAGAGAGAGAGAGAGAGAGGGAGGGAGGGAGGGAGGCATGGCCAGACGTGGCAAATAATTTAACACCCAGTTCTCTGCCCTAGTGACCAGCTGGGTAGGCGTGGCTGGGGGGAATCATGTGACTGGATGGAGTGAGTGACGTCAAGTTGGCCACACCCATCCAGGTTTTGTGACTCCTGGTGTTTTCTTTTCTGTTGGAAATGGGTCCAAATGGTTCTTTGAGAGTTTTAGGTTGCTGACCCCTGCCCTACCCCAAAGGAAGCCTACTGTTGAGTTTGTGACCACCTCAAATGCCTGCTGGCTTTGGCCATACCTGCTTTCGTGGGCCTCAAAAGCTAAAGCCCACTTGTAGTGCAGTCGAATTGCATGTCTTAGTAACACATAATTGCTGCATTGCAAGGAGATACCTGTACAGTCAAAAATGGATTCGCCAATGTTATCCTGATACATGGGAAATCAGGAATCAGTTCTACCAATACCTATTCAGATTGCTCTTTCTCTTTTCAGAAATCATTATCGAACCCTTCGTCAAGCAATTATTGACATGGTCTTGGCAACAGAAATGACAAAGCACTTTGAGCATGTGAACAAGTTTGTGAACAGCATCATCAAGCCCATGTCCTCAGATGAAAGCAACTCCAACGTAAGCACCAGACCTTGTGAATAAACCAAAGCATTTCAGTCAGATGTCTTTTCTCAGCTTTGGTCATCTTTCATTCATATGACAACAGTATTCTAATGGGAACAAGGGTGATTTGCATTTCATTTTCAACCATAAGTGCCCATAATTTTGCCTGAGTATATTCTTCTTTATTTTTATGTTATTTTAATGTTTGCATTTTGAATTATTAATGTAATGCATGCTTCTTCACAATTTGAAGGTTTTATTAAAATGGAAAGACTGAGTAACATGGAAATTATTAATAATAATGTTTCAAGGCTTTGTGAACGATACATGAGATCATACCAAATAGCCTTAATCAGTTTAACTCAGGATAGATTAGAAGATTGGTTCCCACAAGCAGTTTTTATCTTTTTCTGTCTGGCTGTGGTTCTTAAAGAGTTTTCAGTGAGGTGTTGCTACATAAGGAGCTTACATTTTGGTCCAGGAAATAAGATGCTGCAATAAAATGTTGCATTGTGCAATGATGCGAAGTTGGTCTACAACCACTTTACCCCATTCCATCCCAGCTAATCCTCATTGAAAAAGCAAAGTAAAACTGGAGCCTTTGGCTTTTAAAGTTCTTTGCAGTCAGGTAGCATTCATTGAATGCTGAAAATGTTCAGCCTAACTTTTTTTAGTTCTTTTGCAAATCATAATGTTCTCAGATTCTCCTGATCCTTTCTTTTCTATGAACAGTGCCATCACTGAATATGTAAATATAAGCACCCTTAATTGAAGATTGGTATTTGTGGGAATTTAGCTTAAGTTATGAGCTAGTGCATATATAAAAATAAATTGGTTCAATGAAATAAGTGTAGTGTATGTAATTAATATTCTATTATTAAAAATGCTTCAAGATGTTGTGACACTTGACACAAATGTGTTTATTGTATAGTGAGATAAAGATATACAATAAATGAGTGGCCAAAGACAGACACATCTAAACAGGAATCCCTCATCTCTATTTTGGTTGATTCATTGTCATCACATTACTATAAATTGAGATTTACAATATTTCTCTAACAACCTTGAATTCATTAGACTGAATTCTGAGACTATCCAATAGTCACATTTCCTGAGGATTGTACAATAACATACAAACCACCACCCTGCCCCAAAAAGCAATGTAAAATCATAAATGCAGTACATGATTTCAGTTAAAAAATTATTGTACCTTCTGATAAGTCTAAGTAAGAAAGCAACTTCTTCACCTTGCTCAAATCTATTGAATTCCAGCCAAAACCAAGCAACTGTGTAGTTTTCCTTATAGTGCATATTTACAGAGTATTATGATAACATTATATAGCGTCTTGAGCAGTAATGCCAACTGACAGAATGAACAATCATTTTCCAGAATGATAGTGGTGATTGTGAATACACAAACAGTCTCAAGAACTTTCCGGATAATCAAACATTGATCAAGCGCATGATGATAAAATGTGCAGATGTTGCAAATCCATGTCGTCCCCTAGAATTGTGTATTGAATGGGCTGGGAGAATTTCTGAAGAATATTTTGCCCAGGTATGAATTTACTGTTGTTAGAAAATCAAAGAAATGTTTTAGTTTATAATTCTAAAATCTAATGCTTCTGTATGAAAATCTTAATGTAATAATTTTATTCGCTTTACTGAACAACTATTTCCCATTCCCCAATAGTTTTTAATTTAATTTCATTTGTATGGTGCCCTACTTACATATTAGGCTTTGGGTGATTAACATGTTAAAATGGACAATCTGCTTCTCAATCGTCTTGTAAGACATAGACTCTAATGCCAGAGCAATACCATCAGCTCCTACCATGTTAATTGCTGACAAAACAAATTCTGATCTTGAGATATGAATTGTGTGTGAGAAAAGCAGCAGTAAAATAATCCTAAATAAGAAGTGAAATGCACATGATCTATTGTCTGTTTATCTTAGGGTACAGTTTGGTTAAAGCAGACCATGATTTAACATTTCCCCTTATAAAAAGTAGGACAGCAGATCGAGTTTCATTTAGGATTATATTTTCAGTTGCCAACAAACTCAGTTTTGTTCATTGAGTTATATAAATTGTCTTTGCTAGCTCAGTATGAGCCCAATAATTAATTATAAAACAGACCATTGATCTACTTTTGTAATTTTCATTCTGGTTGTAAAGTTGAAAATTTCCCCCCACAGACTGATGAAGAAAAGAAGCAGGGCCTACCAGTTGTGATGCCCGTATTTGATCGAAATACCTGCAGCATCCCTAAGTCTCAGATATCCTTCATTGATTACTTTATAATGGACATGTTTGATGCTTGGGATGGTAAGAATTTTCATTTTTCCTCTTCCCTTTTGAGCAATGCATTTTTTATTGTTTTGCCAAGTGGCCCAACAGGTCTTATGCGTTAAAGGATATCCTTGTCCTTTCCGTTATTTAGAGCCTGAAGGTTGTTCCCTAGCCAGACACAGTTGTTCTGGCAAGAGAATATGAGGGTGGAGGTGGGGAGGGGGAACTCTTCCCATTGATTATGTGGCCTTCTGAAACGAAGCTTAGAGTTTCATGCTAGTTAAAGTTATTTTAACACTATTTTTAAAAGGCTAGCATGGAGAGAGATTATATTTAAGTGACAGCTGTATGGGATTTAACAATTCTACAACTCTTAATTCTACAGCTGTTTGTTTTTAAATCGGGCAGAAGCACTGAGTTATTGTAAAGGGAAAATGAAACCATAAAATATCAGTACGAAAAACTGCATGGTTTCCCATATAATATAGGTGCGAGATGAAAACCAGTTTGATAAGGATTGGCCATGCTCAGGGGCCACGGAATGCTGATCATTGGCAAGGACAATAGCAATAGCACTTAACAATAGCATTTAGATTTATATACCGCTTCATAGTGCTTTTACAGCCCTCTCTAAGCAGTTTACTGAGTCAGCTTATTGCCCCCAACAATTTGGGTCCTCATTTTACCCACCTCGGAAGGATGGAAGGCTGAGTCAACCTTGAACCGGTGAGATTTGAACTGCCAAACTGCAGCTAGCAGTCAGTTGAAGTAGCCTGCAGTACTGCACTCTAACCACTGTGTCACCTTGGCTCTATATGTTAAAAGCTGTGATTTACAGCAAGAGTTCATTGCTGGAGGAGTCTGAAATTAACTCAGTGGATTTCTCCCATAAATGAATTGGAATGTAATTATATGAATCAGAATTCTCCAAATTTCACAAATGTTTAAATATACATTTTCATGTATTTTTAAAAATGAATTTAAGTTAGATGCATGATGGAATAAATTTGTTAATGAACATGTGCAAAAAACGTATTACGTTCTAAACTGGAAATGATACCCCACATTCTGTATACTTGGGGGAGGAAAAATTTTGAAGAGAAGGGCTACGTTACCTGGTTGTGCTACTACTAGGCATATAAAATGATTCTTTGTATAATGCTAACTATTGATCCTAAATATACAAAGGCTGAAAGAATGCAGAAATTGTTCATGCTTTTAAAACAAGTATGGCATTGCTTCCCCCATCCCACCCTTCTGTATCTCTCAGCATTTGCATATCTACCTGGTCTGATGCAACACCTAGCAAATAACTACAAACACTGGAAAAAATTAGATGAATCAAAGTGTAGGAGCCTTCGTCTCCCTTCAGAAAATAATCTTGGAAGCTGAAGAGAACAAAAGAAAGATCATAGCCTACCATGTACACTGTGAACCATATACTGGTATGGACCCAAGAAGGGTTGAATTTCCTTCACAATGAAGTAACCAACTGGGAAATGCGGAGAAAAATATTGTTTCTCAATTTTAAATAGTTCAAAATTCTATAAAACTGTGGACTTTTTTTGAAATAAAGGTCATAATTTAAAGACAAGAAATGGTTTATAAATGCTATCCTGTTTTTTGTGGAATAATAGATCCTTTTAAGGGTAGTTTTATAAAATGATTGTAATTTGTCAAATGATATTTATTAGCCAAAATCAATTCTATACATAAAATATAAAACAAGAAAAAATAGCTTCTTTGAAAAAAATTATCAACAATATTTAATTTAAAGTTTATTTTACAAAAGCCTTGTTCATAGCAAGTATTACATTATACACTGGTTACTTTTTTGACCCTGAGAACAACTGATTTGAATTCATCCATAGAGACTCTAATATCTCAAACATGGCGATATCTCATTTCCCACTGTATCTACTTCCAGGATCTACTGCAGATCTCTGGGTTTCCTCCTGCCACAGCCATGGGAGACAGAGCTCTACTTTCAGATAGCTAGTCAATCTTATAAGGACCCATTTGCTTGCTTTCTTCAAATTAGTAGAGCAAAAAAGCATATGTGTTGACCCCACTGAATGAGAAATCGTTTCTTAATGTAATTGCTGATCTGTCAGACTTTGTTCTCATTTATACATTTATGATTACTGTGATTCAAGACTGTCTATGTGTGGAGCCCTCCTCCCTATGCAGGTTTCCCAGCAGATTTCATTATCAGGGGCAAGTTTGTATGCACAGAGATAGCTCCCTCACTGGCCCTTTGTTACAGTGAGGACTTGCTGCACACTATGATTTTTACACACAAGAAATCCTTGTATGTGTTTTGCTTGTTAACTAATCTTTTAGAAAATTGTAGTTGATATAAATTCACAAATTAAACAAGCCCATCGTTTTCTCTGCCTTTTAATAGGTAACATCAGCCATATATGAAAGTCTAGACAACTAGTAAAATGAACAACTAACACTCCATCTTAAAACATTTCTTTGCATCTGCCACAGTATGTCATGCTCTATGATGTTGTACAGTTCCAGATTTCATCTACATGCTTAGAAGAGGAATTGCTGGGACAGATCCTATGAGCAGAAAGTGACAGATGCTTTATATACATGAGCCGTAAATAAAACAAATCCTGCTTATATATTATGTAATATATGAGCCATATTAATAGAAAATCTCCAGAATTGACACCCATACAAAGACCTCCAACCCTCTTTCTTAAAGAAGGGAAATGGATGCTCATCCCTCTATGAGGGGTAGGAAACCCCAGTGCCTTGATGTCCTGGATTGCAGCCATAGCAATTACTCAAAAACCTTAGTGTTAAGAACATAAGCCACTTATATGCTGAATGCTGAAACCTCTAATATTAAAACTATGTACTTAAAAAACTAAAATAATATAGCCCTAATGATGTGGTTCATATACTGAATGTAACTTTCTCATTCAAGTATGAAGTTTTTACATTAGATGCCAAAGCACAAATATTTTTACATTTACTTTAAACATAGTGGAAAACTGTGATGGGGCTTGCACTGGACAATGAATGAAATCTGTGCTTTTACACAACTGCCATTGATTTAAACTGAGATCACACAGGAGCTATTCCTAACAAATTGAGGTGTTTTTTTTAATTACCTTGACTTCTAGTTTTCATTAAAATAGAAGCATTCTTTAAATAAGCTCATGAGTTTAGACAATCTTCACTTACTTGGTCATTACTCAGATATTATTCTACTTAACTAATAATTTATATAGTACTTTATAAGCAGCTCTTGAAAAATTGGCATTTAATGTAGAGTAGTATACTGCCCATCAAAAAGGACTCCGATTCTCTTCTGTATAGTCAGAGAAAATAAAACAGGTGAACTGAAAAATGACAATGATTGTAGCTTAAAGAATGTGCCAACATTTTTCAATGTTTTGTATCAAGTTATGTAAAAGTATACTCTCATAATTCCCATGCTGAGAAATGTACAAAAGCTATATTTTTGTTAAAAATGTAATAGGATCTAACTTTGGTTGCTATGTATTAAAGTGCTACACTGTGTTTAAAAATTTTGCATTTCCTGCAGAATTCATCATTGCTATTATGTATTTCTATCAAAGCCTATATCTAACTAAATTTTAATTAACTTTTATTCATATTGCCTTACTTGCCATTTTATTTGGAATGGATTTGATCCAGGAGGAGAACTCTTCCCTTCAGAAAAAAATTGGCAGGGGATATTGTCCAAAACAGTGAAATGTGTTGGAAGTAATAGTAGATCACATTTTGCTTTCACTGCGAGTGTTTTGTATTAACTCTGCTCAAGAGCTGCTCTCGCTTGTGAAATAAAAACTGAATTCAAATCTTTATATACATGCCCAAATTTTATTTTTCCTCATGTACACTATTCAGATTTTCAATCACAAAATAATAAGCAATGAAGACAACAATACTGTAAAATATGCCTCATATAAAAAAAGCCTCGACTTTCAAGAATCCTCCACTTCTATGTTTACTTGCAGGTCTTTGTTAGCAAAGAATTTTGACGTGCAGAATTCAACAGAGCTGGCTTTGAACCTGTATGTTTCAGCATACTTCTACTGATTTGCACACTAACTTTCTTTGTTCACACATTGTCTTATATAATGTAGACTTTGAAGAACAAATATAGACTACACTATTTTGTCAAAATATTTGAGGTGGCAAATCATTCAGTGAAATTCTTTGCCTAAAAGATTTATTTTGTACAAATCTGCAACATATTTCTAAAGCTCTAGACAATTCTCTGTAGAAGTCTGTCTCAATGTTCAGTTTAACCCCTGGCGGTATATGGGGAAAGAATAGTTTGACAATCCATAGATCCTAAACTGTTACTTCCTGACAGAGATGATCCTTCAAACTCACAAATAAATAAGTTATCACAGAAATTCACTGAAGACTTATCTGGCCAGAATCTCAACATTTGGCATAAAATCATAAGTGTATTTATTATGCTGTATATTAAATTAGAGCAAAGCAAGATCTTCAAAATGAAATACCAATTGATTGCTTCTATTATCTATCATCAAACGCTATTTCTTGGCAAGAAAATATGCCATTCTAATATCTAGTATTTAATAGGGCTGTACAGCAATCTGGATTCAGTCAAAAAGGTGCTTCGGGATATGTAGGATACTCATACACCAACTGCTTGCCATTCCTTAAATGAAATTTCGCTTTTCCTGGGATCTGGCAAAGGGCAGTCATGCAGTTCTAAATAACTAGTGACTGAATTCAAACTGTAGATTTGCATTTGTTTCACCTGTCCTTAAGGAAATGTGAGGAACTGCTTGAAGGCAGCATCAGAACCTTGGTGTATTTATTTGGTGAAAAATCCAAAATTTGGCAATGTCCCTAATTAAGGCATTGTGGGCTAAACAGAATGGTCTGTGTACCAAAATTCAGTTTCTGTGTAGAAACTAACAGTGCTGGGTCCTCATTCATCTAAATTTATGGCAAATTCAAAACACCCCTTAAATATATTTTTTAAAACAAACAAAATTATACCCACAGTTATTTTAAATATTTAATATAAACATCCTATTTGTATTTTATACATTACTTTATCACAGACCTTAAGTGCAAATCTTCAATTTGTTCCAACTTATGAAATAATATTAAGCTGCGCAGTCTTGATTCTCGTTCTCCATCTTTCCATAGAATAATAAGATGATCAGCAGAACATGTTGCTAGGCCATGCTCACCAAAATAAAGGAACATCTGCAATTAAAAATCATCAAAATAATATACTCAACTATCAGATGTCAGAAACATTCCTAATAAATAAAATTAGTTAAGTGTTTTTACATAATTGTACATATTCATTACAATAGTAGCAAAGCAATGAATAGTAATGAACATGTTCAAGATTTATCTTCAGAACATCCAAGCAAACTAGCAATGGTAAAAAAAAAAAATTCAGAACAGCTGTAAATAATAAAATTATAATTCCAAAAGTGAACATAAAGGTCAAGATCTAAAAAGTGATTTGAGATATATTAAAAGGCTTGATTACACTGCATGAGGTTTGTAGCCTCATTGTACAAGACACTGTACAAACATTCCCCTATTATAATAGGCCTTCATATTTTTTATGAAATAAATCCAAAATGTCATATGAAGTAGCTGGCAAATTACCAAAATGCAATCAAATTACAACAGTATGCCCACATCTTTATATGAAAAAGACAACTTATTCTATCTTTGGTATAATGTTATGTAAATAGCATTGTGTGGAATTATTGTTTCCATTTTGATTAAATCTATATCTAGTTTTTAGTTCAAATATACTAAATCTGCATGATAAAAGCATCATTTAACAATAAAGTGTTAAATAAAATGCAAAGAATAGTAATAATTTAGTATCTGAGAATTCTGGGCAAGCAGAATATAAAATGAATAAACATATAGCAAATTTCAGTGTAACTCAAATAGCTGAAGACAGATTGGTATCAATCAGAGGTGGGTTTCAGCAGGTTCTGACCAGTTCTGGAGAACCGGTAGCGGAAATTTTGAGTAGTTCGGAGAACCGGTAGTAAAAATTCTGACTGGCCCCGCCCCCATCTATTCTCTATTCCCAAGTCCCAGCTGATCGGGAGGAAATGGGGATTTTGCAGTAACCTTCCCCTGGATTGGGGAGGGAATGGAGATTTTACAGTATCCTTCCCCTGACATGCCCACCAAGCCGCACCCACCAAGCCATGCCATGCCCACCAAGCCACACCCAAGAACCGGTAGTAAAACATTTTGAAACCCACCACTGGTATCAATCCACAAAGTGACACTGTAGGCATAAATAGGTGAGTTTTGTTAAAATAATATACAGGTAGCCCTCGTTTAATAACCATTCAAAGTTATAATAGCACTGAAGTGATTTATGTCCATTTTTTATAGTAATGATCTTTGCAGCATTCCATGATCATGTAATCAAAATTCGGAAGCTTGACAGTGGGTTCATATTTAGGACTGTTGGAGCATCCTGGGATCACCTGTCTGACAAGCAAAGTCAAAAGGGAAGCCAGATTCATTTAACAACTGGGTTACTAACTTATCAACTGAAGTGATTCCCTTAACAACTGTGGCAAGAAAGGTCGTAAAATGGGGCAAAACTCACTTAACAAATGTCTCACTTAAGAAGAGAAATTTTGGGCTCAATTGTGGTCGTAAATCGAGGACTACCTGTATTCCCACTAAACAAAAGAAACCATTTTTAAAGAGTCACCTCATAAATAAATCTTCATAGACAGAAATGACAAGTATATTGCATATATTAGGGAACCTTTTTAACATGATCATTTTGTTTTGTTTTGTTTTTTAAATTTTTTTTTAAAGAATAACAAAAAGGAAAAAAAAATCAATACAAAAAATCAATAGTAAGGAAAGGAAAAAAAAAAATTTTCCCCCCAACGTGCTATACAAACGGAAAGGAAGTCTTAGGAACTTGAAGTCTTCAATTCTTCCAGAAATCTCTTTGATAAGGTACTGATGCCGATTCATCCAATCTCCCAAGTGCAAAGTCCACAAATGGTTGCCAAGTGTTCCAAAAAACATTTTCTTTATATATACCACTTCTAATTTTAATATCACAAGTCAATTTATCATTTAATGCAAATTTCCATGTTTCATTGTACCATTCTTCTAATTTTAAGTCAACATTTAATTTCCAATATCTAGCAATTATAATTCTCCCCATTATAACCAAAATCCTCACCAATTCTCTTTCTCCAGTTGTTAATGTTGTTTCATTCAATATTAATAATATGGTTTCCAATTTCAATTTGACCCTCTTCTTAATTATTTCAAATATTTCATTTTCTATCCTAGACCAAAAAAGTTCAACCCCATTACATTTACACCACATATGAACATATGTCCCGAGTTCCACTTTACGTCTCCAACACATTTTATCCACTTTATTATCCATTTGAAAAAGTCTTATTGGGGTCAAATACCACTTCCAAATAACTTTATAATTATGTTCTTTAATCCTTATTGATAATGTCCTCATTATTCTGCTAACCCAATTCATATTCCAATTTCAATACCCAGTTCTTTTACCCAATTCTCTTTCATTACCCTTTGTGAATTATTATCAGAGTTAATAATTTTATAAATTTTACTAACTAATCCCTTTGGCCCAATTTCATCTTTTATTATTCGAGATGTCAAATTTTCAAATTCCGTTTCCTTTCTGCTCTCATCGTTCCTTTCTTTGCATTTCCTATTCCATTTATTCATTTGAATTCTTTCAAACCAATTAATGTTTAATTTTCCATAAATTTCCTCTTTCCTCATTTCATTTTCTATAAATTTCAACCATTCATTAATTGTTTCCACTTTCTCTTCTATTATAATCCTCTCTCTGTTACTATTTAATTTCATTGGGCAATTCTCTTTCAGTTTACCTAAATACAATGCGTCTGGTATTAATTCTTTTGCTACTCTGTCCCAAAAAATTGGGATGATCATTTTGTTTTGCCATGATAGCAAAGCCATAGCACTTAGATTTATATACCGCTTCACAGTGCTTTACAGTCCTCTCTAAGTGGTTATAACGTTTACAGTCTGGATCCTCATTTTACCAACCTCAGAAAGATGGAAGGTTGAGTCAACCTGAGTCAGGATCGAACTCCAGGTTGTGGGCAGAGTTAACCTGCAATACTGCAGTTTAAACATGATCATGTAATTTCATACATAGTTAGCAAACATTTTTCCTACACCAATGCAGGTATAAGATAAAATGTTCTTAGGACCAAATAAATCCCCAAGGATGAAACAACCAAAGCCAAGGTAACAGTTATCTTAAAAAGTAGCCACCATACAAAAGCAACTTCTGTTACTGCTGTTCTCGATCCAACAAACCTGCACAGCTGCAGAGTGTCCAATCAGATCCCCAGTAAGATCAAGGGAAAAAATAGTAGCACACTCTGGTGCCTTTTTAGCTATGTGATTTGCTTGTTTGCTTGTCCTACCAAATCCCCATATATTGAAAAAACCTGGAATATAAAGAAAAGGGTTTTTTTTAAAAAAGGAGTTGTTTGTCTAGCCACCATTGTTCTGTTTGTTCACACCGAAAATCTGATAATCAAAAACTTTGTTGAATTAGCATTTCTTTTATTTGCATCCATTCTTGCTATTGCCTATGTATAGAGGGTGAGTTGTCAGCCACTGAAGACTAAATTTCACTTCAAAATATTATGTAATCATAAACATGTTATATGTAGGAACAAAAATGTCTAATTCAGATCACATAGTTTGGAATAAACTAAATCATTAAATGCTAACATTTATTGTGAACAATAGATCCAATGTTGACTGAAATCAGTTATAAATAATACTAACTATTTACATTAAATAATATACATTTTTGAACCATAAAATATGCAGCCACAATAAATGGATAAAAATGTAGCTAAGATAATCTGCCCATTGTACTTTAATTTACTATCTGTGTCCTTAGTTCAATAGCCACTGCCAGAGCCTTCTGATGAGTCATGTCATAACTTCAGGACAAGAGCCTGAGGTAATTAGTTACCTCAACCTGTACAATTATACCTATATAATTATAGTTATATCAACCTTGGTTTTTATATAAACCTTGACTTATTACATAAACCTTGACTTGGTTTTTTTTTGTAAAGGCCAGATTAATTTTCACGAACCCCACCACTTTGCTGTTGCAATGACAAAGTCCTCTTGCAAAAGGTATTCCACTCAAATCTATGTTTCAGCCAGTGAGGAAAAAGCATTTAATCTAGCTTGTTAAAACAACCTGATATTTGCTATTATTATTATCATTTCTAAATAAGGGGCTATCTGAAAGGCATAGTTAAATGTGTAGCTGAAAGGCAGATTTATGGTATTTCTGGATACCAGTGCCTCCCTAATGTATGACATTTTTGGAACTAAAGAACTTGCTTGAAACTTCCAGTAATAACTTGCATTGGCACTTTTAAATTGATTTATTTCGACTACTTTTAACAGAAAAATATACTGCTCAAAAAAATAAAGGGAACACAAGCAGAAGACATCCAAGATCTGAATGAATGAAATAGCCTTATTAAATACTTTGTTCTTTATATATAGTACTTTATACACTGCTCAAACAATTAAAGGGAACACAAAACTACTGTATGTAATGAACAAAGTATTTAATAAGGCTATTTCATTCATTCAGATATCGGATGTCTTCTGCTTGTGTTCCCTTTATTTTTTTGACCAGTGTAGAATAACAGAATTGGAAGGGACCTTGGAGGTCTTCCAGTCCACCCCCGGCACAAGTAGAAGATCCAAATGGTTGTCCAATATCTTTTTAAAAAACTTCTAGAGTTGGAGCATTTACAACTTCTGGAGGCAAATTGTTCCACTGATTACCGGTAATTGTTCTAATTGTCTACTTGGTTCTAGGTTAGTTCTCTCCTTGATTAGTTTCCATCCATTTCTTCTTGTCCTACCTTCAGGTGCTTTAGAATAGGTTGGTCCCCTCTTCTTTATGCCAGTCCCTTAGATATTGGAACAGTGCTATCATGATTATAAACAGGACTGCTTATTCTCCATATAGCAATACACAAACATGCCTTTTCTTCAATATTGGTATACACCCTTTTGGCTGAAACAACCATACCTCTAATTCATTTAGCTATTCATTAAATTTAATGGGATAAAATGTATTCTTGCCATTCCAAGACAATCTATGAGAAAAGCCACACCACCACAACCTACTGTAACCTATTTTTATTCAGGGCTATAATATGGCAATAAGTTACTTATTCAGAAGGAATAATTCTACTTTACCCATAAAGTGGCTCTAGGATTAAATGCAATTCTTAAGCTGAGAAATATTGTTCCATTTAGAGAACGTGTATTTTTCTACTAAAGGCTTTTTACTTTTTTCCTAAAATGAAAATAAAATATTGGCTAGATTCAAATTAAAAAGGATCTGCTTTGTTTTCAAAATTTTCACAAATACTACTAATAATAAAAGGACAGAAGAACATCTTTACTATTATAAATGGGACTCTAAAGTAGATAAGCTATGGCTGATCACACTCATTTTTATGCAATTAATCTTATTTTTTTGTATACAGACCTGATGGAACAGGTTCAGCTGTAAGATGTTGTTTTTCATGTAATTCCCACATACGAACACTACCATCTTCTGAACAAGATATTAATTTTCTATAAGAATAAATCAAATAGTTGTGAAGAAGCATATTTGCACAACTCTACAAAATCAGTTGACACTAATTTTTTAAAAGTAGCGTTTATCTCTAGAATTGCTTTTATTGATTTACCTACGCAATTTGCTATTTTATCAACCAGTCTAGGCAGCTTATAACCAATCATGGTTAAAAAAAACACGTACAAT
This sequence comes from Arizona elegans, assembly GCA_022577455.1. NCBI lineage: Eukaryota > Metazoa > Chordata > Lepidosauria > Squamata > Colubridae > Arizona > Arizona elegans. The sequence goes on from JAKOOJ010000008.1 coordinate 64,590,991, forward strand.
TAAGGCTAAAACAAGTGGTTTCATCACAAATGAGATAATCCAATTTAAACCAGAATGGAAGAGGGAAAAACATGTCTGTGGAAGATTCTATGATAGGTTTTGCTTCTCCTCTGTGGAGCTATGCTGTGGAGCTATGCTATCTCAAAGGATAAAATCTAGGGATTCTCACAGATCCGAGACTTTTGTTACTTTGTTAATACTTTTTTAAAAAATTATCTTAAATTTAAAAACAGGTTGTTTAGGCTAAAGATTAGGTTGCTTGCACACAGACTATGACAGAATTCAATGTAAGGAAAGTTTAAGACAGAAAATGCATAAATATTAAGCATGTCCCTGATCATTTTTCTGAAAGTAAAGAATGTATGAAATATGTAATGTAAATGGCACCTATTGGGAATGTTGGTAATATGCAGGACAGTGGAATCATGAGCAGTCTTCTGGAAGGCAATCACACGTTTCATCTGAAGGTTATATACATAGATGCCTTTGCCAACAGCAGCAAAAACACACTGAAAAAAATAAGTCAGTAAAACATCTTAACAAAAGGTACATATTTTATGTAAGAGGTTTCCAATTATTTCTAATTAAGTCAAATATGTAAGAAGAGAAGAACTATGCACATCCTGATTTATAACTACTATATTTATTAAAATATATTAGACTTCAGTTTATATTAGTAGTATAATCAAATTATTAATTATATCTAATATGAAACATAAAAACACTTTTTTCAGATATTATTATTACTACTACTGTTGTCAAAATTTATTGGCCACCAAATTTCAGTGGACTCAAAACTACAAAACTATTTTATTAGGTCTTTGCCAGCGACTCAATTATTTAACAGAATAACAGAGTTGGAAGGGACCTTGAAGGTCTTCTAAGGCCAACCCCCGTACAAGTAGGAGACCCTATACCAGTGAGGGCTAACCTTTTTGTCCTTGTGTGCCGAAAGTGCGTATGTGTGCATGGCAGCACGCACACGCGTGCCCACAGCCATAATACAATGTGTGCACAACACCCCCCTGCGCATGCGCGCACCACCAACCCACAAGCTCCCCTGCCCCCTGCGCATGTGACCCCCCGTGCCCTGTTTTGGGCCTAGCAGGCCTCCCTGAACCCTCCTGGGACCAAAATAAGGGCACGGGGGGTGCTCCACACACATATGTGCTCCCCGTGCCCCCTCCCCGCATGCCTAAGCTGTTACAGCTGTTATGTCTGCGTTGTATGCAGCTTTATTCCTCTCTAGCATTCATCTCCATTGTTTAGTGATGTATTTCCTGCCTCTCTAGGATTTACCTTTATCTGCTCCTTATGAAACCTTATGAAAAGAAACCCTCATTGAAAATAATGTTTTATTGCAGCATCCCTAAATATACAGCTATGTCTCTTCACCCGCTATGATCGCCTAATCCAGTGATGGCTAACCCTTTTCTCTTTGTGTGCCAAAAGCGAGCCTGTACAACGCTCGTGCCGGCAGCCATAATGCAATGTATGCCCCCTGCGCATGCATGCACGCCCCCTCCATGCATGCGCGCGAGGGGTGGGATTCAAAATTTTTAGTAACCTGTATCACAGTGGTGGGGGCATGTTTTTGCCCTCCCCAGGCTCTGGAGGCTTTCCTCAAGCCTCTGGGACAGAGAAAACAGCCTCCCCCGGGCTCCAGAGGCCCTCCAGAGGCTGGAAATTGGCCCGTTTCTGCACTTCCGATACAAACGTGCCACTACCCCTGCACTCCTCCCATGCATGCATATGAACCCCGCGCATGTGCGCGTGTCTCCCATATGTGCCCCGTCTCATGCATCCCAAAAATCAGCTGGCCAGAGGGAGGCACACACATACACAATGGAGCTGAGCTGGGTGACCGCTCGCATGCCTGCAGAGAGGGCTCTGCGTGCCAGCTGTGGCACGCGTGCCATAGGTTCGCCATCCCAGGCCTAATCTATCCAACTGGCTGCACTTTGACAAGCAGTTGCAAAAATCACTCCGATTTAAGAACAGAACTGATAGTCGCTGAATCTAATGTTATTCCTCCCTACTAAGAGCTAAACAGACATTTTTCTTTAAAAAAAAATATTTTGGATTGTGGACAAAACTCCTGGTATTTCCAGCATTTTGTACTGCTCTATATACAGATCATTCAGTATTCATTCAAATGCTTAGCAACAGAGATTTTTAACTCAATTTTGGTTGTAAGTCAAGGACCATCATAAACATGTGAATTGGAGATGGAGCAAATTTAATAATCTCAAATTCAATATTCACCATCAGATGCAAGGTTTGCACTAACTCAAAGTATAGCTGATTTCCTGGGTTTTACAGCATTTGAGATTTTACATTTTTAAAAAAATAATTTGCCAATATTTCTCTTCATGTGCACCAATTATACAAAAATTTACTTAATTGCAAAGGAAGTTATCATTATTTTATGTGTTTAGTACATGTACATTTCGCCTTCCTTCATGGAACTTAAAAGAACATGCATAGTATTCCTAGCTGCATCATAAATCCTCTGACTCATATAGCAAGATCAATTTGACGTACACAGACTGCCAAATACTATCAGTAAATTATGGTTAGTCAATGAAGTAAACCAAAATGTTAAGATTACTATTAAATATAAGGAAAATAGAAAAACAAGAGGAATATTAAAGAATTTAATTTTTTTCTGAATGAGAATTCATTTCAATGAGGATTTCACTCACAAATTATTTTTATCATATTCTCATGTACCTTATTATTACTAATATTGTACAAAATACATTAAAGTATATTCTACTTCAGTTTTGAAATGAAGTCTGCATTTAATGGTCTTATGTATGAATGATTTTCATTCAAATCTGCATTTAATGGTCTTATGTATGAATGATTTTCATCTACACTGCTAAAGGAAATTTTCAAACTTAAGACTACTTTATCCATAGACCCTTTGTTTAGGACTGATTAACAGTATTTCTAGTTGGGTTGAACGTAAAATACAACTGAAAAATAATCCAATTATGTAATAAGGTATCATTTATTAACAATGAAACATGTAATTTACATACTTTTTATAGTATTATTTTTACCTCATGATCAGAAGTTAAATCCTGAATTGACATTTCATTTTGACTTTGTGATAATTTTATTTCTTGTTGGGGGTTCACATGAAGAGATGCATCCCAATTGCATTCATACCCTTGCATTGTCCAGTCCAATGAATTCCACACAATCATTTCACCAGCATGGGAGCCAGTCGCAAAAATCAAATCTAGATATCAAAATAGTAAATATTGATATTGATAAATAGCAATCTATTCTTTATTCAAACATTTGGATTTTAAAAATGAACAATATATTAAGTTTTATAAAGAGAAATGTTTGCAATGGGTATAATCCTTTCCAAAAAGGAAGATTTAGTAAAGTCATAGAGAACATAGAGTAAAATGTTTTATTACTGCAGGCTACTGACTGGTAACAGATGAACTTTAAACTAACCATGGCTTGCTGAAACCAACCATTAAAATATTTCCCAGAAGCTTAATTTCACTTTGCTGTTACATTAGTCTCAGCTCTCTAAAATAGAAACCATAACTTTCTACTAGACAGCAGAACTATGTTGTCTCTTAGTGTATCACAAAAGACTCATCTTTATAAGATATAAAGATTCTGTATCTTTACCAAGTCAGCCTACAAGAATGTAACATCTTTATTCCTCCCTGCCCCCCTCCCCATAAGGTAAGTGTAAAGGTTTCCCTCGCACATATGTGCTAGTCGTTCCTGACTCTAAGAGGCGGTGCTCATCTCAGTTTCAAAGCCAAAGAGCCAGCGCTGTCTGAAGACGTCTCCATGGTCATATGGCCGGCATGAATAAATGCCGAAGGCGCACGGAATGCTGTTACCTTCCCACCAAAAGTGGTCCCTATTTTTCTACTTGCATTTTTTACGTGCTTTCGAACTGCTAGATTGGCAGAAGTTGGGACAAGTAACAGGAGCTCACCCCGTTACGCAGCACTAAGGATTCGAACCGCTGAACTGCCGACCTCCTTCTCCATATTTCTAGTATAGACATTTGGAATATTTAAAAACAAAAACTTCTAACTTTATTAGGGAAAGGTTTATAGAGGTATATAAACTCCAGTTGGCAGAGGTAGAAGATAGTTATGAAAATATGTAATGTGTAATGAGTGTTGTACCAATCGTTACAAATAATAAAACTGGAAACAAGCTTACCACTGACACTGACCAATGACACAATATTATCCTGGTGATCAATAAGTCGTTTTATTTCAGACACATCCCATTCGGTTCCATCTCTGGAAGCTTTCAATTTTAGAATTACTTGGAAGACAAGATTCATGTTAAAAAAAAACTTTATTAAAGTATAGGAAACTATATTAACTGAAATATTGTTCTTTACTTCCTATCAGCAACATGTTTGTAGTAGTTTTCGCCCATGCTACTTTTTTCCAGGATATACCATTCCATTATCATGCCTTCTTTTCTGTGTTTACTTGAGATTATTATTAGGAAGTATTTGGGGAGGATGAAAGGGGTGAAAAATCCCTTTTAATGTTTGAAATTACAATGTTTTGTTATATATGATACAGATGCTAGAAAATTATCTATCAGTACAGTTTGCTGCAAATCATCTATGCTCCTTTCCTTGATTTCAATGAAAAAACTAGATATCACAATTCATAACTATAGTTAACTACAGCAGTCCTTAATGTACGACAATTGAGCTAAAAATTTCTCTTGCTAAGTGAGACGTTTGTTAAATAAGTTTTGCCCCATGTTATGACCTTTCTTGCCACATTTGTTAAGTGAATCACTGCAGTTGTTAAGTGAATTAAGCTTCCCCATTGACTTTGCTTATCAGAAGGTTGCCAAGGGTGACCACATGACCCTGAGACACTACAACCATCATAAATATGAATCAATTGTCAAGAATTTTGATTAAGTGATCATGGGAATACTACAATGATCATAAATGTGAAAAACGATAAGTCACTTTTTTCAGTGCCATTATAACTTCAAACGGTCACTAAATGAACTGTTGTAATTCAAAGATTACATGTTCAAGGAAAGAATATCATCATTCTAATACTGATAAACACATTTTAACATATAAAAAGCTGAATAAGATTTTCCCTACTGTAGAGAGTAAAGAAGATAACTTCATGGAGCTATACAAGATACATTGCCAACCTAAACACTAAATCGAGAATATCAAGATGTTTGGAAGTGGCTTGCAAGATTGAGGTCAGTCCCACTAGTTAGACTAGGCCAAGAAATCAACTCCACAGTAAGGCTAAAATTAGTTTTATTAAGATTGGCTATAGGAGCAAGATCTTCAATTCTGAATATATTGTACTTTCTATTCCTCTTATAAGGAGGAGTCTGCTCAAGCTACTTCTGAATACTCTGGACATACACTGGACATACACAATGTTTTACGGCTTATTGGAGTTTGCCTATCTCCATCAAGGTCATCTTCCTTATCTCTAACTATTTATAGCAGGAGTGTACAACCACATGTAAATCTGAATGACAGAAGAAAAAAAATATTCCATTCTCAGTGAACTATCAATTTACCTATATTTAGGTATATTACATTTTAATTAATTATATTATATACAAGTTAAACTCCATTTCTTATTCTGGCTCCATCAATTGTTTGAAAAGTGAAATGTGGATTCCAGCTCTAGCTATTCAAAGATCAGATGTGATGCTCAGCCACAAGAGCTGGTACTCCTCTAATTTACAGTGATACTTACTCAATTCTTTGCCAACAGCTGCTGCCACACAATTTTTCGGCAATTCAATCATAGCACTGATATCTTTATTAAGAAAGGGGGAAAGCAGAACAAATAGGAAATTAATATCTAGCTTACATGTTATTTCAAAAAATAATTATGTGCTACTCTCTGACTACTCTCAGAGAGCTACTTAAACCAGTCAATATATGATTTCTTAGGAACACTTCCCATGAAAGCCATGAAAAAAAAAGTTATAGAAAACCATTTTTATCTTTGTAGATGAAACACAAAGACACCCGCACTGAAAGATGTTCCGATTTTTTTTATCAACAGATTTTGAGACAATGGCTAGTGTTGGGAGGGCTTATTGGATATAGCTAAAGGTGTGCATGAAGCAGAAAATGCGTTCAAATCTGAAACAAATACTATGTTCAGCAGTTCTGCCAAATTGTGCTAGATGTAGTGTGGTTCAGCAAAAACCAAACCCTCCTCCCCCAAAAATTGGTGGGTCTGGACTTCAGTTGAAAGAAAATCCAAGGTAATCACCTGTAGGATTTTTTGAATAGCATATAGTGTATTATTTAATATTAGTTTTTCTTCTAAAATGCAATTTTTATACAGCTGTATACTTAACGTAATTTATATAAAATATTACATATCAACATCTGTATGAAATGTTAATAGCAACCATTTTAACTTTTATTAAGCTTTAAAATATGTTATCATTAGAATCAAAGCGACTTTGCCAAATTAATGCTGTAACATTTTATAGATTCATTCTACTGTTTAATAAGTTATTTAAATTTGTTTACCTGCATCAGTTAGATGACTTGTCTTACACAAGAGATCTAATTTTCGGTTCCAAACACACAAATCACTTCCTCCAGAAAGCCATACATCCATTCTTTGAAGAACAGTCAAACACTACAAATTACAAAATCAGATATATAATGTGTAATATTTTTGAAGTATGTTTTCAAATAAAATCATCAGTTTTCAATACTAAAACATTCAATTTCCTACTATCATTCAGATACTAAAACATTTAATTTCCTCCCAGTGACATTTATAATCATTTATAGAGCTTTATGCAGTTTATGAAGCAGAAAGGAAAAAAGGGAATTCTAATATTTCAAGATCATGTTGAATTATAAATGCAGTTGAATATGTCTTCTCAAAGGCAAAAAGGTAAAGGTTTCCCGTCTGGACATTCCTGACTCTAGGGGCAATGCTTATGTCCGTTTCTTAGCTGAGGAAGCCAGCATTGTCCAAGGAAATTTCCATGGTTATGTGGCCAGTATGACTATATGCCAAGGCACACAGAATGCAGTTAGCTTCTCATCAAAGTGATACCTTTTTATCTACTTCCATTTGCATGCTTTCAAACTGCTAGGTCACACAGGACTCCGGTCTTGATCCCAGGCTGTCAGCTTTCCAGCTGACAAGCTCAGCATCTTTACCCTCTGAGCCATTGTGTCCCCTATATTCAATAACACTTATTTTTAAATTAAGTAGGATTCAATCTATATTTTTCAAATCTTTGAAATAGATTTTTTGTCAAGACAATATCACATTAAGAAAGTTTTTATATCCCACTTCTAATTTTGTTTAAAAGGAAGCAACTCAAAATGAAACTTTAAATACTACAAAAATAATTAGTCCTTGAGATGTTCCAGGTTTTTCAAATAGGTCAACATTAAATATGCAAAACTGAAATTAAGATTTTGCATTACAGAGAAGTTACCATATAGTAGCTCAGTATGCCACCTGAAAAGTATCAATATTAAAGACCAATACTGACATTGCTTTCCACATTCTGTGTCAGATAGAAACCTAGTACAGACAATCTTGACTTATGACTAGTTGTTTAATGACCATTCAAAGATGTCAGCTTGTAAAGACTGCTTTGTGGCCTGTAAAGCATTTCTGCCTATCATAAAACATTGCACACCCTTGGTCACATGACCACATTTTGGGCATTGGGAAACTGACTCACATTTACAACTGATTGCCAAGTGCCCCATGATCATGTGGTTGTCATTTCCTATCTTCTCTACCAGCTTTCCCTTAAAGTCAATAGAGAAGACAGCATGAAGGTTGCAAGTAAAGGAGAAAAGGGAAGCTGAAATCCTTCAAGATTTCATCTCTGTACCTGCAGTCTGCTGAAGGATCTTCTTTCAGTACACAGTGGGGAGCTGAAATCCTTTGGTGGCTGCAGGAAAACTTAAGAATGAAAGACAGGGAGCTCTTTTGATTCATCTTTTGGATCACTTAACAACTGCAACTAGTAGTGCTGGGATTGTAGTTGTTGAGCAAAGTAGTCATGTGAGCATCTTGTTTAATGATTGCTTCATTCAGCACTCAAGATTCCGGTTTCCATTGTGATCATTAAATGAGAATTTTGTGCAATTCTCTAATAAATGATAGAAACATGTATTTGTGCATTTAAAGGAGTCTTCCACCATAATCTCAAAGATGTAATTTGAGAAGTAATCAAGAATACATTGGTTGCAATCCATAGGCTTCCAAGATTATACAAAGCTATTTATAGTAGTGATTAATATTCTTGTAAATGGACAAAGTGATTGAATCCGTCCTATTATAATGTGCTCTAATTAAGAAGATTGAAAATATATGGTTCACTGAACTCTCAAGGTATCTAAAAAGGAACCCAAAGTATCTAAGATTAGACACAGGCAAACACTAAACCTGCAAATTTGTTAGCTGCAATTGGGTTCTACAGCATGTAACAAATATGTAGCTGATAGAGCTGCATCCTTAAAACTGATGGCGTAGGATTAAAATCTAAATAAATGAAATAGATAAAATCACATCCAGTTTTACTTACCTTTACGGTGGAATGAAAACATGATACTTTGTGAATTTGTCTGCCATTATCACAATCCCAAACCTGGTTTCAATTATTAAGGACTAAGAATAGCAGCTGAAATATCTTAGATGACTATAATAAAAAAAAATTGAGGCATAAAATGGAGGAGTTCATTAGATATTATTCTATTTCCCACACTATTTCCTATGCAAAAGTGTTTCCTTGAGCCTCTTACTACCACACAAATGATAGAAGACATTATTTCCTGACTGTAAGAGAAGAAAAAGCACCAGGTATGCAAACATGTAAAAACTTGTCCTGAGTGTTTTTATTGATCAACCTGAAGATTATCGCCAACAGCCCTTTTTGTCCATGCAATGAAGAATTGTGCAGTTTCACAATGCATCTTATCACTGACCTCTTTAGCCATATATCAATTTGTCGTGGAAATGATGAAAGTCTATTGCTTTTATAGCAGTTTGCTCATTAAAACCCCAAACTTTGATGTAATAACACTATGAGCCATATGCATCATTTATTATGCAACACAAACCAATTCTGCATTTCTCTAGCCAAAAAGTAAAGGATACAACTACAGTTCTGTCAGCACTTGCTGTCAAAATCATATGGCATTTTTCTTCACATGTATCTGAGAAAGGAAAAGCTTCAAGAGCTGTGATTTTTTGTGTATGTGCATGTAGCTCAAATAACTTTTCTCCAGTCTGAAAAACAAAAACAAACTTGGTATTATAACAGTGCTAAATGAATACAGAAACATGTGTTATGAAGAAACAATACAAGTAATCAGAATCTTCAAAATATTATTTATTTTAAAATGGGAACTGATACTATACAATGCAAATAACTGGTCCATCTAGCTTAACCTTCCCTCACCTGCTGCTGTTATTTACCAGAAAGCCCAGCCAATTCCTATAAATCTGTTCACTGTGCTAGCTAACGATTACATTAAGTGATGGAAAACACATCTGGATAATGGTAGGCTGAGGAAGGTTAACCAGCATTGTGTCGTAGAAGCTCTCAAAATTTCAGGCAGGATCTTTTCCAGCAATACCACAGATTCTGTATGGGGTCATAAATGTGAGATGGGTGGCTATACAAAGTGAATGAATGAATGAATGAATGCAAGCATGAATGAATGAAAATCTACCCCAGAATGATGACTTTCAATTCCTTTGTAACTATTCTTATAGCAAAATCTGAAAAATATTTGTATATTTCACCATGCAAGTTTCAATGCCAGTATGAAGTACATTTTGCCTTTTCTAAAATACAATTTTAGAGCCTTTTCTAAAAATGTACCAGAGTTCTTATACTAGAAAGTTGAATTTTGTTAGTAAGACAAAATAGTTTTTTTAAAAAATTATTGTATTTGATTTGTGTTTATATTAACTAAAATTATTTATTGTATTAATGCTGGGTATGGAACATAATGAATAGATATGCAGAATCCCTAAGCCAAGTAAAATTTTTGCTCTGACTTCTTAAATTTAGTTGGCACTTTGAACAGAATACGACGTTTGTTTTTACTACTTTAGACTTTAAATGCTTTTTAAAAATAAAAAGGTAAAAACTGACATCAGCCACACAAGGAACAGCTGAAGGATCTGCTTCAACCTATTCTGCCATCTACAAGTACTGTAGATTTGGTACAGCAACCCTTCCAAGGTACTGAACAATATGATGGTGCTGACAATGTAAGTTTGTGACCCAGGCCAAGACATTAGGACCTTTGCAACATGTGTCTCTCCACAAGTTTGCCATTACAGTTAGTACGCATTGTCTTGTGCTTGATGGGATCCTCCCCCCCTCCCATTTGCAGAATGGAGAGATGCCTTAAGCAATATTTTTAGACAATTTCTGCTGTGACTGACCCATTGTTTTTATCCCCTCTGTCTCGCAGAACAGAGAGACGGGAGAGGAAGAAATGACAAAGAATAAGCAGACATACAATGAGGAACACACATCTGCTAGCACAGCTGTTTGCCTGGTGCATTCAGAGCAGGGAGTCATGCACAAGCTAGCACATTTCTTTCTATGTGTATTTCTTATTGTGTGACTACTTACTCTCTTGCAATCCCTTCCTCTCTAATAAATGTAAATACAAACAATAATTCCTTTTTTGCTAATTATCCCAGCACCTGAATGAACATTCAAAATGGGAGAATGGGAGAAAAAGGAAAGCTGAAGCAAAGTAATAAACACAGTTGTGGTCTGATTATAAATGAGCAATTAGTGAGCTCCTGTGTGCACCTGTAACAAGCCTTTCAGGACTTTCTCCAATTTCCTCCAGTACCCTCCCCCCCCACAGTACCCCAGCAGTCTGTACCTGGGACTCACTCTGGTTCCTGATAAACAACCAAAGATCTTGGGGTTACAATAACAAATGGAACTGCATGGATTGTCATTGCTAAACAATGCAATCACATGATGTCACGCTTTAGGATCAGATAGTTGAGCTATCTCAATCCTAGTCCCTATTGCTGTCATAACTCAAGGACTACCTATATTGCATAAGTGTCTGGTTATATAAAATTAAAAAATAGTCCATTGGTTTGTTAATAGTATTACAAAAGATGTAGTTAAATAATTTCTGCACAAATATTCTAATACTGCAGATATGCAAATGTATTGATAATCTAAATGCCTGTTTCATCTTCACCTGTCAACAGTAAATTACATTCACAAACCCATGGTTCTTTATTATGACCTACAGAATGCATTTTTAAATTTATATTTCTACTTCTGCAATAATGCTTCTGTTATAAATCTTTGGAATATGAATTACAAATAATAGCTAATTTTATGTTCCAGCAGGTCATGAATTTAGACATCACCCACATCACCATCTACATCTATGGATATTTTTATAAACAATTTTTTAATTTCCTAAACAAACCTGGACATTCCAGAGACATACAATTCCATCATCACCAGCAGATGCAAACCTAGTAATGAAAAAAACATATTGAAGACATCTGTAATTACATTACAAAAAAGCAATAAAAATGTTTATTGATAATCATTATTTAAATAGACCAGTGACAGATATATATACAAAGAGAGATAAAACATTAACAGAACCTTAGAAAGTATACTTAAATCTCCAAAATGAGATTTTGTTTTTATTATTGAATAAATGTGTATTATATTTTTATATGATCAGGCTTCCATTTCTAGCACCTCTGCATTCATTTGTTGTAACCCTAAAACACTTTTGGTATTCATTATTTAAAAAGTAATGGTTGAATCCAGATAAGAAACACTAGCCCCCTACAAGCTAAATTTAATTCTGAAACTATATATATTGAATTACTACTATCACATTATGTAACACATACTTTTTAAAATCTTCTAGAAAGAATTAATGTCTCAATAAGAACAATGTTTTTTTTAAATTAAACTATGAAACCCAGGCTTTCATGTGACATTCTCCTGCCAGATCAATCTCATATTGCAAATGGATTTCTTTTCACCAAGTTGGTATTTCATGGGTCATCTGATTCTTTTCCAGTCATGATCACCATCCTCTATAATCTTGTCTATTTCCTGGAGGAGCACCAAATGGTCAAACAAGCAATTTTTAAAGTGTGTTACGAATTCAGTCCAGTTTAATGTGTCAAATGCTAGAGTATTACTTGCAATTTTATTTCATTCCATTTTTTGAAAGATGCTTGCTAAGGCTTAGCCTTCTTTAGTGATCTTGCAATCAATATGACCTTCTCTTCATGTTCAAAAACATAAAAGAAAAGAAGTGAAAAGCAGCTGCCTGTTAGGTTGATACAGGATTTATTTAGTATCTTCAGAAACCAATCTGAGAAAATTTTCCACTCACTGGTTTTAGCTGAGCCACAGAGAAAACAAGAAAATCCCTCTGCAAAATTCTCAATAAGATGAAATTATCTAGAGAGCTGAAGCATGAAACCTGGCTTACAACAGTTGACAAAAATGCAATCAAAGAACTATGAAAACTAAATGAAATTGTTTCAGAAACCAGGTAACAATGCTAATATTGTTGAAAGTATTCAAATAAGATAATCATGTTTTAGTTAAAAATCCTCTAATGACTGAATTAGGAACAATGAAAATAAAATTGTATTATAATTAAAGGAAGATGCAATGTTCTTGTGTATAAATTATTCCTCTTTAAATATTATCCAAAAAGTGATTTTAGTTTAATATGTCAAATTTACTTTAAAACTCGGTACTACATTTCACTGTGTAAACTTAACTATTCAAGTAAAGAAACTTGAATTTAACATTTGTACAAATTAACAGAACCTGCTCTTCAAAAATATGGAATAAATGTCATACGTCTGAGAAATATAATTGATAACAATAGATAATTTGTACAGTTTATTCTATCTGTTCTGTGATTCACCAAAATCACAGTAAGGTATCTTGTTTTGTGTAAAATGCTTTCTTTCCAATTTTGTTGATAAGAAAACTTATAAAATGTATATAACTGTTGTGAAATAATGCATTTTGAGACATCTGTTTCCAGTGAAGTAGGGAAAGCTAATGGCAATTAAAATCATACAACTTGCTCTGTCAAAATCTTTGACAGATGTCTTTTAATTGGGTTTTAGCTGAAGGCTTGTAGGGATTTCTTGTATCAATTCATATATAAGAACTAAGCTGTTCATCATATATTTTTCAATTTGGGAAAGCAAAACATTTTCATTTTAAAAAAATAATTGAAGTCATCTTTACAGTGCAAACGAGGAATACAGAAGTAATGTCTCACCTGTAGTCATCAACTGCCACTAGAAAACGCACTATATCATGGTGACCTTTCAGCACAAGAAGCTCAGTATATGGATTCTGAGCTTGTTCTTCACCAATAGTCTGTATAGATTTCTAGAAAAATAAAACTGAGCATCACACAATTTATAGTCTTAATATTTTTCAATCAATAGATTATACCCATTTTCTACTCCTCTTAGTCTGATCCTAACTCCTGATTTAATATACAATATTTGTATATTCAGCCCCACTTAAAAGCCAGAGTATAAGCAGATATATTTACCATGCTAATATATTGTATGTATGGAAACAATTCTTCTTAAATTTAGTTAAAATTCTATTGTATAAGTATCCTGTTAGTTTAAGCATAGCTGCATATTTTCCAAGTTTAAGTTCCTAGTCAGATATTGTTGGAATTGTATTTTGCCTTCCAATATTGAGTCTAGTTGATTTTTGCTGCTCTAATCATGTATCTCTTTAAATTATTTTTCTTGATTTTTTTTTCTTGAGATTTACTACTAGGAAAAATTGTGATTTTATTTCAAATCACAATTTTCTGCATTATATTATGTATGGCTTTCTAGTACATTTAAGTTCTTTTACATGTCATCACGTGATAAAATGTTCCTTCTGTTTCATGACATTTCCAACATTTATTGCAGTCTGATTTGTTTCAGTTATTATTGGTGGAGTTGTATACCATCTATACAACATTTTAAAATATCTAGGGCATAGGGACTGGTATCTCAGACACTGCTTGTCTTCATTTGTTTATCAGACTATTTCAGGGCTGTCTCTATGATTTTATGGTTTTGGTTTTTCTTTCTTTCCTTTTTTGCTAGCTTTGTATGACATCCAGAGTCAGCTGGAGGTAGGCATATAATAAATTTAAATAAATGCATTTTGTACCAATTTTCCTTTAAGTTATAACTTGGTGTTTGAATAGTGAAAGTAGCTGAAAGTGATAAGCAGACTAGAAAGCACCTTTTCTGAGCCCATTGTTAATTTTGAATGGTCATGGTTGTTAAATGACCAGTCGTATGTCAAGGACTACCTTGTATGTCCAAAAATAGCATAGCTGATAGTCAGCTGGCAAAGGAAATAGGCATAATGAAGTAGGAAGACTGTATATGACTTCTCAACCACTTCTTCCTCACTTGCCTTCTATCTACTGATCTGTTTAACAGCCTATACATTGCTGTCTGTAAACAAAAGGGGGAATTACATTTAACCTGGGAGAGAGAGATTGCTGGTTCAGTCTTAAATGAATCATTTAAAGGTTTCTGCTATTTCTGTCAATAGTGGGTTTTGCATGACTCTCCTATTCTTATTAAGTGAGAGGGAGGCAATACCATTCTATATGTTCTAAGGCCATTTTATGTACTTCCAGATCCTGCAGACTGTAGCCAATCCCTGGCAGCACTATATTTAGATACTTAACAATTTAGGAGCGAGGATGAACTTGACAAAACATTTGGCAATTTCTTCCTCTATTGTAATCTAAGTGACAGGAAAATTAGTAAACCAAGTCCCTAAGTCTTCTAGGTGGCTGTTAAACTTATATCGTTTCCATTGAAAAAGGAGTGCATTTAGTCTACGAAGCTGAATATCAGCCATTTCCCATTTTAAATCCACTTTTCTTTTCTCAAGAGTTCTCTCTCACTTTCAACGATTTCTCTTCCATGTTTCTTCAGTTTGTTGCCTCGGTTTCCTTTATTTATTCCTTTCTTTTAAAAGAGGAAGAAAGAGTAGCTGCGCAGTTCACTTTCATATTCACTTAAGACAACCACACAGAGAAGGGGCAGGAACTCGGTCTGAAAAATATGAGGCGATTCTCCTACTTGGAGCAAACCAGTTGCAGGGATAAAGGTTCTTCTGTAGTTACCAAGGGGGTCGGTCTTTCGCAACTTGCGAGGTCTCTAAAAAAAATAACCAGCTTCCTTAATTCCCAGCAACGTGGGAACTCTGGGAACTGGGAAGGGCCGCCTCTTCGGGGGGGGGCTTGGAGAAAACTACCACCTGCCAAGGCTCAAGGCTGTGTAACTGGCCTACGCATGAGGAAAAAAAAGCCCTCGACACTGCTCTGGTTTCCTCAAAGGCAGATGCAGCGCTGCGTCCACCGGGCAGAAAGGAAATCAACAAAATGCCTCCCTTTGTCAGGACAGGAAAAAGGAAGGATTCCGTTGACGCGCCGCACCTCCACTTATCAACGCCCCTCCTCGCGACCCATCGCGGGCTTTTACCTCGGCCAACCCTTGCGGCTCGCGGCCCCCTCCTATCAGCCACCGCAGCATTGCGAGAGGCGGAGTCCGGACGCCTGGAATGACGGCCTTCGCCTCTCCGGTTGAAATGCCGGTAGTTGTCAGGCACAGCGGGCGTCCCTGGGCTTAACGCGGAAGGCTTGTCCCTCACCTCTCGCCGTATTTGCAAGGGGGGAGGGGCAGGAGGGGAGTCGGCGAAGGAGAAGCCAGTACTGGAATGAGGCGGCTGGTCGCGGGAGGAAATTCAGAAGATACCTCCGCGGCTAATCGGCCCATGAGATAGAAACTCTGGTTTTTCCCTCAACTCCTCTGCAGGTTTCGTGGATGTTAAACTAAATCCGATTAGATGCTTAACTAGATCCGGCTAAACTAGATCGAACTAGATGCTAAAGTAGATCCGACTAAAGTAGATCGAAGTAGATGGTAAACTAGATCCGGCTAAACTAGATCGAAGTAGATGCTAAAGTAGATCCGACTAAAGTAGATCGAAGTAGATGGTAAACTAGATCCGGCTAAACTAGATCGAAGTAGATGCTAAAGTAGATCCGACTAAAGTAGATCGAAGTAGATGCTAAACTAGATCCGGCTAAACTAGATCGAAGTAGATGCTAAATTAGATCTGGCTAAAGTAGATCCGACTAGATGCTAAACTAGATCCAACAAATGGACAACTATTTGACCAGGATGTTATAAGTTTCCTGCCTTGAGCAAGGGGTTGGACTAGAAGACCTCTAAGGTCCCTTCCAATTCTATGTTATATGGTATTGGTACCCTGTCAATCTTAATACATGAGCCAGGAGGTCTTCCGTCAACCTGGTGCTCTCCTGATATATAGGCTTTCAATTCCCTCGATTCCCAGCCAGCATGACCTGAACTGGCTAGGAATGGAGGGATCTGGATTTGAAATATCCACAGGTTATGGGAGGTTGGATGCTTTTATAAGGGGAGTCACAGTTTTCAGCAATTGCATGACAGGCATAAAATCAACAGGAGCCATTTTTTTCCTTGCCTGTAAGTGGGAATACCGTCAAGTGTTTATCTCCTATGGTTTTTTTGTGGTATTTTGAAGCAGGAATGAGCACTCTGATTTTCCAGATTTTGAGCTCCAACTCAAACTAACATGGGAAAGAGTCAACTATTGGAGTAATCCAGCACAAAATTTGGAGAAGCACCTACCATAATGCCATCTCTGTCTTTCTTAAACAGGTAGCCTTCTAAGTTCAGTCTCCACTTTTTAAAATAAAGAAGATGAAGGTTATATTAAGTAATATTATATTGATTATTACAGAACAGGACACATATTGAATGAAGAATACCCCTTGATTATTCTAAAAAGTCTGATAAGATCATCGGTTGTCCAGTTTAAGAATTAATATCTCCTCACCCTGTGCTGTTAATCATTAAAACCCCAACACTTTAGGGTTGTCCTTAGATAGGGTAACCTGATTCATAGGGTGGAGTGTGGTCCTTTGAAGGGTTCTGTTTTACATGGCTAATACATTGATGCACTAATAACTAGATTATTTCCAGGCACAGTTCAAATGTCAGAAAGTGTCAGAAGTTACCTTCTTGCATTTAAGTAGGTTGTGAAAACCGTTGTTTTACAATTAACTTTCCTTCAAGCATGTATATTTTTGTTTAATCTTTAATTGAATATTACCATATTATAATATTCTGTTTTTACAAGAGTTTTAAAATTGTTTTTATAATTGTATATTGTGCAGAATATAAGATTGAGCTGTTAACAAATACAGCAAGTAAAGAAATTAATAAATCTATGGAAACTGTTCTGGCTCTCTATCATAGATAGTTAAATACCTAATTATCTTAGGTAATTATCATGGAGAAAGATCACCCTGCAGTGACAATTGAAACAGAATTTCCTCTCTTTACATTTCACGAAACAGTTTATGTTACTTGCATAACAAGTATTAAATTATTTAGTGCTACTTAACAGTTTTCAGATCTAAACCAGGAAAAGTTTGTGGTATTGCACCAAAAGCTATAGAAGGCCTACCCAGCAGAAAGCCTACAGGATACTGATTCTGTCTATTTTATTGATACAAGAGAATTCCATGTCTATTATTTTAACTCTTGCTCACCGTTTTGTAGGAATAAGTAAGTATTCCAAACAAAACATCTTCTTTATGTATTTATTAAATGTATTTAATAAATAAACATTTATTAAGATATCCAAACAACTGAGAACTCCTTTCGTGTAGTGGCTCAGATGCTGAACTAAAAACTGGGAGACCATGAATTCTGGTCCTCCTTTAGTCATGGAAGCCATCTGTATGATTTTGAGGCAGTCATTCTTTCTTAGGTCAATCCACCTCACCGGATTTTAGTCGTGGGGAAAATAGGAGGAGTAGCCATAATGTATGCTGTCTCAAGTTGTAAAAATAAAGGTTGGGATATAACCCTAATACATAATAATTATTGTTTTAATCAATCAAAAGGCCAGAAAGAATAATGTTACTACTAAAGTTTGTGGTTTGGGTTTACCTAGAGTGCATTTACATAGCAATGTTTTTCCCCAAGTTCTATTAATATATTCTGCAGTGGCATTAATTTTTTGAAGGAAGGGTCAGATACTAGTTAAGTTGATGATTTGCTTTTGGAAAAAAACATTATAGAATTTATCCATGTCCACATCTGCTTGGTTATCTTCAGAACAAATTTAGCAAGAGTTTATTATCTGGACTAGAGAGAGGGTGGAATTGGAAGTGGGCGTTTGACACTTTGTAATGATGTGCTAGATTTCTCTGCATGTGTTCTGAAGTCATGCTGCACTTGGCCACACACTCCCATTGGAGATTTATTTTGGAAGTTGGCATATGATCAGAGGTACTCTGTCTTGATCTTTTACATTTTTAATATTGATATCTGTAATAGACATCCCTTAGCAATGCATCAATTGTCTAAGGCACAATCATGTACAATCACTGTACAAAGCAACAGAAGAAACTAAAACATCCCCTGTGTTTAAAGAAAATTAGTACTGTTAGGAGAGCTTTTAATGCAAATTAGCTATAAGGAGCTTTTACTAGTCCAAGTCTTTGTGAGTTCATTGATCCTTTCTCTCTCTTTCTTTCTTTTTTTTTTTGTCACCATCTTTATATTCTAAGGAGCAGTTGTAGATTGCTTAATGGGAACCAAGAGACATGCTGTAGTTTTTCATTTGTCGTTACAGAATTTCTAATGAGTATTTTGGTGATGACACAAATATTTTGCCTATTATCCACAGTGCCTCATTCCAAGACAGGCTTTTTAGTAAATGGTTTATTGGTGTAACTGCACATAGTCAGCCATGAGAAATTAAACAGATTGTCATCTATCCTGTATAAACATTGCACTTTATTTTCTCATCATGCTCCTTGTAAAACAATGATTAATAATAGGAGGCTGTATGCATATTCATACACCATTTGATAAATGGAGTTCACAGCAGATCACTTCAGTTGTCAGGGATGCTGTTGGATCAGGACCTCACGTGTCACATGCCAAAAGAGAGCTGCTGTGATATGACTGTGAACCCCCAGATGGCATTATAGTCTTGGTTTATTATGTTTTTGTACTGAAGGAATTTTTACTTTGATTTAGGCTTCTTTTTTCCCTTTCCAATTCCTCATGATAGATTTGATCAAAAGAAATAGAATCTTACTTTCTTCTGTTTACTTTTAAAGATTCCAGGTATTCTAGGACCCATCTATGAGAGCAGAAATTGTACTCTTAATGCATTCAGCAAATTAATGCTTACCGCATAATGAGATCTTGCAGCCACTCTTCAGTAACAACCTCCCCTCAGATTTTAATTGTTATAGCTGCGGTCAGATTATTTACATTTTAACAGATTTATGAGAAACGTGAATTTACTCAAGTTTTATTGCACACAAATATTAAAGTGATGCTATTGTATGATGGAACCTGGATAAGATTATTGTCATATTGTTGAAGGCATCAGTTAACTAGCAGTTTTGTTATGGTAATTCATATTGTCATGGAAAATATTCATTCTTTTGAAGGAAAAAATGGTGTGTTTTTTCATTACCCTCTATTAACTTCTTTCAGGCTGATAGGAGGGTCATTCATTTTCATGTAAGTCAAAGAAAAGGATTTTTGCTAAAATGTATTAGGGAAATCTCTACCAAATAGAAACTTGATGCTACTGGGGGACTTATGGGGAAGAAGGTATGCAACAGAAAGCAGAGTCAGTGACTGCAGCGGAATGAGGTGCTGGTGAGTAGACCATATTTTGATAACTCCTCTCTGGACAAGGAGATAACTTGAGATTGCCTAGAAGTGCTCCAGGCTGTTGCTCCTTGTAAAAAGACCAGAAGGTAGAGGATTTAGAGTTCTGGAAAATGAGGAAATAGCCATCTTCCTCAAAATACTGTTGGTGCCTTTAAAACGATACTAGATTTTCATATTTTCTTCTCAATCACTTTTGGAAACTGCTGATCAGCTATTCAGAACTTTTGGATCAACAAATTTTATAGCACCAGGTGAGTTTCCTTCAATCTTTAGTGATAGAAGCTTTAAAAAGAAGTTTAAGGACATTTAATGTGTTTTTAATAAACAGCAAAAGATGATTAAATCTTAAATTTTACAAAGTCACAAACATACTAAGGATCTAAATAAATTTGAAACATTTTGGAATTAACTATAAAGGATCCTTCCCAGGGGAAAATGATTCTGGATTGAATTCTTAAAAAATAAAATAAGATTTTAAGGCATATTGAAGGATATTTTTGAACAAAAGTCCCAGAAATTAATTTTAACATATAGATAGACTCTTTTTAAAAGATGCTATTGAAGAGGAACAATTTCTACTTGATAAGATTGAAACAGATTTGAAAATGGATTCAAAAGTGATAGGCTATAAGAATGACATGGAGAAAGATCTTATATCTTATACTTATAAAAGATTCTAACTAATATCTTAATAATTAAAAGGGCAAATAACAAATCGCAAAAGTGGTCTGGATAGTTTTCCTATATTGGATTTATAAAAAGAGAATTGTTAAAGCTTTGAAGAATTTTGTGATAAAGAAACCGTGAAAAGAAATCAAATTCTAGGTCTAGGACATTATTTGAGGGGACTTAAAATCAAAAAGTAAAAGGAAAGAATATAAAGTTAAACCATTCAATCTAGTCAATCATGTTAGAGAACTATTGTGCATATCTAGTCCTCCAAAGAAAAGAGTTAGAGTTACAGAAAGACTGAGAAAAAAACCCTAATTTCTTCATTACAGAACTCACTGCCAAGACATAATAGCATAGAACTATATCTCCCATGCAAGAAGAATTTTAGAGTTGCCATCTTGTTGCGATCTGTTTTTTTTAACTTCACAATTGGAGTCTTCAGCCTCCAATTCCCAGTATTTCATCCAAATACAAGGTAGGCCTGATTCTGCCTTCCTTCAAGATCAACCAAAATTGGGGAGGTGCTTCTATATTTAGGTGAAGGATGCTCAAGAGGCTCAATCAACATCTTAAGGGAAGAATACTTCCCTTAGGTAATCCCCCTTTAGTGAACATAGACGAGCGGCAACTCCTTCATTAAACAAAGGAGTTACTAAGTAAAACTGCAATTGTACTTACGATCTTACCTTAGCTTTTCTTTGTTTTACAGACCTGCAAAGGTCGTAAATGCAAGGATGGATCATAACGTTATTTTTTCATCACCACCACAACTTTGAAAAGTTGCTGTACGAGGCAGTTGCTAAAAGAGAACTACCTGTAAAAGTAGATTTTCCCAATGTGTCCTATTTAGTAGATAAGGAGCTTTTGTCATCCAAGAGAAAAGCAAGAGAATGAAGTTAAGTTATGTTGCTCTGGAGACTCTAATTAAAGGCTGTTATACCCTGGAAAGATCCAGGAAAGTAATCGGGAAATTTGTTTATATGTTTGTCTCTAAGAAATAGATAACAATTTTGAACTAGAAACATGGCTTAATGTTATTTTTATTTTGGGAACGGATATAATTATTTAAGCTTTATGATCTCCAATGTGCATTTTCTCTATTCAGGTTATCTTAAGTTACAGACTAATATAAACTTAAGTTCTGTTCAGAGTTTATTGTTTTTGCATTTTCCATCTGCCTATGTTTTCACACCTTTCTATTTTTATCTTGCCCAACGCAACACTGAAAGTTTTGCAATTTTTTTTTCCTTTTCCTTTTTTTAAGAAAAATGTTGAATTTTGTTTATACGAGATGATCTAATTTCCTAGGCATATGCCTCAATAGCATCAGAAAGTCATGCTATAAAATGTATTTCACTTTTATCATTTTTCTTCTTATATAGGCAGTGGTTCCCCTATCTGTCTCGCATAGTTCTATTAGGAAAACATGCCAGGTAAAGGTATCCATGTGGAAGAAGGGTAATGGCAAGATTAATTATCCAAGTATCACACCAAAGAAATACACTATAATTAGAGAAAACAAACAAAGAGGGTATTTGCTAGGTAACAATAAATATATCTTCTATACATTTAAAAATAAGTGGTTCCTTCCATTCTGGTGTTCTCCCACGAATATCCACTATTGAAGACCGAAAATTTATTTATTTATTTATTTATTTATTGGTTCGATTTATATGCCGCCCTTTTCCGGAGACTCAGGGCGGCTTACAATGCATTAAGCAATAGCATTCATACTTTTGTATATACCTGCTTAGTAGGGCTTTCGCCCCCATCCCACCCCAAGCGGTGTTCTTTTTTATACAAAGTCAGCTTATTGCCCCACAAACCGGGTCCTCATTTTATCTACCTCGAAAGGATGGAAGGCTGAGTCAACCTTGAGCCTGGTGAGATTTGAACTTGCAGTAATTGCAGGCAGCTGGTGTTACTTAACAGTGCTTTAGTCTGCTGCGCCACCAAGGCTCTATATTCCTTGAATTTGTGTGTTATATTGTGCAGGGTCAATTAACCAAATCTTATAGAATTACATGATTCTTGTTCTGGTGGGAGAAGGAGAAGAAATCCTTGTTATGTCTTTGGAGAAATTTAGAAGAGTGATTATTTCTAAGAGAGAAGATGAAAATAAGTGAATTGTAGTATTTTGTTTTGGAGAACTCTAGGTTGTCTATCCTAGACATTTGAAAAGTGAATGAGTAAGAGAAATGTGATGAATAAAACCAGGAAAAATATTTAAGTTGTTATTGAAAATATATTCCCTATCTGTTAGAAGTCAGATTTAATTTACTATTTAACTAAAACAATGTAACAGTATGCCGTGTTTAAGAGAAGTGTATAGAAAGGCCTGTTCAAATCCTTTTTTTTTCTCTGGAGAAATCTCCTCTATTTTGTTCTCCTGATAAACTTGCCCACAGACTCAAGAATTGGTCATGCAGATGGATGGATGGATGGATGGATGGATGGATGGATGGATGGATGGATGGATGATGAGTTCGGGGACTTGGTACACATTAAAATAAGCAACTCTCTCCCTCCCCAAAACACAAGGTAACAGCTGGAGGTACATATAGCAGTTTCATTAATGGATGTTTTCCTGCCAGCTGGTGATCTTTGGTAAGCTGGACAAAAGAAAACTCAGGGGACTCCACAAATCTCTGTCCTTAATATGCTCTTTACATTGTAACTAAAGTAGTACTTAACCTGTAGCAGGATAGCAATCAGTAGTGAGGACAATATGTTTTATGTTAGTATAGTTTTCTGCTGTTACAAGGGCCGATGGAGAGCGCATTAACTTGACAACAGAGAAGCATTCTTAATGTTTCTTTTTTGGGGGATGGCAAATTACATTACTTTGAAATAGAAAATATCTGCAAACCCAGGTAGAACTGTGGAGTCTTTGGTGCTATCTGAGCCTGGTTGTTTGCTTGCAGACATTTCATTAACCGACTAGGTAACATTATCAGTAGAAATCAATATGGGGTTTGTTGGCTGTTGATATACAGTTGGTTGCCTTGCCAGTGTTGATGGGGAGATGGTTTTCTCCTTGGTAGTTTCTTGATTAGTGTATTGTTTACTACTTGTTTGTCTGGTGCTGAACCCTGCTTATCTGAATGTGGGCTGCTGAAGGAGATGTGGTAGTCTTTTTGTTTCCTTCTTAGGCCTTTATTGTCTCTTTTGAATTGTGTATAAATGTGGTTTATCTCTATGTGTTTCCAGTGCTTTACTTGGGGCCTTGCATAAACATTGGCAATATTCTGTTTGCCATATTCCCAGCACTTTGTTTTAATCTTGAATTTCAGCTATACTCAGTCATCCAGGTCATGGTTGTCCCAAAGATGCTTTTTCAAGAGGCAATTGGACTTTCTGTTTTTTCTTTAAAGACATTTTGCTTCTCATCCAAGAAGCTTCTTCAGCTTCTTCAGCTCTGAAGAAGTTTCTTGGATGAAAAGCGAAACATCTTCAAAGAAAAACCAGAAAGTCCAGTTGCCTCTTGAAAAAGCACCTTTGGGACAGTTGTCCTTAGCTATACCAGTCTTAAAGTAATGCTTTCCCTCTAATTCCAACATCACACAAGGGCAATTGTTCCAAATCTACTAGGAATCTCCTCAAGAGAAACTATTTTCCACTTCCAGCAGCGTCTGGAAACCAAATCAGGAGTGGGATTAGCCATGGGGACAGAAACTTTGTACCAGTATTGTTTCTGCTGATTCAAGGATTGGTGGATAGTCATTTCAATTCAACTGTGGGGGAAAAACCGTAAAATCTCAAAAGTTAAGTTGTTAGCTTGTTTCAGGCCCATCCTGCTTATTCTGTGGAGTGGAGCCCTAGAAATCTGCTCCTCTAGTCTTATTTCTATGGTGCCACTGCCTGAAAGAACATCTTGATGTTCTTATATTCTTTTGCCTCAGGTTTTCACTCTGGTTCATCAACTCTTGAAGAACATGCTGGTGTTGAGATGATCTTCCATAATAAACAAATACAATTTAAAAGATAGACTAGGATTAATTTAAATATAAAAAGAGATGCCTCCAAAACTAGGCTCCTACTCTGTTAGCCCATAAGATGTTAACAACATCTGATATGCAATAGTTTTACATATCCCCTTGTGGGGAAAAGATCAACTCGCAAACCGCTTTATAAATCTGCCACAGTGTTAGAGTTAGGCTACTGTAGCTAAATGCCTTTTAGATATGCTTCTTCTTTTGAGCTCCCATATTTACAAATGAAAGCTTTTTCAAATCACGTCTTTTAATATAATTTGCATATTTAGTAATACATTGATTAACATTAAACACGGATTATTGCAATTTATTTCAGAAACAGATGGGATGCATTAAGTGAAAAAAAAAGCCTGCATATTTAAATAGAACAGACTCGCTGGCTGACGATTGATGAGTGATGAACATAAAAAGTTTGTTAATTGACGGGGGAGGCAGAGAGAGGCACCGGGCGCGCGCCTTTCTTTTGCAAAAGCTTTCACCGCTAATGGTTCGGTGAAGCTGGTAATACAGTTAATTTTAAATGAATAATGTAACTCAAAGATGTGCTTCACTTTAAGCACACCTTAAAGTGGATGGATAAGTGATAAAACTTTGACAGCAGATTCAGAACATAGTAGAAGACTCAGGAAAATGGAAGAGTGGGGGGGGGGGGCGGGAATAGAAGCAAAAAGTCTGACAAACTTTTTGGTTGCCACGTTTTTTTCTCTGAGCTTTCTCCTGTATGGAGATTGGCCACTAGATGGCAGTGTGTTATAAGCTACTCGATTCTCTTCTGTTTCTCCTTTTGTTTCAAATCCATAGAAATCTGGATAAAAGCCTTCGCTGCTGTTCTTCACATAACGTTGTCTATGTGATATCATTTGGGACTACTATAACAGTTGAACACAGTATCATGAACTGGTGTTCCAAATATGCACGAGCACATTTCTTCCTGCTACATTTCTATTTTTCAGTGATAACTCTGAGGTGCAAAAGATCAGCATAAAAACTTGATTTATACAACATGCTGGAAACTAATAGAAATAACTAATGAATGCACATTTTACTCCATCCATATACACTTCTTTATCCAAAATCTTAAACTGACTGTGTTGTCTGAGCCCAGAAACATCTGCATTTTGAATTCCTGGAAATCAGACTGATAAATCTAAAGTGGTGACTGCTCCATCATTTAGCTTTTGGGTAAAGTTTGAAGTAAGAATGTGCTTGCTGGGAAGTTATTGGAATCTTTTGGCTGAAGAAGTTGTGTGAATACAGGCCCAACTGCTTCTGAGCATGTGTTCACTCAGGAGTGACTAGAACAAGATTTCTCCAAGGTTTTTTTTTCCAGCAACCCAATTTAGGAGGGAAAAATGCATTAACTGGTGCAATTGAAAGACAGTTTTTAATGAGGAATCCTTTCTATATTCTATTGCTGCAGCTGGATGTCAAGGAAATATCAAGTAGCATTCATTGCAAATCCATAAACAACTTGGGATCAGCTTTCCTGAGAGGTCATCGTCTCTGGTGAAGGTTAAATAGTTGCTAAGCCCTCCAGAAGTTGACATTCTGCTTGTTCCATAATTCACCTTGCCTTCTTTCGTTGAAATATACTCTTAGATCTTTCAGCCCCTTTGAAGACCAAGTTCTCACTTGGTCTATTGAAAACTGACTTAGGTCACATGATAATTCTGCACCAATTTGGAAGTAGCTCTGGATCTTATACTGTCTGCTATGTTTGAGAAAGGAATCTGTTTCTAACTTAAGCATGGTATGTTTGAAAAAGAAGTGGCACAAAAAAGCTGGAGCTCCGTTGGACTCAGGTGAGGTACATTTCCCTATTAGTACAAATGCTTGCTTACCCATCCATGTGCAATCTGACCCCTGGCTATTAAGTTTCAGCAACCAAGTAGGCCTTTCAAGGAGAAAGGTGGAAGAACGTGATCAATTCTTTGGGCATGTAGTTAAGCAAATGTACACAAAATAAGGTAAGGATAGAAATAAGGATGTACAGGCAATTTATTTTATTCCACTTTTGTTTGAAGTGAGAATAAGGTTTTTTTAAAAAAAATTCCACAGCAGGTTCATGAATGAATATTTGCTCTGTATGTCAGTGTTAGAAGTTGGGGATTGGGAAGTGAAAACTAACTTTTGTTGTTTTAATGTATTGTTAGCCACCCAGACATGGGCAGCCGTATAAATTTATTAAATACATATATTGTGGAATTAGAGAAACAATTCCCCATCCTCACTACATTTTTCTCAGACAGAAAGAAATGGTCTACCAGTTCTTTGAACTGTGACAATATGGATTCTCTTTATAATAAACAAATGGTCAAAAGTTCATCAGAGAACCAAAGCAAAAAAATATTGTAGGCATATCTAGTGGGATTTTAAGCAAATATTTGGGCTAAGTGCTTTAATGTATATCCTGAATGCATACTTTCTGTGTATAGGACCACATATCAATCAGCAGTATTTTCAGTTAGTAAATTAAAGTAGCAAATCTGAACTTGGACAGGAGTTGATTATATAATCCTCAATCCCTCCCTTTAATTAGGATTTTTATCTGAGACCATGAAAGTAACCCAATTATTTACTTCAGGAGGAGAAATGAGATTTGAGCTACACTCACAGAGCCATCTAAACCCCCAAGATTTGAGCTCTTCCTTCAATGCCCCCCCAAAGCAGATTCAAGCTGAAAGACAAATTAGGTGACCTACAGTGGCATATTATAAATAGCAATATTTGCTATTTAATAGTTTATTTAATAAATAGCATATTTTGCTACTGCAGCAAAAATAATTATTTAATCATTCTCTGTGTAGTATAAATCCAGAACACTGAGTTAATGAGGTAAACATGGAAAAGTTAACCATGGGTGAGCATGTTATGCCAACATAGTTTTTGTCTCTTAAGCTATATTACCTTTACTTTTTACCACAGAGATAAAACATTTCTAGACTGTCTATAACTATAAGAAATGTCTAAAAGTCAGGGTGCCGTCTGCCAGACAATGCCGACTGGCGATACCCGGGGGGGAAAGCCTTCTCTGTGGGGGTGCCAGCCCACTGGAATGAGCTGCCCCTTGAGATTCGTCTCATCCCCGACCTGCATACCTTTCTCCGCGCTTGAAGACCCTTCTGTTCCAACAAGCCAGAATTTTAGAATGGGTGTATGTGTGTTTTAATCTATGGGCCAAATTTTTATATATTCAATTTTAAATTGTTTTAATTTTGTAAATTTATATGTGTTTTAATATGGCTGTACGCCGCCCTGAGTCCTTCGAGAGAAGGGCGGTATAGAAATCTAATAAACATAAACATAAACATAAAAATTGCACTGATTACTTCTTTCCATGATTTTTCTTCCAAGGAATCAACAACGTATCTAAAAACTGTAGATTGTTGAAAAATGTCTTTTATTTTCTTGTGCTAAAGGTCAGATTCTGAAGATACACTTTTGGTTGTGTTCACAAGGCACACCAAAACCACACATGCCAGATTACAGAGCAGCCCGGTATGTTATATTTTCTTTCTTCACGCCTTTGGGTACATTCATACAACATACTAACTGTAAATTCAGATGAGTGGCATCCATCACCTATTTGCATGTCTCATTCCATCATAATAGAGCTGCTGAATGTGATTATGTAAATACACACATGTATTTATTGCATATGTATTCAGCTTGAGAGGTTGAACAAATGTGCCCATTTCAGCTCTGCATCTTCCAAGGGAGTTGCCATTAAGATCCTCTACACAGGTTCTACAACCTCCTTGGCCAGTCAATGAGAAGGACTATACCATATTTTAAATTCAGTAGAAGGATGCCTGATGCATATCAGCGATTAGACCTCAGAGCTAAATCCTCTTGAGATGCACACTGATAGGTATTTCTTCTTAAAACGTAGTTTCATTTTCATTTTTTTTCATTTTATTTGATTCATATACCACCCTACTCCCGAAGGACTCAGGGCGGTGAACAGCCACAAGATAAAACACATAAATACAAAATTTAAAAACAAAGTAAAACCGAATTAAACAATTTGGCCCAAGACAGAACACCCCAATAATTTAAAACAGATTAAAATTTACATTTTAAAAAGGGAAAAAAGGGAAAAGATTAGGCCAGGCCAGCCTGATGGAATAAAAAGGTCTTAAGAGCGTGGCGGAAGGTGCGCAGATCCGGGATCCTCCGTATCTCCGGGGGGAGCTCATTCCAGATAGTAGGTGCCCCCACAGAGAAGGCTCTCCCCTGGGGGCTGCCAGTCGACATTGTTTGGCCAACGGCACCCAGAGGAGCCCCTCTCTATAAGAGTGTACCAGCCGGTGGGAGGCTATTGGTGGCAGCAGGCGGGTCCGTAGGTAACCAGGTCCTAAGCCATGGAGCGCTCTAAAGGTGGTAACCAAAACCTTGAAACGCACCCAGAAGACCACCGGGAGCCAGTACAGCTCGCGCAGGAGAGGTGTTACATGGGAACGCCATGTCGCTCCCATTACCACCCGCGCAGCTGCACTCTGCACCAGTTGGAGCCTCCGGGTGCTCCTCAAGGGGAGCCCCATGTAGAGAGCATTGCAATGGTCCAGGCGGGAAGTGACGAGGGCATGAGTGACCGTGAGCAAGGAGTCCCGATCCAGAAAGGGACGCAACTGGCGAATCAGGCGAACCTGATGAAAAATCCTTCCGGTCACGGCTGTCAGATGCTCTTCTAAAGACAGCCGTGAATCCAGGAGGACGCCCAAGTTGCGAGCCCTCTCCGTGGGGGCCAACGATTTGCCCCCAATATTCAGTGATGGCGCCAACTGACTATATCGGGACGTCAGAAACCACAGCCACTCGGTCTTGGATGGGTTGAGCCTGAGCCTGTTTCTCCCCATCCACATCCGCATGGCCTCCAGGCACTGGGACATCACTTCAAGGGCATCGTTGGGGTGGTCCGAGGTGGAGATGTACAGCTGAGTGTCGTCAACGTACTAGTGGTACTTCATCCCGAAACCACGGATGATCTCGCTGAGCGGCTTTACATAAATGTTGAACAAAAGGGGCAAGAGGACCAACCCTTGTGGTACCCCACATATGAGGGGCCTCGGGGTCGACCTCTGCCCCCCTGCCAACACAGACTGCAACCAGTCAGAGAGAAAGGAGGAGAACCACCGCAACACAGTGCCCCCCATCCCTAACTCTTCCAACTGGTGCAGCATGGTACCATTGTCGATGGTATCAAAAGCTGCTGAGAGATCTAATAGGACCAGGACAGAGGAACAACCCCTGTCCTGAGCCCTCCAGAGATCATCAACCAACGTGATCAATGTCGTTTCCGTGCTGTACCCAGGCCTGAAGCCCGACTGGAACGGATCCAGATATGTCGTTTCATCCAGGTGCTGGGGGAGCTGTCGCGCAACCACACTCTCAACAACCTTCGCCACAAAGCGAAGGTTGGAGACCGGACGATAATTAGCCAACACTGCCAGGTCCAGGGAAGGCTTCTTGAGGAGAGGCCTCACCACCGCCTCTTTCAAGGCAGCGGGGAAGTCACCCTCACCCAATGAAGCATTTATAATCCCCTGGAGCCAGCTTCACGTCACCTCCCGGGAAGCCAGCACTAACCAGGAGGGACATGGGTCCAACAAACGTGGTCGCGTTCAGTCTGCCCAGAATCCTGTCCACATCATCAGGAGTCACAGGATCAAACCCATCCCAGATAACATTCTCAAGACCTGCCTCCATCATCCCCCCTGAAACTATCCAGTCAGAGTCCAGGTCTTCTCGAATCTGAGTGATTTTGTCATACAGATACTGTACAAAGTCCTCAGCTCTACCCTCCAAGGGTAGAGTTCAACGTTAAAAGACCGGGTTTTGCCCCATATAATATGAGCATCTTATAATGTGTAGGAAAATAAATAAGAGGTGGAACTGAGCCAAGAAATGAAATAATAATATAAAAAATAAACTAACATAGTCAATTACATTTAATCTTTTAAGGAAATTAGATAAAGGGTGTGTTTACAGAACACATTATACCACATTGCAGTTGGCATTCTTATGACATTCTGACATATATGTGGGCTCTTAAGAATTGACAGGGAGGCAGTTAACCTCAATTATTCCTATTTCAGTATGTCAGGGGTGAAATCCAGCAGGTTCTGACAACTTCTGGAGAACCAATAGCGGAAATTTTGAGCAGTTCGGACAACAGGCAAATACCACCTCAGGCTGGCCCCAGAGTAGGGTGGCAATGGAGATTTTGCAATATCCTTCCCCCAGGAGTGGGGTGGCAATAGGAATTTTGCAGTATCCTTCCCCTGCCATGGCCACCAAGGCACACCACGTCCACCAAGCCACGCCCACAGAACCGGTAGTAAAAAAAGATTCGATTTCACCACTGCAGTATATATTTACATTGTATATATCTTATCTTTCTGCCTATAGGAGGCTTGAGGTCTCTAACCACAAAAAGTAAGATACAGATAATAAATCTGTAAAGACAGATATGTCATACAAGCATATTTACAAGATCAAACTAAAAAGCAAGAAAAAAAAGTTGAGATTAATCTTCCCAAAGTGGAAGGGGTGGCAGCTGAACAGGAAGCTCATTCCATTCTCGGGTGAGCAGCTCCAGCTTTTGTGTGAATAGATGTAAACTCATGGAGTCACCAGGAAGAATGCAGCTCTCAGTCCCAATAAATACTTAGGGGCAATATGCCAGTTGCTGTGAGTTTGCCTTTAGAATGACTATTTCTTCATTTAGACTAAACTTAATCAGCTTAAATTTAGCCACTAAGAGCTGGCTGTCATCAGTCCAATGGCATGGTGGCTTAAAAGTGATATTCCCTTATTTTTGAGCTGCACTACAAAGTCAACACTGATGATGCTACCTAGTTAGAGTAATGAAAAGTCTGCAAGAAAATAAGCAAGCTCAGAGAGGAACCCTCATTTCAACCATGAGCTACAAATATTCTCCTTCAAAGTCAACACAGTCTAAGTCAGTATTACTGGGTGCTGAATAATTTAAGCTGTGTCACTTTTGGTCTTAAGGCAGCCCCAATGTTTTCTTGCTTCTTAGACTGCATTTCTCATAGCATTAAATTGTGCAAAATTGCTTTGATACTCCTGATGTTTCTGAAAAACAAAGTACTGGCATTCAGGATTTTTCTTCTTTTCATGTGATACCCTACTTATTCTGCTTTGCTCCTTGGAATGTTTTAGAAAAAAATGGATTGTTCACAGGCATATAAAAATTGTAACCCCTATAAATAAATACGTACACATATAAGTACATATTTTCTCACAATACATGACTGAACGTATTTTATTCCAAATCTTAAGGCAATGAACTTTGCCTTAAGGCAGATCTTAAGGCAATGAATTTTGGATGCAACAGATGAATTCTTGTGGTATTTACATCATTTAGGTCATTTGCATAATTACATCATTTGCATCAATTTGTGTCATTATGCAATTGACATGAAATGACACAAATATAATTTGCATAATAACATTGCTGTTGATGACATACTTTCCGATTTAATGGACAATCAGGAATAATGGACACCCCCATCCCTCTAGCTGGTCCATTAAACTACAGATTTTGCTTTATATTTTTCCCTAAAAGTTAAATTTTAAATGCTTTTTAATACATGTTTTAGAGTTGAAAACTGCAATGCAAAATTTACAGAAGTGCAAAATTCACATAGTACTGTACAGTCTTGTTTATATATTAGACCAGAGCATGCAGGTTGTCCTCATTTAATGACCAACATTGGTCGTTAAGTGAAGCAACTGCAAAATGAAACTGCAACCCTGCTTATAACCTTACTTCAATTTTCCTTTGCTTTACAGACCTGTGCAAAGGTCACAAATGTGAGGACAGGTGATAAAGTTACTTTTTCATCTTCATTGTAACTGCAAACAATTGTCAAATGAGACAGTTGCTTAACAAGGATTACCTATATAGCTCAAACGTGCAATGAAATTCACAGAGAATGAAATATTTAAGCTTCCTTAGCTATGCGAGTGAATCTATCCAGTTCAATTCTTTGCTATGAAAGTTACGAATGATGTAGGATTCTGAGCTGTGGAGCATCTGCATGGGGAAAGCATCAGAACAGTCAAGATGGTGACTGCAATCGCACAGTTGAATGCCTGTTCGTTCTTTATTAGCATTATGAAGAATAAAAAAGAAAGAAGGCACTTATCATGCTTTTATACCAGGGGTCCCCAATCTCGGCCATGGACCGGTCCCAGCCACAGAACTGGAAGTGAGCAGCAGGCGAGTGAGGAAAAATTAAACCAATTTGCTCCCCCCCCCCCCCCCCCGTTCATGGAAAAATTATCCTCCATGAAACCTATCCCCGGTGCCAAAAAGGTTGGGAAACCGCTGCTTTATGCTATCTATTCTGGTTCCACTCCTTCCAGGATGTGGTCCAATCCAAATGTAAAAGCAACAGTCAGAACCGCCAAAAGACAAATTCTATGGTGGGCCCACCTTGATCATGGTGGCTTGGAATTCTATTTTAGTACCAGCTCATCAGAGGAGAATCATGTTTAGGGAGGCTGCTTTGAATTCTAGGCACAATTTCGAAACAGATCCCTTGTCCAATGGCTGTTAAAAACAGCATGCAATATCAAAAGAAGCGGAGGATCCTAGAAATCTCTGAAAGAGGCAGATATATTCCCAGGAGAAATGCTCATCTCCCCCAAGAGCAATCCAAAGGAAAAGCAAGTAGTTAAGCTGCTTTTTTTTTTTTGCTCTAAAAACATTTCTGAGCAGAGGTAAAATGCAGCTTATAGGAGGAAGCCCCGCGGCAAGAGTTTAAACAGTTTTTTTCCCCTCTAGCCATCAGCTGGGACTCAGGAGGCAGCAATAGATTGGGGGTGGGGCCAGATAAAAGGTAAGAATAACGCGGGGGTGGGGGCGTGAGGGCGTGGGGGGGCAGAACCGGTTCAGTGACGTCATATCGCCACCGCTACTGGCTCGGGAGAACCGGGCTGAACTGGGAGGAACCCACCACTAGAATGCCTCCATCTCCAGAGCTAATGGTTAAAAATTAAAAATAGCCCTTAGTGCACTAAGCAAATGGGTTCTCCGATTCTGCCCCATATACCCTCTGGCAATCCATCCACTTCATCCCAGGAAAAAAAATATTTTTAAAATCACGTTCAGCAACATTATCCAAATATCATCTGCTTCCTGCCATTGATTAAAGAAACTTGGCATTTTGGCATTTAACAGAGGCTCAAGTATAGCACCAGTTTATTAATGGTGGAAATTGCTTGCTTCATCCTATACTAAAATAATCAACCCCACAGCACATCATCTGCTTACTTCTGGAGCCAAGATCAGAGCAAGCTTTTCTGAGCCTCAGGGCTAAGGATTTGAAATAGATTCCTTCTGCCTTTGTTGATCTCTCAAAAGACTGTTTAGTTCTCTGTAGAGTTCAACTTTGGAAAAATATGATTCATGCCTTTCGAGTGATCATTAAGGCCTACTTAATAATTTTCTTCCCAGCCGACATCAATCATTTGAATTGCATTCTAAAATACACATAGATCATGTTCAGATATTTGAAATGATACTGATGATTTGCTTAAACAAATCGTATCTTTAAAAAAACAATTTTGGGGTTATTTGTGTGTGTTATTGTCACTGTCTCCATTTATGTACTGTATTTAATTTTTTTAAAAAATCAATACTTCAAAGATAGCTCCAACTAGCTATCACGGCAATTTAATCCTAGTAAATATCAAAGAGTTGGCTGCATTTTATACAGAAATGTCACAACGAAAGCAGGATAATAAATATATTAGCCTTCCTAATTTTGGCTTGGGGCAGTATGCAAAATAATTTGATGATTTCTTACCAAGCAAAATTTCTGGTTGGATTCCTCCTCCTCTCTCTGCCCCCCCCCCAAATGTATCATTAAGGAACAAAATTTATTAGCAACTTTAGATGCATGGCTGGACACATAAGCACAAACCTATCCCAGTGAGATTCCCTTCACTTCAATGGTGTTTAATATGGCATCTTGAATGCATAACTGTTATCCATCCCTCCTATTAAATGAAGATATATTATCCGTATTTGTCTTAAGCATCCTGTTTTAACACTCTGCATATATATTCATTAGCACCTGGAATAAGAGTAGGTTTGCACTTTTACAATTGCTGCTTTTCCTTATTTCCCAGGGCTGGCCTAGATACAAGAGCTCCATGTTTCCTTCTCCTTTGCAATTTCAGTGTCTGTCATTCACATGTAGAAAACTCAGCTCTCTATTTAACACATTGCTGGTGAGAGATAGACATTTACAGGGCCCCTCTGCCCTTGAGCTGTTCCATTAGTGCATGGAAAGCACCTTGCAGTCTGTGACAAGCGCAGCAGATCGGCACTAAATCAAAAATCAGTGCCAGCCAGGGATCTAAGCCACCATGAAGGTCACAGACATCAGCCGCATGCCATCTCAATCCAAACAAAACACACTGGATACAGAGGGATTTTCGCAACTCACAATAGGAGGCAAACATGTCATGTTAGAATAATCCCCTCTAGTAGCGAAAAGGGTAAACTGACCTTTTTTATATAAGCACTTTGGCATCCTTAATCAAACTTTGAAAGAGAAGGGTAGTAATTTGGGGGTAATTTTTTTTTAATGCTGCAATTGAAGCTCTGGCTACTGAGCTGCCTTTAGGATGAAGAAGTTATCTTTTTTATGAGATGGGGAATCGAATATTATTATTTAGTCTTTAAAGAGGCCCAATATAAACAGTGGTGCTCATATGTGATGTTCATTGACTAATGTTGCTAATCATCCTGTCAGCTTGAAACGTTTAATTGTTCATGTTTTGTGCGGTTATAGAAAACGACGTTAGAGAGAGGCAAGCTAATGCATAAGCCATACAGAAATGTGGATGAAAATCATCCTGCCTCTGGGCCCATAAAGAAGGGAAGAAGATGTGCATTTTGTGAGTTCGGGATGTTTTGTTGGAATGCAGGTGACTAAACAGCAGGATTTCCTGGTTTTCTTACCTTTGCATGATTCCATGCACGCACCTCGCCAAAATCTACAGAGGCCATAGGAATGTCTTCTTTGCAGGCTCTTTTCAAAAGGTATGTGCTTCTTTCTTTCCCAATGAATCAAACAACGGAGGCTCCTTCCATGCAACAGAGGGAAGCAATCAGCTTCAGTGAGCTGATTTTGAACCATATCTGGTCAGGTCTAGATCAGGTTGATAGCATGAGAATTAACCATTTCCCTACGTAGCTGCTGTCTCTATCTTGCCACTGAAGCAGGTGTCACTATAAGTAGCTACTGCTAGAAGATGTCAGGTAAAAAAGTGCCCATTTCCTCTCACGGCATTTTAGTTATAAACCACATCGGGCCACTGTGGTTGCTCCTGGCAAAAGAGAAAGCAAAAAAGTAATGCAGAACAGGTAATAGCGTAACAGCTAATTAGGCTCTTCAATTCTGGCAATCCTGCACTTTTTCCATGCTAAATGCTCGCACTGGTCCAAATTAAGAAGCAAAGTCTTTGGAGGTTTGCTTCAAACTAAGAAGGCTGATCTTTAAAATTTGCAATGGGATGTCTACTTTCCGTTGAAATAGGAAAGGAATATAACATTTATTCACTCAATCATGACCTCTGTGGTGCCTTTCAAATCTATCCTTTTCAGGGGTGGGTTCTACTTGCCTTTACTACTGGTTCACAACAGGGCCACGTGTGCG
This sequence comes from Arizona elegans, assembly GCA_022577455.1. Taxonomy (NCBI): domain Eukaryota; kingdom Metazoa; phylum Chordata; class Lepidosauria; order Squamata; family Colubridae; genus Arizona; species Arizona elegans. The sequence continues at coordinate 64,627,210 of JAKOOJ010000008.1, forward strand.
CGCTTGCTTCGCTCATGCACACGTGCACTCTTCTGTGCATGCACAGAAGCATTCTGATGACATTGGGGTCGGTGGGCAGAGCCTCCTGCCAGTTTTACTACCAGTTCTATAGAACTGGTGCGAACCGGGGGCAACCCACCACTGATCCTTTTCTTGCTTTGCTTTGCTTTGCTTTTTTGCTTTTTTTAATTTATATGCTGCCCTTCTCCGGAGACTCAGGGCGGCTTACAATGCGTTAAGCAATAGCCTTCATACTTTTGTATATTTATACAAAGTCAGCTTATTGCCCCCACAATCTGGGTCCTCAATTTACCTACCTTTGAAAGGATGGAAGGCTGAGTCAACCTTGAGCCTGGTGAGATTTGAACTTGCAGTAATTGCAAGCAGCAGATGTTAATAACAGTGCATTAGTCCACTGTGCTACCAAGGCTCTAGTTGTAAGACTGGAGTACGGCCAAATAATAAAGTTTCCCTTAAGTCAAACTTGTCTCCTGATGACTTGATGAACTCAACCTTGCTGTTTTCTTGAGTAAGGAAGTGATGTGGCTTTTTCCCATAATATTTTTCAGTGTCTCAGTCTAACATATAGCTATGGGATTTCCTATTTATATCTCATCTAAAAGCTAACTAGGATTTACTCTGACCCACCATGGTTTTCAGGACCCCATATGATGTGCAGATCCAGCCACCAAAAAATGGCCAAGTCAGATGTAATACCTTTTAAACGTTTAGCAGCTTCTGCCTATATATCATAGGACTCTTCCAAATTTTTCCAAGTCCTGCAAACTTCCTTCTGTTTCTTCTAGAAATCTACACACAGAAATGCAACACGGTAGGTGATTTAATGAAGAAATGTTTCAAACTTCTTGCAAAATGATACATTGGGAGAGATTCCAACTTGAAAATGTCCCCCTAGTCAGTATTTATCATGAGTCAATTAATCTCTTTGGAAGAGGAACAATCCCATAATAGTAGCAATAAACATGATTTTATTGATTTGTCAGATTCCAGCATGGTTTTTGTTATTGATGATGTTCCTTTATCCAAAGTGAAATCATCCATGCATTTGTCTTCTCCTTACCCAAATTAAAATATATCCAAACAAGAAGTTCTACTAAAGAACTGTAAGTAGTACCTTACAGGTGCTGTCAGAAGATAATGGATCCTTGTTCCAAATTTAGCAGTAGTTCTTTAATCTGATGCTTGCTTCTTTGGCAGTATATGTCTTTCAACTCTGTAATTTCAAGAACACAGACATCAGTTTTGGCTGTTGTTCAACTTGGAATTGTTGAACAGCCTACATTAAAAGACTAACATTACCATTAAGCAGAAAAAGATAGATCCCACTAAATGTTGGAAGATAAATAGTAGAAATTTCCCAAACTAGGCTCCCCTGCTTCCCAGGTGTGGTGAGAGAAACTGCCCATTCATCAACCCTATGTATTTAGGTAAGATTCAATGACCTGCGGTGACATCTTTTATATATAGAATGTATATGTGAATCATGAATGAAAATTACATTTATTACATCTTCTGGATTCAAGGCAACCTGTGTTGCTGAAGGTGAGGTCTTCTGTAATTTTTCCTCACAACAATCATATGTGGTAAATTGGGCTGAGAAACCATGCTTTGCCCTCAAAACACCTAGTGATTTCCATGGTCTATTTGAAACTCGAACTTCGTCTTCCTAATTCAAGTCAACACCATCATATATTGACTGTACTGTTCTTTGACCATGGATACAGAATACAATGGACCTAGTCAAGTAGGTATAGCTCAAGCAGAGAAAATGGAAGCATAAACTAAGCTTGGTTCTATTAATTTTGCATGCACGTTTTGTGACTTAGCAGATGGCTCTGTTTGTTTAGTTCATGGCTCTATTCTATTGTATTAACTCAACAAATGGGTTGTTTAGTGTGAATGCAGATTTGTTGTAGATAGCAGCAAAAAATGTTATGTTCTTTGCCTCAATTTGTGCAGACAATTCCCTTGAAATTGCCACTGAGCCAGTTCAACACATCAGAGGGGCCAAGGTTGGAGAAAGAATTAAATATAACAGAAATACTGTTAATGCATTGTTTTGTTTTTGCCCTTTTGCACTCTATAGGTTAATACTGCTATTTGCTCTGTGTTAGCTATAGAGCTAATGGTCTCTGTTTGTATTGTAAAGATAACAGGTTAATTGTGAACTAAGTTCTTTGGGACATGAATCTTTAGCTCCTGAAAGCTAACTTGTAGATAGATCCTATGCAGTTTCCTTGGAGGTAACTCTGACTGAATATACATGCATGCATATGTTATTCATTTCAAGGTAAGCAACATTATGCAAAGCAATAAGAAGAAAAGAAATAAAGAAATAAGAAGTATGAAACAAACAAAAATAAATGCATGAAAAAGGAAAAAGAAAATACTAATCCCCATGTTTCTAATTTACTCCTTTCACATTTCAAATAGTGATTTCCTATATGATTTCACTCAACCATGATAACTTTGGTCAAAACTGAGGCTTTTGCATACACACACACACACACACATATACATACATATATATATACACACACACACATATATATATACATGCATACATATACATACATACATATATACATACATACATATATTTATATATGGATTTTATTTTTTAACTTTTTATTAGATGTTTCTTACTGTTGTGAGCCGCCCTGAGTCTGGCTGGAGATAGGACGGCATATAAATCTCAATAATAATAATAATAATAATAATAATAATAATAATAATAATATATTAAGTTAGAGAAGGAATAAATCAGAACATCAACTTTAGAGATACCCATCCCACCTACAGTATTTCCTGCTAACAATGCAGTTCCAGTCACCTTCTGATACATTTTGGCCAATATGTCACAACACAACCAGTGCTCAGATTCACCACAAACATGCTCATACTATATTATACAAGCTATATTATGATCTCTAAACTAGAGACAACTTTGCAATTCAACTTATCACCCCACATCCTGCCATTAGGACTTGGCAATGTCCAAAGAGGCAAGCTAGTGGTCAAGGTATTGTGATCCAAGCCCAGGTCCTTTGTGTGTTGCATGCACACATAAAGGGGTGAAGCTTTGAGGACAATGTCACAATACTGACCTCGCCTGCTTTGACTCACACATCCCTCTGCACACACTGCTTTATTTAAATCATGCTGAATTATTCACTGACCTTCTGCAGAGTAAACCTTCTTCAGCCTAGATTCTGTATCTCTGTAGCATGTTCTTGGGATTAAACCTCAGTGAATAATTTAGGACATGTTTTCAGGCACGAAAATTTAAAGACTGAAAACAGAAAAATTCTGTTTTCTAATTATATCTGTTCAAGAATCCATTCTTACATACTTCTGCATTAACTTGTGGTTTTTCTTTTAAGAAAAAAAGTGTAATTATGTATTTAAGTCAGAATTTTTAAATATATTTTCGTACAAAATGCGTATTTGCAAAAGTAGCATCTCAGGATGGTTTTTGTTTCTGATATTTCGTTGATCTGTGCTTTGTTGCACAGAATTCAGAGAACCATTACAACTTTCACCAAGTTCTGGTCCATCTGCAAAATCCAGAGAAGCATGAAGTCTCCAGAATAACTCTGGTCTGATGGACACTGGATTAGTTCATTTTAACGTCCCGAAGATGGCGTTCTCCAAACATCCCTGTCCTCACTTAGCTCTTAAAGTGTTTTTCTAGTGTTTTCAGATAAATTGGGAAATCCCATCTGGTAGTCTACAAAGGGCACTGACAGCTTGTGGGTTTCTTAATTCTTCAAGAATGTTCATGTAAACTATTAATGAAATTATATTTAAAAAGAAAAATGTTCCTAGAATCTTGCAACATTTTAATGCCTCATTAAAATCATTAGTAATGCTAATATTAGAAAGAACTCCCTTCATCTTTCAGGGAACCCCAAAATAAATCATAATCAAACATTTGCTAATGCATAGGCAGGGAAATAATTTATATGCTACTGGCATATAGGCATCACGTCCTCCTCAAAAGATGAGCTGGTAAGGTCATACTGTTAGAAAACACTGGCAACCATTTCTGCCTCTGGAAATTCACTGTAGACAATATTCTCTTTTCATTTTAATTAAAAATACTGAATATTGTTTATGTTTTTTTTTATCTATGAGAAAAATATATAGTGAACCTGTCATCCAACCGAGGCTTTTGTGGAACAGTAGATGCAAACAATGACATGCTTCACTGACCTGAATGACTTACAAAAGCCATTTATATTCAGTACTCTCATTTAGGCTATCTTTAAAAATGAGTAAGAGACATATATTAATAGCAAGAAACTGAGAGGGTGATTGCATCACTGCCCATCTCCAGACTTATTGCAACACTTCATTCTCCATCAGTTCAACTGACATGGCAGTGTAAATGTCGTATATAGTAGTCCGTTAAAATTTTACTACAAGAAGAAGCACAGCTTGCCACAGTTATCCCTTTGAGGTCCAACTTTTTCTTGGCAAAAAGGATTCCTCCCTGTGTTGCATATTCTCCAAGAAGAGAAGCACCTTCAAAATACTTTCTTGAAAAGAGTTTTGCATAGAAACCCTGGCATGACGTTGTAGTTGATGGACATGGGTTTTATTTCCTTGTGCTGCAGATCCTCAACAGATGTATGAATTGGGCTGTTGCCATTTAGTATGTGGCATAAACACAGAACTAATGACCAACTAATGTAGGATTTGAGCATGATATATAAAAATGGGATAGTGTGAGAGCATTGCACAAAATTGTTCATTGTATGTAAAGATCTAGCGTATAGCTTTTTCAGGTTTTTTTTTTATGCCAATGTGCTTTATGCACGAGAATTTTGCATTATGTGATCCTATACATAGTTGCTTACAAGAAAACTTTATTGAGTTTCATGGCCTCACTTCTGAGTAAATACTCATAGCTTTGCATGCTGCCTCTCTCTTCTGAAATAGAGATGGGACAGTAAATATGAGAAGAAGAATGTGTGCCCAAGTAGCAATTGTTTTCAATACATTTAGAAGACTGCCTTATTTTTTACTGTGAAAATATAAATGCATTACAGCAAGAAAGTAGGTCTTAGAAAGGATTCACCAGAATCATGCAACATTCAATAGAAACCACTCCCAAAAAAAGTGCATGGGTTAAAGCCTTATATATCCTGCAACATATTTGTATTTTTCTTTGGTAAGTCTCCTTTCCATTTCCCATACATGTCCCACTTTTCTCTGAAACATTTTAGAGCCCTGCATGTATTCAGGCTAGTCTCTGTCTAGATTTCTTCCATTTGTCTTCCTTATGAGAATTGTTTGCAGTTATATCTTCAGTATCTCATTTCATAGAATTTCCCAACCTTCCTGGACATTCTTCTCTTTGGGATTTCAAACATTGGATGCTACCTTAATGTCACCAGAGTTCATCAAAACCTGAGCTTCTGAAGTCCAAGTTGCATGTTGGACTCTTAGTTCTTCCTCCTTTCATATCACCAGTTCAATGCTAACATAGCCAGTTTCCACCAAGCTGCCAGTCACTTTCAGTTTTTCAATCTTGGTGGGGATTAGGTCCAAGATAAGAGAGTCTGTTGTTCTTACTTCCACTTCTGACAAATGAAATTGTCAACAAGAAAGGTCAAGAATATGTTGGACCTCTGACTCTTAGTAGACTTAGATTCTGAGAAGTTTGAAAAATGTTTTATCATTCTGAATGATAGACAATGGGTGGGTGAATGGGTAGGTGGGTGGCTGCATGGCTAGATAAAAGAAAGGCAGTAGTGAAATTGAGACAGAGAACTACTAGGGAACTGGACTTTGGTCAGCTCTATGGTTCAAATTAAAATGAAAGATAGATTTGCTTGTATAAGTTTTGTGAGGGCCCTCAAATGCTCTTATCATGCTATGCCATAACAGTTTACAACTGATAATTTTACCATCAATTAAACTAAAATACTTCTTTGTATTCTGTTTAAACTCTCTTTTTTGGGAGCATGCCTATCAGATTGGGAATAATTTTCTTATTTTGTTCTGTGTTAATTTCCATCATTTAAAAAAAAATTGGCTCAGTTACAATTATTTTACAAAAAGTGGGCCATGTTTAACATGCATAGAAACATCCAGTATTCACTAAAATTCCTGTTAGTAAGGTAGTACCCAACTGACATCAGGTTAAATTATAGTCCTGGTAATATACAGTATTTGAATATTTGACCCATTGCCTCAATATCTTGCTGAATTAGTATTCTTCAGTGATGTCCAGTAGTCTCTGTTTCAGTGAACAATATTATACAGTCTTTGAAAATTGTATTTTCATACTTCTGTGCACCCAAGTATCCGAGGTCTTTGCTGGAGGCTGACAATACCTTGTGTTTCCTGCTGAAGTCAATGATAGTGTAAACTGCCATTAAGTTTACTCCCCTGTAAAAAACAAGGGAGGGAGAATTTCCTTAGAAGTGGCTAAAAAAAAAAAGAAGCACTTCCCCCATGGATGTTCTCCCTATAACACTGCCATTCCTTCTGCTTTTCTCCAAGAAGAAAATAAATATATTTAAAATGGAGAACTAAATAGCATAATGTTGTCCACCCATGATGAAATAACTCGCATGGTTAAAGTGTCCTAGCAGAGCCAGATTTTTATCCTAAGAAGCTTATGTTTAAGACACTTCAAACTAGATTCCTGAATATTAATCTTTTCTGCTTAATTTAGTTTTTCTTCTAAACTAAAATGCAATTTAATTGACTCAAACTGTGCAATGTTCTTCAGTGATAGCTCTAAGGCTAAGAAAGTCATTTATTTGGGGGAGAAAATTTAGCCACATTATTCTTATCCAATAATGCACCTATCACAGCTAAAATTAATTGTTCCAATCTAGTAAACTATGAAAGAAATACAGTCGACAAAGGGTGAAATATGAACATCAATGGTAAGTTTTGAATTTACCCTATTTATCTTGAACGTAATATCTCATGACCCACTAAAATTCAGTTCACAGTGTTTTATGAAAAATAATGGCTGAAATTGAATGTCTTAATTTACATTTAATGCAATTAAGAATGGTTTAAATTATGACTGATGAACAGCACACACAGATGTCAGTCAGTTTCATCAGAATAAATTGAAGTCAGTGTCAATGAATGCTCCACTGATAAATCCCACTTTACATAAAATTAATAAAAAATAAGGAAATATAATCCTTAACTAATTGCAAAATGTGTTAGAATTCCCCTGAATTTTCAGGTGGAAAGGAGAGGAAACTGCAGCTAAGAAAATATGTGAAATAGTTCATAAGTATGGTTTTTATTCACAGGAATCTTTGCCAAAGTGATCAGGAGGTTTATAACAGAAAAAGCTACTACACTCTAATGTTGGCTGCACATAGGGGGAAAGCAAGCCAAAAGACTTAATTCAGATAAAATCAGGGCAGGAGTTTGGCTAGTGGACAAAATATTCATCTGAAAGTTTAAGAGCATGTTGTAGGCATGCTCACAAAATGGCTACCATAAGAACATTCTTATCTTTCAAATAATGGAAGCCATGAGCAGAGTCGCTGCTGTGAGATGGGTGTCTCTGTAAATTAGACATGGTAGGTATATTAAACCAGTTATAAATTAGTGGGGTTGATCCTTGACATCTGTTTCCTCCTTCCCTTCTCCTCCAATGTGTCACACATGCTGAGATGTTCTTTACCAACCTAGGTTATTTATGTTTTTTTCTTTCTGAACTGCTGACATGTCTAACCATCTTCTGGTTTGCAAACCACCATCGTTTTAATTTCTAAGAATGTCACAGGGCCTATGTGGTACTGTAGGAAATTCTGTAAATGAGGAGGATGCTAGAGGGTAAGGATGGGCAAGAATATAACTAAATTAGGTAACAACTAAGCAAGTAATGAGTATGGCAAGCTGAACAATGAAGGCAAGACCTAAGGAACCAATGTATTTGGGTATGGCTGATCTCAGTGGAGGAGCTTCTTCTCCTGCTCCCATTTGACTCTTTGGACAGTTGGGAGCAGCAGGCTCCCAGGCTTAGTCCTGGCAGTTCTGGGGTGGCCCCCAGGAACCTGCAGTGGGGCTGCGCCATTGCCCCTTTGCCTTTCTAAGCATCTCCTTCCTCAGAACAAACAATGTGTTCAGACAAACTGAACTGAGTAACAGCTCTGCCACTTTGCATTGCAACATGAATTAGGGAGAACTTGTGAGTCAGGAGGTGTTCATACATACCCATTGTGGGAATGAGGTAGCCATGGTGTATGTGTGGATCAGACTGGTTGGTTGGAACACATATGCGGAGCCTGGCACCGAAACAATTTGGAGATCATGAACCATTAGACTGTTTAAGTTTTGTTTTTGCTTTAGGTATTGCTTTACTAAAAATCATATGATTTACTGTAGGGATTGTAGGATATGAAACTTATGCCCATATATGGGGTAAAAATGTAGTAACTGAATACTTTCCTTTTAATCACGAATGTAATATGAGAATGTATAGCTGTAATCATGTCTTCTGATACGCCCTCTACCCTTGTTTAATAAAAGAGAGGTCTGGAGTCAGCTTGAGGCTCTCTCCCGAAAAACACCTGTGCCTCTGTCTTCTCTAATCTGGACCCCTCATGGGGAGCCCACCGGATGATCACAACAACCCATGATTTTTCCTTAAAATCCTGACTTCTTTTCCCTAAAGTAGCTGAAAATTAAATATCTATGGAGATTCTCAGTCATCCAGGTCATGGTTGTCCTCAGAGCTGAAGAAGCTTCTTGGATGAGAAGTGAAACGTCTTCAAAGAAAAATCAGAAAGTCCAGTTGCCTCATGAAAAAGCACCTTTGGAATAGCTGAAAACTACTTTAACTGTAGACTAAGAACCAAAGACTTGCAGGTGGATAATTAAAAATGATTCTAATATTGAAAACTATCCTGAAAGCCCTTTGCCTCCATTACCTTCCTGTTTTTAACTATCCAGGAAGACTTGGGACACCTCGTGGCCAGTTTCACACAGCAATTTATTTGACATGTCGTGAAGCAGGAACAATGCTCTAGCTCATCTTTTCTGAGCCAACGTCCTATCCCAGACTGCCTGCTTACATGTTTATGCACTGTGTCTTTTGCAACATGATATTATAGTATCAGGCACATGTCATAGCTGGTACTCCAAAAATGTTGGTTTACAAGATTAATGCAACATTAGACCAGACTGACAATAATAAAGATCAGAGCAGGCTCTCATATCACCTAACCGTGCAATGGAAAAGTAGAAATGCCTTTAAATAGGTCAGAAAGCAGAAAGGGAGAATGTCATCATATATGATAGAGAAGGAATGGAGAACATTTTTTGTGTGCTTTGCTTTGCTTTGCTTTGCTTTGCTTTGCTTTGCTTTGCTTTGCTTTGCTTTGCTTTGCTTTGCTTTGCTTTGCTTTGCTTTGCTTTGCTTTGCTTTGCTTTGCTTTGCTTTGCTTTGCTTTGCTTTGCTTTCTTTTGTCAAAATTCACAAGGCTGATCAAAGCTATGTAAGGTTAGAATGATTCAAGCATCTCACTATTTCTGGAGATGTCTGGCCTACAGCATTATTGGATAAAACTGAAGTGACTGCATTACAGGAATACATCTCAAAGAGTGCTGTCACTGTTAAATTAACCATCTTATATTCTAAATGGTGTGATGAAAACCTAGTACATACTTAGAAACATCATAGAGCTTTGAGGCTTCAAGGAACTTAATGATTAATATTCATTATGGCATAAGTTCTCCTTCTCTGACTTGGTGGCCATTAGATATGATACAATATACAATTTCCAGAATTCAACTCATGTGGACGGTAGCTACAAGCTACAAGCTACAAGCTATTATGGACTGCAGCCACATAGAATATCTCCCAAGAGAAGACCATATATAATAATAGTTTAAATAAATAGTTGCAAATGAAAGCAAGTAAATAAATACTTTTTATAAAGATTTATAAAGATTTCAGAACCGCATATTGGCTGCCCTGGCTGTTTCCTCACAACTATTTTTTAAGGGAAGTGGGGTAAAGACAATCTTTCCAGCTAGTGATCTCTGACTTTCAACTTCTCAGTGATTGTAGCAGTTACTGAACTTCAGTTCTACTTTCCTAAATTATACTCCTGAAATACAGAATTTTAGGAGTATAATGAGTAATACTCTAATTACTCCCCCTTGTTGGCTAAATATAAATGCTCATCAGAAAGGAAAAATATGCTTTCTAATTGCATACATTAAAATGCATTTAAATATCCACTTAATCATAAAATGGTTAAGCAATGAATGTGTCATGCTAGTTCTTCATGCATGGACTCTAGATCCTCCTGCAGAAGATTAGAGAGTATAGCTTCCCAATCATGGATCCATAATCTAACCATGGTTAAGTTCCCTGAATGGCAATGTGTTCTATTAATGAAGGACAGGGGTGTCAAACTAGATTTCATTGAGGGCCACATCAGGGTTGTGTTTGACCTCGGGAGGCCGGGGGGCATGGCCAGGCTGCTTTGTTTACTTGTATAGAAATTGCAGAAAACTAAGTTACCATATTTTTTGGTCTATAAGACACACTTCCCCACCCCCAAAGTGGGTGGAAATGTCTGTGCGTTTTATAGAGCAAATGTTACCGAAGCCCCACCCACCCACCCACCAACCCCATCCTTCAGCCTCTGCCTCCCAGCAATTTTCCTTCTTGCAGCAAACAGCAAACACTCTGGTCAGCACAGGCACAGCCTGATTTAGCACAAGCAGCTGATTGGCAGTTGGATCGGCCTCCGGGAATACTGCCAATCAGCTGTTCCAGGCTGCGGGGATCACCGCTGCCCATCACTGCCATCACCGCCCATCGCTGCCATCGCCACCTCTGCCTATCACTGGCTCCACATGCCCCATTTTCGGCCTCCACGTGCCCCATTTTCAGCCTCTGTGTTCCGTTTTTGGCCTGTTCCAGGCAGCAGGGATTGCCCCTGCCACTGCCTATCACAACCTGGAATGGGCCGAAAATGGGACACGTAGAGGCCAAAAATGAGGTGCACTGAGGGCAAAAACAGAACATGTGGAGGCCAAAAATGGGGCACGCAGAGGCAGTGATAGGTGACGATGGCAGCGATGCGCAGCGATGGTGGTCATGGGCGGCAGCAATCCCCACAGCCTGGAACAGCTGATTGGCAGTATTCCAACTGCCAATCATCTGCTCGTGCTAAATCAGGCTGTGCTGAAGCTGAACAGGCTGTTTGCTGTTTGCTGCAAGGAGGCAAATTGCTGGAAGGCAGAGGCAGATTTTTTTTTTCTTGTTTTCCTCCTCAAAAGCTAGGTGTGTCTTATGGGCCGGAGCATCTTATAGTGCGAAAAATATGGTATAAATATACAATAGCACAAAGCCATTGATTCTTCTCTCCTGACTCTTCTGAATGTTCTTCTTCTTCTCCTTTTTTCAGGTGGTTTGTCCATTCTTGTTTACATTTCTTATGTGATGAGCCTTCACACTCTCCTTTAAGGGATAGCTCCATAGTAGAGATTCAATTGCCAGGAAACGTTTCGTGATGTTTAAATTAAAATTTCCTTTTCTTAATTTTATGCCATTATTCATACTTAGACCATTTCCCCCAGGCATACTCTGATCCATAACCATGCTCTCTGAGTATCCTCTGCAATTTACTACCTTTTTAAACTGGCTTAGACTGTGACCCTAAGCACTTTTTTTTTCAAAATCAAAACTGTATGAAAACATGACAGATAACTCTCTGAATATTATTTTCAGAAATAAGGCAACAGCCCGACTTAAATAATATCTTTATAATTTGCTTTAAATCCAAATATTTTGGCAAAACAGTCATTCATTTCCTTCACTAGCTTTTATCCCCTTTGCATATTTGTTGGCAATCTAAGCCATTTAATTTCTCATATAGTGGCTGCCTTTTTTGTCCTACCCTTGGGGACACCTATGCACCAAACTGAGAGGAACTAGCAGACGGTAGTCTGTATTTCATGCAGGGCAGTTTGGGAATAGGAAATCTCTATAGCTCTAGCTACGTAGCCAGCAAAAATTACTCTAGGTGGAAAAAAAATAAGCTACATTCATGGATATATTAAATATTCAGTGCATAAAAATAACAATTAATTGTATAGAAATAAGATCTATTGAAGCCAATGGAATATACGTCTTAATTTTTTTCCAGTGGAGAACCAATAACTCCTTTTTCAAGCTTTGTGTATTTTTATTTAAAGCAGAATTTGATGCTTTTCTTCATGGATATAAACTCCACTGTGTTCAGTAGAGGTTATTTCCAGATATGCACCTATTATTCCCAATACCAGTCCAATAGGAAAAAAAATACTGTTTCTTAAAAATAATTATATTAGAAGTACAGCTCTCTAGCACTTTATTACAACATCCACTACAATAGTTCAACTCTGCATGTCAAACATAGGGAAGGAAGAAGCATTTTGTATCCATGAATATTTGCTACACATCAAATAATGTGTAGTGCTTACTAATAAGAAAGCCTTAAGCTTTCAACTATATGCAGGTTTTATCATTTAATGTTACAAAAACTTTATTCAGGCCCTAAACTGAAAAAAAGCTTAAGGCAAACACTTTGATGAGATATTTAAAGACACTGATTTTCCATTCTTGCTGATATAAATAGAATGGACAAAATAAAAGTACTTCAGAAAGCCTAATGAACCATTTCTTACACCCCATTACCTTTAGTCTGATAGGACTGAAAATATAGGTGCTAATTATGCTCATTCACATAGGCACTAGCATAGAACTACAGTTAATCTTAAAGCACAATGTTCTGTATGATTCTTGCCAATATCTCATCATGTATCATTTTGCCTTTTTTCCTAATTGAAATATAAATTAATGATGTGCTATTTCCATCCAACTATTCAAAGCTTCTTATGTTTCATTCCTTATTTTAAAAAAAGTTGTATTGTTCATTGGAAGGGAGGGAGGGAGGGAGGGAGGAAGATGACAGTTAAATCCCCAACTTAAAAAAAATGAGTTGAGGCTTCTTCAAACACTTTTCCAAGTGGCATCTAGGCAAAGATTTTGATTTAGTTCATTTAAGATGATTTCCTGAATTACAAATGAAGTTTCACAGAACATCATTTAGGTGGAAACTGTTCACTATATATCACCAGAATATCAGAATGCTGCAATATTTACTTTGGAGAGAAGGGGGGGAGGAGATGGAACAAGCTGTCATTTGGTCCCCTCTTTACATCATTTCTCATCTACCAAGATCTCTGTGTGGGAGAACTGGATGAACTCTATTAGCTTGGATGACAAATCAGCTGTTACTTTGACTTCTCCTTTTTTTTCAAGTTGTTTCCATTCATGCTTCTCCCATTAGAACCTGCTAAGTAATTTTAAGAATAGATTTTCAATACTGTATACTTTGGTGCAGGAAAACCAATTGGTTCTGCAAGTTATGCATGCTAGGAAAATAATTTGGAAGAAGTGCTCCAGACCTTGGGGCAAAAGCAGGACCTCTCTTTACTATCAGTTGAAGCAGCCCCTCTACAAACTTCCATATAAATCTGAAGAAAGGCACTCCCTGCAATGCATCCCAATCATTTTCCAAACATACCTAGCCCTATTCAGTTCTATATAGCACCTAGTTTCTACAGTATCTTATACAGTGTTTTAATAGGAGTGCACAAGGGCATTAATTTGCCAAAGCTATCTAGGACGCATGGTCAAATGTGTTTGCACAACATGTTGTGAGAACTTTCCAGCAATGAATTTAAAAAATCATTATATTTTTAGTTTAGATTGGGGTCATTATATGTGAAGCTAGATTGTTCTTAATCCTATCTTATGCTATTTTTATGAGTATTTGATTGTAGAGGTTAAAAGTGTGATTTCTGTAATGTGAATAAATATTCAGGCCAAGGCAGGTTTTGACATTCAAATTACAAACCTGCTTTAAGCAATATTCACCTTTAAGCCTCTTGGGTGAGATGATTTCAGCCTGAATCTCAAAATTGATCACTGTATGGCTTTAAAAATAGTTTTCTTATGATTAGTGTCAGAGGTGAAATTCAAAATTTTTCCCTACCGGTTCTGTGGGCGTGGCTTGGGGGGCATGGCAGAGGAAGGATACTGCAAAATCTCCATTCCCGCCCCACTCTGGGGCCAACTGCTCAAAATTTCCACTACTGGTTCTCCAGAACCTGTCAGAACCTGCTGAATTTCACCCCTGGATTAGTGTGAATGATTGTATCCAACTTTATCTGTGGGAACAGATTCACTTTCTCTGTGCACATATCTAAATCTGCTGCAGAAGAATAAGTGATACTCTAAAATAGGTTTGGAGTCTGGAACACAGGAAGGAGAGACAAAGGGGAAATTTCATAGCGTTATGAAAAGTTAGCTCATATGCTATTGAATGGACCCCTTTCTTTCCCCATTTTGGGTATGTGGCTGATTTGGAAATAAAATTGGTGAAATTAGCAGACAGTTTCTCCACACTGAATACAATTTTGGGAAATAAGACATAACTAAGCTTTGCCTAATAATATTATTTTTCTTCAGATCTGAAATGAAAATCTATTTACTAGAAATGTCCCCAAAGCTACTTTACAAAAATCATGCAGTATGAATTTCTACCAATTATTGACTAACAGATAAATCAAAGATAAATGTTATATTACAAAACATGTGAGCTATATGACACTTGGGGATAATTTACAGTAGCAAGTTCCACATGGTGTCAATTGAAGTTCCACTCAAGTAATGGAGAGAAATATCTGAACCAGCAGCAGGGAGGAGATGACGTTGGAGCTTTCGGCTGGTTAACAAGGAAACACTTGGAAACATATGACCTGCATATTAGGATGCAGATGGTTCTATAAGACAGAGCATACATTTATAAAGGAGATGTGTAAGGTCACAGGAACCATCTGTTTAAATATTTAAATGTCCATACACTAAATATATGATTAGTTTTGCCCTGGACTTGTAATCCTATCAATCTACCAATTTTATAATAATGCTAAAACAAAAGAAAAATGCAAGTGTGGGAAGAAATCCATGGCAGCAAATTTACAGCATATGGGCTTTGCATATTCAGTTTATAAGCAACATTAAATGTCCAGAGGCATTGACATCTTTGAAATAGATCTTACCAGGATAAATAGCAAATGTGGCACATTATTTTTGGCAGATGGGTGAATCTACACAAACATGCTTTCATATCATCACTGCAGACAACACAGAACAAACTGGAGATTTGCACATTTTATTATACATCCAGTCTCATAATTAGAGTGGGGTTGTTTTTTTGACTAGGTACGGACAATATTCTTATGGTGAAAGTTCTATACTGTGTATATAAAACAGTCCTCAAAACCAATTGTTAGCTTTGGTCCTAGACTTTCAAATTCTGGAAAAGAAATCTTTCTTTAAAGTTGTGCAATGTATTCATGGGATCTCCAATAATAAAAATTTTCAGTATTCTCAAGGCCGTCAACTATATTACTCTTTAAAGGATAAGGTCCTAACTTCCCATTAATTTAAATGCACAAATAGACCCCTCCCAGTTAATTGGGCTATGTTCTTTTTTGCCACTTAAAAAAAGTAACCTTAGGTAGGTAGATTTTGGCACAACACTGCCTGAATTTTCATGACCAAAGCAAAGTTATAGGGAATTGAATCTAAAATCAGAGCAACTGAAATTAAAAGGGTTTTTTTTTCTGTATGACTTTAAATGAAGAGAGGAAAGGAAATCAAGGTTTAAAAAAATTGAATAAAAGATGGAAAACAAGGCCTTTAAAGAAACTTTTGTGTGTCAGTGGTTTGCCATCTTTTCTTCACTACGGACCCCCTTTAAATATCTTCTGTAGCCACAGATCCCCCCCAGACTTAATTCAATATTAACTCAACATTTCTTCAAGCCTTCACCCCCTGTGATGACATCGCGGGTCCCCAGGGGTCCACGGACCACAGATTGAGAATCACGGTTATGTGTCATTCAGTATAGAATGTCAAGGTGTTATGAGTTCAAGTCTGGTTACATGTCTAGGTTACAAGCAATCAAAGAAGATATCTAAAAGACTCTACCATCAAATGTACCACATTTATTTTTTTAAAAGCCATATCCTCTATGACTTTTCCATCCATCAATCCTTCCAGCTGTGATTTCTACCTCTCAGAAACTCCAGTACAGCTGTTCTTTCTTTGCAGATTGAACAACTTGGCCTCCCCTCCTTCCCCATTTTCAATGGCAACAACCGCTGAGCCCTTCAGAATCTGACCTGCTGAGGAAAACCTGTTTTTAATTACATGTTAATTGCTTTAATGCAGCTTGCATTATGCGGAAACCTCAAATTATTTTAATCTGGATTTAAAAAAAAGAAACATCTGAGGCCTTGAGCCATCACTGGAAACAGTTAGAAGATGAAAGATTCAAAGAGCTTTTTGTGGGCCAAAGTCTGGGGCAAGTCCAGTGAATTGTAGATTCCATTCTCCCCTTGGATATCAGACCTTCATGTTCAGAGACGAGACGGGGGGAGGGAGGGAGGGAGGGAGAGAGAGAGAGAGAGAGATTGGACAGTGGGTGGGAGTGTCTTATTAGCCTCACTAAGATAATGTGCTGCATATCCCTTCCTCAAATTGCTAACTGTAATTAAAAAGACCTACAGTCTTTTGTATTGATAGAACTCTAGTATAAATAAACAAGATACTATACTTCTAGTATTAATAGTACTATTACTACTGAATAAATGCTATTTATTTCCATTCAACACAGTAGAACTCATCTGTTAAAATACTGATATAAATCTAATATTACATTTTGGGTGGCATTTATTACACATGTACATGGGGCTGTTGACATTAGATAGAAAATAGTGGAGAAAAAAATTACAAAGTAGTGTGTCCACCAGGGACATAGTCCAAAAAGTAGTGTATGAGATTCACACTCACACACACACACACACACACACACACACACGGGGGTCTTCCCATCCGCCCTGAAAGAGGCAGTGGTGAGGCCCCTCCTCAAGAAGCCTTCCCTGGACCCGGCTGTATTAGCTAATTATCGTCCTGTCTCCAACCTCCGCTTCGCAGCGAAGATTGTTGAGAATGTGGTGGCGCGACAACTTCCTCGATTCCTGGATGAAGCTGTCTATCTAGATCCGTGCCAGTCGGGCCTCAGGATGGGTTACAGCATGGAAATGGCATCGATCGCATTGGTTGATAATCTCTGGAGGGCCCGGGACAGGGGTTGCTCCTCTGTCCTGGTCCTCCTAGATCTCTCAATGGCTTTTGATACCATCGATCATCGTATTATGCTGCGTCAGCTAGAGGGGGTGGGAGTGGGGGGCACCGTGCTACGGTGGTTCTCCTCCTTCCTCTCTGACTGTATGCAGTTTGTGTTGACGGGGGGCAGAGGTCGACCTCGAGGTTCCTCACTTGTGGGGTGCCGCAAGGGTCGGTCCTCTCGCCTCTTCTGTTTAACATTTATGTGAAGCCGCTGGGCGAGATCATCCGTGGCTTTGGGGTGAAGTGTCAACTGTATGCCAATGACACACAGTTGTACATTTCTTCCCCAGGCCACCCCAATGATGCCCTTGATGTGATGTCCGCTGCCTGGAGGCCGTGCAGATCTGGATGGGGAGGAACAGGCTCAGACTCAACCCCTCCAAGACTGTGTGGCTATGGCTCCCAATGGCCCGATATAGCCAGCTGACACCATCACTGGCTATTGGGGATGAGATATTACCCCCCTCAGAGAGGGCTCGCAACTTGGGCGTCCTCCTGGACTCACGGCTGTCCTTGGAGGATCATATGACGGCCGTGGCCAGGGGGGCCTTTTATCAGGTTCGCCTGATCTCCCAGTTGCGTCCCTTTCTGGATCGGGACGCCCTGTGCACAGTCACTCACTCCCTCGTCACTTCCTGGCTGGACTATTGTAATGCTCTCTACATGGGGCTCCCCTTGAGGAGCACCCGGAGGCTCCAGCTGGTCCAGAATGCAGCTGTGCGAGTAATAATGGGGGCGACTCGTTGCTCCCATGTAACACCCATCTTGCGTGAGCTGCACTGGCTCCCGGTGGTCTTCCGGGTGTGCTTCAAGGTGTTGGTTACCACCTTTAAAGCGCTCCATGGCTTAGGACCTGGTTATCTACAGGACCACATTCTGCCACCGATTGCCTCCCACCGACCAATATGCTCCCACAGAGAGGGCCTCCTCAGGGTGCCGTCAGCCAAACAGTGTAGGCTGGCGACCCCCAGGGGGAGAGCCTTCTCTGTGGAGGCCCCGGCCCTATGGAATGAACTGCCCCCGGACATACGAAGGATCCCCGACCTCCGTGCCTTCCGGCGCGCTCTGAAGACCCTATTATTCCAGCAAGCTGGACTGACAGGATAAAGGTTTTTAAATTGGGTTTTGATAGGGGTTTTAAAATGATCTTAGTTGGATGTTTTAAATTTGGCCAAATGATTTAATTATTTTAATAAGCTTTTAATTTTTGTTGTACATTGTTTTTATTATGGCTGTTCACCGCCCTGAGTCCTTCGGGAGAAGGGCGGCATACAAATATAATAAACTAACTAACACACACACACACACACACACACACACACACACAAACCCCAAACAGAGCTTCCATCATAGCATCCATTTACCTTACCTTGCATATACTTTCTGACAGTTTTCTTCACAAGGAATGTAACCTTCAAAAGAAAAGGGTTAGCCACTTTTGCGGTAAAACAGGGGTCTCCAACCCCAACCCCTGGGCCGCAGCCCACTGCTGGATCATGGCCTATTCATAACCGGGCCATGAGAGTGGCAGGGCAGCGCACATGTGCACATGCGCAACTCAATTTACACAAATTGAGTCGCATGGATGCGCGCATGCAACCAGGCCTGCTTCTCATGCAGACGGGTTCCTCACCCCACCCTCTTCACCAGGCCACCAGGCCACAAAGGCTGGGGACCGCGTGCTGTAAAATAAGTGTAATTAAAAAACATTTTTTTCTTTTTGTGTAGCTTTTAATACTTAATACTCTCACTGACCCACAAAAAAACCCTCTCAAAATACTGCAATGAAATACTCTCCTTAATTTCTCATGCCAGTCTAGTCAGTTATGATAAAGTTTCAGGGTTCTTATCAGTTGGCATCACATTCAAAGTGGATATATGTGGGATAGTTTCACAAAGCAAAGAAGCTATTCTTCTGAATTTACCCCAGATCAAAGTTGCAAACATTTTTCAGATCCTCTTTAAATGTATCAGAAATAGAAACTGAAATGGGGAAAAGAATCTTTGTTTAATAAAAGGTTCATTCATCAAAAGGTTCCAGTGAACATCACTTTCATTCACTATACAAATAAGATCTAATAAACTAATAAATTTGGGAGTGTCTCATTGTTTTCATAATTTTATGAGCATTATTTTTCACATCCTAAAATTGTCCAAGTATAGAAAAACACAGAACTTCAATAACTGTTACCAGCATGATTTGCTTTTATTACCTTTCTGTTCAAGACCCTTGTTTCCCCTTGTAGCATGTCAAATTGCCCCCAAAACCATATTATACAGCAGAGAAATGTTGTTCACACTTCACTGGCTATTGATTTACTTTATTTATTGGCACAAAATCAGCCTGAGATAAACATTTTGTCCCCCATTTCCACTATTGTAAGCTATACAGTTCACTGTGAGATAGGTAAGCCCAAATGTGTTGGGATCACAATTTGACATGGCTTTCTAATCAATGTGTGAAAAATTACCTAATGAATAATGGGTTGCACATTTCCACAAACAAATTAACCAGGGTGAGACTGAAACTAATGATTATATTTATCTAATGTAATTTCACATCTGTTACTACTGGTAGTAATTTTTTTCCACCCCTAGTGTTATCAGAATTAGGATTAAATTTTTATGATGTGGCTTCAAGATGAAGCTTTAACTAAGACATGCATCATGTTTGCTTCACATTTAATTTATTTTTAGCATAATTTTAACTGGAAAGTTGAGCTTATAATTTTATAATGTAAAAGGCCTTTTTTTGCAGGATTTATACTATATACATCTCTTTATTTCTATAATACTATCGGATGAATTATTAGAATAATTTTTGTATCAATTAAAAGGATCCTTCCCTAAATTTAGCTAACCAATTAAATAATGCTTTAATCTTAGCTTAATTTACTTGTCTTATGGGTAATAGAACAGTCACTGAATAATTCACCAGACATTTGTTTTGCAAATTCAAATTCATATCTGACATGGTTTGCAGCAATTAACTGTACAAAGCTAGTAGTCTAAAACCTGCCAATTTTCATAAAGTAAAAAACAAAAAATGATATGTTGGTTCAAAACTACTCTTTACAACTGGCCAATTCCAGCTGGAATTAGGGATTATCTTTAGGAAGAGTATGTTGAAGCTGCTGAGAAGAATACAAAAGTATGTTTGGAAAGCTGATGATCAAATTAAAATGGAAGGGACAAATGAGAAGCATAATTCTAAGGATGACTACTTAGAGAGGGCTGTAAAGCATTATTAAATGGCATACAGTTAATCCTCAATTTACGACCACAATTGAGCCTAAAAATTCTATTGTTAAGTGAAACATTTGTTAAGTGAGTTTTGCCCCATTTTGCAACCTTTCTTGCCACAGTTGTTAAGTGAATCACTACAGTTGTTAAGTTAGTAACCCGGTTGTTAAATGAATCTGGCTTCCCCATTGACTTTGCTTGTCAGAAGGTCACAAAAGGGGATCACACGACCTTGGGACACAACAACGGTCATAAGTATGAACCAGTTGCCAAGCATCTGAATTTTGATCACGTGATCATGGGGATGCTACAAGGGGTATATGCAGCTGGTTCAGACCGGTTTGCCCAAACCAGTAGTGGAAATTGCCAATGGATTTTAAAGATAAATATTGGGGAAAAACAGAACTCTTCTTATTGGGACTTTAAGGGTAATGTATTAGAAAAGACTCATGGGAGATTGATTTTGTATTTAGTAATTGTACCAAGATTATTGTATGTTCAGTGATGGAAGAACAACAAAAATTTTTTGGAAAACTGGAAACTTTACAGTCTTTTTGCTGAAAAAAGAAAAAATTATAAGATAATTTATGGGTTTGAGGATTAAAAACAATGACTGTGGGGATTTGAAGGGAATTATATAATATCTAGGAGGGAGTGAAGAATAAGATTATAATTAACGGCTTGAAGAAGTCAGAAGTCATATTTCATAACTTGAGTTTCTCTTCTTGTTTCTTTATTTTTCTTTTTCTCATACTCTCTTTTCCTTTTCTTTTTC
Organism: Arizona elegans; assembly: GCA_022577455.1. NCBI lineage: Eukaryota > Metazoa > Chordata > Lepidosauria > Squamata > Colubridae > Arizona > Arizona elegans. The sequence goes on from JAKOOJ010000008.1 coordinate 64,648,500, forward strand.
TTTAGATTTGCCTTTTACTTCAGGTAAAATTCTTAATTAATAAAGAAAAAGATAAAGAAGCAGTTGTTCGCTTGTCCTGATTCTTAGTTTCTCATTTTTCCTTAGTCTCATACTATATCTCTCTTCCATTTTGGTTGGTTTTATGTTGATTGTCCTACCATCATGCTATAATGGTGGTATGATAACAAATAAATAACTCCAAAAGTGATGTCACCATCTAAGCCAACATTATTAAACAATTTCACAACTCATCTTGGTCACAGCAGCAGCTTTCATAAGGATTTATTATCCAAACAGAGGAGACAAGGGGAGGGGTATGTGGGTGTAAAGGCACATGAGAATTATTGTACTGCAGATTTAATTATTGTATTTTCATTGAAATTTAAAGTAGAGTGAGAGAAAAAACTAGAACATTTTGTATTATTAACTCTTTTTCTTTTTAATGATTGCTCAGAATATGCAGTTTCCGGTGGGTAAGAGAATATTTGAACTCTGTAGTTTATAATTAAAACCACCCTAAACAAGCTACATGTCTCGGTCATTCTCAAATGTGTAGACCAGTGTTGGCGAACCTTTTCAGCACCGAATGCCAAAACAAGAGCAGGTCCACATGCCAGAAACTGGAAGAGCAGGTTTCTGGCATGGATCCATACATTAAACCAGCTGTCCGGCACGCATGCTCCACATGGTCTTTTTGGGGTCCTCGCACCTCCCTGCCAGCTCCCCTGGTCCCCATCGGGGTGGCAGGACATGCCCACCCACTTTTGCAGCCCCGGACAGGGAGAGAAAGTTGGGCGGGAAATGCCACCTCCCTCCACTGGAAAGCCAGAACCCCTTCCCGGCCTTGAAGGTAAGGGACATCAGTGTTCCCGGGGCTTGGGTTGGCGGGCCAGCAGGTGGGAGAGCTTCACCCCAACTCTGGCCAGGATAAAGCCCCCCCCCAGCCCACCACTGAGAACAAGCCAGTGCTGCCCACCCCTTCCTGGCCGCTTCCTGGCCTGTGTGCCTCTTACCCCTTGGCAGCACCTTCCTGTTCCCTGGCCGGCATGCCTCTTACCCCTCGGTGGCATCTCCATGCATGAAGAGCTGCGTTCTCCTCCTGCCCTCCTGGGGCAGCTCACCTCCCCAAAGGCGGCTCCTCCTCCTTTTCTTCCTGGCTACTTCAGCACCCCGGCCAGAAGAGACAGCACGAGAATCACTACCCCCCCCACCCCTCACGGTGGCAGGAGCAGAGGGCAGGGCGGGCAACCACCCAGCCAGCAAATGCTGCCTGGCTGCCCCGTGTACCCAAGGTGGACAGGTGTTCCGGACCACAGACTTGCATTGGTGCTGCAGGTTGGAGGGCTGGGGTCACACAAGAAGCCTGTTCAGGCAGGGAGGGAGGGAAGCCCCAGCCCACCTGTCCTGGCTGGCAGCTCTGCTCCCCTTACTCTTACGAGTTCCAGCACGCTGGCCACCTGATCTCACTCATGAGGGAGCACCAGAAAGTGGAAGAGCAGCTGGCCAGTGCACGTACACACGCCAGGAAGATGATCTTCCGGTTTCTGGTGCATGCATGTGACTGGCCAGCTGGTGTTCACACATGCATGCATGCCAGAAATCAGAAGACCAGGTGGCCGGTGCACATGTGCATGCCGGAAACCAGAAGATCAGCTTCCTGGCGTGCGCATGCACACTGGGCAGCTGCTGTTTCAATTTCTGATGCTCCTGCATGTGTGAACACCAGCTGGCCGGCATGCCAGAACCTGGAAGAGCAACAGGCAACGGCTTGCGTGCCTGGAGAGATGGCTCTGGGTGCCACTTCCAGCACACGTGCCATAGATTTCCCATCACCAGTGGTGGGTTGCTCCCAGTTCTGTCCAGTTCTTTAGAACTGGTAGTAAAAGCAGCAGGAGGCTCCGCCCACCTGCCCGGACATCATAATGGACAATCTGCGCATGTGCAGAATGTGTGCGCACTCCCATTGCAAACCAGTAGTAAAGGTAAGTAGAACCCACCCCTGTCCATCACAGGTATAGACAATGAGAAATGATGACGTTTATAGAACTCCCCAAATATTTAGGACTTCAAATAATTGCAAGCCTTGCAAAAGGCAGTCAATAATGTTTCAAAACACTCTACTGTTGCTCTAGTTTCCTTCAAAATATCATTATTACTAAAAAAAAAATTCTAGCTTTAGAGATGGCCATTTCAGCATCTAAAACTGAGTTGGTGATTTCAGTCAGTTTTTGGCTCCTGGCAACTGCCTGGATAAGTCCTTGAAGTTCTCTTGGCAAGATTGAAGAAGTGATTTGCCATTGTCTGCTTTATTAAGGCTGAGTGGGAAGGTCACCTAAATTGGCTTTCATGCCTAAGGCAGGACTAAAACTTTGTCTTCTGGTTTCTAACTTGATGTCACAACTACTACAACAATCTGGCTTTGTTTAGGCATTATAGTTTAATTGATTATGGCTTGCAAAACTGTAGGGAATTCTAACTGTAAAAATGTTTAAAGATGCCACAAATTCTCAAATATATTTAGAAATTTAATACAAAAATGCAAAATATGTAACTATTAAAATAATTCTCAGTGTCATTATTTTGAATGTAAATATGCTAGGTTACAAAACAAGACAAAATAAGGGAAATTTGAGGCAGAACTTTTGGGACAGTGCCAAAAAGCAAATATAAAGTATAATTTAGTGAGATCACCTTTTATGGAGGGACTTGATGAGAGGCAAAAGACAACAGAAGGGAATGATCAACTGGAGCAGAATGAACAAAGAGACAGTGAAAATGAAGGTGGGTAGATTTATTTATTTATTTAATTAATTAATTAAATTTCTATACCGCCCTTCTCCAAATAGGACTCAGGGCGGTGCACAGCCAGAGTAAAAACAGAGCATACAAAATTTAAAAAACAATATTAAAATAATTTGAATATTTTGGCCATAAATTAAAACAACCCAATTTAAAACAATTTAAAATTTAAGTCAAGCCAGCCCAGCTAGTTGAAATAAATAAGTTTTCAGGGCCCGACGAAAAATCCGGAGGTCTGTTATTGTACGTAACTCTGGGGGAAGGTTGTTCCAGAGGGTGGGCGCCGTCACAGAGAAGGCTCTCCCCCTGGGGGTCGCCAGCCGACATTGTCTGGCGGACGGCACCCTGAGAAGGCCCACTCTGTGCGAGCGTACTGGCCGGTGGGAGGCTATTGGTGGCAGAAGGCGGTCTCGTAAGTACCCCGGCCCTAAGCCATGGAGCGCTTTAAAGGTGGTCACCAACACCTTGAAGCGCACCCGGAAGACCACCGGGAGCCAGTGCAGCTCGCGCAGGAGAGGTGTCACATGGGAGCGCCTCGTCGCCCCCATAATCCCCCGCGCGGCCGCGTTCTGGACCAGCTGGAGCCTCCGGGTGCACCCCAGGGGGAGCCCCATGTAGAGAGCGTTGCAGTAGTCCAGGCGGGAAGTGACTAGTGCCTGAGTGACTGTGCGTAGAGAGTCCCGATCTAGAAAGGGACGCAACTGGCGTATCAGGCGAACCTGATAAAAAGCCCCCCTGGCCACGGCTGTCAAATGGTCTTCTAAAGACAGCCGTGCGTCCAGGAGGGCGCCCAAGTTACGAGCCCTCTCCGTGGGGGCGAGTGATTCGCTCCCAATAGCCAGCGATGGCGTCAGCTGGCTATATCGGGACGCTGGATGATGAGTAGCCTTAGCTTAGATGGTGTTTTGAGGTCTCTGGTAGGATCAAACTGTTATTCAGTTGTGAGAAAATACGTAGGATTGAAATCTAGTACCGTAATATTCTCAATATATATCAACTGCTTAGCGCATGAATTTTAGCCACTAAATATATGATATTTCTTTAACATGTGAAGCAAAATGAAATATTTTTACAAGCACAACTCACCTGAAACTCACCCTATTTAAATTAATAGAACCATTCATTTATCATAATGTCTGTGTATATTATGCCTTTTATCTTCTGTTCTTAAAATAATTAAAAGGAATATTTTTTAAAAAAAATGTCTGATACACAAGGATGTTATCTATGTTGGTACCAAATAAAATACAGCAATCCTGCAATGTAATATATTCAAAATATAATATAATATGCCAGATAGATGTCTAATTACCCATGTCTTCTGAATATGGCTGTATCTTGTAGAAGGATATAAGAAAGAAAGGCTGCAGTTTTTTAGAGAAGATATGTATGCTGCTTTATTAGGAGAATCTGTATTACTAAATTACTAATAAACATTGCTTCTACCTCAGTTTAGTCTGAACTTGGTGAACCTAACAATAGTGAGAAATGAAGGAAATAACTACTCTGAAACATCCCCCGATTGAATCGGACTAATCAAAGAACTCTGTAGGAAGTCGATGCCTGGATTAATGATCCAAGCATCTCTCCATGCTGTAGTTCTATTTTTTCACATAAATGTTCTCAGCTGAGATTATCTTTGTCATGAAAAGGAGCAGGAAAGGGTTATACAGTTTCATCTGACAGGTTAACTACCATCCTTCCATTGCTGCAAGAAACATTTTAATGATTTGAGGTTTTTATTCTGAACATGAAGATTTAAGGTGCACAACACCAATTAATACTTTTTTGCATTCTTTCATTTTGGGTGTGGGGGGTGTATATTAGTGGCCAGATTTATTGCCAGATTTATTGCTCTGATACTAAAGTAGCAAAATCTATTCCATAGTGTCTCTTTTCCAAAGTTTCTGCAACCTGAAGTCATTATCCACTAAAGCCTCGTATAGAACTATCAAGGAGGAAGCAATGACAAGAAATATTCCAGTATAATCCTTCACTGCTTTGCCACCTTAGTTAGATCCTTTGGATTATCGTTTGTCAAACAGAAAGCAGGAGAAGGTAAATGGGTCAATGATTTTTAATGCAACTCTCCCAGATCTACAGAAAAGAGAAAATATTTTTCATTCTCATGAGAAAGAAGTGTAGGAGAAGAAAGTAAGTAAGAAAGAAAGCGATGTAGCACTAAACATAAATAACAGTGTTTGCTTAGTTATGTAACCATCTGTAGGTATTCGGGGTGAAGCAATATTTAAAAGAGCGCAAATGTATTTGGAGGCATGCTGGCATGAAAATAAATCGATATCTACTCACTAATACCTGAATTGGATTAACATTGTCAGTGCAAGCTAAGGCAAGCAAATGGGTTGAGTAAATGTAACCCCAGTCAAACAGTAAAACACACTTATGCTGGAAGATGAGGGAAGGGTCTAAATATAAATTTATTTTGTGTGGGGGATGAATATATGTATTTGCTTTGTATTGTGAAGTTACTTCTTAAAGCACTCTTAATAGGCAATGCACTGCAGTCTTTTATTACAGCCCAACAAGGGAGTGTGACATGTAGGCCAGTGCAGTGCTGATACAGAAGCATTTCTATCTGCATTTATTTTCGTATCTGCACATCAGCAATCATTAAATTGACTGGATATATGATCTGAATCATGCAAGAACATCCCATGTGTGACCATTCATCATTGCATATGTTTAGTTGTATGGGAGGAGAGCTATATTAAAAACTTTGCCTTCTTTGTTCTCATAAGAATCCAGAGAGGTCACTTTTGCTTAACTCTTTGGAAAACAAGCTAAGGAAGGCTCTTCACATCAAAACCCAGTGCACAATATAGGAGTAGACAATCTGAAGCTGTAGGACTCTATAAATACACTAGCTTCTCTGATGTCTACTACTGGAACAGTACTGTAGTACTATGGATATTAATTAAAACTGTAGTCCTAAAAAGGCTACCAAAATTCAGGTCAAAAATTAAAATCTTGTCCTTTTCCAAATATGTGACAAAACCTCATTCACCATATATTATTGTCAGCCCCTGAAGCCATCTTCCAAGCAATCGAAGGTTGACCGCTCTTGACTTAATATAGGAGGGATTGTCTATTTATTTATTATATTGATTTGATTGGTGTAAGAATGCTCTGATGATTAATAGTTTTAAAGGGATAACTGATTTACAGTCAAATACTCTCCAAATGTGCTTTGTATCAGTAATTTTAGGACCTCTTTGGTACTGCAAAATGTGAAACAGGTCTACAGATATTTTCATCTGACAATGTTAAATATTAGTTCTTTGCTGCATCCATGTATATTATACCATCCTCAAATTATGGAAAGATATGATCAATTGTGTCTTGCTACTGCATGTAAATGCACAGAAACCTATGGATGAAATTAGCCTATGATAATATACAGTAAGCCTATATGCTTTTTGCTAATTCCAGCATGAAGATGCCTACATTTATGTATTTGAAATATTTTCATCCTTCAGAACTCAGAAGAGTACAGCCTAACATATCAAAAGTAAAGGCATCACAAAAATGTGCAAAATTAAGGGAAAATGAATTATCACATGGGTGGGGGGGCGGTCCTCTAAAGGACCCCACCATTTAATCCTCAACTATAAATATTCTGACTTTCTGAATGTGGTAGCTTTGAACAAAATAGCGTTTCAGAATCATGTGACTCTCGGCTCCTATTTAGTAGTACAGAGTACTTATTAATTGTGCAGGCTTATTAATAACACAAAAGTCATGTTAAAATTAAGCATGAAAGTTTCTGGCTATTAACTAAAGGGCCTGAGCAAGCCATGATCTACCTCAATCATAAATTAATGAGCCCGATATGTAAAATGTTGTTGTGGATGTGGATGTGTATGAAGTAGAATTTGTAAGGCACTTTGCACAATAAAAGTCACCAATACATTGCACTCCATTTTCCCCCGCATTCCTGATTTAAGTGCATCATTTTTCCTATGATAGACAGAAGCAAGCATTTCCCCTATAGGACCCCAGATCATCTGGTTCCACTAATTTCCAAGCCTTTATCTAAGGCAAACATCTATTGCCATGGAAACAAATGCCTGCATGAAATCAAGAAACTTCATTCAGAATCAGCACAACATTTTTCATTAAACTCTTGATAATATGATGGATATTTGGGAAGGATGATAATTAAGTGAAAATGTTTTTACAACGCTTCAGAATTTTCCATTAGTGAAAGGAGTTCTACTTTTGGCTCAGAATTTTCACCTCACTCCAATTTAAGTGCTCATCTCACCCTACCATCTTAAAGCATGTGGTTGGGAGTTTTTAAAAGCTTTTGAAAACTCTGTTTTGTTGCATCGCTACATCATAAACCTGTTGCACTTAAAGTTATATCATATTAAAATTAACATACTTGTAAACAACCTTTGCTACTTTTTGGAAAGTAGAAACTGGCAGATATGAACAGATCTCCTAAAAGTGAAATGATCCTGTTATCCACAATTTCAAATGGATAAACAAAACCATACTGTTCCCATATTGACATGATCATATTGTGTTAACATTACAACTATATCATCAGGACATAGTTGCTATTGGTTCAGTTCTTTGGAATGTGTAGGAATTGATATATAGTCAGTTTTATTCAGACAAGTGTAACAATTATTTCAATCCTATTTTATCTGAATGTACAGACATGTGTCATGATATTTAAATGCATTTTTAAATTAACATGAGGAACACTGCAGTCCATGTTCATGTATCCAGAACAGACATTAGTGAGATTAAATACTTAGGTATATTAAAGCACCAGACTTTGAAAGAGCCCTTTCCCCATCCAATATCCTTCAAATGTTTTTGGACTACTGTACAACAGCCGAAATACTCAGCCATGAAGGCTATCAATCAGGCAAGTTAGGAGTTCTGAAATTCTAATCTCAACATTTCTGTGAGGGACCAGATTGAGGAAGACTGCTTTATACCAGCTGGTCAATTTTAATATACTTTTCCATCTTAAATACTATATAGTGATTTCATTTATTTATTTAAGTACTTTTGAGGTATATAGTTTATCATGGCTATGAAACCCAAGAGGCAGTTTGGCTGCATCTGATAGTTGTCACCCATTTAGCACCAGCCAGGGAGCCCAGGAATGCTATGGACATTGGTGATTATTGTGCATATTATAGTGTATGTTTACTGTTCTTCTGTCATGTTACTATCATTAATAAATAAATAAGTGCCTTCCAGTCAATCTTGACTCCTGGAGATTGTCTCGACAAGTCCCTGCAGTTTTTGTGGCAAGGTTTTTCATAGGTGATTTTTCATTGCCTCCTTCCTAGAGCTGAGTGATTGGTCCAAGGGCCACCCAGCTGACTTTGTACCTAAAACAAGACTAGAACTCAGGGTATCCTGGTTTCTAGCCTGGTGCCTGAACCATTACACTGAACTGGCTCTACTAAAATACCAATATCTCTACTGATTTCAGTGGAATTCTCTTAGGAGTATTGCTAATTCTTCCTATAGTTTAACAATGCTTGTAACCTAGCTAGCTTGGCAGTTGGGTTATTCTGACTTTGCAAAAAAGGCACTCAAAATGCTATATCAATATTATTTAATAACATTAGATATATCATTACCTCCATATTGCAAATTGGGATGTGAGGACCGAAGAGTTATTTTGTATGCTACATTTTTGGGTGCTCGTCATTAATATTGTAATTATGCACATAAGAATTTTCTACATGAAAATAATACATTCATTTAAAAGATACATTATGTAAGAATCCTAGTCAAAGAACCATGTCTGGAGACAGCTCTTTGTTGAATAATACAAGATTTTCTTGTGCCTCATTAGGAAACTCACAAAGTGAAAGAACAGTTACTTGCCTTAGACCTTAGCAGGTACTTTCAGTTAGAAGTTAGAATTTGCTTGGGATCTCCTAGTTTAATTTTAGACATTGCTGCAGTTTCCTAACTATGGACATTTCCACACAGAGTCATCATTGTCACTCCTCAAATCCTATAGGGAACCCCCAATTGAAATCGGGTGGCACTCAGCTTCCCACTGTGTTTGTTTTTGTGGTAGAAGGCTGGAAAAAAAAGCAATAAAATAACAAACAAACAGGTCATTAGGCAAAACTGATCTGAAGCATAACGTGAGAATACTAAAATGTTATAGCAGGTTAACAGTTGCAAGGGAAGAAAAATACAGAAGTGTTCCAATTTGACTTGCTTCACAACTGAACTGGAAAAAACCCGGCTCAGCTGCCTATCAGGATAAGTGGTGTGAGATCAAGGGGTGATGTTGCTTTTGAAGCAATGCTAAAGCGTTGAATAGACGAACCCTAAGTCTGCCCTCATAGCCATTTTAATTGTCATAAACTAGATTTTCCATGTGCCAAATGGAGTTAATAGAACTGCTCAAAATTAGGACCTTTTTAATCCAAGAACACCACACAAACAAGATCCGAAGAAGAGGGAGATTCTTTTATTTTAAAAAAATACATTAAAAGTAGGTAAAAGACACAAAAATGGAATAAAAGCACACGATAAGGATACCATGATCTAAATTAAGAGACAAAAGGCAGGCTAGAAAGATGCCTCTTTATAGGGAAATACCAAACGGGGCCCTGGTTAAATAAGAACTCTTTATTATGTTTCAAAACCACTATTGTGTTCAAGGTTAATATTTAAATATACGCTATTATTTAGAATCCATCAGAGATTCCTAGCTGAAGTATAGAAAAATACAGAGATTAGAGTATACCAGTAAATGAATCCTGGCCCAAGAGAACACAAAAGTGATTTTAAAATTAAAAAACAAAACAGAACCATTATTCTAAATGTATACTCAAGACCAAATTTCCTCTGATGCTTCATGTTTAATTAAAATAATTAAAACATTAAACTCATTGTTTGGATAAAGATGCTGTTCTCAGTTTAACAAACAGCATATTAAAATTTCAAGAGTACTGTAGCCATTTTCCAAAGCAATAGTGGGTCATCAGGAGTACCATAAGGGTAATATTTTTGCTTGAAGCATAGGGAGTCTTTAGAACTTATTTTTTGAATGATTGCTTATGTTGAAACATTTTCAACCTTTGTGTTGGCTGTTTAAATGCTGTATCATAAAGCTCACATTAATTAGACGTCTTTTTCAGAGGCATTATTTAATCATAAACAGTTGTCATTTTGAAATTAAAAATTCCTTAAAATATTGAGGGGGGGAGCAAAATTATTACTCTATGTGTGTGTGTGTGTATCCTGGGTGATGCTCGCTGGGAGCCAGCAATGCCCTCCTGTGAAAGGCTCCCGGACATGGCATCCTCCAGTGTGTAATTAAGAAATGTGTAATTGATGTGCAGACATAAACGAAGTGAGCGCATCCCATTAATAGGACAGAGTCCTTTTCTGCCTGGTGCCTGGCAACCTCACTTGGCCTTTCTGAGACCAACTTTGCAAAAGCGCAAGGAAGGGAAGTGAGCATCTTCTGCCGTGGCAGCAAGTCTCAGCAACCAGAACAGGCACTAATTCCAGAGCCAGGAAAAAGATGAATGGCAAATGTACCTTCTGTTTTCACCGAGTACATTCAATTTCATTTCACCCTCCCTCCAATCTTTACCCAATTTAAGATTTTAAAAAATGGGGCATTATTTAAGCCTACCATCTTAATATTTGCCCTTTTTATTACCAATATAGTCACAAAAGGCGGCTTCTGTTTTTCTCTCTGTCGTTCACAGAGTTCGTAATCCACATGAAATATACACAAGCAATATTATTTTTAAGAAAACTGAAGAGGGTTTTTTCTTATTGAATGCCTTGTGTCCTCTATGGTAGCTTGGTCTGATCAAATGTTTTGCTCAGAACTTATCAAGAAAAATATTATTTGTTGCAAATGGTTCACCACCAGAACAAAGGAACTTGGGTATTTGCCATTTTTATTGTAACCCTTATATGTGCATCAAGCAAGCAAGTGCTTGTTTTAGATTCAGATACTTCTTGCTGTTGCTATTTCCATTAGAACCTTGCTTCTTATACTAAGTCATTTGACACAAAGAGATCAAGCGGTTTATTGAAATTGTAATTAAGGAATGCTGTAGCTTCACTGCAAAATCAGCCAACTATTCCCAAAACGTGACAATTCTCCCATTCCAAACTGGGGTGGGGGTGGGGATGAATTATTTGCTCACTCGTTTTAAAATACCTCTTATCTCACAACCGTGGTTCCCGCTACGCGCTTAGCAAATGAGTTTATTTATCCATTTACATTAATGTGATGCCAACTCGCTGGGAAAAGTCAAATCATAGGTTTGTAATAGGCTCAAACATTTATTAAGAAACCCAAAATTCCATAATAAATAAGCACAGACAGTATTTTTTTTTAAAACATATCACAAATCGACCAGTATGTAACAAGAATGCTTTATCTACACAAAACATCCTATTTCACCGTGGGTTCATTCTTCGAAACAGCTTCTGTTCTCTGGATTTGGACCAGCACATGCAGAAAACGGGGGAGAAATAGCGGCTTGCTGTATCTGTACAAAGTCTTCGCCAGATTGGAGGTCTCTCGGGTCCACGCTAGCCAGGCGTCGCTCGCCCGCTGCTCCGAGAGGGCGCGGGGCTGCGGCCGAAACAAAGCGAAAAAAATGAGGGGCGCCAAAGCTGAAACGGGGTCGCCCTAGAAATTAAATAGCCCATCAAAAACGGGAAGGACGGGAAAAGAAGGGGCGGAGGTTTCTGTGCCGCCTTTAAAAAAAAAAATTCATTTGAATTCGACTCCCGTCGCTTAAAAAGGGTTATCAAATGGGCTGTTTTCCCTGGACGATTCACGTCATCGCCACTGTTCTCACCGCCGCCACCGCGCCCGCCCGAAGGTCGAGCTCGGCCGCCCGTTCAAAAACCTGCTATCAAAACCCCTGCAAAAAACGTGGGTATTGGTTTTGTATGTATGTATGTATATACACCCACACGCACACACATGCATACGTGTGTATACATGTACATGTGTGTGTATATACATATATACTTCATACACACGCACGCACGCACATATATCTATCGTTTTCCTGTGGATCTGGGTGAGGAGTAGGTCGGGGAGCAACTTCGACAGAACTTAAACGAGGTCCGCTGAGTCCTTAGGATAGGAATTTCTTAAATCTTAATTAAGACACGCGTTGGCTCCGTCTCCGCCTTTGCAGCTCGAACTTGCCCGGGTTGCTCACCGGAGATCGCGCGTGTATGTGTGTGTGCGCGCCCTTACTTGCGTCTTTCTCTCCCTCACAAAACTAGCCCATTGGTTTCAGATCCTGAGTCGGCTCCCTGGTAAGTGAGTGGTTCCCCCTCCTCTTTTAGGTTAAAAAGGTGGGGAAAAAATGGCGGGAACGAGGCGATCCGCTCGGGTCAGAACAGGGAGGCCGGACGGAGGTGAAGAAAAAGGCGGGAAAATGGGAGGCGCGGCTGGGAGAGGTTGCTGGCTGGGAAGGCGGGGGCGCCATTAGGTGAAACTCATGGAGACTGTGTGCTCCAGCGCTTTCCGGCGGAGGGAGGCGATGCTCGTGCCCCGCCACACGTCGCTGCTGTCCGGGGAGCTGCAGAGCTGCGGCGAGCCCGTCACGTTGCTGGGGCCTGGCAGGGAAGCGGGCACCATGCCAGGGAAAGCGGGCTGGTAGAGGTGCGACTGCAGGCCGGCGCCGTTGGAGCCCGCCAGGCTGTTGGACAAGCCCATGGAGTTGGGTGGGGGGCCCGCCGCCAGGCTGCACTGCGACAGGGACTGCGCCATGGCCTGCTGCCTGCCCAGGGCCGGCGGCAGGGGCAGTTGCGACACCCCCGGCATGGCGGCCGCGGCCCAGCGCGTGTCGTTGGCGTGGAAAGAACACAAGCTGTCGCCCATGGCTGCCGCGGCGGCGGCGGCGGCGGAAGGGAACTGGGGCAGGCCGGGCGTGGGCAGCAGCGTGCCGGGGGCGCGGAATACGTTGGTGGTCTTCTTGCGCTTCTTCCACTTGGCCCGTCGGTTCTGGAACCAGACCTGCTCGGATCAGCCGTCGCCGCCGAAGAAGGAAAGGAGAAGAGAGGGCCCATGAAAGAGAAAAGAAGGCCGGGTTAGACCGACGGAGGACTGCGCTGTCATCGGGCGAAGCCGCAAGGGCGTGCCCCCCCCTCCCCGCAAGGCCACCCGGTCCCCGGGAAGACTTGAGCGGCCGAGGAAACCCCGAAGACCCAGAGGAGGGCTACCCTGTGGAAACCTCTGTGCGAAAGCGAGCTTTCTCCTACTTCGTCTGAAGCAGGGAATGGTTACTCAATTAACAAACAAAGGAATATATAGTGAAGGGCGGCTATTATATTTCCATTGGGATTTTGGTAGAAAAAGGAAGAATCTCCTTTTAAATAAGGGGCATCTGCCAGTTCGAAACACAGATGGTCCGAGGGACAGAACAAAACTGAACTTGTATTGTAAATATACAATGCTTAGTTTCTGTTCTGTAATGAAATACAGTATTTGTCTCAAGCATCACCATTGCCTTACTAATAATATACATTGCATTTAATAAACATTTAGGTTATTTTTGTCAAGATAATTTTGCTGTACTGTAGTTGTTACTTTTATCTGCTTAAATATTGAGAACTTTGTTACATTCAGGGGATGCTATGGGTAGTGGGCAAATAGAAAAAAAAAGAAACTAAAATGTAGGGTGGGATTTAAATTGCTTATAGGCTATAACATTCCATTAACAGATCCAATTGTTATTTTCTGCCCCAGCATGTTACTAGCACTGATTTAAAAATAAATACTTTTAAATAAGTATCATTGTATTTATCTCCACATTGCTGAATAATAAAATCCTTGCATTTAAATCTAATGAAGTTTTAGAATTCAGATTAAACTACCTGGTGCAAAGATTATAGTTTATTGATAAGTACTATACTTCATTGCTGAGTATTGTACTTCATTCCACTGAAGCTATTATTTGACCAATTTATCAGAATACACAATAGCCAAACAGTATAATCAAAGCAGATACATTATCACATTAGATTAGACTATAGCTATAATGCAACATGATTGAGGGAGTCATGGTAATTTGGGCTGCATTTTTATATTTTAGAAGAAAGAGGAGAGGAGAGAAGTCTAAATTTATATAGTACTCCTTATTTTGATACGTTTGATATTGACTTCTATTAATCAACAAATATATCCAAATAGTACTTCTACCTTTCCATTATTGCTATATGTTCAAGAATTAGTAGCACATTCCTGATAAATCTTTTGTCTCTCCCTCTCTCTCACACTCACACACACACACACTAATACTGAAATGGTATAATATTAAAGATGTGGAGATTTACATTCCAAACCACAGCAAAAGGAAGGTTGAAAAATACATGGCAGCCTTCATTTTATCTGTTTCTGTGTTGGACTTTATATCCTTAATTCTCAGTCTTAAGGATGGAAGTCATACAAACAACCATTATTGCTAAATCATTAAGTTCAGCCTTGGATTCAGTAACACAGAGTGTCATGTTGCGTACAAATATCCTAAAGCAGCAACTTACTGAGACCCACTGTATGTTGATATTTGGTGCAAGTAAGTACCATTTGAATACTTACTGGTGCTTCTAAATCAGTGGTATGCCTAATACTAGTATGGTAATTGCCACCAGTTCTTTTCATAAACCCCACCAGTTAAAATGTTTTAAGAAGAATCCAGACCAGATAAATGTTTATCCAGTATGATTCAGCCTATTTTTTTCCAAATATATTCATGTATGTGACTTTTTTATACATAACCCGAAGAAGATTACACTGTATGGTTCAATGCATCCTCCTCTGACCCAAGAATTAAAATAATGCCTTTGAAAATAAAGGATGTCTCAGGGCCCAGTGTAACAGCATACAATGAGTTCCCTCCAGATCTAATAAATTATACAAGAGTTCAAATATTGCATTTGGTTTTAAAAGAAAGAGGTACCCTAGACTAATTGTCCAATAGTTCCCCATTTTTCCCAGAAATTCCAAATGAATTTATAATGAGAATGGACATAATTATTTTATAGTGGGTCTCATATTTTCTAATCATCTAAAATAACCATATTTTCCACTGGAAACGAAAAGCCATTGCTTAGGTATAATAGGTGTGCAATTTAAATTTTCTTTAGCTAAATTTCAGTAAAGATAAGCAATTATCTAGGTATTTCAATGGAAACAGTTCAGTATTCATTTTGAAATTGGGGATTAAACTCAAATGCTGCAAGATTACTTACTAAAATGTTACCTCAAGGGAGCTGCTCTGGCATGTGTACAGAATTTTGTTTTAGGCATTCACACTGATGCTTTAGTTAACCAAGCTTTCATTAGTTTCAGCTACTATTGACCTTACCTATGCTTATTTTTTCACTTCCATTTAACCTTTTAATTCAAGAACGCTTTAAAAATCCACTCCTAAAAATAAGTACTTATTTAAAAGCTTTTGGAAATTACACGTGTGATTTCTCTTCAAAACTAACAACCACTATGATTTTAAGCATGACAATAAGTATAATAGGATTGTCACACTTAGCTCTAAATATAATGCTAAACAAACTCCATTTAATTCACATATAGACCTGTGTCCTTCAGTTAGCTTTCTCTATTCGCTTATTTAGGCTTTGTATTCTTTGTTTCAGTTCATATCTCAAATACAATATTTATCTATAAAACTGTCATTTGTTTTAAGTGAAGGGGCCTGCTCATGAATTGCTGTCTGAAAAGAATGTGTTGCTGGCCCTTCAGTCCTCTTCCTCCAGCTAAAGTTTAACCAGGCTAAACTTTTATTGTTTTATTGTTTAGCCAATTGGCTTGGCTTTTCCTATTGTCTGTTCTTGCTTTATGCGAATATGGTTTGTTTTTAATCAGTCTGGGTGCTGTCAACTGGCAAGTGGTGTAAGTATTCTGTTTCGTTTTGCATTCTCAAGCATAGAGCCAGTTTGGTGTAGTGGTTAAGATATTGATCTGGAAACCAGAACACTTGAGTTCTAGTCCAGTTTTAGGTATGAAAGTCAGCTAGGTAACTTTGGGCCAAACACTTTCTCAGCCCAACCTGCCTTACAGGGTTGTTGTCATAAGAAAAATAGGAGGAGGAAAGAGTATTATGTATGTTTGCCATCTTGAGTTATAAAGGTTGGGTAAAAATATATTGTAAAAAAATCCACTTGTTTAAAAGATAATAAAGATACTATTCAGAGAAGGAGAAACTCGTTATTTCCTGATCAGTTTCTATCATTTTTTTTCTCCAAATCTTTTAACTCTGTTAAACACTTTTAACAGATCTTTAATCTTTGTGTTCATGTATTAAGAATGCCATAACTCCTTAGGGAGCACATTTGTTAATTTCAGAGTAATATGGACTACAGATTTGTCCACAATTTCCACCTTGTTTGAAAATGAGATTGCTCTTTGCTTTTTTCAACAATACCATTGTTCAAACAATCTCCAGGACACTTTCTAAGCCTTGACTTTGGGGGTGTATGGGTCCCAAGAAGAGACATATTTTTCCAATCCCTTTTATTTAGACTGGGAAACGTGCTTGGGCCCATTAGCAAGAAAGAACAGCTGTTAAGTGTCTAAATGTTATAAGAATAATAATTGAATAGAAGGGAGGGGAAGATGTGGAGCAGAGGGGAAAGAATTTTGTTCAATTACGTTTTAGGGTTAGTTAAATGGTGGCCACAAAATCATTTTATGTGTCATGGTTTACTGGGGTTGTAAAAGAATTTCCATCAAGTCTGGATCACCTCATTTCAGAGCAACAGTGCATATGCTTTTGAAAATGTGGATGTATCCACTTGGAAACCAGTGCATGACAGATTAAACAGGAGCAAGAACCAGAAGGATACTTGGAAAAAGCACACTTGACAGTTTGGCTCTGGAAATATATTAGCCAGAGGCATTTGGGCAACTTTGCCTTGAGATTGGCATACCAACAATTATCTCTCAGCTTCTGCATCAGCCAATGATATTAATATGGTATTAAGGGTCTAATGGAGTTTGCAATTTGAAACTCTATTTTCATGATAATCTGCAGTTACAGTAATATAGACACACCGTAAATGCATTTAGAGATACATAGCCCTGTTATTCCCCCAGCTATAAACAGGGGAGAAGTGGTCAAGGAAATATTATCTTCCTTCCTTCCTTCCTTCCTTCCTTCCTTCCTTCCTTCCTTCCTTCCTTCCTTCCTTCCTTCCTTCCTCTTTTTATTCCCCTCTCTATCTTCTCCCAAAGCCTTATGAAGATCTCACTGGAATCCATCAGATGATTAATGGGAAGATTTGGTAGGAAATCTGGAGAGCTGCATTAAAGCTCAGATCTGAGGTTCATTTCGATCAGCCAGCCGTGAACTCTAGGCCGAATTCATTACGCTTTAATAGTTGCTGGGAGAGGAAGAAAATGCAATTTCTCATTCCATTAGAAAACTAGAAAATACTCTCAGCTTGTCCCCTATTAAGATGTGGCAGGTGACATGGGCAGTGCAGAGGGACACGGTCAATGGAATCCTTGCACATTATTTTTAGGTTGGTGTAAAATATTGAAAGGCAAGCTTGGGCTGAACAGAAGTTATTTCACTGATTTGCTTTTTATGTAAATAAAATATTGAAAGTTAATTAATCAGCACGAGAGACTAATGATTATGCTTATTATATTGCATTGGATCGCTGTCATTTGCATGATTCTCACATTGCTGCTTAATAAGCCATTCTGGGTTATAAATAATTCTGAAATTGGTTTCTAATAATGGCATGCTATAAAAAGAATGGTTTTATTACTATTACACCCAGTCTGGGAAGATTGGGGGGGGGAGATAGGGGGAATAGTACAGCAGTAACATAAAGGAGAATAAGCTTCCGCCTTGACAAGCAGGAATAGCTTTTTAAAATGTAGACCAGAAAATAGAAAAGATATAATTTATTCTTGCATGTAAGGGTACATCCAAGGCTGCTGCAGTAAAAGCGGGCGTGTGAAGCATTTTGGATATGTGTAGAGTCCCCACGCACTGAAAAGGTGGTATGAGACCATAAACTCAGCCATTACTCTTCCATTTCGTCAAGTAGCAAGAATACAATGAACTGGGAAGTAAATACATTTCCCATAATTTATTTTTTGCACAAGCTTACATAGTGTTAATCATTCTGAAGTGTTAATTAAGAAGGTTATGTTGATTTGATTACTTTTTAAACTGCAGAACATTATTGTAAAGAATATTTAAATTGCCACTCGATTAAACTGTTTCTATTCAGCTGCCTGAAGCCATTAGAAGACTGTAGGATTATGTAGTGGTTATTAAGATATTTTTTCTAGCTTGCAATTCACTGAGAGATAAATCCAATTGATGTAATTGTGCTTTCTTATAAGAAAATCTTGAAGTCTATGGAAATTGGCTTTAGGTAAGATGTAACTAGAGAAAGGCAATTATATATTTTCAATTTTTTTAAAAAAACCTACATTTTAATTGTATTTTTAAACTAATAATTTAGATAGTTGCAAAAAGTCAGGGTAAGAGATTTTAAGGGCATGGATATTACTATATGATTGTAAATCAAAGTCAATGTACATTTTCAGTTCATGAGAATAAAACTAAAATCATTTAGTTTAAAATCTGTGTATTTGCCTTTTTTATTAAACATTTGTAGTGGCATATAAATAATAACATTCTGTGGAATGTATTGTTTGAGGGAAGAATACATGAATAACCACCATTTCCTTAATATATTTGCATATTGGCTTTTTAAAAAAATCAAGTTTCTGGTAATAAAACTGCTTTGATTAACCTTTGCCAAAATCCAATGAAATTTACATGACCTTGTTTTCTTTAATTTTGTCACCAACTAAATGATCCTCTTATTTTAGCTGAAATCTTGAGATATAATTCATAGTAATATCTGTTGTATCCTAACTAAATCTTATTACTTGTGAAAAATATTTTCGTTTTTAAAATGTCTTAAGTTTTATTCATTAAAATATGCCATTGGACACTTTTTATTTTTGTACAATATAGGCCTAATTTGCAGATATCTCCCTTTTAAGTATGTTTATTATTTTTCTGGAAGTGCTTAAAATAAAGAGATGGGTGATAACAATCCAGAAAAGACATATTTTAAACTCTTAAGGATTTCTAAATGCAAGTTTAAAAATGTCATTGAATTTCCACTGGCATTCTCCAGTTGCCAATGAATTAAATAGATCTACTCTGCAAAGTCAGACAATACTCCAATTGTATCAAAATTTGTTGGGAAATAAATTAGCAGATTTTTAATTCTCTTTGTCCTTTTAATGCCAAGCCAAGACAATTTCTATTGGATCCAACTACATTTAATAAGATTAAAACACGAACTTTCGATGGAATTTTTTTAGACTCTAAGTAAAACTAGATTTCAAAATATTTAAGTAGTGTAATCTAAGGTCGAAATAATCAGGGAAAGAAAAGTTCAGGACTAAGGACAGCGCAGATGCTTTAAAATGACTCACAAATCCAGTTCAAATCATTTTGATATCAGAATTAGAACAATTAAAATAATAATATCTACTTGATGAACTAAAGTGAATCCAAATTTATTTCTATGTACCAAATTTAATCAACGTTTTACAAATATATTATCTTTTCTCAAATATATTTATCATGTTCACAAATAAAAAGTTTGAGTCGATCTAGAGAGTCTCTGAACGAATAAAAACCTCTAAGCTTTCTTTCACAAAGATTTTATTCGGAGATCTGTCCCCCTGAAATTGGTGGCAGTTAAATTAAGTAAGGAGTCTGTTGCACTAGAAACCAATTTCCTAGCGTTGCAGTGCAGCAACTAAATTTGCAGATTCAAAATAAAAGCATCGCTAGAAATCTACGATGTCGCTCAACCTTGCGCTGGGAGCAAATCGGGCGAAATTATTATTATTATTATTATTATTATTATTATTATTATTATTATTATTATTATTATTATTATTATTATTATTATTATTACTCGTCATCACCTCTTGAAAGCAAAAGCCTTTGCCCCGTGATGCCTTTTTATCCTTTCATTTCAGGCAAACTTTAGAAGGGCCACGGCAACCTGAAAGCTTTTCTATCCCGGGATTAGGGAATCGGGATGGCTGTAGCGTTTGCTTGGCTCGCCTTTCTGACTCTCCCAGTTCTGCGCCTGATTGCTCGGGCCGGGACCTAAGGAGGAGGACCAGCCTTGGCCTGGCAGGGCCCTGGGCTCCCGGGGGTGGGTGGGTGGGGGAAGCTGCTCCGGCCCTTGCCGAGGCCGAAGGAAAGCAAGGAGGCAGAGGGCCGGCTTGCCGTGGCTCAGCCGCATACCTGGACTCGCGACTCGGTGAGGCCGATGCGCAGAGCCAGCTCCTCGCGCATGAAGATGTCCGGGTAGTGGGTCTTGGCGAAGCTGCGCTCCAGCTCGTTGAGCTGAGCCGGGGTAAAGCGCGTCCGGTGCCGTTTCTGCTTTTGCTGGCCCTGCTGCGGTCCGGCCTGGCTGGGGTTCTGCGGCGGCCCGGGCTGCTTGTCGGGGTCTTTGGCGCTCACGGCCAGCGCGCTCGGCGTCGAACCCACCGTGGTGATGTCCTCTCCGGGTAGCAACGTGGCCCCTTCCACCGCGTCCGAGTTGGGCGCCAGGTCCCCCGGGTGGCCTCCGGGCTCCGAGCCTCCGACGCCCAAGCGGCACTTCACGGCCTCCCGGTGGCCCAACAGCTCGGCGGCGTCTTTCATTCCTGCGGAGGCAAAGCAGCGGCCCACCACGCTTCAGCGTCGGATCCACTAAAGGCGGGCAAGGCGGCAGCCTTCCCCGAGCGCCGGAGCCGGGATCCTGCCCCGGGCACACCGGAGGAAGGGAGCCGCCAACTTGGAAGGAACTCGAGTACCATCCCGCTTAAATAGGAGCCCCGGCATGGGGGCCCTGGCCGCCCCTTTCCCGCCCGAGCGAGAAGTAAGTTCCTTTGGCTCAACAGCCGTTTATCCAAACCCCAACAAATGCCTGAAATTATAAATCAATCTATGTCTTCAATTCTTTAACAAGAACTTAAGGGAAACAAAATAAATAAAAAAGAAAGAAAGAAAGAAAACAACCAAGGCGAAGACCAGGAGGAGGAAGAAGAGGAGGAGGAGGAAGAGGGGGCAAAACTCCAAGCGAAATGGCCCCCAATTGCGCTTTTAGATCTACATATTCCATAGTTGTTGTTGGTTTTTTTTTTAAAAAAAGAGGCGATGTTAAATCAAATTAAACTTTAATACAGTACAATTACTTTTAAAGAAATTAGCCCATTTAGATCGCATTAAGGTAAAATCAGGCACAAATTGTCAATTTCCTGCTCTCGGTTTCTTCCTGGGCTGCTGGCGATGAGGAGAGGGAGCAGGGGAAAAGGGGGGAAAAAGCTTGGGGGCAACTCACCGAGCCGGGCGTCCAGGAGGTCGGCGTGTGAGAGCATCGCGCACCGCTCCAGGGCGAAAGCTGTTCCCCCCCAAATTTTAGCGGTTGGTTGTTGATTTTTTTTATGAGAAAAAAAGGGGGGCAAGTTAAAATAGATCTAGGTCCTCCGCACAGCTTATGGATATATATTTATATATAGATCGCCTAAATGAAAGAAAATTCGGTGTGTGGTTAAAAAGGGGGTCTCTTGCATTATAATGTCCTTTAGAGAGACGGGGAGGTGCTTAACACTTCAGTGAACCCGTGAGCAGCTCAGCGAAGGGACCAATCAGGAGGGCAGCCTGCAAATGTCAGCACCCAGAGAGTCCCCGCTCCACCCGCCCGCAGCCACGGCACCCGCCGCTGCCGCGCCAGCCGAACGCCGCACGGGCTGGGCTTTTAAAGCCCCCTTTCCAATTCGGTCCCCCGACTGATTGACTGCATTAGGGACAATCTTCCCCCACAACCCGCCCGCCTCCTCCTTGTCCTCCTCGTCCTCTTCTTCTTCTTCTTCTGACCTCCTGATCAAATTAATTGGAAATGACTGACAAAGCCAAGGCAATAAAAGGGGCATTTTGGGGGGGAAACGCCAATGGCTGGAGGGGTGCCTGGCCTCCTTCTCATCGCAGGGAGGCCTTGAGCCCTCTGGTGGGCACTTCTCCCACCTTTTTGGGCCCGGGGAAAAGAGGGGCCAAGAGGTCCCACACAACTGCAGAGAGGGATGACTTGCTGGATGTCTTTATTTAAAGGGTCTCTAATCCGACCACTTCAAACTTGGTAAAGCTACAGTCTGGGATGATTGGAACAAAGTGGAGTGTAACCCTGATGAAATTTATACTCCAATCGGGATGCCTCTTCGCTCTCCCTCCTCCTATGATCTTAGTCCCCTTGAATTAAAAATTTGTATATTTAAAAACAAGATGTAATTCCAGCTGTCGGTTTGGCTTAGAAAACTAGCGCCAGAAATGCCGGCCGGCATCGGTCCATTTGGCGGGTGTGAAAGTTTCTAAGTTCATTTTAGAAACTCAATTGAAGGCAGTAAATAAAGTTTTTAAAAAAAATAAATCGAAAACATTATTTTCTTCTTGAATATGTTAAACTATCCCAACAATTTTAAGTGCTTTGCACAAGGGAAGCGAACCATTTCTAATGTTCTGATTTTTCAAAGCCAGCCAACAACAAAGTTTAGATTAGTAATATATTTCTAACCAGAGTAATTTTCAAGATCATTAGGCATTTATGTAATTAGTGCCAAATCTATAAGCTTTTATTACGATTATTAGAGTAAAATCAGTATAAATTTGTACTAATTTACTACTGTTTAGACTTGGCTGTCAAGGCAAGAGGTCCTTATTGTAAAAGATAACGGAGGAAATTAAGTGCAAAATTCTGTACCGTTTCTGATCCGCTTCTAAACAATCCGTTTCAATTGTATTTGTAGCAGAACAGAATGGCCTTTTAAAGTTATTTGATTTTTTTAATCTCCCTCTTACTCTCAAAAGGAGGGAAAATGCCAACTAGACCAGGCACAATGAAAACTGATATTTCCTACTTCTAGCTTGATTAACATTGATTTTTAATTCGAAAGTGATGCAATTAAGATTATTCATTTAGTGCAAAGAAAGCTTGCACCCAAAGAAAAAGGAAGGAAGGTGGGGGGGGGGGGGAGACCGAGGCCGCGAGATTCACCCCGTAGCCTATGGGCTGAAGACTCCAAAGGCCAAAAAAAGGTTCTGTGGGAGGGAGGTGGCAGCGGCGGCACTTCGCCGCCCAAGTGTCTCCCACAAACCGGGCGCAGCGGGCAGTCGGTGAAGGGGTGGGGGTGGGGGGCTCTTGGGCAGGTTGGTTCTGCCTGGCCCTCGAGGGGGAGACAAAGGATGCGCCGGTCGCTAAGCGCCTGGCTTCTCGGCTCAGGATGCTGCACAGGGGCGCCAGCCTGCGGGCGCGGTTTGAGACCGGGAGCCGCGGCTCAAGACGGCTGCGATGGTCGCTTTCCTCTGTACCGAGAGCCCCCTCCTCTTTCTCTTAAGGGAGTAGGACTAAGCCTGTGGAGGCAAAGACTGACTGCGGGCCTTCCTTCTCTCCTGAAGGCAAATCGCCCGAAGCCGAGAGAAAGCAAGTGTCCCTGAGTTCCGCCGACTCGCTTCCCGCATACCTTCTTTTCTCACGTCCCACCTTGGAGGGCGGCTCTCTGTACCCGATCCCAACCCCTCCTCCCTCTCAGTTAGGGGCCCGATCCCAACTTCCGGGGTATTCCGACGCTGCCCCCCCCAAGCCCCCGCTTCGGCTCCCTCCCCTGATCCTGGGCTCGGCCGCTGCCAGGTCGATAAATAAAAAGCGTGATCGTTAATGGGCAGGCCCCTCCGCGCGCTAACAAGGGGGCCGAAGCCCGCGGCTGATCCATCTCGTTTAGGAGCCGCGGGAAAACAAGGCTGCGGCGTGATGGATGGCGCGTTGCTTTTTATGACTTTTCTATTGCTCTTGATTTTTATAGCAGGATAAACAAACTAAATCATTCCTTCCGAGAGTTGAAAGCGCGGGGGCGAGGGGTTGGGAAAAGGAGGGAAAAAAAAGGAGGCGAAAAGAGAAAAGGAAGGGAAGGAACGAAGGGGCTCTAAGGCGGAGAAGGCAAAAGGGCAGCTTGGGTTGCCAGAGTTAGACTCGCCCCGGTTCCTCCTCCCCCTGCGGTCCTCTCCGGCTTTGCGATCCAAAGATTTGGGAAGGAAGATTTGATGCTGCCAGAGCTGAAGCCGAGGTGCACTTACAGAAGCCACTCGCGGGCCGCCCCTCGTCATCCCCCCCCCCGCTTTCCTTTCCATCGCCCCTCGCTTTATCCACCCCCCACTCCCGCCCCTCCGCAGCCAGAAAAGTGCCAGTCAGGCCATTCCGTGGATAATGGAAGGTATTTCCCACCTGATCAGGCAAAGTGAAGTCCCTAACAAGGCTCGGCTTAG
The DNA here is from genome assembly GCA_022577455.1 of Arizona elegans. Classification (NCBI taxonomy): domain Eukaryota; kingdom Metazoa; phylum Chordata; class Lepidosauria; order Squamata; family Colubridae; genus Arizona; species Arizona elegans. The sequence goes on from JAKOOJ010000008.1 coordinate 64,672,676, forward strand.
CGCTCTGGTCCCCAAATCTCCACCATGACAAGGGCGTGCTTGGGAAAATCACTTTCCCCGCAAAGTAAACGGGTTTTCTATGACGGATCCGGCAAGTTTTCCCACCATAAATAGGTTTTAGATTGTTACACACACGTAGGGCTGGAACAAAGGGAGCGACTAGAAAAATATATTGGTTGCCCCTAATAAAATTTATTTAGACGGTTTACTTCTCATAAAAAATAGAGATTGAATTTCGTACCAGAGTGCCTGCCAAAGGGCTCCGTGCAGGGAAATTCTAACCTCGCCACCACCTCTGGTTTTTCCTCGCTCCCTTCCCGATTTCTTCAGGGGGACCAAACGGCATCAAAGGGACCGACCGGGGTCCTGATTTGGCAAGGCTCGCGCCACCTGGGGCACAGAGGGTTGGGGGCCGGAGAAACAGAAATGGCAAATAGAAATGTGTGTTCTGAAACTTCGAAGAGCGTGACGTTGTCATCTTCGTGGCAATCCTGGTGTGCAGAATCTGTACAGTTTATAAATGTTCCGTGCTCAGAAGGAGTGGATCCCTTTTTTAAAACTTTTATTTTATTTTGCCTTATTTTATATTATTGCTAATATTATTAAAACCCAGTCCATTGTTACTTTGATTCAAAGACAGGCATAAAGGGCACATATTTGCAGAATTCTATTTCCGCGCTATATCCAGATTCTATTGGGAAAAAATCCCAGCCCGAGTAGCCGGTTTTGGACCTCTCTTTTTTGGTTTTTGGAAGACAAGTGTCATCTTTTGTGTTTTCCCTGGAAGGGGACGAAATCACTGAAAAAAAAAATCAGTGCGTCTTTTAAAGGCTGAAATGTGAATTCTTACAATAATTATTATTCTCACTTTGCAGTTATTTAAATGCTGAATTGTAACAGCGCTGCCTCTAATGAGAAAGCGCCTCCCTCAATAATTAACGATCTCACATTTTCCTATTTTCTGTGCTTGATGAAAAGAATCAATTTTAATTCCTTGTAAATTACAGGCCCACTTTTAGAAAAGGAAGGCAGGAGGGGCGCGGCCACGTGAGTGGAACAGGCTGCCGCGGCGATAGTAAGAGACCCCGGGTCGGAAGGCCTGTCGCGCCTCTCCTTCAACTCTTTGCGCCTCCTGCCTCCCTGGACTGGAGAGCCGCCGACGAACCGAGGCGGGCAGGCAGCTGGTGGTCCTGGTCTGTTCTGGAGGATCAGACGGTAGAAGGAAGGGGGACGGAGAGGAAAAGGGATTTCAGCAAGCCGCTTCTCAGATCACTGGTTGGCTTGAAAACTCCGGCTCGGTTCGCATTTCGGTTCAATCGAAGGATCTAACTGGGATGTATTTTTTCACCACTGTGCCCAGAGTTGAAACGGCCACAAAGAGAAAAGCTCCAATGGAGGAGGACGCCCACCCAAAAGGAGAGCGAGATCGCGGCCCCCGCCCGGCTCCTTTCCTTTCTCCCCTTCCCTCCCCCCCCCCCCCCCCCGATTCTTATGCCGCAAACGTATCTTTCTAAATAGACCAGGCAGGCAGAAAGAGAGCGCAGCTTGCAGAATCTGAGGCGTGGCGCCAGTTATGTGCGCCAGGGTGTGTTTGAGCCCGGCTCGTTTCAATTAATTTCTCATCAATCGGTTTCCTGGTGGGGGGGGGGGGAGAGCAAGCTGCTGAACTAAGAGGCAGCTTTCAGCTCAAAACCCCCCCAATGTTCTAGCACAAACCAAATCAGACAATTCCAAACCCTACTTTTATTAGTGGTGGTGTTCGTATTTTATTTGCATTAGTATGATTAGCGGCTTCCTTCTTCTCAGTAGGCCCACTTGAAAGAAACATGCTATTTCGCTTAATTCAACCGATTCACACACACACACACACACACACACACACAAAACTTGAAAGCCAAACAACTTTGGCCAAACAGGTATTGCTAAGTTTATCCAGGACTCTCAATTTTTGGCAATAGCCCAACCTGAGCAGAACAACAAATCACCCTCGCTTGTATTTCTAAAATGCCCCCCCGCCCTACTAAATCGGCGATCAGACGCTACCGCGGCAAAAATATTTATCTGCAGCTTGACAGCGAGCGTTTAAGTTTCCCTTCTTTCTGTCTTCAACGCCACCCTGTTAATCTGGCCAATTACCGGGGTTGACTATAATAAGAAACATACATATTTTTGTTTGTATGTGTTAAGTTGGGCCGCTTTTCTGATTTCTATTTGCTCAGGATAAATAATCATATATCAGTTATTCAGTTAGGTGACAAGCCTCGTAATTGGAATAAAAAGAAAACATCTCATCCTTATCTCTTTCTATAACTAGATATAGCGCTAATAAGACTGCATCAATCTTATCTAGCCAAAGAAATAAAATAGACAAACAAACAAATTCGCCTCCAACAAGTTAATGCGGTGTATCTGAGTGGAAAGTAGATATTTTCACGCATTCTGGAGATGAGGAGTGACTTTTAATAAAATCACAAGAAAAACAAATGTAATTCTGTAAGCAATTTCAGCGATCAGCCCTCTCTCTCTCTTCCCCTTTGCCGCTTGGTTAGCATTCGCCAGCCGTCCTAACCTTTTCTTTTAAAACCCAGTTAGTGCCACAAATATGATTGTCACTCAATCGAGGGGCCTTCGAGCCCTCCTTTATTACTGGGGGGAGCGGGGGCAGGTCGGGAGGTGGCGATGCCTTATTTTGCCAGGATGATTTTTGTTGACTCTCCCCGGCCACCCGGTTCTTTTATTCTCTCCCTTCGCACCCACCTCCATTCCTCTTCTCCTTTCCCTCCAGCCCCCAAATGCGGCTAATTCGGGGCGTCTATATTCACTCAATTAGAGAAATCTAAAGAGAAAATCGATCTTCCATCTGCAGAAATGCCAGCTTAACAAATTAGATTCTTGTTTCGTGCAGGTGATTTGGTGACAGTTGGGGAATTAGAAGTAATAAGTTGTTGTGCTTCAGGCCCCCTTCCCCCCCCCCCCGCTCCTCTTCCCGACCGCTTCTTCTCCGGCTTCGCCCCCCGCCCCGTGGCGAGAAGCGCCTGGGCATCCTGGACGGGCCCCGCCTCGGTCGCCTTCTGCTTCAGCCGAGCAGTCCAAGAGGCGAGCTACCGCCACCGCATCTCCCGCCGTAATTAGCGCTGCTGCCCTCCATGTGGGCTCGATTAAACCGTGATTTAGCCGAAAGAAATATAATTATGGCTGCAAATAAAATAATCAGCATTGAAGAGCGATTTCCTTAATGAGATGGAGCGGTTGCACGTCACGGAGTAAAGGGGTCTCATTAAGGGCTGGTAATGAGCCTGGAGCGGAGAAGACGAAGAACCAGCGCGCCGCCACCCGGCCCGGTCCGGCCCAGTCGCTCTCCCGCCCAGCCGGTTGCCCGGCCCAGGCAGAGGGGCCGCCAGTCTTTCCAAAGGCCCGAGGCTCCTCGGAGCAGGCCGCAGCGCGCAGGCCCCGGAGCGGGGATTGAGAGGGAGTGACCGCAGCCTCTACCCAGGCAGCAGGGGGAGCGCAACCAGCTGCCCTTCTCGGGCATGGCGCCTCTTGACCCTTCCCGCGAGAAAGGAAAGGCCGTCGGCGGAGGCCCAGAGCGTGGCCAGGCGGGGCGCTATGTGTCGCTCCCTTCTGTCCAGCAAAGTTTCGGAACGGTTCCTGGAAGGCAACCCAGCCGGCCAGCGGAGACGCCTCCAGCCGCCCTTGGAAGGCCCGAGAGGGGAAGCAAAATGTGTCTCTCAGCCCCTCCACGCAAAGGGCGCTGTTCTCCCCGTAGCCCGCGAGGCAGAATTTCCCCTCCCCCCACCACCTCAGAGTTCTTTTTCCCATTGAAATCAACGGCCTGTCAAAGCGAGTGTTGGGATAAGCAGCAACCGAAAATCACGTTGGACTTTATTAATCTTATTGCCTGAAAGGAAACACAGAAATCCATCTGGCCGTTTCGAATCGTACTATGAATGGCCCCTTCTAGGCGTAGAGTTCCGGGCAAAACAAAGCAAGGCAAGCCAGGAGGCCTCAGCTAAGCCCTTGATAAAAGTTCCGCTCTGGGTCACGGGACAACGAGATATTCCACAGGCTGAGCCTTGGAATAGGGGCAGCCACGCCATTCAAACTGCTGACCAATGGGGTCTTCCGTTGGAATGCTGGAGGAGGGGCTTATTTTCTGAATTTCTTTTTTTTCTTCATAGGCTGGAGCCATATCCAGCTCATCTTTTAGCTTGGTCGTTGTTGCGGTGGCTTATCTTGCCAGACCAAATACTACATAGTTTTGAGTTATTCTGCTATCAGGCAAACACAATCCTGAGACTATTAACTAATTTCTTTCCAAAATTCAATGCAGAGTAACATGCGTATCATGGCTTTGGAAATCCTTTCCAATTTTGTTATCAGCAATAGTCAGGGCAGTTTCTGCATTTAATTCTATGTAATAATAAGATAACCTTTATTGTCACTTTTTTCTGTGAACACAAGGGCACACATTTAAAAATAAAATTCTGATGCCCACTTTCAAAAAAGTACACATATCCATACACATACACATACAAATACACACACACTCACACACATATATATTATTGTAAGCATGCATGAGTGTGTGTGTAATCCCCAAGAAGATACACACACACATACGCACACATCAATCAGTGTGTGTGTGTCTGTGTGCATCTTCTTGGGGATTAAGGTAGTCTTCAATTTACAACTACTTGTTTAGTGACCGTTTGAAGTCATAACTGCAGTGGTAGGTTGCTACCAGTTCGCCCTGGATCAGGCAAACTGGTGGCGGCAGAGGGAGGCTCCGCCCACCCACCCGGATGTTTCTGCGCATGTGCAGAAGCATCTCATGCATGGACGAGTGCACACACATGCGCGCTTGAGTGAGCCAGTCGCAAACTAAATTGAAACCCACTACTGCATAACCACACTGAAAAAATGACTTATGAACAGTTTTCACAGCATTCCCATGGCCACGTGATCATAATTCAGGCACTTGGCAAGTGCCATGTATTTATGACAGTTTCATCATCCCTGAGTCATGCAATCACCATTTATATTCTTCCCAGCTGGCTTCTGACATGCAGAGTCAATGGGGAAAGCCAGATTTGCTTAATGACATGATTTGCCTAACAACTCTGCCAAAAAGGTTGTAAAAATGGGGCAACACTCACTTAACGCCTGCTTGCTTAGCAATGGAAATGTTGGGCTCTATTATGGTGATAAGTCAAGGACTACCTGTAATCAGCATGGGTACATAAGTGTTGCAACCTGTTTGTGTTTGGGGGATATTGCAGAGCAGGTGTCATAGGCTGTGTCTGATGGAAAGGAGGAGGATTTGGAAAGGAGGAGTCAGCAACATTTGGAGTCACTGGCCATACAGATGCACTGTAAGTACTCCAACCAAGTCAAGCCCCAACTTTGTTTTGTCAGGTTCTTCTGTCTCACCAAAAATGTGGTCATTTTCTGCAATGTTTTCAGTGAATTATCCGGATAATGCATGGACAGAGTTCTAGGCCCTTTTTAAACCACCTTCTAACATTTTGTTGGACTGGAAAAAATAAAAACACAGTATGTGGAAATGGCTTCATTCTGTAAATATTAAGGAACCCCAACTTGCAGACATCTGTTGTGCATTCAGTGAATGTAAAGTCTGTCTGTCCCTTCTTGATGTATTCCAAGTATCTTGAAATTATAACTTCCAACCAATTAAGTATCCATCATCTGGGATGGGCACCAGGTCAGAGGAGACTTGGAATTGGTCTAAGGAACAATGCCAACATACTCTTTCGTGCTATCACATTTGTTTCCTATTAAAGTGAAGACATCTCAAATGTTCTTTTTAGAAGTTTTTCTAACAGGAAGATTGTTAGGATATTAAATTTAGTAGCTGGAACAGTAAAGTGTACAATGGACACAATACAATACAATACAGTACAATAGTTATAGTTGATTGAATGAAGTGTGCTGGCTCATGCACGAGGTAATCTACACTATGATTGGTTGCTGTGCATGTAAAGTGTGGGTTTACTACTTGTAGTTAAAACTACACGTTTGTGTTAGTGTCTCTGACTTAATTTAGACAGCTGCTGCACAATTCCTTCACAATATATTCCTTGAAGTTATAGTAGGCTCTACAAGACAAAATAGTCTCCAGTTATTATTATTTGGTCTTTTACAATAACAGTTTACATTTAACACAACAGATTGAAAAATAGACCTGCTTTATGCATCACACTGAATTATAATTTAATTATTTGGCATTGCTTTAGTGTGTTTAGTGCATGAACTAGCCATTTGTGGTCTACACAACAAAGCATGAATGCACATAAGCAAATTGTAACTTGTACAACTCCAGTCTTACAATAGATTCACACTCAGCAGTTTAGTCCAGCTGAAATCCATATGACAATTGCAGGTCTATTTTTCAATTTTTTAATAATCTATTGACCAGATAAAGGGTGAATAAGCTTTATACTATATTAATGTAACCTGGGGTGAAATCCAGCAGGTTCTAACAGGTTCCGGAGAACCGGCAGCGGAAATTTTGAGTAGTTCAGAGAACCGGCAAATACCCCCTCTGGCTGGCCCCAGAGTGGGGTGGGAATGGAGATGTTGCAGTATCCTTCACCTGGAGTGGGATGGGAATGGAGATTTTGCAATATCCTTCCCCTGCCACGCCCACAAAGCCACGCCCACAGAACTGGTAGGGAAAAAAATTGGATTTCACCCCTGAATGTAACCAAAGATAAATCCTGAGAGTCTTGAGAAATATTAGTTAAAAATAAGTAAGTTTTGTGTTTGATTCATTCTCACCTTATCTTTTAATTCTGGTAGATACTTTACCACAAACCATATGGAATATACACCAGGCAAAAAATAGAGAAATTTCTTTCCCCACCTCTCTCTGAGTGTGAAAATCATGTAAACCCCCATACACTGAGGCATCACAGCATGTAACACCAATATCTCTCTTCTCTGGGAGTTTAAGGGAAGTTGAACTGTACAATATCTGATCGACTTCTATTCCAGAAACTTCAGACCTTGGAGAGATCATCAATAGCCATTGCTACAAAATCACTGAGGATCTGTTGCATAGAAGTATTCCAGATTAGTTGCTGCAAAATTATCTGCTTGTATTCATAAATGTAACAAAAGAAGACAAAAACCCAAACATTCACAGGGAATTAAAGAATCTGAAGGATATCAGGAGTCTGCATTTTTCAACATATCATCTTTGTCTATGATTACTGGTTGAATGTGTGAACTTTTCATTGTAAATAATATCTATCTGAAAAAATAATAAAATCATAAGGTTAAAAGAAACCTTGCAGGTCTGAGGCCACAAGTATAAAGTACAGTATTTATATCATTTAATCTTTGAAGTTTGTCCCATATAAACAAATTACTGCTGAACTATTGAACCAATGCTTGATGAGAATACACTTGGGTAAGCATGACATGGGGAAGGAAAGAGACTAACCTTCATTTAAATACCGTGTTTCCCTGAAAATAAGACCCTGTCTTATATTTTTTTGAACCCTGAAATAAGTGCTTGGCCTTATTGCCATGCTCTCAAAAGCCCAATTGGGCTTATTATCAGGGAATGTCTTATTTTGGGGGAAATGGTACTATAAACATAGAATACAATCAAATATATAATTGTATAACTGCATATACCCCTATCCACCCACCACCTCACACCCCTCACAAAAATTATTAAGAAAGACCAGAAACAAAACTTGCACATTCAGTATGTTTACCCAAAACATTCGCTTTGCTAAGAACAATTTTATTTTTTAGGTGGTACCTTATAGTGAACCCTTTTTTCATACAGGTAGTCCTTGTTTAGCAACCACTTCATTTAGTGACTGTTTGCAGTTACAATGGAGATAAAAACTTATGACTAGTCCTTACATTTACAACCTTTGCAGATATGCAAAGCAAAGGAAAGCTAAAGTAAGGTCATAAGCACAGTTGCAGTTTTACTTAGTGACCACTTTAGTTAACGGCCAAGTTGCCATTCCCAATTGTGGTTGCCACATGAGAATTATCTGTAAGAGATTTGCTAGGTATACAGTACGTGTTTCAAAGATACTATTATGTTTTAAGTAGCAGTGGTGGATTAGCTGCAAAGGTAGTAGATTGCAGATCTTCATTACAGGGTTCCCAGAACTTGGTGGGGGCAGCAGTGGCTTTGATGGGGCATAGAAGAAAATACTGGTAAGTGTGATGAATGGAAGGAGTCAAGGGAGGGAATTAAAATTCAGATTTCTGTGATGGAATTTGTCTGGCAGCAACATGATGTCCTGTAGGACAGCGTCATCTGTATGGGAGAGAGTATCAAAAAAATCAAGAGGGTGGCAGAATGAAACAATTGCCCTTTTCAGTTGTGTTATGAAATGGAATCCATGTTAAAAATGATGGGATTTCAAGCACAAAGATGCAGCCACATCTTTGTATATCTATATCTATACATATAGATATAGATATAGAATCTATATAATATATATAGGAGAGAGATATATTATAGATATATCTCTCTCCTGTGCAAACATGCCTGCTGACAAGAGCGGGTTTATCTCCCCATCATCCACAGACAGCTTTGCCACTAATCAGAGATGCTGGGAGTTGTATCCAAAACTTCTGGAAAACAGAACCCTCTTTTACAGCCTTTTCCCTTGGAACTATTGATAAACCCTTTCAATCATCCCAAGTTGGTTCAATGCATTCGATTACACTGTGCTGACTTTGGAAATGGAAGCGAATTGATCAATGGGGAAGGACAGTTCACTTTTAGGGCCAACTCGGCTATCTCAACTCCTTTGCTTATTTTTAGAAAGAAAAATAATGTAATTTAAGAAAAACATTGTATCACAAGGTCACGGGGATCCTGCTGTCATTTCCAGAGAACTGGAGTCTGTGTTGAGCATTGGACCAAGTCTGAGTTGCTTTGCCGTCCATCCAAGGATACTGTATGTTTGTGCATTTACCTGGGAAAGCCTTCAACATCAGCAGCCACCCAGTGCAGGCTTCTGTTATCTGGGACTGAATCTGGAACAGAAGTGTCTGAAGGATCTGATGCATTTATCAAAATGAGGGATGAAGTATTGTTCTCATCAGAAGCTCCAGCTCTTTGGTATGTGTTTGTAGGGTCAGAGGGCATGTAAGAAAGAGACAAAGCTTGCATCACAATGGTGCAGTGATTATTTTATTATGTGAACCATTTCTCTGCTGACTCCATAGTAAGCATGTGATCTGCTACTGAGCTGGTTGCCCCTCCCTTTCTAAATCAAGTTTAAAATGTTTAACAATGCAACATCGGTAACTTCTTCAGAAGCAGAAAATGGAAAGGATTCCATCTCTTTTTTCCCTGCAAGGCAGGAGTAGGTTCTACTTACCTTTACTACTGGTTTGCAATGGGAATGCCCGCGCCCACGCATGCACACATCATCAATTATGATGTCCAGGTGGGTGGGTGCAGCCTCCTGCCGCTTTTACTACCGGTTCTTTAGAACCGGACAGAACCAAAAGCAACCCACCACTGCTGCAAGGTCACTTAAAAGTTTCCTCAAGCCCCCTGAAAGCCCTTTCCAAGCTGTGACTAACAGGAATTTATTTCCCCTCCCAAGTTAATTCAAGGGTGTTAGATAACCAAGTATGGTTGTAGATTGGGGTGTTGCAGGCTTTGAAACTAATTTGCACAAAGTTATTCAGACCTGGAGTGAATGCAACTTCTCTCTGCTATTCATTAAAGCAGCATTAAAGAAGTCTGGAAATAAAATACTGCTGTTTTCAGAGTTACATTAATTTTAATGAGTCAACTCCTTAAAGTATTAAAGTTATTAAACCCTTAAAAAACAGCTGAGATGTTGAATAGCTGAGATGCTGCGTTGAGATAAGATTCAAAGTATTTCTTACAAATAATGTTCAAACTTTGCATTTAATAGAAAGTATTAAAGTCCTTAAGGTTTTCTTTGCTGGTCTTTTAGTATGAGGCAATCTTAATTAATTTTCCATTATACTCAAATCTTGTAGGACTCCACATAAATTTGTCTATAAAGCTATTCTTTCTGTAGAAGATGTCTATTGAAAAATGTGCTCATAAATGTCTAAAAGCTTTTAAATATTATTGTTCTTAATAAATGTAAAAACCCTAAAAAATTCAATCTCTAAGGTAGAATTGTGACTTAATTAAAGGATTCTTAATTGCAATTCTAAACCTACTTACTATATTGTTGGCACCACTCAAGACTTACTTCCAAATATATTCTATTTCTTGCTGTTTCGTTTATTCAATTACTCATTGTACTACTAATCAAACTAATGCTAATTAAAATAGTTCACTGTGTTTACATAATGTAGCCATAAAAATTAGGAAAAACCAACTCTCTTTAGAAAATGAATGTAAGCAAAGATGAACAAATTTGTTATTTGAAGAGTCATAGTCACTTTGCCTCCTCTTCTGAAGTGCTTGTTAGCTAAAGAATGTTCCATTCATTTGCTATATTTTATTTTCTTTGCTTTTTAATTGAAGAAGCAACGATATAAGCTACTGTAATAAATAAATACTTAATTAAAACATTTTCAAAGCATGTTGATTAAATCAATAATATATAGTATTTAATTAATATTTAATTGATTATTGAATCAATTGTTAGCCATTGTATCTAAAATTTATATTATTCGCTTCTGATTGTAAAGGAATTGCTGGTTTTCCATATCTCTTACCCAGTGAAGCTCTGAAAAAAATGATCTTCTTTGAGGGAGATGCGTGGTACGGAAATGTGAAAAATAATTATATAAATTAGATTATCCAGTCCAATTGTCAAAACCATTGATCATAAATTCATTTTTTTTCTATTTTATGCAAAAAATCTGTAAGGGTTTCCCAGCCATCAATAAATGCTCTACTCATACATTTTATAGGATCTTGCATCAAATATTTCTCCGTGACTTGTGTCTCCATATACTCCTATTTATGGAATAGGCAATGGCTGGATAGGTCCATATAGGTTGATCTCTACTGTTTTGCAAAAGAGGCATTGGTCCTCATGTTTAACAATACCTGCAAAATGAGTTGCTTGCTGCCTTAAATTATATTTTTTAAATTTAGAAAGCTAGGAAAAACCAGGAGCTGATCTTGAATAGAAGGACTCTGTAATCCTTCAATCCAGTAAAGATTGAATTTCTGGGCTCAAACACCTTTAATATTACATGTCTCTCTTTTGCAGTAAATGACATTTGGGCTGCTAGTAATGAAACAAAGTAGATTTTGCAAGCCAGAATTCTGCCCATCCTTTGTTTAGAGAATGAGAAAAAAAGCTCAGCTTCATCTTTCAGAAAGCATGATTATTCCTCAAGTCTATTGTGAATAACTATTTCCAGATAAAAAAATGTAATAAAATATTTGCAGATAGTTTCTTTTAATTGTTCTTATCCTCACCACTTTTTTTGAATCTAATAGTGAATAGCTCTTGTCCTTATAGAGTGTTGAATAGGCTCTCCTAGTGGTAGCTCATCCTCTTCTAAGAACTGCCTGGGTGCCATAACTTTCTGTTGTCAGTGCCATTGAAATGATGAAACCACTTGGTAAGTTTAAGAGACAAGCCCTGCCCTCCATTGGAACCACTTTCAGCAGCTGAACCAAGGTAATTGCTAATGCCATCACTTCTGGTTTCCCATTTTTATAAAGCTCTCTTTATGGCATAGCTAGACAACACTAATGTTAAGCATCTCAGTGAAGAAGACCAGTTTTAGCATCAAATAAAAAGCATGATACTTCCATTTCCATCTTTGCCTTGTATCTTTTGTATCTTTTACAGCTATAGAAAAGCCAAAACATTTGTACATAGATCACAGCAACAGCAAAAAGCTAAATTAATATGCCAGTTCTGTAGTAAAGCTGTCTTAGGAAAGATTACCCCTGAATCAAGCTACAATATCTTTATAGTCCAATCTACTGCATAGGGTTTGTAAGGTGTAAACATAAAAAGAAGGGAGGGAGGTCTCCATGTTGCTTTTGGAGAAAGACAAGGGAAAGTACTAACCAAATAATGAATACATTCTGCTAAGAAGACATCTGTGTTAACTACCTACAAAAAAGATACTCTTTCAAATGGTGTTCTTGTTTTTTTCTGGGTAGGAACCCAAAAGCAAGTGATAGTGTGAACGGATGAGTGAAACTCTTTACATTGTTTTTAGAGGGTTAATTTCAAGGTCTAGCACAAACTTCTAAACTGGTTAGCCTTTAATTGTAGCAATCAGTCTAGTTGTATGTTACATCTTTTAGTAAAGTAATGAAAATTACAAGGATATTAAAAAGGACCCACAAACTTGTCAAAGTCCAAGGAACAATGCATGCCTACAATACAGGGTTTGGGATATCTAATGCCTCTTCCTTGCAGGCACCCTTAAAATAACAAATAGTCATAATAAAGTGTTTGTGCTAGGGGACTGAAAAGATCACCGTACATCATATAATGCAGCTATCTCTGGGCAGCTAGAAATTCAGTATTTTTCAACCTTAGGATCTTTAAGATGTATGGACTTCCATCCCCAGAATTCAGAATGTCAAAGTTGAAAAACACTGAATTAAATATTATTTACTTAGTAGCAAGTATACTGGAAGAAATAACTGGAGAGTATCCTAGGAAATAACTAAAAAGTTAACTGAACATACTTGTACTCGTGCATGATTTACCACCTATAAATGAAATTTCTAAATCCTTAATCCAATACCTAATGTGCCCCGTTACAAGAAAATAAAAAAGACATTTGTGATTAGCCCTTTTTTGTGATTGTTACATGTATTTTATTCCAAATTTAGAATGCCTCACCAGACAGATGCAGTGGATGGGAATTTGGAGCAGTTTTTCCTGGCCTGTTCTATTTTATGGACTAGGGACGGGAGATTCCATGATTTAAAAGCAATTGGGACCTTGGTATATTAAGCACATTTAGCATGATTCTTCTGTCCTAAGATGCACATGCTTTCATGGTAAAATCACCATTATCTGAATTAAGAATAGACTATATTATAAGATTTAAACTCACAAGGTGTTAAATCCCGGACCTAAGAAGATAGATTTCTGATATTTGCTGGCCTTGTCTTTGGGAAAAGCTAGATTCAAAAGGAGACAACAATTTCCTGGTGCATTTGTTGAAAGTGAAATTGATCTTGTTTAATTGATCTTGTTTTGTGACTCCACTTTGCCTCTGTATCTCCTGCCCAGCTTCATATCTACCATATCTAGTGGGTGCTTTTGTTCCTATTTTAATTCAACAAGATCAGTTCTTTATCCTTTACCTTCCTTCCAAAGTTTGCAGTGTTTTTTTTCTTTCTGGTTTAGTGATGTTCATTTTCTTTGCTCCTTTTAGGGTATTTTGATTTTAGACTTAGGGATCTATAAAATGGTTATTTTCCCTTGCTTCTTGTAGTCAAGGCCTGATAGTTAAAGGTCTTAGACCTCATGATTAATTCCCCCATTTATTGTGGTGAAAGGCCCTGCCCTGAGCATAATTTACTTGGGTGTTAACTTTTAACTATTTCTTTCAATCTCATTTTAGACTGTTAGGTGTGAGTTTCTACACTGCAACAGTTTTTTCAAAGCATATAACCTGGGTGTGTATTTATATTCCATGTGGGTTTTTTTTTCTAATTCTTAATCCTTTTTACTCATTTGCATCTTTAGAGTGTATTTATTTCTGTATTTCCCCTTTCTTATAAAATGCAAACTGTTTTCTTCTTTGAGGAGATCCAGTATCCTCTCTGATCAACAAGTTGTTATCAGAAAGATGAATCACTTCTCTTGCGTAAATTCAATGTAAACCACAATGATTCTTTTTAAATTGATCATAAGCATTACCACAGCATGGTCATATAAAACAGAAAAGAGGAGACTGTTAGCTCAGATTACATAGTTTATGGTCATGTGCATTTTGGATTGTTTGGACCTTTTGAGATCTGGTCAGAGTTCAGCTTTTCCATTCTTGGACATTGATGACTTGGTTAGAGGAATTGTACTCAACACATCTTGTTGTCTTTCTGAACTTCTTTATCATACAAACTAAAGTATAATTTAGAATGTTAAGTTCATAGTTTAACAATAGGCTTTATAGGATAAAAATATATATTTATTATTAGGATAAGAATACTTACATTTATAGCTGTCAACTCTGTAAACAATAAAAACAATGTTTTTATGCTGTTACACATATCTGAGTACAGCAACATTCAACAAATATATAGTACTTGCAACCTTTTCCTATCGGTGGAATTTCTGATCAAGACCACAAACAATAAGCTGTTCATGAAAAAAACTCACTACTTAACTTGATTCCAAAAAAATCCAACCTGAAACATTGATTAGAAGCAAAAATTGTGGAGTTAGACAACCCTGAATAGATGTTCAGTGTGCAAGTAATTATATTGTACTTTGTATAATGCTATGGTAGGAAAAATGAAACTAATCTATTCTGAACTATTAGCCATAAATCATTTTTGCAATGCTGGTTTACATTAACTGAATCCCAGTTAAGCACTGAAGATTTTTGTTAATATGTTTGATTGGTCACAAATAATCATCAAGAGCAAAGGAAATGACCAAATGGACTGATCTAAACATTCATATCACATTGTGTCTACTTTGCAGGATAGATGTTAGGAGATTAGGTAAATTTCATTTTTCACTGAGACACTTTGCTTTGTTTAGAAATACTTTCAGGTCATTAAACCACATGGCACTCAGTATTCCTGATTTATAATCATCAATTTATAATGTACATATTTTAATGAACCATCATATTGAAGTACAGGTCGTCTTTGACTTACAATAGTTCATTTAGTGACTAAAGTTACAACAGCTCAGAAACTTATGATAATTTTTCAAACTGCAGAATTCCCATGATCATGTGATCAAAATTCAGATGGTTGGCAATAATTGCAGTGACCCAGGGTCATGTGATCATTTAACATCCAGATTACTAATTTATCAACTACACTAATTCACTTAACAACTGTGGCAAGACAGGTCATAAAATCAGGCAAAATACACATAAGTGTTTAACTTAAGAACAGAAATTTTGGGCTCAGTTGAAAAAGTTTTAAAGTGAATGAAAAAGAAGTTCATATCAGATACAAACATTTATTCAACAAGCTTCACCAGTCATGGTTTGCCATCAGATACAACAAAAGTTTTAACTTAGAAGTTTGGACATTCATCTTACTGCAATAATATTTTCCTGAACAGCACTTGAAGCTAAAGCAAATGCAATATTGCATAATCTAAGAAGGAATGGTTCAAAGAGCTTTGCTATGTCATGAAAGGCATTTGATCATTCTGTTTCAGTGTTCAAATTTGTTTATGATTCCATGGTCTGCCATTTGGCACAAATGCTTTAAATTGGATTCTTGTGTTGAACAGAGAATTGGATTCATTGGCCTAAATGGCTTCCTCTACTTAGCTTTCCTTACACAATGGTTTGAAAAATGTTTTATAAAAAAATCAAACAATATTCATATTTTGGAAAGTACAACAGTAATTATAGTAAGACTTGCTTGTGAAGAGTTCTCAAAACAGCAGCTGCAACAAAATGAAAACATTGCCAGTATCTTCAGTTAGCAGCTGAAATTCTACACACTATGAACTATGTATCAAGAATTTACTTCAAAATTCTTGTCGCCGCCAGACGATCCCTTGGGATCGCCAGCCCCATTGCCTGTAAAGAGCCGCCTTCACAACGGAATGGCGGCTCAAAAAAACTCCGTTTCCACGAGGAAATGTAGATAGAGCCGGCTAGGGTGGGTAGAGCTCTCTGCATAGCCCCAAAAGTTTTTTTTTTAACTTTTGGGGACGGAGCAGATGAGACTCCGCATTTCCCTAGCCGCTGCTCCGGGCTTTGGGAGACCTCTGCCGATGCAGAGCTAGGCAACAAGAATAAGCCTACAAATTTAACAGATTAATTAAAGAGAACGTGAGTTGGACCCGTGCTCCTGAATCGCAAGTATTCCATTTATTTTATAAAAGTTATTCAAGAAGGAAGAAGGAAAAAAGAATTTTTAAAAATGGCGACTGCCGAGGCTTGAGAAGGGGCTGAAAGGGAAAGTCCTTCCGTTTTCTATTACTACAAAGTAGCAGAGTAAATACTCTTGACTACAATTGAAGGTAAAACCTCACTTTTGTGGTTTTTTTCTCCTGGAGATTTGATATTGATCTTGGCTGGAAAGAAGTTTTTTTTTCTCTTTTCTTTTCTTTTCTTTTCTTTTCTAAAAAAAAGTTTGTCTGGGCGGAAACATGGCATTGAGACTTATAAAGCCGGACAAACAAGCAGTGGGGGGGGGATTCCCCCATTAACAAATTATATGAACAAGTTCTAAATCTTCAGTCTCAGAAACCTGATTTTAACATAATAGAATTTCTCTTGGAGGAGATTGCAAGAAGGGATGAGATTGTGAATCAGAACTTTGAAAAATTTAAGCAGGAAATTAAAGAATTGGTGCAATCAAAGTTTGATATTTTGGAATGAAAGATTATAAAAATGGCTAATGGTTTTACAGAATTTAGGATCCAGTTGGATGCAAATATTAATTTATTAGAGTCTAAAATTGAAGAAATTGAGGACAATTTGGACAATAGATTACAAAAAAATTGAAAATGACTTGACAAATACTCAAGATAATAGCTTAGAAGAAAAACCTAAAATGGAGGCTGATCAAAAGACTTGCAATGCAGAAAATTTACAACAAGGGATTGAAAGAGAAGTTTTAATGATGCAATACAATTTCACTGAATATGCGATTAGACTGAGAGGACTGCAGGAAAATAACAGAGATGATTTAAGGAAAATATCTTCTGAAATTCTGGCTGGGATTTTAAAGGTTCAACCTGAGGAAGTATTTTGTAGGATCGATAGAGTTTATAGAATAAATTCCTGGACTGCAAAGCAAAGGCAATTGCCTAGAGATGTGGTGATTTATTTTACAGATAAGGAGATAAGAAATAATATTGTGCAAAATTCTTACAATTCTACTTTGCAATGGTTTGGAAGAAAGATTTGGATATACAAAGAGCTCCCGCCCAAGATGTTAGTGGAAAGAAAGAAATTTGGTTTTCTGGTGACTGAACTTAAAAAAAGAAATATTCTATTCAGGTGGGATGCTCCAGTTGGCATTATATTGAGATATCAAGGAGAAAGATATCAATTAAATACTGTCGAAAAAGCGGAAGAATTTTATCAAAAACTTTTGAAAATGAATTCAACATCTTTATGCACAATACAGGATAAGCAGAAGGAATTGGAAATAAAGGGAAAACATAGAATTATAGAGGCTTCTGTAGACAAATTGCCTTCGGATTCTTTAGACACCTCAGCTGGATTATCTACAAATAAAAGTGGCATCGGATTCTAACGTGATCATGACTCATCAAGTCACAGACAAGCATGGAAATCAATTAGCTGATACACAAATGATAGAAAAGAAATATGAGTTACAAAAGCAAAACCAACAAGATCAAGTCATAAAGCAGAATGAAAATCTATCAGTTGATATACAACTTGCAGAAAGGAAATTAGGATGGAGATCAAACCCACAAAAGGAAAAGAAAAAAAGGAATAGGGCTCACAAAAATAAAAATTTCTAAATTAAGCAGCAGTGAAGCCAGTTTTTTTTTTAAAAAAAAGAATAAAAATCAATGAATATATGAAAAGATAGTTGAGGCGAAGTATTGGTTAACATTATCCTGAGGAGAGTGACAGACCTCTGCAATGCCGTAATTTTGGGATGTGAAAAGAGCCTTAAACTGGTTGGATTGGAATTATCTATTTTGGATTTCTTTTTATTGATAAATGTATTATATTTATATTGAGCTATAAGGCAAGAGAGCTACGCTGGAGCATGCAGAAGATCTGGTTGTTACCCATTATGATGATGGGAATTAATAATCCTGAAGAAAACCACAATTACAGATATTATATGGAATATAATTATAATGTCACTCGGGTGGTTGTTTTCCTTTTTTTATATATATATGAGGAGATTTATTACTGATGGGGGCAGATGACAACTGAGGATTTTGAACAATCTGTTGCAACTAGGATGCTATGTTACCCTAATATGGATGATGTACTCAACAATCTAGTGGAAAGACATCAAAGAAGATATTATATGGATTATAAACTTAAAGCTATTGATTTTTTCTATATAACGGAATATTTTTTTTTTAGTAGGGCGGGCAGTAGATTAAAGATATTAAGAATTGTTGTATATGGCAATTTTGTAGGAAAGTGGGTGGAGATAGGTTAGTTTACTGATTGTTTAGTTCAAGAAAAGGGATGCTTAAGTGATATAGTTATGGGAGTGGAGCAAATGGATGGAGTTGAATAAATGCTAAATTATGGGGAAGACTGCTTTGAAATGTTATATTAATATACACAAAAGATTAAATGTTAAAGCAGGACTTATTATATAGTTTTAAAGTGGAAGGTTGTTATGAAATGTTGTATTAATATACAGATATAAGTATGGGGGAGGAGTAAAAGGGCAGATTACTGTTAAATTGGGAGTTATAATATTATTATGTTAAATTAGAAGTTATTATGCAATGTTATAGTAGAATGATATTTTGAAATGTATGGTAAAAGGGGGAACTAATAATATTAATAATATTATTAGTAAGTAAGGGTCAGTATTTAGAGGAGCGAGTAAGGGGATGGTAAAATATTATATAATCTGTTATCAATTAGGTTTTTGTTATGAAGAAGTCACGGGGGGATGGGTGGTGAGGGGGGGTTATGGAGGAGGGGGGAGAAAAATGTGGGAAAAAATTTGTATTTGAAAACTTTTTCAATTAAAAAAAAAATTACTTCAAAATGAGGAAGTATCATAAAGCCTCTCCAATAAAAAAAATGAAATAGTAACCATATTGTGTTTAACTTATTTATGTAAGTAAATGTTACTTACAGTAACATTTAAGTAAAAGTAAAAGTTACTGTACTGTAAAAGTACAGTATCTAAAAGTAAAAGTAATGTTACTTTTGACTATATTCAAGCATTTGAAAAACCAGCCTGAACCAGAGAGGTTATCAAGGGAAACAGAACTGAAATCTGAACAAAAAAAACCCTGGAAAATGCAAACTGCAATTTAAATGTTAGAATGCTGAACCAGACAGTTCTTAATGCAGTGGTTAAGACAGATTTAGAAGCGGCTATCATTTGCTGACCCAGCCTTTATGCACTTCAATAGCATAACTGAGAAATAAGTATCAGATCTGCATGATAGTTTTTTCAACACTGCAACAACTTTCCATCCCCTCTATTATATAGAAAACATATAACCTTTTCAAAGGTGTTAGATCCACTAGAGCAATTTTATAAAATATTTGTATACAAAATTGTGCCAGAGGTATAGAGTCTGTCATAGGGTTGCATACTTTTCCCAAACACTCAAGAAGCTCTAGAGCAGGGGTGACAAACTCAAGGCCCATGGGCCGGATCCAGCCTGTGGGGGGCTTAGATCTGACCCACGGGGCTGCCCTGAAAATAGAGAAGGATTGGCCCACAGTGCCTCTGCAGCGAAAAGGGAGCCCCCGGGCTCCGTTTTTGCTGGCAGAGGGCTGCAGGAGGATCCACCCCCACCGTCCTGGCCACGCCCACCCAGCCCCCTGAGGTCAAACACAACCCTGATGCGGCCCTCAATAAATCAAGTTTGACATCCCTACTCTAGAGCGTTTTGAAGAATTGCCCCCAAATGATCACTTTTAATGTAGCAGAAGGAAAACATTATTAAAAAACAGAGCTGGCAGTCATATTCATTGTACATAGTTTTAATATATTTAAAATAATGCATTTATAGTGTGGCTGTTTGCCCTAGTTCCATGATGGCAAACCTATGGCACGGGTGCCAAAGGTGGCATGCGGAGCCATATCAGTGGGCACGTGAGCTCAGCTCCGGCATGCATGTGTGCGCCAGCCAGCTGATTTTCAGGCCTTCTGAGCCCACCAGAAGTCAGGAAACACACTGTTTCCAGCCTCCGGAGGGCCTCTGGGGGAGGGGAAGTCCGTTTTTGCTCTGGAGCCTGGGGAGAGCAAAAAATGGGCCTACCGGGCCCACCGTGCCATCATGTGCCAAAAGTGGGGGGAGCCCGGGGGGGCACATAGAATTATGGATGTGGGCACGCGTGCGTATGAGCCCACCGCGCTCCCCCCGCTTTTGGCACGCAATGGCAAAAAGGTTAGCCATCACCATACACTGCTAGAAACTGAAATAACTATTGCAATATAATATTGAGTTGCTTAAATTGCTTGTGAAGAACAAAAGTCTGTGTGTTCCCAGTTCTAGCTGCATTTAGAAGCTCATCCTAATTGAATAATCAAAAGGTAATCAAAAAGGTAATTCTATCCTTGTCCACAGGTAACTTTTGCAAATAATTTCCTCTTTGCAAATGTTGTCAGCAGTCCCTCTTAAATATAGTGGCAAAGGCAAATAGTGACTGCTTCTAGTGGAGGTGCCCTCTGTACTTGCTCAGTAGGTTCCATAGTAGGATACTCAAGCTTTGATCCACCTGGCATGGTGATCATTGACCCTAATTGTCAAGGCAGGTGTGCTGGAAGGGAAAGATTGCTTGACTGGCATCAATCCTTGGTCCTCTTAAAGGCCCATTTTGATAGCTTTTCATTCATCCAGCTTGTTTCATATATTTAAAGAGATTTTAATATTCATAACATTTGAGGGTAGGGCTCCCTCCATACAGAACTGGAGCTGGCTTAGCTTATGGTTTCTGGTGAAGTAGAGAGATATTCTGAAGGTCGGACAAATCTTGTAGAACATCTGTGAATATAAACTCCACTATCCCAGGTCCATGTTAGATCAGTCTCTCTGTGGGGGAGATGGGCAGTTTCTATATGTAATAAAATAAATCAGTCATATTGAAGGAATCCCCGTCATGTTCTGTTGAGACAATGATGTAACATTGCCCCTTCCACTATCTTAATAACAGGATTTGATTTCATCCTAGTACATCACTTTACTGAGGCCATGTTATTGTACATAAGAATATAAGCAGACCGCCACTGAGCCACAGCATGCTAGAACTGGGCCATAGAATCAATCGAAGCCCCATCCATGGGATGCAGGCAGCTTGCAAAACCACACCCCCTCCAGTTTTTCTCCATGGAACTGGTCCCTTGTTGAGGGATGCTGATTTAGGCCATTAGCCTGTTCACACAGCAGCCAGCCAACTGCACAAGGAAGCCTACTCATCTCCCAGCTGATGGCTTTCTGAAGCAGCTACACTGCCACCAAAGCTATTAGTCACCGATCCCTATGACTTCTATAAATTAGTCCAACCTTCTTTGAAGTCAGCCAAGCTGGTAACCAGCATACTTCATGGTAGCAAATTCCAAAATTTTATTACAAATTGTGCAAACAAATATTCTTTTGTCCATCTTGATTCTTTCAGTGTTCAATTTCATTGGGTTCTATTTTGGGGGGAAAGGGAAAGCAGCCAACATTATCACTTTGAGCTCAGGAAGTTTATGCTATGATTTAAATCCACTAGTATTCTGTGACCTTTGGATATGCACCATTTACAAAATATTTCCAGCTTAGAGAGATATTGGTGACCAGGATGGGTGAAAATATCTCCTAGATACATTTGCCCTATTTAGGGTCTTGAATACATACCATTTTATTTATTTTTTCCATCTGTTTATTGTTAAAATACTGAAATACAAAGTAAGTAGAAAAAACAAATATTAAAATACAAAGAATGTTTTTTAAAAGGAAAATCAATGGTTACATTTGTATTAAAAATACATGGTAAAACAAGTAATTTATGTTTTGATATATCTTCCCTTTCCCTATTTGCATACCCATCCCCTAACCATATTTGAACTTTCAATCATTAGTAGTGAGTCCTGAGAATAATATTCCTTATCTAATTCTATCTCTTTGATATATTGTAAATAAGGGAGGCTATTTCTACTTGAATTTATTTAAACTTCTGTTGCAATATGTCAATGTTGTCATTGCAACATATTCTCCAATCTTAATTTTTCAGTCTAATATCATGGGCAAGCAATATACTGTTTCAGCATAATTTGAGACTATAACAGCTATATTAAGTATTATGTTATCCACAATACTCACATCCTCTGCTGATGTTATTCAAGGCATGACAGCTTCCTGAAAAAATAACTCTACTTGCAGAGTTGTAATACGTGCAGGAAGCGAACCCTTTATATGTACAATTATACATGTGCTCTTTTCACATGATCTAGGATGCCAATAATGCAGGATTCTAACCAACAAGGAAGTCAGTGTAAAAGGCTTTTTCAAAACAGGTGTTAAGATGATATAAAAGGTGTTGGAAGTTATTTGGGGCACTCTGGAGAATGGTAATGAATGAATTTATATTAATATAACTCTCAGTTTTAAGAGATTTGAATATCTCATCGTTCCTATCATCCATCTCCTCCCACTTATGACTGTATGACTGTAGCTTGTGGCTATATCCTTACTATTTATATTGTTTCCTAGTATGATTCAATTGCTTATTTGTACCCTATGACTATCATTAAGTGTTGTACCTTATGATTCTTGACAAATATATCTTTTCTTTTTATGTACACTGAGTCCTTTATTAGATCTTTTTTTTTATGTACACTGAGAGCATATCACCAAAGACAAATTCCTTGTGTGTCCAATTACACTTGGCCAATAAAGAATTCTATCTATGTATCTCTCTCTCTTTAAATTCTGGATATCAGAATTTTGCAGACAAACAAAACAATTTTAATCTTCTGTTGGCATACAAATCTCTACAATATACATGGGAGAAATACAGTAATTTATTTATTTATTGGTTCAATTTATATGCTGCCTTCTCCGGAGACTCAGGGCGGTTTACAATGCATTAAGCAATAGCCTTCATACTTTTGTATATACCTGCTTAGTAGGGCTTTCGGCTCCCCCCAGCAGTGTTCTTTTTTATACAAAGTCAGCTTATTGCCCCCACAATCCGGGTCCTCATTTTACCTACCTCGAAAGGATGGAAGGCTGAGTCAACCTTGAGCTTGGTGAGATTCGAACTTGCAGTAATTGCAGTCAGCTGGTGTCACTTACCACCACTTTAATCTGCTGCGCCACCAAGGCTCTTTATGTCTGAGTTGCACAATGAAGTATTTACCAATCCCATTTCTGGTCCTTGTTGTTAGAGAAACTTGACATCCTAGCACTTGTAGTACTGTAATACTTACTTATGGCAAGCCATTGAAAAAAAATAGCATGTTGTTTGGATGTGGCACAAGAGGAGAAATGTATTGGTTGTGAAATCCTTTGGAGATGCTCAAGTGTGCAGAATAGCAGAATATAAGTCCAATACATGCAAGCACACATATTTTCACAACTGCAATAATTGCTGAGAAACGTTAAACTCCCCTCACTCATGTTTTGAATCAAACTTTCTATAGGTAATCCTCAATTTACAACCACAATTCAGCCCAAAATTTATGTTGTTAAGTGAGAATTTTGTTAAGTGAGTTTTGCCCCATTTTACGACTTTTCTCACCACATTTGTTAAGTGAATCATTGCAGTTCTTAAATTAGTTACAGAGCTGTTAAGTGAATCTGGTTTCCCCATTGACTTTGCTTGTCAGAAAGTCGCAAAAGGGGATCAGATGACCCGGGGACACTGCAATCCTCATAAATGTGAGTCAGTTGCCAAGCATCCAAATGTAAATCACATGACCATGGGGATGCTGCAATGGTCAAAACTGAAAAATGGTCATGTTACTTTTTTCACTGCTGTGCCTTCGAACAGTTGCTAAATGAACTATTGTAAATCGAGGACTACCTGTATTTCTTATTATCTCATCATTGGCTTCAATGGATAAAAATCTTGGATTCTGGATATTAGTAAATTCCTGAAAAATATGTGCAAATGAGAATCAGAAACAGTACTCATTATTAGGGGCAGAGAATGCAGTTGATAGCCTGATTCAATCCTGGATATATTATTTATGCTAAAAATAATTAGAAAAATGCTCTTTTGTTTTGATTTAAGTTTTTATTTTTATCTCGTATGATTATACAATGCTTTCCTCAAAAAATTAAATAAAAAGAACTAAATAATTTGTAATAATAATTTGCATAAAATACAATTTTAGTACACTATCATTCTTATTATTACTAGAACAAATGTATAGCAATGACCAAACTGTAAAAAGTAGCAATGGACCCAACATTGAAGCATATTCATTACGTGGGGAAAAATCAGTCTAGGCTTCTAACTTTATCGATCCCAGTACTGATTGTGCATCTTTATATTCTTCAGTTTCTTCCAACTCTCTTTCATTTTCCTGAAAATAAATAAAAACCTCTAAATATTTTTAAAAGTATGCCTCCAACCTTTAGAAATAACATCCTATAATGCTGAAATTGTTGTTATTAGTACCAATGGCATTAGGAATAATAAACAATGGGATCATAGAGTTATTTGGCTAGGACAAGATATGTGGACTTTGTTATAGTTAATTTAAAAAAGTACTGTCTGGTATTTCAGATGGTGTTCCGCAAAGTCCATCTTTAAATTGGTAAGCCTTATCTGGAGATTTAAATCCAATTGTAAGAAGACAAAAATGAAATCCTTTTTCATATACAATATGTGGAATTTAAAGCTGCCACAAGGTGATGCCAATCAGCCTAATACACCTGAAACAAGATTAGATACCATTAATGACTACATTAGCTGTGATGACAGTATCTCATAAACAATAGCCAATATATCAGGAAGCGCGGGAGGACCCCTTGGAGGGTAGAGCCGAGGATTTTGTTCAGTATCTGTATGACAAAATCACTCAGATTCGGGAAGATTTGGACTCCGACTGGGTAGTCTCAGGGGGAGAGACTGGGGCACGTCTTGAGAATGTTATCTGGGATGAGTTTGATCCTGTGACTCCTGAGGACGTGGACAGGATTCTGGGCAGACTGAATGCGACCACTTGTTTATTGGACCCGTGTCCTTCCTGGTTAGTGCTGGCTTCCCGGGAAGTGACACGAGGCTGGCTCCAGGGGATTATAAATGCTTCATTGGGTGAGGGTGACTTTCCCGCCGCCTTGAAAGAGGCGGTGGTGAGGCCTCTCCTCAAGAAGCCTTCCCTGGACCCGGCAATGTTGGTAAACTATCGTCCGGTCTCCAACCTTCGCTTTGTGGCGAAGGTTGTTGAGAGTGTGGTTGCGCAACAGTTCCCCCAGCACCTGGATGAAACATCGTATCTGGATCCGTTCCAGTCGGGCTTCAGGCCTGGGTACAGCACGGAAAGGGCATTGGTCGCGTTGGTTGATGATCTCTGGAGGGCTCGGGACAGGGGGTGCTCCTTTGTCCTGGTCCTATTAGATCTCTCAGCAGCTTTTGATATCATCGACCATGGTATCATGCTGCACCGGTTGGAAGAGTTAGGGGTGGGAGGCACTGTGTTGCAGTGGTTCTCCTCCTTTCTCTCTGACCGGTCGCAGTCTGTGTTGACAGGGGGGCAGAGGTTGACCCTGAGGCCCCTCATATGCGGGGTGCCACAAGGGTCGGTCCTCTCGCCCCTCCTGCTCAACATTTATGTGAAGCCGCTCAGCGAGATCATCCGTTGTTTCGGGATGAAGTACCACTAGTACGCTGACGACACTCAGCTGTACATCTCCACCCCAACGATGCCCTTGAAGTGATGTCCCAGTGCCTGGAGGCCATGCGGATCTGGATGGGGAGAAACAGGCTCAGGCTCAACCCATCCAAGACCGAGTGGCTGTGGTTTCCAACGTCCCGATATAGTCAGTTGGTGCCATCACTGAGTATTGTGGGCGAATCATTGGCCCCCACGGAGAGGGCGCGCAACTTGGGCGTCCTCCTGGATTCACGGCTGTCTTTAGAAGAGCACTTGACAGCCGTGACCGGGAGGATTTTTCATCAGGTTCGCCCGATTCGCCAGTTGCGTCCCTTTCTGGATCGGGACTCCTTACGCACAGTCACTCATGCCCTCGTCTCCCGCCTGGACTATTGTAACGCTCTCTACATGGGGCTCCCCTTGAGGAGCACCCGGAGGCTCCAACTAGCATAGAGTGCAGCTGCGCGGGTGGTAATGGGAGCAACATGGCTTTCCCAGGTAACATCCCTCCTGCGTGAGCTGTACTGGCTCCTAGTGGTCTTCCGGCTGCGCTTCAAGGTTTTGCTTACCACCTTTAAAGCGCTCCATGGCTCAGGATCTGGGTACTTGCGGGACCGCCCACTACCACCAATAGCCTTCCACTGGCTGGTACGCTCCCATAGAGAGGGGCTCCTCCGGGTGCCATCGGCCAAACAATGCCGACTGGCAGCCCCCAGGGGGAGACCCTTCTCTGTGGGGGCACCTACTATCTGGAACGAGCTCCCCCCAGAGATCGGAGGGGTCCCGGATCTACACACCTTCCGCTGCGCTTTAAAGACCTTTTTATTTCACCAGGCGGGCCTGGCCTAATTTTCTCCCTCTTTTATAAAAGATTTTTAATTTTTAATATTTTTTAGTATTTTATATATTCAAATTTTAAAATTGGTTTTAAATTGATTGGGGTTTTAATTTGTCTGGGCCAAAACTATTTAATTTGATTTTAATTCCACTTTTAAATTTTGTATATATGTATTTTATTGTTTGGCTGTGCACCGCCCTAAATCCTTTGGGAGTAGGGCGGTATAGAAATCAAATCAAATCAATCAATCAATCAATCAATCAATCAATCAATCAATATATATCTATGAACATCAATTTTTGGGAGAAAGCAGCAGGAGAAAGCAATTACATCCTACATGAAGGTTTCCCAAAGGCATTTGTGCTGGAATGTGCACCTGAAGTACTGTGGGAGGTGGGTGGGTTTGGGTTACCAGAGAGAGGCCCGGATTAAGAGACTACACAGTCCCAAACTGAATGGGGGATAGGAGAAGAGATTCAGATAAGCCCCGCCCTAGAATCTCTCAGGATACTCATGTTTCCATGAAAATAAGACCAGGTCTTATATCAATTTTTGCTCCAAAAGATACATTGGAGCTTATTTTCTGGTTAGGTCTTATTTTGGGGGAAATACAATTCAGTACAGCATCCCTCTTGGTTGCTTAACTGGGGCTTATTTCTGGGGTAGAGTTTAAATTACAAGCATCCAGAAAAATCATGCTAGGGCTTATTTTCCGATTGGGTTTTGTTTTTAGGAAAAAAGGGTATATCTAGTAGGTTAGAAGAGTATAGCTTTCATCATTTGACAAGATTCTGCCCATTAGCTGTAAGCAAATAAAGGACTGAACCTTGACTGGACTTCATTGTATTGACTCTGGGCTTGGCAACATCTGATTGTCTACTGTCAAAAACAGGATGCTAAAAAAGGTTTGCCTTTGGTGTTACCAATAAGGATGCTGATTCTAAACCGTTTGAGTGCTATTTCTATTGCTACAGAAAAAAGCTTCTGTATGCGCCACAGCTAAAGAAATGTTTCCTAAAGCTATGAGAACTT
The DNA here is from genome assembly GCA_022577455.1 of Arizona elegans. NCBI lineage: Eukaryota > Metazoa > Chordata > Lepidosauria > Squamata > Colubridae > Arizona > Arizona elegans. Next base: position 64,700,179 of record JAKOOJ010000008.1, read on the forward strand.
TTAATAAACAGTGAATGCTGGGTTAGAAAATTTCCTTTAGTTTACAACTCTGAAATAGACTTGAAGAGGAAAACATACGAATCAGGCTCTGTATTTGTTAATACATTGAAGCATAGCTTCCAACACTTTAGAGCAGTCATTCTGAAAAGTAAGATTTTGGCAATTTTCAGAAAAACTGGTACTGCAAATATTTAAGTTATTTCTTTTAAAATCTAACTTAAATACAGGATTGTCTAAAACTCCCATTTAAGAATTATGTTCAGTGACTGATTATGCTTTTGTTTCTCTTTTATCCAAATATCCATAAATGATTTTCTTTCCACTATATTTCCACACAATACTCAAGCTTAATTGTCAACCTGCTTACCTCAAGCCAACTTTGATATTTCACCCACTGCATTTCATATATTTTATATCAACCATATTTCAATTTAAACATCTGATTAAAATTTCGCATCAAGCATTAACTGGCTGATTGTAATGGAAATTCTTAAATCACTGAAAAACAGCGGGGGAGGAAGACTATTTTGAGTTGGCCATTTAAACATAAATAAGTCTCAAGAAGTATACTTTTTCTGTAAAACTGCCAATTTTATTCTTAAATATTCATATATTCATATTTTTAATGTATCTATTTTGAAGAGCTGGCAATAATGAGATATGCACATTAACAGTTGGTAATATATCAAAACAAGATGTATAAACTAATCTAAGTTCAGCTGGCAGTCCTATAGAAAAATTCCTCTTCCATACTTACTAATAGTTGAACAAGGTCAGAATGTGCAGCTTCTAGTCGGCGTTGGCAATCAGGAATCATCATTCGAGATTCTTGCAAGATCTCGGTCTAAAAAGTGAAAGTAACCACTTCAAATAAGAGATAACTTTCCATTTTGATATTAGCTGCCTAAAACCAGACCTCACATTGATGTATATATTCATACGCATAAACAGTATTTTATTAAAGAAAGAGTATTCAATATTATTTCTACCTTCAAGCAAAAACTATTAGAAAGCTTTCTATGAAATAGTTATTTAAAATACTATTTGATATAAACTATTTCCCCTGCGGTTAGAAACAGCTTCGTCCAAAATGGGATCAGCTGGTTATATAAATATCTCCTACATCTTTTGGGTAATAAATAAAAACAGTGTTCAGATAATACCGCACAGAGATAATTACTGCATGAAAAAAGTTATTGAGTTATTGATCACATTGGATGCTCACTGCAGGAGGTTCTGACTGAGAAAAAGGTAAAGAAAAATGAAAAGCAAAGACCAGCAGGCTCATATTTTTGATGCTTATCATGCATAAAAAAGTTATTACTCATCCTTGGGTTTTGTTTTAGGCGAAAGATTATTCTCACCATGCTTTTTATGAGAAATTACTGATCTGGCACCCCAATGTATTTGAACATCTTGTATACATCTCCAGAAGACAATGTTGTAATTTTCCACAACACCATCCTTTTTTTAATGGAGTATTTTCAGTTCTCAAATTTATGAACTGAAAAGATCTGTAAAAAAAGATCTGTATAACGTAGCTAGAAATGAAAATCAATTAGCAAATTACTAAGCATGAAGATTCCAACAGAAACAGTAATTTCTAGAACTATAAATAGGGTTCAGTATACACAACTATATATAGTTGTGAAAAGATTCCAAGATAAAGTTGGTATATAGGCAGCATAGATATTTCACTTTTTGCAACATTCAGAGTGCACTAAGGAATATCCAATGATATATTCCAAATATACAAATTCTAGCTTGGAATTTTCATTATTGCTTTTCCCTTCCTATAGAGCACTGTTAATGAGAATATTTTTTTAATTATACTTATTAGCTACTGGACTTGGACTACAGCTAGTTTTTAACAGATTAGTAACTGTTTAGTAACCCGTTCAATGGTACGAAGCACTGAAAAGGTAACTTTATGATTAGTCCTTGCACTTATGACTGTCAAAGCATCACAATGCTGAGGTGATCGCCATTTATATACTTCAGAACTGGATTCTGAAAACCAGATTTATTGAAGAAACCTGAAGTAAAATTGCAAAGCAGAGTCATAATGATGTTTTGCAGGTGATTTAGTTAATGACCATCATGGAAGTGAAATTGTAAGCTTGTTAAGATCATGTAATGTTTCATTTAAGAACCACATTGCTTAGTGGCAGACTTGCAACTCCCAATTGTTAAACAACTGTATTCAAATTATGTTATAATTTGGACCCATGACTCTCGCGGAAATGACATTTGGGAAAATTATGGCTGCTTCAGTGCTGCTGCGGTAATGTGATCTTCATTTTCAACAGTGCCAATTTCCCAGTGAGTCTTACAAATACTTTGTTCCCTCCCCCACCCAGAAGCAGCCACTCACTCATGAACTTTACCTGCTTTTTAATTGCATAGTTATCTCCATCTTCAGCTTTCATCTTTTCAATCTTTTCTTCTTGTTGCTTTGCTTCTTTTTCATACATAACCTTTTCTTTTGCCAAGCTGCACACAAAAGGTATAATTTGTTAAATTATAAATACACATAAAATTTTCCTATCTGAAAAGTTTCAAGACCTAAAATGTCCATATATTACAGCTACTCTAGAGTACCAGTTACTTTATTTTCAAATATATTATTATTAAGTTATGCATTCTGACTGTCCCGGAGAATAACTAGATGTACATCTAATAAAATAAGGAATCCATCCATTAGAATAAAAATAAAATTCATGTACCACCTTGCAGACAAATTACCGTATTTTCTGGCGTATAAAAGGACCCCCGACTTTTCCTGTTAAAATATAGGGTTTGCGCTATACTCGCCATATAAGACTACCCCTCTTCCAACACACACCAAATAAAAATTAAAAAACATCAACTAGCTCACCAACAATGTAAAAGCAGCTGTGCTAGACCCAAAATGGCCCCTGCAACAAGCAGGAACCTCACACAGCCACAAAAAGCCCAAAAACCCAACTTTCACACTTTATACACACAAAATTCCACATACAGCTTTGTGAGATTTTGTGTGTTTGTGTAGTTAGAGTGAAACACTACAGAAATACACTAAATCTCACAAAGCTGTACAAATATTAATTTTATTTTTATTTTTATATGAAAGCTAAATGTAAAACTTTCTAAACTTTAAATGGCTAGGTCTAAAAAAGAACAACTAAAAAAAACCCCAATTAACTATTTTTTTTAAAGCTCCCAAAGGGGAAAAAACTTACCCAATAGAATAGGGGTCTCCAACCTTGGCAACTTTAAGACTTGTAGACTTCAACTCCCAGAATTCCTCAGCCAGCAAAGCAAAGCTGGCTGAGGAATTCTGGGAGTTGAAGTCCACAACTCCCTGCCTGCTTGACTGCAGGCAGGGAGTTGCTTGCTGATGGAATGGATTCAGGCAAGCGAAGCAAGGCAAGCGTTGCGACTAGCAGCTAAGGTAAGCAAGCTGGAGGGGGAAAACTTTTTACATAGCTCTGGCGATCCAAGCTGAGTTGCCTGATTAGCAGGCAACTCAGCTGGGATCGTCAGAGCTTGGATCGCCAGAGCCATGTAAAAGGAAAAAAAGTTTTTTTCCTTTTACATGGCTCTGGCGATCCCAGCTGAGTTGCCTGATTAGCAGGCAACTCAGCTAGGATGGTCAGAGCTTGGCTCGTCAGAGCCTTTCGGGCTGGTCTGCCTGGTTACAGGAGAACGACACCTGGCATATAAGACGAACCCCCACTTCTGAGAAGATTTTCATGTGTTAAAAAGTTGTCTTATACGCCGGAAAATACGGTATTAAAGTTGTTAAAAATTCCATACAGACAAATGTAAGAGCAACTTCTTTTTAAACACGGTTTGGTTATTGACTTTGTTTATTGTTTTGTTTCTGATGTACATCATTCATAGTCACTTTGACTTTGATAGTCCTATAAATCTGTTAAATAGACATCAAAATTCATATTTTGGTTGTTCTGAATTACATTAGTATAAGTCAGGAGTCCCCAAACTTGGCAGCTTTAAGACTTGTGGACTTCAACTCCCAAAATTCTCCAACCAGCTATGCTGGCTGGAGAATTATGGGAGTTGAAGTCCACAAGTCTTAAAGCTGCCAAGTTTGAAGATCTCTGGTATAAGTATTGTTTCAGTTCTATTTTTATACCAATGTCAGTGTAGATTATTAATGTATCATGTTGCCAAGTATTAAAAGTCCAATACTTTTGAAGACAGTAAGTTTAGAGTAGTGTTTAAAACTTCAGATTAGAAACTGGGAGATTGTGAGTTCCAGTTCTGCTTTAGGCACAAAGGCAGCTGGGTATCCTTGGGCTAACCATTTTCTCTCAGCTCTAGAGGAAATGGGCAATGGCAAGCCACTTTTGGAAAACCTTGCCAACAGGGACTTGTCCAGATGGTTTCTGAAAACTGGATTCAATTGAACGGCAGAAAAAAACCCAGTTGAAACTCTTCTTGGAAGAAAACTGTCCATACTCATTCCAAAAAATAAAAAGTTTGCAGCACCCTCTGTTCCAAAAAGACTTAAATTTGGTTTGCCCACTTGAATGTCTGAATGAGGATAAATCAATTGAAATTAAATCAGAGGAACAAAAAGGCTCGTGGTCATTATAAAATAAAACTTAATGGTTGGGATTTAACATATTCTAGAAACACATTATAGGTTCCCTTGAAAGAAGAAATGTACATTCTGGACAAGCTTTCTGATCTGATATTGACCCTGGATTTCCCAGATGATGGCAGCAAGGATCCTGCAGAACAATTACTTTTAGTGTCACCTGCAACCATTCCTTAGCTAGCTAACCAGGTAATAGGTATCCATGTATTATTTATGTAATGACTAAACAATTGAAATGCATTTTTAAAAGAACAGTTCTTAAATAAAATCAGAATTGCAAAATATGACACCTAACCTACTGATTCAGACTATGATGAATCCATCATCAAAAGAGCTACATTGAACGCTTGATAAGATTAAACAATTCTTTCCAGATTAAAACAAAAATGGTTTAACTTTGGGAGCTCCAAACTAGTTTAGGATCTTGATTGGTGAAAGAACCTCCTGTTTCATTTATACTTAACTATACACTTGAATAAATACCATGGAACTAGTTTCTGCCTTTTAAAATAGATTTCTTCAAGAACTATGAAACAAAACTTTTCTACATTACAGTATCCCTTGATTCTTTTTAAACAATTTATTAATGAGCAAGTACATATATCTGATTTAAATAAATGTTTTTAATGGGAAAGTATATTTTCCTAAGTATCCTGCCATACCAAAAGAACACAAATTGTACAGGATTGGAAGCAATTCCATCTCTGTGTTGGCTTTCTGGATAAATTTTGTTACCATATAAATTGCTGAGCCCATGGATATAAAACAATCAGAAAGTAGTACCAGATTCAGAAAATGTAGAAATTAACTTAGAGATCTGCTTAGCTCATCAACTAGTGCACTAACTTTGCTTTAATTTTGTGAAATTCAGTTTTATTCAATATGAAACTAAGTTTATATTCTACTATCAATTTATTTATTTGGAAGGCTGTTTTTAAATTGCAAATCCTGACTACCCAGGGCACAATGGGCTAGGAGGTACTCCATGCATTTTGATTAGCTGCAAGCATGCTCAGCAGAACTGCTAAGCTTTACAGTTTTATTAACTCACAGATATGCATGGATTACTTACAGCATAACCATGTCAGCACAGCCAAAGTTTGTGAGTTGCAAATTAAATTGTTCATATTAACAGCATTTTTGAACAGCATAAAATACTGTTTGTTACTAATGCTTTCTAAGCAAATAGGGGACAGGAGGCAGTACAAGGAACAGCAAAAAAAGGCTATAATTGTAACAATATCCAAGTTTTTTTTACTGGTTTCCGAGCCAAACACTTTGTGAGAATGCAACTTTAATCTCACTTGACGGTTTAACAGTATTTACCATCAATGTTTTACTTTACTTTCCAGTACTGATGGAATTTTAAATAATGACTGGGTTACTTACTCTATGATCAAATACCTGTAGCTTGCTTTTAGATGGTATATACATATTGGTTCCTTTACTAAAAGAACATTTCTCCCAAAAAAGCTTCTGTGCCTTTACACCTACTGTCTCAATATTCATTATTTCTCCCTTAGTTATAGTCCATCTTCCATTCAAATATTCTAGGCGTTCCCGCCTCTTTTTCCCCACAAGAACACACCTGTGAATAGATCAAGCTGCGTGCAAGTCCAAAGTCATCTAGTAAGATTCTGTGGCTCAAAGTAGATTAGAATCTGCAATTCTCCAATCCTAATTTAACACCTCAATCACATTGTCTAATAAGTCCTAAATATCTCACAATGGCAAAAAGTGAACTGCAGATTTTTTTTAATGTTTAAATTTTCCTTCCCAATATATCTGAAATATATTTGTAGCAATGATGTACTTTGCATACTGAGTGACAAAACTGAATTGTAGATGTTATTTGTTTTGTCCCTGGACTGGCTCAATCGTATCTATAAGAATAAGCAGCTACAAAGGGAAATGCATACAAATGAAATGTAAATCCTTAAAGATTTACTTTTCCCCAGAAATTCAGACCAATCCATCCACAATTACACTATTTTGTAAAGCATCAAGAAATATTTCTCAGATTTCTAACGTATTTTAAAGATAGAATAATCACTAATTAGTGTGCAACATTTCATTATGATTGCAACATATTTTCATAAATACAACTTATAGCAATTCCATAGTATCATTGTTCTCAGTGAATGCTCAGCATGAACCCCCCCCCTTATTTTTGAACCAATCAAGCACAGAAAAACTTTAGTTACTTAAACATCATGTTGCTGTAAATGCAAGTTCAAATTATAAGAAAGTTTAAATCTGAATATAGTATGTGTTAAAACAAGAAGGATGCTTAATAAATTATTGGTTTCCAAATAAGATGTCTACTCTCAGGCAATTATACCTATATTCAGAAAATATATATAGCAGTTTTAGAAGTACTGAAGCCTGAAATCTTAACTTCAACTTATTTTTTTCTTCCCGTTAGAATCATACATTTAATTCTAAACCAAAATATAGTTATGTGCATAATGTTCATTCCTGGCCTTTATGTATAAAATGCATAATCATCCTATTTACTTTCTGAAATCAGATATAGCAGTAACAGGGGACTCCCATTTGCTTGTAATCACTTTATCACCACAAGTCTCAATGTACTGGCAAAATACTTCCATACATATAATGTAAGTCACAAAGAGAATAACTACCATATAATTTTATCATGCTGTCCACCTACTTACTTTTCTAGATCAAAATTTTCTCTCCTATAGAGCTTCAC